>OU892280.1:7411801-12411801 GCA_917834065.1 Ceutorhynchus assimilis | reverse complement strand
ACATCAAAACTGCATGTCACATCTACACAACAATATGCAGACCAATTTTGGAATACAGACAACTAATTTTCAGTGCTTGTAGAGGACCTGCCATCCAGATAATAGAAACTGCAGAAAGAACTAGTCTCCGTGAAATTACAAAAATCAGACATCCTACAATTGTTTACTACTACTGATAAGCATTGCCTGCCCTAGAAATTTGTAACCTCTATTCATTAAGACAAAAAATTAACCCAGGACACATTTTCGAAGTCCTGCCTTAGCTTTGTCAATGTCAATAAGACCTACTTCTTCATAATACAATAAAGCATACAACTTCAATTTGTATTGATTTGACAATCTTTTGAAAAATTCTTACCTCGACAGCATTAGTAGGATAGTAACCTCCGTTCATCAACAACAAACCCCCAACAGCAGTAATTCCAGAAATAGCGTTAGTAACCGACATAAGAGGCGAATGCAGGGCCGGAGTTACTCCCCACACTGTATGATAGCCTACAATGCCTGATAAACCCAAAACTGTGAGCATAGAAGTGAACTCTGGATTCGGCGAGACCATTCCTAAGCCTACAATACTGCCTATGCCCGCTGTTGTCATCAAGGCGGTATCCAAAGTCTTTTTGAAGGGGGTGATTTCTTTTGTTGGGACAGTGGCAGGTTGGACAGCTTCAGTTTTCTTAGCAGCTACAACAGGCGGTCCAGCAGGCTTTGGAGGAGGCCACATTAACTTGCCTTTGTCCAAAATCATACTTCCTCTGACAACTTCATCGTTCAGGTCAATATTGAAGTGATTTTTATCACCTAAAATTGTTCAAGATTAAAGCAAATGGTTATGGTTGGCGAATAACAAATGACATATATATATGGACTGATTATCGCTATGTATATAATATATAATAAATTCTTACCAATAGATAATAGAAATTTTGAAATATTATTTGCATATAGAGTTGAGCTTTGAGTAGGCAACATACTAGGGAAATCGGTAAGCCCTACATGTGTAACATCATTAAACGAATATATTTGTCCTGGTTTAGTTGTTTCAATGTTGCCACCTGCTTCGGCTGCCAAATCAACTACGACGCTGCCAGGTTTCATTTTTTCAATATGTTCCTGAAATATGTTTTATTATGAAAAAAGTTTAAACTTATCTCATGAGGATACCTACTTTTAAAATAAGTACGGGTGCCTTTTTGCCAGGAATCAAAGCTGTGGAAATAATAATGTCGACTTCGCTGCATTGTTTTGCGAATAGAGCATGCTCAGCTTCGATAAAGTCTTTGGACATTTCTTTGCTGTAGCCTCCTGAGTCTCCGCCTTCTTCCTATTTTCATGAAAATTATTTATTGAACAATCAACCAATGTTCAATACAAAATATCAATAAAATCAATTCCAAACTGGAATAAAGATGAGAAGGAAATACTGAAAACAGAATGAGCTGGTACACAATAATGATGATCATTTAAGTTAATGGACCCCACCTTAGAATAAACCTTAAGTCCAAAGGTAACATATTTCAAAAATCTCAAGCTATGCACATGGATTATAGTAGTAATGAAGCCTACGAACCATATTCCAGAGCGCAAAGCTTAATCCTTAAATTTTCCAGGACATCTTTTGATAAAAGATCTAGACACATAATTGCCAGTAGGGGCAACAAATGAGCCACAAAACTTAACCTACTACCTAACCTACAAGGTTTATATATACCTAGATCCCTAACCTGTTGGGGTCATTAAAGTAAGACTGTTGTTAATTTGATGAAGGTAAAGATCCAGGATTTCTAGTAGAAGTATTGAATACCATTTGTTCACATTAGGATCAATATCAAATTTGGTAAACCAGTGGATTAATTCATTCAAATCAGATTGCAGTCCGTAGTAATCATCAACAGAGCTATATTGGTTGAAAAATGTTTGTTCAGATGAAGTCATAGATTTTTGGAAAAAAAAGGAAATTTCCATTTGGTTCTTACCTCAATTGTTACTGTCAAAAATTCGGCTCCAAGGGATTCAACTTGTTCTTTCACCACAGATCTAGTGTCGAACGCTCTGACAATTGCGCCCATACATTTTGCCTGGCCAATAGCAGCCAAACCAGCTACTCCTCCACCAATCACAAGCACTTTTGCTGGCGGTACTTTACCAGCCGCAGTGATTTGACCTAAAAACAGTAACTTTATCTATCTATTTTATATGAATAAAATAAAAAAATCACCTGATAAAAATCTGGGAAAATGATTGGCTGCTTCAACAACAGCTCTATACCCAGCAATATTGGCCATGGAACTTAAGGCATCGAAAACTTGAGCCCTAGATATTCTTGGAATGCAGTCCATCGCTGAAAAAAACTGACTATTAATTCAAATAAAAAATCCAGATAAATTCTTACCAAATGCATTAATTTTTCTATCAGCTAACTTCTTAACTAGATCAGCATTCTGAGCTGGATACAGGAATGATATTAACGTGGAATTTTCTTTGAATTTGGCTATTTCAGTATCCAAAGGCTGTCTGACTTTTAATATAATATCTAAAAACAAAATTCCGATAAAACATGCACAATTCATGTCAATAATAATTAGTATTTACCTGAATTAAATATACTTCTATTATCGACTAATTTAGCACCAGCCTGTTCGTAATCTTCATTTCTAAATTTAGCTAGTGCGCCAGCCCTTTCTTCTATGTTAACGTTAAAACCTTTTTTCGTTAGGTTTTGTGTTACTGCAGGTGTAATTGCCACTCTAAAATATAACTTCTATCAACTCTTTAGAAGAGTGTGAATCTTGTTTGTTAAAAACTTTGAGCATGCATTGATCACGAGTTTTTTCTTTATTCTGCTTCAGTAGGTATAAAAACAAATATTCCTACAAGTACAAATAAGTTGTACCTGTTATTAGAAGGACATGAAAAGTAAATTTTGTTAGTTCATTTGATCGGAAAATTATATTATAGGTTTTAATAATTCTAATTAAATAATGGCAAACATATCCTATCTTACCTTTTCTCGTTTTGCCATATTTCTTTCGGAACACCAATAGTCAACTTATTATAAGGAATTCCGTGGATTTGTTCTTCCTTTTGATACAACTGACTTGTAGAAAAATTTCTTCTTTTGGTACCATTTTTCAGTCTAAGCTCTAAAAATCGTTTATTGTTCAGGCATATTCTCAATATGCCTCTTGCCATGATTCAAGCTGCCTATAGTGTAATGTGATAATCCTTTATTTCATTTTTTTTTCCTGCGAAAACAAGAAAAAAGATTATCGAAATGCGTCATATCTGATGCGATTGTGATTTTGTATAATGTGATAAATAGAAACAGAAAAATAGCTGTCGCAATTTTAATTATTTGCCAAGAGTGTCGCAAAAATTGTAATCCCAATGAATTTTTATTATGTATTTATTTGGGGTATGATAACCTTATTGAAATGTCAATAACTCCAATGTATTCTAAGGACTCTCCCTGGGCACCTCAACATCATTTTTAAAAACAAACAGCTCCCATGTCTGTGTAAGTTCGATTTTTTGATTTACCTCAGCTGAAATCCAAAGTTTCGAGTTCAATCTTTGCTTGTAAATCGAGGGAGGCTACATTAAATTGTTTTTTTTTTCTTCTAGAGGTATGCTATCTATAGCTATATTTACATACCATGCATGGGAGGAAAAAGGGCTTTTCCTCCGGAGGTATGTACATATGTATATATTTTGGTAAATGGTACTGAAAGTTATAAGCAGTACCAATATATACCGTTTAGGGTACCTACCTAAAAAGACTTGCAAATAACTTTGAGGGTGGTTTAAGGGGGTAAAACTAATAATTGCCATTTATCGACAAAAGGGTTTTGGTGAAAATATGGACATTTCCACCCTAGTCTCGGGTACAAATGGTACTGGAAGGTATAGGCAGTACCAATATACACCGTTTGGAGAACCTCACTTGACTTGCAAATTACTTTGAGGGTGGTTATGTGGTAAAACTAATAATTGCGATTCATCGAAAAAAGGGTTTTTCCACCCTAGTCTCTGGCACAAATGGGGCAGAAAGTTATATGCAGTACCGATATACACCGTTTAGGGTACCTAAAAAGACTTGCAAATAACTTTGAGGGTGGTTTAAAGGGGTAATTGCGATTCATCGAAAAAATGGTTTTTATGAAAATATGGACATTTCCACCCTAGGCTCGGGCACAACTGGTGCTGGAAGTTATAGGCAGTACTAAAGATACATCGTTCAGGGTAGTTAAAAAATTGGGAATGATATAGGAATCCCCAGAAAAAAATGGAAAACACCTGGTAGGTAATCATACAAAAATACAAAAATGAAAAGTGGCATTTTTAAAAAAAAATATGAAAAAATTTTATAAGAAAATATTGTTCCAAATGACATTTTTAGTCTAATTTGATATTCTTACTTTGAAAAAAAAAATTTTTTTTTAAATTTTTTTTCGAATATCTACGGAAAATCATATTTTTAGGATTTCTTTCGCGACCATTCCTCTAAAAAAAATAAGTTTGTATCTGACTAATGGTTTTCTAATTCTTAATAATCTAATTAAGAGTTTAAACATCAAAAAGAAATATTTCTATTAAAATTTTGATACGCCTCTGGACTATTTTGAAAATTTTAGATTTCTCAAATTGAAATTTCAAATTGTTTGTTGATAAACTACTCCTAAATGTCATTTGGAACAATATTTTCTTATAAAATTTTTTCATATTTTTTATAAAAATGCCACTTTTCCTTGTTTAAAATTTTCAAATGGCATTTGAGGCAAGACTCGAGTCAAAAATTGTAGGTATTTTTTTGGTTTTCAATCATGCAGAACCTAATGCCGAAAACCGATTTGAAGTAAGGATGAGCATAAAAAAAATTCCCATATGGTGCAGACTTTTCCGCGGGCACTGTATAAAATAATTATGTACCACTGAAAACTATTCCAACTAAGCTGTATCGTGTAACTCTTGATGTTAAACCCTGAATTTTCCTGTTAGATGGTCTGATTTCCGCTTGAAAAGGAGTTAAATAAAACATGGTATTCACCAAGGGGATTTCCATGGCCACTTGCATATTTGATATACTTAGTACCCTCGGCATAGTGTCTGGACTTTTAAAAAAATTATTAAAAATATAAGGTAACTTTATGGAAACTAGTCTCAATTAAAATTCACATTACCATAATCTTTGAAACCATTTATTTTTAAGATATTTTCTTGTAATTCTTGATCATCAAGTTCTAGGTGGTTTTTGCATGTTGTATTTTCAGTATAAGAGATTCTATTTTGGAATAGCTATTTTTCTCACGAAAGCGGGAAAAGAAATTTCAGGCACGAGAGTGCAAGGTACCTATGAGGGTGTGAATATACTTATACATACCTAGGTACTCCTTTAATTCGACAATATTTATGTAGGTACTTATGTATGTATTAAAAAAAAATGTGATATTGAAATTATTAATGACTAATAACATCCACTTAGTTTATATTACAAATCATACAAAATAATTAGGTACTTTTACATGTAGGCACAAAAAAAAAAAAAAAATCCTAATTTTTTATGCAAAAGTTATAAACCAAAAAAATTGACTTCACAAAGACAATTTCTAAAATGATGCCACCATGTAAATCCATCAGGTTTGTATTTTTCATTAAAGGTGTTGGAGAATCTAAAAGCACCAAAACAAAATTCCTATCTCAAAAACAATATAATTATATTAGCGAATACAAGTTTTAAATAGACTAAACCATAGGAGCGCCACTGCGTTCTAGTATACAACTAAAAATAAAACACCTAAAAACTTTTTATAGAAAAACGCTTGATGTAGGTCAGGCTTTTAATTTTTCTACTCTTTCCTGTTGCATATTTTGGGAAACATTCAGGCCTATGATGTATTTTGTTCTGTTAACTTAACGGCGGTGTTAAGGCTCAACATCTATTGCTGTCTCTATTTTGACGTATAGAATAAACAGTGACCATATCTTAACGTTGCTGTTGAAATAACAAAAAATGATACATCATCGGCCTGAATAACTAATTTATCATAACTACTTTTGATGCCAAAGAAAACCCGATCAGAAGAAAAATATTATTATTTCAACGCTGTTATTCAGCTTGAAATTTGCATCTCAAATTATTGATTTCTCTCTAACTGCAACGCATTTTCCAGGCAAAGGTTCTGGGTTCATAGGGATTTATTTGTTTGACGAATTCTATCATCTCAAACTGTGGAATACCGCTTTTTCATAATTCCAAAAATATTAGGATACTCATATGTTTTTTTATTGATGAGCTAAGTACTTTGTTTTTTGAAAGCTTGAGTGGATTTAATGCAAAATATAACATTTTGAGAACCGGTGTTCCACAGTGTGCCTGGATGAAGATAAAATTTGTAAAAATAAGAACAAGAAAAATTCAATAATTAAGAAACAAAATAAGGGTAAAAGTAATATGTATATTGTATTACAAATTATTCTTGCCTGGAAAAGAGGGAAATTTAAATCCAAAAATAAACACTACTTATTTCTTGAATGTCATACCACCTAATCCCGGTTTCAGGTACAATCAAACATATTTAACAGAGGATGATAATACTTTGATAATATAGTACAATAATAATATGAATTTGGTAGGTGATATTCTTAGCTTTGGGTTCACCTAGGTATAAGAGACTTTGGTATAAGAAACTGTGGTATTTAGTTTACCTAGTATGTAGCTCCTATTTAGGTAGAAGACAGACCCAGGATGAAATATATTATATACTATAACACCCATCAAAATTAGGACGTTATATTGATAAATATTAAATAGGTAATTATTTAGGTAAATAATAATTATCTCAGATAACTATACACTTGCATACACGTGGCATAAAAAAAAAATATATTTTAGAAGTATTTTATCATTTCCCAATGCACTCCAGTGATAAAAATTTTATTATCTATTTTTCAGTTCTAATAAGTGAAATGGGTCAATATTTGATTATATTTTTATGTTTGTTTTTAAAAGGTAAAATATAATTAAAAAAAAAGGACATACAAGAAAATTCAGAGATTCTTTGTTATTGGGCAAACTTCCATGTGGAGTAGGTACCTAGAAATAACTAGTACTTAGATAATTTGTACTCACCAATTCTATACACAAAAATAAGTCAAAATTAGTCAAAACTGCAACTGATTTTCCAATACACCGATACAGTTATCAGCGAGAGAAAGATATAGGAGTATCTGAAAATCGCGGCTGAAATGAAGTAACCCAGACGCAGACAGGCACTGAACTCCTTCAACTGCAACTGATGCCTGCAGGCGGGCGAAAACTGAAACAAATCATTTTTATTTTATTTTCGTGTCGCGTTTATATGGAATCTTTCGAAACGATTCTGAAAATATACCTAACTTTGGAATAAAATAAGGAAGGGGCATAGCGATTTGGGGTCTACCTACGTTTGTGGGATTTTTTGACCTGCGTTTTTTTTTGTACCAATTCGAATAATGGCTCATTTTCAATAATCTCATATCAACAACAAAACAATAAGAAACAGATAGTCTCAAATAAATAACACACAACATAAACTATTTTATGGGTCCTTTTTCACCCTCAGAAACAATAGTATCTATCATGCTGTAGGTAGCTATGTACAAGCTTGCCAATAGCTGCCCAAGAGAGGCCATTTATTCTACTTGAGATATTTTTTTACCTAGAGCTGCCATTTATGAAATTTGTTACCTAGGACAATTTTTACAAAAACCCCGGATTCTAACTCCTCAAACCCGGACACCACTAAAGGGTTGCCCACCTTAGGCGCCGCCGGAGGCTGAAGATTTTTTTGGGTGCCACGCCCGAAAAAGTTTATTTCAAGCCTTCGAGAACCACTCATTATTTTGACAAAAAAATCATCCCGGCCTTTAAAACTAGGACAAATCCGGGGAAATCCGGACGGATGGCAGCCCTATTTTTACCGAGCTGAGTTTTATGTCCTAAGTAAATATCAGTCCCATTTTCTAAGCTGTAGTGGGATCTCAATCGTTAGTCGATACATAACGTCCCGACTCACCCATAGAAAAGCAATAGGATAGTTGGGACGATAGGTTACGACTAGAGAATAAAGATTGAGAATCCCATGCCTGATCTCTAGCAGCTTACCTTACCTCAATGTTTTCTAAGCTCATAATCTTCTTATTTTTAATTATTAGGTTTATTCAAGTCCATTTAACAGTGATGCACCGAGTACACGGTCGAGCTCTTCGAGCATATTTATGAGCTTTTCGCCTGCACTGGCAATGATCATATTGTTGTCATCTACAAATCGTAAGTGATTCCAGTTTTTAAATCCTTATCTATTTTCACCTGAATGGATGCATTGTCATGTGTCATAAAATTCTTTGATAAGGTTTGTATAGGTATCTGGAGTCTATCCTCGTGGTATTTGATCACAGAATTGCCCAGGTTTCAAGAGAGTCAGAGACCTTCTGGTATAATTCACAAAGGTCAAATAATGGAATGTTATTCTCAGCATTTGTTCCAAGTACGAATGGCCTGCAAGTGGTGGGTAGTGCTGTAACGGAATCCCGCCTGTTCAACTGGTTGGTAGAAGTCCATTCAACCAGTTCATTATTTTTTGTTGTTGAAAGCTTAGTCATAATATAACTTTAATAACAATAGCTGATAGGACGACAGTTTCCTATGTTGTGTTTGTGTTCCTTAATCCTTACTTTTTGTAACTGTGATGAGACGACTTCTGCATTATGATTCCACTTGTTCGGAATCTTTTCTTCCATTAAACAATTTCTCAACAGCACCTCATGTCCTATTTTTATCATATCACTTGATCTTCGGCTGAGCTTTTTCCATTTGATGTAATGTTGCATTCAGTTTTCCAGAATCTATTTCAGGAACTTCTGTCTGATCGTACATTTTGTATTTTGCCTGTTTGGTACCTATATGGATTTATCTGCGACTCTACTTTTGTTGTCTTCGATTGTATTTTTGATCACCTTTATTATATTGATCCCTTTGGTTGTTTTCTGTTGATTTCCTTGCTATGATTATAGTGTTTATATCTCTTCTAAAATACGCGAACTACTCCTCATTGGGTTATTTTACAAGTATTTTATATTCAAAATATTGAAAAATGAAAATATCGATGTTCCATGTCGGCAGCTTATTGTATTGTATTGTATTGTCTATTGAAGGTGTCAGCTACACTGCGACCTTTAATCTATTGTACCCTGCTTCAGCTACTCAATTCATATTTCCTGCTCAAAGCAGCCCCTCTAGTCTTAAGTCCTTTAGATAGGAATCAGGATATCGAGTAATTCCAGAGATGAAATGTCTTCTACCTATTAGGGGACATCCTAGATTCTTTATTCTTTATCTATACTATAACGACTAACAGCTTCGCAGTTGAGCAGAAGGTGGTGAGCTGGTGTCTTTTCTTGATTTTCACAGAATCTGCAGGTACCTACCTGTACCACTTTTTGCCAGAACCCGTTTCCGTATGTGTTCCTCAAGTCTGCAGTGTCCTGAGAAAAACCCAGTTAGAGTTTTGAGACATTTCTTGCTAAGGTTGACCAGCAGTTCTAATCTTTTTTGGTTGAAGTTGCCATAGTTGTGCATAGTTCGATAGAAAAGCTTTTCTCAAAACTGAATTTTTTAACAATCGTATCTTTTCTTAGATCCATGCTGTGCACATTTTGAGACAGGGAAAGTTCTGCAAGTGTCTTTTCCCTTGAATACCCATATTCGCCAGTCTAAGAGTTCTGAGATATGATCTACATGCCATTATCGCTTTTTCGATATCGCTATTTTTTACGTCGATCTTCTGAACAGGATCTCATCAAATGGGGAAATATGGACGTAGTTATCACGTAGAACATTCTCACTGATAGACGTGATGTGAAAACTACTTTATTAAGCCTCCGAACACCCAGATCCAAGAAAGCACACTATCGATAAAATTTCAGGAAAAGTGCTGTATGGCTTGGTAGAAGACATCAACTTGGCTTAAAAAAGCTTCGGAAAGACAGGTGGGAAAAGAAAGACAGAAAAAATAAAAACAAAACTGTTCTCGGTAAGGATCTGAGCTGGTTGTTTTCCAGTTCTAGGGATTTAACAAGAACCACACGCGCATTTCATGCTGCTTTGCGGCTGTTTCACAACAATTGTTGGATAGTAGGGAGTTAAAAGCACAGTTAAAAGTTTTCGTTTTCTGTTACAAAATTCTTAGCGGTAGGTACCTAATAACAGTATGTATATATAAAAAAGCGTTTACTGAATAAAAGTAAATGTTGCAACCTTGTATGCGCCGTGAAGCGTACTGAAAGAGTAGGTACCGAACGGGAGATAGAGAATACGCAACTAGAGCAAGCTGGGCTGGTCCTTTAGACGCGTGTCTGTAATTATTCATTATATTTTTATTTATTTTTTCGCATTAAACTGATTGTTCAATCCAATTTGTTATTAGTGTGTGTGTCAAGGAGCGGTCACAGGTTAGTTGAATAATTATTATTTTGTTTTTGAGAGTTCTATGCAAGTAGGTATCATTTTTTTTTAAAATTTTTATGTTTTTTTGTTTGTTTATAACATGTGCATTGTTCATGTATATAACATAAATCGTTTCATGCTGTAAACGACACAGATAAAGAGTAAATTAAAACCTAGAAAAATTATTTTCCTTGCTTTTTGTGCCGGGATTCTGATTTTTGTATTTAGAGCGTACATTGGGGCCTTGTTGAATTTACTAACATTTTCCTACCCTGACGAGAGAATATCCTAGCAAATTGAAATAATCAATCTAGAGATATTGGCTCAAAAACAACTATAGCTTAGTAGCTTCCCGTATGGGTCCTCAGTACCTGCTGGGAAACTGGCTAACTAACCAAAAAGCTCTTCAGTATTGAATATAGGTAGTGTTGATTGAATGTAGCGTGTGTAATTGAAATGTTAGCATAAGAACAGGAGCGGTACATAATTTAAACTTTTATTGACTTAAATTATTGGATTAATGACTCACAATTATTATTAAAATTACACAGTATGTTTCGATTTTTGAGGAATGTTAGATCGAGGGTTTCTCTGCCGTACTCTTTCCCCTCGTTAGTTCCAGGATGAGAACGGTACGATTTACTTTAATAATAAAGTGGACGTTTCACAAATTTTTCGTTTCTTTTACATATCACAACCTCCCTTAAATTTCCCTAATATTTGCTATGTCGGGATTTGGTAAGTAAAATTGAGGTAAGTTTCCACAACGTAGGTCCTATTTGTTTTTCATTTCATTTATCAGAAGATTTGTTGTTTAAAAGGTAATACAAATTTTCATCGTTCAATCTTACTGAACGAACCCGGGTATGTTATACTACACAACTGATTAATCTTAACATTGAAAATATCTTTATTCAAATTGCTTATTTAACACCTCGTTGCACACTAAAAGCATGGTGAAGGACTACATTTATCAACATTAAATGGTTCTTTATTCAACATTCTCAAATGCATTTTTGGCACACTTTAATCGTATATAGGTATATAGTTAGTAAGATCACAGCTCTTGTACTTCAAATTGTTTGAAATACATATAGTAAATGAACATGACAGCCTGTGTTTTCCTTCGAGTAGATATAGGCTAACCATATTGAAACTATCAAAGCATGGAATCTGTATGAGCCTTTGTATGGATAAATATTATTTTTCTTAACATAAAGATATCGTAAGAAACGTTTTGACCCTTTTCTATTTTATTAGTGTTTGATGCAGTAGCTGGATTCCAAATATTACTAGCATACCTATTCCTAATGTGGTCTTACCAGAGAAGGTTATGATAATTTCACTACGAAAATGTTTAATGTTACGTATAACAAAGCCTAGAGCTTTGTAGGTTTTATTAATAATAGACATGTAATGGTTATTGAATCTGGAAGTATCCTGAAAAATAAAGTCCATTGGTCCTTTAATTTATTTGTTTCTTACTAATTTAACATCGCCCACAAAGTATTCTTCAACAATACAATTAACCTTATGATATATGACTGCCGAGCACTTTTCACTGGCATTCTGTTATTTTTAAACCATTTCATGGCCGCATTTAAATCAAACTGAAAGTCAGCACAAAAAACCGTTTTAAAACGCTTAAAATAATCAGCATACAGCAAACTATAGGATGACCTCAAGCATTCAGGCAGATCATTTATAAATATTATAAAAAGCACTAAAAGCACAAGACCCAAGTTACTTCCTAAGGCGCGTACTGACGATTCGATTTCACTTGATCAACTTTAGTGGATCAACTAAAATCGAAGGAAAATAGCTGTGAGAACACAATATGCTTCAATTTTAATCGATCAACGTTAGTTGATTCCACAAAAGATTGATCCATTCAAATTTTATCGTTCAAGTTATGAATTCAAGATACTTTCCGGACGAAATGAATCGCGTTTAGGTCCCTTTTTATCCTCCAAAGCAAGTTCTTTTAGAAGAGTTACTGAAACTCCATACTGATGTCCTGATATCTCTCTTTAACCCAGTTACGTACCCTAAAACGCCGTTTTTTATGCTGTCTGGCCTATCCCAATATTATTTTCCTTAGTTCCTAAATCAGTATTCAGTAAACCACAGTAATAATGTTTCAGTGCAATCTACCCCACTCATTTGCAAGTGAAAAGTATCACTTTACCGCTAGTGTGCGGTAAAGTAGGCCGCAAAGTGTGCTGTAAAGTTTCTTCACCGCAGTAGAGTAGACTTTCGTATTTATTATCAAAAATCCCTTCTCAATTTTCAATAATGGTTTTCTGGAAATGTAGAAAATGTAGATGCTCATAGGTGAAATTTTGCACCTAACATACGCGGAAAGTGTCTTCACCGCCCATAACCGCTTGACCGAACTACGCGAAGCCGTTGCATGCGGTAAAGCATCACTTTCCGCAATTCTTAGGTAAATAACTATTACACTTGCACGTACAACTACACTTGGCGCCATTCCTAATCAACTAGCTAATTCAATTTTCGCATGAAAAGTGTGAACCAAAAACTTGAATGTTTTTAGTTGATCAACTAAAATCGAATCGTGCGAACGCGCCTTCAGGGAACTGACGTAGAAACAAATTGATCAGAAAAAGCATATCCAACAGATATGACCTCAAAAAGCTACGCAGGCTTTAGAAAAGTGGTCTACCTTGTCAAATGCCTTTGCATTGCACAGTCAGTGTATAGTATTAAAACATCCAGTTGTTTCTTAATTAGTGATGACACACATTTATCCGAGAAACAACATTGCTTATTGGTAACAGTAGATCTATGATTGTGCAACAAGTGTTGAAAATAGCACTTTCCAAACGCGTGGCGGAAAGTTTGGTACCACGAGCCGCAGGCGAGTGGCACACACCAAACAACACGAGTGTGAAAAGTACTATTCACACGCGTTACACACTATAATTTTTCTGCGAAATAACTAACTTCACATTATAAGATTTTTTTTATATTCCAGCATTTCTAAAACAAGCAATTCATTATTGAAAAATGTATAGACAAATAAGAATGTTTTCTGGATGTATATGCAAAGAGTAAAAGTAAGGTTGCCATAAACTGAAAGTGGAAAGAATTATATCTAATTAGCAAAACAAAAATTCGGCGAAAGTGTCATTTCTTCTATTTTAGCGTGTAAAAAGTACTTTTCGCACGTTGCTCGAGATAATTGATTTTCTAGGTAAGTTAATATATGTGTTTCATAATATTTGGTTTAGCCAAAACCATTGGTCAAGCTACATAATATTTAACTCAAGCCTTATTTAATATTTTGTAAGCTTGTATGGTCAACCCGACAACCTGCGCAACTATTAGTTTGATAACCACTGCAGGCTACCACCAATTGTGAAACTGGACCTTAGTGCATTTTTAATAGCTTTCTAGAGCAGTCGTAGTAAAAATAAATAAATAAATCCTGAATTACACCTTGTCCATATGTATTTCAGAGATCGTCAGTTTAATTTCAGAATACGTCAATAGGGAACTTGCACATCAAATTAAATATGGAATAAATAACAAAACACAATAACAATCATCCTAATAAATGATGCAATTAGGAAAAAAATTTAATATCTTATCTCTGGTGTCCAAAATCTTCAGTTGAAAATACCAAATAATTCGAAATTCATGACGCGATCAAAAACGTATTTCTATGGGTCGTGACGTCACAAGGCAGTAATAATCGGGTCGTGCCGCTGCCACGTCATGTGCTGCTGGTGTCGCCAATGTCAAATCTATCAAAAACTGCATACATAACAACATAACCATAATCTTAATCTACCTGCTTGAAGTTCGAAGTACTCGTCACTGTGATCGGAATTTTGTTGCCGAGTGACGTCACACTGATTGGTCGTTTCAAATGGCGATACAGTTTCGAGCGTAACTTCAAATATTTATAAAAAATTAACGGCTGATTTTTAATGTCCGATATTTGGCATGACTATGTCTTTAGTGAAGTAGAACACATTTTTGAATTAAAAAAAAAAAAAATGTGCAAGTTCCCTATTGAAATTCAGATTAGTGAATTTTATTTCGGGAAACGTCAATTGTATTTCAGATTAGTTTATTTTATTTGGGAAAGAATCAATTGTATTTCAGAATAGTTTATTTTATTTCAGAAAAGAAAGTGTCAATTGTATTTCAGATTAGGTAATTTTATATCGGAAAGCATCAATTGTATTTCAGATTTAGTTGATTGTAGTTCAGAAAACGTGAATTGTATTTCAGAAATTGTCAGATATAGTTCAGAAATTGTCAGATGTAGTTGAGAAATTAGTAGCGATATCTACGCAGATTTTCCCAAATCAACACAAGATACATAGGCGCCGGAACCATGGGGGCAATGGGGGCTTGAGCCCCCATAGTGAATTTGCTATGGGGGCAGAGCTTAGTGGATAGGTACAGGGTGATCTAAGGTTTATTTCACGAGGGTTTGTATTTATGACATCGATAATGTCATAAGTTAGAAAATAGCTATTTACCTAACAAGTGCGGAAAATGAATTTTTCCGCACGTGGCTGCCGTTCACCGAACGACGCGTAGCGGAGTTCGGTGAAGCAGCCGAGTGCCTGTACCTATCCACTAAGCTAAACATGTTAATTATTTTAAATAATAATGACTCAAGACAACTGAATACTGAATTTATTTGAAACTAATTTTCTGACTGTTTTCAACCAATGAAATTCACTCTTGACTGGTTTGTGATTGCTGTGCGAACAGGCCTCATATATCGTTGAAATCGAAATCAGGGGACTAACAATTAAGCGCACAATATACGTGGTGTTGCATTTCAAAAAATATAACTTCGCTCTGCTACACTTTTTTTAGAGCACTCTGATACTTGATACTGACTTAGATGAAAACTTTTGACAATTTCTGAATTTCTTGAAACGATTGTATGTGACTCTTTTGTCAAAAACGTCAAATGATAAAGTTAGGAGGGGGTGACATTCGTAATAGATCACCCTGTACAAAAATATTGAGCTCCCAATTACTTATTTTTCTGTCAAATTTGTGTTTTATGTTTTTGTTGTTTTTGCTATACCTACTTTAACAAAAAATTTCAATATTTTGTTGTATATTATTTAGAGCTGTATATTCAAAAAGTCGGATTGGGATTATTGGTCGCGTTCACCAGCATTCAAAATGTTGAGTGCTGGTGAACGCGGCCATTTATATCTTCGTTTTTTTTTTATGATATGTTTAAATGACATGAATATAAACATCATGAATACAATGGCTTTTTTCACCTAGTATATCATGGAAAACTTATATACAGACCGGATCATCCTACTAGACACATATTTAGGTAATAATACGAATTAGCTTCTACCCGGTTAAGACGAATCGGAGCGGTGCTGCCGAAGATTCACGAATTTCAATAATATCCAGGGAGGATGTCAATTATCCAGCGTGGCGTTCCTGCAGTGAAATGTACGTATCAGTCAACTGGTCTCATTTAAGCCTATGTGTCTAGTAGCCTATTGGTCCTGTCTGTATAATCATACTTGTGTTTTTTTGGAGCTTGAGCCCCCATACTAATTTTGAAGTTCCGGCGCCTATGACAAGATAGGTGTATAGGTGACTAAAGTGACTTATTATAAAGGACCCCGCACATTTCTTATGGAAAAGTGATCTATGTGGAATTTTGCTGAATTTTTGATATTGTGTATAGGGAGTCGTCCTTAACAAAAGTGGTCATTGCGCTAATGTTCAATACCCAACAGTTTTCAAGATATCTATTAAAAACTTTTTTAATTTGACACTCTTCAGTATGACGTCACCAGTATGCTCACAGCACCGAAAATTAGAACTATCCTTTTCACTTTTGACTTTGACTACCTATACTTATACTCTTCTCCTTTTAACATTTAGGAAATAGAAAAAAACAACAACAGGTACAAATTAAATCGCTATATGACAGACATCATGACATGAAGTTGACGATTGCGGCAGGTGCTAGGTGTTCAGGTGTTGTTTACATACCTACCTATTTGTCACTAATCGCTATCGCTATCTTTTTTTTTTCTTAATGTTAAAAGGAGAAGAGTGAAGTCAAAGTCAAAAGTGGAAAGGATAGTAATAATTTCGTTGCTGTGAGTGACGTCATACTGAAAAAATACATAAATCTACGCTTTCGTAAGTATTCGGTGCATTCGCTATGGCTTCTTTGGTTGCGAAACGCTTGATAAAATTAACAGAGTGATGTGACAGGTGCTGTGTTGCCTAAAACTCCAGTAGAGGCAAATGGGGTCGTTAATTTAATGAAACTTGTTCGACTATCACTTTTACAATCACCAAAGACACATCGCTTCATCGCCTCTCGATAAAACTACAGTGACTCTATAACCCACAGTGGCGACAATTGCTGTCTCATTTTTGATTGGTTCTAAAATCCCATATATTTATATTAAAAACGCCGCCATCTTGTTCCCAACCCTGTGTTACTTTTAAATATGAATATATGGGATTTAGGTGAACATCCATCAGAATTCATGGAAAACAACGTATTTGATGGCCCTAATAATGGTCAGCAAATACGTCGATTTCAATTTTTTATGATAGATGTCCATTTAAATCCTATATACTAATATTTAAAAGTAACAAGAGGTTGGGAACAAGATGGCGATGGGACCTCTATTGTCGCCACTGTATGTAAAGGTTTATTTAGCCACTGTAGATAAAACATATCACGTTCTCCCAAAACTGCCATAATTATTAAATTTAAGCCCAAAATTGAAAAAAAATTAATAACATTGACAATGCTATTTATAGGTTATGTGACTTTGTTTGTCGTCATTCGTAATGAAATCTTCTATTGATATCTTGAAAACTGTTGGGTATTGAACATTAGCGCAATTATCACTTTTGTTAAGGACGACTGCCTCTACACAATATCAAACATTCAGCAAAATTCCACATAGAACACTTTTCCATAAGAAATGTGCGGGGTCCTTTATATAATACATTGATAATATCTGAAATACATTTGACGAATTCTACAAATAAATAATCTGAAACCCAAATGACGATTTCTGAAATACAAGTGACCAAACTGGAATACAAATGACTTTTTCTGAAATACAACTGACTAACTGACCAATCTGAAACACAAATGATGTTTTCTGAACTACAACTGACAAAGTTGAAATACAAATAACACTTTCTGGAATTAAACTTACACAACTGGAGTATAATTGACGCATTCTGAACTAGAATTGATAAATCTGGAATACAAGTGATACATTCTGAAATACTTATGGAATAGGTGTAGTTCATGATTGGGTAAGCGCTTTTACGGCAGTCCTGAACAAGTTACAAACTGGTTCAGAATATGTTTCGCGAACAAAGCTTATTGTCCCCTACAAAGTGTCAACCTGTCAATTACATGTCAAAACATTGTTTTTTAAATTCTGAAACCTAAATTATCTTAAAACTTTCATTTTAAACATTTTTGTTTTATTTACAAACCTTTGGAATGCGATTTTTTATTATCCGCCATAAGTACAAATTCTAAAATCCTAACAAGAAGGTCAGTAGTTTATCGGGCCCAAAACAAACTAAATTTATACGAGAGATATCTGCGATATTTGCTGATAACATCCAAAACCTTAACAATTAACATTTATTAATATTTTTTGAAAACCTCCTTTGGCCGATTCAAGACTGTCCTATAAACGTGCTAACTGAGAGGGAGAGAGTGCGCAAAGTGCAACCAAAGCACACAGGCGGACAGAAACCGCTAATCGCTGAACGGCGATACTGTAGCGTCACAGACCTGATAATACCGGCATTTTCTCATAAATAAAAAATACAACGACCCGTTTGATTAGTTCCTTTTTATCAGTGCATATTAACACACATTTAAAAGTTTAGAATCCCGAAAAATGGCAGGAACTTTCACGAAAATTTGCCGGAATTCTGGTCAGCTGTTTGTCCAGAATGGAGCTCTACAACACCGAACTTGTAAGTAGAATTTTTTTATTATTGGCTAAACTTTGATGATTTTTGTATAGATGGGATGGAAATAAAATAGGAGCGTGACTTAATTTTTCAATGCGGCGTTCTGCTATCGATAGGTACTGAATTTAGATGGCGTGTTGTTAATCATCATGCAGTTTCCCTATCATATGACATGAGCTCTGTTTCAACCGACATGAGAACCGCTCTAGAACGTCAATTTCCAGTCGATCAATTCATTTGTCAAGTAGGATAAACGTTCAACTTATTGAAAAATAGGTGGGCAACTGGAAATTGCTGGTACTGGAACGGTTAATTCTCATGTCGGTTGGAACAGAGTTTCCATCACACTGATCCATGATCATGCATGATACAAGATGAGGGAGGAAAGCATAGTACAAACGTTCTAAACGGAACATAGCTTTGTAGTTTTACTTGTCTAGTAGGCTAGGTATATGGAAAGCAGCGAGATAGGAGATGAAAATTTATCTCATGAAGCTTATACCTATTATACATTCTTATTTATATAAGTACCTACTTGAACTTGAAATTATGTATCAGGGGTAAATAAATAGGTACTACTATACTCCAAAAAATCCACTGATTTTCATCCTATTCTAATTTGTGGGGAGAAAGGCAAACTTAATTAACTAATGTATAATCAGCTTGTTACTTAGGTAGGTAAATAGGTATCTGAATGTGATAAAAATATTATTTATTTTCCCAAGTTTTATCCAACAAATATTATGCAACTTATCAAAAACAGAATAGCTTTCATATCCGGATGAAATAAATAAAACAATTATTGCATAACTGTAGTCGACCTTATCATCATATTTTGATTTTGTTTTTCGAACACAACAAGTGAGCACAGTCACATAGTCCTATTTGTTACCTACGCCACTGATGACATCAAGCCCCAAAACAAGAAAAGGGTTTCAACGGTTTAACGCACTTTATATACTTGTCTTGGGGTCCAGCAGAGAACTGATGAGAATTTATTTTATATGGCTTCAGGACGGTTTGACTTAATGGAGTTATTTTTGAGACAGTTGCTAATGCAGCTGAATGTTATGCCATCTATGCGTTAACAATGAAAAAAAAATATATATATATATATATATAAATGGAAGATATTTTCTGGGGTATCAATCTTCCATTTATAAGTTGCCAGTCACGAATACCTACACTATTTATATATATATATATATATATACAGGGTGATTTACGTAGCCTGTACATTAGAAGTTTTTGAAGTTGCAGGGGGACTAGAAACTTCAAATTTGGTCTGTAGCCATTAGGGTTGCCAGACCTCCTATTTTTAATATGAGACTCATATATTTAAACTGTTTCTCATATCTCATATTAGCATGTTTAATATGAGACTATTTCTCATATATTTTGATCAAAAAAAAGAAACCATGTATATCACTACAATACACGTGATAAGTCGGAGTCTCATGCATCCGTTTTCCGACGTCCGATGTCCGAAAAACCTTCTAGGTATTTTGGCATAATCGTATTAAAATATGTCAAAATAGGAGGTTTTTCGGACATCGGACGTCGGAAAACGGATGCATGAGACTCCGGTTATAGGATGGAGTCTCAAGCGATGCGTCCCATCCGACCGTCCGATGGTACGATGGAGCTCCTATTGGCTGAAAAATTTCCCGCAAAAACTCGCAATATATTCCAAAATCTGCTAAAAATCATAACTTAATGTTAAGATAGGAGCTTTTTCGGATTGAAGTATTTTGCAGTACATAAAATATTCTCATATATTATCATCCAATCTCATATAATTTTTCACAGGCTCTCCTATTTTCAAAACTCAGGTATCTGGCAACCCTAGTAGCCATAATTAATCGTTTCAGTGTCACCTAAAATATTTTCAGATCTTCAACTATACAGGGTGTACCAAATGTATAAGCACTAACTTTCTTATTTCAAATAGAAACTCGCATCTTTTTCAACATAGTTTACTTGGCCTTGCAATTTTGAGTTTGAACCGCCCAAGTTTTATCAATCTATCTTTTATAGTTTTTGACATAAATGTAATTTTTTTTGTTTCAAATTTGCCGCTGCAGTTGTTCAGGAAGAACAAGGTTTTTCGAAAACTGTTGCAAAGTGCACAGTAATAAACTAAAATTTAGATGATAATTAGTTGAAAGTTCAGGCTAACTCCTGATGTGTCATTAGTGCGCCCACTTTATATCATATGGGTGCAGGCGACCTACAAACATCGGAATCAATAATGGTCAAAAAGTCAATTTTTATAAATATGCTACTTATTATGTTTTTTGGCATCATTTGCAAGAAAATTGAATTTTACGTAACCTTACTTAGGGATTTCCTATACTTAACTTAGGAAATGACTACCCTCCCCGAACTCAGCAACATCTTTAAAAGAAGCGCTGAGCACACGTTTGGCTTGAGTCTCTGCTGAAAATGACCTCGTTGTTTGGCAGATTTTGATTAATTTTGTGATAAAAACATTATAATTTTCGAAAATTCTGTCCTATCGTTATGAAAATAACTTCATTTTACTAAAAAGTGGTCTAAATTTGGAATAGAGCAGAAATTTGTGAAGGTCGGTAAATGACATTTTATTTAAACGCCCCTCTTAAAGCGGCTATTTATTGATAGAGGCGTGGAAGGAGTATTTTTACTGGCTAGTCAGAAAAAATGGACTTTTCTATGGAAAACTCCATAACGAATCATGTTAGGTATAGGGAATGCTTAGGTGATGCTATGTAAAATTCAATTTTCTTTCAAATGGTGCCAAAAAACATAAGTAAGTAAGACGTTTAAAAAAATTGACTTTTTCACCTTTTTTTTATACTTGTAGCTTGTAGCACAGCATATACAAACACAATCAGCAGGCTAACTCGAGTGACAGCCCGTGTAATAAAGGAATTCATGGTTGGGATGTCACTAGCGGCCATTTTGGGATACGAGACAGGACCTGATTAACAATAATTAAGATTTTTTCTTTCGGGTCACATAGACGTATTGGCTTCAAATAAACTAATTTAATATTACTTACATATAATAATATTCATCCTTACTAACACCGGCGTATCCAGCCCATGCGTCTGGGGGGGGGTATCTGTTAAACAGTGCGGAAAATCGATTTTCTCGCACGGTGGGGTGAAATTTTTTTCGCACGGATATTCCGCACGGCTGTCAAAAAAAAAAACAATAAATTACTACAAATTATATGTAGGTTATATGTAGGTTATTTCCGCACGTCTGTAGAAAAACTATTGTACCAACACATGCGGAAAATCTGTTTTCCGCACTCGACTGCTTCACCAAATTCCGCTACGCGTCTTTCGGCGAACGACAGACTCATGCGGAAAAAAAAACATTTTCCGCACTTGTTAGGTAAATATAATTCTATACTACCGAGAAAGGGTTAGTGCGCACTGGGTGTATTCGTGTCTTCTTCTACCAGCTTGTATAAGAAAGAGATAAAAACACATTTTTTTGCACTGATTTTACCAATGGAATTCACTATTAGATTCACCTAAAACTTTGTAATTATAGCGAATTCTATTGGTAGAATTAATGCAAAAAATGTATTTTTATCTCTTTCTTATGCAAGCTAGTAGAGAAAGACACAAATACTCTCAGTGTGCACTATACCTTTGGATAGAATTCGCTCTAAATGGCAAGCGGGCAGTGCGGACACAGTGCAAACTAGAAAACAAGTTAGGGCCAGTTGCTGAAAAATAAAAATATAAAAATAGAATTATTTGTAAAATGTAGGGTACATATTTTTCGTCCATCGCAACGATCTTGGGGGGGGTAATTACCCCCATTACCCCCCCCTTGTATACGCCGGTGCTTACTAATTTAATATTATTTTTAAATATACAAGAGTGATAACTGATAACACCATAAATGACAACACGAATATACTAAAATCATTTTGAAAAGCATAACTAAAATTCTGCACGCCTATGACGTCCGTCAGAAATAAACAAATAAATTAAAATGTCGGCGTCCCTGCCGTTTAATGACAGGATGGTATCCCCTAATGGCAGCGTGCGCAGAAAAGATGCGCGTGAGAGTTTGTCTGCTGATTGTTTTTGTATATGCTGTGCTTGTAGGTTGCCTGCACCCATATGGTATGAAATGGGCGCACTAATGACATATCAGAAGTTAGCCTGAACCTTCAGCCATTTATCTCCAAATTGGGTTTATTATTTTATAGAACGGTTTTCGCGAAACCATGTTTTTCCTAAAGAACTGCAGCGGCAATTTGGAACAAATAATGACATTTGTGTCAAAAACTATAAAAGATAGGTTGACAAAACTTGGGTTGGGGGTGGTATATAAACTCAAAATTGCACCGAAACGATTGATTATGGCTACAAACCAAATTTTAAGTTTCTAATACCCCTGCAACCTCAAAAACTTCTAATGCACGAGCTACGTAAATCACCCTGTATATAGGTCTATATTTCTATGGCCAACTCAACTGGCTTACAGGGCTTTAACTTTGCAAACCCATTTTTTGTTAGCATTTTATACTAAAGGACAACTGGTAAATAATCTTTTGCCTCATCAAAAATTGATGAGAAGAGTTTAATCAGTTTGTTTCTTCCGAGAACTCGTTGAATTCTAGAACAGTAATTTCCAGTTGATCAATTCATTTGTCAATTAGGATAAACGCTCATACTTATTGAAAAATAGGTGGGCTACTGGAAATTACTGGTTATGGAACGGTTCTCATCTCAGTTGGAACAGAGCTTATAGTTTTCAACAGTATAGACGGATAAATCCGATAAACTATTTGAGTCTGTTCGCTAAGTTCACTACTTATTTACCGCACAGAATAATTATTCTTATTGTTAAGTTGTTACCGTCTATACCAAATAATACGCAGAAAAGGTGGTTAAGTTTCTGTTCTTCATTTCATGGTCTAGGCGGTTCTTGAACTGGAAGGGATACCGACTTTAGTATGTGTTTTCATATTATGAACAGTTACCCTGATACATGACAAACATGCTGATTTTTCAAATGAAAATGTCCACAATAACCAGAATGGTAATGAATTGCGCCTGGCCTGCTTATCCCAAGATCCACTTTTACCAAAAAGTCAATAGTGTATGATGGTTTAAGAGTCTTAAACTGTTTGAAAAGGTTCAGGGTGGCAGTGGAAAAGCTCTAATAGGCCGGTAATTCTCGAGAAATTTGCTATATTGTTTTACACGATAAAGGGACGGGTCTGAAAGGAGCATGATTACGTTGTTCCAGTGATCTGCTGGAATGTTATCTTTTCAAGCGCATTGCAACTCTCTACAAAAATCTCAGGAATCTCCTCTGAAACCGATTCACTCGCCGATTCATCACTTTTCTTTGCTCATATTCCATTAGTCCGAACAGCGCTGTTTTGTGTAAGAGCCTCCTAAAATCTTTCCATAATCGGTAGTATCTCTTCTTAGTATTATTTGTTATGCTACAAGTTTCGTCTTTGAGCCTGAGAATCTCTTCCTTTCCATTGGCAAGTTTCCTTCATTACCGTCAAGCTTTTATTTTTCTCAAATGTTTGTCGTATGTTAGTTTGCATTTTTATAGATTGCTCTTAACTTTGGTCGCTGGCTGTTGCGAACTTATTAAGTTGGTACTTTGACGCCCTATCTCTTCATCCATTATAGAGTCTACCTAATAAATGTTTCCCAGAGAGAAAACTATTTATTAGAACAGTTTGTTTTCCAACAGAAAGTTGAGTAAAGGTGTCTCCACGATTATTTCTGACTGGACTTCCATAATTATTTCTGAGAGCAGTTTCCTGTGGGTCTTGTCTCAGTCCCAATGTGGCATTGAAATCCCCATTTACAAAGGTAAAGTAAGAAGGATAGGTACTGGTACTATAATTTTGTTTGGTTTCCTAATAACATCTCCCAAATATACAACGTGTAAGTATTGTCTGTCGTTTTTAATCTGACACTTTCCGTATGAGGAACGAGGGGGTGAAGCATATGGCAAAAACAGAGTGATGTCAGGTGACCATTGGCGTTCTAATGTAGGGTGCCACCAGCTCACATTCCTTTGGAGTATCAGATAAAAATCGACGGACTTTACCTTCTCCATTAGGCAGGGCTTCCACCGAAATAGCGTGGCTCCATGATGTGGCGTATGATCTAGCAAGTAGCACACATCTAGCATGCTACATCAAATCAAGCGACATAAACAAATAAGCAAGAGCCCACTGAAGTGACACGGCAAGTAACATGCATTTAGTGGCACGTAATAAGAGGTATGCCACTTGCTAGATCACACGCCACTTCATAAGCCACGTTATTTCGGTGAGCCTTTAAACATCAATTTCTAGAATATGTGGTAATTTGCTTCATTTATTTTCCTCTGAGGTATTTCTCAGATGCATGTTTCTAATTTATTATAAACAGTATCAACGTTAATACGCAATACACACTGTTAAATATAGCAAGTATTGCTATGAAACCGGAATAAAATCGTGTTTTTCGGGGATTTTTTCCAATGTTCCACGATGCATACTGCATACTGTTGTTATAGGTAAAACCAACTAAGAAGAAGCCACGTGATCTTTACTCCAAATGGGAGGGCCCTATAGAGAAAAGGAAGTCTGCCTTCTTCGTCAGTGATTTGGTCAGGGGTTCTTCTTAGTTGGTTCTAACTATACCCAACTATTTATATTGTCACTATTTTCAGACCAATCGCAAAGAACTTTTGCTGCATCATTTGCAATTTTATCAAATTATATGCTTGTGTCGTATTAATTAATTGCAAATTTCAGTAAAATAAATACAACAAAATCTTGTTAAATTCCCATCAACCGGTCCTGACCCATATGAGCAGGTATAATGGTCCCTGGACAGCAGACACCATAAATTGATGCATTTTTAACAGTTTTTTGACCTTGCAGAATCGCCATACCTTTTTATCTTTTGGCGAACATGCATTGTAATTATTGCAGTGGCGTGCCGACCAATCCTACTTCAAAGTAGGATTATCTTTGCCACAAGTGACTTAAAAAGCCTAGCCTCACAAATGCAGTTAGAAAAACCATCTTGAATACATATGTTTGCACCCCATGCTGTGTCAACCACAAATTTTTTTACCTAAAAGGGCCTTTCTGGGTAGGTTAAGGGCATATTTCCTTCTTTTATCTCTAAACCTATAAAGGAATTAGCAGAATTACCTATATTTTATTTTTAGATGCTAGTGGAAGCCGCATCCAAGTCAAAAACCCAGTGGTCGAAATGGACGGTGACGAGATGACAAGAATAATTTGGGAAAAAATCAAGGAATCCCTGATATTTCCTTATTTAAAACTCGAATGTCTTTACTACGATCTAGGATTACCTTACAGGGACCAAACTAACGACCAAGTTACTATCGATGCTGCCCATGCTATCCTCAAACATAATGTAGGCATTAAATGTGCTACAATCACTCCTGATGAAGCTAGGGTTGAAGGTAACTTAAAGAATATCAGGCTAACAAAAGCATAAATCTTCAGAGTTTTATGTAAAGTCCCTTTTGGCTTATTTTATATCTACCAACTCTATACCATAAAACGGGGAATCAATCTCTTGATGCAGGTGCTTTTTATTATTTAACCTGAATCTTGATTGTGTATTAAACAAAGCTTCTGCAGAAAAAAGTTGCCCCTTTGTGACAACATGCAAGTTTCTATGGTATAGTCCGTATAAAGTAGAGGGTTTGAAAAAGAATATCTAATAAGCATATTCATCTTAGGTTAATAAATCCAAATGTCTTTCAATGATTTAATTTTGATGCGGTTTTTTGTATCCTCTTCGTCGTGTAAAGAGGACTAGAACTGAAAAAAAAAACGGTTTTTGAACTACCATCGTGGAGAAAAAAACCGCAGAAATATCTTGGTTGATGGATTTGGTAGACATGAAAAACACACCTGCAATAAGACAAAATCTGCATCACTAATAACTCCAAAGCTGAAATTTACTATAATTTCAAACTGTCTCGCCCAATTGAAAAGTATCAATTTATTCTAGAATTCAAACTAAAAAAAATGTGGCTCTCCCCCAATGGCACCATAAGAAACATTTTAGGCGGTACCGTTTTCAGAGAACCGATTTTATGCAAAAATATTCCAAAATTAGTACCTGGATGGACTCAGCCTATTTGCATAGGACGTCACGCTCATGGCGACCAATACAAAGCTCAGGATTTGGTTATCACTAAACCTGGAAAGGTAATACTTAACCTAATGAGTGGGGCATATTATTATCTGTTTGGTATTGTTCTAGGTGGAAATGGTTTATACTCCAGACGAAGGTGAAAAAATATCGATTGAATTGTATAGGTTCAAAGGACCTGGTGTTGCTCTATCCATGTACAACACAGATGAGAGTATAAGAGGTTTTGCTAAGTCTTCATTCCAGATGGCGCTAGCTAAAGGCTGGCCCTTATATTTGAGCACCAAGAACACCATTTTAAAGAAATATGATGGTAGATTTAAGGACATTTTCCAAGAAATCTATGAAAAGTAAGCAATTTTTTTTTTACAAATAAAACCTCTGATGTCAAAATTTTTTCATCAACAGAGAATACAAAAGTCAATATGAAGCCAAAAAAATCACCTACGAACATCGCCTTATTGACGACCAAGTAGCTCAAGCCCTAAAATCCTCTGGAGGTTTTGTATGGGCCTGCAAAAATTACGACGGTGACGTCCAATCAGATATCGTAGCTCAAGGTTATGGTTCCTTAGGTATGATGTCTTCAGTGCTAATGTGTCCCGATGGCAAAACCATTGAATCTGAAGCGGCTCATGGTACTGTAACCAGACACTACAGGCAACATCAACAAGGCAAGCCCACTTCGACCAATCCGATTGCTTCAATTTTTGCTTGGACAAGAGGTCTTGAACATAGGGGCCAACTGGATGGTACACCGGATGTTGTCAAATTTGCTCAGAATTTGGAAAAGGCCTGCATCAAAACGGTGGAAGGTGGCAAAGTTACTAAAGATCTCGCAGCGTCGATTGCTGGAGGTTTCGACAAGGTTAAGGATAATATGTTTATGAATACTCAAGATTTCTTGGATGCTATCGCTGATGAATTGAAGAGAACTGTTTAAGGATAAATTCGCTATTTTTTATTTTTGTAATTCGCAATATTGATTTTTTTCTAATGTTTTAAATACCTAATAAAAAATATTATATTTTTTTAAGTATAAAGTTTGTATTGTTCACTGCCTCCTTTGACTCTAGAGTGTGTCGGAACTCTGGTTCGTTGTAGCTGATACAAAAGATTCTCTACGTTCTTGTTCGTCTTTTTCTAATATTTGAGAAACTTTTTGTTTTTCTTCATAATTCTAGAAAAAAATATCATATTTATTAAAATTTAATAATACAACATGATTTATGATTAAAAGTTTTCCAGATTGCAGGTGGATTAGATTAGAGATGTAATCCACCTGCAATCTAATGCACAGGCTACGTAAATCACCCTGTATATAAAATTAATGCAACATAATGGCGAAAATCTAAACATGGAAAAATTTTACATTTCAGGATTTTTTACGCAACTTTCGAAAAACCTTGAAACAACCAAAAATTAAAGCGGTAGGCGAAAAATATTGAAAGTTATTTTGAACAACAAACCTGTTTGGCAATTCTCCTCAAATGTGTCGCAGTCCCAGACCCAGTTTTCCTGACCAACTCCGAAAAATAACCTTTGGGATTTTGCAATAAAATATAAGGATGATCATACTCTACAGCCTCCCCAGCGTCCATAACAATTATTTTATCCGAATCCATTACCGTGTGTAATCTATGGGCTATAGTTAACACAGTACAATGCGCGAATTTTGTCCTTATAGTGGTCTGGATAAGTTTGTCGGTTTGAGGGTCCACATTTGCAGTAGCCTCATCCATAACTAGTATTTTATTGTCACGTAAAATTGCACGGGCTAAACATATCATTTGGCGTTGACCTACGCTGACATTCTGACCACCCTCCGACATGATTTTCTCTAAGTATTCTTTGCCTTTCGTCATTGCCTCCTTGTCTTCTACAGCTATCAGAGCAGCCATTATTTTGTCATCATTATATTCGGTAAATGGGTCTAAATTGTAGCGTAGAGTACCATTAAAAAGTACGGGTTCTTGGGGGATGATAGAAATTTTTCGCCTTAAATCATGCAACCCCAAAACACTAATGTCTAAATGGTCTATGTAAATTTCACCTTCGTAATAGGCTAGACGAAATAGGGTGACTATAAGGGAGGATTTACCTGCTCCAGTTCTACCAACAATACCAACCTATTTTCAATTTTTTAATTTTAATAATTTTTTTTTTCTAAATTAATATTTTAGTTACTTTTTGTTGTGGCAAAATCGTCAAGTTCAACTCCTTCAAAACAGGCGGTTCATAGGGACTATACCTCATAGTGGTATCCAAAAACTCAATAAGTCCTTTTTTAGGCCAAGCAGGAGGTGGTTTTTTATCAGGAGCACTCAATAAATCAGGCTCATGCTCGACTTTAGTAAATTCTAGGACGCGTTCCACTGAAGTCATTTGATTTTCTAGCTCGGCTGATTGTCTTAAGCCCCACTGAATAAGACCAGTCAAACCTATAGCTTGAGTTATTACTAAACCGACGCTGCTACCGTAAATAGCTAAAATAAAAGTTAATAAATTTTATGAATTAATAGAAGTAAGTATTTTCTTACATTTAGAGTAGATGACGCAAGTAAATGTAACTACACCAATAAAGATGGCGGTAATCCAGTCTAGCCACAAGCTGAAGGCTCTGGAAGTGTATAAGAACATAAACCAGGCGCTACTATGACAATCCTGCAAGTAATCAAATTCCGCCACTAACTCTTTTTCAGCACAATTGTTCCTTATTGTTGCTAATCCTTGCAATGTGGCATTTAGATGAGCAAAAACGGGACTACGAGCTAGAATATTATCTCACTTAAATAAATACATAAATTATTGGTTTGTTTCTTTACCAATTCCTTCTAATCTTTTAACACTTCTGCTGGTCTTGAGGTAAAAACGTCTCAATAAATAAAATAGGCACAACATGACGGCGACAGGAATCAAAAACCAAACATTTACAACGCAAACCACTATTATAGCCCCCAGAAGATTGAGTAATAACTGAGTGGTATCGATAAAAGCTATTGGTAAAAGTTCATCCACTTGGCCAAGATCTTTTGAGAATCTATTCAGTATTCGACCGGACGAGTTTTGATGAAAAAATCGCATGGCTGCTAAAATTATGCTTTCGAACATTCGATTGTGCAATCTGAAAGTAATTTTCTAGTCTGAGAGTAATTTACTTACGGGTCTTCAAAAAAAAAAAAAATCAAAGATTACTTTGATTACGAAAACGTACGTCGTATTGAAAATTGGCTGCCATTTTGGTCACAATTTAGTAAGGTGCATGACGATCCTGAGATAGATTTAAATGACAGAGTAGAATAGTTGATGCAGGCTACATTACCAGGCAGCACAGCAAGACAACTTGTTGAACGAAATTATTGACTGTTTGCAAATAGAGGTGTATGTACGTGAATTACTCAAAATCATTGTGAGCATAGCATAGAGACTCAAATGCGGGCTTTGGACACTGGGCGTTAAATATGATTGTTGTTATGCAATGTTATTCTCACTTATTGAGTCATGTTTCCAAGAAAATTTGTTAAGGCTGTTGGAACGTTCATCTCTAACCATTACTAATCCTACCGGTTCCCAACAGAGTGTAAATGGTTCTTCGATAACTAGTGTAATCACCCGAGAAAATAGACCCGTAATTTACAATGTCTTTACTGTAAAAATTAAATGTAATCCAATAATCAAAAACTGAATTTCCTGTATTTCAAATCAGTATCAACAAATTAAAAATGAAACAAAATAACGTTGACCCCAAATTAATTAAAATATTTATATACTTTCAAAATTTTATTATTTAGTCACCAAGCGTGATGTCATCTCCTAAATCAAATCAATGAACTTATTAAAAGCGAGGCCAAAGTAATTAAATAGGTGATTTATGGCCGCACGTGTTTTTCGGCTTTTTTTGTGTTGTCCTCACATTCTTAAACCGAATCTGTTGACCCAGATAAACCAGGAAATTGTGACATAATTATTCAATTCTAAACAAATAAAAAAGGAAGGTTAATGATTGATGGACAAAGAAATTTTAGGATGATCGAATAATATAAATACAGCGGTTTTAGAAGAATTATTGCAGTTGTCAGTTCAGTCCAGTTTGAGTTAAATCTACAGTACCTAATGAGTCAGTCCGGATAAACATTCGCGAAGAATTTCTTTTATTTTATTGCCTCGGGAAAACGCGTTTGATTGGACTTTGAAAAGTACGGAAAATTGTGAAAGAAAGAACATTTAAAGTCTTCAACTTTATGTGCGAGCTTTAAGTAATCAGAAGAATTAAATTAGATTAGTTTGGTGATTTACAGACGAAATGTTGGTACTCTAGTGACTATTATTGTTTTTTTTTTTTTTGACTTTATAAATGATTCGGAATGATGAGAAATGAATTGACATTGAAACTTTAATGCATGAAAACTTGAGTGACTTGACTGTAAAAACTTTATTGCATAACTTTAATTGCCTTCGAGTATAATGACATTTTGCTGGCTACTGAAAGTTTGGGTTTGCGTACAGGCTCGGAGCAGAAACACATCAATGCTAATATCGCTAGTGCTCATGGAATGTTGGGAGTAAGAAAGAAGGTCACAAGTTTCTCTGAGCAGGAAGTTCCCACTGCTACTGGTCTTATTAACCATGAAAGACCTTCAGTTTCGAACAAATGCATTTTTTGTGAGAACAATCATGATAATCGCAGTTGTTTTGAAGCACAACATTTTTCACTAGAAAAAAGGAATGAAATTGTTACTTCATCAAAAAAGGAGTGTTTTCGATGTTTGAAGATTGGACACTAGAGCCAGAAATGTCGAGCCCGTTTGAAATGTATTATTTGTGGCAAATCCCATGTTACTTTATTGTGTTCTAATTTGCCAGGAGGCAAGTCAGTTGATGATCTTCCAGATGTCAAAGAATCTATCAGGATTCGGTGGAAATATTAACTTGTACTGATGGGACTTCTAGCCATGTGTTTTTCCAAACTCTACGGGCTACCATTAAAGGAGTGTATGGGTTCAGGAGCGTACTCACTCAAGAATTGTTATATTTTAAAAAGTACAGCAGAATTGTTAGGCTAGAAATCCAAACGTCAAAACACAGTTAATCATTGTTTGTTTGGAGGAGTAACTACACAGTTGAAACATTATTTTTATTATGTTAAATTAGGTTCTAATAGTTATAGCTGTACTTTTGAAGCCTTGTCACAGCCTGTTATTTGCTTTGACGTTTCACCTTTGTTTGACGGTCCTTGGATGGAAGATTTAAAGAAGTTAAGCATTCATCTTAGTGATTGTTACGATGCTACCCCTAAAGAAATTTTGATTGGATGGGACCTTGCTGGCAAACTCTACACTGGACGAAGACATAGAAGTGTGGGTTGGTGGCCATGGAAACATTGTTAGGATAGACACTTATGGGCCGAAAACCTATAGACAAAACTAAAAATGAAACTATAACAGCTCTTTGTTTGTTAACGACGCATCACTTAACTTTGGCAGCTTGATACTCTGAATACAAAGGAACCTACCGCAAGCAATCACGTGACCTATTGGCTCAAGCAGCTACAGATTTTTTCCTTGAAACGGTGAATCATTAATGAAGATGAAGGTTATGAAGTCAGACTCAGACTACCTTGGGTTGAGGGACACTCCTTCCCCTTGCCTACGAATTATCATCAAAGAAACGTCTACAAAACAAATTGGCAGATATTGACCTTGTAAATTCCCACAATCAAGTTTTCAATGAATGGGAAAATGAACCCGTTATAGAGGACATTTCAACAAGATATTTTATATCCGCTGATTTTGCCACACAGATCTGTAGTAAAAGAAGGTAGTACCACGCGCATTAGACCTGTTTTAGATGTTTCAGCCAAGGAACGAGATGCCTCTTCATTAAATCAGTGTTTGGAGAAGGGGGTTAATTTGATCGAATTTATTCCAAATATTTCACTACGATTTCGACAAGGTAAAATAGGAGTTATAGCAGCTTTTGTGCGAAATTAAAACTGGAAAATCCACAGGTTGCAGATAGAATGGTAATCGATGAAAGATTTTAAATTGAAATTGAAAGATATCGAAACTGAAAAGGATATTTCTTCACCTTACCTGGCTTTACTTCCAAACTCCACTCAGTTGGCCAGCTCTTTCAGGAAGTTCAAGTCCAATGCGAAGGAGTGCGAACGAAACCGTCTTGATTTACCCGGTCGCGGCAAACGAAAAACCGCGGGTCTATTTTCTCGAACCACACGAAATGGGCGGCAGTGTAAGGACTTTACAGATATCCTTTTTCAGTGTTCAACGCGCGCATTTTTAAAAGCCAAATTTAGCAAAGCCGTGTCAATTCTTAGGCATAGCACGCGCAATTCAATTAGAATAAAAGAAAACCAAAATAAAGAGAAAAAAAAACGAATCAATTTCTATTCCCAAATAGGATTTGACATCCTAAATACCCAATTTAACCTACAACTATATACGGGGCGCGTAGATGAAACTGAACAGCTTTTTTTCAGATCAGTATACATGCAGCCGACAGAGATTTTTGACGCTTTCTCTGGGTGGATTCTAATGGCAATGCGAGAAGGTGTTCCGTCATATGCCAGTATGGTTTGGAGCAGTACTCCATTTTTTCTAGCAGCCACTTTGATTATCTTCTTGCCAAGGCTCTTGAAAAGGGACCCAATTGTAAAGGAAATTTGTAAAAGTTATCCAAGAGCTTTCATGTAGATAACTGCGTGACAAATGTTTCGTATGATGTTACATTGAAGAGTTTAATACAGGAGTCTAGTATGGTCATAGCTGAGGCCAAAGTCGATTTGCGATGGGGGGAGTTCTCTCACCAGCTGAAAGTCACTGGTTCTTCTCAACACACACACAGGCAAACTGAAACTGACAAAAGATTTTAAGTTATGGAATGAGCCTGTAACTAAACGGAAAATGTTCTCTCTAGCTCCGAAGATTTTCGATCCAGTTGGTTTTGCAAGCCCTACGACATTAATTCCAAAATTGCTACTTCAAAGTAATTGGGAGATGAAACTGACATGGGACGCGAATGTGGATCCTGAAACTGGAATACTCTTCCATAAATGGTTGAAGGATCTTCCCTATTTCCTTCATATTCAAATATCTTGGATAATACATGCCGGATCAAGAGAGGCTCGGCACTTGAGTCTCCATACATTTGCTAATGCAGCAGTCATTTTCTTGAGATGCTTGTGTGAAGGTAATGTTTTTGTACACCTTGTCGCTGCGAAGAGTAGGGTGGCTCCCCTTCATGAAATAACCATTTTTAGATTAGAGTTGATGGTCGCTCTTATCGGTACCAGATTGTGTTTTTCGTTAATAGAAAGGCCTAAATTGGACGTTGATTGTTTCTTTTGGACCGATTCTTCTACAGTGTTTTCCTGGATTACCATAGGAAACTTTTGTATACATTCATGTAGCTGAGATTAGACGGCACACCTCAGTCAAGAATGACGCTATGTTCCGGTAACGCTAAATCCTGCGGATTTTCCATGGCGCGGTTGTTCTGCTTAAAGTTATTAGAATCAAAATGGTGGTTGGGCCCAAGTTGGCTTTATGGAAATCCAAAATCTTGGCCTCAAGGCACGATTCAATTTACTGAGGAAGAAATAAACCGTGAAAAGAAAAAGAAGTTGGTGACTACATGAATTAATACAAATTCTAGAATAACTATGACCTTCCAAGATTGGCACTGGTGTAGTGACGCGGAAATAAACCACCAAGAAAACAATTAAAGGTTCTGATTATTCTAAACAACTAAAGCCCTAGGATTCAACTACCGAAAATTAATCAAGAATAACAAGGACTTATCAAACAACCATACCAGGAGAGATCATCTTTTAGACAGCACTACCAGAAACTTCAATTAAAAATTATCGATATCCAGAAATTATTGAAAGCCGATACTCTATATTGTCTAATACATTGGAATGTGACTAAAGCAAACATTCATGGACCTTTTTTTTAAGTGCTTTCAACAATTAACATTCCAAAGGAGCCGAAAGATTTCTGAAAGGATCAATAAATCATGCACGAGCCTATATGATGATACCCACTTAACAAACCACTTAGCGACGCTTTTGATAATTAATTAAAAGGGGACCAAATACACTAATTGATCGGATGATTCAACACAAAAAATCGAGGTCAGAAAGAATAAAGAGTTTCAAGACAATGGAGGGACCAATGATATAAAAAGGCAACTTTGGCAGGAGAAAACCAGTGTTCGAGAAAGAGCGAGTAAACCGGCAGAACTACGGCGTGAAGGACCAGTGTCGGTTGAGTAATAAAAAGACAAGTAGTAATCGAGAATCGAGAGACCTGTGTCCAGAAAGTCAGAACTACGCGGCGTGAAAGAGTTGTCGAATTAACCGAGAGAAGAAGCACGACGTGAAATAACAGCGCGAAAATATTCGAGGTTTTTTATTATATGTTCATAAAGCCTAAATTTCTTCGACCAATAAGATTTCCATGTAATTAGGTGTGGCCACCAGCAAATATATTATTTTTGAATGTGAGTAGAATAGTTTTATGTTCAGCCAGAAATTGTGAAGGCAAGAGTGTGAATCGAGTCAAACTGTAAATAAAAAAAATTTACTTGGAACTATATAAATTTTCCTTAACAGTTAATTGATGCTTATTAGAAATCTAACAATTTTATTGTAAGATTATTTATCACCGACGCCTGTTATTTAATAACAAGCATTATTTATTTCAATAAAATAAACTTTATTTTAACTTTCCACAATATTTCTGTGTTTTACTCTCTACCCACAAATAGGACCCACTTTAAACTGTGTCTCTACTCAGAAACTAAAATCACCGCTCGCCAATTGAACACCTTGTCAAATTTCTGAATTTGGGGTCTCACAGTATCATATTGAACGAAGTATCGAAATGATGAGACATTGTAATGAAAAATGTCTGTAGTGTCTCAGGTGGGAGAATGTCGGATCCTGTTGTTATGATCCTTGTTTTTTTCTGTATGTACCAGTACCTACGACTTTCTCAATTCGTTGACAGACATACGTTTAAAAAACCATAGTAATCTTTGATTGTTTTTTTTGAAGACCCGATATAATTTCACAGCCAAGAACAATGAAGTGAAGGTTGATTTGAATGGGTGATTTATGTCATGTTCCACTTTAATTTAGATGTGTCAACATTCTTGTACCTTTCTATGATACCTATTCTTTTCAATGAACAATATGAGGTATTTTAGTCAAATTAATGCAGTTGAAAAGTCCTTACCTGAAAGATGATCTCATACAAATCGAAAAAAAAAACAAACTCCTAGTTATGGCCACAATAACGGTTGCCACCATAAAACCAGTATAGATATTGATGCAATTATCCCTCGAAAACTGATTCCAAAAATTTGCGTCTTCCGCGTGGCCAAAATGCGCTCGTAATTCTTCCAAAGTAATCCACTGGCTCAAAAAATAATCGCCCGCGCTTGCCAGGAATTGAGCTCCAATAAAAAATATCACCATGACTATTAGCACACAACAATTACCGCCTGCCAGAAAGTACTCCTTGTAATTAGTAAAGCTAACTTTACCAAGAGTGCGCATTTCAGGTGTCAATCTAGGACCTGCTTTAAGACCTTCAATGTCTATGGCACTGTTGAAAGCAGCGCTAGTGAGAGAAATTGCTCTTAAAACTTTCTCATATTCTTTGTCTTGCTCAGCTGGCCCTGCTATGGTGGCAGCCTCTTCAAGAAGTACAGCAAAAGATACGCCGCTTTGCTTAATTTCGTCATAAGTGCCTTGAATTTGTATAGCACCTTCGCTTAATATAACCAATTTATCGGCTCTTTTCAGGTATTGAAGCTGGTGGGTTACTAGAACTACGATTTTGTCTTTCAAAAAACGAACCATGCATTCTTCGAATAATTGTTGGCCTACCTAAAAATATCACAGGTACAGAATTTTGATATTTTTTTTTTAAGGAATCTTACTTGAATATCAACAGCAGATAGTGGATCGTCTAATAAATAAATATCAGAATCTTTATAGATGGCTCTAGCCAAATTAATTCTAGCCCTTTGGCCGCCACTCAACGAAATTCCACGTTCTCCGACAATGGTTCTGTCTCCATAAGGCAACAAGGAGAAATCTCGTTTTAAGGCGCACACTTTTACTATTTGATAGTACCTATCAGGATTGAATTCTTTGCCAAATACAATATTTTGACGTACAGAACCTAAATTAAAGTCATATTAGTGACTAATGAATATTCAACTGAGAGTTGTCAGAGGTTTGCACATCAAATTACACATCAGAGTAGGTCTAAATGAAAAACAAGCACATTCAAGCTTTTTGTCTCTCAAGAATTTGTTGTGCAACACCTCCTGGTGTATTATTTTAATTTGTCAATAGACTTTTTACCAGCAAATAACCAGGGTTCCTGAGAAGCGTAGGATACAACACCATGAACAGCAATTTTGCCACTGAAAAGCTTTAGTTCGCCCAAAATCAAATTTAAAAGGCACGATTTTCCTGCTCCTACTGCCCCAACAATGGCTACTAACTCTCCTGCCTTCATACCAAGATTAATATTATCCAAACACAAATCTTCTCCATACTTGGCTATTCCTCTAAAAATAATAACTTCCGCCTCTGCTCCCTCACTCAAAGGTAGCCCGGTCAGAGATACTAAAGCCTCTCTAACGCTATCTGATTCCCTTACACTCATTCTAGGGTTATATGACAATCTGCTTGGTACTGAAATCATTACAGAGTCAAGGGTACTACTGGAAAGTTTCTTTAAAATTGGCCTATAAAAGCCTCTCTTGCGTTTTTGTTCGAACGTATCAAAGTCTGGATCTAAGACACAACGATCGCCTACTGTTGCTTCACCAGTCAATAAAAAACTTTCAATACGCTTTATCGACACACTGGTTTCTGCTACCTAGAAAATCATCATTATTCATTTGATTTTTTTTTCCATTTATCAGTGCACAGGTCTAGGCATAGATTTTTATCCTTGCCAGCAGAAAATGAAACACTGGTTCTGCAAATAAAAGGTAGGTAGGTATACCGAATTTAATCCTTGAGGAAAATACACTGTCATATTTTGCCTAATAATCATGTAAAAACCACCGATGACGAAAACTTTTTCTGCAGTCACTTCATGGCCCAATAGAACATAGCTTAGGACAGTCAAAAATATACCCAAACGCGAGGTGAACATTACAAACGACATTGTCATTCCACGTATGTATGAGGTCAGCAATAGTATCGCAAGTTCTTTTCTAGAATTGGATTAGAATTAATAGATACTTATGAGTTTTGTGGAATAATTATTACTTTCTCAAACCACTGATCATTAGGGCAAAAGCATTCTCCCACGCGTACATTTTAATCACTTGTATAGCCTGTATTATTTCGTTCATGTGTCTCACCCTGTTGTCAGTTCTGTCTGCTGATTTTAGACGAAGATTGATGGTTGCTAAGCTTAGAAGGACTAAAATCAAATAAAGTTTGTGAGGCTTTCGCGGCCCAGGTTTATTGATAAGGTGTTTTCATTGGAATTTCTTCCTGACGTTTCGCTAGCGCGCATGGCTAGCATTTTCAGAGATGCTTCCATGACCGAATTCTGGTTGACGCCACCGAATGTCACCTTCCTCCATCTCCGCTCTTGTCTTGACCTTTTTGAGTGTATTATTAAGTGTTTTGAGTCTTTTGTTGAGTGGAATAAAACAGGCAAATCGTCACATTTGGCGCCCAACGTGGGGCGCCAAATGTGATGATTCACCCGTTTTTTCCGAGGACGTGAGGTTTGTCCGTGTCTGCAGAAGGGGATCAACTCCAATAACACAATTGATTACTTTAACCCTTACTAGGTTGTTTTATTCTACTCAACAAGATACTCGAACACTTAATAATGAAATCAAAAAGGTCAAGGCAAGAGCTGCGGGATTGGAGGTTGACGCCGCAGAATGTCACCCTCCTCGATCTCTCACCTGACTGCTGTCCAGAGATAAACCACTAAACTGCTGTCAGAGGCAAGGAGGTGTTTTCTCTCTTTCCCTCTCTCGTAATCTGTCATCATGAATGCGTCGACGCATTCAATTGAGGATAATGCGTTGGAAACTACCTCAAGGTGCACTACTATAGGTCTTAGCGGGACTTCTCATGAACGCGTCAGACTGCTACCAGAATCGGACTTGGAAGCACCTCTGAAGATGCTAGCGAAACGTCAGGAAGAAATTCCAACTTACGACGGCCATTCAGCCCGAATGAAAACACCTTAACAATAAAATCAAATAGGACCTAAATCATTATTTAGGAACTTCGCAAGACAATGAAATGGGATAAAAACGAAATTTATCAGCAGCAGAGGTACCCAATGATAACAATTTGGCAACACAAAGATAGTCTACCATTATAATATTGACTTACTTTGTATAGGCATAATAATAGCAACTGCAATCATTCCATAAAACGCGGAAATTCCCATTTCAAAGTAAATAAATACGGCAATGAGTCCAGCTTGAAGTGGCGCTATCCATAAATAATGCAAAAAAGGCGGTGAAAAATCAAACCTATTAACATCATTTGACATTAGGTTTACAGTATTGCCAACCGTTTTACCACCAAGATCTGTGAGCCGGATTCTAAGCGCCTAGAACACATCAATGATAATTATTTATTATAAAAATTCAAACGTAATTCTTACTTTTCGGTAGATGAGTGAGCAGCAGGCGACTCTAACCCGCATGCCCACATGCAGTGCTGCCATCATATAAGGGTGGAAGGTTCCTATTGTAATGAAACTACACCCCATGATGCAGATAGCAAAAACGAATGCCTCTTCTATCGAAATGCGGCCTTGATTTTTGGAAAAATAGAAGAAAACTCGCATTATGTACATAGGAGGGTATTGCCTAAAATTGACAATATTGGAATTTCAGATTGACAAAATTGTGTTTGTTTCAATAAGGAATTGGATGCTTGCAATCCAATCTAGAATAGCTTTGATTTTTGTTTTCTGTAAAGAAACCAGTTAGATCTTTGGAAGACAAAACGTTTCTGACTCATTTTCATTATTGATTATTTCTAATTTTGTTCCTGCATGATTAGTTGCATAGTTAAATCACTCAGTTCTTTTTAAACTGATTGACTATTTTTGTACAAAATTAAAACTCTGATAGTGTCCAATGGTTTATCATGCATTAGGTATACATATATCAAATATTTATAACAGCCTGTGTTTAGGAAACTTTCAAAAGGGCTTTTTGCCTATTTTAGTTTGTATAGAGCAATCTAGAAAGTTCGATTGTGCCTATATTTTTCATTAGCGACTTTTTTCGTTTATCATATGCGCACACGTCACTTGCTGGAAGCAGCTGCATTTTTATACTGCCTTGTCCAAGATTTTAAAAACGATATACTTATATTCTCGGCCGCAGAGTAGACATCACACTCTCGCTACGCGACCCGTACAAATTCGTGTCGTATCGGACGGTTCCGTTACTACAACGAAACTGCCCCTATTTTACTGCCCTAAGAAGCTACAGAGTACTCTGCTACAGTCAACACGCTTCAGTTTGGACCAGTACCAGAACCAACAGAAACCTTTTCAAAGGTAAGTGATCTGTGCGTACCGGGTTTAAATAGGTATTTATTTCCATTTTTTTCAAATCATACAGTCCACTTAACAATTTTCATATTTTCCGCCACAGCCTGATACATCAGAAAGCAGAAGTTTAATTTCAACTACAGAATGGTATTCGATGAAAGATTTTAAATTGAAATTGAAAGATATCGAAACTGAAAAGGATATTTTTTCACCTTACCTGGCTTTACTTCCAAACTCCACTCAGCTGGCCAACTCTTTCAGGAAGTTCAAGTCCAATGCGAAGGAGTACAAACGAAACCGTCTTGATTGAAACCGGTCGCGGCAAACGAAAAACCACAGGTTAATTTTCTCGAACCACACGAAACGGATGAAGTGTTTTTGGCGACTGATTTCACTCGTCAATGTGAGTTCTTTGCAGTTATCCTTTTTCAGTACCTATTTAACGCGCGCATTTTTAAAAGCGAAATTTAGCATAGCCGTATCAATTCTTAGGCATATATGCAAATAAAGAAAAAAAAAATGAATCAATTTCCATTCCCAAATAGGATTTGATATCCTAAATACCCAATTTAACCTACAACATTCAACTGGATGACCCAACCCATTCGCCATTTCAACGGAGGAAGTTGATCATTCTTTACTAATAGGACAGAGTTTATATCAAGTTCAGTCAGGGATTCCATTGTCCCACTTTTGCCGTTGCTGAAAAGTGTTTAGGTAGGACAAATGCCATCTTTTCCAGAAATCTTGCTGCAATCTTTGCAGAAGTTGCCAGCGGTTTTAGCGATTCAACGCAAGATGCGTGAGGTCTGGATCTGGAAGGCAAGTAAGAGGTTCTAGAGTTAAGAAGTGACCCGCGGTAAGTACCGATAGGTCGTGGGCGTGGGGGTCATTACTTAGGGCATATAAGGTTTGTAGTTCAGAATAGACTACCTGACAAATTACCGTATATAATATTCCTCATATGAACCTGCTCACCAATTATTTTGATTTCCGCCTCGAATAGCCCACCAAAATGGGGGGAGGAAGGAGAATTGAAAGACCATTTTACCTTTTCGGCATGGCAAGACATCTCGAACATTTTATCGAGCTCTTTAGCAGTGGCGACAAAGTTAGTACCTTGATTGCTAAATAGAATGCTGCATCGCCCTCGTCTGGTGACAAACCTGCGAAACGCAGTTTCTACTCTGTTGAGGCTCTGAGGAGTTTTAAGGTCATACTTTACCTTCCATATTTGAATATGATGTATACGAAACAGTTCAAAAATATTGCTGTTCGAGAAAGACTAATTTTACAGCGATAACTTTTTTATGTTTGCTCTTGGACAATCAAGCAAGTGATTAATTGATTGATTACTCAAAAATAATCCAGAAACGATTTGCAAACTTTCTTCTAAAGATCTAGGTATATGGCATTCTCAAGGAATCAGGCTTAACAGATCCTGCTTACGACAATTTTTAAGGATACTGACTGATTTCTGATTCCTCTCAAGGCTTATTTATTAACTTACTCTTCTGTACTTTCAATGTTGCTTGCATTAAAATATCTTATGAATAGTCCTAAAAAAATCGGTTGCAAAAGCCTGGAATGAAATAATGGAAAATAACTGTTACTTAAAAAAAGTTGTAGCCTAATTACCTCACACAAATTTCCATAACAAATAAAATAATTCCATAGAAAACGATATCATGACGGAACGTTTTTATGATCACTTTAGACAGGCTGGGTTTACCCTTTTCTTTTTTACGAGCTGCCACTTCCTTGGCCCAATTTCGCGCCAATTTTTCCCCTAAAACTGACGATTTGTGCTCTTCCAGCGGTTCCGTAAGATCCGTTTCTTCCAGTTCACGTTTTCTGCCAATTTTAAATGTTTTCATCGCATACCTGCATGTGCGAGACCTTAATTATTATTTAAATTTTTATGAGTCTAGTATAATGAGTAAACATACCAAAAAGTGAGAGTCGAAAAGATATTGGCCTTATATTTTGGATTTGGAGGACGCTCAAATTCCTCAGAGGCTGAATGCATATCACTAACTATTTTCTGCAGTCAATTTGACATTTATTTGTCAAAATTTCAGGATGCAAATGTCAGAAAATCAAATGATGAACCCCCAAAATAAATTCTTATGCGGATGCTGCTCAGAAAGTCCAGAAGGAGCCAATTCTGATGAGGTAATCTTCCAATATTTTGGAAAAGAATTTACTGAATACGAATATATTGTGGAAAATTTGGCCATTAGGCCAGCTCCAAAGAAACTTTTAGATTTGGTTCCTGTACATTCCACCAATATTAAATTTAATGTAAGAACCAATTATTTATTGGCGTAGGCATCGATCAATTATTTTTATATTATAGACTAATTCCAGTACTGCTGCCAACCAATCTTCTTCAAAAGACAGCTTGGCCAAACAACCAATATCCGGAGCTGAGGGAGACGTAAGCCAAACTCAATTGAATGGTCTGAAACTACTCCGGGATTCAAAGGAGGATTTTATATCATTTAAAACAAAGCGACCACTAGAATCTAAACGAATAGGAAGATTTGCTCCTTGTCCATATCCAGAGCATCCACTATCAAGGCCATCAAGACCAGACAAAAATTATGCAGAGTTTAGGAAAAGAATTATAAATAAAGATTATAGAAGTAAAATTGTAGATAACAGACAGGTGAAGCAATTTTCTACAAAATTTATTTATTCATGATAAAATTGCCTTTTTCTTAGTAAGGTTCTCTCGGATCTTTGTCGGGCAAGCGAGGACTCCTTAAATATCAAATCAAGAAAAAATAAAAATAACAATGTGTCTATGCCACGGGACATCCAAGCCACAATTGAAAGTTTGAATTTTAAAAACGTGAAGCCTGATTTTCATACGAGGAACGAAAACAACTTGTTTCAAATTCCAGAAGTGTATTGTCTCAATATCAAGCGTAATAATAATATAAATGTTTTAGAGGAGGTTTTTTTCATTAATGGGCATTCAAAGTCCAGCTTTGGATTTTTGAATGAATACCATTGCAGATATTATGTGGCACACAATGTTTTGAACTAACATCTGTAAGCAAATCCATAACTTTCTGTAAGACACTGCAAAACCCATGGATTGCCAAGATTTGCTTACAGATGTGCATAGAATTGACTCGAATTTGTATAAAGGAGTTGTTTCAATGAAAAATATTAAATACATGTCTGCACAGAGAGGCATAGCCAGCAAATATAAAAAAGTAGCTTCAAATAAACCCCAGGGGTCAGTTTTTTCTGCCTATTATCTTCTATGAAGACTAGCTTGAAAAGGCCAACCATGAATATCAAAATAACCTGTAAAATAGTTTTTTCAGTTCATAAGTGGTATTTTATTCAACTATTTCATTTAGTATGTGTTATGTGTTCACATTCTGTAATTTATTCACAATCTCTATTAGGCGACCATCTCTAATATAAGGACCAAATCAGAAGAACCTGAAGTGTCTGGTTATGAGAGCTTTCCCATTATTTGAACTTTTTTAATAAAAATGTCATAAATTGTATTATTTAATAGTTTGATAGAGAAAAACCGAGTTTTAAGAGTTGATAAAAAAAAGTCCTTATTATTTTTGAATAAAAATTTAATATTGCAGGCAAAAAATCATCTGATGCCATTTTGAATACTTTGGATTCGGCTAAAAGAGAACTACAGGAGGCTTCACATGACACTCCCAATTTGAACATAGATTCTATGGCACAAACAGAGGTAATACAAAATCTTCGTGTCGATAACAATTCTTTTAAAAATGTTCTTTGCAGATATCTAAAGCTTGTCCTTGCGCGAAAGACGGCAAAAAATGTCTCAAATGGAAAATCATCATCAACAAACATTAGATCATAAAAGTTTCAACACCTAACTACCTATAGTAACAAATAATTATTGTGCATGACTACCTAATTAGTAAAAATTGTAGTTTTTTCTGGACAATAATACGATGCAGCGTAGGTATTACTACATACAGGATGCAAAACAAGCTTATGTACAATTAATAAATTGAAACCTCGGATCATTTGAAAACGCATGGTCTTTTACATAGAAAATTTAAGAAAAACGAAAAAAAAAAAAACTTTGATCTTGCATAACTTACGTTCTAACATAGGTAAAGAAGCAGGAAATGCAGAATTTCAGCATCATCAGCTTCATTTCATGTGGGTCACTCTATGTATATACATATATATATGACGGAAGTGCCACAAATCTCAACTCTTCCTGCTCTTTTTTAGGAGAGAAACTAACACAGTTAGGAGGCCCTCCGCGAATGTCACGATTGTCACGCTCAGGCTTTTGAACATTCAGTCACCCAAGGGGCAAGGCCGATGAATTGTTTGTCTTTCTGGAAACTAAAAAACTCCCTCATCTCGTCCTTCTTATGGAACATTGGCTTCAGGCGACCTTTCGATGTCCCTAATTATTACGTCTTATCTAAATTTTGTCGAACAACCTTTAAAAATGGAGGGACCACTATCTTGATAAGTTTCGAAATTTATCCAGCTCGGACTTCTGCGACTGCGATAAATTTGACTTTTTATTGTCTGAAAAACTATTTGAATTCTCTCTACTCTTCTTAAGGTCCCTGAATACATATATTCTCTGTATCTATCGTTTCCCTGGCACTTGCGTTTCGGACTTTGTGGATTAATTTGAAATAGGTACTTCTCTCGAACATACCACCAAATTCCAGACTGATAGTTGCGGGAGACCTTAATATAGATTTTGGCGATCCCGAGAGGTATTCGACCGTTCTTCTACTCAACCTACTTCAGTCTTTCAATCTTTGAATGCATGTTAACAAACCCACGCGGACAACAGTCACCACCTCCACTACGATAGACTACGTTTGCTCTAATCTTGATTCCGATCTTGATACTGACCCTGGCCTCTCAGATCACAGTGCTATTATAGCTTCATCACCTGTGAAAGTTAAGCCTATTCAAAATCGTAAGAAGCAACGCCGAATATTTAGCAGGGAAAATTTCTCTCATTTTAAGCAAACCTGTAACGACATCCCTTGGCAATCCATCCTTTCTAGGGCAGATCCTCTTCAAGAATTCCATCTTACTCTGAGTAATGTCATAGATAAATCTTTTCCCCCAAGGCCCCTTCGTAAACAGGGTAACCGGAAATATTGGATGACAAAGGGCTTAAAGATTTCTGCAACTAACTTAAGATCTTTAAATCTCATAAGAAAACACTTTGTTGATAGTCCTTTTATCTTGAACTATTATCTCAAATATAGAAAAATGTATAGGAAATCTATCCGTAGAGATCCGTACTGCTAAACACTTATTCTACTCTAATCGTTTAAGCAATGCTGCTAATATCTTTCCTTTTATTTCCCAACAAACTTAACGCTTATTACAGGGGAAAAAAAAAGAAAAAAAATTAAAAAAAAAAAAAAAATGAAAATGAATCTAGGGAAACCTGGAACATCGTGAGAGAGCTTACAGATAAAAAAAGCCTCAGACCTCAAGAAATTGACATTGATCTTGAAGACTTAAATAGCTTTTACTGCACTGTCGCTGATAACCTTACTGCAGCCGTCAAATCGAATGTTGATCCATTGAGTTATCTCGGAGACTTGCATGTCAACGAGTCTTTTTCATTTTTTCCCACCGATGTCCATGAAGTAGGATCTGTTCTTAAATCCGTTAGAAAACAGTTCACAGCCGGTTCAGATGGTATATCCATAAAAATCTTGAGGGAACTTCCGGAACAGGCCCTTGGCGTTCTATCGGAAGCAATCAGCCTGTCCTTTTCATCGGACATTTTTCCATCTAGTCTCAAGGACGCATTGGTAGTACCGATACATAAGAGCGGGGATACAAAAGAATCATCAAATTATCGCCCAATATCATTGTTATCAACAATATCCAAAGTTGTTGAGAAGCTTCTCAAAAAACGTATGATAGACTTCCTATCAAAACATAAAATTCTTAACTCCGCCCAATTTGGATTCCTTCTTAAGAAGGGTACCCATGATGCCATGCGTTTTGGAACTACTCCTGAAGCACTACAACAATGGCTTTGCTACCGCGAGGGTGTTCTGTGACTTCTCAAAGGCCTTTGACTGTTTGAGTCACGTCACAGAACTCTTCTGAGGAAGTAAGGGGTCTACAGCTTCAGGGGTATGATCTCCAGGTGGTTCGAACTCATCTATATCAATGATCTTCTCTACCTTGATATATCGGGAGTCTTCACTGCGTTCGCGGATGATTCAACGGTTGTGTGGCACAAGGGAAGTTCTGATGAGCTGGTTCAGGTAATTTTTGGGGACATCAGGGCCATTAAATGTTGGTGTGATGACTGTGTTGCAAATGGACTGCTTTTCAACTTTGGTAAGACTTGGGTGCTTGGGTTCCGATGTAATGTTGATGCTATTGATTGTGACGAATTCTCCATCAAACTAGCTTGCTCTCTGATACTACAGTTACCAAAGTAACGATGTATTGTATTCCACATACATTCCTTACTATGCTGCATAATATATGTATCATAGTGGATAATGTAGTCCAAGTGACGGCGTACTGCTTATACATTGTTTACTGCAAACCTCTAGAGAATGAACGTTTTAGCTACAAGAATAACAAGTACAGCTTTGATGCTGAGAATTGTTGTTTTTCAAGTAGCACCACTGAGTTCTAGCTTTGAAAAGTAATTTTCAATAAAAGAATATCAAAATGCTATAGACTGCTATTCAGAACTATGAAAACACTCGGTCACTAGAGCAATCGCATGCCGCTGCCTTGATGCCAAGAACATGGTTTTTTCCAGGAGCACCCCTGTGTTCAAGCTTTACTAAGTGATTTTTCATAAAAGAATATTGAAATACTAAAAAAATGCTATTCAGAACTTCGAAGAAAAACACACAGAGAATTAACGTTTTTGCTACAAGGATCAAAATTTAGATACAGCTTTCATGCTGAAAACTCTTTTAGAAGCAGAACCAATAACTTCTACTGCAGAACTATAATTGCGCCCCTCGGGGAACTATAGAACTATTTCCAAAAAGGCAAGAACTCGTGAGAAAGTTAAAGTTGCTACAAGCTATTCACATGTCACAAAGAGCCAACTGATAAAATTTAATTTTTTTGTTGTTTTTTTACTTATATTCGACCAATGGAGAGTGACACCAATTCTGGCTTCCTACTCAGTTTCCTATTTGAAAATACATGCATTTTTAAATGGTAGTTAATATAGGTAACTGTCCCTCTTGGTTATAGGTAGTTACTTTAAGTCAAAATTTAGAAAACTTCTTCCTCTCTTTCCAACAGACTATCACAGAAAAATTAACTGTATCACTTCCAACAAAGAAAATATACTGGATGCAGTTGAACTAGTAGATTTGGCTTTCTTTTTCTTAGATATTGGCTTATTGTTAGTTTTTTTATTGGTGTCTTCATTTCTAGTGGTTTCGTCAATATTTGTTGGTGCATCCTTAGTTACCAACAACCAATATTTATTTTTATATTCATAATTTGGGACATCCCAAATTTCCAAGGTGAAAACGCTGTATTCTGCATGGCCATATATACCTACTGCTAATGGATATTCAAAACTAAAAAAATGGATTTTAGTCATGGGAAATAGGATTATTATTTATGTATTTGGTAATACCTTTCGGGAATTTCAATAATATCTTGTCCACAAGTGGCTGAATGTAACTTATAAGAATCTGCATCATAAGTTGGATACATGTTTGTATCCGAAATATATAAATCTGCATCACCCAACCTTGATGATTTACAAACTTTTAAATTAAAAATTACTAGAGATTTAAGTAACTTACAAGGATGTTAAATTTAGGATAAGCGGTCCAGCACTATAAATATAATAATAAGAAAAATTGCCCCTTTCAATAATATCACTAGCTTGAGCCAAAAGTTTGCTCTCGTACATCATTATATCAACGTTTGTCATTCTACCAAAAAGCTAAAATATAATTTATTGGTAAATTTTTAAGCTACTAATTTCAATTAATTAGCTTACTATGGCTAAAATAATGCATAGTGAGATAAAAAGGGGGTTCACCATTTTTGTCTTCAACCGTTCTTGTCTTGATTCTTGAATGTTGTGAGTTGAAAATTTTGAGGTTATGTGGTTATGTTGTTTTCTATTTTCGCAACATTTGTTGTAATCCAAACCACGTGACACTCAAGATGGCGTGGCATATTCAAAACATATTCAAAACATATTCAAAACCTTTGAATATGCTTTGTTCAAAACAAAATTACTTGGCCGCCACGCCATATTAAATTTTTCTTTTTGACAGATGGAGTTTCTAATCGCTACAATGGCGCCAACAGAAATCAAGTGCGTCCGGGGGCTAATGGAGAGGTGGAGCGCCTCTCCCACGTCACTATCCACCTTGTTCCAGTTTGCAGTTGAATCTCGGTTTGTCCAGTGGTTTGTCCTGTCGGAGGTACCCGAATTTGGCCTCAACACGCCTCCAGTGCATTGGTTTTCCTATTATTAAACCATAATACTTATGATGGTTGAAGACATGATGCAAAATAGCACTCGTTTATCTTTGTGATAATGGGTCCCTGTCTTGTAGATTTAGGACACATTGTCCTTTGTCCTTTTCTCGGGATTGTAAGCCAAACTCAAAGCAAAATAACCAAAAAATTACTAAAATACGCATAAAAAACATATATTCAAAATAAAGCTTTGCCGCGACGCCATATTGATTTTTTTTTCTGACAGCTGGATTGAATCAAGGATAATACACACTACTACTACAGGATAGCCCATCCTCATAAGGCCTGTGTGGAACAAATCTGAAGCCTCCCACCTCGCCAAATCACTAATTGTGACGTAGGTAGCATGCCTTTTCTCGCCTTGATGTAGGCTGTTTGCACCACGTTATGATTCTACGGGCTCTTGCTTTGCTTTGCATACTTGGTTTCACGTTTCACAAAGTTTATTCAAATATTATTTAATTTATTTTTTGTATCGATGTGGCAAGTAAATTCGTAAATTGTATCTTGTATTCATTTATTCCTATATATAGCATTGATACACGTGTTATTTTATTTTTGTATCTTGTCACTTGTACTTTGTATTTGTTATTGTGTCTTCGCTCTCAGGAATGCCGAAATATTTCGTATGGTTTACTCTTCTGCAGTTTCATGAAGTTGAATTTCTGTTTTCCTTCCATGAATAAGTTTTGTTTTTGTTTGGCTTTGCCCAGCGGTACTGTCCCTCCAACCCTATGTTTTTGGACGCGACACTTTTTCCAAGGATGATACACACTACTACCACAGGACGGCCTATCTTCATAAGGCCTGTGTGTAACAAATCCCCCATTCCCCCACGCCCCAAAATACCAGTTGTGACGTAGGCAGCATGTTATTTCTCCTCGCCTTGACGTAGGCTGTGTAAACAGCTGACGACTTAATTATGACGTTGGCAATGGCCAATGGTGGCACACCAATATGGCGGCGAATACCGCAAAAACGAGGCCGATAAGCACCAAGGAGAATACACACTCTAAGGAGTGCTCACCGGCCTCGTTTTTGGTAATCGCCGCCATATTGGTTTTCAACTGTTTTCAACCATTGCCGACGTCATAACTAAGTCGTCAGCTGTTTAAACAGCCTATACGTCAAGGCGAGAAACGCCAAGCTACTTACGTCACAACTGGTTGTTTGGCAAGGGAGGGTAAAGGGGGATTTGTTACACACGGCCTTATGAGGATAGGCCATCCTGTAGTAGTGTGTATCATCCTTGGATAAGTACTCCTTAAAAGTGTGTATTCTCTTTGACTTGTTCCACCGGTGCCGGTTGACCCATCGAAGCAGTCAATCTTTCTTTATCTATTACATAGGAAATCCAATGACGGATTCATAATAAGGTTTGGAAGAAAAACATGCGCCTTTTATTTTGTTGTGTGCGCCGAAACTCACGCATTTTCTCGGCCGCGCTCACAAAGACTATGGAACATTTTCTAAAGTTCATTGGCGAAATATTTCGTAAGGTTTTCTTGTAATGTAAAACAGGAAAAAGTTGCCTTACGAAATATTTCGGCAACAATTTCGTGAATAATTTCGTAAAGTAACTTTTCCTACAACTGCCTCTGAAAATATAGTTTTTCGCAATCACTGAAAATGGAGTTTTTCGCACAGCGTGCGAAAAAGTTTTTCACACGCTGCTCTTAGTTTTTTTGTTTTTTATTTATTTAGGTCCTATCATCCTAACATGACATGACATAAATTGCGATTGTCACCAATTTCTGATGTTTATGATTTGTTTTCTAACAAATAAAAATGACATATTTATTGGTTGTTTTATTTTGCAGTTGTAGGAAAAGCATTGTAAAACACTCGTTTGGAAACCTTTTTTCACACTCGCTCGACTTATGGAACTCGCCTACGGCTCGGTCCAACAAACTGTCTCGCCGTGCGAGAAAAGTCGTTTTCAAAACTTGTTGTTTAAATAACTATTTCCTACGACTGCCTCTGAAAATGGAGTTTTTCGCACGCTAGGCAACCTCTGAAATTAGAGTTTTTCGCACAGCGTGCGAAAAAGTTTTTCACACGCTCCTCAGCGTGCGAAAAAGTTTTTCACACGCTTCAAGTTTTCTAATAAATGGAAATTATATATTTGGTTGTTTTTATTTTGCAGTTGTAGGAAAAGCATTGTAAAAAACTCGTTTGAAAACCTTTTTTCACACTTGCTCGACTTGTGGAACTCGCCTACGGCTCGGTCGAACAAACTGTCTCGCCGTGCGAAAAAACTCGTTTTCAAAACTTGTTGTTTAAATAACTATTGCCGGTTGCCGTGTTAAACGGCTCTAATGCATTTTACGCCACGCCAAGATTTGAGGTCTGCGGCTGACGTCACAAGTATTTAGCCTATTTGGTTAAGGACCGGTTTATCAGTGGACGTTTATTTAGTTTGGCTATCAGTTAATTAATAATTATCATTAGTTAATCGACAGCTAAACTAGACCGGTCCTAAGTGTTCTTCGTATGAAACCGAAATAATCAACCGTCAACCGACCGGTTACCGTTTTGAAAATGCACCCAAATGTCTTTCATATCATTGTCATTTATCCTACTCCCCCCAAAAGCGTCAGCCATTTTTGTAGGTTGCTGGCAGACAGACACAAAAAATAGAAATACACTACAAAAAAACAGAAAATGGTAAGAAACATTAGTTGTTCAAATAACCAGAGAATATTTTCATGTTTGTTGCAGTCAATCCAAGAAAAAATCTCGGCCTTAATGGCCAGACCAGGCCAGGACCCCGTTTCAAAAGACGAGATTCCTTGGTGGTTGAAAGTTGCTGGCAGGGGTGTTGGAACAGTGGGTGGAGGCAGTATGTATAAAATTATTATCAATTCACTCGAGACAAAAATTCATTTAAAATTTCGTTTAGTTGCAATCTTTCTGGGATTATGGAACTGTGTTGCCATTCTGGTAATCAACGTTGCAGCCCTCGTAGCTGGAATGTGGCAAATGGTGGCAGGTTTTCTGGTTCTCTGTGTCGAAGCACCCTGCTGTTGCATGTTCATTGATCATGTACAACGATTAAGTGATGCTGTGGAAAATAGGCCCTTTTGGAATAGGGCTTTGTTTTATGTTGTGTAAGAAATTTCAATGTTTTTCTAACAAAGAAAACTAATCAGATCCTTGAAAAGCAGTAGGAGTGTGTTAAATTTAAATTATTATAGATTTTTTTTTTGAGAAAGTTCATTTGACCTCGGCATAGGTAAGTAGTTAAATGTAGTTAAATTGCTTTGTCCTTTCTGCCAATTCTGCCTCTGACAAGAACTCACTGCAACATATTCTAGTTTCATGATATCACTCAACCAGATAAAATAAGAACTACTAGTTTTAGGCAAATTTTAGTATTCTATTTGATGAGAACTCAAACTTTGAAAGAATTGGAAAAAAAACTCTGAAAGAAGCATGCATGCCCTAGCCGGTCCTACAGACAGGCAAATGTTGATTGTTGAATCAATAATCAGTACAGCATTAAGGTACCTACAAAGAAAAATGTGCAACACAGAAAAGTTAAGCTTGTATCTTGAAGCTATACTTTTTCCAACAAACCTACTGCACAAAAACCAATAATTTTCAATAAGCACTAGCACAATCTTCTCTATAAACTTATGGGATCAGATTTTTAAACTCTTACTTATTTCCAATGACATTAATTAAGGTTTAAAGTCAGGCCTATAGTTTATCACAGCAACGCGAGATGTCAATGCTGTCGCCTCTATAGTGTGCCCTAACTTGTCTGTCAAAAAAAAAATAGAAATCTGCATTTGGTTAAATTATGTGATGGAAATTTTTTTCTTTTTTTGGCGGAAATTCGAAGTACTATTCTATTTTACATAAACAGGGTTGTAGTTTCGACCAACGCAAAAAATTTTGAACAACCATCCGTCGGATTTCTTTCTAAACAGTGTAGCTACGGGCGTATTTCCAACTATTTTTGCAGTAGCGAAAAAACTACAAGTTCAAAAAATTTGAAAAAAACATATGTCGCGTAGAATTGCAATAGTAGTTCGTCATAAAAATAATGGGAAACTTCATCTATTCGTTTTGAAATAAATGGTGAAAAACTACTTTTTTTTCAGTTTTTGCGATATAACTCACAAATGGCGCGTCAAATTTGCTTAAAAAAATTATGGATTAAAGTATATCGATAACCATAAAACATATATTTTTTTTTGGAATTTTTGAACACAAGGTTTAGAAAATAGGGGTTGACTTTAAACCTTAATTACAAAGATTCATAAATTTGTGTTGTCAACTTTGTGATATTTGTGCCAACTTGTTACAAGGGATGGTTCAGTAGCCTAACCAGATTTAAAGTAATCGAATTCAGATCTAAGTAATCCTAGTAATTTACCGTCAGTCTGCTCATTTCGTGCTCAACTTGTAAGCAAAAGGAAGGGGAGTAGAGCAGCGTTTGACGTTGGTTGGCCAACAATGGAGGGCCTAGAGCCAAATATGAAATATTTGCATTAAACTTGAACATATGGCATTCTGAGTGAGTGGGGGTGATACTGATAGAGAACAAAAGCAAGATTTTGTTTACTGCTCCCTCTGATTGCTGTTGTTATTTCCATCAGAATAGTTGTTTCTGGTTGGTCAACAAAGTTATATTGGATAATGTTAAATGTCCATGTCTCGGTTCATATGAATTGAATTGAATTGAATTGAATATAATCGAATAAGTTTGAAATTGTATCTTGTTCAAGTATTACTGAGATTACTTGAATGTTGGAAGGGACATCATGTGTTTGCAAATATTTCAAAAGTTCAGAAATAAATTAATTTATTTGTATAGCATTGAAGGTTTTTACTTGAGTCCAAATCTACATTAGATGGAGACACAAAAATATCACAATATTTACTAGAATATTTATTTATCAAAAATATACAATATGTATATTATATGTCTATGCGTAGTTTGACTTCTCTACAAACAACAGAAAGTATCAAATCAAATTAATCCAAAATAAATATACATAAATTAATATAAAAAGTTTAATTGATAAAGCCAATATTTAAAATTAGAATATACTTAGGATTAGAATAATATTCATAATGAGCGCAAGCACAGATAAAATGTAAGTCAGTTTTCCAAGGATTTGATTGGTTGTAACTAACCCATAAATGATTTACTTTTGGAACAACAATTCATGAAAATCTGTTTGCAGTATTGCCATTCCACCAATCATAATTGACTTTGGAATGAGCACCTTTTTTGGAAGTGGTTTAATTTTCACCACTGGCATTCTTTACGGAATGATGGCTCTAGGCAGAAAGTAAGTACCTAACCCTATTTTGTCTATTTTTATGTGGTATTTTTGGATTTTTAATTAATTGCCTAACACCAAATCAAATAATTAAGAGCGTCAAGAGAAGATATGGCCGCTGCGGCTTCGCCTCAAATGGCCACATCGCCCTCAGGCATTGTGACAGATCAGCAGAGGGCCACTTTAATGGAGGATCCTGATGTGTGGCGTCCCACATAAACAGCTGCTGCCTACTAATAATTGGGTTTGCTCAGTGTACGCAGTTAATAATTTTTTAGATTGCTTTTGTTTTGCTTAGAATTTGCTTGAAATGTTTAGTTGATTGATCAAATTTAGTGAAGTAGACCTTATTTGTTTCCAAACTTAGGTAATACGCGCATGTATAAACAGGGCGAAAACTTGGAACTGGCTAGATATATCTTTCTATAAAACTAAACCATAACTATAAATACCTGATGGTCAATGAAGTCAGATTTATTTTGATCTGTTCAAAGAATTTCAATTTGGACTGTTTCATGTTTCTTTAGGTAATGGTTTAAAAAACGATTGCCCAATTGCAAGTTTTTAAATTGTCACCCTGTATATTATTTTTTTGGGTAAAGATTGGTAAGTTTTCCAAGTAGCAATTTTACTATTATTGCACATAGACTTACATATATACAATGTGTCCCATGATAAGTGCAGTTAGTTAAATGTTAAATGTGCTTCATTGACACTAGAAATAATCACCAAGAATTCAAATAAAACTGCAATAAGGCACACGCTAAAGTTTGATGCACTAATTATGGGGACTTGTATTTATTTTTGAATATAAAATCTTTTTTTTGTAGGACAGTATTTGTAAGATTGGTCAATTTTTGCATTAAATTGCATGCTTTTTCTTTTGAGATTATTTCTGATGTTACCTTGTAGCTAAACTAAATACTTTTCACAGGGCTACAGCCGATGAAATGCGACAAGCGGCTGCAGCTATGGAATCAAACCGAGAAGGCCCCATTACGTCTTCAAATATGCGCTCCAACTTGGTGGCTAATGCTCAACCAATTAGCTTTACTGGTTCTCCGATGTTTGACAGTAACGTTTGACGTCTTTTATTTATTGAAAATTTTCTTTCAAAGTGATGTTCCTTATTGTTGGATTTTTTTTTGTTGGTTGGTTAGTGTTACATTCATATCTAAGTGAAAACTTTTAAATATGTCAAATTGAAACTTTTTTTTCAACTATTGAGTTGGTTATAGCCTATTTTAGGGGGCCTTACTATATTGTACCTACTTCTTAGCCCTACAGGTTTTCTTCTAGCCAGGAATCCAGATCGATAGAAAAAAAAAACCCTTGGCTCTGAATTTATAGGTATACATCTTTGGATATTGCCAGTTTAGATTCCATCACTGATATTTAAAGGTCTTCGGACAAAAATCCAAAATTTTCAACGCCAAGGGTAAGGCTGGGATTAGCCAACTCCAATTCTTTATTCATTATTCTTAGTCCATAAGGTAACATGTTTTAAAATGAGGGCAGATCCAAATCCTTATTTCTTAATTTTCTTTCCAAGAACAACATTGAAAAGTTCTAGATTTTTACAAATAGAGGAATAAGAACATGCCTGCGCTCTCGACTCTGGATCAGCTAATTTCAAAAATCATGAGCAGATAAAACACAAGTTTCTTGAATCATCATAGACAGACATAGATTAAAAATATTTTACTTTTGACCGTTCAAATAGTTAAATTATGGAGTTGGTTGATCCCCGCCTAAGATCTGATTCGGTTCTGGTCGGAACAACCTTATATTTTTGAATGTAGTATGGTGATAATATAATATGTATTATTTATTTATAATTATTAGAACAAAGGCACTTAAATTATTATTATTATTATTATTAGATACAATAATATGCCAAAAAGTCTGTCTAGGTGTAGTTTTGTGTGAAAGTAGGTTATTTACGTCCTCGACCGTCGTATTCCAAAAAGCAAATTGTTGTCTTCACATGCTAAATGAAATGGAGTTTGTTTGTCTTGGATCAATTCCACTTCATTTAGCTTGTGCGGCACACAAAAACATTCTTGTTCCATTTTTTTTTTTTAATTAGAGATGTAGAGTAAACTTTTACTTTACTTTTATAGCTAAAGGTGAGATTATTATTATTATCAGTGCTCAATTTATCAGTGTTGGCAGAGCTTAGTGGATTTTTATGAGATTAGAGTAGGCTAGAGGGAAAACAACTTAGGTGTGTCAACTTTTGCATTCCATTTTTTGTGTGAGATTTTAATCACTTCCACTATAATTTTAAAAAAAATGTATTCTAGTCTAACATATCATGGTTTTTTAAATCAAATTTCAGTCTAAGGAGAGTAGTAATAATTATCATGAATACTTAATTGATGGTGTTGAAACTACTGTGACTAATATTTGTTTTTATAATTTATATTTCTTCTTTCTTCCATTTTTATTAAAAGTATTGAGTGATTTGAACAGAGACTTGTGAAAATGAAACAATTGAGTAAAAAAAAATATATTTAATTCTTTTGTTAGAATTCGGCATTGCTACTAGAGGTGCTTCTGTGAGGTAATGATCAATAGCAATTCAGGATTTGAAATAATAATAATTATTGTGGTAATATATATTCCAAAAAGCATCTTGTTAGAATAATTTGAGACTTATAATCTTAGGTAATAATTTAAACTCATGAAAATGTTACATATTTTAATTGTACAAAAATGTATTAGGTAATATTGTAGCAATAAAAAATCAAAAATATTTTTTCGTTATCACTTGAGAATTTCAACTTTTTAACTTGTACTGTTCAGCTTTCTGTTGCAAGTCCTTAACTTTCCCGTTGATATTCTCAATTAAACTATCCACTTCCTTAGTTAAAAAGTCCAACTTTTGCTTGACCTCATCCAAATTGTCTGTACCCTTTAGGAAATCCTCCACTTTAGTGAAATGTTGGTCTTGAGGTGGTTTATTGTCCAAGCAAAGGTATAATTTGTGTCTTTGCTCTTCATCAAGACAAACATCTTCGATATCTTCAGTGATTTCTTCTGAGGTTAATTCGAATGGTTTTCCTTGGGGAATTGAGTTTTTCCCAAACATTTTTGAAGGTGAGGTGAAAAGAAAACTACCTAGAAAGGGGTAAACAAGTTATCATTTTATTTAAAATATACAATACATGAAAATCAGCTGATTGTGACAAATGGAATTTGGGTCATTTTTCAGAATCAACCGGTCCGTGCTAACATCTACCAGTTTTTTTGGTATCGTTGCTTGTGTGTTTTTGATGGTTGTTTGCACGGATTATTTTGAGGGAGGTTTAACGATACTTTTGAGGGAGGTTTAACGATACAATAATCAACACTACGGCGACGTTCCGTATCTTAACCAGAGTTACCGATCGGTATGAAGCGTTCGTCTATGGAAACAGTCTGGTTCCTGAAAATGCGGTTCATGTGTGGAACGATTCGGTTTAGCTTTGGTTTAGCTTGGATGCTAGATATAGAATATTATAGTCCTCTTATGCCCGATTGCACCATCTCTCTTAACTGAGGCTTAACGATAACTATCCCTTAAATTGACAGTTTTGCATGGGAAAATGTCACTTTAAGGAATAGTTATCTCTAAGCCTCGGTTAAGAGAGACGGTTGAATCAGGCATTAAAAATGTAATAAGTAGTCGTCCAGAATGAATTTAAAATTATTTACCTCCTATTCCATTTTCACCGCAAATACATATACTTGGTTAGCTTACGGAACGTCGCCTTATAGTAACAATTTTACATGTGAAAATGTTACTTAAGCGTAGATTATCGTTAAACCTCCCTTAAAATGGTCAGTGCAAACCAAGGATAATACACACTACTTAGGCCCAGTTGTACAATCCAGGTTCAAACAGAGGTTAAGTTGAACTCTACTGGTACTTGAACTTTCCCATTTGAAGTGCATTGCTGTCAATAAATTTACATTTTGGCATATTTCTGACAGCAATGCATTTTAAATGGGATGGTTCAAGTACCAGTAGAGTTCAACTAAACCTCTGTTTGAACCTGGATTGTACAACTGGGCCTTAAGGATTACTTATCGGCCTCTCTTTTGGCAATCGCCGCCATATTGGTATGTCCCCATTTCCGACATCAAAACTCAAAACTAGTCGTAAGCTGTTGCTGTTTGCACTAGCGGTCGTAGTTTAGAATTTAAATTTATCAAAAAAAGTAATATGTAATTTTGATTAGATGAAAACGAGATCTAAAAAAGAGTTGTTTTAGGGCCGGTTTATTCACCTTATGATAAACTGTCAGCATGCAATCTGACGGATAAAAACAAAATCTGTAATCCCATTAACCCTTTTCACGTGGTTCCGGTTTAACAAACCGCAACATACCGCTCAAATATCCATTCACGTTACTTTGTAACTGGGTTAGAAAACGGTATGTCATTTCTCTAACCGTTTTGTAACCCGGTTAGTTAAACCGGAGCCACGTGAAAAGAACTATTGGTCGGCCAGTTATCCGCCGATTAAGGGGACGTTCCGTAAGTTAACCAAGATTCTTGGTTTTTCCGGTAAACGTTCCGTAACCTAACCACTCTTGAAATGTGGTTAGGTTATGAAACGCGGTTCCACACATAAACCGCATATTCAGGAACCAGACTGTCACCATAAACGAACCGCTCCATACCAATCGGTAACTATGGTTAAGATACGGAACGCCGCCTATGTCATAGAATTATTGAACGGTAAGTTAATCTTGCAGATAATTGCCAGCAAGTTTATCTGAAAAATTGAAGATGAATACACCGGGCCTTAGAATGTTAAATAATTCTAGTAGTGAAACCAAAGACGATTTCGCCACGTTTTGGTTGGTAGGTGAGTTGGTTAACCGCTAGGTAGGCTCTTCGTCACAACAGTGACGTCGCATACCATTTTCAGCCAAAATCGGCCGGTTAGTCAAATGTCACGTGTATGACGTGATGATGATGGTATGCCTGAAAAAATAAAAATAAACAAACTACTAAATACTTTTTATTGTTGGAAATTAAAATTGGGAATGGTGAAAATTAATTGTGTTTATTTCTTGTATTTAATTTTAAAGATAAACAAAAAAGTGTGGTTAAATTACTCCAAGTTAGAAAGAGATAGCAAGCTACCAATTCAAATAACCGTGCTCCAAGCTCGGTACCCAATTTGACATACCAAAATAGATACCAAAGTTATCGTGACGTCATTGTTTTTCGTGCCGAAATTGGTTGGTACATTTTTAACCAACCAAAGAGGGTTACCAAAACGTGGCGAAATCGTCTCAAGTATGCATAAAGCGTGGTTTACACGGGATAGTGAATTGCGATAGAACTTCCCAGAGTAACATGCGCGAGCGTTTACATTTACGCAAATTGTTAAATGCAATTTCTCTCAGCAAGTGCTCTCTAGACATTTTAACTTCTGAGACCCGTATATACACGGTATAGTAGCATGTGTTTTGTACGAAAAATTAGTGCGGAAAAAATGTCAAGATGTCTCGCCGTAGAGAAAGAGCTGCAGCTGCATTTATTATTGCAACTTCACGAGAAGAGGGAAGAAAAGGACCTAAAAAAAGAATATGGGTTAAAGAATGGATAGCCAGAAGGCCTACTCTTGGTGCTTACGAGATGTTATTAGATGGATTGAGAATAGGGATGCCACCTTGGAAAGCAAGTTGAACCGGAGAAAAAAGTAAACCCTATTGAAAAAAAAAATCCTACAAATCTGATAACAGATGCATTATTACGTACACTCCAGCTATACGCATCACCGGATGATGCTTCAGGTTGGGGTTGGGAGTAGAGACGGTTGGAGAGGGAGATCTAAGGATATTACACATTACACAAGATAGGACAACCATAGGATAGTCTATCCGCATATGGCCTCTATAGATCAAATCTCAAGCCCCCACCACGCCAAAGTACCAGTGATGACGTAGACAGCGTGTCGTTCCTCGCCTTGAAGTAGGGTGTTTGCACCACAGCCTATGATTCCGCTGACTTTGGCTTTATGCATACTTGGTTTTAGTACAAGCAACATTCTAAAATAACCTTTTTTAGATCTCGTTTGCATCTTCCTCTTTGTCTATTATGTTTTTCAAAATTAAATAATATTTTTCATCATAAATGTATATTTTAAACCACGATCGCTGGCGCAAACAGTTAACGACACCGTTGAAGACGTCGACAACGGTGCAACACCATATGACCTTGATTCCAAAAATCGAGGCCGATGATCAATCCTGTAGTAGTGTGTAATATTAAACTTTGGTAATATCCTTGAGGGAGAGCAGGAACGGTATTGCGCTGTTGCTAAATCTTATTTTTTTTCCTAGACATAAAAATTATTTTTACGTTTTTTTTTTTTTGTTAAATGCGTTTTTTTTGTTAAATGTGTTTTTTTATTAAATGCGGTTTTACCCGGAGAAAACACCTAGTAATCCGGAGCCCGGAGAATGTGAAAACCCGTAGACTCCGGGTGAAATCCGAAGAGGTGGTAACCCTAATTGAGAAGTGAAGATCCAAGTAAATTTAAAAATTTTCTACGTATCTCAGAAACCGACTTCAACTTTTTGTTACAATGCAACTTTAAAACCTTATTTCCTGAAATATTGAAATTTTGACTTAAGCCCCTTTGACCTAACGCTAGAGAATTATTCTCAGATAAGATATCAAAATCGGATACAAATATGCGTGAATCGATCAAACCAAGAGAACGATTGGCCCTATCCCTGTACCCTGTACATTTTTAATTTTATTTGCCATAACTCCGATTACTTACCCTTCAAAAATACTTATCTATTAAAGCAAATGTATTTTCTTTTGACCTCACGTTTTGAGAAGTTTAAGGACAAATTTGGACCATTTGGTGGTTTTTAAAGTAACTCAGAATTTTAGATGTTTGGACATAGACAAAAATTGAAAGTTATTATCAAGGTCTGTTCCAAAACCGTCTCAAGAATGGTTTCGAAGCCACTTTGTATACGATTTTCGTATTCTAGGCTTTGCGCAGAATCTTGCTTTGTTAGAACAAAGCTAAAATAGACTTTTTTTAGAAATATAATACTAATTCGGTTCTGTATAGCTAGAAACAGGGGATTTACACTTGCCGTCGGGTAATACTCTACTAGGCAGTTAGTTTTTTTTGCCTATCACACTATTACTCATATTTATTATTTATTACCTTATCTGTTTACCTTTTTTTTTGGGGTTGAGATTCGGATTTATTTGTCGGACAAGACAAAGGGATTAGATTTAGTCGAGTACGAATCGCCGATAGATGAAGTACCGCCATACGAGTCCGGGAATTATCTATTTTTCTCACACAAGTTAAGATTTTTCGACCGCCATTTTCCGATTATCGCGTCGTGTGTCCATAGTGTACCAATTGACTGCTGGATTTTGGTGAGTAGTACCTATACCAACAATAATTTTTTGGAAAATGGGATTTATTGGGTTTGGATGGACAACCTTTGATTTTTCTAATGTCTGAATCTGGAACAATTCAGAACTTTCTTATTTTTGTTTTTTTTTTTTTAAATTTAAATAGGTAGGTAGTGATTTTTATTGATTCTCTATAACTATGGGCCATAAGTACATTTTTATTACGCATGCATCATAATCGACGATTATCGCACGCTGCAGCGTGCATAAAATGATGTTTAAGTATGATGCGCCTACCTTTTCAAAGGTTTGCTATAGAAACGTTGATCTACCTTTATTACCTAGACATTTACCTGCCGTTTACTATTTATCAAAATGAATGAACACATTTAAAACATTTTTTATTACGCATGCATCATAATCAGCGATTATCGCACGCTGCAGCGTGCATAAAATGATGTTTATGATGTCCATAGAAACGTTCGATCTACCTTCATTACCTAGATATTTACCTGCATACCTGCCACTTAAATTACTACTTATCAAAATGAATGAACACTTTAGAAACATTTTTGAGGTTATGATGCATTCGTATTAAAAAATAGCGTATGATATGCGTGTATAAGAGGGCATTTAAAGCCCTTGCGACTTACAAAACACTCCGCTGCGCGTCGTGTTTTGAAATATGTCGCGCGTGCTTTAAATGCCTTCTTATACACTTATATCATAATATACTATTTGAGATTATGATGCATTTGTAATAAAAAATAGCGTATGATATACGTGTATAAGAACATTTAAAGCCCTTGCGACTTACAAAACACTCCGCTGCGCGTCGTGTTTTGAAATACATATGTCGCGCGTGCTTTAAATGCTCTCTTATACACTTATATCATATACTATTACAATGTCTGAAAATTAGAACTATTGAAATTTTCCAGAAAATCTTTCGCGCCTATTTTCATCATTAATTTTTTTTGACTTGGGTTTCCAAAAGTGCGTTAATATGGTGAAAGTATGGATGAGTTGTGTGAGGGATGAATGATCCAGGAAAATTCTGTATGTAGACTGTTGTGAAATAGAATGTTGGGTTCGTTCTGGATATGTATAGGTACTGTTGGAATAGAATGCTGGATGTAGGTATTGTTGTAAATAGAATGCTGGAGTGTCCCAAAAAAATTGATTTTTGCCCAGTTTTCAATTGAATGGCTGTTTAAGCCACTTCAAATCCATAGCTACAAATGCTAGCTATACTGTCACTGGAAATCATCCAAAGATGTTTTCGTGTAATGCTCCAATGTCTTAAAAGTGTCTCAACATAAATCTTCATTATTGCAAATTTCAACCCACTAGCAACAACCCAACTAACCTAACACAATTAACCCAATTAAAGTCTAGTACTCATAACTGCGAAATTCGCACTTTTTTGACATTGCTTCAACAATATGACGTTTGATTCACGCATAAAACGTCAATTTGTCGAAGCAATGTCAAAAAAGTGCGAATTTCGCAGTTATGAGTACTAGGCTTAACACTTTGGGTAATTGTTAATGGTAGTTCACTAAACATTTTCAGCTATTTTCAAAATTATTCACACATCTACAGGTGCATTACACAAAAATACTCTTCAGCTGATCGCTTGAGAGATAGAGATAGCTATCATAGTTGTAGCTATTTCCAAAAAGACATAAATTCAGTACCTATTCAATTTTTTTGAGACACTCATGGAGGTGTTGGGTAGGCACTCTTGAAATGCCAGTCATTGAAGGATTTATGAGAATCCGGTCGAAATAGTTAATTAGTAGGCCTAATAGTCCAGGAGCCAAGGTAATAATTATCTGGACACTTTTTCTCAAGATTTGTTTGTAAAAGCTGAAACTTTATGTTTATCTGTAATTAGAGCTGATCAAATACTGGATTATGTGTCTAAACAAGTTGAAAATATGCACTTAGTTTACCTTTTTTACCTGTCATTTGGCGGTTGTAATTAAGTACAGAGATATTTGATGATTTATCTCATTAATGCGCTTTCCATATTATTACCAGGTATTTCAATTGATAACTCAAGTTTGAGTTTTCAAACTACAAATCCACGAACAATTTCCTGCGGCTGTGTTATTTTTTTTCAGGTGAGCCCCCCTGTATGCAAACTATATAGAGTCCAAAAGTCGTCTGTGCCTATAATCAAGTATTACTTGACAGCTGTACTTACATATTCATTAATTTTCAATTTTATTATTTTTCTCTGGAAAAGTTTGGAATTTTAGTATGATGAGCTCCTAACTTTCCTCTTTTTCTCCTCTTTTTCTCCTGAAAGTTTCATAATTCTCCTTTGAGTATTAAACTTAATTTTCCAGAAAAAAATTAAAATGTAAAGGAGTGTATTTCACTGATATCCATAAAAATTGTGCCACTTTTACTTCTCAGGTGAGCCTCTTTTGAACATCACGCAAAAAGTAAGTTCTGAGCCTAATCAAGTAAAATAGACTCTCAATTATTTCTGGTGAAAATCTCAATTGAGGAGTGTAAGTCCCAAAAGAAAAAACGCAAGGTAATAGTACATTTTCCCCATATTCACTTTATTGAGCATTTGGTTGTAAACTTTTCATTCACTCAAATCAACAAATTGAAGTTGCATTTCACCAATATCCACCAACATTGGTGGTTTGAGCCTTTCTTTTCGGTACCAGCTGCGCTGCGGGGAAGCCTAATGCCATAGTTATCCTGGATCTCATTTGCTGCATTAATATACTATCACTACGGTATGTGTAGCAGCGGCAAAACTGATACTGGCGAGAAGGGGTTCAATTACGGATGCTGTTGGGTGTTGGTACAATGTAATTTCAATATTGGATCAAGCCCAAAGGGACACGGAACAGCTGAATGCGCTCTTAGATAATTTTGATTTGTGTGTTCCAGATGAAGACAATCAACATCAAGGCAGTAATAGGCATATAAAGAATGTTCTGGAATTTTCTTCAAACTTTGTTCAAATAACTATCTTTCTGCGATATCTTTGCTTGAAGTTCCAAACACGTCGGTATGAAGTCACAAATTGAATCACTTGCTTTATTCTCGAATAGAATGTTCTAGAATTTTTTTGAAATATCTTTTCCGAATATCGATCGATAAAGCAAACACGTTGGTGAAGTCACAAATTCGATATCTACCTAGGTTTCCAAATAGAATTTACTTTGATAATTCACTATCACAGTCAAAATCGGGTATACAGTCACTTCCGGTAATTTACACAATCGGTTAAGTCTCTTTTTGTGATTGTCACTGATGCCTGCACTGACTATAACTGTCCCAGTCTTCATTCGGTGTCCACACTGTCCACGCACTATTCTGGAATCGGATTTCTCTTTGCAGTTCTCGAATTATATCGCACTTCTGACACTAATGTCACGGCTCTGGAAATCTTGAGCTCGTTTATTCCAAAATCAAAGTCCAATTAACACAACAAGAATTTATTCCACCTTACTACATACTCTAACACTAATTACTTCACTAATTAACTCTACAACTTAACTCTTTACAACTTTTAAAGTAGGTAATCACTATCTAAAACGTATCATAGCCAATATTAAACTTAAAAACTACTAAGTAATACCTACCGTGATCTATTCTTATAAAATCCAGAATAAACGCGATAGCCCTTTTTCCCGAATATCACTGTAGAATCTAGAATCAGCTGTCCAATTCTGTAGACCCTATATTGCATAGTATATCGGTAGATGTATTGGAATAAAGAACAACAAATACCGACTGAATTTTTTGAAATCTGAGTCTGAGCTATATACTGTTACTTGGCTTAAGGACCTTAGGTAGACGGCATTGCTGAAGTAGATAAAAGCATCACATGTTTCATGTAGCGGTACATTTCAACTGAATAGATGCAATAGAGCTGACGCATTTGTGCTAATCATATATGTATCATTCTTGTATTCTTATGTATTGCTTTGTATTCTTATGGATTCCTTTTGTATTCTATTGTATTATGAGTGTACAATTTTGGCTGGTGGGGGTTACCCCTCGAGAATATGTATTAGCTTTATGCTTATTATTATATATGGACCTCAAAAACCGTACGTATATACTTACCTAGCAATAGTTATTATTGCAGTTCATTATTGTACTGACCTTTAGAAATTAAGAAACATTATTTGCAGAAATGCCTTTGAAGAAAAAAAATCGCACTAGGTACCTACCTGTAACGAAGGCGAATGTTCAAAATAATCATAATCTCTCAAAGGTAGGTATAGTACTATTTCTAAAAGAAGAGAGTCTTTTTATTAAAAATGTAACAATTCAACAACCAAAACATTAAAAAAAAAAATTAGAATTAGATATAATTACTTTGCAGCAAGTGGATCTGGTATCATCCGATCACCCTGTATACTGTAAGTTCTACATTTTATTTTAGAGACCGCCTTCCTTCGGATTAGTTCGTTTCAGCATTGCCTGTTCGGCAACAGTTCAATTCGGTTCAGCACAGTTCTGACTGCGTCGCAAGAAACCGACATACGTTGCGTGTAGAAAAGCTTTTGGGTGTGTTGTTGTGTCTATACAAAGTTTGAGCTAAGAAATTGCAATTAAAAAGTTTCAAAACAAAATGTGTTTTATGAAAACCAATTAAACGGTAAGTTTACTATCAAATTAATAAGTTAGTTTAGTAATGTTCATATTTGTCAACGAATTATGTGGTAAAACATGAGATCAATGACCATTGGGTGGGTTTAAGGGAATCATCATTTGCCGCTAGTCTCGACTTACGACCTACTTTTTGTCCTTTTTCTTGTTGTTTTGGAACGTCTATGGCTATCTCGCCTTGGTGCTTTGTTTTCATTTTTTTGAGTCTTGTTATATTATTTTTAATGAAATGTTTCTTGGAAACGCAGGTTCTTTTTCCCGTTAATGTGTGGGTACAGATTTAATGAAGGTTGGATCTTTAAAAGGCCAGTTAAAGAGTTTAATTAGTTAAATAGAAAGCAGACACTACTATTCCATTAACAGTTTTTCTTCCAATTCATAATAATTTGTTTTCAGATTTTCTCTGTGTCTGATCTTTCTTAAGAATGCCTAAGTAAATGAATTTTAAAATTGGCAGGAAAATCCAGGCACAAATTTACATTTAACTTTTCTTTCAGCAATTTACCTTCTTAGAATAGATTTAATAATAATAATTAATAGTTATTTATTACTAATTTTTTACACCTTCTTATTGGCTTATCCAAATTGTTTAGTCCGTAAAGTTTTAAAATCAAGACTGCTAGAAAACTGAGCAACAGCACTCGAAGCCCAGATAGAATAGATATAAAAACTTTTTACTTAATTATATTCAACTGCATTTAGAGTTATATTATGTCAGACAAAATAATTATGCAAATTAAAAGTAATACAAATACTTTTCACCTAGCCAGATGGAATAATATGGTAAATAGGAATCTACAGGTCAGGTAGGTATTTTGCTTAGAACAAGGTCAGCATTACAAACCTTGGAATATTGAATAAAATGCAAGGCATAATTTAATTGTCAACAAGCAGGTACCTAGCTTGCAAAATTGATTAAAACATTTTCAAAAAATCTTGTTAGACCATCAGGGAAACGAGTTTTCTATTCACTGAAAACTGGGTCAAGTTATTTGTGAAAAGGCTCATCGCTAAAGATTTCTCCTGGTTTTGAGAGGGAAATTGAGTGAATACCTACTTTATATAGGTTTAACGGTGGATTTAACTGACGAGTTAAGAGACTTTAAAACCGTCTTGACTCGGAAGTAGTAATTAACTGTATCTAGATGTAATTTTTTAGTCAGGTCATATGAAACAAATTACCATTTGAAGTTTCCACCTAAGCATTAAGCTAGATAATAAAATAATTAATAATGTATACAAATTGCAGCACAAAAATTCCCTGTGACCCTTCTCCAATGACCCCAAGTCCCATATTTCGAGGACGAATGGAAAAGGGGTTATTCAAACCCCACACGAAAAATAGTATAGATAGAAAAATTAAGTAGACAAAAAATGAAAAAAGGGGTGTACGGAAATGGGAAATCAAAGCAAAAAAATAATTAAATATTATCTGGATAAAGGATAAGTGTAGAAATCAGCAAGCAGATTCGTCTGGGCGCTGCACTCTTGCCTTTTCTTGTAATTTGAATTACTTGAATAAAGATTATTATTATTATTATTATATTATTATTATCTATCGAGCAACTCTTCAATTTTATATGAATTTCTAGTATGCCAAACTTAAATGCTGAATCAATACAAAAACAAAGGAATTTTTCCATCTCAGATTGTGTCTCAGCTCAATATTTGAAGGACAAATTGATAATGGGTTAGTTCAACAAATGCAAATTCCTAATGATAAACTAACCCAAATATTACAACAAAAAAATAAACACTACCAAACAAAAAAACGAAAGTTTTGGCATTTTTTTCCCGTCTCTATCGTGTTACACTTCCATTTTTAAAAGACATGTGAAGAAGGGGTTCATCCAACTGTTACAAAAACTTAAATTAACTTAGCTTATCTAATTAAAAGGCCACTGTCTCCCTTGTCGCATTTGGGGTAGTGTCTCTTGGACGACCTCAAAGTTAATTTTCCTTAAGAGGGTTGAGTGACTCCTTCTTTATCGAGTTCTCCATATTTGTCCTTCAAATATGTAGGCAGAAGATGGAATATTGGGAAAAACTTTTTTCTTTTGTTTTTTTCTTGTCATATTTTATTTGGGTAGTTTTTCTATGTCAGATGACTACCAAGTTGATTTCCATTTGTGCAAAGACTGTTCGCTAAAAGTAATCCTGTGAATCTGGGAGATGCTAAAAATGGAAAAAGGCTAATTTTTGTGGCTTCTTAGGGAATTTATTTGACATTTTCTTAAACCTTGCGAAATTATATGCCGAGTATGCGAGCCCAAAAGAACTCTGTTAACCATTTCCAAGGTATTCTTCTTCTCTTGTTCTTCTTTGCAGCCTGTATTCGTCCACTGCTGGATAAAGGCCTCTTCCAGATTTTTCCATGTCCGTCGGTCCTTGGCAATTTTTCTCCATTGGATCCCAACTAGATGCCTGATGTCATCTCTCCACCGTCTCTGAGGGTGTCCGGCGTTTCGCTTACTTATTCGGGGTCGCCAGAATGTAATTTTAGATGTCCATTTATCTAGGTCCATTCGTGCTATGTGGCCTGCACATTGCCATTTTAATTTCGCTGAATGAGTCAGTATCTCGGTGACCTTTGTTCTGTTTCGAATGTCAGTAATGCGGAATGTTTTTATTTATAAAGATGAAATCCAACTTTCCGAATGCAACCCAGGCCAAACCTATCCTCCTCTTTAGCTCGGCAGTCTGATTTTCTTTACTGAGCTTTATGACATGCCCTAGGTATATATATTGATTCACTTTCTCTACAGCGGTGTTATCTATGTTTATTAGGAGATTTTCATTGCTAAGAATTTTCGTTTTACTAAGATTCATATTTAGTCTTATCTTCTTTGACTGTGTGTTTAGTTCATTTAGCATTATACCTAGCTCTTGTATGTCGGAGCTTATCAATACAATATCGTCCGCGAATCTCAAGTTAGTGAGATGACTTCCATCCATGTTTATTCCCTTGTCTGTCCAATGTATTGTTTAAAAAACGTTTTCCAACGCTAAAGTGAAAAGTTTTGGCGATATGGTATCGCTTTGTCTCACTCCTTTTCCTAGGGGGATTTTGTTCGTCTTCATGTCATCATCGATCTTTATATGAAACATTGCTTGTTGGTATATGTTCTTTAGGAAGAGGGAATAGCGTGAATCGATTCTAGCGTCGTCCATTGCCTCAAGAAACGACCATGTCTCGATGCTATCAAAAGCTCTATGATAATCTACAAAAGCCATATGTAGGGGGATATTATATTCTGAAGTTTTTTCTTTAAGTTGTCTTATGGTCTGTAGGTGATCGGTGGAAAATCCCTTGCAGAATCCTGCCTGTTTGACTGGTTGATAGGAATCGAGTTTTGTTGTTGAACGGTTCGTAATGATTTTCGTGAGTAGCTTATATAAATGAGAAAGCAGGCTGATAGGACGATAATTCTCTATATTGGTGTTATCTCCTTTTTTAAATAGAAGTGTCACTTCTGCATTTTCTCATATTTTTGGTATTTTTCCTTCTGAGGAGGCATTTATTGAGTAGTGTTTTGATATGGTTCATAAGTTCGTTGCCTCCCAGTTTTAACATCTCTATGGTTATGTGGTCTTCCCCTGGAGATTTTTTATTTTTTAAATGTCTTAAAGCGTGTTTTAATTCTGAAGACGTAATTTCGGGTATTTCTTCTCAGCCCATGTTTAGAATTTTCCTCCGTTCTATATGTGGTTTTGGTACTTAAAAAAGTTTTTATAAAAGTGCTGTATTTCGTCCACAATGGATTTCTTATCGCTCACAAGTACTCCTTGTTGATTTTTGATTGTTTATAATTCTTTGTTTTCCGTTGGATGACTTGGTTTTCAGTACTTTCATATTCTGGTTGACTTCGATTGTTTCTAAGATTTGTTTAGTTCTCTAAGTTCTCAGGTCTGTCCTTATCATTTTTTTCACTCTTGCATTCTTCTCGTTGTATTGTGGATCATCTCTGTTTAGTGTTCTTCTCTCTGTTATTAAATCTACAGTTTCTGGACTTAGTTTTGTGTTCTTTGGATTTTTACTTATGCTGCATATTTTCTTTGTTGTTGTCTGGATGGATTCTGTTATTTTTTCAGCTAACTTGTTAAGTTCTGTTGGGTTTTCAATTAATTTTAGTTTCTTTTGAAGCTCATTTTGATATTCATCTTTTTTCTGGGTTAATATCTCCATTGTTGGGAACCTCGACTTTTTCATTAATTTTTGTCTTTCATGTCTTGCATTTATTTCTATCGTAGCTCTTACCAACCTGTGATCACTGCCGGTATTGAATCGATTTAAAACAGAGACATCCCTGAAAATATTCTTCTTGTTGGAAAATATATAGTCAATCTCATTTTTTATCTTTTTGTCTGAGCTAACTCACATCCATTTTCGTTTGGGTGGTTTTTTGAAAAACGTGTTCATGCAATATAATTTTTCTTTGACCATAAAAATTGCCATCATATCTCCTCTATCATTCCGCTTTCATAGTCCAAAATTTCCCAGCTATACGGGATCACTTTGTTCTTTACTTCCGATCTTAGCATTTAGGTCTCCTGTCATCACAATATAGTAAGACTTTAGTCTGTTTATAGCCCGGGCGTTATCATCATAGAACTCTTCTACTGACTCATCACTTGAAGTGCTGGTTGGGGCGTAGCAATGTATTAGCTGCATGGTATGTATATCTCTTGTTTATGTTCAACAACAGATATATGACCCTATCTGATATTCCCTGATATTTGCTTACTTTATGTTCTATGTTCCTATTTACCATAAATGCTACACCTCCTTTGCTGTAATTAGTTTTTGGGTTAAATTGATACAAAGAATGCCCTGATTTGAGTTTGGTCTTCTTCTCTCCTTCCAGTCTGGTTTCGCACAGTCCCACTATGTCCCAATTTAAGGCATTCAGTTTTTGCTCCAACTCTTCCAGATGTTCAAGGTTACGAATGGCATTAAATCTTAAACATATACCTACCAAGCTTTTGTGTTTATGAGCATTAATATAAAAATTAATGCATGCCTGGATTTCTTGAGGCATTTAATAGTTTCAGAATGGTTGGTCAATGAAAATGGCGGATAATAGATATTATAGACATAGAAAAGGATAGAATTAAATAGAGAAAATACTAGCCTAAAAAAAAGTACAAAGTGGATACAGAATTATTTTTGTTTATATTGGAAAATTTTTGATGCAGTTCATTGGACAAGACTAGATAAACTAGAGCTCTACTAGCCATAGTAATTGAGAGACTGTGAACTTGTTTGCAGACTTCTTTTCTAGTGTTTACTCTAACTATACCACTAATCACGTTCCGCAATACTCATTTTGAAACGTCACCAATGTTTTTGGATATTTCTTGTACTAAGAACAAGTAAAAAATCCACCTGATAAGTTATCATGTAGGCCAGATAGAATTCCCTCGCTTTTTATTAAAAAAATGTCTGTTTACCCTTACAATGCCCCTAGCAAATATTTTCAACAAGGTATTCATTGTCGACAGTTTCTTACCCGGATTTGTGGAAGTTCCGGTTTTTAATAATAATAATTTCTTTATTTTTTTTGTGGACTGAGAGATTACACGTTGGGTGGATTTGCCCGGCATATATCCATGCTGATTTGTATCCAGGATATGATACCACATTCGTTTAGAAAGTCCAACAATTGTTTACACAACTCAAACGATTTTCAAATGCTGGTAGCAAACTTATAAGGTCTGTAATTTTCATACAATTTGGAGATCATCTTTTTTCAACAATGTATTCCGCTATTTTTAATTTTTCTAGACATTTCACATAGCTCACCTGCTGATATTGGTTTCAAAAGCATTAACTGATTGTTCTCCGGTATTTTGCAATCTGATATACTAGTAAGTATTTAAATTTTTTAACATGTCTGGGATACTAAATCTCGATCCTGATCAATGTGTTATTAATTGTGTAAGAATTCAAAGCATATTTTTTGACTTTGCCAAGTGAAGCAGTCAAAATATTGCCCTTATAGTGTTTCCTTTAAGAAGAGACTGTCACAGTTGCCTAAATTATTAAGTTATCGTTGGTTTTAAGAATTCATAAATTAAATAGTTATAGTGGGAATTCATCAAATTGTTGTTTGTTTATTATATGGTATTTTTTTTATTATGTAAATTGGCCTTGGAGTGAGTAAATAAAGAAAAATAAATATATCAGAGTAGCAGTGCATTCCCAATAATAATTGTTGGAACTAATGCATTTTTTATTGAACAAGTTAATGTTGGCTTGTTTCAAAATATTAACTACTTATAAAGTTATGTTTCCGAGAATAAAAAAAAATGCAATTTCATGAGTAGTGATTAAATAGAGCCCTAGAAGAAGCTCTTTCCTCTGGTCAAATATTATGGGTGTATTACAGCCAACTACCTACATGAACTGTGACCAGTGACAATGTAATGTCTTTGCTTAATCTACCAAATCTCGAAAAAGTGCGAATATTCTTTGATTTGATGTTATATTTCGAATTGTTAATAAAGTTGTTTCAAAAAAAAATTTGATATTTTTATGTACACTGATTTCGGGAATCTTAGATTCTACTGATTTGCTTTAGGGGATATCTTTTCAAGTTCCTGCTAGTAACACCAGATCGCAAGACGTATTTTCTTTAAATTTTCATCGAATCGCGTTGAATAAACCATTAATTAGGAAGAGTGTGTCAAAATTCACAAAATATATTCGGTTAGTTTTAATGTGAAACGAGTATTAGGATTACGTCTGAATAACTAGGCTCAGACACATGATTCAAAAGGTTTTTAATCAAAACATTTTTTTCTCTGATTATTTATTGATGATGAAAAACTAAATTTTTTTCAGATGTAACCAAAAATACTCGATAACTCAACAAGAAAATGATTGACTCTACAAGTGCGCGGGGATCTACCGGCGCCTTATCGAGTAGCATAGACAGCATCACAGGAGGCCACTCCATGCACCACTCATTATCTACACCTGCTGGAGTAGACGGAGGCACCAGGACGCCCCCAGCGACGCCTAAAAAGGGCGGTAAAATGCTCGCGATGCGTGTACAAATGCTCGACGACACTATAACGATATTTCAAGTCCAGGTATGATTTTTTTAAATAAACGTAAATAGTTTAGCAAATTTAATTTTTGTAAATGCCTTAAAACGTAGAGTTAAAAATAGCAAAGTTAGATTCGAAATGAAATTATCTTTTATGCTTTCACAAGCTAGAACAAATATGGTTATGGAGTCTGAAAATAAATTGTTAGTCCTATCTGATGGATGCCAGGCGTCAAAGATAGGATCAAAGATAAACACATTTAGATGGAATTTAAGAGTAAACAGACATTATCAGAGAACTTACTAATAATGCTAATCGGCCCTATTCATCAGTACTAGAGACTCCAACAAATTTACAGAAAGTGTTAGACTCGAGATTAGACTGTTGTTTTTGCCATAGTCATAGGACAGGTTATCTGCAAAAAGCTGTAGTTACTGGTCTAAAGTGGGTGGCATTTAATGGTGCGATGACAAACACCCAAGCAGAAAACATACAGCTAAGTAGCATTTCGGTATTAATGTCACCCAAAAGATAAGTTTTTTTCAAAGCTAGTATCTTGGCTAATATAATAAAAATGTTTTGCAAGTGGTTAGACTAGGGAGAAATCTATGCTAGTGGTCCAAAGGCTAATTACATTTGGTTAAATAAGTTTGGGTTGCGCCATACCATTAATTTTAATAAAAACATCCTGACAAAATGTGTATTTTTCCTAATATTTTCAGTAATGATTTGTCAATTTTCCCATTAACATTTTCACAAAATTTATTCACTTTTCAGAATAGCACTGATAATGGCTTAGAGAGCCCTAACGTACTTTGCATTTGATTAATAAACTTTTGTGCTCCAAATATAAACTTTTCGTGCTTCCTGAGTTTTCTAAGTGCACACTAAGTGCACACCAATTGCACACAGTTTTACCACAACTCAATTTTACTTTGGAGTTTTATTATTTTCACCCTTCAAATCTTATCTTATATGTTTAAAGTTAATTTAAAATCTTTTGTTTAGTTAATATACAAACTCAATATTTTTTATGTTTGGTCAGGGGGGTGCAGAGTTGATTTTTTATTCAAGTTTTTGGAAATGAAGTTAAATCTGACCTTTGCTTCAATCCAAACAAATATACTAAATGAAGTGTGTTTGTATAAAATTAATGGTTTTGCACCTTGGGACCGCAAAGTAATTACATAACAGGAAATGTCTAATTTGGTCGATTCCCCTCACTATAGCAAATAAACATGTCAAGTGTGAAAATAGGCTATAGAGTTCTTGTCCTTGGAAAAAACGGTAGTTTTTTTTTCAACCTTTTAACATCTTGTTGATTGAAAATGAAGCATTTGAAGAACTATACCTACTTAATTACTTAAAAGGAAAGTTAGGTATTATTATGTGGTTAACAAATGTAATAAGCATGGAAAATTGTACAAAATCCTTGTGATAGAAAATAGAGGTATATCCTGTTCACAATCCGATGTCCACAGATGCAGGTAAATTTATCACCTTTCCCTATCAAATAGCATTGAAAGGTGATAAATTTTACCTGTACCTGTGGACATCGGATTGTGAACGGACAATACGCAACGATAATCTATCTAAGGGGCTTTTTACACTATATGTTGTTCTGTGAAATGGACTGAGAAAATTTGTTGTTGTCATAACCCCTTTGAGGGCACATTAAAGGTAACTAAACCTAAGAGACTTGGACAATCAGTCACCCATGTACTAACTTGTATACAAATGTTATGTCAAAGCTATCCCTAATACGAAGGCCAAGAGGCGCCAATAACAAATGATGTTCTATTGCTCTATAGGCGCGCTCAACAATCACATCTATCCACTTTTAAAAAAGTATACACTCTTAAAAAGTTGTGTTGTACTTTCTCCAAAGAATCTATATGGATTTGAAAATAAGGTGACCAAACCACCAAGCAATACTCTAGTAGATCTTACCAAGGAATATTGGACCATCCAGGTAGCCTCCACATAGAATTATTGACAATTTCTCAAGACAATACCCAATATTTTTGAAGTCTTCATGGAGAATTAGTGTGTTCAATAAATGATAACTTTTCGTCCCAGTTAACACCCAAATCCTTAACAGAAGAAACACATTCACGAGCCTGACTAATTGAAAAATAACCAGTCTGAATCTAACTTTTCGTGATAAACTAATAAAGCAATATCAAGACACATTCAGAGACAACCGTTTTCCTTCACACCACAAATGGTCCAAATCCTCCTGCAAAAATGCTCTCCACTATATCTAAAACTTCCATTACGTAATATGTCATTACATAAAAATTGAAGAGGAGTTGCCCCACTGAGGGGCACTTGATGTAACAAATATTCACTCACAGAAATAACAACCTGCTTTGACATGTTGGACACGACTTGTTAATGAACTTAATGGAACCATAAAACAAACAGAGTGAAAACCAATCTTAGTTAGCTTCTGCACAAGGATCCGATGATCCGCCCTATCAAAGGCTTTTGAAAAATCTGCTTAAATAGAGTCAATTTGTTTACGTTCCTCCATGGAATTTAGAATGCTACCAAGTTAGACCTTGTCGCTTTATTCTGATGAAATCCATATTGCTTCTCGGAAATTAAACCTTTACACATCTAGGCCAATTGCTTGCTAAGTAGACAGTTAAGGAGCTCTGGTATTGCGGATTACCTGAAAACGCTACCTATTGAGAGATTGTCTAAAACTGTACAGGGCGGTTTTTTATATATTACTTACAGCCTTTATACCTTTACAAGTAGAAGAAAGGTGTAAATACAAAAGTTATACAGTTTTGGCTAAATTTTTAGAAACCATGCTCAGAAACAAAATTTGAATGTCAGAAATGTGAAATTTTGCATGCTTCCAGCTTTTTTCAAATGGGATGCCCTATATTTCATTCTATATTCTTGAAGACTACAATGCCCCGATTCCAAAAATATATAGTTTGTCTATATTTGATTGAACAGTCTCTCATATATTCGACTCCAAAAATTGTAAAAATACTATCCTACTACTGGTTTTGTGAACCATTCTACCTATACAGGTGAAAGCTGTATGTAAAATTTGGGGTACTTGGTGCTCTTCAAGAATATAGAACCAAATATAGGGCATCCCATTTGAAAAAAGCTGAAAGCATGCAATATTTTGCATTTCTGACATTTCGATTTTGGTTCTGACCATAGATTCTAAAAATTTAGCCAATACTGTACAACTTTTGTATTTACAGCTTTCATCTACTTGTAAAGGTGAAGGCTATAGGTGGGGTATCAGTATATAAAAAAACACCCTGTACTTGAACAATAACTTATTATATAAAGTCAGAATTTGTAGGATTATCCACTTTTTGTCAATTCATTAATATTCAAATGTCAGTTATTCTCATTAGTTTAAAAACTACACGTTTCAGGTGAATGTCTTACTTGAAGAATTCAACAGTATATTGGTGAGTAGATGGCTGCGGAACTCGCTGCGCTCGTCCCGCAGAGGTCCACCCATAAATTCCGCAACAATTCACTCATTTGTACTTGAACAATAACTTATTATATAAAGTCAAAATTTGTAAGAATTTCCACTTTTTGTCAATTTGCCTTTCAACAGGAATTAGTAATGTTACTTTACCAAACTAGTAATATATTGTGACAACTTACTCAAGTATAAACGAGTGGATTGTTGCGGAACTTATGAGTGGACCCAGCCATCTATTCACTAATATGTTGTTCAAGTACAATACTAACCTGATCCACTCAGTTGTGATTTTTTCTCATTAGTTCAAAAACTACACGTTCCAGGTGAGTGTCTTATTTGAACAGTCCAACAGTATATTGGTGAGTAGATGGAGAGGTCCACCCATAAGTTCCGCAATAATCTACTTATTTGTACAGGGTGTTTTTTTTATATATTGACACCCCACCTACAGCCTTTATCTTTACAGGTAGAAAAAAGGTGTAAATACAAAAGTTGTACAGTTTTAACCGAGGTTTTAACTGAATTTTTAGAAACTATGGGCAAAAACAAAATTTAAATGTCAGAAATGTGAAATTTTCCATGCTTCCAACTTTTTTTTTTTCAAATTGGATGCTCTATATTTCATTCTATATTCTTGAAGAGCACAATGCCCCGATCTATATTTGATTGAGCGATCTCTCATATAGCTCCAAAAATTGTAAAAATACTAGGTTTTTCTGATAGCATTTTTAAAATGTTTAGAACCAAATATGTTGGAGTCGGCTCAACCAAATATAGACACACTATATAGTTTTGGAATCGGGAAATTGTGCACTTCAAGAATATAGAACCAAATATAGCATATCCCGTTTGAAAAAAGCTGAAAGCATGCAATATTTCACATTTCTGACATTCAATTTTTGTTTCTGACCATGGATTCTAAAAATTTAGGCAATACTGTACAACTTTTGTATTTACACCTTTCATCTACTTGTAAAGGTGAAGGCTGTAGGTGGGGTGTCAATATATAAAAAAACACCCTGTACATGCAAAAATTGTCAAATATCCAATTGCTCCTTTAAAAAAGATTGTTGAAGATACAAAAGCCATTCAGAATTTTTTAACCATCAAATTATCTAACTGTTATAACTTTCATCCCAGTAAAAACTAACCCATGCATGACCCAATCGATAAGGTGTGTTTATTGTTTGTAATAATAATTAACTAACGTAATATTTATGATGTTTAAACTGGCGGTCTATTGTGTAATGTAAATACCGACTCCTGTTAGTATATTACTGCTAAATTGACACAAAATAACCGACACTAAAAATGACAAAATACCAATTTATTTTCCCTCCAATTTCAAAGGATCTGTGAAACTTTAATGCAGTTCGACAGGAACTGGGGCCTGAAAGTCATAAACTTTCGGTTTAACATTGTAAATTCGTAAACACGTTTTCTTGAAATTGACATCCGGCCTTTTTATATAGGATTTTATTGGATTTGTTCGGTGATGGATTTTCTAATTAAACTGTGAAGCACTCGAGGAACTTGAGTATAAGATTTTACAACTTTAAATTATTGTACTAAGATCTATATGCAAATTAGTCGACAGTAATAATTATTGTTATTAAAGCAACTAGTTTGACCTAAGACCTAGTTTTCGTGGGCTGTGAATAAATAAATACCTCTAGTAATTCTACTGGAATGAGAAGGAATAACAATACTCATGTCGACTAATTTTATTTTCGTATTTCATACCTTGTTAACTAACTGGCAATTTATTTTGCAAATTGTATGTTTTCATTGTAGAATAATAATATTCTAACTCTTGTTAGCAGAAATAATTTACGTGACTTGCACAGAAACTCTGACAAATTTTCATTGAATAAAACTGTCTTGCTTCTTTCAGACAAATAAACTTGACTAGTTGTCTTTCAAATGCCGTTTAATAAGCCGTAATTGCTCTGAAATTCCAATAAAATTGAAAAACGACCAATTACTTTACAGTTTAACGACTAGGCCCTAACTGGGACAAATTCCAACCTAAATTTGCTCAGTTAACTGATTGATTTATTAGGAAAGTTAAGTTGAGATGGAGAAGCCTGTCCTAAATATCCCTGATGAACAATTAATGAAAATAAATATAATGCCCAATTTGCATAAAATTAATATTTATTTAAATTGTCCGCCTATACTAATGCAGTAGAAGTAATTGGGGCCATTAAAATCCTATTAAAAATGCATTTAAATATTTTTTTCGTAGGTGTACTATGCTTCCTTTCAAAATACGTACACGGAATTATTTATAAAGCATATTTTAATGTAATTATTTCACGTTCGCTCAATAACAAAAATTAATATGCACCACTGTCAGGTTTTCTCTTGCAATTTTTGATTGAAGTGCAATTTGCCTAATATTGCATATGCACAAAATTGGGAGGAAATATTAACAACGGACCATGTTCATTTACCCAAATAAATGTAGGCCTGACTGGGTTGCCCAACCATCAACGAAATTCCGTTTGGTTGTGGGTAGACAGAAAACTAATTTCAATATTTAGAATGCAATGCTGCCTTCTCTGGTACAAAATATATATTTTTTGAATTTGAGTTCAGAGTTGTGATAGTTTAAATTTAACCCGATTATAATTAATACTGGATATTAAATTAAATTTTCATTATTTCAATGTTTAATAACATTATTTTATGTTGTTTAATGTAATTCCAACATTGCCTCATTGATAAAACAATTACAGATAAAATCACAAAACTAAATACTGCCTTGGTAAACTTGTCTGAATTTAATATGATAAATTGTTGAAAACAATTTAAATCAAGGTTATTGCATTTATCAAAAAACCTTAGTACTTTCGCATCATCATTTTGAATATATTTTGCCATCATTAACTGCAGAATTTAAATGTTGAATAAGTCATCAAGCTAAAATAAATTGAATTCACAAAAGGTGTACACAGCACAGCTGTCCTATGTACACAGCATACAAAAGGCAAAGTACAAAGAAGGTATTTTTTTATTATTTTAACTGCAAGATGTCGTTTCACATGTGTGAAATTTAATGGCCGCATGTTTGTAGTGGCACACGTTCTATAAAAAATGAGGGATGCAGAGTTATAAATAGCGCCGCAATAAATGAGGGGTTACTTTAGGGCGTAATGGAGCTTTAAAAACTTTATCGAAAAGTTTTAAAAGCGAAAAAGTTTAAATGGAATTTTTGTGTATAGGGGTTGCTTTCTTACCCCAACAAATACAGCTAGAGGAACTAATCTCGTCTCTTGTTTCAGGCGAAAGCTTTGGGTAGGGTCTTATTTGAACAAGTATGCAAACAGCTACACCTATTAGAGGCCGACTATTTCGGATTGGAATATGCGGATTTACACGGAACCAAGGTAAGAATTTTCACACGATAGATTAATTCAAGTACCTATCAAAAAGGCGTAAATCTCCACTTGTTTAGGATTTTACATAATAAGCGAGATTTATGCTTTATCTTGCTCCCATTTTAAAGCCCCTGAGATGGGCTATTAAAATTCCCCTTATATATTGCTTTTGGGGAATTTCATATTGTGATCTTATATTTTTGGAATTTTCAAAGTAACTTTGTTTTGTAGTTTCTAATTATATATTCTTCTCACAGATAGCTTATTATTAGTAAGAGAAATATGATTCATAAATCATAAATAGTTTAATGTGGCATAATTAAAACTAAATCTATCGAAATTAAACATTTTTGCTGCAAGTGTGTTCATATTTTTTTAAATAATGCTTCCCAATAAATAATAGCTTGCGTAAATACTGAATATTTCATAACATGGTTACAATGAAAACACATAAATAATGTAGATATAAACACACAACAAACACTTAGATAATCTGTTTTTTTTTTTGTAGTATTGGCTGGATCTTCAAAAACCCATCTCGAGACAATTAGGGCTTTCCCTAGTCGATCCCTTGCTCTATTTCTGCGTTAAATTCTACACCCCCGATCCAGCTCAGCTTGAAGAAGAATATACCCGTTATTTATTTTGTCTGCAAGTCAAACGTGATTTAGCCTATGGAAATATGCAATGCAATGAAAATACTGCGGCTCTTATGGCCAGCTACATAGTGCAAGCCGAGTGTGGGGATTATGTTCCGGAAGACTATCCGGATCATACGTATTTGTCTAGCTATAAGTTTGTACCGCAACAGGATAACGAAATGGAGAAAAAGATTATGGAGAATCACAAGAAACATGCGTGAGTTTGTATTGTTTGTAGAAGCTAACGTTTAATTAATTTTTATTCTTTGGAGAACAGCATATAATGTCTAAGAAATTGTATAGTGTTCTTATCTCACTGGTATTGTAAATATCTACTACGGGTTGCAAACAAATAAATCTTCAAGCCCTTGACCAGCTTTTTTTAGTGAAATTTAGCTTGATACTTTAGTCCTAAACCAGTTTTGCTCATTTTAGGGGACAGTCTCCAGCTGAAGCCGATCTAAATCTCCTTGAAACTGCTCGCAGGTGCGAATTGTACGGCATGAAAATGCACTTGGCCAAAGATCACGAAAACGTCGCTTTAAACTTGGCAGTGGCTCATATGGGCATCATTGTTTTCCAGAATTATACCAAAATCAATACGTTTTCGTGGGCGAAAATCCGGAAAATTTCTTTCAAGAGGAAAAAGTTTTTGATTAAACTACATCCAGAAGGATATGTAAGTAGATATGTATGTACTTCTTCAAAAATATTTTCTTTCCTGATTCTATTAATTATTCATTCCAAATCGAAAGTTAGATTACTTATAAATTTCAATTTTTTTTTCAGGGCTACTACAAAGACACAGTTGAGTTCTTTTTCGAAGGCCGGAACGAATGTAAAAATTTCTGGAAAAAATGCGTGGAAAATCACGGTTTCTTCAGGTGTTCCTCTGTAAAAAACGTATCCCGACATAAGACAAGAGTATTATCTAGAGGTAGTTCTTTTAGGTAACGATGATTATTTATTGTTTAATATAGTTTTATCTGGTTAATTTTTGTAGGTATAGCGGTAAAACGCAAAAACAAGTTGTTGAATTTGTCAGGGATAATTATGTGAAAAGACAGACATTTCAAAGGTAAGCTAATGCATGAATTCAAGTCTTATAAATTGTTTATTTTACAACTAATGTACAAAGTTACTTACAATACAGTATATTATTTTAGATACTTCCAAAACTTTTAATTTGTACAGAATATTTGATAAACTATGAACTTAAAGGGTTACATATACACATAACAGTTTTGTTGCTTTTAACTTTGAGAAAATTGAAATATTGTGTTTCACGTCTTCAAAAGTTCTACCATATAAGTTCTCAATTGCAAAGTTCACAATTTATGTACAGAGTGTTTTCCCATATATTGAAATCCCACCTATTTTTACAGGTAGAAGAAAGGTGCGAATACAAAACACTAGATTATAGGTCTATCCCATCGCTGCTTTATTAACGATATGCAATAAATTACTAAAGAACTGAACAACAACTGAATTTACACCTTTCTTCTTACTGAAGGTAAAAACTGCAGGTGGAGTGTCAATATATGGGCAAAAGCCCTGTACCTTAATTGAAAACAACCTGTACATTTAGAAGATAATAGTCTGAAAAGTCATGAATTGTTCTGTAAAATGCACTAGTGCAACGATACATCTGCAACTCTTGGAGTTTCTTACAAGGTGTTTCTGTAGGTATAGTATTGATTTTTTTTTTCTGTTTGGACTCTGAAAATCAAAATTAATTAAAAGATGAGGTTGGACCCAAATTATCCTGCTTAAAATGCTTATAGAGACTTTGTCCCCTCCACCCAAAGAAAAAAAAATAAAATAGAAAGGTAGTATTTTTGTGACGTGTGGAGCATGTTTGTTTTTAGCCTTTTGAATCACCTGAAAATTGCTGTATTCCTACTTTGAGTTTTTTGCTATACATACATATTTTTTTTTTGAGAGATTTCTTGTCAAGGGAAGGAGGAAGGGTAATTTTTTAAAGCAATCTTCAGTCCTTTCTGTGACACAAAAATTGCTTTATAGAGCCAATAAAATATAACAAATTTCCTATAATTTTTAAGAAATAAATTCAAAAAGGTTAAAAATAAATATCCACGTTAGTTTACCATAAATGTTTCTTAGTTGTCTGAATGTGTTTTTAATTTTTTTTTGTGCTGTTCCACAAAAACTTTAAAAAATAAATCATTCCTCGTTCCTTTGCCCAGGTCTCACTCGTTCCGGCACTCGAGTGCGCACTCGAGCGCCTCCAACATGCACACGAGCGCGGTCGGAAACAGCATTAGTGCCCATCCCCTCCTTCCTTTGGCTGACAGCAATTTGAGCGGTAGGTAACCCCAAACATTTTTTTTTTTTCACATGCAATGTCGACCTAATTTTTTGGTAAATTTTGTATTAGCTAGAGGGTATCTTGCAGAAATAATTAGGTTTTCATTGCAGTAATTGGTTTTGATTTATAAAAATTATTGTTTTAACATTTGGAAATAGGTGGTGCAAATCTCTCCTTAGGTGCTATTCATTTGCTTTTTACACATGCAAGTAAAGCCTAGTCGAGACCTTACATACATTTGCCCGCCAACATTTGTATAAAAACTGTATAAAAGCTGTTCAAAATGTGTTTGCAAACATTTGTTTAAAAACATTTAAATAAATTTTGAAATAATAGTCCAGTGAAGAGAAAAGTTAAAGAACTGGAGTTAAACACACAGTCTATCATCACTCTTTATTTTATAAAAAATATAATCAGTTTAACATGTTTCGGATCTATCATAGATCCATCATCAGCATAAATTCAAATGGTAGAGGGGAATATGGTCACATACGATATGCTCGAGGATATGCCTAAGCATTAATGGGGCTTATGAGCTTCCTCTCTTCCAGTTTTGTAACTTTATGTTTTGTGTTGGAGTCGGCATGGCATGAGCAACCTTATGTTGAATACAGCATGAACACTTTTATATAACCATTAATGCTAAGGCATATCGTATGTGACCATATTCCTCTCTACCATTTGAATGTATGCTGATGATGGATCTATGATAGATCCGAAACATGTTCAACCCCCCTTTCAACTGATTATATTTTTTGTAAAATAAAGAGTGAAGATAGACTGTATTTTAATCCAGTTCTTCATTAAACAAATGTTTAAAGTTGTTTGGGAGACTTTGTTTTTATATGCTCGCTTTTGGAGCAAGTCTGGACGCGTTGAAAGCAAATTTTTGTTGTTTTGATAGTCCAAGAGTCCGCCAGACACAACTTATTTTCTAAAGGACAGAATATGTGGGATTGTGTAGCACTTATATATGCTTTTCACTTATTATTGGCGTAGCATTATCCATGGAAATTTGGCAGGTTGACCCTCGTATAATAATGACAGTATATGTCAAATTCCAGACAGTTTCAAGTGTGGTTTACATAATTTCGTAAGTGTCGCGGTATTAAAATTTTCTGGCCTATCTGGCAAATCAAATTTGACACATTTTTCAATGCATTTTTCCATAATGCTATATTATAAACGGTACCTAACTATTTTGCGTACCTGAAAAATCTAATGACATTTTTTAAAATTCGGCATTGTCAAATTTTTTTCGTATTGAAGATGCCAAACACAGAACATATGCTGAAAATAATCTCAGAAGAAAAAAAAAAGGGAAATAATAAAATGTCATGGTTATTTAAAAAAAATAAATAAACCAGAGGCTCTCCAGGGAACAATTGAATCCCAACTTGCAGATATATTTGAGGTAGATATAACTTAAATGTAGATGTGAAGCCATTTCTTACCCAACCAACATTTTCCTTAAATTTTAGTTGGGAACCAGGACTATTCAAAGAATTTTGACTGGACAATATACAATCAAAAAACCTTTAGGCCGACCGAAAAAGACAGAGACTATTATGGACCGAATGTTTGAAGAAGATTTACAACGACAAATTTGGAAATACAATTCTAAAAATAAATATTTTACATTACTGACATACGCAAAAGAAAATTTGGAATTTAAGGGAGGGCAAACAAGTTTATATAAAATTTTAAAATCTATGGGATATAAATTTCAAGCAGTAAATAGACGCAAAATTTTATGTGAGCAGAAATATGTTCTTGCTGCCAAAATTACATTTTTGCGGAAGTACCTCCAATATAAACATTCAAACGAAAATATCAGATTCATGTATTTAGATGAAACTTGGATCTACCAAAACGGATCTCAAGTTCGTCGATGGATACACGAATCTGATATGAAAAGCAACCCATCCAAAATTAAGTCAGAGGGGAAACGTTTTACTACTTTGCATGCGGAGAGTAGTTCTGGGTTTTTAGATGGGTGCGATTTTTTTCTAGATTCAAGAAACAATGACAGAGACTACCACAATACCATGAACGCGGACATCTTCCAAAAATGGGTCGTTGATCAACTAATTCCTGCATTGAATATATTTGAAGAGAAAAGTGTAATAATCATGGACAACGCTCCATATCATTCAGAGCGGAAGGATAAACCACCTTCATTCTCTTCAAAGAAAGACAAAATGCAGGAATGGTTGGTTAAACATAACGTAGACTTCGACACAAAAATGACCAAAAAACAACTATGGGACCTAACTCAACCATATCGGAATAGACCAAAACAATACAAAATTGACGACATTTTGAAAAGCCACAAACACGAAGTTCTTAGATTACCTCCTTATCATTGCCAATATAATCCTATTGAAATGGCATGGGGGTTAAGTATATTAACACTTTCTCAAAAAATGGCCTTATGTAAAAATTGTCGAGATCTTACCCACCCTCCCATGCCTTACAACCCTTTCAAAAAGATAAGGCTTTGTTACAATCGTTCCTGCAAGGAAAGATATTTGGAAAGAGAGGACCAGGAAGAAGAAGAATATCGTGACGGAAAAATCTCAGGGACCAAACCCGAAAAAAAAGTTGCTGCAAAATAGTACATTAAAATACAAGTTTCATAAGACGTCATTTTATCGCACGAGCCCTATATTAGAAAACGAGCCGGAGGCGAGTTTTCTAAAGGGCGAGTGCGATAAAATGTCTTATGAAACGAATATTTTATACTTTTTTTTCTATTTTGGTATTGTTTAATTTAAAAAAAAAACTTTTCTTGGAAATTTTATTCTCATATTTCCTGATTTCATATGTTTAGGTTGGCAACACTACATGCCAAATATAGGAATCTTCTATTTTTTTTATCGCGAATGACAGTTCGATGGCCATCAGTCAGCCAGTGTTACCAACCTCCGATAACTAAAAAAGGAGTGTCACAAAGAGGTTCTTTTCGAAACTACTTTTAGTGTCGAAAAGACTTCGATATGATACCAAAATAGAAAAACATATTTATGCTATTGAGCTTACTGTTATGGTTACGTTTAATTAATAAATTGAATAATTTTACTATTTGAATTTACTCAGATATTTTACACATTCTGGCAACTCGGCTTTCTGTTTCATAACCCTGAAATTTGAAAAATATTTTGTCATCAAATGTCATTATTATACGAGGGTCAACCTGTCAAATTTCCATGGTTCATACTTGACCTTGAAACTTGCAAAAAAAAAGGGTTGTCGTAGATTAATTCATATGACAAATTCAATTTTTTTGACAATTTGAAATGAATGGCTTCTGGTTCAAGAACCGACGGACATTTTTGACGTCATTGATTTGTTTCAGTCAATTTCTATTTGTTAAAAAAGGAAGGCAAATAAGGTCAAAAATATGAACTCTGGTGAAACAAAGTTTACTATGAACGTATGTATACCCGCTAAGGGGCTGATTCTGTAACTCATAACGACGTCGTTAGTGAGCGACAATCGTTACTGAACGACATTAGTATTACTATTCAGTATCCAACGATAATCGTTACTGAACGACTTTACTTATTCTGTAGCGAGCGACAGTCGTTGAGAAGTGACAGTTTTCATCGTTTGTTAGCGGCAACTCTCAGGCAGTCGTTCAGAGTTTTTTTTTATTGTGAGTGATCATTCAATACAATAAAGTGTGAAATAATATAAAATATCGACGATGAACGACTTGTTAGATCGCATGTTGGATGAATTACAAAAAAGGTTCGTCAAAACCATACGAAATTTCAGAGAGCAAAGAAGAAATACGTTCCACCGGTTGATAGATAATAGTAATCCTTTTGAATTGCCCGAGAACGTTTTTAGGAGGATGTACCGGCTTATTGTTGAGGCGGCTAATGACTTTTTTCAGGAAATATTGCCGCACCTTGATATTGCAGTGAGAAACACCAAAACACCACCTGTAGTTAGATTTTTCGTAGCGCTTCACTTCTTAGCTCATGGCAGCTAGCAAAAATCTGTGAGTGAAGACACGTTCAACGGATCATCGCAGGCTAACGTTAGCCGGTACTTGCATGAAGTGGTTAATGCTATGGTTAACCATATGGCTAACACATACATCCAATTTCCCCAAAATGTTCAACAGATAGCAGAAATTACAAATGGATACTATCGCAAGTTTCATGTTCGTGGCATCATCGGGTGTATTGATTGTTCCCACATAAAAATAGTTTCACCAAGTGGTGAAGACCTTGGATATCCACTGAACGTATCCATAAATCGGAAGAACTTTTACAGTATAAACTGTCAAATAATTTGCGATTCTAATTGTAAAATATTGGCCATAAATGCTCAGTTTCCAGGGGCGTTCACGACGCAGCTATTTGGAGGATGAGTAATCCAGGAAGATTTATGCATCAGAGATTTCTTCATGGCAACCATGGATTATATTTACTTGGAGACTCAGGATACCCGCTTTTGTCCTATTTTTTAACTCCCATCGTCCGCGCTGCACCTGAAGGTAGAATTGAAGGGGGTCTGGAGGTGCCTACATCCTGATAGAGTTCGTCATTATCATCCAGCTTTCGTTGCACGAATAGTTTATGCCTGTGCGATTCTACACAACATTATAAGGGACAGAAATACATTGGTTCCTGAAGATATCATTATACAGGAGAACAATGATGATGAGCATCTTGATCAAAATGAAATTGACGATGCTTAGCTATTGAATAGGGAACATGAGATCAGAAATGATATTTTCGTGCCTTCGCTCTGGTTTGACTTTTCCAATCGCTGAAAATCTTGAATCCACCATTATTTTCATTTAAAAAAGGTAATGCGACTTGGACAGGATAAGGCAGATAACTTACCCTTTTCCATCCCGCTACAGTCCTGATAGGATCCCCCAAAGAATTTAATTTCTCAGTCAGTTTACCCCAAGTATTTTGAATCAGATCAGGTTCGGAACCATCGAATTTATACTCGCGGAAACATTTGTTTGTGCCTAGCTCGTCAAGATACATTTGATATTGATCCCGAGTTGTTCTAGCCGATCTACCTTTACCTTTCTCACCTTCGGTACCCATTATAATAATTCCTAATTTAATTTATAATAATTTTGCGCAGTTAGGTAGTAATAGGGTCAACTGGGGTAATTGTGAACAGTTTTAACAATTTTAACTTTGGTAGTGATTATCTAAGGTTTCTTATTTTCTAAATCTATGAAATTTGGATTCAGTGTCGGTTAGTGTATCACGTATTAATTTACCAGGACAGACCGTCATTTGGCACATTACTTTTTATTTATTTTTTTGATTTACATTTACCCCACGCATTTACAATTACCCTGGTTAAAAGGGGCAAATGTAAACGAAGGTTTCATGGAGTATTAGGATGATACTCGAATTTTAAGGGGCAAATGAAAACAAATTTAGTATGACTATGTTTTTATAATTTTTTTTTTCAAAAGAAGGGTATTTACATTTACCCCAGAAAAAATAAAATATGTAAATTTCTAAGGGCATCAGAGGGACAAACTAACAAAAAAACACGTAAAAATAACAGCTAGTAGCTCATCAAACAGTGGGCTTAACCTATGTCAACCTATTCATTATCTTAACATCACTACAGTCACAAATCTGCTACCAGCTTTATTTTTCGAAAACCGCTACTGACCCAGGAAAAACATAAATGACTTTTTTGTTACGATATTGAAGGTTTGGGTTAGTTTAATCATTTCAAATGTTGTAACTTATATCATTTGGCTTCTCAACAAACTCTGTTGATGTAGAATTTAACTCCTGAAACCCTTGAACCGTAACATCTCCTTCTTCTTGATAGATGTTTTGTATACAACAAACTTACTCATAATGGATTTTATTTTTCTTTCTACCCTGAAAATCTACTAATACAAACAACCCTGTTTTTAATTCATTCCAAACTGGTTTATGATATTCAACTTCACTTATTGATTCCAGTAATGACTAACTTTAATAAATCTTCATCAGAATAGAGACACATAGCCGATTCGTCTAACAGTTCTTCTTGAATTTCTTCTTCCTCATGAACAACCTTTCTTTTCTTACCATATGCCTTTTTAATCCCATTCTCATTCTTATCTTTTTGCTTTTTATGGGTCCCCTTCTTTTGATCTCTTAACCTTTGAGCAGTTTCCATTTTCTCTAGAACCTGTGGGGTAGTTAAAATTTCGTTGTTTTGTGGTTTTAGTCTCGGTATAATCGGCCTCTGTACCTTTTTAACATTTGATTGGTTAATGTCACACGTTAATGTAACTATTACTTTGCTCAGCAAATATGCTAACTATTGTGTTGGAAGTGAATGTGGTGGTGGATGTGTGTATGCCTTTAATAGGTGTAGAATTGTCAGGTGGCTGATCAGGATCGTTAGCATTCGAATTAGGACTTGGCATATCCTGGCAATTTTGTGGTAAAGATAAAGACACTCACTACCTACCTGATTACCGAAATTTTTGCATTTACATTTACCCCATTTTAGGATTTACAATTACCCCAACACTAAATTCTTTGGGGGTAAATGTAAATAGTATTTTGTAGGTTAGTACTTGCAAAATGTTTCTAGTTTTTTGTTTAAAACTAAGCAAGTATGACATTAACAATCACCTAAACCAAAATTCGAATCACAGTTACCGTTTTTGGGTCAGCAATTCACTTCTAAAAAAACCTTCACAAATCTGTTTTTCAGTTGAAACTGCACTGTTATGTTCACATGGCCGCATTTCAGAACCAACTGCCATTTCAACCTCAAAAACCACCCTTGGCTAAACAAAACGCGGGAAATGCGGATAATGTTGTCAATTTTAGGTCAAATTCACTCTTAGCCTGAAAATACAAGGTATTTTCATTTACCCCTTTTCACATTTACCCCAGTTGACCCTAATATCTAAAAACTAATCTTAAAAGAGCAGCAAATACCTACTGACCGAAAACTGACAGTTACAACTAAATGAAGTTAGCTTATGCTAAATCAGCACTACCAACCTTCGTAAAATCACACGATATTTATCGTTACGATTTGTCACTAAGTTGAACGTAACGATTCGGTTACGGAATACGATTTCCGAAAATATCGTTCACATCAAAGTCGTTACCACAACGATGTCGTCAAGTAACGACAAGTTACAGAATCAGTTCCTAAGTTGGGTAAACGGCCAATTTACCGATACCAGGTGCGAAAGCTAAGAAAAACTTTAACTTTTTTTTTCTATTTTGGTGTCATATCGAAGTCTTTTCGTTTTAGTTTAGTTTGTTTTATTGACGGACTATGCCATTTACAAAATATAATTACAAACAATTTCTTAAATGTAAATCTTAATAATTATCATTATAATTCAATTAATATTATAATCTAGAATCTAGGGGATAGACAAACTCAGAAACTTATAAAATATTATAAACCATACAAACAATTTCCAATCATTTAGATTTCCAATGGGAGATTGATAGAATAAACGCTAGATTATATGTTATCAACATTTTTTTTTAAGAAGATTTTTAAAGCTATTAACGCTAATGTTGAAAATATCAACATCAAGATTTTCCAAAAACATATTAGCACACCTGCATGTTCTGTCCATTGCTGAATTATATCCATAGTTAGTTCTGTGATATCTAACTGCAAACAGATTATTTTGTCTAGTATTCCTGACAGGTATATGAAAATTTATTCTACTCAAAAGATCTGGGGAATCTATAATGTTGTTAATTATCTTAAATAATATCATTGTAATATGCACAAGTCGTAGTATTTTCTACGATTTTCAAGCTTTGTTAAATTGAGTAATGAATACAGCTGGTCATAATCGACAGAGTCTGCAGGAATGCTTAACTTGTACGCTATAAAACGAAGAAATTTCTTCTGTGCACGTTCAAGTCTATTTTTATGTATTTCATAGAATGGGGACCATATTGTACAGCCATACTCTAGAATTGATCTTACATTGCAATATAAGCGTTTCTCAATGCATAAATGTTGGAAAAGTCTTTCAATGACCTTATAATAAAACCAAGCAGTTTCATGGCTCTATTTGCTATAAATTCAATATGGTCCGTGAATGTTACTTCTCTATCTATGTATACACCCAAATCTTTAATTATTGTCGGTGTCTCCAGTTGAACATTGTCCAGCAAATAATCAAATAAAATTACATTCTTATTACGAGTGAAGGTTAAATTTTTACATTTGTTCACATTCAATAATAAGTTGTTAGATTTACACCAGTTGTAGAATTTATCAATTTGATCTTGCAAGATGAGGCAATCTTCCAAGTTATGGATAACTCTAAAAAATTTTAAGTCGTCGGCCAGAAGAACGAACATACATGAATCCCATATTAAGGCAATGTCATTAATAAAAATTTTAAACAACAAAGGAGACAAGTGTCCTCCTTGTGGTACACCTGATGAGACAGAGAATTCGGTAGAGACAGAATTCTCAATTTTAATAGCTTGCTTTCTCCCAGTAAAATTACTCTTTAACCAAGAAAGCATAGACCCGTGTACACCCAAACCCTCAAGCTTAGCAATGAGAATTTTATGATCGACCTTGTCGAAGGCCTTGGAGAAGTCGGTGTAGATATCGTCTACCTGTGATCCGTTCTCCAATGCTTCCAACAAGATCTCTTCATAAGTAAGCAAATTGGTAATGGTAGATCTACCTTTAGAAAAGCCATGTTGCTCCGTTATTATTAAATTTTGAAAGTATGGCGTTATTTTATCTGTAACAATGGCCTCAAATATTTTTGGAAAAAGTGATATTTTAGATATGCCTCTGTAATTTTTTATATTAGACCTATCTCCATCTTTGAAAATCGGGGTTATATGGCTAAGTTTCCAGCTGTCTGGAAAATAGCCCGCCAACACCGATCTGTTGAAAACTTTAGCTAAAACATGTGCCAGAATGAACTTACAGTTCTTAATAAAGATCACTGGAAGGCTATCAGGACCACAAGCTAACCCATTGTTCAAAGATTCTATTTTTTGTAATACATCTATTTCACTAATTTTAATAGAGGACAAATTTTGGTGACAGTTCCCTGGCAGGGTGTCACTTAGGTTGTTGTTTGGATATTCAGAGTAGACAGCCTCGAAAAAGTCTTTTTCTATTTTGGTGTCATATCGAAGTCTTTTCGACACTAAAAGTAGTTTCGAAAAGAAGCTCTTTGTGACACTCCTTTTTTACTTATCGGAGGTTGGTAACACTGGCTGACTGATGGCCATCGAACTGTCATTCGCGATTCTATAATAGAAGATTTCTATATTTGGCATGTAGTGTTACCAACCTAAATATATGAAATCGAAATATGAGAATAAAATTTCCAAGAAAAATTTGTTTTTTTTAATTAAACAATCCCAAAATAGAAAAAATAGTATAAAATATTCGTTTCATAAGACATTTTATCGCACTCGCCCTTTAGAAAACTCGCCTCCGGCTCGTTTTCTAATATAGGGCTCGTGCGATAAAATGACGTCTTATGAAACTTGTATTTTAATGTACTATTAAAAAGTTCAACTGGCTCTGACACAGAGTAGTTTCGAAAAGAAGCTCTTTGTGACACTCCTTTTTTACCTATCGGAAGTTGGGAACACTGGCTGACTGACGGCCATCGAACTGTCATTCGCGATTTTATATGGCGATTTTCATTTGTCAATCAGTGCGCACTGAGTGTATCCGCGTCTTTTTCTAAAAGCATGTAAAATATAAGGATAGGGATATATTTTTTTTGCACTTATTCTACAAATGGAAATCGCTGATGGATTTAATTCTATATTTGGCATGTAGTGTTACCAACCTAAAGATATGAAATCAGGAAATATGAGAATAAAATTTCAAAGAAAAATTTGTTTTTTTTAATTAAACAATACCAAAATAGAAAAAATAGTATAAAATATTCGTTTCATAAGACATTTTATCGCACTCGACCTTTAGAAAACTCGGCGAGTTTTCTAATATAGGGCTCGTGCGATAAAATGACGTCTTATGAAACTTGTATTTTAATGTACTATTCTAACGCTTGATTTTTATATATGTTATTGGGAAGACTATTTTATAACTACATACGTGTGCTCAGCCAGACCAATCGCACCGGCCAAACATCCCCCGAGGGTACTAGGCATGCGTTTGAGAGTGAGCGAGATATCTATGTCAACTGATCTCCCCCTCTTATACTTACAGTCTACTCCAGGCTAGAGTAGAAATAGGAAAAACCGTTATTTACAAATAACAGTTTCAGTTATTTTTAATTGACCTTTTGTTCGGACGCCATATTGCGGTGCGCGAACATAGTTGCCAACAGTAGAAAAAAAATTACCAGCGTTCTGTCAACTTTAAAATCCAAAGTTAGTGAATAAATTACATTTAAAATTTAAATTTGCCGCCTATTACGAATGTTTTTAGAAAGAGAAGCTATCAATTTTAGCTTGTATTGGGCATCAGAATAGAAATAATAAAATATTTAGTTGACAGCCCGCTAGTAATTTTTGGTTTTCTTGTTTTGGCAACTATGTTCGCGCACCGCAATATGGCGTCGAAACAAAAGGTCAATTGGCTGTCTACCCAACTTAGCAGGTATATATACATACGTTTATAAATTCTCAACCAATTCGGAACCAAAAAAACGAAAACAAGCCGCTTATCACAAAATTCCGAAACAGTTCCTCCTTCAGAGCAAGAACTGAGAGAACCGTTCTAGAACAATCTAAGAATCGTTCTTATATAGTAGTAAATAAACCAAAACGCTGTTAACACAGTTCGATTACGATTCTGAAAAAACGAAAATGTGTTTTTTAACGTGCGCATGTGCAGAATAATTCCAAACTAGTTCTGAGTGAAACCAAAACAAAGCTTATGTAAAATGTGGAACCAAGAAATTATCCTTTCTTTAATTGAAGACCTTCAGAGCACACCATGCTTATGAGAGATAATCTGTGTGGACTATAAAAATCGCAATAAGAAGGTGGATGCATATGAAATGCTTGCAAAAAAGTACAAAGTCAGTGCAATAGACATTGGAATAAAGATTCAGGCACTAAAAAACCTATTTCGCCGAGAGCATAAGTAATTATTGGACTCTGAAAGAAGGGGAACATCTCCCAAGAAAGTGAACTGATTTGACTACGAAATACTATTATTCTTACTGCAAGGCTATGAGTATAGAGGTAATCGTTTAACAGATATAAGAGATGAAGATCCACCAACGTTTTTTTTTCCTTTTTTTTGACATAAAATATATACAGAGTGTTCCACGAGGTTTTTCCCAAATGATAACTTCGGAACGCATCATCGTATGTTCCACTGTATATTTTTTATAATTTTTTTAACAAATATGGCATTGCCGATTTTGTAATTTAATTTTCTAACGAAAATGCCATAATATACCATTAGTTACATTTAAGATTCAAAATTTGACGTCACTTGACCGAAATTGATGCGAAAATGATGAAATTGGATGACAATCGTAGAAGCGTCACAAAAAGTTACCCAGATCCTTACATCCTCAAAATTTCGATTATATTAGACTATCCAAGATGCTGTCAAACTTGAATTAAAATGGCCGCCAAGAGGCACACAAACTCTTTGTTTATGTGTCATCGAATTTGTCATCAAATAATGTATGACCTTAAAATAGGGCTCATTGTGAATTATTTGCGTTCTGATACTTAAAACTGTTGTTTTTATTAATGTTAGAAATAGTGTATTTGAATAGTGTATGTGAATAGCAGTAAATAGTTCTTAAAAACGTGAAAAACATGCCTATAACGTGTTGTATTATTAAATGTGGAAGTCGTGGAGATTGAGACATTCTTAAATTTTTTCAAATTCCAAGTAAAAAAAACAATACAAATCAAAGCACAACACTGGATGGTGGAGTTGAAATAAATAAATATTTTCACATCAAGGGAAGTTCCTGCGTGTCCAAGTGAAATGCAGGTATAGCAACCTTGCCCAAATAATAAGGATTGCGTAATTGGGTAGAAACTGGCAAAAATTGGGACGCACACAATAGAAAATAAGTATTGAATTATGATTATTGATGACATAATATAATGACGTTATGATTTGTGTTTGTGTGCCTCTTGTCGGACATATTTTGCTTGTCAAAGTCACATGTTTTGGATAGTCTAATTGGATGACGCATTCCGGAGTTATTACCTGGGAGAAACGTCGTGGGACGCCCTGTATATCCAGTACAATTACCCGCCACTGCCTCACTATTCACTAATATGTTTTGCCTTTAGTCTGAACGCAATCGCTAGTTCAAAAACTAAATGTTCTTTGAAGCAAAACACCTACACACGTGTATAAATGTTTCGTTAACGGGCAAATGTTTCCAAACATTTGTTTGTGGACAGTGTATGTAGGTTTGGACTAGGCTATAAGAAGAAATCCCAATCCTGGCTTATGATTTTGATCTAGGATTGCTTTTTAACTTATTTAGAGTTGATGGCGAAAAATTAGTACTTTTTGTACTAATTTCTTAAAACTTTCTCATCTTCAAAATACCTGGACTTGACAAGTCCTCAAGTGGTATACCCTTAGGGTCTACCCAACTAATTATCAATAATATATAGGTAGTTGCAATTATAGAGATATAATAATTATAACCAATACAAAGAAAATGGACCTGGAGAAGCCCAGACAGTGTTACAAAGAACGAAATAGATTTTATATTATCAAATAAAAGAACAGTATGTAGAGTCGTCTCGGTACTGAATAAGATACACACTGGTAGCGATCATAGACTTGTTTGATCCCATTGCATTGATCTGCAGAAAGAAAGAAATAAAATTGTGCAAAGACCTTTGTTTGCCCACTGCACAGGAACTTGAAACTAACAAAGAGAAATGCCAAAAATTAGAAACAGGCTACAACTCGTTAACTCTGATACGAACCTAAGTATAGATTTACCAGATATCACAAACCCAGAAATAAAAAAGGCACTAAAACCAATGAAAAACGGTTAGTGTCCTGATGAAGATAAGATATCGAATGAAATGCTGAAGTTTGGTGGACCTGTATAGTAAAACTCTTTAACAAATGTCTTTACGAGGGCAGAGTACCGGAATGCTGGCTCGAAGCAGAAGTAATACTGTTATATAAAAAAGGAGGCTCATTAACATAGAGAACTATAGGCCTATTAGTATACTGTCGTACCTTTATAAGCTCTTCACAAAAGTTATAACCAACAGGTTAACATCAAAATTCGACTCCTACAAACCTGTAGAACAGGCTAGTTTTCGAAAGGGTTTCTCTACAATTGATCCTTTACAGGCGGTTAGAACACTAATTGAAAAATCTGTTGAATATAATGTGCCAATCCATACAGCTTTTATTGACTTTCATAAAGACTCGATTGAAATCTGCTATATATTAAAATCTATGGACAACGCACGTATCGATTCCAGATGTATTACAATAATTGAAAACATCTACAAAAATGCATCCCTTCATGTAAAAATCGACGACGGAACTAAGACAAGGAGACACTATTTCGCCGAAGTTATTTACATTAGCTCTAGAGGACGTTTTCAAGAATCTCAGGTGAGAATCAAGATCGATGGAACATATCTAAACAACCTCAGATTTGCAGATGATATTGTGCTAATATCAGACAATATAAGAGAGATCGAGTCAATGCTTCAAGAGCTAAACGAAGAATCGAAAAGGGTGGGCCTAAAAATGAACATTGCCAAGACAAAAATAGTGAGTCCAATAAATTCACGGATCTACATATATAGATAACTCTGTCATTGAAAATGTAAAAGAATACAATTACCTGGGTCCTATTTTATCACTAGAAAAGGAAAACCAATCAAAGGGAATATAAAACTCTCCTGGGCGGCATTTGGTAAACTTGCATACATGCTAAGAAAAAGCGATATCCCCATTAATCTAAGACGTAAAGTTTTCAACGCCTGTGTTCTACCTGTTGCAACATACGGGATGGAAACAGTTGCCATTAGCCAAGCAAGTGCCCACAAATTCCGAGTAATGGAAAGGTCAATGCTTGGTATCAGTCTGAGAGACAGAATACCAAATGATGAGATTCGGAGAAGAACCAAGGTCAAAGACATAATTGAGCGGATTCCAGAACTGAAATGGCAGTGGGCGGGCCACGTAGCAAGGCTGAAGGATGAGAGATGGTCATCAAGGATCGTTAAATGGAGACCGAGAGAGACGAAACGCAGTATAGGAAGACCCCCACATACGGTGGGCGGATGACATAAGGAAAATAGCAAGTGGAAATTGGTACCAAAATGCTTAAACTAGGGATCAGTGGAAAGAATTAGGAAAGGCCTATGTTCAGGAGTGGACGAGAAGTGGCTGAGGAAGAAGAAGAATAATTATTTGTTATGTACTCTAAATCTGCTTTCTTGATATAGCTTCTATAAATTATATCCTCTATCTTGTGCTGTTCTCATCTTATTTTGATTTTGTGGCGTTCCTATTATTTTTCTGTGTTAATTAATGTTTCTGTTATTTCGTTCTCACTATTTAAAGTTATTGAATGTTTTTTTAAATTTTTTATATGACATCAAGCATGGGTTCTTGTCCTTATGTGAGCATGATAATGGCTTCTTAAACCCTAGATTGGCTTTTAGTCATTTTCATTTAACGCTCCAATCTATTGAAACAATAGAGCTGTAGCCATTTCAATGTGAATAATTGGTATTTGTTTACATTCACAATCAATAAGGCCTGAATTTTTAATACTCTCCATGCACTAACTATTTCCGGAACTTAATTTGCCGGCAAGTTCAAAATTAATCTACAGGAAATTAATTACACCAAATTGCAATCTAGATTTTTAATTTTAGATAAACAAAAGCCTGGTGACACATATACGGTCAGCAATAATTTTAATTTTTGCCTGTGTCGGCTTTACCAGAATAATTGAAATTTACACGTTAATTGACCTCGTTAAAAAGCCTTTGGTAATTATTTGTCTTAAAAGTGAAAAAGGTTTGCATCATTTAGTTTTTGAAAAGCTTCAGGGAAAGCCTCAAAAGTAATGCAAAATTTTGCAGTGAAATTCTTGTTATTTGTCTGAAAAGCGAAAAACTTTGCTTTAATATTTGTGCCATATCTCAAGAGAAGCCTCAAGAGTAGCTTAAAATTTTGTTCAAGTGAAATTCTTGTTGTTAGTCTGAAAAGTGAAAAAGTTTGCTTTATTATTTGTGGCATATTTTAAGAAAAACTTGAAATATTTAGGGGATTTTTATTTATTTTTTGCAATTCAAGCGGAAGCATCCAAGCTCTCAGCGTCGCTGGGCTCGATGGGCGCAGCTGTGGCGACGGAGGGACGTGGGGGACGAGGGCACCCGGCTTCTCCGACGACGAGATCAGCCTCTCGCCCCCTCGGCACAGCTATATCTTGGAGCTCGGTCCCAGACACCACCAGTATCAAGGCCAATATTATGGTAAGAATATGTCCACATATAATACTTTCGCCACATTTGTTTGTCTGAAAAAAGTACACAAATCCAGAGTTCAAAAAACCATGTTTGCCCATACATTTTTTGTAATCGTCTTTCCAAATTTAGAAATGAAAGCGCCTACGAATAATGTATAACTCACGTCTTTTTAAAATTATTTAGGTGCCCCGGCCGCCGGCTGTTGTTCCGACGACGAACTCGCCTTCTCCGACGGAGACGCAGTCGGCATCAGACGCGAGCTCTGCGACCGTGAGCCCATTGGCTTCGCCGGACCACAAACGCACCCTCACGTCCGCAGCCACAGCCAATCGGAAGCCTGCGTCGCCGCTCGCCGTGCGCGCGGCTGTCCACAGAGCAGACACAGGTAAGATGCCTCAACAATTTATCATTATTATTCCTTCCCTGTTGTTTACTAACATCCAAAGCTCATGCTACTAAACTCCCTCCTTCATGTAGGTATCATCACGCACACTCACATTACTTCGCGGACGCCCTCTAGTCACAAATCAGAGGGTAGTCTGCTGGACCAAACTCCCCAAACCCAACCAGCATTCTCAAACAACTACGTTCCCTCGCAGACTCAGTCTCAAAACGACTTAGGCCCTTCTCCGAGACCTCAAAGTCCTATGGAGTACTCTGCATACGAACCTCCGCCTAAAAGAAAGCTTTGGCAACGCAGCGCTAGTTGTAGAGATTTGTATGATTTCAGCTTTGAGGAAACTGGCAAAGCTAAGCGTAGAGCGAAATCCCCCAGACTTTTGGAAAAAACGGTGGTGAGTCTAGATGAACGTAAACAAGACTCGCCTGTTACTGTTTACGATGACCATAGAGCGTTGTACAGCGCTAGTTCCAGGGATAGTAGCTTAGAAATTCAACAAGACATTATGGTACCTAAAATTTATTCCAGCAGCTTTCCTGGGACAAAGTCCTTTTCACAAGAATCCGTTGAAGATCCAGGCAATTATGATTTAAGAGATTCACAGGACGATTTGTCCCATGATAGCTACGAACTTATTGAAAAATCTGACGATAGTACTGAAGATTATAAAAAACCAAAACCAATAAACGCGCGCAGTTGTAGTCTTGATTCCGGGAATTATTTACCTTCAGACAGCGAGGAAGAGCATGGAACTGGTCGTCAAAAATATAAAAGCGACCATGACATATTCCTCATGGAGGATCCTCGAGATTTACCTCGAGAAATTATTCCCAGGAAATCCGATGGAAACTTCTATAAACAATTCAAACAGAGTTCTAGAACTTCAAGTTTAGAATCAAAAAGTGATTATTATGAATCAAAAAATTCCAGTTTGAAAAAATCGTCAAGAACATCCTCGCAGGAATCAAAAAGCGACTATGAAACAATATCTAGAAAATCTTTGAAAAAAAATAAGAGTGCGGATGATTCTAGAAGAAGCAGCATAGAGTCTAAAAGTGAATATTTTGATGCTCCTAGTGACCAAGCGAAATACAAGAAAGTCGATTATGACAGGAAAATTAACTTTGAGCGAAACTATGGCACCCACATACGCCCTGAACCAGTCCTACCAGCTTATCCAGATTTTGAAACTGAACAAAGTCTTAGAGTGGACAAATTACTGAATGATATTGAACAAAATACTCTAGTTAAAGCTGAGAAAACCACTCATATATGGCCCGAAGCCATTGCCGGATTGCCTACAGAAATATTAAATGAAAATATCAGCGGTCAACGTTCCACAGAGTCTGAAAGTAATATTTTCAGTTTTGATGAAGACAGGATTCAGTCTTTGCAAGAGAGTAGTGATTTCAGTGATCACGGATTTAGTGTTGTGCCAAACATCGACTTAAAAGCAAACAAAAAGGAACATAAAAACTATAAAGATATATTTATGGAAATCGAGCCAAGGATTTGTCATGACCTACCTTTGCATCAGCCAATAGAAAGAACCAAATCAGATCCTAATTCATTAGCCAGGCAACGCTCAAATCCACATTCCAGACGTTTATTATTGATGCACCAAAAATCCATTGACCTCACTCCAGCGGAATCTAGTGACGATGATTATTTATATAAACAAATCCCTAGTGCTCCGCCAATTATTGCTAAATTCAAAGGAACGCACTTTGAAATGCCAACAGCCGAATTTGGGCATTTTGATATATTAAAACGTGAAATCGAGGGTCAAAAGACTAAATTTGAAGTGCCCAAAAGCCAATTTGAGGTTTTAGGTGCTAAAAATCAGGCCGACTTAATGAATTTGCCTCCAAAAAGCCAAGAAGACATACCTTATGTTTTGCATAAGCGCCACATAACTACACAGAAGGAAGCTAAAGAGGAAAATGTTATTAATCCAAAACCTGAGACTTCATTTTTGTTTACTCAAAACATAGATTTGTCCAAAGTAAATCCTGTTACACTCGAAGTAGATAAAACAGTACCACCTATACAGTTAATATCGAGCCCCAAAAGAGACATAACTCACATTGATCCGTTGGTTTTAGAGACCCTAAACTCAAAATTGAGTCAAATTGAAAGTGATTCGCCCACAAGCTCTAGAACCGAAAGTTTGAAACCCATACAAAGAATTATAACTCCTTTAGTTAAAAATGAACAAAAAACCACCATTGAAGAAAAAGTCACAACTGTCAATATAATAAAACCAGAAGTGAAAAAACCAGAACCAAAACCGCAAATCAAAACGGATATCATCAAACCAAAACGTATAATCAAACCTCGAATGCAGCCTGGCAAAAAAGGCTGCAAATCAAACAAAACAAAAGTTAGAATCACTTCGTTTAGTTCTGATGATGAGTCATTAGACTCAGATGATGTTTTTGGAAGTGCCGAAGCTACTCCTACTAGAATAGAGTTTTCGCCCCCACAAATGCGCAAAGAAATGGAATCTATATTAAAGTTTGAATCAGAAAGGAAGTACTTGCAATACACAATGTCTTCTACTGAAGTGGAAGGTTCTCCACCGACTACAAGAAAGAAAACTACCGATAGAAATAACGAAAATGGGCTTGATCCTCAACAACAAACACAAACTGAGCTTCGACGCATTTCAGAGAGATCATTTTCAATTCCCAGCTCCGAGGATGAGTTTAATATCAAAACTATTGATTTAGCTCAGTCAGTTTTTGCTGAGCCTGACCTATTGAAAACAGTTGTAGAAGATGGAGATGAAACTTTAAAAGATGACAATGCAACAGATAACGATTTGACAATAGATGATGAAAGGGAGCGGGAAAAAGCTTTACTTGCAGCTGAAATTGAAGAGGATTTAAGAAATTTAAAAGTACCTGCCAAAACGAAGATTACCGAAATAATGTCTCCATCATTAAGAAATAAGAGTCCTCTATTGTTTGCACATGCGAGGTTAAATTTATCTGAAGGATCTGCTTTTAGCTTATTGCAAAAGCAGCAAGCTTTGGATTCTCCTTTGGCTAATAGACGCGCAAGAAGTTTGGATGCACCGATTATTCCTGTAAATAAACTGCCACCTTTAAATGCGTTTTCTAGCAAGGACGATACTGTAGAGGAAGAGGATCACAAGTTCACTACGAGCACTGAAGCTTCAGATGTAGACGATATTATTAAAAGCAATGGAAATGGAATTGTGCCAGAGAAACCTCCAATACTAAGTGACATTTCCAAGGAAAGTTCTTTAGGCGAAAACGATCAAATTGTCCCTGATGTTACTTCCTTTAAAAGGAAAACTGCGCCGAAATTGAGACCGAAATTACCTCCTAAAGGAGTAGTTCCTCCAAAACCTATGATTGGCAAGAAGCCTTTGAAAGAAAAGCCAAAGTTGGTTAAACAAAATCCTAGCAGTAAGCCTCCAATAAAACCAAAAACTCCAGATCCAAAATCAGTGCCGAAGGCACCTAAACCAGCAAGATTATCCATTGAAAAAGTAGAAATCGAATCCAAGAGCGACAGTGATGACCAGAAAATTCAATCATTACTAACTTTACCAGAAATTAAACGCACCAAAAGCCAAGAGCTGGAACTCAATAAGAAATCCGTACCAAAAACAGAAAAAGCACGTTCTTTGGAAAAAATAGAACTTAAGAGAATGAGCAGTAAAGAACGTACGAAAAGCCAAGAAGAAAGCGACGAAGTTATAGCGGAAAGACGAAAATTACAACAAATGCTTTATGAAACTGCAATAAAACAAACAAAAACCTTAAAAAGTCCAGTCAAAGACGTCTTACCAGTATTCCCTCAAGTTGAAGAAACTGTCAGAGAACGTGGAGGGAAATTGGAAATAAGCATAAACACTATTGAGCCAAGTGTATCCCTAGAAGAAGCCATAATTGTAACTAAAAGTCCTAAGAAATTAGATAAAAAACTAGACAAGAAACTAACAAAAAGTTTGGAATTGAATTTAAATGATGTCTATCCAGAGAAAGGCATGCAACGTTTGGGTAAAAGCTTGGATTTGGAACGCAGCAAGTCTGAAGATGAAGCTGATAAATCGACAGAATTTGACTTCAAACCTGAAACAATCAAAAACATTTACGATAAAGACACTTCGCCAGAAGTTCATGCTATACAAGAAACCATAACTGCTGACATCCATCATACAGAAGCAGAACAAGTAATTCTTGAAGGCACCAGCTTGGACGTTTGGCTTTCAGTTGCAAACAAAAAAACAATCAAGGACATCCAAATAATACACGAAGGGGGGGATTTTTTTGAACAACCTTTGGCAAAAGCACCGGATTTAAGCAAGGCCAGCTCCTCAGATTCAGCTAGCATAGAAAAAATCAGCTTGGGCAATAGCCTAGATATAAAATACATTGACGAATCCACTGGGGAATCTTCGGGAAAATCAGACAAAGACAAAGAACTTATAGCTGAAATGCTTCGAGCTTCTGCAACTGTTAGTAAATTTATTAAAAAGAAATTGGAAAAACGCCGTAAGGATTCTGATGATGAAACCACTATAGTTCCTGAACAAGTTAAAACATTTAGTGAAGATGAATCTTTGACGGAAGTAAGCGAAATAAGACAAGAAAAACATCTTTTAACTGTTACAGTGACTGATCACCAAGATGCCTTATTAAAATTAGGTGTTCAAAGAAGCAAATCTGAAGATACTGGTTCATGGATGACTGTAGAATGTGACGAATTTATTGGCACTGAAAGTTCTCTGGATTATGATCAAGAATCTCCACTTGATAAAGATTTATTAAATACTGACATGAAGCATCATGGCAAGTTAAAATTGTTGAAACGTAGCTCTGATCAATCAAGATCAAGTGATACTGGCTCATGGACTAGCGGAGAAAAAGAACTAAGCCCTAGTAATATTAAAGAAACTGATGAATCTAGTGTTAGTTGCTCAATGGGTAGAGCAATTGGCTTGAGTCAAAATATCGAAATGTTTGCTACAAAAGAGCAATTCGACGATGAACCTCCAAAAAGCCCTAGGAGCCCTCGTAGCCCTAGAATATCAGTCTTGGGACGCGCCTTTACAATAGACGAAGGCAGTCAGAAATTGGACGAAAGTAGTTCGGATGAGGCTAATGATATTCCTAAAGATTTAGCTATTATTGAGGAAAAAAGTACTGATTCTGATAATGGTGGGTTTATTAAGGCTCCCAAAAAATATCCGTTTGAAGAGAAATGGTCTCAAGACTCGGAATTGAGTCAAAAACTGCATAAGAAGCTATCGAAAAAATTATCCTCAAATGAAAGTGACTTGAAACTTAAACCGAATTTGATTAACTTGGATAAACTATCTACAGAATCTAAAAATTCATTAGATACTGAATCCAGCTCTGGCAGCTTGGGCATAACAACCAGAGCTCATAAATCGGGAGACATACCTAAAGAATTGAGCTCAACATGGAAACCATTTCCTTTAGACAGTTCAGGTTCAGAGAGCTTTGAAGATTTTTTACCTCCGGATCAAGATTTAGATAAACACGAATATTTTATGTGTAGAGACAATGGTTCGGGTGATTTCACTTCAATGGCGGATGTTTATACACCAACAAGGGACGATACTGAGCTTCCCGAAGACTTGGCCAATTTTCCAGCCAATTTTGGCTATCCTTTGATATCAACAGACATTCTTGGCAGTTATAGCCAGGGAGGATTTTTATCTAGAACGTTATCGAGAATATCTGAGAGAAGTACTAATTCAGAAAAATCAAGCTTGGAAGAGGATTCTACTAAAGCTAGCACTCAAAGTGATAGCTTAAATGATGAAGCTACAAACTCAAGCAATCCTCAAGTGAGTATTAGCTCAGAGTCACCTAGCCATGCGCATGTCTACGATGAAAAAAAGACTCCGACAAATGAAAAACCCTTGAAACAAGAACCTACACCAAATTTCAGCAGTTTACTACAAAGACAAATATCAGACGATAGAAGAACTTCAGCGGAAATGGCTGAATTATCCATGGACGATATCGAAATCATAACATCAGAAAGAGGCCTAAGATTGAAGCGTCAAGGTTCTGATGATACAATAATCGATGAAGAATTTGAGGACAGACTGGAAAAGCAAAGCAGCCAAGAGGAGGATTGGCCTTTACCAGAAATCCCTTCACAAAACCAGAAGCTGATAGCCATGCATGAAGTGCCTAGTTCAGATACTTCTGCTCAATTAACCACTCAAGTTTACCAACCACCGATACCAAAAACTTTTGGGCTGCGAGGTTCCTTGAAAAGCCAAGACTCTGAGCAATGGCCGAGCCCACCATCGAGCATACAAGAACCTATTGTAGAAAACATTGAGACTTATTATATTTCACCTGCAGAAGAGGCTTGTAGAGTAACTGTAGAAAATATTTACGATGATTCAAATTCTGACGATTATAAATCGGTTGCTCACACATATGAAAATATAGTTAATATTGATCATGTCAGTGAGAGTTTATCCGATCAAAGTCAAAGCCAAAGTAGTGTGGGTCCGAGTGGAATTAAAATAATTTTAGAAGAAAAATCGCACGAATCAAACTCAGACGAAGACTTGAATATATCTAATCTTAACGATGACGTGTTTATTGATGCTACTACTGAACAATTACGTCCTCCTACAGCTTTACGACGCAGTACAGCCTCAGATGATTCTAGAGGCTCCAGAAAAAGCTCCCATAGTTCTTATAGTGAAGAAGACTGCACTAGCTCTATGGGAACTAACTTGGAAGATGGTACTGTCAGGTTTGCTTTAAAACCTACCAAATGTACTCATAGCTCACATTCTGAAGACACTTCTATTGCGTTGAGTCTATCAGAATGGTCCAATAGTACAAATACTGTTAAGTTTCAAAATTTATCTACTAGTAATAGTGGTACTAAGAGTAGTACAAGTGGTTTGAAAAGTGACGAAAATTCCTTGACTGATATTGCTCAAAGTATTTCTGAATGGTCGACGAGTAGTACTTTAAAAGTGCAGCAACCCTTTCAGAAATTATCTAGTACAACTTCCACAGGGGAGGCTAGTACTTTGACCGAATTGATACCAAGTATTACAGAATGGTCGAATTCTGATGCCAAGCCTTTGGTACCTCAATTTCCTACAAGATTAGGTTCCAGCGTTGATATCGACGATATAATTCAAGATCAACGAAGTCCTAAAAATATACCTTCAGAAGATTTTTCGTTATTCTCTAGTAGTACTTCTAAATTTTTCACTAAAAGCACTGAAAGACCTATAATAATACCGCCCTTACAATCGGACACTGATAGTTCCATTGAACATAAAACTGTGCATACCCAAAGGTATGATAAAGACAAAAAAGGTTATTTGCAAAAAAGTACTGATAGGCCGGTGAAAGTCAATTTGAAGCTTGCTAAGTGTTCTCCGTATTACTCTAGTAGTTTGAGTAGTGAAAGTACTCCTTTGCAAGGCTCCAGTCCTATTCCCATTAACAAAACGGCGACCGTACCTTTAACTAGGGTTCACAAAAGGCCTGTGTCTAGGATTTTGACGCACGCCAAAAGTCCTCCAAGTGAAAATGACTCTACCAGCTCTGTGGAGAGCCCTAAAAGTAAATCAGAAAGAGAACGTAGAGGTTATAGAAGGAAAAAACAAATGCAACAGCAAAGAAATAAGAAAAATGACAAATGCACAGATGAGTATTATTATGTCGAGCACGAGCACGGATTGACAGAGTATAATGAGTACATAAGGGAGAGAAATATGGAAGAAATGGCTTCCAATTTTCAATACGAAGCTGGTTTAGCTCAGGATAGTCCTCATTATGAAAATTTAGAGGAAGGTTATTATCCGGATGGAGATTCTCAATCGGGCTCTGATATTTTTCGCATGGAGAGAGAGGAAGAAGACAAACAACACGCTACTGAAGGATTTGACGTCAGTTCCATACCTCCGCCGCTGTTGGAGGACGACGACAATAATTTCGACTGCGCCCCGACGACGCACATTTGATTTTAATGACGTTAACGCGCCGTTATAGACGACGCTCGAGCTTTTTTTGATAGTTTTCGGATTGATTTTGGGTCCTGTTTCGTTTGTGCTCTGCTTATATGAATTTTTGATTTTTGTTGAGTTTTTTACGATTTGTTGAGTTTGGTATGATAACCTTTTTGAAAACAATTTTTCAGTTTTATCATTATTCGCTTGAGTGAGCAATGTTGTTAATTCTGATAAACTTCCTTGAAGTAAGGATTTTTAATTATTTTGCGTTTTGTTATTTGAGATCATAATCAAAAATGAAGTTTTGAAACAGTGATATTTTTTAATTACTTATATGTAATATCCATTTTCCCACTCCACTTTCTTGTCGCAGTAACAGACTTAGAAATGCTCTAATTTAGAGAAATCCTATTGTTGGGAATTCGCCGAAGTTTAGTCATAGTTGATAAATTTTTGTGTTTTTCAGCCAGAGCAGTTTTTGAGGGTCAGTTAAGTTAGCCCCTCCCCATAGAAAATTTCTGGATGAAAATTATCCCATAATTTTGCTCTTATTGTGCTCCACTAATTTCGATTTTTGCTCCATTACAGTGGAGAGACTATGTAGCCTATTAGGTGGGGGCTAAATTATGCTCTCCGAGTATTGCTCCATTTTGCTTCATGATCGGCGAGTTTTGCTCTATTACCAGGAGAAACCTACAGAGCTCCCAAAAAACTCTCCTAGCCCCTAGAAGAGAACGGTGGTACCTGGTTTCACTAGCTTTGTTTGCTTATTCGCACCAACAAGGCACCAACGGGCACTTTCTACACCAAACGTGTTTGTTTATCCAAGGTTTATCCCTATATTTTTTTTTTGTATGGGTCTGACAGATACGAACTGACTTTTTGGTGCACCTGGTGCAGGTTGGTGTAATTTTGGTGCAAATAGACAAACAGAGCCCGCAAGAAGCCCTGTTAGTTAAAAAAATTAATTTCGATTCTTTTTTTTTTCATGTGTTTCTTCGAAAAGACTGAAATAGTCTAAGTACGCACTGAATTTACAAATGGGAATCTCTTGAAAAAATAGTTAAAATGTTTTTTTTTTTTTTAAAGATAAAAGTCAAATTGACATTATGTTGGCAATACAATGTAAAATTGTCAATGCTTTCAAATTTTTTGTGTAGAAAAGGTTTGTGTTGCCAACATAGTTACTAAATTTTAGATTTGGGGAATTATCTTTAAAAAAAAAACAGACTTTATATTTCATAAATAAATACCTATAATAAGCCCGGTATTCATAGACGGGTGCTTGGCTCAAGCTCCGATTTTTGACAATTGTGAGCATCGTTCCGTGCTGTTTGGAAACGTAAATATGGTGTCAATTCGTACTTGAGCCAAGACGCAACCTTGAGCATCGACTACGAATACAGGCTTTTTTTATATTTAAAGCTCGTTTGCTCGAGCGCCCATGTTCGGAGCAGTAAAATGTGTTCCGAATGACTTTTGATAGTGCGAATCGATGAAAAAAAGATGGCGCCTGTTTTCAAGTAAACAAATTTGACACACGTCGTAAATTATAGGGACAGCCTTTTATTTTTCCGAAATAGCTATTTATGGCTGTGTTCTTTTTTTAACTGTCAGTACTGTATTTGCTGCAAATCGTTCCAAAATCAAAATTCAGTTTACTGATTTAGGGCCAAATTACAGTATATTTGCATCTGCAAACTTGCAGTTCTGCAAATATGGCATATTTATGGGAAAAAAGTGTTTGGGCGCTACTGATTTACCAGTTTTAAATGTCAAAGTGATTGCAAGGACTTGCGGGACCGTTTCACCATGCGCAAATTTGCAGGCGACCTGCAAATGCATTCTGCTGCTGTAATACGAAAATTCAGACTTGCGGGTCCTGCAGTTGTATCTTGGTGTTGCAGAGCTTCTGTAATTCCAGGAAAACTGGCTAAATGCGGCAAGTTTTTAAAATCCACAATGACATGTGCGCATTTTAACCGATGTAATGCTGTCCTTGTCATTTGACTGCAGCAAGACAAGGCTAGGTTACTCATCAAGAGAAATGCGCATAAGCAATTAGTGAATTCAAAAACTTGGCCTTCCTTCAAGAACCCTAAACCTTAATAGGATGGCTTATCTAGCTGAAATTGTCTGCCGTGTCCACGCGAAAACTCCCCACTATTTGTGTCATTTGTGACGTCATGTAGACCGCAACCTCGGCGTAAAATCCATTATCCGATTATTTCATACGGTTTTTTTTTTCTAAACGTTAAAATTACCTTTTCTCGACGAAAAAATTACCTCACCACAAGAACGGCGTGGCACAGCCTGAATCGCAATTCAAAATTTCAACGTCAACGGCATTCGTCGTCGTGGGGCGCGTTTGGGTTCACGCTCAGTGCGCTCGGTGCACTCAGAGCATGCACTTTTGTCTCTCTTCTGTTATTTTTGAAGCTCCGACAACGCTTGTTTGTGTTTGGTTTAACATATTTTGAGCGCTCAGAGCGAGCTCGATAAACTCCGAGTTTGTTGAGTAGGCAGCTGGAGCGTGCATGCGCAGATATGTGTTCAATCTGTCTGTATAACCTAACCTATTTTCCATGATAAGATAAAGATAAACAATCCTGAATTTTAACATATTATATTTGTTAGCTGGATAGTTTTAGCTATTTTGTTTAAATGTTAACAATCAAATAGCTAGTGAATTTTGCATAATTGTTTACTTTTAATTAAATTTTCTCGGTAGTCCTCATCACTGGTTATTGAACATATTTTTCCAAGGGAACTTGGCAGCCTCAAAGTGTTCAGGACCGTTTTATTGTTTATGTAGCAAGACCAGTGTTGCCAATGTGGTAAAGTCGGATTACCCGAGTTTCAAGTTGAAATTACCCGATCTTCACTCGCTTTTGCTGTGGTGTTATTAGGTTTTTGAGGCGAGGAAAGAGGCATATTCCAAAACATCGCTAAGCAAAAAAAAAAAGTATTTTAGGGGTCGGAATTGAACAGCGCTTGCGGATTTTTTTATTCGGAACACATATAAACAAATGCGCAATCGCAGTCCAATTCAGGACTGATTCTGAACTAGTCCGAACAATCCTAGTGCTTAAGTTGCAAAGCCGCATTTCGCATCAAAATTTATTCCGTTAAAGGATAGCTGACAGGTAGATAGATTAGGATTGTCGCCGGCCCGTGTCTCGCCTTCTCTTTCCTTGATCTTTCTATTTTCCATTTTTTTTTTTTTATAGAAGGGAAAATAAAGAGAAGCAAATATGAGCGGAGCACGCTCGACAGAAACGAAACATTACCTATCTTAACAGATCGGCCATCCGAGCCATCTACGACAATTTCCAAACATTGTAAAAGTTAAAAAAGATTCGATTACCCGAAATTTCCCGATTTATAAAATGTTAGAAAATTACCCCGCTCTCAGTCAAATTACCCGCAAATCGAGTAATTACCCGCATATTGGCAACACTGAACACGACATGTTTAGCAGAACACAAAAGAAAATGGGGCTGTCTGAAAATTATCGACTAAAAAAAAAATAAACGAGAAAACTCTGGTGCAAATGCGAAATGCGGGCTCAGACTCCAAAAAATATATCCTAAAAAAATAAACAATCAGTTAATCTAAGCCTACCATATTATTCTGACAAAAAAACGGGACATTTTTATGAAGGAGATGTTTCATGTATGTATTTCTAAAGAAAAAAATAGCGCCGCAAACGATTTTTTTTTCGGGACCACGCCCAATTTTATTGTTCTTTATTAAATAGCTATCTACTTCGGCGATTTTATCTTAAAATACGCAAGAATCCAGGAAAAATCACATTTACACACTACTACTACAGGATAGCCTATCCTCATAAGGCCTGTGTGGAACGAATCTGAAGTCCCCCACCACGCCAAATCACCAGTTGTGACGAAGGCAGCATTTCGTTTCTCGCCTTGACGTAGGCTGTTGGCAACACAGGTTATGATTCCGCGGGCTTTTGCTTTATGCATACTTGGTTTTACTACATTAATTAACATTCTAAAACAACCCTTTTTTAGGTCTCGTTTTCATCTTCCTCTTTGTCTATTATATTATGTTAATCAAAATTTAATAATAACTTCCTTCATAAATTTAAATTCAAACTACGACCGCTAGTGCAAATAGCTGACGACTTAGTTAATGTCGTCACACGTCGGACATGGTGACACCCCACACCAATATGGCGGCAATTACCAAAAACGAGTATTATCCATTGTGTATAATAGGTTGTCTGGTAAGGGGTAACTTAATGACGCATCTAACGGGTGCCTTATGTAGATTTGCATTGGCTACGTTCACCAGAACCAAAACGGATTGTAAACAGTTTACAATTACCAACAGAATATGTTGGGTAAACTCTTGGTTCTGCTGAACGATTCAACTTTTTAATGATAGAACGTCACCCTCTGAATGACAGGTCACCACACAAAACACAGTGTTGAAAATTATAAACACTCTGAAATTATGTTTGCAAAAATGGCGACCGTTTGCAAAACATGTTTGGTTTTAACACAAATTCAACGTAGCGTTCAGCAGAACAATCGCAAACCGTTTACCAACGTTTGTATCTGGTGAACGCGGCCATTATCTTGAGGCACCCCAGATGACGTCAAAAAGTTTTCAGGCAACCTACTTCTCTCAAACAACCTTACCATTGGCCGCGTTCACCAGATACAAACGTTGGTAAACCGTTTGCGATTGTTCTGCTGAACGCTACGTTGAATTTGTGTTAAAACCCAACATGTTTTGCAAACGGTCGCCATTTTTGCAAACATAATTTCGGAGTGTTTATAATTTTCTGTGTGGTGACCTGTCATTCGGAAGGTGACGTTCTATCATTGAAAAGCTGAATCGTTCAGCAGAACCAAGAGTTTACCCAACATATTCTGTTGGGATTTGTAAACTGTTTACAATCCGTTTTGGTTCTGGTGAACGTAGCCATTGTATTATCCGAAAATTCTGAACCCACCAAATTTTAAAATGACAAATGTCAAATGCTTTGGAATTAGGCAATCCAATGACCTGTCCAAATGGCGTCTGGTTGGCAAACAATAAACAAAAAACATGGCCGCGTTTACCAGATACAAACGTTGGTAAACGGTTTGCGATTGTTCTGCTGAACGCTACGTTGAATTTATGTTTAAACCAAACATGTTTTGCAAACGGTCGCCATTTTTGCAAGCATAATTTGAGAGTGTTTATAATTTTCAACACTGTGTTTTGTGTGGTGACCTGTCATTCAGAGGGTGACGTTCTATCATTGAAAAGTTGAATCGTTCAGCAGAACCAAGAGTTTACCCAACGTATTCTATTGGTATTTGTAAACTGTTTACAATCCGTTCTGGTTCTGGTGAACGTGGCCCATGTTTTTTTTTGGCAGGATTAAGCCTAGTACTCATAACAGCGAAATTTTTTGACATTGCTTCAATAATTTGACGTTTTATGCCTGAATCAAACGTCAAATTGTCAAAGCAATGTCAAAAAAGGGCGAATTTCGCGGTTATGAGTACTAGGCTTTATCAATACACGGGGCGAGTACTCAAATCTGACACTTTTCTGACATCGTTGACATGTAACAACCCGTATTCTAACCTCATAAAAATTCCAAAATGCCGGCTGGTTGGCAAAAGTCACGTGGTTTGGATTCCCTAATTAACCAATGAACTATAGTCAAAAGCTGGAATGCGCACACATTGCCATATCTGCCAAAAAAATGTAGCCATGAAAGATAGATGCCACAAGGGGGAATGTTGTTTTTTTCTGTTGCTCGCTGACATATGATGTTTTGGAAAGTTTTGTCATATTTACCTTCACAGGTTTCATCAATTGGAATACGTATTGGAAGCAATAGACCTATCTATTTTACCAGACAAAGAGGTAATAATACGAAAACTTTATTAGATAGAAAAAGACGCAGAACGCTAATTGCACAAGACGAGGCAAAACGTACCAAATTATGTTAGACTTACGTATAGTAATCCGCTCTTATTATTTGCACGGGATAAAAAAGGAAGGAGGAAAACCGCGTGACGTGCAACGTATTTGTCAATCAAAAACACAAACAATTGAAAATCGATCCCTTGTCAAGCTACGTCAAGTTGAATAACAAGCATAATTTTATCCTTGTCAGACCACGGGCAAGAAACACGGACAAGGAGATGCCCAGCGTGCAAAAGGATTACTTCACACCTGTACTAGTTAGCCAATAAAAATGCATTGCCTCGTGTTGCGCGCGCATACAGGTAAAAATAGATAGGTCTATTTCCGCCATTTAACATAATGAGTGCGACACAAACAGGTATCCCCTCCGCAGCAGCGGCACTAGGCTTCACGTTCGTCAATATGTGTTCGCATTCCAGTTTTTGGTTATAGTTCGCCGATCGCATGTTGGGATTTGCTGAGACTAGAGATGAGGCGTTAAAATCGATTTATTTATGCCTCCGCAGAGACTAGGAATGAGACACAAAAATCGAATTAATTTACGCTTTTTAAAATATCAGAGACTACGGGACATTTACGCGTCCCGACCAAAAGCTTTGGGACGCGGGACATGGACCTTAAAATAAGGGACTGTCCCGGGAGAGATTCTTGGGAACTCTGTAGGTCTCTCCTGGTAATGGAGCAAAACTCGCCGATAATGGAGCAAAATGGAGCAAAACTCGGAGAACAAAATGAATTTCTGAGGGGGGGCTAGCGTTAATTCAGCCCCCCACACCACCTAATAGGCCACCTAGTTTCTCCACTGTAATAAAATCGAAATTAGTGGAGCAAAATGGAGCCGAATGAGAGCAAAGTTATGGGATAATTTTCATCCAGAAATTTTCTAAGGGGCTAACTTAACTGACCCGAAAACCTTAATGTTGTCGATGCACCAAACTAGGTATCTATGTTTGATTTTGTTGTTCTATGAATACCAGTGCCCAAAGGAAAAATATACATATTATGAATTAATTTTAAAGAAGAATTTAAAAAGTATCTGTTACTTTGACAAGATTTGTTTGATAAAAAAAATAATAAAATAAATAATCAAAACTATTATTAGCAGTATTAAAAGGTGCCAAATTTTAAAGGTTTTAATGTTCCATTTTTGTTAATAATAATTTATCCTATTAAAAATAAATGTTTGCTCATTACAATTATTAAACATAAGTGTGCACATTTTAGGGTATAAGGCAAATGAAATTTGATGGAATTGTTAGGTCTTCCTTTCAATGATTTATAATACACACACACACAACATACACACACAATGTGCCAAATTTGGGATTATAATGTCCTAAATAAAAATTATTTTCGATGGCTTGTGCTGGAACGGTTCGAATTAAAACTTAATTTATGCATAGAAAAACATATTACTTCTGGCAGTAGTTTTGGAAATGCAATCAATTAAGTTTGTATGTGTAAGCCTGAAGACTGATATTGAAAAAAAAGATTAAATATAAGTTAAGTTCGTAATTTTTAAATGAAAAGTAATACATACCTACTTTTTTTTAGAATGTTCTTGTTTTTACGGCCAGTTTCTTTATTTAAATTTGTTTTGCTAAACGAAATCAAACCTAATGAAGAAACTGACCCGAAATATTAATTAATGGCTGTTGTTTAATTAAGGTACAAAATCTGTTAATTTTTCTTCTGGAATTTAATGATTTTTAAGGCCTAAATAAGCTGGTTTTGCTGGTATTATTATAATATTTAATCTCTCATTAAAATCTATGTATGCATGACAAATTCAACTCAATACTCTAATGTCTTAGTCAATGAATCTTTAAAAACATATAAAGCTATAATAATTATTATTATTATAATAAAACCCATTTGATTTTTGTGATATATCTAATAGTAAATTTCTTATAAAAACGAAACCTTTTAGTCATCAATTAAGTAGTTAAATGTAAATATTTTTGAATTCCTGTTGTGGATTTTTTTTGTTATAATCCCTAATAATTATTATGTAAGTTTGTACTGGTTTTACAATGAATATCGTAATCGAACCTCATAATATTTTTGTTAATAATTGGAAGCCAGATTTTTTATTAACAGTAAGTATCTGTTAATGAACAATGTGGGCATTAAATTCTTCAATATGATTTGAACTGATCCTAATAGAGAAATAGGAAATTCAAAAAAAAAAGTGTTTTAGGTACCTACCTATGTTATATTCGAGCTGTGTACAATCATTGATTTACCATAATAAATTTTAAACAAAGCACTAGTTCAGTATTAATTGTAAGGTCATTAAGAGAAAAATAAAAGAGAAACCTTTTAAAAAAACAATTATTTTTTATTGTAAATTTTAAAGCTTGAGTTAAATTTGGATTTACAGGTGAGATTTAAAACATTGGTAATTTTTATTTTTGTTTTGAATTTCTATTTTTTTTTTTTTAATACAATATCACTGCATGAAAATTATTTGAAAAAGTTGCACTATATGTTTGTACAATTTGTCAATTTTCAAAAACAATTTTGTATGTTTCAGAAGATCAAGGGCGTAACAGTAGCACTTTGTCATCATTCAGAACCCTGGACAATAACAATTTCTACACATCGACGCCTTCATACAAAAACGCCAATGGAAACGTATCTAATTTGTCTTTGGACGCTACCAATGCTAATTATAGCCTCAGGGATGAAAGGATTTACGAAAAAGAGCAACTTATGAATAGTATTAATGGTGAGAATGGTTAAAGTTTTATTTTTTTCAAATTAATTAAATCTTATATGTGAGATTTGTTGTCAAAATTATCACAAAAAACGTTTGCCTGAGAGCATTTACAAATATGAATTATTGTTCTTCTTCAGATTCAAAATCAATCAGTAATGGAACAAATACTACGACTATTATAGCGGATATTGAAAACGATATAAAGAAAGTGAAAAGCCGGCATTTAGTGGACAAAACCTATTACATAGCCAAAGAAATTTTGATGACGGAATTAACGTACAAGAAGGATTTGGATGTTATCAATGTGGTAAGATACACGTTTTTATTGGTTCAAATTTTAGGAAATTATTAATATTATTATTATTGAAATTGAAATTTTCTCACAGAATTGTGGTTTATTGTTGCTGTGACGGGCTATGCCAACTTACTGCACTATTATTATTAAATTGAATCTGACAATATGGCACGTTTTTAAGATGACTGATTTCTGAAAGTTTTTCTGTATGTTGAGTTCTAGCTGTTTCAGGTGTGATTTGAATGTTTTGAGTGTGAGGCCTGTTACTGACATAATCAGGGGGATAATAGTAATTTTTTCCTGCTTCCAGAGTCTCTTCATTTCGATTGCTAGGTGTGTGTATTTGCAGATTTTTTCATTGTACTTTGTCTGGATGTTTTTATCACTGGGAATAGCTATGTCAATTAGGTATGTGACTTTTTCTCTTTTTAACTGAAAGGTGATATCTGGTCTATTGGCGGATATTGTTTTATCTGTCTGAATATTGATATCCCAGTATAGTTTGAAATCCTTGCTTTCGAATATAGATGATGGTGTGTATTTGTATTTGTACTATGGCTCTGTGTTTTCTATTAGTTTGAATGCTGTGGCCAGTGCTTGGTGGATTACTTTTCCTGCTGCGTTATGTCTTGCTGTGTATTCTGAGCCAGCTAGGGACTTGCATCCACTTGTAATATGCTCAATTGTTTCCTTTTGGAGGTGGCATTTCCTACATGTATCATCTGCTGGAGCCGGGTCTTTGATGATATATTCCTGAGAATTTCATACATCTGTCAAAACTGGTATTCCAACAATAAATTGACATGTTTTGATTGTTGATTTGAACCAATCAGATTGTAATTACGCGATAATTTGCACTAGTGCAAATTATCAGATAATTGCATACTAACTGGTGCGAAAACTGGTGTTTTGACATTTTTTGACAAAAAATTTAAATTTTTGATTTATGAAATTCTCTCATTAAATACAACTCGTGCAATGGAAATATATTTATAATTTTCGACAAATTTGCACTCATGCGCTTTTAACTGGAAAAGGCACTCGTGCACTACGTGCACTCGTGCTCTTTTTCAACTAAAAATGCATTCGGGCAAATTTCCCAAAAATTATCAATAATTTCCATTGCACTAGTTATATTACTATTGATAATTTCTGGTTGCTATGACCTTATTTTGGAGCGTGAGCAGGAATCCTTCCGTTTCGGAAAAGAGCTGACCATCCTCTAACCAGGTGTATGATGATTTTTGATCAATATAATCTTGTTTCATGTGGTATCTGTGCTGTACATGCAGAATCTTTTCTGACCAGGTGTTCATTTTCCTCTATTGCAATTGCGTGTCGTTGTATATGTCTATTGGATCTGTTGTTTGGGATAGTTTGAGGGGTGTATAGTTTTTATCTGCTATGCTTATCGCTGTGTGGAGCCCAATCTGTCTAGCATTGTATTTGCCTTGCATGTAGTGATGTAACGTCTACATTTCCTCTTCCTCCCTAATTCCTTTTGATTGTTAGCCTTTCCTCGCATGAATTGGGGTGTGACTTTCTGTGTTTGGTAAGTTCAGAGCGCATGAGGATGTTAATGTTTTCCAGGTCAGTTTCGGACCACTTGATGATACTGAATGAGTATGTAAGAGTAGGAATGGCGTATGTGTTTATGGCCTTAGTGAGATTTCTGAGATTTAATTTACTTTTTAATAGCCTGATGAGTCTATTTTTCAATTCAGTTTGAAGCTCTATTTTGATGTGAGTGTGATTGAGTTTGGTACTTTGATGGAATTCTAGGTATTTATATGTTTCATTCCTGAGCATGTTGTCTAGTGTTTCACTATCGACGGTTCGGATATTATGATGTTTTTTCCACTGGCCTTTGTTTATGTGGAGTACCCTACATTTACTTATCCCAAACTCCATACAGACGTCTGAGCTGAATGTTTCTGAAATTTTGAGCAGGCTTTTCAACTGTGTTACCGTGGCCGCGTAGAGTTTGATGTCATCCGTATACAGTAAGTGGTTTATGTGGTGTTGGTTTTCTTTCTTGTGTCTGAGTTGAAAACTGTGCTTCGTATTGTTAAGTCTATTAGAGAGTGGATTAAGACAGAGGCAGAACCATAGCGCTAAGTGAATCGCCTTGGAAAATACCACGTCTGACATGGAGTTCTTAAGTTTGGATGTATTCGGTTTCTGTATTCAGTCGGATTTTTTTTTTCCAGGATTTCAAGATTTGTGCAAGAAACTCTCTGAGATTCTTGTTGATTTTGTAGATTTCAAGACCTTTCATCAGCCAGCTATGGGGTAGGGAGTCAAAGGCCTTTTTATAATCTATGTACCCGATGTGGAGGTTATCTTTTCTAGTTTGTCCCATGATGACACTATCTATAATCAGCTGCTCCTTACAGCCCTGGCTGGTTTTCCTAGATCCCTTCTGTTCTTCTGTTAGTATGTTGTTAATTGTGAGGTGATGTTCGATTTTCTTGCAGACTCTAGCTGTGATGATCTTATATAGCGTTGGAAGACAGGTGATAGGTCTAGTTTGAGGGGTTTTTAGTGTCCCAGTTTTTGGGTTTGATGTAGGTTATTCCTTGGGTTAGAAATCTGGGAAACCTCTGTGGTTCTTGGATGATTTTATTAAATTGGTGTGTGAGAGCTTCATGTGTAGCTGTAAACTGTTTATACCAGAAGTTTTGAATGTTGTCTATGCCAGGGCATTTCCAGTTGTGTGTATATTTGATTGTATTTGTGGTTTCTTCTGTTGTAAGTATGAAATCTGGTTGTTCTGGTATATGTTTGTGTCTTTCTTTTTCGGTTTTAATCCAGGTGTTGTTGTTGTTGTGCTGTTTTGGTTCTGACCACAGGCTCTTCCAGTAATTGGTTAGTTCTTGTTTGTCTGGTGGTTCTATTATTCTTGCTTCTTGACTGGACATGGTTCTTCGGTAAAATTGCTTCTCATTTCTTAGGAAAAGATTGCTAGTGTCTTTCCTTTCGTTTGACTCTTTGTATCTCTGGAGTCTTGACGCATATACAGATAATTTTTGCTTATGCGTATCAAGTATTTCTGGCACTGTTTGGGTGGGGTATTTTGCCTTTATTATTTATTATTATTATTATTATTATAGGTTTGTGCAGCAGTAAGCGGCAACGCCGATGAGACTAGTGCTGTATTGTTATATCCTTGTTTATACTGTCATGAGTCACCTAATGCACAAAATTGAGTCTAGCTCTCTCCAGGTCCTGGTCAAGTTTGTTTTTGAATGCGTTCTTTGAAGGAGCACTGACTGTGTTCCTACTTCGGAGTAGGATTATCTTTGCTTTAATTCAATATTTGAAAAGGCCGCGACCTTGAAAATCTAAAAAAAATTGCCCATGGCTGTTTTTTATTTTTGTCGCCCACCCTTACTTGGACACCACGAGCCGCCACTGCCGTTGTCTTATCGATTTTATTATCTTATTCATGATGTGTATATTGTCAAAGACTTATCTTTGTATCTTGGTTGATGTGGACATTTTGTCTTATACCATGTCACTGTTATCGTTTCATCCCTTAGCTTTACTATGTTTCCTTAGCTCTACCTTTATTATCTTCTGTTTTTTTTGAATACCTTACCATGGCTCTGAGACCTATCTCTGGAGTGAGTTCTAGTTACCCTCACAGTACCATACCGATTCAAACTAAGTTTCTGCAACTCAGCTCATCTATCTATTTCGTTACCCTAGGGTTAAATTTTTGTCTGGTAGTTTGCTGACGTTGCAATATCTTATTTTCTCGATTACCTATTTTAGCTATCGCATACCGTTTAAATTATGTATTTTAATTATCGATTATCATTAATATATATTTAATACCTTGCGGAGGGGTTTATTTGAAATGTGCAATCCAAATTCGTCTGACTAAGTTGCATTTTTTAGCATTGAAATACCGGCAAAAATTGCGACTTAGTCAGACGTATTTGAATTGCACATTTCAAATAAACCCCCCCTGGTGTTCATGATTCAGAATCAGATTTCATCAGCCATTATCGTCATTAATTTTGTTCGGAATTATTCCCTGTACCTTTATTAACTTCTTATCTTTACCTACCGCTCTATCTTCATCTATATCTCTCTCTTTCTTACATTGCCATTAAAAAAAAAAAAATTATGTAACCCTCTTTTGTTGAAGCAAAAGAATATGAATACTCATAATTGTGCTCGACTATGCTCAGTGGTTCTTTAGCTTGGGGTGGTCCTTGGTGTTGGTACAGTAAAGAGAGGGCGCCACTAGTTTGTATGAAATTATTTTGATTATCAATGAATAGCCAAACTAGACACTGTTCAAATAATTAGCTATTATTTAAAAAGATAAATTCAAAAATCTGAAAAGAAAAAATAAATCCAATCCCTATCTGACACAACCCCTTCAATAAAAACACAAGTTTTGGAATTCTAAAAACAATAATTTATTAACCAAATGGCAAACTTGTTGTTCATTAACAATTTGTTGAACGGATGGCGAACTTGTTCATTACATTGAAACAGATAAATTGTTTAAAGACGATTATTGTTCAGCATCCAATTTTAATTTAAAAAATTAATAGTCCGGGAGGCAGTGAAATTTTTTAGCACTTATTTTCCCAGTTGGTGTATATTAAATAATTTGTTCTCTTGGTGATACAAAACAAGAATATTTGAGTTTCGCAAAAATTTTCGGATGGGTTCACTAGATCAATGAAAAATACACTTATTTTCCCAGTCATAAATATTTCACATCCACTACAATAGAACATAAAGTATATGAACATAGCAATTTGGCTTATCTCAGATAGTGGAAAGTTAGTCTGGCTGAAGTTTTTCGGATCTTCAATTTTTCACTTGCCAGACATATTATCCATACTCACAGATTAGCCGGACTATTTTTTTAAGTAACTTCAGTATACTTCTGATTTGTTGACCTATTTTTATCGCTGGAAAAAAAAGGGCCGTGCATTCGTAAGCTCTAACCCATTTTGCGCCTCAGCCCATCGGAAAAACCCCCCTAAAAATATATGAATTTTGCTTCGCTAGGTGTACGAAATAGTACTTTTAAACGAGTCCAAAATATATAATAGTTATTTATGTATCAAGGGTACTAAGTAGATGATTATGCCCTGAGGGCGACAGTCTTACAAAGCCGAGGGCCTCTGGCCCGAGGGTTCGTAAGTCGCCCGAGGGTATATATATATCTATTAGTACCCGTGGTGCATACAAATTTTTATGTCATACCAGTTGGTTGTGAATAATAAATACCTGGGAAAAAAGTGTCACTTCGCAAATTGTCATCAGTGTGCACACATCATCATTTTTTGACAAAAATAATATGTATATAAGCGTAAATTTATATTTTGTTAATAAAGAATAAGTTAATTGAAAACTGTTTTTTGCGTCTTTATGCCCGCGCGGGCCATAATGTGTACTTTATGCCCGCACGTGCATAAAGTAATGAATTATGTAGATGGTATCTAAGGTATAAAAACACAATAATGTATTGGTATGACATAAAAATAATTAAGAACAATAAATATATTTTTGTGACATTTCAAATGTTACACCCTATTCATCAGAAAATTCTTTCTGATCAGCTTCGAGCATCTTTCCTCACCCAGCTTCTTAGTATGGCCGCGGAGTTGTTGGTTAGTATTTAGACTGAAAATGTCCAGTTGCAAATCTGGAGAATAATGGTGATATAAGGTGTACGTCTCAATCAAGTCCCCTCTCTCTTGTCTAGCTTTTAGGGTTGTTATGTAATATCTCAGTAGTCTTTCTTCGCATGAGAGATTTCTGATTACAGGGAGGAGTCTTGTCACTCTACGCTGGACTCTTTCCAAGACCACAATGTGCGAACTCCAATTTAGGTCAGATCTTGGGTCTGATATTTATGTTTTATATATTTTGCTAATCATAGGGATGGATCTGTCACTAAAAGCTTTCTGTATGAGGTATATAAAAGAGTTTGTCCTCTCAATAATTGAAGAAATATTTTAGGTGATTTGAGATAATGACACCCAGATCTTTCTGCTCAGTGGTACAGCCTTCACAGTTGTTATGTTTAAGCTGTAAAGTATGTTTGGATTGTTAGGGCCAATGTGCAGTACAGTGCACTTATCGGGGTTGAGCGTTAGCTGCCATTCACTGATCCATTTCTCGAGTGTTTTCAGGTCGTCTAAAAGGTTGTGATGCTCCAAGCATGGATTGCAGTATATTTTTGTGACATCAGCAGTAAGTCTTTTCCAGACAATCTCAGGGAAGTTAAAGTCTCTCCAGATAACAGCGTCCATGTTTTCATCAAATTTTTCTTTGATAGTGTCCAGAAGCCTCCTGTTCTGTTCCAATGTGATATTATGAGGCCTGTATATACAGACCAGAGTAAACTTTATGTCTGCTATTTTGATATTTAGCCAAACAGCGTTAATGTCTGTGGGCGCCCTGTATTTGTGGTTGAGGTTCATCGACTTCATAAGATTTCTCACTGCCTTTATTTCCTTCTCCATCCTGCCTTCTCTTGTATCTGTCTCACTTTCATTTAGTCCAAATATGAGCACGTTTACCTTCCTAGACTCTCTTTCCTGTATCTCATAGATGGCAGGTTCTACTTCGGGTTGGAATACAGTATCTGAGAGAACCACAGTTGTTTTAACCTCCTTTCCAATTTTGTCAACTCTCTGTTTCACCGAGGTTATCACAGCGTAGCTTGGATTTCGATTGATCTGTTTCTGCAAATCTTGCATTACACTGCTTAAGGCTGTTGTTTTTGCTTCCAGGTCTTGTATGATTGTTGAATTGTGGCTAGAGTGTTGCTGCAAGTTTTACATTTCACTATGCTTAAAGCTGTTGTTTTTGCTTCCAACTCTAGCAACATTGTTTTTACCTGTTAAACCTGTGATATGGCTTGCATAAGTTCAGCTTCAATTTTTGGTATTATGTGTGTGAATAATGGTAACGTTTTGACTGAGCCAGCACATACATCACAAAAGAACAGCATGGTGGCAAGAATTATTGCCCGTATTTCAGTGGAGGTAACATTGGAGCAGTCCCTGCATATTACTTCTTTGCAGCAATCACATATGGACAGTCAAAGATCTCTCCCGTTGCGAGGTTTTCCTTGGGTGCGCAAGATCTCTTGCTAAATGAAATATAAAAAAATAAAAGCAGATACAAATTTAGTCAAACTGTTCTCAAAATCACTAAAATCAATTTTTTTTATAGTGGTTCAGAGACGAAGTGAGCAAAGAAGAACCAGAAGAATGTTCCATCTTGTTATCTCTTATAGCCCCTTTGGCCCAAGCCCACGGCTCGTTAGTCAAAGATTTAGAACAAAGGCTACATGGATGGGACGGTAAGGGTGGTCCTAGAGCTACTGCTGGAAGAATTGCTGACGTTTTATTGGCTCACCTGCCCCCTTTGCTACCGGTAAGGATTCTGCTTGTGTATTTTTATTACTCAAAACCAATCGGCCAGACATATTGGAATTACCATAGTGCTGCTATATTTTTTTCAACTAACTGGCTCAATGGTTTTGACACTTTTCAAAAAACATGTAATATAATAATTGTACTCTTTTCAGATCTATGAAGAATATCTTGACGGTCATCTGTTAGTACTAGAACGACTAGATGATTCTTTTAAAAAAAATCAAAAATTCGAACAACTATATCGTGATTTTGAAACTCAAAAAGTGTGCTATTTACCTCTGACCACTTTCGTGCTACGACCGTTGCATCGACTATTGCAATATCAATCCCTATTGGAACGTTTACTCAACCATTACGGCCCAAACCATCCCGATAGGTCAGATTGTCGCACGGCCTGCGACACTCTCAAAGATCTGATGTTGCCGGTGCGCGAAACTTTGGAACATTCCGAAAATTTGGCCACTTTGTGCGAATTGCAACGCGACATTGTTGGTTTTGATAATTTAATACAACCTGGAAGGACGTTTATTAGGCACGGGTGTTTGTTGAAACATTCTAGGAAGGGATATCAGCAGAGAATGTTCTTTTTGGTAAGAATGTATTTGTTGCTCTATATTATTAAATTTCTCCTAATGCAAACATAAACTCAACTCAAGTGTATGTTGTTTTGAAACTTTTTCCACTTTGTTCTATTAAATAATAACTGTTTTTTTTCTTTCAACTAGTTTTCAGACATTCTGCTCTACACTTCCCGGTCTCAAGCAACGTTGCAATTTAAAGTTCACGGTCATATGCCGCTGAGAGGTGTGCTAATTGAAGAGCCTGAAGGAGAACTAGCTTATAATGGTTTAATTATTTACGGTGGGAATAGGGCTTTGACGGTAGCAGCAAATTCGCCGGAAGAAAAAGATAGATGGAAACTGGATTTGCAAAATGCCATTCAGTTGGCAAGAGATAAGTTGGACACGAAAATAACTTATCTGAGCCTCAAAAGTTGCAGTAAGTAATACTTTATCCTTTTGTACATTATACATATGCATTAAATTGAACGCAGATATATGATTGAACAAAATCACAGATATTATGGATAACGTATTAATATCATTAATTTCCAATTTTAGTGTTATCTAATTTATACGAATAGCCACCAAAGCTTTTTTTGAAAATCATTGGCAAAAGTGTGACCAACATAAGGTTAAATCCAGACTGCTTTAAGTTTCCATTTAGTGAGTGCTCATCTTGATGACCATAATTTTTGTTGTTGCATACTTATGTTAAAAGTCTCACAGACAGTTGAAAAAAAAAAAAAAAATGTGGCGTACAAGCTTAATTTAATCAAGAAGATGTGGCATGTTTGTAGTAGGTATCTTTGTTTGTAGTATCAATGTTTTCCTGTATTTTCCTACAGAAAGTTCAGAAATGAATCAACTGGGTAACACTTAATACTGTGTGCATTGTAAGTTGCCCAGCCCAGTTGCCTTAAAATTAATTTTCACTTTTTCCAAAAAAAACTCCAAATAGGAATCTTAAAAGAAAATATATAAATGGATCCCTGTAAAATGTTCATAGCAAATTTAAGCTAATTCTGATGAAGTTAAAGTCACCTCAACGTCAATTAATTTTGGTTTTAGGCTCATCAGATGAAAATGTAGACCAGATCACTACAAGCGAAGCCAGTACTCAAACAAAACCGCAAGCACAAAGAAGTAACACTACAGTCCATGTGTGTTGGCACAGAAACACCAGCATAAGCATGGGCGATGAATTATTGGCGGTCGAAAATCAACTCTCCGGATATCTTTTGAGAAAATTTAAAAGTACCAATGGCTGGCAAAAACTGTGGGTAGTCTTCACTGAGTTTTGCCTATTTTTCTATAAAGGTTGTATGGATGATTTTCCTTTGGCTTCTTTACCGCTGCTTGGATATGGTGTTGGACCTCCATCGCCTGAAGATCAAATAACCAAAGATTACGTTTTCAAACTGCAATACAAGAATCATGTGTATTTTTTTAGGGCTGAATCTGACTATACTTATAATCGGTAAGAATATTGTTCATTTTAGTTATATTAATTTTTTCAAATATGTAATTATTTCTAGGTGGATAGAAGTTATAAGCAGCACAACTTCGCACAAATCTAAAAGACCCATTTTAAAAGACACTAACGAAATTACTTTGGCTCTTCAAGATTAGGATGTAAGGGAACCTTAATGGCTTTAAATGATAAACATATTAATTGGCAGCTCCATTAATAGTCATGAAATGACTTTATTTATTAAGGATATCTACTTATTTTGTATTAAAAAAAAAGAGTATTAGTATTGCATTTATAACAGAAAAATATTCATTCCTGAAAATAATAATAGTTGTGCCTTAGAGACAAAAGAAAAATCTAATGTAAATAATGTATAGTTTTTACCAGAGAAAAAAAGAAAAATTTATATTTCATACAACGGTTTTATTATATTAACTTTATATGGTATTTATTTTGACATTGTTAAATTTACATTTACATAGGTTATATTGATTATGGCAGAGAAGACATATTATATGGAAATTTATTATTGTGTTTTCACGGTAGTAATATTAATTTTTTAGTTGATAAGTGGTGTTTTATTTTTGAAAGAAAAATTCTCAAGCACTCTTGTGAACTTGCTCTGAAAGCAATTGAGTTTACAATTAAAAACAGCTAGAGGAACTGAAACAAAAAGCTACTTTTTGCGCTGGTTTCTCAACAGCAAGTCACCTCCGTGTTAAGCTAACTCTAGGGTAAACATTGCAATTTGACACGTTAACCCTAGAGTTAAAACCAACTCGAGGGTGACTCGCTATTGAGAAACCAGCCCTTTATTTTCTATAGCACAAGTGAACTCAACAACAACTGTTCATCGAATGTTAGCAGATAAAATGAAAAACATAAATGGGTTGAGTATTGAAATTATAAATTTTAGATCTCCACTTTAAATTTAAATTCACATCTGGGTTTGAATCTGGTTTAAATTCCAATTTCTAATAACCAAAAATATAGAGTTTTCCTTGTGCCATGCCTCTCTTGGAGTGTAAGGCCGTGTTTACGTTGGAGCTGTGATACATGATGAAAGCAACAATACTAATATATAGTGTCATTAGTATCGTTACTTTTATCGTTTATCACAGCTCCAACATAAACGCAGCCTAAGAAATGCAAGCAGCCCTGTATCTTTGAACCAAGACCCAAAGATGATGAATATTTGGTGCACCTTGTGACTCCTGCAAAGTTGTGTATGGTGCAGGAAATGGTCTGACGCAAAAACGAATTTTACTGTTTCACTGCATAAATTGCAAACATAATTTAGGAGATCTACCCAAACTGGGAGAACTGACTGAACAGTTCAACGAACTGAAGTTAGAAAGTATAAACAAAGATCCGACATATGAAGATTCAGAACGGAAATACGAGGAAAAGGTTGCGGAACTTGAAAACATAATATAGATCAACTGTCAAAGGCAAATGTAGAGAAGGACAATGAAATAAAAATACTAAATGGCAGACTGATATCGGAAAGCAACGACTTGAGAAATGAACTTTTAAAGGTTCAAAATGAGCTGAAAGTCAAAGACTTTATTGTTGAGGATTTACCAAATAAAAAATCTAATCGCATCCAAGTAAGTTTCATGGAACAATCACCTGGAATAAGTATTGGGAGACGTTATCGAAGAGGAACTGGAAACCTGCCAAAATGAACTCACAAATGCTAGAAATGAATTGAACGATCTCACTATCTTAAAGAATAACCTCCTCAATTCATTTGAGACCTGACAGTGCAGAATAGTCTCCATTTGAATGAAATCCCGAAGCTAAAGAATGAATTGTGTGTTTGCATTGGTGGATATAATCAACTCCCAGCTTCAATAAACCAAAACTTAGTGACTCCAGAATAACCAAGCATCAGATTTTACTGTTTGGTAATAAGACTTGTGTAAGTGGATCCGGGATAATGGCTATAGCTATTTACCTAACAAGTGCGAAAAATATTTTACGCAAGTGGTACAATATTTTTCCTACAGGCGAAAGAATGTAAAATTTGTTTTTTTTTTTGACATATCGGTGCGGTAAAATTTTTTCCGCACTGACAGCCGTGCGGAAAAACTTTTTCCGCACTGGTATGTCAAAAAAAAAAGTTTTACCGCACCGTGCGGGAAAAATCATTTTCCGCACGCATATCAGTGCGGAAAATCGATTTTTCCGCACGGCTGTAGGAAAAATTATTTACACACATCAGATATGATATGAATTTCCAGTACTTCGACTCAAACGTACCATTGCAAACACTCGTCGAACAGTTCAGTTTATTATGTAAAAACTTCTCAAAAAATGATTCCGTCCTCGTAATTGCTGGGTGGGTTAACGCTCTGCAGGGGAAAGTCATCATCGATGACTCATGCTGGTATCAATTGTCCTCACCTATCTTGTGACAGCCTTTGACCGTAATTATAACGGCTACCTGCACTACAAAATCAAAAGAAGGACAATCCAATATATCTGCAAGTCTGGAGTTGCTGTTCCCAAAACAGAACCAGCAAACTTTTCCTTTAGGCAATCACTTGCCTATCCTACGTTAAGCGACTCAGAATCAGATACTGCCGTCACATCCCCTGAAACAAATCATCCTAATGGCGAAATCTCACATAATGTACAAATCAGTCTCGTATCAGAACGTCCGTGGACTGATATCCAAGACTGTACCATTTCAGCAAGAAGTAATAAATTGTAATTATGATGTCATTGTCCTGACAGAAACGTGGCTGATCGAAAAAATCACCAGTGAAGAATTGTTTCCTATGTTGTGTATCGAAGAGACAAAAACCCAGATCAAACAAAATAAGTCGAGGAGCGGCGGAGTTCTTATCGCAGTTGAACGATCCTTTGAATCATCAACCTGCGCAGTGCCGGACAAAGAAATCGACAAGTCTGGGTCAGCGTACGGTGTGGGAACACTAACAACTTTGTGGCGGCGATCTATATATCACCATCATCCAAGGCGGCAGTCTATGATAACCTCGTCACTTCAGTAAGTTTTATGCTAGACCGTTTTCCAAGGACCAACATTTTATTAGGGGCATTTCAATCTATCCAGTTATGCAAACCCATTTGCCCAAGTTGAAATTTGTGAAGGAATTGATACCTTTAATGACAATTGCCTTAATCTATGTACTGATGATAGTGACGGCAATTTCAACAGAATATTCACCTTCAATGATCATTGCGAACAAATTCTTGATGACTGTATGTACGTGTTTTCATAATCTTGGCCAGTACAATAATGTTTCTAACTCTAATAATGCGAAGCTGGACCTAGTTTTCTCACATGTATCTGTATCAAGTAACATGTCACCTTTCAATCTGTATTGATACCCATCATCCTGCTTTGGTAATTTTAGCTTCTGCATTGACACTGGGAGACAGCGTATCGGATTTGCAACTTTTTAAGTACAACTTTTATAAAGCAAATTACGAACAGTTGAAACTGTCGGTTGGAGTTTTTTGCAATGCTACGGACATGGATAAAGCTCTTGAAATGTTTTACACTGTATTATACATCGCAATTGACCTTTATGTTTCAAAGACAAGAATCTCAACTCTGAGATACCCTTAACTATTTTTCTAAAAAAACGATAGCTCTAATTTACAAGAAAAACAAAGCTTTTAATAAACATAAACGAACATAATTTCATGAGCTTCAGTACAAAACACTCACATGGCAGTCAAAAACCTCGATAAAGAGGGACTACGATTCCTTCGTTCAAACTAGTGATGAAAATATTTTGAACAACACAAAAGCGTTTTGGTGGTACATAAAATCCCAACATAACACAACCGGTTACCCTGCGAAAATGTCACTTCTTAACTTAGAACATGCTTTGATGATGTGACATGCTATAAATCTACTGCCACGGGTGACTCATTTATTTTATTAAATGACATTGATGGGATAAATGATTGTATCGCCCTAGATAAAGAGTTAAAAAGTGCCTCATATCAAAGTAATGATGGTAATTAATTTTGTTCCTAAAATATATGCATTATTTGCAGTGACTCTAGTGCAAGATTCCTATATCTTCTTAAGTTTCTTTGTTAATGAAGTCATCACATATATTGAAGGCCAACAGGCTAATCGAGAGGGTATTTTTGTTACCTATCTTTTGATTTGACCGAAAGAGACACAATAATTGTTGTTTGCTTAAATTTAAACTCTACATCACCAACTTGATAATGGTACTGAAATGTTATTTTAAGAGTTATTCACATAATAAATTTTATCAAATAAATGAAGTTGTAGGTAAAAATACTAGAAGTAATAATTGTAGTATAAGATTAATTTCGAATTTGTGTAATAATCTAAAATATAGGCAATCGGTCCGGTCTTTGGCCAAACTTCTTGTTGTGTATGTGGAGACTGATGCAAGACTCCTTAGCCAAAAAATAGTCTTAAGATAGTTCCGTTTACTGTTGAATGTAGAATTTCTCCTTGTAATTCAGACAGGGATATTAACGCAGGGCTTCAAACGATGTTGCAGATAAGGCTTCGGAATTGGTGACTACGGAAATACAGACAAATTGTCTGGACATCTTGAGTGGTAGGTACAAGTAAATCTTTTTTATACCAAGGGAAACCAAGTATAATTTGTCCCTACCTTTGCTAAACATCCAATCTATAAGGTGAATGACTAGATATATTTCTGGAATCTGTGGATTTTCCCAATATTTCAATTTTAGTAGAACATTGGCTCAAAGAGAACCCCTAAATATTGAAAATTACCTATAGTTTGTTGTCCAAATTTTCTCGTTGACAGTTTTTACATGGGGGAACGTTAGTTATGCTCCATGATTGTTTTATGGAAAAATACAAATTTGTTAGTGTAAATAAATTTGATAACTTGTTGGAGGAAAAAAACCTTTGAGTTCTCGTTAGTTCTTAGCAATAGCTTGTCATTATATATATCAGCAATGTGCAGATCTCCTCATGGAAATATTGAGCAATTCTTGGATAGGCTGGAGTCCCTTGTATGTTCCATTCCTATAAACTCTCGATTAATTTTATGTGGATATTTAAATATAGATTTTTCTAAGCATTTGGACAGATATACGATATCTTTCTGTAATCTTCTAAATTCTCTTAATTCGAGTATGCATGTAAATCAGGCAACCGGAGTTACTTCTTTGTCAAGCTCAATAATTGACTATTTCTGCTGAAATTTTGACCTGGATAAAGTTCAATGTGTGGTATCCAGTGCCGGGTTGTCTGATCATGAAGCTGTACTAGGCTGTGTGGATCTTGATGTGTGTAAAAGTGGATCTTTTATAAAGAAAGGTAGGCTCTACAGCAAAAAAAAATCAATGAATTCAAATCGCTTTGTAAAAGAGCAGACTGGGATACTTTGCTTGAGTCAGATATTCCTCCTGGAGCAATTCCATAATGTATTGTGTACAAATTTCTATGGTGCTTTCCCCATTATATCCATTATTAAAATGTCTAAGAAAAAAGTTTGGTATCAAAGGGCCTTAGAGTCTCTGAAAGGAACATGCATGTGCTACATAATTATATAAGCAAATCCTCAGACCTCAATGGATAATGATAAATTTCATGAATACTACTTATCTCACATAAATGTATCTGACATATTTTTTTTTTGCACCTGTATGTGTGCAGGAACTAAAAGATGTTTTTTCTGTAATCAGGAACAAAACCTCTTCTGGATGGGATAAGATCTCCCTGAGGATCCTGTTAGCGCTTCCAATTAAGGTGTGTAACAGTTTGGTGGATGCTATAATCCACTCATTTCTGACAGGGATTTTTCCAGCATGCTTAAAGATCGAGAGCAATGATCGTTCCTCTGCACAAAGGTGGGAATGCTGATGACCCTTCCAACTATCGTCCTATAGCTCTGCTTCCCACATTGGCCAAGGCCAAAAACAAAGCATCCTATCTTTTGAATGTGTTGTTCAGGCTATTTCTATGGATGCTTAACCACACCCGGCTCTTGAATTTACCCGATTTCTGTGCCTAACCATTGACAGTTCCTTGAGGTTTGAGGAACACATATCTAAGGTATGTAAAAAAACTTCTTGGCGCTATGCCCTTAAGGTAATACGGCGCAATCTAGGTTTCGCTATGGCAAAAAATTCGTACTATGCTATAATAGAACCCCATCTTCGCTACAGCATCGCGTTTTGGGGTGCGTGCTCTCAATATTCATTTACCTCAGTATTTTTAATGCAAAAGAGAGCCATTCGTTATCTCTGTGCTGCAAATGTCCATGACTCCTGTGATGGTTCACTTACTCAGGAATATTAACCCTTTGCTCGTTGTTAATCCTGGAGACGGTAACTTTAATTTTTAAAAAATATAGGAATGAACTTAACCACATTGGACTATATCCGACCCGTCATCCTTTCTCATTGAATCTTCCAATACCTCACTCTCAACTTGTTAAAAGGTCCTTTTTATGTGAGGGCAGAAAACTTTCTAACTATCTGCCCACAAAGGTTTTTATCGGCTAGTGTTTTAATCTTGACCTGCATTGTTAATTTATTATTATTTGTGTCTTGTATTTAACTACTGTTTTTTTTTGTTCTCTTTTACCAAGGCTTTGTAACAACTTAAGGTTTATGCAATAAAGCTATTTTTGACCATAGAATAAGTTTTTGACTTTGACTTACTCTGATAAGTTGCAGCTCCGATGTATGGGTATAGTTAGTCAAAATGTCGTTATTGGACACGACTTTAACCCTTAGCATAGTTAACTTTATGTTTTTTTTATATTGGCTTAGCGCATAAGGTATACCATTTGGAGTTTACTCTGTTGCGTACTGTAGTAAATAAATAAATAAAAATAAATTCAGATGCTAGGTAAAGTTTGTTTCACCAGGGTTTGTACTTGCCACCAGCATTTGCCTTCCATGTTTAACAAATAAAAATTGACTGAAACAAATCAATGACGTCAAAAACGTTCGTCTGTTATTAAACCAAAAGTCATTCATTTCAATTTGTCAAAAAAATTGAATGTGTCAATCTACGACAACCCTTTTTTTTCAAGTTTCAAGGTCAAGTATGAACCCTGGTGAAACGAACCTTATATAAAGTCTGTTTTTTTTTAAAAATAATTCCCTAAGTCAAAAATTTAGTAACTATGTTGGCAACACAAGCCTTTTCTACATAAAAAATTTGAAGCATTGACAATTTTACATTGTATTGCTAACATAATGTCAGTTTGACTTTTATCTTAAAAAAAAAACAGATTTTACAAGATTTCGAAATCACTCAATTTTGGTAGAAGTGATACGGAATGATACATAGGTACTACAGGGTGAAAACGTATAGTCTGGCAAGTGGTAACTTGGTAGAGACCAAAGGGGGAAGAAAAAAGGGGCGTAGCCTAAAAATATTCAATGACACCTCGACTGACACCGCCTGATGACAGCCATGTCTTTGGGTTCAGTGGCACCGAAAACACCAGGGAAATAAACCAATAAAATTATTAGAAAAAAATTCTCTAGTTTCGCCAATAACCACGCCACTGCGTGCTGTCGTTCAGACTCTAACCAATAGAATCATGCCTCTGAATAATCACGCCTCTCTACATCCATCATTTCGCAATGTTGCCGGATTTTTTTCTATTTCAAAATACTATCTATGCCCATATAGCAGAAAAAAAAATGTCACTAACTTGTTTATTATTGTTTCCGTCAAGTTTGGTAAAGCAGCAAATTCTATTGGAGTTCGCCGTTTCGCTAGCCAGACAAATAGGTAGTCAGATTCCAGAATATATTATGTTTCCAAGATTCTGGAAAATTGTATATACAGGGTGTCCCAGAATATGTGGGCAATCTCTCGGATTCAGATAGAATACAAAAAAATAACAAGACAACTTCCTATAAAAAAAAATTCCTACGGCCCCCCTTACGAAGTTACGTGCCCCTAAAGGACGCCTCTGAAAATTGTTTTTTTGTTGATAACTTTCAAAATACTTCATGTAATTTTTCGTTTTTTTTTCTTTTAATATGATGGATACTAGATAAGACCTCTTAAAATGGACCCTTTCAAACACACTTGGCCAATCTAGTTTGCCATATTCTGGGACACCCTGTATATTTTTTTACTGAGCGGAAGGATATAAATAATCCAAGTAGATGAGGGCGTTTTTCAAAATAAAACAATGATACCTGCATAATTTATTATATTGTTATTTAAAAGCTACTCCGTCAACAAACAAACCATTGTTTAAATGTCCAAAACGAAAAACAAAAATTACCAAAATGAAATGATACTTAAAACTCTTAACAATTAAATTCTTTCCCCATAATAATTTAAACAATAAATAACAAAATAAAGTCGAGTGAAGAAAAGGCAAATAATACATTTTTAAAATAGCCATTATATCTACTTGAACCAGCAATTATTGTATGGTCTCCTAATATTATATTATAATTATTTATTATAATATATACAAAAAAAAATCACAATATTATAGAAATTAAAAAATAATTATAAACTAGAATAGGCATATGAAAAAAAAATATAATTAATTCATAGTTAATAATTAACAAAACATGTGTTTCCCCTACAAATTCAAAAAATTAGGTTCCTAAACAAATCCGAAATTCTTAGTTTTAATAGCCAACAACAGTTTTTGCCTAAGAACAGTTCGGCTACTGTATAGGGGTATATAAAGTCTGGAGATGCACGTGTTTGCAGTGGGCAAATGTGCGTCGTCAGCAGGTCGAATTGTCACTGAAGGCATTGGCTGGAAACCGTCTTCGCTTGCTGGCAATGCTGGCGATCCAGTCCAGAAATAAACCTAGAAAGTAATTTATGGTAAAGCAGAAATGCTTACAAAAAAATAAGTAGACTTACCAAATCTTGTCTCTCTAAGTGAGTCATTTTTTCAACAATTGACCATAGCCAACGTTTAAATTTAACAAGTCTTTCGCTGCTTTCCCCAGATTCATCATTGAATGATGTGTAGGAAATTAGGACTGATACATTTATATCGCCCACTCCGTTAAGAAGAAGCCGTAAATCTTCTGCAGTCAAACCGTCTAAAGAACCTTCTGGGAGGACGTCAAAAACGCCAGTGCGAATAACCTAAAATAAAACAGAAAAATGTTCGAGTTATCAAAGTAAAGGCTAAGGTTCAGCCTATGCAGATGTTTTCTAATGATGTTACCAAAGCTAATCACATCTAAAAATTACCTACAAGAAAATACAGCATGTGATATTTGCACTTTTATATGAAAAAAAAATTTTAGTCAAAACTTTATATGTATTTTTATTATGAACAGGAAATTATTATATAAAATTATTCAGTTGTGTGTAGGTGATCATTATCGATATTTTGTAGACTATAAAAAGCTAAAACAATGTCAAAAAAATCACCAAAAATTATTTACACAGCCTTAAACGCCACATAGCATAATAAAATCAACTATGTGGATGTTGAACTGTGATTTTTTTTTCTCCAAAGATCTTACCTCAATAGCTTTTTCCTGCACTTTAATCATCCTATATTTCGCATATTTTCTAACATAATCATAAACATTGCTAGAGGTTACTTCAATATCTTTTCCATTTGGCATTATTTCCACTGTACCACCACCTTCTTCAGGACTCAAATCAATCCTAAATAAAAAAAAACACTATTACTAAAAAACAATCAAGTATTTAAAAAGTTCTTTACGTGAAGTTCAAATCTAAAGCCGAAAACAGGCTACTGCTGTCCTTAGTCTCAGCATCAAGGACAAGTTGTCTGAGAGATTCATACACAACCGGATCAAAAAAGGCCAAGTCGTGGAATTTGATTGGACGGCCCAAGATGGATTTAAGCACGTGCCTAGTCAAGAATATTGGGCACAATTCGTTTTGTAACAGGCATAAACCTAGAAGCCTATAAAAAAAAAACATGCTGCTGAGGTAAAATTTGAAAGATATAACAAATTATTACCTTCCAACATTCCTAAAGGCGTTCAACCTCTCAAACGAGGCTTTTCCTTGTCTAGGAGCGTAAAATCCTCGTTTTCCAGGACAATAGAATAACGGAGTGTTATCCTCTTCTTCTGGCACAGCCTCTTCTGTAACAGGACCATCCTTTGCGGTACTAGCACTCTTTCTTGATCCGCTCAATGAAAAATCTATAAAATCACCATTAATAAAAATGGAATTTTCGAAAGGAATAATTTTTGTACCTAACATAGCATCAGAACCCATATCCGAGTGGGATTGAGAATGAGCTAAAATCATTTCAACAGCTTCTTCTACTTTTGATCTTAACGCTTCTTCAGATGCCAACAATAACAAAAGTTGCGCTGGTGATAGTTCCAATAACATACCTGAAAGTAATTATAATTTACCTATGTGTCACCTATTTACAAATATCGTAAATTTCATTTCGGAAGTAATAAAAGCTTTGTGACAGTTTAATAAAGAAAAACTACCAAATTGACTTTCCAAGTTATATACAAGATAACATTCTAATTACATCGGCAGTACAGGGTGGCCTAAATTTGAGCCTCATCATTGGGATCTCGGTAACCGTAGGAGATACGGGGTCGGTTAAATTATGGCAAAGTTGCGCAATTTTATGAGCAATAGAGAGCCGTTTTGAAACTAGAAAGATTCCGAATACTTCTGAAGATATTCGAAAAAAACCGCAATTTTGTAAAATCGTTTTGACTTTTTCTTGGACTTATTTGATGAGCAATTTTAAAATAAATGTCACTTCATCATTGTCACTTTTTTCCCTTTGGCTTTAAAAGATGGTGCTACTAAATTCAAAATTCGACGTTTCGTCTTCAGGCGGCCATCTTCAAGTTTCTTTTTTTAAATACGGACCTGGATTTTTTATTTGCGATTTTGTCATCTTTGGACATCCTAAAACCGATACTGTTTATAATTTTTCAATAATTTGTTTTACTTTTTTCTCAAATTAAAAATTTTCCTTTTTTAATGTTATTTTAGTTGAAAAATTACAACGAGTGATTATTGTGGTCCCTTCAGTCGGTCGTAAACTGAGTGTTGTGTAAAATTGCCATTATTTTTTTGTTTTTATTGAAGAATCACAAGATAACCACAAAATGGCTGGTTCATGTAACGAATGCTCCATAAAGTGCATTTTTAAGGAACCTAAGACCACTGGAGAAGTTTTTGGCTACCCATGTGATTTTTGCAAAAAGGTATTATGCAGGGGTTGTAGTGGTATTAGTTCTACTGAGATACGATATCTAATCTTGGCCACTCGCATTGTTCCATACCTGTGCAAGGATTGTATACCCGGAATTAGAAAAGCATTGAGCCTTGACAGCAGAGTCCAGGCACTAGAAGATACTTTAAGTGAAGTTCAAATTGCTAACACTCAGAAAATAGATGAGTTCGATATCCAGATTAAGGCGATAACTGAGGAAGTCAAGAGTTTGAAAACTAGCTTTTTGGCCTCCCTAGAAGATATTAAAAATGACCTTACCATTATAAAAACCACTACATCTACTTCAACTAAGGAGAAAGACAGCGGAAACAGTGCATTGGTGCACGGTAATGTAATGCACGAGGTCTCTGAGAGACAAAGAAGATCTTGTAACCTGATGGCATTCAATTTGCCTCAAATCAATGAGGCTGAAGATATCTCTAAGACAAAGGATATGCTTCAAGGCCTCACAGGCTCTACTTTAAATATCGTTAGCTCAACTAGAATTGGAAAGCGTAATAAAAATGGACATCAAGCACTTCGTCTAACTTTAGAGTCTCCCGAAGTAGTCCGTTCGATATTAAGAAACAAGCGGAAACTGGACAGAAGCTTGAAAATATTTCTTGAGGCTGATTTGACCACAGAGCAACGAGCAGAGGTGAATGTTTTGAGGGATGAACTCAAGGAGAGACAACGAAATGGCGAAGATGATCTCATTCTGAAATATGTAAATGGAGTACCTAAATTGATAACAAAAAACTAAAAAGGCTTGCCAAAGTAAGACCGGAAAGCACCTCTTTGCTGATATATTTCCAAAATGTCAGAGGCTTACGTACAAAACTTCAACTTCTTTATGAAAATACCTCTTATTGTCAATATGATGTTTTAGTCTTTAATGAAACCTGGTTAACTGGCGATATTAATGATGCTGAACTACAAATGTTTGATTACAACATATATCGAAAGGACAGATCATCAGATACAAGTACTTTTTCTAGAGGAGGTGGGGTACTAATAGCTGTCCGTAAAACCATAACCAGCACAGTTTTATCAGCTACCATAAATATTGAGCAATTGTTTGTTAAAGTCCAGAGTGGTAACAACAATTTTATCTTTGCAACAGCCTATTTCCCACCCCGAAGTACACCTGAAAAGTATGTGGAGTTTAGTGAGAGTGTTGAGAATCTATCCGAAAAGTATCCAGAACACAAACTGTGTATCCTGGGAGATTTTAATCTTCCAAACTGTCAGTGGCATAATGATGGATTATCTTCAGTTGCTGCTCCTATGGCGGCAGTTCCACCTAACGAAGTTGAATCCGTACAAGTTCTTTCATTTTTATGTTCATACCATAACCTATATCAACTTAACTCAGTTAGAAATGTTAACAACAATTTACTTGATCTGGTTTTTATGCAGGATGGTGACACTGAGATATTTATAGCAGAAAATGCCTTACTTCCAGAAGATATTCATCATCCACCACTGTCGTTTGAGGTCGAATATGAATCAAATTGTTTCAACAACTCTGGATTGACTGGAGATGGCTATTATAGGGATTTTAAGTCGATGAATGTTCAAGAAGTATCAAGTTTCCTTTCCCTGTTTAACTGGGATGATTTATTCAAGAACAAATCTCTTGAGGATATGGTTAATATTTTTTACGACATTGTCTACCTAACTATTGATATTTTTGTTCCTTTGAGAAAGTATTCAGCAAAGAAGTTTCCTGTTTGGTTTTCTCCAGAACTAAAACAAACGATAATTGAAAAAAAAAAATTGCATAAAAAATATCGTAAAAGTAGATCACTGGATGACTATAATCAGTTTTCTTTGTTACGGGCTCACTGCAAACACCTAAAAAAAGAATGTTATCGAAGTTATGTTGCTTTAACTGAATCGTCTCTTAGAGATAATGTAAAGAATTTCTGGAAATTTGTTAACAGCAGAAAAGCCAAAAATAATATACCTTCTGTAATGCGGTATGATGGTGTTACTAGTTCATCTGGAGTTGGGATTGTCAATTTGTTTGCTGAATACTTTTCAAAAACTTATAGTGATAAAGACTGTGTATTGCAGGACATTCTGCCTTCTGGGCACATCAATCTGTCGGAATATAACATACCCATCTCGTCTATCTATGAAAAACTATCCAAATTGGATATTAACAAGGGACCAGGACCTGATGGCCTCCCACCATCACTTATCAAGCACTGTAGCTTCTTGTTCTCTAGACCTCTTTTCCATATCTTTAACCTCTCTTTAAAGACCGGGACATTCCCAGCCTATTGGAAAACAAGCTTTATTACTCCCATATTGAAGTCTGGAGATAGTTCACAGGTTAATAACTATCGGCCCATCAGTATATTAAGTTGTATCCCTAAAGTGTTTGAGAGTCTAGTTTGTGATTATTTGTCTGCTAGTTTAAAAGGCTGTTTCATCGATCAACAGTTTGGATTCATTTCTCATCGCTCCACAGAACTTAATCTTTTAACATTTACTGACTATCTCTTGGAATCCTTGGAGGGGGGTTATCAGGTTCATGCTGTGTACACTGATTTTGCAAAGGCGTTTGATCGGGTTAACCATAGAGTTTTGATTAATAAGTTGCAGGGTCTGGGAATTCAGGGTGTCCTTCTGGAATGGCTTTCATCTTACCTTAATGAAAGAACACAGATGGTACGTATTCAGGGATTCCAATCAATAGAAATTAAAGTACCATCGGGTGTACCCCAGGGTTCACACCTGGGCCCTCTTCTTTTTAATTTATATGTGAATGATATTGCATCCTCTTTTCTCTTTTCCTTCTTCCTAATGTTTGCAGATGACTTAAAACTATACACAAAAATCAAGAATAATGCTGATTGCCTAGAACTGCAAGCCGACTTAGATCGTCTCAGCAACTGGTGTGAAACTAATGGTATGGAACTTAATGTTCAGAAGTGCCATCTGATGGTCTTCAGTCGTAGCAGGAATCCCACAGAACAAGTCTACACTATAAATGGTTGCCCTCTGGAATCTGTATGTCAAATCAAAGATCTAGGTGTAGTCCTTGATTCCAACTTATCTTACATATCCCATATTTCAATGGCAGTATCAAAGTCACTTCAAATCTTGGGTTTTATTAAAAGGTGCGCTAAAGATTTTCTTAATATAGCATCCATCAAAATATTATTCTGTTCTCTTGTGAGGCCTCATCTAGATTACTGTTCTTGTGTATGGTCTCCCCACTACAACGTCCATATCCAGGCTATTGAGAGAGTCCAACATAAATTCTTGAGATTTATTTCATTTAAGGAACGCCATGAAGTTGAAGATATTAATTACTCAAGGGTTGAAAGTTCCCTTAATATCACTACTCTTCAAATCAGACGCATGCACAAGGATCTTACCATATTTTATAATCTACTGCACTCATACAGCTTTGGTCCAGAGCTACTGGCAAAAGTCAATATCCATGTCCCTTCTAGACAAACAAGGCTAAATCAGCCGTTCCAAATTGGACACCATCGTACTAACTACGGATATAATTCTTTTCTATCAAGATCGGCTAGATTTGCTAATCAGTATTCTAACAGGTTGGACTGTTTTGATAATCAAAAAGTTTTTAAATCCCAGCTTAAGTCCTGTACTCTGTGATATTTTAATGTCCCAAAGAATGGTTGTAATTAAGGAAAAAAAAAAAAAAAAAAAAAAAAAAAGTTTTAAGTTTTTTTTTTTTTTTTTTTTTTTTTTTTTTTTTTTTTTTATAAAGTATTTTGTAGTTTTTACCCGAGTATTTACCTTATGTTTTATGTTAATTTATTGATATATATTTTTTAATATGTTACTGTTTATTGTTTTCTTATGTTTTGATATTCTAGGTGATAGGTTAGGTTAGGATTCTCACTTGTTAATTATACTTGTCTTTTAATTGGGCAATAATTGCTCGTTGATAAATAAATAAATAAATAAATAACAGTAAAAAAAGGTCCGTATTTAAAAAAAAAAAAAAATTGATGATGATTCCAGAGGAACGAAACGTTGGATTTCAAATTTAATACCGCCATCTTGTAGAAACAGTATCGGTTTTAGGATGCCCAAAGATGACAAAATCGCAAATAAAAACTCTAGGTCCCTATTTAAAAAACGTAAGTTGAAGATGGCCGCCTGAAGACGAAACGTTGAATTTTAAATTTAGTAGCACCATCTTCTAAAGGGGGAAAAGTGACAACGATGAAGTCACATTTATTTTAAAATAGCTTTTCAAATAAGCCGGGGAAAAAATAAAAACGATTTTACAAAATTTCGGCTTATACTTCCGGAGATATTCGGAATCTTTCTAGCTTCAAAATGGCACTCTATTGGTCATAAAATTGTGCAACTTTGCCATAATTTAACTGACCCCGAATCTCTTACGGTTACCGAGATCCCAATGATGAGCCTTGAATTCGAGCTAACCTGTACATAGCAATTTGAGTGAAACAAAGCTAATTTCAGAAATTCAAACAAACCAAAAACAAAGTTCCAAACTCAAATTCTTACCTGTAATTCTACCAGCAAAAGTGGGATGTAAATTATAAACTTTCGGATACAATCTATCGCCAAGTTGCTGCTGATGTGTACTCAAAAATTCGTTGGGTATCGCATTTACATTATTAGAATGACCGCCACTGGAAGTGATGTCGGGCATAGATGGAGCATCACCAGCACTATTATTATGCAAATTTTCAGCAGCAACAAATGGACGTGCGTCAACGCTCATAACTCTACGATGGTGATGGTCTCTGGCCCTTCCTGAACCCCTCGAAGGTAATGATCTACGTAGGACTTCTCTGTCTCGTTGTCTGAGTCTAGAAAATGTGCCCCTGAAACAAACATATTATTATGTAATTTGAATCAATTAGTAGTTGAGAGAATTTACGCCAGAGAGGAAATGAAAACTTTGTTACAACAAAATAAAATATAAGTCAATCCTTACTTTACCAACCTTTGCAGCACACTGTATTGGTTGTATTTGTTGTCAACGACTTGAGCCGACTCTAAACTAGGTAGTTTGTTGTTAGATAGAATCGCTTCTGCGATGGCAGTGTAAAAACTGCGAGCCACGCCGCTTCCCTCACCAGGTTCATCTTTGAATGTCACCTTAACTCTGTTGACCGCCAGAGGGGGCGACGTAGAATTTCTCCTATTGTAGCTGGCAAACTGAGTGTTGAGCTCCTTGAAAGTTTGGATCAAAAGCAGTATTCTATCTCGCTCGATTTTCGAAAGAGTCAAATCTCTTTGTTGATTATTACGGAGCTTTTCCATGTCTCGTCTGAACTTTGCTTCTTTTACTGGAAAACCGCCCAATTCTGAGACTATGGAGCCAGGCTCCAGGCCTACATCTTCCATGAATACACGACCAAATAGGTCTAGAGATAATCTCCAACGACCTAGAAAAATTGAATAAGCAATACATTTCTTTTATCTTATTTTATTTGAAAAAACTGTTTAAACAATCAATACTACTTACCCAACAGTAAATCATGTGACACCATCTGTCCACTAGTAGGCTTACTAGTATCCTGAGCAACTGCGGTAGTAACCACTGTAACATTAGCAGATATTTCTTGATTTTCCAAAGTTTCGGGCTGTTGTACATCCATCATCATATCAGAATCGCAAGATCTTTGACTCAAAATTGTGCTCTACAGAAAAACATTAAAAACATAAAATAAAATTACTTATTTATTATACATACTGAAGAAGAACCAACTCGAACAATAACACTTGTATTAGAACTTCTTGGGCCTCCTGGTATTGCATCAATGTTATTTTCTGGAAGATGAAAAGCGGAACATATTTGTGAGTCTTGACTAGAGCTGGTATCCATAGAATTATCAGATTTCCTTGGAGAGACAATAATCTGGGGTCTAGCTGCTGCTGTTAGTGGTGCTTCAGGGGGTAACGGAATCGAGGCCACAGCTTTAGATGACAAATCTTGAGGTTTTTCGTTGATAGCCTCTTCTAGTTGAAAAACAATATATTTTTTTGTGAAACACACACAAAAAAATTCTTGGTTATTCTTATTAGTAGTTCAAATAACCCAAAAGAATAAAATCACCATTTCAACAAGGCTAAAGAAAATGATTCAACGGTCGTTGAAATGGCAATTTTAAAGTGAAAATATTTGCCTAGAAGGACAGTAATGGTCAAAATAAACAACAAAAATCCTTGATTTAGCCACTGTTTTTACAAAAATAAATACAGTCACTATTTTGCAACTAAAACTGCCCCTCTAACATCTAACTTACCACTAGCTTTATTACCGATAGCTGCCAGCAGGCTTTCGAAAGGCTGCATTATCCTTATCTTAGTATCTTTCTGGGGGGAACCGGTGAGACTATTTGAACTACTTGGACCTGGCTGTGGTTCTCTGGAGGTACTTAATTGGGATGGTACATCAACTTGCACCTGAAAAATTCAAGTAATACAAATTAATTTAGTAGTTTTTTTCAATGAATAATTTTTACCGCCTAAGAAAGAATATAATGTCCGCTCCGTATCTGTCCCCAGTTAAAAACTTAACACAACTGCGGTCATCAGAGAGCAAATCAATAATATAGGAAGTTTAGTGATATATGAACAAGTTTATGCAGTTCACACACGTATTAGAACTTCCATAATAAATTTCTAAATAAATATATTTCTTACCGGTGTTTCTTTGGCAACATCGCCATCAGGATTGAAATTTCTTGGGAAAGACAAAGGATTGGGACCCATGATATTCATTGAGCTAGAAATTGGATGATTGGCCTGAGCAGGTTGTCTCATAGCATAATCACTTGTCCTAGTAGAAAGGCTCAGTTTGGTTGGTAATTGTTCCAGAGGATTATCCGAATTACCACTGGAATTTAAGGTTACAGGCTGTTTGGGAATGCCAAAAAGATCTTCTCTGCGAGCATTGGGCTGCAAAAGATGAGGCTGATCCGCTAAAGGTAACGCCTCAGACATGGGGGTCTCAAATGGGTCAGGTGGTGGACATCCCAAGCATAAAGTACTTTCAGATCTTTGGAAAAATGAATGCTTTCTTCCTTTTCCACTAAACGTTTGTTGCGGGGGGACTGTGTGGACCCCAGTAATAATGGGTAAAGTTAAATTAGGCATGTTATGTTCGTCCAAAGAATCATTATCCATAGTAGCCTCTACGATATCCTCTTCAGCTTCCTCGTTTTCATTTTCGTCCTGGTCATAGCCGGGCAGCAATGGGAGGGCGCTTTGACTTCTCAAATCATCGTCTCTCTGCTCCAACAAGCCTGACCTCATGTAGTAAATGAGCGCATCAAAAACGTAAGCAACGTGTTTTAGAGCTGAAACGTCCAAAATAGGGAGAGAGTCCAAGTGTTCATTGTTATGCGCCCTCATCAGGGAAAGACAGTAGGAAAGGAACTCTCGTCTTGCCGCGTGCCCATCATTATTACCTACAAAATAGAAATATTATTCTATATTGGTGTTTTAGTATTGCAATTTTAGAAATAACTTTTTTTCAGTTGAAAGATGTTAATAAAAAAAAAAAAATGCATGACATAACCACAGATGACCAAAAAATTTGAATCCCCAACGTCTGCAGAAGTGATTTCAGCTATCCTTATTGTCTTTAAAATGACAATGTGTTCTTTCAATAGTAAGTTTATTGGTTCCAATGCTAAACCAAATATTTGTAAATGATGCAGATTTCCAATAACGAAATTTCAAAACGGGCTGACTTCTTTATTATTACTTCATTTTATTTCGGCTGGACTAAAAGTAAACCCAATACTGGCATATATATGTTGTGTAGCCTTAGATACTGTGCATCTGAAAAAGTTTTTCTGAATGGGTACTTTCACTGCCATCTAACAGATGCAGTGTCTTTACTGTTTAGAGACGTGTAAGGGGGTTCTTGCTGGATAGGGATACTCTTGTTTCGTTTAGCATACTCGCATGACCACCTTTGTTTATGTTCTAAGGTGTCCAATAAATATATCTATAACTTCATCAGAGTCTGGCCTGTTTATTGGGAAAAACGCAATCAATGTAACAAATTTTTTTTGTTTTTTTTTTATGTTTAGGAACCTTTTTCGCCAACTTTTAAAGCAGATAAAACCCGAGATAATTTTGTCTTTAGTTTTGTCTCATGTTTGTCAAGGCAATATTAAAATACAGCTATCTAATAAAGTTTCTTCTTCAGCTGAACTTACTCGTAGCTGTCTACAAGACAAATATATTAAACTAGTTATCGGGCTAACCAATAGGACTATAGATTGTTTTTATATATACAGAAACGAAATATGAAAAACTAGTAGAAAACGTTCTAGTCTTACCACCATCTCTATCCGCTCTACCTCTTCCGTTTTCCACCGAGGTTGTGAATCCAACAATCCTACTACCAACTGAGCCTGCAGCGCCGCTGGTGACTGCGTGTGTCCTACCAGATCTTACTACACCAGAATTGGAGCCTACTGTAGAAAAGAAATTGAGTTAACATAAAAGGAAATTAAAACTCCTACTTTTAACTATTTGTTATTACTACTATTTTAACTACAATGCAAAGTTTAGTAAATAAAGTTAATTGAAATATGTTTGTCAGTAACAAAGGAAACCAAGAATCAATATCAAATTGATGTTTTCAGTAATTTGTATGCAGCTTTGGAATGCTTTCAAGTTCTAGAGAATACTCAACTGACCTAAAATTAAAATGTTGCAAGGCCTAAAATGATGTGTCAGATCAACAATTAAGGGTGTACCTTATTTTTGACTGCCATTCATAAACCACTGATCTTTCAGAAATGGTATTTGGTTTCCCTTGTCTTAAGAAGTTATGTATTAGTGTAAAGTACAGAGAAAAAATCTAGTTGCTTTAGTTTTGAGACGGGCAACGATTCCTAATTTCTAATTAAAAAAAACATTATTATAAAGCACACGAGTTAACCTAAAGCAGCTAGTGAGGCTAAAAGGGGGGGAGCAGGCACTTGTCGATGCCCACCTCCTGAGCCGCCGCCGCTGGTGGATGCGTGTTGCTGCTGTTGCGCAGCGTTGCCAGAACTGCTTTGTCCACTTCCAGACGCCATGTTACCACTGCTTGCTGCGCCACTGTCCAAAGTATTAGTTAGGGACGCACCGAATTTTAGTTGAGCCTCAGTGGCATCCATGACAGTCAGTAACCAATCCCAAGTGGGTTTTAGACGGAATTCCAAGTATATCTTGAAAAAAAAAATGGAATTTTATGAGAGGGACCTATAAAAATGGCGATTATTTATGAAAATAAGAGCAGTAGATGAATGCTAAAAATCATGTAAGTAGAATACTGAACTATACCTCATCCACGACCACTAAATAATTATGTCATTTCAATTTTTTTTTGAAGAAATTATGTAAATTGAAGAATGACCACTTTCAGTATTTTATACAACAATATATGAAAGTTTCAGATATCTTTCAAATTTGTCATTTCGACAATAAACCACTTTTTTATTGGTAATGGTACCAATCGCTTCTACCTTATGCATTAAAAATATAAGTTCCCATGAACCTGTTTTCTGCTGAAGATAAACAATTTGTACATACCTGAACATTACAAATGTCATCTGCCGATACAGTCATGCAAGCAGAAGCGGGAATAGAAAAGGTGCTACTGCACATACCAGCGAGCAAATCTGATATTTGTCGCACAACAATTCCTGAAAAAATAATTCAAATTAACTAACCATAATATGTATTTATATTACTAGTACAGTATGAGCTTCATTATTGTAATGAGCCTTACCGTACTTGTGATAAAGAGCATTTTATCTACGATCTGCACAATAAGTGACTATTGTCATTTGTCTATTATAAATAATTACATATTGTGTAGTTATATCAAAAATAATGACCTCTTACCGCACTAGTGCAATAATGAACGCGTTGTGATTCATTATTAAGAAGGGCGACAAATCAGATATCAAAAAACTATAGGCCCATTTCATTATTATCTTGACCTGTCAAAATATTTGAAAGTATAATTTATAAATATGTGTATAGTTCAGTGGTAGATAAAATTTGCCCTGAACAATATGGTTTTCTGAGCAAAAAGACAACAGCAACCAATTTATGTCACATTACACAATACATATCTGAGGGTCTGAACAGCAAATGCCAAGTTGATGTGATATACACTGATTTTGCAAAAGCCTTTGATAGGGTGTCACACAATGTTCTCGTAAGAAAACTCCATGCAGAGTTCAGGTTCAGTCATAATTTGATAGGTTTTCCTGATTCATATTTACATAATAGGAAGCATAAGGTGGTTGTTGAAGGACACTACTCAGATACTTTTGTGGCGACTTTAGCTATCCCGCAGGGATCAAACCTTGGACCGTTATTGTTTTTGCTGTTCATTGTTAGTATAGTGAAGGAAATAACAAATTGCAAAATCTCAATGTTTGCTGATAAATTGAAGTTATATTTGAAAATTGAACATGATAGAGAGTTCACTTAGTACTAGGAAAAGAAATACTTTAAAATTTTAGTATAAGATAAACGAGACGGTGTTGCAAAAGGTTGATGAAATGAGGGATCTTGGAATTATCTTTGACTCCCAATTAAGCTTTAAGCTACATGTTTCTTATATAGTCAATAAAGTTCTTAGAATGTATGGATTTGTAGTACGAGCTGTAGGATGTTTTGAAACACAGACTGTATAAAAAGATTATAATTTGGTATATGTAAGAAGTATTTTAGAGTACTGTTCTGTGGAATGGTATACATACTATAAAAACTATTAATATGCCATAGAAAAGGTACAAAACAAATTTTTAAGATACATACATTACAAAGAAAGTGGTGAGTATAGATTGCATATACCCAGAATAGACATAATGAAAACTTACAATCTAAAATCTTTAGATAATCGTAGAAAAAGTGCTTCCATTATGTTTTTGCATAGACCTATGGTTTTTGTATAAACTAGGTAATAATTTCATTGCGGATCCTGATCTGATCGTGTATCTCAACTTTCATGTACCTACTAATCAACTAATGTAACTACAGAACTAGAAATCCACTCACATTTTATATAGATAATACTCGAACAAATTATTACAGCAATTCTCCCATTATTTCAATGTGTAAGCTTTATAACCAATTCAGAGACGAACATGATATGTATTTTTAACCTAGGATTGGAAAAATTTAAGAAAAGTGAAAAGAGTTAATGAAATTGAGATGTGTGAGATATCAGTTAAATCATGTTATGTAACAAAGTAAACCAAGTACCACAGGTATGCTAGTTCCTTACACTGATTTTCTAATGTGTTACAAAGAATGGCGATGTCATCAAGTTGTAACCTTTGATACCAGAATTCTAAACAATCAAAGTTCTCTACTGGATCTTTTCCTGACAAGCGACAAAAAAATGATGTCATTGATAGAGGCTAAAGCACCACTTGGGAAAAGCGATCACATCACTATTGCGGGTGTAGTGCAGCTGAAATTGAAACAAAATACAACAAAGGAAATAAAAAAGCGAAACTTTCACATTGCTAACTACGAACCCACTGATGAATATATCAAGAACTTAGCAGGAGATATTGAACTATGTGTCAAGAAGTACGAAGAATTTCAAAGCATAATATTTTCTTCCCTGAGAAACTATGCCGGACCAACGTCCAAAAACCTTGGTTGTATGCATTCATTTTCAAAGAAATTGACCTCAAGAGGAAATTATGGGACAAATATAAAAAACAAAAATCAGACCAAAACTATATAACATGCAGGACAGACAACAAACTGACAATTTTCCCACAATGCCAGACCAAACACGTAACCCAAATCAAATAAATAACAAGATTATCACACCTGAAGAAGACTACTCGAGTCCGGGATCTGACGGAATACCTTCCATTTTTCTAAAAAGATGTGCGGAATTTCTAACACCTCTATTAGTAAAAATATTCAACAGCTCGCTAACAGAAGGCATCCTACCAAAAATTTGGACCCAGGCTATCATAATCCCAATTTTTAAGAGTGGAGACAAACATCATCCTGCAAATTACTGACCACTGACCAGTAAGCCTCACATGCACACTCTTGTAGAGTAATGGAAAAAATACTTGCAAAAGATATCACAAGTTTTCTACTGGAAAGTTCTATTATTCCACCGTCACAACACGGATTTCTACCACAAAGATAAACCACCACCAACCTCTTGAATTGTGTAAGTTATTGGACCAAAGAAGCTGATAAAGGCAACCCAGTAGATATAGTGTATCTCGACTTTCAAAAGGCTTTAGACACCGTTCCACATGAAAGACTTCTCCACAAACTAGACCACTACGGGATTAGAGGATCCTATATTCGATGGAGTGACTCCTTTCTTAAATGTAGAAAATACGCAGTCAGGGTCAATGGAATCTGTTCAGAACTACACCCCGTAATCAGCGATGTGCCACAGGGATCAATGTTGCATTCTATCCTCTTCCTACTCTATATAGCAGACCTAACCAAAAGTTTAAAAAGTAACTTAGTATCCTTTGCAGATGACCAAAAACTTTTCTGCAACCCATTGAAGCAATTGGATCAGTTTAAAGAGGACCTTAGTACAATTGAACGATGGACTGACACATGGCAGCTGAATCTGAACGAACAGAAATGTACAGTGCTGCATGTAGGAAAAAAATAACCCGAAGATTGACTACAAAATTAAGGGAACCAAGCTAGAGAACGTTAACCAACAAAAAGATTTGGGCGTGCACGTAAGCCAAGATTTTAAATGGGAAACACACATAGGCCGAGTTGTGAAGAAAGCGAATGAGTTGGTGTTCCTAGTACTCATACTCATACTCATACTCATTATGCTTTATTGTCCAAAAAATATAAATCTTTACTGACAAAGCGGATAATATAATATACTAATTTATATACTAATCTACATTAATAGTTATACGAATTACACAAAATCACATAAAAATCTTAAAATTCCTAAAATAAACATGAGTAAAAACGTCTTTTCCGATCACTCTATCCAAATGATCAAAAAAGTCTATACAACCTACATAAGACCCAAACTTGAGTACGCACACACAGTCTGGTACCCATATTACTGCAAGGATATAGAGCTGCTTCAACATGTGCAACCCCAGAACTGCATATGGCAGACATGTTTCAACAAAACATGAATAAAAACCTCAGAGGAGAAAACATCCTTAATGTTAAGAAAAAACTTCTTATGCAACCGCGCATTAGACCAGGATACTATAAACGCGCCTAACAAAAACATTTTCAAAAATAGACTGGATCGAAACCTATCTGAACTTAAGTCCACCCTAGTACATTAGTTCTATTATACCCAATTAAAAGAGACGACACAGAATATTGGACAGAGAAGATACGATAGACTCATCGTTGTCAAACCGCTTTCTATTGTCAAGCAAATAATAATAATAATAATTAAGGCTAATAAGGGTAATAGGGCTCATTACATAACGCAAATGCACAAAAATTAGTGACATAATAGTCACTTATTGTGCAGGTCGTAAATAAAATTATATACCTTATATAAAATTGAAATTACCAAATCTTTTATGAAACAGCCTTAAAATCAAATTATGCTAAATGATCAAAGGAAGGTACTTACCAAAAGCTCTAGCTAAACAACTAGAGGTGGTAGCCATAGTAATTGGTTCCGAGCTAGTGGCCACAGTGGTACTGCCTGTGGTGGATCTTCTCAAGGAACTAGGATCGATAAACACTAAATTCGATCCGTTGGCCAGCCTGACGCCAGTGGTTCTGCTCGATTCTCTAGATCTGATGGCCCATTGCATGTTCTGCGGTGCCAAGTTGGTGCGTTGGCCGCCGCCAGCGCCTCCCGCGGCAGTGCTGTAACGGCTTCTTTTGTGAAAAACAGAATTCAAACAGATTTAACAACACAAATTAGTTTAATTTTTTTCAATTTCACAGTTGCATGTCAAATACCAATGGATTTAGAGGAGCCATCCACTGGTGTTATAGAACTGGTAGGTCAAATAAATAGCCAATTTTAATGAGTGGGTTTAATTTAGTGTTTGTAATTTGTTTGTCAATAAATATTTATATTTTTTTGGACAATGAAGCATATGCTCATGGAATATCGAATACCTAATGATAAAAATGCTGGGAATGCAATATTTCAAGTAAAAAATTGTATCTGTTTTTTCAGTAAGTAATTTTTCACCATCCGACGTATTGAAGATAAATTATTGCAATTAATTCCATACTGGACATCAAAAAATTATCCAAACGCAAAAAAGTGACAACTAGGTAAATCAAAACATTTCAAGTAAAGTTGGCATTTTCAAATACGGTATGATCCAGATAGTACTGACCTTCGTCTCTCTAGCTGATCTTCAGTAACATATTCCTCGGTGTCGAGCTCGTCAGTGCCCGCTTCACTTTCTTCCTCCTCCTGCTGGCTAGATTCGCCGCTCTCATCTTCAGGGAACAACAGGAGACCACCTAATAAGTGAGTTATAGTGCCAAAACTACTGGAAGTGAAGGATATTCGCGAAAAGGAACTAAATCTGAATTTTGTTAAATTTTAATGCCTTATAACTTATATATGTAAATATCCTTCAAAACCAACTAAATTATCAATTTTAGAAAATAAGAATTTAAAATTCTCTTCAAATTATGGAAAAAGGTGCATTTTACCACCAAAATTAATAAGTATTTTCAAGTTTCAGCTTATTTCGAATTTTTCACAACCCAAATAAAAACAAAACACAATAAATATAAAATTATAAATGAGAATAGTCTTTTTATTTTACCTGAATCACTTCCAGCAGTCGCTCCAGTTTGTACCGACCTTTGGGCACTAGCCGCATCCTGATTACTATGATTATCATCACTATCGCTTTCAGTTTCCGCCAATAAATCCAGTTCTGGATCGGAATCTTCAGCAAGTACCCTGTTCTCTTGCTGGTCAACAGCAGCATCTTGATTTGCACCTTCTGCAAGTGAGGACGCTTGGCCCAGCATACTCAAATCACGCTCTGCTGGATTATCTTCATGTTCGGATGCTGCATCATCATCATTGTCAATTACAATATCTAGTTTTACCAATTCATAATCAAGAATAAGAAAAACGTGTTTTTTTTTTAACATACCTAAGCCTTCTGGATCAACCATGTTGAGTAGTTCACGAGCCGTTTGTGCTGATCGTCTAATGGAATCGCTCAAATAAGTGAGCGAATCAGTAGAGCTTTGGCTACTTTGCCTTGAAGTACTCGGAGCTAGTGGATCAACCAAAAATAAATCTTCTGAATTGTTGAAAACGTCAGTGGGCGACGTGGCCAAAGAAAATGGTGCCGTAGGCCTAGCTACACCCAAACGTACAGGAGCTATCAAAGAATCGGCAGTTTCACAAAGCTCTTCAATGGCCAACTTGCTTAATGATTGGAAAATTCGCTTGCACTTAATCAACGGCTGATTTTGATTGTTCAAGGCCCGTCTTTTGGCTGAAGTTGGTGCAATTTCAATACTAAAAATCACAAAAATCCTCACTACGGATCTGACAAATCTTCGTGCAATAAATTTAGCTAATTCGCTGTGTTTTTTGTCGGGATTTTTCATTTCTTTTATTAGGGTTTCCCCTAAAATATCTGTGGACATTTGGCACTTCACCAAGAAGCAATGGGTGAATTTGTCTAATAAGGTTGTGCCTGATTGGCCTGAGACGTAGGGCTGATCTGCAAACTGAAAAAGGTTTTGTTAAAAGTAGATCAAATGAGTTCACATTCAAATATTGATCTTTTAGCAGTAGTTTCAGATATAAGGGCTGTAGTTTGTTTAAAAAATTAATGCAGTTAGTTTTAAGTATACAGGGTGTGTCAAAGGAAAGTTATATTTTTCTAAAATGCAAGACCTTGTACTTTTTTGCCCTGATTTTGAAAATAAATAATTTATTTCTACTTGTCTTCATTAATTACTGAGTGAAACACTATTATCTTTTCCAGTTACTATATTAGGTATTATGCAATCTACCCATTACCTACCATATCTATCAATAATAATATAAGCATTTTCTCAGTTTTTCTTTTTTAGTCTTCTCATATAATATTATCCTCATGGAAAAGATAATAGTGTTTTTTCTGTAGGTAATAGAAATTAATTTATTAACCACAGCTAAAAAAGCCATATACTTATTTAAGTTTGTCACAATGTCTGGAAAATGACTTGAAGCTTACTTCATTAGAACTTCAGTGACATCATCCTTTCTGTCAAATAGAAAAGTTAATTTTTAACTCAAATATCCTATTAAAATAAAATATTTCAAAAAAAATAGTGATTTTAATTGAGTTCTAACCTTTTTTCCAGACATTTTAAGATATTAGTATACTTCTAATGATAGGAAGAATGAGTAATTTTATAGGTCACAGATGAGAAATTGTAATTCAAAAAAATAGCAACTCAAGCACAAAATTTCAAAAAATCCTTACTTGTAAATCACTGGGTTCTCTTGTTCCAGACATAATTAAACTTTTAACAGCTTTCCAATCAGACAAAAGACACTCCAAAGCCCGCCTACTGAACCTAGGCGGCTCCAAATCATGTTCAGGCATATCAGTTTCAATATCTGACGATGGGGTCTTGTTGCGTGAATTAGTTCTCGGACGCGATTTACTAAATTGTCTCTGCTCCTGATTCTGCCTGCCAACGGTTTGTACTAGAAACAGCAAAATACTTTCACCGCGAGAATTTGGTTGAGAAACCAAGTTGGTTTCTTTAACCAGGCGGCTCAATAGTTCGTATCTGACAGATTGATTGCCATAAATCAATGCTTTACATTTGCACTTTTCCCAGCAATCACAATAAGCAGTAGGCGAAGTTCTTTTCAACTTGCAATCGTGACCTTTATGGCAAACTCTAGCGCATTCTGTGCAGCAACACAAAGTTCCTGTAAGCCCACATGTTCTACATTCGAAAATATCCTGATTGATGTGTTCTGCTCCAGTCCACGTGAAACTACAGGTGTCATTGCAACACAAAACGTGCAAAGGAGAATGATCCGGATTTGAATCTTTTGGAAAAATCATTGATTCTCGTTCTTGCGGAGTTCCCAATTTTGTGATACGTTCAAAAATCTCCAAAGCTGCTGGGTAACTCCTGGATGTAACTGCCAACATAAACGGGGTTTGTCCTTGAGAGTCTGTGGCACTCAAAAGCTCGATTAAATGGCTTTCGTCAATGGTAGGAGATTCGAGTAGACAATGAAGGATCTGCATAGCATTTGAACGTCTTTCTGATGGATCGATAACGTTGTTAGACAGATTATGATTTTGGCTGCTGCCTTTGGTGGCTGCACTACTGCCTAGGCTCATTATACTGTCCTCATCGCCTGGAAAAGTTGAGTAGTTCAAATCAAATCGACGATTTTAATATAATGAGACAGACTCATTTTTGACACCAACATAGTACATTACATTCTTAAAAAAAAATAATGTTTTCCCTTACCTGAAGCAACATCAAAAGATTCTGGCGGCCAGCTCTGTGTAGGAATAGGATCCTCCTGAATGTACCTTACAGGATCTTCCTGAACAGAATCAGTATCCTTATTAGATGTAGGTGTACACATATTCACCACAGCGTGGAATATATTCCTATTCCCATCACATAATTCTGTTGAAACAGACAGTCTGGCTATAGGATTCACATTACTATCTTGCTCTAATTGAGCCAACACTTGCCGCACACCTTCAATATCGCATCTCAGGATTTTGGGCATCAAAAGTTGCTGTTCCAAAGCAAAAACAACCACGGCTACTTGGTTTTTCATGTTCAAACCTGTACCAGTAAGAGCCATAGTTCCTGCGGCTACACACTTCACTGGTGGTAAGTCTAAAAATTGTGGATCGCGAATTGCTTCTGCACAATCTTTAGCCAAAGGATAAATTGTGTTATTGCCGTCTCGGAGAATTAAAACTGATTCATTGCTTTCTCCAGCACAAGTAAGGTTTACAAAATTAGGGCTATGGCCCATAAAAGCCAGAGTGTCACTAGGAAATGGGTTGTCCTGTTCCACTCGTCCAGTGCTAATATTAAATATTGTGTAGCTCACTTTAGTGCTTGTTCGAACGATGGCATGAATCCCTTGTCCATCTACAGCCACAGTTAAAATTTGTCCTAAATTTTCTGACAGTTGAACCCTTTTGGGTGTACGTTGGAAACAATCTGGCACTTTGGAATTAGAGCTGGATTTCAAAACTTGCAATTCATCTTTTCTCATGAGGCGACAATCTTGGAAAATGTCATCAGATTCTTTAGCATCTTTGTCTCGAGTATTTGCAGTAGGAAAACGTACAGCAACATAAGCTCCATCAACTTTTAAGACTCTGCCTGTAGGGACATTTCGAACGTCTTCTACAAAAATCACGTCTCGCAGTTGCCACTCTTCCTCATCTTTACGTGTATCTGTGTTTACATCAGATACTGTAACTACTAGTTTTTTTTGACGTTTATGGCCAGTACTTCCTGTGTCGCTACAAGTACTACTGGCAGGAGATGGTGGTGGAGGCATATCAAGCCTATCAGTATTTTCTTTTGTGTTTGAACTTTTTGAAGTGGAAGATTCATTAAGGGCATCTTCGCTTCTTTTATTTTTATTTTTAATTGTGTACAGGCCACTAGTGGTAGATGCACTAGGTTTTTCTTCTTTATTAATGGTCTTTTCATAATTATTCATAATTTTGAATGTACAGCTATCACTTAAAGTCCAAGCAGCGTTTTGCAATTGCCCCATTTTTGGAACACCTGCAGATATAGTGAAGCCAATAGCACCTGGCTGATACATAGGGCTATTTTTCATGCAAACTTGCGAGCCTACTACAATTTCTGATTGGTTGGTCGATGGTCTTTGTTTGCGGCATTTAGCTCGGTATTTTTCCCATAAACGTTTACGTTGGGCAAATGGAAGCACTCCCCACCAGTATAAGGAACCACTTTCCAGTTTGGCCACAGTATACAATGGGCAAGTGTGCAAAGCTTCAATCCTATCATTTTGAAATTCGCTATAAGCTTGAGCAGAATGTTCCAACTTATTTGCAGCCGGGGCCAATAGTTCGTCAAGCCATGTAGCTACTTTTCCAGACTCTGTAGCTACTGAGCAACGTGTAGAACAGGCAGATAAATGAATAACCTTTTCACTTGTTAAGAGCAAAGGTATAGTTTTAGGATGGTGTATATTAGGGTTTTCGGGATGTTTATAGGGCTCGTGTTCATTCCATTTCCATTGATAAAGTTGTCCATTTGATGAGAGGGCGATTAGTTCGCTGTATAAAGTGGCAATTTGGCAAAATTTTGGCGCTGGCTCAGGCCAAAACTCCAAATCGTCTGATATCCATAGAGGACAGGCAGAATCTTTTTTTTTGTGATCTGGAAAGGGATTTTAGATTTTGAAATAAACATTTGTGATTTTTTTAACAAGTAGTTCAATAACACCAAAAAAAAGAAAAAAAATATATCTCTTAACTGGTACTTCCAGGTACCTAGGTACCAAAAATGTATGTTCTAATTAATTTCAGGGCATTCTGCTTTAGGATTAACAAGAATGAAATTGGATATTTTTGTAGATTCCAGTCTTGAAAGTTACACCAACAGCTTTAACAATTTTTTTTAAAATCTCAAAAATAGATAATAAACCATCAACTAAAAATTTCAAAAAACACTGAAAAATAATTATTATTTTTTTTTTTTTTTTAATTTTTAATGATTTTAATTTTAAAGATTCCTCTATTTTCTAACTTTATTTTTTTTTTTTAAATGAGCCATTGCAAAAATTACGGTTTTAATTCAATGTATCAAAAACTTACCATCAAAGCAAAAATCAAGTTTAAATCACTCACCAGAATCTTTTTCATAAGGACTATCCCTCAGAGCTGTTTCCAACCATTTACGTGGTCCAAAATACTGCCTTTCCCTCCATCTAGAAAAATTTTCCCTGTCTCTTTCTGGGATATTACTACCCGCGCTTCCTGGTGCTGCGTCTCTTTCAGGCGGTAGCCGACTACTAGAACCACGTACACCACTCGAGCGACTGAAAAGTTTTATTTAATAAAATTTTCAGTTGCATTCGTTTTTAAAACACTAACTTTCTGATACCAGCATAGCCAAACATGTCTTCAGAAAACATGGCATCAGCGTCAATAATAACTGAATGGTCTGAGTGAAACCCTCCATCTAGAAGAGAAATTAGGTCTTCTGGTACGTAGGAATCGGCTGCATCATCTCCTTCCTCGCCTTCTTCGTCATCACGCGATAACAAATTGTTAACTGCCAAGTTGACATCCAAATTTGTACGCTGCAATTCTCTAATGATCAGACTTCGACTTTTTCCTTGCAGAACAACTTGTGCTTGAGAAACTAATTCTTCAGGAACATATGGAGCTGGAACAGTTACCATTGGTCTACCACTGCTTGATGATGTACCAATTATGACTGGTGCACCACGAGTATCTGTTTTGAAATAGAGGTCTAATATATGCAACTTTGGTAAATGTTCAAATAACTGTTTAATTTAAGGAATAAATAATTTAAAGGCTGCTTACTGGTATTACTAGCGGTTCCTCCTCTAGTGGCACTGGGTCTACCAGGAATTAGGCGGGTATTGGCTCTGGTCCTGCACCCTCTTCCACTGCCACTTGGTTTTCCTCCAGCTCCTGGTCCAGAACCTCCACCACCTCCTGCGCCTCCGCCTCCTGCACCTCCGGAGCTGCGCAACAGCCATGATCTAGGGTTGCGAAAGTTAAGTCTAAGGTTAAAATCTTAGAAATAAAAACAGTGCCTAGCCTATAGACAATCTAGGGGTCTTTTTAGCATAAGTATATGATATCAATAGAGCTACAATGGACAACTGGATAAAGGTTTGAGGTTTTAATAAATTTATAATCATTATTTGATTTTTATTTTCATATAAACTTCATCTAAAATTTAAATTAAATTTTAAATAAAAATAATTTAGACAAGTATTCAACTTTTCCAGGATATTGAAAAAAATTGGGCAAAATAATTTACATTGAAGCCGAATAAAATTTAAAATATCACTTTTTTCAAATTCCTTTAGTAATTCTTCCCTAATTAAATCCCAAATCATACAACAATATTTGCCCCTTTGATTTTTATTCAGATTCAGAACTACTAGGTAGAAATGGAATTTACTTTAGCCAGTCTGTCCAACTGTCAATTAAAGCCAATAATGATTGGAAATAATGTTGGAACAAACTTTTTGAGTGCAAGATTGGTAGTTGACATCAATAATGCGATTACCTTTTTGAATCATTTTTGCTCAGATCCAACCTGTCAGATAAAATGTTATACGAAATTCTGCATACGCGACCGTCTTCTAATAAAAGGGCTATGTAAGTGGAGCCTAGGCAGATTTTTTTAACGCCTACTCTCAGATTTGATAGGCCTGGATGTAGGTTGTGGCCCAGTCGGTTGATTCTGTCTGCTACTTCTTTTAATCTAAAAAGGAAATTGGAACCAATTATTGAAAATTATAATTATTTAAATCAAATATCATAAAAATGAACACCACCTGCCACAAACAATAATAAAATAGACCCAATATGTGGCTTATCACCCTTGTTGTCACCCTTACCTATAAGCTTAAAATAAAAAAGAACTGTAGTATAACATACCCGGGTTCGCTCAGTAAGATAAAACAATGAGAACTTTTATTACCTTTAAACAACAAATCTTCTGAAAAACGAAATGAAGAAAAAAATGGGACCTACGGTGGAAATTTACTCAATTTTACTCACTGGACATGCGCCTGACATAGCAAATATTTGGGAAATTTAAGGGAAGTTGTGATATGTAAAAGAAACGAAAAATTTGTGAAACGTCTACTTTATTATTAAAGTAAATCGTACCGTTCTCGACCTAGAATTCTCGAGGGGAAAGAGAACGGCAGAGAAACCCTCGATCTAATATTCCTCAAAAATCGAAACATACTGTGTCATTTTAATAATAATTGTGAGTCAATAATTCAATAATTCAAGTCAATAAAAGTTTAAATTAGGTACCGTATTTGGTCTTTGTGCTAAAATTTTAATTACACACACAACAATCAATCAACACTACCTATATTCAATATTGAAGAGTTTTTTTGTTAGCCAGTTTCCCAGCGGATTCTGAGGTCCCATACGGGAAGCTACTCAGCTATAGTTGTTTTTGAGCCAATATCTCTAGATTGATTATTTCAATTTGTTAGGATATTCTCTCGTCAGGGTAGGAAAATGTTAGTAAATTCAACAAGGCCCTAATACACGCTCTAAATCCACAAAATCAAAATCTCAGCACAAAAAGACAGCACATAATTTCTTAGGTTTTAATTTACTTCTTTATCTGTGTTGTTTACAGTATGAAACGATTTTTGTTAAATACATGAACAATGCACATCTTATAAAAAATGTTATAAACAAACAAAAAATACATAAAAATGAACAAAATAATAGGAACTCTCAAAAACAAAATAACATTTAATCCACTAACCTGTGAACGCTCCTTACACACACACTAATAGCAAATTGGATTGAACAATCAATTTTAATGCAAAATAGAAATGAAAATTGAATAATGAATAATTACAGACACGCGTCTAAAGGAACCAGTCCCAGCTTGTTGTCAAGTCTCTTTAATGCCTAATCGCCTCTTCTCTTGTACTTATCCTTTTCGGTTTCCGTATCTTCGTTTTTCTGTGGTGCGCCCCGTTCAAACCTAAATGATGGCGTAGATGGTTGCAACATTTACTTTTATTAAGTAACAGATTTTTTTAAAGTTAGAATTTAAAGAAATAATATTTTAATTAGGTGGTTTTCCTCAGAACTCATTGCAACAATTTTCTCCTATTAACATTCTAGTAACAAATAAACTTTTTTTTTTATATTGTGGCCTTTTTTTCTAATAAAGGTTAAATCATAAGTAAAGAGAGAAAAGCGACTGCAAACTGGAATACACAGTAAGTATATTCAAGCCCTCAAAGAAAGGCCTACAAAAAGTTCGGGGATGAAGATGTAGCATACATCTAATTATTAATAAGAAAGTAGCTAACCATAGACCAAATGTATATTAAATCTGTGGTAAGGTTCATGTGTAAGAATTACTACAAAGAGAACATAAAGCATGGTCTAAATACTAGGAGTATTGCACAAGTAAAAGTTGAGCTCAGAACCCAAAACATACAACCTGTCAGAACCATATATACTGTGTTGGCCCGAAGGTATATAATGATTTGCCTAGTAGTATTAAGGAAAAAAAGTATCAAAGGGCTAAGGGGTAAATAAATAAATGGATAGTGAGTATAAAATTAACATTGTTACATAAATTTGCCACATACATATTAGGAATGGGTAGGGATATAGAGCTTTATTTTCTGAGTAGAATGTTTAGTAAGAATTGAAAGTGTTATTAGTATTACTGTGCTGTTGTTATGGTTATTATAATTTTATTTGCAATCATATATGTAATCTTGTCATTACTGACTTTTTAAAAATTTGGAAGTGACACTTTACGTGTGTCAATTCCCTCTTCGATTTCCCTCACCGATTTCCCTATTCGACTTCCCTCACCGATTTCCCTCACTCTAATTCAAATCAAATCAAATAACGCTTTATTGTCTAAAGAATAAACTCATTGACAAAGCCTAAAAAATATAAATTTAACCCTAAATTCTAAATCTTAGCAATACTCAATACAAAATAAATTATAGACACATAACTTAGGGCTAGTCAATTGTTCAAATATACTACAAATACTATTTCGATTAGATAAAATTAAGTTAAAATACAAAATTTACACAAAAACAGGAATACTTTTTTAAAATCTCGATATAATAGTTAAACAAAACAATCAAAGTAAAAATTAATATAAGATTAAACGACTAAAAAACATCCTTATAGAACTCTTCTAAACTATAGTATGCCTTCAATTTTAGAACGGACTTTACACATTTTACAAAACTCTTAAGATCATGGAGACCCTTCCACTCATCCGGCAAATGATTGTATATCTTTAAACTTTCATACATTAAAGAGTTTTTGGTAAAACCACTCCTGGGTATTGGTAATGGTATATTATGTCCATAACGTGTGTTGTGGATGTTGGGATTTATAAAATTTCTATACTTTTTGTGCACCAAGGAGACAGTCTCCAAAATAAAAATACATGGCAATGTAAGGATTTCTTCCTGAACAAACAATGGCCTACAATGGTCCCTAGCCTTCAATTTGCATAAATACCTAAGCGCCCTCTTCTGTAGGACAAACACAGAATTAAAAAGTTGTTTGTTACAAAAACCCCAAAATGCAATCCCATATCTCAAATGAGACTCGACAAGTGAATAATATACCGACTTAGCCATGAGTGACCCCAGCCGCCCCGTGACAATACGAACAGCAAAGCATCCAGATGCCAATTTCTTGTTCAGACACAATATATGCTCTTTAAATTTTAAATCCGAGTCTATGTGCAAGCCCAGAAACCTGCAGCTAGCCTTATTTGCCACGAAATAATTGTCCACATTCAGATCATCCAACACAAACCTAAAAGAAATAGCACTAGTTTTATTTAAATTGAATTTATTTACCTTTGCTGGCAACAATGAGAACATGTCAGGTAAAAACGTCAAAAGCAGTGAATGACACATTTTGGCATGTTTGTTTTGTTTTTTTAATATTAAAAAAATTGATTGACTAATCATAATTAATGGTGTGCTTGCAAATAAAATAGTATACAAACCTCGGAGGAAAGTTTTCATTTCTGTCTCGAGATTAATAGTCAATCTCGACGCTTCACGTCTCGATTGACTATATAAATCTCTCGACAGTAATGAAACACTTCCCTACTCGGTATGTAATATACTATTTTTATATTGTAATGGTTTATAGCTGTTGACTTGTTAGAGCAGTAAAGTAAAGGTAGATAACCTCAACTAAGTGAGTTTAATTTATCAAGGAAACCAGGGCCGGAACTCTGTAACGGATAGAGATCTTCATCCCTATCACTATGGCACTTATTGTCTTCTTCTATCTTGTCGAAATCCATAGAGAGGAGACGTCAATAGAGATAGAGAAAATATCTCTATTCGTTACAGTGTCCCAGGTCAGGTGCACATACAGTATTCTAAGTACAGTGGAAATCATTGCAATTGGCACATACTCTTTTAACGTCCCTAATATTAATTCAAAATTCTAACCAATAAATCTATTCAGTGCAGAGGTGTACGTAATATTTGTAACATTTTAATCAACAATATAACAGTACATTACCCTGCAGAAGCGTAACATGTAACATTCCAAATCAACATAGAAATCAAGAACCAAACTTAACACAAAATCATGAATTAAACTCAACACTAAATTGCTAAGCATAAATATTTTCGTCCTTTAAAAGTTTATCAAAACCCCTATGTTCACCACTGATTTATCAATGTACTATAGTGCAACATATCTTATTTAGCAAGTGTAGGAAGATAGGGAGGATTATTGCTGTAAGGGTTTCTTTTATCTATTTGTATCCACATTAAGTTGTAGTATATTTGTGTACCTTGTGAACTATTGCTGAATAAAGAAATAAATAAATTAAAAATTCTTTTTTGAGTTTTAACAATTAGATGCATGCTACATCTTCATCCCCGAACTGGTAGGCCTTTCTTTGAGGGCTTGAATATACTAGTACATACTAGTATGTATCATCTAATATGACATGGTAAATATATTGCATTGCAGTTGAGAATATTTCAAATGTTTTAATTTGTCTCAATGCTTGATCATTTACTTTAAATAAGGAAATAGTTAGGTACATACTTTCAATTACCCTCGAGAGAAAATCAAAAAAAACTAAGGGACTGCTAGGTTTATAAAAGCTAGCAGTCCCCTATAATAAAAAATATTTTTTCGAATATTTTCTTTGTATCAGAATTAGGTGCTTTTTAGGTGCTCCCAAATAGTCGAAGAAAAAATAGAATTGATTAATTATTAACTGAGTTACAGATTTTTTTTTAATTATTAGGGGACTGCTGGCTTTACGTTTACTTGTTGGTGTGTCAGAATGGCAAAAAAACTTCGGGATCTACATAATAATTAGGTGCTTTTTAGATGCTAATTAGGGATCTAATCAAAAATTAGGTGCTCCTCTAGTTTTTGAGAAAATCAAAAAAAACTACGGGACTCCTAGGTTTATGAAAGCTAGAAGTCCCCTATAGTAAAAAATATTTTTCCAAAATTTTCTTTTGTATCAGAATTAGGTGCTTTTTAAGTGCTCCTAAATAGTCGAAGAAAAAATAGAATTGATTAATTATTAACTGAGTTACAGATATTTTTTTAAATTATTAGGGGACTGCTGGTTTTACCTCTACTTGTTGGTGTGTCAGAATGGCAAAAAAACTTTGGGATCTATATAATAATAGGGTACTTGCATGGAAAATTAAATTGATTATTGTTTATTGCAAACTATAGGAAATCGAAAAAAAATAGTTACTTGTTTTTAATTTCACCCAAATATGACTGTTCCGGAAGTTATACAAATATTAAGTTTTTTATATATAGATATACTGAGCATGTAAGACGTCACAGCTCACAACGTATTATACCTAAGTTATGACGTCGGAAGGACATTTCAAAGCGTTGTATCTCCGTCAATTTTTGACTAACAAGAAAAAGAAAAAACACGTATTGACTTATTTTTCATGGACTATCGAAATCAGCAATAAAAAAATTTGATGCAAGGGGCCTATTAGGTGCTTTTTAGGTGCTAATTAGGGCCTATAATTAAAAATTAGGTGCAAAGAAAAAATTTGAAAAAATATTTTTTATTATAGGGGACTGCAAGCTTTTATAAACCTAGCAGTCACTTAGTTTTTTTTGATTTTCTCAAAAACTAAAGGAGCACCTAATTTTTAATTAGAGGCCCTAATTAGCACCTAAAAAGCACCTAATTATTATATAGTTCCCGAAGTTTTTTTCCACCAGGTTATAGACCTCAATAGGTATGTAAAATGCATATTGCAATATAAATATTGATTACATTTTTATATGCGGTAAACATGTCTCAAATCGTGCAAATGACAAAATCATTTCAAATTATCATCCACATTGACCCTATACAGATAAGGGAAAGTTTTATATGACTACTGACTATGCCAATAGTATTCCAAAACCCAATGATAATAATTAGCCCTGAAAACCTGGAATCTACAATGAAATTTGACACCTGATTGATGCAAGTCAAAATTCAACGAATGCAAATTGTATGCGAAGTAAACAGATACATGTTTGATAAGTTAACTGCGTCCAATCCACCAAAATTCGAAAGGATTTAGGTATGCAGGTACCTGGATCACACCTTTTCCAGCCCAACGTCGCTTTGCAAACAAGAAAATGCTTCTGCTTCAACATGCTTCATGTCTCATATTCATGTAGGGCGTCTACAAAGAAGGGTCATGATAGGGTCATTGCGAGGGTAAAGGTCTCAAGCGTTAAAGGTATTTTGTATTGCAAATTGAGACTACGGCCATGACATGTTTTATTTAATATATACAACAAAGGGTGGGGCCGCCGCAGCCTGTTTTATAATCGCATTCATCCAAGACAAAAAAGAAAAATGGAGGAACAGACACTAGCCATTCGTCCTCCATCATGGATGTTCATTTTCAATTTTCGTTCAAAATGCTTACCTGTCGTTGAACTGTTCTTCGGTACCTGGTAAAGGATGAACTACATACTGTAAAGAGCTCATTTTTTATCCAAAATCAAAATAGTCACTTCGGAAATGTGGAAAATTACAATCACATTCCACAGTATCACTTTATCGAAAATGCGCTGCCATGATGCTGCTTGTCGAAAGCGAAATGTATTGTCAAAGTCAAGTCAATTCGAATGTCGACGAACTGTCACCTTTGTGCTAAAGCTCGCTACAGATTATGCGTATATTCGCGATTGATGCATTTGTCGAACAAGTGCAAAAAAAATGTATCCTTTATCCTTACATGTTACATGTTTTTAGAAAAAGATGCGGTCGATGCGGATGCACTCAGTGCGCACTGATTGACAAATAGAAATCGCCATTAGTTTGTAGGGACTTGGTTGAAAATCGATTCGTTAACGACATAGTTTGTGTGTTCGCAGTGATTCGCTTTGGGAGGACGGTTAGTTGACAACCATCAAAGGCTTACGCATCAACACGAACCACTAATTCCAAGCATGCATGATACACTTTAATCGTTGTGTTACTACTACAGGATGGCCTATCCTCATAAGGCATGTGTGTAACAAATCCTCCCCACGGCCAAAATACCAGTTGTCACGTAGGCAACATGTTATTAATTTCTCGATGACGTCGGCAATGGTGGCACACTAATATGGCGGCGATTACCAAAAAAGAAACCGATGAACACAAGGATGATACACACTACTACTACAGGATGGCCTATCCTCATAAGGCCTGTGTGTAACAAATCCCCCCTACTCCCTCCTGCCAAACAACCAGTTGTGACGTAAGCAGCATGGCGTTTCGCCTTGACGTAGGCCATTTAAACAGCTGACGACTTAGTTATCACGGCGGCAATGGTTGAAAACAGTTGAAAAACAATATGGCGGCAGTTACCAAAAATGAGGCCGATAAGCACTACTTAAGGTAAGGTTTGTTAGGATAGTACGCGACGCACAACTGACAACGTAAACGTCGTCATTGGTTCAGGTATGACGTACACCCGTTTTCTGACGTCAGAAAACGGGTGTACGCTTGGTGTATGTCATACCTGAACCAATGACGACGTTTACGTTGTCAGTTGCGCGTCGCGTACTGTCCTCACAAACCGTACCTTAAAGCTACGGTTTGTTAGGATAGTACGCGACGCACAACTGACAACGTAAAGGTCGTCATTGGTTCAGGTATGACGTACAACCGTTTTCTGACATTATGGCTGACCATAACGCTGACGTCAGAAGACGCTGTACAGGGTGGTCCAAATTGGACACTTTCTTACGGAAACACCCTTTATTTTTAGAGACAGAAAAAAATGGACCCCCCACTCTGGACCCCCACTAATTGGTGCAAACCGCATTTTGATATCTTCAACCGTTCAGCCGCTAGAGGACGATTCTCGATTTTGAGCAATACCGTAAAGCCTCCATAACTTTTTTGTTTATGAAAATAATTAATTTCCGTAAAGACCTTTTGGAAGCACTTTTTCGAGCAAAATTCAGTGACGTTCTCAGTTTTTTTCTGTCTGGCTTCGATTTCGAGATATTGACCAAAACCCGATTTTTTTCAATAGGACACCCTCCCAACTAACATTTTTTGTTTTATATTGGTAATGGTTACGTTTCGATTACCTATTTTATAAATCCTGAGAACCTATCAATTGTTCGCGAAACGTTTTTGTTACTCTTATAAAACGCTTATAGCACTTAAATGGAGAATCCTATAAAGGTAACGGTGACCAAATTTTGGCACCATATAAAACTTTTATTCCCCATTTATTTGGAACTGAGAGGTTGTCGTTACCTTTATAAACTATAAATCAGTTTTATAATGGCAAGGAAAACCTTTTCGTTACCGATATAAAACCTAAATAGTCTTTATAAACACCAAACAAAAAACGCCCCCTTTTCGTTTAATCTCTTTCCATATCATTTGTTTAAAATATATTTTATTTCGAGTCGAGTTCTGTCATTAATATTTTGTTTTCACTTTGAAGTTGACAGCAATGGATTCTTGCTTTTTTATTATTATGAAAATGTTTTAAACACTAAATATTGAACTCTGAATTTTCCCATGACGACTTAATTTTATTTGGCACGAAAAATTTATCGAATAATTTTATATTTTACCCTTCCTAAAACTGAAGCGCCCTCGTTTTAAGCACATTAAAACTTATTTTTAGCAAAAACCTGGAAATCAAAACTATGCCTCATGAATTTTTTTTTGCAGTTAAAATGCAGAACATTTATTGACCGCATATTTTTGAAGAAATATGTCTTCAAGCTCAGTAATATTGCGTAAAATGCGATATTCTATCTTCTTTATGTAGATACATATTTATGTCAATAGGCTCGTACAGCATATTTTTTTTATTACATATTCTAAAAGAGCGTATGGAGTTTAGCAGTTATGCAAAATTTCATAATTTTCTGAGCCCTTGTTCATATTTAAATAAATTATCAAAGTAGGTACTCCAAATTTGAAACACGCGGTGACGTCACTCGTCACTGCATCTCTCACGTCGGTCGTCGCGGTGCTGGTACGCCAGTCACTTTGACAATACGAGCATTGCTTTGACAAATTTTGGTTTGGCATCGTTTAGACAAGTTTTAGTTTGGCATTTTATGTATCTGGTAGAAGTTTGATGTTTTTCTTCCAAATCACATTTCGTATATTTGAATAATTCCCTGAGTTTCAATATTTTATAAGCACAATTATGGAAGTAGCATGCAAAAAGAAAAATTTAAAATTTTGTTTAGTTTCGCAAACTGTGTGCCAAACTGTCAATAGAAAATCAGTTGACATTGCGTTATGCAAAACCGTGTATGACGACCTTTAGCCTGTCTCGACTCGAGAGATGCTATGACGTCACAGTAATGAATTTCCGAGGCATAACTTTTCAATATTAAAAAACGCGTAACTATTCTAATATTTATCCAATTGAGCTGTTATGTTATGTGTTATATGTGAGTAATACTCCATAAAAATGTGAAAAACCGCGTTAAAATTTTTTTATTGAACGAGCCTATTCAAAAAAACATAAAAATGGCCGCCATAAAAGGACGCCATGTTCGCCAGGTTTGCTTTTTAAAAACCTATAGTTTTATATGGGCCTTCAAGTAATATTAAACACCTTGGAAACTTTTACAATACTAACCTAGGTGTCTTATGGGAATATTGCTGTTGTAATAGAACCTAAGGTGATTTTGTGATATCTATAGGTTTATACTTTACCACAAAGGTATGCACAAAAGCCTTCGTAACCGGTATAAAACTGGAAAACCCATTGAAAACTATTAGTGCACAAACGACAAATTGTCAAATGTCAAACATGCAATCATACCTTCACTTTCAGTTATTGTTTATTAGAAAAAAGAGCCTTTAATTATTGAACTCAACTGTTTTGGAAATATTGACACTTGAAAATTGACTTTTTGCAACTTTGACAGACTGTAAAACCTGAACGGTTAATTTTAGAGTAAAATCGATTTTACATTCCTATCTTAGATTTTCATAAACTATCATTTGACACCAACTTTGAATTTAATCTATGGAAAATTCCAATTAAATTTAATCTCCGGTTAAATTCAAAGTTGGTGTCAAATGATAGTTTATGAAAATCTAAGATAGGAATGTAAAATCGATTTTGCTCTAAAATTAACCGTTCAGGTTTTACAGTCTGTCAAAGTTGCAAAAACTCAATTTTCAACTGTCAATATTTCCAAAAGAGTTTAACTTAGGTATAGGGTATATCACATGAAATCTGCTCAGAATTTTACGTAGAATCCAAATATGCAATCACATACAGGGTGTTCTATCTAAAATAGCGATGTTGCCATTGGTTTAGATTGGAAGCGGCAACACCGCATAAACAAACATATTTTTAAAGGGTAGATTATGGTCGTTTATCCCGGTTGCCAAATTTTCAAAATGATTCGCTTTTAAGTTTTCCATAAACGTCTAATACGCCATCCACCGTGGGACACCCTGTATATAGGATGTCCTATTGAAAAAAATCGGATTTTGGTCAATATCTCGAAATCGAAGCCAGACAGAAAAAAACTGAGAACGTCACTGAATTCTGCTTGAAAAAGTGCTTCCAAAAGGTCTTTACGGAAATTAATTGACCTTTTGTTTGGACGCCATATTGCGGTGCGCGAACATAGTTGCCAAAAGAAGAAAACAAAAATTACTTGCGGGCTGTCAACATTACAACACAAGAGCGAGTTCAGGAATGACACACCCCAGTGTGAGTGTGACACCGGTGCAACGTCCTAGCTGTTCAAAAATGCTAGACGGTGCTATGGGCCCAATGGCCAATTGTCAATTTAGGTACACCCATAAAATCGCATCGCACCCTATTCGTTATTTCTGAACTTGGCCCAATACAAGCAAAAGTTGATGGCTTTTCTTCTCAAAAACATTCGTAATAGGCGGCAATTTTAAATGTTAAATGTAATTTATTCAGTAACTTTTGTTTTTAATGTTGACAGAACGATAGTATTTTTTTTTTTTCTACTTTTGGCAATTATGTTCGCGCACCGCAATATGGCGTCCAAACAAAAGGTCAATTATTTTCATAAACAAAAAAGTTATGGAGGCTTTACAATATTGCTCAAAATCGAGAATCGCCCTCTAGCGGCTAAACGGTTGAAGATATCAAAATGCGGTTTGTACCAATCAAGATTTCATGAAATTTTAGCCTCAGAGTGGGGGGTCCATTTTTTTCTATCTCTAAAAATAAAGGGTGTTTCCATGAAAGTGTCCAATTTGGCACACCCTGTACGTCATACCTGAACCAATGACGACGTTTACGTTGTCAGTTGTGCGTCGCGTACTATCCTAACAAACCGTACCTTTAGAGTGTGTATTCTCCTTGGATAAACACTCCTAAGTCCTAATGCCTCATTCTCAGTTGCGCGAAATTCGCTCTTTTTGCGCGAAGTTCGCTTTTTTTTGACATTGCTTCGTTGAATTGACGTTTTATGCGTGTATCAAACGTCAAATTGTCGTTCTGTGAAATTGTCGAAGCAATGTCAAAAAAGGGTGAATTTCGCGCAAGTGAGAATGAAACTTAATGCCTAATTCTCGGAAGTACTCCGGCTACACTTTCACCCGTTCGGTTTCAAGCGTTCGAGTGCAAAACGCATGGAGTATGACAGGTCACTGACAGGTGTGAAGTGTTCTAGGAACAGCCGAAAGCAGCTCTTGGCTTTATTCGCTGAAATTCAGGCGCTAATAAGGTCCTCCTCCATAGCTTAGCTTTTCGCTCACAAATTTCTAACTCTAACTGCGAACATGAAATCACGCATCGTGCATCACGAATCGTAAACTCAACCCTACTCAACCATAGAAATTCACTCTGACTGGTTTGAGAATTCTGTACGAACAGACAGTGCTAGATACAACGATGAATCACGAATCCTGGACCCGCCGGATTCTATTTTACGAGTCGAGTCGAATTGTCTGTTATGACACTCATATCGAATCCGACAGCTCCAGACGTACCGTGGCCGGAGTCTCATGCATCCGTTTTCCGACGTCCGAAAAACCTTCTATTCTGACCGTATAAAAATATGTCAGAATAGAAAGTTTTTCGGACATCGGACGTCGGAAAATGGATGCATAAGACTCCGGCTTAATACGTATCGAAAAATAGAATCGCTGACAATTTGATACGTATTTCGACTCGTAAAATAGAATCCGGCAGCTGAATAAATGATGGTCTAGTCTGTATAGCGAGCTTACGGCGAGTTCTCATGAGTGTAAGTTGACATTTCAGACGTAATTACGTGATAATATGGTGTAATTTGATTAGCAAAATCTTCAGCATGGGATAGTGCTTCCATCTATACTTAAAGTCAAAACATTTGAAACAGAAAATTAATTTGCTGTATTTTAGAGAAAATAGTTATTTAAACAAAAAGTTATGAAATAGTGCATTATATACCTAGGTAGAGAAGTTGGTCATGATATACCGAGCGTATATAATGATTTTCTCTACCGACGGACATATAGAATTTTTTTTACTACTGCTAGTAGAAAATAAAACATAGGTTATTCAAACCTGCTCAAATTATTTTCTCTTGTCGGAAGTGCTGCCATCTATCAACAGCTTACGGTAATTTCCTATAATGTACATATAAGAACCTGCTTTTTTTAACATTGACAGTTTGACACTGAAATTAAACCAATAGAAACTTGTTATGTTATGATATCCTTGCGTCATGACGTTATCATTGACCTAGGTATTTTTTCATTATTTTCATTATTAACCTAGGGAGAGAAATTCAATTTTTCCCAGAAAAATTGATGGAATAATGACTATACTTCTCAGGTTAGTAGTAAAAAAACTACTTTACGCACTGGTGCGTGACATTTTATGTCTTCTAAAAGCTGCGTAACGTAAGTACTTTACGCGCGGTAGTGGAAAAAAACAATTGTTGCGCTTTCACTTACAGTCGGGAATGCGATGTTGTACCCATACAGGGTGATCCATTTAAATTGAGACATTTCAATATCTCGAAAATTGCGCGCGTTTTTGAAAAAAAAAAAGTTCAATAATGTCTTAAGTTCAATGGCCCACCCTGTATACCTATTGTATATCGTGTGCTGGAAACTTAAAATTACCAATTCAATTTTTCATTGCATATGAAATTTTTGCGACTAAATAAAAGAAAAAGTAAAGTCTGTTTTTTTTTTTAACGATAATTCCTCAAGTCAAAAATTTAGTAACTATGTTGGCAACACAAGCCTTCTCTACATAAAAAATTTGAAAGCATCGACAATTTAACATTGTTTTGCCAACATAATGTCATTTTGACTTTCATCTTCAAAAAAACGCAGACTTTAAAAATTCCGCTTCTACCCTTTGCGAACGAAAATAGAAAATTTCCTCAAAGAGGCAAAAAGGGGATAATTCCGTCAAGCTGGCAACACTGTGGCTGACTCGTTATCAAACGCAAGGATATCAACAAAGCATTTGATAGGTTGGATATAAGCCCCGCCCCTTTCCAATCAGATGCGAGTGATATTAGCAGGGCACTCAATTGGTTAGTTGAGCCCCGCCCCTTTCCGGGGTTTATGTATCGTCAAGGTATTTGATTGGTTGTTTCGTTTTCAACCCTTTCCAATGGCTCCGGCCCACCTACAGTGACTTAACCTTTTCAAATAGAAATTCGGTACCGCCGCCATATTCTTGCAAATTTTGAATATGAATATAGAAGTTAGCCACGCCCTCGCCGCCATATTTTTGCAAATTTTTTGACCTATCGTCTAGGACTCCCCTAAAATAGTTGAGGTTTATAATGCGTGAGGTATATAATGACTTTCTCTACCGAGGAATATATAGATTTTTTTTTGGAAAATGAATAATTTATAATCTGTGCTCTAATTATTTTTTTTGAAGGCCCTCTTGAAAGTGGTGACCTCTAACAACAGCTTACGATAACTTTCTATATACCTACAGAAACTTGTATTTTTTTTTTATTTGACGTATGAAATTGAAATTGAACCAATAAAAACATGACAATATCCTTGCGTTATGACGTCATTTTCATTATTAACCTAGGTATTTTTTCATTATTTTCATTATTAACCTAGGGAGAGAAATTCAATTTTTTCCCAGAGAAATAGATTGAATAATTACTATTTCTCAGGTTAGTAGTAAAAAACCGACTTTTTTCGCACAGCGAGACAGTTTGTTGGACTGAGCCGTAGGCGAGTTCCACAAAGCGAGCAAGTGTGGAAAACGGTTTTTCTACTACCGTGCGTAAAGTACTAACTTTACGCGCTATTGAGAAGACGTAAAATTTCACTTCACGCACTAGTGCATAAAGTAATTCACTTCACGCACTCAGTGCCGGATTTACCGATTTGCCGCCCTACGCCTGTTCGAGCGCCTGTTTTAGGCGCGTAGCCAGAAAATTCAGATGGGGTGGGGGTTTCGCTATTGAAATTAAGAAACATTGCATGACCAATGACCATAGAGATGTCAGAAAAAAAATTGCGACGCAGGCGAAAATTTTGTAGAATTTCAAGGTCAATGCTTTATATGAAAAGAATAAAATTTTGAGGGTAAAAAAGTATATGCTAAAACATAGGTCTCGTGGTTTTTAATTATATTTTCTGATCAAGTGGGGGGGGGGGGGTTTAACCCCTAAAACCTCCCCCGTAGTTACGCCCCTGGCCTGTTTGGAAAGGACTACATAGCCAGGCATTTGGAGGCGGACGGGGCAAACTTAACAGGGACGCCAGGATTAAACGCAAATAATTTTGGGTGCCACGCCCAAAAACGTTTATTTTGAGCCTTTTTTCATTTTTTTTGTTCTGTACTACCTACATTTTATTACCTAAACTTGGTATAGGTACATTATTTTGATCTGTGTGTGGTCTTTTGTTCGATTCATTTTTTTTATATGCACTTTTTATTTTTAAAACCAGTGTTTACAGGCTCTGTAATTTTTTTTGGTAGGTATCTGTTCTTTGTGCTTTGGATCTTCGGCTTTCTTTTCCCGATTATTTTTTGTCTTTTTTGATTCTTTTTTTTTAAATTTTGCCGCTTCCCCAGATTTGCCGCCCTACGCCTGTGCGTACTGTGCGTATAGGGAAATACGGCACTGCACGCACTAGTTCGTCAAGGGCCATATTCTCCGTAGTTCATAAAGCCTGGCTTAGTGGAAATGCTTGGCTTTTTGTGTGACAAAGCCGAGCTTTTCCACTAAGCCAGGCTTTATGAACTACGGAGAATATGGCCCCAAGTAATTCACTAATCACTCCAAACACTAGTGCATCAATGACAGATGTCGACACTGTCAATTCAATATTTTTCTGGTAAATTACTTCACGCATCAGTGCTTAAAGTGAAAATATTCACTTTACACACTTGTTGCATAAATAACTATTTCAAACGAGTTTGTTACAATGCTTTTCCTACAACTGCAAAATGAAACATCCAAATACGTAATTTTTATACCAAAATAGATAGAAAATTAATAAGCAGCTTGTGAAAAACTTTTTCGCAGTCTCTATTTCCAGAGGTTGCCTAGCGTGTGAAAAACTCCATTTCCAGAGGCAGTTGTAGGAAAAATTCTAAAGTACGACCTTAGTGCAAACAGCTGACGACTTGTTAATGACGTCGGAAATGGTGACACACCAATATGGCGGCGATTACCACAAACGAGGCCGATAAGCAATTCAGTAGTGTGTATTATTCTAGTGTGTTATCCTTGCATTTCAACTTGTTTTTTATCTACTTGATCCGAACCATTTCTGTATCGACTTCGGAACAAAACGAGTTTACCTCGCGGCCATTCGTTCCAATCTTATCATTTCAGAACATCTCGAGCAAATCTTTTTCTTCTAGCTTTAAAATGACAGCTCGAAGATTACCCTGAGAGTTCAGTGCACATTTTTTCTTTGTTCGGTTTGATCCAGATCATGTTCGAGCAAAATTTTGCGTGTTCGATTACGAGCCGGAATGGAACCGCAATACGTCTCTACTACGCCTGCTCATTTTCATAGCTTACGATACAAAGCTGCAAAACTATCTTTTTAATTGAATGAAATGAATTTAAAGAATTGCGCAAGATTGGGAAATTATTTTTTCTTATCGCAACAAAATTACGCCCACAAAGTCAATGAATCCTTCTTCGAATCTCAACACTCCGGACTACTTCCAAGAGTGTCAAATGCGTCACGAGTGACGTCAGTTTCTGACTCACTCCAAAACCTTTGACAGCGGATTATTTTTTTGCACTTGCCAAAATTCTTCATAACGAGTGGCTGTGCTATCTAGGTGTGGGGCTGTGCAGGGCGAAAAACCATAGTTTTTGATTTTAGGCCTAAGCTTTTATGTTACAAGTATTGTAGTAAGTAAGGTAAGTACTTAATTCGAATGTATTTAAGTTGAATCAGCAGTTTTTAGTATTTTGCTTATTACATAATGTGCAAATACCTTTCTATCGATTATCAGGATTTAATAATAATTGTTGTTATTTTCTAATTAAAATCAATAGAAAAACACGTTACTTTGGTAGCTGGTACAAAAAATTATTAAATAAGCCTCAAAAAATATTGGTAGAATAGAGCATTTTTGAAGGAAAAAAAAACTGACCTACGACCAACAACAATTTGCCAAAAATATTTGATTTTCACGTGATGTAGGTGTTGTGTTTTATTTATAAATCCAACTTAAAATTTTAGCTTCTTTAACTTTGCATAGGTAACCAAATTTCAATTTTTAAGGTCAGTTTTTCTAGGTTAAGGTTAGCATAAAGATTTTTTAGAAAGGAAATTCAATAATTCAACTACTTGTTGCTTTTGTAATTATTAAGTACCTACTTAAATTCTCTTATAAGCAACAACATTTTTTTTCCAGCAAAACACTGGTACAAACTTAACCAAATAGGATGCACAGAGCAAGGACTTTAGTGAATGCAATATCGGGGCCGCCTGGGCAAAAATTTGCCTCCTGGCTCATCAAGAATTCTCCCGTAGCCAGCTTACAATGTAGAGACTATAATGTTCCAGCTACCGCAGAACCCTTTCTCAATGGCGCCTCCAGTGCTTATGTGGAGGACATGTATAATGCTTGGCTGGTTGATCCAGCTAGTGTACATGCGGTAAGAATTTATGTCTAAACAAAAACTTGACCTTATTTATAAATTGTCGAGTATAGTTCTTTTGAATCTGGATCAAACAAACCCTTTATCTGGAAAAAAAGCAAACATTTTCAACTTTAAAATCAATTTAGGTTGGTTTTGTATTTGGCAAAAACATAGACTATTAAAGCAAGACCCTATAACTGTGTGCATAAAAGTTAATTACCTAGAATGGTTTCTATATTTTATAAGTTTATAAACTCCAATGTCACATTTGAACTTTATTCTAAAAATACTTGTATTTATTTTTGATTAGTGGCTATGCTACATGTAATATATTGATAAAATAGAGGTGGTTTTCTTGATGGCATATAGCCAAATCTATTATTCAGTAGCGAGTCAAAATATTGCAAGGAGAATAAAATATCCTTGATAATATTTTGTCTATTATGAGAAATAATTAGCGCTTGGCCAGCAAAAACAAAAATAATCTAGTGGAGTACCTATTTGCGTTGCTGGTTATTTACCATATTTAAATATATTTTTTTTTTGGCTATTGCCCATTTAGGGTTTGAAAGTAAAGTCTCTGGAAGAAATCTTCAATCTCTGCATACTGTTAGGAAGTTCATAAATTCGGAATGGTTCAACGATTATTTCAATCTTTATCCAAAAATGTATAAAAAACTAATTAGGGTAGCAAAAAGGCAATATTACAGTGGGCGCGTTAACAATGCAAATAATGCTGTTAGGGTGTATTGGAGAATAATTAACGAACTTTGTGGAAAAACAAATAAATCGACAAACAAAATACAATTGAACCAGAGGAACTTAGTAACTTTTACTGTTCCATAGCAGGTAACTTAACGAAAAACTTGAAAACAAATCGTGATCCGGTTACCTTCTTGACGACATTTTCAGTCGAAGAGTGTTTTCATTTGACACCAACAAATGTGGATGAACTGAAAAACATAATTATTGATATAAAATAAACAGAATTCCTCGGGTGTTGATAATCTATCTATAAAATTTTTTAAGAATCTCCCTGAAGCAGCACTTACTGAGTGTATAAATCAGTCTTTCACAGCGGGAATATTTCTGGACTGTTTAAAACTTGCCGTGATTATTCCCATTTTTAAGGAACGCGACGAAACAGACCCCTCTAACTATCGCCCTAGTTTCTCTGCTGACAACTTTATCAAAGATATTCGAGTAGATTGTTAAGATTAGACTTTTGGAATATTTGGAGGAAAACAACATATTGCATCCAGAGCAATTTGGTTTCCAGGAAAAGAAAGGAACGCACGATGCCATTTTTATGTTTCTTGAAAATCTTTTTCTGGGATTACCTAAATGATGGAGAAAGGGTCGCGGCAGTGTTCTGTGATTTCTCTAAGGCGTTTGACTGCGTGGATCACAGGATACTGCTGAGGAAGCTTGATCACTGTGGTATTAGGGGGAAGGAATTGGATTTGTTCGACAAAGACTCTGAAAGAAAAAGAATAACTCATGGTGTACCTCAGGGATCGGTACTTGGACCAATACTTTTCTTAGTCTATATAAACGACATGGCAGACCTGCCCATTGTAGGTCTTTTTGTGATTTTCTGATCTCTCTGTTCATTAGTAGATACCATCGTAATGTTATTACGTTTGTAATCATTAAGGGGATTATTGTACAAAAGTAGGATGAAAATTTTTTAGAGAAAGCTTGTCTCCTTTTTTATCATTTGGGAAGGTGTGGGCTTCTTTTCATTTCTCCAGGACTCTCTCGCTACCCATCAAGTTAGTCATTGCTTGTGCAAGGGGCGGGCTGATAGGTTTTCCACATTTTTACAAAAATATTGTTGGAATGTTGTCAGGACCTGGGCTAGAATCTTTCTTGAGGGCGAGAATCGACTCCCCAACGCGTTTTGTTGGTAAGGTAATTGATTCACCAAGTCTGACATATGTTGGTTGATTGCGACATAGTCAGCAGTCCAGAAGTTTATTTTCCTAACAGAATGAGTCTCTTTAAATTATGCATTCAATTGTGTATGTGCTCGTATGACTAGATGACCACTAAGTCCTATAAGGGGTTCACTGCAGATGTGTGAAATTTTCTTGTCATTTACCACTACTAAGTCAATGATGATGAACTTCTCTAAATCTGGTGGGGAAACTAATCACTTGGTAAGCAACATTTACAGCAAGTAACAAATCCAATGACTCCGGAAAAAGTTGAAACTGCAGTAAAATCACTTAAAGTTTCAAGTCCAGGGCTCGACGAAATTCCTCCTGTTTTCTCAAGAACTGAATCCAGGTGCTAAAAGGGACACTAGCTGACATGCCTAATAACATTGCAAGAACAGGGGAATTCCTTGCAGCATGGAAAAAAGCAGTGGTGACGCCTATTTATAAAAAGGAAATAAACAGCATGCAGAAAACTATCGACCTATTAGTTTAACGAGTACACTGTGCAAATGTATGCAGAAAATAATCACAAAAGAGCTCACCCAATTTTTTATGGACACACGAGTCATACCAGATCATCAGCACGGCTTTTTTCCCGGGAAATCGACAATTACAAATCTCCTAACAAGACTCAACCACTGGACACTGTCAGATGACAACCACGAACCAATCCATGTGATTTATCTTGACTTCCAAAAAGCATTTGACAAAATACCAACACAGTTCCTAATATACAGGGTGTCCCACGGTGGATGGCGTATTAGACGTTTATGGAGAACTAAAAAGCGAATCATTTTGAAAATTTGGCAACCGGGATAAACGACCATGATCTACACTTTAAAAATATTTTTGACCATGCGGTGTTGCCACTTCTACTCTAAACTAGTGGCAACATCACTATTTTAAATGGAACACCCCATATTTAATTGCATATTTGGATTCTACATAAAATTCTGAGCAGATTTCATGTGATATACCCTATACCTAAGTTCAACTGTTTTGGAAATATTGACAGTTGAAAATTGACTTTTTGCAACTTTGACAGGCTGTAAAACCTAATTGGTTAATTTTAGAGGAAAACCGATTTCACATTCCTATCTTAGATTTTGATAAACTATCATTTAACACCAACTTTGAACTTAACCAGAGATTAAATTTAACTGAAATTTTTAATCATGGATTTAATTCTAAGTTGGTGTCAAATGATAGTTTATAAAAATCTAAGATAGGAATGTAAAATCGGTTTTCCTCTAAAATTAACAGTTCAGGTTCTACAGCCTGTCAAAGTTGCAAAAAGTCAATTTTCAACTGTCAATATTTCCAAAACAGTTGAACTTAGGTATATGGTATATCACATGAAATCTGCTTAGAATTTTACGTAGAATCCAAATATGCAATTTAATACGTGGTGTTCTATTTAAAATAGTGATGTTGCCACTAGTTTAGAGTAGAAGCGGCAACACCGCATGGTCAAAAATATTTTTAAAGTATAGATCATGGTCGTTTATCCCGGTTGCCAAATTTTCAAAATGATCCGCTTTTTAGTTCTCCATAAACGTCTAATACGCCATCCACCGTGGGACACCCTGTATAAAGTCGAACACGTCGGAGTTAGGAGCAATTTACTCCAGTTGATCGAAGGATTCCTCACAGGAAGAACTTTTCAGGTGCGTCTGGGTCCAACACTTTCAAAAGAGCACAGAGTGCATAGTGGAGTATCACAGGGATCAGTTGTCGGTCCTCTACTCTTTATTGCCTATTTCAGTGATCTCTATCTAGGGCTGGAAACAAGAAATGCATCTTTTGCCGACGACGGAAACATTTATGGAAATCCACTTTCGCAACATACTGCTATTCAGAGAGACCTAAACAATATCAAAGAATGGACACAGCTATGGAAAATGCCCTCGAATAATTCCAAATGCACAGTCCTACATATTGGCCAGGACAACCCTAAATTGAATTACTTTTTTGAACAGTTTCAAATAACACCTATCATACAACAGAGAGATCTAGGAATCACTGTAACCCAGGACTTGAAATGGGAAACTCACATCACGCAAATGACCAAAAAAGCCTATTCAATGATTTACCTCATACAAAAATCATTTAAAGACCTCTCCAAAGATATGATACTAAAGCTACATAAATCATATGTCAGGCCAAGAGTGGAATATGCACAAACTATTTGGAATCCTTACTATGCTAAAGAAATAGAGCAAATTGAGATAGTACAACGAAGAATAACTAAGCTGCCTCCAGACCTTCATGAACTGCCCGATGAGGAACGATTAACCCAGCTAGACCTAACTACCCTAAAAGATAGAAGAATGAGGGGAGATCTCATTGAAACTTTTAAAATAATGAATGGGCACTATGCATGCGGCTTAAAAGAGATCTACCACCTCAACCAAAACACCAATCTCAGAGGACACAATCTAAAGCTTTCCAAGGAGAAATGTAACAAGCTAATGAGAAGAAACTTTCTAACAAACAGGGTGGTTTATCTCTGGAACAGTCTTGGTAATAACACTGTCACGTCAACAACAAAGAACCAGTTCATAAATCGTTTAGACCAGGAAATGAAGAACCAAAGCACAACGTTCTTTGTGCACTATACTGTATGAGGCAACTAAGTTTCAGGAGGACTATTAAGACCGCAGAGGCTCTTTTGACAAGAGCAATGCATGACTTCCCACAAATCTCTAATTTTTAAACAACAATCAAATAGATTCAGCAGTTTCATCGGATTTATTCCATCTACTGCAGATACCCATAATAATAATAATAGTAAAGCTTTCATTGTCTGATAAATGTAAAGAAAATTGCTGGATGCTAGGTTAAAATGTGTTAGCGTTAAACTTTTACAGTCAATCCTGGGGGGGGGGGGGCAGTTGAAGTCGCCTTTGGAAATATCACTGTAACCTCTTGATAATTTCACTCTTAAATATAATTTTTGAAGTCGGTGCATTTCATACAGTCAATGCAATTTGCTGGCAGCAATATGTAGGTTATTTTGGTTTGGAACATAAAGGCAATCTGCTAACAGCAAATAAATAACTAGCCCCAGAAATACTATAGAGTGCATCATAGATCTGCAGGTAAAGGTTTTATGTTTGAAAGTCATAGCTGCTGTTGACTCCTCGACAAGTCATAATTGCTCCTCAGTTTTGTATTCATCAAATATTTTATTTGTGTGTTACTAGAATTTTAGACAGGGAAAATATATTTCAATAGCAATATTTAAAATCACCTCGAAAAGAAATCAGACCATGGTAATAAAAAAAGGTATTTATTATTTAGTATGAGTTATTGAAAATTGCCCTTTTTGAACAAATGATAATACCCAGTAAAAGCTTATATCATCTACTTGATCATACAGGAAAAGTGAGATATAGGTACTCCTAGACATCTGAAACTATGCTCTTCAAGAAGCTTATTATAGAGGAATATTACCATTATTTGTGTTCACTCAATATTTTTGCAAATATTTATTTATTTTTCCAAATATTTACTAATCTAGAATTTCTTTTAGTCTTGGGATGCGTTTTTTCGTAACTCCCAAGGCGGTGGCCCTGGTTACACCTCGCCACCGTCACTGGGTCAACCAGGCAGAAACGAAATGCCCCTAGGAGCACTTATACCGAGCCTCGGAGGCGCTTCTTCTGTTGGAGTTGGAGGAGTAAACGAAAAAGTAATTGACGATCATTTGGCTGTTCAAGCTATTATCCGAAGCTATCAGGTATGAATTTGTGATCTATTTTACTAATTGATGAAGTACATTATTATAAAAGCATGTGTGGGTATTATTGGCCCATCCCTAAGCTTTATTGAATGTTTATTTCTTTGCTTATATTATTTGTTTTAAAACAAAATCATCATTGGTTTCAATAGCAACGTGGTCATTTGGTAGCCAAGTTGGATCCGCTGGGCATTATGTTTTCAGATCGAAATGCTACCATTAGCGATCTGATGGGTTCTGCACCATCTGAGGTTATTCGTCAACATAAACTGGGTAAAGCACTACGATTATCATTTGAAAGAAGCAGTCAAATTGTTCATTATAACCTGAACAAGTTTAATGAACAAATTTGGACTCCACATAATGCATTATTGAAAGAAACATTAATGGAAAAATATATCTTCGATTTGGGTTAATAATTGCAGTTTGAAGCATAAAATTGTTCATATTGTATAAATAAACGTATTATTTTGTTTATTTTATAGTAATTTGAACAATAGGAAAAATTATTCATAATCTACCTACAATATTATATTTATCTTGTTCCTGGCTCGCTTCCTGGTGGTCAGATAAGATTTATTTTATCACATTTTGAGTTGATTTAATTAACATAGATAATGATCTTTTGCACAATATCGCTTTAGCTTTGATTGCACGCAAATTATTCATACTAATAATGTCACAATACATATTCAATTTAACAGCCAATCAATAAAATAATCAATCATTGTTTTTATGTTAACTAACATTTTGGCTTGGCTTGTAAGTTGCTCCTAGCAGGAAGATGCTTGAAAATGCTTTTAAAATCATGCTTTATTAGGTAAGATTTAATATTTAAAAAAAAAAATGCTCACAAATGTGTAGTAGAAGGTGTTGGCAATGTTGTTTCTAGATCCGGGGCCATCACATCGCCAACTTGGATCCGTTGGGAATCAATAGTGCTGACCTCGATGACCAAACGCCGCAAGAGTTGATTTACAAAAATTATAATTTTGGTAAGGGCCTGAATCTGTTGTGAAGATTTTTTGTTTTTTTTTATTTATTTATTTTATTCATGTAGCCAGTTGATATGGCATTGGATTTTTTTATTATTGAAAAGTTATGGTGGCAAAGTCACAAGAGAAATAGTTAATTTTGTGCTGATGTAAAACAGCCTCAAGTGGTACAATTCAGTGGCAGATCTGCCCATTGATAATCCCTTCTGGTTTTACCTAAGAAAGATGACTTCTAACCTTATGGTCACCAGGGTTTTATGAATATTGTAATGTGTGAAACATCTAATGTGTTAGAAAACATTTGAAAAATAACAATGAACTAAAGTAATACATTTCAACTAAGTATAAATCGCGGTAAAAATCCAGTGGTAGATTCAATAATAAAATAAAATATCAACATCACAGAGAAATGGAAATTCGAATAATTAAAGTAAGTGATGCATGAGTTACACACAAACAAAAAAAGTTGTTATATGACAATAAACTTGCACTATGAAAAGTTTTAGTTTGTTCAATAAGCGTAGTTTCTCTAGTATTTTTGTTCTAATAAATTATCGTTACATTGTAACATTACTTAACTACACTACACTACACTACCTCACATTTGTTTATGTTCTCACATCATTTTGCTTGTTTTTTTTTGTTCTAACTTTTTTTAGACAGCCCTTCTAGAACGTATTCAGGAGAACTGCGCAGACAGGTTCGGGAACTTATGCGACGTAAGCACTCTGTTTATTTTTATTTTTTTCTTATTATTTTTAATTTTAGTAGTAGAGGTTTTGGTAGTTTTGTAAGTAGTAGATATTTTTGTGGCGGGCGACAATTCCAAGAAATTTGTAAGTAAGTATGTAATTTAGTAGCTTCAAGCACCATTTGCCTTGTGTAATTAGTGAATGTCAAAACCACCTCGAGCCTCTTAAAATTCTTCTTTTCCTTTTCGTTTCAGTTTGTACTTGAAAAAACTTTGAATTTTACCCAGGGCTGAGAAGTTCAGATGCTTCATCAAAAATCATTTGAAGGAGCTACAGTTTTTACGATTCAATTGTCATGCTCAGTTACCTACTTGTTCTTGGGTAAAATTTAGTTTTTTTCAAAGGAACTTGTAAAGTGGTCTTAACTACGTCTTTTTTGGTTGTTTTAGACTTGTATTTTCAAACTGTTTTTGAACCCAAATTTTAGATTTGATTAATCCAAATAAGTACATAATGTTTCTTTTATCGTATTTAAATGTTTAAATTTCTAATTTCTTTCCATGTTCTTATTAGATGAAACTGATATGGACAGAGTGTTCAAACTCCCATCAACTACGTTTATCGGTGGAAAAGAAAAATCCTTGCCTCTAAGAGAAATTTTACGACGTCTAGAATTGGCTTATTGCAGACACATTGGCGTCGAATTCATGTTTATCAACAGTTTGGAACAGTGTAACTGGATCAGGCAAAGATTGGAATCTCCTGGATGTATGGAGTTGAGTCCTGAGCAGAAACGATTAATTTTGGCTCGTTTGACCAGAGCAACAGGGTAAAAATCATCTACTGTTCTTGTAACAAATATATGTATAAATAATGTTCTCAGGTTTGAGTCGTTCCTCTCTCGTAAATGGTCATCAGAAAAACGTTTTGGTTTGGAAGGTTGTGAAATTTTAATACCGGCCATGAAAACTGTTATAGATAAATCGACAGAATTAGGCGTGGAAAGTATAGTGATGGGTATGCCACATAGAGGTCGCTTGAACGTGTTAGCCAATGTCTGCAGGAAACCTTTGTATCAATTGTTTACACAGTTTGCTGGATTGGAAGCTGTTGACGATGGATCTGGTGACGTCAAATATCATTTGGGAACCTACATTGAAAGGTAAGAATAACAACTTTAATATGTATTTGATTCCTGATTGTTTTGTGGTTTATGGTAAAGCTAGGATTTGTTTTATAGTTTTATCTATCATCAAAGCTTAACTTTAAGTGATTTTCCAGTTAATGGTAAAACTGTATCATTTTTAGATTGAATCGTGTTACAAACAAGAACATCCGTCTTGCTGTTGTGGCTAATCCCTCTCACTTAGAAACCGTAGATCCTGTAGTTGAAGGCAAAACTAGAGCTGAACAATTCTACAGAGGTGATGGAGAAGGCAAGAAAGTCATGTCCATGCTACTTCATGGTGATGCTGCGTTTGCCGGTCAGGGTGTAGTATTTGAAACTATCGGTCTTAGTGAATTGCCAGATTATACCACTCACGGAACTGTACATATTGTTGTTAATAATCAGATCGGGTTCACTACTGATCCTAGGTATTCGAGATCTTCACCATATTGTACAGGTGAGAATTTATGATCTATCTATTTCCATATTTTTACTGCAACTTCGATTCGCAAATAGTATAATTTCTTTATAAAACTAAAATATTGGATTAAAATTTAAGTGAGTGGTTATGGTTTACAGATGTCGCTCGTGTTGTAAACGCTCCAATCTTCCACGTGAACGCTGACGATCCAGAATCAGTTATCCATGTATGTAACATTGCTGCTGATTGGAGAGCAACGTTCCATAAAGACGTTGTCATTGATTTGGTGTGTTACCGTCGCTACGGTCACAATGAACTTGATGAGCCAATGTTCACACAGCCGCTTATGTACCGTAAAATCAGAAGCACTAAGCCTTGCTTGGACAAATACGCCGACCAATTAATAGCTGAAGGCGTTGTCACTGATACTGAAGTCAAAGATGTCAAAGCAAAATATGATAAAATTTGCGAAGAAGCTTTGGACACTGCCAGGAAGGAGACTCATGTTAAATTCAAGGACTGGATCGACAGTCCTTGGTCTGGATTTTTTGAGGGAAAAGATCCTCTAAAGGTAACCAATCGTTTTACGAGAAAAAAAAATCACCATCATGGAAGATTAACTACCATATTACATAATAATCATTTTCATCATTAAAGTTGTTGTTTGAAGTTTGATTTTTTTGAGGTGGCAACAACTGGAATAGTGGAAGACACTCTAGTACACATCGGCAAAAGATTCTCATCCCCACCACCGAATGCGGCTGAATTTATTATCCACAAGGGTATCGAGCGTATTTTAAAGTCCAGAATGGAAATGGTTGAAAATAGGGTGTGTGACTGGGCGCTTGGTGAAGCTATGGCTTTTGGTTCTCTACTGAAAGAAGGTATTCACGTTAGATTGTCTGGACAGGATGTGGAAAGGGGTACTTTTTCGCATAGACATCACGTTTTGCATCATCAAACTGTCGACAAGGCTACTTACAGGTAAATATTTTTTTGTAAAAAATTGAGGTATAAAACTTAAATTTTCAGGCCGCTTTGCAACTTATACCCTGACCAAGCCCCCTACACAGTTTGCAACAGTTCTCTATCCGAATATGGCGTCCTTGGCTTTGAATTGGGTTATTCTATGACCAACCCCAATGCGCTTGTAATTTGGGAAGCCCAATTCGGCGATTTCTCCAACACTGCTCAGTGCATCATCGACACCCTTTTATCCAGTGGTCAGTCAAAATGGGTCAGACAAACTGGTCTGGTAATGCTGTTACCACATGGTATGGAAGGTCAAGGCCCCGAACACTCTAGTGCGCGTCTGGAACGGTTCTTGCAAATGTCTTCTGACGATCCCGATTATTTCCCACCGGAAACTGAAGATTTTTCTGTGCGTCAATTGCACGATATTAACTGGATTATTACTAATTGTACCACTCCAGCCAACTTTTTCCATATGATGAGACGTCAAATTGCTTTGCCGTTCAGGAAACCTTTGATTGTTATGACACCCAAGAGTTTGTTGAGACATCCCGAAGCTAGGAGCTCATTTGATGAAATGACTGAAGGTAATTTTCACTTAAAAGATTGGTCTGACTAAAAAACGATTATTTTTGTTTTTGTTTTTAGGTACTGATTTTAAACGAATCATCCCCGATGAAGGCAAAGCTTCACAGAATCCTGGCGGAGTGCAGAAATTGATCTTCTGCTCTGGAAAAGTTTACTATGATCTGTTGAAAACAAATAGAGATCTGGGAATTGATGATAAAATCGCTCTCACTCGTGTTGAACAGGTAAGAAATTCAATATCATAAATAAGTATACTTTGAAATTAAACTAATCAGCCAAAATATTCAATTTTGTGGCAAACATTGTTTTTGGAGAAATAGAAATACTTTTGATTGTGTCTTGAATTTGTAAATAAATAAATAAATAAATATTTCTCAAAGCAGTTAAAATAAAGTATACTTACACAGCAGGCAAAAGGCTTTCATACAAACACTAGTATCTCATTTCTTTTTCATTTTCGTCCCAAAATATGAAAATTCTATGCTTTCCTCCCTATAAAATATTGACAGTATCGGTTCAAAAATAAATAGTCTAGAAAATTTTCACCTTTTCCTAATATATATTTTTTTCTTATACAGTTGACACCATTCCCATTCGACTTGATCAAAAAGGAATGCGAGAAATATCCAAGCGCTCAAGTTGCCTGGGCTCAAGAAGAACACAAAAATCAAGGGGCTTGGACTTATGTCAAACCCAGATTCGAAACTACTTTGGCTGGCCAACGAGATGTCATGTAAGTCACAAATATCGTACACAAAGTTTGTTTCATAATCGTGAAGATATGATTTTTGGTATGGATGTTGTTCATTAGCATTTTTTTTTTCTGGTGTGTTTTAGTCCATCTAAAAAAGGTTGGTTCAGTAAATTGTTCGGCAATGACGAGCCAAAACCCAAGGAGACCAAACCTGATCCAAGGGTTATTAGGTAAAAAAAAATCATATCTTCATTTTGTGTTTAAAAAGTAGATTCATAGGATGCACTTGTAGCTTCTCTTTTAGCTTGATAGTAAAAAATATGTTTTTAGTGCAGCTTCTTTTCTAATCATGTGAACTTGGGAAGATTGTGGACAAATGGGATGGGCTAGTTTTTTCACTCTGAAATTTTACAGGATCTATAATAATGATCTCACAATTTTTTTATTTTATTTTTTAAAATCTGGTATCCTGAGACTCTTGTGAGGCAAGATGTTTTAAAGATTTAAATTTTCTATAATTTTAAATCATTAATGTGAACTGGACGTATGATTCTTCTATTACGATTAATTGTTCCAGCTTATTAAGATATAATCATAGCCAAAATCTTCCTAGTTCTTGTATGTTGACCCATTATTTTTTATTTATGATTTTATATTGACAAAATCTATTCTTTTTTAGCTATATTGGTAGACCTGTTTCTTCAAGCACAGCCACAGGTAACAAACAGCTTCACTTGAAAGAATTGAAAAATTTACTTGATGACGCAACAAGGCTGTAAGCGAAAACAATTAAAATTTTATTTATGTTTTAATTTATTCTATACATATAGTGTTCCCCTTTAAAATGGAAAACAATATTTCTTAGAAAAATGCTAAAGTGTGCCTTTTGAATATTTTTCCAGAGAAGGAAAGCCTTGTTACAGTTACATGTTTAACATCACGAAAAACTTTTTTTTTATTCAAAAGGCCACCCCATTAATAGAAAATTTTCTCAAGTAAAAATAACTTAGTCTTTTAAAATTGCACCAATTATACAGATAATCAAATCTATAGATGTAATAAATGTACATAGATAGAGAGCACCACTGTTATTTTTCTCAGTTGTTGTACATTTTTGACAAATTAAAGTCGGAAGTGTGTTTTTAATTAGAACCATTGAAGTATTCATTTAGTCAAGGAAAAAAAAAACTATCCCAATGGTTATGGTATTTCTTCAAGTATTTTAAAATTTAATGTTATTTATTTATTGTATTTTTTCGAACGAGATAATAAATTTGTTGCTTTATCATAATGATATTTTAGTTTTCTTTCTGATCCTATGGGACGACTTAGAAATTATTTCTGTGGGAGAAAGATGAGAACTACATTTATTTGAAGCCTATCCTAAACAGTTGTAGATGAAATCCCGTTATGAAATGTTTAGCAAGTCATGATCTGGTCGAGTTGAAATCTGTTGTTTAGCTAAACTTGGTAACTTTTAATTGACATGAAAGTTCAATGGATCAAGAAAAAATTAGTATTGATTGATCAATTCAAATAATAATATGACACTGTATATGATTGACCAACTTATTGATTGACGAGTCAGCGATAAACAAATATAAATAGTGGTCGGCAACAAACGGATAGGCAGACTTGGAGCAGCGCAATTACCTCTTTTGGAAAAGCTACTCTGGATGTCTTCAGTCTTCGTGTCGTCCAGTGCAATTACCTCTTTCGGGAAAGCCCCTCTGGATGGCCCTTTACTTTAACGAATCGCTCCTAACGTGGCTTTATTGTATATTTCAGGTAGCTCCTCTGTGCCCCTATAGAATAGGCACTATGTACCTTAGGGATATCCTTTGGTAATTACTATTTATTATAACCTTCCCTCTACACTATATATATACCTTAACTAAATATCAAGTGAGTCTCTATTCTCCTGACCCTACGTTACGTACCCCGTCACGACAGGATATAGTTGTGACATTTGGTGGAGGCGCCGTTTCCGTAACACAAGAAATCCAGCATATGCAAGAACCAGGATAGCAATTTTAGAGGGAATACGAAATTCCCACCTATCACTTAGTAACACAGGAGGAAATCATGGAACAAGAACATACAGAAGTAGTGAGACTAGATGACCACAGGTTGGATAACATCACAAGCGGCAAAGTTGAATTGGCATTACAAAAACTACTACTGAAGTATAATGACGTTTTGGCCAAATCAACAAAGCACATGGGAAAGATAAATCTGACAGAACATAAAATAGAAGTAGGAGGAGCAAGTCCAATAAGAACCCGTCCTTACAGAGTATCCTAGAAAGAAAGGCAAATAATCGATAAGCAAATAAAATAAATGCTAGACATAGACAGCAATGTAATAAGGCCATGTCATTCACCGTGGGCTACTCGGGTGGTCCTAGTAAAGAAAAAAGATGGGAAAATCCGTTTTGTGTCTACTACAGAAAAGTTAGGTACCGTCAAGCTGGGTGACTTGAGACGGCCCGGCGAGTTGAGACAAAACTTTTGAGGAAACCAAATATATACCTGGCAATAATATATCCGACGCATTTGGGCGCCAATCGTATTTATTCGACTTAAGGGTTGTCAAGACGTGTTATAGTAATGTTTGGACCACCGCGGAAGCGATAAGTAATTTTTTGTGCATTTTTTTACGCGTGTATGTAATTGTTGAACTAAAAAATGGCTGAATAACTTTGCATACTGTCTCTATACTGTCTAGGACTGCCTATTGAAACTTTGCTCAGAAATAGATTGATATTTTGGGCATCTTCTGGAATATAGTAAGTTACTTTTCCTTTTTAAGAAAAAAAAAATATATATGAAAAGGTAAAAAGGCGGCTGATGCGGGTGACTTGAGACTTGTCTCAAGTCACCCCAAAACTATTCAGAGTGTTATTATGTGCCTGTTTCAATTGTTTTTATTGTGTTTTCAGCCTATTATGGGAAAATACAAAAGAAAACTTGACTCCTTGGCTGCAGGCCCTATGCTGATTCTGATAGCGAAATGTTGAATCGAGCGATTGAAGAACGAGTGAATCCTAACGAATAATATCAAAAATTAATGGCATTTTCAGGCGCACTATTCAACGAAAAGTGAATAATCTTAATACAAAAAATCCCGGTGGTCAAATAGTCTTTACAGTAGAATAGGAGCAGAGACTTTGTGGAAAATTTAGGAGTTTCTTGCCGTAGGGGCTTTCTAATTATGGGAAATCACTTAAAACATTTAGGAAAGTCGTAAAGACGGATGGGGTGATCAAAAATTCAAGAAAAATAACTTGCCTGGAAAAGATTAAGTCCGGCTTTTTTTGAAGAGACATTTTCAGATTTCAAGCACTCGTTGCTGTGACAAATATCAAACCTGCTAGCGCTAGGAGTCAATTGCCACCTTTTAAAAAACGTTTATTTGTCTCAAGTGATCCTTTTGGTTTGAAACATGAGCAAAAGCTTGAAATATATGGTTGTCTCAAGAAACCTACCCTAGTGTCTGACATGAGACAGTCAAAAAAAATTAAAAAACCCTGAGTAACTCGTTATTCACATAAAACTCAACTTATAAAACCGATTCTACGGGTTAAGACTCAACTTTCGACGTGTTTAAGTCATCACAAAGTTAAATAGTTTCGAAAATATCGCTTGCTGAAAGTCAAAATCGTCTCAAGTAACCCGATTTTACGGTACTTGATGCCGTAACAAAGAAATCAACATACCCTCTACCACAAATCGACGATATTCTGTCATATCTCCGAAATGCATCTTATTTCAGCACTCTTGATATGTTTTCTGGATAGGTAGTCATTGGGCAGGTACCCGTTGAAGAAAGCTCCAAACAGTACACCGCATTCGTAGCACAAGGTCACGGAACCTACAAATTTAATGATCTCAGCTTTGGACTATGTAACGCTCCCGCAACCTTCCAAGAATTAGCCGACCATGTTTTTTGGGACATGAAATGGAAGGACGTATTGATTAATCTAGACGACATATTGATATTCTCCCAAACGTTCGAAGAGCACAAAATTAAGAAAAATTTTGAAAAGATTACGACAGCCAAACCTAACTCTTAAACCAAGCAAATGCGAGTACCTACGAAAAGAAATAAAAATCATGGGTTTTAGTGTGAACGAAAAGGGCATACTACCAGATACCAGATAAACTGGTATGCATAAGGAACTTCCCAATTCCAAAGAAAGTTGAAGATGTGCAAAGCGTTCTAGGATTATGTAATTTCTATAGAAGGTTCATACGCAACTTCGCAGCAATAACAAAACCAATAGGGCCAACGTTTATCCTTTGGTAATTACTATATTATAACCTTTATGCTACGCTACAATATACCTTAAACTAAATACCAAGCGAGTCTCTATCCTCCTGACCCTACGTTATGTACCCGGTCACGACAGGATAAAGTTGTGACAATATCAAATACTAGACACCTAGATAGCTGGCAGCTGCAATAAAAAGTTCTGGCCAAAAAGTAGATTTTGACAGGAAAATAAATACCAGAAGCACTTTTAAATATAATATATTTAAATCAAAATCAAAAGTGTTACAATATAATATATAATCTCATAATACTAAACATAAAAGCGACAAATAATAAAATGAAAGAGGAATCTTGTCAAAAATAATAATGAAGTACATTTAATAGGTACATATTACAATTATTATCAAAAAAATATTATTGTATAACATACATATATAAAAAAGATCCTAAAAACAACTACAATCTAAAAAAAAAAAATGAAATATGACAGCGGGCAAGCTGAAATATTTCAAGTGTTGGTGGAGGGGTATAGTGAATTTCCAGGGATCAATAGAAACCCAAGAAAATCCTTTTGGTAACTACGCTAGGCGACATATAAAATTTAAATTTAAAAAAGTATGTCTTTTTGGGTAATAAGTAATAATTATTTTAGTAATAAAACTGGCACCGTATGGCAACAAAATTTGAACATATTATTTCGTCGTTTGTGCTTGAATTATAACCCTTTCGGTCACGATTTTGCCGTTCTAGTAAAAACAGATTCTTTATTAAATAAGAAAATCGATTTTTGAAATGTTTGCTGTACCTATTATCTATTCACAATCCGATGTCCAAAGGTAAAGGTAAAATTTATCACCTTTCAGTGCTATTTGATAGGGAATGGTGATAAATTTACCTTTACCTTTGGACTACGGATTGTGAATAGGATATAGGTATATTATTCAGTAAGTTGATAACAATATAAATATCAATTTTCAAATCTAAAAGATAGGTGAACAAAAGGGTTAAAGTAAAAATACCTTTATGGAATATAGCACAGAAAGTAATATCTGCCAAAAATAAAATATAAGGTAGGTAACTTCTTTCCTTAATGGACAATCTTCTTGATACAAATAACATGTAAAAAATCAAAAATTTTAATGCATAGGTATGAGGTCAAAGTCAAAAATTTAGATAAAATATCAGGATTAGGCAAAACACAAAACGTTCAAATGTGGTCTAAAATTTTTGACCGTTGTGATGTGGTATCACGTAGGTATTACCTTGATGCAGGGCAATTGAAAAGTTTTCTAAAATAAAAAGCTTAATGTTTTTTGGCAGATAAAATCTTACATTTCTGGATTGATTAAACACAATTAAGTGTTTCCTTGTAGCAGAAGCCTGACAGTTAAACTTTCACTGTGCAAAGTGTTCCAACAAGGACTGAACAGAGGCTAATTTTTGATTTCCCCTGTATGTTGGAGAAAATCCAAAATTGTCGTCTTATGTAGGTATTTTTTTCTTGCAGAATTCAATTATTGTATCACAAAACCTTTGAACTAAATATTATAGTATCTACAATGGATATGAAGGCAGGGTCTGGTGGAAAAAAAGTCTTGCGTTCATAACTCCAGATGGATATTATGAATACACGAGGATGTCATTTGGATTCGTAAACTCGCCTGCATGCTTCCAGAAAGCAATTGATAAGGCTCTCGAAAAGTTGAAGGACAATATAGCTTTCATTTATTTGGATGAATTGCTAATTCCCAGTAAAACGGTGGCTAAAGGATTAGAGAAACTTCAGTTAGTCCTACGAGCACCTATTTATTATTATTTTTATGTTGATGTGTTACCATAATTCTCTAAATATCTGTTCTGTTAAAAAGTTGTACAGTGTAGTTCTAGTAGTAGCTCGTCGAAATTTGCATTAGAGAAAACCGGGTTTTTGTGTTGTGATTTTTGAAATAAATCACATGGCCAAGGCATATATTCATCAGAAGAGAGATTACAGATTGATACTTTGTATTACAAAAGCCATTGACAGGCAAGAGAAGCAAGAAGATTTTACTCCCTTCTAACGCGTTTTTCATGACGGCAAATTATAAAATATGTCTAATTTCTTTTGACGTAAACTGAAGGTGATTATACCTGTATTACCTATGACAAACCTTTTGAGTTTAACAGTTTAATGAGGATTAAATATTGAAACAATAAGAAAAACTATCGACTATAGATGCAATTTTTCCAAAAATAAATAACAGGATGTTTCATTTAGAAAACACTTCCACCATGGCGTAAGTCTTTTGTGTTTGCTTCAAATGTTTCTTTGACTGAATTCTGCAGAAGATGGCTATTTTGAATTTTTTAGAAAATACAGAAAAAGTCTAAAATAACCCCTTTTTCAGTTTTCGTTGGAACACCCTGTACAGAGTGTATAATACAGGGTGCTACCACTCAAAGGCTAATCTGAAATTTTATAAAATGCATCATTGACTAAAATGCAAAAATGTAGAGAAAAAATATACCAAGTAGACTTTCAAAATGATCCACACAAAAGCATCAGAGATGAAAAACTAGCCAATGTTACATTATTAACATTCTCAGCAGTAGGTATCTTTTCATCACCCAGGGGGGTTATTTGATAAATTTTTACAACAATCTGATTCGAGAATTCAGCATAAACTTACCTGAGGCTTAGACCATTTTGCTATGCCATTCTCACATGGTTATAGAGCTTAGTTTGTAGGTCTTGCACATTAGGTTGAACAGAAAATAGTCCGCCCCATTATTTTTTGTGATTTCTAGACGAAATAGTTTCAAAAAAAAAACTGTTTCTACTCTAAGAAATACTATGAATGCTTAGAAACGAACACATTGATCATTGATGTTAAATAAACCTTAAAAAAGTGGGGTAGGTTTGTCCTAATGAGTGTAATTTATGTATTATCATTTCGAGTGTTTTTTGAACACAAACATTTTGGCAGCAAGATATAATTACCACCAATGAAAAATGTTTTTTTAGTGTTTCATATGGATCGTTTTGGTTAGCCGGCTCGGTATGGAGCACCCTGTATACTAGGTTTGTTTCAACTTGATTGGAAACTATTCGAGAAATATCATTTTCTTGTGCAGGGCAATAATTTCATTTCATTTACGAAGTTGCAATAGACAATAATTAATATGTGTTCAAGGTAAAAATAAAATAGATTTATCCAATTTAATAAATTTCAAATAAACTCTGGTAACAAAATTATTATAATCGGACGGTTGAAAAATGTAAAGTAAGGAGTGCGAAATTTACTACAAAAGCTCAGGACGTTTCAAAAATGGAAAATCGTCCTACTAAGATAATATTATAATTAATAGAATCTTCTCCGTTCAGGTAACTATCTGCTCAGTCCATCCGTTTCATCGTTCAAGGCAGTTCGCTGATATGAGTATACATACAAATTATTTTTCTTTTGATCAAATATAAACTACAATAGATTTTTTTTTTTCGCCTGTACAATTTTAGCAATAATTAAATCATCAGATATGGGGCGAGACAATGGCACCTAAGGTTTTGTTTTCATGGCAAAAGTATCGAAAATTAGGAAACAAAAATATAACAATAAACAAAAATAATATAACAACACAAAAAATAAATCTAGGTAACTTTGCGACAGGTTAATTTTACAATAATAATTATTAGTAAAATATACAAATATAATATTTTTCTTTGTAAATAGTGTAAATAAAATATCTTTTTTTTTTGTTCATTTAATTAATTATATACAAAAATGTGCCTTGACTAGGGATATATCGCATTCATTTAAGAGATTTCCACAGTTTCTGTGGTGGTAACATTGAAAAAATATAAGCCTAATTTGAAAATTTACACTTATATAAATCTTAAAAATTAAAAACGAAGATTTCTGCTCTCGAGTATTGTTTATCAGGTTACTATCTACCGTCTTTTTTATACACTTATTTAATTTAAGGGGCATCCCAAAAAATTCATAGTTTTTTGAAATACCCATTACCACTTACTATCCATCTTATCATATAAACAGACAAATAGATTCATGGCAGAAGTGGTGAAAAAATGCTTAAAAGTGCTATTTATATAATAGTAGGTAGGTATAACAACATTTATAAAAAAGTAACTAACACTTAAGTAAAGTTAGTATACGAGAAAAATCAATGATTAAAGTAAGCCTACAAAAAGGAGATGGGGATCTTACCTTTACCTAATACAATATAGTAAGCTAAACATCTAAAATAGCTTTGACACAACATTAATTTAACATAAAAGAGAATAGTAGGTAAGTACAGAATAGCGCAACAGAATTTTAATATTTTTCACATCAAGCTATCACGAATTCTTTCAAAAATCATGAACAAATTAATGGTGTGAACAGATTTCAATTTAATTGTTTCAGAGTTTTATAGTCAGGGAAAAAATGAATTCATCTCATCAGGATAAGAAAATCATTCACAAAAAATTTCTTTAGAAACTGAAATAAACGAAGATTTTTGTGTGAGAAATGTGTAGTAGAAAAAATCCTGCACTAAAATCATAATCATGACGCTCGTAAACAATTCAATTTTGTATTGACGGGCTCTGAGTGATAAATTTAAAACAATACTTAACTATTGAAAAATTCATAATATACTTAATACGTGTTATATATGATTTAATTTTTCTTACATTAGATGGGACACGCAGTTTCTAGGCTTTTTGTGAAATGTTCCTTATTTTGATGAGAATTCTGTCATTCATTTTTTTTTGTCCGTTATAAAACTCTCTCCACATGAATCAAAATCAGAAATTAGACTTTCAGGATTCTTGAAACAATTTGATTTTTGCAGCTTCCCACTCATACTTTGTAAATAATTTTTATTTTTGTAAAACATTTTCTATTTCTGCTAGTTAGTTGTCTCCTCAAATAAATTGATACAATTAAAAAGTGAAGAGATTAGTTTTTCTGATAATGACGTACACAATTAACAGAGAGTGTTAATTTTTTAGGTTCTAAAGAGAAAATGCAACTTATCCAATTGTCAAGGAAAAATATCAATAGAATTTTAAATTGTCTAGAAACTCTGTGTGGTAAAAGCTGCAGTTTCCAGATTTTTTTAAAAATTTTAGAGTTTAAAATGCCTGGACCAGAAGTCACTTGTATAAAAATTATTTACTTACTTTTTATAGGAAATCTGATAGATTCTGACTGATTTCTAATCAATTGCTAGTACAAAAGTTTAGGATAAAATTTCTGGTATTGGTTTACACCGTTAGATTTGAGTCACTTTGTGCTTATTCCTAACTTGGTGCAATACCCAAAAAAATAGAGGAGGGTATACAAGAATTTTAAATTTTGCTCTATAAAGTTTTTGCTATAGAATCTCAAATTTTCTAAAAAAATTAATTTGGACACTTATAAAATATAATTTTAGGCCGTTATGGAATGTATTTTCTATATGAAAAATTAAAAATAGGAAAAGCCTAAAAATCGCGATTCTAAATAGCAAAAACGTTTTATAGAAAAATTCGAAAATTAAAACAAAAACTTTCTAATCTACTTACGATACATATAACGAATCACAAAGAACTTAGTTCATATCACGTTTGGAGAGATTTGTTTTTTTTTTTTAATCTTAAGCAATTCAGTGTCCAATCAGACACTGATGCGTATACAAAACAAATACTAAAAATTTTATCCTAAAAAGGCAAGCTAGCGACGAACATTTTTTCTATCAGCGGCGGCGCTGGTACCAGGTCCTCCAATTTCAAATAAAATATCCTTTGCAGTCCTGCCACGCTCAGTGATCTCAATTCAGGCAGTTTTCCTAGTAATCGACTGAAATAGTGGGCTTTACGTTGTGCTTCTGCGTTGTAGGTAACGTGATCACGTAAAGAAGAGATGATTTTCATTTGGAGTTGTTCTACTTTGTGGGATTCTTTCAAACCGTGTCGTTCTGAGAAGAGAATTAAGTTTATTAGTAAAAACAGGAATTTTGCTTATAAGTATGGATAAATATAGTATTAGTTTAGATTAGGTGGTGAACAGAATGTCTACAGTTTGGCGACGTTATCCTGATTTTTTCTGAGGCACTTCTTTCGAAGATCAGGATAGAGCAGTCTAACTATACATTGATAAATACTCCGACATTTTATTTTATAGCTCAAAGTCTGGACTAATTACAAACGCAATATATTTCTAGATAGAATTTTATCTAAATAATTTGACTGAATTATTCCAAGAAGTTGTTGCTTTTTTCTGATGTGCATTAGGCATAAAACCAACGTTCAGTTTCGTCTACGCGCCCTGTATATAGTTGTAGGTTAAATTGGGTATTTAGGATGTTAAATCCTATTTGGGAATGGAAATTGATTAGTTTTTCTTTATTTTTTGTTTTCTTTTATTCTAACTGAATTGCGCGTGCTCTATGCCTAAGAATGATACGGCTTTGCTGCATTTGGCTTTTGAAAATGCGCGCGTTAAAACACTGAAAAGGGTACCGACAAGTCCTGATACTTCCTGCCGACAAGCAGTACCAGTTGCCAGAAACAATTCGCCCGCTTCGTGTGGTTCGAGAAAATAGACCCGCAGTTTTTCGTTTGTCGCGACCGGTTAAATCAAGACGGTTTCGTTGCACTCCTACACATGGGACCTGATCTTCCTGAATGAGTTGGCCAACTGAGTGGAGTTTGGAAGTAGAGCAAGGTAAGGTGAAAAAATATCCTTTTCAATTTCGATATCTTTCAAATTTATTTTGAAATCTTTTATCGATTACCATTCTATCAACAACCTGTGAATTTTCCAGTTTTAATTTGGCACAATATGGATTTCCTTGAAACGAGTTTAGTTGGTTGATTCTGTTAAAGGGGTCCCTTTTGGTAGGATTCATAGAGACAAAATAGAAGTGATCTTTGTGATTTTTGTATGTTTTTAGTTCTACGATGGAATTATGGATTATGGGACAAACGAATGGCTGCTTCATTATCAACTTTTAATTTTAGAATCAATTTGCTTCATCCAAACTATTTATTTTCCAGCTTCACTTGCGGCTACTATGTCTCTGCTTCACTTGTAAAAAGTACTACTGATGCATTGTCAATAGCTTATCTAGGAAATTGCAGCACCTGCATACATGCATTCATGCAGTTGACCGACTGGTTTTTTTATCCCTACCGTAGTCTTGAGTCGCTACATATTTCCAACTTTTCTTGTACACCTTGTAGGACAAACCCACTTCTACTATGCTTTTCAGGTAACGAATTATTTTCTAGACCGTAGACCTTTGCATAATCAATATAGTCGGGTTTTCCAACTTCCTGGACCCAACAGTTACAGCGTATGCTATATCTGGTTTGGTACAAGGCATCAAATATATTAAAGCTCCAACAGTTTCACTCTTTATGGAAAAATAATGTTCGATTCTTCTTAACCACTTTCCTTCCCTAATTGAAGTCTTTTGCTATAGGTGTTGAAACTGGTTTATAATAGTAGGTTCTAATATTTTCTGGGTGCATGAAAATTGATTGAGGTTTATTCTGTCCTCTTGATTTGTAATCCAAGAAAATACGAGACAGGTTTTATAGTAGTTTTAAATTCCTTTTTCAAACTTGTAATGTATTTATAGAGTCTTTTATATTATCGTTATCACATGTACATGCCAGTAAACCATAATCTACGTAGAGAGAAAGAGAGCTAATAGAAGCATATGTTGTCCTTCTTTTTTCACAAATAAGCATGGATCAGCATTACTTCGTTTAAAGCCAAGGGTTTTAATGCAACCTGTAAAACGTTTGTTCCAACATCTTGGAGCTTTCTTCAATCCATACAAACTGCGTGCACGTAACATACTAAACCACTTCCATCTTCGTAGCCAACTGGCTGCTCCATGATCACCTTTTTATCAAGTTCGCCAATAGAGTAATGCAGTACAAACATCAAAAACCCTTGATTACCAGTCCAGCTTTGTACTTATGTACTGAACTATCTGGATTTGTATTCAGCCTTATAGGCTCATATATTTATGCAGCAACTGTCATTACGAATTCATCAAATTTTCCTGGATGTCCCAGGTCGATTCAATCTCGTCTTAGTTCGATGTTTTCTTCCTTAAATCCGGTTCAACAAGTGCTTCTTTAATGTTGTCTTCTGTATCGTCTAATGATTCTGGATCCAAATCTTTTTGACATACTAGTATGAACGGTGAGGAAAACCACCAATTTAAAATATTATTTCTTTGAATCTTAACTTTTTAAAAAACGTTTACTGAATAAAAGTAAATGTTGCAACCATGTAATGCGCCATCAAGTAGGGGCGAACCTAGAGGCACCACAGAAAAAGCGTACGAAGGGTAGGTAGAAGAAAGAAGCGACTGGACTAGAGAAGAAGCAGACTCTGGGCTGGTCCCTTAGACCGTTTGTCCGCCATTGTTCATTATTCAATTTTTATTTTAATTTTGTATTAAACTGATTGTTTAATCCAATTTGTGATTAGTTTGTGTGTCATAAAGGATCATTCACAGGTTAGTTGAATAAAAGTTATTTTGTTTTGAGAGTTTATCTAGTTTATACAAGTATTATTTTTTTATTTAATGTTAGTTTTTTGTTTGTTTTAACTTTTTTATAACATGTGCAATGTTCATGTATTTAACAAAAATCGTTTCCTGCTTAAACAACACAGATAAAGAAGTAAATTAAAACCTAAGAAATTATGTGCTGTCTTTTTGTGCTGAGATTTTGATTTTGTGTATTCAGAACGTGCATTAGGGCCTTGTTAAATTTACCAACATTTTCTTACCCTGACGAGCGAATATCCTACCAAACAAAGGAAAGAGATATTGGCTCAAAATAACAACTATAGCTGGGTAGCATCCCGTATGGGACCTCAGTACCCTCTGGCAGACCGGCTAACTAACCAAAAACTTTTCAGTATTGATTATAGGTAGTGTTGATTGAATGTAGTGGGTGTATTGAAATTTTAGCACAAGAACAGGAGCGGCACCTAATTTAAACTTTTATTGACTTAAATTATTGAATTAATGACTCACAATTATTATTAAAATGACACAGTATGTTACGATTTTTGAGGAATGTTAGATCGAGGATTTCTCTGCCGTGTTCTTTCCCCTCGTTAGTTCCGTTCCAGGATGAGAACGGTACGATTTACTTTAATAATAGTAGACGTTTCACAAATTTTTCATTTCTTTTACAGAACACAGCTTTGCTCAAATTTCCCCTTATATTTGCTATGTTGGGCGCATGTCCAGTAAGTAAAATCAAGTAAGTTTCCACAACGTAGGTCCTATTTGTTTTTCATTCCGCTTTTCAGAAGATTTGTTGTTTAAAAGGTAAAGTCTGTTTTTTTTTAAAGATAATTCCCCAAGTCAAAAATTTAGTAACTATGTTGGCAACACAAGCCTTTTCTACATAAAAAATTTGAAAGCTTGACAATTTTACATTGTATTGCCAACATAATGTCATTTTGACTTTTATCTTTAAAAAAAAACCACATATTATTAAAAATTGACATCGTTCAATCTTGCTGAACGAATCCGGGTATGTTATACTACAACGTTTTCATTGTTCCAATAAATCTTCCATCACATTTTCATTGTTGTCTCTCATCAAGTCGAGCAAAATTTCCAATGGCAAGGCGGAATTAGAATTTTGTGACTGTTCGACAATATAACGGCGAAGGTTCATCAAATATGACATCACGTGATCTATTTTGCTCAAAGTTCCAAATTCTGTAGCCATCATCCTCATAATCAACTAGGACTCCTTTCAAAGCTTTCGTCGATTTTTTACCGTCTCTGTTTAGGAACATGTGCATAGCAAGAACTGCCTTTTACTCTCAAAGGACTTCTTTTTAGTTTTCGATTAAACCAAACTTCATAGGGTGTTTTTTCTTTTATGCTTGATTTTCCTTTACGATCTAGGATAAAAGCTGCTGTGGTAATAATTTCAGCCTAGAAACCCTGGTCTATATAGAGCTCTTGCAACCTCAACAACCGTTCGGTTTTTCCTTTCAGCACAACCCTTCTATTGGGGAGTGTACCTAGGGCATCACCAATCTCTGTCTTATACCTACCTTGTAGGTATAGGATTCTCTTCACCTGTTGTTTGTCAAATTCTCCTCCATTGTTAGACATTGCAGGATTTCTCACACTACATGACCTGAGGTTTTGATCTGAGCTTAAACGTGCTTTAAGCTTATCCACGACTTCCTACTTGTTTTTTATAAAACAGATATATCGTCATCTGGAAAAATCATCTTTAAACGATACAAGATAACGATAGTTTACCTTGGAACTATCAAAAGGTCAGTGTGAATTCTATCACCAGGTGCATCAGCTCTTTCTCTTGTACCAAACATTAGAATATGAGACGCAGTATTGGCAAACTTCGCTATCAAGTTTCACATTTATATCAAACTCATTTTCCATCAATTGACTATTTAAATTTCTATGTTGGGCTGACAAGGTTGAAAATAAAGAGCAGCCCTGGGACTATGTAACGAATAGAGATATTTTTTCTATCTCTATTGACGTCCCCTCTCTATTGATTTCAAAAAAAAGAAAAGAAGACAGCAAGTATCATAGAGATAGAGATAACGATCTCTATCCGTTACATAGTCTGAATGACCATTGGCTGTAGTGACTCTTTGATTGTCTCGAAAGTGTACATACGTGTCAAACCATTCACTATGGCTGGTAATATGATTTGTCAATATACCTACCAATTTTTCTCACTTTGACAAAAAAACATCTCATTGGACATAATTCATCAAACTTAGATTCTTGTCCTTGTCTTTAGCATCTTGACTTTGTTTGTTGGCTTCCAGGAGTCTGAGGTCTGCCATCCATTCCCATTTAGCACATTGTCTATCTCTATATCCTTTAATTTCACAGTAGCTGCATAATCCAATTCTAGTTGTTTTTGCAGTTCTTGACTGCTAATTTTCTTCATTCTTCGTTTGCCATGCTTTATCATATTCTGTCTTTGCTTGACATCAGACTCTAACTGTATTTAACTGAAAATGTTTTGTACGAAGTAGGTACTTCAACAACCGCTCTGATTTACTGTGTTATATAAACTTTTGCATTCTCAGCATTATCATTTTTCAGCCAATTGATAGTGTTACCACCGCCACCTGATTGTGACGTTTGGGTAAGGGTCACTTTGTTTTAGCACTGGTAAAGGCCTTTTTTGTACTGCGATAGCGTGCCACTAGGGACTTTGTTAAGTCCCACTGAAAATGTAGCTAACTTTTAACGGATACTTTTTAGTAATCTGATTAGATCGCCTCTTACAGTGCGGGATCTTGCTACCTGAGCTGTACGCAGTTAGTTGGAATGCTAGCTTGGAGATTTCCAAAGGAAATAAAAGAATCAGTTTTTCTGACCAAACTCTAACAATGGTTTATTGAACAAATGGTAAGGAAATGAAAGAAACCCGAAGAAAATACAATAAGTTATTAACAATGTTTACTGAAATGAAATGAAAGAAAATACATTCGGAGATTTGAAATGATGGGGAGTGAAATCTATGAGCGTCTTGTATAGGGCGTTCCTTGACGGTACAAGTACAAGAGAAATTGAGGATTAAAAGATACAGAAAATAAACACTAGGTTATAATTCTTAGTGGGTAAAAAGTCACTGGCGTCCTCGACAAGGAAATGACAAAACGGCCTTATTATTCAGGGTAAGATACATGTTGGAAAAGAGATAAACTTAAACACTAAACACCAGAACTTTGCTACAGAACTGAATCTATTTACAAGGCTCACAGGCCTATTTATATTGGCAGCTTGAGGACGCTTTTGGGATTCTTATCGGTCGAAAACATGCGATTTGTTCATGGAACCAGGAGTCGAGTTTTACGACACAGTCATCACACCCTTTCGGAAACCGACTGATAACTCTTGGCTCTTGACACGGTTTCGTCGGAAATTTAGCGACTTAATCTAGCTGGGTAAAAAAACCAATTAATTGTATTACGAAGCAAAAAAAAAAAAGGATTTTTAGGGCACAGCATCTTTGATGATTTTTGCCGAAATTTAAATTTGAGGACGGTAAAGCGTTTTGGCAAGATACTTGAATCATTAGACACATGATAATTATTCGGAGACTCTACCACAGCGAAGATTAGCGAAGGAAAATCCACTACTCAGGTGATATTTTGGAAAATGGGGGACATTTTGGTGAGTTGGAACAGGCAGAGCTTTCCTTGGGTCTCTTCAGCCTCGGTCCAGAATCCTCCAATAGTTTCCATCAGATTCCGAAGAACAATAGAAAATAGAGATAATGGAATGTCTATAAAAGCTAGATGTGCGACAAGTTTGACAAACAAAAATCAAAGAAAATTTGAAAGCAGTTGGACATGAAAAAATACCGACACTGCAAAAATGTGAATATGAATCAAAATCTTCTCCGATTCCCATCTTCAAAAAAGAAAAAATTATTAAGGGACAAGAATGAATAACTGACGAACTCTAAAAAAAGCATCAGAAATTGAAATCTTATTTGCATGAAAATCCTAACAACGAAGAGAGGTTTTTCTTCGCTGATATACTTTTTCGCAGATGTTTTTCGTAAGTTTATGGTAAGTAGTATTTGTGCTGACCTCACTTTCAGTTTCTGCATAACATCTTGCAGTTCGTGTGTGTTATGACTAATGAATACAATACCATCTGCCAAGTAGAGTTCTCTGCAGAATTTCTCTACAGTACCTATCGGTTGTCTTATGTGATGAGATATTTTTCTTCGCTGATATACTTTTTCTCAGATGTTTTTCGCAAGTTTATAGGAAGTAGGTACAGTTGGTCGTCTTCAGAATTTTCATATTTTCGTTCTTTTCCATCACCGTTTGTCATTTCTGTGTTGTAGTTCCTTTATAACTTGTCGAATCTTTTTCCTCATGTTTTGCCTTAATCATATTTTCATGCTCACTCATTAGGTCTTTGGGTCCCCTTTCACAGTTGACTGATTGTGGTTTTCCTCCATATTCTCTTGCGGCTGATTTGATAATAGAAATTATTTCTTCCTCTACGTTGTCAATTGTTATAGTGTCCTGAAGTTTTCTTGATTGGTATTTTTGAATTTTTACTGTTAATATTTCGGCGATGGGGAAAATTTGTTGTTTCATTAGCAGGTTGATATATTGTACCATGTGTACTTTATTATGGCTCCTAATCATCTATGCCAGTATCAAATATACCTCCGAACTTTGATAATGTAAGTAATGGATCTCATTTTGAAGTGAGACTTTTAAAAGTCCATCTTTTTCTAGTGATAGTTGTTTATTTTGGAGGTGATTGAATAATTCCTCTCCTCGTTGCTTTAAGTCGCCAAGACTGAATTTTCCTTCCTTATTTTGTAATAGGCATTTTTTTCTTTCTGTGCTCATAATATATTGCGAGTTACTTGTGTACATTTTCCACTTTTGCAATAATTTATTTACGTATTTCCCATAAATCAATAAGCTAGAGTGATAGTTTCCGGACAGTAGGTACCCATGTGTAATAAAATTTAATTAAAAATAATTTATTTTCCTCCCTAAGTAGGGCTACATATCGTGATCCAATTTTCATTGGCAATGAAATAATAATCGTCGATTTTCAATCAAACCATGCCCATTGTGTGTAGACCGCAAAAGTTTCAATATTTAATCAGACTGTTTCAACTGTCTGTCACTAACTTTTCCCGTATTTTATGAATTAAATATTAAGTATGTGGGCTTCACAACATCTGATATAAGCGCTTCAATCATAGAATTTAATATTTATTCATGGGAAATGTGCATTAAAAAAATTTCAATATTCGCAGTTCGAGGAAGGGAGAACAAATGCCGATTATGCTGACATTTCGGGTTCATTAGCACAGGATTTTCCGGCCTATTGTTTTCCTGGCAATAAAATGCTGGCGAGAACTGGTGAAAATCGAATTATCCTGTTTTGCGTTTATTTTCTATCTTAATGGATTCGGAACAGACTTATTGTGTTTATAAGACACGAATTCGAATAAAAATCAACACAAAAATTAATGAAGTTCTGGATAAATTTGTCTTTCTTATCTTGTGGAATGAAAATGCCACAAAGATTATTTTCTCGTTAACTTTTGAAGTAAACTTATTTCAAACCTATAGCTTGACAGCTCTACAACATATCCGAACAAGAATGCCCAAAGTTCCCGAATTTTGCATTATCAAATAACTACCTATTGATCGAAAAACTGGCTGTAAATAGCATTATTGTCGCACTAACCTAACCCCGTAGATATCTGAAATAAAACTAGCAAATAAACAAAAAGGAAAACAAAAAATTCAAATAAAAATTAAGAAAAGCGAAAAGAAAAAAAAACGAAACCACTTACCCCTACCTGTAATAAGTGTCAGAGCGCATAAGCACGCAAACGCCGATATGTCGATTTCCATCGAGTGCAAACCAGAACAAAATTCCATGATGCCGTGCAACCAATCACCAAACGATCTCTGGCACTGTTGCATATCCAGCACCACGCCGTTGCAGAAGGTCAATTTGGTGTCGTTCGGATGCGTTCGGTAGGAGAGTCTCAGCACGAACAGTTCGAGGTAGGCCGATTGGAACAGGAGTTCGCGATCTTCCAAACAAATATCCTATTTAGGAAGAAAAAAATATGTTTAGTAAACTACAGAAAAATAAAGAAGTAGACAGGTGAAGGTTAATTATGATTAAGTTAGTATGATTTTTTGTTGAATCGTTTTTCATAGTTCCATATTTCAGTATTTTAAGATTCTTATGATGGAAAACTTCTGTGAGGAAAACATATTGGTCAAAGTCAAAGTATAAGTTCTTACTAAGAATCCTGGTATTTTCTCGGCAAAACTCTTCACAACGTCCACCGAAGTAGTAAGTAACGAGTAAAATTGTTGAATTTTTTCAGCTTCTGAGATCACTGGTTCAATAGGAGTTGGTTCCATGTACTGGGAATAATCTAAATTGGCAAGATCCGGTGTTGTATCAACGTGGGCACGTACTAGCGCTGTTATCAACGATACTGGAGGACTTGGAGGAGATTCTGAAACAATTTTATGCTTGGCAACTCTTTGTTAATCAAATTTTAATTAATTACCTTGTGGTGATTTTGGTTTCGATGGTAGTCGGCCTCGTCTACCTTTCAAAGAATCCGTCCGCACCACTTCCTTAACCATTCCAACCGCTAAACATTTTTGAAATCGACAAAACTGACATCTGTTCCGTCGTCTTTTGTCTACTGGGCACCCTTTGTCCGCTAGACAAACGTATTTGGAACCTTTTTGAACTGTTCTTTTGAAGAAACCCTTGCAACCTAACAAAAGATGTTATATTTAAGGTCAAATTCTTTAAAGTTTCTATTTATTTTTAGGCTAATCTACACTAGATGCGAAACCAAGCAAATCAAATACCCGGCTTGGGGTCTATCGAAACTTGTAACCAGCGTATGATCCAGAATGGAAATCTGCAAGCTACTTGTGTGTGAGGTTATGGGTTCGAAAGCAGATGCAATTTCACAAGACAACGAAAAATACTGTAGACACTACAAGAAAAAAGTGACTACATCATTCCCATTAAAAATTGCATGCAAGGGGACATACCTACTTACAGAAAATTAAGGATTCAATGCAATTTATATCGGATGCATTTGACGGGTACCTACAAGGTTCAAATTGAGGAAGTCTTGGGAGATATGAAGCTCAAAGAAGAGAATGCGGCATTAACAAAGCGTGTGGAGACCATTTAATCCAAGCTAAATGTACAAAAGCAGGTGGAAAAAAGAGAAAAAATCTGGTTGTGGTTGGTACGCCTAAACATAAAAAATGATGATGTTTCCGTTATGAGAAAAATAGTCAAAATCGTAGAAGTTGGGTCACTGGACGAGGATAATATTGATGCATATAGAGTGGGAAAACAAGACTATGGACCAATTTTGTTGAAACTGAAAAGTGCAGAAGTAAAACACGAAATTCTGAAGTATCATGAAGTCAGATAGCCAAGTTGCCTTAAAAGCCTCAGGGGCTTTCAAATGCACCTCAAAACTAGTCTGGGAGTGTAAATAGGCCCTAAAAACATTAGCGACAAACAACCAGGTCACGCTGATGTGGCTGCCTGGTTATCGAGATATAGACGGAAACGAAGAAGCAGATGGCCTCGCAAAAGAATGGGCCTCAATACCATACCATGGACCAGAGCCCTATTGTGGCTTAATGAAAAGCCACGTCATGGAAGAACTCAACAAATGGGAGAAAGACCAACTGTCATCATATTGGAGGCACACTCCAGGACTAAGACATTCAGAGGTTTATTGTCTTTTCAGCAAAAAGAGCTGAACAGCTCCTAAACATGAGCAGACCAGACAGCAGAATGGTCGTAGGACTGCTCACAGGACACTGCCTGGTAAACAACCTACCACTTGAGGTTAATGGGCAAAGCAGAAAACGATCTCTGCAGATTCTGTTCAGACGCAATAGAGACCGCAGAGCACCTGTTCCTCGAATGTCCAGCCCAATTCTGCAAGAGGCTCAAATTCCTCGAGGGGGCAACACTGTCACTAGAAGAAGTGGGCCAACTTGACACCTAGAAAGATAGCTTCCTTGGGCAGAAGTCTACGCTTCCTGGAGAAAATTTAAGATGTAGAGTCACGTACAAAAGTGCTGAGCGGCTGGAAACCGAAACGACTCCTCCTACAATCTACAGTGAAGGATACATCCTTTGTTAATCTAGAGGAATGAAATGTTCTGTCAATAACTCTGGCAAAATCTAAATGCACAAAATGGAGTTATTCTTAAGTTAAGTGGACAAAATAATGGAAAGGGAAAGAAACTCTTGTATAATAATAGGTGATATAAACATAAATTTGCTGCTAGATTCCCATACAGTTAACGAGTATAAAAATATAACAATGAATGCTTTTCAAATTAAGAATAAACTTACACTTGAATATGCTACACGGACAACACCAACAAGTAGAACAATATTGAATCATGTTTTTGCAAATAAATTTTAACTCTGTGACCACATGATTTCAGATCATAAAATAATGAAACTAAATGTTGACAGAATGATAATTAAATGCAGAAAGGAAGAAATGACAAAGATTAAAAGGGATGAAGAGGGATGGAGACTGATGGTAGAAGAAAAAATACTTGAGAAGAATAACCTAAACACCTTCCAAGGAATGGCTGAGATCATTTTGAGCTCAAAAAGTCAGTGTTCTAGGAAATATATAAACAAAGTTGAATCTGGCAATGAATGGATCACACCAGAATTCTTACGCACTTTGAAAAAAGGGATGACCTTTACGTTAGATGGAAGAGATTGCCAAATGCATATACAGAGAAAGATTCTGAAACAATGATGAAGCAATTATAAAAGAAATATGCTGAAATGAAGCTTAGGGGCGCAAATGGTGACTACAAAAAAAACATGCAGAGTGATTAATGAACTGTCTAAAATTTTAACCAAAGACTTGAAAAAACTAAGTGGTGTGATAGAAGATAGTTTGGTGAATATGATAAATAGTATATTGGAAACAAGAACTTTTCCAGAGGACCTCAAGACAGCAAATATTGAGTGGAAAGTATGAAGATCTAAACAACTACAGGCCACTATCACTGTTGAGTACCAAATTATTAGAGAGGATTATCAAAAGACGAATGATTAAATTCATAGAAAAGAATTTTTAATTTGATGAGCAACAATATAGCTTTCAAAAGAAGAGCAACACCTTGGGAGCCGTTACTGATCTCTTAGAGTAGATCTCAAATAGAATAGACCAACAAAAATATGTTGTGGCTGTCTTTGTGGACTTACAGAAGGCCTTCGATACATAGTCGCTTGGCAGGAAGCACTACGGAGAAAAATTAGGACAGCAACGTAGTGCAGCAATGTGGGGGTAGCGCAGAGGTCAGTAAAAACTTCAGCCCCCCCCTAGACAATACAAGGTCGTCATCATTTTATATTTGTTTCAAGAAGCTTTTCGCATTGCATTTTTTCTGGTGAAAATTGGGTCTTGTCTGACGGTGTCAGTCCAGGCCCTTGCATGTCCCATATTCAGCCCTCTGTTTCGAATCGTTCAGTCTGGTGGATGCCTCTCGGGCCTATGACTCCACAAAGAAATAGAAAAAGAGTTTTCAGAAATATTTGGAGAGAGGATTTATTTAGTTTCTAATTATGCAGTATCATTAAATCTCGACCATGACTTACGAAAATTACTTCAAAATAACAAAAAGTTCTATTGGGATCGTTCCTGTGAGGCAGCATTCATAAAGTTAATGCAGGAAATAGCGAGTGATCGTGTTCTGAATGCATTTGATCCAAATTTACCAGTTATTCTAGCTTGTAATACAAGCCCTACAGGTGTTGCAGGTGTTTTATCATATATTAAAGATGGTGTAGAAAAACCAATCAAATCACTATTACATGTATTTATATGGAAGAAAATTCAAATCGATCACTGATAACAGCCCGCTGACAAGAATTTTTTACCAGAATGCGAAATTACCAACTATGACGTCTGCCAGACTACTCAGATACTCTTTGTTCCTTTCAAGTTTCTATTACGAGGCAAAATACGGTCAATACAGAAGAGGTTGTGAACATACGAATGTGGACTGCTTAATCTCGATCACCAATTGATCAGAATCAACAATCAACTGACAAGTTTCCTAATGAAGAAGTAAATCAAATCTGCTATTCAACCATTTTCGACATATCAACGTTAGAACTAAATGCTGAAAGTATTCGAGTCGAGACAGAGAAAGATGAAGTCCTATCGAACATATAATCTGATTTATTGATGAATCAATTTTCAGAATTCAATTACCGACTGGAAGATGGAGTGCTTTTCAAGAGTCAAAGCGCTGTTATACCGACTAAACTTCAACCTTTAGTGTTAGCAAAACTGCATAGAACTAACAATGGAATCACAAAAGCGAAGCAGTTGGCTAGGAAGTATTGTTCTTGGAAAAAGAAATTGCACCACTGGGAGTTGCCTGGACAAAACTAAGATCGTATACATATTGTCTATGCTGGTCCTTTTCAAGGTTTCAATTTTCTAGTGTTCATAGATGCAAAAACTCGATGGGCAGAATTAAAAATACTCAGGGATGCACCAAAATCAACGAAAACGATTGAACTCGTACATATTTTTTCAACAATTATTTTTTCAACACATGGTTTTCCAAAACTTCTGGTACCGCTCACAGGTACCGATAGTGCTACAATTTTTGTAAGTAGTATTTTCAAGTCGTATTATAGAGAATGTGGAATTTTTTAAAAATTTATCACACCGGGCCATCCAGCTAATACTAATAGACACTGAAAAATCGATTAAAAGCTATGGTCAATGAACCTACAAGTATGACAAGGAAAATTCAAAAAATTCATGCATTTCACCAGCTGAAATGTACTTGAATCGACCTGACGTGACGATATACGCTATATTCGACCAATGAAGCATGTGAAAATTCAACAATATCCGTCAATTAGGCATAGGAGATAGTGTGCAAGTTCGTTCTTATGAAAATGATAAAATGTCCTGGAAATTTGAAAATATTACACAGAAGTATGGTATTCTTCATTATCAAGTACTTTTAGATGATGGATATTCCCTGAAGCGACATATAGATCACACTCGGAAAATGGAAGTTCTAAAAAAGCGAGTAAATTTTGCCGATGTGCATGAAGAACCAAGAAGACACAAAACCAGATTGTAATAGAGAAATTCAGCTGCCGTTAATTATTACAAGTCAAGCCCAGCTAGTTCAAGTAGAAATCCTTGAACCAAACCCTGCTTTTGTGCCACCACCTAACTACGAAGAAAGGCCTCGAAGTCCTCGAAGATCTAAGAGACTGAGAGAAAAACCAAGACGTTTGAAAGAATTTATTTGTTAACAATTATATTTTGTTTGTAGGTATTCACCAGTAATTTGATAGATATAATATAGTGTGTCAAATAGTCTGGTTTTATTTCATATCAAATAAGAGAAGATTCCATAAATTTCATGATAGAATAGACAACACTTCAATCAATCTTATATACCTATGTATATCATTAATTTATTAGGTGGTATATTTCTATGCAAAAATAATTTGTTTCACAAAATTGCTGGAAAGTTTCATTATCCTATTCATCCTGTGTTTTTGGTAGTCTACCACAGGATTCAAAATTGAACAGCACAGTAGTATGGAAATAGGATCTGCCACCCAGCAGTGCAGTGAGCAAAGCTTTGAATGAATTTGTAGTACGCAAATTTAATTGCAAACTTTCGAATCTAGTGTGGATTAACTGATTTGCAAAGATAACCGAAAAATGTACAAATTTCCAAAAGTTCTCACCTTCACACGTCCTCACGCCATAATGCTGACAGGCAGCGGTATCACCGCAAACTGCGCACAATTGCGAAGGCGAAGGCGGCGTCGGACCTTTGGACGTTTGTGCTTGAGGCTCCGTAGGACCTCCTGGTGAAGAAGTAGCCGATGATGACGCAGAAGGACCTACCATTCTAAGTTTCGGAGACTCGCTGCTGCTGGTTGACTCGCTGCGTTGGAGAGGAAGGGAGGCTCGTCGTTGTCTAAATTTTTTTTATGTGAATTAGGTTTTAATACCTAATTGAATTACTGACTCATTTAATATTAGAAAATCATTCCGTAAATAATTGTACAGTTCTGATTCTTACCTTGGACTTAAAGCGGTACTAACATGAAGTTCACTAGTGGCCGGTGCTTGATAAGAAGGCAAAGAATAAGATTCTCCCCCTTGCGCCATCAAAGTCTCAAAACTGGGACTGCAAGTGGGCGGAGGGGGATAATAAGGACTGGTAGCCGAATACTGATGCATTTGTTGGTATTCGTAATGGTGGGAGGAGGCTACTGGATGATATGGGGCAACGTTGAACCTGAAATAAGTAATCATTAGAGCTTATTGTATTCAAACAGGCAGTGGCAATTAGTTGCTTACCCACACTCGTCGTCCATTTTAAATTGTGGCTGTTGCTCCTGTTGAGGAGGCAAACTTTGTTGCTGCTGCTGTGGCTGGGGCTGTTGTTGTTGAAACAAGCGATATGTTTCCTGAAAAATATTTCTAGCTTATGCAAGTGATAAATTAATTTTATGAATGTTGTGACAATGATTTTACTCGCAATTCCTTATGGGACCCCCCACATGCCCATAAAACCGTTTGAAAAGGAGAACCTCGAAGATTTCTAATGTAGGTATTTGTTAATAACGCATTAAAACTTGAATATTTATAGTTATTAAAAGCAGATTTTATAGACTCTGCACCGTATATTCAAAAGATTTACGTTTTTGTAACATAATAAAATTGAAATTATTATTCTTTACCTGGAAGCTAGGTAGCGGAGCGGGAGATACGGGCGGCGGTAGCGCTACGTCAGCAAACGGATCGAGATCTTCTGGTGCTGGTTGTAGTAAGGCGGAAGGTTCGTCCGAAAATGGTGCATTCAGCAGGTCTGCGAAGCTGCTAGATCCAAATTGGGTCTAGAACAAATAGATAAAACAGTGTAAAACTTACTCAATTATAGTTCAACTTCGATAAAATGAAACTGCTGACGATATTCAAAGTGCCTCAAATTTTTTTTTAACTGGCCATGGTAAATTTTTAACGTTTAATAATATTTTTAACGTAAAAATGTCACTTTAAGCGTTGATTATCGTTAAACTTCCCTTAAAATGGTCAGTACAAGCAGACATAAGACATAAATGTTTTATAAAAGGCAATTACTTGAAACTTGTTTACCGAAGATTTTAAAAGGCATGGGTATACCTATGCTAATCAGGAGGATTCATAAGAACAGCCCAGCTTGATGAAAATCTCATAAGTTGCTACAAAATACACATTAGTCAGATAGATAAATATTCCAAACAATAAAGTAAGTGAAAGTAAAAACAGGAATTCTGGGAGACAACATAATTATTATCGGTTCATATAGGTATTTTGTATTTTAGAGCAGGAACATACCTATTTGGAAGTTTTTGCTTTCTGATGTGTTGCAAAACTTTCCAATTTCCGATACAACTTTAACGAGTATTGCAGCTCCAGCTCACATTGAAATTTTTTAATGACATTTAGGTGTATACTAAATTGTTCTTCTTCGACATAAAATATTTAATTAGACTTTGATTTAATTTATCTTTGAAATATTATGTGTAATTGTCAGATATTAAAATAACTTTAATCGACTAGACTTTGTCAACCCTCAGGTGCCAAAACAATGCGTTGGAGAAGAAATAAAAATAAAATCGGAAATGTATTTTTAGCGAATTTCCATGACGTCACAGATTCAACGGATTCCAATTGGCGAAAAAAATAACTCGTTTGTCCTTGCATTCAAAACGGTGATTTTGTTTTAATTATTCCTCCTTGTCTTGTTTACATCGTCGAAGGATTAATAATAATTATGGATTGCTACAATTTTAATTAGATTTTTTTCTTGTGAGATTAGTTCTGATCAAACAAAGCGTGACATTTGGTAGACAAGAATTGAATTCATCAAAAAAAAAAATATTGTTTTTAGGATCATACGATTTATTGTAGTAGGAGAAAAAAGTAGGTGCTACTAGGTGGGTCTTTTTTACACACAAAACACATACATATTCATGATGATGCACTTATTAATATTGTTATTTCTGTAAAAATTATAATTGACATAATCCGTTTTCTCGTAGACAAAATCATTCGAAATAGCCTACGGGATGTAGGTAAGTTTTTTTGATACCTACCCATTAAAGGTCGCATAAACAGAAATAACAACAATTATTAAAATCTTAAGAAAAAAAATTCTATAGAAAAGAATGCACCACCATTATTAGTACATGTCATTATTTTTTGTCTAAAAGAAGGTAATTTTCCCTCAGAATTAAAATACACTAATATCTAATTAATATTTAAAAAGTGAGATAAAAAAGATCTCCAAAATTATAGACCTACATTTTCCTGTCAAAAGTTAGCAAGATATTTGAAAAAGCGATTGATTCAAGGCTTATCAGTTTCTTAGAGCAGAGGGTCCTGTCAGGCAAACAAAATGGATTTAGAAGGGGAAATAATAGATACAATACGAGCAGTATATCAGGTTCTTAATAAAATCCTTGAATCTTTCAACAACAAACAAACCACTGTGGCTGTTTGTCTGGATCTCTCGCGTAGATCATGGTAGGTTGATAAAAAAAACTGGAACTACTATTGGGGTGAGGGAAACTGGACTTAAACTTTTTGTGTCGTAGGTACTTGAAACACAGGCAACAATGTGTCAAGGAACTGGATGACACTGATGGAATGAAAATCAGATCCAATTACTCCAAACTATCGAAGGGAATTCCGCAGGGTTTGGTTCTGGGACCTTCACTCTATATCCTATACACAAATGACATTGTTCGTTATGTTTGCTGACGATACAATCATCATTTGTAACAACAAAATAGATGAACAAGTAAAAAAAGAAGTTGCAAAAAGTATCTCAACACTTGAAGAGTGGTTTAAAGATAATTATTTGCTCAAGAATGTCAAAAAGGCCCAACTAATACATTTCAAACCAAAACAAAAAAAATTGTGTGTAGGATATGGAGGGGATGAGGACCTAGTATCACAGGGATTGTGTGGAGTATCTGGGTATGGGTATGATGCTAGATGGGAAGCTAAACTAGACAGAGCATATTGTAAAACTGTCTGGATGCTGTGTCGCTCTCATCTTACTGGTACAGTCTAGAATACGGTATATATGGGATTATTTTCTGGGGAAACTCAAGAAATGCTGGAAGGATTTTAAAACTACAAAAAAGATGCCGAAGAGCCGTGTACTTATACTAAAAAACAGGGAGAGTTTATGAATAATAATATATACACTATTTATAACTACTCTACAAGGAATAAATAAAAGCTTACATCAAACATTGCACACTTTACATTCATCCAGAGGAGTGTCAAGTACAGTATCCTGAAGATCTGGAATAAACTACCTGTTGCTTCTAGAAACCTACCCCAGAAGAAACAAAACTTAAAAAATCCTTGAACGCAAGGGCGTATTACACAGTTGATCAGTATTTTGAAGATCCAGAGGTTAAGTCACACATTCATACGCTTTTCTGCAAACGTGCCAACAGATCTCGAGTTCTAGTCAAATTTTAAATCTAGCATAGGGGGAATTCATAAGAATAGTGCACTTTGTGCGAAGTCTTCCAAATTTGGCATAGTCTTATGTATGGTCTTAAGGTTTTAGGAAACTATCGCAAGCAATTTGTGCGCGGCTTCTGGTGGCCTGTTAGCTATAAATCAAATATGGCTGCAATCTGTATTGGTATTTTTGGGAGATTTTTCTCTATAAGACACAAAATCTTGAGTAATCCCACTTTTTATGGGTTAATGATCATTCTGCAACTGTCCACATAAAATTTGTCCGGTGTTGCGGTTCATTTTCACAGTTTTTGTAGCTCTTACGGTGATGAACTTTGGACTCTTGAGTTTAGACAGTACAAACTCTTTAGTGCCAAATTTCAGGATGTTGAGCTGGTTGTCGAATGCAAAACCATGTTGACTGATCAAGTCCATACCCGAAATAAACTCATCCTCTATATCAGCAATCAGCCCTCTATGACAGATCTCGATATTTTCTAATCTCAGATCAATGTCTGTTTCTCAATACTCATTTGTGGTTCCTCCAGTCACTGTGCGCAGAATAACCTGCTTGAAAGTGGGTTTGCATTGAACTTTTTGGCAATGTTCGAATTTAGTAGGTATACGGCTGCCCCTGTGTGCACTGTTATATTTTTCCCATTAATATTTCCTTCAATAGTCAAATTATCCGCAGTCTTTCTGATGGTTATGATTCCAGGGGCTTCACTTGCACTAGCCAACACCCGCCTCTCCGTGTTCAATAATTCTAGTTTCCCTTTCTACCGCAGCGAACATTCAATGCCCTCTTTCCAGTTCCCTTGATGGTTTTTGAAACCACCTTTTGCATTTCTTCAAGAATTTCCTTCATTGTTTCTTTAATTCAACTCATTGGTTCTTTTTCGTTTTGTATTGACACAGCTCTAATCTTTGGCTTAGATATCTTATATGCCGATTAATTTCTAGGGCTTTGATCAAGGCTTCGCTGTTATTTGATGGTTTGTTTATGAGCAGCCTTCTCTGTACATCCATATCTTGCACTCCATTTATAATGTTCTCGAGCACTAGCTGTTCTTGCATCTGTGCTGCTGCTCCCGGATAGGCCAAATTAACCAGATGGCGAATATCAAAGTCTTGTAGGCTTTCTGCTGCTTTGTTCTTAGTTGTAAAGCTACCTTTGGTGTTGATTTCCATAACAATGCTCTACAAGCCCACCATAGTTTTGTTGGGAAGCTGACGGAAGAGCCTCTAATAAAACTAACGCCGGACCCCGTAATGCTACAATCAACCCTGTAGCCATGTCATCGGAGCTCTAACTATAAGCCATTGCAACAGTTTCGAATTGACGTCTGTACATGGCCCACGATGTCTGTCCATCATTATCATATTATTCTTATAATTATAAACTAAAATGGTATTATAGTTAACTGTTAATTAGTAGTTGCAGGTTTTTGATTTCTTATGTTATATAAAGTCCTGATTTCTCAACTGTATAAACCTCTCTCTCTTCATTGATTCCTCTAAAGCAGAGGTTCCCAACCTTTTTTTAGTCACGACCCTTTTACAGATTTGCTCATAAGGTCGCGACCCCCCTACCCATTAATAAATAAAAAAACAAAATTTCATTTATTCGAGAAATCTTTAACAAAAATAATAATATTTCATAACTAAATACCAAAAGTCAATTTTTATTTTGTTAATGTGATGACTGAGCATCACCGTAACAAGTTTTGAAATTCTTGGTTGAGTTTTTCTTAAAGCCAATCTTATGTCATCTTGAACGCCCAATCTATTTCTGGCCTTTGTTCTAATTTGCAAAAGAGTTGAAAACCCAATTTCACGAAGGTAGGTAGAGGCAATTGGCAAATGGTATTAGTATCCGAAAAGTAAGCACATGCAGGACGATATGAGGATATGAACTATGCATCGCACACCAAATTTCAGTCAAGCATTTTTCCTGAAATAGACAGGTGCTGTGGAATCATTCCTCAGGTCTAAAAATGTATCCAGCACTTCATCAGGAACGTCGCCAACATCTAACGAGGCTTGGAACGGGTTCCTTACTACTGCAGCTTTTTGTTCAGATAAATCGAGAAAATAACTCCCATTTCATTCTCAAGGGATTGAAGTTGATAACCAATTTTCTCTTTTTGGATTCCCTACAATTTCTGTTTCTGATGCTTCAGCCATTTTGCATAGCTACCTATGTTGAAAAACATGTGACTCAAAACCTGTGCTATGCACTTCGTCCATAAGGTCAATGCAACGCTGCGCGTCTTTTGAGGCCGAGGCTAAGGCGTGTTGCCAAATGCAGAAAAATATATATTGATATTGGCATTGCGACCCCTCCAAAAACCCTATGCGACCCCCTTAGGGGTCGCGACCCACCGGTTGGGAACCGCTGCTCTAAAGAGTATCAAAATGATTCCTTGCAATAGTCTTTGATAACATTGACAAGAAACTTAAACTTTGAGACAGACTTATCGAAACACAAATGTGAATTAGAACACATGAGCCTCTAGCAACTACCTACTTGAAAAATGTTATGCAGATATACAGAAAAACTCAAGAACAAGAAAGTTTAACGAGTTAATCTAATTAACAGTTTTTCAAATATGTTAGTAGGTCAACAAAGATATCCTGACTTAAACTGAAGGATGATCCTGAAAATTATTCAGGATGACTTTTAAATGGGTGAAAATATAGTTTGACGAATCTTTTACTGCAGATCAGTATTAATGCATTCTATATCCATCTGCAGCGGAACATAATACATATCAGTATATCCATGCTGTTTTCTTCCCAAATCTTCTGAGACTATCAGTACACCAATAAAGTCGCCTAATGGGCGAATATTTTACCGACCAATAAGCTTGACAGGTAGGTAATGCGCATGGAAAAGGAATTACAAAAAAAAAGACACTATATTCACTGGATAATCAAGTGATAGGTGAGAACCAACATGATTTCCTTCCAAATAGAAAAACTTTAACAATTCTGAAAGACTGGATCCGAAGTTTTGACCTTGATACGCTTTCAGTAAATTTTTACCTAAGAACCCTATGATATCAGGAGAATTTGTAATGTCTCTTGATAGGTTTGGTATCTAATGATTTTCATTCGTAGTTTTTTTATAGCTGGATTAGAATATACTCATCCAAGTTGATGTGCTATATTTGGATATTATGAGAAAGCCTAAATGAGGTTTCTCGTAGATTGCTGCAACTCAAATTTATGCAGTATGAAGAGCCTTGCCTGATAACAGCCTTTTCAACGAAACAGGTCGTACCAGGTTTTGGTTAATGGCACCTTGTCCTGCAGAAATGGAATTTTGAGTTGATTTCCTCAGGGTTCTGAGTTGAGAACCTTGTAATAATTTTCGTGTTATGTCAGTAGCGCTTTGGCAGCAAACATAAAAGTATATTACATTACGAGTGTAGAAAGTGACAAATTTCACACGAGTGTATGAAAGACGCTTTCTCACAAATGATGTACACCATTTTTCCTATGATCAGAAACCAATTTACACCATTTTTTTCCTATTTCATTTCTTCTCATTTTCAACACACGTGCTGAAAGTACTTTCAACCCACGTATTGAAAGTAAATTGTCAATGTCAATCACAAATAATGTCAACAGTATTTTCCACACGTGTGCTGGAAGTACTTTCAGTATGCGTATTGAAACTACTTTCAGCACGCGTGTGATATTGAGCGCTTTCCAAAGAACCAACTAGTGCGGATTTTGTCATTTTCGTATGTGGTCGTAGGAAATAAAACAACAATAGGTGTGTTTGCTAATAGTGCTATCCAGAAACGCAAAAGTATCATGAACTGCAAATGAAGACACACGTACAATATTCAGCCTGGACACAAACATCACTGGAGCATCTTTTTATGTTGCAAAGGACTTTCAATATAGCCAAATATTAGATATGGAATTCATGTTTTGTATACAGAGGATAGAACATTTAGAAAAATGGCGGAAACGAATAACTAAGGTTATCGTGAATAGTTAACAATCTACTGCGAGGTGATCTTGTTGTAAGTCCCAGGAGATAGGTATACTGACCCAAAAATGTGAGAAACAAATAAATTTCCTGGTGAATCGTTAAAAGCAATTCCTGCTATATTTGAACAGCGATGCCCATCATTATGAACAAGAATTCAGTGATTTTATTTACAACAAACAAAACTGCATTCAGTTGACGCATCGATTTTGAATCGCTTTCTAATGTAAACCAATAATAATATTATTAAAAATGGAACTTATGATTCTTTCAATATTTCTAGAACTTGTTCAAATCTGATCCGGGAACCGATTCTAGAACTGGAACAGAAAACTCAGAATTCAATAATCCTCGGAAGATATAATTTAAATTGTGGATCCGAACTGTTCCGAATCAGGTCTTAATCGAATAGCCAACGAAGTTTCATTCACGGATCACATTTAGAACAAATTTGAAACTAGTTTAGAATAGTTGTCGTAGACTTTAATGGGTAATACCTGTAACTGAACTAAACATAATTCAAAGTGAGAAAAGTGAACCATTAAATTTAAATTTAATTGTCCCTGAGGAACTCACCTTTGGCGTATTAATAGCCAATCAATCTTGATCAAAAGCAACGAGCGGCATTGCAGGGACAAATATATAAATCCGGAGCGTCAGGTGCACTGAACTATTTATGTAATGGGCCAAGACATGGATGAGTATTTTCTAATCTAACCATAAAAAAATACAATTGAAAATCCCTAGGTATCAAACCTATCCAGAGATATATAACAAATTCTCTTGATATCATATATAGGCATAAGGTTCTTGGATGAAAATTAACTGACAAAAAACAAATTAAAAGGCTGAAGAAGGATAAATGAGTAAATGCCCACCAATAAACAAATAGATGAATAAACCTGTTGAGCAAAAATGCAATTATCTTGATATGAGTAACGTAAAGAAGTAGGTATAGGGAGTTATAAGGTTTTTTTTTCTCCTCTCCACCCAAGATTTTACGCGAATATTCTCTCAATATTCAAGACTATCTCCATAAAAGAATTTCCCAATCTAAGCACCTTTGCAGGACGCCAAAGGAAATCAATTTTTCCTTTGAATGAGTACCTACCAATGAGTACCTTGACCAAGTTTATACAGTGAAAAATGCTAAAGTACAAACCAAAATAACAAAATCTCCTAAACTAACAGTTCTCATAGGCCACGCCGCTGCGCGGAGAATCCTAACGGAACCACTTCACCTACTGCCGCGATACCGCCAGCGCACCACAGACACAGTCACACACCACGCAATCTTTTGTGTTGCACGTTGTTGCACGACGTTTCTACGCAATTTACTGCAACCACTGACTTCTATTACTACTCTAGTTATCGCGCGAAAAGTTCCCCTATTCGAATTTATTTGTTAACAAACGTTAGTCGAGGGGAACAGAGTATGACCATAGGCGTGGTTTGGGACAGGCCCGCGTTCTTGATTGGCCCGTGTGGGGCGACGCGCATCGACGCCACGTCGTCATGGTGATCGTTTTCGAGGCGTCGCGACGGAAATAAACAATAACGTAGATTAGGTAATATTTCTTTAGTAGGTAAATAGTTATTTTTTAGAAATTGACGAAAAATAGTAAGTGAAGAATACCAGCATTGATGTGCATTTTTTCGAATTTTGATTCAAAGAAAGTGAAGATTTAGGTACTTTTATTGTTTATGCACTTTATGTAAATATTTTCCATTTTCATGAAGAAAAACGATATAGGGTGTTTTTGGTTCATTTCACACAAGGATTATAAGAGGTTGCGTGATGCCATTGTTCCCTCCTTCTCCGGTTACTTCAGTTTCTTCTTCTTTATCAGTCATTCCATTTTTCTGTCCCCACGCCGTTCTCTCTTGTACCATTTGGTACCATCTTTTACCCGCCATCCATTTGATGTCATCCAACCATCTTTTCTGTAGTCTTCCTACACTTCTTTTTATTTTTCTAGGTCTCTAATGTGTAATTTGGTATGGTCATAGGTATGTTCTGTTCTGCCACTTGCCCCACCAATTACCATTTCACTTCGGCTAACCGCTGCACAACTTCCACTACTTTTGTTCTTCATCTTACTTTTCTGTTTCGGATTTTGTCTCACAGACTTACTCCTAGCATACCGCTCCCCATAGCTCTTTGAATCGTTTTTAGCTGATTCGCACTGTTTTTTGTGATTGCCATAGTTCCTACATCTACACCATAGGTTGGATTTTGATGACGTATCTAATATATATTCTCCCGCATTCCTAAATTTTTGACTTCATTAAATACTATCTGGTTGTTACTATACTCATGATCTTGATTTTAGATAAATTCATTCTTAAAGGAGCACTCTTTTGAAGCTCGAGTGAGTTAGTCCTGGGCTCCTGAAGGTCTGCACTGATAAAAACGATGTCATCGGCAAAGGGTAGATGATTTGGATAGATTCCATCTATTGATATTCCCTTATGTTTTTCCATAAGAGTAATTTAATGATACCTATCCTCCAGCGCCTCTATTTATTGAGATCTTCTCAGTCATTCAGGTTGTCGTTCACTCTAACCTGTAGCATTTTTATATATTTATCACAGGCGGGTAGAATGTAGAATACCTCGAGTTGTAATGAAATTATTGCTCCATCCATAGCCTGTAGAAGTGCTTAACTTTCGACAAACTGAATGCAATGAAATGTTATACCTAGTCCGTTGTCGTTTCTATCAATCAATATTTCGATGGCCTGTAAATGATCCTTCGATTTTGTATCCCTTTCTACTAATTGTTATTATTTTGGTAGAGTTTTTAGGTATAAGAGTGACAAAGAACTGATTGGTCTGTAGTTCTGAATTTCTAAATGCTGGCTGTATATAGGCCTTCGTAAAAAGCCAGATTACTTCCGCATTTTGCCGCATGTCTTGAATTAGAGCTTGAATATTTCCTTCAGGCGCAAACATTTATCAAATAAGACCGTTTTATCGCATCTCGAATTTATGTTTTTGATATTTTTGGAATGCCTTCCTGAACTAATATTGCAAACGTATAAGAACTTTCTAACTTGGGATTTGTCGCCTAAGAGCTATATCTAAAAGTCTGTGATATGTTTACAGATGTCACTTGCATCTGTTATTATATTTCCTTGTTCATTCTTCATATTAAATTATTTTATTTTTGCCGCGTATGAGAGCTTTGATCTTATAGTAGCTTCTTCTATACCCTTTTGTATTTTGATCTCCTATTAAATGTCTTTTCTTATTTGTCTAGAATGATTTTCTTAATCTCCTAGGTAGGCCGTTGGGTCTCTTGGTGTTTTTTTCCTGTCTTCGGACATTACGCGAAGAAAATCTTAGCTTAATTCACATTTTTCGTAAATTATAATATTTTCGCTCTATTTCCACAGTACCGAAATACACGAATTATCCTTATGCCGCAGTTCCCGGACACTTCACACAGTGGTGAAAAAATGTCGCAGATGAAGTGCGGAAATCCAATGATTTTTCAAAAATGGCTGCGATTTCTTGTTGATGATCATTACAATTTTCAAGACTGCTATCGCAACTTAAGGTCTTCAGATCCTAACGCTTGCGATGTAGATGTGCTACTGAATGTATTTTTCTTGGAGAGAGTTCGCTACTTATATAAAACCTAAATGTGGGTCCTGTATCGTTGACATAAAGCCTGGAATTCTTCGGATTTCATCTGAACGCCATTATCACAGGTCAGAAATTTGGGTGCACCCTAAAGGAGCAAGAAATTTTCAACGTGTTCCACCAGAGACTTATCCTTAGCGGCTCGACATGGGTATAAGAAAACTGATTTGCTAAAGTAGTCCGAAATCACAAGAATGTAACAATGTCCCTTCTTGGAATGAGGCAAAGGACCTATATAGTCAAGGCTAATAGATTGGAATGGTTCAGTGATTTCGGGTCGATCACCTATTAAACCCGCTGGAGGTTTTTGTTCTACCTTGTTCCGAGCACAAGAAATACAAGATTTCACATAAAGGGACACATCAGCCTTCATTTTTGGCCAGTAGTAATTCTGGAGAATTTTACCAAAAGTCTTCTAAACACCTACATGACCTGTGGTTGGAACGTCATGACAACGCTGAAGAATACTTTTTCGCTGGTCTTTAGGGACTGCAACTTTCCAATCATCTGAAGGAGAAGACAATCCAGGAATGGAAGGTTCCACAAAATGCCATTTTGAGTAGGCCATAGAGGAAACTTTAGGGGTTTGTCTTCGACCTTTTGAAGCATTCCCAAAAACCATGTATAACTTGTTCATGTAGGGGTGTAAGATGGAGGAGTAAAATTACCATAGGTACCGCTCGAGAAAGAAAATTGGGAACTATATGGTCTTTGCCTTTCCGGTCGATAAGTTCAAAATCGTACTGTTGGAGACGTAATTGCCAACGATAAAATGGATGTGATCTGAATAGTGACGCAACTTTTCAACAGCCCAAATGACAGTAAGACGCTCCTTCTCTGTGACAGTCAGTTTCATCTCTTGCTTGGTTAAAGACCTCGACAGATAGCAAACGACCTTTTCACCCTCCTCGTGTTGTTGAGTTAAAACAGCGCCCAGCCCATAGTTAGAGGCATCGGTTTGTAAATAAAACATCCTTTCGAAATCAGGTGCTGTTAGAATTGGAGCAGTGACTAAACATTCTTTGAGTAATGTGAAAGATTTCTGGCAATCTGGAGTCCAGGTAAATTTAACGTTCTTTTTAGTTAAATTAAGAATGGGTGCTAACACCGAAGAAAATTCTGGGACAAAACGCGGATACCAGAAAGCATTTCCCACAAATCTGCGTACTTCATTGATGCTTTTCGGTGGTGAAATGTTGACTATAGCCTCAGACTTTTCTGGATCAGAGCGTAACCCTTTCTTATCAACCAGATAGCCCAGGTATTTTAATTCTGGGCTTGCAGAAGTAACATTTCTTTAACGAAATAATGAGTCCAGCCTGACGCAAGCGGTCGAATACAACCTCCAAAAGTAGCAAATGTTTTGAAAAGGAGTTAGAAATTATCGCCACGTCATCAATGTAGCACATGACATTTGGTTCGAGTTCTGGACCAAGGATAGTGTCAATGATTCTTTGCCAGGTTGCAGGAGCATTAGATAAGCCAAATGGTATCCGACAGAAATGGAAGAGTCCAGTACCCATCTGTGCAATTTTCTGCTCTACTAGGGTGTCGAAAGCAGATCGTTCTGACGGAGACAAATTGTCTCTATCTTGGATAGACAAAATATCAGTCTCACCAGAAGACACAGAAAAATGCCAAACATCTTGTCTAAGATATGGGATAATTTTCATGGGTTTTCAGAAGTCTATTTTAAAAATAATTTTATGTAAAAGTTCAGGGATGACATTAATAATATGAGTTTTGTCCATTAAGGTTATGGCTGTCTGAATGTAACCTATTGTTGTGCAAGTTTGGTCATTAGCCACAGTGCAAAAATTTTGTTGTTTTACTTCAAACCTAAGCTCAAAAGAGTGTCATATCCAGGCAACCCAACCAGAGTACGACTAGCACCTGAGTCAAGTGGACCTATAAACATAGGATATCCCAATATTTTAATTTCAAGGTATGAACGCTGATCACCTTGCACATGTGATACAATGTAGTCATTTTCTGGCAAAAAATCGCCAATATAAGATGGATTTCCAGTCTACTACATTTTATTTTTGGTTAACATTTAACACGCTTACCTATATATAATCGAGAAGTATTTTATCATCACTTTTGATGTAAAATAAGGTTTCAAAATATTCTGAAGTACCTACATCTAACTCGTTATCAAATTTCTACGTCTAATTCATCTCTCAGTTCGACTATATCTTCTTCTCCATGTATCACTTTCATATGTGATATTTTTCGAATAGTCCTGAAGATAGGTTTTCCAATGCTCGAATGTTCCTTAAGGTATTTGATGGAGGAAATCAGACCAATAAGAGAATTACGAACGCCAAACTTACTTGAACTACTAGGATAGCAAAACTGCTAGAGGGGTAGTTAATTTTTTGCGACTTTTTCCTCGATTGTGAGATATCGAGATTGATTTCTAGTGGATTCGTCTATTATGGACGACTGCGACAAGAATTACACTTCTCTATAAGATTGAAATTTATGAAGTTGCTCATTGTCATGCTCAAGAAAAGTGAGAGTGGGTTTCAGAAGTAGGTAATTATTTAGGGGCTACGAGAATAGGGTTCATAATCGGCATATTTTCTTTGATTCAGAGTTCTTGAAGAGCGATAAAGAACTCTCGAATTGACTAACGATACAGATTGTTTTTTTCTAGAATCTACAGTTATGTCACATTATGACAGTACAGGTGGAAGAGAATATACCAATAGAGAAGTTAGACAGGAGGATGGACATTAGGTACCCAAAGTTTTTAGGCTACTTTAAGCAAGAAATTCGACTAATCTAGACATGGTACCTATAATATAGGCCATTACCACTACATCGTCTCTTCCGCCACCGCAAAAAATACATCATTGTTTTTTACCAATAACTTCTACGAGCAATGCAGTGAAATCCTCAAGTTCATCAATAGAGTTCGAAAACTAACAAATGATTTTCCCAGTATTGTTCTAGTCTAGTCTAAATCATGGACACGTTACAAAAAGCAGAGAAAGAGATCAAAAGATACAGAATTCTTCTATGAAAAAGTTTACAGTGAAACTTAATGTAAAAATTGGTTTGAATCTTCAATAGTGCTTGAAAGGTTTGAGACAAATATAGTGTATAAAAGTTTTCCAAAACAAGACAATTACGTGCTTGTGCAGTTTAATGTCAAAAGACCATGAATGCATAACATTGGTCAAGTCTAAGAGGAAAAAAACTCAGATCCTGTAGTAATACACTTTTCTCATGTGCCAGAAATCTATGTGGATTTCAATAGACCAAAATTACACGTTATCCAGCAAAACCAACCGAAAAAAATCAATGTTTTGTGAGAATTCCGAAGTATTAACTTAAAAGAAGGTGTATACCTGTTACTTGTTATTTGTCACTACAGCCAAAATCTTGGGATTTTGCTTTCCTTTTTTTTATTAGAATCTTCATGTTATTTTTGCTCAGTGGATATAGCAAAGTAGGAAGAGTTTTGGACTTTATCTATCAATACTATCAAATGAATTATTTAGTGTTTAGATCTAGAGTATTCTGTGCGGATTGTTAATATTTAAGCCAACCCAAAGTCAAATTAACTGGACCAATGATACGTCCCAGATGCCACTCCGAGCAACAACAAAACAAATTGTGTTTAGCCAATTAATTAACAATTTCTCGGAATGGTATTGCAGAGTAATGAGCCCGAGAGAAGATAGAAGAAAAACGAAAAAGACAAATATAGACAGCACAATAGACTCATTACGGTCAAACCAAATACGTATGGGTACTACTTGACTGGCAAAGACTTTTTCTCTCTTCTTATTTTATCGGCATCAGTACCCGTGTCGGTACTGAAACCCAACGCAGAAAGACGCGTTTGTTAATTAGATAGAAGGCATAACAAGCGCCTTACTATAATCATTAACCGGATGATGGGCAAAAGGTAACTTACTTTTATGGAATTGTGCGGTTTTTAGTTGGGATTAATTAACTTTTGTTGGTGAGGATTAAGAATGATACAATAGGAAATTACTGTTATTACAATTTTTTGTTGACGATTATGACAGGAATCAGTTAAGGCAAAGCCAACGAATCAGTTAAATCGACTTAACGAGACTATCTATCACAAATTCTGATTGACGTTGACGCATAAACAATTTCATTTGTCAACGGATTTGATGATTGCAACTGTAGCGCTAGTTTTAAAAAAAACTTTTGTAATTGCGATGTGATCACCAGCAGGAGCAATTTTAACGGCCTGATAAGTGCTGACTGTTATGATTCACCTAATTTTTCAGATTTATTTATTTATTTCGCACCAATAACAGTTATTGGAACCTTTAATTTGCATTTCTTTTCTTTGAGTTCTCTCTTGTAAGGTAACAGTTTTTTTTTATCACAGTTGGCGGTTTATTAGATAAAACGACCGATTTTTTTATTTTTTGAAGGTACCTAATGAAGCATTAGTTTTCAAGTGAATACTTATATTAAGCTGAACTGTTTCAGTATGGGATAGATAGTTATCTCGAACTATGGGCTGATTTAAGACACAAATCAAAGTCAATCCCATTGATTAATTTTACGCAATTGGCAACTCTGTAATCGCCATATCTACATTGGCAATCGCATGCTAAATAAACGTTTCCTCGATAGCTATTTGCGATAATCTCGAAAAAAATCGCATTTCCTCTCAGGGCATTACACCATGTGTATGTGCAAAGTCAGTAATTTAGCCTTGATGGGATTCTGTTTGATTCCTGAAGAAAAGTAACCCTTAAGCCTCGAGCTGGTTAAATTGATTTTTTAACTGCCAGTTTACTGCACTGCGGGGTGCCTGGCCTAACGGATAAATATTATGAGAGTGAGAGTTACCTATAAGGGGGCCCTGACAAAAACGGCAGATCAGATAAATTGCCGCGATAAACGCGTGTGTAACTTGAGCCTCCGGATAGTATCGCTTTCATAAAATCACCTCTTAACACATGGTAAATCAGACTCAAAAAAAAAAACTACCAACGAAATTGTGAGGTAATTTAGAGCTTTTATTTATTGAGATATTTAGAATCTAATTAATTGTTCCATAACGGGCCCAACGTAAATATAACGATTCTTTTTATTTTCAATTAAAATTTTTCGAAAAAATTCCATCTCTCGCGCGCCGCCATGTTCCTACTTACTTGGAACAATAAATAAATCAACGCAGCAAATACGCAATTTGTTCTACATTTATGTGGCGAGCGTGTAATGCGCTAATGAGAGTGAGTGCGTATAGTTGTGTTGCTCAATAATTTATATATTATTAGACCATCCGTTAGTAATGGGAACTGAAGAGAATTGTAAAGGAAATAATGATTCTCGGGGATTGTTGCTTTTGACGATGGTTATTTTCAATATCATACTTGTTGCGTTGTTGGTCATTCAAATGTGTCTCATAATCATAAAAGTAATGGATAGAAGTTTACACAATTAAGAGATTCTGAAAAAGTACCAAATTCAATGTATCATGCTGTTTATCTAGGAAATTAGTTTAAATCAAGTTTAGATTCATTTTAAAAAGAGTTGAACATAAATGGAGCAACCTTGTTCCAAACCATACAACCCTTTGAAAGTGCGTGAATCCCTCGGGGAGTTGGTTATCTACCTGTATTGATTTTTGCAGTTGGTTGGTCATATGAAAGTTTGAGTGCTTTTATCAATTCACTAATTATATTAAATTTGTTGTTTCTAAACGTTTCCATAGCTTTAGAATAGGGTCACTGTCATATGAAATTTTGAGATCTATGAAAAGTATCTAGATGTACTTCTCAGTTTCTGGCTAATTATTCTTGTTTGATACTATTTTCAACGTTCTACCGTTCCAACTTCCACATGAGGATAAATATCTTCCATTCTTCAGGAATTTTAGTTGGAATCAAGCCCTTCTGAAATACCGCCCTGCTGTACCAAGGTGCCTAAAGTTCATAGGTTCTCTGGTGATGTATAACTTGATGACGCATCCGGGGTGCCTGGAGATTTGCATTATGTTGAGGCATACAGATGACGTCATAAAAGTTATCAGGCAACCTCGTATCAATTGCTTTTTGTCCTTCAGATAATTCGGTTGGCGTCCAGGTATGTAGTTTTTCATGAGATTTCAACTCATTGTTTATTGCTTTTAGCAACTCTTCAGATTTACTGGCTTCTTGATATGTGTTTGGCTCTTCCTGACTCTCTGACAGTAAACAATATGCCACATACAGCTCATAATCATCCAGGTTTTTAGGCTTTCTTGTATTTCTTCTAGATCTAGTTTTGCTGTACAATGTCTCGCTGGTATATATTCAGCATCACTTGAGCGTCCACTGCTTTCATCTAAACTTTCATATTATATATCTTCATCACCCGCAATTTGTCTCTCTTCTTGAGAATTCCCTGTCTCATTCGAATTTCTATATTCTTCTACTGTTATAGGTATATAATTATTTTCCTGTTTCTCTACATTCTTGAATTCCATAATGGACTCATCAAACCTAACATCTCTTGATGGAATGATTTTTTCTTCTGTAGGTGACCATATTCTGAAGCCTCCTCCACAATATCCCATCATCACTGCTTCTACTGCTTTTGGATTTATCTTGTTTCTTTCACTATATACCATGCTCGACAATCGAAAATTCTTAATTTGGTCAAATCATTTCTTCCGTGCCAGATCTGTGATGGTGTCGATCCTTTTGGTAAAACTGATGTCGGGGTTCTGTTGAGTTCATATGCAGAACACTTCACAGCTTCTCCCCATAGTGATTTTGGAATGCCAGAATCAATTATTTTTGTTCTTATCATATTTAACAAAGTTCTGTTCACCCTTTCAGATTTACCGTTCATCTGAGGACTGTAGGCCATTGTATATTCTAATAAATTCCCTTTTGTCTGCAAAAATCTTTAAAACTTCTTGATGTAAACTCTCCTCCATTATCTAGTCTGAAACGTTTTACTCTAACATTATGCTGTGTCTCTAACTCGAGTACATAATCTCTCAGATTTCCTTCTGCTTCATGTTTATTCTCAAGTAACTTCACAATAACAAAATGCGAGTAATCATCAATAATCACTTGAAAATATGTTTCTCCATTTACTGTGTTAGGTGTCACAGGTCCACATAGATCACTATGAATCAATTCACCTATGGCTGTTGTACGTATCTGATTGGTTACAAATGGAGAACGTGTGGCTTTCCCTTCAACACAAGTTGAACAGATTCTGTCTGAAGTTTTCAAACCTAGCTGTGACAGAACATCTTTACTTGCATGTCCAAGTCTTCTGTGCCATATATCATCATCTATGGTTAGATTACATTCCTCTTTTGCCCTATCAATGCTATCTAGCGTAAGTATATACAATCCGTTTCTATTCTGGCACGTTCAAGCACAATGTTTACTTCTAATTGTAGTTTGGTCTTTTTCCACTAAAATCTGGTGTCCTCTGGATGTTATTTTTGATGCTGACATCAAGTTATGCTTTATTTTTGGTACAATCAAAGCCTCAATATAAACAGTTTGCCCTTGACAACTTGCTTTTAACTTTCCCACCTTGTTTGTCTTCATTAGTCTCCGTTGGCAATGTATACTGATACATTCTGTGGTAAGGTTTTACATCATGCATATACTATTCCAATTCCTCTTGAACAAAATGGTTACTTGCACCTGAATCCAATATAAAAGTTTTTTTTTTTTTTTTTTTTTTTTTACCCTCAGGTACAGTATTACATACATTTGCTGCATACAGCACAACTTGATCGTCAACAGCATTAGCCTCTTGCTTATTATAATATCCAGTTGCTCCTTGGTTGGAACTTCCACCTCTATGTCCTCTTGAATTATGTACTCTTCCTCTAAACCTGCCTCTGTAATTACCTCGGTAGTTGCCTCTTATATTGTTAGACCACATATTTCGTTTTGGACGCTGTGCTTTAAAGTGATTTTTACCACCACATATGAAACAGCCTTTGCTAGTTGTAGCCTTAAAACTAACTTCATTCTCCTGACCCCCATTTTCAGCTCTTGAATTTAACTTTATCTCTTCGTCTAAAAGTCTGGCCTTGACAAAATCAATTTTTACGTCACTTACGGTTTCTAAAGCAGTAATAACTGCGTCGAATTTCGACGGTGACGACAGCAATAAATGACAAACTCTATCACTTTCATCTATGTTTGAGCCTAAGTCTTTGAGCTCCCTTATTATTGTGTCGAAATTTAGAAAATGGTCTTCCAACTTCTCATTCATACCTGACCTCAATCCAAGTAATTTTCTTCAAAGTGATAACTTCGTGAATGCACTAGTTCTTACAAAAACATCCTTCAAAACAGAAAGCTGTTCCTTTGCAGTTTTGCAATCTTTGATGATGTCCAGATGTTTATCCGAAACACCTTGCAAACTCACTGACTGTGCCTTAGTATCTAGTCGAAAAAACTTATTTTGCTTCTCATTTGTTGCTCCTGCTAGTGGTGGATCATTCAGAGCTTCAGAGCATTGTTCCCTTTTTAACAGAGTGACTATACGGAAATGCCAATTATTGAAATTAGATGCTTCCAGAATAGGTACTGCTAAACTATTTAACGCAGCCATTTTTCACAACTAGAATTTTCGTTCAGAATGCTGAAACTTTTCGAAGACTTATTTTTAGCAATAATGCTTTCCAGACTCAAGAGGGCTCACTAAAATTACCTGAAGTCTGGGCCCATAACCTTTTAAAGGGTGAATAACACTTCTCGGGCCAAAGAATTGTAACAACACTTTGTTAGCAATCTGCTTTATTATTTAACATTCAACAACACGTTGACAGACTGACAATCGACAAAAACTAGGTCTATAAAAGTCAAAAACGATACAGGTACAAGGTAAAAGAATTCTACAGATACAGTGACCACAATGCAACACTTCCAAATGCATATTCTCCTTATTTTTTGTCGGCTGCTGAGTTAGGTGAATGTCCTCTTCCAGTAAGTGAGGTTATATTTATAAATTATCAGTCTATAACGTTCTACATTTTCCGATTTCTAATCCTGAACCAGGCATTTTTCCGTCTACTCCACTTCTCCACTACTCTGGTTTGTTATCCTTTTTATTTTTGACCTGCATGCCGCTCTACTCTAGAAGTCCATTCCAGTTGCGTCCAGCATTTTTGCGGTTCAGTCTTCTAGTGGCCAGATCTCTGAACTTTATGTGACGATGGTTTTGTATATTCTATGAATGTGTGATCTATGCCACGATATCGTGAATTATTCCTAGAAATACATTGAAAACCAATAGGTATTTGCGTCAGATTTTCGAGAATAATATGCACTTTTGGCAAAAACTCAAAAAGAGGAAATCAATCTATTCCTTGAAGACTGGCTATGAAACATGAATATGAATAAAGATTAGAAGAAACTGAAATTAGCGATGTGAAATTCTTAATACAACAAAGTTTGTTATTCTATGGAGCGTTTTAGTAAGTAACTCGTCACATCAAGCAGTCTCACACCTGGGAAACACGGGGGTAGATTTCTTGAACAATTAAAAAGCATCTCATCTAATAATCCAACCTGTTCTAGGTTTCAGTCATAGCCCTGTAATGAGTACTCCAGTTGTTTGGAACAGTAGAGAAGTTATCAGATCAAGTTACACACAGATGTTCTCTTTTTCACTTCCAGTACCTACAAATTTTAATTCAAAACTAAGATATTTAGTAGTGTTTATTGAGATCTTAGTGATTCTTTAGAGAAAAATATAATTGCAAAGAGCTATTTATTTTTATGGATTGTTTATATTAAATATTATGTAGTGTATAGCTTTTTGTAGTGCTCAGACACAGAGTCACTCCCATTTCTCAACTGTCCATTACTCTTGCGAGTATGACAAACATTTTTCCATTAAATCATTTTCTTTGTTTGCCTTGCCTGTAATATTCTAAACGTTCAGATTCACTTTATTCTGTTGAATTTTAAACACCTTGTAGAACAATAGCTCCAACAGGATCCAAACGGCGACAAAACAAATGACCGTAATTTCAAAACAATCGCCCCATAAAGTTTACTTTGTCTGTGGTGCGTAAGCGACATACCTAATACAGTGCGTTGCCGACTTGCCTGACAGGCAATAGATTTAAATCTCTGTTCTCGGTTGTTTGTTAGTAGTTAGTACGGTACGTCCGGAGTGAATTTTATACATGGTAACTAGAAAAATAAATAGAAACTGGTATATTATACTGGACTAATGTCGGCGTGCATTACCCATTTCTAGGTATTAAATTCAAATTGGAGCCGATCCAATTCCGCATATCCGATGACAGTACAATACCGTAGTGTTCTCACGGTTCAGTGGCGCCCTCGCACGTCCATAATAAAATTATTATTAGATCACGCTTCGTACGAATACGTATACGTCCGCTTTGATCGTAATTTTTTTCGTTTACCTTTCAGGGCAAATACATATATTATCTTTCCAATTTATATCATTCCATGTTTTTTTTTCACTGTTGGGCAATGGTCATTATTAAACTTTTAGTTTAACATAGCTTCAACAGAAAATATGCAAAATTTTAGAAGTCTTTCCGTTTTCATTAACTCAATATGGGTTTTGTGCTCATGCCAAAGGTAAAATGTGCCTGTATCTTACCAACGAGAAGCGGCCATAATAATTACAAATCGAATAGATAGATAATATAAAAGGAATGTCCATAGTGATATGTCGTTAGCAGGAAAGTAATAAAGCCTATTTGATTTGATTTATGACGATGTCTACAAATTGAATTAGGAATGTGAGTAGTTGACGATGATATTTTTAAGTAGTATATCATATGAACTCAATTATACAGGTCCTACTTTCTTCAAGTACAAGGGACGACAGTTTTGATACTTACATAAGCTTAGCTTCCTTACTACTGATTTCCCAGTGAAACTGATTCTTTTTAGAATCTGGCAGGTTTGGTTGTCTTTGCTAATCCTTATCTCGCGTCACATGAACTAACTTGTTTTCAAGTGCTCGAGCTTCCATTTTTAACACAAAATGGGTACAGGTTTTGTCGTAAATCCAGAGGGAAGTGAAGCTATGTTATGGTAATTTGGTTTAAATTTGAAATTTCTCTACTAAGCATGGTATTGAAGGCAGTTTTGTAACAAATTCAGAAGACTCTAATAATTCAATTCCTCAAACCCCAAACCTTAAGCAGTCATGTTTTTCTTTTTCTTCAGTTATTCATCAGAAATTAATGTATCATATTTAATTATTTTGATTCTGAATTGATTTTCACGTCACAGAGAAAGTGCTAATTAGAATCCTCCATACTTTTAGAATTAAGTATGTGTTTTGGTCTACAACTTTGTTCTGGTTCTTGTGGAATATTTTTCTTCCTTTTTTTAAAGTGAAGTGCAGATTTCTGAGTTAGGCGCCCTCCGTTTTTGCATCATATGATCCTATTCTCTGTAGCTTTCTGGAGAAATTATAAATTTATTGACAGATGTGGTAAAGCGCTGATAGTTTGTTTTTTCTTATCTTCATTTTGCACCTTCGATTGTATAATGAGGCGTTGCAAAACAAATCGCTCTCCACGTACAATGTGACTGAGGTAAGAAATTTTCCTTTGCTTGCTATGTTCGAATAGTTCTCGATCTTCTAGGGTAGCCATTCGATGTACATTCTCATTCCTTATATGGTCGACCCAAGAAATCCTAAATATTTCTCTTAACAGCATTATTTCAAAAAGTTTTTCAACTTTATTCATTGTTTTTGCTTCAAGCGTCCATGCTTCTACTTGCAAATTGACCTGGCGGAAATTATCTCGAGAGAGGACCATACATTTTTGTTTTCTCTGTACTAATTTTTACGCTTCATTTATTTCATATTATCGACATAAGCGGATATGATTGCATCAGTGTCGTCTGCATATAACATTTATCATTTGTAGAAAATACCAATAACTTTGATTCTCATGGGACTCTTGGAAACAGCCTCGACGAGAGCTTCCTCTGAATACAAGCTTAAAAATCATCTGGGAAAAAACACAACTTTCTTTATTTTAATTTCCACTATTGCTGTTGAGTATTGCAAGCGTATTTCAGCTGTTCGGTTCTAATACCTGTTGGCACCGCATCATCCAGGATATTTGATACAAGTATGCAGAAGCCTGGCGTGGTTCCAAACTCTTTTTGGGGATCAATTTGATTCAGTTCAGTGACTGTACACATTTGCTATGTAGTCTTGTGTGCAAACTTCGTAGCAGAAGTTTCAAAAAGGACTAGTTGACAAGATGATTGTATTTAAACCTTATTGCGTTGTTTGTCTTTAGTTATAATATGTGGAGCGAAGTTATACTCTCTTGGAAGGTTTCCAGACTGGCAGAAATTATTGAAAAACCTTCCTATATTCTGTAGGCTTTTCAAGGGAAAAATTGCCGACAACATGATGTCTGGGCCCTTATTCTCGAAACAGAGGAGCAGCGTTCTCATGAGAACGAAGGTTCTGTCTTAGTCGCCCATATATTTATATTTCCATAACACTGACAAAGACAGAGCAATCCTTCTCGTAAGAACGCTGTTCCCCGGTTTCGAGAATAGACATCCTGGTCCTGGAGCTTTATTGTTTTTTCAATAATGATGGGCTAAACTGCTGGGTCTCTATTCTTGAAACAGAGAAGCAGCGTTCCCAGGAGAAAGAGTGTTCCGTCTTTGTTACTTATATTATCATTGAGAAAGACGGAACACACGTTCTCCTGGGAACGCTGCTCCCCTGTTTCAAGACTAAAGACCCTGGAAACTTGGAAGCTTTTGAGCAAGGAAACTTTTCCGCTCAACATTCAAGCTCAAGGTAAGTCCGGGGGAGATGGCCATAGAGGGAGAGACGGCTAGCACAATTGTTTTTTAAAAGATGTGTTAGATGGCGCTTTTCACCACCCATCAAGGTTAGTGTTCCACCGTTCGTCAATCCCCAATAGAAGATTTCTAGTGTTATTGTGGAAAAAATGGTAAAAACGTGATTCAAAGGTAAGCATCCTACTTTGTTAAGGTTTCTTAATTTAGGGCTCTTTATTTGCATACCTATATCTATTTCAACTAAAATAGGGGTTTTATTATAAAATAGAGGGCTTAAAGTATATTCTAACCTCAAAATCAACGTAAATATGTCTTTGCTATTGAGAATAATCTGCATGGCCATCTCACCCTTGAAAATGGGAGAGATAGCCACCTGTTATTACGGGTGAGATGGCCATATTATTTTTGAACTAAAAAATGCTATGACTTCAAATTTATATAGAATACACATGTTCCCTATTGTTTATACAGTACATAATTGTTGTTTTTCTTAAATATCATTTAAGTATAGGACTTATATAGTTAACTTTCTGGTAACAAGGTGTTTCCCGAGGTCAGTGGACTCAGGAATCTCTAACAAGCGCCATAGCTGCTGTTCGTAATGGAAGTTCAGTGAAAAACGCTTCAGAGGCATATAAAATACCCAGAAAAACATTGGAACGGCGAATTTAAGAAAACAAATGTGTCAAAGGTTCATCGGGACCCCAAAGCCAACTTGGTCCGGAAAATGAGAGAAGATTAGTGCGCCATATATTGAAGAGATGCAAAATATGGGATTTGCCTTAACCCGAGATGACGTCAGAAGTATTGCACTTTGCCAATGAGATAGTGTGCAACATACTTTTAACCGGGATCACGAAAAAGCTGGATACGACTGGCTGAAACTATTTCTTGACAGAAATCGTGATCTTTCATTACGCAAATCTGAGGGTGTTTCGATTAATAGGGCGCAAGCGATGAATCGGGAAGAAATCGGAGTTTATTTCGATTTACTTGAAAATTGCTTGCAAGAAAATAATCTCCTTGCAAAACCAAGTAACGTATTAAATATGGACGAGTCTGAACCAGCGTCCAGGAGAGGTTTTGGCACAAAGAGGTTCACGGAATGTATTCAGCATAGTGTCAGCGGAACGAGGAGAAACCATTACTGTAGTGAGCTGTTGTAACGCAGAGGGGGTTTTCATGCCATCTGCGTGCATCATGAAAAGAAAAATAAAAAAACTGGAATACATGGATAATATGCCACCAGGATCAATACTTTATATGTCTGAGACATCCGCCTATATAAATACCACATTTTTTATCCAGTGGCTCAAGGAGCACTTTATTCCCAGGAAACCGGAAGGTAAAGTTATCTTTATTCTTGATGGGCATGCTTCTCATTCATGCAGTGTCGAAATGATTGAGGTTGCTAGAGAAAATGACATCATTTTATTTGGGTTACCAAGTCATACCACACACTACCTACAACGCTTGGACCGTTCTGTGTTTGTCATTCCAAAATTATTACTATGCTGAGTGTCACTTGTGGTGCAAAAATCACCCTGGGGCTTGTTTCATAAAAATGAAGAGTTGATGAGCGACGAGTGGAGAGTGAAGAGTTGAGGAGTAAAAAGTAAACGTCGTTTTTGTTTCAAAATAAATTTGCGTCTACTCCGCAACTCTTCAAAACGTTTATGAAATGAAATGTAACATTATGTCTTTCCTCACTCCTCACTAAGGCTACAGGAATATTCCCGTTTAATCCCAGTGCGATACCGCAATACGCATTTTCGATCACAGATCAAGGAAACCAAGTGCAAGCCGATAATGGTAATGTTATCGAACCAAGAACACAAGTAACTGGTAGTCCCCAACCAAGTACATCTAAAGCTAATCAGCAAAACGATGAAAGAAAACAACTGCAAGCCGATAATGATAATGCTATTGAACCAAGAAAACAAGTAGCTGGGAGTCCTCAACCCAGTACATCTAAAGCTAATCGATATTCCAAATCAGTTAACATCAGTTCTGGAGTCTGAATCACCAGTTACAAAAACGGTTTCTCAGTTTGCACCAGTTCCCAGACTGGTTCAAAGTGTGAGAAAAAGAGCAAAGAAGGTTGCAGCGGAAACAACCTCTCCTGATTTTATCGAAAAACTGAAAATTAAAAAAGCTACAACAAAACCTACTAGAGTTCAAGCTGTCAAAAAATTAAAACTGGTAAAGAAACGTAGGTCTTCCAGTTCGTCTAGCAGTGAAAGTGAAAAAAAAAAATATATTTACGAGTAGTGATTCTGATCCAGATGAAGATTTTGGAGAAAACAAATGTGTCGGTTGTGGAGAAGACTATTTCAAAACAAAAAAGAAAGAAGACTGGATTCAATGTGTGAGGTGCAAGTTCTGGTTGCATGAATCCTGCACCACATTTATAGATTTATGTCAGAAATGTGGCAAGTTGTGTCTCAAGAACAAATGACATTATTATCATTTCACTTACCTATTATGAACCATTTATAGTATTTACACACCTTTATGTATTTTTTATGTTTAAGAAAACTATTATTTTGTTTCTACAAATTTAACTACATAAACTTGATTTTATTTGTTAGGTCGAAGATTATTGTTAATTTAAACTACGGTGTTTGTACGAAAATAAATGAAAGTGTTTTGTTGAGCATTTGTTCAGTTTTAGTAGAACATACATAAATAAAACACTATTTTCTCGGCTGGCCATCTCTCCTTTATTGGGATGGCCATCTCCCCCATAGCACCAGGGGTAAAATGGCCATATGTCACTGCGGTAACTTTTATAGTTTTTTCACAATAGTACTTCACTATCTGGCTTACGTATAATTATCTTATGTAGATACTGTGAAGTGAAATTGGTTTTCCTTGAGTAAAAAGCTGAAGAGATTTAAACAAAAATTAAACTGGATGGCCATCTCCCCTGGACTTACCAAATATTTTTGGAACCGCCGGTTTTCACGGGCTGACAGATTGACTTTTTGTGAAAAAAATTGATACATGGAAACCAGAGGTCGATATTTTGGTTCAAAAAATATCGAGCTTGAAAATTAGACAGAAATTTCCTTTTGCTCGAAATCAATTATTGTCCAGCAGTTTAGTTGAAAGATTTGGAACAAGTTTTTGTACTTGCATCAATTTCAAAAACTTTTGACTCGAGGATTATTTATGAGAAGTACCTACCTATATACCTTAGTTCAAGGAACTATATATATTGGGAAGATAGAGAAATCATTATATCTGAAGAAAACCTCAATAATTTAAGATTCGCTGATGATATCGTAATATTCGCCTCGATCGGATTAGTAATGAACATATCAAATACAGAGTTTACGACAAATAATGAGCAAACATATGGGGACACAATAACCATAGATAGAAAACCAACAGGTGAAAAAGTAAACTCTTACAAGTATCTAGGACAGGAAAGAACGCTTGCCAATTAAAATTAATAGAAGAATACGACTTGGATGGACGGCGTATGGTAAAATGAGCCTCCAAGTTATCTTTGAAGCTAAAATCTAAAGTCTACAACGAATGAATTTTACCAGTAGCTGCCTATGGAAACGAAACATGGACTCTCACAAAGAAAATCCTGAATAAGCTGGAAGTACATCAGAGAGCAATTGACAGGAGAATGATTATTTAGACTAAGGGATCACAAGACCAATGAGTTGATCAGAAATACAACAAAGGTCGAAGAAATTACACACAGAATATGCACTCTTAAATGGAACTAGGCCAGCCACGTAGCGAAAAACACAAGTGAACTGGAGTGGAAAAGTAACAAGATGGAAACCCCGGAGTATCGAAGAAGACTCGGCAGATCTCAACAACGCTAGTACGACGACATCAAGCGACAGGACTAGACTATTACCAGGTCGCACAAAATAGAAATACCTGGCAAAATCTGAGAGATGCCTATATCCAAAGGATATACGTACACAGTACACAGTACATAGATACACCATAGATTATTTTATTCGTTTACCTAAACTCCCTGATAGACAGATAAAAGTTTTTTATTCGTTATCTGCCGTTTAACATAACCTAATTTCTTGTTGGATTTGTTCATTTTTATTTGGTGCAGAAGCTGACGTCACATTCGACCGGGCGTTTCAGCGTTTGGAATTCTGCCTCAATAGGAGGAGATAGGTTTTCATAATGACTTAACAACAAATCAAATTTGATGTTGATACACCTACATAAGTACTGGATTGAGATTCTGGATTATAAAGAATTCAGTAATTTTGACTCACAGTTATTTTTAGACAGAGTTCAATAAATTCCTAATGTTTCACATAGATTTTCAGGAGTTGCTCTTTATACATTTCTATATTTTTGTTCAATTGCCGATCCGATTTGAAATAATTGAAATCACTTTATACATTGTAGACAAGACAGAAACCACCCATCATCAATTCGTAACATAATGTGGTGTTGTCAACGCATTATTGCGTCTCTTGATCTAGGTCATGTTATTATCGATGCAGGCAACACGCGACCACGCCCTTTCCTAATACACAAACAACAACTTAAAGCCTTTGACTCATGCACTCTCATGCCGAATGATTTAATGCGCCCTCACTCATTCCTTATTCATAAATCTTTCAATCAAATTCTTCTATGGTCGCGTACTGTGTGGCTGGCTGTGAGGTCATAAAACAACAACCGATTGCATTTTGAATGAGGAATTTCTTTTTTTTTTTAATGATTTTATAATACGAAATTGTATGTTGTTTAATCGTTGAAATTGTTGATGAGAAGAAGCTATATTGACAACATCAAGTATGTTAGTAATATTTTAATTTCCAAAAGCGGATCTTCCGTTAATGGCTTTTAAGCACGTGTTTGTAGGCATTTCAAGTGCCTTAACTTTAATTTTACGGCTTTGATAAAAACATATCATGACGCGAAGTAGCCGGTAGGTATTTCCCAAGGGGACTATTATTTATGATTTGTTGAGTGCTGGAGTGGATTTGCCCAACAGTTTCATAAATGAATCAGGATAATGGAGAGTGGTAATGATGTTTTTTTTTTTTTTTGAATTTTTGTTGAAAATTTCAGTTTAGCTCCGAAAAAATTGAGTACGTACATTGTGGTTGGAGTTGCAACAAATTCTCCAACAATATGTGAAAGCAGATTAAGATTGGTTCTATCATCTTATTTCTTTGACGCTCAGCAAATGATTTCTTCAAGTATTTTTCAGGAAGCTCCACATTTTTGATTGATAATATAATATTAGTGGCGTTTTGAGATTTACAACTGGCCGTTTTTCGTTCTAGATTTTTCGTTAAATTAGCAGTATGTACTTGTACTGCAGATTTTGCAAAACATTGTGCTTGGTTTAGAACAAATTTAGTTGATTTTATAAGAATTAGTAAGGGAGGAAACAATTTGTATTCCATGTTGTCCTTTCACAATTTTAACATCTGTGTCGGAACCTGATTAGTACTAGGGTACTAGGTACTGATGATGACGAAAGCTGAAATCGCTCTACTACGCTCAGTTTCAATAAATTGAATTGTGCATGGAATACAAATTGTTTCCTTCCTTACTAATTTGAACACATGCATGCAGCCTACTTTCCTTGGTTCATAAGATTTTTTTATAATCTTTCTATCTGAGTTGTAGTTTTTTTGGGAACCAATAATTACCTTGCTTCAGATATGTTGGGAGGCCGTTAAATATAACTTTTCAATCCCAATTCTGATTATAATACATTGACAGAAAAAAATATAACAAGTTCACTCAGAAGGTTTATGAAATTCACTTCCCAAACTCAAATTAATAAAATAAAGTAGTGTCTACCCACTTTCCCGGCAATAATAGACAAAAAACAGATGGTGCTAGTGACAAGCCTCTTTATTAGGACACATATTATTTATAGCAACTATTAGATACCACTATCGTCATATTGATAAAATATACGATTATAGTTGCCCATTAACCATTTGAGATTTTAGCAAAGATGATGGTTTTGCAGTTTATTATACCATCGGGATTATTATACGACCAATTCCAATTAAACTATAACAGATTATGGTTGAAATAAATTATCCAAATATGAAGCTTTTATGATCATATAACTGTCATAATATTTTCGATAATGGAGAATTATTAGAAATTAGAGCTTGCTTTAATTTTATGCTTTTTGAAGTGATAAAAATAATCTCGACGACTCATAAGAAGTGCAGAGAGAAAAGGTAGAGTCATAACAGGCAGTATTCGTGATTGCTGTACCTAACCAGATAGATTTAGAAGTTTCATCATTTTTTCTTTCTGTAAGTAGTAAGTAATGTCTGGCTAATATGTATAATGTTAGAAGTATGTAGGTAGAGGAAATTGAGTTGACTAAAAGTGGCCATAAGACTATCCTCAAATACCATGAATAAATAATTCAATTATTGTTCCTTATAATATAAATAAATAATTATGCCTTTTACTGCGGGACCCAGTTACTTATGTTGTTATTGTGTTTTGAATTATGAATATTCCTACCACCTTTAATTAAAACCACTTATAGAATTACGATACGAGGTATCTTCGATTAGGGTGCAACCTGACGAAAGGGCGTTAATTACGAAAAAAGGTCATGGCTACTGCTGGTCTATTGTATATTCTAGGCGGTTGGTGATTATTCTCATAAAAAATTTGTATATCTGAGGCTTATGGGTCTATAGTTTCCAATACATTAAGAAATTTGTATGTTTAGCTTTCGGTTTCTTGCTTGTTATTTTTGTTGTTGCTTTTTGCGTCCTTCTTATGGAAATTTTCCGACACACGCAATATTCTATCTATGCCCTCTATATAATGTTTCCTTGTTTGTCCATTAGCTGCCTTACTTTTCTTTTATGTGCGTTCTCCCTTTTGAAAACGTTTAGGCCTTTTTGTTGTTCTATCAATTTTTCGATTTGTACTTCTTGGTAGTTTTTAATGTCTTGTTTTGTCATCCTTCTGCTATTTTGTTAGTATCTTTTTTTCCTTGTTTTATGAGTTCTCTTTTCTTCTCCATCACCAGTTTTACTGGTAAGTATGTGTACTTAATTTCTTCTGGGGAAGGTGGAATTTCTTTACTCTTTCTAGTCTGGGCTATTTTAGGTCTTACCATTCTATAATCGCTGCCAGTCGTGAATGAGCCTAAGACGTCATCTGCATCTTGTATTAATGTTTTTGATGTGTCTGTATAGTCCAAAATTCATCCGAATTAAAAAAACTGTAATTACTTATGTAGATATTTCAGTTGAAAACCAAACTGACACAAATAGCAATATAACGGATGATATATATTTTTGTTATTTACATGCCCAACAAAATTAGATGATAAAATATTATATTTCTTGTGTATAAATTGAAAAGTCTATTAGGTAGCGCAATTCATTTGAAGCTGAAGCTCCTATCTAAATACCAAACTATAGAAATCATAGAAGATCTTTGGGGGCTCCAAATTTTATAAAGAAGATTATAACGTAGAGTCCGCGTCAAGAGTAAAGAGTACGGTGTCGTCATATGCGCACAAACCCAATTTTGAAGACTAACCGAACTATCGTATTGATGGGTGCTGCTGCCGAACGCCAAGCACGTGGTTCATTGTCGTACGGCCAGCAGGCATATTTATTTAGTTTATTTGCTATTCAAGTTTTGTCTAAAAAGATACCCCGCTGCTGATTTTAGATCAGGACCGAGGTCACGGCAGACAGCGAGAAATAGACGAGGGAGAGAGATGCGATCCGCATCGCGCAGCTTTCCATGTCGTCACCGTACTCTTTACTGCTGACGCGGACTCTACAGTACAGCATGTCTTGCAATGATGTTTACAAGCTAAAATGTAATTGAAATATTTCGGGGGAAAGACTTCCTGAACTCAGTCAGAATGCTACACACAGGCTGTAAAACAGAATTGACATTGACAGCAAAAATAAAGAAAAGAGAGAACTGCGTCATTTCATGGAAAAAAAGTTCCTATATTGATTTGTCTTCATAAGTATGTACAGTAGAACCCCGGTTATCCGAGGTAACGTGGGGGGGTACCCACCTCGGATAACTGAAAACTCGGATAATCCGAATATATATATGTATACATCAGGGTATACTATTTAAAACGAAACATGTTAAATATCTGATGTCACTTTTATTTTTTTTTTAAATCGTTCGTATACGTAATTTGATTGTGTGACTGTTTGAAAACCCATCTAAGCACCAATATACTGTTGAACTGTTCAAATAAGACACTCACCTGAAACGTGTAGTTTTTGAACTGATGAGAAAAATTCACAACTGAGTGAATCAGGTAAGTATTGTACTTGAACAACATATTAGTGAATAGGTGGCTGGGTCCACCTATAAGTTCCGCAACAATCCACTCGTTTGTACTTGAATAACTTGTCACATTATATTACTAGTTTGGTAAAGTAACATTACTAATTTTATGGGTGGATCTCTGCGGGACGAGCGCAGCGAGTTCCGCAGCCATCTACTCACCAATATACTGTTGAACTGTTCAAATTAGACACTCACCTGGAACATGTACTTTTTAAACTAATGAGAATAACTCACATTTGAGGGAGTCAGGTTAGTATCGTAATTAAACAACATATTAATGAATAGAGGTCCACCTATAAGTTCCGCAACAATCCACTCGTTTGTACTTGAATAACTTGTCACATTATATTACTAGTTTGGTAAAGTAACATTACTAATTCCTGTTGAAAGGCAAATTGACAAAAAGTAGATAATCTTACAAATTTTGACTTTATATAATAAGTTATTGTTCAAGTACAAATAAGTGGATTGTTGCGGAATTTATGGGTGGACATCTGCGGGACGAGCGTAGCGATTTCCGCAGTAATCTATTCACCAATATACTGTCGAACTGTGCAAATAAGACACTCACCTGAAACATGTAGTTTTTAAACTAATGAGAATAACTCACATTTGAGTGAGTCAGGTTAGTATCGTAATTACACAATATATTGATGAATAGATGGCTGCGGAACTCGCTGCGCTCGTCCCGCAGAGGTCCACCTATAAGTTCCGCAACAATCCACTCGTTTGTACTTGAATAACTTGTCACATTATATTACTAGTTTGGTAAAGTAACATTACTAATTTCTGTTGAAAGGCAAATTGACAAAAAGTGGATAATCCTACAAATTTTGACTTCATATAATAAGTTATTGTTCAAGTACAAATAAGTGGATTATTGCAGAACGTATGGGTGGACCTCTGCGGGACGAGCGTAGCGAGTTCCGCAGCCATCTACTCACCAATGAACTGTTCAAGTAAGACATTCACCTGAAACGTGTAGTTTTTAAACTAATGAGAATGACTCACATTTGAGTGAGTCAGGTTAGTATCGTAATTACACAATATATTGATGAATAGATGGCTGCGGAACTCGCTGCGCTCGTCCCGCAGAGGTCCACCTATAAGTTCCGCAACAATCCACTCGTTTGTACTTGAATAACTTGTCACATTATATTACTAGTTTGGTAAAGTAACATTACTAATTTCTGTTGAAAGGCAAATTGACAAAAAGTGGATAATCCTACAAATTTTGACTTCATATAATAAGTTATTGTTCAAGTACAAATAAGTGGATTATTGCAGAACGTATGGGTGGACCTCTGCGAGACGAGCGTAGCGAGTTCCGCAGCCATCTACTCTCCAATGAACTGTTCAAGTAAGACATTCACCTGAAACGTGTAGTTTTTAAACTAATGAGAATAACTCACATTTGAGTGAGTCAGGTTAGTATCGTAATTACACAATATATTGATGAATAGATGGCTGCGGGATCCACCCATAAGTTCCACAACAATCCACTCATTTGTACTTGAATAAATTGTCACATTATATTACTAGTTTGGTAAAGTAACATTACTAATTCTTGTTAATAGGAAAATTGACAAAAAGTGGATAATCTCACAAATTCTGACTTTATATAACAAGTTATTGTTCAAGTACAGGGTGTTTTTTTTTATATATTGATACTCCACCTACAGCCTTCACCTTTACAAGTAGATGAAAGGTGTAAATACAAAAGTTGTACAGTATTGGCTAAATTTGTAGAATTCATGGTCAGAAACAAAAACTGAATGTCAGAAATGTGGAATGTTACATGCTTTCGGCTTTTTTCAAATGGGATGGGTAATATTTGGTTCTATATTCTTGAAGAGCACAATTTCTCGATTTCAAAACTATATAGTTTGTCTGTATTTGGTTGAGCCGTCTCCAACATATTTGGTTCTAAAAATTTCAAAAATACTATCAGAGTAGGTACTTCAAATTTTACCTATAGCTTTCACCTGTACAGCTAGAATGGTTTACAAAATCAGTAGTAGGATAGTATTTTTACAATTTTTGGAGCTGAATATATGAGAGACTGTTCAATCAAATATAGACAAACTATATATTTTTGGAATCGGGGCATTGTACAAGAATATAGAATGAAATATATGAAAAAAGCTGGAAGCATGCAAAATTGACATTTTGTATTTACACCTTTCTTCTACTTGTAAAAGTAAAGGCTGTAGGTGGGGTGTCAATATATAAAAAAAACACCCTGTACCCTGTATATTCTAGAAACTCGGTTAAAACGGAGTATGGACGTGCGTACCTCAGATAATCGGGGTTCTACTGTATGTCTAAATAAATTGAATCTCAAAGTAAGGTAGGCAGTTATACTGCTGCTTATCCTTATTGCACGTCCAACAGCACTATATCAAAATGTTCAATATATTTTAGCTTATAATTTATTAATTACCTGCGTTTGCAGTAGAAGCATGCTGGGTTGCGGGCTACCTGGGCCGTGTTGTGGTTGTGCTGCCGCTATTAGCGGTGCACCGGAAACTTCGCCCTGGACTAGCACTGAGCCTAAAATAAAGCAAAACATAGTTGGAACAAAATCAAAGACAATTATTGTTTCAACACACTAATTGTTTAGAAAAATCAGATATCACGGACGTGTAGGTGTTTGTATGCTATATACTATCCACGCCCTTCTTTGATATCTCGTCATACATGCACACATACTTACATGCTAAGCTATTGTTTAAATTGGTAGAGTGACATTAGAATTATTGACTTTTTTTCGTTTGTTCAATATTACAGAAATTTTGACATTGTAAAGCATTTTGCTTGAAACGTTCTTATATCACTCAGTATAAACGCTTCATTATGCATGCATACCAATAAAACTAATTGGAAAATGATTGTAAGGAGTTATTAAAAAATTATACCAGTTAATTGTTTTAAGTTATGTCATATTTTATGACAATGGTATAGTGAGGTCTCAAAATATTGTTTGTTAAGGTTTAGAACAAAAGTAACTTTGGGCACAATCTCGTTTTTCTAAAGAATCCAAAAATTGTGCCATTATTGCAAATAAATAAGATTTCAAAAGTCGTGTTCACGGTTTTACAATAACGCCAATAGGTAAACGAGCTATTAATCGTTATTGCGCCATCTCGGGAGATTTAACGCGCGATAATTAGTTTGTCGTAGTACTACTCTGCACCGGTACTAATGCCAGAAACAATGGGAAATGTGTCATAGTTTGATTGGTTTATTTCTAGTTGAAGGAGTGCGTGAAACGTTTGGTTAATTTGATTTAGTTTATTGCATGGGTGGTCCAAGGTTTTTAGAGAACTATTTTGAAATTGTTAATAATCAGAGTATAGTTTTTGAAAATGAAAGTTGAATGCAATTAATTTGGTTCAGAGTATTTCAAAAAACATACTGTAGAATCGATTTCAGCTACCTTAATTGAAGTTGATTTTGTAGAAATTTTTTTTCGTAATCCTTATAATTTGGAAAGTATGTCTGAAATGCACTGGAACATGTTGAAGTTGAAGTAGCTCAGCTCATGCTCAAAGTAGTTTAGTGAAGAAGTGAAGACTTCAATTTGCTCTCTAAGTACATCTTTGGAGTAGTCCAAAATGGTTCTGATATAATTTTTACCAAAATTATTATGTAATTTTTAATCATTTATCCGTTTTCTGAAGATAATCTGTTAACTTTGAAATTGCTCTAAATCATGTTGGCGCATCCAAAATCGTAGAGAGCATATGCAAGCTGACGCGGATAGTATTACGAGAAAATTATTTTGTATTTGTTAACTAACACTCAGTAGTTTGTTTGAAAATGAAGTCAGCAATAAACGAGAGTAGTATCATTTTGGAGTAGCACAGATCGAATTAAGCGTAGGTACTCAATTTATCCTGGATAATAGACGAATACAAGATTTTAATAGAAGAAAAAACAACAACAAGTAGGAAAATGTGGAGAGTGTTACGATAAATTTACGTAACATGTTCCATCTCTTCTTATTTTCATTATAAAGTTGTATTTTTTTCCATTTCAGAAGCAGCAAAATAATAATGCCTAATAATCTAAAAATATACACAAAGTTTAAAATAAAACCAGAGCTGCCATCTATCCATCATGTGCGTAAAATGCAAAAAAAATCTAGAATTCATTTACCAGTGCTGCCTTCTAGTACCGGATGAGTTTTTTTTTTTTTATAAATTGTGATGGTTTTCCTTGGCAATTTTTATTTGATATTCATTTATTTGTATTTTCATTCAAAGAAATTAAATTTATCTCACTTTTAGCAAAAGGATATATTTCTGTCTTTCTCTAACTTCTGATTCTGAAATAATCATTTTTTGGCTTAATGACCTAATTAATTGGCAGTTTTTTATTTTTGACATAACCTTAATTTAAATTATTATAATTTGTAAACAATTAAAATAATTCTAGTGGATTTTTATCTATTCTTTTTTATTCCACGTGGTTTTTCATTGTAATTTCATTGTTAAGTGAATATGATATTTTGGGTGTACTCGTCTGATTGGTTGAACTGGTTAAAATGCAGTTAAGTATAAAAAACACAGGATCGTTTTCCTGTGGGGTTTGGTTTCTAAAACGTTCTCTTTTCCTCGAGGTAGTTTAGCAGGCAAGTCATTTTTATCTTTAATAATTTTTACTTGGCATTTTTTGGATTCTCCCTCATAGATTTTTCAATATATTTTGCTATCAATTAATATCATCAGATTATTGGTAAATTTTTACCTGATAAATCTTATCTTATCTGTTCTTGAAATATAAATATTATATTTTAATTTTTTTTACCTAATTGTTGGCTTCCATTTTGTGTGAGTGCTAATTGGTTGTGCCACGTTTTTTCTGAGATAAGTCAATTCAGACTTTTGGACTAATAAATAGGTACTGCTGCTCTGGTTTTCAGAATCAATTGTTAGTGTGGGAATATTGGACCATTTGCTCTAAATAGAGTCGGTGAAAACCAAATTTGTGTGTCCATCCCTATCAACTCTTTATTGAATCCAGGCAGAGGCCTGAATAGCCATTTTCTGTTTGACTCCATCAATTATTATCTCGATTAAAGGGTGTAATATTTTTAATAGAAATCCAGACAAAAATTCAGTTGAAAAGTTTTAATTAAAACATCTCAAGAATTTTGACATATTCTGGATTTGATTGATTTCACCGTCAGGTTTATCTTGTAGTATCTATACTAGCTACTGTAATTTGAAAGGAAAATTTCGTCTATTTGGGGGAGAATCCAAAGATTTAATTTCTTATTGTTTTACCTTATTTTGTTCATATTTTTGCCTGCTAGTGCTACTGTCAGAAAAGTAGCATTTTCCCATATAACGAGCATTTTTATTTAATCTTGCTGTTATTATTTTAATGTTAATATTATTTTTTTTATATTGAAATATCTTTTTTTTTTAAATTTGCAATAGCTGTTCGTACCTGATTCTGTTAGAAGGGAGTGTCTGTACAACAATAGTTTTATATTTAATTTCAATTTCAATTTCCTTTGCAAGACACTCACTTTTTGACAGAATTCAGGGATTTAATATTCCAAATATTGGTGAACCTGATACTGCCTTATTCTTTTCTGGGTACCTACTCGGCATAAAGATCACTGTTTGGAGTCTGGATCAGCTGGAGTGACGTCACCCCAGCAATCTGTCCTCTTTCCTGGATACAGGAAACAACACGAAGAGCTCCAGTTCACGAAAGTGAAACCCTAACACCCATTGAAGAGCTCCGGGTTGGAAAGGTACATGGTATCAGATTCACCGGAAAAAACCAAGCTGTCAACACTAAAATTTTACAGACAGTAACATTGGGTCCTATGATTGAACGTTTACGTTATCCGTAACTTACATGTTAGGCGGAGTTTTAACACTAACGATGCAAGTTCGTATGATGGAAAGTTTTTCATAACAGATTACTGTTATTTTCTGCCTGTTATGTTGTAATTTAACATATCTCCTCAACAGCCCCGAATAACATGCCGTTAAGTGCTTAGCGTTCATGTTACCAATGTTTTTTTATTTTTTTAAAAATCCTATTTTGAATGACGGGGTAATTAATTTACATAATACAAAGAGAGAATCAAACTAGGAGGTACCTAGGTTATAAACTTTATTACTATTTTATGTTAATCAATTATGAGGTACAAAACCGAGTACAAAACTTTAATTAATTCACTATTTGAGGACTGAATTGAACACTCAAAGAAGAGATACCAGAGATCAATTGAAACTCCTGATAAGGTTTTATTACTAAATATACTAGACTTCCAAAAGTTCCAAAAGAATCGGTGCAGTTTATAATTGCAAGAATAATGCCCCATTTTGATATTCCTCAAATACCAAGGATTTCATCCATTCCAGTTGAACTGAAGCTCTAAATTCTAAAAGTTTATTCTGAATTCTTAGTATAGTTGGAACTGTTTTTCATTTTATATAGGGCAGTGGTTCTAGTAGTGTTTTTATTTTCGTGTACAAATGATGTCCACTCATCAGAGGTGTTTTCTCGCGTCTCGAATTTTTTCAAACATTTTTCAAAACTGGTTTGAAACAGTTTCCCAATGACGTTATAACTTCTCGGCGCGAGAAAATGGTTCAAAAACATGGATTGCATTGTATTTCGGAACAGTTTCAACCAATTTTGTGTGACGTCATGGGTTCATCACGAGAATATACTATTTCAAACCTGTTTTGAACCAGTTTCAAAAAAGTGAACGCGAGAAAACAGCTCTGATGTTTTTTTCGAGTGTTTTTTGGGGTCCAACTCCCAGGACATTTATATAATTTGGAAATGCTAGGTCCCCATTCTCCATACTGTTTCACAGTTATTTTAGATAGTCTTTTCGCTCTAATAAATTGCAAAAAAATGTAATTTAATTGTTTGTTATTGTTGTTTCAAGAAAAACGTCACTTTTGAAACCAAAGTGAAGCTAGGTACAAATACTTTCTCCCATTCCTAACAGCCAGCTTAACATTTTCTGTTATCGATTTCGTCAATTATACCGATATAACATCTACTGTTATTTTATATGTTATCTATTTCCTGTTAGCATAACATAACAGGTTTGTGTTCATTTTAACGTAAACGTTCAATCATAGGACCCATTGACTGTTACATGTTACTACATAACATTGTAAACAAAATAACATTGTTGTTTGTTGGATTTTGAGTGGTTTCATTTACACATAAAGGGGCTACACGTTGTCTTAATTTTTTGAATTCCACGACCTTAGGTTATCTTGTCTTAAAGTTCAAAATATCAATTAATTTGTAACAAGAGAAGGTAAAGAATTACAATGAAGAAAGACAATATGACAACAAAATAAGCTAAACATTCAAAATTAATACTTTTAGAATAAATACATAAATACACCTAAAAAAATTAAACTAGACATCAAAAATCGATTATATTGACTACCTACACTTGCAAAACAGAGATCAAACTTGAAATTCCAGGATGTGAGAGCATATAAGGGATCTGCCTGTGGTAGGGACTAATACCTCATGTTGAAAACAAAAAAAAAATTATCCCTGGAAGAAACATCGTGAAGGACAATGCAAAGGAGAAACAAGAAGATAAGATTGAGCCATCTCTAAAACAAAGTGAAAATGATAAATTGGACAAAAAATCACAGAGTACCTAGTCTGAATCTCCAAAACCTTGAAATGCATTACCAGTATATCAATGAAAGTATTCACTGTGCAGTATCTCAAGCCCTAGGCAAATACGAAAAAATTAAAAGAAGACGAAAACCTAGGTCGCAGTGCAACCGACATATCCAACACACACATACACATACACACATAACAAAACCTTCTGGTGGGATGAGAAGAAAGACATAACAGACAAGAGGAGAAAATACTTATAAAACCTTAGATTAAATTAAACAAAAACAGGGGACAAAGAAATATATAAAGAAGCACAAGCAAGAGAACGGAAATAAATAGTACAGAAAAAAAACGAGTCATAGGGGAGAATCGGTGCGCGCATTAATGCTTACCTGGAGACAGAGAAAGTTGGAAAATACTGAAAAACATAAGGCCAGCAAAAACCAAAGATATTAGATCTGTTTCTGCACAAACCAGTCAGAGTGAATTTCATTGGTTGAAACTAGTTTTCTGACTGTTTTCAATTAATGAAATTCGCTCTGACTGGTTTGTGATTTCTGCAGAAACAGACCTATTATCACTACACTACACCCCCAATGAAAAGACTGTTTCGAAGAATTACTGACAGAACAACGAGCAGAGTTTAAACAGGAGAGAGAACAGTTACAAAACATAGATATCGCCAATAAGAGCTAAGGATGAAGTTAAAAACAGTGTAGCTTATTGAAAAATAGAAGATCGCTAGGATCAAGAGAAATTAATGGAGAACTTATGAACTATATGGGAGCGATAAACTTCACACACCTCCGAAAAACTATGACAAATGCGCAGGGCACAGGAAAAACAGAATAGAGAATAGGTATATGACCATTGGATGAGAATAACGAAACCTGAAATTGAGCAGACGGGCACGGAAAACAAACCCTATGACGAAGCAATTAAGGATATACAAAGACGGAAGGCAATATCCAATATTCCTACTAAATAGAGTACTGGGAGACCAAACTATCAATAAAACAAACCAAACTAGAATGGAAACACCATCGTCAAAAGCATAGGAACATATTGTTCAGAGGTCTTTCCACTAAAGGACAGAACCGCAAAAAAGTTGGAATCAACTGAAATGGACAGGTCAAAAATGGGAAGGATAACAAACCAGAGAATTAGAGAAATTATGAACGTAAGAAACCCAATATATGTAGTAGGGGATTAGATAGCATCCGACTCCAATTTAGAATTTGATTTTAGCATTATTCTGTATTTCGTCATAATCAGTATTTCAGTCAATAAATAAAGTCAGAAATTTAGTAAATTATATTGCAGCTTAGTAGTGTGAATCATAAAAAAAAAAACTAAATACTAACTGTTCCTTCTCAATAATCTTCTCATGACACTTTAAAATATACACATTATGCAAAAATCTAAACACACTATCCAGTACCTTTCAGCTATATAACAATATGCAAGCAGGAACACATTCCAAAAAACACACTGATACGATATTGATGATATTCACTTGACTTCATTACATCAACAAACCCTTATAACCAGCCTTCCAGGCATTTATATAATAATTCTTAATACCATTAGCGACTCGTGATTTGGCAAATCGAATAGACAATTGTGTATTCAATTATGTGGTGTATAGCTACGCCACTGTTTATCGCGGGGGTTGGTGTAAAAATTTATAAATCCGTCCCGAGGACGTCCCAAGAGATCGGAATCGTTGATATTTGCAGCCCCAGGCGCAATTGGGCCCGCGCTTATGGGCCGTGACTGAGCCTCCATACCACTTGATTATGTGGCCCTTTATTGTGTTGCTTCCGTTTTATGATTGTTTCCTAGGCTAGGAGGGGCGTGATTTTGCACACCCCCTGATTCTGTTTAATTAAATTAGGCATAGGGGGATTATCAGGGTCGAGGATAGATAGTAATAAGAATAGATTAAAAATAAAAATTGTGGAAATATGCGCGGATGATAATGGAAAAATAACAGAAATGAGGTTATTTGTTAAGTTTTTGCCTTGAACCAATTTGACACGCCAAATCGTGAAAGGTGTAAGAAATGAAAAGGCTACTGATTGAAGAAAGTACCCCAACCCATAAAATAAGGATACACCAGAATACATAGAGACTAACAAAATAGCCAGAAGGATGACAAAACAAGATATTGAAAACTAAAACAACAAAAAGGCTTAAACTTTTTCAAAAGGGAAAGCGCACACAAAAGAAAAAATACGAAGCTAATGGACAAACAAGAACACATTATATGGAAGAGAGGTGAAACATTGCCTGTGGCGGAATTTTTCTATAAAGAACTATATACGACGCAAAAAGCAACAACGGAAATAACAAACAAAAAACCGAAAGAAACATCTAAAATTTGTTGCATCAGAAGAGATATCTGATATAGAAAAGGAAGAAATTGCAAAAGCGCTAAGCCAATTGAACAACGAAAAAGCCTCAGGAATGGAGGATATAACATACCAGAAATGCTGAAGGAAGCAGGAGAATACCTTGTAGAACAACTGGAAACACTTTTCAACAAATGTCTGGACAGGTAAATACCACACAACTATTACCAACCTACAGAACAAGCAGGCTATAGAAAGAGCTACAGCACTATAGAACATCTTCACACAATAAGAATACCTACTAAATGAAAAGATGTCCGAATATAACATTACATGGCTAACATTTCTGGGCGATAGAAGGAGATATGAGAACTGCACTAATAGATCAGCGATATAAACATGATCAAAAATATTCAAGAAACAACAAAAATAAAATTAAGAATGCATGAAGATACAAATGAAGTGAAGATCAAAAGAGGCGTAAGATAAGGCGATATTGTCACAACCCTTATACGTTTTGTCCTGGGACGTCGCAACAGGACCGTGACCTGAGGGCGTAGGTGGGGTTCAGGTAGAGAGAAACTCGCTTGTATAGGTACAATAAGATAATGTATTGAATACTAGTAATATTACCCGAGGAATAGTATCATGACGTCTCTTCTACGGAGGGACGTACTACTTATAGGCCACTCTGTATTATGTACCCTCTGTACACTTGGCGTGACTGAAGACGGAAGCTGGGTTTGAGACAGGTCCAGAAGGGCGTTTCCCAATAAAGGCAGTTTGCACTGGACCTAGTCAGCTGCGTTCAATGCTCCCAGAAGAAGCTAGATTTGAGACAGGTCCAGAAGGGCGTTTCCCATTGAAGGTAGTTTGCACTGGACCTAGTCTGCTGCGTTCAATACTCCCAGAAGGGCGTTTCCCATTAAAGGTACCTAGTTTGCACTGGGAGGAGACTTAGCTAGAGGGGCTTTTCCCGTTTGGGGTACTTTGCACTAGCCTTAGTCAGCCGGTAATGGATTTCGGCGCGGTATTTATGCTAAATAAATGCTGACTCGTCGACACACTTTAGTAAAATTGATGTACAGAGTGGTATTTACTTAAGTAGTTGACAATATAAGATCACCTAAGCTATTCACCGTAGTTCTCGAAGATGTGTTCAAGGAACTACATTGGGAAAATAGAGGAATTTTGGAGAAAACCTGAATACTTTAAGATTTGCTGATATTCACCTCGAATAAAACAGACAGAAATTATGCTGAAAGGAATACTCCAAAAAGATCACATTAGAAATGAGCAATCAGATAGGGACACAATAACCATAGAAAACCTACAGGTGAAAAAGTAAACTCCTACAAGTATCTAGGATAGGGAATAAGCTGCAAAGTCAATCAAGAGCTTAAAATTAATAGGAGAATACTACTTGAATGGGCGACGTATTGTAAAATCTGCTACATTTTCCAATCCAAGTTACCTTAGAAGCTGAAAACCAAGGTTTATAACGAATGTATTCTGCCAGTAGTTACCTATGGAAGCGAAACATGGACTCTTACGAACAAAATCCTTAATATACTTCAGAGAGTAATCGAGAGGAGAATGAGGGATCACAATACCAACGAGTGGATAAGAAATACAATAAAGGTCGAAGACATTACACATAGAATGCACCCTCAAATGAAACTGGGCTGGCCACGTAGCGAGAAACAAGTAACAAGATGGAGACCTCAACAACGCTGGTACGACGACATCAAGCGAACAGCAAGACTAAACTGGTACCAGATCGCACATAATAGAAATCTGGCAAAATTTGAGAGAGGACTATATATCCAGAGGATAGAGAACGGCTAGGAAGAAGAAGAAGATAGTAGATGACTCGTGAATTAATAGAGGAATACGAGAAATGCAGTTTGGAAGTAAATCTGATGAAAATAGAACAATTTCTGTTGCTTGAGGCTGGATATGTCTATGGTCAGTATTCTTTCTCCAAGTAACTAAGAATAACGTCTTAAATTCTCCTACAAAAACAAATTTAGAGTGAAAAAAGGAAACCCTTAGAGGGACAAAATTATACCAAAAACACCCTCTTTCAACAGCTTTTTTTCTATCTTGGGTGAGTCTCAGGCTTTCAAGTTTATTTTGTCACTCCTTGGCCAACACCTAAGTATACTTTAAATATTAATTATTATTTTATTAAAATCATAAATCTTCATAAACTCAAACATTTTCAGTTGCCGTACGCAATGAACCAGTGGACTTTTCACACAGTGGCCAGTAGGTAAATAAATTATGGCACCCAGTCGTCGTGATCACGGATTTCTTGAAAATTTCCCATTGTGCGAAATATATAAACAATATTTTGATTTATGCCGTATGGAGAATAAAGTGTAAGAGGTAATTTATCGACTCTATAGGTAAAATCTATTGCCGCGATTCGCGTATAATACTGTAAAAAAGATTATGGCGCACTTAAGCAAATACGTCGACGATGGAAATTTATGAGGGAATTAATACGTAATAGCTCATTTAATATAAATACTTTAATAAAAATTCCTTTTCAAAATCGATTACACTTATTTTTGCAGTCCTCTGGTCCTCTATTTACAATCGAACAATATTGAAACGATCAAAATCATGCCTCTTTAATGATCCATTTCATGATATGTCAGTACCAATGACAAGGCATTAGTCATTTGCCATTATAATACCTTAATATGATAAATTGGCATTAATACATTTCACTTTATAATAATGTCGCTACTGGTCTTAGGTATATTATCGGCAGCCATATTTTCTGAGCTTCTTGTTTGAAAACGATATTTGATATATTATGAGAATGTTATTGGAGAAGTCCAACTTATCAGTGAAACCTGAGATTGTTTAATGTTATCACAATTCGGCGGTACCTACATAGTACTTATTGCAATCGTGAACAAATTTGATACTGGCAGTTATCATAGATCACTCATGGCCACGATAAAGTTTAATATCAACCTGGACAGACGTAAGCTAATAAAACAAACTTTTCTTCATGCCGAAACGTCAAGAAAAAACATTGAATAATACTAACTGAATTTCAATACAAACTACCTATTTAATTAGGAAATCCTATGAACACTTAAATATTGTATCAACGGTAACTGTCTCCATGTCTCCATATCTTCATGAAAGCTAAGTCTCCAAGAGAAAATACTATGCTACAGAAGGAGTAGAAGAGATGCATTTTCTAGATACCCACTTTCCAGGATCATCTATAATCACTGATCAATCTAGGCCGACAGATCAAGTCCGAAAGCCCAGAAGACCATTAAAGGTGGACTGGGACAGGGTAAAAGTACTGGTGACAATGAGAGAATTAAATGGGCCATAGGCGAGTTCCACTCCTTTAAATCGCCAAGCTCGGATGGAATCTACCCAGCACTGCTCCAGAAAGGCCAGGACATACTAATGTCACACCTTTGCAAAATTTTAAGAGCATGCATTGCTTGGGGCCACATATCAGAAGTTTGGCAAAAGGCGGAAGTCGCCTAGACAAAACACTGGATGACCTAAGCAGACTCCTGACAAAGTCAATTGATGACAAAGAGGTAGCGCTAGGCACGTTTCTAGATATAGAGGGAGCGTTTAACAACGTTCCAACCGCATCACTAATGAACGCTCTCAAGCCTAGGAATATCCCGCATACCGTTTGCAACTGGATAGAAGCCAGCCCCAGTCTGGGTGAGGACACAGTAGAAGCAATAGTGGGAAGGGGCTGCCCACAGGGAAGCGTTTTATCGCCATTTTATTGGGCGGTCCTGGTAGACAATCTCCTGGCAAAAATGGCCAAGGAGAGATTCAACTGTCTTGGCTACGCGGATGATATAGTCCTGGTAGTCAGAGGCAGGCATCTAGAACATGTCTCACAAAGAACTCAAAAAGCACTGAACATAGTAGATAACTGGTGTAGGGATGAAGGCTTGTCGGTTAATCCGCAGAAAACCGTGATTGTCCCGTTCACCAAAGAAAAGAGTACTAAGAGGACTTCGATGTCCTAAGCTCAATGGAGCGGAAATACCCTTCTCAAAAGAGGTGAAATATCTAGGAGTTATTTTTGACCAAAAAATTACCTGGGGTCCACACTCCAATATAATATGTCCAAAAGGCCAAAATTTCCCTGGGGAGATGCAGAAGGCTTGGTGGAAAAAGCTGGGGACTTAATCCAAAGATGAATCATGACTATACAAAATGGTGATAAGACCAATGATAGCCTACGGTTCGGTTGCCTGGGGTACAAAGGTCACACAGCAATCAGACAGCTTCAAAGTGTGCAAAGTATGCGTATGTATCACGGGTGCTATGAAAACAGCCCCAACCGCAGCCTTGGAGGTGCTGCTAAACCTGCCGCCACTACATATCTACATATAGGGTGAGGTAAAGGCGGCACTATATAGACTGAAGCAAAGCCACGGTCCAATTATAAAACATCAAAGGCCCATGAGCTGGAAAATAGAGCAGGAGCCAGAGGTCAACTCATTGTTCGGGATGCCCTCAGACAAAACAAAACCTATTTTCATCTTCAATAGGCACTTCCGGGTTGCCATACCAGAGAGGAAAGACTGGGAAAAAAGGGGGTCGGAGCCGACATCTACGGGGACAAACCTAAAGTGGAAATATCCACAAGTCTCGCACAGTACGCCACGGTGTTCCAGGCGGAAATCGCTAGAATAATGCACTGTGCCATACTGATAAATGAAAGGAAAGTTGGGAGTAAAAACATCGTTATTCACTCGGACAGCCAGGCGGCCCTAAAGGCAATCAGCTCCCAGAAGATCAGCTCCAAGCTGGTTGGAGACTTTGTACGTGCCCTAGAGGAGGTGGGCCTGTCCAACAAACTTACTAAAGCCTGGGTACCAGGCCACGAGGGCCACCCAGGAAATAAAAAGGCTGATGACTTGGCCAAAGGAGGCTCGGCCACTGAGATGATAGGCCCAGAACCATTCTACGAAATTTCTGCAGGCAGTTTTAAAATATCTATTAAGAACTAGATAGACAGAGAGTTCCAGAGCTGGTGGCAGCGAACACCAGGACAATGACAGGCAAAGCAGTTTATCAAATCCTGCTCGCCCAAGTTAACAGCGGACCTTCTAAGCCACAGCCGCAAGATTGTTAGGATAACGGTAGGCCAATTAACAGGGCATTGTAAACTCAACAAGCACCTGGAAAGAATGAACCTAGCAGAGGATAGCCTGTGTAGGTTCTGCCAGAAGGCGAACGAAACTGCCGTACATGTATGGTGCCATTGCGAAGCGCTATGCAGGCTTTGGTTTGCGAGGCTGGGAGAGGAAAAGCTCAATCCAGCAAGCTACATGGGGTAGCCTGGCTGTGGAGTCCAAAAGGACAGGTCTAGAGAATGCAATCTAAGGACAGATAGTAGATACCTACCACAATAAATCTGATAAGGTTGCAAATGTAGAGGACGCCTCTGCGCCATCTCCATTCAAACAACTCTACAATCTACAGAGATGCAAGAGATGTAGACGAAACTATCAGGATTCTTCGGGATGATGTGATCGTAGAAAATGTCGAATATTATGCATCCTCCCTGTAATGACCTGCAATGGAAACTAATTCACTAACAATAAAATCAGCTCACGATGTTGCAAAAAGCCATGGAGAAGATGATGCTGGGGATTATATTAGAAATGACGGGAACCAGACGTAGGTGAATGACTCTAGTTAGCCGATGTGAAGGAAAAGGCAGGAAGGAAATGGCAACAAATATAGGAAAAATTGGATGGAACTAGGGAAAGCCTATGATTTCCATTTATACTGTGAAGGGCTGGTGGTGGGAAGAATATGCTTCCAGATTTTTCTGTGAAACTCATGTATCTACCTATCAGGTATTTAATAATAATTTCAATACCAATCATAAGGTATTCTTTGTCTACCTTTATAGTGCCATTATAATGTGATAAATTGGCATTAATAAATTTCACTTTATAAAGTCGCTACTGGTTTTATAGGCCACATAAGGAAAATCGGGCATCTAATTGGCTAATAGAAAGTTATATCAGACGCAAGGGATTTGGCCATTATTTGACATGAGAAAATAAATTTACTATAAGTGTACATACATATAAACAGTGTATCCAAGAAACATTCTACTTATTTCTTTGATTGATATGGGATTGCAGTAAAATATCACGTAGCTGTGCCGAGAAAAAAAAAATTCAAAATGGAATTAAAGTAAAACAATTTCTTTTCCTGCAAGATTAATAATAAATAATACAACAGGCAGCCTTGATTTAAAATGCGGCAAATAATTTACTTTATTCTATTAAAGAATAATTTTAATACTAAATTACATACGTATTACATTATCTTATATTATTGCGGCATAGCCAGCAGCAAGCTTGGCATTGCAAAGAGATGGAAAAATAGTTCGTTCTGTTTTTTATATCATGGGAAACTATTTTGTTGCAGACTGGGAACAAATCAGGCAAAACTTCTCCAGAAAATTATTATTAATCAAAAATTGAGCAAATCAAGCATGAATTATTAATGGCAAACGATATTACAAAACCGAAAAACAAATGACCGGTGCGTTTGTATAGCCTCGGTACTAATCTCTAAATTAATGCGTGCCTAATGTGGTTTTCTTATTTTCAAGTTATGCATATAAAGTTATCGTGGTACTAGGCATAAATCAGTTGTCTGAAAAAATTGTGTTCGTATAATTAGGCGTTAAAACTTCATTAAACTGGTTTGAATTTGAAATAAAACATAATTACTTATACTATTAAATCGTCTAGTCGTTGCTGGCGAGGGTATGAATATCAAAAGGTGGTATTTGTCGTATTTATCCTTATTTTTCCATTCGAAGATTCTCAATGATGCCAATAGGCAAATATCTGAAAGTGTTGACGAGAAAGGGCAAATACATTTTCAGATTGTGAAAATATTCACAGGAATTGGGCAATTCGAATAACTTGGGTTTACATATTTAACACGATTCTTCACAATATTGTCAACTACTTAAGTACACGAATTTTATTAAACTGTGTCGACGAGTCAGCATTAATTTGGTATAAATACCGCGCCGAGATCCATTACTGGCAGACTAAGGCTAGTGCAAAGTACCTCTATTGGGAAAAGCCCCTCTAGCTAAGTATCCCCCAGTGCAAACTACCTTTATTGGGAAACGCCCTTCTGGACCTGTATGAACGTCAGCTTCATTCTTCAATCACGCCAAGTGTACAGAATTTTCATAGTACAGAGTATACCGGGTAACAACGAAATCGTTATACAAGGCATCATTCAGTTATTTTTAAAGTTAAAAATTTGAAAATCGGGTGGAACGAGTAAATCATTGAGATATGAGATTGAGACAATTTTCGTAAAAAAACAATTGAATATTACTTTCAGTTACTCCGGAAATGGACCCAAACCAAGAAATTTTTATGGAACCCTGTATATTTTTTTATCCCATTTTGACGTTTAAAAATGACATTATTGAACGCATAATGACAAAGGTAAGTAGACGTTTATCACCTGAGTGACTTAAAATATTTTTAACTCACTCTCGGTCTTTTAAGTCACTCTGCCAGTATAAAAATCTGCTACAAATACAAACAAACAACTAGTTATACGTTAGCAACCACCAATTTCAATAATTAGCGCTTTCATAACTACTAAATGAATTCTTTTTATAATTTGATTCCTTACTTTTTAAATGTCCATCAAAATGGGATAAAATTTTGTATAAATCACGTGAGTTAACATGTTTATTCATTCGAAGAAAATTAACCCACTCGCTAGGGCTCGTGGGTTAAACTTTCTTCTCATGAATAAACAATCATTTAACTCACTTGGTGTATAAATAACTATTACACAGTTGGAAAGAGCTTGAAATTTCCTTTTCAATGACATATTAGGAGTAGAATATGTTTTCAAGATGGCGGCGTAAGAAGGGATTTTCTTAAATTCAATATGGCGGCATTTTGACCTAACCGATAAATGAATATGTATTTTGGTAGATATTTTTCGGTAGGCCATTGGATATACTTTATTTCTAGAATTTGATAAGTACCTCTTCCTATTCCAAATATTTAGAAAATTTGAAACAAAAACTTATTGCACTTCATAGAAATTTTAAAATACGTCAGAATGCCGGACAGTTTAAGTTAAAGTAAGCCAGATTGGGTTAGCTTGGGTTAGTTTTGGCAGCTCATTGTGCAAGATACGGTTTTTCGAAGGAATGGCCCATAAAAATATGGGAATGGGGCAACTATTTACGAGAATAAGGTGATTTTAAATAGGTAGGTACAGGGTGTCTTTTTATATATTGACACTATCTACAGTCTTCACCTTTACAAGTAGATGAAAGGTGCGTGTATACAAAAGTTGTACAGTGTTGACTGAATGAAATAATGCTCTGATAACCAAGCTATAAATATGCCTACTCAGTCAGAAGAAAGTGTAGATTTTTTTCAGGAACTCATTCCCACAGAACAAATGCGAGACAGAGAACAAGAAAATGTTAGTATGAGCCACGACTAGAAAACCAGATCCGTCGTGGATCAATAACTAGACAATCTCCCAAATATCTTGACGGATATGTTGAGCAATAAACCTGGGGAGAATGTGATACTTTTGATATCTTCTGTACATAGTTTTTGTTACTAGTATTAAGTATTATCATATTGTATATTCAATACATATCTTATTGTAGGTCCCTATACCAAGCGAGTTTCTCTCTACCTGAACCCAACCTACGCCCCCAGATCACGCTCCTGTTGTGACGTCTTAGGTCGAAACGTATAGGAGTTGTGACAATATAGTTACACTAGGCTACAAAATGTAAAACGCTTACTCGTTTTCTGAGTCTGTATAATGTTTGCCACATTGCCACAACCTTCAGCGACAGAATAGGATACAAGACATAGTAAGATGGAAGACAAGAGACTTGAGAAAAACGCAAACTTGAACAAACCTGTTGGAAAAAGAACACCAGGAAAGAATATTGGACATTTACATCTAAGTAAACAGGTAAAACAAGGTGAAACAGGCAGTAGCCTAACAACATAATATGAACATAGAAAGATATACGAAGAACTACATAGGTAAGTAGTTCAGATCATTCAGTGCCCAATGCATAATCGGACAACATAAGATCCAGCAACAATGTTTTATGCAAGGACCATTCAGCTGTGTTTGGCTAATCTTGCAATTCCTTATTGATGATTCTAAGAATATTCTTTTTTAGGATCTCCACACATCATGGTTTCCTAGTCGTTCTAATTATAGGCGCATTTTTCGAATAGATCCATGTGCAAATCGATTACTACTTAACGTACAAGACGAGAAAGTGTTCCCACGAGTACGACTTAGCAGAGCACCCAACAGTGTATCGGGCTAAGGAATCTTAGACAATTACTCTGCTGTGGTACCCAAACACGCCTACGAACATTATTTAATTCTCTCTCTCTTCTCCACTTTGAAATGTTTATTACGGGCCTGAATAGGACTTGAGGATGTTAATTTCAACATAAGAATTTCTGCATAAAGCGCCTATAAAATTTATTAAGGCATTAAGAATTTCTGTAAATTTACTAAGTAACAGATATTTAATTAAAAATTGCATTTCTTGTGCGATGTGATGTCATTTTTTTTTTATCTGCGTGTTTATATGTACCATCAACAAGTTGGTGATGTAATGTAGTGATGTAGTACATAAAAATGGAGTTTTTGCGTACAAAGAACCAAAAAAAAAATGACACAACAGTTTCCTGCAACCTCCATCATCACAGTACTGTACCGAGAAATCAAACGCATTATTTATTTTGTGGGAACTAAAATGAGGGTCAAACTTTTAAATAAAATCAATGCAGAAATTATTGCGATATATCGAAGGTCAGTAAATACCGGACGAGTAAGTACTGACCGTTTGCGAAACTTTTAATTCTGTTCTGCTCTATCTCAACGATTAATTCATTAGCAAATGCGTACCGGGTGATTACACTGGGGCCGGTAATAATTACATACACGGCGGTACTCGGCGTTCAAGAATTATCTTCTTAAGGTAAGTTGATTGTTAAGTCAGTAGGTACCGCGATCCGAATCAATTAATTATGTTTCTCAATTATTGTTTATTTATTAATTTTCTTATTAGTTTTAATAATACGGTTGCATTATTTTGCAGGAATTTCTCTCTGTCGGTAAAGAAAAGGAATTTCTGTTGAATTTTTTCTCAATTATTGTTATAAAGATTTCAGACCAATAAAAATAACGATGGTATGGTTATCCTCTTAAGGATTTCCTGTGAATTACAAACACCTTATGGTTAATAAGGTAGAAGAACAGTAATTTCACATTACTGTGCATGTTTAAAATAATTTAACTTGGTGATAAAATGGGCTTAAAATCCCCAAAATCGCTGTTTGAATATAGACAGTTAATCTATTAATCGATTGAGTATACCTGCGCATATTTACACTTATTGTAGGTATTTATTAATTCTCTGTTATAATAATAATTATAGTAGAATTTCTCTGTCGGCAGACGAAAATAATTTTTGCTCGCAGGAAAAAGTTAAACATTAATGAGCCCTAATGATGTCGGACGTTTTTGCGTAACTCGTTGCAGAAAAATGCAGCAAGAAGCTATAAGCGGTAGAATGCAGACACTTTCATTATTATTATGAATTTCTTATTTCTTGTGTGCAGAACCACACCTGGGCGACCCAGGAAGGCTTTAAAGACTTTAACTGCATTTGGTAGGTCGTTTTGAACCGCAAGAAATATACAACCATCAGTGTCTAACAGCTTTTTATATTTTATTTTCAATTTTCTTATGGCTAGAAACAATGATGTTGATTTAATTTAGTATAGGAGATAGATTAATTACCCTTGGTGTAAAATGATGACCAAACTTTTCAGAATAAAACGATGTTTTTTCTTTAAACTCACCTAGTGTTACTTTATAGTTTATAGTACTCTGAATTAAGTTGCTTATTATTTGGTCTTTTTCAACAAAATGAAGAGACCAACCTTAGGTAATTGATACTGATTTTCCTATACGGTGTATTCAGGTTCTTCTATCGTCAACTATATGCATAACTCTCTTTCTATATCAGTTTCATGCTAATCCGAATACGTTTTCAGAACATCTTTTCAACACTAACACATTACGGGAAAGGAAACCGAGAAATTAAGTGATTTAGAAGAAACGCCCAAACTGGCACAAAGATAGTAAAAGCTGCTGAAAAAAATATTCGAAACACAAGGATACATCTTGATAATGGTATTCCTCGAGAAAACAAATTGAATTAGGCTCTGTGTTTATTGTGGATATAGAACTATTACGCTCAACACACAAATTCTTCAGATGCAATACAAATATTAAAGTCAGAACTAAAAATTGTTTGCGAATATAGCTCGAAGAAAATTCATTGAATTTAAAGCCATTAAAGACCTAGGTAGTATCAATTACCCACACATACTTAGATATTAATGTTGATAATTTCAAATTGGACATAATCGATCTACTTAAATATGAAGGGATAGTTGCTTCTTCGAAATTAAATGTTTGTCTATAATATGGGAAAATTTGAAAAAAGCTTGAGGTATAATGTTAGTTCAGATCAAGTACCGAATATATAATATGTAATAACAAATGGAAATTGGAGCGAATACAGGGAAATATTAAAAAGAATAAATCAGATAACACGAGAAGACCTAAGAAATTTTTAATGTGCCGGAGATGCTCTGTTTATTGTTGAGGCATATACATATTGTTCATTCGTACGAATATGTACAACATTTACCTGATTCTCACTCTCTTAATTCGTGTTCCCAATGCTTGAAGATTTATTTTCTTCGTCGTTAGGTTTAACAGTAGGTAAGTCACTTCTTTCGCCTCCCGAATTTCTGAGGAATTTTGATTCCGGCTGGCCAATTCTCTATTTTTCTCTTGGTAGATGAAGATATGATTAAAACATCATAAAAGAATCATTTTCACCATTTTCTAGTCCTATATGCATAGTTCCAAAAAAATTGGATGCATCCGGAAAACGTAAGTGGCGTTTAGTAGTGAATTTGAATTTACGAATAGATGACAAATATCCACTTCCAAATATAAATCACATCCTTGATAAATTAGGCAAAAGCCAGTAATATTTCTCCACACTAGATTAGGCCAATGGATTCCACCAAATTGAAATGCATCCTGAGGATATCCAAAAAACCGCTTTTTCAACTGAGAATGGTCATTACGAATATAAACGTATGCCTTTTGGTTTAAAAAATGCACCTTCCAGTTTCCAACGAGTAATGGAGAATATCCTTAGAGGTCTTCAAAATGAAGAATGTCTAGTTTATCTTGATGATATTATCGTCTTTAGCACATCTCTTCGTGAAAACATTAGCAAATTGAGAAACATAACACAAACCCAGGTGAACGAGTGTTCCGTCTTTCTCAAAAATATGCACCTGATAATGTAACAGACGGAACACTCATTCTCCTGGGAATGCTAGTCTCCTGTTTTAAGAATAAGGACTCAGGTGGGTACCGAATCATGTACTATTTTTGGATGGAATTATCCTTGAGAAAATTTCCCCCGACTTAGGTTTGATATACAGGGTGATTTACGTAGCCTGTGCATTAGATTACAGGTGGATTAGATGCTATCTCTACTAATCCACCTGCAATCTGGAAAACTTCTTATACATGGGCTACGTAAATCACTATAGTGAAATGAATAAATATTGGATGCACGTCATCAGTGACTTTGAAATTATTGCCAATTGCAGTTTGTAAGAAATTAAAATTCGTTTTAAACTCACAGTGCATTTTCCTTTTTATTTAAACCTAGTAAAATAAAATGGAATTTAGGTTGGCATTCGTGGGTAATGTTGCCAAATGTAATGTAAAAATCTAACGTGGAAAGATGACTACAGGGTATGTCAATTGTCAAAGTAAAATTAAGTTGGTGTGGCAACATTGTGACGTGTTTACGTCATAAATTTTGATGACGTGCATCCATTATTTTATTAATTTTACTATAGCAAATAGTGAAATTTGTAAAATAGTTAATTAAGATCAAAATATACATTTTTCCATGCCCAGATAGATAGATTAGTCCATTTATGATCGTGTGGAAACCATGTTATGCAAATTTCAAAATTTTCTCTATCGTAGATTTTCTCATGAAACAAGTTATACTGATAGAGTTATTTTGTTTCTTATCAAAGTTTGTGCTAAAGTTTCATTTTCTTCGAAACGACTGCAGAATGAGTTTGATTATCTTGAAACATGTTTATCTCATACTAACATCTTTTCTGCAACAAATTCGACTTCTGTTGATTTGAATTATTGGATAAATTGTTTTTCCATTCTGGTACACAATTTTGCAATCTCTCTCATCCAATTTGCGTACAGAGGGAATGTTAAATTCCATTGCAGGAACAAAGAGTACCTATATCCGATAAGTTGATGCCTTTTTTAGGAACGGATATTTATCTTATCAAATAAAAACGGATCGTTTGATATGTTTGTCGCCAGTAGACAACACAAAACTGAATTCTCCATCAACTTCTTGTAAAGCTGCTTCAGATTCAGATTCAGATTCTTTATTGACAGTTGAGTAAAAAGCCTTGGAGAAGTTGAGTAAAAAGCCTTGGAGATTAATTTTTGCCCAACAAGCCTTTTGAATTGCATAAACGGGAAATCCCTGAAACATTTCGGAAGACTGTTGAAATATCTTACAGCCAAAAAATTTGGTGCATTCTGACGCTTCTTCAGTTTGAAGTATGGAGTAACCAGGTCGTCTCTGTTTCGTGTGTTATAGGTATGGAAGTCGCTGTTTGTATCATAATTATGCAAGTTCACTTCGGCAAAAAGAACATTTTCATAAATGAAAATCGATGGAAATATCATAATACCCAGGTTTACAAAGGCATGTCGACAATGTGCCCTGTATGACAACCTAGCAATGATTCTTACAGCTCTCCTTTGTAAGGCAAAAATCCTACTCTCGTCTGCAGCCCCTCCCAAAACTATTATGCCATAAGACAGCAATGAATGGCAGAGTGCAAGAGAAGCCTCTGAGAAACACCGCCTGTCAGACCCTTCAGCACACATATGTTTCTGCTGATTTTAGTTGCCAGTTCCCCGATATGGAGGTCCCATTTCAAGATGGGGTCCAACGTGATTCCCAGAAACCTTACTCTATTCACTGTCTCTAGGTCTGTCTCAGTCTCTCAAGGAAAATATCATTCTGCTGGTTTTATCCTCATTCAAAATTAAGCTATTTTTCCCAAACCATTCCCCGACCGCCGACTGTGTCTCCCGTGTTCTCCCAGAGATCTCACAATTTTTGAATCTCATACTAATAGTGGTATCAACAGCAAAGAGGCAGAAGTCAACAGTTTTAAAGCATTCAGGTAAGTTGTTGACATATACCAAAAAAACCAGCGGACCCAAAACAGAGCCCTGTGGGACGCCCACTGCTAACCTCATACCCTCCCACAACACACCATTAACTTGTACTTTCTGAGATTTATTTGCAAGATATGATTTCGTCAGTTGGAAACTATCAGAATCAAAGTTGTAAGATTCAAGTTTTTTTCCTATGAGAACATGCGAGACACAGTCAAACGCTTTGCTCAAGTCGCCGAATACAGTATTGGTGTATTCCATATTTTCAAAAGCATCCAGCAAACGCGTAGTAAAACTCAACAAACCCGAGACCGTGCGTGGCCCCTCCTGAAACCATGCTGTGCCCTTGTGAAAAGGTTATTTTCAAAATATTGAACAATCTGGACTGCAAAACATTTCTCAACCTTCGTGTTATTCTGCAATCGATGCATTTGACAGTGAATTATCAATTAATTGCTGTCCTGGTATTCACCAAACTAATCGATTTGACTTCATCATAGCTAAAATCTTTTCTTTTTTTTTGGTTTGCTCCAACCATTAATTGGTTTTTGACAGAACAAAGTTAAGCAGCGTCGGAAAGAGTTCCTAGTGCTCAGTTGCACTCTTCGGTTCTCTGATAAGTTGGTCAAAAATAAGAAAATGAGCTTCATGACTCTGGGTCAGATGGCTTCAATTCGGCAGACTTGAATACATGCTGAGACTGAGACTATCTTTATGAGAAAATTATTTAATACTTGTTGTGTCAGGGACATTCTACTGGGAGAAAACAGCAACTCGTACAGAGAAGGGTGTAACGATACAGTTGTTAATAGAACAGCTCAAACCGATGAACTGATCCGATTTCAAGACAACAAGAATGCAAATGGAGATCCAGAAGTAGATGAATCGCAAGCTGGATAACAATAGAATTCTCAGTATTCGTCTTCAATCACATTCTACTCTACATCGATGACTATTTCCAGAACGTTAATAATCATTCGTTCAAATGACATTTATGGACTTTAAACCTTGAAGCAATAAATAATATGAAGCAAGCAAAATGCAAGAATTTCTAATACAACAAGAACGTTCTTTAATACTGCGAAGTAGGTATTTAAAATTTCAAATAACTCTGTGATGTCAAAATCGAATGACAATTTATATTACTGCACGCCCAATGACTCTTCAATTTTATTATTAAAACCATCGCACCCTTTGCCGTTACTGTCCAAATTTTCATCTATTTTAGATCGTGATGAAATGCTGACATTTTCTCTCGAAACGCTTAACCGCTTAACCAAGATTCTCCTTCATGTAGAGGTTCAAATTTAGGGTAATTTATGTGTCCACCAGTTATATACCTACAGGAAAAATATATAATTTTTCATTAAAACCACTAACACTTTCAACCCATGTCTGTAAAAAACTCTGGCTAGCAAGAATTGCAGAAAACTGTATTCATATTGGAGTTTTTCATATTCTTATGAATCTGCTACTACTAACACGATTGTGTAATTATTAGGAAAATAACTGACAAAAGTTACCAAATTATAAAAGTAGCATTTTAGCCAAAATAAATTGCCTATAATAGCCCACCAATATTGCACATACCGGTGTAAATAGCCTACACATAAATCGCCGATGTAGAACTGTCTAGATCAAAATCGCCTCGAGCAGATTCATATAACCGATGATGGTGAAAGCAGCCGCAGACAATCATCTCTGGCGAATGTTAATGATGTGTGCTGAGAACAATACACTCTTGCCAGTGGTGTACTTCGCATAGCCGTAAAACGAAATCCCGTTTAATAACCGTCCCGCCACTGCTAACTTCATGATTGTCGGTAACTATTGGCAATTGACAACAAGGAAAACATTCCTGAAGTATTAGAACAATGCGTAAACAGGCTGCATACAATACATACAATGTATATTGTTTGTTCAAAGAAAAAATCTACTTATGAGCGACGAGCATATGTAAATTACGTTTGTTTATGTTTGGTGTTTGACTATACTGAGGTAATTAAGTAATGTTTTTTTTGTCAATGCGATTAACGTCTTGACTTTTGATATGCTAGACAGTGAATTACTGGTAGTTAAGCTTGACAGTGTTGACGTTTTAATTTATGGCCCACATTGGCTACTTTGAGATACGCTACTTTGGTTTTTCGTTAAATAAATTTGATAGGTAAAGCTTTGGCAAAGATTTGATGGACTTTTTAGTGTATTATTCAAAATAAACAAACCAAAAATACTAAGTCAGTAGTGCATAGAATTTGAGGAAAAGACTTAATGTATTCCAAAATGTGAGCTGGGAATCTTGAATGCGACATTTTAGATTTTCAGTTTGTATATTATGTAAAACGCATTTGCACATTTTTTCAAGCATGGTACGTTTACTCACAACTAACTGTCAGAAACTATCAGAATTTGATTGAAATTTTGTAGAGTTACAATAAATAGGTACCTATTAGATTTTCTCAATAACCGCAATTTTCATTGTAGCAGAATACATCTAATCATGGCTCTAACCCAAGAAATTTATGGGTTTTTCAAAAAATTTTGCGAGGGCAGGAGACTGTGTCCTGAGTATTGAGCCAAAAAATCACACTCGAAAGCCTTGTGCGTTCGGCCCTATTGGCCTTTTTCTTATTTATTTTTTTTCGACAAAATGACCTCAATAAAACTTGTAGATAATGATCAACTTTGCCTCATGCCTTTTTTTGCTAGCTATTTTAGTTTAGGCGTTGCGGCCATTTTAGTGCTCCAGAATTCGCAAAAAATTAAATAGCAAACCTGCAGATTATTGTAACTTTAATAAAATTACTGGTAATGTACTCCATTACGTTTTCGGTTTCAGTCCAAGAAATGATACATTACATCACTAATCCGGTGAAATTATTTTCCCGGAGTGAAAGCGTGAAATTGAAATCATGTTTTTATTTTTGACAATACTGGGACCTGTAACCTGTTTAAAAAGTGACAAAATGTTTTTTTTTTTTCTACATTCGGCCTAGAAAGTAGACTTTGTCGATTAGATTTGTGCTCGCAAAGTAGACGTTTCCTGATGACCTCCTCTTTGCCGCCTTAGAGCGTCAAACTACGTCAAAATCCTTCACTTTGTCGCTCTAGAGCGGCAAAGTAGTAAAAGCGCTTGCTTTTACTACTGGTTTCTTTGAACCTGAACTATTTTTTATCACATGCGATTGTAAAAAAAATCAAGTGTGCATTTGCCAATATCAACAATATCTTTCGATCGGCAAAGTACCACTTTGCGCTCATAATACACCAATAGCTATTGTGCAACCGTCCGCGAAATTCAATTTCGCGAAACGCCACATTTTACCTGCAAAATGTGTCAAATCCTCAGAAACGCTATGCATGACACAATGTCCACCAGGTCAAATAAAATTTTTCAAATGCCTAAAAGGCCGTACAAGCGAAAGAAATAAAGTTACAATAAAATATCATCAAGCAAAGTAATAGAGAATTTTATTAGGTATAATAATCTGCAGGTTTGCTATTCAATTTTTTTGCGAATTCTGAAGCACTAAAATAGCCACAGCTCCTAAAGTAAAACAGCTAGCAAGAAAAGTCATGAGCCAAAGTTGATCAGAATGTAATTATCTACAAGTTTTGTAGAGGTCATTTTGTCGAAAAAAAATAAATAAGAAAAAGGCCAATAGGGCCGAACGCACAAGGCTTTCGAGTGTGATTTTTTGGTTCGATACTCAGGACACACTCCCCAATCAGCCCTGGAAAAAATCAGCCTGCCCTCGCAAAATTTTTTGCGGCCCAGGTATAAATTTCTTGGGCTACTCATAATAGTTGCTACAAAGTAAGGGCGTCATTTACAACACAAATTCAACACAATTAGCATGAATTCAATCAAAGAAATTATTACGCAATTAGATCAACGGATTGATTAAAATAACAAATATTGACACACACGCATACAAACGACTGTCAAATTAATATTCGGACAGCCTAATTTAAATTCAATTAAACCTTTTGGCGGCATACATTTGTGAGATTTATGAGGAGTACTTTTATTGTAGTTTTTCGGTCTCGATAGGATTAAATCACAAACACCTATTAAAAATCCTCAATGAGGAGAAATAGCTAATTATAACTGTTACAATATAATAACTAATAGCCCTATGTATATAGCAATATTATGAAAAATCTAATTGGTAATATCCATCCATCTTTGTTTTACCGGAAGGAAAAGCACAAGTAACAATTTGTATCTTTAATTGGAGCCGTAATTATTTGTGGCGGTACTTTGCTTTTTCCAGTAAAAATTTTAGTACTCAGGCTATTAGAGACATTAATAGTTATCATTCTATAACTAAATGTAATTTTTAACATTTGATAAAGAAGTAAAAATGACGAGGAAGAAACTTGAAGTAAAAGTAGCAGGCTTCGTTGATTTTTATCTACCCGGTACTAAATTTTAATGGATTAATTAACAAAAATAGTTCAATTATTGAGTTTTAACGATATATTTTAGTAAATGGAGTGATCGGCAGTAATAATGTAAATATAATTTATTCTTATTAATGGAAGTTTTTACAATAAACAATGAAAATTAATACTTACAATAAAAACGGCAAAACCTAATTGAACCGTTGGGAAACTTGAAACATTTTAATCGCCCAGGAGCCTGTTAAAGCAACTGTTAGCGGCTCTTTATTAAGAAAATAATTAATGACGGTGTGACATGGTTAAATTGGAAGAAAGCGCGCCTTTACGTAAACACCCATTAAAGGTTTTTTTACTTTTGTCTTTGTTTTCTTGGCCGCCCTAAATGTCTAAGTAGAGCAACAACTAATTTTTACTGGAACAAACAAGTAATTTAGACTAAGATTTAGGTCTTTTCGCCAGTTATTCAACATATTTCGAGTTGAGCTCTCAAAGTGGTAACACGTATTCACCAAGAGAGATCTCAATTGTGCTAAGTTTGTTTGCGCCGAGGGGATTGTTGATCAGTGCCACTCCGATTGTCCTACGAAACAAGTCAAAATACAACGACCTAATTTCAAGCTGAACCAAATCAACTTCGGAAACGCTACAAAAACCAGCGAAGGGATCAAAATCCATCGCCCCCCTACAGTGGACGACTTCCGAAAATTCCAAGCTTTGCTGGAGAAAAACAAGGAACCTTTCCATACTTCCCAGAAGACAAAAAACTTAGAGTCGTCCTCAGAGGTCCGCCAGAAACGTGGTCGACAGACTACATAAAACAACAGTAAGGAGATCGAAACTTCCACCCTACCACTGTGATAAGGTGGTACAAAACCGACGGAGAACCAGTACCTCTAGTCCTAGTACTGGTCCCAGCCTCCGAAACCGCCATCTACAAAATTGAGACCATCAACCCTGTGAAAATCAGGGTTAAAGCACAGAAGTCACAGGCAAGATCAACCCAGTGCCAACTACATGGGCATTCCCAATCTAGATGTTAGGCCCTCTCCAAGTGCGTGAAGTGGAAGTCGACCACTAGCACTTAAACCAGAGACACGGCAGCCACCTGCGCAAACTATGATGCCGAACATCCCGCATTCCACCAGGGCTGCCCCAAGCATCCCGAACACTTAAGAAAACCGATGTACAAGCCAGCCCCCTTATCCAACTTCGTATGAGGACACAACGAGAGGAAAACAACGATTAAATACTGCAAAATAACCACGTGGAATGCAAACTCAGTCAAACAGAAGAAGCTAGAATTGAAGAACAACAAATCGACATACTGATGATACAAAAGACGATGCTAAAACCAACCCAACGATTCACGCTGCCACACTACAGGATCCTTTGACAAGACAGAGAAGGCAGGAGCAGCGAAATCCACCATCCCGCATTATGAACTGCCAAACCCAAGTGACCAAATTGAAGGCACATTCGCAGCAATACAAGTGAACAGGCAAACACTAGTGATGGGATCTCTCTATGTGCAACCAAACAAAGAAACTACAGCAGAAAAACTGGACGCACTCTTCGGCGACCAAAACCAGGCGGTAGGTACTCATTGGCGGAGACTTCAACGCAAAACACGAGAACTGGGGGAGCCCAAGATTCAACCGAAGAGGCATAAACATACAAGAAAACACTGAATGACTTAACTACAACATCTGGCTTCCGGACGAATCTACTCGAATGGAGCGTCACGGCTCACCAAATGTAGATACTAGATCTTGTTAGAAATATTTTTTCAGGTAATGACCAACGTGAATACAGGGACACTACGGTCCCTGTTTGGGAATCGGCCCACTGAGCAGTGGACTCAGGCTTCCCGTGCCAATCCTTGACGCGTTTCGTCCTTGTTAGGACTCATCAGAAGGACATAGGCTGAAGCTCCCTGTTCAAGCAAAATTGAACTTTGTTGACCAGTCAGAAACAACTACTCCGGCGTTGAACTACACTGATAGGTCTGAGCTTTCGTTGGCAATGGAAATTGTTAGAAATATTTTTTCAGGTAATGACCAACGTGAATACAGGGACACTACGGTCCCTGTTTGGGAATCGGCCCACTGAGCAGTGGCTCAGGATTGGCACGGGAAGCCTGAGTCCACTATATATATAACTACCAGACGAGCTAGAGATCGCTGTAGACACACTAACGGTAAAGATTGAACAAGCCCTTAAAGAAACACAAGACTTCTTCCACACGGCCACAAACAGACTAAACTTACCACCAGAAATAATGGAAGATATCCGCAGAAGGACTGCGAAAAATTGCTATAAGAACAAGAGACGAACGAATGCTATAATGACCAATGGCAGGACAAACCCGACTCCATCTAAAGACCTATTCCTACTGGCCAAAACTTAACCAGCGAAACACGCAAAGCAATTCCAAGCCTTAACATACAACATAATCCTCTCAGACTCGGTCCTGAAGGCGGAAGCTGTCGCAGAGAGCCTGGAAGAACAATTCCGAAACAACCCTCCTCTATATACCCAGAGCACGAGAGGAATGTTAACACTACAATTCGACCACTACTGACAGAACCACGACCTGAGCCGGCCACCAGTAATCGAAGAGCAGGAAATACGAGAAATCGTAGCAGGCCTGAATCGAAGGAAAGTCCCAGGAAAAAAAAACAATATAAATTTGCCCTTAAAGAAGCTACTCCCAAGACAATAACACAAGTGGAAAGAAGCCAGCAAAATACTGTTCAGAAAACAAGGAGAACCAAGCATCGATCCCAAAAGTTACAGACCCATCAGCCTGCTCCCAGCGCTAGGCAAAGTGACTGAGCGAGTGATCAAAAGAGGATTACAGGATACCATCAATCACCTCAACCTGCTGCCAAATGAACAAATGGGCTTCAGACAACAACAATCCACAACTCACCAAGCCACCAGACTCACTTACACCATTCTGAAAGGAACCAGGAGGAGAATGGAAACAGGAGAAGTGTTCCTAGACGTATCCAAGGCCTTCGACAAAATGTGGTACCAAGGCCTGATACTTAAACTGCTTAGAGCCAATGTACCTTACTACCTGGTCAAACTAATTGGAACATTCCTAAGCGACAGAAACTTCTGCGTAACTCTAGACGGAGCCACAAGCTCCATGACCAGATCAATAATCAGGCGTACCACAAGGTTCACCGCTCAGCCCCACATTATTCAACCTACGTATATATGGCGGATATCCCAAGGTCCACAGAATCTTCGCTATTGGCCTACGCGGACGACACGGTCATTACTGCCACCGCTAGGAGCACTCCGATCATAAGAGCCCAACTTCAGCGTCACCTCGGGGATCTGGAAAACTAGATGGACAGATAGAGAATGCGGATGAACCCCAGAAAAACACAGGCTATTCTGTTTGCGACAAGCGGCGACCAAAAAAAAAACTGAAATGGAAAGAGCGTCACTCGAATGGAGCACAACTGCCCAATATTTAGGAATCTACTTTGATAACCACTTGAACTGGAAAAGGCACATCAAACACTCCAGAAACAAAGCCCAGGCGTAGCTCAAACAGCTCTACCCGTTCCTCAACAGAAATAACAAAACTGAACATCAAGACGAAAATCAACACTTACAAAATATTCATCAGACCAATTATTACCTACGAAGCCCCAGCCTGGTCCACCACAGCCACTCCTCCAAGTAACCTCCTGCTAATATCAACACTATGGAAAACCGCATTCTGAGAAACATAATTAATGCTCCATGGTTTGTACGAAATACGACCATACGCAGAGACACCAAACTACAACAGTTACAAAGCCACATTCATGATCTCTGTGATAGTTACCTCCAAAAAGCCACAACAGCTATTAACCCACTAATCAGGGCATAGGCGCCGACTTTTGAAAATTCTCATGGGTGCAGGGTGCAGGATAATACCTTTATAAATTTGTTTATAGGGGGAGGGGGAAGGTTGCTGCAGGCGCAAACTGTGTGATTTTAAATTACATGATATTACTCGCAAATTTCTGGTCCATCAAAAATTCACCCCCAGATCGACCCAGGACGACCCACTCTCGTTCCCTGGGACACGATAGCGCACCAGTCACCAACGCAACCACCCCTGAACGCCTGAACCTAGCACGCCTATAGCTAAGGATAAGGGCCCAGGCAGGCGAAAGAACAGAGTTGTGCATCCAGAACCCCCCACCATCTCCACCCGAAAGAGACCGAGACCAAAGTCTCCCGGGGATGACTCTAATAGTCCACTCCATCGGGCACCCAAACGTCGAGTGACATTCATAGATGACCACCCGGCACCCCGCACCACCTAGCAACCCCCCACACCTGCTTCACTGATGCCACTTCCCCTTCCGGTCATTGACCTCACCGACGAACCTAACGTCCGTCAGGAGGGAGTGGGAACTCCGAACCAAGAACTGGGAGGCATGACCAGCATTTTCAATCACCTTCTGGTGAAGCTGGACAACCTCCGCGGCCACCCCAACCCCAGTTCTAACAACAACGGCGAATGTCATTCGGAAACTCTTCTTCAAACCCTGACTGGAAGTGACCAGCAATTCGATTCCACCTTGGAAAGCTGGACTTCCGAACGATTCGGGGTCAAATCTCGGAAAAGGGGTGGGAGAAATCACCCCTCCGGCGCAGGCCCTTTAGGCGCCACGGCTGGTAAAAAGCCCTCAAACTACGGCAAAACTTTCACTTGTCGGAGTTCTCACCAATCCCTCTACAAAAAGGCGCAGGATCTCTACACCAAGAGCCGATCCTCTCTGGCCGAAGTCATCTTAAGCGGCCGCTCACTCGACGTTCCTGCGATCACCCCAAATATCCAAGAGGTCCAAAATCTCTAAGAGGCATCCTGGGTAGTTCTAAATTCAAATTACATGATACTGATATTACCCCACGGAACGGAATGACCATCAAAGACGTTTGTACTTCCGCATTACCCACAAAAGTTGCCATGGGTGCTCCGCACCCATGAGAGGTTGCTCATGGGTGCACCTGCCCCAATGCCGCCATGTAGTCGGCGCCAGTGAATCAGGGAAAGCCACCTACCAGCCCCTCCCGGAGCAATTCAACTCCTACCAGGGAACAGTTATTTTTACCTCTATGCATGCATGCGAAATTTGAAGGATTCTGATTGGTAAACTGCCGTGCGTTTACTTTTACCATTACGCATGGTTGAGTGTTAAACTCAACCTAGATATAAATGGAGTTAGAATTTTTCTTACATAGAAATTTTAAGTTTTTTCCAGTTGCCACAAAAACTTTACTGTACATAGAAAATTCAATGTTAACTTCGACAATAAAAGTCAATACTTAATATATTTTCTTCTATAGTGAGGATCATGACTTTTGACCAGCAAGTTTTAGTGTCACCCTTTTCCATTCAGAAACAAGATAGATAATAAATTCTGTCTTTAGTTAGCACGAGCCCATAATAATTTATCTAGTCTCATAATACAATATGATTTATACTAAATGGTTTTATCATGCGATCTAAAGTGCTTGGGCAGGGTAGATATTCTCTGGTATACGTAGGACAGGACCTTTTTTTTTAAATGTATAACAAATGGACCATGTCATCGGAGGAGATATGACGTCATACACTATTTGAATATTTAAATTTTTTCACTTTGACAAAGATAAATTTGCATGGAAAATTAGAGCATTAATTATTAATAATTTAGCATGACAGCTACTGGAATAGACAATATAATAGTTGTTGATTGTGTAAGAAAATATTGAAATCTATCTTCACTTGGATAAAACGAACATTTTCTTTTTCTTATTATCTACCTGGTTTGCCGTGAAAGAAAAACTCGTTTCCACTCTTTCAATATTTTTTTTTCTAATTAAGGAAATTTTCTTCTATAGGCATTATAGATGAGGAATATTGATGACATAACGCTACCGACGATTACGTAAATTAATTTATTTTATGCAAAACTAGCAAAATTAGCAATTTTATTGAGCCGCTAACGCACAAGGTTGAAAATCTCGCATTATTCTTAAGACGAAATATCTAAAATAGTTATAACCTATAAATTTTAATATACCGACATGGGTAGGCGTGCAGGTAAAAGCAAATAATTTTTTATTGCAAACAGATAAAAGAGGTGATGTAATTTTTTCAGAAGATATATTTTTTATGCATTGGGATGTGTGGGTCTCACTAGTAGTTCACAACTTAATGGTTCAGAAAATACAGGTAGATACCCAAATCTAAGCAGAATTACCTACGTTTGAAATTTTTGAGAATAAAATGGAGAAATCAATCTTTTTCAGGTGTAATTTATATTTTTGTTGACTAAGTTTTAGTCTAAGGCGCTATTAGGAAATCGATGCTGGGAAACAATAGTAGGCAAAAGCGATTCAGATCCAACGACAGATGAAGAAAATTACACATAAGAGCCGCCAGGAGAAAAAACGGAAAACAGAAAAAAACGTTGACATGGAATTGGAAGAACAATGCATAGAAAAAAAAGGTGATACAGTGATGTAAAGGAGAAAAATTGCAATAGTCTCAGCCTCAGCAGCTCTTCTAAAAAATATTACGACCAGGGAGATTTATAATTTAAAAACCCAAGAGTAAGACCAAGAAAAGGTCCTTCCTTATTATGGTTCACCGGTTTCGGGAGTTTTGATTATGCCCTCTTCATCATAACTAAATTCTTTACTAGCAAATATCTATTCAGCGAAGTTAATACGTATGGAAGCGAATTATCTAGACAATTCTAGAAGCGAAAACGCGCTGTAAAACGGAGTCAGCCCTCGAAAGAAAAAGTCAATGACAATTGAGACGCCCCAATGTGTCAGGAATCAGTGGTAAATTGAACGTAAATAAGAAAATAATCGCATAATTAGTGGAAAAGAGACGACAGTGAATTATTTGCGATTCAGTTTTGTGAAGCTTAATTGTAATAATATCGTGCCAGTTCTGTCGTCACTTATCTGCGTTACCCAAATTCTTATTTATTTCATGTATAGTGCTTGTGCAAATCAAAAACACCAAATACCCAAAAATAAGAACAAATAATGAAATGAATGCAAACTCTTGTCATGTTTGCATGATCTGTACATAAAACTTTCTTGAACTGGATCTGAGCATCATTAAATATGTCAACCTTCGAGCCTACGAGAACCGTCTAAAAGCTGTTGCCAACTAAAAGATTTTTTGTTTTGTTTGAAAGTAAGTTATATAAAGTGTAAATAATAATAATTATTACCTCAATAGAAAAATTTGTATCTGTTATTTAAAACGTGCAAGATTAATCGCATGTCTAATCCAATTGAGCAGGATCATTTATCTTATGTTACCGGGTAACACTTTGGTGCCTGATAGCTGTCGGGCTTATCGAAATGGCAAGATCAAAATTTTCAATATTTTTTATACGAATATTTTGCATTTTTTTTTTTATGTACTGAGTGTATTCAATTCAAGGGACAAAAAGTAGAAATGATAAATGAGTTTTTGTATTACTTCTAGCAGCAGCTGCTTAGACAATTGAAAGCAGATAGAAATCTGAAATATCAAATAACGTTTTGACGTTTTGGATTTATAACCTAGGGACTTTATCAATGGGTTATAGGTTTGATTATTTTGATTTCTATTCAGGTACTTCTGTGTAGTTTTATCGGGGCATTTTGATAAGGGGTTTATTTATGGCTGATATAGGCTGATTATTGGAGAAAAAATTATGAACATGGTAACGATGATTTCAATCTTTTGCAAAAGGGATGGGTTTATACAAAATTAGGCTGATGCGTTTTTTAGCGCCTCAACTATCATTTTCGTTGATAATTGATGATGCGCTGTTTTAATGGTAATTTCTCGCTGGTCGCCAGACATCCACCGTTTGAAATTGTATAACACATATGGGTCTTGTCACATTACGGTAATTTATTTATACAATCTAAGTCCTACGACCCATATATTAATTACTATTTGATAACGATTTGACAATAATACAGAATCCAGATTTTCTGAATGGCAACTAGTACACACTGCCTTTCTTGTTTCAACGAAAATCATTGGACTTTTATTTATTTTATGTCATACCAGTACATTATTGTGTTTTTATACCTTAGATACCATCTATATAATTCATTACTTTATGCCCGTGCGGGCATAAAGTACACATTATGGCCCGCGCAGGCATGACATAAAAGTTTGTATGCACCACGGGTACTAATAGATATATACCCTCGGGCAACTTACGAACCCTCGGGCCAGAGGCCCTCGGCTTTGTAAGACTGTCGCCCTCGGGGCATAATCATCTACTTAGTACCCTTGATACATAAATAACTATTATTTCCTACTGCACTATTATAACCATATAATACCTTGGTTACGATAATCATAAACAAGGTCTCAACTCCCAAGGGAGTTAAGGATTTCATAACTCCCAAGGGTATATTATATTATAATTGGGTAAAACACGTTTTTAAAACGTTTTGATTCAAAATGGTTTAACGAGATAAAACGATTTATGGGGTGTTTATACAAACGTTTTCTCTTATTAAAACGGTTTAGCGGAAAGCATAAACGTGGTAAATCATATAATTAGTTTCTGCAGGTATTTCGTCTGTAAGTTGTAACTTCATTATTTTTTGACGGAATGCATACACGTTTTTTTTTGTCCACTGTACGCGAAAAAGCTCCTACTCGTACGTCTACTTCATTGACTTCCCATACAAAACATACATCAGTTGCGACCCATATATAGTTCGTAGGACTAATATGTGAGTCGTTGGACAGGGAACGTGTTAATCTAAGACATATTTCGTAAATCTTAAAGCCTGCAAGACTTAAAATAAGCGATACAAAAATTGTTTTAGTTTAAATCTAGCAACTAGTGACAGGTTTGTTCGTAAAATATTCATTGTGTGGTATAGAATTTGCGGAACGTTCAATGTAGAAAATTATTCTCATATAAATGTCGTTTGGTGGTTGGTCAGCAAATCTCTGCTCTTGAAATTTGCTGAAATCAAGTACCTACAAAAGGAGATATGTATATCATCTTCACGATTATGGTGTTTGAGACAAACCTTTGAGTATTTTTTGTTTTCATATGAGTTAAAGGGGATATGTACCCTGTAGCCTACTATTCTCATATTTTGAGTTACTTTTGATTGCCTTTGCTTTGCATTTTCTTACTGAGGAAAATCGCCTATTTAAAATATTATTATTTTTTTCTGATGTTAGTAAATTTTTTCTGATAAAAGTAAATGTTGCAAACATGTAATGCACTGTGAAGTTTATGGGAACGGGATGCGCCACAACAAAAAGCTTACCGAAAGGGTAGGTAAAAGAGAATGGGGAACTAGACGACTAGACTAGAAAAGAAGCTGCGCTGGTGCCTTAAGATATTTGTCTGCCATTGTTCATTATTCAATTTTAATTTTTATTTTGTATTAAACTGATTGTTCAATCTAATTTGTGAATAGTTTGTGTGTCAAAAGAAGCATTCACAGGTCAGTTGAATAATTGTTATTTTGTTTTTGAGAGTTCAATTTTACAAGTAAAGTTAGTTTCACCAAGGTTCATACTTGACCTTGAAACTTGACAAAAAAGGGTTGTCGTAAATTAATTTATATGACACATTCAATTTTTTTGACAAATTAAAATGAATAACGTCTGGTTCAAGAACCGACGAACGTTTTTGGCGTCATTGATTTGTTTCAGTCAATTTTTATTCGTTAAACAAGGAAGACAAATGCTGGTGGCAAGAACAAACCCTGGTGAAACAAACTTTACCTATATTATTTTTTCATTTTTATGTTTTTTTTTTTTTTGATAACATGTGCGTTGTTTATGTATTTAACAAAAATCGTTTCATGCTGTAAACAACACAGATAAAGAGTAAATTTAAAAAATCTAAGAAATTATGTGCTGGGATTTTGATTTGGGTATTCAGAGCGTACATTAGGGCCTTGTTGAATATACTAACATTTTCCTACTCTGACGAGCAAATATCCTACCAAACAAAGGAAAGAGATATTGGCTCCAAATAACAACTATAGCTGGGTAGCATCCCGTATGGGACCTCAGTACCTGCTGGCAGACCGGCTAACTAACAAAAAAAAATATCTAAAATAAAGTGTTTTCCCTTCTGAACCTCAATCGAGACGCTACCTTGAACTCTGATTAAAGGAAGAGGTAACCTTATTCAGCAATTCAGAGAATTTTGAGACAAAATAAATCCTTTCAAGATGTGTCTCAAGACGTAAATTCCGCTTTAATTTAATTTATGGAATTATACTGTGTGACATAGAAATTGCAACACCCAGTAAATGTAAATATGTTTTATGTATTATTATTTTGGGAACTAGTTAGGATAAATATGAATAATAATCGATGACATTTTCAAGCAAATTGATTGAAAGGAATTCTTGACAATTCAATAGTTGCGCCTCCACGTAAGTTTTGACATTCTGTAACTCTTGGTGGCATGCTGCGAATTAGATGATCGATATCTGCCTTTGGTAGGTTCTCCCAGAATAATCTTACCTCATGAAGTATACGTTGTACATACAGAAGAAGATGTGGCAACTTACATTAGCTTGTTGTAGGAAGTTTCTAGAAACTGCAGCGGTGGGACTACATATCGCATTGCTTCGTTGGAAAATTGGATCTTGCAGTTGCTGAAGGTAGGGCAACGCGACAGCCTGTAATACGTTATTAATGTAGGATTGAGGGTTAATGTTTCAATCCAAAAAAACTAGAGGTGACCTGCTTCCAGCTACTATGGCACCCTAAGCCATAATGCCCCTAGTAAGCGCAGCCTCACACTCCATACAAAATTGAAGTTGTTGCCTTCCTCCACGTCTGCGACGGACTCTTCTACGTTGCCCTACCTTCAGCAAGTGCAATTTTCAACAAGACAATGCTTCCTCCAACAAGCTAATGTAATCCCTCTTCCATGGCCCGCAAGGTCACCAGACTTATCACCTGTCTGGGATATGTAGAAGGCTGAGGCTGTATGAAAATATCATCGATTGTTATTCATATTTATCCTAACTACTTCCCAAAATATTAATAAAATATATTCACATTTACTGGGTGTTGCTATTTCTATGTCACTCAGTATATTTCAAGAGATATATTTAGATTAAATCTCAATGGATTCAATAAGTAGAGTAGGTACCTATTGATTATTTCATTACTTCTGCTTTTATAACATGTTTTTGGTGAGAAAACGTAGGAACTTCTTCGTAGATGTTATTTTGAGAGCGGACATTTGTTTTTATTCTATAACTACACCTTTGTTAGTGTTGGAATTGGGGAATTGGAATTAATCTCAAAAACCAACGCAGAAGTGATAAAAAGAATAATTACGAGGGAAAAAGTGGAATGGACAGTAAACCTTTCCAGCTCCTACAAGTCTACAAAAATCCCTGCTGATTGCTTAACACTAGGGCATACACCAGCAAGATGAAGGAAAGTGAAGATCGTCTTTATAACCAAAGCAGGCAAATCAGGCAGCATTTCAACCCCAAAAGACTAATTAGTTTATCATTATTCTTGTAAAAGACTCTAGAAAGGTTGATTGATCTACATATTAGAGAATTATTGTTTAAAGTGCACTGCATGAAGTAGTTTGAAGAATTGAAAGATCTCTTGAAAATGGAAATACACATTAGGTGTATCCAATAATGTAATAATTGAATCCATTGAAAAATCCATGGAGCACCTAAAGGTAGAACCAGTCATCATACAATGAATAATAAAAATGCTGGAAAGCAGAATCATTAATTCAGAAATTGGCGACTATACCTTAAGGAAGAGAACAACCAGAGGAAATCCACAAGAAGGAGTGATATCTCCACTCTTGTGGCTGTTGGTAATCAATAACATCAAAGGAGGATGATATTGACTGCGTATGCTGACGAGGTACTTAGTAGTACTGGTGAGGGGCTTCAGCTTATCAACCATCAGTGAAATCATGGAATCAGCATCAGATAGGCAGGTCGGAATGAATTGGGAGTAAACTCCCAAAAAACCAAGCTAGTCCTGATCACAAGAAAATACAAAATCCCTAGTTTTAAAATGCTGACGGTTGGGGGACAAACCCTCGAACTATCAAAAGAAGCGGAGAATCTAGACTCAAAACTCTCGTGGAGGAGAAACACGGAAGAAAGAATGAAGAAAGGCCTGAACCCAATATTTACCTGCAGAAAACTATCCAGTAACTTTAAATTACATAGAGATTTTTTGAAAAATTTGGGAAACATACACAAAGGTAATGTGGGTGGGGATTTTCTATGAGTTCTGAGACTAAAGCCCAAACCAAAGGTACGTTTGAAGTATATTATCAACATATAAGAAGAAGTGTAAAAAACAAGCTGGATGAAATGAACACTAATATTGCAACTGCAGAATACGAAATTATAGCATTGACCGAAACATACCTAGATGAAAAAACCTTTATACCAGAAATAGTGGGAGGGGTTTTACAATGAAATCCAGGTTGACAGAAACAAACAGAAAACGGGAAAAAAACGAGGAGGTGGTTTAATGCTACTTATCAGAGATTGCCAACATATAGAATTTAAGGATAGACCATAGACTGCAATGTTCCATATCTAAAAATTCTACTGTGTGACATTGTTGTTCATGGAGTAATGTTTACAATCTGTGTATTTTACATACCACCTGGGAAGGCTACAGCAGTGTATGAGGATATTTTTGAAGTGATTGAAGATAAAATCATATCAAACAATTTCAAAAGGAACTGTATAATAATTGGTGACTTCAATGTACTGCATCTGGATGATTGTAAACACCCAAAAACAAAAATGTTTGATCACTTTTTAGATTTCATAGGTTTTTAGCAATTTAATAACATAAAAAATGGAAATGGTGAAATACTACATGTATTAGTCTCAAATATAAGTTGTGGAAGTCAGAGGAACCTCTTGCCAAGGTTGACGAACCCTGCTGATGATGGACCTGCAGGTAATACAAAACAAAATCAAACTTGGAGATAATGCACAATATATTTTCAAAAAAAGCAAATCTCCCAATGATGTATCAACTTCTGCTGGAGGTGGATTGGAAAATTCTTTATCGGTGTTGTAAAGCAGATGAGGCTATATCTTTTTTATATGGTAGGATTTATGAAATATTTGATATGACTGTTCCTAAGACAATTTTTGGGGTCAATAAATATCTACCATGGTTCAACAGGGAGAAAATCTGTGATATTGTAGCCAAAAATAGAAATAGGCGGCTATTTTTGAAAACGTGTATTACAAATTGTCAGACTGATTATAATAATATAAGAAATGCTCTCAAAGTAAAGATTGAACAGGCCAAGCAAATTTACATTAACAAGTTAGACGAAAGTATATAATAGAGAACAATTCAAACTTTTTCAAATTTATCAACAACAAAAGAAACTGCTCACGTATACCAGGCAACATGGTGTACAACGGCAGCTCTGTCAATAACTCAAATATTGCTGAAACGTTTGCTATTTTCTTTCAAAAGTGAAAGTATTGAAACACTATGTATGACTCACTTGTTAGACTCCGGATTTGGAGTGAGTGAACAAGAAATCATAAATGCTTTAAATAATTTAAAACCAAAACAAACTATGGGACTAGATAACGTTCCAGCTTTTATAGTAAAATACTGCAAGTTTATTTTCGCGCCAATACTCACTACAATATTTAACTTATACATGAAAGAAGGAGAATATCCTGAAATTTGGCAGTTAAGCAAGGTCAGTCCAATTTTTAAAAAGGGCGATAAGTGTGATATAGAGAATTATAGAGCAATAAGTACCTATATTGCCCAACTTTTCAAAAGTGTTTGAATCAGTGTTGTACACTCGTAATCTTTCAGAATGCTCAAGTGACCTCGCGTCAGAGCAACATGCATTTATGCAAGGCAAATCAACATCCACAAACCTGATAGCCTTTACCCAATATATGTCAGATTCCCTTGAAGTGTTTAGATATGCTCATGTGGCTTATCTGGATTTTAAAAAGGCCTTTGATAGAGAATTCTCACAGATGTCGCAAAAACAAAAACCGGCACACTTGCCGGAGTATACTAAGAAGCACTAAACATTCTGGAGTTATACAAACTCAGGAATGATTGCAGCACCATGTACCCTGTATGTTATTCGCCTTTTTCCTGATAGTTCTTTAAATGTGAAAAAATACACTGGGCACACATTGTCCCTTTCTCGGATGCGTCCACATCCCACAACCACACTTATACGAGTTTCTGCCCGACTTAATAGGTTACGTAGGTATACCCAGTCAACAAATATTTTATAGAATAATCAAAATCAAATTTGCAAGCAAAAATATGAATTGGGTTAGGTACACGAAGATTTCTCCATGTGCATCCTTGGGTATTTGCTGCCAGTACTGAGCATGTTCTGCTTTGATGCGTTTTGCACCTTCATCAAAAGTGAGTTTGGAATACCTACTATAAATCGATTTTATTCAAGCAACAAGCAACGATACTTTTTTTGTGTGAAATTTCATGTAAAATAATTTCATCTACCTACAACATTTTCACTATCCACGACTTCCATATAGAGAGTAAAATATTTACCTGAAGTTTCCAAACCTAGAACAAAATAAAATATCTATCAGACTTGTTTTTCAAATTAGATTGTTAGTTAATTAGTAGAAGCAAAAGCAGAATATTTCAACAATTAAATTTCGACTTCAAACAATTTCCCAATACTATTGTTACTATTGCAAATAATAAATCAAATTCGCAATTAATTCGTAGTATCATGTTCGAGCTTTAAAACTCATAATTATGACAATAAATATAACACTTTATGCGGTCAGTACACGCCATATTTTAGAGAAAGATAGACTGTAGTGAAATAACACACGCGATCTGGCTTGTAACGCTTACGCAGGAAATTATTTTCGTTATTATTGATTTAATTGAGTAGATTTATTGATGTTTTATACACGATAAGTAGGTTTCGAGTAACTGTGTATCTATGATTCAGAATACCTTCTAGTCAATATTGATCATAAATTTGAATTTGTGGTATAATTATTATTATTGAAGGAATTCACTCAAACTTGGAAGTTTTCACCAGAAGCAATCAATTTTACTTTCAAATGTCTTGGCAAATTTATCATAATTTTATTAGACACATTGGACTGTTCACTCAAAAATCGAAAAGTGCTTTGAAATAGACAGAAACACAAGACACTAACAGTTGCATACGAGAGTCACCTTTTGCATGGGTTATTTTTCTTTATTTTTGTTAATGTCCTCTTGATGTATACCACAGGTCAACCTTCGTTTTTATTTTGAAGCTCCCTCAATTTTTTATTTTAGTTTTTAAGGGTATTTTTCTGGAGGAAAACACTGAAAATGTAGATGTTCTAACGCGAATGAAATGAGGGCTTAATCTTCTAATAGTTCTGTCAATCCATTTATCGAGGAAAACATCAGTGAGAAAATGTGGAAACTACAGGTATTAGGTATTGTTCAAAAAACTGTAATATTTTTAAACACTTGATTGCCCATAAAGCTTATAACTTTACTGGCTTTGTCCATTAGCTTTAACATATGCATATAGACAAAGTTTGCATATAGATAACCATTGAAATGGTAATTTTCATATAAGATTGTCGATATCATCTTTAAGCAATTTTTGAATTTTTTCTATTCCAGTAAATACATTATGTAAATTGAACAAGATTAAAAGATCGGATCTATTTGAGACTTAAATTCCCTTCAATGGGTGTAGGAAATTTGCAACGACATAATCCTATAAATAAGATATCTCGGTGTGTCGACAACCGCTTGCAGGCGATAAGGAATTTATTGAGATTATCTTTTTTGGTCTGAGGTTGGTACTCGATGACAGAATCACCACTATTTATGCTGACCAGAAGAAAATGGATATTTTAATTATTTATTTCATATCGTACAGAAAATGTCACTTTATCTCGATGATTTAAGTCACAGTGATGGTTCATCAATCTTCGGAGAGTCACTAGCGATCCGTATACGCTTACCAATTGTAATTTTTGAATAGATACAGTTTGTAGTCTTTGAAGTCTGTATTAAATTTGCCAAGTTTACTTATTTTTTTCTATTAAGTGGGCTCTCAAATGATTTTATTTAAATTTTTGATGAATTGCCAATTTGTTACATAGAAAAAAAAGCAAAATAAAACCCACATTCTTCAAAAAAATGAGAACAAATATCATGATGGACACTACAAGCTCACACTTTTCTTGAAATTCACCCACATCGATAAATGATCCTCGTTGAACAAATCGACGAAATGTGACATGACTGCAACCCATGAATAGCCTTTTTTCCATGTTCCATATTACAAATTTAAAATTGAAAACGTCATTATTAAAGTTACAATTTGAATAGTAATTAACATTACCTTAGTGGTGCAACAGTTAATATTCTAAAGTGTTCCATACCTCTAGGCCTTCATTGTCCATAATATTAAGTAACAACGTAATTTTAACTTTTTCTTTCTTCTTATTTTCAACCAGTGAGCGAGTGGGCAACCGCTGGACCGATTCTTGTACACCAATTGCACTTTCATCGAAATTAAGCCCGTTGCTTTAAATTGGAATAAATCCATAGTTCATCTTATTGCATATATTTTCCCTGAATTGTTATCTATAATATTGATTTGAATTGCTTTCCAAGCTCAATGTTAATTATTACTATTGGTATACAGGATTTTCCTGTAGCAATCAACCAGAGTTGCAATCTACTAAACCTTCAGCTCAATAACTCCTATGATCAAAACTCAATGAATAGTGAAACAGTAAATTTTTACCATGACCAGGTAATCAAATGCGATTAAAACCAACATGTAAACGTGAAAAGTGGTTTAGAAAACCTTTCAAAAATAAATTGCGTCGTTAACGGAGCTTAAATGAGTTAATTTAAATATTTATCAAATAAATAAAAACCACTCAGAGATCCATCTCGATTTTGATTAATTCAAAACTGGTGAGAGCACAAGTAGTAATTTGGCAATTTTAGCTAGCCATTGGGGCGGGGCGCTGCTGTATGTCATATAGTGAAACCTTGGAAAAAAGTAGATTTCAACAAAAAAAAAAACTAAATCTCCAAATAAAACAGATTTATATTGTTTCTTGCTTATCGTAGCTATGTTTATACTAAACACCACATTATTTGAAAATTGAGAACTTAGATGGAGGAGATATTCTGAGAAAGAACTCAAGAACATGAAGACATCAAAGGCGTTTTTGCCCTTTGTACCCATGCCCAAATTGATGAGATTTTAAAAAAAAATTCCTCGTGAAAGGGAGAGCTGATAATACTGATATATGAATTACAATTATCTTCACTTGTGGAGACTGTCATGTTGTATGGTTCGTTGGGATCTCGACTCCCAAATAAAACTAGGGTAAAATCATTCAAGCATCCAGTTTTTGAATTTTGAAATCGAAAATAACAAAAGCATGAACTCGATGTTTATTTTTGATAAAGACTTAAGGTAAAATATTTGATGATTATTGACCTTATGGATAACGTAGTCATTCGTACCCGTATCAGAAAATAAATCATCAGCCTGTCTTAGAATAAACGAGATAAACATTTTGGAAAAGAATACCTAAGGCTATTACTCGGGTGTTGCAAAGATACAAAACAAAATAAAAGATAAGGTTGAGTTAATGGAATAGCTTTCAGTAAAGATTGATTCAGTTGCTTGGAAAATAAAAGAAATCCACCAAGATCGTTTTCCAATCTCAAATCAGATGTTATTAATCGAACTATAGAATAGATAATCTATTCATAATTCGATGTCCAAAGATAAAGGTAAAATTTATTACCTTTTTGATAGGGAAAGGTGATAAATCTACCTTTACCTTTGGACTACGGATTGTGAATAGGATATAGATCATGGTTTCTGTGAACATTTACATTGTAGATAGGAATAAATTTATTTAGAGAAAAATTCCAGGTGGGTATTGATATTAAATGAAAGCATCAATAGCCTCTGCAAAAGAAATAAGAGGAAGACTCTTCACCCTTAAGTTGTTTACTCCAGCTACTCTAGGCATTTTCATAAACTGAGAGGATAAAAGATAAACATGATGGACGGTTACAAAGCTATCTACGTTGTGCAGATTTTTAGTTCTGATAAGCGACAACATCGAACAACTTCGAAAAAAGTTTACTGGAATTGAAGAAAATTGACTCGTAAATGAATCTGATAAAAAACAAAATAATGACATCTGTGAATACAATAATGATGATGGGTACAGATCAATTGCGCGCCGAAGGTACCTGCTACTAATATCTTCGACTCTATTTACCATAGAGAAATCAAGAGGCTCATCGATTGTCTCCCCCTACACACAAACCTGAAATCGCTACTAAAGCAAGCAATAAAGATGTAGGCAGTGAGAATTGTGGTTGGTAGACAAATCACGAAAGAAGTCCCTGTGAAAAGAGGAGTGTACCAGGGAGACTCTATTTCACCCCTGATCTTCAAACTCATCACAGCAGGCATTCTAAACAATATAAAAACTGATCGTGACATCACAAAAGCTGCCAAAGAGAACCAAAAACTACTCGCATTTATGGACGACATAAAATTCCACGCCCCTAGCAGGGAATTCATCCAGGTCATCGCAGAAAACCTAGAACGAGCCTCGGCAGAGATTGGACTTCAACTCAACCGTGCTGAATGCGGAATCTACTCCAGAGCCGCTGCCAACCAGGAAGAAGAAGACAATGCCCCCTTTCTGCCTGAGGTCAGACAAAGCTACAAATATCTAGGACTACATCACCATGAATAACTATGAGTCCATAGACGAAAAAGTCATCCAAAAAGTAGCTGAAATAGCGGAATCTGACCTCATAACACACCAAAAAAATCGCCCTTATCACGCCACTGTCAACCCAGCTGCCAGCTACATCCAAGGAAACATCTATGCAAGCGAGAAACGAAGTACATCACTGAAAAAATGTAGGGACTTAGACACCAAAATAAGAAAAATACTTGTCGATCACAACATCAAAGGCAAAACAACTGCTAATGCCAGGACCTACATTCAAGTAAAAAAAGGAGGCCTAGGCCTGAGACCCACGGAGCTGGAAGCTGGAATCCAGTATGTTCGAAAAGGGGTGTACTTACAAATGCACCCCGGAATGTCCGAGGCATTAAAATCATATAAAACACTCAGGAAGGCAGGCTGGAGAAATCCTCTTTCCGATTGTGAATATATACTGGAAAAGTACAGTATCGAGCTCAACCTGGCAGAATATGAGAACTACAAAAAATGTTGCCAAGTAGTATCTGGTAAAATCAAAGAAAGGTACTACAAAATGATGGAACAAGAATGGTCACAAAACATGCTATATGGTAGGAACGTCCTAAAAGAAAATGATGGCATTGAGTTCCCAGTGTACCAATCACCACATATGGATAGCTGGAGACTTGTGTACTGATGGGTGCTTCGAGAACAGCTGCATGGCTTGAGATCGAATCCATTAGCGAGGAAAAGATGCATAAAGGGTTGCAACTCTGAGAAAAATTCATACCACGTTGCCTGTGCATGTCCTACAAGCTCAACAACAACAAGACACGGTACAATGGACCCTGAAGACACTGCTCAAGTCCCTGAGTGCTCCAGAAGAAGTTCAAAGAAATTTACAATTTGGCAAAGCTACAATAAACTGTATATTTGCCAAAAACCAGAAACAATTTCGGATTGAAGCGGGAAATAAGATACTCATAGAGAAAAAACTATATCATAATAGACCTGATATAGTGGTCAAAGTTAATAACCCATACCAAGTCTTTGTGTTTGAGATCTCTGTCCCCCATATCCAGAATTACAGAGGTCAGGAAAAACTGAAGCAGACGTATGCAGTCAACTCAACCTTAATGCTGCATTTACATTCACTTCGAAGTACAATTTGTTTTGAAATTAACGTGCTTGCCATATGGCGGCAGCACAGATCCATTTACATTGAAATAGATTTGAAGTTCACTTCAAAGTGCACTTTAAATTTGGCCGAGCTGTTTGCACAGGGCAAGCAGAAATTTGTGAAATTTCAAATTTTCAGATTATTCATCATGATTCTCATAAAATTCTGACATTTTGACTTGACGTTTTTGTTCTGCAATGTAAATGATAAATTATCGAACGTCAAATTTATTAAGCTAGACAACACCAATGTTAGAAACCTCGCACGTGACTTAAACTTAATGACTGAGTTATCAATTACACACAGATGCCCCTCTGAATTCGGGGTCTTTGTGGTAGGTTGCTATGGAGAAATCTTGAACACAGAAGCCCATAGACAGTTCTGCAAGCTGTTAGCAAAACTGGGAGTTGGGAAAAAATACGCACAATTCCTTTTCAACTGGTGTAGCTACTCTGTTGCTGTGTCCACTAGCAATATTATCCTGGCCCGGATTCGAGAGAGAAAGCAATAATACAAACTGACTACCAATACCTAAAGTACAATTTGTTAAACAATTTCCTTATGTACCTACCTATATACATATATTAAAACTGTGATATTAGTGTGATACTTAGAGTAGAACAACATTTAATGTGAAAATATTTATTTCACATATTTATTTTTAGAATAAGATAAACTATGTAAAATTGGAAATAAACGATGATATCTTCGGTTTATTAACCATAAAGGGCAGGGAACGATTGCACCTGGAATGCAAATTAGGTGGATACCTGGCAATAATTATGCCGGCAGGGGGTTGTCCACGTCCACCCACCATTTTAGTTAGCAGAAATTTAAATATTATAAACCATTTAGTGTTCATCATTACCATTTCGTAAAGATAGGGAAACTTTGTCGGTTACCTACTTATGGATGGATAGAAGATACGAAAAAAAGTTGTTCATCATCTATTTCCGTTGACAGAGGCGAAGAAGTATATAACTAAAGAAAACCCAAAATGCACGTGTCACTGAATATGCAGATTACTTGGTTGAAAATTATATTTCTGATGAATCTCTTTTTCTGCCAGAAATATGGGCATCTTCTGATAATATTAATGAAAGAACGACAATGTATGATGATGAATGTAATAAAATGCAACATCTAGCACACAACTCATATTATTGTTGCTAAACTTCTATCGCTTGTTGCGTCTTTGGTCGCCTCGAAGCATATTCTGAAATAAGATTGAATGACACATACCTTGGGGAATAGGAATCAAACGCATCAAATCACAAAAATAGATGCAATCTCGGACCGAGTTATCTTTGTTATACTTAAAATTAATGAAAGATTATCCCTGCAATAACTCAAGTTTGGGCCTCAACAGGCTCATCCCTGTAATAACTCAAGTATAGGCCTCAACAGGCTCCTCATCAGACCTGGAAGTTGAGCAATTCTATGAAGTCATAAAATCTAAAGAGGAAACGCTAAATTCAAGATTATTATAGGGGGTTTCAACGCCAAATTCGCACAGAAAAGGAAGGCCACAAGAATATTGGATCACAAGGAATGGAAAATAAAAATATCAGAGGAGAAATGTTATTGAAATACCTACAACAACAAGGTATGTACTGCCTAAACACCTTCTATAACAGACGAGACATGCCAAGATATGTCTTTTCTAAATAAGTTTGAAACCGGTAACGTCCCTAGATTGGCTTACAAGCATTATCATTAACAGAAGGACAAGAGAAATAGAATGATCCAAAGAGAGTCTACCAGAAATCCCGACAACCAAAGAAAGCAAATACTATAATTACCATACCATCATCTTGAACTCAAAATAAGGCAACCTAAGAGATCTGAAGGAAATTACCATAGAAAGACACAAAAAATCCGTAATATCTAAAAAACAAGATTAAGCTGAGCTGCAGTTGGGAGACTGGGCATTCCAATCAACCTCAAAATTTTGACGGAATACGGACTAGAGACGGTGACTACAAAAAAATCAAGGAAAAGCTTAGAATAACTCAGAGACCAGTGGGACGTGCTATGTTGGGAATCAGCCTATGAAAGAACGACAAACGTTTGTGAGTCATTCCATAGCCACTCCAATTCAGCTTCCTATTTTTCCCATCCAGATATATTTAGATTTCTGGCTATCTTATTGGATGTTCAGTTGAATACTTATATTGAAATAAACAGCGTACCTTTACCTGTGTCCCGTGGAATCAATTATAGAAAACTTCAGGATTATATCACCAATTTGATAAGGCACTTTATATTAATAATCCTGAATATCTGAAAAATCAGTAATCTGTGATGTGACAATACATGTGCAGTGTGTGGGTATCTTATCAAGTTCAAGTGTGGCTTGGTTATCAACTAGATCCAAAAGACTGCGGTTGGAAGTTGATGGACAGATGACAATACATTGGAACCAGTCCAAACTGTATTCTCATCTACGCCGGAAAAACTGCTCAACACAATTTTTTGCAATTTTAAAAGGGGATATAGTGCTAAATATGACTGAAAATAAGTTGGATTATTTTGTTCTCTTGCATGCACTAGTTGTCAAGGCCAGTCGTGCTCCAATGTTGAATCACCAACAGAAGAGAATTCGTAATTCGTATGATAACAACGAGGAGACATGTGATGCTTCGCTATTGAGGCAATTCACTTGCACCCAGCAAGAAGAACAAGAACAAGATTTATTAAAACAAAAATAGCCTCAATCTAATTGTTCAGGTCGAGAGAATAGTCCAAGTCCAACTATTTAGAAGGAACAATATGGAACAAAAATATGATAAAGACTCCTAGAGAAACAATGGCATTGAACTTAGTCTTGAGGATTATAAGGCTGTAGTTGACGTAGAAGGTACACTTATTCATCGACAAATGAATAGGTAGGTACTTTCCGTTCACATAAACACACAATGTTTATCGAAATTAAAAATAAGGTAGCCTTGTCTTACGCGGACGACAAGCGCTAAGTTATACCCGGTATAAAGTACACGCTTGCTTGGGGTCATCGAGAGTTACAAAGGTATGAGATATCGGAAATTCCTGAGAGTTAAGACTAACATTTATTTATTTCTTTTCACACCAAGTCATATTGTTTTAATATTTCCCATTTTTTATTTATAAAACATTTGTGTTTTTTTTTTACTTGAAAAAGAAGAGGGAGCAGAAGTATTAGACGATCATGAATCTGACGAATAATTTCCCCCAATTTATTAAAATGTATACCGCTTTCATCACTCCCAATACTATTATTTTTTATTTTTCAATAGTTTTAAATTGAACACGATCCTAATAGATCGCGGAATAGGCCTACTGGATAACCACGTCATAGTTATTGAAGTTTTAAGGCCCGTAAATAGCCAAATACCGGCCGGGCTGAGGTTTGTGATCCGAGGCGATAGCCGAGGATTATAATCAGCCAAGGCTATTATTTGCAGTTATCAGTCGTGTTTCATTCTAAATTTTTCGTCATACTGCAGACTCTCCTATAGGGGTATGTTTGAAAATAACGGCCGGTGGCCGTTATTTATATTTTAATCGGCCGGCGGCCGTTAAATATACAATTCCAGTTTCAATTTCGCTCATTTTATAGTAAGATAACACTACAGTATAACGCAAAAAAAGCGCGCTTTATTACACTACTTTACAGGTGGCGTGGAAACGTGTGCATATTATGAAGATTACAACTTTTTCATCTTTTAGAATCGTTGTATCTCATAATCAGTGGCTTTCAGGAAAAAAAGTAGTAAGACATTTTTTAAAGATAAATATGATCTACAATTTTTGTCTAACCTAATTTTCTGTAATGATAAAACTTATCGTTTTGCTGAAAAACGCGAAAAACCCATTATTGAGACCATTAACCTTGAATAAAAAAATTTCCAGGTACGGGATCGATGGGGACTTTTTAGCATTTATTTATAATGGTGTTCCGAACGTTCATACCAATTTTCAGCTCTATGGGAAGGTTTGTACCCTTGCATGTTTAAATTGACCGGAGTATTAAAGTAAGGAAATAATACCCTTCGAATTCATAAAAAGCGTATCCTATAAGTTTGTAAAAAAATTAAATAAACGTTCCCTCTTCATACCATGATGGTTATGGATGGATGGATTTCTTCAACTTTTTATAGGTTCCATAGAATGAGGTAGGCGCGCAATCGTCCCATGATGTAAAAGGGGTTCGGCGCGCTATCGGCCCATGGTACTAGTGGTACCTACCTGGAAAATTTTCTGACCGCGGCGCGCAATCGTCCATTACCCATGATGATTATGATGGTCACAATATAGAGAAAGACGGATGAGTTTGTACCTGCAACACACTTTGGAAAATACGGCAAATGGCACAAATATCACGAAGAACATGAACGACTCATGCAATGGTTGGCGAATCCAGTACAGTCTTAGAAGACAGAAAAAGATTGAAGATTACATGTACTGAAGACTGATGGTCTTCAGTACATGTAATGTCCAAAGAACAACGGAAATGAGAAACAAGAAGACAAGACTGTAATCCGTAAATAGATGGAGCACTGGTTGTAGTTATTGAGAAATACATAGCAGACAAAAAAAAAGAAGTACCAAAAGTTCAAATAAAACAGAAGTTGAATAAATTTATAAAGGAACATAAGCAGGTCATCACATGTTTGGCAAAAAAGAAATTCTCCAAGATTGAAATAAAATAAGTTGTAATTTCATTGCATGAAAAGGATTGTCAATCAAATACTAGATATAAAATCTTGTTCGTGGTGTGGTTATTGAAGTCTCACGGACATGTAAGATCGTACTTGATTGAACGAGTCGTTTCATAACTCAGCTCGAAATCGATAAAATTTGAATTTCTTTGTATTTTGCCGTAAATGATTACTCCTTGTTTGTAATAAAAATAACAATAAACATAAAAAAAATGTTCAATGATGAATCCACAATACATACCGTTTTTTTTTACTCACTATTTACTATTCAAACGTATTTATTTATAGATGGTGATGATTGTGATTTTTTTCCATTCATTTTTACGTTACAAAACTGGTAGCTTACCGAGGCATCTATTAAAATGAAACTGTTTATTGTTTGCGATGGGATAATAATTATTAATGGCGCTGGAAATAGATGAATGTCTAGATGAACATGATTCTTTTTGCATAATTACATCCATACATATATTAAATGGTGATTATTAGTTTTAATTTTTCCAATAAACCTATAAAGAGGATGGTCAACTTTCTTGACTGTGGGTGGCGTCGTCATTGTTTCAGCTGGAATGTATGGACACAGAAACAGAATACTTTACTGTGATATGGTTTTGATAATTTTGTTTTAATATTTTTTGTCTTAATTTAAGTCTGAAAATATTTAGTTTTTTCAATGATTGAAGAGGTACTCAACGACATATGAGCATCTCATCTCCTGATTTACGCGTCCATCAAAACTACATTCCCCAGGAACTCAACACACACAGCACCTTTAACCACGAATCAAAGAATATTTCATTCACATTGAAACAGGGATATTTATGTTATTGCACTGCATACAAGAGGCTCTACAATCTGCAGATACTAAATATAAAAGTCAACTCTATGAAAAGAGGCCTTCAAAACTCTAACAATAACTCAACCAAATTCGATTCGGTTGTGGTTTTATCATCGCCACTAACTCTCCTTCAAACTACCATGTAAACCAGCCTGGTTAAATAAATGTAAACTAGATTTATCTCGGGCACTGAATCTTGGACTGGTCGGCACACAAAAGGATTTATGACCAGTTTTGAAATAAATGCATTTTTGATGTATTTAAATTACCATGGCCTGCGTATAAATCACAGGAATGTCAAATGTTATAGAAACGAAGCAAAGGAAAAAAAAAATATCTTTGACTAGTATAGTAATGCGTGTAATTAATTATTGTAATGGTGATTTCGTATCAAAACAGGATCTATGTAGATTAATGAATTAATGCTCAAATCCTTGGGCTTTAAAGTGAAGTCACATATCGTTTTTCAATATTTTGAAAGAATTTAATTAAGTCATCACCGTCAAAAGTTATATTGCAAAAATATATTACGTAATTGATGCCTATTTCTGGCTTTATAACCCTTTGGGGCAACGTAAATCGTTGTGGTGCAATTTTTAGTTTGCTTTATTAGACTTAGGAGCTACTCGCGTGGTAAGAGTTTAGAGTTTGCCCGAGTAAAAGAAATGATGATTAATTAAACTAAAATTATCCAAGAGACAATTCTCTATTACGCAACATAAAAAAAACAGTTATAAACTTCTACGAAATTGCCGAGTCATTAAAAGCAGTATCTGAAACTATAAAAAATCTTCCGTGGGTCTCGATGCATTGGTAATTTATAATCTCTTCCTTATATGCTGTGAAGTAACTTTCCCAATGAATCCCTGCGCAAAAATTATTTATTGATTGATTGTTGGTTTGCGAAAAATATTGAAATCTCATTATCAACTCATAACGAACAACATATATAGGTAGATATATTGTCTTATTCAGCATACGGACGTAGACAAATTTAATTGCATTGCAGAATTGACGGTAAATCGCATACAGGCGTTCTCTAAAATATATTTTTTTCATGATGACAAATTATGATTCTCCAATAATTTCCCCAGTTTGATGAATATTAATTTGTTCTATCCTCAACCCTAATTGGTATATGATCATGACTGGTAATAAAATGCAGCATCTAGCACACAACTCCTATTTGGTCGCCTGGAAGCATATCCTGAAATGAGTGACACATACCTTGGGGGATAAGAATCAAAAGCACCAAATCACAAAAATGGATGCAATCTCGGACCGAGTTGTCTTTGTTATACTTAAAATTAATGAAGGATAATCCCTGCAATAACTCAAGTATGGGCCTCAACAGGCTCCTCATCAGACCTGAAAGTTGAGCGATTCTATGAAGACATAAAGTCAAAAGACTCGGAAACGCAACATTTAAGATTATTATAGGGGATTTCAACGCCAAATTCAGACAGCAATTTATAAACGGCCACAAGAATATTAGATCACAAGGAATGGGAAATAAAAATGTCAGAGGAGAAATGTCATTGGAATACCTACAACAAAGTATAATACTGCTCAAACACCTTCTATAACAGACGAGACATATGCCTGGATGTGTCTTTTCTCAATAACTTTGAAACCGGTAGCATCTCTAGATTGGCTTACAAGCCTCAACAGGCTCCTCACCAGACCTGGAAGTTGAGCAATTCTATGAAGATATAAAGTCCAAAGACTAGGGGAAATGCTAAATTTAGGATTATTATAGGGGGTAAAAATTCGGACAGAAAAGTATAAACGGCCACAAGAATATTGGATCGCAAGGAATGGGAAATAAAAATGTTAGAGGAGAAATGTTATTGGATTACTTACTACAAGGTATGTACTGCTCAAACACCTTCTATAACAGACGAGACATATGCCAGGATGTGTCTTTTCTAAATAAGCTTGAAACCAGGATAACCCCTGCAATAATTCAAGTATGAGCCTCAACAGGCTCCTCATCAGACCTGGAAGTTCAGCAATTCTATGAAGATATCCAAAGACTATATACGAAATCCTAAATTTAAGATTATTATAGGGGGTTCAACGTCAAATGCGGACAGAAAAGTATAAACGGCCACAAGAATATTGGATCGCAAGGAATGGGAAATAAAAATGTTAGAGGAGAAATGTTATTGGATTACTTACTACAAGGTATGTACTGCTCAAACACCTTCTATAACAGACAAGACATATGCCAGGATGTGTCTTTTCGAATGTAATACCACAAGAGGTTTTAGGATTACCGGATAATACTTTTACCTGGCACGAAACGCGTTACGCAGCAACCCCACGACTCCGAAGGAGGAGTGGTGTTGCTGATAACGCGTTGAGTGTCAGGTAAAAGTATTAGGTAATCCTGAAACATCGAGTGGTATTCAAAAGGTTATACAACGAACTAAACTTTAATACTTTAAAATTTAAAAAAAAAATCTATAATAGAATTTGCCATAAATGCCACCAAGCGCGAGTGAGTTGTATAATCTAAATAAGTTTGAAACCAGGATAACCCCTGCAATAATTCGAGTATGGGCCTCAACAGGCTCCTCATCAGACCTGGAAGTTCAGCAATTCTATGAAGATATCCAAAGACTATATAGGAAATGGTAAAATTAAGATTATTATAGGGGGTTTCAACGTCAAATTTGGACAGAAAAGTAAAAACGGCCACAAGAATATTGGAATGAAATAAAAATGTCAGAGGAGAAATGTTATTGGAATACCTACACTAACAAGATATGTACTGCCCAAACACCTTTTATAACAGACGAGACATATGCCAGGATGTGTCTTTTCTAAATAATTTTGAAACCGGTAACATCTCTAGATTGGCTCACAAGCATTATCATTAACACAAGGTCGGGAAAAATAGAATGATCCAAAGAGGGCCTACCAGAAATCCCGAGAACCAAAGAAAGGAAATACTATAATTACCATATCATTATCTTGAACTCAAAATTAGGCAACTTAGAAGATCTGAAGGAAATGACCATATAAAGATTAGTCACAAGATAAGACACAAGAAATCTGTAATATCTAGAAAAACAAGATTAAGCTGGGCTGCATTTGGGAGGTTGGGAATTCCAATTAACCTCAAAATTTATCAAACTTGCATCGTATGGGCTAGAGACGATGACTCTACCAAAAAAATTGCGGAAAAGCTTAGAATAACTCAGAAAACAATGGGACATGCTATGTTGGGAATCAGAGATCATATTAGAAACGAGCTGGATATAGAACACAAATAGCAGATGTTGTCAAAAGAACTCTGGAACTAAAATTGCGATGGTCTTGCAAGACAAGACGTTCCAAGATAGACCAAGAATTACGAAGAGAAAAGTAAAAAAATGCGAAGGCAAGACAACAACCAATAAGTAGAGGGGAAAAACTGGCTATGAACTGCTCAAGATAGATATGTGGAATATGGAAGAGGCCTAGGCTAGAGAAGAAATAAGAAGGTTGGATGATGGTAAAAAGTGTTTATTGGTTCTTTGGTAGTGAAGAAGTGCATGCTTTCATTCCGCTACCGACATTAAGATTAGAATTATAATATGTTTCCACAATATCCAGAAAAGATGTATTTGTCGAAACCACTAGATTGCCAAGAAATCGACTCTTTTCCTTTGTCTTACATGAACTTCATCCATATACATTAACATTTCCCGTCAAAATTTGTCGGTTTCGAATGGAAAATCTTTGATCAATAAACATTTATATTGTCAACCATGACCAGTTTCTGTTTCACACATATATTCACGGATTCAAGGCCTTTCACCTAAAGCCACAGTTCCCTAATTTCATGTATATACGAAAGAAACCGAAAGTGTTATGTCTCTCGATTGCCCCCTAAGGCAATAACCGGTTATTTTGATTATGATGATGGCCACTTTGGGACGATGCTATCTTTGTTTTTATAATATTCAAGTTAAGTAATATTGCTTACCCGTTACTTATGGGTCAAAATGCAAATGTTCCAATAATTATTGCGACATATTTCTAGGTGAGTCGAATTGAATCAAATATCTCCAATCTATTGTGCATTGATCCAATGATCCCAATAAAAATTTCATTAATTATCACCAAATAATAGAAAGAAAAAATGAAAGTGGAGTACGTTAACAATAGAATCCAATAATATTGTACACGATTTTGACAATCAGTATGCATAGAAAAGTTAATGGAATTAACACCGACTTGTTTGGGGGCTTTATTCATAGACACAATAGATTTATTAATAATATACATGTGTATGTTTTGAATAAAAAAATTTAATTATCTTCGAATTTCATCAGGAATAATTGAAGAGCCAGCGATACGATGTCTTTTTTTATTTGTGTGATGAAAAGAAATATATAATTTTACATTGCAACATTGGAACAATATTCTTTCTGTAACATTCGAAAACTATTAGAAAATATGGATTGTACTTGGTCTACGTCAGAAAGTACTACAAGGAGGAAATCTCACGAATCTCAACTTGAAATACTTGCCTATTTCAGTATAGAGACTTTCACCATGGAAAAATAGCCATTTTCAAAAAGTAGGTACCTAAAACATCTGGTAGGATGCATATTGGAAGTTCGGTATGTTCTGCAAATAATACTTACTATACTCCAACCAACGATTACCTAACAAGACCAGCTAGAAAAAGTTTACATAAACCAAGGCTTAGATGTAATCTGAATACCTCTTCAAGGAAAATTGACTTAGAGGAAGAATCCTGGATATATCTGTACCAAATCGGTTTATTAGAGAAAAAAGCCACAAGCTAGATAGAGCCCACTACTAAACCCCTTTTGGATAAGAAATTACATAACGAGTCAAACAAACGTGGATACCAAAATATTTTATATGAATAAATCTACAGTCGGACCTGAATAACATGTAATTAAAGCAACTCTTTCAGAAGCTATAGCAAGCAGTAACAAAGAGGATAATATCCATGTAAAAAAAGGTATGCTCAAGATTATGCTGCTTGAAATCAGAGAATGGGATGAAAAAATGATAACAGATAAGTGATTTATTATTAATCCAGAACTTCCTATACACAAGGCACTCTTATGACCAGAAAACTTTTAATTCAATCAAAATTTGAGCGATTATGAAAGAACGGCAGTACGAGAGGAGATTTTGTATATTATATCAGATCAGCTTTAATAGTAATTAAAGAAAATGTGCCTCGAGTTTGCATTGAAAAAAAATTTGAGGTTATTACCTGTTGGAAATAGGGTTTTGTATGCCTCGAAAATACTCTGGAAATCTGGATCGAGGTCTATTCGAAATCCTGGAGTGAGTGAGCTGTTGTTTACTCTACTCTTTAGGGCAGCTTTTCACTAATGATTAAATGGAAAAAGTCAGAATCTACTGTGGAAAAAAACGTGGAATGCAAGACTTACCGAAATGGTTGTTTTCAAATCCGATAACATCGGCGAAAATTATAGCACTTTACGAAAATTAAACACAACGCAAGAAATCTCAATGTGCCATAAATTCAATTAATAAGAAAATTAGGTCCAAAATCCCTTTTTAAGGCGAAAAAAAAAATTAGATTTTTCAGGATACCATTTCTTCGAAGCAACCAGAACGTGAAAGAAATGTGCTACACATCAAATCATCAGCTGACCTAAAGGTAGGGATTCAGAGATGATTCAGGATAACGACAAATGTCAAAAATTAATTGATAGAATTCTTACTTACCAAAAATTGCACACAACAATATAATCAGAGAAAAATGACAACGGCTGACGCATAATGATAATAACAACAAGAAATTATCCAATAGAACAATTATAATTTCAAGAATACGATATGGAGTAAGTGATCCGTGCTGCAAAATTAAAGGGCTTAAAAGAAATCGACGATACCAAAAACATTACTAATCGACAACCAGTTGACAAAAATTAATGACACATCAAAAGTAAAAAAAAAAAGAAAGCAAGGATGGCGCAGAACACATATCAAAGATTATGGAACCAATGATTGAACCGGGTTCCACTAGAACTGTTCTGAGTTCAGCAAACGAACAGAATACGAAAGTACGCACAGCGTAGAGTACATACACTTTGAAAACGGGTCAACCGGTAGGGAAAACATAACCCCGAAAGAAATGGATATATTTACAGGCAAATTGAATTTTAAATTTGAATCAAAATATTTGTTTTGATTTTGAAATTAAGTTAAAATATTGATTAAAATCGAGAACCACCACAAGAACTAGTAACAAATGAAAATAAAATTTAAATATTGAAAATTAGAAAATTCATAGGATCTGCAATTGCTGTAATTATTGTTGGAATTTTATAGAAAGAAAATGTTAACAAATTTAAAGGAATTTTGAATAGAAAACTGAAAATAGGTAAGAATTAGTTAGGCAATTTTGGCTTGTTACAACTCCTCCTGTCCTACGATTGGGGAGCTCTAGCTCAATCGCACGAGTCGGAGGATAACGTTGAAGAAATGCATCTGAATGCATTGACGGCACAGAAGTTTCCAGTAGCTATCACCATCCAGGGCACCGCTAAATGGATCAAGGAATCGAAAGATGCAAGAAGATCGGATTCGACCACGCCAAAGTCAGTGAGAAGAGAACTAAGTACTATACAAACACCACAGAGGACTACAAGCCAAACTTCACACACAAGCTATAGGAAGAGGATAAACTGTACGCAGTAATCCGTCGATTATAATCAGTAATGCTCATTGCAGAGGTTGCAGGGAAACTGAGAAATGAGAAGTTACCCAGATGACTGACAAGAGGAGAAATTAGCTGATTTCAAACTGCTTTATCAAGTCCAACGGGTATGGACTTTGATATTCAAGAGTTTCCCAAGTCCTGGCGGCTCAGTCGAGATTCGGACAGTCTTGACAATGCTGATGTCAGGCAATCGGGTAGCAAGTTCTCATTGAATCATGGCACAAGTTGAGCTTTTGCACAGTCCTCGGTTCCACCAAAGAGGATGAGCTCAAAGTACCTACAGAGATTTTTTGAACTAGTCCAATCCTGGCACCTCTCAACAGGATCATGCTAAGGTACTCGAGCTGACTTGGTCCACTCAATTACAACAGTTCTTTTGCCGATGTTGGAGTTTTTCCAATTTGAGAGAACATATTATGTAGAAAATTCAAGCTCCAAGATGCAGGAGAATCATTCTTCCAATAGCTTATATTTGTACAAAAAATAAAGGAAGCTTGGGTGTGGCGTCGAGGCATGAGCTGACTCACTAAATCGATAGAATATTTCCCGAGTGATTTAATCGCCATCCTGAGAAGGTTGAAATAATTCCATCAGGAATCAATCCGATTGATAGGTCGCGAAGGTGGTGGTTTGGTGAGTATACTCTTGGGGAAAAGTCTCACCAATGAGTCTTTAAGATATTCCACCACCTGCCAAAAAAGCTATTGAAAATGTTATCGAATTTGGGTCACAAGTTTGGAAAACCGAATCAAACATTGGAAACATCCACCAGAAGGTTACATTCTAAGATCTGGGATCATCCCTGTTAACCTCAAAAGAAAATTACGCTTTATCCTGTCAGTCATATGGGATGGAGACCGTTCAAAGAAGAAGGACGGTGAACAGAACATATCAACAAGAATATAAATAAACAAATAGTAGACAAATACATTGAAAAGTAATAGAAGAACTAGATCCGGACTGCTCTAACTTGGAACATGGTAACTAAGGCCTGGATAAATACAGGTAGAAAAAGAAGCAAAATACATAATGTTGAATAGAGTTGAAGACCAGACTCAAATTGAAATATATTATAGAGTACCTACTTCTAAGATTATTTCAGAAGGTAGTATTGCAAAAAAATTTCTTGAAATTTGACAAAGAATCATTATAATTTAGGTCAATAAGTTGAACAATAAGGGTCAGGAAAACAAAGAAGTGCTTTAGAAATTTAGAATGGCTGCGTAACTAGTGGCTGTACTCTCAATACAATGATAATTCAGTTTTTCCTCACCGTGGGAAACATTAACTCGGGGAAATGAGCGAGTATTATAGAATTCTTCTTCGATCTTAATTATTATTTGAACCGCAATGAAATAAATTTTCAACGACATCGGTTCAATTTTGCATTCCTCAGACACCGGCAGCCGAACAAAGAAAAGTATCAATAAGCAAAAGAAGAGCCAGAAAGAGTGTCTCTCAAGAATTTACGAGGCTACGTAACAAGAAGTGGCTGCACGAGTCACTTTGCACAGTTTATGGGCCTTGATGGTCGAGGTACGCATCTTAACAAGTTTGGCAGATGGATGGCGCACTGGTTTTTTTTTTTGGTTGTTTTTCCAATCGAATATTCCCATATTTGAAAACACTGGCGAAATATAGTTATAAATTTTATTTTATGGCTTAGCCCAGATGGCTTTGGACAATTTTGTTTTTCCAATGCAGGCTTACAGGAACATAGTATAGTTCAGACGTCATCAGCTTATTGATTTTTAGGAGAGTCACAAAGAAGACACCCACTGGAGTGAGGAAGGTCAGTTATTTTAGCAGGAATCCTCAAAATGTTGGTCCTATAGAATTTCTATGAAGAGGATTTCCTATAGATTTTGCATTTTGGCATACCTACTTACAGGCTGTACGAAATGTTGACACAACTAACTCAGCATTTTGGTGAGTTTTGGTTAGTTTGATTATCCAATTTAAAGTTGGGTAGCCAAAAAAAATATTTCGAGTTTTGCTTGTCCGCCTCGATCTTTCAAATCTGTTCGTAAAAATTTACATCTTTGATTACGAAATTACATTCCAAATGCTCTTCACAGACTTAAATCGCTATAACATAATTGTTGAGAATCCCTGGTTTCAAATGACGTAACAACCGAATTATTGCGTGCCACCTGTATTTAGAGCATTGATTGTCTTGAAAGCAAATTTATAAATAGATCATCCCCCAGATGGGCTCTTTTATACGCGGGCGGTGTCAATAATAAATCAAACTACAACTTTTGGCATGGTGACAAAATTTGAACGTTTTATGAATTCGATATTTTACAGAGGTTATTACGAGTACTTGCGATCACGACATCACAAGAATTTGTCGTGCACCGCCTCCGGTACGCTTGCTTGTCAAATATCATCGGAAGCGTGAATCTTGGCTTCGATTTTCAGCACTTTAACATGTCTATTATGCACTTTTAGGAGTTTTTATTTCGTACTGCTCGGAAAGTACCTTGATTTGGGCCAGAAAATTTAGTTTGGACTTGGAAAATTGCCCACTATACAACCGATTATTGTTTTGCTATTGTTAACGCACTTCAGTTTCAAAAATTACATCGTCTACAAGCCACACATATTTATAGAGCTATTACCTGTTGAATATTGGTAGAATTGGTAGTGAAATTTTGTCCAAGGATAGCATTGAATGTCCGGCAGACTTTTAGAGTCCTCTAGCCTTAAAACAATTCCACAATAATTTAATAATAGTTCTTGACTTCTTTTGCTTCACATTATGTCATATCTCGCACTAATAACGTAAATAACACATTTTGTATCCTGTCCGCCTACATATTCAACCAACAACAAAACAGAAGCTGTAACAACAATCACTTTGTTAACAATTAAACAATTATTATCATTGCAGCATTCGCGCTTACCGAGACCGCCTATAGAGGCTCTAAATGACGTCACAGGCGACCACATGACCTCTAAAACCTGACGTCACGGGAATCGATATAGGAAGGACGTTCACGTGGCTCTATGTTAAACTACGAACGAATGGGTGGTTCAAAATTCTTGCATTTTTGGAGCAAACGTTTATGTGCTGTAATCCCGTAAATGAAAAAACTGAGAGCTCTAGAAATCTAATTTCGTTTTCATTATATTATTTATGACAATAGGGATTTGCATTTTTATTAGTGTGTGTTCTCATTGAAGTTGTTTCATACAACAAGCGCAGGCAATAAAATCATAGATCCTTTATTCAAATTTGAATCCTGTAACGTTCCCGGTAGTATTTTTTTATTCATTAGAAATGAATAAATTTTAATGTTATAAACGTTGAGGATTCTTTAACTTTCAAGCTCAAGTGGCATTTTTTCTAGATATTTTATGTGTTTTATTTATATGAATATGCAATTTGAATGAGTGGCTTTAGGAAATGGATTGAAGAATGATTGTGAAATGTGGCTTCTTAGATTCTTGATCCAAATGTTTGTGGTCGTATCTAGACAACCAATACCTAATATTTTATTAGGGATGGCCTTCAAATAGCCGGACGGCACCTACACGAAAGAAGAAGAGGAACAGGCCATCCTATTACTTCAAACGCACTTTCCAGGTAGCGTACCAGTAGAAATAACCACGGTAGTCGACACCAGTAAACCGAAGAAGGAGGACTGGGAAGCTGCAAAGAGGGTTTTTACTGCGGAACGGATGAAATGGGCAATAAGTACCTTTCAACCGTTTAGGTCACCAGGAGTGGACGGATTATTTCCTGCCCTTTTACAAAAAGGGCAAAAGCAAATATTCCCACACCAACTTAGAATAGCTAGGACTAGTTTAGCCTCGGGATATATACCGAGTATCTGGCGACGAGCTAAAGTAACCTTCATACCCAAAATAGGAAAAAAAGGATGGAACAAACCCTAAATTTTTTCGACCTATTAGTCTTACGTCCTTTGTACTAAAGACGATAGAAAAAGCTGTAGATAACTACATCAGAAAGAAAATTTTGGAGAAGGCACCGCTCCACTCGTGCCAACATGCATACAGAGCAGGCAGATCGACAGAGACAGCGCTCTATCAACTTACAGAAATCATCCAAAAAACCCTTAAGGAAAAAGAAACAGCCATATGTGCCTTCCTGGATATAACCGGGGCTTTTGATAACACGTCCCATGGGGCGGTAAAAATTGCTCTGGAGAGGAGAGGAGTGAATAAAACCATAGTCCGGTGGGTCTGTGAAATGCTGACTACGAGAACAGCTGAGACAACTGTAGGTGAACAAACCACAAGCATCAGAACCACTCGTGGTACACCTCAAGGGGGAGTAACCTCACCCCTGTTGTGGAGCCTGGTAGTTGATGAACTCCTGTCCAGACTGACAAATCAAGGTCTAGCCTGTATAGGTTACGCCGATGATATTGTCATTATTGCCAAAGGCAAGTTTGAGGGTACACTATACGACCTCATACAAAAAGGCCTAAGTACTACCGAAGAATGGTGCACATCGGTGGGGCTGAGCATCAACTCAGCAAAAACCACTATTGTACCATTTACACGTAGAAGGAAAATTCAACTTACTAGGGAAATTCACCTAAGTGGAGAGGTTGTAAATCAAGCAAATGAAGTCAAATATCTGGGCGTAACACTGGATAGTAAACTTCTATGGAAAAAACACCTAGAAGCCATTGTTAACAAAGCTACTAAAGCCATTATGGTGTGCAGAAACTTGGCTGGTAAAAACTGGGGATGTACACCAAAAATACTGCAGTGGATGTACATTATGATGGTAAAACCCATAATCACATATGGGTCAGCAGTTTGGTATGGCATAGCAGAACAAAGCACTACAAGGCGAGCACTTGATAAATTGCAAAGACTGGCAAGTGTATGTATTACAGGAGCCATGAGAACATGTCCAACAGCAGCGTTGTACGTCATACTTGACATCACACCTTTGCACTTGTCGGTGAAGGGAGCTGCAGAAAGGGCTATGTTTAGACTAGCTAGGAATAGGACCGAGGCTAAGGACATCATCGATCAAGGAGCATGGTCATCCCAGACATGGTGTGTTCCCTTATTCGATCTTGCTAAAGACGATATAACCAAAGAATATCACTTTGAGAGAAACTTCCTCACAAGGATTGATAATAAAAGCGACTGGGACAGCGGCAAGATCATCGAATCTCTCAAAGAAAACACCATTAAATGGTACACATACGGTTCGAAAACCGACAAAGGATCAGGAGCTGGAGTATTTGGGCCTCGCACCAAATATTTTGAGTCACTGGGTAAATACACCAGTGTCTTTCAGGCGGAAATACACGCCATTGACAGATGTGCTCAAATGATCGTGAACAGGAACTATCTCAAGCAAGATATTGCAATATTCACCGACAGTCAATCGGCCATAATGGCACTGAGTTCATATGTCATCAGTTCTAAGATAGTACGGGATTGCCTAGGGAAACTAAATGAGGTAGGAAAGAAAAATAAAGGCACTCTACTATGGGTGCCTGGACTCACAGGAGTGAAAGGTAACGAAGAAGCCAATACCTTGGCAAAGAAAGGATCCGGTTCCCCGTTTGTAGGACCGGAGCCTTTTTGCGGTATAGGTAAAAAGACTACAGCGGAGCCTAAGAAAATGGAAGACGACCTAAGAGCTCGCCTCTGGGACGACCTTCCGGGACTGAGACACTCTAAGATATTCCTTGGAAACTTCAATCCCAAAAAATCTAAAGCTCTAGTAAATTTAAGTAAAACTAAACTAAGAATTCTCACAGGGTTTATGACAGGGCACTGCCACCTTCGAGAACACCGCAGGAAAATGCTACTCGAGAGATCCAGTGAATGCAGGTTTTGCGGGGAGGAGGAAGAAACTCCAGAACACCTACTAACCGTATGCGAAGCCGCTCGGTGACTATGTAGTTTTAGAAGGAGAGATACCATCCTTGACACCGTACCAGTTACTAGCCCTCATCAAGTACTATGATTTGAGATCCACATCAAATCGACCTCAGCAGAGGGCACAATAGATCTTTAGGTCGCAGTGCAACAACACCCCAATATTAATCTAATCTAATCTATATGAATATGCAATTTGAATGGGTGGCTTTAGGAAATGGATTGAAGAATGATTGTGAAATGTGGCTTCTTAGATTCTTGAACCAAATGTTTGTGGTCGTATCTAGACAACCAACACCTTATACTAGATTTAAATTTTATTAGGGAAAATACTGACTAACTGCAGAAGCTTTTTATTGAAATTCAGAAAGTATTATATACTTTGTTCATTGATTTGGCTTTGAGCAGAAGGAGACCAGGAAAGATTAGGGCATAGTATGCCACGTTTTGGACAATATACAGATCTGATTTGGATAAAATATACCTTGAAAGATACACTAAGGGTGAATGTGCCTGAAACGCTATCAAACCGATCATTAGGACAGTTTCGAAGGAGTCTCATATAGTAGGTAAAGTTCTATCCATAGGACTGAGTGAGTGTTGATCCAATAATATGCAATAATCCGTATCATTGGCATGATTTTTGTCTCAAAGCCAACTCCAGGCAGTTCAACCTATTTGAAGGAAACATAAATGTGGGTAGGTACCCTCCTCAAAATGTGCCTGCGTGGTTTAGGAAATAAGTATATCGACCGACACATGGCGTCCATTATGGAATGACATTAGTTGAATAAGGACGAATATCTGCACTGTACTTTTTTTTTCGGCCCCAAAAAGTAGTAACATATTTTATTCAATAAAATATCACTTTCCAATCACTTTACCCGACTAAGCAAAGAGGCTTTGGTACGAATAGCCATGAAAGCTTGAGCAGACTAGCGATAAATGAGTCTTGAAATTGAAAAAAAAACCTCAGGTATAGTTTTCAACAAAGGAGTGTTAATTAATTAATCTCTCATTAGTTGGCACAAAACCTCAATTGGCTAAAAAAAGCTTTTACTCAAAATTACTTCTAAATTCTATTACTAGCCTCAAAAAATTTATCCAATCCTTGATCCCCATGTTGCAGATGATTTATATTAGGAAATACAATGTATGCGATGTTGTTTCTCAGTCTTGGGACAGAAAACTGCTCAGGAAAGGCTGACAAGAGACTTTTGATTGGCATCCAGGGCAGAAGAGATCATAAGTAGCTATAGACTTAAATATATGAAAAGTGATTTGCGGTTGGCATATCAGTAATCTGCCTCCGTTTAGCTGAATAAGAATAAAATATTGGACTTCTTTCGTCCTCTCCGAAATCTAATTCTCTGACCGAATGTACTCGCTCAATATAATATAATTTTCAAGTTGTTCATAATAGTATATCTACTCTTTCCAATAAGAAAATTTGAGAGGCCAAGTAACATAAATCCTGCTTTATGGTAGTTCATAAATCATCAAATTTCTATCAAATTGACTAATTAGCAGAAAGCTAATCACAGCCCATGAAAAGAAATTTCATCTCGCAAGCGAAATTAATCAATTTCTAACTGAAAAAAAATTAAATGATGCCTTCTTCGTCTATTTATATATAAATACATACTTCTTATAATGTAATAATCACTGGAGGCCACCATTTGGGTTTGTTATGATGATGGCTGATGGTGTTTTTTTATTGGTATCGCACCAACTTTCTATTTCTCTTCACCAAATTAGATAATGACCCTTTTATCTAATCATGTTATACCTCCGCAGTATTTCTCATTACTATATACATAAATGATAATTATTATTAATTATAGAGCAATTGTAATAAATTACTGATTTATGGTGTAGCTAATATCCTGTCTTGTGTTGTAGCGCTCTGTAATTTTTTTACTTGTGCCTACATTAAATTGATGCTATTGAAACATGCTTTCTGCCTGCTAGAATTGGATTCTCAAATTTTTACAGAACAAGAAACTGATGTACCTAATCTCAAAACAAAGTGAGGTAATCTTGACAGAAACTGTGTAATTATGGCACATATAATTTTGCAATTTGATGCTTTCGTTGTCGATTTTTACATTAGAAAAAATAACGTCAATAAACCTGAAATTCATATTCTTATAAAGATTTCAGGAGGAAAATTATGGGCTAAAACGTGATAAAATTCCGGATCAACACTAGAACAAAATACTCTATCTTATCAATTTTTCTAGGGCAAAAATCTTCTATAATATAAACAAGCACAAACATGCAAAAGTCACCTACTGAAATGCACCATGCTAATCATATTTAAACAAAACACACTCATCGGTCGGTTTCACTTTAAACAAAATCCGGTAGTACACCTTTCTAATGTTAATTTTTTATTTGTCTAAAGCAAAAGCCAACAATGCCAATATTTGGACAAGTTCTTAGACCCGTAAGGAGCATTTTAAAATAAATCACCGTATAGCCACAGGACAATGTACGACAAATTTTATAATCATGCAATAGTTTCTTTGGTCTGGGTGCGTGGGTGTACTCGGTGGCCTCCTAACTTACCGGATTTTAGTGTCGAGTTGAATCATATATACAAATGACGTAAGGGATATTTTGTGTTGATAAATTTTGAAGTTGGAGTTTGCTTGTTGTCTTTAGCACAATATTCGCAAAGCATATAGGCTATGAGCCGCTAAAAACTGAATTATGCTGCGTGCACTGACTCTAACTCTCAAGATTATCAATTCGACTGTCCAAAAGTGATCAAAGCTCAACGCTCATGAATCTCTGAATGCTCAAAGCGAGCCTCAAGAAGCGAGTATCTTCATTTCTACCCTAAATTAACCAAACTTTTACTTTCATCCATGGTTAACCTAAAGTCTAAATGGAGCTTCACGGAACGAATATATGAAAATTGAATATCGAGTTGAATACGGTCTTGAATATCTTCATTTCTGACCCAAAATCTAAATTAGAATTTCTTCCTCAAGAAACTATAGGACAGATTTCTAGAAGCGATACAACATCATTGTATGCAGTGAATTGTAAAATATTCTGAACTATAAAAACGACTTTAACCACTCATAATTACTACCTTAGAATGGGTTTATTTTTACTTTTTTTTTAACAGAGAAATAACACTATTAAAACCTGATTTATTATATTTAAGTCGAATCCTCAAGAAAAGTAATTAGGTACCTTTGACTGTCGATGAAAAACTTCTTTTTTGGTAACGACATACTAAAATATAAATGAGACAAATTAGGAAAATAAATTGTTTTATGATTTTTTTCTGATCCAAATTCACAATTAATTACTCAACAAATTTAATTCTTACATAAATACAAAATTCTAGCCTCCAAGCCAGCTTCAAATAATGACAACAAAATTCATTGTACACATTTCAATTTCGATACCTTAAAACATCTGTAATCTGTCACAAATCAATGATAAGATACAATGGTACCACAAGAATCAAATTTTAAGAGTACCAGTCGAACAATATGTTGTTACATAAGGTAGGTACTGCACGGCGGTCGTACTTCCTTATTGGTCTCCAACCGTGCCAAATTTCGAAAATCCAAGCTCCCCAGAGGCGTTTGATTTTATTTTATGCCTTCGACTGGTGTATGGGTCGTGACTATATAAGTTTTTTGCTCTCACGCCAGTGCTAATTGTATCTGTGTAATCTCGGGTCAAAAGGTTTTTCGGTTGGAGAGAAACTTATTTTCTATTAAGAGTCCTATACTAATAAAATTCATGCATCTAAAACAACAAACATCAAACTTTACCCAAATCTCCAAAGAGCCTTTTCCAGTGTTGCTCGTTTATACCCCAAGCCTCTACTGCCTCCACAACTAACAATAATTTCAAAAAGAATAAAATCACTTTAAAAACCAACTTAACCACGAAGCGAATCCAGACAACACTCTGAACAGACTACCACACGAAACTTTCTCTATGACCTCTATCGCTCAATAAACAGAGACAAACTCTACAGGATACACGTGGCGAATGAAGACAGCGCCAATGTGACGTCACGAAATCAATGTTAAGGCACGTGACGTCACATTGCGGAAAGGATTTACGTAATGACGCCCGGTTATCCAGAATAGGATACTAAATGTAGCGTGACGTCATCGCGGGCAAAATTAATCCGAGCGCGGTCAATACATTGATTTTTGCTGGAGTTTACGAGGGTCAAGTTGAATTTTGTTGCCGATGGGGAATTTGAACTTTTTGAATTGTAAGCGGTTATTTGTGTATATGAATTTGGAAGCTCAAGGAATCCATTCACATCAAGAGTACCCTAAAAGGTACCTACACCAAATAAATCGATGGTTTGTGTAAGCTGATAAAGGTAAATATAAATATGGTAGCTGGAGATTCGGATATAGCCAGATCTATACTAAGTTTTATATTATATACTAGCCATCATGTCTAGTTTCAGATTCCAACGAGTGTCCAAGTATATTTGGTTCTAGAGAAAAGTCGTAACTGTTAACTGTAACGATTTTTTTCTGAAGCTTTAGAGTAACTATGCTTATAGTACGTATATTTTTTTTATTGAGTCGCGTAAACATAGCCATAAGATAATCAAAATCAAGTGTTTACTACCTAAATGCTAAAAATTTCAAGGATAGTTTTCATTTCCAAAAGTACCTTAGGAACAAGTAGGCTCCAAATAATATAACAATACAAGAATTATTAATTTTCCACTTAATTAATCAGATATTATCATCAAATATATTGCTAATAAATCCATTTGACTTGGCTCTACCTCAAATTAATAAGATTTGTTATTGCGATCGAAAATCGCGAGAGACATTTATTCCGTAAATTTCAGGATTTTCCTGAACATTCCACACTTTCATCTTTCATCCATTTATTCCCAAAAGCTTATTTACCTCTAGCAGCTCGTGCCCGTAGCACGTGACTGATATTTACTGCTACTAAACAGTATTTCCTGATTTCTGGCACAAGTTTTGATAGACACGTGAACGCAACTGCTAACTGGACTCAAGTAGAGCTAAAGAGGCTGTTGTGCCCATTTTTTTATGGATTTTCTTGAAATTTTTGAGCATCTGACCTGACACCAAATATATTCTCCGAAGTCATAAGATATTGAGTATTGACGTCAAGCGAACAATATTTCCCTAAACCCTGTGATTTGGCACTTGAATTAAAAACAGAAATTGCAATTATTTTAACAGTTTCACGTGAAAACGTGCTTTACGAATAAGCGGTCATATTGTGGAACAATTGCCAACAATTCGGGACTACTTGCATGGACGACAGGATGCGCTCAATAATGTGACTAATGATAAAATCCAAAAAAAAAATTGGAGAATTTTTGATAACATATATTGGAGTTGGTTAGTTTCAGCTGATACCTAATTTCCACACATTTACACTAATACAAAGTCTTTTTTCTTTGAATTTCGAAAAAAACCCAATTTATGTATTTAGATATTATATTTGGAGTAATATGATGACTTGTAGTGAATGAAATCAACAAAATTCATTGGTAAGAATACCGAGAGATATTTGTAATTGAAATATGTTTCCTTTCTAATTGTTTCCGACTACTTTCCCATACAAAAATCGTCATAAAACTACAAGACAAGGCTTTAACTTCTCTTACAATGATTATCTTATCAACTCCTAGAACCACCTTGCAATATCAAATGAACGACAAGTGATTTTTCATAACTCTTGGTTCTTGACCTCGCGAATATTGAATAACTGCCAATGAATAATGAATATATTTACCAAAAATAGACGTCGACAAACATAAACATGAAATTTTTACGCACCAGACACGCAATTACTTTATAGTAGCACCAGGTGCCAATTAGACAAGTAGGTAATTTAGCGTTGCGCTTTATTAAAGAATCTTTTGCTAGGGGGCTTCGACACCTGGACTTGCAAATAATTAGAATTATACCGATGCGAGTGAGTGTAATTTTAAGCGTTAACGACGGAGATTTTGTAATTAAAATGATGTTTTCAGGGAGATGCTGCAACATTTTCTTGCGCCATTATTAAAAAAATTTCGTTTAATTAAAGTGATTTATTTATTTAGAATGGAACACGAAGCTATACGGAGATTCCTCGAATTTTCCACGTGACACAGAACGCCGACGTAAAGAAGGCAAAAACAAAATTATTATTTTCGTCATCAAAGTACTCCTAATTAAACTACCCATTGATAAACACATAAATGGAATGGCGTCATTTGGTCTCGTGTAACACGTGAAAGGGTGGGATTCAGATTGGTTATTTGGTCCAAGCGAAGGAATGTTGGGGAAATGTCAACAATAATATTTGGATTTAGATTATGACGTCAGTAAATGGCTAAATCACGTGTTATATGATTGGTTTCTTTACCTATAACTAGCTGACACCTATTGTAGTATGTAGTTTGATAGAAAATGCATTTTCAACACTAGAATGCACTACACGGTTTACTATAAAGTTTTTCCTAGGTAGTTTTGATGATCTTTCCTTTTCAAGCTTCTTAGAATGACTACGAACATGAGGATTTCGACATGGATGGAAAACATTTATTAGATTAGACTGATAGTAATCACTGGTTATTTTGTGGGTTTTAATAAAATCGCCCCTGTTCCTTCTTTCTTGAAGAGATGTCAAACTGATTTCAAGTAATCTTTCTGGATACGGCAACTGTTTCAACTGTGGGGGAGTTTTGGTCACTGCGCTGAATCTTCTCAAGAAGTTCCATATCCTTAAGGTAATGGATTCCACACAATATACGCATATTCTATTTTTGGCCTTACCTACATAGCTTTTGTAAAGGGTAGATATCATCTCGATGGAGTATACGTAGGAGTTAGCTTTTTTAGTGATTTTAATTATGTGATTCTCCCACTTTAAGTAGGTTGTTACTACAACTCCCAGATTATTTTGTTCATTTACTATGATGTCAAAGCAGAGTCATTAAGAATATAGTCTTTGTTAGGGTTATTTGGGCCAATCCTTAGTACCTACTGTGTATTTTGAGGAGTTCAATTTTATTCCCTATGTTTTTGATCACTCTCCAATGTTCTTTAGATCAGTTTAAGGTAAATTCGCATCTATCAAAGGATTTGCATAGATTTTGCAATCATCTGCAAACAATTCAACACTTGATTCGATTAGTTCCACCAAATCAAAAAGATACGTTGTGATCACCGAACCCTACACGACGCCACTGGTTACCCTATGGGAACTGGAAAACTCTCCACTAATTCTCACTTGAAAAAATCTATCTTCTAGCAGATCCTTGATCAAAGCAAGGAACTTTCCTCTAACTCCAAAGTGCTCTAATATCACTAATACCAGGTTATGTGGGACTTTGTCATGGTTGTTTGTCCAATCATGTAGGCATTCCAAAAGATTGGTAGTGGTAGAACGTTTTGGTAGAAATCCATGTTGGGCTGAATGTATGATATTGCTCTCTAGAAAGAAAGATAGCTATAATTTTCTCCATACATTTCAGCAGGTTATAAGTAAGACTAATAGAGTCTATGTCGATCTCCTTTTGTGTACAGTAGCGTGACAATGGAATATTTCCAAGGTGCTGGAATTTTTGTTTGAAGCATACATTCCTGCACCAGCCCTGCGAGCAATGGGCTGATTGTGGTACTACAGTTCTGGAGAAAAACTGTTGGGATTTCATCAGGTCCTTAGGCTTGAGTCTTTTTTCATATTTCAGAGCTTGTTCTACTTTATCAGTTGTAAATTGTATTTCCTCGATAGACCTCTCTACTCTATTGTCATGCAAGGCTGGACCCGGATAAGCTTCACCATCAAAAAACTGCTTAGATACAGGATCTTTCAAAGTTATAGTTGATACCTTGGAATTCAAGTTTCGACGTATATACTTAAACAGTTTTTTTGGTGAATCCGCATTCGCAAGACCATTTTCATACTTTCTCCGGACATCAAGCAACTTCTGCTGTTTTTTTTACTCTGTAACATGTAAGCTTGATAAGTCTTTAATGTTTTATTCGTTTTATAGTTATCCCATAATCTACGTCTTTATCTATTTCCCTGAATAAATACTGGTTTATCCGCGGTTTTTGTGGGTTAATTTTTACCGGTATGTATTTCCCCACTGCATCTCTCATAATACAATGGAAGTTCTCAAATTGTGGATCTACTTGTCTTGTCGGTTGGAGTCTGATGAAGTTATTTATTTCCTCATAATTGGCAGTTAGAAAATTTCTTCTAGTTATTTCTTGTGTTTGTTTAGGTGGAATTTTTAAATGTGTTTTCGCCTTAATCACCACATGATTACTGCGGTCAATGGGAGGTTCTGTAGAAAGATCAAAGATGCTTTTAGGATCATTAGTGAGATTCCTGTACCTTGTTGGAAAATTCACAATTTGATGCACATTTGTTTCAAGATACATGTCCATTAGGTTTATGATTAATGAATATCTAGAAGATGACATTAAAAATGAATCATAAGTATCAGATATTCAATTGACAGATCTAAATAAAGGGATATTTATAAAGGAAGAGAAATATTCAAGTGATACCCATTCATTAGAACCAGATGTTTTTAAAAAATTCCAATGTTACACTTGCAATGCTTTATTTAAAACTAAATCAAATTTAAAATATCATTTATTGATACACTTCGATATTTTTCCTTTTATATGTGACACTTGCAATGCAAAATTCGAACGGAAAGGCCATCTGAAGAATCACAATTTAACACATTCGGAAAATTATCATTTTGAATGTGGCACTTGTAAAACAAAATTTAGACAAGAAAGTCTCTTGAAGAGTCACCAACTCGGATATTCATCCTTTTGAATGTGACACTTGCAAAGCAAAATTTAAACGTAAAAACCAATTGAAGAATCATCACGAACTAACACATTTGAATGTTTATTCTTTAGAATGTGACACATGAAATTATATGGTTTTCCCAATTTATGGGGTGGTTTCGGGTGTAGGCCTTTTTTTATAGTATTTATCATAACTGTATTGGCTTCCCCACTGGTCGGAGTACCTGGCCTATTAATGCATGCAAGGGATATTTTTATACCAAAATTAGATGAAGTTATCTCATATAGAAACGCTATGCTTCATACAGAATTCAAGGAATAAAAAGTATGGCCCACCTCCAATGTTATAAAATAAGCTAAGAAATAGTTGGCTAGTTTATATACTGGGTGGAACGATTGCTACGAATCTGTCATCAACACTGTCACTGTCAACGACACTGTCATCAACACTTCAGAGATGCTTCAGCAGGATTCTTGAACGAAGAATTTCTGCAACGAGGTAATTATTCGGTAATTTTACATAAACTGCATAGTTGTATGATTTGATTTAGCGAAAAAGCAGCGTTGCACACAGACAGGAGAGTAGCAAAATGCGATGTTAGAGTGGATTCTAGACTCACCCAAGGCTTTTGTATCGATGTAAATTTTATAAAAATCAAAGTTAATGGGTTCTTCATGATGCTTGCAGAGCAATGTCTGCCCAGACATGTTGCAGAACCTTTAGAATTCCAATCAATTCTGGATTTTTCGTGCAACGTCAAGGCTTTGAGCTTTCCACTCGCTCGATTTATCCCCTATGGACTTTTCCGTCTAAGGCTTGATAATGTCTTGAGATGGAAATCCTCAACTTGAACCATTTCAGTTGAAAGGACAATCAACCAAGCTATAGAAGATATCTGCTCGTGAGAGAGTTCAAATAAATGTACACAAGAAGGCTGGCTACCATGTTTCCCATACCTACGCATATGAAACTGGGTATGGAATATTCTAGAACTCTGACTAGGACCGAGTAAGAGAAAAAAATAAGTATAACACCCTAGAATAGGAATCATATTTGTGTGTTGAAGCTTTCCTCTTTTATGTTAAGCCCCTATTTTGTGTACTCCCTTGGTGTATATTAACGTGTAAAAAACTCAAGCTTCATCTTGTTCATTTCCAACTAGGAAAACATAATTTCTATTTATTGGAAATGGAAACTTATACAATCAGCGTTAAAGTATATTCTGAATCATCCTAACTTGACCATTTCTCTGACTTGCTTTGTGTTTACAAATATGGAATATGGGCTATTAGTTAGATTATCCCTCTAATATCGAGTGTTATCCTAACTGCTAATAAATTCCCTAACTGGCAGGAGTCGAATTACAAATAACCCTGTATATAAGTATACAAATTTGAAGCACGTGAAAGTCCAAACACATTCCCAGATAGAATTAGGAATCGCAATTTCACTTTCAAAACAATGATTCAGGCGATTCGACGCTTAGGGTCCATGTGACCGCGATTTAGCCTAGACTGATGGATCTCGTGCCAATTCCAGACTGGACGACGAGCCGGGAAAGTACGAATTGCACGAACGCCCAACACCAAAATTATATTCTCGCGAGCCTTTTTATTTTAACGACTCGTAAAAATAAATATTTCGAAAGGGCGCTAAAAATACAAATAGCCCTCTGATGACGCAAAATGCCCGTTTCTTTTTCCAGCATCCTTTTCGCGTACGTCACCGGAGGGATAAAACGGGAAACACGCGGCCGTGTTGGCCAACACGAGAATAGTAGAAGAAAACACGATTTTCACGTAGGCACCTTTATAGCATGAGAGATATTTTCGAAACCAGCATCATCAACGGAAAGATGAAGAGAAAATTGATAAGTGCTGACGTCATGCTGGGGAACGTGTGGAGCGTGGATTATGGATAATTCACGTGACTTGTGTGTCTATCAGGTGCTCTTCTACGCATTGTTATGGTATTGTCCTTATTTTATAAGTAACTAACATGTGGACAAAAATTAGCTTAAAAAGTGACTAAGCAAATGTTAAGATTTGGTTTGCGAAACTTAAGGCCATTCCATGTCACAATTCCTTTTTCCTCAACATCTGTTCCTATTTTCGTAAGCAATAGATTAAACACTTTATTTCAAATTTTTGTCTTTAAAAATTTGCCTCAGCTGATTTCCTCTCGGCTATCAATATCGTTGGGTCATTCTTAAAAAAACTATGGATAAAACTTAAACATATATGTTTACTGGAAAAATCTTAAGATTTAGGAAGAAGGAAGAAGTTGAAGAAAACGGAAAAAATTAAAGGCATAGCAAATGAATTGTTACATGAACCGGCTTTTAGTAAATGATATACTAATTCAAGCAATGTCTTTTGTAGTTTTGTTTTTCAGATTTCTGAGATCTTATTGGGCTGTTTCACTTTCAATAATAATGTTTTTCATTAAAATATTTATTATCTTTCCCAGTTGTTCCAATGAAATTTCCTGACAATTTTTTTCTGTAGCTTCAAGTTTTTTAATGCTTTGAATAAATTTTAATCTTTGGTGAGCGGCTTCATAGCCCTATTGTTTGTTATACCTGGAATATATGTAAAGACAGCTCGAAATTTTCCAAATGAGCCAGAACTTACTTAAGCAGTGGCGGATACATTGGGGGGGCAGGCACTTTTGTCTTTGTCCCAAGAACTTTAACCTCAAATAGTATATCATTAGTGGTTGAGTTGATGTATTTTTTTTTTTTGTTGTAATAATAGTCCCCAGTACATCGACCCTAAAATTTTGTAACTCATGTACACGCCAAACTTCCTGAGCGGCTTTATAACACCAAGTCGGACAATATTTTTCATATCTCCACCCTGGGTGATGGGACATTGCAGCGCTAGCTCTTCGTGAATTTGTCGTTCTGACGTCCCTAAGGAAGTTGATACATGTACGTGTAGTTTCAATGCCAATCGACTGTTTTTTATATTACATTAACGATATCACCTTTGTCGGACAAAAACCATGTGGCTTTGGGGAAGGTCCGACGCCCACAACATGTCGCTGTGGCGTCCCTGAGGAAGTTGATACATGTACGTGTGGTTTTGATGCAAATCGACTGTTTTCTATATTACATTATTGATATCACATAGGTCGGACAAAAATCACGTGGCTTTGGGGGGGTCCGACGCCCCCAACATGTCGCTGTGGCGTCCCTAAGGAAGTTGATACATGTATGTCCGACAAAAATAATTATGAATAACACTGTAATTTTAAAACATGTGTAGTAAATGTCGGACAAATAAAATGAGTATTAATGTCAGTCGGACAACAAAAGTCCTTTTGATCAATTTCTGCCGTAATTCAGGATCTTCACTCCTGAGATTGCACAAAAAACACGACTGAATATCCATTCTTTCTCACACGCGTGGTTTTGAATGACCGTTCACTAAATAATTTCCGTAAATACTCGGAGAACTATCAAAAAAACAGATCAGGGAATATGATACAGAGCCCCACAGGTATTTGACAAAGCAGGTAAATAATAAACTGACTAATATGCACGTTGCGTTAAGGCAAACTAATTTTAATTTTTTCATTGATTGTCTCAAATTTCTTGTCCGACAAATGTGATATTGTTAATGTAATGTAAAAAACTGTCGATTGGTATTAAAAACACACGTACATGTATCAACTTCCTTAGGGACGCCACAGCGACATGTTGAGAGCGTCGGACCCCCCCGAAGCCACGTGATTTTTGTCCGACATATATGTTATCGTTAATGTAATACAAAAAACAGTCGATTGGCATTAAAACCACACGTACATGTATCAACTTCCTCAGGGACGCCACAGCGACATGTTGGGGATGTCGGACCTTCCCCAAAGCCACATGGTTTTTGTCCGACAAATGTGATATCGTTAATGTAACATAAAAATCAGTCGATTGGCATAAAAATTACACGTACATGTATCAACTTCCTAAGGGACGTCAGAACGATAACTTCATGAAGAGCTAGCGCAGCAATGTCCCATCGCCCAGGGTGGAGACATGAAAAATATTGTCCGACTTGGTGTTATGAAGCCGCTCAGAAAGTTGGGCGTGTACAGGGTGAGTCATTTTCGGTGGGAATGCCGGGTACAGCCTAAAGGGTGATAAATACAAAAAATCTGATATAAGTGTCGCGATCTATTTTTTTGAGTATAGTTTAATGGACCACTCAGAATTTTTCGAAATTCATTTGTTTTCGATATACAGGGGTTTTTTGGAAAATAGCTGATTTCTGTTTTCCTCTGTATCTCAGTTGTTATCGAAAATTTTAAAAAATGTTAAATTACGTTTTTGTGTGATTTTTCACGTAAAATCCAGTGGCGTACTCAGATTGTTTTTAGGGGTATTATTTTTCGAGATATAGTCAAAATTTCAACTTTTTTAAATGAGACTCCCTATATATTTTCACACCGTTAAATTAGGTTTTTTTTTGTGATTCTAATGATATATAACACTTTATAGTTTCAATAATTTTAACTGTCAAAACCGCGAAAAAACTATATTGTTAGGGTATTTAATAGAAGTTGTTCCTCGGATTTAGCGATCCCCAACACAAACGTGGTACGGCGGTAGCGGGAGCAAGTGCGACAGCGACACGGGATTAGAATTATTGAAAAATGTGGTGGGATTTGATACATTTCATCCTAAAGCGTTATTTCGCTTACATGTCCTACCACATGTTTTTAATCCCACGACGCTGCCCCTCCCACGGACCGCACTGGTGTGTAGGATCCTTTAATGAACATTTTCACGTGAACTAGCAGACAGAATAATATCTAACTAGGCTTCGAAGCTAGGACCCCTAGATTCAGTAACCGCCGAAGTTTGCAGATTGTAGCACTAACACGTTAAAAGTTGACAAAACACTTGGCCGATTGGGCAAAAATGAACCGACGGCATCTGTATCTCAGTTGGTATAAGACTAGTAATCTAGAGGTCCTAGGTTCGAATAGCCTCGTCCAAACTTTTCGTGAACTAAGTCACTGGAAAAATTAGCTCACGCTCACGCTCACACTATTAACTGCATAGATGTTCGATGAGGTATTTCTAAGATTTTTATTTACAACCACATATGTAATGTTGACATTTCTGACTTTTCAAAAGTTTGAAAGTGACACTTTTTTGACTTTTACTTTCCACCCGGGTGGAAAGTGGTCCCGGGTGGAAAGTGCTCACTTTCCACCCGGGTGGAAAGTAAGTTCTCATTTCCTTAAATGTTTAAGACGAGTCCTGCATGTCAAACGTTTTTTTAAATGAGTCAAAACTTGTCAACAAATTTTTATTATTTTTTTTTGTATTTAATCGAAATTATGAGGGTTGTAATTGTTGTAAATAAAATAGTATACAAACCTCGGTAGGAAGTTTCATTCCTGTCTCGAGATTATAGTTAACTTCGACGCTTCGCGTCTCAGTTAACTAACTAATCTCTCGACAGTAATGAAACTCTTCCCACCTCGGTATGTAATATACTATTGTTTATTTAAGTTACTGGTTCACGAGTTATTTGATCCATATACCTAGTTAGTTTACGTTAAATTTTTGTTTCCAATAGAAGTTTTGATGATTTATTGAAATCTACTTCTTTGCTTACTACACTAGTGTTATAAAAGTCCATCTAGTAAAAAACTTATTTACAATTATCGAGCATCTTAATATTTAATTTTAAAGGTTGATTTTTTGTCAGTATAATATTTATAAGAAAATCCGTATCGTGGCATAACAGACAGAATTGTAGCTACTTAAAAGTTAACGAAGAGTTTGGGTTAGACGCGACTACTGAACCTAGAGGTTCTAAGTTCGAATCCTAGTCGAGTCCAAACTTTTAGTTAACTTTTCAATTAGCCATTATTCTGTTTGCCTATAGTCAATTTATTTACCTACATGTTAGAAAATTGAAATATTTCATTTTAAATAAAATTAAATGAACCACGGCTGGATATGATTTGTTTTATTAAAAATAGTCATTAAAACAATTGAAGGATCCTACACAACAGTGCGGTACTGCGGGAGGGGCAGCGTCGCGGGATTAGAACATGCGGCAAGGTATGTAAGCGAAATAACGTTTAAAGGTAGGCGCAGATTGACGCGTGACTGCGGTAGTGGGAGCGGGAATGGGAGCGACACATTAGATGCGGCAGCGAGGAGTTTGTATAGCATGCACACCAACGCGATAGTATCTGCCATACTCGAAACACGTGGTAGCGTCCAAACAATACAAAAACATCATCAAACTACTATGCGAACTGCGGAAAAACGCTGCACGCTACGAACCGAAATTAATTCGCACACATCCCGCGAATCGCATGCGTTCTCTCCGTACCGGTATGCACTTCTTCATATCTCGCCGTTGATTTACGTCCCGCAAAAGTTTCGTTCCCGCTCCCGCTTCCGCAGGCCCTCGTCAGTCTGCGCCTACCTTTAGGATGAAATGTATTATATCCCACCACATTTTTTGATAAGTCTAATCCCGTGTCGCTACCGCACTTGCTCCCGCTACCGCCGTACTACGTTTGTGTTCGCGATCCCTAAATCCGAGGAACAACTTCTATAGGTACCCTAAAAATTTAGTTTTTTCGCGGTTTTGACAGTTAAAATTATTGAAACTATAAAGTGTTATATATCATTAGAATCACAAAAAAAAACCTAATTTAACGGTGTGAAAATATATAGGGAGTCTCATTTAAAAAAGTTGAAATTTTGACTATATCTCGAAAAATAATACCCCTAAAAAAAATCTGAGTACGCCACTGGATTCTATGTAAAAAATCACACAAAAACGTAATTTGACATTTTTTAAAATATTTGATAACAACTGAAATACAGAGGAAAACAGAAATCAGCTATTTTCCAAAAAAACCCTGTATATCGAAAACAAATGAATTTCGAAAAATTCTGAGTGGCCCATTAAACTATACTCAAAAAAATAGATCGCTACACTAATATCAGATTTTTTGTATCTATCACCGTTTAGGCTGTACCCGGCATTCCCACCCAAAATGACTCACCCTGTACATGAGTTACAAAATTTTAAGGTCGATGTACTGGGGACTATAAATAAATAATCATACAAAATCAACAAGATTATGTACAGGTGTTTTTTTAAATATTGACATCCCACCTACAGCCTTTACCTTTATAGGTAGATGAAAGGTGTACAATATTGGCTAAATTTTTGAAATCCATGGTCAAAAACAAAAATTGAAAGTCAGAAATGTGAAATATTGCATGCTTTCAGCTTTTTTCAAATGGGATGCGCTATATGTATATGGTTCTATATTTTTGAAGAACACAATTTCCCGATTCGAAAACTATATAGTTTGTCTATATTTGATTATGAGCCGTCTCCAACATATTTGATTCTATAGTAGATTATACCACGAGTCAATAATGATAGCTATTATTCCCGTGGAATATTTACGAACTGAGCCGCGTTAGCGGCGAGGGAGTAACATTCCGAGGGAATGATAGCCATTATTATTGACTCGTGGTATAATCTACTATAGAATCAAATATGTTGGAGACTAAGTATACTCTACTTTATTTACGACAAATTAATTTATTCGAGATTTTCTTTCCAAAAACGCTCTTTGTTCATTCATCTCAATACAAATACACAAGCACTACATGTTTGACACTGACACTTTTGAGTTTGTTCAGGTCTTAGAGCAGGTAAAGCGCTGTCCTACGGACATAAGGAGTGGAACGCGCCATTCTGCTTATGAAACTAAAGTGAAGCTAAGTTTTTGGCAGGTGTTTGGCACCAAAATACAGGTAAAGCATTGAATTGCCATAACCGCCATTTTTTGTGGGCCAAAATACCTGGAAAAAAACGGCTTCATTTTCCAAATCCAGGTTACTACTCCTTTACCTTTACCTGCTCTAAGGTTCAGGTATATTGTTTCCATGGTACTACTCATTTAATTTGAGAAATTTTGTGATTGGTGTGCAAGCAGGAATAATGACCATAGATCCCTGCGGGAATCATATATGACATTATACTGCCAAAATCACAAATATAATACTCACATTATATGTCAGTTGTAAATAATAGTAGATTATACCACGAGTCAATAATGATAGCTATTATTCCCGAGGATTATTACGAACTGAGCCGCGTTAGCGGCGAGGGAGTAACATTCCGAGGGAATAATAGCCATTATTGCGAGTAGTATACTCTACTTTATTTACGACAAATTAATTTATTTGAGATTTTCAATGAACAAATTTGATCCGTCTCATAATTTTCAATACAAATCCACAAGCACTACACGTTTGACACTGACACTTTTGTGGAATAATGACCATTAATCCCGCTACTCGTCATTAATCCCTGGAGGAATAACATATGTCATTATACTGCCAAAATCACAAATATAATACGCACATTATACATTAGTCGTAAATAAAATTTTTTAAAAATACTATCAGAGAAACCAAGTAGCTTTCACCTGTACAGGTAGAATGGTTCACAAAATCAGTAGTAGGATAGTATTTTTAAAATTTTTGGAGCCAAATATATGAGATATTGCTCAATCAAATATAGATCGAGGCATTGTGCTCTTCAAGAATTTAGAATGAAAATAGGGCATCCCATTTGAAAAAAGCTAGATGCATGCAAAATTTCACATTTCTGACATTCAAATTTTGTTTCTGACCATGGTTTCTAATAATTCAGCCAAAACTGTACAACTTTTGTATTTACACCTTTCTTCTACCTGTGAAGGTAAAAGCTGTAGGTGGGGTGTCAATATATAAAAAAATAGCCTGTAAAAATAAGTGGATTATTGCGGAACTTATGGGTGGACCTCTGCGGGACGAGCGCAGCGAGTTCCGCAGCCATCTACTCACCAATATACTGTTGAACTGTTCAAATAAGACACTCACCTGAAACGTGTAGTTTTTGAACTAATGAGAAAAATTCTCAACTGAGTGAATCAGGGTTAGTATTGTACTTGAACAGCATATTGGCGAATAGATGGCTGGATCCACCCATAAGTTCCGCAACAATCCACTCGTTTATACTTGAATAACTTGTCACAATATATTACTAGTTTAGTAAAGTAACATTACTAATTCCTGTTAAAAGGCCAATTGACAAAAAGTGGATAATCTTACAAATTCTGATTTTATATAATAAGTTATTGTTCAAGTACAAATAAATGGATTGTTGCGGAACCTATGGGTGGATCTCTGCGGATTGAACTGTTCAAGTAAGACATTCACCTGAAATGTGTAATTTTTAAACTAATGAGAATAACGCACATTTGAGTGAGTTAGTTTAGTATCGTAATTAAACAACATATTGATGAATGGATGGCTGCGGAACTCGCTGCGCTCGTCCCGCAGAGGTCCACCTATAAGTTCCGCAACAATTCACTCATTTGTACTTGAATAACTTGTCACATTATGTTACTAGTTTTTTAAAGTAACATTATTAATTCCTTCTGAAAGGCAAATTGACAAAAAGTGAATAACCATAATCTTACAAATTTTGCCTTTATATAATAAGTTATTGTTCAAGTACAAATAAGTGGATTATTGCGGAACTTATGGGTGGACCTCCTTCGAAAAACGGTATCTTGCACAATGCGCTGCCAAAACTAACCCAATCTAGCTCAGTACTTTAACTTAAACTGCCTCCCCTTTCAAAAGGCCTGTATCCGCCTCTGTACTTAAGTGCGTTTTATTTTAATTTTATGTTTTCGTTTTGATTATAAGTTTGCTTGTACAGGTTTTGAAATAAAATATGAAATTATCACACAAATAGGACATTAAAAATTCAAAACTCTCAAGGAAATAACTATCGTCAAATCTGCATTTTTTGGCAATATCATCATTTATTGTTTTTATTTATTATTAGGGGCTACATCAGCGACACACAAAAATTGTTTAAAAAATGTAAATTTTTCAAAAAAATTTGCATGTTTTTTTCTTTATTTGGTCTCATTCATCGGTTCTTATATAATTTTTTCGATTTCAGAATGGGTTAGTGAAATCGACAAAACAGGATTTTTGACACAGGCAATTTCTTGAGTTTTCATTGAATTTATGCAATTTTTAAAGTGAAATAGGTAGATTTTAGAAACAAGATTTTTGCATAAGAATCCGAGTCATTGTCATGAAAATAGATTTTGTTAAAATATTTGGAATTTCTTCATCATTCAAATCAAATCAAATCAAATCAAAAAATGCTTTATTGTACAAAAAGGCCTTAAGACCCTTATTTACAAAGCTAAAATGGAAATAATACAAAAATAATACAAAAACATTATGAGGAGACACTGAAACGTTACATGTTAAAATACTAAAAACTAACAAAGACAATCAAGATAAAAACATTAAAAAACCAAAAACTGCTACTCAAAATGTCATTCACAAATCCAGTCAAGCTCTTATATATGGTACATACAAATAAAAAAATAAAAAAGCGAACAAACAAAAATAAAGATCAAAGTATTTTTCAAGTTACAGATAGACATCATAATTCATACAATCGCCAAAGCTAGAGCCTATCGCCATAAAATTCTTCCAGAGAGAAATATGCTTTTAAGAGCAGAAGCTGTTTCACCCTTCTAGCAAAAAGGATACTATTGTCTAGATATTTGATCTCAAGAGGCAGGTGGTTATACATCTTTTTCCCCTCATATATTATTGAGTTTTTTGTTAATGCACTCCTTGGGATGCACAGACTCAGATTGTTGCTGTTGAACCTAGTTGTCCTGGTGTCATTATTGTCATCTGATCCTTTATATTTTTTGTGAACCATGCCCACCGTCAGTAAAATAAAAATACAGGTCAATGTAAGAATTTCCTCCCGGATGAACAGAGGCCGGCAGTGTTCCCTAGAGCCGACTCCACACAATAAACGAACAGCCCGTTTTTGTAAAACAAAAACTGAATTAACTATTTGACCACTGGCAAAACCCCAAAATTCATTAGGTAGTGGTTGGTATATTTTCATTTCTTTGTTGAATTGAAAATTAAATTCCATAAGTTAACTTTGCAATGGTCTTAAAGAATTGTGGCATCCATCAAAATTAGAATGCAGACACTTATGAAACTTGATTATATTGACACCTTTCGGGTCAAGTTTCGCATAAGTATATGCTATAAGCAATTTAGACAAAATTAATTTCACTTTTAGATGTATCGAATTTTGCCTGAATCCGTATTTTTCAATTATCGATTACCATTAAATCAGGTTTTCAGTAGTTTCTGGTATCTTTCAGCAAAAAAAAAAAATATTCAAATTTGACTATAATTTTATGCGTCTACGCCAAAAAACTATACTTTTGTCCTCGATTTAATTAATAGTTTTCTCTTAAGTATCAACCTTGAAATGGCGCGGCGTGTTGAATTTATAGCATTTTTTAAAAGATGAAATAAATTAAATCGCAGTTTAAAACCTTCAAAATTGAATCAGGATAGATGTTTTTTGACTTGCATCACCCCAAAACAGGAGGTAGGTATGGCGAAGCATGCAATAAGAGGCAGTTTTATAGTTTTTTTTTATAGATCGATAATAGTTAAGTCGTACTTGATTTAAAATACAAATGTTTGACCCAGAAGAGCGCCCACATTTTGATGAATATTTATTCACAGAACAGGAATTTGAATCACAGACAGTGAATTAATTTTGGAGATTTTGACTGCAAAATAATTTGACTACCAAGGTTTTTTGCTTTTGTGTGTTTCTTGATGCAGAATTGCTATTTTTCATTATCATAAGCTGAAGTTAGAGTATTTGGTATTATTTTGCTGTAGATCTTTGTGTAGGAATTTGATTTTTTTTTTTTGGATTCTATATAGTAGAGTTCGGTTGATCCTGCTCGAGCGAAAAGATGATAGCCACATGTGACCATAGTTTTGTAACTTCAAAGGAAAATTCACGTGAGCTTTTGTCAACAATGTCATCATTCAGCTTGCGGAGGATTAACTGTACTCCCCTTATATATGTTGCTTGCAGTTTTATACGATGGTTTTTCCATCCATGGTAAGAGTTTGAGTGTTTTTTTTTTCCTTAAAATATCATAAAAGAATCTTGTCATATAAGCGTTAATTTCTGATAGGATAATTTAAGCTTTTATGTTAAAGTAAAATTAACAATGATGCCGACATGTCGGTATAATGATGATACTTGATGTCATTGGTATCGTGACGGTAAATTTAATATGAGACCCATAACGATGGCGGTAGAAGATACATATCATTAAAGTTATCATATGCCACCGGGATGTCGCTGCAGCTCTTCAGCTACTTTTATGATATTGAGCGTCGGTAATGTTAAAGGTATGGTGTCGGCAAGTGTGAAAACGCCTTTTAAGAGTTAAGGAACTAGAACTTTACTTTCTTGAAAAGTATAACAACGTTTCGATTTTATATTAGATTTTCCTCAAATGCTATTTTCTACGAAATAGCGTTTCACTTAACTTATTTTTTTCAAAATTATTAGTCCAACTTCAGCTTTTAAGCAACCAAGGTTCACCATCAGGTAACAAAAACTGACTCAAGTGATGTATACCTACTTATGAAAAAATTAATTCTTTATGTTAATATAATTATTGATATCAATGTTGATGTTTTTATGAAATTACATTTTTGGAAATCCACCTTATTTGTCTTACTTGGTTTAGTTTATTCATCTTGCCATAAACTTTCTGGTAACTGGCTATAAGAAAAACTAGTATCCGGCCGACCAATATAGGATTAAAGAATGCATTTTCATAAGTCAGATTGCATGAGTTTATCAGAAGGTGAATAAATCGGGATAAGCCAATAAGTCGGTACAATGATACTATAAATACTTCAATTGAATGTTGATGAGGAACTGAAGGTACCTACTTACTTCTTGAAATTTCTAATGAAACCAGCCTTTACATGTGTCAATTTTTTGGATATGGGTCAGTAGGTATCTTAATAAGATGACAGACAACAAAGTCCTACTCATTACATTAAAATAATTTAAAGACAATAAATATCTTGCTAAGGGCTCTCCTATTTGCGATTGGAACAACTGATTGCCGGATTTGGTTATTTTAAGTTGCCAATTGATTATTTTCATCTAAATTTAATCGATAGGTAATGAGTAATAAAAATGTATGCCCGTTTACCGTCAACAAAGTTTTTAATTTTTGGGTTAGTAACGAAATAATTACAGCGTTAGTTTAGAGCGCCATCACCCATTAGAAAAAAATTCAGTACATACACTTATCGTTCAGATGACAACCACCAAATCCCGAAGGCGAATTGTTATTGGAATCGGTAGCCTCGGCTACAACAGCCGTTGCGGCTGTAGCTGTTCCATGGCACGGGGCCCTAAAGAAACCCTCCGGGTGACGAAACGAAGCGGAAGGCCGTAGACGCATTGGCGCATCCCTAACAGCTACATGCAACAATTAGCAAACAACTTTTTTTTTTTTTTGGACAGCTACCTAAGGGGTACTCTACTACAAGAAGTACCTGGCGATGGGGGCGAAGCTTCTGCTTCCAGCAGGCTATCCGAGGGAGAATCCACCTCGAACAGAGAGATTAACAACATTCAGTTCTCAAATATGTGGTGTGTGTGCTTCTAATACAATTTTTGTATTCAGTTTATTGTCCATTAACTTCATAATTATTACTAAGAATAATGTCTTTTAATATGAAGGATATATGTTTTTTTTTTGGACGGTATGGAGTTTCAGGTACTCTAGGTTCACTTGCACTAATTTGTCACTAGAAAGTCTTTATTTTAATTAATATATTGCACTAGCCATATAATAAAAGTCCATTTTTTCTTGCACTAAAACATAATTTTTTTTTTCCCGAAAAGACAAGTTATTGATACTCAAGTTCTTCACGCGCGCGATTTTCTTTTTCAATCTCAAGTCCGGCAGTAATGTAAATGTTAAAAGTACTCTCCTTCTTTTACCGAACCGTTCGCCGTTCGATCTGCCGGCACTTTGTTCCCCTGCCACAACTTTCCGTTCATTATAAACGGCAAGGCATCGCGTCGCGGCGACGACGTGTGACGTCACTCGTCGCAGTGACGTCATAGTGCACCGACGCTCTCCCCCGATCGACGGCCGGGTCTGTTCCGAGACGATTCTGGATTCCATCCCTGGACACCCTGAACTTCTAGGTATATTGTTCATATGAGTTGATTTACAAAACAGTAGAAAAAAAAACCTGTTGTACATTACAATAACAAACAAAAATCTCCATTTCAGGTAAAGCAAAACTCATACCAGAACCTTAAAAATCAAGTCGATTTTATGATTTGTGATAAACGATCACTTCAATATGATAATGCAGTGACCATTGGATGGTGAGAGCAAAATCCTAAATGATTCAGAAATTAAAGAATGGAAGAAAATAATAAAATCTATCGATACAGAAAAAGAACATGAGCCAAGCCAAGACACTCAAGATCTAATTGTACAGCAAAGAATATTGTTAAGATACAAGATCAAACAAATAAAAGAGAATATTATAGAGGAATACATAAACTCATGCATAAGGAAAAAATGAGACATGATGCAGCACTTTAAAAATAGGAGAAAATTTGAAAACGTTAAAACTTCGAAGCAATTGAAAACAAGGATGGATGAAGGAGAAGAGTGCATCACAAAACAAAAACAATAGCCTAAAGGAATCAACACAGAAAGAAGACAGAACTATTGAGATTTAATACAAATTCCTCAACACCATTGAAAGGAAGGAAGATGGAGACATTATTAAAGTCCATAATGTCGGTACTGAGGATATCTGAAGATTTATACCGTCTATGCATAAGATTATTAAAGTATTGACTGAACCGTTATCACCTTGAATGGGTTTTTCTGAGTGTTATTTCGCAAAGTTTACCTCTGGATTGGTGACGTAGGTATAGCGAATTTTTCTTTCTAGGGGTATTTTTGCAAATACACATTCACCATCACAAGCCTTATCATTGTATCTTTACTTTTCTTTTATTGGTGAATTCATTGAAAACATTTATTTTATAAATTGAAAATCTCTCATCACCGCAAGAGTAAATATATTTCTCTTAAATTGTTTTTCTGAGGCATATCATCAAATTCCTATCAATCCTGCTGATATTCTTGAAACTGCAATTTCTACACCTTTCAGTTAATACGGGTATGTAAAAATGCCGTTTGGTCTGAGAAATGCAGCACCGGCATTTCAACGTTTTATGTATGAGGTTACAAGTTTTTGTTTTTCTTATTTGGATGATTGTCTCAATGCCAATAAAACTATCGACGAACATTTCAATCATTTACGGTTATTTTTCAAAAGGTTCCAAGTATATAAGTTATGGAATCTTAATTGGATATTGGAAAAAGTTGTTCTTCGAGAAATTGAACTTTCAGGTCACAAAATTGATGAGCCTCGAGTTGAACGACTTGATGAAAAAGTTTAGGCAATAGGTACCTACAACATTTGTTCAGGCAGATGAGGAAATTTCTGAGTTTTTTGAACTTTTTTAACAGATTTTGTTGGTTTTCAGAGAGAACGTTTTTGTATTGAACGTTTCCGATATTCCGTAGAAGGTCCATATTGTAACAGATCGCAAGCCGTTGGTTCACGGTATATCTTCCGGTTCAGATATACACCGTGATTGACGTAGCCCCTACATTAGAAGTTGTCCACTTTGCAGGTGGATTAGTAGAAATAGTAGCATCTAATCCATCTGCAAGCTAATGCACAGGCTACGTAAATCACCCTGTATATAATCCCAGATGGATGGCTACACAGTCAGATCATACCTACTTTCTACAAAAAAAATTTCGGTTAAATTATGTTATTGGGTGGAACATTTTCGCTAGTTGCGACCATAAGTCTTTCCAGTTATCACTTACTTGAGAAAAAGCTAACACTCAAATTTCCAGAGTTTGATTTTGAACATAAGTGACTAAGTATTCTGTCAGCTTCTTTATTCATGAAAAAGTAAATAGATTTCCATATTCTAGTCTATTAGGGAACAATAAAAATAAAAGAAAACAGAAAAAAAACGCTCTATTTCCAACTATTTACTGTTGATGTCGCAGGAACAAGTCTTGCCCGGATCCTGCACCCATCGATGACGTCACCGATGCGGTAGTAGTTGTGACGTCACTCGCGGCGCGTGGGGATCGATCCCCACAGCCGGTGGGGAGCTCCCGCTGGGTGGGGGTCGACCGGATGATGAGTGGGCACGCGATAAAGTGTGATGGCACGAGCTGTTCCGATGTTTAGAGAGCCAGGAATGGACTCCTGAGGGCGTATATGCGTGGAGGTAAACTCGATTATTAAAGTCATGTTTGAGAATTTCTTGTGGATTTAAAGGTGAGTTTTCAATGGTAGATTGAAATAAACTCAAATTGATGGAAACGTATTGGCTATAAATTTAATTTTAAAATGTTTGGGGCTGTTTATTTGAGTCCGATGTCAGGACAAATCAAGCAGTTTTATATTTACCGTTCTTATTCTCAAATAAAGGCGGATTTAAATAACTTTTGATAAATTTAAGTCGTAATTTTTTCATAATTTAATGCCTAATTTAATACATAACTCAAAACCCCAGTTTAAACAACTTCATAATTTAATACATAATTTTTGAAATTTTACCAATATTCTATTGATATTTTGAAATTTGACACGGAAAGAACTCGAAAGGTCCAGTTTTTTCCATAATTTAATGCATAAAAGTTAAAAGTTAGGAACTTTTAAGGTTATCCATTATGAACTAAATTATGAATTGAGCATTAAATAGATGTATAAACGCTTCCATAGAAAATAATAAATTTAACTTTAAAGTTTATGCACTAAATTGTGAATCACGCACTAAACTAAAATTATGAAGTTGTTTAAACTCGCCTTAAGTTCAAAATTACTCAATTGAAAACCACATTGTCTCAAAATCAACTTTGGTTACCTATGCCATTCAGAATTCTCACTAGAGCTAGTTGGAATTATTATAAAATTCTCGATGAATAAGGTACAGGGTGAGTCACAATATTTTGACACCCACCTGCAGCCGTAATTACAATGATAGGTAAAAAGTGTAAATACAAAAGTTGTAGCTTTTTATCTGAACCGTCAGAATTTTTAATTGGAAGGAACAAATGAGCAAGACAAAGTGGAAAAATATGTCAATGTTCACTTTTTTAAATGGAATGCACTTTATTTTCTTTCAAATTCTTAAAGTTCTCGTTTTTTTGATTCAGATTATATAATATGTTGATGTTTCTTTCAATAATTTTAGAAATATCTGGAGTTTAGTTATTCAAAGATCTATTCACGTATCACAATGTTTTGCGACAGGTTACAGGTAAATCAAGGTGAAATTTATTCAAAAAACTACTCTCTTTGAATAACTAAATTCCAGATATTTCCAAAACTATCGAAAGAAACACTAACATATTATATAATCTGAATCAGAAAAACGAGAACTTTAAGAATTTGAAAGAAAATAAAGGGCATTCTATTTGAAAAAAGTGAACATTGACATATTTTTTCACTTTTTGTTGCTCATTTGTACAATCTAATTGAAAATTCTGGCGGTTCAGATGAAATACTACAACTTTTGTATTTACACCGTTCACCTATCACCTGTAATTACGGCTGCAGGTGGGTGTCAAAATATGGTGACTCACCCTGTACATGCTAAAGAAACTGAGTTGGAGTTGCATTCTTTTACTTAAAAAAAAAAACGCATTCTACAGTTTAGCACACTCTAAACTTGTCAAAATTTCATTATTATCACTTTGAGCGAGTGAATTATAAGCCATTGACGATTTCTAGCATAAGCTGGAACCTCACCTAACGGAAATTTTGAAAAAATCAAACGTTCACTCCTTAGTACGGTCCCTAAGCTAATAATTCGCCCCTGGAAACAGATAATCTATGCAAAAATTTGCATTTATTCGTTACGTAACGGGTTGACAGGTTTAGGAAGCTTTTCCGGTCTTGATTTATGCAAATCAGGACCGTCTCGAAGGACCATTATTGACCGTTTATGGTAAAACGGAGCTAAGGCTTATCTATGATTTATCTTGTCTCATACCTAATAGCAAATTTACCCAACAGCTCGACTGCATTCCTTCAAATTTCCGTTTACACCTTTTCGATGATGTGTATAATTAATTTCATATTTAATAACAATTATTAATACATCATCGTATGTTTTGTTGCCAAATGAATAATCATATACACTTGAAGATTAAAGTGGAAAAGTGTAAAAAACTGTAAATTATTTAAACATTTTTGTGAAAATATGTATAATTAGGTTATTGCAAAATGGTTCTTAGGTGAAAACAATATGGGTGGGTGTGAGTACCCATCAGTATTTTTGTTTCTGTTTTTTTATTGTGAGCCATAGCTATTTTTCTTAGCTTTCTAAAAAAAAACTTTCGATTCTCAGGGGTGATCAATATTTTGACTAAAGGTTCAATTAATTTAAATAGGAAAGCATGGAAATTAATAAACACCAAAAGGTCTACGGAAGTACATAATTTTTTACCTACAGGTAATGGTAATGTATGTGAAAAGAGTGCTATGTAATAAGTAAGGTATTAGCTATAAGGTACTACATAATAGTTATTTATATAACAAGTGCGTTTATGAAGATGATTACAATAACGAGTGTGAAAGATTAAAACGACGAGGTCGTAGACCGAGTCGTTCTAATCAGACAACTTTTGTAGTCATGTTTAAATGCACGTGTTATCTACAAACCGAAAAATAACAATGTTTTTTCAATAATTTTCGTTTATTAGTAGTTGTCTACCTTCATTTTACCTTTACAGGTTTAACTTTGACATTTGTCAAAGCACCAGAAATAATTGACGTGTCTGGCAGAAATAGAAAAAGAGAGCTTAATTGTAATAAATACAAGTTAGAAAGTAATAAAAAATGACATGCGCGCGCAACTCGTGGCTGCAGTGTAGCCAGATTGTATCGTTGCAGAACAAATGTAGACAATACAAATCGAACATTATAACATTAAAGAAGAAATATTGTCAAGTGTTTTACAACGCCTTAAAACAGATAAAAGAAGAGCTTTAAAGTGTATGTTAACATCGATGGCACTTTTATTTTGATAAAAGTTTCATCCGGCAGCATCGCACAATGACATTGCAAACGAATATGTCAAGTATAATCTAACATAACCTTAAACGACACTGGAATAAGTTCAAGTAATACGTAAAGTATTAGTTTGCTCTTTGTCGAATTACACGTTACAAAGAAAGAAGGAACGATTAATTCTGAACTCATCCCTGAATACGAATATGACGCAAGCCCGTAACAAACTCGATCTTCATTGGACTCTCACCTGCAACCCACGAGTTGCGCGTACACCAGGTATTACGAGACACGTCAATTGTGTTATAGATTCATAACCTAGTCCATAACACTACTAGTTGTGTTATGAGTCCCATGACATAACTCTAATACTAGAAAAATGGTTACCTATGTATAAATGTCATAACCAAACGCTTGTAGATAATAGTTATTCACATTACAAGTGCGTTTATGAACATGATTACAATAACGAGTGTGAAAGATTAGAAGGTCGAGGTCGTAGACCGAGTCGTTCTAATCACACGAGTTTTGTAGTCATGTTTAAACATTTGTCAAATCACCAAAAATAGTTGTGTTATGAATTCATAACCTAGTCCATAACACCACTAGTTGTGTTATGAATTCATAACCTAGACCATAACACCACTGTTGTGTTATGAGTCTCATGACATAACTCAAATACTGTGACTAGTTTGCTAAAATTTGTCAGTACCTATTCACTGAAGACTCACTGTGTCAAAACATGTTGTATGTTGTGATAATAAAATATGTTTTTTTTTATTTCGCATGCACCATAATCAACGATTATGCATAAAATGATGTTTATGATGCGCCTACCTTTCCAAAGGTTTGCTATAGAAAGGTTAGATCTACCTTCATTACCTAGATATTTATCTGCCGTTTAAATTACTATTCATCAAAATGAATGAACACATTTAAAACATTTTTGACATTATGATGCATTTGTAATAAAAAATAGCGTATGATATGTGTGTATAAGAGGGCCATTAAAGCCCTTGCGACTTACAACACACTCCGCTGCGCGTCGTGTTTTGAAATATGTCGCGCGTGCTTTAAAGGCCCTCTTATACACTTATATCATAATATACTATTTTGAACTCAGGTACTGTTGGAATTTCTTCCTTTTGTCAGTCATTCTCGATTTCGTCATGTCAACAATAAGGTTTTTGTGTTCTTTAAATTTGTTCCTGTTTGCCTAGGCTGCACTGTGAAACCTGCTGGTCCTTTATTTTGAGGTTTTGGAAGTTCAGTCTACTCTAGAGTTTTTCGCCTAGGGCTGTTATGTATGACTCTTTTACGCTTTGTTCTTCTAGTGATTTTATGTTGTATTCGTTGTCCCTTGCGAGGTTTCTTCCAGGGATAAAGATATTCATTTTTAGCAGGTAGTGGTCGTTGTCCTATATACTCTCACATGCTGGAATTTCATGTTTGATGCCTGTTTTGCAATAATTGGTGTTTGTTTTGTTGTCTCGTTTCTTCTCCATTTTCTATGTTTAATAATCTTTGCTCCTATATACTTTTGAACTTTGTTGATGAAATGATCGTACTTTCCTAAATTTTCTGAGCCCTGTCCTTTCTTTTTAGTCTCTGTGGCAATCAGGTACATTTTGTGATGATTGATCTCTGATATCACTCCATTTGTCTTCCTTAGGGATTCCTTAGATGTTCCAAGTACCAATACTCATTGTCCATTTTCGTTGCCTAGCGATTTTGGGTGCTGTTCGGACGCTGTTCATTGGGTCTTTCAACAGTCTACAGTTTTAACATGTCTTCTTCATATTCTGATGACTATGCATTAATGCATTCTACGATTTCGAAGATTCGTCACCTTACACCAGATGAGTGTTTCAGCCATGCAAAGATGGTTGTGCGAGGTGCTAGGAAAATTTTAGAACAAAGAATACTAATTGAATTGCACGATAGCTATCAAGTATATAGAAATTCAGTTACAATTGGAAGATCAAGTACAATTTTTACTATCGCCGACTAAACTTGACTACTTCCGACGATATACTTAGTTGAAATTCAAGTCGTGCTTTGACTTTCCGTTCGAGGTAAAAACACGACGTTTATCCGACGTCAAGTCGAAAATAGTTGCAGAGAGATAATACCCGTTTTTGAATATCAATTTGAATGGAGAAAAGGACACAAACACATCAACAGAATGAATAATCTTTTACTCACCTATTAGATTTTTATGTCATATTGCAGTATAGACGAGAGGGGTAAGTCCTATGTAAAAACATAAGGCTGAATTTGAGCTGTACCCTAAAAAAAAAATAAACCTAAAATAAAAAATTGTAAATTAACCGTGTAGGTATGTATGTATATTTAAACTTGATGACTGTAAGGTAAGGTTTAAGTCATAAACTTACGAGAATCGCATTATGGGCCTAATTTTGTCTTAAAAAACCGCGTGTCTTTAATCATATATTATATCACAAGACCTTCAAATTTAATCGATTAAACTATGCAACATATTTTGAGCATGATTTTGCTTGGAAAATAGTTGAATGCACAATAACTTAATAAAAGTTATTGTGCATGAAACTATTTGCCAAAAAGCAAAGTTGTGCGAAAAATATTTGGATAGTTTAATCCATTTAAATTTCTAGGTCGAGTGATATACGGCTAGATTATTTCCTGAATAATTATTAGGATTGAAGCCACAAACAAAAAGTTCTATTTTTTATTATAAAATGTCATGTTCTGTGGAATATTTCTATCAAAATTCTGTCAAAAAAGGTAAACAAAAATTTAATCGCTGATAAACAGGTCTTGTGAAATAATCACTTATTTAAACAAAATTTATTCAAAAAATGACGTTGTCTGATTGGTCCATTTTATAATGAATGAAATAATCAAATAAAAATCAAACAATAGAACCGCTAAAAGGGTACCACATAAAATGATAATTTTTTACAAAGGGAGTACCTTCATGGTGCGATTACACTGGCACCTCGACAAATAAAATTAGTCGCGCTTGGGCGCTTCGGTTGGTACCTCTGCGAGATCCGAAGTGGGCGGCAAGGCTCGGTACATTAAACAATGGACGAAACGAATGATTATTTATTTAAATTTTTTCAAAATCAATATTTTCTTTTTTTAGAAGAAGTTCGTAAACATCACAATGGTATATTGGTTCACAGTTCACACGGGTACCGACTACTCTTGCTGCCGGGCAAAAACCAGTCCTTCCTAAGGTAAGTTGCTTTCTTAATTTACACTGAAGTCACGAACTGCAGCAGCTTGCGATTTTATGGCGAAAAAATGCGCAAAATAGGCGATTGTGTGCTCGTATTTGTGTAGTAAGGAAGAGATTATCTTTTGAGAAAATAAGAATAGTGCGGTACTTACCTATACTGTTTTTGCATGAGAAACATTTTGCAATAACTAGTTAGGAATATTTTTGCTTTTCAACAATAATGTTTAAGTTATTGACATTTTTAAGTTTCTATTGGACTATAATAATTATATTTTGATGATGATCTTTCTTAGCAACAAAACGTAGGTAGGTAACTGAATGTAATATATTAATTTTCATTGAAGATGTAATTCGGATTTCGGATTTCCAAAAAAAACCTTGGTAGAATGATTTGAAATTGATAACTTAGGACTTGGCAGTAGTCACCATAAGATCATTCATAAGCTCAGTGGAATTGAGTGGCGACTAATGCTTCTCCATTATTAATGAAGTATTTCCAATACATTTGTACTCAATAATCTCTAGTCTATTCTAAGTTCTGCGTGTCATGCATCTTCTATCTACGGTGTTATTATTTCTCCTCAATTCCATGTAGTGCGGGACTGAATCGTTGTTCATATTCAATTTATTCAGAATATTGCTATCAATCCTTACCGACTGTAGGACTAGGCAACTGCCAAAAAGTACAACGATGATTTAACGTATGCCCTCTGAGGTTCTGGTAATTATGCATATGCTAATAAACGTGAAAGCAAAATCTGAGGGTGACCAGGGGACTTGCGTTGAAGAAGTTTATTGTTAAAAACAAAACGAGCTTTGGAATGATAGTATAACGTATGCCGAGCATACCAATCGGTATTTATGAATAAAAATCCATCGAAAAACGACCGCATACCGTGTTCATGGGATCTAAAAGTTAGCGTTCGCCCTTAAAATTCCAAATTTTTGAATGGCGTTCCTTAGATCCTACGTACACCGTATACCGATCGTTTTCCGATGGATTTTCATTTATAAATATGGATTGGTAATTGGTTTGCTCGGCATACGTTATATCTACAGCAATTCAAGATATAGTAATGATTCAAAATTTGGACTACCTATTCCAGGCTCTTGAATCGCTGCTCAATGTTTCTAAAGGTAATCAAGAGCCGCGAATAGTCCAAATTTTGAATCATTACCAGTTTCTGATGCATTGGAAAATTTAGGCTTCAGAGGACCGTGGCCATTTGTTCCAGAAAAAAATCTCCAGCAACTCAGGATCCAGTAGTGATTCAAAATTTGGACTATTCCAGGCTCTAGAATCGCTATTCAATTTTTCTAAAGGTTACCAAGAGCCAGGAAAAGTCCAAATTTTGAATCATTACCAGTTTCTGATGCATTGGACAATTTGAGCTTAAGGACCATGGCCATTTGTTCCAAACAAAATCTCCAGCAATTTAGGATCCAGTAGTGATTCAAATTTTGGACTATTCCAGGGTCTTACCGCTGTTTCATTTTTCTAAAGGTAACCAAAATTCGGAAAAGTCAACATTTTGAATTATTGCCAGTTTCTGATGCATTGCACAATTTGAGCTTCAGGACCATGGCCATTTGTTCCAGAAAAAATCTCCACCATTTCAAGAGCCAGTAATGATTCAAAATTTGGACATTTCCAGGCTCGTGAATCGTTTGCAAATTTTTCTGAAGGCAACCAAGAACCGGGAATAGTCCAAATTTTGAATCGTTACCAGTTTCTGATGCATTAGACAATTTAAGCTCCAGAAGATCATGGCCATTTGTTCTAGAAAAAATCTCCAGCAATTCAGGATCTAGTAGCAATTCGAAATCTGGACTATTCCAGACTCTTGAGACGCTGTTTAATTTTCTAAAGGTAACTAAGAGCCTGGAAAAGTCCAAATTTTGAACCATTGCCAGTTTCTGATGAATTGGGCATGAATTGGACCATGGCCATTTGTTCCAGAAAATATCTGCGGAAATTCAAGCGTAATCAAGAGCCAATAATGATTCAAAATTTAGACTCTTCCAGGCTCTTCAATGGCTGTTCAATTTTCACAAGGCAACGAAGAGCCTCATATATTCCAAAGTTTGAATCATTACCAGTTTCCGATGCATTGGACAATTTGAGCTCCAGGACCATTGCCATTTATTCCAGAAAATATCTATGGCAATTCAAGAACCAGTAATGATTCAAAATTTGGACTATTCCAGGCTCTTGAATCGCTGTTCAATTTTCCTAAAGGCAACCAAGAGCCGGGAACTATCATGACATGGACTGAGTCATCAAATGACTCAGTCATTTTTCCTTTAGAATCATTTTGTCAGTTATTGAAACACTAATAAGATTTTTCTGAGTCTAAACAATTTTTGAATCAATGTCACATGTCTGAGTACATTTCTTCCTCCTCTGACTTACATACATAATGTAATACACATCAGTGTATAATAGGAGAAAACTTGTTTTCCCTATTTTGGGATTTCCCAACAAACTGATTTTTGGTCAGCCTATTAGACGGTCAATAATGTTGCAGCAAAAGTGTTGTTTAGTGCTGAATCCTAGTTAATTTTAGATGGCGACACGATCGAAATTCGCTCTTCGTAATACTTCTACTTTGCCTGCAGTCACTAAACTTGGGTTGGGTTTCTTTGCTTTCCTAGCCACACTGATGAGATCTGATAGATCGAAACGCCTCTGTGGATAGAAAAGCGAAGAAAATTAACCCGAAATTTTCACATCAGTGAATAATAGGAGAACACTTGTTTTCCCTATTTTGGGATTTCCCAACAAACTGATTTTTGGTCGGCGTATTAGACGGTTAGTACTGTTACATTGAAAATGTTGCTTAGTGCTGAATCCTGGTTTTAGATGGCGCCACGATCGAAATTTGCTCTTCGTAATCTATATACAGGGTGTCCCAGCTGAAAGTGAACCATTTTAAATGGTTATAACTTTTAAACCAGGTGTGCTAGCTGCCTGCGGATTGCGCCATAGGTTGCAATTTTTTTTGAAATTTATACATACATTAGATCGATTTTGGTTCAATTTAAGTAAACTTCTTCTGATCTAGATCATTTTTTGTTGATGAGAGTGCACTGATCCAACCTCAATCGAACACTTAAATTGAACCAGATCGATCTAATCCGGTAAATCGAATTCGGCTATAGAGGGGAGTGATATAGGCTTTTTTTATTTTTTATCCCGAAAAAAAAAGTTCAGTTGCGCGAAACTCTGACACCCTGGAACGCCTATAAACAGCCCGGGGCGCTCTAGAGCAGCTCTGGAGTGCTTCTTGAAATGCGTCATTGAACTCACTGGCCAAGCGACTCTGATTTGACCTGAATTTAATTCAGCTAGATACGTTAACACAACATTTAATAGGTATTTAATAATTCAGAGGCGGTACGAAGCTCGCCGGTTCAGCTAGTACATAATAAATTTAGACACTTGAGACTATTTATGAATTACAATGGGCTTCCTAGAGTAGAGTGGATGTTCCATTCCTTCCAAATGCCTATTAAAGTTCTGATTTTATCAAAGAGCTACTCTGGGCCATTTGAATCTCAAAGCAATTATTTGTGAGTAATATGCCAAAGGTAATTTTCTGTCCAATCATGGATCTCACCACCATCCTTGTCGACAAGTCTGTAGGAGTGAAATCTTAACTTCCGGTAAAGTTAGAGAACTATTCCTTTATAACCTGGTAGAGTTTGACCTGGTGTACCTACCTAATACATTACAGTTATTTTTCTCGCATCCAACTATTCAAATGATTCAAAAACATTATCAAAAATTCGCTCATATATCTTGACATATGTTATCACTACGGATTTATTACTTTGTGGGTTATCAATAATATACAATAGAGTCAATTTCCATTTGTCCAATAATTCAACCACTGATTTCGTATAAATTCTATGGTCCAAATCACAAAATCATTGAACCTGAACAAGTTCCAGTAGGTATAATATAAAATGTTTTCCTAACTATATTATTAAGCTATAAGCTGACTATGTATCTAATATAACACGAGTAAACACTCACACGCTGGGTCTGTCTCGGTCATTGATATTATTGTTTTGTCCCTGTTTTATGTGGGCAGGCAAAAGACAAATATATTGAAGCTTAAGTTACCAACGCTAATCGCAAACTTTATTAGATTTTATATTTCCTTTTGCTTGTGTACCTTTAGAATTTACTATACAAATATAATAGGCTACCTACATACGCCTTTAGATTTATTTAGTCTTGTACTACAATGTGATTTATGAACATTTGAGATTGATTTTTTTAAACTTTCTATTCTATAATAGTATTTTTCTTCATAAATATGGAATCTTCATGAAATGAAGGAAGTTACATTTTTAACCTTGTGATGACCATAAAATTTTATCCTATAAACTTTAACTTTATTACGGCCATAATTCGTTCAACAGAATTAACATTATCATGCGATCAGACGGTTGGATTGTCAATTAAAAAGCCGCTTTAAATTATGATGCGTTTTGGTTTTGAATTTTACAATCCTTGCCCATGTTTACGAACATTCCAAAGCATCATCCACCTATTTGATCGATAGGTAATCTAATCAAATACCAACCTACCCATTTTAGGGTAAAACGGTATTACTGAGAAAATCAATCAGTAGAATCGATCTGATTGCTCTTCTGAGGAAAGAAATAATTGGATTCATATTAACTAAAGTGCAATGCGTAATAGAAGAAAATTGGTTTATTTATCATATCTGGGATTTATTAGATGACAATGGAAAAGTATAAAAAGGACATCTCAATTTATTATTTTTTTTTTTTTTTTTTTTTTTTTTTTTATTCAAGTAAAATAATCAACAAGTTATTTGCAAAATTACATCCCACGTAAAACCGTGCTCCATACAATTTATTTTATCTTTCCATTTGAATGTCATTTACCCTACAAAATTTATCAATTAGCATCATTACAATTTACAAAGGGAAACTAAATTTAATTAACCTATCAAAGCAAAAGTACTTATTGGTACCTAAATAACAGAGTTATTTGTATGTACCAGATTCCATTTCTTTCTTTTTTTAATAAGTAATAATACTTTTTTTAATAAGTAATAAGTATTTCCTTAATATTAGAATAATTACTTAAAAAGATATTCAAATTTCTTATATTCTTTATATAAAAATTTCTTGCAGTTAATCTTAAACCTATAAATATTATTAGTCACCTTCAAACTCCTTGATAACATATTGTAGATTTTAGGACCGAGGTATGCTGCACTTCTTAGATTAATGTTATTAAAATTTAACGGAATTACAATGTCTGCATTTATCTTCCCCCGAGTTTCGTATTGATGGCTTATTATATTTTGAAGATATTTATTTTGATGGATAAATGCAGCTACCGATACCATATACAATGTTCTTATATTACATATTTCATCCGAAAAAAGTAACTCTGTAGGATACAACCTATTTTTGCCATACATAATTTTCAATATATATTTCTGCGCAACATTTAATTTTTGAAGAGCATTATCATATAATCCTCCCCATACCAAAATTCCGTACCTAATCAAAGACTCGACAAGGGTTTTGTATATAACAGTTAACATTTGTCTGCTCAGAACCTGCTTAAGCAGGTAAAATTTACGAATTAATCCACGAATTCTATTTGATAGGTACTCAATATGTGGAAGCCACTTCAGAAACTGGTCAATTATTATGCCAAGATACTTTGTATGGGAAACTTCTTCAACTTTTTGATTATTGACTGTAATATTTGAGAAAGTAGGTCGGTTAGCACTTGTTAGAGAAAAAGCAATATAATTTGTTTTCTTCAAATTTAGAGATAATTTAAAACTTTCCAACCAATTTTTTGTAATCTTTAAACCCTGTATCATTTTATCTTTAACATCTTCCCAAGTATTGCCATTAAAAAGCAGTACAGTATCATCGGCGTATGATATTATAGATCCATTAACATTTAAAGAAAGTAGACCATTAATGTATGTGACAAACAAGACTGGACCAAGCACTGTTCCTTGTGGCACTCCCATCTTGATGACCCTTTCAACACTCAAAATATTATTAATTTTTACTATTTGAGATCTCTCATGAAGGTAGCTTTGAAACAATTTCCACACCGTTCCCCTGACTCCATATTGCCATAAGACATCTAGGAGTTTATCATGGGAAACAGTGTCGAATGCCTTGGCCAGGTCAATGAAAATGGCAGCACATTTTTTACCATTGTTCAAATGGCTGGTAATCTCCGATGTTAGTCTATGCATGGCATCTTCAGTACTACATCCCTGCAAAAAACCGTACTGGTTTCCTGACAGTATATTGTTAATTCTGAAAAACTCAACAAGTCTGTCCTTAACACACTTTTCAAACAGTTTGGCAAAGCCACTCACCAAACTTATAGGCCTATAGTTTTCTATCAGTGATTTTGAACCGCTCTTATGGACAGGTGTGACAACTGATGCTTTATAGTGGGAAGGCACAATTCCCGTTGCAAAACTTCTGTTAATTATATGTAACAACGGTTTCAAAATTTCAATATGTGTTTGTTTTATTAATTTAGAACTTACTCTGTCCAAACCTGGAGCACTTGTACTCTTTAACGACGAGATATGTTTGATTAACTCATTTTCGCATACTGGCGAAAGAAACATAGAATTTTTTAAACTAAAATCTGCTTTAATTGAAAATTTAGGTTTTGGAATTGTTTCTGCCATTTTTTCACCAACATTAATAAAATATTCGTTACAGTGATTGGCTATGTCTAAATCATTTTTCAGTTCAATACCAGCATTATCCGTTATTTTAATATTATTTATTTTGTCATTTGTATTTTCATATGTAACATCTTTGATTATTTCATATATTTTTTTGATGTTATTTTTATTGTTATTAATCTGAGTTTTGTAATATTCATTTTTTTGTTTATCAATCAGTTTATTTAATTGGTTTCGATATCTTTTGTATTCGTTTTCCAGATCAGGATCATAATTTCGCAGTAACTTTCTTTTAAGCTTATCTCGGTGTTTAATGGAGGTGATTATTCCATTGGTTATCCATTTTTTTATTTTTTTATACTGTTTTACTTTTTTGCTGTGTTGAGTAGTTGCTTGTAACATCAAGTCTTTGTAAGTTGAAATAAATTTTGAATTTGACGACTCAGGGTCAGAGTCATCAAGAACCAAGGACCAATCCTGAGCTCTTAGAGATGCTATAAACTTGCACAGGTCAAATGAACTGGTTTTTATTACTTCATTATTGTTATAGATTCTAGCATCCCTTGAGACCACATTAAGCATGGTAGGTCCATGGTCCGTCATGTGAGAGTCTAAAATGTATGTTTCTAAGGTTAGGCAATTGAGCTTTAGCCTGCTGTTAACAAAAATATGATCAAGACAAGTATTACTATCAAATCTGGTCACATTATTTATGTACGACTCGAATCCCAACTGAGACATCATTGACAAATAGTTATACACCTCATTATTCCCTACATCTAACAAGTCCATGTTTATGTCACCCAAAAAAAATTCAAAATTGTTGTCACTATAACTAGTTATGTTTCCCAGACAAGTTTGAACATCTTCAATAAAATCCGTCTTAGATATGGGTGGCGGTTTATATACCGCAGTTATACCAATCTTGAAACCATTTACAACACATGTTAATCTGCTTACAGTAGCTAAAGAGATTGGTAGCCTGATAACTTGAAATTTGACATTATCAATATGATTCTTTACTAAAATTATAATACCGTCATTTTTGTTATAATCAGCATAATTGTAAAACATTTGATAACCAGGTATATTACATTGATCTATTGAGGAGATTTTAAATGTTTCACTTAAGACAATAATGTCATTATAATCCAATTCAAAAGTTTTCAAGAGCAGTATCAAATTATCAATATTTTTTACCATACTTCGAATGTTAGTATGCAATAAATTAAGAACAATATTATTTCTTTTTACTTTCTTTCGTAAACCATCACTATCCACTAAAATTGTTTTTTTATTAGTTTCAGCTTGCATGCCTTCTAAAAGTTCATCTTGCACTAATTGTACCATTATGGAAAGTCATAATTAGTTTTGCTTCTTATTAGGTCTATGTGGTACTTAGTGGAAGGACATTCTGGGTTTGATGCTGCATGATTTGTGTCATACTGTAATTTAAATTTGCTATTTGCATTACAGCAGTTTTTACATTTCTTTATTTGTTTTGTACATTCTTTACTATCATGGCGTTCAGCACAGTACTCACAGGTGACATTATTCTCGCAATTGCCACTTTTGTGAAAATATTCTTGGCATTTGAAACATCTACTTACACTTACATTCTCATATACACTGTATCTTTCCCATCCAATAGAGACTTTCTTCTGGTTCAACATTTTCCAATATAATTTTGGTGAGCATTCAAAATATATAGTTGATGTTCCCTTGAATGTTACCTTCTTGATGAAATTTATTGTTAACTCCTCGCCATCTTCTATCCATTCATTTTGCTGTCTTATTGTATGCTCCAATTCATTTTGATCCAGATCACCGTTGTAACCCACAATTTTCATTCTGGGTGAATTCAATTTGGGTAGCTCAATATCATAACCGCCCCCAAGGCTATTTTCTGCGGCTTGTTTTAACTTTTCAATATCATTATTCTCTGTGCACTTGACAACAACACACCCCCGTTTTGTTTCTCTCATGTTTTTAATTCCAATTTTCAGTAGGTTTGGTTGTATTTTTTCTTTTAAGTCATTTTTCGTTTTTTCAGAATTTTGTTTTTGTTTAGGTTTAATAATTAAAGATGGGGATTGTGCTTTAATTTGTGCATTCATTCTTTCATCTCTGCTTTTTAAAGCTTCTGCAAATGTTTTCGATTGGATTGTTCCTATCATGCTATTTTTAACACCTGTTTCATTTCTTAACTCGTTTATTTCTTTTCTTAAATTGCTTAATTCATTTTTCATACCTTCCAATAGCTGAACCATAAGTGGTGTTCTGGCCAGCATCCCTTTACATTCATGGCATAGTAAAACCAGTAATCTCTTTTGGAGCGGCATACATTTTATTTCTGAACCCGATAGGGCTGCACAGTTTTTATGGATTTCTCGTATACATAAATCGCACTTATAGCATTGGCCTTCGCCAACTGTTTGTTTACAGTTGGGACAGTTGTTCTCGTTGCCATCCATCACATAAAAAAGATGAACACAAACAATCGCATATGAAAATGCACAAAAAATAGAATTATTTAAATTAGATGGGATCCCTTTGCTGATAAGCTGTCCAAGTTCATGTGTTTTTTTGTTCTTTCGATTTATTAATATTGCCAAAAAAGTAAACAGATTTATTGTATCAATGGCTTACGCTGTCAAATCGGCATCTAATAATTTCTTCCATAGTATCAATGATAACTACACATTTTTCTCCTGAGGATGATGCTAAACACAAAAAAATTGCTTTACTTTATCTGTTTAAAATCACTATAAAAAAATTATGCTTATCAATCAAGTACATACTGCTATTGCTAAATTATTCTACTTTATTGTTGATGTGAATAGATTTTTACTTTACTTTATTTTATATTATTTAAATAAAATCCATAAATTTCGAAAAACTAATTTTGATTATTGTTATTGGTAGAGCATGTGGGACTTTTTTCCCGCTTAAAAACTACTTGACTTGACAAATATGACATCTGACATATTCCTTAACCTTAAAACCAAAACACAAGATCTTAAAAGCTAAAAATCCGCTCTATATAAATCATAAGCTGTCATCACAAGGATTGGCTCAGCGCCATCTATCCGACCCTTGCTTAACTATTTAAATCAAAACATTCTTTTTTATAATTATTGTTTACTTTAACATTATTAACCTCTGGAATATATTCTTGCCATCTCATCAACACCCATGTAAATTTAATACTTAAACTCGCATCGCCTCATGTAGTCTAGTATCACAAAACTAAAAATCCGTCAATAAGTAGTTATGTTGACTTTTCACTAGCGTATCAGGTTTTTTCCTTATGCTAAATTCCAAGCATGATGAAATCACACACTTAAATTTTATGACTCAATAATAAGGTTCTACAGTTCAAATTACCATACACAAGGTAGAAAAGCAAACAAACCTCTCAATTGGGTAAAGATACCAATTTAAACAATAATATTCTTGAATCTCACTCCCGAAGAACAATTCGGTATATGCCATAGAAAATTGCCCCTTAATTATAATTTTTATTTATTATCCTTATGCCTCAAGAAGGAGTGTGCAATATGCGATATGGGAAAATTGTTGTGTTTATTGGCATGTTATGCAAAATAACCCAATTAGAGCCCGTATACAACCGAGCTTTATTATTGACAAAGAAGACTAATGCTTCAAAAAATGAAAATCAGAAATAAAGAACATCGCAAAATATTTTACGGTCTCATGAAGAGGTTTCACGCTAGACCAGGCATAAAACCGAGCGCCCATTAGAGGCGTTTTCATTGTAATATTATTTTGTTATGCGTAATGCTTATTACCCACGACAAATTAACCTATTATAGAAACGTATAACTCACTCCGCAGGTTATAATGCCTAATAGAAATACGATAGCGGCCAAAAAAAAAAAAAACATTGGAGAGGTTCTTTTAGCGTAGGTGCTGCAGGTCATTACACAACAACTCCCGGTGCATATTTTCACCTGATGATGATGATGATGGTACCGTATGCAAATGATGGTACTGTACTGGGCCCGACCGAGTGTCTAGAAATGGATGGATGATCCAATGCAGAAACGGAATATGTACTTACTTTCGTTTCGTTTGTCCCACGCGAAATGCAACAGGTATTATACAAACGTGATAATAATTATACACAGAGTCAGACAATAATAAATATTCTGTAGCAATTCAAAATAGACGATAACTATACTCCTACGAGGGGTATAGATTTCAGAACTATAACGAATAAATTTTTGATAAATGACGTTAGTTGGGAAAGTGATCTTTGTTGTTATGTCTAGTTCTGTAGAAGAGCATTCAATGGCGAGAAAAGTTCATATTTCTAATACCGGAGGCACTGACGACTTTATTTGCATAACAAACTTTCAATAAATTGATGCCATATACATTTCTACCAATGAGCGATTCTATCCGGTTCAAAACTTGGGAATTGTAACGATAAATTCTGAAGATGTTGCTATTCGATTAGGTAGGTATGCTTCTTGGACTGCCTCACCTCTAAGCCAGAAAATAATATGGAATCGTTGTTGGACCGAAAGATGGGAAAGCTGTACGCAAAAATTGAATTAAACCAGAAGGAAATTTTGATACCAGTTTAAAAAAACTTACCTATTAATCGACCCTTCTGGATAATTAGTTCAACTATAGACACATCTCTCCCACATCTGAAATACTTCAACGCGTACTAAGAATGCAAATCAGTGACCAATTTGAAGGACCCATAACCTCTTTTTTCAAAGTGAATTCGGATGTCGCTTCAATTAATCGCGTGTGTTGGTCGTAAACTGCCTTGGATCGCATTATTGGGGGTTTTTAAGAGAACTTGATGCCTTTGCTTTTTGTTTGGAGAAAAGCGAACATTATCATGATAAAAGTTTGGACTTTCTCTAGAATTTCAACAAGATAGTAGTGAATCCAGGTTATTAAAACAATATTTGTTGTCAAAAATCTTGTCATGGTCCGTCTTTTAAGTTCTCAAAGCTTTCTCTATAGAAATAACTAGCCTTAAGGCGCAAGCATCAACGTTTATTAATTTCCCATAAAGTACCACCATTGTGCCCCGGTATCGTACTGGTTCTCCGGTGTGGTGTAATTGATAAACAGGCGACTCGGCGCGCAACGACTGAAATTTATGCGAGAAATGGACTCACTTAAAATGCTCGTGAGAGAGCAACCAACGCTTTCGAAGCCGTCAAAACACCAGCAAATTCTTGACTTATGGCGCGAATTATTCGTTTTGAAAATTATAGCCTTTTGATCTGTGGCTTTGGTAAAAATTCGGTTATGCAACGATCAATGATGAAAGTGAATAGGTACCTATTTTTTACAATCAATGTTTTGCGGAAGCAAGAGCAGAAAATACGAAACACCAACTAATCAAATCTATATATAGATGATGTCAATTGATAAAATTAATAATAAATGTTGATCAACTATGGTAAAATTATTGTAGCATAATTTATCGGAAAAAGTAACAAGAAAGTTGGTGTGCCCCACATGGAACGCATAATGGGCACTGGAGTCATTCTTCTCCCCTTTGATTAACTGAGAATTTATGTTGATAAAACATGCAGTTTGCATCGACGTCACTAGAACTAGAAACTTCTGGTGAAATTCCAACAAATTACTATCAGACCTATCTTGGATATGCATGATCATCAGATTCGTTAGATGCAGGTTCCTGTGTTGGTCGTTTGTGTTTAAAAGTTTAAGGCCTTTCGTCCTCACCTAAAATTTTTGCTCATCAGTCGGATTTATAACAATAAATACGTGTTTTTTTTTTATCATAGCTACAAATAAAGCCTTATCCCACACATATATATTTTCAAAAGTACCTGAGCTAATTCTATAAGCATCCTGTGAAAGCATCCTTTCTGTTTCACCTCCATCTAGTCTTACTCCTAAGAAATTCCTTGAAAACTCCTCTGAATGTTTCTGGACATGAAATAAAATCAATGATATAAGGATTATGGGAGCGACCGACAAGATATTCTTTTTCTGGATTTGGTACTGTTATTCAGCTTCTTTGGTTTTGGAAAAACCTGGATAAATTAGCTTAATGTTTGCGTGATCGAGAAGCTAGGTCCATGCTTTTTAATCCGGATATATACTACTGCATTTGAAATTGCACCGATTCGATTATTATCCTCTTCTACGTAAACTCTCGATTTTATCTTCAACAGTGTCCTCCATAAGGTTCTGTGTAGCTCACTTACTTGGTAGTTCTTTTTCTTGAAAAATGTGTCTATTTTCCATGCCTACCTACTTCCTGGCCTAGACTGGAAATCGATATATTTTAAGTACGTGATTCATGACATTCATGACATCGATTGTTTTAGGCTCCACGGAAGAATCTGGAAGTATAGCTTCTGTTGGGGATTGGAAGTTGACCGATGCCACGAATGTTGAGTAACTGGAGTTTTCCGCTCGCTCCAATCTCGTACTTCGATACCCACATAACAAAATTGCATCCTTAGAATGTATTAAGAATGTTCTTTTATCAGGAGGAATGTGCCTAGAATGTTCCCCAAAACCATTGCGAATGTCCTGAGAATGTTCTGAGAAAAGATTGTAGAAATACTGTTTGCAATACCCAAGAACTTCCTGAGAAATCCATTAGAATATTTCTAGAATATACCTATGAGATTCTCAGTACATCCTGAAAAGAATATTCTTGTTTGATTCTAAAAATATGCTCGATATGTATAGGTATTCTCACATTCAAAGAATGTTTCTATGACATTATAGTTATGTTCTCGAAAGAATATTATACCAATATGCTTGAAATATTCTTAGAATATATCTACATATATCATTCTCAATATGCATCCTAGACATAACATTCTTGGTTGATTCTAAGGATATACTTGGAATGTTAATTTTCGCTTTCAAATAATGCTTCTTGCAGTCCTTTTATTTTAAAGGCAGTGAAAGAGTTGTTGGAAAACACAAGTATTTAACCAAAGCTCCGGTTTCGAGCTTGTTATGCTCTCGTCAAAGCACACCAACTGAGAGAAATAAGTTCCAAGGTGATTCAAACGCGAGGTAAGATGTAGATCTTTAATAGCGCGTGGCTCCCTCTCTTGGAAGTCCTACAGAGCAAAAGGAAAAGAATATACCTATAATATTCTTAGTAGGTTCTAGATAGATTATTGTTTAATTGTTAAATTATGATTTTTGTGTAGGTACTTCAGATAATTAGGTGAACAATATGAAAATATTCTTATCATGGTTACCTACCTACATAAGCTTCTCAGCACAACTTGGTAGGTATATTTTTGATACTTGATAGAGATATTAGCCAAAAGAACATTTTTTAGGGTACATTATAATAATGTTCGTATGAAAATATTCAAAGATTGTTATATAAAGTAGGTTCTTAGCACAATCTTTCAGGTAGGTGCATAGAAGCAACATTCCTAGTACATAAATAGAACGTTCAAAAATGAATATTTCAATCGAAACAATCTTAGGATATTCATTAAACATTCCTAAAAGAACATTCCAAAAAGCACTTTGAGGGAATATTCTGAGAATATGAATGTTTTTTCACTGTTATGTGGGTAATTACTCGGTATTGTATAAAAATGTTTCATTTATTAAAATTCACGTCGAGGGGGGACACTTAGTTAAGAATGTTGAGAGGCAACCCGACTGTTCAGCAGTGTTGCCAACTTGGTAAAATAATTACCAGATCTGGTAATTTTTTGAGAAAATCAAGAAAAACTAAGGGACTGCTAGGTTTATGAATGCAAGCAGCCCCTATACTTAGTAATTTTTTTTGTTTTTTTGTATCAGAATTAGGTGCTATTTAAGTGCTCCTAAATAGTCGAAAAAAAAATATAATTGATTAATTATTAACTGAGTTACAGATTTTTTTTAATTATAAGGGGACTGCTGGCTTTACGTTTACATGTTGTTGTGTCAGAATGACGAAAAAACTTTGAGATCTATATAATAATTAGGTGCTTTTTAGGGCCTCTAATTAAGAATTAGATGCTCCTCTAGTTTTTGAGAAAATCAAAAAAAAAAAAACTAAGGGATTGCTAGGTTTATGAAAGCTAGTGGTCCCCTATAGTAAAAAATATTTTTCCAAAATTTTCTTTTGTATCAGAATTAGGTGCTTTTTAGGTGCTCTTGAATAGTCGAAGAAAAAATAGAATTGATTTATTATTAACTGAGTTACAGATTTTTTTTTAATTATAAGGGGACTGCTGGCTTTACGTTTACAAGTTGGTGTGTCAGAATGACGAAAGAGCTTCGAGATCTATATAATAATTAGGTGCTTTTTGGGTGTTAATTAGGGCCTCTAATTAAAAATAGGGTGCTTCTCTAGTTTTTGAGAAAATCAAAAAAAACTAAGGGATTGCTAGGTTAATGAAAGCTAGTAGTCCCCTATAGTGAAAAATATTTTTCCAAAAATTTATTTTGTATCAGAATTAGGTGCTTTTTAGGTGCTCTTGAATAGTCGAAGGAAAAATAGAATTGATTAATTATTAACTGAGTTACAGATTTTTTTTTTAATTATTAGGGGACTGCTGGCTTTACGTTTACATGTTGATGTGTCAGAATCACAAAAAAACTTCGAGATTTATATAATAACTAGATGCTTTTTGGGTGCTAATTAGGGCCTCTAATTAAAAATTAGGTGTTCTTCTAATTTTTGAGAAAATAAAAAAAAACTAAGGGATTGCTAGGTTTATGAAAGCTAGTAGCCCCTAATAATTAAAAAAAAATCTGTAACTCAGTTAATAATTAATCAATTCTATTTCTTCTTCGACTATTTAGGAGCACCTAAAAAGCACCTAATTCTGATACAAAAGAAAATTTTGGAAAAATATTTTTTACTATAGGGGACTACTAGCTTTCATAAATTTTCAATCCTTTAGTTTTTTTTTGATTTTCTCAAAAAAAAAGCAGCACTTAATTTTTAATTAGAGGCCCTATTTACCACCTAAAGAGCACCTATTTATTATGTAGATCTCGAAGTTTTTCCGTCATTCTGACACAACAATATGTAAACGTAAAGCCAGCAGTCCCCTAGTAATTGAAAAAAAATCTGTAACTCAGTTAATAATTAATCAATTCTATTTTTTCTTCGACTATTCAAGAGCACCTAAAAGCACCTAATTCTGATACAAAGAAAAAAATTGAAAAAATATTTTTTACTATAGGGGACTGCTAGCTTTTATAAACCTATAGCATTCCCTTAGTTTTTTTTTGATTTTCTCAGAAACTAAAGGAGCACCTAATTTTTAATTAGAGACCCTAATTAGCACCTAAAAAGCACCTAATTATTATATAATTCCCGAAGTTTTTTTCCACCTTGGGACTTGGGACTGCTAGGTTTATAGACCTGAATTTATGGCCATTTGCACCGTTCATTTTGAAGGAGGTTTAACGATAATCAACGCTTAAAGTGACATTTTTACATGTTAGAATTTGACATTGGACATTTGAATGTGAAATTTTAACCAATAGGAAAGAAATCCGCAAAAAAAATCGCTATATCGCGTCTATGGAGACTAGTCTTAAATAGTTATGCCAAAGGTTACCAATATACCTATTAAGGCCGGTTTATTCATCTTCTGATAAACTGTCAGGTATGCAATCTGACCCATATAAAAACGAAATTTGTTATCCCATTGATTGGCCAGTTATCCGCCGACCAATAGAATTATAGAACGGTGCACTTATCTTGCAGGTAGTTACCAGGGAGCTTATCTGAAGATGAACAAACCGTGCCTAAGTATCTTTACCAATATCTGTAATGTTATGTTATACAGAATGGATTTTTTTTACAATAATGTATTTGTTCATAGGTATATCCTGTGTATACATTAGGTATGCAGTGTTATTTTATCTGAATTTTATTTTTTCATACTAGATTTTGTTGTTATTACATTTTTATTTTAAACCTAACAAAAAAACAATAAAAAATAGGTACTTAAAATAAATAATTGAAATCTAAAAATTTTAGCACAATTTTTGTTTAGCAACAAAGACTTAGTAATATTCTGGTATTGGCAGGATTGAGAGAAATCTAGTAATATTTTGGTATTCCAAGTTTCATAATCTGGTAAAATGGCCATTCATATAGTTGGCAACACTGCTGTTCAGAGTGAAGCTCGGAATCTGAATACATTGCCTTCAACTATCTTCCACCAAGGAAGGCAAGTTTGGACCTCCCTAAAAAAGGGTATTTTACAATTTCCTAAAATTAACTTATCCTAACAACATATTTTATTAAGGTGCTAAAATCTTACGAAACGTTTGTACAATCATAAACCTAAAATTAACCTAGGAGTTGTAATTCTCGGCATATGTATTATAAAAAAGGCCTGGGAAGGTACTATGTCTTTGGCGACAAGAGTACTTCTCATAGGCTGTATTTGACTTAGTTTTTATATTTACAACAGTTGGGGTTTCTGCAATAGAAGTATCGACTTTCGATAAAATTGGTGTGAACAGGACAATGGTTATATAATAATTCTAGCCCGCATCGTCTTTGAACCCTAACAGCATAAAGTATTGTGTAGTATAACACACCCGGGTTCGTTCAGTAAGATTGAACGATAAGAATTTGTATTACCTTTCAAACAACGAATCTTCTGAAAAATAAAATAAAAAACAAATAGGACCTACGTTGTGGAAACTTACTCAATTTTACTTACTGGACATGCGCCCGACATAGCAAATATTTGGGAAATTTAAGGGAACTTGAGATATGTTAAAGAAACGAAACATTTGTGAAACGTCTACTTTATTATTAAAGTAAATCGTATCGTTCTCATCCTAGAACTAACGAGGGGATAGAGCACTCAGAGAAACCCTCGATCTAACATTCCTCAAAAATCGAAACATACTGTGTAATTTTAATGATAATTGTGAGTCAATAATTTAAGTCAATAAAAGTTTAAATTAGGTACCATCCTTTGTCTTTATGCTAAAATTTTAATTCCACACACAACATTCAATCAACACTAATACCTATATTCAATACTGAAGAGTTTTTTGGTTAGTTAGCCGGTTTCCCAGCAGGTACTGAGGTCCCATACGGGAAGCTACTCAGCTATAGTTGTTTTTGAGTCAATATCTCTAGATTAATTATTTCAGTTTTAATTTACTTCTTCATCCGTGTTGTTCACAGCATGAAACGATTTTTGTTAAATACATGAACGATGCACATGTTATAAAAAAAAAATTATACACAAACAAAAAAAAACATAAAAATGGAAAAAAATGATACTTGTATAAATTGAACTCTCACAAACAAAATAATAATTATCTAACTGACCTGGTTCCTTGACTCACACACTAATAACAAATTGGATTGAACAATCAGTTTATTGCAAAATAAAAATAAAAATTGAATAATGAATAATTACAGAAACGCGACACGCGTCCAAGGGACCAGTACCAGCTTGTTCTCTAGTCTAATGCTCAATTCTTTTTCTCTACCTCTCGTTCGGTTCGGTACCCTTTCAGTACGCTTCACGGCGCATTAAGAAGGTTGTAACATTTATTTTTATTTCTTCTTCGACTATTTAGGAGCACCTAAAAAGCACCTAATTCTGATACAAAAGAAAATTTTGGAAAAATATTTTTTACTATAGGGGACTACTAGCTTTCATAAATTTTCAATCCTTTAGTTTTTTTTTGATTTTCTCAAAAAAAAAACAGCACTTAATTTTTAATTAGAGGCCCTATTTACCACCTGTTTAGATTTCTTTAATAACTCAGACATTTGTTGCACGTCATCGACGGTCCACAACACGCCCTATGTTATCGAACGCCCCATGTTATCGCACGCCCCTCAAAAAATAGACAAATGAATATAACCCAACATTTTTAATGACAGTTTCGGTCTGGAAAATTCGATTCCAGTATCATCCAGTTACACACACTCAGCGCAACAAGTTCCGTGTCAATGCACTTCCTCCACGTGGTTAAAAAACCAACACTGTTAATTGCTATAATTAATTTAATCGTAACATTGTACTGTTCGTCTTTGTTGATCCGTTTGTTTGCGGTAGTAAAAGTGTTTTGAGTTGGAATTAAAACGATTAAAAACTAACCACGTTCGAGTTTTATTAAAACCACCCAAGGTCTATCTGGTCCACTCTATCGAAGGAACTCTAAAATCCCCACATAATTTCTGGTCTCTTCTCACGGATTGTTGACTTGCAACCGATTAAAATTGATAGACAAAGTGGTTTTAAGAAACAATTCGGATACTTTTGACGTTGAAAATAGTACTTGTGTGCATTGACTCGTGAAAACAAAAAAGTGAACTCTCAGTAATCCAGTCTCCGCCCCATTGTAGCAGACTGTAGGATCGCAGTCCTCTCGCTACGCCCCAGTGGCCTCGCGGCTCTAGTTTTGTGGCCCAATCCCGTGGCCTTGCAAATTGGAAATTGAAGATTACGGCACTCTGTCGCCTGGATTTCAAGGAAAATTTAAGGTCAGATCTTTCAATTTTATTTATGATGGTTATGGAAAGTCGTTCACTACAGAACTTCAAGAATTTCATCACACTGTGACTGTACTGGTTTTTTTGTAGTGGTTTTGTGCATTTGTTTTGGTGTTCTATAGAATATTTTTGCACTCTCTGTGGCAAATACTTATTTGCAATTTAACTGACATTAATTTAAAGTAGGAAGGAATAATATAGACTCTTTTCTCACAACTTTTTTATAAGATTCTTGCAATCTTTCTCGTTTTTCAAAAACAAAAAATTTCTTATTTCATTTAAAGCTAAAGCGTAGATATTTCTTTCAATTTAAAATGTCTGAATTAGGAATTGATGTAGAAAGCCTCAAACGCAAAAGAGGCAGGCAAAAGGCTGTGATAACAAGAATTGAAAACTTTGTTCGACAAAATGTTGATGTTGCTGTAGTATTTTGGATCTCTCCGTGACACGCACTCCGCAGTCGATAGACTAACTAACTAACTATCGACGTACCAAGTGGTTGTCCGGGTAGACCATCCCGCGTCACCCTCAGTGCTGTACACTACATCTCTTCCTTTCTTTTGAGAAATTAAACACAACTTAATAAAGAAATGTGCATAAATATTTTTTATTACAAAACTTCATATATATATATATATATAAATTGAAGAGCAGAAAACTGTTTTACATAATAAGTGAGAACTCAGTCTATTAAACATAAACAAGGGTTAAGTCCCTAGTAGCTAGCAGTCATTAGCTGCTATTTTCCATTCATTCCCGACTCGTTTCATGTGGAGCACATTTCGCCTTACCTCTTCACCGGTTACATCATTTGTTGCTGTTACGTCGCCACCATTTCTCGAAATAACTGTATGTGGTGTGGCATCAAAGGTCGAGTCTATTTTGTTTTCCTTTCTCATTCGTTTTAGGATAACTGTATCTCCTTCTGTGATTTCACTATCTCTGGCTTGTCTTCGTTTGTCTGTATACTCTTTTCCTTTTTGTTTCTCCAGCCTATCTTTATCTTGTATCTCTTCTTCTATACTACACTCAGTGATCATCGGGAGTTTATCTTTCAATTTGCGTCCATTTTTGGCCACCAGACTTTGGTCCTCAATCTTCTTTTCATGCTTACAATTCCGGGGTGGCCTTCGTGGCCTAATTCCAAAACTCGTTCACGTAACGCCTTCGGAATAACTATTCGGTTTCCTCGTAGTAATATGTTGTTCGAGAAGCATAGTTCATTTTGGAATATTTTATAGGAGATTGCGGAACCCGACCAAACATCTTTATAGAGACCGTCTTTTACTTGTCGTATTTCCTCGTCATTTTCTGATAATTGTTGTATTTCACTTAGCGAAATAGCTACTGGTGTCGAACTTTCAATAATCTGTCTTATATGTTCATCCTCCTCAAAGGGGGCGGATTCCACGTTGGCACAAAGTCTGGAGAGAGGGTCAGCAATATTGCTTTTACCAGGTCTATAAATAACTTTATAATGGTAACATTGTAGGCGGAGAACCCACCTTTCGACTCTTGCACAAGGTTTAGATGTTGGACTGAAAATAAACTGCAAAGGTTTATGGTCGGTTATTAGCTCAAATTCCTTTCCGTATAGATAAATGTGGAAATGTTCCACCGCCCAAACCAAGGCGAGGGCTTCTTTTTCAGTCTGGCAAAACTTCTTTTCGTTAGTCGATAAGGCTTTGTTCCCATAGGCAATTATTCGAGGTTCACCTGAAGAACTGAACTGTATCAATATCGCCCCTAGGCCTACTGGACTTGCATCTGCTATTAATTGTGTCCTAGCCGTTGGACAATAGTAGCCTAAACATTTGTCGCTCGATAGCTCTTCCTTAAGCTTATTGAATGCCATTTGCTGTTCCTTGCTCCAGACTATATTATTTTCCTTATCTGCTTCTTTTAGTGCATTTCGTAGGGGTTCTGTGATAGTGGCTAAATTTGGTACATAGTTCCCTACATAATTTATTAGCCCTAGAAAACTTCTCAGTTCTGTGGTGCTTTCAGGCTTTCTAAATCTCTTAATGGCTTCCACTTTGTTTGGGGATGGTTTGATTCCAGTTCTCGTGAGGATGTGTCCTAGGAATTCCACTTCAGTCACCTTGAAGGTGCATTTGTTGATATTTAGTAGCACATTATTACTTTTCAAGATTTCTATCAGTTTATTCAGTCTAGCGTCATGTTCTTCTTCTGTTTCGCCAAATACGAGAAAATCATCTATAAAGTTGAAACACCCTTCACATTGTGTTATCATCCTTTCTGTCACCTTTTGGTAGATCTCCGGGGCACAGCAGATACCAAACATTAATCTTTTGTACCTAAATAATCCTTTATGGGTAATAAAGGTGGTGATATGTCGCGACCTGGGTGAAATTTCTATTTGATGAAAAGCTTGTTTTACGTCCAACTTTGAGAAGAAACGTGCTCTTCGTAATTTAGGCAGAAATGTGTTCATCGTAGGTAATGGATGGTTCTCTCGTAGTATGGCGCGATTCGCTCTCCTCATATCTACGCAGATTCTTACTTCACCATCCGACTTCAATATGGGAACAATCGGTGATATCCATTCTGAATGCCCATCTACTGGTTCTATGATATCACTTTCAATCAATTTGTTGAGTTGTTTATCAACCTTTTCCTCGAGCGGCACTGGTATTCTACGCAAAGGTTGAATAACTGGAAGGACATTATCATCTATTGGAATATCTATGGAAATTCCTTTCATCTTCGGAAAAGGGGTTTTCGATGATTCTTCCTTAATTGATAGTATGTCTAATCCTATTCGTAGCACCCCCAATTTGACAGCTGTTTCCTTTCCTAGTAAGTTTGCTTGGCCATTCTCCACGACATAAAACACAGCATTCAAGCTTCTGTTAACTACACTTATATTTGCTTCAAATGATCCCAACAAGAGCAACGGTTCTGGGTTTGCGTAGGACCGAAATAATTTATCTGGCCTCTTGTTTTGATTAGTAATTTTCACTTTCTTTTCCTTCAGAAGTCGCCAAGTAGATTCACTAATAATGTTGCTTTTGCTCCCAGAATCGATGACTAAGTCAATCTCAACACCTCCTAATGTGCACTTGATTTTGTCATCCCCTTCCACGTGAAAAATGTATTCTTCTGAGGATTTACCATCATCCAGTAAATTAACGTTTTCTGTGAGTTTTTTTTTCTTCGATGTGCCAAATTGGTTATTATCCTCTTGATTGTTTCTTTTGAAACCTCTCTGCATTTTACATTTTATTCTGAAGTGCCCGATTCTTCCACATTGTAGGCAAGTTTTGTTGCGCGCAGGGCAGTTAGCATCTTTAGCAGAATGTCCTTTAAATCCACAGCGGAAACATTCCATCCTATTAAATCCTGTAGGTCCTGGTTTAGAAAATCTATTTGTAGTAGAATTTTCTCTGATTCTGTTTATGTCTGATGAAGGATGGTCGAGTTTGAAGGAATTATATTTATCTATTTGCGACTGTACAGTTTCTAACGATTTTGCTACAACCGTGATATCAGTTAATGTTTTAGAATCATCCATTTCCAAAATTCTACGCCTTAATTTTTCAGAATTGCATTTTTCGACAATCTGATCTATAATGTGTTCTTCAATGTTGGCGTACTGGCATTTAATTGCTTGACGTCTTAATTTGAGTAAAAAGTTGTCAAATTTCTCATGAGGTTCTTGTTGGATTAAACGGAAGACGTGTCGCTCGTAAATACGACTTTGTTTTGGAGCGAAATGATTATTTAATTGTTGAATAATCTTGTCGTACACGTTAACATCGTCTTCTTGATTTTCGTCATTTATTTCGGGTAAACTGAAATATATTTCTTGCAGACTGGTTCCACCATTATGAAGTAATATAGCCCTCTTCTTTGTTGGATCAGTAATTGACGCCGCCTCAAAATAAATTTCCAGGGATCTTTTCCATCTTTCCCATTTACTACGCAGAGCGAAATCGTCTGTATCGCAATCAAATGGGGCTATAGAGGATAGTCCTTGAGCCAGAAATTCCATATCTGTTGAAAAAAAATATCAATAGGTAACTTATTATTACCTATTATTCAAGAATTGCATATTTCACCTAACTGCCCAATTTCCACCACACAAAAATCTGCTAAATAACTTTCCTTAAAGAATAGGTACCTAAGTACCTACGTGACCATAAAATAGACTGCCTACATTTTTCTACCTACGCAAAATGTGACCCTTTTTGAACAGTAGGATAGTACCCTTCTGTATCACCTCAAACAAACGATTTTTCTACAAAAAGTTACCTGGTTGCGTTCGATCCCCAACAAAAGAAACTTGGTACCTACTTCCATTAAGAGTAAATAAGGAAATATAATAGTGTCATCTATTACATCAGAATAATAATTTCAATATGTCGTAGATCAAAAAAAAATATATGTATGCAGTGTGATCTATAGGTATCTAATAAAAAGGGAAAAAGTTATTTAAAAAAAACTCGTATTATTTTACACATTATGATAACCATCTAACGATTATCTTGCTTACATTTCCTAAATTGTAAACAACGCCGAGTATACACTCGACAACAACAATTTAAAAAAAATCAGTCCTACTACTTTCCAATCGACCTTACTTTTTCCATGGTATTACGAATTTAATCAATTTTCAACACACATTAATTAGGATTCTTCCTTAATAACATACAAATTCAATCACTCCTATTACGCATTTAAGCATTTTTCTTTTTCTAACAACATTCTATTGCATTTCTTCAGTGGCATACGAATTTAATCACCACTATCAATCATTTAGGCTTTTCTTTTATGCAATACGAATTCAATCTATTGCCTTTTCTGCATGGTATACGAATTTAATCACCACTAACAATCATTTAGGCCTTTCTTTTATGCACTACGAATTCAATCTATTGCCTTTTATGCATGGTATACGAATTTAATCACCACTATAACAATCATTTAGATATTTAAGCCTTTCCCATCTCTTCATAACTACCACTTACCTCTGTGCCCTTAATAGCGTCCAGAATAGAAAATAAGTACAACAAACTTTGGTACAACACACACAACGTGAACAAAAACTATTTAGTTCGCAATCCTCGTCGCCAATGTAGTATTTTGGATCTCTCCGTGACACGCACTCCGCAGTCGATAGACTAACTAACTAACTATCGACGTACCAAGTGGTTGTCCGGGTAGACCATCCCGCGTCACCCTCAGTGCTGTACACTACAGTTGCAAATATTGATGTTAATGATTTTGTTGTAAGGGAAGTGCAATTACACAAAGCTTATGCGTCATATCTAGAAGTACAAGATGATATTGAAGATGTTGACGAAACTCAATCTGCTGACAGAGATGAATTTGAAGGTAGATATTTCAATCTTGCAGCAAAGTTAAAATCTTTAATTCAAAGGTTTTCTCAGGTATCAATTAACTCGCCCATCCCACAACTTCTAGCCACACCACCTCTAGCCTTGCCTAATGGCCCACCAATTAACCCTCATTCAATTCAAGTTAAGCTTCCTAGTTTAAATGTACCTACTTTTACAGGTAATTTCAAGGATTGGCCCGCTTTTAAAGATATTTTCGCTGCATTAATAGATTCAAATCAGAATCTCTCCCCTGTGCAAAAACTAATGTATTTGAAATCTGCTTTGAAAGGTGAACCATTGGACCTTGTGAATAGTTTGTTAATGACCAACGAAAATTATGCAGTTGCAAATGAAATGTTGAACAAGCGATATGACAAAAAACTTTTGATTATTAATTCATTGTTGCAGGGTCTATTGGACGTCCCACATATTTCCAAAAATAATTGCACAGCCTTGAGGCAATTCATAACTCAGGTTAACAAAAATCTAAAGTCGTTAGAAGCACTACAAGTTGATATCGAGAATTGGGATTTGCTTTTAATTTATATTTTCTCTAAACATTTAGATGCTGCAACAAGGCAAGACTTTGAACTAGAGCGAGAAACAGACGATTTGCCTACATTGGACGAATTTATGGATTTTTTAGAAAGAAAGTGCTCATCGTTAGAATCACTAACAGATGATTTCAATACTGAAAATAAGTATTCTCAAAAAGGTTCACGAGTTCATGTCGCTCAAGAAACTGACACAAATAAATATATAGGTTGTTTTTATTGTAAATTCAAAAACCATAACATTTATAAATGCTCTAAATTTTTGAAAATGCCTGCTTCTCAAAGAAAACAGTTTGCTATGCAGAATAAATTGTGTTTTAACTGCCTCGGTAATAAGCACAATGTGTCTCAGTGTCCCTCGTCAAATTGCAGGATTTGTTCTGCAAGACACCACTCTCTGTTGCATGAATCTCGAGAGAGTGGAAGTACAATGCATCAAGTGCATGAGCCTTCACCCAAACCACCTGGTAATAATGTACAACCGAGTGTACAACCCAGTGCACAACCCAGAAATCCCCATGGTAGGCCTCACTCTCAGGATGCAAATAAACATGTTGTAGTAGAGCACGCTGCGCTAGAGCTCCCTCAGGATAACGTCTCAGAAGACAATAATCCAAGCTCATGTCATTTGTCTCAAAGCTATTCTCAAATATTGCTTGCTACAGCAAAGGTGTTATTAGTTTCAGAAAATGGAACCAAAGTGCTTGCACGTGCGCTATTGGACTCCGCATCTCAAACGACTTTTATCACTTCACATATGTTTAAGAAGTTAGCATCGCCATCGGTTAAAATTCATCTACCAATTTCAGGAATAGGTAGCACTAGAACTCAAGTGACTCACTCTGTGAAAGTGAATATTTTGTCTCGACACGAAAAGTTTTCTCTCTTTGCTCATTGTGCCATATTGGACAGAATTACGTCTGTGATTCCTCATGTCAGAGTGGACACAAGTAAATTGCCCTTGCCCCAAAACTTAAGGTTGGCTGATGAAGAATTTCATATTCCCGCACCTATAGATTTGTTAATAGGAGCAGATCTATATTATGAAATTATTACACCTGGTATTATTACTCTTGGCAAAAATCTGCCTACTATCCAAAATTCCCGATTAGGTTGGGTAATAGGTGGTCCAGTTCCCAGTGAAAACGCAGCGATGAATTCTCTTGTGAGCGTCTCTTTGTTTTGTTCTAGTCCTTCATTGGAAGAGCTTCTACCCAAATTTTGGAACTTAGAGGAGTACCCTCATAAAAGGTTTGTTTCTCCAGAAGATAAAAAATGTGAAAGTATCTTTCAGGAAACCACTAAACGATTGTCTGACGGTAGGTTCCAAGTAAATTTGCCTTTTCAGGATGAAGGTGCCTCTGGACTCCTTGGTGATTCTTTCATGTTGGCTCGACAACGATTTTTTACGCTTGAAAAAAGATTCCGTAGAGATAACGATTTATTCTTGCGTTATAAGGCCTTCATCAACGAATACCTGCTATTAAATCATGCGAAATATGTTCCCTTGAATGCATCTTCTAGTTCAATGCCGTATTTTCTTCCACACCATTGTGTAATTAAGGAGTCAAGCTCAACCACTAAAATTCGCGTGGTGTTTGACGGTTCGATGAAGACCACGAACGGCTTGTCTCTGAATGATGTAATGTTGAAGGGCCCCACAGTGCAACCTGACCTGGTTGATATTCTATGCAGATTCCGCACTTTTAAGTATGTTCTCACCACTGACATCAAGAAAATGTACCGTCAGGTACAAATCAACCCCGCCCAATTGCACTTACAAAACATCTTGTGGAGAGACAACCCTGATGAAGATTTGAGGTGTATCCAATTGCTAACCGTGACTTATGGGACAAAAGCGGCACCATATTTGGCAACAAGGTGTTTAGTTCAGTTAGCTCAAGACAATGCCCTCTCTTTTCCTCTTGCTTCGGATACTACTTTAAATCAATGTTATGTTGATGATATTTTGTCAGGCGCCAACTCTCAAGATGACTTGAAGAGACTCCGCACGGAACTCACTCTTATGTTCGAACAAGGTGGTTTTCATTTGCACAAATGGTTTTTCAATGAGCCCTCGATGTATATTAGTGCTGACACTAGGGTTGATTCAGATGAAGTTTCGCTAAGGGAACCTCTAAGCAAGGTACTGGGTATTGCTTGGAATTCTGTTGACGATTCCTTCAAGATAACTTGCTCGGTGCCCGATGATTTTGCTATTACAAAGCGTCCAGTCCTGTCCCAACTATCCCAAATGTTCGATCCATTAGGTTTGATTAGTCCTATAGTCATCTTGGCTAAAATCATCATGCAACAGCTATGGTTAAAAAGGTTGGATTGGGATGATCCCCTGAGCTCAGATCTACTTGATGTTTGGAAACGGTTTTCAAACGGACTGAAGGATCTGCCCAACATATCCGTGCCAAGATGGTTACACACCTCAAGCGACATTTTGGATTTCGAATTGCAGGGGTTTTCGGACGCAAGTCTTTCAGCATATGGAGCTGCAATTTATTTACGTGTTATCTATAAGGATGGTTCCGTTTCTTCTCGTCTCATTTGCTCGAAATCAAGGGTAGCTCCCTTAAAGACAGTCTCAGTTGCTCGCCTTGAACTATGCGGAGCTGTTTTATTGGCTAAACTTGTTCACAGAATGAAATCAGTCTTCTCTTACTCATTTTCAAAAATCGCGCTTTGGGCTGATTCTGAAATTGTTCTCAGCTGGTTGAATGACACTCCATCTAGATGGACAGTTTTTGTTGCAAATCGAGTCTCAGAGATTCACGAACTCAGCTCAATTTCTCAATGGCGTCACATCGACTCCAAATCCAATCCTGCAGACTTGATTTCTCGAGGTACAGACTCATCCACATTACTCAGCAGCGATTTGTGGTGGCATGGCCCATCCTTTTTGTCTGACCCTAACTTTATTGTTCAAAATGCGCCCTCTTTCTCTGAAATACGATCTCCTCCTGAACAAAGAACGGTCTCATATGTCGCAATACCTGAAGTTTCTCTAAACTTTAAAAGATTCTCGAAATTAACAAGCTTGCAGAGAACAATAGCCTTCGTTTTAAACGTCCTGTCTTCCGAGGAAGTTCAGTGGAAGTTTATTCTGCCTTCAAGCCCTGACTGGGAGGCAGGCATAAAATCAACCAAATTTCATCTGCGGAGAATTATTGGTAAAACAATATTAACATTCGAGCAATTGACTACGGTCTTAGCTCAAATAGAAAGCATTCTCAACTCTCGACCTCTATGTCCTGCTTCAACTGACTCGTCTGACCTCACATGCCTTACACCTGGCCACTTTATAATAGGTCAACCTCTTACATCTTTTCCTGAAAAGGATGTGTCTTCAGTCCCTGACAATCGACTTTCGTTTTGGGAACAATGTTCCAAAATTAGGTCACTTTTTGGAAGAGATATTCTACTGAATATCTGAACAGCTTACAACATAAGCCCAAATGGATCAAACCCGCATCCAATTTAAAGGTCGACATGCTGGTGTTACTGAAAGAAGATAACACACCCCCTCTGGACTGGATGCTGGGTCGGATTCGGAGAGTAATGACTGGTCCAGATGGCAAGGTTAGAGTGGCTGAGGTGAGAACACAAACCGGCTGTTTTGTTAGGCCTATTACAAAATTGGCTCCCTTGCCTTTTGATTAAGTTGAAGGCGAGACTTCAACTGGGGGGGAGGATGTTTAGATTTCTTTAATAACTCAGACATTTGTTGCACGTCATCGACGGTCCACAACACGCCCTATGTTATCGAACGCCCCATGTTATCGCACGCCCCTCAAAAAATAGACAAATGAATATAACCCAACATTTTTAATGACAGTTTCGGTCTGGAAAATTCGATTCCAGTATCATCCAGTTACACACACTCAGCGCAACAAGTTCCGTGTCAATGCACTTCCTCCACGTGGTTAAAAAACCAACACTGTTAATTGCTATAATTAATTTAATCGTAACATTGTACTGTTCGTCTTTGTTGATCCGTTTGTTTGCGGTAGTAAAAGTGTTTTGAGTTGGAATTAAAACGATTAAAAACTAACCGCGTTCGAGTTTTATTAAAACCACCCAAGGTCTATCTGGTCCACTCTATCGAAGGAACTCTAAAATCCCCACACCACCTAAAAAGCACCTATTTATTATGTAGATCTCGAAGTTTTTCCGTCATTCTGACACAACAATATGTAAACGTAAAGCCAGCAGTCCCCTAGTAATTGAAAAAAAATCTGTAACTCAGTTAATAATTAATCAATTCTATTTTTTCTTCGACTATTCAAGAGCACCTAAAAGCACCTAATTCTGATACAAAGAAAAAAATTGAAAAAATATTTTTTACTATAGGGGACTGCTAGCTTTTATAAACCTATAGCATTCCCTTAGTTTTTTTTTGATTTTCTCAGAAACTAAAGGAGCACCTAATTTTTAATTAGAGACCCTAATTAGCACCTAAAAAGCACCTAATTATTATATAATTCCCGAAGTTTTTTTCCACCTTGGGACTTGGGACTGCTAGGTTTATAGACCTGAATTTATGGCCATTTGCACCGTTCATTTTGAAGGAGGTTTAACGATAATCAACGCTTAAAGTGACATTTTTACATGTTAGAATTTGACATTGGACATTTGAATGTGAAATTTTAACCAATAGGAAAGAAATCCGCAAAAAAAATCGCTATTTCGCGTCTATGGAGACTAGTCTTAAATAGTTATGCCAAAGGTTACCAATATACCTATTAAGGCCGGTTTATTCATCTTCTGATAAACTGTCAGGTATGCAATCTGACCCATATAAAAACGAAATTTGTTATCCCATTGATTGGCCAGTTATCCGCCGACCAATAGAATTATAGAACGGTGCACTTATCTTGCAGGTAGTTACCAGGGAGCTTATCTGAAGATGAACAAACCGTGCCTAAGTATCTTTACCAATATCTGTAATGTTATGTTATACAGAATGGATTTTTTTTACAATAATGTATTTGTTCATAGGTATATCCTGTGTATACATTAGGTATGCAGTGTTATTTTATCTGAATTTTATTTTTCCATACTAGATTTTGTTGTTATTACATTTTTATTTTAAACCTAACAAAAAAACAATAAAAAATAGGTACTTAAAATAAATAATTGAAATCTAAAAATTTTAGCACAATTTTTGTTTAGCAACAAAGACTTAGTAATATTCTGGTATTGGATTGAGAGAAATCTAGTAATATTTTGGTATTCCAAGTTTCATAATCTGGTAAAATGGCCATTCATATAGTTGGCAACACTGCTGTTCAGAGTGAAGCTCGGAATCTGAATACATTGCCTTCAACTATCTTCCACCAAGGAAGGCAAGTTTGGACCTCCCTAAAAAAGGGTATTTTACAATTTCCTAAAATTAACTTATCCTAACAACATATTTTATTAAGGTGCTAAAATGTTACGAAACGTTTGTACAATCATAAACCTAAAATTAACCTAGGAGTTGTAATTCTCGGCATATGTATTATAAAAAAGGCCTGGGAAGGTACTATGTCTTTGGCGACAAGAGTACTTCTCATAGGCTGTATTTGACTTAGTTTTTATATTTACAACAGTTGGGGTTTCTGCAATAGAAGTATCGACTTTCGATAAAATTGGTGTGAACAGGACAATGGTTATATAATAATTCTAGCCCGCATCGTCTTTGAACCCTAACAGCATAAAGTATTGTGTAGTATAACACACCCGGGTTCGTTCAGTAAGATTGAACGATAAGAATTTGGATTACCTTTCAAACAACGAATCTTCTGAAAAATAAAATAAAAAACAAATAGGACCTACGTTGTGGAAACTTACTCAATTTTACTTACTGGACATGCGCCCGACATAGCAAATATTTGGGAAATTTAAGGGAACTTGAGATATGTTAAAGAAACGAAACATTTGTGAAACGTCTACTTTATTATTAAAGTAAATCGTATCGTTCTCATCCTAGAGCTAACGAGGGGATAGAGCACGGCAGAGAAACCCTCGATCTAACATTCCTCAAAAATCGAAACATACTGTGTAATTTTAATGATAATTGTGAGTCAATAATTTAAGTCAATAAAAGTTTAAATTAGGTACCATCCTTTGTCTTTATGCTAAAATTTTAATTCCACACACAACATTCAATCAACACTAATACCTATATTCAATACTGAAGAGTTTTTTGGTTAGTTAGCCGGTTTCCCAGCAGGTACTGAGGTCCCATACGGGAAGCTACTCAGCTATAGTTGTTTTTGAGTCAATATCTCTAGATTAATTATTTCAGTTTTAATTGACTTCTTTATCCGTGTTGTTCACAGTATGAAACGATTTTTGTTAAATACATGAACGATGCACATGTTATAAAAAAAAAATTATACACAAACAAAAAAAACATAAAAATGGAAAAAAATGATACTTGTATAAATTGAACTCTCACAAACAAAATAATAATTATCTAACTGACCTGGTTCCTTGACACACACACTAATAACAAATTGGATTGAACAATCAGTTTATTGCAAAATAAAAATAAAAATTGAATAATGAATAATTACAGAAACGCGACACGCGTCCAAGGGACCAGTACCAGCTTGTTCTCTAGTCTAATGCTCAATTCTTTTTCTCTACCTCTCGTTCGGTTCGGTACCCTTTCAGTACGCTTCACGGCGCATAGAAGGTTGCAACATTTATTTTTTATTCAGTAAAAGCTTTTTTTAAAAAGTTGAGATTTGAAGAGATAATATTTAAAATAGGTGGTTTTCCTCAATTGTTATAATAAAACTTAATTACCCAGATGGTGGAACTTGTAGAAGAGAAAATGTAGTGAATATTAGGATTATTGATAATAATGAATTCACTTATTCACAACACTTCCTTCCTCTTTGCACTGCCTCCTGTTTTGGAACTAGTTTTGCCACTTTCTTCCGAATTCCTATCTTCTTCTTCATATCATGCAACTCGTAGTCTCCAATCCTGCATAAGTTTTTTACGATCGATATGTCCAGCCCAGCGCCATTCAATTTAGCTATTCGAGTTATGAATTATTGTTCTTAGCTTTCCAGTCGTCGCTCATGTAAATTGGGTTTTTTTACCTGTTTCTGTTTGGTTTAATTTGCACATCTTGATGTTGTGCCGTAAGGAAACAGATAGTTTTTGACATTTTCTACTATGATACCATCATCCTGATGAATATTAATACTTTCGGATATTAATTTTGTATTTCCTTCTACTTGGATCGATCTCACTTTCAGTTCCGCCAACATCTCTTGCAGTTCTTCTGTGTTATGACTAATGAGTACAATATCATCCGCAAAGCAGAAGGTGATATGGTTGAGGTATCGGCCGTCTATTTATTCTTCTTTGAATAGAATTCTCTACAGTCTACAGTATAAGTCAGTTATCTCCATTTGAATCTTTGCACGCTCATCAATATTGATCGTTTTGAGGATTTTCATAATTTCTTTCTTTCAATCATCGTTATCACAATTTCTGTAGGTATTGTATTTCCTTATACCTTGACGAATCCTTTCCCTCCGGGGTATTAACTGGTAGGTACTAGTAATGATGTTTAGCAAGATACTGTTACGGGATGGTTTTTCCTGGGCCAAAATAAAAGGAAATAAGCGCATTCGCCTCACTGAATAGTATACCTTCGTCAAGCCACTGTTTTCTTTCCAATAGTTGTGGCCACACTCTTTATTAAACTTTTCATTCTTCCCAGAATCATTGAGTTAGAGATTGAATCATTGAGTTAGAGGTTGAATAATGAAATTGATTTCCTTTTAGTAGGGTTAAAATAAATAGTTAATTGATTTATTAATAAACAAAATCACAATATTTACATGGGAACAACTATTATTGTCTGATTCGATTGGATTGACTTGATTGACAGCGCTCCGAATAAGATCAATGACCGGTTCCAACTTAATTTAAAATAGTCCCATGCCCAACTACCATCAAAATTCCCCAGAACCCTTCACCTTGGAGTTTTGACACAACCTTTTTAAAGGACATTGAAGGGACAAGCAGAGGTCATTCAGGTAGAGGACTTTCCACGATTAAGTGTTCGGGAAAATTCCTCAGGCACATTTTGCCGATTTCTGAGTTGTCCAGTTTTCGCTCATAGATCTATAGGGTGGCTAATCCGTTATTTTAGCACCAAAGCGCCTTGCGCGGATTTCTTTGTGAGCCGAAAAAGAGCAACGTGATCAATTGTTTGTTCCTAAAGGCCAAAGTATTTTGGTAAGTGGTTTTTCTTATTAGTCTTCTCTGTGTTTCTCTATTGCCTATGTATAAGCATAGTTTTCTGTTAATTATATGGTTAAATTCCGAATATTGGACATACCTACCTATCGCTCCACGCCCAGTCTCATAACGTCCATTTGTTTCAGGCCTTTAGTCGTCACGCTTTACTATTTAACTTTGAAGAGTTGAACGTTAAGCTTACTGTATATTTCAAGTCGTACCTCCTGTTTTCAGCCTCTGCTAGACAATTGGAAGCTTTAGTGACTAGTTACTGAACTCCAGTGTCCAGGGCCAGTTGCTTATGTCGCGACCCTGATCCAGTCCCAGGCCATCGGAAACACTGGAAGATATCAATCCAATCCTTCAGGTTCCCCTCACGGGATTAAAGACTACTTGATAAGTGTGTTGTATTGTCTCAATATCTGGAACCTATCAAACCTTACCAACCCCTTGTTGGAATAAATCACCACAGCGACGCAGTCTTCTACAATATTAAATATGCCCTTCAGGTTTTTGTTGTTTCAATTTTAATTAATTATCTATATTACCTACCTATATTATATGAAACTTGCCCATCAGGTTATGTAAAGTGCGACAAGTGAGTGAACCTGTGTGGAAGGAATACGGCCAAAACGCTCCTGATTGGCGCGAGATTAAATATACATATATTCGGGTCGTCGCATCAGGGTAACCGCAATTTTCGCAATGCGCCACGTCGGGGACCCGTCGCGACGTATAGTATAGGTTTTCGTCTTCCTCTCTGCTACTTTATGCGTTACCAAGGTTCACTCAGTTGTCGCACAGCAAAGCGTTTCACTTCTGCCCTTCCTTCTTGTCTACTTTTATATGCCAGGTTGTGCTGCCATAGCTCCGTAGAAGTTTCCTGCTTTCGTTATATCGGTTGACTTCGTGTAATGCAGGGAAAAGCAGGTGGCGCTCGATATTTAATTATTTAATTGATCCACACCCCTCTCCGCATTGGAAGCTAGTCGGCAACCCTTCACACGAAGTCCTGTTTCTAGATTTTAGCCACCGACCAACCCTCTCTCTCTTTTTTTTTTTTGTTTTAGTTACCCATTCAAGGTCTCACTTCCTCAAATTTTATTATTTCCTTTTCAATCGCGTTTTGCGGGTAACAATACTGTGTTGGGGATGAAGGTTGCCTTGAAAATGTTTCGAGATCTATCACTGGGTTACGGTGGCCCTGAGAAAAGGTGGTTGCTACTCAGTGGGATGACATTGCCTTGTGGAATGGCTCTGTTTGAGGAAACACGACTATCCGGTAGAGAAGGCGAAAAGAAACGAAAAAGATCTTTTGGAAATTCGACATCCAATGCCTTCTAAAACTAATAGAACTTCCAGAAGAAAATATACTCCTTTTTTTGGGTACCATTACAGCGGTTGTCTCGATTTTTTATATCCAGATATCCATATATGTTATATGAAAATTAAACTGATTAAACTGCTGACTGCTATAGGGGGACTGCATTTTTAAATTAAACAATGTGTTCAAGATAAGGAGGACTAGTATGGGGATCTCGGAAACAGTATGAGATACAACGTTGCTCAAATTAGGAGGAAGCTGTGTAATTTTGTGCTCATTGAAATGTCGCTCTGATAATTTAAAAATTCCGAGTGATATCAGAGATATCCGGAAAAACCCGAAATTCGCCCAAAACGATTTTATTTTTTCCCGAACTTATTTGAAGATATATTGTCAACTACCTACTTAGGAGATGAGGGCCCGGTATTCAACCTTATTATTTAAAAAATAAATTCATATAAATAGCAGGCCAAGCCGAGCAACAGACAGACTTCAACCAGTGTTAGTACCGCCAACCTGGGAACACCCCTCTGGAGTTAAGTCTCCCCAGTGGAAGTACCGTCACCCTGGGAAAGCCCCTCTGGGAAATTGCATCGTCATCTAGTGCAAGTACCGCTACCCTGGGAGAACCCCTCTAGATGAGGATCAGTTAAACATAGATTTAGCTTTCAACCATCTATACCCTACACCCTTCGCCACAGAGAGGTTGTGACAAGATTTCAAAATAAAGCCGAGTTCGTTTTTGTCATCTTTTTCGTCGATTTTCTCCGAAATTTTGACAGGCACGTGACTGGATAAGACAGTTTCAATTTACAAATCACGTGCATGTCAAAATTTCGGAGCAAATCGACGAAAAATATGACAAAAACGAACTCGGCCTATAGTGCATTTACATTCACTTCAAAGTCCAATTTGTCATGAAATTGACCTGCTTGCCATATGGCGACAGCTACAATATGACATTATCAAATTTGTAATCTGAAGTTTTGTCTTTGGGCCACCATATCATCAGATCCCCATACTGACCCTTATTATTTTGGACACATAAGGTCTGTTTCCGCAGAAATCACAAACCAGTCGGAGTAAATTTCATTGGTTGAAGCTAGTTTTCTGACTATTTCTGACTGTTTTCAACCAATGAAATTCACTTTGATTGGTTTGTGATTTCTGCAGAAACAGACCTATTGTATACTCGTTCACCAATAAAGTGGTACTAAGGAACACTCTTTGACATATACCTGGTGAGTTTGGATGTCGCTTCAGAAATGGATTAATTCTAGCTCCAGCCAGCGCTAAATAGGGTGTTCCAATATTCATTTTAGCTAAAAGCCAACTGGTAAGATAGACAAGATATCCAAGATCTCTCGTTTTCCATCCACTAAATCCAAATTCCATTCGGAAATCTATTCTACCAGCTGATTGATCTTCCAATTCCTGACCCGAAATACAAAAGAAAAATATGTGAAGAAACAGAATACTAGTATGACACAGTATTAGCTGGAAACTATAAACATTTTATAAGAGACGGCAAATTACTGAAATCGAGATTAAAGACATACCTACAAAAGAGCTTGAGATATTTATTTTGTAACTTCATACTACTTCCATATTTGCAGCGTCTTATCTACTCTATCTTCCAACTATATCTTGTCAACAAAGCTAAACTTCGCTCAAAGACAAACGTGCGATTGGCAAGTCAAATTATTTGGCGTCGCTAGTTGTCTTTATCTAATGGAAAGATTTTTGATATGCGTAAAGCAAAGACAAACAAACATGATCAGTTCATTACACAGAGACAGGGTGCTTTAGTCAATATTGTTCGACTGTAACTAACTTCGTATTACCGTTGACACAGCGATGAATTAATTGACCAAAAAGAAAGTCTTTTCTTCCAGGAATGTCCTCAAAGCTTTTGATTAATAAACTCCACTACTAAAGACAACTATAAGGTAATTTGTCCGGAAACTTGCTACATGCATATACCTGAATGATGACATAGGTGTGGCTGAAAACCCCTTCTGACCCTGCTTCGCCACTCAGGATCCAAACCTGTGTGATATATGTTAAATTAATCAGACATTTAACTTTAGATATAGTTTTCCGCTCCTTCACACAACCTTCTATGAATAAAAAACTCCATGATGCATCCGTGTTAAAAGTTCATTGCTAAATACACAAAGATTTTTACCCCATAGGCCAAAATATAAAGAAGAATCTCAAGATTTCATCTCCAATCTGAAACTCATCAGCTATCGAATTTTATTAATGCTCAAACAAGATTAATCAGATAGAAATCAGCAAACTTATTCGCGAGCTTTTCTTTAGAGATTTAATCTCGCCATTAAAATTTCCTTTTATTAAGAGAGGAATTAATCGAACCGCCTCCCGAACGATCGTCGATCGGTTATCGATAAGTGATCTTTCGTGGCCAGGTGCACGGTTTCCAATTAGTAGATTAGCTTATTAGGTAATAATAATGGCTAATTAATTTGGATTTTTATTAAAATAATAAATCAGCAATAAAGAACCTAGAATTGTACCTAAAAACCGCTAGAAATCAGGCTTAAAAATGAATGAAGTAAAGCACCTGCAATCTCCATGATATTCAGCCGGGTCAAATATCTGTTGCAAAACGACTGCACCCATCTTGGTTAATAATAGAAGAATAAGTCCAAACCCATCCCTAAATATTAAGGCTGTAAGATTCAATCGGAAAGCTGCAAGAGTCGTCGAAAATTCATGTAATAATTATTGCCGTCGTTCTGGATTTGTTTTATTGTTAATGTATGCAAATGCGATATGCAAATAAGATGATAATTGAGCTAGAAAAATTGTACGGGACGACTTTCTTGTTGTACCCACGTAATCGGAAATATGTGAGTGGTTAAATTGATTAAAACTCTTTGTTATTTAAAAACGATTGTTGGTTAATCAAATTTTATGAATGAAGATGCCTATTATTGATTATTGCTGAAAGTTGATCTAAATAGGTAGTGTAAATTTTCCAAAACTTGTTAAGCAGAAGCATTTTTTGGTATTGCACCGTCAGTAAATTTATTCTGTGGAGCTCATTGTATTCATAGATAAGTATCGGTTTAGCAGATAATGCTGAATAGTAGGGAAATCGCTGTTAAAATTATTACGTTCCCTCTCCAACCCAATAATAAGATACCTATCTTATGATATATAAGTCAAATTCACGAATATCCTGAAAAGTTGTGAAAACGATTTTCTAGGATACCTATATTCTGTTTGGTTGGCATTTTCTGTTACCGATCAGTGTTGCCAGAGGTGGTACAATTGCCAGGTTTGGTACCATTCGTTTTGATAAAGTACGCTGGTACGACGTTGGCATATTTGGTACAATTTTCAATTTTTTTATGTTCTCCAAATTCTCAAAGAGTCTTAGCCTACTGCCTACTTAGTCTAATTTCGATGCTCTAATTAACTTGTATTTCTGTATCCAAATTCGGTATAACAATAATTTTTGATTCGTGAATAGATGGCGTCACCGTTTTGCGGTTTTTGGTTGACGTAGTTTGTGTTTAGTTTAGGTTTTCGGCAGAAAATAAAGAAAACTCAAAGCCTCGTACTTTAAATCGGTTTTCCTGATCGGAAAAACCGCAAATCCAAAGAAAAACCATAGAAAAATGACATTCCAAAGCTTACTTGATGAAACTTAAGTTATTGTTACTTACCCCGTTGAAAAACTCGAAATTTTTGATACAAAATGAAGGAAACTCAAAGCCTCGTACTTTAAATCGATTTTCCCGATCAAAAACAGCCCGGAAAAGTGGAAAATTCTAGGAAAAACTGGATAAAAATGTAAACACGTCAAATGAAAATGGTAAACTGTCAAAAATGACAAATGATATTTATTACAAGGCCTCCTTGATTGAAGTTAGCGACAAGCGGTGTTGCCACATCAAAAGCATTTCAAATGGGATTTTGCTAATTATGGCATTTAAAAGTGGAAATTTTTGCTAGAAAATGAAGAAAACCCAAAGCCTCGTATGTTAAATCGCTTTTTTCCATTAAAAATCCCCGAAAAAGTCGAAAATTCGAGGAAAAACTGGCAAAAAATCACAAGACGTCACTTTAAAATGGCCGACAAAAACCAACATTGCCACATTACATCTCGGAAAACAAAAATAACATTTCAAATGAGTTTTTTGATTAAAACTCAATTGAAAATTGTTGAATAATTCATAAATAAAGATTATAATAATTAAAATTCCCTAGATAAAGCATCGGAAACTTGTTTTTAGTTTAATTTCAATGAAAATGACATTACAAGGTTTACTTGTTGATTAGTGAGTAAGACAAAGACAACGATAAAGTAGTATATGTTTGCAAAACCGCCGTTTTCTGAAAAAAGTAAAAATCTTAAAAAAAACCCAATAGAAAACCAACATTCCAAAGTCAACTTGATAAAACTAAAGTTTTTGAATATTCCCGGCTCTTTGATTGAGCGCTAAAAATCGCATTTTGAATATTCCCGGGTTTTGATTGGCTCCAAATTATCCGCTGACCAATAGAATTATAAACTGGGCCCCCTGATTAAAATAACTCTGGCCCTTCGGGCTCGCATATAATTGACCTTTTCAATTTAAAAGCATCTCTCTCTGCCGTCAAACTGTCAGACGCCAAAAGAGTATGAAAACAACGGTTGACAGCCGCTGACAGTGGTTTGTTGACAAGATTTTTGTACATGTGGAAACTGGAAACTATTATTTCCTCGGTTTTTTCAAAGTTTTTTCCTAACAATGGTGATTGTGTAGTGTGCCTTTTTGTGAAAATAATTTCTATTTACCGGCGGACGTGTCTCTCCATAAGTTTCCATCAAATTCTACATTTGTCAAATTTTGAATACATACAATCAGAAAGAATACTCGCAAAAAAAAGGGAAATCCACGGCCTATCAAATATACAAAGTAATCCACGTTCAAGTTTAGTTTGCGGGAGCTGTTATCTTCCAAAATAATCCACCGCTTTCTCCATAGCGAAGTTCTGCAAATGAAGTAGTGACTTTTCCCACATTTTCTTTCAAAACACCCAATACATACTGGCATTGACAAGCAAGCAAATGTTGGCGGGAAAATGATTGTTTTCATACTTTATTGTCCATCTCTTTTAATTGAAAACGTCAATTAACAGTTTTCCCGATCGAAACCGGCCTGGAAAAGTGGAAAATTTGAGGAGAAACTGGATAAAAACACTCGAAAATGGCCGACTGTCTAGAATGCCAAATGACTTTACATTACAAGACACTTGATCAAAAGCGACATTGCCATAATTACAATATCAAACATAATGTTTTTCCAGATTTTAGTGAGTAAAACAAAGAAGAAGATAAGGTAGGATACATTAGTAATAAACCAAAAGCGATTATAAATGAGTAAGATAAAGAGCGAAATAAAGTAGGAAACAATTTAAATGATCAGTTGGTCGAGCCAAACTATCATTAGAGTAAATTTTCGATTGTTCCCGGTTCAAACACTTGGAATAATTACTCAATTTTTTTATGACAACTGACAAGCCTATATACAATATTATGACTTTTGACAATTGACGAGTTGATTTTCAGGACCACCTACGATTGTTATGACTTTTTTTGTCAATTGACAGCCTTGTGATTCAGATTGAGGCCTACAACAGCAACGTTGCCACATTTTAACGGTAATTTTGGAGCATTTGTAATTGTAAATGTAAAACGTTGACAAGCGGCAATTGACATCAACAAACGATTGTTATGATGTTGTAGGCTGATTGAAATTTTTAACTTTTGGCAACACTGTAACGCTAGAGGATTGAAATGGCGTTTTTTTTTAATCATGAGCCCGAAGGGCGAGAGTGTTTTCAACCTTGAGCCCACAGGGCAACAAAGAAACGCCATTTTGTATCGAGTTTTAAAGAAAACAAGGCCTACTTTGAAACGCCAATTTTTCAATGTTTGTTGTACTTACCTATCATAAGCAGTATTGCCATATGTTTTTTTCAAATCTCCAGCCTGGCCGGTGTTGTTTTAATTACGTTACGAGTCCGAAGGGCCGAGGTTATACTAGCCTCAAGGGCCGGACTTATATGAGTCCATTCACTGTCAATTTTTCTTTAATTTTGGTACAAAAAATTTTTGCTCTCTGGCAACACTGTTTCTGATATTAGATTAAAGAATAGAATATGAACCTGCGGTAATCAATTATAGTTAACTATAAGTTATCTGTATTTAATTTTGATGCGGAGGATGAGGATTAGGGCATTCTTGGATAATATTCTTTAGCTCAGTACCACTCAACTCCTGTTTCCCAATGTAAAACAAATAGTTTAAAAGTTTAAACAATCTGCTCTTTTCTGCAGGGGACTTCAACAATGTAAAGCAAAAACGATAATGTTACGAATTGAAAATAAATCTGTGCAATTTCTAATTTTATCATCAGGAAAACTATTGTTATGGTTGACAATTGCCCAGAATAATTGTCTTGTGTAGCAATAGTATTGCCAAATCCTTAAATCGTATCGATTCGAAAAATTAAAGTTAAATAATTACAATAATTAAAGTGCAAGAGTTGTTAGTTCGCAAACATGTTCGTGAACATTATTACCGGGTTGATGTTACGAGAAGGCACTTAAACAGTGTTTCGCCGGCTTAGTACGGCAAAACGATATAATTATCTTTAAAATTATTATTGTACGTGCAACAGGGCAAAGCGTTAGATTTCAAATTTATGGGAAATAATCTTGTGCAATCAGTACTTTTCACGTATGAATACGATTATGCAAGAATATCAGTCGAGGATCGGCCATAATTTTCTAGATTCTGTCCTAATTAAAACAATTTTTGTGCCAAGGAAATGACTTAAAATAAAATCTTTACTCGAATCGATACCCGATACCGAAATCGTGCAATATCTCTATTAAATCCTAAGATAGTGTAGTGTTGTTGTATTTAACCCCGCAAATCAGTACTGCAAGATCAGAAGTACTATAAAAAGATAGTATCGCTCTTTCGCGAAATACCAAAGAGCGAGTTTGCATGTATTTTATTTAATCTCTTTAACATAACAGTATATCTTTTCTGGAGAATCTATAAGGAAATAATCTTATTGGGAGATGATATTGATGATTTGAGATTTTATCGAAATAAATAACTAATTACATCAAAATGTTCCACTACACTTGAAATTTAACACCTCTCAGCTTCCTACATTTTATGTTAGTTAAAGATAAAGTGCTCCTTTTTTTTTGGCAGAATCAATTTGAGTTTAACATCGTAGGGCAACGGGATAAGGGAATAGTCTGACAGCGAAGAAAACCTGCAACTTTACCTTTCTCCATAGTTTTTTTTTATAATACAAAAAAAATACTATGTATTGACTTAACCTCATTAGCCAGCTAGATTGTATAAAAGAAAGCAAAAAAGTGTTAGAAGACCTCAAAAAGGATTACGTGATGACATCCGGAAGATTTCTGGAAGAAACTAGCTATACCATATCGACAAGGTTAAATGGAAAATACGGAACAGGTCTACATTCAGGAGCAGATTAGAAAAATCACTGGATAAGGAGACTAATGAACTTGGAAAATAATTTATCTCCAGTTGAATCCCGAAGACTCCTAATGGTCATCATATATTCATCAATTTGGAGAATCATTATTGTTCCTCGGTTTTGGACGATGTCTGTTGACTGCGGTTAAAAGAAGAGGGCTGGTAATATCACAGAAAAATTAGTATTTGATGTGTTTTACCCAAGAAAAACTAGCAAAAGAATATGAATGATATGTTTGCTTTTATGCTTTTTAAACAAGCCCTACTACAGATCTAGTATAGAAAATAATAATAATTCTATATCATTAGGGATTGGTAAAATATAATTTCTTGAATACAAAAAAAAAAAACAAAACGTTACCTTGTAAGATACCTATTCAAATATATGCTCCTAACTACCTAAAAACATGAGTATAGAACAATTAGGATAAACGATGATTTTATATCAATCCCGAAAGAATACAAATAATTGAATTTACACAATAACTCACTCTAATCGTTGCTTAAGGCTAAAGTGTAAGATCGAGCCTAACAAGAGATTAATTGTCCGCCATTAAAACAGTTTGAAAAATGTCTTCAATTAAAAATAACGCGAGTTGCATGCAAAAGTGATTGATCCGTTGCAAAATGTTGATTGGCGATATTATTGACCCACTATAAGATCTTATATAGCCTTGTTTGGCCAAAAAATTAATTTTTTTGACAAGAAAAAATCGCTTTTTTATGCAAAAGGAATAATTAATTAACAAGAAGCTGAAACTTGCTTTAGGCACTTCATAGCCTAGTTTAGATTATTAAATTATTACAGCCAGATGGATGACTTTGGATGAGCTTGCAAGTGTTTGCTGCATCTTGTGTATTGGTCCAATGTGAGATACTAGGACGAAGGCAGGTTCTTCATTCAGCATAACGAATCGTTAGTCATCAGGAATCAAATCAGGCTCTTCAGTTTCTTGTTATTGGTACTTTTTTGCTCTCCTTCTAACACCTGGCTTATAAGTGACAATAAACTGATGGGAAGGTAATTTTGAGGAAACGTTTTGTCCTTTGCTTCCGTAATTATTCATAATTCTTTCAGCATTGTGGGAGAGGTGGAAGCAGGCCATTATAATCTTTCTAGGCATCTCCTCAATCATCATAATGTAAATTGCATTACGAACTGGCACCTGACTTTCACGCCTCTGAGGATCTTCTCAATTTCCTCCTTGCGGATTGACCAATCTTGTTTCGGTGACTCTCATCTTCATTTGGATGTTTATTAAGCCGCCCTTTCCACTCTAAAACATCTGCGAAACCTTCAGCTCTGTCTACTGTTAGTAATCATCCTATCGAATCCGGTGGGATGTTATTTTCCTTCTTCTCAGATATTTCCGCATTTCGCTGAGTTTTTGGATCTTATGATCGCATCGGTTGTTTCTGACTTCGTCTTGCAGTCATTTGGATTTGATTTTCCTCTGTCTTCTGTACTTTTCTGAAAAAGTCTCCACTTGTTGTCTCCGTTGGCAATATCCTAGTTACTGTGCAAGACTGCAGAATTTCAACAACCAGTAATGGATAAATGGGATGTTATCAATCTTTTCTTGGAGTCTAAGGTAATTGATCTTCCTGGAAGTGCGCTTGATTGAAGTAGTTTTTAAATTCATTTGCTTTTAGCTTTTCATTTGTTAGAGTTTGTCCATTTTCGCTAATTATACTAGATTTTTCTGTTTGTTATGGTTTTTCCTTCTATAGATGTCATTCATCATTCCTCATGTTTTTCTGTTGTATCCTTCTGCTTCTGTAAACTTTTTTTCTGCATATGCTTTCTGCAAATTCTTCCTCATATAATCAACTTCATTTCGTAATTGTTTATATTCTGATTCCACATATTTATTTTCAATTCTTTTGCATCTAATGTACAGTATGTCTCGTTGCTTGATTTTTTTCATACACTCTGTTGTAATCCAATACTTAGATGTTTTCTTGAATTTTTATTTTACGTTCTGTAGTACACTGCTTCTTTGTGTCAATAATGATCCCAGGTAGTTCTTTGCATGACTTGATTTCTGTGTTTTCTATTTTTTCTTGTAGTTTATCCAACCATGCTTTAGTATTCAGATAGTTTCTCAAAATAGTATTGTGTCCTTAAGACGTCTTCAATAAGTCAAGATTTATATCACCAATTATAATACCAGCTTCCTTTTGGGATTAAAAAATCTCATCTAGTATCTAGTATTGGAATAAATGTTTGTATTTGATTTTATGGTGGTCTGTAGATCCTATATAGGTTCAGCTTTTGGCTTGGTAGGTATATGGAGGCGATGTTATAATCTTCCATTTTTTTTTCTGTTGTGGTATTTATATGTATAATCTATGCCATCTCCTATATAAATCGCTGTGCCAACCCCACGCGGTGTTCTACAATTGTGTATAGCAGCGTATAAGGGTAAATTTGAATAATTACTACTTCATTAGGATAGATCACTGACAATAATTATATGTATACTTTCTTGTTGGCCTTGTATTATGTCATTTAGGTTATCTATTTTGTTTCTTAGACTTCCTATGTTGATGTACAGGGCCGGATTGGGAAATTTTTTCGGCCCGAATTGGAGTTCTCACATCGGCCCACCCAGTGGGAGATCTATAATTTGTGCTGACGTAATTACGCCGCAGGCAGAAATTTTGAATTTTTTTAAGGTCACGCGTTCTCCTGGCACCCTAGAATGTCCTTAATATTTATGCCAAAATGTGGACTTTTACAAGGAAAATTTAATTCATCTCTCAAAATATTAATAATGTGGAGTGAGTGGTAAACACTGATGACCTAAGTTTGAAGTTAAAAGGTCCACCGAAGTTACTAGCCCACCAAGTTTTACTCGGTAACTCGCCCAATTCGGGCCTGTTGATGTATAGTATATTTATAGTTGATTTATAGTCCATTTTATTGTATGTTTTTGTTTTTTTAATCCAATTACGTATGTTTTACTAAAGCAGTTAAGTTGGTCTAATTCTCAGCTTACACAATTTGCGTGAGATTTCTCTAATTTCTAACTCTGATTGGTTCTGTGTGCTCATCTTTCTTTAAATAAATCCATCCATGTATTATTTAGACTGATTTATATCTGTTGATTTGTTTATGTTCAACTTTTTTGAACAGATATTGATTTTTCTTGGTGAGATCATCATTAAAGTATAGGTAGGTATATATTTTTGTTCTCTCCCACTAATCCACATTCATTTATCTTGATCCTAATTTTTTGTTCTGATATCTTGTTCCCGAACTTGATGATAATAGGTGCATTTTCTCTTTTCGACACATAGTATGTTTCCAATATTTCATCTTGATTTACTCCTATTTCTTTACAATTTTCTTGGGTTCATCTGTCTGTTTAGGTATTCCAGATATGATTAAGTTTTTTCCCTTTTCCTATTGTTCAGAAATTTCAGAAAAGTTTATTTCTTGCACCCTTTTTCTAGTTTTTGATTATGGTTCCTAAGGCTCTTAACTTCATCCAATAGTTTATTTATGGTTTCCTTCTGCTCGTCAAATCCATCCGATACAAATTGGAGGGACTTTTTAATTTCCTTCAGGTCACTTTGCACAGATTTTTTAAAAGATGTAAGATACTCATTTAGTAAGTCCTTTTAAACGGTTTTTATCTTTTTTTCATCCATATTGTTGCCTTTGGATGAGTTTTCTTGTTCATTAACCACATTTTATTTTCTGGATTGAACACTTTGGCTTGGCCACAGCTAGGATGGTAGCTTGATCCACACTTTAAAGCAAAACATGGGCGGCGAAAGTTTTAAGTTTTACAACGCAAATAATTCACAATTAGCACTATTTAAAACTCGTAACACTGTAACACATAAACAAAGGATTTGTATGTGCCTCTTGGCGATCATTTTAATTTAAGTTTAACATCATCTTGGATAGTCTAATAGGAATGGTCTGCGCCAGTAATGTTTCTGCACTGGCAACATTTGACTGGATAAAACGCTATGTTTCGTAACCTCTGAACGAGGTTCTGTTTACTGATTTAAGACTATTGCAAAGTCAAGATGTCGGGTTGATAGCCCTTCTATTTTAGCTCCTAATCTCCTGATGTAAGTTTTTTGAGACACTGCTGGCAACGCTTTTCAATCAAAAAGATCCTTTTTATAATGATCGATTTGATCATGTGTGGAGCCAGTTCAGGGATGATGGAAGTCTTTGGTGCAGCTTTGTGTGGTTGAGTGGCAGGAGCTTCAGGTACCCCTGCTGCTCATCTGGTATAGTTTCCAGCAATCCAAGCCTGGTTGAATATCGAGGATATTTCCTGGTAGGGGACCGTGAAAATGAAATGCTCAAGCATGTCTCTGGAAAACAGGGTGCTGATAAAACAAATAGCATAATTATACCGTAATCATCTTCCGCAGCAGATTTTTAAAAATTACAATATTCGCTATAAATGTTGAAGGACAATAACAGTCTTTGAGGGATCCGAATTTACATTGGAGGTAGGTCGGTTCACATAGGGAATGTTTGTTCTGCAAGAATCGTAAAATGTCATGTGGTTGTAAGTTTCTGCAAAAGACTTAGGTAGGTATATAGATTAGACAAAGCAAAGCAACTCTGCCATTGCCGGTTCCAAGTCCGGATGGGAAAAGAGGAGGGTTGGGCATTGGGCTAACAACCTACATCCGTAAAAATTCCGCTGTTATGAAACCTAAACTTTTGCCTCGGAACCGGACAAATATAAGAAGACGATCTAAGCTACGAAATAAGGACATGAATATTGGAACATGGAATGTACAGAGACATGAGTATGAAATGGACTGCGTGTTCCGTATAGTTGCCGTACGCGGCAGTGATGGAAAGATGGTTAGGCAACCAGTATTTCGCATTGTGGGCAAGAAGCTACACAAGCGCATTACCCACAACGAGAAATACCACATAATTTCATTTAAAGGTGACATATAATTACTTATCCATAGTGTATCGTTAAAAAGTAAATACTAGACGTGCTTAAATGTATGTGTTTTGTGCAGACCTGTGAGGCAAAAAAATAAAACAATACTTAAACGTTAGATAAAAAAACTTGTTATTCCTAAACAATTCTTGGGCAAATTCAAAGGCACAAAATACTAGATTGTAAGGTACAAATACTTATATTATGTAAACTTGAATTTAGGATTTAGATGCAGAACTGATTTCAATTCTACTGGTTCTTAAAAATTACAAGTTTTGTATACATTTGCCTAACTCTATCAGTGATTCTACTTGCTTCCTTTCTGATAATGGATTCTAATGAGAAAATAAACACGTAAAATTGCGTTGATCAGCTGAAGTAAATGATTATTAATAGGATCTTTGTCCAATATATGATCACCAAGCTCCTTAAAATAATTGTGAATGTTCATGTCACTCATCGTCCATAATATAATTTTTTTGAGTGTAGTGTTTGGAGTGTAATGAGTACGAAAATTTTTTTCGGCTAAACTGCACAGTTTTATTACATCTTCTGATGCCTTACATAATCCCCCAAGATCTTTTCTATTTAGTAAAAGTGATGACGACTCATCAGAAAACAAAAAATTACAACAAATCGCGTATCTAACACTAACGTATAACAAGTGCGCGCGGATTTCTGCCCCTAATGTGCAGTTAGGGTTGCCTACCCTGTTTACATCACTGTTCGTGCCGTACGCCCAGTCCATTTCATACTCATGTCTCTGGGAATGTACTAAGCTAGTATAGACCAGGTACAGCAGCAATGACGGTCCAGTCTCTCCAAAAATATAACATGGATATAACCGCACTCTAAGAAATCAGATGGACTGGGTCAGGTAACTTTAAAATGGGGAACTATACCATTTTCTATAGTATGAGTCAAGGCACGTAAATGGGGCAGGCTTCGCCATTAAAGAGCATCTTGTGAATGAAGTCATTGGATTCACGCCAGTCAACAAAAGGATTTGCTACGTAAGGGTGCGAGGACAGCTGCACTACCTTAGTTTGATATCCGTCTATGCACTAACCGAAGAATCACAGGACGACAGGAAAGACACTTTTTATGATACCCTGCAAGCCAGCTATCAATCAGGTGCCTAAACAAGATAGGCTGATAGTATTGGGCGATTACCTACAACGCAAAAATTGAAAAAGAGCCTGCAGCATGCTCAGTTGCGGGGACCCACAGCCTACATAACATATCGAACTACAACGGAACACGATTCATAGATCTAGCGTCGTCAAACGTATTAAGGGTGAAGTCAACCATGTTCCTACACAAACGCATACGCAAACAAACGTGGATTTCGAATGACGGTGCTACTAGAAACCAGTTAGATCATGTTTTGGTAAACTTGAGATATGGCAACAGTATAATAGACGTGAGAAGCTACAGAGGAGCCGAAGCAGACACCTATCATATGCTGGTAGTGGCAAAAGTAAGAGCTCGCATATCTTTAATCATAAACAAGAAATCCAAATTAGAGGCACAATACGACACAAATAAATTTGGAAACCCACAGATATGCCTAGCTTACAAGGAAAAAATCTCAGAGAGCCTTCGAAGAATACCTGAAACTGACATTATAGAATTTAGTTGGGCGCAGATAAAGAAAAGCATCGTAGAAGCAAACGAGATCGTATTAGGCCCAAAACCAAAACCCAAGCGGCACCCCTGATTTGATGACGAGTGTCAGTCTTAGCGTCATTAAAACGGAAGCACGAATCAAAATGCTTCATAGTCCATCAGAACACAACTAGGTACGTAAACTGATCAGGAAAAAGAAAAAAAAGCACGAGACAGAAAAAGGACTCAACTTACAGAATGACTTCCAGAACAGCAATGCAAGGAGACTTTACAAGGAAGTAAGGGGGCGCAAAAACGGATTCCGCCTAAGAAGAGCCACAATGCTAAAGCGTAACGATGGCTCGGTTACTGCTTCCAAAGCAGAAGTACTGAACACTTGGAAAGGCTACTTTGACAAAGTACTGAACAGACCGTCGCAGGAAGAACCCGAATGTAGTGTATTCCCTACAGCAGAGGCTAGTATCCCACCCGTCTCCATGGAGGAGACGACTAAAGCCATTAGAAAACTTAAGAATAATAAAGCGGCAGGCCGAGATAATATCTTGGCAGACATTCTAAAACATGGAGGGGACGATCTTACCATACAAATACACAGCCTCGTTCAACAAATTTGGAATTAGGAAGTCATTCCCGACGAATGGAAAGAAGGTGTTATTATCCCACTCCACAAAAAAGGGGACCAAATGCAGTGTAAAAACTATCGAGGTATTGCCCTACTAAGTCACGTCTACAAAATATTTTCTAACATTCTCCTTTAACGTTTTTCTCCATATACCGAAGAGATTACCGGAGACTACCAACGCGGTTTTCGAAGCGGTAGGTCAACAACTGACCAGCTTTTCACTATTCGTCAGATTCTAGAGAAATGTTGGGAGTTTAACAAAAACTTACATACCTTATTCGTAGACATAATATCCCCAGTAGCACAACAATATTGGTAAAATATTGTTTACATATTGGCCCAGAATGGAAACGACAGATTTTTTTTTTTTTTGCCCAATATATATTGTAATTATGAATCCAATATTGAAGAAAAATATTGTCCCAATATTGCTAATCACTAAATATGTAATATTGCTTTTAGAATTATACCCAATGTCTGTTTTTCAGATTGGCACAATACAATGTAAACTTTTTATATGAATCCGATATTAAATATAAATATTTCCCAATATTACCAATCAATAAATATGAAATATTTCTCAATGCAATATTTCCTAGAAATATTTACAATATTTTTTTTGGAAAAACACATGTATTTAACAAAAGCTCCAACACCTGCAGACTAGACTGGTTTCTGGTTTCGAGCTTCTTAGCGAAGCACACCAACTCAAAGAAACAGTTTTGAAGGAAACTCAAACACTAGGAAAGAGCAAGGTCATCAGTAGCACGTGGTGCCCTCTCTCGGTAGTCCTGATTAATATGGGAAAGGTACATCTCCTATATATCACCAATATTGGATAAATATTAAATATAAACATGAATGAAAGATATTGCCAAAGATAAATCGGATCCAATATTGGATCAATCTTGGATTCACATATTATATAATAATAATGTAGGAAAAAGGTTTATCTACAATATATTACCAATATTGGTTACAAATTGTCAATATTGGACCCATTTACAATTTTGACCAATATAGAATCAATATTTGGCTAATGTGGATAAATATATTGTTGTTATATTAGAAAAAATTGTTTTGCCATTATATGTATATCCAATATTGGCTTAATAATGCAAATAAAAACATTATCTGTGCATATTGGTCCATTAATGGATACAATACTATGGTAACATTAGAAAAAGTTATATTACCAATAATCAACCAATTTTGCCTAAATAATGTCAATAAAGATATTTATTTGTGTATTAGCCCATTCTTATGTGAATATAGTATTACAATGTGGAAAAATATGAATTGCCAATATTGGCTCAATAATGCAAAAAAAAAACAATTTTTTTGTGCTTATAGGTTCAATGATGGATAAATATATCACTGTTATATAAGAAAAATTTGTATTGCCAATATGTAACCAATCTTGGCTATATGCTGCCGATAAAAATATTGTTTGTGCATATTGGCCCCTTCTTGGATAAATATATTATTATAATGATGGAAGAAGTTGTATTGCCAATAAATGTCCAATGTTGGCTAAAAAATGCCAATATTGGGCCAACATACAATATTGGTCCAATCTATTCGCAATATGGGACCAACATTGGTGCTACTGGGGATGATAGTGTTGTGAGGGTAAAGTTGTGGAAAGCTAAGGAAGAACTTGGAATCCCGCCCAAGCTGATTCGAGTGTGTAGAGCGTGCCTGGAGGGGGCCAAGAGCCGCGTCAAAATCGATGGAGAGCACAGCCAAGCATTTTTCATTAACAGAGGTCTAAAACAGGGAGATGCGTTGTCGCCAGTACTTTTCAACCTTGCACTAGAAAAGGCGGTAAGAACAGCATCAGTAAATGCAGAGGTTTTTGGTACAGGTGGTCCCAAACTTATTTTGGCCTACGCGGACGACATAGGCGCAGTAGGAGAAACCCCGGTCAGTGTAAAGGAAAACTTCATAAAGATCGAAAAGGAAGCTTAGAGAATAGGTCTACAGATAATTGAAGGAAAGACCAAATATATCCTATTCACAATCTGTAGTCCAGAGGTACAGGTAAATTTATCACCTTTCCCTATCAAATAGCATTGATAGGTGATACATTTTACCTGTACCTTTGGACTACAGATTGTGAATAGGTAATACATGCACGTCTCACGGAACTCCGCGCGAGCCAGAGTCAGACAGAACATCACCATGGATGACTATAATTTTGAGCACATGCGAGCCTTCAAGTACCTGGGCACAGTGATAACGGCGGACAATAATATACAGGAAGAGATTTAACAGCGTATTACACAAGCAAACAAATGTGCATTTGCAGTACGAACACTGTTAAAATCAAAATGTATCACCAGAAAAGCCAAAACCGTTATTTACCAAACAATAATACGACCATTAGCAACCTAGGCCAGTGAAACATGGACACTGACAGTTCGCGACACGGAGCTCCTAAGAAGGTTTGAGAGAAAAATCCTGCGCATAATATATGGCCCCGTCCGAGGCCCTGAATCTGGCCGTTATAAAATATATATATCAAAGCCCTGACATCATTCAGGAAATAAAGTCTGGCAGACTAAGATGGGCAGGGCACATACAAAGAAGCCAAAACGATCGCCTAATAAAACGAGTATGGGAGGAAGCGCCACAAGGAAAAAGACCACTGGGAAGACCTAGGCTTAGATGAAGAGATAAAATCATTAAGGATCTAGCCACCCTTAAAGTAGATCATCAGGAATGGAGGGAAATGATCCAGGACCGTTCCAGATGGAGGCAGATAGTCAAGGCAGCTAAGACCCACCCTGGGTTGTAGTGCTACGGAGTAAGTAAGTAAGTAAGTAAGTAAGTGAAGCAAAGCACCATTTCAAACCTATATTCAGAATCAATACCCTGGAAACGATCTCTTTGAGACCGATCAACCAGGTAGAACCAATTAAAAATGATGCCTCTAAAACTAGCCTTTACATTTCATGATTCGCACAGTTGAACCACGCCCTTTCCGAGGTTTAGCTGATTGTAGAGGAGCTCAAGACCCCAACTTCTTCCGAAAAGCAATTTGCTGACTACGGCTACCAAGGACACCGTGTCTATCAACAAATACGATCAATGGTTCTAGTCCTTCAACTATCCAAAGCAACGTCTTTTTGAAGGTAACTGGATACCTATGTACCAAAAAACAAAGAGGCCAGCAATAACTTGCAGGCCACTCGAAGGTAACGTGGAGCTTCTCCTTGCATCGTAATTGGCGAAAATAAGAATATAGGTATCTCTCAGTTTAATACACCTATGTAACTTCTGAAATAATTAGCATGTACTACCTTTTGTCAATTTTTGCATCCAAAATGCTAGTACCTATCCTATGGAATTTAGAGTGAGCTTGTTTGAGATAATTTGTCACTTCACAAATTATTAGGCATGCCAGTAAATTGAGGCTACCAAAATGAGTTCCATAAAACATTTTCTAAGTTTTTTTTTTAATTTTATTTAGAGTACTTTTACAATGTATCATTTAACTACTATGTAGGTATACCTATGCTTGAGGCACATTTAATTCTAGGTTAAATCTGTAGGATTACGGAAGCTAAAATGGTGAATTAAAATAGGATTTAAAATGCATAAAGTGATGGTTGTCAAGTCGATGTTTTGCGCCTCGTTAAGCCAGCAACCCAGAGATGCAAAAATACAGATAAACGTTTTTTGACAACCTGAAATTATCAAAAAAAGTAAGATAAAACTTGACACCCCGGTGGGCTTGTATTTTAAATATCGTTTTCAATTTCTGCATGGCTTTCACCGAACTGCGTTTTGGTAAATTATTACTTTTTCATTTGTTTGACTTTTGCACGTTAATTTTAGATTTTTGACAGCGTCGATACAGTAAGTTTATTTATAGTCTCAAGTTACCGAAAAGATTAAAATAACTGATTAGTTTGCATAATTTTTTTTTGATTGGTTGGTAACTGAATTGAATCTTTGCTGACGTCAATAAAAGCCCTTATAATTTTTTGCATAAGTTATTACACAATACATTTGCTTCTCTGTAGAAAAATGACAATGTTTTCACATTATTATTCTGGTTATTTAATAAAATTTATTATGTAAACCAATTAAAGTTTATTTTATGTAATTTCAATAAGGGCAAAACCTTTTGCAAATGTTATCTAAGTTTTCATAAAAAAAAAATTCTTTATAATATAACGGATTTGACCGAAAAAAGCCAATTTCTAATTTTAAAACACAAAAATCAAATTTGACAGATCAATTCTAGCATATATACACCGTGATTTACGTAGCCCGTGCATTAGAATTCTTCCAGATTGCAGGTGGATTAGTAGAGATTGTTTCAACTTCACAGACTTTGATCGAAACTGCATAAGTTCCTGACAGACTGGTAGCAACGCCACCCTCGACGAAGTTTGGAAAAAAGAGGAACCGGTACGAAGACAGTACGGAGAGAGACTCGAAAGTGCAAGCACAGCATATACAAAAACAATCAGCAGGCTAACTCTCACGCGCATCTTTTCGGCGCACGCCGCCATTAGGGGATACCATTTTGTCATAACGCTGTCATTAAACGGCAGGAGCGCCGAAATTTTATTTTATTTGTTTATTACTGACGGAGGTCATAGGCGTGCGGTGTAGAGCGGAAATTTAGCTATGATTTTCAAAATGATTTTGATATATTCGTGTTGCCATTTATGGTGTTATCTGTTATCATTCTTGTATATTCAATAATAATAATAAATTAGTAATCATAAACATTATTATATGTAAGTAATAATAAATTAGTTTATTTAAAGACAATACGACTCTGTCACAAGAAAGAAAAAATCTAAATTATCGTTAATCAGGTCCTGTTTCGTATCCCAAAATGGCCGCTAGTGACATTTTGACGATGAATTCCTTTATTACACGGGCTGGCACTCAAGTTAGCCTGCTGATTGTTTTTGTATATGCTGTGGTGCAAGTACGCCCGTTTTCAGGTACTGCGCGTAATAATTCAGCAACCCCCAGCCGTTCTTCAATTTTCATACCCTGAGTGGGTTTTATTTCAATTGAATTTGTTGTTAAGTTCAGACCAGCCTTTTTTTCTCATTCCTAAAACTACAGTCCACTTATTTAGCAAATTTCAGATCAAGTCAAAGGCAACCTTTGCAGAATATCGAATAAATTCTGAACCAGAGAGCCGCCGTAGGCTAACCAGATCAAGTGAACCTACAGAGCATCTAATCTACCTGCAATCTAATGCATGGGCTACGTAAATCACCCTGTATAATGTTGAATTTTTCTGTGGCACTTTTTCGGGTAAATGCCATTCATTTTCAAAAAAAAATTGTGCCTATATTCAAAAATGATAATTTAACGACCTCTTCGCTTGGTTTTGCCAACTGCGTAAAAGGAATTTGCTACAAGAAGCTCATTTAAATGTTTTTTTTTTTCAGGTTAATATGACATCTCCGCACATTCACTACTTATATTATGTTTGTATCATAAAATAATCACCTTGGATATCTGAACTTGAGTAAATTGCACAATTTGTCACAGAAATTTACTGTTTTTTTTGTAACTAAATACCATTAGCATACTAATCATGGATTTAATGATCAGGGAACATCCTGATTAGTCAAAGTTATTCATTCGTATAAGAATTATTTACGGACGATCATTTGGCACGTAAATTAAAATTTACTGATTGCATTTAACAGTTAATTAAATGATTAAAAATGTATTTTTCCCTGTTAAAGTATTCAGTACATGCACTGCTGGCTATTTTATAGCTTCGTCATCTTTGGTAGGTACTTAATTTACATAAAATAATTTTAATTAACTGGGTAGTAGGTACCGATAAGGAAAAATCAATCAAAAGAAAATTACTGTAGAGCACTCTCCGTTGAGGAAAATTCAATGAAATTCTTCATTTAATGATGGTCTTTATTGGCATTCAAAGACACCCATTGAGAAACCTATTAGATTAGAGAAAGGAACGCCTATAGAGTAAAAAAACGACAAAGAATACTTAGAGGAAGAAGCAGAATACCCATCAGGGCAAAATTAAGACTTCGTGGCCTGACGGTATACACCGCACACAATGACAATGGAACATCGTGTGTGGTTGGTTGGTGCAGACAGCAAAAGATGGTTTTTCTTTTCTTTGTGATTTTTGCACATTCGTGTCAAACAACAATAATTTTTTTTCTGATCACGAAAACACAAACATCAACTTTCTTGCAATAAAAATACTCACGCCGAAATAACAAGTTGTAATCAAGGCATAAGAAAGAATTATGGGACGACTTGTAATGTTGATTTTATTCTGGTGGATAAATAAAAACAATTTTTCTTTTGTCCCGGAATGCGGCTGCAATAATAATAAATTTATATAAGCATCTGTGTGTTCGATTTTGGCAAAGAGATTTTTTTTATTCGGGGATTAACGGATTAACTTCTAGAAGAGTAATTATTTTTCTTAACTCATTTACTTCTGTAACGTGAGAACTCGGGCTATGGCATGTATAATTTCTGTAAATTTATTATTTGGTCGAAAATGACAAAGAGAATAGCACATACCTAATTCCGAAGAATGTCCAATTCTGCGTTTTCTGATGGGTATATAAGCCAATTTTGGAGCCGCACATTTTCAGTTGACTGAAAGTGTGCGGAAGAGATTTGGACATGCGGACCCTTGGCCTCCTCTAAAACATTACCCAATATTCGTTCATCACTCTTGCTATTTAATTTGTAAAATCCTTCATAAACATCGATGATGGTATTTTCCTGGGCTTTCTATGTGTCTTCTCTAGGTGGTTCATGTTTCGCAGCCATGTGAGTGCTGGTATCACAACTTCATTATAGACGTGGTTTGGTCTCAGCGCTGATGTTGTGATGGTTGAGGACTCTCTCTAGAAGTCACTCGACGCAATCGATTTTGGATTTCAGTGTCAATGGAACTATTCACTGATAGATGGCTCCCCAGGTATGGGTAGCGTTATACGTTCTTATATTTGGGGCTTGGTGCCCACTACAGTTTGGTGCAGAATCTGCGTCTGACGATTCTCCTGTATGCCTGGTTGAATGCATTGATAATTGTCTGAAGATCTTCTTCTGTATTCGCATATTGGAATTCAATTATCGATGTCGTCGATACTTACGTCTTGCCTCGCAAAATGTTTAGGCTGAATAAGCCGCCGTCAAGTCTGTACGGGATTTCCTCTCCTAAAGGCAGATGACCTTCGACAAGGAGAAGTATGGATCCTATAAATGAAGAAAATAAATTGGGTTTGAGTGCAATAATGCAGCCTTGTTCAACGCCTGTAGTTATTTATTTATCGTTGCATTCATATTATCAGGCAGCAGGCGGAGTATCTGAATGTACTTTTGCAGACAACCAACCTTTACCAATACATGGAGCTTCTCCGTTGACCGAATCAACAGCAGCTGGGATTAGAGGATTTGACAATGTCCTGGCAAGTATCTTTCCCGCAACAGAAAGTAAAGATATTCCTCTATAGTTTCCACATTGAGCCTTGCCTCCCTTTTTAAAACTGGCAACTGTGAAGGCATCTCTAAGTTCTCACTAATCCATATGTTACTTATTAGGATGTGGCTTTGAGCTCTTAGTGTGAAGCCACCTTGCTCAAATAATTCAACAGGAATGCCGCCAGTACCAGCTGACTTATTGGTCTTTAATTGTCTGATTGCCTTTTCAACCTCTTCCAATCTAGGAACTTCTCTCAGTTCTTGTACTGGTTTCTGATGTGGAATTTTGTTGAAGATGACATTATTAATACGTGATACTCTGTTAAGTATCCGGTCGCTAACGCCACCCTTTTCGGCTAGCTTCATCCTGCAATTATTTGAATTGCGCACGACGTCATTTTATATCTTTATTGAGCATTACCTAATAAATGGAATGACTCATTTCTATGTTCAGTTCACTGTCCGGTTGAGCATATGAGTTTTAAGGGTAGATAGACCAGTAGAAAGAGTCCCAATTTAAACAAAATAATCGATCATTATTATTATTTTACACAATAATATTTAGTACTGGGTTGGAATCGAATTATTCTTATATTGAGTCCTTGAGCTGCGATACAAAAGTAGGTAAAATGCGATCTGGCTAATTCAACCAGAAAGGTAATGAGGTAAGTTAAATTCTTACGTACAATGAGTTTGTCACGCAAGAAAAATATAGGTATACTTATTGTTGGGGATCGGGAGTTGACCGATGCCACGAATGTTGAGTACCTGGAGTTTGCCGCTCGTTTCAAGCTCGTACTTTGATAATTAAAACTCGGTATTGTATAAAAATGTTTCAATTATTAAAATTCTCGTTGAGGAGGGGGACACTTAGTTAAGAATGCTGAGAGGCAACTCGACTGTTCAAAGTGAAGCTTGGAATCTGAATTCTGAATACCTTGCCTTCAACTATCTTCCACCAAGGAAGGCAAGTTTGGACCTCCCTAAACAAGAATATTCTACAATTTCCTAAAATTAACTTATATCCTAACAACATAATTTATTTAGGTTCTAAAATGTTACGAAACGTTTGTACAATCATAAACCTAAAATTAACCTAGGGGTTGTAGTTCTTGCCATCTGTATTATAAAAAAGGCCTGGGAAGGTACTATGTCTTTGGCGGCAAGAGTACTTCTCATGAGCTGTATTTTACTTGGTTTTTATATTTACAATAATTGGGGTTTCTGCAATAGAATTACCGACTTTAGAGAAATTGGTGTGAACAGGACATTGGTTATATAATAATTCTAGCCGGCATCGTCTTTGAACCCTAACAGCATGAAGTATTGTTATAATAAAACTTGGGACTTAATTACACAGATAGTGGAACTTGTAGAAGAGAAAATGTAGTGAACATTAGGATTAGGTATTGATAATACAAGTAATAATGAATTCACAACATTATGTATTCGTTATCATCCTGGCTTAGACAGTAAATTCGCCATTTAGGGCCAAATTATTGACTGACTGGTAAACGTCTGTTTGTTACCTAGCCGGTACTTTCTATGCTCTAGATAATAGAAAGTACCTGCTAGGTAACAACCAGACACTTACCAGCTGGTCCATAATTTGGCCCTTACTGGGATATATTTCAATGGGCAAATCCAGAAAAGGAACGAAATAAAATTAATAATAAAAGTCTTGCTCAACATGAACTTTTACGCTGTAATGTGACCATAATCTCCCTAGATTTTCATAGCCATCCATTTAGAAAAAAGAATTTTCAGTTGTACTACTTCGAAGTTATAAATCATAATAAATATTTCATGTAGGTGGGCTAGGATATCCTCTGATAAACATCTGCAATTGACACGCAATTGCTTATTAAGATATTTAATACAGTTTAAACTGATTAATGGAAAGCAGTAAAATTCAGATATTCTGTTGCAATCAAAATGAAGGAAATAAAACGTTAACGGAACTTCAGAGAAGATGAAGCAATAAAAGCCGTGGCTCTAGTTAACAAGGGACTTGGCCAGCGATGTGTGACTAATTTGTTAGCAGTTAAATAATCAACAATTAGTCGAACAGGTAATCTTTTCAATGCACTTGAGAGGTATTGAAGAGATGATGAAAAACAGTTCACTGTTTTTGAAGCTGATGCAAACCTGTACCAGTTTAATCGTATCCCTTTTGGTGTGACTAACGGCGTAGCTTGTTTTCAAAGATCTGGATACAATAATCAGGTAAGAGAATCTAGAAGGCGTCTACGCATATCTCGATGATATAACAATTTGTGGAAAAAATCAAGAAGAACACAATAAGAATCTATTAGCTTCTCTGACAGCTATTAAAAAGTACAACCTAACCATAAATAAAAGTAAAAGTTCGTTGAACAAAACGACAATCAAAGTACTGGGATATCTTATAGGAAAGAGAACACTTAAACATCATCCTGCAAGACTTGAACCTCCACAGAATCTGCCAGTACCAACTGATAAAGCTTTACTTCAAAGAGTTGTGGGCATGTTCGCTCATTACTCTAACTGGATACCTAGATTCTCCAAGGAAATTCATAGAATTGTTAGTACCAGAAACTTTCCTATGCAAGAGCATGCTATCACCGATTTTCACAACTTGAAAACTGGAGTAGTAAAATCAGCTGCCACTGCCATTGAAGAAAACATTCCATTCTTGATGGAAACAGACGCCTCCGAACATTCAATAGCAGTCATTCTTAGCCATTCTGGACGATCAGTTGCGCTTTTTTCGAAAACTCTATGATATAGTGAACAAAACTACTCAGCATTTGAAAAAGAAGCACTAACAATTGTAGAAATGGCGTCACTTTCTTATTGGAAGACATTTCAAGTGGATTACAGATCAAAGATAGGTCTCATTCATGTTCGACATAGTAGTAAAATAAAAAATTAAAAAATCCAACGCTGGGGACTCGAACTTTCATGCTAGCCGCTACTTTTTCTCGGGTATGTCGGGCTTCAACTGAGAATTTCATGATGCACTTTGTCATCCTGGAATAACTAGAATGTTTCAGTGGATTTGATCTCGAAATTTACCTTATTCCATACGAAAAATGACCGCAGCCTGCACTATTTGTAGTGAGCCGACGTTCAGTAAAAATCAAGGAATACTTATGAAATCAAACAGACCATTTAAAAAGCTCATGTGCTCCAACATCCTCAACGAATCGTTACCTAATTAACAATTGTAGATGAACTATCAAGATTCCCTATTGTTTACACCTGCTCTGATATGACTGCAGGGACTGTGATTAAATGTTTCACTGTTTCACAAATCTATTTTCAATATTTGGAATGCCCTCGTACATACATTCTGATCGAGGAAGCTCTTTCATGTCAAAAGAACTGAAGAAATACCTTAATTCAAAAGGTATAGACACTAGCAGAACGACTGCTTATAATCCGGAAGGCAATGATCAACTAGAAAAGTTCAATGGTACAATATGGAAAACAATTTCGCTAGCTGAAGTCTCGTGGATTGAAAACAGAACAATGGGAGAGGAGTGAAGATGCATTGCATTCTATTCGTTCTCTCTTATGTGTTGCAACAAATCAAACACCTCGTGAAGGCATGTTTAAACATTCTCGTAAATCTAGTAACGGATAAGCTATTCCCTTCTGGTTTTTTAGTCCTGGCCCTGTGTGGAAAAGTAAATATGCCCGTTTGTGGAGAAGGTGTACTTGCTGGAAGCAAACCCAGATTATGCGTTTGTTCGTTTTCTCGATGGCAGAGAAGATATTGTCAATCTAAGACATCAAGCACCACGTGGAAGTGCACCTGAATTTGATGACGATGATTGATAGTGAAAATCCGTTTCGATCTCGTAACGAACCAGAACAAGAAAATAACTCATATAAATAAGATGCACAAACACCTGATAATCAGAATGATGATCCGGAAGAAAATCTACACAATGATTATCCGGAAGAAAACCGAACACATCCGGAGATGAATTCATATTAGTCCGACCCAGAAGAAACCGTCAGTCTCCAAAATACTATTTTTCAGTGAATTAATAATCTTCTGGAAATGAATTGGTTTTGGTTGCCGCGCGGATTTGGTTTCTATACAGAGCAGTTCTATAAAAACAGGACTATGTAGAAAATATTTTAGAAAAACACTTGCCCCATGCGTCAGGGCTAATTTCACTTGTAAGCAAGATATCACTTGGCCTTTAGTTGCTAGAGAGATCCTGGACTACATTGGATTTGTAAATATTCGATCTATAAACTGTGTTATACAGTGACCGCCAAAAAGTTTGCAACAAATGGGAAAATATTTTATTATTAAGATATCAAAGAGAATGTTACGTGGGATCGATAATGGTTATTTGAAAAATATCAAAAAATTTCCGCTTGGTTCACATAATTCAAAGTGAAACTAACCAAAAAAAAATCCAGTGCAGTCATTCTGCTTAATTGTCCCGCGGAAAATTGTAAAAACTCAAAAATTCATTTTTAGACCACTCTGATCTTGTTGCAATGACCTACAGAAAGCAAAAATTTGAAGTAACAAATTTGGAATTATCATAAAATATTTCTAAATGATCCAATACCTCTTTTTTAAATTCAATTAAACCAATATTTTTCCGAAAAGTTTTTAATATTCTCCAAATTACCAGAAAAAAGGCCAAAAAATTGATATTTATTAAAAATCCTTGTACCTTTTTAAAAATTGACACATAGACTTAAAATCGGATTCTGAACCACTTTTCTCTCTACAATTTTTCGATTTCTGGTCATCTAACCCCACTTTTTACATATTCGAGGCGAACTTTTTAAATTTCCCGCCATAACTGTGGTCACATGACATCTGTCACAGTGCTTTTTTGTTGTTGATAGGTATGCTAAATTGATCCCACGTATCATTCTTCTTGATATTTTAATAATAAAATATTTTCCCATTTGTTGCAAACTTTTTGGCGGTCTATATCAATAATTTTACAGTGTCTATGGAATGCACTTAAATCAGTTCGCAGCCAGAAACTTGCTTCTAATAAACCTAAAAGAACTCAAACATGTCGTTTTTGTGGAATAAGAGAATAATACTCAGGAAACTCAGCAGTGATAAGAGCTAGGAAATGAGATCCTTTCGCAACTAATAAACCTAAATTTTACACTATAAATTTTTTTTCCAAACCTTTCCATGGACACATGGTATTTTAATAGTTTCAATAAATTTGATAGCTGTATACTTATTGTGTTTCATTGGTAATGATTGTTTTCCATCATTATGGACTGGGAATTGAGTTTGGGTCACAGTTTGAATATGTTTTTAACTTTTTCAGTCTTTGTATATGTATAATAATAAATGATTGGTGTAATAATTATAAATTTTAATGAAAGACGAATAAAAAATTCTTCATATTCCTTGTAAATGGGAAATTGAAACCAGAAAAAAAAAATCAATTGTATTTGTATCCGTCATACGGTTAGAAAGATCATAACCTACGTATAGGTATTTATTGTTACGATCTTGATGGCTTCTGCTTGCCATTATAAAGTTAGTACGAATCACGAACATGTCAGTGGTACCAACTGTAGTTGAACATCCGCCCGATTTATCGGTTTTTGCGAGACCTGGAGAAATTTATTTAGAAAATTGGTTCCCACACATCACCATTAATGTATCTATAGATGTACGCTAGAGAGTAATTTTTTTAGTACTTATATGCAATAGGTAGGTATTTAATTGTGTAGGAGAAATAAAAAAAAAAAGAATAACGAATTTTTGAAAGTGAGATCAACATGGGGACAAAGTGTCATTTCTCTAAACTATTTGTCTCAGAAGGAAAATAATTCTGTCGAATTTACTTTAGTTTGCAGAATCATTTTTTTAAAATACTTTAATGTTTGAATTAGATGTTGAAAAGTATCACCATTTGAGAAAAATCACGATAACAATCGTAGTATTTTAGTGATGCCGCCAGGACGCATTCAGTCATTTCACTACAGAATTCGGCACCCGCCTCAATTTTAATAGGTCAATTTTGAGCCAATATACGTGGTGCTCAATGTGTTAGTGGATTGTGCAAACGGTGCTGAATCGAGAAGTGGAATGTAGAATTTATTGGAGGTTATGTTATGTTGATTTGCTTATCGCATTGTGCAATTAGCCCCTCTATAATTGAACTTATGCATATCCATTTGAAAAACAGTTCATCCATGGCGTAACTCTTTGGTTTTCAGTTCAAATGACTTCTTGGTACCATTTTTGAATTCTCCAGAGAAAAATGTTTCAATTGGCTATTTTGAATTTTTTCAAAACTACAGGAACGGGGAAGGTCAAAAATAAGCCCCTGTTCAGTCGTCGTTGGATGACCCTGTATATCTCGTAGTCTTTTTTCTTCTTTTACTTGTGTATATTTTGGAGCAAAATTGCAAAGATATCCAAGTGGTAGGTAATTTATTTTGAGTGCTTTATAGAAAGCCTTAGGTACAATCAATAGGAATTATTGTGAAATGACTTGAAATTGTGATATTTTCCATATATCTTTGTATTTGGGGTTGGCAGGAGAGTTAGGGACCACTCCAGCTGCCGACACGATGTACTTTCTCATTCTTTAGGATCACAGAAATACGAATTTGAGCATTTTTGCCAGTCCTCACATTTTGCATAATCAACTACTTGTAGCGCCTGCTCAGCCAATCGCCTTAGAGACAGGTGCCGAAACGAATAGTCGAATGTCTAAATGCCGTCAGGTCGAGAGATTCTCATCTCGTCTCAACATAGAAGTATTTTATGAACGAGAGTTTTCTGATCATTTAAACAAAAATCTGAAGGCTGAAAATTTGCAAAGCCTAGATAGGTAAATATACTTCGTAAAAATGTCACCTCCCAAATATTCCTAATAAGGCTTTATCTCTAATACAGTAAAATCTAGAAAATTTTACTGAAAAAATCTAGGAAGAAGGCTCTCCTCACTTCGCGAAGCCAGGAAAATATCAGAAACAAGCTCTCAGATGGCTCCAAACAAAACCAACGGAAGATTGAACATCTCCAATCTTCGCAAATTATTGGCTCTCGCAAATTCGATACATTTTCAAATTGGGTCGTTAACCGGATTGCCTGAAGTCAGCTTAGGTTATTTCTATTTACAAGGGCGCTGATTCTCGCATTCTCATCTAACTTCCGTCTAGTCTTGCTGTTGTCTACGCTCTCCAAAATCATACAGCATAGTTCCTAAACGTCAACAATATCTTGCAAACCAGGCAATTTGGATTTCAGGAAAGGAAAACAAGAATACTTCAGACGCTATCATCTTCTTTTTACTTGTCGAAAGCATCTGACTGTGTAAGGCATGAGATATTGCTGAAAAAGCTTTCCTTCTGTGGCTTTAGACTGGTTCAGATCTTACCTCTCTGGTCGGATTCTAGGCGTCTGTGTTCAGGGGAACACGTCTGATAGCTTGTGTGGTGACCCAAGGATCGGTTCTGGGCCCAGTTTTGTTTCTAATGCGATAATTATAATGTTACTTGAAGTTACAAACACGTTCACTGGTTTTGCGTTTGATACCATGGTCCCGTGAGAAGACCAAAATGTTCTAAGTCTTCATTCGCGTATTGAGGTAAACTTATCAAAGATCGTGGTAATGTGCAAAAGATATCTCTTTTTAAAACACATATTGTTAGTTTTAAGAACTCCACTCTTGAGCATCATAGGATTGACAGCACTTTGAGCGCGAGATTTTTGGGTCTTGCTTGACATGGCATCTTGACATGGCTTCTGGCACGTACTGAACTGTGTGAGAATTACTTCCTTTGTATCAGGCAACCGAATTGCAACATAAGCTTTTATGATCTGATTTTTTGACTGCCGCCCTCCTTCTTCTGGCATGTCTGCTAACAGGAACAAGTTCATCTTCCACTTTGATAGCAGGGGAAAAACCTCTTCTACGTGACATATGATGTCCTACCACATCTTCAAGAATACTGTGACTATTCAAAACAGAATTTCATTGGGTCAGTTTAGTTAGCCCTCCCCCCCCATAGAAAATTTCTGGATGAAAATTATCCCATAATTTTGCTCTCATTTTGCTCCACTAATTTTGATTTTTGCTCCATTACACTGGAAAGACTATGTGGCCTATTAGGTGAAGGGGGGGGGGCTGAAGAATTAACGTTAGCCCCCCCCCCCCCAGTGAAAATTCTGAAATTTGATCGTTCTCATTTTGTTCTCCGAGTTTTGCTCCATTTTGCTCCATTATCGGCCAGTTTTACTCTATTACCAGGAGAGACCTACAGAGCTCCAAAGAATCTCTCCCAGTCCAACCCGTCCACCACCACAGTGAAAATTCTAAAATTTGATCATGCTGATTTTGTTCTCCGAGTTTTGCTCCATAATCGGCGAGTTTTGCCTCATTACGTAGAGATCTACAGAGCTCCCAAAAATCACTCCTAGCCCCCCCCCCCCCACGGCGAAATTTGAATGTTCATTTCGTTCTCCGAGTTTTGCTCCGTTTTGCTCCATTATCGGCGAGTTTTGTTCCATTACAAGGAATGACCTACAGAGCTCCAAAGAATCTCTTCTTGCCCCCCAGTGAACATTTTGAAACTTGAAATTACTCCATTGTGTTCTCCGAGCCTTGCTTCATTTGGCACCATGATCAGCTCGTCATGCTCTATCACGAGCCGTTCTCGGATGCCACGCTTTGAGCGCTCAGCGCTTTCGAGTTAGTCCGCAGTACTCCGGCTACAATTTTACACATTCGAGCGAACAGAGTTTGGCGCTCTCAAGCTGCTCTCACTTGTCTCGCCTCTTTCCTCTGATGCACCTGTAACTGATTTTCGAGCGTTCGAGTGCAAAGCGCATTGAGTATAATGGGCGTGAAATGCTCCAGGTGCTTCGCACACTGCACCCGAAAACGGCTCTGGAATGAACTACACAGTTCCCAGGAATCTCTCCTAGCAACACGGTGAAAATTTTGGAGTTTTTGTATGCGCATTTTGTTCTCCCAGTGTTGCTCCATTTTGCTCCATGATCGGCGAGTTTTGCTCCAAAATGGAGCAAAACTGGGAGAACAAAATGAGCATGATCAAATTTCAGAATTTTCACTGGTGGGTGGGGGGGCTGGGAGAGATTCTTGGGAGCTCTGTAGGTCTCTCCTGGTAATGGAGCAAAACTCGCCGAAAATGGAGCAAAATGGAGCAAAACTCGGAGAACAAAATGAGCATGATCAAATTTCTGAATTTTCACTGGGGGGCTAGCGTTAATTCAACCCCTCCCCCCCCCCCCACCTAATAGGCCACATAGTCTCTCCACTGTAATGGAGCAAAAATCGAAGTTAGTGGAGCAAAATGAGAGCATAATTATGGGATAATTTTCATCCAGAAATTTTCTATGGGGGGGGGGGCTAACTTAACTGACCAATTTCATTATTTAGATTGTCAACCAAGTTTTCTCTATCAGTCATTGCCTAAATACATGCTTCAATGGATGGATGGAACATAATAGTACACATAACAGCGCTTAAGAATCTGGGAATATACATATAGGCCTAGAGTAGCTCCTAAAGTTAAGGGCCGATACCTACAACATACTTCCCATTAGTTCAAATTCCATCTTTGATATGGTATGGTTTGCCCTTCTAGGGGCACAAGACTGTTGTTTGATCAGGTCTTTCTTCTCCGTATATTTCTTGAGATGATGGCTCTAGACTAGAGTGTCTAGACTCTATAGGTAGTTTTACTTCATGAGGGGAAAAACTTTTAAAAGTATATTGCCATGCCGCATCAATTTAAACTTGAAAAAAGATGGGTAATATGTAGTTAGTTGGGTGGAAATGTTATACATACGTAAGTTTTCAATGAATAAGTATTACTATAGATATTATTATACCATTTTTCTTCAAACTCAGTTTCGGGAGTATAAGGGAAAACCACTAAAATAAATCACATAGATGAAAGGACAAAAAAAAATCACTATGCAAACAAAAATGTTACTGACTATTACTTTGCTGATAAATGTTTCCTAATAGATTTTCCTTGTAAACGATTCCCTGAAAACCTTGGGAATCTCCCATTACCGGAAAAAAGTTGACTCTTTCAATTACTTTTACAGGATGTATGTATTTTGACACCCATATCTATTAATAAAAATGTATTTGCGGTAATCCTGAGGTCAGATACAAACATAATTTCAATATCGTATGTTTACTGAGTGATTCAATGATATATAAATCAAATTTGTGTAATGACTAGGTATTTGTTCATACGCACGTTGAAGTGTTGGAAACGAACATCGAGGAAACGACAGTCTTTGTATCTTTTTCTATGTAGAAGTTTCTGCTGTCTGTCCTATATGCTCTAATATCCTTGTTTTTCTTATGGATGTTTTTTCATACTCCGTGCATGAAACTCCAAAAATGAATTCTGATTTTTAGTCATTTTTAGTTTTGCCGTGTTTTTGGATTCTGCAAAAATTTCTTAGAAGTTCTTGATGGATTTGATTATCGTTTGTTTAGTATCCTGCCACCTGTCACTAAGCTTGCTAGGGTAAATGTTATTTGATGTAGGAGCAAGCGGTCTGCAGATTTAACTACGCACGACCCAATGTATCGTGTCTTTTTTTTCAAACCTATCCTCCTAGTCCTCCGCCTATCTTCGTTAGCTTCATGAATGGTGATTTTTTATGATTGCTTGTAATTTTTTGCCTGAATTTATTGTTATCGTGAATTGGGAACTTCCAGGGTCATACAGTATACAGGGTGTCCCAAAATATGTGGGCAATCTCTCGGATTCAGATAGAACACAAAAAAATAACATGACAGCTTCCTACAAAAAAAATTCGTACGGACCCCCCTACGAAGTTACGTGCCCCTAAAGGACGCCTCTTTTTTATTTGATAACTTTCAAAATACTTCGTGTGATTTCTTTTTCTTTCAATATGATGGGATACTAGATGAGACCCCTTAAAATAGACCCTTCCAAACACACTTGACCAATCTAGTTTGCCAGGGACGGACTAGCTTTAACACAATAATGACTTTTCTACTAATGAGCAAATATTAGTAGAAAGGATTAATTTTCAATGTCGCGAAATAAGGCCTAATATTGAAGCATTGTCGAGGGTCGAACTATCTTTCATTGAAATAGTTATGGAATGCATAAGATTAGAAGGAGCTCATGTTGAGCCGACATACAAAATTATTTAATAAAAAACCATTAATAAACAAAAACAGATTTTTCTGGATGCCAGCTCATTGTTTTGACATAGAAAAAAGGGACTCTTATTACCTTTTTTCTAGTTCAAGGTTGAAACTAACTAAAAATATTATTGCTGTGTCTTTATCATACAGGGTGTAAAAAAAGAGCACTATTATGTTAAAGCTAGTCCATCCCTGGCAAACCAGATTGGCCAAGAGTGTTTGAAACGGTCCATTTTAAGGGGTCTTTTTTAGTATCCATATTAAAAAAAAAAACAAGTATTTTGAAAGTTATCAACAAAAAAATTATTTTCAAATACGTCCTTTTAGGGGCACGTAACTTCGTAGGGGGGCCGTAGGAATTTTTTTTATAAGAAGTTGTCATGTTATTTTGTGTATTCTATCTCAATCCGAGAGATTGCCCACATATTCTGGGACACTCTGTATAGTTCGAAAGACACTAATTCTGTACTAGTAAAGTGAAGGTTAAACTCAGGTTTTACGGATTAGTTGTCTTTTTCGGTCACACCTAATTTTTGAAAAAAAGAGGTAATTCTTATATTTTCCGAATTTGAAAGTTGTTTTCTTAGATTTGCCACAAGTTTAATTTTTCAGAGATTTTCATTCTATTATAGGACCTGTTTTTTTTTTATTATCTCATAATAGGTATACGTAATCCAAGATCGATCCCGATTTTTGTTCTGTTGAAGATTTTTTGAGATTAATTTTTCTTCTAGTATGAGCAGCGTGGGTTAATGAAATGTTTTCTTCGACGATCTCTAGATTTTTTGGTTTTTAAAACTTTTGATCCTTTCGATGTCTAATTTTTTCATTAAAGTAAGTAATTATTATTAAAATAAATATTTCGATAAGTATTGGAAAACTACATAATACTGTTTTATTAGCCAACAATTCTCATGTCCCAGAAAAACAACATTAACATAATATTATTAAAAATGTTAAGTAAGGATCATAAAAATAAGATTAGCTCAAAGTTAATAGAAGTGTTGAAAAATTCCATAGTACACAGTGTTTAGAAGCCAAGAGTGTTCATAGCGGACTAGCGGAGTTTATATGATATATATTATATATATATGATGAATCATTGAACGCGTGATTTGGAATACCTATAATATTGCAAAAACATATTACTTGAAATGAGAGAGGCAATTTAGAGCAAAAGATCCCTGAAAACTCTGAAAAGGATTATTTATTGACATGTACATCGTGTCCTATAACGCCAAAGACTCGGGCACGATCGAGGCATTATCTCGTAATTATTATTTGTAATTCCCGAGGCATCGTATAAATCCTTCCGGCGTTGACAGAAAATTAATGCTCCAACGGGGAATTATCCCAATATTCTATATAATTTAATTCCTGCTTAGAGTCTGTTGCAACCAACAGCAAAAATAGCTGTCAACAAGACTCACGACCTATTCTTAGTCGGTGACCGATAGGTACACCCATTAAAGACCATTAAAATATTTAAAAGAAAAATTTCTTTCTTTCTCATTAAACATAATAGTCATAAAATCATACATGATATTATAATGCGTATTAGTTATGGATATTTTAACAATTACGCCATGATTTGACATTAATTGCTATTGTTTGATATAATAATATTTTAAACAAATACCTATGCTCGATGTGGGTGGTAGTTAAAAGTTAAATTTACTAGTTTCACGTGGAAAAAATCTAACTAAAACGCAGTAGAGCAATGATTTAATTGACTAAAAAACCGTAGTCGTGCCATATGCCGCAATGGAGGCATTATTATTGCCCATCGGTGTGGTACCTATTCAGATTTCTCTGCCAACGATTTATTTCAAACCAGTCGTCATGTATAGAATTTCGCATTTCTTCATTTTCCGGCAATAAGATCGAGTAAATATCGCGGTTTGGTCAAAGGTCGACTTTGTACTTGGATGACGTAAGAATGGGTTACCTGCGCAAAATACGAAGTGGAACCTCCGTGTTAAACGAGGAGAATTTAGATTGTTGATGTGACGGAATTGAAGTGGATCAACTGTCCCAGCCAGCCCTACTGATGGATGATTTTGATAAGATTTTGATGATGCGAAATGAATTTTAACAGCAGTATAATTAAATGTACGACACTATCGTTAGGATGTGTCTGGCTGTCTCTGGCCTTATTGCAGAGTCTGCAGTTTGGGTCTCTGTCATACAAGTTCATCCTATTCAGGTGGACCTTTACCGGTGTGTGGCCTGTCATGAGGACAGCTATAGTCGGCTCCTACTCATTTGTAGCAGTTTTGCGGTCTTTTTTCTGCCATAGTTGGTCAATGATTCTGGAAGTTGTTTATTAATGTCGATGCTTTTTCATTGCCTTCGATTTCCCTGTGTCCTGGGACCCAGATAAGTTTTACCTTATTCTAGTCCGCCAGGGCCCTGAGTTTTTCCTGGCATTTCCATACTAATCTTGATTACACTGTCTGACTCGAAAGGGCCTCCAGGGCTGCTTGACTATCGCACATTACAAGGACCTGCCTGCGCACTAGAGTAATGTAATACCTCTGCCTGAAAAACAGAGACATGGTCCCTCAGTGCATAGTGATTGCTGTAGCTGGCGGAGTATAGCCTTGCCCCGGTATATCATGTTGTATGTTGTATGTATGTGTTGGAGGTGTCAGTTGCACCGCGACCTGGTAGATCTATTGTACCCCTCCTTCTGCTGCCAGGTCACGGCTTCCTGCTCAAAGCAGCCTCTCCAGTGAAATATGTTCCAACTGTATGGTGGGGCTTCCCAGATTCTTTATCCTTGAACGACTAATGGCATTACCATTCAGTAAAAGGTGGTGAGGTGTTTCCTCTCCGTGTTCGCAGAATCTGCAGGTGCCATTTTCTCCCAGACCTAATTTGTGTAGGTGTTTTTTGAGTCTGCAGTGTCCCGAGAGGAGCCCGGTTAGCGTTTTGAGACTTTTCTTGCTAAGGTTGACTAGCAGTTCTGATCTTTTTTGGTTAAAGTTGCCCAGTAGATCTTTGGCCTGCCGTAGTCCTGGCTGTTCTAGCCAGTGTTTGTTTCTTAGCCGGTTTTATTCTTTTTTGAGGCAAAATGGTTCTGGACTAGTGAAGGGGGTAGAAGCTCCCGTTCTTGCGAGTGCATCTGCGCATTCATTGCCCTCAACTCCCATGTGTCCAGGCACCCAGAGGAGAGTTACTTTGTTTTCTTTTCCTAACTCATTGAGTTTCTGTAGACATTCCCATACTATCTTAGAATTGATGACTGGTGAGTTCAATGCTTTAATAGCTGCCTGGCTGTCAGATATTATCGTTATTTCTCGTTTCCAGTATCTTTTGTTTAGATATATCAGCTGCAGTCTTCGCCATGTCCAGTCCTGCCTTTTGACTTTTTGCTCTCGCAGGTATGCCCTGCTTCCAGTCAGTTTTGCTTGAAAAGCTGACATCGAATGTTCTGTTGAGGCAGTGTCGCCTGATCGGACCTAATTTCTAGGCAGATCATGGAGGAAGGATGAAGGAAAAGCACACGACATCAACTTCAACTATTTACACTATATTACAACTTTTACACTATTTACAGACACGATTCAAGACTCAAGATACTACGAAAGTAGAGCCTTGTGCTCTAGGTACAAAACCATGAGCATAACTTATTTATAATTTGATAATTGCGAACGAATCGCTTGCTGCCTTTTTTAATTTAACAACAACACGTTTTAATATATCACATTCTGACCCCAAGGCAACGAGCAGAACTGACTGAATGACATGACAGACAACTGACATTTTTGGTAGGCAATGTTGCCATATTTTTAATTTTATATATACATTGTTGCCACATGTAGGATGTTGTATCCAACATCGCCTTGGCATGTTGTCCGTCTTCATATTCAAAATATCTCCCCCCACAAGTTCTGCGATTGCCATGTGTAGCGTCTTTTTGTTGTAAGCGATTGTGGGCTGCCGTCTGTACGCTCCCATCCTTGCCTTCTCCTGTATCACAATATACAGAGGTGGGAGGTCTGAGAGGGTCTGCATGGCTGAGCAGACCAATCTTTGCACTTTGCTAAGTTGGGCATGGCACTTTCCTGTTATATAACTGCTTTGTGCTTGAGAGATCTGGTTATTGGCTCGAGGGAAGTGTGTTCAAAAGCTCCCCTATGTCCAAAAAGGAGCCCAGCTTCCTCTGTTTTTCAATAGTCTCCACTATGCTGACCAGTTGGTGAATCGCCGTTTCTGGTTTTGTCCGATATGCATACTGGTCTGGGTGTAGTGATTAGCTTGCCAACACACCATTCCTAATGTGCTTATCCACAAGTTTTTCCAGTGTCTTAAGCTCAAATAACTAATGGGTCTTAGGGACTTTGCCGTGTCCTGTCCGATTTTTCCAGGCTTTGGTATGAGCGTTTCCCGAATGTGCCTCCAAGCCTTTGGCATATAGCCAAAGGCTAGGCTACTTCTTAGAATGTTGCAAAGTATCCTGTATTCTAGTTCAGTTTCGTTCTGTCAGATTATGGGATAGATCCTATCTGTCCCTGTTGACTTGTACGGGTCAAAGGTGTTTATAGCCCATTTGACTTTCTCATACTTAACTAGGTAGGTACTTTTCTTCGAGGTCAGCCAGTCGTTCCTGGACACTCTTCGACGCCTAAGCACATCCCATCTCCTCTGAGTCTGATCAACTATCTTTGAGCCAAGATAGTGGGTTCTTAGGAGTCCCCTAGTCGTCTTTTCCCTGCTATTCGTGTATTCACCAAGGCCATTCTTCAGTGTGTTACGTTCAAATTTCGCCTTAATACGTAACTGAGATTTCGAATGAAATCGGTAGTTAATTCAGGTATTTGTGAGGGTACTTATAAAGCTTTATACCTGAGGATTAATATTTTTCAGTCATTGTTAGGTTTCTCATTGGATTTTACTAGATTTCTACCTTTTTGTTTGGATTCGAAACAATATCTAGTTGTTGAACAAGGGTATATTTTTCGAGGTAATAATGAGTAAATTCTTTGTATTCAGATCACAGGGTAGTTTTAGGATAATAAACCCCTTCTGTTAGGATCGAAATCTATTTTGTTTAGCTTACGAAAATTGTCTGTAAGGCCCTAAATGTCGATAAAAAGGTTTGTTTACTTTCAAATAAATATCAATTGGCAACACTTACGAGTCACGTATTTTCCATTATTAAAAATTCTGCAACATCACACATCACTTTCACAGCCTTAAATCTCTTTTCCACCCTTATTTCCACTATTTTTCACATTTTCCCGGTTATTTATTTCCGCAAAATAAGTGTGTTTAAGCCCTGTTTTCAATGTTTTCAATGTCTAAACATACCCCCCCAGAACATATTGAATAGTTTTATACTCATTGTTTTCATATGACTCTTATTTGACCCCTACTGGCCTCAACCAAACTAAGGTAAAGTTGTTTTAGAGGATAGGTACATCGGGTGGTCATTTTGATAGTTTTTAGACTAAAGACTGGATAGATGCTGATTAATAAGTTACTAATTAAATAATGAGTTTTAGGGGAGAAAATTGGATAACGATTTTGGGTTTCGTTTGTCATCATTGTGGTCTGGGTTGTTCCGTTCCAAGCTGATTGTTCCATTTTCCTGGTAAAGACCGGAAATCTGGCACCAGAGGACATCTTGGAAAAAAAATGGAACTCTGGTAAATTTTTCATATTGAGCTCACCTAATAAATCGCTGAAAATAAGGTCGTTCTTTTGAATTCGCACGTTGAGCAAACAACAAGTAGCAGATTTTACCAACGGTCCTTTTGCTGCATTTCTTGGAACATCCACCTTTTGTGGGATTTTGGAGGCGTTGGGAACTCCAATGGTTGCTGGCTTAATTGGTTTTGGGGTGAAGCTTGGATTTGGTCGTAAATGCCCGTTTTTGTAAGCCAACCACTCAGAATTTTCTGGAGACAAAGGTCTACGCCATTTTGTTGAATTGTCGGTGCGAGGATCGAGCACGTTTTGTTCAACTAGCCCAATTAGTAACCAGGTAAATTTAATAGTTTTTATCATTCTGAATTTACCTTTTTCGTTATCAATATTTAGATTAGCATATCAGTAATTTTTGTAAATATTTGGGATTCTATAAGAAAAAAAAGGCAATTTGACCTCCATGAGGGGCCATTTGTCAGTAAAAAACTCATTAGTCATTTCCAAAAGGAGCATTAATGGGCTAATTAATTAAGGGGAATTATTTTTGAAAGGAAACTTACGGGTTTCAGGGGATTTTCCTATATTTTAGATTAATATGTATTATAAGTATAAAGGGGTTCTAAGGTCTAAGAATTTGTCCTCTTTCAGGGTTTTTTTTCTTTAGGATACTACATTGTACCTTTCCATTGGGTTTTTCTCTTTCGACGTTTTTGTGAGGTGTCAGAGTACCCACAACACTGAATTGAAACCGAAATTTACCCTACTTAAGAAGGAAAGCCAATAGAAGTTGATAGGGTCTGTTATCAGAGCTGTGAGGCTGTCAGGAGACAGCAATAGAAATTAGACTGCAGACAGGACCACAAGGGGATGATGTACCCGTTGATTTAATAACGTTTCTTAATTACTTTTTAGTATTATTAATAGTAAGTCTTATATCTTACTTGGTACATTTCCAAGTTTGTTTTACTGCCTTCATTATTACAATGGGTGTAGGTACTGCACCAATGATTTTTAATTAACTATATTTAAGGTGACATTTTGTACAAACCTGCCCCGGTATACCATGGTATAAGCGTGCACAGGTTTTAATTAATATTATTATTCTTTTATTCCTTAATTGTTCTCTTTTACTCTCATTGGGGTAAGGTGGTCAAACATTTATTGATAATTCTTGAATTTATTAGAGTATCTTATGAGACCATTACAAATTCGTTCGTGCTACCTTTTGGTAATTTTGACATTTACATTTACATTTAATAATTATATATATTGCGGTATTTTATATAGTATATTGCCTTCTATTGGTCTTTGTTATGCAATTTCAGGTCTAAACATACCCCCCCAGAACATATTGAATAGTTTTATACTCATTGTTTTCATATGACTCTTATTTTACCCCTACTAGCCTCAACCAAACTAAGGTAAAGTTGTTTTAGAGGATAGGTACATCGGGTAGGTACATTTTTATAGGAATTTTGGAGATCAGGGACTTTCTGGTATAAGTCCGCGGACTTTATTTTGTAAACCAGTGATGAAGCTAACTTTCAATATTGAACCTACTCCCACACCACTGAGTAGCCGCGAGCACTTTGTTGCGCTGGCCGCATTCCTTAAGGGTGTCTTACTGTACCTAGGATTTATGTATTCAAATTTATTATTCAAACAGTTTAAGGGTTAATTTTTGCGCAACAAGTGAACTGATTATTTTATCTTTGAGCCCCTTGAGAAAGTTCTTTGTAGTCTAGCACAGTCTTGAGTACTTTCTATATCCTCGCAGCAGGCGCGGCTCGTGAGTATTTCTACAGGTGGGTCAAATTTAGAGAAACAGCGCCGTTTTTCGAGTTCAGGGCGCAAAATAATTCGATTTCTGCATTTTGTTGAGCGTGATGTTGGTTAATTTAAAACTAAATATCCAAGATGTTTAATGTTTAATTAATAATAATCTGGGGTTCGTGCTGTGCGACTCAATTTGACCGTATTTTTAAATTACAAAAGAGAGCTATTAGATATTCCCTAAAATTAAAAAATAGAGCTCATTGCCAAGATTTTTTCAAAAAATATAAAATATTAACACTTCCTTCCCTTTTCATACTAGAATCAGTCTGCCTTATCCGCAAACACCTACCCAGTATTTCAGAAAGGCCATTGCATAACTATCCACTTAGAAACGCGGAGCATGATCTTTATCTGCCAACTCCATCCTCCGAGTTAATTAAGAGCTCCATTCTATACAACGCAAAAAAAATGCACAATCATCTGCCAGTAGTCATCAAGTCCATAGCATCTCTTCCTAAATTTCGCATAGCTCTAAAATCCTATTTATCAGAGAGAGCCTTATATAAAGTAAATGACTTTTTTCTGACTTAATTTTGAGCGTTCCACACACTGGATCATAGTTTATAGGTAATTTGTTCATTTTTGTATTTGTTCATGTTATATTTGTTTATGTTTATATCATTTTATTTTGACTTTGTATACATGTAGATGTATATAATATGTATTTTTAACTTTAAGGCTTAGTCTACAAATTATGTTATAATTTTTTTTTGACAATAAAGCATTATTATTATTATTATTGAAAATTTATTGTTTGATTTTTTGGTGGGTCATTGACCGAATGACCTTATAGAGGAGCCGCGCCTGCCTCGCAGTACTCTTCTTAGGTCCTCTAGCGCTTTCTTGAACTTGTTCAACGTGGTCCTATACACGCCTGGCAAGTCAACATCTTACAGACCAATTTTAATGCAATAATATGGAATATCTAAAAAACGTCTAAGTTGAATAGGGAATGAAAAGGATTTCCCCTGTTCCACCTCTAGCATTCCCAGCGCTTTATGCTGGAGGTGGAACAGAGGAAATCGTTTTCATTCTCTATTTTTAACCTTAGAATTTTCCTAGACATTTCATTCTATCGCATTGAAATTGGCATGGAAGTTGTTTACTTGTCAGGCGTGCATGTACTTACCCACTGGCCAGTTCTTCTGGCGTAGTTGAATTCTATTCTAACTTTCTTCCTAAATTTTGCAAGGTTCTCGCTCCACGTTCCTGGTGGATTTCCTTGTTATAAGGCTATAAGGTTATTGGCAGTTCTCATTGAAAGCTGAGATGATTGCATCATTGAAATAATTCAAAACCATCTCCAAGACAGAGGCTTGAACTGCTTGAAGGAGGATGCCTGGATTGACAGAGATGGTTAGGGATTGGGAATAGGAAGGGGTAGACCGCAATAGAATAGACCCATAATTATATGTATAATTGAATTTTACAATGTATATTAATTTTATGTTTCAGGATCAGGCTTTCAAATTTCAGACCGAATACAAGCAGCATGCTCAAACGCTTTTTTAAATTAAATATTTATATTGTGCAGTACCTACCTACTCTCTAAGCGAGAGCACTAAACTAAAACAACAAACACTCAAGGAGTCGATAAGGATTTGAATTTGAAAAAAATTGTCTTTTTTTTTCTCGAATTATATAAAAATTGTTGAAGTGTTTTAGTTATTGACTTTTGAAGAGGTTTATTTATCTTGTGCCCTGTGAAACGAATAGCTGTTTATTTGAACTGAATGAGAAAAATAATTTTGAAGGGGCGATAATGAGCAATTCTTAATAAAGATATTCTAAGTAATTATCTGGCATTCACTGTGCATGTAGCATACACATACACAAGATATTTGGCCAGAACAAATACATAGGTACCGATGTTTCATTTTGATGAAAGAAAATTGAGTTCAATTTTAAAGAAAAATAGTTCCATTTATTTCATTCTTATTCATCATCACGTTGACATTGAGCAATATCTAATAGTTCCTTTGGACATTTGACCTGATAGAATTTCACATCTGGGTTAGATACACCGTTCATAAAGTCCCACCTCCAATTGCAACCAGGTTGAAGAGAACCGGGCAACTGTGAACATTGTTCTCGAGAAGATACTCCTCCATAACTAAAAAATATTTTTTTGGTCAAACAATTCTTAATCGAAATTAAAAAGGCTTACGCTTCACCCCAGCCGTTTACTGCGTCCGCACCCCATTGAGCATGACACCCATATGGATAGACACCAACGCCACCTCCGGGAATTTCAATGTCGAATTGGTTATGGGCTAGAGGATCGCCTGTATTGGTAATGAGACCTAAAAGTGATTTGCCGGCCAATTTTCCTTGGAAGTTGAGCAGCACACAGTGACAACAGTGTTTAACATCATAACCACCTAGTTAATTAACATATTAAAATAATTCCAATGGGTAATTAATTTTCTTCACCTGTGAATGACGCAGCAACAAATCCATATGACAAAGTAGAGTTAATAACCCATGGTTGGTTGTTGTTGCAAGTAAAAGCTTGTCCCTTATCTGCTTCATCACAACTTTTAACAAAAAATTTAAACATAAATAAAGCTAGCAATGTCGTTTTAGGAACCTACCCGGATTGAACATTATCTGCTACAGGGGTAACTCCATCTATAGAGCAAGTAGTAACAGCTTTAGCTTGGTTGGTATGATAAGTCCAGGCGCAAGATGGTTTGCAACAGTCCCAGTAACGTGTTGTTATTCCAGTTCCGGAAATACCGCCAGGAATTGGGACGATTTCCGGAGATGTTTCTGCCAAAACTACCACGAAAAAACGACATTATTTTATCTAAATACTTGTTTAGGTAAAACTTACCAAAACCAATTAAGGATACTAAAAGCACTAGAACCCTCATTTTAAAAAAAAAATTGGTTTTTTATAAAACTTGTTTTGATTTGATTCAAGTTTGTATTATATAAGCAATGTTATCATCGTTGAAGTGTTTTGTTTATAGACTTTTTAGAAGAGGGTTTTTGATAATGAATTATCTAAATATAGGTATTCTGACGTAGAAATTAAATTTTAGAAATTCAGAAATTTTTGATACTGGCCTACATTTTATTAGAGTTAGCTTCACATGAAATTTATTATTGGTTATTATCTGAATCATTGAAAACGAGGTATATATCCATGTTCTGGAGAATGGATTTTGTACATAGGTACCTATTGCTCACTGTATTTCTTCTAGTGATATGTTGCTGTATAGTGTTGTTGCATTTTCGTATTGCGGTATTGAACTGAAAACTACATAGTCGATTTCGGTGTGCTGGTTCAAGACAGTCATGTAATGGTCTATGCAACTATTTTTTTCTTTGGCCTTGATCTTTTATTAAATTGCCATTTGGATCCTAAATGTGCAAAATTTTCTGTGCAATACCCCATAGATTTTCTTTATAGCTTCAAAGAAATTTTTCTGATCGTGTTGATCTGCAAAGCTTTGAATTTCATTGGCTTTTTCTGTCCACCATCGTAAGTAAACTCATAACTGCAGATCGTTTGCAGCAGCTGGGCATACTAATTAGACAAAATCAGTTTACCTTTACTTACATAACATGACTGAACTTCAAAGCATGCATCCTGAAATCTATGCAGTTTTCAATAAAGGTGGTCATGTGATACGACATACTGATCTGATAAAGTATGGGCGGGATTTCCAGCATATTGGGTTGAGTGTTTAATGAGGTCACTCAAGACAAATAGAGGTCTCACCAGAGGTAGTGGTATGTCCGAAATACGAAAAATCACTTGGATGTTGTCAATGCCTGCGTATTCGGAATACAATAACTCAATGCAAAAGCTAACAAACGTTATATACCAGTATAGTGAACAGTATAAAGATTTGGCGCAATCTCGAATGAAACGAAACACAGATGACTCAGATAAGATACTTGAGCTACTGAGATCGATTTCACCTTATTCAAACGACCTAACTTTGCGCAACATTGTAACTGGTGTTATAGCAGCTGAACAAGTGAATATTGATACATTAAAAACCATTGGTATGGACATTGTGGAAAAGATGAAGGGCCCGGAGGTGTTTTCGTGTAAAATGGAACAAAGACGAAAACAATTTCTTCTGTATCATTCATTAAGTTCAAGAACAAGGAGGCTATTGACCCAGCTCTGTTATTTCAGCGATTGATTATGTCATCTTCTTCCAGTGAGACTGATCTTGCGGAAGTAATGAAATATAAACTGCGGTCCCTTCCACCTGCGTTATTTGAAAGTCCAACAGTATTGTTGGAAGCACACAAGTCAAAGCTATCGCATGTTACTTCAAATAATTCTCAGCCATTTGCAACAGCGGGAGAAGGTGAATCAAGTTATGTGCTCGATGGAGGGTTGTTACTGACCTACCATGACGTAATGACAGTACATTCAGGGATATAGCAAGATATGCGTCGTTTGTGACAACAAGCAACTGTTGTTTTTGATGGCTATACATCAGAATACACAATAAAAGACATGACCCATAATCGCCGAACAAATAGAATTTTCCCCTCCGTGAACTTCACACCAGATATGACATTCACAGGAAGTGAGAAAATATTTCTAACTAATAAGGAAAACAAACAGAAAATAATGACTCTAATCGCTGAAGAAATACGACAACATGGGATGTTCAGTAATTCATGATGCTGATGTTGACATTGTTAAAACTGCCGTGAAATTTTCAAAAATCAAAAATACAACAGTAATAAGTGGAGACACTGACCTATTGGTATTGCTGATTTATTGGTGTAATCAAGCATACTACAAGCTGTTTTTCAGAAGTGATAAAAAACCTTCCAAACAGAATAACATATATGACATCAATACCACTAGATATTCGCTTGGAAATGAATAAGCGAACAGTCTATTTTTTATACATTCATATACATGATGTGACAGCACCTCCAGAATATTCCCTATTGGAAAGTAATCAATTTTCAAGATCAACACTTTCGTGAACTTGCACTATCGTTCAGCTCAACAAAGCTTAATTCCAGTCGTTGAAGAATTTGGAAAGAGGATAATGGTATGTATCTTTGGTGGAAATCCAGATGATAAACTAAATACACTTAGGTATAGAACTATTATTGAAAAAGTATCGAAGGCAAAATGTTTCGCTCAGCCACAGAACATTCCCCCAACGAGATCAGCTGTCAAGTACCATAGCCTCCGTGCATATTTGCAAATTTATATGTGGAAACAAATGCAAGAAGGCTTGAACCAACCAGATTAGGGATGGAGTACCTATACATGATAATATGTAAGTACCGAAAACAATGGATTTGCCACTAGCACCTGAAAGTATATTACGCATAGTAAGAAGAAATGTAGTTGCCGGAAGAATGGTTTGGAATGCACCAGTTCATGTTGTCAGTGTCAAGAAATAAATTGTGAAAATAGTCCGCAGCGAGTGGAAGATGAAAAAATGGAAAGTTTGAATTCAATCATGGTTAAGCCTCCAAAGGAGCGGACTTCCCAAGTACACGTGAAGATTATGATGAATTGTGAGAAAACAGCCAATTCATTCTAATTTTTGTCCAATTATGGAAAATAGCCCCATACTTTGAAATAATGATGGTATTTTTTCTTGTAGTTGTAAGTTCTGTAATGTTTAATAGGCAATTTGAGTGATTCAATACCTACCTACCTTACCTATTCTATACCTATTTCAAACATTAGTTATACAGAGTTATAAATTTTGTAATGAAAAATACAGAATTCAGCCGTCATCTTGGATTTTGACTGATTTCCTGGGCTGGGATTAATGGGGATTTTGGATATGTTGAAATAGACACTTTTCACAATGGAATGCAAAAAGAATAATTTGTGTTGCAGATTTTGCCCAGGTCAAGGGAATTTTCACATCATTGACTGCACTATAGGTAGAGGGAAATTGTGTAAGGAAGGCACAATAGAGGGAAATAGATACGAATGGCATAATTCGTAATTTTTATTTTTTTTTTCAAAATCAATTGACACATATACAGTAGAACCTCGATTATCCGAGTCGCAATTATCCGAGCTGGATTAACCGAGCCAGTCTAAAGACCCAAAAATCCTGATTATCCGAGGTACGCACGACCATACTCCATATAAACCGAGTTTCTAGAATATACAGGGTGTTTTTTTATATATTGACACCCCACCTACAGCCTTTACCTTTACAGTTAGAAGAAAGGTGTGAATACAAAAGTTGTACAGTTTTGGCTGAATTTTTAGAAATCATGGTCAGAAACAAAATTTGAATGTCATAAATGTGAAATTTTGCATGCTTCCAGCTTTTTTCAAATAAGATGCCCTATATTTTATTCTAGGTATGTTCTCGAAGAGCACAATGCCCCGATTCCAAAAATATATAGTTTGTCTATATTTGATTGAACAGTCTCTCATATATTCAGCTCCAAAAATTGTAAAAATACTATCTTACTACTGATTTTGTGAACCATTCACCTGTAAAATTCAAGGGTGACCATTGGTATATCGGAAACTATAAGAGATACGAGGTCGGTTAAATTATGGCAAAGTTGCGCAATTTTATGAAAAATTAATTGTCGTTTTGAAATTTGAAAAATTCAGAATACTTCCGAAGACATTCGGAAAAAACCGAAATTTTGCAAAATCATTTTTAATTTTTTCCTGAGTCTATTTGAAGAGCAATTTTAAAATAAATGTCACTTCATCATTGTCACTTTTTCCCCTTTAGAAGATGTTGCTATCAAATTTCAGATTCGACGTTTCGTCTTTGGGCCACCATCATCAACTTCATTTTTTCAAATATGGACGTGGAATTTTTATTTCGGATTTCAGGAGCCGCTGATGTCCCAAAACCAATGACGTATGGCATTTATTCGATTTTTTTTTACTTTCTAGTCATTTCCTACCAAAATTCTCCTCTCTGCCTCTCTCTAACACATTAAGTTCTTCTGGAAAGTGCCAATAATATAATTTTTTCGAATAAGTGCAATACGTCATTAGTTTTGGGACATCAGAAGCTCTTGAAATCCGGAATAAAAAATCCAGGTCCGTATTTAAAAAAATGGAGTTGATGATGGTGGCCCAAAGACGAAACGTCGAATCTGAAATTTGGTAGCAACATCTTGTAAAGGGGAAAAAGTGACAATGATGAAGTGTCATTTATTTTAAAATTGCTCTTCAAATAGATTGAGGAAAAAATGAAAATTATTTTGTAAAATTTCGGTTTTTTCCGAATATCTTCGGAAGTATTCGGAATTTTTCAAATTTCAAAACGGCATTATATTGGTCATGAAATTGCGCAACTTTGCCAACCTCGTATCTCTTATAGTTTCCGATATCTCAATGGTCACCCTCGAATTTGGAACATCCTGTACAGGTGAAAGCTATAGGTAAAATTTGTGGTACAGGTTTCTCTGATAGTATTTTTAAAGTTTTTAGAACCAAATATGTTGGAGACAACTCAACCAAATATAGACAAACTATATAGTTTTGGAATCGGGAAATTGTGCTCTTCAAGAATATAGAACCAAATATTGCGCATCCCATTTGAAAAAAGCATGCAACATTTTACATTTCTGACATTCAATTTTTGTTTCTGACCATGAATTCTAAAAATTCAGCCACTTGAACAATAACTTATTATATAATGTCAGAATTTGTAAGATTATCCACTTTTTGTCAATTTGCCTATTAACAGGAATTAGTAATGTTACTTTACCAAACTAGTAATATAATGTGATAAGTTATTCAAGCATAAACGAGTGAATTGTTGCGGATCTTATGGGTGGACCTCTATTTATCAATATGTTGTTTAATTACGATACTAACCTGGCTCACTCAAATGTGAGTTATTCTCATTAGTTTAAAAACTACACGTTTCAGGTGAGTGTCTTACTTGAACAACAGTATGTTCGTGAGTAGACTCAGCCATCTATTCACCAATATGTTGTTCAAGTACAATACTTACCTGATTCACTCAGTTGTGAATTTTTCTCATTAGTTCAAAAACTACACGTTTCAGGTGAGTGTCTTATTTGAACATTTCAACAGTATATTGGTGAGTAGATGGCTGCGGAACTCGTTGCGCTCGTCCCACAGAGGTCCACCCATAAGTTCCGCAATAATTCATTTATTTTTAATGCTTCCAGCTTTTTTCAAATGGGATGCCCTATATTTCATTCTATATTCTTGAACCGCACAGTGCCCTGATCTATATTTGATTGAGCAATCTCTCATATATTCGGCTCCAAAAATTGTAAAAATACTATCCTAATACTGATTTTGTGAACCTAGGTAAAATTTGAGATACTTGGTTTCTCTGATAGTATTTTAAAAATTTTTAGAACCAAATATGCTGGAGACGGCTCAACCAAATACAGACAAACTATATAGTTTTGAAATCGGGGAATTGTGCTCTTCAAGAATATAGAACCAAATATTGCGCATCCCATTTGAAAAAAGCTGAAAGCATGCAACATTTTACATTTCTGACATTCAATTTTTGTTTCTGACCATGGATTCTAAAAATTCAGCCACTTGAACAATAACTTATTATATAAAGTCAGAATTTGTAAGATTATCCACTTTTTGTCAATTTGCCTATTAACAGGAATTAGTAATGTTACTTTACCAAACTAGTAATATAATGTGATAAGTTATTCAAGCATAAACGAGTGAATTGTTGCGGATCTTATGGGTGGACCTCTGCGGGACGAGCGCAGCGAGTTCCGCAGCCATCTATTTATCAATATGTTGTTTAATTACGATACTAACCTGGCTCACTCAAATGTGAGTTATTCTCATTAGTTTAAAAACTACACGTTTCAGGTGAGTGTCTTACTTGAACAACAGTATGTTCGTGAGTAGACTCAGCCATCTATTCACCAATATGTTGTTCAAGTACAATACTTACCTGATTCACTCAGTTGTGAATTTTTCTCATTAGTTCAAAAACTACACGTTTCAGGTGAGTGTCTTATTTGAACATTTCAACAGTATATTGGTGAGTAGATGGCTGCGGAACTCGCTGCGCTCGTCCCACATAGGTCCACCCATAAGTTCCGCAATAATTCATTTATTTTTAATGCTTCCAGCTTTTTTCAAATGGGATGCCCTATATTTCATTCTATATTCTTGAACCGCACAGTGCCCTGATCTATATTTGATTGAGCAATCTCTCATATATTCGGCTCCAAAAATTGTAAAAATACTATCCTAATACTGATTTTGTGAACCTAGGTAAAATTTGAGGTACTTGGTTTCTCTGATAGTATTTTAAAAATTTTTAGAACCAAATATGCTGGAGACGGCTCAACCAAATACAGACAAACTATATAGTTTTGAAATCGGGGAATTGTGCTCTTCAAGAATATAGAACCAAATATTGCGCATCCCATTTGAAATACGCTGAAAGCATGCAAAATTTCACATTTCTGACATTCAATTTTTGTTTCTGACCATGGATTCTAAAAATTTAGCCAATACTGTACATTTTTGGATTTACAGCTTTCTTCTACATGTAAAGGTAAAGGCTGTAGGTGGGGTGTCAATATATAAAAAAAACTTCCTGTACATACATACAGGGTGTACCATTTAAAACGAAATAAGCTAAATATCTGATGCCACGTTTATTTTTTAAAAAATCGCTCGTACACGTAATTTGATTTTCAAAGGGGGAAGTTTTTTGCAGTCATTTCCACCATATCAACTTCAACCCTCTAGGCGGGGTAGGACCCACCCTCACTATTTCAAATGGAACAAGGGGTCGAGTGATACCTCTTTCAAAAGAGTGTTCAATTCTCTTTCATTTGATGTGTCATTTGAAAGAAAATTGAGCGCTTTTTTGAAACAGGGATCGCTCGAACCCCTGTTCCATTTAGAATGGTAAGGGTTGGTCCCACCCCCGCTAGAGGGTTAAGTTAGTGCTGAAAATGTTTCAAACACTCACACAATCAAATTACGCATACGAACGATTTAAAAAACTAAATAAAAGTGACATCAGATATTTAGCCTGTTTCGTTTTAAATGTTGTACCCTGTATACATACATATATGTATTCGGATTATCCGAGTTTTCAGTTATCCGAGGTGGGTACCCCCCCACGTTACCTCGTATAACCGGGGTTCTACTGTATTTAAGAAAAACTGTTTCTTTCCGTGCCACTTGATAAATCTATTATGGCCTGTATACAATAAATTGATGGTTTTATTCGAGCTTGCAACAAATTTACATTTATTAATTATTGTAAACTTAATTAGAAAATTTTTACTAAAGTATACCAGAGTAAGAGTAAAGAGTGATTTTTTCCCACGCGCTTTAAACGCCGCTGTTGTAAATAAATAATTACATAATCATGATCATTTTGCAAAGTGTGATAAATAATTACTGGTGGCGTGTTTGTTGGTCGGATTAGAAGCATATTTTTTGCAACTGTTTTATATTTAAATTGGATAATTATTATTACGGTTTTTGCTATAGATATATTCTGCAGCCGATATCGACTAATAAATTATTGATTTTTAAGACACATAGCCATTGTTCATTATATCATGCATTATAGTTTCTTCAAAAAACATAAATACAGTTATTATTTCTCTAGCGATATCATCTTCTGAAGACTTAATTTCATGCAAAATCTATAAATAAAGTCTTCTGATAAACTGGAAAAGGGAGCTATTAAAATGTAAGCTTAAGGCCATTACTTTGCATTATATATTTTCTTCTTGTAAGAAGCGACAGCTCTTTTATTTCTGTTTTGCTCTTCTTTAATAATCTCATCCTACATAAGTAACATAAATATTTATATGCAAAGATGTTATCGAGTTGAAAAATGCTTATTTCGATATCGATTTTGAAACAATAGAATTATTGGGTTGGTTACAAGGAAATAAAAGCATTGTTTAGGGTTTTTAAGCAAAAATATTTTAGAACGAAAAATGTAATAAATTACTATTGTTTGATGAAAACGGTTATTGCTACTAAATAATTGAAATATATTATTATGATGATATATAATAATTATTATAAATTAATAGCAATAAATTCAACGATGACAATGTATACCTACTATTATATAGCAGCTCTAATTAGAAATTCTTATGTGAAGTGTCTCCCATATTTTATTTCCTTTTAGTTCCTTGTTCTATGTATACCTAATCTTTTTGTAATTAATGTTGAATTGGCGCCAGACAAGTCAAAAAAATTACCGGAGTAAAAAATAATTATTCATAGTTATACCTATAATTGATACAATGCGAAAATTTGCATATTGAGCTATGTGGTCTCAATACCAAAAATAATTGCCATGCATGCTGGAGGCTTGAAAAAAAAAGTGGACAACATTGGACAACTGATATAAATCTGTGTGTTATATTGGTATTTTTTGTAGGTTTAGTTTATTAATTGACAGTAGTTATTGTTATTTGTTATTCCTCTTCTAGTAAGAAATTGAAACCATCAAAATTTCATTGACCTATAAATAACATTTAATCACAACGATTGAGTCTAAGGATGTTAGGATTGAAATTTCCAAACTTTAACTGCTAATAATAAAACCGGCTACTCTGTGGTAGCCTATACGGGGAGTCAATTTGATGTCAAGTTTTAACGGATATTATCTCGAAAGTTGCAACAATGTAATTTGTATATTTTATTCCCTAGAACCCTGTTTCACCTACTAGATATTTTCAACATGCATGTAATTTTCTAAATTCAAATCATAGAAATTTTTCAAATAATTTTGATTAAATCTATATACAATGAGATAGTAAATAAGTATTTATTTTACAATAAAATCTGATAGGTACCGAAGAAATATATTGAATTGTATCAGATTTACTTTCTTGATAATTAATAAAGCCAGCTGGACATTGTGTAACTAAAAATAAAAGAACGCCCCTGTCTCGTGCAGATAGGCCATTAAAAGTAAAAGTAACCAATCTTGTATTATGGGCCGAAAAAACAGTTACCAAATATCTGACTGAGAGGACCAGTTATTGGCACTTTTTTTTTGCATAATTCAAGATAAAACGAACCACGTATTTTATATTTTATAGATGCATTAGTTTATCCAAAGACCATCTACCAGGCTTTATATGGTAATTCACAGGCAAACTTTCTTGAAAGAGCTTATCAAGCCCCATCATCTACCATGAGCATTTTTAATTTTACCATAAATCGCTTTACAATCCGGAGCTGTGGTGCATAATTTAGCATCTTTTTAGGTGAATTAAATCCTTTTCTACTTGAGACATTCCAAATATGGTTTCGATTCAAAGGACACTTAATTATTAAATTTCAGGAAGCAAGACATGGACACTTTCTGTATACACGTGTGAGAACCCATGCAATTTCAATTCGAAGTACAACAAGGAGAAGATCAGGAATGAAGGCTTTCACGGCCGGTCAAAGCTAGTAAAAAAGTTTTTTCCGGGCTATAATACCGTGGTCTAGTAATATTTCTACCTAACGTTCCGTCTACTGTTGCGATAGACATCTTCAGACTTCAGAGGCAGTGTGGTAGAGGACGAAGTGTTCCTCCGATGACTGGATTCGACGTTGTGTAATGAGTTGTTTTTATCGAGTTCTCCCTTTGGGGAGCTTACTCATTCCATGGGGAAAATTTAAATTTTCGCTATTTTTCCTGTTGGGTTAATTTATTTTGTTAGTTATTTTGTTTGTTTTTACTTATTTTTGAGGGATATCTTCAAATAGATTTTTGAATTTATCGTTTCTACGTCTTTCGATGTGAAACACGTTTTTAAATGTTTGGTTTGATGTTTGATCTATGGCTTCTATCTATGGGATTCAAGATGGCGAATAATGATGACGCGAATTTAGTTTTAACGCGGAAATATTGTGTGGTTCGTGCAAAAGATTAGTAGAAACAGAACTTGAGTGTGTTCAAAGCAATTCCATACCGCTTGTTTAGTTCGCCTAGGGTGCCAAAACCTTAGGAATCAGTTTAATTTTGTGCCCGACATGCGCGCCAAACTTGGACGGAGATGTCATGATAAATGCCTTTCTGAGGGAGAATGAACATATTATAAACAAGCTAGTGTTGATTATGATGGATAATAATGACCTTCTAAATAGTCGAATCGTTGCGCTAGAAGCCAAAAATCAGAAATTGTTAGATGAAATTGGTAATTTGAAATTAAATTTTTATGTCAACAAACCCCCCACGCCCCTCCTGCCCCCGCCTCCACCACCTGTCATCATATCAGCTGATTCTGATGAGAGAAACAGAGCTGACCACTCAACAGCTGATTTGGCTGAAAGAGGAAGGTCAACTGTTTCGCCCAATGAAGTTATTACCAACAGTCAGGTTCAAAGGGCCGTGAATGAGGCGATAGTTCAGAATATTCTTCCAAAATAAACGGGGGTTACTGGACTTGAAAGTATTGGCAATACATTGGGTAAATCCACAGCCCCCTACATTTAACAAGCCATGAAGTTAAAAAGGCAACACCGCAATCTTACCGCCAAGTGGTGCTGGTGGTGTTTGTTTGTATAAATATATATTTTTTATTTTATTAATATGAATCACAAAAAATACATAATTTATTGTACTAAAGGGCCAAAAACAGTAATTCAATGAATAATTTAACTATTTGTGTAAATAAGAACAGTAAATAATTGATTTAAATTAATATATTTCTAGAGTCTAAAGTGTTATAGGCCTATGTTTCAGTATGTCTTTTGAAAATCTAACTTTTTCTTTCTTCGGGATTTTTTCGGAAGGCAAGTCCATTCAAATACTTGAGCTGATTTTCGAAAATAAGAGGTACCTACTTTTAAGAGTTGGACGTTTTAGTTTGAACTCTCGAACTACGCCTTTATCCTTGTTTGTTTCAAATCTAATTATTTCGGTTTCTTCAAAATGTTTACAACACACCACAGAATTTTTCGTTATTGTATAATCTCGGGTATAATTATCTTGGTGTATTGCTTTCATCCACGTTTTTTGCACTTCAGAATTTTTTTGGAAATAAAAATGTTTGCATTTCTTCAGTTTTTAAGGAACTCCTAATAGTTCGATTTGCACCCAGGAACACAGTAGTTTCATGGCATCTGGAACAAGTTTAAATATCTTAGGTAATATATCGTTATATTGTTTTTATTGTTTTACCTTACCTACCTTCATTTTTGCTCCTGTACCCAGTTGCTAAAAATTTGCAATCAAAGCACAAAGGAACAGGTATCAACTAAATATGGGCAATATATTGGTGTGTTTCTATCCACTTTTTCGTCAATAATGCCCATAAAAATACTAAATTGCAACAATACACATTGAAAGCAATACACAGAAACACATAACCCAATAACAAAAAAGCACCATACGCGACGTTGCCGTCATTTCCAATTTCATGGCTTGTTAACTATAGGAGGCTGTGGTAAATCTGATTGGCAAAGTACAGGGTATCACAAAAACTCTGACAATAACAGAGGCAGAACAGGCTCTAGGGACAATAAATAGAGGTGGCACAGGCTCTAGCACAATGCCCTTGTTTAGGGGCGTGCCAGGCAATAAATGGCTCTTTCTGGGACGAGTTAATAATGAAACATCTTCTGAAATTATTTTTGATCACATCAAGAGCACAGCCAACATAACTAATGATAACTTATTTACAGTTGCAGAGTTACCGACAAAGGCCAATTCAAAGTGTTTCAAAATTGGAGTATGTGAGACCCTCTACGACACGCTTAATGACAGTACATTTTGGCCAAGAAATGTCATTTTCAGACCATTCACTCATAGACCTCGCAAAAGGGCACCTGCTGGAAAGAGTCAAAATTTTCAACAGCTGCAGAACACCATGAGAAATCCTTAACATTTTATTATCAACATGTGAGAGGTCTGAAATCTAAGCTCCAGACCCTTGACTGAAGATTATGATGTCCTGCTGCTGATCGAGACTTTTTTGGACAGTAACGTTTTTTCCAGTGAGCTTGGTTTGACAGGTTATCTCGTTTTTAGATGTGACAAATCTGACAATACCAGTGACTGCCTAACACAGGAGGAAGTTCTCATTGCTGTGAAGAGTTCTTTTTCCTGCCGTGCTCTCAGCACACCATTTGTCAATGTTGAACATGTGGAGATCGCAGAATATTGATTGGTAATGCTTATATTCCTGGCAACTCTGATATCAATGTATATGAAAGTTTTTGTCTCTCCGTGATGCATCTGGTGGATGAAACCAGCTTGGGCGATTTTAATTTGCTTAAAATTGCATGGAACAACAATGTTAATGGAACATCTCCAATTGGAAGGCTGACAGATGAAGTTACTGTGATTTCTGATTGTGCTGCTTACCTTGGTTTGTTTCAGAACAATCAGATTCCAAATAATTATGGAAATTTTTTGGACTTGTTTAGTAATCATGATAATATTGTCGTTACAATCTGTGATAGACTCTTGCTGAAGTTGGATGCTCTTCACCCAGCTTTCGAATGTGATTTTAATCTAGCGTTTATACCAAAGAATATGTTGTGTGACGTATGTTTATTATAATTTTAACTGTGCCAATTTTACTGATATGAATGTCTTTTTGTCGGGTATTGACTGGAACTTTGTTGACGGGTGCACCGATGTAAATATTGCAGTTTCTTATTTCTATGATGCTATTAATTTTACTATTGAGATGTTTACACCTACCTCACGATACAAATCGCCAAAGTTTCCTAAATGGATGAACAATGACTTAAAAAATATGATGATTTAGAAGAAAAAAGCTCATAAAAAATTTAAAACTTCCAAATCAATTGATGACTTCAATGCATTCTCTGAATTGAGAGCACAGTGTCGAAATTTGTCATATTTTTCTCACAATAGTTATATAAAAGACCTGGAAAGTAGATCAACTGACAAAAAATCATTTTGGCGATTTGTAAATTTAAAAAAGGGGAATTCAGAGTAACCACAGTGTATGAATTTAAACAACCAAGAAAGTAGTGAGCCTCAGGAAATTGCTGAGATGTTCAATAGCCAGCTCTCATCGGTTTACTCGGAATACCCAGTTTCAGACAAGACTATCTCAGTTGGTTATTTACAATTATCTGTTTTAGATGTTTTTAATAAAATTACCGAATTTAGGCAAGCCTTAAGCCCTGGGCCAGATGGAGTACCAGTTGTATTGTTGAAGAGTTGTAAGTTTGTCATTGCAGAAGTCTTGTGCAAAATTTTTAATTTGTCGTTGAGTAGTGGAAAGTTTCTTTCATATTGGAAGCTCTCTGATGTTACACCAGTATTTGAGGCGGGAGATAGGACATAAAGAACTACCGAGCGATATCCAAAATGTCATTAATTTCTAAGATCTTTGAGGCCATTATTGCAAACAACATAACTGAACTTTTTAAAAACCTAATAATAAATGTGCAACATGGTTTTATGAAGGGTCGATCCACCATATCCAATCTGTTGGGCTATGAGCAGCGTCTGTTGGAAGTCTTCGAGAATGGGGGTCAGGTTGACTCCATCTATACTGATTTCCCGAAGACTTTTGGTGACCTCAGGTGTTCCACGAGGTGGACATCTTTCAACATTTTTATTCAACTGCTTTATTAATGACATAAAAGATGTTCTCCAGGTCTGCCAGCTTCTTGCTTTTGCTGATGACTTAAAGCCTTTCATGGTCATAAGATCTGAAAATGATTGTCGGTTGTGGCAGGAGGATCTTTATAGATTTACTGTCTGGTGCAAAAATAACAACTTATCTTTCAATTCAAGAACCTTTTCTCTTTAAATATACCCTGGACTTGGTGGAGCTCGAGAAGCAGATCTCGGTGAAGGACCTTGGAGTACGGTTTGATTCTGAGTTGTCATTTACAAATCATATTGATAATATTACAAATAGGTTCATGCGTCTGCTGGGATTTGTCTTTCGGGCCCTATCAGGTTTCAAAAATATCTTTACATTTGAAGAAATTTATTGTGCACTTGTGCGATCAGTTTTAGAGTATGCCACATGTGTGTGGAATTCTCTTTATGCTGTTCACAGTGAGAAATTAGAGAGGGATCAGCGCCGCTTTATCAGGAGAAACGGATTCAAACTAAACATCCCTTATGATGAAATTAATTGTGACGAAATTATGAAGTTACTGAATCTAACTACACTAGAGAGAAGAAGAAGATACTTTGACGTTTCAACTTTTTATAAAATTGTCAACAATAAGAAGTTTTATTAGGTCTGTTCCATTATTCCTGTTCGGACCGGATTTGTACCATTGTAGCTCTGATGGTGGTGTAGCCAAGTTCTATTAGTTCCTTTTCAACGTCCTCCAGGAAGAATTTTTTGCTTAGTCCTTTTATGATAATATTTAGTTTTTTTTTCTTCTTTAAGGAAGTATGTGTGTGTGGTATTCTACACTTTTTTCTTTCAGAAGTTTGGTGGCTGTTCTATGTGGTCATCCGTATATTTTGGGAGTAATTGGATGCCGAGTGGATGTTTTTTTGGATCTTCAATATTGACATTATTATTGGCTAGTATAACTGGTGGATTTTCAGCCAGTATTTTGGGTCCTTTACTATTATTGGGGAAATTCTTCTCCGTTGGGTTTTGATGTTTTTTTAGGAGCTGGGTTTCTGGATATTGAGTGTTCTGGGCTTTGGGAGAGTAGTGGGTTTTTGTGTACAGGATTTCTTAATTGGAGAAAGTCTTCCTCGGAGTTTTGGGCCGTCTGAATTTGGATTTCGGACTCTCTTCTATTTCGATTTCTGAACTAACTTCTGAGGAGATGTTTGATGGGGATTTTTGTTTTCTTCTTTTCTTGGAGGAAGCATGTGAAGTTGAGGGAACGGGAGACTCAGTTTTGTTTTTGAGTGCTTCTAGTTCTTTTGCCTGGTTTCCGTTGACGGGCATATTCTAGTTTTGTCTCCATGTTTTTGACAAGCTGTACTAGGTTATTGTAGTTGGCTTCAAGGTTTTCATGTTGGTTTGTTAATGTATCCAATTCTAAGCGCAGGTTCGCTGCTTCATTGGTTAAGCCACTGTTCATTATACACAAATTGGGCGACGGTTCTATCATTTGCGATGGCTTGGGATTTTAGGTTGTCAATTTCTTGTGAAAGGGTTTGGTTGGTGGAGTTTAGGGATCGGTTAAGTGCAATTTAGGATTTTACTTTGTCATGAGCACGTAGTTTATCAGAAAGAGAGTCGGACTTACTCCCTAAGTTTACCATTTTGGGTTTGATTTTTTTCACTATAACTTTTGACACTTTCACTGAACTTTTTACTGCATTTTTCACTGGAAAAGTGGATGTACCACGCCGAAGCGTGGTAGCTGATGGTGGTTTTTCTTCTTTCACTTGTCCGCTCTTTGGTTGGGCTTCTATTGTCTGCCCAGCGGTTCTGAGTCTACGGAAGGAATTCGGACGTAAATGTGCGATGTTGCCACGTTTAATTATAAAAAAGCAAAAATACTAGGCATGAAGTGTAGTTCATGTGAAAATCCATTTTTTAATAACAAAATAAAGATAACAATAATAAAACGCTAAAAATTCTAACGTGGTTGTTAGATCTATTCTTATTTTAATAACTGATTTCTGCAATTTTGCCTAATATAAAAAATGAACATTTTCGAAAGACACCATCAGCTTTTGTCAATTTGGCAAGCATTCAGCCTGGATGAACCTGATTGGTAGAGTTTTTGGCAGAATCGCCGTTGCCACGAGGAACCATGCGGTTGTCAGTGGGCTAACATCACCTTACGTCTCGCTATTGGCCGGGGCTCCTGTCATTGTAGCCTCCCATCTTGGAATATTGATTTATATTGAAATATCCAGTGGCGGGGATTTGGTCATTGTCAATTTTCGTGTACGAGTTGCAATACAATATTATACTTCCAAAAAGTTCCGTACGCAGCTGGGTATTTTATGAATGAAATCAGCCATTTTTTTTTTACAACTGCATTCCCCTTACCGTTGCTCCGTAGACACAGAGTCGCTGGGCAGACATTAATTCCGGCTTCTGGAATCCAGCTCGACTGGATTTGGCTTCTTTACTTTTCGGAGTCTTATCGGAGAGATATCTTCTGGACGGAGGGGCTTCTCACTATTTGAACACTTCTACCCTTCTACTCTTCTTGACTGCTTCGACACTCCTGGATTTGACGTTGTTAGACCTGCGTTATTTATATCCAAGGTTATGGGCGTGGCTTGTGTCACGCTATTTTCCTTGTCTCGTTTTCGGAAAGGAAGGGTCTTTGTTTTCGGAGAATTGGCAACCAGCTTTTGTTGAGGTTCATGCACTCTTCTTTTCTGTTGAAGTTGTTGTGGTGTTTCTGTATCTCTATGGCTTCTGGTGTAGAAATGTTTGGTTCTATCTAATGCTCGTGTGTGGTCGAAACGAATGACATGGTTTGTTTGTGTTAACACGTGTTCAGCGATTGCTCATCTATCTATTTGTCCCTGCTGACAGTTTCTTTTGTGCTCTTTGACCCTGGTGTTTATAGAGCATTTGGTTGTTCCTACATAGACAGATCCACAAGAGGAGGGAATTCTATAGACGCCAGCCGTTTCAAGAAGTGCCCTAGGATCCTTGACTGATCTTAGACTTTGCTGAGTTGTGGTCTTCTAGATGGGCTTAATGTTGTGTCTTTCTAGCGTTCGTCCTATGCGGTCTGTGACATTTTTGATGTAGGGAAGAGAGGCTATCCCTGCTTCCTGTGCTGGTTCCCTATCATTTGTGCACTGTTGCTTCGGTCTTATAGCTCTATTTATTTCCTTCAAGCTGAAGCGCAATCCCACTGCTTTCATTGCGAAAAACCAATAACCAATCAACTCGTCCGAGCATTACCGTTGGACTCGGAAAACATAAGGAAACTAGGCAAAAAAGAGGAGTCATTAAAACTCTATTTGACAGGGCAATCCGGATTTGTGAACCCAGATAGCTTCAGAACGAGATGCAGCACCTAAAAATCAGCACTTGAAGGAAATGGTTACTCCAAGAAGGAGATAAATAGATCTAAGATCTCTACCGTCTATAGAATTCCCTGCTCTTGTGAATCTGTCTATGTAGGAACAACCAAACGCTCAATCAACACCAGGGTCAAGGGGCACAAAAGAAACTGTCAGCAGGGACAAATAGATAGATCAGCAATCGCCGAACACGTGTTAACACAAACAAACCATGTCATTTGTTTCGACCAGACTCAAGCATTGGATAGAACCAAACATTTCTACACCAGACTCCACAGAGAAGCCATAGAGATACAGAAATACCACAACAACTTCAACAGAAAAAAAGGATGCATGAACCTCAACAAGAGCTGGTTGCCAGTTCTTGGGAAAACAAAGACCCTTCCTTTCCGAGAACGAGATAAGGAAAATAGCGTAATACAAGCCACGCCCACAACCCTGGATATAAATAACGCAGGTTCAACAACGTCGAATCCAGTCATCGGAGGAATATGAAAGAGAACACTTCGTCCTCTACGACACCGCCGCTGAAGATGTCTACCACAGCAGTAGACGAAACTTTAGGTAGAAGTATTACTAGACCACGGCATTATAGCCTGGAAAAAACTTTTTTAGAAGGAAAAGATCGTTATAAAAAACAAAAAAAAAATTGGAGGATGTTGTACGATAATATAAAAGCTGATTTTTATGGTGAAATAATGAGTGAATCGGTCTTAGATATAGATGAGAAGCATGAGCCAACAAGTTCTTCTCTTCTCCAGGCAAGTCTTTCAATCCAGAGAAAAATGCAGCTTGCATACAATCGGTTTTTCAAATAGCTCTATCGGAGAAAAACCTTGTTAACAATCGGCAAGAAACCAGTGTTTATGACTTATTTCGAGAACTTGAATAAATGTAAAGAACGAAATTGCTTCTGGACCAAGGAATATTGGAACGGAACCAGACGAATTAAACAAAAGAGATGTCTTGCAACAAACTAAACCTAAGAAAAGAATTACGATCAAAAAAACTAATAAGGAACAGAGATGAAGCAAAGGCTAACCAGAGAATTTGAAGAAAATAAGGTGCTTAAACAAGGATGTTGTATTATTTCTCCAACGCTTGACGAGATATATCTAGAACAAATTTTTAAAATATGAAAAAGAAAATGTCCGAACATGGGTATATCCATGGAAAAAACCACGATGTACCTACACATTATGTTTTGGCAAGGATCAAATAGTAGTTGATCAGGCTCACGACAACGACGAAGTAGGTAGGTACCTGATGTACTTAGATAGATAAATGAAATAATAGACTTTATTGAGGAGAAACAAAATAATAGATATATTTTAAGGAATTAGGTTAAACTCTGAATTGCCAATTAAAATACAATCTTGTCAGATTCATCAAGACTCCATTACATTAATTTAAAACAATAACTTATTAATTTAACATTTCAAAGGTGCCCGGATACAATTAAAATACAACCACAACGATAAAATACAATTATTATTAGTGAAAAATCAAAGCAATAAAATTATGAATCACGCACCAGAGAGGTGCAATAACCATAACTCAACAAGCTAAATTAATATAAAGTAGTGAATGCTTTTTACCGTTTTTTCTTTAATATATCTAGTGGAAAATAGTTGTTAAGGTCAGCAAGGCCACCCGCAATTATTAATTATTAATAGCAAAGTGGGGACAGATAATCATAATTTCCACTACACCTGCAGGGTACCTCCAACCCGAGAATTAATTTATATTTTCAACCAATAATTATCTTTAAATGGCAACGGCGGAATCATGTGGCTAGGGTACCATCTATAATATTCCAGTAAATAAAAAAATCGTTCTACTATAGCCTTCATTAATTAAATGGCAATTAATTTTACATTTCTAGGAATTTAGTCTGTCTCACCAATTAGACTCACATGGCAGGTACTACTGTTTGAGACCTTAGAAGGTAACGAGTACCGCCGTGACAGGAATCGTGATGCGAGATTGTTTTGCTAATTAATTAGTGCACATCAGAAAAAAAAAACTGAGACGAGTTCCATTGTTGCCAAAATTATTGCAAAAGGAGGGTTACTGTGAAAGTAGCTCTATGTGCAAATTCATAAATGCCACAAAAGAATATATCGGCGAGGCACGAAGAATGCAATAATCTCCTCTGAACAATATTGAAGTCGTGCGGGATGAAATATAACAATAAATTAAAGGCTAGAAAGCGACAAAATATAACTTATCACGAATATAGTCTTTTTGGTTGAAACATAAATCGTTAAATTGCCTCAATAAAATGCCCGATGAATTCTGGTTGATGGAATAATCAAAAAATTTGTATTACAAAAGGATAAAGTTTTGGTAGCTGCTAGAGATAAATTAGAAAAGATAATAAGCTGGCTATGGTTAATTGAATTTGTCGGAAGATAGCATCTGGGTTTATTGTATAAAATTGTTTACACGATTTCCAAATCTTATCTCGGCATATTAATCTACTACTGTGGGTTTGAATTTTTTGATTTGATATAGATACTAATGTGGCTTTTGCCAACACTTGTGCTATAAAATACGTCTTGAACAAGAATGACAATATGTGCTGAAAAAGGACATTTAGAGACAGCTAAAAATTAGAGCTATGGTAAGGAGGTTGGTAGGTACCTATACCTCAAATTCATTGGCATTTCTACCCATCAGCCTGTTTCGTTTTAAATGGTAGGTTTACCCTGTATGATATATTTCAAACGACTAGATATACGAATTACTTCCAGTAACCATTGGTGAAAACTTTATCCTAAAATAAATATGATTTTATTATGCACATAAAATATCTACTGTTTTCTGTTCCATTAATTTTGTCGATGATTTTAATTTTCTCAAGGAAATCGACTTTTGATTTGGTAACACTGTTTCGGTTGCAAACTAACAGTAAATCGATGAGTTGTCTAACCTTCGAAATTGAATATACAATATTTCACAAAACTAAATTTAGGAAAATTCGTGATCGAAAGTCTTCATCTTCAATGACAAAGCGGAAACATGGCCCCATCAAACAAAAAAAACCGGCAACAAAATTATTCAAAAACTCAAACAATACACAATTGTTGTTTTATTGTTATAAATTATTTGTAACAAAACACGACCGCAACAAGCAAGGACGAAATCGTAACACTAAAATCCCGTTTACGATTTTTGTTAATACACGCGTTTGCATTGAAATTTGCTTTTGACAAGGAAGAAATAATTTGGTATTTAATTGTAGATCAGTCAAAAGAGAACTATCGAAATTAAGAAACCTATTTTTATAGGAGTGGTGAAACATTTTATATTTTTTCCAAACCATTCTTGCCTTTGTGATGGTTCTCACTCGGGAGATAGTGGCATGCAATTTGCATGCCATTCATTTATCTGAAATGGTGCACATTTTATCTTACCTACCTATGAAAAATCCCATCGACATTTCCTCATTTTCCTTTAGTAGAGACCGCCTTTGGCAAAATCAGGTATTTAATAATAACCATTGAGTAAACTCAAGCGAATATATTTAATCTCTTTTCATGTCCAATGTCCAAGATAGATGGCATATGATCTGCCATAATAAAATAATGAGCAACCAGAACTGCGCTTATAGAAGCGAGAAAAAGGAAATTTAGATAATTATTTATGATCAAGGCAATTAGAATCCGAGCTTCGTGAATGCACTGCTGTGACGCAGTGACAATTTTTATAATGTCTTCTACCTTAGAAGTAGAAGGACTTTGGTTTTGTCATAAAATAAAAAGTCGATACTTGTAGTGTTCAATATTTCCTCCTGACTGCTCCAGTCAGTCTGATAAACATTTCACAGTTTCCCCATGAACACCTGGCGGTGTACATAACAGTAGGTACTTAATATGTTTCAGCTCCCATGCTCTTTACCTTTCAAGAAAATTTAAGAACTTCGTAGAATGAAGCAAGAAGAAAATATACTTATATCGAAAACGTTAATTGTTTTCGAGTTTAAAGGCGGCAGCAAAACGGTCCCATTAAATTTTATGAGTATTAAATGTACGAAAATTAATTTAGCCAGATTGTAATCGGCGAGTTTTGTATCTGTTGTTGTTGGCTTTTTCGTTCAGTACAAAATTGCCAAATAACTCACTTTGAAATTTACTTATAGCGCGATTTCTCTTCGTGGCGCGATAAAGCGATGGGTTGTAGGTTGATAAGTTCTAATTTAATCAGGAAGCTAGATTTAGGTACAGTTTATACCATCTAGGATTATGAAGACACCACAATAACATTGATGATGTATCAAAATAAATGCCAAGATCTCAATTGACATCAGGCCATTGATGACTTAGGAATGGGAAGATCTGAACGATAATGATAATAAAAAAGGATGAATAATAAAAGTTCTACTATACATACAGAGCTCAAATATTTGTTTACATTCTTATCGCGATCTTATTTTCCAAAAAACTATACTAGGAACCAAACAAAACTACAGAGAACCAGCAATGGTAAATCACTCGGTTTCAAAACCCAGAGCCTGGAGAACATTTTGAAAAAGGAGGTACAATGTCTAGAATCGTCAATAAACCAAGAGCTATCAAACTTAAGGAAGTTAATTTTTGCACTAAGGCAAAGAAAATAGTTTATACATACATCCCTTAACTCAAATCTACAGGTAATTATTCCCAATTGTCTTTAGAATCAAAAAGAACTCAGATTCGGTTACTACCCACAGGCGTTTCCACTTTTCACCATTGGTACCGAATAAATCGACATAACGACACCCATATTTTTCAAACAGGAGAACCACAACGGCAGCCAATTATATGATTCCCCGTCCGCACACGTCACGTACGTGTTACTTATGTGGTAATTCTATCTTTTAAGACATTTCCTTGTTTTCTTCTTTATAGATCTCTACTACCCGTAATTGCCTTGGCAGAACTCCATTCGAGTACATAATTCCCCCAGACATAAGAAAGATGCAAAATTGCTCATTACAAAGTCATAAAATACATGAGAGAAGATCTTAATTCGAGTCTCATTAATAATAATTATTTATTTTACATTATAATTTCCTGGGCGATGTAATGAACATCATAGCGGCGAGTTATGTGTGCTACCACAAGAAGTACTGCTACCAAGCGGTGCGTACCTTGATGCACCTGTGCGTACTTAATTTTACTTTTCTTTTTTTTTGTCTTGATTTATGCCCCAGATCGAGTTCCTCACAGCAAAAAGGGCTCTAATTGATGGTTCTGTCAACATCGGACATAAATTAAACTAGATATGATGTAAATATTTGAAGTGTACGTGTTTACGATAAGTGGTACTAATGGTAGTCATTTTAGGAAAAGTACTTGAAAATAAGCTATGCCTCGTATCAGCATCAGCTTCTAAATCAATGTATGATTAATAACACTTGTTGGAGCTGTAATTATTTTGAACAAGTCAATATGCGCAAACGTAAGAACCGGTAAGTCAGAATATTGTCACGGATTCCGGGTTCACTGAAATTCACGTCACAAACAGTAACAACCTAATTGGCTTTACACAAAATTCAAATATCACTTATCGAAACATACACGACAAATATCGAATTAAAACTGACTTACGCAGACAGTGTACTCAGGATTTATCTAGGAAAACCTTGCTTGAATACAATGCTCCGAATTGTTGACGCGACGCGCAGACAATTGTATTTCTTAGAATTCGGCCGGGTTCCCTTTAAAATCAGATCGTCCCGATCTGATTACCTAGGGTGATGTATGGCTCTTCATCCCTTAGATTGACGTCATGGATACTAGACAAATGGCTATACCTGGTCCTGTTCCCTGTTAATTGCGATGTTGCCAACTGCCTTTCCTGCGCTTTCGTGGATGGTCGCAGCACTCATCTTCATGGAAATTTGCAGAGCGGCCGTTTGAAGGATAACTTTGACCTCCTGGATCGCCATCAGTCGTAGTTGACCCAATCTTTTTGTTTCTGGTTTTTCTTTCTTGGCTTTCCGGATTTTTCTTTTCTACATTTCGTTGAATTTTGTCCGGCTTCCTCAATCTCGAAAAATGATTCGAGGTCACTCTCTTCCATTTGTTCAATTCCCAGCTGATCCGCGTGACTCCGTTCTTCATCCGCATCCAATCGAAAGCTTCTAACAGAAACTCTTTCTTGCTGACCAATTCTGAGGCAGATCTTGTCTTGATCTGGGCATGCTCGGCGTTGCAAGTTCTCAATCGAAGGTTGACAAACATCAGAAGGGGAGCCAGATCTCAGTTGTAAGTACTCTACAGTCAAGTTTGAAATGCTTCCTTCTTCCGCAGCGGTAACATTCGAAACTTTTGTTCAAGTCACCCACTGATGCCTGAGAGTCATTAAAAGGAAAGCAAGATCTCAAACAATCACGCTTAAAATACCTCCTTCATTCGCAGCGGTACCATTTAATGCTCCCTTTTGAGTTTCCTTGATTGCATCTGGAACCATTTTTCCGTATTCCTACCAAAATTGCTTTCATTGTGTCTTCAAGTTTTCTCATTGGTTCTTCTTCCTCTTCGATAGGTCAGTGGTGTTTCCCATATCGTTGAGCAAATTAACACTACCATGATGCCACATGATATATAGTAGTGTCATCCGCAAAGGAATTAAGTTAGCCATTAGCTATCACAGATTGGTCGTTGACGTAAAGAAGAAACAGAATAGGTCCCAGAACAGACTTCTGAAGAACTCCTGGGCTGTGGAGGTGTTGTTGTTGAAAGATACACTCTGGAAGCGATCAGAGAGGTACGACTTGAACCACTCCAAAATTCAGTTTAAATCTCAGTTCCTATGATTGACACAGTCAAAGGCCTTTGCCAGGTCACAGAACACCGCCTTTGCAAACTCACGATCCTTCAGGCCAAGAACAAGTTGATCCAGAAGGTGGAACATGGCATCATCAGCATTTCTTTTACACTGAAATCCGAATTGTGAGGTTGATATAACATTATGCCTTTCAACAAAGGCAGTCATGCGACCCTTATCAAGCTTTTCCAGAACCTTTGCTCTTTGCTAATGTGGACAAAAAAAAAATGGGCCTGTAGTCCTGTAGTAGAAGGTGGGCCAATTTCACCTCCTTCAAATAGAGGGATGACTATGGCCGTTATTAGAATACAGGCGAAGTTGCCCAATTCAATAGAGCTCAATATATTCAATATTTGATTGATCCCACCCCCTAGATTTTTTTCCTCAAATTTCCCCAAAAGTATGATTCAGTTCGTTGACTGATAACTGAGACTGGACTAAAAAAGAAGATTACCTACAGGATCAGAGGCACATCCAAGGGCTGATAGGAGATTTGCTCTCTGCTTGACCTTTTTCACAGGAAGCTTAGCTTGAGCAGTAATAACTATTTATTTCTTCAGCTGTTAGGTTGCTCAAAAAAATTTTGCCCACAAAGAACTTCCTCAATGTATGGAGGAATCTCATATTTCTTTTGATAAGTACTTATCAAACCTTTTGTAATCCACGGTTTATTGTTTTTTGCTCTGAGCACTGAACAATTTCGACTCCAACTTATTAACCTCACAATCCACTGGAACTCTGGAAATGTATTCATGTTAATCCGGTTTCTCTTCATGTTTGCCTTCCACAGTGATGCTGTTTTCATCTTCTAATTTCACAGTGATTTCTTGTTGGACGTCGATGTTAGCTTGGAATTGGTCGTTGTCAAAAGTAATGGAAGTGTGTTTTCCCAAATTTGTCAATTGATTGATAGCGTTTCTCGAGCGAATATAGATTAACAATCTCTTCGTGGAAGGGGAAGAGTTTCTTTTAACTAGAACGGAAGCAAAGTCACGATAAATTACACTTATTTGCACTTCAAATTAATCAGATAAGCATTCGTTTCAATCCTCAACAACTGTGGACGTTGAGGTCCGCTTTTCAGCATAATAGGAAACGCAGTACCTATACAGGTTTTCATAGAGTATCTCCAAAGCATTGTCAGCAAACGGCCACGCTTTAACCATTTCTTCTCAACTCTGGAAGATCCAAGTTTGTACTTGCCAATAACTGCTTCATGTTCTGACAAATCAGAAGGAACCACAGTACATGTAACCTTAGTTAGATCTGTAGTAGAACACAAGTAGTCGATAGACGATAGTTGGAGGCTACTTGCCCTGTTATTCTTGTGAGAGTGAAGAAGCATAATTAAATCAAATGTGGTTCGTAAATTTGACTGTATGAGCAGAGCGCAAATTTCCCAGCTCAAAATTTATGATAAAAGTGGCCGATCAATATAATAGAGGCTGTAGGTGGAGTTTCGTTTAGAATAATTTCGAGCTTATCAAAGAACATCAGAGTCAGAACCCAGGTGAACTATACAAATAGACATTAAACAGATTTAAAATATCAGAATGCATATTAAACAACACGGAGATCTTCAGAAGCCTCAAGAAAATCGTTCCGACAGAGGACCAAAGTACCGCCATTATTGAAGACCATTCTACAATAATTCGAGGTAATCGAGTAATTTAAGGTTTGATGTCAACTCTGCAATAAACAAAACGCACTTAAATGTTTGTTTATATGAAAGTCATAACGGATCATGGATAAACCATAAATGTAAGTAAACACCTTAAGAAGATTTTATACATTTAATAGAAATTTGGAAAGGAAGTAAATAAATATTAAGGTGGAATAAATATTAACCGGATCATTAGAAGCTTTGTCAAAGGATCCAAAGGGCTAGATGATTGTCAACCTTGAACCATCTAGTTTCTGATTTGTCTTAATACTCCTCTATTGGATCTACATTGTGTGCCAATTCCTAGAGATAATTCCAAGCTGAAACTCCACGATGAAAACACCCTGCTGCTCAAATGAGGCTTGCTTTCAAGACAAATTATCCAGAATGCTTCCTGATCCCTATCTCTTGCCTACTATCAGGCGCTGAAAAATGCATTTGTAGGCGTTCTGATAAACTAATTCATCTTTCTCATATCTCCCCTTAATCAATTAGACGATTTCTCGTTATGAACTGTCCAATATTGGGAGTCTATGAAGTTTGTACAATGGACACGACATCAAGTTTTTGTAATTGTCGATGTAATTAAAGGTGCTCTCTTAAGCTCGAGAAAGCTATACGACTTCTATCAATAGATCTGCTCTTGAAACATGTCATGTCGTGACTGATTGGAAAAGATTTGCTTTGCGCACCCCCTCCTGGAATCGTACGAATATCCTCTCTGGAGTCGTTGAGCAGAGTACGAGTGTGAACCTTGATATCTTAGATTCTAAGAGGAGTTTCTAACTTGAGAGAAGGACGTGTCGGCGGTTCTAGAGTCATCAACCGGAACACCAAAGGTTACAGTGCTGAGTTACTTCCAATATATAGAGCTTGTAGGATTTTTTGCTTCACTGTTAATGACCCGGTATCCGTTTTTTGTTAAGTTTATTTCAAATTTTTGCATCTTACTCCAATTTTCCTTTTATTGAGTATTCAGTTGTCTATACCTATAGATTCACTTCTATTTCGCTGTCTATTTGAAATCCTTGGTCCTGCTTTTGGAAAGTTTCAAATCTGCACAAGTGATTTGGGGCTGGTAAAAAAACAAGAACTCTGCTTTTGTGTGTTTCAACTCTGACCTTTAGATGACGCCACAGGTATTGTTTGCACAACAAATGATGAAATGAACATTCTTGCACCAGTGATGTTATGAAGCTATTCCGTAATAACAAACTACGTCTGAATGAACAAATATTCTGTAATCTTCTTCTTCTTCTCTTCTTTCTCAACCCGTAGCGTTCCACTCCTGGATGTAGGTCTCCCTCATATGTTTCCATAGCTCCCTGTTCTGTGCTGTACTTAACCAGTGCTTGCCTGCCACCTTCCTAATGTCGTCCACCCATCTTTTCTGCAGGCGTCCTATGCTTCGCTTGTTCTGTCTAGGTCTCCAAAGTGTTATTCTATGTACCCATCTACCTTTATCTAATCTGGCCAGGTGACCGGCTCACTGCCATTTCATCTTAGCCACCTCTTGTATTATATCGGTTATACAACTCACTGTACGTTATTCCCATATGACACGAGAGGCTTAATAAGTGATAAGCCTTTTGGGATTATCGCGCTTGGTGGTAATATTGTTCATTTGCCAATAAAAATTAATAAAGTATTGAAGTTTAGTTCGTTGTATAACCTTTTGAATACCACTCGATGTTTCAGGATTACCTAATACTTTTACCTGACACTCAACGCGTTACCAGCAACACCACTCCTCCTTCGGAGTCGTGGTGTTGCTGCGTAACGCGTTTCGTGACAGGTAAAAGTATTATCCGGTAATCCTGAAACCTCTTGTGGTATTACATTCGATAACTCTAGTTTGTCTTCTGATATCTTCATTTCTAATTTTGTCGCGAAGTGGAACCCCTAACATGCTTCGTTCTATCGCTCTTTGTGTTGTTAGAAGCTTATTTGCAAATGCTTTTGTTAGGCTAATTGTTTCCAATCCGTATGTTTGCACGAGTAGTACACAGGCATTTGCGTTTTAAATTTATAGGCATGATGCTGTTTTTAAGAATGTGCCCCAGTTTGCTGCGCCTTTTAATTTCTGCGTGTTGATTTTCCTTTCCCAGTTTAACAATGTGTCCCAGGTATATGTATTCATTTACGCATTCAACGTTATTATCTTGGATGTATATGTTGATTTCCTCAGAGCTCATTATTTTTGTTTCACTGTAATTCATGTTTAACCCAATATTCTTAGATGCTAGGTTTAATTCGTTTAACATCTCCTGCAGTTCCGTGACGTTGTTACTTACTAGGAATATGTCGTCTGCAAATCTGAGGTGGTTAAGTCATACACCATCTATATTAATGCCCTGGGTGTCCCACTCCAATTTTTTTAAGATGTCTTCGAGGGCTAGCGTAAACAGTTTAGGTGAGATGATGTCTCCCTGACGCACTCCCCTTTCCAATGGTATTTTGTTGGTCGTTTCATTTAATCTTATCTATATGTTGCTTCTTTATAAATGCTTCGATGATTTGGGTGTATCTCGAGTCTATTCTTGTGTTTTGCAGGGCCATTAAGATTGACTATGATTCAACCGTGTCGAAAGTCTTCTGGAAGTCAACGAAAGCTAGGTTATACTCTGTGCATTTTTCTATAAGGGTGCGTACTGTATATAGGTCGTTTATCGTACTCTATCCCTTTCTAAATCCTGCCTGTTCAACCGGTTGGTAAGAATTCAGTTTTGATGTTAGGCGATTCGTTATAATTTTTGTGAAAAGTTTGTATATATGTGAGAGATATAGACCTGTTGTTTTCGATGCTCGTGTTATCGCCTTTTTTGAACAGTAGTATTACTTCAGAGTTGCACCATTCAGTTGGAATTTTACCGGCATGAAGACATGTATTCAACAGTATTCTTATTGTTTTCTGTAGAGTCTTCCCTCCCCGTTTCAGCATTTCTGTAGTGACTTGGACTTCACCTGATTCTGTGATAGTCGTATAAAAGTATAGTTCCCTTGATCTATTTCTTATCATAGTTTGCAGTTCCACTCCACATTTTATTGTAACATAATTTTGAATATTTATAAGAACTCTTGGAATCACCTTCTAAACTACTATCAAAGGTTTGCATCTTTGGTTTTATTTTACCATCTACCATTGCTTTGATTATTCAAAGAAAAAGAAGCATTATTACTATACAAATTTAGTTTATGCTACAGACGTAAATGAACTTGTAAAACTATATTACATTTTTCATTATAACTCACTCTTAACATACCCGTAACAGTATTCTTTCCTAGGTGAATTTCATGTACTGAGGAAAATTAACTATTTAAAATATTATCTCTTTGAATCTTAACTTTTTAAAAAACGTCTACTATAGAAAAATAGTAAATGTTGCGACCATGTTTGCGCTGTGAAGTTTCGGTTTGAACGGAGGCGCGCCACAAGGAACGAAAGGGGAGGTAGAAAAGAATGAGAAACTAGACCAGAGAGAACAAGCTTGAGCTTGTCCTCCATTGTTCATTATTCAACTTTTATTTTGTATTAAACTGATTGTTCAATTCAATTTGTGAGTTCATGGTGTGTCATAAGGAGCGATCACAGGTTAGTTGAATACATGTTATTTTGTTTTTGAGAGTTCAATTTATACAAGTATAATTTTTTTCATTTTTATGTTTTTTGTTTGTTTATAATTTTTTTTATAACATGTGCATTGTTCACATTTCATGCTGTGAACAAAGCAGATTAAAACCAAAGAAATTATGTGCTGTCTTTTGTGCTGGGATTTTAATTTGGGTATTCAGAACGTGCATTAGGGCCTTGTTGTATCTACTAACATTTTCCTACCCTGACGAGCAAATATCCTAGCAAACAAAGCAAAGAGATATTGGCTCAAAGTAACAACTATAGCTGAGTAGCATCCCGTATAGGACCTCAGTACCTGCTGGTGAAACTGGCAACAAAAACTCTTCAGTATTGAATATAGGTAGTGTTGATTAAATGTAATGTGTGGAATTGGAATTTTAGCACAAATAAAGAGACGGTACCGAATTTAAACTTTTATTGAATTATTGACTCACAATTATTTATTAATAAAATGACATAGTATGTTTTAATTTTTGAGGAATGTTAGATTGAGTGTTTTTTCTGCCGTACTTTTTCCCCTCGTTAGTTCCAGGCCGAGAACGGTACAATTCACTTTAATAATAGACGTTTCACATATTTTTCGTTTATTTTACGTATCACAACTTAAATTTCCCTAATATTTGCTATTGTCGGGCGCATGTGAAGTAAGTAAAATTGAGTAATTTTCCACAACGTAGGTTCGATTTGTTTTTCATATCGTTTTTCAGAAGATTTGTTAAAAGATTTGGTAATACAAATTCTAACCGTTCAATCTTGCTGAGCTAACCCGGGTATGTTATACTCAGTACGTTTATGTAATTCAATAACAGCTATCCCAACAATTTTTCATTATTTATCTTTATTTGTCTATCTATCCGAAACCAGGTTTTTCGATATTTTCTCAAACCTTCTTCAATGATAATGCCATTTCATCACAATAGAGCCAAACAGAGGAAGATCGGAGATAAGAGTAAACATTTATTAAATCCTTATCGACACAAGTCCCAACGAGAACTTTGAGTCGCGGGAAACTTCACAGCAACGATAATTATTTTCCTCCAACAAATCTAACTATTATGACTTATGGCTTCAAGTAGTGGTACTAACTGCTTGGGTTTTAGACATGCGCGCGACAGTAAATTCAAATTAGGAATTGACTTTGGGATTCAGGTAGACAACTCGAGGAACCTTATTAATGGAAGATTTTAATGATTTGAATTAGTTTCTTACGCCCATGTTTTCGTTTGTAGTAATTTCTATTCTCTGAATAATAATTTTTATCAGAAGCAAGAGCGTTGAGCATTTACAAGATTTACTATCTACTACTTCCGAACTTTTTTCGATTTATGCGCAGATCAAGTTTTTCCTAAAAAAAAGAATGTATGGTACTGTCAACAGTGTATATAAATATGTGCCTGATGATAACTGGTTCTACTAGTACTAATTCTAAGAATAGTACCTACCAAAAAAATTTATTTAGTTCAAATCAGTTTATCGTGGATGTTAAATCGTAGAAACAGAATACCACCAAGGTACCAAGAACACCGGCCCGATACACGTAATAAGGTACCACGGTGTGGTACCGTGACCCAGGGGACCTCGCCTGTCCCTGTCAAATCCGTTTGCTAATTGCCTTACAAAGCCTTTTAACGAGCAGGCCACACGTTTTTCGCAACCAAACGAAACCCAGCGATGCCACGCGGTGTTGGTGTCCTTTAAAACACCACGAAGAAGTATCAACTGATGGGTACTAGACTAGTCGAGTGTGCACGTAAATCAACTTTCTTGACCATAAAACCCATTTTGGTAAATTACATTATCATATTTAACGCCCCAAAAGACCGTTAAATGGCGTTAAAAGGATATCGGATATAGTTATTAAGCGAGAAAAAGTAAATTGGTTCCCCAAAATAGCGGCATCCTTTTAAGTTTTTGTACGTGGATAACGTGTACCGCCTACAAATTGATCGGTAATTGGCACTAATTGTTAATGAATACCAAAATAATAATATATTGAAGTCAGAAATTGAGTAGGCATATTAATGGGGTCAGATTCAATTTTGAGTCAATTTTCGAAAATACTCTCTTCAATCTACCCGGTTAATTTTTAATAAATTTACATTTAATTAAATTTTAAGATAGTTCGACGTTAAGTATTGTCGAAGAGTTCTGGAATCTGAGTGTGACAGAAGAGCGATAATTATTACGCAACAACGGACAAAAGACGAAATAATGTTCTGGGACAAGCAAAAGCCAAATTTCTACAATAATTTACTTAAATTCACGACCAAGAAAAACGAATAAAATTCGTCTCGACACATTGTCCACCCGGTGTCGGTGTCTTTTATTTCCCTGCATATCCCAGAAGGTATTTCCAAATGAGTCTGATTTATCCGAGTCGTTTAAATTCCATTTGCCCGTGTGTGTGAAAATTTTTCGACTTCGAAAATTGCCTCATGAGGTCTGTTTAAAATTATTATTCCAACGAACTAATTTGAAATTACAATTATTCAGCCATTATCGTTCGACACCCTCCATATAGACGCGAAAGAATATGACAGATTTATGGCAATGCGCGCCCATATTATTAAATTTGCATCTCGTACAATCGCGCCCATTAACACGCTATTTCTTCGATGCATAATTAATATGTTATTAATTAATTTACAAGTCAATTTAATATAAATATGTCCACCTCCCCAAGATTTACATAGGTACCTAAAGGTAATTGGAAGGTTCTTTTTTCTTAATTGAAAAATTATTTTACAATCCTTACATCTTCTATGGTCAGTTAACCTAGTTCTGTGAGTTTTGTTACCACGATTAATCCAATTTTTTAAGGTTTCCTTGTTTGAAAACAAAAACCTGATACACAAAATCTGCCTTGATTGATCAGAAACCAATCTTTCAATAGTCTGAAAACTTCACGTTGTAAGTATGTATTTCAAATAGAAAGAAGTTAACTCCATTATCAAGTCCTTGAGAATTAAATATACCTGACTGCCATTAAGGAATTTCAAGAGAGATTAACATAATATGTCTGGAAAATCACTTTTTAACTATTTGTTTACCGGTGGAAACATTGTAAAGTTTGAATTTCAGTTCTGTAAAAAATATATTATATTTTACTCAGTACTATAAAAGTTATTTTTGGGACTGCAACCAAGTAGGTACGTAAAGATGTATTTTACAATACAGTAGATTGGAGCATGTGAAGAATAACCAACAATGGTGACACTCGAGCTAATGGCTCTTAATCTATAAATACCTACCTAGAATTTTCAAAACACGATAAAGAGATATGTACAACCATAAAGCCTGAAAAGGAAAAGGTACTCGTAGGCGTGAACCGAGTTTAATCGTCCATTATCTTCACAGTGTTAATCATCGCGATCGCAATTAATAATATTGGGAAATTTATTGTGTGAATATGCACCTTTTAATAATAGTGCTTGGGACGTTGGTAAACGCGCTACTATGCTTTGCAGGCTATTAATTATATTGTGTTGCTTAAAAGGTTTATTTTAACGATAACATCTTGATGCCATTATAGAGCTTTCTTTAAAAATTTAAAAATAAATTCGCTTGGCCAAACATATCACAACAAATCACAGGATTTTTCTATTTCGCTTGTCATTTATATCATATGCTACCGCCTCTTTTCTAGGTATTAATAATTCTAATCCGGCATCAGTGTCAATCAAAACAATTTTTTAATTAAAATGTTGTGTCCAAACTAAACCTACTATATAATTATGTCCTCATTATTTTTTTGTTGTTGAGTGCTGTTTCTTTTTTGAACGCATAAGTCACATCCTTAACATCACTATAAAAGGATTAATATTATGCAAGTAACGTTATGAATGTGATTTATTCCAAACCTAAACAGACACTATTATTACAGGGAGAGTAATTTCTCATTCGCAACCTGCACAATCCACATAATACTCGCATAATATAGGCGTGGGCACGGCTACTATTATTAACCTCTCGTCTTACAACCTGCATCGTCTGATAAGCCTTCGCTTAGAAACAACACTCCGCATACTTATTTATAAGGGATTATGGCACTTTCACTCTTATATCCTCTATGGGATGCTGTTTTTGCCTTATTTAGATTTTCCCATCGAATCTTTTATAGGATTTGTTATGAGTTTCTTATAGGGTGTTCAAACTAATACTTATCAGCGAATTCCAGTGTCTTATCACTTTTTTTTTTTCCTATCAGAATTTATTACTTGGAGAGAGGTATAGGTACTTTTTAAATGTATTTTATTCTTAATATATCCATAGTTGATCAAATAAGTATCGAAATATGAAAGTTGACTCAACTTTTGGGTAAATGTGAATACCATCATATCAAGATGAACATCATAAATATCATCAAAACCCAATAGTCTGGGAACAATTATTCGTAGCTATTTACTGGAGGTCTTTACATTGAGTGTTCAAAGTAGGAATATTCTTGCAGATCTTTCTTCGACTCTTCTGATATCTTCAGTCCATTGTGTAGACTGAGCTACAATTCAGTTGCATTCCAGTCGAGAAAACTTCGGTAACGTCAGTTCTGCGTTAATTCGTTAGTCTTCCTTTGGGTGATTTTGAGTTTTCGAGCGGATATATTGGTTAAATACTTTCTTTCTCAAGCACACGTGGACAATGTGGAAATTATTCCCGACGTTTTTCAACCTTCCATGTTCCCAAAAAGTGATTTCTTCTCTTCATTTCACATATCTGGTTCTCTTTGTAGATGCGGATTTCATTGGCAACCATTGATCAGGTAGCAACGGTCTCAATTTTCGTTTTACTAACGGTGTTTTTCTCGCTGGGGACGAGTTTAAGAAACTTTTTTATCAACATGCAGATGTTATCCTATGTTTCTTGATACTTCTATAGCAGCTTTGTATTATAATGGCAAGAAATAGGCCATTCCATGTCATCAGCAGAACGTATATTAGGTGAGCTCGGAATGGTAAAAAGTGTCGACACTTTTTACACTATTGCCACTATAGCGTTCGTTAATTGGTAAATAGGAGTGTTTGGCGTACACTTTTTTTGCGTTTGGAAATAATTTAGTGTTAGAATGGTGTGAAGATAGTGGGACACCGTTTACTCGGTACAAAATGATGCTGTATTCGGTCTTACACTGCCGATTACACTTTCATCGCGATATAAGACTGCACTACATGAACACCGCACTAGCACTGCACTAAAATCCCATTCCGAACTTAACTATTGTTCAGGTTTTTTCTATGTCAAATCTCTCTGGTTCTAGCTCGAATGCTTGAAATTATCCATTTTACAGGGTCACATTGGAAAGTTTCCGATATAAGATTTTTTTTTTTTTATATTTGTCAATTCATAAAAGACAAAGCTTACCACATAAGTACCTTAGTGGAAGAAATTAAGTGATGATAAACCTTCCGTTTGACCGGAGGGTAAATCGTTCAGGAAATGATGTAAGAGGCAGGAAGTTCGAGAGGTGAGAGTCTCCATAAAGAAGCCCAATATTTAGAGGTCCTCGGGGTAGCCAACCTTACCAACATACCTGGGTCCGTATTCTTGAAACAGGAAAGCAGCGTTACCAGGAGAACGAGTGTTCTGTCTTTCCCAATGATATGGAAATGATAATATAAGTAACAAAGATAAAACACTCGTTCTCCTGAGAATGCTGCTCCCCTGTTTCAAGAATAGGGACCCTGTGAGGTTCTTGAATAACTTCTCCTAGCAGGAATGAGGCTAATCATATCGTCAGAACATTCCCCATAGTAATAACGATAGAATAACGACAAGTCGTTCATCTTACGTCTATGTTCAAGAAATTGCAATGAATGTCTATACAAATAGACTAGATGCTAGGTTTGATTTCACAAGGCGTTTGATTCTGTTGAGCCATGAGTAGTTTTAGATGCTATGCATAATGCGAGGATCGATTCTAGATATACCAGAATAATAAGTCATGCATATGAAAATGCTACAATGCAAGTAAAGATCGACGATGAACTGACCACTGAGAAAATTTTAATAAATAGAGGAGTCAGACAGGGTGACACGATCTCCCCTAAGCTTGGAAGACATATTTAAAAAGTTACCATGGCGGGACAAGGGTATCTCAATGGACGGAAAACACTTGAACCATCTGAGATTTGCAGACGATATCGTGATCATCAGTAATCACTCAGAGGAATTATCCATCATGATAAAGGAACTATGCAATCGACCTACGAACGAATGAAGAACCATACGAAAATATATAAAACTGTATGATTACCTATTCATAAATTGTACCTACAAGGAAACTGTACGATTATTCAAAAACTGTACATATGATTGAATTCATACTAACATGGAAAGGTTGAGGGAAAAGTCAGAAACAGGAGAATACCATCGAGACATTTGTTCAGGAATATAAGCATTGTTTTTTCCAGTGTTTCCGATCCAGCTTTTAGCATTTCGCTCGTTACGCGGTCCTCTCTAGGTGTTTCACGGGTTTTCATCGAGTTTAGCGTTGCTCTGAGCTCAAGGCCATCTATTTCGGGAATTTCTTCAAGATGGTCGGTTTTTGTTCTGTTTGGTTTAGCTGCGGGACTGATTGACTATACAAAGTCCTGTATCATAGTTACTATATCTGTTTGGTTTGTAACTATTTCTCCCAGGTTGTTTTTCATCTTACGAATGACCATCTTTCCTTTGGCTCTCTTTGAGCGTAGTACTTTCATGTTTAAATTATCTTCGATGGCATGAAGAATCTGTTGTGTGTTGTGCGCCCGTATATCCCTTCGTATCGCTGTTTTTAAAAAAAATACTTGCTTGTTCAATGTTTTATATTGTGGTGCGTCCCTGTGTATGCTCTGACGCTCTTTTATCAGCTGGGCTGTGTCAACACTGAGTTTTTTGCTTTTATTTGTCTTACTTTCTTTGTGGCTTCTCTGATCGTGTTAGTAATTTTGGTGTTAAGTTCGTCTATGTTTAGATGCATGCACAATATTCAGAAAAACATACAAAAACTGACTGGCGGTTTACCTTCCAGGAGTAGGTAAATCGCAAGGGAAATCTGGTGTATAAATCAGGACAAATCAATAGGAAATCCGAGGAAATCTATGGCAATTAGGAGAAATCCTAAGGAAATCAAAGGAAGCCATGAAGAAATCAAGGAAAATCTTAAGGATCTGCTCAGAGAAAATCTTAAGAAAGTCATGGAAAATTCTATAAAAATTAGTCCATGTTTAGATCCAGCGCATGCACAGTTTTCAAGAATCTTTATAATTTGAGGTTAGGTTATCAGGGGAACTCTTCGACAATCTCACTGGTGGGCAAAAATAATCAAGTAAATCATGGGAAATCATCAATGATTTCTCTTAAAACCGCAATCTCGTATAAAAAATTGTTTTGCGGCGGTTCACCCCTGTTTATCCCTCAGGGCTAAACCGCAAAGAAAATCTGGTGTAAAAATATAGGAAGATCAAGAAGAAATCCAAGGCAATCAGGGAAAATCGTAGGGAAATCAAGGAAAATCTCAAGGAACTCAGGGAGAATCATGAGAAATCTCGAAGGAAATCTTGAGGAAATCAGTCAATTTGTAGATCTAATGATTCGTTTTGCGCCCCTTATTCTCCGAGGGAGCTTTATCAGCCAGAAATTTCTGAACTAACCCGAATTACGTCCACGTGTGCTCTGCCATATTTTAGGGCGTGGCCCATATTTTGAGGTACGTCAGTCGTCAAACGTCACCTATCCTTTTTGACAGCTGTCCTATGTGAAATCGGGCATAAGGAGCTTGTGAAGGATGTTGATTGGATTTGAGATAAGGAAGTTATAGTTTTTCGCGCAGTTTTCAAAAATCTTTATAATTTGAGGTTATTTTATCATAGAAGCTTTTGGGGAATCTTACTGGTAATCAGAAGAAATCCGCAATCTAGTGTACAAAAATTAATCTGCGATTTACCCCAAAAGGAATAACCCGCAAAGGAAATATGGTGTACAAATTTAGGGAATTTGAGGTTTTTGTATCAGCAGAACTCTCGGGGAATCTTACTGGTGATCAGAAGAAATCAAGAGAAATCATCCATGATTTCCCCTAAAACCGCAATCTAGAGTACAAAAATTGATTTGCGGTTCACCCCTCAGGGATAAACCGCAAAGGAAATCTGGTGTACAAATTAAGGGAAATCAAGAGGAAATCCGTTGAAATCTAAAACAATCAGGAAAAATCGTGAAGAAATCATAAAGAAATCAAGGAAAATTTTAATAATCTCTAGGAAAATCTTAAGGAAATTATGAGAAATCTTAAAGAAATCAGTCAATCTCTAGATCTAACACATGCGCAGTTTTCAAAAATCTTTATAATTTGAGGATATTTTATTAGGGGAACTCTTGGGGAACCTTATTGGTAATCAGAAAAAATCATCCATGATTCTCCCTAAAACCGTAATCTAGTGTACAAAAAATGATCTGCGGTTCTCCCCTCACAACAAGGTGGCGTGATGACATTCAAAGGATTGCTGGAAAAAAGTGGATCTTGACAGCCCAAGACAGAAACCGCTGGAAAATGATAGTAGAGGTCTATGTTTAACAGTGGATGGAAGCAGGCTAGAAGGAAAAGAAGTGTCAGTAGACACACAATCGATGAAAGTTTGCTGAGGAGACCTTTGTGCCGCTCAAAAGCCTCGTAGATATCCAATGGTACCTCATACTGAGTAGGGTTGCACCACCTTTATATCTTCCAGTCACTGAAACACCGCTAAATTCTGCAAAACCAGGGTGAGATAAAAGAAAACGAAGAGAAATCTAAAAGTTGAGATATAATGAATGTCGATAGCTACACAGAGGTTTGGAACCTATTAGTTCTCGTCAGCGTAACATATAAGCGAGCATACTAAGGCAGCACACCAAATTGAAGTGAGCCCAAATAGCTATTGGTGTCATTACTTCGAAGTCCTAGAAGGCACAAACAAAAAATAAGAGTCAAATCATGGCAAACCAGGTGATCGACTAAGCTTTTAGTCGTCCATGGTGTACCTATTCTTTTGACGTATCCGAATCCAGATACGGATGCATTTCGGTGTTCTGGCACCTCGTCAGTGCAGTTTAGTATCCACAACGAAACCCGAACTTATCTACTTTCGACTGGTTACTCCAGTTATATTAGGCCGGAAAAAGCAGCATCTACTGAAAAAATCTGAGTGAGCCTAAATTTTGTCTACACCTTTATTTTACCTCAAGAAATAATGTCTTAAAAGTCCCCATCAATATCGCACTTGCGTATACATAGTAGCATCTGAAAGTCCTCTCATTTTTCTCGACAGAAGTGTGGTGACTTGCTCACCCAGCATTTGGATCGCGTATCAGGCTGACAATACTTTGCGTGGGTCCCCTCACTATCGGGATCGCTTTAGGCGGCCAGTGGACGAGCCCCCCCCAAGTATTGTTTGTGCGAGCTGCTTACGAACACGAAGAAAGAAAAGAGAGAGCCAACGATTAAATCCTTTGAGCGCGAAATAAGGTTTTCGGAAAACCCAGTTCCTCGTAAGGGAAACCCGTATCAATCCTCGAATTGGAGGTTGGTGGGAGTAGCATAGTGTCATCTAAAAGACGACGAGATGACGATGCTGCCGGTACATCTCAGTATTTTCTTTGCAAAACATGCTCTAGCTTGGGATCTTTTTTGATTTAAAAGCTTTGTGTTTTTTTTTGTGGTGAAGGAGCAAACGAGGAAACAGAGACAAAAAAAAACTAAGAAATATCAATGTATAATTAAGAGTTTGGCAGTGAGCGGAGAACCACGCAACTTCCTCTTACAACACCAATTAAAAAGATCTGTAGGGTCATGGTGGCTTAGTTGGTTAGAGCGTAGCACCGGCAATGCTGAGGACGTGGGTTCGAATCCCGCCCAGGACCAAAATTTCCAATCCTCCAATTTTCCTTAGCTTTCTTTTCCATTTCCACGCTTTTCGGTTGTTGTAACCGAAAAAACTTCATTCCTTTTCGACCACGATTTGTTTCCGCGATACACAAAGTGATATTTCAAGTAAAGCTTGGTATGAAAATAAGAAATCTCAACCGGCAAAAGAATGCCTTCGAATTGTACAAACTGTGACCAAAATTATCAGAGCAGACATTCGTTTCATGACTGTTGATTGTCAATCTTATCCTCCTCCCAGTAGAATGTTTCATAATCTTAACGAAAACATCCTACAGAGCCTTTCATACTTTATTGAAGAATTAGTTCTCAAAAACAAAAAAGGCAAAACTGACCATCTCAAGTGTAAGTGTACCGCTATTTGTCATGTTATTATGGCTACGATACGTGCAAGTTTCTTCACATCTAACCTTTTCTAGATATTTTGTCAACTCTTGGATTCAGCGCGTCGTATACAGAAACATTAATGTATGAAGTTGCTGCTGTCTACCATCCACAACCAGATATTCTCTCATTTGAAACTGGTTCTCTTATTCAGTATTCGGCAGACAATGCAGATATCAATGTCTACACAATAGATGACCACAACACGCTCTACATTATGTGGCTTATTAAAATAGTAACACCAAGCAGCGCCGTTGCTTCTGAGGAATCCATGAAGAAATATACCATGATGTAACGGTCAGCCCATCGGTCATTACCAAAATAAACTGCCTCTCGGTGAAACGGGGGACGGATGATGACGTAATCTTAATGGTCAGTTGCTGATGCGCAAAATGGTCCCTGCTCGGGCGCCGAATTTGTAATGGGTTTTCCTAGGTTTTTCCTTGAGCTGTGGCAGCTTAACAGTTGGTATTTTTCTTTTGGTTAATCCAACGGTAATCTCGGGCGCCACCCTCAAGATTATAGTGGTCGGGGGCCCACTAGCACCAGGTAGCTTATTACAGTGGAGAAAGAAAAATCAGGGACCAATGCGCAGATAAAGGAATAAAACAATTATCGAAGAAATAAGCCCTAGGTTCAGCACCAGTCCCCGAAAGCTTCTAGCGACAAATTCAGAATCGTGTGTCTCAGCGGAGTAGAAAGTATAACTGATCTATTTCCGTACGTTCAACCAGGACATAAGGATTGCGTCTATCCTGCTGGACTTGTCTGTACAGCCGAGACTTGTCCTGATCAGTCTACCCACTACCCAACTCTTTCCGGTACGGGGCGCGGTATTTCGGAGCCAGAACTGAACCGTACCAATGTTAACACCAAATACATTTGGAAGAGAGGACAGATTACGAGAATGAAGATCGCACATTCTACATCTAAAAGTCACAACAAGAAAGATCATGGACTAAGCCTATAGTAAAAATACAATGTAAAAAAAACGCGCCTTGCATCTCACCTCTGGGGTGGTGTGGAAACGGGTGCTACCATCTGTTTTTCTGGCGTATCAGGTGGAAACGGTTAGTATGACGTAAAATATGTGAATAACATTTTCTGAAGAGAATTTCCCAATATTTTTAGCCAAAATAGTCGTAGGACATGCCGAAAGCAAAATGTTTAAGGAGGTAAAATAAAGGTGTAGGCAAAATTTAGGCTCACTCGGATTTTTTCAGTAAATGAATCCTTGTATGACTGTACTATGGTTGACGAAAAAAGATGTGCGTCGTCTCCTCTATGAAGAACTGCCAGGATTTAATTTAAATAAATAATTTTTAGACTCGAAAACTCACAATCGGACACTTTGTGGTGCATCGAGTACTTACTATACTATGAAACCGGCACAATTCGTGAATAGGAGGCAGAACCAGGAAACGCGATCTTACTTTATACGGGGTCGTGACACGATCTGGCTTCTTTGATATCGCCACTCCTTTGGTTTGTTTGTTTAAAAATTATTTAATCTGCACTGTCAAAAAAACAAACAAAAAATACGATAATTGATTGTTCTTTGAGCTCATAATAATGCAACTGAATCAGGATGTATATTTGCACCGAAAAAAATCCGGGTACTTTTAAATGTTGATAAATGACAAATCAATGTGCCGTAAACGTAATTAAAAAAAAAGATCGTCGGGTTCCGATATAAGAAGTACCTACTTCTCGAAACGTGATGACATTTTAATTCCAATAAAACTTATTATTTTTTAATTAATAGCCTCCTAAATCAACTACCCCATAAATAAGGTACTGCCTGAAGACTCGATAATGGAAGAAAAAACGATTATTTATTACCCGGTGGTACTTTTTATAATAATTATAATCGTTTTGAAAGGTCTCTCTCTTGGCTCTATAGAAAATTCTTTCGCGGGTTTAGCAGATACAAACTATTACGACGATTTGTCACGAAGTATAAAAGATATTTTTATCATTATTTTGAAGAATTTAATCATATTATTTAATAAGGATCTCATTGGCCATTGAAATAATTTCAAACAATTTTGTTAAAAGAATAATAACAGTACCTAGTTCAGGAGTAATTCAAAATGAGGGTTTTAAGTTACGCAACCAATCATTTTAAACAATAGTATTTTCTTACAAAATCAATATCGGCTGCTGAACACAATAACCTTTACAATAGCTACTTTGGACGTTTTACTTTTAAGATAATTCTTAGCTTATAGTTATTGTGTTGCAAGATTAAAGTGCAACTATCTTCTGGAACTGAATTGGAACCAGATATATTGATAAAACTGTTTCTTTGTTTCATTATGGATTCCCCAACAAAGATATACCTACTTTAATATTAATTGTTTAGTATAGTTTTCTGCTCTGATTCAATAGACAGTTTATACTTTGAAATTATTTACGAGGAAATGTAATCACTTTATACTATAATCCTAGACTACCGCCTTGGATTCCAAATTTTCAGCCTCCTCGGCTATACCGAAGCGCATCTCTCTAGAATAAAATTATAGGCGTAAGCCAAAAAAAATCCGATTCATTAACCCACGTAGTCAGATACCTACCAATGGGTAAAAGAACAAAACTGTTCCAATTATTACTCTCCTCTATTGTTAAATTCGATTTTTTCACGAGATCGATCGGATCGATCTATGCAATAATCGGATCGAATCAATATGCATCGCGGGGCGGGCTATTTATAGGTTAGTCACAATGGCCTGGCGTGGCGCATACTTCGATTGTTCTGCGCGTTCCGAAAAAAAATCGCGAGACATGATCGGCGCGGCGCGGAACGGCAACAGTGTTAACGCTCTCGTCTGATTCACTCCGATTACGACATTTCTTTTCTGAATGTTTTAAAATACGGTATACAAGGTGAGCGAAAAATAAATATGCTTGAAATCGATCTCATGTAGATAGAGATTAGACATAATCTCTTGAACAAATGCGTTATAAAGTTACACATAATGAATTTAGACTAGTATTGACTGCTTGAGCCTTGAGTGGTTCACGGTTGCCTAATAAATTGCAAACTTTTTGATTTTCCAATTTGATTCACGTGAATATATGTCTATTAGATCGATCTGTTTATTGTTTACTTGGGGAATAGCAATCAGGTAGGTATATATTTTTTGAATAATATTCTTCGTCGTCTCGCACCATTTTGACACTATACTTGTGGGGGTAGGAGGTGTGCGTCGCGGAATTTTTTGTTCAAAAAACAATGCTCTACAAGAAATCAGTTGAACAATTTCGATTTGTGAAGAAGTTACCATGTACTTACTGACGTCTTGGACTCGTTCCGACCATTGCTTCAACTTCTTAACTTTCAGCATCATGAGACTGATTCTACAGGTGAATGTTTTTCTTTCAGGAATTCGAGTTACCAATATAACTGGGCCACATATTTTGGTACAAATATCAAACGCTTGAACTGAGGTACAACCGGTACGCGATTTTACATAGTATACCATGTATAGAGCATCGAGTCTATAAGCTCCACCCCCAAACCCAGTCCAGCTTTGGTTCACTACCAAAAATGTCTGTAACGCGGTATAGAATGTAATCAGCAGTGCACAAAATGGGGTATAGTACATAATCGCGTTATAGGCTCGCACGCGGGACCTGTATTTGGGTATTCAAACCATTTTTCAAATAACTGTCGTGTCGGATAGTGGCTTTCATAATTTTTTAAATTTTGATGTCAATTTGTGCATGGCATCATTTTTTCCTGCTTCGCAAGTTTGAACTGCCCCTTTTCTGTGCATTCTTGTTAAAGTTGCTATGCTGATAGACGAAAAGCTAATTTTTGTACATTCAGAAACGTATCTCTAACTCTGCAGTTTGTATACTTATGCTAAGCACTAAGGTCTTCCATAAAACTCTTAACTTCTTCTGCAAAATCACTCCTCATTTTGCATCTTATTAGAGCCTTATGTTCTGGACAACTTTTAAATTCCAGGATTTCTATTACTGCCTCAGGTTGTTATTTTTTTACTAAAATCTCTAACGTACTCAGCTTGATTTGTTTTCACTCTGCAACACTTGCGAAGTAAATGAAAATGAACGATTGCATACGAATCGTGGGTTCTAGAATTCCTAGATACTTTCGGCGTTGACATGCTGTCTCACTTCGTTTCATATCCTTTGCCGAATGCCGCGTTTCTGAGAACCCGACTACAAACTATACTGCATTCAGCGCGCGTCCTAACTACATTCTATACCGCATTACAGACATTTTTAATACTGAACCAAAGCTGCTCTAGGCTTGGGGGCAGAGCTTATAGACTCGATGCTCTCTACATGGTATACTATGTAAAATCGCAACCGGTACAACTCACAAGGAACACGTACCAATAATCGTATTACATCCAGAAGCATCAACATAGGCCTCAGTTTGGCTAAAAGCTAGAAGATTTTAACACAGAATAACGTCACTTAATCAGTCATGTGGACAAAAATAAGCCCAGGTACCTAATATAGAGATTTTTGACTCGCCAATACATTTCTACCAGTATTGCCAGAGGTGGTACAATAGGCCCCTTGCATCAAATTTTTTTATTGCTGATTTCGATAGTCCATGAAAAATAAGTCAACACGTGTTTTTTCTTTTTCTTCTTAGTCAAAAATTGACGGAGATACAACGCTATGAAATATGCCTATGACGTCATCAGGTATAATACTTTATGACGCCGCACATGCTCAGTATATCTATATATACAAAACTTAATATTTGTATAACTTCCGAAATAATCATATTTGGGCGAAATGAAAAAAAAGTAACGATTTTTTTTCGATTTCCTACAGTTTGCAATAAACAATAATCAATTTAATTTTCCATGCAACTACCCTATTGTACCAAGTTTGGTACCATTCGTTTTGAAAAAGTACGCTGGTACGTCGTTGGCATATTTGGTACAATTTTCAATTTTTTTATTTTCTCCAAATTCTCAAAAAGTCTTAGCCTACTGCCTACTTATTCTAATGTCGATGTTCTAATTAACTTGTATTTCTGTATCCAAATTCGATATAACAATAATTTTTGATTCGTAATTAGATGGCGTCACCAATGTAACACTCGTTATGCGGTTTTTGGTTGACGTAGTTTGTGTTTAGTTTAGGTTTTTGGCAGAAAATAAAGAAAACTCAAAGCCTTGTACTTTAAATCGGTTTTCCTGATCGGAAAAGCGGAAAATCCAAAGAAAACCCATTGAAAAATGACATTCCAAACCCTACTTGATGAAACTTAAGTTTTTGTTACTTACCCCGTTAAAAAACTCGAAATTTTTGATACAAAATGAAGGAAACTCAAAGCCTCGTACTTTAAATCGATTTTCCCGATCAAAAACAGCCCGGAAAAGTGGAAAATTCCAGGAAAAACTGGATAAAAATGTAAACACGTCAAATGAGAATGGCCGACTATCAAAAATGACAAATGATATTTATTACAAGGCCTCCATGATTGAAGTTAGCGACAAGCGGTGTTGCCACATCAAAAGCATTTTAAATGGGATTTTGGTAATTATCATTTAAAAGTGGACATTTTTGCTAGAAAATGAAGAAAACTCAAAGCCTCGTGTGCATGTTAAATCGCTTTTCTCCATTAAAAATCCCCGGAAAAGTCGAAAATTCGAAGAAAAACTGGCAAAAATGTATAAGACGTCACTTCAAAATGGCTGACTTAAAGCAACATTGCCACATTACATCTTAGTTTAATTTCAATGGAAATGACATTACAAGGTTTACTTGTTGATTATAGTGAGTAAGACAAAGACACCGATAAAGTAGTATGATTACAAAAACCACCGTTTTCTGAAAAAAGTAAAAATCTTGAGAAAACCCAATAGAAAACCAACATTCCAAAGTCAACTTGATAAAACTACAAAGGGCGCTAAAAATCGCGATTTGAATATTCCCGGGTTTTGATTGGCTCCAAATTATCCGCTGACCCGTGATTAAAATAACCCCGGCCCTTCGGGCTCTCGTATAACTCCGGCCCTTCGGGCTCGCGTACAACTCCGGCTTTTCGGGCTTGCGTATAACTTCGGCCCTTCGGGCTCGCATATAATAAACAGTTTTCCCGATCGAAACCGGCCTGGAAAAGTGGAAAATTCGAGGAGAAACTGGATAAAAACACTCGAAAATGACCGACTGTCTAAAATGCCAAATGACTTTACATTTGAAGACCTACTTGATCAAAAGCAACGTTACCATAATTACAATCTCAAACATAATGTTTTTCCAGATTTTAGTGAATAAAGCAAAGAAGAAGATAAGGTAGGATACATTAGTAAAAAACCAAAAGCGATTATAAATGAGTAAGTAAGATAAAGAGCGAGATAAAGTAGGAAACAATTTAAATGGTCGAGCCAAACTATCATCAGAGTAAATTTTCGATTGTTCCCGGTTCAAACCCTTGGAATAATTACTCAATTTTTTTTTTGACAACTGACAAGCCTATACACAATATTATGACTTTTGACAATTGACGAGTGGATTTTCAGGACCAAGTGGCAATTGACATCAAGAAACGATTGTTATGATGTTGTAGGCTGATTGAAATTTTTAACTTTTGGCAACACTGAAACGCTAGAGGATTGAAATGGCGTTTTTTTTTTAATCATGAGCCCGAAGGGCGAGAGTGTTTTCTATTTTGAGCCCACATGGCAACAAAGAAACGCCATTTTGTATCGAGTTTTAAAGAAAACAAGGCCTACTTTGAAACGTCAATTTTTCAACGTTTGTTGTATCATAAGCAGTATTGCCATGTTTTTTTCAAATCTCTAGCCTGAATGGCCGGTGTTGTTTTAATTACGTTACGAGTCCGAAGGGCCGAGGTTATACGAGCCCCAAGGGCCGGAGTTATATAAGTCCGTTCATTGTCAACGGATTTTAATACCTATGAATATTACGGGTCTGTGATGCCCTTAGATGTTCTGGGCCGCATGCGCGCTACACTGAAGGAATCAGCCGGCCGAGTGGTCGGATAACCCGCTCTGGTACAATTTTTCATTAATTTTGGTACAAAAAATTTTTGCTCTCTGGCAATACTGATTTCTACAGCCTTTAGCTAAGAGTTCGAGTGAAATCAGACCTCGATGTTGAGAGCCTCGAAAGTATGTATGTAAGCAAATAGCGTTGGTTCTTAGGAAAAGCGGAAATACTGTTCCAAGACTTTGAAGTTGGGGAAATTGTTCCCAATCTTGCAACATAGCCTGTTGACTAGAAAATATCGCGCAATATTACTGCGAATTCGAGATGAACGGAAGTGAATTATGTAGGTAGAAAATTCTAGAGGCGACGCCGACGACGCGTTATAGAACGGAGTCGGCAACTGAGGCAAAAAATCAGTAATAAATTAGAAGCTAGTATGTTGAACGCGAATAAGTTATTATTCCGATAATGAGTGGAACGCGTATCGATAGTGGGACAGTGATGTTGTTATGTGACTTAGATAGTTAAGCTTCATTTTAGCTAAAAAGTGATGAAATTGTGCTTACTTATTGTTCGTCGATTTTTACTGACAATTTCCGTATGAGGAGCGAGGGACAGGTAACCATTGGTGTTCTAATGTAGGGAGCCACCAGCTCACATTCCGTCCGAGTATCAGATTAAAATCGACAGACAATAGTTGTTATGTCGAGATTTTTGTGTTATTGTCTTGAATAAAGGTAGAATAATTTTGAGAGAGCATTCTCATTTATCTTCGAACCCGCTTACGTAACAGTTGAGTTGGTGTCACAAGTGGGATAAGTGATAGACAAGCTAGTTTGAAAGAGGTAGGTTGCCCATAATGCAAATCTCCATTAGGCACCCCAGATGACGTCATCTGTTTCCCATTAACAGACAACCCATTAACTTTAGACTTTAGGAACCTTGTGTGATAGAAAAGATTTTCGTCTGTGTTGAAAACGAGTCATCAAATTGTCCTCCGAAATGGACGATTAAATAAACAAGATATTCGCTTTATTGAAACTACAAAACATTCTGCAACAAACAGAAGGCAAATGGTTTAAAGAAAAACAAGAAGAACAAGAACAAGTAGACAAAGAACTGAAAGAAAAATAAAAAGAAAAAGACAGCCGGCGCATAGAAGAACATGAAGAACAAGACCGACATTCTGCAAGTACAAGACAAACCGCGGACAAAACGGGAAAAACGACTGCAAGGTATTGAAAAGAACAACGGATTGTTCCAGAATGTTCCCAATATGGGAATAATAGAAGACGAGATAAGAACGGTCTGCTCAACTCAAACCATCAGCATTTGATGGCCAAACATTCTGCCATGTATAAACGATACTTTGACTGCTTGTGCAAATGAATGGGATAAACAGCATAAGGCAACAGCATCGGTACTGGAATTACGGTAGAAGGCACTTGAAATTTTCCATAATATTTCTGAGGCAAAATAATAATGCAGCTGTTGTATACTCGCCTTGGAGCTGACGTACACAAATACCCTAGTCAAGTGTATCTGCTGAAGACCAATGTGCAAGGTCAGAGATTCTGCAGGAATTTAGTAGTAGTGCTGGCATATCGAAAAGATCCAGAACACTTCTTGAACAAATACATAACCGGTACTTACTTCATCGATGGAGTAAAGTATGCGGACCTGTACCAAGGACTGAGAATGAATTGGCATGACGCCCTTGTCAAATCTGTTGTTCATGCACTGGAGTATAAAGCTGTCAAAAATATTGGGCTAGGGGCTAGAAGACTCTTAACAACTAGACACATGACTTTTGTCTAACTCAATCCATTGTCGATTTTTGACGAACTATTCCTAAACTTTTTGAAAATAATGGATAATAAATCTCAAACTAACTCAAAACACACAAAGTCCAACTCCATTTTACCACCAGCTTTACAAGAAATGCGCATAAGGTTGAATGAAAAGATCATTATTCGAAAACGTCATGAGTCTTCTAACTTACTGACCATGCACTCCTTTGCGCTAAAGCACCAAGGCCAGATACCATGAAAAAAAAAAGGAACCATCAATATCCTCTAATCAATTATTATTAGAGGTTTGTGGGTAGGTAAACACGAATTCAAACACACGGACAACAATAAGCATTACAAATGTTTTGACTACTTCGGTCACATTAGCAGCTAGATAAGCCAATCTATAAGGGGAAAGTATGATTGATGGATCCGACAGAAAAATTGAATAGATTTATTGTTTGTTTGTGAGTATTTATTTTTTTCAGTGGCGGAACAAGCTTTGTTTATTATATAGATATTTGCTTTGCTCTATTTTTCTCTGCACGTTTTTTTCATACCTATATTTGTATTGCTGTATATATCTTATCAGGCCTTCTATGGTCAATTCTTGCATTTCTCCTAGATAGGTAGGTAGGTATCTTCTTCAGTCTTGTAAGTTGTAGTTTGGTTTCCAACTAAGTTTCACATCAAAACGTTTATTTGTGAATGGATTTATATATTTCTCTTTGGTTTTTTATAACTCCTGTTCTGTTGATTTTTTTATTTAATGCATTTTACCTTTGTTATTCATTTCTTCCTCTAACTCCTTATAATTTTTACTTATGGTCTATTGTAGCGCTAGTTTCCCTTATAGCCTTAATCTCAGCACAATGGTCCGCTTCTTCTGGTATATTAAAATCGCCATACCATACCTCGGCTGTCAAATTAAAACGTAATCATAAACAAAAAAGACGTAGACACAGCTTCTTCTGTGGTACCGGTCGATCATATCGTAGAAGAGTATGCAATACCTGAAAGTGCAAATCGCAACATGGCAATTTATTCCCCTCGCGGACGTATCATCTAGATAAAAGTCATAGAGGGAATAAGTCTATGGGTAGAACACCGGGGTAATCTGAACGTGTGATCTTTCGGTTGGTAGGTAGGCAACCAAAACGGTATTATTTGTAGTCGCAGCTCTTAGCAGAAAATTGATGTAAATTGTTATGTTGAAGAGATTCTTCTAATGATACAGGCCGGGAATATTGTTACTTTAGGTATTGTTAGGATCTGTCTAACAAGAAACATATAGGTAGGTACGTCTTGTGCTGAATGATTTATGTTGTATTGCCTCGAATAATTGTTGTCATTGTGAGGTGATTCCATAAATAGGAAGTTGGGATTTATGAGATGTGCGAATTGGGACCAGAGTTGAAATGATTTGTAATTTGATGTGTCTCCGCCAATTGTGCTGAATTTGTTCAAGAATGAAATACGTCCTAACCAAAACCCATCAAATATTAAAAATAGTTTAGTCATCTCTAGTTCTGAAATTTCAATTTGGCCCACCTAAAAGTTAAAACGCTCCCTGAAGCTGAAACTAAACTGAAATGTGAAAACCTTCCAGAAGAGGATAGAAGGAAATGGTCAACTTGAAGCAATAATTAGGGTTCAGCAGTGAGTGAATATGGAGCTTATTAGCGCATGACTGAACTGACGGAAAACCAAAGCAGAGTGGTGCAAAATGGAACTTCACCAAAGAAAGAAAAACTTTGAAAATGTCACTCTCTAAGGGTATACCTACCATGAGTTATTCCAACAGGAGCTCCAATTTAACTTTTTCCTTCAGTGAATTAGATAATATTGGTAAATCTCTATTGAAATACGGCCCCTTGTGTACTTATACATATCTATAATCCATTTATTTTTCTATGTAAAACTAGCTTAAGGCTTTGTCCAGGAAACTTACGTCAAGGAAATCACGAGCTTGTGAGCTGAATTGGTTTAGTTTCAGCATTTTTGAATTTTCTTGATGTTTCGGTTATTTGGTTTGTCACCTTTATCATCGGAGGTCAATTATTTGACTAATGATGGAACAATTTAGTCTACAAGCTCCTCCCAAGATGAACCACCTTAATATAGGTAGTTAAATTCATGATTGAAGTTTCGGTACATTCTACAGTAGATAATGCATTATGTGCACGTAGTTCATAACATTCATATTTTGCTTTAGAAACAAATAATGATGATGCGTAAGGGATCGAAACTTCGGTAGTGGTTGCGAACTGCAGAAATCCATAAGTAGTTCACTTTTGCTAAATTTAATTGATTGTTTAATTACAAAGAGAATAATAAGACTGAGTTTCTTCTTTTGGGTACCATATCGATAATATACCACTTATGGTTATTATAAAACATAAATAATGAATGTTTCAATAAGACAAATCGCACCTTACTAAAAATCGCATTATCGCAAGTCTCGGGCCTGTAAAACCAAGCAAAGCGTGTAGAAAATAATTATCGACCTGCCAATAAGCAGATGGTCAGGCACAGTTTGTACTAACAATAATTACACCAGAGTGAGTGAAGTGAACTGTTAAATTCCAGGCGGTATTTTGCAAAAAGATTCGTGTAAGACTGGACCTTGAATGGACCCAATAATCATTTGACTCTTTGACCCAATAAGTCGAGAAGAAAATTAAGTTTAATATTTTTTAAATTAAAAATGTACCACCCTATAGAATAATATCGACACAGAGTCTATATTCTAATGGTTTCACATTATAATAATTTTGCATTATTTCGCACAGCTTGATCTTCGTTTCAGTGCAGGTGCGGCCCATGTTTCATTTCGTAACTGGCTACGGCAGTACAAATTGTATTTCTCATGGCTCTTGTTCTTCTGCCACCCTTGAAGTGTTTCTTCGAATATTTTGAAATTGTGATATATTTTATGTTGGTCTGGAAAGTACCAATTGTGTGTCAAGGAAATGACTCATTCAATACATACAATCTGAATAGTGATTTAGAGTTCGGAGAATTGAACTTCAAGAGTACGTAAACGCCAGTCTTTATGTAACATTTTAGATTTCTGATTTTAGATAATGACGCTTCAATGTAGTTGCCAACAACATGTTGAGGTACCTCAGGTAAATGTGTAATAATGCATGAATAGAATATTGAGTTTATTTTTATATTCGGATTTTCGAGCAAGCTTGAGGGCTTTGCTTTTTGGAGGTTAGGATGCTGTGATAGACGCAACCATAGCGGAAAATGCATTCAGAATAATTGGAAATTGCAGAACTTTGTATATGTATATCAAGAATGATCCCATCATTTTTTGAGAAATGAAAAAGCCGGCGAAATGTTCTTAATTAGTATCATTAGAACTCAAAATCAATCCCGTGTTTGTGTTGTCAGCTTTTTTCATATTGTTCCGCACACTAAGCGGTACCATGAGCAGAAGAAATTAAGCGACGATTAATCCTCCGTTTGAACATGTTAAGGTTAAATCGTTCAGGATATGAAATAGAAGGCAGGGGGTTCCAGAGGTGGGCAGTACGCCACCAAAAAGAAGCCCTATATTTAGAGGTCTTCGGGATAGCCAACTTTACCACATACCGATGCAATACCCATGAGGTTCTTGTGGTTCCAAAATAACTTCTCCGTCTTCTCCCAGCTGGAATGAGGCTGGCCAGATCGTCTGAACATCTTCGATGGTAATAGCGCTAGAATAGACTGTAAGAGACTGAAAACAGTTCGCAAAGAACTAAAGCCAGGTCTTGTGCGCAAGTTTTGAGGACAATTCGTAGAATGCCGTTGGGACCACGAAATTTTCCGGTGTCAAGTTGCAGAAGATTTTCCTAATAAGTTTAGGTCTGAATACAACGTTGTCCATGTGAGAATCAAAGGCTACGTTCACCAGAACCAAAGCGGATTGTAAACAGTTTACAAATTCCAACAGAATATGTTGGGTAAACTCTTGGTTCTGCTGGACGATTCAACTTTTCAATGATAGAACGTCACCTTCTGAATGGCTACGTTCACAAGAACCAAAACGGATCGTAAACAGTTTACAAATACCAACAGAATATGTTGGGTAAACTCTTGGTTCTGCTGAACGATTCAACTTTTCAATGATAGAACGTCACCTTCTGAATGACAGGTCACCACACAAAACACAATGTTGATAATTATAAACACTCTGAAATTATGCTTGCAAAAATGGTGACCGTTTGCAAAAGATGTTTGGTTTTAACACAAATTCAACGTAGCGTTCAGCAGAACAATCGCAAACCGTTTACCAACGTTTGTATCTGGTGAACGCGGCCATATTTGTGTGGCGCTCTGCCATCGTCCTCCATCATAGATGGAAATTGTTTGGCAAAGAGATTTGCTTTTTCCTTTGATGAAACTAAAATGGAAATATTGTCCTTAACTTGATGATGGTTGAACAAAATGTCGACTTGTTCGAATCAACATTATTACGGCCAAACGATGGAAAGGAATTAGGGACTTAGAAAGCGTGGATAAACAAAACCAAAATAAACGCATAGACCCTAAAGTCAATGAAAAAGACAGTGTCTCAGCGTCAATGGCCTCATCAGCGTAATTTCAATCTGATCAGAAATGAATAAAAAACGTATCAAACCACTCAAATATCCACTATTCATGTTGTGGTCCTCATTTGTCTAATTTAAACAAATTAACGTCCTTTCAAAATTTCAATGTGTCGATAATGATCAATCTAATTATTCACAATACCCATGATTATCTTCTGGTTTCATCTCTGCTAATACAAGAATGTAAAGTTGAGAAATTTGACTGACATTCTTTTGTCTGCGTGGCCCCCTAAAGGGGGCCACAATCAGAAGATTTATTAACGCATTTTGTCATCCGGTATATGGATGATAAAAATGACAGGCTACGCACTTTGATCATCAGTAGCGTACAATTGATTGATTTCTTCATTCACGATTTCAATAATTATGTCGTTATTAGGTTGGGCTTGTATGTTGCAATAGCCCATCCAAAATTGGTGCAAGATCACCCAAGCCTTCTAGAATAATTAGTATTTGCAATACTTTTTTTTCGGGTAAAAGCAAGGACGATTCTACTGCAAGTAATAAATTCTATAATCCAACGGAGCTGAATCCGGGACGGTTCAGATAATTGATTTTGACATGAGCGGATATGTTCGGATTTACAACATTATTTATACCGAATCTTTGGACAGGAAAATTGTCCAGTAATTTAAACCAATCAATTAGTTTTGGGCTCGGAACCATAAACATAAAACCATCGCTTGCGGACAATAATTTTTGAACTGAAAGCGGCAACACCTGATCGTTAATCGATAACCGCGGCGATTTATCGATGGATATTGATTTTCGCATTTGGATTCTTGAATGCGTATAAAATTGTGTGCAATTTCCAAAAACTAAAAAATACCATCACGTTCTGTCTAATTAAACACAGTTTATCTTGACACATGTGTCTTGTAATTGTTCACCCATGAAGATACCTTTATATAAAATGTTTCAAAATAAAACGTAGAACAGATCTCGTAATAAATTACCTCCAAGATAAATGTTGGAGTGAATTTAAATGTGTTTTAGTCCTATTGATTCGATTGGCAATCAATATCAAGCTGTTCTATTTGATGAATCTACGATCGTGTGTGTGCCTCCACTGCCACCGTGAGATCTAGATAAACACAAAGAAATTCCGGCTTTTGCTTTAACTTGAACAATGATAAGGTCTCTTTAATGTGTAATATGTCCGTGTCACAGACTGAAGGACATTTAAATATGTCTTTGTAAAAAAGAATGATAATTTATCACTTATCAAAAACTGAATTTTAATTTGAATTTCACTTTTCTCAGAGGCGCAAAAATTCCTTCTGAAACACACTATAAATAGAAAATTTCAGCTCATTTGCACAGTGCCTTTTTTCATAGATTTCGGCTTCAAATCTGAGAATAATTTAGTGTTTGGAGTTTCGGGGATCCCAAAGGACTATTAGAACACGAAATCATCATTTCGTCGCCCTAGTTGTGAATGGTCGTAATCCACTCAAGGTAAGTTGTGAGTAAACTGCATTTAAAATTTTTGTTTTTGGTGAAAATATGCTTTTTAATTAGCAAATATACTATAACAAGGTCAAATATTGATCACTGGCTTAGATCTATTCACCAACATAAAATTTAAACATTTTTAAGTATGTTAACAGCAAGGTTGACACTCACAACTCAAGAATGAACATTGTGTGGATTACGACCATTCACAACTAGGGCCACGATTTGCTAATGACACCACAATTGTTAGGCACCATAAGATTCCCACTATACTTAGGTACCTACTTGAAAACATAATGAATGATATAGTGGAAGTTTTCTTGGGAGTCAGTCAGGTTGAGAGAAAAAAAAAAATGAAACAATTTTTTTTTTTTTTTTTTTTTTTTTACGTTTCGGAATTTTCATTTAATTCCATCCTCAGAAATAGAAATAGCAAAGTCAAAATTGTAAAAGCTAAAAATATATATAAAAAAAAAGGAAATCAAAAAACGTTTAAGGACATAAAAGAAAAGCACTTACCACAGATGTTTTTACATTTTAAAACTTATAAATATTTTTTTTTTTGTATAATGACGAGGACGATGTTACATAGAATGACAAACAGAGTTACGTATACAACAAACAAAAATTCAAAAACATGGTTTTTTTTAAAATAAAACACATGCAGAAATGCCTGTCGCCTATTCTGTGTCACAAGTTGTACTGAAATCTAGATCAAATCAAAATTGGTGTGCATTCCTTGGTTTTACTAGGTGTCTTTTTTTTATATGACGTTCGTACATTCCTTCCTATTAAATATAAACGGTAAAATATTATTAGGTATGACATTGTTTTGGAAGATGAAAAAACTGCAAATGAGTGGCTATATAAAATTTAGAAAAAACAAGAAAAACAAAGAAAAATTTTAACTTGGAACAAACAAAAAAGAAAAGGGCAGTGCAAAAAGGGAGGTATGAGCGAAAAATTATGGTAACTACCTTTTAATTCTCTTATGAGTTTATTAAATTATCATAAATACTACTTAAATTCTCGATATCAGTGCGGAAGTTGATAGAATTCTGATTTTTTTTAATTTGATACATTTCCTGGAAGAGTCTTTTTGAAAGATTCTGTTCTTCACCAATGATTTCGAAATTGTTGAAGTCAAATTGATGCAGATTGCTGAAGCAGTGTTGTGTTAACGCAGTATTATTTTCGGATGGTTTATGTAAGCTATTCTTATGATTTTTTATTCTTTTATGGATATATTGCTTGGTCAAAAATAATGAATGATGATCTAACTAGAATTAAGAAATGGTGTTATTGTACTGATTTGTTTTTTAATGTATCAAACTCTAGTGTTTTAAAGTTTAAGTGTGATTTGAATGATGTTTTTTTGGATAGTGATAAGATTACTGATTTATGTAACAATAGGTTTTTGAGTTTGTTTATTGATAAAGAACTTAAATTTGACCTATATGTGGAGAATCTTTGTAGCAAATTGTCATCTGGGTGCTATGCAATAAGGGCTGCTTGCATTACTTGAATCCCACTCAAGGTATGGGATTTGTGTCTGCGGAAGTTGTTCAGGCACATTAATGTTCGAAAATGTGCAATTAAATATCTGTGTGGTGCCAAGATAAGAGATTCATGTAGAAACTTATTTTTTGAACGAAGCATCATGACTCTTCCATCGATCTTTTGTATTATAGTCTGTATGACTGCTGCATAGGAAATACTCTTCCATTATTCACATCCCTTCATATGTCTCTTCTTTTTCATGTCTGCATTAACAAAAAGTTCACGTATAGGTATGCAATAGTAGATCAGAAATTATTGAATCTATACCTTTCGGACGTGCTGTGCGTCCTCAGCAGGTTCCACATTCGCACTTGCCATCTGTTTCCTTCAGTTTGAAGCGGTGTATATAATGCTGGAAGTTTCCGTGGCCGGTCGCTAGTTGAATCGCTTCAAAACTTACCTCCAGCCTGTCCGTTTCCGCTCTGCTCCCATGCTCTTTGTCACCTTTCTATTGTCCTTCGTTCTATGTTCGTTTTTCGTGTTTAACTGTCATCAGTGTGCTGATATTGTCGTAAGTCATTCTCTACTGGATTAACTTCCTGTGCCCGTCTTACCATTCCGTCCGTCTCTCTATTGCCATAATTTGCTCCATTGTGCCCCTTCCTCCAACCAAAATTGAAGGCATTTTTTAGATCAAGTCCTATCAGGAGTAGAATTTCTTTCGCATCTCGCGGCAAATGAATGTTTAGAAAATCAAAGTTTAGTGGAAAAAGGACTCAAAGTCTCGATTCCGTATAATTACACTTCTTGCAAAGTGGTAGTCAGATCAGTGGATATCGACCTTTCTGAGGAAACATTAAAAAACGACATAAGATTCAACTCCAACACAGCTAGTCACAAAGTTAAAAATGTTATCAGGCTCAACAGAAGAGTAAACAATAACTCAAAAATTCGAAACACAATCAACCCAACCAACTCCATCCCCAATGCCACCAAAGCCAACGATTATCAGTATGTTCCTACATATTCGATCCTAGTTACCTTTAACGGAACAGTAATGCCCAGATATATCGATTTATATGGCCTAGAGCTCCCAGTTATTCCTCACATCCCAAGAGCCACACAATGCTACAATTGTTTCATGTATGGACATACGCAAAAACTTTGCAAAGGAAAGCAGAGATGCTTCCAATGCGCTGAAACTCTTTCCACAGAAGAAAACCACAACAATTGTGCAACTAAATGCTATTATTGTAAATCTTAATCTCACAAGTCAAACGACAGAAACTGCCCAGAATACTGGCGCCATGAAGCGATTTAAAAGATAATGATATTCGAAAATATATCCTATTTAGAAGCCTCCAATTCATGCCAAAAAACCCATCAAAATCCTTCTTATTTCGCCTTGGATCCTAGAGATTTCTCACCAACAAAGCCGGAAACAAGATATAACAATAAACCAAAGAAGAATTGTATCGCAAAACAACTCAAACAAAAGAACATATTCACATACCCTTAAGAATCCTTCGAAAAAAGAACCACAGAACCAGAATACAACCGAGAGTTGCACAACCAACAACTACTCCAACCTTACGCAAGACCAGAAAAATTCATAATCAACCAAGCCATGCAAGAAAGCCAGGATGCCTGGTACAACAATAACCCCTCAACTTCAAAACACAAGAATAATCCCTCAACTTCTAAACAAGAATCAATGAAAACCACCTCAACTCTAAAGCCAGAACGTGCCACGCAGACTATTGAACAATTTAACCCTATAGAAACACAACTACTTTTCCAAAAGCTATTTAGGAAAACTAAAAATACCCTAAGAGAGATATACTACATGTTATCTCATATGGTTGAACAAAACATGGACTCAGACGAGTCTAACTTCTAAAATCCAATCCAATATATTATACACAGGATTGGTAATGTCACATATTGAGGATCTTTCCTACTCAACCTTAATAAAAGAAACGCAACAAAATTAAAAAATATCAGATATCAAGCACTAAGAGCAGTTCTGGGATGTGCAAAATCCACACCTACCAATGCATTGCTAGCGGGAAGCAGGAAAATGCAATTGGAGTAGGTACAGACAACGCTGGCTTGGAGTTAAATTTTTATCAAAAATTCAAAACCTGTACAATCACCCCTTAATACCCATATTAAAAGCTATTAAAATTCATCATATGCTATGGAACCCAACTGAAAAAAATAAAAATATTGAACCTAAACCTGAAAAAAGATGACCAATTTGTCAACACCTTATTCCTCAATAACACTGAGAAATATCAAAAGGAATACACCTTCATTTATACGGACGGATCTAAAAAAGAAAACAAAACAGGGTATGGTATACACTGCCCTAAAACAAGACACAACTTCAGCTCCAGACTGCCAAAATGAACTAGACATATGCTCGGCAGAAATAGCAGCTATCAATGAAGCAGTTGCATACCTACTCCCTGAAGAAAAACATAAAGAAGGTCATAATAATGTCAGACTCCAGTAGTGCCATCTCAAAACTAGGACAAAACTTCTTAAACCCAGATATGGACAGCTATACCTCTATGACATCAAACTATCTTAGATCCCGGGGCATGCCAACATAACTGGCAACGAAATGGCAGACAAACTGGCATACATAGGCAGAAACTTAACGATATCAAAAAATATACCTTTAAACAAAAACCACATGATGGTTGCAATAAGGGGAAAGATAAGGAAGGAAGATGACTTGGCATGGAAGGAATCTCTGAAGCAGAAGGTCAGATGGTATGGCCAAATACAAAACATTTTTCCAAAGGCAGCATGGTATAAGTCATTCCCATTTGTCGACCGAAGACACATTACAATTATAACCCGAATGAGAACCGGACACTGTTTAACAGAAAAATATCTTCACATGATGGGAGTTAGAGAAACGCCAAACTGTGAGTGCGGGTAAATTGATGACCTCAACCACAATTTCTTGGAATGTCCTATCAATCAAATTCCCAATCTTGATCTTTACAATAGCCTCATGAAGAAAAACATAAAAGCCCCACTCTCTATAGCCACGGTATTAAGTAAACTGAATCCAAACATAATAAAACTAATAATTCAATTCCCCAGTCATAATTGCATAAAACTACAGCATAAAACTATGAAAACAAAATCACGTGCCATGTCGTTCACCGTCCACCACACAAGGAAGCTGCAGACAAACTTTCAAACCCTACATCGCCACAATAATCACAAATCATACACAAAAGTTGGCCGATAATAATCTTGACTTTCCTTTCAGATCAGAAATCCCCATTGTGTTGTCATCCTGTGTTATTATTTGTCTTATTAACCTACCCACCACTGAAGAAAGAACAAATAAGAAGTAGTACAGAACTCAGTTGACAGTAAAATTATATACATTACAGTTATATATCTTGTCTTAAAAAAAAAAAAGTTTAAATTAATGTGCCTGGAGTATGGCCTAGAGCCAGACGATCTCTAGTCTCACACAAATGTGCTGGCAAATTACCCTTCAGGGAGCAGAAGCCAAAATTAAAGAAGAAGAAGAAGTCCTATCAGAAGTTGGTGCGACTTTTGCTCTTCGTTCCGGACCATGGTCTCGTTCAGACAATGAAGCGCTTCCACCGTGCCAGAGCCCTCTCTGAATCCGAACTGTCTATAGTCTGTATTGCTAGTTCTTTCTAAGTGGAGTTGCAATCTTTTGTTAATAATCTTATTCACTACTTTACCTAGAGTAGGAAGCAAAGTTATCGGCCTTGGGGTACCGTCTTTTTCCGAGATCTATACTATAGTGGCTCTTTTCAGATTCTGGGGAAGTATCCTATTCTTAGGCATTCGTTTTAAATGTCAAATATGATTTGGGGCGCTGCCTTACATATGTATTCCATGACATCTTTCGGGATTTTGTCAGTGCTATTGGCTTCCATTTTCTTTAGTCCTGCAATTCCCACATAACAGTGAAAGAACATTCATATTCTCAGAATATTCCCTCAAATTGCTTTTTGGAATGTTCTTTTAGGAATGTTTAATAAATATTCTAAGATTGTTTCGATTGAAATATTCATTTTTGAACGTTCTATTTATGTACTAGGAATGTTGCTTCTATGCACCTACCTGAAAGATTGTGCTAAGAACCTACTTTATATAACATTATTTGAATATTGTCATACGAACATTATTATAATGTGACCTAAAAAATGTTCTTTCGGCTAATATCCCTATCAAGTAGGTATTAAGAATATACCTACCAAGTTGTGCTAAGAAGTTTGTGTAGGTAGGTAACCATGATAAGAATATTTTCATATTGTTCACCTAATTATCTAAAGTACCTACTCAAAAATCTTAATTGAACAATTAAATAATAATGCTCTATCCAGAACCTACTAAGAATATTATAGGTATATTCTTTTTCTTTTGCTTTGTAGGACTTCCAAGAGAGGGAGCCACGCGCTATTAAAGATCTACATCTTGCCTCGCGTTTGAATCACCTTGGAACCTGTTTCTCTCAGTTAGCGTGCTTCGACGGGAGCATAACAAACTCGAAACTGGAGCTTTTGTTAAATACTTGGGTTTTCCAGAGAAGTTTTCCAAGAACTCTTTCACTGCCTTTAATTTAAAAGGACTGAAAGGAGCATTATTTGGAAGCGAAAATTAACATTCCAAGTATATTCTAAGAATATTTCAAGCATATTGGTATATTATTCTTTTGAGAACATAACTATAATGTCATAGAGACATTCTTTGAATGTGAGAATATACATTTCAAGCATATTTTTAGAATCACACAGGAATATTCTTTTTAGGTTGTACTGAGAATCTCATAGGTATATTCTAGGAATATCCTAATGGATTTCCCAGACAGTTCTTGGGTATGGCAAACAGTATTTCTACAATCTTTTCTCAGAACATTCTCAGGACATTCGCAATGGTTTTGGTGAACATTCTAGGCATATTCCTCCTAAAAAAAGAACATTCTCAATACATTCTAAGGAGGCAATTTTGTTATGTGGGTTACGTCCTCTATCTCGACTTTGCTTATGTCTCTCTGATTCTTTGGGTCGTACGTTCTCTGTCTGTCATACTGTCGCTGTCGTGTTCTGGTTTAACTTCCGGGAAGTATTTGTTCAATAGGTAACTGTTTGTCTCCTCTTCGCTATTTTTGAAGGAACCATCGTCCGATTTGAACAGATGTTGGATGGCGATTTGTTCTGTGCTTTTCTCCCTAGAATTTTCCACAAACGATGCCATGGTTCACTGTTCGATGTACCCTGGATGGTTTTGATTTTAGTCTCCTGGATGGCCCTCTTATAGGTTTGCTTCAGTTCTATGTGTCTCCAAACGACAAGAAGTTGTGGAAAATTTTGCAGAAAGATAGAGATAGAAATGAACAGATCGAATATTGCAATGTATCCAAAACGTATTCTCAGAAAAATCAGCGTTTGATTTTGTTTTTTTTTTTTGTTTTTTTATCTCGATGCTAATCGCGAAATAATGCATCTCTCAACTTGAATATAGTAGGCACAACTTCACTAAGTGAAGTTAAGTAGCAAGTTCCATGGACTGGATATAAGAATGAAGGAAGAGATGGCATATATGAAAAACATTTCATGGACAAGACAATGAATTACACTTTTCGGCACAGATGAAACCATCTGTACCAGAAAAAGCAAATGCATAAAGTAGATACCTATATTCATCGAGCCATTATTGACCTAATACCTATATCAATTGGATATTGGTAAAAGGCCTTCGATGTGAATATTTAGCCGCTAGAGAAAAGCTAGAGTTTCTATAAATTGATTTCGTGCACGTGACGTCACTAAAATGGCACTGGAGGTTAAACAACCTAACCCTATCCGATTTGTTTATATGGAGTTGGAGTGTCATGCTTCCTTCTTTTGATTTTTTTTCGGTGTTTTAGCACCAATTTTTAGGTGATGTTACCTCCATTGTGGTCACGTACTTCACGAAACCCATGGAAGGTTTGGTGTTGAGACACATACTCTTGAAAAGCATCCAATCAACGATCGGCTCAAATTATCGCATATAAAATATGATAGTTTTGTATACCACCTAGAAAAACTTTTTCATTTTTGATTTCATTATTTTGGTGCAGAGAAGCCAACGCCTTATAAGTAGCGTAATTTCAGGAGAACGAGTGCGGATATTCTGCTTCTGGGTTCCATTGTATGATTCAAATAAACAAGCATTTTAGAAATTTGTCAAGTGAATGATTTGTATGTAAAGCGGTTAGTTTGAGTTGCAGTCAGTTTAAATAAGATAACTGTTGCATGAAGCAAAACTGATCAGCGAATAGTGAAAAGAATTTTTGTGGACACACACAGAAAATCCGTGACAGATTTGTCTGCTATCAAATATAAATTCTACCGACTTTGTCAGTGCAGAAGCTTATTTATAAATCATATTCACAAGAACATTCGGAAGGAATGTAGCATGATGATCACGCCTATAACTGATATTTGGATGGAAAGTTAATGCATTAGACAAAGACGAGGAGTTGAGGAAATTGGAAGCAGAATAGCAAAGAGCAATTCAGCTTCTAACCAAAACAAATGATAATGACGAAAATGTTCACGTTGTACGTTGTCCATCAGAAATATAGAACGGAAATAAATTTCACTAATAAAGTTCACTAGAACTGGAAGATCAATAATTGAGAAAAATTTGACATGATAATATGTTGAAGACCTCTAGAAAAAAAAAACGACAATTTAGATCCTAATGCATATATATCTGAACTAGGCTTTAAAAGAGTTCCAAGGGATTCAATGTCGAATATTTTCATTCTTCTGGTGTCAAACTATGAAAATTATATCAGTTGATTGTTCTTTATATCCCTTTTGACTGATTTATACTAAAACACGCGCCTTATCGCAAAATTCCATTAACAGCAATTAACAAAGCGCGTTTAGGAAAAAAGAAAGTTAACAGTTAAATACGGTCCCCAGAAGCAATATCACTTCACCCAGAGAGCCTGTTATTACCGGCTACTTATCTACCATTGGTTCTAGGCTAGAATGAATTTTTTTGCTTTCTGGTATTGGGGGGACAAATGGGCGGATTTTATTTATTTACAGTTATTTGTTAAGTAACTATTGATTGTGAAATAATTGATTGACTCTTTTTTGCTTCCCCTATGGTAAGAAGCTGCGTACATAGGTACTCACTATATAGATGGTTACCCATAAGATTTGTTTAAATTTTCTCACGATATACATCTAATTTGTTTTAAAACGTATTACGTTCACTTCTCAATTCTTTCTTCAGGGTTATTTAGGTATACGCAATTTGCAATAATTTCAGTCAGATATCCCGTAACAGATAAACCAATTAAATTGATAGCTAATTAATTGAAAAACCATCAAAGATTTTGCAATATAGTGATTAGTAAAACGAGAATCACTAACCAAACGAGAAAATGCCTCTGAAAAAAGTCGTGACGTCTTTCTATCATTGCATTGTAAAATAAAATAGTAAAATATTTGTGTTATGTGGGGACATCTTCATGCACCCACCACAGCAGGAAGCAAGAAGCAAGTACCATTCGTGGAATTCATTTGGCAGGTCGTGACGTACCTTACATGTTTATTCTTGCCGCGTTCGTAATTGGACAACCATAATATGGCAAAATTTCCTATCTAAATAAAATAGAAATCTTACTTTAGATAAACCCATACCCATGGTGGGTATTTATTTCTTCACCGACGACAAGTTATTTCGACGAATATGTGAATCTTGTAACAGGAAATTCGGTTTTTGACATTTATTGTTCATATTTTATATTAAGTCCTATTTGTTTAGTGTCCTAGGTCTGTGATGAAATTGGCGGGAAGGACAGTAAAAGATGCGTTATTTTCGTTGAGTTTACTCATAATATTCTTCTTTATGGTCTTGTTCAGGTGTTAAAGATTCTGTTACTGTTATTGTCGGCTTTTCATAAGTACAGTGTCCCGGACGTATATTAGATCACTCAGCATTAAATAATATAGGCGATTGTTTCCTAACCATCAACATACATTTATTGCTGGTAATTGATGAATGTAAAAATAGGTATCTGGTACCTATTTGGCTTTGCTTCAAAGATACTATTACCATTACCAAGCTAGCTTTCTGGAATACTTTCCCCAAAAGATGCTTGTCTACCTCAGATTGAAATACCCAAAGTGCCAAATTTAAATATTCATTATTCGATTCCTCTTGAATATGGTAGACGTTATATTGACCACACCAAACAGTTGTAAATGAAGCGTATGCAATAACATCGAGAAGACTGTACAAATGAGACAGGCCAGAACATTGGCTATGAGCACTGATACTGGATATGGATTTTTGTTTGAGAACACTTGGACACCGAACCAAATCACTTCCAAGCGTAAATTAACCAAGTGATCCATTCAAATCTAAATGATTTTCGTTGATCCCATGAAATGATACCTAAGGGACTTGCCACAACTTTACAAGGGCCATTCTGAGCAAATTATGATGTGATGGTACGTGAACTTGTTCGCACTGGTTAGCTAAAACCTCGATTTATTAACCCATACATGGTAGAGAAAAATTTAATTGATGCCCGAAATTTTAACGAATGAAAATTGTTTTTTTATCTTCTGCGTAATCTCAGAATAGAACCTATGGTACATTATTAATATTATTATTACTTAACAATAGTGAGCGGTAAAAATGAACCGATAAGACTATTGCATAGACTATTGTATTCAATCGGTTACTCTCCTTGTACTATTAAAATGTCTATTTAAACATATAATAATTGGTATAGTGCACAAATGATCTTGTCCATACAGCCAATTCACTGTCCAGTATGTATTTTCAAACAGGTTGACTAAGGATGCATTTACAATGTCCCAACTGAGTCGATTTCAATTATGAACAAATGGAAAAAAAATTTCTACGTAAAAGCCTGGCACATCACTCCTCACAAAGTTACTTATTATAACCCCTTAGATGCTGGCTGTCACTGAATTCAAACATACTTAACTGGAACTTATTTTGAATGTCTCCACTAGATTCCCACGCGCTCGTCGCTCAGTGTGTAGTGTAGGGAGGTTCAGCTTCTGCAGCCTTACTTGGTATGGAAGGTCACAAAAAACAGGGAACTGGATCTTGTAAGCCTTGTACAGCTTTACAAACATTTGGGGTGTGAGATCTTTAAATGCCTTAGAAATCAGGTACATGATGGCGTTTAGGCTCTTTATGATGCCATTGATATGGTTTTCCCACTTCATGTCTGCGATGACACAACTCCCAAATCATCCTGCTCAGCAATACAGATTACCTGGGAAGAACCAATAAATTATTGGAACCCGAGGTTGTTTTAGACCAGGTGGAGAATTGAACACTTGGAGTCATTCAGTGACATTTGCCAAGTGGTTGTTGTTTGATGGCATCTATGTACCCCTGAAGGCTTCAATTCTGCGTTACAGGATTACTATAACAAACAGGTATCATCCGCAAATGACGACCTCCTCAATCCATTTTGCAGGTCATTAATAACAAGGAAGAGTAGAAGATCAAGGACTGAGCCTTGGAGGACACCACTAAAAAATTCACAGGAATTCAACTATATGGACCCTATCTTGACACAGAACTGTCGATCCTGCAGAAAATCTTGAATAGAAGTCCTCTTATACCATAGTGATGAAATGTATGAAGAAGCCACCCAAATGGTACCTTGTCAAAAGCCTTTTCAAAGTCCAGGTAAAATACATTCTGAGTCATCAGCTATTGTCCAGTCATGAACCTTGGAAAGCAGGTTCGAGAAAGTGGACCTTCCACCTCTTAACTTCTCGGTTGGACAAAAAATGTCTACGCAAAAGCCTGGTATATCTCTCCTTACAGAGTTTCTTGTTATGACCCCTTAGATGCTGGCTGTCACTGAATTCAAACATACTTAACTGGAACTCATTTTGAATGTCTCCACTAGATTCTCACGCACTCGTCGGTCATAAGGTGTAGGGAGGTTTAGCCTCTACAGCCCTATTTGGTATGGAAGGTTACGAATAACTGAGGGAACTAGGTCTTGTAAGCCTTGTACAGCTTTACAAACATTTGGGGTGTGAGATCTTTAAATGCCTTAGAAATCAGGTACATGATGGCTTTTGAGCTCTTTATGATGCCATTGATATGGTTTTCCCACTTCATGTCTGCGATGACCCAATTTCCAAATCATTCTGTTCAGCAGCAGAGATTATCTGGGAAGATCCAATGAATTATTGCAACCTGGGATTGTTTTTGCCTAGGTGGAGAATTGAACTCTTGGAGTTATTCACTGGCATTTGCCAGGTGAATGTTTGATGGCATCTATATCCCCCTGGAGGCTTCCATTCTGCGTTACAACATTACTAAAATAAACAGGTATTATACCATACTGAATGGAATGTATGAAGAAGCCGCCCAAATGGTACCTTGTCAAAAGCTTTTTCAAAATCCAGGTAAAATACATTTTGAGTCATCAGCTCTTGTCCAGTCATGAACCTTGGTAAGCAGGTTCGTGAAAGTGGACCTTCCAGGGCCCGTATTCTCGTAACCGGAGAACAGCGTTTTCAAGAAAACGATTGCTCTGTCTTAGAGTCGCCCATATTGTTATTTCCATAATACTGAAAAAGACAGAGCAATCGTTCTCTTGAGAATGCTGTTCCGCGATTACGAGAATACGGGCCCAGGACGGAACCCGTGATGGGAACGTAGGATGATTCTATTTCTGAGCAAAAATCCAGTCATCTCAGGTACCAGGACTTTCTCCTTGCATTTTCCTATAGTTTTCAGGCAGGTGTTTGTTGCCTTTCTTGTAAATAGACATTTCGATTACCTTCTTCCATTCCCTTGGTAGTTTGCTCTGCCTTATAAGATAGTTCATCAAAGCCGAGAGGGGATGTGATAAAACTGTAGCACACTTGTTCAGGAAAATGACCAAATGGCATTAAACTAATAAATATTAGTATTTTCCCAATCAATCCGGTGTTATAATCTTGAAGTCTTATCGCAATTTCTATCTTATTTCAGGTATAACGAGTTCTTCAAATTCTTGCGAGCTTACCTTCACGCTGCTTCTGGATCTGGATGTGGTATGTGATGGAGGATGACGATGACCCTTCGGTTCACTACACAGAGAAGCTTTAGTAGGCCTTCGTTCTCTTAGAATGGAGTTCCTTAGGTCCGAAACAGCATTGCAGTAGCACAGAAGATGCTTCATTGTTTCGTCATCCTGATCGCAACCTCTATTCAAAGGTTATTTGTTTAATCTATTGAAAAGAGATGTTTCCTCAGCTGGCAGTGGTCTGTCAAAAACCCCGTGACGTGACGTAGACACATTTTTCTCTTACCTCTTGTTCTAGTTTGTTTGGATTTTGGACATATTTTTTTAGTGGCAGTTTATGTATTTTCCTTATTCCTTCTTCTGGGTTTAGGTCCATCTTAGGCGGGAATCTCGCTTTGTTCCATCTATTTATTCCGTCCTATCTTGGTGTTGGTTTTTACTCTAGGCCTAATCAGCATAGGGTCACTTCCTAGATTAAATCCTAGTAGCCGACTTGTTCTTTATAATTGCTTTGTTTTTGATAAATCAAAGACACAACTATTACTGATTTAATCTGAATAACTTAAACCTCTAAAGAGAATGCGCTTCAGATGAACTTAAAGCACGTTATTTATATTCACTAACATTCTGTCCCTGTTTTTATGGAATACAGAATAAGAATATGCTAGTCATATGAATAAAACCTAGCAAATGCTTTTGCTTAAGTTTTTTGAGGTAAACATATTCAGCTTTAATGCAGCAAAAAGAGATAGAGGTTGAGTAAAAGCATTTGCTACACCTTATTATTCATACGATTGACTACTCTATAGATATATATTACTGAAAGACATAATCTTTACGTATGCGAAGAATTTGGCAAAAATGTCATGCAAGTTTGCATTCAAATTACCAATAATTAAAAAACAAAACGCTGTTTAATTGCGTAATTATTAACTACGAATACTCATCATATTTGTTGAATGTGCCGTGTACCTACATAGTAATGCAAATTTTCACCCATAAAGTGTGGTATAAGCCACCTTGTACGGGGGGAAATTGTTTATGGTAATTTAGGAAGTCGAGACTGTAAAACCGGCAATTTTATTACCGATATTCAATTAATGTAAATATCGACAGTAAAAGTAAACGAGAAATAACATGCTTGCATGCAGATTCAGTGTTCCATCATTAGGAAAATTTAAATAATCAAAGAAACCTTGATAGGAATATGCGTAACAACATATTATATTTTATCAGCTATAGTAGTAGTCTTGAACCGTTTGTTTGTTGAATTTTTATTTGTCAAGTAGTATCGTTACCATTTACCACTAAGCGCCGATTATTCCTCAGAATATATCTAACCGGAGAGAAATAAAGAGGTTCCAACCGCGTTATGTTGTCGTAAAGTACCTTGGCGGGCTCAGTGGGACCACCCCGGTGGGCCACTGAAGAATTTCAAAAATGTTATTAGACTTAAGTATCTTAATGCCTATCCATTTTGCAACATACCTACTCCATGGTAATGGTTGGTGGCTTGGGTACTGTTAAAGATTTTTTTTATTATGTACCATTGCGTGATGAGTAATCATTAACTAAAAACAGTTGACATTTTTTATTATAAATTCAAATTAGCAAAATTATTTATTGTCGGATTTTCGCCAGAGCTAATTACAAGGCGCTACTACATCATATCTTTAAATAATAAGGGGAAAGCAGCTTCTTTTGGGCCATCTTCGCTTTAATTTTTTTTTTCTTCAATTTCAATAATAATTACGAATACTTAAATAATTTATTACGTCCAGAAATTTGGCGGAAAATAAGCCTCACTTACTTTTAAACTTAATGTCCGCCATTTATTAATTTATAATTTACTTTTAGGGTCCCCCTTTGGATATTTTTCTCTTTTTCTTTCTTCGTAAAGATTTACGACGACAGCCTCTTTGCTTGAAAGTTTCCAAAACCATGTAATTAAGATCGCTATCTCCATGTAGCCATATTAATATTTTTTGGTAAATTGTTATTGAATGTCGAACAAACAGATTCTTCTTCCTTCACCTTTTCGTGTCACGAAACAAAATAAATTCAATTAGAAACGTGCCCCGTTTTGCGTAACATTGAAACAAATTGATATTATTATTATTATTTAGTCGATCACGCACCTTCAAAGTATAGTCAAATACAAAGAAATCGAATAGGATCTATTTTAACTCATCAAGACCATTCCCAGCAGCATGGTAGCTGAAGAAAATTAATGGAGCAATATGAGACTTACCCCTTTTATCAAGAATTTCACGAATGTTTAGCTGTTTTTGTTTTACTTATCATTATTGCCTTTCGGAAATAATAGATATATTTGAAGAATACTTTTCTATTCTCGTGATATCCTTGTCTGTGATCATAACTAGCAGTCGATCATCGACCACAGAATTTTTATACCAAGACTAATTATTCCATTCACGTCAATTTGAATCAATCATAGGTCAGTCTTTTTAATGAGATTTTCCTTTTACATTAATAACATTACAACTTAAGATTGATTACTGAACGTGTTCTTTCTGTTAAAGATTTTTCCAGTTGTAGTTTCATGTTTGATTTCTTCATTAAAACAGTGTTGATTATTATGTTATCATAAATGAAAAAAAAAATTGGTTTTGAAAACATAAGCTTAGCTGTCATAACTTGTTTTTAGGTCACCCTGTATAGATGATAATGTATATTTTATGGATTTTGTTCCAACCTTTACGTGCTTACTGTATATATGTATATCCGGTTCTATAGTGTCTTACGCCTTCCATTTCCTAGTCTCCATTGCTTTCAGTTTTCCCTGTCTCCTGATGGGTGCAAGTCTCCCTACGGCATGGCTTGATGTATTCCTCCAATCCAGCTCTGTCCCTTTTTCTTCTTTCTGAAGCATCTTAGGATTTGTTTAGGAAGTCGCTCTTCGTCCATTCTATATGTCCATACCATATCAATTGCTGTTGGTCTATGTCTTCAAGCAATGTCCTCTGTACGCCCATGCGCTGGTTATTCACCCGGTCCATGCGTAATTTACCGGCAGCTCTACGCCAGAAGTCCATTTCCAGTCTACGTTCCAAAGTTTCATCCAGGTGCCAGCTTTCGCACCCATAGAGAACTATGCTCTTAAATATAGAGTTATACCTATAGCATTTTTTTCCTTTCTTTGGAGATATGCGATGACCACAGTCTTGAGTGGAGACATATCCTATAAGTTTTTTGCATTTCACTATTCGGCCTCCTATTTCCCTTTCTGTTCGCCCACTTTTATCTATCATGGTTTCCAGGTAGTTATATTCTTCGCATGACGCTATCGATGTCCAGATCCTGCGTTTCTCCATACACACACATGCATCTGGTTACAATTTACTTTCAGTCCCCTTCCGAATATTGTCATAAATTCTAGATCTTCCTCGTCTGTTGTTGAGTATACAGATTTGAGTTATTCGGGAGTTCTATTCCCATTCCGCTACATGCGATTCTGCATTTCCTCATTGAGATATATTGTGAATAGAGTGGGGGAAAGACAGCAACCTTGTCGAAGGCCCTTTGAGACTTGAAAGTTTTGAGACAGGTTATTTCATATCTTTATTCGAGATTAAGCTTGGTCGTTCAGTTGTTTAATAATTGCTGTTATTGCCGTCTTGGTGTCTCTTCTAGTACTTTTTTGACAGAAGGTGAACTTCTCTATTCGTCGCCTCTTTCTACTCGTTTAACTGTACCAAGCTAAAAATGTGGTCCACTCAAGATCGACCGGCTGGGAATCCTGCTTATTCCTCGATTTCGTGAGGGCCGTATTCCTGATCTATAATATTTTAAAGTAGTTTTCCATAGACCCGACTCATCGTGCTAGTAACGGAAATACATCTGTGAATGTGTGAATGTGCGTTATCCATGCTTCTTTCCATACAGTAACAATAGACTTCTTGCATTCAATCGAAATTAGGTATATGTACAAATTTATCTGTAACGAAAATGTATTTTATATACTACATAACAGTATAGTTGGTTAAATTTTTTTTAAATCTTGAAGGCAGAAATTAAAAGAAAAAAAAGCAGATTATTTGAATTTTGCGCCATATTTTTACACCAATCAAAAACCACTGATTGCCAATTTTCCATGTTCCAAACGAATCTTTTTTTTTTCTTTTTTAACACATCGAAAAAAAAATATATCAAATTCACTTCGTGGATCGACTTTGGTACAGCCCTACTTTTTACATGAAAAATAAAACGACACTTAATGAAGTTTCGACAATTTTGTTTTTTTGTCTAAATACGAATTAGACAAAGAAAGTACTAATCCGGAACAGTATAAAGTACGAAAACGATAAAGATAAAAAGGGATTTTTATTTGTCATGATGATTTTTGTTTACTATTAGGTCAGTGACCTCTGGCCAATTTACCAAACAAAATAATCAATAATTAACAACAAAATACAGCAGGCTGGGGCTGCTACTGCTCCCTGCTGACACTGGGGAATTATTCAAAATAAACCAATAAACGGTTCCGAAAGGTAATCCGGAGTAAACTTTGTCCGGATTCACTCTGAGTGTAGTTTCAAGAAAAAGGATGTTTTTGCCTGTGAAAATGTAATTACCGCAATTTTTTTGGTGCCAAAATACGTGGAAAAAAACGGCTCCATTTTCCAACTCCATACTCCTTCACCTTTACCTGCTCTAAGGGCTTTATAGTCTTGTGATTTTGTGTTGGTTGAAAACAAAACATATGTCTGTATCTGCAGAAATAACAAACCAGTCAGAGTGAATTTCATTGGTTGAAACTAGCTTTCTGACTATTTTTAACCAATGAAAGTCGCTGTAACTGGTTTGTGATTTCTGCAGAAACAGACCTTATATTGAGATAAAAACCCCTATATTCTATTAAAATAAAAAACCCATGAATACTGAAGATCAATCTAGTCTTAGATATTTGGTGGCCGAAAAAAAATTAAGTAACTGGGTAACAGGACCAAATCGATAGCTAATATTTTATGAAATAAGAATTATAAATTAGGAATTATGGAGTTTGGTAATACCAGCCTAGTCAGAGAAACTGGTATCCATTATCGAATAGCGAATAGACACATAAAAATTATACTTGTGTACGTGTTTTATTTCCCATAATCCATTTAAAAGAAAAATAACAATAATTTTAATAGTTAATTATATAGGTACCTATTTCTGTGCCGAAATTAAAAATGTAAAATTAAAACTCACAACACAACACTAGATATTAGCATTATGTATTAGTAAAGTGCAGGTAGAGCAACCTTCCCCGAACAATGATTCCCATATTGCCTCTGGGTAGAAACTTTTAAAAATTTAGAGGCACGCACTAGAAAATGAGTATTTAATTATGAACAATGACATAATGGCCCTATGGGGTTATGCTCGGAGTTATAGTTTATTTCTTGATGGTTTGTGTGGTGCCTTCGTGCCTTCTGCCTGTTTTGGAGTTTTGGACAGGCTAATAAATAAAAATTATGATTATAAGGTTGGGTTAAGTTTTTCATAGGGATGAGAATCGATTCCATATCCGATACTTACAAATCTGTGGACTCGATATATCGATTTAGTTGTCGCTGCCACGAAAAGTTTACATGAAATCCATGCCATCTGGGCAACACTGGATAAAATTGACCAATCAGAAATTTGGTGCCGTGACGTCACGGCACCAAGAAATTTAAACTTCAAATAGAAGATTTCATTATGAATGACTTTGGCAGAAAGTCGACAAACAAAGTCACATAACCTATATATAGCACTGTCAATGTTATTAATTTTTTTTTTCAATTTTGGGCTTAAATTTATTAATTATGGCAGTTTTGGGAGAACGTGATATGTTTTATCGAGAGGCGATGAAGCGATGTGTGTTTGGTGATTGTAAAAGTGATAGTCGAACGAGTTCCATTAAATTAACGACCCCATTTGCCTCCACTGGAGTTTAAGGTAACACAGCATCTTGTCAAATCTACGCTTTCGTAAGTATTCGGTGCATTCGCTATGGCTTCTTTGGTTGCAAAACGTTTGATAAAATTAACAGAAACTGATGTGACAGGTGCTGTGTTACCTAAAACTCCAGTAGAGGCAAATGGGGTCGTTAATTTAATGGAACTTGTTCGACTATCACTTTTAAAATCACCAAACACACATCGCCTCTCGATAAAACATATCACGTTCTCCCAAAACTGCCATAATTATTAAATTTAAGCCCAAAATTGAAAAAAAAAAAATAACATTGACGTTGCTATTTATAGGTTATGTGACTTTGTTTGTCGACTTTCTGCCAAAGTCATTCATAATGAAATCTTCTATTGAAAGAACATCTCACACTTCTTATGGATTTCGGTCACCGACAGATTTTGTTGAAACTTTAGTATGTTATTTTAGAAGTCAAAATAAGCATTTTCTTCCATTGCGCCGACCTTGTAGCGATACAGGGTGATACTGAAAAATTAGGTCAAAGTTTTTTTTTAAAATTATTGTAAAATATTTTTGGTTGATAAAATCAGGCATTTTTTTTTAAATGTTTTAGAAATAACATATTCTAAAGGCAAAACAGGAAATTTCAATATCATTATTTTCCATATTCACCCATGCACCCCCTCCTCGACGTAAGTTTAAATTGCCCAATTCAATTCTTGTTTGCAACTGATTTTCTGGATTTTGTGCTATAGCTAGCATCCGTTCAGCAAGCTCTTCGTTGACATCATGCATATGAATAGGTTCTTTAAATGCATTAATAAGCGCACACGCAATCTTCAAATATTCGGCTAAGTGAAAGCATTGCTGCATGGGAATGAGGTCTCTAAAAAATTTGAAAATTGATTTTAGGTGTCCATTTCGTGTCTCCACTATCCATCTTGTTTTTGTTATTTTTCTTGCAATATTTGCCTGCTCAGTTGTAAACTGCCTTTGATTTCGTGCAAGAGTAGGCGGCATCTCCACGTTTAAGTTAAGATTTTCTAAAAACTCAACAGCGTCTCTATAACCTCTATCCACAACAAATACATCGCCATCGTGCACACATTGACGAATATTTTCGAGGTCCTGTTCCATATCGTTGCGAATCAGAGATTCACGACTTGACTTGATTTTCAAGCTACTTGACTTGATATCAAGTAAAGATCAAGTCAAGTACTTGTTTTTGAAATTCAAGTCAAGTCAAGTAGTTAAACATCAAGTAACTTGAAAATCAAGTTTTTCAAGCTAAATACTTGATTTTTCTTGAAAAATACTACTTTTTTGATATTAATCTGATAAACTGCCAAAATGCAATAACAATAAAAATCTATGTATACAGGGTGAGTTAGTAATCGCGCGGTGGTCCATATCCCCTATACTAACAAAGATCGAAGAAAAAACTAAATACAAAACTTGTAGCTACATTCCTAAATTATATTCCACTATACAGGGTGGCCCAATAAGTAGTGGTGATACAAAGTTATGTTTTTTTAAATAACTCTCCGTGTATATTATGACATTTCTGGATTCTGTGGAAAGTTGTAGACATATTTCATGTACAATGTCATATACCTACCTTCAACTGTTTCGGAAATATTGACAGTTTAAAATTGACTTTTTTGCATCTTTGACAGACTGTAAAACCTAAACGGTTGATTTTACAGCAAAACCGATTTTACATTCGTGTCCCAGATTTTCATAAGCTATCATTTTTGACAGCAACTTTGAATTCAACCGGAGATTAATAATTTAAGCGAAATTTTTAATCATAGATAAATTCAAAGTTGATGTCAAATGATACTTTATGAAAAACTAAGATAACAATGTATGATCGGTTTTGTTGTAAAATTAACCTATCAGGTTTTACAGTCTGTCAAAGTTGCTAGGAAGTCAATTTTCAACTGTCAATATTTCCGAAACAGTTGAAGATAGATATATGACATTGTAGATGAAATTTGTCTAGAATTTTCCGCAGAATCCAGAAATGTCATAATATATAGGGGGAATCATTAAAAAAAAAAAACATTTTGTGTCACCACTACTTATTGGACCAGCCTGTATGGTGGAAAATAATTTAGAAATGTAGTACTCATGTTTATCTACAAGTTTTTTTTTCTTCGATCTCCGTTAGTATAGGACATATGGACCACCGCGCGCTTAGTAACTCACCCTGTATATATGTACATAGATGTAATCTTTTACTTAAAAAATATCTAAAAACGAAAACTCTAACAAACTCAGTTAAATAATAAATGAAATAATATGAAATAAAATACGAAATATTTTGAATTCCCCTCCCCCCTCAAGACCAAACCCTATAGCCGCCACTGTTATTATGTATTTCAATTATTGTTTTTCGTTTATTGAACTAGGAGTTAGGAGTATATAATGGTATGGTTATTAAGTTGATACAAAGTTGGGAAATTTGTCCACCTCCCCCAATAGGATGTGCCTTAGTAAGCCCCTGGCTGAAGGGCGGAATTCCCTATTTTATCGCTTCGATGCGCATTTCACAGATCGCTATCAAGTAATATCAAGTAGTTTGATTTTACTTGATATCAAGTCAAGTAGTTTAGACCAAAAACCAAGTCAAGTCAAATATTAAATTTTCAAAAGCTTAAGTTTTCAAGTCAAGTCAAGTATTTAAGAAAAAATTCAAGCTACTTGGCTTGATGAATCCCTGTTGCGAATAATCGCTGCATTGTTATTTCTCATATCTGAGAAATATGGACCTTGTACATCTACGATGTACCCATCTGGTGCTACAAGAAGACCTGCCTTGAATAGCGTATACCTTTTATGCATTGAGTACGATTGCCTTTGTATTCTGAAATTGGAACTCTTTGGCGCTTTCAGATATGTGCAGTCAGGGTATAAAATTGCACAAGGCTGATCGGGTATTGGATTATACAAACGATTTGTAAAATTGTTTACTTGTCTCTGGATGAATCTCTCCCTATTTTGCACTTCCATAGAAGCAAAGCCTATATTTTGCGGCACAAAGTTATTCATTAAAGAAGATCTTGATATGGTTATTGCAAGACTTACATTTTGACTTGAAGAAAATCTCATTATTGATTTTAGAAACTCATCAGATACTCCTTGCCTTAGTTTTATTAAAAATGCCATCATTTGCTTTTTCGTTGGTGTTCTCAATTTATTATAGACTTCTACAGGTTGGCAGTGATTAAAAAGTTCAACAAATTGCTGTTTTGATAGTGACGTAAGGCTACGAAAATCACTATCATTGAAGTTTTCTTCATTTTCGTATACGCTGCTCGAATTTTTTGTTAATCACGATTTGAATTCAGCAACCACTCATTTATCTCGGCTCCAGTCAAAAGAATTTTCATGGGTGAAAATGTGATTTTCCATATGTTGTATCTGAACGAGTCCGGTTTCGATTAGATGAATTGGAGAGCAAGTCACGGCTGCCGGTAGAAATATATTAGTTTTCACATAGAAGTCTACACGAGACTTGATTGGCAATCTGTTCTGAACATTATCTTCTTGGTTACAAATAAGGCAACCTCTATTTCGTACAAGGACTTCCATGGAAATGGCCAATGGATTCCCATTATTTTCAATACAACGTGAAAGGCGCTGATGACAATTTAAACATAAACAACAATTGTTATCAAGTGCAATATTTATCAAACGAAATCGTTCCCTAAATACCACAGATTTTTCTCGTCTTTGATCATTCACAACATTTTCAACGTTGGGTAAAGGTATTCCAATCTTAGCATTATTCGAATTGCAAGTGTAACACCGGACTATTATTTGGCTTCATTTTGCAATATTCTACTAATTAACGAAGTACAAGTTTATATATATTTTTTTTAATGACATGGACACAATTTTTCAAAATATAAAATCAAAATACTTTGACGCAATGAACGATATATATAGGTAATACCATAGTGTTTTTTTTTTTCAAGAGATTCTAGTTTGTTTATCTCAACCTTTGTTATCTCGTAATTTATTTTTTTATTGTGAGATATGCATTAATTATTCCAAATTTCTTTACTTTATTAAATTATGATGCATGTTTCACATAAAACGAAGTCACTTTTGAGAACTTTGATCTTATTGTTTGCATCACTCTGTATATTTCTTAGGTTGATCCGTGAAAAAAAAATCTTTCGCGATTTCACTACCTATGTTTAAAAAGAAAACTTAGAAAACTGCCGAATCCATATAATTTTGATTCACCCAGTATCTAAATATGATTTTTTTTTAGGGACACGCTATGTATGTCTAAATAAGTTACTGCCAAATCTGAAAATTATTATCTATAGGTCGTAACTATTTTTGACATAAAAGGTACCTACAATTAAGATCTACTCGATTGTATTTGTTGATCCATTATTAAACCGTGCACCCTTAAGTTGGGACAACCTGTACATGCAAAAATTGAAATAATATCACCTTTATGAAATAATATTGTTTATATTAAAAAAAAAATGCCTGATTTTATCAACCAAAGTTAAATTAATAGCTATTTATGTACCAAGGGGATTATGTAGATTATAATGCCCGAAGGCGAAACTAGCCCGAGGGCCTATGGCCCGAGGGATATATTTCGCCTGAAGGGCATTATAATCTTGAAATCCCCGTGGTGCATACAATGCTTTATTTTCTACTCAACCCAATATTTTTTCATCAATTTATTATTAACAAAATCAGTTAAACTTGTGTGACAGAATATTGATTTGTATTTTGACATGTACCTGTACCTGTGACCTGTACCTGTACCTGCGACCTGTACATAGAAACGAAATAAATTGATATATCTATAAACATCTCATAAGGCAAGGCAACGGTGGTGGTCCTGTGGGTTAACGCGCTGGACTACATCGGAAACGTTGATGGTAGACCGGGTTCGAATCCTGGCTAGACCGAAAATTATTTTCGGTCAGACATTTAGTGGCTGCCTAGGGTAAAATGCAAATTAATAGAACAACAAAAACAAAAACACCCCAAGGTATTATAAGCGGGCGTTATAGATCATAACGCCCGCAAAAGCGGGCGTTATGGATCAGGTTGTTATAGGTGTGTTAACGTATTTCGTTTCCTAAGTATTATGGATCTATAATAGTAAAGTAGAAAATAAAATATTTTACAATACTTAAAAAAAAAAAAACTTTGACCTAATTTTTCAGTATCACCCTGTATCGCTACAAAGTATACGCAATGGAAGAAAATGCCTATTTTGACTTCTAAAATAACATACTAAAGTTTCAACAAGATCTGTCGGTGACCCAAATCCATAAGAAGTGTGAGATGTTCTTTAGAGCCTTTGCAAGTCAGAAAAAAATACGGTTGAGCCTAATTTTGACTCCTCTTTCCAATAAGCAAATAAAAAAAATTCATGCAAGAAACCTATTGGGTCTTTGATGTCTATGTGGTGTCCTTGTACGTTGTAGCGTCTTGGTGAATTGGCATCAGGTATTCCTGCCTATCTTCTCTTAGCTGTTCAGAGTAATGGGTTCGCCACTTATCCATTGGAATTATTTCTGGTTGACTTTATTAGAGGTATCTGTTCTAAGTGACTTTATTAATTTCCATGCCCGGACGATCTTGTACCACCTATATATAATGTGTTGATTTCAGCACATTTCCTATTCCACGTCTCATTTTTATTTGTGTTGATCATGGATTTGAATTTTGTTTGTTCTTGTTTATATACCAGTTTGTCCTCGGGATTTCCCATACTTAGCCATTTGTTGAAGGCATTTTATTTTGTGGTTTTTTGATATTCAAGTGATTTGTTCCAAGTGATGTTGTTGTTCGGTTCACTTGTCCCCAATGCTTCCTGCGTAGCAGAGCTTAGGCATGTTAGAATGTGGTCGTACAAACCGTTTGTCCCTTGCAGAAGGTATTCCTCCAGTCGATTTTGAAACAGATGTGCTGTGCTGGTGTCATGTAGTCCTTCTATATTGAATTTTATTTGCTCTAGATTTGTTTCGTTCGTTTTCTATTTCTCTATGCACTCATCTTGTATCGTGTATCTTCCACAACATTTCTATCAACCCCTCAGTATCCCTTCTTGGAGTGACAGCATCGACCAACTTGTCTAGGCAATAGGCATGACCATGTATCTTTGATCGCCAAAACCGATTTACATAAAAAAAAAACGTTTTTTGTTTCGTGAAAACAACAATAAATTCTTCTCCTTTATAAGGCTGGGTTCCTATTCTTGAAACAGGGGAGCAGTCTTTCCCGGGGTCCTTATTCTTGAAACAGGGGAGCAACTTTCCCAGGCAAACAAGTGTTCTGTCTTTGATACTTATATTATCATTTGTATATCATTGAGAAAGACAGAACACTCGTTCTCCTGGGATCGCTGCTCCCCTGTTTCAAGAATAAGGACGCAGGAGAACGAGTGTTCTGTCTCTCCCAACGATATGCAAATGATAATATAAGTAACAAAGACGGAACACTCGTTCTTCTGGGAACATACTGCTCTCCTGTTTCAAGAATAAGGAACCTGGAGCGATATGCTCCAAAGCATTCTTTTTTTATTTTTTTAGATGCATTACAAAAAAGAGCAACAAAAATAATCGATAATCCAACTCTTAGCGATTCATTGCGATCTTCCGAACATAGACCCCAAACCAATACAAAAACGCATAAATTAAATTGTCACAACTCCCCCTTTCCTACGACAGGAGGAAAAGTAACAGAGGAAACTTTTCCGACGATCAGCCAAGCTTGAGAAACAAGACAGAGATAGGGAAATAGGGAACGTTAGAGAGAGAACCTGGTACCTAGTGCAGACAACAACAAAAAAATTATAATTCACTTTTTTTTTTTTAAATTTTTACTTTGTTTGCAGATGTGGACTGGATGCCAGTGAAGAACTCCCCAAAGTTCTCCACCACAAAACGACCAAAGAGTGGGAAGAAGAGATGAAAGACAAGGAAGTAGAGATATAAATTTTCCTAAAAGACCCACCAACAGTTGGTCTATGTGTCGGACTTGTGGTTATTCTATCATTATTACCTACCATGGTCTATGTATACCTACCATGAAAAATGTTCTGACGATCTGGCCAGTCTCATTCCAGCTAGGAGAAGTGATTCCAGAACCACAAGAACCTCATAGGCATCCCTTCCGTATGTGGTAAAGTGGGCTATGGCGAGAATCTCTAAATATAAAGCTTTTTTTGGTGGCGTACTGTCTACATCTGGAATTCCTTGCCTCCTACTTCATTTCCTGAACGATTTAACCTCAACGTGTTCAAACGGAGGGTTAAAATCGTCATCCTACTTTCTTCCGGTTATGGCACCGCTTAGGTAGCATAGACATGTGTCTTTTGTGAGTAGGTAATGTAAATATTCCGAAACTTTGTTTTCTGGATAAATGTTTGATTGGTAAGTCGACTCACGACATTTGTGGAGTTCAAGAGTTGAAGCTGCTACACTATTTTCAAATCCAAGCGGTAATAACGTAAACAACTGGTCATTTTCAGATAAGCTAGCTAGGCAGGATCGAACTACAGCCGCAAACACACCTTCGACACGGTACGTCACTTTACGAACTGGCGCGTATCGTGACGTGTAATACAAATTTGAGCTTAGAAATACACTCTTTGCTTACACAATACGCTTCATACCCTGTAGCTACACTGCTCGGTTTTTTCCGCAAATTTTATTTTAGTTCAAGAAATAATATTCGTAGTGTTAAAAAATGGAATGTGTCAGCAGTACCGATTATTCTGATTGGAAAGGAGTACCAGAAGAGGGCGAAGAGGCGGCAGTATGTTTACAAATATTAGAAAATAGAGAAAGTCATAGGACAAAATATTTACTGATGTTCCCGTACTTTTTCAATCAATAACTTCTCCATTTTTGTTTTTTAAGCCACAAATACTAACCAAAGCAACACACACAATTCTGCACAAAACCGCGTGTGAGAAAAGTGAGGATATCCACAAATCAACGACAAGCGGAGACACGCGTGTTATGTGACGTCAGCGTACCGTGTTGGTTATCCATAAGACACGTAAAATTGAAGACTTCACTTTTAGTACTGCACGCGCCAGCTTGTAACGTAACGTACCGTGTCGAAGGTGTGTTCCCGGCTTAAAACAATGCCAGGGTATATTCAGGCGGTGCCAGCGGTTAAGCTCAGCCACTCAGCAGGGACTTTATTCTCGAAACCGAGGAACAGCGTTCTCATGAGAACGATTGCTCTGTCATTGTCAGTACTATGGAAATATGAATACGGACGACGAAGACAGAACCCCCTGTGCGAAATTAAAACTGTAAAATCCACAGGTTGCTGATAGAATGGTAATCGATGAAAGATTTTAAAATGAAATTGAAAGATATCGAAACTGAAAAGGATATTTTTTCACCTTACCTTGCTCTACGTCCAAACTCCACTCAGCTAGCCAGCTCATTCAGGAAGTTCAGGTCCCATGCGTAGGAGTGCAACGAAACCGTCTTGATTTAACCGGTCGCGGCAAACGAAAAACCGCGGGTTTATTTTCTCGAACCACACGAAGCGGGCGTAGTGTTTTTGGCAACTGGTCGCGTGTCGGCAGGAATTGTAAGGACATTGCATTCAGTGTTTAACGCGCGCATTTTTAAAAGCCAAATTTAGCAAAGCCGTATCGTTCTTAGGCATAGAGCACGCGCAATTCAATTAGAATAAGAGAAAACGAAAAATAAAGAAAAACGAATCAATTTCTATTCCCAAATAGGATTTAATCCAATTTAACCTACAACTATATACAGGGCGCGTAGACGAAACTGAACACCCCCTGTTCCGAGAATAAAGTCCCTGCTGAGTGGCTGAACTTAAGAGCCGCTGGCACCGCCTGAATGTGCCCATTTATTTTGATCACAGATTTTGATAGCGGTTTATGTTTATAAACAAACGTCATGACATGCCACGAGTAATTTTTTTTTTCTCAGAAGCTTCAACTGATTCCTATTCATGCGCATGTGCAGTGCTCCTTGCAGGCGTATAAACCAATAGGAAGGCTAGATTGCTAGCTTGTGTTTTTTTACATTTGATGTCATTTCCTGTTTACTGTCCCTTGGAATTGAAAATGGCATAGTTAAGCATTCTTACTTAACTATTTTACGGAAAATTCATCTAATGCTGGTTCCAAAATGTTTTCTTATGCCTTATAGCATTTTACATGAGAGCTGGTTCTTAAATTCTCCTGTGATTAGGTATTTTTGTTTCTGGACTGACTGTCATGTGGATGAATTGTTTGCTTGCTTGCTCGTCTATCGCCAGGCTAATTTTGTAAGCTTTAACGTTGACTTTAATCTGATACTTTTCAATATTAAAATCAGTATTTCCATGATTGTTCGTTCAAAGCCAAGCACATTGTAAGCTTGACGTAATCGTCAGGGGGTACGTAACTAGCTAAGAACATGATGTAGTTAAGTACCTGCTTCCCGGCTCCCACATTATTATAAATTATGTGTTAATTTGGGTTAGTTAGTCTTCACAAATTGGCTACAAACGAAAGCGCTTGTCATGACCAAATGTGGACATATACTGTTCCAAAAATAAATTAAAATCATGTCCTTGCAAGAAATATATATTCTCATCAACATGGCATTATTTCTAGAATCGATTATCGGCAGCGTCGGAGGCATGGCAATCCAATTTTGCAAAGGCCATGACGGAAGCCTCGTAGTACGTGACATTATTTGCCATCCATTTTATCGTTGATGATGGTAGGTACTGGGCAATTTTAAATGAGAGTAAAGTAGTACTGCTTGACAAAATCTTTAAATATTTCACAGGAGATAAGGTCGAATAATTACGATGCCATAAGGAACATAGTTTCAAGTCGGCGATATATTTCGATATCGAGATAAGGTAGACGATTTAAACGATTTTAATCTTAATCAAACGATTTTGCTTGAAGATTTTTACGATAATTGCTGTTTGGTGTCTTTGGAGCAGTTCATCTTTCTGAAATATCTTGTAAAGGTACAAAACCGGATGAGAAACTGGATCCGTTCAACACGAAAACCCTATTACTGTCACAGATGTCGTCTATTATTTTCTGAATCTCCTGGTTTAAATCATCAAGAATTTATGTTGCCCGGTACTACCATAAATACCATAACCATACCAATAAATATAGAAGAAAAAATTTATAAAAAAAGAGCGTGTTATTATGTTAATAACACATACCTTACAGAACAATCGTGGTCAATTCTTCTTCTTTTCTTATTTTTTTTGTTTGATGTTCTCTCACGTTCTACATAAATAATTGACTGCTTTTTATCAATTATTTTCCTACTATACCAGCCAATGGTAACCGTCCATCGTATACAACATAACTTTTTGCCTCCAAGCTTCAAATTATAGCTCTCGTTCTCGCACTTGTTATAACGCCGCACGGATTTGTCACGATCTTCTTATGAAACCACTATTTTTCAATATTTGTTTTGTAGTACTGGGTTTTTGAATTTTGTCTTAAACTAAGTACTGTCGAGGATTTCTTTTAGGGGTTTCCACAGATTGTCGATAAAATGAAACGTCCGCGTAAAACGATAATTTATTAAAATAAACTTTATATAATTGGCGTTATTTTGCAAAAGAACAAAAACGTGCACTTGTTTAACATGGGAGGCTTTTATCATATGATCAGCTAATTATTGCTATGGTAAATGTTGAATGGTTAAATTGTCTAGATTACAAATTTGCATAGTATAGAAAACAAGAAATAATTTGTATACCACCGTGAAGTTTTTTAGAAAATAGAAATAATCTTTATGTTTTACGCCACCGGAGTTGAGTTTATGGCGGTTGAACTAGGGTAAAAATAGTAGACTACATGAAGAGTCTGGAAAGTACCTACTGTTTTCTTGCACATGCTGATGAGATTCCAGTGCGAGGCGTAGCCGAGTCCAGCAGGATGTGAGAGTCTGAAAGGCGTATTACGTTCCCTTTGTTTCCGGAACCGCATATAAAATAAGTAGTAACGGATGTATTTGTGTTTTGATTATCATAACATATCTGATTTTTTTGACTGATTTTATTACATTCTTGCCGAGCTAGACCGGAAAAGAGATACCTACTTCAAGGGAAAACGTCTGCAGAAAAAGGTGTATTTCCTGCAATGTCGTTTTATTGATTTTAGAAATAGATTGCAAAACTTTAGCGATGGATATCCCACCCAGCATTATACCAATATTATCTCATGGATGTGTGATAGAACCCATGTTGATTCAACAATAAATCGGATCAATAAATATTAGCTATATCTTGCTGCGTGGGTAAATTATGAACCATTGGGAGGCTAATGTGAGATAATTTTATCTTTCCTTGAAAATTTGATTTATATTGATTAAAACGTTAATCATTTATTATTGGTCGTGCCGTGTATGGTGTGTTGTGTGTGCTTCCACCACTTCTTTTTGCCTATATACTCGAATGATAAAATAATTGTCGCGTAAAACAGAAGTCGCGCTAAGGCTTTACAGAATAGGTACCGTTAAAAGAGAAAGCAAAAATTGATTTCTGGGATGGACCTGCTAAAGAACCGCCTTTAACAGCGCGCCCGTATGGTGCAACCACGTTTGTTTATTGCTGATAATAATGTGACTTGAATTTATTTATTTATTTATTTATGAAGTTTTTTAATGGGCTGCCAATTGCAATGCCATAAATGTATTGGCCGTTCATAGTTAAACACAAAAGCGTTATTTCAATTACTAAAAAATTTAAGATTTAGAGAATTACTCAAGAACCGTCTTGGTGATTACGTAATTTGCAAATAAAATGAAATAATTCAACATGATCTTTAGAGGCATTTTACACAAATACACCAAATTCTTGAATAAAATTAAGCTTTAGTCGACTTATACATCCCTAAAACTTAAAATCGATATTGATTCCCATGTGTGTGTCCAGTGATATTGTGGTCACCCGGTATACCTAAATAATTATGTTGTGTTATAAATAATAATAATTGTTATACAGGGTGACGAATCCTCTATTTAATGTGACAATACTCCAAACATGAAAACGGAATCCTGATTTTATTTAGAATTTCCCATTTATTTGGTTGAGACCATTCATTTTTGAATACTTATTCCGATTTGTGAGTAACTGGCTCTTGATTGAACGAAGAGTATCTATAGAATTTTTAATACCTATTTGGAAGTACTAGTCGTTCTAGTGACTAAACATATGTCGCTTCTTGAACACATACAAAATAAAATTAGGTTAGGAATTTCGTATTTGTACCAATAACATTTCACTAATGGACTGGCTCTGGCCATATTGATTTGTACATGAATTTGACGTATTAGCAATCGACATTCGTTTTTGTTGGTAATTTTTTGTTTCATCTGATTGGTGATTGATAAATAAGGATATGGGTTATTCTTTAATGGGTATTAAAAACACTATAGGTTCATTCTCTCCGTAATAAGCAATTGACTAGGTTAGTCCATTTTCCTTATCACCTTTGAAAAATTGGAAAAATAGGTATATTTCATAACCAGAATCTCTTTCATAATATTATTTTAATTAACCTTTATAATCCATCCCTCGATCTACCCTAACCATTGAATTATCAGTTTTGAGGCCATATGTGTATGATCCCTAACTATATGCAGGATACAGGATAAAATAAATAAATACTCAGATTTTATTAATTTCTCACAAGTTACTTTATTCTGTAGGTTAGGTCACATTCCACAACAAATGTGGTTCTTTTTGCCGCGCTATATCTGCGTCAGCTGCTGCTGTCTTGTTGGTTGTCATATGTCTATATTTATTAATTATGCTCAAGGTGACTTCACACTAGACTGTTTAGGCATCCATCCCCTCAGATCTTCTTTTTTATATATTTTTTTTTAAATTAAATATTGAGTTTGTTTGTTTTTTTTCCACAACGACCCGAGCGTGTAGTGATAGCAACATTAGGGCTGTCAAGGGGGACTTGTTGACTAAGCTGAGGAGCAGCATGCATGGGAGTATGTATGGGTTCCTGCTTTATACCAATTAAGGGTTCTACACCATTGTCAACATCATTAGAAGAACCTGCATTTAGATCATCATGATCGTGGAGATCACAACTGTTGGAAAATGGAATTTCTGAGTGTCTGATATCATATCTATTTCTTCTAACGATGCTGCCATTTGGATGCTGCAAGAGATATGATCTTGGTGAATCATGCATACCTACCTACAATTTTGGCAGGCTTCCAAGTATTAGAGATATGATCAAATACACTTGCATCACCATTTACCTCCAGGAGCCTTAATTTTTTGGCGTATTTATTAAAATATTTTTCATTTAATTCTCTTTTAGGTTGCATTTTTGCCATGACATTTTGGCATAAATTAGGATATAATAAATCTGCAGAAGTTACATACCCTACTATTTAATAGCTGTGATGAAGAATATCCCATGCCCTTCAACGGAGAATTCCTCCTAATTTATTAATGTAGATTGTAAGTCAACAGTGTTTGTTTTGTCCATTGATTTTTTTATTAAATTTTTTGAGATTGAAACAGCTTTTTCTGCTAATCCATTTGATCGTGGGTAGTATGGGCTCCGAAATATAAGACTAAAGTTCCAATCTTTGCTAAATATTTTGTCACTGTTGAAGGGGACATTATCACATACAAGAAAATCTGAGGGTCCAAATCGGGAAAATACTGTCTTAATCTGTTCAATTATTCCATCAGCACTCTTATCCTTGATAGGTAAGAGCTCTAACCAGTTTGAATAGGCATCAAACAAAATAACATAACTCTTACTAGCGTATGTGAATATGTCAGAAGCAACCTTTTCCCATGGTCTACTTGGCAAGGGATAAGCTAGTAGAGTCTGCTTAGGGTTTCTTTTGGCATTTTTATCGCATGATTTACATGACCCAACAAATGATTCAACATCCATTGCCAATCCCGGCCAATAAAAAATGTTAGGGGCTCGCGCTCTGGTTTTTTCAATGCCCAAGTGTCCCTCATGCAATAATTTTAGCATTTCATTTCTCAATGATTGCGGCACTACTAGTTTGTGCTCTAAGAATATGAGATCTGACACAAATAGCCAATTTAAGCTTTGCAAAATGACGAACACTTTCAGGGATTTTATATTTTTGGGTTGGCCATCCATTGGCAATGAACCCCAAAACCATTCTTGATTGTGGGTCATTATACGTTTCCTGCCTAAATTGGTTCTTACGTTCTTCAGACAAGGGAATGGACAGCAAACTCCAAATCATTACTCGCTGATTCCAAATTATTCTGTCTCAAAAAGGCCCTAGACAAGGTATCTGAAATATACATATACTTGCCAGGCTTGTAGCAAACTGAGAGATTGTAATTCAGTAGTTTTAAACGCATTCTCAAAATTCTAGGAGAACTACATTGCAGCTCTTTTCGAAAAATCGACTCTAATGGCTTGTGATCACTATGAATTTTGATGGAAAACCCATAAACAAAATAGTGGAATTTCTTGACTGCATACCAGATAGCTAGAGTCTCTTTTTCAATCTGGGCATACCTCTGCTCAGTTTTTGTTAGGCTGCGAGAAGCAAATGCTACAGGCTGACCTTCCTGTAGTAGGCATGCTCCAAGATCATCCTTAGAAGCATCCGTTTCTATCTCTATGGGCTTTTTTGAGTCAAAGAATGCTAGAACAGGAGAATGTGTTAAGAAATATTTTAACTGGTCAACAGATTGTTGGTGCTGATCTGTCCATTGCCACTCAACATCAAGTCTGGTCAAATCTCGTAATGGGGCAGTTACCTTCGATAAATTGGGCACAAATTTGCCAACAAATTTTACCATGCCTAAAAATCTCAAAACATCTGGTTTTGACTGAGGGGTTGATATATTTATTATTGCTTATGTACTCTTTATTAGTTTGCACCCAGTTTCCCGAAAATATCTGGCCCATAAACTTCACACTAGGTTTTTTTGAATTGAATCTTAGACTTATTAAATTTAATGTTATACTTCAAGGCTCGGTCTAAAACAATCTTAAGATTTTTATCATCATGCTCAGCCCCAGATGACCCCGTTAATAATAGATCATCGAAATAAACTCCTACACCCTCATGATCACCAAAGATTTTAAATTTTTTTTTCTGGAAAACCTCTGGGGCCGAGCACAATCCAAATGCCATTCCAGTAAATTTGTACCAGCCAAATGGCGTTCCAAAGGTCATCAAATCAGCACTGTCATCGTCTAGCTCAATTTGCCAGTACCCCATCTTCATGTCGAGTACTGTAAAATACTCTTTATTGCTCAATTTGCCAGCGATTTCATCAACACATGGTATTAGAAACTGATCCTTTTTGATAGCCTGATTTAATTCCTTTGGATCAAGACAGAGTCTCAAGTCGCCATTGGGCTTATCTACAATCACCAATGGGTGTACCCATTCTGATGGCTTGTCAACAGATTTAATTATACCTTTTTCCTCTAAAATCAGACAGTTTATTTTTTAAACGTTCGTGTAGTACTTGAGGCACTCGCCTAATGCAACTGATACGAGGTATGATATTGTCTTTCAAAGTTATATGATGTTTGGATGGGAACTTATCCAAGCCTTCAAATACACTAGCATATTTTTCAATAACAACACTTAAAGATTCAAATTTAATATTTACAAGGGAGTCAATTCTAATAAGCTTTAAATCCATGCATTCATTCAGGCCCAATAGAGGATACTGATCTTTCCCTTTAATTATAACAAATGAACATTTTTAACAGAGCATGGAAGTTTTACTTCACCAAAACATTTTATCTTGCTGCCTGATTCACCATATGGAATAAGTGATATGTTTGTTTTGTGAACTTTAGCCTGAGGGGCAATATTTTCTAAAATGTGTAATGGCAAAGTACTCACCTCAGCTCCTGTATCGAACTTGAAAAATACAAGTTTATTATTGATAAATACCTCCTTTCCCCACATTGTCTCATTATTCACTTGTTTCTTGCTGTTAACAACGTCATTCTTGCTCACTGTACTCACAAAAAAGTCATATTCATTGCTGCTATCGTCACTGTCGCTATCGCTCTGCACGTCATTCCTGCTTGTCTGTGCTACTTCATAATTTTTTTTCTTTATTGGTTTTCCTTTTTCCATTCTTTTGGGCGTTTCATTGTTTTCTTGATCGTTGTCTGTTCTACAAACATTAGCAAAGTGGTTGCGGCCTCTACATTTCACGCAGGTTTTACCCCAGGCAGGGCAACGATTCTTGGCATGTTTATAGCTACAGTATTTGCAAATCTTCTGGTCACCATGATATCTTGATCCTGATGCTTTAACCTCATGAATGACACCCTCATTTTGTAACACTTTGGATTGGTCTCTGCTTACTTCGATTGCTCTACATATGTCAATCGCTTTTGTTAATGTTAAACCCGATTCTCGGAGCAATTTTTCTTGTGTTGTTTTATTGTGAATGCCCATTACGATTCTGTCTCGAATTATTTCTTCTTGCTGAGCATATTCAATTGTCTAAATGGCTTTTCTCAACTCGGTCACAAATGTTTCAAACAGTTGTTCTTCCTGTTGCACTATGCTGTTAAATTTGTAACGTTCAATAATAACATTTTTCTTGTGGGAGCAAAATTATTCGTCGAATTTTTTCTTAACAACTTCCAATGTTGTTTCTTCTCCTTGTACAAATGTGAAAGTATTATACAGTTCTAATGCATCATCACCTACTAGATTTAGGAAAACTGCTATTTTTTTTTTCTTCCGGTTTTGTACTTATCCCGGTAGCTGTTAAAAACAAATCAAACCTTTGGCTAAACTTACGCCAATTGTCCGATATATTGCCATCGAGCTGGAGCGGATCTGGAGGCTTAAAGATAGCTTCCATCCTGGTTTGGCAATACTCTCAATAACAAAGCAATTCTTCAATTTAGGACATAAAACTGGACTGTGCACACAACTTGAATAACCTCACACCATGTATGATCCCTAACTATATGCAGGATACAGGATAAAATAAATAAATACTCAGATTTTATTAATTTCTCACAAGTTACTTTATTCTGTAGGTAAGGTCACATTCCACAACAAATGTGGTTCTTTTTGCCGCGCTATATCTGCGTCAGCTGCTGCTGTCTTGTTGGTTGTCATATGTCTATATTTATTAATTATGCTTAAGGTGACTTCACACTAGACTGTTTAGGCACCATATTATACAACATGTTTGTCTCTTACAATCTCTCAGAAGACTACTGTGTTACATGCAAACAGAAATCTTCCATCTGTCACAATAAATATTGAAGCTTTTTTCAATGCATTATACTTTTCCTAATTTTCCTATTCGATTCAACCACATGAAATTGAGCAATTTTATCAGAACGGCTCAGAGGAGGGTGACGTCAAGTCCAGCAGTCTACAGTTCTTCTGGGAAGTAGGAAATTTTTGAAGGGAAAACTCTCCAACAGCTATCTCAAATGCTCCTTACCTGTTATCATATCAGCAACACAGTTATTTATTCGGAGAAAAAATTGATGAATCCATTCTCAATAATTTTGTAGCTCGACAACCAAGCATTAGACTTTTTAAAAGCTTTTGTTCAATATTTTAACTGTACGATTTATTGTTGCATTGACGAGGGACGAGGTACTTCGTATATGATTCAAACCCACCACTCCGAACCAGGTTAAATATACCTACATAATAAAAACTAGATATATATTGTATCGCCCTCACATTGACAACTACATTATCTAAGATGTTAATGTTAATAGGTACCTACCATAAAAATTATACTATTAATTACTAGTCGTTACATTACATGCGATAATTATTCCGATTGCAGTAAAACTTCTTAATTACGTCTCGTCTTAAGCTAGGTCAGTGTTGTTTGTAACCAAACGTCCACAGTTGTTATTTTCGTGAATTACGGAATTAATTAGAACTAGAAATAGCCTGGTGCGTCGCGCCGTCGGTCGACCGCGTCTTTTTTTGTTTGGTTGGTTTCCAGAGACGTGTGAAACTGGAATGCGATTAGTCTAGAAAAAACTCAGCACAAGAATCACCTCGACTCATGCATTTCGAATTTTAGCATAGCAGATGTCGGCTATTTGTTTGTTGGGATAGTCCAGGAGTAAATCTTGCACAATTATTGCCTTAATAACTATTTTACATTGTAAATGCTATTAGGACCGTATTAGCGGCATGATGATGTGGAAAAGCTATTGTTTGAGATTTTTATTAAAAGTTCTTTCGTTGGGAACTTCTACAGAAATAGAAATAATTTGTGTTTGTGGACTTTAATGCTAAAACCATCGGTTTACGACTGAGTGATGTGATAATGAAATGGAGTAGGTAGTTCAGAGGCAAATCAAGCTTCTAGCAACAGCTTAAGGTGGATTTTCTTATTGTGATGCTGGGTTTGGCTGATCCTTTACATCAGCTTCAACAAAAATAACTTTCGATATCGTATCTCCACCTACAAATTATTTGGTTTAAAGGTTATCTGGTAGCTGAAATTTTATGATTTAAAACAAGGCTTGCATTTGTGAATAAATGGAATGGACATATTCACACTCTTCAAAGAACCACTCAAATCCATCAAGGTATTTGACCCGATTTACATGCAATGAACTCGATTACGATTTAATTGATTTTACGGTTTTGCAAACATTAATAAATTGACATTTTTATCTTCAACTTTGTCGTCATCCCGAAAGGATTTCAACAAACGATCAATGTCAATATTTTTTGATACACCTAAATCCTCTATAAGCTCCTTTCCACGACTTATTACCGAAAAGAAACACTTTCTCGCGTCACGACTTTAATTATTATGGCGGACGAGTTCTTTTGTGGGATTCCGCTAGAAAAAATCTCACGCCCCCGCTGAGTAAGACCTGTCAACAACAATATCGACTATTTTAGGACAGGCATAAGAGATATAAAGTTTAACAGACAAAAAATGTTGTGACAGCCTGATAATTCACCATGATGAAAATTTTATGAGGTCACTCCTTGAATGTTTTCTATAGAAATGACGAGTAACCAAAGTGACATGGAATAAATTAGTATGCTTCGATATAATTAGTCAGTTTTTTTGAAGATAAAACACAATGTCCATAACTGTTGTTAATGTTATAACATTTACATTGTGTCCCACGTAGAGGCCGTTAGCTTAATAAATTCTTAATTCTGATGGTCTTTTGCTACAATTTAATAAGCTAAATTAATCAATGGACTAATTACTCAAGCCAGATCGTTTAGAAATTGACACACATTCATGGAATCACTGGAAAAGAACGTTTGAGAACTTTTTGGAAGCTGCAAAAATTTCAGAAGACAAGGACAAATTAACCCTTCTAGTAAACTATGTGAGTTCTTCAGTTTATCAGTTTATTAGTGAATGTATTTCCTACATAGAAGCAGTTGTCATACTCGAAAGGTTATATGTAAAAATACAAAGTGACTTTTTTGCTCGTCTTACTTTATCCACTAGAACACAATAAGTAAGTGAATCTATAGACCAGTACTTACAAATTTTGATACAATAAACTAAAGACTGTAATTTTAAAGGGGTCACTGCTAAACAGAATAAAAATGACTATACATAAGAGATTCATTTATTCGTGGTCTCGCCACATCTCACATTGGGAAAACACTTTTAGAAAATATGACTCTGAAGCTGGAAGCAGCACATAAATCAGCTAGATCGTTAGAAATCGCTCAACAACAATCAGAATATGATACCTCAAATTCATACGTAAATTCGATTGTATCAAATCAATCGTCGACTTATGTTTAACAATCAAATGAACGAAAGGAACAGACACTCTAGAGATAAATTTCCAGCAAGAGATGCAATCTGTCATTCCTGTGGAAAGATTGGTCATTTCCCACAAGTAAGTAGATCAAAACATCAAAAACAATCTCTTGATTAAAAAAAAAACTTCAGCTGCTATGATTGGAATGATGTCAGCTGCCTCATCAAAAGCTATTATTAAAATTGAAGTCAATCATACTCCAACTGATGCACTAATTGATACTGGAAGCTCGGACAGTTATATCTGAAAAACTATCAAATCACAAAGACATATTAAAGTGTTTCCTACGAATATAAATGTCGCAATGGCTGCTTCATCTCTAAATTCTCCTGTATGTAGATACTGTATTGTGATTATAAAAATATCAGATCATGGTACAAAAATATCAGGATGTATGTCTTAGAAAATCTTTGTTCTGATGTTATAATTGTGACATGATATTCTTCAAAATCATTCAGTTTTGGTGGAAATCATTCAAAACTTTCCATCTGTAATCTAGTAACTGCAAATATTCAACCTTATCAGCTGTTTGCAAATTTAACAGATTATACAACTGACTGTACATTATTCCCATATGACACGAGAGGCTTAATAAGTGATAAGCCTTTTGGGATTATCGCGCTTGGTGGCAATATTGTTCATTTGCTATTAATAATAATAAAAATTAATAAAGTATTAAAGTTTAGTTCGTTCTATAACCTTTTGAATACCACTCGATGTTTCAGGATTACCTAATACTTTTACCTGACACTCAACGCGTTACCAGCAACACCACTCCTCCTTCGGAGTCGTGGTGTTGCTGCGTAACGCGTTTCGTGACAGGTAAAAGTATTATCCGGTAATCCTGAAACCTCTTGTGGTATTACATTCGATAATTTCCAGTCTATTGTTATTAAATCCAGGTAATTCACCATAGGGAGCTCAAGTTTTAGTGACAAGCAACTCAAATCATAAACGTATATGGTTGTTGATTATTCGTTGACAATCAACAAGGAAGGTGGAAACCAGATGCTACTAATTTTGCTATCGGTGCTCAACTGACACAAAATGTTAAACCAGTCACATTTTTCTGAAGAACCTTGACAAAAATAGAACAAAATCATTCCATCATAGAGAAAGAAGCTATTATTTTTGCGTATAGAAGCACTTTCCAGGATATCAGCTGCCCTTCAACCATCAACATCAGAGAAAAATTTGTATAAATTACACCACACAATGTGTCATCCTGGTTTTACAAGATTCTATCATTGGATTAGATGCAAAAATTTACCTTATTCATTAGAAGACATCAAAAGATTCTATAAAAACAAAGGAACTCTCATTAAAACCAAAGCACTTATTGACTTTAAGGGAACATTGCTTTTCAATAATCACAAAAAATATTTATTAGACATTGTAGATGAATACTCAAGATTTTCGTTTGCATATCCATGTGTTGATATGTCATCTGCAAGAGTAATAAATTGTTTGACTCAACTATTCTCAATGTTTGGCACACCAGGTTATATTCACAGCGATAGAGGAGCATCTTTTCTATCTGTTGATGTGAAATCACTTTTAATAAGTCATAGTTTTGCCACAAGTCGTACAACTGGGTACAGTCCAGAGGGAAATGGGAAATGCACAATGTGAAAGATTTAATGGAACAATATGGAAGAATATTCAACTTGGGATTAAATCTAGAAACCTCGACGTAAAACAATGGCAAGATGTATTATAAGATTCTCTATATTCAATAATATCTTTTTTGTGTACTGCAACAACTAATTCTACACCTCATTAACGCATGTTCAGCCATCCTAGAAGATCGACTAATGGAACCTCAATGCCTACATGGTTGAACACCCCAGGACCAGTTTTTCTCGAGAAACATGTTAGACATAGCAAATATGATCCACTAATAGAAGGAGTTCATCTTCTGGAAGCAAATTCAGATTATGCTCACTTTTATCAAATGAAAGAGAAATTACTGTATCAACTCGTCATTTAGTACCAAGGGAAGATGTGACACTACCAGCTCTGACAGATCAAGATCTAAAAGATGTGACACTACCAGAACAAGATCAATATGCCATAAAACTGCCAGAACAAGATTTTAATGAATTAACTATTCCTAAATCTTCATATCTTCAAGATTATGTTAGAAACTGAGCGAAAAAGAGTGTTGTATGTCTCCTTACCTTATTTACTGTATTACCTATTTATTTACCTGTAATGTTGTATATCATGTTGTCAGTGATTGTCAGAATAAGCTGTACTGAGTTTAAGCTTATTGAAGCCTTAATTCTGAAGGTCTACTACAGACAACACTGATGAGGATTAAGGGATGACCCCTCAAATACGTATGCGTATACCTTTTTTATGTGTCTCCTTATGACGTAATGTTAAATTAAAAACAAAAAGACAAGCCAGAAATGGTGGCTATGGTGGCTATAGTACTTGGAGATGAAAACTCTGTTTTTAAGGCTGCCGACTAACTCAGTCCGTAGAGCATTAGGCTCTTAACCTAAGGGTCGTGGGTTCGTGCCCCACGTTGGGCGCCAAATATGTTAAATTAAAAACAAAAAGACAAGCCAGAAATGGTGGCTATGGTGGCTATAGTATTTTTTTTATATCCTGTTCACAATCCGATGTCCACAAGTGCAGGTAAATTTATCACCTTTCCCTATCAAATAGAATTGAAAGGTGATTTTACCTGTACCGACCTGTGGACATCGGATTGTGAACGGATAATACCTGCAGATGGAAACTCTGTTTTAAGGGCTGCCAACTCACTCTTATAGTGGAGAGTGGTGTGGGTTATTAAATAGAGCACCACCTGTTTTAATGCCTTCAGTTAAGCAGAGCTTCCGATAATTCAAAAACAGGAAATCTCAAACAAAAGGTCGGTACTGTAACTGCCAAACTAAAATCCTTGACTGCTGAAATTGGCGAAAGGAAAACAAAAGAAACACCTTAAATTGAATTAATGAATTTATTAATTAGTACCTATCTACTCTCTCTTGCAATAATCTCCCATGCATCTGCAAATGCTAAAGAAAAATCTAAATATTTCAAATCAGGGTAAACAAATTATACCCAAAAAAACGCCGCACTGATAAATAAAATAGACACTGAAAAATATACACAATCGCCGAACCAGTATATTGAATCTACCTCCTGTAGGTGGTGATCGCCAAAATAATTCTTAATTTCTCAAATAAATACCGTAATTTAAAGCAATTTGGGGCGGTAGTTCGGTATGTTAATGCGTCCCTAACTAATTAAATCAATGGACTCTAAAATACCTTCGTAAATAGATCTATTTATACCTGGTGTATTGTGACAATAATAACAAGTGCACAAATTTGTGTGTTTTCAGAGATTCACGACTTGACTTGAATTTTGAAATTCAAGTCAAGTCAAGTAGTTACACATCAAGTAACTTGAAAATCAAGTTTTTCAAGCTAACTACTTGATTTTTCTTGAAAAAATAGTACTTTTTTGATATCAATCTTGTGCAAAACCACATAATGGAAGATAAATAACTTGATAATTAGTGGACTGTATAATTAGGTGGACTGGATGATCGACTGGATAGGGAAGTAAAACACACGCGCTTTTCACTGACACTATATTTACAACAATTTACACAATATTTACACTATTTACAATTACTACTACAAGATGACAAGAAGCCAGAGCTTGCTTAGATGCCCAACAGGGCAGAGCTAGATTATAAAATTTATTAAAATGTGAAAAGGTTTCTGGATGCTTGTTAACGTGGACAAGCTCCAAGCTACACTGCTGCAATGACAAAAATGGCGCGCAATATATTGACAGACATGACAAAATAGACATGACGACAACGCTGCAGTGTTGCAAACTTTATATGTATAAAAATATTTTGCCATCAAAAAGAGATAGCATGATTGTTGGAACATGTTTCCAACATGCTGGGGGGCCTAGAGTTTCACATGAAACCAAGGTAAAATTTTCCAGCAAAAAAAATAAAAAAATTAAAGAGAAAGTAAGCAACCCTTTTTTTTTAAAAAAGGTATGATTTCAATGATGATCCAGTAAACGAAAACTTAACTTACAATTAAAGCTAAAAACATTTCTGGAACACATAGTATGACATTATGTATGTATATACGAGTATAGCTAATTGAATATAAATATAAATCTAAATGTTTTACAAATATATGTACAGAATTTTGTGAATAATTTTCAAAAATATTATTAACAATTATTGTCATCAATCGGTAACACTGCAATCTTGGTAACCGATCTGAGATAAATACCTTTTTTGGTTTTCACTTCGACAACCCTTACTTTGCCGTCCTTTCCAGGTATTGCTTTAACTATTCTTGCCATTGGCCACTTATAAGAAGGTACATTATCCTCTTTTAAAATGACTAACAAGCCCTCCCTAAGGTTAGGCATCTCATCACGCCATTTTGGCCTATTTTGGAGTTGCGTTAGATAGTCGTGATACCACTTTTTCCAAAAATGCTGCTGCATCTGGACACACAATTTCCAAAACTTAAGTCGACCTTGGGGAATTTCCGTCAAATCAGGGTCAGGAAAGCTTGTGATAGGCGCACCTATCAAAAAATGACCAGGGGTCAAATAGTCCAAATCTGAAGGATCTTGTGACAAGGCTACAAGTGGTCGGGAATTTAAAATTCCTTCTACTTGGACAATAAGAGTATTAAATTGTTCATAGGTAAGCTCATTGCTACCTATGACTCGCTTGATGTGAAATTTTGCCGATTTTACTCCAGCTTCCCATAAACCACCAAAAACTGGAGAATAGCTCGGTATAAAATTAAATGTAATTTTTTCCTGAAGGGAATAATTTTCAATTTTTTCTGTTTCGTTATAAAACTCTTTGATTTTATTCTAGTATTAGCTGGTCCTGGTAAATTAGATTTAGGTAAACAATTTTTAATACTTACAATGACATCATAAAAAAGAGTTTCTACATCATCAATTGAATCATCATAGTTACCATCAAGGCACAGAATTTCAACTTGAATGTCTTTAAGCTTTTGAAAACTGTCCTGCAATATTTCCTTCCGAACTAAAAATTGGTCGGTTTTATACTCACTGTCAGGATCAGATTTGTGATCGGAAATATAACGACTTATTCTAACCATGGAGTCGATTGCTTGCTTTTTCTTTGACAATAATTTATCAATTTGCTTTTTGGTAGCCATATTTACAAAGTTTACAATCAAAAAAATAAGAAAATATCAAAAGAAATCTATAAACAAAATTTAAAATTACCTAATAAATTAGATTTTTTTTTTTTTTTAAAAACTACTTAACAAAACGAAAAACGGATAATTGTTCATCCTTTAAATAAATAATGAAAAAATAGCAATAATTAATGCGAAAAATTCAGTTTTTCAAAAATAATGCAAATTCACTCAAATTCACTGCAAAAATCCAAAATACACAAACAACAAACAACAAAACGTAAACAAATGTTTGACATTTAATTTGAGGTTAAGCTGTCGGGGTGGTGAACTCTCACTTTCATGTTCGTTGCTCCGGGGCTGTACTTCATTGCACCAAGCAAGGATACTGCACCCGGGGTGACTTGGGTTGAACCAGACGAGAAAAAGAAGCACCCTTTTGAATTTGACAAGTGAAGTTTGTTTGCTCCGCCCCACTCTACTTACGCACTTCCGGTTCCGGCGGAAACCTTCGCTGGTGGCACGTGGAACCCAACGTTGTTTGAGACACGTGCAGACTGCACAGTGGATGATTGATTTTTTGCATCACATGGCGCCAAAAATCACGATGGAACAATCAATAACCACTAAAAAGGCACTTTTTGAGGGTTTTTAAAGCACTTTTAGGTTCCGAACTATCCAGTATCCGGCTCGAACTGGCCAAAATTATGTGCAAAACCACATAATGGAAGATAAATAACTTGATAATTAGTGGACTGTATAATTAGGTGGACTGGATGATCGACTGGATAGGGAACTAAAACACACGCGCTTTTCACTGACACTATATTTACAACAATTTACACAATATTTACACTATTTACAATTACTACTACAAGATGACAAGAAGCCAGAGCTTGCTTAGATGCCCAACAGGGCAGAGCTAGATTATAAAATTTATTAAAATGTGAAAAGGTTTCTGGATGCTTGTTAACGTGGACAAGCTCCAAGCTACACTGCTGCAATGACAAAAATGGCGCGCAATATATTGACAGACATGACAAAATAGACATGACGACAACGCTGCAGTGTTGCAAACTTTATATGTATAAAAATATTTTGCCATCAAAAAGAGATAGCATGATTGTTGGAACATGTTTCCAACAAATCTGATTAACTGTGTTTTATTTGTGTCCAAGTGATTAATAGATGCTTATAGGTAAGTAAATAAGGGTTAACCTTAAGCTCTAAACCTGAAGGGTTAATAATTTAATTTTACTACAATGGAACTAAAGTTCAGCTGGTGGTGCTTGAAAGCTTAGTAAGACGCTTGGATGGTTCTTAAAGACGGCACAACAATACTCAAACCTTATTAATATAGGCTGGGCGAGGATTAGTGGTTGATAAAATCAGGCAATCCACCAGATCCAGGACTGCCTATCCGGAGCTAACCAACTTCCAAATACACTTTACCCACATAACAGTGAAAGAACATTCATATTCTCAGAATATTCCCTCAAAGAGCTTTTTGAAATGTTCTTTTAGGAATATTTAATGAATATTCTAAGATTGTTTCGATTGAAATATTCATTTTTGAACCTTCTATTTATGTACTAGGAATGTTGCTTCTATGCACCTACCTGAAAGATTGTGCTAAGAATCTACTTTATATAACAATCTTTGAATATTTTCATACGAACATTAGTATAATGTACCCTAAAAAATTTTCTTTTGGCTAATATCTCTATCAAGTATTAAGAATATACCTACCAAGTTGTGCTGAGAAGTTTATGTAGGTAGGTAACCATGATAAGAATATTTTCATATTGTTCACCTAATTATCTGAAGTACCTACTCAAAAATCATAATTTAACAATTAAACAATAATGTATCTAGAACCTACTAAGAATATTATAGGTATATTCTTTTCCTTTTGCTTTGAAGGACTTCCAAGAGAGGGACCCACACGCTATTAAAGATCTACATCTTACCTCGCGTTTGAATCACCTTGGAACCTGTTTCTCTCAGTTGGTGTGCTTTGACGAGAGCATAACAAGCTCGAAACCGGAGCTTTGGTTAAATACTTGTGTTTTCCAGAGAAGTTTTCCAACAACTCTTTCACTGCCTTTAATATAAAAGGGCTGGAAGGAGCATTATTTGGAAGCGAAAATTAACATTCCAAGTATATCCTTAGAATCAACCAAGAATGTTATGTCTAGGATTCATATTGAGAATGATATATGTAGATATATTCTAAGAATATTTCAAGCATATTGGTATAATATTCTTTTGAGAACATAACTGTAATGTCATAGAAACATTCTTTGAATGTGAAAATACCTATACATATCGAGCATATTTTTAGAATCAAACAAGAATATTCTTTTCAGGATGTACTGAGAATCTCATAGGTATATTCTAGGAATATCCTAATGGATTTCTCAGGAAGTTCTTGGGTATTGCAAACAGTATTTCTACAATCTTTTCTCAGAACATTCTCAGGACATTCGCAATGGTTTATGGCGAACATTCTAGGCACATTCCTCCTAAAAAAAGAACATTCTTAATACATTCTAAGGATGCAATTTTGTTATGTGGGTAAGGGTCTGTGAACATCAAGGTCGTCAAGATAGGGTTGAATTCATCACACTTGATAGGGCGGCAATACGGAGACCATCAGGAATGATACAGAACGTAACGAAAAAAAGGCCTAAAAGAACGAACATTGCATCAGGCTCGTGGAAACTAAGGTATGTACGTATGTACTTAAATATTTTTTCCAGTAAAGGCTCGAATTAATATTCAGAAGTAAGAAAGATGAGAATAGTCTCAAAAAAAAGAAACTTACCAATGAGTATTCGACCTTCTCTTGCACAAAGTCAAAAACGTGGAAAGTGGAACCAAAGTGTAGGTCTTTTTCCAATCAATTTAACTATAAATCAGCAAACTACTGCTATGGTGCTATAATAAAGGGTTAATAGCCACCTTTGGTTAAATTATTTGGGCTTAAACCTTTCAAAAATCGACCAAAAAAACCACGAGAAAAGCAAAAGGTGTTGCTTCTTCTCACTGAAACCAGTGAAACCGAAACCTGGTTCTGTCGCGTCACGAATTGGCTACTTTTTTCTTTCCGGTACCTTGAAACAAGTCAATCAGGTTCAAGGGGGAAGTTAGGGATTTTCACTAATTTTCAGTTTTTGGTTACTAGATTTAAATTTTCGAGCTAAAAATCAAACTGATGGGTTCATTATTTAAATAAAACCTTAACCTCAATGGTTTGTTTTTATGATTTTTACTCATATAGGAATTGAAGTAATAATTTAAATTCCTCATTTTTGGCCAAATGACTAATTTTGAAGATATATATACCTAGGTACCTAATTATTTTATTCAAATAGTAAGTTATATTTAAAATCCTATCAAGGTACTTAACAGTGAATTTTATTTTAGGGAAGTTAGAGGGCGACCCTGGACGATGTTTGAAGATTCCTTATTTACTTAAGTACCCTTCAAAGGACTACCTATTAATAAATGATTTTGGAGCGAATGAATCACTGTTTATTTAGCAATCCCAAAATAGACAATTTAAAGATAAGGTAAAGTTTGTTTATATTCAATTTATTGCCAAATTCTAAAGCAATAGAATCTGGTAAATTCTAACTCGTAACAGTAAAAGATAGAAGAACTCGCTAGAACAACATACACTGAAATTCTAAAAGAGGAGTTTTCGTAACTATTCGTTCTACGAGATCATTCTTCGTGGTTTTTGTATGGCATCATGAATAAATGCACAATATCTCTATATTACCTCGGTAATGACTAAAGTATACAATTTAACATTTATATCTCCGTAATAGATCCCTATAGGCATTATAGACATAAATAATTTAAGTCAAATTAAGCCACCCATGCATAAGATATTTTCCATTTGTGTTCACGGCAATCGATAATTAGACAAACCTGGTAGAATAAAAATGTCCATATAATGATGTAATTCCACACGCCCGACCGTTTGAAGATGTTCCCCCTTTTGGACTGTAGTTGGTTGGGGACGGACGCGCAAATAAGGCTACTTTTTTTTTTCGCTTGCTCTCTCTCCTTTTTGTAAATGCCGCTCCGCTCTATACCAATACGTAATTGGTGTTACGTGAAGAAATTCGAAGATTCTTTCCGGCTTGTTGTATTCTTATTCATGCACGAATGAGACGGATGGATCGGACAGATGTGGTCTGGTGTGTTTCGGGTTACGCGACTATCGACTATTTTCCAATAGTAAGAAGAGGCATTTTCTATTAAGGCATTATTGGATGAAAAAAAATTGACGATCGTTACCCGAAGACCCGAACAGATGATGATTTTTACTAGTGTAGCATACGAAATATGTAATTATACCATCTGATGATGACACTGGTTTCAACCACAAAGGACTGATAGCAATTAATGGTTTTTCTGATGGAGATACTCTAAACCCCTAAGAAAATTGGTCCATTATAAGACCGAAGAAGAAGATTTTTTTGTTTTTTGAGTTTTCTTAATGGAATTATTACCACCAACAATTCTCTCATTTATTTTTCGTCAAAATTTCAATCAAACTTCATGGTTTTAGGTACCCTCAAGCATCACGATTTTATCTTCATCATTCGACCAGACTTCGACATTAGCGCCACCTACATGTAAAATTATTAATGGAGTAACAATACCCTAAACGTCAAAAAATCCAATAAACCAATAAATTTCTTGTTAGGATTCATCAATTTTCTCCTTTAATAGAAAATAATTAATCCCCGCGTTAGATAGTTATAGACCTACGTGCATCTCGTTAAGAAAACTAACAATAATATATCATTTTTGACTTATGCAACCTGCCTGATTGCCAATCAAAAAAACGCTATGAAGTGGTTAAATGTATGCGTTTTTGAGCACAAGGTTTCTTGTTACCGATGTTCGCCCCGAGAGTTAGACCCGAGATTACTATAATATAATCCACGGCTAAACATAGGGATTTAATCTACTGGATGGCTAATAACCACATTGGAGCAACTAGATTTTATCAGAATTAAATAATTTATTTTTGATCAAACAGAATTTGTTGTTGCTGCTTTAGGACATGAAAACGCTGAATGCAAATATGACAGTAACTTTCTTTGAGAAAGGACGTCTCCTTGCGAGTCAGACTCGAGATTGGTTGCGACTTTGTACTTTGCCGAGCAGTGAACTGATGATGCGTGAATTTTAACAATTTTAAAGATGTATTGGTATTACTAAAAAGAATATGACGCAAAAAGTGATGCTAAAGAATTCCAAACGAGCTGGAAGCTCTTGAAATTATGAAGATGAAACATTCGTTGGATATTTTGTCAAAAGATTTTTCTTCAAGTCTTTCACATCCACTGCAAATAAAACAGATATAAATATTTGAATAATCGATAACTTAAACAAACTCCGTATTAAAATGTAGATTAGATTAGATTAGATTAATATTGGGGTGTTGTTGCACTGCGACCTAAAGATCTATTGTGCCCCCTGCTGAGGCCGATTTGATGTGGATCTCAAATCATGGTACTTTGTCCAGTCCTATGGCCTTGATGAGGGCTAGTAACTGGTACGGTGTCAAGGATGGTATGTCTCCTTCTAAAACTACATAGTCACCGAGCGGCTTCGCATACGGTTAATAGGTGTTCTGGAGTTTTTTCCTCCTCCCCGCAAAACCTGCATTCACTGGATCTCTCGAGTAGCATTTTCCTGCGGTGTTCTCGAAGGTGGCAGTGCCCTGTCATAAACCCTGTAAGAATTCTTAGTTTAGTTTTACTTAAATTTACTAGAGCTTTAGATTTTTTGGGATTGAAGTTTCCAAGGAATATCTTAGAGTGTCTCAGTCCCGGAAGGTCGTCTTCCATTTTCTTAAGTTCCGCTGTATAAGTGTTTTTACCTATACCGCAAAAAGGCTCCGGTCCTACAAACGGGGAACCGGATCCTTTCTTTGCCAAGGTATTGACTTCTTCGTTACCTTCCATTCCTATGTGTCCAGGCGCCCATAGTAAAGTAACTTTATTTTTCTTTCTTACCTCATTTAGTTTCCCTAGGCAATCCCGTACTATCTTAGAACTGATGACATATGAACTCAGTGCCATTATGGCCGATTGACTGTCGGTGAATATTGCAATATCTTGCTTGAGATAGTTCCTGTTCAGGATCATTTGAGCACATCTGTCAATGGCGTGTATTTCCGCCTGAAAGACACTGGTGAATTTACCCAGTGACACAAAATATTTGGTGCGAGGCCCAAATACTCCAGCTCCTGATCCTTTGTTCGGTTTTACCATCATAATGTACATCCACCGCAGTATTTTTGGTGTACATCTCCAGTTTTTACCCGCCAAGTTTCTGCACACCATAATGGCTTTAGTAGCTTTGTTAACAATGGCTTCTAAATGTTTTTTCCATAGAAGTTTACTATCCAGTGTTACGCTCAGATATTTGACTTCGTTTGCTTGATTTACAACCTCTCCACTTAGGTGAATTTCCCTAGTAAGTTGAATTTTCCTTCTACGTGTAAATGGTACAATAGTGGTTTTTGCTGAGTTGATGCTCAGCCCCACCGATGTGCACCATTCTTCGGTAGTACTTAGGCCTTTTTGTATGAGGTCGTATAGTGTGCCCTCAAACTTGACTTTGGCAATAATGACAATATCATCGGCGTAACCTATACAATTTAGATCCTGATTTGTCAGTCTGGACAGGAGTTCATCAACTACCAGGCTCCACAACAGGGGTGAGGTTACTTCCCCTTGAGGTGTACCACGAGTGGTTCTGATGCTTGTGGTTTGTTCACCCACAGTTGTCTCAGCTGTTCTCGTAGTCAGCATTTCACAGACCCACCGGACTATGGTTTTATTCACTCCTCTTCTTTTCAGAGCAATTTTTAACGCCCCATGGGACGTGTTATCAAAAGCCCCGGATATATCCAGGAAGGCTGTTTCTTTTTCCTTAAGGGTTTTTTGGATGATTTCTGTAAGTTGATAGAGCGTTGTCTGTCGATCTGCCTGCTCTGTATGCATGTTGGCACGAGTGTAAAGGTGCCTTCTCCAAAATTTCCTTTCTGATGTAGCTATCTACAGCTTTTTCTATCGTCTTTAGTACAAGAAACGTAAGACTAATAGGTCGAAAAAATTTAGAGTTTGCCCCATCCTTTTTTCCTATTTTGGGTATGAAGGTTACTTTAGCTCGTCGCCAGATACTCGGTATATATCCCGCTAAACTAGTCCTAGCTATTCTAAGTAGGAGAGGGAATATTTCCTTTTGCCCTTTTTGTAAAAGGGCAGGAAATATTCCGTCCACTCTTGGTGACTTAAAGGGTTGAAAAGTACTTATTGCCCATTTCATCCGTTCCGCAGTAAAAACCCTCTTTGCAGCTTCCCAGTCCTCCTTCTTCGGTTTACTGGTGTCGACTACCGTGGTTATTTCTACTGGTACGCTACCTGGAAAGTGCGTTTGAAGTAATAGGATGGCCTGCTCCTCTTCTCCTTTCGTGTAGGTGCCGTCCGGCTTTTTGAGGGCCATCACTGGATTTGTTCCTCCTTTGGCCATGGCCTTATGTAGCCTTGCAGCCGTTGGAGTGTCAGCAATTTCCTCACGAAAGGTTCTGAAATGTTGCCTTTTGGCTGTTCTTATCTCTTTGTTATACAGAGTAAGCACTTCTGCGTATCCCTGCCAATTTCCGTCACTTTTTACTGCATTGAAAAGATGACGGACTCGAAATCTCAGTTTTGACAGGTGTCTGTTCCACCATGGTGCATCTTTTTTGGATCTCGCTGTAGTCACTAGGCAACTGGATTCAAAGGCTTCCATAATTGCCTTTGTGACTTCATTAGTGTCCTGCTCCAGGTCCATGTGGTGTCTTTTCCCACCTGAACTTAAGCAGTGAAGGTTGTTCTGTAAATTGGTTTTGTAGGCTTCCCAATTGGTTTTTCTCCGAACCCTTCGTATGGGTCTATTGTATTTTACATTCTCTAGGTTCAACTCAATTATCCTGTGATCTGACAAGGATGGTTCGGTTGATACTCTCCAGTTTTTGATGAGGTCTCTAATACTGGAGCTGACTAAAGTTATATCTAATACTTCCGACCTTGTTCTAGTCACGAATGTAGGCATAGTACCAACATTCAAGACCTCAAGGTCGGTAGTCATAAGAAATTCAAGCAAACGCTCACCTCTATAGTTGATATCCGTGCTTCCCCAGATAACATGATGTGCATTGGCGTCGCAGCCTAAGAGTTGTGGCAGGCGCTCTCTTCTGCAATATCGGATCAGCTCTTTGGGCGGATTACGAACTCTCGATTCGAACCGAAACCGCCATAGATTTCGAACGCATTCCTATGCATTCACATGGAGTGCGTTCGAAATCCATGGCGGTTTCGGTTCGAATCGAGAGTTCGTAATCCGCCCCCTTGTACCTCCGGCGGTGGTGTCGTTAGCCCATCTCCAGGAAAGTATGCTGAAGCAATTACTATGTTGCGGTTGCAGCCCCCAATGTCGAGTTGTACGACAATGGGTGTCAAGTCCCGTGACATAAATTCTGTAACACACATATAATTAATGTCATTTCTTATGAGAATACCGGCTCTGGGTGATTCCTGCCTGTTGTCGTATATACTACCTTTGAAAGTTTGCTTGACAAAACTTTGATTTGCCCTCTATTGATCCAGGGTTCTTGGATCATAACTAGTCCCAGATCTTGGTTAGCGAACATTCGTACAATCACATCGGAGGATGCCCGTTTGTGTTGCAGATTGATTTGCGCTAATCTGGTGAATGTTCTAGTAATGGTAGGAGGGATCAGCAGGTGGTCTGTTTGGACTATGTCCTCTCCTCTGCTGTTCCTTACTCTGATCCGCCAGAAGCTTCTCTTCATCTTCCTTGCTAATGACCTCATCCTCAGAAGAAGAGTTGACTTTAAGAGATTCGAGGCTTAAGCCCTATAATGTAAAATAACTCCCATTTGAAATTTTCAAGAGTAGGTAGATCTGATGATAAGTTTTGAAAAAACATGAAATTTTTTGGAGTTCACTACCAAAGGAGAAAAGTTACAAAATAAGAAAACGTTTCGATTGTCCTAGTACTAGATGTATTCAATAGACGTATCTACTTGTTTTCGCATAAAAATCCACGTCGCACCTATCGCACGTAAGAAAAACCTTCAATTTCTTTTATAAAACCTATAATTTATTAAGGGGATAAATCGGATTTGAATAAAATATTATTATCAAATGGCACGCCCTCGAAGTTCGAAGTGAAGAATGTTTTAATTTATTATAGGTATAGGAATCCATAATAAATCAATTGATTTATTTTAAACAAAAAAAATCGTGCAATAACTCTCGTATATAAAGACCGCACGCTGACCAATGGGATTCTAAACGTCTTCATTAAGGAAAAATAAATGATTTTAACTGTCAGATAAAAATCGGTTGTAACAAGGAAACAAGTAATGAAGCCATTATTCTCCTGATTGTTATATTGATCTCCGACATCTTTGAAATTGTGTATGATCATTATAGCACGCCACTGTATTTTAGTTTTTATGTCAGGGGGTAATAAAAAAAAGTTGTCTTGCTTCTATTATATGGCTTCTATATTATTAAAGTGCTTTCAATGAACATTCCATGTCATTATTCATCATTTTACACCCAATTTTCCGTAATTATTCTCAAAAGATATGATGTATTTGAGCCTTAGGGCGGCTTATTTCTTAAACGTGTATTTATTTTCGAGAGATGCGTGAATTTAGGTGTGTTAATTGCCATCTCGTACGAGTGCGAGTTAACACCTTTATAAAATTGAAATAATAACATACCAGTCGCAATGTGAAATTTGTATTATTAAACCATCGAAAGTGTAAATTGAGCACAAAAATGTGCAATTCGTTATTTCCACGTATTACAATTCGAATAATGCCTGGTTACAATCCGAATTTGATTATTTTACGACTTCCGCCTAGCTAGTCCAAAATGTTTGGTCGTCATCAAATAGACAAGAATTGAAATCAAATAAAAAGACACCAGGCCATTAAAATGTTTTGTCTTGTTTTAATGACTACAGGAATAGATGCGCAGTTATTTTAAAAAGTGGGAAAAAATTGGGATTTCGCAGATTCCAATCGAAGGACGATTCTGTTTTTGTTTTGTTTTGGAGTGGCGTAAATAAATATAAGAGCATTGGATATAATACAGGGGGTTTGAAAATAACAAAATTCGTTTGTTCATGAAACTTATTTGGTCATCACTTCATTTTGGGTGTGGAATACAAGGGGTGGAACACTTTTGTTCTATGTTTGGGGGTGGACATTTTGAAAAGTGGAAAATATAAGTACGAAAATATCCGAAGATTTTTTCTCGCCGAGTCGAGTAAAACAACTTTCATAGTTCGATTAAATCTCGGTGTGACGAGATATGTTATGTTGGTCGAGGAAAAGTTCGGAAACTTTATTTAACGTCTCGAGCGCGTCTATTTTGGAAATTTCATTGTAGGTATTCGAAAAAACAAGACTTCTAGTAAAATCCGGAATGCGATGTCGTCTATGAGTAGAATCATGGAGTAATAATTTGGAAGTCAGTTCAAGTACTAGATTTTGCATAGGTAGGTACGTTTCAATGGCTATGCGTAAAACAGATGCAAATGCTTTTGCTTAAGCTTTCTGAGATAAACATATTCAGCTTTAATACAGCTAAAAGGGACCAGAGAGTTCACTTTATACGCACGACTGATTAAGTGATAAGTAAGTACATTTTCAATTTCAATTTTGTTCAATAAAAGTTGTTTGTAAGGTTAGTTTTAGTGAACTGGGAATCCACTGAATCCAGTGACAATATTATTTCGTTTTATACGAGAATCTTTAATCTCTGGCATCATCATGCTGTTCAGAGGAAATTGATGTTACGCCTGTGAAATCCTCCAACGATCCCGTTATCAGTAGTTGGTTTTGGTGGAACATAAGAATCGAGGACTGCTTCTGTGAAGCCTCTTTGAACGATAAATTCAGTGACTTTGACTCTGTGTTTGCACACTGTTCAATTACCATATCTGGTGAGGTCTGGCTTCAAAATGTATTCATCCGTTGTTTCAACTTTGCCTCATGCATATTTTGTGCTTAGGTAGTTGTGGCAAGATGTGGTAAGCTTTTGCATAGTAGGTAGGTACCACTTACTGCGAAATATGGAATCATGAGTGTCACACTACAGAGATGTAACTACGAGCTGCCAGGTTCCTCAGTTTCTATGAAATGCTTCTCTGACAATATTTGTTGTTAAAAATGTTAACTTGAATTTGAAAGCGCAAAAAATTCTATAAATTAGGAAGAACTCAAAACCAACCGTCCTACCCCGATTATTTGTAATTTCACTAAATTTTTGAAGTACCTACATACTTTTGGCTGTATATCGACACGTGTTAAAATAGCTCAACCCATTGCTGAGAACATTGACAACCAGGCTCCAAACTAACGTTATACCGCATTCGGCAGAATCGATCATGGCTTACTGCTTGATAAAGTCAGTATCTTGGTTTATACAGACGCCTCATTAGCCAATTCAAGTTTGCAGAATTTGTTGTAACGATCTGGTGTGCCACAATGCCCCAACTTGGGACTTTTGTTGTTCAATTTTTTCCATCAAATGTTACCAATGTGAACTGTAGATGCTGATGACCTGAAGCTTTATAGCAGTCTAAAAATCATAAACTCTTTCAGGGAATGGTGTCGAATAACAACCACCCTAAAGCGACCAGAATCTTTTATAGACCTTGGGGTAACATTTGACAAGGAATAAACATTAAACTGCCACATTGATCGAATTGTTGATTCGAAAGACATATATATTCATAGTTCGATGTAGTTGTAATTTTGTAAATGTGTCTAAACATGTTTATAAGCCTTTGTGCGATCGAAACTATAGAATATGCTTCTCTAGTCTTAATTATCTCCTCCTCATCGGCGTCATTTTGACCGTATTTGAAGCTGTGCAGAAACACTGAAGTTCTTGACTTTTCCTTGAATTGTTATTAAAACGAAAACATTGTATTATTTGAACCACCCTGTACCCGCGGTCATCTAAATTTTCAATCGCAATTTCTTCTGCGGAGGACAGGGCTGTTATATCATGTCATATACACAGAATTCCGGCTTTTTTGGACCACTCCATATTCATAGCTCCCCCAACCCTAATTTCCATTTGTAATTCAGAAAGCGGTAGGTAATTGTAATTGAGAATAATCATATGTAATTGAGAAAGCGTCAAATGTAATTTAAAATTGTCAAATGTACCTAATTGAGAATGCGTTAATTGTAATCGAGACTAGTCAAATGTAATTGAGAAAGCGGCAAATGTAATTGAGAAAACGCTAAATGTTAAAGTGTAATTCAGATAGCATCAAATGGGATTTAGAATAGGTTAAATGAAACTGAGAGCACTCTTGAGATCACTCGTGAGATCATGAACATTCGAAAATTTTATACACAAATTCGTGAGAATTTATAGGGATATCAGATATGGATCGCTCAATAATTTTCCACAGTTCCGCATTTTGCATGATCTCAATTTCATTTGACCTATTCAGAATATCATTTAATTGATGCTTTCTGAAATACAATTAACGCATTTGCAATTACATTCAACGTTTTCTCAATTACATTTGACGGTTTCTCAATTAACGCATTAGCAATTATTACATAACTATTCTCAATCACATTTAACGCTTTCTCAATTACATTTAACTATTCTCAATTACATTTAACTCTTCTCCTTTACAATCATTTTACAATTAACTCATTCTGAATAACATTTGTCTATTTTCAATTACCTACCTTTGACGGTTTTTGAAATACATTACTGTTTCTCAATTACATTACAATGGCATGTAATATTGACAGTTGAGTTGAAGAGGGCGCTTCTGTACTTGGAGCTCTTTTGGTGCGTGAATAATCGAATGTAATTTTAACCTCAAAAGTCAAGTTTGATGTGTGGTTTCAAGACATAAGCTAACGACACTTTTGAAAATATTCTTTAAAGGCGGGGAACTTAACTGGATATTTGCTGCCATTGAAAAAGGTGTAGTTTAACCAACGATTAAAATGTGACGTTCAAAATACGCACTGGGATTTAAAAAAAAAACTAGTTCTCTTACGAATCTAAAATTACTTCCTGTAAATTCAAACTCATTGGTGTAAAAAGTACAACTACAACGTACAGTGGACTCTCTATAGGCGGTTACACACGGGCGTGGATGGCTTAATACATATATAGTCCGTTGCATGGTTCTTGACCTACGGCTACTGAATAGACAGAGGGGATAATGGGCTATTGCTGCGATGTCAGTTGTCATATCGATAATATTTAGTAATACATGAAAATTGCAATAAAATTTCCTTCATTTTCATGTAATAATAAATATTATTATTGATATGACAACGCAGCAATAGCCCATTGTTCTTTCTGTCTATTCAGTAGTCGTAGCTCAAGAACCATGCAACGGACTATACGTGCATATATCAACGTGCAAACAACAACGTGCATGTCGCGTTTGTACAGACGCTCGCACAAAACTGCAATCTTGCTATTAGGCGGTTACACACGGACGTTGATGTCTGAAAACATGTACGCACATACATGAACGTGCAAACAAAAACATCAATGTGTATGCAAAATACCGTTGCGTTTTTGAATGTGCAATTTTGAATGCACACTCGGAATACTGTAGCAAGAATAGCAAGACTGCAGTTTTGTGCGAGCGTCTGTACAAAAGCGCCATGCACGTTGTTGTTTGCACGTTGATGTATGCACGTATATGTATTAAGACATCCACGTCCGTGTGTAACCGCCCATTCTTGCTACAGTAATTCGAGTGTGCATATAAAATTTCTAGCGATTCCACATTCAAAAACGCAACGGTATTTTGCATACACATTGATGTTTTTGTTTGCGCGTTCATGTAGGTATGTGCGTACATGTTTTCAGACATCCACTACTGTGACACGGACGCCACATGCCTCATCTGAAACCTTATCTAAAACGGTACTGGTGGCGTCACCTATACGTTATTACATAAACCTTCCATGCATGAATGAGTAAAAAACTTTTTTTTCTAGAGCCGATGTCTGGGGCGCGTTCAGATTATACGTCGTGTGTCACCGGAGCGCTCTCTTGTTGTTCAATCTACACTAGTTCTGTTCGTTTATTTGATCTGTGCGCACCGTGCGCTCGAAATTGTCCGCTTATTCTCTTTGGAGCTTTCCGAGTCTATACTTGGTTTACCCTATGATTAGCTGACCTCTGCTCAAATTCCACACGCTCCGCACTCCGCGCGAATAAACGAACGCAGCTAGTGACTCTCCGCTCGTTTTTCCTCTACCCTGCCCTCTCAAGCACCTGCTATTTTATGGGTGCATCGAAAACACGACACTTAAAGTAGGGTGCGTTCTAGTGACACAACAGGGTTGCGTTTAGAGCCACTCTGGGTGTGAGAGTGACCCTAGAGTAACTCCGTAACCGTTCATAAATTAACAAGTGCTTAAAGCCTGTTTTTTTTTTAAAAGATAAAAGTCAAAATGACATTATGTTGGCAATACAATGTAAAATTGTCAATGCTTTCAAATTTTTTATATAGAACAGGCTTGTGTTGCCAACATAGTTACTAAATTTTTGACTTGGGGAATTAAAAAAAAAAAACAGACTTTACTTGGAGTGTTAGGGTGGATTTTCATGCATCCGTTTTTCCGACGAAAGATGTCCGAAAAACATTCTATTCTGACATAATCGTATAAAAATATGTCAAAATAGAAGATTTTTCGGACATATTTCGTCGGAAAACGGATGCATGAAAAGTAAGCTTTAAGCCTAGTACTCATAACTGCGAAATACGCACTTTTTTGACATTGCTTCGACAAATTGACGTTTTATGCGTGAATCAAACGTCAAATTGTCGAAGCAATGTCAAAAAAGTGAGAATTTCGCAGTTATGAGTACTAGGCTTTACACTGGAATCGTTCAGGAATCGAGAGTTGACGTGCCCAGAGTGCGCCCAAATTATCCCACTCAGGGACTGGGTTGAATAACGCCCCGCTGTTTTTACTGGGTTTGACGTGATTTCAAGGTTATTTTCATTATGATTATTCTTAGTGATTATTAGTGATGAAGTCTATCTGAAGCACTTTCTTCAGATAAAGGATGTTCCAGCAGAACCTCTTTTGATACGAACATAAAACATGCACTTCTTACTGCCATTTTTAAAATTGTAGTGTTGAACTTGCGTCGTAATTCAGGACATTGGACTACCGCAACGCCCCAATACGTTCAGAAATAGCGCACCCAGAGTGCTCTCCAAGTGATGAGGTCAAAACACTCTAACAAACAACTACTCTATCTTCGCACTCCATTTCTAAACGCATTCCAGTTGTTGCACCAGAGTGTGAAGATAGAAGCTACGGGCGTGGAGCAGCAAATTCGTCACACGTGGTGTGAAATGAAAACCATTTCCGACGTCATCATCTGTTCAAACAGCCTACGTCAAGGCGAGAAATAACATGCTGCCTACGTCACAACTGGTAATTTGGCTTGGGGGTAAAGGGGGCGGGATTTGTTATACACAGTAGGCGTTATGAGGATAGGCCATTCTGTAGTAGTAGTGTGTATCATCCTTGCCCTGCAACAGCCGAGGCCGAGAGGATTCCGAACCCACGATTCGATAATAGGTCTCTTTGGATCTACCTCTTGATGATTCGGACTGTTCAAAATCAGTTCTGAATTGAACTGCGCTTGCGCATTTGTTTATGTTCGATATGAATAAATGTGCAAACGCAGTTCGATTCTGAACTAAGTCCAAACAAACCTAATTCCTCGTCAGGTACTTTTGCACCAGTTTATTTGGATTGACACGGTGCACTTCCTGTGATGTCACGTACGTTACTCCGTGATCGCTCTGTTCGCTCCATGGAGCCACGGGAGTGCACTATATCAAGCCAAATGAAATAATACAAAAGGGTGCAAAAGTACTTGAAAATACAGGATACTTTTGTCTCAATTTAATAGATCGGCGCGCCCGTTCCAGAGCCGCTTTCCAGTATGGAAGTGTGACGCCCGGAGCTACTCGGGGCGTTGAGCCCCCGAGCTGTACGTACGCGTCAACCTATCAGCTGCCACATCTGTGGGTGGCTATTTATCTATTTATTTCTTGTTATATCTCAAGATTGAACATTTTAATAGTTATTAATGATACAAGTTCGATATGAACGCCATAATGAAACGCGTGTAACGTTAAACCACGAGGCGTTAGCCGAGTGGTTTAGTTACACAAGTTTCATTAATAAAGTTCATATCGAACGTGTATCATTCAAAATTTAATCTACAATGGTCCAAATAAATTTGATTTGCCTTGAAATAGCAAAAACTTTTCAAATTAAAATTTGAAATTTAGCAGGTGCCCGTACTAGTCGAGAACCTGCTTGTTGGTTTTTAGAATTTTGACTTTGGCAGCTTCAATATTGGAGTCCATTTTTGTGCCATAAATTCAATTTTATAGTGGAAAATAATATTATTATTGGTGATTCTGAGTTCGAAAGTGTCTCTTCCAATATAGAGACATCATTATTGAAAAGGTTCTTCTGGCAACTAACTTTCTTTTTGTATATTTTTCATTTCAAAATTTGGGTGTTATTATGAATTCTTAAACGCACTAGTGCTATTATGAAGGACCTAATGACATTCAAATGACAATGCTAAATGTGTCATAATGACACCGACGTAGATTAAATATATAGTTTTGATTCTCTTTCATTTTTGATAAATAAAAAAACAAACTGCACAAACAAACAGATAATTATTTTTAAAATTTGACATATTTGACATAAGACTGGCGTCTCACGCCATGATACTGGAACGGTACAAATCTAGTGCGTGGCGCCCCCGAGGTGCTCTGGAGCGCGCCAGAGCGCGCCAATGTGCATACTGGAAAGCGGCTCAGGTACGTGTAAAGTCTGTTTTTTTTTTTAAAGATAAATCCCCAATTTAAGTCAACGATTTAGTAACTATGTTGACAACACAAGCCTTTTCTACATAAAAAATTTGAAAGCATTGACAAGTTTACATTGTATTGCCAATATAAGATCATTTTGACTTTTATCTTTAAAAAAAAACAGACATTAGTGTGCAGGCAAAGTGTATTCCTTTTATACATCGTGTCACACCAAACGTGTCGCTCTAGAGCTTCTCGGAGTCACTCCAAAACACACAATTCAGATTATCATTATTCTTTATTGATGGTCTAATAGGGCTTCTTTTGCACCCCACGCAAATTTGGTGCATCAAGGGTAAGGGGGATGCACTATAAGCGACTCGAGTGCTTAATGTACAGTCTAATCCCAAAATAGCGAAAAATGACAAGATCTGTCAGCCGGGTGTCCGACTTTTTATGCTCACAGCTGCACTTTTAAAAGGAATGTTCAAGCTTATGACATTGAGCAGCTCCGACTAACTCAACGGGTTAAAGGAATACAAATTGCGAACCAGTGCAACAGTCATTTCACACTCGATCTAGAGTGACGGTTCGAAGTGTTCGAACCAAACCAACGAGCCGAACTGCACTAGAGCTATATGACAAGTAGTTGTATTCCTTTCACAACTAGGACGAGCTCCGGAACAGCTCCGGGGCTTCACGCGCTTATTGCTTTCGAAAAGTGTTTGTTGCACCACGCATCTCTGTTCCTTTCAAAATTGAGGGCGACTAACACCGGAGCGAGTAGATCAAGTGTTTTAAACTCTTGAAAGGAATACAACTATAACATCGTGTCGCATTGTCGTATCGCTAGCTCGTTTTTCCCTCACCCTAAAAAAAAAAAATGTGTGGCGACATCTACTTAATATATCTCATACTACCAGCCATTCAAGCCCAAGGATAATACACACTACTACTACAGGATAGCCTATCCACATAAGGCCTGTGTAGAAAGAATTTGAAACCTCCCCACCATGCCAAATCATTAGTTGTGATGTAGCAATTGGTCGTATCTCGCTTTGACGTAGTTTGCACCACAGGTTATGATTCCGCGGGCTTTTGCTTTATGAATACTTGATTTCACTACAGTAATTAAAATTTGCAGGTTTACAGCAACAACTATTTTTTAGGTCTCGTTTACATCTTCCTATTTAAATCAAACTGAAATAATATTTTTCATCATAAATTTACTATGACCGCTGGCGCAAACAGTTAACGTCGCTGATGACTCAGTTAATGACGTCGACAATGGTGATACACGATACACCAATATGGCGGCGATTACCAAAAACGAGGCCGATAAGCAATCCTTAGTAGTTGTGTATTGTCCTTGATTCAAGCCCGCCATTAGCTCTGGTTCCGTTCCAACCGACATGAGATTAGAACCGTTCTAGAACGGTAATTTCCAGTTAATCAATTCGTTTGTCAAGTAGGATAAACGTTCAACTTATTGAAAAATAGATGGGCAACTGGAAATGACTGGTTTGGAATTGTTCTCATGTCGGCTGGAACAGAGCTTTTATCTAGATCATGATAAATGTGTATTGAACGGTATTTTGTTCTGAGTTCTCCGAGCATGAATTTACCGATTGTTTATTTAAAAAGTGTACTCGGTGCAGGCTCATTTGCGTTCGTTTATTAAAATTTCGGGAAATCGGATACTGGTCGGGGATTCTAAAATCACGATTCGACATACGATTCGACAACGAGACGATTTTTCCGACGATTCTAGGTTAGAAATCTCATTGGAATTATACCTTTCGACACGACAAGGCCGGTATCGTTGTCGAGTCGTGTGTCGAATCGTGATTTTAGAATCTCGGCCCTGCGTTTAACTGCTCTGTTCGCTCGTTGGTCACGTGATTACGGCTCCGCTCCGCACGCTCTGCTCTTTGAGCAAAATACCGAACGCAAGTGGAATATGTAACTTGAGCCGATAAAACAGTTTTCTATATAGGATATTATTTATGACAAATAACTTGTCAGCGTCAATTAAAGGGGCGGTTTGATTTTTGACAGTTTGTATTTTTGAAAATTTAACGGTAAATCATTGCGGTAAACTGTCTTCGCTTTGTTCGCGTCAGAATATAGATCCTAGAATTATTAAAGTTATTTACTGAATAATTCTTCAAATTTTGTTAAAATTTAAATTTAAGTGACTACTGAACTATGTAAAGCTAAATGAATTTGTATCGATTTTTCTAGAATTAAAAATAATTCCAACTTCCAACGGTTTTGCTTTGTCAGCTGTCACTTTTGGCGTAGGAATAATCGACGTCCTTCCTTTCCTTCCCGCAAAAGATTAGAGCAGTCATCTTACATGTGGTGTCCACCGGTATTTTAAGTAAAAAAACCCGAAAATAATCCCTTGAATTAGTTAAATACGTAAATTATAAAGTGTAAAGATGCATCAGGAAACCCTACAACTGGTGCAAGTCCTAGAAAAAACCGTATCGCCGGGTAAGTACACCTTTTTCCACAAGGTCCATTATCAACTTGTCATTTTTTTTTCTTACATATTATTATAAAAATTCTATTTCATTGTTTATAATGTTATTGTAACAACAAAAACGTAATAGGAAATATACTAATCACTAAATTTAGTAATTACCGATAACCTTCAGTAGCATATTAAGGTCGTTGGCTCTGATTTTATCTAGCCTGTGATATCACACATCACATCACATATTTGTAAAAGTTTCCCAGGTTTTTATCATTTTATCATGAAAATCGGAATATATCGATATATTTCTATGTAAAATTGGTTTTGAATGCTTATTGGAAATCTCTCATAAAGTAGCAAATACTAACTGCAAAAATGTTTGGTCATTTTTCTGACTCATCTATAAAAGGAATAGGAAATGTCTTTGCTGGTTAGCTAAAAACTGTTGCTTTTGGATATTATAGCATAGGTGACATGATTTTGAGGTTGCCTAAACATAAATTGGAAAAGGAAAATGAGAAACATTTACCTAACTCTCGACCTAACTATTGCAATGTAAATGTAAAACAAGTAGGTTTTGAGAACCACCTAGGGAAATTGCTTAGGGTAAAGAGCCAATTCGATTTCTGTTGTTGATCAAAAACAACTTCAACTGCAATCTTATCTGGATATTGCACCATAGAAGTGTTGCAGTGTATGAGTGTTAGTGTAGCTATGCTAACATGAAGTTGAGTAGAGACAGACAATGCAACATATGCTCCAATGTCTAGACTTTACCATAACATGGATCAGATTTTTCTATTCTCAAAAATGAATTGAAAACATAACCCTTATAATCTCATGATTTTATATAGTAGAGAAGTTCCGAGAAAAGCGAGGATAAAAGTTCTTTATGTAGAGAAAAAATAAACTAAAAATTAAAATAATGCATAATTGTAACCAATTATTTTAATTTTTTTGTATTAAAGTTCAACTGAAGTGCATATCAAAATACTAATATGTGATACATGGGGAGGAAGTCAAAAAAATCAAATCAGGGTTTCAGTACTAACAACAGAAATTGTGGTTGGATTCTGATGAGCATCAAAAAATAAATATTGTAGGTGTTATTCCCTTGCAAGAGTTAGAAATTGAAATATCAGCAATATGCATCAAATACTTACAAGGTCAAAAATATAATATTTAATGGATTAACATTTATTTTTAGATAAGCAGAACCCTCGACTCAACAGAATAATATATTTTTTTTTATATGTGTCTCTCTGTTCTCCATAAATTTTTGTATCCCATGAAAACTTTTCGCCATCTACTGTTACTGACTTTTATTCTATAAATTAATGATTAGTCAGTACTCGGTACCTTCCAACTTTAAATAGTTATTTTGAAAATTTGATATGAAATAATTAAACAAAAATGAACATTCTAACAACACATTTAGAAATATAATATGTTGCTTACTCATTTGTTTTTCATCAAGATTGTCTGATGAATACACTTATTCTGGTACTTTTCCTCTTGCTGTTTTAGAAAATATAAACATTTCTTTTGCATTTTGGTTTTGAAGCTACTAAGTACTGAACTCGGTACTGAATCATCAATATCCTCAGCTACTACTTCCCAAATTCAATAATCCCTTTTATCTGAATACATGATATTGTCCCTCAATTAGGCACCTTTAGTTTCAATAATTGCAATGCCTTTTTTGTTTTAAGTACAATTTAGTTTAATTCAGTCGATTGATTGAGTAAGTACCTAATTCTATTTATCAAACTATTTTTTTTGCAAATATACACAAACTGATTACTGACATTTTGAAACTATTAAATTAAAGAACATTTTTGGTTTTGTTATCATACTTGTAGTAATTCTTCTGGTGAGGTGAACATTTACATTGAGGTGTAACCTCAGGTGAAAGTCCCCCATAGATGCCAAGTAATATTAGAGATAGTGTTTACTTTATGTTCAACTTCCAGACAAAAATGATCAGGATCAAGCCTCCTCCTTCCTTGAACAAGCAGCAGCCACAAATCTGCTGGGCTTCATCAAAACTCTGTCCGACGTCCTCAGACATGGCGGCAACAGTTCTGTGGCCCGAATGGCCGCTGGGCTACAGCTCAAGAATCAACTTACAGCCAAAGACCTGAGCATGAAAGATCAATACCAACAAAGATGGCTCGCCTTTCCTGCCGACGTTAGAACCTACATCAAAAAAAATGTTGTTGGGGCTCTTGGAACTGAAACTAATAGGCCATCCTCTGCGGCTCAATGTGTGGCTTATATTGGAGTAGCTGAGCTGCCAAAGGGAGATTGGCCAGATTTAATTTCAACTTTAGTTGCCAATGTTGTGAATGCTACATCAGAAATGCAAAAAGAAGCGACCCTAGAAACTATCGGTTATATTTGTTCTGAAATTGACTCCGACGTTCTTGTAAGTCAATCAAATGACATTCTAACAGCCATAGTAAATGGTATGCGAGTAACTGAACAAAATAATCACGTCAGGTTAGCAGCTACAAGGGCTTTATTGAATTCTTTGGAGTTCACTAAAGCTAATTTTGAGCAACCAACTGAAAGAAACTATATTATGGAAGTTGTTTGTGAAGCCACCCAATCTCCTGAGGCCCAAATTAAAGTTACAGCATTGGAATGCTTAGTAAAAATCATGACACTTTATTACCAACACATGGAAGCCTACATGTGTGCTGCATTATTTCCTATCACATTAGAAGCCATGAAGTCAGAGAATGATGCAGTTGCATTGCAAGGAATAGAATTTTGGTCCAATGTCAGTGATGAAGAGGTAGATTTATCCATAGAAGATAGTGAAGCTCAAGAAGCTGGCAGGCCACCTTCTCGAGTTTCGCGTCATTATGCTAAAGGTGCCCTTCAGTACATTGTCCCAATTTTATTGCAAAAACTAACAAAACAAGAAGAATTAGATGATGAAGATGATTGGAATCCCAGCAAAGCTGCTGGTGTTTGCTTGATGCTGCTAGCGACATGTTGTGAAGAAGAAATTGTCCCTCATGTATTGCCATTCATTAAAGACAACATTAAATCTGATAATTGGAGATATAGAGATGCCTCTCTTATGGCTTTCGGTTCTATATTGGGTGGTCTAGATTCTGCTACATTAAAACCTTTAGTAGAACAAGCCATGCCAACACTAATAGAACTTATGTATGATAGCAGTGTTGTAGTCAGAGATACAGCAGCTTGGACCTTCGGCAGGATTTGTGAGATAATACCTGAAGCTGCCATAAATGAAGCCTTTTTGAAACCATTGCTGGAAAGTTTGATTACTGGACTTAAAGCTGAGCCCAGAGTTGGAGCAAATGTTTGCTGGGCATTTTCAGGTAAATATTTTTAATAATTTTAAATTCACTTTTCAATGAATTATGTTTAGGTTTGGCTGAAGCTGCATATGAAGCTGCTAACCGCGACATTGGCGGCGGTGATGATCCAACTCCTGAAACTTATTGTTTATCGCAATATTTTGAATTTATAGTGCAAAGGTAACTATTTCAACCTCTTTTTGTTAACTAATAATCATGTTACTTTTTTTTTAAAAAAGGCTATTGGAAACTACAGACAGACCAGACGGGGCACAGGCCAATCTTAGGCCTGCTGCCTACGAAGCCCTTATGGAAATGATTAAAAATTCGCCTAGGGATTGTTACGTTACTGTACAAAAGACAACAATGATCATTTTGGAGAGATTACAACAGGTAATGGTGAGTTTAGGTAAAAAAAACAAATTACCAACTAAGAATTGACCGCAATGGGTAGTTTCAGCACATTTGAATTTCATCGTTCTAATATTTGAATGGAACTGAATGAATGAGTTGTATGAACTTGAATAAAAATACCCTTTCTTCTAATTGGATTTGCAAACTAATATTTTATAGCTAATTTTTTTTGTTGAAAATACTGTTTCATGGGCCATGGGTATGGGTCTACTCAGTTTTAGTAAAATTTGCTTTTTAAATTAAAGTTGGCCAACTCTTAGTTGAGAATCGTTGTGAACAATCCTAACTTAACTGGGTAATATGAAATGAACATTAGAGCTCTTTTTTTTGTGTCAACTAAGGCTTTGTGATATAAAATTTGACTCTGCATTTTTTTAAGTGTGGCAACATTGAGATATTATTTTTTAATGTATGTACTTATACTTATTGATTTTGGAGCCTAGATTGAACCCGAAGTAATTGAAGGTCTAAATTATTATGTGAATCTTATCCAAAAATGAGATGCTTACTTATTGAACCACTAAAATTACAATTTTCTTTAAATCGTCAGTGTTGATATAAGCAAAATTGCAGTATCAATTTGTTCAAAATTATTTGCGTTTACGGAAATTGAAAATTCACATCCAGAAGTTGAAATTTTTGAAACCTGGGAGACATTTTTTCAGACATTAATTTAAAATTCTACAGTCGAAGAATATTTAAATGCTAAGCAACATTTTTGATTACCTAATTTTACCCTCATTGAACAACCTACGAGATTGTCCTGAAATTATAGCATAGTACATGCTCATATTTCAACTCTTGGCTGGTAGCTTTGACTACTTGTCTTTAAGATTATGCAGAAAATAATAAATGTTTTTTGAGGAGAAAATATCCATTATTTTTTTACTTTGTGTTTGTAACTGAATAATTTTTTTCCTAAGGTCCTTCAAATGGAATCTCACATTAGTAATCACAACGATCGTTCCCAATTCAACGATCTACAATCCCTATTGTGTGGCACATTGCAATCTGTTTTGAGAAAGGTCACTCCTGAGGATGCCCCTCAAATTTCAGATGCTGTAAGTGGCTAATTTTCGCCTTATTTGTTTTTTTCTAAATGGTTTTTTTTTATTAGGTTATGACAGCTCTCCTAACAATGTTCAACTCAAACAAAAGTGGTGGAGTCCAGGAAGATGCACTTATGGCTGTTTCTACGCTTGTTGAAACGTTAGGAGAAGGATTCTTGAAGTACATGGATGCTTTCAAACCATTTTTGTATTTGGGATTAAAAAATCATGCTGAATATCAAGTAAGTATTTGTGTGCTGTATAGATGGACATAGTTTCAATATTTTTTGCTCTAGGTTTGCGGTACAGCTGTGGGACTTACTGGGGACATATTTAGAGCTTTAAGATTCAAAGCTCTACCATATTGCGATGAAATTATGACACTTTTGCTGGAAAATCTAGGTGAACCTTCTGTACACCGTAGCGTAAAACCTCAAATTCTATCCGTGTTCGGCGATATAGTTTTAAGTATAGGAGCTGAATTCAAGAAATATTTGGAGGTTGTTTTGGGAACTTTGGCGCAGGCGTCTCAAGCCCAGGTAATAATCTTTTGGTTTGCTGAAAAATCACTTATAACTTGGCCAGTGTTTAATAAGCAACTGAATAATAAATATAACAGAATAATCAATTTTTAGGCATCCAGTCCTCTGGGTTAAATATTGTCAATTAAATTTGAGTTTCAAAAAAGAATATTCAAAAAAACAAATTAATTTAGGTTGATCGGTCAGACTTTGACATGGTAGACTACCTGAATGAGTTACGCGAAGGAGTCCTAGACGCATACACCGGAATCATTCAAGGCCTAAAAGGCGATGGACCGACACCTTCATCAGAAGTGGCTGCACTAGAACCCCATATACCATTCATAGTTCAGTTTATCACAATTGTCGCGCAAGATACTGAGCACTCGGACGGAACTGTGGCTGTCGCTGCAGGTATTGTAGGTGATTTGTGTACCGCCTTCGGCCCTCCGATGTTGCCCCTTTTGGACTTAGTTCCCATCAATGATATGCTAGCACAAGGACGAAGATCCAGGGTGGGGCGTACTAAAACTCTTGCCACTTGGGCTTCAAAGGAACTCAAGAAGCTGAAGTATGCACAGACGCAACAGCCTAGTGCGCCTGCGGCCAGTTGGTAAGTGAATTTACTTTTTTGTTTCCCAAAAAAAAGAACAGTAAACAAGTGAAAGTTGGCATATATTTTTTTAGGAAACTTGTTGAGGTGCAGCAGAAATTTTATTGAGAACAGCACTGTAAGTTGTTTTGTTTAACAAAATTGTGGTCAGTGTTTTTTTTAGCACTAAATTTTGATATATGCTAGCTTTCACTGGAACTTATGCTTTTTTTGTGATATGTTTGATCTTTCGAATTTTGCCTTATATCCAATTTCCCATTTATTATTATTACAAGTATGAGAATGTTTGCTTGGCCTACAAAACTAATTCACAATCATGAGTTTGCATTTTTTTTTCTCATTTTCCTTAGAAGGATTAGAAATTGTATCGCATGAAACATGGGAAATTGTTTACTATATAGTTACTAGCACAGCTCTAATATTCTATTTTCTAATGCTTATTTTTATAAGTAACCAATTTTTAAGCAGCTCGGCCTTTTGTTCTGTAGATCTTGATATAAATGCAATGTAATAATGTGTTCGATTTTGAATGTCTTTTCTGGAACTTGTTGCAGTGTGTGAATCTCATTCCAATACATTCTCACCATTACAGTATGTGAATCTCAGTCATTGTAGTTTCTCAAGTTGTAAAGTTCTGGACTAGAATAGTCTCGAAATTTTTTGAATATCAAACTGACCACTTCCGAGATGAAAATACAGGGAATAGTCATTATATGTTCCTACTTGAAACAAGGCCTACAGCTTTCTCGACGATTTACCCTACACAAATAACGCAGAGCTCGTTTCTGACAGATAAACACTGATTAAACAGCTGCCTGTGTTGAAAAAACCCAGAATGCTATGCCATATCTGATGTGAGACTCTATAAGTGCATGATACGCTATTTTGGCTGTGTGCTTTCCCAGTTCATGAAGGATGCTTTTCACTATATAACAGCTCTGTGAGAGTTTTTTATTAAGGGTATCAATATGAGTGTCAAATTTAAGTCTTGAATCTATGTGCATACCAAGAAATTTTACAACAGTTCTATCTTCTACCAGTCAAGTGTGATTTCATTAAGAGTGCATTTAAATGAAAGTATATTTGTTTTGGATATGTTGAAAGGAAGCTTTGATGGGCTCGCGTCTCTTGCATCCCCGTACATCTTTAGATCCCTTAACTAATACCAGAGGGCGTTTACTGTTGGACTTCGTTACCATCAACAACCTAGCGGTATTAAATGGAAGAACAGTAAATGATTCTCCTGCACAATTCACTTTCAGTAATGCACGGGGAAACAGTACAATCGATTTATTTTTATCAAATGCTGAGGGTTTAAATTGTGTTGAGAACCTGCAGGTTAACTCAGAAATTTTTTCTTCAACGCATTTCCCGGTTTGTGTCGAGTTAAATATTTTTAGAAGCAATATTAGAAATGTTCAAATTTTGCCTCCAATCGTGCAGTCGACACGCTCCCTTCAGTGGAAGGACGATCGCTTGGCTCGAAATACATATCAGCAGCATTTGCAGTTCTCACCACTAGTTATTCCTAATAATGATATTAATGGCTGTTTTTCAAATTTCTGCGCAGCCTTGAATAATGCGGCAGCGGCAGCGAATTTGATTGTGACGAGGTCCAACTCTGGTATGCCTATGCGAAAAGCTCGCCATAAACCATGGTACGACTATCAATGTTTAGATAGGAAAAAACTAGTACGTCAAAGTTTGAAAGAAGCAAAACTAAACAACTTTAGCCAACTGTTTAGGGCAATTTATTTCGAGCACAAGGCGGAGTACAAACGGCTCTTATCATGTAAGAAGCGCAACTACAACAAGTTATTGTCCGAAACTTTTAGGAATACGCGCGACTCAAGGTCTTTTTGGGAAAATATAAAAAAATTAAAGGGTTTATCGGTTAGGTCTGACTTGAGCATTGAAACGTGGGAAGGTTTTTTTACCGGTGTTTATCATCACAGTGCTAAACTCGAACTGAACTTTTTCGGAACCTTTGACCCGCTATTGGATAAAATAGTCGAACTAAAAGAGCTTCAAATTGTCTTGCAGTCGTGTAAAAATAATAAAGCTCCTGGCAATGATCAAATCCCCTACGAGTTTTTAAAGAACCTGCCACAGAACTGGTTATTGTATTTGTGTACTTTGTTCTCAAATGTAATTAAATGTCACACTGTTCCGGACTCCTGGACAAAAGTAATTTTTTCAATGCTTTACAAAAAGGGCGAGCAACAAGACCCAAATAATTACAGGTCCATCGCTTTGGTTAGCTGCTGTTTGAAAGTTTTTACTCAAGTCTTGTTGAATAGGCTTCTGACCTGGCTAGATACCTATAATGTAATCCCTGAAAGTCAGAGTGGCTTTAGAAAGAATCGAGGGTGCACTGACAATGTTTTTGTACTTCATACTGTCATACAAAATCATCTAAGACTGAAGAGACGAAGGGTGTTTGCTGCCTTTATTGATTTCCGCAGAGCTTTTGACTCGATTTCACATAACCTACTGTGGCACAAAATGTACCAAGTAGGAATCAGTTCAAATCTCATAATGACCATAAAAGACCTTTACGATAAAGCCACGGTTCAGATAAGAGCAACCGAGGGATTAACAAGGCCCTTTCCCATTTCTTCTGGGGTCTTGCAGGGTGAAACTCTTAGTCCTACCCTGTTTAATATTTTTCTGTACGATATTGTCCAGTTTTTTCTGGATCGCGGGGTGGGGGGGTTGAGCATGGACGCTACTAACGATATAACTCTTCTACTGTATTGTGACGACCTTATACTACTCAGCGACTCGGAAATTGATTTACAGAAAAAACTAAATATACTTCAGCAATACGCCAGTGAAAACAATCTTATCATAAATTCAAACAAATCAAAAATAATGTGTTTCAACAGACCAGGACTGCCCTATACAGGTGGGTTCAAATTCTTTTTTAATGGGGATCCTCTAGAAGTGGTAAACAAATTTGTCTATTTGGGAGTCGTGTTCACCCCATCGAACTGCTTTCGGATAATGACGGACAATACAATTTTACGTGCATGTCAAGCGGCAGGTGCGGTTATGTCACTAACATCTAAAATAAAATACAATTCATTTTCTGTTAATAAGAAGCTGTTTTCTGGTTCCGTTATGAACTCGTTTAGTAATTGTTTACCAGTCTGGGGGCCTCGATATGCTGATGTCCTGGAGAAGGTTCAGTCCTCGTTCTTTAAGTCCCTTTTAAGGCTCCCAAAGAATACCTCCCATGCCATAATTAGAGTTGAAACAGACAGTCTGCCTCTGTCGTATTTCGTGTTCAAGTCAACGCTAAACTATTTTATTAAACTATTAGGCATGGAGAATCACAGGTTGCCCAAAATTTGTCTAAATCGCCAGCTCAATTTATTTGGTGGTAATGCCTCCCCTAAGTTTAATTGGGCTTACAACTTTTACAGATGGTTTCAAGAAATCGGAATAACCCACTTGTGGTCTTTAAATAACATTTCTTTAAAACGTAGTAAACCAGAGATATTAAAACATTTTCGTGAAAGATGTTTGCAGACCGACTATCGAGTGGCACGAAATTCTACGTATACTTTGTTTTATAGTCAATTTGATTTAAATAAGCATTCGTTGAAGTACCTTTATTCTGACTGTGCTTTTTACATGATCAGAGTTATTACACAAATACGACTTTGTTCGAGTTATAACTGCAATATATTCTGGAATGGCATAGCTTATAGAATTAATCAAGAAGAACTCTGTTCGGTTTGTAACCTAAGAGTGCCTGAAACATTTCTTCACGTTCTCTTTGAATGTCCTTTATATCGTAGTGTTAGGCCGGCAGATTGGGGTGATATACCGAATTTTGCTCATAATTTGGACAATCTAAACCCTCAACTGGTGAGGGTTATTTTCCAAACCGTTACTAGTATTCTTAAACTTAGATCGTTCTTAAGAAATGAATAGACCTATTCTTTAGATTTTAAATTTATCTTCCTATTCTCCTCGTACCTGAATTATTATAGAGTATTATTTTTTGTTCTTTTTCAATTTCAAATTTGGGTTTACATATTTAAACGTGTAGCATTACTTAGATTAAGTTTATTATTGTGCAGAACCTACTGTTATAAGAATGTATATTCTTTTTAAACAATAAAGAATTGATTGATTGATTGATTGGATATGTTGAAAACCAAGTGATTTGCGTCATACCACCCCTTGATTTTTTCCAAGTCTTTTTCAATAATGGTGTTAAGAATTGTCACATCTTTGTGTCGCCAAAGTATGCTTGTATTGTCTGCAAAAATTACAAAAGCTCCCAAAATTGTCAGTGCTGCCAGGTCGTTAATGTAAATTAAAAAGAGAACCGGTCCAAGAACTAACCCTTGAGGAGCACCATGGGTTAAATTTAGCGTCTTTGAATTATCTTTACCATGAATTCTTATTAGTTAAGATCTAACCGAAAGGTAAACCAGCTCAACTCCGTTCCCCTGACTCCATAGTGGCTCATTTTCCGCAGCAGTATTTCGTGATTAACACAGTCAAAAGCTTAAAAGTCACAAAACACTGCCGCAGCTTTCTCACCATCATTGAGAGCAAAAAAAAGTCTCTCCAGAAACCTAAATATGGCATCATTGCACCCCTTTGATTCCTGAAATCCGAACTGATCCGGTGTCAGAACATTATGGGCTTTTAAGTAACTTACCAGTCTTATTTTCACTATCTTTTCTATAATGTTCGATAGCGTAGTCAGTAAACATATTGGACGGTACGCAGATGGATCTTGGTTCTCTCCACCTTTAAAAATAATTGCTGCCAGTTTAAGACTGTTCGGAAAGATTCCCGAGACAAACGATTCATTTATACAGTCAGCGAGTGCAGTGAGTGCTTCATCAGATAGATGTTTGTGTTTCAGTGTTATTCCATCTTTTCCTGAGGAGTTTTGTTTTTTAATGGTTTTTATAACCATTCTTTTGTCCGTTTGTTTTTTCCATCAGTTTATCATTTTCTGCTTTTAATTCCATGGTTTCAAGGTCCGAGAGTTCTGTAAGTAGGCTGGAGTTCAATTTTCCTTTGAGTTTTTTTGTCAATGCCACAATATCACTCTTTAGTTCTTGTGTGATATCCTTTTCAGCCTGCAAATTATTTTTGAGCTCGAAGCATAGTAATTTGCTTTCCTTTAGTTTACTCGTTAACTCTTGAGTCTCTGTATTTATTCTCCTACTTTCAAATTCCAACTTTATATTTGTTGTCCTACTTTCAGCCAAATCATGGTCCAGCTTCTTGATACCCTTTGCCAATTTCTCCCTCTCTATAATTTCTTCATTCAATTTCTTAATTTCTTTGTTTAGTTTTTCTATTGTGCTTATTTGGTGCTGAATTCTCTTTTGCATCTCTGTCATAGGTCATCTACTCAAAGCTCCTAGACCCTCTTTGAAATCTGATAATATAATTGTTTTTGTCTACCATCTCTGTCTTCAACTTAGTGGAAAGTCTGTCTCCAAGTTGATGTATTCATTTTGAAATTCTTCTATTAGGTTGTCTTTTCCTTTTATCTCCTCTAAGCATTTTTCGTGTACTTTTCTGAGGTGCACCAGCTCATCATTAGAATCAAAGATTTGTGTTTTACAGTTTTTGCAACAGTATATTAATTGTCTCTGTCCTAGAACAAGACAATCATTTTCAGTGCCTGTCGTTCCTGAATAATTCTTGCAGAAGGCATTTCTACAAAAATCGCAACATGCTCCGAATATTTCGCCATCCTTAATCTGCTATCTTCTTTTATTAAAGCATTTTTCATTGCAAATTATACATTCCATTTTAATTTAGCATAACTCATGAACGGCCCAGTTGAATGCTAAACATTTTAAAAACTAATGATGTTGCTGGTTTCTACTGTGTCCGAGCTGTAACCACAAATTTGGATGCAACCATAGCAAAATCAGTGTATTTTGCATTGATACAATCCCACCTTTCCTATAGACTACCTTTTTGGGGCTGTTGTAGCCAATACCTGTTTCAATCAGTGTTTGAACTCCAGAAGCGAGCAGTGCGCTTTATCGATGGTGCCTCCTCTATAGAAAATTGCAAACCTTTATTTAAAAAATTTTACATCCTAACATTGCCATGTCTTTTTATACTTGAATCGGTAGGTCTCTTACATAAACACATATCTTTGTTCCCTGTACACCAAACTGCCTTCTCCACATGACAGACGCACAATATTCCGCTCCCGGTTCCGCTCTCTATTCTTGTGAAGAACTCAATAATTTACAACAGCGTGAAATTCTATAATCACCTTCGTACAACTATCAGAAACGTCTCAGATATTTCATGGTTTCGAAGCCATTTCAGGAGCACTCTACTTCAACATTCCTTTTATACGGTTGATGAGTTTCTAAATGTCTCTATATAGGACTAAAGCCTGCTTCTGTTGCATGCATGTTATCTTTTGACTTAACAGTCGTTGTATTTATCCTAGTCTTAAATTTGCCTGTCATTTGTTTGTTGCTTATCTTTTTTTGTACCATTTATTACTAACTTATTTATTTTTTTGTGCACAATGTTAATGTTATTTACTGACTGGATTTAATCTTAATATTAGTAAGTTTTGCATAGCATTAGGTAGGGCAAATGAAATGCTCAATGCTCCGCTCTAGACTTTATTTTACCCTTGTTAGAAGGATAGGAGCAGTTGGTGCTAAATATGCTTAAACTGATCACAATTTTTTAAAAAATCCCTTTTTTAAAATGTTATCATTCGTCAAGTATTTCATCCAATTACATTAACATCTTATACTTCATCAGTTTCTTGGTCTTCAGCAATTTGGTTGGACAAATCTTATCATTCTGAGTTTGTATCACCAGTTAAACATTTCATGTTTTTTCCTTTCTCATGGTTCAATACTTTCCTCTTTATCTTGTGAATAGATTGCTATGAAGCACTTTTATTTCCACTCCTTACTCATACCCTTTTACTCTCTTTACTCTTTACAGACTTTTCTAGAATAGTTGTAAATTTTTCATTACAGATTTCCTAGTCAAGCCCATAAAGACCTATTAACAACCAACGCTGGCACAACAGGAACCTCTTTGGTCTATGGGTACCACAATTATACCACTAACGTGGTACCATTCGGTAATTAAATGGGTCAAGTGTGCCGCGAGTAATTATTATAATTATTATTTTTTAAACAAAATTATGATGATTTTTTAAGTATGTATGTTTTTCGTGTAAGAAAAGAAGAAATCGTGCTATTTTTTTAAATTACTACATTATCGCCCTCCGTTTTGAATTGAACAAAAATAATTTGTTGGCTGTTTTTACAATCTTTAGTTCAGTTTTCTATAAAAAATAATGTTTAGACAGTCAAATTATTGTAAGAATAGTCAAAGATTGATATGTTAACTTTTTAATACTTTTAAGTAGGTAGGTATACTTTATTGATTGGAATTATTTTATTGAGAAATAGAAGTTTTTAGTCTTAAATTGTTCAAAACAAAACGAGTGTTTGATTTTGGTTTTTCTCTATAATTTCTGAAACAGGGAATTTTTGGATATTTTGACCAAATGGCTGATGTGGATAGAATATGAATGAAGCATGTGAATGTTATTGCATCAAGTATTAAGTTTGTTCCAACCCGTCAACAAATCGTCCCAGAACGGTTTCGGAACCACTCTGTATATGGATTTCGGTTTCTGCACAAAAATTTAAGGTTTTGCGCAGAATCCTGACGGTAATATTACGGTTTCCTGCTGGGTTGAAACAAATCTATTATTTGTAGTACATATCGAGGTACATATATCAGTTATTACTCTCTAGAAAATGAAGTAAATGCTAAAGTTTAGGCATTTATTTGGTTTTTATTCATAGGACCTGCTGATTCTAATGCTGTGGTGATAACATTTACTTTATTTGTATTTATTTATACCAGACAATTTTATATTAAAAAAAAACTTATAGGGGTCCAAGCTCCCATGTGACAAAAACCCAAAAATTCCTTGTCTATATTTCCCCATTTATTACAAATAATGTCCCAGAGCAAATATTTATAATTTTTCTTTTAGTCTAATTTAACCGAGATTTTTTCTCAAACTATTCATTAACTAACAAAACAAATACATATTTGCTCTATACGACAAGATTCAAAAGGACATGTTCCGATTTTTCTTGTCTTCATTCATTTATTTTGAAGCAAACAAAAACCGATTCCATATTCATTGAATAAAAGCTCAGGTACACGTGAGGTATGATGATAGTGAGAAAAGGTAAGAAGAGTGTGCTTTTTTAAATCTGGGTAAGTCGTTGGTGAAAGATTGATGTTGTTATTGTATTGTTGTTACAAGGGTCGACTGATGGTGCTGCCTTGGGTTGGGTGGGTGGGTGTTCGATTGGTTGGAAAAAAGAAATACCCTTTATAAATTCTCACAGGATTTTGTCAAATTTTATGGATTTTTTTAAAATTTATTAATACTAATACATGCATAATAAGATTTCACAAGTAGGTACAAGTGCAATTATTGAAATCTGACTGATTTCTTAATGTCGACAACCTTTTAATATTGAACCTTTATTATAACATTTCACATGAAAATCCAATTGGGACATATTTCTGATATTATGTAATTCAAAGTAATCTGATTGGCTCTGATTTCCCAATTGTAGAGTCTCTCCTAAAAAGAATAAGAAATTTACAGATCATCATATATGTATATTGTAAATATCAAAAACTGTTTCTAAGTAAATCCATTTCTGATTTTGATTGTGATCATTTTTTGTAAAAATTCAGATTTTTTCCAACCAAGTGTGTGAACTGATTAAACTGCCACAACAGTTTTGGGGAGGGTTAGACCATAAGTAAAAATTAAAAGAATCTGTGATTTGGAAAGGTTTCTACATTGTTGCCAAAAAAAATAAGAATTCCATTAGTTTTTTCATCGTAAATAATAATTAATAAGTAAAAAAAAAGAAACCTTTCCAATGTAAAAAAACGTAATTATAATTGTAGCTAATTATAATTATTGATTCCTCGTATGTATGTGATATTTGGCTGTGGGTAAAATTTGGCAAATGGGGGAGGGGGAAGTTCTCAACATTCCAGTATCCAGAATGGCTAAAAATCAGTAAGGTAACCGCCCCAAGTACCTCCAAATATATAACCCACAGCGTATTAAAGGCTGTATGAACTTTAGTATGTAAGATTGTATGGTTGTTATTTTGTATGTAAGATTGTAAGTATATTTTTTTAAAACTTTTTATTATTTAGTACGATAAGGATTCTTTCCACTTTAAAACTATAATAGGCCTACATATTTATTTATTATTTTTTAATAAAAAATTCTGTTGCTGAATAATTTTTTCTTAGAGTTTTTGGCATACAGTGTGTGACATTAGTATTAAATTTTAAATTTTAATGTTTTAAACCTATTGCTTTTTTGACCAACTATGCAATATTTTCTCATATTGATGTACAGGGTGGTTTACTCTTGATAAGAATCAGTGTATAATCTAGAAACTATTTTTTATTGTATTAGCAACTATTTTATTTTAGTTTTCAGAGCAACAGATTTTTTAATTCGGTAATTTCGTGTATACCTACAATAAAATAATATTGAAATAAAAAAACACCCTGTTGCCTAATAAAAACAATTATAGTTTTTCCAAAATCAATTGGAATAAGGTGAACATAAATCATAACTGGTGGCAGTGTATTTCTTTTGGGAATTTTCAGTGACCAGTCAACCACCAATTGGTACCTTGTTCCAATTGAGTTTGGAAATACTATACTATAAAACACAAAAAAACTAAAATACAGGGTGTATTTTCCACATTATCTATTTTAACTTTAATATCAAACGCTATAGGTATACTAATCAATAATAAAAGAAAACATATTTTTTATATTTTTTGCAGACCAAAAAAAAAAATATATAAATTAAAAAAAGGCTACAAATGTTGAGGGAGGAAGAAGGATCGAAAGTGTGGAAGGCTGCGTTGTTTTTTTTTGCTTGATGATGGGTGTTTTGGTTACTTTGTTTGTGCCATGATTGTTACCGCGTATTGGATGGGGGGGTAAGAAGGACAACAATTCAGTGGTGGTTTTTGAGTATAAGACTATTTACCTAAAAACAAAAGTGAGATTTATTATTTATTACTCAAACTATAATCTGGAGGTTGAGGTTTACATTCGGGGCCAAATCTTACTTATATCTTGTCTGTTTGATAGAAAATTTGTCTTGGCGGAAAATCAACCCTTACATACAATTATTTTATACTCAAAATCCATTTGCTGTATATGTACCTACTTCCCCTGGGGGTATTTTCTAGCTGATGTTTGACAATAGTCGATTTTTATAAATGGTGAAAATGAAGACTGAATAATATCCCTTATGATAGTTGTATAAGTATATAAGCTCAAATGGCCGTGAGTAATAAATAATGAGAGTTGCTTGATTGCGGCTGTATTCCAAGTTATTTTCTTTCACACATTTTTTTTAGGATCTAGTTTTATTTTCTCTATGTACAGAACGTTATGTTTATTTGGCTGAAGCATTTTAGACATAACGTTCTCCAAGTTAGATATTTTATTGTCGAATGTCAGTTAAGTTTTCTTTTATCAAAAAAAAAGTATTATACATATATATTTTCCTGTCGAGCTCTTTTTCAGTTCCACTGTGGAATCAGAATCTTTTTGAAAGGATCTTTTGTAGTTATCATATCAGGAACAGAATAAAGTATTTCATTTAATGTGTTTTTTGTTTTATTTGTCAATTTGAGTTGGAAGAAGAAAAATACATTATTTTCCAGAACTTCAGGACTCAAATAACTCGACAACCTGACATTGAAAGAGCAGTACCCAGTCAAAAGGAAAAATCCAGTTGATCCTGGGGCGTCTAGAATGCAATTTATTCTGGCAGTGAAGTCATACTGAAAGCTTTGAAGGTCTGGTAATTCCTTTAGACTTTGAAGTAAATAACTTTATTTTAAGTTAATTGAGAATATTCTCGAAATAAAGACAAATTTGATAGATATTCATTCTTAATTTAAGCAATTTTGAACATATCTATTCGAGGAATCACCAGGTTAAAAAATACCCAATCTGGATATTTGTCAAACGTGTTCATTTCGCTGGTTATTATACTTTCAGACCGCTGCGTGTATGCTTTGATCTTTATGAACCAGGCCTATTGTACATTTAATTGAATAAGTAGATAAAGTTCGTTTCACCAGGGTTCATACTTGACCTTGAAACTTGATAAAAAAGGGTTGTCGTAGATTAATTCATTGACACGTTCAATTTTTTTGACAAATTAAAATGAATAACGTCTGGTTTAAGAACCGACGAACGTTTTTGACGTCATTGATTTGTTTCAGTCAATTTTTATTTATTAAACAAGGAAGACAAATGTTGGTGGCAAGTACAAACCCTGGTGAAACAAACTTTACCTATAAATAGGACCTGTGGAAAAAAAAAACGTGCTCAACGTTTGACTATCTCTAATGTGCAAACAAATATTGTCCATTATTGATATGTGAATTCGGGTAAATTAACAAAGCACACTTCCGCTTAATACAGGGTGACTCAGAGTAAATTTCCCTTTTCGAGCGCGTCCTGTACATCCAACTTAATATTTTTGGGGAGGTTAGCGCTGGCAATATGGGGCGACTGCGTGCGGATTATCAGTAAATACAGAGCAGTGGTCGAACGAGCAACGCGCGTTTATGGTCGAGACGTTTTCTAAATTGAATGATTCTTATGTCGCGGCACGGCGACGTTTTTGTAACCATAACCATATCCGGCGTATACGTGACGCTACGTCAACAAATGTTTTGAAATCGTGGGTTCAAAGATTCAAAGTGGTACAGTGGCAATTGGCAAATCAGAAGCGCCCCGCCATGTTTTCGAATTGAGCGCCTCGGAATTTCAGTCGCAGCACGTCACACAATTTCAATGTTCTCTGGCGTTCTGGTGGACTTTTGTTAGCCGGGACGCTTCGGATTTGCAATTGGACCACTTTGTCTGAATCTTTGAACCCATAATTTCAATAAATTTTTTGACGGAGTATCACGTATACGCCGAATATTGTAACGGTTACAAAAACGTCGCCGTGCCGCGTTTGTTTGATTTTAAAAACGTCTTGACACTAAACGTGCGTTGCTTGTTCGACCACTGCTCCATGTTTACTGATAATCCGCACGCAGTCGCCGTAAATTGCCAGCGCTAACCTCCCCACAAATATTAAGTTGGATGTACAGGACGCGTTCGAAAAGGGAAATTTACTCTGAGTCACCCTGTAAAACGTTTATTATGAAAGCAAAAGCTACCTTATGATTTAGATTTTGGAAAAGTTTGGAAGGGCATAACTTTTTTTCTATTATAGATAGAAAGCTGAAATTTTCACTGAATCTTATCTCAATAAAGGGACTACAATCCCTGAATTTTAGCTCATTTGCACTCATAATTCCTGAGATAAAATCGTGTTAAGCAATTTGGGGTGATTTATCAATTTTTACAATTTTTCTGAGTGCCTTTTTTCATAGATTTCGGCTTCAAATCTGAGAATAATTAGGTGTGTGGTGTTTTGGGAATGTTAGTTGACCATTAGGATAAACAGTCTCAACAAAAAAAAAAATTGAAATTTCATCGTTTTAGTAAGAAGGCTACCTTATGATTTTGATTTTGGAAAACTTTGGAAGGGCATAATTTTTTTTTCTATTTTAGATATAAGTAAAGCTGAAATTTTCACTGAATCTTATCTCAATATAGGGACTATAATGCCGGCAAATTTCAGCTCATTTGCACTTACCTATAGTTCCTGAGATAAAATCGTGTTAGGCAAATTGGGGTGATTTATCAATCTTTCAATTTTTCTGAGTGCCTTTTTTCATAGATTTCGGCTTCAAATCAGGGAATAATTTAGTGTATGAAGTTTGGGGGATGTTAATTGACCATTAGGATACAAAATCTCAACAAAAAAAATTTGAAATTTCAACTTTTTAGTAAGAAGGTTTTATGATTTAGATTTTGGAAAACTTTGGATGGGCATAACTTATTTTCTATTATAGATATAAAGCTAAAATTTTCACTGAATCTTATCTCAATAAAGGGACTACAATCCCTGAAAAAGTCATCTCATTTGCACTTATAGTCCCTGAGATAAAATCGTGTTAAGCAAATTGGGGTGATTTATCAATTTTTCAATTATTATGAGTGCCTTTTTTCATAGATTTCGGCTTCAAATCTGAGAATAATTAAGTGTATGGAGTTTGGGGGATGTTAATTGACCATTACGATACAAAATCTCAACAAAAAAAAATTTGAAATTTCATCGTTTTAGTAAGAAGCCAAAGGTCTTCACCAAACCAGTTTTGCTTATAGACATTTTTGATATTGCTTCTTTCTAACCGAAAGAGCGATATTGAATTTTAACGTCAATTTAACGTCACCTGTATATACATAGGTACTATAATCGATCAAAATTGGATCCGATAGAGAGGTCATGCACAACACAAAACAGCTTGTGAGGGTTGATACCACGATGTCTTCATGCAAGCCAATAGAATGTGAAGTACCACAGGTTTTCGTGTTGGGTGTTGGGTCCAATATTATGTTTGCTATTTATCAGCTGATTTGAGCTGATTATTCTTGTTTCACTTGGAGCAAACCCAGATGTTGTAGTTCTCCATAGAACTTATGTCCAATGAGTTGTTTACCGCATTAAATAATCGTGCGACTCTAACCTTCTCTGCTTCAACGCTGTAAAAACTAAAGCTCTGTCATATGAAAGTAAGTTGCAACCTATTGTACTCGATAACACCATTACCACAGTCATTGAGGTAGCTCATCCACTACTATTGACACGTTGATTCTGTTAAGTTTCTGGGCCTTATTATAGACAACTCCCTGAAATAGAGCTCGCACATCGATTCTTCATCCAAAAAATTGTTAGATTTACAATCAAATAGCCATAGTATATAGATAGTTGATTAATAAGGTGTGTAATGTCAAGTTTTGTAAGTTTCACGAGATGAATTATAGAAAGGTGTTCAATCGTAATCAAGTGTAATCGTGTTTTTCTATTACATTCACAAACTGATATTTGGCGATTCAAAGATTCCATCCAGGTTATGGGCCCAGAAAACAAATTGTGATAAGTTTGGAAATAAGCAGCTAAGCTTGTGTATTTGTAAAAGATGGCCTCGAACTCTGGAAGTAATTTCGCCGTGGAAAAGTTTAGAATATTTCAGTTTGATGGTGAGGACTATGACCATTGGAAACTGAGCTTGATCACAATGGAATTAGAGCTTGTGTGGAACGAGCCATAAATTAAAATTCACAAGACGAATAAATGTGATAACATTATTGTACAGTGCGTTGCTAATTCGCACTTGGAGTACATCAAAGATGAACCATCATCTTGTGATATGTGATTGGCACCTGAGAAAGTGTTTCAACGGAAGGACATTGCAAGCCAACTCTATCTGAGAAAAAAAATTGTTAACTATGTGGTTAGAGAAAGGCGGAACACTTGAAAACCATTTCATAAAATTTGAGGAAACTGTAAGGGAATTAAACTCCGTATGAGCAACACTAGAAGAAACCGATATGGTTTGTCATTTGCTGTTATCGTTATGATAATATTGTTACTGCTCTAGAAACTTTATTGAAACAAGATAAATTGACGTTAGAATTTGTGAAGGCCAAACTTTTAGATCAAGAGATGAAGAATCTGAATAGAGAAGATTCATCTTGTGTAGCAGCATTTAGTGGGTTTAATAAAACCAATAAAAAGAGGAATATTGAACACGAGAAGAAATTTAATAATCAAAATAATCCACATGCCTAGTGCGTTTATATCGACACAATGTTCCCAAGTCTTCGAGGTGGAAAATTACCCTAACCAGTGGTAACTATCAATAAAATTAGAGGTGTTCCAAAAATTGTTGTCAAATTTTTAAACTTGGAAAACCCAATAATTTTGCCACCCTCCGACGTCATGAGCCCTAGAAGCGACCATCTGTGATAAGAGGCTTACATGGACGATTCAAAAGAGGACAACTATTGAAAAGAAAATACTGGAAGCTGGGCTGTCAGCCTTAAACAACTTTGTTGAACGTATGACAACAGAAAAGCACTGTCCTCGACATCCAACCAACTAGATGAAGTGGTAATTTTCCAACTTGAATCAGAACAAATAATTATTATAGGTACTGCGGTAGGATATCCAAATGGAAATACAACTAAATATTTAATATAAACTCTATTACTCTTATCATCCCTCTGCCAACACTTTATGTTCAGAGAAGAAACTTCCGGAAAAACTGTTCTCATGAATCGGTTCAGTTGGCTGTTTCAACAATAATAATTTCACATTCAACTTCTATAGGTAGTTAGTCAGTTATTATCCATCAATAGAAAGTACCTACTTTCGGTGGAAAATAAATCGATAGGAAATAATGTAGGTAAGTCTGTTTGTGATGGTATAGGAAAAATATTGTACATAAGTCGTTTAAAAGTGTCTTTCATATAGGTACCTCCTAATATGATATAGGTATCTACTATTTTATATCTGGGCATATGGATAGGTTTTGAGATAATATGCAATATTTAGCAATACATTTTTATATGTGAACCTTTGGATGGACATTTGAAAAATATATTCCTAATTTGTCTTGGATGATCTACTGAAAATATTAGGGTAAACGGTTTTTCCATAACAATACGAAATAAAAATTAGTTTTAAAACTGTCGTTCTAAGTAGGTACTACCATAATAACGTACCGTTTGTCTAATGTTTTTTTTTCAAAGGTACAGCAGCTCTCTCGAAAGAAATACATTTGAAATTGTTGATTTTTCCAATTAGCACTTTGAGGTGGTACCAAACCGTATCTACGGAATATGCGGAGATTACTGGTACTTACCATTGGCGTAGAGGTAGAAAATTAGGAAGTTTGTTAGTTATCAGCAACTTAACTTGAAGCAGAAAGGATGGGCAAAATAGACAAAATGCAATTAGACATTTCGAACAAAAATCTCCAACCTTTGCGTTAACAAATCGAGATGGTGAAGATAAATAACCACTTTTTTGTTATATGTACTCAACAAAAATTGACAAATTCTTACTACGCCTCTGATGTTTTCAGCCTCCACTCAAAAGAATTATGTACATTTCCCATTAAAAGTAACAATTTTGGTGAACTGAAAACCGGTCAGCTTCCAATATTTGTTTTGTGATTTTTTGACATCGCTTATATCACGTCTAGTTGTAATGATGCATTATTCTGTATAAGCGCAGCATTGTAGGCATTTCAAAAACCGTCTGTGATTGAATTATTTTTAAAACAAATACTGCCCAGGTATAGAAATCTTGCGTGAGGTCCTCTGGAGCCGCAAAAAAAAAATCCATTGCCTGATTGGTTTTTATTGAATGGTCCACAGACAGGAAATAAACACGAAAAATTCAAATGGCCCTTGTAAAATATTTAAATAGGGGCCCTTCAAATTTGCGCAATCTTGGGTAAATCCCTATAAAACCCTTTTATCTTTTGTGACCTTTTTGTCGGCTTAGGTACCAATAATCCTTACCATCTTTTATTGATGTATTGATGCAACTAAAAATTTCTCAATAGTCGAGGAAAATTACGAGTTTTTGGATTTTACTTTGAAAATCCGTTGGTTGCTGACTATTTTCGAGAACATAAATATTTGCTGGGTTGGAATCATATTAATCATAAGTGAAAGATTTGAATGTGATTTTGAGTACCTAATTTTGACATATAGATAGGTACCTACATACTTACTTATTACAAAAATAACTATTTTACTGTAAGGCTATAAGTAGGTGAGACCTCATTTCTAAACTTTTCAAAAATGTATAGAAAAAGATTCAACAATTTTCAAATGAGATTTGAAAAAATAAAATGTTTCCACCGGAATTTTTCTGAATTCAAAAATAATGAACAACTTCTTACCCACATAACAAAATTGCATTCTTAGAATGTAATAAGAATGTTCTTTTTTTAGGGGGAATGTGCCTAGAATGTTCGCCAAAACCATTGCGAATGTCCTGAGAATGTTCTGAGAAAAGATTGTAGAAATACTGTTTGCAATACCCAAGAACTTCCTGGGAAATCCATTAGGATATTCCTGGAATATACCTGATATGATATGAGATTCTCAGTACATCCTGAAAACAATATTCCTGTTTGATTCCAAAAATATGCTCGAAATGTATTCAAAGAATGTTTCTATGACATTATAGTTATGTTCTCAAAAGAATATTATACCAATATGCTTGAAATATTCTTAGAATATATCTACATATATCATTCTCAATATGCATCCCCAACAAACACAAGTACGTCTTTAGTACGTCCATAATTCGTACTTTTTCGGAAGAAAGTACGTCCGCGGACGTACTTTCTAGGTCCCGCCGACGTACGAGGGACGTCTTTAAGACGGTCGTTTTCCACAAAATAGTACGTCCCACGTACGTACATTCAGCGACGTACTCAGTACGGCTTTTTAGGTACGTCTTGGGGACGTACATTAACGTACGTATTTAGTATAGCTTTTTAGGAATGTGTTTGGGACGTACAGGGTTTTCCCATATATTTTTGCACCTTACCAGAACTGGTTGATTGAATAGGTATCAAAAAGATGTGAATACAAATGTTGTATTTACACCTTTTTGATACCGATTCAATTAACCTGTCCAGATAGGGTGCAAAAATATATGGAGAAAACCCTAAAACATAATATGTATTTATGTGTAGGTATCTTTATAGTGAAAAATAAAACCATATAAATATGTATTGTATTTTCAAGTTACAATTTTCATACTCAATAAATACCTTAACAATTACACTGAAAAACTGAAAAAAATTAACACAATATCAAATATAACATAGGTACTCTTAAACTTAACCTTAAACAACAGTAGGTACATAATATAACAAAAAAAATGAAGGAAAAGTAAAGAAAAATTCCAACCTAAAAAAAAATATACAGAAATAGGGAGATATCCTACAAACAATAATATAGAGAATTGTAAAGGGGCATAAACCAGAAAAAGTTTCACACAGTAATAATCTTGGTAATAGTTATTTATTATACAAGACGGTAAAAAGATGCTTTGCAGGTAAAGCTTTTTTTCCGTTGTATATAGATTTTTACATACGTTCTTGGTACGTACTTTTTTGTCTGTATATTAATACAGCCTTTTACGTACGTACTCAAAACGTAGTTTTACATCCCCGACGAACCGACGTAAAACGGACCTAAAATGTACGTCTTCAGTACATACTGTGTTTGTTGGGTCCTAGACATAACATTCTTGTTTGATTCTAAGGATGTACTTGGAATGTTAATTTTTGCTTCCAAATAATGCCCCTCTCAGCCTTTTTATATCAAAGGCAGTGAAAGAGTTGTTGGAAAACTTCTCTGGAAAACACAAGTGTTTAACCAAAGCTCCGGTTTCGAGCCTGTTATGCTCTCGTCGCGGTAAGCACGCCAACTGAGAGAAACAGGTTCCAAGGTGATTCAAACGCTAGGCAAGATGTAGATCTTTAATAGCGCGTTGCTCCCTCTCTTGGAAGTCTTACAAAGCAAAAGAAAAAGAATATACCTGAAATATTCTTAGTATGTTCTAGATAGAGCATTATTGTTTAATTGTTCAATTAAGATTTTTGAGTAGGTACTTTAGATAATTAGGTGAACAATATGGAAATATTCTTATCATGGTTACCTACCTACATAAACTTCTCAGCACAACTTGGTAGGTATATTCTTAATACTTGATAGAGATATTAGCGGAAAGAACATTTTCTAGGGTACATTATAATAATGTTCGTATGAGAATATTCAAATAATGTTATATAAAGTAGGTTCTTAGCACAATCTTTCAGGTAGGTGCAAAGAAGCAACATTCCTAGTACATAAATAGAACGTTCAAAAATGAATATTTCAATAGAAACAATCTTAGAATATTCATTAAACATTCCTAAAAGAACATTCCAAAAAGCACTTCGAGGGAATATGAATGTTCTTTCACTGTTATGTGGGTAGAAAGACCGTTATTGAAGAAAGGATCTATTAGTGAGATAATAGGTGTATTCTTTCGATCTGAACAAACTGATCGAAGTTACTTGAGGTTTGTTTCAAACAATTTTCATCCGGTTTTAAAACGATTTCATTGGCCCCAGCTGTTATTTTGACGCCTCATGAACAAACCGCATCTGATCACAATCAGTTTGTTCAGATCGAAAGAATACCAGGAATTTTAACGATGACAAGTAGAGCTTCATCATTATTCAATTTGTTCTTTATTTATAAGAAGAAATCACAAACCAGTCAGAGCGAATTTCATTGGTTGAGAATAGTCAGGAAACTGGTTGTTGGCGATTTGGACCAATCAAAAACCCTCGGACTGGTTTGTGAATTCTGTGGGAACAGATCTTTTCATGAAAAAGTAACAATACGTTATTTAATAGTTAAAATTCACTTCATGAAGGTTTGTACCTTTTAACATCAATAACGTCAGAACTTGGAAAAAAAGGTTTGTCGTACATTGATTCATATAAATTCAATAGCGTTCAGATTTTGTATTGTATTGAATGACTTCTGGTTCAATAACCGACGGACGTTTTTGACGTGATTAATTTGTTTCAGTCAATTTTTATTTGTTGAAAAAGGAAGGCAAAAGCAAAGTCTGCAAAGGTACAAACCCTCGTGAAACAAATAGTAGTTGATTTTTGTCTATTGTAGTTACAAAACCCAATTCTGATTTATTGAGTGTTAAACCACAAAAAATGATAACTTCCAGCTACCTTAAAAAAAGGATTTCTTAAAAAACCACCATCAATAAACATTTACAGCGCCACAAGTCGCGGCGTCTCAACTTTTATTACACCTAAGCCGCACACAATTTTCGAAAAAAAAAAATAATAATAATAAAAAGAAAAACTATGATGGGCAGAAGCACTTTTGTGTTTATGTCTTTATTATACCCCTTTGGAACAGGTAAGGTAACGTCATTCATTGGGCGGCTTTCCTCTGATGTCCCGGGTTTTTATATTCGCTTTTTTTCTGTTTTTGATTTTATTGTAAAATGGCTATAAAGTTTAAAAAATTTTATTATCCGAAATAACAAAATTAAAATTTCTAAATCGTTATTCACGCCTGTTGCATCTTTTTTACAGATCAATTCAAAGTGTTGTCTTTCCAAAATTTGGCAAGTTTTAATAATTTTCATTTCCTTGCTTAAATTTACATTTAGATATTATAGACATTCCTGCATTATTAGGTCAAATGAAATACAGATTCTTCGAATAGAATGGATAATGTGTCACTCTCGTTGCTTGAATATGATTTCTTGTTCAAATAATATGAAAGTTCTGTTCAAGAACAGATTTCTTGGGTATTGAAGGCGCAACAATATACAGAGAATTTTCTGCTGAAGAACTGCAATATTCAATGTAATGGAATGATCTGTTGTAGTGACGAGCAGGGGATTAGCCCATTTGAGTTAACATAATGGTACAAAAATTGAATTAATTCTATATAAAACGTGATAATAATAATACATTTGAAAGGAAACTAAGTCTATGGTTTACCTTCTAGCCAATGGTAAAGTATTCGATTAAAAAATAACTAGAAAGGGTATTAAATGACAATTTTTCTCAAGCAAGAAACTGGTTGGAGGAGATGCTATAAAGATCCAAAGTTTCTGAGTTAGCATAATTTGTCCTATGGAAGGGTTAGGTGAATAGATAGGTAAGTATTGAGTGTGATTCTCGGAGGGACATGGAAGTTTAGCCTTTATAGTAGATGTGGATCGTAGAATCTGTTATTGATGAAGTTAAACAAAAGTTTCATATCTTGTTGTCTCCGGCGTACTAATAGTAGAATGTTCATGTTAAGTAAATTCTCTAGATCAGCATAGTTAATTTTCACATTGGATATATGTTTAGTTTATGTGCTGCATACCGAGGAAATTTATCCTGGATATGTTCGATTTTATTTATGTGAAGTGCAATAAGGATTCCAGAGAGAAAAACAATACTCCAAGTGCGATCTAACTAATAAGAAGTAGGGGAATTTTATGGAATTTTTATTATTGAATTCTGAGGTAGCGGCACGTTTATGGAAACCCCACATCTGCAGTACCTTATTACAAATTTTGTAGATATGGGAAGCCAAAGATAAACTGCTGTCCAGAATGACGCGCAGGTCGGTGATTGTTCCAATATTGGGAGTACCTTGCCTAGAACGCTGTAATAGTATTGTTTAACACATTGCATGTCACGTATAGGTATGTTGGGAAAATATCCTACAAGGGCACGCGTATTCTTCTCTTATTTTTTATTAAAAAGTGGCTGAAATGATAGATTATATTCTTTATAGTTTTTTTTTTGTTTATTTTTAGCTTTCCCCATCATTTTTTCTATGTGTATCAGTCATATATGACTGACGTGACTTCCCAGGTTATTTTCATGGACTTGAACTTGGAGGGAGTCACGTCAGTCAAATGCCCGACGATTTTTCCTATTGTTTCTATATAGCTACCTATCTATCTAAATAGATTCGCATATAAGTGTTTTAGCTTACTTTTTATAGTAAATAGCCAAATTTGCCGGAACCAAGTAAACCGATATGTTCCGCACAGGCCACTCTTCAAAATCCCATAAGGAAATATATACGTATCGTCGGGCAGGTATGATTGACACAGCCTGGTACACTAAAGTGTGCGTCAAGCATATATACAGGGTGATAATTTGGAAAGTAGTGCAATCGGGAATATCTCTTGAACAAAAGATACTATCAGGAAGATCTCAAATACGTAACCCCTCCTGCCTTGAAGGCTGCCTTGCTAAAATGAGAAACTACCCCGTGTGATACCTCCTTTGAAAGGTTTTTTATTCCCTTTTAGAGCCGTAATTATTTCATTTCAGCTACAGTATAGAACATGATCACTTGACTCTTCATCTGGAAAACACAAAAACAATTTTGCCTGGCAAAGTTGAAGAGCATTCAGCTATTCTATTAAAGCCCCATTAGGCTGAATTCACTTGAAATCACGTTATGCAATGTAACTGACACCCAACAGCAAATCATAATTCAACCATTTCTCGCCAGTATTCGGTAGTGCCCCACTGCTACACTTACCTTTAATAGCATAATCTTAAAACAAATGAGATCCTAACCTATTATGGTGGACGGCTTCCCCGGGGGACACCAATTACCAAAAAGAAATAATCAAACCATGATTTGTTGCCCTGGATATCAGGGAAACGCAACTTCAATTGTTAAGAGGAAGTTATTGAAAACATCTACAGCCAAATGCTTAAAGTCTAATACCAAACATGCTCAACTAGAAGTAGCTTACCAAAATTCTGATTTGAAGGGCAGTTAGGATCATAGCTTAGGTAATGATTATTTTTTAATAGCTTATTCCTCCACAATATGCTACTGCCGAATGACGAATATAAAAATAGATAAGAAAAGAGAGGTACAATAGCTTGTTTACATTACCCTGGTCCCTTTTTTTCTTACTTCAGTGATGATTCATCAATTAGGTATAAAAATATTGAGATGAACTTTTTTCCGTACTGGTGCGGAAAAGTGAAACTTTCTAAACTAAAATGCGTGCGGAAAAGTGCACTTTTCCGCACGCTCGTAGAAAAAACCTTTTGAGAATTATCATTATTCGAGTGGCAAAAATTTCCAAAACTACTTATACAAAACAATTATCATTTTTTTATGTAACTACCCCCACTGTATGTATACCTACTTATTATGCATCAGATAATATATACTTGTATTACTATGTAGATATATAACTTTTCAATCGATCTACACTGACCAAATATACGTCTAATTCAACGACGTCGAATGACGCTTCATAGACATCTTAATACAGAGTTTTTTTTTCTGAATGGGTCATATTGGGTTTTTCATGAAAACTTTTGAACCTGTTGGTTCATGTCATGGTCAAATAAACGTCCACTACGTGACGTCCAAAACAAATCGTATTTTGCAACCTCTTTCTGACGTCGAATTTTGGTTAATCGACGTAAATCTATTTAAAATCGACGACATGACGATTGACGACTAACCTTTGTTGCTTACAGCTTACTTGGGATGTTTGTTAGAATGGGTAAAAAGACCTGCTGATGGAAAACATCCCCCAGCATTTCAAATGTTTGAATGGATTTGGATCAGACAACTTTTTTGCAGATCTGTTTTTGTATTAAAATTGTATTCGCTAACATTCAATGTTCTCTATCTTAGGACCGGCCTATTCATCTTGAGATAAACTTGCTGGGCAACCATCTGCAAGATAAATTTACATATCTGTAGTCCTGTTGGTCACTGGATAATTGGTTGACCAATGGGATTACAGATTGCGTTTTCATCCGTCAGATTGCATTAAAAACAAGAAAAATCTGAAATCCAGTGAACTTTGAGTAAACTCATTTTTCTAATAGAAGAAATTGTCGTGACTTATATTTTGATGGAGAATGTTTTGAATATCTAATAAATAACAAGCAGAAGATTATTATTCCCCAAAATTTTTTTTTTTTGGACAGAATGTCTGAATTTTCACTGTATAATTGCTTAATTTGTGTTTCAATTTTCCGAAAGATTAGTGATCCTCAATGAAAGCGAAGTGTCAAGTGTCTTAAACGGTGATGTGAATGCACCAGCCACCATAATTAAGAAAGTATTCGCATATTTAGTGACTTAAGCCCCACGCGGATATTGTCACTTATTTGCATCAGTTTATATGGGCCTTATTGGCTCAATGTCAGAAGTTTGTAAACTCAGCGACAGTCGTCAAAATGATGGAATCGTTAGTTTGGCCAATGATAATTAAATAGAGTCAATGATCCCTGAAGGATCCTTGTTTCCGCTACATATTCCCTATTGGATAATAAAGCTGGCTAGTAAACCAAGAACTTTTGCTGAAATAATCGTGAGTTTGTGTGTAAGTACAAATCATACCGCATTAAACCAATTCCTTAACCCCTTTGCTAGTAGGCTTTTGTGTTTGAAGGAGTTTCACTTCAGTAGCGTGTTGTATAATTACACGCAGTATATTTTTAATGAGATTCCTACCGCTGGTCAACGCAGATATAGTTTGTGAATATTTGTAACTATAAGAATTTCAAATCAAGGAATGCCCCAATAATATAAAGCTTGTGTCAACAAGGGACCTTCAGAGAAGGTCACTAGACGACGAATAGAGAGGGCAGAATGATTCATGGTAATTGCTTTGATATGTATCCCTACAAAATGATCTACTTTCTCTAAATCTATGGTCACCTTCATGGAATTAGCACGCTCATGTCGCTCATGGCCAAACTGTATGCCCATTTACTTAGCTATTTTCCAAACAAAAAAGTTATTCTTAGACTGTAAAAAAGGTAGGTACCTATAAATTAGGAGCATGTTAATCAGGAGAAAAAACTTTGTTAATCCCTATGGAACTGAAATTGTGAGAAAGTGACTCTAATAGGATAGGTCACTTAAAAATGATAGTTGGCTGAAAGTCCCCCAGGCTATATACGTATTCTTGGAATTTTCGCAGACTTGCATTTCAGAAATACGCATAAGCACTTACTTTTTTAACATTATAATTGAAATTTGGAGTGATCTGAATCTTTCTGAATACATATGGGTATACCTATACAGGGTGAGTTACTGAGTGCGCGGTCGTCCATATCTCCTATACTAACGGAGATCGAAGAAAAAACTAAATACAAAACTTGTAGATAAACATGAGTACTACATTTCTAAATTATTTTCCAGTACACAGGGTGTCCCGATAACTAGCAGTAACACAAAGTTATGTTTTTTTAAATGACTCCCCCTGTATATTATGACATTTCTGAATTCTGCGGAAAATTCTAGACATATTTCATGTACAATGTCATATACATAACTTCAACTGTTTCGGAAATATTGACTTTTTTGCATCTTTAAAAGACTGTAAAACCTAAACAGTTAATTTTAGAGGAAAACGGATTTTACAATCCTTATCATAGATTTACATAAGCTATCATTTGACATCAACTTTGAATTTAACCGAAGATTAATAATTTAGGCGAAATTTTTAATCATGGATTAAATTCAAGGTTGGTGTCAAATGAGTTTATGAAAAACTAAGATAGGAATGTAAAATGCGTTTTCTTGTAAAATTAACCGTTCAGGTTTTACAGTATGTCAAAGATGCAAAAAAGTCAGTTTTCAACTGTCAATATTTCCGAAACAGTTGAAGATAGGTATATGACATTGTATATGGAATGTGTCTAGAATTTTCTGGAGAATCCAGACATATCATAATATACAGAGGCAGTCATTTGAAAAAACATAACTTTGTGTCACTACAGGTTATTGGGTCACCCTGTATACTGGAAAATAATTTAGGAATGTAGTACTCATGTTTATCTACAAGTTTTGTATTTAGTTTTTTCATCGATCTCTGTTAGCATAGGAGATATGGACCACCGCGCGCTTAGTAACTCACCCTGTATAATGTATCTGCTTTATTATGGTTTAAAAAAATTTCATTTATCTTAATCTCAATACATATCAAAAACCGCTTGTTCTAAAACCAATTACTGATATTGGGCGGGCGGTTTTTATTATTCCAATGTGAAAGTTTGTTCTCCGCTAAATATTTTTGGTTGGTCATGCGCATGCAGAAGAAAATAATATAATTGTTAACTAGAGCATTTTCTTTATTGAAACATTACTTAATGATAAATAAACGCTAAATATTTTATCACTGAATATCCAATCAATAAGACATAAACTTGAAGAACTCGAAGAACAAGCTCATCGCATGGGGGCAGATACTTGTTAGAAATGATATCTTAGCCAATGAAATAAGTAAGTTCACATCACTAAATATTGAGAGAATTTTCGAGGCCACGATAGCACATATACCAAGAGAAAATTTATACGTTGAAATCCTGATTTCTTTGTTAAAAAAATCAAATATTGTTATCGTCGGTGATTATAACATCGATAACTTGAAAAACGATCATCCAAAGGCGCAACTAAAGCATATCCTGGAATCTCTCAACCTAAAAATGCACTTGAAATCAGCGCAATAATGGGCCAAAGTTCATCAACAATCATAGATTACTTTTGCTCGAATATGAGAGATATAATGCCTTAGTCACGGTATCAACAAAGCAAACAGATCTATCAGACCATGAGCTGGCATTTGCCGAGATATGCATGACAAATCTCCACTCTAGTGTGCCCATTGCTAGGATGAGGATCTATAACAAGAGAAACTTTCAAAAATTCTCTGAAAAACTAGCCTGTATTACTTAACTGGCAAGAAGAATTAGACGAGGGCTGCACAAATTCATTCAATAAACTCTACTCAATAATATTAGAAATTTTTAACGAAGTTTATCCTATAAAAATCGTTAAAGTTAGACAACAGAAAAAAACTGGATGACTAAAGGAATAAGAATTTCCTCAAAAAACAAAAGATCACTTGGCTACCTAAGCAAACATAACATTAATAATGACTTTATTGAAGAATATTCAGGCAAGTGGCAGCCAAAAATAAGTATTTTATAAATAGAATACATAATTCATCTTCGCAGGTCAAAGAGATATGGACATTCAGTGGCGGTCCGCCCATATGGGCAAGGTGGGCACCGCCACCTTGAAGAAAAAATGGAAAAATAAAAAATTACTTTTAATGCAATATTTGAAAAGGCCGCGATTTTGAAAATCTAGGAAAAATCTACCTACGGCCTTTTTTTATTTTTGTCGCTCACCCTTACTTGGACACCACGAGCCGCCACATGGAATATCGTAAATGAGGTAATGGGAAGGACAAAGAAACAAATACTACTACGCATATGAGCCCAGAAAACCTGGATCGATGTTTCTTTCTGAACCCTACGACCTCCGAGGAAGTTCTAAGGATCATAAGCTCTCTTCCTGACAGAAACTCAACAGGAGTAGAAGATCTATCCATAAAGATTATCAAGAAACTGCCTAAACTGCCAGCCCCTATAATTGAAGTAATCTCATATGTCATTAACTGTTCCTTTGACAGGGGAGATTTTCCGGATAGCCTGAAAATGTCCAAAAATTTTTCCAATTCACAAGGGAGGAAGTGGAATCAGTCCTTCTGCCTACAGACCGATTTCTGTACTGTCCGCATTATCAAAAATTATGGAAAAACTGGTCAAAAACCGCATGACTTCCTTTGCGAAAGCCCATAACATAATCGGGAGAGATCAATTTGGGTTTTAAGAGAAGAAAAGCATTGCAGACGCCATACATAATACAATGGACAGAGTTTACAGAGAGCGAGGCGAAAACAAATCGGTTGTAACAGTGTTTTTTGACTTGCAAAAAGCGCATGATTTGATTGTGTGGTCCATGGTGTCTTGTTAGCCAAGCTAAGAGAGATATGGCTACAGAGGTGTATAAACCACTGGATTCGATCATTTCTGAGATAGCCAAAGGAGATAGTTCGCAGCAATTTGGAAAATGGTGGCAGCGTGGCCTCGAGGGCTGAAGAATTAAGCATTGGCGTTGTACAGGAATCAACACTCGGTCCACTTTTGTTTCTTCTATTTATAAACGACCTCCATTCATTGCCTATTAAGGGTCACATAACGCTATTTGCAGAAGATACAACCATCACTTGGGTCGATGCGAATCCCGAAGAGCTTCAGAACAATATAAACAGCAGTAGCATATCTTACTGCTTCAAAACTGGTTCGCATTGAACAAGCTTTCTCTGAACACAAGCAAGCTGCAAATGAAAGGTAGGTTATCAATTTCAACGCAAACCTCTGCAAAAGCGTTATTGTTGAGGTAAATGTCAGAAATCTACAGAGGGTCAGAGAAGTCAAATTTCTGGGAGTCACGATTCAAGAAAACCTTAAGTGGGACCAGCATATTCTACTTCTATCTAAGAAATTATCAAAAGGCCTCTTCGCAGTGAATACAGCGCAGAGATTTATAGACAACAAAACAGCAATATAGGTGTATCACTCCTTATTCGAGAGCCATCTCCGATAGGCGATAACTGTGTGGGGCTTACAACTGGTTATAATATGCAAATAGTATTCCTGCTCCAAAAAAGGGCAATTCGTATGTTAAAGGGTATAAAGGACCAACGTACATCCTGCAGACCACTGTTCAAAGACTTGAAAATATTGTCAGTATTTGACCTTCTCATCTTCGAAGCTACAAGAACTGTTCATAAAGCTAGGCAAAAACTGACAGTCAGTGGTGATTTGCATGCGTACAATACTCGACAGACTGAAAATTTGGTAACCCCATTATCCCGTCTCAATCACACAAAACTCAATGACGCACATGGGTATCCAGTTTTATAAAAAGCTGCCAATAGCAGTTCGACGTAAGGAATTAAGATTTTTATTGTATCATATGGCAAATTATGCTTTTTTAATAAACTACTACGACTATGATAGATAAATGATCAAAGTCAAACCTACTGAAAAATTACGTTTGTTTAACTTTTAGTTACCTATCAGTTTTCCTACAACATATATATTTTTTATTCTTTTTATATTCTACGCTTCAAGAATATGTTGAATAATTACGTGATGGAGGAAGGAGTAGCGCAAACTTATTGAGGCACGTGTATCAGTCCATATTAGAATAATTTATATTAGTAGGCAACATTTTCTTGTAAGTAGGAAGCGGATCAGAATCATAAGTAGATTCGTTTCGAGAAAAGTCGTAAGAAAAACAAATAGGAAATATGATGCCTTTATACAAGGTGTCTTATTTTTTGTATATTCTCAAAATTCCATCAAAGATTACTTCCCAAAGTTTTTGCAAACCCAAACTTAACCGAGTCCAGAAATAAGTTATTTTCGGGAAAATTGCAAATTTTTGTATTGCAGCTGCAAAGTATGTCATCGTTTGATGTGAGAGAATCATTTTCAAATGGTAACGAAGTACTAAGAAGTAGGTGAAGAAACATATTTTCTGTATAAAATAAATTCTGGGGTGGGTAAAATGAAAATGCTGTAGATTCCACTTTTCCCTTTTTCGTTGTTATTCAGTTATATATTCTTTAATTTCCCACTACTCAGGAAATACCCCAATCATAATACAGTTGAGTCTGGAAAATGGTTCTTTGAAATTATTTTAATTGCTGAAAAAAAATCCACCTTACAATACTGCCGATGGAAAGTATAACATCCTTGTTGGATGTATGAGGAAACGATTGTCTTGAAAATGATAGCGTCCATAAACTCATACCCGCGCGTCTATAATAGGTCATTTTCCGTACCTACTTACTCACATCTATTTTTTTTTAAAGAAAATTGAACATTTAAAGGCCACTCTATAGATTAGTGTACCTCCATCATAAAACATTCGAACCCACGAAACAAGAACCCATGATGGTACCTGCTCGTTGACCAATCGAAACGTATTAGATGTACGGTAGGAGGCGTGTCCAGTGTGTAGAAGAGTTAAGTTATTTGCGTGATAATATGGCATAAGTTATTTGAAATGCTTTGGCAGCATTTAACGAATCGGTGTGAAAAATTGACACAAATACTTTGACAATACGGTGGTTAATTGCTAGATAATTTACACCCGACTTGCGGCCAACCGACGGCCGGGTGCGTGTGTTGTAGTACTTATTTATTATATAAGTAAGCACTTAGTGTGGCCTTAAGGAATTATCAATTAAATGATAATAAATAGGTTTAAATTCGGAAAGTGCGATTTTTGTCTTCTAATAAATAATATACCATAATTAATTTGTGTCAGTGTCGATTTTGGATACAGCAGGTGATAATTTTAGGTAAGTAGTTATGAATTAAAAACCAGATCTGTAGTGCTCAAGAGGAAAACGATCGAAATTTTTCTAAGCTTTGCAACCTTTACTATTTTTATTGCCTGTTCAAGAGATTTTCACGGTCTTGCGTGTCCACTTAGGTCACTTTGTTCCACAAAGCGCAATTTATACGAATTTATTCGATTTCTTCTTCCCAAAACGTTTCAACATTGTTTATTTGTTCTAAACATAAAATTCAATCATTGCCAATTTCAAATGACACCATTACCTACCTTATTAATTTGGTTTCAATGTTAACTCTCTTAGACATATCGATGAAGGTTATTTTTTTCGTAATCACACCAAAAATGATTTAAATCTATCTGAATCATCACGTGCTTAGGTACGTCTGGAAAGGATACATTAGTGCGAACACGATCATATCTTAATTTCCTGAGGAAATTCCTTTTGAAAATTATGGGATGTTGCTGTATATCTGCTGTAACACAATAATTAAGATGTAGGTATATGGATCATTTCAGCAATTATTATTAGGGTAGCTGGGCATGGGCCAAAAGTCTTGGACTTGCAGCAAATTTGAATTTATAGTCAAGCGAGTGGAATTATTGTCCATGTTTAAAGGCGATTAGCTGAATGTATCTACAGAAATTCCTTTTCTAGGTCCGGAAATAAGGAACAATCAAGGGTCAGAAAAACAAATTAAATCTGAGAATATAGGTAGCTTTTTTTTCGAACGTTGAAGTTGGACCCATCAGGAAATTATTAATGTAGGTATCACCGCTTCTATTTCAGGTTCTGAAGGACAATAATTTCTATAATTTAGGTTCGAAATAAGTTGATAGTGAGTTGGAATTCGAATTTTTTTGCAATATCAAACTTCAAAACTTTAGCAAATTGTTGGTTTGCATTCCACTGAAGACGGAAAAATCCTTCACAGTCACTACAATAGTATTAGCAATCAATTGACACCTGCCCATATCCAACGTACCTGGCACTTTGGTGGTACCCTGGTACCGATCAAATTTTATTTTAAAATGGTTCACGTTGTCCTTCCGAAGCGCGCTACGTCACAACAGGAATCAATTATCACTTCTCGATACACATATTGTGACGAAAGCAATATCAAATATTATTTTGAAATGTTTTTTCAGCCCGCATTACGACGGCTAAACGTTTGGGTCAACAGAATTAAAATGCTTTTAATGATATTTTCAATTATTGGCACGAAAAACGGTTTTTCTAATGCTGCTAAGTGCCACAGTAAACTTGTGACGTAGTCATGGTAAATAACTTGATTGCACGTACGAAATTTTGATGTAGATGAAAAAGTAGTTAGTGGGGCGCCCCCTTTTCAAAATTCATTCAGGATTCCTAACAAATTTTCAAGAAAAACAGTCAAAATAGGTTAATCGTTGATGACTCAATTCAGTTGGTAGCAGAGATGTTGGTAGTTGAAAGGTTTGATTTAACGGACAGACGTCACTAAAAAGCTAAGGAAGGAGGCACAAATAACATTGAAAATAGGCCCCCGTAAATTTCAACCAAATTTCAATAATTTCAAGGTATCATTGCAAAAAAAAATGAAATACAAAAAGGATCGTATGTCTATGATAGCAGATATAGCTCATCAAAGTACATAGATCCTGCTATGAGATGCATAGGTATAGGGAATATCCGAGGAAATATCGGATCCCTGCGTAGATTCTCTTTAATATCTCGAAAAATACTAATCCGATTTTGACGTTTTTGGGGTCCTTTTGTAGGTATCAAACTCCAAAAAGGTCAAAATCGGATCGGTATTTTTCGAGATATTCAAGAAAATCTACTTAGGGATATTTCCTATGCATAGCATAGAAGAACCTACGTACTTTGATGAGCTATATCTGCTATCACAGACATACGATCCTCTTTACATTTCATTTTTTTTTTGCAATGATGATACCTTTAAAAATATTGAAATTTGGTTGAAATTCAGGGGGGCCTATTTTCAATATTAATTGTGCCTCCTTCTTTCCATAGCATATTTCAAAAGTGAAAATTCCAAGTTTTTCTTTGGTTTTCTTCCTATGAAGTTTTCTTGTGATTCCCATTGCAAATCTCTCCTTATGCATATTTCCTCTGGTGCCATGATGTCCAGTTCGTGGTTTTCTCAATGGCTCTTCAACCTAAATTTTCCCAGCTCGGAGTACCCTGATATCAAGGAGATTATTTTCAGTTGACGCTACTTATAGTCCTTATGTGCTGTGCCCAGGAACTCGGGTTTTTTCAACTCTGTCTTGGTTGATGGGATTGCGCTGCTGTTGGGGCTGTCCCTCTTGATGCCCTCTCTGACTTTCTAGGAGGTTGCAAGCATTGTATACTTTAGACATTCTCAGTAACTCGTGTCCAACCTGACTAAAATCCAAAATTCTGCCCTTCCTAGGATGCTCTTAGTATCCCGCAACGTTGATTCGCTTTTTCGAGAAAGTCATTGGGATTGAATCTGCCCAAATAACTGATGTTGGAAACATGGCTGACCCGAGCAAATTTTGCGCACAAGAGGTTTTTGACGTTCCAGATCCTTGGATTCTATGTCTTCACAGTGAAGAGCGGCATCAGTCGGTTCCTAGTTTTGTCTGTCAGACAATATCAACGGGGTTGCCTTCGGTTGCCTTGCATAGCATGTCGACTCGAAGGTGAAGGATCACCACATGTATATAGCCTCTCTGCAATATTGTAGTTTCGTTTTCATTTTCATATCAGAGACCACAGCTGCCAAGATATCTAGCTTCTACTTTTTCCCGAGAGGTTTCCGAGATGGGCTGCTGTTCTGGAAATGTCGTTTAAGGCAGAATTCTACTTGATAATAAATCTTCGTCGGTCACTCTGAGGCTTTTCTTCTGCAATCATTATATTTGGTTTTAACTTCCTAAAACGGTATATCAAAATCCTAAGTCTCTGCTTGTGAGATTATCCGATGAACCTTTATAAATTTATTGTCAATTGTCACTAACCCAAAAGTATCCATTGACAAAGGGACTTAGCCTAAACTAAATTACTATTTAGAGGATACCTACTTTCTGCATTCACTCTTAACAAACAATAAACTTGATTTGCCTGCATCAATAAATCATGTCAAACCCATACTATATAATAATAGTGAATCAATTAACAGATTTTTAGCCATAACAGAGTAGAAAAACAATAGAAAAGAAATAGAGAGATAATTTTACTTGAAAATAAAATCCTCATAACCCCAGACAACATACAAAGTCTCAAAGACGTCTTTTCTAGGTCTGCATTGTGACTGAATACCACAATAAGACGTCTGTGAGATGTCGTAAATTCACATCTTAAAGACCCCTGAGCCTTATTATTTGGTACAATCGGGCCTAAAAGTGAATAATGGTTTATGTATTAAAAAGAGATTCAAAGACGTCTTCAAGACATGTCGTTGAAGACGGCTTTAGAATGTCTTGGAAAAATGTCATGAAGAAGTTTTCAGGCAGACGTTTGAAAGACGTTGGGTTTTGTAAAATAAGACGACTTTAAGATGCCTTTAACACGTGAGCAGACGTCTAAAAAACGTATTGAATGTTGTTCGTGGACATCTTAGGTTTTTAAGATGTACAAAAACTTCCCACATGATTCGTTTCTCAACTCTCATTTAATTTAGAAGTTACTGGAAACCATTCAAAATGCTACAGAACACTTTAGAATATTATTAGCCCTTTTAGAAAATTATTAGCCCTTTTAGAAAGTTCAGAACATTCAAAATTCAATTCAGAATTTCCAAAAGCGTTCTGTAAGGCTTTAGAACAATCTGGAAACTTCAGAATTATTTTACTTTTTACAATGCTCCAAAACATTCAAAAACAATTTCCAAAAGTATTTTCAAACAATTCAGAAGTTTGGAATCCATTTTAGGACGCCCCAAAACACTTAAGCACTCTAGAATCTCCATTTTGGAACAATTTAGAAACTTATTTCAGAACAATTACAGGATTCCATTTAGCGCTAAAACCTTTTAGAACTCTTCTGAACTAATTTAGAGCACTTTGAAGCTTCAACCCAGTTAGCACAAGTGTCATTCTAGCAACGTATTGGGGATATCTGGATCGGACATTTAGTAAGACATTTAGTAAGTCTCGATATGTCTTTTAAAAGTACTTTTCCTTTCCTGGGACATACCTAGGATATATTTTGTTACAAAACCTCTCATACCGAGTACCTCCTGGAAAGAAGTACTATTAACGTCCATAGTTAAGGAGGAAATCCTGGAGCTGTGTAAACAAAACTCCTACGAACGTTCAGAGAGAACTCCTAGGGATGTTAAGGATACAACATTCAACGAGGTCCAATGAGAACATATACATGTGACATTTAAAGGGGAATTCACAGGGACGTCCAAGAAGAATTCTTATAGGGATATTCAAATAAGAATTTCCAGGGACGTTTGGATGGGCATGGGATTTAAAACGAAAGTCCTCGTGGTGTTACAAAGGTATATACCTAGACTAGTCGTCCTGCGAAAGTTCCGAAACGCTCAGAGCTAAATGGGCTCTGAAATATTTCTAGATTATTCATTAGCGGATGTGCTCAGGATCTCGGTTTGGGACGTTAAGACATATGGAATCTAAAACGGACGTCTTGGCACGACCTGTACTATCTGGGCTACAGCCTGATATAATCCAAAAATGAACTATTAACGGCTCTTGATTTTCTGGAAAAATTACCGAGAGACTCAAGAGCCGATAATAAACAAAATTTGAACTTTCACCGGCTCTTGATTATCTAGAAAAACTACCCAGCAACTTCAGAGCCGGTAATAATCAAAATTTGACCTATTACCGGATCTTGATTGTCTAGAAAAACTACCCAGCAACTCCAGAGCTGGTAATAGTCAAAATTTGAACTATTACCGACTCTTGATTATCTGGAAAAATTACCCAGCAACTCGAGAGCCGGTAATGGTCAAAAATTGAACTATTATCGGATCTTGATTGTCTAGAAAAATTACTGAGCGACTCAACAGCCGGTATTAATCAAAATTTGACCTATTTTCGGCTCTTGATTGTCTAGAAAAGTTACCGAGGGATCCGCGAGAACCGGTAATAATCAAAATTAGGGTTTCAAAGTGAAATTGGGAACTCTAGAAAATTTCCAGCTAATCAAGAGCCGGTAATAATCAAAATTTGAACTATTACCGGCTCTTGATTATCTAGAAAAATTACCGAGCGACTCAGGAGCCGGTAATATATAAAAATTTGAACTATTACAAGCTCTTCATTGTCTATAAAAATTACGGAGCGACTCAACAGCCGGTAATAATCAAAATTTGAGCTGCTACCGGCTCTTGATTGTCTAGAAATAGTATATTAAAATACAAGTTGCAGAAGGCCACATATTCCCGCACGAATTCGAAATTTGGCCACGAGCAACGAGGGAGCGAGTGGTCGAACGAATGAGTGCGAGAATAGCCATTTGCAACGTGTGTTTTATACTATTTTCTCGATCCCACTATTTATTAACACCCTGTATATATGGGAATATTAGCAAGAAAATGTTTCTCTTTATAATTTTTCCTATTTCCTATTCTAAATTCTTAACATTCTTTTGGGGTCTTGAATTTTTTCAGTCTCATTATTACCATATTTTAGAATTTCAGGCTCTTCATTTGTTTTTTAATTTTCGCTCCTGGCTCTTCTAATGTTTTTCTTCCGAAATGAATTTTATGTATGTTTTCGTTTAAAAGAAATCAAGACTTTAAGAGCCTAGCGTTTTTAACAGATAAAAAATTAAAGTTTTAAAATGAGTAGGTAATAATTATGAAATATTAGTCCTGAAAACGTGTTTAGGCAGACGTCTGAAAAAGATGTCTTTAAGACGCCTTGCAGACGTAAGCAGACTTCTAAAAGACGTTTTTAATATCGTTTGTGGACATCTTAGCGACGTCTTTAAGATGTCTGTGCTGTCTGGCACAACATCCAAAAGTTCCAAAGACTCTGGAAATGTTTTTAAGCTCACGAATACTCTTTATTTCATGAGGTACCTAACGTAATGAAGATCTAAATACTCTTGTATAGTGAAGACTTTGGTATGGGCAGAGGTAACTTACTCTACCTAAAATTATAGTGTGCTTCTCTGAAAGAGCCCTTTAATGTTTTGAAAATGAATGAAGCCATCTCCAAAATAAAAATACCTAGAACAGTTAGAACAGCCAGCCCGTGATCTCTTGAAAAAAAAATCAACTTTAAATTAATTGAATTCTCAATTATTTTCTTGTAGATTTGACAAATGGCCCAACACATTCTCTCGGCAATAGAAACCGACATAAATTCCATCAAAGACAAAGGCGATCCTCAAGAACGTAACATATCGGTGGCATTAGATGACAGAGACCTCTGGGTGAGATTCCAGTGTTTCACCAATGAAATGATCGTTACGAAAAGCGGCAGGTAAGAGATGTTGACCTTTTTAACCATAATTTCGTGTGAAAAACTTGTTAAAAACCAAAACTATGGGTCTGCGTATGTTTTATTATTTGTTTGCGCAAATAATAAAACAAAAATTTTATGGATTTTTCGGTACCCATTTTAACCGAAAAACAGTTCACTTTGAAAGCTTTTTTATAAACCTGTTCGGGCTTGTGTCAATATTGAACCAAGAAAAGGAATATTTCAAATATTCGCCACAAATTAACATAACAGGATGCAACAAAAATCAAATCTGTATATTTACTTACATGCGTTTTTTGTTAATTAATAAAAGTCATAAATTAATAATCTCCAATGTTATTGGTTTATTAGCGACTAACTAACAACTAATATAGTAACTACTTGTTAATTATTTGGTGTTAATTCGTGGCATCCACTAAGAAGAGTGAAAGTTTATTAGTGAGAAAATGCGATACTACATGTGTGACAAATAAGATAAATAATGTATTTTTTCCCTATTTAAACATTATATATTTGATAAATGGTGCTTATTTCAGGAGGATGTTCCCTGTAGTCAAAGTCACAGCAAATGGTTTAGACCCAAAGGCAATGTACACGGTGCTGTTGGAGTTTGTCCAAATTGATCCTCACAGATGGAAGTATGTGAACGGTGAATGGGTTCCGGGCGGTAAAGCAGAAGTACCACCCTCGAATCCTATTTACGTTCATCCCGAAAGTCCTAATTTTGGGGCGCATTGGATGAAGGAGAGCATATCGTTTGCCAAAGTCAAACTCACAAATAAAACAAACGGCAATGGCCAAATTATGCTCAATTCTCTTCATAAATACGAGCCCAGAGTACACCTAGTGCGAGTTGGAACAGAATCCAGACGAGTGATGACGTTTCCGTTTCCGGAAACCCAATTTATTGCAGTGACGGCTTATCAAAACGAAGAAGTAACTTCACTGAAAATTAAATATAATCCATTTGCTAAGGCTTTTTTGGATGCTAAAGAACGACCGGATAATGTTTATCAACGAGGAGATTATTCACCGACATATAGTCAGCAACAAAGTCAGTATCCACAGTGTGAGTAAAGAATTATATTTAATGATAATAAAGTTGCCTATATTGTACTTTATTGATTGATTTGATATATAGAAACAAAGCAAGGTTTAGTGATTCCCTGACACTGCAGCTAGTTAGCTCCCTTTCTATGTAAGTTTTTGCTAAAATAGGTTTGACACCTTCGCTAGGTGCAGTAGCCTCTTTATTGGCGTCTTCAGGGGATCCTCTTTCTGGATGGGCTCCTCCTTCAGTTCTGTGCTGGGCACTTGAATAAGATATGAGAGGCTGATCTTCGTCCTCGTCACACAGTCTACAGATGGGTTCATCTTGGTAAATACCCATCTTGTGTTAGTGTTTTTTCAGTGTACAGTGACCGGCTAAAAGTCTCGTCCCAATTCTGATCTGATTCCTCCTGTGCTTTAGGATCTCAGAGGCTAAACTTATTGTATAGGATATTTCACCATTGCCTTACTGTGGTATTGGCTCGATGTTTGATACCAGTGGTTTTTGTGTTCCTCTCAGATCTACTTTTCTAAGTAGCCACGTATCGAGGTTTTTGATATTCCGAATACGGGTTCAGGATCCATAAACTGCAATTTTTGAGTCAACGTTTTCATTGCCGGATCCCACGCAAGAATTACCTGGATAGGGTTAAAAGGGGTCGCAGGCAGTCCCACACTAATTTTGAGTTTATCTGTTGGCATGCTAGAAATTTAATAGCTGTTTGGCTGTCTGGAAAGATCTTGATATCCTTGTATACTCCCTTCTCAGATTTTCCCGCAAACATATCTCTATTGCATGTATTCCGGCTTGGAATATGGCAGTTTGCTTCGCTGGGGATAAACTATATACTCTGGAACCGGTTCCACTGTCGGTTTTGGAGCCATCAGTGTTCCATACTAACTTCCATTCTGGACTAGTGAGTTTTCTGTTTTGTTTTCCCAGTTAATCTGGGTGTGAAACGGTTGGGAGTGTTTATTCTCGGGGTAATGTTGTCACTTCTCATGTTAATGCTTCTCATGTCAAACAGTTTGAGTATGTAACAATGTTTATTATTCTGGTATGTCCGGATGTTAGTCACGGATTCCAGTTCTGGCCACAATTGAATATGTAGGCTAGATTAGGACCCTACCCGGCGGGCCGCCTTTTGATACTGACATCTCTATTGTATCATATTAATAGTAGTCCGAACTTGTTTGCCACGAAGCATGTTATCAATCCATCTGTTGATGGTGTGTGTGACATGTGACTCCGTGTCTGGACAAAGCAGTGATTATAGATTCTAATGAGGTAATTCATGACTAACCGATCGAGCTATTCATGCATGCATTCACTAGTTTCACTACACCTTTTTCAAATGTAATTCATTTGTAATTCAGATTTCTCAAATGTAATTCAGAAAATCTGATTTGTAATTCAGATTTTCTAAATGTAATTTAGAAAATCTCATTTGTAATCCAGAAAATCTTGACTGAAATTCAGAAAACCCAATTTGTAATACAGGTAGTTTCTCAAATGTAATTTAGAAAATCTCAACAGAACTTCAGAAAACTTGGTTGATTCAGAGTCCAGAAACCCTGTATCTATGTATGTAAATACATAGGTGTCTGCTTATATTTAATACGGTATCTAGGTTTTATATTACAAAGTTTATATTACATAGCACCACCTACCACGCAGCAGTACTGGCATTGGAAGATATGCTAGCCGACCAATAATATACCTCTACATAGATTTCTTGAGGATGCTTCATAGTTTTGTTTCTAACTTTTATTGTTAAGGTACCTATTATGTCATATTTAATTTGTAAATAATTTGAACCTATCAATAAAACATCTGTTTATTCCGAATTATAACTGTTATCTGAATTACATTTGATGTTATCTGATTTACATTTGAAAAATCTGAATAACAATTGAGGTTTTCTGAAATGCATTTGTATTTTTCCAAATTACGATTGGAAAGGGTGTAGTTGAGTTGTATACCATTTCAATTCTTCTGTAGTCCAGACAATTCTATCCTGAGAAATTCCGACAAGCAACACTCGATTGCTAGATTATTCTATCAACGGCGAATTGCATTGTCGAAGATTCTAGTCATCCGGTATACTCAGGGATTAATTAATAAGTAGGCATGATAAAGAAAGCTTTAAGGATTTTCTACGTTTTTTTTGAGCCCTATGGAATCGAGACTTCGTATATGGGGTCATTACTAGGAACCCCATGCGGTTTTATCAAAGTGTGCACAATTTTGCAATGTCGTACTCCGTATGCACTAACTTTGCATTGATAATTTGAGAAATAGTTCCATTCTGAAATAATTATTCCATAAGCCACATATACGTAACAACGGTAATATGTTTCCCAGTGAAAAAGTACTGGAAGCTGACGAATTTTTCGTGTAAAAGAAATATTTGAAATAAGAAAATTTATTTATAGATGGTTCCTGGTTTATTCCCCATCAATCGATTTATTCAACCGCAAGCCAGATGCCTACATGTCAATACAGGACCAGTCCGAAGCTGATTAGACAAAAATCAGCTCCATATTTGCTCAACAGGCAAAAATCGGCTTCTCCTGTTTCACCTCCGCCATCTGGTAAGTTATTATAGAAGTCATTTTTCTAGAGAATTCGGAAATTATTGAATTAAGACTAAAGTCATAATAAGAGTTCAACATTTTTTTTTTTGCAACTATTAGATACAAATTTACAATAAAATATACAAATTAATTTACCCAGAAACTTTGTTCAATAAGTAATTCCCAATTTTAACCCGAAAGCTTGACTTGTAGCACGCTCATAGAATAATTACCTACTTATATATTTTTTATATGTGACAATATGTTTTATTTTTCCAGTATACAATCCACCAGATCACATTCAACAACCACAACTGTACAATTCTGGCACAACTTATTCAACGTGGTCTTCGATGCCTACCATGCAAGCTCCAGCCCCAACAGCCCTAATTTCGCCGATTAATTGCTGGTCGACAACAACCAGTCCTCCCCCGTCTCATCAAATTGCCACCCCAAACCAATCCCCCACGCATCAAATTTACCAACACTCTCCCCCTTCAATCACCAACCTCTCATACCCCAGCTATTACCACCAAGATATCCCTACCTATCAAAGTCCAGATTATCTTGTTAATCCTGTCGTTAACCAGGAAGTGACTTATACTCAATTGGGCGACAGAAACACGCCAGTGATTTATAAAGCAGACCACAGTATCCAGAATTTGGATAACCACAGTGTATCCAGCGTTGGCCAGGAGTACAATGGTATTAAGTTTGTGCAGTGTGGTACGAGAAAGATGGAATATGCACTAAAAAATCAAGGAGAAGATGACACCCGATCAGCGCCGGGGACTCCTAGGAGTGATTGGGCCCCACAAAATCATTTACAAAATAATAATTGAACAAAGAATAATCATTATGTGTAAATATGTATGATTTATGTGGATTTGTTAAAAAATGGATTTTCTAGATTATTCTAGGAATACTCTGTCCTTTTTGGTAATATAGAAATATGTTTAGAAAAGTCCATTTTTATTGAAAGATGTTAGAGTATGAAAGGAGGAGAAAAATTAAAAAAATATATTCTTATTAATTAATGTTTTAATTGAGGTAAAAATTCTTGCTTACATAGTGCAATTCTAGAAGTACTGGGCCTGGATTCTGAACCCACGATTCGATAGTATCGTCTATATAAAATAGATAGACGATACTATCGAATCGTAAGTTCGGAATTCAGGCCCTGGTTTGTTTCCGAGGATTTGTACTTTTGCCTGTCTTTTTTTATAAATAAAAATTGACTGATACAAATGAATGACGTCAAAAACGTTCGTCGATTTTTAAATCAGGGTCCTTTTTTCTTGAATCCGGGCAGCAGCATTCCCAGGAGAACGAGTGTTCTGTCTTTCCCAATGATATCCAAAATTAATGATAATATATTAGAAAGTAACAAAGACGGAACACTCGTTATCCTGGGAACGCTGCTCCCCTGTTTTAAGAATAAGGACCCAGAAGTCATTCAATTCAATACAAACCTTTTTTTCCAAGTTATGATTATCGATGTCATAAGTTCAAACCTTTGTGAAATGAACCACATCTTCCTCATTCCCTGTTTCAAATCAGGTGTATATTTGTCAACTTTCAGGTGAATTGGGTTTATATGAAATGTTCCTAATTATATAGGTACAACTTCCGGTGGAATGCATGTGGCGAGATTTTGCGCAATTTTCCCAACTATACCTTACATTGAAGTGGGCCTCAATGGAGCCTGTCCCTGAAGAGGTTGCACAACAATTCATATGCGGCCTTACTATCAAGTTCACTTTGGACCATATTCAAATACAGATCAACGGAAAAAAAACTGCTACGCTTACATTAAAATTTGCTTTATTTCAGTAGAGCTTGATAATTCCCAATGCAATCATTTAAACGAATATTACTTAACTTATTTGAATCAACTGAAACTCACCGGATGGAATTATCATACTCGATTTTTATCACACATAGGTAATTAAAATTATTTTTGATTTTTGGTCGACATATACCTATACCTACACTAAAAAAGAATTCAATTAACTCAAACGTGCGTCCCATCTAGAGAATGGACCTTATTTAATTTATCCTTATTACTATCCATTTGCACCCTGGTTTCGCGTTTTCCCAAAGGACTCTTCAGGGAAAATTTGTTCTCCCTTTTCAGAAGATGTTTTGGCGAATGCACTGGTACCGGTACTATTGCTTCTGCTTTAATTTTAAAATTGTTCTCAGCTGTATCAATTATACCACCATTGTCTCCATTTTTTCTGATCTCTTTTTGTTGGTACTTCTTCGGATTGGTATTGGGAGAACTCCTGGACCGATTAACTATTGGTTCAGATAGCAATCTCGGTACTGATTTAAAAGGAAGACACTCAGAATGACTGGACGTCGATACTGGGGTATGTGGTGCTGACTGGGACACTGTCATTCGGTTAATGGTGTTTGAAGTTATGTCTCTGTCGATAAACTTGAAAGATTTCCTGTTGTCTAAAATTTGAGAGCCCAATTGACGCATATTAGGTTGTGATCTAGACAAAAAAAAATTGTATGTTATATGAAATCAGGCATTTCATTGAATTGAAAAATCTACAAGAATGCAGTTAACATAATTAGGTACCTACATGAAGCGATATACAAATTACAGAAGTTTACCTTGCATGCATTTGCTTGTGATTTCCTCTAGTAGTATTGCGTCTCACTGGACCTCCAGAAGTTTTATTCGTTATCCTCATCGAGCTATAATTGATGATTTTTCTTGTTATGTCAGTTTTACCTTGTGTTCTGGCTCTACCCAAGACTGCGCTTCCAGCTAAATTAAAAAAGATTGCATAATTTTCTTTATTGGTCTGTTAAGAATATACTCACGCGTGTTCCCTGTATGTTTTTTCCTAGTTTGTGCCAGTGCGTACACCACAGCAGCCAAAGTACTATAGTTGCTAGGTTGTCTCTGGAAATTTGGCGGTCTAGAAACTTGCCTTCCAATAACGAAGTAGGTTTCCATCAAGCCTTTGCCTTTCACATCAATTATGCCTCTTTTTTTCAGTTCGTAGCCTCTTACGCCCAACATCTAGAAAATTAACCAATTCCATGAATTCTCCAGCGGACTTTCGATAGATATCAAAGAATAATCCACATCCAAATGCGAAAGCTTATCTACCAAAAAAGTAGGACGGTTTATTAAGCAACATTAGACACTATCAAGTTTTGTATAATTGGGAAAGAAAATTAAAATCGATGTTGTGAAGCAAGTAGGTATCATCCCAAGTGGCAATATATCCTAATACAGCGACGTTATCTCTTCAAACCTGGAGATTAATAGGAGATATGAATGAACATTCTATACCTCAAAAACGGCGCTGAGGAGTTATCTTAAATAATTTGGTTCAAAATTTTTCTTGATAGACCCAGGAACGGAAAATTCAGTAACCAGCTATCAAGAACATGCAGTAAGGTAAAGGAGAATATGCTGGGACCAGCGCAGGATCTTAAACATTCCCTGCTTGAACTTAAAAAAAGGTGCTTCCAAAAGTTTACAAAAATTATACAGTGTAAGCTTAATTGACTTGGAGAGTCAAGTAAATGTGACTGGAATGAAAGATGGTGAGTATTTATCAACTCAACCAGAGAGTGAACTACGGCAACAGAAAAATCAATCTAAGTACCTACCTACCAGTAATATTGATAGGGTAGGCAATTGTGCAGAAAATGGGCAAAATGATGCAGCGTAATACTCAAGTGAAACTAAGTCACCACCACCTTCTCAAAGATTCTTACAAAGTCGATTTTTGTTTCCTCATCATATAAGCCTATTCATTGTAGCTTGCCCTTTCAAACTAACTAGAAATCATAAATTCCCCGTCCATCGATATGTGTTACGATATTAGGAGTCCCTTTTGACAGATTGACCAATAACTACCAGCCTCAGAAGTGAAACCAAAGGTCTTACTACTCTTGGTCCTACTCCTCATGTCTACATTAAGATCAGAAGCTTGATCAAGTCGCTCAGAGAACTATGCAACTATGGAAAAAGGAATGTTGGGCTCAGTTCTTCGAGGTCATAATAATGAGCTGAAAAACTAATCATATAAAGGTTGATGGGGAAACAAGAGCCATTTGATTGGAATCACTTTGCAAGAATGACGGACGATAGCTGAACTCTCCGAATCATAGAGTTCCAGCCATGCAGTAGCAAGAGAAGCCGGAAACGTCAGCAAATAAGATGGACGAACAATATGAGAAAACTCATAGACATCAACCGGTTGAAAATCAAGAAAATTGAAAAAAGCCTAGGAAATTTCACATTCATTGTGAACCCAAAACTATAGGGAAGACAGAAACAGACGATAGCTAAGTTTAGGTAGTATAATATTTCCTTCTAGTATTCTAGTACTTATAGATATTTTTTAAATGGGTGTATAGCAGGTCATTATATTTATCATGCATAGTTTTAACGCAAAAGCTATAGGTTAAATTATCTACACTTGCGCACCTGGCGCGGATAATACATAAAATTTCTTACTTGTGCAGTTTCTTTAGGTACTTGTATATAGCCAATAATTCCTGTCGAGTCCATTCTAGATGCCAAATTGACCGTATCGCCCCAAATATCGAAAACAGGTTTCCTAGCACCTATAACACCGCAAACTAATGGCCCACAAGAAACGCCTATACGTAGTCCGAAATTGTTGAACGAATCCTTGTTGATTTCATCCAGTTTTTCTTTCATGCACATGGAATAGTCGATTAGAGCGCAAAGATGTTCTACACTGTCCGTATTTTTGTCAGAGTCTTTGTGGGTTGGATTTAGTCCGGATGCTGCCATGTAAGTTGCTGTAGCGCTGACTGTCTTTATTTTTTCTATGGAACTGAATCTGTCTTCGTCTAGGAGCTCATCGAAATCAGCTTAAAAAGGATTGAATTTTCTTCATTATTTCTTGATGGGTAGGTACAGCTAATGAGGCTGCTAGCACATATAAGTATGATTTAAAAATATAGAAATTTCTTACCAATAATCTCATTCAACAGTCTGATACATTCCACCCCCTTATTAATTTTTTCCGAATAAAATTCACCAAAATTCGGTATAGAAGCAAACAGCACACCCACTTCTTCCCTATATTGAGCAAACAATTCCTCACTATTTCTGTCACTCGACAAATAGTGCTGAGCCACGTGATCCGGTAAAATATTAGTCAAAAGCTGCATATTATTTTGTCGCGTTTCTTCCATGTCCATCAGTTCACGTTCGGCCTGTTGTTTCCATAGAAAATCCAAACGTGAAGTTACTTCCACTAATCTGGCATGGTAGGCGACCATTAGAAAGAACACACCCAAAAGGATTAACATTTGGACTGAGAGAGGAGTGACAATGCTGGAAAAAAAATGATTTTTTATGTTTCCGATATGGTAATTTCAAACTTGCATGAAACATATGTAAATATGGAGCAAAAAAAAACTACTTACAGATTTGAAGAGCTATATGCATTAGTAGCAAATATCGGCCTATATGGTACCATAATCAATATAGTATACACAGTGACCATAAGCAACGTCAATATCAGCTTCACCAAGTAATATAGCTTCAAAGCTGTAGCTAAACCTATCATGCACAACACCCAAGTGAACACAATGTATTCTGGATGTTTACAAAAAACACAGTCGCTACAAGATGGAGCTATTGTGGTATTGTTTAATGGAAATTCTTCTGTGGTAGTACTTTCAGTTAATTCCCTTCTAAGTCTTTTCATTTTCCAGTTGCATTTGGCTAAGGGCTCGGAACATTGTCTCATCGATCTTTTCTTCCGTCTTTTGCCCATCAAAATTTGCGTTAAATTATTGTTCCCATTCGTGCTAAATTTTACAATTGTGTCATTCGAGCTACTACTGGCAAGCTGAACAATTGAATCATTTGACCATAAATTATGCAACTTTTCCACGAATTGTTTCAAACATTCTCCAGTGCAATTTATATTTTTAAATGTAATTCCTGTATTAAGTTTGGCACTTAAAGTCAAATTAAGCGTTAATTCTTGTTCCACATTTTTAACTTCAATTTCTGGAACGTACAAAGGCGATTTTCGCAATAATAACGACGGCTGATAGCTTTTCAATAACAAAGGCGATATCGTTGTTGCTGTTGAAGTATCAATAGAAGATTTGTTAGTGGTAACTGGTAAAGAATTCCTAAACTCGGCGTTGTAGCTTTTAAAAAGACTAACAGAACTGCTCAGAGACATTACAATGATTAAAATGCATATAAAGGCAGTTCTGGTGTTTTTGTTGTGTACTAGAGTTGACGAAATTTTTTGTAGAGGTTGAGGAAATTGATGAAATTCCTCGGCCATTACTAGAACTGAGGCTGCTGTAAGTAGGATTGTTACTATTGCCAGAAGCCAGATTACCAATGGAGATCTGGAAAATTGGGAAAATTACATTAATTTCTACTCAGTATAGAGGGCAGAGAATTCATGCGTGAGAACATCTTGTTTAGCAAGTCCTTGTCATCAATACAAAAACAACAAAAAGGCGCTGTTATTGCATCGGAAACACATGAGTACGCTTTTTTCCACGTGGTCGTAGCTTGAGGCAGTGAATTTGGAAGACAGCTAGGTTATTGAAGATCCTATGTTTGGAAGAAGGCGCGATGAGGAGTATTTTGAGACATAGGTGCCATTCATCAGTATTGAGGCAAACCACCTATTTAAAATATTATTTCTTCAATACTTAACTTTTAAAAAAAAACGTTTACTGAATAAAAGTAAATGTTGCAACCTTGTCTGCGCCATCAAATTTAGGGGTGACTGCGTTCGACCACAGGGAACGGTACTGCGAACGGGAGATAGAGAGGACGCAACTAGACTTGAGAATAAGCTGGGGCTGTTCCTTTAGACGCATATCTGTAATTATTCATTATTCAATTTTCATTTCTATTTTGCATTAAAATTGATTGTTCAATCCAATTTGTTATTAATGTGTGTGTAAGGAGCGTTCACAGGTTAGTGGATTAAATGTTATTTTATTTTTGAGAGTTCAATTTATGCAAGTTCCTATTATTTTGTTCATTTTTATGTATTTTTTGTTTGTCGTTAACTGTTTTTATAACATGAGCATTGTTTATGTATTTAACAAAAATCGTTTCATGCTGTAAACAACACAGATAAAGAAGTAAATTAAACCCTAAGAAATTATGTGCTGTCTTTTTGTGCTGAGATTGTGATTTTGTGGATTTAGAGCGTGCATTAGGGCATTGTTGAATTTACTAACATTTTCCTACCCTGACGAGAGAATATCCTAGCAAATTGAAATAATCAATCTAGAGATATTGGCTCAAAAACAACTATAGCTGAGTAGCTTCTCGTATGGGACCTCAGTACCTGCTGGGAAACTGGCTAACTAACAAAAAAAAAACCTCTTCAGTATTGAATATAGGTAGTATTGATTGAATGTAGAGTGTGTAATTCAAATTTTAGCACAAGTACAGGGACGGTACCTAATTTAAACTTTCATTGACTTAAATTTTTGAATTAATGACTCACAATTATTATTAAAATGACACAGTATGTTTCGATTTTTGAGGAATGTTAGATCGAGGGTTTTTTTGCCGTGCTTTTTCCCCTCGTTAGTTCTAGGATGAGAACCGTACACTTCAATAATAAAGTAGACGTTTCACAAATTTTTCGTTTCTTTTACATATCACAACTTCCCTTAAATTTCTCAAATATTTGCTTTGTCGGGCGCATGTCCAGTAAGTAAAATTGAGTAAGTTTCCACAACGTAGGTCCTTTTTGCTTTTCATTTCGTTTTTCAGAAGATTTGTTGTTTAGAAGGTAATAACAATTCTCATCGTTCAATCTTACTGAACACACACAGTATCGACCAGAATAAGTCAGAAAAGGACGTGTACACGACTACACAACTGCGAGTTGCATATCTAGCAAATTTGTCTCAATTCCTAGCTCTGCCGGTCCTTCTCGGTACCGTATGCCTCTATTGTTAACCATACAGTGAGAACTTTATTTATCGGAAAACAAACATCAAGAAGCACATTTATAAAGGTAAAGGATTTAAAATCGCTATCATTAGTCTAAAGAAAATTTTCACTTTCTCGATAGACTTCTTAGTATCATGTGAGAAGTAGGCTTCAAGTATTCACCGTGATTTACGTAGCCCGTGCATCAAAAGTAGTCCAGTTTGCAGGTGGATTAGTAGAAAAAGCATCTAATTCACCTGCAAGCTAATGCACGGGCTACGTAATTCATCCTGTTTACTTTCATCTCTGAAGATTTTAAGTGTAAGATGTTCTCATGCCTGATTTCATCTTGTATTCAATAAATTTTTCAAATACTCACAAAGTGATAACAAATTGTGTTATAATAATGAAAAGCCAAATTATGTAACAACAGAGCATGTTGGATTTGAACATGTCCTCCCTAAGTTGACTGAACTACAAACCAAATAACTTGATTGCCAAATGTTTAGGACAAAAAAATTAAACTCACTTGCCACTCCATGTCTTTGTCAATGAACCTCAAAGTCCATGGATTCACATTGGCACTTCTCATTCTTTTATTACTTTCAATTTCAATGCTATGGTCTATGATATCATCCACTTGCTCTATAACTTTTTTGGGAGCGTTCAATTCGTACTTTCCTTGCTTGCCTTTGGGTTCTAATGCTTCATCTAAATCTGCAGATATCGATCTATGAAGCTAATTAAATAAAAGGGATTTTATAGTTATTTTGCAAATCAAAAATGAAATTTACATTACATTTTCAAAAGGTATTTCTGGTGTCCAATCAGTCGTAGTTTCTTCTTCAATACCACTGTGCTGTATACCACTGTCACTTCGCTCTCTAGAAGGTGGCTGCGAATAGAAACTAGGAGATTTTGGTGTTTTCGGGGAACTGATGTTACTGTTGATTTCTTCTTCTGGCCAAAGCTTATTGGAAAAAATGCTACAAGAATCATAAATTGATTTCACGATGCTAGAAATGCATTTCTCTTACCTCGGTCTTGAAGCCAGTCTTCTTCTAGGTAACAAAGGCTCGCAGTGCTTAATCAAATAAGTAGTGACATTGTTTTCTCTCAAATAACTGTCACGTTCTTGCCCGTTGCCTGGTTCGACATCGTATGCTCCATTAAGACAAACATATGTAGCTTCTGAGATGTGGACACGCCTTAAATAAACAATCTGAGAAATTCTAAGAAATGTCCATAAAATTCTCGTACAAAAACTGTTTCTATAAGAGCGTCACCACGTTTATGCGTTTCTACAGCAGACGAAAGCAGCAAAGTGTGTGTGGTGTTTAACTGACCATATTTAATGGATATAAAGATTGAGATAGATTACTGTTCGAGAAGGACTGAACACTGAACATGGTGATCTTGTATAATTATCCGAGATTCACTATCAAACATGTTGGACAGTAAAGACTTTAGGTGCTAATTGTGAGCTTTACCTTACCTTACCAATAACAAAGGGAAAATAATCTGGATGGAGCATCATTTAGCATTCGAGTAGCCCAGTCAAATATTTATTTAACCATAGTGTTGGCCTTCACCATCGAAAAGCATGATTCAAAGATAAACTTTAGATGTTTTCAACATTTAATTTTCAAATATGTATAGAAAACACTGGAAGAATGGAAAATAACTCGAATCAAATACTAGAATCGGACAATAAGCTCCCAACCTAAAATCAAGTCATAAGAACCACAATAAGAAGATATCAAGAAATGATGCATCCTTGGAGGCTGATCAAGCAGCACAGGAATCTGAATGGAAAGAACAGACAGTGTATGTATTGATTCTGCTTCTCAAAAAAGTGTAGTGTGCCTAAATTAATCATACAGGAAAACATCGTTTTATGAGAAGCGCATTATATTAATGCAAAGTAATGTTTTGCCACCGATGTGATGGTCATTTGACTCATTCGTCCTCAGAAACAAAGAATCCCTAAATTGTCGTTCACTAAAAGAGGGCACCATACTCGACTTAAAGCTGCGGTGATCTGGCATTCTCTAAAAGATTTTTACTGAGAGATAGTGTCCAGGTAGGCCAAAAGATCGAACTATTCACAACTAAAACCTGCGTTAATTATTCGAAAATTTATTATTGATGTGGTGATCGGGTTCTTGTTTTCGTGACTGGAGAGGTGCAAGAACACTAGAACTCCTTCCCTGATTGTATTCGCAGCGAAAACAAGATACTGGATTTTTCTCAAGTTTGGAGATATTGTAATTTTTGAATATTATGATATTATTTACCCAGGTTTTCCTCCTGACTCCATATGATTCGCCAAACTGACGTCAGAAGACCAAATGTCAAACTGCCACTTTCTTAATCCCAAAACTCCGCAAAGCACTGATCCCGAATGGATGCCGATTCTCATGTCCAAATCGTCAACCTGAAAAAATGTATAGAATTTATCTAAATTAATTAGAAAAACCTCTTTTGGAAATTTTGATATGCTGAGGAATGACATTTTTATTCTTGACTAACGAATTTGCTAGGTATGCCTTTGGTTTATCGAATTCGTTACCCGAGAACAAAAGTACTAGATAATTATTCCTTGCTAAGAGTCTCCGATAAACCTCTTCCATGAATGGTCAGATTTCGTTGTCGAGAATTCTAGTCATCCGGTATTAGACCGTCAAATAGTTACAAATGTTAAGTCCGTCGATTTTAATCTGATACTCGAAAGGAACGCCAATGGTCACCTGACATCACACCTGTTTTTGCCATATGCTTCACCCCCTCGCTCCTCATACGGAAAGTGTCAGATAAAAAACGACGGACAATAGGTGTCCCATTTTCGCATACAAACCTCTAAAAGGTTTCAAAACTTAAAACATACATCGATGTTAAATAGAATGAAGGGAAATATATGAGTGGCTCCTGGAAATGATACCCATATGGTCACATTGATTTTCCTTATATTACCCTAAAATGTACTTATTCAAGCCAACATGTTGCTCGGGCCAGTGACGTTGTAGTAATGTCTGCTGATTTTAATCTGATACTCCAAAGAAATGTGAGCTGGTGGCTCCCTACATTAAAAGGCCAATGGTTACCTGACGTCACACCTGTTTCTGTCATATGAAACACCCCCTCGCTCCTCATACGGAAAGTGTCAGATGAAAAACGACGGCCTTTACATGTTCATCCTTTCGATGAGCGTGCGTGGACCAATCGCCCAAAATCTGGATATTTCCAGGTTCAGGTTCCAATCATTAGTTCTTTAGTGTACACGGCTTGCGTGAAAATATGCACACTACTTTTGAATTCTGTTAAGGAAAATCGATTTTTTCATAATGTGTTATCCCCATGAGCCAGGCGTAATTTTCCCAATTCAACCCTCTCCGAGGCTATGCCAATCCCTATACAGGGTGGAAAATTAAAAAGGATCCACCTGGATTTTTTCGAAAATTATCAGGAAATTAAAAAAACTGCGAAACACGTCGATTTCGTTTGCAAGGGGGACACTTTTTGGCTATTTCAAAATTTTCGTAGATTGCACCCCCTTACCGGGGTGAGTAGCACCCTCAAAATTTGAATAGGGAAACTGGATCGAGTGGTACCTTGTTTGAGAGGTATTTGAGATGACTTTACAGATCTGTAATTTTTTTTCGAAATCTGACTTCTAGAGTTTCCAAGATATTCGCCTCGGAATTTGCCATGGAGCAGAAAGAGAACGTGTTTTTCGTGAAAAAATTAAAACTGGGTCATGTCTGAAAGGTTGTTCAGAAGGTTCAAACTAACAAAGAAAGAAAGGTTCAAAATAAACAAAACTAACGTGTTTCAGGAATTTCATTTTTTTCTTGTAGACATGTAGCTATTTTCCTAACGAGTGCGGGAAGAGAAATTTCCGGCACGAGGGTGCGAAGCGCCCGAGAGTTAGGAACCCAAGAGTTAGGAACTATATTTTTTCTACGAGCATACTAAAGCTGATGTTACGAAGAGTTTAATTTAAATAAAATGCGATTATGCAGAAGGTAGAATTAAAAATGTATTAAAAGGTATTTATAAAAAGGTAAAGGTACAGGTATAGGTGTATCAACAATACAAACAATTCCATGTCACAATGATTATTTCAAACTCTTCCCGCACTGAGTGCGGAAAGAAATCTCTTCCCACACCGGTGCGGGAAGAAAGTCTTCCCGCACAGCAAATCGTGCGGGAAGAGCCCTTTCCCGCACGCTCGTAGAAAAAACACGTTCTCTTTTCGCCCCATGGCAACTTCCGAGGCGAATATCTTGAAAACTAGTAGGTAGTCAGATTTCGAAATCAATGACAGATCTGTAAAGTTATCTCAAATACCTCTCAAACAAGGTACCACTCGACTCAGTTTCCCTATTCAAGTTTTGAAGGTGCAACTCACCCCGGTAAGGGGGTGCAATCTGGGAAAATTTTGAAATAGCCAAAAAGTGTCCCCCTTGCAAACAAAATCAACGTGTTTCGGCGTTTTTTTAATTTCCGGATTATTTTCGAGAAAATCCTCCTCCTTTTTAATTTTCCACCCTGTATAGATGTGTTACTATCTGACGGTCTATACATAGGGGTCGATCTAAGTAGAAGAACAAGGGGCCGAGACTCGGTATTTTGGGGTCACCGCTAGGAACCCTTAAGTGTTAGTAGAATCTATTTCAAACCATCTCGTATTTACTTGTTTGATTCTTGAATGTATTATGGAAAAATTCATTATGTTTAGAGTAGATCGTTACCGGATATCTTCGATGTTTCAATTTTTGTTGCCTGTCTCTGTATACTGTTATGATCCAAGATCATCTTCTGCCTTGAAAACATTATCATTTCGCAACATGTAAATATGAAATCATGATTATCAAATTTGTTTCTGTATGAATAGAAATGGAAAATTATTCGAAGGATTCAAACTTAAAAGCATTACTTGACAGGTATTCCTATCATAAATACGTCGAAAATATTAACATTGAGATTATGTCTGTATTATTCAATACTCCTAGTCATTTGTATTTTTGTTTACCTTTATCTTTGTTGTTTTTTTTGGGCAAAAATGGTCATTGCTCCCGATGGTGCCCTCCTAAAAAGATATCCAAGATCAAAAGTTCCAAAAAGCCTCAGAAAATTATCTTTTTTTCCTACTTAACTTTTAATGAAATAAGTTAATATACCTATAACAATCTGAGACGGGCGTTATAGGTCATAAGGCCCGCTAATAATATCCCATATCATTAAATTATTAGAAACCCATTATTAGCGGGCATTATGATCTATAATGCCCGCTTATAATGCCCTCAGGTTATTATAGATAGCTTATTTCGTTTCCTAGGTAGGAACACGTCCACGTCAAAATACAATAGGTACAATATTCTATGATACAAGTTTAGGTACCTGATTTTGTTTGATACTTAATTGTAGAAAGAACATTAATGTGGGAAATATACCGATATCTATATTCTCGAAACCGGAGAATAGCGTTCTCATGAAAACGATTGTTCTCTCTTGGTCAGTGTTATGGAAATATAAATATATGGGTGACAAAGACAGAAGACTGCTCCTCTTTCTCGGGAATAAGAACGCAGCAACCGGTGAAGTGTGCACCTTTGGAAAAGGTGTACGTGACCAGTATCATGAGTTTCACGAGAGGCAAGGTAGATTAGCAACCAGAAAACAGTTGGTTTGAGAAGTAAATAACTATATACAGTGCGTGAAGTGTTTAACGTCTTCTGAATAGTGCGTAAAGTGAGTACTTTATACACACGGTTGTAGAAAAAGATGCATCAACAAAAATAGCAAGATGGGCGTTATTTATCGAAGAATTTGATTATACGACCAAGCATCGGGAACCCGAATGCGACATGCGATCAAAAGTGCACAAGAAACAGATGAAAAACTAGAAGCCGTCAGGAAATTTTGTCTGAAAAGCCCTATAAAGATTATATTTTGAGAAACAAAATACTGTACAAATTATTGTACAGTATAAAGAATAAGGCAACGGATCTAAACATTGAAGGAATAATAGAGGAAGAAACCATGAAAATTTTTGAAGAATTCAGAGACGAATTACGGAAGACAGCAAAAGATCAAATAAAGAAGATACAGGAAGAGACAAAACTTACTATGAAAAAAAGAGGAAAGAGCCAGAAGATTATGAAGTTGGAGAGCAGCCATTAAACGAACTCAACAAGGGCCAGGACTCAAGCTGAAGATAAAGTTTCTAGGCTCCTATGAGATAATTATAGTAAAGGAAAACAACACTTCCGATGTTATGAAGATTGGTTGTCAAGGATTGACCCATGAAAACATCTACATGTTCTGATTATTTACAACCATGGATAAGCTACGATGATGATGACCATGATTCGTTGAGTGCCGAGTTGTGAGAAATATACCAGCATCCGGTGAAGTGCGCACTCTTGGAAAAGGTGTACATAACCAGTCTCATTTGTCAAATAATATAGAAATTATCAAAAGACATCTTTGCCACGGGAATTTTTAGATTATAATGCCCTTCAGGCGAATTATATCCCTCGGGCTAGTTTCGCCTTCTGAACATTATAATCTACATAGTAACATAATGCCCTTGGTACATAAACATAGCTATTTTCTCCGAATGACATTAAAAGCGGCTTTTTGATGACACTTGAGAGGCTTATTAGATATATTTTTACTGCCAAGATAAAAAAAAAAGTTTGTTGCTATGCAACGTTCCCAGGTAATACCTAATTTAAATTAAACTGGTATGTAATTAAAATTGACAATAATATTAGGTAAACAAAATGATCGCGCCAGGTATCATATGTCTGTTGATTGTAATAAAGCATCCTTATACTTGCAATTAGATCCTTGGGAAAGTTTTAAAATTGACAATGATATTGAAATGAACACAGACAATTCAACAAAAAGCCAGCTTCCTTTGTTAAAATACTTTAATTATTTGAATATGTATGAAAAAGAGGATTATGCGTGGGAAAGGAACAAATTCGGAGAAAAAAAATTATTTTAAACACGGCAGAAAATCAGATTTTTCATAAACGAGGCTAGAAAACCAGCTTTCCTGTGCTTTTCTGAACGGGCCACTTTCACGTGCCGGGAATATGGCAAATTATGATATTTTTTGACGCAGATACATCAATACAACCGAGAATGAACAATATTTTGCAAGATTTTAGTCATATTATTAAATAAATTATTAAATAAAAACTAAAAATTTAAACGGAAAATCACGTGATTGAAAACGTTCTCTGATTGGCTAAAGCCGATTTTGGCGTTTTTGTTGCCACATGTAGAAATGCGAAATTTAAATGAGTTAATAAGGATTATACCTATCCTTCATTTTTTTATAATGTAGTAAAGGACGAAAATAGTTTCTAGCTAATGAAATGTGTAATTATTTATTAATGAGAAATTTGGCATCCTCGTATTTTTGTTGATTTTCTGGTGTGTGACGTCACAAACCAAGTTCGCGTTTTCGCGCCAGCTTAAAAATTCGATTTTTTTTTCAAAAATAAGCGTTTTTTTCGGAAAAAAAGTATACAGATAGTATTAGAATGACTGAAAGAATAGTTTAAATATGTTTTTGAAAAATGTGAAAGTGGCCCATTTCTGCTTAGTAAATAGAAATAACATTTTTACATATTTAATTTGGAAGAACCAACCATTACTACTACCCTCATTCTAAGCAATGTATTATCAATTTCTGTTTTTTTTTTGTTTTTTTTTTGCTAAAAATAGCATAGACCAGACCTGTGGCTAATCCATCATAGCTCTCTACCGCACCAAATGAAGAGTGTCTCTATTTGAATGCTTCTCGGCGTTAGTTTAAGTTAGCTACTTGACAGATTTTTTTCCTTGAAATTGAAAAACCAACGTATTTTTTTATTAGGCCAGCAATAATTCGCATATGTTATCAAAATTTCTTTCGCGGAAACAGTCTACGTTGCGCAATACATAGATAACAATATTAAAGCTAAGATAAAAAGGTGGCAATAACAGGAATATTTTTTAGTAACTGAAATAATTGTACTAGGTATAACAATACAATGGTGACATATCAAAATAGTGTCGTGACCCTAGATAACCTCAAGTTGTTGATTTCGAATATAGCAGATTCTCAAGCAGATGAGATCTCCAAAAACTCAAAAAGTGAACCAAATTGTGAATTGAAACTTGATGAAGTTGCTGGAAAAATCCTATCTTTGCAGTTATTTGAAGCCTTGGATAAAGTTGCTGCAGAAAAAGAAATCAATGTTTTAAGTGAGGTCTTGAAGAAGATAACCTCAGAAGATGTTTTAGTAGAAGATCAAGCAATTAAAAAACCTGTGCCAATACCATATGAAGTTTTGAAGTTGATTTTTTTGCAAACAAGTGAAAAATTTCGACAAAATAACTTTTATGAATTAATGAATTTTTATTATGAAAAACTCACTGACGCCTTGAAAAAATTTGGTTCAAAATATTATTTGAAAAAGGCAAAGTTTGAATTTCAAGTAAAATATCTATTACCGTTGGTTAAATTTGAAACATTACTGCAAATAGTGGATACCGAACAGGATCAGCAACAGATAACTGACTTGGCCAGCAACATACGCAACTATTTTAACAACCCCCGTATGAACCAAGAAGATATTTACGTCATAGTCAAAAACAATATTGGATCTTTGCAATTTCACTTAGTTTCCTATCAATTTATTCCACTAGATCAAAGAAATGGATTCCTGGGTGACTATTTTCACCTTAAAATTGACTTTTTCCATGAAAATGTACAAAAAAAACTGAATTTATTTGCCAAATTTTTGACACCTAAGCAAGAAGCTTTCAAAGAAGTTCTTAAATTAGGTCCATCAAAAAAAGAAGAATTCTTCTACATGATTTATTTTCCAAAATTGGAAGAACTGGGCTACGGAGAACTGACAAGCTTTGCTCCAAATTGCTACTTTTCCAGAGTTGATGATGTGCTAATATTGGATGACATGACTCAAAAAGGATTTATTAGCTTAACGCCAAACATGAAGCTTGAGTATGAGACTCTGAAACTAGCCATAGGCAAAATTGCCAAATTACATTGTTGCAGCTTAATTCTTGAACAAAAAGTACCATCGTTATGCGACACTTATGACGAATTTCTACAAGAAGTCTTATTCAGGCCTGACGATAATAAATTTATTCCTCTTACAACGGACAGGATTTTATATTTGGCTACAAGATTTCCTGAAATAACCAAAAATTATACCAGGGAACAATTGAAAGAAAAATTGGAAAAGGGTTTTAAGATGTTTACGGAAAAAATTCAAAAATCAAGTAAAATTAAAAATGTAGTTTGTCATGGAGATTTGTATGTGGCCAACATGTTGTTCAAATTTGATCAAGATCAAACCTGTGAAGATGTAGCTCTAATAGATTTCCAAATCCTAAGATATTGTCCTCCAACTGTAGACTTAATGTTCTTTTTATATCAAACCACATTTAAAGAAACCCTTGAAGTCCATAAGGAATCTTTATTAGAAGAATATTATGCTACATTAACCGAGACTTTAACCAAACACGGTTTTAATCCAGAAGAAATCTATTCCAAAGAAGAATTTTGTGAAGCCGTCAAATATGCCAAAAACCTAGGTATTATCCAGGCGCTCTTTTATTCGCCAGGCCACATGGTTGATCCGAAAGTTAGAGAATCAATGCTCCAGGACAGCGATGCTTATGCAACAATTAGGGCCGAAGAACACGGTTTGCTCAAACTGGGAATGCAAAGCGAAGATTATCGGAGAGCTTTGGGTGGGCTTTTGGAAAAATTTATTGAAATCTGTGATAATGGAGAAATTTAATTTTATATTTGATAAATAAAATAGTTATTTATGTAACAAGGGCGCAATTAGAGTATTTACGGCCTGCCGCGTTAAAATTAAACCACGAGAAGGGTTTCAAACACTATTTGCGCCTCTGGTACAACTGCGAGTAATTATGTAATTCAAATAAAATATTGAAAATATTATAAATAAATAATCAAAGTGAAATAATAAACAAAAATTTGATTTATTAGGACATTTACCAGTTAGGTTAGGTTGGGTTGAAAATGAATGGGCCTATTACGGCCCTCCACTGCGACTCATTAGTCTCTTGTGACTCATGCCAACTTAGATATATATCTACAATCATGTCTATTTTTCCAAGATAGTATAGTTGGAGAAATTTTGACCAGGTCTCCCAGTGGGACCGCTGTCTTTCCTAAGATACGATGCCTCAGTCTGCCACCTACCGGACACTCGCAAAGAATGTATGCAGCTGTTTCTTCATGTTCCATGCATAGCTTGCACTCAGCATCATCTGCCAGTCCAACCCTTTGCATGTGCTCTTTTAGCCTACATTATCCAGTATAAGCCGATTAGGGTTTTCAGCTTAGTTGTACCGAGCTCCGACCGAGCGTTCTTCTATCGGTTGTCTTATGATTGTCTTTGCTTGTGTCATACCTGGCAGGTTTAACCAATCTTCGTAGGCTTTGTTGTCCGTCCAGGTTTGAAGACTACACCAGGCACAGCAGACAAGAGCAGAAGGTGCCATAAGTTTACGTGAAACTAATCAATAAGTAGATATTTATTATCGGATTGCTTTTTCAGACATAGAAACTTCAGAAAACAAATAAAATAATTGTAAAGTAATTGAAATCATATAACAATTTGAAGGTGTCCATACTAACAAGTAACAATGGAATCCCCTCTCAGTGGCGTAGCCAGGATTTTGTCTTGGGGGGGGCAAATTTGCAGAAAGTGTTTCTTGTCGGAGGCAAAGCGCCGCAGGCGCGAAATTTTTAGGTGCCACGTCCCATTTTCAGGTTTCTTTACGCTATTTTGGGACTGTTTATTTTAATTTTGAAGAATTATTCATGTAAGGTATTTTTGTATCTATTTTTACTATTCCGCACCAGTTTATAAATTCATTGGTAACAAATTTATAAAATGGCCACCTGCTACTCGCACTCGTATTCCTCACTGCAGGAATCTGTACGGGCTCTGTTTGAAGGATGATATTGATCAGCAGGCGTATACCACCAATCATCTTGTTCCCCAATTCATTTTCATCACTTGACGGATATTTCTTTTCTTCACTTTGTTAGCGATCTTTTGTCGGTTTTTCTAGGTTCAAGAATTGTTTGATGGCACTAGCTTCTACTTCATCACTGTTAAAACTCCGTTTTTGATTCGTTTCAAATCGAAAACTTCTAACTGATCAATTCTGTTGTCCTACTTCTAGGTGTAGGTACCTACTTGGTAAAGATACCGTCGGGATTGATTGATTGTAAATTAAAAACCTATCCAATGCACAGCTAAAATCGACTCGTCGAGACAAAATTAGACAAGGAAATCTGGCGATAATGCCAACAGCCAAGTCTAAAGCAGGAGACTGGCAATCCTGACAACGGTCTAAAATTCTATCATCATTTCTTCGGAAAATTCCAACTAGCCAGAGATTTAGTGTGTATTTCAACTCCTCTCTATCGCTGGCTATGAGGAAACCAACTTGTCTAATTAACCATCAAACACCCCCATTTCGACCAACAAATCTAGGCACAAATAGCCCAATTTAGCTGCAAACATGCATATCCCAATCCCGGTAAATTCTTGCACCCAACCCTCATTCTCTGACATCCCAAAAATTCCACATCACTTGCACCAAAACCATTACCTAGAGACTCATCAGGCCTCAGGATTGGTCAGGGTGCAGGGTTGTAGAACCCCTTTTATTCTTACCGGCGCTCAAGCGCACCCATCCTCAAAGCTCACTTATTGTTAGTGACACTGGGTCCAGTGGACCCGAACGCCCAAAGGGCACAACTTTTTTGCTTTTACACATAAAATTAATGATAAACGGGGTTTTTCGATGCTTTTCCCCGCAGAAGGGCGCTGGCGCTCTGCAACCCAAATCTGAGCAAACCACCGATACCCCCAGACAGGCCACTGTAGTGACCTAGTGCGCGCCATTCGTGGTATTCACCAACGACTCTAGGGTCACAAAAGCGACGTTTAAGGGAGACCAGGGCTGCGTTCAAAAACGGCTAAAGCCAAGCCAAAATTGGCATATTGCGTTCAAGTTCGGCTCCAGCATGCCAAAAACGGTTGGCTTTACACGTTCAGAATCGGCCGCGGTAAAGTAACTTTTGGAGTTGCTTTTAACTGAGTCTAGAAATGGTTAGACGAATTTTGATTGGATGAGACCAAATTCAATATGGCGTGGCGGCCAGCAAGTTAGTTTTGAATATGTGTTTTCATGCATATTTCAATTATTTTGCTTCGAGTTTTGCTTGCAGCTTTGATTTTGATTATTCAATAAAATATTTGTAGGTACGTAAACTATTGAGTTGGGCAGAAACTAGATATTTTTTGTGTTTTTTCGTCCATGTGTGGACGCCACGCTATCTTGAATGTCACGTGGTTTGGATTGCCTAATTGAGAAACGGTATTTGGCGTTCCAGCAAATTCACACCAGATTTGGCATTGCCGGTAGAAGGGGAAAAGTAGGTTTTGGCATTAGCATTGCCGTCTTTGAACGCACTCCAGGAAACGCCGAAGAGAGATACCAAACAAAAATAGGATCAGGGGCTCGATAGGTCAACAACATCGACCGGGGCTAGAGATCGCGCACTGTACGCTAGTCGTGCAAGTGTACAGTGCGCGGCGGCGTGCTGCGTCACGCTGGAGTTTTAGCCTTAAGTAGTCTTTGTCCTAGGATTAGTAATTGTTTGTAAATATTCAAGTTAAGGGGCCCCAGCCCGGTTAGCTCTAAGTATTTATTGTACATATTTAATTAATTGAAATAAAGAGATTTTGAGTTTGAGTTTTGAGTAGTTTAATCGTATATACTACAGTTTAAGTGAAGTTGGTGTTTGAGCTACATCTACCACCAGATATTTTTTTTGTTGAAAATTGGCAGCTTTTATGAAATGTGCGTCGTAGAAAAGTATATAAACAAAGGAGGAGGTGCAATGATATATAATATCGTGAATTATTCTCCTTAATCTCCTACTTTCCATAATCCACATTCATTCACTATAATTTTTTTGTTTCCAGTTGAGATTCTGCAGGTTATAAATAGGTCGCACTACGGATACTCGTAAGTTTCTGCTTCTGAGTAAGTGACTACAATGTTTCTCCACTGGTAACCATACCGTGGCAGATCTTCCTATTGATTTTGAATCATCTGACCTCCCTGCTTTCGACGGCTTTTTGCTAGCTCTGAGTAGAATACGCATTTTGGAACTTGGTTTTCCGAAATGCGCACGACGTGTCCTGCCCATCTTAAGACAAGCCTGGACAACAATGTCATAAATACTTATACAACCTGCTCTGTACACCACATTAGATAGTCTATGGTACCAATTTATTGGAATTATCTGTTGCAGATATCTTTGTTGGGTTCCAGAGCTTTGATGTGTCTCCTGTAAGTCACCCATCACCCAAGTTTCGAAACTATACGTTAGTGCTCTGACTACTACCGATTCCTTGACAGATTGAGATCATGGTTGTTAAAAACTGGCTCTTAGTTTTCAGAAGGACCCAGCAGCATTTCTATTGCGGTGTTCGATTTCTTCGTCAATTTTTCCTCTGGTATCGACGATGCGTCCAAAATAGTTGAAGTGCTCAACATATTCAAGACACGAATCTCAGTCTGGTCTAAGACTGCTGGAGTTGTCATAATCTAGGTTTTGTTTATATTTATTTCAAGTTCCAGAGCCTCATAATCCCAGGCGTAGGTTTCCAGGATAGCCTGGGTATTTCGACTGAGAGAGCTATAGCCCGCAATCATCAGCATATTGCAGGTAGGTCATATATTTTATTCTAGTTTTCGCAATTGGAGGGGCACGCAACTTTGCCTCACTTATGAATGGTTCAGAAGGCTCTTTATCTACTAGAACTCTTGCGCAATTGAATATGCAACAAGTAGCAACCAAATTTTATTTGGAAGCTGATTGGAGAACTTTTTTTAATTTGCATTGTTCAACCTACTGAAGTCAATTTGAAGTCATTGTGCATCAACCACACTGTAAAGTAAATGCAATTGAATCGGGACCTTGATTCACTAATAAAAGTTTGTAAATATTATCATTAGGCAAACTCAAAAGAACATTTTTGTACTGATCGCTGATGATAAAGAACTATTGTTTTCACTTGCACTACACAAACATAGAACCAATATATATATGGCATTAGGATTGAGTGATAAAATGTTAACTATTTCACCTGCAGTTGAAATAAGCCTACGGAAATAATCAGTTAATCGCGATGTTTGAGGGTTTGAAAATACTTATATCGGCTGAAATATCAGCAGCGATGAAAAATAGTGATGTTAAAATTAGTAGTGATGTTGAAGTAATTGCTAATAAACTATTATCTTTGAACTTATTTGAAGTAGATAGGAGTGCAGCTCTGAAAGAAGTGAAATTACTTAAACAATCTATATGTACCATTAATGGAAAATTCGCCGCAATAATCTACAACGTATTGAGAGAAATTTTTGCAAAAACCAATGAAAAATCACGTCAAGAGAAGTTTGACCATTTGATGGATGCTTGCTATGAGGAAATATTGTATAATTTCGAACTTCAAAATGGAGGTGAATTTATAAAAAAGCCCAATTTTAATATTCAGGTCAAACTGCTATTACCTTTGGTAAAATTTGAGCTACTATTGAAATATGTAGATAATAATAATAATAATTCAACTGAAGTCAAGGAACTAATAAATAATATTCAACATTATTTTAATTATCCGAGATTAAACCAGGAAGATATTTATGTCATAATTGAAAATAAAATTGGCATTAATAAAGAGTTTAATCTGATTTCGTATGAAATTGTACCTCTAGATACCAAAAGTGGCCTCATGGGTGAATATTTCCAATTATTCATCAACCTGGAAAACGAAAAACTTATTTTTTTTGCCAAATTTTTAAATTTCAATACCGAAATGACAGAATCATTATTGAAAATGGGCCCATCCAAAAAAGAAGAATTTTTCTATACGGTTTTTTTGCCTAAACTGAAAGAGTTAGGCTATGGGGAATTATTGGATTTTGCTCCAAATTGTTACTTTTCCAGAGTGGATGATGTTATTGTTCTAGACGATATGACTCAAGAAGGATTTATTGGTTTAACCCCAAACAGTAAGCTTGATTATGAGACTCTGAAAGTCTCTGTTGAAAAAATTGCCAAATTTCATGCTTGTGGGTTTATCCTTGAAGAACATTTGAAACAATCCGGACAATCGCTCTACGAGTATTACAAAGAATATTTACAAGAAGTTGTTTTTGAACCAGAATCGGTTTTCTATAAAACTTCTGTACCTCACAATGAAAAAGTATTTATGTATTTAGCAACAACAAAATTTCCAGATGTCTGCGCTAAATATTCGGGAGACATTCTGAAGGAAAAATATGCAAATGGGTGGAGACTTTTCACTGAAAAAATTCGCAAATCTGAAACATTTAAAAACGGTATTTGCCATGGAGATTTACATATAGGAAATTTGTTATTTCACTCCAAATCTGAGAATACAGCTTTAATAGACTTTCAGAATTTAAGATACTGCCCGCCTGCACATGATTTATTATTATTTTTGTATTGTACGACATTGAAAGAGACTCTTGATACATACCAAAACGAACTGATCGCGTATTATCATTCAGAATTAACGAAACATTTACGAAAATTCAATTTGGAAATTGAAAACATCTTTCCAAAAGAAGAATTTCACCAAAGCATTCATTATATGAAAAGTCAATGCATTTTTCATGCCTTTTTTTATAATTTAGTTCAAATGATCGAGCCGACGAAAAGGAAAGAACTTTTGAAGAACAAAGAAAACTTCTCCAAATACACAGCTGATGAATCTAGTGGAGCCGAATTGGGATGGGAAGACGAAGCTTATAGGAGAGTCATTAAAGGATTTATGGAGTTGATTATAGAGTTGTGTGATGATGGACATATTTAGTTGTAATTTCAAATTTGTTGTTTTTGTATCAATTATAAGCACCTAGAAACTAGTTTCAAATATGTGATTGTTAGGTTTTAGCATCAGGATGGTAATTGGAGTGTATACATTTTTCGAATAAAATTATCTGTTGTATAGTTGTAGGATTTATTAGGCATATCTCAGTTGAAACTGTAATAAATGACTGAAAATCAAAAAAAAAAAAAAAATCCTGTGCAGTTCACACCCGGTAGAAGTGAAACCTTCATCGAACTGCATGCATTACACACATACTAATATACACAGTGGAGTGTCCCCCTCCAAAAGACTTGAGAAAGAACGCAAATAAATATAGTTTTAAAAAACTAAAATACACGCTGTGGTGCTTTGTTCCACATTTCTCATACATTGAGCACCCCACGATTTTTTGACAATAATTCTAATATTTTTTGTTCAATAATATTTTCTGTTTATATTGAAAATTATGTTTCACTTTTTAGTTCAATTTACTATAAAAGCGTGTTTTTTAGTTTTTTTCAAAATATATTTATTTTTCAATTTTTAGTTCGATGTATTATAAAAACGTGTCAGCCCCAGCAGGGCCGGTCCAATAGGTATTTTATGCCGAGGCAAAGTTCAATTCTGGCGCCCCCCTTCTCAAATTGATTTGTCAAAATGGTTAAAGATCAATATGATATACAATGAATTTTAGGCTATCGCTTAAGAGAGTAAGACAAAAAAAAGTAACTTCATTTTTTTAGAAGCGTATATTTTACGTTTACTTATTACATGAGGTCTGTTCTCACAGAAATCACAAACCATTCGGAGTGTTTTTGACTGGTGCAAATCGCCAGAAACTAGATTTCTGATAGTTTATAACCAATGAAATTCGCTCTGATAGGTATTGTTCGTCGATTTTTAACTGATACTTGCGGTATGAGGTGCAAGGGGGTGTTTCATATGGCAAAAACAGGTGGGATGTCAGGTAACCATTGGTGTTCTAATGTAGGGAGCCACCAACTCACATTCCGTCCGAGTATCAGATTAAAATCGACGAACAATATGTGATGTCTGTGAGAACAGATCTATATTGTAGATATAAAAAAATAGACATACAAAATACCGTAAAAGCTCTCCACTACGTAGTAGGGGACCCTTCAAGGAACTCCAGAAAAATAATTGAAAAAATGGTGGCATTCTTAAGAAAGTTATTATCATTTTAATGTTAATTAAAATCGGCAACACTGAAAATATCCCGTTGACAATTTGTCACAGAATTAATTAAATATACCTATGTAATTACCTGGAAAATTCGAAGGTGACTGAAAAATGTTGTCAGATCAATTTTTCCTGTTGTAATTTAGAGATTTTGCAATTTTCATAATGCGTTTTAAAGGTTAACAACAATATTTTTTAAACTAATATGTAATGAATCAACAAAAGATACCTACAAAATATTACAATTTGAAAGAGAAATCAAAAATAAGGAAGTTGAATTTCCACATTTACCTTTTCATATTTCCAAGAATGGTCGAGAATTTTTTTTCAAATTATTTTTCCAGTGTTACTCAACAACTACGTAGTGGAGAGCTTTTACGCTATTTGCCGGACACCCTGTACAATATGTATTTTTCAAATTAACTTAACACAAAAATAGTTTGCCAAAACTAATTAACTTATCAATACTAAAAATGAACCAGTCTGGCTTTACTGGCTTGCAAAGTCAGAGATGAGTTCGTTGATAAGTTTATTCTCACAGAAATCACAAACCAGTCAGAGGGAATTTCATTGGTTCAAAATAGTCATAAAACTGGTTGTTGGAGATTTTCGCCAAGCAAAAACGCTCTGGCTGGTTTGTGATTCCTGTGAGAACAGACCTTCTATAATCTACACCATCTAATATGTTATAACCATCGGGATCGAGTGTGTTTAATGGTCGAAGGTTATAACATTTTCAATTCTGAGAGCGAAAGTCCATTCAATCTGTTAGAAGACAAAGAGGATCGAAAGTGCCTTGATGAGCGGTGACAGGTGACAGTGGTGGTTCGTAAATTAACTATTACCGGACAATGTTGTTGGATATTTTATTATCTCCCTATCATCCTTGTGATATAGAACTTTTTTTTTTATTTAACTTGTTCATTCGAAATAAATTTTTTGTCAATTTGGCGCCCCTAATTATGGCGCCCTAGGCGGTTGCCTTGGTTGCCTGTGCCTAAATCCGTCCCTGAGCCCCAGAGATTTCCAGACTTTCCCAGACATTATCCATACTCATTCAGAGCTTTCCAGAGTTTTCCAGATTTATCCAAACTTGTACAGGCTGATCTGGATTCTGGAAAATGATCCCCAGGTCTTTTGGGACCTTTTCCAGAATTTTTCCGACCCTTTCAAGAAATTTCCAGGCCTTTGCCAGATGTTTCCAGAGATTTCCAGACATTATCCAGACCTATCCAGAGCTTTGCAGAATTTTCCAGACTTTATCCAGATTATTCCAGACTTTACTCAGACTTGTTCAGACTGATCCGGATTCTGGAAAATGATCCCCAGGTCTTTTGGGATCTTTTTCAGCATTTTTCCAACCCTTTCCAGAAATTTCCAAGTCTTTTCCAGACGTTTCCAGACTTTTCCAGACAATATCCAGAGTTTTACAGACTTTATCCAGATTTATCCAGACCTGATCCAGACTTGTACAGACTAATCCGGATTCTGGAGAATGATCCCCAGGTCTTTTGGGACCTTTGGCAGAATTTTTCCGACCCTTTCCAGAAATTTCCAGGCTCTTTCCAGATGTTTCCAGACTTTTTTAGACTTCATCCAGATTTATTCAGACATTTTCCAGACTTGTTCCAGCTCACTTGGCTTGTTCCAGGTTCTTGTTTTGTGTTAATATAAGCGTGTTAAAAAAGTGTTGCTTTCTCGTTTCATGTCGCTTTTTCGTTTCAGGTCGCTTTTTTGTTTCATCGAGTCTCAAATCACTCCCAACGATTCTAAAGAAGTTTTCACTTCAAAAATATAGAAGAATTTTTTTTTACTACTAACCTGAGAAATAGACATTATTCATTTTATTTTTATAATGCCCGTATTACATCTATGTATTTTTCCGTGTATTTATTCGTGTAGTTCAGAATGACAACCGAAAAACTTCAAATGCAACATAAATCAGCATTATGAAAAACAAAATAATGTTGGCACCCTGAACTACATCAATAAATACACAGAAAAATACACAGATGTAATACGGGCATAAGAAAAAATTGAATTTCTCTCCCTAGGTTAATAATGAAAATAATGAAAAAATACCTAGGTCAATAATGAAAATGACGTCATGACGCAAGGATATTGTCATGTTTCTATTATTGGTTCAATTCAATTTCATACGTCAATTCGAAAAAAAATACAGGTTTCTGTAGGTACATAGGAAGTTATATAAGCTGTTGATAGAGGGCAGCACTTTCAAGAGGGCGTTCACAAAAAATAATTAGAACACAGATTTTAAACAATTTTTTTATTTTCTACTAGCAGTAGTAAAAAAAATTCCATATATTCTTCGGTAGAGGAGGTTTATAATGCTTGAGGTATGCATTATAAACCTCGGCGCTGCGCGCCTCAGTTTATAAAAGCTTTCGGTATATTATAATGACCAACTTCTCTACCCAGGTATATAATATACTATTTTGTCACTACAGACAGGTACAGTTGCGATCAAAAAAAAGTAGTACAAAAATTATTAACCCCAATTTGAGCTCCCGGTGTATCATACAAAATTTTGACAGGCAATGACATATTCTATGTTGTGCAATTGGAAATTAAAGAACTACCAAATAATAGATTTAAGGAGAGAGTGGAACAAATTTTACTTTCAAATGGGTTTTTTTACTACTACTGAGAAGTAGTCAGTATTCCATCATTTTTCTGGGAAAAAATTGAATTTCTCTCCCTAGGTTAATAATGAAAATAATGAAAGAGGATATCTATTGTCATAACGTAACAGGTTTCTATTGGTTCAATTTTAATTTCGGACTGTCAATTTTAAAAAAAGCAGGTTACTGTATATACATTATAGGAAATTACCTGTTGATAGAGGAAAGAGAGAGAAAATAACTTGAACACAGGTTTCAAACCCATTTTTTATTTTACACTAGCAGTAGTAAAAAAAATTCTATACATCCCTCGGCAGAGAAAGTCATTATATACCTTACGCATTATATATTGTCAACCCTACATGGGACCACGGGCTATAACCAAATTCAAAACACTAAACCACGGGTTATAACAAATAACTGCAACTAAGCAAGAAAAAACAAATTATCCTAATCATAGTCAGCAAATATTGGATACAAAAGCCCGGGCCAAACTATGGCAAATTAGTCGTGTCTCAGCGCTTCGCTGCAATCAGTAGGTGTTAAGAGACGACTCAAAGTTGGGGAACTATCTGAACTGATAAAGTTAATACGCTATCGTATCTCTATCAGGGCAGGTACTCCCTGACGCCCCAGGCTTTGACCTACAGTGAAAAGGCTTTCTAGATTTTCCTGTAGGGCTGGTTTGGTTATTTAGCTTTGTAGGGCTGGTTTGGTTATTTAGCTTTGCAAGGGTATACCCGACGTTTGACTGTCCGCCCTTTGTTTAGCCTCACCACCCAAAGGGACGCTATCTGGTCCCAGATGACGATGATGTGGTAATAACTAAAATATTCAAGTTTCCGTAATCTCCGTCCTGTAACAATATATATTAGCTATTTAAAACTGTTTAAAACTGTTCTGGTGTTTCCCTGATTTCTCCTCCCTTCCCGTTCTGCTTTTCAGGGTGAATAGTCGAGCTACACAGCGAAGCTGAGACGTTTCGCGACAATATAAAAGCGCTCGGTATATAATGACCAACTTCTCTACCTAGGTAAATAATGTACTATTTATTCAAATGAAGAATATTTTAAGTATTTTTGTCATAATCAATAGTATTAATAATTGTATTTTTTACATTTTATTTTATAACTTGATTGTATGCATAAACCCAGTGCCTAAATGATTTTTTTGTTTTTGAATTGTTTGTTAAGTCAATGTTAAATGTGCGAATAAATTGTCATTTTGTATTTTATTGTCATTTATTATTGACCTATTTTATTTATTTTGACGTATGTATCATCGTCACCAAAAGTAACTGGGACAGCATCACATTAGCTCTTGTCCTATTACCTATATGAATTTTATTATATAATATTTGTCAAACTATGAATCAAATGCATTGAAATGAATGACAGTAGAATTAGTCCAGGAGATTATTATGCATTATTTGTGTCCCATATACTTTTGGTGACGATGGTACATTGTTTTTTTGTGATCCTAACATGAGTAAAGAATTTGAATTTGAATTTGAATTACACAAACACAGATAATTAGAGTGAATAAAGCTTCTCGGGATAAAGCAACAGTCAGCAACACAATAAATTCAATGTAAACACATAAACAAATTTCGTCAACGCGCCAGCTTATAGTTCGTTCCGCACAGTGACGTCATAAACGCTACTCTCGCCGCAGGGAGTCGTTTTGCCAGCCTCGCTAATTTCGTTTTTTTGTTTTCGATTCATCAGGAAAAATAAAGAGTTTCTAGATGTTTTAACGCTAAATTCGTTTTCTGTAGACCTAGAACTACCACTTTTTATTACAATTAAAAAATAGTGAACATTTCTGTTAGAAGCTGCCGCCGCCAGTCTTCAGTGACTTTGTATGAATTGTACTGAATCATCTGAAATCATATAATAGGTTTGTTCCAGCAGAGTTTTGGAAACAATTTTAGCTTATTTCAAAAATGTTCGAAGAATCCCATTTACTGTCTATTCGACATTAATTTTCATTGTTTTGACCGGTTTCGGTTTCAGACATTCTTACGAATCCTACGTTAAATTATCAATAATAATATAACGAGTGCAATGGAAACTGTCGATAATTTTTGGGGAATTTGCCCGAATGCATTTTCAATTAAGAAAAACGCATGAGTGCAAACTTGTCGAAAATTATAAATATATTTCCATTGCACGAATTGTATTTAATGAGAGAATTTCATAAATCACAAATTTAAATTTTTTTGTCAAAACACCAGTTTTCGCACTAGTTACTATGCAATTATCTGATAATTTGCACTAGTGCAAATTATCACGTAATTTCAATCTGATTGGTTCAAATCAACAATCAAAACATGTCAGTTTATTGTTGGAATACCAGTTTTGACAGATGCATGAAATTCTCGAATGTAATACCACGAGAGGTTTCGGGATTACCGGATAATACTTTTACCTGTCACGAAACGCGTTACGCAGCAACACCACCCCAAGTAGCAGATAATATGGGGTAAACATCGTTTTTCAGTTGGGCCAATATTTATTCATTTTTGTTGCTAAATCAACACAGTACCAATATTGGGGCAACGTTATTTTTAACAATGTGGAAACAATATTCAAAAATAATCTTGTACCAATATTGTTTCCAGAGATTAATTAACTTTTCAGTAATTTGAATACTGGCCCAAGACTTCTCACTACAATATTGATTTATGAAATATGGGCCAAATATTACATTTTATATTATCGAAACAATAGATATTGTAATATAATATTAATTCAATATTGGCATTCAATTTTTTATTGATATTTAAATTCACTTCAAAAACTTTGTACACCCAATATTTATTTTCAATTTTTTCACAATATTGATACTTTTTGTAAAGCCCAATGAAGGGCCAATATTCACATACCAATTTTTACCAAGGTTAGATTTTCTGAATTGAAAATGTTGGTCCAATATAGGGTATTCAATGTGCGCACTTGGTGGCATTTATGGCAAATTCTATTATAGAAATTTTTTAAAATTTCAAAGTATTAAAGTTTACTTCGTTGTATAACCTTTTGAATACCACTCGATGTTTCAGGATTACTTAATACTTTTACTTGACACTCAACGCGTTACCGGCAACACCATTCCTCCTTCGGAGTCGTCCCAAGCAGCACTCCCATATTGGTCCAATATTGGGACAATAACCAATAACTACGATTTATTGGCCCAAGTCAGATTCTCTATGTTGGCCCAATAAAAGATGTGGACATTCTGCAATATTTGTCCAAGAACGTATGTCAGTATATACCCAAAAACCAATACCAACGTTGGTACAATAACGTAACCAAATGTTGGCCCAAAAAGAAATAATCAATATCATATCAAGAACTTTATGCAATATAGAGCCAATTGAAATTACCAATATTGGCCCGAAGACGAATGTAAATCTTGGCTTTACATTATATTTAATTAAGGTAACGAACCAATTATAAGGACCTACTTAGAAGTGTTTTCTCTCTGCCGGACCATCCGTGGACCCGTTTCGCTGTATCACAACTCATCAGCACGGTTAAGTCCCGCCAGGGTCCCGCAGAGAAAAAACAACCAATATTTGGCTTCATCCCGGAACCAGGTTTAAGACAGGTAAAGTGAAGACAGAGTCTCCATCTATTTTTTGGTCAGCACACCAAGTGCGCACATTGAATACCCTATATTGGACCAACATTTTCAATTCAGAAAATCTAACCTTGGTAAAAATTGGTATGTGAATATTGGCCCTTCATTGGGCTTTACAAAAAGTATCAATATTGTGAAAAAATTGAAAATAAATATTGGGTGTACAAAGTTTTTGAAGTGAATTTAAATATCAATAAAAAATTGAACGCCAATATTGAATTAATATTATATTACAATATCTATCGGTTCCAACTGTAATTTTGAAGGACTTTCAAAACGTTTTCATAGCTTGTAATACATCATTGTAAAGGATTTTTTTTCGCAGAATATAGAAATAAGAAATAAGAAAGTTTTGGATAACTCGAAAACAAACGACGATCGGAATGTTTTCAAATCCCGAAAATATCCGTCTCAAAAAAGTGTCTCAATAATGTTAAAGTTAGAAAAGTCTAAAGTTAACGGTTTATGAATTATTGACAAAAAACAAAATTGGCTATTTTCAGTTTTTCTCAGATTTCTAGGAAACAGAAAACTTTGAAGCAAATTTAACAACAGGATATAAATGAGCAATAAATTCCCTAAAACTTTCCTAATTTGAGCCACCCTGTATCTCTCATAATAAGCGAAATCCCCATGTAGAGACTCGAATTTCGGACACACTGTACATCGTTCATAATATAATAATATCAAAACGCGTTATAATCATAGTATCAAAACGCGTCCCCAGTTTTATTTAATTAATTATTGTCATGATTTTGTCTTTTCTTTATCCTTTATTTTAATGAGGAACATTAGAACCAACGTAACTTGTGGACATCTTTACTTTGGCCTACCACTTTTGACACAATACAATAATTATAGGTACATAGTGAGTATGCAACAACCGGCTATATTTTTGCCTTGAGAGCCAAAGTTTGAAAATGAAGTCAATTTGAAAACCTTTTTGCATTAACCACTCTGTAAAAGCAGGTAGGTACGATTGAATCGAGACGTAGGTACTTTATATAATCATTATTGTTCGACCTTGCGTCACTAATAAATATTGTAAGTACAATCATTAGGCAAGATCAAAGTAGAAAATTAATAAAACAATTTTTGCACTGATCGCGGATGGTAAACGACTACTTCCCACTCCCACTACACAAAACCAATATAATAACAACAGGATTGAGTAATGAAATAGTTTTTAAAACCTTCAGTTAAAATAAGCCTACGGAAATAATCGGTTGATGGAAAAATCAGTTAATCGCGATGTTTGAGTTTCTAAAAATACTTATATCAGCAGCGATAAAAAAAAGTGATGTCAAAATAAGTAGTGATATTGAAGTACTTGCTAATAAACTCTTATCTTTGGACTTATTTGACGTAGACAAGAATGCAGCCCTAAAGGAAGTGAAATTACTTAAACAATCTATTTGTAACATTAATGGAAAATTTGCCGCAATAATCTACCTTGCATTGACAGAAATTTTTGCAAATACTAATGAAAAATCACGGCAAGAGACGTTTGACAATTTGATGGATGCTTGCTATGAGGAAATATTGCATAACTTCGAACTTCAAAATGGAGGTGAATTTATAGAAAAACCCAATTATAATATTCAGGTCAAATTGCTATTACCTTTAGTCAAATTTGAGCTACTATTGAAATATGTAGAAAATAATAATAATTTAAATGAAGTCAAGAAACTAATTAATAATATTCAACAATATTTTAATTATCCGGGATTAAACCAGGAAGATATTTATGTCATAATTAAGAAAAAAATTGGCATTAATAAAGAGTTTAATCTGATTTCATACAAAATGGTACCTCTAGATGTCAAAAATGGCATCTTAGGTGATTATTTTAAATTATTCATCAACCTGGAAGACGAACAACTTATTTTTTTCGCCAAAGTTTTAAGTAGCACGACCGAGATTATAGACTCAATATTGAAATTGGGCCCATCCAAGAAAGAAGAATTTTTCTATATGGTTTTTTTGCCTAAAGTGAAAGAGTTAGGCTATGGAGACTTATTGGATTTCGCTCCAAACTGTTATTTTTCCAGAGTGGATGATATTATTGTCTTAGACGATATGACTCAAGAAGGATTTATTGGTTTAACCCTAAACAGGAAGCTTGATTATGAGACTCTGAAAGTAACTATTGAAAAAATTGCCAAATTTCATGCTTGCGGGTTTATCCTTGAAGAAAATTTAAAACAATCTGGACAATCGCTCTACGAGAATTACAAAGAATATTTACAAGAAGTTATTTTCGTACCCGAATCGCTTTTATTTAAAACCTCTGTACCTCGCAATGAAAAAGTATTTATGTATTTAGCAACAAAAAAATGTCCAGAAGTCTATGCTAAATATTCAGGGGACATACTGAAAGAGAAATATTCAAATGGCTGGAGACTTTTCACAGAAAAACTTCACAAATCTGAAACATTTAAAAACGTTATTTGCCATGGAGATTTACATGTAGGAAATATGTTATTTAACTACAAATCTGGGAATACAGCTTTAATAGACTTCCAGATTTTAAGATATTGCCCGCCCGCACACGATTTATTATTCTTTTTGTATTGTACAACATTCAAAGAGACTTTTGATATATACCACAACGAACTAATCGCGTATTATTATTCAGAATTAACGAAACATTTAGGAAAATTCAATTTTGAAATTGCAAACATCTTACCAAAAGAAGATTTTTACCAGAGCATTGATTATATGAAAAGTCAATGCATCTTGCAGGCATTTTTTTATAATTTAATTCAAATGATCGAGCCGAAAAAAAGGGAAGAAATTTTAGAAGACGAAGAAAATTATAACAAATACAAAGCTGACGAATATAGTGGAGTGGAATTGGGATGGGAAGACGAAGCTTATAGGAGAGTCATCAAAGGATTTATGGAGTTGATTATAGAGTTGTGTGATGATGGACATATTTAGTTTAGATCTGAGAATGAGTTTTGTTTATTTTTTAAAAATTTTAAATCTGTTGTTTTTGTACCAATTATAAGTACCTAGAAACTAGTTTTAAAGATGTGATTGTTAGGTTTTAGAATCAGTTTGATAATAGGAGTGTACCTATACATTTTTCGAATAAAAAGGGCTGTTGTAGAGTTGTAGGATATACTGAGTTCAAACTGTAATAAATAACTGAAAATCAGAAAATATAGAAGACTTTTTTTCTTGTCACTACAGACAGGTACAGGGTGATCTATTATAAATGTCACCCCTTCTAACTTTTTCATTCGACATTTTTGACAAAAGTGTCAAATAGAAAAGTTTCAAGAAATTGTCGAAAGTTTTCAACTGATTCAGTTTTAGGCATACAGGGTATGTCAAAAAAATGCAGCAGTGTGAAGTTATATTTTCTTAAATGGAGCACCCTGTATACAGGAAAAAATGTTACCGCACTGATATGTCAAAAAAAAAAGAAAAATTTTACATTTTTTCGCCTGTAGGAAAAATATTGTACCTAACACTTGCGGAAAAAATCATTTTCCGCACTTGTTAGGTAAATAGCTATTTTTTTATTGCAGAATCTTATTCTACGGAAAAAAACGAGTAATTTTCTTCCTCACAAAATCTAAAAGTAGAGAAAGGTTACCATAGTAAAAAAATACCTCAAAAACTATAACAATTGTTCGAAGTGATGCCCGCCAACTTCAACACACTTGTCAATTTGCTGTAATAAGCTTTCATGGCACTTAATTAGAGTTTCTCTACGACAGCTCTAAGCATTTCTTACCTACGCGTTCCATCATATTTTCCGGTGTTGTGGAAACCTCTTGATAACTGTCTGTTTGATTTTTAAAGTGAATTGACAAGCGTGTTGAAGTTGGCGGTCATCATTTTGAACAATTGTTATAGTTTTTGAGGTATTTTTCGATTTTGTAAGGAGAAAAAAAAAATTGATTCGTTCTTTTTTATCAGCTTAAATTGAAACCGGATCGAAAAATGCTTTAAGTAAAAGTTACTTGTTTTTTTTCCGTAGAATAAGATTCTGCAATAAAAAAAATACGTTTTCATTGAAAAAAAAAAAGAGTTGACCTTGAAATAACCTTAAAAACGTTGTCAAAGTCAAAAATCAGTGCCGCCATTTTGCTTCCTCCATGATACCATGTAACTTTTGTTCGAACTTTTTTTTTCAAAAACGCACCATTTTCGAGATATTAGATTGTCTCAAGTTAAATGGACCACCCTGTATTGTGCGCTTATTTGTTAGTCCCTCTCAACCTGATTTAACAGATTTCAACGATATACGGTTTGATAGGACTGTAAAAGTAACGAAAATTCTAATACTCGTACGTATTCGTTACTTTTGATATCAATATTCGTTATTAAATATTCGTTACTCGTTACTTTCGTTACTCTGGTATTCAGAGAATAGGAAAGATACCTACCTATCGAAAGAGTAGAAAAGTGACTCATTTGCCAGCCGCATTCATTACGATTATCGAATAAGTATTGCCGGAATTCGTATTTTTAATATTTGGCAATGATGAATATACCCAAACACTTGTTTAAAGATATTTCAAAATTTGTTTATAGAATTTATATGAAAAAATCTTTGGTTAATGGTAAAAAAATAGAAAATTCCATAGAGATGGGACTGATTCAAGAAACGAAAGGCGGCTGACAGTAACGAATCCATATTTCGAATCCGAGAGAATACTCGTTACTCGGTAATGAATACATACGGCTTGTCACAGCACTACGGTTTGATATATGTATTTTTAATAGTTATAGGGAAAAACATGAAAACCAACAAGGTTTCATATTGAAAAAAGAAAAATTATACCATTTAAGCTTAAGAGAATTGTTAAACAATTACAAGTTAAAAAAAAAATTGACAATTTCCTCCACTTCTGTCAAATGAAAAAGTTAGCTGGGGTGACATTTATAATAGATCACCCTGTACCTACTAGTCTTTTCCAAAAAAATTATTTCATCTGACTACTTCAAACAAGCAAATGGTTGAGGATAATAACAAACATTCTAGCGAAAGGATATGATCCAATGAGCCTTTATTGATTTAAAAACAGTGCTGCTTAAATGCTGATGAAATAGTATCAAAGAAATTGAAGACTTTGAACACTCTGGATTTACCTTAAAAAGGCAAAGAAGAGAATAGTGTTTCAACAACTGGCACTTCACCAAGTGTGGTGTGGGTAGTTTAGAAATCCTACATATCATCAGGAACTCTCTAAAATGCATGTGAAAACCTTATATCGACGTTTTGTGACAACTGTTTCTATGCTATAGATATCAGTATTCACTACTTACTGTTTCATTCGCCAAGAGCTGCAGTACATCAAGTACTGACAAAAATTAATAGTTATTTATCCCATTTTGACGTTTAAAAATGACATTATTGAACGCATAATAGCAAAGGTAAGTAGACGTTTATCACCTGAGTGATTTAATAGTTATTTACATTACAAGTGCGTTTATGAACATGATTACAATAACGAGTGTGATAGATTAGAACGACGAGGTCGTAGACCGAGTCGTCCTAATCACACGAGTTTTGTAGTCATGTTTAAACGCACGTGTGATGTACAACGTTTTATCTGCAAAGCGAAAAATAAGAATGTTTTTTCCATTATTTCCGTTTATTAGTAGTTGTCTACCTTCATTTTACCTTTACAGGTTTACCATCACCAAAAATAGTTGTGTTATAGATTCATAACCTAGGCTATAACACAATGTAAAAACGTCATAACCAAACGCTTGTAGATAAAATATTTTTAACTCACTCTCGGTCTTTTAAGTCACTCTACCAGTATAGAATCTGCTAGAAATACAAACAAACAACTGGTTATACCCTAGCAACCACCAATTTCAATTTTAGACCTTTCATGTGCTACTAAATGAATATTCTTTTTAAAATTTGATTCTTACTAATTTAGATGTCTATCAAAATAGGATAAAATTTTGTATACATCACGTGAGTTAAAATGTTTATTCATTCGAAGAAAATTAACCCACTCGCTAGGGCTCGTGGGTTAAACTTTCTTCTCATGAATAAACATTCATTTAACTCACTTGGTGTATAAATAACTATTGTACACCAAGTGAGTTAAATGAATGTTTATTCATGAGAAGAAAGTTTAAACAACGAGCCCTAGCGAGTGGGTTAATTTTCTTCGAATGAATAAACATTTTAACTCAGCCGATGTATACAAGGAAAAATGCCGGGAGTGAGTTAAAAATATTTTAAATCACTGAGGTTGCAGATTTTTAGTTAGGCAGAGTGACTTAAAATGCCGAGAGTGAGTTAAAATGTTTTTAAATCACTGAGGAGATAAACGTCTACTTACCTTTATTGTTATGCGTTCAATAATGTCATTTTTAAACGTTAAAATGGGATAAACAAATTTATCCATAATGGATATTCGACTAACCCAAACTACCAACTAGTCCAGAAGAGAAATAGTCGGATCCCTATAAGTAAATAAACAAAAGTGGCAGGTCTCAGCACAATTATTAGCAAGACAATGTCAATGCTGGACCAAGGCGAACGCAGATCGCCCTTGATAGCTAATTATAGGGAGTCTAAAGGAATGAAGGGGAGGCCATCTACCGTATGAAAATGAAAAGAGCATTTCCGTTTTCTCGCAAAATCTGAAGCAAATGCTCCATGCAGTGTGAATAAAAGTTCAAGCAAAACCTCTTTACTTGAAAGTCGGAAGAAAAATGCTCCAGGGAAAGCATATACTCTTTTTCTTATAAACAATAAAGAGAGTATATTGAAAGTTGCTGTATTTTTAAGTATAATTGTTGAAGAAGGATTGGCTATATACAATTCCTTGACACTGAATGCGACTGAAAAAGCCTCTTTGACGTCTATAAGAAACAAATTTGAAGCCCATTGTGCCCTGTTAAAAAATTTGATTTTTGAGAGATATGTTTTCAACTCGATAATTCAAAAAGAAGGTCAGAGTTTTGATAGTTTTGTTACGGAATTAAGAATTTCAGTTGAGTCAACAGAATATAAGGATCCAGATGATATGCTCACATAAATCAACACAAGAAAGGCTTCTGAGAGAACCGAAACTAACCTTGCAAAAAGCAGTGGATCATTGTAAGGCTGTAGAAGCAAGCAAGTCCCAAGCTCAGGCTCTAGCAAATGAAGCCTCTGCAAGTGCCATCCATCAGACTCAGGAAAGGTTCATACAGAAGTGATGTGTTTTATGGTCAGCAGGAGAAATTCGAATGCAGTTTTTGTGGCTACACACATGTTAGAGGCCAATGCCCTGCATATGGTGAATTTTGTAATGAATGCGAAGGAAGAAACCACTTTTCTAATGTATGCAAAAAGAAAGAGTCTAGGAAAGAAGCGAATGAAAATAGAAGTTAACGGGAAAAAGTGAGTGAGGTGAAAGTGTCAGGATTGAGTGAAAAAGTTGAAAATGACCAGAGTAATAGTGACTATGATGATTTTTATATTGGGTCATTAGTGAGGAGTGTTGATGGGCTGACGTCGAAAGCTGATATCGTATGGACCAAGAAAATAGTTGTGGAAGGTACAGCTATTGAATTTAAACTGGACACAGGGGCTGAAGTAAGTGTGATTCCTAAACATATTTTAAAAAAGCATGGCATTAAGAAGGACATCAAAGAATCTCGACTAACTTCAATTTCATATGGCAGCCCTGATTTTAGAATTGGAGAAGTCTCACTATTGTGTAATATTAATAACAAGTTGACATACTTACCGTTTATTGTACTTAGTTAATAGTCAAAATCAAATGACTTTGTTGGGTTTAACAGGTTGCCTGGAGTTAGAGCTAGTTAAACGAGTTGATTCTGTTCATTATGTTAATTTTAATACTTTGAAAGATGTTAAATTTTTGTATCCGAAAGTGTTTGGAGGATTAGGTCTATTCCCAACTGAGCATAAAATTGTTCTTAAAAAAAATGGTAGACCCCATATTCAGGCAGTGAGACGCATACCTCAAACTCTTCACAATAAAGTTAAATTGAAACTTGACCTTGAAAATCAGGGCATTATTAGAAAAGTTGAGAGGCCTACAAAATGGTTAAATCCCCTAGTAAAGTGGAAAAGAAAAATGGAGATTTGAGGTTGTGTCTCGACCCGAAATACTTAAATGAAAATATACAGCGTGAACACTTTTTAATTCCTACAGCCGACGAAATTGCTAGAAAAATTAGTAACAAAGTCATTTTTACAGTACTTTATATGAAAGAGGGTTATTTCCAAGTCAAGATTGATGATCAATCTTTGGATCACTGCACGTTTGGCGCACCATTTGGTCGCTACCAATTTTGTCGGCTGCCTTTTGGTTTGAGTTTTGCCCCAGAAGTTTTTCAGAAGAAAAATTTTGAGCTTTTTGGAGACATTGATGGAATAGAGTCAGTAGAGATTTATTTTGACGATCTTATTATTTCGGGTAAAACAGAGGCTGATCATGATGAAAATTTGAAGCGCGTTCTTGACCGAGCCGTCAAATATAATATTAAGTTTGACCAGGATAAAATACAATTTGAATCAAAAGAAGTAAAATTTCTGGGACAGGTTTTTTCGAAAGATGGTGTTAAAGCCAGTAACTCTCATATTAATGCCATTTTGGAAATGCCGAATCCCCAAAATAAAGCTGATCTCTTAAGATTGCTTGGCATGGCTAAATTTTTGGGTAAGTTTATCCCCAATTTGTCAAAAGTGTCTGCGCCCCTCAGAACCTTGACTCGCCACGATGTGGATTGGAAGACAATTAAAGCATTTACTGACGAATGCTCCTGTCTTTACATTTTTTGATGCTATCCTTGCCAATGGAAATTGAAACTGACGCCTCAAAAAATGGCCCAGTAGCCTTCGCTTCAAGTCTAACAAAAAGTGAAGTAAATTATGCTCAGATTGAGAAGGAACTTTTGGCAATCTTGTTCAGCTGTCAAAAGTTTCATTATTATGTGGATGGTGTTAAAAATGTTAAGGTTTGTACTGACCACAAACCACTAGAGTCAATTTAAAGAAAAAACCTACAGTCTGTATCTCCAAGGCTGCATGAATGATCCTTAAATTACTTAGTTACGACCTAAAAGTGATATACATAAAGTCAGGAAAATATTTATTTATTGCAGATACACTATCTCGTGCTTTTTTAACTACATCTGGGACTCTACTCAATCTACTTCACTTTTAAGGAATTTTCAAAAGAGTGGAATTTCGATATGGTGCTTAGAAGCCCGAACTACCCCAGATCTAACGGTCTGGCGGAAAAAACTGTAGGCATTGCAAAAAGCTACTCAAAAAATCTTTGGAAGAGGGCAAGGATATGCTTGAAGCCCTAATTCAATATCGAAATTTACCTCTTAATTTTTAAACTACTCCCCCTCTCAGTTACTCATGTGCAAGACAAAGTTGCCAGTATCAGCAGACTTATTGAAACCCTTATTATGTGAAAATGTAAAAGAACGGATCGTGCTGAGGCAAGGCCGGAATAAGAATTACTTCAATAAGACTGCAACTCAGTTGAAACCGTTAGAACCTGACCAAAATGTTTCGGTTTTTAACCATGTAAAGAATCATTGGGAGCCAGGCCAGGTAAGATATTGGATTTAGCTGAAGGTCCAAGATCTTACAGGGTTTTGGATTCTCATATGTAAATGTGATGAGGAGAAATCGTTTTGATCTGAAGGACTCTCATATTGATCATAGTCTGAACCCGGATTTTGACATTGACTTTAGGCACGATTGTGGAAATGCTATAATTAATACTGTGCGTCGTTCTCCTGCAAAGTCTGATTGTAATTACTCAGAGCCTACTAAGCTCCCAAACTGAGATTCAGTCTGATAGAGAAGCCACTTTTGTTCGACCGTCTTCGCCTCCTTTGGATCTCCATCAGAAGTCCAAATCTGGTCGCACAATAAAAAGGCCCGACAGATTGAATCTATAGTTAATCATTTATTATTACTGATTTTGTAGTATGTGTAATTTTTAGGTCATAGAAGAATATGTTTATTTTTAAAAGAAGAGATGTATCATAAATAGTCACGTCGGTGGAATGCAGCACAGGGCGTTGGCCCGGGGGCACCACGGATCGGCTGTCACCTGTCACTTGGCAGTCGTTTTGTTATCGTTTTGTAATACAGTTTTGATTTTGGATGCTGATTAGAATAAATACTTGTTTTTAAGACACATTCATTGTTTAAATAATACAACACTAAAGGTCGTAGGTAAAGTTTAGTACATAATTTTGGTAGTCACCTATAAAATTAATGCCTCACTTTTTGATTTTTTCCGAATTTGCTTCCTAACATAGTCATTAGCAAAAGTTTCAGGTAATAGAATATTATATACCTACAAGATTAAGCTTATTAGGCAATTCCAACCACGTGACATTCAAGATGGCGTGGCGGCCACACATGGGACAAAAAACACAAAAAAATATCTAGTTTCTGCCCGACTCAATAGTTCACGAACCTCGTCAACGAATATTTGATTAAATAATCGAAATCAAAGTTGCAAGCAAAACTCTAAGCAAAATAATTTGAAATACGCATAAAAACATATTCAAAACAAACTTGGTTGGCCGCCACGCCATAATGAATTTTCGTTTTTGACAGATGAATTGGATTGCCTAATTACAAAAATGCATTTTTTTTCCTGTTCTGGTTTCCATCTACCATTTTCATTATCAAGGCATTTTTAAGCAACCCCTTAGTATTTTAACAACCAATTTTCGATATTCTTCCGTTTTACTTATTGTTTATTATAGATATTGAAGCTTGAAAACGGATTTATAAATATATCGTCGATGATATAATAATATCAAAACGCGTTATAATCGTAGTAACTACCTATCAAAACGCGTCCCCCGTTTTATTTAATGAATTTGTGTCATGATTTTGTTGTTTCTTAATCCTTTATTTTAATGAGAAACATTGGCCAACATAACTTGTGCACATCTTTATTTTGGTCTACCACTTTTCACATAATACAAAAATTACCACATAGTGAGTATGCAACAACCGGCAATTTTATTTTTGATTGAGAGCCAAAGTTTGGAACTCGAGTCAATTTGAAAACCTCCTTGCATTAACCACTATGTAAAGCAGGTACAATTCAATCGAGACGTACTTTACGTAACGTGTGTGAAGACAGCAGACGAAAGATAGCAGATGACAGAGCCGAAGGTAGTCGATCGTAGAGTCCAAACCAAGGGTAGGGGGTTATTACCCACATACATAGCAACTTAAAACCACCCTCACTTTGGTGTAAAATCCCATAGTTTTAGAGTTACGAATTTATTTCTGTCCCCATCTGCTAGGAATTGAAAAAATCATATTTCATCCCCTACGGCTTGCGAGTCCAAACCAAGGGTAGGGGGTTATTACCCACTCACATAGCAACTTAAAATCACCCCCACTTTGATGAATAATCCCATGGTTCAAGAACTACGGATAATTTTTGGTTTCATTTGCTAGGCCAAGGGTAGGCGTTTGATCAAATACTTTTATAATAACCAAAAAGGTCTTTAATCATCCTAATAAAATTAGATATTTTCAAATAAAAATCATTAAAATATTAGGTGGACTATGAGACTAGGTTAGGCAGTGTATCTACGATCGGCTACTTCGGCTCTGTCATCTGCTATCTTTCGTCTGCTGTCTTCACACACGTCTTTACGTAATCATTATTGTTCAACCTTGCCCTACTAATAAATATTGTAAGTACCATCATTAGGCAAGATCAAAGTACAAAATCACCAAAAACAATTTTTGTACTGATCGCTGATGGTAAATGACTACTTCCCACTCTCACTACACAAAAAAAAATATATTAACAACAGGATTGAGTGATGAAATAATTTTTAACCAACCTTCAGTTGAAATAAGCCTACGGAAATGAACGGTTGATGGAAAAATCAGTTAATCGCGATGTTTGAGTTTCTAAAAATAGTTGTATCAGCAGCGATAAAAAAAAGTGATGTCAAAATTAGTAGTGATATCGAAGTAATTGTTAATAAACTCTTATCTTTGGACCTATTTGAAGTAGACAAGAATACAGCCCGAAAGGAAGTGAAATTACTTAAACAATCCATTTGTAACATTGATGGAAAATTTGCTGCAATAATCTACAATGCATTGACAGGAATTTTTGCAAAAACCAATGAAAAATCACGTCAAGAGACATTTGAGCATTTAATGGATGCTTGCTATGAGGAAATATTGTATAATTTCGAACTTCAAAATGGAGGTGAATTTATGAAAAAACCCAATTTTAATATCCAGGTCAAATTGCTATTACCTTTAGTAAAATTTGAGCTACTATTGAAATATGTAGAAAATAATAATAATTCAAATGAAGTCAAGAAACTAATTAATAATATTCAACAATATTTTAATTATCCGAGATTAAACCAAGAAGATATTTATGTCATAATTAAAAACAAAATTGGCATTAATAAAGAGTTTAATCTGATTTCGTATAAAATGGTACCTCTAGATGTCAAAAATGGCGTCTTAGGTGATTATTTCAAATTATTCATCAACTTGGAAGACGAACAACTTATTTTTTTCGCCAAATTCTTAAGTTGCACGACCGAGATTATGAAGTCAGTATTGAAATTGGGTCCATCCAAGAAAGAAGAATTTTTCTATATGGTTTTTGTGCCTAAAGTGAAAGAGTTAGGCTATGGAGATTTATTGGATTTCGCTCCAAATTGTTACTTTTCCAGAGTGGATGATGTTATTGTCTTAGACGATATGACTCAAGAAGGATTTATTGGTTCAACCCTAAACAGTAAGCTTAATTACGAGGCTCTGAAAGTAACTGTTGAAAAAATTGCCAAATTTCATGCTTGCGGGTTTATCCTTGAAGAAAATTTGAAACAATCTGGACAATCGCTCTACCAGAATTACAAAGAATATCTACAAGAAGTTATTTTTGTACCAGAATCGCCTTTATTTAAAGCCACTGTACCTCGCAATGAAAAAATATTCATGTATTTAACAACCAAAAAATTTCCAGAGGTCTGTGCTAAATATTCAGAAGACATTCTAAAAGAAAAATATGCAAATGGATGGAGACTTTTTACAGAAAAACTTCACAAATCTGAAACATTTAAAAACGTTATTTGCCATGGAGATTTACATGTAGGAAATATGTTATTTAACTACAAATCTGGGAATACAGCTTTAATAGACTTCCAGATTTTAAGATATTGCCCGCCTGCACACGATTTATTGTTATTTTTGTATTGTACAACATTCAAAGAGACTTTTGATACATACCATAACGAACTGATCGCGTATTATTATTCAGAATTAACGAAACATTTAGGAAAATTCAATTTTGAAATTGAAAACATCTTACCAAAAGAAGAATTTTACCAGAGCATTGATTATATGAAAAGTCAATGCATCTTGCAGGCATTTTTTTATAATTTAATTCATATGATCGAGCCGAAGAAAAGGGAAGAAATTTTAGAAGACGAAGAAAATTATAAGAAATACATAGCTAACGAATATGGTGGAGTCGACTTGGGATGGGAAGACGAAACTTATAGGAGAGTCATCAAAGGACTTATGGAGTTGGTTTTAGAGTTGTGTGATGATGGACATATTTAGTTTTGATTTGAAAACGAGTTTTGAATTTGTTGTTTTCGTACCAAGTACCTAAATACAGTTTTAGAGATGCAATTGTTGGTTTTACAAACAGGTTGTTAATAGAAGTGTACAAATTGTTTTATAAAATTAGCTGTAAAAAAAAAATATATAAAATCCAAGATTAAAATACAGAACATACAAGTACAGGGTGATTCATTAAGAATGGCACTCGGCCATATCTCAAAAACTATTCATCGTAGTCTTGTCGGAAAAAAATTATCCCATAAATATGGCCAAGAGAAAATGCTGGAAATATATTTCAGCTTTCTAAAATGACCGTAAGGGGGCGTAACCCAACTGTCAAAGTACAAAAATGGTTTTATTTTTTAAATTTCAAATGGAAACGTATCTCAAAAATGCTACCAATAGATTTTTGATAAAATTTCACACAATTTTGATTCATGACTTTTTACCATAACTTATCGGATAAGATAGTTATGAGCTGTCAAATATTGCAACACAAGAAAGCGGATAACTTAAAAACGACTCAACAAATCTGGTCGATCTTAGGTTCGTTGGAAAGACAAGAGTCTGTTCTTTAACTTTGTTGTGAAAAATTCAAATTCTGATTAGTAGGACTGACGCTATGGGTCAATATTTGAAAACAATTGAATGTTTCCAATTTTTCTTGAAATTTTCAAATGGAACGGTATATTTAAGATATGTTAAATCGATTTTTGAGGATGTTTTACATAGTGTTTCTTCATTATACCTTCCTACAAACGAATTCTAGAGAGTATTAAAATTAATTTTATTAAAAATAATCAGTATTTATCAAAAAGCCCTCGTAAATTGAGTAGATACCAGTTAAGTATGTCAGGCTGACAAATTTTTGAAACTTCAAACGCTATTTTCTAAAGTCAAAATGCATTTCCCAAATGGAGAAGCACAGGGGTCGTATTTTCGAATATTTTCGCATACGAAATTTGATACGATTCCGAATGCTCCACTTTTAATTTACATTACGAAATGTATACTCGAATGAATTCGAAAATACGACCCCTGGACATTTTTGAGGTTCTGCATGAATGTAATGGAAATGCAGCAATCGCAGCCACTAAAATCTAATTATTTTGAAAATGGACAATGCTTATAAAAAAAATATTAGACTGGTTTTGGACTATCTCTGTTAGTATTTACAGAAAGAGCAGAATGAAAAATGAATAAATCCACAGTACGCGGGTGCCGAATTTATGCGGAAATGACATCTAGATTTTAATTTCCAAAATTATTAATAGATGGCACCACCACTTGAGTAGTCTACTATTCTCAAAATAAATATGTATTTCTTCTTCAAGTTTCGTATCCTACAACATGCTCGTGTATTAATGGCTATCATCACAAATTGCTATTATAATTTCCTAACGCACTTTTTCCATTATTTGACATTCATCAATGATGACAATCAACTGTTAGAAAAGCAAAGTCATTATTTACGAGGGCATTTTCATAAATATTGATTATTTTTGATAAAATTAAATTTTACACTCTCTGGAATTCGTTTGTAGGAAGGTTTATTAAAGAAAAACTGTGTAAAACATCCTCAAAAATCGATTGAACATATCTTAAATATACCGTTCCATTTGAAAATTTCAAGAAAAGTTAGAAAAATTTAATTGTTTTCAAATATCCACCCATAGAGTCAGTCCGACTAACTGAAGTTGGAATTTTTTACAATAAAATTAAAGAACAGACTCTTGTCTTTCCAACGAACCTAAGATCGACCCAATTCGTTGAGTTGTTTTGAAGTTATTCGTGTTCTTAAGTTGCAATATTTGACAGCTCATAACTGTCTTATCCGATAAGTTATGGTAAAAAGTCATAAATCAAAATTGTGTGAAATTTCATCAAAAATCTATTGCTAGCATTTTTGAGATACGTTTCCATTTGAAATTTAAAAAATAAAACCATTTTTGTACTTTGACAGTTGGGTTACGCCCCCTTACGGTCATTTTAGAAAGCTGAAATATATTTCCAGCATTTTCTCTTGGCCATATTTATGGGATAATTTTTTTCCGACAAGACTACGATGAATAGTTTTTGAGATATGGCCGAGTGCCATTCTTAATGAATCACCCTGTACAATAAGAACAAGTGCATATACAGAGCAGGAAAAAAATAAAATATATCATAGGCCGCACAAAATACTTATTAATAACATAAAACATTTCATTAGTGTGTTTGTCTCCTAGTGCTCGAATTTTCCCCGATTAATCCTCTATGCTTTTTGTATATTAAGCACAACATTTCTAACAGGAAAAGTGAAGGTAGTGTGCATATTTTATGAGAAATGAAATAGAGTTTACATGAATCACGAACACTGATCCTAAACATAAGCCTAATTGCTCGTTTCTGTAACACAAAAAGCTCATTGAAATTAAACTGTGAGCAATTTCCCCAAAAACAAATTTCATAGCGCAGATGGGATTCTATTAGTGCAAAATATGCGATCCTAGCTGTATTAAAGGCTAGCTCCTTACAAATTATTCTAAGAGCGTAACAATTTGAAGCCAACTTTTTGGATAACCCTTCGATATGGGCTCAAACTTAAGCTTGCTATCTATGCAAACCCCCAAAAAAGTATTTAGGTAAAGTTTAACCATTATTAATTGAAACTTCATAAAAAAGGCGGCTCAGTTGATCTCTTTGAAGTCACATGGGAATCCATAGGCGTCTAAATATTATTATCATGACAAATGAAAACAAATTGGTTAATAAAGAATAAACATACTCCAGATATTTCTATAAAAACTGAAATGACGAACGCCATTGCCCAGAAATTCTAGCTGATTTACTTCTAGGATACAGTGGAGTTAATACAATAAATAAATGGGCAAAATTCATATAGTAAGTAATCCTTAAAATTCCGTTTTAAACTATTGAAATAAATCAAATATAAATATTTGAATGGGAATATTATTCCTTTTTTAAAAATTCAAATTTGAAATTGATTTTTAATCAATTATCCGTGTAATTTTATACTTTTGTCCACTTCTAAAGAGAATATCTCACACTGTCAACAAAAGCGGCTCAACTTTGTCGGGAAGCGATAAAGCCTAGCGGCAACGCCAATAATTTTCAAGTTTTTTTGCCGGCGTGCGGCGTCTTTGTTATAGTGTACCAGGACTTGGCATAAAAATATAAAAATTATTTTATATTATTATAAGGGGTATTTTTCTAATTTTGAATAGTCACCATAGAGATGCGATTTTCAATTGATAATGGTGCTACTTTATCTCTGTTTTATTGATCATTTCACCATTTTAGCAAAGTCTATATATTTCCTAGACCACATTTGAAAGACATTATCAAAGTCTAAAGATCCTCGAACAAGTCCGGTCACTCCTTTGATCTCCTCAAAAAGCCGGCTTTTTTTGCGGAAGGTCGTAAATCATGTCAGCACGCGCCGATTTGTAGATAAGAAGCAAATACGAGGGCGCTGGTCCCGATTGTACTTGGTAATGTTTTTACAGGGGGAGTTTGAAAAAGAATGTCTTTAAAGAATATTTACGTTAATAATTTTTTGGTTTTAAAAAATTATGGAAAAACTTTTTCTGCTTAGCGATTAGCATTAAATTAATTGACGGATAATCCTAATAATTATTGTTAGTCAATTAATTTCATATTATAAAATCAGCGGTAAGTGTTACTTAACATCACGTTCTGGTAGTAACTTTGATGGAATAGCAGTTTTTAATGAAGGTTTTCCTACAAGCGTGCAGAAAACGCGTTTTCAAGCACCGATTTGCGTGCGGAAAGTATCACTTTGTCGCACAGTGTGCGTGAAAAAAAAAAAAAAAAAACAGACCGGCGTGCGCGATAAAAGTTTTTCCACACAGATTTTTTTTTTCGAAATTACGTTCCTCCGTTCTTTCTCTTCAAGAAAGATATTAACTTTTTGTACTGACCAATATCGACATCTTCAATGAGTTTTACCTACGAACATGTGGAAAGTGCACTTTACCGCACCGATTCGCAAATAGAAAGTAGCACTTTACCGCACACTATGCGGTTGAGTTACTTTACCATATAGTGTACGGTAAAGTTAACTTCACCGCATAGTGTATGGTAAAGTAGACTGCAAAGTGTGAGATAATAGTTATTTACCTAACAAATGCGGAAAGTGATACTTTACCGCACGCAATGGCAAAAAAAGACGGTAAAGTAACTTCACCGCATAGTGTGCGGTAAAGTGCCACTTTCCATTTGCAAATAAGTGCGGTAAAGTGCACTTTACCGCACGCTCGTAGGTAAAGTTACTTTACCGCATAGAGTGCGGTAAAGTAGATTTTGATATTTTTAATCAAAAATCCCTTCTCTTCTAGGAAAGGGATTTTTGATCATTTTTAAATTCAATCTAATTTCATTAATTAATCTGAATCGTTAATTAATTTAATCTACGTCGGTGTCATTATGACACATTTAGCATTGTCATTTGAATGTCATTAGGTCCTTCATAATAGCACTAGTGCGTTTAAGAATTCATAATGACAAATTTTGAAATGAAAAATATACAAAAAGAAAGTTAGTTGCCAGAAGAACCTTTTCAATAATGCTGTCTCTATATTCGAAGAGACACTTTCGAACTCAGATTCACCAATAATAATATTATTTTCCACCTTAAAATTGAATTTATGGCACAAAAATGGACTCCAATATTGAAGCTGCCAAAGTCAAAATTCTAAAAACCAACAAGCAGGTTCTCGACTTGTCCGGGCACCTGCTAAATTTCGAATTTTAATTTGAAAAGTTTTTGCTATTTCAAGGCAAATCAAATCTATTTGAACCATTGTAGATTAAATTTTGAATGATACACGTTCGATATGAACTTTATTAATGAAACTTGTGTAACTAAACCACTCGGCTAACGCCTCGTGGTTTAACGTTACACGCGTTTCATTATGGCGTTCATATCGAACTTGTATCATTAATAACTATTATTACTGCCTTTTCTTGGAGATGTAGATGCTCATAGGTAAAATGTTGTGCCTAACACATGCGGAAAGTGCCTTAACGGCTTGACCAAACTGCGCTTGCGTGCGATAAAGTATCATTTTCCGCATTTGTTAGGTAAATAATAAATAATAAATTAAATAGTATTTTTGATACCCATTAGAATAATTATTCCATCCTTATTTATCAATCACGAATTAGATGAAATAAAATATTACCAAGAAAAACGAACTTCGATTGCTAATACGTCAATAATTGACGTATTAGCAATCGATTTCATGTACAAATAGGAAATTATTTTTATTTGTGTGTTCAAGAAGCGACATACGTTTTAAAAATTCTATACTTCTTCTAATTCCTAAAAAATCAAATTTTTGACCATTTCTTTTAGGATTAGTAGATCCAAAAACAAATAAAAAAACAATATGTCAATTTCCGCACGCTCGTAGAAGAAATATTGTACCTAACACGAGCGTAAAGTATCTTTTCCGCACTAACGGCTTGCCGCTGCGTGCAGAAAAGTATAAGTTTCCGCACTTGTTAGGTAAATAACTATTTTCGGACAAAGTGAATGAGTTTTCATTAAAGTGTGCAGAACATATTCTGACAATTCTGTTAGCCGCTTCGAGTGTTAATTTTGTGTGCTTATCTATGTTCTGCAACAAAGCCTAAAATGTCTTTCCATTGCTGACACCTTAAAAAATATATGATTGCGTTTTAATTTTATCAAATCGCAAAAATTTCGAATGAAATTTACTACACTTTTTGCTTGGCGCACCCGATATAGAACGCGATGCAAGCCACCCGGTAACTGAAGGCATAGACGAGGGTCCTCTTGAGCAGGGAAACCATAGGCTAGAAGTAGCGCGTCGGCAGGAGGGGAATTTTAGGCGACGAGCGAGAGTGAGCGGACTTGTTCGAGGATCTTTAGACTTTGACATTATATTTGTTTTATTAATATTAAATGTTAAACGGTTCGCATCTGTCCACCTTTTAATATCACAGATATCCTTTTGTATTAAGGTTTCAAGTTGGTCTGATTTTTTGCCAACCCAAAGAATCGTGGCGTCGGTCGTCTGCAAAGAGTGTAAATTTACCCTGTATATTAATATTTGGAAGATCATTTATATAGATGAGAAAAAGTCCTAGCACTGACCCCTGTAGTACACCAAACTTCAACTCTTACTCGCCGGAACAGGAGTTATTAAAATTTATTTTCTGGGAGCGATTCGACAAATAAGCCTTGAACCAATTCAAAACATTTCTACGGATTCCATGAGTGTGAAGCTTCCGCAACAGTACTCCACGATCCACAGAATCAAACGCCTTTGTGAGATCGCAAAACACTGCCGCAGCAGCCTCCCCCTTATTGACACTCAAATAGAGCCTTTCAAGAAATGAAAAAATTGCGTCCTTTGTGCTTAGCGATTCAAAAAATCCATACTGCTCATCACACAAAAGATCATTAAACCCCAGATAAGATACCAAACGCTTTTTCACGAGTTTCTCAATTATTTTTGATAGGGTAGTTAGTAATGAAATTGGTCTAAAATTACTTGAATTATTAATATCACCACCTTTGGTATCACTACTGCCTTTTGTAAACATTTGGGAAATTTTCTCGTTTGAAAAGAATTATTTATACAATCTGACAAACACTGAAGAATATCATCAGATAAGTGCAAGAAAACCTTCAAAGATACATCGTCATAACCAACTAGAGGAATTTTTATTCCGTATAACTAAAAATGTTTCCTTCAATCCATTTTTATAGTATGAATTTTTATTAAAAATCGGTAAATTTTTCTATACTTATCAAAATAAGAAGTAAAAAAATCATTGTTCATATGAAATTTCCTAATATAATGCAAGGAACGCATATTTTTTTATGAAACTCTAAGGCACGCGTACATCATGGTTTCTTTTTCCTATATTTTGCATTTCCAATAGAGAAAGATTTATTGAAGACATATAAAAGAACTAAGTGGAAAGAAGATATTGATGGACAAACAGAATTCAGTACACTTTCCCAGTCAACATCTTTGCAAATGCTTAAGAAGCGGTTGTAGTTTCTGGGTGTGAGCAAGCGTCTTTTTTTTTAGAGCTGGCTTATATGTAACATTATTCAATAAAAATTTACAAAGGATGGCTTCGTGGTCTGAGGGGCCTGCATTCAAAGTTTCACAGAAAACACAATCAGGCTCAAAATTTGAAACAACATAATCAATGAGGGTGCGAGAAAAACTAGTGATGCGAGAAGGTTAATTATTATACATCTTTAAATTATAAGATAGTATCAGGTTGGTAAGGTCCTTTCTTGCCACACAGGCATTATCCGAAAAATCAATATTCAGGTCACCAGCCAATATTATTTTTGAGTTACTTGGAAAGCAATCCAAGAGTTCTTCGAGTCTATTCAAAAATATGTTAACATTACATGAAGGTGGTCTATACATACATAAAATATACAATAAATGTAGCTGCTTGCTTAAGACAATGGAATATTCAAATTCTTTTTCTGCTATCAATCTGTTAAACGTATTAGAAAATTTGAAGACATTTTGAGCATTTTCATAAATCAGTATCAGGTTGCCACCATTCACTCTAGAATACTTGCTTATAGTGATATAATTGGTGCACAATCTCTGAACCAGTGTTCTGTCAATAAAATTATGCCAGGGTAGGAAGTATCAGCCAAGAATAAAGAAAGTTCATCCACTTTATTACGGAAGGACTGAATCTTTAAGAGCATTATGTTAATTGATTTTTCTTTTGAGTTATTTCTAAAAAAGTTTCGTTGACAATATCATGTCCAACTTGCAAAACACATTCAGTCACGCTACCTCCGCCATCTGTGATGGAGTCCAAACTGCTGTAGTCTGGATATTAGAAGCGAGAGCCAAATCAGAAGACACCCGATGACGAGTTAATTCAGAATTGACATATACTAAATTAGTAAGTCTAGACGAAGAACAAAAATTTAGCACACAGTGCCTGACAATCTTTCCCAGCTCAGCTAAACCCAGCTTCTTATTTAAGAAAATTGTCGATTGTGTCAAGTTTCTATAAGTAAATTTGTTGGACAAATCCAAAAAGTCGATACTTATTGAAAACATTTCCAGGCGTTCAACAACAGTCATTATTTTTTGAATAAATGAGGTTATATTTTCTGTGTAAGTAGAGTGGTTAGGGTAATAAGGTAAAATGGGAAGACTGCAGAGAATTAAATTAGTACAAAACACTTATAAGCTAAAAGGGTTATATCCCAACAAACACAGTACGTACTGAAGACGTACATTTTAGGTCCGTTTTACGTCGGTTCGTCGGGGATGTAAAAATGCGTTTTGAGTACGTACGTAAAAGGCTGTATTGATATACAGACAAAAAAGTACGTACTAAGAACGTACGTGAAAATCTATATTGTGTACGTCTTGTAAAAGACGTACATGTTCGTTTCAAAGACGAACAATACAGGACGAGCTGGATCATTCCCATCTATTCATGATTTTTTTATTAATTGCTGACTCGATTTCTGATAATAATATATTTTTTAATAATATGCAATTTCCAAGGAAAAGATACGGAAGTGATCCTTCCAAATTAATCTCTAAGCCCTAAACCCAAAAATGCCGGTCAGGTTGACATGAAAAATTCTTATTATTAACCTTAGATCTAAACTTAAATATCATCAATTCATCTAGGTACCTGACCTGTGACCCTAATAAATTGTCAAATGTTGAAATAAACATGAAATAAACCAATAGAAGGGAAAACAGGAAGGGACGCCGGCCACTTGCATCGGCAGGGTGCAGTGTTGCCAATGACCCGATAATTATCGAAATCTCTAATTTTGACTACGATTCAATAATCGATAATCACAAGCTAAATCTACCATAATTTATTGAAACTACAATTTCAATGCATATTTTTAAAATTTTTACTTGAAAATTAAAGATTTATTTGGTTGGTGGTTTTGACATTTCCCAGCTAGAAATGGATTGAGCTGGCAGCACCGTTTGCCTCCTTTGCGTTGTTCCTGTCTAATTTTGCCTTTTTGGTCTTGTATTTTGTATGTGTAGCTCGTTTGTAGTGTGGTGTGAGGTTGAGTTTTCTTCTATTTTTGTTTTTTTTACCAAGTCAAGTGACACGGGAACCATTTTGTTTTGATTGCAGTAACGCCAGCAACGTGTTTAGCTTTGTTTTTTGTGTATAATAATAATACTTTTATTTGTCACTCATTTGTAAAACGTCACTTATCACGTCAAAACATAAACAACGAAAATTGATTTTTACAAGCTACTGGCTCTACTGACTTGTAAAATTGACAGCTAAACTGTAAAAACTTTTTACAAGTCAGTAGAATTATTTATTTTTAAAAAATCAGTTTTATCACAAGAATAATTGCTTGTAGGTACTTTCTGGTAGACTTTTCTGGTGGTAAACTATTAGCTGCGACTGTAGCTTCATTAATAATATCATCTAGCACATTCATTTCTGGAAAAAAATTGCAAAAAATGGAAATCTGTCAGTAAAGCTATTTTTAACTAGAAACAACGACTTAACAACATCTCATTCTCATAGGTATACCAACTACCAACTTGTATGAGAAAAAATTAAGGAAAAACGTATAAATTTCAAAATTTTGTTATGTATTAATTTTTTATTTGTCCCTATATCTTTTACAAATGAGTAACAAATAAATTATTGTACATTATACGCCAGGTAGCAGTTTTTACTGGCTCTTGAAGGTGACAAGCTCGCCTGACGGCTCGCTAGTCATTTCCTTCAATCGCCAGTAAAATTTGTTTTACCTGGCTAATAATGTAAAATACTATTACCAAGATTTTTACTGTGTGAAACTTTTCTTGATTTGTGCCCGTTTACAATTCTCTCAATGTTTGTAGGTTATACCTACCTATTTTTTTTTATATTTTCTGTATTTTAAGGTTAAGGTTAAGTTTAAGGGTATGTTTTATTTTATAATTGATTTTCTGTTATTTATATTTTTTAGTTTTATAATGTAATTGTTAAGATATTTATTGTATAAAAATTGCCACTTTAAAATACAATATGTATATCCTGTTCACATTCCGATGTCCACAGGTTCAGGTAAATTTATCACCTTTCCCAAATAGCATTGAAATGTGATTTTACCTGTACCTACCTGTGGACATCGGATTGTGAAGGGATAATTGTTTTATTTTTCGCTATAAACATGCATATAAATACATATGTGTGATGTTTATGTTTGCCATATATTTTTGCAACCCATCTGAACAGGTTAACTGAATAGGTACCTATCAAAAAGGTGTACATACAACATTTGTATTTACATCTTTTTGATACCTACCTATCCAATCAACCAGTGCCGGTGGGGTGTAAAAATATATGGGAAAACCCTGTACCTACGTCCCAAACACATTCCTAAAAAGCTATACTAAATACGTACGTTAATGTACGTCCCAAATACGTACCTAAAAAGCCGTACTGAGTGCGTACCTAAATGTACGTACGTGGGACGCACTATTTTGTGGACAACGACCGTCATAAAGACGTCCCTCGTACGTCGGCGGGACCTAAAAAGTACGTCCGCGGACGTACTTTCGTCCGAAAAAGTACGAATTATGGACGTACTAAAGACGTACTTGTGTTTGTTGGGATCAGGCATTCTAATAGAAGTGTCATTTGAACCGGCCAAAATCAATACATAATCGTCAACAGTTAAGTCATAGACATAACAGTCACAAGTATAATATACTAAGTCCTTAAATTTAGAAAATGGTTTGGATATAACCTGAACTCTAAAATTTGAAAGTTCATTTGATAAAAAGTCATAAAGGTTTTTACCGAAACTGTCCGTAAGAACAACAATCCTCCTGCTATTAAACTTCAGTGGCACTTTTTTCGCATTTGTAACTGCACTGGACATGGAGTGACTATCCACAGTAGCAGGGATGTCCGAAGAAGAAGAATGAGGTATATGAGACCGAGAGGGCCTGTTTAGTTTGGAGAGTGTGAACGACTCCTTGTAGGTAAACAATTCCTGATGAACATTTTTTAATTTCGTTTTTATACACGTTGTTTTCTTTCATGAGGGTTTCAATTGTTGTTTTCATCTCTGCAGTTGTTTCTTTGTACATCTTAAGTTCATTATTATAGTTAAGTCATTTTTTCCTCAAACACCCCTATTTCGACATGGAGCAGTTCATTATTTTCCATTAATGTTACAATATCTTTGCTCATCTTTTTTTTTTATCTCCTTCAAGGGCCATGATGAGTCCTTCGTAATTTTGTTGGGAGTGAAGAGCAGAGTCCCAAAAGTTCTGAGTTCTCTTTTGAAGCCTCTTGATAAAATTATCCTTATCGCGGTTACAAGTCTGCAATTTGCAGATCTCATGTTCCAGTTTATCTCTAAGCTCATCTAGTTGTTGGTTCAAAATTTCGAGATCTGCATCTTTCTTAGCTACTCGTCTCTTGGGATAATCATAAGCTTGATGAGTTCTTTAAAATATGGAAGGTCCTTCAGATGAGGTTTGCAATGACTGCATAAAAATAAAATAACTCTTTCTCTGAGTGCGAACGCGCGTGCTTCGGTCGTTTTAGTTTTGGAGCATTTCTTGCAAAAGGCCTTACAACATATGTCACAAATTAGCACCAAAAAGTTCGTTATCATTGGGCCTAGCACTAAATATGCAGATGCTATTGCATTCGGAACAGGAAAGAGTAGCCATTTCGCAGTTAATTCAATTTCAAATCACTTCAATTTGAATTCATGAAAGCCCGGACCATATAAAATATTCATCAAATGAGGAAGCGATATCAATTTGGCAGGGGCGGCTTCTCAATAAGTGCGCTCGTGCGCGCGCACTGCCTCCAAAAACCAAGCAAGAAAATAAAATTAAAATTTTGGAAAGAAAAGAAACTTCAATTAAAAAATACCTACCCAATTTTCTAAATTAGGATAAATATCTACTCATTTTTCTATTTTTAAATTCGCACGAACGGAACGAAAGCGCGCCCTGCGCCTGTCTTGTATATTTTTTTCTCCCGCTTGGTTGTGCTGGTGGTCCGGGTGGTCGGTGTGGAATCGTTCGGCGCTCAGGGTAAATGTGTTTTCTCGCTGTGCGATTGATCGGGAATATACGGTAAGTCGCCCGATGAAAGGGATGCGCCGTGCGCTATTTGAATACACACTTCCAATGTTGTTTCCACTCAATCGAGAATATTTCGATGTTTTTTCACCATTTTGGCGGTTTGACAACTCTGTTGTTCGCGGTTTTTTTTTTAATTATAAATTTCAATATTAATTATGTATTATGGCTAGAATACAAACATTCAAGCCTTATTTAAATACATATATTTTTGTTTTCGATAATTTTTCCTAAAGTAAAAAGAAAAAAAATCAACATACAAAATAAATGTAAAACAGGACGTGGCACCTCCAAAAAATTTTCCAAGAGCGCACAACCACACTAGGTTGCCACTGGCCGCCACTGCAATTTGGTTTCTTTGTCGTTGTTTATTCTACAGTAGCGGCGTTGTTTTTTGAATCATGATAATAACCAATGAACACTTCAAATATAGAATAAAATTTCAAAAATGCAAATTTTGTTTACTGATAGATCTGGTTTATTGCCACTCTTTTGTAGGCTATTATTTATTTTGTAGGCTTCGATTTAATGCCCAGGATTGGAAATACGAAATTCCGGTAAAGAGAAGACTTGCTTACATAAGATATTCCCATTCCCATCACTGCAAAGTAAACATTCTGCACATTCCGCCGACACCAAATTCAAATATTTTCACATGCTTTATCTCTGAAAATACTGACAAATACAGGAGCTCATAAAGGCGTCCACTAGCTATGAATTGCTGAACAATCACCACACAATAATAGTTTCCATATACAACTTCTCTTTTTCCAGATCGTCTACGATTGTATCTTCAACGAATTCAAACAGAACAACAGCAATTTGGACGTGAACCAAACCGACGCCATCAAAAAACTCAACGATTTCTCGCTTCACCTAGTGCAGGTAGTTCAAAAGTCAAATATAACAAAAACCGGTAGAAAACAATGAAATGTAACAAAGTTTGTTTCGCCAGGGTTTGTACTTGCCACCAGCATTTGCCTTCCTTGTTTAACAAATAAAAATTGACTGAAACAAATCAATGACGTCAAAAAGGTACGTCGGTTCTTAAACCAAAAGTCATTCATTTTTATTTGTCAAAAAATTGAATGTGTCATATGAATTAATCTACGACAACCCTTTTTTTTCAAGTTTCAAGGTCAAGTATGAACCCTGGTGAAACGGACCTTATCTACTGAATAAAACAAATAGAATTAATATTTGAAATTGAAGAGTATAATTTCTAAAGGATCTAAGTGCCATCTCGATAATTTTTGCGATAATGTTTCAAAATGTATCTTTAAAAAAAAAACAGATTTTAGGTACCCTGTCTCTGTATTTCTAATAATCAATAACGGGTACGTCAGTTGAATTCAAATTCACTGAGATGCGGCGGGCTTCGGCTTGAACTTTTTCAGAGCAGGAGGGAGTTGATATTAATGCATATGATAATTGATTTTTTATAAGGACGGTGGATTACGCGAAATAACGTATGGATTTTTTATAAGGACGGTGGATTACGCGAAATAACGTATGATTTGATGATCAATGGCGTGGGGAGTGGGATATTTTTTTTATATATACTTAAATATTCGAATGGCCAATGGACGTCATATGGCCCACCGGGATTTTGCCCTGTTGCCCGGTGAGCCAGTCCGACACTGATAATTATTATCTTTTGTTTCGAGCAAAATTTAATTGCTAGGTTGAATTTTTGACAATATACCGGGTAGGCGGATTAAGTTTCAATTTTAAATTGAAAATTTAAGGTAAAGGGATTTTGCTTTACATCACGCTTTTATCTGAATTGCTGGGAAGTCAGTTTATTTCAGCGAGTTTAAAAAAAAAAAAATGGTAATATTGGGGATTCCTTTTTATTTTTTTATTGATAATATATAGTGTTATACCTGGTGAAGCAGATACACTAATTACCACGCAATAGCCAAAAAATATAGGTATGTCTTGAACCCGCGGTTTATTCATCTTTCCCATAATGGGAGGAGGGGTGAGGATAATATACAAACGCAATCTATAATCATATTTTTCGGGCATTAGGTATTCGCCGACCAATAGGATTTGTTGATTAGATTGGTAAATTTCTTGCAGACATTTCCTGCTTGTAGTGCATACCCATTTCCTTCAAGTGCTGATTTTTAGGTATGTTGCATCTCGTTCTGAAGGTATCTGGATTCACAAATCTGGGTTGCCCTGTCAGATAGAGTTTTATTGACTCCTCTCTTTTGCCTATAGGATGGTGATTGGATTCCTTCTTGAGGTATCTGTGCGTATGCGTCGGCTTCCTATATACTCTGTGTCAAAAATTACACTTTTCCATGCGTATTTTTTTATAGTTTCGCGTTAGTATGTATATTTCCGGTAGTTTCAATGATAAATTCATAGAGATCGATAAAATATATCAGCTCAAATTTGAGTAAAACGGATATTTTTGCAACAATTCCCTAAATGCAGCGTTTCACTACATATTGTCAACTACTTAAGTAAATACCACTCTGTACATCAAATTTACTAAAGTGTGTCGACGAGTCAGCATTTATTTGGTATAAATGCAGCGCCGAAATCCATTACCGGCAGACTAAGGCTAGTGCGAACTACCTCTAATGGGAAAAGCCCTTCTAGCTAAGTCTCCTCCCAGTGCAAACTACCTTTAATGGGAAACGCCTCTCTGGGAGTATTGAACGCAGCAGACTAGGTCCAGTGCAAACTAGCTTTAATGGGAAACGCCCTTCTGGACCTGTTTCAAACCTAGTTTCAGTCTTCAGTCACGCCAAGTGTACAGAGGGTACATAATTAATAGAGAGTGGCCCTTAAGTAGTACGTCCCTCCGTAGGAGAGACGTCATGATACCATTTCTAGGGTAATAACTATTATTAATCAATACACATCTTATTATACCTATACCAAGCGAGTTTCTCTACCTGAACCCCACCTACGCCCCAAAGTCACGCTCCTGTTGTGACGTCCCAGGACGAAACGTATAGGGGTTGTGACATATTTGGTGGAGGCGCCGGGCACAACCGACAACCGACCAGGTCAACGGTTTCCTAAAGAAAAAAAATGGAAATATAGGCACCCTACCAACTAATGCCGAATTCCAAACAAGGAAAATAAACAGGCACTAATAGAACTACTTCTTGAATATAATGACGTTTTTGCAAAATCGACAAAACGAATGGGCAAAACCAACTTAACACAACACAAAATAGAAGTTGGGGACGCCAGACCAATCAAAAGCCGCCCATACCGGGTATCACAGAAAGAAAGACAGATCATAGACGAGCAAATTCAGGAAATGCTTGATAGCAACGTTATTAGGCCTTGCCACTCTCCATGGGCCAGTCCAGTGGCAACGCAAAATGGTTCAGCACCCTCGACATGTTTTCTGGATATTGGCAAGTTCCAGTGGAGGAAAGTTCAAAGCAATATACAGCGTTTGTGGCACAAGGGCATGAAACCTACGAGTTTAACGTACTAAGTTTTGGGCTGTGCAATGCCCCGGCAACCTTCCAAGAACTTGCGGATCAGGTCTTCTGGGACATGAAATGGAAAGAAGTGCTAATTTACCTGGATGACATCATCATATTTTCCCAAACTTTTGAAGAACACTTACAAAAGCTAAGAAAAGTTTTTGAACGACTAAGACAAGCTTCTCTTACGCTTAAACCAAGCAAATGCGAATACTTAAAACAGGAAATCAAGATACTAGGCTTTAATGTAAATGAGCAAGGAATTTTACCGGATAAAGAAAAAATAGTGGGGGCACTAAAACTAGCCGAATTCGACTATACAGTTGTGTATAAAAAAGGATCGACCCACAAGGACGCGGATTGCCTGTCTCGCAACCAGTGGCGGCCAGTGGCAACCTAGTGTGGTTGTGCGCTCTTGGAAAATTTTTTGGAGGTGCCACGTCCTGTTTTACATTTATTTTGTATGTTGAATTTTTTAATCTTTACTTTAGGAAAAATTATCGAAAACAAAAATATATGTATTTAAATGAGGCTTGAATGTTTGTATTCTAGCCATAATACCTAATTGATATTGAAATTTATAATTAAAAAAAAAAACCGCGAACAACAGAGTTGTCAAACCGACAAAATGGTGAAAAAACATCGAAATATTCTCGATTGAGTGGAAACAACATTGGAAGTGTGTATTCAAATAGCGCACGGCGCATCCCTTTCAGCGGGCTACTTACCGTATATTCCCGATCAATCACATAGCGAGAAAACACATTTACCCAGAGCGCCGAACGATTCCACACCGACCACCCGGACCACCAGCACAACCAAGCGGGAGAAAAAAATATACAAGACAGGCGCAGGGCGCGCTTTGGTTCCGTTCGTGCGAATTTAAAAATAGAAAAATGAGTAGATATTTATCCTAATTTAGAAAATTGGGTAGGTATTTTTTAATTGAAGTTTCTTTTCTTTCCAAAATTTTAATTTTATTTTCTTGCTTGGTTTTTGGAGGCAGTGCGCGCGCACGAGCGCACTTATTGAGAAGCCGCCCCTGCTCGCAACCCGGTACTGCCGCCAGAAGCGCATGAACAAGAAGACCAAGAAGAACTCCCCACAATTGCACTACAAACATCGAAAATGTCCACGTTACAAAAAACAGACCCAAGCTTGCAGTGGCGGCCAGTGGCAACCTAGTGTGGTTGTGCGCTCTTGGAAAATTTTTTGGAGGTGCCACGTCCTGTTTTACATTTATTTTGTATGTTGATTTTTTTTCTTTTTACTTTAGGAAAAATTATCGAAAACAAAAATATATGTATTTAAATAAGGCTTGAATGTTTGTATTCTAGCCATAATACATAATTAATATTGAAATTTATAATTAAAAAAAAAACCGCGAACAACAGAGTTGTCAAACCGCCAAAATGGTGAAAAAACATCGAAATATTCTCGATTGAGTGGAAACAACATTGGAAGTGTGTATTCAAATAGCGCACGGCGCATCCCTTTCATCGGGCGACTTACCGTATATTCCCGATCAATCGCACAGCGAGAAAACACATTTACCCTGAGCGCCGAACGATTCCACACCGACCACCCGGACCACCAGCACAACCAAGCGGGAGAAAAAAATATACAAGACAGGCGCAGGGCGCGCTTTCGTTCCGTTCGTGCGAATTTAAAAATAGAAAAATGAGTAGATATTTATCCTAATTTAGAAAATTGGGTAGGTATTTTTTAATTGAAGTTTCTTTTCTTTCCAAAATTTTAATTTTATTTTCTTGCTTGGTTTTTGGAGGCAGTGCGCGCGCACGAGCGCACTTATTGAGAAGCCGCCCCTGCAAGCTTGAAGCAACTCCTTAAAGCTGTAGGAAGTCCAGACGATCCAGAAATTGATATTGGTACCAGACGAAGAGCAAAAAATTTCAGGATCGAAGGAGGCCTATTATACAAAGTGAATAAAACACAGAAGGGATTAGAAAAAGTATTGGTAGTGCCACAAACAATGAGAAAAGAAATTCTATGGGAACTACATGCATCACCAACAAGCGGACATTCTAGGGCTCAGCAAAACTACAGAGAAATTCACTAGCAGATTTTATTGGGATGGAATGCTCAAGGATATAGAAAAATACTTGAAAGGATGTCCAGATTGCCAGGCAAGGAAGGGGCAACCTTATAGAAAAACACCAGGGTTATATTACAATCAATACAAGTAGGAACGATTTTCGACAAGATTGGCCTATTGTGTCCATTTAGAAGAAGTAATAAGGGAAAAACAATGATAGTAGTAGTTACCGATTACGCCTCAAGATATGCCATCACAGCCGCCTTGCCAAATGGAAAAGCAGGACCAGTCCCAAAATTTTTATTAGAAAAAGTATTTTTGATACATGGAATACCAAGAAATCTGCTTAGCGATAGGGGAAAAGTCTTCCAATCAGAGTTAGTTAGGGAATTAGGAAGTTTAATCGGAGTAAGAAGCCAGTTTACGACAGCATATCATCCATGCTGTAACGGATTAACAGAAAGGCTAAATAAGACAATAGCTGACATGATGTCAATGTATTGTAACACACAGCAAACAAACTGGTGTAGCTATTTACCATTTATTACATTTGCTTATAATACAGCAATGCAAGATACGACTCGTTTTAGCCCATTTATGTTAACGTACGCAAGGGAACCCACACTACCTGCAGAAGCAGTGCTATTGGATGCTGAAAATGGAACGGACGTACTACAAATCAGGGAAAAGGCACTCTTAATACGATCTATATAAGTGGAAAATATACAGAAAAGACAAGGGAAAGATAAAGGGCGTTTTGATGAAAGACATAGAGAATTGGACTTTGAAGCTGGAGACAAAGTTAAAGTGTTTATCCCAATCAGAAAGGTTGGAAGGAGTGTTAAGGAAAAGTTACTTTTAAGATGGTTTGGACCATATAAAGTACTTAGAAAACTTGGAGAAGTAAATTAGGAAGGAAGTAGAAAAAATCGGTAGTAGAAAGAAGAATAAAGATGCGGTCCACGTCAGTAGGATGCTGCCCTACAATGACCCGTGGACAAAAGGTGCACCTATCGAAGAGTATAGTGAAGATGAAGAAGACGAAGATGAAGAAGTAAGAGATGAAGAAGATGAAGAAGAAGAAGATGAAGAAGAAGAAGACGAAGTAGAGGAAGACGAAGAAGAAAACGACGAAGTAGAAGAAGACGAAGAGAAGAAGTAACAGAAGAGGAAGAAAATTAGCAGTAGTGGCCACATGTATATTATAAAATAGAGTTTAGGACTGAGAGAAACAAAGCTTAGTATTAAATAAATTTAAACAGGATTTATCAAACTCTCGTCCTAACAGATTTTTGGTGATAATGACTCATAGCGCCACAAGCCAGGAGGTAGAAGTATCCGCCGGCGCAATCTGGAAACTTCTATCAGATACAATTTTATGCGAAGGGTCAATCCCATTACCATACAGAGTATCCTGACTTGAAGAGCCTTTGGAACCAACAATACTGGGAGGCAAGAAGTGTTAAGAATCAGAGAAAGTAGAATGTAAGATTTTAACATATATGGAAGGAATAGCATCGGCTGTAGACAAGGAATTAAGAAGTCTAACTAAGCACTGGAAGATAACTAATTTAAAATCAAGGAGGAAAAGCAAAAGGGCAATTATTTTATTCCATTTTTAGTAATTTAATTTTTAACACACATAATTTTTGTTTCATACGAACGAAATCGCATTATCTGTCCAGAGGACAAACGAGGCCAAGAAACCCATGACGCCACTACAACCTGGATCAGGGATTGCTTCGGATTGAGCAGGAGCATCTCTGATCCAAAGATCTACGAGTACCATTAGAAGCAAGGAACCAGAACACTATGAAAAATTTGGCCAACCAAAAACGAACCCCAAGGAAGCATAAACGTTATGGTACCTACCTGGACTATTTACTGTCTTTACTGAGAAGACGCATCTGGTTAGACGGCAAAACCCAATCCGTGACGGGATCTCCTCTGGCGCACCACAGTTTATATCCATTTTTAGTAATTGCATCGCCTCTTCCTTTTCGCTATTTTTGTATTATGTTGTATTGTATTGTATCGTATTTATTGGTTGTATTGTATTTTATATTGTATTTCACTATTGCATTGTATTGTATCTTATTGTTTATATTGTATTGTAATTCTATTAGGTATTTTGTAAATTTTTTATTTTTGATGTCTCTTCTACAAGCATTGGAGGCCAATGCTCTTCAGAAGGGGGGCATATGTCAACTACTTAAGTAAATACCACTCTGTACATCAAATTTACTAAAGAGTGTCGACGAGTCAGCATTTATTTGGAATAAATGCAGCGCCGAAATCCATTACCGGCAGACTAAGGCTAGTGCGAACTACCTCTAATGGGAAAAGCCCTTCTAGTTAAGTTTCCTCCCAGTGCAAACTACCTTTAATGGGAAACGCCCCTCTGGGAGTATTGAACGCAGCAGACTAGGTCCAGTGCAAACTACATTTAATGGGAAACGCCCTTCTGGACCTGTCTCAAACCTAGTTTCAGTCTTCAGTCACGCCAAGTGTACAGAGGGTACATAATTAATACAGAGTGACCCTTAAGTAGTACGTCCCTCCGTAGGAGAGACGTCATGATACCATTTCTAGGGTAATAACTATTATTAATCAATATACACTGTGGGCCAATTTAAGTTGGAACATAATTTGACCATTAATAATTTTTTTGTCTGTTTATGGATTTCAATGATTTTTGGATATGATATTAGTCAATATGTTTTTGTTATCACCTTAAAATTAACTAGACCAATTCTGCTTAGGACCGGACTAACGACGATTTCAATAAATCAGTGCATTTAAGCTCGTTGCAAAAACGAATTACGTTACTTTCAAACCAACAAATATGTTTTTTTAATAAGAACATTAATGGGAAAACCAGTCCTGAAATCAACAATATTTTATAACCAAAACAACAGAAATGGAGATTTTTTGACAATTGGTTAATCCAAAGCAATCTGGATTAAAGTATAAAATTTCCTATTTGAGATGTTGGTTAAAAAAATTAAAGTTTCTCAGGTTTTGGTTCTAAAATATCGATATTTTCAGGATTTGTTTTCCCATAAATGAACTTATAAAGAAAAACAAAATTGGTTTGTAAGTAGCGCAGTTCGTTTTTGCAACGGACTTAAATGCACCGATTTAATGAAATCGTCGTAAGTCCGGTCCTAACCAGAATTAGTCTAATTAATTTTAAGGTGACAACAAAAACATATTGACTTATATCATATCCAAAAATCATTAAAATCCATAAACAGACGAAAAAGTTATTGATGGTCAAATTATGTTCCAACTTAATTTGGCCCACAGTGTACATCTTATTATACCTATACCTAGCGAGTTTCTCTCTACCTGAACCCCATCTACGCCCCCAAGTCACGCTCCTGTTGTGACGTCCCAGGACGAAACGTATAGGGGTTGTGACAATATTCAACTTAATATTTCCTTTCAATAAATTCAGCATAATCATTGTAGTATAAATGTAAATATAATTTTTTTTTAAATAGGCATTTACTTAGGTTACAAACACAGATAAAATACAATGACTTTCACTGCTGCAAGATGATAAAGCAACAATTAATATTATTTCCACAAGGTGAAATATAATAGGAAATGTTTATTATATTTTTGGGATAAAAGGAGGATGTAATGTAATTTGTTTTAGTAAGGTACTATACTATTTACTAAAAAAAAATAGTGAAGATGACAAGAGACAATTATTTTACGAAATAACAAAAATGTTTTTATATCTCTAGGATAAGAGAAGGATGTACGTGTCATTCGTACATATAACAATAAGGCCTCACTGGACTCTTCCAATAAAACCCCGAATTATCTAGCTGTTGTCTTTTTGATGATTTTTCAACAAAAGCATTTCACATTTCTAGGACATATTATCTAATCGGTGTTATTAAATATGTACCTAAGCAAGCTCTATATGTGCAATATTTGTGTATAAATAGGTAATAATTACTATAAAACATGTTATTGTATTAAAATAAAATTAGCATTAATTTATTGATCTAGAGTTAATATTTTTCGATAAATTACAATACAATCCTGAAGAATTATCAATCAATGATTCTTTATAAAAATTAAATAATTTACTTTGGATTAGGTTTGTTAAACCTATCAAAATGCAAATTATATTGATTTAACAATAACGGACATACAGAATGTCTACATTGAAGACTTACCACAATCTTGAAACCTTCATTTCTTGGCCAATCTAATCTATCCAGAATGCGTTTTCTACTAGCGAGAAACCTTAATTTTAGGTGAAACTTCAACTTTCAATTATCAAATACCTAGCTTTTAGTAAAACTGAGGAAAAATTCTTCCACCCAACCCAACTTCATCGATTCTACAAATTCGAACATAAATAAAATTCAATTATTGATATCTAATAAAAAACAAGTAGAATTTATTATTGTTTCAAATCTTATGGTCATGGTATAATCAAACACAAAAATTATAATTAATTTATTTATAAGAAGGCAAATAATAATTCAAATTCTTTCAACATCCTTTTCTAATAAGCTCAACAAAATCCTCAATAAAACCCTTCAAAACGCTTCTATAATGATCATCATTCCAAAACTTATCAATTATTGCACTTTTATGATCTTCCAAATAGTACTTCAGTTTATATTGGTCGTGCATGATTTCTTCTCGAAAATCTGGATCAATATGAATAAAGAGGCCATAGTTGAAGGATTGCGTCAGAGCTGCCGGATAAGCTTTTTTGATGTTTTCCATGAATAACTTTTCAGGAAAAACTTCTTCTGGGTCAATGTTGAAGTGTTTCAGGTATTTTGAAATATTGTTGTAGTATTCTTCAATTAATCTTTGTAAATATTTATCTCTTGTGGTTTTGGAGGAACTTGATATGAGGGCAAATAATAATTCATATCCTGGGGGCATGTAGCGTAATAATTGAAAATCTATTAAAATAGCTTCTTTTATAATATTTTTATCGTTATTATCGTATTTGAATAAAAAATTTGATATGTAAGTGTCTCCGTGATTCACAATGCTCCTTAATTTGCAATTCTCAGGTTTCAATTGGCAGAATAAATTCCAATAAATATCCTTTAAAGCCTTATTTAAGTCTTCAGATGATAATTTCAAGCTAGAGATAATTTCTGGGAATTTTTCAGCCACATAATAGAGACGTTCAAGGTTTTTATCATACAAAGCACATGTTGGATTATTGCTATTATAACTTAGCAAAACGTCATCAAAATATTCATCATATAAATCATCGAGTCTAAAAGTTTTGCCAGATTTTTTGGTTAAAATTTCTTCTAGTATTAATGTAGTCGAATGGAATTTGGCTAATTTTTCTACTAAGCAACTTAATCCATTGAAATCCAACAACACATTGGGTTTAAAGCTTATGAAATCTGTTTTAGTAAGATCATCAAGTACTATAAGCCAACTTATCCGACTCAAATAGCATTTAGGAGCAAAATCTAGAATATCTTGAAGTCCATGTTCAATATATAAAGGATATAATGTGTTATAGAAAAAGTCTTCACGTTTTCCTGGACCATTTTCCAACACTTTACGCAATATTTCTGCTTTAATTATCAAAAACTTGGCAAATAATTCAATTTCTTTTGGTTGTCTATTGTGAGTTATTTTGATTCTTAAATGATAATATTCTCCCAAGTGCCCATTAGTTTCTTTTAACTCTATCAGTTGATAATCATTCAAATCATAATCGGTAGTCCCTAAGTAGTTTTTAATTACCACATAAATATCTTCCTGATTTAATAATGGGTATTTCAAATAATAATCAATATTGGTCGCTAATTGCTTATTATTAGTTTCAATTGCTAATAATTCAAATTTGACTATGGGAAGCAAAATTCTCACTTGAGTTTCTGAAAAAAATTTACTTACAATTTTTTTATTTTCTAAATCATCCTTCAAACAATCAAAATAATACTGCACTAAATGCTCAAAATGTTTTTGTCTGAATTTGTTGTCACTCAAAGCAAATATAAACATTAGGCCATCAAAGGCTGGCGGTAAGATTTTCGTGGTGGGATTTTTGGCGAAAACACATGAATTGTTAACTATTTTAACACTATTCGGAGTCCAAATGCTTTTCAGTAAAAGTTGCTGGTTGCTTGAAAATTGCTGTTGAAGATTTGTTATTATCGGTGAGTCCAATTTTGCAATAGTATTGACACTGTAGTCACTGGTTGATTCAACATTTTCATTTAACACTAGAGCTTGATGTTTAGAGAGTGATTTCAAAATTACTTTCAAATGATGAAGATTGTTTTTTTCAGGAGAAGTCATTTTTTAATATTATCACTGTTACACTATATACTTTATTTTTTAACACTCGTTTTATATTTTTTCAGAGGACCTACTTCGAGTGCCAATAATAGATAGTCAAAGTAGTTTGGCTAACTAAAATTTATTTTAACTCTCCAACACCAGCTATTAACCAATCTCGCAGTTTGACCATGAATTACGTCACAAATTGGAAATCTTGTGTTGTTAAACCAATAAAGACTGTAATTTATTATTAATTTCAGTTATTTTGACGATGGACTATGACTTTACTGTACTGAAATTTTAGTGAGTCGGCATAACAATAATGAATTTTGAGAGATTAGAAGATTGATATGCTTTGATGTTGGGGGCAAAGTGCAGCAATAATTATTTTTCTCGGGCATTTAATTTATAGTTTCTATCAGTAGGAATTCAGGTTGTGTTATGTAGTTGTTATTGTTGTCAATCTTCAACCTTTAGGAAGTCAATTAGGTTAAGATTTTTTAATTACTAACTCCAGAAATAAAGAGCAATAAGATCATATCTGAATATGCCAGAAACATCTTGGAAACAGTATGCGTTTTTTCCATGCACCCAGTATTTATGTTCGACTGAAACATCGTGTTTTCGTCAAAATTGTAATACCGTATTATTACCTGACTTTTAATGATAGCATGAGCATGGTTCCTGCAATACAATCAACAATAATTAAATTGGTCTAGGGACAATGGGGCATTTCGTGACAAAATTAATGATGGGAAGATGTCACTTGATGGTAATTGCACGCAGTTGAATAATTGTTGAATGGCGATACCTACTAATATTTTTACCTATGTGAAGTTTGCAACTTAAAAATGGGTAGATATACTGTCCATCAGTGATAAAAAGTATATTTTGTTGAAAAAGTAAAGGTCACAATTCGAATCCCTTGGTTATATAAGCTGGTTATATACCTGATTATGATTATAATAAGTATTCACTGCAAGATTTGCACTTATTAACAAGTTCCATTTATTCAAATACAGAGCCGCAAGTAGGGGGGTGGCGAACTAGGCGCGAGCCCAAGGCGCCAAAGTACCGAGGCGCCTTCTCGCCGTCAAATAAAATTAATGTACAACCTGAAATGATCAAATTACAGTGAGTAAAATTGTTTTCTATTACAGGCTCTCGTGAAAGATTTTCTACATTAAAGGGGGTGTAACCTTAAAATACAACTTGTTTTCAGATAATATAGAAAAAAATTCTAAGGACTCTAACTCTCGTGGAAATCTCGCATCGCTACGCAAAATGATAAGGTAGATACGCCTAAATAAAGTTTTGTTTATTCATCGCGTAACGTCATGAATACACACAAAAATTACTAAACCTAATTAATCTGATGTAACGATAGGGGTGAGGACGCAAAAGCAATAAGATAATATCGATAATATATACAGCAAGCATGAGCAAACGCGCGCACAGCCCTGCAAGGCGGACTCAATTTGTGCATGTGACGTCACAGTGTTAGGAGTAGAAACTTTATACCACGGTATCTTCGCAACGGTTGGTCGTAGCTTAGTGTAGTTTGAAAATTTGTTCTTAGTTTTTTTTTCCATAACTTTCATTTTTGTTTCACACTCCCTTTTAGAGCTGGGGATAATAGAATATTCATCACGCCGTATCTTAACACAGTGGTGGAATTGTTTTCGATCACTAGCTTTCGTAGAAAACTTCCTACAAGAACCGGGAATAAGAAAATTTTGATCACTCTGTATCTTTATACAGTGGCTCATTTTTGTTGAGTCAAATTACAGTGGATAAAATTGTTTTCTACTACCGGCTCTCGTGAAAGATTTTCTACATTAAGAGCCAGGGATAATTAAATATTGATCACCCCGTATTTTTACACAGTGGTGGAATTGTTTCCGATTAACAGCTTCCGTGAAGGGTTTCCTACAAAAGCCGGGAATAAAAAAATATTGATCAGGTACTTTGTATTTTTATACAGTGGCTTATTTTCAATGAGTCAAATTACAGTGGGTGAAATTGTTTTCTATTACCGGCTCTCGTGAAAGATTCTCTACATTAAAAGCCAAGGATAATAAAAAATAGATCACCCCGTATCTTTACACAGTCGTGGAATTGTTTCCGATTACCAGCTTCCGTGAAGGATTTCCTACAAAAGCCGGGAATAAAAAAATATTGATTACTTTGTATCTTTATTTACGACTAATGTATAATGTGCGTATTATATTTGTGATTTTGGCAGTATAATGACATATGTTATTCCTCCAGGGATTAATGACGAGTAGCGGGATTAATGGTCATTATTCCACAAAAGTGTCAGTGTCAAACGTGTAGTGCTTGTGGATTTGTATTGAAAATTATGAGACGGATGAAATTTGTTCATTGAAAATCTCAAATAAATTAATTTGTCGTAAATAAAGTAGAGTATACTACTCGCAATAATGGCAATTATTCCCTCGGAATGTTACTCCCTCGCCGCTAACGCGGCTCAGTTCGTAATAATCCTCGGGAATAATAGCTATCATTATTGACTCGTGGTATAATCTACTATTATACAGTGGCTTATTTTTATTGAGTCAAATTACAGTGGGTAAAATTGTTTTCTATTACCGGCTCTCGTGAAAGAATCTCTACATTAAAAGTCAAGGATAATAAAATATTGATCACCTCGTATCTTTACACAGTAGTGGAATTGTTTCCGATTACCAGCTTCCGTGAAGGATTTGGGAATAAAAAAATATTGATTACTTTGTATCTTTATACAGTGGCTTATTTTTATTGAGTCAAATTACAGTGGGTAAAATTGTTTTCTATTACCGGCTCTCGTGAAAGATTCTCTACATTAAAAGTCAAATAGAGAGTAAAATTGTTTCCTATTACCGCGACTCTCGTGAAAGATTTTCTACATTAAGAACCAGGGATAATAGAAAAATTGATCACCCCATATCTTTACACAGTGGTGGAATTGTTTTCGATCACCAGCTTTCGTGAAAGATTTCCTACAAGAGCCAGGAATAAATAAAATATTGATCACTCTATATCTTTATGCAGTGGCTTATTTTTGTTGAGTCAAATTACAGTGGGTAAAATTGTTTTCTATTACCGGCTCTCGTGAAAGATTCTCTACATTAAAAGCCAAGGATAATAAAATATTGATTACTCCGTATCTTTACACAGTGGTGGAATTGATCGGAAACAATTCCACCGGCTTCCGTGAAAGATTTCCTACAAAAGCCGGGAATAAAAAAATATTGATTACTTTGTATCTTTATACTTGAGTCAAATTACAGTGGGTAAAATTGTTTTCTATTACCGGCTCTCGTGAAAGATTCTCTACATTAAAAGCCAAGGATAATAAAATATTGATCACCCCGTATCTTCACACAGGGGTGGAATTGATCGGAAACAATTCCACCAGCTTCCGTGAAAGATTTCCTACAAAAGCCGGGAATAAAAAAAATATTGATTACTTTGTATCTTTATACTTGAGTCAAATTACAGTGGGTAAAATAGTTTTCTATTACCGGCTCTCGTGAAAGATTCTCTATATTAAAAGCCAAGGATAATAAAATATTGATCACCCCGTATCTTTACACAGTGGTGGAATTGGTCGGAAACAATTCCACCAGCTTCCGTGAAAGATTTCCTACAAAAGCCGGGAATAAAAAAATATCGATTACTTTGTATCTTTATACAGTGGCTTATTTTTATTGAGTCAAATTACAGTGGGTAAAATTGTTTTCTATTACCGACTCTCGTGAAAGATTCTCTACATTAAAAGCCAGGGATAATAAAATATTGATCACCCCGTATCTTCACACAGTATAGTGGAATTGTTTCCGATTACCAGCTTCCGTGAAAGATTTCCTACAAGAGCCAGGAATAATAAAATATTTATCGCTCTATATCTTTATACAATGGCTTATATTTGTTGAGTCAAATAGAGGGTAAAATTGTTTCCTATTACTGCGAGTCTCGTGAAAGATTTTCTACATTAAGAACCAGAGATAATAGAAAAATTGATCACCCCATATCTTTACACAGTGGTGGAATTGTTTTCGATCACCAGCTTTCGTGAAAGATTTCCTACAAGAGCCAGGAATAAATAAAATATTGATCACTCTATATCTTTATGCAGTGGCTTATTTTTGTTGAGTCAAATTACAGTGGGTAAAATTATTTTCTATTACCGGCTCTCGTGAAAGATTCTCTACATTAAAAGCCAAGGATAATAAAATATTGATTACTCCGTATCTTTACACAGTGGTGGAATTGATCGGAAACAATTCCACCGGCTTCCGTGAAAGATTTCCTACAAAAGCCGGGAATAAAAAAATATTGATTACTTTGTATCATTATACTTGAGTCAAATTACAGTGGGTAAAATTGTTTTCTATTACCGGCTCTCGTGAAAGATTCTCTACATTAAAAGCCAAGGATAATAAAATATTGATCACCCCGTATCTTTACACAGTGGTGGAATTGATCGGAAACAATTCCACCAGCTTCCGTGAAAAATTTTCTACAAAAGCCGGGAATAAAAAAAATATTGATTACTTTGTATCTTTATACTTGAGTCAAATTACAGTGGGTAAAATAGTTTTCTATTACCGGCTCTCGTGAAAAATTCTCTATATTAAAAGCCAAGGATAATAAAATATTGATCACCCCGTATCTTTACACAGTGGTGGAATTGGTCGGAAACAATTCCACCAGCTTCCGTGAAAGATTTCCTACAAAAGCCGGGAATAAAAAAATATCGATTACTTTGTATCTTTATACAGTGGCTTATTTTTATTGAGTCAAATTACAGTGGGTAAAATTGTTTTCTATTACCGACTCTCGTGAAAGATTCTCTACATTAAAAGCCAGGGATAATAAAATATTGATCACCCCGTATCTTCACACAGTATAGTGGAATTGTTTCCGATTACCAGCTTCCGTGAAAGATTTCCTACAAGAGCCAGGAATAATAAAATATTTATCGCTCTATATCTTTATACAATGGCTTATATTTGTTGAGTCAAATAGAGGGTAAAATTGTTTCCTATTACCGCGACTCTCGTGAAAGATTTTCTACATTAAGAACCAGAGATAATAGAAAAATTGATCACCCCATATCTTTACACAGTGGTGGAATTGTTTTCGATCATCAGCTTTCGTGAAAGATTTCCTACAAGAGCCAGGAATAAATAAAATATTGATCACTCTATATCTTTATGCAGTGGCTTATTTTTGTTGAGTCAAATTACAGTGGGTAAAATTGTTTTCTATTACCGGCTCTCGTGAAAGATTTTCTACGTTAAAAACTAGAGATGATAAAATATTGATCATTCTGTATTTTTATACAGTGGTAGAATTAGTAGTAGGGGCCAAAATTTGGATTGGCCTTGGGCGCCGAGGCTTCTAGTTGCGGCCCTGTTTAAATATGATTAATATGAAGCTACTTGACTTGGACTATTTTATATTTTATTTTTGTTAAACCCTATATACATTATTTTTGAACAGTTATTATGGAAATGGCCCTAAATCATAAAAATGCATGTGAAATCACGTGTAAAAAAAATCTGTCGCATCTGCGATATCATTTCCGAACTCGCCTATTGTAAAACTTGTCACAAAGTTTTTCTCTCGGAAGTACGAATAATAAAAGGCTATGCGTCCATTGTACGCTGACTCTGGTTTTAAGAACGGCAAGTAAAACAACAATGTATTTAAGAAAAATTCAGGAACCGGACAAATTTCCCAAGTTTGAGAAGCTTCATAGAAAATGCAATTTTCATTATTGGAAGACGATGGCACATGCATACATGGATCTGAATAATTTATTTAAGATTTTCTCAGGTGAGGAAACTAATCCTGAAAAAGAAGGACATTCTGAAGATGCTGCAAAATTGAAAGAATACAAGGAGAAGCGTGAATATTGGGGCTACAGACATTATCCTATAAGAACATGCATTTTGTTTAACGTAGATTCAGAGTTTGTACCTCAAATAACTTGTTTCTAAGATGTAGCAAGTATGTGAAAATCCCTAATTGATATATTTGACAAAAAATGTGAGTAGTCTTTGCACATTTGCATATTGCCAGATATAACGAACTGTGTGGTAGATTGGTAGAAAGAACCTCAGATTTTAAAAGCCAGCTCTACATTCTCTAGCAGCATCAACAAGAGCCAAAGGATAATTTTTTGTTATTATCTAGCGAGATAGATTTATTAAAGATAATTCAAAACCAAGACAACTTAACATACCTACGTGTGCCAGATTATTAGAATTATCCCTTATGAATAATATGAATATTTGACACCGGTGCACCTTCGCACATGTCAGGGGACAATAGCTATTTTCCTAACGAGTGCGAGAAGAGAAATTTCCAGCACGAGGGTCCGAAGCGCCCGAGTGCCGTAAATTTCTTCCCGCAAGAGTTAGGAACTATATTTTTTCTACGAGCATACTAAAGCTGATGTTACGAAGAGTTTAATTTAAATAAAATGCGATTATGCAGAAGGTAGAATTAAAAATGTATTGAAAGGTATTTATAAAAAGGTAAAGGTACAGGTACAGGTATAGGTGTATCAACAATACAAACAATTCCATGTCATAATCATTATTTCAAACTCTTCCCGCACCGGTGCGGGAAAAAAGTCTTCCCGCACAGCAAATCGTGCGGGAAGAGCCATTTCCCGCACGCTCGTAGGAAATAGTTATTTTCCTAACAAGTGCGCAAAGTGTTACTTTTCCGCACGCAAACACAGTTATACGAACGACGCGAAGCGGAGTTCGGATACGTGTTTGCGTGCGGAAAAGACACTTTGCGCACGTGTTAGGAACAAAATTTTTCCTACGAGCTTCAGATCAGGTAGGTAATAACAAAAATTTGAAAAAAAAACCGATAATTTGTTTAATTATTTTTAATTAACTTGAAGGGAACCTATGCATTTATCAAAAAATTACATAACAAAAAAAAATAACAGAAAATCCTCGTCAGAGCTGTTCATCTTAAAGCGTTTAAATTTGATGAGAAAGTTTGTAGATTTTTGCATATAAATAGAGAACAAATCTGATGTGTCAAAGTTAATTTATAATTGGTGTTTGTATAGATGTTGGCTGATATAGAAATAGAGGAAAAATTTGTCATCATGTGTCAAAGTCGACAGGTGCACTTATTGTTGCTTGACAATTATAATTACTTTTCGGCACTCAGTGCGGATAAGGCCTGTATCCGCACTGAGTGCGGAAAAGTGTAACTTTGAGCCCGGAAATGCGTGCGGAAAAGTACTACTTTGCGCACGCTCGTAGGAAAAGCTATTTTCAAATCAATATTCACGTCAAATTCGATTGGGAAACGATGATGTCATGAATGTAACTCATATTGGAGAAGTAAGTTTCAATGCTTTACTGCCATCAAGAAAGTATATTAAAGTTATCTTGTATAATGTTCTTTATGTGCCCGATTAAAAATGTTCCAATGTCATGACAAAAAATCAGAGAAAAAGGTATAAAATTGCAAGGAGATAAAAATTAAATTATATTCACGAAGGATGATAAAGTAGTAGGATGAGTACTATCAGCTGAAAAACTACACATTTTCCAAGAAAATAAGGACTATGTGATGGCTACAGAAGAAAAGAAAAATCTAAATGTGAGCGTTGTTAATGGCCATTTCCACCAACTATTTTAGGGGACCTTTAACGATAAGTATTCCTTAAAATGACATTTTAATATGGAGAAATGTCAGTTTAGAGAATACTTATCGTCGATAAGTATTCTCTAAACTGACATTTCTCCATATTAAAACTTATCGTTAAGGCTCCCCTAAATTAGTTGGTGGAAACGGCCATAAATGGCATAGAAGATTGGGACATGCACCAGTAAGTATTTTCAACGAAATTTAGACGTTAGTTGCTGAAACCCATATTCTACCAAGAGAGAGACCTGCTATAGACTGTGAAGCACGCATAAAATCCGAGATGACGAGAACATCCGAGAGTATATTCAGCCAGACTGGAATGAAAATTGGTACCACATTGGTACCTTCAAAAGTGACAATGGTGGAGGATATGTGTCAAATTCACTGGAAATCTTATTTAAGTCAGTTGGAGCTGGTTCATGGAACAAATAGAACGGCCGATAGATCAAACAGAACCATCACTACTATGACCAGAAGGTAATTCATTGATGCACATCTCCCGTATTCACTTTGGGTTGAAGCAGTATCACATTCAGTCTACACGTAAACTAGGCTACCACATTTGTTCCATAAAAAAACACCAAATATGAACAAAAAGATCAAAATTAAAATGGAGGAAACGAAACAGGAGATATTGGACCAAATAAAATAGAAAAGAATGACGAAAATGAAATTAATCAAATGCATAAAAATGCTCAAAATAAAGAAACAGTATTTAGTATAGTCATTGAGGAAAATACTGTTTTTTCAAAACATTTTCAGTTGAAAAGAAGTCATAGATCAAGAAAACCACCAAAACATGATCATATGAGTTTCTATGCTTAGCAAGTGATGAACCGAGGTCTTATAAAGAAGCTTTCTCCTGTGTTGATTCAGACAAATGGATTTTGGCAATCAGAGCCCATGGAAAATAATAAAGTTTGGGAGATATTAGAAGAACCTCCGAACTGTGGAGCTGTTGGATGCAAATGTATTTTTGAGAATTTTTTTTTCAGAAAATGGAGAAGTTAAGTTAAAATTCAAAGCTAGATTAGTGACTGAAGGTTTTACATAGATTCCAGGCATTGATTTTGAGGAAACCTTCTCTCCAGCTGTAAGATATGAGACAACAAGAATTTCGCTGAAACACTGTGTACATGATGATATGAATGCTGAACAACTGGACAACAAAACAGCATTTCTCAATGGTGTTTTAGATGTTGAAATTTACATGAAATTCCCAGAAGGTGTAGACGTTGAGTCAGAGAGAGTTTGTTATTTGAAGAAAAGTATATACGATTTGGAACTGTCTCCAAGATTATGGAATCAAAAATTGGTCAGTGTTTTGAAAGAAATAGCCCTGAAAGAATCCATGTATGTTTCTGTCACAAGATGGTTGAATGGTTTATGTATACTAGGCAAAACTGAGAAAGATTACCATTGCAATAAGGATTCAATGCAAGATTTGCGCTTATCAACAAGTTCCATTTATTGAAATATGATTGTTCTTGGACTATTTTATATCTGATTTTTGTTAAACCCTATACATTATTTTTCCACAGATATTATGAAAATGGCCCTAAATCATAAAAATGCATGTGAAATCACGTGTAAAAAAAATCTGTCGCATCTGCGATGTCATTTCCGAACTCGCCTATTGTGAAAACTTGTCACAAAGTTTTTCTCTCGGAAGTACGAATAATAAAAGGCTATGCGTCCATTGTACGCTGGTTTTAAGAACGGCAAGTAAAACAACAATGTATTAAAGAAAAATTCAGGAACCGGATAAATTTCCCAAGTTTGAGAAGCTTCATAGAAAATGCAATTTTCATTATTGGAAGACGATGGCACATGCATACATGGATCTGAATAATTTATTTAAGATTTTCTCTTAAAGTGGAAGATATTTTATCCAAGAATTTTGAAGTCACTTACCTAGATGATGAATCAGAATTTTTGTTGTCGCTGCAAATTTCATGAAATCCTTCATCTGTGTCCTTAAATCAAGCAAGATACTTTAAAAAAGTTTTGCTAAAATATGACATGATTAACTGTAAGACGGCTTCTTATGGTACTAAAAGATCTAAAGACAAGAGAGAAAGACAAAAGAGCAGACAAAGAGCTATATCAGTCACAGATTGGTACTATCGAAAGCCTTCTATTTCTTGTCATGACTAAGACCTGACATAGCCTATGCAGGGCACAAGTCATCACAGTTTCAAATTGACCCGACAGAAACTCAAATGCTTCGACAGATCTTGAATACCTTAGAGGTTTCATAGGTAATAGTAACCTACAACTTCACAAAACATCCTGAAATTCATGTTTAGAGTGATGCATCATATGGAGACTGTGCAGATACAAGACGATCTAGTAGTGAATATATTGGGATAGATTAGTTCTAAGATTTTATCCAATTAAAAAATACTTCTCCCATAAAAGTAGAGGCACCTAAATTATTTCAAACCTTTTTATAATAATATTTAATTAACATAACTATTTGTTTCTAATACCCACCTCCACAAAAAGATGTTATCTAAATATAGTAAAAGTACCACATAAACGTCCAATTTGATAGTCCATTGAGATTAGCCAATTATAGTAAAATTGGATCAAAAAATCCAAAAAAGAATTTTTATGGTTCATTTTTTTAAAATCTCAATTATTATATCGCTGAAGGTTACCTTGAAGGCTAACTCCTCAGATGATAAATAAAACGTTGGCCTTTGCATAGCACAGAAAAGGTAACTCTTCCCATACATGTAGTTTTGCCAATTTTATCCAAAATCTAATTAAGTTAAGATCTATGAAGCCTTCTATGCCGGCACAACAAGCAAGTTGGACAATAATTCTCCTCAAGTCAAATTTTTATTAAAACAGATAAATTTAGCAATGAATATTAAATCTGATGGGAGTACAGACGCAATAAATTAGGCCGTCATCGGCGAACTAAAACAAAAGTAAATTACCTCTTATCACTTTTAAAATTAAAAAAAAAAATAATAATAGCTTCAAGGAGAAAATATGCAAATAAACATTTTATTATCAGCCCGAAAGATAACCTTCTCAGTTCCTTAACGATGGCATAATTGAAATTTGATTGTGCTTGAGACAAGTGGCTCAAGTGAGCTAAACTTCAGCATCCGAAACAAAACAGTTTAAATAATAATAAGGTAAGAGACAATATTTATTCTATAAAATCAACTAATTCCTCTACAGTTTTTTTATGTGCACTTTACAATGCAAATTTTCCCACGCTGCATTCATCCATTTTATCTCTATGTATATATAATATGCTTAATAACAAAATTTAATTAGAAAATATTTACCTAACGTTTTTCCAACCAATGTTCTATGTAAGGATTATTTTGGCTTCAATAATATTTGAGTTATATTTAGTTTCTATTTCTTGGTATTCACATTACAACGCTGTTTTGATCAAATCGCTTTGAAAAGTTTCTCAGATATGACTTCTGCCTCAAAAATATGCCCTCCGATGTTTTCTGAATATTGATACTTGAAATAAACTCTTCAAATTGCTCATATCAGTCACAGAATATTTTTGAATTCCTCAATTATTGTCAGTTCGTTGCTTGCCAAAATCAAGTCATCAACGTACAAGAGTAAGAGGATTTTTGTCTTGCCCACAGACTTGTATAGAAACACATGTCGTGATTACGTCATTCTCAGACTTTTCAAAAAGAAATACAATCTTCCATTCGAAACCTTTGGAGGTTGTTTCAGTGCATACAACGACATCTGTAGCTTGAAAATTCGGTTTGATTTAAGACCAAATCCTACAGGAAATTTGATGTTAAATGGATTCTTGAGTTCCATTTTCTCCATTTATAATTAATAGCAAAACTAATAATTGTTATCAATCGAGCAACTGGTGCTTAATATGTAGTTCCATTGCAGTTGCAACAGCTTTTGTGTTTGAAAGAAATTGTTCTTTGAACAGCTTGGCTTTATTTGAGAGAATCGACTTCCTCCTGAAAAGCTTCTAGTAATTTTTTGATGTCATATCTTTAATTTATTTCAGAAAACACCTGTGGAACATTGTCAAGAAACAATAACTCATCCTGCTCTCAGTGCAGTGGCTACAAGATATTTTGGCTGTTTTCTCCCAATTGCCTATTTTTTATATGTAGGTACGTACCTGTGTTTTTCAATTCCTCAAGGGTTTATTCTGTTTCTCTGAGATTTTGTTTTGATTCGTTTCTTCTACCTATATGGCAATATCTTTTCCTCGTCGACAAATTCAACTTCAAATCAATCTCTTTTTCTGCCTCCTGAAATTGCGGGGAATTAGGATTTCGACTTTTCGACAGTACGAGCTGTATATATTTTCTTCTCTTCACAGACGCTATATTGTAATCCCTCAGAACAGCCATCATTTGGTTGGACTTCTACTCACTCGGACTTCTATGTTCGCCAAATTTACAATCTGATACATTTTACAGCAAACATTTTGTCTTTTTAGTGAACGTGTTATGTTCATCCTTTCATCAACATTGTTTTGTTATGGGTATTCTCACGTGAACGCTTGCTCTGTCTTTGTCAGTGTTATCAAAGTTTGGTTGGTTTGGTGAATATAAATATGGGGTGAATATAAATATCAAGGGCCTGATGTGTAGCAGATCCTATATACTTCGATTAAATCCCATTTTCTTGGAAAAATTCACGAATTTCTCTCGATATATATTCTTCTCCGTCATTATATCGGAAAAGTGGGACTTTCCGATTCAATTTCGCTGTGGTCAAAGCAAAAAAGTCATGCAGATTAGGGAAAACTTCAGCTTTACTTGAGATTGTATAATAAATAGTGTAAAATCATCCGGCAGCAAGCTCAAATTATAACTTTTTCCTAGTGATGAGCGAGACTGGTCTTGGTCTTGGTCTTGCAGAAAAACCAAGACCAAGACCACTTATTAGACTGGAAGAACAAGACTTAGCATTGCAAGACTTACGCAAGACCAAGACCGAGTAGGTATATAAGAGTCTTGCGGTCTTGCGCTTTTGTTCCATTTTTTTCTGAAGAGTACTAAAATTTAGTATGTATTTGATTTAGCTATTTGTAGTTGAAAATATCATACCTTATAGTTGGGGAGCTGGCGTCAAAAACATGCAAGAGTTTTCGCAAGGCGGATATTTTCAAAATAGGTCGTACTTTAGTGCTAGAATGCTAGTGTACAGTCAGCGCTCACAGTTCCGGGACAGCTGGCTCTGGGACGCGGGCAAAGTTGTAATTTTAAGAAGCATCTAAACTGTTTTCTCCAAGCTCAAAATTTATAGAAATTTTGCACATTATCTGTTTGAAGGTCACAGATAACGTATGTAAATCGTCAGACGTCTAGTTCGTTGCAAAAAGGGGATCAGACGTCCTCAAAGTTCTTATTTTAATATTTGTCAAATACCTGCAAAAATATATTTTGACAGGACACCGAAGAAAATGCCATAAAATAAGAACTTTGAGGACGTCTGACATGTCATTCTAATAAATACTATCCTTTTATTTTTCCCCAAAAAAAAAAAAAAAAAAACGTTGGACCGGTGTGTGACGTCACAAACCAGAAAATCAGTAAAAATGCGAGGATGCCAAATTTCTCATTAGTACATCATTACACAACTTATCCTCACCTAGAGTCTATTTTCGTCCTTCACGACGTCATAAAAAAATTAAGGACAGGTATAATCTTTGAACTCATTTAAATTCCGTATTTTTAAATGCGGCAACAAAATCATGAAGATCGGCTTCAACCAATGAGGGGGCGTTTTAGGTCACGTGATTTTTTGTTTGAATTTTTCATTTGTATTTATCAATTTATTTAATAATCTGACTAAAATCTTGCAGAACATTGTTCATTCTTAGTTGCATTCATGTATCTGCGTCAAAAAATATTATAATATGCCATATTCCCGGCACGTGAAAAAGGTCCATTGTGAATACCAGTAGTGCACCCAGGGGGGCCATCAGGCCGCTATCCAAAACTGTATTTTCACGTATAAAAAAATGTGGCAACATCAGGGCGTGGCACCCTGATACCTCAATTTTTTGGTTAGATTTTTAGACACAATCCTCAACCTATATATATGTAGAGGCCCCCCAAACATATTCTCTGAGTACGCCACTGGTAAATACAAATAAATCTTTCAATGTTACAGGGACAAACTCAAACAAGTGATCCCTTAACTTCCAATGTTTTTTTGAGCATTTTTTACTTGAAAAAATTGCCTGATTTAGGTACTCAATATTGAAAAATTAAAATTTTGATACTGGCATATACTCTCCCTTTCTTTAAACGTTTACTTACTTCAAGTGGTATGAAATACGATTTTTTTAAAAATTTTCTTTGTAAAAATTCCCTCCACTAAAAATCTAAAAAATAAATGTAAGACTTGCAAGAGTCTTGCTGCAAGACCAAGACCAAGACCAAGACTGGACCCTGCAAGACCAAGACCAAGACCAAGACCACTTATCAGACTGCAAGACCAAGACCGCATATGCAAGACCAAGACCAAGACCAAGACTAGCCCGGTCTTGGTATTGGTCTTGCATTTGCTGATCACTACTTTTTCTATCAAAGCAGGCTGGATTCATCAGCCCAAATTCATCACTGTGTATCAGTTCTGCTGGCCTCTTTGCTTTCTAGTGGTTGTGTGGTAACCTGTATTTGTTCGTCATTTATGTAAGCTTCAATGTTTCCCAGATTTCGCCGATGTACATACAAGTTTTACCTCTTATCCAAATTTTCAAGGTTTTTATTGCTAAGTGTCCAAAATGTCAAACTTTATTCGAAACGACTGCAGAATGAACTTGATTTTCTTGAAACATGCAGCTTACCTGCTTACATTTGAATCTGTTTTGCAACAAACGAGATTTATTTCTTATAGGCATAAAGTCCATCCGAAAACTTGATTTTAATTCCTATTACATCTGCTTTTGTCTTTCTAATCAAGTCACCTGCCTCTCTTGGTAACAGCATTTCTCCAGACTATTTCTATTCTCTATTCTATTCAGAGACTACCAGGGTCACGGGTCCAGTTACACCGCACTATTACAGTTGAAAACTCTGCAATGAACAGATGACTCACTTGTAGACAGCACAAGAAATATTTATCTACTGCTGCAGGAGGTGTTTTCGTATTTTCTCGATTCTGATCTCTATTCTGATTGTCCCTAAATCTACAATCGATGTTTTTATGTCCATAAGGTCTACGTATGTCACTTTTGACTCTGAATTTCGAAAGATTTTTTTTCCTGGTAATCGTTTTGACCTTATCATAGCTAGAATCTTCTTTCTGGTATGCTTCAACCATTGAGCAGTTTTGACAAAATCTAAACAGAGGCAGTTGTCGGAAAGAGTTCCTAATGCCGTATTTTTCCGGCATTGGAAAAGGACAAACAACATCTTATTCTTCTTAAACGTGAGCCCCTACTCTTGGATTCAGAGGGGACGAAATACTCGGTAAACGTATTAATAAAATGTTATCTAAAATGCCCCTTTGCATTGAGATTTTTGGATGGTCTCACTAGTGCGATATTTTTGAATAAACCATAGTTTAGATGCATTTTGAGTTTTTTTCTGGTAACTAAGTTCAAATAATATATTCAGCGCAATGACATTTTAACAGATAGACACGCATCTCATTCATAAACTGTGTTTGTTTGTTTGGTGTGATGACAAGACCCCCCAGGAACAGGAGAAGTGAGCTGCTCGAGGGGGGTTATGGTGGGGATGCATCAGAGGTGTAAACAAGACCGGCCCTCCCACAACAAATGCGCACGGGTGCAACTCGTTTATCTACCTATCTGCCTCTAACTCATATAATATGCGTTCGATGAGCGCGTTCACATACCAATCGATTGCAGCGCGTATTCCGCCTGTTTCACAAAACCGACGTTGTCAGTAGTCGTTGAAACTCCAATTTTTTGAAGCAAAGTAATAACAGGATCAAATATTGTTGCGGAAATAATCCACAACAAGTTTAAATTTTGTTATTTCTAAGTTACTATAATTTTCCTCTCTATTATTTCTCATAAAAATAATATTCTAAAAATAGATGCCTGTAAAACCGGCAACAACAACCCTTTGAACCGGTAAAATTACAGGTTTCTTCATTATCTTATGAAGCAGTGGAGCTATTTCGTTGCTGTGATTGGTCAGCCGCCACATTGTTTTCTAGATTTTTGCGACCTGCTCCGGCAGAGCTAGTCGACGCACATTCGGCAGTACTTTTAGATTAAGCGAAGAGTTCGCACCCTCGCGTCCTCTGAATGCTCTCCAGAGGCAAAAAACCCCCAAAAACCCCCGTTAGTATGCACGATTTATAGTAAAATACTACTCCCAGTGTCACAAGGCCTGACATGATCTATATAATTGATTACAATTCATGTAATTAACCCCTAATTGTTACAAGTCACCTCGGACGAGCAAAATTCTCTCCTACACCTGTTTTTGGTTATCTCTCTCACTCTCGCCGGGTTCCGAAGCATCTGTATATCCTTGTGTTTTCTTTTCATCTCAATTCTCAGTGGAAAATTCCTTAGCTGTCAGTGCGAATAGTGATAAATGGATAAATAATCGCCTTATGGATTTATCTGTATGGACTGGATTAAGCAAGTAAGACCGTTACAATTCCTCTAACAGTCGAATAATATTCAATAAGTTAACAAATACTGATTAGTGATTCGCTTGAAATGCACTATAAATTGAAGTGTTTTCTAACCTTTAATGCAGAAATTTGGTTTTCACATTAGTGCAATTAACATTTGTACATTTGTATATAGAAACTGAGCATATACCTCTATAAAGACTTTTCTTGCACAATGTTTACAGACTTCAGCAGAGAAGTGCTCTAATTGTTAACTCTCAATAAATAAAAGAACTTTCAAGGATCAATAAACATTTTGCGATTGCAGAATCAAGATACTTTACTTTAGAAAACTTATTTTAAATTAGTATAAAATTTGTAGTTCGACTGAACGTCCAATTAGGAATTTTTAGATAGGATTTGATTGCTGACTATTCCGAATTACTTTAATTTAATAATTAAATTGATAATTATTCTATTACAGCGTTTTATTTGTATAAATGGGAATCAAGGCACCCCTAACCCAATACAAGGCTTAAATGATCCAACACCTAATGGTTAATTTTTACAGTCAGTCAAAGTAAAAACTTTTGGCACCCCTGGTGCAGTTTAACTAAAGCCCAAAAAGGGGCAATAGCTAGTTCCGTCACAAATATCAATCCGTGAAAATTTGTCAACCTGATTAGAGGAGATACACCGGAGGTGGATAAATCTTTTAGATGTTGGCGACACAAAATTTTGTTTACTGTAATGACTATCTGTGTTAATATGTCATTGGTTCAGCTGGTATTTTTCTCTTTAATGATAATTGACTATTTAATATTGTATTTATTGAGAATTGAAACTCTGGAATAGTGATATTATTTAATTATCCGCCATTGCAGCACTATGCTGTCATTTACCTAAATTTAATGACTCACTTTGATTGATTTTATTGACAAGTACCTAACTAATGGGATTTGAAACAGAATATATTATGAATGCTTTGGAAATAATTACGAACTCCTATTTGCAAGGAGAGACTTGAAAAATTATTTCCTGATAACTTGCCTTCTTATTGTATTAATATAAAATTTAAACGTTAAATGTTCCACACGTGCATGAAATCTGGCTTCTCGGAATCTTAATTACCATGATTGAGCAATTTCTTATTTCTCGAAAAAATGCTTCATATTGCATAACTTCACGCTATATATTTATCATTTAATTAGGTACTTAAATAAGCGAGAACAAACTATGACGGCTAGCAGTATTTTTATATGACTTTATTATAATAAAAGCCTTCCTAATTCATTAGTTTTATCAGTAAGCTTTTGAATTTTAATAGATATTTTGCAAAAATGAAACAAATTGTGATGAAAAATGACTTTAACAAAATAAAAGTATGTTTAAAAAAAATAGCAGAAAATCAACCGAACAACATTACAAGTGAAGTTTCTAGTAAGTACTTTTTAGAAAACCTCACCGAAAAATGTGTGTTAAAGGAGCTGTTTAAATCCATTAAATTCAAAGAAGTTCTGGATCATCTAAAAAGCGATTTTGAAGAACTTTTAAGAAATGGAGACTCCCTATTTTTCTCAGCCTATGAGGCATTTTTACTAATTTTCTCAAGCAGTAATGAAAAATTCAGGCAAAATCATTTTGAAGAATTAATTACAGATTATTACAAGCATTTTGAAGCCCCAAAAAATCTCATTGAACAGCACAAAAACGTTATTTTGCCCTTAGTGAAACTACAACTAATTGACAACGATGAAATAGCACAAAATCTATTAAATTATTTGAAAAATCCTTTCATACACCAAGAAAATATTTACCAAATAATCAAAAAGAAATTCCAAACAAATGATATTGAGTTAATTAATTTTGATTTAGTGACAATAAATGAGAAATTTGGCCACATGTCTAAATACTATCACCTGAAAATAAGAACGTCAATTAACAATAAAATCCAAGAGGACACATTATTTATTAAATTACTGTTCAGTGACTCAGAATTGGTAAAACAAATTGCAGAAGCAGGCGCAGCTAAAAAAGAAAGTTTCTTCTATAACACTCTGTACCCATTATACGAAGAATATGGTCTTAGAGAGCTACTAGATTTTGCTCCTAAGTGCTACTTAGCCACAGCCAAGGGCCTCATAGTTTTGGAAAATATAAAATACTCTACTTTAAAAAGTGATACTTTTTTGAATGTTGAACAGTTGAAACTGGTTTTAGACAAAATAGCCAAGTTTCATGTTTGTTCGTTGATTTTGGAAGAGCTTTTATCTGAAAAACTAGGAAAGCCTTATAGGATTTATGATGAATATCCAGAATATTTTCAAGAAAATATTATTGTGCCCCAAGGAGAATTATATGGCTGGGTTATGGGTGGCTTATTAGCAACGAAATATTTCATAAAGCAGCTTCAAAAATCCAATAAAAATATCGAAGAAAAGTTGAACAATATTTGGCAAAAAACTTACGACCAATTAAAAAAATCGACAACCCTAAGAAATGTTGTCAATCATGGAGATATGTATATTTGCAACATGATGCTAAATAGTGATTTACAAGACGTCATTTTATTCGATTTCCAATTATTACGGTATTTACCTCCAGCTTTTGAAATATTATTCTTTATCTTTTCAAGTACTACCAAAGAAACAAGAGACAAATATTTACAAACCTTACTAGATTATTACTATGGAAATTTATCGGAAAATTTAAAAAAGTTCAACCTAAACCCAGAAGAATTGTTGCCCAGAACCGATTTTCTTAGGAATGTAACAGAAGCCAAAGCAGCTGCAATGGCTGTAGCAATGGTTTATCATCCGATACATATGGATCCACAGTTGCGAGATCAAATAATCCACGCGGAAGAGGCTGGAGTTCATTTAGATAGCCAGAGAGAGAAGTTGGTTGATTTGGCATGGAAAGATGAGCATTTTAGAACTTTTGGTACAGGATTTGCTAAGGATTTTATTGAATTGATTGAGAATGTTGATGAATAAAATGTATTTGATTTATCGAAATCTTTGTTTTATTGATTGAAGCGGTGTGGTTTAACAGAAAAAAAACATAGCAATGGAAATGAAGATCTCCAAAATGTACACCTTACTTTATACTTCTTTACTTTTTTTTAAATTTTGTCATTCAGTCTTAAAAATATAATCAAATGTAGCGTAGTAAGGCATATCTCTTTCGTCTTTTTGAACACAGACTAAAATGACACTACTATACTTTAAAATAAACACAGAGCAAAATGCGTCCCTTATTATGTGTATCAAATATGAGTAAAATATTATCACAGCTTCTCTGTGACGGGGGTGTAGGGTGGATAGATGGAGAGAAACTCGCTCTGTTTTTATATAAAAAGGTGTATATTTGCTAAGAAGTTATTACGTGAATCCTCCAGGATACATGCTCTTCCGTGAGAAGGGCCACACGTCTGACGCAACTTAGGAAAGAATGTCTGTTTGATGCTAATGCTACGTAGAATGTTAATCGTCGTTTAACTGATCCTCATCTAGAGAGGCTTTCCCAGGGTGGCGGTACTTGCACTAGATGACGATACAGTTTCCCAGAGGGGCTTTCCCAGGGTGGCGGTACTTGCACTGGTTCAAGTCTACCTGTTGCTTGGCTTGGCCCACTATTTATATCAATTTATTGCTGAATTGCAATAAACATCCGATCGAATCAGCAATTAAATTAATAAGGTTGAATACCGGGTCCTCCTTTCCTAAGTAGCTAGTTGACAATATCATCATTACTCATAACGGAACAAAAATTAAACTTGTTTTTAACACACTGTATTTGTGAGCCAGATTAGTCAAAATATTATACCTTTTTATCTTTATGGGAACCGTATTATCATGGAATGTAAGTCTCAAAATTTTCAAACGTCCATGAGATGTAGTTTTTCGGAATCTTAATTACATGGACAAGTAATTTCTTGAAAATAATGCTTCATATTGCAAAAATGCACGCTATTTATCATTTATTTTTAATAAGCAGGAACAAATATTGATGCAAATTGTGCGGCTAATACTATTTTTAGATAACTTTATTATTATAAACAGCAGTCTTTTATTCAATAGTTGTATCAGTAAGCTTTTGAGTGTTGGTAGATATTCTACAAACATGGAAGAACTTGTGATAAAAAATGACTTCAACAAGCTAGAAGTATGTTTAAAAAAATTAGCACAGACTCAATCGGACATTACAAGTGAAGTTTCTAGTGAGTTCTTTTTAGAAAACCTTATCAAAAAATGTGTGTTAAAACAGCACTTCAAATCCATTGAATTCAAAGAAGTTTTGAATCAGCTAGGAAGCAATTTTGAGAAATGTTTAAAAAGTGGAGATGCTCTGTTTTCTTCAGCTTATGAAGCAGTTTTACTAATTTTCTCAAACAGCGATGAAAAATTCAGGCAAAAACATTTTGAAGAATTAATTACAGATTATTACAAGCATTTTGGAGCCTCCAAGAGTCTCTTTGAACAGCACCAAAACGTTATTTTGCCCTTAGTGAAGCTCCAACTAATTGACAACGATGAAATAGCACAAAATCTATTAAACTATTTGAAAAATCCTTTCATACACCAAGAAAATATTTACCAAATAATCAGAAAGAAATACCAAACAAATGATATTGAGTTAATTAATTTTGATTTAGTGACATTAAATGAAAAATTTGGCCACATGTCTAAATACTATCACCTGAAACTTAAAACGTCAATTGACAATAAGATCCAAGAGGACACATTATTTATTAAATCACTATTCAGTGACTCAGAATTGGTACAAGAAGTTGCAGAAGGAGGTGCAGCTAAAAAAGAAAGTTTCTTCTATAACACTCTATACCCATTATACGAAGAATATGGTCTTAGGGAGCTACTAGATTTTGCTCCTAAATGCTACTTAGCCACAACCAAGGGTCTCATAGTTTTGGAAAACATAAAATACTCTACTTTAAAAAGCGCTACTTTTTTAAATGTTGAGCAGTTGAAACTGGTCTTGGACAAAATGGCCGAGTTTCATGTTTGTTCGTTGATTTTAGAAGAAATTTTATCTGAAAAACAAGGAAAGCCTTATAGGATTTATGATGAATATCCAGAATATTTTGAAGAAAATATTATTTTGCCCCGAGGAGAATTATATGCTTGGTTTATGGGTGGCTTATTAGCAACAAAATATTTTATAAAGCAGCTTCAAAAATCCAATAAAAATATTGAAGAAAAGTTAACTAATATTTGGCAAAACACTTTCGACCATTTAAAAAAATCAACAACCCTAAGAAACGTTGTCAATCATGGAGATATGTATATTTGCAACATGATGATAAATAGTGATTTACAAGACGTAATTTTATTGGATTATCAAATATTACGCTATTTACCTCCAGCTTATGAAATATTATTCTTTATCTTTTCAAGTACTACCAAAGAAACAAGAGACAAACATTTACAAACCTTACTAGATTACTACTATGGAAATTTATCGAAACATTTAAAAAACTTCAACCTTAACCCAGAAGAATTGTTGTCCAGAACCGATTTTAATAAGAATGTAACAGAAGCCAAAGCAGCTGCAATGGCTGTAGCAATGGTTTATCATCCGATACATATGGATCCACAGTTGCGAGATCAAATAATCCACGCGGAAGAGGCTGGAGACCATTTGGATAGCCAGAGGGAGAACTTGGTTGATTTGGCATGGAAGGATGAGCATTTTAGAACTTTTGGTACAGGATTTGCTAGGGATTTTATTGAATTGATTGAGAACGTTGATGAATAAAATTTACCTGTTTTTGTATAGAAATTTTTGCTTTATTTGGTCGCCAAGGTGTTGGAAATAAAAATCTTGAAATGTACACTTTACTCTATAGATAGGTACTATACTGTCCTTTTTTTCAAATTCAACTAATGTTACTCTTGTTTGAAATGTATGTAATAGATGTTATGTTTGTATGACGAAGCAATACTCAGACAATTGTGTATTTTAAAAAAAACACAAGTGTATGGTTTAACCAAAATCATTATCATACACAACAATTAACAGGTAGGTACCCAACCTGACCTTCAATCGGAGGCATTTAAAAAATTCAGAACTAGAATTTATGTACAGTAAGTAAATAAGATAAACAAAAGTAGCTGTCAGGCGTTAATTGAAAATAATTGACCGCATTATCTTTAGGTGGACCACTACCACGAAATTGTACAAACTACACCTTGCACTGACGAGGTGCAAGAACACCGGAACGTGTGTAGTTTGATCTGCAATGAAACTAGTTGAGTTGGTCCAAGTATTAATTCATGAGTAAAACATTTTTTCATGGATATTTCCATTTGAACAATTAAATGGTATATGCAAAAAGAATACAAAAAAACACATGATCAATGATTGTAATCCAAAGGTCAACAATAAATATCCCTGGTATTTAAAAAGATAATTATTCGAAAATTGCTCGTAATATCATGACATTCAAGAGACATTTCTTTTATCATAATTATATTTTTCTCATGTAATAACATAATAGGTCTTTGCATAAATATTTGCTGGACTGTGATTGAGGTTTATTTAATTTAAAAGTGGAAAATCATTGTGGATAAACAAACTAATCAAAAGTAATTATCATTATTATTCTAATTAACTGGAATTTATGAAATCTGGAAATTCCAAACTTTCGCACTGGCGACACTGGCGTATTGTTGATTTATTAGAATTTTTAAATCTATTGATCCGTCTGTCCTGAAAAGTAGGTACCTAATTGAAATGGATTAGCTTCAGGGGAATATTTTGATGAATTGATTTGAGCCCCAAATGGAGATAATATTGACACCATCAGAGCTGTCAAAGATACTTTTAAAAAGTATCTAATTACAAGATAAGTTACTTTAAGAAAAAGTATTTGAAGTTAATTTGGGTATTTAGTTGCTCATTAAAAAAAGGATCTCAAATACGTATCTTAAGTTACTTTTTGGGATACTTAATAAGATACTCATTGAGATACTTTATTATTATTTCCAAATAGCAGGCGGAAAAACCGATTGAGCTCTTGCTGTTTATTTGGTCCACAGGTTCAATTTCAAAAACAAGATTTTTTATAGTTTAGATATTCCAAATTTGAGACGGTTCAATTCTTCTTGAGTATATTGTAGATCTCCAAATCAATACAGCTTCTTATATCGGTGGATTGCCCCACATGATCATTGTTTTCTACAAATTCGAAATTAACAGGATATTAGCATGACTTTTCTTGTACAGTACTTCAGCTTCACTGGCCAAATATATCTTAATATACTCGCAGAAATCCCACCATTGTCGTTTTTAATCTGACACTTTCCGTATGAGGAGCGAGGGGGTGAAACTTATGGCAAAAACCGGTGTGAGGTCAGGTAACTATTGGCATGCTAACTTAGGGAGCCACCAGCTCACATTCCTTTGGAGTATCAGATTAAAATCGATGGACTTTAGGTGTGTTCTCACAGGAGTATCTGACAGTTTGCAACCTGTCAGAAATAATCTGTCAGCTAAATTACCGATTTATCTTGGAACGACGGCAATGACACCATTGGAAACATGTATGGGCGATGCCTACTGACAGTTTGCAAACTGTCAGAGACTCTTGTGAGAACAGACCTACCATCTACCTATTACCTACTATTTGAACCAGTTTTATCTTGTTGAGTCGGGTTTAGGTAAACGTCTCAAGTAACTTATTTTACGGCAATTTTAATAACTTAAATACTTTTTTCAGTATCTAAGATACTTCTCAGTATCTAGGATGCTTTTACCTAAGTATCTGAGATACTTTCTTATATCTAAGTACTTTTCGGTATCTAAGATACTATTTTAAGATACAAGTTACAGCTCCTTTTAAAAAGTAACTGAAATACTTTTTTCTGACATCTCTGGGCACCATGGAATCGATGCTTCATTAAAACTTGTGTAAACACTATAAAATCTAAGACTTTATTGATCTTATAAAGTAGTTTAAACTTATCCCAACAGGTCTATGAAAAAACAAACTCAGTATTAATATAGTTTTAATTAATTTTGAGAGTTTACTCACTTTTAGCATTGATGTCTTTGACCCCCCTACTATCAGATAATAAGGCTGATAGGCAGTGGCGGCTCGTGGTGTCCAAGTAAGGGTGGGCGACAAAAATAAAAAACAGCCATGGGCAATTTTTTTTAGATTTTCAAGGTCGCGGCGTTTTCAAATATTGTATTAAAGCAAAGATAATCCTACTCCGAAGTAGGATTATCTTTGATTAAAGGTATTTCTTATTTTTCCATTTTCTCTCCAGGGTGGCGGTGCCCACCTTGCCCATATGGGCGAACCGCTACTGCAGTGATAGGTCAATAACGGCAATACGAACGAATGTTCTGTATGGCTTCTTGGTCTTCACAGAGTTGAACCCATGATGGATGAAGTGGATCCTAACATCAGCAGTGGATTTGCGAAGTTATGGAAGTGCTTGGGGCTGGTATAAACCTTTGCTTTCCATTAGGAGATCGTAAGATGACAAGCACCGGAGTGGTATGATAATGACCTTCCTTCAGCAACAGCGCTAAACTTTTAGAATTCTCACAGAATTATGTTGTTGTAGACCATCACAAGATCTGAGAGTATGCATGAAAGATTTCAAGAGGTTTTACTGAGCATCATTGCGAGTCAGAAAGCGCAGAGCATACTGCAATTATATCGAGAAATTCAGTATAATATTGTCAGAGCCTTTCGGGATATTGTCAAGGGTGGCAAAATAAATTTAGCACAAACAGAATCACTGGCAACCCAGTACTTACAACTTGTTTTCAGGCATAGTGGAGGAATGCTTAAACCGTATCTCACCAAAATATATGACACACAAAGATTACCTTGTGAAAATTGATTGTCAACCTAATGCTATTGAATTAGCCGAGGTTGGTTTTATTCAAGTCCGAGAAGCAATAGACTCCTTGAAAAACAAAACAAGCCAAGATATTTATGGCATGAACTCCGCATTGCTGAGGTCTTTAACTAACGTTATGAACAGCTGCATAAGAACTGGTATTTTTCCATATGTTTTGAAGAAGTCAAGAGAAGTTCCTGTATCTAAGAAAGGTGATGTGGATGCTGTAAAAAACTACCTAATTATTTCACTTGTCCCGGTGATATCCAAGATATTTGGGTGCTTACTCAAACACTAACTTCATTCATACTTTGAGACTTCAAGATTGTTTTTTGAATACCAATTTGGCTTTGGGACCGATAATTCAACTGTTCAGGAGCTACTGAGATGTATAGCGAAAGCATTTGAGAGGGGGCAGTATGTATGTGTCACATGCTACATGCTGTGACCTCTCAAAGGCATTTGACTGTGTCACACATTGTATTCTTCTGGACAAGCTTAAGGCTTACGGTGTCAATGACCACAGTGTCTGTCTCTTGAAGCACCACTTGGAAGACGGTACCCAAATACCATCATACAAGGAAAAACCATCTAATGAGGAAGCAAAGCCGTTTGGAGTGCCCCAAGGCTCAATACTGGGACATCAGCTTCTGTTTCTAACCTACATCAACGACGTGAAACGCTCCATACCTCTTTCCAGAGTACCTAATGTTTTTTGCAGATGATACTTCTATTCTAGAGGCAGTAGTGGAGGTTGGCGATCTGATACAACAGATGAACCGCAGTATGAATAACCTAAAAGACTGTTTTTTTTCCTAATAAACTGGCATTAAACGTCAGAGAAACACTGTGCGCATTCTTTTTAGACTGAGAGAGATTGAAGAGAACGTGGAGGAAGTAAAGTTGTTTGGAGTATACCTTGATCCAACTTTGAGGTTAAAACGACACGTGAACCCGAATTCCATTCGCTTGTTCAGAAACATCTTTTTCATCAGAAACCTTGTCAGAAGACAAGTGACCCTTCTCCAGACATTCCATGGTATTTTTCAGTCGGTGGCTTTTTATGCTATCTTGGTGTGGAAACACTCACCACACTCATCGCGTATTTTTTGCTTGCAAAGAAGAGCAGTCAGGGTGATTACGGGCCTGAGCTACATGGACGATTTGAGAGGTATATTTCAGCGGATGGGTGTGATGAGATGACTGTTCCCAGTCGATACATCCATGAATGCCTTTTGTACAGTCACAAGAATCCATTGTTGAACCAAATCCAAGCGGCAGTAAATGACAAACTGGTAATTTTCATTACAACCTATCAAATGTCTCCGTGCATGTGCACCGGTCCAGGTAGGGCGTTTCAACCAATAGGAAGGCTGGTGTTTGTTTACAATTTAGGTAAATATCAGAACAATGACTCGTATCATCACTATTCGACCAGGCAGGGAAACCTGATACGAATAGATTTCAAAAAGCCAAATGGAACATAACCTGATTATTTTAGTGTGTAATATTATCTATATAGTTGTCAATTTTATCATTAAAAGTATAATAGTGTCCTCTAAATTTTTACACCTCTCTAGTTTGCATTCTATCGCTAGAAACAAGTATGTAGTTTAATTTTCTTGTTTGTAAGCATTTCCAATTATACTGATATGATTAATAAACTTTACAGAGTTCCTAGAATATAATAATACCCAAGAATTTTTCACATTCCTTCGATTAACTATGTAAATGTAAATATCTATACACAGGAAGGGGAACCTGTGCAATAGACCCTTATAGATGTCACTGTTCAGCTATTTAAATAATTTTTTTACTACTCCAGATGACTTGAGTATTCAACTAACCGCACTTAATCCATGACATAGACTGAGGCCTTTAACGTCATACGAACTTGGTCTTACGTCATAGAGCCTCCTACCGTATTATTGTTGCAGACCCTAGCTTGTATTTCAGTTTTTGATTTCTCACACAGGGCAATATTTCTATAACTGAACGATATTGTAACAACTATCCAACAGTGGAGGTGGACGCTATATTTTCTTTCATGTTTCAATGGATAATGCTTTGAAACTTTTCATGAAATTGTTTTTTGACAAACTGTTGCCCTTGTTTCGGTTCTATAATTTGTCAAATATGTTTGCTTTTTTTTCAAAAATAGACATATTAATTAAAGCAAATAATCACCTTTATGTTGTCTTAGGGAACTATGTAAAAAAAAACATCCATTTCTGTTCTGTTTCAGGTGAAATATGCTGCCTCAAATATCCAAAGAAGACGTCCTACTGGCCATAGAACACAAAATTGGACATCGGAATTTTACAATTCTATCGCAAGCACTAAACCCAGTCGAAGAAAAAACTGGCCTATTGGGAGATCATTATATTTTAACTATATCAATACAAAGTAATGTTAATAACCAAGAAACATTATTGAATTTCTTCGTAAAGGCTTTTCCCGTACAAGAAGCATTAGCCGAATTTGCTTCCGCAAGCGGAGCGTTTGAAAAAGAAGAATTTTCCTATAAACTATTTGAGACGTATGAACATAATCTCATTAGAAATTGTGTTGCTAATTGCTATTTAATACAGCCGAATAAATATTTGATTTTAGAGAATCTTGGAGAATACATCATGCCAAATAAATATGAATGTTTAACTTATGAAAATATTCTAGTAATTCTACGACATCTAGCACAATTTCACGCGAGTACATTAATATTTGAAGAAAAGTCAAATAAAAAAATTATTGAGGGCAATGAAAAAATCTTTCAAGATTGCCTTTATCGCGATGGTGCACAATTTGCTAATAAAAACGCTATAGCAAGCACTTTAAATTGCATTTTATTTGAAATCGACTATTTCAAATTTCCGAAAAAAATGTCCAGTGCGGCAGAAACACTTTATAAAAAAATATTTGATTTAGTGAAACCTTCAAAGAAATTCAGAAACGTTTTATGCCACGGCGATTTGTGGGCGTCAAATTTAATGCTTAAACCAGATGGTTGCAAATTTGTTGATTTTCAAAGTATCAGATACGTTCCACCTTCTCATGATGTCCTTTCTCTGATTTTTTCAACAACTTCTAGGGATTTCAGAAAAAATCACTTGTACGAATTGTTAGGGATTTATTATAATTATCTGGAAAAGATTCTCAAAATTTCTGGCTACAATTTAGATAAAATATTACCGTTTCAGGAATTCTTAGAATCTTGCGAAGAGCAGAAGTTGTTTGCAATACTTTCAGCAGCAGGAATTATTCCTTTGATTTTGAGTAAACGAGAATTAATAGAAAAATATTATAGCGATAAGGAATTGTATTATAAAGTATTTAGAGAAGATAGGAGTGTTTTAATTATAGATAATGAGGATAACGACGTATTCATGACTAGGGCAAAAGAATCTATTGAAGATCTTATAGAAGAATGTACAAAATTTTGTGAAATAAAGAATTGTTGAGTTAATTTCTATTTCATTTTACTTTCTCGCCTTGGAAATTAATAAAAAAAACTCAGAATTTAGGTTACTAACCTGTGTTTTATGTCTGGTATCCTTGATCGCTTTGATCATGTGGAGTCCCATTTCCACGCAGCAATGCGCATGATCAGTCCTGGGTACCGGCAATCCCGAGACGCAATAGTAACAGTCACCCAGGAGCTTGATTCGTAGACAATGATTTTCCTTTTTAGATAAAAATTCTAGTTTTAGTTTTTTTTGCCAATCAATTATTATTCTTGGTGAGGTGAAGACTTAGAAATTATTGTGGTCTGTCCTCTTTTTAGGAATGAGGGCCTAATTTACCAAGAATGATGGTTGTTCACAAATAAGTAGGTATGTCCAGCAGGCAAGTACTTTCTGCTTGAAAGAATTCCGAAATTAATGATATTTTCGTATGTCATTTGTGGGTAGTCTGTGGAGTAAAATCTGAGTTTTCGACCTCGAGGACCCTGTGCTAGCTTGGGGAAAGTCGAAAAACCACGAAATTTTTGGACTTTTTCAGTTTTTAGCTTATATTTTTTGAAGCATGCGTTTTAGCGGAATACACTTAGTTAGAGTTGTAGTAGTTGAAGATTGAAGAACATCAAATTTCCTTCAAATTTCACTAGCCAAGCATACCATTTAACGCAATAATAACCGAGATAATACAGTCATACAGAAAAATTCTCAACTTGTCAAAAATTTCTTCTGGCCGACCACAATTCAAACCAAGCATGGGATAATAGTTATTTATACACCAAGTGAGTTAAATGAATGTTTATTCATGAGAAGAAAGTTTAACCCACGAGCCCTAGCGAGTGGGTTAATTTTCTTCGAATGAATAAACATTTTAACTCACATGATGTATACAAAATTTTATCCGATTTTGATGGACATTTGAAAAATAGGATACCTACTTAATAGGAATCAAATTATAAAAATAATTCATTTAGCCAGCACTAATATCTTATATTGAAACTGGTAGTTGCTAGGGTATAACTGGTTGTTTGTTTGTATTTGTAGGAGATTTTTATACTGGCAGAGTGACTTAAAAGACCGAGAGTGAGTTAAAAATATTTTAAGTCACTCAGGTGATAAACGTCTACTTACCTTTGTTATTATGCATTCAATAATGTCATTTTTAAACGTCAAAGTGGGATAAACATATTTTATCCTCTTTCACGTGCACCTACAGACGATATAAAGTCTCGTACCTCGAAATTATCGGACTTTTCCAGTTTTTTGTCTATAATTTCTCAACAAAGCTGAAGAACTTCAAATTCGATCCAATAGTTACTGAGATATAGTGGTTCAAAAGTTCAAGTAATTTCTCAGATAATCAAAAATAGCATGGAAATGCAGGGTTTTGCCTTATAAGTTTGGAAAACAAACTTTGACTGTGAGTGCAGCAAAGATCGTCATTCTTCTACGTTCTACTGCTCTGGTGCTTTGGTAAGTTATGCCAACAGGATACCCATCAAAAACCACTATAGCATGGCTCTCGAGTCCCGAAGCGTCTTTCAACATAATCCACGCACACCAATTCAAATGTAATATCTTTTGATTTGCTCCACAGAACCTTATGTAGCAGGTACACACCATCAATAACTGCGCATTTGCTGTGGCCGAAGTCTACTGGTTCTTGTATAGGAGTGAATGCCGCATACAACATTGACTTTATGCCATTGTTCATTCCTTCCTTTGTGAAGAGAGACATCGGGAAGGGGAGTAACTCGTATTTCAACAAGTTTTCTAAGATGATCATCTGATTTTTTTATTATGCGAATCCGTTGAAAGAGAGTGAGAGGGTCTATTGTCAACTTTTTGTCTTTAACTTTCACACAACAGGAAACAGATGCTGGAGAAACAACTTATCTTTCCGCTTCAATTTCATGTCTCGAAAATTCCCTCTTTCCAAACAGGTCTTCATACTACAGGTGATATCAATAGTTCCAACAGCTCCTGTGCCTATTGAGAATAGCTCTTTTGTATCCAGGAAAGGTGGATGGTCAGTAGATAGGCGAGTCAATATAATAAAAAAATATTTCAGGGGCACAGTAGTCTGTGAGTGCACGTGAAAGAGACAAGGATAAAAGATGTTTATTCCATGCTTTGTTTGAATTATATTCGGAAGGGAAGAAATTTTTGACAAGTTGTGTTTATTTTTTTTTGTATCTTTGAACCACTGTATTTCGGTTAGTATTGCAACAAAGAATACTTCTCACAAGTCAAATTTGAAGGAAATTTAATTTTCTTCAACCTTATAAATAAGTGCATTCCACTAAAAACGTATGGTTTAGAAGTTATGAGCAAAAAACTGAAAAAGTTGAAAATTTCTAGGTCTTTCGACTTCTCCCTAAGTTAGCACAGGGTCATCGAGGTCGAAAACTTAGATTCTACTCCACAAACGATACGCCAAAATATGAATAACTTCGAAATACTTTCCAGCTACCCCCTTTATTTATTACTTGCCTGCTGGCCTAGTATTACTTTTTCATTTATTGGTGTATTCAACAAATTAATATAGATAATAAATATTGATCTCTAGTGACTTTACATGTATCCAATCTTATTTTGTTAACTTATTTTAGAGTTTCGTTTCATAGAAGAAGCAAGACTAATAATTTTGTCATGAAAAACAGAATCACGTTTTAATCTTGGAAAAATCCTTTTAAATTCCACAGTTGTTCACTTACCGCTGCCAGCTTATCAAATCTAGCGAAAAGCTCGTTTAAAATTTTCACCAGCTCTTGTGCGGTGCACTTAGTAGACAAAACTGTAAAAGAAAAAACCGGTATATAAATGCAGCTCAAATAACCTCTAAAAGCAAAAAAAAATTAGAATGTTTTTAGAGCTCAGCTTACAACGTCCAACGTCCGTCAACTCGCGAAAATAATATGATAATAAAAAACATGTATCCCTTACCAGTAAATCCTTTGATATCGGCAAACAAAATGCTGACGTTCTCGTATCGATGTATGTAGATTTTGTGAAACTGATGCGGTTGAAACTGGCCGCCTCTTTCTTCTCTTTCTATGTCTCTGATCATTTCTTTAGCCACAAAATCTGGCAAGACTGAAAAAAATTGTTGTTAATATTCAGCAAGAAAGAGTTTATTGAGAAGTAGTATTTCACTAACTATAACAACATGCTTCGCATGTAGTTGATGAGCATGCTCGACCTTGCTAGTTAAGACCGCATTGCAGTTCATATAATCAATCAAAAACAGAAAAGATACAGAGTATTTGTGTTCTTTAGATAACCCACAAATATGGTTCCAGTTCAGATTCCAAGTGGTTTTCAACTTTAGATCTAGATGATAGATTTTGACAGTTGGAACTCAACAAAAAGGATAAAGAGAGAGAGGAATTAGTTCTGCAAAGACTCACTTGGAAGACATGCTTGGTACGTATACCTGAATGACTTGATGGCGATTGGCAAAGATTTCGACGAAATCCTGTCGTAAATATCCGGAATACCATCGAATATCATTGAACCCATGGCTCAGCAGCGACAACCCGATATAGCAACCTAATTTCATCAAATTCGATTGCTGAGCTAAGCAATATTTTATATATAAATTCTAGGCAATTAAATGTTAGAAGTAATACCAAATTACATTGTATTCTCATGATAAATATTAATTTTTATTGAAGGGTTTTAATTGGCACCAGTCTGTAGTATAGTGGAAGGGTCCTTAAGGATCCTCCTGCCTGGCAATCCTCCAACTTTCGACATGATAAACCTGGCCATCATTCCAGAATATAACGGGAATCCTAATGAATTCTTCGAGTTTATTAACGCCACGACGTTGCTACTAAATTATTACTGGAACAACACTGATGCTTTCAGAACCACATTCTTACCCAGGGCATCAAAAGCAAACCAATTTCCTTTTCAAGTTCCACCAAACATTTGATGGTCTCATCGGACTCGATAATCTCAAGCTACTCCAAGCCAAATTGAACCTGCCCAGAATCATTACTTATCACAAAAAACACCACTCTCCCAATTGAATACTACGAAACGACCAAAACCCAATTCTATTTGATCCATTCCGCCTAACACCGTTTCCCGAGTATGGCTTCCAGTAAAAGAAACCCAGAGTAGGTACGTTCCTTCTACCAAAACAAGAACTCCAGGGCGCAAAAATTAACGAAACACTCACATCTGCTTGTTATCAACTCGCTTGAACTGAAATTAGTTATATTCCTTTCACACGTGGGAGGAGCTCCGGAACAGCTCCGGGGCTTCACGCGCCTATTCCTTTCGAAAAGTGTTTGTTGCACCACGCATCTGTTCCCTGCAAATCGGGGGCGGCTAAACACCGGAACGAGTAGCTCGAGTGTTTCAAGCTCTTGAAAGGAATACAACTAATGTCAACACAATCGACGAATAACTTCAGATAGCCCTGAAAAGTCCAGTCATTAGCACGCAGTAAGACCTTGATCAGTTTCATATCTACGGATCTAATTTCTCAAGAATCTTCGTCAGCGCATGGTAAAATTCCTGAAATCAGAACTAATCACCTAAAATTCAGAGGAAGAAAAGGCAATACAAAATGTATGTAGGAAGTATGCAGACAAACCAGATCAAACACCATATTAAAACAAAAGATGAGATTCCAGTGTACACCGAGTCATATAGATATCCACGTATCCATAAAGAGGAAGTGAAAAACCATATCTTCCCTCTTGAATCAAGAAATTATCAGACCAAGCCAGTCATCTTGGTCTTCCCCGATATGGATAGTTGTGAATGGTAGGGGACTATAGGAAAATAAACGAGAAAACTATCGACGATAAATAGATACCCTATTACAAACATAACAGATATCTTGGATAAACTTTGTAGATGCCAATTCTTCATGACCTTGGATCTGGCAAGTGGCTTTCACCAAATCGAAATGGCTAACGAAGATGTATTTAAAACTGCTTTCAATGTCGAAAATGGCCATTATGAGTATGTCCGGATACCGTTTGGCCTAAAAAACGCTCCAGCTACGTTCCAGAGGGTAATGGATAACGTTTTGTAAGGCCTCCAAGGAGAAAATTGCTTTGTGTACTAGACGATATCATTGTGTTCAGCACATCACTCCAAGAGCATCTGGTTTATCTTTCAAAAATCTTTCTACGTCTCAGAGAAACTGGATTAAAAATTCAAATGGTCAAAAAAGAAGTTGCCTTTCTTAGACATATTGTAACACCATAAAGAATAAGACCAAATCTGGCCTAAATTAAAACCATAATTGAATTTGAGGTTATAGATGATAAATTTTTACAAAGCGAAAAAAAGTGCAAACATTGCAAAAAGAAAGTTGTTACATCAGTGGATTGTGAAAATTGTTCAACAAGTTATCACCCTAGTTGTGCAGCACATGCGGGAGTCGCAAATAAACAAAACAAAGTTAACTGTTGCATCTCGCAAGCTAGAAGTGAGGTTACAACTAAGAAAAAAGTAGAAAAACATCAGGGAATGGACGAAAAGAAGATTAAAAACATTATTGAAGGCCTGTTTAAGGCTAACTTTGAAACTTTCCGAAAAACTGTCCAGGAGGAAATGAAGGATTTGAAGAAGTCCGTTCAGTATATATCTGATGCTTTCGATGACCAAAAAAAAGCAATTGAGGATATGTTAGGTGAAATAAAACAGTTAAAAGATGAAAACTGCAGCCTAAAGCAAAGATTGGATACATTAGAAAGCAAGCTCAGCAATAATGAGCAGAAAGAAAGAGAAAAAAACTTGGTAGTCACCGGGATTCCAGACCAAAAGAAACAACCCCAAAACACAATACAAAAAGTGATTGAAGCATTGAAAGTGGAAATCAATGAAGATGATATATTGAAGGTATACCCAGTTAACTCCAGGAAAGACTCTCCTATACTTGTGAAACTCAAAAACACACAAGTGAAACAAAAAATTGTAAAAAGTGTTAAAATTCTAAAAGGCATCAAAGTAAGAGAATGTGGATTAGCCGGAGAAAATAAAAACATTTATTTTAATGATGACCTCACAAAACAAAACCAATATCTATTTAAAAAAGCCAGGGAGTTCAAAAAAACAAATAATTTGAGTGCAGCGTATGTAGCCAATGGTAAAATATACCTTAAAGTCAGTGATACTGACAGACCTATTAGAATAAGAAATGAAAGCGACTTGAATCTGAAATAATCCCTGACTGAAGAGTTGAAAGAAGCTAAAATAATCCCAATATTCAAAAAAGGATCACATGATGACGTGAACAATTACAGGCCTATTTCATTACTCAGCACCTTATCTAAAGTATTGGAAAAAATCATTAAGACAAGAATAGTAAAATTTATTGAAACAAAATTTAAGTTTGATAATCAACAATATGGATTCCAAAGCAAGAGTAGTACACAAGGGGCAGTAGTGGATATGTTAGAATATATTACCAAAGAATTAGACAAAAACAAATATGTAATAACAGTATTTGTTGATCTCCAAAAAGCATTCGACACAGTTGATATAGAGCTGATGATGAACAAATTGAATAAAATGGGATTTAGTGGAGTATGCTATAACTTGCTAAAATCTTATTCGACTGGTAGGAAGCACTGTACTACAATAAATAATGAGAGTAGTGAAAAACTTGATCTGAACGTCGGCATCGCCCAAGGCTTGGTATTGGGGCCACTACTGTATTTGCTCTATGTACATAGCTTGAAATATGCAAACCTGAAAGCAGCGTATTTTAAATTTGCTGATGACACTGTATTGGTTTACTCAGGTGATAGTGAAAAGCAGCTTGAAGAACTTGTTAATAGTGACTTAAACCAATATTTCTAATGGCTGTGCTATAACAAACTTTCCTTAAACGCTCAGAAAACAGTTTATATGGTAATTAAGCAAACAGGGAAAGCACCATGTAACCCCAACATAAAAATCAATGAACTAGCTCTTGAAAAAGTGTGTGAATATAAATACCTAGGTTTACTTATCTCTGAAAAACTGACATGGGACAAACATATTGAGATTGATGACAAACATGGGAAGATTGTACCAATGTTGGGTGCAATAAAGAGATGCTCACATCAACTTAACCAAACAACAAGGCAGTTGCTATATAATAGTTTCATAGAGTCACACCTCAGATACTTACTAACATGTTGGGGAAACACAAGCGCTGTGCAGCTGAATAAACTGCAAAGATGCAAAATAAAGCACTTAAGGTGATTTTTGGGCTAGACTTTCATATACCTAGTGAAGAAATATACAAAAAACTTCCTTACCTAAAAATATGTGAACTTAAGATGCTAGAACAATAAAAATTAATTTATTTGATACAAAACAAATGTGGAACTAAATGAAAACGGACAGTATTACAGCTACAGCACAAGAAATAACAAACAACTATGAAATACATATGCAAGAACTAAGAAGAAACAAAACTCGCCAATATATAGATGTATACAAGTACTTAAATTCAATACCAAAAAGGGTACTTGAGGGTACTATCCAGAACATTGGTCATAACATCAAAGACTACTTGAGAAGAAACAGAATATAAAATTTAAATTTAAATTTATGTTAACATAATTAGAAAAATATCATGTATTTATATCTGTTAGTTTTTTTTTCGCCTCGGCGCCAGTTTATTGTAACTGTTTAGAGGTCTGGAATACATTGTTGTTAAAAAAAAAAAAAAAAAACTTGACTTTCCAATACCGCGAATCACGAAAGAAATCCGAGGATTTCTAAACCTCCTTGGATATAACAGGAAGTTTATCAAAGACTTCGTAAAAATTACTAAGCCTCTAACTTCCTACCTCAAAAAGGACGCTCAAATAGAACTGACACCAGAATTTTTGAACTGCATTAGAACTTGCAACAATTTACTGACAAATCAACCTCTTCTGCAATATCCAGACTTCAGCAAGTCTTTTAATCTAACTACTGATGCTAGCAACTATGCAATTGGAGCTATACTATCCCAAGGACCAATCGGCAGTGATAAACCCATTGCATACGCGTCCAGGACACTCAACGAATCCTAGTTGAAATATTCCACCATTGAAAAGGAAATGTTAGCCATAATCTGGGTCACCAAGTACTTTAGACCCTACTTGTTTGGGAGAAAGTTCAAGATACCTTGCAATATTGTAGGCAATTAATTGTCAGAATTAGTTCCAAATTACATTGTGTTCTCGTAATAAATATTAATTTTTATTTAAGGGATTTTCAAAAACACCCTTTTCCAGGAAAAACCCTTAAGTCATATTTGAGGAAAGTTTTGGCCAATGTCAATTTAATTGAATCTGCATAAGTGTGTCCTGTTTCAAGAAAAAAGTCAACATCTTTGTGAATGTAATTTCTTTAAAAGGAATAGACCCAGCAAAACCAAGCAGTACGAGATAGGCCCAGACAAAAAGAAAACAAACTTGATGTAAGAATCTTCGTTAAACTGAGTTACTAGCGCCAAATCTTTTACACCAACTTACTGAGAAAGCGCTCACTTTGATTGGTCGCATAAACTGAATAGTCTTTTTGTAGAGCTGAAAAACAGATGGACCAGCGCTCCAGGTTTAGTTAATCCCAGGATCAACGACTTGGTGTACATGATTCAATTTTCTCCAAAAGTTGTATACATGTAGTAAGGCTAGACATCATGCGCGGATTAAACCTAAACTGGTTCACCAAGTCTTGAGCAACAGCATCACAACCAAACTACCTATTATTTTTTATGAATGAATTTATTTTTACCTGACAAGAGTAGTTTTTCCTGTTTGTCGTTCTCAGCTTGTGTTCGGTACCGCATCTCCATGGATCGATGCGTTTCCAGAAAGGCTTTTCTCTGGCTACGATCCGTCAGGTATTTCGTGTACATGCCAGCAAAATTCACGCACGTGTACAGAATTATATTAGCCACAATCCGCTTTACTTTGCAAGCATCGTCTTCGTCTAACTAATAAACGACCAATATATGAGTTGCAATATTTCACTTCAATTTAAACTAAAAAAAATGCCCCAGACATGTTTTAAATTGGCACAAAAAAAGTTATAATGAAAATCCGCTAAGATATCCTCTACAAAAGACAAACAAAGACGGAGACAGCCGTTGAGAATAAATTTTGTGTGCTTCAGACCTTTCCTTAATTAAAACTAACGTTTTCTGATTTTCCCGCAAGAGCAATTCTCGACAATTTTACAGAATTAAATTCAGGCGCGAAGGAAAGCCATTATTGTCGTTGAGAATTGCTTTTTGCACCTTGTTCTAAGACAATTTTTTGTTTGCCACTTATATTTACCGTGAAACTGAATTGTGTATTTCTTTATTATCCCTAAATTGGATAGTCAAACTTGAGTTCTGTTGACACAGAAGCATAATTTGCTTTGCTGCAATTAAAAGATTAATATTCATTATAGATGGGATTATTATAAATTTTGTGGGCCGTCAACATATTTGAGTTTTCAAAAACAATATTTGAAAGTTTTTTCGATTTTGCGTTTGGTTTTTCGACAAATTTTCTGTACTATTTATAATGTAAAACTGAATTATATTTATATTTGCGTCAGAATAATTAATGAATTAATTTACTTTGAGGCAATATTATCGATTCACATAGTCATTAATATCTAAGCAAATTTAGCTTTTCTGTGCCTAAATTTTAGGAATTTTTTAAAACACTTTTTGGAAGTCTGGTGGAATTTAAAACCAGTAAAATTGTAATAGGTTTTTATTCGGTTAAACACAAGTCCTTAACCGCAGGTCTAAGCACAATATCGAGAACTTATACAAGGAGTTTGAGTTTGTATTGATTCTGGTCACTGCCACACAATACTTTTCGTTTTACTCTTTAAGACAATGGAGAGAGCCCGATTCTCAATCATTAGATACTTCATTAATTGCATACCGGTTCCGAGATTATTAGTTCTCGTCACTGCAATATGAGCGACAGCATACCAAATCAAATGATAGTATATTACATACGGAGGTGGAAAGTGTTTCATTTTTGTCGAGATATACAATTCTCGAGACAATATATGTGGAAACTTTCCACTGAAATATGTATACTATTTTATTTTGAACCATTAAATATTGAAAAAAAAATAACGTAAAAATATGACAAAAATAGAATTTCGACTGACACGCTGTGCTCTGACACCAAGATTGTTATCGAATGTAATACCACAAAAGGCTTCAGGATTACCGAATAATACATTTACCTGTCACGAAACGCGTTGAGTGTCAGGTTAAAGTATTAGGTAATCCTGAAACATCGAATGGTATTCAAAAGGTTATACAACGAACTAAATTTCAATAATTTATTAATTTTTATTATTATTAATAGCAAATGAACAATATTGCCACCAAGCGCGATAATCCCAAAAGGCTTATCACTTGTTAAGCCTCTCGTGTCATATGGGAAAAATGTACAGTGAGTTGTATAATCATTGTTATCTTATGAAATTTCAACAATATAAACACATGTGACATCTACTTCTCAATACAAACATTGCACTTGGATTTGTGTTTAGGTGTGAAAAACAATTTATCAGGCCGAAAGTGAGTTCTCCAGGCCGAAAGTGACAGGAAAACTGTCACTTTCGGCCTACTTTAAAGTAAACAACAGTAAAATGACATTTTCGAACCTTCAAACCAGTAAGAAATGTGGAAATTACATTCAATTACATTCAAAATAAACAACTTCACTGGCTCTATTAGCAATGTAGCAACATTATTGAGGGCTTCGTTTTTAATCGATAACAAGACAAGAGTGAAGAGAAAGAAATCGTTCCTAGAGCAATTTCAAACTATCAAAAAACTTCACAGCCCGCTCTACTCTATACTAAAGAAAGTTAAAATGAAAATATGAAACAATCTTGCTAAAAAAAATTAACAATAAACTACTAAAGTCTCAATTTTTTTATTGTGTCATCCACATTGACAGCTTTAACGGCATTTAGTGCTTTTGCTATACCAGCAGCACCCCCACCTAGTGCTCCTAGTGCAGTAAATCTAGCAAATAATAGAATAAGGAGTGAAATATCTACAGTTTTAGGAAAATAAATTCTTTCTGATTACTTTATACATCTCTTCGAAGTCTTATGAAGCAAAACCAAGAAACTAACCGTTTGGGTGTGATAAATTTTGAATTTTGAAATTTCCTCCAGAAAATAATTTTTTTTTGGCATTCATTAAATGATTTGCTTTGGTATTTTCGTATCTCGCATTACACTGTTGCTTTTTCGATTACCTACTTGCTACTAAATGCTTCTCTCATAAGAGACAAACCTAATGGTACCAATAATAATTGCCCGCTAATTCTTACTTCATAATGTCCATAGTAGAACACCTTCACCGTCACATAGATGACGTGGCTCAATGCTGAAATGCAACCGGACATAATGCACCAACGCAGAGGCAGCGGCAACATGGCATAGCAAACGAACACGATGAAGAGGACGTACCAAACGAGGCTTTCTTTGAGACCAAAACCTATTCCATTGCTGACGACACCTAAATTGTAAAACAATGATAATTTGTATAAAATAATTATTATTATCTAAGAAATTATTTAGAGTAGTGAGTAATGCGTTCCCTGGTGATAGTGTATAGATCTAAAACAGTCAGGATAAATATACCTACTTCTTATACCTTATATGTTTTGATGACTTTGGAACTGTGAACACAGTAAACACAGCTAGAAATACATTTAAGGTAGAAATTTACATAACTAACTACATACTTAATTTTTTTCCAAGTCACAATAAGATAAAATTTAAGTTAACCGTGATGCATAATATCATACTCAACTACATAAATGTAAACTTTAGTTTACATCACATTGATATAAACCATATTATATATACCTATGTGTGTAGCCCCACGAGGCGGTGCTTTATTGTCAACTATTTCTAACAAAATCTTCATCTACATTATCTTCAGTAGGTATATTCATACCAAAGAGTGATTTGTTTATGATAAAATCAAGTAGCACAATCACACCAACAAAATTTGAAAAAGTAAAAAAAATGCGTCTCTATTACAGAACGAAAACTCCTTCCTGTAGTGATAACCATAGTCGCCAAATTGTCAAACCGAATTAGCTAATTCGCAACCGGAGCATTATGATAAAAATTCGAGAAGCTAGAAGTGGCTTATCCAGATTAACTTAAAACTGGTGCATCCGGGAGAGGGTTTTTAAAAGCAAACAATAAGAAATTTAACCCAGATCCTGCTGAAAAAGAAGACGCTGCAAGAGAACTAAGGCATCACCCATTGCCAGAAAATCGGGGTAACTAAGCTATTTTATATTGAAATCTACATTATTTTTCCACAAGAGCAAAGAATTGAGTAATTTTCCGAAAACAACGATAAAACATCAAGATTTATTAAAGGAAGAAAAAAAAGGAAAGTTTAACATGACAATATAGAAATATGGATACAGAAATTAAATTTAAAAAATCGGAAATGATTGTCAAATCAGATTGCGATACAAAGAAAATCAATAAATTTTGGATATTATTTACTTTGTATGAATCAGCATTATATGCACTATTACTTTCATAATGTCAGCGAGAGAATACTGTCCCTGCCTTGTGCCTTGATTTGATTATCAACCATAGTCTTCTATAGTCGGCCAAAATCGATTCTACCTTCAGGAATCATTGAACTATCGTTTACCTGACCAAAACTAATAAATTGTTTAAAACAGGAAACAACTTACAGCTCACCTAAAAAAAACATGATGTCAGTGAACTGAAGTTTGTTTACTTTCCGGAAGAAGCGGATTTTAGAAAGTTTCTAATCTTTCTTCAGGTAATAAAGTTAATGTAGATAATGACCCCTCCACCTCTTTAAATTAGCTTTAGTTACTTAAAGTTCCTAAAACTTCACTAAACTCTTGCCGAAATAATAAAGCAAAACTTCACACTGTAAGTTGGCGTGTAATGGAGTTTCAAACAAAGTATAGTTTCGATAGGCAGGTAAGGTACTTTTAATTGGGAAACGTCTTAACTTTATTGCGCAAATGACAAGATGGAAGTTTTTAATTGCCGTATTAATTTAAAGTTGATTGTACTTACTTTGGATGGTTAATAGTAGCCAAGTACACGCAGCGGCCCAGTGTAAATAATTATTAGCGAAACACCGCCACCATCCAAGCACGCAAACGGCTATATTGATGGACATACAACAAACTGACCAAATTATTTCCACGGAATGTTGAGGCAGGTTTACGTGTCTCTCGTTGCTGGCCCATACCAAAATCAGTCCGACCTGAAATAGAGTTGTCAGTGTGAAGGCAATCATAATTGGAGTTATAGAACATATTTTTTTTTTTAACAAATGTTATTACAGCACGTTTTTATTGAATAATTCAGCCCTATTTACAAAAACAATATTTTTTCAACAAAAACTTAAGGACATTGACCTAGAATACATAATAATCTCCATTGAAGAAGCTGGGGCACAATAGTTGAATATTGGGAATAAATTCAGTATAGTAAATTTAGAAAATAAAATAGATGAAATCTTAATGTAAGATGATGTAATATACTGTCAATGGTTTTTGCTGACAGTCCTGAATCGATTTGGATCGATAAGGTGTCATTTTCGAGTTAGTTGTAAATCTAAATTCGGGCGCTAAAGTTGTGCTACGGGCTACGCTACGGTTTACAGAAAGATGGGTCTCCAGTAAGTACCGTTATTTAACATTTATAAATTATGTCTGTTTTGCTATTGCTGCTGTCGTCTGTTGTGGAGAGGGGTTGAGGGCTAGTTTGCCTTTCTTTAGGGAAAGCTTTGACTTTCCTGAAGAACAACCAAAATTTGATTTTTTATTGGTTTATTGATTTACCGCGCGCTCGCTCCGGTATGTGGCTATCTTGAGTTTTCTCCTATACGAGGTGCTCAACTTCTGTTTAAGTGATTTCTCTTGTCCGTTGGGGGATATCAATTGGACAGGCTGCTGTGTACCACTTTATTGACACAGGCTTGGTAGCAGGAGTTAGAGTCGGGTGGTTCTTTGAGATTAGCGGTTAATTGAGATATTGCATACCTAGGTGTGTTCGTCCGCACACTGATTTCTTTTTCTATCCCCTCTTGATTGGGTTTTTTACGGATAACTTGTACATGGCGGCTGATCCTCGTTCATATGCAAGGGATGAAGGGTCTCTCTTACTTCCTCTCCGGGAACTCCGCCCAGATCTAAATACATTATGTATAAATTGGCGTTTCAATCTTTTCACTGTTGGGTCTTTCCTGACAGTTTCTTCTGTGATGTCCGCTCTTCCTCTTCCTTTAGTTTTAAGAAAGAGATTGGCGAGTCTCTAAAAGCATAGCAGAACAGACACTCAACCAGCAACATTTCCTTTTTTTTACAGTTTTTTTCTATTACAAGTGCTGGAGTGATGCATCGATTCAGGTTCCAAAACTGTCAGTGTGAAGGCAATCATAATTGGAGTTACTGATTATAACTTTTTTTTTGAACAAACATTATTCATAGCACGTTTTTATTGAATAATTCAGCCTTATTTACAAAAACAATATTTTTTCAACAAAAACTTAAGGACATTGACCTAGAATACATAATAATCTCCATTGAAAAAGTTGGGGCACGATAGTTGAATATTGGGAATAAATTCAGTATAGTAAATTTAGAAAAAGTTGAAATCTTAATGTAAGATGATTTTTGCTGACATTCCTGAATCCATGTGAATCGATAAGGCGTCATTTTCGAATTAGTTGTAAATCTAAATTCGGGCGCTAAAGTTGTGCTACGGGCTACGTAACGGTCTACAGAAAGATGGGTCTCCGGTAAGTACCGTTATTTAACATTCATAAATTATGTCTAGTGTTCTAGTGTTCTCATCTATTAATCAACCCTTCAGTTGTAATCAATGAACTTAATTATTATTCTTAATGTTTTGGGACTTATTGTTTAAATTCATCATAATCCCAAAAGATCCCAAACCCCCAGTTGCAACAAACTACGCTGTGACAATATATACATTAAAATTCGAGAAAATTAATAAATTTAAGGACATAATCACTATATTAGTCAAATAAAAAACAAAACAAAGAAATATAATAAAACACATCAAACAGAATAAATGTAAAGCATAAGATGAAACAAGAGTTTTCACAATCCAAATCAAGAACATCATGAGACAAGAGTAACATTATAAAATTATTGTGAAAAATAGGTAGGTACCATCGTTGTCAGGTAGTTACCAGTAATATGTGGTATGACAGAACAGGGGTGACAAATATAGTGACGGAATGAGTTCAGTTTAGCTTGAAATAAATCTTTGAAACTATATTTCGTTTATTCCAAATGTCCGAACTTTACATGGCGCTGCGGACAGGATAAGTTGTGAAGAAGGAAGTTAAGTCAAATTCCTTCTTAGCCCCACGTTTCCTAATTAAAATAAGATGGAAACTTTACGACAACCCAAAGAAATGTCTCTTGAGCGTGATATCCCCACAAATTTTAAAAAATGGAAACAACAATTCACCATTGGATGCCTCTGGTTTGAAAGACAATACAAAGGTAACAACTGAAAGGAAAGCTGCTATTTTGCTACATACAATTGGAGCTGAAGTACTAGAAATCTATGACACACTAGAGATACCTGATGATGATAAGAAAGACTAGCAAAAATTATTATATCATTTTGAAGTACATTCCAAATTAAAAGAGAATGAGACTGTTAATCGACACCTATTTCATACTAGAAAGCAGTTACAAGGTGAAAGTAATAATATGTTTGTGACTGACTTAAAGAAAACTAAGTCAAAATTATAATTTCGGAGATCTGCGAGATAGTTTGGTTAGAGATAGGATTGTATGTGGAATAGAGGACACTAAAGTAAGAGATAGGTTGCTAAGAGAGCCTCAGTTAGATTGGACCAAATATGTGAATATCTGTAGAGCGTCGGAGTTAGATGAACTTCAATCACAAAAGCTAGAAATTCACACAAATGTTAATATTGTGAAGAAAGCACAAAAATCAGGACAATACAGAGAGTTTACTTCACAAAAAGATCAATATGAAGCCCGAAATCAAAGTGGAAATAGCTTTAGAACAAACTCAGAAAATAGAGTTGATAAAAAACAGTGTGGCAATTGTGGATATTTTCATGGTTCAAGATGACAATGTAAAGCATGTAACAAGTTTGGTCATTTTTAAAAGTACTGTCGTGAAAAAAGAAACATGACTCAAAATGTATATTCAGTAGAAGCTGATGATGAAGAGCAGGAAATGTTTATAGGCACAGTTCAGAAAGTAGGACAAGTAGGTTTAGTTGGCTGGATGCAAAAAGTAATGGTCAATAATAAGGAAATTTGTTTCAAAATGGACACTGGTGCTGATGTTAATGTTTTGAACTTGAGAACTGCTAAAGAATTTTATGCTGAAGTTCAGTCATCCAATACAAAGCTATTGAACTATAAAGACTCTTTAATGGGTGTTTAGGGACAGACTACACTTATCTGTGAAACTAATAATAAAAAACCCAATGTAGTGTTCGTTGTAGTCAATTTTAATGCTCCATGCATAATTGGTCTTCCATTTATTGAGATGTTTAATCTGCTAAAGAGTTTAGAGTAGGATCGATAGAACAGGAAGACAATGATTGATACTCTAGTAACAAAATTTCTAGAGAAAGAAGGATGTCAGGTAGTTACTAGTAATATGTGGTATGACAGAGCAGGGGTGACAAATAAGTGACGGAATGAGTTCAAGTTCAGTTTAGCTTGAAATAAATCTTTGAAACTAAAAAAAAAATATTTCGTTTATTCCAAATGTCCGAACCTTACAATCGTCACCAAAAGTAACTGGAACAGCATCATATTAGCTCTTGTACTTTTATATGATTTTAGAAGTCAGGTATTTGTCAAACTATGAATAATTTTAGGTTTCTCTAGGTTAACTTAATAGTCCAGGAGATTAATACGCATTATTTTTGTCCCAGTTGCTTCTGGTGACGATGGTACATTCAAATAAAACACTTTATACAATAAAGTGCTACAGTATACAATGCATAGAGCGAGCCTCAATTGAATCTACGAGAAAAATACTCATCTACGGTATAAAATACCAATGGTGATAAGAGATTCTTAACTCTTTTCCTGAACAACAAATAGTTGTTAAACACCATTCACTCTAGAACTCAACGTAAGTATCTACTTTCCAAAAATAAATGAAAAATGTTTGAGATGCAAATTTAAAAAAAAAAGCTGATACAGGTTTTAAAATTAAGGCTTCTGCTGGGAGATGTGGTACCTATATCGACTAGGAGGATACATTGTAATCCAATTTTTCAATGGAAGTTGTGATGTGAAACACACACATCAGAAACATGTCCATTATGGTTTCCATAATGTGACAGTTTTAGGTTGACGAAGGTCAACCTCGAATTAATTCTAGGGTCATTTTTTGTTCTTTTCAGATAATCCGAGAGAATCCGTCGATAAAGTAATATTTTCTTTGTCGGATGTCATCGAAGCCAAATTTTGCGCGAACATAATTTAATTTCGGCTTTTAACATGCTTTTACCGAAGGAGCTTTTGCTTATGAATATTGAAGAATACTCGAGTTATTGCGTATTTGCTACAAGCGCAATCAAAAATCGATTTTTGGTTGATTGTTTCCAGTGGAACAGGCTTTTAGGTAACTCAGACATGAGTTACATCACTTTCTGTCTGTCCCTATACGGTTTTCAGTAGGTATAATTTGTGTATGTTCAAGGTTGCCCATGTGGAGCTTTACAGATCACAGATCACGGTTAATTTTTTAAGGTAACATTCTTGAAAAGTTTTATGAGTTAAGCCTCATTTCTCGTTGGAAAGAAAAAATATCTTCAATCTACCTATATATTTGGCAGAACATATTAAGTTGAGGAGAAACGAGAACTTTGTGTTGCATATAAGTTTTGATGCTCACTGTATCTGTAGAATTCTTTTACCTTGTACCGTACCTGTGTCGTTTTTTGACTTTTGTAGACCAGTTAGTTTTTTTGTCGATTGTCAGTCTGTCAACGTGTTGTTGAATGTTAAAATAATAAGCAGATTGCTAACAAAATGTTATTACAATTCTTTGGCCCGAGAAGTGTTATTCACCCTTTAAAAGGTTATGGGCCCAGACTTCAGTTAGTTCCAGTGAACACTCTTGAGTCCGGAAAAGATAAGTGCCAAAAATAAGTCTTGGAAAAGTTTCAGCATTCTGAACGAAAATTCTAGTTGTGAAAAATGGCTGCGTTTAATAATTTAGCAGTACCTATTCTGGAAGCATCTAATTTTAATAATTAGCATTTCCGTATAGTCACTCTGTTAAAAAGGGAACAAATGCTCTGAAGCCCTGAATGATCCACCACTAGCAGTAGCAACAAATGAGGAGAAAAATAAGTTTTTTCGACTAGATACTAAGGCACAGTCAGTGATTGTGCAAGGTCTTTCAGATAAACATCTGGACATCATCTAAGATTGCAAAACTGCAAAGAAACAGCTTTCTGCTTTGAAGGATGTTTTTGTGAGAGCTAGTGCATTCACGAAGTTATCACTTTGGAGAAAATTACTTGGATTGAAGCCAGGTATGAATGAGAAGTTGGAAGACCATTTCCTAAATTTCGACACAATAATAAGGGAGCTCAAAGACTTAGGCTCAAACATAGATGAAAGTAATAGAGTTTGTCATTTATTGCTTCCGTTACCGTCGAAATTTGATGCAGTTATTACTGCTTTAGAAACCGTAAGTGACGTAAAAATTGATTTTGTCAAGGCCAGACTTTTAGACGAAGAGATACAGTTAAATTCAAGAGCTGAAAATGGGGGTCAGGAGAATGAAGTTAGTTTTAAGGCTACAACTAACAAAGGCTGTTTCATATGTGGTGATAAAAATCACTTTAAAGCACAGTGTTCAAAACGAAATATGTAGTTTAACAATATAAGAGGCAACTACTGAGGCAATTACAGAGGCAGGTTTAGAGGAAGAGTACATAATTCAAGAGGACGTAGAGGTGGAAGCTTCAACCAAGGAGCAAGTGGATATTATAATAAGCAAGAGGCTAATGCTGTTGACGATCAAATTGTGCTGTATGCAGCAAATGTATGTAATACTATACCTGAGGGTAAAGTAACTTTTATATTGGATTCAGGTGCAAGTAACCATTTTGTTCAAGAGGAATTGGAACAGTATATGCATGATGTAAAAACCTTACCACAGAATGTATCAGTATACATTGCCAACGGAGAAGTTTTGAAGATAAACAAGGTGAGAAAGTTAAAAGCAAGTTGTCAAGGGCAAACTGTTTATATTGAGGCTTTGATTGTACCAAAAATAAAGCATAACTTGATGTCAGCATCAAAAATAACATCTAGAGGACACCAGATTTTAGTGGAAAAAGACCAAACTACAATTAGAGGTAAAAATTTTGCTTTAACGTGCCAGGATAGAAACGGATTGTATATACTTACGCTAGATAGCATTGATAGGGCAAAAGAGGAATGTAATCTAACCATAGATGATGATATATGGCACAGAAGACTTGGGCATGCAACTAAAGATGTTCTGTCACAGCTAGGTTTGAAAACTTCAGACAGAATCTGTTCAACTTGTGTTGAAGGGAAAGCCACACGTTCTCCATTTGTAACCAATGAGATGCGTACAACAGCCATAGGTGAATTGATTCATAGTGATCTATGTGGACCTGTGACACCTAACACAGTAAATGGAGAAAGATATTTTCAAGTGATTCTTGATGATTACTCGCATTTTGTTATTGTGAAGTTACTTGAGAATAAACATGCAGAAGGAAATCTGAGAGATTATGTACTCGAGTTAGAGACACAGCATAATGTAAGAGTGAAACGTTTCAGACTAGATAATGGAGGAGAGTTTACATCAAGAATTTTTAAAGATTTTTGCAGACAAAAGGGAATTAAATTAGAATATACAATTGCCTACAGTCCTCAGATGAACGGTATATCTGAAAGGATGAACAGAACTTTGTTAAATATGATAAGAACAATAATAATTGATTCTGGCATTCCAAAATCACTAAGGGGAGAAGCTGTGAAGTGTTCTGCATATGAACTCAATAGAACCCCGACATCAGTTTTACCACAAGGAACGACACCATCACAGATCTGGCACGGAAGAAATGATTTGACCAAATTAAGAATTTTCGGTTGTCGAGCATGGTATAGATATAGTGTTACCAAAAAAGAAACAAGGTAAATCCAAAGTAAAAGCAGTGATGATGGGATATTGTGGAGGAGGCTTCAGAATATGGTCACCTACAGAAGAAAGAATCATTCGATCAAGAGATGTTAGGTTTGATGAGTCTATTATGGAATTCAAGAATGTAGAGAAACAGGAAAATAATTATATACCTATAACAGTAGAAGAATATAGAAATTCAAATGAGACAGAGAATACTCAAGAAGGGAGACAAATTGCGGGAGATGAAGATATAGAATATGAAAGTTTAGATGAAAGCAGTGGAAGCTCAAGTGATCCTGAATATATACCACCGAGAGATTGTACAGTAACTAGATCTAGAAGAAATACAAGAAAGCCTAAAAATCTGGATGATTATGAGCTGTATGTGGCATATTGCTTATTCTCAGAGAGTCAGGAAGAGCCAAAGACATATCAAGAAGAGTGGCTGAAAGCAGTAAATAATGAGTTGAAATTTCATGAGAAATTACATACCGGGACGCCAACCGAACTACCTGAAGGACAAAAAGCAATTGATACGAGATGGATTTTTAAGGTGAAAGAGGACGGCACGAAGAAAGCGAGACTTGTAGCAAGGGGTTTCAGGTACCACAAGAGGGCGAAGAGTTTATTTATGCACCAGTGTGCAGACTTCCTACAATTAGACTTTTAATTTCAGTGTCAACGCAAAAAGACTGGGTACTGAGCCAGACAGATGTGCCAAACGGGTTCCTAAATGGTCAATTGGACAATGGGTGTATATCAAGAGGCCAGAGGGACTCAGAAGCGACTCAAAGTATTTAAAACTCAACCGGGCATTGTATGGACTGCGTAACGCACCGAAGTGTTGGAACATGAAGTTCAGTGAAATAATGTTGAGACTAAATTTTAGATTATAATATGACTATTGTTTGTATGTTAAAGACGATGTTTATTTAGTGTTGTTTGTGAACGATGCATTGATAACGGGACCAAAAGAAAAAGTGGACAAATTAGTGGACAGTTTGTATAATGAATTCAAGGTTAAGAATATAACTGAAGTGAAGACATTTCTGGGAATGGAGATAAATAAAAATGAAGGAGGTATCAAGATTAGCCAGACAAAAATGATTACACGACTATTGAAAGAGTTCGTTATGGAAAATAGTGGACCCATAGCAACACCGATGGAAGTAAATTTTCACATGGATGAAGGACAACCTATAGAAGAAAATATCCCGTATCCCGTATAGAAGACTGATTTGCAGTCTGGTATACTTGGCATTGGTGACAAGACCAGATATCGCTTATAGTGTTTGTTACTTAAGCCGATACCTGGGAAAGCCAATAATACAAGCATGGAAAGCTGGAAAAAGGATTATGCGCTACCTTAATGGAACTAAGAACTATGGATTAATGTATGGGAAAAATGATAGAGGCTTAGAAGCTATGTGTGATGCATATTGGGCTGGTGATTGGCAGACAAGGAAGAGCATAAGTGGTTTCATATGTTTCCATGACGGAAATCCAATAGCTTGGCACTCACGAAAGCAAAGTTGTGTAGCCCTTTCTTCAATGGAGGCTGAGTATGTAGCAGCTGGTTGCGCAGCTCAGGAGGTGATCAATTTGAGAGGTATTTCAGCAGACTTTGGCGAGTGCAAACCTGTTACTTTAAAAATAGACAATCAAAGTGCTATTTCCATGATTAAAAACTTTGAGAACTCCAAGCGAGGTAAACACATAGAAATTAAGTATCATTTCATTAAAGACCTTTGTCTGGAAAAGATAATAGAAATTATTTACATTTGTTCCAATGATAACTGTCCTGGTGTGTTTACGAAGTGGTTAGGAAAAGAAATTTTTTTTGAATATCTTCAACATTAACAAAGTTACAGGAGTAAAAAGACTAATTCTATGTGACGTCGTTCTGTGGTATCGCCATGAGCCAATGCGAGTAGGACAGAGAGACGGCAACATCATTTATGAAAATTCATAAATTTTGTATTTTTGAATAGATTTGGAAAATTTGGCGAAAATGATCTTATTCACATCTGTACCTTTCATTTATTTGATTAAGGGCCGATTTATTCAACTTCTAATAAATAGAATTATAGAACAGTAAATTTTTCTTGCAGATAGTTACCTGCAAGTTAATCTGAAGATGAATAAACCAGGTCTAGATCCAATAATAGTTATTTTATCAAAGTTCCCCATTGAGGCTTATTTTTGTATGATGTATGTTTGTATGCTTTTGCACTCAACAGAAAAATTTTGTGACGTTGCTTTTTTCATGAGATTGATTTAGTTGGTAAGAAGGAACTGAAGAAATAATAAACAAATAAATCTCAACGATGGAAACGCCAATGAAAATATCTAAGGTATTTATATAGGCTAATTACCTTAATTAAATCTAAGTATAGATATACGATAATTACTGAAAAGTAGATACGGTTATTAAAAAGGTAGATATAACAATGGATTCCGAAAATTGATTAACGACAATCCTGGTCCTGAGAGGTTTTCTGATGGATGATGGACCCCATTTTCAAGGAGGAACGCGAGCATTTACTCACAAGTAAGAATATAAAAAACTCCATATCTTTGTGGGAATAACATTTTTCTGGATAAGGACATTTACGCATCTTAGCAGGAAAATTAAGTATCGATATCTTGTCGATTTGTTCAAACGAATCTTAATTGATTCTGAAAATTAATTTCAAGCGGCCATCTGGCCTCTATAATTTTGTTTGTAAAAATAACCTCATTTATTGATATTGACGACGTTTTGAGTTTCATTAATACTTCATCAAGGCTAGAAAAAAACACCTTATAACCAACATTGCTATCGTAAGCGCAATTAGAAATAAATGAAAAACACTTCTTACCATATAGTCAATATTTCCAAGATATTTGAGAATAATATTAGGTATGTATGAAATTAGAAACATCTAGAAACATTAATTACAGCAAAACAAACATGCTGCTAAGACGGCCCTTGTTGAGTATGTGTAAATAGATTATTGTTTCCTATGTACCTACCTTGCACTCAATTATACACACATAGAGGTGTAATTATTGGGCCTTCTAAAACCTAACAGAGCAATTTATTTTACAAGAATTTCAAAATTCAAACTTTAACGAGGGGCCTCAAAACTTGTCTCGTTATAACTGAAGTTGAGTGAAGATAAATAGTCTTACCTTTAAAAGTAGATCTACGATATTGACAATAATCAAAGCCTTTTGCCTTTGTCTATGCGAGTATCTCAGATAAGCCAATTCCAAATGTTTGCAATGGAAACTGTTAGTTAAACTTGGCCAATAAATTCCTTTATACATGAGGCCTTTTTTGAATAAAGAAGCAAAATCAGCTAAAACAAAACACATAATGGCATATAAATGATTTTTCGCTGTATTTATTTACTTACGTTTAGCATTGGAATCATATGTTTCATCATAATAAGCTTTATCTTGAGTGAAACAGTCACCATAAAGTTCCAATTTTTTTTCGCACAAGCCATTCGATGTAAAATTATCTGTATCCCGTTCAATTGGCACGAAATTGTTTTGTTTTTCATATTTTATATTGTTCCAACTACTGCTAATACAATAACTGTCGTTATTTAATTTTTTAGGTGACGAAGGTGGTGTTATGGTAATGGCGATATCTTGAAATTTATTTTTGTCAACCAGCGACAATGCAATAGCTGACAAGTTTTTTTTCCGACGTTCTCTTGATACTTTTCTAACAGCATTTTCCCACAGGACTTTGGTGTTCTTTCTGCTGTTCCTGAAATATTATAAGATCTAAGTTAATTTGGACAAATTATATCAAATTTAGCCATCTATAATCAATTGATAGATTTAGGGTAAACGATCGTTAAATTAAGTTCGCCATTATACGTAATCTGATCCGACATTTTCCCTGGAGAGTATCTCGAATATATTCGAAAATAACATATTTTTATCTAAATATCCTCAAATCATCGCATTTAATGACTATATTTTACATTGTATTCGAGCCTGATAATGTTTATCTGATAAGAGGCCATATGTTGCAAATTGATGTACAACCATTTTTGGAGGGGATTAATGCCACAAGGGGATTCTTGACAATTTTGTTTTGTTTTATTGCCTCCGAGTTTCCGGGAGGATCTGTTATAAATGTATATCCCTTAACGTTCAACGCACCGGCGCGCCTACCATAAACGGAATCGTACAAAATTAATATTCAAGGAATTTTTGAGGTCGCTGATTACGAAGATGATGTCAAAGGGCTCAAAGGGAAGCCGACAGACCCTTTCCTCGTCCCCCCAACAGCTAGACGTAAATCTTAAATTAACCATATTCACTGATTTCCGTGAATGCTTGGAGTCTTTATATATAAATTCACCTTAGTTGGCTGCAGCTATTTTGATTTTGTTCTTGAGCATTTTTTCTTTGCTTCTAAGTTTTAATTTATTAAGTGGACTGTATTTTTAATATGGATCAATGAACAAATACCAGTGAGTGAGAAACTCCAAGGCGAAATCGAACCATATATTAATGATTGAATAATAGATTATCAAATTAAGTCAATGCGCCCCCATTTCGGTTTCAAGTAAACCATTTTGGAAAGCTTTTAAATATAACAAAAAACAATCATTCCTCAAACAAGATACTAAGGTCGGAAGCCTGCAAAACAAACCATTATAAAATTCAACGGATTATTGACTTGCTTTAATAAAATATTCTCGTCTTTGTTGGAAACAATATTCCAACAGTAAATTTAAAATTCAAATTTTAATTTTCCCGGTATGCACCGGAAGTGTGCGCGTATGTGTCAAACAGTGTCAAAAATCACTTGTCAAAGTTTTTGGTAAAGTGGCTTCCGGCATCTACGCGAGTGAACCAACGGAAACAGTCAGTGTCGAATCGAACCTCACCGAGCGCACCAGATAATTCTGGGCAGGTCCTATATGACCATTTTTACAGACTCTATAAGTCTAAAAACGTAAACAAAAACGAGAAAATGCAAATTGTAAATAGTGTAAATAGTCGTGTGTGTAAATAAATGTAAATATATAAATAATACAGTCCACTCTCATTATTTTAAAGAAATCAACAGTCTTGTTATTTAATCATTAATAAGTAGAAGTTGGCTTGAGTTTGGCTGGGGAATGGAAATCAAGAAACTGAACTTGATTAAAAAATTATAAACCAGAAATGAAAAACTCATAATGCTTATTTGTTTAATTAAGTATTATGGCAACGCCACAGTAATGAATAGCATAGTTTAGCTACTCAGCGGAGTAGCTAACATTATTCTTGACTCCAGTAAAAGATTTATCAATTGTATGTTCACTAAAAAGCCTGAGAACCCAGCTAATACCATCAGGAAATCACCAGCAAAAACTGCTCAACCTATCCAGAGCACGATCAATATTGGTCAGCATCCTTTTTCTATAGATCCACTGTATCTGTTACAGTTGTGAGATAGTGATCAGATCAGCATACATTCCTCCAAGTTCCCCTGAGGTGACTTACAGGTCATTTGTAACAGTATGTGAATCATTGAAAAACCAATTTGCAAATACCCAGTTTTATTATATGCTATGTTTATTTTAAAGACCACACGACATGACATATCTATGACATGACATTTCCTAACTTGCAGGATGGCCCAATAGGGAACAATCATATTTTTCAAATTATTTTTTTTCTTATTGCTTATGTTTTCAAATATAAAATACATATGTTTTCTTTTCTATCATGTCCTTATTAAAATAAAAAGAATTTATAAAATTTCAAATTATTTCCGTTGGCGTGAAAACGATTACCTTCAAGATGTCGGTACTTGTGACGTCAGCTGTTTGTAAATACAACGTTAAGGTCTGTTCTCACAAGAGTCCCTGACACTTTGCAAACTGTCAGAAAAAATCGCTCGTACCATCGACTGCATTAAATCTTTGCATGGAATGTGGTTTTTACATGGTGTTTGTGGTGTTTCTGTATTTGGCGTATTGTGACATTTTGTGTTTTAAGTTTGTCATGATTGAGTTCATTGTGATTGATACAGGATTTACAGAAGCGCAGTTTGACAATCTTCCCTCTATAGACCCATTTATGGTGGTTCAATATCAGTCGTGACGTGACGTGAGCTGATCGTGGACCAATCGTTCTTCAGGACCCAAGAGTGAACCATGAAAGCATAGACCACGTTCGTTATTCACGGTCAGTTTAAACTACCCTTAACCTTGGTTTATGAACAGTTGACGTCACCAAAAGCGGCCATGTTGAACGTAGCTTTTCCGCGCGAAACTTTTCAATTTGAAACTAATAATTGCCGTATGAGAATAATGTCGATTTATTAAATGCAAAATTGCTCATATTCAATATTTTACAGAAAAATGTGCACCATAAAAACAAAATGAACCATAATTATTTCTCATGAGAATTCCCTATTGTGAAGCATACCGCACTTTTCCTCTCTCAAAAAAAAGTAAGACTATAGATCCAATTTAATTATGGGTTTGGGAACCCTATTTGATCTACGTACTGGAGTTCTAAAAGTCAAATCCGTACCAACACTTGTCACTCCGAGATCAACAGGATTATCGCGATAGACATATTGCTGAAACTCGGGTCGGCTTTGAGGAAGACTTCTCCTTACTGGAGACTTATTGTCTATATGAAGGTTTATCCCTGAATGACAAGCAACATCACACGCTTACGAAATAGATGTAGAAGATAGTTGAGGTAATTTAGTCGGTGACCGCTCAGATGGCGTTTCTAACTCCAAACTAACAGAAGGGTACTTATGTTCTAATGCTAAAGAATCCTTACATTTACGTATGTAGTAACAATGGAACATTCTTATGACATCATTGAATCTAATTAAGTCACTGAACTCAACATTTTTACACTAACGCCATATGCCCAAAATATATCTGTTTATCTGCACTTCACCAACACTTTTTCACCATTAGAAAAAAAAATTACTTACGACAACTGGATCAGACTTATTTTTAGTTGTATTATAACCAATATCAGGTTTTAAAAGATCTAAATGTGTACGAGGCTTTACTTTAAAGACAATTTCAAAAGGTGATAATCCAGTGGTCGTAGTTGGTGTATTTCTATGTGTGAGTAAAAACTGGCTTAAAAAGGGGGTGTGACCCAAAAATGAAAGTTTTAGTGAAAAAAAATCTAAGAATAGATATTCAAACCGCATCTTGCTACGATGGTCCGTTTTTGAGTTAGAGCGGTTTAAAGTTACAACTACGCTTTTGTGACGTCACACTGGATTTTCAGGGACAGTATTAACACGTGTGAGAATTCTCGAAAACAAAAGATAATTATCTCCTAAAGCGAATTGCAACCACTCAAAGTATAGGGTACGATTCACTGACGACTCAACGACCAGAAGACTGCGATTTTGGCGGTTGTGACATCAAATTTCCTGCATAATTGATCTTCACAAGGAATTTTCTCGGAAACTATTTTGAACACAGGAATGCGGTTTTCACGAGAGATCTTAGAATTTTTTTCTTGATTTAAGTAGCTTAAGTCATTTTCTAGGGTCACACCCCCTTTAATCTAGCTGACATAGATAGGGAATAATTAGTTTTGGATTCATCATATAGTTGTCTATCTAAATTTTTTTTTAATATCTTGAACCCCTTTTTCTGCGGTTCCATTAGATGGAGGGTGAATTGGAGGGGTTAAAACTGGGTCAATTCCATTTGCCTGATACAATTTGATGAATTCAGCTGAGTTAAATGGGGGACCGTTGTCAATAACTATTTGGTCAGGTAGGCCCATCATAGAAAAGGTTATCTTATGTTTCTCAATAGTGACCGAAGCTGTTGTAGAAGACATTAAATGAATATCAACCCATTTCATCATGAATTATTAAAAATGTATTCGCTTTTTTTTTCAAAAAAATCATTACCTATGCACTCTAAACCAAATTTTGGGTGGTTTTGGCCAAGATAATAAGTTTTTTTCAGGTGAATTATTCTGCGTCAACTGGCATGTTTCACAGTTGCCAATAAATTCTTCAATACCATCTGATAAACCTGGCCACCAGAACACAGAACGTGCCAGCATTTTGGATCTTACAACACCAATATGACTTTCGTAAAGAAAACTCAATACTTTGGATCTCAAGGTTGTTGGAATAATTACACGGCTACCCCACAACATACATCCTCTCTCCACTGAAAGTTTATCTTTTTTATAAAAGAAGGGCTTTAAATCCAAATTAGATATCGATTGTAGCCAACCACGCACAATTAGATCCTTAGCTTTAGATAAGACCACATCCTTTTCTGTACGAAAAGAAATATGATAAGAGGTAATTGGTACATTATCCAAAAGATTAAAGGAAGTTATATGCAACACGTCAGTCTCATCAGGTAAGGGCAGTCTTGAAAAACCATCAGCATGACTAATTTGAGAACCCTTTTTATACACAATGTTAAAATTATAAGCTGACAAGAATACAGCCCAACGGGTTATTCTTGATGTTGCAATAGTAGACAACGACTTCAATGGGTTAAATATCATTTTTAGTGGCTGATAATCTGAAAGTAGAGTGAACGCACGCCCATACAAGAGTCTATGAAAGCGTTTTACAGCAAAAATAATTGCCAGTGCTTCTCTATCTAGCTGAGAGTAATTTCTTTCTGCCTCTAAGAGAGTAGCAGAAATAAACCATATTGGTCTATCAAAACTATTTATGGTATGACACAGTACCGCTCCAACTCCATAAGAACTGGAGTCACAAATTAGTTTGAGTGGTTTCACCCGATCATAATGAACAAGCACTTGATTATCTATTAGTATTTTTTTCCTGCAGAAAACGCCTCCGTACAAGCTTTATCCAATTTAAATTCCACCCCCTTCTCTAATAAATGGTATAAGGGTTTCAAGACCGATGACAACATAGGAAGAAATTTATTATAAAAATTTAATAAACCCAAAAATGCTCTCACCTCAGTTAAGTTTTTTGGGTCAGGAGCATTCAAAATTGCTTGAACTTTTTCAGATGTTGAATGTATGCCTTCGGCGTCAATCCTATGCCCCAAGTACTCTACAGAATCAGAAAAAAATCTACATTTTGATATGTTCACTTTCACTCTGCCATTCGAGAAAGCACCTGACACACGTTTTTGTAACAGTTAGCACAATTTTTACCCATGACCAAAGTGTCATCAATCAGACCATTCAAACCACTTAAAATCTTATCCATAGTCATTTGAAAAATTGCTGGGGCACTGGTAATCCCATAAGTTAGCCGAGTATATCTATACAATCCAAAATTCGTGTTAATGGTCAAAAGTTCCTGAGAAGAGGTATCCACAGACAATTCTCGATAGGCACCCAACAAATCGAGGATACGAAATACAGAGCCCCCATTCAATTTTGCTAAAAGGTCATTTATACTTGGTATATAGATGATAAATATCTTGACGCAACACTTGGTTTAAGGTCACTTTAAAATCCACGCAGACCCTGATATCCCCATTTTTTTTTGGTGCAATTACTATAGGACTCGCCCAATTACTGGTACTTACCGGAACCAAAACTTTTATTCGGTGACTTCAATATTCCCAATGTCAACTAGATTTTCTGGTACCATTACCTATCCACTCCTTGACCGAGCAAACTCTGATAGATATAGTACCTATGTTCTTCTTGGAACTTCAGCAACTCAAGAATGTGAAGAATTAGCTACAATAGATACCTGGATCTTATTTCCGCAAATGAATTTTCTCTACCTGTGTCCAAAACCAGTAACTTTGCACTACGTAAGATAATTGGTATATATCCACCTTTGGAGCTTAGTTTCTCATACGGAAGTATAGACAAACGCCAAAAGCCGATGACCTTACTACTATACAGAGAGTAATTTTGAATATCGATGCCTCACTGGGTGGTCTCTCCCCAGTGTTTCTTAAAGGCTGTTGCACATCCCTAATAGAACCTCTGAAGCATATTTCCCAACTTTCTTTCGAGACATATCTCTACTATCGCACATTCCTAAAATTATGGATTCCATTCTAACAAATGATGTGTATTCATGCTTCAGTAGCTAACTACATTGCTAACGAACAGCACGGTTTCTGCAAGGGAAAATCCACTGCTACAAATCTTGCTGTCTACCAACAGCTCCTAACGAACGAAAGCTGTGGAATCAGGAAAACAGGTGAACATCATCTTCACGGACATTTCAAAGGCCTTTGATAGTGTGTGCAATAAGCTCTCAGATATGGGCTTCAGTGCACATTTCTCAAAATTTATAGAATAGTACTTAACGAAAAGATGTCAAAGAGTTGGTGTGTGCGGTGCAGTATCCCACGACTTCATAGTTCCATCCGGGGTCTGTCAGGGTTCGCACATCGAATCTTTTTGTGATTTCCATAAATGACGTCATTCAATGCTTCCAATTATCCCTCTGCTCATTATACGCTGACGACTTGAAATTTTTCGCAGTTGTGGACGGGCATTCTACCTCTCTCCAGCCGGATTTGGACAGATTGATTGCTTGGGGCAACTCAAATTCCAAAATCAATGTTATACTAAGTGCAAACCCATGATTTTTCATAAGACCTTAAATTCTAAACGGCCCACATACACCATTAACATCGCCAATCTGGTAACACTTAATACCTTTAGAGACCTAGAAAAAAACTTGTCCTTCAACAAAGACATCAACAATATAGTCATAAAAGTTCTAAACTTCTAGGTCTTATCAAACGAAACACCAGAGACATGGTACGGAGTCCACTATCTATATTACAATCTCATTGGATCCACACTTGAATACTGCAGCCTAATTTGGACTCCAAGTTACGTATGCCATATTAGAAGGAGTGGAAAATGAATTTGCCAAATACCTGCTCTACAAACTGAGGTTTCCTTACCAGAGCCTCGAGTATAAGACTCGTCTACAGCTCTGCGGCATACCCAGCCTTGAGAATCGACGCATAAAAGCCCAGCTCATTTTTCTCTACAAAATTCTGCAGAACCTTATCAACTCGTCCGAACTTCTGACAGAAATTGGATTTCTGGTTCCTGGAAGAAGAACCCGACAGAAGCAGGTCTTTTTCCAATATGCACATAAAATTAACTATATACTTAGTCTGAATTGCATCATGGCGCGTCTAGTCACTAATTACAATCAGGACTTTTCTCATATAGATCTTCTCAGTTTTCAATGCCGCTCTGAATGTAATAAAAAGAGAAATCAGTATATAAGTAAAAAAGCTGACTATGTTCTTTATATTTTTAATGAGTTGTAAATTTGCATAACATTATATCTAGGTTTATTTCTAGTTTACCATTTAGTTTGTTCTGTAGAGTGCACCTAAACATGATTAAAAAAAAAATATATATTTTCTTGTGTATTAAAACGCTAAACGTGGAAATTAATCTAAAAGCTAGATTGTATTAAAAGTAAAAAGTTAAAAAGCCGACTTCATCTAGCCCATATGATAAGAGGAAATGGATATCTGCGACCCTGATAAGCCAGACCCTCATAAATCAAAAATCCACCAAAAGATGATAAGTGGGTACCAAGAAACCGATTAATGCTAGCAAAGCAGCACCGAAGGAAAAAATACGGCGTTGTTGTCTAGATATTAGCGTTTCTGTCTCTCTAACGTCGATGTTAATATTTGGAATTTGGTATTAGCAAGAAACGCCATCTTTCGGAAAGCGATATAAAACTGATGGTCCCGTGTATCAGTGACGAAAAATATTCCTACAATCGACAAAGATGGGTTCGGCAAAATTCCCAGATGGAATGCGACAAGCCACCATGTAGTCCAATAAGAATCAGTTCTCAGAGAGTCCTCAATAGAAAAAGTACAGTCAGATAAAAAAAAAAACACTAGATAAGAGATAGATAGGTATCCCAAAATCAACGGTCCATAAATTCCAATGAAAGAGTTTCTGATTGAAAATCTCAAAAACTGAAGAATTCGTTATGAAACCACAATATATGTTCCAAAAGTTCGAATCTGAAATATACTCGCATACTATCCATTAACGAAGAACACAACAAACATAAATTTTCATGGACCCTCCCACACAGAAACTATAATTCATATAACTTTTCCATTAATCTGTATTTACATAAACTAGCAATACACCTACTACGGTATGATCCACAGATAATTGAGCATCCCAATCAATATTGAAAGTTTCAACCGAGAACGGACTCAAATATAGTCAAGCAAATTGTAGTAAACAAACCAGATATAATTGAAATTTTGAAACAATGGAACTTCCGAAATTAAATTTGTTAATAACCCAACTGCGCTGTAGTGAATGGCAAAGTTATTGTGAAAACTTGTAAAATACTTCATGTGGCAACTACTATGGCGAATTGCGAATTACATGCACAAACTTATTCGCATATCTCCATTGTGATTGGTTGGCTCGTAAATCAAAGTTGAAAACTCGGGCGGCAATAATGGACATGTAGATATAAGCAGTGCAAGTTCAGCCTGAAAACTTTTCACTTCATATTCCGGCTACGAGTGAAATATTGGAAATTTTTATATACATATAGTCGAAGCTCTCAATTTTAATAATTTTATTTCAGCAGATTGTTCAAAAAGTTCTATTAAAAAGAATAAAGAACGAGTACAAAATTCTTGGGTTGAAGTTGAAATGATTAATTTCTCTATTCTATTTTATTTATGATTTTGTTTTGCTTGTTTAGTGACTGTTCAGTTTCGTCTACGCACCCTAAATTGGGTATTTAGGATGTCAAATTCTATTTGGGAATGGAAATTATTTCGTTTCTTTTTTCTTCTTTATTTTTTGTTTCTCTTATTCTATTTGAATAATTGCGCGTTTTTATGCCTAATAATTGTTACGGCTTTGTCAACTTCGGCTTTTAGGAATGCGCGCGTTAAACACTGAGTGAAAAAGGATATCTCCAAGTCCTTACATTGTCAACCAGGAAATCAGTCGCCAAAACCACTACGTTCGTTTCGTGTGGTTCGAGAAAAAACCGTTTCTTTTCACTTGCCGTGACTGGTTTCGTTTGTACCCCTTCGCATTGGACTTGAACTTCCTGAAAGAGTTGGCCAGCTGAATGGAGTTTGGAAGTAAAAGCCAGGTAAGGTGAAAAAATTTCCTTTTCAGTTTCGATATCTTTCAATTTCAATTTAAAATCTTTCATCGATTATCATTCTATCAGCAACCTGTGGATTTTCCAGTTTTAATTTCGCACAGTGACAATGAATTCAGTTGAGTATACTCACTGGCTGCTTCATTATTAGACAACACAATCCTTTTAGATCTTACTTACAGCAAAGTATCCAAATTTTTACCATCGCCATCATAAATCTTTGAGCCTTTGTTTTGAGATTTTAATTTATTTGCTCTTTCATTTCTCCTCACAGCAGGTAGAGCCATGGCTTTTTTATTTTTCCATCGCTGTAGATAATTAGAGGATTTCCTCATTTAAAAGAATATGATACACATATTATATTTTTCAGACAATATCACAATCCTGTCTTTGAAATAAACTGTGAAATGTAGCGCTCGGAAATACATTTTTGAATGGATCCGCATTTTAATGACTGTAAAACAAACAATTTAATGAAATACGGTCCACATTTTATATTTTCCTTACCAAAGTAAACAAGTACCCTAAGCAAATTCCCTATAAATTTACTGCAGGAAACGTAAATTTCAATTTCTGTCGTTCTTAAAGTTTCGTAGAAAATTTAGTACTTTGACCTAGAACAGTGATGGGGATATTTTGATTAGAAAGTGTTAGTCAAAGCCCGTTTTACGCTCCAAATATTTAAACCAGCCTTTAAAGTGCGTAAGGATATCCATTGGAAATCTCCCTAAAGCCGAAGTTCGTTTACGAGTCTGTTTCGAGGGATATTTTATTTTATTCCGCAGCAAACCTTTTCATTTACCCTTTTAAGTTAAATATCAATCCGACCCCAATTTATTTAGTTAATTCCGTAATTATATAATGGAAATAACCGTAACGAATTTTAACAAAACATCAATTAAATATTTAATACCGTGTAATCAACGGTATAACGCTATTCCACCCAGAAATGTTCCTAATTTTCTATAACCAACATCCTGCAAAATCTCTTTGAAAGTTTGTTTAACTTCAATATTCCTAGTGTTGATTAAAATAAGGCTTTTGCCTAATCTAGACGACCTTTCTAACAAAGATGGGAAGGGACCCTACAGACTATATGCATATTAATCGCGTGGATTTAAAAGTTTGATTAAGTTTATTTTTCTATACCAAAAATACGGAATTGAATGGGAAAAGTTGAATGAAATTTTAAAGAGAGCTTGTTTTATCCCAAGGACAAACTGAACCTAACTTTGATGTAAAATTAATTAAAAAACTGGCAAGGTAAATACCACATTTTTCTTTATGTTAGTTACTTCTATTTTCATTTCCTAGAATTTTAATTCTATTTGTTCTGTTTTATTTGTGATACGTTTCCAAAGAGAAGTGAACTCAAAAGAAAAATGCAATTAGTGAAGCAATTTTAATTCGTTTTACTTTTAATTGGAGTAATTTGTCAGACAAGAATTTCACGGAAGCCATTGGCAAAGGAAAATTATTATCGAATTTTTCAGAGCAATTGAGATTGCTTAAAAGGAAACATCGAATCGATAAAAAATTAAGGGCTAGTTTGCAGTCTGAAAATTAGATATTTGGATAAGTAGTTAAAGTATTGTCGAAAACATCGCATACTGCCTGCGGCAAGATTGAAATCTCAACTATCAATGAAGTAACTGACGACAAATCTTTTTTCACTTATACCTCTATATAAAATGTTTTATTGACGTGCACAAGACGTAACCCTACAGCAACGATCCAGAAACAACAGGAGCTTAAGGGATCACTTCATATCCCACAGGTAATTTCAATTTGCTTTTGGGATGAGTATTTTTTAATGGCTCGGTTTGTTCAGATATTAGATATTTGGCATTAGACTTTCATGATTAAATAACCAGACATAAAGGCTGAAATTTGCTCCTAAAGTTAAAATAATTGCAATTAAGCCAGCATGACTCCTATTACTCGGAGGTCGATAGAGTGTTTATAAAACTTGTATACATAGATAAGGGGTTTTCATTCGGGCTTAATGGCCGTCGTAAGTTGGAATTTCTTCCTGACGGACGTTTCGCTAGCACGCGTGGCTAGAATCTTCAGAGGTGCTTCCATGTCCGATTCTGGTAGCAGACTGACGCGTTCCCGACCGTAAGTTGTATTTATGTGTGAGTGGCTGTGGTGGGGGAGGGGCGGGGCTTCGCGGCATGTGGCTAATCTCAACTTTCTCTGTATTATACTCAATGGGATCTTTCTTGCGTTTTTTAGGATCGGGTCCCAGGTTTGGTTAAGTTTTAGTGTTTCTTCTTTCTTGTTGAAGTTCTCGGTATGTTTGTGGATTTCTATAACTTCACGTGCAAGACGATTGTGGTATCCGGAAGTTGGTGCAAGAAGTTTGATCTCACCAGAGCGTATTTCATGATTCCATTCACTAAGCGCATGTTCCGCAACTGCCGATTTTTCAGATTGTCCTAGTCTGCAGTTTCTTTTGTGCTCGTTCATCCTGGTTCCCATGGATCTTTTTGTCGTTCCTATTCAGACCTTACCACATGTGCATGGTATACGATAGACTCCAGCGCTTGATAGTGGGTTCTTCTTATCCTTGGCTGATCTGCTGCTGTATTTTCCTTGTTAGCTTGAAGATTGTTTTTATGTTGTGTTTCTTCAAGACTTTCCCTATCCTGTCTGCCACCCGAGAAATGAAAGGCAGATATGTATTAGCCACCACTAGTTGTTCATCCACGTTTTGTCGTGTGGCAGTTTTGGGTCGCATGGCCCTGTCGATTTCAGAAGCATTGTAACCATTTGATAGAAAGGCCGACTTGAGATGATCCAGTTCTTGCTCGAGATATTGTGGCTAGCAGATGTTCCGAGCACGTTCTGCTAACGTTATTGCCTTGGATGGTGATTTGAAAATGCGTGCAGGTACCTGTCTGTGTGTGTAGGTTTTCGGTACACCGTGTGGCTTAGTTTGTCTCCAGATTTCTTTATGAGCACATCTAAGAAGGCGATTTCCTGGTTTTTCTCCTTTTCCATAGTAAATTCTATGCTAGGATGTTGCTCGTTCAGGTAGGTGGCCTAGGAGTTGATTAAGCTTCTCTTCCCCATGACTCCAAACCACAAAAGTATCATCTACGTATCGAAACCACCGTTGGTTTGTGGTCCAAAAATTCTATGGCTTTCCTCTCGAATTTCTCCATAAAGAAGTTGGCTATGACCGGGCTGAGCGGACTTCCCATAGCTACACCGTCCGTTTGCTCGTAGAAATCGCCGTTCCACAAGAAGTAACTACCAGTGAGATGTCCGGAAAAGCTCAACTATGTCATTGGGGAAGGTACTTGATATCAATTCAAAAGATTCTGTCAATGGCACTTTTGTGAATAGGGACACGACATCAAATCTGACCAGAATATCGTTAGGTTGAAGAATAATATCCCTAATTTTCCGGACAAAGTGAGTGGAGTCTTTGACGTAAGAGCTAGTTTTTCCTACATGCGGTTACAAGATGTTTCGCTAGGTTGTTCGTTGGTGCTCCAGGTGCACTCAGTTTAGGTCTTAGCGGGACTTCCGGTTTGTGAATTTTTGGTAGGCCCTAGAGTCGTGGTGGAACTGCTTCTGTTTTTATGATGCCTTTCTTAACCGTGTCTGTTAGGGTAGATAACCTAATCAGTTTGTTGGTATTCCAGAGTGTGGCTTGTGTGGGTTCCTTCTTTAGCTTTCGGTAGGTAGATGGATCAAGGAGTTCCTGAATTTTCCGGTTGTAGTCTTCAGTTCTTAACAGGACAGTTGCGTTGCCTTTATCCGCAGGTAGGATGATCATATATTCCGCTGAATTCAGGTTCCTAATTGCCATTAATTCCTTCTTAGAGAGGTTACTGGTTGGTGGACGAGCCTTTCGTAGAATGTTGGCTGTCAAATCTGGAACTCGATCCTAAAAACCGCAAGAAAGATCCCATTGAGTCCAGAGAAAGTTGAGATTAGGCACATGCCGCGAAGCCCTGCCCCTCCCCCACCACAGCCACTCACACATAAATACAACTTACGGTCGGGAACGCGTCAGGCTGCTACCCGATTCGGATATGGAAGCACCTCTGAAGATACTAGTCACGCGTGTTAGCGAAACGTGAGGAAGAAATTCCAACTTATGACGGCCATTAAGCCCGAATGAAAACCCCTTATCAATAAACCTGGGCCGCGAAAGCCTCACAAACTTTATCTTGTATACATATTTTGAAATTTCCTATAAAAAATACTGTATAATACCTATACATTAATTTCCTAGAATCAATAATTTTTGCACAAAAAGTGCACTATTATAAAATTCCATTATGCTTTTGGTCAATAATATTCTTTCCGAACCTGACAGAGAAACATGCAATGCAGTGGAGCTATTCCAGTAGTAGGTGGAAGTTGTAATGATGGAAATTTAAAGGTTGCCCTCATATTCTCGATGATAGGAGTCTTTTTTTTAGTAAGGTTTAAACTTGAAATAAAACGATGTTACTCTATACCAAACACAGTTGATAATAATCATTATGTCGGAACTGTCATAAAAATGTTGTCCCAGTCAAAAAAGCACACCTGGATAAGAATATAGTTATTATGAATTACAGAGCTTAAACGAATAGGCTATGACATTTTCGTAAATGCCACTGGCCTGAACGAGACTGAAAAAATTATAATATAAAAATCGATGAACCGAGATGATAATAATTCCAGTAAAAAAATGTTTTACAAAACATATTAATGCTTCTTAGGATTATTTCACACACAATTTGTGCTTTTGTTCAAGAAAATATTTTGGAAATAAAAAATCGTATTCGTTAAGATTATTTATCGGACAGCGTTAGAAAACTTAGATAGATTTATAAGATAAACTAATATTAATGTTCTCAGTCAGTATTTTCTACAAAAGTTATGACAGTGATTTAGTTTTGTTATTTCGTGACTAGTTAGTTAGTAGAACGAAGTGTTGAATAAATGGATTTCGTCGTGATTTTTATGTTGTCTTGAAGGTAATTTAATTTTGCAATACCTAATGATAGTATAGTCTGTATTCTAAATGAATTAGGACATTGCTGCAGCCATCATGCGATAAAATCCTGTTACGAAATTGCCTCGGGAAGCCGGCCGGATTCTAAGAAATGCAATTTTATGCGCGTCGTGTAAAAGATTCGGAAAATTCTATTCAAGCATAGGGCTCCAAGTTTTTCTAGATAAATACACTGCTATAAATACCGCGAAGTAGTAGTTAGCGAGGGGTGGTTAACTCATAAAATATGTACACAGATTTTAAATCTTCATTGATTTTGTAGGAGTTTGAGGATTTTGAAAATCTTCATATGATTTTACAGGATTTTAAAAGATTTTAGGTGATTTTGGAGCATTTTAGGGAAGTTACAAGTGTTTTTAGAGATCCTAAAGGATTTTTAGAGATTTTTTAACGGATTTTTGGAGATCCCAAAGGATTTTTGGAAATGTTAAAGATTAGGAATTTTATAGGATTTTACCAGATTTTTTTTTGTTCTAATAAAATTTTGTTAGATTTTTAGAGATTTTGATTGGATTTTGAGGATTTCGAAAATCTTCAAAGATTTTAGATTTATGAGATTTTAGGTGGTTTTGGATCATTTTAGGGAATTTAGAAAGGGTTTTCATGGCAACTAATTTAGGGAAGCCTTAACGATAAGTATTTTTGAAACTGACATTTCTCCATAGAAGACTGTCATATTAAGGAATACTTATTGTTGAAGCTCCCCTAGTTGGTGGAAACGGCCATTAGAGATCCTAAAGGATTTTTAGAAATTTTCACGGATTTTTGAGGATTCCAAAGGATTTTTAGAAATTTTGAAGGATTTTTTATTTAGGAATACATATGATTTTATACGATTTTGCCGGTTTTTTTTTGTTCTATTAAATTTTTTTGTGATTTTGTGAAATTGTATGCGATTTCAAGTGATTTTCAGGGATTCTAAATATATTTTACAAGTTTTTCTGGACTTGTACACAGATTTTGATCAATCAACCGCTCCGAGGTTTAGTTAACTCTATAAAATAATGAACACATATTTTAAATCTTCTTTGATTTTCTAGGATTTTGGGAATTTTGAAAATCTTTACAAGATTTTACACGAGTTCAGAAGATTTTAGATTTTCAAAATTTTAGGTGATTCTGGAATATTTTAGGGGTTTTTCAAAAGTTTTTAGAGATTCTAAATTCAAATGACAAATTTGAATGAAAAAGCGGAAATTTCTAAAACTTTTACTATAGGATTTCATAATGCTTTTCCGAATGTCATCATAGGATTCTATGGAATTCCACCATAAAATCAATGGAAATCCTTGCCAAAAATTCCTCGGAATGACACTACTTATGAAATTTTGATAAAATTCTTCGGCATTCCACTAAAATTTCAAGTTATTCCATAGGAATTCTGCGAAAATTTTTGTTAATTCCATAGCAATTCCTTAGAATTTCACTACAAGATTTTATGGAATTCCTCGAAATTCCAGTCAAATGACAAATTTGAATAGAAAAACAGACAGTCCTAGAAATTTTACCATAAGATTTCATAATACTTTTCCGAATTTCACCATAAAATTCCATGGAATTCCACCATAAAATTCAATGGAATTCTTGTACAGAAATTCCTCGGAATTACAGTAAAAGATTTCATGAATTTTGATAAAATTCTTCGGCATCCACTAAAATTTCAAGTTATTCCATGGGAATTCCACTAAAATTTTATGTTATTCGACAGAAATTACTCAGAATTTCACTTAAATTTAATTCAATTCTCGGAATTCCGCCGAAATTTCTCGCGGTTTCATGGAAATTCCACGGAAATTCTGTTTAATTCTAAGGGAATTCTTCGGATTCCCATGTAATTTCACTGGATTTCTACAATAAGATTTCAAGGAATTCCATGTATGTAATTCGACGAGAATTCCTTGGAATTTTACTCGACATTTCATCGAAATTTTATGTAAGTCTACACGTTTAAGTTAAATTATAGATAATTTGATGAAAACTCTGCGAATATTTCATAATTTTTTTTTTTTCAAAATATCACTGAAATTCTCCAAAATTCTATAGAAATTCCAAATTCCATAATTTTCTTAAAATTTTACTGAAATTCCCCAAAACTTCACCACTGAAATATCCTGGCATTCCACAAAATTTTCATAAAATTCTTCGGAATTTTTCAAAATTTCATGTATTTTCATATATAATATCACAAGAGAAAAAATTTTGTCGGCAAAATGTTCGAAAGGTATGAAAGTTTGTTGCTTGGTCATAGTCATAAGAATTTTTTGAAATTTCACTGAAATTATTTTTTAATAGCCAGAAATTTCTGGGAATATCAATGAAACTTCAAGTAATTTCTCGCCGAAATATATTGAAATTTCATGTCATTACATGAGAATTTTTCGGAATATGTATCACCGAAATTCCATGTTTTTAGCCGGAAATTCTTCGGCATTCCACTTGTGGAATTTTCTGAAATTTTACTAAAATTCAGTAAGAACTGAAATTTCATGTTGAGAATTTCGGTGTAATTTTATATAATTGTTTAGAATTCCTCCATTCATTTAGGATTTCGTGTAATTCGATCGGAATTTCACTGAAATTTCATGTAATTCGAGTGGAACTTAAATTTAATGTGAATTATGTGATTTTATGAGATTTTGCAGGATTTTTTTGGTTTTAATGAAATTTTGTAGGATTTTATGCAATTTCAAGAGATTATGTGGGATTTTGATAAATTTTCGAAGATTTCAAAGATTTTTTAGGGATTTTGAGTAGACCTTATGAGATTTTCTGGGATTTTGACCAACTTGTACATGGACTTTAACCAGTTAACCACCCCTCGGTAGTTAGTTATAATTCGATATTTGTCGTGATATGTTTCGATAAGTGATAAGTGTTGCTGTTTGTGAAGTGAGTTTTAGTGAACCCGGAATCCGTGACAATACCTTGAAACAGAAACATAAGTGTCTTCTGTCTCCTGGTGTTGATTTCGTTAGTTTCAACTGATTTGTGAATACGTGCAAAATGAGGGATGCCTCGCAGGATACTGCTGGAGTTTTAGATCAAAATAATATTACAATTAGATAATTTCTATGAGATTGGAACCTCTTCTTTTGACGCAATAGTTCACTAATTAGTCGAATCTTAAAAAACTGAAAGTTACTGACTGGGTATTTTATATCATTAGACAGTTATTTGCGCCACAACGAATTTTGATTGAATGAAAAAAAAAATGGATATTATATGGTTAGTTCCTTGTATTTCCATACTATCTAACTCTCGTTTCAATAATATTTGTCGCTTGAATGGCATAATCTGTGAAACGAAAAATCTGCAAATGAAAACAGGGATTTTGCATTTTATAAAATGTCCATCAAACATTTGGAAGCGTATCAAAAAAACTTTTGCAAACAAGTGGAGAAAGACTCGTCATTTGATCGTAAAATTGTAATTTTTTGAGAAAGTCAGCCTAAATCTACTAAGGGCCGGTTCGACAATGGCAGTATAAAACTCAGTATTGTAATACCCCGAATATCTTATACCTTGATTTATCCCGAGTATATCTGACCGCCGCGCGCCGGTTCGACAATGATTTTGCAAGAGCCGTATAGTTATTCCGAGATTATCCGAGAAACGTGAAGTTAGTTACTCGTAAAATTTGTATTCGTATTTTGGTCATTTTAGGTATTCAATTGTAAACCCAAGTACACCCTTTCAAGCTCAGGTATAGAATAATTAATTAACATAAACCAGGTTTTTTGGATTTTCTCAGAAAAAGAATCATGATGACTTGCTTTGAAATTTCTTGGTCTTCGGATTAATACAAGTTCTTCATCAAGCTCCTCGTCGTCTGATTCAAAAATATTTCCTTGAAAAAGATCCATTCTATTCTTTTTTCCACAAAACAGAACACAAAAAGTAAAGAACGATTACCAATTTTAAAATTTGAAATAGTTTTTAGGTTATCATGCACGTTGACAAACGGAAAAACCGACTACTAACAGCTGATTATCAATCAGCACAGATAATCAAACCCAACCCCGACCAATAGAAAGACAGTATAACTTTATTCCGAGTATATACGGTCGAGGACGGCCGGATAACTTATACCCTAATTTATTCTCCGAATATCGTTATACGGCAATTGTCGAACCCAATAATGAATTTTTATTCTAGGTATAGCCTATACTAGGTATATACCTGAATTGTCGAACCGGCCCTAAGAAGCATTAAATTTAAACAAGAATTGATTAAATATATCGTAGCTTAATCATTAGAAGCAAAGTAGTATTCCTAAATTTTTATATTTATTATTATTCTTGTGAAGTTGTAAATGGAAGAGTTACCTATTAAAACATTCCATGCGGATTTCCAGTTGAATATTTATTCAATAGGTACATTAGCATCGTAATTCGCAATTCAGTTTCACGTCTTCGTGATATTTCAGGTAGGTATCGAAAATGAATTGCAATGCTAATGTTCAGATACCTACATACATACAAGGTGTCAATTTGAAAACTTTCAATGAGAATATCTCTAATAATAAAGAAGTTAGAGGAATGTTATACAGGTAGGGGGAACTATAATCACCATATTTTGGTAATAATGGCCCCTTGGGGCCCCATGCACCCTAACCCCAATATTTCAAATGGCACCAAACCTGAAATTCAATATTTTTTAACAAAATTCTTGTGCAGGCGAATATTATACTCAAAAATATTTAATTTTAGTTATCACAAGAGGAGTGGTGCCATTCAAAATTTGCATGGGTGCATGGGGCCCAAGATGTCACTCACCCCGTAACCAAAATATGGTGGTTCTTGCTCCCTCTACATGTAGAGCTTCTTTACTTTCAGAGATTTTCGTATTGAAAGTATTCAAATTGACAACCTGTATATTAAGTTAACTATTGCATACTATAATATAACGCGAGAATTTTTCTTTTTTGTCCAGTTTTTACGTAGGTCAAAAAAAAAAGCTGCAAATTTTAACTGAATTAACACAGAATCCAAAAACACGGGTAACTCTACACTTGAATAATGCAATTTAATTAAGTTTAGTTTTATTTCAGTCAACAAAATTTCATTTAATTTCAACTACACGAGAATTAACAGAAAAAAACTAAATTTCCGCCTCTATTAGAGAGGCGGACATTGTTTCGACAGACTGCATATAACAACCGCAAATATAATTAACATCTCCATAATTGATTTGAATATTATTGTTGCGCGAAATTGCATCGAGATCCTAGCCAGATTCTAAGAATCTAGTTGTTTACATCTACAGCGCGTCTATGTTAAAAAATTTGTTATATTCGAACAAACAACTTCTTCTAGATAAATCTGGAATACGATATCGCCATCGTCTATTAATATATGACTATAGGAGGTGAACAACGAAATCTGAAATTGAATAACGGACAAGAAATAAAACAATGTACTGAATACAAATAATTGGGCATGAAAATCTCACATGAGGGAACCCTAGACGAAGCAATTAAAGATCGGAATATACAAGGACGCAATTTGACGCAAGGCAATATCCCTACTGAATGGTGTACTGTGGGATCAAAATATCAACAAAACTAACAAAACGAGAATATACAACACCATAGTCAATAGCATAGTGACGTATAGTTCAGAAGTCTGGCCACTAAAGATCAGAACCGCAAAAATGCTAGAAGCAACTGAAATGGACTTTTGGAGAAGATCGGCAGGCAGGTCAAAAATGGAAAGGATAACAAATCTGAGAATTAGGGAGATTATGGACGTAAAACACACAATAATAGATGATATAAAGGACAAACAGCTGATTTGGTTCGGACATGTACAAAGAATGGCAGATACAAGAATACCCAAGCAAATAATTAAGTGGAAGCCAGGGGGAAGAAGAAGACGCGGCAGACCAAGAAGAAGCTGGAGAAGCGGAGTAGACGGGGAAATGAAAGACAGAGGCTTAGAAGAGGATGCCTGGATTGACAGAGATGGTTGGAGATCGGGAATCGGAAGACGTAGAACGTTATAAACCGATAATTATATATATATATATAGGTAAGTATAGGAAGGTTTATCTTTGTTCAATCGTGTTCATTGTTTGTATTCTTTAACAATAAAGCTTGTTTTGAATTAAAATTTGTTACTGTTTTTAAAGTGGACCCGGAATCCGTGACATTATCCTCGTTTCGTCTAAAATAACATGCATCATCAATAATCTGTCTCTTTGTCTAGACTGGTTTTATTCAATTTGTTCAGTGTCCAACAAGTTCGTCGCCGCGTTTTCCTGTCATGCAACTTCGAGCCTCACCCTCTTCACGTTTTCATAAAACTTATTCAATCAGCAATTAACACGCAGTTGAAGTGCTGCTGTGCATTATAAATGGGTCAATTCGTATACCTATTATTACTTATTTTTTTCTCTTTAATCTATTTATATGCAATTGCGTCATAATGGATGATGGGCAATGGTCATAGTTTCTTATTTTATCATATTTGTCAATGAGTACAAGAACTAGAAATAAAGTTATTCTAGTTAATTCTATAAACAAATCTATTTGAGAATTGAAAAAACTTTCTCGGTTCAATGGTCATTAGGACAGAACAAAAAAAGTGTAATGGAGTAGCTCTTGGGTTTCAAGGCAATTTGATGTGAACATAGTCTTTTAGGGAGTTTCCTAAAAATAAGTAGGAAGGAGTTCAAACTGATGAAAAGTACTTAACGTCTTCGTATGGATTGAAAAAGCTTCCAAATGCCTAGAATGAGAGATTTAATTTCATATTGCAAATGAATTTATATTTACCTACCTATTATTAATGAGATGAGATAGAGGAAAGACTAGGATAGAAAGTATATTATCGGTTATCTGGGGGCCGATTCTCGGGCCAGGGCGTAGAGCTCCCCGAGAGAAAAAAATGTTCGTCTTTATTATTCTCGTATACTTTTCGATAAGGTTGACGAGGACAAAACATTCGTTCTCTCGGCAGTGGCGTAACTACAGGCAGGGCGTAGAGCTCCCCGAGAGAAAAAAATGTTCGTCTTTATCATTCTCGTATACTTTTCGATAAGGTTGACGAGGACAAAACATTCGTTCTCTCGGCAGTGGCGTAACTACAGGGGGGCCGGCCCCCCCCCCCACAGGTCGCTAGGCCCCCCCAGAATTTTTTAAAATAATTTGGTATTTTTTGAAAGCTACGTTACCTATTATAAATTTTATGGTATTACCTACTAAATTTGAACGGTAATGCGCGGCGTTCCCGATCGACCCTATCCGATCCTCTGATCCACCAACGAACAGTGCTGTGTGCCATTGTGCCACCCAAGGGTCAGTGCAAATTGCAATGTGTAGAAGTAATACAATATACCAAAGCCCTTAAATTAGCATTAGCAATATAACAGATAAGTTTGGGAGTTAGAAGAAAATATTTAACCTGTAAATCCGTGAATCGGTGTTGCTGATATTATACTATACAGGGGCTGATAAGCCAATGGTCTATATCGCACTGTTCTACTTTTTTAAAGATTTCAATAAGTCACAATAACAGGCACCAGGCCACTGCCGCCAACTTCACTGGGCATTGGGACAGGTGCTCCCATGAGCAACCTCTCATGGGTGCTCGGAGCTCTCGTGGGAAATGCAGAAGTACATTTGGCCAAACATAAAACTGGTACAGGCAATATACACGGTGAGTTACTAAGCGCGCGGAGAAAAGACTAAATACAAAACTTTTAGATAAACATGAGTACTAAATTCCTAAATGATTTTCCAGTATACAGAGTGGCCCAATAGCTAGTAGTGACACAAATTTATGTTTTTTTAAATGACTACCCCTGTATATTATGACATTTCTGGATTCTGCGGAAAATTCTAGACATATTTCATGTACAATGTCATATACCTATCTTCAACTGTTTCGGAAATATTGACAGTCGAAAATTGACTTTTTTGCATCTTTGACGGACTGTAAAACCTGAACGGTTAATTTTACAAGAAAATGCATTTTACATTCCTATCTTAGTTTTTCATAAACTATCATTTTGCACCAATCTTAAATTTAATCCATGATTAAAAATTCCGCCTAAATTATTAATCTTCGGTTAAATTCATAGAGTTGGTGTCAAATGATAGCTTATGAAAATCTAAGATAGGAATGTGAAAACCGTTTTCCTCTAAAATTAACCATTTAGGTTTCACAGTCTGTTAAAGATGCAAATGAAGTCAATATTTCCGAAAGAGTTGAATATGACATTACACATGAAATATGTCTAAAATTTTCCGCAGAATCCAGAAATGTTATAATATACAGGGAGAGTCATTTGAAAAAACATAACATTATGTCACTACTAGTTATTGGGCGACCCTGTATACTGGAAAATAATTTGGGAATGTAGTAGTCATGTTTATCTACAAGTTTTGTATTTAGTTTTTCCTCCGATCTCCGTTAGTATAGGAGATATGGACCACCGCGCGCTTAGTAACTCACCCTGTATATCTTTCAAATTTGCCTAGTGTGAGTCAGGCTTAACAACAAAAAGTCTCTTTTGAAAAACTCAGGTCAGACAGTTTTTGTCAATGTCAAAGCTGAACAAAAGTAAATGCAACATGTTTTCATGTTATGATTGATTCAAAGATGACACTGACTTAACTATTTTTGTCATTTTTGAGGTGATAAAAAAGGTCGATTTACGCAATACAACACAATAGGAAACTGCGTACCAGCTTTATGATTGGCCAAGTGTACAATAGTTATTTAAACAACAAGTTTTGAAAACGACTTTTTTCGCACGTCGAGACAGTTTGTTGGACCGAGCCGTAGGCGAGTTCCACAAGTCGAGCAAGTGTGAAAAAAGGTTTTCAAACGAGTTTTTTACAATGCTTTTCCTACAACTGCAAAATAAAACAACCAAATATGTAATTTTCATTTGTTAGAAAACTTGAAGCGTGCGAAAAACTTTTTCGCACGCTGAGGAGCGTGTGAAAAAGCTTTTCGCACGCTAAAATGCGTGTGAAAAACTTTTTCGCACGCTGTGCGAAAAACTCTAATTTCAGAGGTTGCCTAGCGTGCAAAAAACTCCATTTTCAGAGGCAGTCGTAGGAAAACATATTTAATGGTCATTCCGTTCCGTGTGGTGGTATCAGTATCATGTAATTTAAATTTACACAACTTTGTATAAGAATTATACAAGTGGTATTAGTCTTAGATTAGGGAGGTATTAGTATTCTGTCCTTTCGTCATTTGTGGTCAATTCTATGCTCTGATTACTTTATATTGCTAATGTTGCTATTCTTCATCTCTATTCTTTGATAATAATCGGGACATGAGGCATTTTAAGACATAAAAGTATCAGGGTAACCTGATATTGCATAATTATTTAACTTTTCCGTACTAGTGCGGAAAAGTGATATTTTTATGGCCTAAAATGCGTGCAGAAAAAAGCACTTTTCGCACGCTCGTAGAAAAAAATAGAAAAATAAATACACTATAAAATAGACTACGGCGAGCTTCCCCCTTCCCCTATAAGCAAATTTATAAAAATATTATCCTGCACCTATGAGGACTTTCAAAATTCGGCGCCTCAGCCAGGCCCACCCTAGGCCCCCCCAGGTGGCCGATCCTCGAGCCAGGGAGTAGAGCTCCCCGATAGAACGCATGTTTTGTCCTTGTCAACGTAATCGAAAAGTAAACAAGAATGATAAAGACGAAAATTTTGTTCTCTCGGGAAGTTCCACTCCCTGGCTCGAGGATCGGCCCTCAAGGGTCAGATGGCTAGTTACGCCAGTGTCTCTCGGGGAGCTCTACTCCCTGTCCCGAGAATTGGCCCCTGGGTAGATGATATTTTATCAACACGGACCGATATAGAAGAAACTGGTAAATGTGATAGGTTTTATGATGTTAGAACATGAATTTGTTATATCAAAATTTATAAACAATATTGTAACGGCCGCCAGTGTGTCAAGAATCCTAGGCTGTCGAATACCCTAGAAATTACAGATTCCTATAATCTAGTAAATTCTGATTCTACTAAATCGGGAAAAGGAGAGTTATCGCGTGTATTCTAGATTGCATATAAATGGATTTACGGCTATATAAAGCAAGCTGGTATTTAGAAGTTTTAAGCTTAAGTTTGACTGTGATACGATTTAAATAGTGATTATTGTTGCGAGTTGTGAAGAGTTTAATTGTTGAGTTAGTTATTAAAGTAATTAGTGTCAGAGTGTATAGTTAAGTGGAATAAATTATTGCTGTGTTATTTGTGGCCATTTGCACGGCTATCACATAAGGGATATATTTAATTTCCGTGGAGCTTTGAATGTTGCTTTTGTTTCTACGAGAGTCACATTCAAAGCTTGGATTAAATATCCCTTAAGTTATAGCGGTGCAAATGGCCGTTGGACTTTGATTCTGGAATAAACGAACAACGAAGATTTTACCTAGATTTTTATATGAACTCCTGCAGTAAGCCTGGCATAACTTTTGAGGCCTATTCTTAATTCTTGGAAAAATCCAGTTAAGTTACTTGACAAACAGAAAACCTATGGCTGAGTTCATGATTTGTGGAAGAAACTTTAGTGAAAATGTTATTATTTTACTTAGGTGTTGATTGGAGACGATGCGTTGAAACGGGAAAATCATTATCAATTGTGACTCGGTATTCTTAGTTAGGTACCTAATTCAAGGAAATGGTTTTCAAGAGAACATAATTGTATTGCTTTGTAGGTGAAGCAGGAATTGGATTCATATATTCAATATTGGTTATGTGCAAAATACAAGAAAATTGTGAATAAACAACATCATTTTCTTCATTTTCAAGGATGCATCAACTTGACAAAAATCTATTTTACATTTTTTTTTTTTTTTTGTAATGCTGGCAGGATGAGAAAGGAAATTATATCTTAATTGCTATTAGTCATATTTTTATTGCGCTTAACTTCTACAAATTGATTGCGAATAGTTCTGCATATTTTTTTCTAATTTTTTACCTTTTGCCAATTTAATCTGCCTTCATAATTCACTCTAGCGCAGACGGCTAATTGAATCATATTTTACAGAAGCCAATTTTCCATGCTTAAGGTAAAAAGTTGGAAAAAACAACTGTTCTGTAATAATTGATTAGACTTTCAAGTAAATTTTGCTCCCTGATGAATGCGTTTATTGAAGCATTTCAGTATGGAAGTTTATTGAAAACAAACTGGTTTCTTTTATTTACCTACGAGCGTGCGGTAAAGTGCACTTTACCGGACGTATTTGCAAATGGAAAGTATCACTTTACCGCACACTATGCGGTAAAGTGCAGTTTACTGCATAGTGTGCGGTAAAGTTAACTTTACAGCATAGTATGCGGTAAAGTAGAATACAAAGTGTGCGGTAAAGTGCACTTTACCGCATAGTGTGCGGTAAAGTAGAATTTGATATTTATAATAAAAAATCCTCTCTCTTTCAGAAAATGTTGTTTTTGATCATTTCTAAATCTTATTTAATTTCATTAATTAATCTGATTCATTAATTAATTTTATCAATGCCTTTTTTTGGAGATGTAGATGCTCATAGGTAAAATTTTGTACCTAACACATGCGGAAAGTGCCTTTACCGCCCTTAACGGCTTGACCGAACTCCGCTTCGCGTCGTTCGGTTAACTGCCGTTGCGTGCGGTAAAGTATCACTTTCCGCATTTGTTAGGTAAATAACTATTGTAATTTCAATATGTGCTCCCCTGTCAATTATAAAATAATAAAATAAATGCAACAGGCAATAATAGAAAACAATATTCGGGATCACTCACAGGAAATAGAAAAAAAGGAAGGTCATAAATTTTATTGGATAATACAAAAAGGATCAGACAATTCGATTTTTATTTATCTCGCTATAGTCTCAAGACTCCCCCTTTCAAATCCGAGACCGGAAAGGGAAACATTAAGTCTAACTAAAACCCTTTTTCTCGCAGAGCATTCACCCCCTTTTTATGTTAAGAGTTGAAAAGAAAATTGATATAATTTCCTATGCTCTAAAAATAGACTAAAAAAAGTTGTCACCATCCTTGGCGCAAACAGCAATAGAAATATAATTGAATCGAGCATGGAAAAAAAAAAGAGGAAAACTATTATTGTTTACCCGTCGAAGCGTTCCATATTCGTTTCGACTTTGTCTCCATCAGCGGCTCTTGCCCCTGCCGCCACCGACATAGGGTTTCCTGGGGGATTTCGCACTACGTCCATCGACCCTTAGGAGCGCATCAGTCGAAACTGGACTCGACAACCATGTAGCAGGACATACTATTTTGGAGAGACTATGACGTGCCTGAAATAAAAAATAATTATTCTCAGGTGAACATAATTTTTTTTTTTGTAATTATTATCTTTAGAGCTGTTTTCTGTGATAATGAGTTTCTTCTATGAATTGTACGATGTATAGTAAATAAAACGCCATGAATTAGACAAAGCTGTTTTGTCGAGATTGTTACAAGTTGTCTTTAGAGTTAAGTGAGTAGGTACTTGAAGCAATTGCTGCTTATTTATCGATGTTAGTACTGATATATTAAATTTTTCAAAGCTTATATCTAAGTATTCAATATTGTATATATCAACTCCAAAACATTATGCACAAACTATTTTTTAACAACTAGGCAATTAATCTCCTTGCTTTACCCGTTTTGAAATTCCTACACAGTACACATCATACTAATTTGTTACGTAAATAGGTAGATGTATTTGATTTAACAAAAATGGGACAAAACAAAGTTTAATAAATGTAACAAGTCTAGCCCACAAACTAAACTCAAAATGGAAAACAATTTTTTGATAACCGAATTTGCATGTTCATATCAACAATCGTTTTCTGGTCATCAATTATTATTAAATTTTTCATACATTTTCTATAGGGCTTTACAGAAGAATCAAATTGGCCTGGGAAGTATTTGGAAGACCGAAATAAATACAAAAAAAAAAAATGGACATTTAAAAACACATATGGAAATGGAATTTTTGATGTAAGCTGTAGTTCATATACTGATCTATTGTGTTGAAACATCTGCATTCACAAAACAAACTATAAACACGGAAGCTTGCACGGTTGCTCTCGCACAGAGAACGCTTATATATTACTGTCCTCAATGCATGTCCCTCATAAAGGATGTGCCAAACCTCAAAAAGATTGTTGGCCAATTTGAGAAAAGCAAAATGGAACTTAACAATAAAGTTGCAGAACTTGATGAACTGGGACAGCATTTCGGCCAGAGAGTGAAAATCATAAGCTTCAAGTCGACAGCAGAGAGAAGGAAGAACATATCAACAGATTGAAACGTAGTACAGTGGACTTTGAAGAGAGTGTTTTTGCGAGTGAGCAAGAATACATCGACCACCTCAAGCAACAAAATGAAAGGATCAGTGAATTGAACAAGCTAATCGTTGATCTACGTAAACTGAACTCCGTTTTACAAGATGATTTAAAGAGTAAAACTCGCAACGAACCCACAAATGACGATTATCAGGAAGATGAAGAATGTTCAACAGATTGAAGGAGAAAAGGGAGAGAATCTGTGTATTAAACAAACACATTTCCAAACTTGACAAAAAAAACTCCCTGCTCGCAGAAAATTTGCTGGAAGCTAAAAACGAGCTCTCCCAATGGACTCTGAAAATGGAAGAGTTAACTGCGTTAAACCAAAGTATGATTAGTTCAATCAGAACTCTGGAACTGGAAAGAGCCACGTATCTCTCTGAGCTTGAGAAACTTAAGTTATCATTAAAGACCACACACACACAAAACATACACAGTGGCACTTGTTAAATCGATAAAGCAGAAACAGCGAAGGCTGTTGTCAAAACGCATCAACTTTTAATCATTGGAGACAGAAAAGTTCACGGACTATCAGGAATGATAAAACAGTTTTCCAATCGACGCTTCGACGTTAACTGCCAGTGGTCTGACCGCCTTAAATTTGAAGATGCCGTCTCTCTTTGCCTCCAACTTTCTAAAAACTTTACTTCCAACGACCATGTCATATTGTTTTGGGGCTCCGAAAACGCCATTGAGGGGGATTCAATCAAGGAGGCAACTGTTCAGGCCTTACTGGAAGTTGGTTACAAAACAAACCTAATATACTTATTGGTCCACCCTTACATACCAACAGACCAATCTTAAATCAAATTATCCACAACCACAATCAGGTTATTTCCAACATTATTGACGACAGTGGCGCCAATGTTCTGTTTCTGCCTATGCTATTGGCCAGTCATGATGGGATTATAGACTATAGGGATAAAATTAACTTGGCTCAACACCTATGGATAACAAAAATTCGCCCATCCTGTGTAACTAAAAAGATAACTGCTGGAGTTGGGGGCATGTACTCGCAGTGCTCAAACCCGTCAAGACACATTCCTTCTAATTCCAAAAACGACATAAGTAACGCCTCAAATTTAAACCTGGATTTTGTGAGCCCATCGAAAATCGTAACCTCGTAACCACTTTTTATCAGAATGTTAGTGGTCTAAGGACTGAATCTGACGAAATTATAAGATCATCGTCCGCATGTAACTTCGAAATAATAGCATTAACCGAAACCTGGCTGAATGACACTTTCTACAACGCTGAATTACTCAACTCCCAGTACACAGTTTTTCGAAGAGATAGGAACTATAATGACCTGGGCAGTCAACGTGGGGGCAAAGTACTAATTGCTACACTGGGGCACCTTCACTCCTCAGGCATCTCTACATCTCAAACGAACCTTTACGAGGATGTTTGGGTTCAGCTGGATCACGACGGAAGTAAAATTATTGTTGGCTAACTCTACGATCGATTGCTATCAGTCTTTCTATGACACCTGTGAAACTCTTAAGAACACTTATTCTAAACACAGATTTCTCATATTTGGTGATTTTAACCTGCCATGAATTAAGTGGGTATTTGAAGACGACACAATAGTGCCTAAAGATCTTCCATCAGCTTCTGCCGAGGTGCTCATGAATACCATGTACTTTCTTGAACTGCAACAGATGAACGTCATTCAGAATCATCTGTGTAGAACTCTGGACCTAATTTTCGTCGACGACTTCATTGATCTCTGCATCACACCCAGTGCTGACCCTCTGGTGGCAATGGATGCTTACCATCCGGCCATCGAAACTTGTTTCTCCCTGGGACAGATCAAGACGTCAAGTGTCAGAACTGAGGTCAAAGTATTTGATTTTCATCGTGCCAATTACTCGGAACTTAACCACTTTTAGATAAACTGCTCTTTTTTGTCCTCAATAACCGACGTTGATACAATGATCACTCTCTTCTAAGAAACCCTTTTTCAGGATATTAACCTTTCAGTTCCAAAGAAAACAATTAAGAGTGATAAATATCCTAACTGGTATGAAAAAGGAGTTCGTGAATGCATCGCACAAAAGAATAGATTATATAAGAAATACAAGAAATCAAGACTGAAAGGTGACTATGAAGCCTACACTAAAATTCGTCGTGAGACTAAAGTCCGCATTGACATGTGCATGTGTATTATATGTTACCAACACTGAGCACCTCGTCCTTCAGAATCTCAATCATTTTTGATCATTTATCAATAATTTAAAGAGGAACTCGAACTGGCCGACGCAGATGAAGTACAAAGATTGCACATTGGATGGCTCCATTCCATGATTCCATTGCTGACGCATTCGCTACGCACTTCCAAGCATCTTACTGCCACGATGACTTAGATATGACATCCATTGAACTTGACCAGTTTGCTACTATCCTATGATCTCATAACTTCCAGACGCAAGAAATTACAGACAAGTTAAATCTGCTGGACATATTCAAAAAAGCAGGTCCCGACGGAATACCAGCTATATTTCTGAAAGGTTACTCGTCTTCCTTAGCCTTACCACTTTGCATTATTTTTCAACGATCTTTGGATTGTGATTGTTTTCCTGAAAAGTGGAAGTTTTCCCTCCTTCTTCCCATTTCCAAGTCTGGAGATAGGTGCGATGTTGAGAACTACCGTGGAATATCGATACTTTCTGCCATTCCAAAAGTATTCGAATCAATCTTAACCGAGGAAATATTCGGAACCTATAGACTTTACCTTATGCCAGAACAACACGGATTCTTTAGCAAGCGTTCAACTGCATCCAACGTAGCAGTCTCCCAGAACGTCGACGCTTATACAGATCTAGCCAAGGCTTTGGATAGCGTGTGCCACCTCCTTCTTATAAGAAAACTATCAGAAATTGGTATTTCTGGAAACTATTTAGCATGGATCAAATCATATCTTGAAGATCGAACCCAGAGGGTTGAAGTGTGTGGCTACTCCTCAAAAAACTTCAAGGTCACCTCAGGTGTTCCCCAAGGATCACACATGGGACCTATTCTTTTCCTGTTGTTTATCAACAATGTTTCCTCCTGCTTCCATTTCTCGCACTTTCTCCTATGTATGCTGATGACCTGAAATTTTATAATGTTAGGAATGGAGTTTCCAACCCACGGCAACCAGATCTCGACAGATTTGCTTATTGGTGTTCTTCAAACCTACTGAAAATCAACATATCCAAATGCAAATCAATAACATTCCACAAGAGTACATCTCCTCACATGTCAACATATAAGATTGGTGGTCAACAAAATGATAATGTGGAATTCATCAACGATCTTGGAGTAACGTTCGATCAAAAACTGATATTCAAAATGCACATCGATAATATTGTTGTCAAAAGCTGCAGATTGCTTGGCTTCATTAAGCGAAATACCAAACACATCAACGACACAAAGGCACATGTCTTTACAACGCCCTTGTACGCAGCACTCTTGAATACTGCCCTATCATCTGGTCCCCACATTATACCATCCATATTAATAGACTAGAGAACGTCCAAAACAGGTTTCTAAAATACCTACTATATAAACACCGCTTTCCTTCATCTGGAATACCTTATGAAACCAGACTGTTGCTGTGTGGGATGATGAGCCTTGAGCAGAGACGGAAACACGCCCTATACTCATTATTCTTTACAAAATCCTGAATAATTGGATAGATTGCAGCACATTATTGGAATCAATATTACTTTTGGTCTCCATTAGACGAACCAGACATCAACTTTTTTATGAGTACCCGCACAGAACGAATTATGGATTCACAGCTTTTGTGGACAGAACAATTTGCAATTACAACAGAAATTATAGGGAGTGTGATCTTTTAAATTTTTCCTTATTGTCGATTAAACGTGTGTCTAAACCTAAGATTTTAATTTATATTTGCTTATGTGTATACTACTAGTCGAACTGTTGTTCACTGTGATTTTAGCCTATATCTTATTTTTTTTAACCATATTTTCATGTATGTACCTACCATTTAGTTCTGTAGTGTACTGATTGATTAAATAAATAAATAAAAGTTGAAAAGCGCGGAGCGATATATATGGGATTCATGGCAAGAATGATATTGAAAACACTATTGCAAATAAGAAAATCAATCGAGTATATGAGATAAAGAACATATATGAAAGATATACACAATACAATTTAGAAGCGTATACGACAACAGAATAGAAACCTTGGGGGAAAAGGAATATCCAGCACGTCCAATAATAAGATGGTATATGATGACATCCGTCAGGTAACGGGGACAACTTTTATCTCATCGTCTCTAAAGTGGCTTCACGACAGAAAGATATGATCAAATCGACCATGGAAACCTTCGCCGTCTCAGGAAAATTTATAGCTTGAAAACTAGACGTCAAAGAATGTTTAGTGGATTAAAGTTGAGGGATTTTAATAGAATCTTGTTCAAAAGGTAAGAGACACACTGTTTTAACTACGCTGGTAGAGTAGCAATCCTGATTAAAACAGTTCTAGATACTCCTATATGAGAGCTAATGACGATGTCCACATACAGACAGTTACTATTTAGATTGTGACAAAGAGAGGTCGGATTAGGATCACTTCAGCCTACTCGCCATCAGTGGATATTTTACTGGAAGAAGATCCACAGAATTGAATACAGGACAGGATGCCAACCATCATTAATTCGTGACCTCAACAGTAAATTCACAGCCCCGGAATCCAATTATAGTAACTGATATGGAAGTCAAAAAATGTTCTTACTACCTTATAGTTCATACCAAATAAACTTGTAGTTGTGACATCGATGACGCCATTTTTAAAATCGTTATGGCCAACCGTGAAATTATTCGGCGTCGGATTGACTTAATTGGAATTTGAATTTCCCGCTGGTCATTCAGTTGGTAACACCACTTCAAAAAATGTAATGTTGCCAAATGAAATTCTTGACATTTTGAATTTTGATTGCGTTTTGGCAGTTTACGAGTTGTTGGTTTGAGTGCTATTTATTGTGAGCTAGTTTTTCAAAAACAGGTTATAGTGCGAAGTGTACAAGATGCCGAAGCAGCTTAACAGCCGTTGCAAAGAACTAATCGCATCCTTGTTAGAATATTTCGAACGAGAACGCGATAATAATGGCCCTTTATGTCCCTTAAATGCTGTTAGGAAGGTGAGTTCACAAGTCGTTGATGTCGTGTGACCAAATAGGAATTTCCAATTTGAACTTAATTTTCTCTCATTTTTAGCGCGTAGCAGAGGCTTTGAACTTAAGTATGTCCACTGTCTGTGCTATTTCAAAGGCAATCAAAAATAACGAAGTTTTGGAATCGCCTCCTAAGAAACAATGCACTTCAAAGAGAGTCTGTGATGTTTCAAAGCTCGATAGCAGTGCTATACGATGGAACTTCCTGATATTGCCGTTAAACGCATATCATTTTTGAGGTCTTATCTAAGACTGAAACAGGAGGCTTTGTAGAGCTTTGTACCAGTTTGTTTTCTTGGACGAGACTTGATTGTTTCAAAATGTTACCATTAATCGCTCTTGGCAAGACAATAACAAGCGACGTGTTAAAACTACGAAAGTTGATGGTAAAAGGTGAATATAAACATGAATACAGAGAGCAGTTGTATTAGATGTACAAATTAAATGCTTTTTTTAGATATATCGTACTTCATGCTGGCAATGAAAATGGATTGATTGAAGGTGCATCGCTCGTATTTTCATCGAAAACTCAACTTAACGACTATCATGGGGAAATGAATCAGCAAAACTTTGTACGTTGGTTCGAAAATCAGCTGCTGAAGAACTTGACTGAACCATCTGTCATTGTTATAGACAATACTCCTTACCACAGCATGTTATTTACGAAGACACCTAATAGTTCGTCTTCCAAGGCTGAAATTCAGAATTGGTTAACCGAACAGAAAGTTGAGTATCCAAATACAGCATTGAAATCTGAACTTGTTACCATTGTTGCAAGGTAAGTTACCTACAATCCCTAAATTGTATGCATTTTATGCTCAACTTTTCAAGTATTGATTTTTCAGGAATAAACCAACAAAAAAGTATGTGGTAGATGACTTGGCAGAACAGTATGGATATAAAGTTTTACGACTACCTCCATGCCACTGCACTTTTAACCCGATTGAATTTATTTGGGGAATTGCAAAAAACTATTATAACCGACATATTGGCAGAGATGGTTATACTTAAGATGCTTGTTCAAAAATGTGGCGAGAGGCACTGGAAACTGTTACCCCTGAAATGTGGAAATAATCGACGAGTGGTATAACAGGGAACAAGTAATGGACAGGCAAGAGGTTCTTCCACTTTTTATCAATGTTGATGAAGACTCTAGCGATTCTAGCAATTTCAGTGATCCAGAATAATTGAAAATATTTTTGATGGTTCAAATATTCATAATATTTGATTATTTATAGTATTTAGAGTGGCTGTAAATAAAATGGGTACTGATTATATTTTATGTGATGATTGACAAATGAGTTGTTATTAAATATCTATTAAACCAAGCTTTGAAACAATGTTTATAATTCAAGTAATAAATGTTTGCATTATATTATAATATAATCCATTATTTTTTCTGAAAATATTTTGACCAAAGGAAAATATGCAAGAGACGGCAACGCTGTGCCGGTCGAGCTTGACAACCCAACTATAAGTTTATTTGGTATGAACTATATATAGTCTGTCGATTTGAATCTTAATAAAGGAATGTGAAATGGTGTCTCCCTACATTAGAATGTCAATGGTTACCTGACGTCACACCTGTTTTTGCCATATGAAACATCCCCTCGCTCTTCATACGGAAAGTGTCAGATTAAAAACGACGGACTTTATATTTCATGTTGCTTTCCGTCAAATTCGTTCATTACATTCACGACAAAACTACCAGCCGTTAGCCTAGCAACAAAGCCAACTTCCTATTACAAACGAAACGTTTTTCCCAGAACACATTCTCTCTGATCAGATAAATGAGAATTCAATTTTTGGCCAAAAAACTACCATGTATGTACCTACTCACTTGTGTTCTAATTGAATAAAAGATCCTGCCTCAATTGATAAGAAAAAAAAACGGAAACAAGCCGTGACCATTTTACGATGCCGGCCGTATGTTGAAATAGAGAAAAAAGAAAAAAAGTTGGGGAATTTATTAAATTTCTGTTGCTGGCAGGCAAAAAGGAAAAACCAAATAGAAAGGGCCTAATGGAAAAACTCTGGTAAAAAAGTTGCACACTGGAGCAACTTCAACGTTTAAAATTGTATACCTACCCAAAGAGCGTGTTGTGTTTCTATCATTAAGCTAAGTGAGAAATCTTGTAATGGACTGCACAGGAAGGAACAAGTATTTTTACAATATATTACATAAATTTTGCCTCGTATAGCTCAACACACCAGAGAGCGGATAATCTTTATTGAACGATCACTTTGAGGTTGAGTGTAGTTTATTAATAGGGGCGGCATTCAAACGGATCAAGTAAATCTAAAAAAAGACGCTCTTTTTTCGAACAGGTAATTTATAAACCAGAAAAATTCTCTAACATTTTTTTGCTATGGCAATTTGTCGAGCAATTTGTTTGAAATAACAAATCACATATACCTAATTGAATTTCCAAATTTACAATTGGTCCTTATCTGATAAAACGCCACCATTTGAACACACAATAGCACCTAAATCATCGTTTTCATCCCAAAAGCATTGAACTTTGAAACATGGCCTTTCATGTCGCTACATAATTTAGCAGACAGATATGCATTGAACAAACACGAGATAAATTTCGTGCGTGATCTTTCAACTGAAATAAAAAATGTTTGTGCGTGAAGTGACGCACTGCTGTCGTTTCCACTTACACATACGTAAATGCTCCATACATATAAGCTACGCTATACGCATCCATTTACCCTGCTGCAGTCTCCCAATCAAGCGTGTGAGTATCCCCTCTCGGGTCGTTGCTGACGTACTGTTTCATACTCTGTTACATGGCACAAAATGGACACTGCCACTTTGTTACCCGCAAAACGCGAGGGAGAAGTAGATAATGAAACTTGAAGGAAGTGAGACAGAGAAGGGGTAGCTAAAACAGAAAGAATAGAAAGAAGGGGTTGGTTGGTGGCTGAAATCTAGAAACGTGATTTCGTGTAAAGGGTTGCCGACTAGCTTCCAATGCCGAGAGGGGTGTGAGTCAATTAAATAACTAAATATAGAGCGCCACCTGCTTTTTCCCTGCAGTACACGAAATCAACCGATATAACGAAAGCAGGCAACTTCTACGGACCTATAGCAGCACAACCTGACATATAAACGTAAACAAGAAGGAAGGACAAAAGTGAAACGCTTTGCTACAATCAGGTACGGGTTTTAATTAGAACCAGTAGAAATGCAAACCAGAACAGGTTGACTCTAGAGCAGGTTCGGAGAAGAAAAGAAATCTTCTAGAAACTAGGAGTACCTACCTAACCTTATATAGGTACTCTAAAAATAGTATTTACAATAAATTAACTCAACTTGAGTCACTAACAGCAATAATACCTGAAATATAAATAATTAATAGACAAGCTTACTAAATGCAGTACCTTCGTAAATGGCGATTTAACCCCGGGGTACAAGTATTTTCCTGTATTCAGTGCAGCATGTATTTATGGGATATTAGAGAAATATAGATCATTAATTAAACTTGAAGAAACAATATATAGCCTGAGGGGAAAATTTAATAATATGGAATAATATAGAAGGTATGGATAAATACTTTAAAATTGAAGTACCTAACAGTACATAACCTAAATGGTAAATTTCATATAACAAAGGTAATAATTAATTGAAACTGAAATAACAACATCTAATCTGAAGGGTAATTAAATATTGTAGTAGAACTGCGTTGTTGTGGTGATTTACTCCAACAAGGGGTTGGTAAGGTTTGATATTAAGACAATACAATAAGAATACAAGACACTTATCAAACCTGAGTAGTTCCTAATCTCTAGAGGCGAACCTGAAGGATTGGATCAATATCTCCCAATGTTTCCGATGGCCTGGAACTGGATCAGGATTGCGACAAGAAACAAATGGCCCTGGGCACTGAAGTTCAGTAGGAGTCACTAAAGCTTCCAATGGTCTAGACGAGGCTGGAGACTGTAGGTACTACTTGAAATATACAGTAAGCTTAACGTATAACTCTTTACTGAAAGTCAGGGACCAAAGCGTGATGAATAAAAGGTGACATCTAAAGGTAAAGGCCTTAAACAAATGGACTTTATGAGACTGGGTGTGGAGCAATAGGTAGGTATGTCCAATATTCGGAATTTAACCGTATAATTAACAGAAAACTATGCTTTTACATAGGAAATAGAGAAACACAGAGAAGATTAATAAGAAAACCCACTTACCAAAATTACTTTGGCCTTTAGGAACAAACAATTGGTCACGTTGCTCTTTTTCGACTCACAAAAAAAATCCGCACAAGGCGATTGGGTGCTAAAATAACGGATTAGCCACCCTAGATTTATGAGACAACTCAGAAAATCGGCAAAATGTGCCTGAGGAATTTTCCCGAACACTTAATCGTGGGAAGTCCTCGACCTGAATGACCTCTGCTTGTCCCTGCAATGTCCTTTAAAAAGTCTCTGTCAAAACTCCAAGGTGGAAGGTACTGGGGATTTTGATGGTAGTTGTGGCATGGTACTTATTCAAATTAAGTTAGTACCGGTCACTGACCCTATTTGGAGCGCTGGCAATCTAGTCAATCTACTCGGATCAGACAATCAGCTGTGCCAATGTAAATTTTGTAATTTTATTTATTAATAAATTAACTGACTATTTATTTTAACCCTACCAAAAGTAAATCAATTCCATTATTAAACCTCTAACTTAATAATTCTGGGAAGAATGAAAAGTTTAAAGAAAAGTGTGACCACAATTATCGGATAGAAAACAGTGGCTTGAGGAAGGTATGCTATTCAGAGAGGCGAATAAGCTTATTTCCTTTTATTTTGGCCCGGGAAAAATCATCCCGTAACAACTCCCCTCACACTATCGGAATTTTCGTAACGCTCGAAAATTGTTGCCTCCTCAGCAAAGAAGTATCACTTCAGTTGACAGTATAACGGATCTAATTGGAATACTTTTCATGTGAAAATTTCACAGTTTCGGTATATAGTTGTAGGTTTAATTGGGTATGGATATGGATGTTAAATCCCATTTGGGAATGGGAATTGATTTGTTTTTCTTTATTTTTTGTTTTCTCTTATTCTAATTGAATTGCGCGTGCTCTATGCCTAAGAATGATACGGCTTTGCTAAATATGGCTTTTAAAAATGCACGCGTTAACCACTAAAAAAGGGTACCAGCAAAGTCGTTACACTTCCTGCCGACAAGTAGTACCAGTTGTCAAAAACACTTCGCCCGCTTCGTGTGGTTCGAGAAAATAGTCCCGCGGTTTTCCGGTTGCCGCGACCGGTTAAATCAAGACGGTTTCGTTGCACTCCTACGCATGGGACCTGAACTTCCTGAATGAGCTGGCCAGCTGAGTGCAGTTTGGAAGTAGAGCAAGGTAAGGTGAAAAAAAATTCTATCCAGTTTCGATATCTTTCAATTTCATTTTAAAATCTTTCATCGATTACCATTCTATCAGCAACCTGTGGATTTTCCAGTTTTAATTTCGCACAATCATTGAGAAAAAAACAGGGACATTTAAATTATTGAGTTGATATGACGGCTTAAATTTTTCCTGTAAACCCGAATTAATATTAGAAAATTAACACACAGATGTGGCGCTGATTACGTGGCTACGTTGTTTTATTATTTGCTTTTAGGCTTTCAGAGATAACGATCGATCGATGTTCATTACACACAGGAGAACAAACACTTTCGCTTTGGCTAAATTTATCGACGCGTAATTGATCACAGAACTATGGACAAGACGAAAGTGGAATAAAAAAAGAGCGAAATAATTACATTATTTAACAAGGACAAGTTAAGGTATAAATGGGAGAGTTTAGGTTTTGTTAAGAAAGCGCTCTGGATACAAGGGTTGAAGTTCATATTTTGCTGGCGATTGGCAATTTGAACCCATATTATAATTATAATAATACATATTTTCCATGATGCTTTTTTTGTTAACGTTATTAGCCCCTGATATTTGATATCAAATTATTCATTTCAACGTTTGAAAGTGAATGATTTTCTTCTCTACGTGTGGAAATACAGTAGGTCTTTTTTATATTTGATAACAGAGTCGACAGAAATCGCATCTACTCTAATCTACAACTAAATCAGTGTAGATACAAAACTAATTGTTGTGTACATTACTCCAGAAAAGGTATTAATTTACCTAGTAGAACGATACATTTTCATTATTTTCCCCTAAGAAAATATTGTATCGTCAAAATAATAAATCAACTGGGCCAAGAAGAGATAACCCAACTAGCAAAATAAATATCCAGAAGAACAAAAGTATTATATAGACATCCGTTAGTGCCCTTTTGAGAAGAGTTTTGTTCTATAACGCCAAGAGTTGACGCACTTTTAGGGAATGATCGAAATTATTCTATAATTTGATTGTAAGAGTTAATATACAACAAAAATTAAAGAACAAACAGCAATCAGATGTATCTATGTTTTATTAGCGTTGTATAAATATTTATATAACTTTTTACAAAGCCCTCTCAAAACAGTTAGAAAAGATAGATAAAAGATCTGCATAGCAGTTCTAATGATTATGGTAATGCAGCTTCTATAAAACAGTTTTATATACATTTTGTACTAAGTTGTATAGCTTACTTTAAAACTATTTGATAGAACATGTATATATTAATAGATTACAGCTTCTAAAGAACTACTTTAAAACTATTTTATAATGCGTTTATAAGCTCAGAAATTGTTGAATCCGCTTCTTTCTGAAGTTTGTATGCCCATTTTTTTGGCCAAAATAAAGTATTCTTATGTTCTCATGACTCGGGAACAGTTGTTAGTTCTCTCTTGCCTTTCTCTATCGTTTCCACTATTTTAAACATTTCAACGGCACGTCGAAATGATCCTTATGGGTGGGTTGCCAGATTGGGCAGTTTGTATTAAGATCATCTATTTTGGTTAGAAAAAAAAATACAAAATAGTAAAATAGATGTAAGGTTTCAGGTCATGCAATTAACTATGTAAGTGTTTGTTCGTATATTGCCTAAATCGTGTTAAAAAATCCTTTATTCGACGTTTAAGTGAAGAAGAAAAAGTATTTGTCACGACTTTCGTCATAGTCCACTTTAACATTGGCAACCCTCTGAAATTTTAAATATTGCATGTATAAACTGCACTTTTAGCGCGTCCTTAGAGAATATTACTCAACTAAAGCCTAGTATAACGACGCAAATAGAACAAAAGCGTTGTATAAAAAATCCGCCATATTTTTATTTGTGTTTTTGCTTTTTTCGTATGACGCCATTGTGGAACAAACATTTTGTAATACAAAAAACCCATGAAATAATCATTTTTTCTGGGAAAACTCGCTATTATGTAGTTAATCCATCACTTACTTTCAAATCTTGCCCAAAAATAGCAAAAATCATCAATATTATTATTTTTAGTTTTCAATGGAACCGAATTTATTGAACCTAATTTTCATGAATGAAGAGGCGCATGCATTTTTTGCTGCAAAAGTATATAGGTTTTGTCAGAAAATTTTTCCGCGCACATAAAATTACACCTCGATATGCGGTTTATTGAAAGATTTTACAACACATGACCATATTTCTAGACCTTCGACCTGTTCGCCATGTTTAAATAACATCTATCGACATTGTCTTCTTTCTTGCAAAACATACAATACAATACAAACACTGTATACCTATATGTATTTGAATGCATTAGTTATATACTCTCTTATAGAATTGTCAAACATCAAACAATATGTCCATAATGCAATTTGTACTTGCCTTTTAAAATAAATGCATTGTATAAGGCAGTCGACAAGGGTGTCTTTATGACAGTTTTTTAAGAGTTTTTTAAGTATGCCTACAAAAATTGTATAATGATTATATAGCATCACAAATGCAGATACAATACCATTAAAACATTTTATAAAAATTGGCCTTTTTTGGTTCTGTATCGCATAACAGTTTAAAAACTGCTTTTAAAATAATTTGATTTTATCAACATTTGTTGTGTTGTTGTTTATACAAACATTATAAATATCATTTTGCTAGTTGGGAAGAGAAGAGCTGGGGAAAAATAGTTAATAATGGGCAACCCACTAAGTACCTACTAAAAAAATAGTCTATGGGTAGGTGTAGATACCTACTTGGATAATTTCATATTATAAATAAAAGTCTTATTGGAAATTGAGAAACTATGAAACGTAGATACGCTAATAAGATTATTACCTGGTACATTTTTCTATTGCAGTTACCCGTAAGTTTGGCCACAACGACTTTCCCACTTTCGACAATATTTATTTCACCCTTAATTTCATCGGGAGGGCTTTTGTTTGATGACACTCGTTTGTAAGCATAAAGCTAACACATTAACTGAAAATTCTGATACAGCTGTTCCCATTAAAAGAACGTGCTTGAAGTTTGAAAGTTCCTCCATCCTCCGTGATGCATATCTTCTGCTTTCATTTACAAAAAAAGTAACGCCGAAGTAATATTATGTAAGGAAGCAAAGACAAGGAAGACACGGAGAAGGCTTAGAAACTCTTAAATTAGGACACTTAATTCTACTATAACGACGATTTCAGCTCCGTCCGTGGAATACGATTTTTATAGTGAAAAAAATACTGTCCAGACACTTGAAGAATATTAAAGCAATATTCCAGAATATACAAATAAACACCATATGATGCACCAACATCGACACATCGTAATGAAGAAATAGATAAAATTTTATGAAGACCTACTAAATGCCATCGAAGAGAACCCTGATGCACACTTCCCATAATAATATGTGGCGACTTATATGCTTAAATCGGACTAAAAACAGACCCGTCAGTAACAGCTGTTGGAAACTTTGGAAGCGCAGGCAGAAACGAGAAGCACTACTAGCATTTCTTCTTGAAAACAACCTATAAGTACCAGATGAATAACTTCTTCTCCGAAAAAAGGCCAATAGAAGATGGACATGGGAAAGTCCCGATGGAAGAACCGAAAACAAAATAGATTACTGCATTACCAACAAACGATATTAAAGATGTCACGGTTCTAAACAGATTCACAACGGCGCCGGCGAGCCACCACAGATTAGTTAGAGCCACTATAGGAAAAAATCTCGGGGAGGCCTATGTCCAGCAGTGGACGAATCGAGGCTAAATGATGACGATGATGATGGTGAAAACACTATTGTACCGATATTCATTTCTCCGTGACATACAGGGTGTGCATTATAATTTATCAAAAGTAATTAAAACAAGAAAATCTGGGTTTGTGATCCTAAAAAAAGAATCCATCGTCAGATTTCTTCTGAAAGAATCCTTTATAGTAATTTCTGAAATTCAAGCTCGTTGGGGGCGCATTCGATTTTTTCTGTTTTTACCCATTCAGAATTTTTTTGTTGACTGCCTGCAGAAATCAGTTTGGGTAGCATATAAAACTTTTTCGTTGCAGAGCATACTGCTGAACCGTATATTTTGATCGAAGTCCAAAGAGTTTCTATTTACATGGACGCTATGCGTCGTTTAGGACTTTCTGTATCTTATGATAAAGTCTTGGAGGTCACCTCAAATTTATCCCATTCAATAGCAATCCGTGCTGACGAAGAAAAGGTTTTGTGTCCCATGAATTTGTGAAAAAGACTTTTTACCGTGGCCGCGTACGATAATAATAACCCCTCCAGTGCAACTTCAGAGAGTTCCTTTCATGGAACCAGTAGGTATCTCTGTCTTTCAATTGAACATTGAAATTACCAGTATTTCAGAAAGGAAATTCAAAACTATTATGCAGATGTTGCTGAGATACGAAAAAGGACTGTAGCGACATTGCCAGATTTTTTTAGTGTTGTTCCTGAGTATACTCTTCAGAACAAGCAACCAGATATTCAACTGATCGATCAACAAGTAGGAGAAAAAATGATCCCAGAAGGTAGGCACAGTGTTTCTATATTTCTAACTACTTCAACAGCCAAAACTATCTGTTTCTTTTTTCAGCAAACATGGAGTGGAAAAAAGAAAAAGATTGGCTTGCGCACGTACAAAGTAAAATGTCCTTGTCAGTTAATGAGATAGGTTTACCCATAGATGGTTTACCCTTATCCTCTGTACATTTTTATCTGTTATGGCCTTATCCAGTGTGTCCCAATTTTTTGTAATCTTTGATAAGTTTTCTTGTCATGTACCTAGTCTGTCATCGTAGTCCTGAGACATTCTACTTTGTCCATTTTTATGTTCTTCTCCATACTTTGAGGACTTGTTCCAGATAAAATATTGAAAAGCGTATAGGAGAAATACCGCCCTGATTGGCTTAAAATCCTTTGTTCAGCTGTTCTGCATCTTCACTTTGGCGTCGCTATTGTTGTATAGCTTTTTTAATCGCCTCAAGTAGGTATAGGTTTATTTTTTCTAACGGTTTTCAAAGTAGATTTAAGGGTACACTGACATAGATTTTTTTCAGATCTCCATACAGCAGATATAGATATAGTTCTTGTCCGTATGCTTTTTTCGTTTCAATCACTATTGTGATATACAAAACAAATGGTTCACAGTCGATCTTACCGCCCTTGACCTGGCTTACTCTTCTTCGTTCCTAACTTTGTTCCTCCAACGAAAAATCGCACCTGTCTTTTTTCCCTTTTTTGTGAATTGTGTATATGTAAGAAGTTTTGCTTTCCTTTTTCTTCTAATAGATACTGTGGTTCCTCATTTAGATTTATACATACGTTTTTAACCTCGAGAAAGTGTAGTTTTGATCACATATCTTTCTTATAGCTCCGCTCATTCTTCGATTAGTAGTTTCTTAAAGTGTTGATCACATTCAAGAATTGTTATTGGAGATATAGTTTCTCTTTTTCAATGTTCCTATAACTTCACCCAAATCTAGATGCTTCCATCACCTTCTATTTTCTTGCATATTCTAGTCAATCTTCCTTAAACCCTATCAATCTTCATACTTTTGTTTTTGCGTTCTTGTAATTTTGCTCATTCTGGTATGGTTTTTCGGATAAGTAGGTAATGTACGTGGTATTAGTAAGTAGGTAGGTACTCAGTCTTCTATTAACCTCTTACCTATACTTACGTCGTCAATCTCTTAATCTCTCCAGTAACTATGGCGTTTTTTTTAGAGGGTTTTCTTCTATTTGATCTAGTGTTTCGTTTGCGACTTGGTAAAGGCTGGTTGTTGAGCATTTTGAGTAGTAGGTACCTACTACCTATGCGTAGGTATCTATCTAACAACAAAAATACAATAAAACCGAGCCAGAATGAAGGTACGGTTCTACGCAGAAATAAAAATTTATGTTATAAGTTATTCAGGGAATACATAAGACTTCAATACTTTATCGCCGAGTCTGAAACTCCGAAACAAATAAGGGAAAAGTATAGCAGACTAGTGGAGTACATAATTTATAATATTTTGCTTCATACAGCTCTTTGAATGAAAAAAGAAAAACTGATTATATGTCATTTTTTCTATTTTATGCTATAGGAAACGTGTTGAATAATATATGTATTCTGGTGAATATCCTTTATTGGCAACCGTACGGAAAGTACATTCTTTCTTGACGCGTTTTACTTAAAAAACTATTTCTTTTTCAGCATAGACCGGAAAGTACTATGTACTTTCCGAACGGTCGTTGGAAAAATAGTGTACCTACGTAATACGCCAAGAAAGTGTTTTTTTTTCGGACTGGCAGACTTCCAAGACTCGGCTACGCAGTACTAACACTCACCCCGGACTCCTTACGTAATACATACTATTATTAAGAACCGTTTAAAAAGTCCCATTTTCCAGGAATAATGGTTTACTTACTATTTAAATGGAATCTATGGAGATACTGGCGATAAGAATTAAGACGATTTAGAAATGTTGGCTAAATGATATTTAAATTTTAAAAACACAATAACAAATCAATATAACAATTACCCGAATAATTTAGCTAATGTAAGAGGAAATAAGCCCAAAAGCACGCTTAGGCCTTAAATTTCCAGAGGAGAGAGAGTAAAGCTGTGGAGTAAGTACTTAATAATGCGCCATGTGTTTCAAATAAATTTAAATTCCTCCAATTTAAGCAATTGTTTTAATTTTACTCAAATTGTTCAAAGGATAATATAATATAAGGATAATGGAATACAATATTTTTCATAAATAATAAAATGCATATCTACATTCACATTATTTAATTTTCCATTTATTTCTACCGAATAATTATTTTCATCATAAGTGCCGTAAAATAAACCTTTCGACGTCAAAAATCGTGCAGTGGCTACTGTGAAAAAAATTATTTCAACTAATCTCGTCAGAGCAGACAAGAGACCATGACATGTAATGATAAAGCAAATCGCACGTGCACAGATTAATCAGAAGCGGACGGAAAACGGAACGGAAAAATGTACTTTTCCTCACACTTCATAAAATTCAACAGCATTTGTAGAATTTGGCAATAAAATCGAGATTTTTCCAAAATTAACACTGTTTAGGTTTAAAGTGTGTGAATCCTTCTCATATTTTGTTTTTGTTATTCTTTTATTCCCAAATGTACCTATATTTTGAAGCTATACAGGGGGTAGCTACCTTGACTTTTTTTCTACGAACCTACTTTGTGTTGCACCATCATTGGATAACTCATTGTTTACCCTTTACATTTTTATCCCAAAATCTTAAATCGTACTATTAGTTTTTGAGATATCGGTGTTAAGAAGTTTTTGAAACTAGTAATTTTGAATTTTTACTATCTCTTAGACAAAAGAAGTCTGACACGAAAATCTCAAATACACATCAGGGAAACCAAATAGTAATGTGTTTATTACTTAACTCCCATCCCTATTGTCTTAGGGGCTTAACGCCCCCAATAATTTTTCTAAAATGAGAACCCATCCAGTGTGATACCTCCTTTGAAAGGTTTTTTATTCTTCTTTGGAGGCGTGCAGAAGCAGATAGAATTACGATAAACACATTATTTGGTTTCACCGATGTGTGTTGGAGACTTTTATGACAGAAATATTTTGTCTAAGAGAGATTAAATATAACTATTGTAATAATGACACTTTAATGTTGAGTTGAACAAATAAGTAAGTCTTAATTATTACTTGGTTCAATTAATTTTAATGCAGAAATATTGGGGGAACCATTATCAAAGTTTTCCAAATTAGGTATACTAAATTAAGCACAATATAGTATGTACTATTATGTATGTTGAAACTTTTTAAAATGTGCTTTCGGGAAAAATTCCAGATGCATGTAGGTAGTTGCGACTCATATGAAAATATAATAGTCCTGAAATATAGTTAGTTTCATATGCAAAAATATCTTTTTAAATAGCAAATGGCGCTTAACCATGTTAGAGGTAGGTATAGGTACCTGAATCTGAAAAAATTTACTCAAATATGGAAGAAAAATCCATTCAAACCTCGTGTACAAAACTCGACAAAAACCTAATCAATATAAAATGATTCTCATTTTTAGTTTGATCACGCGAAAACTTATCCAAAATCCATTTATCCATTAGTCAATTTAATTAATTATTACAAGATATATTGGATGGAATATTTCCTTAGGGGATTTACCATTTGAATAAATATGAAAAATGAGTTTTATGATAAAAATTTCATATTAGAGGAACATATGCTTTAGTGTAATTATTAGACTTTTTGTTTAACTTTTTATAATTTCCTCCCCATCATATTCCCTCTAAGTAATCTCTAATAATTGAATCAAAAACATACTTACCAAATTCTTGAAAAAAACGAAATCTTTCTCACATATAAACTAATAAATTGTCTACATTCAAGCAGAAATAGCATGATTCATTTTTTCATGAAAATAATTTGAAGAAAAACAAGCGAAAACTTTTCACGGGAAACTTTTGCGTGATATTTCTCTTCTGGAAAAACAGGCGCGCCGCACCGACAGGGCTGATACTGAACTGAAACTGAAACCGCGTTTGCTGCTGAAAATTATCGCTCTTCTTGTTGCGTCCGATAAAATCAGTCAGTGGCAGAGTTTTGGAGAGAGTTGACAATATTAATTTTTAATGCGAAGGTTTCAAGTACCTACCTAATGCCCAATAGCACCACAAATCACAATCAACAATAAGCCTCAAAAATATTGCTAAAAATTATATCCTTGGGTTGAAAATACAAAATCGTTTCACCACTGGAATCACTCCAACTCATTTATCTCGGGCGTGTGTAGTTTAATTAAACTTATTTGCATCCAATACAAGATAATCATTGTGTATATACAAGATAATGATATTGTTAGATTCAGGTTTTGTTACTTTAACAAAGAGATAAATAGACAATCATATTGGAGAAAAATAATGCGTGATTAACAATAAAAAATTAAAATAATTTTGATACATTATTATGCGAGGCATTAGAACACTAAACTAAACTGCTGGACAAATGAAACGGAACAAGCGAATTTTTAGTTTAATTTTGGATTCCAATATTACGTGAACTGAAGAGGATATCAATGAGTGATTTGCGTAATTTAGAAGTTAATTTTCGCAAACTACTCATCGATATCTATTTTAGTTCGCGTAATATTGAAATTTGAAGTTAACCTAAAAATTCGCTTGTTCCGCTTCATTTGTCCAGCAGTTTAAATACATGAAACTCCATATTTTGGCATCTTTTCTGATGGATTTTTTCTCGGATAGCTGTCTCTATCATATCCCCGATATCATTAAAAGAATTTTCATGTTCTAGGAATATTTCCACACAGTGATTTTTGAGAAATTCTTTCTGGAACAATTCCTACAAGAATGTACGCTTTGGAACATAATCTGGAAAATCCAAAACAAAATCATGCCTATTATTATGCCTTTGAACTTTTGATTCAACCCATGACAGCTTGTCTTGGACTCTGAATAATATGGTAATACTAGCGCAACTGATTTTTTTTTGCTCACGTTTGGTGGCATAATGTGTAGACACAGGCTTTCAATATTGCTTGTCCAGAGGTATCGAGTCAAGGATTAACCTTCCTTCTAGAGCGTTATTCATAAAAGTGGACATGGGCTTTAAAACAGAAGAGACACATTCAATAATATGAATAGAAGAAATTTTACTACGGGTAGGATTATCTTTGATATTACTTAGTACCTACTCAACTTACTAATAAAATTACTTTCAATCGTAGTGCTTTTAGTGAAAATTACCACCACAGGAAAAGAAAAAAATCAAATCAAAATTATTTTAAAAAAATCAATAGTATAATATTATTAAAAAATAAACTTAAATATGACATTAAAAGACATTCAACAAAAAATTAGCTGGGATATTCAAATTTTCATTACTGAACCAAATCAGAATAAATAATGGGATAATATTGAATCCGTCCACTAGACCATCCAATAGTCAAACAAGCTCCAGCGTTAAAATTTTGCACGAAGCTTATAGCAGTTGGTATTTCTTCAGCTAAACCATTAATGAGAGCCCTTAAATATAAAGTATTAATTTTAAAATTATCAAACTGTTTTAAACAAAACTTACCCTGGTATAAGTTGCATACAGGGTTGCCTGAGAATATTGAACACAGCTATAGCATTTGTTTCTTGAAACATTACTGCTAAATATTTGCCATTTGGATCAGTTTCCATCCATTGGATTAGGCCGCCTACCATTTTACCATTTGAATCGACTTTGGGGGTTTCAAATATGGGCAGGGCTTGGTTGGAAGAGGAATCTGGAAAAAATATGTCAATTTTAAAACTAAAATATCAACTTTTCAATTAAGTTCTACATAAGAACTTAGGTGAAGGGAGGGAACCAAATCTATTCCAGTAAACTGTTCAATCTCTTTTTTTATGAATGACACAAATATAGTTGTTTTTGTTTTTGGGAATTTAAATTACCCCAAAACAAACTGGAATAATCTTACTCTTTCTAGTAATGATAAATTGAGTGAACTTTCCCTGGACAACTATAAGGAAATGAACACTCATCAAATGGTATATCCTCCAACACTTTATAGAAGAAATGACGTATCTCAATTGGATCTAATAATGGATATTAAAACTGAATCCCCACTTGGACGTAGTGACCATGAAATAATATTAAGTGAGTCACAAATTAATCCACCAACAAAAGACACCAACAAGGTGTTAAGTAGAAACTTTCGGAAGGCAAATTATGATGATATAAACACTAATCTATAGCAGCAAAATTTTGAGCCAATTCATGATTCATAACACATGTTTACCAGAACAACAGTATGTAAAGAATCAATTGGTCTTACTTGGCAAAAATGATGGATGAAATCCTGAAATGTGGTTATCTTTCTGACATTTGGACACTAGCAATATTCACTCAATTATACAAAAAGACGGATCGACATCTGGCATATAACTATTGACCAATCAGTTTAAGTTACAATTTAGTCAAATTCATGGAAAAAGTTATTGTCAAAGACCTCACGCCATTCCTAATGGAAAATAGGGCGATCTCTGAGCACCAGCACAGTTTTCTTCCAAAAAACTCCTGGACTAAAAGTTTTGATCAGGGCAAACTAGTAGCCAGTGATCTATTTGGATTTTGAGAAGGCCTTTGACAAGGTACTACACCAGTTCCTCATTCATAAACTGAGTCACGGTATCAGTAGGGATCATTTACTTGCCTTCCTTGGGATTTCCTAACAAACAGAAAATATCGGGTGAAAGTAAATGGCGCGCTGTCCTCGTTTCACAATTCACACGGTACTAATACTACTAATGAGTGGAGTTCCTGATTCTCACCAGTGACTAAGCGGCATATACATATAAAATCATCAATTATTGTGTTCTATGCTGATGACACAAAGCTATATGCAAACCCCGACACGAATAATGAGGATCTTCAAGAGGACATTGAAAAAATAAAACTGTGGCGTGACAAATGGAGGATGAACCTAAATGAAGAAAAGTGTACACTTCTGAGTGTGGGTTTTAAACTGTGTGGAGTTACCTTGTACCAATAATGCAGTTTTCAGTCATGTGGAAGAGCAGGAAGACTTTGGAGTTTTAATAAAAAATATTTGAAATGAAAAGTCACATAAGCAAGGTTATCAAGAACACAAACTCTTTCATTTAGGAACTGCATTAAATGAGCATTTATGGATCATTCAACAGATTTTTTCTTGAAAGTTTACAAGTTATACATACATCCTAAATTGGGATATGCACATAATATATGGAATCCATACTTTATCAGGAATGCTTATGTTAGAACGTGTTCAGCGGAGTGACTAAAATTCCGCAACAACTATTTAATGACAGCTATGAATCTGGCCTCTTGACACTAAACCCCTTGCAAAACCCTCTTAAAACTAAATTTAACAACAATAAAAGTCAGGAGACTAAGAGGTGATTTGGGGGTGATTTAATAGACACCCATAAAACTTTTAATGACTAATATAATGATTCTGCGATTCCATTAAAAATTAGTGAAAACGTACAACTGCATGGACATTCCCTCAACTTAGAGACAGAGAAAACATCTAAGCTCGCAAGCAAAAATTTTATAATCAATCGAATTGTATATTAGTGGAGCATGTTACCAGAATAAGCGAATAATGCCAGAAATCTAAACCGCGATTTGAACCTTCTCAAAAACAGTGTTGCTGGGAATTACCACGAATCTTATTTAATTTGGAGCTTAAATAACGCATTACCACTACTTTTACACTCCTCAAATGACCTTTTCCAGATCACATGCTAATAGATCATTGGATTTTTCCGAAGGGTCAACCACTATGCTTACAAATGTACAATAATTTCCATATTTGGCAATCACTGATCAATGAATCTCATGTATTCCCATCCCAAGAATTGCGACTGATTGCCAATGATTTACAGATATTTTTGTATGATTACCAGGTGATTTCCATTTTTTCTCGGGATTCTTATATCATTCCCAATTGATTACCTGATTATCTCGATGATTTCCTGCAATCATCCGGTTTCCAGCTGATTTTATTATGAAAACGATGTCTATTTGTTAAGCTTCACATTGATATGACCAAAATAAACAGTCTTTTCACTTATAAAAACAAGTTTCCACTGAAAAATTGCCAACTTCTGTATTTTCAACTCTTCCAAAAGTTATCCACTTTTATTTTTATGGTTGTCCACACCCACACTGATTTTGTTGTAGGTATAAATAGCTGTGGTGGAGCCCTAGATACCATTGCGTGTCTACACTGCATAATATGGATCTAAAATAATGGATATTTCTATCATTTCACTAGGATGTTGGTCTGAATCAGAGACATCTTCAGAGTTCAATTAGGGTTTCACTCGACAAACTTACTTCTGATTCTGATTCAGATGTGCTATCGTCTCTGCTTCTCACTCTACCTAGTATTTATTCTACTTTTCCCCTTAAAAAAACAAAATTAAAGTTGAGCCCTGAATAATCTCTAAATTGTACCGAATCGCAATTGCTAAACCCTGATGTGTGAAGAAATTCTGCGTCTTCTTTTGGCAAGTCGGATTTGAGAGATGTTTCAAGATTCATGCGAGGATTCATGTTTTCCTTTTCATGCTCTTCAACATTGTCATATTTTAGGTCTTATCTCACAGAAATCACAAACCAATCAGAGTGAATTTCATTGGTTGAAAATAGTCAACAAATTGGTTGTTGGCGATTTGCACCAATCAAAAACGCTCTGACTGGTTTGTGATTTCTGTGAGAACAGACCTAATCTTCATCTCGTTCTTCTTCTTCTTCAAATTCTAAACTCTTTGTGGTCTCGGGTTCAGTTATTGGGAAACTCGTTGGGATATCAAATTCATTTCAAATTGTCTCGCACAGCCCTGTCCCAACCAACATGAGAACCGTTCCAGAACCAGTAATTTCCAGTGGCCCACCTATTTTTCAATAAGTTGAACGTTTATCCTACTTGACAAATGAATTGATCAACTGGAAATTACCGTTCTAGAACGGTTCTAATGTCGGTTGGAACAGAGATGTTGCTTAACCCTTTCTATACGGGCCGTGTTTTTCATAAAGTAACCCCTGTACGGGAAAATGCAGGAAATTGGATATATACGGCACTCGTCAAAATATCCGTTTTTAGAAGACGGTTGTATACGGCACTGGTGGAGAAGTTAAATATATTTTTTTAAATTTATTTATTGATAAATTTCACAAAAGTATTATTTCTAAAAAATACCTAATACATTGAAATATTGGTTAAAAAAACACTTTATACAAATTAAGTAGAGCAACTACAGCAACTACAGCACAACTCACTAGTAAACAGTACAACAAATAGTCGGATAATTACGGCACTCGTGTCCAGGCGTCTGATACATCGAATTCGTAAAGACTTGTTCACACTTGCTTTTTTCCCCACCATGCGATGTAGATTGTCATATTTAAACGGATAAAATCACCGCCGTATAGCTTCGGCACCCGGGCTTTGAGCAATTTGTGTTTTTCATTTCACGGCGGGCGTACTGAGACGGAGATACGTATATATACGGCACTAGTATAGAAAGGGTTAAAACTTAGTCTTAAAGGCAAATACACAACTGACCGGTACGCTGTAGGTATTGTTTAAAATGTATGATATGCGATTTCTGGGTTAGAATGGTGGAATGGTTATTTCCAGCGATTACCACTAAATTCTCAGTGATTGCCAATAGACTCCTTTATTATTCCAATGGACTCCTAGGAGATTCCTAGCGATTCCCAACGGATTTCCATATATTCCTGATTGATTACTATGTGATTCCCAAACAATGTACAATGATTTCCACTCGGATTTCCACTAGTGGTTTACCCCTCGGATTTTTCATTATGTAAATAATTATTTTTTTATGTTTTGAAAACAAAGATTATAGGTATAGATCAAATACGCAAACACCAAAATTGAAGACCTCTATATTAATTTTCTCTGATTAAATTTTAAAAAATAGTTCAAGGCAACATTTTGTGTTGATTTGAGTAATGACAATGTCCTCGACAATGTCTGTCAGGCCTTGTAAGACAACTTCCAAAGCAGCTGAAAAGGATTAACACATTCTGACCAAAATTGTGGTAATTTTGCATTTCGTGTGCAAGGGGAGTTCTCTTTTTATTGCTCACTTCCGTTCCACATATTTCTCTGCTCAGAGTATTAAGTATGCAGTACCTCGTGCATTACCTACTTAAGTTTTTATGGGGTTTTAAACCTCTTGAAAATTTGTCTAATAACGATTTGTATGCCACATATTATGCTGCGTAAAAATATTATATCACAAGAGAGCTATTAACACAGCCTATTAAATTATGTGTTTTTCAACTAGTTCAGCAGGTACCTAAGCTTGTAAAAGCTTTATTTGAACACATCAATGGCTTAGTTTTTGACGTGTTGGAACAAACCTACAGTATGTATAGAAAAGAAATTTCATAAATTGTTATCAATAACATCCTGTTCTATCTAAAATAGTTTAGATGCATGGTCTCCAATTTATCCGAGAATTTATCCCATTCCCAAAAGAAATACATTTATTTTGAAATAAGATAAATAATTTAAACAAATTCTTACCAATATCAGCAGTAAAAACTGTATCATTCTTGACAATAACACGATAAATCAAAGGTTCTTTATTGGTAGCAAAAAGCAGCACTTTCCCACAATTAGACCAGCAAGCCGTCTGCACCCTTCCACTGACCACAGTCCATCTCTCACATTCCCAGCTCCTATAGTCCCAAACTCTGAAGCTCAATCCATTTGAGCATGTTAGGAATTTATCTCCTGATGGCGACCATTTAACTAAGACCTGGCCATGTCCTCCTGGTCTTTTCAAGGCACTTGTCTGGTCTAACTCTGGATCCCAGACTAATATTGTATTATCACATGCAGCCACGCTTACCAGCAATTCGCCTTTCGGGGACCAGGCTATTGACATTACAGGTTTGTGTTCAATTCTTTGTAGAATAAGTGCATTGTTGATGGTTGGTTTTGGATTTAGGGTGTTAGGGTCAAGATTCCAGAGAATTATGCCGTTTCCATGAGCTACGGCAAGTTCTGTATTGGACATCGGCCTCCAAGCAACACAAGTTATGTTTTTCTGTTCTTTACATCTTAATATTGGATGATAATTATTGTTTTCAGCGCTAAAAACCCTTACGCTATCATCACATGTGACTACAGCCAATTTATTACAATACGGGTGCCAGGAAATAAATCTTATTGTGCTATTTTGCCAATCTTTAGTCTGACTAAGTTTAGTTATGAGAGTTGGTGGCAGGTAACGGACGTTTGGGTTGAAAATTAGGCGGATTTTTTGTATTAAGTTTAAAATATTCAGAACAACACTTGCACCATGAGAAACAAGGAAAGTATTATACGATTTAACCAACTGTAATGCCTCAGCTGTCCCTCGATTGAAATAAACTTGAGAGAGTTGTTGTAGAAATGGACCCCGGAGAGGTAAAAATGCGTCTTTTCCTTCTTGTAATTGGTCTCGAGTTATGTGGATTTTTGGAAGGTGTTCCACCTAGAATTTGAATGCTGTCTCGATTTATTTGGAAATAAACGGCGTATAATTACTTACAGAGTTGGTAAAAGTGCCAACATTTGCATGTTGAGCATTCATGTAATGCACTTGTCCATTGATGTCACATACAGCTATTTCGCAGTTATTTGGCAGGTCAGAATCGAGTAAACTGGCCATAATATTTATCAAATTAGTTCACAAGCCTCATACAAGAGATAAAACAAGTAGAAAAATAGAAATAAGTGAAATATTTGTATGAAAGAGTCAGTTTGAAAAAGTGAGGTTAAGTTAATGTTTTTAAACATCTTTTGAATTGATAGAAACAGTCGGAGCACCAGCTTATTGTTCTCTTTTTTTATTTAGGAATACTAGAAAGAGATGTACGTGCTATTTACATAACGACAATTTCATAACATAACCTAAAATGAAAACAAAACAAAAAGGAAAGCAGGAAAAAAATATACAGTTAATTTAACTTTTTAATATTTATTTAAAATAGAAAATGTAGATTACGTGTTAAATATGGTCAGCATAAACAAATCCTTTTTGTACGGTATATTTTTCGCTTCCATAACGTGGATAGTTTCTCTGTATTTATATGCACAATTAACGAAGACTTTGCAACCAAATTCCAACAGCTTTGCTCCTACTTTTGAGCCAAAACTAAATAAATTTTTGGAAAAACAATCATTTGGGCTTGAAAAAGGTCAAATACATCCCGACAAAGGCTACTTGAAGAAAGCAAATGGATTTAATAGTAATAGTTTAGTGGATAAACTCCAGCCTATTGTGAAGAATGCTCCCAATTCTAGCAATAAATTTGAGCAAGGTAGAAACCTTTTAAGTTCAAAAAATTTCATATAAACTAAAGCTTTTCCAGATCTCTTTGATTTGGGTCTTGTACAGAATGACAAAGAACTGAAAATCAAAGATGAAGGATACAAAATTCATGCCTACAATGTCCTTATAAGCAATAAACTCAGCTACCATAGAGAAATACCTGATACTAGAAATCCACTGTAAAAAAAATATGTCTCTCCAATTTCGTAAAACTAATATTTATTATTTGATTAGATGCAAAGATGTTATTTATCCACCAAACCTTCCTGACGCCAGTATAATCATTTGCTTCTACAATGAACACTATCAAACCCTCTTGAGAACCATTCATTCCATCCTGGACCGGAGCCCTGAAAATCTTTTAAAGGAAATCGTTTTAATGGATGATTTCAGTGATATCAAAAATTTACATGAAAATTTACAGCAATATTTGAAAAATCAAAATCTAACAAACAAAGTCAGATTGTTCAAAACGAAGCAAAGGGAGGGACTTATAAGAGCTAGAATATTAGGGGCACAAAAGGCAAAAGGAGATGTAAGGTTTTATTTATATATAAATTAAATATTGTTGCTTTAACATTATTTTTTTTAATACTTAGGTTCTTGTATTTTTGGACAGCCACATAGAAGTAAACCAAGGCTGGATCGAACCCTTACTATCTAGAATCAGCAGTAGAAAAACAAATGTAGTGATGCCTATAATAGATATTATCAATCCAGACACTTTTGGTTATAGCTCAAGCCCTTTGGTTAGGGGAGGATTCAATTGGGGCCTGCATTTTAAATGGGAGAATTTACCTAAGGGCACGCTAGACAAGCCAGAGGATTTCATCAAGCCGATTAAATCGCCAACAATGGCTGGAGGCCTGTTTGCTATCGACAGAAAATATTTCATTGATATTGGGGAGTATGATGCTGGAATGAATATTTGGGGTGGAGAGAATTTGGAGATTTCTTTTAGGGTAAGAGTTTGAAATTACCTAATAATTATTGTAATTTATTTTCACTTTTCTCAATTGCATACTGTAAATTCCGGATGTTGGAATTTAGGAGGATGCTAAGAGCACTTGGTAGTTTGTGGTTTGTAGGCTGGGTTCTCGGCTGGGTTAGTACACCCGGGAAGTTTGGTAACTGGGGAGTAAGAACCACTGTTGGATTAATACTGATTTTTATTAAATATTGGAATTAGGTGATGTGTAGATATTTAATCAGGCCTCCTTCTGCTCTCTTTATAGTGACCACTCTAATAGTTGTGTCTTTACCTGGATGCACTTCAGGAATTCTTGCTAGTGGCCATTTGCTTGGGTTGATATTCTGATTCTTTACTAGAACTAAATCTCCAAGTTTGAGTGAATCCTGGTGATTCTTCCACTTGTTACGCTGCTGAAGTTTATGGAGATAGTCATTTGACCACCTCTTTCAGAAATATTTCTTAATTTTCTGAACTAGTTTCCATCTTCCAACAACGTCCGAGTTTGTTTGTAGTTATTGGATCGGGGAAAGGTATAATTTCTCTTCCAACTAAAAAATGACCTGGAGTTAATTAATTAATTTAATTATTTATACCATAAGTATCAACAGCCAAACAGCCAATTACAGACACTTGCTTAGTCTAGAAATACAATTACAATAGTTAAAACAAAAATTCAGACACTAATTTATCATCAACAATATTCTTAAAATTCCTTAAGCTAACCATGTCTATATCTACGTCAGAAGCATACTTATTAAACATTTGACTCATCTGATATAAGGTGATTGCTTAAATAAATTTGTTCTAGGGAAATCTTTTTCTTATCTCTAACGTTCATTCTATTTACTACAAACGGCAATTCACCGAGTATATCATGACTGTCAATATTTCCCTTTAACAACTTAAACATAGCACACAAACATGCTTTTATTCTACGACATTCCAAAGGCATCCTATTGAACATACATAATAAAATTCCATTATGACAGCCTTGTTGAGGACAAAAACCAAACTTCTTAAAAAACACATACTTTAAAAATTTCCTCTGTATTCCCTCAATAAGCGATATCCATACATTATACTGTGGTGACCATATAATTCTATTATACTCTAGTTTCGGGAGCACTAAAGCTTAAGGCTTACGTCAATACTGAAATTTTTGGTATTTTTTATCACAAATCCCATTATTCTTTGTGTATCCTGTATCGTAGTTATTCTATGGTCGTTAAATGACATTTTTGTTTCAAAAATTATACCTAAATCACGTTGAGAGCTTACCCTATTTAACAGAACTATATTGATTGTTAAAAACATTATGATTTAGGGAAAAGAACATACTAGAACACTTATCAATATTCATATTGAAATCATTACTATCACACCAAAGAGCAACACAATCCAAGTCACGCTGAATACTACCACAGTCATCCTGAGACATAATGCTTGCATACAGTTTAAGGTCATCAGCAAACAGCAAAGTTTTGGACTCTTTCACTACATCAACAATGCCATTTATTGCTATCAAGAAAAGTAGGGGTCCCAGACTAGAACCTTGGGGGATGCCTGATGTACTTTTATACACTAAAGACATACATCCTTTTATTTCAACATACTGGATCCTGTTCAAGAGGTAGGATTTAATTATATTGATTAAACGGGGGGGAAAATCAATATTCATCAGTTCTTTCACAACTACACAGTGCCTAACCTTGTCAAATGCCTTTTCCATGTCTGTATAGATCACATCTACCTGAGCTTTATTCTTTAGGGACTCGTCAACAAACTGGGAAAATGTAGCTAAGTTAGTGAAAGTTGATCTTTTTGGTAGGAATCCATGCTGGAATTGTGTGATTTTAGAAGACACTTCATTATAAATCAACTCAAATAGGATTCTCTCAAAAATTTTAGACACTGCAAACACAATGCTAATCGGACGATAATTCTTAATCTATTTTTCAGGCCCACTTTTATAAATAGGAATTACCTCACTAGATTTCCATTGATCAGGATAAATTGAAGATTTCAGGATTAATGTGAAAATAAATCTCAGTGGTTCAACCAAAGACTCACTACACCCCTCAAGAATATATACATATAATATTCACGTTTCAGTTGAATGAGATTAATAATTTCTCTGTTGAACCAAACAGGGTATTTTTTGCCCACTTGGGTGGATTTTGTACACAATCGCGTAATATACTAAAAATTATTTCATAAAACCTTCCCACTGCCAAGTTAACATCCGCAAAGTTACAGACAACTCCAGTTTTGGTGTTTGAATCGGTTATACAAATCCACAAAATTCGCTCTTCTAAAATTATATTTGGTACCTATTGGAATCTTGTTTACAGTCTGATTTACGGAGAGCTCTTGGTAGGACAGCAATGGATCATCATCAATGTTTACATTCAAATCACTGAGTACTGAAATTATAGAATCGAGAATAATATTGTTTGCATTACGGCTTACTGTAAGTATCACATTTAGAATTAGGGACAAAATAGATCACAGCAATGTACAAAAATGTATTAGAACTCTGAAATTGCTTCTAATGATTGGAATCTTGATTGAAGAACTTTCTTTATTTCAACAAATTCCTGTATTTCATGGGGCTTACATAGCGATTGTTCATAAAGTTTGTTGGTTTCATGATCCCATTTTCGATAGATAGGATAATAGGATCCTAATTGAAAGTATCATTACTTAGATTATTGATGGCTTCAAGACATTCCACAACTGTATTGTGAAGCTGTTTAATCTTGAATGATGATTCGTGATTAATCACTGGTACATTTGAGATCCTATCTTGTAGTTTGGAGACTATAAGTCTGTTGTTGCTGTATTTGTCATTGCGAATATCCGAAGCAGGGCCATAGTTGGTTTCTGCTTTAGACAGGTGCTAAGTCGTCCAACTCCCCCTCTCATGTGCGATTTATGATGCTGCATTTTCTCTATTATCGTAATTGTTTGATTTTCATGAACCACTTTGATGAAAATATCTCGAAATGTGACCCACTTTTCATATCGGCTTTCAAAAATTGATATTAACTACCAATCAAATTTTGAATTTAGACACATACCTACCTGCTGAAAAAAAAAGAATCTCTCTTCTTGAGAAGCTACCATTTCCAATATAATAACAGTATACACATTTTTGGATGTATTTGTTTTGATTTGCTATTTTAATTTCTCTAGATCTGGATGTGTGGTGGTAGCCTAGAACTTATCCCTTGCAGCAGAGTAGGACACATTTTCAGACATAGAAGGCCTTATGGTTCACCTGACGGGCAAGATACAATGTTATACAATTCTTTAAGGGTGGCCAACGTTTGGATGGACGATTATAAGGATTATTATTTGAATCAAAACAAACAGGCTAAAAATATGGACTTTGGTGACGTTTCTGCCAGAATCCAATTAAGAAAGGAGCTGAAATGTTTCGATTTTGATTGGTATTTGAAAAATGTTTATCCAGAATTAACTTTACCCAATGATAATGAAGATAGACTCAAGAAAAAGTGGTCCGCTTTGGAACAAGACAAATTTCAACCTTGGCATTCTAGGAAAAGGAATTATGTTGATCAATTTTCAATAAAGTAACAAATTTCATATTGAAACAATCATCAACACTAAATATATTATTTCAGGCTTGCTAACACTAGTTTATGTCTTCAAAGTGCCAAGGACACCAAAACCAAGGGTAGCTACTTAGTGCTGAGGCCATGTTTGAAATCGAAAAAGCAAATTTGGTATCAGACAGATAGAAATGAGCTTGTTTTGGCTCAACTTTTATGCCTACAAGCTGGCAAACCCAAGCCGATTTTGTACAAGTGTCACGAGCTGGGCGCCGATCAAGAATGGAAACATAAAAGTGGGGTAAGAATAACTAATTATTTTTGATTTTTTTTTTTATAAACTTGTGAAATTGTCTCCCAGAAAAACACTCCGATCTACAATTTGGGAGCAGGAACTTGTTTAGGGGTAGCAAGGAAAAAAGTAAACGCCACAGTAGAAATGAGATTATGTACTGAACCTGAATTGAATACTTGGGACTTGGTTGTGGATTAAATTTTTTGAATTATTTTTGTTAGATCTGAACCTCTTGAGACTGAACATGGCACTTGACATTTCACATTTTTTTTATTGTAGAACAACTAAAAAAAAAACGGTGTTTGTCATATTTTAGGCAGCTTGTGCAATAATATTTTTCTTTGTTTCTTGTTACAATTTACAAATAATGAATGTTAAAACAATTAATATTGTGTTGTTTTATTTTTTTAAAAAAAATAAACTAGACATTAACACTATAACACGATTTCTTTCAGTTAATTAATTACAGCTTTGTAAGGTCTGCCATTAGCAGTTTATACTCGGTTTGGTACTGAATTTTATTTCCCGATGCGGTACTAGCTGAAGGGGCTCTGCCGATATACCTAAATTTGTACAAAATGGTTAATGAAAGAATTATTTTAGGTGTCTACTTACATTAAAGGTTTTGCACCCTTCAAAGCAGTTATGAGCCTAGGTTCCATGTAGTCCCAGCAGCCTGAATTTTTGTGCTCCTCTTGGCCCCAATATACTTGAGCACCACTGTATTTTTGAATTTCTTTTAGGATTAGATCGTATGGAAATGGACAAAGCTAATGAAAAAAGTAGGTTAATTTGAGAAGGTAATTTACAACACACATAAAGCTATAATATGCCAAATTCATAACTCAAATGAAAATTATAATGTGTCAATCTATATCAATTAGACCATCCTCAGGGCAATTGAAGTTAGATCGCTGAATATCTCAGATTCCTCATTCTTTTGACCTAAGTTTTTTTCACTTGTTGCATATGTTCTTCTGTTTTTTTGTAGGCATAAGTCATCACTGCATTTACTTCCTGGTGATCTTAGCCTCTTCCGAAATATCTAATATTGTTTATTGAGGTTCTTTCTCTCTAATTTCTTTCCTAACTGCCGTTATTGGGGTAGTTGCCTTTCTTTCCAGCAGTAACTTTTTTATTTTCTGTTATTGGTTCATTGGTTGTCCAGGAGTAGCTAATAGATTGCACTTTTAACAGTCTTTTCTTGCTATGGTCCTCAAAGCTCTTATTGATAATTGATTTTTGACGACTAACTGATTGTTAAATTTTGAGTTGACAGTGCAAATTCAACTTAGATTGCCCTCAAGAAAGACCATAGTCATGGTAAATTGAAATGTTTTTCATACCATATAGATTAGATAAGAACTGAAGGTGGCACAATAGGGAATTTTCATATTTCTCAATTTATTTTTTTTTTAGATACTTCCAGCAATCAGATATTACATGGTTCAATTTTTTTCCATTTTAATTTATACGTTGGTTGTACGAAAAAAAAATTATTGAAATTCAAATCAAAAACTTTGGCGCGAAAACGCGATGGATGAAGAATATTGTATAGGACTACTTTTGAAATTTAATTTCACTTGCAAGTTCCCTTTTGACAAGCTTGTTCACAGAATCGTGACGTCAAAAAAAGGGGCCATCATGGAAGCATTGTTTTGGCGGGAATTTTTTTATTTCAAATTTAGTATTATTTTTTGTGTAACAAGGGCGGTATTAGTTAAATGAAAACTGGTCATATGGATATTGTACAGTATAAACCGAGGGGGAATCCACCTACCTAATTTTGTACACCAAAAATTCTAAAATTCTGAAAAATGCTAATTTTCATGTTATTATTGTCCCAAAAAATTCTAAAAATTCTAAAAAATTCCAAAAATCCCAACAAATTGGACAGGCTCTTGAGTATGCGCAATAGATAAAAATTCTAAATTATTTCTAGAAAATTCTAGTTCAATTCTAAAAAATACTGAATAATTCTAGAAATTGCTAGAAAATACTAAAAAATGCAAAAAAATACTGATAATTCTGAAAAATGAAATTCTAAAAATTCTATCAGTTTGTACAGGGTGATCTATTATAAATGTCACCCCCTGCTAACTTTATCATTTGACGTTTTTGACAGAAGTGTAAAATACAAAAGTTTTAAGAAATTGTCAAAAGTCTTTAACTAAGTTAGTTTTAGGGCGGGTATTATAAAGCTGCTTTGACAGTTAACTTGAAGTTAACTTTTTGAATTACATGTAATTCCTTTAAGTTAACTCGCGAAGTAGTTTTATAATACCCGCCCTTAGGCATACAGGGTGCGTCAAAAAAATGCAGCAGTGTGAAGTTATATTTTTTAAAATGGAACACCCTGTATATTGTGTGTTTATTTGTTAGTCCCCTTTAACCTGATTTCAACGATATACGGTTTGATATGATCGGTTTTTCTTCAATAGTTTATAGGGAAAAACGCGAAAATCCCTATCCCTATATTTTTTCAAAAAAAATAATAACTTAGACACCTGAATTTATTATAATATTTCACCTTGTATATTAATGAATAAAATTTGAACAATGAACTGTTCATAGAAAACATTCTCTAAAGCTTGAATGGTAGGTATAATTTTTCTTTTTTCAATATGAAACCTTGAAAGGGGTTTTCATATTTTTCCCTATAAATATCGAAGATAGACATATCAAATCGTATATCGTTGAAATCAGGTTAAAAGGGACTAAAAAATAAGCGCACAATATGCAGTGTGTTCCATTTAAAAAAATATAAGTTCACACTGCTACACTTTTTTGACACACCCTGTATGTCTAAAACCTTTGAATATAAAACTACAGGAAGGAGCGTTTTTTATCTGTCACTACAGACAACGCAGGGACGGAAACGGCCATTTTGAGCCTCCAAGTATGGACTCATCATTTGTTTTGGTGGTTCGCTGTGTCCTCATTCAAGTGGATGTTTAATGGATTTTAGCGGTTTTAAGTGATAATAAGTAATGGAATTAGTGAGAAAAGAGTGAGTCATAATATTGACAATCATATTTAAATAAATATACGCCACTGCCAAACCAGAAATACTAGTCGGCCATATGCAACCTCCACATATTTTGGTCGCGCAGATTCGAAGTTATGCTCCTTCCTGTAGTTTTATATTCAAAGTCTAAAACTGACTTAGTTAAAAACTTTCGATAATTTATTGAAACTTTTGTATTTGACACTTTTGTCAAAAATGTCAAATGAAAAAGTTAGAACGGGGTGACATTTATAATAGATCACCCGCTTATTCTCAAAAATTCAAAAAATTTTCCAAAAATCCCTACAGATTGCGCAGTGCACAGGCTCTTGAGCATGCGCAATAGGTGAAAATTCTAAATTATTTCTAAAAAATTCTAATTCAATTCTAAACAATACTAAAAAATACTAAAAAATACTAAATAATTCTAGAAAATGCTAGAAAATACTAAAAAATGCTAAAAAATACTGATAATTCTAAAAAATTCTAAGAAATTCTAAAAAATTCTATCATTTTGTACACCAAAATTCTAAGGTGGTTTCCCCCTCGGTATAAACTATCGATTTAAATCAAATTTGGAAAATTTTATTTCCCTTGCAAGTTCCCTATTAAACTTTTTTCCAAGTATGGTATTAAAATTAAAAATTATAGATAGAATCTGAAATCTCTAGAAACTATCTCTGATTACCTACCTGTTCAATACGCGCAATTGCAATCTTATCTTCCAACTTTTGCTCTCTGAGTGTTTTCATAAAATCATAATAAACTTTTCCAGTGCAAAATACTAGTTTTTTGGCATTGCCAGGATTTTGAGCTGCAGGCCCAACAGCAGGCAATAGTCTTTGGAATTCTTTACCTGCAAACAGTAGCGACGCATATATTGAAGAAGGTTTAAAATGTTCAACCAGAAAAGCACAAGCCCACAGAATTTCCAAAGACAAAAAAAATATGATGTGCGAAGGGGCATATTTTTTCGACGCTGGTCACTTTGACGGCTGTACCTAAAATCTAGTATTTACCTTCTACCATTTCACTGAACTGGCTCCGAGCTTCCGGATGTCTTAGCAAGCTTTTAGGTGTAAAGATAACCAAAGGTTTTCTGAAAGGCATTTTCATTTGCCTTCTCAAAACATGGAACAAATTTGATGGCACAGTACAGTTAGCTATAATCCAGTTAATTTCCCTCAGTTGCTTGATAACATAATCCGGAGTATCTGGAGGCAGATGATCGCCATCATCGTCGCATGATTGTAAAAAACGTTCTATACGACCACTAGAATGTTCTGGCCCTTGCCCTTCTAGTCCGTGAGGCATCAATACCACTAATCCGCATTGCCTTATCCATTTCCATTGTCCACTGCATATCATGCAATCGAACATGGCTTGCGCGTTATTAGCAAAATCACCAAATTGTGCCTCCCATATCACTAGCTGATCAGGTTTAGCCATGGAATACCCATGCTCAAAACCCAAAATACCATATTCAGAAATAGGACTGTTTGATACAGTATAATGAGCTTGATTGGGAAAAAAATCTGCCAAATATTGATAAGTAGTCATAGGTTTTGATTGATGGTGTACTACGTGGTGTCTGTGTGAAAAAGTGCCCCTTTGCACGTCCTCACCAGATAGTCTCACATGGAAACCTTCCTTTAGGAGGGTGCTGATAGCCATAGCTTCTCCAATAGACCAATCGGCAATTTGTTTCTTGACCATGTCTTGCCTATGTGACAAGACACGCAACAAGCCTCTGTGAAGCTCAAACTCTCCTGGTGGTGGTTCAGAATACCTCTTGCCGATGGTCTCTAACACCTCCATGCTAACTCCAGTTGGTTCAATTTTTTTGGGGTCTTTGCTTTTGAAAAACCCAGGCCAAGGGCTGTCAATCCAATCACTGAATCTCATCGAAGTATGCTTCGCGGCTTTAGCAAAATCAACTTCCATATCTTTGGTAATTTGCTCTTTAAACGTTTTCACTTCATCTTGTGTTACTACACCTTCTTTAATAGCGGCCGCTGTATATTTTTCCAAAACGTTCGGCATTGCGCGGATTTTTTTGTACATTAATGGTTGAGTGAACATGGGCTCATCTGTTTCGTTGTGACCGTGTCTTCTATAGCCCACCAAATCTATGACGACATCTGTATGAAATTTGGCTCTATATTCTACAGCCACTTTGGTTGCGTATACGCAGCTTTCTGGATCGTCAGCGTTTACATGGAATATTGGAGCGTTTACTACTCTTCCAACGTCTGGAATGAAATGGTGTTAAAATTTAACTATATGTATTATATATGCCAATGGATAAGACTCCTTTTTTTGGAAATAGGTACCTGTACAATAAGGAGACGATCGAGAATACTTCGGATCAGTAGTGAATCCAATTTGGTTGTTTACGACCACATGAACGGTGCCTCCATTATGATACCCGGTTAAATTGGCCAAATTTATTGTTTCATAGACTATACCTTCACCGCAAAAGGCAGCGTCACCATGGACTATAATAGGATATACCTGAAAATACATTCGATTTAATGAGGATTTAGAACAATTTTAATTAAAACTAAGTAGGTACTTTATCCCCGACTTCGTCGTTCCTATAAAACTGTTCAGCTTTAGCTCTGCCAGCTACAACCGGATTGATCAGTTCCAAATGAGATGGATTAGCAACTAATACTGTTGCAAACGGCTTTTTGGAGATGGGGTGTTCTCTGAAATAAATAATTAGTATTGTTTTGGTTCCAATCAAAACTAGAACCGCAAGGTTTTAGAACTGCTTTGATATCAATTGTAACCTTCACAGCCAAACCTTTTATCGAAAACTCCCAAATGGTATTTGACGTCGCCAGCACCCTGGTCTTCAGGTTCCAAACCGCGGAATTGGGAGAAAATTAGCTCTAGAGGTTTGTGGCATACATTCGCCAAGAGGTTTAATCGACCCCTGTGCGCCATACCTAGAAACAACAATAAATTCCGAATTTTTTTTATAGTTAATTGTTACCATAGACAAATCTGACAAAAAAACTAAAAAGTGCTGCCATTCAGTGATGAGTGAGATTTCCTCCATACGCAGCAATCCTTACTTACCCACTATAGCCATTTCAGCACCCTGCTTAGCGGCATAATCAATAACGGTTTTGATGCAAGGAATCATAATTTCGCATCCTTCTAGACCGAATCTTTTTTCGTTGTCCCATTTCTTTTGCAAAAAGCCTTCAAACCTATAACACGCATCTATTCTTCATTCACACTTTGCACAATAAAATCTTGCTTACATTACAGCTTTAGCTAATCGGTTCAGCAGCAGTCGCTTTTCCGCCTTACTAAGGTCGATGACGCCAGGGTATTCAAATTTTTCTCTAATAAAATCGCACTTTTCAATATCGTTTATGTGCATGTACTCAACGCCAATGTGGCGACAGTAGGACAGTTCCAGGCGTTTTACGATTTCTTTCAGGGGTAACTTTGCGGAATTACCACCGACTTTGCAGGACGGTGGCAGTTGGTACGGGTTGTTCCACATAGACGAAGCTAAAAATTAGAGTTTGATGACCAACATTATGGATATTTTTTTTTGTAAAAGCTGAATCAGGGCCAGTAACATATAATGTAACTTAAGATGACTAACATAGCTTGTTCTACGATAAATTTGGGATATTTGTTGAATTTCAGATTTCACTGGGATTATAATGTAAAACAAAAACACAGTATTATGTTTGTTTTTTTTTTATCTGGGTATTTTTATTGTTATTATACTATACTTACTAATTTTGTGATATCTCACCACCTCCGGGGGTTGTTTGCCTGTTTTTTCTGATAAACATGTTTTCTTATCGGTAATATCGAACATATCTTCTAAAGGATTGATAAGAGCCACTAAATGACCGCGCACCTGAAATATCTAGGGGTTGGTATTTCTCCTCTTGGCTAATAACAATCTGACTGAGAATTACATAATGGCTCATTAACACATACCAAAAGTTAATAATCAGCGCTTTACTTAATTGAATTTGAATGCTATGTTCCTACCTGATAGCTTCTAATCAAAGCTTGTACATTCAGATGTTCTTCCGTAGAACTTGCAGATTCACCACCACCAGATCCAGAAGTTGCGGCTGGAGCTGCAAGATGCGGTGGATGGTCATGCAACACATAACTAGCCCGAGAACGTTCTTTTTTTGGAATCCTTGGCTCAATCGGTGCACCAAGTCTACGAAAATACCCATCCCAGGATGGATGAACACTTGTTGGATCCTTCAACCAAGCATTGTACATTTCTTCCAGGTATCTGGCCGATGTGCCTTCTACAGGAGGCCTATCATGACCCACGCCTGATGGGGGTGGAGGTCCCGGAGGACTATCTTTATCTCCAAGTGATAAACTTGTATTGAAATTTCTTGGTTGGAATACGTTCTGTAATAGTCGTGTTGCTGCCGGTGCAACGTAGCTCATTAATGCCATGGAACGGGAATTTAGTACACAAAAATTTGGAAGCATGAAGTTTTTGATAGTAAATGTCAGCTAGTGCAACTACTGACAGAATGTGGATTTGACAATAATTTATCAGGTACCTAAAAAAAACACTACCTATGAAGTTTTTGATGGATTCTATGAGTAAAACTTAATTCAAGTTAATTCTAATAGCTATTTATGTACCAAGGGGATTATGTAGATTATAATGCCCGAAGGCGAAGCTGAAATTTTCACTGAATCTCATCCCACTGAAGGGACTATAATCCCTGAAAATTTCAGCTCATTTGCACTTTTAGTTCTTGAGATAAAATCGTGTTAAGCAATTTGGGGTGATTTAGCAATTTTTCAATTTTTCTGAGTGCTTTTTTTCATAGATTTCGGCTTCAAATCTGAGAATAATTTAGTTTATGGAGCTTGGGGGAAGTTTATTGACCATTAGGACACAAAATCTCAACAATTTTTTTTTTTAAATTTCATTGTTTTAGTAAGATATCTTATGATTTAGATTTTGGAAAACTTTGGATGGTCATAACTTTTTTACTATTATAGATAAAAAGCTGAAATTTTCACTGAATCTCATCTCACTGAAGGGACTATAATCCCTGAAAATTTCAGCTCATTTGCACTTATAGTTCCTGAGATAAAATCGTGTTAAGCAAATTTCACCTCATTTATATAAAATGAATTAAAATTATTTAAAAAAAAAAAAAATAGTATATTGTTGTATTAGGAGTAGAAGCTTTACTTTTTTGAGCTGAAGCAGTAGGTTTGCGAGCCGAATGTAGTGAGGCTTGCAATACTGCTGAAGCACAAAAAAGTGCTTCTATACTCCGTATGCAACACGCTATTTCGGGGCAAGTGAATGGTTGAGCGGCAGTAAAAGTACGAGCGGCACTAAAAGTACTTCTACTGCCGCTCCAGCGGCACTAAAAGTACTTTTGCTGCCGCTAGGGTTGCCAAGCAGCATAGAAATTAAATTTCTACCACCTCGACAGGTGTTAACCCGCTGGATTTGCCTAGCAGCATAGAAATCAAACTTCTGACATCTTGACAGGAGTTAACAAAGTGACGTTTTTCTGACGTTTGGAGAAAAACATTATTATTTATCCGAGTATTTACCTCAAAAAGGAAATCAAAGCAATACTGGATACCTACCTACCTTCCTACCATTTTAAAATAATGCCGAAAAATATTTTTGTGTAGACGAAAGTGGTAAACCAAAGAAATATCTTTCCCAAATGAGGTTCTTCGAACTGAAACACTGCAGTTGGCGGAGATTAGGAACTGCAATCATCAAAAATCAAAAAGTGGCAAGAAACCTTCAAATAAAAAGAAAAAAGGCTGAAAAAGAACAAAGAACTACACAAAACACACTACTAATATATCCACTGAACACTGAGGCGATTCAATACTTTGCCTTTTATCGGTTCCGTTTTGCTGAAAACAAATCTGGTAAAAGTTTTCCGAAGTAAGTTTCTTAGTGCAGGTACAATTTCTTTCTTGAGCAACGTTTCAGAGATAACAGTGGAAAATACAAGATTGGCATATCCTTGAGCCACCATCCCAAATTTTTCTAATTTCTGAGAACAATTTTTGTTTTGTTTAAGAATCTAATTAATTTGAATGTAATTGAGCCGTATTATTAAATCAATGAAGATACCATTACATTATTTTCAGTTGTGGTAATAAAGAAATCTATATTTACTTAAAAAAACAAAAACAGAGTAAACCCTAAAACAAAATATACTATATTGTTACAAACACTTGTTGCTCCATTTTTATTACAAAACTGTTCAATTGAATTAACTAACAAATCCTCTCTAGCCAATTGCCAATGAATATTCTGCAATTCTCTGTTACTCAAATGTTCATTTCTGGACAAAATCAGACTAAAAATTTGTGTAACTTCTGGCAAATTGTAGCAAAACGTTAACACTAAATGGTCTCCGACGGCTTTTATTACTTGCACCGTACCAGAAAGGTTTTCCGAAATCAAGCCATCGTCTATCCTGGAAGCTACCCAAAATCCTGGACGATTGGTACTGTAGCTAAAATGATATTCGGTGCTATGAAATGTTTCGTCCCAGTACATTCGTAGAAATTTGATTTCATATAAATGTTTGATGTAAACTGAATGGGATTCGTGTTGTTTTTTGTAGTTGGGCGTTGTGAATCTAGAATAAATAGGTATCTAGTAATATTTATTGTAAAAATATTTACTTGCTCTGACCTACTGTAACTTTTACTATACACTTTCTCCTCATTAGTGGCATCCACAGGTCTTCCATTGCTAGAATACCGATTTCCGTATCTTGTCTGATAAGTTTTCTCAGTGCTATCAGTGACAATTCTAAATTCGCTATCATGTTTGGATAAATGGATTACGGGGCAAGTGTGTGCTTTGTCTATGTACTTAACTTCGTCTGTATGGTTTATTTTTTGGATCAAGTGCCATATGCCTTGGAGCTAAAAACAGATGAACTGAGTGTCTTAAATTTAATTATTCTCCAAATTTTCAATAGAAAGTAGGTACCTCAGTTCAAACTATATTTTGTAGTGAAACTTTTTTATATTATAGGTATATTACAATTAAGAATATCTAAGTACCTATGTATACCATCGTCACCAAAAGAAACTGGGACAGCATCATATTAGCACTTGTTATATCATATTATTTCAGATGTCAGGTATTTGTCAAACTGTGGAAAATTTTAGGTTTATCTAACTTGAAATAGTCCAGGAGATTAATATGAATTATTTTTTTCCCAGTTAGTTTTGGTGACAATGGTACTTACTTATGCACATATTTCTTTGGTAAAATATTTCAAATATAGTAGAGCTTCAATAAAATTTTAAAAATGAAATTAGAATTGAAAATTAAATTAAATGTTACCATAGAACTTTGAGCTTTGAATGCGATATATTCAAAAATGTCCTTTTTTATCCAAAGTCTACTTGGTTTGGATGCTTGAAAAAATATACTAGGAATATACTGATGTTACTTTACAGAACTTTGTTTCCTGCTTTTAAAATGAAAACTCTTGGAACGAAATTTTGTACCTACCTACTTATTCTTATCATAAAAAGATTGTAAGGAAGGATACAATGGATCAAAATTAGGCACACAAGTTGGATGGATGTTTGTTTTTTTGTCGGTAACTAATAACCAATCTTAAATAAGTAATTTATTGTTAAAAATATTAAACTTTCCATTACAAAAACAGATTCTAGTATATTTACAACATTAACCAGATCTATGTATCTACTTATGATCTAAAACTTCCCATTACGAAACCATGAAAACCACTCCAAAGGCCAATAGAACCATGCTCAAGGTCATACCAAACATCTCAGCTCCATTGCAACTTCTTTCCACATAGTCAGTTTTCAATCCTTGCCTCACCAACATAGCATGGATGCTGTTTATATCGAATCTAGGCAAATAATTTTCTCTTGATAATATCATGGTGTAACGTTCTTTCGTTTCTCTGGACCACTGACAAGTTGTCAGGACTAAGTGCGTTCCAATGGCTTTCAGTACTTGAATGGTACCGGCAAAGTGTTTGAGGTTATCTGGAACACCTACAAAGAATTCTATTAATGACTTCATGATTTGTCTTGGTTTCAATCAGATTCAGTTCTAGAACTGTTCAAAATAGATGAAGAGAGAAGAATAATAAGAGCACATACAATAATTTGTAATTTGTTGTTGTAATTAGTAGCAGAACATTCGGGTTTGCAACATTACAAATTTAGTTGTTGCTATACATTTTAATGTATCACCATCTACTAAAATTCTTGTCTTACCATCCTCTGGACCAGATATAATCCAAAATCCTGGATTTGTGACGTTGTAACGTAGATGATGTTCGAAGCTGCTATATCCGTCGCTCATGTAAAGTTTTAGATTTTTGATCGGGTATCGTTGTTTCATGTAGGTAGAATGAAGCACTCTGCGTCTATCGTAATCGTAAGTTGTGCGTCTAAAATATTATTGGGAACATTAGATTTCTTTCAACACTGTAACACAATAAAAGTGACACTATTAAAATCTGGTAAATTACCTTAAAACCATCTTGAAACATATTGTATATACTTTGTGTCACGAGAGACGAGAATTGACTCTTTTTGAAAATCATAAAAAACTGGTAAAAATAAAAATGTCTAAAATTACTAAAAAAGTTTAAAAAAGTTATTTCAGGCATTTTAATCGTCGCAGTCTAATAATCAGTCACTAAGCTTATGCTTAAGGTTCTTACCTGTCGTATTCCTCAGTTTGTTTCACATAATCTTGTTCACTATTGAAGGTACTCATCGGATCAGTAGGGTTCCTATTATTCTGAACGTTTTGTGGCATCGGAACGTGCGGATAATTAGCCCCATAGGTAGTGTCGTAACTTTTAAATAGAGGATTATAAGTGGTCGAAATGATGCTTCTGTCTTCCGAAATGTGCATCACAGGGCAAGTGGTTAAGTTCATTATCATATGACGTTCGTCGTTGTGCTGGATTTTTTCTATTAGGTACCATGTACCTTCCAGCTAAAATGAAAGGAGATAGAGAAATTATTTATAAAATAAGGTGGTAAAAATAAACTTAACTTTCTTAGGTCCAAAATTAAACAAAAAAAAAACTAACACGAAACACAAAATTGCGGGTTATTATTTAACAACTTCTCTCTTAAGGAAAAATACTTGGTCTAAGTCTTGGTGAGATAATTTAAAAGTTGTACACAAGCACGAACAAACACAGTCTAAAAATATTTATGAAAACCTAATAGAGAATTCAAAATTAATTTCTTAAAAAAACTGTTTAAGAAGTTGAGTGAAAAATCAAGCAAGTAAGGAAAAAGAAACCACAAAATCCAGTAAGAAAAGTTGAGGAGAAGCAAGAAATTACTTCAAATTTTTTTCTGAATTTATTTCTATCTCATAACAATTTATTCAATATTTTTATTTTTGTAATAACTTCTTCAATCAGGACAATAAAAATGTAAACGCTGTTGACATTAGGTTACTGTTTATTGGGATTGGTAGATGAAAAAAATAAGTTAAGAAAAAAGGTATTGAGAAGGAAAAGCAAAGGTAAAAAAAAGCAGAGGAAATAAATGAAAAATGTCTTCGACCATGAAAACGTTAAATGTAAAGAAATTTTACCAGTTAAAAAAAAAAAAAAACGGATAATAAACAAATTAAAATAATTTACCTGATTAACGTCCACAATTTGCTGCCGATGCAATTCCTTGCAAACATAATTAACAGTATTATAGTAATCAGCTAAACACTTGCCACTCGCAACCACTAAACAAAAAGCAACTAGTGAAGTCCGCATTATTTTTCGCACTCATAAAAAAAATGGTTATACGGTAGGTTACTGCTCGACTCTAACTAAATGAGTCAGAAAGTTGATGTTAGTTAAAAACTTTCATCTTTTGGTTTAGTGGGATGAAGGCGGTTATTACGTGTCTCGTTAAGTTTTAATCTAATTTAATTTTGTACGATTAAATTTTCCACTTAGGGACTTTAGAACACGGCTAATTTACATCCGTGTTGTGTTCGACTGTTGTCTAAAAGATTTACTAGAACAGCTTAAAAAGTTATTTTTTTGCTGCAAGAAACTATAAAGTTTAGCCCTTATAATGACACCGCATTCCTGTAATTTTGCATGTTATGTGAGACATATTATTAGATACAGCAATAATAGAATCATTATCTTGATAGATACTTGCAAAATGCAGAATAGCTAATTGAAGCACAAAATACGCTTAACGTCTACGGCTGTAACATATAATGTGATATTTGATGAATCGATTGAAGCTCATTGAATCAGGATTTTTCTCTTCCAGTTGCGGTATGCTTCACAATTGGGCCACCCTGCAAGTTAGGAAATGTCACGTTATGCTAATACTTATGAAGTACTTAAGAATCTTTTGGCCCCTGATTTATCCAGAAACAAAGATTTCGAGTCTCAGAAAACGACTTTGAGAAACCATTTCAGTCCAGTAACAATTATTATTGCTGAAAGATTTAAATTTTATAAGTGTACTCAAAATCCAGCTGAGCCAGTATCATCTTTTGTGGTGAAATTGAAAAATGATGCAAAGTCATGCTCATTTAATACTTTTCTAGATAATTCCTTAAGAGATCGTTTTGTATGTGGTTTGGCATCACCTTCTTATCAAAGAAAATTATTAACTGAAAAAAACCTTGACATATTTAAGTCAGCTGTGGAATTAGCTTTAAGTTTCGAGCTAGCAGATGCTCAAACCAAATTATTTCAACCAAATAGTAGGCATTAGTGCAGTTTATACAAAAAAAAATGTTGGTCAAGGTGCTGCTTCTAGAAAGTTGATGAGAAATATTAGGCCTGTGAGTCAGAAGTGTTTTCGTTGTGGAAGAGCTCATGAGCCATCTACATGCCCTGCTATGGAATGGTTTTTCTTGTTTTTCTTGTGGGAAAAAAGGACCTAGCAAAAAGTCTACCTAATTAAGATGAACCAGAGGCGTTGGAGACTGCTTCGAGTGTCACCTCGGTGCCTCTGAATATGTTGAGCAATACGACTCGGATGATAATCTGGCACAATTGGCAGCTTTAACTGGGCCAAATGATGCAAAAAAAATTAGCCTGCAACTGAATGGTAAGATTATTGTTATGGAAATTGATTCAGGTGCATCAAGGTTAGTGATTTCCAATGAACTTTTCTAAAAATTGTTTAGTGTTCTAGTTCTAGAACCTGTTAGTTGTAAGTTAAGTGTTGTGACAGGTCAATCAGTTTCAGTAATGGGCGAAATGTTTGTCAGTGTTTGTATTACCCTTATTAGTCATAAAAACTGAGAAAAATTTCACACCACTGCTGGTACGTGATTGGTTAGATATAATGAGTCCAATGTGGAGAAATAATATTTTTATTAATACTGTGTCAAACTTCTCTGAACGTGAAAATACTGATAAAGGCTAAGCATTTTCTCATTTTGCAGCAAAGTTTCCATCAGTATTTTCAAGTTTACCTAAGGAACCCATAAAGGTGTTTGAGGTTAAACTCAAACAAAAAACCAATCCTATTTTCCGGAAACCTTACAATGTTCCATTTGCTTTACAAGATAAATTAAAACTTAAGCTTGATGAGATGGTTGATGATGGTATATTGGTTCCAGTAAGTACCAGTGATTGGGCGAGTCCGATCGTAATTGTACCAAAAAAAAAAAATGGGGATATCAGGGTCTGCGTGGATTTTAAGGTGACCTTAAACCAAGTGTTGCGTCAGGATATTTATCCTCTCCCAAATATAAATGACCTTTTAGTAAAATCGAATGGGGGCTCTGTATTTTGTATCCTCGATTTGTTGGGTGTCTATCAACAATTGTCTGTGGATACCTCTTCTCAGGAATTTTTGATTTGATCATTAACACGAATTTTGGGTTGTATAGATATACGCGGCTAACTTACGGGATTACCAATGCCCCAGCAATGTTTCAAATGACTATGGATAAAATTTTAAGTGGTTTGAATGGTGTGATTTGTTACTTGGATGACACTTTGGCCATGGGTAAAAATTTTGCTGAATGTTACAAAAATGTGTGTCAGGTGCTTTCTCGAATGGCAGAGTATAATGTGAAAGTGAACATATCAAAATGTAGATTTTTTTCTGATTCTGTAGAATACTTGGGGCATAGGATTGACGCCGAAGGCATAAATCCAACATCTGAAGAAGTTCAAGCAATTTTGAATGCTCCTGACCCAAAAAACTTAACTGAGCTGAGAGCATTTTTGGGTTTATTGAATTTTTATAATAAATTTCTTCCTATGTTGTCATCGGTCTTGAAACCCTTACCATTTATTAGAGAAGGGGGTGGAATTTAAATTGGATAAAGCTTGTACGGAGGCGTTTTCTGCAGGAAAAAAAATATTAATAGATAATCAAGTGCTTGTCCATTATGATCCGGTGAAAACACTCAAACTTATTTGTGACTCCAGTTCTTATCGAGTTGGGGCGGTACTGTGTCATACCATAAATAGTTTTGATAGTCACATATGGTTTATTTCTGGTATTTTCTCTAAGGCAGAAAGAAATTACTCTCAGCTAAAGAGAGAAGCACCGGCAATTGTTTTTGCTGTAAAACGCTTTCATAGATTCTTGTATGGGGGTGCGTTCACTCTAGTTTCAGATCATCAGCCACTAAAAATGATATTTAACTCATCGAAGTCGTTGCCTACTATTGTCACATCAAGAATAACCCGTTGGGCTGTATTCTTGTCAGCTTATAATTTTAACATTGTGTGTAAAAAGGGTTCTCATCTCAAATTAGTCATGCTGATGGTTTGTCAAGACTGCTCTTACCTGCTGAGACTGACGTGTTGCATATAAATTCCTTCAATCTTTTAGATAATGTACCAATTACCTCTTATGATATTTCTTTTCGTACTAAAAGGATGTCGTCTTATCTAAAGTTGAGGATCTAATTGTGCGTGGTTGGCCACAATCGATATGGATTTAAAGCCCTTCTTTTATAAAAAAGATGAACTTTCAGTGGAGAAAGGATGTATATTGCGGGGTAGCCGTGTAATTATTCCAACAACCTTGAGATCCAAAGTATTGAGTCTTCTTCACTAAAGTCATATTGGTGTTGTAAGATCCAAAATGCTGGCTCGTTCTGTGTTCTGGTGGCCAGGTTTATCGGATGATATTGAAGAATTTATTGGAAACTGTGAAACATGCCAGTTGACGCAGAATAATTTACCTGAAAAAAACTTATTATCTTGGCCAAAACCACCCAAAATTTGGTTTAGAGTGCATATTGATTTTTTTGAAAAAATAGCGAATACATTTTTAATAATTCATGACAGCTACTCGAAATGGGTGGATATTCATTTAATGTCTTCTACAACAGATTCGGTTGCTATTGAGAAACTTAAGATAACCTTTTCTATGATGGGCCTACCTAACCAAATAGTTAGTGACAACGGTCCACCATTTAACTCAGATGAATTCATCAAATTTTGTCAAGCGAATGGAATTGACCCAGTTTCAACCCCTCCAGTTCACCCTCCATCTAATGGAACCGCTGAAAAAGGGGTTCAAGATTGGGTTCAAGATATTTAAAAAAAATAAGATAGACAACTATATGATGAATCCAAAGCTAATTATTCCCTATCTATATCAGCTAGATTAAGCCAGTTTTTACTTACACATAGAAATACACCAACTACGACTACTGTATTATCACCTTTTGAAATTGTCTTTAAAGTAAAGCTTCGTACACTTTTAGATCTTTTAAAACCTGATATTGGTTATAATACAACTAAAAATAAGTCTGATCCAGTTGTCGTAAGTAATTTTTTTTTCTAATGGTGAAAAAGTGTTAGTGAAGTTTAGAAAAACAGATAAATTTTAAGCATATGGCGTTATTGTAAAAGTGTTAAGTTTGGTAACTTATTTAATTAGAGTCAATGATGTCATAAGAATGTTCCATTGTGACTATATACGTAAATGTAATGATTCATTAGCATTAGAACATAAGTACCCTTCTGTTAGTCTGGAGTTAGAAACGTCATCTGAGCGGTCACCAAATAAATTACCTCAACCATCTACTACATCTATTTCGGAAGCGGATGATGTTGCTTGTCATTCAGGGAAAAACCTTGATATAGACAATAAGTCTCCAGTAAGGAGAAGTCTTCCTCAAAGACTACCCGAGTCAGCAAGATGTCTATCGCGATAATCCGATTGATCTCGGAGTGACAAGTGTTGGTACGCATTTGACGTTTAGAACCCCAGTACGTAGATCAAATGGGGCTCCCAAACCCATAATTAAATTGGATCTATAGTCTTACTTTTTTTTGATAGAGGAAAAGTGCGGTATGCTTCACACATTCACAATTGGGCCACCCTGCAAGTTAGGAAATGTCATGTCAGAGATATGTCATCACAGTATGATGACAGTAGGTATGTCATGTCGTGTGGTCTTTAAAAAAAACCTTGTGGGTTTTAGTCTTTGTACTCTGTTTCCTGGCCTTAAAATAAAGTCCTGCGTCCAGTAAACATTTTATTGTTTTATTGTCAAAATATTAAGTAAATACATAGCACCAGTAACTCAAGAAATGCTGAAGAGTATAGACTATGAGGAATTGTTTCCCTAATAACAGCCATTTTCAAACATAACCGAAGACTACATGGTCATTTGATTCACAAGTTTGCATGCGCCAAGTAGTTGCAATCTCCGGGATGTCCGATAAATAGCCTGCAAGATGTCCGGATCTGACCTCTTAGATTTTTTATGGGGTTTTCTATTTCCTGCGTCACCAAGGAATATATCTAGGACGGAATTCGACTTGCTCATCAATTAGTAACTCTAGAAATTATAGTAGAGTTGAAAAATGCTTAGTATAGCTAACGGATTGTTGATGATATATAGCATCTCCCTGTCTGACTCCTTCCCTGATTGAACTGGGATTTGTGTTCTCTGCTAGCTGTAGGAACTCACACTGTGACATTTCGATTATTTGTTATGAATAAGCTGTCTATCTTTCTTCTTTTTTTCTTTCTCAGCCATCTCTCATCCAGTGCCGGATATAGACCTCTTTCAACTTTTCCATGTTTCTCTGTTTTGTGCCGTCCTCATCATCTACTTCTTTCCAGCTATCTCATTGATGTCGTCTGTCCATCTCAGTTGTGATCTGACTATTCTTTTTTCTGTCTGACGCGGTCTCCATTTTATAATTATGTGTGTCCACCTTGCTGCGTTCTATCTCGCCACACACTAGGATATCTGTTATTTTGGTTCTGTTTCGGATTTGATTATTCTTTTTCTCTCCAATACCAGAACTGACACGTCCTTGCAGATAGAATTATCGTTACACAAGATATTAAATAGTCAATTTCGTTTAGTGGCTGACCGTTTGGGTATCGCCAGGTCCACCTACTTTGGGTTTGTTTTTTAAAAAATGTATTTAGACAAAATAGTTTCTTGGTTAATCAACATTTTTCCCCTCTTGAATGTCTTCCAATCCAAACTTTCATAGGTTTTTAGATTTAAGATGATTTTTTAAACCAATTTTTGCATTGAAATCTCCGTTATTATGGTATAGTATTTTCTGCATTTTTGGTCTGTGTGATATCTTCATGTAATACTTAATTGTTAATTATTCTACACTTTCTACGCTGGCAGTGCTTGTTGGCGAATAGCAGTGAATTATTTGTAGGCTACATCGGTTTTTCTAGATCGCATGTTATTTGGTGACTACTTAGGAGTTTTATCTTTCGATTTATGAGCTACACACTGCCAAAATGGTATTGGCCATCCAGGGCTGGAACTCTGTAACTGATTTAGAGATCGTTATCCCTATCGCTATGGGGCTAATTGTCTTCTTCTCTTTGGTCGAAATCAATAATAGAGAGGAGACGTCAAAATATGTGAGTTTCATATCAAATTACCATAGCCAATTACCATTCTGGATTTCCTTCTCTCTCAAAAATATAAATACCTACATATATTATATGTTTACAGGATCATCTAGGTACTCGGAAATTGTAAATGGTCAAACATAGTCGTGATGGTCAAAGTGTCAAATTTTCAAAACATTAAATTGTTTGTTTAAATATTCCCCTCATTCTCTTTAACTTTGCAAAAATAGTACCTACAATGTACAATAAATAATTTTAAGCCCAAAAAAATTATCTGCTTATAAGTGGTTTTACTCGGTAATGCCAAAGCCACGATGTGATACCTAATCCAAAGATTCGCTCATACTGACCTTAAAAAAAAAAAGATAAGATAAAAATCGTTTTTCTTGTCAATTATTATTGATCAGTAGGTAACTATAAATTTATTATCGATTGTCAATTAGATCAATTAATTTCATTTATCTTGGGTGCTGGGTTTAATTTTATGGTGCATATACCTATAAATAATAAATAATAATTTCTGTGGTAAGTGCAATTTGAATATTTTAATCAAAGAGTCAAACATTTTCAATACAGTTGATAACCATGATATAATATCCGTCGACAAAGAAACTGACCCTCAAAAGTAGCATGACCCTGCTCACTCAAAAGATGCAATAAGTACCTAATTATTTTTAATTAAAATAAATTATTATTATTATTACCAAACAAAACCTTATGAGTAAAATTCATGTGTGGGTTACCACAAATAATGCATATCGGCCGCTGTCAGTCGACGGCGCAGAAAATGATGGACTAGGGGTCAACATGTTAATTTTCATTTGGTCACGTTACATAAAATTTAACTAGAGAATTAGGTAATTAACTTATTTAACCGTTTGGTTTGTCTGTTTGTGTGCCCCTGGCTGGTGCTAAATTGGTTAATGAAGATGACTCTTGGGTGATTAAGCCATTGAGTTTTTTACCTAGGAGGAGTTTAAGCACTGTAAGATGATTCATAATTTTGGAATTTTAGTTTATGTTGAGTTTAATAACGGTAGAATTATTGTGCAGAGCTAATAATACATTTGAAGATGTTCTCCTGTAGGGATAGTTACCATTGAATGTGTTTAAAATATATGATGTATATATTCGATAGGTAAATAAATAGGTACCTATGGTTTATTTTTTTCCAAGATAGATTTTGGCATTGTCAACTTTGAAACACAAACAGTGCCGCTAATGCCGCTTATTGGTGGCTACTGTCGGTGAGTTCGGCTTTTCAGCGCGGAGTTGGAGTGGAGTGAACAGAGCTAATGGAGTCACCCCTGATACCGTAAAAAGCAATACCCGAACGGCTAGAGTGCGAATGGAGTCACTCCGAGTGCACGGAGTGAGCAAGCCGAACTCACCCTGATGTCAACCTGCAGAATCACCTCATTTTGCGACCAATCAGGGTCAAGCGTTATTGTTTATGTTTCAAAGTTTTCAATGTCAAAATCTATCTTGGGAAAAAATAAAGTGTACTTATCTACTTCTCTACCTACACTAGACCAGAAAATATTTTCAAACACGGTTAAGCATTTCGGCAATATCGAGGAGGAACTACTTACCAACTATCCTACCTTTATAGTACCTAACTCATTAAACTTCACCTCCTCTTAACTTCAGTAAAATTCTCAATATAGGTACTATTTCTGACTTATAACTACTATAAGAAATGTCGGATTTCAAATTTGATAATGCCATATTGTAGAGGAGAAAAAGTGCTAATGATGAAGTGTGACTTATCATGAAGTATTTCCACAAATAAACTCAGGAAAAAATTTTGTTTTTTTCCGAATATCTACGGAAGTATTCAGAATTTTCCAAATTTCGGCATTGTGGTGAGCAAGTAATTGGGTAACTTTGCCCTAATTCAGCCAACCTTGTGTCGTATCTCTTAGGGTTACCGAGAACTCATCCTTCCTCACGAATTTATAACCTCTGGTGGTTGACTGACTGTTGCTGGACGACAAGGAAACATTGGAAATGCAGAAGGAGGAGTAACACCCTGTATATTATACCTATGATGTTCATTATCTATTATCATTGGCCCAAAGCTTAGTTTATCTTTTTTCTAATTTTACTCAATACAATTATTTATTTGACCTTCTTCCAGTTCTTCCTTTATGTTTTGAATTGTAGCAAGCCAGCTCATGCTTATTGAATCGCGAATCATTTTCCAAAAATCTTAATTGAGTCAGAACAAAATCTGAATTTCTCTTATCTGATGATTCACAATTATAGAAAGTCCCACAATTAACCATAGGTACACGTTTTGCAATAAGATTTTATCAACAATCAACAATACTGGGAATATGTTCATATTTTTCCAATGTGTCGCACAAAATCAATATGTATTTTATTTTATTTGGAAAAAAAATAACGAATTGACACGCATTCAAAAACAATAACTGTGTAGGTTTGATCGTTTAATAAGCTTCGATTTTTGTTCACTTATGAACGTGTGTATTTTATTTTATTTTATTTTATAAATTTCAATTTTTATACAATTCCATTGGCGTCCGATATGAAAAACATTACAACTTGACGCAGAACATTTGTAGTTTATGTCTCAAAAGAACGTACGGCTCAGCTACTTTATAGGCTTATCACTTCATCGCCAATGTATTAGGTACCTACTCAATTTAATTTCTTTCAACTTTGAACGAAGTAGGAAAAAATTATATATTTGTAGAGAACACCAACTAATACAGATCTGAACTTTGATTCAAATCACTGCCAAAACTACTTATCATGTGGTTGTGGTTATAATCCAGTATTCTCTCGAACTGAATAAACTGATTGTTATCACATAAGGTTTGTTCATGTGGCGTCAAAAAAAAAAGTTAGGGTCAATGAAATCGTCTTAAAACACAATTATTGTTTGAAACAAACCTCAAGTGACTTCCATCCGTTTGTTCAGATCGCAAAAATACCTCTAATATTATAATTAGACAGATCAGAAGACATTGGAACATATCAGATCTCAGAGTCCATAGGTATTTTCAAAATTTGATAAATCAGGTCAATCAGGAAAAGAAAAAAGACAGCGTCAAAAATAACAGGAGCCAACGCACATTCCTTTTATGTGAAAGGGTTCAGAGAGGATGCAGAATTGAAACTGAGAAAGTTCAAGGAAACGAAAAACTACACCTACTATGTACCTACCTTGAGAATGTGAAGACACAAAACGAATACCAGAATAGAAGAAAACAGAAACAACTCATATAGGAGTACCTAGCAACAAACAAATCGTAACATGGGACAGTCACAGTTCTTATATCGTTACGTGTAAAATTCTATGAGAATTAAAAGCTGGTATAACCAGGTTCAAAATTTGTTTTGCCCTATGTTTAAGTATATTTAAAAAAAAAAAAACATCTTTCTTCCATCAAATGCAGTATTTTTCGTGTGTTGCTTGTTACCTGAATTCTATTTTATTTTTCAATTATTGATTTGAATTATATTGTATATATATTTGTTCATAAGAATACAAATCAATTTCGAAAACTGGACGCTGAACACTTATTAAACGCATCTAACAAAAGTTGTTGTGTACAAAGTCTTAGTTATAATAAGTATATGTACAGTAAGGGGCAGGCTACTAGGTATATAGGATCCAACTTGACGAATTTACGATCGTCCGCAGCCGTCTGAACACCTGTCGCTGTCGGTCCGCTGTCGTTTTTTCGATGACTTTGATGTTCATAAACCATGGTTCACATCAGTACGTTTTATGATTTTACAGACTTAAGCCCGGTCCAGACGTTACGTTACTGATACCTGATCGATCACGTGTTGAACTGTGCAGACAAAACTTGATGCAAAACGTAGCATCTAGACCGTGCTTTTAGATGTATCGTCGAGCTTCACTTACTTATAATTATTAAACGGCGTGTATAGATAGATTTTTTTTGGAACCGAAACAATAATCTATGGAAAAAAAAACATGTATTTTAAAAAAGCCATCCAGGAAAAACTAAAAATATATTCAACATAAAAAATCGAAAAAAAATTAAGTAAAATAAAAACAAAAATTCTAGTTTTGACCCCAAAAACCTGGCTCGATTACCATTTGCACTACAATGTAGCAAATGTTCAAACAGTCCCAGTCCACCTTCTTGAACTAAACAATGACCTAAACGATCATAGAAGGCTCTACGAATATTATTTAGCATCACAGGGGTGACAGTTAGATATATTTCTCGAATTTTGAAACGCAGCTGCTCAAGGTTCACGGCGCGATTCTCCTGAAAACCATACATTTTTGATTTGCAATAACCCCAGAGAAAATAATCGTTGGGTGCAAGATCGGGAGAGCGTCACAGTATTGTATCTCTCGACCCAGCAATGAGACGGTTCGGAAAAGTATTATTCAAATGGTCCAGAATGAAACCCGTATTATGGGCTGGACATCCATCTTATTGATACCATATTTCATTAAATCTATAGGACCAGATAATCTTTCAATTTCTGGAATTATCTGCCGTTGGCCCGTTGCAAAAGATCCAAATATTTTGGACCAGTTAAGTTAGCGTCCATGAAGTACGGCCCAATAATATGTTATCCACACAAACCGTTCCAGACAGTTACCTTTTGACGACGCTGGGCTCTAAGCTCAAAATACCTGTGTAAATTCTCCTTAGACCAATAACGGGTGTGACTAGGATTATGTCGACCATGGAGTTGAAATGTCGACTCATCTGTAAAGACAATTTTTCTAAGAAAATCTTGATTTTCATTTGCCTTATTAATGACAGTTTCACAAAAGCCATTCGCCTGATGTTGTCCTCAGGATCAATTTTTTGGGAGTTTCTTACTTTCTACGAACGATACTTTTTTTTTTCTGTGGCTCCTAACCGTCCTTGTACTCGAGTCAATATCCTGCGCAAGCGCACGAGTCGAAATTGTTGAAGTTTTGTTAACTATTGCCAACAACCAACAACATAATTTATTTGGCTTCTTGATCCTCATTATTTTCCGGGACGTCATTTCGTTTGGTTTCAGGGAGAAACACAACCGTATTTTTGAAAATTATTAACAACCCTAGAAACTTTTTACTTGGTTGTCGCCAGGTTAGCGCTAAATCGATTTGTCATTTTCTGACATGCGGACGCCTGCAAATTCGTCAGGTTACATCCTATATACCTAGTAGCTTGCCCCTCACTGTATATACTATTTTTAATACCTATTTAGAAGTACCAGTTGTTCTAGTGACTTGACGTATGTCGTTTCTTGAACACACAAATAAAATCAGGTTAGGAATTTCCTAATTGAATATGAAATTAACGTATTAACAATCGACGTTCGTTTTTGTTAGTAATTTTTTGTTTCATCTGATTCGTAATTGATAAATAAGGATGGAGTTATTCTAAATGGATATTAAAAATACCTTAGATACTAAACACTAAATACAAAAAAAAGAAGTATCAAAAAGATTGTTAGATATAGAAGGAGTTACAGTGATACAAACAAAATAATGTCTTATGGACATAACAAGTTCAAAATAACACATTAAAAAAAAAAATGTCAAAATGGACACATAAGGTTTGTTTCTACAGAAATCACAAACCAGTCAGAGTTAATTTCATTGGTTGAAAATAGTCAGGAAACTGGTTGTTGGCAATTTGGACCAATCAGAAACGCTCTGACTATGGTTTGTGATTTTTGATTTTTGTGGAAACAGACCTCTAGAGGATGATAGTCAAATACAATAAAACTTAGGGCGAGTTCTCATGAGTGTAAGTTGACATTTTTAGCGTAATCACGTGATAATATGGTGTAATTTGATTGGTAAAATCTCCAGCATGGCGAATATTTTACCAATAAAATCCAACCATTTTATCACGTGATTACGCCAGAAATGTCAACTTACGCTCATGAGAATTCGCCCTTAGCTTAAGGGATCGGTGAAAAATTCATCCAAGGTGTAATATACCTTAGTTAGCAATAGCTCATTAACCGACTACTATCTAAATCTTTTAGCACACCGTGGCAGGAACAGCTCCTCCTATTTATACTTTTGCGCACAAGGCATACCGTTTCCATAATGAAATACAAATACAGCATGGAACAGGTTGGCCGAACAACATTCCCAGAATGAGACCCCATATCGAAGGTGTGACTTAAAAGGAAAAAAAATGTTTGGCGAGACACTGAAAGTCCTCCGTTGCATGAAATCACTCTGAGGAGTTTGAGGGCGTGGCAACCAGAAGCATTATTGCTCAAGTGTGCCACATGGTTTTCGAATTTAAGGGAGCTATCAATGTGCAGTCCCAAGAACCTCTCAGTGTTTGAACGGGACATCCAAAGCTATACTACCCAAGTCGCATTTAAAGTTCAAGATGTCTGTCTTGGGAACATTAGGTGAAAGATTATTAGAATCCACCATTCCGCCACACATACACACACCGAAGACCGCTCTCAGAACCTATCATCGACTATATATCTGCGATCGACCCGTGGGTAGACGATCTCAGATTTGCTTCAGAAACTTTGATTACCTCAACGAATCTAGAAGCTGAACTTAAAGTGACCAGATCTTGAAAGTCCAAAAGCGGGACAAAGTCACAAAGTTCTCAAAAATCTCGTTTCCATTTTCAGTTTAGTTTTTTTGGGTACCTGGGCTGGGTAGTGATAGATGAATTACTTATGTAGGTATACAAAATATGTAATGATATATAAAAAAAAAAACAAATTTGAAACTACAAAAAAAAAATCATGTTCGCCGTACCTACACGTGGTGGAAGTGAAACTTCTCAAAAACTATCCTCTCCTCATACAACTTTTAGACTGCGTAGGTATGAGTCGAGGGATCAAGACCGGTAAAGACGAAGGACCACACAAAAGGGAGTAACCACCCAAGGTTATTTGAGAGAGGTAGGTTGCCTGATAACTTTATGACGTCATCTGGGGTGCCTCAACATAATGCATATCTCCATAAGGCACCCAAGATGCGTCATCAAGTTACCCATTACCAGACAACCTAATAATTTTAGGAGCTTTGAGGGAGACCCGCTTCTGTAGTTAGGTACGTTTTAAGGGTTTCAGCGCTTGACAATGATAGACAATCCTCTTGATTTTCAATCTTTGGTTTGTGTCAATCGATCGTCGGCTGTCATTGTCATTGGCTGTCTTCCTCCTTCGTTTTACGTCAAGAATCGTGGAGCAATCCTGTAGAGTTTACGATTCTTGGTTTTACGTTATATCTTTCTTCTCTCTTGAAAATTTGCCCGTGACGCGTTTTCCAAATCACTCCCCATTGTCGTCCAAATATCAGACCACCGCCCAAGAAGTTTCACAGTCCTTTACAAAGATGCAACAGGAGAGCACAATGAGGACATTGAAAATGCTCAAGGAGAGTTCAACGTTAATGGTTGTGACTATTGTGACTTGTGACTTGTGAGCTCTGAAATCTGCGAAAACTTATAGATTTGAATTAACAATTCAATATAACTATTGAGCGAAATAGTTTTTTAATTTGATTTAAAATAAATGAATATAGGTAATAAAAAGTTGATAGTTGGAATTTATTGAAAGCGGGACAAAAGCAGGACGCCTATTAAATCGGGACTCGTAGCTCGAAATCGGGACTGTCTCGCCTAAATCGGGACGGATGGTCACCTAAAGCTAAACATAAACAAAAACAAAGGAATCGAAAAAATACGAATGTCTTCTTTTCTTTCAGATATGGGGTCGCAATTTGTTCTTTATTTGCCAGAAACATGCTTCATCTCTGTATATATACTGTATAAGTATGTATATTTATGAATTTCTGGCAATTTCCTCGAACTGTGTCTCACACTAGTTTACATTCACCACGTGTCTTACTCACATTCATGATATCTTCTACTGAATCTTCGATCACTATGTTTTGTACCTACAGTTCGACTATTTCTTCATCTCTGCAAACCTGAACTTGGACAAGTCGCGGAATCGAAAATTGAAACTTCCTGAATAGGTACTTGTACAGGTCTAGAAATCTTCCAGCACATGTTACTGTTATACTTGTGCAGGTGTGAACTTACGCAAATTACAAGTATATGGTTACGTGCATGGCTGGCATAAGGGTTCTCTGATACCTCCCTCACTCCTCACTCCAGCAGGATTTGCCTCAATCGGCTCAATTTAACATATTATAAATTGTACAATCCAAAAAGTAGATCCTATGAAACCTGATCGGCACTTTAAAGATTTAAAACATTTTAATTACCTACCTACCTATAAAAATAATCAATTTTTTTCTGGACATATTTTGATCTAGGCACGCCTCTGCTGACACAATAATCCCAGTTACTCAGGTCATTTTTTTTAAATATAAAGCAATCGTTGTTCATAAACAATAACAAATCACAGAATTATTGCAGATAATAATTTGTAAGAAAGCATACTCATACGTAATAACCCGCGAACGTTTCTATGGAATGTTATCAACTGTCTTCGTGAATGAATTTTATTTGTACGATAACAGTTTTGGTGGTGGAATAAAGTGGTAATAATTGTTGAAGTTTTAAGTTAGTAGTGCGAGTAGTACGACGTTAATAGTTTTTTTTTTTCGGATTAATAGGTACCTATTTGCTTTTTAAAAACGTGTGTTGGGACAGATTTTCCTTAGTAACATGATGGGTAAGTTCAATAATAATTGCGTAATACAACTATCGTTTTCAATATTAAAGCTCGCTGAAAACTCTTCTCGAATTTCGAATAATGAAATTTCCAGGCTTTAAAAGCGGATAGTAGGCTACAAATAAAATACTATGAATGGTATTTGGCCTGGGAAGGGGTGATATTAGGCCTGTTCTCACAGAAATCACAAACCAGTCAGAACGAATTTCATTGGTTGAAAATAGTCAGAAAACCATTCAAAACGGTCTGTGTCTCTGACTACAGTGACGCTTTGAGGTCATTCAGGTCATTATTGCTTTGACTGATTTGTGATTTCTATTTGCAACGTCGCTTTAATGTTACTAACAAAAATAGTCATTATTGTCTAACTAATAAAAAATACAAGATACAACAACTAATGACTTTTTTTTACTACTAACCTGAGAAATAAGACATTATTCAATCTATTTTTCTAAGAAAAAATTGAATCTCTCTCCCTAGGTTAATAATGAAAATAATGAAAAATACCTAGGTCAATAATGAAAATGACGTCATGACGCAAGGATATTGTCATGTTTCTATTGGATCAATTTCAATTTCATACGTCAATTTGAAAAAAAATACAGGTTTCTGTAGGTACATAGGAAGTTATATAAGCTGTTGATAGAGGGCAGCACTTTCAAGAGGGCGTTCAAAAAAAATAATTGGAGCACAGATTTTAAACAAATTTTTCATTTTCTACTAGCAGTAGTAAAAAAAATTCTATATATTCCTCGGTAGAGAAAGTCATTATATACCTCACTCATTATAAAAGCTTTCGGTATATAATGACCAACTTCTCTACCTAGGTATATAATATACTATTTTTTACTACTAACCTGAGAAATTGTCATTATTCAATCTATTTTTCTAGGAAAAAATTGAATTTCTCTCCCTAGGTGAATAATGAAAATAATGAAAAAATACCTAGGTTAATAATGAAAATGACGTCATGACGCAAGGATATTGTCATGTTTCTATTGGTTCAATTTCATTTCCATACGTCAATTTGAAAAAAAATACAGGTTTCTGTAGGTACATAGGAAGTTATCATAAGCTGTTGATAGAGGGCAGCACTTTCAAGAGGGCGTTCAAAAAAAATAATTGGAGCACAGATTTTAAACAAATTTTTCATTTTCTACTAGCAGTAGTAAAAAAAATTCTATATATTCCTCGGTAGAGAAAGTCATTATATACCTCACTCATTATAAACCTCGGCGCGAGCGCCTCGGTTTATAAAAGCGCTCGGTATATAAGGACCAACTTCTCTACCTAGGTATATAATATACTATTATTTGATAACACATATAAAAATTGACAGGCTTTAAAGCTTAATGGGCTCTTTCACTAAAATTTAAATACGTAATTTAAGTATAAAATCTCAAAGGAGGGACTATTTTAGGCATATATACCAAAAAAAAATGTTCTACAAGGTTCAATAAGTTTTTCATAGGCAATCAAAAGTGCCTAAATTCAAACTATTTTAAAACGCGCCGATTTGCCGACGTCACATAAATATTCTTCATTTCGCTTATGTCGTTGCAAGGAGGAAGGGCTCGGCTGTGTTTGCGCTCTGTAAAGATACGTAAAGGTTCGAATGCGCTGTTGTCGGTTGTGACTAAATGTAGTGCAGCGTAAAATAAATAAATAAAACTAAACATAAAAAATTGCATTAAATTGTATTTAAGCATAATTTAAAAAAAAATGTTATAAAATCTTGAATCTATAACTAATTAATTTAACTACTTTTCATGAGATTTTGCCAACATTTCAGAATTAAATCTATTACAAATTTTCAATGTTGACAATTAGTGGCAACACGGTCAAATTGCGAGCTGCGACGTCATAGAAATAAATTCTGGGTTTTTATTTGGAGGTATTTCTTTGTTTTCTGTTTTCTCAAGAAGGACTTTGAATTTTTCAAAAGTAAAAATACAGAAAATTCTGTTTTTAGTTGCTTTATCCAAATATGCCAATTTCAAAAATTAGTGAAAGAGCCCATTCTCACTTGCGCGAAATTCGCTCTTTTTTGACATTGCTTCGAAAATTTGACGCTTGATATACGCATAAAACGTCAACTTGTCGAAGCAAGTCAAAAAAGTGCGAATTTTGCGCAAAAAGAGCGAATTTCGCACAAGTGAGTTCGCAATAATAGCTCATTTTTCTTCGGATAGTAGGCTGCAAATAAAATGAATAATATTTGGCCTGGAAAGGGGAAATATTAGGCAGTGGCGGCTCGTGGTCTCCAAGTAAGGGTGGGCGACAAAAATAAAAAACAGCCGTGGGCGATTTTTTTTTAGATTTTCAAGGTCGCGGCGTTTCCAAATATTGTATTAAAAGTATTTTTTATTTTTCCATTTTTTCTCCAGGGTGGCGGTGCCCACCTTGCCCATATGGGCGAACCGCCACTGATATTAGGTCAGTTCTCACAGAAACAATCACAGAAATCACAAACCAGTCAGAGCGAATTTCATTAGGTCTGTTTCTGCAGAAATCACTAACCAGTCAGAATGAATTTCATTGGTTGAAACTAGTTTTCTGAATGTTTCTCACTGTTTTCAACCAATGAAATTCGCTCTGCCTGGTTTGTGATTTCTGCAGAAACAGACCTATTGGTTGAAAATCAGAAAACTGTCTATATTTACTTTGCACCATTCAAAAACGCTCTGAATAGCGCTGACTGCTCTGACTGGTTTGTGATTTCTGTTTGGTTTGGCAACGTCGCTTTAATATGACAAAACCTTTACAAAACATAGCCATTCTTGTCTAACTAATAAAAAAGACAAGGATACAACAACTAATGACTTTTATTTGATAAACAAATTTAGGTTATGTTTTTGTTATGTTGTTTTGAGTCATGTTTTTTTCGGTCTTGATGACTTCATTTATACCATTTTCGATTCGATAAAATACATTTGATCCAGATATCTGGAAACGAAAATATATACAGTCCTGCTGAAGGTCGAAATATATTGATCTTTTTCAAAACATTTTCGCATCGTATACAATCCTAAAATTAGTTTTTTATGAGGCAGATAAGTGTATGGGTGTCGGCGGTTTTTATTCCACATCAACATAAATTGCATCTAGGTAAGATGATTTTGGATTTATTAGTTTATGATGGTTCAATAAGTTAATGTATATTTATATTTTCTAAGTGTTATTTGTGAATTTATAAGATATTGTGCCTCTTATTGTGCTGTGCCACTTGCTCCAAAATAGTTTTGAGAGTCTTGAAAAATATAGACAATGATCATTGTTGTATGGTGCTCTAGGTATCTGTCTATTTGGTTAGGATTAAGAAATATCAACTCCAAGGAGTCAACTATATTTTGTTCTCTGATAATAATTGAGAACTTCAGTATATCTATCATATTATTATGTTCAGGCCCGGTTTATTCATCTTTTGATAAACTTGCTGGCAACTGTCTTCAACCAAAAGACAAATTCCCCAAACTAGTTATCCGGCTGACCAATAGGGATATACTTGACAGTTTATTAGGTCACTAAACCGGGCCTTGGAACAAGTTCACAATTTAATCCTGACAGCCAACCGAGCTGTTCTTAGAAATAAGTGTATAACTGTCATAGGTATTCGGATACTTTTTGAACATCCTCAACTTTTGATGAGGGGATTAGCAGCCAACCCAAAACATGGCATGGCACATTGCGTACATGATTCTCTATTGGGATTTTCAGAAAAAAAACTAATGATTTTTTTTTTTATTCAAGTTAAGAGAAATCTGATTAAATAATATAATTTTTACAAGAATTTTTAGTCATATTTAATTCTTAGATTACATTGATTTTTAACTTTGAGGTGAAAAGTAGGCAATGATAGGTAATTAGGTGGGTTTTAATTAATTTATTTATTTATTAATAGAGTATCAACAGCAAATGCCAATTACAGATACCGATTTTAAGACTAGTAAACAATAATTATTTTAAATTTACATCCTAACAATCATAAACACTTCTTAGTAAATTAATATGTGAGGTTTCCTCGGAGGTTACACAAGCAAAAACCAAAATTATAGTATACAATATTACAATAAAACAAACTTGTCAATTCCTGAGCCTGGGAAATAAAAAGTGTCCCACTCGGTGTCCCACCTTTAATTTTAGTAAATTGTCCTAAAGCCTCATTTACACGGTGCAAGTAGCTTGAGCAAGTACTAACGTCAGCAACTAAAATTTAGTAACTTGAATCGTGTAAAGTGTAAACACTTTAATTTAGTACTTGAGCAAGTAAACTCTTTAGTCAAGTGAATAGAAGCAGGTTCTATTTACTTGAGCAAGTGGCTTCCCCCACTCTCGTTTACTTTACTGTCCACTTTAGTGGACTGGACGCGTGTAGACAGGATTTGTATTTAGTGATTAGTGAAGTACATTAGTAGGGTTTGAATTTGAATATTTTGAGTATTGTGTTGCACCTGTTAATTGCGTTTGCAATGTCGTCTCGTTGGACGGAAGAAACCACAATTAAATTTGTGCAAGAGTACAGAGAACATCCATGTTCATGGAACTCTAAACTTCCACTGTACCAATGAGATATTCATGGTCCAACCCAACAACATTTTTCTTTTTCAATTTCTTTCAATAAAATTTCTGATAATTCTCCACAAACACTCAAAATGCATTTTTGAATTTCTTTTCAAACAACTGTACTTGCTGCCATTTCACCTCAATTTGCACTAATCACTAAATTCGACTTAAAATCAATAAAATGCATGTAGACACTCACTTGCACGAAAACAAAGATAATTTAGCTACTGGCGTTAGTACTTGCTCAAGCTACTTGCACCGTGTAAATGAGGCTTAAAGTAAAAAGGGGGATTTACACTGTTCCAGTAGCTGGAATAAGTACTAAAGCCAGTAACTAAAATAAATTTCTTTCTGTTCAAGTAGTTGTGTTAGTGTTTTGGAATAAGTTCAGATAATTGAACCTCGAGTTGAACAGTTTTAAAATGACATTTCGTTCACCCCAAAACCTTCAATCCCCATATTATCTTCTATCATTATTGGGGCCGCATTCCTTGCTTGCTTATTTTTGTAAAGTGATTTTATTTTGTTCCATAGACACAGTTTGTCTCGATATTCTTGCACAAATTTCATGGTTGTTTCTTCACTCCAACGAGACGACATTGCAACATGATGCACTGCGCTGCTATTCAAAATTAAAACCCTACTAATGCACTTTACTAAAATATCCTGTCTACACGCGTTCAGTTCACTTCAGACAGTTGAAAAACAAGAGTGGGGGAAGCCACTGGCTCAAGTAATAGAACCTGCTTCTATTCACTTGACTAAACTACTGTCTAAAAGGCTTACTTGCTCAAGTACTAAATCATGGAGTCTACACGGTTCCATTAACTAAATTTTAGTTCATGGCTTTAGTACTTGTTCCAGCTACTGGAACCGTGTAAATCCCTCTTAATAGTGTTTATATCCATGTCACTTGCATAAATGTTAAAATAATTGCACATACGGTAAACTGGAGAATTTTTATACAAATTTGTCCTAGGAAAGTCCAAATAAAACATATTTCTCTGTCAGGTGTATTTATTTATTTATTTATTTATTTACGCATAAAAAATACATACATTTGAAGTGGTACAAAGTTTAAAGGATAAAGCACACCTAACATGGGATTTTTGGGCTCTATGGATTTTGCCCATTTTTTGATATGTTGTAGAGGATTTAATTCTGAACAACCTTTAAATGGGACAAAATCTTGTAGGTATTATGGTCTTTGAGATATGACCGTTGAAAGATGCACTTTTTTGCAACTTTTTGTGTGGAGAGTATACAAAAAACTGGTGTTTATCATTCAAAATTTTGACAGGTCGACATATTTTACGTCACTAACAAATGTCACCATAGGCTAAAGCCGGGACCGCACTGGCGCCAACATTGACCCCAGTGCGGTTCCGGCCTTAACCTAAGTTGACATTAATTTTTAAGTGACGTAAAATATGTGAACCTGTCAATATTTTGACTGATAAACACCAGTATCTCGTATACTCTCCACACAAAGAGTCACAAAAAAGTTCATCTTCCAACGCTCATATCTCAAAGACCATAATACCTACAAGATTTCGTCCCATTTAGAAATTGTTCAGAATTAAATCCTCTTCAACATATCAAAAAATGGGCAAAATCCATAGAGCCCAAAAATCCCATGTTAGGTGTGCGTTATCCTTTAAAATCGAGTTTAAAATAATCTAAAAATCTAACCTAAAACAATTCTCTTGGCCTGCATCTTGAATTTATCCTGAGATAAACTAAAAAAGTCAAGACCCTCATAGAACTTATTTACATTGGCAGATATTCGATTAACAGGAATAAATAGCAAGTTCGACAGTAAGGGATGTGCAGTAAAGATTTACTTTTCGTCTGATAACTTTGAGTGTGTAGATAAAAGCATCCAAGACATTCATGGTTTTTTATGTAGTACCTAGTTAAGGAGATTAAAAGCAAAACAGACATCAAGGTATCCCCTTCTGCGAACAAGAGTAGTTAAGTCTGAGAAAGTCATAGTCTGGTCAACGCTGAGAATCACACCACTCAGAGACAGTTTGTACCTAGCAAACTTGATAAATTTGTGTTGAACACTCTCAAGCCTATTCATGTGGATCTGATAGTAAGGTGACCAAACTATGCAAGAAAATTCAAGAACGGATCTGACCAGTGATGTATATAGAATTTTGATGGGGCGTATATTTGTAAAATCCCTAGTAGCTCTCTAAATAAAACCCAACATTTTATTAGCCCTGCCAATTACCACTTCAAAATGCTTGGTGAACATTAAGGAGGAACATGTCATTAAGCTGACACCAATCATAAACAATGTTAAGATCGTTTTGCAGTATAAGTATGTCATGTAGTCACCTGACAACACAACTTCAAGTCTTTAGCGAAGAGTAAAAAATTCGAGGAGAGCAGCGATCCTAAATCATTGATAAATAAGGTGAATAGAAGGGGGCCGAAGTGAGGACCTTGGGTATCCCAGAGGATGCATGGAAAAGAGAAGAAAGACAGCCATCGATCTTGACTTGTTGTTAGTAAGGTAAGATTTCATCCGTGAAAGTAAGGGCCCAGAAACATCATAACTTGAGAGCTTTGAAACAAGGATGTTATGGTTTACATCAAAGGCTTTACGGAAGTCAGTATATATTGCATGAATTTTCTGCATTGTTATCAAATGATGAATTTATAAAATTTGTAAAGAGAAACAGGTTCGTATCAACAGATCTACTGGCTGTAAATCCATGCTGTTGACTGATCACAATCTGATGAAATATTTTTGAAAGAATATTTTCAACGCACTGCTCAAATAATTTAGGAATTCTAGACAGAATGCTGATACGTCTGTAGTTTGTAACATCATTCTTGCTACCTGACTTGTGAATAGGACAAACATAAGAGAGCTTCCACATTTCTGGAAAAATTCCAGAGTTTAAGGATTTGTTAAAAATAATAAATAGAGGGAGATACAAAGTGTTAGAACAAGATTTTAGTACTTTGTTAGGAATACCATCAGGTCCTGCAGACTTGTTGATGTCCGCTTGCTCTAAAGCCATGTCAATATCGGTTGGGTCTATGAAAATGCTTGAAATATTCTCAAATCGATCAGCAGCAAAAGTTGTGGCGTAAGAATTTCTCTGAGGGTTATAGACAGAAGAAAAATAAACACTAAAAAGATTACACCGTTGGGCGCTATTTCTGTCGCCAGAATCATTTCCTTAGGAATAGTACCCTGATTGGACGGGGAATGAACAAAGTTCCAGAAGACTTTCAGGTTAGTGCCTATGGCCCTTTCAGTATCACTTATGTATAATTTGTAGCACTCCTTGGTGGGGTTTTCAAAATCCCTCCGAAGTGTATTAAATGCAAAATAATCCACTTCACTATTCAACTGCTTGTATTGTTTGTGAGGAATTTTCTTTTGAGTTAGTTTAAAGTTGAGTTTCGATGAAAATTGGCTTGATTGAGTTAGTTAAAACTTGAACACCCCTATATATTCTACAATTGCATTAATGTGCCATATTTATGTTGGTTCTTATCAATTTTGGCACTTTTCTATTATATTTGAATAAACAAGCAAGCAGGTCACGATTTGCAATTGAATAATATGACAATGGCTGCGAACGATATAACATTTTCACCTCATATTTTTACCATATCTTGTATGACTCATTGCAATCAGTAGGCGGTTACGCTTTAGTTAGGAGTGTAATGTAGTTACATTTATCTATTTGTTGTTCAGACTCTGGTATTTCCGAGGTTATTCCATAATAAAGTAGGTAGTAGAATAATAATATATTTAGTTTTTGATAAAATAAAATTTAGTGCTAAGCCGAGTTTGAAATTGTTGTGATATCAATTGACTACAATACAAAATACAAGTAGGTATGTAGTAACTGAGGTAGTAACGACCTCGATGGTAGTAACTTATTGAATCATACCTACCCCTTAACCTTTAGCAACTCTATGCAAAGATTTAAATATGGTCTTATCTCAGGTGTTGTTAAATTCAAATCTCGATTCAAATTCATTATTTTAAAATTTAATACCTACTGATTATGTGCTTTTGAATCCTCTGTTAAATATATTTTTTAATATAGAAGTCAAATACCTAGTTTATGTAAAAAATCCTCCACATACCACTGACATTGAACCGAGCATTGAACACTTTGAACCTGAGGATTCAAATATAATTTTCAAGTTTTCAGGACATACTTTGATTTTAATATTTTCCTACATAGTGTTATTCTATTTTTGTGTTACAGTCTAGCACTACCTAGGACATAAAATGTTGACTGAAAATGTAATTGATAAAAACATGCAATTGATAATTTTTTAAAACCTAAACAATCCACAACATTTAACAGGCAAATTCTAATTGATAGATGACTAAAAACATGCCCAGGCCTCGAGGAGCCTGAATAAAGAACCATTCTTAGGCTTTTTTCCAGTTCATTTGTGACAATTATGAATACTAAAATTTGCTATTTGGATACTTTAAAATAGTCAAAATAAATTGAATAAATCCTTTTTTTCCAGGTGTTATATTTCTACTATCCCTCCTAACCATTCTACCTCAAATCATGGCTGCTGGAAAACAAGAACTCCAAGCCGTCATACAAGGCAACGGTAACTTCACTAAAAAACTTTACAACATCCTCTCTGAAGAACCAGGAAATGTATTTTTTTCGCCAATCAGCGCACACGCCGTGCTAGCAATGGCTTATCAAGGTGCTGGGGGTTCTACCAAGGACGCATTTACCAAAACTTTGGCTATTGATAGCCCCCTTCAAGCTGCTGAAGGATACAGTGACGTGATTCACCACCTGAATAATGTATCCGATGTGGAATTGTTGATGGCCAACAAGGTGTATATCAAAAATGGTTATGGTTTAAAGGCGGCTTTCAAAGAAGTGGCTCAGAAGAAATTTTTGTCTGAAGTTGAGTCGGTTGAATTTGCTAAAACAGCTGAAGCAGCTAAGAAAATTAATCTTTGGGTCGAAAAGAAGACTCAAAACAAAATCAAAGATCTTATCCAGCCTGATAGTCTCAGCGACCTGACTCGCTTAGTGTTGGTGAATGCCATTTACTTCAAAGGCAACTGGGCAAGTAAATTTGACAAAAGCCAAACAAAAACTGAAAAATTCTACTTAAACGACAACGACTCTATCGACGTGCAAATGATGAACAAAAAAGGCAAATATTTTTACAAGGAAGATGAAAAATTGGATGCCAAAGTTTTGGAACTTCCTTATGCCAATCCCGATGTCAGTTTAATTGTTATTTTGCCCAATAAAAGGAACGGAATTGCTGAGCTGGAAGCTAAATTAGCTGAAACTGATTTGACTAAGATTACTGAAAACATGTTTAAACCAGAAGTTGTTGTTAAATTGCCTAAATTTAAAATTGAGACTACTATTAATTTGAATAAACCACTAGAGAAGGTAAGAAATGACATGTGCTGTGCTTTTTCAAAAATCTTCTATGCCAAAGTCAATTTCGTAACAGGGTTGGCAAAAATCATGATTTTTTCGAAAAAATCAAAAAAATCAGATTTAAATCAGATTTTTTTGATTTAAATTGGATTTCTTGGTTTTTTTGAATTAAATGGCTTTATTAATTTTTGATCAATTATTGGTAATTTAGTTTCAACAATGAATGATGCAGTAAATATAGTATACCTTCTCCTAGACAAAATTATCGCACCACTGCACATAAGCACCAGAAAAGCAGTGGTACGATAATTTTGTCCACGAGTATATAATAAGAGTAGGTATTATAATACAGTATAATAAAAATAAAAATTTATTAATGTTTATTAATAAATAAATAGTTTCAACAAAAAAAACAGTAAATAAAAATATTCGATAGGTAGAGGTGTTATGTAGATAAGGTACCTACCTATCTATTACCCTGCCCCTTAAACTTAGTAAAGAGAAAAAAAAATAAGTCAAAATAAAGTAAATAATTCTTTTGTAAAAAAATGAAAATAATACTACTTATATATAAAAAAAAATTATTCCGATTTTTTAAGGTTTAAAGTCAACCCCCATTTTCTGAACCTTGTGTTCAAAAATTCCAAAAAAAATATATGTTTTATGGTTATTGATATACTTTAATCCATAATTTTTTTAAGCAAATTTGACTCGCCATTTTTGAGTTATATCGCAAAAACTGAAAAAAAAAGTGGTTTTTCACCATTTATTTCAAAACGAATAGATGAAGTTTCCCGTTATTTTTATTACGAACTACTATTGCAATTCTACGCGACATATATTTTTTTCAAATTTTTTGAACTTGTAGTTTTCTCGCTACTGCAAGAATAGTTGGAAATACGCCTGTAGCTACACTGTTTTAAAAAAAATCCGACGGATGAATGTTCAAAATTATTTGTGTTGGTCCAAACTACAACCCTGTTTATGTAAAACAGAATAATACTTCGAATTTCCGCAAAAAAAAGAAAAAACTTTCCATCACACAATTTAATCAAATGCAGATTTCTATTTTTTTTTGACTATCAAGTTAGGGCACACTATAGGGGCGACAGTACTGACATCTCGCGTTGCTGTAATGAACTATAGGCCTGACTTTAAACCTTAATATACCAGCAGAGATACCAGCTTTGCGGCCTTTTCATTGCCAAGTCGATTTCTCAAATCATTATGGCAGATTATAATACGTAGGTTGAAAATATTCTCTTCCCCCTAGCCAAGGATGGTATTGCAATCAGGAATTTCTTAATAATTACTAAATCCTCTTTGGTTATCCCATTTATGTAAGTATATGTATCAAAATAAACAAATATATTTTCAATTTCTAAAAATCGATTTAAATCGTTGATTTTTTTCAAAAAAATCACTTGATTTAAATCATTTGATTTAAATCATGCCAACCCTATTTCGTAATATGAATAATGAAAAAATGTATCTTGAGAAAAAAGTTGGTTGAAGATCAAATTTTGTATTGGGTGTTGTGTCAATCTGAAGTGAACCATCTTCAATCAGTATGTCGTCTGATACAAGATTTGTTCCTCCGCTTCCATTTCCTCTGTTCTAAATACAACCCATTTCATCATCCATCTTTTATTTAAAATAAAAAAAATATAAGTAATCACACTTTTGAGAATAAAATGGCACCGACATGAAGACATTGACGCTGATTTTTTTTTAGGCTGGTCTTGGAGTAATCTTCAAAGAAAACGAAGCTGATTTCTCTGAAATGCTTGATAGCCCAGAAGAATTGTTTGTGAGCCAAGTTATCCAGAAAGCATTTATTGAAGTTAACGAGGAAGGAACTGAAGCTGCTGCAGCCACTGGTGAGTCGCCTGACAATGATGTTTAAATGTTTGATGAAAGCAAAAGATAATGCAATTTGAGGGAAGAAGTATAAATTCAAAACTCAGAAAAAAAAAATTCCTATAGATGTATAGAAAGTTTTATTCAAAAATATGACCAAAAACAATAATATTTTTGGAGTGAATAAATCACTGATAGGGTGTCAATAACCAGAAGCCTCCTATTGCATTATGTTTAAAAAAAAAATAATTGTTGGCTTGTTTGTAAAAGCTTTTATTAACATTGTCTATGAAATATGCATGCAGGGATGTATTTATTGATTGGTATTACTTTGCTTGCTTGCTTGCTTTTTCTGTTTCCCCCTTTTATTATTGCTTTATTCAACACACTTCTCACACTAACCACTATACCAATCTACAGGGTAATTCTTTAATGGCTTGTACCTTAGAACCTTAAAAATCTTCATAAACAAAGCCGCAACATTGTTGATTTATTACTGAATAGGAAATAACTATTTAGTGTATATCCAGTATGCATTAAAACTGATTCTCTCAAGTAATTTAGTACGTACTTAGAATTTTTAGATAGAACCATTTTTTTTTTAAATTTTGTTTATGTGAAACAATTGTGTGTTTGACGAAGATTTTTTCAACAAGGTGAGTAAAATGTTATTTTAATATTTTCTTTGATACAAGTTATGCTAGCATTTTCTAATGAGAGATAATACTTAGGAAAAGATAAAGTAAACTATGGTATTTTTCACATATTATGATATCAAAAATCACAGCTCCTTGTTTCCAAGGCGAGTTCATAAAGGAAAAAAACGTAAGAAATCTCCACTGGAAACAAGAAAAAAAGTTGTTTAACAGTAACTTCTTCATATTTTATTATTCTCTTGCTCATCATTTTCTACCTTATTGTATCATCACTTTTAATTTATGATGTAGAATCCTTAGGAAATCCTATTGTCACGGCCCTGGAGTGCGTGACAGAAATCCGTTTATTCCAGAATCAAAGTCCAATTAACACAACAATAATTTATTCCACGTTACTATACACTCTGGCACTAATTACTTCACTAATAAACTCAAACAACTCAACTCTTTACTTTACAATATTCACTATCTAAATTATATCACAGCGTCGAGTATCTTATTTGAACAGTTCAACAGTGATGTGTAGTAGATGGCTGCGGAACTCGCTGCGCTCGTCCCGCAGAGGTTCGTCTATAAGTTCCGCAACAATCCACTTATTTGTACTTGAACAAAAACTTATTATATAAAGTCAAATTTTATAAGATTATCCACTTTTTGTCAATTTGCCTTTCAACAGGAATTACGTAGTAATGTTACTTTACCAAACTAGAAATATACTACTCAAAACGAAATAAGGACTACTTTTAAGAGCAGGGTTTTCATTAAATTTTGAATAACCCTGGTAAAGTGACTATTTCCATTTACAATAAGTATAGATAAACAAATAAAGTGTGCACAAAAAATTTATATTGTGAATGGAAATACACACTTTACCAGGGTTATTCAAAATTCATTAAAAATAAATGAGTTTTCAAAAGTGGTCCTTATTTCGTTTTGACTAGTTTATAATGTGACAAGTTATTCAAGTACAAACGAGTGGATTGTTGTGGAATTTATGGGTGGACCTCTGCGGGACGAGCGCAGCGACTTCCGCAGCCATCTATTGATCAATATGTTAACATTACGATATTAACCTGACTCACTCAAATGTGAGTTATTCTCATTAGTTTAAAAACTACACGTTTCAGGTGAATGTCTTACTTGAACAGTTCAACAGTTTATTGGTGAGTAGATGGCTGCGGAACTCGCTACGCTCGTCCCGCAGAGGTTCACCCATAAGTTCTGCAATAATCCACTTATTTGTACTTGAACAATAACTTATGATATAAAGTCAAAATTAGTAAGATTATGATTATTCACTTTTTGTCAATTTGCTTATTAATAGGATTTAGTAATGTTGGTTTACCAAACTAGTAATATAATGTGACAAGTTATTCAAGTACAGATGAGTGAATTGTTGCGGAACTTATGGGAAGACCTCTGCGGGACGAGCGCAGCGAGTTCCGCAGCCATCTATTCATCAATATTTAATGTAATTACGATACTAACCTGACTCAATCAAATGTGAGTTATTCTCATTAGTTTAAAAAGTACACGTTTCAGGTGAGTATTTTATTTGAACAGTTCAACAGTATATTGGTGAGTAGATGGCTGCAGAACTCGCTACGCTCGTCCTGCAGAGGTTCACCCATAAGTTCTGCAATAATCCACTTATTTGTACTTGAACAATAACTTATGATATAAAGTCAAAATTAGTAAGATTATGATTATTCACTTTTTGTCAATTTGCTTATTAATAGGAATTAGTAATGTTAGTTTACCAAACTAGTAATATAATGTGACAAGTTATTCAAGTACAGATGAGTGAATTGTTGCGGAACTTATGGGAAGACCTCTGCGGGACGAGCGCAGCGAGTTCCGCAGCCATTCATTTATCCGTATATTATGTAATTAGGATACTAACCTGACTCACTCAAATGTGAGTTATTCTCATTAGTTCAAAAACTACATTTAGATGAATGTCTTACTTGAACAGTTCAACAGTATATTGGTGAGTGGATGGTTGCGGAACTCGCTGCGCTCGTCTCGCAGAGGTCCACCCATAAGTTCCGCAACAATCCACTTATTTGTACTTGAACAATAACTTACTATATAAAGTCAAAATTTGTAAGATTATCCACTTTTTGTCGATTTGCCTTTCAACAGGAATTAGTAATGTTACCTACTTTACCAAACTAGTAATATAATGTGACAAGTTATTCAAGTACAAACGAGTGGATTGTTGCGGAACTTATGGGTGGACCTCTGAGGGACGAGCACAGCGAGTTCCGCAGCTATCTATTCATCAATATGTTGTTTAATTACGATACTAACCTGACTCACTCAAATCTCATTAGTTTAAAAACTACACGTTTCAGCCAATCTTGAAACTTAAACTTCTAACTAATATCAGCTTTTATGTATCCGTAATCCATTCTTGTATAATCCAGAATAAGCGCGATAATCTTTTTGCCCGAATAAAGAGTTCTTTTCTGGAATTTTAGGCATGGATTCTGTATACCATGGCGACAACGCATCGCGACACTATATTTCTTTTGTATTTCTTCTACACTAATGTCCAAGGAGAGGGTATATATAGGCCAGGACTGCTTCTTCTTGATAAGCCTTGTTTTTCGTGATTTGAATTAGTTCTAAATATTTGCTCTACTAAGACATTTTGATTTAAACGGTGAGGGTTGGGGATATTTTCCTGTTTCAATATCTCTATTGCAATAATTAGCTGATGCCCTCTAAGTAAAGTACTACTAAGGTCCTTGTAAATAGTATCCCATAGGTAGCTACTTACACAGTGATTGTACATAAACATTTTAGTAATTTTCTTGGTAATAATGTGGCTATTCTTTGATTAAAGCACGCCTATGCTTTAGTATTACAATTACTCCATGTAATCAACATCCTAACAAACCCAATTATTTGTTTCTTAGCTGATAAAAATGTGCGATGCGTCATTCGCACTTTGACTTGATCTTTTAGAATCTGTTGATTATATAGGGTATGGTAATTTTGATGTGAAATGAATTAGGTTTCTAGGTTACTAATTAAGCAAATAGCAAAAAATATTCTGTAGGTATATACGTCTCTGAATCTGAACACTTTTCTGTTTGTGGAAATAGTGTTTATAGGTATGTGTTAGAAAAATCAGTCCCAATTAGATTTTCAAAGATCTGATTGATTCTAACATGTAAGTATTAATTCACAGTATATTTTTTGCTACAAGCCATTTTACAAAACTTATTGAAATATTTTTAGGTGCAACTATGCGTATGAAAAGAGCCCTCATTGAAACGCCAGAAGAGTTTATTGTTGACAGACCGTTCATTTGCATTTTGTCCCATTTTGGTCACTCGAACGACAATCTGAAAATTAGAAATGTGTTGTTTTATGGCAAAATTTCAAGACCAAGCGCGCCTGATATTAGTAGTTGCTATGGTAGTTGTAAGCGTGATGAACTTTAATATGTTATTCAGGTATAAATCAATATAAAGATTTGAATAAAAAATATTTGATTGCACCAATATTGTAGGAGTTTTTTTGGAAATTGATTTTCCAGTTACTAATACTAGGATCGCACATCATCTTTCCTGTCTTTCACTAATAATCGTACTTGCTATGTCCTGTCATATAATGTTTAGTAGCGTTTATTTAGATATCTTATGTATCTCTATCTTTAGGTATGGTCTTCAGGGTGCGTACTTTAATGATACCCCAACCCCCAAAGGAATTCTATGCTAATCATCCCTACTTATTCTATTTGATCCATAAATCTCATGATGGTAGACAGATTTTGTTCAGTGGTAGATTATCACAACTCTAATTCTTCATTTTGTAATTTATGATTAACAATAAATTTATTTAATTATAACAAAAAGTATAATTTTTCTTGTATATACACACAATATACGGCACTTTTTCTGCAAACTATGTAGATAGAATAACTGTTTCAGTACATGGCATGCTTTATGATTTCTGAATTTGTTAAAAATTCTCAACTTTCTTGGCCGTATAGGTATGGAGTTCATGCTGCGCTGTATGCCCATCATTGAAGAATTTACTGTGGACCATCCATTTGTCATAGCTTTAATTGCTAATCAAGAAAACCACGATATTGTGTTGTTTACTGGAAGAGTGATCGACGTCGTCCAGTAGAATCTTTGAAATTCTTACAATTGTGAAAAAATATAATGTACTATGTATTTTTATTTATTTATTTTTTTTAAGCTTTTTGTACAATTTATTGATAATAATTTATTTATGTCTAATATTTTTCAAATAGTCGGGGCCAATTAGATCCTTGGAACAGATTTTCAGAATGATAATTTTCTCCTGACAATGATCGGATGGATTGTTTTGAAGCAGAAATATTTGAAAGTTTCCTGTAAATTTGTAATAGTATACAGTATTATTTCACGAGTATTTAAAGTGAGTAAGATACTATATTTTTGTTTTTTCCAATTCCAATTTCTCTTATTTAAATTGACTGGCTAACTTACAAATTACAGTCTTTATATACAAAATCATTCTATTTTTAGAATCAAGTCTGCCGCCCTCTGGAATCAGATTGTCCAGTTCTAAAATGTATTTTCTGTCTATCATTCTCTCTGAATCATCAGTTCTACCCACCAATCTAAGGATCTCATTGGATCTAACTAATTCCTTGTTAATCAATATACTCGTATCTCTCGAATTATTTACCCTCACAGTATCTTTTCTAATGTAACTAATGAACCTGATGGCAAATTATCTGAACTCTGTGTTTGTTTTTAACTGGAACTAACCCAATAAGTTAAGCTAGGCATTGAATTTGTCCAAAGGGAGTATTTAACACAGTGGAACAATAAAGCTTCTGGAGGAATACATAGTCATTATAATGCATGAGATGGGCTTCAAACAAGTTACCGTTGACAATATTTTCTGAATTATTTGCTTCAGCTGTTCGTATCCAAGCCCGTATAGCTAGAATTGGACGCAAAAAACCACCCCTAGAGTTCAACGTCGACCATCCTTGCATTATAGTGATTCAAAAAAAGCAGAGGCTCAGGCTTAAGAAGGGCAAGAAACTGGCTTACACTTTGTTCATGGGAAGAATCAATCGTGTTTAGTTGTAAAGCCTGATCTGGGAAAAGAATGCGAATGTGCAGCATATTTTAATAATTATTATTATTTTTGGTCCTTGTCTCTTGGGGGAAAGTTTGCATGTTGCTCTTTTAGTTCTAGTTAAATATCAAATTAATCATCAATCAAAAGACAACCTACCAATTATTATTAACCTTTTTATACACGTCTGGAGTTTTGCTTAGGGTCTATTAGGAACTTTATTCAGAGAAAGTTCAAGTATAAGTCTGAGTAAAAGTAATGTTTAATTAGTCTCTGACGACAGTTTCAATGCAAACTTTTGTAAGTTTTCTATTTTTAAAAAATTCTTCGCCAGACGTGTGTTATTTCTGTTGATTATATTCAAAGATAATAATGTCTAGCTTTTTACACTAGAATTCGAAATGATCCCGCGCAGACTTATAGTGTCGAAGGAAATGCACTTCACCGTCGACCATCCTTTTATTATTCTGATGCAAACGCAGCAAAAACTGAACCCAAGAAGACGGACCCGAATGTCCAATACGATTTTTATGGGAAAACTTTGCAATTTTTAATTATAAACCAAAGATGATTGGTGTATTTTCACAGTCTTGCCATTTTGTGTTTAATAAGGTGGCAAGGTTGTGGAATCCTGTATACACTATAAAGCAATAATTTAATTAGGTCCTTGAAGAGCACAATATTTTTTGTGTTGAATGTTTGAGTACGTTTACATCTGTAAATAGCAATAACTACTATTAGAATGTAAGTACTATAAGGATTTTATGTTTATAACGTTTTTAATGAATATAACCATTATTTATATTGAAAATGTAGTTTTGGATTTATTATGTATTTACTTTGATTATGGAAGTACAGTATTTGAATAGCAGATATGATAAGTTTACTGACTATTTAATATGAACTTTATTTTCACATATTCTGACATAATGACATACAACAATTAACTGGTAAAGGTGAACAATATAATTTAGTGCATAGTGGACACTACAAATCCTCCCTGGCAAATTTAAAGATTCAGTTTTTCTGGTTGTTTTCTCGTTCTAATACTTCTTCGCAATGTCTCAGCATTTTCTGGTATCTGATTGGGTTTGGTTTTTGATTGGTAAAAAGTTTCAATGTTTTGATCAGTACTTTCCACCGGAAAAGTCTCTTGGTCTCTCGGTTCTTGATCATCTAATATCATCTCCGCCGAAGTGGAAACTTCTGGAGTCGAATCGGAAATTATAATTGTGCTTTTACTTTGCTCAGGATCAATATAAGAAAAATGTTGAGTAGATGAAGCACCTACAACATTATCTCTTGTAGTATTTTCGGTGTCCAGAGTTTGCTTTGCCTCTGGAACATAACAAACGTTAGGCTGTGATACTGGACACTCAACTTTAGTTGAAGCAATATGGTTTATATGTCTTCTGATTATTCTGTCTTCCATTTCAATCAAATAAATAAGATTGCTCTCTCTCTTCAAAATTCTACCAAATTTCCATAGACAATTTTTCCTACTATCAAAATGTCTCACTCGAACGCTTTCGCCCACCATAAATTTAGAAGATGCTTGATTTGCCACCTCAATGGGTTTTTGAAATCTAACTAAATCTAATTTAGTTCGTATGTCTCTCCCATACATTAATTGAGAAGGTGACTGATTATTTGAAGTGTGGGGTATTTTTCTGTATTGCATTAAAAAATTTTGAAGTTTCAAATCAAGATCTCCTGGGTCATCTACCATCTTCTTTAAAGTATTCTTCATGGTTCCCACATATCTTTCAACTTGGCCATTTGATGCGGGATGATATGGTGCAGTAAATTTATGTATAATTCCATTGGTTTTTAGGAAATTCTTAAATTCCTGTGATGTAAAAGATCCTCCATTATCACTAACCAAAGTTACAGGTAAGCCAAAACGTGCAAAAACACCTCGTAAAATTGAAATCGTCTTCAAAGTATTCATGGACTTGGTAATAAAAATTTCAGGCCATTTAGAATATGCATCGCAAATTACTAAAAAGTATGTTCCTTGAAACGGTCCCGCAAAATCAATATGTACGCGCTGCCACGGTCCTTTCGGAGTTTCCCAACAATGCGGTGGAATATTAGTTTTGTTGTGTAACATAGATTGACAACTTTGACATTTCTTAGCCAATTCTTCAATATCAAGATCTATTCTTGGCCACCAAACGAAAGAACGTGCAAGTGATTTCATTCTCACTATACCGGTATGTGCTTCATGTAATTCTTTTAATACTCTTTGACGAAGCGTTTTGGGCACAACAATACGTGAATCTTTTACTATAGTACCTTCGTTTAAAGAAAATTCTATATCTTTCCCTTTAAATTCATTTTCTTCAATTTTCTTTCCAGTTTGTAAACTTTTGTAAACATTTCTTAATATTGGGTCTTCTTGTGTTTCATTAGCAATTTCTCTATGCGTAACTGGTAACGTTAGAATTTGTTGTAACTGATGAATTGTAACGCCATCCATTGTTTGATTGAAAACTGGAGTGATTTTTTGAGGCAATCTCGAGAGTGCATCAGCATTTAAGTGTTTTTCGCTAGAACGATAAATAATGTTATAATTAAAGCCTTGCAAAAATTGAGCGTAATGAAGCATTCGAGTAGCTACCATACTGGGAAGATTTTTGTTTGGATTAAATATAGAAACTAGAGGTTGATGATCAGTAATCAGCGTGAATTTTCTTCCATAACAATACTGAAAAAATTTATTACATGCCCAAAAAATAGCAGTTGCTTCCTTATCAATTTGACTGTAGTTTTTTTCAGCTCTCGTTAGACTCCTTGAAGCAAAAACAATAGGACGTTCACCATCAGGAAAAATATGAGATAATACTGCACCCAAACCTTTAGGACTAGCATCGGTTGCCAAAATTAAAGGTAGTTTCGGATTATATGCGCAAAGAATCTGATCAGATGTTATTTCCTTTTTAATTAAATTAAAAGCCTGATCACAGATAGATGTCCATCGGAAAATAACATTCTTTTGTAAAAGTTTGTACAAAGGATGTATTTTTGAAGAAAGATCTTTCAGAAATCTTCCATAGTAAGTGACCAATCCTAACCAACTTTTTAACTCAGTGACATTTGTCGGTACTGGTGCATTCTTGACAGCTTTTATTTTGTCTTCAGTTTTCTCTAAACCCCTGCTTGAAATTTTATGACCCAAATATGTTATGGATTCTTCGAAGAATTTACATTTTTCTTGTTTAATATGAAGACCAGCTTCTTGTAGACATTGTAAAACAGTTCTTACTCTATTCACATTCTCTGGATGCAGAAAATTAAAGTCGATTTACCTGAAATTTGTCAATTACAAAATGAAAATATCCCATCCTCGTCGCCAATTTATTATGTATTTACTTTGATTATGGAAGTACAGTATTTGAATAGCAGATATGATAAGTTTACTGACTATTTAATATGAACTTTATTTTCACATATTCTGACATAATGACATACAACAATTAACTGGTAAAGGTGAACAATATAATTTAGTGCATAGTGGACACTACAGGATTCACTTATCCCAAACTTCCTAAAAATTTTGATGTAAACATTGATTGATTTGAAAGGGGAGCCTTTACAGGCAGCATGTAGACGCACATGTGGTCTATTGTGCTATCCCCCATTTTACCTTAGGAGCCCGCAAATATTAGGAAAGGTGCAGACCCGCTCAGGCCGGACATGCTTTATCTCATTAGGTTCCAGGAAGCTATACCCGAGGTATCGTAGTCTGCGACTGACGAGAGCGTCACATTAACAGACAATATGCTTGGTAGCTTCATCTACTTCGCTGCAGAACCTACATTCCGTCTCATTGCTGAGTCCGATTTTGTTTAGGTGGTATCTGACCATCCAGTGTCCTGCCAGGACGCCTGTGATGGCTCTCAGTTGGCTCCTGTTTAATTTTGGGAGGCCTCTTTGCAGTTTGAAGGACCTTGTATAAAGATCCTTGGCTGTCTGAGGCCTTCCTGTTCCAGCTATTCGTCTTGGAACCGATTGTTGGACCGGTTCCTAACCTCCCGTGATTTTTACACCATCTTTCTACCATGTTAAGAGCTCTTTGAGTGATTCTTTGATGGTTCTGGGTACCCTACCAACCACAAAGATGACAAGATCGTCTGCGTAGCCTTGAGTGCACAGGGTGTGAATTTTTAGAAACCATGGTCAGAAACAAAATTTAAATGTCAGAAATATGAAATTTTGCATGCTTCCAACTTTTTTCAAATGGGATGCCCTATATTTTATTCTATATTCTTGAAGAGCACAATGCCCCAATTCCAAAAATATATAGTTTGTCTATATTTGATTGAGCAGTCTCTCATATATTCGGCTCTAAAAATTGTAAGAATACTATCCTACTACTGATTTTGTGTACAGGTGAAAGCTGCAAGTAAAATTTGAAGTACTTGGTTTCTCTGATAGTATTTTTAAAATTTTTAGAACCAAATATACTGGAGACGGCTCAACCAAATATAGACAAACTATATAGTTTTGGAATCGGAAAATTGTGCTCTTCAAGAATATAGAACCAAATATAAGGCATGCCATTCGAAAAAAGCTAAAAGTATGCAACATTTCACATTTCTCACATTCAATTTTTGTTTCTGACCATGGATTTTAAAAATTTAGCCAATACTGTACAACTTTTGTATTTACACCTTTCATCTACCTGTAAAGGTAAAGGCTGTAAATGGGGTGTCAATATATAAGAAAATACCCTGTATGTACTTGAACAATAACTTATTATGTAAAACCAGAATTTGTAAGATTATCCACTTTTTGTCAATTTGCCTTTTAACAGGAATTAGTGATGTTACCTACTTTACCAAACTAGTGACATAATGTAATAGGTTACATTTAAGAACAAATGAGTGGATTGTTGCGAAACTTCTGGGAGAAAAACTACACATTTCAGGTGAGTGTGTTATTTGAACAGTATATTGGTAAATAGATGGCTGCGGAACTCGCTCTGCTCGTCCCGCAGAGGTCTACCCATAAGTTCCGCAACAATCCACTTATTTGTACTTGAACAATAACTTATTACATAAAGTCAGAATTTGTAAGATTATCCACTTTTCGTCAATTTGCTTTTCAACAGAAATTAGTAATGTTACTTTACCAAACTACTAACATAATGTAACAAGTTATTCAAGTACAAACGAGTGGATTATTGCGGAACTTATGGGTGGACCTCTGCGGGACGAGCGCAGGGAGTTCCGCAGCCATCTATTCATCAATATGTTGTTCAAGTACAATACTAACTTGATTCTCTTGTGAGTTTTTCTCATTAATTCAAAAACTACATTTAGATGAATGTCTTACTTGAACAGTTCAACAGTATATTGATAAATAGATGGCTGCGGAACTCGCTGCGCTCGTCCCGCAGAGGTCCACCCATAAGTTCCGCAATAATCCACTTGTTTGTACAAAGTGTTTTTTTTATGTATTAACACCCCACCTTTACCTTTACAGGTAGAAGAAAGGTGTAAATACAAAAGTTGTACAGTTTTGGTTGAATTTTTAGAAACCATGGTCAGAAATAAAATTTAAATGTCAGAAATGTGAAATTTTGCATGCTTCTAACTTTTTTCAAATGGGATGCCCTATATTTTATTCTATATTCTTGAAGAGCACAATGCCCCGATTCCAAAAATATATAGTTTGTCTATATTTGATTGAGCAGTCTCTCATATATTCGGCTCCAAAAATTGTAAAAATACTACCCTACTACTGATTTTGTGAACCATTCTACCTGTACAGGTGAATGCTGCAGGTAAAATTTGAGGTTTTTAAAACCAAATATCTTGGAGACGGCTCAACCAAATATAGACAAACTATATAGTTTTGGAATCGGGAAATTGTGCTCTTCAAGAATATAGAACCAAATATAGGGCATCCCATTTGGAAAAAGCTGAAAGCATGAAACATTTTACATTTCTGTGACATTCAATTTTTGTTTCTGACCATGGGCTCCAAAAATTTACCCAATACTGTACAACTTTTGTATTTGCACCTTTCATCTACCTGTAAAGGTAAAGGTTGTAGGTGGGGTGTCAATATATAAAAAAACACCCTGTACATACCTTCCTCATACAATACCAGCCTATGTAAACATAGCCACTGACAGCTACAACTACATAGGAACTAATTTTTAGCTTTGGCTGGAGTGAAAACTAATACATAAAACTTAAGAAAATAAAATTACTTGAAATTTTTTTTCAGCCAAATCAGTAATTAGGAAAAGATGCTGTAAACCATGGAAAGAGAATGAAATCTACGCAGACCATCCGTTTTTCTATAATTTGATCTATCTGAACCAAAATGTACTTTTTACCGGGAGTTTAAAATATCCTGTAAATTAATTAGAAGTGTGCTAAGTTGTAAATAGAAAAGCTTCTGTATTATTTTCAGTGTGCATTGTACAAAAAATAGAAATACTTTGGGTAATTTTGAAAAAACTTTGTTCTATTTCAGTAGACCACTGGCTAGAGCATATTAAACTAAAAAACCCTTACGCTATTTCGATTTTCTTGTTTTTAACTACTCTTATTATGCGATATAGAAAATTCGTCTGTGTGTTCTAAGTGTGGCAATGTCAAAGACGCAAATATCTGAACATAGATGTCGCTTCCTGTACCAAAACTAAACTCAAATTGCATTTACTCTGGCTGTTTAACATAGTGCATGTATTTCCTGTTCTATGCCTGTGACACGAGAACTGAAGAATGATTTTTCAGGGATGGTGTTCCAATATATGAGCCTGGATATTCCCGTTCCGCCAGAAGAATTCACAGCTAACCATCCTTTCATTGTAGTTTTGAAAAAACGCGGTTCTATCGTAGATGAGGAAAGACAGGCTAGAATTTACTTTGCTAATGATTTTTTGTTGTTCCAAGGGAGAGTTTTAAAACCGACAGTTTAGGAGTTTAAGTTGAATAAAAATACTCCTGTTTTTTTTTGTTATTTTTATGCATTCTTAGTATTCTCCTCTTTTTTTCTGGAAATGTCAAGCAAAAAATCCACCACGCTTTTCCAAGAATGTTGGGCAGTACCAAGAGGTCTTGAAATATCAAAAAACCTAAAGAGTAGATCATCATTTTAGAGTGATTTTTAAAATATGAGAACGAAGGTTCTGTCTTCGTCGTCCGTATTCATATTTCCATAACACTGAAAATGACAGAGAAATCGTTCTCATGACGCTGTTCCTCGCCGGTTTCGAGAATAAAGTTCCTGCTGAGTGGCTGAGCTTAGCCGCTGGCACCGCCTGGCCTGAATGTACCCATTGATAAGTTTGAGGATTCAGAAAATGCGAACTATTAAAGTGAATATACTAATGATGAAAATATGTAAGATCAAAGATGACGAAATGCATGATATTGATACTATAACATTTCCAGGGGTGATTTTTGAACCGCACACAAAATTTTGTTTTTCCAGCCTGCATTTTTTGATAGAGTAGTTGCTTTCTCTATAAAAGCATATAATTTTCAACTTATTCTGACAATGTCCATCGTCAACGAAGAGCGATAATAAAGAAGCATCATATTTCAGGGCTTACTACTAAAGAGAACAAGCACTCAAGTGACTCATCAGCAGGCATTGAATGTATAAGAACCGCTACTTGTTTTTTTTTTAAAAAGCTTCGGCTCCTTGCTTAATTCATAACTTATTGCCTGAGAAAATTATCATGGCTAATTCTTATTATATTAACTTTTGGAATGCACAGGTTTGTCAACCCTAGCTTCTTTCTCCAGTCTCACATGTAATTCACAGCCAAAAGAAACTTTAAAGATAAATTGTCTCTAGCATTAATTTTTTGATTCTTTTCAGCGGTAATTATGCTGAGAAAAACTGCCATGGGCTTTCGTAGAGATTATGAATTCTACGCAGAGCATCCGTTTGTCTTTATTTTGAGGTACCAGCAAAGAATTGGACTTTTCAGTGGACGTTTGAGCCACCCAATAAATTAGATCGAGATCATTTTATTATTATGCTATAAATATCGGAAACCATTATAAATATGTAGATAATAAAGGGGTGTAATCAAAAATATATTGAATTTTTTTTTCATGAACAGATTCTGCTTGATTTTCTTCAAATAATTCGTGCTTCTCTGTTTGGTGTAGTTTAATACATCTTGAGTTTCTCTCATCTGACTAGGTACTTTTGTTAGTTTCTATTGACCCAAGTTTAACGCCACCAAATAAACTTACTAATACTAATATAGTAGAAATTAATTTTACTTTTCAATGTAATTTGACCATTGATTTTAACCAGCCATTTTCTTGAATTATTTTTGTAGCTATATTGGGCGGATTTGGATCAGCTCCTGCGCCACGTGAGCCAGTTTTCAGATTTAGCGCCGATCATCCTTTTATTATTCTGTTAATGTGCAAAAATTTATCCAAAGAACAAAAAATCCGAGCTTGTTTTTGGGAGAAAACGCCCGACAAAATGGCTCTATTTCATGGAAAAATATCCATACCATACTAAACTTGAATATTTGATTACGTAACTGTTCAGACCAATAGTGAGTTTTTATATTGAAAGAATTTATGTTTTTTTTAAATCTAAATAAAACCATATTTTTAATGTATTTAGCTTTTTATTGTAGTTGAAGTACATCTTGTAATGTATCTTAGTTTCTAGTTTAGTGGGTGACAATTTTACTTCCAGTTGTAGAGGTTTGGTAGATAGTTTCCATCAACACTTTCACTCACATTATTCGAAATTTGTTTTTGCAGGTAGCTTATCTGGCGGATATGTAGGACCAGATATCACATTCCTCACCAATCATCCGTTTAGTATTCTCTTGATGTGCCGAATTCGAACTCCAACTTGTTTTTGGAGAACACGCTCATTTGACAAAATTTCTCTATTTTGTGGAAAAATAACTAAACCATTGTAATACTACTAAACTACTATACCCTGTTATGTTACATATATTATTTTCAGTTAACTTTATCAGAAATATTTTTTTGAGTTTATCTTAGAATAGGTTTTGTTTCTCACTTTTTCAAATAAAACTATTCTCTATATTATATTATATGTATTGTTTCATTGCTCTTGAAGAAACTTTTGTGGCGCATGTCAGTTCTAGCTTGCTGTACGTTTGCTAGTGTAGGTTGTGGATTTTAGTGTTCACTTCCTCTACCTGTCAAGTGTATTGTAAATTTTTTATAGCTGTAGTGGTTTTATTTGGATCATTTGCTATGCCACGAAAACCAGTTTTCAGATTCACGATTCACAGCCCAACCGATCATTATTAGGGCAGAATTCCATCTAAGAATTTTGGAAAACAAAATACATATTCTATTTTGTGAAAACGTATCACGACCACTTCAGAGTAATAATAATTAGTTAGAGCTTGGATCGCTTATCTTCTTATTGTTCTAAAAAAAAGTATTTTCAATGTTTATTCATTCATTGTACATTTTGATATTAACTTCTTCTATTCACTCTAAGTTTTTAGTTCTTTCTCAAAAATGTTACTTAACTTAACATTTTTTTTTTCTTTCTAGCTGTGATAATGGTTGCAATGTGTGCAATGGTTTCCTTCCCAAGAGAATTCAATTTCATTGCTGATCGTCAGTTCATTGTACTTCTAAAGTCTCAAGTATCAACTCAAAAGCAAAGCATCGTGCTTTTTAAAGGCAAAATTGTCAACCCTAACAAATAATGTTTTGAATAAAGAAACAGTTAACTTTTGAAATTTTTATTTAATGTGCAGAAATAAAATATCTGTTTCGTTTTCAAGGAGTTGACACACTTAAGGCGTCATAAACATAGGCGCAACTAGGGGGGTGCTAAGCACCCCTAAAGCAAAAATTAGCACTTCCATTCGGCATCCCACCATAGATAGCACTACCTACAGTGGCACAACCTTACACTAATTTAAAAAATTAGTGCAACCGAATGATTTTTTTTTGGAGCACTTTTTGTACTTACTTACGTCATCGATGACGTCATAATTTACAAAAAAGTATTTGTCGTTGATTAATTCATAGAGCACGTTCGCAATTATTAATGTTATGGAATAAAATTTTTCAACCGGGGCCGGTATTACAATATTACCTTAAAATCAAGACTTACCCTAAAATATAGGGTTTTTATGTTACATTTAGGATGACGTCATCGAACAAGGTCAGGCAATGTTGTCAATGTCCATGTTTATTCTATATCTTAAGGTGACATTGAAATACCGGCCCTTAAAAAATCATTGGAGTCCCAAATATATAAATTAATTAATGGCGTATTATACAGGGTGTTCCTAAATATCATGTACAAACGGCAAAGGGTGATTCTTTGTTTTTTTTTTTATGACTGAAATATCAAATATGTTCTAGAAAATTGACTTATTTAAGCAAAATTGAAAAAAAATCACCCTCTTACATTTTAATTTTTTTCTGGAAAACTGGCAAAGGGAAAATTTTGAAAATTTTCCAAGAACAAGAGGAAAATGAAGAGCTCCTTTTACGAAAATTTCAAAATTTTCCAGTAAAAAATCACTCCAGGCAAAATTTTGCAAAACTAACTTTTTTAAGCAAAATTAAGGAGAATTCACCCTCTTGCATTTCAATTTTTTTCTAAAAATCTGGCAAATGAAAAATTATGAAATTTTTCCAGAAGAAAGAGAAAAGTGAGGAGCTCATTAAAGAAAAATTTCAAAATTTTCCAGTGGAAAATCACTCCAAAAAAAATTCTGAGAAATTGACTTTTTTAGGCAAAATTCACCCTCTTACATTTTAATTTTTTTCTAGGAAAATGACAAAAGAAAAATTGTGAAAATTTTCCAGATAAAAGAGGAAAGTAAAGAGCTCATTATAGCAAAATTTTAAAATTTTCCAATAAAAAATCACTGCATAAAAAATTCTGGAAAATTGACTTATTTAAGCAAAATTAAGGAAAATTCACCCTCTTACATTTTAATTTTTTTCTGGAAAACTGGCAGAGGGACAATTTTGAAAATTTTCCAGGGAAAAGAGGAAAGTGAGGAGCTCATTATAGGGAAATTTCGAAATTTTCCAGTGAGAATTCACTCCAGGGAAAATTCTGGAAAATTGAATTTTTCAAGTGAAATTAAGGAAATCCTCTCACATTTAAATTTTTTTTTCTGGAAAACTGGCAAAAGAGGAAAAAGAGGAAAGTCAGGGGCTCAAAAAATTTTCCAGGAACAATTTTGAAAAAATTAATTTTTCAAATAAAATTAAGAAAAACTCATCCTCTCACATTTTAATTTATTTCTGGAAAACATAAATCAAAACTTGTGAAATTTTTCCAGGAGAAAGAAGAAAATAAGGAGGTCGTTATAGGAAAATTTCAAAATTTTCTAGTGAAAAATCACTCCAAGGAAAGTTCTGAAAAATTGACTTTTTTAAGCAAAATTCATCCTTTCACATTTCAATTTTTTTCTGGAAAATTGGCAAAGCAAAAATTGTGAAAACTAGAATTTTCCTTGAAAATTTTCCAGGAAAAAGATAAAAATTTTCCTATAATGAGCTCCTCCATTATAGGAAAATTTCAAAATTTTTCAATGAAAAATCACTCCAGGAAAAATTCTGGAATATTGACTTTTCCAAGGAAAATTCATCCTCTCACATTTTAATTTTTTTTTGGAAAACTGACAAAAGGAAAATTTTAAAAATTTTCCAGTGGAAAATCACTCCAGGAAAAGTTTTGGATAATTGATTTTTTTAAGTAAAATTAAGGAAGATTCATTCTCTTACATTCAATTTTTTTTTTTTGGCAAACTGACAGAAAATTTTGAAAATTTTCCAGAAAAAAGTGAGGAGCTCATTATATAGGTAAAAAATTCAACATTTTCCAGTGGAAAATTACTCCAGGAAAAATTTTGGAAAATTGACTTTTTCAAGTAAAATTAAGAAAAATTTATCCTCTCACATTTCAATTTTTTTCCGGAAAACTGGAAAAGAAAAATTGTGAAATTTTTTCAGGAGAAAGAAGAAAATGGGAAGCTCATTATAGCATAATTTCAAAATTTTTTAGTGAAAAATCACTGCAGAAAAAATTCTGGAAAATTGCTTTATTTAATCAAAATTAAGGAAAATTCACCCTCTTACATTTTAATTTTTTTCGGATAACTGGCAAAAGGAAAATTGTTAAAATTTTCCAGAAAAAAAAAAGTGAGGAGCTCATTATAGCAAAATTTCAAAATTTTCCAGTGAAAAATTACTCCAAGAAAAATTTTGAAAAATTGACTTATTTGAGCAAAATTAAGGAAAATTTACCCTCTTACATTTTAATTTTTTTCTGGAAAACTGGCAAAGGGAAAATTTTGAAAATTTTCCAGGAAAAAGAGAAAACTGAGAAGCTCATTATAGGGAAATTTCGAAATTTTCCATTGAAAAATCACTCCAGGAAAGATTCTGGAAAATTGACTTATTTAGGCAAAATTAAGGAAAATTCACCTCTTACATTTTAATTTTTTTCTCGAAAACTGGCAACGGGAAAATTTTGAAATTTTTAAAGGAGAAAGAGGAGAGTGAGGAGCTCATTAGAGGAAAATTTCAAAATTTTCCAGTGAAAATTTACTCCAGGAGAAATGTATTTATATATTTTTGGATAACTGAATAAACTCTATTCTAAGTTAAAAAAATGTATTACAAAACAATAATTCCGAAGGTGCTCCATGAATTTATCTATGACTTAACTTTTTCTCTAAGTTATGACGTCATCGATGACGTAAGTGAAAACTTTCGTGCCGTGCAAGGATTTTCAGGCTATATTTAGGATGACGTCACATTTAGTAAATTTCTGTTGCAAATCTGACAAAACTAAAAGTACTTCTTAACACATTTGAAGTAGGGGAATTTCAGATGTTTCTGGTTGGCAACGGCGCGCGATGTTGCATGATTTAAATAAACATTTTCAAATAAATAACGCGTGTCGATTTATTTCTTTTTTTTTAGCTGTCAGTGGTCTTGATAATTCATGACATTCTGGTAAATTATAAGAAAACAAATAGGCATTGACAACATGGTCAGTCCTTGTTCTCTGACGTCATCCTAAATATAACGTAAAAAACCTATATGTGTTTGTTTGAAATTTCAGACATAAAAAACCCTATTTTACCTATTTTTCAAAAAAAATGGCAAATGATGACGTAAGTACAAACCCTTGTGAAAAAAAAAAATTGGTGCCGCTGCACCCCTCAAATTTGAAGCCTAGTTGCGCTTATGGTCATGAAGCTGACTCATATTTCTTATGAATGGCATGGATTGGTGCGAAAATTGCTCGTTGACAGGAATTTTGCAATGAGGGTCATTCGCCAAGAGAGCCTGGTATATAAAATAAAATGGGTTGCCATTATTACACAATAAACTGCTTCTCTATAAGATGTCTATCTACCACTTTCCCCTCAAGTTTGGATTCTAGAGTAGGTATAATAATTATTGTTAACTCTTGATGAAAAGGATAACTGTTTGTCTTTGTTTTGCCCTACACGAGGTGAAGTTTACGTTAGAAATTCGTTGACACCATTACATAGTTTTAATTGGTTAGTACTTAAGTATCTTCTACTGGTTTCTGACAAGAAGTTTGTAAATTGTTGTGAAGGGAAGTGGTAGATTGGTAGATCAAATGGGCATCTTGGCGTTCAGAAAAACGAGACAAATTTTTATCTATCAGACTGACCGACTGAAGATTAAGAAAACTTGGAAGTGTACCTAAGGATTTTATGATTTATGAAGAGCGGTTTGGGTCGTTTTTGTATTTTAAGCACTGACTTAGAAAATGTATTGGGTGCAACAATCCCAAAATGGCCAGTCATAAGGGAGGCGCGATTGTATTACAGCAAAGTAGGTCGTCTTTGCTAGCTATGGTGACTCCCAAGGTAGTTTAACAGTCTGCGGTAAGTTCTTTGTTGAGCGCCAGTATAATATCTATATGACTGGAATCTATTGATTCTTGTAATAAAAAATTCTTTACAAACAATGCACGTACCTATCTGATGGGTTTTGTTGAAGTTTAAAGTAATTTATTTGCACCGCACCACTGTTTCAGAGTATGTCATGAGATAATATGACACGGAGCACTTCTTCAACAAGATTGTTTGTCATTCGTGAGGACACACTAACTACAATAACGTGAGAGGTACCATTGGACCAAACAACCTCTGAAAAAAATTTCGAAAATCAGAGGCTATAAGTTTTCGGCTTTCACAGTCAAGCGTCTTAAAAAAGTATATATAAATGCATTGTACCGCTTTAAAGTCAATTTTCCTTCACTTTTGAAATTGTTGACAGCAATAGGATACGGAACTTCTCGGAGTGCCTTTGTAGATACACCATTATCTGAGGCAGCAATTTGATTTTTTTGTTGTTTTATGAACAGGTCGTATTTTCTGGGGCTTTATTGGTAAAAATAGTAAGAAGGTAAAGGAATCATGCCCCCCTAAGTTTTCCAAGTACATTTAGTGTCGGTACTTTTGCTCTCATTTGACAGCCGTTAAAAATAATCAGGGGTTTGAATGGGCTCTAACCACATCATACTTATAGACCTTGGCCCATGCAAAACTTTGACGACGTATCAAATTCGTTAATCGAGAGCAAAAGTATCGGCCCTTAATGGATCAAAATTGTGTTTTAAATTGCTGGTGAGTTCAGCAACAAGGCAATATAAATTGTCAAGCTCTTCAGAAAAAAACAAACTCGCATCAGAAAATGGAGAAACATAGACAACTTCGACTTTTTTTAATGGAATACCCACCCTGTATATTATGCGATAAAATGAAAGATCTTTTCTTCCTGATTCCAAATATATTAGGTATAGGTATTTATATCGGCTCTTCAAAAAAAAAACCAATCGAAGATTGCTTTGATTACGAAAACGTAGGTCGCATTATTGTTTCTTTATTGGTCAGGTTTTTTGACATGACATTTTGACCTTAAAGTTCATTGACAAATTTGAAGGAAAATTATGCTAAGACATACGTTTAAAAAACCATAGCAATCTTTGATTGGTTTTTTTTTTGAAGACCCACTATATTGATCACATTTGCTTGAATCATTTTTGACATATCTTAGGTTAAATTATAAATAATTTGCAAAGAAATTCCATAACGATTTCTAATGACTGCGATTTTATTTTTTCTACGAGCGTGCGGGAAATGGCTCTTCCCGCACTATTTGCTGTGCGCGAAGAGTTTGAAATAATCATTGGGACATGATGACAGCGAATTGTTTGTATTGTTGATACACCTATACCTTTACCTTTACCTCTTTTTTATATATACCTACCTACTTTTTAATGCATTTTTAATTCTACTTTCTGCACAATCGCATTTTATTTAAATTAAACTTTTCGTAACATCAGCTTTTAGTATGCTCGTAGAAAATATATAGTTTCTAACTCTTGCGGGAAGAAATTTCCGGCACTCGGGCGCTTCGCACTCTCGTGCCGGAAATTTCTTTACCCGCACTCGTTAGGAAAATAGCTATTACAAATATGTAATGAGATTAACATTTTTTCCAGGTTTTGTGGTAGCATATTGTTCCGTCACAATTCCAGAAGAGCTTTACGTGGACCATTCATTTATTCTTCTATTGAAATATAAAATTTCAGACGAAAAGGATGTAGTATTGTTTTATGGCAAAATAGTAAATCCAACCTTGATGTAATTTTACAACAAAATACATTTATTTATGCCTACTTTTTGTTTAACAAGAGAGCATATACCTAGGTTAGGTATATGGTCAGTATATACAGAGAGACTAGCTAATACTAGTTAAGTTCAATAAACGAATCTTTCCATAATAAGTTGATATAAATACATACATAATTCTTTTCTTTTGTGAGAGACAAGCAGATGTAAAGGTAAGTTTCGTTGGTAAATTCACTGTTATTTACCCCAAGTAAAAATTGCCATCCTTGTACGTGGTTATAGGAAGTTTCTAAGGCTGCTCAAAAAGTTTAAGGATCTACCGGGGAAAATACTACCGCTGACGTCAGCTAGATGTTTTTCGTCAGTCAAGCAAAAAAATCAGTACAGCATTTGCTATATAAATTCTATACTATCATGAAGTTTACCTGCAACAAGCCCATTATTCAGTAAATACTGTTGCTCGAAACTCCTTGAAAATAAAGTTTTTGCATTATATAGCGGCAAAGATAACTGTATGGATCCATACATATTCCTTTCCTTATGTCTAAGGACGTCACTTGAAGAATGCGAAATTATTGCTTTATTGTTCAGTTATGTGTAATGCTAAGGGATAACGTTTGTCACATGGTAAGTATAGGATTGTCACAATCCTATACCATACCTACTGGATATTTGTTTTATACCTAGTTACTAGAAAAAAAAAATATGTTGGGCTATAAATTGGTGGCGAATGAATAAATATTATTGCTTTAAGATTCAATGGGGTTATATTGAGGAATGTGAACATTTTAAATACATATACGTGATGGAAATATCATTGAATTATCATCTGACAGAAGATTTTTATTATTTTCAGCCATAGTCATGTTAACCAATAGCCTATATTCCAGACCCAGACTTCCTAAGGAATTTACGGCGGATCATCCCTTCATTATTTTATTGCAAATCAGCCAAAGTAACCAGAAACAAATGTTATTTAGTGGGCGGATTTTCAAACCAGTTGAGCTTTAACATAGTTGATTTAGTTTGTTCCAGCGTCTTTGGTTCCAGCCAAATGTTACAGATAGTCAACTGGAATCAAAATAACAAAAAAATTAGTAGGAGTATAGATCATTTTTGTAGCTTATTGATTTTAATATATACTTACCAATGACCTTTACATGTGTATTATTATATAAACAAATAGGGATGCAATATATTTGTGGCAATCCTATACAGGTATAGCTAGGTACCTTATGATTTAGATTTTGGAAAATTTTGAAAGGTCATAATTTTTTTTTCTATTAGGTATAGATAGAAAGCTGAAATTTTCAGCGATTTTTACCCCAGTAGAGGACTACAATTCCTGAAAATTTCAGCTCATTTGGACATATAGTTCCTGAGATAAAATCCTGTTAAGCAATTTGGGGTGATTTATCAATTTTTCAAAATTTCTGAGGTCCCTTTTTCATAGATTTCGGCTTCAAATCTAAGAATAATTTAGTGTGTGGAGCTTTGGGGATCCCAAATGACCATTAGGACACAAAATCTCAACAAAAAAAATTTGTAATTTCATCGTAGGTAGCTACCTTATGATTCAGATTTTGGAAAATTTTGAAAGGTCATAACTTTTTTCTATTAAAAATAGAAAGCTGAACTTTTCAGCGATTCTTACCCCAGTAGAGGACTACAATCCCTGAAAATTTCAGCTGATTTGGACTTATAGTTCCTGAGATAAAATCGTGTTAAGGCAATTTGAGGTGATTTATCAGTTTTTCAATTTTTCTGAATGCCTTTTTTCATAGAATCTGGCTCCAAATCAGAGAATAATTTAGTGTATAGAGTTCGGGGGATCCCAAAGGACCATTAGGATACAAAATATAAACAAAAAAAAATTGAAATTTCATCGTTTTAGTAAGAATAAGGTAGCTACCTTATGATTTAGATTTTGGAAAACTTTAAAAGGTAATAACTTTTTTTCTATTAAAGATAGAAAGCTGAACTTTTCAGCGATTCTTACCCCAGAAGAGGACCACAATCCCTGAAAATTTCAGATTTGGACTTATAGTTCCCGAGATAAAATCGTGTTAAGCAATTTGGGGTGATTTATCAATTTTCCAATTTTTCTGAGTGCCTTTTTTCATAGAATCTGGCTCCAAATCAGAATAATTTAGTGTATGGAGTTTGGGGGATCCCAAAGGAACATTTTGATACAAAATCTCGTTTTAGTAAGGACTTTTATCTGAATCTAAACTTTCTATTGGTAGGTATATCTTCGAACAAGACTCTCTTTATGTCAATCCTCACTGAAAAAAACAGATCATTAATTCAACATTTTAATGAACTATCCAGTGGAAAATCTGATTTTGGAACGTAGCCATTCTAATAAAACACGTCTCAATCAATTTCTCCACATCATAGATATTCCGTTCCACAGCGTTTCAGTCTTTCAGGCACCGTGAATTAGTTTCATGACCCACAACAGGGGACGTTGCGTGTGAACTTTCAGTTCCAGGGTTGTCAGTTTGGTTGGATCCAGCTGGAAATTTCAAAATTTTCTGAAAACAATAGTAAATGTTATGTTAATTGGCTTCCAAGACATCAATACCGAAACTTATTAATTATTTTATTAATCTTGAACAGGAACAAAAATGTTCCAATTTAATCTGGAAAAAATATAGATTATTTTATTAATTCTATATTTTTTTCTAGGTATTTTATAATAAAACAGATGATGGAAGGTATAATACCTTACCTACCAACCAACAACAAAAAAATACTTGCTAAAGAGAAAATCTCATTGGTTAGTATGTCACGTTATTATCCACGTTTTCAGGAGGAAAAAGGAATATTGCCAAATGAAACCTGGCAACGTCTAGTTTTCCCAGCTGCGAAAAACTCGGAAAAGCGAATACAATAATTATTACATCGGCAGTTTTCCAAAACCGGTCGGCTTCAAAGGGTTGCAACAAACCCCAAAAATAAAACACACAAAAGTGATATACAATAATGTAACTTTTCTTTGAAGTGACTTTTCGATCATTTTCTTCAGTTTTTCCTTTCTTTTGGTTTGACCCAGATAGGAAAAATCGGGCTAAAAACGCGTAGGCGAACAAACATAGTATAAGTTTTATTGAAATTTTAATTCAGTTGTGCAAGTCCAGTCAAAAAATGAAATAATATAATAATTTTTATTGTCAACTAATTATAGAACTGGATGGAATGTGCTGTGAGGTTTGTGGTGTGTTTATTTTGTTATGCGGAATTATTTTAGTTCTGGTTTAGATTTTTTCGAGTCCAAAGGTTAATCAAGGCCTTTTCCTTCTTAATTGTTTATTGTTTTGTGCTTTGTTTTTTTTTTAACAAAAAATTTTCTGAAAAAGTCGTTAAACATTTATGCCAACAGAGGTAGGTGAAATGGAAAATCGATCAAATAGAGGCAAACTTTCTTTATTTTTTACTCAATAATTTACTTTTTCCATACCTACGAATACAAACTTAAAATTAAATCAGAAATAAATTGTAGAACAATGGAATCTTTAAATGGAGAGAACAGTTCCAAATAGTTCTTTTTCTAACATGACGTTATATGTTGTAATTTGAAATAACCCTTTGCGTGACTCACGAACAAAGAAATGTAATTTGAAAATTTAAACGTCCAGCTAAACCTGTTATTAATATTTAAATATTAATTGCATTTGTCGATCGATTGCTTCAGATGTTTTAAGATTTCTGTGCTGATCACGTGCTGGACAACACTTGGACAATGGAAAACACTTAAATACATTTTTTTTATCGTATTAATCCCTTTTTTGAGTGTCCGTTACTTACCTACACATTTCATGTGTATTTTTTTTTATCCATTTTCAATAATTATTCAATAGCGCACTTCCCTGTGTAGCGTTAGTTGTAGATCATCAGTAGTTGCTGCTTCGAAAATAGAAAAAAAATAAATCAGTAAATAGTCCTATGATATTCAAATTGGTGCATGTCTATTTTTAGTTGACAATATTTTTAGAAGTCTTCCTCTCCTGACTGACTAATCCGATTTGAAAATCAGCAAAACAAATATATAGCTACTACCTAAATAAATGTTTTTATACGAAACAACGTGTGAAAGTTTAACTTGTGCGCTATAGAGGCTGTGATTTTCTTCAATATTAAGATGGTTTAAAAGCGTCAAAACGTCGTCGCAGAAAAATAAGTGGCGCAGGCCACGAACAAGTAAGTCTTGTAGTATTTCCCAAAACTATTATTTCACTTGAACAATATCTTGTCCAGATCCTGCTCAAAATCAAGGACGTCGCTTCAATGTGACAGTAGTCCAATCCGAGGGCGGCTATGGTGGCGTGGGCGACCATATGCCGCCCCAAACATGCGTCTCACCAGTACCACGTCATCGCGGTCAACCTTTTGCAAGTATTCCGGAAGATCATGCGCTGGACGATCCACCATCAGTATCATTGGAAAATGAAATTAGTCGAGGATCTTCGCCTGAGCCTTCTTGGGATTTTAGTCAGGATGACAGCGATTCGGTAAGGATTTGACTCTAGTGTATAGGAAAGTATTGAAAAGGCTTTTAATTTGAAGATTTATTAAAGTGATCGTGGTCATTGCGAGCCTATTTTATCAACTTACAGAACTTTATTACCGGAAAACTACAGACCTTTATTACTTCACCAAAATGTTCGTTTCTCTATCTATTATTGTCTGTAGTCATCTGGTTTTACTGGTCGGTGGTTCATGACTAGCGGAATGAACTGTATTTTTATCGGACTAGTTTTTATCAGACTACCATCCCCGTTATTTTATGTCCGGCGTCTAATCTGCTAGTGCTCAAATTTGATTTCCGGTCTCTCGAGGTACCTGCCTTTCTCCTTTCAATTAAATTTAGCTTTCAGATATTAAACAAAACTGATCAGACCTAAAATATTGACTGCAGCTCAGCAAGGCAGTTGTAATTTTTATGGGAAGTAGGGAAAAAGATTTGTGTGCAGAGATTATTATTTTCGTTCGTGTCAAGACATCAAAGTTTCAGCTTAGGCATCTAGATGTCTTGATGAAATCCCCTGAACAACTTGTTTGGGGAATAACCTGAGCTAAGAGAAAGAAGCGTAGGTATTTCCAAAATATAACTGATGGTATATAAAGTATTTAATTCTATGCATATGATAAATGTAGAACCACAGCTACAAACAAGGTACATAAATGAAATCAAAGAAAGAGAACAAATACTGAATAGTAACTAACTTGACTTTCGATATCCACTGGAACTTACTTAGCGTAGATTATTGCCCATAGTATAGATATGTTTTGGAACTCTTGTGTACCTACCGTGAATAAACCATCTCCGGGACGGGGATACTTACACACGATTTTTTTTCTTTCACCCTCTCCAACTATAATAGATACCTACCTATATGACCATATTCCTTGATTTTAAATTTGATTTGTGGGAAAGCTCCTATAATCCGTCAAGATTTATAGATACTAGAGCAGCAATTCTGCTAGTTTCGATCTAAGATTCCAGTTGATGATGGTTTATAATGTGTTTAAGGAATTTCACTTCTATAGATATGTCCGAAGAATGTCAGAATACGCGTTGAAACAATGGAGGATAGTCGTATTGGATTTCCAAGTTCGCTTAATATGGAAACGTTACTTCGATGAGCTGTATAAGGAACTGTTAGTATTAGACAAGAGACCAGACAAGCGACATTTTAGTGGCTTTCGTGATATTATTGGCACGACATATTTTAGTTACTCTTGTCATTGACTGACCGTGCTTGTTGAATGCGCGGACGGATTTCAACCTCGCAGCCACCTGAATTGTCGATCAACGAGGTATACAAAACCCTGGACTACCTGACAACGGCCTACTGATGTTATTTCAGGATTATGTTCCCTTTCAACGAGCATGACCTGGTTGTAGTTAATGAGCCAACATGCTGCACTATGTTGTTCTAAGATGTTAAGTAAAGTTAGTAACCCACCCTAAGAAGAAACAATAAGAGTAGTATCGTCGGACATCGGCAAACCCTAAATTAGATATCTTGATTCCACCAATATTTGCCAACCGTTCAGTACCTACCTGCCTCATCACACATTCGGAATAGCATCGGCGATAACACACAATTCCTGACGAACTCCTTTTCTTGTTGTATTCTGATCAGACTTGTATTCTGATCAGACTTGTTACCGTTGTATATGAGAAATATCAGATGGTGAGAAATTCCCATGAAAAGAAGAATTTCCCATAGCTTAGACCACTTTACGTTGTCAATTGCCTTAGAGTAGTCCAAAAAGCAAATATAGACTGGAAAGTAATACTCTGGCTTTTTCAATAATCTGCCTCAAGATCTGTTCGGGAGATATTTGCCAGTCCGCAAAGTCCTTCAAACATGACTGTAAAATATACAGCATAACCTTGCTTGAATGAGAGTAGACGATAATTGTCTAGGCATTAGGAGTCTAGATATGTTCCACCACAAGCTTCGATAAATTTTCCGTTTCCTATGTATGTTTTTAAAAATGACTCGATCTCTTCCTGGTTATATTTTTTACTTATGGACTTTAGAAGGAACATTATCTGGTCTTTTGCGGCATTTGAATCTGATGGACGACTTTAGACTTTTGTAAGTTTTCCTCCGGCGAGAGGGTGGGATATCTTTTTCATTTATTCTTAACACGTTTTCAGTTGCTTCCAGTAAGGGGAAATAATAGCTGCTTACGAACAGACCATTTGCTGACCTAACTTGAAGAAAAAATCTAAAATCTGAACAGTGCGATTTTTTTTAAATCTTTATCCTTATGTTTTACATGTTATTAGAAAAAGATGGGAATATATTCAGTGCACACTGATCGATAAAATGGAAAACGAAAACTTCAACTTAGGAGAAAATGGTCAGTTCGTAAGCAGCTAGTGTCTTGATTTGCTGTTTGCTCTTATCCAAGCTCTTATTCTACCTAGTTCGTAGCGCTTTGATTATAGCCTTTCCCAAATACATCTAGCTGCTTTCTATTATTGCCTCAAATTAATTATCATTGGAATCTAAAAATAAAGCAATATACAGGGTGTCTAAAATACCATGAGCCACCATTGGTAGGTTTATGGATAAACAGGGTGGTTTCTACAAAAAACCTGAATCTGTTTTTTTACAAATCGCGGAAATTTGGCAAAAACGAAAATATATTTTAAATAAACTTCGAAAATGGCAACTTTTTTCTAATTTAACCGCCCTCGGCGCCCTCGTACCCCTTACCGTTTCCGATCAGTGTTGCCAGATCTCACGATTATTCGTAAGATTACACGATTTAGGTCAGAATTTCACGATCTCACGATTGAGGTATCAATTCTTACGAAAACTTTCTTTAGTAATAGATAATAGAAATCAGTAATTAAATAAAACATTATATTTAATTACTGATTTCTATTACTAAAGACAGAATTCGTAAGAATCTAAAAAAATCGAAATAAAAATCTACTATACAATATTTAGTTATGTTCCGCCGCTCCTGGTACATGCACGCCCAAGATCACTTAACCTAATAGGACTGCTCATTGAAAGTTTCTGCCATGTCAGCCTCAGACCTCAACTCTTGGCGTAAAATACATTATCCGAGTTTTTAAATACTATAGGTGAAAGAAACCAATCCATAAAGGTTAGAATCACCTCTTCTAAATTTAAAATCGACGAGAAAATTAACTCACAAGCATAGCCTGAGAATCGCAAGCAATCCAGCGAGGTCTGCAGGTGACGTCACCACTATCATGCTGATCGTGGTGACGTCACTTGCAGACCAGCTGCCATCTCGAGAATTGGCGAACGTACGCCTTATTAGCCTTATTAACTTAGTGAAAACGATGTTCATGTTTACCTTATCAAAAATCTATAAAAGAACATTTGTCTGCTTTATGTTCTTATAATATTAAGTACTTTTTCACGATTTCTCGTGATTTTTCTTTTTCGATTCTCACGAATTTTTTTAATTTTATCTGGAAACGCTGTTTCCGATATACCAATGGTGGCCCTTGATATATTAGGGACATAAAGCTACTTGAAATAATTCATCGGTATCGGTATCCGTAACGCAACTAGATACGTTGACAAGCGAAAAGGCTGTTAAAGCGCTCCCTGTTCCGGTAAACGTAAACGCATCTCATAACCTAGTAATTTTCGTGTCAAAACTCCGGCGGTTTTATATAAAATTGTTATTTTTTTTTGCGATAGAGAAGCACTAAACACACAAGAAACTCAAGAAAGTATAAACTAAATAAATTAAATCAACCCGGAAGACAAGTGAGGTTATATTCATTTAAAATTTGACACATGTGTCAGGAATGTCAAGATACGTTACCGATACGGATACCGCGAGAGGGCCGTAACGTTACGTTGTACGTACGGTATCTCGGCGTCCGTATCGCTTCTGCACATGCGCAGTACGATACCGATACGGATACCGACCAAAAATAACGGAAGCTTTATGTCCCTATTTTCGACACCCCGCATAGGGTGTTCGATTTAAAACAGGCCAGTTGACATGAACTTCTCGTATACCCGGAAGCAGTGGCGTGCCGTGCCTTATAAGTCAGGGGGGGCAAAGAATTTTGGGGGCGCGCAGGCGGAATGGTGGGTGGGAGAGTGGGAGGAATTCTGTTTTGTTAAAAAAATATTCTCTATATTAGCTTGTTAAGTTATATAATATATTTTCTATTTTAAGTAATTATTGGATGAAAATAAAATATCTTTTGATCAAAATAACATAAAAGAAAATTCTTTTTTTTACAAGTAGATAAATGGAAAATAAAATAATCTACAATACCATTCTTCGAGTTTTTATAGTTTTAAACTTATCTAGTAAGGATTCTAGATCCAAAAAGTCAAATTTGTCAGACTCGATAGACAATAGTGATAAACTATTTAAACGGTTTTCTGTCATAGTTGTCCTAGTATATGTTTTTATTTGCTTAAGTCTACTAAAAGATCTTTCGGCATTGGCACTACTAACACCTAAAGTTAAATAAATTCTTAATAACTTTGAAATGTTAGGATAAGTGGATTCCAAATTATTTTCAATCAGAAAAGGTAGGATTTCAGATGTAGCTATGTCATTTTCAATTTTAATTTCATTTATAAACATGGCGAATGATTTATATTCTGCCAGTAAATCAATGGATAAGTCTCTCGAATAAAATTCAGTTAAACTGTTCAAAGAGGTAATATTCTCTTTAGTATCAGCAATATTCGCTAAACAAATGAAATTTTTCGAATTTTGCAAAAAATCTTGAAATCTGCGTTCCATCGTTTCTATGAAAGTGTCCAAAGCTACAAAGAAAACATTAATTTTGAAATGTCTCTCTGGACAATCATGAACAGTATCTTCGCAATTTTCTTCATGAAATCTTTTCCTTTTTCTCGATCGTTTCACTTGAAATATTTGGACACTTTCGCACTTATTGGCTATTGTTTTTGCCTCTTGCACCAATTTCATGAAATATTCATCATTTCGAAGGGATTTTAAATCTTCACAAGTAGATTTTATAAGATGAGAAGCGGTGTTCAAATTTATGTTTATTTTTTGCAAGTAGTTGGAGAGTGCAAATATTTTCTCCAACACCAAATTCCAAAAGACCAAAAGATAATTAAATTCCAGCGTTTGAAGATATGTCAGTATTCCTGCAGCTTCAGCTACAACTTTTGCTGATGTATTTTGCAATTCACCGTCAACTATTTTATGTAGCGTATCATGTATTGCACTTATATTTTTCCGAACCGACTCCACAGCCCGCTTATGGCTGGCCCAGCGTGTGGTACACAATTTTTTTAAAGTAATAGATTTGTCTATCAGCTTCTCCTGCATAGATTCAAATAATTTCAGCCTTGGAAAGCTTTCTGAAATAAATACATACAGCTGTTCTAACGTCCCAAAAAAAAGTTTCACTTCTGTACAGGAGGTAATGGAATCAACTAGGACGAGATTTAGGTTGTGGGCACAACAATGAATATATATAGCTTCAGGAACTATCTCCTTTATTCTTGTTTGCAATCCTTTTATATGTCCAGACATAGTGCTAGCGCCATCGTAGGATTGCCCTCTGCAATATGCAAGATTGATGCCAAGAGATTCTAATTCATTTGTTACGACGTTGAAATAATTTTCGGCCGAACCGCTGTTGATATCAATGAATCTAATAAATCTTTCCTCCACAAAACCACATGCATTGACAAATCTCAAAGACAAAGACAGCTGCTCTTTCTTGGAAATATCCAAAGTAGAATCCACTATCAACGTGAAATATTTGGCAACTTTTACATCCTCTATAATATTTTTCAATACTTCGTCATGTAGAAGGTCCAAAATTTCATTTTGTATCTTATTACTTGTATATTTCGCAACCTTGTTTGTGTTCATAAGGTGCTGAGCCAAAACTGAATCGTATTTTTTCAACAAGTCTAGGAGTTCTAAAAAATTTCCCTTGTTCTTACTGAGATGATCTTCTAAATGTCCGCGAAAAGGCAAATTTTGCTTAGCCAAAAACAAAGTAACATCAAAAAATCGCTTTAGAGCTTCTCGATTTTTTTCAATTTGTGTTTTCTCGGCCTTAAGTTGCTCCGCAATCACCGTGGAATCCTTCAAAAGTCTCAATTTGGTTAGCGAAAATTTATTTTGACAGTTTCTATGGTTTTGGCTTTGTTCATGAGCAATTATTTTTTCTATTGATTTTTTAAAATTTGAAAATCCTTCATTTGGATCAGACCAGGGTGTTTTTGTCATAGAAAATAAAAAACAGGGGAAACAGAACATTTTGTTACATCTCGGGGAATAAACCAACCATTGGCGATAAGATTTCCCAACATTAAAATTATCTTTACGAATTTCATACCATGAGGTGTTGAATTTTCGTTGGTTGGAATTAAGTGGAAAATTTGAAAAATTATCGTTAAGTCCTGGTTGGCATGAACCAATATGAATAAGTTTTCTGATGATATCACCAGTTAAGTTAATGTTTCGATATAAAAAGGGATCCGAAGGATAGAAGGAGTTTTGTACAAAATCATCTTCCTGCTGGGTTTGCGGCGGCAGCGAATCGATATCTGATAAAAGGACTAAAAGGAGAAAGTTAAAAGTGCTAAGGAATATTTTTCTTTAACTAACCATCAGTAGAAATTGATTCAGTTATTTCTGGATCCACCACATGCAATACTGCCGGCGCCGACCTATCCATATTTTGCATCTGAATATCGTCATCGACGTTATCGTCACTATTAACATCGTCCGCATCAGTACTGTTTGTGTTGACCGTAATTGTATTGTCTTTTTCGCTCCCTAACAACTCATCATTTTTATTACTACTACCATCACCATCAGCGGCATCCAGATCTGAGACAACCGGGTTATTTTCTATGGAAATGCTGAAAACCATTGTAATTTTATTTATTTTTTCACTTATTGGCAAAATTCTTCGTAATAAATAGGTAGTTCTAAAAAAATCATTTTCTATTGCCTCATAATTTTTTCATAAAAATGAGCGTAGTGGTAGTAGCACGTCGCAATGATAATAGAATGCGTTAACTGTTATCTCAATTGAAACACTTACGTTGTATCATTATTTGAATTTTCATTCCTATTTATATTGGGTCGGAAAAAGTCTGTAATATTTGTCGACGTCGATGCACTAGCTTTCATTAATTTTCTTTGCCTTTCTTTCCTGAAAGTGGCGCCGGATTTCTTTTTCGCTTTCGCTTTCACTTCCATTGTTGAAAAAATTACTCACAAAATTCGTAATCAAATGGTCAATAATCAAAATTAAAAATCAACCCCAACAAACGATAAAATCAAAGTTGAGCGCAACTATAGCGAAATTGCATCAATTGACACAAATCGCCTCGGCGCCGGCGCGAGGTGCGTTCGTTTATTCGATCTGTGCGCACCGTGCGCTCTGGGCTCGAAATTGACTCAAGTCGAACACGTGAATCGCGCCGAGTGCAATGCTCCGACGCTCCGTCATAAAGGCCGAACATGTGAATTTGTTCCGGATCGCTTTTTGATCAATCGGGAGCGGTTTTGGGGCAAAAGTCGAAAGCGCTATGAGTGATTTCTAATTCCACCTTTTAAATTTGACATAAAATGCTAGGGGCGCAAATGCATGTTTAAACATAGGGGCGGGGGGGGCTCGCGCCCCCCCCAGCCCCCCTGACGGCACGCCACTGCCCGGAAGTGCCGCAATCTTAAAAATATTTTACTCGGATAGCCTCCATGGACAACTGTTGGCGCCATCTTTTTATTTGACAAAAAAGTAGTTAACGTTCGCGGAAACCGCATCCTTCTACTCCAATCCAATAGCAACCAGTTATCTCTTTTGAACAACCAAAATGGGACACACGACACACCAGCTGTACATGACGCATTAGCAATCGATATACGTTTTTGTTGGTAATTTTTTTGTTTCATCTGATTTGTGATTGATAAATAAGGATGGGGTTATTCCAAAACAAGGATAATACACAATACTACTACAGTCACAGGATAGCCGTTGTCTTGATAACTTTATGACGTCATCCGGGGTGCCTCATCATAATGCAAATCTCCATAAGGCAACCTAGGGAGAGGTTTATTTGAAATGTGCAATTCAAATTCGTCTCACTAACAGTGACTCTATAACCCACAGTGGCGACAATTGCTGTCTCATTTTTGATTGGTTCTAAAATCCCATATATTTATATTGAAAGCACCGCCATCTTGTTCCCAACCCCTTGTTACTTTTAAATATGAATATATGGGATTTAGGTGAACATTCATCATAAATCATGGTAAACAACGTATTTGATGGACCTGATAATGGTCATCAAATACGTCGATTTCAATTTTTTATGATAGATGTCCATTTAAATCCTATATATTAATATTTAAAAGCAACAAGAGGTTGGGAACAAGATGGCGGCGTGACCTCTATTGTCGCCACTGTATGTAAAGGTTTATTTAGCCACTGTAGTCTCACTAAGGGCGGGTATTATAAAACTATATTTTGACAGTTTGACAGATAGTAAAAAGTGGACTTTAGAATTACTATGGGAAGTAACGTCATTCCAGAAGTTAACTTCTAAGTTAACTGTCAAAATAGCTTTATAATACCTGCCCTTAGTGGCAAATTTTAGCAGTGAAATACCGGCTAAAATTGCGACTTACTGATGGCGTTTCCGATTGGTAGATTCAGTGCGCACTGAGTGTATTTACGTCCTCTTAATCGACCTGTAGAAGAAAAAGATACAAATAGAAAAAATTGCACTAGTTCCGCACTAAATCTACCAATCGGAAACGCCAAAACGAATTTGAATTGCACATTTCAAATAAATCCCCCAGATGCGTCATCAGGTCTGGGACTCTGTAACGATAAGATATACTTTTCTCTATCTCAATTGAAGTCCCCTCTCTATTGATAGGGATAATGATCTCTACCCGTTACAGAGTTCCAGCCCAAGGTTACCCATTACCAGGCAACCTATTAACTTTATAAACCTTGAAAATAGCCTATCCTCATAAGGCTTGTATGTAACAAATCTGAAGCCCCCCTCGCCGCAAATCACCAGTTGTGACGTAGGCAGCATGTCCTATCCTTTCTCGCCTTGACGTAGGCTGTTTACGCCACAGGTTATGATTTCGCAGGAGTTTGGTTTATGCATACTTGGTTTTACTACATCAATTAACATGCTAAAACAACTCTTTTCTAGATCTCATTTTCAGCTTCCTTTTTGCTTATTATGTTAATCAAAACTTAATAATAATTTTCTTCATAAATTTGAATTCCAAATTACGACCACTGACTGCTAGTGCAAACAGCTGGCGAGTTAGTTATGACGTAGGAAATGAAATTGTGACTCACCAATATAGCGGCGATAGGCGACACGAAACACGAGGCCGATAAGCAATCTTGTAGGTGTGTATCATCGTTGATTCCAAATGGGTATAAAAAATAAAAATATTTATCCAACTGGGAAAAGCTCGGTAGATAAACAGTTAATGATACGATCCAAGCCAAGTTGAGACGGTCCAATTAGTGAACTTGGATCAACTGTTTATTCAAGTACAGTTCAATAGGACCTAACCTCCACGTAAAGCTTAATTCTCGCGCGAAATTTTTTGACATTGCTTCGACAATTTGACGTTTTAGGCCTAGTACTCATAACTGCGAAATTCGCATTTTTTTGACATTGCGTCGACAATTTAATGTTTCATGTGTGAATCAAACGTCAAATTGTCGAAGCAATGTCCAAAAAGAGCGAATTTCGCGCAAGTGAGCATCAAGCTTTAGGCTGGCTGCCCTGCCAGCTTACTTGGTTCAACTTGTCATTCAAGCAAATAAGTGCGGTGAAATGCACTTTACCGCACGCTCGATGGTAAACATTTTAGGAGTGCGTTCGAAATCACCCTGGGCGTCACAACGAGTGCTATGCATGGCTGGTGTCCTATACAGTGGCTAAATAAACCTTTACATACAGTGGCGACAATAGAGGTTTCGCCGCCATCTTGTTCCCAACCTCTTGTTACTTTTAAATATTAATTATATAGGATTTAAATGGACATCTATCATAAAAAATTGAAATCGACGTATTTGATGACCATTATTAGGTCCATCAAATACGTTGTTTTCCATGATTTATGATGAATGTTCAATGTTCACCTAAATCCTATATATTCATATTTAAAAGTAATAAGGGGTTGGGAACAAGATGGCGATGTAGGTCTGTTCGTAGAGACATCACAAACCAGTCGGAGCGAATTTCATTGGCTGAAACTAGTTTCCAGATTGTTTCTGACTCTTTTCAACCAATGAAATTCGCTCTCACTGGTTTGTGATTTCTCTACGAACAGACCTATTAGCTCTGTTCCAACCGACATGAAAACCGTTCCAAAACCAGTAATTTCCAGTTGCCCACCTATTTTTCAATAAGTTTACCCTACTTGAAAAATGAATTGATCGACTGGAAATCACCGTTCTAGAACGGGTCTCAGGTCGGTTGGAACAGAGCTATTGTTTTCAATCAACAACACGTTGTTCGGAGCAACCGGACTACCGGACAAAATATCAAAATCAAAACTTTTGAATAAAAAATAATGCAAACTGCTAAAAACTGCTAAACAATTATTTAAAGTGAAGCAAAATACCCTAGAAGTTTATTTCCATATTCAAATCCTCTTTATATTGAACCACTAATAAATAATTAATTATTCAAATATTGAATATAACAAAGGGCGCGAAAACGCTGTCAAATTGATTATGACGTCATGAAACGGTAAACAAAAGTGTGGGTATATTAACATGATACGTGAGCCGTCAGACGCTTGTGTTTACATCGAATTCTACCGCCATTCGTGTGTCGGTCATTGTCATTTTCCATTCACTAAACAAAGATACCTACCCCTCGTTTTTATTTTAATCGGCGACTTCACCGATAAGTTAGCTATCTTTGTTTAGTGAATGGAAAATGATCTACTAGTCACATGAAACACAATTGACAATGGGTAAGAGAGAGAGGGGGTACAGAAACTCGTTTTGACGGATACCGTCTTGTGACATCATTGATTTACCACTGCGTTTTGGCGCGAAGATGCAAATTCCTCAGTACCATACGCATACGTCGTGCGGTAATAGAGTACTTACCGAACCCAAAATCGTACGGTATACCTTAGTTACGGCACGGGCACGATTGCCGATAAAACAACATAAATTATTGTATGAATTAATTAGTACAAGATCCAATAAACATAGTTACCAACGGCAACCAAACAAAAACATTTTCGAACGTACCCATTTCTTTTTTTTTGTTTCTTTTGTTCTAGATTGGGTTGGCATGGCGACCGGCACCTGCCCTGCCGCCTTTTCTTTCTAATCAAAAATCAGCTGTTCGCGCGCTCGTCATCGTCAGCGCCACCGCACACAAAATACCCGTACTAAAAATTAATTCTCATTTTCCTAGAATATTTTTAATTGAAGTGAAGGCATATTGTAATAGTTTATTTAAAAAAATTATTTGATATTTGTCTGTCTGTAATCCAATCGCCGTTGTAGTTAGTGTCCATCCTGTAGTGGAATTTCGTTGTTTCTTTTGTGTAGTGCGCTGACAACGGCTCAGTGATTTTTCTCTTTCAACAATAATAAGGTTTTAATAGTGTTTGTTCAAAAGCCATAAAATATTAAATTTCCAGTCAAGTGGTGTAAAACTTTAACAATACGTTCCATTATTGTTTCTTTGTTTTTGTTAATGCCAGGGAGTTATTCAGCTGTTTATCAAGGTAACCTCAAAACTGTTGCTTTTATTTATTTTTATTTCGAGCTGATTTTGAGGTAATTCTCAGTGTTTTCCTTTCACATTATTTTGTTCCACTTTAGTTACCTACTTTGGTATTACAAATATACTTTGTCTTATACCTAGTTTTTTTAAAAATTACCAACCTATATCCGGGAAACTATTTTGATTGTTCCATAATGTTGATGAACAAATAAGTTTTTGTTTTTTTAAGACTCATGCTATGCTAAAAGATTCAAGTTTTAATTACTGTTACGTAAGATAACAGCAAAAAAATCTAAATTCCTGTTTATTTACATTTGAATTATTTGTTTTTGTTGATAAGAATTTATTTGTGAGGCAATTCAACAGGAATGATGTCATAGAAAAGTCTGAGTTTGTTTTTTAATGGCGAGGCGTCAAGACTTTAAACTTTTAAGTGTACAGCAGAAAAGGTAGGGTCACATCTTCTCAAGCATCTTCTACTAAGTAGAACCTTGTTTGGAAATTGTCAAGTTGTGCTTTGATACTTTACAGCTAGCCCTGTAACATTCGACCTACCTATTTTTTATTTTCATACATAAAGTGTGTTTTTTTTTTAAAGATAAAAGTCTCGATAAAAGTCAAAATGACATTATGTTGGCAATACAATGTAAAATTGTCAATGCTTCCAAATTTTTTATGTAGAAAAGGCTTGTGTTGCCAACATACTTAGCTACTAAATTTTTGACTTGGGAATTATCTTTAAAAAAAAACAGACTTTACATAGATACCTACTGTAATCTCGTGTGTAATAAGTAGGTATGTAATTTCATGAACTTGCCTAAATCGGTGAAATAACCAAGGAAAAAACTCATTACAGAAGGTATCAGGTCTTCAAAAAAAAAAAACAATTAAAGATTGCTATGGTTTTTTGAACGTATTTTGTTCTATTGTACAGCCAATCTGCGAGTCAGAACATAGGTATATGCTCGGGTATATTAAATCAAATCAAATTTATTTGCTTAGTATAGTACAATATAGTTTACAAGAAGACTATTTTACTTATACCTAGGTAATTGTTCGACTATTTATACTACAAAGCTTTTAACTATAGTCCGGGGGCCGAGGACCTTTTTTCCAAATCATTAATAACAAGCTAGTTTTTTCAATGCAGCTTCATTTCACCGAGACGCCCAACTTTTTTCTCTTCGAAAATTGCGAAAACAGGTAGCTAACATACTGCGCAGGTGTAAAACATGTCGATTTGGTGACTATGAAAATTTAATTAATAACAGTTAGTTTTTCAGCTAAATGTTGAGATAATTTTATGAATAATTTGAAACAACATTTGTCCGACAAAATAAAGGGTTTGGTCTACGATGTCCCCCCCCCTCAAACATGTAGCAATTACGTTGCATAAAAAATGATTAATAACAAGTTGATTTTTTCAATGTAGGTTGGTAAATATTATTACAATTAAATGGTCACACTGTCCTACAAATAAACAGGTAGCTATTTTCAGTCCTACACTCAAAAGTTGTCGATTTCACGATTTAACTTTTTTCATTAATAACCGGCTAAATCTTCGTGAGTATCTTCATTTTGATAAGACGCCCAAATTTTCTGTTGCGAAAATTCCAAAAACAGGTAGCTAACAGAGTGCGCAGGTGGAAAACATGTCTATTTGGTGATCATACAAATGTAAATAATAACAGTTAATTTTGTAGCTGAATGTTGAGATAGTTTCATAAATAATATGAAACAACATTTGTCCGACAAAATAAATGGTTTGATCTAGGCTCTCTCCCTTCTCAAACATGTAGCAGATACGTTACATAAAAAATGATTTATAACCAGTTGATTTTTTTAATGTAGCTTAGTAAATATTACTACAATTAAATGGTTACACTGTCCTACAAATAAAGAGGTACATTTCTCCAGTCCTACACTCAAAAGTTGTCGACTTCACGGTAATACTTTATTCATCAATCACCGGACACCGGCTTAATCTTCTCGAGCATCTTCGTATTGATAATACGCCTAACTTTTCTATTGCGAAAAGTTGCAAAAGTAGTAGCTACTAGAGTGAGCACTAGTGAGCACATATAAAATACCTTGATTAGGTGATTATGCAAATGTAATTATTAACAGTTAACAGTTAATTTTCCAGGTGAATAATGAGATAATTTTATAAATAATTCGAAATTCGATTTGAGCCACAAAATAAATGGTTTGGTCTTCAGTGTCCCCTTTCCCAAAAATGTAGCAATTACGGGCTCATAAAAAACGATTTATAACCAGTTGATTTTTTTACTGTAGTTTGGTAAATATAACTACAATTGAATGGTCACATTCAGGCCTATGATGTATCATTTTCTGTTATTTTAACAGCAACGTTAAGTTATCTATCACTGTTTATTTTACACGTAAAATTAGAAACAGGTATAGATTTTGAGCTATAACACAACTGTTAAAATAACAGGACAGGATACATCATAGGCCTGATTGTCCTAAAGAGGTAAGATTTCTCAGCCCTACATTCGAGAATTTCGAAAATAGCCTTATGCATATTATACGTAAATATGTACAGGGCTTTCATTTCAAAACTTACCACCCACGATATCTGCGTAAAGAGACAGATTTCTGGAAAAAAAGATTAAATTCAAGAATTTTACCTTTTGTATTTTGAAAAATATAATTATTAAAATATTTGATTTTTGATATTATTTGAAATGAACATACCTATCTCTTTTATTTTTGAGCTGTCGAGAAAATATTATTTGGGAGTTTCCCAAATGTATTTTTTTGAGTTCCACGTTATTTAAAAAGAGAAACTCTAACTTAGAAAACACCCTGTATTCACCCCATATACAGCAAAAAAGCGCGACAGATTTAATACATTAAAAAAGGAGCTCTATTTTTTTTTAAATATCTTTAGAATTAAGATGAACCGGTTGGATCAAACCTTCTCCATCTGGGTATGGAAAATGACAAAGGGCATGGCCCCCTCTACTTTGATGGCATACCAAAACTCTTTTTCGAGCAATTCAAATCTGGCGCGCTTTTTGAATCACCCTATACTACGATACTGGGCGTGTTTGGGTTGAAGCTCGGCGGAGCGAGCAGAGCGATTACCGAGTCGCGTGACGTCACAAGGAGTACACCGTGTCAAGCCAAATAAACTCCTGCAAAAGTGCTGGGTTGAGCGATCAGCTGATTATTGTTTATTTTTTTTTAGGATATGTCTTTTTGAGTCCGTATTCCGCATTTGCACCAGAGTTTTCCACTGAGTTTTCTCGTTTGCCCCATTTTCTTTTGTGTTCTGCTAGAAATGTTGTGCTACATAAACAATAATGGACCTAACCACTGAGGCTGCCAAGTTCCCTTGGAAATATATGTTCAATAATACCAGTGATGAGGACTAATACCGAGAAAATTTGATTAAAAGTACAGAATTATGCAGAATGTATTCTGTATAATTCTTAACATTTAAACAAAATAGCTAAAACTATGCAGCTAACAAATAAATGTTGAAATTCAGGATTGTTTATTTATGTTATCATGTCATGGAAAATAGGTTAGGTTATACTAAACAGATTAAACACATATCTGCGCATGCACCCTCCAGCTGCCCACTCCACAAACTCGGAGTTTATCGAGCTCGCTCTGAGCGCTCAAAATAAGTCAAACCAAACACAATCAAGCGTTGTCGGAGCTTCAAAAATAACGGAAGAGAGACAAAAGTGCAAGCTCTGAGCGCACCGAGCGTGAACCCAAACGCGCCCACTGTGTTATTTACGAGCATGCGCGTCGATGCGAATGGAAACCATCGACAAAAATGTAGGATGTGTACATACACATAACACATATACTGTTATACACGCATCTGTATACGTACATATGTACATACAGGGGCTTTCATTTCGAAATTTGCCACCCACGTTATCTGCCTAAAGAGACAGATTTCGGGAAATCGCCGGAACACGTCAACAACAAATTAACGCACCCCCTCAATTATTATTATTATTATTATTATTATTATAATATGCATAAGGCTATTTTCGAAATTCTCGAATGTAGGGCTGAGAAATCTTACCTCTTTAGGACAATGTGACCATTCAATTGTAGTTATATTTACCAAACTACAGTAAAAAAATCAACTGGTTATATACCGTTTTTTATGAGCCAGTAATTGCTACATTTTTGAGAAAGGGGACACTGCAGACCAAACCATTTATTTTGTGGCTCAAATCGAATTTCGAATTATTTATAAAATTATCTCATTATTCACCTGAAAAATTAACTGTTAACTGTTAATAATTACATTTGCATAATCACCTAATCAAGGTATTTTATATGTGCTCACTAGTGCTCACTCTAGTAGCTACTACTTTTGCAACTTTTCGCAATAGAAAAGTTAGGCGTATTATCAATACGAAGATGCTCGAGAAGATTAAGCCGGTGATTGATGAATAAAGTATTACGGTGAAGTCGACAACTTTTGAGTGTAGGACTGGAGAAATGTACCTCTTTATTTGTAGGACAGTGTAACTATTTAATTGTAGTAATATTTACTAAGCTACATTAAAAAAATCAACTGGTTATAAATCATTTTTTATGTAACGTATCTGCTACATGTTTGAGAAGGGAGAGAGCCTAGATCAAACCATTTATTTTGTCGGACAAATGTTGTTTCATATTATTTATGAAACTATCTCAACATTCAGCTACAAAATTAACTGTTATTATTTACATTCGTATGATCACCAAATAGACATGTTTTCCACCTGCGCACTCTGTTAGCTACCTGTTTTTGGAATTTTCGCAACAGAAAATTTGGGCGTCTTATCAAAATGAAGATACTGACGAAGATTTAGCCGGTTATTAATGAAAAAAGTTAAATCGTGAAATCGACAACTTTTGAGTGTAGGACTGAAAATAGCTACCTGTTTATTTGTAGGACAGTGTGACCATTTAATTTTAATAATATTTACCAACCTACATTGAAAAAATCAACTTGTTATTAATCATTTTTTATGCAACGTAATTGCTACATGTTTGAGGGGGGGGACATCGTAGACCAAACCCTTTATTTTGTCGGACAAATGTTGTTTCAAATTATTCATAAAATTATCTCAACATTTAGCTGAAAAACTAACTGTTATTAATTAAATTTTTATAGTCACCAAATCGACATGTTTTACACCTGCGCAGTATGTTAGCTACCTGTTTTCGCAATTTTCGAAGAGAAAAAAGTTGGGCGTCTCGGTGAAATGAAGCTGCATTGAAAAAACTAGCTTGTTATTAATGATTTGGAAAAAAAGGTCCTCGGCCCCCGGACTACTAGCACAATGGATTTTGAAAATTTGTGCATGCTGGTCATTAACTCGAATCATTTGTACAGGGTGGTCATTTTATCTTGATAACATTTGAAACTGTCATAATTTTTTTATTTCTGAAGTTATTTAAATAAATAAAAAACCATACTGTAGGGTTCGTTTCCAAGTTTTAGATAGGATGAGCAAAAAAACAAAAGACTAATATATTTTGACAATTATGCACAAAAATAGTATTTCTTTAAATGGAACACTCGGTACATTTTGAGTTTGTTTGATGATATGTTTCATTCTAATTGCAATATATACAATACAATATATATACTTGAATAAAATTTATTTTATATTTACATGCAGAAGTGTTTTATCTATTCAAATGGGAAATTCTGTCTACCTATCTACATTTGCAGGTAATCTGTGTAGGTAGTCAATATTTTCAGTTAGAATGAATAAAACATTTCTGCATGTAAATATAAAATATATTGTATTCAAGTGTATTGTATTGTATGTATTGGAATCAGAATGAAATATATTATCAAACCAATTAAAAATTTACTGGGTATCCCATTTAAAAAAATGCTATTAGTGCGCATAACTGTCAAAATATATTAGTCTTTTGTTTTTTGTCCACCCTATCTAAAACTGGGAAACCAACCCTACAGTATGTTTTTTTATTTATTCAAATAACTTTGAAAATAAAGAAATTATGACAGTTTAAAATGTTATCAAGATAAATTGACCACACTGTACATTTATATTTAGGCTCTGATTTAGGCGTTCTGTAGAAAATCTTCTGTTTTCAAACATCATTACCTCAATTATATATTTTTGGGCTATAGGTAGTTTAATCAACACTATTTTTGGTGCATTGCCCCGGACAATTATTTCATAATTTATGATGGATTCATCCAATGAATATTGAACCGCTTTCAGCATTTTGAAAGGTAAGATGTTTCTTAGTTCAAGGAATTAGTATATTAATTTTCTAATTTTATTTGTGATTTAGGCAACATGCTTTTTCCAGCTTATAATTTCGTCAACAAAAATTCCCAAGTACTTTATACATTTTCTTCTCTCTATGACATTACCTTCTGCAACTAGATGTTCTGCAGTTTTCGGTGTTACAGTCTGAGTCATGTATTTTTAGATGTTGAGTCACAGGCGATGATTTTTGGGTTAGAGCAAAAGTCATAAACTTAGTCTTCTCTATATTCAATGATAATACTACAAGCAATCAAGCAATGAAGGATGAAATCATTAGTCAATCATGTAAATCTCAGACATGTGTGCCTCCCACAACCTCTTTCAGTTGAATAACTTTTTTAATCATAAAAACCTGCATAATTGCGTATAGAACTTTATAATGATTAAAAAGCAAAAGCAGAGCTATCCAATGAGTTATTATTACAAGGTGTCTCATTAGAAAAAAACGTATGCTTGGTTCATAATTTAAAAACTACCATTTCTAAAAAAAAAATCTGATTTCACCACTGGAATCTATTTAGAAAGATCTATAAGAGCCCGTTGGCACCTTTTCGATCACTTATACCAAGATATCCTCGGAGATATCCCTAATGTACAAGCAAAATGGGACACCCCGAACAGGGTACAATTTAAACACTTTCAATAGAAAACATCAGTTTCTGAGTGAGTTACAAAAAAATTACTTATCTGACCTTTTCAATGGCATGTAATATTGACAGTTGAGTTGAAGAGGGCGTTTCTGTACTTGGAGCTTTTTAAATTTTGGCGCGTAAATAATCGATTGTAATTTTAACCTCAAAAGTTAAGTTTACTTTTAAAAAAAATCTCTTATGGCCACTGAACGCTTTGGGAGATATTTCAACTTATTCATTGTCCATTGTTCATATGTAGTCATCTTTCCTTCTACTCAATGTAAGCGGTTTAAAACTATTGGCATTTACCGCCAAAATTTGAAGCACTCCAAGTTCACTCGCGCCCTCTACAAAATTTTGGGGATTTAACTGAATATTTGCTGCCATTTAAAAGCCTCTCTCTCTGGCATCAGGCTGTCAGATGCCAAAAGAGTATGAAAACAATAGTTGACAGCCGTTGACAGTGGTTTGTTAACAAGACTTTTATGTCCGATTGATCAATAAAGTGTCAAAGTCAAAGTCAAAAAATGCTTTATTGTCTAAGAACAAAATTCTCGTTGACAAAGCTGTAAAAGGGGAAAAAAAAACATTATACAAAAATAATTCCAGGGCCATAGAGTACCAAGAATGAAATAATCAAAATAAAAATACAATACAAGGTCAGACTAAAACAATAAAATCATTTAAACAGTCATTAAAACAAAAGATGAAGTCACTTTAAAAATCAACATAAATATAAACATAAATCAACATAAATACAAAAACATGTTCATTCTAAAATATAAAATACAAAATATCAAAATTGCACAAACGTAAAGTCAACAAACATAGAAGTCATTAAATAAAACTACAAATTATATTCAGACAGTCACAAGAAAGCATCTTGGAAAAATTCTTCTGTGCTATAGTAGGCCTTTGATAATAGAAGCCTCTTAAGATGTACTCTAAATTTTTTACCAGATACTATCTGTCTCAGATGCAGTGGCAAATGGTTAAAGATCTTTTTACTTTGATAGATTATCAAGTTTTTTGTTTGTGTGGAGGAAGGGATAGGAAGGTTCACATTGTGTGTTTGTCGAGTGGTATGTACAGATGAAAATTCGTGTATGTTTTCCTTAAACTTTTTATGAACGAGACATGAAGTCTCTAGTAAAAAAATACTAGGAAATGTAAGCAATTTATGACGCAAAAACAATGGTCTACATGAATCTCGTAATCCTATCTTAAACATATACCTTACCGCCCTCTTTTGCAACACAAACAACATATTAAAGAGAGACAATGAACAAAAACCCCAGAAACATATTCCATACCGCAAATGGGATTCAACGAGAGCAAAGTATGCACTTTTTGTTGTCCCAAGATCTAGCTTACTCGATATTACTCTGATTGCATAACATCCTGATGACACCTTTTTGCTCATGTATGTTAAGTGAGGCTCTAATTTTAGTCTATCGTCTATATATACTCCTAAAAACTTACTCGATTTTTGACTGGCAACAGTATCTGCCCCTAAGGTAATTCCCTCAAAACCACATTTAAATGTTAACACATTTGTCTTCGACACATTAAAAGTTAAACAATTCGCATCAGTCCATTCTTTTACCTTAACTAAATCATTATTGATATCCGATTTAAGCTGTTCTACTTAAGTGCTCTTTATAGAACAGTTTTGCATCAATAAAGTGGCACTTTATTGTACTAGTAGAATAAAGTGCTACTTTATTTTACTAGTAAAATAAAGTGCTACTTTATTGCCTACCTGGTCTACCTGACAAGGTAAAACAGGTCCTGACAACCTGCCAAGGTGAAACAGGTCCTGACAACCTACGCAAATTTTACTTTTTTCATTAAATTTCTTTAATTTTCACAAACCAGTCGTAATCGTACATAAAATCATGTATATAACGCTTACATAAACAGGCTTTATTGACTCATTATTTAATAGCTCGCTCGGCCATAAAATTATTCGTACAATAAAGCCTTACTTTATGTACTTGTTATATAAATAGCTATTATTCGTGTGGAAACTGGAAACTATTGTTTCCTCAGTTTTTTCAAGGTTTTTTCCTAACAACGGTGACTGTGTGTAGTGCGCCTAACGGCCTGTCTTTCCATAAGTTTCCATCAAATCCTACATTTGTCAAAATTTGGATACACAAAATCAGACAGGATACTCGCAAAAAAAAGGGAAATCCAAGGCCAATAAAGTAGACAAAGTAATCCACGTTCAAGTTTAGTTTGCGGAAGCTGTTGGCTTCCAAAATAATCCACCACCCCCTCTCCATAAGCGAAGTTCTGCAAATGAAGCTTTGACTTCTCCCACATTTTCATTTCAAATTCCCTGCGTTTTTAAAGTCATAAAATCCTCATTGGTGCAAATCACATTTTGACATCTTTAACCGTTCTACCGCTAAAGGGCGTTTCTCAATTTCGAAAAATACTGTTCTCGATACTGGCTGGGTTCAGTAATTGCATCTGCAAGCAAAAATAGCAAAAAAGAGTAAATTTTGACAGACGTCACGTGATCACCTATCTTTTTTCACGTGTCAAATCACGTGACATCTGTCAAATTTTGCTCATTTTGCTTCACAGAACTTTTGCTTGCAGTTGGAACTACCGAACCCAGCCATTGTTAAAGTCAAGGTTGAAACTTCATAACTTTTTTGTGTAAATGATTGATTTTTGTATAAACTTTCTACAGGTACATTTTTGGGCACAATCCAATGTCATACTCAATCTTTTTCTATTTGGCCCCGATTTTGACTCGGAATTGAGCTCGAATTTTGAGATATTCGTCTTATTTTTTTTTTTGAGTAGGACATCCTATATACCTATACATATCAATAAGTCATTGGATAAGCTCTGTTTGTGCTAATTTTAATTGTTTCTATTCATAGGTTTATCCCCGGGTTTAAGTATCTCTAACATTTTTCTAGAAAAAAAATTATATCATTGAAAAATTATGTGTTGAAAATAGGCCTTTCTCCGAGCCTTTCTCGTTTCTCTTACCAATGTAAACTCCTTTTCTAACACATCGGTTGTTATAACAAACACGGATTTTTCTTGTATTCTCGAAAACTATCACAGATCTACTCTATCGAACCTTGTATCATTGAAAGCAGCAGCGCTTTTTAATGAGTCATAAATATACAGAGTGTCTTCTCAAAATAAAAAAAGTAAGACTGCTCACGATCTCAAAATCGGGATTGCAAAAGTACCCCCAGAAAATTTATAGAGAAATCAATTATTTTCATAAATACTAAAGTTATGAAGCTTTCACAGTAATCACAGTATTGCTCAAAATCAAAAACGCCCTCTAGCGGCAAAACGGTTGAAGATATCAAAATGCGGTTTGCACCAATCAAAATTTGAGCCTCAGAGTGGGAAGTTAATGTTTTTGTATCTGACTCAGAAATTGACGTGTCCTACCCTTACATCTAAGAAAAACACAAACATCAAAAAATGTCCTGAAAACACTAATTATGTATGATGGGTCGAGTGATGGGTCATCATATCTTCTCGCTTCAAAAACCAACAGTAATCACCCATCATGGCTGGATTCTATCGACCTTAATAGCGAATTTCCATTGTGCCTTTTATGTCTAATCTAAACAATACAGTTGAGCTAATTTTTTGTTGTAAAATGCATCCATTTTTACCGTCTCCTGATAAAATTGACTACATGCTAATATGTAAAATGGTCTTAGTAAGCTATTGAAAAGTGGTATATGTTAGGGCTTTAGTAATATTTTTCCCATTATTAGAAGGGTATTTCCATTTTAGCAATATAGATCTAACCTGTGTTACAAAAATCTTGTCGGCCAGTGAATCGAGGAAATGAATTTTATTACAATTTTTTATTTACTACACTGTGCTTTATGGTTAGTAGTGTTATTTTATTACCATTAATTTATTTTTTTTACAATATTTTTTCCAATGAGGTTCTAATACTATAGGTTCATATTCTAGATTTATATTCAATAAGGTTAGTTTCAAAACATCAAAAACACACAAGTACCACTCAAACCTCGAGTCAAACACTTACGCCCAATAAACAATAAATACATAGTATTATATCAAGTATTATATTTAGTTAAAAGTTCAACAGTTGCATTTTATCTTATAAGTTTTGTGATTGATAATTATTAATACCTCTGAGATTTAAGTAAGCTCAAGTTATTTTTTGAGATATTTGTGTCCGCTTGCTAGTCTAGTACCTATTATATCAATGGTTAACCATTTTTTTTTCAATGATTGATTTTTATGTATAAATAAACAAATTTTCAATATCTATAACGAATGTACATCCAAACAACTGTACACATACAGAATTATGGCTGAGTCTTCACATAAGCATGCCGATAATACCTTCGTCATGTGGAATTATAATGGAAGTTATCTGAACCAATTTCTATACCACATGACAATAAGAAACGACACCCAAAAAGGAGAAACTAACAAATCCAACGTAGCTCTACCGGTATGAGAGAGAGTAGTCAGCAATCCTTCAGTAGAAATTCCAAGAATCTGGACCGGTTTGGAGGTGCATTTCATTCATACAGACTTCGTTTGTTGAGCAAGCTCAAATGACCGAACATATCGGGTCCATTATTGAGATGGAACAGGACATGGATGGTACTTAAGGCCTTATGGGCTAATTAAGTTAGACTTCGTAATTGAAATATTTTTTTTTTGTCTCCATATTCGAATTAAGACTCATGCAGGTGTGCCACCCATACAGGTGTTTTACATAATTTTGTATTCAAAATTTGTATTTTACTGGCCACTTTTTTTTGGCAGCCCGTACCCAATAAATGCTGCTTGGCACAGTTTAAAAGTGCGATGACTCAGGAATTTTCCATTAGAAACTTTTTAGACTGCTTGTCACTGACATGTGAGAGTTAAAAATATATAATCTTTAAATAAGTTTTACCTCAAAACAGCTCAAAATTTAAACATAAAATCAAATAACCAAATTCTTTAACCAGATGGAAAATGACGTTTACCCTCAAGTTCCAACAGAAGAGTCTCAAAACCCTTCTCCAACCAGAAAAATAGGTGATGCATCCAGTGACGATAGTGACTATGAAGATTCAGACCTCAAAGAGGTGATGCAATGGGAAGACGCAGGCTCCTCGTTTTTTCAGCGTTATTTTCAAAATCATAGTAACAGTTTGCCTTCGAGACTTATGGGTCAGAGTGCTCGTCGTCTATCTCAATGTCGAGAAGAGGACGAGGATGATGAGAAAAAAGATCAGACTGCCACAGTGCCTTTACCTAATAAATTAGTAATAAGTGACAGTGATAAATCGTTATCAGAATCTACAAGTAGTTCTAAAACATCTGTGATAGATACAGTAACTGGAACAAGTCATACATTTTTTGTTAGCAAGGCTAAAGAAGATACAATGGATGTTGTTAATGATGATGCCACAGACAATAAGAGTAGTAGTAGCGACAATAGCACTTTTTCAAGTGATGCTAGTAAAAAGAAACACATGTCTGAAGTAGCAAAAATCTTTGCTTCAAGACGAAATTACAGGCAAAGCAATACTGTCGGAGCAGTACCTTCACAGTCGAACAGGATGGCTGCTTACTCAATTTTTGGAAATAAAAGTCCGATAGCGAGTCCTCATTACGATACAAAATTTTTCGATTCTTCCTTAATTGAAATTAAAACTTCAAGTTCCTCGACAGCGGACACTATTGAAGATATTTGGATTAAGCGGCCAGAATCTGAGAAAAATAAGGTAAGGAATTTTTTGCAAGTAAGTAATTTTCTGTGAATTCATTAATATAACTACTGGCAAATGAAACATAATAGGATAATTATGGGTTGTGTGGAAATAAAATCTAGTTCAAGGACTGCATTAGCGTGCAGTTTCGATGCGCTCCCACAACTGGGAAAGATATAATCATATAATCACTCTCAGAAAAATTATCGTGCCTCAGTTTAATTACGTTTAGGAAACTTGATGTACCTACCTTAATTGGTTTTCTATTTGGGAAGTTGGCAGCCTTACAATACGAGGGAGTTAGTTTTTAGTGTTTCAAAAAATTGGATTAAATTACATTTTTTCAATTAATCTCAAAGTTTATCTATACACCGTGATTGTAGTAGCTTGTGCATTAGAATTCAATTGGATTGCAGGTGGCAGATAGAGCTAGCATCTAATGCACGGGCTACGTAAATCACCTTGTAAATCATCCTATATACTTGCTTTTTTACCTATAAGCTCTATTAATTCCAACTAGATTACGAAAAAAAAATATATATGTATATCTTTGGTGTATTAGGAATCTGTGCCCATTAACTTGGTATTAGCCTTGTATTAAGTAGGTATACCTAACAATTTTATCATATTAACAACATTAAGTATGCAGTTTCTAAATTTTTTTTTTCAACAAATCTAGAATGTTGGCCAGATTAATAGAGAGTTTTGTGTGAATTTAACCCCTCAATTCGGCCATTAAATTATTTTGGAAATATCTTCTTTCAAAGAAACTATTCATATCCTTTCTCATTCCAAAACTTTGAAGGATATCTCTAAAACCAGCTACTAACCACCTACCACATATATTTCCCTGATTGGGCTTCGTCTCAATCAATTGCTGATAGCTGCACTGGGTTCCCTAGTCCTGCAAATTTATGGTAAACTGCATATATAATTATTATAATGTCATATTTATTTAGGTATATTTTGAACTATATATTAATTTTAGAATTGCCTCAAAAGTGCAATAAAAAGCCTCATAGTCCTGTGATATTACTGATATTGTATCTGTCTGTGATCTTAAACTACTTCAACAGGAAATTGTTTGTTTAATGAAGGAAACCATGTTTAATATTTATCAAGTTGTTTATCAGCTTTTAAATTAATCTTAATGAGTTTAATGAAGAATTTTTTCCTGAGAGATTTGAGAAATACCGACCCGATCTTGATTATCTCTGATTTTTAAGTACATATTTTTACTGTGTTCTGGTTTGTAGAATCTGGTAAAAGGCTTAATTGAGTACTAGTTAAAGCTTGGTTGTTATTAACATGAAAAATCAAATTCTTATCAACTATTGTTTTAGAAACTAGTATGATACAAGTAGCTACCTTTCCTCAATGATGTGCAAAATTGTTTGGAATTTTACTTAAATACGCAAACATATATTGTTTTTATTGCTATAGATGTTTGTTAAAGTCTCATAAATTTTATTCAGTAGTCATAATTCAGAAAACAGCTATTTTTCCGCCCATCTCTGTATGTATTTATAAACAAGTGAGATCGTAAAATGTATAATACCTAAACAGTTGGTAGCCAGTTAATAATTCATAAAACTAATTAATTTGTTTTTGTCACCCGACAACTTAGTGATGACTTGGTTAATTTATCCTTATATCACAGGAAAACTTGGATTGTATTTGTGTGGTATGATTTTTAAATTAACCATAGTATGTATGTATGCATAATAAATTATAAAATGTTGGAACATTATCAATACATATATTATGTGAAAGCAACAACAAACAATACAGCTTATTATTATTATGTTTATGTATAGTTACATAATAATTTAGCATTTAGCTAAAGTGTCGGACAACAAAAACAAGTCTATATTATATATTTTTTCAAATCATTCAAAAGTTTCTGCTTATTGTTATTCAAAGAACACCAACTAGAATTACATATTTATTGGTAATGATGTGTGGATTTGAATCAATAAAAAAAATATATACTGGTTGCTAAAAAAAGATTTACCTAGTTTTATTAGAGTGATGAAACGCATAATAAAAGTTTCATCAGGTAATACAAACTTTGGCTTTGCTATAAGTGTGAGAAAAATACTACCCACTCTGCACTCGTTTTGGAAAGTATGTTATGTATGTACATTTTCTTTATCCACGATTCACAATCCTTCATGAAAAGTAAAGTTATTGTATAAATTCTTCTTCTTTTTCTTCTTATTTGCGCAAGCCGTAAATTTTGTTTTACCTATTTATTTGTCCCTTCCGGGATGCCAACGACCATCTGTCCTTCTACCTCTTGGGAGGCCGTCCTGGTGGTCTGCTGGATGCTGGTTTTCTATTTCTGGCGATTTTTGCCAGTCTGTGGATTTCCATCCTGGATATGTGCTCATTCTAGAAGCGTCTCTTAGGGCGTGTCCATCTAACCACGTCCTCTTTCTTGCACTTTTCCCTTCTTTGATCCCAAATTATGTTCCCTGTGATCATTCTTAGTATTCTCATTTCGTTGGTTCGTACCATCCTGTTTGTTTCCACTGTGTCAGCTCGTATTTTTGCCGTGTATGTCATTATGGGCCTGACACATGCTTTATATATTCTAACTTTGGTCGGGGTTGATATGCATGTATTTTTCTATGTGGTTGTTCGTAAAGCTAGGTCTATAAACCTAGCAGTCCCAAGGTGGAAAAAAACTACGGGAACTATATAATAATTGGGTGCTTTTTAGGTGCTAATTAGGGCCTCTAATTAAAAATTAGGTGCTCCTCTAGTTTTTGGGAAAATCAAAAAAAAACTAAGGGATTGCTAGGTTTATGAAAGCTAGTAGTCACCTATAGTAAAAAATATTTTTCCAAAATTTTCTTTTGTATCAGAATTAGGTGCTTTTTAGGTGCTAATTCGGGCCTCTATTAAAAATTAGGTGCTCCTCTAGTTTTTGAGAAAATCAAAAAAAAAACTTAGGGATTGCTAGGTTTATGAAAGCTAGTAGTCACCTATAGTAAAAAATATTTTTACAAAATTTTCTTTTGTATCAGAATTAGGTGCTTTTTAGGTGCTAATTAGGGCCTCTAATTAAAAATTAAAAATTCCTCTAGTTTTTGAGAAAATCGAAAAAAACTAAGGGATTGCTAGGTTTATGAAAGCTAGTAGTCCCCTATAGTAAAAAACATTTTTTCAAAATTTTCTTTTTTATCAGAATTAGGTACTTTTTAGGTGCTAATTAGGGCCTCTAATTAAAAATTAGGTGCTCCTCTAGTTTTTGGGAAAATCAGAAAAAACCAAGGGATTGCTAGGTTTATGAAATAGTCAACCATCCAAGGACCTTTTTTTTTCAGTTATACATGTAAACCCCATACTTTGTGAGTGGCTTGCTTACATCAAGTCCTACAACTTTGCCTCTACGACTTTTCTCGGAAATGGCACGAATGCGCGCAGGCGACTCGCAAACATTTTAGGGGTATCGGACTGCCCCAATTTGCCATTATTTTTGTCGGCCAAGTTGATTTCCGTGATTTAGAAATAAAAATCAAACATTATTCGTGAAATTAGATTTTCATGTATCAAGAAACATAACCACGTCAGATCGACATTTTGGGGGTATCGGACTCCCCCAATTTGCCATTATTTTTGTCGGCCAAGTTGATTTCCGTGATTTAGACATAAAAATCAAACAGTATTCGTAAAATTAGATTTACCTACATGTATCAGGAAACATAGCTACGTCAGATCGACATGTTTGCGAGTCGCCTGCGCGCATACGTGCCATTTCCGAGAAAAGTCGTAGAGGAAAAGTTGTAGGACTTGATGTAAGCAAGCCACTCACAAAGTATGGGGTTTACATGTATAACTGAAAAAAAAGGTCCTTGGATGGTTGACTAAAAGCTAGTAGTCATCTATAGTAAAAAATGTTTTTCCAAAATTTTCCTTTGTATCAGAATTAGGTGCTTTTAGGTGCTAATTAGGGCCTCTAATTAAAAATTAGGTGCTCCTCTAGTTTTTGAGAAAATCAAAAAAAAAACTAAGGGATTGCTAGGTTTATGAAAGCTAGTAGTCCCCTATAGTAAAAAGCATTTTTTCAAAATTTTCTTTTTTATCAGAATTAGGTGCTAATTAGGGCCTCTAATCAAAAATTAGGTGCTCCTCTAGTTTTTGAGAAAATCAAAAAAAACTAAGGGATTGCTAGGTTTATGAAAGCTAGTAGTCACCTATAGTAAAAAGATTTTTTCCAAAATTTTCTTCTGTATCAGAATTAGGTGCTTTTTAGGTGCTAATTAGGGCCTCTAATTAAAAATTAGGTGCTCCTCTAGTTTTTGAGAAAATCAAAAAAAACTAAGGGATTGCTAGGTTTATAAAAACTAGTAGTCCCCTATAGTAAAAAACATTTTTTCAAAATTTTCTTTCTTATCAGAATTAGGTGCTTTTTAGGTGCTAATTAGGGCCTCTAATTAAAAATTAGGTGCTTCTCTAGTTTTTGAGAAAATCAAAAAAAACTAAGGGACTGCTAGGTTTATGAAAGCTAGAAGTCCCCTATAGTAATTAGGTGCTTTTTGGGTGCTCCTAAATAGTCGAAGAAAAAATAGAATTGATTAATAATAATTAACTGAGTTACAGATTTTTTTGCAATTATTAGGGGACTGCTGGCTTTATGTTTACTTGTTGGTGTGTCAGAATGGCAAATAAACTTCGGGATCTATATAATAATTAGGTGCTTTTTAGGTGCTAATTAGGGCCTCTAATTAAAACCTTGACTCAGCATCAGTTAAAGTATGTGATGCATATGATACGGGTCTGCTATCTTGCAGTAAGCAGCAACCAAGCCCACTCTGACTACTGTCAATCTGAATGATTATTGGTTCAGCCTCATCAAAATTTGCCAAAACTGGAGGGGAACTTAAAACTTATTTAATATTATTCGAAGCATCAGCTTGTTTTTTAGTCCATACCCATACTATGTTATCTTTAAGCAACTCTATGAGGTGCAGTTAAGGTCGACAATTTGGGAATGCAACTGCGGAGATAGTTAATCATACCCAAGATTTTTTGTAATTATTTTTTATTTTTAGGCTCTTTAAGACGTATAATTGCCTTAATTTTCTCCTGATCTGGTTGCATTCCCTCATTGTTAAATATGTGTCCAAGATATTTTACTTCATTTACCCTGTATTGTAACTTAACACTGTTGAATTTCACATTAAGTTGTCAAGCACGTTGCAAAACATCATTCAAGGCCTTATCATGTGACTTTGGACAATCCCCAAAAATCAGCAAATCCTCAAAATAGACTGAACAACCCTCTATATCACCAAAATTTCTATTATTTAATTTTTGAAAAATTTCTGGTGCACAATTTAGCCCAAACGGAAGCCTGTTAAATTTATATACACCAAAAACTGTGCCAAATGCACATAGCTTGCTAGACTCTTCACTCAATTCCACTTGATAAAATCCCTCCTTCAAATCCAAAACAGTGAAATAATTTTGACCTTGAAGCTTTGAACGTATCTAGTGTGGGAATAATACAAAACTCTCGGTATAATGCTTCATTGGGATCCCTTGGATCCAAACACAATCTTAAACTTTTGTCATTTTTTTATAATGTTCCGAAATCCTTCGAAATCACCCGAAATCCTTCGTAGTCACCCGAAATCCTTCGAAATCAACCAAAATCCCTCAAAATTGCTCTAAATCTAAAATCTTGTCACAGTGAATCTCGAAATCTTTCCGGAATCCTACCAAAATCCTACCGAAATACTCCGAAATCACCCGAAATCCCTTAAAATCGCTCGAAATCTGGAATCTTGTCACATTTTTCCCTTAGTGAATAGTCCATCGGTGTTTTGATTTTGTGAACTGAATTTTAGTGAACCCCGAAGCAGTAACAATAATAGTAAAAAAAAAAACACACTTCGCACAAGCGCCCTAAGAGGCCTGATTTCTCCTGATAGATGAGATTCAAAACAGTAGGTACATTTCCTCGATGCACCCAAAAATAAATCCATCCTAATCATATATATATCTTGATTAGATTTTGCCAAAATCCACTTTAATCTGGGGTATAATCAATCATACAACCTGTCCAAATATCAAGGAAATTATTAAATCAATTGATTTGACACAAAAAAATATTTGTACTAAAGTAAAGAATTATTATTTTTTTATTTTGAAAATTATGGTTTGTGATCTGTGCTGTGTTTTTAGGTGCCATTTAAAATTTTTAATTAAATGCTGTTTAGAACCCAAAAAGGTAATTTAGTTAAATTCTGCTTAGTCTTCTAGTATAGCTACTGTATAAAATAATAGGTATATTGATTTTAAGGATGCATTTTGAAATTAACAAGGGTAGTAGCAGTGTCCTATTTTCCTGGGTAAAAATCCTATCCGATCCAAAAAACAAGCATTAAACCCAATGACGTAAGGGCAAAAATCGAAAACTAATTACTGTTTAATGGTTCAACTCATTGTCTATTATGTCACTTGGATCAATAGGGAACGTTTTCCTAGGCATTGGCGGATTTTCCAAGAAAATACATATACATATTATTATTAATTCACGTTTACACACATTTTAATGATAAATTTACCTTGAGAGCAACGTTTTCACAGGAAGAAACCGATTTTAAATTGGTGTAATGCCATGTCATTTTACTTGAAGCATCAGCAAAAACTGCAAAACGATTTTTACTGTGCAATTTAATTGTTTAGATGTGCTATGCTATTTTGGTATTGTATCCTATATCGCCTAGTCTATAAATCCATTCATCTTTTACTTAATATGCATTTTTGAAGTTGCTATATATTTTTTTATTACTATGATGGCACTGTAATGTACCTAATATCCCAATGAAGGAAATATTTTAATCTGTAGCCCACCACATAAACGGGCAATTTTTTCTCATTTTTTAAGTGGAATTTGTGGTGTAATGTTGAGACAATTGTTTTTAAAACATTTAGACGAAAGTGTCGAAGGCAGTTTGGCTTTTTCGAAACGCAAGGTAATAATATGTTAAATGTCATTTATGATGTCAAAAGATAATTATTTTTCTGTGATCAGCTGCGGTTCTACTCCAGTAAGTCTTATCGATATCCTGTTAAACATTTTCATTGACAAATTTATTCTGTATACAAAACACCAATTAGAAATAAAGCTGTAAATTTGCTAAATGCATCAACAAACATTGGTAAATGGAATTTTTACGCAAAATTTTATTTTCACTCAGTACTTTCTGTGCCAGGAAAGAGTGAACGAGGGTTTTTGTTGTGTGTTTTCGCTTAATTTAACTTATGTATCATGTTGGACGTTTATTAAGGGTAATATTTCGTTAAAAGCCTTTTTAATAGCTACTTATCTTATCAAATACATTTATTGAGTATAATACCTTAATTTTTGTTTGTAGGAATTAGGTTCCCAGCCGTTGCCCACCATTTCAGGTAATGATGAAGCTGAATCGTTGTCTAGACCCAGATCTGGTACGTGGGGAGCCAAGGAAACGAAAAAAGATAAAAGCAAGTTAAAAAAACCCGATAAAACTGTTGGAGATGGTAGGAAAAGGGACAAAAATCAAAGTGGAAGTAGAAGTGGGTCAACTTCTAGATCCAACTCGGCCGAAAGGCGAAAATCTGACGATGCCAGTCCGAAAAAAGAAGGATCCAGGAGCCGATCAAATTCTGATGCTAGCAAGCGAAAAGGAAGTGCCTTTATGGCGTCGATGAAGGCCGCTATGTTGGTAAGTAGGGCAACTTCGTTATCGGCAATTGTTACAAAGTTAATCTTTCAAAGCACACCGGTCTCATCCATGTCAAACAAAAAGCTCCGAAAGATGGTTCTGCCCATCCTGTCCTGGCTCCCGACAGCTCAGATACTAGATACTATCATACGGTTACGGCTGCGGCAACTAGTAGAGGACCGATGACTAAGGTTATGGACATATTTAGGTAATTATTCTATTCAGGGTTGGGATGTACCCGTTTTTGAATTTTTTTGTGGTCAATCGGCCAGTAAATGGACCGGTCAATTGACAAACGACCAGTCAAATTCCTTAGTTTTGTCCAAATTTCGTTTTGTCTAACGAAATGAAGGCATTAGCAAAGTTATTAATTACATATAAACGTGTATAGTGTACAGGGTGTTTTCCCACATATTGACACTCACAGTAGACATAAATACAAAAGTTGTGCAGTGTTGGATGAATTTTTAGAATCCATCGTCAGAAACAGAAACTGATTGTCAGAAATTTGAAATTTTGTGTACTTTCAACTTTTTCAAATGTACCCTATCTGTTGGAGCACAATTTTCTGATTCCAAAAATATATTGTTTGTCTATATTTGGTTTCGCTGTCTCCAACATATTTTGCTCTAAATATTTTACAAATACCATCAGAGAAACGCTCGAATTTCACGAAAGTCTAAGTCAGTAGGATAGTATTTTTACAATTTCTGGAGCCAAATATATGAGAGACTGCTCAGCGAAACATAGGCAAACTATACATTTTTGTAATATGAAAAGTGTGCTCTTCAAGACTATAAAATCACATACATAAAAAAAACTTACTGCAACGTAATGACTAGCCTTTCTTCAGGTGTTAGTCCATCAGATCTACACTGCGTTATAATAGGGTTTTCCATTCGAAAAAAGTTAAAATTATGCAAAATTGCATATGTGGATCATTCTTAGGTACTAAAAAAAACTCCAAAATATAATATGTTTTGTTAATCTAACAATAAGCAATACACAACTAATAATTACTGGCCATTTTGACCTGGTTGAAATCTCGGTCCATTCACCAAGCACAAATTCAATTATTTTTTTTTTTTCGAATTTTTTAATAAAATTCACTTTGTAGGAACAAACCGACATTTCAATCAGAAGAAGAAATTATCCGAAGGGATGAGCGTAGAGAGGATAGAAAGAAGGAAGAAAGACGAGAGGAGGAACGTAGAAGGAAAGAGGAAAAAGAGAGAAAACGCGAGGAAGAAAGGAAAAAGAAAGAAAAGGTAAAGATTTGTTGCGGTTAATTCATCTTTATAGTAAATGAGTAGCAGCGTTGGACTGTGTTATTAAAAATTATTGTCTTAGACTATACTATCAATTTATTTTGCTAATTAGAGAGCTGATTAATTTGCAGCATAGACATCTTATTGTTGTGAGATTCAAAATTGCCATCTCCTGGTAATTTAACGTGGTTGGCATTTTATTCCGCTACCAGAAATCTTTTCACTATTCACAGTTTGCCAGCTTGAGAAAATTTTAAAGTACAGAGAATCTTTCATTAAAAAGTTGTTACTTTATTTACCGGAGTGGCAAAGTATCCATTTTACAGGCTTGGCAGCATTTGGTGAAAAAGTTTGTAGGATTAAATCGGTTTGATAAAATGTAATGAGAAAAGTTACACTGGCTTTTGCTAAGGGTTTACAATAGGGTCATAAGACAAGCAAAAAAACAAGCTAACGATAACTTGATAGCAACTTCAGAAAGTCCTATCAGGACAATGTGGAACATCATTAACAGTCATAGAGGAAATTTCAATAAATCTGATTTGCTATCTAGTATAAACCCTGAAACTTTCAATTCTTTTTTCTTGAACATCCCAGATAATATAATAAATAAAATTCCAAAAACACATCGAAATCCCCTTGAGAGGTTCGAAAAGTTGGCTTTCCTAAAGGAAGAATTTTCATTTGGGGAAGTTAGCTATAATTTTGTGAGGGATGTTATAGACAGCTTGAAAAATAAAAAAAGTGGGGATATATATGGTCTCAATGCACAGCTTATCAAGAACATAAAAAATATTATCTTGGTACCATTGACAAAGATGATAAACTTATGCTTTAGAGAAAATACATTTCCTTAGTCACTCAAGAGGGCTGTAATTACTCCGATTTTTAAAAAAGGGGACAGGAATGACATTTCTAACTATTATCCCATCTTCTTGTTGCCAATTTTGTCTAAGGTAATTGAAAAGTGCATGGCATGCAGGATTACTGACTTCTTTGAGAGCAACAGCTTGTTCACTGATAGCCAGTTTGGGTTCAGAGGGGGAAAAGGCACAGTTCTTGCAGTCCTCAATCTTCTCTCGAACATAATGGATACTTTTGAGAAACTTGAACACTGCTTAGCACATTTCTATGACCTGAGCAAGGCTTTTGATTGTGTCTCGTGTGATGTCCTACTGAAGAAATTAAAGTTCTACAATTTCTCAGAGGGCGCCATACAACTACTGGAATCGTATCTGAGTGAACGCACGCAAATGATATGGATGGGTGATATGGGTGGGGGGAGTGTCGTCTTCTGAGGTTTTTTTAAGGGTAGGTGTACCACAGGGCTCCGTTTTAGGACCTATTCTTTTCCTCATCTTTATAAATGACCAAACAATGAGTGAACTAGCCAGATACATACTTTTTGCAGATGACACTACTCTCACTATTCAAGATAATGATCTACATGCCTTGGAGTGGAGGTCGCGTGAGGCACGATTGGAGGCCGAAGGTTGATTTAACGCCAACAGGCCTATGCTAAATGGGGATAAAACTCAAACAATGCTGTTTTCAATGCGAGATACTCAGGATTTCACAAATCCACCTAAAGTGAAGTTTTTGGGATTATATCTCGATCCAAAACTCACATGGGATGTGCACAAGCATATGCTTTTGCTTAAGTTTTTTGAGATAAACATATTCAGCTCTCATGCAGCAAAAAGAGTGGAGGTAGAGTAGAAGCATTTACTACACTTTATTCATAAGATTGAACATGTCAGGAAGGCCGAAGGCAGTGTTTTCTTGCTGAGGAATCTTTGTGACTGTGTATCACAGGACACTGAGTGCTTATTATGTCATTGAGATTCTAGCATTGGGTGGAGTTCCTTCTGCAGCTCGAATCTTTGGGCTGTAATGTAAGGCTGTTAGAATTTTGGCGGGTGTGGGATTTAGGGATGACTGTAGGCCTGCGTTTGTGGAACTCAACTTACCGACTCTTCCATTAGCTTATATTATGGAATGCGTGCTGTATGTCAAAAGGTTTGAACACAAATTCTTGACTCATAGTGATATCCACGACCATAAAACCAAACACTGCAGCAATATTGTGCGGTCTCATTGCCAATTGTCAAAGTGCCAGGGTCGCCCAGAGGTTATGGCGGTCAAGCTATTCAATAAATTACCGATAGACATAAAAAAATTGCCCATTAACCTATTTAAAGAGACAGTTAAGAAACTAGTATACTCCAAGGCTTTTTACAGTATACAGGAGTTCCTCCAACACTAGTCATTTTGTTTGAAATGTGTTGTATGTGTATTGTATATGTCTCAATTTTAAATTGTTTATATCTGAATTTTAGACTATCTGTATGGATTTCAATCTGTATTTGTTTATTCTCTTGTTTTCTGTTGTAATTTCATAGATGAACAAAAGTAATGGCTAGTTCAGCTACTGACCTATGCTACAGCCTTAAGATTATTATTTTATTATATTGTTGACTTGTGTATATTGACACCAATAAATTACTTTAGAAGAATAATAATAATAAGCTGCTACTTATTGTGACACTTGGAGAACCATAACACGTAAAAATGCTTTTAAATTCTGAAATCGTAAGGTCTATTTATAAAATCGTCGTTATTATACAAAATTCTTTTCTCTAGCAAGCGGCTTTCGCCCATGGACGTCCCAAGGGTCCCAGAGACGGTTCAGCTCATCCGGTACGAGACAGTGACAATATGTACTACCACACTGTTACGGCAGCGTCTTCTAGGAGTCCTATGACCAAAGTTATGGATATATTTAGGAACCGAACACATACCAGCGTACCGCCAGATGAAAGGCGGAAGGTAAGTCAGATTTTATTCTACATTATTCATTGATTGATAACGTTAGGTCAGAAATATGTCTTAAACTAGCTGAATGAAAATGTAAAAAAGCGTCAATTAATTTGAATGACGACTAATTTTGAAAAGATAGTCAATGGAATTAAATTCGTTTTGAAATTTTATCAAGGACCGGCCGAACATGTTCAACAGAACCCTAAATCCAAAACTTTTGCATTGCTATTTCACTCGCTATAGCCCCCACGTGATCATTCCATTGCCACTTGTCAATATTGGATGAAGTACCGATACCATCTTCTTCTAACAAGGTGTTCTAGAATACCTACTGCCTCATATTGGTTTTGAAATCTGGAGGGATTGAATATATCAAAAATCTCGACAAAATCAAGGTTTTCACATTTTTTTTTTTTTTTTTCTCGAGATTTTGAATGGGGTGCCACTAATATTTTTTAGAAGGGACTCAATAAAGTCATCCACTGCCTGAAATTGGTGTGGAAATAGGTAGAAGACGCAGGGTTGAAAATATCAAAGATCAGATTCAGATTCAGAATTCATTTTTATTCATAAAATTCTACACAAAGCCTATAAGAAATCGTTTGTGTATCGATATTATGCTAAAAAAAGTACATTTAAGGTGAAATTCAAATTCACAAAAACAATCAGGTATTAAAGTGTCAAACATGATATTACAGCCCATAAACTCTTCAGTTGAGTAAAAAGCCTTGGAGATTAATTTTTGCCTGAGAAGCGGGAGATCCCGGACACATTTCGAAAGATTGTTGAAATATCTTACAGCCAAAAAAATGGTCCATTCTGACACTTCTTTAGTCTGAAGTATAGAGTAACTAGGTCGTCTCTGTTTCGTGTGTTATAGGTATGGAAGTCGCTGTTTGTATCATAATTATGCAAGTTCACTTTGACAAAAAGAACATTTTCATAAATGAAAATCGATGCAAATGTCATAATACCCAGGTTTACAAAAACATGTCGACAATGTGCCCTGTATGACAACCTAGCAATGATTCTTACAGCTCTCCTTTGTAAGGCAAAAATCCTACCCGCGTCTGCAGCCCCTCCCCAAACTATTATGCCATAAGACAGCAATAAATGGCAGAGAGCAAAGTACGCCGCCCTGAGAATCCCCTGAGAAACACCGCCTGCCAGACCCCTCAGCACAAATATGTTTCTGCTGATTTTAGTTGCCAGTTCCCCGATATGGATGTCCCATTTCAAGATGGGGTCCAACGTGATTCCCAGAAACCTTACTCTCACAGTCTCTCAAGGAAAATATCATTCTGCTGGTTTTATCCTCATTCAAAATTAAGCTATTTTTCCCAAACCAGTCCCCGACCGCCGACTGTGTCTCCCGTGTTCTCCCAGAAATCTCCTCACAATTTTTGAATCTCATAATAAGAGTGGTATCATCAGCAAAGAGGCAAAGTCAACAGTGTTAAAGCATTCAGGTAAGTTGTTGACATACCAAAAATACTAACGGACCCAAAACAGAGCCTTGTGGGACGCCCACTGCTAACCACATACCCTCCAACAACACACCATTAACTTGTACTTTCCGAGATCTATTAGCAAGATATGATTTCATCAGTTCGAGACTATCAGAATCAAAGTTGTAAGATTCAAGTTTTTTGCTAGGAAGGAGAACATGGGAGACACAGTCAAATGCTTTGCTCAAGTCGCAGAACACGGTACTGGTGTATTCCATGTTTTCAGAAGCATCCAGCAGACGCGTAGTGAAACTCAACAAACCCGAGACCGTGCTGTGGCCCCCCCCTGAAACCATGCTGTGCCTATGTGAAAAGGTTGTTATTTTCCAAATATTGAACTACCTGGACTGCAATACATTTCTCAAAGGTCTTGAACAACACTGGAAGCAGGGAAATGGGTCTATAATTTCCAACCTCTTCTATATCCCCCTTGTTCTCATATATTGGCACTACTAGAACCTGCTTCAACGGCCCAGGAAATTGATTCCTTTGAATTGACAGGTTAATTAGCAGTTAAAGGGTATAAGATTATTTCTTGAACCATCTTCGATAGTGGTACATTAAGCTGGTAAATATCACGACTTGATTTATTCTTCAAACCCTTTATTATATCCCTAACCTCAACATAAAAAACAGGACGAAAAGAAAACCCGGGGCCTTTTTTAATTGTTATAAGTTCAGGACTATCACTTTCAATGTTAAGACCAACCAGTAACTGCCGTGCAATATTTGTAAAATATTCATTGAAACAGTGAGGCGAAATGCTGGTGGGTGAGGATGTTTTCTTAACTCGCCCCTCATTGATAATATCCCACATGACTTTAGATGGATTATTGGCATTTTTTATCCTAATATCGTTATGACTTCGTTTAGTGTTTTTAATTGCTTTGTTGTATTCCCTCCTATAGAGATTGCGCTGTTTCAGTGGGGGCCGATTTATAAACATCATTATAGAAACCCAACCATTCCCTAAATTCCCTTAGGTAGTTGTTAAACCATGAGCAACAATTATTATTATTAACATTTTTAGCTTTATATATTTTTTCAGGGAAGGCAGCTTCAAAAGATTTAGTTAACTTACTCAAGAACATTGACGTTCTGCTGTCAAGTGTAAGAGATTCATCATTAACGAACTTCCAACAGGTTCTCTTGACTAGTTCAAAATAGTTATTTATGATATAAGTGCTGAAAGTGACATTTTATTTTGCGAAAAGGAATGTTTGGGACACGACGCCGAAGGCGGAGTGTTCCATCCCTTTGAACAAAATAAAATCACTTTCAGCACGAATATCATACACTATTTTTTCTACAAATGCACTAAAAGTGATTACTTTTAGCACTCAGTGCTAAAAGTAACCACTTTTAACACCAGTGTCATAAAATGGCATTTTAGACACTGACAGCATCCGTTAAAAATGACACTTTTAGTGACGTTTGTAGAAGAAATATTATTTTACCAGTCTCTGTTATTGGTCTACAGGTTTTTTTGGATGATGTATCCAACCTAGCCCCATTCTCCTCATAGAGCCCCAGGATCTGTGCGGAGTGGTCTGACAGGTTTAAATCTCTACTCTCCGCTCCAAACCGCTGCGATTTACAGTTAAAGTTCGAGAATATATTATCAAGACAGTTATTGCCCCTAGTTTTATTAGAAAATACTTTTTTGATGTCAAAGGTCATTATAAAGTCTCCATATTTACAATCCTCATTGTTGTTTGAACCAAAGTTAATATTAAAATCTCCCGCTATTGCATTTCTCTTATTGCAGCCTATAAAATTCAAAGCCACCTCCGGACTACCTAAAAATAAATCAAAATCTCCAGAAGGTGCTCTGCGAACTGAGACAACCCAGGAGACAACATAAATATCATAGAATTTTTCATAAACACAACAAATTTCCAAAATTTTTCTTCATTGAAACTCCTCTTATATCCACTCTCTGCTCTATTTCCATGCTAGATTCGACAAAAATTGCCGTTCCTTCTCTTATGTGCTGAGTGCGGCTAAACTCCTCAGCCAGTTTGAAATTTACCATATTGACTGATTTGATTTCATCTTCAACCATACTGTGCTCACTTAGACACACTATATTAATACCATTCTCATTCAAGAATATTTCCAGTTTTGTTGGGTAATGAAACAATATTATTCTGTAAGAAGGTTTGTGTCCCCGTCCTTTGTTCTTGGTAAGACCTCGCTGTTTCCTTTGGACGGCTCTGAAGATTCATAAAATGGTTAACTATTGATCCATCATTTATCTCGATAACAACTGACCTTGGAACACCCAACTTAAAAGAACTGACTTGGGTGGATTTTTTTGTTTTCATTTTTTCACGTAGGAATTTCTGTTGGAAGCCATTTTCCTTGATGTATTGGAGGATTTCGTCCGTTTTAGTATCGGGATCAAAGCCAGAAATAAATAGCCAAGAATATTTTTCAGTCATCTTTAATGTTTGGGTTGTAGGGTTTTAGGTCTTGACAAAAACAATGTTTGTAACTGTTTTCTCTATATTTTGGATAGGGTACCACTACCATCGTTGAACAGGAACTTGATAAGGTATTCTAAAATATATTCCCTCAAATTAGCTCTAAAATTGATAAGTAGGGGATGAAGGGTAGATATATCTGAAAAAATATCAATAAAAAAGTTTTTGTCCTTATTCTTGTGATTTTGGATGGACAGCCATTTTTACCAGGGACTTGAATAATAAAGTGTATGTTAATACTCCCTCAATAAATTGGCACAAATTTGTTTGGAAATCGATTGGGTCGAAAAAAACTAAAAAACTCAACGAAAGCAAAGTTTTTATGGTTTTTCTCGCAATTTTGGATTAGGTCCCACTGTCCCACTACTTCCACTACCATCTTTCAATAGAAGTTTAACAGGGTGTTCTAAAATACTGCCTCAAGTTAGTTTTGTAATAGGTAAAGGGTAAAAACGTAATGCAAGGTTTTCATCTTTTTTCTCGAGATTTGAAATGGCATAGATACCATCTTTTAGCAGGAACTTACTAAAGTAAGCTGGAATACTTCCTTCAATAACTGGTTTTACAATTTATTGGTAACTGATGAATAGTTGAAAACTCGGTTGAAAATATCAAAAAAATCACCGAAAGTGAGGGGCTTTTATTCTTTTGCATGAGATTTTGGATGTGGTACCACTACCATTTTTCAGCACTTGCACTTTTAATTCAAAAACTCACTTATTTTGAGGTCAGAATCTTTACTCATTAGTTCAAGAACTCCTAATTTTTATACCAGAACGACTCAAATAATCACAAGAAATTCAATAGAATTCTATTGAATTCCACTAGGATTTCATGGGATTCTACACCTTTTCCATATGTATTTCAGATATCGTCAGTTTAATTTCAGAAAGCGTCAATTGAAATTGAGATTAGTAAATTGAATTTCGGAAAGCGTCAACTGTATTTCGGATTAGTTAATTTGATTTGGGAAAGAGTCAATTGTATTTCAGATTAGTTTATTTTATTTCAGAAAATGTCAATTGTATTTCAGATTAGTTGATTATAGTTCAGAAATTGTCAGATGTAGTTCAGAAATCATCAGGTGTCTACGAATATTTTCCCAAATCCACACAAGATAGGTGTATAGGTGACTCATTATAAATTTTATTTAATACACTATGTACATTGATAATATATGAAATACATTTGACAAATTCTGAAATACAATTTACAATTTCTGATCTACAAATAAATAATCTGAAACCCAAATGACAATTTCCGAAATATAAGTGACCAAACTGTAATACAAATGATGATTTCTGAACTACAACTGACAAAGTTTAAATACAAATAACACTTTCTGAAATTAAGCTTACACAACTGGAATACAATTGATGCATTCTGAACTAGAATTGATGAATCTGAAATACAAGTGATACATTCTGAAATACTTATGGAAAAGGTGTAGTAGGATATCTTTGAATATATCACAAAACTCAATAAAAATGAGGTTTTCTATGTTTTTTTTTTCAAGATTTTGGATGGGGATTGGGGAACAACGGAACAACTACCATCTTTTAGCAGGGACTTGAAAAATTGTTCCATAAGACTTCCTTTTAAAACCGGTAGGCGATGAAGAGTGAAATATATCAAAAAACTCAAGACAATTTTTGGCCTTCTGCTTGAGATGTTGAATAAGGTACCACTTTGAGAATATCAGCAGCGGTGAGACTGGTTTAATATCGCATAGAAAAGAAAATGTTTTTATTTGCAATCATATATGTAATCTTGACATTACTGACTTTTCAAAAATTTGGAAGTGTCACTTTACCTGTGTCACTTCCCTCTTCGATTTCCCTCACCGATTTCCCTATTCGACTTCCCTCTTCGATCTCCCTCACTGTAATTTATTTATCTTTGCTGGCAACAATGAGAACATGTCAGGTAAAAACGTCAAAACAGTGAATGACACATTTTGGCATGTTTGTTTTATTTTTTTATTGTTAAAAAAATTAAATGACTAATCATAATTAATGGTGTGCTTGCAAATAAAATAGTATACAAACCTCGGAGAAAAGTTTTCATTTTTGTCTCGAGATTAATAGTCAATCTCGACGCTTCGCGTCTCGATTGACTATATAAATCTCTCGACAGTAATGAAACACTTCCCTACTCGGTATGTAATATACTATTATTTGCTCTAATAAACATTTTCTTCAATAATCTATCATTGAGATTCTAGAACTGAAAAGACATTAAACGTTCTTAAAATATTCTAAACAGTAACGTGCTAGAATGGTAGTTAAAAAACGCTTTAAGTCTGTGCTGCCATCCAAATTACTATGCAAAAACTAAATAATTTTTTTTACTACTAACCTGAGAAGTAGTCATTATTCAATCTATTTTTCACGGAAAAAATTGAATTTCTCTCCCTAGGTTAATAATGAAAATAATGAAAAAAAACCTAGGTCAATAATGAAAATGACGTCATGACGCAAGGATATTGTCATAACGTTACAGGTTTCTATTGGTTTAATTTCAATTTCAAACTGTCAATTTAATCAAAAAAACAGGTTCCTGTATGTATCATAGGAAATTGCCATAGATGTTAATAGAGGGCAGCACTTCCAACTAGGAAAAATAATTTGAGCACAGATTTCAAACTTTTTTTTTGTTTTCTACTATAGCAGTAGTAAAAAAAAATCTATATATTCCACGGTAGAGAAAGTCATTATATACCTTACACATTATAAACCTCGGCGCTACGCACCTCGGTTTATAAAAGCGCTCGGTATATAATGACCAACTTCTCTACCTAGGTATATAATGTACTATTATTCTCAATAGAAATTGCCAGCTTTCTGTAACATGATGAATGCGCCAGACAGTTATCAATTCGATGAGTTTTGGGAAATCCTTAAATGTAACTTTAAATACATATATTTTTTTCCTGCTTTTCAAAAGAAGATAAGTATAGTTATCTTCCAAAAAAGATGCCTCTCGTTTTAGTTATGAATTATCTTTAATTTCAAATAGAAGTCCGATAAAGAAGGGTTGAAAATGCGTGAATTCTTCTTCTTCTTCTTCTTCTTCAAGTACCATGTTGTACCTATTTGCACCTTGTCCGCTGCTTTTCTGAAAAGTGTAGTTGTACGTTCACCATACTCTCTGAGATCTATGTCTTTGATGTAGTAAGGAGACCAAACTGTGTGGCCATATTCTAGTTTTGGTTTAATGTAAGTGGTGTACGGTTTTTTTTATCATTTTCACAGTTTGATTTTCAAAAGCTTGTCTCATAAGGTATATCAGTTGATTGGCCTTCTTTACTGTGTGGGATATATGGGTTTCCCATTCCAGATCATCGGTGACATAGACTTCTAGGTCTTTCTGTTCTGAGACTTTTCTGAGTTCGACGCTATTTATTTGGTAGTTGAATCTAGGGTTATTGCGTCCTATGTGTAAAACTGTACACTTTTTTTCATTTAGTTTTAGCTGCCATGTGGTTGTCCATTTTTCTACAGTGCTCATGTTTTCCTTTAGTTGATGCAGTTGTGTTAAAGGATTTCCATATAGTTTTTTGTCATCTGCAAAGGATTTTACTTTGGTTTGAATAGTTTTTGACAGATCAGAAATGTACACTATAAAAAAAAAGAGATTATCGCTAAAAAGATTTTCAACGTAGTTACACCATTCTTGAATTTTTTTTTGGTATTAGGTATAATTTTGCCTTGCTTGTCCACAAGGATTCCTGCTTGTTTTTCATTAAATAATCCGGCCGCTTCCTTTATGTGCTTGTGCAAATTAAACGTGTCATATTTAGCATCAAGATCTTCTATTTCTTGACATTGTTGTGTTATCCAGGTTATTGAAAGAAAGAAACGATGAAACTGATAAAGAATCCTGGAATAATAATAATGTAAAGTCTGTTTTTTTTTTAAAGATAAAAGTCAAAGTGACATTATGTTGGCAATACAATATAAAATTGTCAATGCTTTCAAATTTTTTATGTAGAAAAGGCTTGTGTTGCCAACATAGTTACTAAATTTCTGACTTGGGGAATTATCTTTAAAAAAAAAACAGACTTTATGTTATAGTTTTCTAATTTCACTACTAGGCGTAGTACCGTACTACCATTCTGATTATGATGTGTCTAATTAGTATTCTATTCCTTTTGTTTTGTCCAAGTTACTATGTATTGGTTTTTTTCTTTTCCAAATGGCGCCATGAAAACTGTTAACGATGACAAATTACTATTAATAGTTTTATGCAAAATACGTTTTATTAACTTGTTTAATAATTATTGCTATCAGAAGCCAATTTTGTTATTGAACTTTTACTTTTAAAATAATTAAAATTATGCGTAAATTCGATATTTGTACAGAAGAGGGTCGGGGAAAATTAGAAAGAAACTTATTGATAATCATCATGTGTTTTTTTTTTCAAAAAATATAGCAAACATGAATAATTGAATGCTTATCTTATCAACATAATTTAGCATACATTTTAATACATAATGAAAATTTTTTGAAAATTTTTTGGTTGGCCTAAAACAAGATAAAATTCTATTCATTGTCTTGTGTATCAGTATTTAATTTTCTTGGCTCATTACGTTCTATTGCCATCAAATAAAGTGCAACCTGCTAGCTACTTAATTGTCAGCTGTTTTTGTTTTTGTGACGCAACATCAGGTCCCGTCCTGGGTGAAAACTCATTGCTGCCAGTGGAGATAACGACATTATTCAACAAACAGAAAATTTCGCCTGCCGGCTCTGGTTCTCGGCGCCTGTTTACAACAAACTCGAGTTTTCGGTATTGTTTTACAGTAGGACGCTCCGCGAAGTAGATATTATGTATTTCAAATTGATGGGTTTTTTTGAGAGGAAAAGTGCGTGAATGTGTTAAGTTTTTTGTGATTATTTAATAATTATTGAAAAAAAAAAACTCCATCGATCTCATGGGTTATTAACAGGTAGTTTAATTACCTTGCCTCAATTATTTTTTAATTAAATGTGGCTCAACGGGAATTATTCTAATTTTATGATAATCAGTGGAAAAATTTCAGTTTTCTGATAACTTGGGACATAATTACAAAAAAAATATGAATGTACTGACAGGATTAAGTAGCTCTACGTGTAACGTACAACGTTTTTTTTTTCTGCTTATCTAATTATGATATTTTTTCTGTTTATTTTCATAAAATAATTTTTGAATGCAAAATTCTGCCACAAGACATCGATAACAAAAGTTGTCTGATTCTGTAACGTACAATTTTTGGGTCTTAAAATCACTTGCCAGACTCGATAACTGTTATCAATGTTCAAATCACGTCTAACGTCTACAAATTCACAGAATATCCTCTCTACAAATAAAATGTAGGTAATGTTTGTTTCACCAGGGTTTGTACTTGCCACCAGCCTTTGCCTTCATTGTTTAACAAATAAAAATTGACTGAAACAAATCAATGACGTCAAAAACGTTCGTCGGTTCTTAAACCAAAAGTCATTCATTTTGATTTATCAAAAAAATTGAATGTTTTTATGAAATAATCTACGACAACCCTTTTTTTTTCAAGTTTCAAGGTCAAGTATGAACCCTGGTGAAACAAACCTTACTCTGTTATTGGTCTGAATATAGACTTTTCGATAAGAAACTTTTCAGTTTCAGAGTACTTTCCTTGGTGATAAGAGAGAAGTTCACATGTTTCCCCGTCTTGCTTCAAATATAGTTTGTTGGAAGCCATAGACTCTGTCTGCCTGCAGCTAAATAAAACATTGAAGTCATCTGTCACCTGCTAGCACTATATATATAGCTAACCTATCCTGATTCATTTATTATACCTTCAAATTTCTTCAGAAAAGCCTGAAAGCTTCCATCAGGTGTTCAGCAAAAAACTGTATACCTACATTTTAAAATATCAAAACTGTTAAAATTGTCAACTTTCTAAAAGCTTGTCTACTCTCTCATCACTATACAATATCACAGGGGTTTGCAATTATTGCTCTTCGCTTCTGAGTTGCTCATAAATCACCCTGCTCCTAAATTCTTCTGTTCTGATGCTTCTACCAGTTTCTGAAAGAAAAAACTAATACACATCTGCACCGACTGCACCATTCGTTATTCATTTTTATACGCACAAATAAGGTAAATTGTATCACTGTTTTAAAAAAAAACAAAGAGTTATGTGCATTTCCAACAGTTTTTATTACATTATCGCATTCCTAAATACAAAATTGCATTAATAAAGACTGGCGAGTGCAAAATAGACTTGTTTTTGTTTTTATGTGTATATAATATGGGTCATGGACCAATGGCTAGCTTTTATGTACGATTTGGCTTTTTGCTGCGGAAAAATGTAGAAGAAAATACTACACGAGCAGGAATAAATAATTATTTATTTATTTTATGATTAATGGTGACGCCCTAGGTCAGAGAACGGATTTTGATTGGTATATAAAATGAGTTTTATAGTTTAGAGATTGTTTCACTTGGGATCTAAAATCCCATTAGTTTTCAAGGATATAATTGATTTCTAGTTGCAACAAATTTATGGTTATCGCAAAGGTCAGGTATATTGTTATACAAGCGCAGTTTCTAGTCAAAGTTGGTATCCATTTTGGACTATAGTCGTTCACCCTCTTTTGAAAATTTCCATGCCAAAAAGCTTCAATGAGGACATGGTTTCAACTTTTGTGGATTTTTGTTTTTTGATACAGAAGGAATGTTATGGTGTTTATAAACGAAGAGATTTTCCAAAATTTTGTATATCTTCTATCCAGCTTCGATAGTTCATGTCGGTGAGCTTTTTGGTAGATGAAAATGAGTGAAAGACCCCCTTTTTTTTCAAATTTATCTCAATGTATTAACTCATTAGCAACTTTTTGACGTTACTTATAGGCCAGCAGGCAAGTAATAAATAAAGGGGGTAGCTGGAAAGTATTCCGAAGTTATTGATATTTTGGCATGTTGTTTGTGGATAGTCTGTGGAGTAAAATTTAAGTTTTCGACTTCGAGGGCCCTGTGGTAACTTGGGAGGAAGTCGAAAGACCTAAGAATTTTCGATTTTATTCAGTTTTTTGCTCATAACTTCTAAACCATGCGTTTTTAGCGGAATACACCTGCTTATAAAGTTAAGAAAATAAAATTTCCTTTAAACTTGACTAGTCAAAAGTATTTTTTAAAGCAATGGTAACCGAGATACAGTGGTTCAGAGATACAAAAAAAATCTCAACTTGTCAAAACTTTCTTCGTGGAAACATAATTCAAACCTAGCATGATGGGATAAACATCTTTTACCTACGAGCATGCGGTAAAGTGCACTTTACCGCACGTATTTAAAAATGGAAAGTATCACTTTACCGCACACTATGCGGTAAAGTTAACTTTACAGCATAGTATGCGGTAAAGTGGACTACAAAGGGTGCGGTAAAGTGCACTTTATCGCATAGTGTGCAATAAAGTAGAATTTGATATTTATAATCAAAATTCCTTTCTTTTTCAGATAATGGATTTTTGATCATTTCTAAATTTAATCTTATTCCATTAATTAATCTGATTCATTAATCAATTTTATCAATGCCTTTTTTTGGAGATGTAGATGCTCATAGGTAAAATTTTGTACCTAACACATGCGGAAAGTGCCTTTACCGCCCTTAACGGCTTGCGTGCGGTAAAGTATCACTTTCCCCATTTGTTAGGTAAATAACTATTATGATTTAGATTTTGGAAAACTTTGAAAGGTCATAACTTTTTTTCTATCATAGATATTACAACTCATTTGGACTTATAGTTCCTGAGATAAAATCGTGTTAAGCAATTTGGGGTGATTTATCAATTTTTCAATTTCTCTGAGTGCCTTTTTTCATAGAATCCGGCTCCAAATCTCAAAATAATTTAGTGTATGGAGTTTGAAGGATCCCAAGGGACCATTAGGACACAAAATCTCAAAAAAATCTGTATCTCGATTACTATTGTGTTAAATAATACTAGTGAAGTTTGAAGGGAATTTAATGTTTTTTAACTTTTTAATTAGGTGTATTCCGCTAAAACGCATGGTTTTGGAAAAAATAGGCAAAAAACTAAAAAAGTCCGAAAATTTCGTGGTTTTTCGACTCCCCTCAAGCTAGCACAAGTTCCTCGAGGTCGTAAACTCAGATTTTACTCAACAGACTACCCACAAATGACATACCAAAACTTCGGAATACTTTCCAGCAGAAAGTACTTGCCTATTGGACTATTATGTAACATACGTGTTAAATCATTTGGGATTTTGTCATATCAAAATTAAACCAAATAATGAAAAATTGCAAAGATGTTTTCTGTGATCAAAACAATAGGATTTTGTCTTGATATCCTCAACGATTTTCCTATTTATCTAGCAAACATAAAGTTGACAGTTTAATGCTGCCTTTATAAAATTTTATGCTTCCAAGGTGTGTAAATGTTTGTTGCTAAATTTCTTTGAAATAATCAGGAGAGCTGATTTGTTTCGGAAATTTTCGGTACAAACTCGTGATAATGAGCAGGATTTTTTAATCAGTATTGACTATAAGATCATTGAACTATAGAAAAGGTGCACAAAAGGCTAAGTTCCCAATTGCCTTGTGCTAAAAATATTGTTGCACGAGCAATAAATTTTGTTTTATACTCAATCATAAAACGTCAATAATTTCAATGTGTTAACCACAATAATTATTACACTTGTTTAAATGTCAAAAAAATATAAAATTTGCATTAACTAGGACACAACAGACAACAGGGTTATGCAAGTTGATTGTAGTTTTTATCGTTCAACATCAGTTAATTAATTGTCATTAATTTGTTTCAACCTTTGTTACAAATAGTTCAAAAAAATATTCAGGAAGAGACTATAACGTTCCAGAAACTAATAACGTTGTTAATGGAAATGGTTAATTGTTGCCCAGCCAATTAATTGAAAAGACACAATAGCGAAGCCTCAGTGCAATTATTGGGTTTTTGCCATGATAAACAAGCCGATTTTTTTTTTGGCTCAATTATTTTGAATGGTGTCCAACGTTTATGTACATTTAATTTATTTTTGCTGATTCATACCCACTTTAATTATGTTGTGTCAACATTGAATTTTGGGAAAACCCTATAACTTAGCAAGGATTGTTCAGTTTGATCAATCAACTAAGGGCGAGTATTATGAAACTATTTTGACAGAACTTCTGGAATGACGTTACTTCTCATATAGGGTGTTCATTTGTACTGCTTTTGTTGCTTCGAGCAGATCTCAAGAGTAGATCGCCGTTCACTTGTCCCTATTAAAAGCTCTTAAATAGCAGCTTCTAGCAGATCGTTCTGATTTTTCGAGCAGGTAGAGCAAGTTGTTATTCCAGAAGTTAACTTTTAGTTATGTATCAAAATAGTTTTATAAAACCCGCCTTTAACCTGATTAAATTGAGTTCTGGATATGGCTTATTATCGAGTCTGAAGGGTGATATAAGTTGAGAAAATTGAACGCTACAGTAAATAATCCAGAAAGTTTTGCTCAGGGCAATGACGAGAACCATTTTTTGATGTTACAGAATTAAAGTTTACATAAGTATACTGAGAAATATTAGGAATTTGGACAGTAAGGTCATTTGTCCATCCCTAGGACACAACTACAACGGACGTTGCTTTTAAACTTTCATATTATATTTGAAAATGACTTTTTTTAAAATTAATGTTTCAACATAATTTGTAGCTGATTTATTACTTTAAATACCTGTCTTTTCCCAAATTGATAACAACGGATTATCAAGTTGTATTTATAATTTTAACCGATAATTAGTAAAATATAAATTATTTGATCATGTTTAGATCGATGGAGTTATTAAAAAATTAGCGGCTTTCCATAAAGTGTAATGTTAAACGATTATAAATAAAAAAATTAAAAATGTCGGGATATTTTCGTTGGAGAAAAGATGTTCCTTATCAGAAGCCCAGGAGTAATTCCTTGGATCCTCGCAGTTTGGAAGTTTCTGGAATAAGGAATTTTATGAGTAATAGTTCCAGTGCGTATACGAGTAATGAGAGTCTTGTGGGAGATTTGGTATGTAATTTCAAAACTTTTTCCTGAGATTTATGCATTCATCTAAAAATATGATTTTAAGGATATCTTGGAATTATAATGTCTAGATTTCTTTCATTTATGATGCGTTTGAATTTATGACAATAATTTGAATTTTACCATAATCTAATATCTATCAAGGCAAATTAATAGCTAGATGCATTATAGAAACATATTATTGCAAGGTTAATGCTGAGTACCAAAGTGTAGGTAAACAAATAACCAATCCAAAATTATAAACGATTATTGTTATTACTATTAATATTTTTGCTTATTTAGGGGGCCTTCCAGTTAAGGATGTAAACAATTTGTTAATTGAAAGTTAATGTTTTTTATTATTAGAATTTATTAACCTTGCAACTGCAGCGCAATGTCAATAAATGTATTTCAAATTTCCTAGAAGATCAGCATTTTCCAGAAAAATTTCGCGAAATTTCCTCGCATTTTTTCAACTATATCCAATGTATCACCATCTCAGGACCTTCAAAAAAATTATTTGTCCGAGTTTAGTTAGGGATTAGCAAATTTTTTGAAGTAAAGGAGCCTCAATCTTGAACCATCCTTCAACTCCTGTTCATTTTTCGTACTGGCGTGAACTTGGCAGCCAAAAGTTAGCAGCCTGACTCCCGAGTCTACCCGAACAGTCATTGGGGTCGTTTATGTCTTATTTTTAGATATTATACATTCCTTTTTTTATAAATACGATAAAATTAATCCAGTTATTAGAGGTAAACAAGAAAATATTGCAAATGGATCCAATACATGTTTTTGAAGGTAAAATATTTGAAATATTAATTTTTCACCAACTTACGGACGGGACTTTCCACATATTTTTCTCCACCAGGTGAAGTCAAAAATGCTTTTAAACACGATGAACTCATTATGGGGCACCTCAGTTGAGCTGCAAATGGGTCCAAGGGTGGTTTTTGGGAGTGAAACAAGGAAATTGAAAAACTGGAAATATCAAATTTTCCCAGAATTACGTGTCTTGTGACATTTTCTTCACAACCAAATGTATTAGAAACTGTGCCTAGGCACCATAGGCACATTTCAATGCATCTTACTCGACTTGCGAATGGGTCCAAGGGTGGTTTTGGGGGGTAAAACCAAAAAATTGAAAAACTAGAATTATCAATTTTTCCCAGAAATACGTGTCTTGCGACATTTTCTTCACAAGCAAATGTATTAGAAACTGTGCCTAGGCACCATAGGCACATTTCAATGCATCTTACTCGACTTGCAAATGGGTCCAAGGGTGGTTTTGGGGGGTAAAACCAAAAAATTGAAAAACTAGAATTATCAATTTTTCCCAGAAATACGTGTCTTGCGACATTTTCTTCACAAGTAAATGTATTAGAAACTGTGCCTAGGCACCATAGGCACATTTCAATGCATCTTACTCGACTTGCAAATGGGTCCAAGGGTGGTTTTTGGGGGTAAAACCAAAAAAATTAAAAACCATAAATATCAGTTTTTCCCAAAATTACGTTTCTTGCGACATTTTCTTCACAACCAAATGTCTAAGAAACTGTGCCTAGGCAACATAGGCACATTTTAATGCATCTTACTCGACTTGCAAATGGGTCCAGAATTACTTGTCTTGCGACATTTTCTTCACAACCGTATTAGAAACTGTGACTAGGCACCATAGGCACATTTCGATGCTTTTTACTCGACTTGCAAATAGGTCCAAGGGTGGTTTTAGAGGTATATTTCTAGTTTTTCAATTTTCTTGTTTTACCCCCTAAAACCACCCTTGGACCCATTTGCAAGTCGAGTAAGATGCATCGAAATGTGCCTATGGTGCCTAGGCACAGTTTCTAACACATTTGATTGTGAAGAAATTGTCGCAAGACAAGTAATTCTGGGAAAAATTGATACAGTAGTGTCGCGATAATCCGATCCCACGATAATCCGTATGCTTCTGTAATCCGCATCGCATTTTCGTTCCCTTGATGTACTCTGTAATCCGGATTTCACTTGATTCAGTAATCCGAATTCATTTACATGACTCTTAAAAATAAAACCACATGTTTTCACTTGTCGTTTTGTAACTGCGTTCAAGTGGATAGATAGTTTTTACATGTCTACACGCATCATTCAATACACAGCGTCCTTCCTGACTGTGTGGGCTTTTTCAAAAAAAATAGCACAACTTTTTCCAAGCGGTGCAGAAAAATGTAGAAGAAGGTGGACAAAATTCAAATGGTGGAAATAATGCTTTTTCTGCTTAAATACAGCATATTATTTTTTCAAAATAGTTTTAAAAGCGGAATGTAAAATGCCTTAGTAATCCGAATAATTTGATAATCCGGATTGGTCTGGTTTTAATTGATCCGGATTATCGCAACACTACTGTATTTCTAGTTTTTCAACTTTCTTGTTTTACCTCCTAAAACCACCCTTGGACCCATTTGCAAGTCAAGTAAGGTGCTCTGAAATGTGCCTATGGTTCCTAGGTACAGTTTCTTATACATCTGGTCGTGAACAAAATGTCGCAAGACACGTACTTCTGGGAAAAATTGATATTTCCAGTTTTTCAATTTTTTTGTTTTACCCCTAAAACCACCCTTGGACCCATTTGCAAGTCGAGTGAGATGCATTGAATGTACCTTTGGTGCCTAGGCACAGTTTCTAATACATTTGGTTGTGAAAAGAAAATGTACGCAAGACACGTATTTCTGGGAAAAATTGATAATTCTAGTTTTTCAATTTTTTGGTTTTACCCCCCAAAACCACCCTTGGACCCATTCGCAAGTCGAGTGAGATGCATTGAAATGTGCCTATGGTGCCTAGGCACAGTTTCTAATACATTTGATTGTGAAGAAATTGTCGCAAGACAAGTAATTCTGGGAAAAATTGATATTTCTAGTTTTTAAATTTTCTTGTTTTACCTCCTAAAACCACCCTTGGACCCATTTGCAAGTCAAGTAAGGTGCCCTGAAATGTGCCTATGGTTCCTAGGCACAGTTTCTTATACATCTGGTCGTGAACAAAATGTCGCAAGACACGTACTTCTGGGAAAAATTGATATTTCCAGTTTTTCAATTTTTTTGTTTTACCCCCTAAAACCACCCTTGGACCCATTCGCAAGTCGAGTAAGATGCATTGAAATGTGCCTATGGTGCCTAGGCACAGTTTCTAATATATTTGGTTGCGAAGAAAATGTCGAAAGAAACGTAATTCTGGAAAAATTGATATTTCTAGTTTTTCAATATTCTGGTTTCACCCCCTAAAGCCACCCTTGGACCCATTTGCAAGTCGAGTAAGATGTATCGAAATGTGCCTAGACACAGTTTCTAATACATTTGGTTGTGAAGAAAATGTCGCAAGACACGTAATTCTGGGAAAATTTGATATTTCCTTTTTCAATTTTCTTGTTTCACTCCCAAAAACCACCCTGGACCCATTTGCAACTCAAGTGAGGTGACCCATTTGCAACTCAAGTGAGGTGCCCCATAATGAGTTCATCGTGTGTAAAAGCATTTTTGACTTCACCTGGCTGAGAAAAATATGTGGAAAGTTCCGTCCGTAAGTTGGTGAAAAATTAATACTTCAAATACTATTTTAATTCATTGTTTACCTTCAAAAACATGAGTTAGATCCATTTGCAATATTTTCTTATTTACTTTTAATAACTGGATTAATTTTATCGTATTTATAAAAAAAGGAATTTATAATATCTGAAAATAAGACATAAACGACCCCACTGACTGTTCGGGTAGACTCGGGAGTCAGGCTGCTAACTTTTGACTGCCAAGTTTACGCCAGTGTTTTTCATCCCCTTAAAGCATTTCGAAGGAAAACGACCTCCCAAATTTTGCACTGACGCTTCTTCAAAACTTCCTCTATTATTTGATAAATATTTTCCGTTCTTGCTCGGAGTTAGAACTTCTTCTATAAATCCCTCAGATTTTTTTTTGCTATTCTTATTCATAACTTATTAATTCTTTATCCTTCTTTGGATTTTTCCAAACCTATCTATTGAATATAATCAAATTCATGAATAAGCCAAATGTTCAAGGTAAATATGGATTGTTTTGAAATTTGAATATTTAAAAAACAAGAAAGGGGGGTGAAAATTACTGTAAAATACAGGCATAATCACAAATAAAAAGTAAACCAAATTTGGGAATCATAAAATAATGAGTGATTCTCATCTAATTGATGATATCCACCAAGTAATCATCCGATTTCCACCAATATATTATTGATAAAAAATGTCTGCAAATGAATTGTAGCTTCATTAATTTCAGTCTTTTTCTCAGTTTTTGTTGATACTCCAGTTGTGGTTGGGAAATCAAGTTTGTTTATGTCAGTGTCAAAGTTATTCCTAGGCATCACAGCTTTATTCTTCTCAATGAATTCCAATTTATTCAGATGCTATTCCTATATGATTCTGATGAATTCCTATCTATTTCCACTATTTCTAGTTGATTTTCCTCTGATTCGTAAGAGGTTTATGTAGGATAATTTCCATTCTAGCTCTCGTAAACAAAAAATGATGAAAAAGCTATTGAGGAAGAATCTAACAGAAACTAAAGAAAAATGGACAAGTAAAACACACCTAGAAGTTAACAAAAATAGTTTTAAACACAAAAATTTCGTTACATATTTTTGTCATACATTTATTTTATTTTTTTAAATTATACATACCTATATCTATTTTCTCATACTCCACACCCTGTACCCTGTAAACTATGAGGGGCGAACCGCCAATGTATTTCCAGTATACAAGCCTCAACCTTAATTAATCATAGACCAAGACATACATAATATATCAGAATGTTGTTCAAATACTAAAGCAGATGAAAAATCAACCTTTGACACTGATTCTTACTTACTATGCTCGGATAGCGAATTCGATGACTAATATGTAATTTTATTTTTTTTACTTTATATACAGGGTGTCAATTTAAAAACTTACAACGGCTATATCTGGGTAACCAAAAAAGAAAATCTATAAAAACAGTTCCTATAATAAGGAGGGGGAACCAAAATTATGTAAAAAACAACTGGTTTTCACTTACCCCTTCACCCTCAGCCACCCCAACTAAATAATCTTGAATAGCAACTCCCTACTTGTGATACCTTATTTGAAGGCGCTTAAAAATGCTTTTCAATGGTACCCTATAAGCTAGGATTCGATGTAATAATTTTCAAAATAAAACCATTGAAATGTGAATTGAGTTTCTGATTATTATGGCCGTTTGCACTGACAATTTTGAGGAAGCCTTAGCAATAAGTCTTAAAATGACATTTTTACATGGAGAAATGTCACTATGAGGAATATTTATCGCTAAAGAAATTGTTTTCATAGATTTTTTTTGGTTACCTAGATATAGTCATTGTAAGTTTTTAAATTGACACCCTGACCCTGTATATAATATAAATACCAAAATACGCTGTTATGCAATATTTTTTGAGCCTAGCCGTAACACATAAAATCTTATATTTTTCTTGTCAACAATTTACATATAACTATGAAAATGAAAAACTTTTTCTAATATTTTTGTATAGCTATAAAATATTTTTTTTTATGTAGGGGTGGTTTAGGGGTAGTTATCTCCCTTCTGCCACCTCTCCAGGTCACGCCCCAATGATATTCGTAATCTACACATTTTTCCAAAAATTTTGATGTATATCACTATATTGCTTCACAAAGTTGCATACGGACTACTAGTTTAAAACTGAGCTAGATAAAGAAAAATAATATTGAAGGGACTGAATTTACAATGAGCTCTACATCTACATCTGACGTATTCTTATATACTGCGCGTATTCAGTGTACAAATTTGGCTGGCGGTTTGCCCCTCGGTGAACTATAAAGGTGCGTACAGACATGCAACAGAAAGCCGTAACGTAACTTCACCGCGTATCAAGCACGCGACATGTTCTGTTGCGCGACGTTGTTACGTTGCGATGAGGAAAGTGGGTTTAGTTTGGTGCAACAGAACATCGCCGCGCAACATCGGCGCGGAACATTTAGGCGTCCCAGCTTTTTAGCAACGTTTTTAGTTAGTTGGTATCTACGTTCAAGCAAGATGGACATTGCTGCTGCAGCTTACATAGTTATGCACTATTTAGTGCATAAGAGAAAACGCAGACCAAGACGCTGGTGGCAGACTCAATTATACACCAGTAGAACTGTGTACAGTGGTCGTCATTTATTGAGAGACCTAAACTTCCAGTCTGTGAGTGGTCTATACAAAAACTTTACCAGAATGTCGCCAACTGATTTTGAATTTTTGATTAACCTAATCGGTCCAAAAGTATCAAGAAGAGACACTAATTGGAGACAAGCTATTTCGGTTCAGGAAAGATTGGCAGTAACAATGCGTTTTCTGGCGACTGGAGATTCCTTCACGAGTCTGCAATATCTGTTCAAAATTTCGAAACAATCGATAAGCGCTATAGTACCAGAAGTGTGTGAAGCTCTCATAGAAGGGTTGAAGGAGAATATACAGGTATGTTGATTTATTTATTGCTCAAAATTCTTTATTATAAAACATTTTTCTATAAAATTTTGTTCTTGAATATCATTTAATTATCTGGCAAGTTTAAATCAGTTAGTAATGTTGCACTGGTAAATGGGGGTGGATTGCTGGTAGAAGCGGAATAATTTGTCATACCCGAGCATTGTGAACTTGCTGATGCTGGAGATATTAGTGGCAGTGGTACCGGTGAAAACTGAGGCGCTTGGGATGATGCGTCAGTTGCAAAATCCCAATGAGCTGCGGGACGGGGTGAATATGGGGATTGTATCAACTGAGTATCTTGGTAAACCGAATCACGTTGTACAAGTTCGCTTTGGATTGTGGAATAATTGTTTGATTGATAACCTCTTGGAGCGGGATATTGATTATAATACCCCTTGTCTGCCGCAAATAAAATATTCATGATGGCTTCTTGTACTGCCGTTTGTGCTACGTTCGAATATTTACTAAGTTTCTTGGCTACAAGATTTCCAAATATTTGACATTCGCTTGGATCCTGCGGTGGTTCCTTATTCGATGCCTTTGTTAGAATTTCGAAAGCAGCATCCAATTTTTCAACTGCACGTTTTTTGTTCGGGATACTATGAGTCATCTGAGGGGGTTTTCTTTCCTTGTTACTGACTCTAATCCGAGTCTTTGGAGTCTGCTGAGACTCGTTGGGCTCCTGGGTCACGCGAAGCTCATGAGTCTCGTGAGACTGCTGAGTCCCGTGAGGCTTCTGAATCTCATGATGCTCTTCAGTCTCGTCAGGCTCTTGTATGTCGTTAGTCTTCTGGGGCTCCTCAGAGTCCGGATTCATATCTTGCAAAGCGGTATCATCATCTACATCATTACTTTCGTCTGTTTCTTTATCAATCTGCAACCAAATAAAAAGTTCTGTTGATATTTTTTCGATAATATGACAAAATAGTTTTCTGGGTTGGGAAAGAAATGTCTTGTAGATCAGGTCATAAATTCAAGGTTTTTTAGTTAGTAGAATCATTATTCTTTGAAGTTTCTGAAAACGATATTTTTTACAGATACCAACAACATCAGAGGGGTGGTTACAAGTAGCAAAACAATACAACGATATTTGGAACTTTCCGCACTGCCTAGGGGCAATCGATGGAAAACACGTCGTTTTGCAAGCACCTATTAATACAGGAAGCGATTTTTTTAACTACAAATCGACATTCAGCATAGTTCTTTTTGCAGTAGTAGATGCTCATTACAACTTTTTGTATGTTGATGCTGGAGGCCAAGGAAGAATTTCTGATGGTGGCATTTTCAAAAATTGTTCCCTGTTCAAAAAACTAGAAAAAAATGAGTTAAGATTGCCACTAGCTGAAGCTTTGGATGGTAGACAACGCGAAATTCCCTATTTTTTCATTGGAGATGAGGCGTTTGCTCTCACTGATACATTAATGAAACCGTTTTCGGGAATTCACCCCAAAGGATCATTACAAAGGGTTTATAATTATAGATTATCTCGCGCGCGAAGAGTCGTAGAGAATGTATTTGGTATTGCTTCAGCAGTATTTAGAGCACTCCGGAAACCCATGCTGCTAAGTCCTGAAAAGGCTGAGCTCATTGTAATGGCAATAGCTCACTTACATAATTTCTTAAGGAAAAGTTCCTCCTCCTGTCACTTGTATACACCAAACGGAACATTCGATACGGAAGTAGAGGGAAAACTTGTCGATGGAGCGAGAGCTTCAAGTAATGAACCAACTACTTCGCTACTTCCTCTCAGAAATATTCCCAGAAAACCATCCATACAGGCTAAAGCAATTCGAGAAGAATTGGCTGATTTCTTTCAAAATGAAGGGCGGATTTTGTGGCAAGATAAATATACTTAAATAATATTGAAAAAAATAAATAAATAAATAAATAAACACTTACAGAGCTTTGAGTATTGCGTACTTTGTTTTTGTCCCACAGGAATAGCAAGCTCTTGAATGCGAACCAAGAACTTTCATACACATCGGAACGCCCTACAATTGAAATAATAGTATATTAATCAATTCATATTATACTATTACAAAAGTCAATTGGAACAAGGTACCAACTGGTGGCTGACTGATGGTCACTGGAAAGTTCCATAAGAAATGCACTGCCGCCACTGCCACTAGTCAGCCGGCCACCAGTATGATTTATGTTTACCTTGTTCCAATTGACTTTGGAAAAACTATACCAGTAGTAACAACCCAAGGACATTGATAATTGTTCGAAAACATTTTTTTAACAGGTTTCGAAAGCTTGTTGAAGGCAACAAGCTTGAGAAAGTTGTTAAAAAAATTGGCTGTTAGAAGTGTCAAAAAAATTTAATTAATTAATAAATCTTTACCTGTTCCGGTGCCCATGCTTTTTTTAATTTTTGACTTTTCCCGCCTCAGCGCTGACTGCAACGCACTAATTTTCTTCTTGCACTCGTCAATCGTAGCACCTACACTTCTTGCGACATCTTCCCACGCATCATTTTTCTGAATTTTATTAAAATATCTGGGATGTTTGTTATTCCATAAAATTTCCTTCCCTCTATAAATTTCGATAAACTCAAGCACACTGTCTTCCGTCCACTCCATTTCTATCGAAATCAAAATAGCAACTGAATTTGACTGGAAATAGTGGAAATACAAAAGGGCAAAACCAAAACAACGGCACCGGGTTCGCAAGCACGTCCAGACTAAAAAAATCAAGTGCAACATCGCCGCGAACATTTCTTTGATGCGGTGTCGATTTACCGACAACCGATGGGACGCTGCGATGTTACGGTGTTACGCGGTTGCTGTACTGCTACGATGTTGCAGAGTACGGTCCAGATATGTCGCGTACTTGTTACGCGGTGAAGTTACGTTACGGCGTTCTGTTGCATGTCTGTACGCACCTTTATATACAGGGTAGTCCAACAAGCGCGCCTCGGTCAATAGTAGCCAAACCGTTGAACTTATGGAAAAATGTTCTGTAAAAATTTTGGCATTTCATCTCTGCTATAACCCAAAATTATTTTCAAGTATACAGGGTGCTGTATGTTTTTATGTAGCAAATGAATCCTCTATGTGCTCTGTATTCGACTTTAAAATCGTATTACGGTTGAATGCAGGGTTGCCAAGTTATGATTTTTCGAAAAAAAAAAATAGACCAAAACATACTTTTTCAAAATTGTCATATCTCCGCCACTGTGCATTAATGTCCCTTAAAAATTTACATGTAATCTAATGTTAGCCTAGTCGCTCTTACACTATCTTCATTTTTCGATTTAAGTATCCAAGTCTAAAATATTTGTCTAGACACGTCAATTCTAAATTCCATTTTAATTGAGTTTTTCAAATACAACACTCTGTATATTATTTTTCTATCGAAAAGCTGACAATGTCCTCTTCCAGAAAATATCATATTTACCATTACAAAACAGACATGAACCCTATTGTAACTAAATATCTATCTGATATTGATACTTGATTAGAACAATAATAATTGATCCCAAAAGGATGATTTTCCAATTAATATTATCATCGTTTTTGAAAAAATAAGTAAAAATAATTAAGGCTTTCAATGTGTATAGATAGAATCTTGAAGACAGTTATGCAGTTGTCTGTTCTAGCAGATAACGAACCGATTTTTATTCTATATAGTAGAGGTCATCTAATCGTGATCAGCAATTTGAAAGTCATTTCGATATTTAGTCGTTGATATCTCTAAGATAAAAATATTAATATTTTCCAAAAGAGGCAACTGTTAACATGACTTCCTCCCTCAAAGTTGATGATGCCTATCTCAGACAGTGAGACAGTTTGTCTAAGCACGTCTCGAAATTTTGCAGTAGAAAAAAATGATGTGTATTTCTCAAAACGAAAATTACCATGAGGGAAAATGTAATTTTTACCACCAAAAATGCTTCAGGAAGAGCTATCGAAACTGTTATACATTTAAAAATGTTGGTATTTTTTTTTACTAACTTGCATTTTTTCTTTGTTTCAGAAAGTCAATCAGCATTTAGGTAAGTGTTTCCTCAAATATTTGTATGTATATGCAATCCTCTTCCTATAAGGGCGCCTGTGTATTGATGATTACAGTGGTATTGATCCTATTTAAGCGCCATCTATCGTAAACCTTATGCACGCTGAAATTATTTGATTCGTTGCTGACTACCTTAGTTTTGGCAGTGGTAGTTCAAACGTACTCTAACCGATGGCGACGCTAGCGTAATATACAATATTGTTAGTTCTTATCTTAGATTCTTGGTAAAAAATGGGTGGAATGGAATTTTATCAATATTAGATGATATTCCTATGGGGTTATTGATCCTGAGAGATAGAGATAGGTCGGAATATTGAATCAACAGTTTATGTGTACAAAATTGGTGCAAATTATGCTAATAGAATCAGTTTTCTCTGTAGGTACATACTGAACAATATGTTCATGTTAAATAAATAAGTACATACTGTTTGTTTCACGAGGATTTGTACTTTTGCCTTCTTTTTTTAACATATAAAAATTGACAGAAACAAATTAATGACGTCAAAAAAGTTAGTCGGTTTTTAAACCAGAAGTCATTCAATACAATAGAAAATCTGAACGTTATTGAATTTATATGAATCAATCTACGACAAACCTTTTTTTCCAAGTTATGACATTATCTATGTCATAAGTACAAAGGTGAAATGAACCCTTAATATAGTTCTTTTACAAATTATCATTTTCAATATAAATAATGTATCTTTTTTTAAGTGTTGTTAGCAAGGTTGCTAGGCGAACATGAGTGGGTAGCTTCATTCGGTACCCACTTATAATGTACTTACCAGGTACACAATAATATACTCGGTGAAAACAAAAAAGTTGTTTGATTTGATATGTATTTAACAAAAGTTTATTGACAAAATAAACAGATATAACATTAAGGCCCGGTTGATTTATCTTCAGATAAAATGACTAATAATTGTCTACAATATAAATTTAACAATCCTATTGGTTGGCGGATAACACTGGCCTACCAGTAGGATTATAGATTTGGTTTTTATCTCTCAGATTGCATTACCTGACAGTTTGTCAGAAGGTGAATAAACGAATAAACCGGGCCTAACTTTTTCAAAAGTAGGTATCAACAATGAAAAACATAATTTTTTTAAAGATGTAAGGGGGACGTTTTTGATTATCCCTGTGGTGTATTTTTGGGAATACATAATTTCTAGCTGCCATTATATTGACTTAAATAAAGGTCCGTGAAGTTGGCCCCTAAAGTGTTAAATTTTTTTTGGAAAAATATGTTGTTTGTTAGTGCTTCGTTAGTGCTTCTTAGTGCTTCAATTGTTTTCGTTAGTGCTTTTTTCGTTTTCTGTATATCGATTTTTTTATAGTTTCAAGGTCAGCCCTGACAATCTGTCAAAATGAACGAAATTTAATACTATGTTTTAGTGCTTCGATAGTGCTTCTTAGTGCTTCAAATAGTTTCGAAAGTGCTTTTCTTATTTCTTAGATATTTTAGATTTTCACTTCAAGGTCAGCCCCCAAAAATTTTCCGAATTACCCAATTTTGGTGTCAGTTTTTAGTGCTTCGTTAGTGCTTCTCAGTGCTTCAAACAGTTGCATTCGAGAATATTTCCTTTTTGAGATATTTAACTTTAAATTTTCAAGGTGTCCTCAAATTATATGGGATTGAGTTAAATCCAGAGTCGTTTTTTTGCGCATCGTTAGTGCTTTTCAGTGCTTCAGATAGTTTTCTTAATGCTCTTTCCGTATTCTGATTTTATTTTAAAATTACCACCCAAACTTGTTCCAAAAAGTACAAAAAACACAGGGACGCCACCTCGGACGCCACTGGAGCCAACATTGTTTTATAGTATGGAGGAAATCTAAGGTGCCGGCAATAAACCATAGCCAAAAACTGGAATGCGCACACATTGCCATATCTGCCAAAAAAATGTAGCCATGAAAGACAGATGCCACAAAGGGGAATGTTGTTTTTTTCTGTTGCTTGCTGACATATGACGTTTTCGAAAGTTTTGTCATATATACCTTCACAGGTTTCATCAATTGGAATACGTGTTGGAAGCAATTTCCGCCATTTAACTTGATGAGTGCGACAAAAACAGGTATCCCCTCCGCAGCAGCGGCACTAGGCTTCACGTTCGTCAATATGTGTTCGCATTCCAGTCTTTGGTTATAGTTCATTGGGTGCCGGTGCGCTCTCTATCTCTCTCTTTTATGGTTATTTAGTTGTTTTGGAAAGGTCTATTTTAATTGGTCACTGTTTTAGCTGGCGCTATTTCGTTCGTTCAGACGCAGTTTTGACTGGCGCTTTTTTAGCACCGAAGCATCTCACTCCGGGGTAACTCGCCTTTGTTTTAAACAGAATGGCTCTGTCATTAAATAGCGCCCAACGAGGAACCGCACTTTACAAGTTGGAAAATGACATATTTTTAACTATCAGTAAGGGCGGGTATTATAAAACTACTTTGAGAGTTAACTTAAAGTTAACTTCTGGAATTACATGTAATTCAAAAAGTTAACTTCAAGTTAACTTACAAAGCAGTTTTATAATACCCGCCCTAAGTCAGTATCAGTAAATTTGATACCTGTGTCATATTCGATATATAATACGACTCCTGGACTGGGATCACGACGAGTAGAATTCTACTTTCATGACGTCATTCGCGACCTATTTATCGCGTACAGTACAGGCGATGATGATAGTTGCTAGGCAACCTGACGTCATGAAAGTAGAATTCTAGTAGAATTCTACTTGTCGTGATCCCAGCCTGGGCCTTATTCTGGCACAGCTTTTGACTGCAGACAACATAAGTAGGGGAGCTCCGAAAGAGAAATGGAGCTACTTATGGCAATTTACGCCGAAAACTCACGCACTGGAGGTCGTAGCTTAGAATAATTCAAATTTATGATAAAAACATATTGTTTAATATTGATCAATATAATAGGCAAAGCGGAAGATGAAAACGAGATCTAAATAAAGGGTTGTTTTAGAATGTTAATTATTAATCTAGTAAAACCGTGAATAAAACCAAGTATGCATGAAGCCAAAGCCCGCGGAATCATAATCTGTAGTTGTAGTGCAAAAGGCCTACGTCCATCCGAGAAAGGACATGCCTACGTCACAACTGGTGATTTGGTGTATCATCCTTGCTATGAACCGATGTTGGCTTCAGTGGCGTTCCTGTGTTTTTTGTACATTTGGAATAAGTTTGGGTGCTAATTTTAAAATAAAAAATACTAAATAATCAGAATACGGAAAGAGCATTAAGAAAGCTATATAAAGCACTAAAAAGCACTAACGATGCGCAAAAAAACGACTCTAGATTTAACTCAATCCTATATAATTTGAGGGCTAACCTTGAAAATTTAAAGTTAAATATCTCAAAAAGGAAATATTCTCGAATGCAACTGTTTGAAGCACTGAGAAGCACTAACGAAGCACTAAAAACTGACACCAAAATTGGGTAATTCGGAAAATTTTTGGGGGCTGACCTTGAAGTGAAAATCTAAAATATCTAAGAAATAAGAAAAGCACTTTCGAAACTATTTGAAGCACTAAGAAGCACTAACGAATCACTAAAACATAGTAACAAGTTTCGTTCATTTTGACAGATTGTCAGGGCTGACCTTGAAACTACAAAAAAAATCTATATACAGAAAACGAAAAAAGCACTAACGAAGCACTAACAAACAACATATTTTTCCAAATAAAATTTAACACTTTAGGGGCCAACTTCACGGACCTCTTAAATAAGTCATCGTTTTCATTGTATAGGCAACATTCATGTCGTTTGATATTATACATATAGTTAATAAAACACCGTTCTTAATTGTAGTACAATTTTATAAGTCTAATAAGATTCTGACCCATCCCTTCCATTCTTGTGGCCTGAATTTTTTACACAATAAGTACATTTTTATCAGTGCATTCAAACTGGTTTCAAGTATGTACTCAAAATCCAAATCCTGGCCTTTTTCTGTAGCTCTAATGCGAAGTATATCGACGTGTATATATCTGATTGCTGCCAAGTTGTCTAACGAATTCAACCTTCGAAAGCGCCAAATCAAAATAAAATTTGGACATTTATTCCCCAAATTTGCATAAAGTTTTCGCGAATCGGCAACACCGTTAAATAATTAAATTCCACATGGTCTTTCTACGTCGTAGAAATTCCCCCTGCAACGTGGTTGGCGGAAATGAGCTACATGGCAGGCGAGCCCCCTATTGCGCAATCTGGTTGTGCTAGGATGCCAAATTGTTGGATTTTTGCGACATTCGCACAGGAAATCGTTTTGTAAACACTCGCTTTCAAGTTCCCTTTCTAACATAAACAACCATATTGTTTATAGGAATGATAAGCTGTAGATGATGAATGGGTTTGTTAAACTCTTATTGGCTGCGTTTACACTAGATATTATTTTATTGGCCTCTTGTTCACCGGTCCTAAAAGGCATCAGTTGTAAATTTTTGGCTGAAAAAAATATCAGGAGAGCCTATAGGTATTATTAAAAAATCGATTCAGTAATAATATTTTCAATACAAATATTTGCGTAGGATGTATGTAATGTACCTATATGATTGTATTCAGATTTTTTTACTATTCCAACTACGTATTTCGAAACACATTCCTAATTGAATGGCTTAAACTTTTAAGACTGTTTACTGAAAAATATCTATTTAATTTGAAAATTCCTGCTTACCAGTTTTAATCTAAATCTTAATCAATCTCACTCAAAATATCTTACAGTTAAATCCCAGAAGATTAATTACCTTTATCAAATTCAAATAAATTCGACTAGCTTCGTCGCCTTTGTCAAGCTCTGGTGGAAAATTAATTATGAAACATTTTAATCAATATTGCATGCATATTTAATTTCGATAATAACAAACTTAGTTATTGTCGACTGGAAACGTGGATTATTATTAATGTTTGAACTGGAAAAATGTATTGATTTATTAGTTAATTTTAAATAAATATTTTTAGTTTCATGAATATAACCTGCTAAGTAATTTACAACTAATGAATAACCAATATTTGAGGGTGGTAATATTGAAAAACTCTATTGGGATTTCGTGATTGCAAAATATTTTTGTAAGCCTTATGTGCAATGTAAATTCAAAGAGTGGTTCTACTACTGGTACTTGAACGTTTCAATTAAAAAATGCATTACTGTAAGAAATGTGTCAAAGTGTAACAAAAGTTCAAGTACCAGTTGAGTTCAACTGAACCACTCTTCAAACTTGGACTTGAGAGTTTTTTTTTTAAGGGCAAATAGGAACAAGAGTGAATTATATCAAACGATAGAAATCCCTGTTGGATTTATTTTGTTTAGCGGCTGCCTGAGGTGACATTTAATTGGACCTAATGCTTCCCTCTAATTTCCCTTGTCTAGCTAATCTTTTTAAACTCTGTAACGGGAACAATTACGTAGAATACGAGCAGAAGTGTGGCTTGGGGATGGGCAAGCATAATTATGTCACCCATTTGTTCATATCAGCGTTGCAGAACGGTCATTTTAGCTATACAGTTTTTTACAGATATGTGGATGAACATCATAACTGTCCTTCTTTAGTTTAGGTTAGGAAAGTCACCTTATTTTGTATCAAGATAGATTTTATAAAATTCGATAGGCTTTACCTTAGAGTATATTTGGATATTTTTTTGGTTGACTAAATCAAAGGCTGTTTTCTAGTCACAACATTTAGAAATATTGGTTTTTTATGCCCCATACATTTTCCAATTAGCAGTTAGCAGTTTAATTGTAAATCAATGATAGTTGGTGCCAAAGTCGCATGTAAATCCGGGCCGTTATTGAACTTGATGAAATTTTAACTTCGGTGTCATACGAATCGATAATATTCACATGAAATATGGGAAAGTAAGCTCATAGCTCATGGGTTATTAGTACGATGTTTCTGATTTTTTTAAAAATTTATTTAGTACAGACCTCAAATTAGTTACAACAACTAACCTTGAATAAGAAAATTATAAACAAATAGCAGAATAGAATATTTTATACAAAATTCAAAATGAAAAACTCAATTCAATCCCTGTTTTTAGAATAATTCTTGACGTTACGACTAATAGCGTTCTCTTTTCCTTCAAATAAATACTGTGGGGGCTCATTGTTTGTTTGCACGCTTCTAAATATAGGAGAGTCTTGGTGACTTTTTAGTTTGTAAATAGGTATTTCTTAGTATGAAAGTCCTTATTTTCTTCAAATGCCACGTTTGTTTCCAATATGTTATTTTTAATTTTGCATATCAGCTTAGCCTGCTCAAACATTTTTAATTAATGGATATTTGCTGCATAAAGTTTTACTAGCAGTACAGTAGTTTATAGAAAAAAAAATGTTTTTATTGATTTATTTTGCAGTCTTTGAAGTTTGTTTATCAGATCTCCATTAGCATTTCCATAACATGGCAATAAGTATCTTATATTTCGTTCAATAAAACTGTTTTACAACAAATATTTTGTGGGTATTTTCAACATTGTTGTGCTTCATCAACATTGACATTTGTCTCTGTACTAACTGTACCATTTACCCCGGTACTCTGCTTTCTATCAGTTGAGTATGTTAGTGATAGTGTTAGGTCATTGAGGAATAGGTTTGTGGTTGTTCTACCATTTCTGGCAAATGCACTTATCTTGCTGTTTTCTTTATTACTTGGCGAACAAACCTATGTCCATCATAGTATTAATTTTTATTCCTAATTCTTTTGTTTTATTTTAATTCCCTTATTTCTATTTGTTGACTGCTGATACACTTGATTGTTTTGTTAGCTGAGCGAAGAGCTGGTTGTCTTGGTTGCGTGTTACTGTCTTGGCGCAAAACGGAACAGTGTCATGTCATTCGGTCGATAGAGTTCTCCGTTACTGCTTTTGTGAATAGCTTATTGACTTTCTGTTAGATTCTTGTGTTCAGCATGATGTTCTTACCTTTCTTTTGTTTACATATTTCCTTACCCCGTATCTGATTTTAGCCTCTACCTGAAGCTAGTTGGCTTATCTTTTCCTGGTTGCATTTACCTTTTACCTTGCTTATTGCGTATACCTTTTGCCTTTTTTTGCGTTTAACTCTTAGTGGTCAATAACTTCTTTTCTTTCCTTTACCTATAACCAGCGAAAAAGCGTGGCAAATTAATTGGCGTCCAACGTTAGGCGCCAATTAATTTGAATTATGCCATCACTCAACTTATTCATTTTTGTGTGACTTTTTTCTGGATTCAACTGTATCTAAAGCTTCTGTAACTGTAAAGAAAATGTATCATTGATCTCCTCAATTGAACTACCCTCTGGAAGTTGTTAAGTTTTGTTCAATATGTTGCCTTTGGTTTTATGATCATGCCTCCTTCTATCTTGTTTTAGATCAATGCATATCTCCAAAGTCACATCTAAGAATTTATTCATGATATAGATTGTGGGTGGAAAAAATGATAAGTGATTATTTTCCCTTGTCGAATTATCGAACCAAAATAATGCAAGGATATTAAAGGCAAACATTATCCTCTCTCAATATTTATTTTTCGAGAATCTGACAAATCAAATATCAAATATTCAAGAATATTGTGATATAGTTTTGACCTATTGGACCTGGCGACATCTAATTCCAAATGACTTGACAAAATCCAATTTTTTTTTCGATTACCGTTATATTATGCTTGTAAATTGGAAATCTGGCTCGACAAGAAATCGACCAGAACCAATTAAGTTCCCTTATTTTGATACTATATGTGAAGCATGAAAATAAAATCTAGAGTCCCTCTGTCTCTGAACAATAAAAAAAAGCAAAATAGTCTTTTGCTTGTATGAAAATAAAATAGAATGTTATACATAGAGAAAATTGAATCTTAAATGAGAAAGCAAATAGTTAAATGCCTGAAATCGTAGCTATTATATAAATAGGAATTTTCAATTACCAACAGAAGTAGAAATCCAGGAATAATTTACACATTTCATTTGATGTTTGGTACCTGACCTTCTTTTAAATGTCTAAGGAAATTATTCTTGAATCCAATTAACGAAGTCCCCGATTCCAATTTGCGAGCTCTCTGGGTGGTAATGAATGTGGCTGGTTCTGAGTATACCAGAATTTCAAACAAATTTCCCTCGAATTAAAAATATATTTTTTAGGAAAATTTATATCAACCTGACTATGCAATAGTTGCGAATTTTATCACATATTCTCTATATTTTATAACGACCTTGCAATGCATTTTCTGGTTTAATGGATGTGTTTTATTAAGGTCAATTTTAGACCTGTCGATTAAATTATTTATAGGTGACGTTTAATTTTATATCGTTCAAAAGCTACTGTTGGAAATAAATTAAAATTTTATTAGAACATTCGACTTTTCAATACCTTCGATCAAATCATTTTAACACAACAAATTTCAATGGAATATTGAAACTATGCCATCCGCTGTTTCGATCCCATGCAGCGGGCTTAATGCATTCATCCATCCATGCAGTCAAGTTCAATCTATATTTTCAAGGCCAGCACATTGTGCCCCACTGACCCTCGGGCTAAAATAAATAAATGAAGAAGAGAGATCCAGTCTGATTTGACTGAATAAATTAATAATGAATTCGCACTAGTATTTTTAGAGTTTGCAGTGTTGCCAATAGAGAAAATTGGATTATCATTTAATTTCGAATTATGGAAAATTCTTTTGATGTTTTTATGAAAACCCTCCTTCAGGGCTTTCATTTCAAAACTTGCCACCCACGTTATCTGCGTTAAGAGGCATGTTTTTGGAAATCGCCAACACACGTCAACAAATTTATTGAAGGGGAAGGTTTTTTACGTAAAACTGGACTTCCTTCCTCCAACCCCCTAACCCCCAGGGCTACCACCCCAAAATTTTCAAATGAATCATGGGGGTGAGTAAACAAGCAGGTGTGTTTAGGGATAAATAGGCATTTTTAAACATTGAAATGGGTGTTATTCTGCAACAGTAAGGTCAAATTTGAAAAATCGGACGGCAAAATGTACAGTATAAACAGCCCTTTAAAATGATCTATCACTCGATTCACCGTCTCATTTGAAAATTTTGGGGTGGTAACCCTAGGGCTTAGGGGGTTGAAAGGGCGAAGTCCCGTTTTACGTAAAAAACCTTCCCTCTCAATAAATTTGTTGACGTGTTACGGCGATTTCCAGAAATCTGTCTGCTTACTCTTATATGTATAGTATAATGTCCAAAAGCAAAGATGCCAAGCTCAGCATTGCCTAGATTTATAAAATTGATCAAGGTCCAGTTCAATATAAAGTTCCCAAGTATTTTGTATAAACTTAGGTTTATGTAAGCTTCGAGATCATCATGGTTGAGCTGAGACTTTGGGCTCAACATCGAACGATCAGATCATGAGATAATGCATGCATCAGCATGAAACCGAGACAATGATGATAATAGTGAAATATCACCAGATCTAGACAACAATTATGATAAACATTGTCCAACAAACACGAACATGACAAAAGTTACTTCAAATCATAGACCTAAATTGAAAATCATCAAAAATATCATCTGCACCCCCATGTTACTGTTGTGGCCACAGCCCAGATGACCCTACTTCCAGTTGTCAAAGCTGTAAAATGCCAGAAAAACCACTGAAAGGGAGACTACGACGCCATAAATCATTTTCTTGAGCAATGGGAACCAAACAACAGCACAACCTATTATGATAACTTTGTCGAAGTAGTGGACCACATATTAGAAGTCTATGTGCCTCTTCAGCGTCAGGAGACCTTTAAAAACCCGTGGATTACTAGAGCTCATGTTAAATTGATAAACCAAAAAAGAAAAGCATGACATTTATACAGAGGCTCTGGTGAGGATTGTGACCTACGGGCATACAATGTGCTAAAAAACCGAATCACCCAAACATTAAGAAATGCTCGGTCGACTTTTGAAAGCAGTCTACTAGAGCTGGGTCCAAGAAGGTTCTACCAGTATATCAACTGTTCGTTACAATCTAGGCTTCAAAACTTTGTCTTAAGAGATTCAGACAACCATCTTTAGTCTGAACCACAAAGAGGGGGGGAAAATATTCAGCAATCAATTTGACAGAGTATTTATACACGAAGACACAACAACTATACCATAACTTCCCGCAGCCGGACGGTCAGGACCCACACTTGATAATATTGTTTTTACCCCACAGAAGGTGAAAAAGGTACTGCTTGATCTGAAGCTCTCTGCCAGTCCAGGACCTGATGATGTATCCCCAATATTGCTAAAAAACTGCAGCGCGACCATGAGTGGAATCTTTGCAAGAACAATGACAGAATCATTTACAAATGGCACAGTCCCAGAAGCGTGGAAAAATGCAATTGTCATTCCGATTTATAAGAAAGGCGATAAACTCTTAAGCTGAAAACTATAGGCCTATCAGTTTAACATCAATACCCTGCAAATGTATGGAAAAGATTATAGCTACTGAAATGACAGAATTCCTTATGACCCATCATGGTGATCGACTATCCAATCAGCATGGTTTTCTGCCGGGGAGATCAGTTACATCCAATCTCCTGCCCAGCCTGGAACACTGGACCAAGTCATCTGCAGAGCATTATCCAATTGACGTTGTGTACCTCGACTTTGAAAAGGCGTTTGACACTGTTCCTCCAGAGAGACTGCTTCACAAGCTTGAGCATTGTGGTATACGGGGTCGGCTGCTTCGATGGTTTCGGGACTACTTGTGTAGTCGGACATACCAAGTCAGAATAAATAGCACCTTATCTGGCAAGCACAGTGTAGTCAGTGGAGTTCCACGTGCTGGGCCCACTTCTATTTATAATTTATGTCTCAGATATTGCCCAGAACATGTCCTGTAGGACCAGTATGTATGCCGATGACACCAAGATATTCTGTGACCCTACATTCCAACATGGTGCCATGGTTGAGGATCTTGCTGAGCTGGATAGGTGGACGAAGGATTGGTTATTGAAACTTAATGTCAGCAAATGTTGTGTGTTGCACATTGGATACAACAATCCTATGCTGGACTACCATATGGGCAATTACAACTTGGGAAGGATGACTAAGCAGGCCGACTTAGGAGTAAATATCTCACATGACTTAAAATGGGAACAGCACATACATGCAATCGTGAAGCGAGCCAACTCAAAAGTCTATCTGATACGACGCTGTTTCAGGGAAACTTAATCGAAACATACAAAATTCTACTTAATCATTACACATGTGACATTGATTTCTTTCACAGAAATATCAACCCTTATCTGCGTGGACACTCCCTGAAGCTCTCCACCGAATTTTGTCACAGACTTTCCAGGAAGAATTTTTTCACAAATCAAGTGGTGCAACAGTGAAATTAGCTCCCTGGCGAGGTTGTAACCTCCTTTAGTATGAATGCCTTTAAGAACAGACTTGATAAATATTTTAGTGAGAGGCCGTAAAATAGTATACTGGCAAGTAACATTCCCAGCACAAGAACTAATGACAGTCTACCGGTTTTTCCTGTCAAAAACCCCTATAATAATAAAATACCTAAATCAATCCTTTCTCAAATCCATAATGATCAGGCGATCTTATCTGATATTTTTGCAATAAAGGCGGTAATCCGATCCTTGTTCTATCCTAATTTGGAATTTTGTTTCACTGATGATGACTTAATTTCTCTGTGTGTTGAAGAAGAAGAAGACAGAATTAACAAGTTTAGTTCACAAAAGAAAAATTCTGTGAACTTAGTTTTTTAGACCTCTGGTGGAATTCCGGGCTTCTGGAGAACAAATGTGATGTTGAACAATGTTAATGAGCAAGAACCCCAGAAGCAGATGCCATAACTAAGATGTGACTCGATTAAAGAAAAATACACCCATCTATCAACCGATTTACCCAGCTCAGCCTTGACAGTTCTAACAGCAAAGCATGCTGATGATATTACCTCAGTGTGTTTTTCAAACCTGAGCTGATCATCAACAATCAGGCCAAGATATTTGGTCTCCATGCTTCTGCCTATAATAGTATCATCCAGAAAAAAAAACATTACCAAGATTACACTTAAAATTCACGATGGATGTCTTTTGAATATTAAATGAAAGCCGATTGGAGTCACACCACATTTTGATTCTTGCTAAGTCATCGTTCACCATAGCAGTCAGCATGACAGTGTCTTTATGATGCCCAACTATTGTGGTATCATCAGCAAGGGAAGTGCATAGACCACTCTTTACAACTACAGGAAGATCATTAACATACAGTAAAAACAACAATGGCCCCAAAACAGACCCCTGCGAAACGCCGGCGCTAACTCTTAAGCTACCGGAAACGCTGTCCCGAGAGACAACACTCTGACATCTCTGTGGCAAATAAGAACCAAACCACCTCAGGACAACACCCCTAAAACCATAGAGTTCGAGCTTGCGCATCAGTATTTCGTGACTGACGCAGTCAAAAGCCTTGGCCAAGTCAAAAAACACCGCTGCGGCCTTCTCAGCATGATTAAGTCTGAGGTACACCTGCTCCAGGACATTGAAAATGGCATCACTCGTATTTTTCGAAGATTGGAATCCAAACTGATTGCAAGATAATAAATAGCCCATTCTGCTCTAGGAAAACCACCATCCACTTTTGAGCTTTTCAACTATCTTGCTTAGCGTTGGCAGCAATGATATTGGTCGGTAGTTAGAGGGTAACTCTTGCTCTTCTCCCTTGAAAATTGGAATTATCCTGGCTTTTTTTTAAAAAGGTTGGGAAATTACCTGCTTCCACTGAATTATTCATGGCATTTGCCAAAACATTTAGGACAGGGTCCGGAAGGGCAAAAAAGGTTTGAATAGAAATATCCCAACCAGATGAGGTTTTATTTTTGATACTCAATTTTTTTTTTAATTCTTCTGCCGTAACCGGGTTGAAAAAGAAAGAGTTAGGAACCAAAAAACTGCTCAAGGAGGACAATGATAAAGGATCAGGGACTGTTTGTTCAGGGATGTTGCCCCACAGGTGTCTTGCAATATTGCAGTAATATCGAGTTGAAGGTGTTTACGTCAATTTCAGCCGAATCATCCTGCTTGGATTCTCTTCCCCTCAAGTCATTCACTATACTCTAGATCTCCCCCTGACTATTATTTGCAGATGATATTCTACTGTTGTAGTAAGTGGTTTTTGCTAGTTTAATCGTATTTCGGTATATTGATCTATATTTATTAAAATATGTTACAAAAACTTCGTTTGTTACTGCAAATTTCCTGATGGTGTGCAGACATGTCAAGTTATTGGAAGAAATTCTTAAGCCCTCGGTAATCCATGTTTTTTTTTTTTTTTGGGTTTTATATTTACAATGGGAAAAATGTCATTGCAGATATCAACAAGTGTCAGGTGAAATAGGTGCAGAGCATTTTCCCCCAGAACAACGAAACTCACAGAAAACGGATTCATGATCTGATAAGCCTGAATTCTGAACAGAACAATTATGTGGACCATCACAAAAATTAGAACATACATAATCCAAAATTGATGCTGTCCGCTCTGTGACTCTTGTATGACTATCAACATGCAAGGTCAGACCAAACGAGTTAAGCAAGTATTTGAGTGCTTGGACATTTACATTTTCAGAACATTCATAATCCTTATTGAGATCACAGATGCATGCCCTGATGATAACTGAGACAATATAACTTCCAATTTATACAAAAACACTTCACAGTTAGAACTAGGAGATCTGTAAATACAAACATATACATTTAAAATCTTTGAATAAACAAAAGACATTTCAAATAGTTTTTCACAGCACAGACTATCATATTTGCTTAAAGGTATAAAGCCAAAAGATGTGATGCTATCATTCATAAGAATTATTGAGCCGCCGTGAATAAAGTCTTTTCTACTATATTTCAGTAAAGTTCACTCTTTTTGCGGATGATACGACCATCGTGTGGCACGGTTCAGATTTGGAAAAATTTGAACAATGATATCAATCCAGATTTGAGGAGGGTAAAGGCCTTATGCGACTCCAATTTATTATCTTTCGATATTTCGAAAACCAATGTTCTGAACTTAAGATATGAACCAGAGAATGTTCACCTGGATGATAATCCTGTAACTCGATAAAACCACAACAAATTCTTGGGTCCCTCAACTTTGAGGATCACATTTCTAATATTCGTAAAAGGGTTTCTTCGGGATATTATATGCCCTAAGAGTGGGAGCATGGATGTCTCGGTTGCTAGGAATGTATGCTACCATGCAGGCTTTACTCTATGACATGGGTTTTTTCGAGGATATAGAAGATCAGTATGAGCTATAGATGTAGTATCTTTCCTCAAAACTTGGTCTCGATTGTCGGAAAAGCTGGCAAGTTTGACAAACCAAAGGACATTTCTCATCAGCTGCCGGAGACAAGCCCTGAGGATGACACGCATCCGTGTCGAAACGTTGGCATTTGATTAGTACGTGAATATAAGAGTCCAAAAAAGCTGCAATTTTGTTTCTTTGCAAGTGTGTGGCCGTGAACTTGCCCCCCCAAATTCTGACTCTATATAACAAGTTATTTTTCAAGTACAAATAAGTGGATTGTTGCGGAACTTATGGGTGGACCTCTGCGGGACGAGCGCAGCGAGTTCCGCAGCCTTCTAATCACCAATATACTGTTGAATTGTTCAAGTAAGACATTCACCGGAAACATGTAATTTTCAAACTAATGAGAATAACGCACATTTGAGTGAGTCAGTTTAGTATCGTAATTAAACAACATATTGATGAATAGATGACTGCGGAACTCGCTGCGCTCGTCCCGCAGAGGTCCACCCATAAGTTCCGCAACAATTCACTCGTTTGTACTTGAATAACTTGTCACATTATGTTACTAATTTGGTAAATTAACATTACTAATTCCTGTTGAAAGGCAAATTGACAAAAAGTAGATAATCTTACAAATTCTGACTTTATATAATAATTTATTGTTCAAGTAGAGGGTGTTACAAATGGAATGCCCTATATTGGGTTCTATATTCTTGAAGAGCCCAATTTCCTGATTCCTAAAGTATATAGTTTGTCTATATTTGGTTAAGCCGTCTCCAACATTTTTGGTTCTAAAAATTTTAAAAATACTATCAGAGAAACCAAGTACCTCAAATTTTACCTGCAGCTTTCACCTGTATAGGTAGAATGGTTCACAAAATCAGTAGTAGGATACCTAGTATTTCTACAATTTTTGAAACCGAATATATGAGAGACTGTTCAAACACATATAGACAAGCTATATATTTTTGGAATCGGAACATTGTGCTCTTCAAGAACATAGAATGAAATATAGGCCAAAACTAACCCAATCTGGATTACTTTAACTTAAGCTGACCCCCCCCCCCCTTTCAAAAGGTCTCTATCCGCCCCTGGTTTAAATGCCCCTGTTGTCGGAGGGAGTTTCTCAATTTTAGGAGGAATTTTCTTAGATAACCAAACCACACTTTGTTTCGAATATCTGACATGTTATGAACTTCCTTCTTGTAGCCGTAGCAATGTGCAATAAATTTTGTACACTCTGCTATACATTGTTGCATTGAAGTATCTTCACAACCGAAATGTTTAATTTCAAGACCAGATTTTCAGAACTTGTGCAGCTTTATTCACAATTCCAAAAAATTGTGAAGTGCTATCACAGCCAGTGAGACAATGCACTGCTAACAATGAGTTTGCTTGTGTTCCCAGATTATAAACTGTTGCCGCTATATCTGAGAACTTGGCCTTGTCAACAGATTCCATCAACAAGTCTACAAGACAAGCAGAACAAAAACGTCAATGTCATCAGATAGATCATTGACAGACGAATAGCCTGCTGTACAATTATAACGTCTGCTTCTTCATGGTGAATTTCCAAATCCGAGCGAGGAATTACAACGCCAGGAGTTTGTAATTCAGTTGGGATTGTATCAGTACCAGTAATGACCAACTTGTGTGGAAGAAACTCACTATGTTGTAGTAGTTGATTACAAATTATGGTTGTTAGTTGTATTTTATTGTGACTTGGATGAGGTGTGTCTACTCTTAGTTGCATGGAAGTACTGTTAACTCCCCTTTTTGACCCCATTGCACTCTTTGGACTGTACTCGAAGTACCTATCAAATACCATAAATGTGTCCTGTTCTTCAACGTGCTTCATGATCACTGCAATCACATTATCAATATAATTTGTATTGTGTCAACTATATTCCAAGTTGCCCAAAAGTGCCACTTTCGCACCCCTTATATATTCAGTGTATCAAATAGTCTAGAATTAATCCTAAAATTTTAGTTGTATGTACTCTACTTCAAGGTCACATGGCTTGGCGACCCGACTAGTTTTGTTTGAGACAATAAAGCTATATTTTGACTTTGCATTTTTGAAGAAATTCTAACCCCCTAATATGTCAGCTCTTGAATTACCTAGTTGTTAGGAGACAAGATATTTTTTGATATTTTTCTTTTGATGGATGAAATAAAATTTAAAATATGTAAGTAGGTAGCTCATAAATCGAGATAATAGCAACAAAGTTTCAGATAAAACAACACATACCTAAGGCTGTCCTAATGATTTTTTTTATGTGTTACTCAACTCTCCCAATCCCTGTTCTTCCTCAATTACTTTAAGAAAACAAAAGGCCTCATTATTGCCAGCTCCTTTATTATCTAGGACGTCCGGGGTAGCGGATTTGGCAACGCCGCGACGCCGCGTTACCCCTTGGAAGCCCGCCAACCAAAAAGGCACAATTCAGAAATATTTCGGCCAGTCTCTCTACTCTCTCGTGTAGATCTTCAGCTGGCGTATTCTAGCGTGGTGTTATAAAATTTATTGCCGTGACATATCAAGATATCAAATAATGAGAAACTGTGATAAATGAAATATCGCAAAAAATTAAAATTGTTTTAAGAGTGTGTATCATTTACAATAAGTAATTCATTAAATGTAATTAACCTAATGTAATGTGAGCGGTGAGAGTGAATTTTTTCCAGGTCAACGAGGTGATTTTGAGTTGGTTTACACCATGCAATAATGAAAATGAGCCGCTTTGGCGTAATTATGTCTTTTTTTTTTTGGAATAATTCAAATCCACTAAAGTGCTTTAGTGTCATATTATTATTTATTGTTGTAAATACTATAGTTTATAGGGTAGTTTAAATGTCAATGAAAATTACAGTTATTGTATGATGGTAAAATGTAATCAAAAACTTGAATAATTAATGCTACAAGTTTTCACATAGTCCATTTGAACTTTTCTGTAAACATCGTTTTGCTAAGTATAGAACTTTTTCGTAAAGTTTCTCGTTTATAACCAATAATAGAACTTTCTCAGGAAACAAAAATAACCATTCATCTTTCTGACAATACAGAAATAAATTATTCAGGATTTGAACAGAAATGCCAATAAAATAGAGCGGCAACTCGATTTTAAATTTTGCCATTTATCAAGTATTGCATTCACGTAAAAAATGGACCTAGAGATTTTTTCACATTAGGTCCCTAGATTAGGGAAATCATGTTTTCTCAATTCCGTCAGTCAATCGTCTGGCTGTCTATTTGTCGGTCTATCTTTATGTTTGTTGGCGCTCTACCTCAATAGCGGGTCAACGCCTAACCTAGACAACCAACCTAGGACAACGATTTTTGGTATACACATACCGACAACGCTAATAAGGGGTTTCGTTCACAGATATATAGAGGGTGTCTCAAAAACTATGCGTCAATAACAAGACCGGTAAATGATACGAAGTTGATTATATTAGCAAAAAGTTATCGTTCTTGGAGTTTACTACAGATACATTTTTGTATTTCTTTTCAAGATATCAGGCCCTTTGTTTTTAAAAATATTTTGTCGTATATATTATCAAACTTGGTACTCATTTTAGAAGAATAGTGTTCTTTAGGTTCATCTACTCTACAAGATTATACGACCTGAAATTTTCATAGGAAATTATATGGGATGGGTAACGGGTTCTAGAACGTCAAAACTAGTTTTATACGTTGGAATTTTATTTTCATTCATATCTCACTTTTTGTTTGTTCAGTGTCTGATGTGTGGATGTAAATGTCCCAGCTAGTCTAAAAACTTCAATCTTTGTTTGAATGTGTGAAAAAAGTAATAGACCTGATAAAACTAGAAACTGAAGTGGGCGAAAACGATAATATTTCAGGTGCGATGTTAAAATGGTTTTTCCTTTAAATTTACTTGTTTGTTATTTGATATAATCGATGAAAATTCCAAGTAAGGATAATTCTCAAATATAATCACGGACTCTAATAGGATTAATAGGAAAAAACAACCAAGTACCAAAATTATTTTTCTGAAACTGTGGCAAAATTGGTTAGAACGCAATGGGGATCGTTCTCAGAAGAATACCTCACATACATATTTATATTTGAACACTTGTGATACCTACCTATTATGCGCATGACTGGGACCGTTCCTGAACGTTTCTCGGCAAGGTTGGAACAAGCCTGTTATTTTTATACTTAGCATGTTCAGATAAGTTTCATGGGAAAAGGGATCCAGTTTGGCAGTTTGTGTTTTGGAAAAAGAAACTTCCGTCAGAAAACAAAAACCTTTATTAGACGGACAAGTTTTAAGTTACCAAACATTTCTTTGTAAGGGCCTCTATAGAAAAACCTTTACCCAACGGACCCCCTATACAACAGTCCCCAAAACTTTTACCTGGTAATTTACACATTACACAGACAATCAGAACTTGTTGACCCAAGACCTACATTAGTGGTAGTTATTATTTACTTATTATTACCTGCCTAATTAAATCACAGGAACAGGTATATTATTGAATTGACAATCTTGTAGACTACATGGAAAATGATGCCGATCTAGAGACTGAAAATTCTGAAAGAAGTTTAATATGAAGTATTGATTATTAGGTTATCTGTGTTAAGTGATAATTTGTTCATAAATTTAGAAAAAAAAACTGTATATGTATCTAGCTATAGTTTTTTTCGTTGTTTCTCCATAATTCCCTACGACGGACAATTTGTTTTCTCCGTTACTGTCCATTGTGTAGAAGTTTCACTGTATTGCTAATCAGAATTTCCGAAGGGTCGAAGGTAAAAATTTTGGACTTGGACATAAGGGAACATAATCTGAGAAAATGCAATCAGATAGTATTTTATTTGCAAAAATTTAAATTTTTCCAGGATTTATTAATTTTATATGCCTAGAGGATTTATTAAAATAGGTGGATAGTAATTTTGGTCTGATTATTCCTAATCTTTCATCATAAAATTTTTATTTTTATCTCTCTAATTTGACGTTTTATAGTTTTGCCGCACGTGTGTTTACCAAATGTCTGATCTAATAAGTTGAAACATGAATCCAAAATTTGATAGATAAACGTGTAAACCAACTCATTCTCATTTCACTATCTAGGAAAGAAAAACGATATTCCAAACGCGAATCTGAGACTTACACATAGTTGCAAAATCGTCTATACACAGAATTACATTGATGAGTATTTTATTGTGAAATTATAAGACTATTATTGTGTTTGAAATTTTTCAAATAAGACGGCAACACTGGACCGTATGAGTAACGCGATCCCACCGGTACTATAGTCAGCTAAAGTTGTGTTTTGTGTTGTGTTGTGTATTTTGGTTCCGTACAGATTGCCGGGGCCACGTGGACATCGATACAGTCAAGTCAAACAGTAGGTACTAAAGAGTGGGTGTTGTTGCTCTCGTGAATGACTTTTTCCAAGAACTATTAGTGATTTAAGTGAGAATTTTGCCGTCTACTTTCTGAAAAATATATACCTACATGAATTTTTCATTTTTGTTTAGGTAAGTTTTTTTTTGTTTAATAATTTTTGTAAATTTCATGAAAGTGTTTGGATGTGTTTTACATGTAATTTGAAATTATGCATCTTAGGTTTAATGCCTAGAATTATGCCAATCATCATTAGCCTCAATCTGTTTAATTTCTATAAAATATACCAAACTCCACGTTTCGGGTTCAAGATTTTCTACGAGGTGAAACACAAAATATTTGGCATATTATGGGAATCCAATTTTGGTTTCTCATTATCAATGAAAAAAAAATTACCTAATCATCTTCCTAAATCTACTTCTCCCTTAGAATTGAATGGAAACATTATAAATAAAACGAAATTCTAAAATTTTTCATCTCAGAGTCAGAACATCTGTAGGCTCGACCTCAAAAATAAGACACTGGGACTATTTTTTTTAATTTCAGCGTTTGCAACATATTTTTCCAGATGTTCCCCTTTCAGTACAATAATAATTCAAGTATTGGAAGCAAAAAAAAAAAAATCTGAACATAGAGCTTTATGGCATAGGCTAGATTTTTGATTAAAGATTAATGTCAAATTGATGCTAACTCGAGTGCTAACTATAAGTTGAAGAATTGAAAATGATTATATTCAGTCTAGAAAACGTACCTTTTATACTTAAATCTTCGTGACCAGAAAGTGTCGTCTTTGTCAAACAACAAATTTTTTAAGAAAGCTACCCTTAAGGGCGGTTGAACAAGTTAACAATACTACAGAATAAAATTTATTTAAAACGCATCTAAGGGTGCGATTTCGCTCGCAATTTCCCATATTTATTATCGCTTGCTACCTCCAAAATTGGGGTCATCATAACACTTCTAAGTATGTAGTTTTCAAAAATAAACATTTTTCAGTATGAGGTTTTTGCCAGTGCATATTTACGTTTGACATTTCTATGGCTACTGGATATTGATAATTATTCATTACAAACACCAATAAATTAACAAATATTCTCATCTCCCCTATGTTGTTCTAGTACAGTTATAGGCATAAACAGTTAAAAGATAATAAGTACCTCTATATTGTTATGTTTAATAAAAAAAACATATAGATAGAGTGGAGACAAGCAATATTTCTTACTCCTAGAATCATGTTTTCAAGCACAATCATTCATCATTTGCTTCTGAAAGTACGTGTAAACTAAGGTGTAAACCAGGCAGTAGAGATGTTCTTATAGGTACCAGTGATCTGTAAATTGAACCTAGCTGAGTGAACTTTGCAAAGTATGTATTGCGAGAGTTGTGGATATTGCCTTAGTACTAAAGTTAGAATATCAGTATCGGGGACCAACCCATAACTAGTTTTAGTTTTTTTTTGTGCTGAATGCGGTGCATGTGATATGATCCTTAATACATCATCTTCATACTATGATGAAGCTGACTTTATTCTTCCAACTGATTGCGAACCTCTTGTTCTTGATCAGTAAAAATTTAAAAATCTGATCGGAAATAAACTGTTTCATTTAATTTTTTCTTTATCTTTCCTCTTATCATGGACCAATAATTCTTGTTTCTGGTCCGATTTTGTATTAGATTGGATCTGTACCTTTTTACCAAGGGGCAAACCACCTAGGAATTTTTTGCCAAAAATTTGGGGAATTTAGAGGAATTTGTGGGAAATTTAGAGGAATTTGTGGGGAATTTGAAGGAACTCATCCGAATTTATGAGAATTTGGGGAATTTATAGGGAATTTGGAGGAATTTATGGGGAATTTAGGAGAATTTGTGAGGAATTTAGGAGAATTTGTGAGGAATTTAGAGGAAATTGTCAAATTTAAAAAATTCGAAAGAATAATAATGAATACAGTTTTAGTAGGCTGATTTCCAAAACTTTTCATGTTGTTTTCAACTGCAAAAATTTGAAATTTTGGGAAAATGAGCTTCTTACCTTCCTCTTTACATGCAAAAAGTTTCAAAATTTTCCCTTCACTAGTTTTCCTGAGTCCTTATTCTTGAAACAGGGGAGGAGCGTTCCCAGGAGAATGTTTGTTGCCTCTTTCTCAATGATATGCAACTGATAATATAGGTAACAAAGACGAAACACTCGTTCTCCTGGGAACGCTGCTCCCTTGTTTCAAGAATAAGGACCCAGGGAAACTTTGAAATATGTGAGACTGTATTTTCAATTAATTCAGTTATTGTAGGTTGATTTCCGTTGATTTCCAATATTCCTCATGTTGCTGTTTTCCACGGAAAAAAATTTAAATTTTGGGAAAATGAGCTTCTCACCTTTTTCTTTACATACAAAAGGTTTCAAAATTTTCCCTTCACTAGTTTTCCAGGAAAACTTTAAAATGTGTGAGACTGTATTTTCAACTAATTCAGTTTTTGTAGGTTGATTTCCAAGATTTTTCATGTTGCTGTTTTCCACTGGAAAAATTTGAAATTTTGGGAAAATAATGTTCTTACCTTCCTCTTTACATGCAAAATGTTTCAAAATGTTCGCTTCACTAGTTTTCCAGGAAAACTTTGAAATATGTGAGACTGTATTTTCAATTAATTCAGTTATTGTAAGTTGATTTCCAATATTCCTCATGTTGCTGTTTTCCACTGGAAAAATTTTAAATTTTGGGAAAATGAGCTTCTCACCTTTTTCTTTACATGCAAAAAGTTTCAAATTTTTCCCTTCACTAGTTTTCCAGGAAAACTTTGAAATATGTGAGACTGTATTTTCAATTAATTCAGTTATTGTAGGTTGATTTCCAATATTCCTCATGTTGCAGTTTTCCACTGAAAAAATTTTAAATTTTGGGAAAATGAGCTGCTCACCTTTTTCTTTACATGCAAAAAGTTTCAAAATTTTCCCTTCACTAGTTTTCCACGAAAACTTTGGAATGTGTGAGACTGTATTTTCAACTAATTCATTTTTTGTAGGTTAATTCCCAAGATTTGTCATGTTGCTATTTTCCACTGGAAAAATTTGAAGTACTTATGTTCTCACCATCCTATTTACATGCAAAAAGTTTCAAAATTTTCCCTTCTCTAGTTTTCCAGGAAAACTTTGAAATGTGTGGGACTGTATTTTCAACTATTTCAGTTTTTGTAGGTTGAATTCCAAGATTTTTCATGTTGCTGTTTTTCACTGGAAAAATTTGAAATTATGGGAAAATAATTCTCTCACCTTCCTCTTTACATGCAAAAAGTTTCAAAATTTTTCCTTCACTAGTTTTCCAAGAAAACTTTGAATTGTGTGAGACTGTATTTTCAACTAATTCAGTTTGTGTAGGTTGATTTTCAAGATTTTTCATGTTGCTGTTTTCCACTGGAAAAATTTTTTTTTTAGAGAAATTTGTCGGGTATTTGGAGAAGTTCGTGGTAGGGTATTTGGAGGAATTTCTGATGGAGTATCTGGAGGAATTTGGAGGAATTTGCAGGAATTTTGAGGAATTATGCGTAAAAAATTCCCCTTTGAGGAATTGTTTGCACCAATTCTGGGATGGTGGTTTAGGTACCCCTTGCTTTTTACTGAATCAGCACTCGCCTCGTTTTTTACAATGCGTCTTTTTGTAAGAGTCGGAAATAACATGGATCTCACTGTATTTGTATTTACTGAATTTCTTCCTGATTCATTTGCTGAGCTTATACCGAAATCCCAGAGAGTTCACTGGGTTAGGTTATATTTTAGTCGTTTACTACCTGTAGAAATGCTGACTGGGTTACAGAGTTATCAAAGTGTATCCCTCTAGTTATTAGCATACAAATTATTGCAGTAATGCCAAAAGTTATCATTCCAGCTAATTTATATGCGACAAATTTTTCACGTTCGGGGCAACTAAAATTTGAGAGTGGTATTGTTAACTTGTCGAACCTGTCAAAATTCAAACTTGAAACTATATATTAAGCTCATTACCAAATCGTGAAAACATAGTAAAACTTACCAATTTATTAGTGGAAAGTTATGCTGCTCAAGGTTGGTTTATTTTTGTAATTGTGAATTGTGATCCAAACACTTTCATGGAAATTTTCATTTTAATTAAACTATTATTATTTGAAATTAGTTAAAATGGTACTGAATTGTGGTGTCGCTTTTCTTATCGGAAATTCTTATATAATTAAATACAAATAACTAGGTATCTTTTATCATAATACAATATCCTTTAGAGGCTTGCAGCCTAAAATTCAAATATCTAACAACTAACCAAAGAATAAAAATATATATGCAAAATACATAGCTGAGAAAAGACCCAATAAGTGAAACTTAAGCCTCGCCAACTTTCATAAAATAGGTTATGGCCTACAATCCATTTCCGTAAGAAACACAGAAAGTCCACAGGGAATCTTTAAATTGATTTCTGGAGTGTAAATCAATGTGTGACGGCCCCAATAAAGAACTCGTTGGAACTTTATTAGAAAAACTTCAAAAATCACAATTTCGAAGTTTTGATGAGTTCAAGAGTTTATTTATTTTGTACTCGATTTGTATCAAGGAAAATAATTAATTGTTTCAATACTTATGGTAAAGAATTTATCTTTACTAGTATTGTTAGGACCATGACATTATGTTCAGGATCGAGGCAAACAAACGACCAAGGTTTCAGGAATTTAGAAAAATCAAAAATTTGTACTAAATATACATTAATCTTCTCGTACTCATTGGTTCTTTAGAAGTCAAAATACTATTAGTTTTAGAAGAAATACAACTTTTTAAAATTGATTGATGAGAGTTTTGAAAACCAAACAAGCCAGGGAAGACCTGCACAGCCTCCGTTTTTTTAAATTAATTTTGTACCTAAAAACGTTTTAACTTGGGAATTTTTACGTTTTGTTTGACAAGGAAAAACATTCTCATACAAAAATATGCATTTCAAAAGGTAAAAAATAATTTGTATGCAAACATCAGTCATATTTTGCTCGGAATATTATGCCAAGGCAGCAGGTGAAATAGAAATTAAAACAAAACCTGCGGTTTTAGAATTCAGGAACATTAATGAATACATATTTATGTTTTTGCTTTTGGTAGTTATTTCAAAATATATTTCTCTGGATATTTTAATCAGCCTGTGTCCAAGTTTGAGGTCAATATTTATTTGTGCCAGAATCAATTTTTATAACTGCTCTGAAACTTTTAGATTTGTTTTTTTGGCGGAAGTTTTAATTGCAATTCCTGAGTATCCGGGTTAAAAGAGTAAACAAGTAATGCATTTTTTAAAAATAAGTGAATAAGGGGTACACAAGGGTAGAATTTTTTATTTAACCATTAGGTAGGTATACAGCAAGGGGTAAACTACCATCCCAAAATTGATGCAAACAATTCCTCAAAGGGAAATTTTTCACGTATAATTCCTCTAAATTCCCTGCGAATTTCTCCAAATTTACACAAATTCCTCCAAACTCTTCTCAAATTTCCCACAAATGTCTCTTACAAATTCCCTGAAAATCCCCACAATTGAAAACTAGTGAAAGGAAAATTTTCAAACTTTTTGCATGTAAAGAGGAAGGTGAGAAGCTCATTTTCTCAAAATTTCAAATTTTCCAGTGGAAAACAGCAACATGAAAAATCTTAAGAATCAACCCACAATAACTGAATTAATTGAAAATACAGTCTCACAAATTTCAAAGTTTTCCTGGAAAACTAGTGAAGGGAAAATTTTGAAACTTTTTGCATGTAAAGAGGAAGGTGAGAAGCTCATTTTGCCAAAATTTCAAATTTTTCCAGTGGAAAATAATAACATGAAAAATCTTGGAAATCAACTTACAAAAACTGAATCAATTAAAAATACAGTCTCACATATTTCAAAGTTTTTCCGGAAAACTAGTAAAGGGAGAAATTTGAAACTTTTTGCATGTAAAGAAGAAGGTGAGAAGCTCATTTTCCCAAAATTTCAAATTTTTCCAGTGGAAAATAATAACATGAAAAATCTTGGAAATCATCTTACAAAAACTGAATTAATTAAAAATACAGTCTCACATATTTCAAAGTTTTCCGGAAACTAGTAAAGGGAAAAATTTGAAACTTTTTGCATGTAAAGAGGAAGGTGAGAAGCTCATTTTCCTAATATTTCAAATTGTTCCAGTGGAAAATAGCAACATGAAAAATCTTGGATTTTGAATTTTTTAAATTTGACAAATTCCTTTAAATTCCTCATAAATTCCTCACAAATTCTCTCAAATTCCCCATAAATTCCTCCAAATTCTCATAAATTCGGAGAGTTTCTTCAAATTCCCCACAAATTCTTCTAAATTTCTCACAAATTCCTCTAAATTCCCCACATTTTTGGCAAAGAATTCCTAGGTGGTTTGTTCCTTGGTATACAGCTTGAAGCTGCTTTTGAATTTTTTAGGACATAGGAGTGCTTGGAGTGAAAGTTTGCAAATATTGGATTGCCACTTTGAAAGTTCTGATTTATAAATAGTTATTTATGTATCAAGGGTACTAAGTAGATGATTATGCCCCGAGGGCGACAGTCTTATAAAGCCGAGGGCCTCTGGCCCGAGGGTTCGTAAGTTGCCCGAGGGTATATATCTATTAGTACCCGTGGTGCATACAAACTTTTATGTCATGCCTGCGCGGGCCATAATGTGTACTTTATGCCCGCACGGGCATAAAGTAATGAATTATATAGATGGTATCTAAGGTATAAAAACACAATAATGTACTGGTATGACATAAAATAAATTATTGAGATTTCAATAATAATAATTGCAAGCTCTGAACACAGCAGCCTAAGGGCGGGTATTATAAAACTATTTTGAAAGTTAACTTCTGGAACGAGTTCTGGAATTACTTATGAGAAGTAATGTCATTCCAGAAGTTAACTTTTATAGTTATTCTGTCAAAATAGTTCTATAATATCTGCCCTTAATCGAATTTTCAAACACGATAAGCCTTTTTGGCACAATATTTGCATGCTGCAAAATCGAGGCACCATGCACCGTTAAATAAATCAAGTTTCAAAACAAATCTGATGAGATTGACACTGATGCAGATTTTCCCAGGCAGCAACCTCCACTAAAATAGCTCTTTCAACAATTGAGCTGCTTTTATTGTGAGTGAAAATACAAGATTCAGTTCCCAAATGAAATTTTAGGAGTCCGAGAAAACGAAAAACAACTTAATTACTAATTAATTTAAACAATGACTTTTTTACTACGCATAAATGGTGCTTATTCCCTGTTATAGTATTGTGTTTGGGAATTATGTATTTTTTCCACGCGATAACACGTGCCTGTAACTAATTCCCCGTTTCCTTGAAATTTGAGTTATGGAAGTTTGAAGGGAAATATGTGTTATTGTGTTAAAAAAAATAAAAAAAATATTTGAGAAATAACATTGACCAAATGCTACCGACAAATACAACATAACACTATTTTTCCTTTCAAAGCTTTGGTGTATTACATCCAATTCTAACTCCTAAGTTAACTGTAAATAAATGAACAGGCCTGAGATTAATGTTTTATCCAAGGATTACTGAAACATTTTGGGGGGGTGTTTTCTTGAGTAGGAATCGATCCACAACTTTGAGAGTTATGATTTTTCAACATGAATCAGTTAGGTAGTAGTAGTAATTATTTGAATAAACACTATTCATTTATGGTGCTTTTGGTGCCAATTTTCAAAGGCTTGAAAAATCCCTTGTCCATTCAAACATTTTTATTCAATTGAAACCGCATCCAAAGTTTTGGGTAAATTTTTATATTTGCCAGGATGCATTTTCTTGCCAGCATACAATTTTTCTTATTGCTTTATTCTCAAACTTGTTCCAACGCAGTTCAGGAAAAATTTTCTAAAATATCTCGCAGGGACAATCGACCTTCGTTTTTCAAAATTAATATTTCATTGACCTTGCTTTTTAAGCCATCGATAATTTATTGATTATGATAGCACTTTTTAAACTTTGCCCCGAATTGAAAAATCGGACGAAAATTTCGCGTGCCGTATATGATCAACATCCCGTATGACAAATGAATGTTTTATTAATATTTGAGGGTATTGTAAGCAAATGAACTTGCAACAAATTATCAATAATTTTTTTGTAGCGTATCATTGCGAAATTACATTTACAAATATCTGTTGTCATATAGGGGTACTTATTTAAAATTTCACCTCTTGATGTTGAAATTTTTCTATAATGCAGGTGATTGATATACAAATATGGAAAAGGCAACGTTGGTGCATATACTGGTTTTTTTCTTTGGCGCGATTTCAATATTCTCTATTTTGTCATCTTTGTCTTATAATTTATGCCCAACGACCACTTTTATTGGCTGAAACGGAAATGAGTATGTATTAGGCAGTGGCGTAGCCAGGATTTTGTCTTGGGGGGGGCAAATTTGCAGGAAGCGTCTTTTGCGGCCCTACCGCGACCGCTGCTGGAGGCAAAGCGCCGCAGGCGCGAAATTTTTGGGTGCCACGCCCCTTTTTCAGGTTTCTTCACGCTATTTTTGGGACTGTTTATCTTAATTTTGAAGAAATATTCATAAAATTTAAGGGTCTTGGGGGGGGCAAATGCCCCCTTTCCCCCCCCCCCCCCTGGCTACGCCAGTGGTATTAGGAATTGGTCATAGGTGAAAATCTAACAAAGTGTTTTTATTATTAGAATCGCCCAATACCCAAGTATACCTACAGATTTTTATTGTTTTGAAATATAGAATGTATCATACCCACATACATTATAAGTTGTTTTTCCGAATATCTCAGAAGATAGAGTCCCCATATTTGTTCTAAGTACATCACTGGATTCTAAAACAAGACATATTTTTCCTTTTTGCACTTTTTCTGTATCCCTGTAGGGTAGGAAATTATGGGGGATTATAAAAAACAGCTGATTTTGAAAAACATTGTAGTCTGTACTCTCTGTACTTCGCAAACCAATCTAGTTGGTTTACACCATCAAATGACACACTAGAAAAGAAGAAGGGAAGCGTACATTACTTTTTGAGTATCAGGGGTCATTTTGGCTGTACCCTATAAAACTATCGAAAATCAACCACCCTGTACAGGGTGTTTTTTTATATATTGACACACCACCTGCAGCCTTTACCTTTACAGGTAGAAGAAAGGTGTAAATACAAAAGTTGTACAGTTTTAACTGAATTTTTAGAAACCATGGTCAGAAACAAAACTTGAATGTCAGAAATATGAAATATTGCATGCTTCCAGCTTTTTTCGAATGGGATGCCCCCAATGACATCAAAACACAGATAGACGGATCATCCCATTCATAAACTGTTATTTGTTGTGTTGACAAGACCACCCATGGGCCAGGGGAGGTGAGTTGCTCGCGGGGTCGGGGTAGGGAGACATCATTGCTCAAAATGGTGTAAAAAACCCCGCCCACACGTGAATATATCTCGAAATTTAATTGGATGAATAAATAAAATAACAAATTGACAAATAAACTGAAAATATTCGATACGAGCCCTTTATTCTGGGAGTACCAATATCGTATCGGTCGTTTCTTATTTAACGCTAATAAATAATCCCTGTTTGCGATAAAGATAGCTAGCTACTCCAACAAACACCTGCCTGCCATTCAACAAGCCGCTTCTGGGCGGTGTTTTGCTATAATCTGCTGTTGCCAAATTGAGTTCAGAAGTAAAGTTGAAAACGTTAATTAGAAAAGGATAAAAATATATTATTTAGGGTTTCAAGACAAAATTTGGCATTCTCAGTGGTGGGGATAGCACAAAGACCCAAAAGAGACAGAGAGATGTTGTCATACGAAAATTTTGTTTATTGTTCGGTCTATCTGTGTTTTGATGTCATTGGATGCCCCATATATCATTCTATATTCTTGAAGAGCACAATGCCTCGATTCCAAGAATATATAGTGTATCTATATTTGATTGAACAGTCTCTCATATATTCGGCTCCAAAAATTGTAAAAATACTATCCTATACTACTGATTTTGTGAACCATCCTACCTATACAGGTGAAAACTGCAGGTAAAATTTGAGGTACTTGGTTTCTCTGATAGTATTTTTAAGATTTTTAGAACCAAATATGTTAGAGACGGCTCAACCAAATATAGACAAACTATATAGTTTTGGAATCGGGAAATTGTGCTCTTCAAGAATATAGAACCAAATATAGGGCATCCCATTTGAAAAAAGCTGAAAGCATGCAACATTTCACATTTTTGACATTCAATTTTTGTTTCTGATCATGAATTCTAAAAATGTAGCTAATATTGTACAACTTTTGTATTTACACCTTTCATCTACCTGTAAAGGTAAAGGCTGTAGGTGGAGTGTCAATATATAAAAAACACCCTGTACTTGAACAATAACTTATTATATAAAGTCAGAATTTGTAAGATTATCCACTTTTTCTGAATTTGCCTTTCAACAAGAATTAGTAATGTTACTTTACGAAACTAGTAACATAATGTGACAAGTTATTCAACTACAAATGAGCGAATTGTTGCGGAACCTATGGTGGACCTCTGCGGGACGAGCGCAGCGAGTTCCGCAGCCATCTATTCATCAATATATTGTTTAATTACGATACTAATCTGACTCACTCAAATGTGAGTTATTCTCAGTTTAAAAACTACACATTTCAGGTGAATGTCTTATTTGAATAGTTTAATAGTATATTGGTGAGTAGATGGCTGCGGAACTCGCTGCGCTCGTCCCGCAGAGGTCCACCTGTAAGTTCCGCAATAATCCACTTATTTGTACTTGAACAATAACTTATTATATAAAGTCAAAATTTGTGAAATTATGATTATTCACTTTTTGTCTATTTGCCTTTCAACAGGAATTAGTAAGGTTACTTTACCAAACTAGTAACATAATGTGACAAGTTATTCAAATACAAAGGAGTGAATTGTTGCGGAACTTATGGGTAAACCTCTGCGGGACGAAAGCAGCGAGTTCCGCAGCCATCTATTCATCAATATGTTGTTTAATTACGATGGTAACCTGACTTACTCAAATGTGAGTTATTCTCATATATAATACCACAAGAGAAAAAATTTTGTTGGCAAAATTTTCGACTGGTATGAAAGTTTGTTCCTTGGCAATTTCGCGAATGACATTTTTAACAAAAATTTCATGAGCGAAATTACCAAAAAGCAACAAACTTGAATAAAACCAAGAGAATAATTTTGCCTACATAATTTTTCCTTGAGTGGTATTCGGCTGGACTATTTCTTGAGAGAAACAAGCCAAATTTTCATTTGGAAAATTTTTTTTTTTTAGGTGACACCTAAGATGTTGGTTTTGTCCAGGTAGAAACAGGTAGAAGTTTTGTCAGTAGGGAACCGGCCGTTCCTATGACATTTTTTTAGTGTAAAACACTCTAGTGAAATAGTCAGTTTAAAAACTACACGTTTCAGGTGAATGTCTTATTTGAATAGAATAGTTTAACAGTATATTGGTGAGTAGATGGCTGCGGAACTCGCTGCGCTCGTCCCGCAGAGGTCCACCCATAAGTTCTGCAATAATCCACTTATTTGTACTTGAACAATAACTTATTATATAAAGTCAAAATTTATAAGAATATGATTATTCACTTTTTGTCAATTTGCCTTTCAACAAGAATTAGTAATGTTACTTTACCAAACTAGTAACATAATGTGACAAGTTATTCAAGTACAAATGAGTGAATTGTTATGGAACTTATGGGTGGACCTCTGCGGGACGAGCGCAGCCAGTTCCGCAGCCATCTACTCATCAGTATGTTGTTTAATTATGATACTAACCTGCTGGTTATTCTCATTAGTTTGAAAAGTACATGTTTCAGGTGAGTGTCTTATTTGAACAGTTCAACAGTATATTGGTGAGTAGATGGCTGCGGAACTCGCTGCGCTCGTCCCGCAGAGGTCCACCCATAAGTTCCGCAACAATCCACCTATTTGTACTTTAACAATAACTTATTATATAAAGTTAGAATGTCTAAGATTATCCACTTTTTGTCAATTTGCCTTTTAACAGGAATTAGTAATGTTACTTTACCAAACTAGTAATATATTCTGACAAGTTATTCAAGTACAAACGAGTGGATTGTTGCGGAACTTATGGATGGACCTAGCCATCTATTCACCAATATGTTGTTCAAGTACAATACTAACCTGATTCACTCAGTTGTGAATTTTTCTCATTAGTTTAAAAACTACACGTTTCAGGTGAATGTCTTATTTGAACAATTCAACAGTATATTGGTGAGATCCACCCATAAGTTCCGCAATAATCCACTTATTTGTACAGGCTGTTTTTTATATATTGACCCCCACCTACAGCCTTCACCTTTACAGGTAGAAGAAAGGTGTAAATACAAAAGTTGTACAGTTTTGGCTGAATTTTTCAAGAATATAGAACCAAATACATATAGCGCATCCCATTTCAAAAAAGCTGAAAGCATGCAATATTTCACATTTCTGACATTCAATTTTTATTTTTGACCATGGATTCTAAAAATTTAGCCAATACTGTACAACTTTTGTACGAGCTTTTGTATTTACAACATTCATCTACCTGTAAAGGTAAAGGCTTTAGGTGGGGTGTCAATATATAAAAAAAACACCCTGTACATAATATGTACTTATATTCAAAAATAATTTCCTACATTCTCCATTCTTGTATAAAAGATTCTTCTGATGCTTTCATAGATTGATTTGCGTTTTTTGTTATTGTAGTCAGGTCTAGAGGAAAGAACCAATTAGGATGCACAATAGGATAATTTTGCCTTTCAAATAGGGTTATAATTTGTAAGCTTTGTTATTTAAAAAAATCTCATAGTAAACATATTGTCTTCTTTTCATTTACCGCCAAATTATATATATATTGCTTTTGGTTATAATTAAAATATGTAATTCGCATTTTAACAACATCGATGACCCTGATAATGTAAGTGTGTTTACTAAATTGTACCCGGATTTATCTTATAGATTTCATGACATAAGTCACGTTTCAATTTTATTTGTACAATATTTATCCCAATTTTTCTAAGAAATTTTGCAAAATGTTATTCACATAGTCTCGTTTCCGTCAAGTTCAAAGAATACTGAACGATCTTGATTCTTGACCATTTAGAGATAAAATATCCTTCCATAAACCAATATATCAATTATAATTTTTCTCTTGTTGAACTAGACGGCCTTTCTTGTGAAAAAATTAACAACATATTTTCAATTAATTGAATATTTTATTACCCAGTTCTTGTACCTTGGAAGGTAATGCAGTGTAATACTTTTGCTGTAATGATTGTGGGAGTTTTGTGTAGGATATACCTACTGAGAGAGCAAGTCTTAGCCTTAAGAATTTTTTTTTAAAAACATGAGATCAGATGAGTTTTGCCCCTCTTCAACGTAGTATAGTGAAATTTTCGCAAATATAATTCTTTTCAGCTATCATTCATCTCTTGGTCACTCCTAATTCTCGCCAGCGATCTCTATTTTGAGTCACTTTGTCCCAATGAAAATTCTGCTGTTAGTTTGACGTCATGATGTATTTCATCCGTGGTCCCATGTTGGTCTCTATCAGTTCTGAGTTCCATTTGTGGTTTTCCTATGTTGCAAGGTGTTCTGCAAATCTTTACTTGGGATAAGTGACTTTTGACGCTTTTCCTCCAACCTGTCACTCCTTATCTTTTTTCTGAAATTTATTCATATTCGTTTGTATTTCCCATTCCTTAGACCCTTAGAGACTCCTCCTGACCCCTCTGCTTCTTAAATTCATTCACTGAATCTATTGATGATTTGGTGTGAATCTTTCTGTTTGAACAAGTACGAGAATTGGCTATTATCTACAAGGAAAATAATTGCCACTTGAGGTTCGTAGACGAATAAGATGTATAAGAAAAATACAATTTCAAGTATCTAAAATGTTTCTGTTATCCTAGTATGAAGGCCCAAAGCGCGTAAAGGTGCTTGCTACTCTTGCCACATGACGTCATACGTCACATATATCATCATCATTCAACATCCATTTCCATCACAATCTAAATTACATAAACTTTGCATTTTACTCCGTCATTTTCAATTTTCCTCGGTTGTATTTATGCTAAGGACTGTAAATTTTCAATTTTTCAAAAACCGCTTAGTCTGGTACAAAATTAAATTGCAATCAACTTTCGCATCTCTTCTATATGTGGTGGCAAGTTGGTTTTAATAGGAGCTACACGGTTTAGTGAGTTCACAATTAATTAGTAAGTCGTTAGTTTCCTTAATTACCCCATCCGCTGCAAACCTGAAACTTCACTTCCATAATCTATTGATTCAGGATTCAACCTTTTCCTCTAAATGTTCAAATTCAGATGAACTTTGTATTTGCCAGTTTGTACCTGGTTGGTATTACAAAACTTGGACGAATTATTTTGAATGATGACATCCGAACTTGATAATGGCATTGTGCACTCTGCTACGCTCGATTTCTCGTCGAAATCTTGAAATTTCTTAAGCTTACAAAAGGTATAGAGGCTTTGATTTTCCCATTTTAAATAAAAACTGAAACCTATTTTTTCTCCTACAAACTGTAAAAGAAAATCAGTAACTACAAAAAAAAAATTAACATAAAACAAACAACGTGTGCGATTCTGTAATGTAATTTCCCGAGTTCGTGACCTTAGCACGAGTTTTTTTTTATAGTGGGGTCTCTGTTTCTTAGTAATATGGTAATATGATGTTTCTATTCGATTGAATGATTTGGATTTTCTGGTAATAATCCTATTGAAGACTTTGCGGAGTCCTTCTTTTGTAGTTTAGTCACATTCTCTGATCATTTTTGGGACTATTTTATTCATTAATATTCAACCTATAATTTTGCTTAGAATGACTCAGATTCTTTTATATTTGATATACATATTTGTTATGATGTCATTGTTTTAGTTTCTCAATTTCGTTATTTCATACGTCACTTCCTTTGTTTTTCTTCGTACCTTTTACTTTTTCCATCACCATCAGATTTATATGCTTATTGGCTGTTCCTAGTTTATGTCTTCTAGCTATTTTTAGCTTAGTGTTAATTATGGCTTTACATCACAACATTCTATAATCAGTTCCTGTCGTCGATTAACTATATCTAGAGTATTTATGGAATACAGTTTTCCTATTTCCAGAAAGCAGAAAGTTTATCAGTATTTGATTTTGCGTGTTTCTAGTCCGTATTTTCTTGATTTCTTCTTTTTTTAACCTATAATACGTGAGCTGAGATCGCCTTTTGTATGTGTAGCGAGGCAAAACGGACCTTTCTACAACGATAATATAAATTTTAATTTCCCTAATCCATTTCACCAAGATACAAAACTAGGTTAATTCCTGGAATAATATTCAAAAACTAATTTTCCCACCGGAAAAACTTTTGGAATTCCAGCTTAAAAGCTGAGAAATACGAAAATAATCTTAAGTTAACACCATTTAAAACTTCTCTGAAACTTTCATTGACGTATTTTTAAGCCAAATTGTTTTTCGTCTTTTAATTTTCGATTTTATTTTCGGTAGCTCAACGTGATTTAATTCTAGATTTCTATATGGGTCTTGAATGAAAAATATTGTAGATACCAGATGATTATTTATATTTTGCACCCACACCTATCTCACCTGTTTGAAGATGTTAAAGAAAGAAGTTTCCACTAATACATCAACTAAGAAGTTTCCCTGTACATTTTGATATATGATTTATTATTTATGACATTGAAGTTTTGTAGTTGTACTTGTCAGAATGATATACCTAATATTTCTCATTATGAAAACGTTCTAAGTTTATACATCAATCTTTACAAATCTTTTACTTCCTACTTCACATCTGTCCTGCGTTTACTTATGGCTTACAGAAGAGATACCCAGAAATTTCAAATGTGAAAGTTGTAGGTAATATCAGAAACTTTGCAATGGAGTTAGTTACAAGTGTACAGGGTGTATTTTCTCCCGGTCTATTAGGAATAAACCTTAAAACCCTAATATTTACAATCAGGTTTGAAAGGCTAATCCAATAGGTCAATAATATACGGAATGTTCAATTTAAAAAAGTTTAACTTTGCTTTGCCACATTTTTGTGACACATCCTGTATAATTGTAACTAACTTCATTGAAAACTTTCTGATATATCTACAACTTCCACATTTGACATTTCGTGGTATCTCTTCAAACATGTGAGGTAGGTGTGTGTGCAAAATATAGGCAATCACCCGGTACGTACTTATAACCAATCCCCAACAATTTTTTTTTTCACTATACTATTATTTTGTTAGACACAGAAAAAGTTAATTCAATGAAAACCATAATCAAGTCTCAATTAGGGTTAATCTTTTTTATTATTTCGTATTTCCATCCATCTCTTACCTACCGCCTACCGCTAAACAATAATGATAAATCAGTCTAAACAGTAATATAATTATATAATTTACTTATGTAGACTCCAACCTGATGACCTGCTCATCTTGTAAAGTTTTTAAAAAATAGATGATCTCCGTCAAGAGTTTATTTAACCAGCAGGAGCTTGATCACCCATTCACCCAGCCAGCCAGGTCAGGGTCATGGCAAGGCCAATAACCAGCTCTCGTTGTATGAAAATTCTTGGCATTTAAAATTATCCTGTATAGAATAAGATTTAAAACTGGAATGATTTTTTTTAGAGAAATGAACATTTTATTTTAAAATTATGATGGTTTGTGGTAAATTAATTATATTTCCAAGAATAAGACTAAGCCTGATGGCCAATCTAGGAAAATAAATTTGCAAACAAAAACCGTGCCTTATCACTAATTGGAGTTCAAAGTTTTAACCCTTTCACTCAACTTGTCCTGTTTAAGGGTTAGAGTTTTCTTTAAAGGGATTTTCCTAGCTTATACAAAGCATGCCTAATTAAAGTTTGACACAGCATCGCCAGCCTGGGGTCTTAACTCTGGGGTAAAGATCCATTTTGTAATTAATATTACACAATAACTTATATTCTCCAGGGTTAATAGACTGAAAGCTATTACTTAACTTTTAATGTAAACACAACAATCGTGTAATATAATCACAGCATATAATGCTGGTTCCTGCAACAATCAGTCCACGTTAGAGTTGATGTTGATGTTTTAGGAATTTGGTTCATTATAGGTCAACACTTCTCTAAAATTTTGTATGCATGCATTCGTCAAATTGGCGAATTTTGCACTTCACATTTTTTTCATATTGAACACCCTGGTTTTGTTCCAAATCTAATTGGCAAGATGGCAAGTAAAATAAACTTTTCCTACGAGCGTGCGCAAAGTAGTACTTTTCCGCACGCATTTCCGGGCTCAAAGTTACACTTTTCCGCACTCAGTGCGGATACAGGCCTTATCCGCACTGAGTGCCGAAAAGTAATTATAATTGTCAAGCAACAATAAGTGCACCTGTCGACTTTGACACATGATGACAAATTTTTCCTCTGTTTCTATATCAGCCAACATCTATACAAACACTAAATATGAATTAACTTTGACACATTGTCAGATTTGTTCTCTATTTATATGCAAAAATCTACAAACTTTCTCATCAAATTTAAACGCTTTAAGATGAACAGCTCTGACGAGGATTTTCTGTTATTTTTTTTTGTTATTAATTTTTTGATAAATGCATAGGTTCCTTTTAAGTTAATTAAAAATAATTAAACAAATTATCGTTTTTTTTTTTAAATTTTTGTTATTACCTACCTGATATGAAGCTCGTAGGAAAAATTTTGTTCCTAACACGTGCGCAAAGTGTCTTTTCCGCACGCAAACACGTATCCGAACTCCGCTTCGCGTCGTTCGTATAACTGTGCTTGCGTGCGGAAAAGTAACACTTTGCGCACTTGTTAGGAAAATAACTATATCAGCCTTTTACTCTTGTTTTTCAGTCTGTATTTTTTTTTCTTTATCAGGTTAATGACAATAATATTAGGAGGCTTTACCCTTTCCAAGCACCCAAATTGGTTATTTTGTGTTCTGCTCTAATTTTAAATACATATTAGGATACATTTTATAACAGAAGCTTTGTCAATGAGAATCTAATTATGTTCATCAGACAATAAAGTTTATTTAAAGTAAAAGTAAAGTATAATTGATTGGAAGAAAAAAGTGGCTATACTAATGCATTATCATATTATGTGCAGGCTACTTGGGGTTATTGAGTCATTCTGGATTCCATTCCATTCCATACACTCTCATTTCTAGCAACCCTACAATGCCTCGATTGCACGGTTTACCCAAAATCCACAAACTGGACATACCCATCAGGCTAGCAATATAACATCCCAGTTTCCTTAGTAGCTAGCTTCGTTTTGAAGCTAATAGCTAACTTCACAGGTTTTGCCCCAGAATTTGGTGTGAAAAATTCCATTGAGTTAGCGAACAAACTCGTCCAACTTCAGCTACCATGTAGTTACCTGCTAATGTCTTTTGATGTCTCAAATCTTTTCACCACAGTGCCCAAATCCGAAACTTTCAGTATTATTGGTGACCTTTTGAAAAGCAAAACAAACTACTCCAATACCACACCCATACTCTCTCTATTATTGAATCTCTGCCTTTCACAGGATTTTTTTGTCTTCAACAATAAATTCTATCAACAGCCGGATGGCCTGGCTATGGGCCACACTTTGTCTAGCTGACACCTTAATGGATTATCTTGAGTCCAAGTTCATTATTACCGACGCCAATAGGGAAATATTACACTGGTATGTAGACGATTGCCTTTGTGTTCTTAATTGTGATGCCGAGGGAGCGAGCCTTTTTCTGAATAAGTTGAACAACCTCCACCCCAATATTTCTTCCACTTTGGAACTCGAGGTTGACAACAGATTAAATTTTCTCGATCTAAACATTCACAAGGACTCAAATGAATTAGAATTCTCAGTATTCAGGAAACCAACCCAAACTGCTCATGTGATCCCTTTCCACTCTAACTATCCCTATCAACACAAAATGGCTTCTTTCTACTGCTACACTCACCGTCTTCTGAGCATATACCTATGGCCTTCGCTAGCTACAATCAAGAATTGAAAACCAGCCTGGTTGAGACTTGATCAACAAAATCAAGCTTAGGAAACTCAAAGAAGAAATATTTCCAAACAAACTTCAGAATATAAAAATACATTTCAATCTCATTTATTAATCTGTTAATAAAAAAATCTTCAATATATTTCTTAAATATCAAAGTGACATACAAATCTCCTACAAAACTAAGAATAATTTGGGCTCTTGCTTGGTCAACACAAGGACAAAATTGACAAACTAGCTGTTGTCTATAAGTTAGAATAAATTCGTGCAGTTGTTCTTATACAGTGAGGTGCAAGTTACTATGTATATAGGATCCAAGTTATTTAGCACCACAGGGGTGATAGATAGATATCTCGAATTTTGAAATTCAGCTTCTCTAGGTTCAAACCATACATTTTTGACTTGCAATAACCACCGAGATCGTTAGGTGTAAGATCAGGAGAACTGGTTGGCCGCAGTACTGTAGATCTTGACCCAGCAATGAGACGGCTTGGAAAAGTAATATTTAAATACTCCAGAATGAAACTCGTATTATGGGCTGGACTAGGACCCACTTATCTTCTAATTTCTGTTTGCTGTTACAAAAGATCCAAATATTTTGAAACAGTCATTGAATCATAGAGTTACCATCAATGAATTACTCCATTACTTTTGAGGACACTGGGTCCAAGTTCAAAATATCTATTTAAATTTTCTCTAGACCAATAACGGCTGGGACTAGGATTATGTCAACCATGGAGTTGAAATGTTGATTCATTTGTAAAGACAATTTTTCTAGGAAGATATCCGTTTTCGTTTGCCTTATTCATCACAGTTTCACAAAACTCCATTCGCCTGATGTACGAATTATACTTATTTTTTTTTCAGTAGCCTGCTCAGTGTTCACCGTCCTTGTACTTGAGTCAATCTCGTGCGCAAGCGCACGAGTTGATTTAGTTGGAGTTTCGTTAGGTAACTAATGCTAACAATATAATTTCTTTTGCTTCTTGCTTCTCAATGTTTTCCTGGACGTTATTCCGTTCATGGTTTCAGGGAGAAACGCACCTGTCCCTAGAAATAGTAGTAATGCAGGAAGAATTCTATCAGGATAATTTTCTCCAAATAAAAAAAGTCATTTACATCCACTTAACTTAACTTAACTTAACGTACGGAAAATTATAATTAACCTACGAAACTGAAAAGGGGTGTGTTTACAATGAAGTAAATTTTCCTACGTGTAATCACCATTGATAATCACAGACTAGTTCAATCTGTCCGTCATTCATAATTATTATTGAAATTAACGCACGAATTTCCTTAAGTTGAAGTTGGTTCAACTTTTCCGTGTGTTACGTTATTTTCTTGATTTTTAAGTGGATGTAAACAACTACATATAAGTACATGATCTTCGACTTTTCTTTATGATACATTTTCTGTACGTTAAGTGGATGTAAATGACCCTGTCTTGACTTTTTCAGTGACAGGTCTTTCTACGTTTCCTTTCTACCTGGTTGTCATCAGGTTAGCGCTGAATAGATTTGTCATTTTGCGGCATGCGAACGACTGCAAATTCGTCAGGTACATCCTATAGGTATACCTAGTAGCCTGCCCCTTACTATATAGGACGTACTTGTAGACCATTAAAGACACGAATCGCTGAACACTTATTAAGCAGGTCTAATTCAGTATTTGGTGGACATTTGAAATCCACAAATCACACGTTCAGTCCTGGATCTAACTCAAAAATTCTCCACCAAATTAGTTCCAACTACAATCGCCTAGATTTTCTTGGGGACATCCACATATCCAATGAGCTGGAAAGTAACCCCTTTTTGTTTAAATATTCAAGTTAACCCCAATGTGCCTTACATCCCTCTACATAGCAGATTACATAATTAACCCACTTTGATGTACTGGAGCTTGATTCCGCTGGATTCGACCGTTGAAACTTGGCTGGAGAATCCATAATTAGAAAGACGACAATTTTCTTTTTTTTTAAATTTTTCATTCATTCATCTTCTCTATGTGCCCAGATGAACCATAAGGACTTAATCCAGATTAGTTGATAATGGCCCTTTGCACCGACCTTTTTAAGGGAGGTTTAATGATAATCTACGGTTAAAGTGTCATTTTCACTTGGTAAAAATGTCACTTTAGGCTTCGATTATTGTTAAGCCTCCCTTAAAGTGGTTGGTGCCAACGGCTATAAAACCAGATTAGGACTTTTTTTTTATATGCAAATTTTTGAACTAAGCGAGATTAAACTCCCAAGTCCATAGGGTGCATACGAGTGTTATAATCTAACCTCTTCAAGCAGAGTATTTTCTTTTATTACGTTGGCAACACACACGCCACTGGAGTCTATTCTGTTGGCGTCTCTGCATTGTTACCGGCTATGTTCCGATATCAACTGGCAGTACTAGATACTGTGCTGATTTTACTGTCATTTGCCGTTCCGATTTCAACAGCGCACCCTTGTGGTCATTCAGTACTGAATCGACTGAATCCAGTATACTGAAAATAATATCGGAATGGCATCCAGTAAATTCAGTACTGACAGTTGATATCGGAACATAGCCACCACCTGATGGCAATGAACTTGTCACTTATGACATATCACATCATAACCAGGGGGCGGATTACGAACTCTCGATTCGAACCGAAACCGCCATGGCTTTCGAGCGCATTCGATGCATTCGCATGGAGTACGTTCGAAATCCATGGCGGTTTCGGTTCGAATCGAGAGTTCGTAATCCGCCCCCAGGCTTTTCGAACAAGGATAGTGACCACCACAATGACTTAAGGGATTATGTAAAGATGACGTCAGTCGTCAGTGGGACTTTAAAAAGTTGAACGAAAGGCAAAATGTGATCTTGCTTGACACCACATTTCTAATTTGCAAGCAATAATTGCCTATTTTAGGGTAATGCCTTTAACCCTCCAATGCATTGGGACTTTATTGTGTCTGTCCATCGCGATTTTCAATGAATGTGTAGTCCAGTCCTTTCACAACAATTTTTTAGAACATTTTACAATTTTTTTTCATACAAGGTGTCTTTATTCAACAGGTCAAAAAATGCTAGATTATATAGAGGAACCATATAGGAGTAGTTTGAGATAGGACACCAATGGTCAGAAGTGCGTCGTTTCCAAAATACAGGCTGTTGAAATTTAAACAACTCCTTTCATATCATCTGAAGGGGTAATGCTAGGCTGTTCAAATTTTCAGGGATTATTGATGTAGGAATGATATTTGGAAATTCCAAAATTTGAAACAAATTGCTTCTTTTTTCAAATTTTATTTTTAATTTTTTTTTGGGATGGTTCCAGGTAAAAAATGGGGGCGCATTATAGGAATCTTTAAATATCATTCCTACATCAATAATCCCTGGAAATTTGAACAGCCTAGCATTAGCCCTCCAGATGATAATGAAAGGGGGTTGTTTAAATTTCATCACCCTTTATTTTGGAAACGACGCACTTCCGACCATAGGTGTCCTATCTCAAATTACTTCTCTATGGTTCCTCTATACTTTTCTATGGTTCCTCTATACTTCCTGTGCACTTTAACTGACAAGTGAATACAACCTTCTCTCTCAAATTTTGATTCGTGCACTGAGGATGGCCGAGAGACCGAAAGCGCTATGCTAAGATATTCATTAAATCGATTTGCTCGAAGTTCATTGGTTTGATTTTCCTGATTCTGGATTCTGGCATATAACACATGTAAATGGACAAATTATTTCACAGGCAAAGTCAAAAAACCAATTTGCAATGATCCAAGATAATTCTGCATTTTTTTTTCAATTATACCAAAAACATGTTACATAAGTGCATACTAAAACACACATAAAAATATCAAAATGGCAATTATCCGTGCCCGTTTAAATCTAGAAATGCATTGCTACTACGCAATTTATGAAAAGCGTTTTGAAACCGATACATTTTTTGAACCAAACCTATTATCTAATAATTATTGGCATAACTTAAGAAATACAACTTGGTATACTACAATAAAAAAAGTACATACTTTCATACAAGAATAGCAAAAAATCCTAATGTGAAGGTTGCTCTAAATGAAACAAAATAAACTTGTGCAAGTGTGCAACAATCAAGTGGTTTTTTGATAAATAATTTCCAGCTTCAAAATTTGTTTAATTTCATCGATAAACTACAAACAAATTTGATCAATAATTTATATCTTCGCATGCAAAGATAAAATCAAGCATCTACACTTATAAATTGTCTCAATGCCAACCTAAAGTATTGTTTTATAATAAAATCTAGTTATAGATTACTTCAAATTGTTATTGTCTAGAAAGTAGTCATTTTGTTTATTTTTAAATGAATAAAACTCTGAAAATAACAACGTTTGGCTACAGATCCAGGCCTTGAATCAACAAACATGTATTTTTTGAAGATTAATGTGTTGTTTTTTAAAACAATGCGGTTTTTGGTGTACAAAGTCAGATAAATTTCATAAAAGACAACGTGTGCCCTGTGCAAATTTCATAACATTAATAAATCTGCTTGTCCATCAAAGTCCGTGTTTCTGACAAAATTACATTATTTATTCAAAAAAGCTGAGACCCGTAATTAAATCCGTCAATTAATTTGATTAATAATATCACGTCTGAATTTTTGTTTCAATACTAAGGAAATGTGCCAATGCTTGATACACCATGAACGTAACTTAATTTTTTGGAAAATTTTTACTTAGATATATTAGAATAATTCGAGGTGAAAATTTAACCTATATCAGTCTTGTATTGATTCCAATTGTTCTACCCCTCCGCAGTGATACGAAAGAACATCATCCTCAGTAAAAACTTTATTAATAAATTCAAAAGTCTTGATAACCTTGACCGACAAAAGATTTGGAAACACTCCTTTTCCGGCTTGTTCTGGGTTCATTGTGTTGAAATCCAGCATAAAGAAAAGAGTAGAAATGCAGAGATCAATACCCCTTGTAACGTTGTCCTTGTGAAAATATGGTCCCCTTCATTTTTAGAATCTGGGTCTCATAGTCTCACGCTGAGAACCAGTTATATTGTAAAAGAAAATGTTTTTGGCAGATTAATTATGTGTTTCGGATGTGTCGTAAAGTAAGATTACTTAGAATTTTACCATTTTTTAAAGCCCTGGGGGATAATTTCTTTATCAATGTTTAAAGTTTGAGTTAATCTGTTTATTGATCTTGCGTTGTTGGGAAGGATCAACATACTCTAACGTCTAAGGTACTTTTGTGCCTTGTTTCAGAGAGCCTCAGCAGTAAGCACACTAGCAGTTCTGCTTCTTGGTGTATAGGATTTTTACGCTATATTTAGAATGACGTCACATTTAGTAAATGTATGCTGCCAACCTAACAAAATTAAAAGTACTTTTTAACGCATTTAAAGTAGGGGAATTTCAGATCTTTTTGGTTGGCAACGGTGCGCGACGTTGTATGATATACATAGTCTAACTGGACAACATAATCTTGAACAAATTTTCGGAAGTATTCAGTTAATCCCAAAAATTGACGCACTTGCTTGACAGTTTTGGGAGTTGGAAATTGTCATACAGCATCGATTTTTGCTGCACCAGGTCGTACACCTTGTTCATCTATTTCAAAGCCTAAGTAATTTATGGACATGGCGAGGAAGACACATTTCTCAATGTTTAATGTCAAGTTTTCACTTTTAAAAACCTCTAGTATTTTCCGAATGCTTTCTAAATTTTTTTCAGGAATTGTACCGGGTAAAATGGCATCATCTATGTAAACTGCAGTAATATTGCGGTATGGAGCTAGGATCTTGTTCATCATGCGTTGAAAGACTGCTGGAGCATTGCATAAACCAAATGGCATCCGATTATATTCATAATGTCCCTCTGGTGTTTTAAATGTCTACTTTGTTCAGCAATAAGTCAGAACTTAGGTCTAAGGTAGTGAAAATGGAAAATCCGTTCAACTCATCTATTTGATCATCGATTCGAAGGGGAAATCTATCCTTGATTGTTTTCAGGTTTAATTTTCGATAATCAATGCACATTCGATCTTTTCCGTCTTTCTTCTTAACAAGTAGCACAGGAGAAGCGTATGATGATTCAGATTCCCGAATTATTCCTGCGTCCAAAAGTTCTGATAAAGTTGCCCTTACTTTTTCCTTTTCCAGTTCAGCCATTCTGTAAGGTCTGTAGGTGAAAGGTTTATCTTCTAAAAGTTCCATTTCTAGTACTGCAGATCTAGCTCCACCAAGATGCTCAGATCTGTCCCAAAAAGGTCTCTATATTCTTGAAGAAGCGTCATTAGTTTCTTTCGTAAGATTGCATCAGTAATACCAATGTTAATATTTTCTTCCTTGAATAAAGGAAGTTGGTTAATGTCCACTCTTAAAACTTGCTCAGAGGTATCGCTAATATCTAATTCACAAGAAACATCTCTTATTAATGGATGTGTATTGCCCAATGTGGGATCTCTTTCAGATAAATCAATTATTGGAATAACTGCTGTTTGGTTTTCAGCTAGATTGATTAACATTCTAGGAATAGCGTATTCGGCTCCAAGTTGACATCTGAAGCTTGCTTCAACATAGAGGTTTCCCTGGAATTAAATTTTACTGATGACTTTCCAATTTCCAACATGATTTGATGGAAGTACGATTGGTTCTGGTAGCCATAGTTTAATTTTCTTGTAAGTTTTAGGTTGTTGAAGTTCACTGAATTTCAAGTTATCGCTATCCTTAAATATCATTATTCCTGTCTGTTCAGTAAATGTTTGGCCAATCAATAACCAACTTCTTGAAAGTGGTCTGGAACTACAAGACACTTCACAGTTTTTTGTACCTCATCGACTTTTAATGTCATTATAATTTTGCCCAAAACCTGAATTCTTTGGATGCCATAGCCCTTTAGGCTGCGATCACACATAGAAATTGGACCGTTTTCCTTCAATAAGGAACAAGGAATAACTTAAAAATCGACAATATTTGGTCTCAAAACGGATTATCCATATATTTAAGTTTTGACCCAGATGAGAAAGCTCGCCAAAAAGCTTATGTGGATTATTTACCCTTGATGGACCAATGAACTAAGATGTCACGTCTTATAATTTAAAATATTATCAACTGCAGTAATGAAATAAAAACATTTTTCTTCGAGCATGATGTGTTGGAAATGTATGCCTTCGTTAATAAATGAGACGTGCAGTCTCCAAAATGAATGAAGTATTTATATATGTTTACTTCTTAAACTTCAAAGGACGTGCCTGCGATATTTATCACTATAATAATACATAATATTAAAGAGACAAGATATATGCAAACAAAACTTGAATCATAATACCTACTATACATCTGCTCTGGGAAATATACATTACATAAACATATGTTTATTATTTCCATGAGTCTCATTTCTACTATTTTGTCCAAGCTAGTAATTTTTTTTTGCTGAGGACGATAGAAATTTTGCGAAATGCGCTTCAGAATGGAATAACAAACTATCGAGACGAAACTTTATTGTAATTATTTCAGGTGTTTTTGTACTCACGGGCCAAAGAGCCGCAAGGTAATTTTATACTCAGTAAAGTTAAATTAAATTACTTTTTGAAATAACATTAAACTTTAACCGAGAGAGTTTTGAGTGTGTACCTACCTAATCAGTGAAGTTTCCAACGAGAACATTTAATTAGAAACAACATTCAATATGGAACTATTTTTCATTGGGCTTTAAAAATGTAAATTTCCTTAAGAAAAAAATTTTGAACTCTCATTATTTTTTGTGAATAAAATTGAAGTTAACCTTTTGGGGCAAAGTAGAACTTTGTCTTTTTATCGTTTAATTTATTCTTCCCTTGTGGTTCAAATTATGGACGGGATTGTGGCTTGACACAGTAATTCAGCAATAATTATTCTTACTTTTTCTCTGAACCAGGTTTTAAAATTGAAGGAAGGAATTTATTGGCTTCCAGAGATAGGAAGCTTTTTTCATAGATTTTGGCTTCAAATCTAGGAATCAGGAGTTTGGGTTCCCAGTGATCATTTAGACACAAAATCTCAACATAAAATTTTTGGTTGACAAAGACAGTTTGCAAACTACAGAAAAAGTTGTGTCAATCTATAAATTTAGAGACGACATTGCGCAATTTTCTAAGGCGTACCTATGCCGTAAGCCTAATAATCCTTAAAGCCGACAACATGTTTATTAATAACATGATTTATCTAAAAATTGGAAAAGTGACTTGTTTGTAGGTACCTATTCCAAAAATGTTGAGGAAAATTGAAAATTCAAAAGATCCTTACTGTCTTTAATAATATAAACGTTTTGATTCAGGTCAGTTTAATATTATAATGAAAGGTTCTAGTTTTGAATATGAATGTTTATAAAGTACCTATGTATATTAGCATCAGCATTTTACTTGCGTAATTATTATTTCGACACAATTGATTAATAAAACTGAAATTGGGTTAGAAAAGCGACACCAAAGGTACCATTTAGAAAAAAAAATAGAAACAAAACCTTAGCTTTAAAATTTTTCCCTAACTAGGTTATGTAACCTCTTGATGAAAAAGTAAACCATCATAATGCAGAGCTTCAGTAATTTGTTCCAACTGAACCAACAACCTCAGATGTCGCATCATCATAACCACCATGTGGCGCCACCGCACCTAAATCGCCATATGGGCTACTTGGGCCATTACAATCACCACAACGTGAACAATTTTTCTCATTATCAGCCCACTCCCTCGCCGAGCATAAGCATTGAAAGTTGCCCAGAAACTCCTTCAGATGAGAGCGAAAACCAAAGCTTCAGCTCTAAGTCCGAACACTCATCTTCACCAAAAGTTGAATATAGTTCATCGCCAAAGGAGAATTTCTTCAAGAGGCACGGACACCATCATCACCATTCCATTCAGGAATTGATTGGGCACTTTAGGAAAAAAGTGCACCATTGGAGATCGGAGAACGGTTATAGGAGAAGCTCGTGCAGCGAGGGCGGTAATAATGCAGCTGATGAGTTTAGGATGAGGAGCAAATCGTTGGATTGTAGTAGCAAAAGGCCATCTGTCAGCGATTGCGAGAGTACTTACAGGATTTATAATACTATATTGAAAGAAGGTAAGAATTTGACAGAAATATATACAGTTTATACGAAGTCAATTCAAATAGCCTCAAAACTGTGTAGGCGGCATCTTCTGATGAAATTAAGCATATGCTTAGAATAAGAAGCCTAGGACTTAGAATAAGAATTCTTCGTTTTTGGGAATTCCTAGACTGTTGCACGCATATGCTTAATTTCATAAGAAGATGCCGCCTACACAGTTTTTATGCTATTCGGATTGACTTCGTATAAACTATACTTAATTAATCGTATATGTTGAAATAAATATATCGTGCAAACCTTGGCAAAGATGCCTTAACCTTTTAAGCGTTTTCTTGAAAAATTTGCATTTAAATGGCGTGTCACCAGAAACTATCAGGATATCCGATACCCCTGATATTTTTCTTATTTTTATAACTACCTTGAAGTAAATTATTATTTGTTGTTGCTTTCAATACTGTTACTGATGTAGACCAAACTAGTTTTAGAAAGATCCAATTTTTCTGGTTCATATTCATGTTGATTATACAGGGTGTTAATAAATAGTCGGATCAAACTTCTAGCATAAATAGTACTCATTAAAATAGAAAAAAAGTTAATAGAAACATGGGTCCGCGAATGCTTAATTTTCGAGATACAGGGTGTCAAAGTTTGAAAAAAAATCGTTTTTTTAGCTCAGAAATCCCTTTTCCAATTTTCTTTTTAAAATTTGGCAGGTTTGTTTGTGATAACAAAAGGTATCTTTTAACTGGAATATGACTTGTTTGATCCGAAAAAAAATATTAAAGCTATAAAAAAATAGTGACATGCCATGTTTTTTCTACTTTTACCAACGTAGTTGCCCTCTGGGGCGCCACTGAAATAAATCTAATTGAGTCAGAAGATGCCTTTTGTTATTACTACAAAGAAATCTGACAAGTTTAAAGAAATTTCGAAAACGGATTTTGAAATATCGATTTTTTCAAACTTTGACACCCTGTATCTTGAAAACTAAGCATTTACGGACCTATGTTTCTATTAATTCTTGTCTTATTTTAATGAGTACTATTTATCCTAGAAGTTTAATCCCACTATTTATTAACACCCAGTATAGGGTGGCTCATTGGAAATCGTCCACATAGGATAATGGAGAACGTTGCATGGCAAATTGGTTCCAACATGATTTTGAGGCAAATAACAAACATAGGTCAAAGTTTACTCTTTGCTTCCTCATTTTTTGGGTACTTAAAAGGTTGATGAAATATAATGGAATAGCTAATTTTTTTAGAGCAATTCTTTGGGTTAAGTCTGGCCTCTCTGTATATACACATTTAACTTTTATTTATTCCATATTATAGTTTTTGGTAATCCCAGATATGGTATTGGGTTCAATTGATGGTTTTGTTCAAGAAAATGTTTGCAATACTGGAAAAACTAACTCCGTTTAATTGTATATTTTTGTACAAACCTGCATCAGGCAGTTGAAGACATGTTTCCATATAGAAAATACATTTTTATGCTTGTCAAGTTAAAAATAGGCCTCTCTGCGCGACTTGTAAAAAAAAAATAACTGCATTATACAATAATACTATACTCAATTCAGAATGATTGCTCTTGATACTACGGTGAATGCGCTTTTTATATAAATTATTGTTATTTTGCTACGCCTCAACCCACTAAAATGTCTGACTTTTCAATTTCTAAATTTTCCATAAAGTTATTTTCTGCAGCCACACGTTTAATAAAACTCTAATGATCCGGAAAACAGGATTAAATCGAGGAAAACAGGCTTCGTTCGCAACAAGAATCTAAATATAGAGTTTCGAAAACGGAGAGTTTGAGGATTAAAGTTTTTTTTTTCTTCAATACTTTTTATCATTTGTGTCAGGGAAATTGTTTCTGAACTTTGCTTCTAATTCCATTTAATGAGAAATTAATATAAAAATGCTTCCGACATTTCCAGAATGGATTTTTATGGTTTGGTTTAGCTTCTAACTCACCATGACCCAGTGTTTTACTGTTTACTTACAGTGAAACATAATTTTATGTTGTATTTGGATAATGGGTCAATTTGATCCCAGTTAGGTTAAAGGCATTCTTAGGTACTTTAAGGCCCGGTTTATTCACCTTATGGAAATCTGTGAGGTAATGCATTCTAAAGAATAAAAACGCAATATGTAATCCTATTAGTCGGTTAGTTATCCGCCTACTAATAGGATTATAGATTAGTGAATTTGTCTTGTGAACACTTACCAGTAAGTTTATGGGAATATAAATAAACCAGGCCTTTAACTACATACTTGATTCCTGTGTGTACTTTAGTGATTTTCTTCTGGACGCAATGGTGAATGCTTGTTAACATAATTTATTTTCTGTTCTATAATAATTATTATTACACAGAAAGCTGCTCAGGATATCAACTGTAAACTGTATACCTATTATTAAGCTTTTATATTCTAGAGTAGTATAAGAAATTATATTTCATGTTAGTCCTATATTTAAAATAATATAAAACATCTGCCATTGAAAATTGATGTTGCTAAAAACTTTCACAGCCGCTCAACTGATATCAGGTTTTACTGATTTAAAACTTCATTCCAGAACTTTACACAAAACATCTATCGGAATTGGAGTCAAACAGTAGTTTGACTTTACTAGTGCAGAGTTTAATTTTCTAGAAACGTCGGGCATTCACTTCTAACGGATTGATACCCCAAAATAATGATACTCTCCCATCATGTGGGTTTAAATCCCAATTTAGATTTTGAAACAGCTTTTTTTTCCTTTTAAGAAAAACTTTATGTTAGCTTTGAAATATATTTTTAGCAAATAAGTCACAGCTCACAGCTGACGTCTCATTTTATTTTCATCCTCATTGATCGACAGTAAAGTGATAAAAAAATAAAAACGATACAAACAAGTCGTATTTTTGGTTTCATATAGAGGCTTTTCCACATTATTATACGATGTTACAATATAAAAGCTCCATCTCTCTGAAGTGAAATAAAAATACTCGCAATAGCGTGATAATCTTGAGATATTTGTAGCCTTGAATGAAAGAATTTTGAAACCAAAAAAAGAAAATTAAGGGTTTGAGTCACTTTTGAAGATCTTTCAGAAGTGAGTAGTAATTTACATAATATGTACATACTTGAAAAAATACTTTCAATAATTCGTTAGGTAGGTATCATAGACATGTGTGTAGGTAGCAGCATAAAATTGAATATTTTAACTCTAACGCTCTAACTATCCGACCCACGCATGATGCTGTGTTTGCTGCAAACAGTTTTAAATCGGATTTATTGGTTGGAGATTGTAGGTCACCAAAAGGTCGCCATCGTTTACGGTCTTCTGGCTTAGCAGCAATACTTTTCTCAATCAAAATATAAATTGCTGCGAATCCTTTTCGGTCTGCCGATTTGATGCGGGCATGTTAGGGAGAATCAAGGTCACAAGCTTCATCTGAATTATGCAATTTGGTATTTTTAGAGCATATACGCCAAAAAAGACTCTTTCGAAAGTAAGTAAGTAAGTAAAAAGACACATATTTGATTCAGAACTCAGTTTCTGAATAAGTTCATTTACTATGTTTCACTCCTGAAAAGGAAAATCAAAATATTATCAGCATCTTGCTGATTATGCTCGTAAGCACTACATTCATCCATATTTAGCAGATGTCTCAAACTGTAGAAATCCTTTTCTATGTTTAGATCTTGTCTCATTAGGAGGCATTATGTTCAAGTGAAAAATCCCAGCCTCGGGGTCTGCATAAGAATTCAGTATCAACACGTTGGAGAGGGTATATTATGTCGTAGGTCTTAGACCAGTTAGTTGAATACTCAAGTCGTAAGGTACATAAAAAAAAAATATTAAAGCAAACATTCGTTTCTACAATTTTACACGATATTCGTTACAGATTCTTACAATTTCTATTGTATCATCAATAATTTATGAAAACAGTTCAATTAGAGGCAACTACGGCGACTTACTGAACAAATACACAAACTACAAAGAGTATAAAGCGCTTTATCAATTTTAGTTTCGCTCCAAGTCACTTTTCCAGTTGCTTATAATGCCAATTAAACTAGTTAGGTACAGTGAAGCTTGTTTAATGCTGAGGTGACCTTTCACCTAACAAGAGCCAGTTATAAAGCTATTGAACTAGAAATTAGTTTACATAATTGGAATAAGTATGACAAACAGTTACTAAAACAATTATTATTAGGTAGGCTCAAAGGTAAAGCTACTTGACCTCAAAAATCTATTATTAGTGAAACGTTCATCAAATTTAGCCCTAGCATGAAATGAACCATATAGCTAGACAAACAAAAGGGCTTCATTTTCTGGGTCAATTGATTTCAGTCAGTTGACACAGGATAATCTATATATAGTATTTTTAATACCTATTTAGAAGTACCTGTCGTTTTAGTGACAAAACGTATGTCGCTTCTTGACACACAAATAAAATTAGGTTAGGAATTTCCTATTTGTAGATGAAATTGACGTATTAACAGTCGACGTTCGTTTTTGTTGGTAATTTTTTGTTTCACCTGATTCGTGATTGATGAATAAGGATGAGGTTATTCTAAATGGGTACTACAAATACTATATATGCACACCGATAATAATTATTGTTTTGCGGGAAACGCATAATTATTATAAACTTAGAAACTCAATTAGACTTTTTTGTTTCAGGAGCTCAATTAAAACAAAGATCTTTGGATCCGGAAAGGAGACGACAATCTTTAGGTGCCATAATACCCACGAACATTCATCGAGCTTCCGATGCGTTCCTGGATCCACACCATGCGGCCATATTGTTTAGGGATTCACGAGGGGTAAGTTTTTGTGGATTCTGTCTGTTCAAAGTTGTCAATATTGTCGTTTGAACTGATAAAAGTAATACTATCACTCCATGGAACTGGTTCTTCTTTCTTTTTGTTGAGAAACCGGTATTTACTATGGACCCTACTGAAAGATTTTGCACCGTAGAGACTTTGTTGGAATTGGTCTTGGCTGCTTGACCTCAAGCAAACAGTCCGTACTTCATAATTGATTCAAACATGTCATGTTTTGTAGCAGCGTCTTTTGATTCACATTAAATTGATTTTTTTTCATCGCATATACATTAAAACTCAATGCCTTGATGTGATTGTTTCAAAAACGGTTTCTTTTCATTAGAACCCAAAAACTTTAGGTTTGTTCCAACACGCCAAAAAACCGACCCATGAACGGTTTCGAAACCACTCAGTATTCGAATTTCGGATTCTACGCACAAATTTAAAGTTTTGCGCAGAATCGTGACTGTATTGGAACAAAGCTTTTATCTCCAGACACAGGTTTTCGTCGGAAGAAGGTCTGATCTGGTCTTGCTCTATTTGAGCATTTGTACAGTACACTAAATTTTTTTTTTTGAGTTTTCAACTGGATCATCAAGGAAAGGAATGACATGATTCTCTTCTTTTTTCATACCTAATTGTTTTTAAGATGTTACCTAAATTAACGAAGCTGCTTTTCCTATGAAGGCGGCATCCTCATATCTAAGCCACGTTTTGGGTTTTTGTGACTTCAGTCGCATTGGTTGGAGACCCACAACTTCTGTGTATATATCTTTCACCTGTAAGTAGGAATTCCCTAGGCAGCAGGCAGAGAAGACAGCAGGTGCCATAGCGATAGGAATAACCTCTGAGGGAATAACGATCTCTATCCGTTACAGAGTCCCAGCCCAGATGTTCCGCACTTTGTTTAGAGAGAGGGTGGTATGGTCGTTTAGTGTCTTGTCAGCAGTTAGTGATTTAGAGAGTTGTTAGGGTAAAATATCTGCTCGAATTTTACAAATATTTCTTTTGGATTTATTGAAATATTTCACAAGCATTGCTCCTTCTTGTTTCAGAATTCCAATCAGTTCAAGTCAGGTTCTTGAGTTGTATGTTGGTCTCAGGCATTAGCCGTGCCCTTATGTGGTGAATGAATCATCAATCAATTTGATATATTGCTTCGTACATTCCTATACTTTTGAAAAATCTCTCTACAAGTTCCCACGGCTTGTAGGGGATGGTCTTTTTTGGGTGACCTAATCAGTTTCTGAGCTGGGTTATAACCCATTAGACTTCTCAAGTTGCCTTCTGAGGACTTTCTCCGCTCTGCTTCTAGTTGGTCTCCAAGATTTCCAGAAGAAGCCAGCTTCTTGGGTTGTATGGTGTTCACTTCTTTTGCAATACTGAGCATTCGCGAAATCTGCACAAGTTATTATCTGCTTTGCCTATCGTTTTTAGGTGATATTTCACTATGCAATACCCAGTAAGTAGGCCGAAGACTGTTCCAATGTCTCTTCTGTTCTTGGGAAGAAGTTATTCAGATTATTTTGATGGGATAGTTATGAACCTTTTACATGTTTCAGACCCCGAGTCCATCTCGAATGAGTTATCATTTGTTATCATCTGTTGAGTTCTTCCAGTTTCTCTTTCATCTGGTGTACCACAGTGACGCTTTATTGATCCTTAATTTTCAAGGATCTACCGATGGGCCCCATGTTGGGCGCCAATTTATGTAGCCTCTTTTTTTACAAAAAGTGTACTACAGTGTTCGCCAGAGAGCAATATTAGGGTGAGTAAGGAGTGTCTATAGTGGGCGCCAGAAGATTTAAATTTTTAAGTTCCAAATCCTCAAAAGAACTTTATCAAAAAAAATGCATAACAAAATAAATCTGGAAAGGAGGTATCCAAAAATAATTATAACAACTGTCTGCACTCAATTTTGTTTATTTCATTGAAGCTTTGATGTTTTTTCAAAGCCTGAGTGCAAGAAAAATTCCTCGATAAATCTTCGAACTTCAGTTTTTCCTTATCTGGAATTGCCTGTAAGTCTCTATTCTTGGTTCTTTTTTTTCACACACTTCAGTTGATTTGTTTTGAGCAGAAGCTTGTTCAGTTTTTGGCCACCAAATCAACAAAGCGTAGATGATCATGGGTCTGATAAGTGATTACCGTTTGCTGGATTCGATAATAGAGAGTTCTCGTGCTATCCAAATTTCAAATACCGTAACGCTCTTTGACAAGTATGACAGTTCTTACGGTATTACCGTTAGCGGAGCCCGCTATCTAACGGAACTTAGCGGATGTTTTACCGTAACGCTATGCTATGTCAAAACTAGTTTACGCTCCAATTATTTCTGCAAAAACAGCAACTTCTAATAATTCCTCCATAAAAAAGACCAAGGGAAAATTACTCAAGCTCAGGAATCTCAGGATAAATAAAAGTTAGAAAACAAGCGAAAAAAGTTGGGTTAGATGACTCAACTCAGCTGACAAAATGTAAACGTTTAGGATTTGTTTCACTGCGAACGATTTTGGAACAGAAAAAGAATACTCGGAGCTCATATTTTAACACAGAGTATACTTGTTAAATCCCTCAAATCGGTAGAACTGGTTCGGAATCGATCATGAATTGAGTCTCAAAGAACTGTAGCCAAACATTTGGAAATTATTGATCCACGATTCACGAACCGCGAATTATAGGCTGTTCATTTGTACTTGCTCTATCTGCTCGAAAATTATAAAGATCTGCTAGGAGCTGCCATTTATGAGCTTTCAATATATGAGACAAGTGAACGCCAATCTGCTGAGATATGCTTGTAGCAAGAAAAGCAGTACAAATGAAGACCCTACTTAATTCAATCTGCTCCAGCAGCAAATAGTTCCGAATTCTTATTGCAAACCAAGCCATTGGATCACAGTTCTAAGTTTTTGATCCCTGTTCTGGAGTCATTCGTAGTGAGATAAATTCCTGAACTAAGTCCATAATCAATCATCTGAGTTGCTTTCCAGTGATGCACTGCTCTAGAGCGTTTCAGGCTGTTTATAGGCGTGAACTGTTCGTTTTCCCCTCTCCCCTGCCCTCACAAGAACACGATACACGATGCTTAAAGTAGGGTGTGTTCCAGTGAAACAACAGTTGTTTGTAGCAATTGTAGCACTACAGTGTGAAGTTCCGGGTGTGGAGCACCTTAAAATTCGTTACTGGAAAGCGGCTCTGCTCTACGGTAATCCCGAATTGGTTCGGAATGTGATCCGGAAACAAGGCTATATAGTTAAGATGGTTTTATGTTTTTTTTTTTTTTTGAAAATTCAGAATTTAGTTAAAGTACGTTTTTTTTTTTTAAGATAATTCCCCACGTCAAAAATTTAGTAACTATGTTGGCAACACAAGCCTTTTCTGCATAAAAAATTTGAAAGCATTGACAATTTTACATTGTATTGCCAACATAATGTCATTTTGACTTTGATCTTTAAAAAAAAAACACACTTTATTCACGGTAATAGATAGTTCCAAGTTTTTGATTCCTGTTCGGGAGTCTTTCGCAGTACTATAAAATCGTGAACTGGGTTCATAATAATCAGTTAACCGTTGCAGAATAATCCTGAATGAATTTTTGTGCAGAGTGGTTCGAAATGTTGTCCGCGAACAAGGCTATTTAGAGTGCATTGTTCAAATTAACGTAGAGCACATTTCTAATATAGAGAGTTCTCGTGCCGTCCAAATTTCAAATACCGTAACGCTATTTGACAAGTATGACAGTTCTTACGCGGAGCCCCCTATCTAACGGGACTTTAGCGGATTCCTTACCGTACCGCTATGCTATGTCAAAATTAGTTTACCCTCCATTTCCGTCTGCAAGAACAGCAACTTCTAATAATTCCTCCATAAAAAACACCAAGGGATAATTAATCAAACTCAGAATCTTCAAGTTAGAAAATAAGCAAAAAAAAGTTGGGTTAGATTGATTACTGAACGGTTGCGTTCTGGGTGGGAGTGTTACCCTAGAGTAACTCTAAACCCTGTCAGAAATTAACAGGTGCTTACTCGGAACGTTACGCTGGAATCGTTCAGAAATCGGGAGTAAAAATGCCCAGAGTACGCCCAAATTATCGCACTCAATGGGTTGAAAGACGTTCCGGGCTGCGTTCTGGAATGGCTACAGCCAAGCCAAAATTGGCATTTTGCGTTCGAGTTCGGCTCCAACCTATGTGGTTCGGCATTACAGGTGGAGGGGGAAAAGCAGGTTTTGGCATTAGCATCGCCTTCCTTGAACACACCCCTGCGGTTTTTACCAATGAACTATAACCAAAAACTGGAATGCGAACACATATTGACGAACGTGAAGCCTAGTGCCGCTGCTGCGGAGGGGATACCTGTTTTTGTCGCACTCATTATGTTAAATGGCGGAAATTGCTTCCAACACGTATTCCAATTGATGAAACCTGTGAAGGTAAATATGACAAAACTTTCCAAAACGTCATATGTCAGCGAGCAACAGAAAAAAACAACATTCCCCTTTGTGGCATCTGTCTTTCATGGCTAAATTTTTTTGGCAGATATGGCAATGTGTGCGCATTCCAGTTTTTGACTATAGTTCATTGTTTTTTACATTGGTTTTTACCGGGTTTGACATTGACATTCACCGCAACGCCCCAATACATTCAGAAATAGCGCACCCAGAGTGCACTCCAAGTGATGACGTCAGAGCACTCTGACAAACAACTACTCTATTTTCACACTTCATTTCTAAACGTACTCCTGCTGTCAAAATGTGAACAAAATAGGGATTGGAGGATTTTTGCGTATTCGTGTCCGAGAACTTTGAAATACGATGTAAAATACCGTAATGTTAGCGGTACCGAATTAGCGTAGCATCTGAGACACGAGAACTCTTTACCATTTTTTTCGTTTAAGTACCCATGTTTTCCCCCCGAGCTTGCGGCATATGCGAACTGAGCCCCTGCAGATCGCTGTTTTAAGTAACTTTGTGCCTTAGGGTGGCCTTTAGGCCTGAATTCTGTACTTCACTCGAGAAAGATATTCGTAATCAGTTTACACAGGATGCAGGGTGCTCTAAGATCCAGTTTCCTTCTTTTTGCAAACGGGATAAAGGTAGTTTTGCTGGGCTTTATGGATAGTTCTTCTTCCTTGCTCCAGGTTTCTGATGTGTGATTATCGCATCTAGAGGTCGGAATTTATTTCAATGTAGACATAACCAATGACATATTAACACAGATAGACATTACAGTAAACAAAATTTTGTGTCGTTAACATCTAGAAGAGCAATCCACCACCGGTGTATCCCCTCCAATTTGCTTGCCAAATTGTTACGGATTAATATTTTATCCTGTTATGATTTTGCTTCAAAAAGTTGGAGGTTCAAGACTAAAAACGACTACTGGGAACGCTGATTCTGTAAGACAGGCGAAACTCACCTGCAATCGATTGGCATGTCAACGCGCCCATCAAACTTTTATCATATGAGTTAGAGGCAGACAGATAGATAAAGGAGAAGCACCCGTGCGCATTTCTTCATTATTTTGATCAATTGAATGACGGACTCAGAGGAGAATGCGGGTCTTGTTTACACCACTGATGCATCCCTACCAGAACCTTCCTCGATCAGCTCGCCTCTCCTGGGCCATGGGGGGTCACAACAAACATCAGTTTATGAATGAGATGTAGTGTCTATCTGTGTTAAGATGTCATTGTTCCCTACTATGACCCCCTTTCTGGATTTCTATTTTAAAAATTACACTGAACAGAAAATGGTTATACAGGCCTCTGTCTGGATTCAGTAAAGAGTTGATAGGGATGGACACACAAATTTGGTTTGCTACCGACTTTATTTAGAGCAAATGGTCCAATAATCCTACACTAACAATTGATTCCGAAAACCAAAGCAGCAATACCTATTTACTAGTCAAAACTTTGAATTGACTCACTTCAGAAAAACGCGGGACCACCAATCGCAAAATGGAGGCACACAATTAGATAAAAAATTAAATATAAAGATTGAAGTGATAACCAATGTGAGTTCATTTTTCAATGAAGGAGAACAAAAAGTCAAATCTAACAATTTCAAAAAGAGATTTTTTTTTTCAATAATCATTAGATTACCATGGTTCTGGGGTCCAAACCTTACACCACCCCATCTTCAGGTCAAAAGGCTACAAAGAACGTACAAATTATTTTCTAAAAAAAATCTTCTAAAGGATACTAACAATTCAGGTCACAAAGTCATATATAAAAAGTGTAAAAAAGGTGTAAAAAATGCAACATACAAAAAACAGTTAGGGGGCAAATGGCCATACAAGACGAAAACTCTAACATGTAATAGGTCGTACTTTTCGTTTTTTCATAATAAAATTTTCAAATTTTTTTCTTTTCCAAGGTTAGAACAGGGCTGATACCATGTGCCTTAGAAAAGAAAAAATTTTGAAAATTTTATTATGAAAAAACGAAAAGTACGACCTATTACATGTTATAGTTTTCGTCTTGTTGTATGGCCATTCGTCCCCTAACTTTTTTTTGTATGTTGTTGCATTTTTTACACCTGTTTTACACTTTTTATACATGTCTTTGTAACCTGAATTGTAAGTACCCTTTAGAAGATTTTTTTAGAAAATTATTTGTACGTTCTTTGTAGCCTTTTGACCTGAAGATGGGGTGTAAGGTTTGGACCCCGAAACCATGGTAGTCTAATGAGTGATTATTGGAATTGTGAGATTTGACTTTTTGTTCTCCTTCATTAAAATAAAATATAACATCTATGTTCTAAAGGTATAGATAAGATAATATTTACCAGGTAAAAACTCAACAGTCATATGATAGTATACACTAATGGAAAAATAAATTGAAAAATATTAAGGGAAAATCTAGAAATCTGAAGAAAAAAAAAACATTATAAAGTTAAAATCAACTTGCCCGTTTAGTGGTTCTGCTAGGAAAGAGACGTTTTAGAACCAAAACCCTGCAGGAAAACGAGTTTCGTGTTTTTTATACTTAACTGTGTAGTAACTATATCGAACCAATCAGAGGACAGCACCCAAAACAATTCAAAGACCGTATTCACTTCATCAATGAAACACCACGCTGATTAAAAGGGAATAGATAAAAACACACTAGAATTATTTTAAGCTCACCTCTCCTGGCCTATGGGGGGTCTTGTCATCACAACAAACATCAGTTTATGAATGAGATATGGTGTCTATCTGTGTTAAAATGTCATTGGACATGGACATAAAGACCTAGACGCTAGAGGCTTTCCAATCACAATGGTTCTAAATTTTTTTTTCCAGTATGTTAGTATGTTACTTCCGAATTGCAACTATGGGCTTAAAATTATTGGGTCTTTTATGAAAAGTATATTCTGGATTGTTATTTAATTCAAACTTGACGACCAGCGCATTCGTCAATCAAAAAAAAAAAAAAACAACAAATAATTATGTATTTATAGTGTTCAAGGCTTTTGACTTGTAAACAAGATGTTGTTGCCACTATAAGAAAAATAACCAGCTTAAAAATGTTTAACAGATATTTATGGTTACGAAAAAAATTATTTGCAGTAAAATGCTCTGGGCCTGTGTGTGTGTTTGCTTAATTGAAATTGACTTTTATTATTGTAACGTTCAAGGAGGTACTTATTTTTTTTCCACTTGAAATTTTATGCGTACTTGCTCAGTGATAATAGTTGCAATCGTAGGTTAAACAATGTCCCAGCCTCTGGACACATAACATGATAATGTAATAGTAAACTGATGTCAGACAAATTGCCAGCGGCACATTGAAAACAAACTTAATTCTGTAAACAAACAAAACGGGCGATACTGTTCAAATATTGTAACTAATAGATTAATAGTTTTAGGATGGTTGAGTCTGGAATAATACTTTTGCGTTACGATAATTGTAGGGATTAAATTATTCTTGGCTATTGGAATTTTCTTTGAAATCTTGGATTAAACTTTTTCATTACTGTAATGGTGAAAAACTTTAACCTATTACAAAGTTTCAGCATTAGTGCACAGCTATATGACTCCTATTCGTCCGTCAATAAAGAAAGCAGTAACACTTATCATTCATGAAGTTCAGGGAAATCACTCAAAATAAACATAGTTATGCCAGAATTAATGGGTAAAAAGCTGAGACTGACAATGAGCTAGAAAAATATCCAAATTTCTAAAGTTGAAAAATGCTTGAGATATTTGATAAAGAACTGCATCTTTTCTAAAAAATCGAGAACCCAATACTGTCACAATCCTAAAACTCTACATAATCATAATGACATGGGACTGTGCGCATGTGTGCACGTTTTCCCGATTTTTGTTTTGTTTTTCAACGGCAATTACGCGATTAGGCCAATCCGCGCGCGGTCCATCGAGCTGGTTTACACTATTTTTATAATTAATACAATCTGACACTCTCCGAAATTAAATGAATGTTATACGCTTTGATTATCTAATCCTATATATGTAGTTTATTGTGTTTGTTTAATGTTCAGTCCTCATAAGCACCTGTTGAACTAAACGTTTGTTACAGTCGATCATTGGATTCCGGGTTTGGACGTTGATTAATGGTTTTTTCGATTGCCAGTTGATTAATTGATGTGATTGGATTTTGCTTTACATAAAAAAAAATGTAACTATTTTGTGTGGTTTAAAAGTGTTGAATAGTTGACAAGAATTGGAATTTTTGACGTCTAATCCACGTATCTAGTAAATGAAAAAATACCTACATGTTCAATATTTAGGGCAATTTTTGAAAAAACTTTCAATATATCTGGATCTGGTAAATATTTGATTGCTCTGAGTGGTCCTGTGAAAGCTTAGAAGCTAATAATAATGGGTACTTTATTGAAAAAACTTAGAATATTTCCATTTCTCAAACATATTTTGGAACTGGAATCGAACAGAGCAAACTAATAGATATTCTATTTTGTTTTATTAGGTGACTTTTTGGTGGGCTTTTAACCGTTTTCCCTAATTTTATTGATGGTTTTAATTTACTCGTTCATTTCTTGAATTAAATCATATATTCGCTTATTCGCATGTTTGTAGAATCTCATGAAATTTATATGTAGTATACTTTACTGGCGCAATTCACTGAATAAAGAATAATCGACAAATAAATAAAATCGGACAAAATTGAGTTGCAAACCTATTTTTGAGACTGAGACGAAGATGTTCAAATTAAAGATAGTAAACTATCGTAAATTGGAGTATAAAACATAAAATATAAAGATATGCTTCACTAATGGTCTTTGTGGTCAAGTCTATCCCGCTAGTATTGCGAGAATATATACAATTTGTAACATTAACAAGTTTTATGGGACACAGATATAGCTAAATCCTGTACCTCTGCATTGCGCTAGAGTTTGTCCAAATTCAAATAAACATAAATTCGTTACCAACTGCGTTTCAATGATTAGGTTAGAATAAAATCTTATCTTCCGATCTTTCTTTATTGGAAGCTTATATAGTTTCTCTATAATTATTGCGTAGAAACCGAATGATATTTAGGGCATATTTAAGGCTTGTTACGCTTGCGGTAACTCCTGTTTCTCAATGCAATTTCAATCTTTTACGAAAAAACTTACTTTCCTCACTTGCTGCTCCTAGCTGGATAAGTTATTTTATTCCTGACTATTTGGCCATAAGGACTGACTCCCACAATAGGGAAAACTTCTCCCGCTTAGTTATTGTGGGAAATTATTTCCTTCTTCCTGTAGGAGAATATTAGGTTGATTTGTTTTGAAAAATTTCTTGAAATACCTGGTACTTATGTTTGTCAATAAATTTTTGATATTAGAAAAAAATATCCAAAAAATAAGAATTACAAAAACATTTTTTCCTTCATAGAATCATAATAATAGCAGATAATATCGAAATACAAGCAAAATCCACTTAATGAATAAAATAGCATTTGAAGCTTATCAGGACCTTCTATGTAGTATTTTGTTGAATCAATAATATTTGTTTATTTTTTTTTATTGTTATGTAATTAACGCACTAGAAAATGCTGAAGGTACCTACTTTGATTGGTTGATTTTGCATATTCCCAGCTAGCAATAGTCGCCCTTGTTACCAACCGTCCAGAATCCGACGTTGTCAAATTAGGTTTTGAGGTTGGCGCAGAAATTGTGCACAATCTGACATCATAGCATGAAAATCTCCAGTGATGACCCCCCAAATACGCAATCTCAACCCCCCCCAAGCCTAAACCTCTCTTTCGCATTGTCAGTGTTGCCAGGTCGAGCGTCTGGTTGTTACCTAGCAGGTACTTTCTATTCTCTAGTGCATAGAAAGTACCTGCTAGGTAACAACCAAGGGGCCACAACACGTGGGGGATTGTAAGCGTTTCGTAAAAACCAAACTACAAAAAAGACTGCTCCAGATATCGGGATGAACTAATTGAATTTATATAAACGAAGGATTATACAACCAGCCTACAAAGGCGTTTTTTTGATATATTAAATATTTATTGTAGAAAAATATTGCTGAAGATCGCCTTTTTTTGCTCTTTTTTGAACGCAAATATGAGCGATGAATTTTTTTTTTTTTTGAAAAATTGCTCTGTCGAGCGCAGCGTGTTCCGCAGCCATCTACTCACCAATATACTGTTGAACTGTTCAAAAAAAAAAACACTCACCTGAAACGTGTAGTAGTTTTTGAACTAATGAGAAAAATTCATAACTGAGTGAATCAGGTTAGTATTGTACTTGTACTTGAACAACATATTGGTGAATAGATGGCTGGATCCAATCATAAGTTCCGCAACAATCCATTCATTTGTACTTGAATAAATTGTCACAATATATTACCTACCAGTTTGGTAAAGTAACATTACTAATTCCTGTTAAAAGGCGAATTGACAAAAAGTGAATAATCTTAATCTTACAAATTCTGACTTAATATAATAAGTTATTGTTCAAGTACAAATAAGTGGATTGTTACGGATTTTATGGGTGAACTTCTGGCGGGACGAGCGCAGCAAGTTCCGCAGCCATCTACTCACCAATATACTGTTGAATTGTTCAAATAAGACATTCACCTGAAACATGTAGTTTTTAAAATAATGAGAATAAATCACATTTTAGTAAGTCAGGTTAGTATCGTAATTAAACAAAACATTAATGAGTAGATGGCCACTCATAAGTTCCGCAACAATTCACTCATTTGTACTTGAATAACTTGTCACAATGTATCACTAGGTAAAGTAACATTACTAATTCCTGTTAAAAGGCGAATTGACAAAAAGTGGATAATCTTACAAATTCTGACTTATTATAATAAGTATTGTTCAAGTTGAGTATTTTTTTATATATTGACACCCCACCTACAGCCTTCACCTTAACAAGTAGATGAAAGGTGTAAATACAAAAGCTGTACACTTGGCCAAACATAAAACTGGTACAGGCAATATATATTTTTTAAATTTGCCTAGTGTGAGTCAGGCTTAACAACAAAAAGTCTGTTCTGAAAAACTTAGTTCAGACAGTTTTTGTCACCGTCAAACCTGAACAAAAATAAATGCAACATGTTTAAGGTTTGTTCCAGCAAGCTATCAGAAATGTTGGCAGTAGCTTGTGACATGCGGAATGACAAATTTGCGTTCCAGCATTTTAACTGTTAGGGAAATGTCCCCAACATGTTTCCAACTTTTTGCTGGAACAAACCTATTTGAGTAATTGCCAACACGTTATAAATGTTTCAAATATCTGCTGAAACAGCTGACATTTGCAAATTGTCACCAACATTTCTTTGCTGGAACGCAAATTTGTCATTGCGCATGTCACAAGCTGCTGCCAACATTTCTGATAGCCTGCTGGAACAAACCTAATATTACACTGACTTGACTCTTTTTGTCATTGTTGAGGTGATAAAAAAGGTCAATTTACACAATACAACACAATAGGAAAATGCGTACCAGTTTTATGTTTGGCCAAGTGTACAGTATTGACTAAATTTTTAGAATCCATGTTCAGAAACAAAAATTGAATATCAGAAATGTGGAATATTGCATGTTTTCAGCTTTTTTCAAATGGGTACCTATGTAGTAGTCTAGTCTTATAAAAACAGGTACCTAAAACAGGCTGCAGTTAGTTGTACAGGGTGCTGCAATTTGGACTGTTTTAACAGGAAAAACATACTTTTAGCACAGATAAAGAAAAATTGACTAAAATATCATGGGATAGATTTCCGAGAAACGTCGATTGTCAAAAACCGTATCGCGACGCGATATCTTCAATGGAACCATTGATACAGGATGATTTTGGATTTTTCCCCTTTCGGAAAAATAGCTACAATTTTTTCATTTATCAATTTTTTTCATTTTTGGGTTACTTTTTCGAGCACAATGCGGTAACGTACTCAGTTTTTTTCTATGAGTCATCAATTCAGAGAAAAATAATGAAGTTCTGTTTTTTAATATGGAAATCATAGTTGGCCATGACCTCAAAAAACCGCCATTTTTTGTGCTTTTCAATGATATATAGTTTTCAGTATTTATTTCCAAATTTGACGGTGATGCAGAGGTTTTTTCGTATTTAGTATAGAAGGCTATGATAACTAATAATCACTAATATATAATCAAAATAAAGAACAGAGCAAAATTACAAAAAACAAATAAAATAGTAAAGAAAATTGAGAATAACATTTTTACTTTTATCTAATAATAAATGTTCAAATTGGGCACCTCCCTGTTGAATGCAAATAAATCATTTCTTCTCTGGGTCTAGGTTATTTGAAACTGTCATGAATTAAATTATTTTTTAAGTTTCTGAATATTCGAGAGTCGGGCTGATGACGTTTTGGATATCTGTTAACATGCAATTCGCTAGCCGCAGCGTTGCTAGTTTCATTAGCCAAGATATAACATTTCAACATGTCAACATTTTCATGCATTTTTCACCACAACACACAAATATTAACATTAGCAAAAGAAAATGTCAGAAGTTTTATTGATATGGTTTTTGTTGAGCGGTTGCCAAAACAACGAGAGATTGACGTATAAACATGTTTTAATTCTCACATAGCCTACTATACTACTTAAATATGGAAAAAACCTCTGTATCGCCGTCAAATTTGGAAATAAATACTGAAAACTATAGGCCTATTCGGGTTTAGAAAAAGTACGGTTCTAGAACGGTCCAAAAGCATCGCACAATTTATTATTGAAATTTTTGATAGTTGAGTCGTTGTCATTTTGTTGATTGATAAACTGTGCGATTGTTTTGAACCGTTCTAGAACCGTCCTTTTTCCAAACCCGAATAGGCCTTATATATCATTGGAAAGCCCAAAAAATGGCTTTTTTTTGAGGTCATGGCCAACTATAGTTTCCATATAAAAAAACAGAACTTCATTTTTTTCTCCGAAATGATGACTCATAGAAAAAAAAATGAGTACGCCACTGGATTGTGCTCAAAAAAGTACCCTGAAAATGTTTTTAAAGAAATGATTGCTGTGACATTCTGTGACGTATATCATAAAAAGCAGGTAAATAATGACAACGGCTTCTATCAGTAGAATTTACATTGATATCAGTATATCAGTAGACCAGTGGCCAAATCAGTAGATCTACGGATACATCAGTAAACCTGGCAACACTACGCATTGTTATGTATACTCTACTTACTGACTGAAGTTCTCGACAATGGAATCTGAATGAAATAATCTAGTGATCGACATTCATCCGAAATTATTGTCTAGACATATTGAGAGAAGAGTAGTCTCACTTATCAGTGAACCAAAATCCGCATGCACAACATTATTACGTTAAATAAGATGTAGTTCTTATAAATCAAACAACTACCTACCTATATCGATACAGATTTCGAAATACGTGAAAAAGAAACCAAACAAAATAAAATTCGTCCACGTATTATCGATCTTCATCCTATACGTCTACGTGATACTAAACACGAACGCCTAAGGAAAGATTAATTAATATGCAATACCGCCGGTATGTTATTGGAGCTTTTAGAAAGCCAAATAGCCCAGCCATTCTCTGTTAATTGGCACATAAGCCTTTACCATTTTTAATTAAAACAATTCCATCAAGTGTGTTTAAAAACATGTTTGTCGTTGATTCAAAATAACTTCGGTTCAGGTTTTACATAAATTTGTTAAAATCACTCCTGGAGAGTGGAATTGTTTATTTTTGGATCAGGTTCTGTTTATTTTGGCTTTTGAAAGAAACACAAAAATGATGAAAATATTTTGCATTCCAATACCGATTAGCACATTTTGATGCAACTTATTTTTATGATGTGTTTTCAACATATGTTCTAACTTTTGAGCCAGCTGTTGTTGTTTGTAATGGAAAATTTACATTTTGGGTAAACTTAAAAATCTAGTGATAAAGGACACACTTTTGGGACTTATCAAATTCACTCGATCATTGATTCCACAAATATTTACGATCTAAAAATATAAATTATCTAACACTATAACTGTATTTTTTGTGTAGGGTCATAGCAACCTTTGCACACTATTTTAAATGCTTCAGTGGACAATATTACTGATATTGATTAATATCTTTTGACGACTACATCAGCTCGAGCGTGGAGTTGGTTCCTGATACCCAGGAGTTTTAAGAGTTCTGTTTCAAATTAGTTTTCTTCAAAATATAATCCATGGCTATCGAACGGAATTTTCAGTGATTTTGTTCCAGGGTATCCAGTGAATGTTTCCTACTCTCCAGTTGGCGTTAATATGTCTGGTTGAGGTAGCGGTTGCCAAATTTCAGTTTTTAGGTACTTGGCTTCATAGGGTTTATTTGCTTGTGGTAACTTTCCACATAGAGTCAATAAGACCAGTGGTGTTGGTCCTGGTTCATCTCATCCCAAGCTTCAAACTTTCGCTTGTTCATTGATGAGGATGTTATAAAAGTCAGCGACTTCAGTTGTGATTTAGCAGCAGAAGAAATCGTAGAAATTCTATACTGGATTTTTGCACATGGAAAGTTTTGAGTACCTTCTTCTGTACTGCCTATGTACCAATACTGTTGCTCTTTGCTGTTCATCACAACCATTTGCAGCGGATCTTTCGCCATCAAATGTTGGTGGTTTGCGTTGGCCTCGTATAAGAGAGGTCACCGACATGTCCTTTTTGCTCGTTGTAGGGCTTATCGCGAATTTCCTCCATCTTCTCCTGTTTTCTGTATTTCCTCTCGAATTCTTCGCTTACCGTGTCTACTTCGCCTTTAACTTCTCGGAGTGTTTATATTTCTGGCGATCCGGTTAATATCTTGCGTTCTTTGTTTCCATTTTTGCTGTTTGTCTTTCTGTCGTTTGTTTTCTAGGTCTTGGAAAACTTTTTGGAGCCATACCTGATGTTCTTCTTCTTTTTCTTTGTGTCGTCTGTCTTCCTCTTCCCGTTTTTCTTTTACTCTTTCCTTATTTGCAAGTTTCAATAAAAATTAAGCAGCTTCACTTGATCTTCCTTTTCGACGGTCTGTTGTCTCATTCTCACCACCCACTTCTGACACCAATTGTTACGTAACCGAGTTTGTAGATAAGTGAGACTACTGTTAAATTAATTTAACTTCATTCAGTACAATAACACAAAGAACGAATCTAGACTATTTGTGACTAGCCAGTCACAAAATTAATTAATCACTCAATGTCTTACTATGGACCTGCGATTCACTAATTAGCCGATTATTAACTTATTTTCGTTCGATTCACCACTTACTGATTCTGACACCTTAGCGTCTAATTTGTAACTTCCTCTTCGCTGCTTCCATAGAAGTTCGGTTTCATTCGTTTCGATTTCGCTGGACAGAAAGTAACTCTTAATCTAAGCTTAGACTCATATCAATCTGGAATAAGGATATTTATTGTATCAATTAAAAAATTTGGTAGACGTGCCAACATTATACTTATCATGGATTTATAATATAAACTGAAATATGTCGTCACATTACATCACAAAAACCCGCTATTCGTCATGCTTTTAACAGAAAATATTTTTATTCGACAGTTTGTATTAATAATTATTATGATACGTTTGTTTAAATGAACCGTTGAGTAAAGTTAGTATTATTTATTTAATCATGGTGAAGACACGTAAGAAACCTAGTGGTGGTGTAATGTTCGTTAGGAAAATTCGAAATACTAAGGTTAGAAATAACTCCCATTGAAGAAGTTTTAAGTCCCTTATTTTGTCTATTTGTTTCACCTATCCTTGTAACAATAATTGAAATGACGGTCCCTTTATAAGATTTTATCTGATTAATAAATCGTTTTCGACTAATTCCATCAATATGATATTTAATGAAACTAAAATGATTTATTTTTCTATTTTGCGCGTTTCTGTTTTTGATTATACTTCACGATCTTTCAGCGTTCGGCCTCTAGTTTCACTGGTTCTAAGAATTGTTTTGCAACTGCTCTTGTTAACGTATTCATTCGCCTCTTTTCTGTGAAATTAAAATTCCTTCAACTGTCATGTATCCAAAATATTTATAATCCAAGAAAATTTTATGTAAACTCGAATAAAACGTCCTATTTTTTCATCATATAATAGTAGATTATACCACGAGTCAATAATGATAGCTATTATTCCCGAGGATTATTACGAACTGAGCCGCGTTAGCGGCGAGGGAGTAACATTCCGAGGGAATCATAGCCATTATTGCGAGTAGTATACTCTACTTTATTTACGACAAATTAATTTATTTGAGATTTTCAATGAACAAATTTCATCCGTCTCATAATTTTCAATACAAATCCACACGCACTACACGTTTGACACTGACACTTTTGTGGAATAATGACCATTAATCCCGCTACTCGTCATTAATCCCTGGAGGAATAGCATATGTCATTATACTGCCAAAATCACAAATATAATACGCACATTATACATTAGTCGTAAATAAATTAAATTAACGTTGAATCACATTAAACAAAGATGGCGTTTTTGTTCAAACATTAGAAAATAAAAACAATGTTTACCCAGTCTGAAGCACGCAAAATGGACATTTTCGAGTTGGCATGTTTGTGTGAAAATGTTGCTAAATTTCAGATTAAACACGTTCCGTAATGATGAATTCTGTTGTCCCGATAAATGAATAAATAATTGTTGTTTGGACGAACAAAGCCATTAAAATATCAATCTACATGTTCCCAGCCAACACTTTGTCGCACCCAACTTATAATATCACAAAACCGAAAAACTTACTTTGCACTCTTTTCAATTATAATATATTTACAGGGTGTCCAAAAAGTCAACGATAATAATCAAAAGCCTCCAGAAAAACATAATATGACCTTAGTAAAAAATCGATAGTTTTCGAGATATTGCCACTTCAATAAAATTCGTTAAAATCGTCCTCTTGGATCAGATTTACTAGAAGCTAGATACATATTAATATCTGTGAAGTTAGCAAGGTTGAAATTGTAGTATTCATAGTCATACTCGAGTTTCTGAGACAAGTTGTCAGTTACCAATTCAAAATACAAAGCTGGATGATGAGAATCACATTTCAAAATAGGATTTTGCACAGCATACACATGTGTAACATTACAAAAAATTAAATTTAAATAACTATTTCTAGCATTAGGAATTGTATTAATTTGATTTAAATTGAAAAATGCCATACAATGAGACAAACAGGCTGTTCCCCCGTGAGGAATCCAAGAGGACTGGCACCATATTCATCATTTGACCAAAATGTATCAGGAAGGTTAAAGTCACCACACACTAGAATATCACAAATATTGACTGACATCGATTCTTGTAGGATCACCGACACCGCTTCTGTATACGCTTCATACACTTCCATTGAAGAGGAAGGTGGAATGTATGCATTGCCAACAAGTAGCTTTTTATATCCTAGACTTATAGAAACAAATACATGTTCCACGTTGGTGACATGTGACCTTATTTGCATTACTGGGAATTTCTATTTCACCGCTATTAGTATACTCCCGCCTCTATTATGTGAACTGGTAGATTTGGATCGATCACACCTAAAAATTGTATAGTTTTCTAGACCAAACTCACCATCACCAAAAGACTCGTCCAAAAACGTTTCTGTGAAAAGGAGAATGTCATAGTTCTCAATTGCTGTGGAACACATCAATAAGTTTAATTTGGTTCTTAAACCCCCGTACATTCTGGTAATAGACACCTATAGTCGATTCTGGACACGGTTTTGAGGAATGTTCTGGAACTTTCTGTTTCTTGGGAAAAAATTTCTGTTGTGGAATGATCTAGAGGTTCCTGATTTGAGGAAAACAAAGGGTTGTACTGTTGTGTCTTCAGGCCACAAATCTGGTCTCAATATTGATGAATCATAATATGTTGGCTCTACAGAGAGTTTAAAGGAAGCTATGTGTTCGTTCCTAGAATGTAGTTTCTCCATTACCTGAGCTGGTATATTATTGGATTCCAAATGAGCTTTAAGTTGATCTGCCGTGGTGTTACCACTTAGATTCCCCACATAGAACCATGATTGCTTAGCTGCTGCTGCTAGTCCCAAGCTACTCTTATTTGAGCCCTTTATGCGCTGTTCAGCACCCAACAACTTGGAAGCTTCCCGAGTTTTACTGCCATTATTGCTATTATTAGTTGATTGCTTCACTCACTTGGGTGGATCCAATTTTGTGCTGCTCAGGAGTGGCACTTTCATTATTCTGAGTAAGAAATCTAATCAACTCCTTATTGGCGTCTTTAATGTTGTTAACTACATTATTTAACTGTGAGCCAATGAGTTCAGTTTGGGAATTGAGTATATTCTTTCTGTTAGTTGTTAATGCAACAAAGAAATCATTAGACAACTCGTCATCTGCAGGTTTTCTGGTTGCCTCATTTATCACTGGAACCCTGTCCACAGTATCTTTGTGAGGCAGTTCAAGGACGCTCAATTTCTTTTCAATGCTGCTAATCTGTTCCTTCAGAGTTGGAAGGTTTTTGACTGATGTACGTATAATCTCAACACACTCAGGGCAATAGTATGTTACAACTCTTGTTTGAGCAGTTAGCACTCTAATCTCGCTCGATGATACTCCAGAGCACTGCCTACAGATAATTGATCTACACATATCACAGGAGCCTCCAAACAGGTCCTTGATTTCTTTACTCTTTGTTACATCCTTAAGAAAGCAAGGAGTATTACATTTTGAACAGACTTGTTGGCATTGCGGTAGATTATGTAGATGTATTTAGTATGACGTCACGCAACCCAGGGGAATGAGCGGAAACTTAGTCAGTGGTTTGGCAACGCCCAAGAACAGGTGGTGGTTCGGTGGCAGTTGGTGAAAACAAAGCAAAGCACAAAATAAAGGTCAAAGTCCAAGGAAATCCGGTTGGATTTTAAATTCCAAGGGCCAGCTTAATTTCTCTGGGAAATTCGAACAATTGCTGCAACAGGTACCACAACACTTATACTCACTTTTACCAACAATTTCAAAATTTATAGTCACCTTTTTCACAAAAAATTTACAAAAATATACTAGAGCAAATGTAAACAAATCTAATGACATAGCCCTAAGAATAACCTTCTGAATGCTTAACATTTTCCAAAGCTCTACCAGTTATATAATTTACCTTAAATGGACAAAAATATTAAAGTTCTCTATCGCTTCCCCTGTCTCTAAATGCACATTGTCAATATCATACTGGAATTCAATAGCTTGTAACTTCCGACAAAAGGAAATTATTTTAGATTTATCGATATTAAATTTCATACCGTTTACTCTAGCATCAAGGAATTTAAGTGGTTCATATATTTCGAAATTTTCCAGTTATTCTAAGTACCTATTGTCTGGCTAGCGAAACGGCGAACTCCAATAGAATTTGCTACTTTGCCAAACTTGACGGAAATAATGATAAACAAGTTGGTGACATATTTTTTTCTGCTATTTGAGGGATGTGGAGAGGCGTGATTATTCAGAGGTATGATTCTATTGGTTAGAGTCTGAACGACAGCACGCAGTGGCATGGTTATTGGCGAAACTAAAGAATTTTTTTTCTAATAATTTTATTGGTTTATTTCCTTGGTGTTTTCGGTGCCACTGAACCGAAAGACATGTCTGTCATCAGGCGATGTCAGTTGAGGTGTCAGTGAATATTTTTAGGTCACTCCCCACTTTTCTTCCCCCTTTCGTCTCTACCAAGTTACCACTTGCCAGACTATATATCAGTTATATACATTTTCAATTTATAGGCGAGAATATTTAACCAAGTTTAAAATATCATTTTTAAATATATTAAAACGCAATGAGGGTTAAAAACTAACTTTCTAACTTGATTTTTTTTTTGAAGAAACTCATACCTATCTAATCAAATCCAAAGCAGAGCTCTATCCCTATCAGCCTTGTCAAAGTCAGCATACACATTATCAAGCTGACTCAACTATAGGCCCTGTGAATATTATCAATAAATTAGTTATAGTCGATCTGTTCTTCACAAGCTTACCAATTAGTTTGCTATTAATGGATTCAAATATTTCCAAAATGGTGAAGAATTTGTTAGGTTTTTTTTTCCGGTAACTCCAGTTTCTTGTTGAAAAGCCTTGTTCAAATTTTATGGATTTCGCCCGCTATTTAAGCTTAAAAGGGTGGAATCGTTCCGCTGACAAACTTTTATTATGTCTGCTCTGGCGATATGTAATAAAGAATCCATTATTTTATTCAAGGCGGGCACCAGGGCCCTCTCAGCTGCTCTCGGGTAAAGTTTCAAATAAAGTTATTCCCGATTTGATTCCTCTAAAAGGACATTTTCCTTGAAATCCGGACTCTTTTTAAGCAACTTTAAAATCTTTTTGACGACCCACACCTGAATAATTCTCACATTATCAGGATTGGATTTATTTTATTTAATTAATGCAAATTGTTGTATTCAGTAAAAATATAAATACTTTGTCATATTCATAGAAGTTAATACCCAATAGCATCATCGCACATCTGAAATGTAAATTATTTATAAAACATGTTTAATTCAAGCCACGAGTACGAAATGGAGGATTATATTCAGATTGCATTTGTGCCTGGTATTGAGTCAGCTTTAATTTTAATTTAAAAATTCAGTGTGATTAATCAATTTTCCAATTCTTGTCAACTAAAACGTCATTTTAAAGAGGAAAGAAAATGGATGCGTCACCAGGAATCCAACGTCGAAGAAAAACACTTTTCTGTCGTCTCCATTCGTTCAGCGAATCAGAAGGCAAAACGCCTATGGAAATTTACGCTCAAAAAATACCTGTTAGAAAAATATCTGAACCGAACAGAAGAGTATCGGAAACTATAAGCAGGTACCCAGAGCCGTCTAGACAAATTTCGGTAGTCAGGAAATTGTCCGAGCCAATTAGAAAGCTTTCGAATGGTTCTGAGCCTGCGAGGAGAAATTCGAAGGGTTTGAATTCGCCGCCGGTGTCGAGTGGGATTTGGAATTGGTACACCAAGTTGTCGCAAAACGTTAAAAAGACTTTGCCGAGTCCAAAAGCGATTAAACGATTTACGGTTAGGATTTGTGCATATTGAAATGTGATTGTTTTTATTCGTCCCTTGAAGGTTTAGCTTATAGTTTTATGTAATGTAAAGAGAATTTGGAAGTTTATTGCCCAATGATTGTTTAACTGGGTTAGGGTTTGAACGTCCACCAAAAGTTAAACTATGCCAATCTTTATTTTGTAAGAATTATGATTTGAAAGAGAAGCTATGTCGCGCTGAGGTGGAATACATAAGTCTTAGACTGTTCTTTTGAGGTTTTTGCCGGGTACCTCCCTTTGGTTTGTACAGTAATATAATTTGCACTTTCACATATTTCTAGTATTTTTCCCTCTTTCTTGTTTAAGAGACTTCCTAAACTTTTTCCCAGCCGTTCTTTCCCTATTTTCAATATCTCAGTAATTATCTGATCTTCGCCAGGGCTTTGCATTCGACACATATAGCTCCATATAACTGCTGAGATCTCAGAACCTTCACCCGTGTGTATGTATGTATATGTGTGTGTTGGAGGTGTCAGTTGCACCGCGACCAAGTTTGATCCATTATACCCGTCCTTCTGCTGCTTTGGGGTTTCCTGCTCGAAGCAGCCCTCCCAGTCCTAAGTCCTTTTTCCCAACCTTTGGGATGAAAGTTACTTTAGCTCTTCTCCATTAACTGGGTATGTATCCGGTCGCTAAGCTGTATCTGATGAGTTTGATTGGATAGGGCATGATTTCATTATGCCCTTTTTACAGCAGGGCTGGGAAGATGCCGTCATCTCCAGGCGACTTGAACGGTTGGAACAAGTCGATCGCCTAAGTAAGTCGCTGAAGAGTGTAAAGGTACTTGGTAACCCAGTTTTCTTGCCTGGTTTTCTTGAGCCGCCCTTTGCTTTCTTCAGTATCATTGGGTGTGCTTTTTGGAAAATGAGTTTCCAGTAGTAGAGCAGCTCGTTGCTTTTCTTTTTTTGCTTAACTACCGTCTAGTTTCTTAATTGTCAATAGTCGTGTTGCCAGGGTTTTGTATAATCTGACTGTTGATGGTGTTTCTGTGATAGATTCACAAAAGTCTCTGAAGTTTTTTCGCTTGACCTTCCTAATTTCTTTGTTGTACTCAGTCAGCCCTTCGGTGTAGCCCTGCTATTCTCCGTCTCATTTGACTTTGTTAAAAAGCCAACGAACCTCGGATCTAAGTCATGACAGGTGACTGTTCCACCATGGGCAACCATTTTTGTTTACTTGTTCTTTCACGGAACAGCTGGATTCGTATGCCTCTATGATCGATCCGTTAAGGATTGTAACATTTGAAATGTCACAAAAATATATTTATTGTTCTTATTTATTTTTGTATATTTTAGACTCATGTAAAGTACTATTTCGTACACCTAGCGACATCTATAATTCTTCTGACTAGTTTTCCTAACCTAAAATGAATGCTAATATCGAGAATTCTGTTGTTCCAAGTCACCTGTAGCGCTGTCATTTTTATGATTTTGATAAGCTTGACAGATTAAGAAAGAACCACTGAGCATAGTCGAGCACAATTATGAGCATTCTTTTGTTTCGACAAAAGAACGTTACATAAATTGGCGACCAACGTACTGGGGCCTTGAACAACGTTTAACTTAGCCTCAATTCTTGGACAGTTTAGAGTAAACTATCTATAACTTTCTTCTTTTGTTTTTTTAAAGTTTAAAAAAAAAATGTGACATTGACCGTTTCATGATTACACAAGTTTTTTTGTTTTTGCTTAATTTTTTTTTCTCTCTTTCTCTGAATATTTTCTTTGATAATTAACAATATTACATATTTTTCCCTGAAAGTTTAATTTCATATTTCTTCAATTACTTACCTCAAGTTTTTTTTTTTTTGAAATGGCAGACTTCAGGTACCCTTTCTCGTATCGGCCAGTTTTCCTGAATGTTTATTTACTGGACAATTCATATACCTTTAATTTTTTTAACCATCTCGATCTCGTATCTTCTCTCGTATCGTTCAGTCCTTCTAAATACCGTTCTCGTATAAATAGGTAACGGACAGTACTTTCTAGCGATTCCGGCGAAGAAGAGACTGTTCAGGAACACAGGGCTCCTGCCTTCGCGAGCTTTTGATTTTTCTCATTTCCCTCTCCGAGGAGAATCTTGTCCCTATACCTATAGTCCCATAAAAATACCCCAGTCTCGTCCCTATTTCATAGTAAAGTTTTCTTTCTAATATAACTTCAAAATCATTTTGTAATACCTCAGTGTCATGACATGTATATTTTTTTTCGCTTTGCCGTTGTCTTATCGATTTATCTTTGATGTATATGTCAAAAGTTATCTTCATATTGATTAGGACATTTTAAAATTTCTTCTTTGTCTAACCAAGTTAACTTCTGTTTTGATAGTAAACATACATCATGATTTACCTTACCGTTGTCGATTTGGACATTTTTCGTGTGTCATGTCTAGGATTGCCATGACATATATCTTACCGTTGCCTTATCGATTATCTTATTCATGATGCGTATATTGTCAAAAAGTTATCTTTGTATCTTGGTTGATGTGGATGTTTTGTCTTATACCATGTCACTGTCATTGTTTCATCCCTTAGCTTTAGTATCTTTCCTTGCACTTACCTTTATTATTTTCTGTTTTTTTTTATCTTACCTTGGCTCTAATTCGGATTTGTCTCTGAATTAATTTTTATCTGTAAAAAATAGTTTTTACCGTTCCGCTGATTTTACCGGATGATAATTATACTTACTTTTTTTTATTGATAACCTATTTCACCTATTTAAAGTACTCCTCAGCGTGTTTAAATCCAACATTCAAAAACGCGCGTGTTTTAAAGTTACCAATGACAACATCAACAACCAACAACCCGAGAAAGGTTAATATGTCAACTTTTTAATTATTGATTTGTCAGGAGTAGGTTAGGTACTTGTAGATAACGTCAAATAAAATGTAACAAGTGTCAAGCACGAATGTAGCATTCTACAATTAATATCCACTTATACTTTAATATACTATTTTGTATCGTATCTTGTTGTGTTACAAAGGTACGTAATTTCTCACCGATTTGGTTTGCTTCTTGCAAATAATAATTGCCGTTTCGTCTTGTTGCAGTGAAGTGTCAGACTTCTGGCTCACTGTAATTTTTTCATCTACTTTTCTTTCCTTTTATTTTTCTATTTTCCTACCTGATCATGTTGAGTGGACTGCCTTTTTGCTATTGCTGCCTGTTTTGTGAAGGATGATTGAGAGAGTAAAAGGAGTGAGTGCTTATTTCTTTAGTAAGGTAATTTCCTTAACTAAGAGAAATACGAAAACAAACATGAATTATTGATTTACCGCGCGCCCGCTCCGGTATGGGGTTATCCTGAATGTTCTCTTATATGAGCTGCCTCAACTTCTGTTTAAGTGATTTTCCTTGTCCGTTGGGGGAAATCAATTGGACAGGCTGCTGTGTACCACCATATTGACACAGGCTTGGTAGCAGGAGTTACAGTCGGGTGGTTCTTTGAGAATAGCGGCTAATTGGGATAATTTCATGCCTAGGTGTGTTCGTCCGCACACTGACTTCTTTTCTATCCCTTCTTGATTGAGCCTTTTTACGGATAACTTGTATATAGCGGCTGATCCCCGTTGTATTCAAGGGATGAAAGGTGTCTCTTACTTCCTCTCGGGAACTCCGCCCATAACGAAATACTTAAGGTATGAATTGGCATTTGAATCTTTTCACTGTGTGGGTCCTTCCCATACAGTTTCTCTCTTCTGTGCCGTCCCGTCTAACTTTTCCTTCAGTTTTAGTTCACAGGAACAGCAAAGCAAAATGGACATTCTATCCTTCATGGTTTCCTTCCTTTTTTTATATTATTATTTCTTTTGTGCGTAATTTTTGGTTGGATTCATGTCAAGTTCTCTAGTAGACCCCTACCTTACTTGTACCAATTCGAGCTTTTTCCCAATTGTGACTTTTTTTCTGAAATGACCTACCAATTATGACTTCTTCCATAAAGACGGATGATACACGTTAGTTATCAGGCTAAAGAAATTCTTGATAAAAATTCACCATATAATTCTACAATTTATCTTTCCCTTTTATAATTTCTTTCTCTTCCTTGTTTTCGTTGTCGGTATTTGTATTCCTTGTAAAAAAAAAAATACCTATATTTTTTTTTCTTTTTTCGAAAGGGGGCAGTGTAACATTTGAAATGTCAAAAATATATTTATCGTTCTTAATTATTTTTGTATATTTTGGACTGTAAAGTACTATTTCGTACACCTAGCGACATCTATGATTCTTCTGACTAGTTTTACTAACCTAAAATGAATGCTAATATCGAGAATTCTGTTGTTTCAAATCACCTGTAGCGCTGTCATTTTTATGATTTTGATAAGCTTGACAGATTAAGAAAGAACCACTAAGCATAGTCGAGTACAATTATGAGCATTCTTTTGTTTCGACAAAAGAGCGTTACATAAATTGGCGACCAACGTAATGGGGCCTTGAACAACGTTTAACTTGGCCTAAATTCTTGGACATGAGTTTAGACTATCTATAACTTTCTTCTGTTGTTTTTTTAAAGTTTAAAAAAAAAATCTGACATTGACCGTTTCATGATTACACAAGGATCTGAAGGGTTTCTTCTACTTTACGTATATTCTTGCAGCTAAAATGATTTCGTTCGAGGTTGCATTGCACTTTGGTTGTGTATTTTTCCCAGTTCGTATTTCTGGTGTTTCTATACGAGGTAGTTCGTTCCTGGACTCTTTTTACGTCAAACATTATGATTCGGTGATCAGAGAGAGAGATTTCATTGGAGAGTCTCAAATTCCTGATCATTTGGTCGATATTTGGACTACAAAGTGATGTCTAACACTTCCTGTCTGACCCTAGTAACAAATGTTGGTGTATTCCATAGACGCGTATTCCCTATATTTAGTATATTCAGGTTCGTTTGAAAGATAAATTCTAACAGTTGCTCACCTCTTAGATTTTTATCGGTACTTCCACAGACGGTGTTGTGGGCGTTGGCGTCACAGCCAATCAGGAACGGTAGTTTGCTCCTGTTGCAGACTCGACTAGTCTCTGTACTTCTTCTGGTGGTGCTCATCCATCTCTAGTGAAGTAACCCGATGCCAGTACTTGGTCGTAGTGTGGTTGGTCGGTGATAAGTTTTACCCGAACATTGACCAAGTCCCGCGACGTAAATTCTGAAAGACATAAATGCACCGACTATTCCAGATTAATTTTGCCCCTTCATTTGGTAGATCTTTGATTTGCCCCTTATATATCCAAGGTTCTTGGATTAATACGGATGAAACCTCCTGGAGAATTTTACTGGCAAAAGTTCGACCGATAATAAGCAGCAAACAGAGCTTGTGTCAAGTTTGCAAGGTTCCAGCTTTGTTCCCTGGTCTAGTAGCTTATCTCATTTATTTTTCCTAGATGATCATTTTGCCTGAAGTGTTACTATTAGTATCGATACTTATGTACAGTCTTCTGCTTCTGGAGAATTTCTCGATGGTTAATCACATGTTTGCCTCCCTCAGAATCCATGAGACTGACTGATGAATCAGTGTGGGATTATGGTTATCACGAAAGCAGCTCCAGAATTGTTCTATTTCCAAGCACCACCGTATACACGACCGGTATTGTGACTATGTTCCTATGTAAAGGCTAAGAAATACACATCAAAATGCACTATATTTAATCAAGTAAATGCTAAAACTTCAACAGGAGAATAAAAATAATGGAACCTTGATTGAAAAAAATCTCATCTAAGTGTTAAATATCAATTTAATCTAGTATATTTTCTTTGTTACAGTTACCAGTGGTTGATCCGTTCCTAGAAAAAGTTAATATATCCGATTTAGGTAAGTAAATATATATATCTCTGTATCTAAGCATGAATATTTCACCATCAATAAAAAACAAAATTTATGGCTATAGACGATTCAAAGCGAACCCTAATTAATTATTAGCCAGTACATTAGTTACCTAGTCGCCACACTTGTTTTACGCTTGCCAAATGGTGAAAAGTGCAAAATAACGCATCTGTTTTCCGTCTATTTGCATTTTGCTAATGATCTATGACAAATTGTGTTATTGGATATTACTGTTGAGACAATGTCAAAGAACGTGACTATCTATGAATAAATGAAAACATTTAATTTTACGCCATTAATCGAACTAATATTATTTATTGTTGGGAAGGACTGACTCCTTAATAAAATAAAACCTGGCCAATGTTCCTGGGTCGGTCCCGATTTTTGGCACCTTGTCGGCTTTCTCGGGGCTGCCAATAATAGATTTTCAGGCGAAATTCGTCCAACAGTAGTCGATTCGTGGCGTTCAACGCGAAATTTTATCCGAAACTTGAATATTCTTCCATTGTGGCAGTATCTGTTTTTGAAATAAACAATGTGAAAGTGTTGCGCCTATCGTGCCGAACTTTTACTCCTGTGCGGGGGTGGTGCTTTTATAAACACGGATAATCGAAATTGTTGAGCTATTTTTAGGTTTTTGTTTTGTTTACACACATTTGCAGTTTTGCATGAAGTTTATTGCATTGTATCTATATTAATTAATCCTCTGCGTGTGTAACAATTTCAAAACGAAATTAAAAAAAAAAAGTTGAAGGGAATATTATTGAATTTTTGGCATGATAATTTTTGTCAGAATCGAAATTCGTCATTAGTGTTTAGTGATATTTACAAAATAATCTACTCCTAAAAGCAAATATTATTCTGATATTCCAGCAAACAAGACTTCTCAAGTGAAGATAAGATTCAACAAGGCAAATATTCGTAATAACTTATTTGTAAAGTTGACATTTGATAATGGATTATTGCACCATCGCAGATTAGAGATTAGGATCACATTCAAATAATAGAACCTCTAACAAATATTATTTTTTCTGTAATAGTACTTACCTAGACTATGGTCACATGGGACATCTAAATTAAATAAGTATGTATATCCAAAGTATAAATATACCTACTTAATTTAATTGACGACTCTCACTTGGGAATTTGATTTATTCATTATTTATATTTTTTTGTTGTTTGCACAAAATGTGAATGAATATATCTTGGTTGACAATCCAATTTTCTGAAATTATGTAGAATTACTTGAGAAGTTTACTCATGCAAAACTAATTTTACAGCTGTGCCAACTTTGATTAAAGTTTATGAATATCATCTGCAAAACTGCACTGTATACTGTCACAAGTTTCATTATTTAGGTTTATATCTAGTAAATTTTGGCAAAGCCGATAATGTTCCTGGGATTGGCTTGTTTCACCTCTGCAGCCGTTAAAAATATAGGCCTCTCTAGATGGATAAGTCTTTTGCCTTGCAGCTGCAAAGTATGTGTTTCGAGGACTCAGAGGCTTCTATACATAAGCGGCATAGATCTATTTCTATGTTGCCCATCTTTTCCAGGTGGTAACCTAGAGGGCAGTAACCCGTAAGGAGGCCTGTTATATGGCTTTTCGCAATGCCTGGTACAAGGAATGGTGTTGCAGCTCAAACAGCTGTTATGCAAGTTGGTCTGCTATTTCATTCCTTTGACTCCTTTGTGCCCTGGTTACCATGACAGGGTGACTCTATTGCAAGACGCCAGTTGCTTTGGGAGTCGTTGGCAGTCCCATGCCAGTCTAGAGTTAGTGACAGAGCTATGCTCAGAGCTCTTAGCTGCCTTACTGTTGGAATGATATAGCTCTTCGCAGGTTTCTATTTCAGATTGAAATATGGTTGGGTTTCTCGTAGGGCTGTTGATAGTCTACAAAGTGGGCCGTGCGTATACTCCTCTGCTCCAGTCACTTGCTCCGTTTTCGATCGGTCTGTATACCAGAGAGATGACTCGCTCGGGGTACCCATACAGGTATGATTATTTTCCTCCTTGCGGTTCTCGATAGTCACTTTGAAAGAGTGTTCAAATTCGTACCCGTGTTGTACCTATTTGGTCAACTGGCCTTGTTGCCACATTTATGCATTCTTTCATAATTCTTATGTGGCCGACAAAGTCTACTTCCTTCAGTTTCAGGGACTGTATTATTCTTAAGGCTCCCATGTAGGCCCCTTTCTTCATTATTATATCTAGTGAGGGGTGGCTCAACATAACCTCCACTGCGGTGGCTGGACAGGTGTTAATTGCTCCTGTAATTCCAAGACATGTATACCTTTGTACAGTTGCCAATCAATTTTGCGCTGTCTGTTGTTTTACTTTTGGCCACAATACTAGTGCAGTTTAAGTGACCATGGGTCTTGTAAACATTGTAAATAACCAATAGATCATTTTGGGTTTTAGACCCCAAGTCTTGTTGAATAATCTCTGGAATGTCCAGTATGTTTCTGATCCAAGATGACTCCCATTCCCACCTCACTTGCGAAGTTGATTTGTATCCCATTTAAGGTTGGGGCTGTTAGCATAATTTTCCTTGTAAAAGGTAGTACTGAATGACTCCCTGAAATACCTTAGTGATCACTGTGGCGTACAAAATAGGGATAAAAAGGTAAATTAAGAATAAAATAACGATAGTATAACTAAAGCTAGTACGATACCAAAATGTTCCAGGCGGTAGCAGTAGGTACAATTAACCAGATTAGTCCTGGCTACTGTTTGTGGTTAAGATGGTCCAACCAATCTTACAGTTCAAAATTTACAGTCCAGAAGGCTTGTGTAACCGTCCAACTACTTAGGCTGGTGTTTGATTGCCTTTATAATTCAATCTCGGTTACGATTGAACGTGTATTGTTGTATGACAATGTAACCGTGAGTAAAAACCCTAAGAGAAAAATTGTTATAACACACTGTATTTGTAATTGAACCATAGCTATAGTGAAGCACTTATGAAAAAACAGAACTAGAAAATGAAATTATAATGTAACTCAATAAGTCTCAAATAGCAAATTTACTTGATTAAAAAAAATTATAGCTCTTGAAATAGTTATTTATGATATAAGTGTTAAAAGTACATTTTTAAGGCACGCATGTGAAAGTTTGCAGAATGAGCGAAGCGAATTCTGCAATTCACATAAGTGCCTTAAAAATACTTTTAACACAAATATCATACAATATTTTTTCTAAAAACGGCAATAAAAAGCAATAACCACTAACAAATTGGATTTTTAAATGAATAATAAATTGGAAGCATCTTTCCTACATAAAATTCTTGAATTTGACATTTGTCAAAAAATCCATACAACCAGCACCTTGTTTTACAGGTAACGAAATGTCTTGTCAGTTTCTTGAAAGTATGTCGTGGTCAGGAATGCTTTTTGCTAAAAATGCAACAAAATACAGAAGAAAAAGAGAGTTGCATCGATCCTTCGACAAATATAGATGAGGCGGCCAATCGGTCTACCTCAGTTGTTCAAATTTCACCATTATTATCAATGTAAATAACTGAAAATACAAACTTTTTTTGACGTCCGCTCTCAAAATTTGATGTTTCACTTTTAACACTAGTGCTATAAAGACTTTATGGCACTAGTGCGATAAAGTAACATTTTTAATGCTTCGGGGCGGTGTTAAAAATTGCATTTTTAACACGTTTGTAGAAAAATTATTTTAATAGAAAAATTGAACAATAATGTATTTATGATAATAATTAATTGAATTAGAAGAAATCAGATAAAGCTTTAATAGTAATTAAAGAAAATGTGTCCCGAGTTTGCATAGAAAATTTGAGGTTATTACCTGTTGGAAATAGGGTTTTGTTTGCCTCGAAAATACTCTGGAAGTCTGGATTGGATATCCTAGAGTGAGTGAGAGTTACTCTACTCTTTAGGGCAGCTTATCACTAATGATTAAATGGAAAAAGTCAGAATCTACTTGTGGGAAAAAACGTGCACAGCAAGACTTACCGAAATGGTTGTTTTCAAATCCGATAACATCGGCGAAAATTATAGCACTTTACGAAAATTAAACACAACGCAAGAAAACTCAGTGTGCCATAAATTCAATTAAGAAGAAAATTAGGTCCAAAATCCCTTTTTAAGGCGAAAAAAATAAATTAGATTCTTCAGGAGACCCTTTCTTCGAAACAACCAGAACGTGAAAGAAATGTGCTACACATCAAATTAATTAGCTGACCTAAAGGTAGAGATTCAGAGATGATTCAGGATAACGACAAATGTCAAAAATTAATCGATAGAATTCTTACTTACCAAAAATTGCACACAACAATATAATCATATACAGTGAGCACGTAAAGGTTGGAATAAAATCTATAAAGTATACAGGGTGGATATTTCTCAAAAAACGTCGGACACGTCAATTTTTGATTTTATTGGCCGTTTTTTTGATGATATACCATATTTACAGGGTGACCCAAAAACAAGTTATGACAGCCAACTTTATTTTTTCAAAGGAAAACACCAAGTTGATCCCAGTGGAAAAAAAAAACCGATCGCTGCCCCAATCTTAGACTTCATCCTTAACCATGCACAAAATGATGAACGTCCTTACTTGGAAGTCAATATAATGGGACATATGTTTTTAGGTCTCTTGGACTCCGGAGCATCACGTACTTTCCTCGGAAGACCGGGTTGGGAAATCATCAAGTCATCGGGTGTTCGACTGGACAAGTCAAAGAAGTCAATTTGCACTATGGCCAATGGTCAGCAGACAATGAGCGAGTTAGTTGTGGAGTTGCCTATTTGTGTATGAGATAGGACTAAGATAGTTGACGTTGTGGTCATTCCGGAGTTTCCATCCTTGGGTTGGATTTTTGGATCAGAATAGGAATCGTTTCAAACCTAAGACACAATGAATTGCATTTTTCACGAGATACTTGCTAACTGGATTGTGTCAGAGAATTACTCACGGTGCTAACGACATTGGAAAGTCAACGCCTAATGGAATTGGTCGATCAGTATAAAGAGTCTATGGGACAGACCCTGTGATGCACGAAGATAGTTGAGCATAAAATTATTGCGAAGTCCACACTAATTCGCAAGAGGGCTTATAGAGTTTCACCAGTAATCCAAAAATGTATGGATGAAGAGATAGATGAAATGTTGAATATGGGTGTTATGGAACCGAGCTCTAGTCCATAGGCATCACCAGTGGATATGGTGCAGAAAAACACACAAAGTACCTCTCCAGCCTGGACATCAAAAGTGCATATTGGCAGGTGCCAATTGAGGAGAAATGCAAACCATTAACAGCATTTATTTGTCGTTGAGGATTATTTCAGTTTCGGAGAATGCCCTTTGGACTTTACAACGCCCCGGCCACTTGGCAGCGCCTCATAGATGAAATCTTGGGACCGGATTTGGAGCCTCATGTCTTTGTATACTTGGATGATGTAGTGATCATTACTCAATCCTTGGAGGAACATCTTCGTATACTGGAAGAAGTATTTAAACGACTGGAAAATGCGAACATTACAATAAGTTGCGAGAAATGCCAGTTTAGCAGGCCCGAAATGAAGTATTTGGGTTATGTCGTCGATCGGCGCAGCCTACAGTTGATCCGGATAAAGTCAAATCTATGTTAGAATTGCCAAGACCGAGAACGGTGACAGAACTTCGAAGGATAGTGGGTAGTTTTTCATGGTATAGATTTGTTCCGGATTATTCAACAGGTTGGTTACCGCATCCATTTTGAGCTGCCCGGATTACACAAAGAAATTTGTAGTCCAAACAGACGCATATGGTTACAGAATTGGAGCCGTGTTGACTCAGCCCTCAGATGAGGGAGAGAAAGTCGTCTGCTACCTTAACCGCACACTGACCAGACAGGAACGTACATATTTCTTTCGTCATTGTAAGCATTTTGATAATACGTTTGATTGCCTTCTTGGCCATTGTCAAATTCATTTGTGCCTTATCACTTTCCTCTAATTTTTTCTCATAATTTTTCTCAAATTTTGTTCAGATACTTTCGACAGTTGTTGTTCTTTAGTTTCCATCTTTTTCTTTTATTTTTGAGCCACTATCGGTACCTATCTAGAACAATATCTTCTTTCCTGGATCCCTCAGATTATCTCCTAATTAAATAAGGGTATCATCTAATCATTATAAGTTTGGAATCTGGAATGATAGTTTTATATCCTTGCATAATCTATTCTGCTCGCTGAAATAACTGTCTAAACTCCGTTTCTTGAAATCTGGCCTCTAAATTTTCATACATTTGTATTTGTTTTAGCAGTGAAGGTTTACTCAAAGGCTTGTCCAAAACCATGGGAAGTCTTGGTTTATTCAGTCCTATATTTATGTAGTATTTGCATACTTTTCAGGTTCTTTGTCTACTCAGTTTTCAGTGCTTTTTGTCAAATCTGGCATGACTTGATAATTTTCTTCTTATTCTGAAGTTTCTGTGGTTGATGCAGACCGCTAGTTATATTAGATCATAATTTCTTCTATCAAAACGATCTGGTTATTTTCAACCTTTCATTCATTAGTGATGCTATAGGGTGATGAATCCATGCTATTTATATTATTTATCTTTTTCAAGTTCTAATCTGGCTCGTCCAGGTGGCATATTGCAATGACTTTATCATTTATTTGTCAAAATTTTGGTGATCCTAGCAGGGACTCTCAGGTTTATGTATCTCTCGAATAGAGGGCGACACCATTTAGTTATACTTCTCTCCAATAGATGGCAGTACTTTTATTTCAGTTGGGTTGCTTATTAATTAGAAACTTATACATAGACTTGAATACTACGCCTATTACTGTATTCCTTTTACCCGTTGAGTTACTCGGAGCTGTCCAATATCAAAAGCTTGAACGCTCCTTTAAAAAGTGCGCTAAGCACTCGAGTTGCTCATACTGCTTTCCCCTGATGCGCCAAATTTGCGGGGGATGCAAGAAGCCCCTTTTAGGCAATATTAATATTGAAGAATAATGATAAAATCTGTTTTTTTTTTAAAGATAATTCCCCAAGTCAAAAATTTAGTAACTATGTTGGCAACACATGCCTTTTCTACATGAAAAATTTGAAACCATTGACAATTTTACATTGTATTGCCAACTAAATGTCAGTTTGACTTTTATCTTTAAAAAAAAAACGCACTTTTTTTTTTTAATTATCTGAATTGTGTGTTTTGGAGTGACTCCGAGGAGCTCTAGAGCGACACGTTCGGTGTATAAAAGGAATACAGATATGAGTATTATTACAAACGGCTATTAGGGCGAGTTCGGAAAATACGTCCCTGGAACGGAGAGAGTACTAGAGTGAACCGCCGATAGGATACAGATGAAACGGAACAGAAAAAAATTGATCTAGGTGCTTTATGATCCTAGATGTTGTCTAGGAAATTTATGGAAGGGAACAGGGACCCGATTCTCGTCTCAGGAAGTAGAGTTCCCCGAGAGAACAAATTTTTCGTATTTATCATTCTCGTTCACTTTTCGATTAGGTACGTTGACAAGGACAAAACATTCGTTCTATCGGAGAGCTCTGCTCCCTAAGAGCCGTTTTACACGGCAAAGTTTCTTCACGAAATTATTGCCGAAATATTTCTTAAGTTTACTATTTTTGTTTCGCTTCGTACCTGTTTGATACGGCAAATAAAATTTAGCAAAAGTTCCGTGAAAATATTAGTCATACGCCGGCGCAGTAACGTTTTGCTATCAATAATATGAAATAATAACCTCATACGTTGGTAAACCAAAACAAATAAAACTTGCGTTTTCTATTTTTTGTTGAATCCTTGTACTCTTCTGCAGTTTCATAAAGTTGAATTTCTGTTTACCTTCCATAAATAAAGTTTTGTTTACTTTTGGCTTTGCCCAGCTGGTCTTCTACCATCCCACCCTATTTTTTTGGGCGCAAAACTTCTCACCGCTTGACCCACCGATAAGCAGTCTATTTTTATCTATTACATAGGAAATCCAATGACGGATTCTTAAGGCTCGAAGAAAAATAACGCGCTTTTTATTTTCTAATTGTGTGCGCCGAAACTCACGCATTTTCTCGGCCGCGCCCACAAAAACTATAGAACATTTTCTAAAGTTTATTGGCGAAATATTTCGTATGTTTTTCTTGTCGTGTAAGACAGGAAAAGTTGACTTGACGAAATATTTTGGCAACAATTTCGTGAGTAATTTCGTGAAGAAACTTTGCCGTGTAAAACGGCTCTAAGACGAGAATCGGGCTTCACGGAACAAGATTGTTGTTTTCGCCAAAATAGGAAAAACCAGTATTTCGGTTCGGTCTATCGTTCATCGGTTATCGGTTCGACTCGACCGGACTCGAACTTGTAACTGATCCAGGAGGCAGGAATTGTTTGGACCGGATTAGTTCGGAACTGATCCATAAAATTTGTCGGATCAGCCACCCCTAACGAGTATCTAGTTCAAAATAATGACACTGGTCACATGATTAGTTTATTCCAAGTCACGTGTCAAAAAATGCGTTGCATCCGCCACTAATATCTCAAAATTTTTTAGAAAATTACTGTCTAAGGAACCATTCAGATGTGAGAACTATGCTTTGTAACTTTGTATTAAGTGGGTGTTCGTTGTACCATCGAGTAAACTTTGCCATGGGTTATATGTATTTGATTCAAATTCCTAGCACCAAAAAAAAAAGAGCTGCAAAACAACTTTTCATAAAATGGCATGCTATCGCCACTCCAAACTCCAAACTAGTTACAAATTTCCATTTGCAGCGTGGGCGTAATTTGAAGCTCCAACGCGAAACAAATTGAACGCAAACTAGATTAAAAAAAATATTTGGAATCGGTAAACACAAATTAATTGGGAAATTTGGCCTGCATTTTACTTTTTTTTTTCTTCAAATTTTAGTGATGCAAACATTTGTCGTATTTTAGCTAGCTTATTTCTTTCCAAAGTCTGTTTTCTTCCATATAACACTCTGATGACGTAGTTTTATTTTGTTTGAGAGTCTAATATTTGTTTCCAGTCAATTTGTTTTGATGTTCTGCTTGTTCTAAAGTGTTGATTAAATTACAGTTGACCTGTTTATATCCCATGCAATATTGTCTTTTATCTTTATTGCTCAGTTTTGCATCCAGTAAATTTTCCTAAGTAGACCGTTGCTAGCATTTCCCGGGCAAATGAGGCTGCATAAAACCATTAAATGAGAGAATCCTAGTACATTAGATATTATTTGCTATTGCAGCACTCAGGGCTGGTGTCTCAAATATAGAGTTTTGTATGTATACAGTATGGATGGAGACCTCAAATTGCTAGTTAGGTTGTCGTATTTATATTCTTCATAGATCCTAGACTCGTTTAACAAGATATGAGCGATAATATATAGATTCTTTGTAGGTTTATTCTTATTTGTAAAGTATCTAAAATTAAATCTTTCCAGCAGTACTTCATGGCTGTCTTTTTCGACCACCGAATGCACCCTTTATATCGGCCTTAATGGCTAAAAATTCCATAATTTTCTTGCGCTTCCCAGATTTATTCCTTAAAAGAATTTTTAGTATTATGTACTATGATAAATCACATAATAATAATAGGTACGCCGGAATGTTCCAGTATTCTAAGAATCAGTTTATGTGTTTTTGATTGATTTGGATGAGAGTATCCTCTTTTGTGTCTATTGGTAATATCGATTCCGGTTTCACTGTTGTGTTTTTTTAACAAGTTCTCTACGTATCCCCACGTATTCTTTAAACTATGTTTGTATTCGTAAATACAGCGCTACTCATCTTGACAGTAGGATAAATATCTATGGTTTTGCCATTGTTTTACCTCTGCTGAAAAGCACTTTATTATCCTGTATCCATTTATCTCTAGGCTCCTATTCCGTTCTTTGATGAGAACGCTAACGCCAGTTGCTATTCCATTATTCATTTTGAATTGGATTATATTAGAGAGGCTTGTTTGAAATACCATTGAAACATTTATATGCTTCCCTACCTTTTTTTGTATTTCTCTAAACTCTTTCTTCGATTTGCTCATTTAAAGATTTTTTATTTTTATTTTTCTCTGGCCAAACCATAGGCTCCTACACTTCCTACTGAAAGTGCAGATATCGCAAGAAGACCCCAACCAACAGCCTTTGGTAAATGGTATGGCAATACAACTCATAGTATGAGTAATTAGCCAGTGTGTTGGAGCTTCGGCGAAACACTTATGTTTTCCAAAAAAAAAATCCTCTAATAACTTGGATTCGATACACTGTCAAGTATTTTTCGATTTTTCGAAAACTTATTTTCGAAAATCTGATTTTATTTTACACCCAAACGGGCTGTTCTCGGTATTGCTTTATTTGACTTCTACGAGAGGGAGCCACACGCTATTAAAGTTTGACATCTTGCCTAGCGTTTGAATCTCCTGCAAACCTGTTTCTCTTAGAGGTGGGCCAACCTGCGATTTTACTGAAGCTGTGACATGACGTGACTGCTCCAGTCGTGTCACGATGATAAATAGCAGTGAATTTTTGGAACAGTTTAACCTTGATTGACCATGCTGATAATACATATAAATGCTACATTACATAATCGCAGTCACGGAGAGAGATGTTCCAGTTTGCCCCTCTGCAGTGGCAGTTTCTGTTTGGCGTCACCGCGATGCGATTTACAATAATATTTCATTATTTGCATCACTTTGACTTGAGTTTAGTCCGCGCTGCATCTGCATCGGTGAAGCAGTGACAAAGTCACAGTTCGTGGAATCGCAACCCACCTCTCCTTCTTTGTTTCACTCATTTATAACCGCATTTGTTGTTTTTGCAGACGTATCCTACCTTATCTACTTCTTTGTCTCACTATTTTTGCTAAAAATACAGTCAAATTACCATTTAAAATGAAATTTGTTTGTTGGAAAAAGAGGAAAAGTATTCTATTTGGGATTGTAAATGTGGCAACGTTGTTTTCGATCAAGTAGGCCTTGTAATGTAATGTCATTTGCCACTTTTGACAGCCGAGTGTTTTTATCCAGCTTTTCCTTGAATTTTCCGGTTTTTCAAGGATTTTTCAATCAAAAAAACTTTTGTTTAAAGTACGAGGCTTTGAGTTTCCTTGATTTTCTGACAAAAATTTCCAGTTTTCCAACGAGGTAAGTGACCAGAATCTTGGTTTGATCAAGTAGGCTTTAGAATGTTGGTTTTCCATTGAATTTTCCACTTTTCCAAGGCTTCTTTAATCGAAGGAAAACTGTTTTGAGTGCGGGGCTTTAAATTTGCTTCAATTTTTCAGGAAAAAATTTCCATTTTTAGACTAAAATAGTATCCTTCTTTATCTCTCTCTTTGTCTTACTCACTATCAAATTTACATAAGTTTACATTTTTATCCAGGTTTTCCTCGAATTTTCCACTTTTCCAGGGTTTTTTTTAGTCGAAAAAACTGGTTTAAAGTACGAGGCTTCGAGTTTTCTCCATTTTCTGCTAGAAATTTCCAGTTTTAGATCCATTAATTTACGGTCAAAAGGTAAGTGAGAAAAAATTATTGAAAAGCAAGTTTCTGAAGCCTTATTCAAGGAATTTCTAATTTTAAAATCGTTATTAATTAATTATTTAACGGGTTTTTAATTATTAAATTACAAGTAGAATCCCATTTTAAATGATTTTTTTTGGAAGTTTTGTGATGTGGCAACACCGCTTGTAGCCAACTTCAAGTAGACCTTGTAATAAATGTCATTTGCCATTTTTGACAGTCGTGCCATTTTCAATTGACCAGTTTACATTTTTATCTAGTTTTTCCTCGAATCTTCCGCTTTTCCAGGCCGTTTTCAATCGGAAAAACTGTTGTAAAGTTCGAGGTTCTGAGTTTTCTCCATTTTCCACCAAAAATTTTCAGTTTTCCAATGGAGTAAGTGACCAAAACTTTGATTTTTCAAGTAGGCTTTGGAATGTTGGTTTTCCATTGAATTTTCTACTTTTACAGGGATTTTTCAATTAGAAAAAGATGATTTTAAAGGAGGGGCTTTGAATTTGCTTCACTTTTCCACCAAAAACTTCCATTTTTAGACTTAAATTGTTTCCTACTTTATCTCTCTCTTTGTCTTATTTACTATTAAGCAGGCCTTAAAATGTCATTTTTTTTGAAATCTATTAAAGATAAGATTCCAATGCATTATTTTCGGAATTTATCATTTCATAAACATTAATAATTAATTATTTAAACAAAAAACTATTTAAAATGTGATTTTTTCCTATTAGAGATGTGGCAACGTCGCACAATGTTATTTCCCATTTTTGACAGTCGGTCATTTTTGAATGTTTTTATCCAGTTTCTCCTCGAATTTTCCGCTTTTCCATGCCGTTTTCAATTGGGAAAACCGATTGATAAGACGATACTTTGAATTTTCTTCATTTTTTGCCAAAAATTTCCAGTTTTCCAATGGGGTAACAAAAAACTCAAGTTTTATAAAGTAGACTCTGGATTGTCATTTTTACGGGATATTTTTTGAATTTTCCGCTTTTCCAGTGCTTTTTTGATCGGGAAACCCGATTTTTAGTACGAGGCTTCAAATTTTCTTCATTTTCATCCAAAAATTTCTAGTTTTAAATACTAAACTTAGGGGTAGATAAAGTTTTTCTGCCTCTTTTAAAAAAAGTGAGCACTTGAATTACATCCTATTTTATCTTTTTCCTTGTCCTACTCAGAGGGTGTTAGAGCTACTTTGCACTTGAAAAACACTAAATTTAGCAGAAGAAACGGGGCTCCGAATCAAAAAAAAGGGGCTCTCAAAACAAAAATCAAACAAACGCCATTTTGAATTAATTGTCAAAAATTACAACGCCTACTATGACTTTGACATATCAAAATTTTTGACGTTTGCGTCAGGGTTGCTGCAATTTTTGTGCCGGGGTTGCTACATTTATTCGTCCCTGTGGGCCGATTTTTCAATATCGAGTCACCTCGGGGTTGGTTTTAAATAGAGGTGAGCCAACCTGCAATTTTACTGGAACTGTGACAAGACGTGACTGCTTCAGTCGTGTCACGGTAACAAAATAGCAGTGACTTGACTGTTACATGGTACAATGGTACATTTCATAATCGCAGTTCGCCCAGTTCACAGTCACGGCCGAGAGAAATGTTCCAGTCTGCCCTCTGCAGTAGTAGTTTCTGTTTTGCGTCACCACAATGTGATTTGTAATAATATTACATTATTTGCATCACTTTAAGTTGAGTTCAGTCCGCGCTGTATCGGTTAGAGATCGAAGTGGCCGTGACAAAATGTCACTGCTACTTGAGTGGGACTGGAGCAGGCCGTGACTGTGACAGACGAGTAGCAGTGACAAAGTCACAGTTCGTGAAATCGCAACTCACCTCTAGTTTCTCTTAGTTGGTGTGCTTTCCGCTTATATTGCACTGATGGGGACATAACAAGTCCGAAACCGGTCTGCAATTAGTGATAGTACCCAATGAAAGAGAATTCGGGTTTCTCCATTGTCTTACAAAGCAAAACCACCAAGTATTGCGTAAATCTGTTCGTGTCAGAGCAATACAACTCATGAGTAATTAGCAGTCTGTTGGAGCTCTAATAACTAACATTACCAATCTTTAACTGATTTTGTATTTGGTCCTTAGCAATCCAAAATCAACTAAAATATTGTTACATTATAAGTGACTACAAAAACTATGATAAACTCAACCGAAAGTATACTCGCGAGTGCAATCGTAAATGAACCGCGCAATGTTGGTTGTTCACATTTATTTTGCTCATGTTACGGCTGCACATCTACTCGAACCATTTCCGCCTAGTGCTACCGGCTATAGCCGAAGAAGAGGAGGTCTATAGGATCGATCAGATCAAAGAGTTCGAACAGGTCTCGCAGACCTACAAAGAGTGGTTGGGCGAATTGTTGGAAAAAGGTGAGAGGGTACAGAAAAGTCGAAATATTGTCAAAGGCCTTGAAAGGATGTTCTCCAATGAAAAAGAAGAAAATTTATCACGAAAATTTGACTTAGATCACTTACATTTCAAGGTAGAACATCCTAAAGGCTAGTCAGGTCAAAATCTGATAATGCTAAACCGTGTCTCGTATTATGCAAAACCGGGCTTTTCAATTAACTATCCGAATCGATATCGCGAACTATTAAAAGCCTCTCTACGAAGTTGAGGCCTTATACGGCGAGAGTAAAGAGGGATTTTATTTTTGCGCAGTTTGCCCTGGTTACACTGTGGGCCCAGCTGAGATCGTTACAAAAAATCCATATACATAAAAAGGATCGTAAAACTATAACATTGTAGCAATGTGAATTTACCTTTATAAAACAATATCATAATTTAAATTATATTTTTTTTTTGTTTTGCAGAAGAAGATGAATCTCAAATATTCGTCAAGTTCTTCAAGTTTCACAAGTGTTACGATCTCATACCCACGTCGGCCAAGTTAGTGGTCTTCGATACTCAATTGCTCGTCAAGAAGGCCTTCTTTGCTTTAGTTTATAATGGTGAGTATAATTAAATTATTATAAGTCCCAGGTATATTATTACAAACAGAATCCGAAAACTGATTCATGCTTTAGAAATGGAATAGAGGGCCAAAAAATTTTAAGCAGCAGCGCCATTAAAAAAAATATTGGCAGGACTCTTAATGCTGTTTAATAAGCTTAAATATATTGACGCTTTGAATTTGACTAATGTATGGCAATATAAACATTACCAACCTTGGGCTAGGTGTTGGAAAATAATTAATTTAAACACATTCTGAGTGTATTTTTTCACTAATTGACAGATTGTTTGCCTGGTGGATTAAGTGATGTTAAAAGATGCGGTCGTGACCGAGATAACTTTGGTAGAGATGCGAAAACAACTATTCTACTTAAATTTTTTTGTTTAAGTTTTCTTCTTATCAAGGGCTAGATGTATATGTCTCTTTTTAAACTATTATGCATAATGTACTAATGAAAGCCAAAAAAATCACACTCGAAAGCCTTAGTGCGTTCGGCCTTTTCTTATTTATTTTTTTTCGACAAAATGACCTTTACAAAACTTGTAGATAATTACATTCTGATCAACTTTGCCTCATAATTTTTTTTGCTAGCTATTTTACTTTAGACGCTGTGGCCATTTTAGTGCTTCAGAATTCGCAAAAAAATTAAATAGCAAACCTGCAGATTATTATACCTATTAAAATTCTCTATTACTTTACTCGATGATATTTTATTGTAACTTTATTTCTTTCGCTTGTACGGCCTTTTAGGCATTTGAAAAATTTTATTGGACCCGGTGGACATTGTGGCATGGATAGCGTTTTTAAGAATTTGACACATTTTGCAGGTAAAATGTGGCGTTTCGCGAAATTGAATTTCGCGGACGGTTGCACAATAGCTATTTGTGTATTAAGAGCGCAAAGTGGTACTTTGCCGATCGAAAGATATTGGCAAATGCACACTTGATTTTTTTTATTTCGATTTCACGCTTTCACTCCAGGAAAATAATTTCACCGGATTAATGATGTAATGTATCATTACTTCGACTGAAACCGAAAACGTAATGGAGTACATTACCAGTAATTTTATTAAAGTTACAATAATCTGCAGGTTTGCTATTTAATTTTTTTGCGAATTCTGGAGCACTAAACTGGCCGCAACGCCTAAACTAAAATAGCTAGCAAAAAAAGGCAAAGTTGATCAGAATGTTATTATCTACAAATTTTATTAAGGTCATTTTGTCGAAAAAAAATAAATAAGAAAAAGGCCAATAGGGCCGAACGCACAAGGCTTTCGAGTGTGATTTTTTTGGCTCAATACTGAGGACAAAGTCTCCAATCAGCCCTGAAAAAATCAGCCTGCCCTCGCAAATTTTTTTGAAAAACCCATAAATTTTTTGGGCTAGATCGAAAGCCCGATTAAATACGCGGGAAAAAGTTAGTCGTTCCATAGTCAAATTTTTTACCTATCATGAATTGTTTTACAAGGTAGAAATCTTGAAATTTGAATAATTTATTTGGCTTTTCTATCTAGTCAAGTTCTCAAACTTCGAAATTAAACTAGAACTTTGTCAGCAGATAACACCGAAAAGAAGTTTGTAACCTGAAACACTTTTATTTCGAGAAATTCTTCATCAAGAAACACCTGTCCAACATAGGTACTAAAAAATTTATATGGTTGAGAATTATGGACACACTTTGTTAAAGCTATACCCTCACATTTTCGCATCTTCCAACCAATTAAATTGATTTGGGGCCAGTTAAAACGTCAAATCAGGAGGTGCCATAGATTCCCAACGTTTAATGAAGATGCCGCCGTAGAACTAATAAAGAAAAAAGTCTCTAACATTACTGAGAATGAATGGCAAAATCTTTCGAGAAGTTTATTTAAAGGAACCGGGGATGTATATGTATAGAAACTCAAGCTGTAATTCAATAAATAATGGCAATCAAATCTTAAAAGTACGTTGCAATAATTATATGTTGATGGCTGCGATATGTCATGTTGAACATTTTTTTATTTTCAAGATAGTATCACATGATTTTCCATAGTGCCTCTCATTTCCCCATCTACGAAGAACATTGTATATATAATTATCGGTCTATGATGTTCTGCGTGTGATAATTTCCGATCCCCAACAATCTCTGTCAATTCAGGCATCCTACTTCAAGCCTTGATATCATCTACTGTGTCTTACGTTCATACTTTCCCTAATTCTTTGGTTTGTTGTCCTTTTCATTTTCGATTTGCCTGCCGCTCTTCACCAAGAGTTGGATCTCAGTTGGGTAACTACATTTTGCGTTTCTGTTTTACATTTTTCAGTGTCCAGACCTGTGAACAATAGGTTCGTTCCAACCCCCCGTTTTCGTATCGTCATGAAACGGTTTCGGAACTGTTAGGATCGATTGCAGGCGCATGCGTTGACCTTGCACGGTTTTATCTTGGTACAGAAACAACGGGTAGTTGGAACGGTTTCATGATCGTTTCCGTAATGACGACAGTTCAAATAACTTTAGTCCTAAATTTGTTTGTTTGCAAATTAAAATAGAAGAATATAGGATTAGGATTACAAAATAATATATAAAAAAGGAGAATCGAACACCAACGCTGATTCATTATGAAGAATCTGAAACTGAATCCTTGCAAGCTGATAACATCAAGGATTAGCAAATAGCTGATAATAAATTTTGTACTTTTTTTCACTTGAAAAAATAAAAATGCTACAGTTTTATAAGTTAGATTGGAAATTGGTTGTTTAACAACAACATGAACAACAACAACAGGTGACAAAAATTGAATTACGCATGTCAGTCATGGATCAGTCCACGCGGTTCTTGCTTTCCACTCGGGATGGAAATGACGGTGCTAAAACCAGTTCTCGAACGATCCCAGGTTTGGTTGGAACGCCAACGAAACTGTACGGTAAACGATCATCTCTCAGTTGGAACGCGTTTAACCTATGGCGCATGACCGTGACCGTACATTGAACGGTTTTTGGCTGGGTTGGAACGAACCTAATATGTAACCATGCTTTGGACGATTCGATATTCTAGTCCCACAGTATGGATATTGTTTCACGTACCTTTATAATCTTGTCAGAAATGGAACAATTTCCAGTCCGCTATGTAATATACTCAGTAATATACCATGTATACTAATTGAAAAATGGATGAAAACCTAATAGACCTAGATTCCCAAGTATTAGAACGACATGGCATTATTTAGGGAAGTGGGTCTAGGTAAAGCTTCATTCATTTCTTGCTCGGCAAACAGGAATAATAATATGCTTTATGCTGGATAGGTATATTACAATATAACTACTTGTGGCGTATACATAATATATCCACCGGCCATCACTCAATATTCTATTACAGCAAGTTTGTAATCACAGAATCATTAACGGTACAGGTAACCCACCCACAACTCGCGCCTCTATTTATATTATGTATTGATAAAGCGTTTTCTAATTGCACAAAAAATTATCGACCTTGAGTAAAATTCCACAAAAAAACATCGTGTGTTAATTTTTTTTAAGTGACATAACGTTTGTACAACAATAATTATTATTAGATCCCATAAGTATACAGGTTATTTAAATAATATGCAATAATAACAAATCATAAATAATATGTTTAGCGCTTTAAAATGACAATTGTATGAGTAAACCGCAAAAAATAACATCAAACTTTTTTCAATGCATTATTAATATATTCATGTTTATTTTTAAAATCAATTCAGGTGTCCGGGCAGCTCCGTTGTGGGACAGCCAAAAACAAGAATTCGTAGGGATGCTCACCATTACCGATTTCATCAAAATTTTGAGGATGTACTACAAGTCGCCCAGCGTCGCAATGGACGAATTGGAAGAGCACAAATTGGACACGTGGCGCAGGGTGCTCAAAGATGCGAGGCCTCTCATCAATATTGGTCCGGATGCTTCATTATATGATGCGATCAAGGTAACTTATGAGTCTCGATTAAATTTTTTGGCATAGCGAAAGTTTTAATATGGTTTTAGTGGAGTTATTACTTATTTTTTTCTAGAAGCAGCATAGTTTAGTTATTAAGTTCCTCTGAGCTCTGACATAAAATTGGTTAACTTGGCATGGTGCTCCCATGTCACTTTTGAATCTGAAAACAATCAGCTTAAACGGCTTCACCCCTCTAGTCTTCGAAGTAGCTCAGAGTTGTCAGGGAGCTCAATCGGTTCCACATTCACATGCCGAGGTAGTCTATCTTCAAGGATTGTTGCGTACTTTCGTATAGTCTGTTACATTATTAATTTTCAAGTTCCGATGTAGGTCACTTTTTCGCACGTACCAAGGTGCATTATCAATATTTCTTAGTATCTACTTGTATAACTTGTATGTTACTCTCTTTAGTACAACCCCAAAGTTGAATACCATAGGCCCATACTGGTTTCAGTAACTTGTTATGTATGGTTAAATTGGACATCCTTTCAATTAATCAGTACATTTTTCTATGTACTATACAGGGTGGTCCTTCGGGAATGACATCGATTGCTTATGGGAAAACTGTGAAAGGTAAAAATTTGAAAATTTGGCAACATAGCAATGTCGATGGGGGACATCTAGGTAAAATATTTTCAAGATGGCGGCATTTCCGGTCATACCGGAAGTTGATACCAACTCGGTTATTTTAAATAGAACACCCCATATATTAATGTATTTTTGGATTCTACATAAAATTCTGAGCAGATTTCATGTAATATACCCTATACCTAAGTTCAACTGTTTTGGAAATATTGACAGTTGAAAATTGACTTTTTGCAACTTTGACAAGCTGTAAAACCTAATTGGTTAATTTTAGAGGAAAACCGATTTCACATTCCTATCTTAGATTTTTATAAACTATCATTTGACATCAACTTTGAATTAAATCCATGATTAAAAATTTCAGTTAAATTTAATCTCCGTTTAAGTTCAAAGTTGGTGTCAAATGATAGTTTATCAAAATCTAAGATAGGAATGTGAAATCGGTTTTCCTCTAAAATTAACCAATTAGGTTTTACAGCTTGTCAAAGTTGCAAAAAGTCAATTTTCAACTGTCAATATTTCCAAAACAGTTGAACTTAGGTATAGGGTATATTACATGAAATCTGCTCAGAATTTTATGTAGAATCCAAAAATACATTAATATATGGGGTGTTCTATTTAAAATAACCGAGTTGGTATCAACTTCCGGTATGACCGGAAATGCCGCCATCTTGAAAATATTTTACCTGGATGTCCCCCATCGACATTGCTATGTTGCCAAATTTTCAAATTTTTACCTTTCACAGTTTTCCCATAAGCAATCGATGTCATTCCCGGAGGACCACCCGGTATATAATTCAAACTCTACCCTTTTTTTCTTAACATGTGCTTTCCAGCGCAATTTCGCGTCAAGAGTTTGGTCATACCTAGATATTTTTCTTAATTTGAATAGGGAATAGGAGTGTTAATAATTGTGATTTGTGTGTGATTTGAACTTCAGTGACAGCGTTCTGCAATTTTTTTGTTGATTGTTCAATACTTTAAACCACTCTAATTCAACCAGTAACGTCGGCGAATGTTGTAAAATTACCATTTTCTGGTTTTCGGATTTCGCATGTAAATAATAAAAATTACTAGCACGCTACCCTGAGGTACAACAGCTTTTATTTTTCGTGAATTTGACTCAAAATTTTCCTGTTTGACTCTGAAATGTCTATCACATATACAGGGTATCCCTCCGGGAGCCAAATCGATCTATACATTATATGAAAAACTGTATGCAGAAAATTTTTGGAAATTTGACAGTATACTAATGTCAATGGGAGCAGACCGGCTAAAATATTTTCAAGATGATGGCACTTCCGGTTATACCGGAAGTAGACGTCAACTTGCTTATTTTAAATGGGACACCCTGTATGTGATTGCATATTTGGATTCTACGTGAAATTCTGAAGAGATTTCATGTGATATACCTATATACCTATTATACTAACGCGCACTTGCCGCTTCTCGAGCGTGATAGGACATTTCCTTGCGAGTGCGCATATCCGTAAAAAAAAAAAAAAAAAAAATATCGCGCCTTCTCCATTTACCCAATGTGCGGTTTTTGAAGCAAACAAAGAGAGATAAAGTTATATGATCTCGCATAAGTCTATCTTTGTCAAACGAAAGAGAACGAGGTTATGAACTGCGCTTGCGTTAAACTCTAGATTCTTATTGGCCGGCGGTTGCCATTTTGCATCAAGCTTTTCGTGCCGCGTTGTCCTGTCAAGCTAAAAAGTACAATGAATTAGGATCATTTTTTGAGGTTATAATTTGGTTGATTGTATTTTGATTCCAAAACACTAATAAAAATGAATATATTGGTTAATTTGTCGAAATCGAGTATGTGTTACACGCACCAAAATACAAAATTCGTCATGTTTCTTGTGAATGTTTAAATAACTCGAAGATGAAAATAATTTAATTGGCAACCCTGCAATATCAGCTGTTTAAAATGAAATCTTATTGGAGCTTCAAATTGACGCATGCGCATTGGAAAAACAAGTTCACTTTAGACAAGGAAGGCATCGTTCTATCTCATAATGTTTGCTTCAAGAACTCAAACCAACCCGCGATATACGTAGTATAATAAATATATGCAACTTTGACAGGCTGTAAGACCTAAATGGGTAACTTTAGAAGAAAACCGATCTCTACATTCTTATCTTAGCTTTCTATGAACTATCATTTGACACCAACTTTGAATTTAATCGGAGATTAAATTTATTATATTTATACAATGACATATTAACACAGATAGATATTACAGTAAACAAAATTTTGTGTCGCCATCATCTAGGAGAGCAATCCGCCACCGGTGTATCCCCTCCAATTTGGTTGCCAAATTGTTACGGATTGATATTTTATCCTGTTATGACTTTACTTCCAAAAGTCGGAAGTGCAAGACTAAACACGGCTACTGACAACGCCGGTTCTGTAAGACAGGCGGAACACATCTGCAATCGATTGGCATGTCAACGCGCTCGTCAAACTCACATCATAAGTTAGACAGATAGATAAACGAGTTGCACTCGTGCGCATTTATTCATTATTTAGGTCAAGTGAATGACGGGATTCAGAGGGGTCTTTTTTATACCACTGGTGCATCCCTACCATGACCCCCCTCGAACAGCTCACCTCTCCTGGCCCATGGAAGGTCTTGCCCTCACAACAAACATCAGTTTATGAATGAGATGTGTTGTCTATCTGTGTTAGGATATCATTGGTGTATCATCAGACTTAGAGATGGCAGATTCTCGAGAATTTATTTTGAGAGAATTTTCTCGGAGAATATTCGGGAACATTGGAGAATTTTGAAGAATATAGCTTGTTAACATCATTTGGTGCTTTTAAACATTTTGAGATATATTTTATTTGTCTAGTTGCATTTTTTGGTACACAAAATCACAATATTTACATTGAAATTTCTTGTCCTGTTTTTGTCTGAAATATTCCCATATCAAAATCTAGTTTTCATTTTCGAAGGAATTTCCTTATGGCCATTTGCACCAACCATTTTAAGGAAGGTTTATTGATAATCAACGTTTAAAGTGACATTTTTGCATGTAAAAATGTCACTTTAAACAAACGTTGATTATCGTTAAACCTTCCTTAAAATGGTCGGTGCAAATGGCCATTAAAACTAGTCAAAACTAATATTGAGGCCTCGTTTATTCATCTTTTTATAAACTTGCTGATAACTATCTGCGAGATAAATTGACCGTTCTTTAATTCTATTAGTCGACGGATAACTGGCCGACCAATGGAATTACAGATTGCGTTTCTATCCATCAGATTCCATACCTGACAGTTGACAGTTTATCAGAAGGTGAATAAACTGGCCTCAAATAAGTTAAATATTTCTTCGCACACACTCTGCACATTGCGGGGACAATGAAGTAACTTATGGCGTTTTCGGTTGGTAGGAATAGTGCAAAGAAAATGTGTTTCTATCTGTTTCTTTAACAGGCTGAGAGGGAGAGCTCGAAATACACTCAGTACTCAGTAGCACCAGTGCGCATTAAATCTAATCTACTAATCAAAAACCCCTATGGAATCGGGGGATTTTACCGGCTTTACCATTTACCCGGACTCACTGTTCTCCATTTCAAACTAACCTCATTAGCAACCTAGCGCAATCTGTTAATAGTAAGTGCAAGGTGATAAGTTTAAAAATTACAGCTAATTTTCCATACATTTTCAAAAATTACCGCATATTCTCATAAATTCTTGAACCTAAAAAAAAACATAAATTCTCGAGAATTTAGGGCTAAAGAATATTCTCGGTAAATTCTCTGTTCTCATTAAAAGTTCTTCGGAGAATATTCTCAGGGCCATCTCTACTCAGACTAATAATAAAACTAGACACCAAACATGCCATTTAGAAATCGCCCAATCCATGACATAGGTAAGAGAGAGGTAGCCCTATAAAACGGCAACACTGTCGCATGTCGATTTTACCACTACCAGTGGCAGCGTGTTCAGCTTCTTCTGAATTGTTTCCAGAATGTAATAGAAGTTTTACTTACAATAAATAACCATAAATATCTCTAACTACGCCAATGTCAAAAGTAAAATCAATGACAGTAAAATGATGTCAAATTTCTTACCGCCGAAATATTGAAATGTGCTTGGAATCCTTACAAATAATATATCAACCGTATCGACGTACCATTTTAACGTTCTCCACCGCACTTTCCGCAGTTTTAAATACAAAAATACCAATGATTAACACTCAAAATCACAAAAGTAGCTCTATCACTTCACTTCACAGCAACACCTCCAAATCCGTTATGGATGACATGACATAAGTCACATAAGATCATCTCATTGGCTGCTCGTAGATGCAACGTTGCCGATGTGCTGTTTTTCGAGCAATATATATTCCTGGTGATTATAGAATTTTCACCAATTTAAATTAGAAAAAGACTAACTATCCTATTCAAAAAGGCATTTCAATAACCAGGCATTTCATGCAAAAAATCTACCTTATGGATGTTGGATAGCAAATTATTTATTTACTGTTATATCTGTCGTTTTTAGTTGTTAATCTGTGGGTATATCACATGAAATATTCACAGAATTTCACGTAGAATCCAAATATGCAATCACATACAGGATGTCTCATTTAAAGTAACCAGCTTGACGTCTACTTTCGGTATAACTGTAAGTGCTATCTTGAAAGTATTTTAGCCGGGCTGCCCCAATTGACATTATACTGTCAAATTATCAAAAATTTTCTGTTTTTCATATACACAGTGTGTAAAAAGTCCCGGAACAGTCAATTATTTTGAAAATAGTGCACAATATAAAAAAACTTTTTGTATAAAAGTTGAAGGTCTTGATAAAATCTATTGAAATAGGACTTATGTAATTATACAGGGTGGCCCAAAAAGTTGTGCTACACAAAACTTCATTTTTTTTTGTATTACATTTTGTAATTCTTCTAGAGATTCTAAACAACAATTATGAAAGATATCATATGGCTAAACCCATTAGTTTCAGAAATAATTTGACTTGAAGGACATAAATACAATAAGTACGATATTACCTACATTTTGCATTGTTTCGAGTTGGTTCAAAATGGTAACCAGACCTAACGCCCCTTGATTATTTTCTTTGGGGACATCTGAAAAATAAAGTGTTTGTGACAAAACCTCCAGATCTGAACGAATTGAGAAGAAGAATTATTGAAGAATGTGCATCTATTAACTAAGAAATATTACAAAACGTCATCAATAAATTTTATTATAACCTAGCCCATTGTCAAATTGTGGGAGGAGGACATTTTCAGCATTTAATAAAATAACGTCTTACACTTAATTTTATTTCTGTTCTTTCAAAGTTATTGTTGATTTTACTTTACTGCTTGTATTTAATAATTTAGTTATTAATAAAATTTTGACTAAACTTGAGTGAGGTACATTTCATTTAACACAAGTTAAATGTTTTTTTTTCAGGATTTAACGTAAAACATTTTGAAGCAACTCGAAACAATGCAAAATGTAGGTAATATCGTACTTATCGTATTTATGTCCTTCAACTCAAATTATTTCTGAAACCAATGGGTTTAGCCATATGACATGTTTCATAATTGTTGTTAAGAATCTCTAGAGGAATTAGAAAATGTAATTAAAAAAGGATCATTTCATTGAAAAAAATGAAGTTTTGTGTAGCACAACTTTTTGGGCCACCCTGTATAATTACAAAAGTCCTATTTCAATAGATTTTATTAAGACCTTCAACTTTTATACAGGAAGTTTTTTTATATTGTGCACCAGTTTCGAAATAATTAACTGTTCCGGGACTTTTTACACACTGTGTATAGATCGATTTGATTCCTGGTTGGACACCGTACATGATTCCAGAATATCAGAATATTGTTCTGGTAGAAACAGTTTCAATTTAGAGTATAGTCCTTCATGCCGAACTTTGTCAAATGCTTCCGCTACATCGAGAAAAACTGCGGAACAAACTTTTTCCTCTTCCAGCGATTTTTCTATTATATTGGTTATTCTGTGTACTTGGTCGATCGTAGAGCGTAGAGTGGAATAGATTCCAGTCTTTCTTTTATTAGTCTTATTGTTTTCAGTAGTATCTTTTCAAAGAGCTTAGATAAAACTGGAAATAATGATATTGGTCTATTACTTAGACAAGGAAAGAGAGGGGACTCGTAACTCGCAACTGTAAATAAGGCAAGTTGTCACCAAAAAATGGCTGCTTTTTTCATAACATAACCTAGAAAGCATATTGTTTTCTGCCTGTTAAATGTAATCCCGATTCCTGTCAACTTTTTTTTTCTTTGCGGATTTTGCAGCCATAGCCCATACGCTTAACAACTCACCATGTATCACAAAAAATATTAGTCTAAACCAAAATGATGAAAATGAAAGTTTGTCACCAAATAATGGCGTTTTCGGATACACCAAGCTGCTAGTGCAGGTAAAGGATGTTACACGTCCTCTCTCTTTCCTTGTCTAAGGTCTATAGGATGACACATCATCGGGTGGTTTTCCAGGTTTTGGTTTCATGATAACTTCTGTAACTTTCCAAAGTGTAGGTATGTATCTAAGCCAAAACGAAGTATTGAAAAGGTTATATAGTTTTACAATAGCTCTCATGCGGTCCGATCCTCTGGTAGGGAGTAGAGCTCCCCGATAGAACGAATTTTTTTGTCCTTGTCAATGTAATCGAATAGTAAACAAGAATGATAAAGAGGAAAAATTTGTTCTCTCGGGGAGCTCTACTCCCTGGCCCGAGGATCGGCCCTCTGGGGAGTTGCTTTATTACTTCCCCAGAAATTAGGTCATATCCTGGAGCTTTTTTCTCACTAATATTTTTTTTGATTTCTGCTAATATTTCTCTTGGTGAAATAGGCTTAATGTTGCCTTCTTCTTGATAAGGTTCATTCCAGTAAAGATTTTCATCTTATTCTTCGTTAGGCTGAAATGTCTTTTTTAGGCGACTGTCACAAAAAGATTAGTTTTACGGATTCAATATCATCCCTAAAGTATATCTTTTTTGGCCGCATTTACTTTACGGCCGCATTCACTTCACGGCCGCATTTGCTTTATTACTTTACGGCCGCTTTTACTTCACGGCCGCTTTTACTTCACGGCCGCTTTTACTTTACGGCCGCTACTTTGATGAAAATAAACAAATTTTTCTATAATCACACTCTCTTTATCCTAGTTTTTGTTATTAATAATTGTGTATCTACCTATCTTTGCTGGATTATTTATTTGATCAATAAAGTTTGAAGCTACTGTTGAATTTTATTCTTTTTTCAAGAACAAACACTCGCCTAAAAAATTTTGTGTGCACCTCGGCCGAATGATCTTTTTTGGCCTCACCTGAAATTTGCTTGACCTCGGCTGCGCCTCGGCCGCAAATTTCTGATTCGGCCAAAAAAGATCAACTTTACGGCCTTGGTACACAAATAACTATTTTAAATGACTTGCAAAAAGTTCTACTTTTTCTTTGTTACTCCTTGCTCATTGCTAATTTGACTTTCTTATGGATGGAATTTGGGTAACTGGTCTTTTAAGGCCTTTGGTTGCTTTCCAAAGGGAATAATCAGGATTCTTGTCGTCTATGAGTTCACTGTAATTGTTAATAGAGTCATTTTTGATTTTTTTAAATTTCATGTCCCTTGCGCTTATTGGAAACAAATCAGAATATATAGTTATTTTTAATGAGAAGAGAAGGGTAGTCGCGACTGACTAGTTAAGGAATAAAATTAGGAATTATTGGGGAATGCAGTCACGTAAAACAAAAAAGCCTAGATTCAATTGAACCCTTTATTGTATTGTCAAGGTTCCGAGTATCATTGCACTTTTCATCAGGACTCACAAAGTGGATTTACATCAAAAAGTTATTCATAATCGTGTACATTAAAATTGGCCTGTAAGATGTTCACTTGTCAAACCGGTGAATGATATCCAGTAACCCAGTACAGGTGAAAATTCGACTTGAAGTTATGATGAAAAATATTGCTAAATTACCTCGAAATTAACACTTGTGTTGTATTTTATGAAGTCGACTCATCAGTTATTCATATCACAAATCGAAAATACTTCATAAAAGACGCTGCAAACGTAAATAGATTTGATACTAGCAAACATGAACTTCAAAAGTTTAATAATTAGTATCAACCTGGTAGGAAACAACAAATTTTTCCTACCGCCGAAACGTTAAGAGAATACATTCAATAATAGCAATCAGAATTCAACAGGAAACTTTTTGATCAGGAAAACTTGTGGACGCGGATCAAATCATTCACAAGAAATGCTATACAAGGGAAAACACAACCATTAAACTGCAAAAGAAGTCCTGAGAACTAATGACTGAACGTAGAAATATGATTGGGAACACTTGAGCATTAAGTAATAAATAAGATGAGGGAAAAAGATTCAATAAGTTATAAGGAACTACAATACAGAAATGGTAACAACGTAAATTGAAAAAAATAAAAATATCACATGGGCATGCATAGATTGAGAGACCCATATGGGAATCTAACAGAAGACAATTAACTAATACTGTAGAGAAATTCTACAGAGAACTCTATTTAAAGAGGAATCCTACCCATGTCGTCATACCTACCTAATGAAAACATATTGGATCTGGAGAATTACCAGACTATACATTACCACAGAGCTTCAGAGCTATAGACCGCAAAGAAGGAAAACGCTGGAAGAACGCTAGCACAAAACAGGTAAAAGTGGGTGGAGCTGGGAGATGCCTATGTCTATTGGTGGACGTGAAGTGCTGCTAGAAAAAGATATAGAGAAAAAAGTCATGGAGTAAAAATTGTCCAAGGTTAATATAAAAAACCATGAACATTTTGGTTGACTTTCTCATTCTGGGTCTGTAGCTGTGTGCAACGGAATAAACAAGTGCAATCCACTAAAATGCATGGAAAAGATAATTGTGTTAAAGAACTGACATCGTTTTTGTTTGAAAAAAATCTCATACCACCCTCACACCACGATTTTCTCTCTAAACGTTCTACAAACAAAAAACTGTATTAAAGTTACATACGACCAAAACTTGAATACACTTTCTCAGTGTGAAATCCCTACTATGTCAAAGATATGGAAGTTCTAGAGGAGATACAGAGACCACTTACAAAAATCCCATCAGAACTACAAGACCTTTCATACACAGATAGATTAACAAGACTAAAACTAACAACTTTAAAGGAGAGAAGACATAGAGGAGACAAACACGAAAAAGAAAAAAACGCAAAACTGCATAGAAGAAACTTTCTGAGCAGCAGTGCATGGAACGCCTTGGAAAAGCAGACAGTATCAACACGTTCAAAAAAAAAATAGACTAGACAAAGAATTTGAGAATAGTGCAGGTAAAATTATACACATACAAGAAAAACAGATTTTTTAACGTAGCACTAGGTTCATCGTTTTTACCGTCTTTTTGTTTTATTTCAATACAGCAGCACTTTTAGTGATGAGGCCAAGTCCATTTCTACCTTAGCGGCTATGTTAATAAACAAAACTGCAGTATTTGCCACAATAACAATAAAGAACACTTGTCTTCAGTTTGCAATTGATAGAACACTTTTTTCTAAACCAGCGTTTTGAAACTCGTGGTTATTTGAAGCTGAAATACCAATTCTTGTTACCTTGTATAATACGTCAGTTTTTAAATTAAGCTTTCTCATAGGTTTGTATTAGCCAATATTCCAGGGAACCAATATTCAACAACAGTGTTTACTTTTCAATTTTAGTCAAAGTTGTGTTCAAATGGATTTTAAATTACATTTATATTCAATTAGTAATAAATCTTTAAATGATTTCATAAGTTTATGATTCTTTTTTTCTAGGTGCTCATTCACAATAGAATCCACAGGCTGCCAGTAATAGATCCAGAAACCGGCAACGTCCTATACATTCTCACTCATAAAAGAATACTCAGGTTCCTGTTTTTGTATGTAAGTATCTAACTATAGAGTTTTTAATTAAAAAAAAAAAAAACAACGAATATCAATTTATATAATGATGTCAGCTTTGAATAGATAATTAAACTAAAATTCTATTTTCAGATAAATGAATTACCCAAGCCAAGCTACATGAATAAAACCCTGAGGGAACTGAGGATAGGCAGTTTCGATAACATAGAAACCGCCAGCGAGGACACTTCTATTATATTAGCTCTAAGAAAATTTGTAGAGAGGCGAGTTTCAGCGTTGCCAATAGTAGACTCTGAAGGTCGATTGAAAGATATTTATGCTAAATTTGATGTAATTGTAAGTAGGAAGAAAATAACTTGTATTCTTATGATTATCAAGCATAGTAAGAAGATTATGTCCTTGTTATGAATTTGTCGATTAGTTTGCCCTTTGTTCAGGTCCTTGTAAGGGAACTTTTTTGAAATAACTACTCAATTCACAAATTATCTGTTGAAGTAGAAAATAGATTTTGAGAATGATTTTTTTGTTTTAGAATTTGGCTGCTGAAAAGACTTATAACGACCTAGACGTTTCGCTGAAGAAGGCCAACGAGCATCGAAACGAATGGTTCGAGGGTGTACATAATTGTAAATTAGACGAGACACTATTTAATGTTATGGAAAAAATCGTTCGAGCCGAAGTGCACAGATTAGTTGTGGTGGACGAGGCCGATAAAGTTATAGGAATTATTTCGTTATCCGATTTACTATTGTACCTGGTTCTAAGGCCTTGCGGTGAAGACGGCGGATCGCCCGATGGTGTGGCTTCTGTACGTGCACAGGTAAGATTTTTTTTTTGCTTATATACTGCAACAAATTTGTTCACTGGTGACTTTATGCTCAATTATTTTTGTATTAAAATGAACCGGTCCACTGGTAGAATCTGACACAACTAAAATTGCCCTTAGTTAGCAGTCTGAACTTCCAACTGAATAAAAAAGTAAACTAATCATTGAGAATACTACGCTGAAAGTCCTATTATAGAGGCATTTTACCCAACCTATTTTAGTTCAAAAACGCATCATTCATCATTTGGAAGTAATCGAATATCAGAGTTGAGTAAAGTATTCGTATTTCAAATAAAGAATCTCGATTTCCTCTGTAAGAGTGACATTTTGTGTTGAATAATTATAGCTATAATCAACAGGCCCTGTTTTTCATGTGTTTTTTTTAAATTTCTAAACAAGTTGGAAAGCTAGTGACCAGAAATACTGGCAGTTTTTAGATTCTTCAATTCTCACAACTCATGGCACAAAATAAAACTGACAAAACTTTGTTGATGTTGATGTATATATTTACTTCTTGGCAGTATAATGACATTTGCAACTTTTTCTAGGATATTAGTAAAATTCAAGAAAAAATAGCCAATTCGAGCCGGACATCGTCCAACGAGGAAGTGTCCCAAACAATACTCGAAGAAGAGGAGCAAGAAGAGACTCCTGCAAAACAAGCAGAAGTCGACGAGGAACCCGATAACACCATCGAAACGCCGATTCTAGAGAAAGAAATAGAAAATACCATTTTCCGGGAAGTTACGGTGACTGGCGGAGGCGAGTGACAAAATAGAATATAAAAATAAGTAATAAATGTAAAAATTACACAGAAAAAAAAAAAGCAACATGGTGATGTTTTTTGAACAAAATGCGGGTTTTTTGTACAGTTTAAATACTTAATTCGTGAAAAAGAATTGTTTCTGGTTTGATGTTTTTTTTTTGTTTCAGACAGAACAAGAGAGATTTGTGGTTTTCAATGTTTGTGTATTTTAAAACTTCTGATATTTGCAATATTATGTCCTTATTATTCCTTTTTTAATGGCTGAAAATGTAATTTTTCTTTTATTCTTGTGATTTTGATTGAATGCTGCCTTTTACTCTCTCTGTGAAAACAATTGACTTATTATCTTTTAAGACAGTCCAGGGAAAAATATTGGACTCAAAGTGCTAAAATTTTAGCGATTCATTAGAAAAACTCTACGAACAACTAAGATTCTAGATATTTTATGTACAAAATATTGCAAATATTTAACCCCCAAAACAGAACTAAAGCTTAATAAATTAACCACCAATAAAATAATATTTTTTCTCCAAACCATTCAGTTACCCTCGAGCTTATTCCATTCGTTTGGAGAAAAAATAGCGTGTTGCATACGGAGTAGAAGCACTTTTTTGTGCTTCAGCAGTATTGCAAGCCTCACTACATTCGGCTCGCAAACCTACTGCTTCAGCACAAAAAAGTAAAGCTTCTACTCCTAATACAACAATATACTATTAAATAAACAAACAAAAAATGTATAATAAAATTATTATTAATATTATTGTACTTAAAGTAAGGAATATACCAAAGACTGCTTGTATTTTTTGGTTTTTTTCGCAGAAACAATTCAATTTATTATTATATAATATATTATGCATTGTTTATTAGCGCTTTATTTATTTGTATTTTACATAATAATGATTATCCGAGGGCAAAACAAAATAACTTGCCTTTTATAAATATTATACATAGTGTGTTTTCCAAGTTTCTGAGCAAATTATTTTGTTGAATCCACTTTATAATAATAGTATATATATATGGAAAAAGTAAATTTTGAGTAAATGGTATATATATATATATAGTTATTTTGATTTAGTTTACATTATTAATTCTAGATCGAGCCAATTTTACTATTAATAGGGTTAGACTAAAAACATTTTTTTTTTTTTGCTAATAGGCGGTTTTTCTATAGGAACTTTTTAAGCAAATGCCTTAATTTTACAATGAAGAATAAATACATTATACTGTTTTTAAGGAATAAATATGTTTGAAATCGATTTTTTGTTCTACTATTATTTATTTATCCAATAGGTCTAGGAAGTTGGGGTAAATCGATTCAGGTACCTTCTGGTGTGCCCCAAGGATCATACTTTGAAGTCCTCTAGTTTAATGTCTTTATAAAAGCTATCCACACTGTATTCGACATTGTGTGATAAGCAGGGAATAACTTTCTACTACTCTGGAAATTCATAAAAAACCCACTCAAACGGATTAGGATTTCTAATTACTGAAAAAATTAAGAAATATATGCGTACGAAATGTTGTTGCCTATTCAAACAAAATCATTCTCTTACAAGTACATGCGAAACCCACTAATTTTAATCTTGTTCAGGTATACGCCCCCACAGCAGATAAGCTAGAGGTAGAAATAAAGACATTTTACGAACAAGTCCATGAAGTTTTAAGCTTGCTAAAGTCTGACCAAATAACCATCATAATGGGTGACTTCAATGCGAAAGTTTGTAAAGAAAGAGTGGATGGTGTGACGGGTGATTTTGGTCTTGGCGAGAAAAACGAACGAGTCTGCTCATTCAGTTCTGTAAAGAGGAAAAATTGGTTATTAAAAATACCTACTATAAACTACCTCCCAGACGGTTATATACATAACGATCCCCACAAGACAATTACGACCACATTGTCAGATTGACTATATTCTGGTAAACCACAGATACCAGAATAGTATTACGCATGTGGCCACATATTCGGGAGCTGATATTGGATTTGACCATCACCTCATAATAGCCAATTTTAAACTCAACCTTAAAATAACAGGGAAAAGAAAAGCCCCCCGAAAATACAATGTTCAGAAGCTTAACAAGACAGATGTTGAGGAGAACATGAGACTGAAATTGAACCGACTATGCAATGCCAATGACCCAAGAAGCAAAGATAATCCTGAAGACATTTGGAACAACGTTAAAAAGAATCTCCAAGATGCCTGTGAGACAGTTTTAGGCCAGCAGCAAAGCGTCAAGATTAGACCGTTGATGACGGATGAAGTTCTTGATATAATGAAAAAACGACGACGTGCACAACTATTTCAAGAGTCTAAAAGGTATACTGGACTAAATCGGAAAATGAAACGAAAATTTAAAGAAGCCAGAGAACAATGGATCATTGCAGAATGTGAGGAGGCTGAGAGACTCCATAAGCTACATGACTCAGTCAACTAGTCAACGGAATTTCGATTAATAATATAAAGGCTATGGTCCGAATATAACCAACCGTTAACCAAAGTAACCGAATCGGTTGACAGATGGTCACTGAAAATGTGAAATAAAAAATTATTGACAGAAATTGCAGATAAAACCAACAGAACCGACATCCGATGGCCGGTAACTATTTTGACATTTGATTAACGAGATTTCAGGAAACCTAGCTCCAAAAGTAACCACTTTTCCAGGAACCAGAGTAATTTGATTACTTTTGGACTGCGAAACCGAAACCACAACCCTGGTTATATTCGGACCACAGCCTAAATATGCAGATGATACTGCCCCTCTGATATACTGCCCTATACTAGCGCATTCACCTGAAGACCTTCAACAGCTTGTAGACAGAGTAAACCAAGTAGAATCAAGAGATGCCGCCACAATATTCCGCCAAGCAGAAGATGGCACCCTCCCAAATTGCACAGGGCACAAGAGGAAGAAGAAATATATAGGTGGTTTCACACCGGAGTAGCGTAGCAAAAATGCGATGTGGCAACATGCGACGTTCGACTCAGAATTGAAACATGATTGTTCGTCGATTTTAATCTGATACTCGGACGGAATGTGAGCTGGTGGATCCCTACATTAGAACGCCAATGGTTACTGTCACACCTGTTTTTGCCATATGAAACACCCCCTCGCTCCTCATACCGCAAGTGTCAGTTCACAATCCGATGTTCACAGGTGCAGGTAAATTTATCACCTTTCCCTATCAAATAGCATTAAAAGGTGATTTTACCTGTACCTACCTGTGGACATCGGATTGTGAACGGATAATAAAATACAGGGTGTCCCAATAGAAAGTGACCGATTGTAAATGGTTATAACTTCTAAACCAGGTGTGCTAGCTACCTGCGATTTGCACCATTCGACTTCTCTTGGCCTGAAGTTTTTCTCAGTTAAGGTACAGTTTGTTAGGATAGTACGCAACGCACAACTGACAACGTAAACGTCGTCATTGGTTCAGGTATGACGTACACCCGTTACCTTACGCTGACGCTGACGTCAGAAAACGGGTGTACGTCATACCTAAACCAATGACGACGTTTACGTTGTCAGTTGTGCGTCGCGTACTATCCTAACAAACCGTACCTTAAAGGTACGGTGTGCGTCGCGTACTATCCTAACAAACCGTACCGTTAAGGTACGGTTTGTTAGGATAGTACGCGACGCACTACTGACAACGTAAACGTCGTCATTGGTTCAGGTTTGACGTACACCCGTTTTCTGACGCTGACGCTGATGTCAGGTAACGGGTGTACGTCATACCTGAACCAATGACGACGTTTACGTTGTCAGTTGTGCGTCGCGTACTATCCTAACAAACCGTACCTTTAGTTGCAATTTTTTTCACACTTATACAGGACGAGTAAAAAAATGCCGTTTTTCAACATCGAAATTCTCCACTATTTTTATTGAAACACCATGTATGTTGCAACGCCAAAATTAAGAGTCGTGTACAAGGTATTGATGTACCAATAAACATCGGGCATGGAACTTGAAGTTTTAGTCCTGAAAAATTGAAATAGAAATCTGGCCCAAAAATAAATGCATTTTTTTAGGTTCAAAAAAGGCCGCTGTTTATTGGCAAATGAATACCTTGGTCACGACTCCTAATTTTGGCGTTGCAACATACAGAATATTCCATTAAAAATAGTGGAGGATTTCGATGTTGAAAAACGGCATTTTTTTACTCGCCCTGTATAGGTGTGAAAACAATTTGCAAGTAACTGAAAAAAAAACTTTAGGCCAAGAAAAGTTGAATGGCGCAAATTGCAGGTAGCTAGCACACCTGGTTTAAAAGTTATAAGCACTCAAAATCGGTCACTTTCTATTGGGACACCCTGTATTTTGATTGTTTGCGACGTATTGGCAAGGCGCACACAATTATGAACTATACGCATAAAGCACTTACTTAGGTATGGGTACCGTAAGCTAATTTCGAGAGTTATGAAATCCTGGATTAGATATAGTTTTCTTATGCACCGTTAGAAAAATTCGGTTTAAGCTTCAAATTATCTAATCGGTCAACGATGCGTGGATTAGCAGAACGGTGTCCAACCTAAAGTAGGGTGACCATACGTACAGCATTTCGCTGTATTGTACAGCATTTTCAAAGTCTGTCCAGCATTTGATTTTGTACAGCAAACGTACAGCGATTCAAATCCGATCATAATTAAGTTTTTCTTTAAAAAAAATTACGAAAAATTGTCCGTCAATAACTAACGACATTTCTACATTTGCGATTTACGTCATTTACGCCATTATCTCCCAGAGTATTCTTTTTAAAGTTAACTACGTTTTTTATCTCTCTCTATTCCACGCTGCTGAGAAGAAGACACAGCTTAATAGGTCTGTTTCTGCAGCAATCACAAACCAGTCAGCGTGAATTTCATTGGTTGAAAATAGTCAAAAAGTTAGAAACAGTCAGAAAACAAGTTTCAACCCGAGGTTCCTAAAGTTAATAAGTTGTCTGGTAATGGTAAGCAGATTACGTCATCAGGAAGATCTAATAGAGCTGGAGATGACGTCATAAAAGTTATCAGCCAGCCTACCTCTTTCAAACAACCTTGGTTTCAACCATTGAGGTTTTCCAAAGATGTTTTCAAATAAATGAAGTTCACTCTGACTAGTTTGTGATTTCTGTGCGAACAGACCTATTATGTTAGGTATGTCTTTCATTTTATTTATTTTTTTGCTAAGTGGTACAAAAACGGGCTATAAAGTCGACAAAATTTGCATTTAGTGCTTTCTCCACTCACCTGTCCCAAAATTTTAGATGTGTACAGCATTCATACAAAAAAAATATGGTCACCCTAACCTAAAGGTATTTTTTGGCACCGATTTTGGAGTTTCTTTTACAATTTTTTCATTATTTTGGTGTAAAATGGATTTAGAGGACGAAATATTTATAGATGATGATCTGGCAGAGTCTACAGTCTACAAAAGAAGTGATTATTTCGATAATATGGACAATTATCACTAGTTTTTTCGAAGATTTCGACTTACGAAACCTACAGATCCCAACTTCCTGGAGAACAGTGAAGAAATTAAATTCCAAAATGATTTGTTACTTGATAGATAGAAGAAAATATGTCTTTCTGTTAATAAGTTGGCTAGCTAGATTACCCCACCTCATGCACCTTCTTGAAATCCAACTTATTCTACAGGGAATGCCCTGCTACATAGGCACTTTTTTGGCGATATGGATATCGTCGGCATCATATGAAAATTGCCTAAGTCCAAAAAGGTAAATTTTACAGGAGGCGCAAAAAACCTTTGTCAAGAAAAGCTACATGAGAAAAATCACCGGCAAGAATACACAAAAGAGACTGGACTTACGCAAGTTCACTCTATCCTATGGACTTATGCAAATTTCTTTTCATGGTTCTGTGGCTCCATCTAATAATTTATCGCCCAAATATTTTGTTGCATCATAGATTATTGAGTTTCTCACAAGTCTGCACTAAAATCTCAATTTTGAAAAAAATTGGACTTAGGCAATTTTCATATGAGGCCGACGATAACACCCTCTTTTAACTTAAAAGCGCTTTTTAAAACTAGTCACTTTTAAAAATGTGTATTCTAAGCCATACAAATTTTTAAAGGTACCAGTTTTTGAAAGCGCTTTCAAGTTAAAAGAAGATGTTGCATACAGCTGTTAATTTTTTTTGTTTTCGATGATATTAGCGAATTTTGAAAGTATCCTCATGAGTCATGACACTCTGCTCTCTCTGCTTTTTTCCTAGGGAAAAGTTGGAAATTCTTTTAGTGTTTTCATCAGTCATTTTAATATTTTAAATATTTTCAGAAAATAAAAATAAAAATCAAGTAAAAATCGAAATTCGAAACTGTCAATGTGCTGTCAATTGACTTAAAAATTGTCAAAATCTGTTGAGATGCCAACGTTGCCAAACTTCCACTCCGGATTAGTTAATCCGCTGACGGTGTATAGCTATAGGCTAAAGTTTACAAAAACGGGATTGGGGATAGTTCCCCGCTTCCGCTTCCTAGTGGATTAGAATCGACAAACAGTGCATTCGGGCAGTACGTCATTGGGCAGTACTGTAAGGTTGCATGGCTTCTAGACACTGCCAAAATATGAAATACCTATATACGTGTGATAGTAAGTGAGCATTCACACCAAAGTAGCATGCGCTGGTCTGCTTTCTAGCAGGAAGTCACACGTCGTATGCTACTTTGGTGTGAATGCTCACTTATAATTACTACCACACGTAATTTCATATTTGGCAGCGTCTAGAAGCGATGCAACCTTATGAGGTAGGTACATGCTTGTACCTATGTATGTATACCTACTTTGAATCAGTGTCAACCCAGCCTACATGAAATATCGTAACGAGCACTCGAATATTATCGTATTCTGTCAAAAACTATCGTATTTTGCGGATACAAGTTTCCATGAAAAAAAAAATAGTATGTAAAATGATATTTTTTGTAGCGAGATTTAAGGTCTGTTCGCACAGCAATTACAAACCTTCAATGTTAGACGAGCCACAAAAAGTGCTTTATAAAACCGAATAAAACCATGCGATTTTCTCCGCAAACGAGTCAAGGAAATAAATATTGTCAAAAAGGATTAGATGTAGAAAAACGTAAAATTAGATTGCTCTGCTTACTGATTTTGTGGTTTTCAAGGTTAAATTTTTGTGACGTCAGTTTTTTGTCCTGCCGTGAGCGTACAAAAAAGTACACTTTTTTGTACGCGCACGTCACGGCCGGACAAAAAAATAAACAAAAAAATGATGTCTGTAAAATCAAACTTTAACATTAAGAATTGAAGTTAAATTGCATCTGCGAGCAAAAAAAGTAAATTTTGACGGACGTCACGTGATCACTTATCTTTTTTTACGTGTCAAATTACGTGACATCTGTCATATTTTGCACATTTTGCTCGCAGATGCAATAAGTCTTAACGAAAACGCTGATCCGATTAACCCGATCGCAGTAGGCTGTTCATTTTTCATCTTTGTTCAATGAACCCGTATGAAAAAAGACAAAGTACATCAGGGTCCTTATTCTTGAAACAAGGGAGCAGCGTTCCCAGGAGAACGAGTATTCCGTCCTTCTCAATGATATGCAATAATGAAAACGAGTAACAAAGACGGAGCACTTGTTCTCCTGGGAACGCTGATCTCCAGTTTCAAGAATAAGGACCCAGCTGGTGATCGAGTTAGGGAGGATTTTCATGCATCCGTTTTTCCGTCGAAATATGTCCGTTTGACATTCTATTCTGACATATTTATATACGATTATGTCAGAATAGAATGTTAAACGGACATATTTCGACGGAAAAACGGATGCATGAAAATCCTCCCTTAAGCCTAGTACTCATAACTGCGAATTGCGGAAAGCGAATTTTTTTCTCTGTCAAAATTATGACAAAAATAATCCGCAATTTTTCCTCAGTACTCATAACTGCGTTTTTTTTCCATTCTCTGACTGTGTATGCAAGGTTATGTTTCATGTTTCAATTTCGATAAATAATGGACCGAGTAATGGACTACTTTGATAAACTGAACTAAAACAAGCAAAATATTTGTAACTTCGCTTTTTACCGCTGAAAGAGAGAAGAAAATAAAAAATAAACAAAGATGGCAACAAAAAGCACTGCGAATTCCGCAAAAAGTTAAAATTTATTTAACTTTAATTTTCTACCGCAAAAAGTTAAAAATATCCGCAATATTTTCGCGCCCTGTCAAATTTAAATATGTTCAACCAATAGAAAAAAATCCGCAAAATAGAAATCCGGAATTCGCAGTTATGAGTACTAGGCTTTAAGCGGATTAGCGTTTCCTTAAAGGCCTTATGACATGTGATGACAAAGACAGCGACCGTCGGCAAAAGTCCAAACTGTATATTCCATTGATGCCATTTCTCATGTCAAGACATTAAATTTTTCTCATTGTGGGAAACGTGAAGAGAAAAATCTTAAGAGCCAAAACTATCGTAAAATTGCATACGATAATTTGATTGCTATCGTATATCGTATCGAGCACACAATTATCGTATAAATACGATAATTATCGTATGGTTGGCAACGCTGCTGTGAATTTTTCATCTGGAAAATATACTAAAGTCTGTTTTTTTTTAAAGATAAAAGTCAAAATGACATTATGTTGGCAATACAATGGGAAATTGTCAATGCTTCCAATTTTTTTACGTGGAAAAGGCTTGTGTTGCCAACATAGTTACTAAATTTTTGACTTGGGGAATAGACCTATCTATTTTTACCTGTATGCGCGCGCAACACGAGGCAATGCATTTTTATTGGATAACTAGTACAGGTGTAAAATAATCCTTTTGCACGCTGGGCATCTACTTGTCCTTGTTCATTGCCCATGGTCTGACAAGGATAAAATTATTCTTGATATTCAACTTGACACAGCTTGACAAGTGATTGATTTTCAATTGTTTGTGTTTTTGATTGACAGATAGATTGCACGTCACGCGGTTTTCCTCCTTCCTTTTTTATCCCGTGCAAATAATAAGAACGGATTGTTATACGTAAGTCTAACATAATTTGGTACGTTTTGCCTCGTCTTGCGCAATAAGCGTTCTGCATCTTTTTCTATCTAATAAAGATTTCGTATTATTACCTCTTTGTCTGGTAAAATAGATAGGTCTATTATCTTAAAAAAAAAAAAAACAGATTTTAATTAAAGTTATCACCCAAGTCAAAAATCTAGTAACTATGTTGGAAACACAAGCCTTTTCTACATAAAAAATTTGAAAGCATTGACAATTTTACATTGTATTACCAACATAATGTCATTTTGACTTTTATCTTTAAAAAAAAGACAGACTTTACCTATCAAGAAAGGATGAAGTCAGAAATGAAATATGTATAATAGCAAATGATAAAGTTCAAATGATCAATCTGATATGGACATGCAAGTGTGAAGTCAGAGCAACGAACTTCACGACTGTTGTAAAATGGATATTGACGGAAAAAGAAGGCAAATATTACAAGCTGCATTCATGGAGTCATGTCAGAAAGTAGGTGATCCAGGAGAGTAGAGGTGCTTTCCAGTGACCCATTTGAGTTACTCCTGAGCAGCTCAGGAGTGCTCCGCAATTACTTTGCGCGTTCCAGTGCTTAGAGTGTCGTACACTTGAGCTACTCATTTCTGTTATCCCCTGCCCCCTCGTGCACCAGCCCTTTTGTCTGTGTTCCATGCTCCTGAAATCCGAAATGGTGGGGGTTGAGACGAGAGCGTTCCAATGCTGCCTATGTCGAACAGTTCAAGAGCGTCACACTTCAGGAGCATGATACTCTAACAATTTAGGCACTGGAAAGCGGCTCTGGAGTAGGAGAGATTGGCAAGGCTGACGCTATAAAGCTGACAAAGGCGGAGTTCGGCTTTACATTCTGTAAACTCTGATAGCGCGCTCGAAACGATAAAATCCTGTTCGTTTTAGCTCTCTTTTGCATTGGGCTTATGAGCGCGTATGACGTCACGATATCCATGCTCATAATTCCGCTCCATGGAGTGCAGGTCCGAACTCAGCCTATGAAAGATGAACTTGTGAAAAACACAGAAACGCTCCACCACCTCGCTAAATTAAGTAATACCCCCTTTCCTAATTTAGGTAATAGGTTTGTTCGAACTTGTTCAAAATCAATTCTGAATTGATCTGCGCTTCCGCATTAAGGGTATTATAAAACTGCTTTGACAGTTAACTTGAAGTTAACTTCTGGAATTAGTAATTCAAAAAGTTAACTTCAAGTTAACTGTCAAAGCAGTTTTATAATACCCGCCCTTAGTCATATCGAACATAAATGAACAAATGCGCATGCGCAGTTCAATTCAGGAACTAATTCTGAACTAAGTCCGAACAAACCTATTAAATCATACCTCCAACTCTGTTATTTGTGGGATCATTTGCATATTATAACATTTCTAGTTGTAAAAAAAGTGAAGGGCGAAGAGGATATTGGTTATTAAAATTCAGGCCCTTTATTGAGTTATGTTATATTAAATTAAGGATAAGTCACTATAGTGGGATTTACTAAAACTATCTTGTTGCATCTTACAGTTGTGTGTGTATTTTTGGGTTTGATAATAATACACATATGCAAGTTTAGAAGAATCTTTTGTACCGTAAGAAAAAATAGAAAAATCTTTGATTGGCCGAGTTCGTTTTTGTCATATTTTTCGTCGATTTGCTCCGAAATTTTGATAGGCACGTGACTGGATAAGACAGTTTCAGTTTACAAATCACGTGCCTGTCAAAATTTCGGAGCAAATCGACGAAAAAGATGACAAAAACCCAAAAACGAACTTGGCCATTACTAGACATATCCATAGGTCTGTTTCTGCAGAAATCACAAACCAGTCAAAGCGAATTTCATTGGTTGAAACTAGTTTTCTGACTGTTTTCAACCAATGAAATTTGCTCTGACTGGTCTGTGTGTATAGAAACAGACCTCATAATAGGCCTGTTCGCAGAGCAATCACAAACCAGTCAGAGCGAATTTCATTGGTTGAAAACAATCAGAAACAGTCAGAAAACTAGTTTCAACCAATGAGATTCACTCTGACTGGTTTGTGATTTCTCTGCGAACAGACCTATTATGCGGAGTGCGACGTTGCTAAATTTATATTTTCCATAAGTTGGGGCGTTCTCAGGTATGAAACCTCAAATGCGGTATCGTATCAACCCTCTAGTGGCTCCAAATAACAACTCAAACTCAAAAAGATTTATTTCAATATTTGAATTTGTATTCATCGTGATTTACATAGCCCGTGCATTCGAAGTTGTCCAGTTTGCAAGTGGATTAGTAGAAAGCATCTAATCCACATGCAAGCTAATGCACGGGCTACATAAATCACCATGTATACATTTACAGGCAAGAGGGATTATCCCTCCAAAAAACTACAAATAATAATATATACAATACTTAAATCGAATCCAGGACAGAGACTTATATAAGTAAACACTCACTGTGGCGCAGCATACTGTACACGCCTAGCGCGCTGTGTGGGCAACTCTTAGTTGGCGATCGATGTTCGGACCTATCAAACCAAACCCCTGTTCGTATCCTAACTTACACGTCATGGTAATAAATACCACGAATGGCAAGCATTGGCATTGGCCCAATATTTTACCGGCCTACCTGAAGATAAGGGGAGAATGCTCTCACCAGCAAAAGTGCGCGGGTATGGCTTAAATCGGGTGGTCAGCCCTGCACCGTAGCCAATCCTGACCTGAAGGATCTAGATGGATCTGATGCAAGTGAGAAAGTTTGTAGGGGATCGTCGGAGAATGAGGTTTGGGAGGATTGTGCAAGAGTTTACCAGGGAATCATGAGGGTTCAAAATATAGGTATGGGTGAATTCTTGTATGGTGGGCCGTGCACTATGGGGTTGTCTGGATCAGATCTAGTCGCAGTGAGGCTGCGCATAAGTGGTGAGCCATAGATTTGGAATCTGTAGAATTTGTCGCTGGTTTCGTCCAGGTAGTCAGACAAATAGGGAATGCATGTATATCTCTTATCCTGGCGTACCTGATGGACTCTGATAAGACTCCCCTCAGAATGCGATTTTGGAACTGATGTCGCCTCTGCGTTCCTAGATCCTGTTGTGTTCCAGTATAAGTATGTTAACATTCGTCTCATGACCTGTTTATAAATTCTTAGTTTGTTTCCAGGGGATAGGGATGAATTAGGACCGATGAGGGAATAGAGTTTTTGCTGCGCACTAAAGGTGCGAGCCAAAGCATGGGATACGTGATGGTGGAATTTCATTTTCTGATCAAATATGAAACTTTTTTTGATATTTGGTATTTTGTCTTCGGGGAAAAAGTGACAGGGATGTTTTTTACGATAAGTGGAATAGGCATGGGGTTATGGGTATGATTTTTATGGAAGCATACCAGTTCCATTTTTTGTCCATTGACACCCAAGCTTCCACTAATCAATAGGGTTGAAGGGTAGATAGGCGATGGGCTAGCTGAAATTTGGTGTAGAGGGATTGACTATAAACAGCGGTGCCATCTGCGTACAACGCCAGCTTTATATTCAGTTTGTAGATAAGTCCTGGGTGCCAGACCCTATCGAAGGCGCGCCATGTATAGGAGCAAAAGAGTCGTATTCATGCGCCTGTTGAACCCTTGATAGACGTCACAGTCACAGCTTAATCACAGTGTTGTGACAAGAGCGGAATCCGAACTGTTCGTTTTGAGTATGGAGAAGTTTTCTACGATCCAGTTGACCCTGGTCAGGATTAACTTTTCTTGGCTTGGCAAAGGAGTTTAGAAGGGAGATAATAATAATAATAATAATAATATAAGTTTATTTATCACCAACACATTATAGATTACAATCTTAATATTTAACAATAAATGGTAAATAAACAATTTAGGCATAGAAGCAAAGTAAATTTTGCTTGTCGAGTATTTGCTTATATAAGCTACTTATGTTGTAATTATTATTTTTTTTTTCTTTTTTTAATTTTACTTTTCACGTTTAATTTCACTATCATTATAAATGTCACAATCGGTTTTTTTGAAGTCGCGTTTGGGTATTAGGTCACAATTGGGGTTTATGTCAAAATTGGATATTAGGTCACTATTGGGTACAATGTCACATTTGAATAAATAGGTAGGTAATGATATAATTTTAAAATAATTTCAACCCTATTAATTTATTATCAGGAACTATTGAAAAAATTTCTTATTTCAGTTCTGTCTTTTGTATGAAGCCAATTTTTGAAAAGAATTTTGAATCTTTTAGTTTTTATACTTTGCTTGACGTCCTCCGGAAGAAAATTGTAAAATTTCGGCGCAAAAAAAATGAAGTGTCTTTTCCCGACTTCTTTCCTCATTAAAGGAACTTGCACATTGGACTTGTGTCGTGTGTTGTGTTGGTGTGCGGTGATGCTGAGACTTATCTTGTTTTTATTTATCAATTGTATCAGTTTCGAAAAGTACAGCTGTCTAATGTTCAAAATTTGCGTTTCCTTGTATAGTCTGTCTGTTGAATATAACCTGTCTTTATTGTAAATTATTTGAATTACCCACTTTTGTAAAACCTCAAGTTCTGCAAGATAATTGTCTCTCACACCACCCCACCCCAGAAGACCATAGGTCAACTGTGACTGGAACAGTGCAAAATAAAGAGTTCTCATCTGATCAATTCCGAGGTATTTTTTAAGATGGGTGAAACGTGCAATAAGATACCTTGTTTTCTTCACCAGTTGTCTCACATGCTCATCCCATCTTAAATGCGGGTCAATTATTATGCCTAAATATTTAATTTTATTTGTTTTCTCTATGTTAGTATCATAAGAAATATTTAGCGATTCAAATTCAGGTATGCTGTTGTTATAAGATGTTAATGGAAGGAATTTGGTTTTCTGTATATTTAGAGTCAATTTGTTATGTGCAAGCCATTTAAAAATGTTTGCGAGATCTGTTTCTGCTCCTGTTCTGACACTGTTCCAGTCTTCTGCCGAATAAAATACGAACGCGTCATCAGCAAAGTTCACGACTCTTCCCAAAAAATCAAGCTTCAAGAGGTTGTTAATATATATTAAAAATAAAATAGGTCCATGAACTGTCCCCTGAGGCACACCCCAGGTGACAGCTCTCCGACCGCTCCCTGTTCCACCAATTTCCACGAACTGTTGTCTGTTCTGCAGATAGCTCTTGAGTAGATTTAAGGCACTTCCTCTAAACCCATTTTGCTCTAATTTTCTAATGAGTTTTGTGTGACAAACGGTATCAAATGCTTTTCTCAAATCTATGAATACACAAAGGGCTGCCTGTTTTTTATCTACTGCATTGTACCTACATTTCTTCATATTCATCATATTAGGCGATAAGAGGATGGGGTATCATTACTACTACAGCCATTTTCCATGCCTGATTTTATTTCATCTTTTGTACTGGGTAAAGGAAAAAAACTGGAATGATTTAGAAGTTTGAAAAAAGCAAGACATCTTAATTAAATTAGTTTTTGGTTTGTATTGGTTATTGGCAGGGCTTAGTTAAGCTGATTCAAGGTTAAGCAGAAGGATTTTCCCGGCAAACACTGAATTACAAGGAAACACTGAACCCTAGTTGCTTTTTCTGCTGAAAACTTCCTCACTGACTGATCATGTGTCCACATTATTAACTAGTTAATATATATATGTCATCAATTCTGCATCTACAATACCTGAAAAATCGTTTGATGAAGTGCTAACGAGATTTTAGGTTAATTAATTTAAAAAAGCTGGATAATTCTTTCTTCTCGGACTTCATGGCTTTAACAAATCTATTGCTATACAGTTACTGACCAAGACGAATAATGACCATGCACTTTACCTATAAAGATTGATTGGTCTTCGCGTCTGATTGCAATATTCCGTGGAGGAGATGCTCACTTTCCGGCCCACCTAAGCTGAAAACTTCTTTGGTTTGACATACATTTGCTCAGACTCAAAGGTTTCTTTGGCAAACTCTTTCTAGAATATATGGCAGAAGTCTGTTCAAGCATTAAAAATAATGATTTCTGGAACTTAATTCTATTTCCACTGAATGTAATAATAAACCCTCCTGTATTGTTTTACATAATTTTGTATTTTTATGATGAGTGTATAAGGTACCTCTTGTCAATTTGTGTGTGAAAATTGTATGTAGGTACCTAACTTCAAGAAAACAAGTATATGGGATGCTCGTGTGCTTTTATTAGTTACTCAACACAAATTAGAAACTACAGTACAGGTCCTTTTTCCATAGCATATAGGTAGTCATTGAAATGGGTTCCTTTATTTAAACCAAGAACCAATTCTGAAAAAATATAATTTAAAGAAGAAACTTGGTAAATAAAAAAAAAAAAACTTACAACTGGGTCAGCTTCATGCAAGCAATAATTGAAATTGTACGATTTTTCACATAAATCTGCACCTGAAATGATAAATATTTGTTAGCAGGTAGTGAAACCTATCCTGAAAATATAGGTAGATAATTTATTAAAATCCTAAAAATAATTTTTGAGCTTTTCCAGTTCTTGAAACTTTTTTAAAATAATGATATAAGCTGTTTCACTCGACAGGAGAACTGTTCTAGAACGGTAATATCCAGTTGCTCACCTATTTTTGAATACTTTGAACGTTTATTCTAATTCACAAATGAATTGATCGACTGGAAATTACCGTTCTAGAACGGTTCTCATGTCGGTTGGAAAAGAGCTATTATTAAATCAAAAATTAAAAACTCCCTGAAATATATGTATATCAAGTTTCGAAACTATATTGTATGTCCTGAAAAATCATTACTCATTGCAACATAAGCTCGAAATGATTAAATTAGAAATTAGAATAGAATCTATTCATTTTTCTCTAAAAAATCCATTCTTACCATCAATACTCCTACATTTGTTCACAGCGGCCATTAAAAGGTCTTTAAAGTCCGGATGAGCTTGTGCTTCAATAAAGTCATAATCGATTACACCATCAGGTTTCATCTAAATTGTAAATTTAAATATTATAAATGTTTATCGTTGTTGCATACTCCATACTCACCCATTTGGATTCCAACATAAGACACTTCATGTAACACTAAAAATTTGAAAAATTAGAGACAATTGAGAAAAAAAATCACTATTAAACTTGCCATCATTTTTTCGTCTTTATCCTTGATATCATAGACTTGATGATCATCTAAAAGTTACAAAATAGTACAATAATCACAAAATCAATGCAGAAACCTTACTTTCTTCTAGGCCTAATCTTCCGAGACATAATTTGTGCAAATCGTCTACGTATTCTTGTAGCTCTGGTGGTAATGTGAGCTAAAAACAATCTCTATTTTAAAAAATACACCTTCTTATCAAACTCTACCCCTAAAGCATTAACGGCATCTGCACGAGAAGCCATCAAAACCACAAAACAACATATTAAAAACTTCATTTTAATTCAACTAAGTATAAATTTTTTTAATGGAAGCAAGAATTTTTATACTCTTTTTCATGGCTATTTAACTATGATAATATGGAATTTTTATATCAAACTTACGTAATTATTATACATTTTTTGAAAGATACTGTCGGAAATTGTCAGGCTTACCTTAGCATTACTACCACAAACGAAGACCAATAAAACAACAATAACAAATTTATACATATTGCCACTTATTGATGAAACAATGCTCTCGATAAAAAATGGGTCTACCATTTTATAACAAAAAATAATTAGTTGATTAATGAATTAATGATTAATTAAAAGTTTCTAATTATTAGCCAAAGGCATTTTTCTTTTTAATTACCTACTTACACGTTGTAATATTTGTCCTGTTCGATCATAATCCAGGAAATGCCTAATAATATAGGTATTTGAAAAGAATTTGCATATTGAATAGGAAAATAGTAGGATTTTTGATGTAATTGTATTATATTATTTCTGACTAGTTGTTATTAAAAGTGATAAGTAACAAGTTAAGTATACTAAGAAAAAATTATTTAAAAAATCACTTATTTGATAAACAATGCATGAAAACCAGGATAAGGATATCTTTTGTAAATTAAAATTTGTCGTTTAACGGGGTGCTTTCCCAACCCTAGATAGGGGATATAGGGTACCCTTTTTCTCCTTCCTTCCAGTGCTGATAAAAATTGCACATCTTCCTTTGTCCGTACTCGGTCTTTTCCAAATCTATCCTATTATAATTTTGTCCAGGGATTAATTTGTCATACTATAGGGTACAAATTTAGGCTGATTGGTAGATTAGAGCATAATTCTATACACCCAAAAACTTTTTTTTTATGCTGTCTGCTCATCCCTATATTATTTTCCTCTGTTCCCGAATCAGTAAACCACTAGATAATAACTTTTATGCATAACGCCATTTTTAATGAACTTCCTCTTCTTCTGATGCGTATCCATTATGGATGTTCGGGATGAGTGATGACATTTTCCATTGCTTTTGCTGTTAGTTCCTTGTTTTATATCCTAACTGTTCTGTATTGATATTGTCACAATATCCATATTATAATTGGTTGAGGTTTTGTTTGGGATTGGATCGAAATAAAACAACAGAAGTCTGTTATTTCAGATTGTCAAGACAATCCTCAACCAATTACAATTAAGGGATCGACAACAAACTAACCAATTATCCATATTATCTTTGTCCATGTCCTGTGTGAGGTTTGCCAGCTTTCCAGCTTAAAATAAGCTTCTTACAAATTCAATTTTCGCTAAACGTGTGAAACAAAAACTTGATCAATTTTAGTTGATTCACTAAAGTTGATCAACTAAAATCGAATCGGAACAACGCGCCTTTACTATACATCTGGATACTGGAGTAAAACTAATCATCAAATGTTAGGAAAACATAGAAAACTAACAGAAAGGGGTTAAGTTGACGTTGAAAGATGGTAGGTACTCTTTCTCTAAAAAAATGAGGACTGAAGCAGAGGCGATTGAGTAAAAGGGGAGCCTAGGATTTAGAGGCTTTAGTTTAGAGGGACAAGTGCCCCTGAATTTTAGGAAATTATAATTTATGAGTGAAGGTGGCTGGAAGTTAAAGATTGTTCATAAATTCTGAGAAATTAGGAAAGAATTTGGTCAAAATGACAACAGAACAGCGGAATTATGAAGACAAGGAGCGCAGTAGAATAGTAGTCATGTTTTAAAGTTGCAAATAAGCACTTAGCAGTATCTAGGAGAATTGAAGTCTAGTTTTTATCACACTAGGTACAGTTTTTGAATAATCATACAGTTTTGTATATTTTCGTGTGGTTCTCCATTCGTTCGTAGGTCGATCGAGTGTGCGTCACTGATATTTTCCTGTTTCTGACTATTCCCTCAACCTTTCCATGTTAGTATGAATTCAATCCTATGTATAGTTTTTGAATAATCATACAGTTTCCTATGTAGGTACAGTTTTTGAATAATCATACAGTTTTGTATATTTTCGTGTTGTTCTACATTCGTTCGAAGGTCGATCGAGTGTACGCCTCTGGTATTTGCCGGTTTCTGACTACCTCCTGAACCTTTCCATGTTAGTATGAATAATTCAATCCTATGTACAGTTTTTAAATAATCCTACAGTTTTGTATATTTTCGTATGGTTCTCCATTTGTTCGTAGGTCGATCGAGTGTACGCCAGTGGTATTTTCTTGTTTCTGACTATTCCCTTAACCTTTCCATGTTAGTATGAATCCAATCCTATGTACAGTTTTTGAATAATCATACAGTTTCCTATGTATATAATTGAATGATTTTGAATTAAAATGACTTCTTGCCTTTGAACTACAAAGTTGATTGACTATTGATGTTATAAATTTTTATTCAAAGGATTTAAAGGGAATTGACCATTGAATATCATTCTTCTGAATATCTTAATGATAATGAGGAAAACCACCTATTTAAAATATTATTTCTAAAAATCTTAACTTTTTAAAAAAACGTTTACTGAATAAAAGTAGATGTTGCAACCATGCACTCAAGTTTAGGATTGAACGAGCGCGCCACAGAAAACGAAGGTACCGAAACCGAAAATTTTACAAGAGAATACGCAACTAGACTACAGAACAAGATGGACTGGTCCCTTAGAAAACGTTTCGCGTGTCTGTAATTATTCATTATTCAATTTTCATTTTTATTTTGCATTAAAATTGATTGTCCAATCCAATTTGTTATCAGTGTGTGTGTAAGAAGCGTTCACAGGTTAGTTGATTCATTATTATTTTGTTTGTGAGAGTTCAATTTATACAAATATCATTTTTTTCATTTTTATGTTTTTTTGTTTGTTTATAAATTTTTTTTTATAACATAATAGTTATTTATGATATAAGTGCTAAAAGTGACATTTTATTTTGTGAAAAGGGAAGTTTGGAACACGACGCCGAAGGCGGAGTGTTCCATCCCTTTGAACAAAATAAAATCACTTTTAGCACGAATATCATATACTATTTTTTCTACAAACGCACTAAAAGTGATTACTTTTAGCACTAGTGCTAAAAGTAATCACTTTTAACACCAGTGTCATAAAATGGCATTTTAGACACTGACAGCATCCGTTAAAAATGACATTTTTAGTGACGTTTGTAGAAAAAATCTGGTTTAATTAAAGATAATTCCCCAAGTCAAAAATTTAGTAACTATGTTGGCAACACAAGCCTTTTCTACATAAAAAAATTGAAATCATTGACAATTTTACATTGTATTGCCAACATAATGTCATTTTGACTTTTATCTTTAAAGAAAAAACAGACTTTATGCATTGTTCATGTATTTAACAAAAATCGTTTCATGCTGTAAACAACACCGATAAAGAAGTAAATTAAAACCTAAGAAATTATGTGCTGTCTTTTTGTGCTGAGATTTTGATTTTGTGTATTCAGAACGTGCATTAGGGCCTTGTTGAATTTACTAACATTTTCGTACCCTGACGAGAAAATATCCTAGCAAATTGAAATAATCAATCTAGAGATATTGGCTCAAAAACAACTATAGCTGAGTAGCTTCCCGTATGGGACCTCAGTACCTGCTGGGAAACTGGCTAACTAACCAAAAACTCTTCAGTATTGAATATATGTAGTGTTGATCGAATGTAGTGTGTGTAATTGAAATTCTAGCACAAGAACAGGGGCGGTACCTAGTTTCAACTTTTATCGAATTAATGACTCACAATTATTATCAAAATCACACAGTATGTTTCGATTTTTGAGGAATTATAGATCGAGGGTTTCTCTGCCGTGCTCTTTCCCCTCGCTAGTTCCAGGATGAGAACGGTACGATTTACTTCAATAATAAAATAGACGTTTCACAAATTTTTCGTTTCTTTTACATATCACAATTTCCCTTAAATTTCCCAAATATTTGCTATGTCGGGCGCATGTCCAGTAAGTAAAATTGAGTAAGTTTCCACAACGTATATAGGTCCTATTTGTTTTTCATTTTATTTTTCAGAAGATTTGTTGTTTAAAAGGTAATAAAAATTCTCATCGTTCAATCTTACTGAACGAACCCGGGTATATTATACTACAATAAGGAGAAATATTTTTATTTGCAACCATGTATGTAATCTTGACATTACTGACTTTTTGAAAATTTGGAAGTGTCACTTTACCTGTGTCACTTCCCTCTTCAATTTCCGTCACCGATTTCCGTATTCGACTTCCCTCACCGATTTCCCTCACTCTAATTTATTTACCTTTGCTGGCTACAATGAGAACATGTCAGGTAAAAACAATGAGAACATGTCAGGTCTCGAGATTAATAGTCAATCTCGACGCTTCGCGTCTCGATATATAAATCTGTCGACAGTAATGAAACACTTCCCTACTCGGTATGTAATATACTATTATAATTGTGAATATTTGCAGGCCGGTACAGTATCAGTGTACCTACCTAAGTATTTTTTTATGAAAAATTATGGTCCAAAAAGATAATCATTATCAAAAACCAAACCACTTACAACTATAGAATTCATAATTCCTAAAGTGCTGATAACAAAAATAGTTTATCAAATAGTTTTCTAGATCAAAAGATATGCAAAATACCGATATTTAAGACCCAAATTATCAATTTTCTGATACTTTATCAGTAGGATGAACAAATTCTGTGAATGGGAATAATAGAGGTAGCATACCCTGCAGTTAAACATATTCCGGAAAATGTATAGGTACCTACCTACCTAAACCTAATGTTTGATTCTAAATAAGAACTTTAGAAATATATGCAATAATAAGGAACTTAAAATCTATGAATCGTATAATATATCTGATTAGATACAAACAATTTTCACTTCAAAAAGCCTCCAAAATACAAATACCAAGAAAATTATGACTGTATCGCATGATCAAATAATCTAGTTATATTATAAATAAATTTGATAAGATTATTGAAAATAAGAATACCAGATTCCACGTTAAAATAAATAAATCTAATGATTTTAATCCTAGAATATGTAATAAAAATTATTTCTTTACTGTAAGGAATATGGAATATGGTATTTTGATACTTGAAACACAATACAATAATTATTAAAAAAGCAACAAAAAAAAAAACCTTATCTGTTCGATAACAACTGATGATAAAGGCATCGGCACCTCCAATTATTTATTGCTAAAATATTATTGTTAATTTAGATGATGACTCGTCTCGCCCTTATTAGGTGATACCGCGTCATTCGAATTAGAGTAGGATTTCATTTTTTGTAAGCGAAATTTTTGGGCAGATATCCTGGGAGGAATAAGGGAGTAAGAATGGCCAAACCTGGCTTGATAGTGGTAAGTACACTTACGTTTCAAGTGATTAATTTACCCTGCCTGTGGATTAACTCCAGTATTTTGATCCCGCAACATCGCATGATTTAAAATTATTTTAGAGCCTGCCTTACTTATATGCTTACTGCCTTTTCATTTTTCAACTCTTTCCTGATCTAGATTTGGTCTATCTTGAGAAAGTATTACTCACCTGAATCATGACTGAAGAAGAAGAGATTAACATAAAAGCAAATTTCAATCGTTTCTTCTCTCCTGCCATCTACAATTTCGCTCTAATCCTCAGTTTCTCCTTTCATGAGTTCACATTTTTCAATAAATGTTGAATAACCTTGTGAAATAATTTTCAATTTATTTGGCTGCAACTACAAACTACAAATTATTATTCCATAGGGAGATTACGTTTGGGTAAAGCAAGTAACCAATGGCGAATTCGATATACCAATCGGTGGTAAAGTAACCACCATAGAATCGAGCAGAATTAAACTGTTGGATGACGATGGAACGCAACAATATGTGTCCAAGCAACAAGTGCTCAAACTTATGCACGTCACCTCCGAAAAGGGGGTGGACGATATGATTAATTTGGGGGATTTACAGGAGTACGCTATACTGAGGAATTTGCATAAGAGATATAAGGAAAAGATGATTTATGTAAGTAGGTATATTGTAGTCAAGTATCTACCCAAAATTTAACACTGTTAAAATGTATAGATAGGTACTTACATACCTACAATTGAATCAATAATAGAATTATGTCAAAGATAGCTTACAGGATTGCGGAATAGTATATATCCCATTTTACCTGAAAAAAAAGAATTTATTCTACTTCATGATGAGCCATAATTTTTCAAAAAACTCGCAGAAATGTCATTTTATTTTTAGACATACACAGGAACCATGTTGGTAGCAGTAAACCCATACGAATTTTTACCAATTTATACAAATGCTCTTATAAACGAGTACAAGGATAAACGTTTTGATGAATTACCTCCTCACATATTTGCTGTAGGTGATAACAGTTATAATGACATGAAGAAAACCAGAAAAGATCAGTGTATAGTAATCAGGTAAGTAATATCCTCGGTAGTATCTTCAATAAGCTGATCCATGTGTTTAGTGCTTAAATCATCGGAAAATAAAAGTTGATATCTGATGTAGGTGTACTGGGAATGTTAGAATAACTCTTCCCAAACTTATCACTCTTGAGCTTACCTTGTAGGCATGCTTATACTTCTACTGTAATTTTTGTCCAAGGAACTCCCTTCATATTCCAAAAAACTCCCAAAATGATTCATTTGCTTTCGTTATAATTATCCTTTAATCATAATTTTTACAAAAAAAATAATAATTCGATGGGTTTCTAGTGGTGAATCAGGTGCAGGAAAAACTGAGAGCACAAAACTACTTCTACAATATCTAGCATCGACCAGCGGCCAACATTCCTGGGTAGAACAGCAAATTTTGGAAGCTAATCCTATTCTGGAAGCTTTCGGCAACGCTAAAACCGTACGCAACGACAACTCATCCAGATTTGGAAAATATATCAATGTGGATTTCAATGTAAATGGAGCGATTGAGGGAGCCAGAATACAACAGTATTTATTAGAAAAAAGTCGAATCGTGTCTCAGAATGAGGGCGAAAGGAATTATCATATATTTTATAGTATGTTGGCAGGTTTGCCCAGGGAAGATAAAAAGAGATTTGGATTGGATAGTGCAGAATCGTATCAATATTTGATAGGTAAGAAGAATGGAGAAATCCTTCATTGGTATTGGTCAAGCCAGGTTACAGAGATGCTGGGCAAAAAGATCTTTTTGGTAGGGCACACAGGCATTTTCCTAATCATCATCAACTCATTTCAATTTTTCGTAATGTTAAAATTACTTCGCTTGTAATTTTATAGGCATGGCGAACCATATTTTTAAAGGTTGTCTTGAGCAGACCAAATACATTCAAGCTTAACCGACATGTCTTAATACATTTTCAATGATGCCATTGGCTTAACTGATTCTAACTAAATCAAACAAACTAATTCTAGGTGGCAAAACTCTAATATGTAACGACAGAAACGAATCCAAAGAGTTTTCAGACATCTCCGGCGCTCTCAAAGTCCTAAATTTTTCCGACAAAGAAACCAACGACATTTTTACCCTTTTGGCTGCAATTTTACATTTGGGCAACCTCAAATTCAAATCAGGTTCCTCCTCGCACTCAGAAAGCTCTGACGTAGCCGATGCAGGCCTAAACGAAAGAATATCCAAATTACTAGGGGTCGCTAAGCAAGATTTGGCTGAGGCTTTGACTAAAAGAACTATCTACGCTCACGGGGACACTATTATATCGCCAATGTCCAAAGATCAAGCCTCGGAGTCGAGAAATGCATTTTCCAAAGGCATTTATGGTAAAATGTTTATAAAAATAGTCAGTAAAATAAACGAAGCAATTTACAAACCGAAAATACCACATAAAAAATCCATTGGCGTTCTGGATATTTTTGGTTTTGAAAACTTCAAAGTGAACAGTTTTGAGCAATTGTGTATAAACTACGCCAATGAAAATTTACAGCAGTTTTTTGTACAACATATTTTTAAACTAGAACAGCAATATTACACAAACGAAGGCATTAATTGGTCAAATATTGAATTTATTGATAACCAAGAGGCTTTGGATATGATAGGCTTGAAGCCCATGAACGTCTTATCTTTGATAGATGAAGAAACTAAATTTCCAAAAGGCACAGATTTTTCTATGGTAACAAAATTACATCAACAACATGGCACCAAAAAATACTACCTTAAGCCTAAATCAGATATGACTCCAAGTTTTGGCATACAACATTTTGCTGGAGCAGTATTTTACGACGTGCCAGGATTTCTAGATAAAAACCGTGACACTTTTAGTCAGGATTTGAAAAATCTTGTGAAAACAACGCAAAATGATTTGCTTAAAGAAATGTTTAGAGAAGATTTGAATAGCGAAAGTAATGGAAAGAAAATGGTGACTTTGTCCTCACAATTTAAGATTTCTTTAGAGCTTTTGATGAAAACTTTAGAGTCTTGTCATCCGTTTTTTGTAAGATGTTTGAAGCCTAATGAAGTCAAAAAGCCACAAGTAAGAATTTATTTTCACCCACCTAAGCTAGTTTTACAAAAAAAAAAAAAACATTTCAGATATTCGATAAAGCATTATGCTGCAGACAATTAAGATATTCAGGCATGATGGAAACAGCTAAAATAAGGCAATCCGGATATCCAATAAGATATTCATATCCAGAGTTCGTTGACAGATTCAGATATTTGGGCAAAGCAATACCGCCATCTAGTAAGGGGGACTGCAAACAATCTACCCAAAAAATTTGCAATGAAGTTTTCAAAAATAACGAAGACTACCAAATGGGACACACGAAATTGTTTTTGAAGCACGTCGACAACGAGAAATTGGAAGAAATGAGATCGGTAATATTAGCTAGGTAGGTAACAATTTGTTATTAGTGAATGTTTTATTTATAAATAATATATTTTTATTACTCATATAGGTATATTATTATTCTCCAAAAAGCAATCAAAGGTTGGATATATAGAAGGAGATACTTGAAATTAAAAGCAGCGGCCATTGTGTTCCAGAAACATTTTAGAGCTAGAGGGTATAGAAGCAGATTTTTGAAGATGAGAAATGGTTACCAACGATTCCAGGTAAATATACCAACCTCATTCAACCTTGTGTTATTTTGAAATAGTAGCCCATGTCTCACAGTGAAGAGAATAGTTAAAGAACTGGAGTAAAACACACAGTCTATCTTCACTCTAGAAAAGATGATTGATTTTTTCCGTTACCTTCTTACACTTATAGCCTGTTTCAGAGTTTTTGAGTAGGGAGCTTAAAGAGAATAACGTTAGGCAGAAGATTAGGGACGATAGGGCATCTCCTTGAAGAATTCCCTTTTTTATTGGTATGTATATCTTTTATGCCAATCGTGGTTGAAGACGATATCAGGTTCAGGTCGGTGTTCCAGTGTTTCATTGAATTTTTGAGGAAATTAATCATCTTACTGGGGGCTTTATACATCTTCAGAGACTCAATGAGCCAACTGGAATGCTATCAAAAGCTTTGAGGTAGTCGATCCAGCAGACAAAGTCTTTCTTCCTTCTTTACAGTCCTTAATTATCATTTTGCTTACCAAAAGGTTATCTTTACATCCGTAACAGTTCTCTCTGCACCCTCTTTATTCTGCAAGTGCAGGCGGGTTGACATAATGCCCATATAAGTAATTTGTGTTGAGGCATGTTATAGGTCGATAGGCATATTCAGTTTTATCGTTTTTGGGTATGAGAAACGTCTTCCCTTTGGTGAGCTATTTTGGATCAGCCAGTCCATCGTTTAGAAGCGCATTATATTCTGACAGTAAGCTTTAATGAACTGCAAATTATCCAAAAGTTGGGTATACAGTCGATTTCTGGTGCTTTCCAATTAGATGTGCTTTCCAGTGTTTTCTGTAGTTCTTCTTCAGCGATGTCTTCCCACTCCAATTCGTTGATATTTTCATTATTTTTATATTGGTCCTATATCCATTTTGCTTCAGTGTTGAGCATCACGCCTTTTCCCCAGATGTTCTTCCACTACTCTTCCAGTTCCCGTTCTTCCGGCATCTTTCATAGGAAGCTAGATTTTTGTTGTTTGTTATAAAATTTTCCTGGATTTTCTGCAAAAAGCTTGTTTTGCTGATACTGCTTATATCTTGTCTCGTACCTTTTCACTCTACAAGATTTCGCTGTTATAAACTGTTTTAGCTTTTCTACTGTCCTGTTCAGATCTTTGGTGTTTTTCACTCGATGTTTTATTATTATTATTATTATTATTATTATTATTATTATTATTATTATTATTATTATTATTATTATTATTATTATTATTATTATTATTATTATTATTATTATTATTATTATTATTATTATTATTATTATTATTATTATTATTATTATTATTATTATTATTATTATTATTATTATTATTATTATTATTATTATTATTATTATTATTATTATTATTATTATTATTATTATTATTATATTATTGTTATTAAAGGTTCTACACACTTGAAAACCTTTGCTTGGTTGCTCCTAATTTGGCTAAAGGGATTATGAAGTAAAAAACTGGATAATTTCTTTACACATTTTGTTCCACTAAAATATGATTATTTGAGTAACAGTTTTTAAGCTTTTTCTGATAAATTTTTTAATCGGCTGACTATTCAACCAAAAATAACATGAAACCTTTTCTTTTTAGTCCAAAATCCTTTCTCGTCAACTGACATTCTCCTACAAAAATCTACGACAAAAAATCATCGGTTTGCAAACCCATTGTCGCGGTCGTTTATCCAGAACCAACGGCCAGTTTGGTCGCATCTACTCCATAATACGCCAAAAACGCATCGACGAGTCCAACTTCAGAAAACAAGGCAAAAAGAATGCTCCGCAGGAAGCCGGAAAGCTTATGCAACAACGATTGGCGGAAGCCAGCGCTGATTATGCTGCTTGGTTGAAAAAACAAGAAGAAGAAATTGCCAAAGACGTAGATCAAGTGGAGAAAGATTTCGCCTTCTTGGATGCCTCCGGATTGGATCCGCAAACTCCCGAAAGAAACATTCCTACATTAGCTGATCAGCTTAACAGCGAGTCTATAAAATCTACAGAAGACTTATCGGAATATACGTTCCATAAATATGCTGCCACTTACTTTGTGCACGGCACTGGACATCAACACGCTAAAAAACCACCACGTGGTGGATCTTTACACGAGTTACCTACACCTGATGATGTTTTGGCTGCTCAAGCCTTATGGGTTGTTGTTTTGAGGTTTATGGGTGACATGGCAGATCCTAGAGGTAAGAACTTATGATGTAAACATATTTTGATCATAATCCCATAAGCTTCCATGGGCGAATGTTAACTTATACTTTTGAGGCCGGCATTATATATAGGCCCATCCGGGTCTCACAGAATAGACTCAAATCGATTCGACAATCGATAACTGTCGACCTTGGAAATATTTGGTTTCACAGTCAATTTCACTTTACATTATAGGTAGTCATTGCCATAATGGTTATATACTAATGTCACAGATCACCTAATACAGATGCAAAAGTACGTATACTTGCCGTCGACGATATTCTGTGACGAAGCCGGGGAGCCAGCGCCTTGACGCATAGATACAGATCGCCCGCGTCAGGACAATTAACGTGGCCGAGTGCGTGAGCATGTTCCAGCCTGTGTGTTTACATATTTTTGCGGGTAGAAAAAAATATTTTTTTGCTGTTTGTGAACCAATTAAAGAAATAATATTATATTATTGAGCTTCCGCATTTATATAATAAATATGTTCAAAATACATTGATGTGGCATTGGTGCGGCCAGCCTATGTCTTTCAAATTAATCTTGAACCACGAATTCGCAGCTCTTTCGCATCTGTATGTAAGTAATCTGTGCTAATGTTTCAAATTTCTGAGTTATTAAGCGCGCGGTCGTCCATATCTCCTATACTTAGGGAGATCGAAGAAAAAACTGAATTACAAACTTGTAGATAAACATAAGTACTACATTCCTAAATTATTTTCCAGTATACAGGGTGGCCCAATAACTAGTAGTGACACAAAGGTATGTTTTTTTAAATGACTCCCCCTGTATATTATGACATCTCTGGATTCTGCGGAAAATTCTAGACATATTTCATGTACAATCTCATATACCTATTTTCAAGTGTTTCGGAAATATTGACAGTTGAAAACTGCTTTTTTTGCATCTTTGACAGACTGTAAAACCTGAACGGTTAATTTCACAGGAAAACGGATTTTACATTCCTATCTTAGTTTTTTGATTAAAAATTCTGCCTGAATTATTAATCTCCGATTAAATTCAGAGCTGGTGTCAAATGATGGCTTATGAAAATCTAGGATAGGAATGTGAAATCCGTTTTCCTCTAAAATTAAGCGTTAAGGATTCACAGTCTGTCAAGGATGCAAAAAAGTCAACTTTCAACTGTTAATATTTCCGAAACAGTTGAAGATAGGTATATGACATTGTGCATGAAATATGTCTACAATTTTCCAACAAATCCAGAAATGTCATAACATACAGGGGAAGGCATTAAAGAAAGCATAGCTTTGTGTCACGTGATTCAATTCACGTGATTTCGATACATTCACCTAAATTCCTCCCCCTTGGATTTTTAATTTCAATGTCAACTTGATGGTAATTCTTTCCTTGGGCAGCTACTGTAAAATGAAATTGTGGGGACGGGTCTATTTGCAATTGCAAGAAACAACTAATTTATAGTTCTCCGTTAATAATTATACTTTATTAATAAGAAATAAACAGATTTTCATTTCTTATAGCAATGGTATACAAATTATCTAAACCCTTAATCCAACACCTTTCAATACAAAAATAGACTAAATTGATGCAAACGTATAGCCACCTTTACACTGTATCTGAGCTTGTAAATCAAATGATGCAATCAAAAAGCCTCGTACTTTAATAACATTTTTATATAGCCCTACTACGTTAGGTATAATATTTTGCAATCTTAAACACCTTTTACACCTCAAAACAATAATTTATAATTTAGTTTAATTTTTATAACTTCCTGTTCTATAAGCGTATAAAATCCCTGAATTCGCTTACTGCCAAATTTTGTACAATTCGATTATCTAAATTAATCAGAAAAGTTCATTTCAATTAACAGTCATTTGAATTAAATTTGTCTACCTATATTAAGCACAAAAATATTCAAAGTCAATTCACTCTAGTAGATAATAATAGTTATGCAATAAAGTTCCATAATCAATTCACTTCATAGTCATTTCAACATTGATAAAGTCAAAAATAAAACTTGTCACTAGAGTACTTACATTTAAATTACCGCCCTTGAAGTCACTTAATTATTCTAATTTCTTTTGATTATTTAGAGCTCGCACATAATGTTGAACGAATTTAAATGTGTTTTCTTTCACAATTTTCCGTTACTTTTTCAAAGATTCGATTTAACGCATTTTCTCGAGGCAACAAAATCAAGACTGAACTGAAAATTCAACTGGACTTAAACTGAACTGATTCCAAAATTCCGAAACCGCTGTTTTTATATTTTTCATTCCCCCAAAAATATTCCGGGTCATGTCTATTCATTGACCGTTCTTTTTTCTAAGAAATATATTTATCTGTTTAAAACCGAATAATTATGTCTCAATTTCCCGGATTATCGGGGTCAACAGTTTTGTTGTGAGAATATGAGGACGAATAACTCAAAGGATGCCGAAAAACTCGTGTCGGCCGTAAATCACCAATTTAATTACTTTTACCTTGATTTTATTATTTTTATGGATTTGATTTATGAAATTTTAACGTATATAAATATTTTAAATAATTTGGGGTCAACGCTAATTTGTCTCATCATTTTCCAGTTTAATTGATAATGATTTGAAATATTGGAGATTCATTTTTTGATTATTTGATTACATTTAATTTTTACTGTTAAGACATTGTAAATTACGGGTCTATTTTTCCCGGGTCATTAAATTCTCTCAAGTCTTGTAAATGTATTATGTTGTAGATGACACTGGATGATTATTTAAGTAAATGAATTTGCAACTTAAATATTCAGAAAATCAATGTGCATTAATTTCGCTTTTCTTCATTTTAGGTAGCAAAGAAGTCGCTCCTCCTCCGGTCATGATCGAACTAAACCAAACAATAAGCAGAGCATTCACAAATAGAAAAGAATACCAACAAATGATGCAAGACGAAAAGAAACAAAAGAGCACGATGAAAAAAGTTGAAAGGCAAAAGATGACTAATGCGACCCTTAGAAGGAAAACTCAGCTTTTGGACGACGTCAAACGCGGTTTAGTGGAAGACACTTTTGCTATCAACAGCTACAATGATTGGATAAATAATAGGAGGACTAATAATTTGGAGAAATTGCACTTTATTATTGGGCATGGAATTTTGAGACCAGAATTAAGGTATGATCCATGAAATTAAGTCACGGTTAATTAACTAACGCTTTACATTGAAATAAATATCTTTTTTTTAATTATAAATATAGTATGTAAGGGCTTCTTTCATCAGTAATTTTGGGTACTACGTGTTTCGTAACAATAATCATTACTGTAGTAAGAGTAAGTAGGTACGCTACCTATCCATTTTCCATTCTCAGCCGTTTTCTACCTTAGGATATAGGCCTCTTTCAAATTTGACCATTGTCTTCGGTTTTGCGCAACTCGGTACCAATTCAAGCTTGCAACCCTCTTTATATCGTCGTACCATCTTTGTTACAATACATAATAATTAACATTTTAAATTTATTACATATTCAACAATCTCATTTCATGAACAACAAGCTTCTTTTCAAAACTTCCCATTACATTTAATGGTTTATTCTTTTACTTAGGATCAATTTAAACAGAACAATTACTATTTTCGAATTCCTAGCCAACATACACAATTATTTAAATTCTTATTTGTTAATTACTATAGCCCTTAAACTTCAATTGGACAATCCAATTCAAAATTCTTTAATAATTAAGAGCATTATAATTTTCCCTCTTAAATTCTTTGCAAAATTAATTAAAATGTCATTATACCCGAAGGCAATTTTATTAAAGTTATGCAATAAGTTTTTACAGTCAAATCACTCAAGTTTTTATGCATTAAAGTTCAATGTCAATTCACTTCTTATCATTCCGGATCATTGTTAAAGTCAAAAATAAAATTTATCAATAGAGTACTTACATATCGTCCTTAAAACACTGAACTATTCTAATTTAATTCTTTTGATTACTTAGAACTCGCACATAATGTTAAGTGAAGTTAAATGTTCTTTTTTTTTCTCAATTTTCCGTTACTTTTTCAAAGATACATTAAACGCGTTTTCCCGAGGCAACAAAATAAAATAAACTCTTCGCGAATTTTATCTGGACTGACTCATTAGGTACTGTAGACTTTTAACTCAAAACTGGACTGCAGGCTGAAAACAAACCACTGATCTTCTAAAATCCCTGTATTTATATTTTTCGATTCCCCACAAAATATTATTAATTACCCACCAAAATTGACAATGGGCGGTCGTTTGACCATCTGTAATTCAGTTCTATTGGTCGACCTAGATATTATTCCAAAAATTAATTTCATCATTTAGATGATGATGCAATCTGTTCGAAATTTTTGTCATTTTGGGTCCAATTTAATTAGGTGCTTAACCTTGTATTTTATCTTTTCCGGGTATTTATTTATGAGTTCAAATGATAACACGTGCTTGGTCACTGATGGCTTGTTTAAAATTTGAACGTAGGTACCTATATAAATATTTTAATTAATTTGGGGTCAACGTTAATTTGTTCCATTTTCAATTTATTGATACTGATTTGAAATACCGGAAATTCAGTTTTTGATTATTTGATTATATTCAATTTTTACAGTAAAGACATTGTAAATTACGGGTCTATTTTCCCGGGTCATTACACATTCATTGCAAGAAAAGGTAAAATTGTCATAGATAAATATGAGAATAGACGTCTTCCAATAACAATAGAAGATTGGATTGTTACAACTCTTCGACGGTTAAGGCAGTACTAATTAACAACGAAAGTAATACAAAACCATGGTTGAGTGAGACCAACCTGTATAGAACTACCAAATAAATCCAATGTATACACACATCTGGTTCAGTAGGTACCTACGTATTTATACAGTTTCAATTCAGATCGGATAAAAATTAAATTATTGCCTAAGTCGAAGAAGCTTTCTATGTTTATTATTTCCATCTCATCTTAACCTTCATCTAATACCTTTCAGGGATGAAATCCTGTGTATCGTCTGCAAACAACTATCAAACAACAACAGCAAAGCATCATACGCGCGAGGCTGGATCCTCTTGTCTCTATGCGTAGGATGTTTCTTACCAAGCGAACGGTTTTTGCCTTACTTAAGAGCCTTTATCAGGAGCGGACCGCCAGGATATGCACCATTTACCGAAGCCAGATTGAATCGTACGATGAAAAACGGTAACAGGACACAACCGCCGTCGTATTTGGAACTTATTGCAAATAAGGTTTGTTCTACATTTGATTAAATTATATGTGGCAACATTTAGTTTTTAGAACAAGCAACCTGTTCCGCTTAAAATAGGTCTACAAAATGATTCAGTACAAGAAGTTGAAATTGATTCGGCAACGACAGCCGAAGAAGTAATTGGGTTGATTTCGAAAAGTTTGAGCCTCAAAGATACTTTTGGATTTTCTTTGTTCATTAGCCTCTATGATAAGGTAAGCAATTTGTTTTCGTGAAATTTCTAGCAAATATTATTTACTGAGCATTTCAAAGGTGATGTCTCTTGGAAGTGAGGGTGACCACGTTTTGGATGCCATTTCACAATGCGAGCAATATTCCAAAGAACTTGGTCACGATGAGAAAAATAGTCCATGGAGGATATTTTTGAGAAAGGAAATGTTTTCTCCTTGGCATGATCCTAGTTATGACCCAGTAGCTACTGATTTGATATATAAACAGGTACGAACAATTATCATTATTCATAAGTTGCATATTTTGGTTAACAAGTTATTCATCCAAGTTTTCTATGATATTTTATATTTAGGTATTCAAGGGTCTTAAAGGCGGCGAGTACCGTTGCCCACAAGAAGGGGATGTAGCAACATTAATAGCAACTAGATTCTACATTGAAGAAGGATCTACACTGAATCCCAAGGTGAATAACTTAGTTTTGAAATATTGTGAGTGTTTTTTAACTTGATTTTTGTTCAATAATAGGTCTTACATAGCAGAATTGGAGAATTCCTGCCATTGTCCATTGTAAAGTACGCTCAAGGTAACTTGGCCGAATGGGAACTTAAAATTGCGGAAGCCTTCCAAATGCTTGTCTGCGTCAAACGAAAGATGCCAGCAGCGAAAGCCAAAGAATTTATTGTTATTTACAGGTACAGGTTAATTTATTCATCAAATCAAACTAACCCAATGCCCCGGAAAACGAATTCTAAGGAATTAAGAGTTGCAGAATATTCAGCAAATTCATTATTTCTAGTAAATCCACTTGGCCAATCCTCTTCTCCAAATTCTACGAAGCCCAACAACTCTCCGGACCTCCACTACCCAAGAAAAAAGTCATCGTAGCAGTAAATTGGACCGGTATTTACCTGATAGACGAACAAGAACAAATTTTACTAGAATTCAGTTTTGCCGACATACAATTCATCACTTTCGAACACACAAACAACATCCCGAAACTTATGTTCACCACTGTGGCAAAAGAAGAATACGTATTCCATACGCCCGATGCTAAAAGTCTGAGCTCTCTAATCCAATTCATCATTGACGGGCTCAGAAAACGTTCAATTTATTGCGTGGCTACGCAAGATTACAAACCGGAAACGGGCGAATCTTTCCTCGCGTTCAAAAAGGGTGATTTAATTGTCCTGAAAAATAATACGAGAGGCGAAACGTTGCTGACAGCTACATGGGGCTATGGGGAATGTAATGGAAAGACTGGCGATTTCTATACTGAAATGGTTTATATTTTGCCTACTTCGACTGTACCACCTCAAGATATTTTGACGGCATTTAAAAAAGATTTTGTCATTGTTAATGGTAAGTTAAATGTTTGTTACAAGTATTAAGGTATGCTCCCCAAGAAGAATCTGGGATTTGTTGTAGTCTACGTTTTTTTTTGGCTTGTGGGTTTTATGTATCTTAAACTTTCAGCCTATACATCCTAACTAAATTCTTGTCTTTTATTAGTATTAGCCGTCATGTTCCATATTCAGTCTGATGCTGATGATCTCATGTTGAAGATGTGAAACTTAATATAAGTATATGTAACTCCCAGTGGACTTCTAGATTATAGCATCTCAGGCCTTTTGTTTCATAGTTTTCGTCAGTTTCTCAAATATATTCCGATGTAGTTTTGTGACGTTTCTCCTATAATATTTCTGTTTCCCATTGGTCGTATTTCTTTACCTTGAGCGCTTAGCTCTGGATTTTCTATGAGATATAGCTAGTGTTGAGAAGAGCTTTTTCCAAATCTTTCAATAATAGTTCTGATCAATAGATTTATCGTAAATGATGGTTGGAATTATGTCGAAATGGTTTGGTATGCATATAAACTTTGGCGACTGGACTCCTGTTGGGCTTCCTTTTCCACAAACACATAGAAGAGAAATCTGTTCAAACTTCTCCATGAAATAATTGGTGACTAAAGAATTAACGAATTTACCCTTCCGAATCAGAAATGTTTCACCTATCAATATAGAATGTTTGATTATGTTATCAAAGCACTTAATTTGTATCGATTTTGCTTGTAGAAAAACAACAAACTGCCCCAGAAATATCATCAATACAACGTATGCGTCAGCACACATTATCTGTATACTCTGAAGAACACTTTAGAACTGCCAAGAAAGTAGAAACATCGGGAAGACCCTCGGTAATGATGACAGCTAGAAGAAATGACAGAGAAGAACTATGGAAATACACAAACGAACCCATTTATCAACCATTATTGCAAAAACTTATGGAACATGAGGAGGCCAGTAAAGAAGCTTGTAGCATATTCACATGTAAGTAATCGGTTCATGTTTTCATAAACAGGGCTTATTAATTTAGATTAAATTTTCAGCTATTCTGAGATATATGGGTGATTTGCCAGCTCCAAAAGCCAAATATCCAAACGAATACACCGACCAAATATTCGGACCGCCCTTGAAAATCGAAATGTTAAAGGACGAAGTCTACTGTCAAATAATGAGGCAATTAACATTCAATAGAATGTCAATTAGTGAAGAAAAAGGCTGGGAATTGATGTACTTATTGACTGGTTCATTTGTGCCCAGCATAAATCTTTTGGAAGAAACAAAAAAATTCCTTAAAACCCGAGTGCATCCTTTCGTCGAAACTTGTTTGCAACGATTACACAAAACTCAAAAAGTGGGCCCTAGAAAGTACCCACCGTATTCCATAGAAGTAGAAGCCATTCAAACAAGAAGTATGGAAATTTACCACAAAATCTATTTCCCCGATGACACTGATGAAGCATTTGAAGTTGATTCTATGACCAGAGCGTCAGATTTATGCAATAACATTGCTATGAGATTAGATATTTCTTCAACAGATGGCTTCAGTCTATTCGTAGCAATTTCTGACAAACTATTTTCTATACCTAAAGAATCATTTTTCTACGACTTTTTGAGTGAACTAATTTACTGGATGAGAGCTACTAAACCTAGTTGGGGAAGTGCTGCTCCAATTCAAGCTCAATACCAAGTAATTTTCATGAAAAAACTTTGGGTGAACACCGTGCCAGGAAAATGCAAATATTCCGATCAAATATTCCACTATCACCAAGAACTACCTAAATATCTTAAAGGATATCACAAATGCACTAAACAAGATGCTATTAAACTAGCCGGACTAATTTTAAGGGCCAGATTTGGTAACGATGTGCAAGAAGTACAAAGTGTAATGCAAAGTAACTATAAGGAATTTATTCCGCAAGATTTAATCAAAGCTACAAACTCTTCTGAGTGGAAAAAATTGATTTTGGCTGAATATAAGTCGGCTAATTTGAGTGTGGATGAAGCTAAAGATGCTTTCTTGAAAACTATTTATAATTGGCCCACGTTTGGGTCCACGTTCTTTGAAGTTAAACAAACTACAGAACCGTCTTATCCTGAAATTGTTATTATAGCCATTAACAAGAAGGGTGTTAATATTATTCATCCACAAACTAAAGTAAGAATTTTTATTTTTAAACTCATCAAATGTAAGCTAATTTGATGTAAACTTCTTTCAGGATATTTTGGCCGTCCACGACTATTCCGAACTAGCAAATTGGGGTTCAGGAAACACTTATTTCCAACTAACCATTGGGAACGTCATGAGAAAAACTAAATTACTGTGTGAAACGTCGCAAGGATACAAAATGGACGACCTGATTACCTCGTACATCAAGTTTATGAAAGAGAGCGCGAAAAAGGAAAAAGAAATTTCGATGTTTTTATAAATCACATTTTATTTATTAAATAATAATTAACAATCATATTTATATAAAAACCTTAAATAAATAAATCATAAAGGCAAATTTACATAGGTACATAATATAACAAAATTGACTAGAACACGACAGTCAAGCGCTCACTCTTAACTAAGGCAAAATCGACTAAGATTTAAGTAATTGGTATACAAAATATGGAACATGAATAGTGATAAGTTAAATTAAATTTTGAATATAGTTACAATTCAAAAATTTTTGCAGTTAACTCATCTTATATCGGATACCATAACGAGTAAAGCGTCCCAACAAACAGGAAAACCATAATATATAGTCTTATTGTTACCGATATCATGTGAATTTTTCTGCTTTCAAATAAAGTAGAATTTCATCTTAGTTTGAGGGTTATCCACAAAAAATATGTATAATTTTGGTTGCCGAAGTATTCGTATTATTAGAGCGAGCACTAAGAACAATAGCTACCCAAACACACGTCTAAAAAATCCAAAACTATTTATCCATAAGTTGACTTAGCTAAATTCCCCAGCAATTTATCAATAGCCACATCTCCAACTGTTTGTTTGAATAACAACTCCTCCAAACTCCTTCTGGAAATATTCTGGATCGCTGGCAGAGTCAATAAAAGCTTACCAAATCTGGCCTTGTGATGACTTTGACGTTGTGCGCAATATTCGTGAAGCATCACGTGAGTTTGGTCTTGTAGTAGCTCTACGTGAGTTGGTTCGCAGAGGCCTCTACATTCTGTGGGATTTAGAGGACTTAATAAAGACAAATTGAGAGGAAATTCGTTTTTACCTGCTTTAAATAGAACTAAAGCTTTCAAGCAAGCATGCTCGGTATGATCTACTCTGAGCATGTTCAATCGGGAAATTACTTCACGGAGTTTTCTGGCTTCGTCCTCCAAGATTGGGTGCCTTGTTGTTGGGGCTACTGCGTTGTTGAGCAGAACTACTGAAAATATATTTGTTGTTTTAATTTGCTTAGAGCTTGCAGTTAACATTTTTAGAGCCAAAATTGAACAAATATCATATAATGATTGAATCAGGCTTATTAGGTGAGGACTTCAGAGGTTCCGACTATATGTGAACACATAATTTGGAAAAAGATGTTCCTATTTAGTAGGTAGTTACCCTACCTCTACTTACGTATAACAAGTAATCAGAGTAGTCAACCATCCAAGGACCTTTTTTTTCAGTTATACATGTAAACCCCATACTTTGTGAGTGGCTTGCTTACATCAAGGCTTACAACTTTTCCTCTACGACTTTTCTCGGAAATGGCACGTATGCGCGCAGGCGACTCGCAAACATTTTAGGGGTATCGGACTCCAATTTGCCATTATTTTTGTCGGCCAAGTTGATTTCCGTGATTTAGAAATAAAAATCAAACATTATTCGTGAAATTAGATTTTCATGTATCAAGAAACATAACCACGTCAGATCGACATTTTGGGGGTATCGGACTCCCCCAATTTGCCATTATTTTTGTCGGCCAAGTTGATTTCCGTGATTTAGACATAAAAATCAAATAGTATTCGTAAAATTAGATTTACCTACATGTATCAGGAAACATAGCTACGTCAGATCGACATGTTTGCGAGTCGCCTGCGCGCATACGTGCCATTTCCGAGAAAAGTCGCAGAGGAAAAGTTGTAGGACTTGATGTAAGCAAGCCACTCACAAAGTATGGGGTTTACATGTATAACTGAAAAAAAAGGTCCTTGGATGGTTGACTAGAGTGTTACCTAATCATTTGATAAAAAACGGTTCCCACAACCAGTGAACGTAAGTATCTTTCTATAGTTATTCCTCGGCAAGTGAATGTTAGTCTCATGATTATGAATAGGTATTGTAATGACCCGGGAAAATAGACCCGTAATTTACAATGTCTTTCCTGTAAAAATCAAATGTAATCCAATAATCAAAAACTGAATTTCCTGCATTTCAAATCAGTATCAACAAATTGAAAATGAAACCAAATAACGTTGACCCCAAATTAAAATATCTATATACGTTCAAAATTTTAGTCACCAAGCGTGATGTCATCTCCTAAATCAAATCAATGAACCTATTAAAAGCGAGGCCAAAGTAATTAAATAGGTGATTTATGTAGATTTTTCAGTACACTGATCCAAATAAACAATTTAGAAATACTTTTAGTTGGTTTTGATTTCAGAATAACATCGGCTATTTCCTTTTTACAATAATAGGCATCAACAACAACTGTGATTTTCGAACAATAATAAACATGTGTCGGCCAAGACAATTGACACTTGACACACACATTCGTTACCAAAAGTTGAACTGAGTGCGGGTGTTCGCAAAGGTGATTTCAAACAGAATTGCTCTAGAGTAGCAACACTCAACCATTTATGGCCGCACGTGTTTTTCGGCTTTCTTTGTGTTGTCCTCACATTCTTAAACCAAATCTGTTGACCCCGATAAACCAGGAAATTAAGACATAATTATTCGATTTCAAACAAATAAAAGGGGAAGGTTATTGAATGATGAAATTAGAAATTTTTGGGGTAACGAAACATATACTGTGTGACAAAAAAAAACGCATCACCCCATAGAAGTATAAATATTTGTTGACCAAATTCTGTACATATGCTTAGGCTATTAACACTAAAATTTAATTTAATAAAGCATATGGAAATAAAGTAACATTTAATCAATAATTGTTATTTCTTACACCATTAACATATGTAGAAACTTTGTTACAAAATATATAAAGTTCGTTTCACCAGGGTTCATACTTGACCTTGAAACTTAACAAAAAAGGGTTGTCGTAGATTAATTCATATGACACATTCAATTTTTTTGACAAATTAAAATGAATGACGTCTGGTTTAAGAACCGACGAATGTTTTTGACGTCATTGATTTGTTTCAGTCAATTTTTATTTGTTAAACAAGGAAGACAAATGCTGGTGGCAAGTACAAACCCTGGTGAAACAAACTTTACTTTTGGTGAGTGATGCGTTTTTTTTGTCATATAGTATATAAATACAGCGGTTTTAGAAGTGGAGGAGCAGTTGAGTTGTTAGTCAGTTCAGTCCAGTTAAATCTACAGTAGGTACCTAATGAGTCAGTCCGGATAAAAATTCGCGAAGACATTATTTTCTTGCTTTTGCCTCAGGAAAACGCGTTGAATCTTTGAAAAGTAACGAAAATTTATGAAAGAAAGGTCATTTAAATTCGTTCAACATTACGTGCGAGCTCTAAGTAATCAAAAGAATTAAATTAGATTAGTTTAGTGATTTAAACCCGAAATGTAAGTACTCTAGTGACAAGTTTTATTTTGACTATAAATGATGAATGGCTATGAAGTATGCAGTGAATTACCTTTGGAACTTTAATGCATAAAAACTTGAGTGATTTGACTGTAAAAACTTTATTGCATAACTTTAATTGCCTTCGAGTATTGCTCTTAACAATATTCGATTTTGAGTAGGAATTATTAAAGAATTTTGAATTGGATTGTCCAATTGAAATTTAAAGGCTATAGAAACGAACTAATAAGAATTAAATAATTGTGTTTGTTGGCTAGGAATCCGAGTATAGTAATTGTTCTGTTCAAAATGATCCTTAGTGAAGGATGGGAATCACCAAAAAGTAAAAGAATAAATAATCATTAAAAATATGGAAACATTTTGTTTGAAAATTGTTGTTCATAAAGTACCATTGATGACCTTAAGTGCTGAAATTTTGAATTAGGTTTTTTTTTATTTTTATTTAGAAATTATTGTAAGGTTTTTATAAAAATATAGTTGGTAATACATATAGACTTAATCCAGTGAATCGGATTATGACTTAAATAGTTATTTTGCATAAGCAATCAGTAAACGACTTAGGAATTTTTAAGAATTTATAGATATAGGTGAAGGGTAGTTTTGAAAGGAATGTGAATCGGAAGTGTTGTAATATATAAACTTATAAGTTATTAAGAATAGAAGAAGTAGGGCGTTTTTTTTTTGGATGGATATTTCCTAGTCCGTAGTAATGAAATTTGAACGGATGTGAAATAATTCGATTTGGAAAAAAAAAAGTGGCTGTCAGAATAGAAAGATTTTTGCTTATTTAAATTTTTGGTTTAAAGTATAATAAAATATAATTCAGTAAACCACAATAGTTTGTTTCTCTCTTTTGCGAATAGACCCCCTCCATAATTTTATAGGTAGCAGCTCAAGGAAATAAACACCATCAATATACCGCTCGCCATTTACCATCTAACTAATTAAATAGAGTACTCGAGTGCGTTTTCGCTACAGTATAATCGAGATGTTCGAACCCAATTCAGACTCTTCTAAGAATAAAGATAGACATCTTAAGTACCTACTTAAAAGTTATTGAAACTATAACTGCTTTCAAACATAGACACAGTGGGTATGGATATTTGGAAAGCACAAGGATATTGGCGAAGTACCTATTTATCACGAAAGAAACAGGTTGAAGTTATAGGATTCAATTCAATCTCTTATTCTTACCTTCATCTATTGGAAGAGCCCATTGCGCAGCAGTCAAAATGAAAAGTTCGCTCCAACTTTCTTCTAACAAGATCGCTTGATCTCTGTGCGATAACTAAATAAATAAAATGATAAACATAATACCACCTCAAATGTAAAAATTCTTACTTGTAAAAAAGACGGTATGGTTTTGGCCCATTTAATAGCCAAAAACAACAATTTAGCGGCCGATTCGTAAATATTTTCCGCAAAAAGTGACAGACACGGTACGTCCAGTGGCATATGAGCAGAAGATTTTGCTTCAATTGGCAATTCCAGGCGTGAATTAGATATTTCTACATCTTTAATTGTATCTTGACTGCTGATTTCTTCAGAACTTGTAACTTCGTCATCTTTCAAACCACCGCCAGATATTTCCGTTTTCAAATAAGGAAGAGTTTTTTCCGGATACAACATAGACGAACCCATCAACAATCCAGGCTTTAGAAACTGGCCGGCCAACATACTGCTGGGGTATAGTAACCCTTGCGGCAAGTAACTGTTCTGGCCTGCCATCATTGGTGGACTAATGGAATGTTCCAGTAATGGAGACGTGGCAAAGTGTAGAGGGAACATTGACGTTGGTTGTAATGTACGGAATCTTGGAGATAAACCCACTGGATAGTGCTGTAGGGTTGAATGTGTTGTTCTTGGAGCTCTTTCATGTTGAACAGCTAGAATTATTACAATTTGTTAAATTAAAAATTAAAAACAATATAACTCTCAAACAATGAAGAAACAAGTCGAAATTTACAAATAGGTGAACAGATAATATGATAAATATATTGGAAATAATTTTAGCAAATAAATACCTATATATGTATTAATATAGTAATATTGAAAAAATATATTATGAGAAAGCCGAAAGTCAACCCCCATTAATACCTATACTAAAATATTTATCGTCCGTGCTTTGTATAATCATCATTAAGGGCGGCCCCGTGACATGACAGCATGGCCGCCACCCACCGCCCAGAGGGGAAAAAGGGTGTTTACTTTCATGATGGGGACAGGTGACTTTTCCCAAGCTCATCATCTCTCTACCAGGGGTAGATATCTCTTTGTTTAGGAACTTCGACGAGTACATAAATAATTATTATTGTATGGAGTATTTATTTCGATAGGCCGAGGCCGGATATAAGCTACCACTGTTTCTGTAGGAATTAGAATTTACCTATCCACCGTTTTTTTTTTTATATTTGACTGAAAAATATCTGCCTAAAATCTCTTGGAGCTTCTGGATATGCTAACCTGGCCATTCCCCCAATTTTACTACTAAATTCCTGCAGCATCTCCGATAGACCTTGCACGCTGGTCACTAAACGATATCACTGGTTCTATACTGTTTCTGCAACAGCTTCATAGTCCCTTTGTTTTACCTCAGAAATATTGTGGAAAATTTCGAGTGAGTGCTTTCTCCCGTAATGCCATTATACTAATTGTTACTTTCTGCTGTTCATCCCGTCCAGCGGCATTGTTTATACCCGGCCCAAGATGTTTCGCCATTAAATGTTTTTACTTCTTGTCGAATGTTCTCGAATAATCCAGTGATCTTTTCAATATCTTACTATTTTTGTTTTTCTTCTTTCTACTTTTCTTTGAGTCGCTTGTTTTCTTGCTCTCACAAACTTTTCTGGAACCGATCATGTTCGTCTTTCTCTCGTCTGTATTTTTCTTCTCATTTTTCTTTTACTCTTCTCTCGTCCGCAAGTTTCTTCTTCATGCGATCTTCCATTTCGGTGCGCTGTTAGCTGTTGTCACATTTAACCATGCTAGAAAATTTCTTCACTCACTTATCCCGCCACCTTTCTCTGGCAGAAATTGTTCAACGTCGAAACTAGCACTATCAGAACTTATACCATATACAAAAATTAGGAAAATTATTGGAAATGTAAAATTTTTGTATTTCTTATAGATGGTACTGATTTTTAGAGAGATTTTAACGATTTTTTCTAGAAACGTTACATTTGAAAGTGGCAAAAAGAAGAGGTAATACAAGGGCATCAAACTCTTAACAGCATTGAAAAGAAATTGAGCGTCCTTGAACTGTCTCACAAAGATCCTATGGACAGGGTTCCAGTGATAAATGAGGCAACCAGAAAACCTGCAGATGACGATTTGTCTAATGGTTCCTTTGTTGCATTAACAACTAACCTAAAAAAATATACTCAATTCTCAAAATGAACTCATTGGCACACAGTTAAATAATGTAGTTAACAACAATAAAGACGCCAATAAGGAGTTGGTTAGATTTCTTACTCAGAATAATGAAAGTGCCACTCCTGAACAGCACAAAATTGGATCCACCCAAGTGAGTGAAGCAATCAACAGGGCAGGGCAGTCATGGCTAATAATAGCAATAATGGCAGTAAAACTCGGGAAGCTTCCACGTTGTTGGGTGCTGAACAGCGCATAAAGGGCTCAAATAAGAGTAGCTTGTGGCTAGCAGCAGCAGCTAAGCAATCATGGTTCTATGTGGGGAATCTAAGCGGTTATACAACTCACTGTACATTATTCCCATATGACACGAGAGGCTTAATAAGTGATACGCCTTTTGGGATTATCGCGTTTGGTGGCATTTATAGCAAATTCTATTATAGAAAATTTTCCAAATTTTAAACTATTAAAGTTTAATTGGTTGTATAACCTTCTGAATACCACTCGATGTTTCAGTATTACCTAATACTTTTACCTGACACTCAACGCGTTACCAGCAGCACCACTCCTCCTTCGGAGTCGTGGTGTTGCTGTGTAACGCGTTTCGTGACAGCTAAAAGTATTATCCGGTAATCCTGAAACCTCTTGTGGTATTACATCCGATAATACCACGGCAGATCAACTGAAAGCTCATATGGAATCCAATAATATACCAGCTCAGGTAATGGAGAAACTACATTCTAGGAAAGAACACATAGCTTTCTTTAAACTCTCTGTAGAGCCTACATATGATTCATCAATATTGAGACCAGATTTGTGGCCTGAAGACACAACAGTAAAACCCTCTGTTTTCCTCAAATCAGGAACCTCTAGATCATTCCACAACAGACATTTTTTCCCAAGAAACAGAAAGTTCCAAAACAATCCCCAAAACCGTGTCCAGAATCGACTATAGGTGTCTATTACCAGAATGTACGGGGTTTAAGAACCAAATTAAGCTTATTAATGTGTTCCACAGAAATTGAGAGAACTATGACATTCTCCTTTTCACAGAAATGTTTTTGGACGAGTCTATTGGTGATGGTGAGCCTGGTCTAGAAAACTATACAATTTTTAGGTGTGATCGATCCAAATCTACCAGTTCACATACTAGAGGCGGGGGTACACTAATAGCGGTGAAAAAGAAATTCCCAGTAATGCAAATAAGGTCACATGTCACCAACGTGGAACATGTGTTTGTTTCTATAAGTCTAGGATCTAAAAAGCTACTTGTTGGCAATGCATACATTCCACCTGCCTCTTAAATGGAAGTATATGAAGCGTTTACAGAAGCGGTGTCGGTGATCCTACAGGAATCGATGTCAGTCAATATTTGTGATATTCTAGTGTGTGGTGACTTTAACCTCTCCGATACATTCTGGTCAAATGATGAATATGGTGCCAGTTCTCTTGGAGTCCTCACTGGGGGAACAGCCTGTTTGTCTCATTGTATGGCATTTTTCAATTCAAACCAAATTAATACAATTCCTAATGCTAGAAATAGGCACCTATTTAGATTTAATTTTTTGTAATGTTACACCTGATGTGTATGCTGTGCAATATCCTATTTTGAAATGTGATTCTCATCATCCAGCTTTGTATTTTGAATTGGTAACTGACAACTTGTCTCAGAAACTCAAGTATGACTATAAATACTACAATTTCAACCTTGCTAACTTCACAGATATTAATATGTATCTAGCTTCTAGTTGGGATTTCTTATTTGAGAAGCAAAATATTGATACTGCTGTTGACAAATTTTACGATATTGTTGATACTGCAATTGAAATATTTGTACCAAGGAGAAGGGCAAAAAACTTGAAATTCTCAAAATGGTTCAGTAATGAATTAAAATCTAATATAATTGAAAAGAAAATTGCTCATAAAAAATATAAAAATAGTTTATCTCCAAGTGATTATGAATCCTTCTCCAAAATTAGGTCAGAATGTAAATTAATGGTACAGGCAGAGATCATAGTAATTATATTAATAAGTTAGAAAGTAACTCAACATCTAGCAAGGAGATATGTGAATTCAAAGAAAGATGAATGTGAGTTGCCAAAATGTTTTTTTCTATAGTGATGTAAAAACTGACAATCCTACTGAGATTGTGAATTTATTTGCTCAGCACTTTGCATCTGCGTATGTTAATTACTGTGAAAAGAACATTAGTTTTACTTATTCTAGAACAATTGTCCTCGTGTAACTTTACAGTCATGGAAGTGTTTGATCAGCTGGATAAATTAAATAATAATCTGGGATGTGGACCTGATGGCTTAACAGTTTACTTTTTGAAAAATACAAAATTTGTCCTCTGTGAAAAAAATCTGTTCTCTGTTCAATTCATCTTTATCAGCTGGCATTTTCCCTACTAAGTGGAAAATGTGCTATGTAACCCCTATATATAAGTCAGGGGATCGAGCTGATGTATCTAATAATAGGCCTATCAGTAAAACATCACTTTTACCAAAAATCTTTGACTGTTTGGTATCATATAGAATGACCTCTCACTTTAGGAATATTCTTTCAGTTGCCCAACATGGATTTGTGAAGGTTGGTGAAGGGAAGGTCCACAGTAACAAATTTGGTAAAATATCAGCAGGATTTGGTAGAAGCTGTGGAAAGCGATAGTCAGGTTGACTCAGCCAGCACAGACTTTAGTAAAGCATACGACAGGATCAATATCTCCACTCTTGTAAAAAAATTGAAGGCGTTGGGGGTGACTGGAAGTTTATTGTTGTGGTTAGAAAGTTTTTTAATGGGAAGGGTGTGGAAGATTGTAAAAATAAAAAATTTCGTTTCCTCGAAAATTCATGTTTTATCTGGAGTACCACAAGGGGGACATTTGTCACCAATATTGTTCAATTGCTACATAAATCATGTCTTAGACTTCATTCTTCACAGTAGTGTATTGATATACGCAGATGACTTAAAATTGTATAAAATGATTTCAACTTTGGAGGACTCGAGACAGCTACAAGCAAATCTTAATTGCTTTGCTTTATGGTGTAGAATAAATGACTTAGACTTGAATGTTAAAAAATGCAAGGTTATATCCTTTTTCAAATGTCATATAGTCATAATATACCCATATGTATTGCTTGGACAGGAACTAGAGAGAGTAAAATCTTTGAAAGACTTAGGAGTAACTTTCAATCAGGATCTCACTTTCAATCTCCATATTGAAAATATTTGCAATAGAGCCTTAAAACTACTTGGCTTTGTAGTTCGCACTTTGAAAGACTTTAGCAATATTTATGCATTGAAAACTGTCTATTGTTCCGTAGTTAGAATGTGCTTGTTCTGTCTGGTCCCCAAACTACCAATTGTATGTGAATATGCTGGAAAGGGTTCAGAGACGTTTTCTAAGACATATAGGCTATAGGTTAAGAATCCCTGTTGAAAATATTAACTTCAATGAACTATCTGTGTTATTACACCTTCCTACATTAGAAATCCGCAGGAGAAATCTTGGCATATGCTTTTTGTATATGTTTTTGTAAATAATTTAATTGATTGTCCTCCTTTTTAAGATTATATGTATAAATATTCATGTACCTGCAAGAAATACACGACAGAATGGAATGTTCAATATATTATATCACAGGACAAATTATGGCTATTTTAGTCCTATATCAAGAATTTGCAGGGATGCCAATCAACTGCCAATAGAGGTAGATTTTTTAAATTTATGCTTGAAGGGGTTGAAAATCAAAATACAACAGGGCTTTTAGTAGTAGATGTGATTTTAGGTAGTAAATTTATTGTTCAATTATCAGGTAATTCAAGATATTTAATTATTGTTCAGAAATTTATATTGTTGTTAATGATACTGGCTGGTCCGTTAATAAATAATTTCAATTTGAAACTACCTGCATATATCCAATTCATAACAAATTTCCTCTTTTCAATAATGGGCAATGAGTAATGGGAAAAATGTTCATTTTAACAAGTAAGCAAATGGAAGGATTTATTCATTTCAATATTATTATACCTCGAAGTTATAAGTAGGTACCTATTACCAAATATTACAAACTTTGTAAGTACCTATATAATAGATGAATCATCACTATCACTGAAGAATGTAAATAAAATTGATGTGCATAAAAAAGGGACCAGGGTAATGTAAACTTGTACCTTTCTTATTTTCTTATCTTTATATGACTTAAAAACATCATCATTCGGCAGTCGACTATTTACCCTCGTGGAACAATGTTCTTTTTAAAAAATTAAAGTATTTTGAGTTTTAGCTGATTGTTTTAGCGAGTTATATTATTCTTGACCACATTTTCCAATTGATTAGTGTACAAATGATTAAATTACGTAAGTAACAACAACTATTTATTACCCTTTAATCAATTCTTGAATGAAAAACCCTTAATTTTTCTAATGAAATTGTAAACATATCAATAAAGCTAGGTTGACACGGTTTAAGTGCACTGGGATGAGAACTTGGACCAAGTATAAGTTGGCAACCAGGCAACCAGCTATGAGCAGTTGATATATGCTTCTAGAGGATCAGTGTGTCCAGTTTAGCTTGATATCATAATCACACAGCATCCACTGCTGAACAAAGAGAGCTTCTCAAATTGTTTCCAGGTCTTCGAAGTTTTCTGGATCATTTGCTGTCTCTCAATCTAGCAACATTTATCAGCTTGCTAATTGCTTTCGCTCTGGATACGGCACAAGAGACCACCTTCAACACCTAAGAACCTTTGGGTTGGTATTTACAGAGAATTCAGATCAACAGAGGTTTTATGGATCAGACACTGGATGTGTCTAAAAAGCTACCTAATTTTCTAGTTTAGTATCTTATTTTTTCTTAAAAGTTTATCTATCAGATTATTTCAACTTTTAGTGCTATTCAAGAAGTTATTTTCGTAACTTCTATCCTGTCCCAACTGCCCTTCAGGCGTGTATGTTGTTATCTACCATCCAGAGGAATTATAACATTCTGTTTTTTCTTTTTCAGGTGTGACAGGTATAGCAACCAGAACTTCGGTATAAAGCTACTTGTAATTGGGTAAGTTTGTTATTGGACGTGGAGCATTTGCCTGTAAATATTTTCGATAACTTTCTCTTTAAATTAATACTATTTTTTACCAATTGAAATTGCGTTTCACTGATATCCAGACAACAATTCATGGTTTGATTATTTCTTTTTGGTATTTGGTGTCCCCTGGGGAGGCCGTTCGCCATAATAGGTTAGGATCCCATTTGTTACACGATTATACTATTTAAGGTAAGTGTAGCAGTGGGGCACTACCGAATACCGGCGAGAAATGGTTGAATTATGATTTGCTGTTGGGTATCGGCTGCATAATGTGATTTCAAGCAGATTAAGATTCAGTCTAATGAGGCTTCCTAGAATAGCTGAATGCTCTGCAACTTTTTCAGGCCAAATTGTTATAGAGATATAATGTTCTATATTATAGCAGAAATGTATTCTATAACGAATAGCGATATATTCGCTATCTCTATTGACGTCCCCTCTCTATTGATTTCGAAAAGAGAGAAGACAGCAAGTACCATAGCAATATCGATGAAAGATCTCTATCCGTTACAGAATTCCGCCTCATACCCCATATTGACTTTAGTAACTTTGAAGGCTAGAACTTGCTATATGAGGGAATTTTTTGACTTTATTAAAGAGCTAAAAGAGCCTGTCAGAACAACTTTCAGAGACAAAAAGCAAGTTGGTAAAAATGGTAGAGAGCTTTCAAGGCGATATCTAATATATATTGCTTTAATGCTTTGTGAAGAAACCATCGAATTGCTGAAAAAAATATTTTGATTCCATGGATATCTTCAACTTATTCTCTCATACATCGCAAAAGTTTTTGTCAATCTCTTTTGTAAAACCTATGGTATATTCTCAAAATTCATTGCACCAGGTATAAGTAGTCCTGCTACGAATGGTTTAGCAGAACGGAATGTTCAGACTATCAAAAATTGACTTAAAGCCATTTCTATAAAGATAATATAGGTAAAATCATATTTTAATTAATTAATAATTTATCAAATAATAATAAAAAAATTAACACACTTCCCATACCTAAGTATAGCTTCAACATTTGAGAAAAATCTCCGTGTTAAGCTTTATTTAGACTTGGCAAACATGAATTAATAATACAGATCCACAAACTCACCTTGAACGTACCTAAATAATTCTTTCAAAGGTTACATAAGCTGAGTTCGATTTTGGCATCTTTTTCATAGATTTGCTCCGAAATTTTGACAGACACGTGATTTATAAATTGAAATTGTCTGATCCAGTCACGTGCCTGTCAAACTTTCAGAGCAAATCGACGAAAAGGATGACAAAAACGAACTCGGCCATAATTAAATATCTCAACTGTCAAGGCTAATCGGATGTTTCCCTTAATAATAAATAAATAGTTAGAACGAAACGGCCAATCAACCTCTGGAACTCAAATTTTATAAGAAAAATCCCGAATGACTCCAACATGCACAAATATGTATGATTCAACTTAATTGAACCAATAGGCCGCAAAAAACATCATCAAGAAATATCTCCCCACATACACACAATAATCAAAAACGTACCACTTCACGTCATTATCACCTAGATAAACAAATTAGTAAAAAGGGTCTCAGAAGGGCGCGCGAAACGAAAGCCATTGTGGGGGGTTAAAAGCGATGTTTACTTCACCCTGCTATTCTCACACATAGCCCGAAGGGATGACATTTACACTCTTCTTAAAGTGTATCTTTTCCAAGATCTACTTAAATATACAGAACGAAAAAATAATAACTTACCATCTCTTTTCATATTGACCTGTAGACACTTTTTGAATCTACAAGCCTGACACTGATTTCTTCTAGTAACATCGACAACACATCTTCCGTTTTCTTTGCAACTGTACTCTAGATTCCTGAAAACATACCTGTTCTACACTAAATATAAGTTAGTACATTTCAGATTTTTTACCTTCTAATGCTTCTTTTGAAAAATCCTCTACAACCATCGCAACTTGACACGCCATAATGCTTTCCTGAAGCCTTATCGCCGCAAACTTTACAAAGGGTTTCTACTTTTAGCGAAGATGATTCCTCCATAATAATCTACAAAATGTAATTCAACCCGATAATAGATTATTCATATGTAGAGCCCTTATATAAAACTGACTTTAACACCTGTGTGTTTTCCCTAAGGGCGCCACCCTCTTATAAAACAAGTAAACCTGCTACCTATGAAAGTTAAATAATAATTATAGATAAATGTAGGTACAAATTACGCAATATGTTACCATGTGGTCAGATTTCCTGGGCACGAACCACTCACCCTTCAAATAGGCATAGTTTTAAAGGGTAACATATGAGCTTTTTTTTTGAGAGAGGGTGTATAATAATTGGCTTTTCCTGATTTAATTATAGGGGTGTGAATGTTTTGACATTTTTTTATGATAAATGATCTATGAGAGTTACCTACTTTCTTGAAAAATATAAGCAAAGTAACATAATTTTGCACCCTCCCCAAAAAAAAGTTTCTATACTTTTTAACGCATCCTGCTCATTATAAATTTAAATTCTACCGTCTGGGGTTTCGGGCCATCATATAGGCCTTATTTTTTTATGAATAGAATCAATCAATTGGGAGGTATTGGGGTGACAAGTTTAAAAAATAATTATCGAAAGATGACTGTCATAAAAAAAAGGATCGGTTTGTGCAATTTGTGCGAATTGAGTGCCACTGTGACAAATAGTTGAATTTGCATAGAGATTTTGCATAGAAAAAATGGGGTGATTATTTCAAATTTCAAGACTTCTAACCCTAAAAATCATTCCACCATGACTAAACGCTATAAGCTAAAAATCTCTATCCAGTAATTAGTGAGCGGTGTTTGGGGTCAATTTTTCAACATATGTTGATCTATTTCCCTTATTGCGTTATTACACACGTGGATGGATTTCCGGAAAGTCAATAGCGCGTGTCCATGTTTAGAAGGGTTGTTAAAGCCTTTTATCGATTCATTAAAACAAAAAATCTGAAATGAGAAGTTGATAATCTGTTGCTAACAACGATCTGCCTGGAACGATGATCAAATCAAGTAAATTTCGACCGATGGATAATTGTGACGTAAGTATATAGCTAATATTTTTTTTGAAAACGTGTAAAAATGTATGCTTTTTCCTGGGTCGTAATGTATAATGTACCTACCTACTTCAGAATAACAATTAATATTTCAATAGTCGGTTTCTGATATTTTTTTTTCTAAGACTCCGTCAGTGGCGAAGGTACATAACTTTTATCAAAAGATTCGTTAGATAGATGTGATGTACGATCACAAATCAGCGCAAACATTTTCCCCAATTTTTCTATTCCAACGTTTTCTACCTTTGAAAATGATTTTCTTGGACATAAGTATGTAATGTTACTAGAATACAGTCAATACAGACACTTGAGAAGCTCTTCTACTGGAGGCAAATTATTATTGCTAAATGCATACTATAACTTGATAAAAAAAAAGTCATAATTTGTAGGCATATCTGGGTCTTCCTGCATGGTCAACTACAACTGTAAAACAATTTTTTAAGGATTCACAAATATTTTTTCAAGCTTAGGTTTTTTAAACACTATGAGAAAAGTAGAAAACTTTTTTTTTGCGCTCTGGAAATTCTTAATAGCCAGTAAGTATACCTATACTATATCACAAGGTTGCTCAATCTCGATATTTTGAAACACCCTGCACATATAAAAATCTGTAACAAACACTTTATAACCTGATTCCTTGTATTTATGTAATTTATTTTTGGAATTTCCATAGAAATGGGATAAAATTTTGTATACATCACGTTAAAAAATGTTTATTAATTTGCAGAAATTAGCCTACTCACTCCACGGGTTGGTGGGATAAACTTCCTGCTCATGAATAAACATTAATTCAACTCCCTTGGTGTATAAATAACCAAGTGTGTGATATTTTTTAATCTTGTAACTGAAAGTAGGAGCGGAGTTACAAAGGAAAACGCGTCCAACAAGGGGTATCCATCCATATTAGTTAAAGTTAGCCAGGATACAACGAAATCATCAACTGGGATTACTGGGCAGCCATATACGAAAAACTCATGCCATGAAAATAAAATGTGTATACTTATTTGGTATCGACTCATGATTTTTGGAATCTGTGATGTATATATGATATGACATCAGCTTCTTTGAAGTAATCAACAAAGAAATATCATCAGTCAGTGTGTCTAGAGAGACCTCGAGGGAGATATTAGTCTTAGGAAGCATAAACAGTGGAACAGGTGGAAGGCTAAATAGTCATTGTTTTTCGACATGAGAAAGTTGTTTTCAACGATATTGAAACAGATTCATTTTACATTGCAAACAGTCGGACTTGCAAATCCAATAATACCTGAATATCCATAAGGAGTACCCCTTAACCAACCAGAATTTAAAATCAATGATCGATTATCTAATAACTAAACACAAAAAGAAACTGAAAATATAGGATGAAAGTCCAACGTGCAGAAAAACGCCGATATCAGCAAGACGAAACCCCATATTTGCAAAAGAAGGATTAGGTCGACGAGAAGAGAATTCTAAAAGAAGACAGCTTCACTGGTGGGATGAATAGAGTGATAGGGAAACAGACGTAAGCAGAATCAGATGAAGCAAGATTATAGGATCGTACAAACAAAAATAAAAAGAATGATTGGACCACAGAAAAACGAATCTAGGGGACTAGAAGATGCCAGAAAAAAGAAACATATCGTAGGAGTTAGAAGAAGCACGGTTAGTTAAAAAGTTATAAGAATATTGAAAAAAGAAATATTCATAGCTCCAAACACAGATCATGGAATGGAATCACAAGATGTCGGGGCAGTTAGCAACACATTCGAAGCAGGATCGCTGTTTCAGATATTATTTTCGAGATACAGCGATTTTTATTTTATTTGCTGACTTCACCCTTGGCAACACATTAAAAGCAGGATCGCTAAAACAGGTCCCTGCTTGTACTGCTATAGTCCTGCCTCATCCTGCTTCAAATCTGACTCCGGCATAACGTGCTATTTTCGAGATACAGCGATTTTTATTTTGGTTGCTAACTTTACCCTTTGTAATACACTGGAAGCTGGATCGCTCAAACATGTTCCTGCTTGTGTTGCTATGGTCCTACCTCATCCGGCTTTAAATCGCACCCCGGCTACACGTACTATTTTCGAGATACAGGGATTTTCATTATGGTTCGTAACTTTACCCTTCGCTTGGGAATACATTGGAAGTGGAAGCAGGATCGCTCAAACATATTCCTGCTTGTGTTGCTATGGTCCTGCCTCATTCTGCTTCAATTTTCATCCCAGAAACACCTATTTTTGAAATACAAACTGGTAGCATTTCAAGAGTCTAGTCGTAGGAATAGGGAGAGCTCGAGATACCGTTGCCAAATATATCGTAATGAGTGCTTGTCTCTGTATGTTGGTATTTCAAACGAAAAGAGCTAATCCAAACTAACCCGTCTCTCTGTAATGAATGCGAGCCTCTGTGTCTTGGTATTTTAGATAAAAAGAGCGCTAATCCAAGGATTGAATTGAAACTAACCCGTCCTAGGATAGGTGGTCTCTCTGCGCTTCCGTAGGGTTTTTATTTTTATTTTTTTCCTAAGGATTATCAGGAGGACGGATTAGCTCTTTTCGTTCAAAATACCACCATACAAAGACTAGCATACATTACGAGGACGAGTTAGTATGGTTTAGGTCTTTCCGTCTAAATTACCAACATACAAAGAAGAATTACGAAGAATTCATTACGAGGATGGGTTAGTTTGGAATAGCTCTTTTCGTCTGTCTAATATACCAACATACAAAGACTAGCAATTAGTATGAGGACGGGTTAGTTTGGGTTAGCTTGGATTAGTTCTTTCCATCTAAAATACTAACTTACAAAGACTAGTACTTAGTATGAGATAAGGACGGGTCACTTTGGAATAGCTCATTTCGTCTAAAATATCAACATACAAAAACTAGCACTTAGTATGAGGACGGATTAGCTTGAATTAGCTCTTCTCGTCTAAAATACCAACATACAATGTACGGGTTAGTTCGAGTTAGTTTGGATTAGATCTTTTTGTCGAAAATACCAACATACAGAGACAAGCACTCATTAGGTTACATTTGGCAACGGTGTCTCGAGTTCGCCGTATTCCTACGACTAGACTCTTGTAGGTAATGCTAACGAGCTAACGGGTCTTTAGTTCAAAGAAAAAACCAATCAAGATTGCGATGGTTTTCTGAACGTATGTCTAAGCAATATTTTTCTTCAATTATAACATAGTAATATAGCAGCACACGCAGAGGTGCATCCTAAAGATCCTGCTTCCAATGTGTTGCTTAAAACTTCCTCGACGTGATCACAAGGAGATACCTATTGGCCAAACTAATGGCTCCCCGATTTTGCAGCTATAGAAAATGTGTATATCTTATCTAGAAATAACGCTCCTGGACTAAGAAATAGTTGACAAATATAGCAAAGAACAACTATTGTGTCGAATACGGAAGCTGCTCCATAAATAGGTACTCCTACGGAACCAAAGAGGAATATAAAACTTCTTACATATCCACGATTCACCGAAAAGGAAAAAAGGACAGATGCGACAATGTATAGACGTATTTCTATGATCAGAACTTTTGGAGACGTCAGCAACTAGAATAAACCTACAACTATAAGCAAATTGAAAAACTAATACAAGAATGAGCTAGGCGAACGTGAAAATAAAACAATGGCTATGATGACCAAGGGTTCAAAAAGTCAAAAAAGATCTTAAAGAAAGGTATCTATACGCTTTTCAAGATATAGGTACATAATACTTAGGTATCTCAAAATAAGAACTACGCAGAATATGCAGAAGAAGAAAGCACGCTGTACACTTTATTTCTGGTCGGTGTCCAAATAATAGTGTCTTAGGACTATACGATGACTTAGAGATGGAATCGAACACAAAAGGCAAACTTAACGAAGGATAAGTACAACAGATGATGGACGCTGGAAAGTCAATCTCGAGAAAAACGAGTTTTTGGGGGTATTAGAGGAAGAAATTGAGGCATAGTTTTGAATATGGAAGATTAAATTCAATCCTGCAAACTAGATCCAAAAATAACGTGTGATGGCACACTGACACTGGATTATGCCATAAAAAATCAGAATGTGCGTGCAAGGAAGAAAGGCAATATCTATGTTAAGAAGGGCGTCAGATAAGAGCCAGCGCGTCATCTTTTGGGCCTTATGACATACATTAAATATTTTTTAATCACAGGTGTTCAAATTCTCTGTAAGTGATTAACTTATTTACAAGTAGATGGCGACATCTTCAATATCAATTCGTTTACACAGTTATTTACTGTGGACTAAATAATTTTATTATATGACAGGTGGTAGACGCTTTTTACTCATTGGGCGTCGACCGGTGAGATACCACCATGCCAGAATTGAGTAGCGCTAAGTGGTATCACCACGTTCCGCTACTGCGCTGGCAGTCCGGTTCCAATAATGAGTAACAGATAGCATGATGGCGCCTCCAGGATCAAAATATTCCGGAGGTAAAATACCGGACCATTCGGATCTCCGGGCGTCGGGTGATCCTGGGGGTCCTTCATGCAAAGATATAAAGAGAAGATCAAAAGCTCAACTCAGAATTGATTTTAGCAATATAAGAGGAATAAGTACAAATATGAATTCAGTTCACCAACATCTTGAAGAACAAAGACCTGACATCCTTGTTGTCACTGAAACTAAAATCAGTTCTGCAACACCTATTGTGAACTATCTTTATCCCGGCTATGACCTACACCACCGATTTCGACATAATTTTGGGATCTGTGTGTACATTAAAAATGACCTTTCATGTCATCGAGAGGAGAAGCTAGAACCAGCGAACCTTGATATCATATGGCTAAAATTCACCTCAAAGTCATCGACCAAGTTTATCTGCTGCCTCTACCGACCGCCATCTAACACCGAGTACCAAAACTTTTTCGCGACATTATCCGAAAGCTGTGATAGTATACAGTCAAACTATCCACAGGCGGAAATTGTCTTTTTAGGCGATTTCAACGTCCACAATATACCCTGGCTGAAACACCACAACAAAATAGATAACGAAGGCAGAGAAGCAGAAGCTTTTGCCATAAGTTGTGGTCTAACGCAGTTTGTCGATGAACCTACCCGTATCTCAGAAAGGGGCGAATTTGCAGCGCTTTTAGACTTGTTCCTAACCACAAATCCTGACTCGTACACAATTCAAGTAGATGCTCCACTTGGTTCGTCCGATCATAAACTTATAATAACAAAGTGCGAAATGCTCATCCCACCAAGCCAACAACCACTTCCTCGTAAAATGTGGCACTATAAATCGGCAAAATGGAATGACCTAAAACAGTTTTACCTGGATTTTCCATGCCAAGAGGTTTGCTTTAAAACAGCTGATCCCACTATTTGCTGTAATGAAATAACACAAGTAATCTTATCTGGAATGGATGCATATATCCCACATACAACTAAACGTAAAGCTAATGCAAAACCTTGGTTCAACAGCCAGTGTCAAACGGCTGTACAGAAAAAACACAGAGCATATAACCTTTGGAAACGACAACAAACCGCTCAAAACCACACAGAATTTATAGAAGCCAGAAATAGTTGCAAAATTACTATTGACTCCGCTAAAGAAACATACAATCAAAGAATAAAAAACAGGTTGCTGAATTGTCCAAGTAGTTCTAGGTCCTTTTGGTCTCTTGCAAAAGCTGTTGGATCTAACTTCACCAAGTCATCCATACCACCACTTACAGATAAAAATAATCACTTAGCCACAACATCAGAGGATAAAGCCAATATGCTGGCCCAAATGTTTTCCTCCAACTCCAACCTAACAGTGCCAAACGGAAAAACTCCACCGTTCATTGAAAGGGTTTCCCATAGTATGCCAGAGGTACCCTTTTGTCACAGAGAAATACGAAAATCCCTTAAAAAGCTAGATACAAATAAAGCAATGGGTCCGGATGGCATTCCCGCAATAGTACTCAAAAATTGCGCCAACGAACTCACCCCAACTTTCGCAAAATTATTCAATTTGTCTTACAGGCAAGGAGTATATCCATCATCATGGAAGTCTGCCGCAGTACAACCTATTCCAAAGAAAGGAAAAAAGACAGATCCGTTAAACTATAGACCAATTGCTCTACTTCCGGTGATATCAAAAGTAATGGAAAGAGTTGTGAACAATATAACCTAACCAAGTACTTGGAAAAGTACAAAATTATCAACGATAAGCAATACGGATTTCGAAAATATAGGTCAACTGGCGATTTACTTACATACGTCACTCACTTATGGCAAAAAGCGATTGAGTTGCGGGGTGAAACAAGAACAATTGCCTTAGATATATCTAAAGCATTCGACAAAGTTTGGCATGAAAATCTGCTCAACAAGCTCAAAGCAATGGGATTATCGCCGAAACTTTGCACTTGGTTTGAAAGTTACCTAAAGGACAGATCCATTTATGTTGCACTGGATGGCCAGAACTCCAACTCTTACCAAATAAATGCTGGTGTGCCACAGGGAGCAATCCTTTCGCCAACTCTTTTTCTGATTTACATAAATGACCTCATAGATAAAACAGTAAATCCACTTTATTGCTTTGCAGACGATGGCAATGTAGTCTCCTCACTCATACCACCCACAGGTCTTTCCGCACGTGAATTCCATCATCTTAGACTAACTCAAATATCGCAGATAAATAACGATCTGGAGATAATAGAGGACTGGGGTAACAAAAACCTTGTACAGTTCAACGCACAGAAAACCCAAGCAGCTCTGTTTTCAAAAAAGAACAACACCGGTGAGCCAAACATCATGCTATCTGGAACAGAGCTGGGCAAAGCCCTCAGTAAAAGGGCTTGAAGCACTAAGCCCTAAGCCCTCTATCAAAGTGCTTCAATTTCAAGCACAAATTCCTTTTTATTTTCAAAAGTGCTTCACAAGCACAAAGCCCTCAAAGTGATTTGAAAAGTGCTTGAAGCACATCAAAAGTTCTTGGGGTGCCTTGAAAAGGGCTTCAAGCTCTTTAAATGTGCTTCAAGCTCTTTAAATGTGCTTGAAGCTCTTTAAATGTGCTTGAAGCTCTTTAAATGTGCCTAAAGCACTTTGAATTTCTAATAAAATTCTCAAAGTGGTATAAGCTACCGCGTACAGTCATCACACAGAATTGGTATAGTAGAGACGAACTTTACATTTCACAGAGTAGCAGTAGTATGTTTTTTTTGAGATGTAGTTCTGGGGTACTTGGGGTACTACATGGTAATTCAATTTTAAAGTTTTCAAAATGTTCAATGGGGAAAAGTGGAAAAAATCCAGTGATAAAGTTAAATAGGTTATAGTTTTTCCAAAGTCAATTGGAACAAGGTGAGCATATAAAATTTTCAAGTGGGGGATAGGTTGAGTGATGTTCAATTCAAATTCCTTTCAAAGTGCTTCAAGCCCTTTTAAAGTGCTTCAAGCCTTTCAAAGTGCTTCAAGCTCCCAAAAGTGCTTCAAGCCCTCTTAAAGTGCTTCTAGCCCTTTCAAAGGGCTTCAAGCTCCCAAAAGTGCTTCAAGCCCTCTAAAAGTAATTGAAGCTCATTGAAAGGGCTTGAATTACTTTTTTCAATTACAAATTACCAAGCACTTTTCTAAAGTAATTGACTTTGCAAGCCCTAATTACAAATTTATAAAAGGGCTTGAAGCACAGGGCTTTCAAGCCCTCAAAGTGCTTCAAGCACTTTCGCAAGCACAAAGCACTCAAGCCCTGCCCAGCTCTGATCTGGAAGTGCTGTCACATTACAGAGTCAGTTGAACATCTTGGGGGTTACTGTAGAGACCAACATGTCTTGGCACAATCACGTGGCAGATATTGCTAAAAGGGCGTCCCAAAAGCTGGGGGTGCTATTTCGTACAAGACATCTGTACACACCAAGCCAATTGCTGACACTCTACAAAGCCCAGATTCGACCAACTATGGAGTACTGCTCACATATATGGAGTGCAGCACCCAAACATACCTTAATGCTTTTGAACACCGTGCAAAAACGAGCTATCAAGCTGATCAATGACCCCGCACTTACTCGTAACTTGGATAGTCTCGAACATCGCAGATCTGTGGGCGATTTATCTCTCTTCTACAGGTACTATCACGGAAAATGCTCTGAAGAGTTGGCACGTATGATTCCACCGAGAGTAGCGCCTACCAGGCGAACCCGTCAAACAGACGGTAACCATGAATTTACTGTCAAACTAGAGGCACCAAGAACCTCATTATATCAGAATTCATATCTCTGGAGAACAGCATCGCTGTGGAATAAACTCCCTGCGACGGTTTTCCCTGCAGGTTACAACCTGAACCGTTTCAAGACCAACATTCACCGACATTTCCGCGCACTTGCCGCTTCTCGAGCGTGATAGGACATTTCCTTGCGAGTGCGCATATCCGTAAAAAAAAAAAAAAATCAGATACAAATGAAATGATAGTATTTCACATTTTTAGCTAGGTAAAACAGTTTTTACTGGCGTTTAAAAGGAGTAACTACCCTTCCCGAACTCAGCGACATCTTTTAGAGAAGCGCTGAACACACGTTTGGTTTGAGTCTTTGCTGAAAATGACAGCAATCACCTCGTTGTTTGGCAGATTTTGATTAATTTTGTGATACAAACATTACAATTTTCGAAAATTCTGTTCTATTCATTTTTTCCAGCATTTTACTATCCGAAATTTTGGAAATTTATTATTGGTGTGCTACTCTTACGTTTATGCGTTTTTCGACACGATTTTTACCACTTTTTTAATTCTATCAAATAGAGGGCTCTCAATATAGTATTTTAGGAAAGAAAAAAATGTGGAATATCCAGCCAATTTTGAGAAAAAACGGACTTTTTTCAGTGTATATTATCAAAATAAATTAAAAAGCAGCATTGTTTTTCATTTGCTCAATAATTATTACCCAATTTATTACCTATGTAGTACAAATTTGAGCACAGAATATTGTATTGTATTGAGGGAAATTTTTTTGGGTTATTTTCTTGAACTGCTATAGCGATATTAAGCTGATAAGGATAGATATTATTCATTGATCTGTGTCAAAGGTTGAGAGGCGATTTCAAAAAAATAAATAAATAGGTAAATATAAAAAAATTAATCTATCTATCTCAGTACTAGTTCTTTTTTAATGTACCGGTTGTGCCGCCAACATTTTGGGTACCCGGAAAGCGACTGTTGTCCAAATATATCGCTTTTTTAGAGACATTCTAAGTTTGGAAACTGCTCCAGAATCCGGGTATTTTTCTTTTTCAGTAAGAAATAAAAAGTTAATAGAAGATTTCATTATGAATGACTTTGGCAGAAAGTCGACAAACAAAGTCACATAACCTATAAATAGCATTGTCAATGTTATTAACTTTTTTTCAATTTTGGGTTTAAATTTAATAATTATGGCAGTATTGGTAGAACGTGATATGTTTTATCGAGAGGCGATGAAGCGATGTGTGTTTGGTGATTGTAAAAGTGATAGTCGAACGAGTTCCATTAAATTAACGACCCCATTTGCCTCTACTGGAGTTTTAGGTAACACAGCACCTGTCACATCACTTTCTGTTAATTTTATCAAACGTTTTGCAACCAAAGAAGCCATAGCGAATGCACCGTATACTTACGAAAGCGTAGATTTGACAAGATGCTGTGTTACCTTAAACTCCAGTGGAGGCAAATGGGGTCGTTAATTTAATGGAACTCGTTCGACTATCACTTTTACAGTCACCAAACACACATCGCTTCATCGCCTCTCGATAAAACGACTTTCTGCCAAAGTCATTCATAATGAAATCTTCTATTCAAATATATATTTTAGGAGGAATAGACCTATCTATTTTTACCTGTTATGCGCGCGCAACACGAGGCAATTTCTTTTTATTGGCTAGCCAATACAGGTGTGAGGTGATCGTTTTTCACGCTGGACATCTCTTTGTCCTTGTTCATTGCAGGTGGTCTGACAAGAATAAATCTAAAGTTGATATTCAACTTGGCAAATGTCATTCAAAAGTTGTTTGACATTTTCATTGACAAATACGTTGCACAACACGCGGTTTTTCTTCTTCCCTTTTTATCCCGTGCAAATAAGAAGGACGGGTTTCTATACGTAAGTCTAACATAATTTGGTACATTTTGCCTCGTCTTGCGCAATGAACGTTCTGTGTCTTTTTTTATTTAATGAAGTTTTCGTATTATTACCTCATTGTCTGGTAAAATAGATAGGTCTATTGGACATGTAGTCCAAATTGACGAAAGTTAGAAGGAAATACCACAGAGAGAGTCTGGTGCAACAAAAATGGGTAATTGGAATTTTTGATACCATGACCAAAAAGGGATATATTCAATATGTCCCCAATAGGTCAGCGGCAACATTAATTCCAATTATCCGAAACATTGTTGCACCAGGGTCCGAAATCTGGATTGATGAGTGGAGAGGGTATAATATTCTTCAATATCATGGGTATATACATCATACGGTTAACCATAGTTGATATTTTGGTGATCCTGTTACTGATGTTTGTACCAATTATGTTGAAGGGTACTGGTCCCAATTAAAAGGGTTCTTGCGAAAATTGTGTTTCATGAGTTCACTTTTTTCGCCCGAATATATTGACCAATTTATGTGGAATTTTTTTTATGGTCGGCGATCAAGGGAACTCATGACGCATCTAATTAGTCAAATAGCGGAACGTTAAGCTGGGTTTATACAGGAAATAAAATAACATAAAATAAGAAATAAAATAAAATTAAAAGATGGCCTTATGAGAACTCATGGTGGCGTTTATACACAAAAATAAAATAAGATAACAAATAAGCAAAAATAAAAAGTTGGTTAAGTTTTAACTTCTTATTTTATTTTATGTGAAAATGCTATTTGCGCATGTCAGGACGTCGATTAGATTAGACCGATGAAAGTTCAGGCGCGTGGTGATTGGTTCAAAATAATTTTAATTTTATTTTATATTTTTCTGTATAAACGCCTTATTTCTTATTTTGCTTATTTGTTATGTTATTTCTTATTTTATTTTTTTTTATTTCCTGTATAAATCCAGCTTTATAGAACCTTATAAATATTTATTTTTTGTTAATATTTTTGTATGTTTTTGTTGTGTGTTTATTTTGAAATTGTTTTACTAAATAGTACCTAATAAATATATTTTACGAAATAGTCCAGAGAAATATAGAAAAAAAAAATAAATAGGTATAACACTGTTTAACAATTTAAAATTGAAATTTTCAATTAATTTTTTTTTTCTGAAAATTGGCTGAGTATTCCGCATTTTTTTCTTTTGGAAAATACTATATTAAGGACCCTCTATTTATTAAAATTGAAAAAATGCCAAAAATCGTGTGTCCGGAAAGCGTACTGGACCCCGTTTTTCATTTAAATCCGTGACCAAAATTTGCATACTGTTGTCAACAAAATTGGTAATAATTTTACTATTTAGACTGCGTATTTTGCAACCAAAAATGCTTCGACTCATACTCCAATCTATTATTGTTATGAACATAACTTCATTTCACTGAAAAATGGTCTAAATTTGAAATTGAACAGAAAGTGAAGGTTTGTAAATGACATTTCATTTAAACGCCCCTCTTAAGTGGAATACTCTGAGATCAATATAAAGCATATCGAAAAACAATTAAAGGCTAAGATTATGCAACACCATTGTGACGTCAGTAGCCAGATACGCCACGAGAATTCGTATACCCTCGTATAGGCCTTTACGCAAACGCTGATCCGAATAACCCAATCACCACCTGAAGTAATTTGTCTTTTTTCAATCGTGTTAATTGAAGAAAGACGGAACACAAACAGCTTGTGATCGGATTAGCGTTTTCGTAAAGGCCTATACGGAAAGTATACGAATTCACATGGCGTGTCTGGCTACTGACGTCACGCGGCTCAGTCTCGCGTACAGGTACGTTTTAACAAAATCTCTCGATTTCAGTTGAGATTAAAAAAAAAATGTCGAACCTGCCTATTGGCAACAACAACTGGTAGGTACTTTTGGTACCTTACTGGGATGCCGATTGTTCCTGATGAGCTATAAGTCAGTAGTCAGTACCAGATATTTATTTATGTATTGATTTACTCAGGTCGTGAACTTCTATCTTTAAATAGTGTGTCCTGTTTATCTTTAAATTTCATGTTTTTTTATTATTTTATATATAATTTTAAAGCAAGTGATCTGAGTATTTTAAAGGTGGGAAAGGGTCCTATATCCTTTTAAATACCTGGCCTAATTTACTTATGTTGCTATTGTATTTATTTATTATCGTAACTTATTGTGTTATTGTGGTACAATGCTCTCTTCGACTATAATAAAACTTTGTAAATGATAAATTACGACTAGCTGTGCTGAAACTCTATGGTTCGGGGGCATGTAGAACAAATTGAAAACCATGGAGTATCTACCTACCAAAACGAGTTCAACAGTGGAATCCAAATGGAAGAAGGAAAGGATGAAGACCTAAGAGAAGCTGTAGAGAAGGAATACCTATGTAATGAAATTCACAACAAAGGGGAAGATGGAAGGTTTATCCACAGAGAAACAAGTGGAGATTGGAAATCGGAAGAGGAGAACTTTGTGAAACAGATTCATTAGGTAGGTACCTTAGCCCTCTTTCCTACCTATTTGATAAATTCTGTACCGTATGGGTGAAGTTCCTTCCTGGTCGCCTAAATCACTTATATCCAATCAATAGCAATAAATTTCACACCTAGAGGAGCCTCTGATTGGCACAACCAAACATGTCTTATTAATAAATTTCAAAATAAAAAATGAATTTTGGAAAATCCAAATTGTAGAACTCAACATGTTTAAAAAAAAATTATAATACGTAGCTACTCTTTTAATAAACAAGTCCCCCAAAATAAAAGCATCATATATGTATATATTATGTAAATAGGTAGGTACTAAAAATATTCCACTTACCTTTCCAAAAATATGTACCTAAGTATGTCACTACCACACTCTCCACAACCACAAACCAAAATAAGAAGTCAAGATTTAACTTTTCACTCCTCAACTTCAGCGAGATACCTACACCCTGTACAGTGCACACGCCCCTCGCGACAGAGGGTTAAAAGGCCGCCGATCACTGGTGCACAGACCGAGGCCGCCAACTTTTATTGGTTCCAGGTTAAGGGTTGAACACGCCGGATTGGTCGGGGGACCACCCTGGCGGTAGCGTCGCGACGTTCACCCCTTTTTTCCCCGACGATATCCGGGTATTTTTTCTAGTCATTAACGGGGACGATGCTATTAAATATTTCAGAGGGGTAGTAGTAGTGTAGTCCGGATAAAAAAGAATTTGAAATTTTGGTACACTTTATTATGTAAGTAGGTATCTATATAGTATAGTAGTAATCATTTGGGGTTTTTTTAATTGTGATTGGTTTACATAAATATTTGATTGCACATTATGCCAAAATATTCTGATTCTACTATACCTACCTACTTAGATTTTTATGCGGAGTTTCAAAGGATTTGAATACTTAAAAGTAACCGTTAGGATAATATGTAGGTACCTACTTATATGATTATGATTACTATTGGCTGTAAACCTCAATCACTTGATATAACTTTGTCTAATGATCGATTTTCGATTATTTTTCGTTTAGAATAATTTATTCAAAAACTATGGCATTATGGTCTTAACCAAGGTTCTTAAAGTTCATAGGTTGTCTGGTAATGGGTAACTTGACGAATCTGGGGGGTGCCTTATGGAGATTTGCATTATGTTCAGGCACCCCGGATGACGTCATAGAGTTATCCAGGCAGCCTACCTCTGTCAAACAACCTTGGGTCTTAACTACCTACTTTTTTGATATACAGGGTGTTTGGCGGAGGGTTAGCCAGACTTGGTGGGCGTATAGATAAGCCCATTTCGAAGATATTTTATATTAATACAATTATTGTGGCCTTAAGTTCCATTTTTTTTTCATCATTTGTTCTCAAGAATTTTCAAAAATAAACCTTTTAACTTCTGTAACTTTTTTTTAATGTTTATGAAAATGTTTGTTTCGTGTGTTTTTGGTCTGTAGAGAATCCTTGATAATATCAGAAAGTTAAAAGGTTACAGAAGCTAAAACGTCAATTTTTGAAAATTCTTGAGAATAATACCAAAACACTGATATAAAAAAAACGGAGACCATTATTAGAGTATTGAGAAAATATCTTCGAAATGGGCCTATCTATACGCCCACCAAGTTTGGCTAACCCTCCGCCAAACACCCTATATAGTATCGTCAGAGCTTACAATTTGTCTTGATGATATATTCAGTTAATTTTGAAAATGAAGGAGACTGTTATGACCTCCGATTTTAACGATGTTTTCTCCTAATGCATAATGTACAACGTACAACAATGCATGATCAAATGATGAAATAACATTATTCAAATAAAGCCAGTGAAAGTTTATGAACATTTCTCTCCTATCTCGTCCACGATATACCGATCTTTAGTTCTCGATCTGGCAGATGACAAGACAATCGCAAAGTAAAACCGCATGTTCCCTAATTGATTTCCACTTAAAAAGGTTTCGGTGTTTTCCTCTTTCGACGTGAATGGCGCAAAGTACCAGACCTCTGCGTGAGAAAGGCGTCAGATGGTAGCATTTATTTCCCGCAGGGAGCTTTTCCGCAAAAGATTTTGCGGGGGCGCTATATCAGTGGCTTTTCATGTCACGACGTTTATAGTAGTTTTTTTTTTTTATGGGAAAGAATTTTCCGTTCTTTATGTTATAGGAATAATAAAATGAAATTCGATTCTCTATAGAGAGTTTTTAGTTCTTGGAATTTTGTCGGTGTCAAGTATATCTCACTCCTATGGAAATTATTATTTTTATATATTTAGGTATGTACCTACGTATTTCCTTTTCCTAGCGCTTTCTCTAAGTCAAAGTACCTAAGTAGTAAGTACCTAGGTTATAAGTAAAAAAAGGTTAGTTTATGCATTATACACTTAGCTTCACCTCGATAGAATATACACAGAAGATTTTATCTTTAGAAAGAAAAGTTAACGTAGCTTCCTATACCCAAGACTGCATTGACGCAAAATTCACTAATTTATAAAAGCAGGCAAATTTTTAATCATCTGCCTGTTAACTTAAGGCAGATAGGTGGTTTTAAAAAGTTTAGACTAGAGCTCAAAACATTTTTACATGGAAAAGCCTACTATCATATTAATGAATTTTTAAATGAAAAATTTTAATTTTGTTTGTTTCATTGTTTTGTTTGTCAATGAAATTTTTCCGACAATAAAGTATATTTTGATTGATTGATTGAACGGTCAACCCACGAAAGACAACAGTGGTGACTTTTACTAAACCGAGAAGAAACTTCACCTACTCAACGGAAGCAAAATACTAGGCGTTATGTTTGATCAAAAGCTGACATGGAAGGTGCACATATCAAAGACCGCCTACAAGGCCAATGGCGCTGGGAAGATGCAGAAGAATGTGCGGAAAGAACTGGTACCAATCCAAATAAAATGACGGTTTCATTCAAGGGTAGTCAGCACCATGATAGCCTATGGACCAATAACATAGTGAACAAAAATCAACTTCGTATAGTGGACCTACGGTCTACTAAGAAGATTACTAGTGGCTCGGTCAACTCTTGGTTCTGCCGTTTAAAAAAAAAAATGTTCGTCCTTCAAAATAGAGTATTTTATTTCATCGGGGATTTATTACTATAGCGAAGGATAATATAATACAATTATACTAGTAGGTATTTCCTGACTCGGTGCAACCACATCTTCTAGAAGATAAAGAACTATAATCACAGGAAAGATAAAGATGAAAAGAAGTAGGCACAGGTAATAAGCGTTCCAGCCGAACAATGGTAATGCGTTTACTAACGTTTGCATCTGGTGAACGCACACTCATCTATGAAGGCGCGCAAGATGAATATTCATGACGTCACCCGCGACCTATTTATCGCGTACAGACATGTGATGATGATGATTACTAGGCAATCTGATGTCATGAAAGTGGAATTCTAGTAGAATTCCACTTGTCGTGATCCCAACCCAGCTGAATTTAACCACACGCGGAATATCTGAACTATGACCGCTGGCGCAAACAGCTAACATGTTCTTTTTTTTATGGATTTGGTGCTGCCAGGTGCTGCAACAACTTCACCACCCGCGAGGTGATGTGGTTGGCTGATGTCGGTTCAAAAAGTGTGAGAGTGCTAGCAGGTACTTTCTATGCACTAGAGAATAGAAAGTACCTGCTAGGTAACAACCAGACACTTACCAGTTGGTCCATAATTTGGCCCTTAAGCGGTCAAGGATATTGTCCTTTTAAATACCTATTTAGAAGTATCAGTTAATTGTTAGTCACTTAACGTATGCAGCTTATTCTTAACACACAATTAAAATCAGGTTAGGAATTTGTCATGCAATCGTCATGCAATGCAATTTGTCATAAGCAATCGTTTTTCCGTTGGTAATTTTTTGTTTCATCTGATTCGTGATTGATGAATAAAGGACAGGGCCGGATTAAGGGGGGGGGGCTTTGGGGGCTAAAGCCCCGGGCCCCGAAATGAGGGGGGCCCCAAAACACCACCTCACGCGGGGAAGAAATCATGCATATAATTTACATCAAACAAAACCGTCGTTTTTAAAATTCGAAGCCCACACATTTCAGGTTTGTTGACATTTCGAACATAAAATCAGGTGAAGCCAGATATTTGCATCGGTTTTGTATGCCAGCAAAAACGACAATTTTTTGCACACACACTTCGGTTTTGTGTCGTTTTTGCTCGATCAGATTTGCATGTACAACAGAACTGTCCAACAAAAACGCAGTATGTGGGCCCCTTTACAATTTGAGAGCGTTAACCACCAGTAATTCTGTAATCATAACTTTTTGGCGTTGATATGCATAATATCAAAAATATTTATACGAGAAAGTTGTAGAGAACTACTATATCTAGCTGATTACATGGCAATAATTTTTATTTGCCAATTTTTTAATTTTTATTTTGATTTAAAAAACAAATTTTAGAAATGTTACTAAGTACGGCGATAGTGGTGGATAATTCAGAAATATTTATTGAAGAAAAAAAATTTCCAAATCAAACAGTTTGTCCCAAATTACATTTTTTTAATCCGCAAGGTAAAATTTTGAGTGCGACGTTTGAATTTATTTCAGGGACCTAGGGGCCCCTTTTGTGAAAATAGCCCCGGGCCCCAAAAGACCTTAATCCGACCCTGATAAAGGATGGGGTTATTTTAAATGGGTATACACACTACACATATCATTGCACATATCCTATCCTTATAGGGCCTGTGTAGTTCAAACTTTAGGGAGGCCGCACATCAAAGAAACATGAAACGTAAAACATGAAACATAAAATGTGAAACACGTTTCATGAAAATAGAATAAGAACAAACAAATACAAGTCCGCACACCAATGAAACGAATTTGTTTCATGCGCGAGAAACATTTTTATTACATGAAACGTGTTTCATGAAATAGATCGCGTTCTATTTTTTTGTTTCAGTTTCACTGTTTCTCTTCATAGGTAATAATTTTGTGAATGTTTGTATATCTACTCTTTCTATAAAACGATTGAAATTTGGCAGGATAATTATTTAATTCCTTTGCAACCAAATATATGCTATGTTTATTATTTATATTATTGTATGGAATGGATGTACCAAGTAACGTCGTTTCCTTTTTTTTTGCTTTTTGTATAATAAAAGAGACGCCACAACAGCAACAACAACCTCGTCCTCACTTTCCATTGTGTACTACACTCTACTTCACACTTCACTACCCTGAAACGACTTTGCAAATATAATAATTATATTTGCAACAACAAGAATTATTTTTGTTTCTTCAATTAGTATGCACGAAAGAAACGGTTTCGCTTTTCGTAATTTATTGTTTCATGTTTTACGTTTCATGTTTGATGTTTCACGTTTCATGTTTCTTTGATGTGAGGCCTGCCTTAGGGAGGCCGCACATCAAAGAAACATGAAACGTGAAACATGAAACATAAAACGTGAAACTTGTTTCATGAAAATAGAACAAGAACAAACAAATACAAGTCCGCCCACCAATGAAACGAATTTGTTTCATGCGCGAGAAACATTTTTATTACTTGAAACGTGTTTCATGAAATAGATCGCGTTCTATTTTTCCGTTTCAGTTTCACGGTTTTTGGTCATAAACTTTCATAAATAAAAATAATAACGACCAAGAATTTAATATTGTGTTTGTTTCAGTGGTAGAGCAAGATGGAGAATTGTATAAGTATAACATGGAGAATGTACTCGAATAGACAATCACAAGAAAAAGCCTGCCAAAATATTGCTTAATAGGTAGAAAGTACATTATTGTATGGATGTACCCAGTAACGTCGTTTCCTTTATGTTTTTGACGATAATAGAAAAGTTGCCACAAAAGCAGTTGTTGTTGCTCGTCAACACTTTCCATTGTGTGCTACCCTCTATACTCCACTACACTACCAAAAGACTTAGCAAACATTATTCTTGTTTCTTCAATTAGTATGCAAGAAAGAAACGGTTTCACTTTTCGTAATTTATTGTTTCATGTTTTACGTTTCATGTTTGATGTTTCACGTTTCATGTTTCTTTGATGTGCGGCTTGCCTTAGTATGCACGAAAGAAACGGTTTCGCTTTTCGTAATTTATTGTTTCATGTTTTATGTTTCATGTTTTATGTTTCACGTTTCATGTTTCTTTGATGTGATGCCTACCTTAAAGCTCAAGCCCCCACCATTCCAAATTCCAAAGTACCAGTGATGACGTGTCGTTTTTCGCTTCGCCTTGCTGTAGGGTGCTTACAGTTTTTGCACCACAGAGGCAATCATTCCGCTGACTTTATGTTTATGCATACCATACATAATTTTAGTAAACTTTGTTTCACGAGGGTTCATACTTTTGACATAATTTGCCTTCCTTTTTTAACAAATGGCAATTGACTGAAAGAAATCAATGACGTCAAAAACGTTCGTCGGTTCTTAAACCCAGAAGTCATTCATTTCAATTTGCAAAAAAATTGAATGTCATATGAATTAATCTACGACAACCCTTTTTTTTTCAAGTTTCAAGGTCAAGTATGAACCCTGGTTAAACAATCTGTACATTAATTAACATTATAAAACAAACCTTTTCTAAATCTCGTTTGGCCATAATCCCTTGGTCACCCTTTTTGTTTTTTACGTATTCAAATTTCCCGCTGTTTAAGATGTCTTGACTCTTGGGTGCACTGGTTAACTTTGGTACAAGACAAAACAAAGCTATAGCCAATTTAAAGCGATTGACCAGTCGGTCATCTTGACAAATAAGCATTTAACGTCAGTTAAGACGTCATGGGTTAAGACCAATTGAGGCGATTTTTAGCCTGAAATGATTATTTATCGGTAAATACCGTGGTTATTCTTTTGGTTGACAACTTTGACAGCCAGGTGTGACGTCATAGCCCCCCACCATTCAAGAATCATAACCCAAGGAACTGACCGCTGAAATGATTTTGGGTTATAGCAGTGTAGGATTATGTTTATTATTCTTATTTGTTTTTTCGTTTCAACAATAGTTTTTTGTTTAGGTACAAAAAATGGAGCTGAATCTCTCGTTAGTCTCGTTTATCGAACAGATTTTCTTTGGGGATGATCTAAACCTTGATCTAAACATGGTATGGTGAATTGCAGTGAGTGAGTGAATGTATACTTCTTTCATTGTGCAAGGCTACAACGCAACTGCAAAATCACAAAACACCAATACAAATTCCAAAAATAATAACAATAACATCAAAAAACTGTAACCAAAAGATTAACCCAAGTCCAAAGCTGGGTTATAATCGGTTATAAGTGGTAAATACCAAAAGCAAATCAGCTGATATGTGACGACACAACTTCCCCTACTTTGGTTAAAACCGCGACGGCGGAAATGCGTTGGTTATAACCAAATAATCATTCCAGGCTAAAAATCGCCTTTGGTTAACAAATGACGCTTAATTAATGGTTCATCTGTCAAGATGACCGATAGCTGGTTATGACCAATGAACTATAGCTAAAAACTGGAATGCGCACACATTGCCATATCTGCCAAAAAAATGAAGCCATGAAAGACAGATGCCACAAGGGGGAATGTTGTTTTTTTCTGCTGCTCGCTGTCATATGACGTTTTCGAAAGTTTTGTCATATTTCCTTTCACAGGTTTCATCAGTGATGTGCCTGTAGACAATGTCAACGTAAACAATTGATAGTCTACGTGTAGACAATTCGAATTGTTTACGTGGGCATTTGTCTACACATTGTCTACATGTGACGTAAACAATAAACTTATTTTAGAAAGTTTAAATAAAAAGTTCCAAAATTACTAATACCTAAGTAGCTTATACCTATCACTTTGATATCAGCATTCACTGATTATAAATATGAGGAAAACCGATAATAAATTAAAAATAATTTTTGAAAAGGAAAGTGTGAGGTTAGAATTAAACGCCATTTATATTATTTTACATTGTTGACACGTTGTCTACATTGTCTACATTGTCTACACGTAAAGTAGACAATGAAAGTCTACGTGTAGACGCACATCCCTGGGTTTCATCGATTGGAATACGTGTTGGAAGCAATTTTCGCCATTTAACATAATGAGTGCGACAAAAACAGGTATCCCCTCCGCAGCAGCCGCACTAGGCTTCACGTTCGTCCTTATGTGTTAGCATTCCAGTTTTTGGTTATAGTTCATTGGTTATGACACTCGATATCGAATACGACAGCTCCGGACGTACCGTGTAATACGTATCGAAAATCGAAAAATACCGATAGACCTATTTAATTAACCGATTAACCGATAGACCTATCTCGCATGATTAGAAAAAGAGAGTTTAATTGTAATAAATACAAGTTAGAAAGCAATAAAAGATGACATGCGCGCGCAACTCGTAGGCTGCAGTGTAGCCAGATTGTATTGTCGCAGAACAAATGTAGACAATACAAATCGAACATTATAACATTAAAGAAGTGATATAGTGTTAAGTGTTTTACAACGCCCTAAATCAGACAAAAAAAGAGCTTTAAAGTGGATGAACATCGTTTGCACTTTTATTTTGATAAATGTTTCATCCGGCACCATCGATCAATGAAATTGCAAAGGAATATGTCAAATATAATCTAATATAACCTTAAACGAAACTGCGGTGAGTTCAAGTAATATGTAAAGTATTAGTTTGCTCTTTGTCAAATTACACGTTACAAAGAAAGAAGGGGCGATTCATTCTGAACTGGCCCCTGAATAAGAATATGACGCAAGCCTGTCACAAACTTGCTTCTCATTGGACGCTCACCTGCAGCCTACAAGCGACGCGCGCAGTCCAGGTAATAGGAGATCGGTCTATTAAGCTTTATGATTGTTCGGCTGAACGCTATAACCGAATTTTCGCGACGAATGTATTGTTCGTCGATTTTTAACTGATACTTGCGGTATGAGGAGCGAGGGGGTGCTTCATATGACAAAAACAGGTGTGACGTCAGGTAACCATTGGCGTTCTAATGTAGGGAGCCACCAGCTTACATTCCGTCCGAGTATCAGATTAAAATCGACGAACAATAGTTCATCCAAGGACGAACCATGGTTCGTCGGTGACGTCATGAGTTTGAACGCTGGCTAGAAGCTGCGTCCATGCTTCCGTCGAACTATGTTTAATATGACGTCATGAGTTTCTCGCGAAAGCGTTTGTGTTCATGAAATCATGGAAGTAGTTCGTCACGAAAATTCGGTTTATGTTGAATTTTTGTTGAAAACAAACATGTTTTGGAAACAGTCGCCATTTTTGCAAGCATTAATTGAGATGTTTATAATTTCCACTTTTTGTGTGGTGACATGACTAGTTTTCTGACTGTTTTCAACCAATGAAATTCGCTCTGACTGCAGAAGCAGACGTATTATAAAATGCAGAAGCGGACCTATTATAAAATGCCCATCATAACCCCTATTATTCTGAAAAAAATCGAGGACATAAAAAGGCATTGCTGCGTGGACGTAGCAAGAAATAAAAAATGCTTCTAATACAATATTTAAAAAAGCCGCGACCTTGAAAATCTAAAAAAAAAAAATCGCCCACAGCTGTTTTTTTATTTTTGTCGCCCACCCTTAATTGGATACCACGAATCGCCACTCGCCACTGTCAAGGAGGCCATGCAAAATGGACAACTCACAACCAGGAGCGTCGTATCGTGTAATGGAGGTAATTACCCCCCCCAGGATCGAATAATCAAGAGAAAAATCACGATATATTGAAGAAAATGCGTTTTTTTGTTTTATTTTTCTCACAAAGGAAATAATTTTTCTGTAAAAGTGAATGAGCTTGAAATTTGCAAAAAAATTCCGCCTGCGGCGCGTTTGCGGGGAGGCCCCCGAGCCACCCGTATAATTTACCCTCCCCCGAGGCTTCTTGTCACGCGTCGCCACTGCTCACAACAGTGTGACAAATGACAAATAACACTTTTCCGAAACGCTGACTGATTAACCGGATCATCAAGTGATCCAAAGATGATACAGGATAGCCTATCCTCATAAGGCCTGTGTGGAACAAATGGCCCCTCCTTCCCCCCTGCCATGTTCGCCAAATCATCAGTTGTGACGTAGGCAGCATGTTATTTCTTGCCCTGACGTAGGCTGTTTAAACAGCTGACGACTTAGTTATGACGTCAGAAATGGTGACACGCCAATATGGCGGCGATTGCCAAAAACGAGGCCGATAAGCAATCCTGTAGGTGTGTATCATCTTTGCAAGTGATCTACTTTGTCTTTATTCAATCGTGTTCATTAAAGAAAGCTAAAAAAACAAACAACGATCGGATTAATGGGTTCACACTTTCCGAAAAGGCCCTGACGTATCCCAAATGGCACCTTCTTAAATTGTCATAATTTTGTCAGTGATTTTTGAATTATTTAGTTAATTGAGTTATTAGTGGTATTTAAGTGAAAATTTCTCAGTAAATACAATAATGAGCACGTATCAAGGAAGACCTTTGCCAATGGAGATGTTTCCCGGCTGTTTTTTCCGTGAACATGATATGCTAGCTGATCATAGATCGCAGAGATCTTGTTGGCGAAGTAAGAATAATAAATTGTATTTTTATATTAACATATTTACTCATAATCATTCATGACTGCACTGAGTATCCCCAAAACCCATTTTATATGGTACCTATCACTCCAGCGCTCTGAAATTTGACGGCACTTTAACGGTCAACTTTACATAAAATCACTTCATTAATAATTTTCCTTATCACAATCAAACAAAAAACACGCGTAAAAGACAAACTGGCGGCCATATTTCTGAAATATTGCTGATATGAACTTACAGTCGTGTGACCCACCGAATGCCCTTACTTCGAGATATCGGCTAGTAAGTATAGGAAGTTTCCATTAAAATCTCAAAAACAGGGGATTCAGATTTTGAAATAATGTCTTCATCTGTACCTGGACTGGACTGTCCAGGACGCATTTCAGTGTTCCTATCGAGGTTACTATATTACAAAGAAACTAGGTATAATTTTTGATAATGGAACTTAGTGATGAAATGATCCTTGACATATGACTTCAACGTTTGTGACCATAAATAGCATCCGCTGTTTTTCTATTCTTCCGAGATTCAAAGATCTTCAATGAGCAAACTTCGTTGCAACATACTATAGAGTTCGTACAGGAAAGCTTCATCTTGTTGGAGGAGATCAGACAGGGCGAAACCACCTGCATTGTGCAACTTGTTACAAGAAATGCTTAAGTTTTCCTAGTCTAACATGCCAATTATAGTGGTTATATGGAGAGCTGGCTCAATGATGGGATATTCCTACTCAGTGAAAAACTATTTCCTGGGCGAATATACCGGAAAGATCGCAGCCCAGAAACATCTAAGAAGAGCTGTGCTGTGATAACTGGGTAAAAACTTGTCGACTTGTAACACAATTCCATAGCAAATGCGTCGAAGAGGCATATGGGTGAACATCAACTTTAGTGATGCACCATGGCTGTTGGAGACAATAAGGCTTTGAATCATTGTATTCGTTTCGTTTCTACGACTGCGTATTTTCTATCAGAAATCATCATCATATTTCACTCCTGACGACTCTGGCATATCTATTAGAGTATTCCATCTATTAGTTTTGAATTTTTTTGCACTTCCGCTATACAAGCAAGTCATCAGACCAATACTTTTTATATGGGATTGGGGCTTATTGCAATCAAACCAGAGATTTCAACAATATTTTGAGATGCTTTTGTAGGATGATATAGTCATGCAAATGCATATATTACACGCTAATCTAATGGGAGGCAATTGTCAATCATTTGAATCCATTATTTGCAACCTTTTCAATCAACAATTTAATCGTAGATAATTTAGTAACAGGTACCTATCATTATTTCAGGATACATATTGTCCTTTTTGGCTGGAATAATAACTGTTGGGATATGCTGCTTTGGTTTATATTGTGAGTAACACAAGAAGTCGTGTGCTTTTACGATTAAGTATTTCAAAAATGCTCTATTCTAGATTTTCAGCCACCGTTAATAAGCCAGTTTTTACAGAAGCAACTACCAAAGGCAAGAAACAAGTATGTTATCGTCGAAGATACCACTTTAATAGAAACTCGTCAATATGATATGATAGAGCTCGCAAAATCAAGGGACACATGCATCAGGACATTGAACACTTTCAAAGAAGAAATTGTTATCTTGAAAGAACAAATGGCCACTATCAGTAATTGGAGGTGATTTTAGCAATAAACAAAAAAAAATATATTTGAGGAAAAAAATCAATTTTAGGACCAATGTCAATGGACAGTTGACAAAAATACAATGGGAACAAGATGCAAAAATCAACAGTGCTATAGATGAAGCTTTAGATATTTTTGAGGCTGATGGACTTGGTGAAATGGGTAATTAGAATTAGATATTTTAAAAGGGAATTGAAAAAAAATACTTTCTTTACATATCATAGACTATGCTGCTACATACGCAGGCGGTAAAATTCTAGAAATCTCAAGAGACACGTTTCCAATGGCTAGCTTTCAAACAATGTCGCTATTAAGATTATTCAAAGTCGAACTTCACAGTAATCCTGAAGAAATCATACGGACGTGCGTCTTACCAGGATGTTGTTTTGCTTTCAGGCAAGAATTTTCTAACATTTCCATAACTTTAGATCATCAAACGCTACCTGAGTATGGAAGAACTGGTAGAATTGTAAATAAAATACCTATTTTTCCAGTGGATCCACTGCTTCAATTAAAATCAGGCTTGGAAAACCAATAATAATTGATGCTGTTACTTTGAGTCACGGTTCTAATAGGCTTTTGAATCAGGAAGGTATGAGTACTGCCCCAAAAGATTTTGAAGTTTATGTAAGTATCACAGTTTCGCTACTAAAGATCACAGTAGGTATCATGTTCATATTTAGATTTTTTCACAAATGTAGGTATATTTTTTTATTATTCGTTGTTTTCCCAGGGATTCCAAACTGAGGACGACATTACAGGCACTTTTCTAGGGAAATTCACTTACAACTTGAAAGGCAGGCAACATCAAATGTTTAAAATCAAAACGAAATATTCAAAAAATCATATATTCTACGCAGTAGAACTGGTAATCTCGAGCAATCATGGAAAAACGGATCTCACTTGCGTTTATAGATTTCGAGTGCACCAGATGGAACTCGTTGAGCTTTCGGAAAGAGGCACCCGTGCGCCGCACACCCTACCAAAAAAAACAAAATGTTGTTAAGTTAATGTGCATACTTTTAATAATATAATGTGACTATGAAATGTTTAATATGTATTGCTTATTGACAATAAAATAAAATAAATCTAATAGCATTTGATAGGTGATTAGCAAGTACAGGCCAAAAATTTTGTCTCTTGCTAACCACTTTCCAAATAGCATATAGAAATTGTTATTTGTTTTCAAATTCAATTTGGTGTTAATATAGGCACATGCGTCGGAGTTGGAAGTATTACAGTAAATTCAGTTGATACACCTATTTTTACAGTTGCCCGTTCTTCATCCGAGATATTTTTTGATTTCTTGGTTGGTCTTCTTTTGGAAGTTTTGACTAAAACTTCCCCTGGCGGTCTACTGACAGAATACAAAATACTTATTATTTACATAAGAAACAAGTAGAAAACTTACTTATGAATATTTAAATGTGTCTTCAAAGTAGAACTTTGATTGAACGCTTTATTACACTCGGTACAAACATACGGCTTTTCTCCAGTATGAATTCTTGTGTGTTTCCTCAATACAGTTTTTGTTACGAAGACTTTTTCGCAAGTTTCGCATTTGTATGGCTTTTCGCCTGTGTGGGTTCGTAAATGAATTGTTAATTGACCTATAAAATAAATCACAACTGAACTTGAATGTCCTCATAGGCAGAACGAAAATGAGAAATTTGCTTTGTTGTTAGCGTTTACAGATATGGAAACTGGACCTAAGAAACCAAAAGTAGACTCCTCAGGATAGTTTTTATTTTGGGTCTAGATTAGAAAATTCTTACCAGTAGTTGCCATTCTTTTCCCACACAAAGTACATAAAACAGGTTTTTCGCCGTTATGTGTATTTAAGTGTCTTTTTAAATCGTTGGATTGCCTAAAAGCTACGCCACAGGTTTCACACACAAAAGGCCTTTCGTTCGTGTGTTTTCTCATATGAACTTTCAATAAACCTAGAAAGCAAAAGTTATAAGATATTTGTTCTGGTTCGAATACGTTGAATGAAACACAAGCAAAAAAAATTACCTACTTCTTGATTTAAACGACAACAAACAAATATTGCACTTAAAAGGTCTGTATCCTGTATGTATTCTTTGATGGAAATGCAAAGATCCGCTTTGCCTAAACCCTTTTCCGCAGACTGCGCACAAATGTGGTTTTTCTCCAGAATGACATTTCATGTGTTCAGAAAGTGAGCTCGGATACGGAAATTCTTTGGAGCACATTGTGCAGCTGTACATTTTTTTAATATAGTTTTCCTCGTGGGTTTTCATGTGGCGTCTAAGATTTTCTGACGTCATACAACCTCTGTCGCACTTGGGACAAGGAAATGGTTTTTTGTCAGAATGTTTATATTCGTGCTGCTTCAATAAATGTTCGTACCTAAATAGTTTTTTGCAAGTTTTACAGGGAAATTCTTTTTCTTTGTGGCTCCTCAAATGTACTTGTAAATGGGCCTGCTTTGAGAAAGTTTGCAAACACGAGGAACATTTATATTGTTTATTGTCGTGCGTTTTTTGATGAGTCAGAAATTTAGTTTTATTTGTAAATTTCATTTCGCAAATATTGCAAATGTATTCGTTTTTTTCCGTCAATAATTCGACTGGTTTAAATTCTTCTAGTTTATTTTCTTCAATTTTAAGATCCTTCTCTTCCTCAAGTAGTTCGTTTTCGAAATTGTTTTCATCTAGTAAGGCTTCTTCTTCGATTTTACGAAACTTTCTGCGAATTTCTTCTTTTTTGAGTGTTTCATCTGATACTATGCACATTTCTGCAAATTTAAATGCTGCCTCTACTGATTCTATGCAGTTGATGCACGAGTTGTTTGGTGAATATTCACTTTTTACAATCTGAAAGAGACGATATATAGGTACCTTATAGTGTATTGTGTCACAAATTTAATGATTTAAAAAAGAATCAAATAAACTCCTGGACAGTATTAAGGCATCACTAGATAAAAAAATATGTATGGGGTGTATGGTAGATCGATTGAAAACTTCAACTGAGTATTGAGCGATAGTTGTGGTCGGTTTGATTTTACATGACAATATTATTTATCCTTATACTAAGTTTTCCTAATTTTGAGAAATTGACGTTTTTAGATAATACTGAGCTTTTCTAAACAATTTTTGAGATAATATTAATCGATTTAAACCAAAAAATCAAATATATTAGTAAAATATACAAATATTTGGATACTTATACTACACTGAAACAGTTTGAAAGAGGAGTTCGAAAGATTTTGATTGTACTGTTACTTATGTTTAGAACAGAACTGTTAGTTTTTGAGTGTTTGTTATGGTTTAAGCACTATAGGAACTCAAGTTTTGTCTTGAATACTGACACTAAAGTGGCACTAACTGTTTTAGCTGGGAGTTGAGTCTGTTCGATCTGTGTAAAATATACCCTGGATTATCGATAAGCTAGGGATTGAGTTTTTTTAACCATGTTTCGGTTTCGGATTCTGTACATATTATGCTTAAGTTTTACTGCTCTATTTAACATTTTGTTAGTTCTAATTTTTTATTTTAAGTGTTGATTTTGGATTATTGGTAATTTTGTTTATAATTTATGTAGAGGCTGTTCCATTTTGGTTGTGCATGGATGGCTTTAAAAATGTTGAATTTTGGGACGCCCCTTGTATCTCGGCTGTCTCATTATGTGCTCGAAACGGTGACAAGACAATGGGTTCTTATCAAAGGTTCTTATGGATCTACGTAGATTCCAGTGGCGTAGTCAGTTGTTCTCTTTAAATGATAGCTCGAATGATAGTGATAGTTTTTATATTATAAACCAAACATACATTTTTCCAAATGAGACACCTTGAATATCAATAACTCATTGGACAACTCCATTTTTGCTGATTTCAATGATATAAAGTTCAATAGGTTTATCCCTTATCCCTAACAGTTTTCATGTTGGAGATAAACCTATCGAATTAGCAAAAGCATATTCAATGAGTTATTATTATACAGGGTTACTCATTTGAAAAAATGTAGGCATATTTGGTTTATTAATTTAAAGACTATCACTTCTAAAGAAAAACGGACTACGCCACTAGAATATACCTAGAAAGATCTATAAGAACCCGTTGTGACCTGTTTGATCATATATGAAAGAATCGAGATACAAGGGGTGCACCAAAATGCAACATTTTCAAAAACTATCCCTTATGTATAATCAAAATGGTACACCCTGGTGCCTGTACATACATATACATTAAAAGAATAGCTGAGTGATTGGTACACAAAATATGTACCTATAGACTAATTTATGCATTAAAATGCATTATTACATAATTCTCATTCTCATAATTACATCATTTCTCCTGTAAAACTTTGCATAAGGGTGAATATGGTCATGAAGCTTCCAAAGTTTCAAACGACCTTAACTGAGAGTCTGCTCTGATAGCTAAGACTTTCTATCAATGCGTGAAATACTTATTTCAAGTTTCAAAAATTAACATAGAGTCATATTCACTTTCAATAATGTATTTAGGTATGTAATCATAGGTTTAATGCAGTGTGCGTTTGCGTTAATTTTGCCCAGTCAAAAGTTTCAAAAACCATTCTTACCCTCAAATCGCTTATTTTTTCAATAAAATCCACTAAAGGTATATTTGTTGGTTGCAAAACGTAACTGTATAAATCAAACATGTCTTTGGAAGTTTTAAGGCAAAATCTACAATTATTTTCGTAGTTATTAATTTCCATTCTGAAAAACTTATCCTCCTGAAAGTGATGGAGAAAAACGAAAAATACTAAAACACAACAAACAATTCAAATTAATTTAAGGTTGGAAAACTTTGAAAAGGAGGAGAGGTTGCACTACACACTACCATTGGATTTATTTTCGTCAGACTTGGCAACGTTGATGTAGGCTCTACCTATGGGCTCTACCATACCCTACCATCAACCTTGCTCTACTCTCGAGTCTCGACTAGACTTTATCAATATATCTATATCCTTATCACAATCCGCAGTCCAAAGGTAAAGGTAAATTTATCACCTTTCCCTATCAAATAGCACTGAAAGGTGATAAATTTTACCTTGTGTTTAAAGTTTTTGCAATTCTCTCAAATTACGCTCGAAAAACAAACAGCATTTAAGAAATAGAAGATGAATAATATTTTATTGAGACATTTGAAACATAAGGACTTAAAATATTTACAATTTAAATAACAGAATATAAATATAACGACTTTTTTTGATTCAAAAGTATTAATAATTAGGACCGTGCCTTTAAAAGTACCAACTTATTTTATAATACTTGAAATAATCTCGCAAAACAAAGTATACCTAATGAAAAATAGATGGAGACATAAAGCCCGAAATGGCAATGCAAATACTTAAAATTTAGCAACAAATGGATAATAAATAGATGTAGATGTAAAAAAAATAAATACTACCATTTTTTGGAAGTGCTATTACTAAAATAGTAATGGCAAATACAGGTCAGTTCTTAACTCCAAAATGTGGCAGTGTTTATTTTATTTTTAAAATAATTAGGCATTGTTTGAAATCTACGCTTCATCATCAGACTTCTCAGTTTCATCAGTTTGCTTGACGTCATCAGTTACTGCTTTTTGATCGTCAGTGGCATTGTCGTTGTTCTCGTTTTCAGCCTTTTGATCGTCTGTGGCGTTATCACCTTCACCTAAAGGAATTTTATGAAAGCATTAATTTGAAAAGACTCTTGATACCTTACCATCTTCCTTTGCTGGTGATGGAGACTTTTCTTTTTGTGGACTTGGAGAGCTTTCTTTTTCAGGCTCGGGAGACTTTTGTTTTTCAGGCGCAGGTGACTTCTCTTTAGCAGGACTCGGAGATTTTTCCTTGGCTGGACTTGGCGATTTTTCTTTGCTTGGAGTAGGAGATTTTTCTTTGGTCTTTTTTTCACCTTCATCAGTTTCCTCCTTTTCAGTCTCCTCAGCTTTAGCTTCATCCTTCTCAGGAGAAGCTTCCTTTGACTTAACTTCAGTTGAAATATCTCCATTAGAGGTTACAGATAGTTTCAGGAACTTTTCCATTTCATCAACTTCATTGGCCATATCAAAGGCATCATAGTCCTAAAAAAAATTAAGAAACGTAAGATGAATTCAAAATAGTTTCATAATCTGCCATTTTTCAAACATTACATAATTAGTTTGCTAAGGAAATTATTAATTTTACTGTTTTAAAATTTGTGAGAAATGAAACAACAATTGTTCTTCAATGACCTGGGAAAAAAATATTCAAAGCCAACCCTTTGAAGGGCCCCACACACTACGTTCTATCTCGTCGATTTTCATCATCGCGATTAACAATATTGTGTTTCATTGTCAGTCTGTTTTCACCACACACTACGTGATTTTTTGGTAGTTGGACCCACATACAACGGTTATGGAACGAAAGGTTGAACCCTCATGCCAAAAATCAAGCTCGGACTGAATTTTGAACCAACGATGAAACACGACGGTTTTCTACCACACACTTCAGCTTTAGATCATCGTGTTTCATCGCGGCGATGAACGTAGTGTGTGGGGCCCTTAAGGATATGGTTCACCAGCGAAATTGAAGACCTCTCTGGTGTTCCTCAAGGGTCACATACTATTCCTCCTGTTCGTCAATGCAATTTCTTTAGAACCGATTTCCAAGCCTTCCTGCTACGGCATCAACAACCAGATAATTGAACATGTTAGCGTTTACAATGAGTTTGGAGTAATTTTGCTGTTGAGAACTACATTGTGAATAGAAGGTTTAGGATAAAAACCATCTAGAAGATACTGAGGCCCTTCACATTCTTCACAACTGTCTGGTGAGCAGCATATTTGAATAACGCAGCGTGATCTGGAACCCTTTTTGTAACTGTCACAAACAACGGATTGAAAGAGTCCAGGCAAATTTGCAAAATACCTGTTGAGAACTACATTGTGAATAGAAGGTTTAGGATACAATCCATCTACAAGATACTGAGGCCCTTCACACTCTTCACAACTGTCTGGTGAGCAGCATCCTTGAATTCTGCAGTGTTTTTTTTAACTGTCACAAACAACGGATTGGAAGAGTTCAGGCAATTTGAAAAATACCTGCTGTACTGTACAATTTTTTCAAAAGTTTTTGAGGCAATTATTGGTCACGCTTCTATTCAAGAACATCATCATACCAGAGCAACATTGATTTGTCAGGGGAAAATCCACAGTTTCAGACCTGGTAATCTTGGAGCAAGCCCTGTTTGGTGCCTTGGAGGAAGGTTATCAGGTGGATGTAATTTACACAAACTTCTCCAAGATATTTGACAAGATTTTTGGAAGAAAAACTTGCATCCCTGTCATACCTTTTTTTCACACTAGATAGGGTTTCTTGCATTCGTGATTTGGGAATATATTTAGATGATGAATTAAACTTTATTGAACATATTGAGAGGATCTCTAACAAAGTAATGAGATTATTGGAATTTGTACTCCGTAACCTGAAGGACTTCAATAATATCTATACACTTAAAAACACTTACTCTACCATTGTTAGGCAACTCCATGATGAGCAACTACAATAACCACTATGCAGAAATCAACTTCTCATCTAGTCTCTACATGCTGAAGCATTTGTCGTTCAATTTGGTTTTTATTTACTCTATGTTTTATGTTTCTTGAAATTGTTCCATTTTTATTTCTCTTTTATGTACAATTTTTCAATTTTATCTTATCATTTGGCGAATAACTCTGTAGTGTACCACATTCAATAAACAACAAATAAATAAGCAAACGCCGCCAAAAATATTTACACATCCAGCAACCAAATTTGTCACTTAGCAGAAAGCCAAAATGCAGCATAGCATGGAAAAATTATTCATTAATTTAATTCAGAACTTATGTTGGGAATCCAGCCAGAAAGTGTGGTGGGTCAAATGGGTCAAAACATGTTTACAATAAATCAACTGTTTGCTCTTGAAATTAGCCTGAATTATTTGTTAAGCTTCTAATAAAATTCAAGGTCTTGTTGGGTTGATTCCATAGATTTTTCTCAATTTGGCTAAGGTTTAAACTCTATTATTTTAAATAAAGCTGTAAGGCTGATCTCAAGGCAGAATGGATAATAAATATGTAGTATGAAAATAATGGAACACGTTAATTCCATAAGGCTTTATTGTCCCAATTAACTACCTATAGATTTTAATATTATTATTATTTACAGAGAACTCCAATTTTTAAACTAAAAACAACTGTGTTTACTTTGCCTTATTTAGACTTGGTGAACTAATTTGACTAATAGATGAGTCACTTGAATACTGAATACATTTACCGAGATAATTATTTATGAACTAATAACAAATTGAATTTTATACTTGCGAACAGTGACCTGCTTCTTGTGGCTTGGTTTTTTGATAAGATGATTTGAGTTAATTGCTTAATTGAAAAATAAATGGTTTCTCACCCCACAATATTCTTCCCCGTTAAACAACTGAGGTGGTAAAGGATGCCTAGGATTAGGATCGCTTATGGTGCCTCCCATAAGTTTAGAATTAGTTTGCATGTATTCTTTGGCCTCTTCCATATTGGGCTCGGCAATATCCAGCAGCTCATATTCGATATTTTTCGAGTCTAGAATTAGTGATACCCTTTGTTGGCGCTTCTTTACCTAGAACACAAGATGAGGGAAGGGTGCCCTTAAGACCTAGTTTAAGCAAAAGTGTATTTAATAATTATGAGGGATCTAGCTAAATTAAATGAAGTTAAATTTTGCTTTGGCTGATAGCATAAATAGCAAGAGAAAGTGACTTGGGTTAAATTTAACCTTATCAAGAATGGTTGAATGGTATGTGGAACATCTTACTTCAGTATTATTTGTTGAAATAGATATACTATTGTATTGAGCACAGAGTACTTGAGGTTGAAAATTTGTCCTCTATACAAACTGTGTCTATACTCCCAAGAATTTTTGGAAAAAAAGAAATTAGAAATTGTAAAAGTAGCTCAATGAAAAATTGTGAAAATATTACAAAATCTGCTACTTACCTCCTTATTTCCAGAACTTCCGCTAACATACACTTTGACTACCATTTTTAGGGATAAATTCTTTAAAATCTAAAAAATCTAGGAAGAAGATATCAAAAATATATTTTAACTTTTTTCGTTTCGAGGATGACAGTGACACCGATGACAGCACTGCACCCATCACATGAGCAACTGCCGTGCACTGCGCAGTATTTCAGCATTTGCAATCGCAGCAAGAGTTTTTGGCAGAGCCGGAGCCACCCAAGAATCGTAAACTAAAAGGAATTGCTCATCTTAATAAGACGTCCATTCGCCAATTCTCGAGACGGTAAGGTCTGCAAGTGACGTCACCACCTTTCAGGTCAATCAAATAGCTCAAAAAGCAGTCCTATAGCTAGAAGTTGGAATTGGACTTCTGGTAATGAAGATAGAAACTCAATCCCCGGCATTTTTGCAGAAAAGTCAGATTAGAACAAAAAAAAATTCGCGACAGAATCGCAAATATCTCTCTCGTCCGTCTAGATACTCCGAGCAAACAGATTTACGTCCGACTGGTCTGAGCGGAATGGACGAACGGTTCGGTTCAGATTTGCCTCCCCTATATCTAGATGCAATAAACGAACGATTCAGATCAAAAAGACTGATCAGACGTAATACCGAACGTAGCATATATCCCAGTGTCTTGGGAGCCAAGGCTCAAGGATATTACATACTACTACTACAGGATAGCCTATTCTCATAAGGCACATGTAGTTCAAATCTCATATCCCCCAAGGATGATACACACTACTACTACAGGATAGCTTATCCTCAGAAGGCCTGTGTAGATCAAATCCCAAGTCCCTTACCACGCCAAAGTACCAGTGATGACGTAGACAGCCTATCGTGTCTCGCTCAGTGAAATGTGTCTCGCCTTGACGTAAGATGTTTGCACTAGAGGTTATGATTCCGCGGGCTTTTGCTTTATGCATACTTGGTTTTAGTACATTGGCCGAGTTCGTTTTTGTCATCTTTTTCGTCGATTTGCTCCGAAATTTTGACAGGCACGTGACTGGATGAGACAGTTCAGTTTATAAATCACGTGCCTGTCAAAATTTCGGAGCAAATCGACGAAAAAGACGACAAAAACAAACTCGGTATATATGTATATGATAGGTATGTTTCTGCAGAAATCACATCCAGTTAGAGCGAATTTCATCGGTTGAAATCAGTCAGAAAACTAGTTTCAACCAATGAAATTCACTCTGACTGGTTTGTGATTTCTGCAGAAACAGACCTTAAGGTATGTTTTCGCTTGTGCGGCTGGCGGTTGCGTGGGGCAGCCGCCGCCGACGGCAGCCTACTGATTCAATGCGTTTTATCATAACCGTCGCTTGTGCGTCTCAGCGGCTATGATAAAACGCATTGAATCAGTAGGCTGCCGCCGGCGGCGGCTGCCCGACGCAACCGCCAGACGCACAAGCGAAAACATACCTTTATATATTAAAACAACGCTTTTCTAGATCTGAAAATTAAATGATATTTTTCTTCCATCATAAATATATATTCTAAACTACGACCGCTGGCGCAAACAGCTGACGACGTAGTTGATGACGTCGTCAATGGTGCTCTACAATTAGGCAATTCAATCCATCTGTCAAAAAGGAAAATTCACTGTGGCGTGGCGGCCAAGCAAGTTTGTTTTGAATATGTTTTTATGCGTATTAATTATTTTGCATCCAGTTTTGCTTACAACTTTGATTTTCATTATTTAATAAAATATTTGTAGACTAGCTAAGCTATTAATTCGGGCAGAAACTAGATATTTTTTTGTGTTTTTTGGCCCATGTATGGCCGCCACGCCATCTTGAATGTCACGTGGTTTGAATTGCCTAATATGGCCCCGAATCTCAAAAACGTCAATGCAAAAAACGAGGCCGATAAGCAATCCTGTGTAGTAGTGTGTATTATCCTTGAGTAAAGCGTACAAAACTGACAAACCCGTAATGGCGTATAATTTGAAAACAGTTCTAAATTATTCAACTTGGAGCTGCTTTCTTTTGCAGCAAAATTGAATCATGATTTCAAGATCACGATTGATATGTTCAGCGGAACATATGTATTTCGATTTTCCCCTCTGAAAGAACGCTCCCAAGTCGCGTTGACATTTCCTTTCTATGCATTAAATATTTCTAATTTTTACGTTTTCTTTTGCATAGAAAAATTGATAATTTAAGTAACAAAGAAGGAACACTCGTTCTCCTGAAAACGCTGCTCCCCTGTTTCAAAAATAATGCTCCTGATGAGTTCCTGAGTCGTTTTAAATTAAAATAAATAAAATATATATAACATATTTAAATACAAAAACGTTTCGGGTTGAGTTTGAAATTAGGTTAGAATTTCCAGATACAAAAATAGGCTGTTCATTTGTACTCTACCTGCTCGAAAAATCAGGAAGATCTGCTAGAAGCTGCTATTTATGAGCTTATATATTGGACAAGTGAACGCGGATCTGCTGCTGAGATCTGCTTGAAGCAAGAAAAGCACTGCAAATGAACAGCCTACTAATTATAAAAAGAAAATGTTCACTATGTTCGGAATTTTTCGAATCATGATCCGCAAACATCAAACTTGAAAATACGAAAGAACGATTATTGAATCATAACTCTGGTGCTCAAAATATGTTGTGTCACTGGAACGCACCCTACTTCAAGCGTCGTGTTTCTGATGCACCAATAAAATTGCTGGTGCTTGAGAGGGCAGGGAAGTGGAAAAATGAACAGTTCAGAGCTGCTTTCGGGTGCCACCCTTTGAGCGCTCCCGAGTTACTCCGAAAAACTCCGGCTACAGTTTGACCCCCGGGGTGCGTTCAAAGACGGCAATGCTAATAGGTCTGTTCGCAGAGAAATCACAAACCAGTCAGAGTGAATCTTATTGGTTGAAACTAGGTTTCTGACTGTTTCTGATTGTTTTCAACCAATGAAATTCGCTCTGACTGGTTTGTGATTGCTGTGCGAACAGGCCTATTGCCAAAACCTACTTTTCCCTCTCCACCGGTAATGCCGAACACGTAGGTTGGAGCCGAACTCGAACGCAAAATGCCAATTTTGGCTTGGCTGTAGCCATTCCTGAACGCAGCCCCGTTCAGTTTCAAGCGTTCGAGTGCAAAACGCATGGAGTATGACAGGTGTGAAGTATTCTAGGAGCTTTGCACTCTGCACTCGAATTACTGTATTTCTTTTATACATCGAGTTACACCAAACGGAGTCACTCCAAAACACACAATTCAGATTTTATAATTATTTTTTAATATTAACATTACCTTCATTACCTAAAAGGGCATCTTGCACCCCCCGCAAATTTGGTGCATCAGGGCAAAGGGGGATGCACTAAGAGCGACTCGAGTGCTTAAGCACTTTTAAAAGGAACGTTCAAGCTTTTGACATTGAGCAGCTCCGAGTAACTCAACGGGTAAAAGGAATAGAGTAAATGCGGTTCAGCCCCCCGATTCTCAACCTCTAATCGCTACCTATCGACTCCGACTTCCCATTGCCTTTCTACAAGGAGTCGGGACGTTACGTATCGACTCAACGATTGAGAATCCCACACCCAGGTGCGCAAAACTCTAATGGCGAAATTCCTGTACCAATAGATGGCGCTAAATCACGCGAAAAATAGCAATATGTCTGCCGAACTTAGCGATCATTGGTGAACAACAAAGAACAAAGCATTGGAACAAAGCCAGTTTTTTGAGGTTAGTTTTTGTTACATTGTGTTTTATGGCGTTTTTGTGATTTATATAATGGCCGTGTTCGTTTTTGTCATCTGTTTCATCGATTTGCTCCGAAATTTTGACAGGCACGTGATTTGTAAATTGAAACTGTCTGATCCAGTCACGTGCCTGTCAAAATTTCGGAGCAAATCGACGAAAAAGATGACAAAAACGAACACGTCCAATGTTTATATAACAGAAACAATACAGAAAAAGAATAATATTCTGTAGAAAATTGAAAACTTCCAGGAACAATGCTGGGGGCCAAATGCAAACTTGCTTTGTTGTTCACTGAGTTTTGAGTACCAAAGTTGATCATCGATGTCGCCTACTTCGGGACCTTTCGCGAAATGCACTGGAACGCTTTTAAACCGCCCCGGGGTACTGGTTCAAGCTGTGCAAACTCCGGACAGCTCTCGAACTGTAAAACAGATTACAAAAAAAACTTTTTTTTTATCTACTAGCGATTCCGAGTGAATCGCAGTTTGCACTTTTCGAGCTGCGCTGCGCGTTCTTTTTTTTCCTTTTTAGTAGGTGCATTTGACTCTTGCTTTTTTTTTTGGAGTTACTCCGAATGACACCGAAGGAATCGAAATGAAAACGCTATGCTAAAACCGAATACCCATCGGCTAACTTCGGGCCGCTTGCCACCATTGCTTTTCTTTTTCCTTTCGCCATAAACATTCATTGAGGTGAGTTCAAAGTGATAAAATCCTAATTTTTCCCAACAATCTTAAAATATTTTGAGAATGTTAATGCAGCATTTTGTTATGTAAGGCCTTAGTTTTTAGTTTCCATTTATATTTTCGCTTTTTTTGGTGAGATTTTTGTCAAAAATATAAATCTTTCTGGTGAGGATTACAGGTTAGAGACTTGTAAATGTTTTCCTTTCTACCTCTGTAATTCCATGATGATTTTTTTACCTTAGGACACCGCTGAAGAGCCATGTCGATATAAATTTATCTGACCCAAACATTTTCCCATACAAAAACATGCACTGGAAATCATAAAACTTCACTAACCTCCAAAACTTTCAATTTTCAGATGGCCACGGAGAAGAAAACGCACCGTCCCAGGAACTACGACCTCGGGAATGGGGTCGTCAGATTTAGCCGTACAAGAGTATTTCATAAAAAGGCCCTGTACAAATTCGTAGGCAAGAAAGTGGTAGCCCAAAAAAAGCCCGCTAAACCTAAAGTAGTCGAGAAGCAAATTGGCGGTGAGAAAAATGGTGGAAAACGTTTTGTGCGTGTCGAGAAACGTAGGGCTGTATATCCTACCCAAGATAAGTAAGTAAAATTTAGGTTTATGATAGGATACCGCTGTCCACCACATGGCCTTGTTTTCAATATTGCCTAGAAAATTTAATTTTTTTGGAATTTATTGAAACAACTATTTTGATTTTGATATTTGAAATACCTCAAATACCTAAAGTTCGTTGTTTTTAATCTGACACTTTCCGTATGAGGAGCGAGGGGATGTTTCATATGGCAAAAACAGGTGTGACATGTAACCATTGGCGTTCTACTGTAGGGAGCCACCAGCTCGCATTCCTTTGGACTATCAGATTAAAATCGACAGACATTACATACTTACCTTGAAATTCCAAAAAAAAAATAAAAATTCTTATCAAACTAATTCAATAGGCAGTTTTCAAAAAAATATGTCTTGTCTTGTTTCAGAATTGCCAAAAGACCAGCCAAACAATTATTCAAAAACCATAAAAGGTCATTGAGGCCATCAATCACTCCAGGAACAGTCCTCATTTTGTTGGCAGGAGGACACAAAGGAAAGAGGGTTGTTTTCCTTAAACAATTAGCCTCCGGACTTCTCTTGGTAACTGGTAAGTTTCCGGTTACTTTGTAATATTGGGTAAAATATTTTTTCACGTGATGAATAAACTTAGGACACCTTACGATGTATCCATGATATGAATTATTGAAATTTATCTGATATTTAAAAAGCAATTCCAAATGTATTTAGGCAACAATTCATCAGATTTAAAGCATTTTTTCCTCTACAGGTCCCTTTGGTATTAACGCATGCCCAATTAGACGTATCAGCCAAAGGTATGTTATTGGAACCCAAACTAAAATTGACATCAGTGAAGTGAAACTTCCTGAAACTATCAATGACGATTATTTCAAAAGACAAAGGCAGAAGAGGGCCAAGAAAGAAGAAGGCGATATCTTCCAGAAAAAGAAGGAAGTAAGTCACAGTGTGTTATTATTAAAAAAATATCTTCGATTTTGTTTAAAATGATGACTTATCTTAGGACACCTTTGGATGTATCCATGAAAAAATATGATAGTGGGACTGATATTTTTGTAGAAATTAAATAGTTGTTTATAGTTATTTTTAATATATTTGTCTTAATTCTAAATAAATTATTGCAGGGTTACAAAGTAAGTGACACCAGAAAAGCTGACCAAAAAGTTGTTGACACTCAAGTGCTTGCTGCCATCAGGAAACATTCTGACAGGTAAGAGTCAATTTATTATTTTTTATTTTTTTGAAAAGGCCCTGTCTAATGCTGTAAAATGTATGTCCAAAATTTGCAGTTTCGCTTTAGGGCTAAATTAAAATACAAAATTTACCATAGATTTCCTATTTTGATGGGGAATTTATAAATAATTTTGTGACAATAATTATTTTGATGTATTCGTTTTTTTGTAGAGTAGGATCATTTTTTTGAAAATAATTTTGTTTTAGGAAAGTACTTTTGGCCTACCTTTCCTCCATGTTTGGCTTGAGGTCGAGTCAGTACCCCCACAGACTACAATTTTAAAAATTTAAGTACTATAAGCCACAGTTTATTGGTTAAATTTTGTTGTACATTATTACGTTCAATAAATTGTGACATTTATATTATTTGTGTTTTATAATTTATATACAAAATAAAAATATTGGAATTTTTTTTGAAAAATGTCCTATGAAAGTTCATTCATGAAATAGGTCAAAGTGATTTCAATGAGCCAATAAGCTATTTACCTAATAAGTGCGGAAAATGAATTTTTCTGCACGCGACTGCCGTTCACCGAAAGACGTGTAGCGGAGTTCGATGAAGTAGCCGAGTGCGGAAAAATATTTTCCGCCAGTGTTAGGTACAATATTTTTCTTACAGCCGTGCGGAAAAATCAATTTTCCGCACTGATATCCGTGCGAAAAATGAGTTTTCCCGCACGGTACGGAAAAACTTTTACTGTGGGTACTTTACGCACGATAGTAGAAAAAAATCTTTATCCTTACATTGTTCACTTTTTCAATTGGCATCAAAAGAAATGGCGTTTTGACCAAGAAAAATAGTAGCAGTTTCATGTAATATTAAGGCTGTCGGTTTCCTGGGATAGGATGGTTGTCTTTTCAATACTGCAATGTTGCACCATCAATTTTTGATTATTTCAACCATATTTCAACTACAGATTCAAGAGGTGCTCAGAATGTCATGTGACATCAAAAATTAAATATAATAGGACCTAAGGACAATTTATTGCAACCAAACCAAAAATTAAAAAAATGTACGCCTTTGCTTTTCACCAGAAGACATCAGTATATAAACTGAACAATATAATATGCACTATTGTCTTGGGAAATATTTGAATTTCATTAAAGTCGCCTAGAAAAAAAATTACCATTTCTAGGAAGTTAAACATTACTATGGTTTTGGGCAATAATTATTGATTTCCATTCATTCCATAAGTATGTACCGGGTTATTCACTATACAAGGTGTCCCACGGTGGATGGCGTATTAGACGTTTATGGCGAACTAAAAAGCGGATCATTTTGAAAATTTGGCAACCGGGATAAACGACCATGATCTACACTTTAAAAATATTTTTGTTCATGCGGTGTTGCCGCTTCTACTCTAAACCAGTGGCAACAGCGCTATCTTAAATGGAACACCGTGTATGTGATTACATATTTGGATTCTACGTAAAATTCTGAACAGATTTCATGTGACATACCCTATACCTAAGTTCAACTGTTTTTTTAAATATTGACAGTTGGAAATTGTCTTTTTGCAACTTTGACAGGCTGTAAAACCGGAACGGTTGATTTTAGAGAAATACCGATTTTACATTCCTATCTTAAATTTTTATAAACTATGATTTGACACCAACTTAAAATTTAATCCATGATTGAAAATTCCAATTAAATTTAATCTCCGGTTAAATTTAAAGTTGGTGTCAAATGATAGTTCATGAAAATCTAAGACAGTAATGTAAAATCGTTTTTTCTCTAAAATTAACCGGTCAGGTTTTACAGCCTGTCAAAGTTGCAAAAAGTCAATTTTCAACTGTCAAAATTTAAAAAACAGTTGAACTTAGGTAAAGTATGTCACATGAAATCTGTTCAGAATTTTACGTAGAATCCAAATATGTAATCACATATAGGGTGTTTCATTCAAGATAGCGCTTTTTGCCATTGGTTTAGAGTAGAAGCGGCAACACCGCATAAACAAAAATATTTTTAAAGTGTAGATCATGGTCGTTTATCCCGGTTGCCAAATTTTCAAAATGATCCGCTTTTCAGTTGTCCATAAACGTCTAATACGAGTAATACGCCATCCACCGTGAGACACCCTGTATTTTGACCCCTCCCCCCCCCCACCTGCAGCCTTTACCTTTACAGGTAGATGATAGGGGTAGATACAAAAGTCCTGCAGTTTTAGCTAAATTTTTAGAATCCATCGTCAGAAACAAAAAATTATTGTCGGAAATTTGAAATTTTGCGTACTTTCAACTTTTTTGAAACTGAATGCCCTATATTTGGTTCTATATTCTTGAAGAGCACAATTTTCCGATTCCAGAAATATATAGTTTGTCTATATTTGGTTGATCCGTCTCCAACATATTTGGCTCTAAAAATTGTGAAAATACTATTCTACTGACTTAGATTTTGTAACCATTCTACTTGTAAAGGTGAAAGCTGCAGGTAAAATTTGCGGCACTTCGTTCCTCTGATACTATTTTTATAATTTTTAAGAGCCAAATATGTTGGGAGACGGCTCAACCAAATATAGACAAACTATATATTTTTGGAATCGGAAAATTACGCTCTTCAAGAATATAGAATCAAATATAGGACATTTCATTTGAAAAAAGTAGAAAGTACGCAAAATTTCAAATTTCTGACAATAATTTTTTGTTTCTGACGATGGATTCTAAACATTTAGCTAAAACTGCGTCTTTATTGATTCCTTAACTATTCCACAAGTACTAGGATATAACTCAGAGAAACTAAGTTGTGTGTAATAGTTGACCAACCATTTAAAACCAATATCACAACCATCAATAATCCAATTCTGTCAAGGACTCGACTCTATATAAAGAGGTCGCATTACTTAAACCAGATTTTAACAAATTTCCCAAAAAAAAAATAAAAATTAGTAACATAAGTAAAAGTTTATCTACTAAGATTAGTTCTGGGTCAAGGAATAGTTATAATACCTGCATCCACTATTCCAACGAATAAAAATACTGGTATAATTTTAAATTTGGTGCGAATTCTATAAAACTTTGCATTTACTTATCATTTGGAGAACTAATTATGAGTCGGCTATTTTCAGTTTTCAAACAATATTTACAAATACGAGAAAAATTCCATGTAGTGATTGCTCCATAAGGATTTCGGTACAGGCATTACATAGCATATAGCATATTACTGCCACTGTGGCCCAATAATAATAATAGGTTTTTTAAACTAAACAACATATAAACAATATACAAGCTTTATTTATAATATAATGGCACCAATAATAATATTACAATAACATTATTACACTTAAAAAAAAATTGGAATATTTTATGTTCTTTACACCAGCAGTATTTTTCTTGTGAAAAATAAAAATACTCTTACAAATTTACTCGAAATATCAGACTAGGTTGTAAAATATTATACATAATTTACATTAACCATTTCTTGATCATAATGTAATTTTGAAAGATCCAACACGGATATTCTGTGGTCATTTTTTATTTCACATTTAAAACAAAATATCTTTGGTTCACCTAAACCTAAACTACTATAATTAATAAGAAAATACCTGTTTGGGTTTTTGTTTTTTTGCAAAGCAGTAAAAATTATTGTCTCAGAGCTAATAAATTATGTGCGATGTGAATCAGCAATTATTATTATTATTGATAAATCACTGGGAATATTGATTATTTTAGCTCTTAGACTAATTATTTATGACATTTTCGAAGGTTGAATGAGTTTATGTATTTGGGCTGGAGGATTTATTACCTATTGTACCAGGAAGCACACAAAAATGTGTACATGAAACTCAAAAAAATAGTAACATAACCAAAATAAATTAACTATAATTTACTAAAAACATCTCTCGGCACATAATGATTACAGGAATAAAAACACGTAATAACAATATTTTTTAACAAAAAAAAAATATATATATATATAAACTTTTAAAGTTTTAACGAAAGCTACTACTAAAAGGAGTATTTTTAAGTTTAATTCTGTAACACAAGACTCCACTGATATGGTCAAAAGAATGGCTTGAGATTTGAAAAAAAAAAAACTTCGCTTTCACAATCTAATCTCACTAGCGAATTTTTTTTTAATTGTATATCGAATTATCCCATATTTTATCAATTTCATCAATACAGATCAACTTGTTAATTGTTTGAAACGAAAGATTCTAAAATCCTGCAAAACTTACAAAAAAAATAATAAATAAATAACAGCTCGAAAAAACTAAAACATCACATCAGTCTATATGGGGAACATTTTTAGTTTGGGGTGCTTTATTAGGCGTTATGTAGAAAATTTATCTCGGATCCATTTCAGGACTGGCGAACGTTCTGGGAGCGACTTGGATGACTCTGGAAAAGTTTACTTTTGTTTAAACTGAAACAAATTGTTTTTGAATATTGGAAAACTAATGATACTTAACAAATCATGCAAATGTAATGGCCAATCAAAAGAGATAATTTATCAAGAGTGTATAGGGATTATCATATTAGTGGCAATCGACAAACGTCAGAACCAGAGTTCTATTATTTTTGACCAACAGAATTTTCAATCAGAACTTTCATACATTGTAGGTGGCTGCAATTTCGGCATCCGACCTAGAGTTAAAATTTTGATTCTAGGATTCCCCTAATCAACACCAGTGTTTCAAGACTTTAATCAGTCCTCTCTGAGAGCTCTAATATTTTATTGAGCAAGTGAAATAATTATTCATAGAAAATGTTGGAATTGTTTAAGAAGCCCTGGTTTTGCATCTAGTGTAGTAAGTTATCCATAATATAATAGAAAAATAACATAATTCAGTAATGATATGAAGTGCCACTATCCACAACAAAAGACGTCTCTAATTTGATCTTTTTGAAAGGCCCAATCGATACATAATGTTAGCCATGCACAAAAAAAATCACACACAAGCCCAAAATAAACCCAGTTAAAAAAAAAACAAACTAACCACAAACATTACTGTATTGAACAATTCTGCTTACGTAGGTCGCTCTCGCTTTCGTCCAGATCCTCCGAGGTGGAAAGTCCATTTTCCCCTTGCGGTACCACTTTAGGCAAATAAGGTTTATAATCCAATCCAGACCTTTCATAGAACAGAATATACGCGGAACTGGTATCTATCCTAGGAATTTTCGCATTGTTATAGGGGCATCTATGGAAAAAGCGATCAGTTTTTATGTTTTGGAGAATTTTCTAATTTACCTATAGCCATTATTGGTGCTGTTAACGCTGCTAGTGCTACCGCTAGTAGACATTCTACTGGGACAAGGTGAATTTGCGGTTTTATTGCCATTTATGGAACTACGCTCTCCGGAATCTGAGGCATTGCCACTATCTATGGCACTAACCGATGATCCGATGGAAGTGTCCACTGTGGCCAATGGAGCCGCTCGCTCTGAATCAGTTGAACCAGTACTTCCTAATAAAAACAATGGAATAATTGGGATGTTATTGACACTATAACTAATAAGAACCTTTTCTTTGTTGTTGACTTCCAGGTGGATATTTTCTTCTACCCAAAGGAGTGCATCCAGAAGACGAGTTTTTGCTGCTAAGCGACAAACTAGACCTTGAAACGTCTGGTTCAGCGATAACTTCACGACACGAACTGTCATTGTAACAGTACCAGTTACCATTGGGGTTGCATGCATAAGAAATGTAGTGGCCGCCGTTGAGAAGACCAGAATGGCTCTAGAATAAAAAAAATGCATTATTACATCCAAAATTATTGAACAATGTGATTCTCACCACTACGGCATAGAGTTGATATTTCAAATCAAATGGATCCTGGCCGTCTATTAGTTTGTGTTCGTGGTAATCGCGCAGGTTTTCATCGATTATCGGAGTTTTGATGAGGCTTGTTGATATGAGCCTGGACCGGACTTTGTTCAACCTTTCAGGTCGTTGTTTTGGTGTATTGGTTGATACCTGAATAGAATTGTAAAAATATGTTATTTTAGTTGATCAATGATTGCTATATCACTATATAGTCTATTTACAATCTGTTGTCCAAAAGTACAGGTAAAATGTATCACCTTTCAATGCTATTTGATAGGGAAAGGTGATAAAATTTACCTGTACCTCTGGACTACAGATTGTGAATAGGATATAGTTTGTACTGCTGTATCTAAGTATTTATTAGTAGTTCTCTGTGGTGTCAAATTGAAAAATTTGCTTGTAATTTTAGACTAAAAAAGTCTGGAATTTATTTCAAGGTGCTACAGGACACCTTTAAAAGGACCCCGCAATATTTAAATGGAAATTGGTTACCCGTGATATTTGGATGAAATTTAGATATGTTATTAGGGATGCTGTAAGCAACATTTTTTACCATGGGCGCAACCTTGTATATATGACAGGTGAGGCGGTATCAGCTGTCAAATTTTGGAATCATTTCGATTTCGCCCAAGATTTTCATCTGCCGTTTGGTAGGCGAATGGTTAATCAATGGGTACGTGAGTGACATATTATCTCAACAATCTTAGCCGAATTCAGTAACCTTTTTCACGTGGCTCCGGTTTAACAAACCGCAACATACCGCTCAAATTCGAGAGGTAAGTATTCATCACGTCACTTTGTAACCGGGTTAGAAAACGGTATGTCATTTCTCTAACCGTTTTGTAACCCGGTTAGTTAAACCGGAGCCACGTGAAAAGAACTAATGGATAGGTCGTTTGGTGAATTTTGACTTTGACATGTTTATTTAGACATAAAACGTCTACTAAAGTTGTTGTGACAGCATCATTCTCCCATCCCAAATTGATTGGTACCTGTTTGACAGACCAAACTGGAGTACCAAACTGAAGCGAAATTGCCCTAATTCAAAAGCAAGGTAACTATGGCAGATTTTGATGAAGTAAATATCGATTTCCACTACGTCGACCAAGATAAATCGAAAAATGTCAACCATTTTGATATCTGTCAAAATCCAGCCAAACGGCAGCACTTTTATTTTTCAATGTTCAATATTGCATGATGTGTCATTTGACATTTTTAATCAATGTGAATTCTGAGTTTAAGTTATGCTTATTTATGATAAAGCATTCAAAAACTTTACATGCAGGTTTTAGATTTAACAGCTGTCAAAATTTGATGTCTATGAGCTTTGTTTATTGTTTTATCATACATAATACCACAAGAGAAAAAATTTTCTTGGCAAAATTTTCGACTGGTATGAAAGTTTTATGCTTGGCAATGGCGAATGACATTTTTGACAAAATCACGAGCCGCCAGGCGAGTGGTTTTGTCAAAAATTTCATGAGCGAAATTACCAAAAAGCAACAAATTTGAATAAAACCAAGAGAATAATTTTGCCTACATAATGTTTTCTTGACTGGTATTCGGCTGGACTATTTCACGAGAACAACAAGCCAAATTTTCATTTGGAAAATTTATTTTCTTCAGGTGACACTTGTCAATCTCACTAGTTTTTTACTCTAACCACACAAAATTTTGTCGCTGAAAAACGATCATGTTGATTTTGTCCAGCCGTTCCTATGACATTTTGCCAGTGTAAAACACTCTACACTTTATTTTTTCCCAAGATAGATTCTGACATTGAAACCTTTGAAACATAAACGATAACGCTTGACCCTGATTGGTCGCAAAATGAGGTGTTTCTGCAGGTTGACATTAGTTTTACAATAGCGACCAATAAGCGGCATTAGCGGCATTGTTTATGTTTCAAAGTCAAAGTTGACAATGCCAAAATCTATCTTGGGAAAAAATAAACTGTAGTGAAATCTCGAGTGAAATAGTCACCAATAAACTACGTTAGAACCAGAAGGTAATATTTTTCCTACTAAAATAAATGAGCAGGGTTTTGACAGATGTCAAAATGGTTGACAATTTTCGATTTACCTCGGTCAACTTAGTAGAAATCGATATTTACTTCATCAAAATTTGCCATAGTTACCTTGCTTTTAAATATGTATTAGATTCCAATATTTGACATCTGATACCACTTCACCTGACATATATAAAAGCTTGCGCCCATGGTAAACCAGATGTCAAATTTTTGACATGACGCTTCCTAGATAAATAACTACCTAATTAATGATTGTCATTGTCATTAATTGTCATTTCAAACCATGAATTCATTTTAATAAATCTTGACATTCTTTAAGGTTTTAATAGAATCAGAATCAGAATATCTTTATTTTAAAGAAACATACAAAAGAGATTATAAAAAAACATCAATTGTTGTTTATAACTAAATAGTGTCAAAATATATACCTAAAGTTAAATTTAAATTTGAGTTTTACAACGATAAGTATTCTCCAAATAAAAGAGTTAAAAAAGGAACATTTTAAAATTTTCTCCAGAATATAATTTGAATATTTGTAAAGTAAATTGTGCTTACAGTCAAACAGTAAAAAATAAGTCATCAGTACATACATAGTTAAAAAGAACAGAACAGTTAGAAAGACAGGTACTTTGTATAAGATAAAAACAAAGAAAGACATTTTTACAGTTTAAAATATAGAATATCACAAAAAGTTATCACAAGTCTGGCCAACATTTAAAAGGAACAAAATATTTACCACTAGAGAGGAACAAAATAGTTTTCAGTTACTACTAGGTAGGTACATCTTAATTTAGAAATTCATTAATCGTGTAAGGCTCTATTGAAACAAGATGCTGAAATAAAACTTTTTTAAAACAGTTTTCTGTTATTTTTAATTTTAATTTTTGGGGAAGAAAGTTGAAGAGTTTTATACACATGTAGGTGGGTCCAGTCTCAGTGAGAGCAAGCCTGTGCACTGGATAGTTTACTAATATGTATCATATTTCGGGGATAATACCACGAGAGCCTCAAAATTATGGATAATTTTTCACGATTCTAGGAAGCGGTATGTCAAAAATTTGACATCTGGTTTTTTTCGAAAATGTCCCAATGAAACCTATTGAGATCTTTGAGATTTACTTTTTTTTATTTTTTTTTATTTTTTTATTTTTTTATTTTTTTTTATTTTTTTTTTTATTATATAAAGCAAAATGAGCTCTAAACAATCAATGAAAAAAAAGATAGCGTTCCCATTTAAAAAAAAGATCAATGACGTCATATCTTGGAGAGGAATTTTTGTTTTCCTATATCTCTGTGTAACTTTTCCCTACACGTCCTCTTATACCTATTTCCAAAATTTCATCAAATTCTATCGAGCCGTTTTCTCAGAAAAATGCCAACACACACACACACACACACATACACACACACAGACGGAAATGTGAAACCTTGCCAAAAAGGCTTAAAATGATCCAAAACGTCAAGATTTAATGAAATTTTGACATGGTCAAAATCGGGTTATCACCACAGTATCACCATAGCTTCCTATCTAGGAAGCTAAAAATGTTGTTTGCGGCATCCCCAACAACATATTCAAATTTCATCCAAATATCACGAGTAACCAATTTCCGTTCAAATATTGCAGGGTCCTTTAAATGCTTCACATGGAAAAATGGAAAAACGATTTGCTTCAGCAGTTAAATAAATAGGAAAATTAATTACCCCTCAACATCCCTGGGAAGTGTTTGGAGAAAAATAATTTTGATCTTCACTGACCACTACCCAAACAATTCACCAATATGTTTTTCACGCTAACCTTCAAAGTGAATATTCAAATCTGATACAGCATGGGACACAATTTTGACATAATTTGCCTTCAGGATACCCTTAAATAAAAGATTAAACTACTTACCCTATCTACTTCATCCTTCCCATTAAGCCTACCACTCTCTTCTGAAGCACAGCCTTCATTACCCGCCTCTCCGCACATCAACAATGTACAGTCCTCCCGACTACATTGTGCACCACTTACGTTATTTTTTTCATATTGCTTATCACTAACTATTGGTTGCTTATCGTTACTATCACATTGAATCTTCATGAGGCTATTTGAGTCCTTTAAAAGGTTCGAACTTTCTTGGATACTGCTCCGGGTGCTTGACAGGGAAGCTTCACTTACATCCTCCAAGATTTTTTGTACTTTATCGTCTGCGTCTTCTTTTTGTCGCTGCTCTAACAGCTGACGGTGCCTGAGGATGGTTTCCTGGGGCACTGAGGCAAGATAAGCAGTAGGATCAAAGTCCTTAAATGGAAAATTTACTACTTTTTGGGTTTTAACCCATTTGTTATTGACATAATCGAAACGTTTCAAATGAACTATCAATATCGGAGGCAATTTCCATATTTGCAATTTTTTAGTGGCTGGTTGTTTATCATTACACCTACTACAATGGTATTTTTCTTGCAATTTTTCCTCCGAGGTGAAAGCTTTGAGACAATAATCCAAATCAATTGGTTCAGTGTGAAGTTTACGATATTTAGCAACCGATTCATCTTCAATCCATAACTACAAAACAGATAAAACGTTTTACTACTTTATTCCCAAAACTGATTATCCTTACCTTTTCTCTGCTAGTTTGATATCGCAAATGCAACGCTGTAGGATCCCAATCAATGGCAATATACATAGTTTGAGCATTAGTAGGTCCACCACATCTATACAGCAAAGGATCATCTCTAGAAGGCAAGGCACAGCCTCTACAAAATTTCGTCCAATGGCAAATGGCACAGATTTGTCCTCCAGCCAAGACAGCTTTCAGGGTGAACGGAAACTCGTAACCCAGTGAGTCATCACAGTCGGTAGCATGATTGGTCTGATCACTTTGAGGCATAGGGCTTAAAAGCCTGGTGACTTGGCCCCAAACTAAATCGTATAAATCTCTACAAGTGGTCGTGGAGCTACAGCCTAGCAAAAGGGGCATTCCAAAGAGGCTGGGTTTGCTTTTTTGTTGGGAGAGGAAATAGGTGTCTTGTCGCACAGTCTTGCGGTGCACAGCGATCAGGTAGGATGGTGGACGTTTCAGATTAGATGGATCGAACCCACCTGGAATTTATTTTTTGTTCAATTGAACTGACTGTACTGGTTTTCTAAGAATGATTTATCCCTGACTGGTTGTCTATTCTTACCTGATGTGGATGAAGCGTTGGAATGTAACGAAATCGTAGACCTTTTGAACGGTATGGCATTGTTCAGTGGTGGTTCTTTTTTAGTCTAAAATATTTCAAAAAATGTCAATTAATTTTATATTAAAAAATCACACACATCAAAATCTAGAGAAAAAAAATGTTCATACCCAAGATTCCATACTGAATTAAAAAAAAAATAATGTAAAATACTGCCGCTACTCTATGCCAAATCAAAAATTACAAACTACTACTCAAACGTAAAAAATTAAAAAATCTAGAAACAAATATTTGTAATTTACCTTATTTTTGCGTACATACTAGGTTTCCGAAAAAGAATTATGTTTTGCATGTAATTTTGGGTCTAAATATAAAGAATATCGGAATTTTCATGCCTTTGCCATAAAACACCAGGGTCAATTATAAACCTTCAGTCTTCAAGCACTTTCAAAGTACTGATTATGATTCACTTAATATTTAGACTACGTACTGGTGGTTGATTAGAAAATAATCTAGTTGATTGATGCAGTATTTGAAAAACTTTAAACGGTTTAAATTTTCCTGGTATTCGACTCTAGCAAGAATTTTTCCAACATTTTAGATAGCTTCGGAAAATCATTGGCTGGAATTTGACAGTTCAAAGAGATTTCCTTGTTATGCATTTTGCTTATAAGTATGTATAATATTTCTATTCGGATTCAACTATATGAGAAATACAAAAATTTAATCTAAACTTGATTTTTGTTTTATGAAATTTTTACTCTAAGACATAGTTTATTCAACTTCCCATAAAGTTGCTTGTAACGGTCTACAAGATAAATATAGAAAACTAGTATCCAGCCAATAGGATTACAGGTTGCGTTTTCATCTGTCAGATTGCATTACTTAACAGTTTATCAGAAGATGAATAAACCGGGTAATAGAATCGTTGAAAAATATAGTAGAATATAAATGAACTAAAACATTTTTTCTCGATAATTATTATTGTCGAAATAGAAAAAAGAAACAATACACTAGGCCTAAGGCTGTGCATACCTTAAAGCATAGAATGTTGGGCATGCAAATGGCCGAACCACTCCTTACCTCTGGGCTGCGGGCAAGGGGGCTGTCAGTAGCACCCGTCGAAGCCTCTGTAAACAAACTCACGTTTAAAAACCATAATACATCAACAAATATTGTATGTATAATAAATAAGTTTATTTCAGCCACAATCTCAAAAATCACTTGGCCCAGAAGCAAACTCCATACCTGTCTCAATATCTCCGTCTCCTTCAGCCTCATCTTTCTCTCCCTCCAACTCACTTAAATCGCTTGGTAGTTCGTAAGCGAACAACTCCAAAGCTGTGTTTGGGTTTATTCGACTTTCATCTGCAAGTAGAGATCTCACTTGGCAGCTGGCAACTTCGGCCAATAATAATCGTTTATCTTCGACGCCGCATATATTACTGAGTTGCTTCTTTAATTCACCATATTTAGCTTCAGAGTTCAATCTTAAGCCGTATTTGATTGGTGTCTGGCCGTTCAATCGTACTACTAGGACTTCGCATAGAGTGTAACTTTCCATGGGCAGGGGTAGACTTAGGTGGTTGAATGGGTCGAATTTGACCGATTCGTGACCACAAGTCATACAGGTTACCTAGAAAAGCAGTTAAAACTTGAATTTTGCGGCATTTAATGATGTGTTGAAACTCTGGAGATAAATACAAAAATTATTGGTATCTACCTTGCTCTTAAGTTGCCCATGAAACAGGTCAGTGACAATCGAATTTTCCCGTTTCAAATGATATTGCCAAGCCTCATCTGCTACTACTTCATCTGGCCTGCCATCACTGTCCTTTTGCTCAATATACTGTTTCTTTGGAACCCTGTTTAGGTCTTCATGAAGTGCGTCTAAGAGCCAAGCTAGCAGTTCCTAAAAATGTTTAGTTTTAATTTTTCAATTTTCAATTATAATGACATTTATTACTTGTGCATCATGTTGGCCTCCTCCACTAAGGTGCTGAGCAAACTTTGAAACACAATATCTAAGTTTAAGTGGAGCGACGCTTCTTGTAGAACCAGCCCATAATTCCCTGTAAAGAAAATATTATTTCCATATCAACTCTTAACTCAATAGTCTTACCTGCAAAGTTCAGCATATTTTTTAGCCACTGCCCCCTTAGTACTATCAGGATTATTAGAATTTAACTCTGAAAGTTGATTATCTTGTTGAAAATACATAGTCAAAGGCCTAGTATTTGAAACAGCTTGCAAAGCTGCGTTCATAAAGCACGTATTTCCAAGATTATGTAGCCCTGTAGCACCTGGAGGTAAATATATAGTAGGCCTACGCTCTGCTAGGACAGATTCATGATTTCCACCAAGAGCTAATTGCCCCAGTTCCTCCGGCCATGTAAGATCTTTATTTCGCACTTCAAGCAATATTTGTTCAGAATCTTTGATGCCTAAATCCTGGAGATGGGCTCGCTCGTCTTCCAATAAAAACGGCTGTTGATGGTCGCGCAAGAGCCAAAGACGAGCGTCTTCGTTTTTAATCGATAAATGTTCACATAAGAAGTCGGTTACTTGTTGGATAGTGGCCAAACGTGAAAAAGCAGCTACGTGATCTAAGTTTCGTCTGATTGAGGATACTGGGGATGAAGTTGGAAGACCTGCTGTTGTCAATGCACCATAACTGAAACATTTTCAATTTACTAGCTGGAATTACAATATTTTGCAAAATAAAAAAAAAACAATGGTTTGAAATTTTTGTGCAAAAAATTGTTACTTACCCTCCCACCACACTACTCCAACTCGAAGCATTACTAACAATATTATGCTGTATCTGATGCCTCAAAATCCTCAGATTGAGCGGATACAATTCCAACTCGACATCCGACCGGCCAGGAGGCTTGATAACTTGCCTTGGCAATGGCAAAGGCCCTCCATACCACATTGACAACGCTTTCCATAACGAATCGGGCACAAGCTCAAAATCTCTGTGTTGCACTAGAGGCGTGTCGCGTTTCAAACGTCCTCCTTCCCCAGTTAATGTGGGCACTTTGTAGGTACTTTCCGAGACCAAGTTGCTGTTGTCTATGGAGCCTGGAGGTCCTAGGCCGCGTTTTGAAGCCGTCCCCGAGCTACTTGATACGCCAGAGCTTGAGGCAATGCTGCAACTAAATTTGGTGAATTAATACTCTAATAAGTAGGCTTTATTTATGTTTGGGGCTGTTTTCTATACTGATGAATTCGCCCCAACATTTGGAACTTTAGCTTGATGAGTTGGGTGTTACATTTAGTCAATAACTTCAATGGAATATTATTCACGTTTAAAGAAACAGGTTAATGAATGCCAACAGTCAACGTTTTGTGTCCAAACTTGTTGATGATATTGGTACAATTTCGAAAAAATATAGAATACTACCAGTTTCCGAGAACACCTACTAACAACACGAAAAATCTTGTAAATCAACTCACAAAAACTGAATTAATTGAAAATACAGTCTAGCACATCCCAAAATTTGCCTGATAAACTACCAGGGAAAATTTTGAAACTTAGAAGGTTAGAGGCTCATTTTCCCAAAATTTTAAATTTTTCCAGTGAAAAATAGCAAAGTGAAAAATAGCAACATGAAGAATCTTGGAAATCAACTTACAAAAGCTGGGTTAATTGAAAATAACAGTCTCACACATTTTAAAGTTTTCCTGGAATACTAGTGAAGGGAAAAATTTGAAACTTTTTGGATATGAAGAGGAAGATTAGAGACTCATTTTCCCAAAATTTCAAATTTTTCTAGTGGAAAATAACATGAAGAATCTTGTAAATCAACCTACAATAAGTGAATTAATTGAAAATACAGTCTCATACATTTCAAAGTTTTCCTGGAAAACTAGTAAACGGAAAAATTTGAAACTTCTTGCATGCGAAGAGGAAGGTTGAGGGCTCATTTTCCCGTAATTTCCAATTTTTCCATCGGATAATAACAACATGAAAAATTATGGAAATCAACTTATAAAAACTAAAAGAATTGTTATTACAGTCTCACACATTTCAAAGTTTTCCTGGAAAACTATGTAGTAGAGGGAAAAATTTGAAACTTTTTGCATGTGAAGAGAAAGGTTAGAGGCCCATTTTCCCAAAATTTCAAATTTTTCCAGTGGAAAATAACAACATGAAGAATCTTGGAAATCAATTTACAATAACTGAGTTATTTGACAATACAGTCTCACACATTTCAAAATTTTCCTGGAAAACTAGTGAACAGAAAAAATTGAAACTTTTTGCATGTGGAGAGGAAGGTTAGAGGCTCATTTTCTCATTATTTCCAATTTTTCCATTGGAAACTAACAAAATGAAAAATTATGGAAATCAACCTATTAAAAGAATTGTTATTACAGTCTCACACATTTCAAAGTTTTCCTGGAAAACTATGTAGTAGAGAGAAAAATTTGAAACTTTTTGCATGTAAAGAGAAAGGTTAGAGGCCCATTTTCCCAAAATTTCAAATTTTTCCAGTGGAAAATAACAACATGAAGAATCTTGGAAATCAATTTACAATAACTGAGTTATTTGACAATACATTTTCACATATTTCAAAATTTTCCTGGAAAACTAGTGAACAGAAAAATTTGAAACTTTTTGCATGTGGAGAGGAAGGTTAGAGGCTCATTTTCCCATTATTTCCAATTTTTCCATTGGAAACTAACAAAATGAAAAGTCATGGAAACTAACTTACAAAAACTGGAAAAATTGTTAATACAGTCTCACACAATTCAAAGTCTTCCTGGAAAACTACTGAAAAGAAAAATTTGAAACTTTTTGCATGTAAAGAGGAAAGCGGGAAGCTCATATTAACCAAAATTTCAAATTTTTCCAGTGGAAAATAACAACATGAACAATCTTGGCAATCAGCCCACAAAAACTGTACTCATTATTCTTTAATTTTTTTTAAATTTGGACCTGAAAATCATGAAGGGAGATTTTGGGAGAATTTCTCTAATAAAAGCAAATGTCCAACATCCAACACAAAACTAGATTCCAAATTTCCTAATATTAGTGTTTCCTATAATAAAAAAGTGAACCTCAGTGACATCATGATCCTACAATTTCCTTTTAAATTCCTCACAAATTCCCCATAAATTTCTCCAAATCCTTCATAAATTCCGACGAGTTCCTTCAAATTCCCCACAAATTCCTCTTAATTCCCACATTTTTGGCAAAGAATTGCTAGGTGGTTTGCCACATGAATAGAAGGGACTCCACTCTGGCTGCTCAAATTTCCTTCTGCATTGTTTTTTCTACCAAAATCGGAAACTTGAAAACTTAACCTATTCCTCACCTATCTCCTCTACTCAATAAATCCCCCATAGACTCCATGCTATTAGAATTAAACTCGTTTGAAGTATAATCCGTAGTGTTACTGACTAGAGTTTCATCACATACAATGCCTTCTTCTATGATTCCTCTAGGCTCTATGCGACAATGACAATGATCCGAATTCATCCTTGCAGCTGTTGTATAATGTTGCCATTGTTGCCACCAATCAGAAGATATCAGGTACCAAAATTGTCCTACCAGATAACCACGACGTTCTTCACGTTCCAACCAGCCTTGGACTGTTAAAAAGAATTAGCAAGTGTCCAACATAAAAATAAAGGTATTACCAATTTCATATTCATTATGTCTACAATAAGGTTTCAATCCTAGGGAAACATGGCATACTTGGAACAATAATTCCAACAGAGGGGCTACTAGACTGTTGTCCTCTACAGCCCACATTAGAAAGTCTTCTTGGGTTAGGCCGTTTTTAGCGTCCAACTGAAATTTAAGTCTTAGTAGATTAAATAAAATCTTACAATATTGTTTTTACCTTTTTGTTGAGGGATTCCAAGGTTCTACTGTGAGTTGGGTCCAATTCTAAATAGCTATGAGGCTGTTCAAGGAAGAATTGATGTGAAAAAGTGAGTTTGTTTTCATTGGCTATAAAAAGTAATGTTTGCTTCATATTTTCCAATTCCTCATAGTTAAGATAATTGTCCCGGTCCATGTCAAATATTTTGAAACAAACTAAAAATGATTTTATTTATAAACGTATTTTTAATGGAAGTATGCTTACATTTCATTCTTTCAGCCATTGGTCCCCTACAAGCAGCAGATATCCCACAGCACAGTTCTTTAAAATCAATATGCTCGTCTCTGTTAACATCTAAAGCCAAAAATAACCTAAAAAAAATGTTATTAAAATACCATCAATAGCAGTTTGTTAACAGTTAATGTTAACAAACAGGAGCAAAATTGTTAAAGTTACCCTCTGCAAGCTTTCGCAGGTACAGGTGGGCATACCAAAGACAATAAACAGTTGAAATCCAAATGACCTGTAACCGAAGAGCCTTGTATAGTCCAAAAACATTTTTCCAATTCCGAAATGTCTTGTTCTTCCAAGTGAGTGACTCCGGCTAAGGTTTGATAGAAAGTTGGTGTTTCCACTTCAGAGCTGAGAGATACGCAGGGGTTCGAGAGAAGCCTGGAATTTGTCTTTTATTAACAAGCATCAAAAATATGCGGTACAGTTTTTATCTTAAAGATGACCTTAGTATAAATATGACTAATTTCGCGTAATTCAAGTTGAAAAATGATAAGTATTTATTTTTGTTCAATCCAAGGTTTCACTCAACAGCTATTTTTATACTACCATTAAACTGAAATAATGCTTAACTTTTTGGTCAAAGCTATTTAGGTATATGGCTATCTCATGCTAAGAATTGGATTTTTCAGTAACACAGTAGAAAAGCCAAGCCTAAAAATTCTAACTGGTACATACAAGAGTCCTTACCATTTAGACAAAATAGTTGAATCCTTGTCATACTTAACCCAGGCCTTGAAATCCTCAAATCCCACCTTCTCCTGCCCCACTCCGAACAACGAAATCAAGGTACGATCCCAATTAGCGTTGGGTTTTTGTGTGCCCCCGTCAGGGGGCGGCAGCGTCCCCTCCATCTGCAAGGCCGTTTGGAATTCGTTACGTGTAATGTAGGTGCCCGGATCATTACAATACAACGTCCAGAGAAATCTACAAATTTTTCATTATTCTAAATATCATGCTTAGTGTCTATAAATTTTCACCTGATTTTCTCATCTTGAGACCCTTTGGTCAACAACACCAAACCACAAATTAGATCTCTAAGGGCTATGCCTCTGGGGCCGCCTCCGCAAGCGGTGTACAACCTTTCGACAATCAGGGCTGGTACCCCATCGCCCAAAACATTTTGGGCAAATGCTGCTTGGCCTAAAAGGGTACCGCCGTTGGTGAGTCGCTTGAAAGCTTCGCAAACTCGCTTGAATTCAGCATCTGACACTGAAATAATAAACAAATAAATAGATATCTTGCAAGGACACTATTTTTTTTTGTCTAAAAATAATCTTGTCACAATATACATAGATTTAAAATAGGTAAATAAGATAATCGTATGAAATTCAACGCACTTGTATGGAATTTTTGTTGAAAAAAAAATTTATATTGTACAAAAATTTTATTAGTTTGTTAACGTTTTGATTTAGAGCTGCAAAGGCAAACAACAAACAATATGAAAACTGATAAAGCTTTTTAAACTAATGATATATTAGTCATATAGTTCAAATTAATTATGTCCATCTTGGTACTATCAACAGTGGCCACACATATATTGCATAGTTCCCATTATATTTCTTTTTTTTTAGAAATAGATTAACATTTTAACAAATGCCAATATTCACAAAGTATTATTCACTGCTTCGAACTTTTTTTCCACGAATTTTACTGTTACTCAAATTTCCAATGCAATTACATAATTAATCAGTCATGTATTTCTAACTTATTATCGCTTATTGTATCAATTATTATGGGTGATTCAGTGAGGCTAATGTTTTTTACACCCAGGTGCAAAATAAACTGGTCAAGTTTTCTTTAATTTAAACACTACCGTTTTGATTTGGCTACAAACAAAGTACAGAATTTGCTTATCTGTCTTCAAAGTGAGAAAAAATCAAAGTACATAGGTATATGTTTTTTAATACAGTACAAAGACAATAAGGATTCACAAATAAGACTGAGCTGACAGGGTGCAAGGGAAACGCCAATTAACCATGATACGCGTCAATACTTTGTATTTCGTTGGAATAACGTTATCTGCCAAAAATCAAATCAAAACTGTTTGCGATCAGGCCTCCATTAATATTCATGCTGACACCATTTTATTGAATCTTCACCAAGATTGAGGTTGCATTCAAAAAATCGCTCTCCAAGTGTCTCCTCCATCTTTTTTTTTTTTTTTAATTGTTTATTTCAGACTTCAAATCAGTTACATATAACTGGCATCGAGGCCTTAAAAACTAATTAACATTTAAATATCAACAATAATATATAACATTCTTGAATACTGCTCTTTACATATTTCTTAAGGCTATGGCTCACTGTCTTTGGTGTACCTTCTGGGAGGTGTTCAGGTACTGCATTAAATTCGTGCACACTTCTATACACTGGGGTTACTGGGGAGTATTGTCCTTTTATTGTTCTTAGAAAATTATTACGCACTGTTTCTTTACTTCTCACATTGTATTTATGGAAGTCTTTATTTTGTTTTAGGTTAACTTTTGTTTTTAGTAAATTATTTTGAATTTTATAAATGAGTTTTATTTGTTCTAGGGTTTTTATATCTTTTTCTTTTAGAAATGGAAGTTTTTTGTGGTGTCGCTAAGGGCCTAGTAGTTCATGGAGAAGATCTCTTTGATTGACCGTTTTTGTAGTCCCTGTAGCCTATTTAGGAGGCCAACACTAGCACTTCCCCAGCACGCTATTAAATAGCGTAGGTGAGGTTCAACAAAGCTGTTATACAATAAGTGTTTTGTTTTTGTGCTTAGTTAGTGGTGACACCTTCTTATTACACCTATAAATGGAGTGATTTCTTGTATGACTTTTTCTATATATCCCTGCCAAGTTAATTTATCTGATATCATTAGTCCAAAGTATCTGTACTCTTGCACTCTTCTAAGCTCTAATTGATTTAGCTTTATAGTTGGATCACACTGTCTCTTGCATTTTTGATGGATCAACATATACACTGTTTTCTCCACATTAACAGTTAATTTGTTATAGCATAACCAATCATGGTATAGTCCAAGATCATTACTAATAATTTCTTCAATTTCACATTTATTTTTTCCACAGTACATTAGAACAGTGTCATCAGCAAACATAATATAGTCAGATTTCAGCCCCACATGCATTAAACTGTGCACATATAAAAGGTACTGAGGCGGTCCCAGTACTGACCCCTGTGCGAGCCCTACTTTTACAATTTTTTCTTCACTACTTTCACCATTTACAACTGTATAGTGTTTTCTTTCAGGTGAATATGTTTTCAAGAGATTATAGCATGTTCCTGTAAGTCCCATTTTATAGAGCTTTAGATCAACGTCAGCTGTGTCAAAGGCTTTCTTCAAGTCAATGAACATTGCCACACATTTTTGTCTATTCTACTTGATATATGTTCCAGTAAATCAACTGTGGCTCCCAGGGTACTGCTGTTTTCCTGCAAATCATATTGCCTTTCATCAAACTTGAAATTTGCTGCAACAAAGTTCTTTATTCTTATTTTTATTATCTTCTCTATTATTTTGGTGAAAATACTTAGTAGGGATATGGGTCTGTAGTTGCTTACGTCACTATGGGCTCCTTTCTTGTATATTGGCACGATTTTTGCTGTTTTTAATTTTTCTGGATATATTCCACTTTCCAATGTTTTGTTTATGAGTTCAACAATTTGGGTCCAAAACTAGAGTTAAGTCATTTTTTACTATGTTGTCTTTGCCAGGCGCAGAGTGATTTTTTAGTTCGTTTAGTGTTTAGTGTGTTCCTTACTTCTTCAAGATTTGTTGTCTTCAGTGTTAGTTTTTCCATTATTTCTTCTTCCTCAAATTTTTTACTAGCATTTGGTTGTATCTGTGAGGCTAGGGTTTGTCCTATGCTTGCGAAATGGTTATTAAACTCCTCAGCCATTTTGAAGTTATTTTCTGTCTCTGCTCCATCCCTTCTTGTTATTTTTGTTATGGTTTTCTGCTTATTGACATTTTTGTTACACAGGTCATTTAGGACTTTCCATGTTTTCTTCAGATCACTTTCTGCTTCTTGAAATTTCCTTTCAGCATACTGTTTTTGTAATGTTTTCCGAAGATTATTTAGTGCATTTTTGGCTCTTTTCATCCTAACATAAAGTTTATCCTTTTCTTGGAGTTTTTTAATAAACTCTTTTGTGACCCAGTAATTTTGGTTTCTTATTTTCAGTGTTCGTTGTGTTGTCAAGTATTCTTAGTAACATTTATTACACTGGTCAGTTCTCCAAACTCCAAAGATATTTATGATTCTTTTTGTAAATTCTTCTTTGTGTGTAGTAGTCCATTCATCATTAACTGCTTGCGAGTTTTTCAGCAGATCCAAATTCATGTCACCTATCAGGATGGTAGGGTTTCTTTGCTGTTCCAGTAATTTATCTAATTCCGCTGTAAATATTTCATGATTGTTTTTTGGTGCTCTGTATACTGCATAGACAGTAAGGTTTTGTATGGGTAGGTAAACAGACACTATGTTGCAGTCCTCAATTTTTGGTATACGTTGCTCGTTCTGTATATAGCTAAACTCATATAAATGCTTGTCCCTCCTCCTGGAGTATTTCTGGAATCGTGTACTGCATTGTATAAAGTCTCAGTTTCATGCCACTTAAAACTTTTTCCACGATTTTCTTTGGTTCCTCTTGTTATTCTGGATTCCTGCAACAATTAGGTTATTTGCTTTATCTAGTTGCTCGATGGTGTTTAATCTGTCTTCAAGAATATTCACACGCTCTTTTAACTGACTGTTTTCCTTTTTCAAGCAATTCACCTCATTTATGAGATCATTTGGATGGATTTGGAAGTAGGTAAAAAATCATCATTAGTAAGTGCCACAAGACTGTATAATTTATTGCCAAAAAATTTAAAGAATGTAAAAAAATCAACAAAACTTTCAAACGCAACATAAAGCATTTTTTCATTAGACAAAACATAAATGTATAAATCTTCAATTTCTATCGAATATTATAAAATTACAATGAATAATTTATTTCTCAATTACCTGATATGTATGAATAAATAGAAATTTACAGAAAAAAAAAAAAAATTATTAAAATGAATGCAAAACTTTAATTGTTCCTAACTAGTAAAAATAGTTTAGTTTAAGGATCTTTAGTTTTAAGTACCGGGCCTGTGCACAGACTTCTTGTCTCTTGCAGGGTAAAAATACTATGTAATTTACTGTACTATACACCTGGAATAAATGAATTTGAATTTATGGCATTCTTATGTTCATCAAAGGTGTCTGACAGAAACTGGACTGACTGTTTGAGTTCGCCAATTTCTGTGTGGAGTGACTGCTGGAAAGGGGTCAGAGATTCCCTAAACATGGTTTGAATTAGTGTTTTCATCTTTTTCTCGTCCATTTTCTCAGTTTTTGTATGCTTTTCCTCAGTTCTAACCTCTCTTCCTGTACGCGTAGTACAACAGGTAACTAGACTTTCATTAGTTACCACTCCGTCTGGTTATCTGGTAAACGTAAGGAGAATCTATCATACCTCGTCTATGAAGAGTACGGGATTCCATTGCCTCAGTCCAATTGTAATATTGTTATTCCTTCTAAAAGACGGCAAGCAACTTTCGCGGACCAGGTTTATTGAAAAAGTGTTTTCATTTGGGCTTAATGGCCGTTGTAAGTTGGTGGATAAGGGCAACACAACTGTTCTGTTGAGAACTAAAAACTACATTCGGAAAGTTCAGGAACTCCTTGATCGAACTACCTACCAAAGAAGGATCCCACCCAAGCCATACTCCGGAAAACCAACAAACTGATTAGGTCATCTACCCTATCAGATACGGTTAAGAAAGGCATCATAAAAACAGAAGAACAAACATTCACAAACCTGACGTCTCACTAAGACCTATAGTGAGTGCACCTGGAGCACCAACGTACAACCTACCGAAACATCTTGCATCGCTTCTTCAATTGCATGTAGGAAAAACTAGCTTTTACGTCAAGGACTTCACTCACTTTGTCCGGAAAATTAGGGATATTATTCTGCAACCTAATAGACCGTCAGATAGTGACAGATTTAGGTGCCCCATTTTCGCATACAAGCATCGAAGAGGGTTGTACATCGATTTTGAGTAAGATGAAAGTATTTTTACGAGTGGCTCCTGGGGATAACATATGGAATTCAATTTTACTTATGTTACCCCAAAATGTAATTTTCCATTTGCGACACTCAAGCCAATATGTTTTTTTGCTACCGACGTTGTAGATTTTCATACTTCCGATGGGCTTGTATGAAATAATCGCCCAAAATCTCGATTTTTCCTTACAAAATTACGCCCTTATTTCAAACCTTTAGCCACCTGCAACACCCCCTTCTTTGTTTTACGAAGCCAGGAAAAAAGAAACACTAAAACTTAACCAAACCTGGAACCCGATCCTCAAAAACGCAAGAAAGATCCCATTGAGCACAGAGAAAGTTCAGACTAGCCACGTGCTGCGAAGCCCCGCCCCTCCCCCACCACAGCCACTCACACATAAATACAACTTACGGTCGGGAACGCGTCAGTCTGCTACCAGAAGCGGACATGAAAGCACTTCTGAAGATGCTAGCGACGCGTGCTAGCGAAACGTCAGGAAGAAATTCCAACTTATGACGGCCATTAAGCCCGAATGAAAAGCAACCTGAATTTACTGACACACAAAAAACAAATTAATGTATTAAATAATATATTATCCTCAAACAAAATACAATATACACAAGTTGACATCTTCAATAATTAACCCTGGTTTGATTACCTCCAGTGTCTACTTCGTGCAAAGTCAAAATGCTTCCCACCAATTCCCTCCTGGCACTTTGAAAATTCCGCATTGTCTGCTGTACACGGCTAGATTCGTGCCGCTCAACTTCTTCCAACATCCTCATCGATTCACTCAAAGCATTATTACTGAGTTCTTCTGACACGGTAAAAGACTCGTCCATAATAGCAGAAATATCCGCCTTAGAAAAACTTATCTCCCGTCTAGGCTGAACTCTCCGAGGAGTGGATTCCGCTCTAACTGGTACTCGGATAGGTGGACGAGATGATCCTGATTCCGGACTGAGCAGGCCGCTGATGTCGTCGACGGAACAACTGTCTTCCCAATTATAAATTTGTGGGGGACGATTCTCAGCTCTATGGGCTGCAACTACTACTGGAGATGGTGCTCGTTGGTTAGAGTAACTCCAGGCCAAATGTGGACTTGGTGTTCGCATTTGAGTAGCCATATGAGTTCTAGGAGGTGACTGCCTTACTGGAGATGATGGCCGTATAGGCGGAACTATAGGAGATGTAACTCTTACTGGAGATGGACTTGGTGGGCGCATTAAAGGAGTGATAGGAGCTCCAGGAGGTGGACCTCTTACTGGTGGTCTAATATGCTGAGGTGGAGGTCTTGGATACGAGGGTCCTGGCCTGGAAATGTTCATTTGAGGAGGACTGGAAAGTGGTCTCGCCAAAGGCGATTCTGAATGTGATACTCCAGAACTATCCAGAAGACCACTGAGATCGTCAGAAGAGCAACTGCAATCAGTAGCACCTGACGCATTGAATAGTTGTCGGCGTATGTTAGAAGGATGTATTGGAGGTGGTCGAGTGCCCCTTACAGGGCTCGCCACGCGTCGGGGACGTCTTTGTGGGGTTTCAGGACTTCGATAATAGCTTCCGTACTGATCAAAACTACTTTGGTATCTACCAGGTTCTTCTCGGAGGGGACTCAATGCTGGCAGTCCAAGACCCACAACATCACCACCGATTCGTCTTTCAAATTTATTGTTAGGGTTTGTTAGAGGAGGATAATAACGTGGGGGCCGTCCATATTTTGCTTGCAATTTAGCTATTAGTGCCAGAGAATCTTCAAGGCCCGAAGGAATTTGCACCACATTACCTCCCGCTTCTAGAACCCCTTTGGGAATTATTATTTTTCTATCTTCGGCCATTTTTGTGGTAGTTTCACGAATATCTTGATTTTAATTTTGAGTTGATGAAAACACTGGAATTTTGTGTACTTTTTCGCAAAATTGTAAAGTGTCATGCCTGATTGGTGTCACAGGTGAAAGACTTTTGTTTATAAACATTTATAAATACAATCAAAATATGCTTCAAAACTTGAAATAGGCTGTTTTTAGTGGAGAATTTTAGTAAACTACTATTTTTCAGGAAATGCAAACATGTTTTCTATTGAAAGACAGATCCATCTTTGACTGTTGAAAAATTAGCAGAAATCTTTTCAAGTTGTAATGAATAACATAGGAATTGTATCTGAAAGTGAAGCAAATCAAAATCAATGGTGTTTTATCATAAAGGAAAAATTCTACTCATAAGACTATTGCATATTGAAATTAGGCTTTCATCAAAAGAGGATGTAGGCTCACTCTCTGCTATGTTAATTTATTATTCAAAAATAATGTATATCGTAACGCCCCTCTTTCTTAGACCTTTTACTTATTATAGTCTAGGAAAAACGATTGATAATCTTCTGGCTCTTCTATGTTTGTGGACACAAGGAAGAGATAATGAACAAATAAATAAATAAATTCAATTTTTTTCTGTAGAACATACTCTGAAAAGCTGAAATTGACATGTATTTTATCGGTCTATGAAAAGGAAAACGTTGATGACTTGTCAACTATAACTGAAATCAACAAACTGACTATCTAAGCGAAGATTTACAAACAATTTGAGTACAGTACAACGCTTTGTTCATTGTGTATTATCTTGATTGTGATGTTTTGATCCCATGAGCTTGAGTTTTGCACTATAGGCAAATATATAACTTTGTATCCATTCAGGCATGGCAAGCAAAGAATTATCATATCCCATTCTATATTAATTTGAAAAATAAACGATACTCTAAAGGTTTTAATTAGTCATTGTTATCCCAAAAATAACCAAGAATATATTACAGCGTTTAATTAATGTTTATACTGACACTAGAGTAACCAATTTATGTGAATCCAATGATTGATGAATGGGAGATTTTTAATGAATATTGTATTCTAGAAATATGTAATAGGATAGTAAATAACAGAAAAAATAATTTAAAACAATTATAATGTAAAAGGTTACAAAATAATAGTTTGACGTAATTTTTTTATGTTTGTTGAACAAACAATACTTATTTTTGTGGGCAGCCTCACTTTAAAATTGAATAATATGTCGTAATAACCGTACATACATACAAATTATATAATTAAATATAAATTTAAATTTAGCCAAAAACTTTATTTTAAAAGCCAATTTAATGATAAGTAATTACATATATATAAAAAAATCTAATCTAATGTTTTTCTGCTCCGTTGCAGATAAAAAATTAATTTAATTGTTTTTCGGAGAATGATACCTACATATTTGTCCTGATAACAACTGGTTGAATTGTATAACTATAACGCCATTAAAAGATAAATAATAATGTGCAAAATTTGATCATGTAAACAGCCAAAATTAATTTTATTTACAAGTGAAAAATCGTATTATAAAAAAAATAACATATTATCATTCGGCTATTGTAGGTGTAACCTCCTTGAGTTGTTATCATTGAAGCAAAATTTCCTTCTTTTAAAAAAAATGTATGTCAAAGGCAGTCTGCATATTATCAGTTAGTAATTCCAGATTTTTTAGAATTAAGTATGTAGAAGGATACTGCCAGAAAAAAAATACAAGTTAGATTCTGAATGTGGGTAGTCAGACAAAGTCAATAAAAATGATAATGCTACTGGCAAACAAACACATTTCAACGACATTAACTTAATAACCAACAGGATGTTTTTGTTGGAAATTTCAAAATCTTCCACTGATCATTTCATGGTGTGCGTTTATCATGTATATCACGGAATTCACTTGATAATCACCAATCTATCTCAGACAATGCACACTGAAAATTATAGATCATTCAATCTTATCAAGAACTTTTTTTAAGAGAACCCAAGCTTAATATGATGCAAAATACCATAGGTGGTTTTTTAAACACTAGAATTATTCTTGAAAAATTAAACAGGTCAGTGGTTATCCCTACAGAGACGAAATAAGATTCTAATTGTTGTCTTGATGTCTAATTTGTAAGCTTCAGATAAATTATAACAGTATGACTGGACTGGACAGATACCTAACATTCAGGACTAATATCCAGTAGCGAGTCAAACAAGATTTACCTGATAATGCTTACATTGTATAGGAACTTTCTAGACATTTCTTGTAATTTTCTGCGGAGTGAAAAAGAAAACATAAATTTCCCGCAATACAATATGTATTCCTAAGTCCAAACAAGTTAAGAAATCTTGAGTTCAAGATAAACACTGGCACCGCTATTTACTTGGCAATTTTATTGCAAAAAAAAAATCCAATCAATGGAATTATTGTTATCTTTGAGTACCATTGCCAATTAAAAATTAATAAAAATGTAAATTTGCCATAAATCGCCATTATCATTATTCATTTTTTTTTGTGAAGGTCGCCAAATATAGGAAAGATTGTTCCACTTTAAAAAGTAGGAGATGAACAGCTTTTTTATTAAATGATAATTTATATTAGGTAATTAAGTAATCCCATCCATAACAGTTTTTATTGTTACTGACTTGAGCAATTTATTATCTTACAACTTGTTCACCAAAACCTCAAGTTTGAGAAATCGCCGTGAGGCTGATGTTGGGTTTATGGGGGGTCAACAACAGACCTGGAAGTTAGGTAGTAGGGAAACTTGAAAATTAACAACCATTATCAATGTTGCGTGAATAGGGCATAATTATTAGGTTTTGTTATACTTAATGAGAAAAAATTTGAGATTGCCATAATCGTGAGGTTATACAGGGTGTATATTTTGAGTGATACCACTGTTGCTATATCCGAAACGGTAAGAGCTAAGGGATGATTTATCAATTTTTCAATTTTTCTGAGTGCCTTTTTTCATAGATTTCCGCTTCAAATCAGAGAATAATTTAGTGTATGGAGTTTGGGGGATCCCAAATGACCATTATGACACAAAATCTCAACAAAAAAAAAAAAGAAGTTTCATCGTTTTAGTAAGAAGGAAGCTACCTTATGATTTAGATTCTGGAAAACTTTGAAAGTTTATCACAGATAGAAAGCTGAAATTTTCAGCGATTCTTATTCCAGTAGAGAACTACAATTCCTGAAAATTTCAGCTCATTTAGACTTATAGTTCCCGAGATCAAACCTTGTTAAGCAATTTGGGGTGATTTATCAATTTTTCAATTTTTCTGAGTACCTTTTTTCATAGATTTCGGCTTCAAATCTGAGAATAATTTAGTGTATGGAGTTTGGGGGATGTTAATTGACAATAAGGATGCAAAATCGCAACAAAAAAAAATTTGAAATTTCATCGTTTTAGTAAGAAGGAAGCTACCTTATGATTTAGATTCTGGAAAACTTTGAAAGTTTATCACAGATAGAAAGCTTAAATTTTCAGCAATTCTTATTCCAGAAGAGGACTACATTTCCGCAAAATTTCAGCTCATTTAGACTTATAGGTAGTTCCTGAGATCAGACCGTGTTAAGCAATTTGGGGTGCTTTATCAATTTTTCAATTTTTCTGAGTGCCTTATTTCATAGATTTTGGCTTCAAATCTGTGAATAATTTAGTGTATGGACTTTGGGGGATCCCAAATGACCATCAAGACACAAAATCTCAACAAAAAAATTTTGAAATTTAATCGTTTTAGTAAGAAGGTTATGATTTAGATTTTGGAAAACTTTGGAAGGTTATAACTTTTTTTCTATTATAGATAGAAAGCTGAAATTCTCAGCGGTTCTTATTTCAGTAGAGGACTACAATAGACCTATCTCCCATGATTAGAAAAAGGAAGCTTCATTGTAATAAATACTTGTTAGAAAACCATAAAAGATGACATGCGCGCGCAACTCGTAGGCTGCAGTGTAGCCAGATTGTATTGTTGCAGAACAAATGTAGACAATACAAATCAAACATTATAACATTAAAGAAGTAATATAGTCTCAAGTGTTTCACAACGCCTTAAATCAGACAAAAGAAGAGCTTTAAAGTGGATAAACATCGTTTGCACTTTTATTTTGATAAATGTTTCATCCGGCAACATCGCTCAATGAAATTGCAAAGGAATATGTCAAGTATAATCTAACATAACCTTAAACGAAACTGCGGTGAGTTCAAGTAATATGTAAAGTATTAGTTTGCTCTTTGTCAAATTACACGTTACAAAGAAAGAAGGAACGATTCATTCTGAACTGGCCCCTGAATAAGAATATGACGCAAGCCTGTCATAAACTTGCTTCTCATTGGACGCTCACCTGCAGCCTACAAGCGACGCGTGCAGTCTGCAGTAATAGGAGATCGGTCTATTCCTGAAAATTTCAGATCATTTAGACTTATAGTACTCGAGATCAAACCGTGTTAAGCAATTTGCCAAACAAGGTCGGTTAAATTAGAAAAAAGTTGCCTTTTTTGATGCCCAGTCAAGACTTGTTTACAGTGTTGCAAAATTCCTTTCAGTTTATGAAATACTGAGTGTTTTCTAAAAAACGTCTTAAATTATTTTATCAATTATTTTGGAAACATAGATATTCAAGACACAATTTAAATTTGAAAGTTTTATAATTTTTTTCGCTTCGCAACATGCCGTCTCCAAATTTTGAATCCGACGTTTCGTGATCGAGCAACCATCATCAACTTCATTTTTTTAAACACGGATTTGGATTTTTTATGTCATTTTCAGAAAGGGAATGAAGAACGCTTCCCAAAAATGACTTAAAAAATCCAGGTCCGTATTTAAAAAAATGAAGTTGATGATGGCAGATCGATCACGAAACGTCAGATTTAAAATTTGAATATGCCATGTTGTTGAGCAAAAAAAATTGTAAAACTTTCAAATCTAAATTGTGTCTTAAATATTAATTGTTTTCGAAATAATTGATAAGATAATTTTAGGCGTTTTTTAGAAATCACCCTGTATTTCATAAACTAAAAAGAATTTGGCAACACTGTAAACAAATCTAAATGAGCATCAAAAAAGGCAACTTTTTTCTAATTTAATCAACCTTGTTAAAAGCTACAAGGCTTTCTGTTTCGGATATAGCAATAGTGGTATAACTTAAAATATACACCCTGTATAATTGTCTTGTACCCATACTTGGAATATGCTACCAAGGTGTAGGCACCTGTGAAGTATGTAGGCAACAACCTAATTGAAAAGATCCAGAAAGGGTTCTTAAGATTCTTGTATGTAAAACAGAATATTGTTTATCCTTGTTTGGTATCTTACCGGTTAATGCTTGCAGGCTATGGATTCCAAACATTGGAGAGTAGAAGAAGAGCACATGCTGTTATATTTATTTATTCTGTTCTAAATAATTTGAAGTGAGTACAGAGAGTTCAATCTCATGGAATTTATTAAATTTGAAGTACTAAAAGTGAATCTGCGAATTCTAAATAAGGATGCCTTTACACATTAGAGAAGAAGTCTATCTCTTATAAATAACATGCTACAAATTTGTAATGAATTTATTTTGAAGAATGACAATGACATGTTCAATAGTCCACTGAAACTACTTATAAATTGCCTCAAAACAGGTAATCAATAATCATTACAGTGTATGTTTAGTTATCTTGCTTAGGTATGTCATCTGATCTTATTTGTTGTGGAACAGAAGGCTTAAGCAGCGTTTTCCTAGCAACGCACATTTTACGCGACGTAGAACGTAATTCGGTCGGCGTAAAACGCTGAGGACATGTCTAACGAAAATCAAATGGAAGCGTTTTCCTACACTGCGTAAAAACGACTTGCGCTAGCGTAATACGGTCGACGCAACTGAACGACTGCTCCGAGAGCAGTCTATTCAGTTGTACGCTGCGTGTTGGCGAGGAAAATGTTCCTGTTGTATTATATTTATATACCTCAATGTTAGGCCAAGCTTTCCAGGTGGCGAAATAAGATGTCGCACGCGATTACATGATTTCTTACTTAAATCTTTTCTCACAAAATCGAGGAGAAATGAGAATTGCTGCCTTGTAACTCTAAAATATGCTTTTCAAATTTTACTTCGTCGTCGAGCAGATGTTTATGGATAAGTATTCTAAATGCTCCTTAGCTTCTTCTTTTTGAAATAATTGACTCGCAGAATTTCTAGTCCTATCATGAATCGTGGCTATTATATCAATCTCTTCTTGCAAATTTTCATCTTGTAATAATAGGGCTGTTCCTGCAGAAATCACAAACCAGTCAGAGTAAATTTCATTGGTTGAAACTAGTTTTCTGACTGTTTTCAACCAATGAAATTCGCCAAAGCTAATTTCTTTATTGATATACTTATCGCGATGATCGGGACGCAACTGACAAGCTTAGGAAAACACTTTTACGCAGCGCATTAGATGTTGCGTTGCGTCGGCCGTATTACGTTCTACGCCGCATAAAATGTGCGTTGCTAGGAAAACGCTGCTTTAGTACCTAAAGACAGTTTTTTACTGGAATCTGTTTTGCACTAGTTTTAAGTACCTAGATTGTAATTGTACTTTACATGTAATAACCAACCTGTGTTTGTAAAGTTTTGAATAAATAAATAATGGTTATTTACATTGCAACTGTGTTTATGAACATGATTACAATAACGAGTGTGAAAGATTAGAGCTCTAATCACACGAGCTTTGTATTCATGTTTAAACCCACGTGTGATGTACAATGTTTCATCCACAAAGCGAAATAGTTATTTATGCAACAAGTGTGTAAAGTGAACCTTTTTTCACGAATGTGAATTTTGACAATCACATGAGTGAAAAAAGGTGCTTTACGCACGTATTGCATACAAAATTTTTTCTACTACCAATCAAATATGTGTAAAAAAATCAACTTGGACAAATACTTTACACACTAGTGCGTGAAGAATTTTCACTTTACACACTAGTGCGTGAAGTAATTTACCAGAAAAATGCCAAATTGACAATGTTGACATCTGTCATTGACATTACTTTACGCACTAGTGTGTGAAGTGAATTACTCTACACACTAGTGCGTGAAGTGAAATTTTACATCTTCTGAATAGTGCGTAAAGTGAGTACTTTACGCACGGTAGTGGAAAAAATGTTTTTTCAATTTTCGTTTATTAGCAGTTTAGTATCTACCTTCATTTTACCTTTACAGAGTTAACTATGATATTTGTCAAATCACAAAAACTATAGTGAACCAAATCCAAACCAAAATTGTAAACAAACACCAGCTGGTGATCCAGCCTTCGTATTGGTTGAAACGCCCTACCAGGACCAGAGTGTTGGATAAACTGATATTCATATCAGTGAACCAAAAATTAATAAATTAAACTAAAAAAGAAGTGCAAATATTCCAACAAATTAGAAAAGATCAAATCATATTACTTAATACAAAGTATATTTTTTCAATGAACAGATAAAGGTGTAATCGAAGGTGTAATTAATATAAAATATTTGTCCACAGAGAAAAAACTAGCAGACACGTTTATCAAACCATTGATACAAGTAAAATTTCAAGACATTAGAATGGAATTAGGCTTAGTAAATAAGTTAAATGGTTTGATCGAGGGTTTGATTAGGTTTTTCTGGGTTTTTCCTAATCCCGAGCAGCAAATGCTGGACCGGTATTGTAATTTTCCCCAGAAAAGACATACATAAGGGAAGCAGGCCTATTAATGTTATATCAGGTTTAAGTTATTATTTTTACCTACTTTAAGTCTAATTGATCAAATATTTTTGAGGTGGCGTGTTGAATAAACTGATAATTATATCAGTGAACCAAAAATTAATAATTGGGCAGCTTACATCTCTGAATGTATACTGTATACCATTTGCACATTCATTAAAATATTTATTTACCTCATCAGGGTTTAAATCATGTAGGTATAGATGTATCTATCTGTGTTAATATGTCATTGTGTAGGTATGGTACAGTCAAAAAATTTCCCCTTTTGCTGGCGAGCCCTGAAGATTTAATAATTTTCTAAAATCTACTACTAGGGTTACCTATTCAAAGTAACCAATACCGTGTATCTGTAATAGTAATATGCTCCCTTTTCTTTTTTCATAGCCCTATGGACAATCTTTTTGTAGTTCACAATAAAACTGCCTTGCTGTAACAGTTTAAGTTTCTTTAAAGTTTTTGTAGGCTTCATTGTGCCTTTTTATTGTTTGTTTTAAATTGTATTAGTCTCAGTATTGGTATAGTAAAGCGGAAATAGCATGTTCTATGTTTTCAAGAACAACAGCAGACTATTTTATTAAAGCAAAATCCCACTGGAAAGTGGAAACTTTTAAGAATTTCCCTGCTTACTAGGTTTTTTATTATGAACTTAAATTCAAACATTTTTTTGTCATGACCCTCTTAGACCTGCAATTATTCTAATTAGTTTTCTGACCTACTAATTACCAAATTGTTAAACGATGAACCAAAAAAAAAAATGCCACACAATATATCAATAATTGTTATTATATTTTAAATATGTATTATGCAACGCCAAGCAAAAAAAATAAAAAACAAAAAAATCGCCTTTGAAATATTGCAAAAAGGATTGTTTTACTGTGACAAAAACGATAATAATACGCACACTGCAGAGTGCGACAATGAAAATCGGTAGCACTTAAGTAACAAGCACCATTTACAAATTAAAATTATCAATTAGCTTAATAGGGGGAAAACTAGTAACAGGATTTTGATCTTAAATGCACTTACAGTAAAAATAAATTATTATTGGCACAGGAATGTAATGTAATAGTTTCCGTCGCCCCGGGCCATTTAAATTTCATTACACACATGCATAAAATTATGGTATTTATTTATGTTCACTGGGCAACATAATCATGTGATGATAATGATAGAGGAGGGAATGTTGTTCTTCCAAAAAGCCTTCAAATGTTACTTACTCCGTTTGACCGCATCTTCGTAGCTTAGACAAGTCCGTTTCGAATCTTTTGCACCCATTTTTCTAGATTTTTACACAATCTTTTGCCATTTTTTCTCTATAAACAAATAAGGACTACGCACATTACTCAACAACCACTATTATGTTATGACAGCCAGAAAATAATAAAAAAATAACACAACTGGGAAACCGACTGACAGTGAAAGTGAAGTTTGCGATTGATAAACAAAACGTCAAGATCTTTTTGTCATCTAGATATTTTAAAATTAGGCTGTGATTTTTTAAAAAAACTCACAATTACGTCGCAAAGTTTATTTACGTGTTGTCGATATTAATTATATTTTCGCACTGTCATTGCGAGTGCGAACAGCAAATCGCCAGGATTTTCATAAGTTTATCCAAATTTCAAATAAAAAAATCTGACGTTCATCACAACACTACTCAATAGTGAGGTGAAGTTAGTAGTAAATTAGATAATTAGGTGATTTCTCTCCTCTCAGCAGTGGAGCTAACGGATCTAATGTCAAAATTTTCATAGTGTTATACTTTTATTTAATAATTTAACCTTTGAAAATATTCAACTCATTCTTGTATTTAAAAGTATGCCAATATGTTCATCAACGCTCGCGTGCATTTTGCGATGTTCGTAGTTTGGTGCACGGTTGGTGCAGAGTACTCTAGCTAAGGAACAACTGTTCACAAAGAAAGCGCCTAAAAAATAGTAACCGAGATAAATAATTAAAATCTAGGGGGGTTTCCTCGTTTCCATAATAAAGTATTTCGGAGTGGACCTGTGGACAACCAATTTAAAAGCCATTTGTTTAGCAATCAGCAAACAAAACGTAAGCACCTTAATTACTGTATTCCTTTTATACATCGAGTTACACCGAATGAGCTCCTCGGAGTCACTCAAAAACACACATTTCAGATTTTACCATTATTTTTTAATATTAACATTACCGTCATTACCTAAAGAGGCTTCTTGCACCCACGGCAAATTTGGTGCATCAGGGGAAAGGGGTATGCACTATGAGCGACTCGAGTGCTTAACGCACTTTTAAAAGGAACGTGCAAGCTTTTGACATTGAGCAGCTCCGAGTAGCTCAATGGGTAAAAGGAATACAGTTTTGAAACTTACGTCAAATTGATGATTGATGTTTTCATTTCTTTGCCTAACTTCACTCGAGTGATGTGTGACTTGTGTGAGTGCAAAACACCTCTGTGAAGGGGCGGCTGTTCTGTTTTTATTCATAACATTTAAAAAAAAAACAGGTAATTTTTAGTTATTTGTTCATGAAATTGTGAATTCCTATCTTCATCAAATTTCCCTAATTGACCGGTGCAATTTTAATATGTTTCAGTAACAATGACCGACTCGAAGTATTTCACTACCACCAAAAAGGGAGAGATTTTTGAGTTGAAATCTGAATTAAACAATGATAAAAAGGAGAAAAAGAAGGAGGCAGTTAAGAAGGTATAATAGTTATTTATATTACTAGTACGGTATGAGCTTCATTACAGCAACGAGTTGGGAATATTGACATGACGAGGTGGTAGATCGAGTCATGGTAACCACAAGTGTTGTAATGAGCTTTACCCTACGTGTAATATACAACATTTTATCTACAACCTGCACAATAAGTGACTTTTGTCGTTTGTCTATTATAATTAACTATTATGTACTAGATTGTTTAGTTATATTAAAAATAATGACCTTTTACCTTTTACCGCACTACTGCGATAATGAACGCCATGAACGCATTATGATTAATTTCTGCACTAGTGCGGTAATAGGGCTCATTATATAACGCAAATAAGCAAAAATTAGTGACATAATCGAGGACATAATAGTCACTTATTGTGCAGGTCGTAGATAAATAAATTATTGTAACTAATTCACTTCCGAGAGAGAGGAGAGCCTTTTCCAAATAATTTTTAGTCCAAAGCTGTTGGAAACAAATAGGATATTTTCTGTATTATTGGCCAATTGGAGTGTTTTCACTTCTTGGGGTGAGGACTGTGAGGAGTGGATAGATCTGAAAAAGAAAATTTAACTCTTTTCATATTAAATGCCTGATAAATCATATTTTTAGCAAAAGACAAAATAAAGGTGGAGAGCCCTTTCATGCCTTGCATTTTGGTGTCTTTGGGGACCTATGATTATTTAGCACCAATGTTATGTTAGCGCCCAAATGCCTTTTTTTATTTATTCATTTATTTACGTATAAGAAAAATACATTTGAAGTTGAACAGAGTTTAAATCTAAAAAAAAAAAAAATCTAACCTAAAACAATTCTCCTGGCCTTCGTCTTAAATTTATCCAGAGATAAACCAAAGAACTCAAGGCCCTCACAGAACTTATTTACATTGGCAGATATTCTATTCACAGGACTGAATAGTAGGTACCAGGTTAGACAGTAAGGAATGTGCAGTAAAGATTTACTTCGTGTCTGATAACTTTGAATGTGTAGATTAAAACATTCAAGACATTCGTGGCTTTTTATGTAGTAGTTAAGAATTTTAAATGCAAAACAGACATCAAAATATTCCCTTCTGCGAACAAGAGTAGATAAGTCTAAATAAGTCATAGTCAGGTCATCACTGAGAATCACACCACTCAAAGAAAGTTTGTACCTTGCAAACTTAATAAATTTGTGTTGAACACTCTCAAGCCTATTGATGTGGATCTGATAGTAAGGTGACCAAACTATGCATGAAAATTCAAGAACGGACCTGACCAGTGATGTGTAAAGAATTTTGATAGGGCGTATACTTGTAAAGTCCCTAGTAGCTCTCTTAATAAACCCCAACATTTTATTAGCCCTGCCAATTACCACTTCAAAATGCTCAGTGAACATTAGCCTAGTATCTAGATAGACACCAAGATCTTTAATGATAGAAACTTCAGACAAGCGAACATTGTTTAAGTAATACTGCAAGGGAACACTATGGGTGCGTCTACTGAATCTTATACAACAGCACTTATCGATGTTGAGGGACATGTAATTAAGCTGACACCAATCGTGAACGATGTTAAGATCATTTTGCAAAATAAGTATGTCTTGAGTTGACGTCACCTGACGATACAACTTCAAGTCATCAGCAAAAAGTAAAAAATTTGACGAGAGCAACGATCTTAAATCGTTGATAAATAAGCTGAATAGAAGGGGGCCCAAGTGAGAACCTTGGGGTACCCCAGAGGATGCATGGAAAAGAGAAGAAAGATAGCCATCGATTTTGACTTGTTGCATTCTGTTAGTAAGGTATGATTTCATTCATGAAAATAAATGTCCAGAAACGCCGAAACTTGAAAGCTTTGAAAGAAAGATGTTGTGATTTACCTTATCAAAGGCTTTACTGAAGTCAGTATATATTGCATGAGTTTCTGCATTATTAGCAAATGATGAATTTATGAATGTTGTAAAGAGAAACAGGTTCGTCTCAACGGATCTACCGGCTGTAAAACCGTGCTGTTGACTGATCACAATCTGATGAAATATTTTTGAAAGAATTCCTTCCACGCACTGCTCAAATAATTTTGGAATCGCAGACAGAATGCTGATGGGTCTGTAATTTATTACATCATGAAAGAGTTCTATAGTTCTCTAAAGTGTGCAGTTATAGTTCTGCAGTAAATATTTTTTTAAAAAGCATCAATAGGGGTGCTAACTTCATGCCACACCATCAATTCACTTCAACACACATTATGCCACTTGTATATTGGGAAAATATCCTACGAAGCCGCATGTTTTACTCTGAAATGATAGCCATAAGCTTTGTTCCAGCTGAGATGAGAACGGTTCTAAAACCCGTAATTTCCAGTTGCCCACCTATTTTTCAATAAGTTTGAACGCTTACTCTAATTGACAAATGAATTGATCGAATGGAAATTACCATTCTAGAATGGTTCTCATGTTGGTTGGAACAGAGCTTATATTGTTTATAGTATCTTTTTATTTGTTTTTACTGTTTTTAGCTTTCCCACCATTGTTTCTATGTCAGTCATATATGAATGATGTGGGTGGCCCCATATATGGTGGCCCCCCAGATAATTTTCATGAACTTGGATATAAAGAGGGCTACGTCAGTCAAATATGCCCAACGATTTTTTTCTATTGTTCCCATAATATACCTATCTTAATAGATTTGCATATTTTTATATATTTAAAAAAAAAATATTTTTAGCAAAAAATAGTTACAATAATTGTTAATACAATAACAATAACTCGAACAATAACATGGCAGGGTTGGAAAAAACCGAGGAAAAAACCCGTTTTTTTTTTGAAAAAGTCCAACTCATCGGGTTTTTTTTGGGTTTTTTGGGTTTTTTTCAGGTTTCTCGGGAGGTTTCGTTTTTTTCTTCAAAATTTGATTTATAGTTTCTGCTCTAGCAAAAGTATTACAAAAACTATGACTTTTGTTGCAAAAATCAAATATCCTTACAAAATAGAGCAAGCCACTTGATATACCTAGATAATTACACTTGGCATCAGTGCACTGCACCGCGCCTTTGGCTGGCCAGCCCAGAGACTCCGTGTCATGTAGAATTCTACATATCGACAGGATTCTATAGGCTCGGCACATTCCATATGTCGAATTCACATGGTACGGGAGTCTCTGCCCAGGCCTCCACGCCAACAGCCAGGGATTGGGGAATCATAGGGGAATCCCCGATATTTTCAGTGAAAATATCGCTCTTTCAACTGAAAATTTGCTATTTTTAAAAAACCCAAAAAAACCCAATAATGGTGGGTTTTATCAATTGAAAAAACCCCACTGGGTTTTATATAAATAACATAAATGAGGTCAGATAATAAATAAAAATACCTATGAGGGACCATGAAGTAGCAGTCCCAAATATTAAAGCAAGAGAGATAATCTTATATAATGTACTAGAGATGTGACCGAAGCCGAATAATTATTCGGTATTCGGCCTATTCGGCGTTATTTTCGCTATTCGGTATTCGGCCGAATATTGGAATTTCACAACCAAATATTTCATGTTTCGATATTTTACTGAATTTTTCAACATAGGTATTTTAATTAAATTAAATTCGAACAAAAAAAATGAATATAGAAACTTCTGGGCCCCTATTCTCGAAACAGGGGAGCAGTGTCCTCATGAGAACAGAGGTTCTGTCTTAGTCATTCACATTTATATTTCCATTACACTGACAATAACCGATTCCTTCTCGTACAGGTTTCCAGCTGCTGAGAATAGTCGCTCATTGTAAACGGTACTTGTGAAGGAGCTTATAAATAGACCTTCCCAAGCTGGCTCATTTTTGGATATTTTGAACAGTATTTCTTCCACACCAAGAATATGGACAATGGTTTTTGTCTAAAATTTCACCCGATAAATAAGCCTCTAACTCAATTGCAATATCGTTTTTGCGATTGGAGTGATCAAAGTCCTTATAAGTCAAGGCTATTTCACTTTCACCATAATATTTGAGGTCTGACATGCTTTAATAACGATTCGGTATTTGGCCGAATATTCGGTTTATATTCAGGCGTATATCCAGTATTCGGTTATTCGGCCAAACTACTATTCGTCACATCACTATAATGTACCTTATAACATACTTAGAATCTATCAACCATTTTGTAATTTGTTTCTTAATTTTATAATATGGTTTTGTTTTAAAAATGTTGGTTAAATCAGTATAAATTTTAGGACCAACAGAATAGATATGGTTCTGCGCAGCTGTGTGTTTAGGGTTTTGCATCACAACATTATTTTGATCAGCATGTCTCGTGTTTATACCATGACTAATATTTGCTCTTTAACAATTGCTTTACACATTAGGTACATTTGGAAATTTCTATAAGAAAAAGAAATCCCATTTTTGGCTTTGGAAATTTTTTGAAATCTTGACATTTTTATGCTCATATCTTCGATGAAATTTGGAAAACTTAGTTACAATTATTATAGATCATTGGAAAGATTATTAAATTCTTTATAAGTCCTGCAAAATTGGTTTTTGTAACTTGTGAAATTTTCCAAATTAGCCAGAAACCACTCTAACATCAGTAACATTTGAAAATTTTGATGAGAAAAAAAATCCAAAAAGGAAATCTAATTTTTGGTTCTGAACTTTTTCTAGAATCTTGACATGAATGATTGCTCACATCTCCAATGATAGGTATTTGAGAAAATTGCCTACAATTATGCATCATTAACAAGAGTATTAAGTTCTCTATAAGCCCTGCAAAATTGGTTTTTAGTGAAGTTTCCGGGATATTGAGCTTCAAAGTTGAAATTTGGTCAACATTTTGTCCAAAACTTCAAACTCGATTTTCTTGAGAACTCTAAACGATAGTGAGTTCAGTAAAGTAGAGTACTACTACTACTACTACTACTACTTTTACTGTCTTTTACTACTCAAAGATAGTCAAAATTACTAGTTTTCAAAATAAGCTTACTTTTAAACACCATTATCTCGAAAACTAATCGTGAAATTTAGGAAAAAATAAAAATATCCTTCTGATCGTTCACCTTTAAGGAGCAAACCATCTAGGAATATTTTGCCAAAACTGTGGGGAATTTAGAGGAATTTGTAGAGAATTTGGAGGCATATGTGGGAAACTTGAAGGAATTTATGGGAAATTGAAGGAATGTATGATAAATTTGGAGAATTTATTATTATGCCACCTAAAGTGGGACTTGTTTATATTCGGATTGACTACAACTATCAGAAATTGATTGTATTTTTATATCTTAAATAAAAATTATTAATATTATTACAGAATCATTGTTGAAATATAGTATCTATTATTGTATGGGGTCGCATGTGAAGAAGTGCCTCACCTTCATTATTGTGTTCAAATTTATATACCTGGAGTGTTTTTTAAAAAAATAAGCTCTACCCGAGACTCTACAAGAATGTTATATAATATTCAAAGGAAGTTTTTCATGTGCGATCTGTGTATGTTTTGGAGTCGAAAAAAATTGTGAGTCATGATTACTGGACAAGAATCCACAGCTACAATCTACCAGTGTTTTACAAGATTAATAACAAATTCCAGGTTCCAAATCCCAAGAGGTGGTAAACACCAAAATAAAAACACTTTACTGTAATTATCCTTTCTTTTTGGCTTTATTTTCAGTGTCAAATACTTCTCAGGCTAATATAGAGATAGCAAAACATGTCTATCTATTATTGATATGCCAACATTTCTTAAACAAAGTATTATTCGCAGGTCATAGCATCAATGACAGTAGGCAAAGACGTATCGGCCCTATTTCCTGACGTAGTAAACTGCATGCAAACTGACAATTTGGAACTCAAAAAATTGGTTTATCTTTACTTGATGAACTATGCCAAATCTCAACCTGATATGGCCATTATGGCGGTGAATACTTTTGTGAAGGTAACATTTTCAATTTTATTTGTTTTTTCCAAAATTCAAAAAATTGCTTATAGGATTGTGAAGACCCAAACCCCTTGATCCGTGCTTTAGCTGTGAGAACTATGGGCTGTATCAGAGTGGACAAAATTACTGAATATCTTTGTGAACCCTTAAGAAAATGCTTGAAGGACGAGGATCCTTATGTTAGAAAAACTGCTGCTGTTTGTGTCGCTAAATTATATGACATTTCTTCAGGTAACTTTTCTAATGAAATTTTGCATTCAAATTACTTAGTGCTGTTTTTTTAGGTTTAGTTGAAGATCAAGGATTCCTGGAACAACTCAAAGAACTTCTAAGCGACTCAAACCCAATGGTGGTTGCCAATGCTGTGGCTGCTTTATCAGAAATTAACGAAAGCAGCCCAACAGGACAACCTTTAGTTGAATTGAGCACGTCAACGATTAATAAACTGCTAACAGCATTGAACGAGTGCACTGAATGGGGTCAAGTGTTCATCTTGGACTCGCTATCCAATTACACTCCGAGAGATGACAGGGAGGCTCAAAGTATTTGTGAAAGAATCACACCAAGATTGGCTCATGCTAATGCTGCTGTTGTCCTATCAGCTGTTAAAGTTTTAATTAAAATGATGGAGATTTTACAAGGAGATGTTGAGTTTTGTAATACTTTGAGTAAAAAATTGGCACCACCTTTGGTTACTTTGCTTAGTTCTGAACCAGAGGTAAGTTTTTCTTGTTTTCTGGATATTTATTGTAATAATCATGACTAATTTGTAGGTTCAATATGTTGCTTTAAGAAACATCAATCTGATTGTGCAAAAGAAGCCTGATATTTTAAAACACGAAATGAAGGTAAATAAAATATTCATAAACATAATCTTATATAAAATATCATTTCTTGTAGGTATTCTTTGTGAAATACAATGATCCCATCTACGTAAAACTGGAAAAACTTGATATAATGATTCGTCTAGCTTCTCAAGCTAATATCGCCCAAGTTTTAAGTGAGTTGAAGGAATATGCTACAGAAGTTGATGTTGATTTTGTAAGAAAAGCCGTGAGAGCCATTGGAAGGTGTGCCATTAAAGTGGAACCATCTGCAGAGCGTTGTGTATCAACTTTGTTAGATCTGATCCAGACCAAAGTTAATTATGTGGTGCAGGAGGCTATTGTTGTGATCAAGGATATCTTCAGGTAAGAATTATTCTTGTCTACTTCTAACTTTTTTATTTAAATATTATTTTCTGACACCTCCATAAAACAAACACCTATAAATTTTACAACACGATTTTCTTAATCTTAACACCTCTAAATAATGGACCATCTGTTTACCTGACGCGAACAGTCTGTTGTCGCAAAAATAGAAAATTGAATGTAAATTCACCAATTAATTTTGTAGACGATTCCTGGTCATGGTCAACAAAATGTATTGATATTTACTAGAGGTTGTACCAATAAAATAAAATCAATTTTTGCTCTTATTTTAAGGATAAGTTTTTTCATCTCTGTTATTTTGATTTCTCTGGGAAATTTGAATAAAAATTCAGAAAATAAAATCATCTTTGGTAAATTCAACATTTGATGAAGAAACTGTCCTTTATTTTCAATAAGTAAAGTATAGGTACATGATGCTTTTCTAATATGTATACATAAGGTACTAGTTATATGTATTATAAAAATAGTTAACATTAATTAATTAGATACACTATCAATAGCCTCTCTCAAAACCTCTTCAATTTTCTTATATTTCCTTTCATTATTCAACAAATCAACATTTAGATTGATAACAAAACAATCATCATCATCCCTCCAAATGAAATGTAACCCTCTAGCCTTACAATATTCATGAATTTTCTTGTTTTGACAATTTTTACGATTAAAAACCTTGAAAGGACACAAAGGGTCGCTTTGTACCTGATAACCCAAATCAGTAAGCATGTCATGGAAATTTAATGAGAGTTTTCTTAAATTATGATGAGGTTTTGTGGAGTCGATAAGGTTTAAAGAATCAATTCCGGCTTGTACCAGGAAAGTGGGCAAAGAAGCAGAGAAGATATAGCCACTTCCTGAAAGGCGTTGGTGCTCTATTGTCATGTGAGAACCTGCACAAAATCCCCCAATAGAACCAATTGCGGTCTCCAATGTGGCAATAATCATGTCCAATCTCCAAGGATCTATGTTGAAATGTTCCATCAGTCCTTGGCCTTTGTCTCCAAGAACACCAAATGAATATGATTCTTCTAAGAAGACTCTTATTTTATTATCTTCTGCAACTTTTAAAAATTCTTCCAATGGCAGAATTTTGCCTGTTTTCCAGGAGACACCTTCGACAACTAAAAATTTCCTGGCTCTTCTTTTACTTTCCTTTTCATTTTGGACAATATTTTCGACTGCTCTCTTGAAAGATTCTGGGTTTTGATGATCAAAATGCACCACTTTGCATTTAGCCATCAGAAGGCCTTGTTCGATAGCACCATTGCAATTAGTGTCAGTAAATACGACATCGCTTTTTTTGCAATAGGCAGCAATCGAACTGGATATGGCACAAAAGCCATAAGAGTAAACGATGGATTCTTGCATTCCTAGAAATTGGGCTATGCGTTCTTCCAGTTCTAAATGAACATCAGTTGTACCTAGAATTTTTTTTTTGGTATTTGAACATTTACAAATTCAGGTGTAAACTCTTACCGTAAAATGCTCTTGGACCGCAAGTTCCAACACCGTATTTCCTAATAGTTCCTTCGCATACTTTCTTGATGTCCTCATTGTTTAGTACATTTAAAAAATTAGTTTTGGCCAAGTCAATGGTGTTTTCATCTTCAATTATTGCTGAAATTTCGATTTCGTCTTTGTCCTTGGCAGTATTTGCAAGTTTAACTAAAGGTTCTGGGTTAAATGTTGCCAATCTTTGAGCCAAAACATTTTCGTCAATTTTTTCGATTTTTTTCGAAGGCATTTTGGTTTTGGATGAGTAATACAATAGTACTGGAACAACTGATAAGTGATAAGGCGACTTCCACAACACTAAACTACGCAACAACTATATTTACACTTGAAACTTTCCGTTATGGTCCTTTAATTGTTTAATTTGTAGTTTATTGCCCCCTTTAAATTTTTAATTTTCCAAATATTTATTTTTTAAACTATATTTTTCAGGGCCGGATAAATTTTAATTTAGGTTAATTAACTTTGTTGACGTTTTTATTTTTATGATGGCGTGGCGACACTGCAACCTGAAGTTGGCTATTGATAATAATTGAAGTGGCATTTTCTACCAAAGCCAACGTGTTAGAAAGAGAACGCTCGATTGTAGGAGGCTTTTAGTTATGAAAGGATTTATTTGTCCCTTTGTTCGCTGTTTCTGTTGGCTCTCCGGAGAATTTATATATTTGAATGAATTTTCTATGGATTATGATGATTTGAAGTTCGGAATTGTGTATTGCATTATGCAGTCTGAAAAAACTATACAAAGATTCAGTTAACAGAATCCTAGATCCAGCACTTTAATATTGTGCTCAGGCCACAATTAATTCACATCAAATAAGACCAAAAACTTACCAGAACAAACAGTACCTATGAGAAAGTAGGGACTAAGTTTTCTCTATTCTATGTACTCTAATTGTTTTCCCATTTAATTTTGTTGCATTGGGTCAGATTTTCCTATGGAGAAAATAAAATGGGTGCAATAACACAGCCCTGTTTAACGCTTGTAGTTATTTGAAATGACCCTCCTTGTCCATCATTGTTCAGGACGGTTGCATTCGTATTATCATGGACCAGGCGGTGTATCTGGATGTACTTTTGCGGACACCCAACACCCAACCTTTGCCAATATTCTCTGTATATTGGTTGGGTCTTAAGCCATACTGCGTCTCTTGGAAGTTCTCTGCGGCATTTGGGATTAGACAATTTGATAATATCCTGGCAAGTATCTTTCCCACAACAGAAAGTAAAGATATTCCTCTGTTGATTCCATATTGACTCTTGTCTGCCTTTTTGAAAATGGCGAATATGGAGGCATTTCTAAGTCTTAGCAATCCATAATTTACTTATTAGGATTTGGGCACTTGTGGGGCCTTCTTGCTTAAAAATTTCAGCAGGAATGCCGTCTACCAAATGACTTATTGTTCTCCAGTTGTCTGATTGCCTTCTCAACCTCCTCTAATCTGGAAACCTACCTCAGTTCTTGTTTTATTGGTTTCTGTGGCATTTTGTTGAAGATGTCATTATGTGTTAAATTCTGATTCTTTATTAAGTAGATCCTGAAAGTGTTCCTTCCAACAAGAATCAATGGAAGAACTGTCTTTAAGCAGTCTTGTGCCATCTTTGGATCACAAGGGTTTGTCTGTATACCATCTAAGAAGGCCCATTGGTTCTTTAATGCTCGCGTTTGCATTTGAACTTTTGCATTTGCTTGTTGGTATTGCCTTTTTTTACAGTCGAGCTGGGGTCGCTCCTCTATTCATTATGTGCCTTTCTTTTTATTTCTATAGGGTCTTAAATTTTAGTTTCTTTCTCATCAAACCAGTCTTTTGTATGTAGCCGACCGTTTCTTCCAAGGCAGATGTTATTGCATTCTTCAATATTTTTCAACTTCTCAACTCTTAGGAGTTTGTCCTGATTTGATCGTCTTGAAGGCGTTCTATGTTAAATTTGCGCTTGAACTGCGTTTTTTGACATCAGTGCTTTGGTGGGATGCACAAGTTCATTCTGGCTCGTATCAGCCGATTGCCAGTCCCAGCAGTTCACATTTACTGATAAGATTTACATCACACCAGTTGGAGAATTCATTAATTTGATCTAACAAGATATGGCAATCTTCCATATTATGAATAACTTCAGAAAAAAATAAGTCATAAGTCATTGGCCAAGAGAATGAACATACATCATGAATACCGTATTAGGGCACTGTCATTAATAAAAATCTTAAACTAAAGGAGACAAGTATCCTCCTTACGGTACACCTGACAAGACAAAAAATTATTATTATTATTATTATCCATTGAGCAATAGGAAGCGATGAAACACCGATGAGTCTATTGCTTGTAATTGTTCCACAAAGTCTCTAAAAATTTTGATTTTGTTATCACTTTTTCGTTACAGGTAGTGTACTACCAGTGTGTTGAGGAGGCTTGTTAAATTTTTATCTATTTTTTTTTGTAGTTTGTTTTTGAAACTGTTTTTGGTAGATACACTTACAGTTTCCGCACTCAGTGAGTTCCATTTGTATACCACTCTATTACTTAAAAAGTTTTTCCTTCCAAGAAGAGCAGATTTTTCCTTTCTCAGCTTTTGATGATGTCCCTTGCTTTTCTTTCATTCAATGTTGTGAGGTTAAATCTCTGTAGTCTCAATTCGTATGGTACATTACGAAGTTCCGATGGAATTTTGGTTATTCTGCGTTGGACGCGTTCCAGAAGAACAGTGTAGCCATATTCCAGTCTTGGTCTGATGTAAGTTATGTAAAGCTTTTTAATCATGTTAATGGACTTGTTTTCGAATGCTTGTCTCATTAGCTAAATGAGCTGATTGACTTTTTCAACAGTTTTGGATACGTGTGTTCCTCATTTGAGATCATTTGTGATGTACACACCAAGATCTTTGTGTTCTTATACTTCCCTTAGGTCAACATTGTTTATTTGGTAGTGGTTTTTTGGGTTATTTCGACCAATATGTAGAACTGGACACTTACTTTCATTTAGCTTCAGCAGCCAGGTGTTTGGCCACGTTTGTATGGTGTTTATGTCATTTTTTAAATGCTGGACTTGCATTAGTGGGTTGCGGTAAAGTTTCTTGTCATCTGCGAATGACTCGGCGTTTGTTTCAATAAGGGGAGTTAAATCCGAGATGAAGATTATAAAGAACAGTGAGGCCAACACCGAGCCTTGAGGAACTTCGCTGATAACTGGATGACGATCAGACTATGCTCCGTTTGCTCTAACATGGAATTCTCTATGCCTTAGAAAGGAGTTGCTCCACCGTGAATAGTTCCCTCTTATTCCGAAGTGATTCAGCTTGTAACAGTCGTTTGTGTGGAACTGTATCAAAGGCTTTTTGAAAATCAAGGTAAATTACATCCACTGGTTTTCTTTGGTCAATCTCTTTGGTAAAAAGCTGTGCTGTGATGCTGGAATTATGTTGTTTTCTAGGACGAATGCTGTAGTTTCCTTGGCTGATTGGCCGGTAGTTGGCGGGGTCGTATTTATCTCCACCCTTGTAAATTGGGATGATAATTGCTTGCTTCCACATGTCAGGTAGGGTACCCTCGTTGATTGAGTTTTGGAACAGCTTGGCTAGCAGCAGCAATAGCACGTTGCCACATTTTTTCAAGAATACTGCCAGTATTCCGTCAGGTCCTGGGCTGGAGTAGGTTTTAGGGTCCTGAAGAGCTGATTTTCTCTGGTAAAGACAAAGTGGAATTGTTCAGCAAATACATTACAATGTCACGGCTCTGGGCTGGGTGACCGAAATCTTGGGTTCGTTTATTCCAAAATCAAAGTCCAATTAACAAAACAATAATTTATTCCACGATACTACACACTCTGATACTAGTTACTTCACTAATTAACTCAAACAACTGAACTCTCACAATAATCACTATCTAAACTGTATCACAGCCAATCCTAAACTTAAATACTACTAACTAATACCGGCCTTTATATAATCTGACATCTATTCTTGTGAAATCCAGAATAAACGCGACAGCCCTTTTTCCCCGAATAGCACTGTAAAATCTAGAATCCGCTGTCCAATTCTGTACACTCTGGCGCCTCCGCCAGATTCTCGCGACACTGCCCTCCTCTTAAGGTCCGGATAAACTTCGCGCCCATGATATTTTGTTAATCTGTCCAAATGTGCAACTTTCATTTTACTCCTGGTGTATTGCTGAACTCGATAAACCAAATCATTAATCTTCTTGATTATTCTGTAGGATCCTTCCACACTTAATCACCTTCTTGAAATCTGGCTTAATTGGCTTTCAAGTTGTATTTGGTCTTCATTCGGTCACTGGTTAGCTGAATATGCTCCGGAGCTAAATCATGTATCCCCAGAAGTCCTGCCCTTACTTCGTCGACATATTCTCGAATTTCTTTTCGTTCTTCTTCAGGTATTCCAAACATCATATTGCAAGGTAACCTGAGTTCCCTTCCAAAAACGATTCTAGCTAGACTTTCACCTGTTGACTCGTGAACTCTGTAAGCCATTTAAAATAGAGGCAAATGTTTGTCCGAATCTCGCTGGTTCTTTGCGACCACTTTTGTCAGGTGTTCCTCTATGGTCTTATTGAATCGTTCTACCATGCCAGCAGACTGTGGATGTAAAGGTGTGGTCCTTTTTTTGGTGTGGTCCAAATTTTCTTAAAGATGGCAGATTCGAAGTTCAGTCCCTGATCTGAATGCAACTCTAGTGGCACACCGTGACGACTGAAAACTTCATACACTAGCACCTGGGCAATAGTGATGGCTTCTTGATTGGGAATAGCGAAAACTTCTGGCCATTTACTGAAGTAATCCATGATAACCAAAATGTATTTGTTACCACGCTCTGACTCAGAGAACGGTCCGGCAACATCTATCGCTATTCTTTCAAATAGGAGACCGGCGTTGTACTGTTTCATGGGTCCCCGAGATCTTAGTTTAGGGCCTTTACTGGTAGCACAGATGTTGCATTTTCGGCCCCAGTTTTTAACGTCTTCATGATAGTGAACCCAGTGAAAAATGTGCCCTTGAAGTTCCGTCATGTATTTCTTATAATCTTCTACTCGATCTCTTGGTAGAGATAGAACTTTCAATTTTAATGGCTCGCCTTCTTTTAGTGAAATTACTCTGTAACCAACCGTGTACACCCGTAATTCCAGGTTTCGCCAAACATTCTTCTGTTTTGTCACTATATTTATGAAAAATATTTATTGCTTTTCTAGAAAATATCCAAACAAATATGAAAGTATCATCAGTACATTGTGCGAAAATCTCGATACACTGGACGAACCAGAAGCTCGTGCCTCAATGGTATGGATTATCGGTGAATACGCCGAACGAATCGATAACGCTGACGAACTCTTGGACAGTTTCCTGGAAGGATTTGCCGATGAAAACGCTCAAGTACAGCTTCAGTTACTAACAGCCGTTGTAAAACTGTTCCTAAAACGACCACAGCACACTCAAGGTCTAGTGCAACACGTTCTAAGTTTGGCCACTCAAGATTCTGATAATCCCGATTTGAGAGATAGAGGATTTATCTATTGGAGATTATTGAGTACCGATCCGGCCGCAGCTAAGGAAGTAGTTCTTGCTGATAAACCACTGATTTCTGAAGAAACTGACTTATTAGAGCCTACACTGTTGGATGAATTAATATGTCACATTTCATCTTTGGCTAGTGTCTATCATAAGCCTCCTACAGCTTTTGTGGAAGGGCGCAGTGCTGGTATAAGAAAAACGTTACCAGCGCGTCAAGGGTCTGAAGAAGCTCCTACTCAGGAAGCAACAGTTATTCCAAATCAGGAGAGTCTCATTGGAGATTTATTGTCAATGGATCTTGGGGGGCCAACTATACCCACTCCAGCTGCTGCACCTGTTGTTGCTCCAACTAGTAATGTGGATCTGTTAGGTGGAGGATTAGATGTTTTGGTAAGAATTGTATTTCAAGTTTATATTTTACACCTTTTTGATTCTCAAAAAAGTTACTATAGCAGTATGAAAAATTTGTTTCAGTTGGGTGGTGGTCCAGAAGTAACCAGCAACGTAGGTGCTGCTCCCTCAACCACAGGCCTTCTAGGTGACATCTTCGGAATCACAACAACACCTACAATGTACACGCCACCAAAAGCCTTATGGTTGCCGGCCGACAAAGGCAAAGGCCTGGAAATTCAAGGCACATTTTCTCGTAGATCGGGACAAATTTACATGGAAATGACGTTGACCAATAAGGCGATGCAAGCAATGACCGGATTCGCAATTCAGTTCAACAAAAATAGCTTCGGTTTGGCACCTTCGGTTCCGATGAACGTGACTGCGCTGCAACCAGGACAAAGTTTGGAGTATAGTTTGCCTTTGAGTACTACTGGACCTGTGCAGAGGATGGAACCGTTATCCACTTTACAAGTGAGAATATGTAATTTTATAAAAATTGTTTTCCCTGAATCCATAAGTTTCTATAGGCCAATTATTAAATAAAAATTCTTTTTTTTTTTTTTAGGTTGCCATTAAAAACAATGTCGACGTATTTTACTATGCTTGTCAAATTCCCCTTCAAGTAATCTTTTTGGAAGATGGCACCTTAGATAAACGAGTATTTTTGACTACTTGGAGAGACATTCCTTCTGCTAACGAGGTAAATACACAATCAACTAATATATTATGTTTTTTAACAAAAACTACTTATTTTCAGATACAGTACACGTTAAATGACATCAACGGTGGCACGACCGATTCCATTTCTAATAAAATGACTCGAAACAACATTTTCACAATAGCCAAGCGTAATGTGGAAGGTCAAGATATGCTCTATCAGTCGCTGAAGCTCACGAACAATATTTGGGTGCTTCTCGAATTGAAGTTGACTCCAGGGTTGAGTTATGCGACCCTGAGTCTAAAATCTAGGTCCTTGGAAGTGGCTCCTTTTGTATTTCAGGCTTATGAAATGATTTGCAAGAATTAATCAAGTTTTTAGGCTCAAATTATTTTATCTTTCAAATATTTAGAATTTTATAGGATTCTTTTATTAATAATTAGTTATTTAATAGACACTTTATTGATTGTATATTATTGCGAATTTTGAGGGCTAGTATTCGTCTGATAAATTTGAAAAACCCGAATTTCTGCTTTTACAAAATATAGATGAGTGTTGTAGCAAAAACTAATTAGGGCATTCCAATTACATTTCATAATGCAATTTTACATGTGATTGCATTTTTCAAATCGTGCAACATTAATAATTAATATATCTGTAATCTGTAACAAAGTAAGGTAATCTGTTTTATTAATTTTATTCAGAGCTGGCAACAGACTAGCATACATTTGCGTCATACATGTTTGTTCATGTTTTCCTGAGCGTGGGCAAAAATCTGCAAGCATGTACTTGCATACAAGAATATCGGTGTGTGGCTCTGGTGAAAAATTTAAAAATAACCCACCAAAAATTTGTTGAAAAGTTAAAATGTCCAAGTTTCCTTATGAGCAACTTATTCCCAGAACTAAAAATTGAAATTTTTTAAAAGCCAACAGAGTTGGATCTAAGACTTCCTCTAAAGCTGGGAATAATATTCCCAAAATTTTGTTATTTTCCCCATTATTAAATCACAACTTCACATATCCTATTCACAATCCGATGTCCACAGGTAAAGGTAAATTTATTACCTTTCCCTATCAAATAGCATTGAAAGGTGATAAATTTTACCTGTACCTGTTAGGATTGTGAATGGCTAATAGAAGTAATTGTTTACAAATATTGTGCAATGAAAATATGTAGATAAGATATTTCTGCAATCAATAATTGTGATAAATAGGTGGAAGTTTCATTGATTACTACTACACATTCCTATTCCTTGAGGATCTCAAAAAATGAATGGTGCAATATGGTAATCAAATTTTCCCAATAAAAACATTAATAGACTTTTGGATCACATTAAGGATTTATTAAAAACAAAGCTTAAATTATAAGATAATTATTGAATTTAATGCTGTTTACGTCTGAAACTGCATCCTTCTGTTAATCTAGCTTTGCCTCCGGTGGATGTGCACAGGATGGTGGAACAACCCTTGCATGGTACAGCACTCTGGGCGTGTGAGAAGATTGTCGAAATGGCGTAACAGCCCGGGCATTTAACGTCCATAAAGTAGCTGTTCGGATGCTGTACCAAACGCTTCTTTTTGTGGGCCCTCCTTTGGTTTTCCGGGCTGGGGTGCAATAAGTCGACTGCTAAAGGCATCTAAAACCGAACAAAATACCTGGTTAGTGGGCACAATTTATACGTTAAACGATAGAGGATCGTTTGTGGAACGTTTTAGAAGCATAAAACTCACTTTTTGACTGTTTTTTCGCTTTAAAATCAAAAAAACTGATTGAAACACACGTGGTAGCTCGGCGATTCAACCATAAAAAGAACTGTTGACAGTTCGGCTGTCAGATGGGGTAAAAATTTTCAGGCTGCCAACTTAATAGTTGTAAACAAAAATTTCCTATTACGTGACGGTTGGAACCAGACATACGACATTTCAAACGATTTCGGTTATTTGTAATATCGCAAAGTACGGAAAAACTATTAGAAACATGTAAATCATGTAATTAGGCGTAAAAGTTGATGTTTATTCTGGACCCGGATTCCGAACCCACGATCAAGAACTTATCTAGATTACAGATCAAATTCCGAACGGAATAGATTGACTCCGAACCAGGGCTGGAACTCTGTATCGGATAGAGATCGTTATCCCTATCGCTATGGCACTTGCTGTCTTCTTCTATCTTGTCGAAATCAGTAGAGAGGAGACGTCAATGGAGATAGAGAAAATATCTCTATCCGTTACAGAGTTCCAGCCCAGTTTCGAACTAATTCTAATCTAAAGCCGTTTTCTCGCGTCCACTTTTTTGACATTGTTTCAAAAAAACCGGTTTGAAACAGTCAATGGAAACATCATTGCTTTGTTTCAAACCTGTTTTGAACCAATGTCAAAAAAAGTGGACGCCAATAAACGGCTCTAGAATCAGGGTTGTCGTACGCTGATCCTAAACTAGTTCAGGATCGATCCAGAACCGGAACTGATTCTTGTTGAACCTGGAGCAAAGAACTGGGCCCGGATTTCGAACATACGATTCGATAGTATCGCCTAAACTTATATGAATACAGATAGACGATACTATCCAATCGTGGATTCGCAATCCGGGTTCTACCTTTTCAATTTATTAGACGTCTTTTTCTGTTAAAAATGTTTTTTAACCGTTTTAAACTGGTTTGAACCCTCCATTTTCGTGTTACAACGGTGACGTTATGTACGACAACGGTGTAACCAGATTTGAAATGATCTTAATGTCAGTGATTTTCCTCTTTCTTTCTTCATCAACTATCGAGTGGAAAAACGAGGGCAAAAATAATGAAGAGTAAAAAGAGCGTTAAATTAAGGCTGAGTTCGGTAATTGCATCTGTGAGAAAAATCAGTATACCAACACCTTTTGGAGCAAAAATAGAGAAAATGGTCCTTAGCCTTAGCGATAAGTATTCCTTAAAGTGACATTTCTCCATGTAAAAATGTCATTTTAAGGAAAACTTATTGCTAATAAGGCTTCCTTAAAATAGTCGGTGCAAACGATTATAAGATCGTTTCAAACCTGATTGCATCGTTGTCATTCCAGGGCATTAGGCGCTTATTCCTTTCAAAAAGTGTTTTTTGTTGCACCTGAAGTGCTCAAGCCTGAATCAAACCATTTAAATGCACGAAAGCCAGCGCATCTGTTCCCTTCAAATCGGGGTCGACTTACACCGGAGCGAGTAGCTCCAGTGCTCTAAACACTTGAAAAGAATTCAACTATTTATCGTCCATCTATCTATATTTATAATTAGGCGATCTATCGTATCGTGGGTTCAAAATCCGGGCCCAGTTCTTAGCTCATGGTTCAACAAGAATCGGTTCCGGTTCGATTCTGAACTATTTTCTTGGGCTCTTGATATTTAACCAATAACCAAGCCATAAGTTTGAAATCGGTAGGACAACCCTGAGTCTAGATTAGAATTAGTTCGAAACTGGTTCGGAGTCAGTCTATTCCGTTCGGAATGTGATCTGTAATTAGAAATAAGTTCTTGATCGTGGGTTCGCAATCCGAAACCACAATAAACATCAACTTATACGCCTAATTACATGTTTTCCAATAATTTTTCCGTACTTTGCGATATTTCAAATAACCAGAATCATAGGAAATTTTTGTATATAACTATTAAGTTGGCATCCTGAAAATTTTTACCTTATTTGACAGCGGAATTGTCAACAGTTCTATTTCTGGCAGCTAATTTTCAATTTTCCACTGTGCCTTGCTGATGAATTTTAATTAACGTGTGCCGCGCACTGTCCTAACCAACCGTACCTTATTTGAGATCGACGAAAAAAATTAACTCACAATCACAGCCTGAATCGCAAACAATCAATCGAGGTATGCGGGTGATGTCACCACTATCAGCTGCTAATATTGGTGACGTCACACGCAGACCAGCTGTCGATTCGAGTACTGGCGAGCGTACGCTTTATTAGGATGAGCAATCTTAGCCGCTTTCCCAGTGACAAATTTCAAGGTGCTCCACACTCGTAGCTTCACACTCTGGTGCCCCAAACAATTATTGTGTCACTGGAACGCACCCTATACTTTTAGGCATCCGTGTTTTTGATGCACCTATCTCTGGATACACCCATGAAATTTCAGGTGCTTGAGAGCGCAGGTGAGAGGAAAAACGAACAGTTCAGTTGCGCGAAACTCTATGCACTAAAAAATATATAAACAGTCCAGGGCTGGTATTCTGGTTCTCGAAAACGCTCACCGCTTTTCAGTCGCTCGGCACTTTCAATGTAAATTTGCATTTAAAGTGCTGAGCGACTAGAAAGCGGTGAGCGTTTTTGAGAACCAGAATTCCGGCCCAGGGCGCTCTAGAGCAGTTCAGGAGTTCCTTATAGGCCCGTATTCATAGTCGATGTTCAAGGTTGGGTCTACGTCACAACTGGTGATTTGGCTTGAGGGGTAGGGAAGGGGGGAATTTGTTCCACCCAGGCCTACAGTGACTTTATTACCACAGTGGCGACAATTGCGGTCTCATTTTTGATTGGTTCAAAAATCCCATATGTTTATATTGAAAATGCCGCCATCTTGTTCCCAACCTCTTGTTACTTTTAAATATGAATATATAGGATTTAGGTGAACATCCATCATAAAACATGGAAAACAACGTATTTGATGAACCTGATAATGGTCATCAAATATTTTAATTTTTTATGATAGATGTCTATTTAAATCTTATATATTAATATTTGAAACTAACAGGAGGTTGGGAACAAGATGGCGGCGGGAACTCTATTGTCGCCACTGTATGTAAAGGTTTATTTAGCCACTGTACCCAGGCCATATGAGGATAGATTATCCTGTAGTATAATATAGTATAGTAGTGTGTATCATCATAAAGCTTACTTGCGAAATTCGCTTTTTTTTAACATTCGACAATTTGACATTTTATACCTGCAGAAAACGTCAAATTGTCGTAGCAATGTCAAAGAAAGAGCTAATTTCGCGCAAGTGAGAATGAGGCATAAAGCTTACTTTTCATGCATCCGTTTTTCCGTCAATCGGTTGATTCGGAAGTATTCCTATTGGTCCAATATTTAGGCGCCAAGATATAAAATCTGTTTTTTTTTTAAAGATAAAAGTCAAAATGACATTCTGTTGGCAATACAATGTAAAATTGTCAAGCTTTTAAATTTTTTATGTAGAAAAGGCTTAAGGCTTGTGTTGCCAACATAGTTACTAAATTTTTGACTTGGGGAATTATCTTTAAAAAAAAAAACATACTTTATATATCCTAGTGGTCGGAGTTGGAGTGCCAACGGAGTACTAGAGTGCACTGAGATTGCAAGCCGAATTCAGCTCGAATGATCCTGAAATAACAGCTAGAGTCGTATTCGATTCGTAAGTTCACAGCAGGGAGATTCTAAAATCATGATTCGACACACGACTCGACAACGAGACGCAACTCGATACAGGCCCTGACTTCTCGAAAGGCTGTTCATTTGTACTGCTCTTCTTGCTTCAAGCAGATCTCAGTAGCTGATCGGCGTTCACTTGTCCCATAACTCTCATATAATAAACTCATAAATAGCAGCTCCTAGCAGATCTTCCTGATTTTTCGAGCATGTAGCAAGTACAAATGAACAGCCGTTATAACCGAATTTTCCCGACGAATATAGTTCATCAATAGTTCATTTTGTTACGTCATGAGTTTGAACGCTTTTTCACGTGGCTCCGGTTTAACTTACCGCAACATACTGTACAAATTCGAGTGGTATCGATGACGTCACTTTGTAACCGGGATAGGAAACGGTATGTCACTTCTCTAACTAGCTCGGCGATATGGTTACGTAGAACGAAAAAAAATAGAATTGTAAACAACTGAAAGCGGCAAAGTTGTGACAGATGTAGAAAGTTGTGCGTTTGTTAATTTTATTTTAAGTTTCTACCTCTATGATTTCTACCTACCTAATCTATTGACGAACATGGAAGCAATTGAAGTTAAAATGAAAATAAGGACATTTTGTTTCAAGATACACGTGAAATTTTGGTGCAGTTACTAGAGGGCAAGGAGAATACACACTCTAAGGACTGCTTATCGGTCTCGTTTTTGGTAATCGCTAGCATATTGATTTTGAACCATTGCGTCATAACTAAGTTGTCAGCTGTTTGTTTATAGTCTGGCAAGCGGTAAGTTGTTAGAGACGAAAGGGGGAAGAAAAGTGGGGCGTAACCTAAGAATATTCACTGACACCTCAACTGACATCGCTTGATGACAGCCATGTCTTTAAGTTCAGTGGCACCGAAAACACCAAGGAAATGAACCAATAAAATTATTAGATTTTTTTTTTTAAGTTTCGCAAATAATCACGTCACTGTGCTGTCGTTCAGGCTCTAACCAATAGAATCATGCCTCTGAATAATCACGCCTCACCACATCCATCATTTCGCAATGTTGCCGGTTTTTTTTCTTTTTTAAAATGCCACACATGCCTACATAGCAAAAAAAATATGTCACCAACTTGATTATTATCGTTTCCGTCAAGTTTGGCAAAGCAGCAAATTCCTTAGCAGTGCGCCGTTTGGCTGGCCAGACAATAAACAGCCTACGTCAAGGCGAGAAACGCCATGCTGCCTACGTCACAACTGGTTGTTTGGCGAGGGTAGGAGGGGATTTGTTACAAACAGGCCTTATGAGGATAGGCCATCCTGTAGTAGTAGTAGTTTGCATCATCCTTGACTAGAGGGTACATCAACTTATTAACACTAGGTTTGTAGAAATCACAAACCAGTTAGCGCGAATTTCATCGGTTGGAAACAGTCAGAAAGCTATTTTCAACCAATGAAATTCACTTGACTGATTTGTGATTTCTGCAGAAACAGACCTACTATTAACTGCACTGGCAAAAATATTGAAAAATCAACAGCTACTATTGTTCGTCGAATTTTATCTGACACTTTCCGTATGAGGAGCGAGGGGGTGAAGTATATGGCAAAAACAGAGGTGTGACGTCAGGTGACCATTGGCGCTCTAATGTAGGGTGCCACCAGCTCACATTCATTTCGAGTATCGGATTAAAGTCGACGGACTTTAGGTATGCTATAGATCGAATTAGACTTGACAGGTCTTTGGATTGCCTAATTTATAACATTTTTCTAATTGTTCATTTTCAAGTGGCAAATATTTTCAATGTCGTCATCATTTGACATACCGTTACTAACCGTTTTGTAACCCGGTTAGTTTAAACCGGAGCCAAGTGTTAAAGGACTATTGAGATTCCAACTTAGGATCCTCTGAAAAATCGTCTCTTTGTCGAGTCGTGTGATGAATCCCCGGCCATCGATCGAAGGGAAAAAGTAGGTTCAATTCGATAACTGTCAACTGTCAATTATCAGTTGTTCTGGTGTAGAAAACTTACTTGTTTTTGTTCTCTTATATTTGATCTAACTGAATCGGTAATATTTTTAGTTCACTTCTTGTGATCTATACCTTTACAGCTTCAAATTGAGACATATCACAATCAAATTGAGAACAAACATTTTCAAATTGAGATTAAACAAAATCAAATTGAGAACAATCAATTTCAAATTGGTACAACGTTCAATTACATGGAAACGGATGTTGTACCAATTTGGAATTGATTGTTCTCAATTTGATTGTTTTAAGTCTCAATTTGATTTTGTTAATCTCAATTTGATTGTGATAAGTCTCAATTTGAAGTTGTAAAGGTATAGAGTGGATCTGGATCATTTTTTTGTTGGTGGAGGAAAACTGATCCAACTACAATCGAACACGGTCTGGTTCACTTTTAAATTGATCCAGATCGATCTAGTCAATCGAATTGAACAGTTGAACAGCTCGAATACGCCTATTGCACAGATTAGTTGTATTTCTTTCACACCTAGGAGAACCTCCGGAACAGCTCCGGGGCTTCACGCGCTTATTCATTTCGAAAAGTGTTTGTTGCACCACGCATCTGTTCCCTGCAAATCGGGGGCGACTAAACACCGGAGCGAGTAGCTCGAGTGATTCAAACTCTTGAAAGGAATACAATCTTGGAATACAACTAGGCCGAGATTCTAAAATCACGATTCGACATACGACTCGACAACGATACCAGCCTTGTCGTGTCGAAAGATATAATTCCAATGAGATTTCTAACCTAGAATCGTCGGAAAAATCGTCTCGTTGTCGACTCGTATGTCGAATCGTGATTTTAGAATCCCCGGCCTATTAGCCTACTGTCACTGTCAATTTTGAACATCAAACTCAAAACAAATCAATCAATGAATTGTCAAATATGTCAAGGTGCTGTCATACAGAAGAATTTGCATTTTCAGAAAATGATGAAAATTTATAATTAAATTCACAGTAATTAGTATTGAAATACCGTTCAATAATTATTGAAATTATTGTTAAGTGCTTGGTTATTGTAGACATAAGTTGGTTTTGGTTGATAATTTCTGAAAAAATCTAACAAAATGGCAGCCACAAGGAGGTTGCAAAAAGTGAGTATAACTTTCGAAGGATTATTTTTCAAGGATTTGACATAAAAGTTGATTCTTTTTTTGCCTGCAAAACTCAGAACAGAGTTATTTTTGTATAAACCATGTGTTCATCGGTTATTCAAGGTATCTAAGAATAGAAAAATCTTTAGTTTTCATTCGAGTCGTGAAAAATGAAGACACAAAAGTTTCACAAAGAAATCTTATAATTTTTGTTCATTTGCAGGAATTGGGCGATATCAGAAACTCAGGCTTGAAATCATTCCGAGACATACAAGTGGACGAAACCAATATTTTAACTTGGCAAGGTCTAATTGTTCCCGTAAGTTGTTATTATTTTTATCTATGTACTTATGAGTAATTTTATTCAATTATGACCTTGTTTGTTTTACCTACTCATAGTAATAATATCTAAATCAATAATGGGTTGAAAATATCGAAACTATATCTTGAAAGTATTCACTTGAGTCTGGAACAGAAAAATCGAAAGCAGTTTTGGGATACCAATTATTCTAGTCTATTGTATTTCAGAAAATTCTTGTAGGCAGTAACAGCAGTTGATTTGTTTTACAAAATATCTTTTTTATTTTTATCTCTTATACGGGATATTGGATATGTTCATCATGAGAAACTAATGTATCTTTGAGCTCATTATAAGTGTATTTCTTCTCTTCTCACTATAATCTCTGCTTTATGCAGCTTCGCACTGATTTTTTTTTTTCATGTAGTTGTACTGATGTATACTTTGTGTTGGCTTCACAATAATAGGCATTCCAGTTTTATTTATTTTGCTGAAAATATTCAAGTTTTAGCTTTATCGTGCCACCCAGTAGGTACCAGTTATATCTCCCCGCTCTGCGGGGTGCATTCCATCCTGGCTAATGGCAGGTAGGACCACCAGCGTGAATTTGAGTTGAACAGTTTTGAACATTGAAACTTGCTTGGTTCGTGCCAACCCTTTTGTTGTTTTGGGAATACAGTCCACAAATTCATCTATTCACTTGTGTTATTGTGAAATTAAAAATGTAACTTCCTCCAGAGTGAATGTACAGGGTTATTGGTTTTAAATTTCACCCCTCTATCTTTTTTATTTGACATTTTAGAAAAAAGTGTCCGAAATAAAAGTTTTATGGTTGAAATAAAAAAAATTGAAAAATTCACTTTTGCATATACCTACAGGGTGTTTCAGAAAAGCTGGTCATACTCCAAATTTCTTATTTTAAATGGAATACCCTGTGTATTATTGGATATTTGGATTCTACATAAAATTCTGAGCAGATTTCATGTGATATATCCTATACCTAAGTTCAACTGTTTTGAAAATATTGACAGTTGGACATTGACTTTTTTGCAACTTTGACAGGCTGTAAAGCCTAAACGGTTAATTTTAGAGCAAAACCGATTTTACATTTTTATCTTGGATTTCAAAAACTATGAGTTGACCCCAATATTTGACATCAACTTTGAATTTAATCCATGACTGAAAATTCCAATTAAATTTAATCTTCGGTTAAATTCAAAGTTGGTGTCAAATGATAACTTGTGAAAATTTAAGAAAATAATGTAAGATCGGTTTTGCTCAAAAGTTAACCGTTTAGGTTTTATAGCCTGTCAAATTTACAAAAAAGTTAATTTTCAACTGTCAATATTTCCAAAACAGTTGAATATTCAGGGTATTCAATTTAAAATAATAAAGTTGGAGCACGACCAGCTTTTTTGAAACACTCTGTATAGGCAAAAGTTAGTTTTTCAAAAAATTTAATTTCAATCATAAAATTTTTATTTGGGACATTTTTTTCTAAAATGTCAAATAAAAAAAATAGAGGTGGGTGACATTTATAACCAATAACCCTGTACTTGTTTTCTCGCCATCCGGCAAAAAAGCTAGTGAGCTTTGATATTTGAAAACCAAACTTGATTTTTAGAATTTAATCAGTGTGTTTGGTTGTTCAAGGTGTATTTTGTAACGAAATAAAAACATCGTTTGTGAAAATTTAAACTGTAAACATTTACATAACCTTCCCACTCCAAGAAATCCCAAACAAAACAGCTAATATAACCAAAATTCAAAGATCCAAAACTAGGAGAGACAAAAAGAGAAATCTATGGGATAGCTATTCAAAATCACCCTCAGAGGAAAAATATAGGATCTACAGGATCCACAATAATCAACTTAAGAACAAAATAAGAGTCTCTAGGAGCGAATTTGAGAAAAAGCTTGCCTCCTCCCCTAACAATAAGCAGTATTTAAATATGTCAAACGTAATCTCAATTCAAATGTTTCCAAAATTAACTTAAAAAACTCGGATATCCTAATAACTGATGACTCTGAAATAGCTGAAAATTTTGCAGAACAATTCACAAAAGTTTACTCTCAGCACGAAGATGATGAGCTTCCCTCACTTTCAGACAGTATAAAAAATCGTAACAGATTAAGAACAATTCTCTTTACTAAAGAAAATGTTTCTGTAGCCATAAGAAGCCTAAAAAACTGACACCAGCCCTGGTCCCGATGACATACCTGTAATATTTCTTCAAAAATGTATTAACTATATCAGTAAACCATTGGCAGAAGCAATGAATGAAATATTGATGAATGGAAGATTACCGCATATATGGACGCATGCAATCGTAACCCCATTATATAAAAAGGGCGATAAGCAGTTACCCTCAAACTACAGACCGATAAGCCTAACATCCAACATAAGTAAATGCTTCGAGAAAGTAATTGCCAAAGAACTAACTCCGTTTCTTCTTGAAAACAACGCTATAACAGAACATCAGCATGGATTTTTACCAAAAAGATCAACCACGACTAACTTAACAACATGCATCAACTTGTGGACTCAAAGTTTTGACAGAAGTGAACAGGTTGATGTCATCTATTTGGATTTTGAAAAAGCGTTTGATAAAGTACCCTTTAAAAAAATGCCACACAAAATGGATCATTATGGTATTGATGGCGAGCTCTTCCGATGCCTATCAATCTTCTTGACAAAATAGTACATTAAAATACAAGTTTCATAAGACGTCATTTTATCGCACGAGCCCTATATTAGAAAACGAGCCGGAGGCGAGTTTTCTAAAGGGCGAGTGCGATAAAATGTCTTATGAAACGAATATTTTATACTATTTTTTCTATTTTGGTATTGTTTAATTAAAAAAAACAAATTTTTTTTAGAAATTTTATTCTCATATTTCGATTTCATATATTTAGGTTGGTAACATTACATGCCAAATATAGAAATCTTCTATTATAAAATCGCGAATGACAGTTCGATGGCCATCAGTCAGCCAGTGTCACCAACCTCCAATAAGTAAAAAAGGAGTGTCACAAAGAGCTTCTTTTCGAAACTACTTTTAGTGTCGAAAAGACTTCGATATGACACCAAAATAGAAAAAGAACTTTTCAAGTCAGGATAAATGGCAAGCTATCAACCATACATACATGTCTCAGCGATATTGCTCAAGGAACGGTGCTTGGTCCTATATTCTTTTTATGGTACATTAGCGATTTATCTATGCAAATACAAACTATTATTATATTTTTTGCTGATGACGCCAAATTATTCTCAAATTCGAACAACCATAGACAGCTCCAAGAAGACCTCGAAAAAATAGAAAAATGGAACAAAATGTGGGGCATGAAATTCAACGAGGAGAAATGTACAGTACTTAGCATAGGAACGAATAGAACCGTCCACAACTACCAACTAAACAACACATCTTTAACTCATGTTGACCAACAAAGTGATCTTGGCATTATTATAACCTTCGATTTAAAATGGGAGTCGCATGTCAGCAAAGTTGTAAAAAAGTCAAACGCTCTCATTTACTGCATTCAAAAAGCCTTCTCAGATAGATCAATAGAAACAATAATTCAATTGCATAAAACATAATATATTAGACCAAAACTTGAGTATGGAGGGACGATATGGAATCCATATTTTGCAAAAGATATAAAGTTTTTAGAAAGAGTTCAGAGGCGGGTCACAAAAATCCCAGTAGAATTGGCAAACTTGAAATACCCTGAAAGACTGAGGAGACTAAGTCTAACAATACTAAGGGAAAGATATTTGAGAGGACACCTTATACAGATATATAAGATATTGCTGCCATATTACCAAACAAACCTTAATATATTTCATGCAAATACAAATACACAGCTAAGAGGTCATAGCAAGAAATTGGAGAAGAAAAGAAATGCCAAACTTCCCAGAAAAAACTTTTTAAGTAATAGAATCGTTTATCATTGGAATGCGCTATCTGAGGATACAGTTTGTGCTCCAAGTATCAATTCTTTCAAAAATAGACTTGACACTCAACATGAAATACTAGAAAACATTGTTTCGCATTTCGGCCAGTTATAAGTTATTAGTGGAAATATAGAATGAAAACTATTGTGAAATGTAACCATCAAATAATCAACAGTTTCATCGGTCATAACCGCTTACTGTTGTATATCGTAATCATAATCGTAGACAAAACACTTTGTAATGGCACTTTTTGTTGGTGTAGCCAAACATTTTTGAGAGAAAGGTCTACATTTACTATATGAAATAAAATGTGCATGTGTAGAGAGATACTTGGGAGGTACTCAATTTGAAGAACTCTTAATGTTTTTCTATTTTAATTGTGTTAGTTATTCCATTCCAAAATGTCTTACAATCTTCAAGTTCGTGTTTGTAATTTTCAAGTTCAACAACACAATCTTTCTGTAACCAAATAATTCTATGCAATTTTTTTTTCTTTCAGGATAGTCCCCCATATAATAGAGGAGCATTTAAAATAGAAATCAATTTCCCTGCAGAATATCCATTCAAACCGCCAAAAATCAGTTTTAAAACTAAAATATACCATCCCAATATTGATGAAAAGGGCCAAGTGTGCTTACCAATAATTAGCGCGGAAAATTGGAAACCGGCCACCAAAACGGACCAAGTGATTCAAGCCCTTGTCGCTTTAGTAAACGATCCGGAACCCGAGCATCCTCTTAGGGCAGACTTAGCCGAAGAATACTTGAAGGACAAGAAAAAATTTACTAAAAATGCTGAGGAATATACGAAAAAGCATAGCGAAAAGAGACCAGCTGATTAGAATCAAATTTGTCTTTTGAACTATCAACTATGAACTCGCCTTAAAAAACTTTTACTAAATAAATAAATTAATTAAAAATTAATTGTGGACTTAAAAGTAGAAAATTTTATTCATTGTAGAAAGACAAACTGACAATACTTTTTCTCTTTTTGTCATTAATGTAATGACTTTTTCAGTTTGTAGTACCTATTTTAAATATGGCTTTATTGGTGAAAGTTTTGTAATATGCAAATGTGTTCTTGACTTAAATGTTCAATTTTTAATGCTTGGTATTTTAATATCGATATTCAAATGCTAAGATATATATTTCGCTATAGTAAAATAAGATTTTCTGGTTATTGGTCCACTTTTTTTTTTATTTTTTTTTTATCATTAAGTAAATGCATTTCTTAGAATTTTTTCAAGTTTTTTGTATCCTTAAACCTCTAGTGGATCTGTGATACCCAGAACAATCATTGTTCCAATGGATGAGGTCACTTTTCTTTTGGTGTCTTCTAATGATAATTAAGTTTTTGTTTGATGCTAAAAAATTTAGATACCTAAGTTATTTGAATATTTTGCTTTTTCTTCTGTTGGACATCAACCAGAATGTTGTACATTTGTTTAATAAAAATTATAATTCAAAGACTAATTGGACTAATTCTTATTTGGACGGTCATATCTTATGAATCAGCAGGAAACAGGTACTCATTAGGTGAAATTGAAAAAATTATATGTAGAAAACTAAGGAAAACAATTTAAAAGCAACCTTGATGGGGGAAAAGCAAATGGGTGGAACTGAACAAAAAATCACTCCTGCGATTACTAGGTTTTGAATATTATTCGTAAGCGATGATTATCATAAAGGCATTGATTCAATTAACTGCAGACCTGAAGCTAGCAAACTATAGAGACAGAGTATATTCGGAAAGATTTATTTAGAATTTAGGTATACAAAAAATACATAAATATATAATGTGTATTACTTTAGGAACTTAATAAATAAAATAAATGACAACAATTTAAAAATTATGAGGCACATTTGGGTTGTTAATCTGACAATAAACTAATGTAATAGTTTGTTTTTTTTGTACTTAACATAATAAATTTATTTGCTTAAAATCTACTCGAGTACTCAAAGACCATATTCCTTAATCAAATTTCCAGCAATAACCAACTTTTGAATTTCGGAAGTGCCTTCGTAAATTTCAGTTATTCTCGCATCCCTATAGTGCCTTTCAGCAGGCATATCACTCACATATCTAAAGAAAACATTTGTGAATCTTTAATAAATAAGTAATACAGAAAAACTTACCCCATTCCACCCAAAATCTGTATACACTGATGGCTCAAGTACGTGGCAGCTTCACTTGCAGCCAATTTAGCCATTGCTGCCTCTTTTGTGAAAGGTTGGTGGTTGTCTTTTAGCCAGGCAGCTCTCCATGTCAGTAATCTTGCGGCATCCAGTCTGGTAGCCATTGTGGCTAGTTTACTTTGGATTATTTGATGCTGAAATTTAATAATTACTTTGTAACTAAGTATAATTTAGATAAGGTAATTTGAATATTAAATTGATAATTTAAAGTCTACTTGAATACCATATTAAATAACATTGTAAATTGTAAGACAATGAAGAGAAAATGGGATATTTGGTTAGCTACAGACCGGTATTGAACTTATTAGTTTTTGTCAGTGCAACGCAAACCATACCAACCTAAAAAACACCATTGAAATAACAACCACAGGTGATTGGTATGAACCCGAATCAAAATTAAACCTACCTAAATTTTTTTTTTGAAAGTACATGTATATCACTGAAATATATCAAATCTATTGGAACTCGATCTACCTAATTTACCCCAAAATTCTAGCAAAATTAGTCTACTGAAAGGGTGAAGTGGCTGGAAAAGTTCCAGACAAGACATAGCTAGAGGGCGCAAAAGTTGACTGTGGACAAAATACTTTTTTTCAAGAAAAGGGAATTCACTAATTACAGCCAATCTTCCTTATTATAAAAATGGATGGCCACAAATAAATTGTAACGAAACTTTATAATGCGATCTCATTACCTCTATCAGGAATATTCAGATTGTACTGAGTGATATTTGACCAAATATTACCTTATAAAGTTGATTTCCGAAGCTCAGTCTTTTCGAAGAATAATCCAAAGCCACTTCCAAAGAAGCCTGAGCAATACCTAAAGCTTGCCCAGCGATACCTATTCTACCAGAATCCAAGCTCATCATGGCTATTTTGAATCCAAGGCCAGGCTCCCCCAAAATATTCTCTTTGGGAACTTTGCAATTGTCAAACATCAGAGCCCGAGTGGAGGATGCCCTTATGCCCAATTTGTCTTCGTTTTTGCCCAGATCTAATCCATCTACAGGTTTTGGTATGATGATTGCCGATATGCCTTTGTGCTTCAGGGCCTTATTTGTTGTGGCAAATACGATTCCCGCCTCACTCTCAAACCCGTTAGTAATCCATTGTTTTGTACCATTTATAACGAAATTATTGTCTTCAAGTGTCGCTGTTGTCGAGGCGGCTCCTGCGTCTGAACCATTGCCTGGTTCCGATAAAGCAAAACATCCAATCTATACAAAAAAATTAAATTTATATAGGTAACTATAATAATGAATGTGTTGGTGAATTAAGGACCTTTTTTCCTGCTGTAAAAGGTCTGACCCATTTTTCCTTTTGCTCTTGAGTGCCCCATTTCATTATTGGGCCTAAATATAAAGAGTTATTGACTGACATTATTACTCCTGCACTAGCACACCTAAAAAAAACAAACCAGATAGATGTGTTTCAAAAACTAATGAAAGCAAAGAAAATATTTATAGATTGGCAACGATACAGCGTCGTTGAGGATTTGGGTATACCTAAGTGCTTCAATTATTGTCAACAATATTGCAACACTGTGCAAAGTTTGTGCAGGGGAACCTCATATTAAAGACTTTCCGAAATTGAACACAATATGTAATAACTGTCAGACAGCGAATGAAAAGTATCATTTGAAATATAAGATTTAAATATCCTTCGATCCAAGATAGATTAAATGGATAATGGTAAAGTTTCGGGTAAAGTTTATATGAAGTCAATCCAAACTGCTAGGGACTGCCTTATTTACCAATATATCCCGATAAAAATTATTTAATTTTATGATGACTAAACCCCGTATGAATATTTTCTTGCCCAAACCCAACTTCAGATTCCTAGATGGCCTCTTCTAGTTGGTCAAATTTTTTATGCTGTTCGGATTGACTTCGTATAAACTATAGTAGAAATGGCAAAAAACCTACCGGAATTATGGATTCATAAAAATCTGTAGTCATTGGAGATTGATATGGTTAAAGAAAAGAGAAAATATCGGGAAATGAAATACTTAACGATTAAAATAAATTAGGACAATACATTTTTAAATGTAATACATTTAAATATTAGGTGTATTTACAAAAAAATCAACCAGTTTTTGTTCACTTTAAGGCCTATAAGTGCGGTTTCACACTATGCGTTTTTAACGCTGCAAGAAGGGATGCGTTTTGACCGGATGAACTCTACTTGTCACACTATCCCAGCGGGATCTGCAAAACAAACAACACTTTTCCACCTATACTGAATAACAGTTTGGGTGCTCTTGCGAATATAAAGAAAACAGCACTTTTCCTGAGCAATTCACAATATGTATGCTTACACCATAATATAAAGCAGGTGATAAGACAAAGGTTATTAATAATGATCGACCAATAAATTTAATAAATAATTTCTCTAAAATTTCCAAAAAATGCATTAAGGATAGAATACTTAATTTTCTATGTTCAAACTCAATTTTATTCACAAATCAATATGGATTTCTGAGTGGTTTAGGCTCCTCAGATGCTCTCTACTATCGTAACAGAGCACATAACGGATAAAATTGACAGGAATGAAAAATGTATAGCTGTATTTTTGGTGAAGGCCTTTGATAAGATGCCTCATACTTTTGGAAGTTCTCGAAGGGAATAATGTGAAAATAGTGGATACCGCAACTGATTCAATAAACATTGCAATAGGGGTGCTACAGGAAACAGTGTATTTTAAATATACATCAATACAATAACTAAACTAAAACTTAAAGATGGTATGTACAATAATTTCCTATACAGACGATACCTACAGCTATAATATTCTTTGCAAAATCATAGGATGGAGTAAAACAGTGTAAATAATGGACTGAATAATGTTCAGAACTGAACTGAATAATTTTAAATTCACTTTAAATTTAAAAAAAAGATAGCCTTTTCAATTTTTCAATAACCATGTGGCATACCGCCCTCATTTTGATAGTGTCCATATAGAGTTGGAATAAGATTATTATGGAGCTTTCTCAGACTAAATATTTGGGTATAATAATTTACAAGCACCTAAAGTGGGACCGCCATGTACTGGAAGTGCCTATAAGTATCATACAATTATTGTATACACTCTATATCTTAAGATCAAATAGATCAAATAACATATACTAATAAGGCAGATCATTGCTTCTTATAATACCAAAATCATTCTACTGAGTGAAACACGCAGAACCAAAGACGTTGAAGATTGTGAATTATATACAGGGTGTCCCACGGTGGATGGCGTATTAGACGTTTATGGAGAACTAAAAAGCGAATCATTTTGAAAATTTGGCAATCGGAATAAATGACCGTGATCAACTGTTTTGGAAATATTGACAGTTGAAAATTGACTTTTTGCAACTTTGACAGTCTGTAAAACCTGAACGGTTAATTTTAGAGAAAAACCGATTTTACATTCCTATCTTAGATTTTTATAAACTATCATTTGACACCAATTTTGAATTTAATCCATGATTAAAAATTCCAATTAAATTTAATCTCCGGTTAAATTCAAAGTTGGTGTCAAATGATAGTTTATGAAAATCTAAGATAGGAATGTGAGATCGGTTTTCCTCTGAAATTAACCGTTTAGGTTTTACAGCCTGTCAAAGTTGCAAAAAGTCAATTTTCAACTGTCAATATTTCCAAAACAGTTGAACTTAGGTATAGGGTATATCACATAAAATCTGCTCAGAATTTTACGTAGAATCCAAATATGCAATCACATACAGGGTGTTTCATTTAAAATAGCGATGTTGCCACTGGTTTAGATTAGATTAGATTATGGTCGTTTATCCCGGTTGCCAAATTTTCAAAATGATCCGCTTTTTAGTTCTCTATAAACGTCTAATACGCCATCCACCGTGGGACACCCTGTATGTTGTAGATGTGACTCTAATAGTAGACATACTGGTGGGATTTTAATTTATTGCGAAACTAATTTTCATGAAATTTATATCAACAATAATTGCCTACAGATTTTCAAATGTTAAGAAATTTTAACTTGTTGATAACTTTTGGTGTAAATTTTTTAGGGTGCATCTAGTGTCTCACACTTGAGTTAATAGCTGCATCTACCATTCTCCATCAAGTTCGACTGCAAGTTTTCTTGAAGAATTTGAAGAAATATGTGATACGGTATTTACCAAACATAGCAGAGACGCGTGCTCATTGACGATTATAATGTAAATTCAAGCACCAAATTACAGCTCATGGAATAGATCATAGATCAATTGGTCACTGTACTGACATGAGTTACCGATGTTAGTGAGACCTTGGTTGATTTTGTGCTCACAAATCAAAACGGCTTGGGGTGAAAGGTAAACGATGCTCCAAGGATTGCTGCTTGCTCACTGTTATTAGTTTTAATTTCTGCAATGAATTATGCGTAAATGATAAGGTGAAGAAGTATAGAAATATGTACTAGTACTACTAGTGAAAAAAACATGGATAATTTAAAGTTGAATTTATTGTTGTGTGAATGGAGTTTGAACTCCGTTCATGTTGAAAGTGTTTTTGATGAATTGTTGGAAAATTGTGGTAAGGTGGTTAACAATGTTGCTCCTGTACAGACTTGCAAGTATAAATCTAACTCACCTTGCTTTGATAATGAAGTTTTTGATGGATTTAAAAATTGTGACAAGGCTTATAAAATTTTTAGAAATGGAAATGATAACGAAAAGCAACATAAGTAACAAAAGTTTAAGTGTCACGAGAACAATGTGGTTAATTTTCTTCGGTTAAAGAAAGAAAGGTATTACTATGGGAAAATAGATATGTTCAAGGATAACCCCAAAGAAATGTGGAAGACACTGAACAGTGTGATTGGCACAGGTAGTTCTTAGGTCCAAATTGTATCTCCTTTGATATTGATGATTAACAGAAAACTCTCAGAGATTGTTCGGAGATTACAGCAAATTTTAACTTTTATTTTGTTGGCAGTACAGAAAGAATTAGCGAAAGCATGGAAAATGGTCAGAAATGATGCAAATTTGTTTGAAGATTTCTAGGTTGAAGTGTTGAATATCTCTGATGCTTGAAAAATAGGCTTGATGACTGTTCTATTCATTAATTGTTGAATGCTAAGATTATTAGGTCCAGGTCTATAAACCTAGCAGTCCCAAGGTAGAAAAAAACTTCGGGAACCATATAATAGTTAGGTGCTAATTAGGGCCTGTAATTAAAAATTAGGTGCTCCTCTAGTTTTTGAGAAAATCAAAAAAAAACTAAGGAATTGCTAGGTTTATGAAAGCTAGTAGTCCCCTGTAGTAAAAAATATTTTTCCAAAATTTTCTTTTGTATCAGAATTAGGTGCTTTTTAGGTGCTCCTAAATAGTCGAAGAAAAAATAGAATTGATTAATTATTAACTGAGTTACAGATTTTTTTTTCTAATTATTAGGGGACTGCTGGCTTTACGTTTACATGTTTGTTGTGTCAGAATAACTTCGGGATCATTGTAATAACTAGGTGCTAATTAGGGCTTCTAATTAAAAATTAGGTACTCCTCTAGTTTTTGAGAGGAGCACCTAAAAAAGCCTTTGGAAAGAGTGAGATAAAGTATGGAAAAAAGGGACCGAAAGCAAACCAGGCAGGGCCTTGTGACTAATCTCCTTTCACACCGCTAAAAACGTCTTAATTCACGTGACGAGATCTTGTCTTGTTGCACTAATGCCGTTATGGTTGTGTATGGTTTATTTTTTTCCAAGATAGATTTTGGCATTGTCAACTTTGAAACATAAACAATGCCGCTAATGCCGCTTATTGGTCGCTATTGTAAAACTTATGTCAACCTGCAGAAACACCTCATTTTGCGACCAATCAGGATCAAGCGTTATTGTTGATGTTTCAAAGTTTTCAATGTCAAAATCTATCTTGGGAAAAAATAAAGTGTAGAGTCATCCATGTTATTTATCACTATCGATGGTTCTAGTAGGCGGAGAAATCATTATTGGGAGTTTCGAAGAATTTTTTTTTGATTTTCCCGAAATTTAGAGGAGCACCTAATTTTCAATTAGAGGCCCTAATTAGCACCTAAAATGCACCTAATTATTATACACTGTGTCCGTAAAGTAACGGATAAATTAATTATTTTGAAAACGATAGAATTTTTGAAAAATCGCTCAGACACACGTCAATTTTGTTTTTTTGTTTGAAATTTTTTGATATATTTTTCATTATCTCTCAAAAATAGCTCCGCTGCTATCAACTTTGTTTTTTCAAATGAATCAACCTGTATATTATGACATTTATGGATTCTGCGGGAAATTTTTGACATATTTCATGTACAATATCATATACCTATCTTCAACTGTTTTGGAAATATTGACAGTTGAAAATTGATTTTTTTGCAACTTTGACAAGCTGTAAAACCTGAACGGTTAATTTTAGAGGAAAACCGATTTTACATTCCTATCTTAGATTTTCATAAACTATCATTTGACACCAACTTGGAAGTTAATCCGTGATTAAAAATTCCGGTTAAATCTAATCTCTGGGTAAATTCAAAGTTGATGTCAAATGATAGTTTATGAAAATCTAAGATAGGAATGTAAAATTGGTTTTCCTCTAATATTAACCGTTCAGGTTTTACAGCCTGTCAAAGTTGCAAAAAAAATCAATTTTCAACTGTCAATATTTCCGAAACAGTTGAAGATAGGTATATGATATTGTACATGAAATATGTCAAACATTTTCCGCAGAATCCATAAATGTCATAATATACAGGGTGATCCATTTGAAAAAACAAACTTGACAACAGCGGAGCTATTTTTGAGACACCCTGTATAATAAAAAATATATTAAAAAATTCCAAACAAAATTGACGTGTCTGAGCGATTTTTCAAAAATTCTACTGTTTTCAAAATAATGAATTTATCCGTTACTTTACGGACACTGTATAGATCCCGAAGTTTTTTTGCTACTCTGACACACCAACAAGTAAATGTAAAGCCAGCAGTCCCCTTATAATTAAAAAAAAAATCTGTAACTCAGTTAATAATTAACTCGATAATTAATCAATTCTATTTTTTCTTCGACTATTTAGGAGCACCTGAAAAGCACCTAATTCTGATACAAAAGAGAATTTTGGAAAAATATTTTCCACTATAGGGGACTACTAGCTTTCATAAACCTAGCAATCCCTTAGTTTTTTTTTGATTTTCTCGAAAACTAGAGCAGCACCTAATTTTTAATTAGAGGCCCTAATTAGCACCTAAAAAGCACCCAATTATTATACAGATCCCGATGTTTTCCATTCTGACACACCAACATGTAAACTTAAAGCCTGCAGTCCCCTAATAATTAAAAAAAATCTGTAACTCAGTTAATAATTAATCAATTCAATTTTTTCTTGGACTATTTAGGAGCACCTAATTCTGATACAAAGAAAAAATTTGAAAAAATATTTTTTACTATAGGGGACTGCTAGCTTTTATAAACCTAGCAGTCCCGTTTTTTTTTTTTGACTTTCCCAAAAACTAAAGGAGCACCTTATTTTGAATTAGAGGCCCTAATTAGCACCTAATTATTATATAGTTCCCAAAGTTTTTTTCCACCTTGGGACTGCTAGGTTTATAGACCTCTTAGGTCCATATTTGAAACCATTAGTCATTTTATTCTAAACAAATCACTTAGAACTGGTAAAGTTCCTGATAAATTAAAGTGTGGTACTATTATTCCAATACAGAAGGTCAATAATATTATGGACGTCAGTGAATTTCTTCCAATAAACACATAGGCACCTATAGAAAAAGTTCTGGACATAGCAGTGCATGATCAAGTTTTGGAACATATTACAAATAATGGAATCTTGATAACTAACCAGTCTGGATTCCAACGCGGGCACTTGTGCGAATCCGCTCTTCAGTTGGCATTATGTAAAATCAAAAACGATGTTGATAGTAATGGGTGTATTCTTGCATCTACAGAGGGCCTTTGAAACGATAGATAGGGGATTTTGTTGTCAAAATTTAAAAAATTGTGGTACCTATTGCTGGTAGTGTTGTAGAATGGTTTGCAGACTATTTAGGTAATAGAAAACAAAAAGTAAGATTTGGTGTACCGCAGGGGAGTGTGTTTGGACCTCTCCTCTTTATACTATACATCATTGTGTTTGTGAACTGAACTGTGAGTTTATAAATATTTTTGCCAATGACACATTTTTGGCTTACATTGAAAAAAAATAGCAAAAAACTTGGCAAAAAATATACTATTATAGTAGAATATTAGCAAGTTTGTCTTATCAGTCAAAACTAATTGTTTATAACATTATTATTCTTATGTGAACCACTGTATTCAAATACCTAAGAGCAATACCAACATCAATTTGTGAGAAAGAATTTTATTTGTTTTTAACTGTCTTTTTGGGATATTTACTATACATACAAATTTTTTGATGAAAACACAATAACTAGCATAAATTTCCCATAGCTACAGCTTCAGATAATAAATGTGGCAGGGTTGCAGAGTCTACTGCTCCGTTCAAATAAATAAATTAGTTCCAATTACATAGTATTAGGACAATTATTTGCCAAGTACCTACTATACATGCACCTAATAGATACAATATTCAAATCTGCATAAACAAATTCCAATTGTTTCTACATAGTTCAAAAGCCTTTGCATAATTTATAAATGATTGATGTAATCGATTACCCTCTAGAAATTTCTTCCATAGCAATAGCATATGCCACATAATCCAGACCGGTGCCGCCTAATTCTTCTGGTACCATCAATCCCATCAGTCCTAATTCTCCCATTTTTAAAATTTGCTCTGCCGGATATAAATGCTCTCTATCGTGTTTGGCTGCCACAGGTTTCAGTTCGGCATCGGCAAAGTCTCTGCATGTTTTCTGGAGCATTTGATGGGTTTCTGGAAGGGCCGCCAGGGAGGCTATGCCTCTCTGTTTTAGGAGACATGCTGAAAAAAATCTATATACTTATGTGTACAGTATTGCAATGTGTACAATTTTTTGGAAAACTATAGTTCTATAGGAAAAAAAAAATAGTTCAAGGGAATCTAAAACATTTTACCTTTTTGTAGGGTTCTGGTTATCAAAGACATACTGGCACAGCAAACAAAAATAACTTACTAACTGATTGAAACGAACTTGGTACCCATTCGAATTGTTCGTATGTAATTAAGAACAATGAATATTTTTACAATCTCTCCATTCCATTGGACAAGGAAAAAAGTCCAAAGGTTGAGTTGAGGTCAATGTCAATAGTCAACAAAAGGTTTTAAAACCAAAATATAGGTGAAGTTAGCTACATTACCCTGAAAAAATCGGCCATAGGAAATAAGAAGAAGCGTGACGTCATTAATTGTATTAGTTTAGAACGAAGAATTTTCGTCGATTTGCTTTGAAATTTTGACAGGCTTGTTGAGTTTGAACTGGGATTTTAGTGCAGTGCGAGTGCGGTGTTAATGTAGTGCAGTGTTATATCACGTGAGGAAGGTATAATAGGCGGTGTAACACCGAATACACCATCATTTTGGACCGAGTAAATGGTGTCTCACTATTCGAGCACCAAATTATTTCCAAACGCAAATAAAGTGTACACCAAGCTTACTGCTACCAATTAACTAACGCCACAGTTTCAATAGTGTAAAAAGTGTCGACACTTTCTACCATTCCGAACTCACCTTAGAGCTACTCGCTCCAGCGACTGCATTTAAACAGTTTAGTTCGGGCTTGAGCACTTGAGGTGCAACAAACACTTTCCGAAAGGATTAAGCGTGGACGCCCCGGAGCTCTTCTGGCCGGTGTCCCATCTGTCACTTGTCATTTGTCATGACCCATGCCATAAATTATGAAAAAAAATAATTTTCAAATTTTCATTTTGTATAATTATATTTACTTTTAACAATAAAAATATAATAAATTTATCAATTGATATGCAGGTTGTACGTAATTGCACCAAACTATTTACACCGCCTGTACAAATAAGAAATAGCAGCAATGCCCTAGTTAAAAACCAGAACTTGGCCCCCTTTGTAAACCGAAATCCAAGAAATCTAGAAAGGATGCGAATAGCTTACAAACCCGATGGTTATCATGTAGAAAAGCCTGGAAAAAACTATTGGCACAAGTAATTTCAAGTTTCCTTATTTTCCTGTTAAATCTACTAAGTGTTTCAGGTTGAATGTAACACTCTCAGGAAAGTATGTTACTGCCACAATAACCCACTTTGAAAATGGAGAAGTATTACGAGCAAGTACCTCAGAGTGGTGCATCAAAAAATATTTGTACAGAGGCAAAGATACATCAGCATTTATTAATTTAGGCAGAGTAAGTTCTTCACATTAATGCAACAAGATTCAATCAATAATTCTTTGTAGATCTTGGGCTTTAGATGTCTCCAAACTGGTCTCACAGAAATCAGCTGTGATCTAGAACCAAAAGAAGACTCAAAGGTAGCCTTGTTTTTAAAAGCACTTGAAGACAGTGGAGTGCAACTCAAAGAACCAACTCAATTTAAGGCCATATATCCTTGGCACTACGAAAGACCAGAGAAACCTTGGGAAGTTGTAGAATAGTGTATTTAAAATAAAATATTTAACATTTTGAAGAGTTTTATTTACAAATCATAATTATTAACCATAAATACTACAAATTTTGATCTATTGATGGAATATTCACTGGGAGTAGTTGCCCTTGATGTCTTTCCATTGTTTCTGAAAAAATATATATATTAATGCGAGGGTTTTTACTGGGAAATTTTTAACTTGGTAGAGGATGTTATATAATATTCATACCCCTTTGTTGTAGCTATCAAAAAATGTGTCGCATCCCAAATCAAAGCCCCTTTCAAAGAAAAACGCTGATCCAACAATAATCAGGGCGAAGGTTGATGTTCTCTTGAAAAGAGTATTGTAAATTGCGCTTGAAAGGGCCATCTTATTAGTTTTTCACAAATAGAAATTTGCAAAATCCACTACCTCTCAAGACGCAAAATTGACAGACACAATTGACAATGTTTACTGACGGGAGATAAAGCACGCCGACGAGGCAGAATTGCCAACTGCCGATTAGTGTAAGAAAAAGACATTCATGTACCGTACCTGCTCCAAGATGGAGGCGGATTACGAACTCTCGATTCGAACCGAAACCGCCACGGATTTCGAACGCATTCTGATGCATTCGCATGGAGTGCGTTCGAAATCCATGTCGGTTTCGGTTCGTAATCCGCCCCCTGATCTTGAACCCGAAGCAGAACATGGAAACCGCATTCTCACGAAATTATTACAATTGCTCCTTTGTTTTCACATTCAGGAGTCCACACTCCCCTCCAGAATCTGGTTAGAGCAGGTCTAGCGGATAGAACATAATCTCAAATTGCACTGGTGCAAGATCAGCAGATTAACCGGCTAACAAATTCGATAGTCTTTTTCACGTGGCTCCGGTTTAAACTAACCGGGTTAAAAAACGTAAAGTAGCGGTTTGTCAAGTGATGACGTCACTGAAAATGCCATTTGAAAACGAACGGTTAAATGTTATTTTAAATTAGGCAATCCAACGACTTGTCAATATTTTTTATAGGTCGATGTAACTGCACCAAAATTTCACGTGTATCTTAAAAAAAAATCCTATTTTGACTTTAATTGTTTCCATGTTCGTCAATTGATTAGGTAGGTAGAAATTTTAATATTAAACACTTAATATTTAAGTCAACATCAGTCACAAATTTCCTGCTCTCCGTTGTTAACAAATTTTTTATTTCTTTTGTTCTAACCATATCGCCGAGACGAGCGTTAGAGAAATGACATACCGTTTCCTAACCCGGTTACAAAGTGACATCATCTATACCACTCGAATTTGAGCGGTATGTTGCGGTTTGTTGAACCGGAGCCACGTGAAAAGAGCTGATGCGTTTCTGAAACCGAATTTTCGCGACGAACTAAATACTTCCATGATTTGATGAACACAAACGCTTTCGCGAGAAACTCATGACGTCATATTGAACGAAGTTCGACGGAAGCATGGACGCAGCTTCTAGCCAGCGTTCAAACTCTTGACGTCACAGACGAACTATGGTTCGTCCTTGGATGAACTACATTCGTCGCGGTTTAAATAAATTAACCGGTGTTAGCCGGTGTCTTGCTTGAGGTTTGTTTTTTGTGTTCTTCGGGGCCACATTTCCTGCTTTGGGGCGTTCGATCGTTTGTGAGCGTTTTATATGAGGTGGGTTCGGCTTGCTCACTCCGTGCACTTCGAGTGACTCCATTCGCACTCCAGCCGTTCGGGCTAAGATTCGGGTATTGCTTTTTATCATTAGGGGTGACTCCATTAACTCTGTTCACTCTACTGCAACTCCGCGCTGAATAGCCGAACCCAGCCATGGTTTATCCTAGGGTTCCTAAAAGGCCTTTTCAGAAACATTGATCCGATTAACCGGATCATCATGTTTTGTGTCTTTTTTCAATCATATTCATAAAAAAAAAATAAAAGACAAACAGCTGCTGATCGAGTTAATCGGATTAGCGTTTTCGAAAAGGCCTATTGTTAATAGGTTGTCTGATAGTGGGTAACTTGATGACGCATCTGGGGTGCTTTATGGAGATTTGTATTATCTTGAGGCAACCTACCTCTCTGAAACAACCTAGGTTTATTCCAGGTTTATCTGCCACAATCTGAAATATTAGAGCTTAGTTCAAGTTAGTGCGACACAAATAAATAGACCTTCGGTTTATCTGATCGATCCATGGATCACCTAAGCTAAGACGTGACACCGCACATTTATCCACCGAAATATTTGACACCGGTAAATAATATGGGTGAATTCTGGAAAATACCCATTTTTTTTGTGACATCAAATGAGTAACTTGACTTTGACATTTAAAGTAAACAAAAACAAACATCTTAACCTAAATAAAATTGAAATTGAAATTTGTGATTGATTAGAGTGCAGTCCTCCTAGTAGAGTTCCAGTTTTGAGTATAGTAATCTTTGTCCGTAAATGAACGAAAAACCGAATATTCTTCCACCTGAACTGGCGGAAGTTTACAATGCCAATTTGGGCAACAATTCCCTAGTGACTATTCCTTCAAAATCCAAGAATTTATATAAAGATAGCTACAAACGTTTAGTGAAATTTTGTGAAGAGCAAAGGGTAGAGAACTTTCCTGAAAGTGTTTTGTTGGCCTATTTCTCCAAATTGTCGCAACAGTATAAAAAGTCCACCTTAATGACGTATTTTTCAATGATCAAAGCGGAATTACATATCAGGCACAACATAAACTTATACACCTATAGCAAACTTATATCATTTATGAAACAAATTCGAAAGAGGCGTGATATTCTTCCATCTGAACTAGCGGAACTTGCCAATTCTGGTGTTATTAATTCTGAAGTTCCTGAAAAATCAAAGCAATTATATAAAGACAGTTACAAACGTTTAGTAAAATTTTGTGAAGAACAACAAGCAGTGAACTTTCCTGAAAATGTTTTGTTGGCCTATTTTTCCAAGTTATCAAAACATAATAAAAATTCTACTTTATTGACGAATTTTTCAATGGTCAAAGCAGAATTAAATATCAGGCACAGCATAGACCTAAACACTTATACCAAACTTATAGCGTTTATGAAACAAAAAGGAGAGGGGTACAAGGTAGAAGACTCCAGAGTACTCACTAAACAACAGTTTGACGATTTTCTAGAAAATGCACCAGATAATGCATATTTAGCTACAAAGGTAAAAAGAAAGTTTAGTCACGAAAACCCATGCTGTATTAATTATTTCAGGTTGTATTGATTTTTGGGGTAACTGGAGCATGTAGATGCGATGAGCTGCTAAACTTGACCATTAATGATATCAGAGATTTGGATAAATTCATCTTAGTGAAAATACATGGCAACGAAACAAAAAAATCACGTTCATTCACTATTATGGGCGATATCTATGTTAACCTATACCGTAAATATGTCGCTCTTCGCCCAACACATCTAACTTCAGCAAGATTCTTCATTAAATATCAAAACAATAGCTGTCGCCGAGTGGTAATGGGTAAACAACGAATTGCACAAACAGCAAAAGATGTTGCTACTTTTTTAAAATTACCAAACGCTTCAGAATACACTGGTCAGTGTTTTCGGAAAACATCTGCAAAGCTTTTGACTGATAATGGATTGGAGGCATTTCTTCTTTAGAACAATTAAGAATCTGGAACGGATGAAATTGGTGATTGGACAGTGATTTCAAAGCAGTGGAGAATATATTTTCAGCAAACTAAACAAAACTCACCAAGGGTGATTAGTATTGGTTAGGGGGATCTAGGCGCTGTGGCCTTCCATGCACTGCAGCCTGTTGGCTTATTGTGCTCCCCAATTTCCTGTTTTTCCAACAAGAGTCCTGTTTCCTGTATGAGGCCTAATAGCCTTTGGACAAGATTTTCGGGCAATAGTCCATCCTCAGTCCATGTACTGCTCTGCAGAGTCTGCATATCTTGTGAGATAGGGCCATACAGTCATAATATGATGTGGGAAGCTGTTTCATCTTCCTTTCCACAGTTTGCATTCAGTTGGTCCATCAAACATCCCCATCCTGTGCCTCCTAAAGTGACAGTGTCCTGTGAATAGCCCTATCACTTGTTTCATAATATGTGTGCAAGTTGCAACACATCAGTTGCTAGTTACGTTGAAGGGTTTCCTATCATCGCCCTTGCGTGATTTTCTCCAGGTGTTGTATTTCAAGGGGCCAAATGTTCGTCTTTTTGACCAACTTTTTGATCCCATCGGTATTTCGCGGGTGGGGTAACTTTCACCCCTCTCGTTAAGATAGGAAAGATGGGTCGAATGGTACCTTGATTTAAAGGTATTTTCAGTCTCGTCACAAGGGCCTATTTTTTTTTTTTGTAAATCGAATAAGTTCTCAAGATATTCGCTGTCAAAGTTGCTATCAGCTAAACTTGAGTCCGAAAGTGGTAAACTCTCTCTGCAGACTGCTGTGTTGTCTGCACGACTATGTCCACGTCGTCAGCATACCCTTGAGCGTGGAACCCCTCCGAGTTAAGACGCTGTAGTAAGTCATCAACCACCAAATTCCATAGGAGAGGTGATAATAATCCCCCCTGTGGACAACCTCGAGTTGCAGGAACCTCCAATGTCTCTCCGTATAGAGTGGTTCAAAGCTGTCGGTTTTGAAGCATGTTTCATATCCACCTACAAGTAGAGTCGTCAATTCCATGTCTTTCAGCCGCAGCAAAGAAGCGGTGTTGTCCAGGCCTCTTGAATGTTGATGAATGGACACAAAGCGATCTCTTTGAGATGAATGGATCTCTTAGACCTTGATATAAGACTGTGCAGTGCTGTTTCGCACAACTTGCTTGCTTGATAGGCGTGTTGGTGTTTATGGAGAGGTTTCTCTTTTCATGTGCCTATCAATTATTTTTTCCAGCATTTTTAGAAAGAAAGAGGCTAGGCTGATTGGACTATATGCCTTTGTTGCTTCTGTGTAGTTTTCGCGTCTGGGTTTCGTAATAAAGACTGCGTTTGCCGTTCTCCATGCCCATGGTACGTAACTCAAAGCAACGTACGATCGGAGAGAGGCTTGGAATTAATAGAAGCCCCATGTTACTAAAATAGAAGATTTGTGAAAAGTACTTATGTAATAATAGTTATTTTCCTAACTTTGCACACTCAAATGATTGTGCGAATTACCTACTTTCCACATGCTCCTGGAAAGAAATCAATTTTCCGCTGCTTTATTTCTAATTAAAAACACGGTCAAATTACCATAATGTGTTCATACTTGAGCAAAAAAATAAGTTTTTTTATGAAGGGGGTACTACTCTACTGACACTAATTTTAAAACTATGTAGTTCTAATTACCCAATAATAGTTCTTTATGGACGTTGAACATGTATTATCATCAACTTCTAATTAGCATTCGAGTGAGATGTTTAAGTTTATAAATTTATAAAAATTCAAGTATGAGTTTGGTGTTATTTTTGTATAATTTTTTATTTATTCTATATTATAATATAAGCTTGTGAATTCTTCATTGTATGCCTGTTTACTTATAACTATTCCAACGAAATTATTTTTCGCTAGATTATGTCTAGAGTCTAGGTAATAAAGGTTTTATTTTTTAATTGTTAGATAATCCAATCCAAATGGAATGATAGCTTGAAAAAAGACACCAAAGAAAACAAAGACTAGAAAACACTTTGGCTACTGGTTTATAAAGAATTGTATTTTCCATGTAGGTATCTGTCAGCTGTGAAAATGAAATATTTTATTTGTATAGCTATAAGTCTACTGAATTTGTGTATATTATGTGTGTGATATGTGATCTAGTCAAAAGAGAAATCTGTAATAATTATCTCTATGCATCTGAAATATTGAAGTGGGTTCGCTACATTCCTCATCACTGTACAACTGGTAATGTTGTCTAGTGTCGGTGGTTTGTTAATTCAAATTTCCATTGGCAGAACTGGTGCGGAATATTTGTCATAATAATTATTGGCCATTTCAGTGCTAGTTTTTGGATCCCATCCCATGTGTAGCGATGAGTGTAACAAAAAATAAGATTAGTAAGAAAAGTAAAACACTATCTTTGAAATATCTTTTTTTGAAAGAAATTGATGATGAAGACATGTTAGCAATGTTGAGTTTGCCAAGACTTCCTCAACATCCCTAGAAGGATACTTCAAAGTATTGATTGAAAATTTAACAATTTAAAAAAAACATACCAGCAGGATTCCGCGATAATCGCTCTGCGATCATGGCAATAGTCATTTCAAGCAAAACCTACCTCAAGGGGGACATACTTTTTTTTATACACATTAGTTGATTCTATGCTTGTACTAGCTGTACTTACTTGTAGGTATACCTTTCATGGAATAATGAATAATTTAATACGTAACTGCTAATTTATGTCGCATATATTAAAGAAACAAGAATCTACATAGGCTAATTCTGACTCACAAATGATCTGGAAGACATGAGATCACTTGGGGCTAGGAATAAACTGATTGCAATCATTTGGTGGGTATGATGGGCTCCGAAATCGCAAGAATACGGTTCAATTAGTTCAGGTGACTTCAATCAGTTTGCTCAGAACGAAAGAATACTAGTACTAGTTTAGTGAAATTTTTCATGTGCCGGAGTCTAATAAATTACATTTATTTAAAGCAAAACATCACTAAGAGACTAAATATAAAAAACAAAACTGAAAAGATAAGACTTGTGTTCAACAGGTCAACAGCATAGCTTTAGCGATTTCGTGAGCTTTATCCTTGCCAACAATTTTCTCAACGATCGTAATCCCAAAATCAAAAGCAGTTCCAGGACCCCTTGAAGTTATCAAATTACCATCCACCACCACTCTGTCTTCTTTATACTTATATTTGTCTCCCTCTTCCATTTCAGCTCTCATTGCAGGATACGATGTGAGGGTTTTTCCTTCAGCAATTCCGTGGGCTTTGAGAGCTGTAGGCGCGGCACAAATAGCTGCAATCCATCTACCAGCTTTTTCTTGTTCTTTCAATAAAGTACCGACCAGTTCAGATTTTGCCATGGCTTTAGATCCGCCAAGACCTCCTGGTAGAACTATGACGTCAAAAGGACCTTTAACATCGGCAATTCCGAGATCAGGCTTGATGTTAACATCTCTGCTGCATTTGACAATATCACTATCCGGCAGACCAGCAACAGTAACATCAATCTATAGATAAAAAAAGTACAATTATTATTAGTGCAACAAATTCGGTTAATTTAGTAATTACTCCTCCACGTCTCATGACATCAACAGCGATAACGAATTCCATTTCTTCGGCTCCAGGTCCTAGGAAGACTAGGCCTTTGGTCATTGTGCAAGCTTTTGAGTACTTTAAAGGAAGTAACAAATTACTGTTTAAAGAAAAAAATTTTTGTTAATAGCGAAGCAAATTAATGTGAGCCATATAAAGGAGCTACGGCATTTTATGCATGGATATTACCTGGTTTTGTATAATAAATTGTTGTTTCCTTCGAGAATTCGCGTAGCAACTTGAAAAGCGCTTATCAACATAACCAGACATTTGATTTTAATCAACCAAAAACTTCACTGACCCTTGACCCCAGTTCCAACAACTGGTTTTGACAGTGCATATAAGCGCGTTCATAAATAGTTGGCCTAGGGTGAGTGCGTTGTTGAGGGCCAAATTATGGACTGACTGGTAAACGTCTGGTTGTTACCTAGCAGGTACTTTCTATGCACTGGAGAATAGAAAGTACCTGCTAGGTAACAACCAGACACTTACCAGTTGGTCCATAATTTGGCCCTGAACCAAACGAATGTCGAATATTCAGGGTCTAAGTTAAACCGTTGTTAAACCACGTAGACTGGAGAAATAAACTTCAATGATATGCAAATTTACAACAAAATAATACAGCCTTTGTCGGGTTCTTCCCAGGAAGCAGAAATCAAATTTCTGTCAGAAGTTCGGTCGATTCTCAAGGCTGATGAGTAAGTATGCCGCAAAGCTGTAGACTCGGCTGTAAATAAGTCTCATACTCCGGGTTCTGGCAAGGAAATCTGTTTGTAGAGCATTTGGAAGGTGTCGACTGTTTCTAGATTGGCGTTGTTGATGGTGTGTGTGGGTAGTTATAGGATTTATGGTGTTGTGGAAAATCATGTGTTTGCACTTAGTAAGATTAAGTTGCACCAAAGTACCAATCTGTCCAAATCCGACCGGAGAGTATAGGCATAGACAGTATAGGTAGAGTGTCCGTCCACAATTTTTCAGCCCATATCTGAGAGTTTTTTGGTAACAACTTTTAGCAGACACTATCAAAGGCCTTTGAAATGTCCGTGAAGATCATGTTCACCTATTTTCCTGATTCCAATAAGCTTTCGTTAGCAACTGTTGATAGACATTAGACAGCAAGATTTGTAACAGTGGATTCTCCCCTGGAGAAACCGTGCTGTTCGTTAACAGTAGTTACTAAGCATGATTACACATCGTTCTGTTAGAATAGATTCTATAATTTCAGGAACGTGCGATAGTAGAGATCTCCTTAATTATGGATAGGGAAAAGTGTTGAGATTTTCAAACTTTTGGGAAAAATGCCAGTATCGAAAAAAAGTTGGAAAATATGTTTTAGGGGTTCTATTAGAGATGCGCAACAGCCTTTAAGAAACACTGGGGAGAGACCATCCGGTCCAGGGATCAGGACTCTTTGAGGCATCAAAATCCAGAAATTTTCTCTGTATTTTCTCGACTGCGTAGAGATGATCGGAGATCCCAAAAGGAACTGAGTAGTTTTCTTTGATCTCAACACCCTTGTGGTCAGAGTAACAATTCTTGAAGTGTGTGGCAAAGAATTCAACAATCTGTTGAGGGTTCAAAGAACGGATAGAAATAAATGCTGAGCTTTGGTTACATGCTACCTCAATGGTAACCTGTAACAGGTAGCACATGTCACTATATGGTACTTCACACGTCTTTCCTGGTTTCAGAATAAGCTTTATAGTCCGTTTCCGTCTTGATCTTCTGTCCTTCTTATAGTCGATTTTTATGTGCAAATAACTTTTTTAGCTCATATTTGACCCATTTGGGATATTTGTCGACCTTGGTCTTTTTTGAGAAAATACTTTATAGGTCTGTTTCTGCAGAAATCACAAACCATCAGTCAGAGCGAATTTCATTGGTTAAAAACAGTCAGAAAACTAGTTATCAACCAATGAAATTAACTCTGACTAGTTTGTGATTTCTGCAGAAACAGACTTATTAATTCCTTCCTGTAAAACTTCTTACAAAGTAGTGACCACTTTGTTAGAGTCATTATTACTTAAACACAGATTCCAGTCAATGCTGTTGAAGTAATTGTTCAGCTCCGTATGGCTCGCTAATTGTTTAAATAGGTAAGCCAATCAGCGGCTGAAGGACCGGCGCACCGGGAAATCTCCCGGTATCCCGGTGTGCCCATCCGCCCCTGTAGTAGCAGGATCTTCGGCTTTTTAGTGTTTGTCTACTACCGTATGAGAAACTGAGCTCCACAAGTGGATGTATATCAACCACCCTACATAACGGAAAGTCACTGGTTTTATACACAGGTAGAGTAGTTGCGACAATAAGATTCAAGGATCTATTGTAGCTGTTTTTCACATTGAGTTGCTGAAGTTCCATGAGCAACATAAGTACTAATTATCAGAGTTTGCTCGGTCACCAGAAAATCATCCTCTGCGATCCAGTTGGCATTTGCATATTTGTTTTTCAAATCCATACAATATTACCTGTAAGTCATCTCAGAGGGGACCTTAGAGGTATGCATGCTGATCTGATCACCATCTCACAACCGTGACAGATACAGGGGATCCATATTTGCTCAAATTCAATAGTTTGCAGTGGGTTCTCTGCTGAAAGTTGCTGTCTAACGCTAATAAAGCTGCCCCCCCTCAATCCGTATTGGTTGCTGTATAATCCCAATCCATATCTTGGTAGTACGAAATAAGATGAGAAGCCGGGTCTCGGTCTCAGGCTATCAGCATCTAGTCTGACGCGAGGCTATAGGTCCCGGACGAGAGGAATGAAATTTGCCAATCTCTACATTCAGGGGCCAATTGCTGGCATTGAGCAGTTTATCTTCCAAGGGGGGTCGAGAATTTTCGGACAAAAACTGCTGTTTTGGGCACTTGCTCTGCAGCAGAAATGGATAATATTGTCAACTACTTAAGTAAATACCACTCTGTTCATCAATTTTATCAAAGTGTCTCGACGAGTCAGCATTAATTTGGTATAAATACTGTGCCGAGATCCATTACCGGCAGACGGCTAGTGCTTAAGTACCTGAATTGGGAAAAGCCCCTCTAGCTAAGTCTCCCTCCCAGTGCAAACTACCTTTATTGGGAAACGCACTTCTGGACCTGTCTCAAACCCAGCTTCAGTCTATGTATACTCTATACACGCCAAATGTACAGAGTATACATAATCTACAGTCTACAGAGTGGCATAAGTAGTACGTTCCTCCGTAGAAGAGACATGTTAATATTTATTCATAGGGTAATATTATTCTGTATACTCAATATAATACATATCTTATTGTACCTATAGAAAGTTTCTCTCTACCTGAACCCCACCTACGCCCCCAGGTCACGCTCCCGTTGTGACGTCCTAGGACGAAACAAATAGGGGTTGTGACAATATACTCTCCGGTTTTCTAGTGCCGATGATAAAAGATGCTTTGGCACGTATTTCTGCTGCCAGAAAGATTTGTTGAATAGAAATTCTTCTCGCCTTTCAACAGAGCGGTAAAATATATCGCTATTCTTATCCTTATCTATCAGCTTTTAATATCCCTGTATCATTTCGGTTTTTTGTTAAACATCAAACATATTTGTTTGTAGGAAAAGATCTTGCAAGCCTATGTTTGGTAAAAGTAACATGATAAAGGAAAGTATTTAGGTGCTTACCTCTGTACTTTTCACACAGTGACTATATGACCAAACTATAACCTTTTCTGTATTAAAAAGTCTTTGGGTCATTGTTACTGTGTAGGTATAGGAAACTCTTACCAAGCCAAGCATGTTTTTTGGAAAAACCTATTTATTTTTAAAATTGGATAACTTTGGTTGCATAAGGTATTTAGAAAAACTAAACTACCATAACTGATGTTTTCCTAGTTTCCTTCAAGATCATAATGGCATCAACAAGCAATTCTCATCTATTGCTGAATGTCTCACTCAGACTATGCAACAAACGAAGTTTGAATGGACTTTGTCATAAATCACAACTTGAGGTAGTTTGGGTTAGTTTCAGGTCATATTTAGAATTTCAGACTGGGGTTTAGTAATTTTGAAAATAGAGGTGAGAAGGGCTGATAATAGTGATATTATGTAGGTATACGATACAGTGTATTTACCTACCTGGAATGAGAGACACTTTTATGATAATAAACACTAAACAGAATATACTTAGGTAGATTATCATTGGCCCTTTCTTTTTATTTAAGAAAAAAATGACTTTTCATATAAATACTTCTAATAAATTTAAATAAAATACCTACTGTATTTTCTCTTTATAACAATTATTCACTCTATAAATTCAACAACATTTCGAAATATCACAAGTAGTTCTAGGTGGTTTCTTTAGCCCTATCTTCAGCTATTTGCAGTTCCTTGGCCAACTCGAGTTGTTTTTGTAGATTCAATACATTTTCCGTTTTCCGTCTTTGCCTTCTTTCTATGTCATTTAGAACTCCTTGGTGAAGTTGTTCCCTGTCCGAATACTGCTTATAATGTACATGACCAATAATTCCCAATGCAAACACTACAGCAGATCCGAGAGTGATCTTCGATGCCAGAGACATGGTGATGGTGATTCATCTACTGATAATTTACTAGAACTCTTTTGCACTTCAAAAATACAATCCTGAAAATGTTTTGTTTTTTTGCAATCTTCAAATACCTGAGAGAGAAATTATTTATTTTTGAATTTGATTTCCATTAAAATGAAATTATAACCTCTGATTTTTAGCAAAGCTGAAGGCTGTCAGGGATAGTCGAATTCACGACACTCTGACGACACTTAAAAAACTTTCTTGCTCTTCAGTCAGAATAGGGACCTAACTCGATGCATAGACCTTCAAAGCCTAAAGTTATTACTTATATATAAATAAAATACACATTGCAATTTTAAATGATTTCCAAATTCTATTGAGCATTGAGTTTTGAGATAGTATGCTGATGGTGGTCTTCCCAAACAAAGGGTCTACCTTTTCTACAGTTTATTGGCTCTTGATAGCCGTTCAACGCACCCTTTTCTCTATAAAATCCCTCAATATTGCTAGGAGGTGACTATCCCCAATTTCACTTCAACTTTGTTATGTTCTTCACATGCACTCTGGGCAGAGGGAAACAAAGTCGGACGTCTGATTAGCGGAATTAACCTTTGCAGTTTCATCAGTTGATAACATGGTAGTACCTACATACCAGTGCGAGAAACTCGAAAAACTATCTTTCTTTGCCAACGTTTCGGTAACTTAATTAGATATTTTCATTTGCTTTTTTCCCCTTGTGAAAAAATGAGAACCATTTCATATCACAGGGATGCGTTTTATTGGAAAGACACAAATTAACGTTGATATAAACCCATTGATAAACCCAAAATCACTCTCATTACACATTAAAGATAATGTTACAACAATAAAAAAGTTATCAAAAATTAAACCTTGATAATTTATTAAGGAGGTAACATACAATATATACAATTTAAAAAAAAAAATTATTATAGAGGAGGCCACATTAGAGTAACTTCACTATGGGCAGATTCGGGCAGCCATTTTAGATATTCTTGCAATAAATCTGTGGAAAAAATGCATAATAAATTCCAAGAATATCACTTCTTTGAATCACTTACATTTTGAATCTTCCTTCCAAGCATCCTCCAAAGACTGTTTTCCCGTAACTCTCTTAGCCAGAAGTGCCTTGAGTAACGATTCTGTTCTAGGCTGCAACCTAAAAACGAGCAAATTGAAAACACTATAGCAAAACCTATTATTCTCTAATATACCTTGCCCAACTTTTAATCATAACCTTTGGTTGGCTCAACAAACTTTTGTTATATTTTTCAATTTTTTTAAAAACAACTCCCTCTAAAAAAAACCTTGCGAACCATTTAACATTGTCTACTCCCTCAGGGTAGGCCATGTCCATGGGTGGTAAAGGCCAGGCTTGAGAACCTAAAGTACCTTGCATTGTACAATGCACTTTGCCTGTTTTGCTATTATAATATGGCGGAGGTTCAACTAAAGGTTCTGATAAGTTGCACAGGCCTGGTACGTAAATTGGTAACCAATCAGGCTCTATTGCTGTGACTCCCCTCATGTAGATTTTGTTGGTTTCATAGATTTCTTGGTATATTACAAATTCAGGTAATTTTTGTTTAAGTACGGAATTCTGATGTAAAAATACAGGTTCTTCCATGTTATTGGCTTTATAGGCATATTTAAACTTAGCCTTATCTTCGTCTTCAGTCACTTCTTCTACAGATACTTTTTTCGCAATTTGGTCTCCCATACCCGAAAGTAAAATTTGCCTGAGAAGTTTCGCTTGAAGATCAGTCGGTGGCTCCATTCTGGGATCAACAAATATATCAACTTCGGGCAAATTCTTTTTAATTTCAGACGTCAATTGCAATCTAAGTTTTCTTATTTCTCTGACAGCCTTATGTCTGAGGCCGTTTTTATCGCAAAACTCTTGCAATTTGCCTTGGCTGTGAGCATACTCAGCAGCGCCCACTGCTTTAAGCAAAACACTGTTGTCGCCTAGTAAAAGTGCGTTTCCAGTTCCTGCCCATTGACGTCTTAGTGCTGACCATTTTTGTCTTGTGGCTTTTTGGTCTTCTGGGGAAGTGGCTAAGATAGGAGTCTGAAAAAAAAAGTTTCTATTTGTTTGCAACCATAAGCTGAAAAGTGGAAAATGACAGTAATCGATTAAACAAAAATCCTTGAGGAAATACTTATTCACCTCTAGTAAGACTTCTTGGACGCTCAAAGCTGCTACCAAGCAAATAGTGTAAGGTAAAAGATCTTGTTGGTGGCTTAAGGCCAACATTTTTCCGTATCGTGGTAGTACAGGAAACTTTGAGATGGCACGACCTAGAAGTGTTACTTGACCTTTTTTTAATGCACCTAGAATAGAAAAAAAAAATATTGACGTTGAACTACTTCTCTTCTTTGACAGAAGTATATTGCCTATTATGTACCTAAGTTCAAACAAATCACGTTCTATATAGTGTTAAACCTGGCATATTTTCTTTTTTTACTATTCTGTTATTTTTTCATTGATTCAAGAATTCTAGGAACGAGGATTTCCATAAATTTTCTTTTAGCACTTCGTGTAATTGAAAAAAATTAGTTTTTTTTTTTGTGTGTAATTTGTATAAACCAATTAATAATCTCAAATTCTCACCCAGAACTTCCAATCTTTGCTCGGCCGTTTTCAACTGCAACAAATCGGGCGCTGTAGGAAACGGAAAGTTCACAATCTTATCGATATTCATACATTTCATCTGCAAATACAAATCGTCTACGGGTTTTTGCTGAATTTCTGGGGTACCGAATTGCTGAAAGACATCATTGAACACCGCACTCGAATACAACCTGTAACAATGTCCGGGCCCTGTACGACCCGCCCTACCGGCCCTTTGATCTGCTGAAGCTTTACTGGTCCAATGTACGACGTGACTCGTTAGACCTGTAACTTTATCGTATAGTTTAATTTTTGATTTGCCACAGTCCACTACATATTTGACGTTGGGGATTGTTAGAGACGTTTCTGCAACGTTTGTGCTGACTATACACAGACGACAACCATTAGGAGGCGATTGGAAAACCTAGAGAAAAAAAAAACCTATTATAGTCTATAAGTGTACTACTGCATTGTTTTGAACTATTATCACACTAGTCCTGTCATGACTACATCCTTTTGAACTAGTATGAATACAAAACTTGATACACACCTTTATTATAAAAGTTATTAAGTATGTTTCTTTATTTCTACCAAGTGAATACCCACTAAAAATTACCTTCTGCTGTTTATGAGATGGCAACATAGAAAACAACGGTAAAGTCCACAAAGGTTGTGCATTTTGAAATACTGTTATGTCATCTATGTTGTCACTTTCTTCATCTGATGTTAAGCCTTCTTCATCATCAGAAATGGTTTCAGTATCATTAGGAAGGCTGTAATCGTCTAAATTGATTTCAGGAACTATTTTCACTTTCTTCTTTTTCCTAATAGATTTTTTCTTGTTATTTTCATCAAAATGATCAACTTCCTCTTTTGTTTCTTCTTCTTTAACCTCTTTTTCTTTTTCAAGCATTTTGTCTTTATGTTTCAAAGGGAATGCCCTGCGTAATTTTCTAACTAAATAGTTAACCTCTTGCTGGCCAGTGACAAAAATCAAAATTCCACCTTCAGGCAATTTGGTGTGTATTTTAACAGTTTTACTATAAGCTTCTTTCAAATAGTTTTCGTTTGTTCGTTTATTGAAATGTACTGTTACAGGAAACTGCCTCGCATCAACTTTTATAACTGGAGGTGTTATTTTGAAGAGTCTTTTATTATCAGTAAAATCTGTTAAACGCAAAGTGGCGGACATTATTATTAGTTTTAGTGGATCGCCTTTTTTGTGTCTCAAAGGGACAATTCTTGATAGGAAACCTATTAGGATGTCTGTGTATACTGACCTAGAAAAATATAATATTTTATAAAACACTAACACTAACAAGTTTGTTGAATAGAAGTCCTTTACCTTTCATGAGCCTCATCCAAAATAATAACTGAATATTTCATCAACAAAAAATCACTTTGCATTTCTTTTAACAACACACCATCAGTCATAAATTTAATTTTGGTATCGTCAGTTACGTTGCCTTCAAACCGAATCAAATAAGAGACTTCTTTGGTGCTTAAATTCATTTCTTCCGCCACTCTTTTAGACATGGAAATGGCAGCCACCCTTCTAGGTTCAGTAACCCCGATTTGTTTTTTCAAGGCGTAACCTGCCTCATATAGAAACTGTGGCACTTGTGTGGTCTTTCCACTGCCAGTTTCTCCAGCAATAATTATTATGGAGTTTTCGTTAATGGTTTCCATTATTTGTTGTTCTTCAGCTAAAATTGGCAATTTCATTCTAGCAATTTGGATTTCTTCGTTTCTGATTACATCTACGTAAACTGCAGGCTTTTTTTCAATATTAATGATTTTGGGATCGTCTTTTATTTCAATTATTTCTGACTTGGTTTCTGATAAAATTATTTCTCCATGATCACTATTCTCAATTATTGTTGATTCAACTTCAATTGGTCTGGTTTCGATTAGCTCTTCTGTTTTCCCAACTACGTTATTATCACTTTCTCCACTAGATTCCTCACTGTCACTTTCAAATCCAACGACATTAGGGTCAGTTATTTTAGCTCTTTTATCAGGAAGAAGAGTTTCTTGAAGTAATTTTCTTCTTTTTGCTCCCGATAATGTATTAATTTTCTTTTGACCATCTTCGACAATTAAATTTGGCTTGAATTTGATTTTGTCAGGGTTTGCTTCCTCTTGGAAATATTTTCTTAAGCCTTTTGTTTGAACCGATGCAATTGAAGTGAGTTGGGAAAGTTCCTCTGTAGTTGCTTGGACTTTTTGAAGGGATTCAAGCAAATTTGCTCTCTAAAAAGAAAAATAAACCATTTAAAAATAAAGCCAATCTTTTTTAAGAGGAATTTTGATGCTATTTCTTGGGCTCAGCCTAACAGAAAAATAACATTGTCAACTTTAGGAATTTTGATGTTTAAAAGGGATGATTAGAAATTGAAACCCAGAGCCCAAGACCACCCTGCCTTCTCTTAATTTTCTCCGAGCCGATCGGGATTATACAACAACCAACACGGATCAAGGAGCGGGATTATACCAACTGCAAACTTTTCTGAATTTGAGCAAATATGGACTTTCTGTACAAATGCCAGTTTTATCATATTTGCCAAATTCAATCTTCCCAATGTCAACTGGATGATTTTCTGGTGCCGGAATCTACTCACTCCTTGGCCGAACAAACTCTGATAGATAGTAAGTTCTTCATGGAACTTAAGCAACTTAACAATGTGAAGAATAGCTACAATAGATCCCTAGATCTTATTTTCGCAACTGAACTTTCTCCACCTGTGACCAAAACCAGTGACTTTCCGCTGCGTGTAGTGTTCATGATATACATCCACCTTTAGAGCTTAGTTTCTCATATGGAAATAGACAAACGCGAAAAGCAGAAGATCCTACTACTATCTAAATAACATACTCTAAAACAAAAATGGCCCCAAAATAGACCCTTGTGGAAATCCAGCTCTAACTATCAAGCCAGCTGAAACACTATCCTGAGAGACAACATTCTGACTCCTCTGTGATAAGTAAGAACTAAATCAGCTCAGGACAATCCCTAAAACCATAGATTTTAAGCTTGCGCAGCAGTATTTTGTGGTTGACACAATCAAAAGCTTTGGCCAAGTCACAAAACACTGCTACAGCCTTCTCACCATCATTAAGTCTGAGGTAAACCAATTCCAGGACATTAAAAATGGCATCACTTGTATTTTTTGAGGATTGGAATCCTAACTGATTGCAAGACAAAAGCCTATTTTGCTCCAGAAAAACCACTATTCACTCCTTGATGAGCTTTTCAACTATCTTGCTTAGAATGGGCAGCAGTGATATGGTTTGGTAGTTAGAGGGCAACTCCTTCTCTCCTCCCTTAACAATTGGGATAGCTGTGGCCTCGGCTGTGGCCCTTCTCAAAAAAGTTGGGAAACCCGTTTCCAGGGAATTATTTATGGCCCTTGCCAGAAAATTTAGGACAAGGTCTAGAAGGGCAAGAAAGATTTTACCTGATATATTATTCCAACCTGATGAGGTTTTATTTTTGATGCCCAAAAAATTTTTTCCAATTCTTCTGCCGTTACTAGACTGAGAAAGAAAGAATTAGGATCCGAAAAATTACTCAAGGAGGACAATGATAAGGGATCACAGATTGTTTGTTGACGGATGTTGCCCTTTTGTACCATTTAGAAATTTGTTCTGCAGAGTGCCTTAAAACATAAATAAATAAATGTTCTACTTACATTTTCCTTTTTCTTCTTCTTATCAACGATTTTTTCCAATCTCTTACGTTGCTTATTAGACAAGATTCTGGTGATTTTAGTTTTGTCATCTTTAACTTTGGTTTTTCGTTTATCAGAGGGCAAAACCAACTCGTTGCTTTGATCATAATGACCTTTCACGTCTAAATCTACTTTAATCTTAAAAAAAAAAACATTTTTTATTGGAAATTTGCGTATAGCTTTTTTTGTATGTACTTTATTAGCGATATACCATCTTACCTGTTTCGTGCTGGAATCATCGACTAATGTATCAACCACTTGCCGGGCTTTCCAATTGAACAGCTTTTTACTCATTTTTGCTATATGAACAGTGAACACAGAAACAGAAACAGAAAGAGGGTACAAAATTCACTAGAGGACAAACATTTTTGGTGAGCCCATGTTTGTACAGTAAAGTGTAAACACATGGAAGATTGAGGTTAGGAAAGACAAAACAAAACATTAGGGTTAGAAAGGATTGGCATGACGTCACACTCAGCGCAGACGATCGAGCCGGTTGAGTTGGTTCATATCATTGAACTTAAATTGGGCTATTCAAATACCTGCACCGGTGCGCTCTGGGTTCATATTTTGAGAGTGCAGTGCAATAAGCCATGTTCGGGTTGATTAGAGTCTGTTCGCACAGAAATCACAAACCAGTCAGAGTGAATAACATTGGTTGAAACTAATTTTCTGACTCTTTTCAACCTATGAAATTCACTCTGACTGGTTTGTGATTGCTGTGCGAACAGACCTATAATCACCACTGTTATTTCCTATTTTAGGTTCGACTACCCGCTCTCTAGAGAAATAATCTGTATTTGGGTTATCGACCTATCGCGACCCAGCACTCGAATAAACGTGATCCTATCGTTCTCCGTTCTCGTACCATGATTTTTGACGGTGCAAATACATTTCATGAAAACCTAATACAAGATTCCGGACGAAGATGATGTCGAAAGATCAGTGGTCAAAAGCCATAGCACGAAGGCCGTTTCGCTCGTTTCTAAATTTCGACATTTTACTCGAACTACGAACTACAGAAGTTGAGGATACACCTCGTTACCGATTACCCAAACCACAGCATATACAAAAACAATCAGCAGGCTAACTTGAGTGACAGCCCGTGTAACCCAAACTAACCCAAACTAACCCAAACTAAAAAGGAATTCATCGTCAAAATGTCACTAGCGACCATTTTGGGATACGAAACAGGGCCTCATTAACGATAATTCAGGTTTTTTCTTTCCTGTGACAGAGTCGTATTGGCTTTAAATAAACTAATTTATTATTACTTACATATAATAGTGTTTATAATTACTAATTTATTATTATTATTGAATATACAAGAATGATAACAGATAACACCAAAAATGACAACACAAATATATCAAAATCATTTTGAAAATCATAAATCATAGCTAAAATTCCGCTCTACACCGCACGCCTATGACCTCCGTCAGAAATAAACAAATAAAATAAAATTTCGGCGCTCCTGCCGTTTAATGACAGCGTTATGACAAAATGGTATCCCCTAATGGCAGCGTGCGCAGAAAAGATGCGCGTGAGAGTTAGCCTGCTGATTTTAATTATCTTCCATTCCATTACGCCCGCTCTCAGTGCAGTCAGTTGCACTTTTAGGTTACGTAAACGTAATTGTTCAGAAAGGATAATACACACTACTACTAAAGGATAACCTATCCACATAAGGCCTGTGTGGAACAAATCCCCCCTACCCCTCCAACACCAGCCAAATCACCAGTTGTGACGTAGGCAGCATGTCCTTTCTCGCCTGAACGTAGGATGTTCGCAGTGTTCGCACTACAGGTTAAAATTCCGCGGGCTCTTGCTTTGTGCATACTTGGTTTTAATATACATTATCCAACATTCTAAAATAACTCTTTTTTAGATCTCGTTTTCATCTTCCTCTTTGCCTATTATCCAATCAAAATTAAATACTATTTTTCATCATAGAACATTCTAAACTGCGACTACTAATGCAAACAGCTGACGACTTGTCAATGACGTCAAAAATGGTGACACACCAGAATAGCGGCGATTAGCAAAAATGAGGCCGATAAGCAATCCTTAGTCCACAGTGTGTATTATCCTTGATTGGGCAGAACCACAGCCTAAACCAAAAAAAAGAAGCAGAAGAGTCAGCGTTGCCAGACGTACGACAGGTGTGGTATTTGTACGACAATTTAGGGCATCTTCGTTACAAGAAAATCAATGCGTACGGTAGTACGGTAATGTACCACAGTTTTGAAATATTAGGTTGGGTAATATTTTATGGTAATATGTACCACATTTCTAAATTCTCCTTCTTTTTATTATATAAGTGTTGGCCAAATTGGGTTTGGGTACCTTGCTTGGGTAGGTACCTTGCTTGACCACCTTGCACCTTGACAACCTTGCATGTGAATATGCTGATGCTGGGTTATGTGATGTGTCATACTCCCCTAACTACCTCGCCATCAAATTCTGAGCCAGCGAGTGACGTCACTATCAGCAGCTTATAGTGATGACGTCGCCCGCAGACCTCGATGGAATGCTTGCGATTCAAGCTGTGCTAGTGATTTAATTTTTTTGTCGATTTTAAATGTAGAAAAGATGATTTTCGATTCGTTCTCACAGAAGAAATAAAATGTTCTTGATCTTCCAGTATCACATAATCCAGCATCAGCTTTACAAAAGAATTTATTTCAATTTGACTAAGTACCCTAAAAATAAATAGTTCTATTTGATTTCCCTTTACTCCTGTTGCTGTAATTTTCAATGCAAGAGCTATTTTCAAGTTTTCAACATCACTGGCGAAACTATCATAGGGCAGTTCGGTGCATATCACCGAGGCCCCCGAGAATTAGGAGGCCCCGCCTCTTTTGTCATAAGTACCTACTTATTTTATTAAATTCGTAATATGTGATTTGAAAAAAAAAATGTTTTCAAATGTCTGATGTCTGAAAATTATAATACAAATTTATAATAAAACGTTTGCGGCGACGGCTCACAGTTATTTCAGTTCTTGTGATGTACCTATCATTGTGTACAATTTAATTTTTCTGTTATCTTGCATTGATTGGTTGTGTAGGTACCTATTCTTATGGGCAATTTCCATTCTCAAGATGGAGTGAGGGAAAAATTTGCGAAAAGCCCATGCCTTTTTGAATGGAGAAACAATGTGGTAAGATGAGTAAATACCAAGGTAATCACACAATAGGTTGTTTTTTGAAGGCTTAAAATTACCGTCTTTGGGCGTGGTACCCAAAAAAACTCCGGCAGGGTCCAAGGTTCCTAAAGTTAATAGGTTGTCTGGTAATGGGTAATTTGATGACGCATCTGGGCTGCCTTATGGAGATTTTCATTATGTTGAGGCATACAGACGACGTCATCAAAGTTCAGGCATCCTTGTTTTAAACAACCTTGGGCGGGGTCAATGGCGGGCGGGCTGATCTAATCTGGCACCGAGGCCCCTGATGTCAAGTTACGCTACTGTTCAACATTTTGGGCTCTCAAAAAAAAATCATATTTTTTCTAGTAAATGTATACTAAAAATGTATTATGTAAGGTAATGTGTACCACAAGCCACAAGTATTCGTGGCGCGTACAGTCGGAATCATTGCAATGGCATGTAATATTGACAGTTGAGTTGAAGAGGGCGCTTCTGTACTTGGAGCTATTTAAATTTTGGCGCGTAAATGATTGATTGTAATTTTAACCTCAAAAGTTAATTCTGATGTGTGGTTTCAAGACAAGCTGACGCTGACACTTTTAAAAATATTCTCTAAGGCTCACTGAATGTTTTGGAAGATATTTTAACTTATTCATTGTCCATTGTTCATATTGTACTCATCTTTCCTTCTACTTAATTTAAACGGTTTAAAACTATTGACATTTACCGCTAAAATTTGAAGAACTCCAAGTTCACTCGCGCCCTCTACAAAATTTTGAGGAACTTAACTGGATATTTACTGCCATTGGCACTTGGCACACACTCTTTAAAATCCCTCGTATTAAGTCAAAATTCTAACCAATAAATCGTGCAGCATTTTGCTATTATTGTGTGTCAGATTTGACACATTACGAGGGATATTTATATATTGTGTGCCAATTGCAATGATTCCCACTGTACGTCCTTGTACGACAGTTTTTGAGCATTGTGTACCACACTTCCATATTTAAAGTCTGGCAACGCTGAGAAGAGTTGACCTAACCTCACACTCACTTCACACTGGCAACAAAACCAAAATAAATAAACAAGTAGTGTGAGCTTTAGTTTGGAGTTTAAACACGTTTAAAACCTAAAAAAGTTTAAAGTTTCCTTTTCGAAAAACAACAAAAGTTTGTTTGGACACAATGTCCACGTCCGCCTTCAAACCAAGATTCGTAAAACCATCCGACACTTCTTCGTTCTTGGACAAAGATCCAGCAGTTGAAAAAACCAATTTCACTTACAACAAATACATCTCCCAATCAATCCAGACTCAGAGACAACGTTTGCCGATATTCAATAACCGCAACCACATTTTGTATCTCCTGGAAAAATATCAAACTTTGATTCTGGTAGGAGAAACGGGCAGTGGAAAAAGTACCCAAATCCCGCAGTATTTACGAGAAGCTGAGTGGCCTAAGCAAATAGTTATATGCGAACCTAGAAGGGTTGCTGCTATTTCTTTAGCTAATAGAGTGGCAGATGAAACTGGGAGCTTAGTGCAAGGTGACGTGGTCGGATATGCTGTAAGGTTTGACTCATGTGCTTGTAAGCCAAAAATTAAATTTGTTACTGAAGGTATTTTGCTAAGGGAAATGATGTCAGATCCTTTACTTAGTAGTTATTCAGTTATAATGATTGATGAAGTACACGAACGCACCCTCTATACTGATATTCTATTAGGATTAATGAAGAAAATATTAAGGAAAAGACCTGAGTTAAGATTAATTGTAGCATCAGCAACAATGGATGCAACAGCATTCCAAAAATATTTCAATAACTTTGAAAATCTAAAAACACCCAGTTCAACAATATTGTCTGTAGAAGGCAGGCAATTTCCAGTAGAAATTTTTTATGTAGCTGAACCAGTACCTTGTTACGTACAAGCCTCTGTTGAAGCTGCTGTAAATATAAATGCATCAGGCACTGCTGGAGATGTTTTAATATTTTTGACTGGTCAAGAAGAAGTTCTTAAAGCAGTACGTATACTAGGAGAACATGCTAACGCCATAGAAAATTCAAAATCTAAAAACAAAATAACCATTTTGCCTATGTACGGATCCTTGCCTTACAATCAACAACTAAAAGTATTTCAAAAAGCCCCTGAAGGTTACAGAAAAATTATTGTTGCAACAAACATTGCTGAAACATCTGTTACAATTCCTGGAGTAGTTTTTATAATTGACAGTGGCTTTGTTAAAATAAAATGGTATAACATTGAGACACATACTGATAGTCTTATGGTTGTGCCCATAAGTAAATCTTCAGCTAATCAGAGAGCTGGCAGAGCAGGAAGAATGAGGTCAGGAAAAGTTTACCGATTGTACACAGAGGAGTGGGCTGAAAAATTACCTTTAAATACTCCACCAGAAATGGTAAGATCCAGCCTAACTTACCCAATATTACAACTAAAGGCAATGGGAGTAAATAATATTTTACAATTTAAATTCCCAAGCATGCCTCCAATGGAGAATATTAAAAGTGCTTTAGAACTTCTTTATGCTTTAAATGCAATTGATATAAATTGTCAGTTGACAAGACCTTTAGGGTTTCACATGGCTGAATTTGCCCTTAATCCTCTATATTCAAAGATGTTGTTGACTTCAGAAGAATTCAGTTGCTCAGAGGAGATTCTTATCATTATTTCTATGCTTCAAGTGGAAACAGTTTTCAATAAACCTACCACAGGAAATGGAATAATTAAAGCTAGAATCCAGAAGCGGTTGTTTGAAGTTAAAGAAGGTGATTTGATAACTTATTTAAATATTTTTAATGCGTTTGTACAGAATGATATGTCTCAAGGGTTTTGTCATAAGAACTTCTTGAGTCATTCTAGCATGAAGCGTGTAATGGAAATTAGAAGGAATTTGGAAAAAATATTGGTCAATTATAATATTCCGCTAACATCTTGTAGAAATACTGAAAATGTTTGCAAATGCATAGTGACTGGGTTATTTCCTAATGGAGCATATTTACATAGAAGCGGAGTATATAAAACAGTGAGAGGCGATATAGACCTGTTTGTGCATCCTGAAAGTGTTTTCTATAACATTGAACAGCCCCAATGGATAGTGTTTGGTGAAGTTGTGCATGGAATTAAACTTTACATGAAGGACATTACAGTGATTCAAAGGGACTGGCTTTTAGAATTAGCACCGCATTTTTATTATAAGACTACAGGTTTTGAATAATAAACTACTCTAAAAATATTTCCTTCATGGGTACTTTTTCAAAAATCCTTTTAGCATAATCCAAAAATATTTGTCCGAAAGCCTCTTGGAATCCATCCCGGACATCCAAGAAAATAAGTTTCCATTCTTGGTTTACGACTTTATTGATGTTGTCCCCTAGGAGCTTATTGCCGTCAAAGAGATTTTCAAAATTGAAGTTTGCATGTTCGGTTGATATCTTAATGGTATATTTAGTTGGTTTGTAGTAGACGATGCCATCTTTGGTTTGTTCTTGAAAGTCCAATGTGTGGTTCGAGAAGCTGTTTTCTAGAAAAAGCAGTAATTTAGCCCAATAACAATGTTATGTGAGAGTCTGTTCTGGAAGCTTCTGAGGCATATCACAGTGAAGTTAACCCCTCGAAATTCATAAAGGTGGCCTTGTTATCTGATTTGTAATACTTACGTAGCTGCAAAGTAGAAGGTCCTGTTCCACGTACAGGCAACATCAATATTTTTCCATCAATATTATAAGTAGCTTTCTGGGTTAGTAACGGAACAGCAGTTGAAAATGTTAACTTTTTCTTATCAAAATCCATGCTGAAATATCAAAAAAAACTTTTGTGAAATGGTTCAGATATGAACATTGTCCTAGTATCATTCGCACGTTTTTCTGCACAAAAAGTACATAAGCATCTCATTAAAAAGTTTTTTTTTTCTAAACTTCAATGAGGCTCAGAGCGCTCACTTTCCTCTTAGTTCTCGTGTTAGAATAAAGAAATTTTTATAATGAACTTCCTAAACCATGATTCATGCTGAAAGTAAATAGACCTTTATATTTTACGAAGAAAGAATCATTCCGTCAACGAGTTTCATTAGAAAATACCAATTTTTCCAAAAGATATCGTGAACTCAATTACCCTCTTACAACTTTCAACTCCAAGACATAATAATCCTCTAGCGGCAAACCTAATAACCGTAACAAATTTTTTTGTATAAATAAAATTGTAGATGTTGTCTTGTCGACCAAACTCCTATAAATCCGGAAGCGATCTAGCTTACGGTTCGGGAAATATGCGAGGAAAGGTCGCGAACTTGACCGAAAATGCTGGGTTTTCAAATAAAGCAGAAGGTTTCTGAGTCATCATGAACTTTTTTTGTTTAGTCGGACACATTCTTCAAGAGCTTATAAAGAAATGGGTATTTCTAATCCTAACTCAAATGAAAAGTGTCTCTTCCGCACTTAAATGTCTAAATAAAATACTCACTTTGCGTTTAAGACAGTCAAACCGGAAAATCCAGTAACAGTGATATCTTTATAGTTTTGTTCCAAATTTACGGCCCCCGCACCGACCCCTATTTTCATCGAGGGATATTTGAAAGGATCCAGGGGCCGCAAATTGTACTCCTTTAAACCATTTTTAATAAATTTCACCCCATTCTCGATGGCTTTGTTTAGACAAGAGTTAAAATCCGCATCTTTTGTCTTGCAGGTAGTAAATCCAGAATCTAGCAAAAAAATTCGAATGCTAGATGAAGTTAGAAAAATAAGTTTTACTTACGAAGTGCTGCATGGAATTCTCCAAATAAACTAGCCGCAATTAATAGCACAAATTTTTCGAAATGTTGCTGCATTTTTGGTAATTTATTTGGATTAATTAAGCAGGACAAGACCGGTGACTTATATGGACTGTTTGTTTAATTGATGGGTAATTAATGGTGTTATGCGTGCCCAATATGGGTGTTTTTGTTTTTTCAGTTTTTTTCACTTGTTTTTAATGATAATGTAGGTACCATAATTATAGTGGAATAACTCTACTTGTTACTTATTCAATGTGGCAAAGTGATAAATAATTGAAGGAAAAATAAAATCAACCACAAATGTTTTTTCTTTCTACTGTGTAGAATTCGCTCGAGTTACTAAAGGTTGGGGTCGATGTTACGTTTTGGGTGCATCGATATTTGTTATTATATTAATAAAGGGATCGAGAAAACTTGAGTAGGTACTTATTCCTATAAATACTTTCCCTAGAAAAAATATTGGAGAAATCACTGGCTTCTATCACTCTACCAAACGAGCTCTACAAATTTATCAACTGTAGGTACAACCTTGCACTGGAACCAATATTGCCCATTGGAACCATACATCAATATGCCTCAAAAGATTCTCGATCACCAATGAATCAATAAAAGCAAGCAAACTAGCCGAGCCAAAGGAATCATCATCTAGGTGTACCTACACTGATCCATGATCATGCACTTGCTTTAAAATAAAACTACCCAGCAACATACATTTTGATAATGTCACAACCCCTATACGTTTCGTCCTGGGACGTCACAAGAGGAGCGTGACCTGGGGGCGTAGATGGGGTTCAGGTAGAGAGAAACTCACTTGGTATAGGAATAATAAGATAATGTATTGAATAATAATAATATTATCCCTAGAAATAGAATCATGACGTCTCTTCTACGGAGGGACGTACTACTTATAGGCCACTCTGTATGTACACTTGGCGTGACTGCAGACTGAAGCTGGGTTTGAGACAGGTCCAGAAGGGCGTTTCCCAATAAAGGTAGTTTGCACTGGTCTGCTGCGTTTAATGCTCTCAGAAAAAGCTAGGTTTAGAAGGACGTTTCCCATTAAAGGTAGTTTGCACTGGACCTAGTCTGCTGCGTTCGATACTCCCAGAAGGGCGTTTCCCATTAAAGGTAGTCTGCACTGGGAGGAGACTTAGCTAGAGGGGCTTTATCCCATTTGAGGTACTTTGCACTAGCCTTTAGTCTTCCGGTAATAGATTTCGGCGCGGTATTTTATACCACATAAATGCTGACTCGTCGACACACTTTAGTAAAATTGATTAACAGAGTGGTATTTACTTAAGTAGTAGTTGACAATAATATTTATACAATGAGGCATGACATTTGCCAGAAATGCTCATCCAGTTTCCAGAAGTAGAAAATAAGAGACATAATCCCACATCTTACTAGAACTCAACTTAAAAGTTAAATGCAGGCATGTTTTCAAGTTCTGCCGCAAATTTCATGGCATCATTGGAGTCGACAACCTCTTTGACCAAAACTGCTGAAGATCTCGCTTGAAGCAAAATTATCAATACAATTCCACACATTATGCCCTACATCCACTACACCACTGAATACCTCAATAATAATGTATAGCCCCGTTATCTTGCTTTTCCGAATTAAAACTGATTTGTGACCAAATGAAAGAGGCAATACAAAATTATGAAGGAAATATGCCGATATCTTCTACTATTCAGAAATAGGTACATCTGAGATTCACAAATTAAATCGAACATTGATTAAGATCCTCTATGGCTCTATCCAAAGTCGAAATTCATTCCAAGGCATCTTTATACAAAATTGCAGGCAGGTCACCATGAAGATCCACTGGGTAGATCTAATAGTAGGTAGGCGGCAAAATTAGACATGCAGCATAAGAACACTGGATAATTTCCCGAGGATTGGATTAATTCGCTGTACTTTTATTATAATATCAAATAGCCTAAAAGCATGCAAGTATTCTCGTCCCATTAGTCTCATGAGCCACTTTCTGAAGCTCTTTCTTAGAATTCTACACACAAGACGCTAGAAAAAGTGCGAAGAGGTTAGCGGAACTCGTCAATTTGGGTTTAAGAGTGGTTTTGGAACTAGAGAAACTATTCAGTCTTTGCAGACTTTGGTGCAAAATTGTCGAGATCAAAGAAAGGTTGTCTTTATATGCTTTATTGACTATCAGAAAGCATTTGACATGATCATGTCTTGGAGAATTAGGACTGGAAGTTCGGTTAGACAACCCAACAACAATAGACCAACTTGAAATAGAAAAAAAGTGTCAGACAAGGATGATGTATCTTGTCTCCAATGCTGTTCATTCTATATGCAGTAAGCACCTAATTAAATTGGACCCAAAATGACAAAAATTTCGAACAGATTGCATCATCCTCTAAAATGATGAAATTAGTTTTTGGAATAATTATCTAGGTCGAGTGGTCGACCAATAGAATTGAATTGATGGTCAAACGAGCGCCTATATTGTCGATTTTAGTGGGTAATTAATAATATTTTTGGGGGAATCGAAAAATATAAATACAGGGATTTTAGAAGGTCAGTAGTTAGTCCAGTTGTCAGTTCAGTCCAGTTTGAGTTAAATTTACAGTACCTAATGAGTCAGTCCGGATAAAAATTCGCGAAGAGTTTCTTTTATTTTATTGCCTCAGGAAAACGCGTTTAATTGAACTTTGAAAAGTACGGAAAATTGTGAAAGAAAAAACATTTAAAGTCGTTCAACATTATGTGCGAGCTCTAGAGATTTTGAAGTAAATTAATTAAGTATTTTATATCCTACTGAACTATTATAACCATATAATACCTTGGTTACGATAATCATAAACAGGGTCTTAGCTCCCAAGGGAGTTAAGGATTTCATAACTCCCGCGCGGGAATTAAGGATTTTCATAACTCCCGCCTTTACCTTGAATAGGTAAAACTTTGAGAAAAAATAGAATTAACAAAGGAAAATTATAATGCTCTTAACAATATACGATTTTGAGTAAGAATTATTAATTAAATAATTGTGTTTATTGGCTAGGAATCCGGAATCCGAAAATAGTAATTTTTCTGATTAAATAAACCATTAAATGAAATGGGAAGTTTCACAAAGAAACTTGTTGTTCATGAAATGAGATTATTGACGTTAATCATTAAAAGTAATGGAAAGGTTAGTTTAAAAACTGTTGTTCTTCATGAGATAAAATTGCTGTCGTTAATCATTAGAAGTATTGGAAAGTTTTATTTGAAAATTGTTGTTCATGAAGAAACATTGATAACATTAAGTGCTGAAATTTTGAATTAGGGGTTTTCATTTAGAAATTATTGTGAGGTTTTTATAAAAATATAGTTGGTAATACATATATACTTAATTCAGTGAGTCGGATTATGACTTAAATAATTATTTTGCATAAGCAGTCAGTAAAGGACTTAGGAGTTTTAAGAAGTTGTAGATATAGGTGAAGGGTAGTTTTAAAGGAATGTGAATCGGAAGTGTTTTAATGTATAAACTTATAAGTTATTAGGAATAGAAGAAGTAGGGCGTTTTTGTATGGATATTTCCGGGTCCGTAGTAATGAAATTTGAACCGATGTGGAATAATTTGAATTGGGAAATATAGAAGTGGTTGTCAGAATAGAAAGATATTTGCTTATTTAATTTTTTGGTTTTAAGTAAAATAAAATATAATTTAGTAAACCTCAATAGTTTGTTTCTCTCTTTTGCGAATAGACCCCCTCCACAATTTTATAGGTAGCCACTCGAGAAAATAAATACCATCAATATACCGCTCGCCATTTACCATCTAACTAATTAAATAGAGTACTTGAGTGCGTTTTGCTACACAGAATTAGATATGCAGACGACACCGCAATATTAGCAGACAATGCAGAAGATTATCAGACATCACTGAATCAGATTAATGGAGCAGGCAAGGCATTTGGCTTGAAAATTAACACTAGCAAAACAAAGTTGATGATGCTGAGTAGAGACAATATCTTGCACAAAAATATTGAACAGGTTACAGACTTTGAATATTTGGGATGCATGCCGAATGAAAGATGAGATCCGGAGAAAGAGATAAAATACAGGATAGAATAGGCAAGATCAACCTTGGGTCGATAACATCACAAATGAAGAGGTAATCCGAAGGGGCGAACTACTAGAAATGGAACTCATGAAGCGCATAAAAATATCTTATCTGGGACACATAATACGCGAAGAAGGTTATTGCTTTCAGCGCCAAATTCTTGGAGGGAAAATTGAAAGAGGGAGAAGGGAGACAGAAGAAAGAAGCTATCCTGGATTCCTGGCTATGGAATGTACGGTAGTGGACATGAATACAGGCCTTCCAGGCACAACAAACCGCTGCTTCCCTATGTAGTTTCTTTGAAGTGACTGTATATTCTTGTGGGATATGCTCTTTAACTATTTAATCTATAGCTGCTGTACCCTCTAATGCCAAAATCTGGTCCTTTATCCTTTCCAAGGAAGTTTAAACATTTTAAATAATCAATTTTGTTAATTTCTGAATACCTACCTACTTTATGTCTTTTTATCTTCAACGCTCTAGTTATGACGTTTTTACATAATTATCTTTTTGTTTCTAGTAGGTATTTGAGTTATGTTATGATGCTCATAACACAACTAGTGGTGTTAGTGTTCTGAATCTATAATACAACTAGTTTTTAAAGTAGGTAGGTACCTATTATAGTAGTGAAACACATCTACAAATTTCTATAAATATGATAACTTTTGATGCAAATTCCTATTACTGATAATCCATAACGTTTCAGAGACAAATTCATTAAACTGTTGCAAAGTGTGTAACCATTATAGTCTGGAGCACGGAACAATTTCCTGCAGGTAGAATTAAAAAAACGTTACAAATGTCATACCTAGTTTAAAGGTAGACAACTTATGCCCGATTGCACCGTCTCTCTTAGCTGAGGCTTAACGATAACTATCCCTTAAACTGACAGTTTTGCATGAAAAAATGTCACTTTAGGGAATAGTTATCCTTTAAGCTTCGGTTAAGAGAGACGGCGCAATCGGGCATTAATAAACGAAAATTTAAACAGCATTTTCTTATTTTTCGCTTGTAGACAAAAAGTTTTACATTACACGTGCATTTAAAACATGACTATAAAACTCGTGTGATTAGAACACACTCGTTATCATCATTTTTATAAAATGTAATCTAAATACTATAATAAACAGGGCGAGTTACTAAGTGCGCGGTGGTCCATATCTCCTATGCTAACGGAGATCGGAGAAAAAACTGAATACCAAACTTGTAGATAAACATGAGTACTACATTCCTAAATTATTTTCCAGTATACAGGGTGGCCCAATAACTGGTAGTGACACAAAGTTATGTTTTTTTAAATGACTCTCCCTGTATATTATGACATTTATGGATTTTGCGGAAAATTCTAGACATATTTCATGAATAATGTCATACCTATCTTCAACTGTTTCGGAAATATTGACAGTTTAAAATTTACTTTTTTGCATCTTTGACAGACTGTAAAACCTAAACGGTTAATTTTAAAGGAAAACCGATTTTACATTCCTATCTTAAATTTTCATAAGCTATCATTTGACACTAACTTCGAATTTAACCGGAAATTAATAATTAGGCGGAATTTTTAATCATGGATTAAATTCAAGATTGGTGCCAAATGATAGCTTATGAAAAACTAAGATAGGAATGTAAAATCCGTTTTCTTGTAAAATTAATCGTTCAGGTTTTACAGTCTGTCAAAGATACAAAAAAGTCAATTTTCAACTGTCAATATTTTCGAAACAGTTGAAGATAGGTATATGACATTGTACATGAAATATGTCTAGAATCTTCCACAGAATCCAGAAATGTTATAATATACAAAGAGAGTTATTTAAAAAAAACATAAGTTTGTGTCACTACTAGTTATTGGGCCACCCTGTATACTGGAAAATAATTTCGGAATGTTGTACTCACGTTTATCTACAAGTTTTGTATTTAGTTTTTTCTTCGATCTTTGTTAGTATAGGTGATATGGACCACCGCGCGCTTAGTAACTCACCCTGTATATAATCTACGTCAATGTCATTATGTGCACATTTAGCATAACACTAGTGCCATGTATGAATATCAGTAGCTTGATCAGTAGTGCCAATATGAATTCATGATAAAACCCAAATTATAAAATGAAAAATATATGAAAACAAAATGAGTTACCAGAAGAACCTTTCCATTGATGCTGCATGTCTCGATATCTGAAGGAATTTTTTCGGAATCAGAATCACACATTTTAATATTATTTTCCACTATAAAACTAAATTTATGGATGGTACAAAAATGGACTCCAATAATGAAGCTGCCAAAGATTTTGATATTCTGAGGCAAATCAAATCTATTTCGACCATCCTATATTTAATTTTGAATGATACGATATAAACTTTATAAATAAAACTAGTGTAACTGAACCAATCGGTAACGACTCGTAGTCTACTGTTACATGTGTTTGATTATGGTGTCTATATCGAACTACTTTCATTAATAACTTAAAAATAGCTAGTCTAACGTTAGGAAAAAAAGGCCTAACTAGTGACGCATACCTATGTATCATAGACAAAAGTGGTTCAGAGTATTGCATAACTGGTCTACTATCACATTCTCAAAAGAATGTTTCAAATTATATAACAATAACCTGGTAGCTATATAATTATTAATGCAGACTATCAGATAGGTATTTTAAGGACAAATTCGTTTTTTTTTTAATTTAATATATTTGATTTCTTTATAAGGTATCTAAATTTTTATGCTCCATCTCCACTATTATTAAACTCCCATAATCTATTATGATTATTATCGTTCAAATCCCTATCAACATTGATATCAGTGGTGAACTCCCTATGACTAGTAGCCGCAGCTCCATAAGGTGCCAGCACATCTATAACACTATCGATATTTGAATCTCTAACAACCAATTGTCCATTAGCAGACACTCCGGGTGTATACAAATCAGCACTAGCTACTCCATGGTCCCAAGACCTAGCTAACTTAACTTTATTTCTATAGCTAGAATCCCCAGTAATGATGCTATTAATCACTAGAAAACCATAAGAACGTTCTGGAGGAGTATCAGGTGCTAGAATTATAGCGCTAGCAGTTTTATTAGTTGCTACAGTATAGAATGTAGTCATATCAAAGACAGCTGAGGCAGCACCAAAAACATAGTCGATTTGGCCTTCTATGTAGCACATGTGGACCATGACTCTTTCGGTTTTGAGACTATCAGCCGAGTCTATTCCTAGAGCTAGGGTGTCTTGGTAGCTTTTGAAGTTGTTGCCCATTAGATGAATCTGAAATTATTATTAGGTTTAGAAAGAGGTTCGTTTGAAAGTAGGCAGTGATGTAGTGTAATGACCCGGGAAAATAGACCCGTAATTTACAATGTCTTTACTGTAAAAATTAAATGTAATCAAATAATCAAAAACTCAATTTCCTGTATTTCAAATCAGTATCTATAAATTGAAAGATGATGAAACAAATTAGAATTGACCCAAATTAATTGAAATATTTATATCGGTACGTTCAAATTTTAAACAAGCCATCAGTAACCAAGCACGTAAATAAAAACCCGGAAAAGATCAATTACAAGGTTATGCACCTAATTAAATTGGACCCAAATGACAAAAATTTCGAACAGATTGCATCATCCTCTAAATGAAGAAGTTATATTTTTGGAGTAATATCTAGGTCGACCAATAGAATTGATTTATAGATGGTCAAACAACCGCCTATATTGTCGATTTTGGTGGGTAATTATTAATATTTTGGGGGGAATCGAAAAATATAAATACAGAGATTTTAGAAGATCAGTTGAGTTTAAGTTCAGTCCAGTTTGAGTTAAATCTACAGTACCTAATGAGTCAGTCCGGTTGAAATTTGCGAAGTTTCTTTTATTTTGTTGCCTCGGGAAAACGCGTTAAGCTTTGAAAAAGTGACGGAAAATTGTGAAAGAAAGAAGATTCAGTCATTCAACATTATGTGCGAGCTCTAGAGATTTTTGAAGTGAATTAATTAAGTAATTTTACGAGTGATAATTTAAATGTAAGTACTCTAGTGGCTCGTATTGTTTTTTTTTTTTTTGACTTTTCAATGATTCGGAATGATAAGAAGTGAATTAACATTAAACTTTAATGCATAAAAACTTGAGTGATTTGACTGTAAAAACTTTATTGCATAACTTTAATTGCCTTCGAGTCTAATGACATTTTAATTAATTTTGCAAAGGATTTGAAAGGGAAAATTATAATGTTCTTAACAATTATCGATTTTGAGTATGAATTATTAAAGAATTTTGAATTGGATTGTCCAATTGGATTTTTAAGGGCTATAGTAACTAACTAATAAGAATTTAAATAATTTTGTTTGTTGGCTAGGAATCCGAAAATAGTAATAGTTCTGTTCAAAATGATCCTTAGTGAAGGATGGAACCACTAAATGTAGGTATTGGAAAGTTTTGTTTAAAAATTATTGTTCATGAAGCAACTTTAATGACCTTAAGTGCTGAAGGTTTGAATTAGGGTTTTTCATTTAGTAATTTTGTAAGGTTTTTATAAAAATATAGTTGATAATACATATGTACTTAATCCAGTGAGTAGGAATATGACTTAAATAATTATTTTGCATAAGCTGTCAGTCAGTAAATGACTTAGGAGTTTAAGAATTTATAGATATAGGTGAAGGGTAGTTTTAATCGGAATGTGAATCGGAAGTGTTGTTTGCAAGAGTAAATGTATAAACTTATAAGTTATCAAGAATAGAAGAAGTAGGGCGTTTTTAGTATGGATATTTCCTGATCCGTAGTAATGAAATTTGAATGGATGTGAAATAATATGAATTGGGAAAAATAGAAGTGGCTGTCAGAATAGAAAGATATTTGCTTATTTAAATTTTTGGTATTAAGTATAATAAAATATAATTTAGTAAACCTCGATAGTTTGTTTCTCTCTTTTGCGAATCGACCCCCTCGACAATTTTATAGGTAGCCACTCGAGAAAATAAATACCATCAATATACCGCTTGCCATTTACCATCTAACTAATTAAAAAGAGTACTTGGGCGCGTTTTGCTACAGTAGATACTGCAGGGTGTAACTAGACCTAATACTACAAAAATGTCCAAAATTACTTCAAGAAATGACGAAAAACGAAATGGATGACCAAGCTTGCATACACTACACTGAACAAACGCGTTTATTTTCGATCCTTGTCCCGTCCCCTCGTGTACGCGAGAATTGAGTATCCAACTTAAATTGTAACTGGCGTCTCTACTCAAGTTTCGTCTTTTATGGGTAGCTCCATGTGCGACGGGCCTAACACTATTTTTCACTTCACGTATCAAGTTGAAACAGTGACACACAATTGTCAAAAATTATCAAAAAATGAAACACTTCAAATTCTCAAATTCCTAAAAATAAATTTTCAGTGAGATATGGATGCTCCATCTACCATGGTTGATTGCATAGAAGAAACAGGCAAGATTCTTATCATAAACAATCAAGGTATAGTAAAATATTTATGCGGAATCGACGAGGAACGAAACCATTTGGATGTGATTATAAAGAAACAATACGATGAAAGAAACCAACTCGAATTGGAAATTGAAACTCTGACATACAAATTATGTTTGATCAACAAAAGTCTGGCGATGAGAATCAAAACGAAAAACAACTACGACAAAACTATTGAAGAAATAAAGTCGCACTATGAACGACTAGTGGAGAGTTCGAATAAGTTGAAGCAAATTGTTGAAAAAACCCAGATAGACCTCGATAGTATTATGAATAAGAAAGTGGGCACTGCCAAAGTTTGCGCTGCTGCCAATAAATCATCCGGCGTCCTTGAGGAACCTACCAAAGAAAAATGGTCACACGATTCTCCGGCAAAATGGCAGAATATATTGAAAATGTCTCAAGAGGAATTAGAAAAGGCCAATAATAATAATAAAGGTAGATACTGCTTGTTTCACGAGGGTTTGTACTTTTGCCTTCTTTTTTTAACAAATGAAAATTGACTGAAACAAATTCATGACGTCAAAAACGTTCGTCGAATTTTAAACCAGAATACTATTGAGTTCAATACAATATAAAATCTTGAATTTATATGAATATGACAAACCCTTTCTCCAAGTTATGAGATCGATGTTATAAGTATTTACTAGTGGGCGTTGAAACAGTGTACAACAGCGTCCATCTCCTCCATTTCGAATCTTCGCCCGCAGGGCGTTTGAAACAATGTACTACGGCCTTCGTCTCCTCCTCCACTACAAGCCTTCGTGAAATGAACGCCAAACTGACATGTTCTACAACGTTCGCGAATGTTTTGCGCGGTTTGATGCACCAGAGTCTGGATGCACCTTTAGATACTCTTAAGACTTTAGCTGGGCTGAAGATATTCTCTCTCAGTTGCAGAGCAGTACACTTGACCAAACAATACCTATTAAGTTTTCCTTTAGCGTATCTGCCTTTAAGCCACAAACTACCTTGTAGTATTTTTGAAGTGTAAACTTCTTATACAAAGAGGGGGAATTTTAATAGGGAAGTTTACACTTCTTTTACACTAACTATTTTCTGTTTCTGTATCTACTTATCCTTCCATGCAATTCTAAAATAAAATATTTTGTAGATGGCACACGAATGACAAATAATGGTATCAAGCCCTTTGAGATGAAGGTAACTATTTTGACTATTTCAAATTATTTTAAAATTTTTGAAAAGTAAATAGAGGTAGGGGAAGTGTACCTAAAATGGGATACTGTCCTAAAACGGGATACCCTAATTATTTTGTAGTAGATACAGCGACATCTTTTGTGCAATTGACCTAATACTTCCTGTCGGTATATGAATAACCTTTAGCAGTTTGACCAAAATCGTGACAGGTGCAATGCAGCTAGGTGAGTTTTTAATTTTTAAACATATTTTTTGTAAAAATATAGATCTACAAACATAGGCTTTTTGTTTTTATGGCCAATGAAATGACGACGATAATTTTTTTAACAGTTGCTAGGACATAAATGATCACTTAACATGTGAAATTTTGAGGTTATATTTTGATATCGAAAACATGCAGGAATTGTTTATTTTACGTAGATGTGTTGATAATGTATCCCATTTTAGAACCACAATGCTCGTGTTCAATTTAAATATGAATAGCAAATAGAGGTAAAGCTGCCATCTTAACTAGCTCACCTTATAAGGATGAATGAATGCCAGTCTAGAAGCGAAACGACTCAAACTGCCAACCAGTAAACTGCCATCATTGAAAGGAAAAGGACTATTGAAGGGAGAATCAGTAAAGAAAACCTCCAAACCACAGAAAAAAGGTTCAACTGAAAAGAAGACTGACAAAGCAACAAACAAGACTAGAAACCAAAAAGATGTGAGAAGGGAAGACAAAACCAAAGAAAGAAATACCAAAAAAAATACCAAAGAAAACAGTGACGATGAAGAAAATCCTGTATGCTTTTATTGCCAAGGTGATTTTCTAGGCAGCAAGCCTGGTGACCAGTGGATTCGATGCAGTTCCTGCCAGAGATGGGTGCACGAAGCTTGCGGTCCATCAACCAACAAAACGCATTATTTCATTTGTGATCTGTGTTTGGAAATATAATCCCATTTTAGAAACACCACAGATCCCGTTTTAGATATATATGTTTCTAAAATGGGAAATTTGACTAGAGCAAGATTTTTTGTTTTTTCGTTTTTTATTTTATACTTGAGACTGTGATTTTTATTTTTTTAATAAAGTATTATTTGGTATATCCTTCATGAGGGTTGTCAGTTATTTTCCACTTGAACTTTTTTTTAAAACCAAGTCCAAACCTTAAGTATCCCATTTTAGGTACACTTCCCCTACATATATTAATAATGATTGTTTCTAGGCAGTTGACGAGCAAATAGCTGGTAGTAGTACCAACGGTAGTACTAAGGCCCGCGGCTCAGCTGAGAGGGAAACTGGCCAAGGTGAATATTTGCAATAACAAATTCATACTTTGTAAAACCGATATAATTTTTTAATTAAAATCAAATAGGTTCAACATCTGAAGTGAAAAAATCTAGTGATAATGACAATACTAGTGGCAATAATAAGGCTCATGGCTCAGTTGAGAAGGCTGCTGATGGTAAATATTTGCATAAATTATTTCATATTTCATCAAACTAATGACATCTTTTAAACAAGATCAAATAAGTTCCTCATCAAATGTAGCAAGTTCCTTGTCTCAAGAAATAGAATATTATAAAGGAGAAACTTCAAACTCGGACCTGGAACCTTCCGAAAACAACAAAAGTGATTCCGTGACCAAACTTTAATGTGCAACGTTTTGTAAATTTTCTATGAATGTACTCGAATAAAATGACTTTGTTTTGTTTATTTGTCTTTAAAAAAAATATATGAAAGAAGTTTCAGAGGTAAGGCTTGGTGTAGCAGAAAAAGTAACAACACACTTTTATGCTGAATTACTGCGTAGGTTTATAAATAATTGAAGAAATTTTAAACAATCATTCATCCAAAAAAAACTTGAGAAACAATGTTGAAATGGAATATTACTATGTTTTATTTAAATTGCATAAGTATATGATGTTAACTGCGTCAAACAAGGCAAGAATTGTAAAATTAATTATGTATTCTCATTATAAACATCACATTGTCAATTAATAAATGAATAGGATCTCGGTTCAACATGCGCCCGCTGTTCGAAGATCAAGGTAGCCAACATTTCAATAATAAATCATTTAATGTACCTACCAGTTTAAACATCATTTTCAACTAAAAACGTATAACAAAATATCAATTGATCAAATCCTTATTTGACCTATTTATAGTTGAGTTTTCGAAACTAAAAAACTTACGAACCGTGAATGAGTAGCTCAGTATAGTGAGATTGATGTTTGTCAAATCTTATAGTTTTATGTCTAAACATGTATGCTTTTAACTTTTTTTGAATCGGTTTTATTGAACTCCGCAGAATATAGTGAAGAACATTTTCCAGTAGGACGTACTTAGTGGAAATTTAAGAAACGGTAATTTCCAGTTAAGCATTTTTGCTGTCGGTATATTTCTAGCATAATTCGCGGATAACGGATAACTATACTATATCCAAAAAAAATGCACTTACAAGTGCGGCGTTACCTTCATTCCTTTCATTAAATTACGTGGCACTCATACAAGAGAATTCCTTTCGGAATTACTTCAGCTCCAGACATTTTTCAGAGTACAATGAATAGACTTCTCAATAACCATGAAGGGCTAATAGTACACATTGATGACATTACAGTTTTTTGAGAAAATGTTGCACAGCATGATAAAAGGTTAAAAAGAGTGCTTAAAGTGTTACGAGATAATGGACTTACCTTAAACGAGTCAAAATGTCAGATAGGCATTTCGGAAATGAAATTACTTGGACACATTATCGGACAATCGGGTATAAGAATGGACATTGACAATATAAAGGCTAATTATACATATTAGACTTTGAAGAACCCAAAACAGTGACAAACGTGAAGCAGTTTCTTGGTATGATAAATCATCTTTTAAATAAATTAAAAATACTTTTCACAAGTGTACCAGTTTTGAAGGCTTATGATGTTACTACCAGATGGGAGATGGGCTCCTGTTATTTTGTTCAAAAAGTTTAAGTGAAAAACAACAACGATATACCCAAATTGAAAAGGTAGCATATGCTATTGCAGGGTATGTGAAAGACTGGAAGAGTACCTCATAGTTAAATCATTTACTACACAAACATATCATTTACCACTTTTGAGTATCCTAAAGAAGAAATCTATAAATATGATTTGACTGTAAGATTGCAACGATTTAGACTTAGATTAACTAGATTTACATTTGAGATTGAACATGTCGCTGGAAAAAAATTCTATGTACCAGATACGTTATCAAGACAGCCACCGAAACAGATAGATAATGGAAAATATGTATTAGAAGAAGAAGCTGAATGCTATGTAAATGTCATAAGGAAAGCAACTCAAGAAAACTTGAAGTTAACACACCAAATGGTTGAAAAAGCACAGCAAGAAGAGTTTCAAAAATTTAGTGAATATCTAATGCAGGGATGGCCAGAAAAAGCATCACAAAGTAACTGAGACATGTCCAAAATATTTAAACTATCATAATGCAATTATGGCAGTTTGTTGTATCACAAAGACACGCTTATAATTTCTTCATCTATATGTACAGAGAAACTTTAAATCAAATTCATATTAGACATCAAGGCATAAATGGTTGCAAATCTAGAGCAAAACATACTGTTTGGTGGCCCAATATTAATAATCATATTATAGAAACAGTACAAAATTGCCATGAATGTTTGAAGAACCAGAATCAGGTAACAGATCCTATGACACTTCGAAATTTGCCAGACTTACTATTTCAGAATGTATCAGCAGATTTATTCCAGTACAGAAATCAAGTCTACCTTGTCATGCAGGACGTGTACTCAAAATATCCAAAAAACTAAAAGTGGAGACATTATTGAAAAATTGAGAGAAATCTTTGGACGTTATGGAATTCCAGAGATATTATACTCAGATGGTGGACCACAATTTGATAGTTACAGTTTCAGGAAGTTTGCAAAAACTTACAACTTCAACCACATAAAAAGTAGCCCCAGGTTTTCACAAAGTAATGGTTCAGCAGAGAGAGCTGTACAGTTAATGAAAAAACTGTTAAAAAAGTGTGAAGATCCGTATTTGGGAATATAAGCATATACCGCAAAACACCACTTTCATGTGGAAACTCTCCTTCAGAACTACTCTATTTGGAAGAAAACTTAGAGAAATTTTACCTACCACAAAGGAAAACCTAAAGCCAAAACTGGTTGACCATGAAACAGTTACGAAGAAGCAGGTAGAGGAACGAGAAAAAGCAAAGAAAAATTATGACTGTAGAGATAAGTCAAAACTTTTACCAAAATTGAATGACAATGACCTACTTTACATAAAAGATGTGAAATGTAATGGAAACATTGTAAGACAATGTCGAGAACCAAATTCATTTATGGTCCAGACCGAAGATGATGTTCTAAGGAGAAACAGAAAATTTTTGTTAAAACTATCTGAAATCAAGGAAAAAGATTTAAACATTAAGAAAAGAGAGAAAAGCGGCAGTACTACAGAGATATAAGGATATAGAACCTGAAGGAAGACAAAGACGAGAAAAACGAAGACCAAAAAAATTTGATGATTTTGTTATGTAAAATTTGTTTTCTCTGATTCAAACCTCTTTGTTGTTATTGTTAGTTGACATTCAAAGTTCTAATTATTTAATGTTATGTTAAAGTCCGTAAATCTTCCTTTGCTAATGTACTACCCATATATTTTGGAATATTTCTCCAAAATTGAAAGTATAAGAGATGTATAATAATACATATGTCAAAGATAGGGGGAGTTTGAGAGGTGATGTTCCTTATGTGTCAGAGAATAAAGGTCGTATAATATAAAACCATTGAGCTATATAAAACGCTCCCTTAAAGTATCTAATGTAACAGTTAGGAGATCATAGAATCATATATGTACATATGCAGCAGAGGGGTATTATAGGTAGGGTACATTTTCTCGTAAAACAAGATCCTGAACCACGTGCTTTTCGAAGAAGAAGAGCAATTCTGAGGAATAGGTACTGCATTAAGAGCCACCTCATGAAAGAAATGAACAAATAGGAAAAGAATCAAATACTCATTCGGTGTCCGAGACAACCAGAAAGTTTCACTTCAGCAAAAAGATCTGAACAACTTTTCGTCATGTTCAAAAGAGACGAGAACAGTCGTCAACCTGCTTACTGATGATTGTCTAGTAAAATATTAAATATTACCTAGAAACGATAGGTAAGACAGAGAATGCGTTACCTGAATATTCTGCAAGCAATAGAAACAACGGAGCATTTGCTCTTAGTTTTGAAAACGGCTAACCTTAAAGGAGGTGAGCACCATACATTTCAAAGAACTGGCTCCTTTCGCGCAAAACCAACTAGGCGCTGCAAGTGCGTGGTAAGGAGGATGTCCAGAATATTTCAGAAAAATGATAATGATCGGTACGATATACTTACCTATATGTATTTAAGTATAAATATAAATAAGAAAATATGCAAACTTTTACCTTATCAGCTGCCGTTCTTAGAGCAACAGCCTGAGCGTCGGTAGCGCCATTATGTACAGTAACACCTTGCAATTGAAAATTGTCACTTTCCACCCAAACCACTGCAGTACAGTTGGTACCAATGACGCCTCCATGTTTTGTGGCGCAGGAATTGTAAAGGCCCCAAGCTGGCTCGCCTTCTTTGTAACGTTCGCCATTCGGATTTACTGTAGCTATATAATCTGAGGTTGATGTTTTGGCGCTCAAGGTGGCCATTATGTGGACATCTTCTGCAGATTTGCCTGAACCGTAGATGGTTAGTGGGATGTTGCTTTTGATGTAGACTGTTTCCCTGTATTCGAACAATTTTGTTTGTTATTAGTTATTCAACATGTCGCTGTTATTATTGTCATTGATAAGAATAACACATAGTTTAACTAATTCAAGTGAAAGAAGAGTAATTTATTCTTAATTCTTTTTTGCTAAATACCTAGGTATTCGTAATTATTCAACGAAAAGTTAGATTGACAATTCAATGCATGAAAGATGGCAAACATAATTTATCACATTCGCCCGGGTTAGTTTTTCTGGTAATCTTCAAGCGACTTCGGCGATTTTCGATTTCTGTTGGGTCTTTGAAATTTTTCTTCGGATTGGGTTTCAAAGATCTGTTTTCTATAGTGTAGCCTAAGATATTGATTGTTTTTGGAGCATATGAACATTTATTTTGATTCAGTGTAAGTCCACGTTTTCTGACGGCTTCTAGAAATTTCTTCAAATTTTGATCATGTTTCTCTTGATTTTCGCCACATACGGTTACATCATCTAAATAAGCATAAACGCCTGTCAATTTTTCTTCTGAAATTATTAGGTCAATTACCCTTTGAAAGCAAGCAACTCCATTTGTTACAACAAAAGGTATTCTTCGGAACTGATACAATTTACCAGCAGCTTCGAATGCAGTGTATGGTTTATCCTGTTCTTTGATGGGTATCTGATGATAGGCACTTTTCAAATCAATTGTGCTAAACACTTCATATTTCAAAATCTTATTGACTAATGTTTCAATTTTTGGAAGCAGATAAGCGTCTAGTATATAGAGTAAATTTGTTGATGAATAATAAGAAAGATAAATAAGAAATAATTGCTACTCACATGTAACGTCCAGGCTCAATTTTAATGTAAGTTCTATAAGCGGGATTTCCCTGCTCGATAGCCTTATTAACTACAGCCTGGATAGACTGTCCTTGTTGCACAACGTAATCCGGATTTTCAGGAATGATAATTTCCTCAGGTTGCCAGCCAGCAAAATAGTTTTCTTTCGTGTAATTGCTGGCTTCTGATTTGGACAGAATTGGACGAGTTTCTGTTCCAGGGTAGGACAAAGTATGGGCTAGTTCTAGCCCTAAAATGGCAAGGATCAGGACTTTCATGGTTGAAATTTTTAGTTGCAATGATTTGGAAAATGCTGTTTGTGCTTTTTTAGTTGGCTTAGTTGAATCTTTATCGAGTCAAGTAGCTTTTTTTGATAAAAGAGATAAAAATACTAATAATTTTTCAATAAATCCTGTTTGGAAGGCTGAAATAAGTGGCTACTTTCAGATATAGATACTCTAATCTAAATATCAGTTACTATGTACATATTGGAAAGTTAAAAATCAATGTTTCTTTTATCATTTTTTTTTTATCTATATTTTATGTTGCATGGCTTCCTTGTAATTGTAGGTACCTACTTCTCAAGGCCAATACAGCATACAAGAATTTATATGCCCACAATGATTGTAACCTTACAAATTTGCCTTAAACCTTAGGTCTAGTTGGTTCCTAAACTATATAGCTGTGAAACTTATGTTGAACACAAAAGAAAATTGACAAGCGGATATACTAATCTGTGTTTTATTATATTCAATCAGTGATAATAGTGATATGTAGAACAACAATAATAATAATAACAGTATGCACGTGAAATACACTTGATCTGACAATACTAAAGACACACTATGTTCACCATTTGACTGGGTATACTGTGGGTAAAGGGAGCTGTTCTGTATTGATTATGAACTACTGGTCCATTTCTAGATTATTGTTGTCAACATTTTCTTGAAGGTACTGGAGGACCGTATCAGTGCTAAAAGGAGGAGACCCTATGTTTATATAGTACTAATGAGTATATTGTTAGCTTACCTTAGTGGTACTCGCGGTGTGAGTGTGAGGTTGAAATCATTTCTCATGGTCTGGATGGTTTAAGGTGTGACGCCATCTGGTACTCTAGCACCCTGAGGATCATTTTATAGGTAGCACAAATTGGACATCTCTTTATAAAAGCAGCACAATCCTGACGCATTTTCGGCCAAAAATACTTTTCCGTTAACCACGAGAATGTCTTGTAGACTCCCATGTGGCCAGATGTCGGTGGATCATGAGCCGATCTGATGATTTCATTTCGGTTTTCCTTAGGTACCACTAATTTCCAATAATCTTGTCGGTGCTGGACTTTGGAATTGTACATTTGTAATTTTTAGACCAACGGCCGAGACGACCAGTAGGGTCTTTTAAGTTCAAAAGCCACCTCGAACTACTATGATCCGTCACGACGGTGAATGGGATAGCATCTATATAGGGTCGAAGTTTTTCTATGGCCCATACCACTGCAAGCATCTCCCTTTCAGTGGTTGTATACAACCTTTCTTGTTTGGATAAAGATCTACTTAAATAGCACAAAAACTTATCACCACCCTCATGAGGTTGAAGTAAAACACCCATATCCGGACGCATCGGTCTGTATGATAAATTCCTTAGAATAATCTGGGTAACAAAGAATTGGTGCAGTTACAAATAATTCCCTAATCCTAACAAATGCTCTCTCACACTCTGCAGTCCACTCAAATTTTCTATTTTTCTTGGTGAGCGCAGTTATTGGGGATTTAATTGATGAAAGCTCGGGCACAAACCGGCGGTATCATGAGAAGCTACCTATGACTCTCCTAACTTCAGAGACAGTCTTGGGCCTTGGCAATTCCAATATGACTTTATCTGGATCGACTCTCCACGTCTGTCAACGACGTATCCAAGGTACTTCATCTCCGGCAGGCAAAATTGACATTTATTCCAACTGAAAGTTATTCCAGCATCTTTAAGCCTCTTTAACACTTCTCCTAAAACCCTTATGTTCTTCAAACGTCTTTGTCACTATGACAACATCATCTAAGTAAACAAACACATATGGTGCTAACCGTTATTACGCTGTCAAACAGCCTTTGCCACGTCGCTGGGGCATTATGCAACCCAGAGGGCATCCGCCGAAATTGAAACAATCCTTTATGGCATGCAAATGAACGCGGTTAGTGGTTTGGACTTTTCCTCCATTGGAACCTGCCAGTAGGCACTTTTGATGTCTAAACTGGATAGATATGTTGCTTCTTTCAGTTTATCGAGAGTTTCTGACACTAAGGGTAGGGGATACGAGCCTCGTTGTGTATTTAAATTTGATTTCCTATAGTCAATACAGAACCTCATCTTATCCGTGTTTTTCTTCCTCACTAAAACAATATAGGAGATGCCCAAGTACTGTTAGAGGGCTCGATGATTCCCAACCGAAGCATTTCCTCAACTTCCTCCTTGATATATTTCTGCAAGTACATCCAATTTCCTTGTCCTTAGGTTCTTTAAACTTTTCGATCAATTCGTTTAACTGCATCTTCTCTACACTACTCAAAATCGTTTCCTCTGGCTCAATACAGCAGACCAAGTCAGGGTACTCAGCAAAGTGCCATTCATTATATCGTAAATCTGGGACAATACCCATCACGACCCAAAAATCATAACCAAGAACTAATGCGTGCGGTAAGTCCGGCAAAACTACGATCTCCGTCAATTTAACTCTGTCGCGAACCTGTATAAGGAGTTCAAGAGTACCCAAACTCTGGGCCTTCTGTCCATTGGCCACGGTACAACTTGACCTATTCAAGGCAAGTTTAAATCCCTCAATATATTCCATCCCTTCTGCCCAATGAATGTCCTTGACGCACCAGAATCCAGTAATCCTAGAAACTTTGAAACATGGTCCAGAATGAAGTTCAATATAGGTCCATAGCCGGTGGGGTAACGACCGGTCCGACTTCCTAGGAGGGCCGATTGCCGCTTCCCGTACTACACTTAGGGCACGTCTTCTTGGTAAAACCTTTCGCATTACAGCCATAACAATGAACTGCCTTCTTTTGGCGCCCAACGTGGGGCCAGTTTTCCTAAGGGCGCAGTTTCCGTTAGTGATCGCCGAAAGGTTTTTATTATTGTTGAATTGGATTCTAACGAATTGCCCTATAAATAGCACGCAGGTTATTGGCCTGTTGAATTGTTTGTGATTTCTGCTGGACACTGGTTCTTGGGTCCATGTTGTTTTTTTTTTTTTGGGCTCAGCTCCTATTAGTGTTTTCCCAATTTAGATATTTCCCTGTATATAGACTGACTTATAGAATTTGTGTAGCTTATGAAGCATATAAGATGATATTGTTCATTTAGTGTGTGCAGTGTTGGTGTAGCTTTGGTGATATACATACTACTAGTGGGTGATAATTGGTTTTGGCATAGCGATGTGAATTCTTATTATAAGGCAAGATGTCTCGATGAGTGGAGATTAATCGTCTAAGCTCAACTTACTCAGGTTGACGGCAAAATTAAGTGACATAAAATTGGATATCGCTAAATACAAATACACAATCCATCTTTATTCTGCTAAATTTCTAGTTTTTCTCACCTTTAATTCTCATATTATAGACCCACTACAAAACTTAATTTGCTTATGTTTACATAAGTAGGTATAGGTATTATCACTAATAATATCTAAATAGTAAATTTGCGTAATTCAACCCATTTCTAGTCTTCCAGCATTTAAAATTTCAGGATTCGATTTCAATTGATAGTTTGAAATTTACTGACCTCTACAACAAAAACCTTTGAAACTTATTTTTCAATTATCTACTAGCTGATAGACCAATCAAAGAGCTAATGTCAATAAAAAATTACATAATTCTCATAAACAGAATTGTTTTGTAATTGTTTTGATCAATTAATTTTTAATTGAGGAAAATAACTTATTGACAAAATAGCTAATCACATCTCGATTGCTGAAGAAGAAAATAAATTTTTCTAAAAAAACAAAGCCATTTGGTTTTATTGGTCCACATGCATATTCAAGAACAGCAACATAAACACTGGACAAGAATTGTACAAAATAATCACATCTAAAATCAAATCTGATCTAAGGCATTAAAAGTTTAGATAAAAACAAATTATCCGGGAAAATTGCTAATAACCCGTTAAGTTGTAAAAATAAATTATTTTTAATGATATTTCTCAAAGAAAACATATAAATATTTTAATAATTATACTTAGGTTAATAGTTTAATTAGTTTTGAATTTTTATTATAAATATTTTGCGTTAAAGTGAATAATTGTACAGTACCTATTCGGTTTTCAAAAGATGCACTTGATATTTTTGTTTGGTTTTCTTGCAGTGTTTGCCGAAAGAGGCTGTAAGTACCTACCCAACCTAAATAATTTTTTTCTATAATAACAATAACGATTTTGTTTTAGATGCTGCAAGTTTTACTTTCTGTAAGTCCAGCGACGATGGATGTTTAGTCAAAAATATCCAAAGTGCTATTACCTCGTTAAAATCGGGAAATTCAGAATATGGACTCAAATCTCTGGACCCGCTTAGTGTGGACAAAATGACCATCGGCGCTGGCAGTGGACCAGTCCAGCTAGTCCAGAAATATGACCATCTTACATTATCCGGACTTACGGATATTACTGTAAATAAAGCACAGTAAGTAACTACATTGAAGTTTATTTGGGAATTTGCTCTTTTGTTAAAAATTTTCTTTAGTTAACTAACTGTGCCTATAAAAGTTTATGCCAAATCCTATTTGGTAATGGAGATTGATTCGTTTTTTTCTCTTTATTTTTGTTTTCTTTCATTCTAATTGAATTGCGCGTGCTATATGCTATATGCCTAAGAATTGATACGGCTTTGCTAAATTTGGCTTTTAAAATTGCGTCCGTTAAACACTGAAAAAGGATATCAGCAAAGTCCTTACACTGCCGACGAGTAAAGTCAGTCGCTAAAAACACTCCGTCCGTTTCGGGTGGTTCGAGAAAATAGACCTGCGGTTTTTCGTTTGCCGCGACCGGTTAAATCAAAGCGGTTTCGTTTGCACTCCTTCAAATTGGACTTGAACTTCCTGGAAGAGCTGGCCAACTGAGTGGAGTTTCGAAGTAAAGCCAGGTAAGGTGAAAAAATATCCTTTTCAGTTTCGATATCTTTCAATTTTAATTTAAAATCTTTCATCGATTACCATTCTATCAGCAACCTGTGGATTTTCCAGTTTTAATTTCGCACATATTCGATAAAGATATTCTGAAAGTTTAATCTACATTACAAAAGAATTTCTAAGTGATCCTGAAACTAACAGCGGATTTCACAATTTTTCACTCGTTCTATACAAAAATTGAAAATATAGTGCTGTGCACTGCTTGCATATATGGAGAAAACGGTTTATTGAATATATTCTACTGATTGCAAACTGACTTGTAATTGAACGTGCGCCTGCATTTTTCCGAAATTTGATTGAATTTTCCGAGGAAATTAGGACTAAGGTGCTGATTATAAAAGAAATCTCAATGACCTTGTTAAGTTGAAGAGCGGTTTTCATCTCCTAGGTTTCCTTGAATGGAAGCGAAAGAAAACATTGAAATAAAGAAATTCAGGAAGTTTCAAAATCACTTCACTAATTTTAAAGTTAGGGTCACATGAGAAAGACAAGTAAATAACTAAATTATTAGGAGCCGCATATAAATAAGGGTTTTACCTCTTATACTTCGGTGGATTGGAGATTTAGGTAGATATATTATTTATGATTTGAATGAGATATTTGGAGTGTTGTGGCAGTAGAGTGAAAAATAAATAATCAACTTTTCCAGTTTTTGCATTCACAGAAACACATAATCTCAGAGCAGAGTTTGAAATCTGGCTGATTTTCATCACTTTGTTAAAAGCTACTGAATATATTCGGTATCGCGGCCATTTGACTATTGGAGTTAATTTTTTGTTAATCTTTTTAAATCATATTTTCCTATTATTATAGTTACGATGCTCAAAAGAAATCTCTACAGATGCTTGCCACCGTTCCAAAAGTCACCCAAAAAGGTCACTACGCTCTTGACGGTGCCATATTAACTTTACCAGTCGTTGGTGACGGACAATCTACAATAACACTTGGTAAAAAATCAAAATTCAACTTTTCGTTTAAGTAAGAAAGCTGATTTTGCTTTAGAAAACGTCGAATTCACCCTGAACTTCCAATTCGAAGAAACGAAAAAAGGCGATCAAACGTACTTCAAAATCAAATCCGTTACGAACAGCATCGAACCGAAGCATATGACTTTGAATTTCGAAAATTTGTTTAACGGAAATAATTTGTTGGGAGATAACATCAATAAACTAGTTAATGAGGAATGGCGGGCCTTATATAATGACGTACAAAGGTACTATGAGAAAAGTTATGCTGAAATTTTCCAGAAGTACGCTCAAGACTTTCTTAATAAAGTGCCAGTCGACAAGTTATTTTTAAATTAGTTTGATGATTATTGAAATTATTAATTAACGAGATATTAACATTAATATAGGTTGATAAATCATCATATTGAGATTTTTGGTATTAGTATGTCCAAATTTAGAGACCAATTAGCTAATGTTAGTTTTTAGTATTTTAAGTATTTTACAGTATTACTTCTCAGACAACTAGTTATAATTTCTAATGGGGTACATATAAATAAATAAATAAATATATAAATATATTTTTTATTAGCGCAAATTATTTGTATTTTATTTCTCTTTTACTTCTCAGAGCTCGCACATAGTTTTAAAGAACCGATCAGTTTAACATTTGAACAGAGTTCTAGCTCCCAGAGTTCCCAGCAGCAGAGTGGAGGGCTAAACATTATTGTAGAAAGCTTTTTAATTTCGTTTAAACTAAGTTCGTTGTCGAGGCTCTATAAACTTTTACTTAAACAGAGTCTCAGTGCTCAAAGTTCCCAAAGATGATCATAGTAATAAGTTCTATCTGCAGTCAACCCTGATTTTTCAACCTCTAGAACCCTCTGGGAAACCTCAAATTTATTGTTGGGTGAAATTCGGATTTATTGCTACATCCTAATTTGTATATTAAAGTTTTTTATACAGGGTGGAAAATTAAAAAGGATCCACCTGGATTTTCTCGAAAATTATTAAGAAATTAAAAAAAAGTCGAAACACGTCGATTTTGTTTGCAAGGGGGACACTTTTTGGCTATTTCAAATTTTTTTTAGATTGCACCTCCTTACCGGGGTGAGTTGCACCCTCAAAACTTGAATAGGGAAACTGGGTCGAATAGTACCTTGTTTGAGAGGTATTTGAGATGACTTCACAGATCTGTAATTTATTTCGAAATCTGACTACTAATGTTCAATATATTCGCCTGAGAAGTTGCCATGGGGCGAAAAGAGAACGTGTTTTTCGTACATTTTATGTTAGTGCAAATTAAATTGGGATAAAATTGTATTTCATATTCAAATTATTGTGAAGCTTATCTTCAGACAAACCTGACCACCTACCTTTTCTGGTCAGTAAGTGCTTCTAACAAAAGTTCATTGGATGTAGATTGTAGGTCGACCTTAAATTTTTGAAAGCCATTTAAAAACGCACTTTTCTTCTAAAAAAAAATTACGTATAGTTGAGAAGTTTTCAGAAATTTCTTGTGTAACTTTACTGTTGATGGAAGTGGTAGATTAACAAGTTTGAAATAGACGACGTAAAGTAGTCCAAAAAAACAGAGAAGTTCTCATTTTGAAAATTGAGTGATGGAAATTTCGACGATTGCCTGCAAAATCCATCCGAACTGCTCTGAGGGCAATAAAATGTGAAATCAGAACATGGTTTGAAAGCCGGCACTTGTCCAGTGCATTTGGATCGGTAACATATCGATGTCGTAATTTTGGGTTTTTTGAATGAAGAATACGGCTGATACCGAGAAGAAGAATTCTGGAAAGATATTGCTTGTCAAAGGGAGGCGATACCTGGATAAGATACCAATAGCCACAGCAATCAGTGAAAATAATAAAAAGTTTACTTATCTATTGGACACGGGAGCTAACTTATTGGTAATTTACCACATGCATCCAAAAGTTCAAAGGACTTTGCATGTTTCAATAAATAATCCAACGGAATTTTCAATAGTTCTTCGCTTGTAAAATCTGAGAGTATTTTTTCACCAGTCCTATGAGCTAGAACAACAATTCATTTTTGACTTTTTTCAGTGTTGGTGGTTGTCAATAACTCTACTCAACTACTATTTTTGTAATATAACTTTGATAGGGTCCTTTAAACAATAACGGTCTGCTTTTAATTTTGAATCCTTTCAAGAGCTTCTTCATTTCATGGAGTTTAGAACACTATTGACGAATACAAATAAAAGAATTGGTTAAATATTCTTTAGTTTTCAAGAAATTGAAGGGATATGGAATGAGGTACCTCTTCAGAGTAGAAGCTTTTTAACCTGATAGAGAGGTGGGTATTGGTCTGATAGCTGACGGCACTTGAGCGTGGGAGCTTTTTCGATACCGTGGGAACTTTTTCGATACCGTGGGAACTTTTTCGATACCGTGGGAAAATCTCTAGATCGGCGGCGCCTTTGATCTAAAATTTTGAGAATTTGACCCGGGCCAACCCCAAAATTTGTGAATCTGGTGGACCATTTACGTAGTTGAGGTGGGTATTGGTCTGCTAGTCGGGGGCACTTGAGCCAAAAAAAGTGCTCAGGGAAGGAGCTTCACGGAAGGGGGTTTACAGTGGAGGTGGGTATGTGGTGTGATAGCTGTGAAAACACTCTACTCTCATTATTGCATGAACATGTTGCAAAACAGCTGGGTGCTACCATCACTTCTAGTGCAAGAAGGTTGACACATTTGATGGTGAAAAATTTACTCAAGTGTGATCATTGCCATTTTGCCGCATGTTACATTAGAGGTGAAATTCCTGATAGTTGCTGACGACACCATTCCTGATTTGGACGCCATAATTAGATGGAATGTTATCAGTAGGCATGGCCTTAAGCTGATCAAGACAAGTAATGGATTGGACTTGCAACATAATGCTGATGCAGCAATACGATATGTGCAACAAATCAATGATAATCAACAACAAACGTCAGGAATGAATGAGACAGTGGAAAGAAAAATCGAGATATTAAGGCAAGCTATGGAAAAATCTCCAACAGCAGAAGTAACAGGACACCCTGACGATCTCCTTGAAGGATGAAACTCCTGTTGCTTATCGGCCACGACATCTAGCCTATGCTGAAAGGATGCAACTTAAATAATTGAAGAACTTTTAAGGCATAATTCAGGAAAGTACATCCGAATATGCAAGCCCGATTGTTCTAGTTAAGAAAAAAAGCCTTTGCGTCGATTATCGAAATCTGAATAGAAGAGCTGTGAAAAATCCTTATCCTTTGCCAAGAATTCAAGATCAAATTGATGCATTGAGCACTGCTAAATGTTATAGTACTCTGGATATGAAGGCTCAAGTTCTGCTGGAAAAGAAGTCGAGGCATCTTCTTGCGTTCATAACCCTAGATTGACATTGTGAATACACAGGGATGCCATTTGGTTTCGTGAACTCGCCTTTATGCTACCAAAAAGCAATCGATAAGGCTCTTGGAAAGATGAAGGACAATATAGCTTTCGTTTATTTGGATGATGTGCTAATTCCCAGTGAAACGGTGGCTGGAGGACTAGAGAAATTGGAGTTAGTTCTACGAGCACTTTCGCACGCCGGATTTAGACTAAATCTTGAAAAATCCAGTTTCTAAAGAACTCGTACTGAATATTTGGAAGTTGTTATAGAAAACGGCATAGTAAAACCTGGCCCAAGACAAGTGATGGCACTACAAAACACCATGTCGCCGAAGGATGTCAAAGGAGTGAGACAACTGTTTATTCAAGGGTTTGCGAACAAAATAGCACCAATAACTACTAGAAAAATGCTGATTTCACCTGGACAACAGAGTGTGAAGAGGTTCGACAGAATTTGATTATGCTACTAATCAACGAACCAAATCCAGAATTTGAAACACAGTAACATACTGTACGTCAATGCGCTGGGTCTTGAAGCAATTCTACTCCAGACGAATATGGAAGGATTCCAGGGATCGTATTTTTGAATTCATTCGAGTACATTTCGTACACGAAATTTGATTGAGAATATTCGAGTGTTGAAAAAGAACAAAATCTATCATATATCGATTAATTTTTAATTTGGGACAATAATTTATTGGGTAAATAACCAATCGCATTCAAAATCAAATCTGATTTAAGGCAATAGAAGTAGGATAAACACAAATTTTCCGGGAAAACTGCTAACAACCCGCTGCGTTGTAAAAATAATAATTACCTATTTTTAATGATGTTTCTTGGAGAAAATAAATAAATATTTTAATTTGTTTTGAGTTTGATATAAATATTTTGTGTTCAAGTAAATAATTGTACATTACCTGTCCGGTTTTCAAAAGATGCACTCGATATTTCTGTTTGGTTTTCTTGCAGTGCTTGCCGAGCGAGGCTGTAAGTACCCACCAATCACCTAAATCAGTTCTTTTCTATAACAAACAGCAACAACGATTTTGTTTTAGATGCTGGTACTTTTACTTTCTGTAAGTCCAGCGATGAAGGATGTTTAGTGAAAAGTATCCAGAGTGCCATTACCTCATTAAAATCAGGAAATTCAGAATATGGACTCAAACCTCTGGACCCGCTTAGTGTGGACAAAATGACCATCGGCGCTGGTAGTGGACCAGTCCAGCTAGTCCAGAATTATGACAATGTTGCATTATCCGGACTTACGGATATGACTGTAAATAAAGCACAGTAAGTAACTACATACATTAAAGTTTATTGGGAAATTTGTCCCTTTGTTGAAATTTCTCTTTAGTTAACTAACTGTGCCCATAATAATTTCGAGTAAAAATCATCAGATGCACAAACACCTACTAGGGGAAATAAGATGAGTTGCTTAAAAAAATAAAAACTTCGCAGAACAGTCGGTATAAGTCCTATATTATTATAGACTATGGTATTTTTATATAACATACCCGGGTGCGTTCAGTAAGATTGAACGATGAGAATTTTTATTACGTTACAAATAACAAATCTTCTGAAAAATGAAATGAAAGTTGTCTTTGTCCTATTTGTATAGGACTTTCGTTGTGGAAACTTACTGGACATGCACCGACATAGCAAATATTAGGGAAATTTAAGGGAGGTTGTGATAATATGTGAAAGAAACGACAAACTTGTGAAACGTCTACTTTATTATTAAAGTAAATCGGACCCTTCTCATCCTAGAACTAACGAAGAGAAAGAGCACGGTAGAGAAACCCTCGATCTAACATTCCTCAAAAATCGAAACATACTGCGTCATTTTAATAATAATTGTGAGTCATTCATTCAATAATTTAAGTCAATAAAAGTTTAAATATTAGGTACCGTTTCTGTTCTTGTGTTAAAATTTCAATTACACACACTACATTCAATCAGCACTACCTATATTCAATACTGAAGAGTTTTTTTGTTAGTTAGCCAGTTTCCCAGCAGGTACTAAGGTCCCATACGGGAAGCTACTCAGCTATAGTTGTTTTTGAGCCAATATCTCTAGATTGATTATTTCAATTTGTTAGGATATTCTCTCGTCAGGGTAGGAAGATGTTAGTGAATTCAACAAGGCCCTAATGCACGCTCTAAATTCAAAAATCAAAATCCCAGCACAAAAAGTCAGCACATAATTTTTCTAGCTTTTAATTTACTCTTTATCTGTGTTGTTTACAGCATGAAACGATTTTTGTTAAATACACGAACAATGCACATGTTATAAAAAATGTTATAAACAAACAAAAAAACATAAAAAAAAAAAAATTGAACTCTCAAAAACAAAATAACAATTATCCAACTGACCTGTAATCGCTCCTTGACACACACCATAATAGCAAATTTGATTGAACAATCAGTTTAATGCAAAATAAAAATAAAAATTGAATAATGAATAATAACAGACACGCGTCTAATGGATCAGCCCAGCTTGTTCTCTAGTCTAGTTGCGTATTCTCTTTCTCCCGTTCGGTACCTACTCTTTCAGTACGCTTCACGGCTCAAACAAGGTTGCAACATTTACTTTTATTCAGTGAACGTTTTTTTCAAAAATTAAAATTTGAAGAACTAATATCTTGCATAGGTGGTTTTCCTCAAGACGAAATATAAAAACAGCGTTTTGTTCATCAAAAGGGTGAAGCTTGACTCCTATCAATCTATCAATTAAACTTGTGTGGAGGAAGATTTCCGAAGTTCATTGGAAAAAGAAATGAAAGGCGAATTCGAAGTATATAATTTAAATGATATCATAAGATTAAAGGAACGACTTCCAAAACCAAAAAAGGAAATATCAAAGAAAACCAACGAATCAATGATACAGAGAGCCATAGAAGATTATGAAGCTCCAAAATTCCTAAAACCTAGATTAGACATCAACAAAACCATGTTCATAAAAACAAAGATGGAAGAGACAGAGAAACAAAATCACTTCAGATGTTAAAAGCTTCTATCGTGATCTATTCAGTTCAAAGCAATATTACGACTAGGACTAGGAGACACACAACAAATCAATACAGCGAAAAATAGAAAATATCGAAAAAAAACAAATCAACAGGAACAAGATCGCTGAAATGCTGAGAGAAGGAAAATGAGCTATATCGACAATCAATAGACTATTTTTAATCTATGACCTATAACGAGTGCAGAAATAGGTAGGTACAAGATATATGAAATAAAAGCATTATTCTGCTTCAAAAAAGGTGGAAGCAGGGCTGACATCAGCAACTATCGTCCCCTCTCGTTATTGTTCCTAATATACAAAATGTTTATATGAAAATCATCATGAACGCTTAACGCCTAAATGCATAGACCAGCTCGTAGAACAAGCTTGGTTTCCCAATAGCTGCAGTACTTCTGATCATTGTCTTACCATCCAAATTCTTACAGGAAACCATCTTCTTTTCTATCTCGTGAAGGTATTCTGTGATACAGACAGTATGTGACAGTATATGTACTAACAGCTGCAAGGGAAATGTGAAATCTCCGAAAATTTTCACTCTAGCAAAAGGAGATGTATTCAGGGAACTTGACTGATATATCTACAGTTCGCCGACGACATCGTATTCATGTCCAAAAATTGGATAAAAGCGAGAACCAGATTGGAGGACGTAGCATCAAAGGTTAGGTTTTCTTTGAGTGGTCCAATATTGGCGCTTCCATTTTGACCTGGCTGGTCGAAATTTCCAGTCTTGGTGTCTCACCAGGAGCCGTCTGTATACAAGCAGAAGTCTGCATTCAGTTTCAAAGTCCTGTCGCCGATTGCTTTTAAGGGCAAACCAAAGTTGGTTTTCTCTGGTATTATGTTGGAAGACATACTAAGGATACCCTGTCAGCACTTCGCTCACATTAACATAAGGGTTACCTACACGAGAAAGACAATTCACTCATGAAAAGCCACGCATAACTAATTAAGGCTTCACCTGTTACACTGAATATGTTCGGCCATCTGAGTTAGTTTTCTTAAATCATATTTTTTCATTTTATTACAGCTACGATGCTCAAAAGAAATCTCTACAGATTCTTGCCACTGTTCCAAAACTAACCCAAAAAGGTCACTACGCTCTTGACGGAGCCATATTAACTTTACCAGTCGTTGGCGATGGAGCAGCTACATTAACACTTGGTAAAAAATCGTTAATTAACTTGTCGTTTAAGTATTAAAGCTGATTTTGCTCTAGAAAACATCGAATTTACTCTGGAGTTCCAGTTCGAAGAAACGAAAAAAGGCGGTCAAACGCACTTCAAAATCAAAACCGTTGCACACACCGCTAAACCGAATCATATGACATTGAATTTCGAAAATCTGTTTAACGGCAATAAATTGTTGGGAGATAATATCAATAAACTAGTCAACGAAGAATGGCGAACTGTATATCATGACGTACGAGGGAACTTGGAAAGCAGTTATGCTGAAATTTACCGGAAATACGCTCAAGACTTTTTCGATAAAGTGCCTGTTGACAAGTTATTTTTAAATTAACTTAATGAATAAATATATTTCTTAACGAGCGGAAAAAATATTTATTTTATTTTGAAAATCTGATTGATTTGCTAATAATTAAACCCCATTAATATTTTTTATATGTTTTGATTACCTACTTTATAATTCGTGTCCATCAGAGTAGTAGGTCATTGCATTGGTGAGGGTGAAATGTGACGATTTGGGTACCTACTCTGTGTATTGTTATTTACTAATACCTGTTGTTATTATGTAATACTGTCCATTAATTTTTTAATTCTATAAAAACTAATAGGTACCTACCTATTGATAAATAGAATTTTACCTCTCAGAGCTCGCACATAGTTTTAAAGAACTCTGTTTAACATTATTTACACAGAATTCTAGCTACCAGTCGAGTTTCCAAAGATGGATAAAAGGTTAATGGTCAATCTTTTAACATTTGATTGCAGTACCTTAGTCCTTCTGATAAGATGCTGCGTTGACCAGTTGTAATGTTCATTGCTGACGTTTTTAAGTTTTCATTGAATCTGGCATTGTGTTGGCTGGAATGAGAGTTATTGTGGATTGAATTTTGGAAGTCTTGCATGAATGACAAAGATGCGTGATTGCAATATATACAGGGAGTGAATGTTCAGGATGCCAATTGGATAATATAAGTCTCTTGTTGAAAACAGAAATGGCAGCAATTTCTTTATAGCACGATTTTGGAGAACTGACATTAGATGCAGTTTGCTAAGGAAAGCATTGCCTCATAGCAGAGTTAGATATGGCATGTGAGAATTGATTAGAAAATTGTATATCATCTTACGATACATAATGGACAGATAGTCTAATATTCGACCAAGTATTCCAACTGTTGGTGCAATCTTATTACAGATATGCAAGATGTGCATATACCAAGTCCCAGGTATTTGATGCAGTTTGTACGAGTCAATGGGAGACCTTGAAGTTTATCGTGAAGTCAGGCCAGAACTCCAACTTTGATGTTATCGTATAGCTTGATTTTTTCAAATTTAAACTAGGTAAATCTATTGTTAATTTATTTCCTGTAAGTCTTCTTCGATTATGATTTTTAAGTTCAGAATAGTCCATCAAATTATCGGCCAATATCATTACTATCAACAATCTCTAAAGTTATTGAGAAACTGGTCAAAAACCGTATGATGAACTTCTTGATAGAGCACAATAATATTTTTAACCCTGCACAATTTGGCTTTTTACCAAAGGAAAATACGCATGATGCTATGCCTCAAATATTTCAGCAACTTTTCAAACATTATATCTAATGATGGGGAAGCTACTGCAACTGCGGCAGTGTTCTGTGACTTCTCAAAGGCATTCGTCTGTGTTAGTCACGAGAATCACGGGATACTGCTGCATTGAAATTAGAGGTACCTATATATATGGTTTTGGGGGAACTGTTTTGAAATGGTTCCGCTCGTTTAATGTAATAAAAGTAGGAAAAAACAAATTATCCGGAAAAATTGCTAACAACCCGATGAGTTGTGAAAATAAATTATTTTTAATGATGTTTCTTGAAGAAAATATGTAGGTAAATAATATAATTAGTTTTGAGTTTAATATAAATATTTTGCGTTTGAGTAAATAATTGTATAGTAGTACCTGATGTCCGGTAGGCCGGTTTTCAAAAGATGCACTTGATATTTTTGTTTGGTTTTCTTGCAGTGTTTGCCGAGAGAGGCTGTAAGTACCTATCCCTCACCTAAATCAGTTTTTTCTATAATAATCACTAATAATAATTTTGTTTTAGATGCTGGAAGCTTCACTTTCTGTAAGTCCAGCGATGACGGATGTTTGTTGAAAAGTATCCAAAGTGCCATTACCTCGTTGAAATCGGGAAATTCAGAATATGGACTTAAATCTCTGGACCCGCTTAGGATGGACAAAATGACCTTCGGCGCTGGTAGAGGACCAGTCCAGCTAGTCCAGAATTATGACAATGTTACATTATCTGGACTCTCGAATATGACTGTGACTAAAGCTCAGTAAGTAACTACATTAAAGTTTATTTGGAAACTTGCCCCTTTGTTAAAATTTTTCTTTAGTTAACTATAACTGTGCCTATAATAGTTTCGTGTAAAAATCATCAAATGCAGAGACACCAAATTCTTATAGGAAACCATCTTCCCTTCTATCTCGTGGGAATGTATTCGGCGATACGTATGTACTAACATCTGCAAGGGAAATGTGATATATCTCCCAAAAATTTTACTTCGGCAAAACATGTATTCACGGAACTAGACTTATCTGAATATAGGTATGGCGAATAACTAAACCTTCTACGATTCGCTGATGTCATCATATTCATATCCAAGAGTTTTGAAGAGCTACACACGTGGATAAAAGCGGGAACGAGATTGGAGGACGTAGTATCAAAAGCCGCCCATTTAAAATCGAGTTCCGCAGTGGCTTGCAAGACAGAAAGATGCGGCAAAAGAAACTCAAAAATAATACAATGATTACAGCTCATATATTACTGGACACTTGTAGTATAACATACCCGAGTTCGCTCAGTAAGATTGAACGATGAGAATTTTTATTACCTTTTAAACAATAAATCTTCTGAAAAATGAAATGAAAAATAAATAGGACCGACGTTGTGGAAACTTACTCAATTTTACTTACTGGACATGCGCCCGACATAGCAAATATTTGGGAAATTTAAGGGAAGTTGTGATATGTAAAAGAAACTCTAGTCTCCCTAATGCCAAATCGCCCCTCCTCTAGCTCACGTTCGCAGTACCGTTTCTTGTGGCTCGAACGCGGCGGATACATGGTTGCAACATTTTACTTTTATTCAGTAAACGTTTTTTTAGAAAAATTAAAATTTGAAGAAATAATATTTTGAATAGGTGGTTTTCCTCGCACTGATCAAGAGGCAGGCCATTGGAAGGGTAATTAAACCTCAAACTAACTGGAGGATTACGCTGAAAACCAGCAGAAAAATGATGGATGATAATGAGGCTATAGAAGAAGGAAAACATAAATTTCTTTTTTAACACAACCCAAATTTTCTCTGCTCTATATTATTCGATAATTCTGCTTCTTGAAACATCTGTTGAACTGGAAGTGCGAGTGTATAGTGTATACCTACATAGAAAATATAGTGCTGGAAAAAGCTAGAAAATAGTGGTTTCCCAATCCTAGTCCCAGTTGGCATATCTGTAATAAGCACACTGCTGACGAAGTCGTTGCGCTAGGCTTTTAGAAAATCAGGACAAAGGAAGGTGGAATAGTTAATCGCCCCCAGGTGTCCTGGAATTGAAGCAAAAGAAAATAGTAAAATAAGGAACACTAATTTTAACATTAGGGTTACACGAGGAAGACAATCAAGTCATGAAGAGCTGCGTGTAACTAATCACTTCTTATACTTCGGTAGATTGAAGAGGAATGATAATACCTACACATTATTTCAATACAGAATTATTGATCTCGTACAATTTCTTATTCCTCATTTTCTTGTATGACTTGTTCTTCTATACCTATTTATATTATTCAGGATTTGATTGGGGCATTTGATCGTTGTGGCAGTAACAGTATAATAATCAACTTTGGCAATTCTTGCTTCTACAGCAAGACATACATAGCCTCAGCGCAGAGTTTAAAAATAAGATCATACGCTCCAATTTTGACTGATTTCCGTTACTTTGTTAAAAACTAGTGAATGTGTTCGGCTATTTAAGCTACTTTTTTTGTAAATTTTTTCTATTATTATAGCTACGATGCTCAGAAGAAATCTCTACTGTTTCTTGCCAATGTTCCAAAAGTAATCCAAAAAGGTCACTACGCTCTCGACGGAAAAATATTAGCTTTACCAGTCGTTGGCGACGGAGCATCTACATTAACACTTGGTAAAAAATCATCAATCAACTTGTATCGTTTAAGTAATTAAGCTGATTTTGATTTAGAAAACGTCGACTTTATTTACAACTTCCAGTTCGAAGAAACGAAAAAAGGCGGTCAAACGTACTTCAAAATCAAATCTCTTGCACACAGCATTAAACCAAATCATCTGACATTGAATTTTGAAAATCTGTTCAATGGCAATAAATTGTTGGGAGATAACATGAATAAACTAGTCAACGAGGAATGGCGAGCTGTATATGATGACGTAGAAGGAAACGTTGAGACCAGTTATGCTGAAGTTTATCGTAAATACGCTCAAGACTTTTTGGATAAAGTGCCTGTTGACAAGTTATTTTTAAATTAGTATACTTAATTAATTAATATATTTTTTAACGAGCGGAAAAAATATTTATTTTTTCTGGAAAATCTTATTGATTTGCCAATAATTAAACCCCATTAATATGTTTTGATTACCTACTTTATAATTCGTGATCATCAGAGTGCCAAGAGTAGTAGGTCATTGCATTGGTGAGAGTGAAATGTCGTGATTCAGGTACCTACTCTGATTATGTGATACTGTTCATAAATTTTTTAATTCTATAAGAACTAATAGGAAGGTACCTGCTAATAAACAGTATTTAACCTCTCAGAGCTCGCACATAGTTTTAAAGAACTCAGTTTACCATTTACACAGAATTCTAGCTCCCAGTCGAGTTCCTAAAGATAGATAAAGGGCTTCCAGGCGCAGTTCTGGCTTCCTAAGCTCACGAACTCTGAATACTAAACATTGTTGTAGAAAGCCTTTCAATTCCGTTTTTTGAACCAAGTTTGTGCTAAAATTTGTTATCTTGGCTATAAATTTTTACTTTTTTTTTTCCTTTATTTCAACAAAATAGTTAGACAATAGATGAAACTAGAGACTAGAAAGCTATTCGGGTCATTCAGTATCTTATACCTATAACATTAATACATTATTATACCTACTATATAATATCACACAAGAGAAAAAAGCCAGTACAAAAAGGTACTATATTAGTTCTAAATTGCAAAAAAAGTAGGCACATATTTCTTATTGTACAGATCAGCTGCTTCAGCTTACACTTGAAACAAGTTATGCTCAATCTTTCAACAGATTCTGGAATTCGATTGTAGTACCTTACTCCTTCTGATAAGATGCTGCGTTGACCAGTTGTGGTGTTGCCGATGTTCCTAAGTTTTCATTGAATCTGGTAGTGTGGTGGTGGATTGTGTTGGCTGTAATGAGACTTGGATTGAATTTTGGAAGTCTTGCAAGAAAAGAGAAAGATGCATGCTTGCGAGATATACAGGGAGTGAATGTCCAGGATGCCATTTGGATAATATAAATCTTTTATTAGAAACAGAAATGGCAGCTTGAACAATTTTTCTGTAGCGCGATTTTGGAGAACGGACAATGGATGATGCAGTTTGCTAAGGGAAGCATTGTCCCATAGCAGAGTTACTTAGATATGTCTGATATTCGACCAAGTTTTCCAATTGCTGGTGCAATCTTTTTACAGATCTGAAAGATGTTCATATACCAAATAAGTTTGCAACTGACAAAGAGTCCCAGGTATTTGATCAGTTTGTACGAGTCAATGGGAGACCTTAAAATGTTATCGTTGAGTCAGGCCAGGACTCCAACTTTGATATCACTATAAGTATAGTTTGATTTTTTTACTTTTAAACTAAATTTGTTGTTAACTTATTTCCTGTATAATTCTTCTTCAATGATGATTTTTAAGCTAATAGGGTCCTTATCTTTATATAAATTGGAGAGGTATGTACGAAGAGTGTCGGTGCCAGAATAATTGAACCTTAAGGCACTCCATGTAGAATGTTTGCCATTTTACTTCTGTTGTCTTCACATTCAACAGAGGTACTGTATCGGGTAGAATACAGTACCTATTAACATGAATAAACTAGTCAACGAGGAATGGCGAGCTGTATATGATGACGTACGAGGAAACGTTGAGAGCAGTTATGCCGAAGTTTGTCGTAAATGCGCTCAAAACTTTTTCGATAAAGTGTCAGTTGACAAGTTATTTTCAAATTAGAGTATAATTGAAATTATTAATTTACGAGATATTAATTAACATTTATTTTTTTTTCAACACGCGGAAAAATAATTATTTTAATTGGAGAATCCAATTGATTTGCCAATTATAATACCCCATTGGTATTTTTCATACCTATATATTGATTAGTTTATAATTAATTCGAGGTACCTGATACCTGGTACCTACAATTTTTATTAGAGTGCTAAAAGTACTAGGACATTGCATTGGTGAAGATAAAATGTTGCGATTTATAATACTTTGTATTTTGTTATTCACCAATAACTGCTGTAAGTATGCAATATTGTTCATTTTTTTTTCTACAAAAAGTAATATCAATAAACAGAATTTTACCTCTAAGAGCTCGCCGATATTTTTAAAGAACTCAATTTAATATTTATACAGAATTTTGGCTCCCATCAGAGTTTCCAGAGATGGGAAAAGGGCTCTTAGGAGTCTCAGGTGCAGTTGTTTTCAGAAACAACTTGAGAAGCTTTGTCTATTCCAAAATCTTGTGATGGAAGTGGTAACTTCCATAACAAGTTTGGAATAGATGAACTGAAGTAGTTCATCAGATTGAAATAAGAACAATTTCAGCCGCATCCGATAAGTTCTCATTTTGCAAATTGGGCGATGGAAATTTTGACGACTGCCTGGCAAAATCCATCCAAACTGCTCTAAGGGCAATAAAATCAGGATATCCAGAATATGGTTTGAAAAAATTCGATCCACTTTTCGCAGGAAATTTCACTATTAAAGGCGGCACTGGACCAGTGCAATTGGATCAGTACCACATCGATGTCGAAATTTTGGGTTTTTCGAATTTGACCGTGATTAAAGCACAGTAAGGATTGGGTTTGTACGATAGATGAAGTTTTGTGTATTTTGATTTTTGTCTGACGGTAGTTTATAACAACTAAATTTTTAGCTTCGACGACAAAAAAAAATCCCTTCAAATTTCCACCAAGCTCACTCGCATGATCCAGCAAGGTAATTACGTGGTCGACGGCAAAATATTGGCTTTACCTGTAGTAGGAAATGGCAAATGTACTTTTTGGATTGGTAAGATGCTAATCTTCACTTTATCGTATTTTATTTTCTAAGATCGCTGTAAAATTTCTATCACTAATCCTTCAAGATCTTGGTTCGGTTTGTGTCGTTATACTGAGGTTTGTTTATTATCAATGTATACCTACCTACAGGTTTTACCGTTGAGGCAACTTAGGATATTTTTTTGTGATATGTTTTGTAATGGTTTTACAAACAAAAAAATGGTATTGAAAAACTAATTTGTTTTTCAACTTTTTTCCATTCATTCAAACTTTGATTCGAGGTCAATTTTTTTATAAACTATTTTCTAGATTTGCATGAAAAACAGAAAGTAAAATGTGTCTACCCAATGGTTGGTAAAAAAAACTGTTTATGTGGAAATTCTGGTAAACATAATGATACTTATTAATGATAAAATTGACCTCTAATATAAGTTCTTGTCATTAAATTGTTTATAAAATGAAATAGGCATTGAAGAATAGTCACGATTTGCTTTTAATGCAATAATATATACCTACCTATGTACAGGGTGGTCCAAATTAGACACTTTCTTATGGAAAAACCCTTTATTTTTAGAGATAGAAAAAAATGAACCCCCCACTCTGAGGCTCAAATTTAATGAAATTTTGATTGGTGCAAACCGCATTTTGATATCTTCAACCGTTTAGCCGCTAGAGGGCGATTCTCGATTTTGAGCAATACCGTGAAACCTTTATAACTTTTTTGTTTATGAAAATAATTGATTTCCGTAAAGACTTTCTAAGAGCACTTTTTTAAGAGGAATTCAGTGACGTTCTCAGTTTTTTTCTAATTGACTCGGATTTCGAGATATTGACCAAAATCCGATTTTTATCAATAGAACACCCTATATATTAATAGCTTATTGGAAAGCTCTGCTTTTGCTGATTTCAATGATATAAAGTTCAATAGGTTTATCCCTAACAGTTTTTGAGAAAAAAAATTATTTCTGTTTTTGTCATAAGAAAGGGACCTTTCTCGTTTTCCTTACAGATATAAAGTCCTTTTCCAACACATTGTGTCTTATGACAAAAATCAAAATAATTTTTTTCTCGGAAACCGTTGGAGATAAACCTATCGAAATTTATATAATTGAAATCAGCAAAAGCAAAGCTTTTCAATGAGCTATTAATATATAGGATGTCCTATTGAAAAAAGTCGGATTTTGGTCAATATCTCGGAATCGGAGCCAAATAGAAAAAAGCTGTGAACGTCACTGAATTCCACTTAAAAAAGTGCTTCCAGAAAGTCTTTACAGAAATGAATTATTTTCATAAATAAAAAAGTTATGAAGGTTTCACAGTATTGCTCAAAATCGAGAATCGCCCTCCAGCGGCTAAACGGTTGCAGATATCAAAATGCGGTTTGCACCAATCAAAATTTCATGAAATTTGAGCCTCAGAGTGGGGGGTTCATTTTTTTCTATCTCTAAAAATAAAGGGTGTTTCCATAAGAAAGTGTCCAAATTGGCCCACCCTGTACAATTTATCAGTATGAGAATTTTCAACGACAAAAGTGTAAATAAAATTTGTTTTCAAATAATGATAATGATAGGAATGAAATTTAAATTATAAACTAAAAATGAAAATTCGTATGTCCTACAACTGTCATATTGTCACAACCCCTATACGTTTCGTCCTGGGACGTCACAACAGGAACGTGACCTGGGGGCGTAGGTGAGGTTCAGGTAGAGAGAAACTCGCTTTGTATAGGTATAATAAGATAATGTATTGAATAATAATATTATTACCCTAGAAATAGTATCATGACGTCTCTTCTACGGAGGGACGTACTATTTATAGGCCACTCTGTATTATGTACACTCTGTACACTTGGCGTGACTGAAGACTGAAGCTGGGTTTGAGACAGGCCCAGAAGGGCGTTTCCCAATAAAGGTAGTTTGCACTGAACCTAGTCTGCTGGAGTTCAATACTCTCCAAAGGGTCTGGTTTGAGACAGGTCTAGAAGGGCGTTTCCCATTGAAGGTAGTTTGCACTGGACCTAGTCTGCTGCATTCAATACTTCCAGGAGGGCGTTTCTCAATAAAGGTAGTTTGCACTGGGAGGAGACTAAGCTAGAGGAGCTTTTCCCATTTGAGGTACTTTGCACTAGCCTTAGTCTCCCGGTAATGGATTTCGGTGCGGTATTTATACCAAATAAAGGCTGACTCGTCGACACACTTTAGTAAAGTTGATGTACAGAGTGGTATTTACTTAAGTAGTTGACAATATTGCCAAGTAATAATACCTACTGACTGCACTACCTCGAATCAATTACCTATATGTATATATGAAAAATTCTCTTGTTTTAGATGAACTAGATTTTCCAGTGACGATGGACTTTCAAGAAACAAAAAAAGATGACAAAACCTATTTCAAAATCACATCTTTCAGGGTGGGTATACACATGAAAAAAATGCAGATGAATTTTGAGAATTTATTCAACGGCAATAAGTTGTTAGGCGACAATATCAACAGGGTGATTAATGAGAATTGGGATGCTTTGTTTAGTGACGTACGTACTTCTACTGAGGAATGCTATGCAGGATTTCTGAAGAGATATGCTCAGGATTTTTTTGATAAAGTACCTGTTGATGAAATTTTTCTGAAATAAATGAAATTTAAATTTTGTTTTTATTTCTTTATACTGATTTTTTGCTTATGTGTTTGGCAGTTAATTGAATTTTTATACGACGGAATGTACAGGGTGGACCATTTTCGATGTTTTAATAGGCTATATCGAAAACCAGCAGAGATATCAAAAATCTGGGAGCACATTCTCGAGCTCTTTTTTTGAGAAAATAACAATGGCGAAGACAAATCACGGCTAACTTGATGAATTTAGGAAATACAGGGCACTTTTCAAATTTTGTCCAATTTTAAAAGACTCTCTAATTTCCTTATTATTCAAGATATCCAAAAACGAAAAATACTTTCTATAGGCAGTTTTTCAAGGAGTATCCAGTGGCATGACCAATTTTTCTCCAGATGCCTCCGATTTTGGAATATTGACCAAAGTTGTGTTTTTTCAAATAGGACACCCCGTATATTATTTTTTGAGTGAATAGCTCTTTGTGAGCTGATTTCGATGATATAATTAAGGTTTTATACCTTTACCTTCAATAGATTTGGAGAAAAAAAATAAATTCCGTTTTTTCCATAAGAAACAATGAGTTAGAAAGACATAGTTGAACTATGAATCGGCTACAAATTTCTTAATTCCTAATTTAATTTTTCAGTTCAGCTAATTTTTTTTTAATTTGAGTTATGAATCGGGGGTGATAAATAGGCAACACATAATTTACTTTATTTACGACTAATGTATAATGTGCGTATTAAATTTGTGATTTTGGCAGTATAATGACATATGTTATTCCTCCAGGGATTAATGACGAGTAGCGGGATTAATGGTTATTATTCCACAAAAGTGTCAGTGTCAAACGTGTATTGCTTGTGGATCTGTATTGAAAATTATGAGACATATGAAATTTGTTCATTGAAAATCTCAAATAAATTAATTTGTCGTAAATAAAGTAGAGTATACTACTCGCAATTCGCAATAATGGCTATTATTCCCTCGGAATGTTACTCCCTCGCCGCTAACGCGGCTCAGTTCGTAATAATCCTCGGGGATAATAGCTATCATTATTGACTCGTGGTATAATCTACTATTATGTCATACCAATACATTATTATGTTTTTATACCTTAGATACCATCTACATAATTCATTACTTTATGCAAGTGCGGGCATAAAGTACACATTATGGCCCGCGCGGGCATAAAGACGCAAAAAACAGTTTTCAATAATCTTATTCTTTATTAACAAAATATAAATTTACGCTTATAAACATATTATTTTTGTCAAAAAATTATGATTTTGCACACTGATGACTACTTGCTAAGTGACACTTTTTTCCCAGGTATTTATTATTCACAACCAACTGGTATGACATAAAAGTTTGTATGCACCACGGGTACTAATAGATATATATACCCTCGGGCGACTTACGAACCCTCGGGCCAGAGGCCCTCGGCTTTGTAAGAATGTCGCCCTCAGGGCATAATCTTCTACTTAGTGCCCTTGATACATAAATAACTATAATGACTTATCTCTCTCTAGCTCATTGTTTCTTATGGAAAAACGGAATTATTTTTTTTTTCTGCAAAGCTATAGAAGGTAAAGGTATAAAACCGTATATCATTAAAATCAGCTCACAAAGAGCTATTCAATGAAAAAATAATATACGGGGTGTCCCATTTGAAAAAACACAACTTTGATCAATATTCCAAAATCGGAGGCATCTGGAGAAAAATTGGCTATGCTAATGGATTCTCCTTAAAAAACTGCCTATAGAAAGTATTTTTCGTTTTTGGATATCTTGAATAATAAGGGAATTAGAGAAGTCTTTTAAAATTGGACAAAATTTGAAAAGTCATGCCCTGTATTTCCTAAATGCATCAAGTTAGCCGTGATTTGTCTTCGCCATTCTTATTTTCTCAAAAAAAGAGCTCGAGAATGTGCTCCCAGATTTTTGATATCTCTGCTAGTTTTCGATATAGCCTATTAAAACATCGAAAATGGGCCACCCTGTACAAACCAGCAATCAGCAAAAAAAGTATAGGAAAATATGCTGGTATAGTTTATAACAACTAAATTTTTAGCTTCGACGACAAAAAAAAATCCCTTCAAATTTCCACCAAGCTCACTCGCATGATCCAGCAAGGTAATTACGTGGTCGACGGCAAAATATTGGCTTTACCTGTAGTAGGAAATGGCAAATGTACTTTTTGGATTGGTAAGATGCTAATCTTCACTTTATCGTATTTTATTTTCTAAGATCGCTGTAAAATTTCTATCACTCATCCTTCAAGATCTTGGTTCGGTTTGTGACGTTATACTGAGGTTTGTTTGTAATCAATGTATACCTACCTACAGGTTTTACCGTTGAGGCAACTCAGGATATTTTTTTGTGATATGTTTTGTAATGGTTTTACAAACAAAAAAATGGTAGTTATTTGTGTACCAAGGCCGTAAAGTTGATCTTTTTTGGCCGAATCAGAAATTTGCGGCCGAGGCGTAGCCGAGGCCAAGCAAATTTCAGGTGAGGCCAAAAAAGATCATTCGGCCGAGGTGCACACAAAATTTTTTAGGCGAGTGTTTTTTCTTGAAAAAATACGAAAATTCAACAGGAGCTTTAACTTTTTATTGATTAGATAAATAATCCAGCAAAGATAGGTAGATACATAATTATTAGTAACAAAAACTACTATAAGGGAAGTGTGATTATAGAAAATTGCCGACTTTTTCGCATGGTATCCTATATTGTGCTTTTTTGAAAAAGTAATAGGATAGGGCTAAAATCAAAAATTTGGTTGCATTGTGGTTGCTAACTATTTATTGGTTGTGTTTATAGTTACGGACCGCGTTTCCGATTGTCTGTTTATATATTTTCACCAAAGTATATAGCGGCCGTAAAGTAAAAGCGGCCGTAAAGTAAAAGCGGCCGTAAAGTAAAAGCGGCCGTGAAGTAAAAGCGGCCGTAAAGTAAAAGCGGCCGTAAAGTAAAAGCGGCCGTGAAGTAAAAGCGGCCGTAAAGTAATAAAGCAAATGCGGCCGTGAAGTAAATGCGGCCGTAAAGTAAATGCGGCCAAAAAAGATATACTTTAGGGATGATATTGAATCCGTAAAACTAATCTTTTTGTGACAGTCGCCTAAAAAACTAATTTGTTTTTCAACTTTTTTCCATTCATTCAAACTTTGGTTCGAGGTCAATTTTTTTATAAACTATTTTCTAGATTTGCATGAAAAACAGAAAGTAAAATGTGTCTACCCAATGGTTGGTAAAAAAAACTGTTTATGGAAATTCTGGTAAACATAATGATACTTATTAATGATAAAATTGACCTTTAATATAAGTTCTTGTCATTAAATTGTTTATAAAATAAAATAGGCATTGAAGAATAGTCACGATTTGCTTTTAATGCAATAATATATACCTACCTATGTACAGGGTGGTCCAAATTAGACACTTTCTTATGGAAAAACCCTTTATTTTTAGAGATAGAAAAAAATGAACCCCCCACTCTGAGGCTCAAATTTAATGAAATTTTGATTGGTGCAAACCGCATTTTGATATCTTCAACCGTTTAGCCGCTAGAGGGCGATTCTCGATTTTGAGCAATACCGTGAAACCTTTATAACTTTTTTGTTTATGAAAATAATTGATTTCCGTAAAGACTTTCTAAGAGCACTTTTTTAAGAGGAATTCAGTGACGTTCTCAGTTTTTTTCTAATTGACTCGGATTTCGAGATATTGACCAAAATCCGATTTTTATCAATAGAACACCCTATATATTAATAGCTTATTGGAAAGCTCTGCTTTTGCTGATTTCAATGATATAAAGTTCAATAGGTTTATCCCTAACAGTTTTTGAGAAAAAAAAATTATTTCTGTTTTTGTCATAAGAAAGGGACCTTTCTCGTTTTCCTTACAGATATAAAGTCCTTTTCCAACACATTGTGTCTTATGACAAAAATCAAAATAATTTTTTTCTCGGAAACCGTTGGAGATAAACCTATCGAAATTTATATAATTGAAATCAGCAAAAGCAAAGCTTTTCAATGAGCTATTAATATATAGGATGTCCTATTGAAAAAAGTCGGATTTTGGTCAATATCTCGGAATCGGAGCCAAATAGAAAAAAAGCTGTGAACGTCACTGAATTCCACTTAAAAAAGTGCTTCCAGAAAGTCTTTACAGAAATGAATTATTTTCATAAATAAAAAAGTTATGAAGGTTTCACAGTATTGCTCAAAATCGAGAATCGCCCTCCAGCGGCTAAACGGTTGCAGATATCAAAATGCGGTTTGCACCAATCAAAATTTCATGAAATTTGAGCCTCAGAGTGGGGGGTTCATTTTTTTTCTATCTCTAAAAATAAAGGGTGTTTCCATAAGAAAGTGTCCAAATTGGCCCACCCTGTACAATTTATCAGTATGAGAATTTTCAACGACAAAAGTGTAAATAAAATTTGTTTTCAAATAATGATAATGATAGGAATGAAATTTAAATTATAAACTAAAAATGAAAATTCGTATGTCCTACAACTGTCATATTGTCACAACCCCTATACGTTTCGTCCTGGGACGTCACAACAGGAACGTGACCTGGGGGCGTAGGTGAGGTTCAGGTAGAGAGAAACTCGCTTTGTATAGGTATAATAAGATGTATTGAATAATAATATTATTACCCTAGAAATAGTATCATGACGTCTCTTCTACGGAGGGACGTACTATTTATAGGCCACTCTGTATTATGTACACTCTGTACACTTGGCGTGACTGAAGACTGAAGCTGGGTTTGAGACAGGCCCAGAAGGGCATTTCCCAATAAAGGTAGTTTGCACTGGACCTAGTCTGCTGGAGTTCAATACTCTCCAAAGGGTCTGGTTTGAGACAGGTCTAGAAGGGCGTTTCCCATTGAAGGTAGTTTGCACTGGACCTAGTCTGCTGCATTCAATACTTCCAGGAGGGCGTTTCTCATTAAAGGTAGTTTGCACTGGGAGGAGACTTAGCTAGAGGAGCTTTTCCCATTTGAGGTACTTTGCACTAGCCTTAGTCTCCCGGTAATGGATTTCGGTGCGGTATTTATACCAAATAAAGGCTGACTCGTCGACACACTTTAGTAAAGTTGATGTACAGAGTGGTATTTACTTAAGTAGTTGACAATATTGCCAAGTAATAATACCTACTGACTGCACTACCTCGAATCAATTACCTATATGTATATATGAAAAATTCTCTTGTTTTAGATGAACTAGATTTTCCAGTGACGATGGACTTTCAAGAAACAAAAAAAGATGACAAAACCTATTTCAAAATCACATCTTTCAGGGTGGGTATACACATGAAAAAAATGCAGATGAATTTTGAGAATTTATTCAACGGCAATAAGTTGTTAGGCGACAATATCAACAGGGTGATTAATGAGAATTGGGATGCTTTGTTTAGTGACGTACGTACTTCTACTGAGGAATGCTATGCAGGATTTCTGAAGAGATATGCTCAGGATTTTTTTGATAAAGTACCTGTTGATGAAATTTTTCTGAAATAAATGAAATTTAAATTTTGTTTTTATTTCTTTATACTGATTTTTTGCTTATGTGTTTGGCAGTTAATTGAATTTTTATACGACGGAATGTACAGGGTGGACCATTTTCGATGTTTTAATAGGCTATATCGAAAACCAGCAGAGATATCAAAAATCTGGGAGCACATTCTCGAGCTCTTTTTTTGAGAAAATAACAATGGCGAAGACAAATCACGGCTAACTTGATGAATTTAGGAAATACAGGGCACTTTTCAAATTTTGTCCAATTTTAAAAGACTCTCTAATTTCCTTATTATTCAAGATATCCAAAAACGAAAAATACTTTCTATAGGCAGTTTTTCAAGGAGTATCCAGTGGCATGACCAATTTTTCTCCAGATGCCTCCGATTTTGGAATATTGACCAAAGTTGTGTTTTTTCAAATAGGACACCCCGTATATTATTTTTTGAGTGAATAGCTCTTTGTGAGCTGATTTCGATGATATAATTAAGGTTTTATACCTTTACCTTCAATAGATTTGGAGAAAAAAAATAAATTCCGTTTTTTCCATAAGAAACAATGAGTTAGAAAGACATAGTTGAACTATGAATCGGCTACAAATTTCTTAATTCCTAATTTAATTTTTCAGTTCAGCTAATTTTTTTTTAATTTGAGTTATGAATCGGGGGTGATAAATAGGCAACACATAATTTACTTTATTTACGACTAATGTATAATGTGCGTATTAAATTTGTGATTTTGGCAGTATAATGACATATGTTATTCCTCCAGGGATTAATGACGAGTAGCGGGATTAATGGTTATTATTCCACAAAAGTGTCAGTGTCAAACGTGTATTGCTTGTGGATCTGTATTGAAAATTATGAGACATATGAAATTTGTTCATTGAAAATCTCAAATAAATTAATTTGTCGTAAATAAAGTAGAGTATACTACTCGCAATTCGCAATAATGGCTATTATTCCCTCGGAATGTTACTCCCTCGCCGCTAACGCGGCTCAGTTCGTAATAATCCTCGGGGATAATAGCTATCATTATTGACTCGTGGTATAATCTACTATTATGTCATACCAATACATTATTATGTTTTTATACCTTAGATACCATCTACATAATTCATTACTTTATGCAAGTGCGGGCATAAAGTACACATTATGGCCCGCGCGGGCATAAAGACGCAAAAAACAGTTTTCAATAATCTTATTCTTTATTAACAAAATATAAATTTACGCTTATAAACATATTATTTTTGTCAAAAAATTATGATTTTGCACACTGATGACTACTTGCTAAGTGACACTTTTTTCCCAGGTATTTATTATTCACAACCAACTGGTATGACATAAAAGTTTGTATGCACCACGGGTACTAATAGATATATATACCCTCGGGCGACTTACGAACCCTCGGGCCAGAGGCCCTCGGCTTTGTAAGAATGTCGCCCTCAGGGCATAATCTTCTACTTAGTGCCCTTGATACATAAATAACTATAATGACTTATCTCTCTCTAGCTCATTGTTTCTTATGGAAAAACGGAATTATTTTTTTTTTCTGCAAAGCTATAGAAGGTAAAGGTATAAAACCGTATATCATTAAAATCAGCTCACAAAGAGCTATTCAATGAAAAAATAATATACGGGGTGTCCCATTTGAAAAAACACAACTTTGATCAATATTCCAAAATCGGAGGCATCTGGAGAAAAATTGGCTATGCTAATGGATTCTCCTTAAAAAATTGCCTATAGAAAGTATTTTTCGTTTTTGGATATCTTGAATAATAAGGGAATTAGAGAAGTCTTTTAAAATTGGACAAAATTTGAAAAGTCATGCCCTGTATTTCCTAAATGCATCAAGTTAGCCGTGATTTGTCTTCGCCATTCTTATTTTCTCAAAAAAAGAGCTCGAGAATGTGCTCCCAGATTTTTGATATCTCTGCTAGTTTTCGATATAGCCTATTAAAACATCGAAAATGGGCCACCCTGTACAAACCAGCAATCAGCAAAAAAAGTATAGGAAAATATGCTGGTATCAGCGACATCAGACGACTTCTGCCTACAATAAATTATTGTTGGCAGAAGTCAATCAATCAATGAAACGATGAATAATCCTGTAAATTGGGACAATCGTGATGCCAAGGCAATATAAGGCACACAGCAAATAGCCAAGCAAACACCAGTTTTATTTCAAGGTGATCACAGGCTTGAATCCCACGCATCCAGTACCTTTACTTGTCTGTCTTACTACATTTGCTTTGTAACTTCCTGTGATCCACCAAAGAAAACAAAAATATTTTTAAAAATGAAATTCTTCTCTTAAACTTGGAATAGTAAGTTGTCTAAGATATGGCAAAAGTTTAATTGAAACAAGTCATACAAGGAAGTTATCAGTGGCGCACCCAGGTTTTTTATTTCGGGGGCGGGTTTTCATAATGATGAAGGCTCGTCGCAGTAGGAAGAATTTTTTTTCGGGTATCACGCCTAAAAACGTTTATTTCAAGCCTTCAAAAAATAACTTTTTGTAAGTGATTTCCATCAAAAAACAATTAAAACGAACGCTCGCAGCAAAATAGCTGCGCGAAAAAAAGCCATTGTCACCGCCACTGTTTTCATAGTATGTTTCCCACATGGTTGCAAACATTCTAAATTCCGTCTCCACCAATCAAATAAATTTGTTTATATACATTGCTGATCATTCGCAAAGAACCCCGCACACCTCTTATGGGTATTTGGTTTTCTGTCAAACTCAATAAAATTTTGATTCGTGTTAGACTTTGACTTCCTGATAAAGAGTTCTCATGGACCCGAACCAATCCTAGGACTAGTTTTTGATATCGGTAGTTTAATGCATTTTTTACAGTTGTAGGTATACACATTTTATATACATTTACATCAACCTGTCACCTGAGCGTGAGGATACCCGTCTATCCTGATATGTTATCCGGTTGTATCATGTTGTATTAACCGTAAATGCATATAAAATGTACGTAGTTTGTAGGTACCTATTAACCAAAACCGCAAAAAAAAATATATTTTTACCGGACATTTTTTTGTATCAGTGCTAAATTTCGGGGCGGGGGGGAGGGGGTTTTAACCCCCAAAACCCCCCCCCTTGGGTGCGCCACTGGAAGTTATGTTACGATGAAATCCCGATCCTATTGTAGCGCCCGCTCTAGTATCACTGTATAAGATGTTGATTGTTGGCGAGCGGTTTCCAATTTATTACAGATTTTTACCAAAGTGGCTACAGTGGTAGTGTTCGTAATTGCTAACGGTGGAAATAAGTACACAAATTCTCTGCATTTCAAATGGTTAATATCTCTTTATTTTTAATCCAAGACTTAAGAGCTTACCTCTTAAATTAGTAACATTTCATTTGGTCCTTTAAAATGCTTTGCTTTAAAATAGTAACATCAATTTCCCTTATTTATTATCTTGCTACTTTATACTCTTTAAAAGTTTATACGATTTACTAGCATAAAAATAATTCGAGCAGTGAATGCATATTACTAAGAGTCAATGGATAAAGTTATAGTTCAAATCTTTAAAGTTCACAAATTATTTAAGTCCACAATTTAAGTTCACAAGTTAAGTCTACAAAAGTATTTACCTTAGTATACAATATTCAATTTTCTTCCTATAGAGTGTCTTTACTTTAACTTAACTTTCACTACCGATCCCGAACTCAAATGTTCGATTTCTGATATCTATCTACTTCACTGGTTTTCACGATTTAAGAATTTTCTCACTCCGATTCAAGAATTTCCTATTATCGTTACTTTGTTTAGAGTAAGACCGAAATTTACTGTTTACTACATTTTCGGAAAACTGACTTATTACTCGGCTCTCAACTCAAGCTTCGGATCGTTCAGTCTTGCTCACTCAGTGACTTTTTCTTACTGTACTTTAAACGGCATGAGCATCCCCTTTTTATACGCGATTTTTGCGTCATTTCTGTGGCCACAGCCCCACGCTTTTAGAATTTCTGTTCTTTGTGACTTTAAAAAAAGCCGAAAAATTTGCAGGTGTTCGTTTTCAAAGATGCCGCTATAATAAATTAGAATCCGTTTTAAATGATTTAAAAATCTCGGTACGAATATGTCTGTTACTGTAAATGCCCGAAATTCGGTAAAACCTAGGATAAGCGCGCTAAACCTAGGATTTATCAGAAGCAAGTGGTAAAAGCCCGAAAACTAGTTATTTTACTTCCATTTCGGACTTTTACCGGACACAAACAGTAAATCTTAGGATTTACCATAACGCATTGGTAAAAGTACGAATACCACTGATACGTTACAGAAATCGATATCGTGAAACGATAATCGTTAAAATTTCAATGTCTAAAAATAAGATACTTTATAAATGAAACAAAAAGTCACACCGAAACACTTTTTGTTTTAATATTCTTAAACCTAATATTGCAAAAAGTAGGTATAGTCTTTTCAAACTCAGTTAAAACAAGATACCAACTGGTAGCTGACTGGTCACTGGATATTTCCATAAGAAATGCACTGCCTTTAGTCAGCCACCAGTTATGAGTTGTGTTCACCTTGTTCCAATTGACTTTCGAAAAACTATAGGTACTTAAATGTTAAAACCATTTTTTTAATGAAATAAATGGATTAAAATATCCACTAATAGAAATATTTATTTATTGGTACAGGGCAAACTTCCATGGCATTTAGAATTGCAGAGTATTTAGAGGATCGGAATAAACATCTTTTGGTGGAACATTTTCGAATACAATTGCATTTCTTAAATCATTGGCAACTACATAACGACAATTTTCGCACTGCACTTCTTACGCTAATTTCCTGAGATGGAAAATCTCCAGGACACAAGAAATTTTCTTAATTTTCTTAACGATTATCGTTTCACGATATCGATTTCTGTAACGTGTATCAGTGGTATTCGTACTTTTACCAATGCGGTGTGGTAAATCCTAAGATTTACTGTTTGTGTCCGGTAAAAGTCCGAAATCGAAACAAAATACCTAGTTTTCGGGCTTTTACCACTTGGTTTTGGTAAATCCTAGGTTTAGCGCGCTTATCCTAGGTTTTACCGAATTTCGGGCATTTACAGTAACATGTACATGTTACTTTGTCTCAAAAGATACCGCCCGCAATAAATTAAAATTATAAATTTGTCTCAAGGTGAAACGTTGAAGAGATTTAATTAATAATTAGTAACCGAGCTCGTCTTTTTGTGAGTCATTACACCATATTATGGTTTTCGCAAAAAATGTAGGCATATCAGTGGCATGGAAAAGTAGAAGTACCTCAAATAACCCGGTCCTGTTATCATTATTTAATAAGTTTACCATCTTACATATCCAAGGTTATTATCAAACCAGTCAATGATTACTGCGTTTAATCTAGTGACGTTAAAAATCATGCACATAATTGTTGCTGCTTGTTTATTGGATTTTTTCATAGGGCCTTCTTTGGTAAGTTTTTCTATAATGGCATTATGTCAATGGTGAAGTTAGAAGACCTACATTGTTATATTTTAGGCATCGTACAATGTAGCGTTAATTGAACTGCCTCCTAATTTAAACTATACAAAGAGCTTAGAAGAAATTCTAGAGGAAAATACAAATAATTATCTGGATATTATAGAAAATGTAACGAAAAATCAGGTAGGTATGTAATAGCTAATCAAAAAAATTTTCATTTAGACATTAGGTACATAAAGATAAAGAATTGTTTAAAAAAGATACCTACAAAACCATCAGCAAACTTTCGGATTAGTGTGTTACAAAATTTGTAAATGAAAAACTAAATGTTTTACTTGGATACCTACATATATATTTATTAAACATGCTATAGTTTTCATACTAGTTTCAATTTCTAACCCAATCAGAATGTTTTACAGTTTCACGGGTAAAAAACATTGTGAAGGTAATATTGACTTTTCTAATGGCTTATGGCTGGATTCAATATTCCGAGAGAATAAACTCGGTAGTACTATGTAAATTCACGTCATCTTCCATTTCTACTCACAAAGTTAAAATATCTGTTTTTGTTTTAGACATTGGATTTGATAATATTTCCAGAATCAACTCTCACCCCTTACTTTTCCACCACTTTTACTTCATCCCTAGTACCATCAAGTGACGTCATTCTGTGCAATTCAACCGACACTCGATATCAGAGATTTTTAAGACACATTTCTTGTGCAGCTGTACTGCATAGCACCACTATTGTCATTAATTTTACTGAGGAAGAAATCGATGAATCTGGCAATAAATTGTTTTATAATACTAATGTGGCACTAGGTACTGATGGTACAGTTTTGGCAAGGTAAACATTCTTGGCTGATAAATTTAGTTTGCCATTACGTCGTCACTTTTATAGATATCGCAAATACAATCTTTTCGGAGAACGTGGCAAAACAAGACCGGAAATTTTGGATTTGCCGGTTATAACCATTAAAAATACAACTTTCGGCATTATGACCTGCTTCGACATTCAGTTTGGAAAGCCTGGATTCAATTTAGTCAAAGAGAAACGAGTAGAAAATATTATATTTCCTTTAAACTGGATATCAGAATTGCCATATTTAACTGGTAGATAAATTACTAATAGAAAATAAGCTTAAATTATTAATGAAATCAAATTAGCATTGCAAACCGAACAAATGTGGGCTCAAGAAATGGACGTGGTGCTTCTAGCTGCAGGAGCAAGTTACCCTGAGACAGGAGCCGGAGGCTCGGGGATATTTTTAGGAGCTAGAGGTGCACAATTAAGTGAAATATCTCCCACAGGTAGTACTAATATTTTGATAGGGTCCGTTTCGGATAATGTGACATCACAAAAAACTTTTAATGAACGAGAAACTGACGATTTAGCTTCATCAATGGATGATTTTTTCATGCTTGTGGATCCAACTATTAAAGGTTTGTGCATGTATATTAATGTACAATTTTAAAAATGTTCAAGTTTCAATGTTAATTTAATTTAGATCACAACTCGGTAATTTTGGACTTATCTCAAGAAAATTTCAATGCAACAGTATGTCATGAAGAACTTTGCTGTGATTTTTCGATCAATATTTCTGTAAGTTCTTCTCAGAGTGCCTCCAAGGACGTTTACACTTATCATTTGGTGGCTTTCAATGGGGTAAGAACCTATTCTGGATTTTATTATGGCGGAGTGGAAACTTGTGGAATAGTGGCTTGTTTGAATGGTTCGGTGGATTCTTGTGGAAGAAGGTAAGCTCAACCACTGTGGATCCACTTTATTATTTCATCTTTGGTGCTGAATCTATTGAAGGTTAAAATTTAATATACAGGGTGTCCCAAAAAGGTTGTACAAAACTTACGGAGTTTATAAGAGATATTGTTGGAATCTTTTTCCATAGACATCTCTGTCAAAAATGAGCTGTTTTAGGGGCTCCAGAGTAATTTTTCGTTGAAACACTTCGACATTTTATGTTTCATCACCCTCTTTTTTTGTACAGCGAGCTCCGGACATCTTCCAACTAGTGCGCAATTCAATGATTCGGATTCAATATAACAGAAGCTGGGAGTCGTCAATTTGAAAATTTTTCATAATTTTTTTTTTCATCTAAATCAAATCTTTTAAAATCAAGAAGACAACAACACGTCTGTAAACAAAAATTACTCTAGATTCAAAACGGCCTATTTATGACGAGGGGTCTCTATGCAAAAAATGATTCACCTCAATGTCCCCTATGAACTCAAATTTGGCACCACCTTTTTGGAACACCCCTGTATAATATGTATCCACCTACCGAGTGTCTACTTGAGATAGTGACATGAAAAACATTCTCATTTGCAGTATTCTATAATACAGGAAATGCCTACTCAATTATTAACTGAAAATAATCTGATCAGGACCATAAGAAATTATCTATTAATTCCTATATAGCCTCGCGCAGCCGCTTAAAAATATTCTAGGAAGCCGCATCGACACTTCTTCTCCCTACTGATAACCATTTGTTTTCTAGATTCTCAAATTATTCAACAGTTTCCTGGCCAATAACCTTCAATTCCATTGAAATCAATGGCAACTTTACACCATCAAAGGACCGTATTCAATATCCAACTACTTTACTTAGCTCAATACGGCCATTAGCAGTTCAAGACTATTCGTGGAAGAAAACTGAACTAAATTCAACAATTCAACGATCCATTGTGTCCCTTAAACCTCAAAATAGGTTGCTGACTTTTGGAATATTTGGTAGGGATTTTGAGAGGGATCGGGAACCTTTGAGGAGCAATTCTGAATGTAAAAAGATGATTTTTTCCGTGTTAATTCTAGTATTTCTGTTGAAAATGTGTTAAATAAAAAGTAACTGAACACATGAGGATTTTGTTTGAACCATTAAGTAATCATTGAACGAGAACAATCTAGATATTGCAAATATTTCTAGACCGAATAGCGATAGCAAGGAGTATAATACAGCCTAAATAACAAGTCAAAGTACCTAGGTGCATAACATCAAAATGTAAGTTATGTATGTGATAAAGTTTCTAAATGGAATCATATTGATTTTATAGAAGAAAATGTTCAGTTTGAACAATCAAAATACACAAAACTATCATATAAGTTTGTTTATTTATAATACTGCAACATTTGTAAAACCATACAGAGAAGAATAAGAATAATAACATAACATCATCACATTCTTTCCATTAAAATAAAAATAATTTTTTTAAGAGAGCTTAGACCAAGCCAAAGGATCATCTTTCAAATCATTTCTATACAACTTTTTTCCCTGCGCTAATCTTTCAGCAAACATAGACACCAAAGGATCCATTCCGCACGAGGATGCAGACACAACTTCGTCGCCTTTCAAGAAAAACGCCATAAACTTTAAAGCTTCAACATCGCCAGCGTAAATAATGTCATCATAACTACCATATCCCGCATATCTGATGCTTTTACCGAACAGCATTGTCCAGAAATATGGAACTGCTTTGAGTGGGAATGATTTTCCTGCCATGTTCAACCCAGAAACATGGCCGTGGTATTGAGCTAAAGGATAATGCCCAATGCAGGCTTTGGTGTTATTGTGCGACCATACTGGTGCATATGCAATATCACCTCCACAGTATACGTTAGGAATGTTCGTTTGCATAAATTCATTTACTTCTACGGAACCGTCAGGTCGCATATTAATGCCTGAGCCTTTGAGAAATTCAGTGCAATAAGTACTTCCAATACCACACAACAAAATGTCACATTTCAGAATTTGGCCGTCGCTAAGTTCCACACTTGATACAGCTCCTGCTGAATTGGCGTTGATTTTTTTTATTCCGTTATTAGGTATGTATTTGATCTGTTTTTCTTCGAAAACTTTCTTTATTGCCTCACCGATACGTTCGCCCCATGTCGCTCTGAAAGGAGCGTTTCCTCTTCCAATAACAGTGACACTTTTTACCTTTGATACGCAGAAATTGGCTGCTTCCATTCCAATAAAACTTGAGCCTAAGACGACTACGTCGATGTCAGGTTTTAATTGGGAATAAGCATACCTAAAAGGAAAGGAAATGTTTAAATTGAGACATTGCATCCCAAGTTTCAGCATATTATAACAACTGCAACTGGATTGAAATAAATCCCTGACAATTCTTGTTATTTATTCATTAGGTAGGTACTAAATAGTTTTTAATAAGAAATTCCTTACTTTGCATCATCATATCCCCTCAACACGCACACATTCTTAAGGTCGTTGCCTGGTACATTGGGCTTTCTTGGGTTACATCCTGTAGCTAGATATAGTTTGTCATATTTAACTTCGGCACCATTGTCTAATTTGACTAAATTATTTTCAGTTTCCACTGCAGTAGCTGTGACACCCTAAAAGAGAAAGTATTCATATGATGATGATGAAGCGACAGTGCATTTTACTACATTTATGAATTATATCAAAGACAATGAAGTAAAATATTCTCACCTTCAAAACTTCTATATCATTATCCTTATAGAAAGCATCGTTTCTAAGTTGACCCTTATCAATTTCAAAGTCCATTTGTTTGCTCACTTTAACTCTATCATATGGCAAATACTTTTCTTTACATATCATAGTGATATCGCCCTCAAATCCTTGTTGCCTCAAAGTTTCCGCTGCGGTGGCCCCTGAAGGTCCTCCTCCAATAATTACATACTTTTCCTTAGCCACAACATTTTTCTTTGCCATACTTTTGACGCGTTTTTGTGCATGTAACTCTGATCGTTTAGCCCTGACTTTAACATTATCATCTTCGACGGTTACTTTGTAACATGGTAGAGAATCCAAACCAGGAAAATCTTCGATATCTCCGGTTTGGATATTGAAACAAGCACCGTGCCATTGGCATCTGAGTCTACCGTCTCCTAAGGCACCGTTGACTAGTGGTGCTCCATAATGGGTACATTTAGCACCAATGGCGCTTATTACGCCTTTTTGTTTGATTACGAGGACTTTTTGTTCGTCCAAATCGAAGGCGCGCATTTCGTTTTCGGCAAGATCCTGCACTTTGCACACCACATCTTCGACGTATCCGTCATTGGTATCTTCGGGTTTTGAGGCTGAAAGTAAGAAAAACATTGCTTAAATAAGGAATACAACCAAATTTTCAATTATATACCAGCTAATAAATTAGGTACAGAAAAAGACGATTGCAGATGATTCCTAAAGTAGAGTCCAGAAATTGAGTTTAGGAAAATTTAGGAATACCACGAAAAATATACTGTCTGAATTCATAGGTAAAATTTCCCATTTTTGGGTCCGAGGATTTTTTCCCACTAGGGAGCACATTACATTTATGCTCACGATGCAAAAACCTAATTTAATCATTGAACCTGAGACTGATCTATGGAGGAAAGTTTAGACTGATTCGGAAAAAGATAACATCTGAAAATGAAAATGCAAATAATGAAAGATCGAACCTGTAAGAGCAATATTTAAGAATTTTATTGCTGATTCATTCCAAAATTTTCAAGTGTATAATAGCTATTTATACAATAAGTTGCGAAATGAGCGTCTTTTAGGCACGGGACGTGAAAATTGTCCAACGAGGCAAAGCCGAGTTGGACAACACGTCGAGTGACTAAAAGACTTCGTTTCGTAACGTATTGTATACAAGATTTTTTCTACTGGCGTTTCATAATAAAAAAACACTATTTTATTTCAATGTTTGTCACCTGCTTTTGCTTGACATCTTTCATGGTGGTGACTAATATTCATAATAAATACAAAACAAAATTCAAATCTGTGTTTAGTGTGTTTTTTATTTCTGAACAATGAATGACACTTTTAGGCACTAGTGCTTAAAAGTTACTTTTACGCACTTGAAAGTCACTTTTACGCACTTGAAAGTTACTTTTACGCACTTGAAAGTCACTTTTACGCACTGAGTGCCTAAAAGTCACTTTTACGCACTGAGTGCTTAAAAGAATGTCATTTCAAAACTAAAATGACAATCGAAAAGTTGCTATTATGAAACGTCAGTAGAAAAAATTGGTTTAGATAAGGAATAGATATAAATGGACGTGACAAGGTTAATTACTAGTAGGTAGAAGCTAGTACCTATCAATAATTATTATAAAACATTATTTATTATTTATTTGTTTATTGTTTTACAATAATCAAAAAATTGAACATGACTGATAAATTTATTTGAATATCATTTTCAGGCTTTAAATTTAAATACTTTCATAATTATCCAATTCATAAAATAAAATATTAATTAAATCGGAAATACCTGAGCCTAAAGCAACGTCCTTGGTTATACCAGCCATGGTAGGCCAGTGACGAATATTCTTGTGAATGAGAGCACTGCGAAAAAGTGACTGATCATACTTTAGTTTTTGTGCTGACCTTAGTGCGCCTACCAGAACTGACATGACCTTAACTCAAAAAAACCCACCTAGAAAAATGTTTAGATTTAAATTAGACGAAGGAACGTGTTTTAATTAGTTTGTATAGTCATCTAATTAAGGTAGTCACGGAGAATTTAAGGAATAAAAAATATAAATATAGAATATCCAAAAGCGTACGATGATGAAGGGGTTAAAAGCAAAAATCACCCCATTTTTTAATGGTATTTTTTTTTTTCACAGTTCGGTTTCAGGATATGATACCTAAAGGATTTATATACGTAAAAAATATACCTACCTACCTTACTCTTGGTAAAAAACGATACAACAATCATTTTCAAGAAAATTTGCAAATTTTTACTTCAATGCACTCGCTGAACTCCTGAGACCCAATAAATAACAAGCTCAGATTCTGATTCAGCGTCAGAAGTATACCTATGCAGTAAGTATACCAAAATACAAAATTTCATAATTCAAGTATGAACACTTTTGAAAATATTGGGGAAACACCGTTGGGAAGCATTCTTCCATGAATACTTGTATTAAATTTCAAGGAAACTAATTTGGGAAGAATCAAATTTCCTAGAAACGATATTGAGGAACTTCTTATTTGTCCATTTACTTAGAGAACATAAAGAAAATTCAATATCCTGGAATAAACAAAAATTTGACGACAAATCAAGTTTATTTCATTTTGTGACTTAATAACCCTTCTAGCTATAGGTACATTTTCTGGAAGAATGTAAGAAGAAGTTCCAAGATGAATATCCATGTGCTTTGGTCGTTTGATTGGTTATTTTTGAACAGCATAAAGTGCGTTTTATTCTCATTTAAAACTAGATGAATAATGTGTAAAACCGCATATAGGCACCAGGCACACCATAATATCCTGCCACAGAAACTTCTGTGTATTATTAGCGTAGTCAACAAATTGATGCAATATTATCAAACAATTAGTGGTAGATTTCACCACGCATGAGTGTATTAATTGTAAATTTGTATGATGTTCCGAAAATAACCACACTGTTTCCGATGATAAGAATTATTTGTCATGCGAATACCCAAGAAAAACAAAAAACACAAACCCACTGCACTGGCCACTACTCGTAGCAACAAAAGAAGGCTCCATTGACTGCAGTAGATTTTGTACATGTAAATATACAGGGTACTTATTTCTTCTCATATAATGGAGTTAAGTTATTTTATGCAGCAAAGAAATCCCTGGATTATGTGCGAAGCTTTCTAGCAACTAACGACCATATGAAATAATGATAGGCACAGAAATACAAGTTCTAGGTGCCTACTGCTCAGGAAAAGCCACAAATGTCACAAGTCCATACATTGAATCAGCTCACTATCAATAATGTGATCTTGGAACTCCATAGGAACAAATTGTAACTACTCATGTGTGGATAAAACATATTTTGAAAAAAGTATTGATGACTATCGTGATGATGAAAGAAAATGTGGAGGTGCGTAAAAAACATAATGGGGAATAAAAAACATATTGATTACCTACTCGAAAATTGTACAATGGGCTAGCAGAAGAGAACTTTAATGATTTTTACTTAGACAGTTTGCACGAAGTGGCCGAAAGTATTGAGAAGCAAATTTGGTATAGTGAAATTCCGCCTATAGTAACAAATTTCACAACGTTCATGAGAATCACATTTGCGAAACTCGTAAACAAATAATCACGGGCAAGACCCATTAAAAGTTTATAAAAAAGAAACAACAAGTACCTTACAACTAAGTAAACATAGGCCAGTAATATTTGGCGTAGTGACAGGATAACAGTACATACATATACATTTATTAACAGTATAACATTAATTTAAAAGTTATGGGTATAAAAAAAAATGAGGACAGACATAAATAATCACTGATCAAGATGACTTGACATTCTTAGCTATTTAACTTGGTATCACATACAAATGAAGAGAATTACTATCACATTAGAGAGTTAAGCTCTCTTTTAAAGCTATTTATGGGTCTAAAAAAATCGAGGCTACCATGGGTGTTAACCATAGTTTGTACGGTGATTTCCATATAAGTAAAAAATTATATAACGCGTGTACTCCATTTACGCAATGAGAGGCGTTTGATGCAAAAATGAGTGAGATGGAAATATCATTTCTGCATAAGTCTATCTTGTAGTTCGGTCCGTCAAATCTACGCATGCCTATAATTACACAGCACTCATTGGTCGTCGAGCATCGTCCGTCCACTAGAAAACGAGATTATCGATCGTGTGAAAACCATGCTTACAACCCACCAATCACCTCAACTGCATTCAACGCATGCGCACTAGACCAAACCAGGCTGAGTGATAGACTTATGCGAAGTTGATATATCTGTCTCACACATTTTTGCATCAGGGTACAGCAAGAACACGCGTTATATAATTTTTTACTTATATGGTGATTTCTTTCTGAGAAGGTGATATGGAAGAGTGAGTGTCCCTTGCTGGGACGTGAAGCCCTATTCTGGGCAGTAGGTATGCGGAATCACTGATAGAGTTCAGTACCTTGTAAAAAGTATAAAAATCTCTGTGATTTCATCTAGCTGCTAAGGGTTGTAGATTGAAGCGTCTGTATAGGTCATTGTAGTCATATACGTAGTTCTCAGGTGAAGGAATACTTGCCTTGAAGGCTAAAAAACGTACGAATTTGCGCTGTACTAGCTCTAGGGCTCTGATATGATTAGAGTACATCAGTGACCAGACAGAGGAGCAGTACTCCTCTGTCTGGTCAGGGGCCTCACCATTGAGCAATAAAGGTATCTGATAGAATATATGCTTTGTAAAGTCTCCCGAACACCTCTCAACGAAGCCTATACGAGTTTTAACGACCTTGTCGTGATGTCTGAAATATGGGCGAATATTTCACTCATGTATAAATTTTTCAATTAGAGAAGTGACAAATCGAAAAATTACAGCGGTTATACAACTCACTGTACATTATTCCCATATGACACGAGAGGCTTAATAAGTGATAAGCCTTTTGGGATTATCGCGTTTGGTGGCATTTATAGCAAATTCTATAGAATTTTTTTTTTAAATTTTAAAGTATTAAAGTTTAGTTCGTTGTATAACCTTTTGAATACCACTCGATGTTCCAGGATTACCTAATACTTTTACCTGACACTCAACGCGTTACCAGCAACACCACTCCTCCTTCGGAGTTGTGGTGTTGCTGCGTAACGCGTTTCGTGACAGGTAAAAGTATTATCCGGTAATCCTGAAACCTCTTGTGGTATTACATTCGATCATACAACTCACTGTACATTATTCCCATATGACACGAGAGGCTTAAGAAGTGATAAGCCTTTTGGGATTATCGCGCTTGGTGGCAATATTGTTATTAATAATTATAAAAATTAATAAAGCAATAAAGTTAAGTTCGTTGTATAACCTTTTGAATACCACTCGATGTTTCAGGATTACCTAATACTTTTATCTGACACTCAACGTCGAAAGCAAAAGCCATTAAAAATCAAAATGAATCGATTTGGTGAAGGGAAAGATGAGGAAATCGACAAAAGTATAGTGAAAGTTGAACCAAAAAAACACAGTGAAATCTAAAAACAGTATTTGGAGGCAGTTTATGTCATTTTGCGGCGAAAAAAAGTACACTTTTGATCAAGATACTCCAATATCCGAACTTGCATCTATCCTGAAAAGCTGGGCCTTTAATATGAGAAAAAGGAACGGAGAAGAATATAAAGAGCATTACAGTAAAAGTTCTCTGGAATGTTACCGCAAAATTGCTCATGTAATAGTATTTTAACGACTTTAACAAATTTAAATTTAATTTTATTCCATAATTTTTATAAAATTCGTGAAATATTCTCCCTAAATACCATTCGTGCTTAAAAATTAACCAGATAATTTTCATTCAAGCTCGTTGTACAAATTCCTGGAATTAAAACAACAAGCATTCATAAAAATTATCGGAAATTTTTAAGCAGTCGTGGTATTACCCCCGATAAAATTGAGACTGCTGTCAAAGATGACACCAAGATCTCGTTCTTGTGAGACTGTTTCGAGCGGCACGTTGTTTATATGGTACGCGAATTGTGGAGGGCTACGACCCTTGGAAAAAACAATGGCTTTGCATTTGGAAGCAGTGAGCTCCATGCTCCATGCCGCTCAAAACACACTACTCAGAGAGTCTGTCAAGGTCAGATTGTAGTCTGGCACAGTCTTCAATGGAAGAGACTTGAGTGAACACCATTAAATCATCCGCAAAGCACAGAAACTCACTGCCAATGAAACAAGACTTGAATCGTTAATAAAAACGCAGGGGTCCCTGTGGAACGCCCGATGGGATGTCAATTGCATGTGAGAAGAGGTTGTTGACTTTGATTATTTGATTTCCCTCCCTAAGATAGTCGCTAATCCACTTCAACAGAGTACCGGAGATTCCAGCACTTTCTACCTTAGTAAGCAGAACGGCATGGTTGACACGGTCAAAGACCTTTGCGAAATCGGTATATATAGACTGGACCGATCCGCCATCCGCAAGAATCCTTGAAACTTTGTCCTGGTAGGACAGGAGATTGGTTTCAGTTGAGCATTTTGGACGGAAACCGGCCTGCAGCTCAATTAGCTAGGGATTGATATTTGGAGTGAAAAACTTTGTCACTATGCTCTCAAATACCTTTGGGATGGTGTTTTGGATGCTAATGGGCCTGTATTTTGAAAAATCCATTATTTGATAAATACCTCATTTGAAACCGGTAGGTACCTTCCCTAATGAGTTAAAAACGAGTCTGATTGTGCTAATTCCAAGTTTCAAATGACTAAAATAGATAAATGTACTTGGATTCACAGCTAGCTTTTTGTAGGCATCTACCTCTGTAAAAAAATACGGAAAAAGGTTGGGTTTTTCAGGCGAATATCTGCGTATCTGTCTTCATGGGACAAAAAACTGGTGTATGATAACATTGTCTTTCCCCATTTTAAGCAGAACTGTAGGTATATCATTACTTGTATTATGTAACAAGGATAGCATAAATAGGCTTCAAAGTCCGTACTAAATCAAACTAACATGTATCGGTGGTAAAAATAACGGAACTACAAAAGACTCTTTTTTTAAAAGTATGTATATGCTACTAGCTAAGTGCTATAGCAAATGGGAAAAAGAAGACAATTCACTGAAGTACTGGAGTAATCGCTATAACTTTGATACAGATTTTCTGCGAAAATACTCTATATCTAGTTGGTACTCTTGCCTTTGACTCCATACTCATACATTAGTTGTTTTCAGCAGCATTGGAGGGTCTAGGATGTCAAACACCCTGGAGAGATTGAGGATTAAAAAAAGCGTGTGTCTATTGATGTAATGATACCCAGACCGAAGGCATCGAGTGCTTTTGAATCTCTGAAGATAAATTAAAAAAAAAAAAAAAATAGTACAGTCTCAATTCCCAAGATAGATACGATAGGACATTGAAAACATAAACAATGCCGCTTGGCGCTTATTGGCCTCAAAATGCCATGTCCATTCTGTAGGTGAGGTATCCTTCTACAGGGTTGGAATCAGTTTTACAATAATGTTGTGCAAATGTAATAAGAAAAATATTAATCACTAACGTTTCATTAATTAGTGTATAAACCAAGATATGTAGATGGATTTTCGATATTTCTGTCAAGATTTAAATGGATGAACCCCAAAGAACTGATTTTTCGCTTAGTTATTTTGAGGGGCCTGTATGTATACATACAGGGCTTTCATTTCAAAACTTACCACCTATATTATCAGCATAAAGAGACAGATTTCTGGAAATAGCCGAAACACGTCAAAAAATTTATTGAGGGGGAATGTTTTTTACGTAAAACTGGACTCCGCCCCTTCAACCCCCTAAGCCCTAGGGCTATCACCCCAAAATTTTCAAATGGGACAGGAAATCGAGTGATAGATCATTTTGAAGAGCTGTTTAATCTGTACCTACATTTTGCCGTTATAGTTTTTAAATTTGACCTCAGTCAGTGTTGCAGAATAACACCCATTTCAATGTTTAAAAATGCCTATTTATCCTTAAACACACCTGCTTGTTTACCTGTTGCTGTAATTAAAAGGTAGGTAAAGAAACAGGTGTGTTATAGTTATTTATGTATCAAGGAAATTATGAGGGTGTTAATACCCCAGGGCAACGTTTGTGGCCCAAGGGACACCAATTGCCCGTGGGTATTAACACCTGATAACTCCCGTGATACATTGATAATTTTATATCCTACTGAACATGGCCGGATTAAGCTTTCATGGGGCCCGGGGCTAGTAAAGTTTTAGGGGGCCCTTCATACATTAAGTGCAGAAAAATATATATATAAAAAAAAACTATACCTACTATTCCTGATCTAACAGTCTGACACTGCTATACCTATTATCTATTCACAATCCGATGTCCAAAGGTAAAGGTAAAATTTATCACCTTTCAGTGCTATTTGATAAGGAAAGGTGATTTATTTACCTTTACCTTTGGACTACGGATTGTGAATAGGATATACATACATGCTTTACAAAATTATGTCAGAATATCTTTTTTCTACTAGGTACCAATCAAATATGTGTAAAAAAATAAATTTAGACAAATTCTTCACGCACTAGTGTGTAAAGTATTTTCACTTTACGCACTAGTGCGTAAAGTAATTTACCAGAAAAATAGTAATTTGACAGGTCGACATCTGTCATTGACATTACTTTACGCACTAGTGCGTGAAGTGAACTACTTTACACACTAATGCGTGAAGAGAAATTTTACGTCTTCTGAATAGTGTGTAAAGTGAATACTTATTGACGCGAAAGACTAGTGCATTTGATATCTATTGTTTGCCCACGGGCCCTTGACCAGCATAGGCCTCAATTTCGAAAGTAGGGCCACTGCGGGGCCCTACTGGACCGCGGGGCCCGGAGCTGCAGCCCCGTTAGCCCCCCCCCCCTTAATCCTGGCATGCTACTGAATTTACTGTATTCTGTCTATTTTTATAAAGGAATAAACCATAAACGAAAATTTCTATTTTTTCACAAACTTTTACATATTCAAAGTAAAAGCGGGAGTTATGGAAATCCTTAACTCCCTTGGGAGTTATGATATCCTTAATTCTCGCTATGAAATTCTTAACTCCCTTGGGAGTTAAGACCCTGTTTATGACTATCGTAACCAAGGTATTATATGGTTATAATAGTACAGTAGGATATAAAAAAATAAATAGGCATTTTTAAACATTGATATGGGTGTTATTCTGTAACACAGAGGTTAAATTCAAAAAATAGAAAGGCAAAATGTACAGATTAAACAACCCTTTAAAATGATCTATCACTCGACTCCCTGTCTCATTTGAAAATTCTGGGGTGGTAGCCCTGGGGGTTAGGGGGTTGAAGAAAGGAAGTCCAGTTTCACAAAAAAAACCTTCCCCCCCAATAAATTTGTTGACGTGTTTCGGCGATTTCTACAAATATGCCTCTTTATGCAGATAACGTGGGTGACAAGTTTTGAAATGAAAGCCCTCTAGTATGTATAGGGTGATTCCAAAATGGCGTATCTCCACTACGTTGTGTGAATTTTCTGAAAATTTGGAGGTCCACTAATTTAAAAAGAGGAAAATTTCTGTTTCCAGTAAAAAAGAGAAAATCTGTCCACAAAGAGGAAGGGTTGGAAGGAAGGGAAAATTTCTGATTCAGGGGGAAAAAGAACCATTTTCATCCATTGTTGAGGGATGGAAAATGACGTTTTCTAGTAAGGTAAAGGAAAATAGTGATTTCAACCCTGTAAAACGAAACCTTCGTCGACCGCAAATACACAGCATTTTCAAACAATAGGCGGCATTGTTTATGTTTTCAATATTGTCAATGTCCGGTCCTGTCTATCTTGGGAAAAAGGAAAAATGCAGTAGGACAGGTTTAAAATGTGTCTTTGTTCATTAGTTCAAACGGATACTGTGTAATCTGCTTATAACTAACAATAACAATATTTATACAAATTAGCATTACTAGACTTGCAATGACATGCCATCCTATGGATTTCTTCTGGGAAACATTTTCAAATCAAATAATCAATTCTTAGAACATTTTCTTCTTTGTAACCCAAGTAGCACATAATATGGGGTAAACATCGTTTTTCAGTTGGGCCAATATTTATTCATTTCTGTTGATAAATCAACACAGTACCAACATTGGGGCAACGTTAGTTTTAACTATGTGGAAACAATATTTAAAAATAATCTTGTACCAATATTGTTTTCATAGATTAATTAACTCTTCAGTAATTTGAATATTGGCCCAAGACTTCTCACTACAATATTGATTTATGAAATATTGGCCAAATATTACATTTTATATTATTGAAACAATATTGTAATATAATATTAATTCAATATTGGCATTCAATTTTTTATTGATATTTAAATTCACTTCAAAAACTTTGTACACCCAATATTTATTTCCAATTTTTTCGCAATATTGATACTTTTTGAAAAGCCCAATGAAGGGCCAATATTTACATACTAATTTTTACCAAGGTTAGATTTTCTGAATTGAAAATGTTGGTCCAATATAGGGTATTCAATGTACGCACTTGGTGTGCCGACCAAAAAATAGATGGAGACTCTGTCTTCACTTTACCTGTCTTAAACCTGGTTCCAGGATGAAGCCAAAAATTGGTTGTTTTCTCTCTGCGGGACCCTGGCGGGACTTAACCATGCTGATGACTTGTGATACAGCGCAACGGGTCCACGGATGGTCCGGCAAAGAGAAAACACTTCTTAGTCGGTCCTTATAATTGGTCCGTTACCTTAATTAAATATAATATAAAGCCAAGATTTACATACGTCTCCGGGCCAATATTGGTAATTTCAATTGGCTCTATATTGCATAAAGTTCTTGATATGATATTGATTATTTCTTTTTGGGCCAACATTTGGTTACGTTATTGTACCAACGTTGGTATTTGTTTTTGGGTATATATTGACAAACGTTCTTGGACAAATATAGCAGAATGTCCACATCTTTTATTGGGCCAACATAGAGAATCTGACTTGGGCCAATAAATCGTAGTTATTGTCCCAATATTGGCCCAACATGGGAGTGCTACTTGGGAACCATACAATAAAGTATTCACTAGTCCTTGAAATAGTTCCTTGACATGGTAAAAACTCACTCACCCAATTTCAATTAGTTATTTAACAAATATCAATTAATTAATAAAGTATGTCTAAAGTTTGAGGTTAAGTGTTTGTTTTGGTAGATTTGTTACAATGAAAATTGACATCACCCATTGGTTGCACCTGTTCCAAATTCATAAAATCGAAAACCAGGAATTGCCGATACTAGAAACGGCCCCTATTGGTCAAATTTAAATATTCCCTGCTCCTATTGGTTAGAAGAGTGATTGACTCATCCATAAATTAAGCTTAACAAATTGGGATAAATACCTACTCCACTTACTGGTCGTGTTGTCTGGAAGTTTTGAGGTATTGCACCCCATGATGGTGTGTTTTTTTTACTTTAAATTAGATCGGTATTCACAAATTGTAGCCCTTGACGCGTAACAACTGTTGGCGAATCGCGCACACTACACGTTTGCCGAACATTCAGTGAAAGGAAAAGCACATTTCCCTTCTCTCTAAGTTTTTATTGCATATCTATCTTGTATCTAGACAAGGTCGAGTGCAGTCACATGGTTGAATTCAAACATCATTCCAATAACTGAATGAGGAGATTAGGAATTACCGTGGATTTATGATTCATTGTTGGCTTTAAGGTATTTACCAATTATAGCTGCTCACATTTTTAATGATAGGATAACGCTCGCTCCCATTTAGAACCCCCCCTTGAGCCATAGAAAACATTGCTTATATTATATGAAAATCAGTAAAAAATATATTTAGAAAACACAAATTAAACTTACAGACTAATTGGATATAAAATAAAATTAATACATAACTTTTTAAGCATAAAAAACTACTGTACAAAATTAACTCCTGGACAAAACAACACACCACTACATTTTTCTTGAAAATTTTCTATTACCCATAACTATTATTTTGCAATTCATGCTTTTGCATACTTAAACTCCCCTGATATTTGTGAAATGAAGTAACTTTTCACAACTATTGATTCACAATGTATTCCGAAACTGGTAACTAACACCATGAAAAGATAACATGCCTACCAGGTTTCTTTGGTATCAATTGCAATAATCTTCAACAAGCCAAAGCACATTGGCAGAAAAAAAAATGGTTACCAATGTTTTCTTTTTTGGCTTTCCAAAAACGATTCAATTGCCAAGTCTTTCTTCAAATAATAGAATTAATTTACCTTCATATACAGTGGTGCATAGATTTTGTCCAAATACCTTATAAAATATTATTTCATGTTCAAAAATCAGTCTGATCAAATTTAACTTTCCTCCTCAGATCCTGCTCAGAACCAGAATCGCTTAGATTCCCATCCAAACTTTGCACCATTGAACTAGTAAAACTAAACTGACTATGATTTGATTCGTTTTCTTGCTCGGTACTTTCAGACACAAGTGAAACGGCATCAAAATCTGGCAAATTTCTGACATTCAAAAATTTAACTTCTCCATTCTGTTTGATGAAAATCCCTCTGGAATTTGCTCCTAAATATTTGAATTGATTTAATTCCATCCTGTATTTGTCCAATTCGGTTGAATTATTACAAGTGTCTTGGGTAATTTTAAGGATTTCAATGGCACCGAATTGTATTATGTATAAATAGTTTTTCAATAAATGCATTGATAATGGAAGATGTTCGTTTTTTATTTCTTTTTGTCTTGAAGACCGTCCATATTCGTCAACAAATATTGAAAATTCATTAAACGATAGCAAATATTCTTTGGGCTTATTTGAAACTTCTAAAATGTTTAAAGGAAAACTGCCAATTTTGTAACATTTCAAGACTTGTTTTAGATTAATATCAGAAGCATCTAAAAATTCTTCCCCTTGGAACGATTTTAAGTCAATCTCAAAGAATTTATCCGCCCCAACAATTAAGCTATTTTCAGTGAACAACAGGCAACTTGTTGGTTTTGCTGTATCCAGAATTCTGATCGGAATAAACTCGTTTGTTTCATAGAAATAGTCCAGGATTATTACTTGCTTAACAGTGGCGATGCCCAATTTTTTTTGCTTAGAAACCTATAAGAACAAATTTAGTTTCCTAAATTCTATTTAATAATAGAAACAGTACATACCTGTAATATATGAAATCCATTTAAATTATTTACAGTAATATCCTTGTATTTGAGTGTCGGTTTAGTGCAAGAAGCGCACTGACTTAAATTGATCAGATGGTTTACGTCACAAGAAATAAGTGATGATTTTGGTCCTGCTATCATGAGTACTGCGTTTGCTGGTGAAAATTGAATTATCTAGAAATTGTTTAATTTGAATATATAGTCTTTAATCAACTTAACGCAAAACTTACCTGTTCAACTTTGCTAACACCTTCAATCCGTAACAAATTATTCTCATAATAAGAATACAGTCCTTGATCCGTGCCCAAAACCCTAATATTATTGGTAAGTTCCACAAGACAGTTAACAGACAATCCTTCTGGTAATTTCATAAGAGTTTCCAGTTTGGAGCCTAAGGGTTCAGTGGCAAAGTGTTTTTGAAGAGCTAAATGGAAAAATGATTTAAATATCAGTCTTTATTTTAGTAAAAAAATGAAATGTTCATGGACCAGGAAACTTTTTAAAAATGTTAAGGTTTTCATAAGATTTTATTTTGCCAGTCATTTGAATAGTATCTACAGTATTTTTAGCATGAAGAAAAAATTGTGGGATTAACTGATAGTACACTGCATAAAACTTTTATAGATCATCAAATCACTGACTAAATATAAGTTACCTGAAAACCAGCTATCTTTTTCTTTGGCACTAAGTGCCATAAAAATAACGCACTTGGAAGGCCAACATGTAGTCTCAGGAGTGACTTCAACTTTCATTATGAAAGGTAAGTCACTGTTGGCTACTGGTAAACCGATTTCAGAGTGAGTTGGTTCGAGTATCACCTAAAAAAAAAGACAACATGTAGTTCTGAAATGGAATAAAGGAAATCTCTGCTTACATTGCCTCGTGTTCCTTCTGGTTTCAAAGGAAAACTCTCCAATGCTGCTAAAGTGATATTTTCCTTGGGATTTTGAGTGTAGATATCTAAAGAAGTCTCTGTTAGACGCGCGTAACGCTTTTCCCAGGAGTTGGATTTGGTACTGCAATAAAAATATTTATAATATATTTTGTAGAAACAATATTAGTCTAGGCTTTTTACCATGGTACTTTAATCCATCCCTCAAATACAGACTCTTGAATCTCCTTTTTCTCATTCATTGCTGCATTTTCAGAGTCTTTTACAGTTTCCTTGTAATGGTCTATAAACCCTTTAGGAATACCGCATGTTTTTGGGAGCCAGTCAGCACAATAAGTGTGACAAGCTATTTTGCATTCTTTGCAAGCCTGCTGAATTGTACCGATGGGAATTACTACTCCGCATTTTGGACATTTGCTTGTTTTGGTGTTGATCTCTTTTTCTAGCCTTAGGAATTGAAAGATAGCTTTTGAAATAATTGTTTGTTAATTTACAATAATTAGCACATGTGATAAAAAAGGAATAGTTGAAGTTTCTGTTTAAATTTCGCGTTTATCTATTGTCTCTCTATCAGAAGTGAATTAAATGGCAGTAGGTCGCGGGCTATTTGTTTGGGGAAACTAATAAAGGAATAATTCAATCCAAAAGGTTGAAGGAAAAACTAACTAAACTAAGCTAAGATTACCAAAATTCTCACCTATGAGGTATACTATAATGCATCCTCCTCGAAGAATTTTGTCTTGACGTCGGTGAAACCACAATTTGACTTAAGGCTGCTTTACTGTTAGGTGTTAGTACGTCAACTTTAGACTTTTCCATTTTTGATACTTTATCAGTATATATTTCGCTCATAGTTGCAGCTTTTAGTTTGACAACTTCCTCTTTCAATTTTTTGTTGCTTTCTTTTTCCTTTATCAGTTCCGTTTCCAAATCCTTGTAGTTCAAGGCCAACGAAATTGGCGGTTGGTTCTCTTTTTTCGAACTTCCAAATATGACCTCTGTGAAGGACTTTTTTTTATGAGACTGTTCTTCAATCTACAAATGAAAAAGTTATGATACTTACATATTTGGAAAATTATTAAATCGAGTAGTTTGCATTAATCATTATTACCTTAGATTGAAGATAATCAATCAGCTTAAGATGTTGTTGGTCTCTAGACTCAGCTTTCACCTCCCTCTCTCTAAAATAATTCATTTTTTCTTGTAAAGTTGATTCCAATTCATGGATTCTGGCCACCAAGGATGCAACGTTTTTCTTTAAATCATCCACCTGATGAGACAACCTATACTTAGAGTCTCTTAGGTGACTTATATTAGTTAAATGATCAGATATTTCTTCTTTTAGAATTCTATTTTCCGATGACAATTTTTCAATTTTTCTTTCATAAGATTTCAAAGTGACTTCAGAATTGCTTAATTTTTCTTCAACACCTGTTAATTCTTCAGATAAGCCATGAGAAAATTGCTTATATTCCATACATTGAGACTTGTAGTCAGTGCATTCCTTGGTAAGGCAATCAATGTCTTCCTGCAGGCGTTTATTTTTCTGTTCGGCCACAGCTTTCAGGGATTTCTGTTCGTTAATTTGCCTTCTAGCTTCCTGGGTTTCACTTCGGGCTTGACAAAGATCGGCAATCAGTTTTTCTGTATTTCCACTAAGTTCTGATTGCTTAGTTTTGCTGATTTCTACTAAATTTTCGTATTCTTTTACTTGGCTTTCTAGAAGGATGCAGGCTTCACGTAAAGCATCTCTGTTCTATGATATTAGAAAATAAAGAAAGGTATTATGATTATGGTAGGGTGCAAGCTCGAGAATAGGAGACGTTTGAGTTGACGTTAATGTTTTGAGAACCATAACATTAAAATTGAAAATCCCAACAACAAAAAAATTGAAATTTCATCGTTTTAGTAAGAAGGTAGCTTATAACCTTATGATTTAGATTTTGGAAAACTTTGAAAGGCCATAACTTTTTTTCTATTAAAGATAGAAAGCTGAAATTTTCAGCGATTCTTATCCCAGTAGAGCTCAGTTTGACTTATAGTTTCAGAAATAAAATCGTGTTAAGCAATTTGGGGTGATTTTTCAATTTCTCTAAGTATCTTTTTTCATAGATTTCGACTTCAAATCTGAGAATTTAGTGTATGGAGTTGAGGGGGGTCCCAAAGGACCATTAGGACAAAAAATCTTAAACAACAAAAAATATGAAATTTCATCGTTTAAGTGAGATGGTAGCTAGCTACCTTATGATTTAGATTTTGGAAAACTTTGAAAGGTCATAACTTTTTTTCTAGTAAAGAAAGAAAGCTGAAATTTTCAGCGATTCTTATCCCAGTAGAGGACTACAATCCCTCAGCTCATTTTGACTTATAGTTTCAGAAATAAAATCGTGTTAGGCTATTTGGGGTGATTTTTCAATTTTTCAATTTTTCTGAGTGTCTTTTTTCATAGATTTCGACTTCAAATCAAAAAGACTTATGCATTCTTGTAGAGATCTGTTTCCGGAACATGAAATCCTGACAGTACCTTCAGTTAAAATGTTCCAATGTTCAATTTTTATCAAGAAAAATATAGGAAAATTATTCTCAATATCAAGTGAGATTGTTCTATTCTATTGCTCAACAAGATAATATTATAGAAGCGAAAAACACAAAAAAATAGGTCATTGAGATTAACTTACCACTGTAAGTTGGGATACATTCGTATTTAGTTCTTCAATTTTATCCAACAGTTTAGCTTTGTCTTTCTGGACTACTTCAAATGCCTCTGCCATATTTGCTTTGGCTTTCTCTTCATTTTCACACCTAATTTGGATAAAACAAAAAACTATCATGATAAATGCAAAAAGTACAGTAGTAGGTATTACACATTTTTCTAAATCAATATAATCAGTTAAAAGAGGATCTATTCCCCTTCAAACGTTACGCTATTTGAATTTATTGAGTTGATACTTGGTGAAAATTGTATTCCATGGTTAGAAAAGTAGATTGAAAAAATCACGTTACACCATTTCTTACCTTTTACTTATAGTGACATTTTGATTTTGCAAATCTCTAATTGTGTGTTCCAAGTTTTGAATTCCATTGTCTTTGGCTGCAAGTAAAGATTTCATTTCATTTATGATGCTTTTCTCATCACAGTTTTTGCCCTTTTCATTTTGCAATTGCTCCTAAATGAACAAATTATTTATTAAAATTCTACAAAATTTAAAAAAATTATTACATACCTGTAAATTTTTAATATTTTCTTTTGACCTAACTAATTCCGTATAAACGTTTTCATTCATATGCGACAGTTCTAGTAGAGCTTTTTCATGACATGACTTAGATTCGGCTAAAACTTTTTCAAAATCAGCTAATTTTTCTTGATGCTGCTTGATTTCCATTTTGGCCTCCTTTAATTCACGTTCCAAAATCCTTTTATCGATTTTACAATCCGACAGTTCCTTTTGCATTTTGTAAAACTGTAAATTCTTCTCCCGTAATTCTTGTGTTTTTGTTTCTGCACTTTCAGCTTCTTCTAATCGTTTCTTTAAAGTTTTACTATCTTCTTTCTCCTGTTCTAATTTTTTTTCCAAAATATTAAAGTTGGTTTGCATTTCAAGCATATTCTTTTTTAAATTTTCGCATTCTTGTTTATGATGATCTAAATTATTGGAATCCTGTTGCAAACTGACAATTTTATTTTGCAAATCTTTAATTGTTTTTTGGCTATCTTCAAATTTGTGTCTTAAAGACTCAATTTCAGATTCATATTCATCAATTCTTATTAATTCATATTCCAGCTCGTTAACTTTATCATTTAACTCCTTAATGAAAACTTCATTGTTTTGAAGTCTGTTTTTTAAATCATCATGCTCAATTTGGTTACTTTTCAATTTTTCTTGGGATTTATTAAAAGCAATATCCTTTTGTTCTAAAGATTTTTCTAAAGATTGAATTTTAAATTCTAAATCTGATTTTTGGGATTGTTCCTCATTTAGTTTAATTTGTAATTCTGAAATTCTTATTTGACGCTCATTATTGACTTTTTCCAGTAAATTTTCGAGCCCTACTACACTTCTTCTTCCCAAACTTTTTTCAGTTTCCAAGGATTGACGATTTCTTTCTTCCATTTTACGCACATGAAGCAACTGTTCATCCAACATTTGATTTGTATGAGTCATCTGATCAATTTTGGCTTTCAATTGCTTTATTTCCAAATCCAAGGCCCCAATTTTGCTTTTTTCAGCTAATTCCCATTTAAGTTTGGCACCTTTAATTAAATCTAAAGCCTTTTTTTCTAAGTTAGAACGTTCTTTGCGTTCTATTTCTAATGTTCGTTTGACTGCAGCGGATTCAGCCATACTCTCTGCTACTTGTTTTTCTAATTTATCTCTTAAGGCTTCAAGCCCTTGTAGCTTTATTGATGTTTGTTCTAATTTTTTCTCAACGCTTTCTTTGTCTTTGCTAAAGTCTTCATTTTTTGATTTTTCCATTTTCAAATTTTCAACTTCTGATTTTAGGCTGTTAACTAATTCATTGTTTTGTCTTTGTAAATTCGGCTCAAACATGACTTGCGGATCGGGCGTAAATGTAAAACCAACAAAAGGTAAATTCCTTCCTGAAAACTGAGATCTTCTCTTGAAGTTTTCTATGCTTAAATGTTTCTTTTTAGCTTGTATGTCTGTAAAGTTGCTTGTATCTTCAATTGATAATATTTTCGGTACGTACGGAGGCACTTGATCTCTTAGAGTATTAAAATTTGTTTCTTTAAAAAGAGAATGTGATTTGATTTTTTCGGGCTTTAGGCGAGTTTTGACATCTGTGATCAGAGCCTGGAAAATAAGGAACCAATCAGGAGCTTAGAAATTGTCTACGAAATAAGAGAGCAAACCAAACTAACAGAAACAATTTATAAAAAAATCTGATTGACTGTGGTATATGAGGTGGTAAAGTCAATTGAAAGAAAGTAAAAATAAATTGCAACTGGTGGCTGACAAGTGGCAGTGCATTTATTATGAAAGTATTCAATCACCAGTTGTGATTTATCTTTACCTTGTTTCAACTGACTTTACAAAGACTATACATTTTTGAACATTGCGGTCGAAGGTGCATCTTACCATGATCCTATATTTTTTCAATATCAACAATCAGAAAACCTTTCCGGGTGATTCTCGACAAAACTTATAATTATTGTCATTTTAAAACATATAAATAAAAAATTATTTACCTTGTAGGAAACAGCAAAGTTTCCTTCTTTTACACCACATAAACTTAACTTTTATTATTATTAAGTACCCAACCATAGGCAAGCAAATTGAAACTACTAAACTACTTTTTTTTTAATTCTAACAGCTTTTGTTGGCTTCAATAAAAATAAAATAAGGAATTCAAAATAAACAAATACACCTGTTTTAGTTCGAATTTTTTGTTGCGCATCGAAATAATAAAATGTTTCCTACAACATTTCCGTCTCACTTACTTTGATAAAACTAACAAATCCTTGACTCAAAACCAAATCGCTAGGAAATTTCAAATTGCTGGGAAAATTCATAATTTTTGAATATATGGCTGTAGAATTTTGCCCTTGAAACGGCGGATGGCCTATTGTGAGCTCATAGGCTAAAACTCCCAATGACCAAAAGTCACAGGAAATCTAAAAAAAAAGTTCACACTTGTAGGGGCTTTATAACATAACACATCTCAAAATTCTTACCCCATAGCCAGGATTATTATTATCCAAACACTGCAAAACCTCCGGAGCAATATAATCAGGTGTCCCTACAGGTGGTCCTGCTTTAACCAGCTTGTCCTTATCTAATTTAGCTGCTGAACCAAAATCAGCAAGTTTCAAATGGCCACACCTATCCAGTAAAATATTATCTGGTTTAATGTCTCTGTGAACATATCCCATATTATGTAAATCGTCTAAAGCCAAAATTAGTTCTGCTATGTAAAAAAGAGCTGCGCTTTCAGGTAAGGAACCTCCTTTTCTATGTAGAAGGCCTAGAAGATCTCCGCCAGGATGGTAATCCATGATGTAAAATAAATAGGAGCTGTCTTGAAATGAGTATTGTAAACTGGTTAGCCATGGGGAGTTGGAGAATGCCATAATATTGCGTTCTTCTTCAAAGGATGTTTTTTTAGTGCTATTGTCGAATTTCCTAATAGTTTTCATTGCATAGATGTCATTGGTTTGTTTTTCTTTGACTACATGAACTTCACCAAAGTGACCACAGCCTAAATAATTTGTTGAGTAATAAATTGTGTGTTTGTAAAGGATTTGTTGTACTTACCAATAATATTCTTGATCTCGAAGTCACAAATGTTAACACGTAAAGCCCGAACTTCCTTGATAGCATTTTTAAATTTTTTAACAAATTCTGCTATATTAGAGTCGGTCTTTTGCAAGTTTTCGTTGTTGCATTCCTCATATAAAACTTGCAAAGCATCCAAAATTGTTTCACGGTTTAGTAAACTGGTTTTATTGACGTTTTTTGGTAATCTTGTGAATTCCGCGTTAAGCCGGGCCACTCTTACACTCACTGGGTCTTTTAGGGCTTCCATAATTTGTTAGTTATGCATTTAGTACACAGAAACTAATTATTTTACAGTTTTTGGTCAACACACAACAAAAGTTTAAAAACGACGGTTGAAAATCAAATTATTTGGTGAAGGGAAGGGAGAAGAAATGATGAACATCTGGCATTTCAAAAGAGCGGTTTTTCTCTCCCTCTAAAAGCATAGATTAGATAAAGAAAACCATAGATTAAAGGGTGAGCATATTTTTATGAACGCCACCTATGCGTTACTAATTGAAACATGTAGATTCAGGTAAAAAGCTTATAAAAAGACATACTTTACTGTAACTTTACTACTAGTGAAGTAGCGAAAGAAAAACGATTTAAAATTTCATTATAAACCATAGAAAAGCTGTGTAGAGTCTGGAATTTATCTTGGAATAATCTTATAAATCTGGCAGCATTGTCTCCCTTATCTAACAATGACGTTGACAAAATCAAAAATCAAGGTTTTTAGGTTATGTTTATTTTAAATGTTTTCTTTTTCATGATGGGATTTCTCTAGATAATTCTAGAGCCGAACTTTTCCATTTTAATCGCAGTTTCTCTCTACTTCATTCGAATTTCCTTTTGCATTTTGCAGCTAACAATAATTGGGTCATGCCCGGAATTGAAGACAAGCCTAAAATCGCAGGGGCAATTTGTGCGCCCCTTGCTAACCAACCAGCAGGTTCATCAGGTAAGTAAAATCGTTAATTATGTCTTCCACAAGGCCCCTATCCTGTTAAAATTTATTTCACGAATTTTTATATAATTTTAAAGCTTGTTTCGAAGGCTTCATGTGATTCACATTGCTGTCATTCGAATTCGGTTCCAAATTCCTGAGCAAAGGACCTAGCACACCTCTTATGAGATTTTGGGATTCTGTCAATTTTCCTGAAAATTTGATACCTATGATGCTCCTCTCAACATTCTGATTAAAAGTGTTCATAGCGAGGTTCAGAGCCACAACTTGATCCTATTAGTCCGGGAGGCAGTGAAATTTTTTTGCACTTATTTTCCCAGTTGGTGTATATCAAATAGTTGTTCTCTTGGTGATACAAAACAAGAATATTTGAGTTTCGCAAAAATTTTCGGATGGGTTCACTAGATCAATGAAAAATACAAGTACACTTATTTTCCAAGTCATAAATATTCCACATCCACTACAATAGAACATAAAGTATATGAACATAGCAATTTGGCTCATCTCAGATAGTGGAAAGTTAGTCTGGCTGAAGTTTTTCTGATCTTCAATTTTTCACTTGCCATACATATTATCCATACTCACAGATAAGCCGGACTATTTTTATATGTAACTTCAGTATACTTCTGATTAGTTGACTTAGTTTTATCACTGGAAAAAAAAGGGCTGTGCATTCGTAAGCTCTAACGCATTTTGCGCCTCAACCCATCGGAAAACCCCCCCTAAAAATATATAACTTTTGCTTAGAATTACTAACCCTACAATTCTATCCATGTTTCGTGACTGGGAAAATGAGTACCGAAAATCTTCACTGCCTCCTAGACTATATGTGTACAAACACAATCATGTACAAACACAGTGCAAGCAGGTTTCCGCTTACCGGTAACCAGCGCCGAAAAATGAATGCATGTTTTTAAATCGGCTAGAACAGAGTAAAAAGCAGGTACTCTACCTGTTTGGAGAAACCTGCTTGCACTGTGTGTGTACTGACTAGTTTTCAAGATATCTTATATATCCTATTCAAAATCTGTAGTCCAAAGGTACAGGTAAATTTATTACCTTTCCCTATCGAATAGCATTGAAAGGTGATAAATTTTCAAGTAAATTTTACCTGTACCTTTGGACTACAGATTGTAAATAGACAATATCAATGTGTGCATTTCTTGGACATTAAACTACCTGTATCTCGAAAACTAGTCATAGGATCAAATTGTGGCTATGAACACTTTTAATCAGAATGTTGAGAGGAGCATCATATCAAATTTTCAGAAAAATTGACCGAATCCCAAAATCCCATAAGAAGTGTTGGAAAATTAATTCTTGTATTTTTTTATGGTGTCAACCATTTTGCAGTTTACCTTTAGTTAAGAGCCAATCAATATCACTGGAAAACTTCTCAATAATAATTGTGAAAATAGAAATCTAAATATTCCTCGACATATTCATTAGATTCACTGTTTTTGACTTGGTTTCTTCAAAAAAATGTGTTCAATGAATCCATTCTTTTTACCGCTTATAGCCAAAATGTGTTGCAGAATTTGTATGAATAGGTTAACCAATTCCACTGCTTCCCTAGTCTGTATGACGTTGCCTTATTTTGTGTCCATTAGAGGTGGATAAACGATATGATACTGATAAACTGGTACACAGTAGACTTGAGCTGAAACAGGAAATGGTAGCTTAGATTTTAACATCGGCCATTAAACACGACTTACTATACTATAAATACCGAATACCTACTTACTCTAGCCATAAGAAAGGGGTTGCCAATGTATTCTAGTATACAAGCCTCATGTAATCCCATGTAATCATGTATTCTTATTTTCTCATATAATCCAATGTATTCTTATGTATGCCCTATGGATTCTTATGTATTGCTTTGTATTCTCATGTATTCTTATGTCTTCTCGAGTGTATTTCTTCAAAATTCTAATGTTCACGCACATCGTCACCACTATTTTAAGTTGTGATTATCTGCTCAAGTTAAACAAGCATCAAGTGTTGCCAGCTTATCCCTTTTGGGGCTATTTCGAGCCTGTTCAACCTATACTATGTTCCTCAGTTTTACGCACTAGCCCTTGCCTTGTTTTTTTTTTTTAAATAATAATATTATATTATGTATTTTCTTTTATGATTTGATAAAAAAAAAAACACTTAAAGAATGTTTTGTGGTAATTTTTTGTTCCGTGATTAAATAACAGACCTATTGTCAGCGTTCAAACATAGGCAATCAGCCTTGCGCAAAAATTGTTCAGAATGGCCAGATCTATGAATTCAACTTTGTCCACAGTCATCAATTTCAGCATCAAAAGTTTTATGAAACAGCTAGATAGAATTCAAACAATAAATGAGATTGTGTCTGATATACACAAAGACGAAGAGTTCTGGAGTACTATGTAACGGGTAAAGATCGTTATTTCTATCCGAGTTTCTATCTCTATGGCACTTGCTGTCTTCTCTCTTTTCGAAATCAATAGAGAAGGGATGCCAATAGAGATAGAGAAAATATCTCTATTCGTTACGTAGTCCCAGGGCTGTTTTCTTAGAGAGGAAAAAAAAACTTCCCATTTAAGTTCCAAGCAATTTGCTATGGTAATCTCAGAAGAAATTTTGTACATTAACGTAGAATCATGTGTAAATGCAGCTCTAAATGATGTTCTCAATGATAATGTCATATCAGGAATTGCTGATAAAAATTTATTTATTTAAGTATGCATTTGCTCTTCACAGACACTGGTTTCCAGTAATTACATGCAAAGGAAACTTACAACTAAGTAGTTATTCGATTTAAAAAAAAAAAAACAATACAAAGACTCAACTAGGAAATACTAAAATAAAAAACTAAGCGATACACACAAATAAAAGAAAGCTATATGACCTGATGCAGCAAGTCCAGTATTTCTTTACAGCTTGTGCTCGTGTTAAAAAAATCGAAATATTCATTTCTACTTAACATCTCATTACAAAAGGCTAGGATATTATTAGTGGGTCATGTACTATTAACTGTAACCCTAAAAATTTCTCTGATTAAAATTCTAGGTTTAATCTTTGGTACCTTGAAATTCACAAACTGAATTAGATCACATTTCTTGTATTTGGTATTATTGCATATAAGCTTGAAAACTCAAAAATTTTAAGCATGGACCTGTAGGACACCATGTAAGGGTATGCATCGAGGTATGCATTGTTCTTTTTTGCATACAGATACCTTAAAAGTATTTTTTGTATTCTTTTTAAGATCAATATTTGTGTTTGCTGTTGGTGACCATACCACAGATGCATACTCCACATGGGGCCTCACAAGTGTATTGTATAATCTTACATCAGTATTCACCTGAATATCCCCACTGTTACGTATTACAAATCCCAGTGCTCGAAAAGCCTTACTACTGCTTATGCAGTTGTAATCTTTGTTAATTTTTACATTCATTTCAAAGTTAACGCCGAGATCCTTCACTTCACTTTTTCTTTCTATCTTAGTACCACTATAATAATCCTCAATAAAATAATTTACTTTAAGAGTAAAAGACACAACCATATACTTTTTAACATCAAGAGACATCTTGTTCTCATCAAACCACTGCAGGACAGAGTCAAGATCTTTTTGTAATTTTATGCAGTCATTTTCATTAGATATTTGCTTAAATAAAATCATCTGCATAAAGCAAACTGGTAGTTATTTGGACACAGCTAGGGGGATCATTAATAAATATTATTTGTTTGCGATGCATATACCTAAATGACTGTGATAATTTAGATTTTCCACTAATCATAGACCAAAGCATTAACGATACATCATGTCGATTTTACCAAAATTGAAATAGGCGAACTTGGAAATCGAGTTGAAAACCTTACTGATAACACTATGGTTCAAGAAAACATGAGAGCAGACATTATTCCTCCTGAAGAGGAAATAGACTCACTGGATTTGAAAGATTTCTCCAATAAATTCACCAAAGCTGATATAACAGAAAAATCTCCTTATGTTATGGTAAAAGCTGAAGGAAAAATAGGCATTTCATAAATAAAAAAATCCTTGTTTTGTTGGCTTCTAGATGAGTCCTCGGGTAAAGTAAGTACAGACAGCCTCCGGAAATTTTATTCCAGCGATAGAACTCTGTCTAAATCAAGTCCAGCTATCCGAACCAAAATGACTTACAAAGGGATAGTACTTAATAATATTGAATTGAATGTTGACATGACCAATGCTCATTTCTCCTCAGGAAATAGATGGGAAAAAATTCCAGAACTTAATGGAGTACAGGCAGTACCAGGTGCCAGTACTCTCTAAATTCTCCACTGACGATCAGAGCAATGGAGAATATGATGGTACAAATACCCAGCCAAGGACCCAGCCTTTTAACTCTGAACAAAATTGTTGCATTTTAGAAATTACTTAAACTATTTGCCAACAGAGTGTTAAATGGAAATAGAACAATATAATTATTTTTTTTTGTTTTTTTTTTCACTAATAAAATGTACATTTTATTGGTTTTCTGTGACCGAGCAGAAAGCAGTAATATACAAGATAATTATGTTTATAAGGTTAACAAATTTGATGTTAAGCTGCCGATCCTTTAAAGCGTAAAATAGCAGTAATCATTAGTCCGAAAAATGCAATAAATAGCCGATTTAATGAAATGAAATGACAACTGGAAACAAGCTTAGGACTATAATTCAGAAATACGATTAAGAGCTAAAAAATGCCAAATTACAGACCAACCAGATGGACCAGAAGAGCCTTCCACCAGTATATTTTAACATTATAAGAGAGGAGGTGAATTTGATATGCAAGGTCTTATGATATACTTATGTTAGACCTAAGATCCATACTGAAATAAAAAGGAAAAATTATCACATGTCACATAGATTTCCCTCAATTACTTACTAGAGCAAATCAAGGAAATCAGAGTCCTGTAAACACGTAATAAGACACAAATATATGTTTAATGGAGATTTTGACAACAGAATTTGTACACCCCTCCAAATAGAAGTCTCTCAGTGATAAATCACATCAATTTGGAATGTGGTTGTATAGGAGCAAGTTAAAATTGTTACATTTTTGAGATCACAATAATATAATATTCTGTAAGATTCTTACATTTAATGGAGTAATCCCGTCAATAAATAAATAAGAATGTATGACTGCTTACTTTTCCCTATAAATAAAAATAAACCATCTACTAGATGGCCTGCCAATGAGTCCCTTCCTTTTACCTCTTACATGAACAGGTTAACCAATTCCGCGGCTACCAAATACTCACTTGCTCTACAATAAGATAAGGTTCCCAAAGATCCACTGATCTGATGGAAAATCCCTTGGATGCCGCTTGTCCACTTAAACATATTATATAGATCCCTCTAGCACTTAAAGGGCTGAATGAATTTTCAAATAGGTACTTAGATAACCAATTCATAACAGACAGCGTGATACTGTGAGAATCATGTCATCTTAACTCCACTATTTTGCAGCTCTTAACACCTACTTTTATCATTGTCACGGGATTTTTGACTTGCAACTTTCAAGAAAGTTTTCCTAATTGAAAGTTCAAAGTACATGCATTAACTACTTTAGATTGTTAATGTTACGATTTTTTAAAAGATCAATTTCAAGCCTTAGTTTATGTACTTGTAATAGCTATTATTCATACTATTGATTATATATATTTTTTATTTAATAAGACAATTTGCCTATACTAAATCAACCCCGACAACCGACAAATCTACAAGGTCTACTTAGATTTGCTATGGAAGCCACAAAATCCGAAGATGCACCAGCTGGTGAGTCAGAATTTATGCCCATGGACGAAGAGAGAAAACGTTGGCTGGAAAACGCAATCAAATCTATGACTGTGGATGTGATACAGCTTCTAAGAAAGCAAATTGAAATTCTACAAAATATTGATAAATGTGAAGCTGAACAAGATAATCCCGAATATGAGCGAGCCATAGAAGTTATATTAGAACATGTGGATAACATCGATATTGCTTGCGATTTTCATAAAATTGGCGGTTTTATGGTTTTGCATCCATGTCTCAAATCTAAAAATTCAAAAATTAGAGCGGGAGGCTGCGAATTATTAGCTGAATTGTGTCAAAATAATCCTTATTGCCAAGAAATTGTATTGGCTAATGAATTTGTTCCTAAATTAATTGATATAATTGAAAAAGATGATTTGAATCAAGTAATTATTAAAGCGCTATATGCTCTTAGTGGTAAGAACTACTGTTATATAATATATTTTTCAATTAGAATTTATTAATGTTTTTTTTTTTTTAGCAATTGTTAGAAACAGTTCAGAAGGTTTTAGTCAATTCATTCAGTATAATGGTCCGTCAATTATTTTAGGATCACTTAAACGGGACTGTGAAAAAATAATCACAAAATCAACGTTTCTCTTAACAAATCTATGCCAATCTCAACCAGATTTTAGAGGTAATTACATGTTCACAATTTAAATTTTCATCAAAATAATAACGCAAATCTTTAAGGTCGTTTAGTATTTTTGGAATGCATTCCTACACTGATTGGTTTAATATCTAATGAAAGACGACCCAGTCATGAGCATGTTTTGTCCCTGTTGGCTACTCTGGTTGAAGAAAACGCTACTGCTTTGAGCGAGTGTAGAAATCCTGCATATAATTTACAACAAGTTTTGCAGAAATATATTAAAGAATGCGGAAACAGAGATGAGTGTTTGGTAAGAAACATTTCTAATTTGTTATATGGAGTTTTTAAGTTTTTTCTATTTTTTAGGAAGAAATTCAACATTGCAGAAGGATTTTGTATTTAGTTTTTGGCCTCAATTAACCTGAATAACACACCTACAGCATTTTTTTTTTGTACAGATTTTTTTTTTTTTTTAATTTGTATTGTTATAAGTTTTATTTGAATTAAAAAGTTTAAACTATAATTTGTATGATTTAATGTAACTTTTGGACCATTTTAGGAAAACAAAAATTCTATTTAATATTAACTTACTATATTTAGACATACACATATACAAAAATATAATTATTTTTACTTGATCTAAATAATTACAGTCTCTTGCTCTCATTAGTACGTTTAGTGTTGTGTACCAAGGACGTAATTGGAGGCAAATGTACTTCATCATTCGAAAAAACTACATTGTCAATCCCATTGAATTGTTTTTGGGGTGCAGGAGGTTGCGGGTTATTTCCTGGCATCAAAAATATAGTCAAAAGAAACATTAGGGAACCTAAAAATAAATTAAATTTTAAACACATCTTTAAGAAATTTCAAAATTCTTACTCAATAAATAAAACGCCACATAAAATACGTAGAGGCTCTCTCTGTAGCCGATAGCTTTTGAAACTGGCTCCACTGCTATTGGTAGATTGCCACCAATATTGTTCATTACAAAAAGAAAAATTCCCACTGTAGTTGATCTTACGTGTAATGGTACGATCTCTACTAGGATGGCAAATAAAATACCAAACCACATTTCAGCTAAAAAGTAAAATAGATTTGGAGATATTTAATAAAAATAATTTTGAGGATGTTCTACTGTGATGATAATTGGGATTGAACTTAATTAAAGACATATTCAAATTTGGATATTTTAAATTGGTGATGGGTATAATTAGGTTGAATGGATTTAATTTTTTCAACCAATCTTATATAATATATAAGATTGGAAGATGGAAAATGGAAGAAAATATTATTTTCTTCCATTTTCTGACTACTCCGGAATAAAGGTTCTTTTTCATCTGCATTCACGCCTTTCTATCTTGTGCAGCTTGGTATCATCTTATTCCGTAAACTCGACATAGTTTATTTAGGCAACCTTTTTGAAAATTCTCTACACTGGGTTTTTTGCCCATAGATTATAGATATTTACCAGTTTGTATTTTCCCTGACGACTTATTTTTGATAAATGTTCCAACCCTCTTTCTTCTTCTTATTACTACAAGTCTAGTTTTGACTCGTAGACTAACTTTGAATGTAGACTCTTCTATCCCCTTCTGTATCATCCTGAATTGATCTCAAGTTTTGAGACAGACAAAATATATATAATCTTGCAACTGATAGGAATGTCAGAATTTGAGTATAAAACTAAGTTTCCCAAATGCTGTTCAGGTTAATCTAATTATCTCTATACCAGTTGGCTTTGGTTACCAATTTTTTATAAAATGCTTGAATAAGATATACAAATTATACAATGTACCTACATAGTCATCAACATTGCATGATAAATGTGTATTATAATAATATTGTTTTAGCTGTTGGCAAAGGCACCTTTTAATGACTCGAAAGTCATTTTATGGCAATAGGTATATCACGGCAGAACATCCGGATGTAAAGATGTAATAAGAGTTCCTTACCAAAAAAATACGAAAATCCAAGTGTAATCATTGCTCCAAGAGGTTCGCAATAAACACTGCCAAAGGCAAAAGGAGTGGCAATAATTTGACTTAGAGCCAAAATAATAACCCTAGATCTAATGCCCATTTTCCCCACGAATTTATCTGAAATTATTCCTCCAACTACGACACCAATACTGCCTATACCAATGGTAACCGCAAACAACCACCAACCCAAATCGTAATCAGGAAAATAGATTTGGTAATACAAATCGCAGTTGTAGGCAAAACACATTCCGCCGCAGTGTCTTATGGAGGCGGCTAGGCACAACATTATCACTCTTGGTTCGCTCATCACGGTCCAAATAGTGACTTTCTTGGCGTCGGGATTTTGTGCCGCATCTTCTCCTATAGTCTGGCGTTCTGGTTCCCATAGAGTGAATAGAGTGAGGAATCCAAAAATTAGGGCAACAATGCCAGCACCGTAATAGCACACTCTCCAGCCTAGGTCCCAGGCGTTTATTGGTGGGACGTATCTGCCTACTGGAAAGGCAATACCTAAAAAAAAATTGATTGGGTTAATTAAGTCCAGTATGTGAGCTCTCTTAATTCTTTTATTTACTATAATGAATAATCTTGTCATCAGTTATTCTATAATGCTTACAAGGACAGCATCAAATTATATTCATTTATTCTTTGTAAATTAAATACAAATGATTTACCTACTGGAAAGGTTGAAGGTTTATCATGGAATCGTCAAATCGGGAAGATCTGATTTGAAAGGGTGAGAAAGCAGAGTTAGGAAATTAAATCGAGGGTCAAGAATTCAGTTGTTTATGTCTAACTCTACAAGTTGTTCGTGCTCTCTGGCAGTAGCAGGGAAGTTATAAACTGAATGCAAACTCACCGTTTTGCAGTTAGGGCCACCCACTTTTTTAAAGTGGGTGGCCTAACTGCAAAACGGTGAGTTTGCATTCAGTTTATAACTTCCTGCTACTGCCAGAGTGCACGAATGGGATAAGTTTCAGTATTGGTACGAATAAAGGCAGGACGCTTTTATAATTAGTAGGAACCTATAGTATGGCTGTTTTCAGATAGGTAGTCGAGTTGAAACTAAGTTATTGTTCTCAGAACAAAAGGAGCGAAATGGAAAGGAAATAAACTAGCACAACAGAACGTGCTTCAAGGAAATTTAAAAATGTAATGGGAATAATACAGAGTCGTTATATTGTCGAAAAACAGGGAACGTTGCAGAGCATCATTGCTTCATTGTTGAAGCTTTGGTAGAAATAAGCGTCCGACAGAAAAAAGAAAGATACCTATATGGACAAGAGACTTGAAGAGAAACAGAAATTGTATACACACTTGTCCTTTTTTGATTTTGTTCAAAACAGTATGCAAAATTTCATTATGTTTTTCTAAAGTCGAGACATGAAACAAAATGTCATCTATATGATTTGAAACACCCTCTATTCCTGCCAGAATTTTATTTAGTAATATTGAGAAATATTCTGGTGCGCACGTCAAGCCAAATGGGACTCTCTTAAAAAGAAAACGTGTAACAATGCATCGTCTCCAACAACAATCAAACTATTAATATTTTTTAGGAAAGTTCCTGCATTGATTGGAAATATTCCGCCGTTGTTGTTTTCTACTCATTTTCTGTGATCTGTTGTTTTTTGGTATTCTTTATTCATACACCTAACTTGTCTTTGAGATACCTACTAAATTTGTGCTAAATAGTTTAAACACCAACGCATCTCATTGCCACTGCTTTTCGATGCCTTTCGCAATAATTTTTCTTGCCAAGCAGTTGCACATATAATTGATTATAAGAATAGATAATATGTAATTCCAACAGAAAGAAAAACCACCTCTCACCTGGTATATAACTACTTAATAGGTACATTCTTTGACAAATTTGCAACTTAACATTTGTTGCTGCCAGAAAGTGCAAATAAGTAGGTAGGTAGGTGGGTATGATATCCCCTTTATTATGCAAAAACTCAGATTAAACAGAAATACTCATGTCAATTCAAAATTACCTATGAGAAATTATGACTATGCTTGTCACTATTAATTCTTACCATATCCTCCATAAATTCCCCAATTGAATATCGACATGACCAATGCCCGCTTCTCCTCGGGAAATAGATCGGACAAAATTCCAGTACTCAATGGATTACAGGCAGATTCTCCTGCTGCCATTATCATTCTCAGTAGTACCAGGTGCCAGTACTCTTTGACTCCTCCACTAACGATGAGAGCAATGGAAAATATGATGGTACAAATACCCAGCATTTTAACTCTAAAAAAAAAATTGTCGTATTTTAGTAATTAAACCAACAGAGTGTTAAATGGAAAATATTATTAATATTTTTTTTTTGTGTGGTTATTTTTTCATTATTAAAAATGTACATTTTATTGGTTTTCCGTGACCGAGCACAAAGCCATAATATACAAGATAATTAGGTTTATAAGGTTAACAAATTTGATGTTAAGTTGCTTATCCTTTAAAGCGTAAAATAACGGTAATCATCAGTCCGAAACATGCAATAAATATTTAGCCAATTTAATGAAATGAACTGACAACCGGAAACAAGCTTAGAACTTATAAGAGTCAGACAGAGAAAAATTGCCAAGCTACAAAACAGCCAGATGGATCAGGTAGGTACCTACTATCCATGCTGGAATGAAAAGGAGAAATAAATTTCCTGGTTCAAAAATGCTCTACCTATACAAAACGAGAAGTAACTGAATATGGAGACTCAATATCATTTTCAAATTTGAAATTATTCCAAAACTTTACCTACCCACCAACTAAATACGACTTGCCATTCTCGAGTTATTTATATCTAGAAATTGTAAATACATTGACTGGAAAATATTGACCGAAAAGTCGAAGGGTGTGAGTGTAGCTATATACAAGTCCATTGAACAAATTTGTATTTAGATGGTATCCACAAACGGACTTTATGTTAATGAAAAGGTCCAGATTTCATTGATGGTTGGAATGGCTTAATTCATGCAACCACTATAGATGTAGATGAAAATAACGAATGAGTGAGTAGGTATACTATGACATAGTATATGCTAATGATATAGTTTTTGAGCTGGCTGAGTTCAGTTTTTTCATTTCCAACTACCTACCTATTAAATTTATCCGCCAAATAGCCCATAATAACGCCGACCACAGTGAATACAGCGATGAAACTGGGTCCAGCTAAAATTTGATAGTCCAAGCCCAAACCGTTGTAAGTCCATTCGCAGTAAGGCTCGTCGTCTATTGTCAACGACATGCACGTGTCCGAACTGTTCGCATCTGAACAAATCACCGGCAAATCGCTGAGATAGTAATTTGTGTTGTTTAGCTGACAAGCTATGTCGCCTGAAATAAATAATTCTGTTAAGTAGTTCTGTATACATTAGTCGAAGTGATCAACAGACAAAAAAATGCACTTGTCGCCATGTGACAGTACTATAATCCCATGCATGTAACTTTTCGTCTTCAGAATAATTAAAATGATGCGTGACTGTCACAATAGGTCATGGATAAAATGTGTGTTACATTACAAGTGTGCTACCACAAGTTATCACATTCCCTATACAGGGTGTCCCAGGGAAAACAGTCCACCCCGATTTATTGCGTTTGGGATGAGAATCTGGGAAAACGCTCGGACACGTCGATGTTTGATTTGAGGGGGAACTATTTTTCAGTTTTTTTCATCCCCGTAGCTTCAACCCCCTAGCTATGGGGAAAACAACCCCCCAAATTTGAGAGGGAATAGGGGTCGTGTCATACCTCTTTTTAAAGGTCTCATCGAGGTCTTTATGGCCCTAAAATTTCATCTTATTATTTTCATCCGTAACGAAATGACAGTGGGAGCAAAAGCGATACTTACCTCCCCTAATAAAAATACTTGAAATGAAGTTTTTTCTTATTATTTTTAATGAGGTGTACATGAGAATTGTAAATTGTAGGTATTTTTACTCGTATTTTTATTAAGGCAGGTAAGTACCGCTTTTACTCCTACTAAAACATAGTCCATTTCCAAGATTTTGACAAGCTGTCATTTCGTTACGGATGAAAATAATAAGATGAAATTCTAGGACCATAAAGAACTCAATGAGACCTTTAAAAAGAGGTATGACACGACCCATATTCCCTATTCAAATTTGGGGGGTTGTTCTCCCCCTAGCTAGGGGGTTGAGGCTACAGGGATGAAAAAAACTGAAAAATAGTTCCCCCTCAAATCAAACATCGACGTGTCTGAGCGTTTTCCCAGATTCTCATCCCAAACCCAATAAATCGGGGTGGACTGTTTTCCCTGGGACACCCTGTATAGATACTTTGTAGTAATCATCATGTCAGACTTGTAATATAAATATATATTGTATAATTTGAGTAGACTGTTATTATTCATCTTTAGATGAACTTACTGGTAAGTGTCTGCAAGATAAATTTATCATTCTATAATTGGTCGCTGGATAACTAGTCGACCAAAAGGATATATGTATAAATTGCGTTTTTATCCGCCAGATTGCATTGACAAGTTATCAAAAGCTGAATAAACTTGGCCTAAATGTGATACAGAAAAATTACTAGATATACTTACCATAATGAAGATCCATTGCCATGGCTTTACTGGTCACTCCTACCATATAATGTCCAAGCTCTCCCAAGACATAACCAATAGAAACAATAGCCAGGACATAAGTGGGATAAAATGAAGATAACTTTTTCCGGATTTCTAACATTGTGGTGATGTGTGTTTGATAGATCTATTGTCTGAAAAAAATTTGCTACTATGTAAAATTTTTTCAGTAGCCGTTGAAATATTAAATTTTAAAGGGACAATAAATCTTATAGTGCGGTTTCTTGTTGCTCGTGACATTGAAAACCGACTGAATACTTATTTATTTATTTATTCATTTATTTACAATGATGAAATATGTACTTAGATGTGCAATTATGCAACGCAAGATCATTTTTCAGTTATTTTAATACATGGCAGATGAAAAAAGATTAATTGCAGAGTGCAGAGTCTATCAGGATTATGGTAATAATCTTTTTTACGAAGCGAGCTTCATTTACGGAACGAAAAAGGATGTTTGAAAATTGGTGAAATGGGTTTTTAGCTGGTTACACTTTATTTGAAATTAAGGCACTCGAACTTTCTCATACTGATAATGGAGAAAATCTATAAAACGCTCGGGAAATGACTTAATGCTGTATAAAAATTCGCATTGTGGAATGTGCAAATGCATTATATTAAAAATTTGAAATAAGATATTTTCTCCTAAATGAGGAGGTACCTACCTAAGTATCTACCTGTAGAATGGAAATAATCAAGAAAGTTGTTTGAAATGCTGCGCAAACAAATCTTCTTCCTACAAATAAAAGAAGTAGAAGACCAGTGAAAAGACTGGCAAAAAATTAAAAAAAAAAGATGGATATAACAATGTCTTGAAAAGGAACGTCAAAACGAAAGAGCCAAAGAGAAAGAAATTATGAAGAATTAAATTTATGTAGAATAATGATGACCTGGTACCTACTTGAACTTTTCCATTTAAAATGCATTGCTGTCGAAAAATCTACACTTCGGCAAATTTCTGACAGCAACGCCTTCTAGATGAGAAACTTCAAGAACTAATTGAGTTTGACTGAACCACTTTTAGAACTTGGACTGTACCCACATCAGTTAAACGAATGATAATTAAAAGATTTGTAACAACGTGTAGAAATCATGTCTGATATTAACTTTTTACGTTTTTCACTAATTTGTTACATACCTGAATGAAATGTTCAACAGTAACATATACAGGTGGATTTTATTTGAACATTTCAACCTAGGTTTAAAAGTTATCTTTACTACAATATTACATGTCTATATACCTAATAATTATGTTTTCCAATAACTGCCAACAATTATATCGTTCCGGCCATAATAACATACGTTTTTTTAACCCATATCTATTGGGTAAGAATCAAATAGTTGGAAAGCCATAAAATAAATAATAGGCATTTACTGAGTCTGAATAGCGATACAGCAAGTACAATAATTAGTGTTTTTGTGTTAAAGATGTACGACAGAGTCACAAGAAAATATTGGAGGTTTTAGATCTAAGAGTCGAACAAAAATCTACATGAATACCTACCAATAACGCAAAAGTGAATTCCAAAGATAGAAAACAAGATGTGATGTGATACATGAACAAAATCAATTAGCCCAAGAAATTAATGGGTTTTTCAAAAAAATTTGCGAGGGCAGACTGATTTTTTCAGGGCTGATCGGAGACTGTGTCCTGAGTATTGAGCCAAAAAATCACACTCGAAAGCCTTGTGCGTTCGGCGCCCTATTGGCCTTTTTCTTATTTATTTTTTTTCGACAAAATGACCTTAACAAAACTTGTAGATAATTAAATTCTCATCGATATTCTGATCAATTTTGCTTCATGTTTGGCCTCATGCCTTTTTTTGCTAGCTATTTTAGTTTAGGCGTTGCGGCCATTTTAGTGCTTCAGAATTTGCAAAAAAATTAAATAGCACACTTGCAGATTATTGTACATAATAACATTCTCTATTACTTTGCTTGATGATATTTTATTGACACCTTATTTTTTTCGCTTGTACGGCCTTTCAGGCATCTGCATAATGTGTTTTTTCCTGAAAAGGTACTAGTGGTCCACCTATGGATTTTCAGATCTTGCTAGCCGTTGAATGGGACCAATGCAAGGTCGTCTACGTAAACAGCTGCGTAGGCCATGTTTATGTTCAAGCTGTGATGAAAGCTATGAGAGCGGCGGTAATAGCGGTGGTAAAACTATTCAAAAGTAGCCTTCCTCAATGCGAGATTTATTTTGGTGTCTCCTATCTGCCCTTAGAGTGCGTTCTCTAGGCGGTTCTTTTTATTAGACTCCAGAGCAAAGATACTGGCCACTCCCTCTAGCTTGGCGGATTGGGCTTTACCTCTCCTTGTTTTTTAAAAATTTGTGATTCTGATGAAATTTTTTTACTATTATCTGCAAACATTGCAAAATGGTATATTGAAAACCACTTTCGTAAGAAACGTAAATACTGTGCACATTCTATTAGAAACGCTATGCATGCCACAATGTCCGCTGTGCATGCCACAAAGGTCAAATAAAATTTTTCAAATGCCTAAAAGGCCGTACAAGCGAAAGAAATAAAGTAACGATAAAATATCATCAAGCAAAGAAATAGAGAATTTTATTATGTATAATAATCTGCAGGTTTGCTATTTAATTTTTTTGCGAATTCTGAACACTAAAATGGCCGCAGCGCCTAAAGTAAAATAGCTAGCAAAAAAAGTCATAAGGCAAAGTTGATCAGAATGTAATTATCTACAAGTTTTGTTGAGGTCATTTTGTCAAAAAAAAATAAATAAGAAAACGGCCAATAGGGCCGAACGCACAAGGCTTTCGAGTGTGATTTTTTGGCTCAATACTCAGGACACAGTCCCCAATCAGCCCTGGAAAAATCAGCCTGCCTCCGCAAAATTTTTTGCAGCCCAGGTATACATTTTTTGGGCTTTTAAAATAAATATGAAAAAATATATATCAGAATACATCTGCATCGGAGGGCAACAGCAAGATCTTATCTCTGAAAATGATTAAATAATAAAAAAATCGATACAAGTAATAAGGAAGCTTGCAAAGTGGAGAAACTATGTGTATAACTACATTGAATGAAATTATTTTGGGATAAAGGCATATTACCTTAATAATACTTATAACTCTGAATAAACGAAGATCATAATGTGTAGAAGGAAGAAGGTAAGTATGGATTTCAAGAAAGTTGTAATTTTGTCAAAATACCCTGTAGATATATACTTGAAGTAATGTTTATTACTCCTTTCATATTTTAATACCAATGAATGCATTAAACTACCTACATAATTAAAAAGAAAAAAATAAAGAAATAAATTCAATTGCCTAACCATAAAAAATAAGTTAATCATTAAAGGAACTGCAAATCTTAAGATAAATGGCAGCTTCAAATACCGATGAAACATCTTGACGACACATAAAAAGAAGGTTGGAGCGGACTTATCGTATTAATGTAGGTTTTATGTCAGATGCCATAATAATAACTCATTAATTGCAAAGTTTATGGGACTGCATTACCATAATTTGCATGTTATAAAAAAAAGTTATATAATCAAAAAAGTTTTTCTTAAAACGTCTTTCTTCTACAGGTGCAATCGCTATTAAACTTGTCAATTAAAGTACCTACACAAAAGAATCTTGGAGGGATGCGATTGATATTAAACAAATATTAAAAATGTCTCAATAAACAGAGGGAGACAATATAAATTGGCCCAATGTAAATGTTATGTCAACTTGGAATTGAATGTAAATTGTAAATGTAGCGTTATCCAAGAAGACAAGGGAATTCAGGAAGGGAAACGGGTTCAAAGGAGCTTATGTGGCAGATGGGAAAATTGAATTGAAATCCGGAAATGATCTACCCATTAGTAGAAGACGCAGTGAAGCGTAAAAGCAGTCTTAATTTACTAAACACAAAAAACACAAAAAAATTTCACTAATCAGATACACGCAAGATTTTGGTAAGCCAAGAAGCTTTTTTACAATAATGCCTTTAATCTAGGTATAACAAAGTATAAGTCAGGTCCACATTAAAAAAAAAAAAAAAAATAGGAAAATCCAACTTACTCATATGTTGAACTCCAGAATTTTTACCCAGACTTAAGCAACACACGATAATGAGAAATAATTGAAGTCACCTAGATACCAAACACTCCGTATTTCATCACTTTAAGTTAAGTTGAAAACTAAAAGTGAAAAAAATTCTTAATTATGATAATCGACAAATACCACCCACCCTCGTTCCGTTAATTACAAGATGGTGACCGGTTTACTTTTTCGCGTCGAAACCCAAGAACTAGAACTTAATTGGTACTCACTTAGGATTTTGTTCTACCTTCTCCCACTCGCCATAGGAATTCAAAGGCAAATTCGCGGAAAGTTAAAAAAAAAACCTTGAATAAGGTCATGTCTATCTTGCTTTTAGAAAAGTGTCTGCTAAGAGATGCTATAGTTGGATAATTTATTTTTTAAGCTACCCTGAAAAAGTGAATGGGACATAAATACCAAATAATTATTGCGATTATGTAATTATTGTAATACAGAGAGTGACATTATTTGTGGCGTATTTAGGATATTACAAAACCCTTTTGGAGGTCTTAGTACGGGCTTCATTACTTAGTTGCAGCCAGACAAAGAACGATGGAAACCTTATCATACTGGAATGTCTATTGACCAGCATTGTCGCTTTGAGGGCTAAGTCAACAAAGATTTCAAAGTAGTATAGATATTCGTGTGTAAAGATATTTATTATGTGATACATAGTGCTACAATAACTCAGAAATTATAATGAAATATCATTTTGCATTTATGTGCTCTTGTTTACAGAATCATAGTTATGCCAACATTTATATTATCTGGTTAATAACTCATCAGGTGATCTGATGCTAGGCAATTGCGTTACTGTGTCCAGTTTATTTTCTCCAGGAATAATATTGGTTTGTATTTTTTTTCTGTATCAATAATGGAATAAAGTCAATATTTTTTCAAGTCATCAAATCACTACTTACATAGGTACATAAGATATTGATCATGTTTGGAAGCTATATTCTCTGACTTTTCACTTTTCCTAGGGAAATTTAACTTCTTGATTTCAGTTAGCTTTGCTTCCATCGAGACGAGTGTTTCTCACGTTTGGGAATTTTGTTCTTCTTATTTAGATTCAGTCCCATACAATAATTCCTTCACGGTTTGAAGTGATTTTTCTATGAGTTTCCAAAGTGTTCCTTCGAATTCGCCCCTCCTGACCGTGATGACCATATCATCGGAGTTTCCAAAGAAGGTAGAGCCCTGATCGTTTTTTTTGAGAGATCATCAACCACTAGACTCCACACCAAAGGTGATATACCCCTCCCTGTGCCTGTCGACATCCTCTAGGTCCTCTAGTTGTACAGCATTTCGTCCATCTAGGTGGATATGGTTTTGTCCACTCCTTTTCTAACGAATGCATTCTAGATTGATTTATGAGAGATGTTATCAAATGCTCTCTCTATGTCTAAGAAACTGGTTTTGACGCATATGACACTATTGAAATTATCGCCAAGAGGAAGCATTCTCTCATCTCGTCTCGAAGTGACTTTTCGACAGAAAATAGGTTTCTCGTCTCGAGAACCTCTTGGTCACAAGAATCTCTATTGGTTTGATAATCTATTCCAAGTTCGTCATTCTCTCTTGTCATGGAGCTCCTAGTTCTCGTCCAGAGTGTCCCATGATAATTAGGTGACAGATTTGCTTCACAATTCCCAAAGTTTTGCCAGTTTAAGTCTCAAAATGGTATCTACCAAAGCAAAAAAGAAACTGGATTGAATTCAACTCCTGCTTCCTACTTATTATACATATAAAGGCCGTCAGTGAGCAAAATAAAATAAAGTGACTTATTTTTCTGTAATTTTCCCATACCCCTAACAACAGAATTAAAGTAGGACAAATGGAAAAAAAGTTCAATGCCTCGTGCGTGTCCTTTATATTTTCTTGGACAAGTTCACGGACATGAGAAGGGCAATCAAGCAGGAAACAAGTTCAACATGATTGGGGTATTTATGTACTTAGGAAATGAATGATGTTATTACGCAAAATGTCCTCAAATCAAAGGCTATTCGAATTTGAATAAAATAAGAAAAAACACTTAAAATTTGTTATATTATCTTGCAAAAGCTAAGCAAAATGAATAGATTAAAAATATATTAGAAAGGCTAATGAATAAGCAAATACACATGCATGGTCAATGCAATAATTATAAATAGTAGACGTAATAATATAGAAGTGCATAATCTGCATAACTAATTAAATAATAAATTGTAACCAATTGGCGTAGGTTTAAATAATATTGAATTCCGCATTATTGAAAATCTAGTTATGAGATAATAAAAAATTTATCGAGCTAATATTGTCAGGGTTATTCAAATTTTTGATTGGTGATATTGATATGTCGGTATAAATACTGAGTAAGCAACACTTAGGTATTCAAGTGCGGCTATTCAATCATTGGTTGAGTTCTTAGTTAGCAAGAACTTGTGCCACACAAAAACAATATGTGGTTGATATATCGACACAAACTACGGTTAGGTATTGTTAACAACTAAAAAATACTTAACAAAGGATTGATCTAGCGGCACTTATCAAGCAAAGTTCAAGTCAAAGTAGTCAAAATACATGACAAATACTTTTCATCTAACTACAATTTTGAGATAGCTTCTCAGTAGTTTCCTTTTGGAAACACTGGACAAAGTCAAAAGAAATTTTCATTCCACCAACCAGAAAATATGCAGTTTCTGTGGAATTTTCTTGCCATCAGGAATTACCGATCAAATTAACATCGGAAAACAGGTACCTACCAGAGATCCTCGAAAAGCTTTCTTCGATCTCTTTTTTTGTCTCTTTGAATACTGATCCAAAACTTGAGAAGACCGCGTAGAAGAAGCAAGGAGTAAGTGAAAACCACCATCAACAGTCTGCAGTGAGACGAATACTTCGTAATTCACTGGTTTAATCATAACTACTACCGCAGTTGTAGGTGCAACGTCAAGGATGTAATACCTACACGAATCACAACCTACAATTCCCGAAAACATTACCTACATTATGGAAAATATATTTGAAATTTCTCCTTATCCCTGAAAGTTTTCTGATAATTCAGAACAAGACAAGCTGAAATTTGCAAAGCGAGATTCTTCTGTATCTAAGGTCATAGGCCAAGTCTAAGATGCTTCTATAAAGTGCAATGTTAAAAAAAGTTAAGATTAGTTTTAGTTAAAGGGACGAAGTTCCGTGTTCCTTTCATATCCTCTGGTTAATTTCAAATTCCAATGAATTATCAGAAGCTTTCTCCGCCTCTGTCATCGAAAAAAATCGGATTCCCTGATATCGATTTTCGTCGCGCAGCATCCCCTTGCCGACCATGAGCGAAATCAAGAGCGCCCTAACCCTGAATTCATCCCTCTCAAAAACTGTTGTTTCGCTCTGTCGGCTACAGTCCACACTTACTTTATTCAGGTTGCACACCGTGTACAGCTGCTGTATTTAACTAGTGTATTTTGGAGTGTTTTCATTTCAGTGTAAGAGTCCTCCAAAGCCATGCAAGGTGAGAGCAAATATTTAACTGCACATTTAGTTGGTCAGATTGTTTAATGATTCAGGTGACAAGTTTTTTTTTAATTTTTTTGGAAGAGTGAAATGAGAATGACTAGTTTTTTTTAAAAATATTTTGTCAATTTGCTGATTTTGTTCTTGTAAAGAGGCCTGCGTTACGAAAGAACCTCAAAAACAACATCCAAAAAATATTGTTTTTAATGTATTACGGCAAGTGTGGGTGAAAGATTATCATACAATGTTGTGAATTAATCTGAATTATGTATTATAGTCAAACTCCTAACGATATAACGTCAACATTTTTATGTGATACGTAAATCGCGGTTAAACAGGAAAACATTCATTTTATCGATTTGACCAGTAAAAACAAACAATTTGTCCACATGCTCTCAGCTCAGTATAGGGTAAAATGCCCAATAGAAATGTCCACATGAAGATTTTCATGCTGCAAAATTTAAATAATAAAAAACGATAATTTCTCATCAATTAATCTACCATTGTTTTCATGAAATGACCTGCGTGACGTCATGAAGAATTGCAAGAAAATAGAAATGAACTATCATAGGGGTAACGACGCCATTATCAAAGCCGATATTTATTCCATAATTTTTTTCACGAATTTGTTCACCCATGCCTGGTTTTATTTGCTGAAGATATTCATTATTAAAGAGAAGAATCTTTTGAAATTTCAAAACAGGGTTTCAAATTGCTTGCAATAACATTATCTAGAATCTAGACTATACATAATTGGCGTGAAAAATGTATCGAAGTAAAAAGTGTAAAACTCAGACATTAGGCTAAATTAAAACATTATTGGTGATGTGTAAATTGTGTGTTAATTTTCTTCGCTTTTCCACCCACAGACGCGTTTCGATTTATCAGGTCTCATTAGTGTGGCTAGGAAAGCAAAGAAACCCAACCCAAGTTTAGTGCCTGCAAGCAAAGTAGAAGTAGTACGGAGAGCGAATTTTGGTTAGATAGCGCCACGACCAAAATTCGCTCTCGGTAGGTATTATTGGTAATCTGATTCACTTCTCTATACTATCGACATAAGGTATACTCCTTCAAATAATTAAGAATCTCATCTATATCATTCATTTTTGATATCTCTACCCTGGATTTCATGCTTGACCAGTGTTGCCAGGTTTACTAATTTATCAGTAGATCTACTGATTTGGCCACTGGTCTACTGATATACTGATATCAATGTGAATTCTACTGATAAAAGCTGGTCACATAACGTTATGCTGTACAACTAACTGCAGCCTGTATTACCTGTTTTTAGAATACTAGACTACTGCATAGGTACCCATTTGAAACAAGCTGAAAACATGCAACATTCCACATGTTTGACATTCAATTTTTGTATCTGACCATGGATTCTAAAAATTCAGCCAATACCTACTGTACAGCTTTTGTATTTACACTTTTCATCTACTTGTAAAGGTGACGGCTATAGGTGGGGTCTCAATATATAAAAAAAAACACCCTGTACTTGAACAATAACTTATTATATAAAGTTAGAAGTTAGAATTTATAGGATTATCCACTTTTTGTCAATTTGTCTCTTAACAGGAATTAGTAATATTACTTTACCAAACTAGTAATATATTGTGACAAGTTATTCAAGTACTAACGAGTGGATTGTTTTGGAATTATAGGTGGACCCAGCCATCTATTCATCAATATGTTGTTTAATTACGATACTAACCTGACTCACTCAAATGTGAGTTATTCTCATTAGTTTAAAAACTACATGGTTCAGGTGAATGTCTTACTTGAACAGTTCAGCAGTATATTGGTGAGTAGATGGCTGCGGAACTCGCTGCGCTCGTCCCGCAGAGGTCCACCCATAAGTTCCGCAACAATCCACTTATTTGTACTTGAACAATAACTTATTATATAAAGTCAGAATTTGTAAGATTATCCACGTTTGTCAATTTACCTTTTAACAGGAATTATTAATGTTACTTTATCTAACTAGCAATATATTGTGACAAGTTATTCAAGTACAAATGAGTGAATTGTTGCGGAACTTATGGGTGGACCTCTGCGGGACGAGCGCAGCAAGTTCCGCAGCCATCTATTCATCCATATGTTGTTTAATTACGATACTAACCTGACCCACTCAAATGTGAGTTATTCTCATTAGTTTAAAAACTACATGTTTCAGGTGAATGTCTTATTTGAACAATTCAACAGTATATTGGTGAGTAGATGGCTGCGGAACTCGCTGCGCTCGTCCCGCAGAGGTTCACCCATAAAATCCGCAACAATCCGCTTATTTGTGAACAATAACTTATTATAGGTATAAAGTCAAAATTTGTAAGATTATAATTATTCACTTTTTGCTAATTCGCCTTTCAACAGGAATTAGTAATGTTTCTTTACAGAACTAAAATGAAGCGGAACAAGCGAATTTTTAGGTCAACTTCAAATTCCAATATTACGCGAACTAAAAAATATATCAATGGGCGGTTTGCGAAAATTAACTTTTAAATTAAGCAAAACACTCATTGATATCTTCTTTAGTTCGCGTAATATTGGAATTTGAAGTTAAACTAAAATATCGCTTGTTCCGCTTCATTTGTCCAGCAGTTTAGTAATATATTGTGACAAGTTATTTAAATACAAACGCGGGACTGTTGCGGAACTTATGAGTGGACCCAGCCATCTATTGGTTTGCCCCTTTAGGGCCAAATTATGGACTGACTGGTAAACGTCTGCTTGTTAATTAGCAGATACTTTCTATGCTCTAGATAATAGAAAGTACCTGCTAGGTAACAACCAGACACTTACCAGTTGGTCCATAATTTGGCCCTTAACAAGGCAACTTACCTGTCTATTGATTTCTACTGACTTAGGGCGGGTATTATAAAACTGCTTTGAAAGTTAACTTGAAGTTAACTTTTTGAATTACATGTCATTCCAGAAGTTAACTTTAAGTTAACTCTCAAAGTAGTTTTATAATACCCGCCCTTAGATTGGTAATCTACTGACAAAACAAAATATGACCTGGCAACACTGAGCTCGACTATGCTTTTACAGTGGTTGGATTTGTTTTAAGTTGATGTATTCTATATCTCCGTATCATTTCCCTTATTTCTCATATTTTATATCTTTTGAAACTTCTAGATACCCTATATCGGCAATATTTGCGATATTGTTTATGACAAATTCCAATTTTAGAAAGACTTTAGTTTTCTTATGCTTTTATAAAAATTATCCTGTTCAAGAGTGATTCCACCATAGATTAAACCTATACCTTGTCAAGATTACTTCCCCACGTTTAGGTACAACATCCTCTACTACTGCAAGAATACTTAGTACCTATACAATTTACATCACAATATACTTCATATCGCTGTATGATTGTCTAAAATACACAATCCCAGTTTTCTGATGCTATTGTAAAAATTATTCTGTTCAAGTGTGATTTCACCATAGATTATACCTATTCCTTGGCAAGATTACTTCCTCACGTTTAGGTACAACATCCTCTACAAGAATACTTAGTATACAATTAACTTCACAAAATACTTCATATCGATATATGATTGTCTAAAATCCACAATCAATCCAACTCAATTTAAAAATAATTCCTCCAAAATAATACGCCTCACCCACCCCTGGCTTGAATAACCTTATACGTCAATTTAAGTCTTGCGACACTCTAAAAGTTTAATGCGATCAGTGACTCTGGGAATTTAAGGCACGCTAACCCCGCAAATATTTCATCAAGTAAGTAACTACTAAATTTGTTTAGGCAGTATATACCTCACTTTATTTACCAGATTACAAACTTAAAGAAGCTGGCGTCCCACAAATCAATCAATATTGAAATGTCCTTCAATGATCTGAAAACTAGATTGTTTGTTTGCCAAAAACTCGTTAAACGACACAATCAAGAGAAAATCAATATAAATACTAATAGGACTTTAAACACTGCAAGGTTTAATGCCTATCACAATGAGTCTATCGTTTAAATACAGGGTGTTCATATTATCTCAGAAAAGGAATATTTTGAAGGTGGATGAGGGATGCGTTTTTTTGCAAAATTCACACCTCCCTTTTGAATCTCGTATCCCAGAGCCACAGTAGCGTATCAACCCAGCTCCGGGCCTGTGTGCCAACATTTCTGCGAGCCAATATCTCTCTCTTTTCCTCCTCCTCCGTTGTTGTTGTTGAGAGAGATATCTCTCTCTTTTCCTCCTCCTCCGTTGTTGTTGTTGAGAGAGATATCTCTCTCTTTTCCTCCTCCTCCGTTGTTGTTGTTGAGAGAGATCACCATTTTCAAAAGTGGTATGAATAATTATATCCTGTTCACAATCCGATGTCCGCAGGTGCAGGTAAATTTATCACCATAAGCGCAACTAGGGGAATGCTTGGGGGTGCTAAGCACCCCTAAAGCAAAAATTAGCACTCCTATTCGGCATCCCACCATAGCACTACCTAACACTTATATAAAAAATTAGTGCAACCAAATTATTTTATGTATTTTTTTTTGCACTTTTTGTACTTACTTACGTCATCGATGACGTCATAATTTAGAAAAAAGTATTTGTCGTTGATTAATTCATAGAGCACGTTCGCAATTATTATTGTTAAAATCAAGACTTACCTTAAAATATACGGTTTTTATCTTATATTAACATTTAGGATGACGTCATCGAACAAGGTCAGACAATGTTGTCAATGTCTATGTTTATTCTATATCTTAAGGTGACATTGAAATACCGGCTCTTAAAAAATCATTGGAGTCCCAAATATATAAATTAATTAACTGCGTATTATACAGGGTGCTCTTAAATATCATGTACAAACGACAAAGGGTGATTCTTTTTTTTTACGACTGAAATTTCAAATATGTTCTAAAAAATTGACTTATTTAAGCAATTAAAAAAAATTCACCCTCTTACATTTTAATTTTTTTCTAGAAAACTTGAAAAGAGAAAATTTTGAAAATTTTCCAGGAATAAGAGGAAAATGAGGAGCTCGTTTTACGAAAATTTCAAAATTTTCCAGTAAAAAATCACTTTAGGAAAAAATCTGAAAAATTGACTTTTTCAAGTAAAATAAGGGAAAATTCACCTCTTACATTTTAATTTTTTTCTGCAAAACTTGCAAAGGGAAAATTTTGAAAATTTTCCAGGAATAAGAGGAAAATGAGAAGCTCATTTAGGAAATTTTCAAAATTTTCTAGTGAAAAATTACTGTAAGGAAAGTCGATAGGAAAGTTCTGGAAAATTGACTTTTCTAAGCAAAATTCATCCTTTCACATTTAAATTTTTTTTTGGAAAACTGCTAAAGGGAAAATTTTGAAAATTTTCCAGGATAAAGAGAAAAGGAGGAGCTCATTATAGGGAAATTTCGAAATTTTCCAGTGAAAAATCACTCCAGGAAAAATTCAAAGAAAATTGATTTATTTAGGCAAAATTAAGGAAAAATTATTGAGGTAGAATAATAAGGAGGCGACATAAGGAGAAAAAAGCGTATCCCACTTCCGCCATATTGTTACGATACTTCTGTCTGAGATTCTGTCACTTTTGTCATAACAACGCCTCTAAATTGCATCAGGAACGCATTTTCCATCCGAAAATTTTTTAAATGCGAAAAATTTTTGAAGCCTAGAATTCCTATTTTGGGTCTTGGAAAGATCTCCTGTTTCAGTATGTTGAAGTTTCTCTAGCTACTTTTTTTTTCTTGGTGTAATCTCGATTTTTTTACGTTTTTTTTTGCAGTTTCGCTATGGAGCTCACGGGCCCCTCTCGGGCCCGGGCCTGTGTGCTTCGCACACATGGCACACCCACACCGGTAGATACGCCACTGCAGAGCCACCCCTAAAAAATCTTTAATAAAAAGAGGGCCAAGTGGTACATCATTTTGAGAGTCATTTGGCACTTATTTAAACTGACAAGTTTGAAGTATCTGATTTCACCTCCGTTGATATCACTGGAAATAAGTAGTGGGTGGAGGTGGGTTGTACAAGGTGTTACAACGAAGACTCAATAGGAGCTTATTTTATGGAAAATCCAAAACAACCATCTTATGTATTTTTTCCTGCAGAGCAAAGCAAAATACTTATATTTGATATTCCGACAGCTCTTTCTATTACTTCTCAATTTTTAATCCCTAATAATGTTAGCGTTACCTGTTTAACTTAAAAGGTTTGTCCCAAGTATTATGACCTTCAGTTTACTTCAAAGTCAAAAGAAATTTGAGATAATTTATAATTTGCTACCATGAAATACTCATCAGGAAAAAGAGTACAAATTATTACTTTGTGTGTTGCAAAAGCTACGAACGAACATGAAATAGAAGCAAAAAGATTTATTGAGTCTTTCCGTCTTCTAACGAGTTTTTCATGGCGGCAAATTATAACACTATATCATATTTTAAGTGTATGGTAACTTAGGTTATTACCGCACGCGAAAGAAATTTGCAAACCGAGTCGGTGAGGCGAGGTTTGAAATGATGACAATCACTCAAGAGCGGTAATCCCCTTATTACCATACGTACCTATCTATTAACAAAGTTTACTATTACTTATTAGATACAGTATTTCATCTACAACCGTACGGTAACAGTCAAAGGGCTGTTACCTATGACAGTGCACCATATAGAATTAGAGTGATTGTAGGTATAGGTTAGAATATTATTTTATCTACAACCTTGCGGCAAAATCGTGCGGTATAAAGTGCGACAACTGAGTGAACCTTGGTAACGTATGAAGTAGCAGAGGGGAAGACGAAAACCTATACTATTGGTGCGTACGATTTGTCTGAACCGGTTAGCGTTAGTGCGGTGCAGTTATGTTTTGTAACGCAACCATCTAAACTACACATCTAAATGGAACGTAAAACGGTACGAATGGTGTGAAAAGTGCGACATTAATGACGGATCAGGGTAAAAAAGTGTCAGTAGTTGGACTTATCGTACTCACCTTTTAAAACGCGACGGGTCTCCGACGTGGTGCATTGCGAAAATTGCGTTTACCCTGACGCGACGACCCGCGTATACTTATGTATATTTTAATCTCGGGCCAATCAGGAGGGTTTTGCCCGCATTCCTTCCACACAGGTTCACTCACTTGTCGCACTTTACCTTAGTTACCGCACGGTTGACGAAAATATGTCAAATTCCATTTGACTTTGAAATAAATTGGAGGAGATAATACCTCCGCATTACCTACAAACTTTTCAGGTTGAAGAAGAAATGAATTACATGAATGAAATTATAAAAGCATGTTTTACCTACATTTAATTTGTGCGGTTCGTGTATAAATTAATGAATCTTTTCACGGGATCACCTGTTCTACATTCGTGTATTTTCAATAGGATGAATACGTGATATTTTGATAAACTCAAAGTATAAAATCGTCTGGCGCTATACCGCATTAATGCAATTTTGTGGCAATACATATTTTTCAAAATCACATATATCATGCTTAGTCTTACAAGTTAATGAAAGCTCTTTGATATAGTTATACACTAGTAACAGTGACGTCATCGTCATTATCAATTCTTAGCAAGATATATTTACTGAATTTTTAATTGCTGTGTGTGTATTGACAATAATTCTTCCTACTTATGCACTGTTTGATAAGCTCAAATAAACTTCAATTATTTAATATTTCAATTGAGAAATTCAAATATCATGCGAAAACCACAACAATAGATACATTTTCAGAAAAAAAAAAACACTTTTTGGGAAATATTTATTAAAACGCAGTAATAGCAGGTAGCAGTTTTTGGCGACATTGAAGCCAATTTGAAACAGTTTTGCGGTCACACGACTACATCAAAAAAATTGCGTAAAATTATGTCATCCGCGTCAGGCAAAACAACAATTTGTTTATTTCCCTGATTCAATTGTTGCGTGAATTTGCTATGTTTATTTATTAGGGAAATTACGTTGTAATATTTTACATCATAGCTTTTCGAAGACTAATCTATCTTCTGTAATCATTGAGGAAGGTAGGTAATTACTTTTTTTAAATATCGTAAGGAAAACTTCAAAGGTGATCGTTTTCCTCTAGGAAGGTTCAAAGCTAGTAAATATTTCTAGAGTTGGGAGCAGCTTAAACATCTATCTAGAAATTAAATAATTACTACTGTTATTATAGCAACTCTATCTGACATGCTGTCGTATTCTATTGCATATGTTGATACAGCCTATTCCTCTTTGGCACCTATTTTCTGCGATATTATAATAATATAGTATGATTTAAGACATTTGTATGGTCTTCTATTCCATAGTTTTGGTCTTCCTCGTTTTCTTCTACCTATTGGTTGCCAATGGAACATTTTGTTAGGTCACCTGGTATGGCATTCGTTCTACGTGTCCGTACCAAGTAGTACCTACTTTTTCTTTCAATGTCCTGTGCCTTCTATTCCCATTTGTTATTTTTTATGGTAGTTCCTTATTCTTCCTCTTCGTGAGAATCGCATGGATCTTTTAATAGCATCCATTTCAACTGCTCCTTCTTTCTTGTTTTGTCTGTCTGTAATTCTCCAAGTCTCGGCTCCATATAAAAGGTTGCTCTTTATCATTGTCTCGTAAATATACAGGGTGTTTCACGAACATCGAAACAGAGGCGTTTTAGGGTATTTTGAAGTCGATTTAAAAAAAAAAACGCCCCGACACATTCATTTTTGTATTCAAGGTGGAAAATTTTTGACTCCATCGGTATTTCAGTAGGGTGCACCTCCTGGGTGGGGTGACTTTCACCCCTCTTTTTTTAGATAGGGAAGATGGGTCGAAATATACCTTGTTTTAAAGGTATTCTGATTCTCATCACAATTGTGGCCTTTTTTTTAAATCGAATGATAAGTTCTTGAGATATTCACTGTCAAAGTTGCCATGGGCTAAATAGGAAACAATCCTGACTTTCCTCTCGGACACGTCAATTATCTTTTTTTGGGTAATTCCGAAAAAATTAAAATTGACTAGTCCGAAAGGAAAGTCAGGAAGGTGTTGTTTCGAGAATAACAGGGCCAGAAGATTGTTTCTTATTTAGCCTATGGCAACTTTGACAGTAAATATCTTGGGAACTAATCATTCGATTTCCAAAAAAAGTACACAGTTGTGACGAGAATGAAAATATCTTCAAAACAAGGTATCACTCGACCCATCTTCCCTATCTGAAAATGAGAGGTGAAAGTCACCCCACCTAGGGGGTGCACCTTAGCAAAATGCTCTATGTTTATTTCTTGTTTACATAGTCAATAATAACTTTTAGGTTACGGGCATTCTGTATCCATGTACAGCGCTGAATATATTTGTGTTTGAAGAATCCGTTGTTTATTTTCTAAGTTTTTGGGTCTCACATGATGTAGGAGCCTTTGACCATTATCATTGATTATCTATTCTCCCAATGACCCTACAACTTCAGATGCAGAGAAGACTTTATTGTCTTAGCTAGTCCAGGCAAGCCAAAAAGATGAAGACTACCAAACAAGTGATGCTTTGGCAATTGCCAACCCCATAGAAAATTTAATCAAGGAAGAAACTGAGGAAAAACCTGATTTGGATCTTGCTCAACACTCTTCTATTGAAGAAGCTGAAGAGCCACTCGCAAAACGTCCGCGCTGCTCAGCTGACGCAAAAGCGTTAATAAATATTGCCCCGGAATCTGAAGATGAGGATGACCCAGATCCTGCATTTGCCCCGGAATCTGATGATGAAGATGAGGGTGAAGTAAAGGAAGACCCAGATACCGTGTTTGTTGTGAAATCCGATGACGAAGATGAGGATCAAATTATGGACAAGCCGGATACTGTGGATGCTGATGCTGTTGTGCAACAAGAAGATGATAGCGAAGAAGACTGTAAACCTGGAACTAGTGCCTTAGATCAACCCGGACCATTAGGTCTTTGTCAGCAGGGAGCTGACGAGCCGTTGAGCGTAAAGAATGAATGTCTAGACGATGAAGCTATAGAAGTGTCAGAAATTGTGCTAATAGATCCAATTGGAGGAATATTGATAAAAGAAGAGGAATATTTAAATAACGCCAATTTATCGGGAGCAGATGTTGTTGGGAAATTTCAATGTAAAAATGCTATGTTCGAAGAAAAAACAAGTTTAAAATATCATTTGATATCACATTCGAATATTTGTACTTTTGAATGTAAAACTTGCGAAGTGAAATTTGAATAAAAAAGCGATTTGAGCACTCACATATCAACACACTCGGATATGCATCTTTTTGAATGTGACACTTGTGAAAAGAAATTTGAAGACTCACATATCAACACACTCGGATATTCATCCTTTTGAATGTAACACTTGCGAAGAAAAATTTAAACGAAAATTCTCTTTAAAGAATCACTTAATGACACATTCAGATATTTATCCTTTTGAATGTGACACTTGCAAAGCAAAATTTAAAAGAAAGGGCAGTTTGAAGATGCACATGTCAACACACTTGGATATTCATCCTTTTGAATGTGATACTTGCAAAGCAAAATTTAAACGCAAAGAAGTTTTGAAGAGGCACATGTTAACACACTCGGATATTCATCCTCTTGAATGTGAAACTTGCGAAATAAAATTTAAACAAAAACACCATTTGAAGAGTCACCTAATGACACATTCAGATATTCATCCTTTTGAATGTGACACTTGCAAAGCAAAATTTAAACGAAAAGACGTTTTGTTAATAACATGTTAACACACTCGGATATTCATCCTTTTGAACGTGACACTTGCAAAGTAAATTTAAACTGGGCTATTGTTTGTCCTTCCCGTTCTTCCATTGGAATCCCTTATCATTACGATTTCTCTGTTTCTTCGAATATCTGCTAGGATTTCATCCAATTTGTCAAAAAACTCGTTTCGTCCTCTGATGGAGCGTAGGCCGCTATAAGGGTGATGCTATAGCCATGTAGTTTCAAGTTGACTGTTAGGATATTTTCATCTACATCAGCTTCCCAGACCTTTTATATCCCGAATCCCATGGTATATTTTCTTCTTTTCTAAATGACATTTCATCATTTCGTACATAGTCTCTCTTGCGAGATGTTTCTCACCGTGTCTGGTGTCTACCACTATCTTGCAGATCGCTATTTTCTCAGATAAATATGATGCGTATGATTAAAGAACCAAACTTTTGCGTGTTTTATCGGATTTAGGGATAGGAAAAGGATATTTTAGTGGTGCCTGGGATTGAAAATACGAGTGCAAGGTCACTAACCTTAAGGTCCAAAATACCTATGTCTTTTCTCCACCCATTACCTTCTGTTCGTGTGTCAGCGTGACTTTGGTATAAATTAGTTGCGGAAATTTCCAGTGAGAACACTGGTTTATTGAATCGCGACGAAACAACGATAATAAATAAATTAAATGACAATTAGATTATTAATTAAATTAAATAATGTATTCACATATGCGTCCTTCGATTGCTCGTTATTTTCCATAAAACCGCGGCACTGTCAATCATCTATGAATAATTACCATAAAGCGACTTTGTCTAGTTTGTATGTTTGTGGTATTTGTTACAGAAGAATAGGTACGAGGAATTGGAGCAAAACTCTGCTCGTTTGATGCTAAATAACGACCAGCCTCGTGTATTGACTTAATTAAGTCCTTTACTTCTTTCCTTATAAAAAGGTGGTGCTTATCTATCTTTAGAATTTAAATTTTGCAATTTTGAAATAAGTTTATTTAGTCTCAAATTCAGAGAAACAACAGATAATTGCACTTCACCAATTTCATTTAAACTTCAGTTTAAATCTATTTTCCAGCAACTGCCAAAGTTTTCAGAATAAAAGTTTCTCGGTAACAGCAAAATTTGTTCAGGAAAATGATCTGGTTATAGGAGTTGGATAATGTAGTCTATATAGAGCACCAGCTGTGCAGCTTTAAAGCAATTATTATTAATGATTTGTTCCAAGAATTTCATATACATACAAGTTCGTGCTGTCAGGGATAAATTTCTTTTTTTGAAGCACCCTTCATACTCTAGCGGTTTAAGGTGGAGTGTTTTGTTTAATCGACAACTCAAACAGACCGTATTGGAGCATGAAAACGAATTATACAACGTCAAGGAGAAACGTGAGTCTATAAAATGTTCTCCATTAAAAATCTACCTACACGGTAAAGTTCAGTGGCGTTGAGCCTTTTAAATTACCTCTTTAAAACCCCCACTCCCAAAATGCATGTAATGAGATATTTTGTTTATTGTAATAGTTGAATAAACATTTGTGGTAATTATGAGGATTAAGGTCAATGGTTTTTGTTTTTTTTATTAAAGTTTTCCTTATCGGAGGTAATACTTTTCAAGTAGTAAAACTATTGAACAATCCCAACAGACCATTTTTACAGTTATGTTTACTCAAACTCAACACTCTTTTAAAATTTAAGTTTTTCATAGGTAATTATTATGCGTCTTGGAATGTTTTTAGTTTTTTTATACAATAAACAACAATTATATGCAAACCTTAATTAAAACCATTATCGTTTTTAATGAACCGTTTCGGGCAGTTAAACATGACGTCAGCCATATTCTTTTCCTTTAATTCTGACTGTACCTACTACTGATTTTAATATAATTTGTTTTACAATGTCTCGTCTCATGACGAATTCTATTTTTCTTTAATTTTTGACACACAAATTTTCTCTCCCGAAAATTGAATTTGTCTGGGGAGCGTCGAGAAAAAGTTTATTAAAATCCCTTTTAAAAATTTCCCGTTGCTTGTAGGCCCTTCCATTATCAACCTGCGTTAATTACTGAAGTTTCAATCAAGCTTAAATTTCAAATTGCTAAATCCGTGTTCCCAGTTAAATTGTTTTTGTCAGTTATAGTAGCGGGACCTTGACCAGTTTCTTCTATAGGGCCTAAATTGAAATTGGCCTTCCCCAATCGATTTATGGCCCGAATTGTTTTGTTAATTCCATTTTGTTTTCCTGGTCGTCATGTCGCGGAATTTCACTGTTGTTTTTTCCCTTTTCTGAATTTTTACAGCATTTATGTGGTGACACAATAGTTATTATTTGGGTCACGGACAATGGAGGCTCTTTAAAAATATGTTGTAAATCCACTAATGCTTTATATACTGACAACTGGGATAGAATGTAGCTGTTGCATAAGCGGGCGTTTCAATGGAGCAGATGATAATCGAGAGATTTTATAGAATATGATTATTGATTAGAATGATTATTCGGGAGGCACAAAATAGGCAAATATTGTCTCTATCTTATCATGGTTCTTTATTCAACAAGAATTATTATAGTACTGTTACGGATTCCGGGTTCACTACAACACAAACAGTAACAACTTTTTTCAAACTGATCGACTCATACAAAATTCACTTATCAAAACATACACGAGAAATATCGAATTTATATTGAATTACCCTATAAGTACGCTCTATTTATATAGTCGAAATTCCATTCCGGATCTATCTAGAAAAACATCGAATATAATAGAATTCCCAGAAAACTGCTGATCTTGCGGTTTCTAGAATCTGGGTTAGTACAAAACTTGGTACAGAATGATAAAAAAAGCACACTGATAATATAGTATATTTACTATTATGGTCATAATGAAAACCATACAAATACTTCAATACCTATCCTGATTTTTGTCGTAGCGTCGAAGCCTTCGGCTTTCAGCAAACAATGCTAGGAGACGTCGCGTAATCCGTTTGAAGTTTTCATTCGCCTGAACATTGAATTATGTACCTGTAGCTTGACATTTTCTTTCAACATGGATGAAATACATCCATTGTTCCACGTCCCCAAAGACACTTTTGTGTTGTGATAAGGTAAAATTCGACCGTGGCCTACATTTCTTTTATTATAGAAGAGAAAGAGAGAAAAGGTTTCATTGTTTGTTTTTCTGGTATAATGTAGGTGAAGAATAATGTTATTTAGTTTATGTCATATTGAATTACATTTTCTGTTTAGGAATATCATAATAATTATGATTTTATTATAGACATTGAGGATGTTTTTCCATTAGAAGGAAAACAATTTATTTTTGATGTATTGACACATTATTTCTTAGCCACCTGCAGTACAGGAGTAGGAATGATATACAGGGTGTTTCAGGGAAAACAGTCCAGCAAGGTTTACGGCTTTGGACGAAAAAATTTAAAAAACCCTCGAACCCGTGAAATTTTGTTTTCAGGGGGACACATTTAATTGGTATTTTCACCCCTCACTTGTCAACCCCTAAGCCGGGGTGATAGGTACCTCCAAAATTTCAAATGGAGAGGGGGGTCGAGTGACACGTCATTCAATAGCTATTTTCATTAAGATTATATCCCCGAAGTTTTAAGTTGCTACTATTTACCCTGCCGAAATGGCAGCATGTTGAGGAAAACCACCTATTTAAAATATTATTTCTTTAAATCTTAACTTAAAAAAAAAAAAACGTTTACTGAATAAAAGTAAATATTGCAACTATGTACTGCGCCACGAAGTTCAGATTTAGGGGAGAACGAGAGTACCGCAGAGAAGAAGGTAGAAGGCGACGACAAGATAGAGAGGACGCTTGCTTGGCCCATTGCTTAAATTAAGACCGTTTGTCCGCCATTGTTCATTATTCAAAATTTATTTTTATTTTGTATTAAACTGATTGTTCAATCGAATTTGAGATTAGTTTGTGTGTCAAGGAACATTCACAGGTCAGTTGATTAATTATTATTTTGTTTTTGAGAGTTAAATTATTTATACAAGTACCTATCATTTGTTCCATTTTTATGTTTTTTTGGTTTGTTTATAACATTTTTATAACATGTGCATTGTTTATGTATTTAACAAAAATCGCTTCATGCTGTAAACAACATAGATAAAGACTAAATTAAATTCTAAAAAATTAAGTGCTGTCCTTTTGTGCTGATATTTTGATTTCTGTGTATTCAGAACGTGCATTAGGGCCTTGTTGAATCTACTAACATTTTCCTACCCTGACGAGCGAATATCCTACCAAACAAAGGAAAGAGATATTGGCTCAAAATAACAACTATAGCAGGGTAGCATCCCGTATGGGACCTCAGTACCTTCCGGCAGACCGGCTAACTAACAAAAACTCTTCGGTATTGATTATAGGTAGTGTTGTTTGAATGTAGTGTGTGTTATTAAAATTTTAGCACAAAAACAGGGGCGGTACCTAGTTTCAACTTTTATTGAATTATCGACTCTCAATTAATTATTAAAATGACACAGTATGTTCTGATTTTTGAGGAATGTAGATCGAGGGTTTCTCTGCCGTGCTCTTTCCACTCGTTAGTTCCAGGATGAGAACGTTACGATTTACTTTAATAATAAAGTAGACGTTTCACAAATTTTTCGTTTCTTTTAAATATCACAACTTCCCTTTTTCCCAAATATTTGCTATTCTGGGGCAATGAGATCTGGCTATGTTTTATTTGTTGTTCTAAAATTTAGGTACCAACTTCTTCATATTTTTATTCATTACTTGCTCCATTGATATTCCTTCTTATCGCACATTTCAAACATATTAGCCCAATGGCATAGCTAGGGCGGGGGGGGGGGGGCAAAGACCTTTACATTTTATAAATAATTTTTGAAAATTAAAATAAATAGTCCCTAAAATACCCGAAAGAGACCTATGAAAAGGGCGTGGCATCCAGAAATTTCGCGCCTGCAGCGCTTTGACTCCAGCAGCGTTCGCGGTTTGCCCCCCTCCCCAAGACAAAATCCTGGCTAAGCCAGTGTATTAGGCCATTAATATTTGTATCACTTTAATGAATCACTTTTGTTTAGATCTCCATTGACATTTGGTTCTTTGTCCCTACATTCCAAATCTCCATTCCATTCCTCTCCGTTTCGAAAACTAAGTCAACATTGGAAATAAACATCTTTGCACCTCTTATTTACATCAGACATTTTCCTGGCATAGCAGAGTAATATTGTTCCAGACTATCCAAACTTCTAGTCATTTTGCATAATTCTTTGGGCCAGTTTTCAAAATATCTAGGTAATTCGCAAATTTCCGGTTTTTGTTTGCAACCGACAACCACATGTTTGGTGATCCAACTTTACATCTGAATCTTCGGATTTCTTCTCACATAAAACGCACTAAACTAAATTCCAAGATATCATTAGTGCTTTATGATATCACCCAATGAACATTAAATTGCATATACAACAAAAAAGTTTTCCACTTTCGAGAACTCTATATCCATTTCGGGCATTTTATGGATCGAAACCTCTCAGACAGAAATCAAAAAGTTTGAATCCGACTTTTTCATCGGGTAAAAGAGGAGGAGAAAGGACGCCTCTGGGAAAACGATACGATACGACAGAAGTAAAAAGAAGTCGCCTCAAAGTTTTTACAATTGGGAAATTTGTCTGATCGATGTTTTTATGGTTTTCAGATGGATTGGTCCTCTTTTCTATCAGTTTACTGTCGGATTTATAATCGAATGTAACTCAAGGATTAAATTAATTTAAACAAAAAAAAATCTACGTGGCATGAGCAGAAATTTCGGTACCTCCATTTTGGAAATATGGGAAGTTTGCCCAACCTTCACGAGCTGGGAAAAGCTGACGATGGTGAAGAAACAAGTAAGTAGGTATATGTATGTAAATCTAAACTTAATTATTTTTGTAAGGAAATTAATAGCTGTTGTAAAGAATATAACGTTATACCGTTGAAGTGGTCCAATAAGCCGGTTATACACTGTTAACGTTTGTGTTATTTATAGATTTTGAGTCCCCTATTTTCTCTCTACTTTATCGGTGTTTTTTTAATATTAAGTTTGTGCAGTCTTGAACTGAAAGGTCCCCACCATAGTTTCAAAGAGCCGAAAACTAAAATCTCTCTATGAAATAAATACTGTATGGGTTCTCAAAGTAGGATGTATTTAGATCAAGCAGGATTTAAGCCTGGACCGGCCCTGGGACGACTATGCGGCGCCTACGATGCAGGCCTCACCAACGCGGAAAAATGTAAAATATTGCATCGGTATTCCGGCCATGCGAAAATCACCAAGGCCCGAAGCAACCCTCACGATTCCAATAAGATAGTCCACGATGACCTGATGATGGAGGTAGTTTTGTGTCTAAGTCTAATTTTGTGAAACTTAAATCCGCTATTTTCTTTGTTTTGTAGCACATGGCCACTTATTCTCCAATTTCAGCGCGTTCTCGTTACAACTTGCACGGTGGAGGTCCCATTAAAAGAATAGACTCTTTAGCTAGTTCTATTGGGGCCACTTCTGTCAGAAGACTGTTGACAGTGGTACGAGGTGGCGCTCATAATAGTTCGATAGGTAAGTAATGATTTAAAATGAAGAAAAACGAAGCTCTAAAACTGATAATAAGTTCACATTATGCGGACGTGTCTAGACTGTAAAGACATTGCATCGGGGAATATATTTTGCCTCTGATACATTTTAGTAACGGAGTCAATAAAATAGGGAACAAGGATTAGAGAACATAAATCTTTGGTTGGAAGTTGGGATATATGATGCGAATGTAGAACTCACTCACTTCAAGTAACCAAGGTTAAAGAACAAGTGTAAATGGATTTTAAGTAAAATTGATTTGTAGTATGTATTACATATCATTATATATAGGTGTGAATTGTATTTAGCATTGGCGATGCTTGGAAATTACTTTAAATAGGTATTTGGAAATGTGAATACTTATCAAAAGTAGCAACAGATTTTGAAGAAGCTTGAGTGGGTGCTGGTAATGGGGTTTTATAAAACAGCCAGTAGTAGGGCGCTATAGTAAATAGTTAATTCCTTGTTTCATTATCGCCTTTGATAATGCCTACAGCAGTTGTAGGCGAAATATAGTTGGTATCTACGTGGACCACATACCACAAGCCCGGAAAACAATAATTGTTTCAAAATGGTAGAACTGTTGCACCTACTACCTGTTAATATTTTATATATCCTGTTCACAATCCGATGTCCACAGGTGCAGGTAAATTTATCACCTTTCCCTATCAAATAGCATTGGAAGGTGATTTTACCTGTACCTACCTATGGACATCGGATTGTGAACGGATAATAGAAGGTATACCAATATATACCAGTGTAAAACTATTCCATGGAGATAAATTGGGAATCTGGAATCAAATGATTACTTAAACTGTCTCCTAAAATGACAAAACTAGTGAAAACGCAGCAAATATCATCTAATTACGAAACGAATGATGGAGATTATGAAATGTCTGGAAAAAACATTTGTTAAAAGGAAAATATCTTTGCTGCAGAGAAAGCTGCCAGCTCTCAGTTAGGGCCTCGAAACATTAGTTTATAGCTCGAAACCATCCCGCTAACATACAAATAAGCGGTTGCTAAACTTGTCACACAGTTTAGGTAAGTTCCAAATGAGGAAATCAGAAGAATAAGAGAATGTTGGCAGACCTCAAAAGAGATGGCTTGATGACATACAGAACATTGCTGGGAAAAACTGGACGAGGGTTGCTACGGACAGAAAAAAATAAAAATAAAAATTATGGAAGCGGACTACATTCAGGAGCAGATGAAAGCAAGAAGCAGAGGAAGAAGAAGCTAAGATCAACGAAAATGTATGGAACAAATCCCATTATATACCTATAGTTTGTACCTAGTTATTTTAATCAAACAATTAGTCAAATAGAAGAGAAGATGAAGGATATGATGACGTAGATGAGAGTTTATAATGCCAAGCAGCTTTCAAGAAGTTTTAGTTGTTGAACATTTGCTAAGGGCTTTGTCAAAAATATACTTTCAACAGAGGAAAGTCCATAAACTAACGATGTGGAAATGAAATCAAGAGAGGATGCAAGTTATAGAAATGGCAGCTTCAAAAATAGTGGAAATACAAGAGAATACCAAACATCATTTAAATTTTGTGAAAACCAGTTTAACTGGAAGATCCAGAATTGAAGGATATACCAACAAAAAATTGACCTTTTTAGGCTTAGAGATTCGAGAAAAACTATGCACTGAACACTATACCAGTCACGCAAAATCTTGAATAGTTATATTGAATAAGTTCATAATTTTATTTTCACTTATATATAGTTGCCGGAATCACAAAAGTTTAATTTCCTTCAAGGTCGTCCAGCAGGAATAGCCTACAGTCGTAAACTCCTCCTGGCCAATCTGGTTATCATGTGCGTGTGCCATTTGTTATCCACAGCGGCGTTTCTACCGTTTCTAGCTCTTCAGGGCAGCGTGTCCGTTTGGGTACAGTCTCTGACCAGCTCAGTCTTCGAATTCAACACCGGCTCACTGCTGAGCTCAGAAATTTTCTTAACGGCCGCTCTGACCGCTTTAGTCGCTCCTTGTTTTGTACGGATTCTGGGGACTAACATACTGGTTATAATTTGTTTCGGTAAGTGACGTTTTAGTAATTTGTTATCAGGTAACAGGTCTTGTAGTTAGTGTTAAACTTATTTTTTGAAGCATTGCGATTGGTTTACTTAGTGAACTTTATACTTACACAACTGGAAAGGCCAATAACTGATTGTAGTGAGGCAAGTTTTAGGCAATCTGTTCAAAGTTAATACGTTTATTACATTTATTTTATCATCTCAACTCCAAGTCTGTCTCTGTGCCTTGAAGCACTCTACTATAGCAAGAAATTCTTCATTGACAAAGCCTTTCTGGTTCATAAATAATTATCTTGTATATAGAGTTATTAAATACCCTATAGTATAAGTATAATATATCTGATAACAGTTAAAATTTTTGCAGCTGGAATGATAACATTCTACGCGCTCCACCTTTATCCAGTGATCTACACGACAATACCCGGTAGTCTTCTGATGGGCATACTTCTAGGGCTGCTGTCCAGTGCGCAAATTTCCTTTCTAATGATTTTGACGCATAGAATAGCCGGACTGTTTCACGAAGACGACGAAGATGGACGGTTCGCCAGAAGGACATGTGTCATCAGGAGAATTGCCAGGGCATTCCAGGGCGCCCAGGACTTGGGACTGATTTTAGGATCGGTTTTATCGTTTTTGGTTATTCATTTTACAATCAATATTGGAAATAGTAATGTTGTTGGAGTGGAATCGGAAAACGGGACCGTTTCTATAAATGTAAGTCCCAATTGTCAGAGTTATTTTTTATATTTTTTAACATTAAAGAACGCCTACTGTAATTGATAAGGTGTCATGAGACAAGGCGCTTGATTACTTCAATTATGTTTTAATATCCGCATAGGACGAAATTCTGTTAGAAGAAATGCTATTGGAACTTTCGAACTCGAAATGAAGGCTCCTAAGAAAAAAATCAACAGGTATCAAACGGTCAAAAGTCAAAATGACTATAATCGATTCGTATACCTATATATTATGTAATATGAGGGGCAGGCAATAACACTCCATTACCAACAAATAAAGGAAAGAATCCGGCAGCAGTTTTTTTTTTTTCATAAACTCACCTCACTAAATCATGCAAATAAAATTACCGAAATCTGAATTTTTAACGAACCATAACAATCTGTATACTTTAAAAGTAGGTTATTATCTACCATTACAAAACAAACCGTGGATAATAACGAAAGTAGTAGGTAATAGTTCAGAGAATATGTTTTTTGAAAGGGCAATAGAAGGTAGGTCTTGTCACTCGACATACTTATAAATGGAGTATCAAAATAAGAAGATAAAGGCCTTCCTGGGAAAAACTCAGACCAGAGAGGTGATATTTTGGCAACATGCAGTGCTTAACTGGATGCAAAGATAGTACTGTTTGAAAGCCCAATATCCAAAGAATAGAAAACGGCTAGAGAAGAAGACCATAACACAAAGATAAAAGCACTTTTCTACCATAATCCTGGATAAAAACCAATTAGTAGATCGCTGTGGTATGTAATTTAAGCAGTTATTTCATTCATTTCGACCATCTCTCGTTCTTCTGTCTTGATTGGGGTTTATACCTTCAGGTGTTATTATATGGTCCAAAAATTCGATAGTCTTGCATAAAAATTCTGATTTGTCGAGCTGAATTTTAAGTCCAGCGTCTTTTAGTTTTCCAAGAACTTGTTCTAGATTGTTTATATTTTCTTGAAGAGATGTTGAAGTTATTATTATGTCGTCCATGTAGACAAGACATTTTTTTCCTTGAACGCCTTTTAGAACATCATCCATTACTCTCTGAAAGCTCGAGAGAGCATTTTTGAGTCCGAAGGGCATTCTTAACAAACTTCTCTTTTTTTAGTAGGTACGTTTTTTTTTTTTTCAAAAGAGGCTTTTTTAGTAAATTCTCAAAAATGAGCCCATATATTATCAAATCTTGATTGGGTATGGAACAATGAATAAATTGTGAAAACTCAATTTTCTAGTTTATCTAAATAATATGATAAAGCTACCTGGCAACATAAAATTTCAATTGACTAAGACAGATTTTGAATTAACTAATGCAAATTATCAATTTCAATATTCCAGGACTGTCTCCCAAATTATTCCTCCTGCACAAATCGCACCCAAATCGTAACAGTAACAGCGGCAAACCCCTACGACTATGGCTCGTTTCTGGACGACATTTTCGATCGCACGGAAGATGGACGATTATGCGGCGCACAAGCGTGCCCAATATTTCTATTGGGCAACTCGACCTTACAATCGGGTTTCCGGGTACTACCACTTGACTCGTCAAAAATTTTACTAGCGATCTACGGCGGTGCCTGTGGTTTAGCCTTTCTGTTAGCCGTACTGGGATTGGACAACATCAAGATTTTGGTAATACCTTTTGAGCATAAAATAAACACAATTGATTGTGGGTGTTTTTTTTTAAAGACTTATCAAGACCCTTTGGAACGTGGTCTCGGACTGACAGCCCTGAGAGCTGTAATGGAAAGTTTTAGAGATCCAAGACTGCAATTAACAGCGCCTTTGGCTGTTTTCATGGGCCTTGAACAGGCATTTATTTATGCTGACTTTTCAAAGGTACCTTTAATTTTTCTCACTTACCTATATAACTGAGTAACTAGCAAGCAATTATTCATCGGCAGGAAATATAAAGTAATTTGTTTGTCATATTCTGTAATATTATGTAGGTACTACTCTTCGATAATAACACTGATAAATTTTTCTAGTCCTACGTAGTATGTACACTGGGAATTCATCGTTTGAATTTAGTATTCCTAGCAATGGGTTTACTACAATCAGTAGCCGCTTGTACTTTAAGCATGCTTCTAAGGACAATCAGACGTTATTATGTTGTTGGTAAGTTTACAGCACTATAAGCACTCTGAAATAGTTAACGAAGTGCAACAATTTGCATACTTAATGAAAATTTTAGATTTACATTATAATAATTATTCCAGCTGTCGGATTTGCATTTCAAATATGCTTAATCATGGTGTTATTGTTGTGGAAACCCATTGAAGATGATCCTGCGTTATTTTATGTCATATCCGCTGCTTGGGGCGTGTGTCACGCTATATGGGAGATGATCAGTTTTAGTAAGTGATAATCAGCTTATTCTCAGTTCTAGTTGTTTCAACATACTAGAAAGTCAACTCATTATTCTTTATGCATTTCTTGCATGTTGAAAGATCTCAAAATCCAGAACTGTGACCAAATGTGTGAAAAATTTGAAGACTATCCCTTTTGCTACTTTAACATTTGATAAGAGTTTCAAAAGGAGTAGTTTCAATTAAGACGACAACTGTAACTATTTGAGTCATCTTATACACCACTTCCAGAGCTTAGACTTTAGTGATTCTGGAAATAAGTTATTCTTCTTGTTGTGGCTTAGGATATCCTCAGCAAACTTACTGTCACGAATTCGGCGGTTCAACTAAAATTCTCTGTAATTGACAAAATTCAATAATCACGTATCGCTTCTACTTAATTTTATACAACAACTCTTCATTGGTTTTATACATACCTACCTACTTGTAAGAAACCAGAATTCTCGTAAATATGTACTTGTTTATGCAAAGCACACAATGCAAACTAATTCCTGAATATTTTTGGACTAATCGTGCACAGTGGCGTCGGATTTTCCGCTATTTTTCCTATTATCCTATATTATACAATACAGTTTTCTAGTATGTTGAAACACACCTTGTGAGTAGTATTTAGTATATTAAAGTATAAGTGGATATTAAGGTCTTTAAAACACGCGCGATTTTTCGAGCACGACGGCGCAGCCGAGTGCTCGAAATAGAGCAAGTGTTTTAAAGACCAGTTATCCACGAATACTTTACACTATTTTTTTTATTTGTATACGTTCAAATCATAAATTACTAATAATTGTAGAGTGCAAATTTGTGCTTGACACTTGTTACATTTTATTTGACGTTATCTACAAGTACCTAACCTACTCCTGACAAATCAATAATTAAAAAGTTGACATTTAGACCTTTCTCGGGTTGTTGATGTTGTCATTGGTAACTTTAAAACACGCGCGTTTTTGAAAGTTGGATTTGAACACGCTGAGGAGTACTTTAAATAAGTGAAATAGGGTATCAATAAAAAAATATATATTTTTTTATTTATTTAGCTCTGCTCACCGGTCAATATTTGGACCATTGGGAAGCGGCCTTTGCAAATCGCGCCTTTTTCAAATTCCTCGGTTTTTCCGTGGCCTTCGTGCTTCACAGTTTCCTGTGCAACTACATGAAACTCTACATTTTGGCCTTCGTTATGATTGTATCGGTGATACCGTTCGCCCTGTTGGAATATCGTTTGGAGAATATCAGAAAAATTCGCAACATCACCCGCTTATGACCCAAATTAAATCTCTTCTGATCCGCTCGTAGGTATTTCGTAACGTACACATATCAGGTACTGCGTACTGTGCATTATTAGTAAAAGTGTTTTTTTTTTTGGTGGTCAATAAATGATAGTTAATAATTATAATATATAGGGTGGTCCAGACTAGAACGTGACTACAAAAATAAATGTTATTTAAATATTTATAACCAGGTTTTACATTAGTAGATGATTTTTGTGTATAGGAAGATTGTAGACGAATTACCTAATGATTCTTGGAGCAGTTTGTATAACAGATTGTTGAATTCGTCCACGTTTTTCCAGAATCAAGGGTAAAATGGTATACCTACCTATTGGTTGTGTCTTCTAACTTAAAAAAAGCCTTCAAAATGAGTTACCTATTAATTTTATATAAAAACTATATTTCTGGTGTATCTATAAAAGATAAACTCAGTAGGTATTTAGATTCCTATTGCTAGTGTACTATCCATCTAGGATTTTCTATTGTAGACCAAATTGGGTGTTCTGATTTTATTTTTTAAAATGTTGTTGGGAATAATAAGGCAAGTGAATTGGTTTGAATTTAGTTCACCAACTAGTAGAGTTATGGTGTAGCTGATATTTTAGCATCAAAGAAGACATCTGTGATGTATATTTGTAAATAATTATGTACCTATGTATAAGTATTTGTATTTGAAATATTTTTAAATCCTTAAAAAAAGGGTTGTTATAACACCTTCAAGTGTCTTTTTAAACAATCTTGTTGTATATTTAAAATAAAAGATTCTTGCAATTTTTTTCTTATATTTTTACCTATATTTTGCTAAGCAGCCACATTATCACCGTTATAATAATTAACCATGATGGGTTAGAATAAGAAGGAAGTGTAAACTTTTTTCTACATAATCTCGGACTTCTATAATATGCATAGATTGCAGAGAGTTGTAATATTTATATATGTTAAACTTCGGTATCAATGACATACTGTTTTGACTACAGAAATTTTTAGCTAAAACGCATTTCATCAGAATTGTTAAGTTCATTATTGGCAATATTGCTATCACAAATAAAAGATTTCATATGCGCCTGGAAAGTCTTTGAATAGCTACAACAAAATGCTTGACGCGGAGAACGGTAATTTTGGAGAATTTTCTCACCATATTTGTAATTTAAATTATACATATTCTTATGCAATTCCTATCGTATTTCATAATTTAAGCGGATACGATGCGCATTTCGCGATAAGGGACTTGTTTGCTATATGGCTTCAGTAAGAACACGACTGCACAGAATATTCTAGAGGAGGCACAAATGCGGAAACACACTTAACGCCAGTGTTATAAACAATGTTTTTTCTGCGACCAATTTTATTCCAAAAAGGAAAATTGTATTCCTAATTTAAATTATTATTGTACAAGGCCACAACCTCTGTGAAAACCAGATTGGTTAAAGACAGGTACTTTAATTAAAGGAACAAGTAGGTAAGTATCTTGTATAGGAATGTATTCGACAATCTTGTGAAATTTCATTCGTGTTGTTTCATTTCATTATTGTCTTAGAAAAATCCCTTAATTTAATTATTCTGTAGTCAAATCATATTGAAGGGATCATACACAATAAACTATTCAAGAATAAATTAACTATTTATTTCATTTCATCAAATTTTAAGGTACATTTCGTAAAAGTAACTCTTTAGAAACAGATAATAATAGTACGACCTGTACATGTCTTGGACCCTAATGACAACAGTATGGTATGGTATGTTAATTTTTTTCTTCTAATTTAATAATTAATTAATGTCTACCCAAAATTCATTAATAATAATAATCATTTCTCTCTAAAGCAGTAGTGGTCCGAATATAGAAAAATGTGGAGATCAGTATCAAATGCAGATAATAAATGATTAATTGACTTTTATTAACAAGAGTTTTCTAAAACTTATATATCTTCACTGTGAGCCAAATTAAAGTACCTTTTTCAATGTTGAATAACTTTTTTATTGTAGTTAATGTTTTCCCGGATTATGGGTCGTGGTTAATTGGCATTTTGCCTACAACTGCGGTAAGAATTATCAAAGCAGTTTGCCCAAAAAAAAAATCATTAGCTACAATGAAACTAGCGTCCGTAAAGGCCTTGAATTTTTAATGACTGATTTTAGTGTTTTTTGATAATATCTTCACCTGAAATTACTTTGCCCGAAATATTAACTTGGCCCACAGTCTACCTTTATGTCGTAGGCTTATTGTAAAAGCAGTATTATTATATTAATATACACCAAGGTCTATTTAGGTGAGGTAAAAGACGTATTGTAACAAACGAGAATTTCACAATTTTGACTGAGAAACTATGAAGGCTATATCAAAAAAAAAAAAAATTATGTTATCGATTACAATTTTTTCCGGTAGAGGTAAACCAAGGTATATTTTGTCACAAAAATCAAGTAGGCAAATAATTGTTTTTTTGTATCATGTTACAATACAACTTAGCTCTATCAGAGAAAACTCAGATGTTTAGTTCTAATAAGCCTACAACATAAATTTATGCTACATTTGACCATTTGACAACGTCTCTATCGAATCACTACACTGTACTTTCGTGCGGCGTTGTCGTTTTATTCATCACCACAATATCAGACGGATAAACGTATTTCTTTCTGCGCACGAAATTTGGCGATGGCGTCCTGTCGGCACTATTATTTAAGCCGCTCAAAAGAGGCAAAGCCTCTGTTCTAGAAAAACACTGCGGCTGATTGTTCAAGTCACTTTCACTCATTTGTTCCGATTCCGCTATTGTCCGTTGTTTTCCTTTCGACAAAATCGTTTTAATAGGGACAGTGGTGCTGATGGTACTAGGAACTGGTGGTAGTATTTTAGGTAATTCGGGCTGCTGTTTTTGTTTTTTGCCTTTGAAAAGCCGCCATCTTACCGGCGGTGAGTAGTGGGCCTCACAAACAACCGAATCTACAGTAATAACTTGAGGATTGAATGTTACATTTTTAATGGTATCCGATGGTGTTCTACAAACACTACCGGAATCTATGGACGAACTAGGTTTGCTAGGCTGAAACTGGATGGATCTATGTACATCGTCTGAAGCTAAGTCTATGGCGAGGTTAGAAATAATATCTGGATCGAGTTCTTGAGGTGTGCTGGGTGAAAGTAATTGAGGATACACCGGAGTGGAGGAAGAGCTTCTGAAATAAGGCGGTGGACTGGCCAGAAGATCTTCTAAAATGTTGGGGTCCGAGTTGAAGAATTCCTTACAGCCAGCACTAGTTAGGACGTTATCTAGGATGTCTTCTGCTGATTGAAAATCGCTTCCGCTGGATGGACGTGCTTCAATACTACACCTGAAATATCAATTTATGTCTTAGATTGAGAAGATTTTACATCGTACGAACAAGCAATCTCTCGACAATTTATCGCTTATTGATTTGAGAGGATAAACACTATTTTTTATGAAAAATATTGAAGTGGTCCGGTAGCTGATCACATCAAAAGATAGTTTACATTTATCCAAAGTGAGAGAAAAATGTTGGGAAAGAAACTCAAAACTTATCTATAGAAATTGCTTCAATGTTCGATGAACGGGTTTTTCATATTGTATTTGACTAGATGTAAGTTTATCAATGCTAAAGAACGTTCCTTTGATTTTCACTAAGCTAATCGTATTTTGTCGGTTCAAACCAAAAGACGATAGCACAACTTTCAATAGCTTGAAGTTTGGCTCTTGCTTGAGGTAGGTATTAAAATGTTAACTACCTACCATTTGAAAAACTCGCCTTTAAAAATACTAAGTAAAATCCTTACCCAACACCTAAGAGACTCTCTTTCTTGCACCCTCCATCAGTTTTACTGCAGCATTTGTTGCTACTGGATGCGGACTCAAAGCTTAAGTTGCTACTCGAAGAACTTTCGTTATTATTATTAATAAACAACGTAGGAAACTTTTTGCACATTTCAAAACTCTTGATGTTCCTGAGATCGTCTGCGCACGTGCTCAAATTGCCGATAATTTTTGGAGTGCGTCGCATCATCTTAAATATAGGAAAACTTTATAATATATTAAATAATTTTTTTATAAAGAAATTGATTGAAATTACCTTGGGTGTTGCACAAATTTCGGCGACAACGCTTGTTGCGACTAGGCTAGCTCTCGAGCTGATGCTGGATATTTCGGACATGCTTTCCGGACTGGCTAACGGGGCTAGTCCTAGCCAGTCGTCGTGGATCAAGTCTATTTTTGGTACTAGGTTTAGGCTGAGGCTTTTGGTTATTGATGGAGGCTCTTCGTACTGGAAAAGGCATATTTAAGGCTAAGTTTTGACTATAGATAAGAGTAGGATTTCTTATAGGATCAATGGAAAATTGCGAGAAGGAATCTGACCTGCATAAGCAAGTGCTGAGATGGGATACCTATTGAATATTTACAACGAAGGATTTCCAAGTAGACAATAGAGCGAGAGCCGCCAAGGAATTTAAAAAAAAAACACAAAGCAGGCCAAAATTAAATATTAATGTAGTAATGGATTGCTTATTAGTGTCGAATGCATGCAGTGCCACCATCCTTCAGTGGCTTTGTAGTTGTCAAGGCATTTTATCTAACTGGTGGTTTGAAATCAGTGGGTTTCAAAATGTGGCTTGTTTGACCAATTCGTATCATCCTCTGTCTATTGTCGATGAACCAGAAAATGGGTCTGCATAAACAATTTTGGTGCTATTCTCCTTATAGTTAGTAGACCTTTGTAGTCTTGGCGTTTGCTAAGATTCTTTATGGTAGGCCTTTCAACACTATTGTTGTTTTCCCGTCTATTGGCGCAAAAATTCCTAACAATTATTGACAGATTTTCGAAGTTTGCTTCAGTTGGGATTGCATCACAATTAATAAGATATTTCCGATAACGGAACTGAATTTAAAAATGCAATTTTAACAGATTTATGTACTTTACATAAAATCCAATTCCATTATACGACACCTCGGAACCCTAATTCGAATAGTCCAATAGAAAGACTACATTTTACCCTGAGTGAAAGTTTAACAAGCTTGAAATTACAAAGCTTTAGTAAAAACATTAATGACTTAATGGTAATTGCAATCTTGAATTATAATAACAGCATACATAGTGTTACAGATTATACACCTTTTCAAATAATTAAAGGCGATTTAAATTATTCTATACCTATTGAAAATTCATAGAATAAGATAACCACAGATTATATTAATAATCTTGCCGAATCATTAGAAACTCTAAATAATGTAATTCATGACAAATTAATATCAAAACAAACACAGAATTTAGAGAAAATCAATAAACAACATGAAAAAGAACCTGAATTAAAGGATCCTATTTTTATTAAGCATTTTGACAGAAATAAAATTAGTCCTCGTTATGGTGCTAAAGCACAAGTCAGATATAATAAACAAATGGTAAAGCGACAACATTTTGTTTCAGAAAAACCAAAATGTTCCCGGCAGCTTTCATCATCCTCCTCATAGGAATTTCCAGTAACGCCTACACGTTAACTCCATTAAGAAATCCTATTTTACCGATTTCTATAGGAACCACTTACATCACAACACAACATAACACTGCATGTTATCACATTAACACTACCCTTATTGGAAACACTATTAAAACTCTCGAAATAACTTGAAAGAATTTAAACAATACTTTACATCTAACCAAATGGTCTAATAAAGACGAAATTGTTACTTTATTACAAGTAAATATTGAAACTAGTCAATCACGTATCAATACATTAAAGAAATTTGTAAAACAATTTTCACACGATCGAAATAAACGTGGAGTACTCAATTTCATAGGTACAGTGGCTCAGCTAGGTCTTAGTAGTCTGCAGAGTGGCGGTAAAATGATGGATTTGCCCTGCTGGAGTAGAGCAGCCCAGAGCTGGCGATTTGAATGGTTCATAAGAGTTTTTTACCCAATCTATTTTTTTCATAGGCTATGATCTCTTTTGCTGCGTCCCAGTTCTCTTTAGTAGTCTTGATTTTGTGATTACGATGAATTGGTGAGTTTTTATCCGTTTCGATTTCGACTGATTCTGGGAGATGAGTGTGCAGTAGGATCTGCAAAGTCTCTTTTCCAGAGCCTGCGTAGATGCCATTTGGTCCCAACTGTATTTACAGGATCCTTAGACAGTATTTTTTGAAGTCTCACTGCTACATTGGTGTTTTCAACCTCTCTCCATGATTCAGTTTTTGCCTTCCGGATTTGTTTATTATACATAGGGTTGAGGTGGAGTGGTAGTCCTCCCACCTACCCGTTTTTCTCGCTCTGCACTCAAAAAAATCTTGATCATAATATCAATGAACTGCTTTCATAAATTACATTTTCATTGATTCAGTGAAATTTTCATTAATCCCAGGTACAGAAAACTGTAAGTATTATGATTTCATGAACAGCTATCATTAAAATAAAGAATGAAGCTTCATCAAGTTATGAATAGTCATCTACATGAATCTATGTTGAATAGTGCATCGGTTACAAGAACTAAGTTCATTGATATTATGAAATTAAACCTTGATATTAAAGAAAATTTCTTTGATGGGAGCTTCCACGGAATATTCATAATATAAATGAATATTAACATGAATAATATGAATATGGTTCATATGACCTTACTAGAAAATTATCCTTTTAAGAACGAAATTCATTGATACAATGTACGGTTCATTTAAAACAAGCAAGTATTCCTAGAAACAAAGCTGCAACCATTACATCAAGATAAATCATAAATACAATGAAACAGTTCATAGCATTAATGTAGACAGTTCCTAAGCACATGCGCAAAGGTAGCTGCAGTCGGGCAACGACATAGAAAAATATGTTGAAATAGGAATAATTACATTTCTATTTTCTGGGTGCACTGCTACGTACTTCGTTCAAGTCGGTTTTTTCGGTTTTGTGTTGTTCGAAGTGTTAAATAGAAAGTCGATTATACCTGTCGCCGGTTTTTTCTAAAGGTAAGTTGTATACCTCTATTACCTCTATAATATGTATACCTATTATGTAGGTAGGACTTGGATGCCTTGCACGGAGACGGTCTAGTCTCAAAATGGGAATACGAAAGAAATGACCTACAGATTTGAATGTCATCCGGGGAGAACGTGAAAGACAAAAGCGTCAAGAGCTCCTCAGAATTTCTAAGGAATACTGAAGTCTCTAAAAGTAAGTATACTCAATCCCAAATCAAGTTGTAATTTATTTAATCGATATATTTTTGTTAAATGGTTTTGTTTCACTAGGTAGAAAAGCAGAAGATTCAATACCGCAGCTAGTGTTTCATAGCCGAAGCAAGGAAACCAGCCAAAGCATCAAATCTTATTTTCTGATGTGGCTTGTTTTAGAAACTTTGGATGTTGATAGTTCAAAAACAGCTGGAACAAATATAGATATAATATATATTTATGGAAACAGGATTTAAGGAGGATTTGAAAGATAATAGAATATACGGTTAGTGTCATTTAAAATAAAAATACATAAGTAGGTACTTAGATTTTTAAATTTTCAGATTTTGGGATGCCCATTGGTTTGTTTGACAATTCTGGAAGATGATACGAAGAAACCATGCAACTTTTGCATTAAAAGCTTTTTTCCTATTGCTCATATTCATCAGTACAGGGGACACGCAAATATAAAAAATGACCCTTTACCCCATTTAAAATCATAAGTATATTTAAGGCATAATTCATGAAATTATTTTAATAAAAATAAAGAATATGGTATATATTATTGAAAACGTCATTATTAAATATAATGAATGCAATTCTTAGTATTCAAGACTGTGATTCATAAATACAATGAAAGGGTTTCATCAAATTATATCCGGGCTTCATTAATATTATGCCGTCTGTTCATCAGGACAATGAAAAAGTACATATAAACTAAGAACGATGTTTATTGTTACTATGAAAAGTTTCATTAATACAAAAACCTTACTACATACCTTAATGTTCGTTGTTCATACACAAGATGAATCGAAATAGGAATTAAGAAATTGTTCATACTTCAATAACCTAGAGTTCATGTAATCAAAGAAACCGTTCTTTGGACCGATTTTAATGAATTGTTCATTAAATCTAAGAACAACTTCTTTTTATTTATGCTACTATTTGGTTGAGTGTGGGATCTCAAAGGTCTCCCCTAGTTGATGCTAAAATGATGGAACCACTAAGGAACGCCTTAAAATTGTTGAAATACTTCAATAATTTCGTCAATTATATTCCTAACTATACAATCAATGGAAAAGATGGTCTCTAAAAATAAAATTCTTACCTTCGTCAAAGATAATTGTTGACTCTTAAAAGACAAATCCGATCTGTTACTCCTGACAGACGCATTGAAATTAGAAGCTGTAGGATGTCGCAACGATACAAGCGGCGACGGATGACTTTTTGTGGAATAGTAACCATTAGTAAAGGACGAATTACTTGAAGGATTTTGCAGTGACGTAAAACTAGTTTCCAAAAAGGCGTTTGGATGCGAAGAAGCGGCTGATAGATAATTTGTAGTTGTAACTGTATCACTCGTAGTTGATGATGATCGATGTGGCTTTTTAGGACCCATTGTGGTTATAACCTGTGATAACAGGTTAGGTGTAAATTTAAAAAAAATATATTAAAACATTTGTTAATTTAGTGCTAAATCATGCATAAAAAAATAATCACTTACTTACAGGCTATCTAGGATCACGTTCACCGTTTACATTAATGGAATAGTCAAAAAAGGAGGTTGTTGCTTGCTTGGGGGGTGTCCAAAACATAAATGTATAGCAGAAGGAAATAATAAAGGCGGAAATAAAATAAACAATTAAAATATAACACAGCAATAGCGGCAAGACAAATTTTGATGTCATTGTTTAGATAATTTTATTGCGAATATAGTATCTAATGTTCAATTGACCATAATCTTATTTCGGAATAAATATTTCCAATTATTGGACACTGTGTTATTGCATGCAGCACCTAGCATAAAAATGCTATCTATATTTCTATTTAAACTGATTCTTTCTCAAATCGTCTTCTTCAATGACCATATGTAAGTATGTGGAAATAATAAGAAGCTGTAAGTTTAAAAAAGCAATAAGTTCTGCAACAAAAATCAATTTATGGACAAATTCGATATTGTCCATGCAAGATTTTCCTGGTGTTATCAAATTTGTCCATGTTCATTTTCTGTGTTCTATGGTTAGTGAGTGATATAGGTAAAGCCTGACTGAAAAAAAATAGAATGTGCTGGTAAAAAAAAGAAAAAAAAAAAAACACGATTTGGTATTATGGGTACTTTACCTGATGTCTTGCGGCGCGGGCCTTACATCGTAGGCCGACGTTTCGGCCCTGAAAGGTCCTAAGCCCTGATGATGTCGGTTTTGGTGGGGGCTCTTGTCCACCTGTCACACACTGCCAATCAGACACCAATACGTCATCAACATTAAAACGAGATGCCATGCATATAGTAATTTTGGCAACGGTGCAACAATAACAAACTAATTTTGTTTGGTAGCAGCAATCAAGGTGAATACAATCAATTATTATAAGTACTCTCATCCATAGAATAATTTAATGTATTTTACAAGAAATTTCAGTGTTTTTGAATTTGAATGGAAGAATTAAGTTCAGGTTTAGATATACCCAAGTAGTTAGCTTCATGTACCTACATGATTCAATGATCAAGTATGTATGGGAGTGGAGTCATCTCTTTATAATAATTCTTAATAGTACAAACATATTGATTAGGGAATAATGAAGAAATTGACACAAATTCCATGCTTTTTGAATCATCAAATTCAATTTCCTAGGAAAAATGGTATTTGTACATTTGCAAACCCACTAATGTGGATCATAAACAAAACACAGAGAAATTTATTTGTCTGAGCCTGATTCTTCCATTCACGAAATATTTTTTTCTACGAATTAGGACTATCATTTAATACAGGAAGGGTAAAACATTTTTCCTAGAAGGAAAGGCAAGTGGAAAAAAACCGAAAAAGACATGATGCAACGTTCTTAAGTAAAAAATAAAACAGCCATACTCTATACCTACTCTATTGCCAACTTGTATAATGGATAAAAGAAGGCATTCAGTATAGAGTGACAACATACAAATACATATAACAGGAAGAGCCAATAATTATACAGCAAACTAAAAAAAAAACAGAATAAGCAAATTAAGTATGTAATTAAATAAATTTATTTGAAAAAAATTAATAGCATATGACCTAAAATTAAATTAAGTATAAAAAAAATAAATAATACATAGAAATTATAAGTAGATACATCTAGCTACTAGTTTTTGCTATCATCCGTGCAACATTGAAGTATTTTTCGAGGCTACATCGTCTTTAAATGTGCTGGTGTAAACATAGTCATTTTCTAAAGTCTTTCTTATTTCAATTGATTAAATTGAAAGCAATCCGTCTCTCATGATAGGTAGGGGTTAAATAAATGGAGAAAATTGTAAGCAGAATATTCAGTTTTTAATCAAAAAATATAGAACTAGAACAAGAAGAAAAGTTTTTCGAATGAAATGACTATGTTCACACCTTTGTTATTAGTAAATTCATAGTAATTTTTTTTATTATGATCAAAAAAGCAAATTCAGTCATAATCCTGCTCCAGTTGGATGGGATTAGCGTGCGCCAAGTGGGAACGTACCTTACTGAGCGCCTCCATCACTTTATCTGGCATATGGTCCTGGATCATTACTGGGGAGATGAGTACTTCGTCGAAATCGGTATTGGAGGCCCATAGGGCTTGGTAGACTGGCTCTTTTTTCGAAAGGGCTTGCCTGAAAATACAATAATCAGAAAATGAGCGTTTGAATATTGATTATTCCTCTTATTACACGAAAGATTTGATTTGTTTCACATAATAAACTTGTAGGTTATAGAAAAAATAAAATTTCCAGTTCGCCTAATAATAGAGGAATACAATCACGTAGGTACCTACTCCGATTAAAAAAAACCATTTCAGATCACAAATAATCTAAACAACATTAATCTATGTCACATCAATATAAACCAAACCTACTTTGATAGCTGTGGTGTAAACCTAGTAATTTCGATTAGGGTCTTTTTTTCTGCGATCCTCTGAAAAGTCAACATTTTAGAAGTATATATGTATATGGAAATATCAAATATATAACAAATAAAAGTTCATTTCATCCGAGGATTGACAATTTCTCCTTCATTGGGTTAATAAATGTTCATTGAATAGATGCCTACTGGAGTCCTCTATATTTAGGGCCGGTTTATCAATAGAGGGTTATCCCATGAGTTAGGGATAACCCTGGGTCAAAGTTGTGACAAGTGTTTCATCCAGGATCAACTGCTAACTCGAGAGTTATTCCAGGAAAAAGTTAACCCGCGCTCTCACGGCAAGTTAGCGTATTTGACCCTGGGTTAACCTCAAAATTTTCTGTTATTTTCTTTTCTGCATTTTTTGGAATGTGGTGGTTTTGGCTTAAATTTTGAAATTCTGAACTCTGAAGAGATGGAGGACCTAGATTTCAGTGATGATGATCGAAAGATGAAATGAGAATTTCTAAAACATGAGCGGCGCCACTACCACGTAAGGTTGAGGTTAAATCCCTAATCCCTTTGACAATTTCGATGACGTCGACGCGTTTTCGTTTGCGGAAAGAAACAATTTTATTTGTTCTAGTACAAATCGAGCATAGACTCGAATTCCCAATAGACAGGTACGTAAGTACCTATGCTTCTGGTTTTTTCTTTCAGAAATTTTCTCTTTAAAACAGAACAACATATTAAACACAATAGGTACACGAAACCGTACTTTTCGTTACAGAAATGGAAAAAAAGAAGAAAAAAATAACATAAATAAGTAAGGTTATGAGGAGAAAATGTTCAAAAAACAATAAAAGTTAGCTGGCAACGTTGCGTAATGCCAATCTTCGAAGAACCCGAGAGTTTACCAGCCCTGGGTTAAAAAAGCTTGGATAAAAATCTATCGACTTGACTAGGTAGTTAGCCCAGAGTTATAGTTGACCGAGGGTCAGCAAACTCTGCGAGTTATCCCTTGATTGATAAACCGGCCCTAAATGTTAATCGGAAAAGGTTAGGTTTACACCGTCGTTGTTAACCACTGACAGCAAAAGTATAAAAAATCTAAGGGTAGGTAATTCTCTTCACATAATTAATAATTACGTCTTCATGCTCTGTCAGAATTTTCACCAACTATTTTGCAATAGAAGAACGAAAAAAAAAGTATGATTTAGAAATAGGAAAAGAAAAGACAAAATTGTTGGTGAAATTTTTAAGGTTAAACGTTACACTATAGTAAACAACTGTCATGCGCTTTAATTGGAGAGGGATTAAATGCACTGAGAAAAATAAATGATTTTACCTCCATCTTTTTTCATACTTTTGTCTGTAAATGCAAAAAAATATCGATTATTATTATCACAAAATATAAAATACAATCTTGTTTTAAAAAAAATCAAAACTTACTGTCCTGCAGTAGGATGATGCCGCACCACGTGTATAATCCTTCCCGGAGGATACAAAGGCTGGTGACTGGTTAGGGCTATGCTACTATCCGAAGGGTGTATGCCCATACACCGCGCATTCTGTTTACTGCGCATATAGTCGCAAACTTCAATTTCACCCGTCGACATTTCCACGGCCGAGGTCGGTTGTGAGCAACCGCAACAGATAATACTACAGGTTATGGTTTTCCACTGTGGAAAAAAATCTTGGAAGTTTTTCAAAAACAATTAAAAGTTGTAATAGACTTACCTTGGGGTCTACGCTTCGTTTAATGGCATTTATTAGATCTGTTCTAAGCGTCTCCATTTGATGAAGCCCAATTCTAGGAACTACGTCTTTGCCTATCACTACGGAAACTGTAAATTCTTTGGTATATTCTACGGCGGGGGCCGAGAGCAGGCCTCCTGGGGGCGAGTAGCAGAAGCATTGCAAGGTAGGATGAGTTTGGCGCATGAGAATTCCCAATATACTTGCAGTGCCTAAATTATTTAATAATTATTAGAAATATAATAGATGATCTACTCTATAAGGTATATCATTATGTCAAAGTTGGGTATGAAAACCTTTTAGGGATTCTCATCTTTGAAACCTTTAAGAGGAATGAATACACAGTTTTGGTCTCGTTTGGGTCGTTTCGAAGAAACTTGATGCTTCTGGCCAACCCAAATGGCGCGTCGTAATCGACTACCGTAAAGTCAACGAACTTACAGTGCACGACAAATACCCGCTACCTAATATTTCCGATCTTCTGAATCAATTGGGAAAATGTCAATATTTTACCACCCTTGACCTAGCCTCAGGTTTTCACCGAATAAAAGTAGACCCCAAAGATGTTTCGAAAACCGCTTTTTTCCGTAAAAAATGGCCATTACGAATTCGTACGTATGCCCTTTGGATTGAAAAATGCCCCGTCCACATTCCAAAGAGTCATGGACAATATTCTCCACGTAGTTTTCATTCTATTGACTTAACTCTTGAAATATTTTCTGCTCCAGAGTGCAGATTAGCAATCTGATGTGTATAGCTAAGCGGAAGGTGAAGTTTTATTACCATTGAATGAAGTAGGAACGGCCAATTCGTTACACACAGGATTGTTTTTTCGTGGTGTGGTCAACTAAGCAATGACTACAGAGCAAAATCTTAAACATTCTAGAATAATAATTCGCCACTGTAGTTTACTTCCAAAAATGTATTGAAATCAACCGGATCTCTTGTACAAGAAAGAATTCTGAGTTCGACAACTGTTTGTAATCAGATTTCTGCTCATCGCATTGATTTACTGTCATGCGCAAAAGGGATAGGGAAAATCGATGATAATGGGATAAGGAATGTGAAGAAATTAACACCTACATAGGATGAAGGAAATGCTCAGAGGTATGGAGATTTATATCAAATGTCAAAAACCCAGGAAAGGACAGAGCTAATATCCAGATTATTAAACCAGAGCAATGGAGAGAACATTACAAAGGTCTATTACAAGAATGTAGACCGGAATATATATTAGATTCTCCAAGACATATTGAAGTACATGGAGTAGTTGAGATATCTGAAGGAACAGTGAAAAAGACTGTTAAGAATCTTAAGTTAGGTAAAGCTAGCGGCCCAGAAGGGATATACTCAGAAATGCTGAAATGGGGAACTGAGAAGTTCTTTAAAGGTCTCACATGTATTATCAATAAATGCCTAAATGGACATCCTGTTCCACAAGACTGGAAAACGGCTATTATATCATCCATTCACAAAAAAGGAAATAAGCTGGATTGCAATAACTATATCGGGGCATATCAGTCACAAGCACACTAAGCAGACTATACGGTAGAATTCTGCGTGATCTCATTGAAGAAGATTATAAAGAGCAAGAAGAAGAAGAGCAGTGCTGCTTTAGAGCAGAAAGGTCAGGTACGGACAACGTATTTTGCCTAAAACAAGTCATAGAAAAGAGACTTGCTAGATATTTGGAAACCCACATTTGTGGACTTACAAAAAGCATACGATACAGTCCCAGTATCCAGATTATGGAAGGTATCAGAACAATCCAACATCAATCACACCTATATAACGGCACTTAAAGAACTATATAAAGACTCAAAATCAAGAATTAAGATAGGTAAAAAACTTACAGACACATTTATAGTAAATAAAGGACTACGTCAAGGATGTTGTATCTCTCCTACGCTTTTTAAAATATACGTAGCAGTAGCACTGAAAAATTGGAAAAGGAAGATCCATGGAATGGGTATAGAGATAAATGATAGGTGCCTGTTTACTCTTCAGTTTGCAGATAATCAGGTCATAGTGGCCAGTGACAAAGAGGACATGCAATATATGATTAGAAAGCTGATAGAAGAGTATCCAGAATGGGGCCAGCGAGTTAATATAAATAAAGCAAAATATCTATATCTATGTGTAGGCACCCAGAACGGAAACTTGGTCAGGAAATTCTGCAATGTCAAGAATATGAGTATCTAGGTATCACATTCGAAAACACCGGAACAGACGTGAAAGAAATAGAAAAGCGAATAGTTAAAGCTAAAAAAGCAATAGGATGCCTAAATGAAATATTATGGAGCAAGGAAATAACAAAGAAGAGGAAATTCCATATATACGAGACAATGATAAAGAGCAGCCTTCTATATAAAGCCGAGACTTGGAGAATTACAGACAGTCAAAAGAAAAAAGTGGAAGCAGTTGAAATGGATGCTAGAAGGTCCATGCGAATCTCACGAAGAGACAGAATAAGGAACGACAATATAAAACAACAAATGGGCATAGAAGGCACGATAGTTCAGGACATTGAAAAGAAACAACTTACCTGGTACAGACACGTAGAACGAATGCCAAATGACGGGTAGCCCAGAAAAATGCTGCATTGGCAACCAACAGGTAGGAGAAAACGAGGAAGACCAAAACTGGGATGTCAGAAAACCATACAAAAGTCCATGAGTGAAAGAAATCTCTCATCAGAGGACTGCGACGATAGAAGAGGATGAAAACTAGGTGTCGGACAACGAAGAAAGATGTTCTAAAACGACATATATACATATACATAATCGATGATTCAGTTTTATTGGGTCAGAGCACCAAACATCAACTATTCGCCCCTATTGAGTGAAAATCAACATCCTTCACTAGATAACTTATTAGTTCAGCTGAACTCTCAAAAAAGTCCACAGGTAATAAAATATCAACTGAGAAGTTCCATGACAACAAATTCTTACCTGCTCCTAATGAGTGTCCAACAATAACAACATCAAAATCTTTAGTCCCTTTCTCTGGCCTTCTAGCTCTGGCCTTCTCCAGCAACTCTTCCTGTTCGATCTTATCGAAAATATACTGCGCAGCTTGCACCATGCCCTTATGCCCAGTCCAATCTTCTTGGGCCGGTTCCAAGGGAATTGTTTCGCTTTCCGCATTTAGGTCCGTCAGAATATCCTTCATGGACAACGTCCCTCGAATACTAATAACGATTTTTTTCCGATCGTAATCTAGTGCTACAAAGAATGGCGTCTCGCCCACGTCCACGTGATAAGTGGCGTAGATGATTTCAATGTCACCTAAATCGGTTAGGGTTTGTAGAGCAGCGTAGTTGCATCTACAGCAATTGTCGGCTACTATTTCGGCATCTTCTTCGTGACGTTTACGGCAAGGAATGCAACAGCAACATTGAAGTCCTGGAATATGAGAAATTTAGGAAATTGGTTTTGAACCAAATTAGGCAAAACTACCTGTACAAAGATGACAAACTCCGGTTTTGTTCATCATAACGTAGATGGGCCAACCGTAGGCCCTCACAGCATAGTGAGCGTAATGGATGACGGTCTGGAACAGTTCCAGATCGGCGCCATCTTCGTGTAACGACAAAAATTGTGTGCGAGGTGTAACGGCTACACCTGATAGGAATTCGTAGGTATCGTGTTTACGCTAAATGAAAACAATAATATTTCAATAATTATAAATAAATAAGACGTGACATGTTTCTGAATCTTACCTGGTCAACGATGGCTTTGCGTTCGATTTTCTGGAACTTTCTCAACAGTACCAGACCTACGACGACATCCGAAGGTACCACGTCCAAATCCCGAAAGAAATCGGACAATAACCGAGCGATGTCGGCAAATGAGTTTCGATTTCTGTCGGATGGCGACGAACAACAAAACAGGAAGCGACATCTGTTTTGCCAGCTGTCTTGGTAGGCACGTAGGACTTTTCTGGAAAAAAATAGAACATCTTCATACCTATTTTTTTAGGCTGTTGATGTTAGATAACCCAAATTAACACCAGGTCCCAGAGCAAAAAATATTTGAGATCTTGAATGCTATCGTGTGGAAAAATAACATGAAATCCTACCTGACGTTTCAAAATTCTCTTGTAGGTATTAAACCACAGCTCAATATTACCATCAAATAGGATAAAGATGTTGGAGCAGATTTTATTGAAACCATTCGAATTTTTGCTAAATATTTTGGAGAAAAGTAATAAGTAGATTGTATTTATTTCCAATCTTATTTTTCTTCAGCGTTTCGGAGGTCTCTACTTTGAGTCTTGTGTTAAGAGGGACGTTCAATTTCGTGTCTTTATTTCAGTATTTTCTCCGTCGTCGTACTCATTTTCCTATGTCTTGATCTTTTTCCCCCGCAAGAATGTTTCTTGTTATTTTCTTTTCCACCACATATTCCTATTTCACCGTTCATGTTGTGATAGTAGTTCCTTCATATTATGATGTCTCTCAGGCATTCTGAGATTCGATATGCTTTCATCGTTGTTCTCTGACTTTCTATAGACTTCTAAAACCTGTTTGTTATTTCAGATCATAAATACTTGAAGTGATTCACTTCCTTGATAATAATATTCTGATTCTGAGAGTATGTAGTCTATACAGGTCGTCTTCTAAGTCAGCCATATATAGGTATTGCTTTATCAGCATAGCAAATAGCATTGAATTAAGTTTCCCATGTCTTATATGTTGAAGTTTCCCAAAGGCTGACCATGAAAGATGGATTCGTCTGTATTGATGAATATCTAATCACTGGTGAAAAAGTATCAAAGTAGGTACCTAATCTATGCCATACTCTTGTGTGAACCCCTTGGCTACTAGTCTGGCTTTGTAACATAAATTGTTTTCATCGATATCTTGTTTTACTTTGTACACCCATTTAGATTTGACAATGTTAACTTCTTTTGGCTTTTAAACTAGAATCCAAGTAAAAAGATTCATGAAGTGAATCAATTTCATCTTGCATTGCAACTCTCCACTCTGAAGAAAAATCACTAGAAATTGTTTCATTGAATGTTTTTGGCTCAGAAAAATCAAAAAAAGTTTGATATACCAGATGATCTATCTCGAATTGGATATATGCATTCTGATTCTTGATCTAGTTGTTTTTTCTTGAACTGGAAGGTTTTGCTGTTGAGATGTGACCTTATTAAAAGAACTTCTTTATTTGATATTTGTTCTTGAGAAATCATCATCGGTCTCACTTGCTTGTTGTTCATCATTCGCATTATCGCGTCCAATCTCAATTTCTTCATTTTCGTTTTGAGAATCGAATAGTGACAAAATTGGCGCAAATACTTTTGTAAAGAGTTTTTCGTTTTCGGCCATTGGTGAAAAATTGACCTAAAAATACAACATCTCTAGCTCTGCATATCTCATTTGTTTTTGGATTGAAAAGTCTATATCCCATGGCTTCTTCAGAATACCCAACAAATACCATTTTCTGGCTTCTGGGATCCAACTTTCATCGTTCTTGCTCTGGTATATGAACATACGCTATTGATCCAAAAACTCTTAAATGGCTGAGATTTACTTTCCAACCACTCCACTTTTCTTCTGGTGTCATTTCCTTGATCAATTTTGTTGGTGATCGATTGATCAAATATACCAAAGTCTTGTCAGCTTCAGCCCAAAAACGATTATCACAAGAAGATTCTTGCATCATAGATCTCGTCTTATCCAAACTTCTTCGATTCATGCGTTCTACAACTCCATTTTCTTGTTATGTGTAGGGTATTGTTAGCTGGAATTTTATACCATTTTGCTTTAGAAAATTCTCCAAAATATTGTTTGAGAATTCTTTACCATTGCCACTTCGGACTCTTTTTATCTTCAAATTACATTCATTTTCTACTTGCTGTTTGAATTCCTTGGAAACTTCTGTAACGTAACTTCACTCCTTTGTCTGAAAAAATAGATAAAAACTTCTTCGCGTAAAGTCATCTGTCAGACAAAAAATATACCGACTTCCTCCCCAAGAATCTATGGGCATGGGTCCACACAGATCCATGTATATGAGCTCCAACCTCTGTTCGTTGCATTTTGAACGGTTTCCGGCTGTGTTTTCCTTGAATACAGGACTCACAAGGATCGTCAAGATTTTTGTTAGAAAAATCCAATCCTATAGCCCTTTTGTCACGTCACGAAGAAGTTTCATACTGATACGGCTCAAATGTCCAAGTCCTCTGTGCCAAAGTATTTTTGACATTTCTGTGTTTGAAAAATTGGCGTGTTCGGGTGTTCGGTTTGGTTTAGATTGAGGCAATATACTCCACCAATTTCAGTTGCTGTAGCTACTGTATCACCTTCAATCACGCAGTTTTTGAGTATCTTGCATCCTTCTTTATCAAATACCACTATAAAGCCTTTATAGACCATCTGGCTTACGGATAGCAAATTAGAGGATAGGTCCAGAACATAGGTTACGTTAGAGATAACCTGGACTGGTGATCTATGCTCCAGACTAATAGATACATCTCCAATTCCTTGACTGTATAAAATTTGATTATTTGCAACAGCCACTTCTAAGCCAACGTTTCTTTCTTCTGAAAAATTGATCAGCCATTCTTTGTTAGAAGTCATATGTGACGAAGCACCAGAATCAACATACCTACCATTTTTGTCTATTTAGTTGACAACCTAATTCGGTAATAAAAACTCTTGGTTGGCTTGTTCTGCTCGTACTTTTTATTTTGGTTAGAAGTAGAAGGTCCACTGACTTTTGTATTTGTACAATGTTGTTTATAGTGTCCTACAGAACGACATTTCCAATACCAAGGCTTTTCGTCTTTCGTATTATTGACTTTATTTTTCTTAGACCACGCAAAGCTTTATTTGAATTATGTTTATCATTCTCCCACTTTGTATCTTGTAGTAACTTGGATTTTATCAAATCACTCGTGATCTGTGCACTAGAGTGTTCAATCGCCATAGGATCATAGCTTTCTGGCAATCCTTGAAGCCTGATTCTTCGATTGAGACCTTTATCCTCGTAAGCTGCTTTCAAATTATCCCAAGCATCAACAGCTTTTTCATATTCTCTTATGTGAGGATAACAGCAAGGTTGAACCATCAAACAAATCTTTGTAAGAGCTTTCTGATCTATCTTACTTTTTACTGCTTCTGTTGTCGTATCGCCTTCTGGATAGCCATTTATAGAAACCCAAAGCTCTTCATGACGAAGTTGCATCTTCATGGCAAACGACCAATCACAATAATTCTCACTTCCTCTTAACTTATCAAAAGAAGGAGCTGATCTGGAACTTTCTGCATAACTTACAGTAGTAGAGATAATTGAAATTTGCTCGAAAAAATGTCTATCCCATCTTCTTAAAAAGAAAATTTTCTTGACAGTTTGAATCTACTTCAAAATTCTCTTGTTGCAGTTTCAGAGGTTGACGAATCTGCTTGTGATTTCATCTGCTGGCCTATCTGGGCCTGTAACCTTTGTAAGCAATAAGTGAACGCAGGACAGATGTGAAGTAGGGTTATTGGAAAATAGGATGTAAGCTATTTAATTTCTTGTATGACTATGTTGTATTCACTACTTCCACTTTATGTACTTTGGCTTTTCGGAAAATGTGTTTAGTTGATTGTTTTTTCCCATATATAGTTCACAAGCATCTCTCCTCTGGTGTTCCGTTGAACCGTCCCCCATCCTAAATTTGCCGACATAAATAATAATTTGTACATCTTCTGCACTAGAATCTCCTGAAACAATCACATACCTTCTTGTTTTGCTTCAACTAAATCTTCATAGTAATAAAAAAAACTTCAGACTGCATCTTTTCGCAGTTAGCCTCCAAACTATATTATTTGTATTCAAATGGAATCTGTCTTAGGCACTGTTCTGAACTAAAGATAAGTTGTTTTATTTAACCAGTATTCAGTAATAGTCGGTTTGGACCTAGATTCATTATGTACATACAAAAACAAATAATGACATATTTAACGATTCAGTTTACACACAACAACTTTTTTTATTCTGGAGTTAATTTCGCTTGGGATCAATATCCCATTTTCCACACAGCCAGGCAGCAAGAAACATCGACACCAAAGAAGCAGGAAATTACTAGCACATAAAGAAACCTATAAAATTGTAGGCAAATTGGAAAATTTAATTGCCTCCAAGATTAATAATAAATAGAGCCTCTTGCTTTATTTTCGCTCGGGCGTCAGTGAGCCGCACAAGAAAATCGGAAAAAATCAATAGAAACTTAAATAGAAAAAGAGTCTCCAATTTTAACGTGGCCATAAGCTAAAAATGGGATGGCCGTGTCGGATATCAGATAAGCCATACCCTTTTCAGCTATATTTCTATTTGGACGAAACTAGGTTAATATTCTTAGCTGACATTTAAGAGGTTTCGTCAGGGACTCCGTCCTACATTATTAAAAAAGTATTTTTTTGTTCTACAAAGAAAAGTGCCAATTATGTGATAAGTGGAAAAGCTACTTTTGACCTACAAAATATAGTGTTAAAAATTGTGTTTGGGAAGCCAATAGTTAATAGTGAAAACTTTTGGTGTTAGAAATTTAGTTTTAGTATCTAAAGATTAATCCACATCAGATGCGAAAGCGAAACAATTAGTACAACGAATTAATTCACCTTGAAGCGGAATATGTTAATGGTATGTGACACTGAAAACGTGGAATATTCGATTCTATTAATGAAATAACACTAATTTGATTAGGTATTTGAATTTTGCTTTATAGATTATATATACTTTTTCTTTGAAGACAATTATAATCCAATATTCATCTTCAACTTTCAACAATATTTTTTATTTTGTCTCAGCTAAACCTATGACAGTTACTGCTTTGAAACAAATTACCTATCAAAACACTCCGATAATAAAGACATCTTTAGCTACAACAGCATCACATACCAAAAATAGGAAGACAAGCCTTCTATCAATTGGCGGAGGTTTAACTAAATTCCTGCTACACTGGTTAAATTACGCTTTCGCATCTATAGGATTAATCTAGCGTTTTAGCATCAAGCTGGCTACAAATTAAAAAAAAAACAAAAACAACTCACAATCGCGATATCGTAAAAAAGGGTACATCGCAACGTTGCAGCACTATAGAAGAACGGGTGGGGTGACTGCCCCTTGTTTCAACTAAACTACAATAATTAAACATAAATCTTTAAAATTTTCAACAAAAAAACACAAACAAGGACTCTGTAATTACCTTTGTCTCCAATTTCGGGTACTGCCCGATCGTTTGTACTGGAACTTGGACTCTGATTCTCTCATCGAACGTTGGTACTGTTTCATTTTCACCCAGGAACGGCCAGCGGTGTCGTAACAGCACCACACTGTTATTAATACTGAGAGGAGGATGCACCAATTAAAAACTACCATTGCTAGAAGAAAAAAATTGATTTGTAACAGAAAAGTAGGAAAGTTGTATATGTAATTTATTGATTATTGGGTAAACATGTTTCTCGCCCGTTCTTTTGGACGTGAGTGAAAACCACAATTTCAGCAACTAAATTCGTGACTAAGAACCAATAACTGTACAGATTCAAGCCAAAAATAAAATTTATTTCAACTTTCATTTAACTCTTCTGTTCCCTTGAACTCAATCGCTGTTTCTAGAAGTAGTTTGGTTTCTGTAATCACATTTCATGACATTGATAATGTTCAAGGCACAAGTTTGTGATTTCATACTTTGGCACTTGAAAGCTCTCACATTAGATTGAACAGACTCTACTCTACAAGCTTTCACTTGTAATTATTTTCACGATCAAGAAATTTCCATTTGTAGGTGTAAGACCCAAAAACTGCCAGATAATATTATGCTTCTTCCTTCCTTGTTACGATAAATTTATCATTTACGTAACATGTTCCATCTCTTCTTATTCTCATTATAAAGTTGTATTTTTGCCATTTCAGAATTAGCAAAATAATAATTCATAATCTAAGTGATCTAAAAATATCCACAAAGTTCGATATAATACCAGTACTGGCATCTATCCATCATGTGCATAAAATGCAAATATTTATTAATAAATGAAGGTACTGCCTTCTAGTACCTGATGGATCTATTTTTCAAAGTGTGATTTTAATTATTTCGCATTTGACACTCATTTGTATTTTCATTGAAAGAAATTATATTTATCTCACCTCTAGCAAATTGATATATTTCTGTCTTTCTCTAACTTCTGATTCTGAAATAATCAATTTTTGGCAATGACCTAATTAATTAACAGTTTTTTATTTTTGACATAACCTTAATATAAACAATTAAAATAATTCTAGTGGATTTATTCTCTTTTATTCCAGGTGGGTTTTCATTGTGATTTCATTGTGAAGTAAATATGATCTTTTGGGTGTACTCGTCTGATTGGTTGAACTGGTTAAAATGCAGTTAAGTAAAAAAAACACACAGGATCGTTTTCCTATGGGGTTTGGTTTCCAAAACGTTCTCTTTTCTTGACAGAAGTCTGGCAGGCTAGTCCTCTTTATTTTGAATAATTTTTGCTTTGTATTTTTGGCTTCTTCCTTATGGATTTTTCAATATATTTTGCTATCAATTCATTTTATCATATCATTGTTAAGTTTTTACCTGATAAATCTTATCTTATCTGTTCTTGAAATATAAATATTATATTTTAATATTTTTTTTATCTAATTGTGTGCTTCCATTTTGTGTGAGTGCCGATTGGTAGTGCCACGTTTTCCTGAGGTAAGTCAATTCAGACTTTTGGACTTAAATAGGTACCTACTGCTGCTCTGGTTTTCAAAATCCATTGTTAGTGTGGGAATATTGGACCATTTGCTCTAAATAGAGTCGGTGAAAACCAAATTTGTGTCTCCATCCCTCTCAACTCTTTATTGAATCCAGGCAGGTCAAAAATTCAGTAAAAAAGTTTTAATTAAAACATCTCAAGAATTTTGACATATTCTGGACTTGATTGATTTCACCGTCAGGTTTATCTTGTAGTATCTATAGTATCTACCTTTATTTGAAAGGAAAATTTTGTCTATTTGGGGGTGAATCCAAAGATTTAATTCTTTATTGTTTTACCTTATTTTGCTCATATTATTTTTGCCTGCCAGAGCTGCTGTCAGAAAAGCAACAGTCTGCTCAACCTATGGGAAGCATTTTAGTTTAATTTTGCTGTTGTTATTTATTTTTATGATTATTTTTCAACTATTTGGAATCTGGATCAGCTGAAGTGACTTCAGCCCAGCAATCCTCTTTCCTGGATACAGGAAACAACACGAAGAGCTCCAGTTCACGAAAGTGAAACCCCAACACCCATTGAAAAGTTTCGGATTGGAAAGGTACATTGTGTCAGATTCATCGGAACAACCAAGCTGTCAACTATCATGTTTTAAAGAAAGTGGCATTGTCAGTATGATGTTAAATATCAAACAAAATTATTGTTTGTAGAATTTTGAGTGGTTTCATTTGCAGATAAAGAGGCTACACGTTATCTTAATTTTTTGAATTCCACAACCCTAAGGTTCTCTTATCTCAAAGTTCAAATAACGAGGTTTATTTGTAACATCCTTACATTTTATATGACAGTTTCGCCGATGTATCCGGATGTTTGCACCTTTCTCGGTGAGTTAATTGTCTCTTAAGTATTTCGCCTTTTCAACCCTTAGCAGAAAACCTGCCCGAATAGCGATTTAATGAAACAGAACACCGAGTTCAACAATACAGAAGATTTCGGGGCAGAGAAAATCCTTTCAACAGGTGACAAATAGTTTTAGGGATGGAGTAAAGAAGGAAAAGCTAGAGATACACGGTGAGAACTATATGCATTGAAAACAGATTACAGTTTCAAGGCAAGACAATGCCCTTCTCAAGGAGCTGCGAGACCTTGACGTTGGTGAGGAGGTCCAGTCTCTCCTTTCCTCTTGGGCTAAAGAAAGGGTGCACTTTTCAGGGTGGCTTGCAACGGGGATTTTCAGATTATAATGCCCTTTAGGCGAAATTGATCCCTCGGGCCAGAGGCCCTCGGGCTAGTTTCGCCTTCAGGCATTATAATCTACATAATCCCCTTGGTACATAATAGTTATTTATGTACCACGGGAATTATCAGGTGTTAATACCCACGGGCAACTGTTGTTCCTCGGGCCAAAGGCCCGAGGGACAAGGGACACAAACTTTGCCCTGGGGTATTACCACCCTCATAATTCCCTTGATACATAAATAACTATTATGTACCAAGGGGATTATGTAGATTATAATGCCTGAAGGCGAAACTAGCCCGAGGGCCTCTGGCCCGAGGGATCAATTTCGCCTAAAGGGCATTATAATCTAAAAATCCCCTTGGTGCATACAATGCTTTATTTTCTACTCAATACCATGTTATTTCATCAATTTAGTATCAAACAAAATCATTAAAACTTGTGTGCGCTCGACTACATGGAGAACATTGATGGTAGACCGAAAATTATTTTCGGTCGGACATTTCGTGGCTGCCTAGGGTAAAGTACAAATTTTCGTATTTCGTTTCCTAGGTATTATGGATCTATAGGTAATAGTTAAGTAGAAAATAAAATATTTTTAATGAAAGTTCCCTCGGTAATATCCACTTTTAATTGTAAAAAATTGTATAAAATTGACAAACTCTAAAAATTATCTGTCTCTCGGACCACTGCTGTCAACTATTCTTGTCAGTGGCGACGCCAGGGTTCTACGTTAGGGGGGGCCAGACTAGGCTAGAAAAATTTAAGGGGGCACTTGTTTTTATTTTATTGCTTTTTTTCTTTCGAATAAAAAAGGGAAGTACCTGGATGGTACTAATATGTCTGGGGGAATCCCAGGAAAGCGAAAGAAGCATCGCGATTGCCTGTGCCCAAGAACACTTAACCTAATAAGACTGCTTATTGGGCTAAACATGTCTGCCATTTCAGCTGCAAACCTCCAAGGATGATACACACTACTACCACAGGATGGCCTATCCTCATAAGGCCTGTGTGTAACAAATCCCCCCCTACCCTCCCACACCAAACAACCAGTTGTGACGTAAGCAGCATGGCGTTTCTCGCCTTGACGTAGGCTGTTTAAACAGCTGACGACTTAGTTATGACGTCGGCAATGGTTAAAAACAGTTGAAAACCAACATGGCGGCGATTACCAAATCGAGACCGATAAGCACTCCTTATTCTCCTGGGAAAACCTCAACACTTGACGTAAAATGCATTAGCCGACTTCAAAACAGTATAGGTAAAAAAAACGAATTCCTAAACGTTATAATCTTGCTAAAATCACTTTTTCTCCATTTAAAATCGACGAAAAAACAAGCACAACCTGAATCGCAAGCATCTCATCGAGGCCTGCGGGTGACGTCATCACTATAAGCTGCTAATTAGTGGTGACGTCACTCGCAGGCCTTGCCGGCTCGAGAATTGGCGAACGTACGCCGTATGAGGATGAGCAATCCTGTTAGTTTTAGTTAGCGATTCTTGGCCTGTGTTCACCGTATACCGAATTAACCAGCAGAAGCTGCTGATGTTGCATTGCATTGCATTGTTGCCGATATGAGAGCAAGTTTTCAGGGGGGCCGACTAAATTTCAGTGGAGGCCCTGACCCCCTCTGGCCCCCCCTGGCGTCGCCACTGATTCTTGTCAGTGTTGCAGGTCCACGCAATCTACGCAGATGCCAATAAATATAATAAAAGTAACAAACTAAACATAAATTGATATCCTGGAGGCAAAGCCTACATTATAAATAAATATATTTATCATTTATATATCCATCGGTGTAAAGATAGTGAGAAAACTGATTTAAAAAAAACTCACCTAAAACAGTCTCTTTGGCATTATCTACTGGACAATCGACGTAGTAGTTCATCAGCCATACAATTCCAGCACTTAACCAGCCAGCTTCAATGATCATCACAGCTAAATTGAATAAAATTTGTATTTATGGTTAGTCAGAACATAGGTATAATTTCTGATTCATTGGTGGATACATAGAATCGGTTTTTAGATAATTGTACTCTACCTAACTTCTGAGAAAAGGCAGTGGATACAATTTTTGTATCCAAAGATTTGTTCAAAGCCCGAATCAGAAATCATATCAGAAACCTGGTAAACAGTTTTGCAAATCGTTTTTAACTGTTATAAATCATTCAGATTCATCAAAAAATTCACAAAACTGTTTTAATCTATCGGAAGCCAATTATATTCCAACAAAATCCTCTGGATAAAATGCATCATATTTTCGAAATGAGATTTCCAAAGTTAAACTTAGTTGTGGTGAATCAAAATGTAACATTATTAATAATAAAAATCCTTACACATTCTTATATACAAAATATACTGCATGGAGTTCCGAGGGGCAGTATCCAGGATGCTGCCTCGCAGCGCTACGATGCAAACCGCTACTTCGAGTACCATGGAGAGGAGCAATAAGGCGAGATAACCAACCACAAGACCCCAAAGTAGCAGGACACATTGGACACTTTTGTCGTATTCGACGACAAATAGGACTATTCCTAGGATTATTGTCCTGAAAAAAAAAAATACATCCATGAGATTTTTTTTAGATTGAGTTACAACTTTTGCAAAGTTGATTATCCCTCCAACTTTTTTAGACCTTAACACTGACTCTTCCAATAATATCATGTATTTTTGTGTTCACATAATGACCTGCAGAAAAAAATTTCACTATATACCGATAAGTTTTGTTACAATTCAATGAATATTTATTCAGTAAATAAAAAAAGGCAAAGTTTTCAAAGTATTTACTCGAGAAAAGTGGTAATTTGAAGCCATGATGAAGGCAATAAAGGAAATGGTGCGACTTCGTTCCCTCGCAGGAATCGGAAAACCCGAGAAAGATAAAACTGCCAGCCTCTGAGTTTAATTAAAAATAAAAGCAAACAAATCGCGGACAAGCTTTTTAGCGGAAGCAGTAATTCTATTTCGTGGATTCTAGGTATTACAAAAATTATATTTCGATTGAATAATCAATTTGGAATTTCCAAATAATTATTACAAATTAATTTTCTAATCAAAGTCCATAATTATTATATTTTTGCTATATAATTATTGTTACGACTGAAAATTTAATAACCTCGTTAACGTACTTCAAAGCAGCTCTCTCTGTTTTTCATATGGCGTAATCGTGAATATTTTATTGGGAAACTTTTTTCTTTGATAATCAATAATTATCAATTAAAATAGCTCTATATTATTTATTATGTACTTAGTGAGTGCATTGAAGGAACATTAATTATTCAAGGAAAAGCACAGAACATGAAGCTTGAGTTCTGTCAAAATGAATATTTTTCAAGTTATAAGAAGTTCTATAAGGGCAATTTAATTGGAAGAGTTACAGTTAATATTTGGATATAAATTTCCCCATGAGATAAGTGAATCTAACGAAAATTAAATTTACATCTGCAACGTAGACTTGATATAGATTATTTTAGTAAAATAAAAGTTTCATGAACATTATCGGTACTCGGTACTGTTAGGCACTGGTACCTTCGATAACAGCCCTGCAGGTCCTTATTCGTTTCATTAAATTCAAAATTGAAAATGCAAAGTTCGCCGAGTTCTATGGAGTGACGTCGACATTATTAGTCATTAACATGGATGTTTGACACTTTTAAGTATTTCTGCACTAACTATACTTTGCATAGTTTTTATTTGTGACTTTTAGGTATGATTGACTTTCATTCTATCAGTAATTTTCTATTTCTTCTCTCTACCCGGCTTCTTCTTAGTGGACCAATAGATATTAAAAAAAGAAGAACTGACCATTCGTACACCTCAAAATTATGAAATAATCTAGTATTGTTGGATTTAGCGTACGTTAATCGTTTTGACTGTTCAGTTGAAACGACTTTAGTTAGTTTGGTAAGAAATACTACCCGAAAGGGGGTTTGTTTTTTAGTCAGAGAGGCTTGATTTACAACTATAGCATGAAAAAGTTATCTGTTATACCTACTTCATTTTGTAAAAATTCAAGCGTAGAGTTTGTGAGCGGCCATTGTAGTATTTCGCTTAAATTTGATAAATTGTGAGGCTTTATTATGCAGTATTTAGTTAAGCTATATCAAATTTCAAATTACAGTACAATTGTAGGTTCACTTGATCTGGTTAGCCTACGGCGGCTCTCTGGTTCAGAATTTATTCGATATTCTGCAGAGGTTGCCTTTAACTTTGTTACGGGATGATTTTTCCTGGGCCAAAATAAAAGGAAATAAGCTTATTCGCCTCATTGAACAGCATACCTTCGTCGAGCCACTGTTTTCTTTCCAATAGTTGTGGACACACTTTTCTTCAAACTTTTCATTCCTCCCAGAATTATCAAGTTAGAGGTTGAATAATGGAATTAATTTCCTTTTAGTAGGGTTGAAATAAATAGTCAATTAATTTATTAATAAATAAAATCACAATATTTATAGGTATTGGAACAGCTGATTGTCTGATCCGATTAGATTGACTAGATTGACAGCGCTCCAAATAAGGTCAATGACCGGTACTAACTTAATTTAAATAAGTCCCGTGCCTCAACTACCATCAAAATTTCCCAGAACCTTTCACCTTGGAGTTTTGACAGAACCTTTTTAAAGGCATTGAAGGGACAAGCAGAGGTCATTCAGGTCGAGGACTTTCCACGATAAGGTGTTCGGGAAAAGTCCTTTTTCTGAGTTGTCCAGTTTTCGCTCATAGATCTAGGGTGGCTAATCCGTTATTTTAGCACCAAATCGCCTTGAGCGGATTTCTTTGTGAGCCGAAAAAGAGCAACGTGATCAATTGTTTGTTCCTAAAGGCCAAAGTATTTTGGTAAGTGGTTTTTCTTATTAGTCTTCTCTGTGTTTCTCTATTGCCTATGTAATAGCATAGTTTTCTGGTAATTATATGGTTAAATTCCGAATATTGGACATACCTACCTATCGCTCCACGCCCAGTCTCATAACGTCCATTTGTTTCAGGCCTTTTTTATTCGTCACGCTTTAGTCCTTAACTTGAGTAAAGAGTTAAACGTTAAGCCTACTGTATATTTCAAGTCGTACCTCCTGTCTTCAGCCTCCGCTGGACAATTGGAAGCTTTAGTGATTTCTAGTTACTGAACTTCAAGTACCCAGGGCCAATTGCTTCTTGTCGTGGCCCTGATCCAGTCCCAGGCCATCAGAAGTACTGGAAGATATCAGTCCAATCCTTCAGGTTCTCCTCAAGGGATTAGGGACTACTCAGGTTTGATAAGTGTGTTGTATTGTCTTAATATCTGGAGCCTATCAAACCTTACCAACCCCTTGTTGGAGTAAATCACCACAAAGACGCTGTTCTACTACAATATTAAATTACCCTTCAGAGGATGTGTTGTTATTTCAATTTTAATTAATTATCTATATTACCTTTATTATATGAAACTTGCCATTCAGGTTATAATGTATTGTTAGGTACTTCAATTTTAATTATTTATCTATACTACCGATTTTATCCCATAATATTAAATTTGCCCCTCAGGCTATGTATTCTAACTTCAACTTTAATTGAGGATCTATATTTCTCTAATATCCCATAAATACAGGCTGCACTGAATACAGGAAAATACTTGTACACTGGGGTTAAATGGTCATTTACGAAGGTACTGCATTTAGTAAGCTTTTCTAATAATTTACATTTCAGGTATTATCGCTGTTATAAGTGTTATACAATACTCTTTATTTCTTTATTTAAGGACTCAAGTTGAGTTAAATTATTGTAAATACTAAAATACTATTTTTAGAACATAAGGTTAGGTAGTCCTAGTCGATTTATTTTGTTCTTGTTCTGGTTCCAGTGCTAATAATTTTCATTGTTCCAGGGCGTTCGTAAAACCCACTCCGATCCTGCGCTGTAGTCAAACCTGTTCTGGTTCTAATTAAAAAAAACCGTACCTGATTGTAGCAAAGCGTTTCACTTCTGTCCTTCCTTCTTGTTTACTTTTATATTTCAGGTTGTGCTGCTATAGGTCCGTAGAAGTTTCCTGCTTTCGTTATATCGGTTGACTTAGTGTACTGCAGGGAAAAGCAGGTGGCGCTCTATATTTAATTATTTAATTGATCCACCCCCTCTCCGCATTGGAAGCTAGTCGGCAACCCTTCACACGAAGTCCCGTTTCTAGATTTTAGCCATCGACCAACTCTCTCTTTCTATTTTTTTCTGTTTTAATTACCCATTCACTGTCTCACTTCCTCAAATCTTATTATTTACTTTTCAATCGGTTTGACGGGTAACAACTAGATCTGGAATGTGCTAAATAAGTGGACTGTAGGTTTAGGAATGAGAAAAAAAGGCTGGTCTGAACTTAACATGAAATTTAATTGAAATAAAACCCACTCAGGGTATGAAAATTGAAGAACGGCTGCGGGTTGCTGAATTATTAGGTACGCGCAGTAACTAAAAACGGGCGTACTTGCACTTTCGAGTCTCTCTCCGTACTGCCTTCGTCTTCGTCCCGGTTCCTCTTTTTTTCCAAACTTCGTCGAGAGTGGCGTTGCTAGCAGTCTGTCAAGAACCTATGCAGTTTCGACGTTGCCACTGTATCGGCCAAATGAAAGAAAATAATATTTTCCTTGAGTGAAGTCGACACAACAATAATAATGCAACATCCGCTTCAAATAATTTTACGACTAATTGCGATAAGGAGGACCAATGAATATGAACAACTGAGTGAGTTTGTTCGTTAAATTGATAAGTACAAGATGGCAATGTTCTCATAGGAATTAAAACTACGACAACGGTAATATGACTCGAATTGGTACTTTTGTTTTTTGTGTTTTATTTGTACCAGTTTTCTGCGTCTTATGGTGGTCGTAACACCGTTGGTACCTAACGTTAGGGACGACGTTTATACAACGTTAAATTACCACTCATATATATCAATTAAGTACGAATATCACAATCTGAGGAATAGTTTTACAAACAAAACAAATTTTATATGTACGAGTTTAAAAACATTTCTAATAGCTTTATTTTGGCGAAGATTTAAATTGCCGTGCGCCAAGCCGGTATTAGATAATCTACGTGACTATACAAATATGTGCATAATATAGCTACTCACGTAACTTTTAAGTAGGTAAATATCCAGAAAATTATTCAGAAAAATACCGCTTTTTCCTAATATGTTCAATGTGTGCTAATCACAGCAGTGTACCCTACTATGTATAGAGACTAACGAAGCTTATAACAGAAATATCACCGACTAATTGTTGATTTTCTCCATTCAGCTTTCTAATTGATTTTGTTGTTTCCTATTATTTAACTGGTGAATGAAATTCCTGGGAAGTTTCGAGGTAATTGTGTGTCAATAAAGGACGAATGCAATAAGAGGTACAGATGCATTCATAACCACCTATTGTCTTACTTTTATTCACATTATTTCAACAACAATGCATCTTCAGGTATAGTTTCACGTTGAAAAATGAAATAATCTAGCATAGAACAAGTATTTTGGATAATGATTTATTTACCTTTTACAATATTTCACTAAATATTAGGAGGCATCAACAGATTTTAATAAGAACTTTATAAATGAATGCTCCAATTTCACAAATTCAACAACCAAGAATCATTCACAAAAATCTACTCCTTGAAATAAACGACGATAAGGTGTATAAAAATTTGATTGAAAAAATCCAGAATTTTATAACGTATGACACACATTTTTTTTTCCAATATTTTTTCTGAGGAAAATTTACGACGACAATAAAATGACAGCAAACGACCAGAGGAAAGGAAAAATTTATCCTAGCGATCCACTTATAGCTTTTCTATTTGGAATGTTATAAAAACAAGTCACGTGCAGACGTTATAACTCAGCTGGATTATTAAAAGAAAGGGCAAACCAAACTTATCGATATATAGATATAGGTTCAAGAGGATTTGTTTAGAATTTGTCTTAAGTTGGAAGTTTTCAGCAGAAAAAATATTCATAATAATTATAGTAAAAAAATATATGATACACATTTATTTATGAAGAATTTCATCGCACTTCAAGTCAATTTCCAGGCCTATATCTAATACCCCGTTGTCGTCCTACTTCCCCGGAAAGAGAATCAATATTTTATTCCCCCGCTTTTATCCCGTTACCGTTGGACGCTTATTAGAAATGAAATTATAGTGGCAAATTAGGATTGGATGGAAGCAAATTGGTTTGGACGCCGAAAAGTAAGAAAGGCTACTTAACGAAACCATTGTTCGTTTAAAACATTTTTGTGTAAAGTGCTGCAGACGGCTGAAATGAAAAGAGTCTCCACAAAAAAATTGACTTGAAAATCCCACACGGAATGACATGAAACGATTAATCTGATAAAGAAGTGAACGTGACAGACGCGGCGACAAACAAAAAATACATTCCACACACGCACGCTCTATTGTTTCTTTACTTTCGAAAACCTTGAGCAAGACGTAAATAGATGAATGCCAACTATGTAGGCGGTTGGAAGAAAATGGAAACCTTTTTTAAACGTGTCCTAGTTAGTCGTGACGGCATTCATCTAACCTCGAAAGTTGAATTATTCGAGCCTAAAAAGAAAAAGGTACTTAAATCACACTCCGGATGATTTATCTTCAGAGTGCAAATGAATAGTGAAAGTCCTGCTTGATGGATATCGTAAGCTTACTAGAACCAAAGAAAATACGCCGTTCAGTCGTTTAGAAGCTAGCATAGGCAGAAAAAATGTAGGAGTAACTGTCGGTCGAACTAGCTCAAAAAGATCCTGATTCCTACAGAAATTATTCAGGACTTGGTATAAGTGCAATTTCTTTTAAAAGATTTATCCTGTAATTCAGAAAACAGACGCACCTTTTTAGAACAAACCCTGTCTGTAATACAGAAGTTGCGAAAATCGCTTTGTCGACGTATTTTTTTCAAGGCTCCTACTGATTGCTTGGATTGCAAATTTCACAGTCACAATTGCGCAAGTGTTCAGGGATGAGAATTGGGCGACGATGACAAGATAGTAAATGTGTTGAACGTGTTTATGGATAGAGAAGTAAATCGTTCTGAAGTACCTACTACAATGATATCAGAAAAGTTGTGATAAACCCTCTTAGGTGGCAAAAACTTATAGATTCTCTTGATATAGTAGATCTTGTTGAAGCGGCATTTCGCTGAGCTGTACAGGGTGTATCAGGTTTGACTACAAAAGTTTTAATACGTGAAAATATGACCCATTTTGAACAAAAAAAGTTTATACAACATGGGGTCCAAACTCAACTACTTTGAAGTTTTGAAATTTTTTGACGAATATTTTAAAGATAAAGTAAATTTTAATCATTATGAGATGTGAAAAAACTTTACAATTATTAAGTAATTATGCATTTTTAGTCAACAACAATAACAAAAAGTTGAAAAAACAATATAAAAATTTCACTTGTAAATTAGTATCTAAACATCTGGCAACATAGCACAATAAAGAATAGGTGGTTCAACGTGGAACCTTGGTTGAACTGTATAAATTGATTCTTGATTTGTCTTGTCTAGTTGGGAAACGCGCGTAATTCAAATTCATTCTTTTTTGAAAATAAAATTTTTGCAAACGTCGAATATCTATGCAGATACTTGTTTAGGCAGAATCGTTGCAAAATGCTCAATTAGCAGCCAGAATTTACAGGGAAAGATTTCCCAAAAGAAAAGCACCCATCTGATGAAAAAACATTGTCACATTGTGCTCGTTTTACAAAGATTGCGTGATACAGAAAGTGTGAATTGTGAGTATGCAAAATCTGCGTGTTGATTTTAGTGTTTTGAGAACCTTTTAACAAAAATTAATATTTTCAAATAAGGATTTGGCAAGTAGCAGAGTATTATTTGATTTTTCTCTTGAATGTTTAGTGCAAAAATGTCATTGAGTGCAATAATTCACAACTTAATAAAACGGCACATTTTTTTATTTCTACTAGAAAAGTGATAGAAATGCAAGTTATTATTTACATTATTGAAAGCCAATAACAAACCAAAACGTAAACAGAAGGAAATAAATAAACTCCTGCAAAAAAAAACTCTCAAATTTACCAGTTTTATTTACATTTATATCCTGGCAGAGATAATACCTGTACAATGTTGTCACGTTGTTAACATTTTTCTTAATTAAAATTCTGCGATAACTCTTAAAATACTAACAATTGACCCATGGTTAATAGGACAGTTTCAGCTTGGAATGGGCCATATTATCTCATGTTGAAATATTTGTACTCATACCTGATACACCCTGTATATCTAATCAAAATCCATACAGACCCTTCACCTTCTTTTTATATCATCTGAAATTTTTGAAGCTTCTATATTCTCTATATTTTCTAGACGAGGGCTTGCATCATGTTATCGGATTTTCGAGTAGCAAGTGCTTGTATAATATAATGTTGTCATCAGTCACGTTATCTCTATATACCAAGCTTTCCAGTTGAATCCCCACTGACATTATTTTCAATCCTCCACATCTTGATCAACTTCTTGATAAATATCGGCTTATGACGTGGATGATGCGGGTATTTTAGCTCTAAGCCTCACATCCAGTATAAGCGAATCATACTTTCATATGAAATATCCATTAGTTGCTTAAATTCTCTTGATTCCTTGCATTTGTTCACCTTCATAGTTTATAGTAGGTATGTTAATGAAAGAAAAATGGTTAAATTTATGGTTTATCCTTTCATCCGTTTTTCATTATAAGTTTGCAATATTTATGACATAAATTCCAATGTTGTTTGTTGATTATAGTATTTTAATAGTCACCAGTTATGTTTTCAAATTGTTTTTTTCTTCATTGAAGTTTCATCCATTGGGCATGGGGAATTGGAAAAAGGTTTTCGAATAAAATATCAAAGGGTTAGAACCTGATCTCTACATGATTTGGTGTTGTGAAAAGATCAAGACTTGCCTAAGTAGGGTCAAACCCCTGAAATATAATATGTATCTCTATTAGAACCGATTGACAAACTATTTTCTGCACGAACAAAAAGTGCAAAAGCCGAGAAAAAGAACTATACAATCAATACCCTGCAATAGAGATAACCGTTCTATTATTGGGGTGTTCCCCTTTATAACATTCATTACATGGGCTTAAAACTGCTGGCACTTTCGTAAAAGTCCCTGCTCCATATTTTATAAATTTCCTTAGAGGAGGGTTGGAATGTGGGTGCACAACCATGTTACTCAATAATATAAGCTGTAGGGGAAGACGTTTTGTTCAACCACTGCACGATGCCCCATAAAATCAAACCCTGGGTCCCATGTGTCTTTCAATATAATATCGAAGAGTGTTTTGGAATTTGGCAAAGAAGCTCCAATTTAAACAAAATTTTTAGCTGAAACGTCTCTTCGATGTGATTTATCGTCCCCTGTATTTCCACAACAAGCCTTTTGTTCCTGCCTAACTTCGCCTTAAATAGCTCAATGGAGAAATGGACAATTAAGCTACTAGGGAAGTTGCCAAGTTGACTGATTCGGTTTCCGATTGGTGACAGCTTTAATAGGAAGTAAGGTTTGGTTTGGTTGAGATTAATCAAAAATAATAATTATAAAGGGGTTGATGATATCAATCTCCACGATCGAAGTATTTTTTTAATGGGTGAATTATTATTTTGTATCTATTTATTATTAAAACAATAAGTTCGCTTCTAAAACCGTCATTTATGAACTGACTTCACGTGGTAATTTTATGGTGTAACATAAAGCCCGAGTTATCTCACTTGAGGGTAGGTACTTGGTTGTCTTGCTATGGTTCATTTGCTATAAAAAAAAAAACGAACACAACAAATTTACACCAATTATTAATGAGGAAGTAAAATTAAAACAAAGACAGCAACAGCAATTTCCCATGAGACGATGGCGTAAATGGAGTTTCAATTAAAGAATCAAGTGAATAATCAACAGATGGTAGTTCACAAAGTGAAATTCACTAGGTACCATCTCGAAGTTGAAGTTAATGACATTGAAGATATAATTCAGAATAATGGAATATTGGATTACGGTCCTTCCAATAATGAAAGTATTTGAAATAAAGAGGAACATTATACATTAAATTATGATGAATTCGTAAAGTTGCCAATGATTTCATATTCAGGAAAAAAATCCATTGCAATGCACCAATTCCAAGAATTACAACTATTAGAGTATTCCTGACAGCTGCATGCTGCAATGTAAAAATTGGGAAAACTGGACATTCCAACTGCTTTTTGAAATGATAAATTGATAAAATAAACATACATTTTTAAAACATTTGCATAGCAGAAAAAATCCTAGATGGATGAAATAACTGCTTTAATGAAATATTGATTTAGAATTTGCAAGATCATTATTCGATTTTTGTCGTCAGACTAAAGATAGAATATTATGGATTACAGTTTCTTGTTGATAATGTACTGAAAACCCCAAAAATTTAAAAAAAAATAGATAAGCATGAAATTATAAAGCCAAGGGACAAGTCAAAAAATATTTACCAATGGAAGAAGTTATAAAATCATGTATCTAATTTCAATGATAATAGGTTTTCAATTAAATGTTGCCGATTATACTATAATTGTGCCAAATAGATTACTGATAGTAGGTTAACTAATGTATTGGGGATAATATGTTGCAATACCATATTGTTTTAGATTTAGATAGATTTACTATATCATAACTGATGGATTGCAGGTAAAAGCACTCCAAATAGTTATTTATATCACTAGTACGGTATGAGCTTCATTAAAGTAACGAGTGGGGAATATTGCCAAGACGAGGTCGTAGACCGAGTCGTGGTAATCACACGAGTGGTGTAATGAGCGTTACCGTACGTGTGATATACAACATTTTATGTACGACCCAGATTTTTGTCATGTATTCGAAATGGTTTGAATTTTTCACAAAAAATTATATTTATAATTTTTGATAAATGAATTTTAAAAAGTGCCGTTTTTCAATAAAAATGAGTTACGTGATGAGCTCTCATTACATCACTGAGTTATGTAATGAGAGTTCATTACATCACTGAGTGATGTAATGAGCTCATTACATCACTAAGCATGATAATGCAACTTATTACGTAACTCAAACAGGCTAAAATGAGTTACGTAATAAGCTCTTACAGTGTAGGTCGTACATAAATATATTTAAGTAATACAGTTGACAGATTTTCAATACATACTATAAGTGGAAGTCAAAACTAAAACTTATTTGGGCGCAGAATGAGAATTTTCCCTATCGAAAGATGTTGAATCTATCCATTGTGCTTGACATAATGTAGGTAGGTACCTGAAATTCATTATGCCAAGCACAATGGCAGTTAGGCCAAGCAATGAAGGAAGTTTACCTCAACATAATTAGAAGTTAACATTTTTTGGGGGGGATCGGTTCATTTTCATGTACTTAATAACATATTGAGTTTGCGACCTTGTACTTCCATAGGGTTTTTAGTTAGGGGTGGTTTTTAGGGGTAATTTGCGGTTTATGGAGAACGCTGCTCAAAGGGATGGTCCAATAGCAAAAAGTTTCAAATGATTGTTGTAGCTGAAGTTTTTTGCTATCAAAAACTCAGCGACAGCACCCTCCTATCTTCTATAGTTTTTTTTCTGCAGCGTCTTGAATACTAGCATGTTTTTATTCAAGGTCACTGAATCAACGTTTCACCTGTTTGCGCGCATTTGATGCAACAGCGGCCAAATGCATAATCCGATTTCAATTTGTTAAGCACCACATTATTGCTAATGAAATGCACTCTCCAATGCTTTTTTGTTCGAATTTTTTGCTTGAAAATTAAGCGAGCACGGACTTGCCTAATGTGCGAGGAAGTTGTAAATTGCATCGAAAACTACCCCTTTCTTGCATTCACTATAATTTCTAAACGGGGCCAAATATTTGGTGACAGTTTTCGACAGTCGGCAGCCCATTTATTCCCCTCATAACGAAAAAAAAAATCTGCTGGGGCAATATGAGAGGAATTAATGGGCTGCCGATTGTCGAAAACTATCACCAAATATTTGGCCCCGTTTAGAAATTACAGTGAATGCAAGAAAGGGGTAGTTTTCGATGCAATTTACAACTTCCTCGCACATTGGGCCAGTCCGTGCTCGCTTAATTTTCAAGCAAAAAATTCGAACAAAAAAGCATTGGAGAGTGCATTTCATTAGCAATAATGTGGTGTTTGAAAAATTGAAATCGGATTATGCATTTGGCCGCTACTGCATCAAATGCGCGCAAACAGGTGAAACGTTGATTCAGTGACCTTAAATAAAAACATACTAGTATTCAAGACGCTGCAGAAAAAAAACTATAGAAGATAGAAGGGTGCTGTCACTGAGTTTTTTATAGCAAAAAACTTCAGCTACAACAATCATTTGAAACTTTTTGCTATTGGACCATCCCTTTGAGCAGCGTTCTCCATAAACCGCAAATTACCCCTAAAAACCACCCCTAACTAAAAACCCTATGGAAATACAAGGTCGCAAACTTAATATGTTATTAAGCACATGAAAATGAACCGATCCCCCCCAAAAAATGTTAACTTCTAATTATGTTGAGGTAAACCCTCTTTTCAGATCCCCGTTTCTTGGACTATATGAAAACTATGAATCTACTAGCTTTTATCAGAAGATAAAATAGCTATAATAGAGAGTTCCCGTAACATAAATAAGGTTATCTTAAATTTTTAACCTTACTTTCTATTTTCCATCGCTGAATTATTTTTACGAGCAATAAATAGAAAATTATCTGTGTCGATACAAGGCTCGCAGGGCAAAATATATCCTTTAAGTACCCGAGTTTAATAATTCAAAAAGGGCGTAAATAACACAGAGTTACGTCCGGTAAGCTCGGCACGCTATAAATAAGGGTTAGTTACGGTGTTCCCTCCGTAATATTTAAATGCACTTGTGACTCATCAGCATGGAGCCGCAGCCGCAGGGGGGATTTCGCATTAACAAAAGGGATTCGTTTAAATTTTCAGTCACCCTTTCTCAGCGGTTTTATTAGAAGCGAAACTATAAATTCGACGATAAAATTTTATGATTTTTGTAACATTCTGATTACTTTTAATATTGTTGTTTCGCTATTTCATTTGGAAATTCTTCGCGGAACAGGAATGCAAGAATAAATCGAACCCCATTTCCTCGAAAAATTCTTATTCCGGCGGCAAAAGGATGCGGGAACTACACACAAACTAAGAGAAACTCCAAGATTCGCTTATATTCCTTTTCCGCCTAAAACTCTGGAATTTCTCTGGCGCTCGTTCGCATTTCAGCGGCACAAAGAAAATTCAGACGTATCGAGCGCCGGGACGGAGTCTGGGACACGGTTTATATGTATCTGCAACCCAGCAGCACGAACTGGAGGAATGGGAAAAGGTCAGAGGTCACGGAATGTATGCCAAAAAATACTCCCGGGAATATGAATTTCTGTTGCGGCCGAATATCTAATGAAAAGGTTTTTTTCGAAAGCTTTAGGCTTCGGTTGCCTAAAGCCATATCAAAACCCTTTCAATTAGGATTTTTTAAGTATGTAACTTGAGATGAGAGATTTCCAATTATATTTTCTTACTAGCAAAGCTTTTTCTGTGATTATGATGAGTATGATGATATTTTATGGGCGGATAAAAATGATGGTTCAAGTTTCCAGTAGGTATGTATTACAATTTGAGAAGAATAATAAACACACTCCATACTAACTCTATGTGAATATGTGTCCACAGTGTGGCTTTAGACCCAACCAAGGTATAGCTGACATGGTTTTCAGTGCAAGACAAGTACAAAATCCAGAGAACAAAATCATGCCTCAACTTTCAGCACATTCGTTACCCCTTTCGCGGATCACTTGATGTTGAATCCTGTCCCTCCAAAACAATGGAGAAGGCCATCTCCTTTGCTCGTTATGTACCTTGCAGTTTATTTACAGATTTTCGAGTAATCGAAATCCATTAGTGAGCATTATCCAATGGTTTTACACTTGACGCTTCTACTGTGAATTTTCCATAATGAAAATATGTAGATTTGCACTAATTTATAATTTTGTTCTACTGGAAGAATTTTATTGTCAATAAGTCCAATATGTTGACTAATCAAGTATCTAATGGAATAGTTTCTGAATTACCGATTGATTAGATGCTCTGAATATTTGATAAAGGATGAGCATCTAACCAAGTAAATCGATTAAGTAATATAGTTTGAGTAACCAGGACTGATTTTCTTGTCCATTAAAATTTGCCATACAAGAAATTGATGGAAATGGCATTTAAAGTTGATACACCTGTGTTCATGATATGTTTTGAATTAATTATGAAAGAAGAGTAGGAAAGAAAACAGAAATTAAGCGTAAAAAGAAATAGAAATGACTCATTCACATTGTTTCTACTTAAAAAAAAATGAATCTGAGTAAAAATACACAATATATTATATTATGATATACCAATTAATGATATACTCAACTTGTAAAGTATTCAAAATTTGAATTTTATTCATCCAATCAAAAATACTTCATAGTCTTGTCATCATAGCGAAAATCATAGGAATATTTTTACTGATGAATGTGCTAAAACACAGCATCATGAATTTTCCTATTTTTCAAATAATACTCTAGTTATGGAAATTTATACCAGTTCTGGCACGAAATGCTTTAAGAATTAGGTACGCGGATGATCACTGCTTCTTTGTCTTAATGTCCACAATCCATCAGGCAGAATGCCTTATTTCTAGTCCCATACAAAAAAATAAAAATAACAAAGCTTCAACCTTTGGTTAATGGAAAGCTCAGTTCTCTAGCCACCTTCTAAATATAGAAGTCTAGTTTAAATGCCATCCCGTACCTGGATCCATGAATGAACTTCAACTCTGACCTTATTTAATGCAAGCGCAAACGCATCGTTTATTTGAAATATTAACTTCGTAATATTCGAAACACGTCCCGATTTATGTGCAAATAAGCTCTAATCTTAACGTGTCACGTGTCCCATGCCAGAACAGGCTTAAGTCCCGGGGATCTTGATATTTATTTATAACTTTTCGAAGCTTGCATTTTCGTTGATAATGCCTTTCAAAGGCTCTGAGGCTTTGTGATAACTTTAATATGGCGTATTTATCATCTTCAAAGAGGATTTGGGATTAGTACGGGACGTGCGTTGAACTTTCTTATCGCGCAAATTTTGCTGTATGTATTTAGTTAGGTATATTCAAGTAAGAGTTGGTAAGGTATATTTTTCCAAATGAGCCATCAGCTTGCTGAACTATGGTAATTATTGAGTAGGCGTAATTTGGAAAAAAGTATAGGAACTTCATCATAAAAGTAGGTACTTACAGTATTTAGAATGCGATAATCTGAAACCTTTCAATGGGCTGAAACTCAACAACCAATGAACCATTATTATTATTATTATTATTATTATTTCAAGAAAGGTAAGGCCGTGTTGAGAATACACTCAGAGATGGTCTGGAAGTTTGCAGCAGTAGGGGAGATATACTTGTGAGAAAATTAGTATTATTGCTTTAGTTCTAGTATAGTTAGTTATTGAATGTGTTATGTAGTACTGGTAGTACATGGTGACAACATCCAGTCTGATATCAACCAGTTTTGTAAAAGGTCACATATTAGATCCACGTTGTCAAATAAGTTCTCGTCTATTATTTCTATTAGTTGTGCTCTATCCTGGAATCACCAGGATATGACATGGTTTGAGGTAGTAGACATCTCGGGCAATCTCGTGGCGTGCTTTAGTTGGTAAGAAAACCTTGATTTCGTGAAAAATAGTGCGCTTGTTGCACCCTAGAAACTAGTGATCTGTATTGCGCTCGTTGCACCCTATAGTAGACGATCTTCACTTAATATTACCGTACGTATTGCACCCTAGAAGTTTTAAGAAAAAATTGTGCTACTTTTCGTCGATAATTCTAGAAAATTGTTGAATTGGTCTAGGAAAAATGGAGAGTTTGTTCCGCCTACCAGAACAACTTAGTTTAGACGGTAATTTAGCTGAAAATTGGAAGCGGTTTGAACAGAAATTCGAAGTTTTCTTAACTGTGACTGGGTTAAAGAATAAAGATGAGGAAATTCAAATAGCTATGTTTCTAAATCTCATTGGAGATGATGGCCTTGAGTTACATAATAGTTTTTCGTATACAGATGCAGAGAAAAAATCGTTAAAATTAATATTAAAAAAATTTAAAAACTATTGCTCAGCTCGCCACAAGCCAACATTATTTTTGCGCGATTTAAATTTAATGACATTGTGCAAAAAGAAGGCCAGTTATTTGACAGTTTTCTGATTGAGCTGAGAAAAGCTGTAAAAATGACAAGCTACAAGGACCAAGATAGAATTGTGATAGGAGTTGCTGACAAAAATACCCAGGAAAGGCTTTTGAGAGAGAGTAAGCTTAAATTGATTAAAGCTATAGAAATGTGTCGTGCCTCTGAGACTTACACAATTCAAGTTAAAGTGCTACAAAGCGAAGCTTCAGTTAGCGCGATAAATAGAGATAGAGTGCATTCTAGTTCTGTGTAGTCCTCGTCGTCTAGATCGACTGGAGTTTTGAATCTTGTGCAAGTTTTGTGGGTACGAACGCTTGAAAAATGGTAAATGTCCAGCCTGGGGAAAAACTGGTGCGAAATGCCAGAACAGGAATCATTTTGCAGCTGTGTGTACAAATGGAGATAAGTCGCCTATGAAAGTAAAAGAAAATTGAAAATCTAGAGAAAGCTTGAAGAAAAAAGTGCATGATCTAGAGAAAAATGAATCTAATGAAAGTAGTGATGAATCAGAAAGTAGTGATGGGCAATTTTATGTAAATTCCGTAAAAAATTATTAGTTTATTGAAGAATAAAGTGCAAAAATCCTATTCACAAGAGAAAGTTTGGAAGCGAAAAGTTTACATATTGTTCATCGATTTTTAACTGATACTTGCGGTATGAGGAGCGAGGGGGGCAAAAACAGGTGTGACGTCAGGTAACCATTGGCGTTCTAATGTAGGGAGCCACCAGCTCACATTCCGTCCGAGTATCAGATTAAAATCGACAGACAATAGGTCAAGGGCAAGTAGATTTTAAACTTGATACTGGAGCAGAGGTGAGTGTTTTACCACTGCATATTTTGGAAAAGTTATTTTGTTAATGACTTGAAGTCCACAAAAGTAACTTTGATTTCATATGGTAGCGAAAACTTTAAGATCAAACCCCTTTGAGAGGTTAGTTTGTTGTGCAGAGTCAATGGCATTGAGTCGCTAGTTGATTTCATTGTTGTTGATGCTGAGGACCAACTGCCTTTACTTGAGGTACCAGTTTGTTTATCTCTAAGTTTATTAAAACGTTCAGTCTTGATTAGGGAGGGAGCAATTGTATCTTTTAAATCTTTAGAGAGTGTCATTAAAGCTTGTAAATCTTGTTTTGATGGCCTGGGGGAGTTTCCCACAAGCCAACTTGAAAAATGACGCAATTCCGCATATTTAGCCTCCCAGAAGGGTTCCTAAAACACTCCATGACAGATTAAAATGCAAGTTAGAACAACTCGAAGCACAAGGTGTAATTGAAAAAATTGAACGTCCTACTGAGTGGCAGAACCCGCTAGTAATTGTCTAGAAAAAAAAATCATGACTTGCGGCTTTGCTTGAACCCTAAATATTTAAATAATGCGATAGATACAACGCGAACATTTTTTGATACCTACAGCTGAAGAAATTGCTGTCAAATTGTGTGACAAAAAATACTTTACAGTTTTTGACATGAAAGATGGTTATTTCCAGGTGAAAATTGATGACCAAAGCGCGGATTATACAACATTTGGTACGCCTTTTGGGCGTTATAGATTTCTTAGGTTGCCTTTTGGCATTTGTTCTGCGTCTGAAGTCTTCCGAAGAAAGAACTTTTGAAATATTTGGTGACCTTGGAGTAGTGGGCCTTTACTTTAATGATTTAATTATAACTGACAGTAATGAGCTTGACCATGACAGAAACCTTCAGTAAGTTCTAGAACGTGCTTTAAAATACAACATCATATTCTTTTCAAATCAGAATCTGTCAAATTCATAGGTCAAATTTATTCTAAAAATGGTGTTGAACTCAACAAAAACTATGTAAAGTGCGTTTTTTTTTAAAGATAAAAGTCAAACTGACATTAGGTTGGCAATACAATGTAAAATTGTCAATGGTATCAAATTTTTCATGTAGAAAAGGCTTGTGTTGCCAACATAGTTACTAAATTTTTGACTTGGGGAATTATCTTTAAAAAAAAAAACAGATTTTAAAAGCTATACTAAACTTGCCAATTCCGACTGACAAAAATAGAGTTTCAAGAATTTTGAGAATGGCCAAGTTTTTGGGCAAATTTCTATCTAACTTGTCCAAAGTTACTGTGCCTCTCCGGGAGTTGACAAAACACAATTCTGCCGGGAAGAAAAACTAGTTATTGCAAATATATGGTTCCAACTACCACCAAGAAGTCTCTACACCTGAGCAATCCCACAACATACGAATGAGCACAGAGTCGGACCACAATCCCATAGTAAGCAAAAATTTAAAGAAGGTTAAGCCAAGATCTTTTAAGAAAATCGATATAAACAACATAAAGGAACAAATAAGAATCAAGGAAAAAGTAAACAAGGCAATCGTCGGAACCATGGCCCTGAATCAAGGACCGTCTAGCGTGAGAGACAAATGGAACAGCTTTAAGGTACGCCATCGTAACTGTCATAAACAACAAGATTGGACCACCAAGCAAGAAGAAGAAGAAATTTACGACAGAGAAAGTATTGATATGGACGAGACTGAGTATAAATAGACTCGGAATGAGATGCGTAAAGCCAAGGAGCCATGGTTACAAGAAAGGTGCACAGATCTGGAAGAATTGGAGAAGTATGACCACTTTAACACACATAAATCAGTAAAAGAAGTTACAGGCTGAAAAAAACCTTGCAAATTGTGGAGGACAATAGTATCATTTCTAATCCCAAGGAACTCCTCTGCCATTGGAAGAAGTACAAGCAACAACTTTATACGGAGAATACCAAAGGATATTTCAATGAAGGTGAACCCTCTCCAAAAATACTGAAATCAAAAGTCTTCAAGGCAATTAAACAAAGCAAACAAGAAAAAGCAGACGATGTATATACAGAGATGATAAAGCTGCTGAATGGCGAGAACGTAGATTGCCTGGTGGAAATATTCAACAACATATATGAGACGAGCGAGATACCACATGACTAGGCCCACACAATTTTTGTACCGTTTCCAAAAACACCAAACGCAAACCACTGTGATCAGCTTGATGAGTCCAAGTCTTGAAAATATACCTGGAGATAATCCATATGAGAATTCACAACAGAATGAGACATTGCCCTTACTCAGTTCGGGTTCAGCACTTTTGATTCTAACCGTGTTGCTCCAGAAATGCAGAGACCAGCGTAGGGCGTTTTCATGTGTCTCATAGATTATTCGAACGCGTTCGACTATGTCAAACACACTGAACTAATGAAGATGCCTGAAAATAGGATGATAGATAAGAACGATCTACGATTTATGAAGAACCCATACATAAATCAAACAGCATCGGTGAGAGTGGGAAGTGACAATACACAGAAATTCCTCATAGAAACAGGAATATAAGACAGGGTTCTGTCTCTTGAATGGACGCAGAGGAGGGCATCAAGATTAATTGACAGGTTGTCAATAACATAACGTTACACTGATGACACAGTCCAGGAAGCATTACAACACCTTGTTGAATAGCTATCGAAGGCGAATGACTCGGCCTAAATATTAACATAAACAAAAGGAGATTAATGATGATGATGAACACTAAATGTGCACTTGACTATCATAGGGAATGGTGGGGAAATTCAGCAAGTCGTAAAACTGGGAAGCTGGATAACTTGAAGAAGATCTAGATCCAGACGTAGCAATACGAGGCAGTATTGAGTAAGCCAGGGCAACATTTATGAATACGAGAGCTCTTCTCAGCATAAAACAATCTTAACTTGACATTACGGTACCGTTTTGTAAAATGCTACATTGGACAATAAAGGCCAGTGCCATGAACCAACTGGAATCCTTTGAAACGTGGGTATCCAGAGAAATGCTTAAAATTCTGTGGTTGGATCGTCTAGCGAACGAAGAAGTTCTGAATAGAATGGGAAGAAGAAGAGAGTTGTTACAGATAGTAAAAAGAAGGAAAACTCCATAGCAGGGTCATATCTTCAGAAATTGCAAGTATCAATTCCTAAAGCTGATGATGGAAGGAAAGATCGTGAAGGAGAAATATTCGTGGCTAAAGAACATAAGAGACTAGACCAACCTCGATACCCATGCACTTTCCAGAGCCGCTGATAAGACATCTTGACAAGAAAAATCTTAAATGGAAACCCTCCTGTGATACATTTTCCTATACAGCTCTAAACTTTAAAGGCTGAATACAACAAATTTTTGAATTACAAATGGTAACTAGAACTAGGTTGTCGAAAAGTATATCTATTTTATATTTGTTCCGAACTCCTGACGTAAAGTGAAGAAACCGCCAATCTTGAATTATTCTGTTATAACTTATCGACTGATTCAGGTTTTGATATAAAAACAAGAGGTTTTAGATGACCCCACAGATGAAAGTATCTACTAGCATTAAATCTGGAAATCTACGTGACTGTTGAGGTTTTTCACATAACTTTGATTAATACCTCTAACTTTTGTATACGGTTGCACAGAAAGTATTGGTAAGTAGCTTTGATTTCTTAATTACCTGGAAGTTGGAAGCCAAGAAGTAAAATTAATTTCTATACTACGAGTTCGCTTCTTCCCAACCATAGATTTCAATCATTTTTACCAAGTATCGGCTCAATCAATTCAAATTTTGAAGCTGGAAGCTGTACATTTTCTTTCCTTGAGTAAATTTATTACTCAAATTCCATTTATCTTTTTGCCTGAGACCCGATTGATATTTCGATTAATGTTTCCGGTGCTTGCCCATTTTGTTTGCAAATGATATATTTCACCTATTTTCTAAATTGTTCATTTACATTATGCTGAGATATGCCCAATTTAGGTATCAGGTATTCAGTTTTACTTCTTGTCCAGATAACTCAGTTGAGGGTACCTAAGTATTTTCTAAAATAATTTGTAGTTTGTTCCAAATAGGTACCTATACCTAAAGTTACAAACAGAATCTGGTATAGGGCAATCTAAACGAAATGATTAAAACCCAATTCCATGATTGATCCAGAAAGCGCACTGGATCTCATAAATTTAGTTTTTCGATATAAATTAGAAATGTTTTCTCGCCCCTCCAGACGAGATTCGTTTCGGTGTTCACCCTCCCTAAAATTTCATCGTAAACACATAAAATTGCCAAAGCAAGTGCTTATGGTTTGATCGTGCATGGGGGTGTTTGGTTATGGGGTCTGAGGTTGATTTATTGAGGAATCGTGGCACCACTGCTGATTTTTCACGAATAAAATTGAAAATCGCCAAAGCAAAACGAAACAATTTGTATTAGATTCTGGTAAACGAACTATACACGCGTGTACCCACCTGGCCAGCTAATTATCATTTTATTCTAACTTTAGAATTCTATTTTTAACCAAAATGTATAAGATTGTACCGAAAAAAAAAAACATGATCGATACATTAATCTATTTGTAACCGAAATTTCTTCATTAATTGCCATTTGAAAATCATTTTAGGTTCCAAAGGTAATTGCTCCTATTAAAGCAAATCTTATTTCTGGCCCAGAATTGTTAATTAAAAATTCATTAACCACAAATGGATTGTCTTTTTATCGCTGTTTCAGTGCCATCTGGTAAAAACGAAATTAAAGTGCCGCAATTAAAAAGTAGGACGATTTTGCGGCTAAAGCTTGTTCTATAAATATAATTTTTAAAGCCCTCTTTTGTTCTATTTCACTCAGGCATTCAGTTCTTGTTTATTTTATTAGCATTGTACATAACTTTATGTGTTCTATAGTTAAGAGTTAGCAGGAAATTTCTTTGGGAAATTCCAGTAGCTCAGTATCTTGTATGAATACCTCCTAGCTCGATTCTATGTTTTGATGATGATATCACTATGGATGTACAGTTATACAGCTGTTGCTTTTGAAACAAATTCAACACTTTATAATAAATCCCTAACCAAACTTTGTATCTGAAGAATGCATGCTCAAAATGTCTTGATGATTAATTATTTACACAATACTTTCTTGAACTATGATAAGTTTTGGCATAAAAATTGTAATAAGTGAAGCAACGATTACAGTCTATGGCCACACAACTAAATGTTAATGATTTATAAGTCTAGTTGCTAATAAATTATATAGGTATGTTTGGATATCCTTCAGTTTTTATGAGAAATCAAGCATTAGCGGAGCTTATTTTTACATAGTTTTATGAAGTAACGTACTTTATTAAAACAGAGACGACGTAAAAGTAAATTATGTTGCCGATAAACAATGAAGCTATAAACACCTCGTGAAACTCGGCTTTATCTACCTACGCTAAAATTTCACTCTTGGTCTGATCTCGTAAATAAGACTACAAAAAACAAATTGAAAATACTTCAACAGGGGTCATTCATGAAATTGGGAAAATAATTGAATTAAATTTGAGAATCATTTTCTACTTTACTTTAGAGTGACATAATATTTCAAAATAGTGTATTGTTTCATAAACCTACAACACGACACGATCAAATAAAGTTTTTAAATGCAAAGCATATAAAATCTGTTTTTTTTTTTTAAAGATAAAAGTCAAAATGACATTATGTTGGCAATACAATGTAAAATTGTCAATGCTATCAAATTTTCTATATAGAAAAGGCTTGTGTTGCCAACATAGTTACTAAATTTTTGACTTGGGGAATTATCTTTAAAAAAAAAACAGACTTTATGTATATTGTCACAGCCCCTATACGTCACAACAGGAGCGTGACCTGGGAGCGTAGATGGGGTTCAGGTAGAGAGAAACTCGCTTGGTATAGGTACAATAAGATATGCATTGAATAATAATAATATTACCCTAGAAATAGTATCATGAATTCATGACGTCTCTACTACGGAGGGACGTATTACTTACAGGCCACTCTGTATTATGTAAACTCTGTATACTTAGCGTAACTGAAGATTGAAACTGGGTTTGAGACAGTTCCAGGAAGGCGTTTCCCAATAAAGGTAGTTTGCACTGGACCTAGTCTGCTGAGTTCAATACTCCCCGAAGCGTCTGGTTCGAGACAGGTCCAGAAGCGCGTTTCCCATTGAAGGTAGTTTGCACTGGGAGGAGACTTAGCTAGAGGGGCTTTTCCCATTTGAGGTACTTTGAACTAGCCTTAGTCTGCCGGTAATGGATTTCGGCGAGGTATTTATACCAAATAAATGCTGACTCGTCGACACACTTTAGTAAAATTGATGTACAGAGTGGTATTTACTTGAGTAGTTGACAATATTTTATTACAGTTTTGGATAGACTTATTTTCCTGAAGTAGATTACTTCTAACCTGTCACTGCCGGGTTCTTTATTTTATGATTAAATGAACGGAAAAAAAAATTGAAACTATGTATTTACATTGCCTGGTATATTGGCCTAATCAACTAGTAAACCTTAAAAATTCCAAAAGCTTTTTTTAAAAGTAAACAGTCCGTACTATTCCCTAATGGGGTTGTAACTTTTCATCCAGACTTCAATTCACAAACACTAATGACGCACGACGTTCAGAGCAAAAGCACGCGAATAAAACCTTGAAAAGGGTCGTATCGTTTAAATCGAGTTTTAGCGAAACTCTCCCGACAAGTGAAGACTGAAGAGTGCTTGATGAACATTAAAATGCAATTAGTGAATTTCTCCCATAAATTAGCTCAAGTTGGCGATTGAAAATAGAAAAATAAATTAAATTTGTAATACCAGTAGTAGGTGGTGTATAGCAAACTAGACTTGAAAAAGATTAATTGTCAATTTTAGTGACCCTCATCAAGTCAAGGCCCAATAAAGTTGCATCGGGGGGTGTGAGGCTTTATTGCTTCGCCATTATTCTCGAGGATGTCACGTACAAAGGGATGTTCCCATTCAGAGATTGGAAACTGGATTGTTACAAGTCTCGGCGTATTCTCTCATTTCCGTCCGCCGATGGTAAATTTCAATATAAACGTGCGTAGTATTAATAATTGTTTGGACAGAAAACAAATTCAAGCACATTTATTACCAAAATATATATTATTTATTTGCACTAAATGTGAATTTCAAGAACATTTGCAAATATGTCTTCTGAATGTTCCCTTGTCCCTAAGAAAATGTTCAAGGGTTTTCTTTGAATAGAAAAGAATTTACGTAATTTGAAAGTCTTTTGTAGGGTATCCAATGTAAATTTTGAAAGAAAATGGATTAAAATACAATTTAAGTAAATGTAAAATATTTGAGTACAGGTTCACAGAAATAACAGATCGGCAGTTTCATGATGAACATCCAGAAAGTCTAACAGATGTCAAGAATTTAGGGATTTTTATTTTGATTGCTTTAGAGATCACTTTGATTGTGTTGTAAATAAATCCTCGAAGCTACTTAGTTTTATGAGGCGTATAGTCTCTCAGAATATGACAATGTTAGCTCCTGTCTTGAACGTCTATGTTGCTTTTAAATCCTATTCATTCTGGAATATGGTAGCAGTGTGTGATTTGTAAATAAATGTCGCAAGAAACATTGAAAGCGGGTACAAAGAAACTTTTCAAGATATGTGGCCTATAAAATTGGCAGTTGACCACATTGACTATATTGATATCATGTATTTCTCTTCTTTTTCCGCCCTTGAAAATGCGAGGATTATCCTTGCTTTGATATTTTTAAATAAACCGATATCGGGTACTTCACAGAGTTACTTTGAAAGATACCTGACCGAATCGCCAGAGGTTATGAAATTTCCACATCAAACAACATGCGGAAATGGTTGGATGAACAGGGACATACTAGAATTGATGGAAAAGACGTAGGCAGTGTAAGATTGAAAGTTACCGACACTTTCAAGGCAAATAGGGGTTGCAAACAAAAATTGGCTATAGCAGACAAATGCGCAGAAGCCTTGAATCTTGAATCACCTTGACGGCAGCATTCATCTCCACCAAAAAGTAAAGAACACCAAGCTGGAATTGATGGATGGAATGAAATTCACACTGTTGGGAACATGAAAAACTTATATGGCTTGAATTATGACTAAGACAGACCACAGAAGCACAGAACGTCATTTCTGCGTTCCTCGCCATCTGGGACAAAATATATTCCGGATATCAAGTTATCAGAAAATAATAAAGTTCCAGGGCCATACAACGTTGGTCAAGTTTTACAATAATATCTACTGCTCTGAAAAAACTGGCAGAGATTGGCTTCGTTTTTAATTTAGGTATATAACCTTGTGAGCAAAGTAAAAAAGTAGATCAAATAGTTGACTTAGATCAGTGAAAAAATCAATCCAACTAGACAATAGAGGAACTATTTGTCCTCATAACCACTGCTTATATAGATGATCTGATCCTTTCTGCTGCGTAGTATAAATGGGATAAAACCAAAGTACCCACTTTAAGAGCAGACCAAGAAATATAAGTCCAAATTTCAGTGTTGAGAACATCAACTTTTATTGTTTGTTTGAAGGTGTAGACATCAGTGTTTCAATGAATAAAAAACTTGGACTTCCATTAACTACTTTTTGGTTCATATTCGACAGTCTTGTATCTACAGACGTTTTCATTGGGATTGAAAACGATTCTAGATACAAGACAATAATTCCGTTGTGACAAGTAACCAAATGATAATGGAAGTTCAAGATTTCTCAATCATTAACTTTTAGGTTGTTAATACAAGGCTGTATTGTAATTCACATACTAATTTGGTCTTCTTCGGTCTTTTTAGGTTTCAGGGTTCCCAGTTTTTTCACTGAATATTCTATTTTTCTGACGTGGGTTTCAGCATTTCAACATTGATGTTTACCTTTGGGCGAGAAATTTACAAATTGCAATGAGTCATGGTCTATTGAAGGGCGGGAAGAGCTCCTCAAAGAAATTTATATGTTTTGAATGGGTATAAAAACCAAACTGAAGTGGAGGCTAATAAGTTTTAATTTTTGTATCTTGAGGCGTGTAAAAACTGCAAAGGAAAATTTAGCTTGGGGGTTTCAAAACGGTAATAAGGGCCTCTAGTCTTACTTTCCAGCTTTTCATATAATATACCATTTTGCAAAAAAATCATATAAAATTCCTTTTAAAAAAATTGAATTCCTAAAACGCCAGACCTCCACTAATTATTAAAGCTGTCATTATATATAATTTGTATAAAAAGTTGGAACCTAAACAACAAATAATTCAGTTCAACAGCCCTATTAATTTTCTAGCTATTTTAAAACAATTCTGCAAGTCAGGAACTAGTGGAAAGTTGAAATTTTGAGGACTTTTTCCTGAAGGTTCAATGTAAAAAATACTAAAAACTCAAAGGGATTGAATTGAGTTATTATTAATGGAGTTATGACTTTTTTTAAATAATGTTGTTTTGTAAAGTAATACTCTACAAACAATTTTTTCACTCAAAAACTGAAGTGAGTGGAAAGTTGAAATTTTGAGGACTTTTTCCTGAAGGTTCAATGTAAAAAATACTAAAAACTCAAAGGGATTGAATTGAGTTATTTAAAACAGTGAATATACCGGTTGATAACCAAACAAGCGACAACTCTGGATGGGCCATTATCCAAGTTTTGTTTGGAGGAAAACTTTTAAGGCCGACTTAGGACCACAGTTTCCTGAAAAGATTACCAGACAGTAACGGATGGCCTAAATCTTTTTATTTATTTTTTAGAGAGCTTCGACGCCAGAAACGATGTATTTTTTTTTTTTAAATTCTTGATTATGGATGAGGTTGCAATTTGGTTTTACAATTTTGTATTTTAATCCATCAGTTTTGGAAACTGCGTTAATTTCACTGATGAGGCGCAAAAATACCAAAACGCATCAGTGCTATGACAACTGTCAAATTTCATGGTAATGGTACTTCAGAAACCTCTTGGTGCAACGTTTGGTTCCGAACAAACTGCTAGGGATTCTGTCGGAAATTTATACTAGGAAATAGTGTTCAGATATGCCAAACCATACTCGACTGAAATGTTTGTAGTTGTTTAGTTACATGAATCAGTAAAAAGTGAAAATGATCACTCTTCTCTTTATCAAAATAGCTTCATCAATAATTTTGATAATATAGTTCCTGCAGTATAAGGTCAAGCTATAATTATTATTGTTGCATTCAAATTATCAATAGTTTCATAAATTTAACCCAACCCTGATGTAAGAATCTATAGTTTTCTCCAAACATTTTTTTTTAATACGTATAGGTAGGGATTTCAACCAAAAATGCCGCATTATAGCATTATAAAGCCGAACTTTTAACTATGACTCGTAGTTCGAAACTTTCTCGATTCGATATTAACTTATCTTCTCTCCTGCTGTAACTTAAATTGAAACTGGGGCCATTCCAATCATGAAGCGTCGGTAAGGCCAATATCGTTAAAGTAGGTCTCGAACTTTCTTCATCAGACATAAAATCAATGACTACTAACTAGATAATTAACTTACCATATTAAATGTGTGGTAAAAAGGAATGCTCCAGGTACGACCAAGTCATCTGATCCGACACTCCAACGTCGTCTGAACACTATTAAACCAGGCATTATGTCGAAAGTTTATAGTCTTTTCGTTTTGTTAGCACATCACTAACAGGAAATATTTAGATTTTTTTTTCACTAATTTTAGTTTCACTTTGTTGTTGCACATTTTGTTTCTAGCAGTTGCACCTGGAACAAAAATACAGTTAGACTATGAGGGACTTTGGAAACTATTAACATAAGGTAGATGATAAATTTAAGATTCACGATATACATTGTGCCAATAAATTACAGGATCGGATACAAAATATTATATTGTTTAAGAACTATGTATGGTGTTGTTAAAATATACTGCTGCTGCACAGGACAACTTTGAACACTTATGTTACTTATTGGGTTTTAGTAACAAAGCTAAGGATTTGCGAAGTGAGTAAAGGACACACATGAATCAGAAAAAAAGGTGATATTTGAATTCAAGAGTTCAGCTACAAAACCCTAAGTTAACATTGTAGCATAAGAGGCATTGTTTGATGGTATATGAGGTAATCTGCAGTATATGATCAAAACCATTCTGATGGCCAGGTTAGAGATATTGTCATGGCCTGGGATTATGATAAATTAGGTAATCATCTGTCAATATATGTGCAGGCAGAATCTTAGTTAATTTGTTCGACAAAGATTGAATGCAGCCAAATAATACAGGAATATCCAGAAAATCATGTAGTGGTGTCTGTTAGTAACATTGTGGATCACGAATTCGTTTTCCAGTAAAACAACTCAGCAATCCGAGCACAAAATATTCTCTCAGGATCATGAGAACTCTGTGATGTGGATCAAGCCTCAACTCCATAATAAATTAAATTATTCTTTTCTTCGTATATGCAAACTTTCCAATTAGCCCAGTCTTTCCAAGAATTCTTTGGGTTAGTTGGGTAAGTAGATTAGCTAAGAGATTTATTCGAGTTCTGTTTTGCATTCAATGATAATCCATTTGCCAAAAATGCTATTCTAAAAATGATGCAGTTCCGAAATATTTCTCGAAAACACGAGTGTAGTTGATGATAAGCATGAAGACATTCAGAGAAAGGTGATGCGGATATACTTTATTCACTAAGATCATTACGTGTAATTTTTGTTCCCACACGAAAGTATGTTTAATTATGAAGGTCATCGATGAACTCACCCATATGTATCTGCTCATTCAGTTCTGGTAAAGTCTTGCTAAAAAAAACACAAGACAAAACAAATATACACCACACGTTGACTTGTTTAACTTTTGTGTTTAACATTGCTGTTTTCGTTGGAAACTTTCAGGTTTCCTAAGTTTTTGGAGCGTTGCCCATATTGTTACTGGCGTAGCAAAATATTACTTTTTTGGCCAAACAATGTTCTCCTAACGTAAGGAACAATACCTACTGCAATTTTTTAATTTCTCAATAGAAATTCCTTAACGTATCGTCTATGGTTGTTGTTAAATTTGTATAATTTTTGCTAGTGACGATAACTTCATTTGGACAATGCTCACTTAAAGCTTAACACATTCATAGAACAAATTTTATGAAATACTCCATTGATTCCAGCTCGACTTTTTCGCCTCAATTTACAGCAAGTGTGCTGCTCTAAAAAGCAAAAAATGTCAAACTTGCATCACTGTTTTAAACTCCCTATATAATAGATATCGGAGAAAGCAGTAATTGAAGGACGGAATATACATATATATGTTTCATGGATCTAGAGAAAACTTTTGATTGGTTTAGAATAGATAAGACATATATATGGATAATAATGGATGTAAACTCAGGTGGAAGGACATTAAACTACGTGAAAACAAAACAGGAAGAATCAGAAATATGTATGAGAGTACTTGGGCCAGGGTTTCATTCTCCCCAAGTCCTCTATTATTTTCACTAATCTTAGACGACACGAAAAAGAACGTCAGAACTTGTGAAGTTGGATATTGGAACATGGAAGTTTGTTGCATATATGTATGACATTATAGTGATAGTAGGATAGAAAAATACTTAAAAAGTTTGGAATGAAGCAATATATCCATGGGAAGGCTATTAGCATGTTTTAAAGGAAGCTTAGGGCACAAGTTGAACTCAGGTTCATCATCAAGCATACCTATAATTTAACTTGCCCAACTTGTGAAGCTTTCCAGATAAAATGATTCTATATAGTTTCATATTTTACAAAATACCAGCACAAATCACTTGGACATAGATACAATTTAACTTGCCTATTTTAACGAAATTTTTAAAAGTGTTTCTAGATTGTTTCATTTAACTTTTATGTCATACATTCATAAGGCATATTTTGTGAAAGTTTCCAAATGAAGTAAGTGATGCAGTGATGGTTTTCTAGTTTTCATTTATATCGCAACTTCATTGGACCTAAAATTTGATTTCCTCTTGTTTTGAAGAAACTCGTTTCAATAGAATAACAGTCTGCTTATAGCAAAAGTCAGCAAAAGGTCAATTAGCCATACAATACATTGAAATCCAGTCACAAAATCGTCTTAATTTCTCTTGTCATCCATTAAATCAAAGTTATTATGGCATTTATACGTTAAACATTACATCATTCAAACAAATGTTGCTGTTTACACCATCCACTCCCGAAGCTCTATTATATACGTCAACAAATCTCGGTCAATCAATTTTTAATGGTATTTTGCATTCCACATGGTTGATTAATTGAACGCATATCATCTTGTTTTTCAAGTCAATTATCTGTCTTTTGAATAAATAAGATTTCAAACTTATAAGCTGGATTAAATTTAAAATGGCTAATATTACTCCCCTAAAAACTTGTTCTTTTAAGCTACAAATTTCATTTGAGTGCCATGCAAATGAGTCCTTGTTCCTTCTCATCACCCCATCATCTCTCCGGTGTACTTTTTAGAGTGCAAGAAATTAATCCAGTCGTTAAAATGGAAAACGTCAGAAATGAAATATAAACGGCCGCGCGTTCACTTCCAACCGTCAAAAAGCCACCCTCTGTGCTAGCCCTCCCTTACACGTAGAGTGAGAGGGACGAAAAATGGTTATTTTAATTGCTTTTAGGGGAACGATGAATTGAATTTTGCTTCAATTTCATAAATTCAATTTCCACAAAGATACATAAACTGGTCATCAAAAAGTTCGGATAATTCGCAAACGTTTGGATACATGTACCTATAGGACAAGTCAGAATCTGCCCCTATTGGAATACCAGATCTCTTCTGTCAGAGGAGCCAGAGGGTGGACTCTTTCTGCTACAAGAAGAACTCGACCATTATGAGATATCATTATTGAGGCCATAGGAAAGGGCGAAAATCTGGTAAAAAATCAAGTAAAAATGATTCAACGGCAATCGCCAACACTAGGAATATGACCTAGAATGATTGGAATAGTTTTGTTAGGGGCTTCACAAGTTTATTGCTTTCATACATAGTTGAGTTTTTCATTCATTTTTAGTCCTGACGCTTCTCAAGAAACTAAATTGTTTTAAAACGTCTTTCTTTACTGCCGGTTTCTATGTATTCTGTCTGTTGTCTCTACTTTTTCTATAAGGTTATTGTGGTAACAATTTCATGATTTTTTATTGTTCTAATGCTATTTATTATTCTTCAATTTTCTGCGTTTGTCATATTAATATGCGTATGGTACAGTTACTTTTCTACGACTCTGTAATTTTCAGTTTTACGTTTTTTTATTTACCACCCCTCTATGTTTCGTTCCTCTAAAGATTTTATATTGTAGGTATATCTTGTTTGTTTCTATGTTCCGTTGTCTCTTGCGATGTTTCTTTCAGGGCTAGAGATTTTTGTTTAAGGAATATAGTGGTCACTTCTACAGGTCGGTCCCCTATACATGCTTTTACATCCTGGAAATAAGATATTTCAACTCTGCATCCCATAAGTGTAGTTTAATAAACGATTTTCGTTGTTTAGTTAAATTTTTTCACTTGTATTAATCTATTTCTTCATGAGAAAAGTATCTACTCAAAATTTCAATGTTATTATGTTGGCTTATTTATCAGCCTTTCCCCATTGTTATTCGTTACAGTCTCGCTTTTTCTACAACCTTGTCTTTACTTTTTCCTTCTGTTCGTACATTAAAGTCTCCTTGTTATTTGCAAGGAGTCAGCAGACTTGCAATATAATTTTTCTTGAACTTTCTACTTTCATGATTTGATCACTGAGTTGTTGATATAATGTGTATTTTATACTGAGATGTTATACTTCCAATGATATTATATGTTTCCAAAATGCGGCAACAGCAGCACATCAAAAAGGAAAATAAAGATCCTCCATATCAATGTACGTTCTCTGAGAAGGAAAGTTGTTGAGGTAGAAGCTTTTATTGCAGACAAGGACATTGACATAATTTGTCTGACGGAGCACTGGATGACCAAAGAAGAAATACAGGTTGTTCAAATACAGGGCTATTCACTCAGAGCCTACTCCTCAAGATGTGAATCAGTTGGAGGTGGGACTGCCCTATTCACCACAGATTTTTTAGTCGCAAATGACATAAATATAATATTGAAAAATGTATAGAATTATGTTGTGTATATGTGGAAAGCTTAAATGTTTTTATTTTAAATTTTTATAGGTCTCCCTCGGGATGTCTTGACATCTTCACAAGGGAGCTTGAGGGCTTACTTACGAGGCTGGGGTCATGTAAACAAATAGTGATATTAGGGGACTTCAATGTTCATTTCAATACTTCTGAGGCTGCTTGTGTTCGACTTGCGACTTTTTTGGTGGCTTTGGTCTGGCGCAAACAATCTATGAGCCTACTCGGGGAGCTTCCTCTCTGGATAATTTGTTTGTCAGTTTGGAAGTCGGGGTATGTGATTCTGGGGTATTTGACTTGGGAGTCTCAGATCACAAGGGTCAGATCCTGGAGCTCTTGATGGAAGGGCCCCCAAAAGTTGTGGAGAAAAAAAAAGTATGCAGGCCCATAACACAGCAAGGCCTGTTTGCATTCCATGGTATCTTGGATGCTGATTCTTGGAATTTTGTCACTGTGGAGGGTATGAATACGAACCAAAAATTTAATAAATTCATGAACATTTTGGAGCAAGCCTGCCTGCACTCATTTCCTGAAAGGTCCTATAGGATCAGATCAGACCAAGGAAATAACATTTCCTGGTTCAGTGAGGAGCTGAAGGCAATGCGTGAGCGACTAATGTTTTTGAGAGATCTAAGTAGACAATACGGGCATGTGAGTACTCAACATTATAAAAACTATAAAGCTGTTTATAAAAATACTATTAAACAAGCCAAAGTGCAGTCTAATGACAATCTTATTAATACTTTTAACAATCCAACTAGAACCATCTGATCATAAACGCACACAGAGGTGAAACAAAAAAATTATCAGATGTTACCCACTTGTCACCGGATGATTTCAATGACTTTTTCTCAAGCATCGCTGAGAATGTAGTTGGAGGTATTCCAAATGTGGGTAACCCACCAGATGCATATTTGTCTTCTCTTGTCCCACCTCTGGTTTCTTTTGGCTTTTCACAAGTTACATATCACGAAGTGCGGGAGGTGATTGATAGTCTCAAAATGAAAAATAGCAGGGATATTTTTGGTCTTCATATGAAAATGATAAAAACTGTCAAAAACGTTATTTTAATACCTTTAACAAAGCTTATAAGTTTGGGTTTCAGAGAGAATGTGTTCCCAGATGTTCTGAAAAAAGCCACAGTGAAACCATTTTTTAAAAAAAAGGGGATACCAACTTGCCTGAAAACTACAGACCGATATCCCTGTTGCCAATTATTTCCAAAATATTCGAGAAATGTATAGCTCTGCAACTGGCAAAGTTTTTCGAAGCAAGTGGTCTTTTCTCACCCTGTCAGTTTGGTTTCCGTCAAGGTAAAAATACGGTGATGGGTATTTTGGACCTCATCTCGGGCATCGTGAAAGCTTTTCAGGATAGGCAATATAGCACGGTCTTGTTTTGTGATCTCAGTAAGGCCTTCGACTGCGTCAACCATGGTATCGGTATCCTCCTGCAGAAGCTAGAAGCATGCAACTTTCAACCCAGCAGTATCAAACTGATAAAATCCTATCTTAATAACAGGTGCCAAAACGTGAGGTGTGATGGTGTGACATCAGCAGAGAGGGTGGTGAACATTGGTGTTCCACAGGGTTCCATTTTGGGCCCTATTCTCTTTCTCATTTACATCAATGACTTACCAGCAAATGGCGCCAGTGAGCATTTCACCCTCTATGCTGATGACACAACAATTTCTTTTGCTGGAGCCACACTAGACTCTGTGTACGCTGGATCCATGGACGCGCAGGCGAGGGCTGAAACATGGTTTGCGTCGAACAGGCTGTTGCTGAACAGAGAAAAAACCAAAAGAATGGTTTTTGCGATGAGAGATGTTGGTGACTGTGAGGATGGTCTGACGGAGGCAGTATTTTTGGGTGTCACGCTAGACTCAAAGCTACAGTGGGGACCTCATATCAACCAGGTTGCCAAAAAACTAGCAAAGGGCGTTTATGTTGTTAGGAACCTGTCAGCTTGTGTCTCTTTGCCTGTACTGAGAGTGGCATATTTTGCAATCTTTCATTCCCATATATCCTACGCGATTCTGGCCTGGGGGCACTCTGCGGGAGTTCATAGATTATTTGCGCTGCAGCGGAGAGTGGTGAGGATGATGGCACGCCTTGGTTATAGGGATGAGTGTAAGGGGGCATTTGTCTCTTTGGGAATACTTACGATTCCATCCCTGTATATTCTTGAGAATCTGCTTCTTGCAAAGAGCAGTAGGAACTATCAGCAGCATGAAAATACTCACCAATATGACACCAGGAATAAAAATAAACTTAAGCTTTTATACTGGCGCCTCAAAAGATGTCAAGACGGCCCGGGTTATTGGGCAATCAAATTTTTTTAAGTTTTACCCCAAAATATCAGAGAACTTCCCTACAATGTCTTTCATAGGAAAGTTAAGGAGATTGTTTTAAAGAACAGTTTTTATTCATTCTCTGAATTTCTAGATTTTGAATTTTAAATGAAATGTATATTGTTAATATGTGTTTTTAGCTTTTTTTTTATAATTATTATGTAAGGCAAATGTCTAGATTTAAGTTTAATGCCTCCTTGTAGTTTGTATCTATTTTGATTTTTGACGTGTGTAAACATTATTTGTACTGGCATGATTAATAAATGATTGATTGATGATTGATTGTCCTTTCTTTTGCTCATGATTCTATCTCAATCTCAACCCCACTGAAAAAAATGATCATACTGAGCCTTGTCGTTTTATTATGGTTTTTGTGGCGACAATCAATTTCCAATCTTCCTATAGTGATTCCTTGGAAGTTCCATATTAATTACAGAAACAAAATTACAAAAAAAAAAATATTTTTTGAGAATTTTTTAGTAATGGCCCTTAATTTGTTTCGAAAAGAACCCTACATTAAATAACTATCATTGAAAATCGCAAATCAAGAGTAAATTGAAATAATGTTAATGGTTATTGGCCTGTTGGTTCCATGTCCAATGTCCAAGTTATGTTATGTTAATAATAGCACGTGCCTTGCATTTAATTTATTTAAAACACCAATTACAATTATAACTTATTACTGCACCACTAATTGGGTTTCATTTTCAGTTGCTAGAGTGACTAAAAGGAAGTGTGCTTAGCTGCTTAGCTTAACAGAAATCTTATTGAATATATGACGTTAAGGTCAGATTTAAATGAATCATACGCGCATTACACCGATTTATTATCAATGGTATACATTATAAGGTCAGTGGCCTTCTATGTTAAATTTATTTATCTAGATCGCTTTTTAATGTTTCTGTTGGTTAAATATTGATTAAAAGGTAAATTCCATCGACGTAAAACACACACCAAGCATTTCAGACAATACAAACAATTTTTGTTGATTATGCAAAAATGTGTTTTTTTTTTTAGTTTATAATCTTGGACTTTATGCAGAAACACATATTTTATTATAATTATTGTAGGTATGAGTAATAATTATTGATAATGAAATATTTAAGTATATCAAAACCGCGCGTAATGGTATATTTAGCGTTATTTATGCAAAATGAATAAGTATCTGATTTTTGTGTAAAGCCATAATTTGTATATTTTTTTCTACTCAACATCCCTCCACTCAACATTTTTTTTTTAGGTTGTAGGGGAACATTAAAGAAAAAATATGTTTTAAATGTCACTACATAGTCTTATCTTACGTAGGTATATTTTTTCATGTGCTGATTTGTATTGAGATTTTATACTTCAGATCAATTTATATTAAATAGATATGAATACAAAACTAAAATATTTATGTTATAAGTGTATTATTACATAATTAATCCAGATGTTTCAGATCCGGGTTGCAAAGAGGTCAATTAAGTAATTTCCAAACATTTTTACTCAAGTTTCTCAAAAAAAATTGTTAACACTTAAATTTTCTGTTTTTTAAATTTTGCTATGGGAAATTTTAAAAACATTTCATTGTCCTTATTTTCAACTATTGGAAATATAAAATAAAATGTATTTACCAAATTTGTTCAATAGTTATAACAATATAAAGATTTCTGTTCCATTTTTATATCGGCCCTTTTTAATCCGAATCCCGTTGCGAGGGTGCGCATTTTTTAACTAACCGCCCGCACAAAATTGTCCATATTTTTCGACTAATCAATTATCGTATTTTCAAAAAAATAAGGTCTCATTCAAACAAAAAATCAAATCGAACCGAATGTAGAATTTACAAAAACGAATTTCAGTTTGGTTGATTTTTTTCCGATAAAAAGACGCGTCGAGTTGTCGGCCCGCAGGCATCAAGCAGAAGCGCCAACTGACGGTTTAAATAAACGCGAACCGTCTACAGGCCCGCCGCGCCGCACTGATAAGAAAATGAGTCCGAGAAAGATAGACGATGATACGTGAAAAAGGACAGACATCGAATACAGGGTCGGGATTTTGGCTAAGGGCAAAAAAAGGGAACTCTTATATATGATTCAGAATTGTTTGCTTGTTGCCTGTCAGATGGATGTTCTCCTACTGTAATTATAGTGGTAAGATAAAACCTGTTTTATAGATCTTTGCCATGATTTCCAGTCCGTGGGTTTGCGCCGGCAGAATGTAGATCACAAGTTTTTGCCTTAAGGAAATAGAGGGTATATTCTGGTCTGAATCTCACCTTGCCAAAGGTTGTCCAGTCTAGCTGATTTCTACGTGATATTGATTGCCATCTCGTATCAATGTCGCACTTTGAATCTATAATTTTCTATGTGGAATGAAATTATGGAAATTGCGGCCACAGTGACACGTGATCTATAATTTCTTTGTTAAAAAACAAGTGTCGTCACTGAAATGCTTTTATGTTAAGTAATAGAGCTATTAGCTATAGACACTCCATCCTATTTGCGTCCATGGCTTCATACTTCTTCTTGTTCTTATAGTGCATCTCCTATCGGATATTGCTATCATCACAGCAATCCGGACCTTGTTGATTGCAACTCTGAGCAGTTGAACATTGCTACAATTAAACCAATCCCTGCCAATGCTCCGCTTTCCACTAATCTTTCACTGGACTATCAGTTGGAGAAGCGTGTATTTCTGTGATTTCGCACTCTTTTTGCATCTGGTGCAGCACTTCGGCATTAGTAATTCCAGGAAATAAGTCACATTAATACGATAGCACTACATTTCGAAAGCTTGTAGTTTGTTTATGAGGTTTTCCTTGAGGGTGCATATTTCAACTCCATACAAAAGAGCGGAAAAAACGTAACAATGAAGCATCCGCATCCTAAGTTCCATGTTAATATCCCTTGTAAATAAATTTCCCATTTTTATAAATGTTGATCTGGCTTTCTCTATCTTTGTTCTTATGTCTCTTGTGTGATCACCCGTTTGCTCTATCCAAGTTCCTAAATATTTATGTGGGCACATTCTCTATCATGGTTTGAGGTTCAGATTTTGTGGGAACTTTAACTAAACTAACATTAACTTGGTTTTCTTAAAGTTAATTTTTAGTCCGTAATCATCACATCGATCATTTAGTTTTTCTAAAAGGTGTTGTGTGTTTTCAAGATTGCTCGTTAACAAAACGGTGTCATGAGCATATTTTATATTATTAATCACTTCCCTATTTATACCTACTCCTACTAACTCATCTTCTAAGTTTGATGGTTGGTTTCCCTAAAAATAGCTCCGCTATATAGGTTAAAGAGAAGCGACGATAGAATGCAACCTTGTCTCACACCACGACGATTCTCCATTTTTTCTGTTGGTATGTTTTCTATACCATGGTATTAGCTTTCTGGCCCCAATATAGGTTACTAATTATTCTAACGTCGTCCAAGTCAATGTTTTTGCTGATGTAACTTGTCATGTTTCGCTTTGTCAAAGGCTTTCTCGAAATCGATGTAACATGCATATACCTCATGGTTTATATCGAGACAGCCCTGGAAAGAACCTCAATCCCAATAAGTGCCCCTGGTATTTCAATTTTTTTCCAGAATCCAAACTGTGTGTTGCTTATGTGTTCCTCGAATCTTCTGTAAATTCTTTGGTGGATGATCTTTAAAAACAACTTCAAGGTGTGGCACATAAGTTCAATGGTTCAGTAATCTCAGCATTCTCTTGGATTTGGATTCTTGGATATGAGCACAAAAGTGGATATTAACCATTGTTTAGGAATTTCTTCCTTATCATAAATGCAATTAAAGTGGTCTAGCTGAATATCAATTACGTCATTATCAAAGAGTTTGATAAGCTCAATGGGTATCTAATCAAGATCAGCAGCTTTACCGGGTTTCTAGTCTCCAGGCATATACTGTTTCTGATGTTAATATTTTTAAGCGCACATTGCTTGATTCTAAGACAGACTTTAGAGAACTTTCATTATCGAATTGTTCCAACAGGTATGCTTTCCACCTTTTAAATTTGTCCCCTACGTCAGTATGTATCCTAAATAATATTACTAGCTGCATTGACCCTGTTGCATCCAGCCATTTCCTCTTTATTTTTGTGCATGTGAAAGCTGTCAAATTTCTTTTCTACTACTTCGGGGTATTTCCTCACATTGTTAGGTATTCTTCTTTTGCTTCCTCAATTTTTCTCTGTATGTACTACATCTTTATTGTCTATGCTCTTTCTCCCATAAGATCTAGAATTTCTGATGCTTAGGGCTTGTTCTTGGGTTTTTTTGCTTGTTAGATATTTTTTAACCATTGTTTCTAGCCCTGTTTATATTTGCTTCCACTTTCCATTCACACTGACTGCATTCGATGTATTGGTCTCTCATACATTCGCTGGCCTCCTTCTTAACTGTGTCTTGGATTTCAGAATTCTCAAGGAGTTTCCGATCTATATGTATAGTTGTTGGGGCCTTTTATCTTTTTCATCTTTATATTAAGCTATAACTAGGTTGTGGTGGGAATTAATATCAGCCTCTGATGGGTATGTTTTTACAGCTTTGACTGAGTTCTTATAGCGATTGACAATGAGGATGTAGTCTATTTGGTTTCTAACTGTATTTGGTGGATTTCCAGGTGTACAATCTACGATCTGGTAGTTTGAAGAAGGTTTTTGTTATCATAAGATCTCTAACTTGACAGAGCTCTGCCAGTCTATCCCCCTATTATTCCTTTGTCCCAGGCCAAAACTCCCTGTTGTGGTTCAACATTGACTGTAGTATATTATTGCTTGTAGCTTCTATCGCTTTCCAGAATTTCAGGTCAAGAAGTTTATTTTTTTCGTCAGAAAATATAAATGACAGAAATATATGAAGCATGCAAGATATATTAGGTAGATAAATCATGATCAGTACGTTGTTAAACATGAATTAACTGCAGAAATACAAACACGAACGCAGTTTGCTCTTTCTTCGCCCTATGCCTTTCTGCACATTAATTCCTGTGGTCGTGAATTCTATTTTTGATTCTTTGTTTAGTTTGTCCTATGTAGGTACACTCCTAGGTATTCCAAACAGGTAATTTTATATATCAGAAGATTCGAATTATGGTCAAAGGGTAGTTTGTCTTTCATGGAATTATAAAGATTGCCCACAGTTTTATTATGGTAGCAAACGACTCATTGAGTTTCTGTAGTCAACACTGATCTCAATTTTTCGAACAAACTTTGGGTTAGTATTGGTAAGTTTGGGCTACTTTGAGTTAGTATTGGTAATTTTAGGTTAGTATTGCTAAGTTTGGGATACTCTAAGTGACTATTGGTAAGTTTGGGTTACTTTGGGTTAGTATTGGTGAGTTTGAGTTACTTTGAGTCAGTATATTGGTAAGTTTGCGTTAGTATTGGTAAGTTTCTGATACTTTGGGCAAGAGGTGAACCACTTTGCGCAATACTGTCACAAATTCAGCGGAAATCTCGCGAAATCCTTCAAAACCCCCAGGAAATCTGCGCGCAATCTTGGAAATCGATGCGCAATCTCGCGAAATCTTTGCGAAATCCTGCGCAATCCCGCGAAATCTGTGCGAAATCCAGCGTTAGCATTGAGAAATCCCTTCAAATTGGGAAATCGGAGTCTCTTAGAAAGTTTGCACGGCAACTAAACCCAACCAATAATATGGCGAACGCGCAGATGCCAACCAAATCCATTTATTAAACATAACTTAACCTAATTCAATTTACGGGTATATGTACTACTGCAAAGAGGAGTAGTAACCTGGATTTGGAAAATCAAGCCGTTTTTTTCCAGGTAATTTGGCACCAAGAAAATGGCGCTTATGGCAATTGAATGCTTTATCTGTATCTTGGTGCCAAACACCTGCCAAAAACTTGGCTTCACTTCAGTTTCATGAGCAGAATGGCTACTCCTTATGTCCGTAGGACAGCGCTTTCCTGCTCTAAAACTACTGCACAGTTCTTGACATATGAGAAATTTTACAATTCTTAAACCACTCAACTATTGACTTCAAGTCAGCTTGCAACTTGACAACATCCTCTTTAACAGATATGGTTTTGAACAGCTTAAAATCGTCTGCATATACCAAGACAATATGTGAATTTACACTGTCAAACAAGTCTCTGATAAACAATATAAAAAGCAATTGCCCAAGTTTACTACCCTGTGGGACTCCTGAGGTTGATATATACAGGGTGGGGATTTTAACTGGAACTAATTCGCTGGAGCCTTCGGATGAAATATGTCAACAAAACGCAAAAACACGTCGATTAAGAATTTTTGCTTAAAATTTTTTACATTAATTTTTGTATACAGGGTGTTCCAAGAACAGCTGTACGGTTATCAACTTTATTTTTTTAAATGGTAGCCCCCGTATATTATGACATTTCTGGATTCTGCGGATAATTCCAGACATATTTCATGTATAATGTCATATACCTATTTTCAATTGTTTCGGAAATATTGATAGTTGAAAATTGACTTTTTGCAAATTTAAAAGCTGTGAAATCTAAACTGTTTATTTTACAGCAAAACCGATCATACATTCTTGTCTTAGTTTTTCATAAACTAACATCTGATATCAACTTTGAATTTAATCCATGATTAAAAATTCTTGTTAAATTTAAAGTTGTTGTCAAATTATTAGCCTATAAAATCGGGTTTGCTGTAAAATTAACTAAACGGTTAACTAAGACAAGAATGTATGATCGGTTTTGCTGTAAAATCAACCGTTTAGATTTCACAGCCTTCTAAATTTGCAAAAAAGTCAATTTTCAACTATCAATATTTCCGAAACAATTGAAGATAGGTATATGACATTATGCATGAAATATGTCTAGAATTATCCGCAGAATCCAAAAATGTCATAATATACAGGGGCTACTATTTAAAAACATAAAGTTGATAACTGTACAGCTGTTCTTGAAACACCCTGTATACAAAAATTAATGTGAAAAAATGTTCAGCAAAAAATCTTAATCGACGTGTTTTTGCGTTTTGTCCACATATTTCATCCGAAGGCTGTAGCGAATTAGTTCCAGTTAAAGTCCCCACCCTGTATATTCACTAGAGAAACAATCACCTATCTTAACACTATTCCTTCTCCCCATTAAATAGGATTGCAACAAATTGCAAGCTTTTCTTAACCCAAACTCAACAAATTTATTTGAGAGAACAGTGAGAACACAGTGAATCACCTTATCAAATGCCTTCTCGCAATCTGGGTACAGAACATCCAACTACCCGCCTGCCTCAACAGCCTTGAAAATTTGCTCAGAGACATAGGTTTAATAAAATGGATTTATCCTTTACAAAACCTGCTGGTTTTATACATATATTTTCTCATAAAGAATGTTTCCGTAGATTGTAGCCAAACTGTTTAACTAATAGGCCTATAATTTAGAATGTCATTCATTGCTTTTTTTTATGAATTGGAAAAATAGTTGAAAATTTTAACACATCTGGAAAGCATTCCTGCTCAACTGACATGCCAAAGAGATAAGCTAAGGGTTCTGCCAATAGTTCTGCACATCCCTTATACAGGGTGTGTAGTACTATTGGCATCAGTGTACCGGACTTCTATGGGTGATACCTTTGGTGATACTACATATGAAAATAAGAAAAAAAGTTCCTATGAACATATGCCCTAAGATGCTTTTTTGTTTTGTGAGTAATTACTTTCTACCCTTATGGAAACTACCCTTTCAGAACTGTTACGACTTTTTTTACTATCAACATTCGCTTTTAAATCGAAATGAATCCAAGAATACCAAATTTCGAAAAAAATTGTTGGCCACTGTTGTAGATGAAAATAAATAAAATCTATTATTTTCATCTTCTGTTTGAAGGGCTGTAACTTCTTTAGGGAGCATCTTTAGGGCATATGTTCATAGGAACTTTTTTTCTTATTTCCATAGATAGTATTACCCCTCGAACTCCGGTACACTTTTTTTTACACCCTGTATAAGATGGTATTTCATCGTGGCCGGTGGATTTCTTGGGTATAAGTTTTCTTATACCACTGATTTACATCAGTCTTAGTGATTTTTTCCAATGTTAAAAGTGCCCCATTCTTTATTTTCATAATGATAATTAGAGAGATTTGAAAAATCATCACCTTCAGTTTGATCACTTCCAACTGATGGCCACTCAAATCTTCATGTACCTTATTATAATATAATAAAAAAATTATCAGTGATAATATTTGCAGTGTCAAAAATGTTATTACCGACGATATTTCCAACATATACCACTTCGCAATCGCATGACAAATTCCTTTGCAATCATGCAAAATCCCGCGAAATCATACAAAATTCCTCGGAATCGCGCGAAATCCCTTGCATTTTTGCGACATTATGTGTAATTTTGCGAAATCCCGCGAAATCATGCGAAATCATTCGCAATGATGTGAAATCCCCCATTTTTCGCAATCGCGTCCCATTTTCACCCTATAGTGGTTCACCCATTGACTTTGGGTTAGTATTGGTAAGTTTAAGTTACTTTGGGTTAGTTTTGGTAAGTTTGGGTTACTTTGAGTTAGTATTGGTGAGTTTGAGTTACTTTGAGTTAGTATTGGTAAGTTTGTGATAATTTGGGTTAGTATTGGCAAGTTTGGGATACTTTGTGTTAGCATGAGAGGATAATTATTAGGATATAGGCAACATGGAGGACTACAATCCCTGAAAAATTCAGCCTATTTGGATTTATAGTTCCAGAAATAAAATCGCGTTAGCAATTTGTGGTAAAATCAATTTTTCAAACAAAATCTTATGTATGTAGGTATACGGAATTTGAAGTAATTTATTGAATTCTGTGGTGAAATATGAATTGATTGTGAAAATTGCATATTAGTGTTTGTATTACAAAATTTCAAGAGATTATTGTTCATTTGAAGCTTTAATGCTTTTAATTCAAGTTTATTCAAATTTTCCTGTGAAAGCTGATCAGAATTCAAAGAAATAATCATCTTGTTCTGGTAAAGAAAGCATAAAATCAGGTTTCTGTTTGAATGGATGCTGCAAATAAAAATTCAGTAACTTACCGGATGATTTTCTTTCTCGTACCGGCTCCTTAAAATGGTTAGTGTTTGGGTTCTGAATATTAGAATATCCAAAGAAGGAATTTTATTATCTTTCTCAGATTCAAACGTGAATCTAAGTTTATTGTGAAAACTATCAAACCCTTGAAGAACCATATGAATCTGGTCAGCAAGAATCACCAAAATCATGTCATCAACATAAATCTTCACAAGGGAAACTATACATAGACCTACTTTACTCCTTTAATCAATTAGCATAAGGGTTTATGATCATCGACACAGACAAAATTAGATGTCTAGTAAAGTAACACATAAACTGAAAAGTCGACAAGTTGCAAACTAGAGATGTTCTAGAAGATTATCGAGCAAAAAAATAACTTCAAATAACCAGTAGCTGGAATAACAAGCTCTAGACAACTTCAGAAAGAAATCAGAAAACAAACGATGAAGGCATCTCGAATCTCAATGGGATTCACTGTTAGTCAGAAATGGTTTACTGACACGAACCTGGGACAGTGCAGATGATTAATAAGGTGGTCAGAATGCAATTGGTCGTGCCCAAAACAAAAGCTGTTCTATTTTTATTAGAAGTTCATATTGGGATATCCGGAAATCATACAGATTTTACTATGGGCTAACTCTCACCATCAGAATGTTAAAACATGTTGCCGACGATGTGCAATATGTGTAGCAAGTCAGAGTCCTAAAACGCGTACTAAGGGACAAATGAAGCAGTACCACTCCTCGAACGAATGGCTGATCCACTTTCTAGAATATACAGCGGAAACTGTACCATAGATTGCTTCTGCAAGTGGTCTAGCGTTTTCGCTATTCCAAACCAAGAAGCGCCTACAGTTGCAAAAGTCCTCGTCAACAATGTTTTTTCTAGGTTTGGAATCACAATTAGTCCAGAAACGTTGCGTTCTGCTAGAATTCACAAAACCAGAACAACAGCAATACACCCACAATCAGATGGCATAAAGTTGAGAGGTCCAACAAGAAAATCAAGGAATATCTTTATGAAGCGGTTGACTAGCATTGAGACTATTTCTGATGGCATAGAGATCAGCTACACATAATACATAATAGATAAATCCAAAAGGTGTTATTTGAGTTTATTTTCTCGATTTGTGGAGAAGGTTAGTTGGCGCCCAAGAAATAGAAAGGACAAAGTTCGCAAGTGACTTAATGAAAACGAGATATGATCTACAGACGAACTCTTTATAACCCTTAAAGGAAGAAAGGCCCGTATATGATTATAGATAGTATTAATCGGATCTAACGTGGCCTCAAAATTAAGATGAAGGTAGTGCATCTTCACAGGTTGAAGGATACTCATAAGAATATATGGTCAGATCGGGTTGATGTAATGTGAGAGGAAGTAACACTGTCTCCCTGCGTCGGTTCGGCTAGATTGTATGTACCAATATTGTACACGTATACGAATCTGAAATGATTTACGACACAGCAGGAGTATGCAGAGGAATTCTATTCTAATTCAATAGTAAACAATAGAGATTCTAGAGAAGTCTCGAATAGGCACGTAGTATTATGTAGGTAAGTCAGTCAATCAGTTTGAATAAACTCCCATCCATACTGCATGTATTTTGATCTTCTCTTAAGCCTTATTATGTGTCTCATATGGCTCATAAAATATTCCTGATGAATGTAAGCCGACCAATATCCTCAATTATTTTATTGAAATAGTTTTTTTTTTCTCTCATTTTGAGTGACTATTATATTATTCAATCAATAATTCAGGCCTTTCTCTTTAATATTATAACACCTAATTTTTAAACATCAATTTTATTCAATTTGAAAACCCAAATAAACTGTTAATTCTGTCCTGTCTTTTACCCTTGGTCCCTATAACCTAGGGAACGCTTGCGCTCGATCCCTCATTTTGGCATCTAATAATACCAGAGATAATACTATAAAATAGCATGCCATTCATGTCTTCATTTCATTCCAATTCACGTTTTATATAAGGGTGGGTTTGCGTTATCATTGTCTGACACCGCACGTGTGGATTCGCACTTTTTTATTTTTCCAGAATAAAAATATCAAAGAAAAATAACTTGTAAGATTTCAAGGTGCAGCTTTGAAGAAGTTCAATTTTGTTTTTATTCTAGTTGTAACACCTATAATCTCATTTTACCAAGAAAAAAAGATCAAAAGTAAAATTTTAAATCCCTCCTTTCCATAAATGCAAATTTTGCACAGTAAAAGATACAATAAACTTTGAAGAACAATACATAATAAAAGGGTCAAATGTATAGTATTAAGGCCTTTCACACCTGACCTGTCAATATTAAAATCTGGGAGTTAAATTTTTATTGCCTCACTTAGCATTGTTAAATTTTGAATTGCTACCTACCTCCCTAGGTAATAATAGCTATGCGGTTATTCAAATTTCTATTTCCGAGATTTTGGTTTATTGAGAAATTTTTACTTTTAGCCATTCATCTATCTCTCTTGGGGATGTTCATAAAATAAGTCTGCAACCACCCCCAGGGTAAGATTTAGTGCCATGTGACTTTATTTTTCTTATAAGGATATTTCAATTTATCCGCTTGCTTATTTGTACCCTACAACTTTGCCTACACTTTAACTGTTACGCAGTAGTAAATTACTGGCCCTTAACTTTGCCCTAACTATCTATAACTTCACGCTTCACCAACGAGGAGTTAGTTATTACTTATTTAAGTTTAAAACGTTGTCGGCGGTCGGCTGAAATTTCATGTATTTTTAACTAATTTTTAATAGGTTTACGTTGGAACTTATACTTCATTTATTCCTTTGGGTATTTGTTCTTTATTAAAGACCACGACCAACTCCAGATCTAACACCACCTCATTTTCTCATATCTGTACCTATAAAATTTACATGAGCCACAAAAAAAAGGATTTAAGCTAATAAATTATTCCCTACAAAAGTCAAAGATAAATCAGAACTATATAACTATTGGGTCTTTCTCTATCCCCATCATTACAAGTTTAACACTCTTAAATGACCTGCTAACAGAGGCGTACACTAATCAAGTTATAGTCCTTTAATAATACTTGATATTAATCATCAAAATACCCTTGAAAACACGCACAGGAAGTCAAGCATTGTTTCAGTTACCCCATCTATTCTCGGTTACCTGCTCTCCCAAACAAAAGCCAAAAATCCATTATCCTTTATCTACGCCCATGTCCCTAGGAAACTGACCATTCTCAAGCGCCACACAGAACTAGACCCAAAAGAGCAAAAAGTACCACTTTACCGTATTAAGATAGAGACAGTTGGTACTTGAGTACTGACGAGAACCACCGTTAGGAGATACATACTTGGCGAGTGTGTGTTTTTTTTTGTCTATTAGATGGATTTTAAGTGTTTGTGTGGCGACTGACGATTTTATTCTGGCTTGGTGCGTTTCGTGTTGTGGTACTACTTGCGTGAGAACTGGTGCATTTTGATTTATTTTGTGGATTTAATAGATGTTTACAAGGTAAGAGTAAAAAGTTTGTTTTTGTTTGCTTAAACTTTAAACAATTTTTTTCAATGTGTAGGTCAAATGGATAATTACTCTTTCAATCACTTTTTCGGATTGACACAAGTAAAATCAAAAAAACTACTGAATTGGAAGCAAGGCGATGAAGATGAGAAATGGGCGGAAAAAGCCGTGGATTATTTGGTGAAAAAATTGAAGAAGAAAAAGGGGAATTTGGAGGAGTTGGAACGGGTGCTTTCGTCGGGGAAACCTGGAAGATGTATTACAATACCGAAGAGTATGGATGGAAGATTGCAGGTAAGAACTTTCAATTTGAATTCGTTATATACAAAAAAATCCATAGGCAAGTTGAATTTTTATTTTTAATGAAATTTAATAGGTAGGAAGTATTTTTACCTATTTCAATGCCATAGATATGAAAAACTCCATATGTCAGATAGTCGTTCTTTTCTGTATGCTGTTTTATGTAATTATTATGTAAATTATAGTTTTTGGCATCGGAGCTCACTTTGGTTAAACTTTGGCTATGGTGCATAGAAATGTTCAAACGTATTTAATTTAACGCTAATTTCAATAGATTTAATACGTCACATATTCGTTCTTTTTTTGTATGTTGCTTTACATAATTGTTACATTTGACTGACGACTTTTGTCTTTATAGTTCAATTTCATGCAAATTAGTTTTTGGCATGGAAGTTCGCTTTGGTGCATTAAATGTTCAAACGCATTTAACACTAATTTCAAAAGATTTATTTTGTATTATGCCAATTCGATTTGGTAGTAAACAAAATTAAGAAGCATAAATTTGATTTTAGTACTTTTGGCTGTCATCCAAACTTTTATATTAGCTTGACACAATGGCTTTCATCTTTGTGTCGATTTGTCGACGATAAAATTACTAAGTAGTGATTTTTTTAAAATTTTTCAGGTATCGTTCCGTAAAGGCTACCCTCACGTAATCTACTGCAGAGTATGGAGATGGCCGGATCTACAGAGTCACCACGAGCTAAAGCCGATCCCCCAATGCGAATTTCCCTTTATTCCATACAGCTTAAACAAAACGCAAACGGAAGTGTGCATCAACCCTTACCACTACGAAAGAGTAGAAATGCACATGCTGCCTCCAGTTTTGGTACCGAGGCACAACGATTTCGTGCCTGGCTATTCGATGCTGGAAGTGAATGGCGGTCATTCCAACAATTCACCGCCGAATTCGTTTAATATTGCGCATTCACCGCAACATTCGTATACCAACTCGCCAAGCCCTTCGAGTAGTATTAATTCGGATTTTAATAATGCTGCAGCATCTGAATGTAATTCTTCAGTACAAAATTTTCCAGATAATAGCATGAATTCGGAAAGTTCTTCAGAAATGACAAGAGGTAAGAAATTGTACACACTTACTACTGTTTAAAAATTTGAGACTTTTTTTCCCTCCACATTCTGATCTAGCATTTCATTGATTAAAGTTTTCCTATGTTCAATTAACTTGCCTATAGTGTTTGCCGATTTCTTCAAATTACCTACCTCATCATCCAAGTTGTATTTTTTCTATTAATTTTGTCAATCAATAATGTTTCTAGGGTCTTACTTTCCCATTTCTATTAAATCTTTTCTTGTTATGTGTTATGTTTATGTGACTAGCTCTAGTTTTCTTTCGCCATTATAGTGATTTTTTTACTGACCATGTCTTCCTTTCTTAGTAAAGTTTATTAGATTTATCTTTGAATTTAATTTCTTTTTAGTACTTACCTTAAGCTTTTCTTCGATTGTCCTTTCTATTTACTATTCTGTTTTATTTCTTTGAGTTTTCTTGATTTCTCTTTGCAAGCCTACCTATAATTTGTTCTCTGTATTCTGGTGGTCCTTCTTTGCTATATTGGACCAGGGCTTGTCTCGTCTTTATTAGTTTTTCTGCTTTATCACCTAATTCTTCGGTTTTCCGTTTTTACTGTTTTTTGACCTTGTTGCATCTGTTATTTTATCTGAGTTGTCTTTTTCTCGTATTCTGCTGTAGGTACCAAAGGTTCCTTTGTAGTTCTTATTGATATTTGTTATTTCTTTCATAAGTTCTAGGTCTTTTTTCGTTTTTTGTTTTTTATTAACTTTTTATTATTATTTTTTGTCGTTCTTTTTCTACAACTATTTATATGATGTCCCTTACCATCCTCTGATTACTGCACGTTGGAAATCGATTCAAGATCCACCCTCGTTTCCGGTTCTCTTTGTTTTCGAAGAAAGTATTCACAATTTTTAAGCTACGACTTTCACTGAACTGAAGCTTACCAGGATTTGGCGTCTTTCATTTCCTTGTCCTATCCCTATATGGGATCTATCTATCGACATTTTCACTTTTTTATAGGTAGTACCTAGTGTGTTGTGTTAGAATAACCTTTGATCAATCTTCGTGGAATGTATCTATATAAAGGATTTTTTAGCGAGTAACTGTGTTATCAAGAGCTATAACCGTACGGTTATAACCTTCACCAATGGTGTTCTGTGAAAAATTACTCCCACCTACTCCCCACGGAACAGTGTTTTTCCAATCTCAATTATTCTATAACCGCCTGTCATCTAGGTCCCTGCAGAATTTAATACCGTGTTTCAAATCCGTGATGTCATTGATTTCCCCTATTGACGTCATAACAACTTTCCCTATTCAACGTTGTCGCCCCAAAATTTGAACGGTTAGAGATTTTAGTTACCGTTTATAGCACGGTTACAAACTGTTAGTCGCTAAAAAATCCCTATAGTTTTCTATCGACTGTCTGATGATGACGCTGATATGTATATGGGTTTATGTCAATACGTCTTACGTCAAATTGTCGTAAAGTCAATTCTTCGTATACGTCAATTACTCGTAAAGTCAATTCGTCGTAGCGTTAATTCGTCGTGTACGTCTATTCGCCTCGTCGTATTTCAGGTTTAATGTTAAAAAGTATAAATTCACACTTTTTTGTTTAATTAGACATTACCAAACTTACCTACCGATAATACCCGGTTAGTTTGCATTATAAATCAGACATTACACACTAACCCATACTAACCGTGCTATTGTCGAAGTTTCATAATGTCTGATTGAAATTGCAAACTATTAAAACGTTAATTTGTCGTATACGTCAATTGGAAGTACCTATTTTAATTCGTCGTATATTAGGTATAATGTTAAAATATATAAATTTGCACTTTTTCCATTTAAATCAGACATTACCAAACTTACCGATAATAACGACGAATCACCCTGCATTGCCGTATACGTCAACCCGTCGTGTACGTCAATTTGACGTACTGGGGGGCTTTATTTGAAATTGATGCAACTTTGCTTACACGCAAATATGACGCGAATGACGTAATTTGCGATTGAAAAAGTTCATGTCAAATAACCGTGCACCAATTTTCAATCGCGAATGACGTCCTTTGCGTGTACGCAAAGTTGCATCAACTTCAAGTAAAGCCCCCCTGGGTGATTGTCTATATTTTGCACCCACACCTATCTCACCTGTTTGAAAAGATAGCCAAAAATGTCAAATGTGAATGTTATAGGTAATATCAGAAACTTTGCAATGAAGTTAGTTGCAAGTATACAGGGTGTGTTACAAAAGTGTGGCGAAGCAGAGTTATACTTTTTTAAAGGAAACACTCCATATATTATTGATCCATTGGATTAGCCTTTCAAATCTGATTCCAAATATACTAGGTTTTTTAGGTTTATTCCTCACAGTCCAGCCTCTGAATATCACATTTGAAGCAATAATGTGGATTTTTTACTCGAATGATTACCTTTATATTTTACTGGTGGTCTCTATACTTCACCTTTTTCAATAAAAATGCAATTATTCCACCCCTTTTTTTCTTATTTTTTCCCGGACTTTTAGGAATAAACCTTGAATACCTAGTACATTTGGAATCAGGTTTGGAAGGTTAATCCAATGGGTTAATAATATACGAGGTGTTCTATTGGAAAAAGTTTAATTTTGCGTTGCCACACTTTTGTTACACACCCTGTATACCTACTTGTGACTAACCTCATCGAAAACTTTCTGATATCACCTACAACTTTCACATTTGACGTTTCTGGGTATCTCTTCAAACAGGTGAGATAGGTGTTGGTGCAAAATATATAGCCCGGTACACGTCAATTCGTCGTATTTCAAGTATATTGTTATAATGTTAAAATGTATAAAACAAGAAGAAGAAGCTAGACGACAACAAGAGGCTAAACGACAACAACTAACCCAAACTTACCGATAATAATCCGGTTAGTTTGGGTTAGTTTGCAATTTTAATCTATCCCAAACTAACCGGGTTATTATCGGTAAGTTTGATAACTTCTAATTAAAATTGCAAACTATCAACACGTTGGCTACCACATGAGTCACCAGTGATGCATAAGATTCAGTTGCTTTCATACCGACAGGGATGTTTGACCCAATTTACCTCCAATACGAGCTAGTCGATGTTACTTTACAACAAATTGACGTATGTGGCGAATTGACTGACAGATTGATTTACGACGAATTGACAGTGACCCTATGTATACATACTTGTATAGCTTCAATGTATTTCTGGGATATCTGTAATCTTTAGTGGTGCGTATTCCCTCAAATCCCTCATGTAGGTTTTTTTCTCTCATGACTTATCTACTATACAAGGAAACTCACAAATGCAATGCTGTTTTCTGTTATGCTGCTTTGGTTGGCTTGTGTCCAGCCTGCCGGAATCTAGTCCTAACTTTGTTGATCATTTTCTATCATGGAAGGAATATTATCTTAAATCTTCTTCCACGCTGGATTATGTTTATACATTTTAACATTATACCTGAAATATGAAGAATTACTTATACGAAAAAATTAACAATACGGCGAATAGAAGTATACGACGAATTAACGCTACAAGGAATTGACATATACGACGAATTGACTAAGGCCGTAAGGACTTAATCCAGATCAGTTGCTAAAACCAGATTAGGAATTCTTTTTTATATGCAAATTTCCGAACTAAGCGAGATTAACCTTCAAAGTCGAAACGGTGCATACTTGTAGATGACGAATTGACGTAAGTCGAATGGACTTCCGACAAATTGACATAGACCCGTTGTTTTTCCTAAACTAACCCAAACTATGTATTATATGTTTTGATTATGGTTTCCCTATTCTTATTCATGCTTCAATAAACTCACTTTTTATTTTTTTTTCCAGTTCCATACCAAGAGCAAGATAATTGGGCTTCAATAGCTTACTACGAACTCAATCAAAGAGTCGGAGAAGTCTTCCATTGTGGCAACATGTCCGTCATAGTGGACGGTTTCACAAACCCCACCACAAACTCGGAAAGATTTTGCTTAGGCTCCTTGAGTAACATAAACAGAAACAGCGTCATAGAGAATACCAGAAGACACATTGGAAAAGGTGTCCATTTATATTACGCCAACGGTGAAGTTTACGCCGAATGCCTCTCGGACCATTCGGTTTTCGTGCAGTCGCGCAACTGCAACTACAGTCATGGATTCCATTACGCTACAGTTTGCAAAATTCCTCCAGGAAGTTCTCTGAAAATATTTGATAACGCCCAATTCGCCAGGCTTTTATATGAGTCAGTCCACCATGGATTTCAAGCAGTTTATGAGCTAACAAAAATGTGCACCATTCGTATGAGTTTTGTTAAGGGTTGGGGTAGCGAGTACCAAAGGAATGACGTCACTAGCACGCCATGTTGGGTGGAGATTCATCTTAATGGACCTTTACAGTGGTTGGATAGGGTGTTGGTGCAGATGGGCGCTCCTCATATGGGCATAACTTCTGTTTCGTAATAATAATTTGTTGTCAAGTAATGATTTTTTAAGTTATGCCAAAGACTTGCGTGTGTATTGTATTTTGTATAAAGTGTTTGTTTTTCAGCTTTTGTGATGTGCATCAGCTTCTCGTAACTTGGTTTTATTGATAGGCAGTGTAGGAAATAGGATGCAATATGAATTGATTGATGGATTGAATGATTGATTTTCTGAAAAAAAAAAAAAAAATGTACCTAGGTATAGGAATTTTTAAGGCATTATTTTTTGTGTCTGTAAATTTTCATGTAAATAAATGAGATTCTTGAAATTTCTCTTTAAATTTTAATTATCTAATTATGATGATGCCACAAAATTCTCATTTATCCACATTATACCTAGGCATTGCAAAAAACATGTTAAGTGTCTAGTTTTAAAAAGGAGTAAAAATGAACGAATGCTTATTTGACTGAAAAAAATTGGCCCTTGATTAAGAACTTATTGTAAAAATAGTTCTTATGTATCTTATTCGATTGCATGTAAATAATTTATTTAATAAAAATATTACGACATAATATTAGATTTCTATTCTAATACACTGATCAAAATGGGTACCTATCATTTGTTTAACAAATCTTATCAAATTTACCATATCGGCATATTTTTGTCGGCTTAATCGGTTTAAATATTTTATAAATAAAATGTTAAATTAGCAACAAAATTCTGATATATATTATCTTGTCCCCTAAACTATTTTGATCTGTGTATAATATGAGCTACATGTAATGCCTTCGCCAACAAGTCCTGATGACAACCCTCACAGTAAGTAGGTACAGTTTTTAAAATTTTCCTCTTCAACTAGTATGATTGGCTGTTCTTATTGTTCTCCTGTAATATCGGAAAGTATTTACCCTACTGGATAAGTGCATATTATGTTGTACCTATGTCCTAAGTTGAAAGATATCCCAGACAGCACAAAAAGTTTTAAAGACGTCTATTTCATTATGTCTGAACGTCTGAAGACCAGTAAAAGACGTCTACAAGATGTTGTTTTTATTTATACATTTATTTAATTTTTTTAGGATGCAAAATGAAAACGTCCATAAGATGTCGTAAATTCACATCTTAAAAGCAGCTAAGTATCTGTTTGTACAGCCAGGCCTAAAAGTGAATTATTATGTATTTGTATTGAAAAAAGATTCAAAGACGTCTCTTTAAAAAATCTCGTTGAAGACTTTTTTAGAATGTCATGTCCTAAAGACGTCTTTACGCAGGCGTTGGGTTTTGTAACATACGACGTCTCCAAAATGTCTTTAAGACGACATAAAGACGTCCTAAAAAGTCTTGAATGTTTTCTGTGGACATCTTAGGGACATTTTAAAGATGTTTACAGACATTTTATTATTTATATCCAAAATAAAAAGGATGCTAGTTGTAACAAAGGCTTTTATATTGCTTCCCAGTCAATCAATCACCTTCTACGATGACAGGCTAACAATCATGACACTAGTAACTAACTACAAATCTTAATGTAGATTTGTATGTATGGGTTTACCCAAATATCAATTAAGCGTTACCTTATCAACCCTTACTTACTGATAGTACCTATAACAAAGAAATTTTCTACAAAATTCGTGGCTCATTCAATTCAAAAGTTACTGGAAACCATTTAGACTGGCGAATGCTACAGAACACTTCAGAACTTCAATAAACTTTTTGGAAAGTTCAAAACACTTAAAATTCATTTCAAAATTTCCGAAAGTATTCTGTAGCGCTTCAGAACATTTTTGGAAACTTCAGAAACATTTTCGAATGCCCCAAAACATTATTCAAAAACCGATTTAGAATATTTTTAAAAGCATTTCAGAACAATTCAGAACTTTGAAACCCATGTTAGGACAATCAAAAACATTCTATAGAATCTCCAGAAATATAGGGTGTCCCAGCCGAGAGTGACCCATTTCAAATACTTAGAACTTGAACCAGGTGTGCTAAACTTGCGATTTGTGCCATACAGGGCGAGTAAAAAAAAAATCCGTTTTTCAACATCGAAACTCTCCACTATTTCTAATGGAACACCCTGTCACCCTATCACAACGTCAAAAAAAAGATTCCTGTTCAAGGTATCTATGAACCAATAGACATCGTCCCTAAAACTTAAGTTTTAGCCGTAAAAATCAAAATCGAAATCTTGGTATTTTTGCAAACGCATATTTTCAAAGCTTGGAACTTATGTTTGCCTAATAAAAAAATAATAACAACTGCATGAAACTATACAAAATGCTGTAGGTACCTGTATGTATATGTTAGCCATTCTGTTCCAGGCATTTATGGATCAGTAAATGGTTGGATGAATTGTGTAACATTTCCTGGAGAATCGCTTCAATGACATTACAAATGTTCCGCTCAAGATCTTCCAGGCTATTTGAGCAAAGTATTACCGCATCTTTCCTTGACATAACTCCAGAGAAAAAAGTCTAGAACTCTCAAATCAAGAGAGTAAGGTGTCCATTATATAGGATCAGCTCTCCTTATCTGTCTTTCCCCAAATGCCATATCTGGTGATTCCTTTGCTATGAAAGAATAATGAGGTGGGGCCACCATCCAGCTGAAAATAGATATCATCCAAGATAACCTCCTGTCTTAACTGTGGAAAAAAGAACATATCAGTGTATACAGTTTATGTTATGTTGGTTCATGAATGAAAATGGACTGTATTTTTTCTCAATAGAGATTGCACACCAAACTGTTACTGTTGGGGTATCTCTATTTAATGAGTTCCAGAGAAAATACTTTGGAACTCGTTAAATTTGATATCAAGTTCTTACAGCATGAAGTTGCATGCGTTTGCAAAAATACCAAGATTTCGATTTTGATTTTTTTAGGCTAAAACTTAAATTTTTAGGAAATATCTATTGGTTCATGGATACCTTAAACATGAATCTTTTTTTTGACGTGATACACAGGGTGTTCCATTAGAAATAGTGGAGAATGTCGATATTGAAAAACGGATTTTTTTTTACTCGCCTTGTATAGGTTTCAAAAAATTTTGCAACCTACCAAAAAAAACCTGAGGTCATTGCCTTAGACCAAGAGAAATCAAATGGCCCAAACCGCAGGTAGCTAGCTCACCTGGTTTAAAAGTTATAGGCATTTAAAATGGGTCACTCTCGGCTAGGACACCCTGTCTTTTGGAAAGAGCCAGAATCTTAGGATTCAGGCTGGAAGTTACGAAACGCCTTTTAGAAGGCGTTCAAGAGCGAATTTAAATTGCTGTAGAATCATAATTCTCAGGAGCATTTTGGAACAATTTAGAAGCTTCAGAGTTATTTCAGAAGAATTAGGATTCAATTTAGAAGTGGAAACCTTTAGGAACTCTTTTTGAACCAATTTAGAACACTTTGGAGCTCTAAATACTTAAAAATCTGTCAGACAAATTAAGCAATTAGGTTCTGAAAAGCTTTTAAAATGCTCCAGAACTCTTCAAGCCAAGTTAGAACACTTTAGAACTTCAATGGGCCATTTGGGACGTTTCAAAACACTTTCCAGCAGCATTTTGAAAAGCTTCAGACAGTGGCGACGCGTGACTAGCAGTCTGGTGGGGAGGATGGGTAAATGGTATGGGGGTGCCCTCCGAAAAAGCGCCTCAGGCGAATTTTTTTTGCAAATTTCAAGGTCATTCACTTTTCCAGAACAATTATTTCCTTTGTGAGAAAAATAAAACAAAACAAAAATGTATTTTCTTCAATATATTATATATTTTCTTTTGAGTATCGTGATTTTTCTCTTGATAATTCGATCCTGGGGGGGTAATTACCCCCATTACCCCCCCCCCCCCCCCCCCCGACGCGACGCCCCTGGCTTCAGAACAATTTAAAAACCTCAGAATTATTTCAGAGTGCGCCTGCAATAGACAATAATTGACAGTTATGGGAAGTGAGGAAATGCTATTCTCTTAATTCAAATTCTTTAATTTTTGTAATTTATCTTATTCCATGCAAGCTCTTGATTTTTCAATCGCACTTCTTTTTTCCCTCATGAAACCTTCTCGTGGATTCAAGGATTCAAAGGGAACATGATATATTGAGTGGATAAAAACATGCCACTCCGGGCCCTATTCCACTAAAGTAGAAATTTGTAAATTGTCTACGGGCAAATCAAAATACAGCGATAGGAAGAGATATACTGGCGCACAACACACAACAGATTCTTCATGCCATCGAAGATAATTTAAACATGAAAGAAATGAAGAACAACCTGGGAGAAATAGTTACAGACCAAACAGATATAGTTACTGTGATACAGGACCTCTACCAAACCCTGTACAGTCAGTCCGTCCCGCAGCCAAACCAAACAGAACAAAAACCGACCATCTTGAACGTGGGCTCAGAAGAAATTCCCGAAAAAGATGGCCCTGAGCTCAGGGCAGCGCTAAACTCGATTAAAAACCGTAAAACATCTGGAGAGGACCGCGTAACAGCGAAATGCTGAAAGGTGGATCGGAAACACTGGAAAAACAATGCTTATATTGCTGAACAAATGTCTCGAAGAAGGCAAGATTCCCAAGATGTGGCAAAATGCCGAGGTAATACTTCTATTTAAGAAAGGTGACCCTATAAATGTCGAAAATTACCGTCCAATCAGCTTACTTACTACATTGTACAAACTGCTGACGAAGATACTAACAATTCGCCTGGACAGAAAGTTTTGACCTTTACCAACCTATAGAGCAGGCCGGTTTTAGAAAAGGGTACAGCACAGACGACCATATCCAAGCAGTTCGCACACTAATAGAGAAATAAACGGAATATAACGTGCCTCTGCATATGGCATTCGTTGATTATCAAAAGGCCTTCGACTCTATTGAGATATGGGCAGTGTTATGAATGCCATGAACAGGGCAAGAATGCTCAGACTTAATTGAACATATTTATAAAAATGCAACGTTCCAAGTTAATATCAAGGTAGATCTACGAACTGAAAAAATTAACATCCACAGAGGAGTGCGGCAGGGCGACACGATTTCCCCAAAACTCTTCACCCTGGCACTGGAGGACATATTCAAAAACCTGAGGTGGAAACAAAAAGGTGTGTGTATAGACGGAAATTACCTGAATCATTCACGTTTCGCAGACGACATTGTATTTATGAGCCAAGACATAAACGAACTGGAGGAAATGATAAGCGCAAGCTTCAGAGAATGTTGGCCTGCAGATGAACTTCCAGAAGACTAAAATCCTCTTTCATGAAAATGTCCAAATAACATTAGATAACCACCACTTGGAAACCGTGGAGCAGTACATCTATCTGGGACATAATATCAAATTGGGCAAGGACAACCAAACAGCGGAAGTCACAAAGCGAATCGGCTTAACCAGAAACTAAACCATATTCTCAGACCGTAAAGTCCCAACCTGCCTCAAGAGAAAAGTGTATGATGCGTGCATTCTCCCCTTTGCAACTTACGGCCTAGAGACCACTACTCTCACGGTCAACAGCATAAGCCGTTTAAGAGTCTGCCAGAGCAATGGAGCGAGCGATGCTAGGGATCAGCCTGAGGGATAAAATACGCAAAACGGAAATTCGCAAACGCACTAATGTATCGGGTGTCATAGAACGGATTGCAAGATCGAGGTGGCGATGGGCAGGTCATGTTGCCCGAGATGAGCTGAAATGGACCAAGAAAATAATGCAGTGGAGACCCAGAGAGACAAATAGAAGTGTTGGTAGACCCCAGGCGAGATGGCGGAATGACCTACAGCTGCTAGCCGGGAAGAACTGGATGCACACCGCCCAAAACAGATCGACCTGGAAAAAGATGGAGGAGGCCTATGTTCAGCAGTGGACGTCTAAAGGCTGAAAAAGAAGAAGAAGAAGAAATCAAAATATTTGGGTACATATACCTAGCCTTTAACATCCTGCGGTTCATGGCTCATGTCCCTCAGCATAAAAAACATCCAGAAACATTTTTTCAAATAAATTATTTTTATTGTCAAATTAGTAAAAAAAAATCAAATCAAAAAATAGATTAGACAATAATTGAAAATAATAAAATATTTATAAAAAAAAATAAAATACGTATCACAATTAGGAATTACATTTAGATAATACTAACTAAAGGGAGATTCTAAAACGGTTTAGTAGATATACAACAATGAAGAAAAACAAAATTTAATAAAAATTAAATAAGAACAAAGTTTTTGATAAAAATGCTTCAAATGAGTCTATCAAGTAGGTATTGAGTTTACAAAATGAAATTAAATTATTCTGAAAATTTTATTTAGGCAGTTTTAGCAGTAGTGGTGGTAGTCGCATCTTCAGTAGAACCTTCGGGAATGGGGGCTACAGTTGGAATTTCGGGATATTCAAGTTTGGCTCCTTCTTCGCATTTGAAAGTTGGACAACAAGCGGGGAATGGAGCGGTTTTGTTGGTTTTATCTACAAATAAATATCAATATTAACACACATGATAGAAGAACAAATTAACAAATGTTTATGATGCTAGGTAATTTTGACATTAAAGTTGTTGGGTCAGACAAGATATGGAAATATATTAATGGAAGGATAATGAATTTATAGACTATAGTATAAACGATATAGAAAAGAATCATCTCGGAAACATAAGAATTAGATGCAAAATAAAATAGCCCAGATATTTCAAACGGTGACCCGATTTTCAACCTCAATAATGGTACTTAGGTCAAAGTTACTTAGGTGTATGATTGGTTTGGAACCATCAACATAAAATTATTGGATTTTGTTATTAGGTATACCTTCGTCAAGTTTGCATTTGTCGTTAGCCAAAGGCAAAGGTCCACAGTCTTCGACCAATTCCAAAAGACGTGGCGGCTGGTCTTCGGAAACGACACAAGTGGAACGGCCACAGAACGGGAACAGTTCCCAAGTTTTACCTGGTTCTACTGTGGCACATTTGGTTGAAGCGAAGCACATCCCTGGGAAATCTAAAATAAAAAAAAAAAAAAAGAATTATTTTCATGTGAGAGTAATTAGGATATTATAATGGATAAAATTAACAATACTAGTCTATTGAATAAAGGAAGTGTAGTAAAAATTGGGGCTTTGTGAAAAACTTCTCGAGCGGAAAATGCGGATGTCGACAAATAAATAGAAGGAAATGCGCCAATTATGATTCATAGTTTGTTTCGAAAAGATGCAAGGTAATAAAAAAAGGAAATTGATCATGTGAAAGCACTGTATAGAGTGAGTACCTTCTTATAGTTATTCACCTATTGAACAAATTTTTCTCAATGTCCATTTATATAATAATTGCCTACGAGTACATTGAATCAAACACAATAAGTACATGAGTTGGAGGAGACCCACAAAAAAAGTTACTTAGACTTTGTTACAAATTAATAAAAGCGGTACCGAAGGTCAGCAACCAGCCTAAGACAAAGGCGTGGTAGGTAGGTACGTGCTTACATTTTGCAAGCGTCGAGCTGCATAAATACGAGACTTTAAGCCAATTTTCGGGCAAATGGATGAAATGTCAAGGAGAACAAATAACCTTTAATAACTTTTAAAAAAATATACCCGAATTTCTCTTTTTGTTGCTTTATGATACTTGTGAACAATGTTTTGAACTTAAAATCAAATGTCATCCGCAATTCGAATGCCAACTTTCATTTTTGCATTTCAAGCCGAATTATTTCTGTTGCAGATCTGCTACTTATAACGATTTAATTAGTTAATTCAATTAATGCGACTCTAATGAAGTAATATTATTGCAGCAATTATTATTACCATATTAACTCTTATACTATTGTGAAACATTAGTAGAAAAAAGCCGCTTACTTTCTAATATGCACATCATCAATGGTTTTGTATATTATGTTTGGTTTTTATGTATATCTGGGCGCTTTCTAGATAAATGTTACTTTCCATCTACCCATCTATGGTTTATGTAATGCTAATGGTACCTACTCTGTGGGCTGGCAAAAATAAAATATTCTATGTTGTATAAAATTATGGGTCTTATAGATTTTATTTTATACAACGGGGTGTTACAAATTTCAAAACTTCGTTATAGATTGAAGAAGTAGGTAGGCAATGTCTCAAAGTGGAGCTTTAATTCAATTCCAAAAGAAAACACACAAACTCTTCCTCCACAAAAAGCTTTAATCCCGTTAAAGTTTCGAGGATAGAAATCCTTATCATCAGGTGCAAGTTTGCTTATATAAGTTTTACAGGTCGCTATAGACTTCGCATTCGGCAGAGGAAAAAAACAGGAAGTTTAACGGGAATAAAGTATTTTGTGGAGGAAGACGTAGATACTTTGTGCTTCTTTTGAAATTATACTTCGTTATAGGCTTTCACAAGTTGGGTTTTAAGCTTTATCAAGTCTATATTCCCAAATCCCAACATCAGTATCTTGTTTTCTTTTGAACGACCAAATGCTATCTATTTTATATTCATTGCCACCCTGTATGGGCCATAAAAACAAAGATAAATTCTAATTCGAACCACCTTGTAAAGTTAACAACAGAAAAAAACTTTCCGTCAATGTCGATTCAACATTTTCTACTCGCTTTGGTCTTGAGTCTGGAACGGATTGTATTAGCTAGCGATAACTGAAACCTTGAATAAATAATGAGTTTTCTAAGAAATTTAAAGCTTAAAAACCATCTGAACATCTCACTTCAATTCAGGAATTATCCCCATTGTATGCATCGAATGTCTTAACAAGAATGACTGTATTACTGGTTTTGGAATGGGAAATAAGTCCAGAGGGTTATGGTTTTTCTAGAACACCCAATCGTGATTTATTTTGAAATTAGACAAGGTACGGGAATTTTGATTTCGTCACCGGACTTTATATTTAAAATCAAGTTTCGAGAAAGACACAGAGTATCCTATGAAGTACAGACGAAAGCAAACAGTGGAAATGGAGCAAGTAAATCAAATCAAATGTTGTTGGAAAAGACAAGAAACAAGAACAAAGTTGAAGAGAAAAGGAAAGACAAGAATAGGAAGACCAGAGACAGAAATAAAAAAAAAATGAGGAAGCTCGAGGGTGGAAAAAAATACGAGAAGAACAGGATCGGCTCCAGAAAATTTCTTAATTCATCGATAATGAATTCAAACCGCAATCTCTGAGGTACAAACCCGACTACAAGATATCCAAACTGAATATCAAACGAGGGGTAGTTTTTATACTCCAGATTGCTGTTTTAGGGGAAATCATGGGTGATTACCAGTATTATTGCCCGAGAGTTCTTCTGTTAACATAATCTCAAAAATTTAAAGATTTTCGAAAACTGCGCATTTGCTTGAAATTCACTGATTTCCTAAAGATTTCACCCACCCTGAGATTTCCCCTGATCTCCTCATGATTTCCTTATGATTGTCTTAGGTTTCCTCCTAATTTCCCCTAATTTGTAATCAGATTTCCCTTGCTGAGAAGTGAACCGCAGGTCAGTTTTTGTACACCAGATTGCGGTGTTAGAAGAAATCATAGATGATTTCCCCTCATTTCTTGATTACCAGTAGGATTGCCCAAGAGTTCCCCTGTTAACATAACCTCAAAGTATAAAGATTTTTGAAAACTGCGCATGCATTTGATCTAGAAATTGTCCGATTTCCTTAAGATTTCCTCCGAGATCCTTAAGATTTCCCGCGAGATCCTTAAGATTTCCCTTAATTTCCTTAGATTTCCTCTTGATTTTCCCTAATTTGTACACCCAGATTTCTATTGCGGTTTACCCCTCGATATCTAAAGTTTTCTCAATACAAAAAAAAGGACCAATAGCAGAAATTGAAGAAACAGTGAGGAAACTTTTGTAAGAAATACGAAAGTCTGTTACCATAAGCAATGAAGCAAATTAGAAAATTATTGGGTAACATTGTGAAAGATGGAAGAAGACAGTGTTGCCAGGTGTGTTTTGTCAGTAGATTACCAGTCTAAATATCAGTAGACAGATGGCTTGTTAAAGGGGTAAACCATTAGGGTATAGGTACTCAATTAATTATTTTAACTACTTACGTTTTTTCAAATCATTAAATCATTAGACTGTGTATTAGACTATGAAAACTTGCATTAGAAAATCAAACACCAATACTACTTATGAGAAATAGTTTATTAAGATTAAGACACATGAGATATTCCTATTAAATATGCACTACCTATGGGATGCCCTATATATTTGGTTTTATATTCTTGAAGAGTACAATTTTCCGATTCCAAAACTATATGGTTTGTTTATTTTTGGTTGAGCCGGCTCCAACACATTTGGTTTTAAAAAATTTAAAAATACTATCAGAGAAACCAAGTAACTACCTAAAAAATTTCCCCTGCAGCTTTCACCTGTACAGGTAGAATGGTTCACCAAATCACAAAATTAGAAGAATGAAATATAGGGCATCCCATTTGAAAAAAGCTTGAAGCATGCAAAATTTCACATTTCCGACATTCAAATTTTTTTTAATTTTAAATGGCTGAGTCCACCCATAAGTTCCGCAACAATCAACTCGTTTGTACTTGAATAACTTGTCACAATATATTATTAGTTTGATAAAGTAACATTACTAATTCCTGTTGAAAAGCGAATTGACAAAAAGTGGATAATCTTACAAATTCTGACTTTATATAATAAGTTATTGTTCAAGTACAAATAAGTGGATTGTTGCGGAACTTATTGGTGGACCTCTGCGGGACGAGCGCAGCGAGTTCCGCAGCCATCTACTCCCCAATATACTGTTGAACTGTTCAAGTAAGACATTGACCTGAAACATGTAGTTTTTGAACTAATAATAAAAACTCATATTTGAGTGAGTCAGGTTAATATAGTAATTAAATAACATATTGATGAATAGATGGCTGCGGAACTCGCTGCGCTCGTCCCGCAGAGGTCCACACATAAGTTCCGAAACAATTCACTCGTTTGTACTTGAATAACTTGTCAAAATATATTACTAGTTTGGTAAAGTAACATTACTAATTCGTGTTGAAAGGTGAATTGACACAAAGGAAATAATCATAATCTTACAAATTTTGACTTTATATAATAAGTTATTGTTCAAGTATAAATAAGTGGATTATTGTCTAACTTATGGGTGGACCTCTGCGGTATAAACGAGTGGATTGTTGCGGAACTTATGGGTGGACCCAGCCATCTATTCACCAATATGTTGTTCAAGTACGATACTAACCTGACTCACTCAAATGTGAGTTATTCTCATTGGTTTAAAAAATACACGTTTCAGGTGAGTGTCTTATTTGAACAGGTCAACAGTATCGGGTCTTCAAAAAAAAAAACCAATCAAAGATTGCTTTGGTTACGATAACGTACGTCGCATTATTGTTTTTTTATTGGTCAGGATTTTTGACATGACATTTTGACATTAAATTTCATTGACCGACATTGTCAAAATTAAAGAAAAATATTGCTAAGACGTACGTTTAGAAAACCATAGCAATCTTTGATTGGTTTTTTTTTTGAAGACCCGATATATTGGTGAGTAGATGGCTGCGGAACTCGCCAGAGGTCCACCCATAAGTTCCGCAACAATTCACTCATTTGTACTTGAATAACTTGTTACAATATATATATATACAGGGTGTATATTTTAAGTGATACCACTATTGCTAGATTGTGGTAAGAGCTACAAGGTCGGTTAAATTAGAAAAAAGTTGCCTTTTTTGATGCCCATTCTAGATTTGTTTACAGTATTGCCAAATTCCTTTTACTTCACGAAATACAGGGTGATTTCTAAAAAGAGCCTAAAATTATTTCATCAATTATTTCGAAAACTATTGATATTCGAGACACAATTTAAATTTGAAAGTTTTATAATTTTTTTCACTCTACAACATGGCATATTCAAATTTTAAATCCGACGTTTCGTGATCGAGCTACCATCATCAACTTAATTTTTTTAAATACGGACCTAAATTTTTTTTGCAATTTTTAGAAAGGGAACAAAGGGCGCTTTCTTAAAATGACATAAAAAATCCAGGTCCGTATTTAAAAAAATTTAGTTGATGATGCTAGCTCGATCACGAAACGTCGGAATTGAAATTTGAAGATGCCATGTTGTAGAGCAAAAAAAATTATAAGCCTTTCAAATTTAAATTGTATCTCAAAAATCAATAGTTTTCGAAATAATTGATGAAATATTTTTGGGCATTTTTTAGAAATTACCCTGTATTTCATAAACTAAAAAGAATTTGGCAGCACTGTAAACGAGTCTTGAATAGGCGACAAAAAGGCAGCTTTTTTCTAATTTAACCTCCCTTGTAGCTCTTACCGTTTCGGTTATAGCAATAGTGGTATCACTTAAAATATACACCCTGATATATAAGTACAGAGTGTTTTTTTATATATTGACACCCCACCTACCTTTACCTTTACAAGTAAATGAAAGGTGTAAATACAAAAGTTGTACAGTATTGGCTAAATTTTTAGAATCCATGGTCAGAAATAAAAATTAAATGTCAGAAATGTGAAATGTTGCATGTTTTCAGCTTTTTTCAAACGGGAGTACTTATGCAGTAGTCTAGTTTTATAAAAGCAGGTAAAACAGGCTACAGTTAGTTGTACAGCATAACGCTATGTGACCAAATAACTAACCAACAACAATGCATGTCTTTACACAACTGGTAAGACAAAAGGCAAATAAACAAGACAACAGGACACAACACAAACACCCACGAATGCCGGAGATTTCCTAGTTAGGTTGAGTGCAGCACTGCAGTGCCTGCACTGTGAGCGTTCGATTGTTTCAATACAAATCACACCGGACTGATCGGAGTAATAGGGCGGACGTCGTTCAGAGGACACTCCTAGAAGTCCTAGCCCAAAAGTCGCGTATGAAATTATTGCTGTGATATTCTCATACAAGATTTTAATTTAAAAAATATCATAAAAAGCAGGTAAATAATGACAACGGCTTTTACCAGTGGCCGAATCAGTAGATCTACTGATAAATCAGTAGACCTGGCAATACCGGAAGAAGAGGACATTAAACATGACGAAAGCTACTGCTGAAATTTTGATTTGCTTTCCAGGTTTCGGTGTACAAGTTGCAACAGTACCTAGGGTTTTGAAATCAAAAATCGTTCTGGTAAACTTTATAACAATGTAGATGCTTTATTCATTATTCAAGCCACCATGCCCAGTTCAATGTTCAATGGAAGAGAACTGTCTCAGAACTGATCATCGTGGAGAATGAGTTCAAGAATATACTTCCAAAAAGCTTAAATTAGGAATCAATTAGAATAAGAATGTGACATTAAACCATTTTTTAACCCAAAGAAAACCGTCTATAGATTGCGAACAAACTGGAAAAAGAAATGTTCATTCAGCGAAGAAATAAAAACTGGGAACAAGAGGATTAGGGATACTGATGACTAATTTCTTATACAATTTATTGAAACATGGGTACATCCACCCACATCTGGTTAGAGATAATAATATACATTTCAAAGTGACATCAAAAATGTCGCAATTTCTTTTTTACACGCAATCAATTGTATTAATTTCACGTAAGTACGACTATAATTTTCACTTGTGCAATATCGAAGCAATACGAAGAGCTCACTTACAATAGATAATTATTTATAATAATATATTGTTCGTAACCGGTGAACGGATTGAAGACTGACGGATACCTACTTAGACTATAATTATTATTGCTCTGATGCAATTTTTAATTGAAATAAGTAGTAGGTAATGATATACGGCAAACATGGTCTATCCAGATTTAAAATTAAAAGCAACTATCCCAATTTATTGTTGACCTTATTATAAAAGTGAATCAAGAGGAAGTACGCTCTGTAATTTTCTAAAAAAGGTCTAATTTAGCTGTTTGAGGGACGACAAAAAAGTGTTTAATGGGACACGGTTTAACGCCTTTGTTTCATTACATTTGATCCGAAAATCCTACACATTTGTGTCAATGACTATACTTAAAAACATTAGACGATAGTTGAATAACGTCGTCTATTGTATCTCTGATGGAAGCTTATTTTTATGGAGAATAAAAGTTAGAGAGAAAAATATAATTTTGGACAGTTTTTGATAATATAACATTATCTTTGATAATTGATTACAGCTCCATCAAAACTGATATTTGTTGTGTAGCTTTGAATCAACTTTTGAACCTATTCAAAATCGATATTTTGTAAGTTGTTTTCGAAATCATATTCTGAGTATCAAGTGGGGATATCTAAATAAACTACATATTTTCATAGCCTCTATTATTCCATTAGAGTTACAATGTGAGAGAAAACTTTGATTCATCATCTTTTGCAATAGTTTCCAAGATATTGGCTTTTAAACATTTTTGATAAATACTTACCTGGTACTTCAGAAAATAGTAATGGTCTGATTCACATAATTTTATGAAATTAAGACAAATTCGCATATATTAACTAAACGTTTTTATAATGAAGAAAACTTCCTAAATAAACCTCTATAAATGTAAGGAAAATCAATTTTTGATGACTTTTTCTAATAATCTAAATCACAAATGACACCAAAAAACTTTTCGCTTAATCAAACATATTGATTATTGGAAAAGTGCAACATGTTTAAGTGGCTGACAGCAGAACCATTGCTAGAATCTACTAAAATATATCCATCTGCAAGTTTTAATTTCTAATACTGAAACATTTTTCATAAAGGCAATACCAGGAAATTTGAGAAAGCATGAAGCAGTAAAATGAAATCCAAATATTTCTTCGGATTGCCTCATTCATTCTTGCATAACTACCAATTTCCTCAGTGGGGTAATAATCAACCCTTAGATAATTGAAACTTAATTTAGGCAAAAGTTACCTCTTAAAACATCAGCAGGAATCAACCTCTTAAACGTCTTGGGTCTTTCGACTTCAACAGTTTTGGTTTCCTCTTTCTTTTCATCAGCACCGTACACGGCTACAGCCAAAATCGCGAAAACAACAAAAACTTTCATTTTTAATTTTGTATTTTTTTTTTTTAAGAGTTAAGACACACAAGCCCGGTTAAGTTTAGGTCGTACCAACTGAATGGTACCGGCGTCGTGAGTTCGGTTTTATAGGCTGCGTTGGTCCTGATGGTGGAAGGAGAGGCGATTGGTGAGAGCAAGACGAGGGAAAATTTATTTTAGCGTTTTTGGGTTGAAATAATAATAATAATTATTATTTTCGCTGAAATCTTTTTTTTTAGTGGAAAATCTCAAGGGCGACACAAAGGAACCTTGGAAATAGTGTTTGTTTTTAGGTAATTCTGGAAAACCATTGTATTGCGTCTGGGTCAGTTAGGTAATTTAAAATTGAATAATTTTTATGTAAGTAATGTTTATAATTTGTGATTCTAAGAATATTGTCTATGATGGAAAATTACTTGTAGCTGGTAAGTTTTTGATAACGATCTCAAATTGTTAAAAAACTTGTTCCAACGAGTGGCAATTCGTTAGAAGGTTAATCAATGCATCTTTTTTTTCCAGTTCTTCGGCAATCCATTGTCAGCTTTAAAATTCAATCTCTCTGCTAGAATCGATTTGCTACTGGTCTACTTTTAACTAACTATACATTTTTATTGAAAACTTGTGAAGAGAATATTTTGTCTTTGGTTAAAACTATTTCCATTATGTGCTTTGAATGAACAAGCATTCACGACAATTTTACAGAGAATTCTTGGATTAATGGTTTTGTATATGAAGCGCGTAGGTAGTTTAGAAGAATGCAGTTTTGGTGGTTATATCCAAAATGCATAACGGTCACATTACTTTCGCGTATTTCAACGTCCGATCTCTCTGTGCTAAATTTAATGATTTTTCTGGATTTTTGAGTGATAGCTCATATGACGTCATAGGCCTTTCAGAAACTTGGCTTTCTGACAATATTATCAGCAGTGGTCTAACCATTAATGATTTCAATTTGGTTAGAAGGGATCGTAATGGAAGAGGGAGCGGCGTGGGCTTTTATAAGAAATAACTCGAAATTTTCTGTCTTATGTGTCCAGAATGCCTGTCTGCGATATGCTTACGGTGTAAGAAAATTTGACCATATATCTCCATTTTTTATCCAGTCTGGTTAGTTAAATTTGTCCGAAAGATTTTTTAGCCACCTGTCAACTTTGGTTTATAAAATCAATAAGCTTAACGCCCCTAAGTATCTTGCCAAAAAAACTGGTCAAACGATCTGACATACATGAGAGACACACTCGTCAGTGTGACACACTTTCCATGCCCCGACATACCACGAGCCTCTTCCAATGATCTTTCAGATTCAACGCGGTTTCTGTTTTTAATTCCTTGCCTGATGACGTCAGAAAAGCTAACTCTCTAGAGATGTTAGGCAGGGAGTTGAGGGCTTTGGTGTTCGCCCAGAAAAATCGAGATCGAAGATAGTGTAGAAATTGGTTTAGAATAGTTTATTTTAGTATTTAGTATTAAATAAGTATCGGTAAAAACTCACCAATTGTTAGTATCGAGTTCCAAGGTGGTTGCATGAGCAGCTTAAGTTGGATACCGCCACCCCTTGTAAATGTTATGTTAGTTATTCTAAATAAAGGCATTTATTATTACTTATTATTATTAGTTGCAGTGCAGTTTAAATAAATAAAGAAAATTCAAAGAGTCACCTTAGGATAAATAAGGAAGCTAATCTTGGATAAAGTTGAAGCTATGTAGGTAATTACTCGTTTTCAGGAAAATCTCAGTCAACCATGATTTTCATGAAATGGCCTACATCTTTTCTTAACAAAAACCTCTTTTTAATACACCGAGCTGGTACTTTTAACACAAAATAATTGTAATTAGCTAAAAAAAAACTTGAGAACCAACATCGATCGAAACCTAATGGAAGTTCGAAACTAAGAATAACTCAGTGGAGCGGAGTTACAATAGGTAGGTATATTTTTAAAGAGCTCAATGAACTATTACGAGGGTTTGCAAACTTAATTCGAACAATACTGGCATAATGTCCGATATTGGTTACCAGCAATGCATAACGAAAACCGGAAACACGATTCTGCACAATGTATGAATCGACAAGCTGGTTTACTGCCAATAATAATAATAATTTTAAATCGCTTTCCAATAAAACCCAAACAAAAAAAATCGAATATTTATTAGTATCAGTAATTCAGAATGCATTCAGTCAGACAGAGAAATCAAGGAAGTACCTTCGATATTGTTCCATTTACTTTTTACAATAACATTAAACAAGCCAGAAACGAATTTAATGGGTTGCCAAAATGAATTCCACCATTGAAACTTGTCCCGATTTTGGTAAGCACATACCTAATGGACAGTAACGCCTACTGTCAACAACTTTCTTCCTTGGTCGCCAGATTTTTAAATTTATACAGAGTGTCCACTTAAGTTCGCAGCATATGGGAAACCTTTTCATTATCGATTTTACGAAAAAAAGTTATTTTTAGTAAAAGTTTCTGCTTCTTGAAAAAATAATATTAAACTATTAATTTCAGGCTGGTCAGAAAATAGAAAAATATATAGAGTGTCTCCTAAGTACGGTTCGTTACTTCAGGATGTGATTCCTTGATTCCTTACAATATTTTAGGAAAAAAAGTTTCCATAAGCATTTGTCCGGAAATGCGTAATTTCTGAGATACAGGGTTTCAAAGTTTTTAAAAAATCGGTTATACATACCTATTATAGTTAGGTACCTACATTTTAGCAGCTATTATAAATTTCTATAAACATGTATATCATCATTGGGAAATTAATGAACAAAAGCATCTAAAACTTGACTTTTTAAATTTTGATATAATTCCATATATCCTCTGACCATGCACCAAAAATAAAGCCTATACACTATAGATCTACTAAACGACAAAAAACCTTAGTCAACAATAAATCACTGACGCTAATTATTATATTGCCCAGGTTCATATTTGCAGGAATACTTGACACTGGATGGTAATGACCCAAATTGAGAACAAACACAAAAAGACAATGGATATAATTACTGTTATGCGGTTCTATTGTATTTTTGCATTAGTTTTTCTAATAATGGAAATGTTAGTTTCAGAAAAAAAATATTTACCTACCATCCTTTGTAGAGATTTAAAACTATTGGCCATATAAAAGTTATTTTTGAAAGAAATTAATTAATCATTAATTTGAAAGTTAAATAAATTCTCAACTCAATTAGCAGCCTTGATCAGTCTTTGGTGACAAATCTATATCTATATTAATTGATTTTATTTGTTATATCCATGTCTTTACATAATCATAATAAGAAAACAAACCTGTTGAAAATAAAACTCAAGGCCGGTTTATTTGACAATCAAACTTTGACTGATCATATGAAGAGAATGAAGCAAAATGTTTTTAATGAATCCATGCAAAATACGTCACCAATAAGTTATGTAAGTCTAGTTAGTAGAAAATCTTTTCATTCTACATTAATCATCTTACATAATTGTTATTCTTTTCTCATCTGATTCTTGATATTTATGATTATTGTAATTAGCATACAAATAACATGATGAGGTGTCAGATGTTTTTCCCCGCAGTTTGTGGTCGTATTGAATCTAGACACTGTGATGAATTTTAAATTTCCATTGTGTTTGTATGTTTATAATGAAGCGGTACTATAAATGAGAAAATCCTAATTTGCAGTTTCGTTCCAGCTTGAATTGAATAATACCTACTTTTGTTTTTTAGTTGAATTCAAGGAATCCCTTAACACTACGTTTTTTCGAATCAGGTTTGGGTTCAGATTTGGCTTCCGGTTATTAGTCTTGGTAGAACAAGATTTCTCATGGCCATTATTCTTCCAATATTGTTAACTTTACACGAAACAATGAAAACTCATCTTTGAAACCAATCTCTTAAGCTTACTGATAAAATGGAGAAGATAGACTAGGAAAAATACATTCTACATTACATTACATGTGCTGCCAGAACAGATTGGACAGCTATACTGGAGTAATTTGTTGAGTGCTGTGAAGTGAAAGTGATCCAACTTAAACTCTGAATGCTCAGAATTTGTAGCTTGAGACGTTATGCAGTTTTTTAGACTCCTTTGAACTTTCATAAGAAGAGAAAGGAAAACCTTGAATTTCTTCAATTTTTGTAGGAAGGTACCCTTGTGCAACGTGATTTTCCGAAAATGCCTTGTGAATTCTCTACTGCTAACAATAGATACAGGAAACCAACGGACAAGAATATTCACAAGCACTTTTGGAACCAGAACATCCTCATAAAAATACACTCTACATTACATTACGTGGGACAACCTTACCAGAGAACCTTCATATGCTGCCAGTTCTGGCAGCATATCTGTTCAGATTGGACAGCTATACTGGGGTAATTTATTGAGTGATATGAAGTGAAAGTGATCCAACCTAAACTCTGAATGCTTAGACTTTGTAGCTTGAGACGTTATGCAGTTTTTCGGACTCCTCTAAACTTTCATAAGAAGAGAAAGGAAAACCTTGAATTTCTTCGGAATTCTGTAAGTAGGTACCCTCGTACAAGGTCATTTTCTGAAAATGTCTTGTGAATTCTCTACTGCTAACTATAGATATAGGAAACCAACGGACAAGAATATTCACAAGCACTTTTGGAACCAGAACATCCTCATAAAAATACACTCTACATTACATTACGTGGGACAACCTTACCGGAGAACTTGCATATGCTGCCAGAACAGATTGGACAGCTATATACTGGAATAATTTGTTGAGTGATGTGAAGTGGAAGTGATCCAACCTAAACTCTGAATGCTCAGACTTTGTAGCTTGAGACGTTATGCAGTTTTTTAGACTCCTCCAAACTTTCATAAGAACAGAAAGGAGAACCTTGAATTTCTTCGATTTCTGTAGTTAGGTACCCTCGTGCAAGGTTATTTTCCTAAGATGCCTTGTGAATTCTCTACTGCCAACTATAGATACAGAAAACCAACAAACAAGAATATTCACAAGCACTTTTGGAACCAGAACATCCTCATAAAAATACACTCTACATTACATTACGTGGGACAACCTTACCGGAGAACTTGCATATGCTGCCAGAACAGATTGGACAGCTATATACTGGGGTAATTTGTTGAGTGATGTGAAGTGGAAGTGATCCAACTTAAACTCTGAATGCTCAGACTTTGTAGCTTGAGACGTTATGCAGTTTTTTCTGACTCCTCTGAACTTTCATAATGACTTTCTTCGATTTCTGTAGGTAGGTACCCTTGTGCAACGTGATTTTCCGAAAATGCCTTGTGAATTCTCTACTACTTACTATAAAGATACAGGAAACCAATGGACAAAAATATACACAAGCACTTTTGGAACCAGAACATCCTCATAGACATGCGTTGTCTCATGAAATGAAAAATATCAAAATAGTAAGTATCTTAGTAGAGGATCATCAAATGAATTTAATTGAAGACGGGCAAAATCCTACAATCTTAGATATAGGTAGGTACTTAACTATGGATAGTGAAAAGCAAAAAATAAATTGACATAAAAAGAACACTTTTAGTACCTATAACTTAATGGAAATTTCTTAAAGTAGGTACCTACACAAAAACACTCAAGCTAATAATGTCATCGATAGGTATATAATTATTAAACGTTTTTTTTTTTTCATACATTTTTTAGTTCTTCCTGTTCCTTGGAGCGTGTCTGGCGTTCCAATAAGCAACAAGGCTGACATGTACTTGGACTAGATGCCTTGCCACGATATATGTCATAAGCAAACAAACAATGAAAAAATTGAACAATCAAGACAAGATAATTGTTGTCTATTATCGCGAGGAGACATCGCCAAAGAACCAGGTAATTATTAATAATGAATGTTGCATAAAAAGCTTCGCACTGAATTAAGTATTTTACAGGATAGATCAAGCTCAAATGTGTTTTTGTTTGTTGAATTTCGGTGAGTCACAAATATCTCTTGAGAACTTACATGCCTAATTATACTAATTGTTAGTGTAGGAACGTACTACCATTATAGTATAAAATTTTAATAGGAATCCGACAAAGCAACGTCTTCTACTTCTACCTTGAGTAGGACATGCAGGACATGTAAAAAATCAATCAATAAATGTTTGTAGAGGGTTATGCATTATATTTTGACCCCCATTTGAACTTTTTAGTAGGTATACAGGGTGCGAAAAAAAGTTATAAGCAAAAGTTGTAGTCAGAGCTTCATTTTTATGTCTCTTTTTGGTTTTCACCTTTGTCTGTATTGGAAAGTTAGCGAAAGTAACGTTGGATAGTTGAAAAAATGGCCAATTCCACACCAAGTCCAACGTTGAATTTGGTGCATATTTTGGTCACTAGCCATAAAATTATTGCTATATACTACATAGGTACTTGGAAAAAATGTACTTGATTTCAATAGATGTGGCTAAATCTTTATCCAAAACCTTTTGGAAAAGGCACTTCTCCGAAAAGGCAACTCTCTCTCAACTCTTCTAAGTATCGCAGAAGAAAACGATGGTCATTTGCCGACAAAAAATTGAGAATTAACTGCAAGATGAAATGTCCAAAGTGTATATTGAACGTAAATTGTTTTACCCAATTCCATTCGAATGACTATTTTCTGACAATGAGGGAAATCACCTAGCTGGGAACTATTTACTTCCAGCCATTGAAAGTATTTTGGATATCCAGAGAAGTACGAATCCTCATGGACCAAAGAGACAGAGGAGTATTTATCAAATATTAAAGAAAATTTTCTGTGCGAATTCCTGAAAGTGTATAGCATTCAGAATTTGTATCCATTATGTGAGTATCCCACATAACTATTTATCAAAAACTAAGTTTTGCCGAATAATAAAAATGTACCTACTTACCTAAAGAAAGTGGCTAACTAAAACAAAAAATTCATGAAAATAAAGGAAAAAGATTCTTCGAAATTAATGTTACGTATTACCTCAGGGTATTACCATAGACGTATTACGTTACGTATTGAAACGTTTCACTCCAAATTATTATTTATAAAAACATAATTATTTAACCCTTTGACGCCGAGTTTTGCTCAATTAAATTTTGTCATATCTTGTATCACTATTCAAAAACATATGCCATAAACATGTAAAATTTACAATTTTGGAATTTTTAAATATTTTCTTATTGATTTTTGAGTATGGGACATATATGTCCCTTCAGGACTGGGACATGGGACATATGTGTCCCATAAGGCATGTGGAATGAAATGCTATATTTTCAAAATAGTTGTTTTATTTAAATATTTTTATACATTCAAGTATGAAAAGGTGTAAAACATTTTTTACAGAAGAGTAGATCACACGTAGTACACATGATTTTTGTCCGAACTTCTTTCTTCTTTTTCGCACATCTAAAGCATCTTCGACGAGTGCGTCCTTCTACGGGCAGATGATCGCCTACATTATATAAATGTCTCGATGAGCTTGACGGTCTTCCTGTCGCTCGCTTTCGTACTATTTTCGCTCCTTCTCTTCCAATTCCTATCAGTTCTTCGGCCAAACATGTTTTGGTTGAGAGCATGATCTTCATCGTCAGAACTGTTTTCGTCTTCCTCCATTGGAGAAAACGGAGATTGTGGTCTATCTGTTTCTTCATCAGATGGCAGATAATCGCTATCCGACTCGTCCGAAGCATGAAAAGGATCCTCTCCATCGGACTGGTCCTCTAGCAGCATCTCCAACTCATTCTGAGAAAGTGGTCTTCGATTCATTCTGGGTAAAATAATAAGAATGAAAGTCACTGTTGGGATAAATATATCCCACTAAAAAATACTCATGGGACATATATGTCCCACAGTCTTATTTCTTATAAAATATAATAGAGGGCAATTTTTTTTTTATACAAAACCCCAAAACTAGTTGGTACTTACCTTTACCACTATTAATTTTCATTTATTGCACAAAATAGTGACGAAAACCACTCAAAAATTCGAAAATAAACAACGAACATGTGGCGGCGAACGAGGTAAACAAACGACTGAAGTCTTCCGCGAAAAAGTGTTGTGAGATTTCCTACCGCATTCGCCAAAATATTTGAATGAGTCCATAAACTACTGCTGGGATCCCATACTATACATTTAAGAGCTGTAATAAGCCCAGCAGAATTTTTTAGACTCTTGCTGGGACATATAAGTCCCGTTAGGCGTCAAAGGGTTAAACCAGGACGACTTCCAGTCAGTACCATTATTATTCAACGGATACCGCGAATAGTTACTCACAGCATAATAAGTCGATCCCAACGACAAATCAATTTACATGATTCTTAATTCTGTTTATTTTGAATTAGGAGTTTCTGAGGAAATTTGCAAGCAAAATGTGCCTGCTTTAGCTTTATTTTGGTGTTACAGGAAAATTAAAGAATCTAAGAAAATCTTAATTGCTGTAAAATGGTTCGTTTCAAGGTGATCATGCATTACGTTTATATAAGAGATTTTAAGCCACCGAAAATATCAGAACTTGGATACTATAGTAAAGGTCATTTATCTATTTCTGAGAACGTTTAAGACCAAAATTACTAGCTGTTATTTCTTATTTGAGATGTCCTCAAATACTAGAGAGGTTTTCCAATATGTATGTACTTTATCGTAAAAAGATATCCAACCAACCAAAGTTATCCTCCTACGATCAGCTTCATTTTTATGAGTATTCTTGGGATGACACTTAAAAGAATCCAAAGACCGAGATTTCTGCTATCGAAAGTTGTTCTTGTTTGGCTGTCTGAGTCATCCGGCCCAGTTTCGAAGATTTAGTGCAAAATACTTAAATCTCGTTTTAGGAGAGAAATTCATGTCACAGATAACCATTGAAAACCAACTAAACTTTTTAATGTTTGTCAGGAGACGAGAACAAAAGAATATTTGATCGTTCCCATTCAATTGAAAAGGATTTTGGTGATTCCAATGAAAAGTGCTATATTGGTTCAAATAAAGTTATAGGTAGGTACCTATACCTATTATAAAAGGTATAGGTATAGTATTTTTCACAATAATTGGTATCGAGTTAATTACTGCAACAAAACCAACCATATTGTATTCCAGGTAGTTAAAAGGAATCAACCATTTATCGTGAAAAATACTTTATCTTAATTTCGCAGTGTCAACTATGAGTAGGTGTAAAATGACCGTGGCACCTAACAATAATGACTCAGAGAGTAAAGTAGATGATAATTATTGTATTAAAATATAAAAGCCATTTCAAAAAGATCTTAGGAGTAAACTGGGTCGCCTTGGTCCGTTATGAAACTATTCTACTTAGAGAATATTATTGTATTACCTAGTGTAGTAGGTATGGTATGTTGCAATCCTAAATTATTTCCTTAATTATTGTTAACTAGTGCAAAAATAGATAATATCAGTTTACTTATTTACACTGAAAACCTAACTGAAAAATGTGTTTTGTGCTAAAGACAATCAAACATATTTAATTATTCGCGTTAGCCAGGATATAACTTCACCTGCACGTTTTTTATTTATTAAGAAATAGCAACATATACAGGGTGACACATTAAAGGAATAGGGAACAACCTATAACTTTTTTAATACCTACCTATATAAGTTGAAAATTTGAAATTTGGGTAGCCTAAACAAGGCAAATTTTTGAGTTTTTTAGAAGAAAATTGCGTTACCACCCAAGCAGCAAAGGGTAGTTGAATCAACGTTAATTAAAGATTGATTGATGTCGTAGGCGTTGATATACCAAAAATCAACGTTGAATGGGCATTATGAAAACAACGTATTCGTCAACGTTTTCTAAGCAAAGTCTATTCAACGTTGAATATAGTTTGAAAAAAATAATTCGAACCCATCGGTACCAAAGTATCTATCAAATCTAGACTAGGTATAGCAACTTTGAATAGTTATATCACTGGTTTTTCTCTGTTTGATTTAGCCCATCACTAGATGGTAAATAAACGTTGAATGGAGATTCAAAATGTTTTTTGAAATAAATATATGTACGTTATTAGTAAAATTTAAAATATCAATAAAAAACCAGATATTTATTATTAGGTCTGTTTCTGCAGAAATCACAAACCAGTCAGAGTGTATTTCATTGGTTGAAACTAGTTTTCTGACTGTTTCTGACTGTTTTCAACCAATGAAATTCGCTCTGACTGGTTTGTGATTTCTGCAGAAACAGACCTATTATAAATCTTTATGAATGCAGGTTTAATGTTTAAAGCTCCAACATTCGACGTGAAATAATATTATATAAGTTCCCTAAAAGTAGATAAAGTGGTATCTCCATGCAAATTCATTCAAACTTCCCGCTAAGGTGCATCGTGTCCCGCCATTTGCCGACAGCGCCCTCTGAGCCCTGTGGCGTGGCCCAGCCCATCATTGCATTGGCGTCTGGCCGCTGGCGTCTGGCCGCTGGCGTCTGGCCGCTGGCGTCTGGCCGCTGGCGTCATCACGTTCATCGCGTCATTTTTCGTATTCACTCAGGTTTTTGTTGATTTTATTATTTTGTGTAAATTTAAAATTATTGAATGTGTAAAAGGTGTTATTATTTTTGTCATTGTGTGTTTATTAATGTGTCTAGCCTGGATTTAACTTCGATTGGTGGAAAATGGTGGTAGGCGGAAATAATTTCTCAAAATTATAGAAACCTTTTCATACTTTTCAATAGGCCTCTTGCACGTATTTTAATTTTTATCTGAAAACTTCTTAAATACCTTCTTAAACACAATAAATAACCCTCCATAATATTTTTTTCCAAAAAAAACTTCTAATTACCCAATTTATTAATTAAGAAACTTCGGCCGCACTTTTCTAATTTGACGTCATAGGAAAAAGCTACGCCATTAATTGTGACGTCACGAGGTATGAACCGAGACGGCTGGCCTTAGCCGCCATACGTTTTATTATTATATTATATATACTCCTGGACAAAATTATCGCACCACTGCTTATGGTGCTTATGTGCAGTGGTGGTGCGATAATTTTGTCCAGGAGTATATTTAAATTAAATTTTTAATCCAACACAACTTTACAAATCTCAATATGTACTTACATCAAAATGGTCTTCACATAGGTAAACATGACTTTGTAATGAGATATCTTTAGGCTGCCATCTCATGGCTTCTAGCCATATTTTTCATTGTTTTTCTTCCATAGGTAGCTTTATAAAAGTTTTTCCAGGAGTGGAAATTGTTGTACTTCTACATCCTGGCACAATACAATACCGATAAACCATTGCAACTCAAAAATAATTTAAAACTTCGTCAAAAAATGTAAGGTTCATAAGAATCATGAGAACGTTAAAACAAAATAATACCTCGTGACGTCACTGACAGCTGAAATATCAAGGCTACGTTTTTAGCGGGAAATTAGCCAGTTTGAATTTTAATTATTTATTACGACCTTAATATTCCACGTATTTTGAAAATATTTTGGAGGGATACTATTTGAGTCTAATTAATCATTTTCATACAATAAAAAAAATATCTGCAAGGACCCTATTCCTATTTAAGAGCATGCCAGTTGAATTTTAACAATCCTCCAAATAATGTTTTATTTTGATCAAATTTGTTTGCTCTTACTGTTTCGATATATTAAATTTTGTGTCAAAGAGTTTGTGGTTTGTGTTTATTTAAAAAATTTGTGGAATAAAGTACCTATAACCTCAAACATTTTGGTGATTTTATTTTAATTGAAAACTGTTCTGACAAAGCCAGCTATAGAACAAGTTTCATAAGACGCAATTTGATATAAAATGTCTTATGAAGCATGTTTTTTGTACTATTTTTTCTATTTCAAGTTGTAAATAAAGGTTGAGCTCAACCTCAGGCTCAACGTAAAATCTGACGTCTTAATTACATCTGGTCAAGGTTGTGATAACGGTTGAGTTCAACATGAAATCTGACGTCTCGAATACATCTGATCAACGTTGTTATAAGATTGAGGCCAACAAAAAAAACGACGTTAATTCAACGGTCACATGCAACGTTGTCTCAATTATGACATTGTGCCGTCCTGTCAACGTACATTCAACTGTTGTTACAACGTAATGCAACGTTGGGAAGTATCGTACATTCAACGTTATATCGACCAAACCTTGCTGCATGGGCAGTCACTTCCGGTTAGACCGGAAGTGACCATCAGTGATAAACTAGACGACAGTGTTTCGAGAATCAGTTAGGTGGCAATTAGAACACGGATAAGTTAATAATCCAAGTAATAATTCGAGAACAAAAATGTCGACGAATACCTGTCGAATTTGAGGAAAGTTTCTCCTCGCATTTGCCCAAGGATACATACTACTAGGTACTACTACTACAGGATAGCCTATCCTTTGTGTGGAACAAATCTGAAGCCCCCACCACACCAAATCACCAATTGTGACGTAGGCAGCATGGCATTTCTCGCCTTGACGTAGGCTGTTTGCACCACAGGTTATGATTCCGCGGATTGTTGCTTTATGCATGCTTGGCTTTACAGTTTTACTACATTTAATTAACATTCTAAACAAATATTTTTTAGATCTCGTTTTCATCTTCCTCTTTGCCTATTATGTTAATCATAATTGAACAATATTTATCATCATAAATCTAAATTCTAAACTACGACCGCTAGTGCAAACAGCTGACGACTTAGTTATGACGTCGGAAATGGTGACACACCAATATGGCGGCGATTACCAAAAACGAGGCCGATAAGCAATCTTTAGTAGTGTGTATTATCCTTGGCATTTGCCAACCTCATATTAAATCCATGTTTCTCTCCCAAGTTCAAGGTGGCGAAGCAATAGTAATTGGATATTTTTAAATCCGCAGAGAATTATTATGTCACCCGGTAGGAGCTTCTGGCAGCAATAAGATTTATACAGTTCAAAGTTCCTAGTTAGAACCGACCATTCTGATAAATTTTAAAAACCCAGAAGCGTTAAGTTTGATAAATCACAGAGTTACGACTTTAAAAATCAAACATCGTAAAGGAAGAAAAAATACCAACGGCGACACCGTATCACGAATGTATAAACAACTGTAATGTACTATATCCAACCTGTGGTGCAAGCACCCTACGTCAGGCGAGAAACGACACGCTGTTACGTCATCACTGGTACTTTGGCATGGTGAGGGGCTTGAAATTTGAACTACACAGGCCTTATGAGGATAGGCAATCCTGTAGCAGTAGTGTGTATCATCCTTGAGGTTATTCTACCTAGCTCTTTTTTTAATATTGAGCCGATCGTCTTTTGGCTTATGGTTTAAACAAGATACAAATGTGGCTAGTTTCATCGCTAGTTTTGATCAAGCATAATACACACTACTACCAGCATTGCTTATCGGCCTCGTTTTTGGTAATCGCGGTCATATGGTGTAGCACCTTAGCGATAATATCATTAACTATAAGGGCCAGTTTATCAGTGGACGGTTATTTAGTTTAGCTGTCAGTTAACTAATAATTATCATTAGTTAACCGACAGCTAAACTAGATAACCGTCCAGTGGTAAACCGGCCCTATGTCGTCGAGAAACGACACGCTGCCTACGTCATCACTAGTGCTTTCGCATGGTGGGGGGCTTGAGATTTGAACTACTCAGGCCTTATGACAATAGGCTACCCTGCTGTAGTAGTAGTGTGTATTATCATTGAGTTTTTCCTTGGGTTTGTTTTTTGTGATGTTCAGAGCTGCACTTCCTGCTTTGTGGCGTTCGTTTGTGTTCTGGCAATGAACTGACGAGCGTTCGTTTGTGAAGTGCAGTTTGTACCAAACTGTTTAGTTCACGTTCAACCTGCACTTGCTTTCGAGGAGGAGTAAGATGAGGCAGCCTACTAGAATTAAATGTCAAAAATGCCACATTTGACGGTTCGCTGTTCTCTCCAATCCCTCCATTACATATTCCTTTGTATAAAAAAGGCTGGCAGCCTGCAACGTCACAGTCCTCTCCACTGTCCTCATCACTGGATAAAACAAATTCGATTTCGACATCGTCATTAATATTTAAAAAAAAAAACATAATTAGCGAAATCTACTACCACAAATCAAATTCAGAAATTCACAAAATAGTGAATATTCGGAATATAAATAAAATCTGTTTTTTTTTTTTAAAGATAAAAGTCAAACTGACATTATGTTGGCAATACAATGTAAAATTGTCAATGCTTTCAAATTTTTTAGTAGAAAAGGCTTGTGTTGCCAACATAGTTACTAAATTTTTGACTTGGGGAATTATCTTTAAAAAAAACAGACTTTAATAATAATCCCTCAGAAATTAAAGATCATGGCGAAAAACTCTGTTCGTTTGCGTCAGAATAAAGCAGTTATGAATTGAACTGGTGACGCCACAAACCTGAAATATCTTGCGCTCAGTTCAAGTTAGTGCGACACGAACAAACAAACCTCTTATCAAATTACTGATTATAAATGAAAAACGAAAAGAAGAGTCAAATCCGTTAAGGGCCGATTTCTCAATAGCGAGTCACCTCCAATATGGCGGCGATTACCAAAAACCTGACCGAGAAGCAATCTAGTAGTGTGTATTATCCTTGAGGTATTCCCGGGTTAAGCCTAGTACTCATAACTGCGAAATTCGCATTTTTTTGACATTGCGTTGACAATTTGACGTTTTATGCGTGTATCAAACGTCAAATTGTCGAAGCAATGTCAAAAAAATGCGAATTTCGCAGTTATGAGTACTAGGCTTTAAGCATAAAGCCTAGGGCCGAGTTCAGAAATAACGCACAGGGTGCGAGTGCGATTTTATGGGTGTGCCTGAATTGACAATTGGCCATTGGGCCCATAGCACCGTCTAGCATTTTTGAACAGTTAGGGCGTCGCACCGGTGTCACACTCACACTAGGTGTGTCGTTCCTGAACTCGCCCGAGTACTCATAACCGCAAATTGCGGATTTTTTTTTGCGATTTTTTTCTGTTGGCCGAACATATTTAAACCTGTCAAATTTAAATAAAGTCGACCAATAGAAAAAAATCCGCAAAATAAAAATCCGCTCTTCGCGGTTATGAGTACTAGGCTTTAGGCCGGAGTTTCATGCATCCGTTTTCCGACGAAATATGTCCGAAAAATCTTTTATTTTGACATATTTTTATACGATTATGTCAGAATAGAATGTTATTCGGACATCTTTCGTCGGAAAAACGGATGCATGAAACTCCAGCTTAATGCTTAACCCGGAAATAACTCAAGGATAATACACACTACTAGAATGCTTCTCGACCTCGTTTTTAGTAATCGCCGCCATATTGGTGTGTCTCCATTTTCAACGTCATTAACAAGTCGTCAAATGTTTGCACTAGAGGTCGTAGTTTAGAATTTTAATTTATGATGAAAAATATTATTTAATTTTGATTAACATAATAGGCAAAGAGGAAGATGAAAACGAGATCTAAAAAAGAGTTGCTTTAGAATGTTAATTAATGTAGTAAAACCAAGTATGCAGAAAGCAGAAGCCTGCAGAATCATAATTTGTAGTGCAAACAGCCTACGTCAAGGCGTGAAAGGACATGCTGCTACGTTAGAACTGGTGATTTAGCGTGGTGGGGGCTTCAGATTTGTTCCACACAGGCCTTATGAGGATAGGCTATCCTGTAGTAGTAAAGTGTATTATCCTTGCAAACATCCTACGTCTCGAGAAAGGACATGCTGCCGTGCTGCCTACGTCACAACTGTTGATTTGGCGTGGTGGAAGGCTTCAAATTTGTTCCACATAGGCCTTATGAGGATAGGCTATGCTGTAAATAGTAGTGTGTATTGAGAGAAAGTTGCCCTCAATTCACTCTACCGATCCCGGTCATAAAGAGCCGCGTTCTTTTTAAAAATTACAAGCTCCATCAGCGCTATTCGTTCACGGAACGGCCCTCTTGAAAAGTGAAAGTCACTCGGAGTCGTTCAGAACTAAGCATCAAACACCGTTTCAATCAGCGAACACCTAGAACAAACAACCGGAACGAACCAACTCCAGAACACTTAACCTCACTTTTCTTCGAGGAAATATAAACAAACATTCGATTTAAAAAATAATTTTTAAATCAACTAAAAACGTTAACTTCTGTAGATTGAATAATGCATAAAAGTTGTATGAACAATTACAGGGCATCGGTGTATGCAGGAATAAAATCAGACGTTGAAGACTTTCTATTGAAATTTCGCAATAAGAACTCTTTAGCTTATGTTGATTTCGCTAGTGTATGGCAATTGAAAAGTTTTACACTGATATTTGCGTAAGTTTTCATCAATTCCATTCATTAGTTTATTCTGAAATTCTGTTACTTAACATGTTAATGGACTCCACAATTTTATTTATTAGTGGGTACACTTAGGAAAAGAAATACCGACTCTGCAAAATCGAAATCACTTCAAACTTATTGTGCCACAGGGGTGGGACTCCTGTATAACTGAACCGCCACAGTTATACAAGAGTCCTACAGTTTATTTTTTTCCAAGATAGATTTTGGCATTGTCAACTTTGAAACATAAACAATGCCGCTAATGCCGCTTATTGGTCGCTATTGTAAAACTGATGTCAACCTGCAGAAACACCTCATTTTGCCACCAATCAGGGTCAAGCGTTATTGTTTATGTTTCAAAGTTTTCAATGTCAAAATCTATCTAGGGAAAAAATAAAGTCTGGGTACCCCGAGAGGTACCCCAAATAAGTGTTTGCTCATATCCTTATTGAAAAAACAAACATGGGTAGGTAGGTATGAAAATACAATTAAGGCAACCTTAAATAAAATCCTTGAAAAGGGGGGTTCAACAACATAAGTTGGTCAAAGTTGCTTTCATTGCTGTAGATGATTTTTGTTCATAAACATAGTCTCACCTGTCCTCAGTATTGAAATTACTCAGAAACCCACCTAAATCTGCAGAACATATTTACTCCGAGTAGCATTCCAGATAAATGTGTGCTGCACACAGTTTTCGCTGCTAAGGAAGGTACCCATATTTTTATATAAAAATAGTAGCACAATAAAAAAATATTCGGTATGTGATTTAATAAAAAGTTTCACTTCCAAAGCAGATAGGTACTGTCAAGTACTGTCCACTCGAGTGTCCATTTATGCACAAAATATTTTAAATAGTAGGCAACTGCCCATTAGGAGTAGGTAGTTGACTTTAGCACAATTCACAATAAAATATCAGTTCATAAATTATATTTTAGAGACCAAAGACAACTGAAATCACTTGAGATACTCTGTGAGACTTGCTTCTTTATAATAAAAAAATACATCAAATCTCATTCAGATTTACCCATCCAAGTTGGAGCTTTTTATTTACTTTATGGACTCTACTACAAACAGCCTGTTGAGTAAGTCAAAGTGATAACATTATAATGTTTTTTTTTTTTACCAGTGCTTATCTATGTTATTCCTGGACCCAACTGAAAATATTATTTTAAGAGAGTTTGGTGAGAGCTGAAAACATAGTTGTTTTTAAACAAGGATAATCACTGGATAAAATATATCAATAGAACTTGCAACTTGTAGATTATTAATGGTTTTCCATATATTTCAGACATTTGTTCAAAATCCGTCTAACTTTAGAAGAATTTAAATCTATTAAATCACTTATGGAAAGAGTTAAACCTAAAGGACATTACGACATACTCTATATTTATGCTAAAATGTTATCAGAATATGCTTTCAAGTTTGTGGCTTGTCCACGATTATTGGGTATAATCAAATATAACTATTCCATTGACCAATATGATTTATTCACCACAAGAACAGGAGAAAAATTATTAACAAAAATTAAAGATTTATTCGAGGACCAAACTATCAAGGATCTAAATCAGACTTGTGTAGATTATGATAAGAAATTACAGGAATTTGTTAAGAAAAATCAAACAGACATGGTAGCATTTGAGTCTACATTTTTTCAAAATTTACGCGAAGAAAATGAAAGAATAGTTAGTAAGTTTACTGGAGCTTGTGAATCGGAAAATGACGACACAACTACTCGGGCCAGAATTAGACGAAAAGCTATGAAGAATATGAATGCTCAATATAGGGGAGAAAAACAGATTTTGACTGCCGCTTCTTTAGAAGAGAAAACTACAGAAGACAAAACAATTGCCATAGATGACGTTAAAATGGAAACTGCCATAGATGACGTTGAAATGGAAACCTCGATTATTCACCATAGTGATAGTAGTTCAGTTGAATCAAAACTTCCAGACTTAACTTCAGTTGAAGAAAAAAATAAATCTGATTGATCAATTTTTTTTTCTTTTATTTTCATTTATGTCATGCTTTTTTAAATAAATAACTTATTAGTTTGTTCTCGAATTTGTTTGATTCATCGCCACCAGTCTGTAAGACCTTTTTTTAATGTGAATATGCAAGAGGCAGCGGCGCGAGTCATATGGAGGCAAATATTTATATGTAGGTATCAGGAAATGCTGTATACACCTGCATAGAAAGTGTTTCTTTATATGGCCTCATAGAACTATAAAGTACCAGACCTTACACTGAAAACACCTTACAGTACCAATCGTTAGCTCGTTAGCATAGGACTATTTAAAACTTAATGCCTTTCAGTCCAAGCACCGATCACAACCGGTAAAAGTATCCTGCCAGTGTAGCGAAGGCGCTCCGAATAGACGACAAGAATTTATTTGAAGGGCTTTCGCTACAATGGCAGGATGCCCCTACCACTAAATTGGATTCCCAATCAATTCCAGGAAAATTCGTATTTTAGCCGTCGCTACCTATGTTTTATACCATAGGAACTGAACACCCGTTGGTCCTAAAAAAATACTACTCGATAAATTGTTTAGAACTATATTTCACCTCCGCTGTACATAATGGTAAATGATAAAACTTATACCTTTATCAGATGGCAAAATAAAAGGAATATGTGGAAGTGCTGTATATCAAGTTGCTATACTATGATGTTAGATGTTATGGTGAAGAACGCGATGGTTTCATCTGGAATATTGTCACATGCCTCGCGGCTAATGTGGGTAGGACCTGAGGTTGCGGGTGGCTCTTCAGGAAAACACACAACTACAAAAGGCACTTATCGTATATTGCTTCCTAGTGGGTACATTACTAAAGCGATACTACGTAGGTGCGCCACATGACTCTCACGTTCGGGGCTCTACGTACATATACGGGGCAAGACTCTGTGGGGTAAGGCGACCCCGAAGAGGATTGCTCCAAGACTCTCCGGGGTAAGGCGACCCTAAAGAGAAATGTAGCTACTGCTCCTTTGAGTAGAGAGACCCTGAGGAGAGGATACAAATGGGTGCCGATACCATGGGTTGCATCGGTTTCGTGTAAACATTAGTTTACGCATTGACCTGCTTAAACTGCTGATTGTTGATAAACCGTGTTCTAGTTTTAATTGAGTGGTTTTTGATAGGATAACTTTTATTTATAGACCAGTTGACAATATTTTCAATGAGTTGGCAATCAGAGAGATAACGGACCTTAGCGTTCGATCCTTAAAGCCTAATCTAGATGGTAGGCGATAGTGCTACACTACCTACCCTTTTACCTACATCTCAAAACGCTGATTCGACTCGCGGGATCAGGGGAAAGAAAGACTTGATGACAAAACACGACAGGGCGTTCTGGAAAGTCAAAAAATGTCTAGCATCCGGCATCAACCTCTGACGTGATTTTTGCACTACATATAACTTAGACAATAGTTTGGAGTAACCAATGTGTGTCTGTCAAAAAAACTTAAGAAAGAAAGAGAGAATTTACAACCAAAGTTATTTTAATAAATTCACCAAAGAACGCAATGATATCGTGTGGGCAAATGTTTCGCTTTTTGATAAACCCCTTGAAGAGTTCTATGAAAGTCTAAGTGCGCGTTCACATTGACACCGCTCGAGCGGTGAGCGTTGCGCGATGCCGCTGTAGTGATGCCCAAAAATAATTTTAACATTATATTTCAAGTGAACATGTTAACACCGCGGGACGCGCCGCTCTAGTGTGACCATGTTCATTTGAAATATAATGTTAAAATTATTTTTGGGCATCACTACAGCGTCATCGCGCAATGCTCACCGCTCGAGCGGTGTCAATATGAACGCGCACTAATTGATGTGTTTAATTCTGCGTTTCTTCGAATGCTTAAAAAAGTTAAACTCAACAAAAGACATGGTTATGAAAGGTATCAAGATATCATTAAAAAACATGCGCCTGCTTACGGTTGATTAGGAGTCTTTTAAATAATGCTTAATGATTTCTTTATTGAATTCAGGTATTACAATAGTAAAGAAAATCAGATCCAAAAACAAACAAATAGCTGAAGCATTGTGAATGATCTTTAGGGGTAAAAATAAAAATAATATTTTTTCTGTAGCGGAAGATCTGCGCAGTAATCAGTACCTACTAAGAGTGATTTTTGGAATATCTGAGGCCTAGAGAAATTTGAGGGATGTTAACGTGTCAGACTCATTTGTATTGATTGATCCTATCTGCTACAAATCATTTTGAAGTGAATTAGAAGTTGGTAGGGTAACACCCATTGACCCATGCCAACGGTAACCGCCGAAAATTGCCGTTGGTCTCCACATCTAACATCTTAAAATTGATGAAAGATTTGACCGACAAGGTAGAAATGAAACAGGTCTCGGTAGTTCAGTTGGTAGAGCACTGCACTGGATATGCGAGGGTTCAAATCCTAATCGATGCAAGAAAATTTTTCGTCAATTTCACGCCTGCATGCTGTAGTGACTACAGAAATTTTAATCAAGAATAACAAGGACTTGCTAAACAACCATCCCAGGAGAGATCATCACTTAGACAGCACAACCAGAAACTTCAATTAAAATTTATCTGAACATCGATATCCAGAAATTATTGAACGCCGATACCCTATATTGACTAATACATTGGAATGTGAATAAAGCAAAAGTTCATGGACTTTTTTTTAAGTGCTTTAAACATTCCAAAGAAGCCGAAAATTTTCTAAAAGGATCAATAAATCATGCACGAGCCTATATGATGATACCCACTTAACAAATCACTTAGCGACGCCCTGTCTCCACACAGAAACTAAAGTCACTGCTCGCCAATTTAACATCTTGCCAAGTTTCTGAATTTGGGGCCTCACAATGCCACTAAACTCATTGACACACTATGCATTATATTACAGACGATATAAAAACAGAAAAATTAACAAGAACAATGCCAAGAAACATGAAACATAGAGAACAGTTAAATAAAAACAAAATTTACCGTCTAAACGCTTCAGGCTTCAGCGTGTAGAGACTAGACGAGAAGAAGTCAATTTCTGCGTAGTGGTTATTGTAGTTGCTCATCATGCGGTCAGCAAATACCCTAATTTGATCGGTAAGTGGTAACAGAAAAGAGCTGGGCTTGCCTGGTTTGTAGAATTGGTACACGAACACGGATTTCGGAGAGCAGAAGACTACAAGTTTTTATCCCCTGGACCATCAACTTATAAAGAAAGAGTAGGAGGTGATCACGCCATCATAATCTTTGTTGTTGCCTTAGTGATTTCAGACCACATAGGAGGCTTATGCTGTGGTCGACGTTATCATAGGAAAAGTGATGTTTGTACGTACAAGAGGTATTTAGCAAATTTTGTCTGAGCTTTTTCAAACTGGTGTTTGTAACAGTTATAAAAAAGGGACCAGATCACGCTGCAATAATCAAGGATGCTACGTACCAGACAGAGTGTGAAGGGCTTGGGTATCTTGTAGATGCCTTCTATTACGATTCACAGAGCCAAGCATCCTAAACCCTCTGCTCACAATATTCTCAATGGGGTTCTCAGAAGTCAAAAGTTAGATTACTGTCAAAGATTACTCCTAAATCGTCCTAAACGCCAACATGTTCAATTATCTGGTTGTTGATTTACCGTTTCCCCGTAGACACAGACTCGCTGGGCAGACTATTAGCAGGACAACTGGACAGTCCAGTTCTTAAAAAATCGTGTTGACCTACATTTCTTGATGTTCAATTCCAAAAAATTGTTCCTGCACCATGTAACGCTGGTCTAAATCTGCTTGAAGGTTGACATGTGGACCCGTTTACGAAAAAAAAAATGAGCCAATCGGCGTACAGAAAAAACTGAGCTTTGTGGAAGCAGCTGGAGGAATAGTATTGGATCTATGAGCCCTGAAGAACACCGAAGAGGACTTTAATTTCTCGAGATACTGCCTCACCCACAGTACAATACAAGACTAGAAGCACAGTACCACAGATCACCTAATACAGATGCGTAAGTACGTATACTTGCTGTCGACGATATTCTAGGACGAAGCCGGGCCGCCAGCGGCCCCACGCATAGATAAAGATCGCCCGCGTCAGGACAATTAACGTGGCCGAGTGCGTGAGCATGTTCCAGCCTGTGTGTTTACATATTTTTGCGGGTAGAAAAAAATATTTTTTTTGCTGTTTGTGAACCAATTAAAGAAATTATATTATATTATTGAGCTTCCGCATTTATATAATAAATATTTTCAAAATACATTGATGTGGCATTGGTGCGGCCAGCCTATGTCTATCAAATTAATCTTGAACCACGAATTCGCCGCTCTTTCGCATCTGTATTTAAGTAATCTGTGACAGTACAATACAATAAAAATGACGTCGACTCTATGACCAGCTTCCAGTGGATGGACTAGTAAGTTCTGATAAACGGCTAAGCTTGTTGGCTGTAGATCGACCCTGATAAAAGCCATACTGCTCGTCCTTTATGATGCTTATGCGTTTTAGAGATATTTTCTGAAATGATTTTGATTGCCTCCAGTAGCTTGGGGATAGCTTAGGATAGAGAAATTTCTCTGATAGCTGCTAACATCTTTTCTGTCACCGGATTTGAAGAAAATTGAAAAAATAGTCTGGAAAGTAACCCTAATTGTCCCTGATTGGAGGATCTTTGAAATAATTTGCACAGAGGTTTTGACATGGAGCGGTGGCATTTTTGAAGAGGGGGGAGGACCTTTGGAGGTGTCTAACTTAGCTTTGATTCGATATTATGTTGTTAAAAGTGGGTAGCAAAAGCGTCGGAAATGGCCTGGTTGTCGGCGAAAACTTGCCCATTATCTTGTAGCGTAAATAGAATGCCCGAATCCTTTCTTAGGGAGTTAACGTAGGACCAAACGTGCTTGATATTTGTAGGTAGTACATGCTCCACGTTCGATATAAAGATGGCGTAGCAAAGATCTATTTGATATTGTCACAACCCCTATACGTTTCGTCCTGGGACGTCATAACAGGAGCGTGACCTGGGGGCGTAGGTTGAGTTCAGGTAGAGAGAAACTAGCTTCGTATAGGTATAACAAGATAATGTATTGAATAATAATAATAATACTACCCTAGAAATAGTATCATGAAGTCTCTTCTACGAAGGGACGTACTACTTATAGGCCACTCTGTATTATGTACACTCTGTACACTTGGCGTGATTGAAGACTGAAACTGGGTTTGAGACAGGTCCAGAAGGGCGTTTCCCAATAAAGGTAGTTTGCACTGGACCTAGTCTGCTGCGTTCAATACTCCCAGAAGGGCATTTCCCATTAAAGGTAGTTTGCACTGGGAGGAGATTTAGCTAGAGGGGCGTTCCCATTTGAGGCACTTTGCACTAGCCTTAGTCTGCCGGTAATGGATTTCGGCGCGGTATTTATATCAAATTAATGCTGACTCGTTGACACACTTTAGTAGAATTGATGTACAGAGTGGTATTTACTTAAGTAGTTGACAATATTTCACTCCTCTGTGTGCAATGTTACATTCATCGTAACAATAGTTGAGTCTGCATTGCCATGTTGACTCCAAAATTTTTGAAATCAGTTGAATAAAGCTTAAGGTTTAAAGTCAACCCTCATTTTCTGAACCTTGTGTTCAAAAATTCCAAAAAAAAAAATATGTTTTATGGTTATTGATATACTTTAATCCATAATTTTTTTAAGCAAATTTGACTCGCCATTTTTGAGATATATCGCAAAAACTGAAAAAAAAGTGGTTTTTCACCATTTATTTCAAAACGAATAGATGAAGTTTCCCGTTATTTTTATTACGAACTACTATTGAAATTCCACGCGACAAATATTTTTTTCAAATTTTTTGAACTTGTAGTTTTCTCGCTACTGCAAGAATAGTTGGAAATACGCCTGTAGCTACACTGTTTTTAAAAAAATCCGACGGATGAACGTTCAAAATTATTTGTGTTGGTCCAAACCACAACCCTGTTTATGTAAAACAGAATAATACTTCGAATTTCCGCAAAAAAAAGAAAAAACTTTCCATCGCACAATTTAATCAAATGCAGATTTCTATTTTTTTTTGACTATCAAGTTAGGGCACACTATAGGGGCGACAGTACTGACATCTCGCGTTGCTGTAATAAACTATAGGCCTGACTTTAAACCTTATTGTTCGCGAAAATATATCATTATAGTTGATCTATACTGTCCAATTCGCAATTCCTTCAATTCACGACTAAGTTCTCAATTTACCACTTTTGTTCAATTGTCATCTCATAGGTTTCACGTCGTATAGAGATTCCGGACTGTTCCAATAATCGTTCTGTAATCAGAGCTGTCAGAAAGAAGTACCTACCTATCTTAGTTACTTTTCAAAAGGATCTGTACCTAGTATCTTAAAAAAGTATCTTGGATACCAAAAAGTATTTCAGATACTTAGAATTGTAGGTAGATACTGAAAAGTCTAATCTAAGTTACCGTGGAAAAAGTTTATACGTATATACGTATTAAAGATCCTTTTTCAAATGAGTAACTAAAGACCCAATAAAGTAACTTCAGATACTTTTTCCAAAAGTAACTTATCTTGTAACTAGATACTTTTTAAAATTATCTTTGACAGCTCTGTCTGTAATGGCCTGATCCAAAGGCTGCTGAAAGGTTTTCGAGAAAAAAGATATACTTAATTTAGGTATTTTGAACAACAAACGTATACATTGAATTTAAGAGAAACATTAAAATAAATAGCATAAAAAGTAGAAATATACAGAAAACTAAGGTTCATTGTGTCGATTCTCTCTAAACTTATCGAAAGCATTTTCAAAATACCCCATGCAACCCCAAATCAAAAACTGACAAAAATATCTCCCCTCTAATCTAAATAATATGCAGGATTAATCGCTTTTACATTTAGAGAGTAACAATGAGGCCTTTTGCTCAAAACGTTTTCGCTCTAAACTGTAGCCCCCACCTGTTCCTAGGGACTCAAAATGGAACTGAACAAAGCTGTAATCTTTTTTATCTCACAACATTACAACTGGACCATATGAGATTTAATGCCACTCAAATCGTTGTCTAATGGAGACAGATAAAATAAAAAAAGTCGTTTTTTTGAAAAATTTTCAGATTTTTTTTAAAACAGATGTTTCTTCTTTATTGAAACCCTTTTCAACATCTGTTTCAGAAATTCATTGAAAATAACCGAATAAAAAGCAATAAAAATTTTCAACTCTGATTTTTTTCGAAACATTAAATTTCCAATCGTGACCAATCCTTTTCAAATATTTGTATTGAAATGCTATAACCCTTTTCCTTTTTTGTCGATTGATATTTATTACAATTTTTATGGTGTATTTCCCTTATACATATTTCTGAAGGGTGAAAAATCACGCATTACATAATATAAAAGGTGCCATAAAGGGGTTTACGTGCCAGGAAATAAAAATAATAGTTGTGAAGGAAGACAAATTAAATCCTTGGATCATGTAAATTCTAGGTAAAATAAAAATTTTTGGTCTACACATATTTTATGTTTTGTTTAAAAAACCTTAATAAACTTTCAAGGCAGTCTTAGTAAGAATCTCAGCTATTGATGCATTGATTATACGATTAGCCTGATGTCTATAAATTTATTAAGAGGTAAGTATAAGGATCTAAACATGTATAGCATATATTTTAGGAAATGCTAAACTTTCCTTCACAATCAATCAAAGCTCAAAATCCCACCAATATGATGTTTAACACTTTTTTGTCCAGGAGCAAATAAGGATTTTAATAAAGTCTCTAAACCAATAATCGGCATTACGAATCAGAATTAATTAAAAATATATCTTTATTTGTTTAGGTGTAAACCCTTAATATTTTTGATTTTTTTTGGTATTTTTTTTTTGGGGAGTAATACACGTGTGATACTATTGCCAATAGCTTATTGCATATGAGCTGCTTTAATCTGCGGTTTTGTCATTAAACTTATTTGATTTATTTGAAACAATTATTGACAAATCACTTGTATGGCTCACAGGTTGATTGATAACAAAAAGATAATCAATGTCCCATAGTTAAGCCTGTTTTTATTTCATTTTTCTTAATGCGTTAAGCTTTTTATTGCAAGTTTCTACTATCAAATTGACACAATAGAATAGGTACCTACTGACATGTTTATTAATAAAAATAGTAATTGAATTTAAGGAATAACTTACTTATAATTGTAAAAATGTCTTAACAGATCAAGAGCTGTGGTAATTTAAAGGTATCAGGCTGAAAATTAACCTGTAGCTTATTTTATGTAAGATAAAAAGCTTAATTGATAGCTGCTGATATAATCGTATACAATTTGAGCCTAATTTTTTTGTTGTTAAATTATTATTTCATAACTATTTTATTTATTGCATCACCTTCCTATACCAAAGACCTATACTAGTGGTAGACATCATCCTTACCAGACTAAGCAACTTTGGAAAAACTGTCCTAGGATACGCAGATGATCTGGCGATAATAATTAGAGACAAACATGAAGGCATAATAACAGGCCGAATGCAGAGTGCCTTGAATATAATCAAAAACTTGAACGAGAATGAAGGACTTTTCATAAATCCCAGCAAAACGAACTTAGTTCCGTTCACGAAAAAAAGGAAGCTGGATCTGCGACCCCCCACTCTAAACAGCACACAATTATCTGTCTCGGATGAAGTTAAGTATTTAGGGGTCACACTGGACCGCAAAATTACTTGGAACATCTGAACAAAACAATTGGTATCACCAGTTATGGGGGGCACTTGGACATGCCGCAGACCATAGCCGCAGACTTATGAGATGTCAGAATTGTCAGACCCATTGTCACTTACGCCTGCATACCTACGACCTTTGCTACGACCATAGATTTACCTACGACATAATAATTCACTTTGTGCAATTTGTATGAAACTCAACATCCTTGTTCAATACTACTCATCAGTTTGGGTAAGTAGAAATTGCACAGTGTTATGTAATATTTAAAAAACGTCTTGCCAGAGAATCAACAAGAGAATCAAACTGGAAGCTAGTTACCATACAAACCTAATACTTATTGGTCCACCCTGACAGACCAACAGGCCAGTCTTAAATCAAATTATTCATCACGACCACAATCAGGTTATTTCTAACTTTATCGATGACAGTAGCGCTAATGTTCTGTTTCTGCCTCTGCTATTGGTAAGTTTTGATGGGATTATAGACTATAGGGATGAAATTAACTTGGCTCAACACCTATGGATAACAAAAATTTGCCAATCCTGTAAAACTAACTGCTGAGGTTAGGGGTATGCACTCGCAGTCCTCTGACCCCTCAAAACACATTCCTTCTAATTCCAAAAACGACACAAATTTAAACCTAGATTTCGTGAGCCCATCGAAAATCGTAACCTCGTAACCACTTTTTACCAGAATGTTCGTGGTTTAAAGGACATCTGACGAAATTATGAAATCAACGTCCGCATGTAACTTCAAAATAATAACATTAACCGAAACCTGGCTGGATGACACTCTCTATGACTCCGAATTACCTACTCAACTCGCAGTGCAAAGTTTTTCGAAGGTATTGAAACTATAATGAGCTGGGCAGTCAACATGGGAGCAGAGTACTAATTGTGTTAAACATAGTATTTAGTATTAGTAATAAGTTAGGGTTGATTCAGTAACGCTTAATGGTGTTTGGTTAAACCCATCCTTATGTAGATTTGTAGTTAGTTACTGGCGTCATAATTGTTATGGCAATTTACATTTGTCAATCAGTGCGCACTGAGTGTATCCGCATCTTTATCGTGTTTATTTTGGATATAAATAATACATGGTGTCAGGCTATATGATTTGGCTAATGTTCTAGGAAGAAGCTAGGCAAATAGCAGTACTCTTACATTGTATTGAAAAAGATGGTTTGGATGTTTATAATACGCTAACGTTGACTGCCATAGAAAAGAAGTCCTTAAAGTCTATTAAGGAAAAAATTGGGAGCCCATTTTGCGCCCCAAAAAAATTTGATCTTTGAAAGATTTTTGTTCAATTCAATCAAGCAAAAGCAAGGGCAAAAGTTTGATAGTTTCTTGACCGAGTTGAAAGTGGCAGTGAGAGACCGCATAGTCTTTGGAATAAGAGACAAAAGTACCCAAGAGAGGCTTTTGAGAAAGGCAGATTTGAAGCTGGATTCCAGCTATAGCCTTATATGCAGAGGCGTAGAAGCGAGCCAAAAGCAAGTTAAAGAAATGCAGGAGGAGGCATCAGTGAGTGCCCTAAGAAGTAAGCATGGGAAAGAAATTAAAAAGTGTAGCTTTTATGGATTTTCTCACAAAAAAGCAAGTGCCCGGCTTATGACAAAGTTTGCAGCGAATGTGAAAGAGAAAATCATTTTGCCAGTGTCTGCATGAAGAAATACAAGGCAAAATCGAGAACAAAAACTGAAGAGAAATTAAGGAATGAGAAATACAAAAACAGGCGAGTTCACACAGTGAAAAAAGAGGAAAGTGGAGAGAGCTCTAGTGGAAGCAGTGAGTCTGAAGAAGAGTTTTTTGTGAGCTCTGTGGTAAAACATGTCGATGCGGAGTCCAGGAGAATGATGAGGTTATGTGGACCAAAGAGGCAATGTTGCAGGTACGAAAGTAAATTTCAAGTTAGATTATGGAGCAGACGTGAGTGTTATTCCACTTAATATTTTCCAGAAGATTGACTTTAATACAGAAGTTGAAAAGTCAAATATGACACTCGTGTCTTATGGTGACCCTCATCACAGAACATATCACCTATAGAAAAATATCTCAAATGGAAGAATCGCGACGAAGGTTTTTAGTAAGGTTTTTAGTCAACAATGGCGACACTGTCGGGAGATAAGAGAAATTTACAGGTATCTGTGGTGTGGACAGTGATTTGTGTTGGTTGGTTTATTTCAAAATTAGACCCTGTGGTGAAGTGTCATTGTCAAATTGCTAAAAAATCTGCATACATACCCTTTGTTATTGTAGACAGCAAAAATCAGATGCCTTTACTAGGGTTAAAAGGGTGTTTAGATTTAGATCTTTTGCGCAGAGTTGACAGCTGTATTGTTAGAATTCAAAATTCAAATGATTTGGGAAAACTATATCCCCAAAGTATTTTCGGGATTAGGGTGTTTTCCTGAGGAACATAAGATTCGTCTAAAAAAAGATGCTGTTCCTCAAATTCAAATGGTCAGACGCACACCTCAAGCACTTAACAGTAGACTTAAAAATAAATTGGATGATCTTGAACGTCAAGGCATCATTAGAAAAGTTCAAAAGCCAACGGAATGGCTTTATCCTTTGGTTGAAAAAGAAAATGGTGACTTGAGCTAGGTTATGTCTTTGTCCGGAAAAATTAAATGAGAATATCCAACGAGGGCATTTTTTGATTCCAACTGCAGGCATAATTGCTAACAAACTGTCCAATAAAGCATTTTTCACAGTTTTAGATATGAAACACGGCTACTTCCAAGTTAAAGTTGATGACCAGTCAGCTGACTTTTGCACATTTGGCATATCAATTTTGTAGGCTTGCATTTGGAATTAGTTCTGCTCCCGAGGTTTTCCAAAAAAAGAATTTTGAACTTTTTGGAGATCTGGAGAGGGTAGAAATATATTTTGACGATTTAACTATTAGTGGGACCACAGAGGCTGAGCATGATCGAAATTTGAAAAATGTCTTAGAGCGGGCTACAAAATTTAACATAAAATTCAACTGTGACAAAATTCAATTTAAATCCTTAAGTGTGAAATTTTTTGGTTAAATTTTTTCAAGGGACGGTATCAAACCTTGTCAGTCCTATGTCAAAGCTATTTTTGACATGCCAAAACCACAGGATAAGCAAGATCTTTTGAAATTGCTGGGAATGTCAACATTTCTTGGTAAATTTGTAACTAACATGTCAAAAGTGACTGCTCCACTACGGCATTCAACTCGGGAAGAGGTTGAATTTATCTGGTCAAGTGAACATGAAGAGTCTCTGACACAACTCAAGCATTTATTGACAGAAGCTCCAGTTCTTGCTTTTTTCGACCCGTACAACTAATTTGTTGCCAAAAAAATAACAAATTGTCTGAAACTGACAACTCATTTTTAAGCTTATTGGTATTTGAAGACGACACAATAATGCCTAGAGAACTACCACCAGCTTCTGCCGATAACATGTACTTTTTTGAACTGCAACAAATGAACATCGTTCAGAATCATCTGGGCAGAATTCTCAACCTAATTTTCGTCGACGACTTTATTGATCTCTCCATTACTTCCAGTGCTGACCCCCTGGTGGCAATGGATGCTTACCACCCTGCCATAGAAACTCCTCCCTGACGTTGAGTGTCAGAACTGAGGTCATTTGAATTTCATTGTGCCAATTACTCAGAACTTAACAACTTTTATGAGCAGGCATATAAAAAATATTTTGTTCTCAATAACCGACGATGATTCAATGATCACTCTCTTCTATGAAACCCTTTTTCAGGGTATTAACCTTGCAGTCCCAAAGAAAACAATAAACAGCGACAAATATCCTAAATGGTATAACAAAGGACTTCGTAGATGCATCGCGCAAAAAAATAGATCATTTAAGAAATACAAGAAATCAGGAATGAGAGGATACTATGAAGCCTACACTAAAATTCGTCGAAAGACTAAAGTCCGTATTGACAATGTGCTACTTGTTATATGTTACCAACACTGAGCACCTGATCCCTCAAAAGGTCAAATATTTTTGGTCATTTATCAATAATTTAAAAAGGAACTCGAACTTACCGACACAGATAAAGTACAAAAATTTTATATTGGACGGTTCTGATTACATCGATGATGCAGTCCCCATGCACTTTCAAGCATCTTATTCCAGCCACGATGACTTAGACATGACATCCATTGAACCTGTCCAGTTTGCTACTACCCTATCATCTCATAACTTCCAGACACAGGAAATTTCAGACAAGTTAAATCTGCTGGTTATATCCAAAAAAGCAGGTCTTGAAGCTTTACCATTTTACATTATTTTTCAACGATTTTTGGATTGTGGCTTTTTTCCTGAAATGTGGAAGGTTTCCCACCTTCTTCCTATGTTCAAGTCTGGAGATAGATGCGATGTTGAGAACTATCGTGGAATGTCGATACTTTCTGCCATTCCAAAAATATTCGCATCAATCTTAACCGAGGAAATATTCGTAACATATAGACTTTACCTCATACCAGAATAACACGGATTCTTTAGCAAGCGTTCAAATGCATCTACCAGAACTTCTTAATTACCTCCGTTGAGGCTGAACACAAGGTCGACTCCATTTACACAGATCTAGCGAAGGCTTTTGATAGCGTTTGCGACCTCCTTCTTTTAAAAAAACTATCAGAATTTGGTATCTCTGGAAACTATTAGGCATGGTGTAAGGCGCTTTTGTTGCGTAATCGACGCGGGTTCAGTGTAAGTTGGTTTATTTAACGGTTTGCCTCGGGCGCCACCCTCAAGATTAAAGTGGTTGAGGGCCCACGTGCACCAGGTAGCTTGTTACAGTGGAGAAACGGTACTTCAGAGGTCCACAGACGCTTGTTCTGTGAAATTTTCTGAAAACCTTGGTTTGGGAAAAAGAAATAGACAACAGTCGATAAATTTAAATAAATATAGCACTCTGTATTACCGGAAAATATTTACAGGAAAACCCTTAATTAACCCTCTGAAAAAATGAACGGGGATGCGTGAGAAAGAGAGATAATTAGATGAGTGAAAAATTATGTGCGTGCGGTAAAATCGTGACCATGCGGGCGGTGAAAAGCGTGTCCGGAAAAGTTAACGGTAGCGATAACGGAACGGTCAGTCTTCCGGTAGCTCTAAAAGTTCCGGTAACGTTAACGTTAACGGCAAATGTTAAATAGCAATAAAGCGGTAAAACAAACTCCGGTGACCCAAGCAAATGTACAGACACTACCTGAAACTACTTAAGCGTCAATTCTCGAATCGTGCATTTAACGGATTAGAGATACCATATAAGAGAGAAATCGGAGAGAAATACCTGTACTAGGTTCCAGGCGAAAATCTCTCATACAGAACTACCCGTCCAGGGTACCGGGCGAAACCCCTATTGCAGGAAAAGATTTACTCGTCCAAGGTACCGGGCGAAAATCTTAATGAAGTTTATATAATTGATTTTTACCTTCTGGGGCCGGATTCTCGGCTAAGGGAGTAGAGCTCTCCGATAGAACAAATATTTTGTCCTTGCCAAGCTTCGAAAAGTGAAGAAGTGATAAAGACGAAACATTTGTTCTCTCGGGGAGCTCTACTCCCTGGTGTAATTCGCGACCCTGTAAGCACTGACCCCTACTGTGGTTACGGCGGGTTGGCTTCAATGCGGTTCTGGTAGTGATGCTGCTATCGCTGCTGTCAGGTCAGCTGGCTTTACCAGCAAATTCTGCCCAATTTATACCCGAAAAGATGGGTCAGGGCTGCGACGGGGTACACGGAAATATGCAAATTAGTTGATACCGGCTGGATCGGTAGATTCAAGGCGAGGTCACGCGAAATCATGATAATGTATTTAATATTTAAGAATAATATAGAGGATTTTAATTAATAAATATAGAAAATTAAGTCACGCAATTAATAATTAAATTAAGTCGAAGCGGGACGCGCACTTATTTTATGAAAAAACTCCGAAACTTCGTTACAATGGATCAAATCATGTTTTGAAGATCGAACCCAGCCAGTGGGGGCCCCTGCATGTATGGCGCCCCTACCGCTCCTAAAACACAAAAGCATGTCCACAAATTATTGATTTTAAGGCTTAAAATAAATGTTTCTCGATGCGAACCCGGAAAAAAAATTGATTTTGAAGGCCCCAAACTTTTTTGGGCGTGGCACCCGAGTAAATTTTTCGCCTCCGGCGGGCCTTTCATCACTAATATTTTCTCCAATAAGCAAATATTACAAAAGCAAACAAACAATATACAGGGTGTCCATTTTTCGAGGGCAACCATAGGGTTATAGGAAACGGTAAGAGATACAGGTTTGGTTGAATTGAGGCAAAAAAATTTCTTGCTTAACAAAACTCAACTTCGAATTTGGAATTTTCCGAATACTTTCAGATATAGTGAAAATAGTGCATTGGAAAGAGATAGGTAGATGGTCGTGCATTTGGACGCGTTATTTTTCATAAAAAAATATTTATTAATGGCCAAATGTGTTAGGTACTGCTTTTGGGAGATCAAAAAGCTCCGAAAACAATTTGAAAAAATGCAAACCGGTATTTAAAAAAATAAACTTAATGATGATCGGCCAAAGACGGAACGTCGAATTTCAAATTTGGCTACACCATTGTGCAGAAAGGAGAAAGCCGTATATCTCCTATCTCCGGAAATATTCGGAATATTCCAAATTAAATTTCGAAGTGGCGTTTTGTTAAGCAAGAGATTACGCAACTTTGCCTTAATTTAACCAAACCTGTATCTCTTACCGTTTCCTATATTCCAATGGTTGCCCTTGAAAAACGGACACCCTGTAGAGTTTCGCAAAATTATATTATTCATTTGCGACGCCTTTGCATAAACCAAACACCTTATTTATCTAATTGAAATGCCTTAAATATAAATTTAATTATACTCTATTATTATTAATAATTATGCGCCCCCAATAATTTTGCCCCCTCCGCCCCTTGAGGCTGGCTACGCCACTGAACCCAGCGGGTAGAAGTGTGTGGCTACTCCTGAAAAAACGCCCAAAACAGATTTCTAGAATACCTACTTTATATTCACACATCAGGAATACCTTATGAAACTAGACTGTGGCTGTGTGGGATGAAGAGCCTTGAGCAGAGACGGAAACACGCCTCGCTTATCATTCTCTATAAAAACCTGAACAATTGGATAGATTGCAGCACCTTTTTGGAATCAATATTATTTTACGTATACAAAGTACCATTGATAAAGAACAACATTGGAGAGGAAGACCGTTCAAAAAGGTAGCATACCTCGAAAGAAGAAATGACATCTTCAGTATAGGTCGGAACTCCAAGAGTTTGGAAACCAATCCTCAACAATATCACGTTCCTGTAAGGGGGAACTTCCTAATATAAAAGTCTAAAATTTTTGATTCAGGTAAATTAGGTAGACCCATCATGCTGATTTTTATAGTGTTGATTTAGTTGGAGCTTTTTTTTTTAAATATTAATTTAGTTCTCCTGATATAGGTAATCCAAGAAACCTTTAGTATTAGAAGTAGCCGCAGTCCAACAATCAAAATATTAAAGAGGGAGGGGTCAGGATGTACAACAAATGAGTCAATAAAGGATGAGTAGTCAGGGTTGTAATTGGTCGAATTTATTAAAAAATTACACCATTACAAACCTGACTCATTCTTCAATCAAAATATTGTCTATTAAAAATATCTTTATTAAAAATATAAAATCATTCTCTTTTGTATATAAAATTATTTCTTTACATAGTGAAATATACAAAATAAAACTTTAACATTATTTAAGACTAGATACAGTTAAAAGCGTTGATTTTTTTCATTGACTAGAATCGTAGGTATAGGTACAATTTGAAAATATACTTAAAAATAAAACAAAAAAAAAACATAGGAAATAAAACATATTCTTCAAGTTTCAAAATAAGGACACAAACGTTAGTTTTCTCAATAATTGAGACAAAATTTGTATATAAATAAAAATATTGCTAAAAAATTATATAGAATCCAACAATAAACTCACAATCCTACGTTTGCATCTTCATATAACCATTATAATCGTACATTCCATTATTATTAAATCCATGAATCTGATTTGAATATTGCTGAAAATAGGAATCATTGGAATAAGGCACCATTTCATTCTGATACTGATAAGGCAGTTGTTCATTTGGACTAGTAGAAAAAGGCCTCTGCAGGTAATGTTCATTTTTGAATCCCATATTATAGTCTTGCATAAAACTAGCATTCGTTATACTTCCACTTATTACTGAAGCATTTGACTTTCCCTCTTCGTACGGTTTCGAAGAAATGCTGTCGTCTTCTTTGGTTATTGCCACTTGCATGTTGCCCACATTGATTATAACATTCTCTTCTGTTGAATATTTGTCTACATCTTTAGCTGCTTCCGCGAGTGCGTGGATGTAGTTATGCGCAAACCGCAACGTTTCGATTTTGGTCAGTTTGGTGTCTTCGGGAAATGTCGGTAGGACGCAACGAAGCCTGTCCAATGCTTCGTTAAGCATGTGCATTCTGTTTCTTTCTCTGTCATTAGCTTTAAGTCTTCTCACTTTTTTGATTCGCATTATTTGCGTGGGGCTTTTAGCTCTGGATACCCGGTTTCTTCCTGTAGCATAACGTTTCTTCTGTTTTTCTGTTGTTGATGGTTCTTCTACGATTTTATCGTTGAAATCGTTTAGTAAATTTCTTCTACAATTTGGTGGCCATTGTGTTGGCCTACGGTCAATTTCCTTGAGGCTACCGTAGAAAGCTGAATTGAATTTGTTGTAGAGAGCAGGATTGAAGTTGGTTGCGATTGATGGTGTTTTGGTGGGGGTTGTGTATTCTTGATGGTCGAAGTCGAAGAGGTCGCTACGATCGTCTGTGTACTCTGTCGTTTCGGATTTGTAGGAGATTTCGAAGCCTGAATCGCAGCTGTCTTCGTCGTATTTTAGACCGTAGCCTGTCATTCTGGAAAAGAAAGGGGTGGGTGAATATTGTAGAACTTACACGCAGATTTGTGACAATTTGCGATTATACATTTTATTCACAGTAACAAGAGCAAATGTGGAATTCAAACTTCATCAAACAACGAAGTTGTGAATCAAATTTAATGAACATTCTCATTTGGCGGAGGGGCTGGTTCCTCCCAAATTACCTTAAATGCTATATGAATGCGGAACCCTATCCAAAATCTTGAGAAAGAAAATAAAAACCCAATTTGAAGCCAATTTTTTCACATTTGCAACCCCTAAAGCCGGACCGATTTTGAAACCAATAAGACACGATGTTGAGAGGGACGGTAGTAATCATCTGTCGAAAGATGAATATGGAACCCTATCCAAAATCTTGAGGAAGAAAATAAAAACCCAATCTGAAGTTAATTTTTTCACATTTTCAACCCCTAAACCCGTACCGATTTTGATACCAATAAGACAATGTTGAGAGAGACGGTAGTAATCATCTGTCAAAAGATGAATGTAGAACTCCAACCAAAATCCTAGAATCTTGAGAAAGAAAATAAAAACCCAATTTGAAGTGCTCTACTTGAAAAAATCAGTTGGGACCCCTTAAACTCCATACATTAAATATAAATAAATAAAAAAACGAGACAACATATTTTTGCAGAATAACGGAGCATAAGAAGCATAACGGAGTAAAATTCTAAAAAACTTCACGTAAACTGTGGTATTTAGGTAGATGAATTTTAATAATTTTATCACCGTTGTGTGCCATAAGTCCACGATTTTTCATACTTTTACTTCAAGAAAATTACAAATGGATTCAGACAGAGGAGAAGATTACAGCGTAAATTTTCTAGAAGCTGATGATACTAGAATAATATGTACCTACTTTGCATTCAATGAAATTAGAGACCTGCTGTAGTTTCTGGATTCCTTTCGAGAAATCTTAGAGCAATGATTATGGGTTAGTTTTGCTATAAGTTTGTTTATAAATAGGTATAGGTACAAACGTTAATATACCTATATTTAGTAGGTAATTAAGGTATTAGTAATACTATGTATATGCGATTAGAAATTAGAAGATCCGGACATGAATATTGCTGTAAAGAATCATTTCAACTTTGAATTACAGTGGTTTAAATTACCACACATGGAAATTTGGAATAGTTATAGGTACCTACCTATTTTGTTTGATATAATAGGGACAAGCTGAAGTCTGAAGCGAAGAAAAAGATAATAAATATGAGTAAACTATAACTACAATTTATGGATAATACGCAGAAGCCATGGGGGAAAGTTGATGTCATGATGCTAGAACCTCCAATAGGAGAATTTTCAGCTGAATTTGTAGAGACCATTTTAAACAATTAAATGCTAAAGGGGCAGATTTGGAAGAACAGGGCATAGTTCATAGTCTAAACCTTGCCATGCGGAGAGCATTTGAAACAGTTATAACAATTACCTACTAGAAAATGTCTACTTGCCGACAATTGTTAGTTGATCCAAAGCTAAGTTAAGGTACAGTCGAGAAAATTAAAGAGAATAGAGCTGAGCACTGAAACAGAATTTGAAGAAAAATAACTGATTATAGAAGATACTGTAAAGACATACAAGAAAAAGAGAGGAAACAAATACAATATGAACGAAAAGAAATAGAACAAGGAAAGAGAAATAAACGATACCAACCAGATATACAGTGAAGTTCTAATGAACTTAACTTTCGATGCAAAATCATATGTTGTAGATCTACCCAAACCATTAGAAGACTGATGAAAAGATAACAAATTTATGTATAAAAGCAATGTCAAGAAAAATTGATTCGATTGAAAGCAATGAAACTTGGATAGAGGCTGAGCCACCTAAAAATAATGAAATATTGAATACAAAATATCTTTGATACGAAACAAGTATCTAGAAACTTTTAGAATTGATTGAATGTTTAATGTATTTCATGCTAGAATCAAGACCAGACATTAAATATACAGTAAACCATGCCAGAGATTCCAGGAAAGAAAAATGAAGTGCCTTCGATTTGAATGATAGAAAGTGAAGTCAGTATACCTATCATCAGAGTTTTCATTTTAGATTTTTGACAATTTAGTGTCTTAGATAACAACAATGTAAAATTGTATTGGTGTAATTAATACCAAAACTCTAAAGCTGAGCTAATTGGTTTATGTTGATTGTGGTTTCAAAAATTACTGTCAGCCATAAATTTTGATATAACAACTTTTAAAATATTTGAAGATATAATAAGGGTTCAAAACAAAATTCACTAGAGGATCCGAGCAGTCAATTCTTAATATATTTTTTTTAAAGTTCCTATTTAAATTACTTACGTTGAACTTCAAACTCTTATCCAGATAAATCACCACCGGACACACATTTGATTTGACACAAACGCCACACGTCAGTCACGCAGAGGTTTTTTTGCCAACTATCCGGCTCGACGGACCAAAAACCATGGGGTGGATAATCGCCGGGCCCCCTCCAATGTTTAGGCGCCCCCATTTAGAGGACCATTCATTGGTTGACGGGTATTTTTAGAGGTGGGAGGGACCAATCGTTTTGTATTCATTCGTAATTTGGATTGTTAGCAAAAATTTCTCTCGTTTTACCATATTGTTCATGCAAAACGGTTGAAATTTATAAAATGTTTTCAAGCATTTGGCTTGAAATTTTTAGGTATTTTTAGTGTCTGTAGAGTTTCCAGTATCTTTTAGAGACCAAATTATAGTGATACGCATACTATTTCTGGGGAAAATTATAATTTTTTCTGTACCTATTCCTAGTAAATTAAATTATGTGGTCGGCAGTCAGTGGTTCAACCTCTATCTGCTTTGGATCGAGGGACTGTGAAATTTACTCGGGAAAGTTACACAATGCAAAAGCACAAACACTACACCGGAGACTCACTGAGGGCCGAACTTATAGTCGGTCTTTGAGGTTTCCTCAGACCTTAAGAAAGCCTTGAACGTTTAAAATTGACTTGACTAACTTGTCAAATAGTAGCAAAGTATCCATTCTAAACACGCGACTCCAAGGAAGATTCAAGGAACGACTATAAACAGTACGAAAGTTACAAGACAACTTCAACAAATGTCACGTCATGAATTAATTGTCCATATGATAGTTAACAGTTAAAAACTACAAACAGGTGGCCAGCTTGGAGGGTTATGTTACAATTTTGAAAAAAGTTAGTGCAATAAGAAATGTGATAATGGAAGATTTCGAGTAGGTAACATTAGAGACAAAATAGGCATTATTTTGGTGTGAAAAAAAAAGGAAGACTTATTAAACATTTTTATTTTTTCCTTTCCTGGCTTCTTACCAAATTTTAGCTATACAAGGTGGTACATCGATAGAAAGTTTTCAATGAGTGATAGTTAGGGTCATTTGGGGGATGTTTGACCATATTTACCCTTATGCAAAGTTTCGTCGTTTTTGAGATATCAGCATTTTTAGTGTAGGTACCTACCTATAATCAAAGAAAAATTCGAAGATTTTATAGATTTTTTATTCATACAAACTTTTAGCAAGTTGGATATGGAAATTGCCATTTCCATTTCGTAGAAGTATCTTAAAAAATCTCACAATACATCAGCTTTTTCATAAGAATTTAGTCTGAGTCCTATGTTTTCCACAAAACCATGGGAAACTTTATAACCGTTTATTCATGTCCAAAATTCACCAATAGAGGATTATGGAATGTGTAATGATTGATATAAGTAAATGAATAATAATTGGTTGCATGATGAATAAATAATTCCTGGGGATAACTGAATATGCTCAAATTTTCAATAAAATTACCGCTAAGTCCTGCTAATAAAACAAATTGAAACAGTTTCTGAAAACTTATTAGTAACCCTTCCTGAACCTGTAAGCGTCTAAATTTTTTAGTCTAAGGCCGGGTTTATTCGTCTTCAGATAAACTTGCTGGTAGATATGTGCAAGATAACTGTGCGTCCAATTGGATTACAGATTGCGTTTTTATCCGTCAGATTGCATACCTGACAGTTTATCAGAAGGTGAATAATAAACCAGCCTTAATACATCAGGGGCGGATACCGGCCTTTTGGAAGGACAGTTTAAGTTAAAGTAAGCCAAATTGGGTTAGTCTAGGTTAGTTTTGGCAGCGCATTGTGCAAGGTACGGTTTTTCGAAGGAATGGCCCATAAAAATATGGGAATGGGGGAACTATGTAGGAAAATAAGGTGATTTTAAATAGGTAGGAACGGGTGCCGTTTTTTTATATATTGACACCCCACCTATAGCCTTTACCTTTACAGGTAAAAGAAAGGTGTAAATATAAAAGTTGTACAGCTTTGGCTGAATTTTTAAAAACCATGGTCAGAAACAAAATTTGAATGTCAGAAATGTGAAATTTTGTATGCTTCCAGTTTTTTTCAAATGGGTTGCCCTATATTTCATTCTATATTCTTGAAAAGCACAATGCCCCGATTCCAAAAATATATAATTTGTCTATATTTGATTGAACAGTCTCTCATCTTTAAAAAAAAAGCAGACTTTACTTGGTTTCTCTGATAGAATTTTTAAATTTTTTAAAACTAAGTATGTTGTGACGGCTCCGCCAATTATAGACAAAATATATGCATAGTTTTGGAATCGGGAAATTGTGCTCTTCAAGAATATAGAACCAAATATAGGGAATCCCATTTGAAAAAAGCTGAAAGCATGCAACATTTCACATTTCTGACATTCAATTTTTGTTTCTGACCATGGATTCTAAAAATTTAGCCAATACTGTAAAACTTTTGTATTTACACCTTTCATCTACTTATAAAGGTGAAGGCTGTAGGTGGGGTGTTAATATATAAAAAAAACACCCTGTACTTGAACAATAACTTATTACATAAAGTCAGAATTTGTAAGATTATCCACTTTTTGTCAATTTGCCTTTCAACAGGAATTAGTTGTTACTTTACCAAACTAGTAACATAGTGTGACAAGTTATTCAAGTACAAATGAGTGAATTGTTGCGGAACTTACCTCTGCGGGACGAGCGGAGCGAAAACACCCTGTTCTTGAACAATAACTTATTACATAAAGTCAGAATTTGTTAGATTATCCACTTTCTGTCAATTTGCCTTTCAACAGGAATTAGTAATGTTACTTTACCAAACTAGTAATATATTGTGATAAGTTGTTCAAGTACAAACGAGTGGATTATTGCGGAACTTATGGGTGGACCTCTGCGGGACGAGCGCAGCGAGTTCCGCAGCCATCTTTTCATCAATATGTTGTTTAATTACGATACTAAACTGACTCACTCAAATGTGCGTTATTCTCATTAGTTTAAAAATTACACATTTCAGGTGAATGTCTTACTTGAACAGTTCAATAGTATATTGGTGATTAGATGGCTGCGGAACTCGCTGCGCTCGTCCCGCAGAGGTTCACCCATAAGTTCCGCAATAATCCACTTATTTGTACAGACTGAATATCTGATGCCACTTTTTTTTTTTAAATCGCTCATATACGTAATTTGATTGTGTGAGTGTTTGAAACATTTTCAGCACTAACCTAACCCTCTAGGGGGGCTAGGACCAACCCTTACCATTCCAAATGAAACAGGGGGTCGAGTGATACCTGTTTCAAAAGACCGTTCAATTTTCTTCCAAATGACATCAAATGAAAGAGAATTTAATGCTCTTTTAAAAGAGGTATCACTCGACCCCTTGTTCTGTTTAAAATAGTAAGGGTTGGTCCCACCCCGCCTGGAGGGTTATAGTTGAAGTACTAAAAATGGTTGCAGAAAACTTCCCCCTTTGAAAATCAAATTACGTGTACGAGCGATTTTTTAAAAAATAAACGTGGCATCAGATATTTAGCTTGTTTTGTTTTAAATGGAATACCCTGTATATTGACACCCCACCCACAGCCTTTACCTTCACAGGTAGAAGAAAGGTGTAAATACAAAAGTTGTACAGTTTTGGCTGAATTTTTAGAAACCATGGTCAGAAACAAAATTTTGAATGTCATAAATGTGAAATTTTGCATGCTTCCAGCTTTTTTCAAATGGGATGCCCTATATTTCATTCTATATTCTTGAAGAGCACAATGCCCCCACCCCCCATTGTAGCCGCCACTGTAATACATACATTTTATGTCTGAAATAAATAAAATAATAATCGAAAATATTTAAAATTTATATAGACACAATATTAATATTCAATTCCCGTGAGAAGTAATCCTCTAAAAATACCAGAAGTTCAAGTGCCTCTATTAGCCTCATATAATTGAGTTATTATAGCGACACTTTTTTAATTTTACAACCACAAGTGTGAAGATCTGTAACCATCCACACGTGCCATACACGTGCCTTTTAGGTTTAAGCTATGGATACGTGTTGGCACGTGCCTGACATGCTTTGCAGGAAGTGCGTTTAGTGTTTATTAAAGGAAAATTAGTATAGAGGCGTTTTTTTTATTTCAATTCTACTGATTATATCAGATGAGGTCCTAAGTACGCAATCAATTAATAAAATTGGGCAAATCCCTCGAGGGATTACCACTACAGCATGCCCGGTAAACACAATAAACTAGACCCAAATCCGTCATAATCTCTTCTTTTTTTGGGGGGTGGTGACTAAGCTGGGACATTATACAGACTTTGATTATGCAATTCATTCATACGCTGTGCCAAAATACAAATTCGGATTTTATCTAAATAGCTTTTTGTCCGTTTGGTTTCCCATAAAATTTGCGATTTCACGCCCGGACCCATTCGAATTCAAGGGTAGAAATGGTCGAAATTTGGAATATCTATTTTCATAATTATGCATATCGAATTTTAGAGTACTATATTGTTATTTGCCGCATTACACGCTTGTTTTGGATGTGTATTTAATGTTTATTGTGTTGATTTCTTTCCTTTATTTGTTTCAAATAATCTGAAATTTTTATTTTTATATGTTGGCGAATCCAGATAACTCTAGATATAATAATACAATGTTTTTACATAATCCTTGCATCAACTTGTATTTTGTGTTGCTTTTCCCACCTTTTCCAATGAAGTTTTCTGTAGTGCACTTACGGGAAAATTCCAAGCAATATGTTGGTATTCCTGATTTACCTAATTTTTTCGCCGAAACATTCATACTTTATGGTAATTATCTCAACATATACCATCAAAATTTTAATCCCTAACACTAACACAAGCTTGGAGGGGCTTACACTGGCACTTGAATGATTTTTATGTGATTGTGATGTGATGACGTTGAGCATTAATTTCTATAGATGAGATTGACTGTACAAATGGAATATGTTCTCTAAAAGTTTTTAATTAATCGGTAATGACGGTATCCTAGGTATTCGATTCTTTTTATTTTTGTGAATTCTTAATTTTGTTTATGAATGGTGATTCCTTTGTGAAACTTTTGCTATCTCTCCAAATTCTACGTGAGGAATGTTCCAATGATTCAAGCAACAGAAAGGAGAACGCCCAAATTTCTTGACTTCTCAAATAATCCAAAATCTAAAAATAACCTTCTCAAAAATAACATTATAAGCACTTGAAAAAATTACTCACAAGTAAACAAAAATGTTCTCACGGGAACCATTAAATAAAACCACATTTTTTTATCAAACCTAATCCTATCATACCAATTATCACAATGTTTAAGGGCCTAAACTAATATGATAGGGCTAATTTTTTAACCACCTAATGCATATATGATACCCATGAATAATCTTACACGTGCCAAGTCACGTGACGCTGAAATCTCTATTACCATGGCACGTGACAATGATTTAATTTGTTTATTTATTTAGTGGAATATATAGAAATTGTAACACCTCCAATGCCCCAATAAAATCCTCCCTTACCGTTTAAGATATCCCCCTATTAGATACAACGTTACCTGTAGATTATTCCAAATGACATCGTTTTTAAAGGTAAATCCCGCGACACACATAAAAGGTGTTGGACCCTCTCTAATCTTTATGTGCGCCCTTTGTAACCAAACTTACCCTCTATTTTTTACAATAATTTTTTTTGCTATTTACGAAGTTTTTTGGAGAAATATTAGGCGTGACAGATGCAGGGGATTATTTCTTTTTTGTTATAAAAAACGGTTTACTGAAATTTCATGAGGCATATTAAAACAAACTTAAAATATTACAAAGCTTCTTGGCCCTACTGTTGCTTGGCAAAGTATAACTATTTTCAAATTTTCTCCAAACAAAACTGACTTAAATGTTCCTCAAAACTAATAAAATCATAGCCAAACTGGTGCATATTAACTCTAATTAAACTTAACAAACTAGTCCAAATTATTTATTCATAGCAATGCAGTCAAGTAGCTGTTTGATCTGCGTGAAATGCAACGTCTTTTCACCCCCATCTAGCTACCAGCAACCCCCTAACCTTAACGCATTTACCCATAAGGGTTACTTTGGACCATTCTAGTGCACAATGCTCCGAGGCACCCCACTGATTGCCAATAGCAATTATTTGCTCCCTTTGAATAATTAAATTTCCTCTGTGCCCATCTGGCCTCAAAAATCTCTCTTTTCAGATCAGAAATATCGGATTTCTGAAAAAATGTTTCGTCAGGTCAATATTTGATGTTTTTTTGTTCAACAAATTGATAAAAGAGGGTCAGTTGGTGCGAGTCATTTGATCTTTTTTACAACATCAAGAAAGTGTTGAGTACATATTAACCCTTATGTTGTGTTCTAATTTAAAAGTTTATATTTTTTGTGAGGGCGTATAACCAAGTTAAATAGCATTACTTTCATATTAAGATGTTTCAAAGAATTTCTTCTCAAGCGATTTTCTCAGTTGTTTCATAAAGCTTCAAACTTCAGTTATTTTCCATAATCTTCGTGACATATTTGCAAGAAACTGCAACCCTCAAAGCACAAACATTTACTTAACAAATTTGCCCGCAGATAAAATCATCACACGTACCTACAAGTTGTAGTCATCAAGTTTCACTCTCCTCTACTATTTTCCTAACATTATTGGCCCTGTAAAATTTTTGTTTACTTTAGCATGTTAAGTACCTTCCTATTGGATGGACGTTTTAAAAACCACCCCAACCCTAATCTCCTGGTTAGTCAGGAGACAATAGGGCCGAAATTATCGGATTTTTTGGGGTCTTCAGACTTAGAGGCCCCCTGAGGCACTTACTGGCTTGCTAGGCTCTATTATTACTGCTCTAAAAAGATAAATAATGGAATTTTATGTATGTTGCAGGGCTCGATAAAAACGTTGGAGGGTTTTTCCTCCGGGGCATAAGGGATGAAATAAGAAGATTCATTGGGCATTTTTTAGTTTGTTTAAAGGGAATTTCATTTGAGTAAAAGCATTTCAATTTCAAAATACTGGAAGCATTGCTTTAAGGCAAAATTATCTCAAAAATATGCAACTACATACTTCAAAAATCCAAACTTGTTTGAATATATAGTTTTTTTCATACTATGAGGTTTTTTTCTGAAGTCAAAGCACAATATGAAAAATGTGTTAGAATTTTATGTTACGAATCCGAAAAGTGAATTACAACTTGCTATGTTCTCCTTTCAGCCTGTTATCAGAATATAGGCTCTATTTTCAGGCACTTACTTCCTGATTGTTACCGTGTCTAATTTTAAGTCAAGGAGATTGTTCGACATATTTTTGCTGCATTTGGTCTTTTACTGTTCTGTCCTTGCCTGATTTTGCCTAGCACGGAATAAAGGGAACTAATAGTATAAAATCTTTAATATATATTTCACATAACAGTCACAATAATTATTCTTCATGAAGATATCCACAACTTCTGGCGATCTCTGAAAATAAGATTTATTTGAGATAAGATAAAATCGTGTTTTTGAGTTTTTACTATTGTGTTCTTTGTAGGAATCCGGTAACTCAGCATTTGTTTTCCCTATTTTTGCAGAGGTTTCCATTGTGCAACTTTGAAAACATCAGGTTTCCAGCCTAAAATAATAAGCAAATTTAGATAGGGTTAGAATAGGAAAATGTAAACAAATATTGGTAGGGTTAGGAAATTGTTTAAATCAGACAATAAACTTAAGTCAACTGTAGCATCAAAACTTGAATATTGAGTATTGAATGCGCAATGTGCATTAATTCGAACTGTCCAAAAATAAACTAAAAATTCCCTAGAATTTGATAGAGGAATTTTTCTTTTTCTAGAATCACACAAAACAGAAGCCACGTTATAGCTTTCTTCTGAGGCATTTTGGCCAATTTGAGTGAATATTTGGGAAGTAATTGAGTCTTAAACGGTGTCTATTATTCTAATATAACACCACAGCAAGTATTTGCTAATTTAACAAGATTTTAGTACGATAAAAACCCAAATTCTGGAAAATAAGTTTGATTCATGTCACGTGTTGAGTGTCGAAAAGGCCAATCCACATTGGTAAGTCCATATTATTCATCATTTTATTTTGTATTCTGATCCCTGTTAGAGTTTCATGTCCCCAAAAACGTAATTGATTGCAGTACTTACCTCAATCCTTGTTGAAATCGAGTTTTGTATAGTATGAACTCTCTCTTTTAGGCCTTTTATATTGGGTAACGTTACATCCCTTTCGGCTGTTGCTGTCGTTAGATACAAAAGCACCTGACTGCTGAATTGCTGGTGCTCAATCCTGGACCTGATAGATTGCTTATGGAGCTGCTAGGGCCTGTGAATCTCAATCGTCCTTCAAGAGGTTCCTAGTAGTACCACTCCATCAAATAAACTCAGGTTTGCGTATTGTTGTGCCGTTTTGGGAACCATCCACACCATCTCCTTGGGAGCTGGAGCCTCTCACCTGCAACCACTTTCACTCTTCAATATTATAGCCAGTTGAATTTAATTTTACGTTTACTTACCTAATTATTTTGATTTCCTGGAACATTCCAAGTAGTCCAAATTAGTGTAAACACACTTGTAGCAAAACGCCCCAAGTACCTACTCTATGTAATTAGTTAGATGGTAAATGGCGAGCGGTATATTGATGGTGTTTATATACTTGGAGCTGCTATCTAAAATCTGTGGAAGGGTCTATTTGCAAGAGAGAGAAACAAACTAATGAGGTGTACTAAATTATATTTTATTTTACATAAAACCCACAAATCAGCCAAATATCTTCCAATCCTTTACATCCTTCTTTATTTCTATAAAAACAATTACTTCACATCCGTTCTAGGTTGTTATTTTACGGACCACTGAAATATCCCTACTAAATAAGAAACGCCCTATTCCTATTATTCCTCATAACTTATAAGGTAACTCATTTAAATACTTCCGATTCATTCCTAATAAACTACCCTTTACCTAATTATATAATTCTTTAAAATCTCTAAGTCCTTTACTGATTTCTTATGAAAACCCAAAATAATTACCTATTTGTTTATCAACTAATTTATTCTCAATTTCTCATAAAACATTCTAAGGTTTCTTCTACTTGAAAAATAAAATCCCTAATTAAAAATTCATTTCAATTCAACATTAAGTTTCTTTTCAAAATTTTCTATTCCCTTTAATAGTTTATTTAATCAGAACAAATTCTATTATAAGTTTCCTTTAACAACTTTCCAATATTTTAAGACAATTCTATTTCATGAACAAGTTTCTTTTCAAAATTTTCTATTCCCTTTAATAGTTTATTTAATCAGAACAATTCTATTATAAGTTTTCTTTAACATTTTCCGATATTTTAAGACAATTCTATTTCATGACATCAAGATTCTTTTCAGAATTTCCTATTCCATTTAATTAGAACAATTACTATTTATCGCCTTCCTGGCTAACATACAAAATTATTTAAATTCTTATTAGTTCGTCATCAAAGCCCTTAATCTTCAATTGGACAATCCAGTTCAAACTTCTTTAATAATCCCTACTCAAATCGAAACTATTTATGTTCTGTTAAATGCATTATAAATTCCCTTCATACTTTCTTTGCACAATTAAATTGGAGTGTCATTATACCTGAAGGCAATTAAAGTTATGCAATAATGTTTCATTTATAAAACACTTGAGTTATTACTATTAAGGCAATAAAGTTCCACTGTTAAATTAAAAGTCAAAAGTTTTTCTAGTAACAATCCTCAAGTTTATAAATTCAAAAGTATTTCTAGTAAAAATCACTCAGTTTGTTTTTATGCATTGAAAGTCAAAGTTTAATCACACAAAGTCATGTTCATCATTCATATTCAAAATAATTCTTGTCACTATAGAGTACTTACATTTGGTCCATAAAACACAAAACTAATCTAATTTAATTCTTTTGATTACTTAGAGCCCGCACATAATTATTGAACGAATTTCAAATGTTATTTCTTGCACAAATTTTTCCGCAGTTTTTCTATAAAATTAAACCCGTTTTCCGAGGCAGCTTCGCGACTTTTCAACTGGTCAAACCCATTTGGTTCTGTAGACTTTTACTCAACTGGACTGTTAACTGGCAACTCAACGGACAACGGGCAACTAACTCTGCTTACTAAAATTGCGGTTTTTATATAAAATCGATGCCCCTAAATCTCTTTGGCCATGACAATTAAGATGATGCAATTTCCTTGGAATTTTATATCATTTTTAGCCTGAAAACGATTAATTATGTCGCAATATTCTGATTTATTAAGGTCAAAACGTTATGGGTTCAAGAATGCCATATATCATTCGAATTAATTAGATACGCATGGCCTTCGCTAACAAAAAAGTTCATTGATCGGGTTTTAGGATGACATCACGCAGGGTGTCGAGATACGCTAGCGTTAATTTGTTTTATTTTTAATTTATCGACACTGATTTAAGAATACCGGAATTAAGTTTTTGATTATTTGATAAAATTTAATTTTTACAGTAAAGACTTTGTAATTATCGGGTCAAATTTCTGGATCATCACACATTCATCACAATCCGCAATTAGTGAAACTGTACACCAGGTTTAAATGGATCCATTTACGACGGAGTATTTTGGTACTGAGTTAAGGGGCGTGAACCGTACTCAGTTATCACCCTTCACTTATTTGAACTCAATGAAATTAATTATAACTTTTGATCACCACAATAAGCCTGAATGTAAGGTAAGGTTTGGGAACTTTAAGACTGTTTTTCGTATTTCTTGGTAGGTAGATAAGTTTTGCTGGCTTTATTTACATTATTGACTGATTTGGGCCAGTGATTATTTTTATTTAAATTATTGAAATATAAATATTGACGTATCCTCTTATCAGGGACGTACTACTGTTAATTAAATATTGTATTGAATAATAAGAGAGTTATTTGAATTCCAGGCTATTATTTTGTTATTTCCTATTGGAAGTTTCAGGTCGGTGCAGTATTATTTGGCATCAGAACTTCATTTAACTGAAGGGTACTAAAGCAGGTGGCGCTCATTTCTGATTTTAGTTACTCACACCCCTCTCCGCAGTGAGATTTAGTCGGCCGCCCTGAAAACGGAGGTACCCTTTCTGTTTTTTTTTTCGAACTGACCCCTGTCTATTTAGCATCTCTTTCCCCTTCTATATATTTTTATTAAACCAGTATTATTAGGGTTTTGTTAAAAGAACATTACAAATTTGGCGCCCAACGTGGGGCCCGAACCCACGACCCTTAGGTTAAGAGCCTAATGCTCTTGGTTCCACTTTCTTAAATTAAAGTTGTTTTGAATATTCTTGAAGCAAAATGGATGTCAACTGTCTAGGAAATGAGGAACTCAAGTATGATTTAACCGTTCTAAGATTGCCTACAGCAACAACTTTTGCCCAACGTAGAGCAGATCTCAGAGCTGCGTTGAAACATGCTGCAAACTCGTGGGAAAAATATGGAGAAGCAAAAATAGATGCCTATAGGCTCCAGACAAAAATATTTAAACCTGGTGATCTGAATGGCCACTTACGCATCCTTCAATCTATAAAGCTCGAGTGCCAAAGTACACTGCACTACGCATCACTAGACTTTCAAATTCTATATAAAGTGGTTGTAAAATACCGCCAATCATAGGAGAACGCAAAGCTACCACAAGCGGATAACGCATCATTGTGGTACACAGATGGTTTGAAGCTGACCGAAGAAGTTGGTCTGGGTACGGCTACCACCCCATGAGGTGGGCACTTTATCACCCAGGATCCTTATTCTTGAAACAGGGGAGCAGCGTTCCCAGGAATATGAGTAGTACTTCTTTTTCAAAGACGGAACACTCGTTCTTCTGGAAACGCTGCTCTCCTGTTACAAGAATAAGGACCCAGTAAGCTGGCCTCCTTTGGGAGAAGCCTACAAACAAAATTTCTAGAAAGGTTGCACTGCTTGAGCGGCTGGAACAAGCTGTAACGACTCCAAATGCAATCTATAATCTGTTAATATTATGTCATTTTCGTCTGGCTTTTGTTACTCTTACTTAATGAGAGTCACCCATTTATCGAACAACATTTCTCGTTCAATCTTTTGATTGATTTTAGTACTCAGATCTCAATTATCATTTCCTCTGGCGAATCTCTTAATAACCGAGACATCTTTAAATATTTATCTACTTCCATGTAAAAAGTAGTTTACTTCGTTTACAGTCTGGTGATATTTAGGTTCTTTGACTGTGAGGGTTTCTCTTGAAAATTGTGTTAACACCATCATATTACAGAATGTATTTCTCTAGATTCTAGGTATTTATAGAGTCTCTCCCATCCAGTTGTGAGTTCGAAGTATCACGAACGCTAAATTAAACAATGGTCAAGTTTACAAAGATCAAGAAAATTTTCTGATTTCAGGTTTTAACGATGAAGCAATAAGAACATCAGCAAATTGTTGCCCACAAGACCAAGTTGAAAAGATTTCAGATCGATGAAAATAATTGGGTGGCGGTGACTAAGTTGTGCTACACATCGACCTTATTTCGTATTTCTAACGGTTTCTAAATCTTAGGGCCAGGAATCTGGTATCCAATTTTTATATGGAGTCAATTGATCTCTTCATATTGAACAAATTGCCTTGATTGCGACCAGTCGAATCCAAAGTTCTACTCTCCTAATATAACTGAGGTGTGAACAAGAAGCGTTTCTGCCCGATGTTTTAATAAAACTGTTTTTCAACTCTCTTACATTTGAACCCTTTCTTCAATAACAGCATGATTCATGTAAGTAAGTATATTAAGAATTCCAAATCTGTTGGCAGTGAATTTGGTTGAATTTCCCTTCTTCGCTTCAGATACTGCTTTTTACGTCTCCTTCTCAAATAAGATTTTTATTTTAATGCATCGGAATTTCCGGGTTTGTTATTTCTCGACATCTATAGAAAAAAAGCAATGAGATTTTAGGAAATCATGCGAAAAAAAAATATCAAGTTCTAACAAATCCTAAGCTGATCTAACGATTCCATCATGGAAATTATTCGGAGCTTCCTACACTCGAACAAATTAAATACATCTCAACTTCACATTATTCCCTCGAATTCCAAAAATTCCTTATAATATACTTAAAGCTAATGCATATAACAAGCGGAAATTTTGATTTCACGCCATTAAAATCAAAGCCAGAAATCGAAGTTAGTTACCCCGAAACACGAAATGCTCGGTGCACGGTGTAGTTGTAGTGCAGCTGCCGGGATCAACAGACCAGAACAACCCCCTTGTTCCTTTGGGATACCTTTATTTTGGCCTCAGGGTAGGATTTAGTCACGATTTTTTTGTCAGGGGTAAATTTTTATTGAGTGACTGTGTAAACAAATCCAGATTTTAGCTCTAGGCTATGATGATGATCTGCAACTGTCAATTGAAAACTAAGTGGATAAATTAAGCCACATTTTGGATTAATGAGGCTCTCTCAAAAACCTGAAGCTAATTGAATACTTAGAGTAAACAAAGGCAATCGCAATATTACCCAAAAAGAATCAATTAAGCTAAGATTAATTCAAGCTATATTGTGGACTGTAAGACGATGACATCCGGAACTTTGATTGGACGTTTCCGAGAAAATATTCTAACCCAAAACCCTTTTTTTACCTAGGTAATGAAATTTTTGCACTTGAAAATAAGTATATGAATTTGGTCCATTTTGGGAAAAACTTAACTGAATTTTAGAGTAATTTTGGTAATTAGAACTTCCTCAATAATGATAGGGTTTTTGATGTAAAATCGGGGAAAAAACAGAGTTTTGGATCTTCCCTCCATGGTTAGCCTTTCATTTTGCAAATAGTCGATGCCTTATAATTTTTCTTGCACACCTAACCCTTTTAGCAAGAATATTTCAAGTCATCAAAAGCCTCAAAAATGTAGAAGGAGTAGGTAGATATTTACACTATTTAAATCTAAGGATTTTCGATCAGTATTTTTGAGACTCTCTTAGATGTCAGCTCAGTAAACTCAACAACTTACAATATTTCAAAGTTTATTGCGAATATCCTCAGGATGGCGTGTGAAGGCAGCACTAATTATAACATAAAGGATACGTTCTCCTTATTTTTGTATAGTCTCTTCCAGGAATAATTTCAATCCTATGTATAAAGTAATTTTGATTTTTGTGGTCTTGGGGAAGATTTTTTCTCGAAACTCCATCCCTGCAAACTATCGAAATTGTAGTTTTATTTATACCAGTGGCAGTTTAACAATGAAAGACCAACACTGGGGGTATATTCAAGCGACTCGTACTTCAGTGTTATATATTTTGTAGTGCGCCCAAGTCAAACCACCCCTTTGCGAACGCCTGGAGGGTGGTTGTTTGCCAGTGACGTAGACATTGATTATCTATTGAAATATCTTACAAAAAGAAAACGTAAACAAAAAATCCAGAGAAAAAGCCACGAATTTTCTTAAACAAACTCGACAAAAAAATCTAAGTCCTTGAGAGTTTTCATTATCTCATCTTGAAAAATCTCGATATAGAAATTCTTGATTGAAAATCTGACCGCCACTGTCCATAGACGTCGAACGTTTACTTGACGAGGGGGGCGACAAAATAGAGCCACCCCAAAACGCATAAAGCGCACCTGTTTGCGGGGCAAATCGTACAGATTTGACATTGAGATTTTAACGCTTATCATTTTGTTGGTGCACGCGGTCTGTTTGGCGTTGCACACTTTATTAAGAAATCATTAACGACAATGTGTTTCCTGTTCGGAGTTAAGGGGAGCTTTCTTGAGAAAATTTGCTTAAGTAAATGGAGGAGCAATTTGGGAAATTGGAGAGACCTCCATATAGTCTAGATTAGAACAAAGAAATCTTGTAAAAACTAGAATTTTGTCTCAAATCAGTGCTTATAAGCACTGGCCTCGAGAGTAACAAAATGAACCAATACAGTGCTTCAAAGGTAGTCAATCAATATTAACAAAAACTTCTAATTTTCTAACCAAACTCTTATAGCTCTTTATGAAACAAGATAAATCAGTAAAATTTTATAATTGCTATAAGTATTCACTTGAAAGCCACAAACTCCACAAGACAGAAATTTTTTTTTCAAATATTATCTTAAATAGACTAGAAGCTCAAGTGGATAATAGTTTTTAAGCATACACACATCACATGACGCATTTATTTGTAAAAATGTTTGGATAGATTGAGTAGGTAGAGTAAATTATAACAAGCATCATGTTTAAAAGATCCGCTTAACGATGTAACGAGCGTAAAAGCTCCATTGTACATAATAACAAACATAAAAAAAAATACGAGACAGGGTGTTTAAATTCTGCACGGTTAGACCGGGAATAATAGTCAAAAGGGTGCGCTTCAATGCAACCCTTTTAGGGCGTACGTTTTCGCCCTGTCGAAACTTATTTTGAATTATTATTTAGCCGGTGCGTAGCTCTTGAAGCTAGTTTGCATTTTTGATTCATGAAAAAGAGGCCTCACTTCATTCTTTCGTTACTTTGATTGATGATTGGATGAATTTGCATATACATTTTAATGTTCTGCGTGGTAGTTTATAATAACTGATGGTAGGATTGTATAAGGTCAATTACTCTATATTGATGGAAATTTTGTAAAATTTTCCAAAAAAAAAAAATATGCGTTTGATAATGGGTAATAGGTACCTACAGCATCGAGCTTGAAGCTGTTACAGGAATGACTGTACCTACAGCCTGTAGCTTGTTTACTGTATATTAAATAAACATGAAACTAATCTTGTGAGAGATAGAGCCTTATCTCATTTTAGAGCTTAATGGCAAATAGTTGTTTATTGATAAGTGGTGTTAATTGGGCGGAGGAAACAGGTTAACTTCTAAGGAAATAAACTGGCCTCTAAGGAAAACGTAGTTCACAGTGAGACACTTTTTTTTGGAAAATACGTTATTCTTCAACATTTGGCCATGAGATAGGTACGATCGGCATCCTGAATCCTGCACATCATCGACATATTTCTTTCAGAATGTCGCATCATATTAGTTCTATAAGAAGCAGGAAATGGGTATTTTCTTGCAACTAACTTACACTATTTTAAAACTAGGTTTTCATTTTTTGTACCTATTAAAAAAAAAGTTCGACTAATGGGATGATAAGACTTGATGATACAAAATTAGCAATGAAGGAAACTCGATCAATGGTCAACTGGTTCAACAAGAAAAAGGCGAAGCTGTTAAATTACCTTCCAAATGCCACACATAGATTTTATTATCGACAATATATCCAAAATTTTTAGAAATCTCTATAACTGGAAAACGCTGGACACTGATCAACTCCAGAGTTTTCGGATAAAAAAAAAACTATGGCGTGTGCATAGGCTTACAGCTGTGATGAACAACGTTATTCTGAGCCCACAGAATATGCCACAGTTTCTCACACAACGAGTGGAGTGACGCTGCTTCTACCAGTTCTACCAAAGGACCTACCCGACCTACAGAACACCGGCCAATTCTTTACAAAGTGATCACGTCATGCCTTATTACCCAGAGTATTTATCAACAAATCGCTGATGCTTTAAAATACCTATTTGGACCTTATTTACGATAACTCCCTGAAATGGAGCTTGCACATCGATTCTATGTCCTAAAAATTGTTCAGCGATAAGATCAGTTTCAATGAATTCCACCAACTTCTAGAATAGTGTACTTTGTCCTTTTCGAGTCTCATCTTCGATGGGTACGCCATTTCATTCTGGGGTACGTGCTGTGCGTTTCAATCTGAGCGTAAATTTAAATTACAAAAAAGAGATTTTTGATATCGATTTGCTCTAAGTACATTCCTTCCGTTGATGGTCATTTAGGCAACGAGACTTCCACAATTTCTCTTTATGGGGACCCCTAAAGTACGACGCACTAAATACACAGAATAGCAATTTCGGTAAAAATGAATTGCATGATGTAGTCCATGTTGCCCTTATAAGTTAAAACGTGTAAAAAAAGGGGGGTACGGTACATCGTACATCGAGTAGTTTTTGAGATATGGAGTACCAAAGTGATGTTATGCACATTACAAAACTAAAAAAGGAAAGTGGTCGCCAGCGCCTTCTTCTTACGCACCGCAATCTAGGTTTCAGATCTTGAATCGCGGCCTTATTTCACGAACTATTTTTGTAAGTATCAGCTCTCATTCTTGAAAAACATCTCCCTTCTGGATTTCTTCGCCGGCCTTACTGCCCCTTGCTTCTTCTGCTCAACGAAGCTCTGTTGACAGATTCATAATGATACTCTAGGGCGGGTATTATAAAACTATTTTGACAGATAACTGAAAGTTAGCTTCTGGAATTACTAGACGTAACGTCATTCCAGAAATTAACTTTCAGTTATTCTGTTAAAATAGTTCTATAATACCCGCCCTAAGTGGAATAATGGCTTTAGCTAGGGTGTTATGCCTGCTCATTCTCACTGAGAGTGAAATAGCACTAGATACTAGATATTAAGAAATTGCTAGTAAACTCACTACTTGCAACCATTTTGTTTAAGGGATTTTTGCTCAGATCTATATTAAAAATGATTCTGTAACACTGTGATATTTTTACCCTGTTTCATATTTCATGTTCTCTTTTGTATTATGATCTTGAATAAAGTAATATTATTATTATCATTTTATGTTTCAATCTAATTCATTATGTCGATAATTTGAGGGTTCTGTTCTGCATGATATGGTACCTACTTGTTGTACCTGTACTTTCCGCCTCTTATCCAGAATTTCAGATTTATCAATGCCAAGTTGCAGGACCGGAAAAGTAATCGAGGATTTTCAGAAGCTAAATCATTTGATTTTCATTAGCGGCCATTAATTTCAAGTCGTCTATGTACAGGTGGTTTAATCTCACCGCCTCTGCAGGTGTGCTTTAATACTTAGTTTAGGTATACCCTAGGCGAATTTTTTTGCTTGTAGGTAGGTATACTCGAAGTTCTCTTTTTCGGTTTTCCATGATAATATATAGGTACTACCTACCACCTTAAAAATGTGATCATGTATTCATCGATCTTATAAAGCACATCGGGCTCTGAGCAACCCATGTGGTAATGACTGGACTCAATTACTTATATATACCTTTCTTATAGTAATACCTACGTACTTTTATATGGCATGGCAGAGCCAGAGCTTCAGTTTTCGCAGCATTGAAGCAGAGAAGGTTAGAGTTGCACCATGATTTAATGGCAAACAAGTCGTTGGACAAGGTTCTGTGGAGAGCTACAATATCCCAGGTGCTGCAAATGAAACCACTATTATCATCAGCAACAAAACAGATTTAACCGCTAATGCCTAGAGTCACAAATAACAGCAAAAATAATATTGGACGCCATACCAGTGACGCAGTCCATGCCTCAATCCCATAATAGAGAATGAGAATACTGAAGACGTAACAACATAGTAGGTACTCGAGTGCGAACGGAGAGCGAGAGACCTCGACTATACAACACGGACTTCATCCTGGCACGAACCTCCTACAAGTTATCCCAGTGTTCCATTAACCTGACACCCTAGGTCTATAAACCTAGCAGTCCCAAGGTGGAAAAAAACTCCGGGAACTATATAATAATTAGGTGCTTTTTAGGTGCTAATTAGGGCCTCTAATCAAAAATTAGGTGCTCCTTTAGTTTTTGAGAAAATCAAAAAAAACTAAGGGACTGCTAGGTTTATAAAAGCTAGCAGTCCCCTATAGTAAAAAATGTTTTTTCAATTTTTTTCTTTGTATCAGAATTAGGTGCTTTTTAGGTGCTCCTAAATAGTCCAAGAAAAAAAATAGATTTGATTAATTATTAACTGAGTTACAGATTTTTTTTTTTAATTATTAGGGGACTGCTGGCTTTACGTTTACATGTTGGTGTGTCAGAATGACAGAAAAACTTCGGGATCTATATAATAATTAGGTGCTTTTTAGGTGCTAATTAGGGCCTCTAATTAAAAATTAGGTGCTCCTCTAGTTTTTGAGAAAATCAAAAAAAACTAAGGGATTGCTAGGTTTATGAAAGCTAGTAGTCCCCTATAGTGAAAAATATTTTTCCAAAAATTTCTCTGGTATCAGCATTAGGTGCTTTTTAGGTGCTCCTAAGTCCTAAATAGTCGAAGAAAAAATAGAATTGATTAATTATTAACTGAGTTATAGATTTTTTTTTAATTATTAGGGGATTGCTGGCTTTGCGTTTACATGTTGGTGTGTCAGAATGGAAAAAAACTTCGGGATCTATATAATAATTAGGTGCATTTTAGGTACTAATTAGGGCCTCTAATTAAAAATTAGATGCTCCTCTAGTTTTTGAGAAAATCAAAAAAAAACTAAGGGATTGCTAGGTTTATGAAAGCTAGTGGTCCCCTATAGTGAAAAATATTTTTCCAAAAATTTCTTTTGTATCAGAATTAGGAGAATTGATTAATTATTAACTGAGTTACAGATTTTTTTTTTAATTATTAGGGGACTTCTAACTTTCATAAACCTAGCAGTCCCTTAGTTTTTTTTTGATTTTCTCAAAAACTAGAGGAGCACCTAATTTTCAATTAGAGGCCCTAATTAGCACCTAAAAATCACCTAATTATTATATAGATCCCGAAGTTTTTTTTCATTCTGACACATCAACATGTAAACGTAAAGCCAGCAGTCCCCTAATAATCAAAAAAAAATCTGTAACTCAGTTAATAATTAATTAATTCTATTTTTTCTTGGACTATTTAGGAGCACCTAAAAAGCACCTTATTCTGATACAAAGAAAAAATTTGAAAAAATATTTTTTATTGTAAGGGACTGCTAGCTTTTATAAACCTAGCAGTCCCTTAGTTTTTTTTGATTTTCTCAAAAACTAAAGGAGCACCTAATTTTTAATTAGAGGCCCTAATTAGCACCCAATTATTATATAGTTCCTGAAGTTTTTTTCCACCTTTGGGACTGCTAGGTTTATAGACCTTGACACCCTAGGATTCCCAAGTATCTGTATGATTGGACCCGATCGATCTTTTGGGTGTGTACCTGAAGAATACCTCCTCCAACCTGACCAACCTGGTTCTTACTAATCACCATCCATTTAGTTTTTTTGGCGTTCAATTTTAATCCAAGTTCTCCACTTTCAGTAGCCAAATGATCAAGTAATACAGAGAATCAGCGAATAAAATCGTATCATCCGCATACCGAAGATTGTTACTGTTCACGCCGTTGATAGAAATTCCCTCAGTACAGTCTTCTAATGCTTTTTCAAATATTTTTTCCGAATAAATATTAGAAAGCAATGGTGAAAGGACACTTCTTTTTATCCGTACTTCGCCAGATATTTGTTGGTCTACCTTGATTTTTGTAGTCTGATTCCAGTAGAGATGTATTGCGATTATCTTGAGGTATCTATCAAACAAGAGCTTGGCGGGAGTGCTGCGTTGCCAAATTGACGTCAAAGTATATTATATTGTTTGGGTTTAGATTTTTCTAACAGGTGCGGACAATGTTTATTGTTTAACGTGTCCAAGTTACAGAAAATGATTTATGACGAGAATTGTTTATTTTTCAATGGTCAGAAAAAAACTTTTTGCAGATGCTTGTTTGTTTGTGCGAAGAAAGATTTAGATTTTATTGGAATTTTCGAAATTTTTATACAACAATCGTTAACAGGATTGCTTATCCTAATAAGGCCTACCAATTCTTGAGCAGGCAGGGTCTGCGAGTGACATCGCCACAGCTGCTTATAGTGATGACGTCACCCGCAGACCTCGATGGAAGGCTTGCCATTCAGGCTGTGCTCGTTATTTGATTTTCTCGTCGATTTTAAATAAGGAAAGGTGATTTCAACAAGATTTTAACGTTCAGGAATTAATTTTTTTGTGTGCGTTGAACTCGAATAATGCATTTTACTCCAAGAGTTGAGGTATGCAGCTGACATAGCAGTTGGCAGACACTTTTAGCTCAATAAGCAGTCCTACTAGAGACTGAAAACAGGATAATCTCTGCCATTTTCTGGACACCTGAAACTATAAGATGATCCGTTTTTTTCCTACGAATGTGCGGAAAAAAAACTTTTGGCATGCACAAAGAGTAATCTTTCCGCACACCCTTCGAAAAATTGTGTTCCGTACTCATAACCGCGAAATTCGCTTTTTTACATTGCTTCGACAATTTGACGTTTAATTCACGCATTGAACGTCAAATTGTCGGAGGAATATCAAAAAAGAGCGAATTTCGCTGTTATGAGTACTAGGCTTAACACTTGCGAGAAATGGTATTTCCCGCACTTGTTAGAAAAATAACTATTTTTTCCCGAATTTGATATGAAAAAATTTTCCGCCCTGTAAGAGAACAAACGAGTTTCCAGTTCCACTTTAACCAAAAGGCAGTGATTCAAAATACAAAATTTGTAGTTTCAATTTTATTCAATTTTCAATTTATTCAATCATAAGCAGTATAATCAAATTATGAAAGGTTATCATATTCTGTGTCCACTCAAAACTCAAAAGGCCGGGATAATAATAATAAACAACTGTGGTGGTGTGGCGTGTCGCTGATTCCAGTCCAAACATGAAAATGCCAAAAATTGCAACGTCGCATATAAATTGTTTCGGGGCTATGTGCTGTGCTATCACCAAGCTCTTATATCTATCAAGGCCAACATCCTTGAGAATTTCCATAAGCTCCTCCCTGTCAAACACTTTCTCATAGTCTACGAAGCTACATCTTTGAAATAGCACTTGAATGCTAAACAGGGCCTCTCTTGTGCTAAAACCGTTACGAAAACGAAATTGGGCTTCGCTCGTGAAGGACTCGCCCTTTGCGTATATTCTTTTATGGATGATCATTGGAAAAATCATGAAAAAGTGGCTGATCAAGCTGAAGGCGATAATCGCTACATCTTTTTGCAGAGTTTTTCTTCGGAAGCGTCACAATTTTTTTTTTGAAAATATTCCTTTATTATTTCTTTTTAATATGTTTAACAATGTTTAACAGACTCTCCAACCAGTGCTGAAAGCGCTGGCTTCGAGAGTATAATTCATAAACTTTTAACAATTAACCATACTTAGGGTTTCCATAAAAAAAATTCGGAATTCAGGACAAATAAGGAGTCAAGAAATCCGGACAAAATCCGGACTTCGCCGAAATAGCTACACGTATTGCATAATATACAAAAAAATTTCTAGTACCAATAAAATATATGTAAAAAATTAAATTTAGACAAATACTTTACGCACTACTTTACGCACTAGTGCGTAAAGTGGAGAAATTTACTAGAAAAAAATTACATTGTCGACATCTGTCATTGACATTATTTCACGCGCTAGTAGGCAATTTTTCGCGAAGATAATCAAGCATAATCTAATTATGCTGTACTGGGTTATGTGATGTGTCAACTGTGTCATTCTCGCCTAACTCCCTCAACATTCAATTCTGGGCCTGCGAATGACGTCACTACCAGTAGCTTATAGTGATGACGTCACCCGCAGACCACGATGGAATTCAGGCTGTGCTAGTGAGTTGATTTTTCCGTCGGTTTTAAATGTAGGAAAGGTAATTTTCGGTCTGTTCTCACACTCCGAGTTTTCCGGATGTTGTTCCGAATTCCGGCCGGACTTCCCCGGACACCCTAAAAACCCAAACATGTGCGGGTAAATCTGGACGTATGGAAACCCTAACCATACTTGATTTAAACCAGTCAGAGGGAATGACGCCCGATCGGTAAACCATATTGAAAAGCTTTACTATTGCGTGTAGTAATTCTTGTTAGGATTTTATTAATTTCTGGACCTGCAACTTTCCTGTTTTTGGATAACTGAATGGCGTGTTGGACTTAGGGTTGCCAGACGTCCCGATTTTGACGGGACAGTCCCGATATTGGACATTTTGTCCCGTGTCCCGATGGACTATGCGTCGGGACGCTAAATGTCCCGATTTCACGAAATTCTTTTAAAAGTTAAAAAAAATTAAAAGTAGGCACTTACTTATTTTTGAATTGTACCTACTTGCTACCCCGAGTTTGATTTTATTTCTCATAACTCTATATTCGTCATCGATAATCACTGTATGGTGGTGGATCTGTTAGTAGCAGCAAAGCAAGTAGGCTATTTCGTGAGATATCATACTGTCTGGAGTCTGGAGATATCAAGGTTTTTTTTCTGTTAGTGTAAAAGAATTACATTTTTGTCCATTTCGATTCTTACTAATAATAGGTGAACATTTTTGGAAATAATTTAGTTTGGGTTTGTTTCATATTTTCCCTTTTATCCAAATTTTAGCCCTTTTCTCATTATTCAAGCTCCAATTTGTCCAGTGCTGACATAGACCTCTATCTTTTTCTGTGGAACATTTCTCAGTTTATTTTTAAATTTTATTAGAAATTTCATGGATTATCAAATTATTCCTAAAAAAAAAGTTTCCCGATTTTTATTCAAAGTCCCGATTTTTCAACAGCTTTTTGATTGGTATTCCCGATTTGTAGATATTTCAATCTGGCAACCCTAGTTGGACTTCTCCCTTAGACCTAAGTCCTTGTCGTGAAATCTCTTCAGGAATGTCTGATCTCTCGTCTTAAAAAAGGTTTTCGATGTAGCTGCACCACTGTTTTTACTTTGTCGTTAACGTCAAGAATTATATAATCTTGACTTTCCAACAGAATGCCGGTCTGTCGAGGTTTGTATACACCATCAACCCTCGCAAGCTGTTTTCTGTGGTTAAGATACGGATTTGAACCATTCCAGAGAAGAGCCTCGGATTCCATAATACTGCAATTTGTTAATTAATATTTTATGACTTACATAAGTACCTACACCATGTTTCAAAATATGCAGAAAGATGGCCAGATTGACGGTACCCTTAACACGTACTCTATCAGGAAACAAGTGGTTTTCATCTCTACACTTAAAAATTCGACCATGGAAGGTGGAACTCATTACCGTATTTAGTATGGAAACGGCCTATATCAGTCATGACGTGAATGTGCCATGGTCTAGGAGTTATAGGTACATACTCCAGCTAACATCAGAATATTATAAGAATGTTCTTTAGGCGGTTACACACGGGCGTGGATGGCTTAATACATATACGTGCATACATCATCAACGTGCAAACAACAACGTGCATGTCGCGTTTGTACAGACGCTCGCACAAAACTGCAGTCTTGCTATTCTTGCTACAGTAATCCGAGTGTGCATACAAAATTTCTAGCGATTCCACATTCAAAAACGCGACGGTTTTTTGCATACACATTGATGTTTTTGGTTGCGCGTTCATGTATGTGCGTACATGTTTTAAGACATCCACGCCCGTGTGTAACCGCCTTTTCTCAGATAGATATAGAATGTTTGCCAAGATCAAGATCAATCTGTAGTATTATCCCTGGTAAACACCTAAGGCGGTTACACACGGACGTGGATATCTGAAAACATGTACGCACATACATGAATGCGCAAACAAAAACATCAATGTGTATGCAAAATACCATCGCGTTTTTGAATGTGCAATTTTGTATGCACACTCGGAACACTGTAGCAAGAATAGCAAGACTGCAGTTTTGTGCGAGCGTCTCTACAAAAGCGCCATGCACGTTTTTTGTTGCACGTTGATGTATGCACGTATACATGTATGTATTAAGACATCCACGTCCGTGTGTAACCGCCCCTAGGTCAAGGCAAGAAACGACACGCTGGCTACGTCATGACTGGTTCCTTGGCGTGGTGGAGGCTTGAGATTTGATCTACACAGGCCTCATGAGGATAAACTATCCTATAATTCCTGTAGTAGCAGTAGTGTGTATTATTCTTGGATGCTCATAGGTAGAATTTTGTACGTAACCCATGCGAAAAGTGCCTTTACTTTACCGAACACGTTTGCAAATCCGTTCGCGAATCCTGGCCGTTCGCCCCGTCCAAATTTATTAAGTGTTTGATCGTCGTTCGGGTCATTATTCGACGTAATGTTCAAGTCTGTACTCACAGTCTGTACAAAACTTATGTTCAAGAACGGTTCAAGTCTGTATGAACTAAAGCTTGAAATACATACTTTTCACGCTGGCGCCATCGTTCCGCATACAGGCGTACTAACTTTTCAGGAATCTGTGATTCGCAGCCTTAGACAATTCGCAGCTTTCAAGCTTTCAACCAACATTCAGCTGACTTTGACAACTTGTCAAAATTAATTGTGACATTTGTGACTCACCCTCCTCAGCATTTTTCTTGTGTATTAGTTGTTTGTTTTACTGTGGTTTTGCCTGTAATTTCTCGAATTTTCAGTGATTTTACTTGTGGCTGACGTTTTTGACCAGGTAAAAAAAAATTCCGTGACAACACAGAACCCATAAACTTAAAAATTTCAGTTTTCCATCTAGAACTCTCCATATCGTGATGAAAATCAAATAGTAATTGTTTGTTATTGATTTGTTTAGACTCCCTTATCTTAGGTGCCACTTTCTTTGTTAATTTTCAGCTAATTGTTCAACAAATACGATTAAATTTGGAGGAATTTAGTCTTCGACGATGGAGGCAGCCCCTCGTCTGCCCATGATCAGCTTCGAGCTTTTCACCTCCCGAGAAAGTGTGCAGTTCGGGAAGAAGCTGAAACCTGTAAGAAAGTTATCAAATAATAATTATATCAGCGTAAATAGATTAGCTATAGGGAAAGACCCCAAAACCCTAATGCTGTAGGTACCTTTTGAGGCCTCTATAGCCATTCCACAATGAAAAAAACAAAAAATATTAGGGCTAAAATTGGGGCCACATGCCAGAAAATTATTGCTCAGATGGTTTTCTTAGAAATCAAAAATTGAGAAACCTAGGGCGCACCCAATTGGACCCTTAACTTTATGTAAAGCTTGGGGTACTCTAATATTAACATTGAATTTGGTGTATTGTAGGTATTATCAAAGAAAGAATGTTAAGGAAATACCTGAAAAAATATCTGAAATGTTGATAAATAGGTGCTATTTCAGGTGCCTTTTATTATCCATGTCATTTAAAAATGAAGCACTGAATTCACTGTTAATGTTGATAAAAAGCTGAATAAATAGGGTCATTACTTCTATATACATACTTTAGATTATAGTTTATTAATTCTTTCCTTTTTTGTCAGTACATTGCAAATTTCTATAATGAAGACCCAGAATCCTACATAACAGAGATAAATAAACTTGACACTCTACGAGCAAGTGCTACTCATCCTAGCATGGACGTTGCTGGCCTTCAGCAATTGAAAAAATACTATTGTCAGCTACATTTCCTAAAATCCAGATTCCCCATGGAACCTGGCCAGCCATGTTTTATTGAGTTTGAATGGTAACTTGAACAATAACAATAAAAAAAGTCTTATATATTTTATTGTTTTTTTTTAATCAGGAAAGATTCTTTGAACATCTCTTGTATTGGAGGTATAAATTTTGAATTGATGGCTATTTTACACAACATCGGAGTGTTACACACAATTTTGGGTGGCCTAGACTCACGCTCAAATCCTGAAGGCATGAAATTGGCCTGTTCCCATTTCCAGTGCGCTGTATGGGCTTTCCAGACCCTCAAAGAAAAATATTCCGACACAGTTTCTGAAATATGCCCCTTGGAGGTGCCCCATTTCTATAAGCAAGTTTGCCTGGCCCAAGCACAGGAATGCATTTTGGAAAAGAGCATGTTGGATAACAGAAAATCAACCATCATTTGTAAGAATTTCATTTTTTTTTTGATAGTTTTTTTATAAATTGTGTTTTTTAGCTAAAGTTGCAGTTCAGGTCTGGGACTTTTACAGACAAGCCCTAGCAGGTCTAAAGGCAATAGATAACGATTTGGTGGGGCGTAATAAGTACATCAAAGAATGGGCCAAATATTTACAGTTTAAAATAGCTTACCACAGGTGCATTTCGTTACTATTCCAAGGGCAACAAGCTGAGGAATTGCAAAAAATGGGCGAGAGAGTTGCTTTTTATCAAGGGGCTTTAGATCATTTACAAGAGGCTTATAAGTGCCTTAGCAGTAAACAGGTGAATATTTTTGTAATGCAGAAGTTTTACTCTAGAAGAGGTAATGACCAAAGCAAAAATTAATATGTTTTTAGTCAAAAGAATTAGCAGACGCTCTAGCTTTCACTACAGATGTGGTTGAAGGTAAAAGGAAAGCTGCAAAAAATGAAAACGAATACATTTATCATGAAGAAGTTCCCGACTTGACAAATTTACAGGAAGCTAAAGGGGCATCATTGGTAAAAGGAATCGAGTTCAGTGTTAATGATCCAGAGGTGAGAATTTTTTCCAACAAAAATTTTCGTCAATATCATGATTAAATTTAGGTGTCAGGACCTGATATTTTTGCAAGATTAGTTCCAATGGAAGCTCATGAAGCCGCCTCAGTATACAGTGAAAAGAAGGCTGAAGTTTTAAGAAATATTGGACAAAGAGTTGAAATCAAAGACCAAGCTTTAGTGGAGTTTATGTCTTCAATGCAGCTGGACATGCTCACTAAGGTTAATATTTGCTAAATATTTAGAATTGGCTCTAAAACTTATAACATTTTTTCCAGATGCATCAAGCCACAGGTATTCCTCAAGAACTAATTGACAGAGCTGCTTCGTTGTCAGCTAAACCTTCAGCCACCCAAGCCTTAGTGGATTCTATGGCTTGGCTTTCAAATATTTACCATGATGTAGAAGCAAATTTGAATGAAATTGACGCCCTTCTCAAAGAAGAAGAAGACAATGAGAAAAATTACCAAGAAATCATGGGTAAAAGACCTCCTAGCATAATAACAACTGACTTAGCAAGGGAGGCCTTTAAATACAAAGAAGCTCACAGTAAGGCCAAGGAATCCAATGAAACTTTAAGTAAAGCCATGATGACGCATTTGGAGAATCTGAAGATTCTTCAAAGGCCTATTAGGGAGCTGCAGAAAAAATTACCAAGTGTGGAGCTGCCTGATCCTAACATTGATCAAGAAACTTTGAAGGAATTGGAATTATTGAACTCGAAAGTGGATGAAATGAAGTCTCAAAGGGCCATGTTGTGGGCCCAGCTAAGGGACTCTATACACAATGATGATATCACTAATGCTTTGGTTACTAAACAGCCAAATCAGTCTTTGGATGATGTTTTTGGTAGTCAACTGGAGAAACATGGACATTTGGTAAGTCTGCTTTTTTAATTCATCTACAAAAATATTAATTTTTTAAATTTCCTATTATTTATATTTCAATGCACATGAAGGAGTAGAAGTTTACTATTAGTATTACTATTTTCTAGATTGAAATCTTAGACCAGAATCTCAATGCTCAAGACAACATCAAAAAAGCTTTTGTAGATTGCTATGCAAGAGCAGTAAACACCCGCCGGTACATCCAAGACATAATCCAAAAGCGAAACTCTACAATACAAGCCCTAATGGCTTCCCACGATTCCTATGATGATCTGTTGGCCAAGGCCACAAAAGGAATTGAATTTTACACCAAATTAGAAGGAAATGTCTCTAAATTGCTTCAAAGAATCAAAAGCGCTAGCAAGGTCCAGCAAGAAGAGAGAGAACAAATGTTAGCCAAGAATGTTACTACAAAAAAGACATCAGATGTTGACATAACTTCTGTTGGAAATGTTGCTTCAGCCCCAAAACTCAAAGATTATTTGGAGGCTAGAAAAAAAGCTGCAAGCTATAGTTATCCTGTCGATAACACTCAAAACTGGCCCCCTGGTGTAAGACCCGCTCCTGTAGGCTCTGAAATCAATACTGATCCTACAATAAGAATGCCGAATGAGGCTTATTACCAGCAAACGCAGCCTCAAAATTATCCTCCAACCAATAATTATGACACATTGAATAGTATGACTAGCCAAATGGCAGCCTTGTTACGAAAACAAGATCCAGTATATTCCTATAGCAGCTACACTCCTCAAAATTACACTCCAGCTTCTTATAGCTATGCTTCTCAACATTATACGGATGTCCAAAGCGTGCAAAGTCCAATCAATGAGGCTAGTAAGGCTTCAACATTAACTACCAATACTTATAATCAGATCATTCCCAGCTTGACGCCTGGGCAACAGCAACAATATTCAAACAATGGACAGTACTTGCCTTCAGGAAATTATGCGCAAAATTCTCAGATGCAGTATCCACAAAGTCAAACTCAACAGTATCCGCAACAGCAGCTGTATTCTCAAAGTCAAACTCCCCAACAACAGCAGTATTCTCAAAGTCAGACTCCTCAGCAGCAGCAGCAGTATCCCCAAAGCGAAACTCCCCAGCAACAAAAGCAATATCCTCAAAGTCAAACTCCTCAACAATATACTCAGACACAGCAGTATCCTCGAACTCAGACGCCTCAACAGCAACAATATCCTCAAACAGAATATAATCAAAATCGATATGTATTTGGACAGCAGACTTCTCAGTATCCTCAAAGTCAAAGTAGTTCTCATACACCTTCAGCTGGATATACACAGGCTTCTGAATATACTTCTTTGGGCTATGGACAGCCATATGGTGCTGCTCAAAGCGTGCCTTCTTCTCAAGCTGGAGGTACAGTGACATTCTATTAAATTTAAATACTTATTGGTCTTTTGTTTCATAGGGTCACAGGAAGCTTCTATGGGAAGTGTACAGCCTGGAATTCAGGGCGCTGAAGCTCAGAATACTGGTAAGTTGTGTTTTTTTTTTTTAAATCTAAACTTCAACTCAAAAGTTTGGGAAAGTATAAGCAATAACTTATTAAAGGTCTCCACCATGGAGATTCCTTATCAGCCTATGCCCAGTACCAAGCCACCCAAACAAGCAACGCTCAGCAAACCTACTTTCCGCAAGGCTACGCTCCAAACTACACCAACCCTTCCAGTGTATTGTCTCAAAACACTTTCGACATGCTCCAGTACCAGCAACAATACTACACGCAGCGGCATTCCTCGTCAGTGGCTCAAGACTTAACCAAAATGTACTCCACGTATTCTTCACCTACTAGCGATGCTTATAAAATACAACCCAACTTGGTGGGTGGTAGTTATATTATGTCGACTGCAACAACGCAGAGTGGTCAGATGGCAACATCTACTGGCGGTAAGAATCTATTTTAGAGAAATTCGCAATTGACATAATTGTGTTATGTGTTTTCAGCTAGTACCACCCCCACTGGGACAGTACCAACTGCCCAATCATCCTACTATCCTTACGGTAGCGTTTATGGGTACCAGAACCAAGGGACCTGTGGAAATACTATGGCATACCCTTCTCAAATTGGTGCTACTTCCGTGGCATCTCAGCAAGTTGCAACCGCTACATCGAAGGAGTCAAATGTTGATTTATTGACAGGTACAGTATCAATGTTGCTACAAACATTCTGTTAAGGCTTAATGATAAAAATTCAGGTTTGGATTTTTCCGCAACTAGTAACAACATTCCCACTCTGACACCTCAGGCAAATGTGGTGCCTGAAACCCAAAAAGAACCAGAAAGACCCAAGATTGTTGAAGTGAAACCAGCTCAGCCAAGTCTAAAAACTTCTGAAAGTTTAGTGGCGCCATCCCCTAAGAAGAATAATATTAGGGTGTTGCCTAGCAAGCCTTTGAACAATAGTGAGGTAAGATTATCCAAGTATAGGACAAAAATCACAGTATTTATGCTGTGGTATTTGTCTTGAGAATTTCATACATCTGTCAAAACTGGTATTCCAACAATGAATTGACATGTTTTGATTGTTGATTTGAACCAATCAGATTGTAACTACGCGATAATTTGCACTAGTGCAAATTATCAGATAATTGCATACTAACGTGCGAAAACTGGTGTTTTGACATTTTTTGACAAAAAATTTAAATTTTTGATTTATGAAATTCTCTCATTAAATACAACTCGTGCAATGGAAATATATTTATAATTTTCGACAAATTTGCACTCATGCGTTTTTAACTGACAACTAAAAATGCATTCGGGCAAATTTCCCAAAAATTATCAATAATTTCCATTGCACTAGTTATATTACTATTGATAATATTTTCTGAGTGAGATGAAAAATAGTTATGTTTTTACAGGTCAAATCTCTCTTCAATCAAGAATTGGAAAAATTTGAAAAATACGTCGAAACCTTAACAACCAAAACTCTAAGCGGTCCAACAATGTTGGATGTAAAATGGAAAGAAATCCAAGACAACCAAGAATTGGACAACCAAAAAAAAATTATATCCATTGCCAGGTGTTATCCAATGAAAAACCGTTGCCCAGATATTTTACCTTACGACTATAGCCGAGTGGAACTTCGGACTACAAAAGACGATTACATTAATGCCTCGTTTGTACAACAAATATGTCTGTTTGGTCCCGAGTTTATAGTGACTCAAGCGCCACTAGCATCGAGTTTTGGAGACTTTTGGGCTATGGTGCGTGAACAACAAGTGGAACTGATATTTTGCCTTTTGAATGACAATGAGGTAATCAGAATATGGTATAAATTGCCTACATTTTCTTATTAATTTTCTTATTTGTCCATAGATTGGTGATGATATTTATTGGCCCAAAGAAAAAGGCCAAAACTTGACGATCCTCAATCAAAACTTGGTGATATCGCTGCAAAGTGTGATAGTAAAAACTCATTGGACTGAAAGGATAATTTCTTTGAGTTGTCCTGAAAAGAAAGAGTCGTGGGTGGTGGTGCATTTGCAGTTTACTTCCTGGCCAGGAAGGTAGGTACTCAATTAGAGTCTGAATTTCTGTAGAAATTGTCAATTTTGTGATGGCTTATTTCTCAAGGAAAAATCGTCATTGAAAGGTGTTCAAGTAATTCTGTTAACACACTTCCTCTGTTAAGAATTTAGTCTGCATTCTCATTACCTAATTAAATGTATCTTCTTTATTAAATTTTGTGTGTGTTATTGATTGTAAATAAAATAACACAACATATACTGTCAAAGCTATGAACATTTTATACTGAGTAGATAGCTAAAACTATCAAGGAAATCTGTGACTGAAGTGTGATATCTACATATTTCAAGCCATAAAAATATCATTTGCTCAATTTTCGCAAATATTTAAAAAGTTCAAATTTTAATTTTTGATGCTCTGGCAGCAGTTATTATTAGAAATATCCCAAGATTTGTTTATTATAATTCCACTATTACACTAATACTCAAAGTGTATTCTTTTGCAGCTTATTTCCAACAACCCCTGAGCCATTCATCAGCTACATTCTAGAACTAATAACTCTGTTCCAACAACAAAAATCCATCAGCCATCCCTTGTTAGTTCACTGCTCTTCGGGGATTGGTAGAAGTGGACTAACATGTCTGCTAACTAACGCCATTCTAGAAGTAACCAACCAATCAACATCGATTCCAGATTTGGCACTGATGAGTGCTAAGTTAGGAAATTTCAGGAAGAATATTTTGAGGGACAGAGAGCATTTGAAGTTTGCCTATGAGGCTTTGTTGGGTTACATGAAGCAGATGCTTTTGCAGGATAATTTGAAGAAAAAGTTGAGTGAAGTTGTTCCAGTGAATGAGGAGGAAAATAAAGTCAATGTTGTGGAGGCGCAGGAAAATATTATTGACCCTTTGAGTACTTTAGATCCTTTTTGGGCAAGTAAAAAGTAGTTATTTAAATCTTCTTTTTCTTTAGGCTGATTAGATAGTATCTTTTTATCATGGATAATATGTATTATTGTAAAAAAATTAAATATTTTATTGTTGAACACTATTATTTATATGAAATAAATGGAATATATAAAATGTTTATGTCGCCTCTGTAGAGCTAAAATGGGCCAAGTGGCAATTGAACCATTTTTGAGATAACCGCCACAGTAACCGCCGTGAAATCTTCATACCCCAACTCACGTTCTGTAGAAAAGTGACAAGCGGCATGTACATAAACTTATGTAGACAAGAAAAGTACAAATAATTGCAAATAAATAATAATTATCAAAATTGCAATTTTATTCGAGGTTTTCTTGGTTTTCTCAACAATCTTGTATTTGGCACACAGCCCCTTCTCGCTCTACAGGGGCGATGTGTTTCATTGAATTATTGACAAGTTCAGTTAATGGATGATTGATGGAATGAAACTTGAGATAATATAAAAACAGAATTGTATTTAAATAATAAAATCTTGCATAACAATAACAAATAAATAAAAAAATAACACCTAAACAATAAATTAGATTGTAAAAACATCTAAAAACATCTATCTTAAAATTAATTACAAGATTCTGTAATGCTTCTGTTCTTTTTTGTGATGCGCATCGTTTTTGGAAAACAATTTTCCTGCTAACTTTTGAGACACATAAATTATCCATTCACACGAGGACGGTACGTTCCTTATATTATTTCTAATAAGAGGATCATGGTTGTACAAATGGCTATTGGCGATCTTGCAATATTTGCTCATATCTCTGTAAAAAAAAAATGACAATATAAACTGCGATAACTATGGTTTATTTATCCCTCACCTCCATGGCAACATTAGCCAAATGTTCGAAAGTAGATTTCCCAGTTTCCTTGACTAAACCGTAAAATATGCCTTCAGGATTCTGGAGTAACAGGTACGGATGATTGAATTCAATAGCTTCGCCTGCATCCATCACCAGTACCTTATCCGAATCCATAACTGTATGTAATCTAAAAGTAGATACAATTTCGATCATCCATTATAGCAAATATCCAGACAAATTACCTATGAGCAATAGTAAGCACAGTACAGTCAGCAAGCTTCGTTCTAATAGTAGTCTGGATCAGGGCATCAGTTTTAGGATCCACATTAGCAGTAGCCTCATCCATAACTAAAATCTTATTGTTGCGCAATATAGCTCTGGCCAGGCAAATCAATTGTCTTTGACCTAAACTGAAATTTGAACCATTTTCAGACATCCTACTATCCAAACCACCTCTTAAATCTGACACTACATCTTTTAGTTCCACTTCTGCCAGAGCATTCCAAATTGCTTTGTCATCGTAAAGATCGAAGGGATCCAAATTAGATCGGAGAGTACCTAAATTAGAAACAGTATTAGAATTTTGGAACTACAACAGCAAGCAATTGGGATACCTGAAAATATGATAGGTTCTTGTGGGATAATCGATATTTTAGATCTCATAGTTTTCAGGGGAATATCCTTGGTACAAACGCCATCGATTAGAATTTTGCCTTCAACATCAGCAAGGCGAAATAGTGCTGCCATTATGGAAGACTTTCCGGCTCCTGTTCTGCCTACAATTCCAATTTTTTGACGAGGTTTAATTTTAAAGGTAAGGTTGTTGAGCACGTAGGGTTCATTGGTGGCATACCTAAAATCGCACATAATGTGTTGTGTTATTCATTAAAAAAAAAAAAAAAACTGAATAATTCTTACCTCAAATAAACCGACTTAAATTCCAACAACCCATGCTCGGGCCAATTCTTTTGCGGTTCTTTGACTTCTGCCTTGATTTCCTGATCTACTTCAGAGTACTCAACTACTCGTTCTACTGACGTCATGTTGTTCTCCAGTTCGCTCCATTGGCGCATGCCCCACTGGAACATTCCTGTGAGGCTCATGGCTTGAGTGATGGCTAGGCCGACATTTCCACCGTAAGTTTCTGGAAAAAAGAATTCGTACTCAGACGGAAAATTATATTTAGTCGGGAAAGTAAAACTAGGCATTAGGAAGTCCTTGAACTTTTGAGGGTTTCATTGTGTTTTTTCAGGCTTTCGCTAAAGTGGGGCAGTGATCCTGAAAAAGCGCCGACTGTGAAATGTAACTGACTTTTAAGTTTATGCTTGTCCTGTCTCTGCGGAATTTTTTTGGTAATTTCATTCTTTAATTGGTTTTTTTGTAAATTTACTAGGGCTTGTGTGCGTTGGAATCAATGACGAAGCAGCAAATCTATTGAATTTGAAGTTAACTTCCATTCTCCACACATTACCTGTCCTGTTTGGAAATTATCCAATCACCACTTATTCACAGTTTGATGGAGAGTTATATGAACAAACTTATGTATGTAGTAAAAAAGTATTTTCCGGGCTACAATGCATTGGGCTATTAGTATTTCTACCTACGAAAGTTACTAGGACGAAGTGTTCTCTTCCGTGTTCCTCCGATGACTGAATGTGACGTTGTTGTATCTGCGTTATTTATATCCAGTGTTGTGGGCGTGGCTTGTATTACACTATTTTCCTTGTCTCGTTCTCGGAAATGAAGGGTCTTTGTTTTTCGGAGAACTGGCAACCAGCTTTTCTTGTGGTTCATGCCCTCTTCTTTTCTGTTGAAGTTGTAGTGGTGTTTCTGTATATCTATGGCTTCTCTGTGGAGTCGTATGTAAAAATGTTTGGTTCTATCCAATGCTTGAGTCTGGTCGAAACAAATTACATGGTTTGTTTGTGTAAGCACGTGTTCGGCGATTGCTGATCTATCTATTTGTCCTTGCTGACAGTTTCTTTGGTGCTCTTTGACCCTGGTGTTGATAGAGCGTTTGGTTGTTCCTACATAGACAGATCCACAAGAGCAGGGAATTCTATAGACGCCAGCCGTTTCAAGAGGTGCCCTAGGATCCTTGGCCGATCATAGACTTTGCTGAATTGTTCTTGTGGGCTTGTAGATAGGCTTAATGTTGTGTCTTTCTAGCGTTCGTCCTATACGATCTGTGACATTTTTGATGTAGGGAAGAAAAGCTCTCCCTGCCACCTGTGCTGGTTCCTTGTTATTTGTGCGCGGTTGCTTCGGTCTAATGGCTCTATTTATCTCCTGCTTGAAGTACCTACCCATTTCCTTCAAGTGCTGATTTTAGGTGTCGCATTTCGTCCTGGGTTCACAAATCCGGATTGCCCTGTCAGATGGAGTTTTAATGACTCCTCTCTTTTGCCTAGGATGGTGATTGGATTCCTTGTTGAGGTAACTGTCCGTATGCGTCGGCTGCCTATTGTAGTGACTACAGAAATTTTAATCAAGAATAACAAGGACTTACCAAACAACCATCCCAGGAGAGATCATCACTTAGACAGCACAACCAGAAGTCGTACCTAGGCCCTACTAGATTCTAGAGCTGTAGTATCCCTAGTTAAACCCGAGATTGCCCAGCGGTTCAGGAAGGAAAAATTTAACATACATTTAGTGGACATTCAAGATAATAGAATACCAGTGAAAGGAATGGCAAATATACCTATGATGTTTGAAGGAAATATCTTGGTGAATCGCACAATTTTGTGGTTGTGAATACGGATTCATTACGAGCAAAACTGCTTTTGGGAATAGATTTTGTGCGCCAATATGGTATAAAAGTAGACTGGCAAAATAATTGCATGTACGCTTTCGAAAAGGAAATACCTTTGTATGAATAAGATTACGAAGATCAGGATTATTTGGTACAAACAGTGGAGAAAGAATTAAGAGAAAAAGTTAAAAACTTAGAAAATGAGCTAAATGAGCTTAGGAAGTATGTGAGGAAAAGAGATGAAAGTTACGAGCGCGAGAAGGAAAAGAAAACAACGACTAAGTATGCGACAGATTTTGGAAAACATGATTCGACGTCACTGCACATGATGAAGAATCAAAGTTTTAAAGCGATGGGCAGTCGCTGGGAAACTAACACCAACCATCCAAGTAGTCCTATGTCGAAATATGCCAATCATGTAAGCTACATAAAACAAATTATCAACCACCCGTAGCTATGCAACAGAACATAGTACCACCATACCACCAATTCCTTGGGGAAGAATCAGCATGGACATTGTTGGACCTCTGAATAAAACAAATAATGGCAACAAATACATTCTAACTTGCATAGATTTTTTTAAATGATATCCTGAATGCATACCAATACCCGACATCAGGGCCGAAACAGTATCCAAAGCATTCGTAGAAAATATTATCTGTCGATTTGGAGCGCCAAGAGAGATTTTAACGGACTATGGTACACAATTTTTGAGTAAATTATTCACAGAAATTTGCACCATATTAGGAATCAGGAAATTGAAAACAACCCCTTATCACCCGAGTGCGAATGGAATTATAGAGATTCCACGAAATCATAAAGACCATGATAAGTCACTACGTAGACGATCACCATGACAGTTGGGATGAAGTATTACCATTGTTTAATAGCCTACAGGAACCTACCGCATGAAGCTACGCAAGATTCCCCATTCTTTCTAATCTTTGGACGATATATGGAACTCCCAGTACATTTAATGATTTCAAATGGATCAATAATATATGGCCTAGACGAAAATTATGTCACAGAGTTCGTAACAAAAATGCAAAATGCTCATGAACTAGCAAAGAGAAATATAGAAGCAAGTATTAACAAACGATGTGACAAACATAATGCTAAAAGAATTCGGAAGGAATTTCAAGTCGGAGAATTTGTAGAAATTGTAGAATTTCCACTTATACACCGAGAACGAGAGAGAGAAAGTAGCGAAAGTGAAACCTCAGAAGAAGAATCTGAGAGCGAAGAAGAAGAACAAGGAGAAATAACTGACGAAGACTCAGGTGAGAACTCCGATAATGAACCGAGAAATCCTGAAGAACCAAGGCGTACTAGAACTCGAGAAATTAGAATGCCTGGAAAATTCCGAGATTTCGTTTTATAGCCTTGAAAGATAAGAGACTATACATATTTACGATAGAAAGTAAAAAATAGGATTTATAAATACGTATAAGTAAATAGGATAAGGAGAGAAATAAAAAATTGTTATGTGGAATTACCAGTTACAGCCTATAATGAAAGCTATTTCATTTCACCTGTCACAAGAATACTTCCAAAGCACGCCGAACAGACAGAATGTAGTACCCTAATTCCACCGTTATACTATATAACTTACCACGATGCAGTAGAAAATTATACGTTTAGGCCAATCAAAGACTTAGGCTCAGGAGGAATTTATACCAATAATGAAAACCATATTTGGACTGGAACGGAATGCATTAAATAATATGAGGTCTGTTTCTGCAGAAATTACAAACCAGTCAGAGTGAATTTCATTGGTTTGTAATTTCTGCAGACACAGACCTATAATCAACTTATTTAGTAAAGAAGAATTGGAACAGTGAACAGTACTATTAAAAAATTGTATGAATATTTTACAATTTTGGGGGAGTGGACCAGCGGGATTCTGGGAATTTATTTCATAATAGGGCCACACTTAATCACATTTCGCGAGTAAGTAAAAAGAAGACATTATTTTCTCGCTGACGTCATGACGAATTCTTACCAGTTGCTACTCTACCAATCTGCGAATTCAAGATAGAAAGTTATCACAATAAAATATAATTTCGATTAAAAAAGGTGGGAGGAATGTAGTGACTACAGAAGTTTTAATCAAGAATAACAAGGACTTACCAAACAACCATCCCAGGAGAGATCATCACTTAGACAGCACAACCAGAAACTTCAATTAAAATTTATCTGAATATCAATATCCAGAAATTATTGAAAGCCGATACCCTATATTGACTAATACATTGGAATGTGAATAAAGCAAAAATTCATGGAACTTTTTTTAAGTGCTTTCAACAGTTAACATTCCAAAGGAGCCGAAAAATTTCTACACCTTTTCCATAAGTATTTCAGAATGTATCACTTGTATTTCAGATTCATCAATTCTAGTTCAGAATACGTCAATTGTATTCCAGTTGAGTAAGTTTAATTTCAGAAAGTGTTATTTGTATTTCAACTTTGTTAGTTGTAGTTCAGAAAACATCATTTGTGTTTCAGATTGGTCAGTTGTATTTCAGAAAAAGTAATTTGTATTTCAGTTTAGTCACTTAGATTTCAGAAATCGTCATTTGGGCTTCAGATTATTTATTTGTAGATCAGAAATTGTAAATTGTATTTCAGAGTTCGTCAAATGTATTTCAGATATTATCAATGTAGTGTATCAAATAAAATTTAAAATGAGTCACCTATACACCTATCTTGTGTTGGTTTCGGAAAATCTGCGTAGATACCTGATGATTTCTGAACTACATCTGACAATTTCTGAAATATAATTCACGTTTTCTGAACAACAATCAACTAATCTGAAATACAATTGACGCTTTCCGATATTAAATTAGCTAATCTGAAATACGATTGATACTTTCTGAAATAAAATAAACTAATCTGAAATACAATTGACTCTTTCCCAAATAAAATTAACTAACCTGAAATACAATTGAAGCTTCCTGAAATACAATTTACTGATCTAAATTTCAATTGACGATTTCTGAAATTAAACTGACGATCTCTGAAATACATATAGAAAAGGCGTAGAAGGAGCAATAAATCATGCACGAGCATATGTGATGATACCCACTTAACAAACCACTTAGCGACGCCCTTGATAATTAATTAAAAGGGGACCAAATACACTAATTGATCGGATGATTCAACCACAAAAAATCGAGGTCGGAAAAAATAAAGAAATTCAAGACAATGATATAAAGAGGCAACTTTGGCAGGAGAAAATCGGTATTCGAGAAAAGAGTGTTCGATGAAGAGCGAGTAAACGGGCAGAACTACGGCGTGGAAGACCAGTGTCGGTTGAGTAATCAAGAAACAAGTAGTAATCGAGAATCGAGAGACCTGTGTCCAGAAAGTCAGAACTACGGCGTGAAAGAGTTGTCGAATTAACCGAGAGAAGAAGCACGACGTGAAATAACAGCGCGAAAATTTTATTTTAATTGACCACAATATTTCTGCGTTTTACTCTCCACCCGCAAATAGGACCTACTTTAAACTGTGTCTCCACTCAGAAACTAAAGTCACCGCTCGTCAATTTAACATCTTGGCAAGTTTATGAATTTGGGGTCTCACACTATATACTCTGTGACCCAGTTTACCTGAGGGTAATCTTTCTAAGAGGACGCCGCCGAGGAATGCAATTTTGTTGTCCTTCTCAACTTCCATCGTAAACTGTATCCTGGGTTCTATTGAGTTTAGATGATTAAGGAAGTTTTCGAGCTCTGCCTCTCCATGGTTCCAAACAACAAATGTGTCATCTACATAGCGAAACCAACAAGTAGGTTTCTTTGTGGCCGTTCGCAGTGCCATTTTAATCATCTAAACTCAATAGAACCCAGGATACAGTTTACGATGGAAGTTGAGGAGGACAATAAAATTGCATTCCTCGACGTCCTCTTAGAAAGATTACCCTGAGGTAAACTGAGACACAGAGTATATAGGAAGCGGACGCCTACGGACAGATACCTCAACAAGGAATCCAATCACCATCCTAGGCAAAAGAGAGGAGTCATTAAAACTCTATCTGACAGAGCAATCCGGATTTGTGAACCCTGATACCTTCAGGACGAAATGCAACACTTAAAATCAGCACTTGAAGAAAATGGGTACCTACTCCAAGCAGGAGATAAATAGAGTCATAAGACCGAAGCAACAGCGTACAAATAACAAGGAACCAGCACAGGTAGCAGGGAGAGCTTTTCTTCTCTACATCAAAAATGTCACAGATCGTATAGGACGAACGCTAGAAAGACACAACATTAAGCCTATCTACAAGCCCACAAGAAAAATTCAGCAAAATCTAAGATCGGCCAAGGATCCTAGGGCACTTCTTGAAACGGCTGGCGTCTATAGAATTCCCTGCTCTTGTGGATCTGTCTGTGTAGGAACAACCAAACGATCTATCAACACCAGGATCAAACAGCACAAAAGAAACTGTCAGCAAGGACAAATAGATAGATCAGCAATCGCCGAACACGTGCTTACACAAATAAACCATGTCATTCGTTTCGACCAGACTCAAGCATTGGATAGAACCAAACATTTTTACACCAGACTCCACAGAGAAGCCATAGAGATACAGAAACATCACAACAACTTCAACAGAAATGAAGAGGGCATGAACCTCAACAAAAGCTGGTTGCCAGTTCTCCGAAAAACAAAGACTCTTCCTTTCCGAGAACAAAGACAATGAAAATAGCGTAGTACAAGTCACGCCCAAACCCTAGATATAAATAACGCAGTTCCAAAACGTCGAATATAGTCATCGGAGGAACACGGAAGAGAACACTTCGTCCTCTACCACACCGCCTCTGAAGATGTCTACCGCAGCAGTAGACGAAACTTTAAGTAGAAATACTAATAGACCACGGCATTATAGCCCGTAAAATACTTTTTTTACTAGATTTGACCGGCCGTGAAAGCCTTCATTCTTTATTTAAACTTATGTATTTAGATGCAATTATTTCATGAGGAAGGTAGAACCATTGCCCTTAAAATCAACTCTAAGGAAATCTAAGAGCCTGCAGTTACGTGCATTACACTTAAACAAATCTAGAACACTAAGTATATAGTTAGACAAAGAGCTTACCCTCATACTGCTATAAAATAGAAACAACTATGCAGAAAGATTGATAAAGTTATAGAAAGTGGAGGAAATGGGTAATGCATTTGGAGAATATTTTGTCATATTAGCAGAGGAAAAAATTGACGAACATTATTAGGAAAAGATTAGACAAATTGATTTTATACTAAAAGTTCTTACCATTTCCAATGAAGAAGAAGCTCAAAGTGACCAAAGCGGTGAAAATAATACAGTGAAAATCTAGCCAAAATCCAAAAGTTTGATTGCTACACAAAAACATGTAAAACGCCGAACTGTGTATGTCCTGAAAGTTATCGAATTCCTTTTTCAGTATTTCCTGGGCTCCGTAGGCTCTTATCGTTGTCAATCCTTGAAGAGAGGCATTGATGTGAGAGAAAACTGGACTACGAGCTAGAAAAATATTATAAATAATGTATTTTTTTCAAGTGCCAAAATCCTTACTGGTAGCTTCCATCCTCTTGATATTCCTGCTGGTTCTCAGAAAAACGTTTTTGTAAAAGTAGAACATTGCGGCTATAACGAAAGTTGGTATTAGAATCCACGCGTCTATTGAGGCGATAACTATGTTGACGGCTAAAACATTTAGGGCTATCTGAAAGAAAAAATGATATATTTGATGAATTTATGTCAAAAATATTGTGTTATGGTGTAGGTACCTGTATAGTATCAATAAGTACATAAGGAAGTTTCTCGTCAATGGCGCCCATATCTTTGGAGAATCTGTTCAAAACTCTTCCGGAACAATTGGTATTGAAGAATCTCATTGTGGCATTGATTATCCTAGAAAAATATTGAAATATAATCTATTTGGATTTTTAGCTCTTATAACTAGACACGTTAAGCTATTGTGAATTTAAAATTAATGATTCTCACCTTCCAAACATAATATTATGCATTTTTACCGATGCCATCATACAAAACTGGAAAAACGTTATGGATCTGACAATAGTGAGCACTATTACAGCTACGACAAATGATGAATAAAAGTAAAAACAAACGTCCGTGGTAAAAAAGGCATCAATCCAAGTTTTTTCCTCTTCCTTAATGCCAAACGTAATGATTTTATCATAGTTTTTTTCCAAATAAATTTCGTCCTCGTATGATTTGAAGATTGTGTCGTTTCTGATGAGTTTTTCGGATCGGGTTTGCTCGAGATTGACCCTAAAAAATTGGCAAGAATAAAATCTTGTCACTTACAAAAACATTGTTCTTACCAGAATTTAACGAAATAATCAGCAGAAGTAGAAACTACTTGAGTGATAACGAATAAAAATAGCACAAAAATACCGCAGCACCAGCCTCCAGCCGCTTTAAAATAGGCCATGTAAACCTTGCCTGCTATAGTACCAGTTTCTCTAGTTTCTTTTATTTCTGATGGTTGGTCTTCCGCTGGTTCGCAAATGTTGAATTTTGCATCTGGAATATGTGAAAAAAATTGGTTATGCTTTACACCTTCGATAGAAACCCCAATTACCTGGATTGTCAGTAAAATCGTCTTCTTCTTCAATCTGGGCTTTAAATAGTTTTGAAAATTCACCATCGCCGTTTTGGATTTCCTGATAGGTGCCGTTGGCAGTGATTTTTCCGTTTTCCATAATATATATTCTGGATACTGATTTGAGATATTGCAGCTGGTGAGTTACTAGTACGGTGCATTTGTTGTTTAGGAAACCTACACAAATAATAAAATGATTAGGGTTCCCAAAATTACTATCAAATTCTTACCTGTTATACAATCCTCAAATAATTTTTTCCCTACATGAGTATCCACGGCTGACAATGGATCATCCAACAAATAAATATCCGCTTCTTTATACACTGCTCTAGCCAAATTAATTCTAGCCCGTTGTCCTCCACTCAAAGTAACACCTCTATCGCCTATGACGCATTTGTCACCGAAGGGCAGAATCTCAAAGTCCCTTTCCAGAGCACAAACTCTCACCACGCGCTCGTAACGTTTTTTAATGTACTGCTCTCCAAAAAGAATATTCTGACGTATAGTACCAGCAAAAAGCCACGGTTCTTGCGACGAATAGGAAATTTGTCCAACTATATCCTTGAGGCCTTTGGTCATCGATAATTCCTGCATTACTACGTGCAGTAATGAGGTTTTTCCGGAACCAACTGCTCCAACTATCGCCACTAGTTGTTTGGGGCCAACATTGAAATTAATTCCTGATAGAGTATTTTCCTGAAGATACTTGTTCCATTTGGCTGAAACGTCGTGCAAATAAATCCCCACGGACTTTTTGCTGGCGGCATTTATTAACGGTGTGGAAGAATGGATGATTTTTCTCTGATTTTGCTTGATTTGGAGCTTTTTGACTTCGTGGAAGAGCAGAAACATTTCGATCCTTTTAATGGAGACTAGAGTTTCTGCAAGGTCGGTGACTGCCTGAGGGAAATTGTTGGTCATTGCTGTTTTGATGATGTTGTAAAAAGATTGGACGACGTAGACAAAGCCCGCATTTGGACGATTTCCGGTGAGGGTGTATGTTAGGATGCAGAGGAAAATTGACGTTCGAGTGATGAATTTACTGAAGGAGACGTGAATGGCTCTGATGTAGGATGCGAGACGGATTTGCTTGATTTCCATCCTAAATAAATGGTATTAGTTTTGTGTATACTAAGTGGATACATGATGTCGTAGCGTTTTGGTTGAATAAACAAATAATTTCAATGAACAAAATACACGAGCTAGTCGATGATATCTTCTCCTCCATTGTTTTCAAACATGATTTCGAACGATCTGGCAAATTGTATAAGCTGCACTCCTGAAGAAATCAGGTGGATTAGGATCAGGAAAATACGACGAATATGAAATAAACTCTCACCGCAAGGTCTCGGTCCCGAATATCCATGAATAGAATCGTGCTGCAAATTCACTCTATAATGTTTTCCTATAGAGTATTTTTCAGAATATTCCATCTTTTTGCCTCACCAGGAAACCAAAACCGCTACGAACTTATGCATCAACGTAATATCCACCTATTGGCGGCTCGTTAAAAACATAGATTTGAATATGTAAACATTCATCAGTTAATTGATTCAACTATCACATGCCATATACTACACCGATTTCAAAATAAAACTAATTCGGAACTGGATTATTGGATATGTTGAATTTCAATTGGGGAAAACCACTGATAGACAATACATGCCGCAACTATGGTTTCTGAAATGATAATCTTACCTTCTTATTTTTTCTATGAGTGTCGAAAAGTAATCTTCCCAATTGTACATTTTGATTACTTGGATTCCTGATATTATTTCGTTCATGTTTCTTACCCGATCGTCGGTTTTCATTGCGGTTTTTAGTCGGAATTTTGATTGTAGCCTTCCCATAATCACTAAAACAAACTTTCTGGTAAAAAATGCTAGAAGCGCCCTTTAAACTACTTAATCGAAACATTTCCTTGTTCTACGAGAAAAATCAGTTCACTTACTCTGTACAGGCATAAACAGTACAATAAGCCCAAATCCAGACAATGACGTCAATCCAACGTCATAGTACAGCAAATACATGATGAGTATAGTTTCCAGGGGCGCCACCCAGAGGTAATGAAAGTATCTCATGCAGGAATCGAACCGGGCCACATCATTTGACAACAGATTTATCATTTGTCCTATGGTTGTTTCTACTAAAGCTGTTTTGCTGAGTTTAAGGGTTTTTCTGAAAAAAACCAGCAATAATTTGCTTAATAAGGTATTAAACATAGTGTTACAAAATTGAATTCACAACTCGGCCAAATTTTTAGGAACCTAATTGTTTACGAGCACGTCTCTTCTATTGTAACAGTGTAAATTCCTATATTTTAACAGCGCTGGCTTAGGCGACAGTGGTTGAGAATAGCTGTCTATAACGATCTTCTTGATTCATGTACGCCTTAATTGTATATATCGAATAGTAACATAAATACAATGCTAGATGATTTGCGTCTCAAGATAGACTGGGAGATCTTTTATCTGAATTAGATAATTGTTAATCGGAATGTCTTACAGACGATTTCAACAGAGTCGTCTACGTCAACTATTAAATTGCAAGTGAATTCAAAAATTTCGGGATAGTAAATCCCATCATCAGGGGCAATAAATTAGCTCATATATTAACAAGGATGGATATCATAGGCTGCCAGATTATGCATTTTGTAGAGGAAGAAAAGGTCAAAAATAAGTTAAAAATTACTGTGTCATATTAATTAAAAAGGGTAATAATAGAATTAGGTTCAAAGTACATAGCTGTAGAAAGTTTTAAGTAAACTTCATTGAAAAACTTACTATCCGGCTCAAAAGGACATAAGATTATTGTGGAAAGAAATAACACGACTATAAGTGGAAGAAATTTTAAGTTACAGCGTGAAGTCAAAAAGGGGATCTATATGTTAACAGTGGACAGATTAATTGAACCTTTTACTCACCAGTGCCATATTTCAGCTGACAAGGACTTATGGCATAAAAGATTGGGTCATGCAGGTCATGACGCAGTCATGCAGCTAGGTTTATCAAAATCTGATAAAATATGCAGCAGTTAATGGAAGGAAAGGCAACAAGGTGTCCATTTAATGAGAATAAGAGGACCTCGACTGCTATGGGAGATCTGGTAATAGTGATATCTGCGGACCAATCAATCCAGCCACTATAGATGGTGTTAAGTACTTTCACACTGTATTAGATGATTTTCCACATTTTTTAGTGAGAAAAATATTAAAAACTAAAGATGAGGATAGCATGAATCTTATTCAATATGTAAAAGACCTTGAAACACAGCACCAGGTTAAGGTCAAAGCATTTAGACTGGATAATGGAGGGGAATTTCTGTCGAGTAGTTTTAGGAATTTTTGTAAGAAGAATGGTATGACTTTGGAGTATCTATATCATGCCATATACCCCCCAAGAGAATGGAAAAGCTGGACGAATGAATAGAACTCTATTGGATAAAATAGGAACCAATATTATCGATTCAGGTATTCCAAAAACACTATGGGATGAGGCTCCAAAATGTTCCGTGTATGAACTAAATAGAATTTCAACTAGAGCTTTATCTAAAAAAGTAACACCCCTCGACAATTTGGCATGGACGAAATGATCTGAGTAAGCTCAAGATTTTTAGGTGTCGAGCCTGGTTAACAATTATACCAAAAGGTGATAAGTTAGATGCTAAGTCAAAGCAGGTTATGGTGGGATATTGTAGTGGTGGCTACAGATTGTGGTTACCAGATGAGCAGAAAATCCAGAGACGTAAGATTTGATGAGACTTTAATGAACTACAAGAAAAGCCATGAGAAGATAGGGATAGACAGTGAACCAAAAAAAAAATAAAAACAGCCAAACTACTTACCTGATGAAGAAGAAGAAAGATAAGAGGGAGAAGAGAGACAAGAAGAAAATTATATTGAAGAGAGACCTGTTCAAAAGACTTATTATATGCAAAGAGGCAATGGAAATTCAAGTAGTAATGACATGGAATAAAAGGACTATAACAAGACATGGAAGATCTGTGAACAAACTCAAAATTCTTGATGACTATGAAATATACAGTGCCTATTGTTTGCACACAGCGACTCCAGATGAGCCTAAGAGTTATGCAGAAGCCAAACTGCAGAGTGGAGAGAAGCCATAAAGGAGGAAATTAATCTCATGAAAACTCTCAAACTTGGATTCCAGCAGAACTTCCTGAATGTCAAACAGATATAGACACGAAGTTGATTTTTAAAATAAAAGAAGATGGTATGGTACAAAGGAAGCAAGAATAGTTGCAAGAGGTTTCCAAATACCATATAATAAAAGTGATGAATTCATTTCTATGCCCCAGTGTGTAGGTTAGCCACATAAGACTACGCATATCAGTGTCTTCACAGAATGGTTGGAAACTGCATCAGATTGATGTCCCTTCTGCATTTCTTAATGGATTCCTAGAAAATGATATGTACATTCAAGCACCTGAAGGCTTGAACACAGATGCAAAATATTCAAAATTGAGACGGGCTTTATATGGACTTTGTTGATAATGCTGTGATAATTAGACGGGGGCGGATTCTATAAGCTCAAAGCGAAACAATGACGTTCGTTATGGGACGCTTTGTTCGGTTTGCTATTCTATAACATCTTTCGGGAAGAATCGGGGACTCCGATCACGAAGCCGATTGCAAAGCGAAAGCGATGAATTTTGGCTTGCGTTTTGTTTCGCTTTCCACTGGAAAATTTCCAATTTCCATCGAGATTGGTCGATTATCGTCACGCTAGAAAATTACGGGTTATATTATTGGTTTTGATCTTGACGAGGTTTTCATTATATTGATTTTTCATTGTTTGCACAATTTAATTTCACTCTATCAAATTTCATTCATCAATTTATTTATAATTTTGACTGTGCAACATGGAGAAAAGGTCAAAAAAACATCCGCTTCAACCTCCTATCTGTTAAACCAAATGGGCCACTTCTAGCTCAAATATCTAAGGTATTATATACAGTCTTTTTATTCATTGTTCGGAGGAACCTACTGTCTTCTCGCGTTAACCTGAGTTGATTTCTTTGCTCGAGCTCTGTATATACCTACAACAAATTTGTACCGGCAACATTTTCATCGCACAATAATATGAAAAATGCAAGATAAATACTAAGAAAGAAAAATAGGAATGATTAATTATGTCATTGAAGTTTCAAAATAATCAAAATCCAAATTTGGGGTATGTTCCATAATATTTTCCTTTTGATTTTCTCTTCTTTTTTTACAGTTTTTGCTTTGGGCTCAGATATCTACAATGTTGCCATAATTATTTATGCATACGTCGTTCAAACTCGAATTCAGTCGTGTGACACTAGGAAAACGAAGCGGAAGCGAAGCGAACACCTTATAGAATATCAACAAAAATCGACTTCGCTATGGTTTAGCTTAGCTTTAGCTTGGTTTCGCGATATAAACGAAAATTACAGAATTCCCTAGCAGAACATCAAGTAAAGGAACTTTAGAATGTACGACACTCGGTCATTTTCCACTCCAATGGAAATCAATTTTCAAATGGATATAAATGCTACAGTGGTAGATAATGTTCCCTATCGAAGATTGGTACCTATGTATCTAACTTCAGTGAGCAGACCTGATATAGCATATGTCGTTGCTTATTTGTCCCGATTTTTCGATAAACTCACTTTATGTACATGGAAAGCATCTAAGAGAATTCTTCGGTATCTAAGCTGTACTATTGACTATGGACTAACGTTTACCGGATCGGCCAATGAACTTGTAGGTGTATGTGATGCTGATTGGAGAGGTGATCATCATACTCGCAAGAGTGTGGGTGGATTTGTATGTTTTCATGTAAAGAATCCAATAGCCTGGTATTCAAGAAAATAGAACTGTGTCGCATTGTCCTCAATGGAGGCAGAATAGTTACATTTCTGCAGGACTGGCAGTACAAGAACTTGTTAATCTAAGGGTGTTCTTAGTGACTTCACAGGTATGTGTGGACCAGTGACTTTGAAATTAGACAACCTAAGTACCATATCTATGATAAAGAACTGTGACAATTCTAAACGTAGTAAACATATAGATATAAAATATCATTATATCAAAGATGTTTATTTGAAAGGATTTATATTACTTAAGTATGTTTGTTCTGTAGAAAACTGTGCAAATATGTTCACAAAATTTTTAGGAAAAGAAAAATTTGTGAAGTTTAGATTGTTTGTTAAACCAATACACTACGTGAAAAAATTGCATTATACGGCAATTTAAACTGTATTAAGTGAATAATGTGAATTTGTTAATACATCTAGTAATGTCAGATAGAATCGTGTCTTGTCTCCATTATTAATAGTTATTAGTCAGTTTTTCTCGTTATTTCAAATTTCACCATTATATCTTCTACTAAAAATCGCTTCCAGTGTATTATTTGTCAGAAATCACAAACCAGTCAGAGTAAATTTTATTGGTTGAAACCAGTTTTCTGACGCGAGCATCACATTTTTTTTCATTTGCTGTTATTTGGGGATGAATCCACATTTCATGCGAATGGTGACTACTTTACAAAATATATCCGGGATATACAGGGTGTCCCACTAAGGTCGGCCGACGGCCAGGTACGATATTATGGAAACCATAGACCTTATGTAACTTGAAAACGAATGCAGATATTGAATTGCGGTTTGCGCCAAAATGTAGATATTATTTTGCTCTTTAAGCACAGCAATACAAAAATAATATCATGCCATCTGGATTTTTCATGAAAATTAGAAAAAACTGGATCTTGGATAAACAGCGCCCTCTAGAAGACGCGGTGGGAACTATCGACCTCGAACGAAGTGGTGTTCTCAATAACAATGAAATTCTCTTCCAAATAAGCCCAAATTGAATGAGTTTGGATGAGGGGTATGGAAGATACAGCAATTTCTAAAACTATTTTTTCTCCAGCTTCCCCCACCCTTATTAGTGAAAATACGAAAAAAATCTCAATAACCAAACTGGCGTAGAAATTAATGAACTTTTGATTTCTGTTGTTCAAACAGTATCTTAATATAGCGATTTCTTGAGAAAAGTTGAATTTGTAGCTATATCATCGTAATTGCGCCCCCTAGCGGTCATCCTAGAAAATAATTTCCATCAATATCTCTTGGCCGATTTAGTGAAGAAAAAAAAGATCCCGAAGCCGTAAGGTCTATGGTTTCCACAATATCGTACCTGGCCGACCTTAGTGGGACACCCTGTATAAGTATGGATTGGATTTTGTTAATGAGTTCCTCATTGGTCCACACTTTTTACCTCAATGATTAACAAGTAGGTAAAGTTTCCAGAATCTTGTAATTAAACTGATGAACCTGGTATAAATTAGGTCATAAAGAAGAAGAGTTCAGGTTAGTTTGGTAAAGTTTTATGTATCTTACTTAGTAGAGACAGTTGAGAAATCATATTTTTTCCGTTATAATTAAGGTTTATTGATTATTGTAAATATGAATATATCTATACATCATTCGATGTTTATCTCCCTAAGTGGCAACACAGAGCTTCAAAGTTAATGCAGTAGGTACATTGGAAATCTGAGTAAGTCTACCTACATTTTTAACGTATACTTTTTGATTTGTGATTGCAAAGTTACGCCCTACTCATGAGTATAATTTCATTAATATTGGATCGTTGGAGTTACACCCTAAACCTACTGAGTCGTCGAATTTTTTTAGCAATACATTATTGTCCAAACATTGATTTAGCATTCAATAGAGTGGCTTTCATTTCAAAAATTATAATTGGCATTTGATCATACTAGGTCAAGAATAAGGTGAGTACCTACATTATGGATATCTTATAAATAACGTATAATTACCTGTATATTAATGAACAACATGCAATCCTCATTTTCATCCCCAAATGTAAGCTGGCCAACATATAGCTATGCGTTATGACAACAGACAAGAATAATGACATAATCAGGAGCCCAGCATAACAATAGGCTTCTTGTAGGGTAACGGTAGTTTGCTTTGGTACGTAATATTGCATAAGTTTGCCCAGGGCAAGCGGTTGCGACAACCCCAAAATAAATTCTTGCACGAACAGAATAATGCCAAATAAAATGATATCTTTACGGAACATACGCCATAAGGCCCTCAAAAGCAGCGGTTCCGCGTGATGCATTCGCTCCAGCTTCCATTCTTCTTCCAATTTGTCGCCGAGCCGGTGAGATTCGTGTTCTTTTAGTGGTTTATATAAATCATCCTCGCCGAAATCTTTTATCCAGCCCTTGTAAAAGATTGGCAAGCCCCAGCTGCAACAAAAATAACGAAACGAAAATTTTATTTTCTGGGGATTGAGTAATTTAACTAACGAAATATCAATTTATTACCAAAGGATTGAGGCTCGAAATATTAATTTGGAATTTATCTTCTTTGAAGTAACACTGTCAAATTTTATTTTAAACTGCATAAAGCATTGGCGCTAAAGCTTAGGTACCTAGCTTATGTTAAAAATTCATTTGTAACTTTTTTTTAAGTTTTAATCTTCAAGTTCGTAAATGTCGTTAGGTATACCTTGGTCTAACAGTGCGGCTTAAGTTGAACTGTTTAAAACATTAGCAAAAGGTAATTAAACGCTCGTTCAAATTTTAAGTTACGTTTAGGAAGCTTTACTTTGATGCAAGAGCATAGCATAGTGGAAAATTAGTTTACATTTTAGAGAAAAACCAATGTTGTAGTGTAGTTAGAGAGAAAAGCTTCAAACAAGTGCGATTGCTCGTCTTTTGTTCCCAAAAATTTGCAGTTTTAACGATAAATTGAAAATTTAAGGGAGAAAATAGCTATTGTATTAACGTCCATTGTGTTATAAAATAATATCAAAGATATAAGGGTCGAATGATCATGTCAAAAAAAAAAACATTGATAGGTCAGGGACGAACAAGATGAAGTTATATACAGTAAGTACTCAGAAAAATTAATGAAAACCTGGAAATCTCATAAAGCTGATATTTAGATGACGCTAGACATCAAAGCGCTGCGTTTCTGGTCAACAACGCATTACTGGATAACAAACTTTTTAAGGCCATACCGTTATCAAACAACTATGCTCCAGAGTCAGAAACGAATGCTGTCCGACATTTTTCGCTTTATAAGTGGAACGAATATGATGGTTTTCACGATTCTGGAAACCAAGAAATTGGCTTTGTTTCATATTTATTACCTCACTAAAGGCAAACAACGCAAAAAGGTGTGAAGACTATCTTTCTTATCAGCCCAATGAAACATTTTCTGAAAATCTTACATGAAACTCAGTAGATTCAGCCAGTTTGGAAATCCATTTTCAGAATTTTAGATTGCACATATTGTTTGATGTAGAATCAAGGAGGCTACGTTTTGTTGATTATATGAAAAAGTTATCGATATGTTGATAAATAACATATCTCCAGCATTTGAGTTTAGACGATGAGAGCACGTCGCCAACTATTTAGTAGTGGAACCAACTAGCTGAAATATGCGTGCATGATTCAACTTGGTCCACCATGTAAGAAATGACGATGTACTTCGAATGGCTGAACTAGAAAATCGAGAACTATTTGAATATAACAAGCAACTAGCACGGTTACATTGTTCGTAGAGAAAGTTGTAGTTTCCAGCGCCTCATTTTGCAAACAGAAATCACTCTATTAGAAGAAGAAAAAGGAGAAGAAAGTTCAGACGAGTATCAAAGAAAATTGTGATAATCCGGGAGAATACGACAAAGTAGGTATTGTGGAAGTGTGGAAAAGTATAGAGAAATCCGAGGAAATATTTAAAGAGGAAGTTTCTATGCCAAACTCTTGGCGTAACAACGACTGCAGTAAAACCAACGAGAATAAATGAATTTGATAATCGTTGACGGAAAATTATATTCATGAATGTAGGTAGAAAAAAAAAAGCGCATTTAGAAAGTGCTTGGAGACTTTTTGCCAGATTGTTTCTGAAATTTACAGTCTAAGAGAGAGTTTAAATTTTCCATTCAAGATCATGGTTATGTGTTATTAAAATTATAATGTTTCCCATAGTTATAGCACGTGAATATCGTTATAATTATACTGCTTGTATGAAACTATTATAATACCTACCTAAAATTAAATGAAACTCGTTTAAACTTTAAACTTCATTTTATTAGACAAATTGGGCTTTAGTGTGATGTCTTAGAACATCGTTGAAGTTTAATTTAACTTTATAATTACGTAGAAAAGCGCTTGTTGAAAGTAAAAAGCATCAAGCGAACGATCGAGTTATAGTGTTTGCGGAGTTTCGTTCTGGCAAATTTGTAAAATCTCTATAATCTTATGCTAAATTTTGAGTTTTTATTAGAAGATATGAAATTATTGTCCCAATTAATGCGGTGTCACACTATGCGTTTTTACCGCTGCGGCAAGAAAAGATGCGTTTTGACTGGATGAACTCTACTTGTCACTCTATCCCATCGGGATCCGTTTTAACGGGATGTTTCGCCAGTCGAATTTTGGTAGTATATGGCGGATTCATTGAAGATTGTGTGTGCTCTAGAAGCGGAGGGTTTATTAGGAAAGGTGGTGAATTGTCAATATTGGATTCACCCTGGTTTGCAAAGTTCTACGACAAAATTCGAAAGTCTGTATGTTTTCGACTTTTTCTCCCATAATACTTGTTTACCGTGGAGGCACTCAATGAATAAATCCACGTCAAACATGATGAAATTTGATGAAAAAACAAATAACTAACCACGAACTCAAAAATTGCTGAAGAAGCGCTGCGATCGAACCGTCAGGTGTGACTACCAACATACAACTGCACGTGTTTTCGTTCTATCGTAGTCGTCCGGTCATGCGGTGCCACCGCAGCATGATGCGGTGACACCACACTTGTTCACATAGTAGGTATCAAAGATAACCGAGAATTGGGAATTTAGAAACTAGCTTTATTAGAGCTTTCCAGAGCAAATAACTCTGCTTATGGTATAGTTATATTTTCCCCAAATCAAATATTCATATCATTGGCGTAGTGAGTTAATCAAATTTCCTAATTATGAAAGGATCGAAAATCAAAACGACAAATCCCCTGTTTATATACAATTTGAATACCTACCTTATTTATGTGTATTGTGCATTGTCAATTTTAGATGATGGAGTATGAAGCAAGAATAAATTATTTTCTATAGGCAGTACGACTGAAAACGACTGATTTTTAGTTTTTAAGGCAATAATAATGGTAGATTGTGATAGAAACAGTATTGTTGTAATGTAGTACTTAAGGCATTTAAAAGATTTTTTGCTCATGTTATGATTATGACATAGTATAAGTACTGATGTTAGTTAATAAGGCTGCTTTGTCAATAACAATTTAGTTGAGACAATAAAGCATAATTTGATTTGATTTGATTTGATTTGATTTGATTTAGTTTGCCAAACTACGTTCCAATTCGTTAGAACTGCTCTTCCGTGAAACCTTTCGAAGTTCTCCGTGCTAAAAATTCTACCGCTCCTTTTTTGCGTTTTCTTAATGTGTCTTTACAATAACCAATGTTTTTTTAACTTTTTGAGCAAAATTTGGTGAGATATGGTGTCAAAGGCTTTTGCTAGGTCAACATAAATACATATGGTTGGGATGTTTTTATCTACTGAATTGTATACTTTCGCAATAAAATCCACCAATGCATCTTCTGTAGACCTTCCTTTTCGGAACCCATATTGACTGGTTGATAATAATGCGTTATTGTCTAGGTGCTGTGTTAATATGATGGTTAAGACATCGGATCGCGTACTTAACAACTTCGGTGGGGACTAGTGTTCAGTCTTATTTCCTAATGAAGGCTAACTGTTCTATATGAGCAGTCGAATCTATATTGTGACTCATATTCTATTTATGACTGAGTCTATAACCCAGGGCCGGTCCTAGCCCCTCTGCCGCCTTTGTGCAGATATGAAAAAGCCGCCCTTATTCAAAACAACTACATTTTTCAGTGAATATTATTTCATTTGAATTAGGGCTGCCTATTCTGAAATCGGCTACGTAGGACTAATGATGCAAGAACTCTGGTTGTGGAACACCTCAATCCCGAAAAATATTTTGGACGAAAAGCTCGCCGCAGACGCCGCCGGAGGCAAAAATCTTATCGGGTGCCCAAAACAGTTAATTTTAGGCCTTCTTTGTGTGATAATAATATGGGAGGATACCTCTCCTATTGGTTAGTCCACTGTGAACGCTTTACTATTCACAGTAGACTACCACTGTGAATAGTAAAGCGAATTTGCAACATTTGAAATTAAGGGCAAAATTGCAAGTGGTACACATAGCTCCATTTTTTTGCGATTTTCAAAAATTCTTTCTAGGCTTAGTTTCTGTGAAAAGCCTTACCTAAGTATGAAATTTAATTTTCCAAAAAAAATAATATATTTTACGGTTTCTTACTGCGGCCTGCGGCCGCCCTTTTAGTTTGGCCGCCTTTGTGCCTGCACAACCTGCACAACCTGCACTCGCCTAAGAACGGCCCTGCTATAACCATTAGTGTAGTTTTCTGAATTTAGCATAATACTGAATTAATGATGGTATACCTCTATTCTAGACGCACAATTTATAGTTTTTCGTTGACTTTTATCGATCATCTATAGATACGGATTTCCAATTTCACTTTTATTGCAATTTAATCCATATTCACTAAAAAGATAAGTTCCAATAGCTATTGCAATAATTTAATATATATTTTTTTTGACCTCTGAACACACTTTCTACACAAAATTATTTAGGCCAATCTTATTTAACAATAATTCTACCCCTAGACTCACATGAAATTTAAAGAATTGAGAAATCAGGTGAACATTATTAAAAATGTACAGAAAAAAATCTAGTATAAGAGTTGAATGATATTAGGTAACAACAAGAGGCTGTTTCGTAATTAATGAAGCACTTACCAGAAAAATAGGTTAGATAGAAAGTTCGCTTTGCACCTGGGATGATCAGACTTGTTCCGGAATTCATCGGAAGCACTATCATCCATATTAGGTCCAACTACAGATTGTTTAAAATGTTCTCCCTGCAAAAACATAGTGTAGATATTAATAATAATTAAAAAAAAACTATAACGGCAAAAGTCTGATAACAGCAAGAGAAAGGGTAATTTATTTGAAATATTTCAATGTTTACATTGGAACTTAACAATTAATGTTTTCGTATAATGAATGACGTTTCACCTTTTTGAAACCATTATCGTCATATCCCAAAACAAAAATTTATGATTTAATAGACTTTGGGTCTACTCTGATATTTTTTTGTTGATTTCAAATATCAATTAACACTAATTTGTCAATAAGCACATGATGACCATTATTGTTTGGAAATGTTGCTGATGATAGGTCATCAATAAAGCCGGATATTTATATAACATATTATTTTAAACAAAACGGTAAATGTTATTAATTTTTTTGATTCATCATTTGACTGAAACTAAAATAAGTAGGTACCTACTCAATTGTTGAGCAAATTCATAAATAATATAGGCGATTCTATATTATGTTATTAATGAAAAATAGGTATATGGGTTTTTGTAAAAAGCAGCAATTTAACATAATAAATCAAAGACCAAGTTTGTATATTGTATTTGTATTGATTAATATGGTAAAGTTTCAATAATTATGTACAAGCTGTAATGATACCGAGCTGCTATGAACAAATTTAGAAATAGTTGTCTCAATTTTACTTGTTGACCTGTAGACCAATTACCACCTAATAAATCACATTAGATATTTAATATTTTTTTTTTACCTGAATGCACTCACAAATTAACCACTCACCCGAAGACTATGCAATTCACTATTCCTATTATTATTAACTCAATAACTATGTACCAGTACACACCCGAACTGAATCTTGAGTAACCATAATTTAAAGTGGGAACCCCTACTGGGTCATTTTTTTTTTGTTCGAATTAGTAAAGTTACTAAAGGTTCTTTTTTGATCTGTAGCAATACCAATTGCTTCGGTCAATGGAACCGGTGTTGGCACATGGTTAAGTTTTTGTGAGTGGGTAATGGAAATTTTACGGTCAGTTTGATGCAATTATTATTGTTTTACAATACAAATTGTTCTATTAATTCTCACGATGGTATATATTAAATATTAGGTTTATTATTGTCGAATTGCAGTGATAAATCGGAAATTTTAAGTGCGTTTTCCAAACCAGATAAATTATACCTAGCATGCTTTATCAAAATTTTGAAAATATTTCCAGTGAATGTTTTATAATTATTGTTTTATGAAAGAGCGAACTTCATACTGGCTGACCCAGTCCAACATAGCCTTTAAACGTTAATCAATTTTGGAAAATTGTAAGCAGTGTTGTATTTTTGCTTACTAGAGGCTCCTATAAACAAAATTGCATTTAAACCGCTTAGATCCAAATTATGGACCGACTGGTAACGTCTTTGGCAAATTCAACCTGCTGGTAAAACTGTAAATTGCATGCAATTTTTAATTTTACCAGCAGGATAAATTTGCCAATAACGTTACCAGTCGGTCCGTAATTTGGCCCTTAGGCAAAGAGATCTCACCCAAGGACGTATATAAGGTGGGGGGGTTTGGGGTTTCGAACCCCCCCCCCCATTGAACTGAATAAATTATTTTTATTGAAGAAAAATAAACGTAAAAAAATTCGCCTTTGACGATATCCTGATGGGCTTCAGAGCTGTGCGGTACTCGGGTACGGTACGAGTACTCTAAGTAGGTATATTTTTAGTTACTCGGTACTCAGGCCAAGATATTTCTGAATCGCGTATTTGTACTCGTACTTGGACTACTTAAGAATATAGAAAATTAGGTACCTACCCGTAATTTTCAAAATACCCGCGTACATGCGTTTTTACTTAAATACATTTGTTATACCCGGGTATTATCATTGTTTTCGAATACATTTGCAATTGGTGAGTGAAATTATTGGACTCTTAACTAAAAACATATTTATTTGGTCACAAATACATTTCCAGACAAGTTGAGATCTGACATTAGGTCTGTTCCAACACGTCAAAAACCGTCCCATGAACGGTTTCGAAACCACTCAGTGAACGAATTTCGGTTTCTACGCGCAAATTTTACAGTTTGCGCAGAATCATGACGATAAATTATGTTACGGTTACGATATGACCAATTTTCAGCCATTTCTTGTTTAGCATCAGATGCTTAGCATGCGTTCCATTGATCGTTGTGATTTGCAAACGAAAATTTTGAACTTTTCAGTGCACTGTGACATTGTGTCTGTGGCCATAAATTTGGAAATTCTGATTTCCTTTCACAATAATTATCAAAAGCTACCTTGAAGCACAACCCAAACACGGTCATAAGCAACCCAATTGCAAACCCTTAAAGCACATGTTATAATTTAGATTTTGGAAAACTTTGAAAGGTCATAACTTTTTTTCTATTATAGATAGGAAGCTGAAATTTTCACTGAATTTTATCTAAAAAAAAAAAGGGTTATTTGAAACTCCGAACCCAAGGGCTTCATTTTCGAGAAAATCAGCTTTGAATCTTTTGTGAAATTTGAGACAAAGTTTTGAATTTGAGCCTCAATATCTCCAGAAGTATTTAAGATAGAGAATTGAATCTTATTTTATCTTGAAGATAATTTAATTTTGATTCAGAATATATAATTTTACATCATATTTGTTGCAATAATAACCGAGTAATGAGCGATTTTATGAGACAATGTCAAATTATTCAAATTTTCTGGGCCCAAAATGTGGGGAAAACGGTTTTTATTTTTTTACAAGCCCTAAAACCAAAAAAAACAAAGTTGCGTAAATGCTTTTTCACTAATTTTCACCTCCTCTTTGGATTGGTAAAGGGTAAAGTCAAAAATTGCAAAATCCAAAAATTTTAATTTTTTCAAAGGGATATGCATGAAAATTTGATTTTCAAATATTTCAAAGGGCCATATTTTAGAAACCAGTAAAGCTATCGGCATGAATCTTTCACTCAATTATAGCTCTGGAGAAGAGCTATAAAAAAGGTTATTTGAGACTCCGAACTCAAGGGCTTCGTTTTCAAGAAAATCAGCTTTGAATCTTTTTTGAAATTTGAAACAAAGTTTTGACTTTGAGCCTCAATATCTTCAGAAGTATTTAAGATAGAGAATTGAATCTTATTCTATCTTAAAGATAATTTAATTCTGATTCAGAATATATAATTATACATTATAATTTCTGCAGTTATAACCGATTCCTTATAAACTCTGGACTCTGGATAACCAAATCAAACTTCAAAATTGCTGAATTCATTTAGTAAACCAAAATGTGTTTTTCAATTTTTGATGTGTGAACATCTATACCGGCGGTTTGATGGTAAATTTTGGGAAATGTGACGCAAGTGTGAAAGGGGAGGTGACGTCATAATTCATGTGCAATGCTAAGTTCGCAGCTACCTTAGCGCTTGCAGCCTATGAGGATTCATTAGATTTCCATGATAGACCAGGCTGTTTAAAAGAGGACGTTGCGTAATAACTTGTACTCATGACTTCATTGGGTAGGAATACAAGGTGGTATTAGAATGTATTCATAAATGTACACGGTACTTTAAATACTTGGGTATTGAATTCTTGTAATTGTACTCTGTACTCGTGAACACTCTACGCTAAGTACTTGTACCCGGTAGCCGAATACATTTTGTCTGTACTTGAAACAGCTCTTACTATGCTACGCCCGGTCGCCTATACATCGTCTGGTCTAAAATTGAAACCCTTTCCAGCATAGACCATGAGCAGCCATTACTACTCTAAACCCCCCCCCCCCCCATTTGAAAGCTATAGCTACGTCGTTGATCTCACCAATAACTTTGTAGCTCTCAATCTGGGGAATTACTCCTGTGAAGAATGGTGACAGTTATCGCTGTATTCTCTTCTTTTAACGAAATCAAAAATAAGGGCACATCTTTATGTTAATTCCCTTTGTGTTATATAGGGTGTCCTTGGATAAACTGACACTTTTAGCAGGTAAATATCTCGAAAACGAGGAAAGATAACGAGATGCGGGAGAATAGGATTTTTTCTTCACAATACTGCCAAGTCCTAAAATTTGCCGAAATTCGGTTTCACAGACATGCGATTTTTTGAAATAAAATTACTGCCCTATTTTCAATGAAACACCCTGTATATTTTGTCATCGGCAGAAAGCCTGATTTTTCTACTTTACAAAAATGTATATTTTTTTCAATTATCTTGAAATCACATCGTCAAAATTGCACTTTGTTAAAAAGGGTAGCAATAACATGAGTACAATTAATTCAAAATTTTCCGGAGAAGAAAACCATTAAAGATCGGAACATGGAATGTAAGAAGCCTATTCGAAACTGTGGAAACTGGCAATATGATGCAATTTCAAGATAATTCAAAAAATATATAAATTTTTGTTAAGTAGAAAAATCAAGCTTTCTGACGATGACAAAATATACAGGGTGTTTCATTAAGAATAAGGCAGTATTTTTATTTAAAAAAATTGTATGTCTGTAAAACCAAATTTTATCAAATTTTAGGATTTGGCAATACTGTAAAAAAAACTTAAAAAAATCTTTATTTTCCCAAAACAAACCGCATCTCGTTATCTTTTTTCGTTGTATAGAGATATTTACCTGCTAAATGTGTCAGTTTCCCTAAGGACACCCTGTACAATGCCAGCCGAGGTGAACTAAATTAAATAAATCAATTCTCTACCAGCCAACCATTGGAGAACCTGATTAAGTCCTACAATACTAAAATTTAAGTTTGCTAGTTTTAAGTAGATATGTACAGTCCATCGATTTTAATCTGATACTCCAAAGGAATGTGAGCTGGTAACTCCTTACATTAGAACGCTAATGGTCACCTGATATCACACCTGTTTCTGTCATATGCTTCACCCCTTCGCTCCTCATATGGAAAGTGTCAGATTAAAAACAACGGACAATACCTACCTACCTATATCGGTCAAACGACTTTTGCATTAATAAATTGAGAGGAAAACGTCCAAATACATAATCAAATTTGAACTTTTCGGGAATTTCTTGATTATAGATTTTCGGAAAATATGGAGAATATCCAAAAATTGCTTCTTTCCTTTTCATTGACCCATCAAATTGAAAAAGGGCTGGTGGCTTTAGGGAGGATACTCTACCCTTATTTGAGCGAGTAGTTCCAATATAAAACTTCTAGATTGAAACTTATTAAACAGGGGCGAATGATCATATTTTACAGTTATTTTCAAAGAAACCATGCTCGTTTCGTTCTTATTTGCCCAAATGTTGAAGAGCAAGAGCAGGTAAGTGTTAAGAATAAAAAAAAGGGTAAGATTTATTACTAACCAATGCAAATAACAAAATAATATTTTACACATTTTTCTATTTTTGAAACAGTTTTCTCTAGAATTAAAATGACGTTGCACTTCCGCCATTAGGTACAGGCAATCCTAAACACGTGACAAAATCAGCTTTTCTCAATACGATAAACTGGTAAATTCATCATCTGAGATAAAGAAAACTGCACTAAAAAGCACATTGTGGAAGGTTAGGACAAGGTTGGCCGTATTTTCCATTTTACAACAAAAATTCTTACAATATCATTAACATTTTTAGTAGATTCCCTACTTATTGTTGGCGTTAGTTAGTTATTTATCCATTATAGCTTACCAATGATTAATAAAAATGTAGTCGCTTTTGTATATTCCACACCTAGTTGAAAAATTTAAAAAAAAAAACACTTCTACAATAAAATAGTTCTAGTAATTGATGCGGTTATTTGCATATATAGACCACTAAAAGAATACTGACTGACGAAGTACCTACCTACAGCTGGGACGTGATTCTCAAAGGAATTTGAAGAAAACATTTTTTTTTTTTTTTTGCAACCGATATTGTTGATGCATAGATTTTTAACCTCTTGTTAAACTCATTCAAGGTCGGGGGCATTTTTATTTATAATATTGTTCTGGTTTTGTATAACTGGATTTTGAAAATATCCAATAATGTCTAATCTTATTCACTTTACCATCAACGCAAGAATACATAGAATACTCGTTATTGTAGGTAGGTACAAGAGAGTTATATTACTTGGAAAAGCTACAGATTGTTGGAAGACCTAATCAACAGCCTCAGAACAGGAACAGGATCCAGAATCGGAGCAGAACTGAGCAACGAAAACGAACAATGAGTATTAATATAATGGAACGTTCAAGGAATCTCTAGGAGAATAAATGAAGTGATATCAGATATCTAATATCAAAAAATGTTTCATAGAAACCAGAGAGCTCAGAAAATCTAGGACAATACGATCATTTCTACAGCTTGGTTCAAGAAGAATTCGGAGTAAAGAAAGGATTTTCGATTATGATAAATAGAAAATTGAGAAAACATATAACATCATGAGAAGTAGTAAACGAAACAATACCAAAATACTTATTAATCGACGAAGAGGAAGAAAAAGTAAAGACAAGGTTTTAGTGTAAAACAATGGCGAAAGGCTCATAGCAATATACCAACAAAGTAACCTAAACATTCTAATAAATAGATACCTACTTTCAGCAAAAAGAAATACATACTAGCCAACAGAAATCGATTTGTTGTAGTCGCTGCCACCAAGTGTTGTATCTGCTTGGCTGCATAAGAACAACTATTAACCGTTTTCGAATTTAAAAAACTTTACTATGTTCAGACTTTGGAAGTATCTTTACAATATTAAGGTTTATAAGGTAGAAAATAACTACTCGCAACGAAGTTTAAAAATCTAGTATCTTTCTATGTGAGTCAAAGTTCTATCTTAGTAAAATAATAAAATGGGGTGGTCTAAGCCAATAGAGGTTTTATGATTAAATAATTATTTACGCATGTACTTAGATAAATATCATAATAAAATTTAAGCACAAACAACCCTTATCTGGAGTCCAAAAGTAGTATGTATAATTAAATTAATTCACGAGATAACTAAACAATTATTGTTGAATGGGTTTGTTAACAAAATAAAGTTAAGATATGGAAAACCATAATAATACTGCAAGTGTTTGGATTAAGTTGATAGGCTATTCATGTATGGAGTTTGAGGGATCCCAAATGACCATTAGGAAACAAAATCTAAAATGGAAAACTTTGAAAGGTCATAACTTTTTTTCTATTACAGATACAAAGCTGAAATTTTTAGCGATTCTTATCCCAGTAGAGGACTACAATCTCTGAAAATTTCAGCTCATTTGGACTTATAGTACCTGAGATAAAATCGTGTTAAGCAATTTGGGGTGATTTATCAATTTTTCAATTTTTCTGAGTGCCTTTTTTCATAGATTTCGGCTTCAAATCTGAGAATAATTTAGTCTATGGAGTTTGGGGGATCCCAAATGACCATTAGGACACAAAACCTCCACAAAAAAAAAATTGAAATTTCATCGTTTTAGTAAGAAGGTACCTACCTACCTTATGATTTAGATTTTGGAAAACTTTGAAAGGTCATAACTTTTTTCTATTACAGATGCAAAGCTGAAATTTTCAGCGATTCTTATCCCAGTAGAGGACTACAATCTCCGAAAATTTCAGCTCATTTGGACTCATAGTTCCTGAGATAAAATCGTGTTAGTCAATAAGGGGTGATTTATCAATTTTTAATTTTTTCTGAGTGCCTTTTTCCATAGATTTCCGCTTCAAATCTGAGAATAATTTAGTGTATGGAGTTTGGGGGATCCCAAATGACCATTAGGACATAAAATCTCAACAAAAAAAAATTTGAAATTTCATCTTTTTAGTAAGAAGTTAGCTACCTTATGATTTAGATTTTGGAAACCTTTGAAAGGTCATCACTTTTTTTCTATTACAGATACAAATCTGAAATTTTCAGCGATTCTTATCCCAGTACACGACTACAATCTCTGAAAATTTCAGCTCATTTGGACTTATAGTTCCTGATATAAAATCGTGTTAAGCAATTTGGGGTGATTTATCAATTTTTCAATTTTTCTGAGTGCCTTTTTTCATAGATTTTGGCTTCAAATCTGAGAATAATTTAGTGTATGGAGTTTGGGGGATCCCAAATGACTATTAGGACACAAAATCTCAACCAAAAATTTGAAATTAGTTTTAGTAAGAAGAAGAATGATTTAGATTTTGAAAAACTTTGAAAGGTCATAACTTTTTTTCTATTATACATAGAAAGCTGAAATTTTCAGCGATTCTTATCCCAGTAGAGGTCTCTCTGGTCTAATCTGGTGATTTGTGAAAAACTTTTTGAAAAATGGCTATTTCCGGTGATTTTGAAATTTCATCGATTTTGAATAGGTATTTTTAACAATTTTCGAGAAACAGAAAACAGCAAACGCTCGACAGTAAACCCAACACGTCAGGCGTGTAATTAAAGTAAGTAAGGCTAACCTGTTTTTTTTTTCGGTGATTCATAAACTCTTATGGGATTCGCCACAATCGCCATTTGCCAAAGAATTTTCCCGACCCATACCTACATATATTACAATCATTACATTTAGTACCCAGTATTGTTCTGTTCTTGTTTTGGTTATTATCATTTTATTCCATCGTGAACTCGCTAATCAATTAACGAAATATACTATTAGGTACCTCTACGCTTTTTTGTAATTTATATTTTTGAACGTATGTACTACATAGGTTCATTGTAAGTTTATGAAATTAGCAGTAGGTAGGTATAAACATAATATACTGTCGAACCTGGGAGTTATAACATGAGGGGGTGAGAATCAAAACTAAAGCCAAGTACAAAAATAGGGAACTGTATTCAAAATAAAGCTTACCACAAATACATTTCAGATATGGGCATGGGCATATGGGGGCATTGTTCCCTGAAACCCATGAACCTTTCTTGGAAGATGATTGAGTTTAATTATTCGAAGGGAGATGCCCTTTTATCCTAGATACGCCAATACTAATCATCATATTGAAAAATGGAAATTTGTTTTGTTGAAAAATATACTTTTTTATAATAATCCTGCCCTTAATTTCGGTAGGTAGGTACCTATTTAAACTTTTGAGTAATTCAAAACTATACGACCATAGTGACCATACAATCAGAGAAAAATTATTCAATTTGTACTTAGGTGGGTGCCAAGAAAATGATATACTACACTCGCCCAAATTTATATGGAATCACCGAATATTTTCGCTGAAGAATTTTTCGCTAAAAAATTAGTTGCTGGAAATCAAGATACAGTTTCTTTAATCGATTTTTATTGGAAAAATCATTGAAAATCCATGAATCACATTTTATTATAATATGAATTAACTAAAAAGCCAATTTTACGAATATGCGTGATTCCATATAACTTTGGGTGAGTGTATTCTACATTTGTCACCGCATCAAGAAATTTTACTTAGTGAATTGTGTTTTAATAAATACTTCAATTGTTAGTCAGTTTTATTAAAAACGCATTTTTTCGTTAACAACTCGTAATATACAGCCTGAAAAATCAACTTTCAAGATTTCTGCTGATTTTTTTTCTAAATCTGGTGATTTTTCATTCCAATTTCCGGTGAATTTAATTTTTTTGACCTGGCAACACTGCGTATATTTTGACTTCAAATCTGAGAATACGGCCTACCGAAAATCTTTATCCCTGGGAAAAACATCGCAAGGGAAAAAGGAAAGGAAAAGCGAGAAGACAAGATGCGCATAGGAAAGACAACCTAAAATCTCTAGATCAACAAAGGTTTATACATGAAAAGTATAAACCAAAAATTACAAAGTAATCTGAACTTCCAAACAAAAAAATGCATGCAGCATATCACAGTGTTTTTTAGTCTAAGGAAAATACGAAAATATTGAAAAAACACAAAAACCCTATTGGTGGGATCAAGAAATCGAGGAAGACATAGCAGATCAAACGAAGAATATAAAGATGAGAGCATAGAAAGTTGGAGAAAGTTGGAGAATAATGAAAAACATCTTGTCGACAAAAACCAAGGATATTATTAACACGATATCAATTATTGATGTGACACTAGCCTCAAACCATATGAGTAATTACGTCACAAACTGGTATGCATCTGATGAAGCAAGTTGCTCGAGTCAGAGATACATCAAAGAACCCCGCACAAACCTTATGGAAAATGGCTTTCTGTCAAATTGGCGGAATTTTTGAGATTGGGTAGATTTCGATATCCTGATTAAAAGTTATCATTGCGTAAAAATGATTCCATAAATTCCATTCCAGTTTTTGAGTCAATGGGCCTAAAAAATAATGGAAATGCATGTAGTTTAATAGGCTCAACGCTATCAATCGATTCTAAAATAGCCAAAAATGAGCACCTACCTATTAAGCTACATGAATTTCCAATACCATCTTTTAAGCCCCTTTACCTACCTACTCAAACACTGTACATGGAATCATCTTTGCGCAATGATAACTTTTAATCAGAATATGGAAATCTACCCAATTACAAAAATTCAGCCAATTTGACAGAAAGCCATTTTCTATAAGGTTTGTGCGAGGTCCTTTGAATTTTTTTCATTAACTTCTCAGAACTCTCGAATGACAGAGACAAATACTCATTAGGACATTTTGAAGTTGCCTCCTTTATAAACAGTTTGATTAAGTAGATCACGTAGGTAGGTACTTTATCGTGGAGAAAAAATTATAAGCAAGTAAACAACTATCGAATTATTTTTATTGTAGTGGGAATAAAATATGTATGAAAGCATTAAATCTAAGCTAGGTATCTCAGGAAACTCAGTAATGGTGCAATTAAATGGAGCATCCCCTATACTTAAACAATTTTATCTTCGTTTAAACTAAAATGTAACCCTGAAAAATCATAAATACAACAAATGATTTCCATTTATATAAAACTCACTTACATCTGGAGCTTTTTCTTGATAACATTTATGAGTGAGCCAAGCATTTTCACAAGCATTTTTACCAACTAAAAAAAAAATAATCAAATTACCTCATAATTATACTACCTTCTTCTGTCATACTTATTGTGCCACAAGCATGGACAACGGGCGTAGCTTCTGCTTGGAATTCTTCCGGCAATACTGCAATTACGGCTTCTTCGTCTATAATTCCATCATCGTCAATCTAGAAGAATACTCATTTTTAATTTTCATGTCACTGGATTTTTAATTGTCTCGAGGTTACTTACGCAAGCCATTTGAGCCATCAAGCATTTGACATAGCATTTTAGATTTTCGTCATCTACAAAGACTTTTTCTTTGTTGACTTTTTCGATCAGTTCTAAAAAAAATCGTATTGAGAGGTTCAAAGTGTATTTGAAAATTTTTCAGAGATGATTTCTGAAAAGGCTTGATTTTCAGTAGCTGGACGTAACGTAACATAGGCAAAGTGCATAGTACATACGCAGCTAGGTACAGGGTGTTTTTTAATATATTGACGTCCCACCTACAGCCTTTACCTTTACAGATAAAAGAAAGGTATGAATACAAAAGTTGTACAGTTTTGGCTGAATTTTTAGAAACCATGAATTTGAATGTCAGAAATGTGAAATTTTGCATGCTTCCAGCTTTTTTCAAATGGGGTGCCCCATATTTCATTCTATATTCCTGAAGAGCACAATGCCCCGATTCCAAAAATATATAGTTTGTCTATATTTGATTGAACAGTCTCTCATATATTCGGCTCCAAAAATTGTAAAAATACTATCCTACTACTGATTTTGTGAACCATTCTACCTGTGCAGGTAAAATTTAAGGTACTTGGTTTCTCTGATTTGTCAATTTGCCTTTCAACAGGAATAAGTAATGTTACTTTAGCAAACTAGTAACATAACGTGACAAGTTATTCAAGCACAAACTTATGGGTGGACCTCTGCGGGACGAGCGCAGCGAGTTCCGCAGCCATCTACTCACCAATATACTGTTGAACTATTCAAATAAGACACTCACCTGAAACTTGTAGTTTCATCTATTCATTAATATGTTGTTCAAGTACGATACTAACCTGACTCACTCAAATGTCAGTTATTCTCATTAGTTCAAAAATTACACGTTTCAGGTGAGTGTCTTATTTGAATAGTTTAACAGTATATTGGTGAGTAGATGACTGTCCACCCATAAGTTCCGCAACAATCCACTTATTTGTACTTGAACAAGAACTTATTATATAAAGTCAGAATTTGTAAGATTATTCACTTTTTGTCAATTTGCCTTTTAACAGGAATTTGTAATGTTACTTTACCAAACTAGTAACATAATGTGTCAAGTTATTCAAATACAAATGAGTGAATTGTTGCGGAGCTTATGGGTGGACCTCTGCCATCTATTCATCAATATGTTGTTTTATTACGATACTAACCTGACTTACTCAAGTGTGAGTTATTCTCATTAGTTTAAAAGCTACACGTTTCAGGTGAATGTCTTATTTGAACAGTTCAACAGTATATTGGTGAGTAGATGGCTGCGGAACTCGCCGCGCTCGTCCCGCAGAGATTCACCGATAAGTTCCGCAATAATCCACTTATTTGTACAGGGTGTTTTTTATATATTGACACCCCACCTACAGCTTTTACCTTTAAAGGTAGAAGAAAGATGTAAATACAAAAGTTGTACAGTTTTGGCTGAATTTTTAGAAATCGTGGTCAGAAACAAAATTTGAACGTCAGAAATGTGAAATTTTGCATTCTTCCAGCTTTTTTCAAATGGGATGCCCTATATTTCATTCTATATTCTTAAAGAGCACAATATATGCCCCGATCTATATTTGATGGAGCAATCTTTCATATATTCGGCTCCAAAAATTGTAATAATACTATCCTACTACTGATTTTGTGAACCATTCTACCGGTACAGGTGAAAGCTGCAGGTAAAATTTGAAGTAGGTACTTGGCAAAGGTATAGAATTTTTAATACCTATTTAGAAGTACCAGTCGTTCTAGTGCTTAGACAAGGAAAGAGAGAGGACGCGTAACATCCTTTACCTGCACTAGCAGCTGGTTGTGACCGTTTGCCACCAAATAATGGCGACAATTTTTCATGGTGCCACTATGTGAATTTTACTTCAGACTAACATTTTTGTGATATTCAGCATGGTGGATTGCTAGCGTATGGCTGCAAAACCCGCAGAGAAAAAAAAGTCGATGGGATTACATTTAACAGGCAAAAAACAATAAGCTTTCTAGGTTATGTTATCAAAAAAGCAGACATTTTTTGGTGGCAAACTGCTTCATTTTCACCTGCTGTGTTACGAGTCCCCTCTCTTTCCTTGTCTATGTTCTAGTGAATAAACGTATGTCGCTTCTTGAACAGACAAATAAAATTAGGTTAGGAATTTCCTATTTGTACATGAATTTGACGTATTAGCAATCGACATTCGTTTTTGTTGGTAATTTTTTGTTTCATCTGATTCGTGATTATTAAATAAGGATGGGGTTATTCTAAATGGGTACTAAAAATACTAAACTTGGTTTCTCTGATGGTATTTTTAAAATTTTTAAAACCAGATACGTTGGACACGGTTCAGCCAAATGCAGACAAACTATATAGTTTTGGAATCGGAAAATTGTGTTCTTCAAGAATATAGAACCAAATATAGCGCATCTCATTTGAAAAAAGCTGAAAGCATGCAATATTTCACATTTTTGACATTCAATTTTTATTTATGTAAAATTTAGCCGCTACTGTACAACTTTTGTATTTACACCTTTTATCTGTGGCTGTACATAAGTATCTGAATGTACATAAATATCTGAATGTACCTACATGAATTTCACGGCATAGAGTCATAAAGAACCTCGCACAGCTCTTATGGGATTTGGGACTTCCGCCAAATTTAACCAGATTCTAGTATGATCTAAATTTGATCTTTCTGATTAGCATTGGCACAACTTAATCCTATGACTAGTTTTTGAGATACAGGTAGTTTAATGTCCAAGAAATGTACACATTTTCATGCATTCACATCTACCTGTCACCTGAGCATTCTTTGCCTGAGCGTAAGGATACCTGACCATCCTGAATCCTGGTATATTATTAGATGACAGGTAGATCTAAATGCATATAAAATGTGTAGATTTCTTGGATATTTAACTACCTGTATCTCAAAAACTAGTCATAGGATCAAGTTGGGCCAATGCTAAGTATTGATCAGAAAGGTCAAATTTTTATCATACTAGAATTTGGTTAAATTTGGCGGAAGTCCCAAAACCCATAAGAGATGTGCGGGGTCCTTTAGCTCTCAATACAAAGTGTATTGTATTTTCATATAAGTGAGACGAATCTACTAAATGGGTAATCTTGAAACAGAATGTAATTGTGATTAGTTAATTCTATTCAGCTGATTTGTTGATAAACGGATATCATCAGTGTGTGATATTTGCGGAATCGTCAAAACATCTCCATATCTCTATTGAGAAAATCGAGGAATAGCGCATTACATTTAGAGAACATCAACGCTCTTGAGATAAATTGCCCAGAAAATGTGTGTCTGTAATATTTTTTAGTTTTTTTGCAAGTTCCCATTTGTTACAATAAACTCCTATAAGTTAACTACCTTCTGCTACTCCAGTTTCATCCACACAAGTCTTATGAAGCATTTGGGCCAACTCTTTCATTTCATCTGACATTGCCTAAAAATTAGTTTGGCAAGGGCTTTTTCAATTTAATTAAATAATATATACTTACCAGACTCGATGGTAAAAAACAAAAACTAATTAACGGAGTGACCACCACGGCCACTATCCATGGTACCATCATTAACATCAATGTTTCCATCGATTGTATTGTGATACATCAAAATTCGTGTTTATGAAAATTTTAATTATGAACTGAGATAATTACTAGGTAAATTTGGAGTTAATTAAAGCTCGAATGTTAATTATAGAAAAGGACATGGTTATTATAAAGGTAAACTGATAATGAAAGGGGAAAAAGCAATAATGTGGAATTTTTGTTGAAAAAATACATAATTGGAAATTTGATGTTTCAATATTAACTGGAAAAAATCACAGACTCTTGAACTTTCAGAGAAATCAGTTAGTCCTAAAACAGTAAAATCTGCCCTGAAAAAATTGAAAATGAGATTTTTGATTTGGAAAAAAATTTAAAAAAAAAGTACTCAACTTTGAGACAGATACATTCCTAGTCCGAATTGTAGACAATGTTCAAAATTGATTGTTTTTCAATTTTTCATGCAACTCAACTTTATCGACCCCCCTCCGTAGCAAATGCAGAAGTGTTAGAACAATAATTTCACTATTGTACGGACTCAGTGGGATGGTACCCTCTGATATAGGAAAGGCTGAAGCTTTTGCAGATATTTAAGAAATAAGACAAGAAAATAACACTTTTGAGAATGAGATTGATCAATTGGCCGACAGACTACGTAAACTGGAAACGCAGAGGCGTAGGAATCACGTCAGGGAATTCAGAGATTTTAGATACGGGCTCTTTAAAGTGGCTTATGGTCAGATAAGATTGTAAATCTCTCTCCAAGTATGGTCTAAAGTATTTAGTTGCCCATACTATAGCTAGTAATTCTTTTTCAATCGTGAAATAATTGCATTCCGCAGGGTTTAGTGTACGATTTGCGTAAGCAATTGGTAACTCCGAACCTACCGATCTTAATAGCATAGTTTCATGCGTCTGTACTTTGTTTTGGATTTGGTTTAATACAATTTGGGGTTATTAAATGTCCCAACGGTTCCACCGATTTCTTTAGGAATTCGAATTTGTCTAATTGTATTTTTAGATTGAATTGTCCTAATCTTTCAAATATCTTTTTAAGATTTGCAATATGTTCTTGAAGAGAAGTGGAAAATATTATGATATAATCCATGTAAATAAGACATATCTTGTTTTGTAGTCCTATAAGTACGTTATCCATTACTCTCTGAAATGTCACGAGGGCATTTTTCAATCCGAAGGGCATACGAGTAAATTTATAATGTTCATTTCCTACATTAAAAGCTGTTTTGTTTATCATGTTTGGATGCATTTCAACTTGGTCAAACTAGAAGCTTATATTCTAGAATGTTTGGTAATGAGTTTCTATCATCAATAATTTTTTCATCTACCCAGTCTCTATTTTTGAATGCGTGAAGCATCTAATTTTTTAGAGAGAATCCTTATTGGGAATGACCATGGACTTCAAGAAGGTCGTTCAATATTTTCTTCTAACATTTTTTGAATCTGTTTATTCACTTTTTGTTTATGGACATATGTGAACTGGTATTTCGCGCAGAACCATTGAGTGGATGACTCCAGGAAGAAATTGATCTTATCTACCACTAGTGCATCAACGAGATTAATGCACATAAGAGCCAACCTATCCTTTAAATTTAATAATGTGTAATTCTTCCTAAGAAAATATACAAAAACAATCAAACATTTGTTGCTGAAACAATTTATTGATCAAAGATAACAAGATGTCAGAAAAATCCATTGGACCGCGCGGTTTAGATTAGAGCATACATCTGAAAAACAAACAATAAACTCCCAAACTAAAAAAAAAAAAACTAAATGCAAATTACCGTTGGATCAGTTTCGTAATAGCATTTGTGGGTGAGCCATGCATTTTCACAAATATTTGCACCTTCTGTAAAAAAATAATAGGTAGTTTAAGCCTTGCATAAGACACGGAATATTTTTTTTTTCACTAACTTTTTGATCCACATTTCCTGATAATCGGTGCTGTTTTTTCTTGAAATTCCTCAGGCAAGACAGCTATCATGGCTTCCACATCAATTTCTCCCGTATCGTTGTCTATCTAAAATTGACATGATCAAATCGAATATCAAAAAATAATCGAATAATATTCTACAGAATAATGGAAAATTATTTTTACGTTCCTTTTCGTTTACCTAAGTATTTTGGATTGGATTTTTTTAGATACAAACTGTTTTTCTGTTTCTTACCACTGCCATTTGTTCCAAAAGACACTTGATGTAACATTTGAAACTTTGATCTTCAGAGAAAATTCCTTTGTTAGCGTTTTGAATTGCATCTAGAAAAATTAAGATGTTGCCAGGATTAATTAAAAATATATTGCTTGTATGTCAGAAACAGCGAGTTTACTTGGAGTTGGATGCTATATCATATTATGTTGAAGATGTACTCAAACCAGCAGAAGATTTGACCCATAAAACGGCTATTTACCAAAAAACCATTGGTACAAATAAAAGTTAAGTTTAAAATTTGACTGGTATAGAAAGGGGTTGTGCACAGAAAGAATTATTTATAACTATGATGAAATTTATTCACCAGTGGTAAAAAGGGCAACAATAAAAACTTTTCACCCATTGAAAATCAATTGAAATTCTACCGTGTTTTTGAATGGTGCGAGTTGAAGGAAAAAATATGCGTTTGTTCCCCAAAGAGGGTAATAGGTAGGTATATAATCTTCCAACTGATTAGAGCGATTTATTTTGAAATATTTCTACATTTTCGAAAATATATTTCATTTCAATGAAATGGTTGAAGAATATAAAAAAATTTGACAATAAGGTATAATATAATTAAATATACATTTTTCATAGAGCAAAGTTACTTACATGTCTACCTATAACTTAATCTTTTCAGGTAGGTAGCTTCCTAGTTATTTTTAATAATTTTTTGATATATTTTAAAAATTAAATTAAATTATTTGTTGTTGGAAATTAATTTTCCTTCTCGCATGTAACAAAGGCTCTATACTACTGATGTAGGTAGATTAGTGACTTAAGGTAGAATTAATAAGTAAAATTCTTACCATTATTTGTGCCAGTTTCTTCTACACAAGTTTTATGTAACTGAGCGGCCAGTTCTTGCATTTCTTCACTCAAGCCCTATAAATAGTAGGTACATTAGTGAATAAAGATAATAATTCAAGAAATTATTTTTACCAAAACGTTGGGCAAAATCAGCAATAATCCAAAAATCGCTGGTAAAATCATGATTTTCGATAACACCGAATTGACAACTGAAATACGCTGCCAACTATAGTGCAGACATGACAAAATTTTGATTTATAATGCCCGGATAAGACGTTTTATAAATGTTTAAAAAGGTTTAATAGCCTATAATTTCTCAACGGTTAATAATAATTGTAGGAAGGAACTAACATTACAAGGGGCGTAGATTCACCGTATAACCATAAGCAAATTATTCGTTCAAATTCGTAATTTTATAATTTTGTTGTTTTGGTTTTGTGTGATTATATATGAAAAAAATAAATAGTGTCTATTAGTTCAAATTTCAAATTTGCAGTTTTCTAGATTTTCAGAATAGGATATAAACAGAAGTTCATTTATAAATAATTTTTGTTTTATATCAAACACACTAAAATATTGTGTGTAATTTGCATGTATAGGCAATTTAGTTAGTTTTGTATATTTGTCTGAAGTTTTGAAATAAGTAGTAGTATGCCTACTTATCTGTTCATATAAAATCCATTCATATTTTTGCCGTCTGAGTGAAAAAACTTTGTACTCCATACCTATTATTAAAATTAATACAAGGATTCAAACATAATTCTTTCAAATAAATATGTCTAATTAAGGTTTGATGGCAGGCAGGCAACGTACAATTTGATTTTGTTGTTTTTTTTTTTTGTAAAAGGAAGTTATTAATTGTACGAAATTTGCGATTATCAGTGGTTATTTCAGTTTTTTTACCATGATATATGTTATTTGTGTTTAATAGGTACACGAAAAAGGTTTTTTAATTTAAAATAATGGGTTGCTTTGATTACGAAAACGTACGTCGCATTACTGTTTCTTCATTGGTCAAGATTTTTGACATGACATTTTGACATTAAAGTTCATTGACAAAATTGAAGAAAAATATTACTAAGACATACGTTTAAAAACCCATAGCAATCTTTGATTGGTTTTTTTTTTGAAGACCCGATATAAACATCAACTCATTCTATTTGCAAGGTGAATGCTTGTTACAATCCTTAAAAAGTTACTCAATTTTACTTGAATTAAAATAGTAATTTATCATTTTCCTGACTGTCAGACCATCAAATAAATGTTACTGTCTCAGGCCTCTCTACTTATGGACTGAAGCCTGAGAAGGCTTATTGTGCTTGGCCTGACACGAGGTTGATGGTGATTGCATGAAATATTATTGAATGTTCCATCATGCTGTTTGACGCGAATTGGAGCCCCTTGCGATTCAGGACTATTTGTTCGAGCCTTTAAAACCCTTAGCACTTGAAAACTCTATCATTATGAAGCGATAAGTAGGTATTGCCTCAGAGATGAGCTCAGTACCTATATATAGGTACTGTGTGACATAGAAATTGCAACACCCCAGTAAATGTAAATATATTTTATTAATATTTTGGGAACTAGTTGGGATAAATATGAATAACAATCGATGACATTTTCAAACAAATTTATTGAAAGGAATTCTTAACAATTCAACAGTGAGTTGCGCCTCCACGTAAGTTTTGACATTCTGTTACTCTTCGTGGCATCCTGCGAATCAGGTGATCATGTTACGATAAATTTATCATTTACGTAACATGTTCCATCTCTTCTTATTTTCATTATAAAGTTGTATTTTTGCCATTTCAGAATCAGCAAAATAATAATTCATAATCTAAGTATTCTAAAAATATCCACAAAGTTCGATATAATACCAGTACTGCCATCTATCCATCATGTGCATAAAATGCAAATATCTATTATTAAATGAAGGTACTGTCACCTAGTACCTGATGGATTTATTTTTCAAAGTTTGATTTTAATTATTTCGCATTTGACAGTCATTTGTATGTTCATTTAAAGAAATTATATTTATCTCCTCACTTTTAGCAAATGGATATATTTCTGTCTTTCTCTAACTTCTGATTCTGAAATAATGATTTTTTGGCCTAATGACCTAATTAATTAGCAGTTTTTTGTTTTTGACATAACCTTAATTTAAATTATTATAATTTGTAAACAATTAAAATAATTTTAGTGGATTTTTATCTATTCTCTTTTATTCCACGTGGTTTTTCATTGTGAAGTCATTGTAAAGTTAATATGGTCTTTTGGGTGTACTCTTCTGATTGGTTGAACTGGTTAAAACGCAGTGGAGTATAAAAAACACAGAATTGTTTTCCTGTGGGGTTTGGTTTCTAAAGCGTTCTCTTTTCTTGACAGTAGTCTAGCAGGCGAGTCATTTTTATTTTTAATAATTTTTGCTTTACATTTTTAGATTCTCCCTTATAAACTTTTCAATAAATTTTGCTATCAGTGCATATTAATTCATATCATTGTTAAGTTTTTACCTAATAAATCTTATCTATTCTTGAAATCTAAAAATTATATTTTAATTTTTATCTAATTGTGGCCCTCCATTTTATGCGATTGCCGGTGGCTCCACGTTTTTTGAGGTAAGTCAATTCAGATTTTTGTGCTAATAGATAGGTACTGCTGCTCTGGTTTTCAGAATCAATTGTTAGTGTGGGAATATTGAACCATTTGCTCTAAATAGAATCGGTGAAAACCAAATTTGTGTGTCCATCCCTATCAACTCTTTATTGAATCCAGGCAGAGGCCTGTATAGCCATTTTCTGTTTGACTCCATCAATTATTATCTTCTCGAGGAGAAGAGTGTTGAAAAGGGTGTAATTCTGTGAAATAGAAATTCAGACAGGTCAAGAATTCATTTAAAAAGTTTTAATTAAAACATCTCAAGAATTTTGACATATTCTGGATTTGATTGATTTCACCGTCAGGTTTATCTTGTAGTATCTATAGTAGCTACCTTAATTTAAAAGGAAAATTTTGTCTATTTGGGGGAAAATCTGAAGATTTAATTTCTTATTGTTTTTATCTTATTTTCTTCATATTCTTGCCTGTTATTGCTACTGCCAGAAAAGCAGCACTCTGCTCAACCTGTAGGGAGCATTTTAATTTAATCTATTTTTATGATTATTTTTCAATTATTTAATTGTATTTTTTTTATATTAAAATATATTTTTTTTCAATTTGCAATAGTTGTTCATACCTGATTCTATTCTAAGGGAGTGTCTGCACAACAATGGTTTTATATTAAACTTATTTAATATTAATTTTTTGTTCTTTAGAAGACACTCATTTTTTGACAGAATTCAGGGATTTAATATTCCAAATCTTGGTGAAGTTTATACTGCCTTATTCTTTTCTGGGTACCTACTCGACATAAAGATCACTGTTTGGAGTTTGGATCAGCTGGAGTGACGTCACCCTAGCAATCTATCTTCTTTCCTGAATACAGGAAACAACACGAAGAGCTCCATTTCACGAAAGTGAAAACCCAACATCCCTTGAAGAGAGAGCGGATTGGAAAGGTACACTATATCAGATTCACCTGAACAACCAAGTTGTCAACTGTAAAATTTTACAGAAAGTAACATTGACTGGTACTACATGTTATTACATAACATTGTAAACAAAATAAAATAATTGTTTGTTGGATTTTGAGTGGTTTCATTTGCACATAAAGGGGCTACATATTGTCTTAATTTTTTCAATTTCATGACCCTAGGTTCTCTTATCTTAAAGTTCAAATAACCGGGTTTATTTGTAACAATCGATATCTGCCTGGTGGCAAAGTTTACCTGGTGGTGGGTTCTCCCAAACTAATCTTACCTTTTGACGTAGACGTTGTACATCCAATACAAGATGTGGCAACTCCCTCAGCCTTCTACCTATCACATCCCAGACATGCTCAATAGGTGATAGAACTGGTGACCTTGCGGGCCATGGAAGAAGGATTATATTAGCTTGTTGGAGGAATATTCTAGTAACTGCAGCAGTATGTGATCTCCCATTGTCTTGTTGAAAAATTGGATCTTGCTTGTAATACTTCCTTATTGTAGGATTAAAAAACTCCATTAAAATAGGATTGAGCATTCATGTTTCTATCTTAAAAAACTAGAGGTGACCTGTTTCCAACTGCTATGACACCCTAAGCCATAACGCCCCTAGTAAGCGCAGTCTCACGCTCCATGCAAAATTGAAGTTGGTACCTTTCTCCACGTCTGCGATGGACTCTTCTACGTTGCCCTATACCTTCAGCAACTGCAAGATCCAAGCTTTCAACAAGACAATAATGGTCCACTTACTGCTGTAGTTACTAGAAACTTCCTCCAACAAGCTAATGTAACCCTTCTTCCATGGCCCGTAATGTCACCAGACTTATCGCTTATTGAGCATGTCTGGGATAGGTAGAAGGCTGAGGCAGTTGCCACATCTTCTACTGGATGGATGTACAACGTCTACGTCATGAGATAAGATTAGCCTGGGAGAACAGAACCTATTACACTACAACATATTAAACAATACTAATAAACACAAAGCTATATGGGATATTATACAAGCTTCTCAGAAAATTCAAATCAGCCCCTCACAATCTCTCCAGAGCAGTTCAACAAGTTCTTCGTAAACATTTCAAACACTATATCAGCCAGTCTTCAAAAATCTGGTGCTGACCCTTCAGAATTAACCTCTACAATTATTCACAATAACTATGCAGTTTTTTTTAGCTCCTGTAATACCTGCAGAGGTAGTAAGTATCCTGAGTTGCACGAGCAACAGGAAAGCAAAGCATATCTTTGGTCTAAGCAACAAAATCTTGAAACAACTCGCGGAAGGACTTTCCCTCTCCCTTTCTATAATAATTATAAACAGATTCTTTGAGGGTGGGAAATTCCCAAGTAAGTTGAAAACGAGTAGGGTGATGAAAATGACCTCGGAAGCTATAGACCCATTTCTGTAGTTCCGGCTTTGTCAAAACCAATTGAGATCAGCCTAGACAGTCGTCTAACCATATTCTTAGAAAAGGGTAAGCTGCTGTCCAGCCACCAGTTTGGTTTTCGTTAGAAAAAATCTACAGCAAATACAATTAGAGCCCTGGTGAGGCATATATAGTTGGATGCTTCGAGGGGGTGAGTCGGTTATGGCCATCTTCTGTGACCTCTCAAAAGCGTTCGACTGAGTGTCACACCAGATACTACTAAATAAGCTAGGCTACTACGACATTAGAGGCAACACATTGCATATAATTGAGTCATATCTTTTAGACCGCTACCAGCTGGTGGATCTTGATGGTAAGAGGTCTTCGGTGCTGCCTGTTATTGCAGGTGTACCACTATTAGAGCCATTACTATTCATAAATTAACTTCCATCTATTTTTCCAGAATTGAAAAGAATACAGTATCTACGCAGATGATGCAACCCTCCTTGATCACCATTGCAACACTGCCCAGCTTCATCCTGCATGTGTTTCCACCATTAGGAAACTCCACACATGGTTCGCTGATGATAACCTCTGTTTGAACCTTGATATAACCGGAACCATATTCTTCTCCCTAAAAGAAAGAGATGAGGCCAATACCCTTAAATTCCTGGGGGTCCAGTTCGAGAGTAGGCTGACCTGGAAAAACCACAATATCCAACTATCTAAGAGTCTTTCTTGTACCCTTTATCTTCTCCGTAGAATTGCACCTATAACCCTCCATCAGAACGATTGGAAGACTGAAACCAACTTAAAGCTACAGACCTTTTCTTCGTGATCTCCAAAAACTGACCCTACCAGGTCTATTTATATAGCAATGCCTCAACTACATAAGAGCACATATATCTGAGATCTCAACAGTCAATAATAGTACCCAACTAGACATTAATTTATCAACACCGACTAATACTAACTCGTAAAACTTACATTAATAACAGCATAAAACTTTATATCTGCCTAGATCCTGAGATAAAAGCACTGCCTCCTACTTATGTTCAAAAATAGAATAAAAAAGTTACTTTTAGAATTGTCTCCCTACACTTTGGAAGAATTCTATGTCAATTCTAGATAGGAAAACAATACGTTCGAGGGCGCCCACAGGGAGGGTCAGGGGGGGGGGGGGTCACTCGACCCCCCTGGAAATTTCTTAAATTTTAATTATTTTCTATATATATTATATTGTAGGTCCGATGATGCTCGTATGAGCGAAACAGGCATACTTGAATTCGGCCACATACCACCAGGTAGCTGCAGTAATCCTACCTTTGAATTCGACCAAATCATGAAACCCAACCTACTTCCCATAAAACTTACCTTATGATGTTGACAGATTTCGCATTTCATATGAGTTAATAAATCTAAAAAAGTGTAAATATGTATTTTGATGCGCAAAATAAAAAGATCTACCAAAATGACTATGGAAAGATTCACAGGCATTTGTTTTCTTATCCAGGTCTATCGAGGCATGTGCCATGTGTCGATGAGATAATCTGAAAATTTAACTAGTATACCGATTTGCATATTGATAAATTGTCACCCTTTCCTTATTCCAGAACTGGTGAATTTTGTGGTTGAGTTCAAGGATCCCGGAGCTAAACACATGTCACTATTAAGTGAATCAAATAATAAACAATCTATGTGTTAACATGTGGCTTTTCAAATTATGTTTTTGCTTAAATTTTGCATTGCAAGTGTCACATTCAAATGGATAAATATCCGAATGTGTTAGTTTGTGAATCTTTAAATCGGCTTTCCATTTAAATTTTGATTTGCAAGTGTCACATTCAAAAGGATAAATATCCGAGTGTGTTGAAATGTGCCTTTGTAAATTACTTTTCTCCAAATTTTGCCTTGCAAGTGTAACATTCAAATGGATAAATACCCGAATGTGTTAGTTTGTGTATCTTCAAATCGCGTTTCCGTTTAAATTTTGATTTGCAAATGTCCCAGTCAAAAAAATTAAATATCCAAGTGTATCAATATGTTTTCATTCAAATGGCCTTCTCTTTTCAATTTTGCATTGCAAATGTTACATTTGAAATTCTTCTCATCCGAGTGTGTTAATATGTGGCTTCTCAAACTACGTTTGTGTTCAAATTTTGCATTGCATGTGTCACATTTAAAAGGATAAATATTAGACTGTGTTAGTTTGTGTGTCTTTAAACAGTCTTTTCCTTTGAATTTTGCTTTGCAAATGTCACATTCAAAAAGATAACTATCGAAGTCTGTTGATATGTGACTTTCCAAATTACCTTTTTGTTTAAATTTTCCTAATTTAAATTTTTCTTAAATTTTGCGTTGCATATGTTGCATTTAAAATTCTTCTCGTCCAAGTGTGTTAGGTTGTGTCTCTTCAAACTGCCTTTTTTTTAAATTTTGCTTTGCAAATGTTACATTTAAAATTCTGATTCTGCTTCTAAAATGATAATTTAGACTGAAGTGCCCTTTTTTACGCATAAAAAATTTATTCAATTGATTTTGACCCCCCCTACATATTTTTCTGCGGGCGCCCCTGAATACGTTTGTCATAATTGTTTGTTTTGTACTACCAATTATTATTGTTTAATTTATTAATTTATTATTTATTGTTGAATTGTGTCTTATAACTTTTGAGGTTTTATATGTACTGTATTTGTTCACTTATAATACCTATAGTCGTTGACAATGCTAAACATTTTATTGTATTTGTGCAAGTAAAGAATTTTATTATTATTATTTATTATTATGAATAAAAATAGGTGAGCTAAGCTTTTTATTAAACTTTATTTGAAAAGATACCAAGTTATTAATCTAAAAATAAATATACAAAAATATAGGAAAAATCATAAATTAAACATATAAATTAAAATCACATATCGATTATCATGTTTAAAGAACAAATATAAAGATAATCGATAACAGAGAAAAAACGAATGCCTAAGAAATAGTCTACACACTTTCAAACATGTAGATGTCGTTCTTATTCTTGCATTTCACTTCTATCAATTTTATTTCCAATTATACCAAGACATCGTATTTTATTGTACTTAAAATACCGTTCAATTTCTTTGCTATATTTATTGAAAATAAAAACATATGTAGCAGTCCCTAAAGAAATTTGAATCCAGACTCTAGCAGTTACATTGCTATTTTTCTGCTGCGGTATAAGAGTTTCGGTACATAGAGAGCAAAGGTATAGCATTTCCATTCTGGACATGCCCTTTTGTGTGTCCGTTTATTATTGGAGCGGCCGTAGCGCTATCTGCTGTCGGATAAGGCGTCGACCTGGTGTTCTGAAAGTTGATTTTCCTCTGGAGGCTTCTTTTGAATGCCTGATGGACTTCGTGGTTGGCGAAACAGAAGAGGATTGCACAACAAAGACCCTGGAATGTGAATTGAGTGTAATAATCTAACAGAAAATTACCTACGTTCTATGAATGTCTTTATTTCATATGCTGAGGTTGACTGTCCGCTCCCTTGTAAGAATAGAGAATGTTATTTTTTTGAATGGATTTCGTGTTTTTTTCTATTATTAATAATTTGTCATTTTCACCATTTCCCTGAGTAATTTTAATAAATGAAGAGAGTAGGTAATTTGATACAGAATGCGCTTCTCTTCTGGCATTTCAAGAATTTTCTTGAATTGTGATAGCTGATTGATATCAAGACATCTACCGTGGAATGTGCTATTTCTATATTAAGTATTTTGATCTGGCAGGAGAGGGTTAAATTTATGAAGAAGCCACAACAAAGATTTTCAAGGTAAGTGTTTAGTTATGTAAAAACAGTAAGTAAATAACGCTTTCATTTATTATTGGCTGAAATTCAGTCTTCCCACGCGTTTGTTCCCTCTGCATTCTTACTGTATACTGAAATGGGAAAAGAAACATGAAAATTTCTTTCAAGAAACAAAGATAGGTAGATACTATCAAAATTTATTGTTTCCTTTCCTTTGGAAAAATGTATTTCACAATGCCTTTGTCTTTCAAATTTTCCGAATTTGATGTCTTTTTGTGAAAAGAAAAGCTAACTATATGAAATGTAATCTAAGGTATACCTACATGAAAATGCAGACCCAACATAATTTTAAATTAGGAAAATTATGTTTTTTTTTACTTTTTAGTGAGTTGGAAGCTCTAATTCTAGGTACCTATGAACCTATGTTGGAGCATTTTTATTTGTTTATTTCCATTACCAAACTCCCAATTCTATTAACTTGAACCTCCGTAACACAGTAATCGTGAACACTCTAACTCCAAGACTCTATTAAATTACACTATTATATTGTATTCTTACCTGGAAAGCTGTGATAACCGCACTAACGTACTGGTAAGCGTAATACATGGGGTGCTGCGAATGGGGTTTAACAGGAATTAAAATAAACTGGAGTCCAAATAGCGGTGTCAAAATAAATGCAGCCCTCACTGCCTTTTTCATCCCGGCTGTAGCTGGATTTAGCGACGTCGGATGCATGATTGTTAGGATTACCCTTAAGATATTGAACAGGAAGACTGAAAAACAAAATAAGAATTTTCAGTCTGCCCAGGTTTATTGTTTGTTATATCGTGAAAACTTGTTTTATTTTATTTGCCCAATTTTGAGAATATGATTGGAAACCTCTATATCAACACACAAAAATAGAGCCATACTCGAAGCTTATTGGATAGGTAGCTACGTATGCCTTTATAGTTATGTGGTGTAAAATAAATAACGTTATTGCAAACTTGTTATTTTCACAGAATGCAAGCTCAGCATCTCCTAAAGAGCCTCTACAAATATTTAAGTTTCCACTTCATTTAAATTCCGATAAAACCTTACACACATAATTTGGATTGTTTTCCCCATTACTCTAGTATTTTGCTTATTCAGTTTGTGTAAACGAAAGTGCCCGAAATAAAACAAACAAAACTGAGCACAGGCCAAAGGTGCTCCACAATGAAATTAGATTTTTCGTACTTAAATATCCTTTAGCCGTATCAACATAATTTTCCAAAGAAGATGTTAATAATAATTTTTTGTGCATTTATCTTTTGTTGGAAAATAATTCCATGTATGCAATAATATAATCGTAAATCGTAAATCGACAGATTATTGAGATAATCTCCAGTGTCATGATGAACTATGATAATAGATGAAATGAAGGCTACTATTATCTAATTGAAATTCCCATCTTTTTTCATTTATCAATAAAATTTCATCCAGGACAAATTATTGACACTTTTTTTGCCGCTTCCCTATATTCTCTCTTATCAAATTCAAATAGTTAATGTTTGTTTTTGCTTCAGAGATGAGATTTTTTTTTAATGAAAAGTTTCCACCCGAAACAAATACTTACTCATAGAAAATGCCAACGTAATTACAATAGGGACACTGATAAACCAGGTACTGAAGGATATTTCTTCCATAAAACACCTGAAAAAGAAATGTTTAGGTTTGATAACAATAGAATAATGCTATTGTTTCTTACCTGCCAGTATCCTGGCTGTAAAACACTCTAACGAGGTTATGAACTAGAATTATAAAGCATGGACTGCCCCATCCTATGACATAGAACCATTTCATGGTTTTTTCTTCAGCGAGAAACACTAGAACTAAAGCTATATGGAGGTGGAGCGCTTCACAGAACATCCACATGTAGTTGGCTACCATGAAGTATTCTTTGGCTACGTAGAGTAGCTGACACCAAGCCTAGAAGAAGAAACATAGCTTGCAGGATGGTGATCTAAAAGTAGAAACTAATATTTTGCCAATGAGAAAATTTTAATAATAGGGAGAATTCTTACAGGATTTGCACTTGTAATATTTACATTTGTTACTACCATGGTGTACCATAAAATATTCAACATGTTACTTATGGTAAATGAGATAAATAAGTGGATGTGGATCCTTATCCTTGTACATCGTAGGGTCCTGAAAAATATTGGAAAAATGGCATATCAGAAGCAAACAAATATCAACTTACCTAAATAAAAAAAATATTATTATCGATATTATCAAAGCCACTGACGATATAGAATATCCGATGATGTACAGGAAATTAATGCATCTATAAAACTAAAAGGTTATTAATTTTTATTTATTTGGCTTTCAAGAAAAACCATTACCTCTAAAACTTCATCGGAAGATCTAGCACAATGTTGATAATCGGTCCAAGTAACGTTTTCCTCGTTGACGTACCAAGATCCATTTCCCAAACATTTTTTAAAAGCCAAATGAGTTTGTTGTGAAGGACATGATTGATTGGCAATAGTTCCAGGTGGTGTTTCAGGCCAGCAAAGGATGCTATCGAAAATTTCTGGACACCAACCTGAATCAATTTTGCACTTTTAATATTGGAACATTTCGAAAGTGCAGAGATATGGAAGAGAATTCTTGATTTTTGTGACATATTGTCAACTACTTAAGTAAATACCACTCTGTACTTCAATTTTACTAAAGTGTGTCGACGAGTCGGCATTTATTTGGTATAAATACTGAGCCGAAATTCATTACCGGCAGACTAAGGCTAGTGCAAAGTATCTCAAATGGGAAAAGCCCCTCTAGCTAAGTCTCCTCCTAGTGAAAACTACCTTTAATGGGAAACGCCCTTCTGGGAGTATTGAACTTAGCAGACTAGGTCCATTGCAAACTACCTTTAATGGGAAACGCCCTTCTGGACCTGTCTCAAACCTAGCTTCTTCTGAGAGCATTGAACGCAGCAAACTAGGTCCAGTGCAAACTACCTTTATTAAGAAACGCCCTTTTAAACCTGTCTCAAACCCAGCTTCAGTCTTCAGTCACGCCAAGTGTACAGAGTGTACATAATACAGAGTGGCCTATAAGTAGTACGTCCCTCCGTAGAAGAGACGTCATGCTACTATTTCTAGGGTAATATTATCATTATTCAATACATTATCTTATTATACCTATACCAAGCGAGTTTATCTCTACCTGAACCTCACCTATACGCCCCCAGGTCACGCTCCTGTTGTGACGGCTCAGGACGAACCGTATAGGGGTTGTGACATAATATACATTAAATTATTCGTGGGGGAAGACTTTGAGTTTTTCTTTTGAATTATATACATATATTGATTGAAACATTTCAAAGAAATATGGAAATATCTGATAAATGTAAGATTTACAGAATTTCAGTTAAATAAGCTTTTGTCTCAGGGGTTTTGGAATGGAACGTATTTGAGATTATATGCATGCGACGAAACAGAAAGCAATGCTTATCTGTACAGCCCTTTTTTAAATAAAAATATTTCGGATACTTAGTTTTTGTGGAGGTTGAACTATCCCCGAAAAAGCTGGAACCAGCTTTTCAGAAAAATTCAATCGGAAAATTGAATCTTATTAAATTTATTTGAAAAATGCACCGATAAAGGAACAATAAGCTTTGTTTATGAAATTAATATTATAAATCTCTCAAGTTGGGGAAATTGTACACAATCTTGCAACACTGCCTGATCATTAAAAGGCAATCAAAACGAACGGAAGAGAATTATCTTTACAATTCTAGAAGCAAAAACGCGCTATAAAACGGAGTCAATGGCAAATTAAATGCCACTGTATCAAGAATCCATTAGATGAACGTGATTGTTATGATTTAGTTTTGCTGTGTACTAGTACCATCATGACTTTTGTCTTGAGTTAAAGTAAATTAATTTTGAAAGAGTGATCTCACTCTACTCTAAGGGGAATCGAGAAATAGATCCAGAAAATGTCCAGGCTGGGACCAGACTAAAGAACAAAGCGAAGGGAGGAGAATCCTATCATGTTCTTTCAATCATTTATAGTCTTTTGTCTCTCCTATATTATGATTCTCCGCATTCGTAAGGTCTTTGTAAAATAATTTTTTGTGTTTTATTTTCGTTAAACATTTTCTTGGTAATTTGCATTTTCATCCGTTCTTTGAACTTTTTCTGAATCCTTTGATGTATGGTATTTTTAGAGTTGGTAGTTCTTATTCTCGGTTTTTTCTCCAAACACGTTTGATTCTTTTCATGAGAATATCCGAGTTAGTACACATTTTAAATTAGATCTTCTTTGATGTTTTTTATTTCTTGGATTTAGCTGCCTAGGTATTGCATGAATGTTTTGCTCTATCTAGTGATGAATAATTGACGATCCCCTCTTGTGTCATTTGACTGTGGTTTGAGTTGAAATTCCGTAAACACCACAGTACATCGACTGCTTTGTTACATATAACTGACGATACTTTTTCTGCACGGGACCATGGTCTTTGCACTTGTCTGATTTTGCTGAACTACAGTAAAGCATTTGATACTATAAACTATGACGTTCTGTGGATAAAACTTCAGTATTTTTGTATGGGCGCAATGTCCTTCAATTTTTTCAGCAGCTATTTTACTGATAGGTCTCAAAGAGTGGTAATTTGCGGACAGGCCTCAGACATCACTCACCTTAATAGAGGTACGTGTTGCTCAGGGAAGCATCTTGGGCCTCCTACTGTTCTTTTTATATACTTCAGACTTCTCATCTTTCTTAAAATTTTGTCACAGCTACCAGTATGCAGATGACACCCAAATATATGTTTCTTTTAAACCTGAGAATATCATAAACGCCATCGAATATATCAACTCAGATCTCAAAACAATTGCTGAAATATCTAAAGCACATCAACTGTCATTGAATATAAGACAAAAACACAACTTGTGATATTTGGAAAAAATAGAGACATGGTGATGAGAAGCCCTGAACTTAAGATTAAAATTATTGATGTTGTTTTAAGGCCTTCAACTGCATGTAAAAATCTGGGTCTCACTATCGACTCTGATCTGAGATTTTCTGCTCATGTTTCCAACCTAGTTCAAAAGGCTTTCGGTTAACTGAAGCTTCTACATATGCATAGAGATAGCTTTAACACTGACTCGATGTTGAGATTGTGCGATTACTTGTTGCTGTCTCATTTAGGTTATTGTGATGTAGTATGTACTGGCTTGCCTTGACCCAACGGGATAAGTCCACCTTGCAAAAGATACAGAATGCCTGTCTGCGATATGCTTACGGTGTCAGAAAATGTGACCATATATCTCCATTTTTTATCCAGTCTGGTTGGTTAAATTTGTCCGAAAGATGTTTTAGCCACATGTCAACTTTGCAGGTTTATAAAATCAATAAGCTTGATGCCCCTAAGTATTTTGCCAAAAAACTGGTCAAACGATCTGACATACATGAGAGACACACTCGTCAGTGTGACACGCTTTCCATGCCCCGACATACCACGAGTCTCTTCCAACGATCTTTCAGATTCAACGCGGTTTCTGTTTTTAATTCCTTGCCTGATGACGTCAGGAAAGCTAACTCTCTGGAGATGTTAGGGAGGGAGTTGAGGGCTTTTGTGTTCGCCCAGAGAGATCGGGATTGAAGATAGTTTAGAAATTGGTTCAGAATAGTTCATTTCAGTATTTAGTATTGAATAGGTATCGGTAAAAACTCACCAATTGTTAGTATTAAGTTACAGGGTGGTTGTATGAGCAGCTTAAGTTGAATACCGCCACCTCTCAAATATTATTGTAAATGTTATGTTAGTTATTCTAAATAACGGCATTTTTTTACTACTAACCTGAGAAATAGTCATTATTCAATCTATTTTCCTAAGAAAAAATTGAATTTCTCTCCCTAGGTGAATAATGAAAATAATGCAAAAATACCTAGGTCAATAATGAAAATGACGTCATGATGCAAGGATATTGTCATGTTTCTATAGGTTCAATTTCAATTTCATACGTCAATTAAAAAAAAAAAACAGGTTTCTGTAGGTATATATATAGGAAGTTATCATAATCTTTTGATAGAGGGCAGCACTTTCAAGATGACGTTCAAAAAAAATAATTCAGAGCACAAGTTTTAAACAAATTTTTTATTTTCTACTAGCAGAAGTAAAAAAAATTCTATATATTCCTCGGTAGAGAAAGTCATTATATACCTCACGCATTATAAACCTCGGCGCTTCGCGCTCGGTATATAATGACCAACTTCTCTACCTAGGTATATAATATACTATTATTATTATTATTATTATTCAATTTAAATTTGTCAAAGACTCCAAGCACTTGGTAGAAGTTTTGACGACAAATCTGATGATGGCAGTGACAATGAAAAAGACCCAAATATCGCTGACAGGTGAATGTCAAATATTTCTGAACGTATTTAAACCCAATAAATACTTTTTCTCTAGAGAACATTCATATCTTTTTAAGATTCAATGTACACAATAGGAGAGTGGTCTCATCTTATTCAGCATTATAAAGAACATTAAAAAATGCTCATCACTGGATATTTTAGTCAACTTGAGTTGTTCAACATGCACTTTCTCCTATACCTACCCCCAAAGGATAATCCCGAATAGCATTGAAGTAATATAAGGATTCAATGGTTCATATAAATTTGCCTATAGAAATTGTCTTGTATAATATAAAAATTATTATTTATGGAACAATAATTCTGTTTTGCCCTGCTCATAGTTGTCTGTTTCATAACGGTTTTCCGTCAATTTCAGTGTATTGTTTTATATAAAACAACAAAACCCTATTGTTGCTGTATATTGTTACTCAATATCCACCAGTCTTTTGTTTATTCGAACAACAAATTTTAACTTATTGGTTTCAATAATGAAAACAGCCCTCGAAAGTACTTACCTGGTAACGCTGTACTTTTATTTCCACAAATCACTATATCATTCAGATAATCATAATATTCACCTCCGCTGTAGTTCGCCATCTTAGTGCTAATTACCTGAAACTAAATTTTTTAATTAGATTAAGCTATATTCTGTTTTGTTTACCATTTACTAACAAGGTTCGGTTCGCAAACATGTCATTTACCGTACTGTTCCAGGCAAACACTTGAAGAAAAAAAAAATGGATCGATGTTTAATTTAAACATTAAAATTTTGTAATCTTTCGATGGGAGAATCAAGCTTTTTGGCATAAGATACTATAATACCTAATAATTTAGTTGTAATTATTAGGTACTTACAAGTATGTATGAGTACTTATTTTTATCAAACACTCCAAAATACCCTACACTTGATTTTCAATGGGCTTTGCCTTATCTCATGCACCTAAATTTGGTGGAAAAAAATTTGAGATAAATTATCAAGTAGGTATTGTAATAGAAAAGTATTCGTGTTTACTTATAGGTACATTAGTGTTACCTCTATATGCACTTATACTTAATGTTTTCATTTTTTCGCGAGTACCTAATTGTTTTGCTGAATTTTATTTGTACAAATTCCTAGTTGTGTACCTACTTACTAAATTTAAAAAAAAAAATCTGCTCTTAGTGTAATTTTTGTACCTATTTCATCCTTTATTTCATCTATGCGGACATATTTGTTACGAATATGCATCGACACCAGGATTCTGAAAAAAATTCTTGTTTACGTTGCGCAGCGCGTCTTTCTGGGAATTCCATACCCTATATTCGATTCTATGTTTTCCTAGCTAGATCCGTAGTGCAATTTCGACTACATGAATAGAGCGTAGTGATAAGTTAGTCAGTTTTTATTCGATATTTGTCATGAATGTTTCGATAAGTGATGAGTGAATTTTGTATAAAGTCAATTAGTTTAATTACTGTGAAGTGAGTTTTAGTGAACCCGGAATTCGTGACATTATTATAGTATTTTTAAACAGTTAACTAGCCCTAGATTCTGTGTTTATAATTTATTTTCTATTGCTGAAATTTAAGATTTAAGGTTCAATGCATATTTTTCAAGCTTTGTCAATGAGTTTTGGTCTTCGGACAATGAAGCTTTATCTGATTCTTAATTTCGATAGATATTGGAAGCAAACTTAAGTTTTCTCAATCAAGAACGTACATATACTGGCAAGATTTCATAACAAACCGTAAATCAAATTCCCCCTGATCGAATTTACACCTTTCATCAATAAAGCAATAAATTTGGAAAAAAAACAATTAAAATCTAGCTCTGGTTTATTATTTGAAACAATAAGCACATTTGAAGTTTGAAGTCCTTGTTTGTTTACAGTAACTTTATAATGTGTTGCCGGTAATTGACCTGAAATTGCTGTTAACAGACAATTAAAATGTTTCAGTGGTCTATTACGACTTGTTAATGACCAAATTTTTTAAACTTTATTATTGTGGATGAAGTATGTATTTTATCTTAGTGAATTTTCTATATATTTCAAGTGAGCTGATTGCGTCCCTCGTTTTTTTTGACTCTTAATAAAAATTTAGTTGAAATGTAAATTAAGAACTATGGGCAATATGGTGAAGCTCCATAAAAATGATAATGGAGATGGTAATTTTGTGATTAGGTCGACACACTTACTTGGTCTAAGTTCTCATCTAAGTGCAAGGACCAAGCACTTCTGGACCGTGTCAACCTGGTTCAATTGATATTTTTGCATTTGTGGACTTAACTTAAATACTTTATATTTATAGAAGATATTCCTACTTGCATTATATGTATAGTTGTCGTTAGATGTCTTTCTAAACTATATCAACTTAATCGATAGAAGAATGAAATTTTCCTTAAAGTAAGAGAAACCTTTCCAGTCTTGATTGAAAAGAACATCTATTTCAAATCAACATTAAGAAGTTTATTTCAAAAGGAATACACCCCATATCTCTTGCACCACTCAATAACTAGCCTAGCCTAACAGGACATAATGCAATTTCTATAAACTTTTATACCGTAGTCGTATTATTTGAGAATCAAGCTTCGGTTTTGCTTCCTAAAACTATAACTCACCAATACGTATTTATAATGAAAAATCCTTCCTATAAAAATGTGTTATTTCAAGAATATTTTTAGAGAATTTTGTATATATCGTGCTGACACAGAGATTCATAAATGCTTAACAAAATAAACCTTTGAGCCAGAAACAGAATGCATATTTACACAAAATACTAATATCATAAAATTCGAGTGCTAAATTATTTTTTTTAGAGTCCTGATGGCTGGTTGATATTGCTGCATGCAGCATGGACAAAAAAAAAACACATGGGCAGGGTATACGTTAATAATATGAAAAAAAAAAACCAAAAATGAACTCACATCTCAAAATTTAATGTTGGTTACTCTTTCCCAGTTGATTTTCAATTATATCCTCAATAGTCCAAAAGAAAAATACCTATACTGCTGAAAATTTCTTGGGAATAATGAAGCATGGTAATGTATCATCAGCCAAAAGGGAAGAAACTTTGAAAAAGACAAAAATTTGTCGAACTTTCAAGCAAAGTCTGTTGGAAACTGGAGGTTGTATTCTAAAAATACATTGCTGTCCCCTTGTTTTGCTCAACTTTCGAAACTAAAAGCAGTGTAATCGCAAGGCAGACACTAATTTATTGACGACAATGTTCTAAAATTAATGATCAATGAAAAGTCAAATAATGATTAATGCGTGCGAAAGCCTAGTATGCTCCGGCTTTTATCATCAAGGACTATTATAGTATGATTTACCTTTTGTTGTCTCACGATTTTGAGAATTGTGTGAGAATTAATATGTGATCGTTAAGCTGCTTTCAAAAGACAAAACCAATTAAGAAATATCGAGAGTAATCTTTCAAAATTTTTTCAAGGAAAATGGAAATAAGTAATTCAAATTTCAAGGACAACCTGTGGTACTTGATGGAAATACAAGTTTTTTTTGGGTGAAGCAGAAAATTGCCCCCTTGCAAGTTGAAATTGATGAAAACAGCGATTATTTATTCATTTAGGTACAATAATAATAATTAGCCTCTGATTTTGAGCAGACTTGAAGCCCCGCTGAATATTTTTATTAGGAAAAAACTATGGGGCTTAACCCAAACTACTAAATTCAAGTTAGTTTGGTAGCAGATTTACCATTAGTGGAAACTTATCAAATCCACTTGCTTTATCAGTATCAAGCTCTATATAGTATAATTCTCTTTCTAAAATAGGTAAAAATAGTTGTACTGTGTGTCATATTTTGCTAGCAAGTTTCAAAAGTAATTAATTGTTCATTGTCACCTTTTTTTTTTTCGACAACATTACGCGAGTATATAAGATTATATCTTAATTGGAAGTTATTTTTTCACGTGTCTCGTGTCTTGTTTTCGTATCTTACGTAAGCAACAATGTTTGCTGGAAGCGAGGCGACTGTTTTCGCGATAATCCCTGTCTTCGGCGACAAAGTGCCTCTAAAATTGTTTCCTTATTTTCCCACTTATTTTCCCTTAAGGAAAAAGCAAAAATGATGGAATAGAAAGATTGGCAAATTTAAATTATTTTTCGAATATTCATTTTGTAAGTTCCGCACTTTTCGTCAATAAAGTGGAAATTGGCAGGTCCGCATTATCCATTAGGCCCGTGCCTAGGGCCCATAAAAAAGAGGGCCCGCTACGACGTATCATAAATCATTTAGAGGTACTTTTTGCTTTACTTTATCACCGTTATAGTCACGAGTGCTTGAAGATTATAGTGATTCCTACGAGACCGACAACACCAGACTTTCATGAAGTCTTGTCTCGCAGCCTCGAGTCTCGTCTAGTCTCGCATCTCGTACGAGAGTCTTGCAAATGCCTACTTCGTCTGCACGCACAAATATTCACCTGCGAGACTCCCGCACTAGACTCGAGACGTCTCGCAGTCTCGCACAAGGCCAATAAAAGTCTCGACTCGTTTTGTCCGATTATCAGACACAATAGTTTGCGAAAGCTGACTTAAGAACGAGAATGTTCAAATAACAAGACTTTATAACTCACTGACTGCTGACAAGGAAAACAAGATCCGAAGCTAATTAGTCAAAAGACCGAGTCTTAATCAGAACGCGTACATTTTATATAATGTTTTTATCAGAACATGAGAACAAAGATAAATCTTTGCCGACATCTGTTGATATCTACAAACTGATTAAAGACCAGAATCTGCATACTTTTCCAAGCATTGGGAGAACGTTGAGAAAATTACGCAGCATCAAAATTACGATTAGGTACCTATATATGTCACATTTTGATTCGAAAATTTTGAAATATTTCACTTTACCAACAAACTTCTGAAGACTCAGTCATTCTAAGTATTCACGCGGTGTTCATTATTGCCCATTAGTGATGAAAATGTTGACGAACAAATTTTGGTAATAACATAACACGTAAAAATCATTCAAGTGGAAATCAGTTTATCTTGTCAAGAATTTCAGTATTAAAATACAACATTATAATAGAAACTGATTTCAAAAAAAATAACCAATAATGACTCGTCTAATGGTGATAACCTCTCACATCAGAGGTGGAGTAGATACCTACCCTGATAAGCCAGTTAGTAGTCCGCGATATAAAGAATTCACTTAGATAAAGAACTACCAGAAAAGAAGTAGTGCCACGCAAATAAATGGAAACTAAAGAAGCTCAGAGCACTTTATACATAAAGAAAAAAGTTCTAGATCTTCCAGAAATACAGACTTGTGTACTCCTCTAACACTCCAGATTCTCCAAATCAATCCAACTTTCAGTCGAACAACTCTTGAAACTGCGAAGCACTTTCAATCACATGGAAACTAACCCAACAAGTGGTACAAGATTTCCTATCAACCAAAAATACCAATAAAATAAAATATTATGTAAGTTTAAAATTCAGAATATTACCTACCCAAGCGTTTGAACGTGAAACTTCCCAGACATCATTTCCAACAATTAGCTTGGTGCGAAACATCAATCAGTTCAAGCCATAAGCAAATCCTTTCGAAGATAGATTTTCCATCTAAACTATTTATGTGATTAAAATAATTGGGGTGCTTAATTGAACAAAAACCAGAAGGCATTTCCACAACAACGTCCATCATCACTAGTAGTACCAACTACCAACAACACAGCAGTAGCAATAACTCCCAAAATTGCGTAAGAGTGCTGTCGCACTAACGCAGTGTTAAACTCAAAAAGAAGAAGAAGTAGCAATAACACAGAGCCGACAACATTGCCTCTCCAGCTCTACAGAATTGCTTTATTCAAGAAATCCATCAAAAGGTGATAAAAATATCATCCTTTCAGCGTATCCCATGGATGTAGGAATGTTTGCGTGCGCAAAGTGGTAAAGGGGTTATTCTTTTTCAAATTAAAAATGACGAAGCAGTCAATAGGTGGAAATCATTGTGTCACCTGTCACAGCAAATAAGATCCGTTGAGCATTTCAGTAGTTGTCTCTATGTTCCTAGTTGGAACCAAACAATCTGCATTGCTGTGGCTGCAGAAGGTCAAATCGCGCGTTGGTAAGAGAAATTACAAAGTCACTACTTTCAAATCGAACATTGCAAAGGAAGAAGTCATGCCAACGTCGACAGCCTATCACGAAAACATAATTTTGCCAAAAGCAAGAAGAAAAAGAAGTAATCAAAAACTCTGGATTTGTTCAACAGCTTAGTTTACCGGAACTGATACTGAAACTGACGACGAACGACGTGACAGAACAAAATGATGAGAATTTATTGGAAATTTTGCTTGTCTGGCTAGCAAACAGACTACCACCTGGATGATAAGAAAATTCCACAATCGGTCCAATGGTAGAGGGGACTAGCTCAGATGGGATTCTTTGTGTCTGAGAGTTGAATTAATCATTCGCAAATGAAAAAGTCCGGATGAGAAAAGTCTAGTATATCAGACCTCCTTGATGCTACCTGAACTGCAGACTAGTGAAATTGGTGGCCACTTTGAAGTCGATAGAACCTTGGCTTGAATAAGAGATTGGTAACACTGAAACAACTGCCGTAGGCACGTTGAAACCTGCTGCAAAAGATGCAACCTCTGCACTTCAAAGAAGGACCCAAGGCACGATCTCGAGCAAAAATGAAGCAATACTTGCCTGGGAAATGCAGTAGATATTGCAAGTACCCCATGACTACAAAAAGAACTATATTTTTCGAAGTGGCAAGGATTATTTAGTTTCAATTCTCAATTAAACAGCGGTTACAGTTGCAAGGAAAACGAGAACAACTCTTCTTGATCTATAGTCCCGCGAAATTATTAAGAGGCACATTCGGACCCATGAATCATGCGTTGTATGTGGATAATGAGCACTAGCGAAACTGGTTTAAATCTCCCCAAAGGGAAAATTGTAAACAATTTTGCAACTCTACCTTTTAGTCCAGTGAATTTGGAATGAATGAAAGCGAGTTATCTAGACAATTCCAGCAACGACACGTTATGAAACTAAGTCGGCCATCGAGGGAAAAAGTGCTAATGCCTAGTGTTGTGAGTTTTAATTTTTATATTTTTAATTTCGGCACTGAAATAGGTATATAATTACCTATTAAAATTATTGTTATTTTTCTTCCAAGTGGATTATGGGAAATAAAACAGGAGTATAATTTTTATGTGTCTGTACCTATTCGATACCAGTTTCTCTAAGACTAAGGCCGGTGTTACCCAACTCCTTAATTCCTAATTTCTATTCTTATTTCGTAAAATATTAGCTATCGATTTGGTCCTGTTACCCAGTTACTTAATTTTTTTCCGGTCACCAAATATATAAGACTAGATTGATCTTCAGTATTCATGGGTTTTTTATTTTAATAGAATATAGGGGTTTTTTTATTCCAATATTTTTTGTTTTCAACCAACACAAAATCACAACAAGACTATGAATGAAGCCCTTAGAGCAGGTGAAGATGAAGGAGTAGGAGTAGTAACATGGAGTTGGAAAATGAAGCCGTTTTTTTTCGGGTATTTTGGCACCAAAAAAATTTTGATATAGGAATTGGATAAACCGATAACGCCATCGTTTAATAACACGCTGTTAACTTGTTATGAATTAAGCACTAAGTAAGAAATAAGAATTAGAAATTAAGAATTAAAGGAGTTGGGTAACACCGGCCTAGCTTTTTACATTTTCACAGGCAAAAACATCGATCCTTTTTCCATTTTCTTCAAACTACACACAGGGTGACTCCGGACAAAGTATACTCCGGATTACGATTCACAAAGCGATTCCTATATTATATGTCTCCTTTTTTATTCGATGTGTTAAAAAAGAAAAAAAAAAGATTCGTTTGGACGACGTGAACGAACAGTGATTTTTGATTGGTGCAAAAATATGGCGCAGAATTTTTTTTCTTTCAATTTCTGCCTTCAAGATTTAAAAAAAAAAATAACCAACCATACTGTTATGTAGTATATAAAATACACTTTCGTTACAGATAAATTATATATCTAATTTCGATTGAGTGCAAGAAGTCCATTGAACGCGAATAAATGAATAATCCGTAAATAAGTGAAACACAAGTCGATATAGTATGAGATTTAAGCCGGAGTTTCATGCATCAGTTTTCCGACGTCCGATGTCCGAAAAACCTTCTATTCTGACATATTTTTATGCGATTATGTCAGAATGGAAGGTTTTTCGGACATCGGACGTCGCAAAACGGATGCATGAGACATAAGACTGAGAAAATGACAAACTTTAGTAGACATATGGTTGATTGTACCGACCATTTTAAGGAAGCGATAAGTATTCCTTAAAATTACATTTTTACATGGAGGAAAGTCACTTTGAGGAATACTGATCGCTAAAGGTACGGTTTGTTAGGAGAGTACGCGTCGCACAACTGACAACGTAAACGTCGTCATTGGTTCAGGTATGACCATAGGTATGACATACACCCGTTTTCTCATGTCAGAAGACGGGTGTACGTCATACCTGAACCAATGACGACGTTTACGTTGTCAGTTTTGCGTCGCGTACTCTCCTAACCAATGAACTATAGCTAAAAACTGGAATGCGCACACATTGCCATATCTGCCAAAAAATTGAAGCCATGAAAGACAGATGCCACAAGGGGGAATGTTGTTTTTTTCTGTTGCTCGCTGACATATGACGTTTTCGAAAGTTTTGTCATATTTCCCTTCACAGGGTTCATCAATTGGAATACGTGTTGGAAGCAATTTTCGCCATTTAATATAATGAGTGCGACAAAAACATGTATCCCCTCCGCAGCAGCCGCACTAGGCCTCACGCTCGCCATATCCCATATAACAAAATTGTATTCTTAGAATGTATTAAGAATGTTCTTTTTTTAGGAGGAATGTGCCTAGAATGTTCGCCAAAACCATTGCGAATGTCCTGAGAATGTTCTGAGAAAAGATTGTAGAAATACTGTTTGCAATACCCAAGAACTTCCTGGGAAATCCATTAGGATATTCCTAGAATATACCTATGAGATTCTCAGTACATCCTGAAAAGAATATTCCTGTTTGATTCTTAAAATATGCTCGAAATGTATATTCTCACATTCAAAGAATGTTTCTATGACATTATAGTTATATTCTTAAAAGAATATTATGCCAGTATGCTTGAAATATTCTTAGAATGGCCTATATGATATATCATTTTCTGTTATTTTAACAGCAACGTTAAGTTATCTGTCACTGTTTATTCTATACGTCAAAATAGAGACAGAAATAGATGTTGAGCCTTAACACAGCCGTTAAAATAACTGGACAGGATACATCATAGGCCTGAATATATCTACATATATTATTCTCAATATGCATCCTAGACATAACATTCTTGTTTAATTCTAAGGATATACTTGGAATGTTAATTTTCGCTTCCAAATAATGCTCCTTTCAGCCCTTTTATATTAAAGGCAGTGAAAGAGTTGTTGGAAAACTTCTCTGGAAAACACAAGTATTTATTCAAAGCTCCTGTTTCGAGCTTGTCGAGCTCGTCGAAGCACGCCAACTGAGAGAAACAGGTTCCAAGGTGATTCAAACGCGAGGCAAGATGTAGATCTTTAATAGCGTGTGGCTCCCTCTCTTGGAAGTCCTACAAAGCAAAAGAAAAAGAATATACCTATAATATTCTTAGTAGGTTCTAGATAGAGCATTATTGTTTAATTGTTCAATTAAGATTTTTGAGTAGGTACTTTAGATAATTAGGTGAACAATATGAAAATATTCTTATCATGATTACCTACCTACATAAACTTTTCAGCACAACTTGGTAGGTATATTCTTAATACTTGATAGAGATATTATCCGAAAGAACATTTTTTAGGGTACATTATAATAATGTTCGTATGACAGTATTCAAATAATGTTATATAAAGTAGGTTCTTAGCACAATCTTTCAGGTAGGTGCATAGAAGCAACATTCCTAGTACATAAATAGAACGTTCAAAAATGAATATTTCAATCGAAACATTCTTAGGATATTCATTAAACATTCCTAAAAGAACATTCCAAAAAGCACTTTGAGGGAATATTCTGAGAATATGAATGTTCTTTCACTGTTATGTGGGATGTGTTCGCATTCCAGTTTTTGGTTATAGTTCATTGATCCTAACAAACCGTACCTTAAAGGTACGGTTTGTTAGGAGAATACGCGTCGCACAACTGACAACGTAAACGTCGTCATTGGTTCAGGTATGACCATAGGTATGACGTACAGCCGTTTTCTCACGTCAGAAGACGGGTATACGTCATACCTGAACCAATGACGACGTTCACAGAACATATCACCTCTAGAAAAGTATCTGCAATGGTATGTACCGGTTATGAATTACAGCGCCATCGTTGAATGAAAACCCAACTAATTGAGCATTGAACTTCGTTGACCAGTCAGAAACAACTACTCCGAGGGCAAATACCCCTACCGGCGTTGAACTACACTGATTGGTCTGAGCTTTCGTTGGCAATGGAAATTGTTAGAAATATTTTTTCAGGTAATGACCAACGTGAATACAGGAACACTACGGCCCTGTTTGGGAATCGGCCCACTGAGCAGTGGACTCAGGCTTCCCGTGCCAATCCTTGACGCGTTTCGTCCTTGTTAGGACTCATCAGAAGGACATAGGCTGAAGCTCCCTGTCCAAGCAAAATTGAACTTCGTTGACCAGTCAGAAACAACTACTCCGAGGGCAAATACCCCTACCGGCGTTGAACTACACTGATTGGTCTGAGCTTTCGTTGGCAATGGAAATTGTTAGAAATATTTTTTCAGGTAATGACCAACGTGAATACAGGAACACTACGGCCCTGTTTGGGAATCGGCCCACTGAGCAGTGGACTCAGGCTTCCCGTGCCAATCCTTGACGCGTTTCGTCCTTGTTAGGACTCATCAGAAGGACATAGGCTGAAGCTCCCTGTCCTTCCTATGTCCTTCTGATGAGTCCTAACAAGGACGAAACGCGTCAAGGATTGGCACGGGAAGCCTGAGTCCACTGCTCAGTGGGCCGATTCCCAAACAGGGCCGTAGTGTTCCTGTATTCACGTTGGTCATTACCTGAAAAAATATTTCTAATAATTGAGCATTCTTGACAAAAAGGCGAATCTATTTTTTCCCTATATTTTTAATATTTTTAAATAATTTTTAATGCTCAACTGCATTTGGCTTGCTGACTCCTTTTAGCTCTTTTCGCCTCATTTTCTTGAAAACTATGACTGGCAGGAAGTTTCCAATGTCGAACATAGTGCAAAGAGAGTTAGTAAGTTAGCAAGCGACACGCAGCTATAGGTAGATCGCAAAGTAAATACGAATAATAAATACAAATACGAACGAAACGAAACAAACGAACAAATACAAAAAATACGAACAAAAATTAGGGTTTTTTTCAACCAAAACTTTTTGAATTTTCACTTTAACGCGCGTGGGGACCGTGGGGTACAACAACACAATTTAAAAATTCAAATTTTGACTTTTGAAATGACAAAATAAATAACAAAACCAACCAACACAAATCACTGTCCACACCACAGATACCTGTAAATTTCTCTTATCGCCCGACAGTGTTTTTTTTTATTTATTTCGTTTATTTAGCAATAGCTAATCGTGCAACTTACATATATAAATTCACAAAAGTTATAATTAGTGTATAGTGTCAATTAAAGTAAACAATTTAAAAAAAAAAAAAAAACAACGAACAATTCAGAACTATGAAAAGAAACATTAAAGGAGACAAACCGAAACAACATGAAAGACAAAATGTAATTTAAATTCAAAATACAAATGACAATCATTCCGAAAGGCATAATAAAACTTGAAATTTCGTAAAAAGCAAGTCCTGAAACTCATACAAAATATGGCATTCGTTTTTCACTTCACAAAATACAAGATCAAGATACCGCAAAACAAAAGAAATTCAAATCAACAAAACTCAGATCAACAAGAATAAGCTACTCATTTGTGCTTTAATCTGGAACATATATATCACATTGAGTCAGCAGATGAACTTTTAATTTTCTTTTGAAATTGCTAATAGTAACACATGACTTTATTTCATCCGGTAGCTGATTAAACTCATTCATACCCTTAAAGAATACCGATCTTGTTGCTGATACCCCACATCTATGTGGTATATAGAAGTTGTTCTGTTGTCTAGTGTTGTGATCATGCATCTGGCCACTGTAAACTATTTTTCTTGTAAGATACAATGGAGCAAGTCCAATTTTAATTTTTAAAATAAACACCAGTACATTATATTTTGCATATTCCACAACTGGAAGCCACTGAAGCAATCTAAGCATACTTTTTATAGGAGTATATTTGTTACATGAGAGTATGATTCTCATACATCTATTTTGCAACTTTTGCAGTCTTTGGATATCATTCTGGTTAAGTAAATAAAGTATTGTTGCGCAATAATTGAAGTGTGGCAAAACTATAGTGTTAAAAACAACAATTCTAGACCAAGCTGAGAGAGATACTGAACAGCGCCTAAGATAATTTGTCTTAAAACTAATTTTAGAAACCAGAATGTTGCAGTGATCTTTAAATTTTAATTTGTTATCAAGAATTACCCCAAGATACTTAATCTTTTGAACTTCTTCCAACTTATTGTTACCCATTTCAATTGAATAGTTGTTCATATTAAAAAGACTTCTGTTATTATGTGTACCAATAAACATAAATTTAGTTTTACTAACATTAATCTTCAAAAGATTCGTTGATGCATAATTGTCCATTTTATTTAGGGCATTATTAACAGTTTCCACCAACAAATCCAAATCTTTTGAAAAGGCGTAGAATAGACTATCATCGGCGAAGTTATGCAATTCAATGTCATGTATTACATCTGGCAGATCGTTTATATAAATAATGAACAATAGTGGACCCAAAACACTTCCCTGCGGTACACCATGCTCGTTAACTATCTCTATTGAACTAATTCCATTCAGTCTAGTTAATTGTCTTCTTGATATTAGATAGTCTCCAAACCATCTCAACACCACATCCCCAATTCCAATTTTTTCTAGTTTCTTAAGTAATCTGTGCCGATCGTTGATTGAAAACCTAACTAAAAACCTTCGTCGCGATTCTCCCATTTGAGATATTTTTCTATAGGTGATATGTTCTGTGACGACGTTTACGTTGTCAGTTGTGCGTTGCGTACTATCCTAACAAACCGTACCTTAAGGCTTCCTTAAAACGGTCGGCGCAAACGGTCAATGCGTCATGCTAAAGACATACATTTTGATGACGTGCATCCATTATTTTATTAATTTCAAGACAGCACTGACTGTCTTCTTACTTGCGACTTACAAAACACTCCGCTTCGCGTCGTGCTTTAAAGGCCCTCTTATACACTTATATCATAATATACTATTATCAAGGTGCACGATTTCCATTTACTCGTCGCCTACATTACTAGAATTTAACGCCCCATGGATAAACTCCATTTCGTCTCCTTTATCCATCAAAATTGCCACTCGGTTTAACGCGTTTTCATCAGAAACATGTGCAATAGTTTTCACTGTTTATCGCACCAACAGAGATTAATTGCTATTATTTATGGCGAATGTGGCGTAAATAATTAATCAGAGAAAAAATATCAGATTAAAGCTTCCTGGATTATTAGTTGGGAAAAAAAGATAAGGTAGACGTTTTATAGCTAAACAGTACCAAGGCCGGATATTTATTATTTTTTCCAGAAAAAATTCACATTTCTTCGCATAGATGCAAGTGCAAAATTTATGTGATTTTTAGATTGGAATAAAAATGGGTTTTGATTCATCATGATGTGACGTGTGACTTCATGTGGCATGCACTTTTTCGCGAAATTATATTTTGAGGTTGTAGGTATACCTATCCATTATCCAAAATAGAAAAACTAATACATTTCCGCGAACTATAAAACACATTTGCTGACATTCAGTTGCCAACTGGATAATAACAAAGCAATACATTGCGTGTATAAACGATTTATAAATAAATCAACGCAAATGCAATTCAAGTGAAGAATTTCATACAGTTGAAATGAGCAAATAGATAAATTGGCGCAGGCATTACAAAATTGCACCAAATAGGGATAAAAAAAATACAAATGATGTGATGAGGTGGATAAAAATGAAAAAGTGCTCTAAAAATAGATCCTGCGTTGCATTAATGCATGCGAGATCGTCAAAAAATGTATTGCAAGTACTGTCGAATGTAAAATTACATAGAAAACTGAATGAAAGCTGCAATCAATCAATCAATAATTATTCAAAGCTTGAAGACCAAAATCTGGACTTTGATTCTGATATTGATATTCAGATGGAAAGTTGCAAGAGCAGTCTGATTATGCGTCAAAAGATATTAAGGAAAGTAGTCTGTCTAACAAAAGAAATTTGATTTTGAAAGTTCCTAAGTCTTCCGCCTGGCTCTTCTGTTAAAATGTGTTTGTTAACTTGTTATATTTTTTTTTGGATCCTAAATTACTTTGGCCTGTGAAATACATCGTATGTTTGTTCACCTATTGAAACTAATTCTTATTGATTTTACTATTAATATCATTGTGAATAGTGGGTGAAATTCAATAAAATATCTACAAAATTTTTTTGTAATACAAGGTGCAGAAAAGTTAAACAAATCAAACTTACCTTTAGTTAATTTCAAATCAACAAAATCATTAATAATTAACCAGGTACTACTAAGATCAGCTCCAAAATTATTCGATAATACATCAATGATCTTCAAAAAAAATGTATTGACGCCCTTTTGTTTATACGATAAAATGTAAAAAACCAACTGATATATGAACTAAATAGATTGTGGAGAATTCGTATTAGAAAATCTCGGGGCGATATTATTTAATCTCCACAGTGAAGCGCGTTATTCGGTGTTTGAACGAAAACTGGCGCAAATGAGTACCGATGTACAGGATTAAAGTGGCCTGTTTACCTAAAAATTAATTTTGTGTCTGTTTTTTTTTCATATAAACTGTAACACTAAAATGAAATTATCAATTTAGATTTACCAAAGAGAGGCATATTAATATAATCCTTGGAGGATGCCATTATAAGTTACCCAGCATAAAAATGAGGAAAATACCTAATATAAACGTAAGCGAATATCACTTAACACCCCCAAGTTAATAAAAAGCCATTTAAATTAAGTAGGTATAGTTTTTTCAAACTCAATTGGAACAAGGTGAACATAAATCATAACTGGTGGCTAAATAGTGGCAGTGCATTTCTTATGGAAATCTTCAGTGACCAGTCAGCCACCAGTTGGTACCTTGTTCCAATTGAGTTTGGAAATACTAGGCCTATTCGGGTTTGGAAAAAGTACGGTTCTAGAACGGTCCAGAAGAATCGCCCAGTTTATTATTGAAATTTGTGATAGTCGAGTCGTTATTTTGTTGATCAATAAACTGGACGATTGTTTTGAACCGTTCTAGAACCGTCCTTTTTCCAAACCCGAATAGGCCTACTATACATATCTATTGCGCTGTATATAATTATTTATTATCCTGCGTCCTGCATTTTGTTACCAAATACCACATAGCACTTAAATTTAAACATATATGTCCTACTTACTCGATCAACTCTTTTATGTCCGGTGACTAGAATATTAGACGAGTTTAATCTTGAAGGAATCATCTAACAGGCGAGTTATCGATAGGCCTTACCAAGGATTTCTGGTAGCCAATTTACGAGGGATTAAGAGTACCTATAGGCTTAAAACAAGGTGCTCAACGTAGTTCGAAGGAGTTTCGGATTTAATGTTTAACTCGTTTTAAGAGTTTTGGATTGGACGGTATCTGAACCCTTCAAAATTGCAATAAAAAATAAATAAAAGTTCAAATTCTGATTATAACCGGCTCTTGATTGGCTCTAGGAAGGTTTTCCAATGAATCAAGAGCCGGTAATAGTTCAAATTTTGATTATCTGTGGCCTTGATTCATTGGATAATTTTTCTTGACCCAATTAAAAGCTGCGAAAGAAGAAATGTTGATTAATATCAACTCAAGAGCTGCTGATGATCATTCGAAATTTTGATTATCTTCGGCTCTTGAGCTCTGAATGCCCTTAGAAAAATTCTCTAGCTAATCCAAAGTTGATAAAAATTCAAATTTTGACTATAACCGGCTCATGATTGGCTCTGAGAAGGTTTTCTAAAGAATCAAGAGCCGGTAAAAGTTCAAATTTTAATCATCGGTGGCCCTTGATCCATTGGATAATTCTTTTAGAGCTAATTAAATGCTGCGGAACAACAAATTTTGAATAATATCAACTTAAGAGTTGCTGATGATCATTTGAAATTATGATTATCATCGGCTCTTGAGCTTTGAATACCCTTAGAAAAAGTCTCTTGCGAATCCAGAGTTGATAAAAATTCAAATTTTGACTATAACCGACTCTTGATTGCCTCTAGTAAAGTTTTCCATAGAATCAAGAGTCGGTAATAGTTCAAATTTTGATTATCTGTGGATAATTTTTCTGGAGCAACTAAATGCCGAATATCCACATTGATTGCGGTCCTTTGCTTGATAGACAAAATGGAAAGATATTTTTCAATATTTTTAATTTATTAAATGACCTTTCAGCGGTCAGTGGCGGACCTAGGACTTTTGGGACCGACGCATAAAAAATTTTGGGGCCCTGTCATGCTTTTTTTAGGTATTTTTCTTGTGGTGTTGAAGGCAATAGCTGACGTCACACACATAACCTCATTTTCGATGGGGGGACAAATAAAGCGTTTGTTTGTCTCATGGCCGTTTTCATCAACTATTTTAGGGAAGCCTTAACGATAAGTATTCCACAAACTGACATTACTCCATGAAAAACTTAGGAAAACTGTCATTTTAATGAATACTAATTGACCTTTTGTTTCGACGCCATATTGCGGTGCGCCAACATAGTTGCCAAAACAAGAAAACCAAAAATTACTAGCGGGCTGTCAACTAGATATTTTATTATTTCTATTCTGCCCAATACAAGCTAAAATTGATGGCTCTTCTTTCCAAAAACATTCGTAATAGGCGGAAAATTTAAATTTTAAATGTAATTTATTCACTAACTTTGGATTTTAAAGTTGACAGAACGCTAGTAATTTTTTTTTTTACTGTTGGCAACTATGTTCGCGCACCGCAATATGGCGTCGAAACAAAAGGTCAATTAAGGCTTCTCTAAAATATGTAGTTGGCGGAAACGGCCGTCAATGATCAAGGTTGTTTGAGAGAGGTAGGTTGTCTAATAACTTCATGACGTCATCCGGGATGCCTCAACATAATGCAAATCTTCATAGGGCACCCCAGATACCTCATCAAGTTATCCATTACCAGGCAACCTATTAACTTTAGGAACCTTGGTCAATGATATGTTTATCCCCCCAAAAGTGACGTTATGTGATTTGTAACGTAATAGCTATCGCCTAACCGATGTGTGTAATAGTCCTTAAACGCTATAAGTATAATTTGTGTATTATTATTTTTAGGTCCAGATTTACAAAATTTTATATTTTTTATTAAAATTACATTTATAGCATTTTTTTGAGTTGTTTGTTCCCCTTTCGGAAGTGAGGTTATGTGTGTCACGTCAGCTAGTGCCTTAATGAAAAACAAACAACAGGTGTGTCAACTTCTTTCCTTGACAGTACATCCATAAAGCGATTGGCTGCAGATGATTCAAATCCATTATTGCTACCTTTATAAAAACAAGTTTGACAAGGTTCACGATACAACCCACCAATCACCATGTGTGTCTGCCATTTTTCTGCTCTTTGCTCCTCAGACGTCGCCGGCAAAATTAAATTTGCTAGACTGTAAGAACATATGAGACAATATGAAAACAAGTTGAACGAAAAAAATTATTATTTGTGAAAATTCAGGAACTTTCTATCCAAACAAAAAGAAATATAACATGTAGTACTCTCCACCGCCACTTACAAAAAGATCACAAAAGTAAAACATGAGTCCCGCGTATACAACGTTGCCGTAACTTTCAAAATTTAATTTTCGATTTTTTTCATATTCATCATTTTATTAATTTTTTTCATCAATGCCTTTAGAATCCGGTTTTGTGGGGGCCCCTCAGCTCTGGGGGCCCGACGCAGAATGCGTCCTTTGCTTCATGTTAGATCTACTACTGGGGGTGGCAACTGGAAGTTTCATTAAGAATATCCAAGACAAGAATCACGAAGAGGAAGCTCAAAGAGAGACAAAACCAGGAAGGCCGGAGACAAAAAGAAAAACAAGCAGAAGAAGATCGAAGACAGAAAGGAGGACCGAAGGTTTAAGAAGACGCTCGGAGACGAGAAGACTTGCAGCACTTCAAGAACAAGAAAAGGAACTCCAAACAAGAACAGGACCGGCTTGCAGCGCTTTTACAACAAGAATAGGTATCAGAGATCAAAACAAAAATAAGAAGAATCCTGTTTCAAGAAAAAAATTTAATTTCAGCGAGATTGGATTCAAACCGTGTGCTCTGAGGAATGAACCAAACTCAAGAAAATCCTGGTAAGGCAAGATAATGAATTCGCGAATGGGAAGGAGTACGTAAAAAAGCAGGATCAGAAAGTTGAAACTATTCTTTTCATCAGGAAGTTGGAATTTTCTGAGTGTCTGAAGCGATTTCGAATCAGAAATCTCAAAAACAACAGAATGCATAAACCATGCACAGAACGTTTTCCGGTAGCCGGATCAGACTTTTATTGGGCCGATATTTGACAATCGGATCCGGGTAGTAGAAAATATGTGGCCGACCTGAAAAGCAAAACTGGAATGACAAGTGTCAAAATGCTGTGGCCAACATATCAGAGTCTGTCACTTGTAAAGTGAATCTCATTTGTGAATTCTGTATTTTTTTTTATATTCTGCTTTATTAGGAATGGTCTATGGAAAGAGGTGCGATAATGGAGACAAATAATGGTGAGGAACGTGAAAAAAACATTGGTCAAAGTTCCTCTATGAGAGAAGATTTAATTGATACTGCAGTAAAATTCCTCTTGAATCCAAAAGTAATATCAAGCCCCTTGTGTCACAAACAACAATTTTTGCAAAAAAGAGGTCTAACAGAAGATGAGATAAAAGTTGCGTGTGAAAGATCAGAGGCATATGAAATGCAAACTGTATCCTGCTCTGGGATGTCACCTTCATTACCTCCAAGAATCATAGGGGAATATGGACGATTGCAACTTAGTTTATTTGATCGAATCAGGGACATCGTTCATAGTGTTGCTATGTTTAGTGTTGTGGCTCATCTGATCAAGAAAATTTATGATTCATATATAGCACCATTTCTTTTTGGTACTAAGAAAAAATCCATAAGAGACAAAATAAAGGACGTTGAGGGTTCAATCAAGGATTTACAATGTAGCTTGGGAGAAGTTAAAACAGAGGTCAGCAGAATAAATTTTAGTTCGGAAAATGAGCTGGTGTCACAATTGGAAGAGATTAAGTTTGATATTGCATCAGTAAAAGAAATATTGTTAACCAGAAAACAAGTAACAAATTCAAATGTGCCTCCCTCAATTTCTGCTTGGCAATTGTCTAGTGTTCATAAGGAAAGTGAAAACGGGGGCGACAATAAGGAGCTCAAAGAGGAGCTTCTTATAGTTGGCTCAGGTTCTGAGTCGTCAGAAGAGCATTTTGCGGACACCAGTGAATCAAGTCTGGATATAATTAATCGCGAGGACATAGTTTAGGCTATAAGCAAAAATTCGTTTTGTAAAATGGATCATAACTGAGTTGTTTGCGAATGGGTCGAATTGTTCATTATATTTTTATAATCTTCTTTAATGTTAAATAAAAATTGTTGAGAGTTGGCAAATACCTAATAGATATTTATTTTCAAACATCATATAACAGTAATTTATGTGATCATTTTGATAAGATATGAGTCACTTCAATGACAATGGACGTTTGAAAATAAAATATTAATTATTTCATTAAATATTGGATTTTTTGCGAATTTTTATAATAAAGCACAATGTATCTCAAAACAGATATAAGTAGGTAGTTACTGGAAAATAATGTATACCTATAGTTGAACCAAATCCAAGCGGAGCAGCAGTAATGGCATAACCTGCCGTTTTCATTTCAACCTATCAAATGTCCTCCGAGCATGCGCACTCGTCCTGGTAGGCTGTTTCAATCAATAGGAAGGCTGGATTACCAGTTGGTGTTTGTTTACAATTTAAGTTATTTAATCAAATCTACAGATTTTCAAGATTTCATGTTTTTCGTCCTTTCAAGAAAAAACACGTAGGTACACACTTGATAATTATTACATTACAATATTTCATTTGTAAAGCAATACTCTTTTTAAATCTTTTAATACCTTCAGCATGCGAAGTACATACACTAACCTTTACACTGCCTAAGCCGGCTTGGTTACACTTACTTACCAACCAACTGACAGGTGAATTCTATCATTTTAGAAGGTTTGACAATTTTGAAAGTACCAATATGTATTCTTTGAAAACTAAAATCGTTGGAGAATGAAGAATGAGCTTCATTCTTCAACAATTTTGCGTGCGAGAATAATCCCAGGTATTCTTTCGATCTGAACAAACTGATCGCAGTCACTTGAGGTTTGTTTCAAACAATTGTCATCTGGTTTTACCACGATTTCATTGGCCCTAACTGTTTTTCCACGCCTCATAAACAAACCTGATGTGATTACAATCGGCTTGTTTTAGATGGAAAGATTAGCTGTAATGACATTCTCACCCAAATCAAGCAAAAATAAAACATTCACTGTTTATAAGCGTATATCGTTTATTTACACAAAAAATATATCTAACACTCAATATTTTATTTCATTATTTATACATCTTTAATTTAGACAGTCGTAAAATACATAATAATTATTCTCCTCCTTTATATTTATGCGACAAATATTTAAGCTTTAATCAAAGTTCTGATTAAACGAACTAAAAATTCTATCTAAAACAAAATGATAACAAAATAAATCTTTAGGTCATATATTTTTTCAATGGGTTGTACCTATACAATTCAAAGGTACTGAAATATTGGAGAAAAAGTATAAAATTTTAAATATTACTTATTACTATTACTACGAGTTTGTATAAACTCCTACGAACATAAAATACTATCTCACTATAAGTATATCTATTTATCTACTGTTACTATATCCTTAATATTTTCTACATCAAAATTACCCTGATTATACAACTCACTGTACATTATTCCCATATGACACGAAAGGCTTAAGAAGTGATAAGCCTTTTGGGATTATCGCGCTTGGTGGCAATATTGTCAATTTGTCATTAATGATTATAAAGATTGATAAAGTATTGAAGTTTAGTTCGTTGTATAACCTTTTGAATACCACTCGATGTTTCAGGATTACCTAATACTTTTACCTGACACTCAACTCAGGTAAAAGTATTATCCGGTAATCCTGAAACCTCTTGTGGTATTACATTCGATAATGTAGGTACTAACTTAGATAGGTACCTAATTTTTTATATATGTAAAATTTATACAAGCGTCTATTTCTCCCTTAACGATCGTGTCTAACTATAGAAATGTACTATATTTCATGTTACATTTGCCTACAGCTAATTCCAAATTCGTTTATATTTACATTTGAAAATTTTTACATTGATGCATTACTTTTTATCGAACATAATTGATGGATAGAGCTAACCTTTTGTTTTAACTCTATTGTACACTAAAACCATATTTTGTTAAACTCTGAGAACGAGCAGCGTAAATAAATCAATCATAATCCTTCAAAATCCACCCTCAAGTAAACATTATTATCAGCGTTATATAGAGATGAATCTGAAGAAACTTTAGATCTTAGATGATTAGATTTCCTTTGGAACGCGCTAGATTCAACTTAATATAAAGTTCTTTACATTAATATTAAAAAGTAGTTCTAGTGACGTTGAGATACCTGAAACAAAAATAAAATTATTTTATTTGTGTTGCTTTTTTTTAATTTTATTTTTTTTGGAGTGGTTCCAGGTAGATAATGGGGGTGCATTATACGAATTTCTAAATATCATTCCTACATCAATAATCCCTGAAAATTTGAACAGCCTAGCATTAGCCCTTCAGATGATATGATGAGTATCCGCTTTTTGTCAATTCGCCTTTCAACAAGAATTAGTAATGTTATTTTACCAAACTAGTAATATAATGTGACAAGTTATTCAGGTACAAACGAGCGGATTATTGCGGAACTTATGGGTGGACCTCTGCGGGACGAGCGCAGCGAGTTCCGCAGCCATCTATTCATTAATATGTTCTGTAATTACGATACTAACCTGACTCACTCAATTGTGAGTTATTCTCATTAGTTTAAAAATTACACGGTTCAGGTGAATGTCTTACTTGAACAGTTCAACAGTATATTGGTGAGTAGATGGCTGCGGAACTCGCTGCGCTCGTCCCGCAGAGGTCCACCCATAAATTTCGCAACAATCCACTTATTTGTACTTGAACAATAACTTATTATATAAAGTCAAAATTTGTGAGATTATCCACTTTTTGTCAATTTGCCTATTAACAGGAATTAGTAATGTAACTTTACCAAGCTAGTGATATAATGTGACAAGTTATTCAAGTACAAACGAGTGGACTGTTGCGGAACTTATGGGTGGACCTCTGCGGGACGAGCGCAGCGAGTTCCGCAGCCATCTATTTATCAATATGTTGTGTAATTACGATACTAACCTGACTCACTCAAATGTGAGTTATTCTCATTAGTTTAAAAACTACACGTTCCAGGTGAATGTCTTACTTCAACAGTTCAACAGTATATTGATGAGTAGATGGCTGCGGAACTCGCTGCGCTCGTCCCGCAGAGGTCCACCCATAAATTTCGCAACAATCCACTTATTTGTACTTGAACAATAACTTATTATACATACAGTATAAAGTCAAAATTTGTATGATTATCCACTTTTTGTCAATGTGCCTTTCAACAGGAATTAGTAATGTTACTTCACCAAACTAGTTATATAATGTGACCAGTTATTCAAGTACAAACGAGTGTGGATTGTTGCGGAACTTATAGGTGGACCTCTGCGGGACGAGCGCAGCGAGTTCCGCAGCCATCTATTCATCAATATGTTGTGTGATTACGATACTAACCTGACTCACTCAATTGTGAGTAATTCTCATTAGTTTAAAAACTACACGTTTCAGGTGAATGTCTTACTTGAACAGTTCAACAGTATATTGGTAAGTAGATGGCTGCGGAACTCGCTGCGCTCGTCCCGCAGAGGTCCTCCCATAAATTTCGCAACAATCCACTTATTTCTACTTAAACATTAACTTATTATATAAAGTCAGAATTTGTAAGATCATTCACTTTTTGTCAATTTGCCTATTAACAGGAATTAGTAATGTAACTTTACCAAACTAGTAATATAATGTGACAATTTATTCAAGTACAAACGAGTGGATTGTTGCGGGACTTATGGGTGGACCTCTGCGGGACGAGCGCAGCGAGTTCCGCAGCCATCTATTCATCAATATGTTGTTTAATTGCAATACTAACCTGACTCACTCAAATGTGAGTTATTCTCATTAGTTTAAAAACTACACGTTCCAGGTGAATGTCTTACTTGGACAGTTCAACATTTATTTTATTTTTTTGGGGTGGTTCCATGTAGAAAATAGGGGTGCATTATACGAATTTTTAAATATCATTCCTACATCAATAATCCCTGAAAATTTGAGCAGCCTAGCATTAGCCCTTCAGATGATATGAAAGTGGGTTGTTAAAATTTCAACACCCTGTATAACTTGAACGGATACATTTTTTTAAATAAAACATATACCAAAAAAATCGACCAATTATTTATAAGTATATGCTGCATGGTTTGCGGTAGATTTGCTGAACAGTTTAGTAAAAAAATCCAGAACATCTTTTTTCAAGGTCATTTAACTTTAAAGTGCCACCCCGGCTAAGGAGTAGGTGATAGACATATGCTGTTTCTAGATAAATTGTAGAGTATTCAGTCCTCTTTAATTTACTATATAGGTTTTTTTTTTGTAAAACGTATCGGAAGCGCTACGTTTTGGAAAAACCACAAAAAACGACCTAAAGGGGGATGAAAAAGAATGTTTCAAGGAGAAATTTTGTTGGAAAAAGTTAGACCCATAAAAAGCAGCCCTTGTTCTACCAAGAAAAAAAAAACAAAACTTGTGTCAAGTTTGCGAGGTTCAACCTCTCTTTCCTGGCCTAGGTATTTAATTTGTAATCCTATTAAAATTTATATTGTTCGATTTTCAAAGTCCTTTCAATTCGATCAAAACAAAGAGAATTTCACCATTATTCCTCACCTCAGTTTAAAAACGATTACAACCCACGCTAGTTTTAAATAAAACCCCACGGTTCTATGCAAAATAAGCGCAGAATATAGAGTAGTTGAGTAGGTAATAAAATTATTTATTCTCGCTTTTAAACGGCGGAATTTACTTTTCCTTGCACTGAATGCCAAAGTGGAAAGTAAATTTTCAGATTAGTTCAAAGCGAAGGATTTATCATTTACTCGAAAAAATTCTTGATAATATTCAAAGCTTTTTATGAAAGCTTAGCATCATTAAAATGTTTCTATTTCCAGAGATATATACCCAGAGTGCTTAACACTTCTTCTTGTGTTCAAGACAAATATATTTACATTCAGTACATATTCCATTTTCACCCTGAAAATTATTTACTATGAATTCCGCCCTCAAATAGCACCAATTTGCCCTTCATGCTTCGCAGCATAGCGATATATCGTCAATAATTAGTATGCCAATGGAGGAAATTAGAACTCGATATGCACATCCCTACAAGCGAATAATTACCACCGCGGAGTACATTTTAGCCCGATTATACTATCGTTACCCAGTGGTTGATGCATGCGTTCGAGGATAAAGTTGGTGAAAAAATAAGTTTTTATAAAGGAACTACATCGAAATCAGAAAAATGGCATTGGAGACTAAATATTCTTGAACATAGTTGCATGTTGCATCGCAGAAAGACTTCTGGCTACAAATATATATCTATAATCATTGGTCTATAACATTCTATGTTCTCCGATTCTTGAATTTAAACCTCTCTGGCTTTTCAAGTCCTCTGATTTCTTGGACCACACTACATCTCCAGCTTCTTACTTCTTCCCTCGCACAATGTTTTACTTATGAGTATTATTGTATTTGATGCCATTCTTTGCACATGTCCAACCAAATAAAAGTTGTGTTTTAAATAATATTTTGATTATCATAGATTTTATTCATGAATTCTTCAGCTATAGATGAAACTTGAGGAAGTCATGAAACAACCCAATACAAATCCACTTACAATTCCTAAACTTTGACTGATCCCTGCGTCGATTTTCGTCGTATAGAGAGTAATGGCGCACTATTACCATTGGTAGCCGTACCGTTGAGCATGAAAACTCCAGCACCACTTTCACCAGTTTGATAGTTGCTCCACCTGGTGCTCTGACGTCTAATATTTCTCTGAAAGCTTCTTTTAATTGCTTGATGCACGTCGTGGTTAGCGAAACAGAAGAGGACTGCACAACAGAAACCCTATAGAATAAAAGAATTAATTGTATTTTGTACTCGAAAGATACTTTAGCGATCCCGAAACAAGTTAACGTCTTTGCAAGCAAATATTTAGCTTTTCCTTGACTGTGCTTTACGATTTCCTTTTGTAAAAGGGGAATAAAGAAAACGTTAAATAAAGTGTGTTTGTTGTGAAATTAAAAATTAAAGTATCTATTTACTCATAATAAGATTAACGAAGGAAAACGTAAGGCATAAACAACATCTTTCTTGATTATGAATTAATTGTTTGTAGCAATTTTTTTTTTGTAAGTATTTCAACTTGTCTTAATAATTAATTATTGTTTGCTTAATCAATGACTCTTACGCCCTTTGGAAAAATAAAATAAATATAGAAAACTGAAATGTAGGTATAGGTAGGATTTTATCTATTAGTGAGCCCGTCATCGATCTAGATTCAAAGTAAAAGAAATCTAATTTGCTGAAAAATCATTAAGTTGAAATGAAACCTTGTTTTTTTTTCTTCGTCTAACGAGAGCACGGAAAAGAATAATGGCATTAAATTGATTTATTAAGATTTTTTTTTACGCAGTTCAAATTAAAAATTCTTACCTGATAAGGGATGATTATAACACTAGTATAAACATAAGCATAATACATAGGGTTTTCGGTATCGGGCCTCACAGGAATTAGAATAAACTGTAGTCCAAAAAGTGGTGTGAGAATCAATGCAGCCCTTACGGCTCTCCTGATACCGACTGGAGCTGGATTTGGCGAATTCGGATGCATAATGGTGAGGATTACTCGCAGAATATTGATGAGAAAGACTAGAAAATGAAAAAGTCTACTGTCTAAATACAAAAATTAATATAGAAACTTTCATGCCTTTACAAAAACAATTTTATTCAAAACTTCGAAAAGATTTATGAATAAAATATGATGAATGGGTTTTTTACTGTAAGTAAATGAATCCATATAGAAATATTTTAAATGGATCAGCATGTTATGGATATTTTTAGTATGAAGTTTATGAAAATGGCGTCAAATAAACAAGATTAATATTGAAGCACAAAACAATATTTTTCATTCCCTTTTGAAAGAGAATACGTTTCTGTAAATGTTCTTTATGAAAAGAATTGTGTCTATCATGAAAATTTGCCACAACAAAACTATTCACTTACTCATTGACAAAGTTAGTGTAGCAGCAATAGGAATGCTGATGAACCACGATCCAAAGGCTTTTTCGTGCAGCCAACATCTGAAATCAAAAACAGAGAAATTCCATAAGAACATTATTGATTTCTGATAGAGACTAATTGAATAGTTGGATTTTGCCATAATGTACTAGGTACCTAATATTATCAATTTGATACTGAAAAATTTAATCAAGCAACCACTAGTACAAAAGGGAAATGAGAACATTTATTATAAAACTCTTAGCCATGATCAGTCTGTACAAAAGGTAGCTATATTTTTTGCGCTCTGATAATAATATGATGGTGGGAGTACATGGTGATAGATTTGTGTGACCTGTTTTTAATTGATATTCCCAATTAGGTAGAAGAGGCGGAAAAACTTACATATTTCTTTTCTTGGTTTATATAGGTAGGTATTTGAAGATAAGAAAGTTCAAATATGAGTGCTTAAGCTTATGCACTCGACTGATAAAGAGGATCTATTAAGGTTAAAGAAACAGACACAAGGTAGGAGAACATTGCAAAAATTGAAAGGCCTGAAAGGCTACATAGAAGGGTCAGTTAAGTTAGCCCCCCCCCCCCATAGAAAATTTCTGGATGAAAATTATCCCATAATTTTGCTCTCATTTTGCTCCACTAATTACGATTTTTGCTCCATTACAGTGGAGAGACTATAGGCCTGTTCGCACAGCAATCACAAACCAGTCAGAGCAAATTTCATTGGTTGGAAACAGTCAGAAACAGTCAGAAAACTAGTTTCAACCAATGAAATTCGCTCTGACTGGTTTGTGATTTCTGTGCGAACAGGCCTTATGTGGCCTATTAGGTGGGGGGGGGGGCTGAATTAACGCTAGCCCCCCCACCCCCCAGTGAAAATTCAGAAATTTGATCATGCTCATTTTGTTCTCCGAGTTTTGCTCCATTATCGGCGAGTTTTGCTCCATTATCAGGAGAGACTTACAGAGCTCCCAAATATCTCTCCTAGCCCCCCCTGGTGAATTTTTTTAAATTGGAAGATGTTCATTTTGTTCTCCGAGTCCGAGTATTGCTCCGTTTTCCTCCATTATCGGCGAGTTTTGCTCCATTACCAAGAATGACCTATAGAGCTCCAAAGAATCTCCTCCCAATTGCCCCCCAGTGAAAATTTTGAAACTTGAAATTATTCATTGTGTTCTCCGGGTCTTGCTCCATTTTGCACCATGATCAGCTCGTTTTGCTCCATCACGGGCCGTTTTTGGATGCCACGCTTTGAGCGCTCAGCGCTTTCGAGTTAGTCCGAAGTACTCCGGCTACAATTTTACACATTCGAGCGAACAGAATTTGGCGCTCTCAAGCTGCTCTCACTTTCCTCGCCTGTTTCCCCTGATGCACCTGTAACGCGTCTCTGGAATGAACTACACAGCTCCCAGGAATCTCTCCTCGCAACACGTGTGAAAATTTTGGAGTTTCTATATGCGCATTTTGTTCTCCGAGTTTTGCTCCATTTTGCTCCATGATCGGCGAGTTTTGCTCCATTACTTGGAATGACCTACGAGCTCCTAAGAATCTCTCCTAGCCCCCCCACACCAGTGAAAATTTTGTTTGATCATATTCATTCTGTTCTCCGAGTTTCGCTCCGTTTTACTCCATGATCGGCGAGTTCTGCTCCATTACCTGAGCTGCTTTCGGGTGCCACGCTTTGAGCACTCAGGCGCTCTGAAGCTGCTCTCATTTTCCTCGCCTCTTTTTCTTGATGCACCTGTAACTGATTTTCAAGCGTTTGAGTGCAAAGCGCATTGGCTATAATGGCCGTGAAGAGACCGGTGGTCCCTGGTTTCACTTGCTTTGTTTGTTTATTCGCACCAACAAGGCACCAACCGACGCACTTTCTACACCAAACGTGTTTGTTTTTCTATATTTTTTTTTTGTATGGGTCTGACAGAGACAAACTGACTTTTTGGTGCACCTGGTGCAAACTGGTGTAACTTTGGTGCAAATAGACAAACAGAGCCCGCAAGAAGCCCTGTTAGTGCAAAATGGAGCAAAACTCGGTATGAGTATGAGTTTCAAAATTTTCACTGGTGGGCAAGAAGTGATTCTTTGGAGCTCTGTAGGTCATTCCTGGTAATGGAGCAAAACTCGCCGATAATGGAGCAAAACTCGGAGAACAAAATGAGCATGATCAAATTTCAGAATTTTCACTGGGGGGGCTGGGAGAGATTCTTGGGAGCTCTGTAGGTCTCTCCTGGTAATGGGGCAAAACTCGCCGATAATGGAGCAAAACTCGGAGAACAAAATGAGCATGATCAAATTTCAGAATTTTCACTGGGGGGGCTGGGAGAGATTCTTGGGAGCTCTGTAGGTCTCTCCTGGTAATGGGGCAAAACTCGCCAATAATGGAGCAAAATGGAGCAAAACTCGGAGAACAAAATGAGTATGATCAAATTTCTGAATTTTCACTGTGGGGGGCTAGCGTTAATTCAGCCCCCCCCCCACCCTAATAGGCCACATAGTCTCTCCACTGTAATGGAGCAAAAATCGAAATTAGTGGAGCAAAATGGAGCAAAATGAGAGCAAAATTATGGGATAATTTTCATCCAGAAATTTTCTATGGGGGGGGGGGCTAACTTAACTGACCCTACATAGAATGCAGAAGAGTATCATTTCACAGCAGGTACCGATTTCCTGAAAATGAAAGTAATGCGGTTGACTGTGAACATTCCGGGATGTACTGCAAAACTGTGTCTTATCAAATTTGGAGCTTCGTGCATGGTATGATACATGATAAAAAAACTCATTCGTTTTTTCGACTGCGTTTATCATTTATCAATGATGATAATATTTAATTGTTCATTGGCAAAATTTGTTTCAATTTCGGGGTCGATTGTCAGCAGACAATATCAGAAGTAGGTTAGTTATACCGGTTATACAGATGTGTTTTTACAAGAAAGTAAGGTAGATTGGTAAGGACTAGACATTGAAAATGACCAGCATAATTTGTCTGATCATTTGAATAAAAAACCACTCCAACTCCGACGACGGATGACTAAGATTGAAATTCGACGTGACATTATAATTTTTAAATGTTCACGTTGAGGAAAACCACCTCTTTAAAATATTATTTCTTCAAATTTTAACTTTTAAAAATCGGTTACTGAATAAAAGTAAATGTTGCAACCATGTCTGCGCCATCAAGTTTAGGTTTGAACGGGGCGCGCCACAGAAAATGAAGATACCGAAACCGAAGAGGATACAAGAGAAAAGGCGATTAGGCATTAGAGAGAGACTTGAGAACAAGCTTGTATGTCAAAACTTTGCAGTTTTGTTCTTAATTGTTTAGTTCATTAGTAAAAAGAAAACACCAACTAGTTTTTAAACAAAAGCGGACTGTATTTCACATCAAAAGAAATGCACACTTAGGTAAAGCACATGCATTTGCCCAAACGCCACAAACTCAATAATGACCCTTTTAAACAGAAAAAATGCTTCTTCAATAAGCAGGTCAAAATGGCGTACTCAGACTTATTTTACATAGGAACGTAAAGTACCGTTCTTATTGATCCCTTTCATGGCGCCGGGAATCCTTCTTGCGGTGCACCAGAAGGGTCAAAATAGCTTGTCTCTCATAGAAGGGTGAGAATAGTAGACAAGAGAGAAAGATAGGCCCTGACAATATGCAACTTGCAACAGGATTGTACAGGCCCGACCGCAGCGTAAACTTTGCCGCAACAAAGCTGGAACTGGTTCCTTTAGACGCGTGTCTGTAATTATTCATTATTCAATTTTCATTTTTATTTTGCATTAAAATTGATTGTTCAATCCAATTTGTTATTAGTGTGTGTGTAAGAAGCGTTCATAGGTTAGTTGATTAATTATTATTTTGTTTGTGAGAGTTCAATTATTTATACAAGTATCATTTTTCCATTTTTATGTCTTTTTGGTTTGTTTATAACATTTTTATAACATGTGCATTGTTCATGTATTTAACAAAAATCGTTTCATACTGTAAACAACACAGATAAGGAAGTAAATTAGAACCTAAGAAATTATGTGCTGTCTTTTTGTGCTGAGATTTTGATTTTGTGGATTTAGAGCGTGTATTAGGGCTTTGTTGAATTTACCAACATTTTCCTACCCTGACGAGAGAATATCCTAACAAATTGAAATAATCAATTTAGAGATATTGGCTCAAAAATAACTATAGCTGAGTAGCTTCCCGTATGGGACCTCAGTATCCGCTGGGAAACTAGCTAACTAACAATAAAAACTCTTCAGTATTGAATAAGTGTTGATTGAATGTAGTGTGTGTAATTGAAATTTTAGCACAAGAACAGGGGCGGTACCTAATTTAAACTTTTATTGACTTAAATTATTGAATTATTGACTTAAAATTATTATTAAAATGACACAGTATGTTTCGATTTTTGAGGAATGTCAGATCAAGGGTTTCTCTGCCGACCTCTTTCCCCTCGAGAATTCCAGGTTGAGAACGGAACGATTTACTTTAATACTAAAGTAGACGTTTCACAAATTTTTCGTTTCTTTTACATATCAGAACTTTCCTTAAATTTCCCAAATATTTGCTATGTCGGGCGCATGTCCAGTAAGTAAAATTGAGTAAGTTTCCACAACGTAGGTCCTATTTGTCTTTCATTTCATTTTTCAGAAGATTTGTTGTTTAATAGTATATTGTTGTATTAGGAGTAGAAGCTTTACTTTTTTGTGCTGAAGCGGTAGGTTTGCGAGCCGAACGTAGTGAGGCTTGCAATACTGCTGAAGCAAAAAAAAGTGCTTCTACTCCGTATGCAACACGCTATTTTTTCTCCAAACGAATGGGGTAAGCTCGGGGGCAAGTGAATGGTTGAGCGGCAGTAAAAGTACGAGCGGCACTAAAAGTACTTCTACTGCCGCTCCAGCGGCACTAAAAGTACTTTTGCTGCCGTTGGGGTTGCCAAGCAGCATAGAATAGTATATTGTTATATTAGGAGTAGAAGTAAGCAGTAGGTTTGCGAGCCGAACGTAGTGAGGCTTGCAATACTGCTGAAGCACAAAAAAGTGCTTCTGCTCCGTGTGCAACACGCTATTTTTTCTCCAAACAAATGGGGTAAGCTCGGGGGTAACTGAATTGTTAAGCGGCAGTAAAAGTACGAGCGGCACTAAAAGTACTTTTGCTGCCGCTCCAGCGGCACTAAAAGTACTTCTACTGCCGCTGCGGTTGCCTAGCAGCATAGAAATTAAATTTCTACCACCTCGACAGGTGTTAACCCGCTGGATTTGCCTAGCAGCATAGAAATCAAATTTCTGACATCTTGACAGGAGTTAACAAAGTGACGTTTTTCTGACGTTTGGAGAAAAAGGGAATAAAAATTCTCATCATTCAATATTACTGAACGAACCCGGGTATGTTATACTACAGCGTTTTTGATGAACTTTTGAAAACTGGAAGCTTACATGATATTCCAAAACTTAATCCTTTACCCATAGAGTAAAACGCAAATCCCTGCATATACCACTATAATTCGTGAAAGGTAAACGAGTTTTCGTACGAAACTGTTTGAAGGATTTTATGATTAATTTTCAGAAAAACTTTCAGGGGTCTGTAGTATAAAATACTATAAATTTGGTTTTATTTTTCTAGGGCTCACTTCATTTATTCGTTTATAGAAATATATAGAAGCTATAAAGGAAGAAAATTAGGAACAATTGGCTTTATTAAAGCCGAAAATTTATCATTCACATTACTTTCTAGAAAAGTTTATTTCTATGGAAAAATAACCATCAAAACTTGCTCATTGCATTTCTCAGGTTGAATTCATTTCTGCCCTGGAAAACCGGAGATAAATATAACGACCGCGATATATCTTGCCTTAGCGACTAGATTTTTCCAGGTTTTTGAGCTGTTGACTGGCTGTTAGCTGTAGTTTCTTTCTCTGATTGTTAAGTTTGCTGTTGGCGGACAATCAGAGGTATAGAGGTAATTATTATTAATGAATAGTTAATTTTTGATATGTTTTTGCTCTTCCTGCATTATTGGCATACGATATATTTATGCTATTAATTTCGTTTTTCAATACCTAAGAGGAAAAATACATATTACCGTTTCTTCCTGTGTGGATTTATACGTTACATTTACCCCAACTGTCTGATTACGGCTAGTTAATTAAACTTTGTGGAAATTTCACCTATTCCAACTAACTTCTAGTTTCAGAGGTTAGGTACAACGTATAAATTAATGGATACCTGTTAATCGTTAGATTGCGAGGCATGCTAGTAGAGTATCTACTTATAGGTTTTTTGCAAGTAAATTTCTCACCATCAAACCAGAAGAATTACCGAGAGTGTCAAACAAATTTAACGGCAGCGTGGCCGTAAATCCAGTTTTATTTTCAACATTTGTGAATTATTGCACGATATTGTTTAATGGCTCACTTTTATTATGAAACCTAAACAATAAATGCAAATTGGTGCATGACAAAAGGCTTTAAAAATGTTTTACTACATAACCTTTGATATTTGTTTATTCTTTAGTAAAACCGGTAAGACACTGAAAGCCATTTTTTAATTTCAAATCTTAATGTCATTTTGTGGTCACCTCCCTGAAGATTTTCCGCGGGTATATTCTATAAATTAAAGCTGACGTTAAGAGGCTAAGAACAAGTTTAAACTCTAGAGTGTAGACGTTTTTATCTGTAGTATGTATGTAAATTATATGCTAATCTGAATCTCTTTAAGCTTCAGAATAGGCAAAATGTTTAATTATTCAAAACGTAATTAGTAAATGCCGCAATAAAGAATATCTGTAGGTGGTTAGCAACGGCTTAAAATTTGTATTTATAGAAGATTGGATCTAGCTAGATAATGTTTAGAAGTTTCAAAGGTTATGAATAAGTAAGTGCACAAGTCCTCATAAGTTTGTTTGAAACTGATCTGCGTAGCTATCAACATTTATTGTAGCCATGAGAACTGGATTTCTCTTCATTGTTTTAAAGAGTACAACTACTTGTTTTGGATAATTTAGCTTAGCAGTACAGGAGATTGGCTTGAACTCCAATAATTAATGATTTCTTCTGCAACAACATAAAACCTCTGAAATATTTTTCCTTAGAAAGAAAGAAAAGCGTGTCCGGCAAATCGAGTGAGCTAGGGATCTCGGTAGGGAAAAATAAAAATAAAGTGAAAGTTGGAACGTGGAAGGTAAAGTATGTAAGAGGCAGGAAAACTGGCTAACGTGATAAAGTAACACACGTAGACGTCATTCTCGGAAAATGCGAAATAATTCCCATATATGTCCTTCAACAATCACTGAGAGAAGAAAGAAAATTACCTCAATTATATTTGGTAATTAAAAAAAAAACTATTCATTAAACTCCCATTAGTGAAGATTTATTTTCTTTCTCCTTCTCATTTCTAGGTTAGAGCTGCTGTGCCTTGTCTTGCCTCATACACCGACAAAATAAAATTGTATTGGTATTTTTTATAATAATTCTAGGCTTATAATAAACTCGAATTACCTATATTTAGCTGTTATAAGTAATGCTCCAAAATATATTATTATAAAGCTTCAATAGTTTTAATACAAGGGATATTGACTTTCAGGTACCCTGATAAATACACAACTTACTCACACTCTAGTTTGCAATAAAGTTTAATTTTAACCACGAAATTTGCAACATCTATGGTTATATATTGAAAGTTTTAGAGAAGTTTTTGCTGGATCCAAATCAAATAAAAATTAGAAAATGTCGGTGTCCTGGACTCTGGCTTCTTGATGCTACTAAAAATGAGCTTCTGGGTGGTATTATTGAGTGAAAGCACATCCGATTACCAAAATTAGTGACATTGTTCTCGGTATGTTACAAAAAACGAAGATTCAAACTAACACCGTGACGCTCGTCAACTTGAGCTGCACCTTTTAACACTGTCGTAGGTTAGGGTTCCTCCATGTCTACAACGTGAGGTATCGCGCGCAAAACCCCAAAAAATATACACTTGGCCAAACATAATATATATGCTTCAAGTTTGTTTAGTGTGAGACGGGCTTAACAACAAAAAATCTCTTCTGAAAAACTGGGCCGGAATTCTGGTCCTCGAAAACGCTCACCGCTTTTCAGTCACTCGGCACTTCTAATGTAAATTTACATTGATAGTGCCGAGCGACTAAAAAGCGGTGAGCGTTTTCGGGAACGAGAATACGGGTCCGGCTCCCGGATTCTATTCTACGAGTCGAGTCGAATTTCATATCGAATTGTCAAAATAGCGATTCTGTTTTTCGATTTCTCAATACCTTTTACACGGTACGTCTGGAGCTGTCGTATTCGATGTCGAGACAATTCGACTCGACTCGTAAAATAGAATTTGGGGGCTGATCAAACAGTTTTTGTCAACGTCAAAGCTGTAAATGCAACATGTTTTATGTTATAATGGTTTAAATATGACATTGACGACTCTTTTTGTTATTGTCGAGGGTCGATTTACATAATACAACACAATAGAAAAATGCGTATCAGTTTTATGATTGACCAAGTGTATATGTATGATACTTTGGCGAATGAGGCTATACATTTTCAGAACTGTATCTTCAGCATAGGTTGGCGAAGGAGAAAAGCACATACAAATTAAATTGTCACAGCTCCCCCTTTCCTACGACAGGAGGAAAAGGAACAGTGGAAACTTTTCCGACGATCAGCCAAGCTTGAGAAACAAGGCAGAGATAGGGAACGTTAGAGAGAGAGAAAACAAAATATCAACAAGCAAAGAAATATGAAGTCCAAGTAAATCTTCGTGTAGTGTATCTGCTTACATCACCTTAAGAAAAACCATGAAGGTAAGATAACCATCATCAGGTAAAGTGAAAGTGAAGGTAAAAATAAGCAAAATGGTAGAAGAGAAGAAAAAAAAAGAAAAGAAAGAGCAGTAAAGAAGCGTTGGCCGTCCTGTGGCGAAATCCCTTAGGTTGTCCCTACCTGGTACCCAGTGCAGACATTTTATTTTTTTTTAATTTTAATTTTACTTGCAGATGACTTTTGAATTTTGCGTAGCCAGTGTTGCGTTCTACTCTCGAATTCCATAGTAGAACCTGGTCTTGCACTGGATGCCAGTGAAGAACTCCCCAATACTTCTCCACCACAAAACGACCAAAGAGTGGATAGAAGAGATAAAAGACGAGGGAGTAGAGATTTAAATTTTCCCAAAAGACCCACCAACAGTTGGTAGCAAGATATAGCTCCGCCAGTCTGAAAGATGCCTCCCCAAAACCTTTTTTTTTTTAAGCTCATCATCTAGCTCAGTTGCATGAGTCAACATGCTGTATACCTTCTGTGACGGGGTATTTTGAATACTTCCCAACCAAACACGGTGTTCATGGCACAAGGGCCACCATTTCGACTTATAATAAAACCCGGTTGCAGAATTTCAACAAACTAATCTGCACCAAGTAAAATATCAATCTCATTACTCCTTTTAAATTCAGACTCAGCAAGACACAACTTCTCAAGATATCTCCATCTTCGAAACGTACAGGAAACACAAGCAACTGTTTCAAAAATATGGGGAATTACAAGAGCTAGGACCTCATAAGAAGGACACAATTTCTCAAACTCTCAAACCAAAACAAAGCCTCCTGTCGAACCAAACCGAGCCCCAACTTCAGATACCCCCCTTTATCTGACGACATGGCGCCCAACGTGGGGCCACATACTCTCTCTTTACAAATCCAAATCTTTCAAATACCTCAGTTTGCAGAAATAAATCGCACCCGGATAAGAAATGGGCACTCCTTTTACAAAACTTACACATATTCTTTTGAGGGATCGTAGTGCTGAAATTAAAAGGTCCTTTGGTTCTATCACTTGCTCCTAGTTTCCCTGCTCCCTGCTGCTTGCGTCCACCAGTACCTACGGATCCAGAGGACAGACAGCCTGACAATTTTATTCCAAAAATGAATAAAGTTTCTCATAAGTGGGAATTTTATTCTGCTTAAGTTCCAATTCGAACAAAGGTTGAAGTGAAGGACTAACCTTTTGACGCAATAAATTAAATTTAGTAATTCCAGTTTCTACCATTCCAGTTTTCACTTCTAAAGTTTGTATATCAAAATAAGCTTCGATATAAGCGTTCTCTACCTACTTGAAACTTAACTTTGAAGCTGCCGCATTCGGAAACTAAACTGCTTGCGCTGAACCATATTGTGTGTGTGTGTTTTTAGTTTATACTTTTTTTTTATCTCGATTGAATTAACAGTTTTTGAGAAACTGTGTAACGGTTTTATATTTTCCAGAATTTTCAAATGTGCAAAGTTATTTTCAAAAAGCGAGAAATATAAATTCACCCGATTCTATAATAAGTATCCCGTTTCAGAGTATTTGTTCAATATACAATCTAGGAATGATTAATTATATTGCGTTTCACCTCTAGAAACTTTATTAAAATTCCAAAATAAACAGGGTCGAATTTGCGGGGGTAATTGCAATCTGATAAAAAATAGCTCGTTTTCTAAAACTTTAATTACTAACCTTATAAAACTAAATTATAAGTTCACAAGAGTAAACGCCTACAATCAAAGTTCTTTTACGAAAGTCTTATACCATTATCTTTAAAATTTCTTTGCCGGCAGCGGTAATTAGAATTTCTTGACCTTTAGATAATTAATAATAGAGGTATTAGATGGTTTGAAAAGTTATGAAAACTTCAATAAGCTTATATTTCTAACCAGTATGAAAGACTGATTAAATAGTTCCTTTCTATTTATCTTGTCTTGTTAAACTTTTCTTTAGGAATCCATACTCCCTCAAAGGGGCTTTTCAAAGACAATTAAACAAAAGCCCCAACAAAAAATTGTCTTTATCCGTTTCTTTCATTCTTCCATCATGGGAATTGATAGTGCTTTGGCTATATAGGTATTTACTTACAAAGCTGCTAGCAAAGAAAATGAGGGAATAAATAAAAGTAACTCCTGCTTGCTCGTTCCTATTCTCAGTTTTACAACATAGCTGCAAGTTTGAGAAGGGTCCTAGGAAAAATAAAATCAATTTGGAGGTAGCAAAATTAGTTTTTTATTTGGAACAGGCTTTCGTAGGTCTTAGTTTAGGGAATAAGTTTCTATCATTTAGAAGGTGCGTTCACATGAGTTTATTTCAAATGAAAGTTTATGTTTCAATTTCGGTAAATCCTCTATTTTCTTCCAATTACTAAGGGGATAGTTTTGACCCCGAAGTATAATAAAGTGTTTAGTTTATAGTTTTTAATACCTTCATTTCCATTTCCTATTTCCGTTGGTGTGACTTGTTGTGTCACATTATTTGAGCTCCAACTGTATCACTCCATAATTCCTTTGACATTTTAGCATCTTGAGTCTTGGCTTATTAGAAATGTAACACCTAATGAATGTATACTAGATTTCCTCAATTTATCCTATAGTGAATCTTTCTGAAACCCTTGCAATTATCAAAACGAAAATAAAATAAAAAACGCAACAAAACTGATCCACTACCCGAGTTTCTCAATTGCTCTTTACAATTTCTAGCGAAATGAAGCAATGTCCAAAAAGATTTATTCGCTCTCAACACCGCACAGGCCTTTTATGTAAATTTTGAATTCCCCTATTTTCTTCTAATGTCGGCAATAAAATCGCCACAAAGAGCCGTTTTCGGCCTTCTTTAGATTCCTAACACCCCTTTATGTCTTGTGAAAGCAACACACAATCAAGGATAACAATAACTCTCATAAAAATGAGGATCTTATACATGCTATTTGAAGAAATGAAAGCATTGTGTAAAGTTCATGTTGTTGATTGCAAAATTATAGTATTTATCGAGAAAAATTTCTAGAAAGCGCATAGAAATTCAGTGAAAATGTTGTTGACGTTTCGGTAGACTACTTAGTTATTTGCTCGAGACGTTAATGGTTCTAGGAAAACGTTTTAAAGCTGACGTTAAGATACTAGAAAAATGGGAAAGTTCAAAGTGCAAAAGTTTGTATGTGTCCCGTTTCAATCTGTTTGACTTCAAGTATGTGGCAAATAAAATCTATATATTTTGTGGGTTTTATTTATATGCTTTTTTTTTCTGTCTGGAGGGTTTGTAACTTTTTGATACCGGAGGCTTTATGAAAAAAAATATATTAAACGTGCTTCTGAAACCAATTCTGTCCATTTATAAAAGAGACACTAATCGATTATTCATTTCAAGGGATGAATATAATATGAGACCATTGACTTGGAGAATATTCCCCTGATAATTTGATGAGTTTGGAACTACTTGGATGGATCTTTGGTCAATTTTTTTTTATTTGTTATTTGTATTTTGGTCCTAAATCTCAGTATATATTAAATATTTCAGATTTTCTTCAATTTTTGGTTTTGCTAGAATTCTGGCAGAAAATGCCCAGCGTGACCTCAAAAAGTGTGGAAGTTTATCGGAGTAAATATTATCTAACTCTAGGCTGTAGGTAACGTGTTGTATGGACTCAATTGTTGAATTTTCTCACTTGGCTTTTTGTCCCATTGTAAAACCGCATATATTTTTTTATTGCGCGTAATAAAGGTTAATGTCACCACAGCGATTTATTACTCTGATATTAGAACTTTATAGGGGTGTTATTTTATGTCACCAACGAAATGACCCTTTAAAAAAATGTCGTTTCTGTTATTTTTGAAATGCTCGTCACGAAATTTGAGATGAAATCAATAATTTCCTCTATTGATTTTCGTATATTTCATAATTAATCAAATCTATTAAATTTTCCTGGAAAAGACAAACACCGAAACAACATTATCACAAAAAATATTTTATTACAAAATGGTCATAAACTACGAATTTGTGCGTTGTCACCGATAAGACATCAATTTTATGTTGTCATCTTGAGATATAACGAGAAAATTAAGATGGATTTCAAGGAAATTCGTATATACTTACAAATCCGTATCCATGTTGTGATAAATCCTCACCATACTATGCACCAGGACGATGATGAAAGGGAAGCCCCAACCGATGGCGTGGAACCACTTCATGGTACGTTCTTCTCTTACAAATACGACAACCAAAGCTAAATGAAGATGAAGGGCTTCGCAAAACATCCACATGTAATTGGCAACCATGTAATATTCTTTGGCTACGTGAACAAATTGGCACCAGTACTGAAAAAAAAATGAAAATATGGTTTATAAATTCATTGAATGTTATTGAAAACAAAAAATCAATGAATTAATACATTAGGTAATACACAGCAAAGAAAGAAAAACAGTTTTTACTGTCCGCAAATCATAGAGCAAGTTACGATTAAACTGAATCAAAATTATTCGCATAAAATTTCCACCGGAATAATATTAAACTACTAACAAGTTTGTATTCTTGTTTTTGTTGATTCAAATTTCACGTCAACAGACCAAAATTGGATTCACTTCTTGTCCAAATTCCAGACACCCCTCCTAAAGGTCCTTGACTAAACATTTGCATATTGGTTTATGTAAAGTAAATTTGTTAGAAGACGTACGCTATTTCTAGAAAAATTACATGACTTACCACGTAAACCGGATATCGACTTTTTTATTTTCCCTTTAAAAATATGTAGATTGATTTTATCCTGAATGATAAATAATTTGAGATCAAAGACCCCCTAAAACACACGAGATAAATTAAAGCAAAAGTTTGCTTTTGAAAGATAAACTTAAGGTGTAAATATTTACCAAAACTCATTGCAGATTTTTAAGTTTAAACGGGTTTTATTGTTGGAGAATAATATAGGAATGCGAGTTTTGGGTCTGAAGGGACAGAAAATTACTTCGTCATCTCAAATTATATACTTTTTTAATGAATTTCAAATATATTGCCAAGGGATTTGCCAATCAAACATAAGTATTTTCGATTGTTGATATTCTCAGATAATCTCTCATAGTTTGTCCTAATTCCCGACCAACAGAACTAAGCAAATACTTAAATATATTTCCCAAGACTTAAGGTTAGAAGATTCCAAAAATTTAAATAAAGTGTAAATATTTAAAAGTATACTTACTGGATTTTGTAATGGAACTGCCACTTCAGCTACTACTTCTCTGTACCATATTATCCACATTATATTATTCAGTATGAACGACATAAAAAGTTGCACATGTACCCTGATCCTGATGCATTTGAGGGTCCTAAAAATTATATATATATATATTCAATAATTCTTTTTGCTATAAGAAATAAATAATTAGATTTTCTATTAGCTTCTTAGTTTGACATAATTATTATATATGGGATAATGAGCTGTTCCGATAATAATTAAATTAAGGTTCACCCTTAGCAAGACCCTTATGTCAACGCAAATTAGTCATGAAGTGATATTAATCATGGAATTAATGATGGCCGTGCCTTTCTTCTCAAGGAAGTGACCCAACCGTAAGAGTTAGATTTATGTATAGAATATTGAACTTTTACGAAAAAGAATAATAGATAAAAGGCTGCAAAGCAGAGGAGACAGCAAGTGGTAGCATTTCACGCCATCTCGTGATATTGATTAGTAACACAGAAGTATTAGGTAGTGTAAAGATCCGGAAAAATAGACCCGTAAATTACAATGTATTTACTGTAAAAATTAAATATAATCAAATAATCAAAAACTGAATTTCCGGTATTTCAAATCAGTATCGATAAATTGAAAATGGAACAAATTAACGTGACCCCATATACATTCGAAATTATATTATTTCGTCCAGCGTGATGTCATCTCGTAAATCATATATCAATGAACTTTTAAGCGAGGCCATCGTACTTAATTAAAGCGATGATTTATGGCATTCTTGAACCAAAAATATCCGTGACTCCGATAAAATCAGGAAATTGCGACATAAAACAAATAAAAATGACAAAAATTTCAAGAGATTGCATCATCTTAATTGTTATGGACAAAGAAATTTTGGGGGGATCGAAAAATATAAATACCGCGGTTTTAGTTGAGATCATCAGAGTGGTCAGATGAGTTCGCAGTCCAGTCCAGTTTGAGTTAAAGTCTACAGTACCTAATGTGTCAGTCCGGTTTCGCGAAAAGTTTCTTTTATGGCGTATGGCCTCGGGTTTAATTTAACTTAGAAAAAGTACGGAAAATCGTGAAAGAAATAACATTTGAAATTCGTTCAAAATTATGTGCTTGCTCTAGAGATTTTTTTTAGTAATTAATTAAGTATTTTACCGAGTGACAATTTAAATGTAAGTACTTTAGTGGTTAATAATTTTCTGACTTTTATCAATGATTCTGAATGATAAGAAGTGAATTGACAATGATGACTTTTAATGCCTAAAAACTTGAGTGATTTTTATTAGTAAAACTTTTTGACTTTATAAATGATTAATGACTATGAAGTGAATTAACTTGGGAACTTTATTCCATAAATAGTAATACTCGAGTGTTTTGACTATGGGACATTATTGCATAACTTTAATTGCCTTCAGATATAATGACATTCTAATTTAATTTTGCAAAGAAAATATGAAGGGAATTTATAATGCACTTAACAAGTATCGATTTGAGAAGGGATTATTAGACAATTTTGAATTGGATTGTCCAATTGAAGTTTAAGGGCTATAGTAACGAACTAATAAGAATTTAAATAATTTTGTATGTTAGCTAGGATTTCTGAAAATCATAATTCTTCTGATTAAATTGATTGATTTGAAATTTGTTGTTCTTAAAGAAACATTGATGATCTTGAGTGCCGAAATTTTGAATTAGGGTTTTATTTTTCAAGTAGAAATTATTGTAAGGTTTTTATAAGAATAAGTTAGTAATACCCATATTAATAAACAAATAGGTACTTATTTTGGTTTCTCATAAGCAGTCAGTAAAGGACTTAGAAATTTTAAAGAATTTATAGAAATAGGTGAAGGGTAGTTTAATAGGAATGAATCGGAAGTGTTGAAATGAATAAGTTATTAGGAATAGTAGGAATAGGGCGTTTCTTTATTTGTATGGATATTTCAGCGGTCCGTAATAATGACATTTGAACGGATGTGAAGTAATTGACCTTAGAAAAATAGATGTGGCTGTCAGAATTGGAAGATATTTTGCTGATTTAAATTTTTGGTTTTATGTATAATAAAATATAATTTAGTAAACCTCAATAGTTTGTTTGTCTCTTTTGCGAATAGACCCTTCCACAATTTTATAGGTAGCAGCTCCAAGGAAATAAAAACCATCAATATACCGCTCGCTATTTACCATCTAACCAATTACATAGAGTACTTGAGGCGTTTTGCTATAGTAGGTATATAATAAAATCACCGTAATCGCAATAAAATTGTCTGAAAAATATTATCTAAGTTGTCGTCTATAAAAAGAACATTTGATTTTTATAATTTATTTCTGATTCTTTGCCAGCCACGAAGTGGGTATTCTCCAAAAAAATTAAGCTACACGTGTGATGTCACAAGGACAAAGTCGAAATCTCTAAATTATTCCAGTATAACAAGAGTATATATAAAGACAAAGAGATGATTCTCGGGCTTATTTTCTATGGAATTTTCGACTGCAGTAATGTATTATCTAAGCTGATGCTTTGCTAGAAGGGAAATAAAGAATGTTGCAAATTTGCTACTTTACCCGAACCTTTTCCAAAATTATAAAAGAGACAGTGTTAACCTTCAACTTTAACAATATTTAAAATCTTTTTGCAAACTAAACACTTAATAGGCAACTGCATCCATAGCTCTAAATAAGTCACTTACCTGAAAGATAAAAAGATCCATAAAGAGAGGATGAGGGCGGCCAATGACACAGCGTAGCCGATAACGTAGAGGAAATTAATGAAGTTATAAAACTGGAAAAAATGTAAACGAAAATCAATTACCTACCTAAAAGCTTAAAATAGAATTTTCTCATCTAGCTGAAAATCGAAGCAATTTCAATCAAATCTGTGCGAAATTACAATTTCTAATTAGTGCTCACCTCTAACGATTCAAAATCGATACAATTCCTATAATCCGACCAAGAAATATTTTCTTGGTTGACGTACCAGGAACCATTATCCCAGCATTCCTTGTAAGCTAGCTTGTTAATAATAAAACCTTCGATTCTGGGACAGGATTGGTTGGCTGTAGTTCCTGGAGGAGTTTGAGGCCAACAAAGTGCGCTGTCAAAAACTTCTGGACACCAACCTATAAAAAAAAAAAACGTGTCGCAAATATGTCCCAAGAATTCGAGAAAAATTACCAGGATTTGTATTATTTTGGGTCCCACACATCATCATAGTATTGGGTTGTACCAATTCAGTTTCTGTGTTGTTAGTCATAGAAATCTGAAACAATATATAAATTTAGTATAGGGATTTAATTTCCATCCATAAATTCTTGACTAAAATATATTCCCGAGAGAACCATCCATTTTTAATTATTTGCCAAATACAATTTCCAAGTAAGGATTTATTAGTTTAACTACGCATTGTCCTAATTGCCTTCAGAAAATCAACAGAAAACCAATTAAAATCCAAATGGCAATTATTGTTAGTCTGTAGGCGGTAAATCAGGTCAAAAGCAAAAATCGAATGAGATGACTTTTGTACCCCGAGAAACTTAAACTGGAACATTGACTAATTTAACTGTCGGGATAAACATTCGAAGGATATTTCCGAGGTTAATATAGTTTTAAAACTCGGAAACTATTAACGACTGCCCTGAGGACTTGTGAATTAAATACGTGGCTTGAATACGGTGTTTTATGAACGTTGATGAGGTTTTGATGCAATAGTTTTTCTACATCCTTAAAATTCTTCCTTATATAAATTTCTTGAGTATAGACTAAATATAATAGTTTATCTTTCTAAATACTAAGGAAAACTTTCTCTGATTCCCAAGTTTTTAACTCAAAAACTGGCCGATGTCAACGCTGATAGTGCAAAAACTCACATTTCATTTCGTTTTCTTTGTTAATACAAGACCAATCTTACAAATTGGCGCCTAACGTGGGGCCACGGTGAGTTTCAAGACTGGTAGATTATTGTGTGCCGATCGCGATTTTCGTGTAGTTGTTCGACGAAACCCCTGGTGTTTTTACTGTTTTTCGCGCTCGTTTGGTACGGGAGTCATCACCGAGAAACAGCCAAATTGTGAACAACTATGACGCGTTAGGTACTGCGTCAGTTATACAAGACCAATATACAGTAATCAGTTTTCTCTATCGGTTCTCGTTTGATTCTTCCCGTGCACTCAACTTCCCTAAGAATTATCTTACAAATTGGCGCCCAACGTAGGGCCACGGTGAGTTTGAGGCTGGTAGAGTGATTATTGTGTGCCGAACTCGATTTTCGTGTAATTGTTCGACGAAACCCATGGTGTTTTTACTGTTTTTCGCGCTCATTTGGTACGGGAGTCATCACCGAGAAACAGCCAAATTGTGAACAACTGTGACGCGTTAGGTACTGCGTCAGTTACATAAGACCAATATACAGTAATCAGTTTTCTCTATCGGTTCTCGTTTAATTCTTCCCGTGTACTCAACTTCCCTAAGAATTATCTTACAAATTGACGCCCAACGTGGGGCCACGGTGAGTTTTGAGGCTAGTAGATTGATTATTGTGTGCCGATCGCGATTTTGGTGTAGTTGTTCGACGAAATCCATGGTGCTTTTATTGTTTTTCACGCTTGTTTGGTACGGGAGTCATCACCGAGAAACAGCCAAATTGTGAACAACTATGACGCGTTAGGTACTGCGTCAGTTATACAAGACCAATATACAGTAATCAGTTTTCTCTATCGGTTCTCGTTTGATTCTTCCCGTGTACTCAACTTCCCTAAGAATTATCTTACAAATTGGCGCCCAACGTAGGGCCACGGTGAGTTTGAGGCTGGTAGAGTGATTATTGTGTGCCGAACTCGATTTTCGTGTAATTGTTCGACGAAACCCATGGTGTTTTTACTGTTTTTCGCGCTCATTTGGTACGGGAGTCATCACCGAGAAACAGCCAAATTGTGAACAACTGTGACGCGTTAGGTACTGCGTCAGTTACATAAGACCAATATACAGTAATCAGTTTTCTCTATCGGTTCTCGTTTAATTCTTCCCGTGTACTCAACTTCCCTAAGAATTATCTTACAAATTGGCGCCCAACGTGGGGCCACGGTGAGTTTTGAGACTGGTAGAGTGATTATTGTGCGCCGATCGCGATTTTCGTGTAGTTGTTCGACGAAACCCATGGTATTTTTAGCGCTCGTTTGGTACAGGAGTCTTCACCGAGAAACAGCCGAATTGTGAACAACTGTGACGCGCTAGGTACTGCGTGAGTTATACAAGACCAATATACAGTTATCAGTTTTCTCTGTCGGTTTTCGTTCAATTCGTCCCGTGTACTCAACTTTCCTAAGAATTATCTTACACAATGTAATTTTAAGCCAAAAATGCTGAAATGATACCTTAAGAGGTAGAACCTACTAGAAAAAATAATTTGAATCAGATGAATAATTAGTGGTATATTTCAAGACAATTCGATTTTGAAGGTGTACATACTCGAGAATAGAACACTATATTCCGGAACACTACACTAAATTAAATTCCAATAGTTTATTTATCTTCGTAACTTTCTGATTATATATTGGTACGTAGATATGATACTACTCAAAGGATTCTCTGGACTGTTATTGAATGGCTGCAATGCTCTTATTTTCAAATTTCAATAGTAACTGAGCTCTTGGGAATTGGATTATTAAAAGAAAAAAAAATTAAATTTCAAATACACATCCTTTGTGAAATTATGATATCATTTCTAAATAGAAAAATTCCTATAATGGAGCCTTGATAGCTCAACCAATATTTCTCTAATCGGCTTATTAAAATCGACAGAAAGCCAATAGGGCTTTGTTAGTCTGTGTAAGAGATAAATCGTATTAAGGGTAAGGCCAGCAGTTTTTTTTTAAACCAGATATAAATTGACTCTTATATACCATCAGAGAATATTGAATAATTTAGCTCTTCAGAAAAATATTCGACTTTTGAAACTCGAAAGTTGTCTTATAAGGACTTCCAAATTAAATACGTGGCTTGAATATGAAATTTTAATGAATTGCGCCAAACCTATTTTTACATGAAGAGCATCGTCGGAATTTTATCGTATCTTTCATTGATTCAGCCGTCAAGTTATTGAGAGTGGCCTAATAATAATTCAGGACAATTATTGGAATTCCAGTTTATTGAGTTTGTCGCTGCATTTCGTAGTCGTTCCCTGTTTTTAGAGGCTGCATGGCAGTAATTTAATTACCCATTACAAAAATTTCATGGTTTTATTGACTGTGTCAATTCAAGCAAACGATTCTTTAATATTTGAAGAGTGATTCCAATTTTAGGAGAGAAGTTTTGATTTTTGGTGAATTCTTCAGATAGCTTTGAAATAATTGTTATTTTTCAGCTTGTAAATATAGTTTGAGGGGAAGATGATGATATATTAAGGATTCCTATGGTCCAACGCTGTATGTTAGTGAATTTGTTATCAGTTAGATATTCACTAATTATTGCAAGTTAAAATTTAATAACTCAATATTTCACTTCTGGTTTTTCCCTCCCTAATATTCTCTGCCCTTGCTTTGTCTGCTTTATCATTTCACTGAAATATACCATTAATGTCTCTGAATCTCAAGATTAATAAATGTCAAATATGATTCTCTCGGCAGTTATGAAATACTTCCTTCTTCGGTTTGTTATTTATTTGAAACAATTTGTTTTAAAGTGCATTGTTTCCGACACATATATAAAGCTCAAATTAAATTTACCACCCAATAAGAATTTCTTATTAATTACTTTTGACTAAATAGACTCCACTTAAAATCGTTTACTTCAAGCATAACGCAAGTAAATAAAGCCTTAATAATTTGTCTTTAGGAAATTTGAATTAAGGCTATAGTTAATTAAAAACAAAATTGTGTCCGACGCCAAAAATTTAGAAAAAAACCTTTGGTATTCATTAAATAAATTGGGCGACATTATATATAATTAGACATCCCTTAAAATTTCAGCCCTGGAAATGCTAATGATTGTATTAGGTATTCAAAAAGGTTCCTTAAAACCGCAAACTTTTCACTTTACCCTGACATTAATGTGAACTAATTATACTTAATTTGAAGGAAAAGAGCCCATTGTATGCCAGCATACGTGTGTTTTAGGAACCCAATTTAAGAATTAATGAGATATATTCAGCATTAATCATAATACATAGGTATTATGCTTATTTACCCATATGAAATTATAAGATGCAGAAATGGGAATCTAGTTTATAATACGTATACCTACTTCCAAGTATTTCACTAAAATTTGAAACCTTTATAAATTCTTAAATAAAGCACTCATATAATATTGCCCCTGAAATTTTCATATAAAAATTCTCTAAATATAAGCGCTACAGACACCTATTTCGTAATTACTAAAAATTCCTTTTGTTTTTTTAACGCTACGATAAACCTTTTCACAATAAACCTGGCTTTTCGTTTCGCTTTATAATAAATCTGTTCTAGTTTGCACTTAAGTCGATTTGTGGCATAACGAGTCGATATATTCACTCTAATGCGTTCAAGCAACCATCAAATTAAATAAACAATGGTCGTTACTACTTCATTTCATTTTCACTGCGGTTAATTCAGGAAGCCGAATTAAGTCAACTATGAATTAATTATTGAGGCAAACAACCAAAAACAATTAAAATTGGTATTGTAAACAAAGAAATTGGACAATTTCCGGGACGCTTCAAATTTACCGAAATTAGGATTCTAACCAAAGGGACTGGCTCTCAATTTCCAACAGGTACAACAAGTAAAAATATAATTCAGTATTTGAAAAATGAGAGGCGCTGGTAAAGTAAAAACATTCACAACAGCTGGCTAGAAGCCGGATATTTCTTGAGTTTGATCCGGACAAGCGATTTTCAATTCTAAATAGGATTGAGACTTCCTTGAATAACACAACAAGAGAGGATATACTTAGCTATGTTGGAAGTCGGAAAATGTTTTATAAAGTATATATTGGTTATTTCAAGTTGCTGAATAAAGGAACACAGAATTCGCATATGTGGTACCCAATAATTTATTTCAAATAATTTTTGTTAGTTTCGTGAAATAGCAGAATATTTAAAACATTATTGATCCTATTTACTCCAGATTTAACATATTTCCTATTGCTTGAATATCACTCAAAACTGTCACAAGAGAAATTTATTTATTTATTTACGGGTCCCATTTACACAATATAATTGAATAATAACAAATCATAAAATTATCAAATTTTGAAAATAATAAAAACAAAACAAAACAATGGAATAGAAAAGAATTTTTCCACCCACATTAGAAATCTAGAAAATAAAGAAATTAAATAAAGTTAAAGAAATTAAATAAGGTTAAAGTTTAAAGTTAAAGTTAACATCCATCAACCACCAAACTAATGTGCAAGACAATCCTGCTATTAACAATTTACAAAAATGAGAGAAAAAAAACAAAAAAGAATAAACAACAATATTTTTTAGATTTTTATAAGATTTTTATAAGGTTTTTATAAGGTTAGGCTTTTTACCGCTCGCACAAATGGTTCGCAAGGACCAAAGAAATCTAATTCAGATAATTCATTGCACAGCCTGAGGGTTCGAGAAATGAATGAATGATAAACATAATTAGTTCTGTGAAACTGTTGATGAAAAGTTTGTGTAGTACGAGTGTTCCGGATGGAACATGTAATCCAATTCTGGAAGTTAAATAGGGACAATCAATTCTAGAGTTTATGAGCTTTTGAATTAGTATTAGGTCTCTCTGCTTTCTTCTACATGAGAGAGTTGTTAGGTTTAATGATGTGCATAAGTCAGAATAATGGAATTCATTATTGTCGTAAAATTTGTTGTTAATGTATCTGCAGAATTTTCTCTGAACAGCTTCAATCCTTCATGCATAATTAGGACACCACACTGAAGCAGCATACACCAGATGCGATCTGATATAGGAATAGTACAAAGTTCTAATGGCATTAATGGTCGAGAAGTCCCTTGTGCTGCGTTTCACAAAGCCAAGCATGCGTAAAGCCTTGTTGATTGCGTTGTCAACATGAGTTGAAAAATCTAGATTTGAGGTTAATAACACACCTAAGTCTTTGATTTGTTCCACGCAGCCTAATGGACTATCATCAATGTAATAGACAAAATTATTGAAATTTCTGGACTTGTGGAATTTAATGACCTTGCATTTGAGAACATTAAGATCCATGCCATTAGCATGGCACCATTGTGACAATCTGTTTAGATCCTCTTGAAGTGCTAAAGAGTCTTCTAGAGTGGATACCTTCAGAAACAGCTTCAAGTCATCAGCAAACAGAAGAAAGAGACTATGCTTAAAACAAGATGAAATGTCATTGATAAAAGTGTTAAATAGTAAGGGGCCAAGATGGGAACCCTGGGGAACGCCTGATGATACTGAGATTTGAGAGGATGTAAAGTTGTTAAGGTGTACTATTTGGGTCCTGCTTGTGATATAACTCTTTATCCATTGTAGGAGAGAACCCGACACGCCGAAGGTCTCCAGTTTTCCAAATAAAACTTCGCGGTTGACTCTGTCAAACGCCTTGGAGAAGTCAGTGTAAATAGAGTGTATCTCTTCACCTCTCTCCAAGGCGCCCGTCAGGATGTCCACATAAGTGAGGAGATTTAGTTCGGTAGAGGAGTGTTTTTTGATGCCAAACTGCTGGTGTATAATCTCAGGTCCAAGGCAAGATGTCAAGAATTTTGTGACTATATTTTCAAATATTTTTGGAATAGCATTGAGGATACTTATAGGGCGATAATTAGTCACATTTTCCAAATCACCTGAAGTGTGAATGGGTACCACGAAACTTGATTTCCAGAAGTCTGAAAATATTCCGTCCTGCAGCGATTTATTGAAAATCATATGCAGAGGTCGAGATAGAACAAAACAGCAGTTTTTTAGAAACAGTGGATGAACCTTATCAGGTCCAAGTCCTTTGTTTGGGTTAATATTTTTTAGTTCAGTGTACCTAGATATCCGAAATTGCAATAGTGAGGTTACAGAGGTTGAGGGGGCCTGAAGAGGGTTGATTTGACAAGTCCAAAGAGTTGTCTGTATAGACTGAGCCGAAGTACTCGGCAAAGAGTTCAGCTGCTCGTGGCCCCATAGGAGCTGATTTTTCGTTTAAGGTGTAGCTGGATGGTTGTTTCCTGAAGTTTTTTAGGGAATTTGTGTATGACCAGAAAGCCTTGGGATTGTGTCGAAGAAATGCCTCCGTTTCCCCGATATAGTTTTGAAGACACTACTTTGACAGAAAATTACATTGCAAATTAGAGTATGTTTGGTAATCGCGGGGAAGTTTGCTTGCCTTAAATTTTTTATGAGCATTTTTTTTTTGTATTGTGTGTAATTTCAGGTCTTGTGAGAACCATATTGGAAATTTCCTACAAGAATTTTTTTTCTTTGGCACAAAAATGTCAAATGTATTTTGTAAAATATCGGAGAACAGTCTTAACATCTCCTCAACCGTCCTCCCAGCAAACAGATCATCCCACAAAAAGAGTCCCAGGCACTCATTGATGCCATTGAAATTTGCTGATTTGAAGTCATAGTAGCAATCATCTCCCTGGGCACTTGGCTTGTTATGCTTTGGATTTAGATCAACTTTTAGATGCAATGGTGGATGGTGGTTGTCCAGTGGTAGCAGGTAATCTTCAGGGTCAGGATGTGTGAATTGGCAGCTTTGAGTGACATAAAACCAGATCAAGAATGACATTGTTGACGTTTCGAATGTCATTAATCTGGTATAGTCCAACAAATACCATTTTAAAGTCACGTGATTTTTCTCTATCCTTGTTGAATACATCTCAAACAGCGGTGATAGTAAAATTGACAAAAAAATTGCTGTCTAATTATTCTTCATAATATTCTTACCTGAAATAGAATCCGTCACTGTCATCAATTAGTTTGTCAAAGTTTTTCGAAAATAATACAATGAACAAACACAGCTAATAAATTTGACTATATTAACCTTTTTCCAACTCGAAAAGAATCAAATAGAAAACGGGTACCCAGTTTAAGTTCAGAATGTATTACAACAGACAGCAGATACGACAAAAGTGAGTCTCGCAACAATTGCAAGTATTAAAATTGCCCTCTGATTGGTCAATACTACTTCAGAAACGCGTTTGTAAAATGCTAGTGGGAACATATCCTAAAATTCAATAGTAATTAATCACCAGTAGCATTTTGTAGGTGATATGAACGACATAATCATTGGACATACGTTTTTTGGCACCAGTATTCCGTGACTTTAAAATGGTATTTGTCGGACTCACAGAACATATCACCTCTAGAAAAGTATCTGCAATGTTATGTACCGGTTATGAATTACAGCGCCATCGTTGAATGAAAACCCAACTAATCGAACATTCTTGACAAAAAGGCGAATTGATTTTTTTCATATATTTTTATTATTTTTAAATAATTTTTAATGTTCAACTGCATTTGGCTTGCTGACTCCTTTTAGCTCTTTTCGCCTCATTTTTTTGAAAACTATATGACTGGCAGGAAGTTTCCGATGTCGATCATAGTGCAAAAAGAGTTAGTAAGTTAGCAAGAGACACGCAGTTATAGGTAGATCGCAAAGTAAATACGAATAATAAATACAAATACGAACGAAACAAAACAAACGAGTGAATACAAAAAAATACGAACAAAAATAAGGGTTTTTTTCAACCAAAACTTTTTGAATTTTCACTTTAACGCGCGTGGGGACTATGGTTTACAACACAATTTAAAAATTCAAATTTTGACTTTTAAAATGACAAAATAAATGACAAAACCAACCAACACAAATCACTGTCCACACCACAGATACCTGTAAATTTCTCTTATCTCCCGACAGTGTCGCCATCGTTGAATGAAAACCTAACTAAAAACCTTCGTCGCGATTCTCCCATTTGAGATATTTTTCTATAGGTGATATGTTCTGTGGTCGGACTTTATAAGTTGTGAAATGAGCAGATCTCTGATAAAAGTTGTATTTTACCAGATTCGGCGGGAGGCAGGTAGCCATCGTGTGGACGTTGAGCTGATGAGCAGAGATCTTCCATCATCCATGTGGCCTTTGGGATATTGAAGTCTCCCATTATGCAGAGACTGGCATTGCTACACTGCTGAGATATTTCTTCGAGGTTGTTTCCAAAGCTTTCATACTTTTCTATCGGTGAGCTGGGTGGTATGTATAGGCTGCCAACTATCATTTGCTTTGAGCTTTTGCATTTGCCTGAGCCTACTAGAACATAGACTTGTTCAATATCGTCAGTTGATCGTATTAGACGTGATGGGATAGACTCATGCACTGCAATAAGTAAACCCCCGAACCGCTCTACTGTACTTGAAGTAGCTGATCTATCACAACGAAAAACATTGTATGAATCAAACCCAAGCTCACCTGTATGAAATTGGTCGCTTAGCCCTGTCTCTGTAAAAGCAACTATCTGGTAATTATGCACTGCAATGCTGCAACGAAGCTGCTCCAACTTGGTTCTGATACCGCGAACATTTTGATAATATATGGTTTAATTGTTTTCTGCTGGCGTTTTTTTGTCTGATGTTGGTCGTGCTTGACCCCGTGACGGGTTTTTTTGGACAATTTTTAGTATACCTTTCACCATTCGCACCTGGATATTCTGCTCACCGTGTTCACGTCGTTTTTTTAGATCTTCTGTGGCAGTCTTCTCAAGCTCTCTTTGATTGAAGGTCAGGTCAGGCTGAATATATATGTGTTTACGTTTGAGCTTGTAGCCATTTCGTAATGTGGAATGTACGTCGAGAGCAGAGTTCAGCACCGCTCTTATGGGGCGTGCATTTTTGGCGTTAGGTCTGCCAAAACGAGTGACTTTGCAAATAGTGGACTGTGTGTCCAGTAGCATTTCTTGTACGGAGCATACTTGTTGATAATCATCGCCTGACTCGGGTATGTTGAAAAAAAGTAAGTTGTTAGCTCTGGTTTGGCGATCATGCAGTTCAGCCAATATGTCAATCTTTGAAGATTCGAGTGTTGGTGTTATTGCCTCATTGTGGGCGGCTGGCGCCAGTTGCAAGTCGTTACCCTTTCATTTAGTGAGGTAGTGGCAGCAACGACTGACTCCTGTACTAGGACTGGTAGGCTTGATTGCAGTTCTGTGACACATCTTTCCAGTTCACATACACAATCCATTAAGCCTAGAATCTGTTTGACATTCCTCATGCATTCTTTGCAGTAGAACGAAAAGGAACGCTTTGAGAGCACTATAGCTCGTATTTCTGTGGGTCTCTTACAGTGGTCGCATGGGTAGCCAAAAACATCATTGCTTTTAGTCTTCGGCTCCTTAAAAGTGACTGTTGCATTGTAAGTGCTGCACGTCCCAGACATATTTTGATGTTACCTTTCGCCGGTTTTATTGATTATGGGTGGTTAAGGACTATCAAATAAGAGGCCCATAACATTATTTTGTCTTATTTTATGCATGAAAGTGTTAAAAATTACTTAGAAAAATTTTGAACCTGTGTTGTAAACAAGTAACATAACCTACATGTCACTGCAGATAATATACATTCGGTACAAAATTTTAATTATTCCTTGTAATTTCAAATTCAAAATTATGTACATAGTTGAAATAGAATCCTACCGCTTCTCGAGATTTCCGCATAATTTCCTCAAGAAAGAAATGTTTGTTCTTGATCAATTTTGTCTAAATTGCTTAGCAGGACCTATCGTAGACCGTAGAAATTTTCAATAAATGAGAAATCAAATAACTTCCCAACCGCTTATCAAAACTTGTGTGTTAATTTATGGTGAAACTCATTAAAAAATGTTCTCTTACTGCAATGGCTCTGAGAGCTCTATTTACATTGTGGAAATGCGCAGAAAAGGGTACAATGCGGTACAAATATAAAATGAGTAAAGTCAATAGAAAGTTCTTCAAAATGAGTAGATTTATTAATACAGAAAAAAAATTATAAAAAAAAAGGAATCCCAAAACGGTTTTTAGCAAATTATGCTTTTTGTAGACCCACAAAAACCATAAATACATCATCTTCAAACACCATAAATAAACATCTTAATCGTCCCCTCCTTTTACTCGGGTAACGTTGGCTTTAATGGGCCACTCCAAAGTCTATTGACATTATTTTATCATAAAATAGAGCAAATAATAGACCCAAGTCCCCAAGTCTTTGGTAGCAGAGTTCATTCAATGGGAAACAGGTGTATCAGCGGCATAGTTATGTCATTATGTTTTTGTTAAGACTCAAAAATTTTCCATGATAAAGAGCAACGTAAATTATTTTAAACTGAACTGCAGACTGCAGGGTGTATTTTTACGACTTTTCACTAATAAACTAGCGGAGTTATAGGGAGATTAAAAAAAAAAAAAAACATGGAAAGGTTCAAAAACGCGATTTTCCTAGAATTTGATTGCTGAACTTTCTCTGGTAAAAATGAAACTTTTTTAAACCACTGCTGTCCTTAATGTTTTTGCATACTTGCTAGGAAATTGTCAGTCAATTTGGCTCTTTCCTCTTTGTGTGATGTTTCTTTGTTTTTTTAGTTTGATTTCGTGTGATTGCTTCGTATCTCCGACATAAGTTTCGACACATTGACTTTCATAAATACAGTTTTTCGGGCCTTTGAGATTTTTTGGTCTATATAGACCTCTAGTCTTTCTCAGTCCTGCCAGGTTGCGGTCGAGCTTAATACTACCATACTACTTAGATATTCGATTGTTTTTGTTTCCTTCAAATATCTGCTTTATGCTCTGATTGCTTTTTTACATATTGTAACGAAATAACATTGATGCAGAAAAGCCAAAGCTATTAAGGATTAAGGAATTTGCTCTCATTGTACATAAACACGAATTTATGAGAATATGTAGAGATTCCTGATTCGTAAACTTTGTAAACTCAATTAGTTCAGTTTAGAGTTGTTGTTGTTCAGTGGAAAAAGTTTCAGCTGAGCCGCGGAGTCCGTTACAATAAGGAAATAATTAACGATATGATTATCAGATAGATTTAAGCAATTTAGTCGGAACTGAAATAGTAACTTCATCACTGGAGTTGACACCGAGAAATAAGTTCATAAATGGAAAGTTCAAGAACATTTCACACCATTTTGTTTTAGATAGGTACCAGAATAAGTAGTGACTCTATTGCTGGGTTTGGAAAACATACTTACAGAGTAATTTTACTGGAACATTCCATCGTGTTCTATTTAGAAAACTGGACAAGATACAAGGGATTTTTACATCGTAACCGGACTTTATATTTGAACTCAAGTTTCAAGAAGTATGGTAGATACACGACAGCAAACATTTGAAATGGAGCAAGTCGATAAAATTTTGAAATCAGTAGTATCTGAGAAATAGACCAGACTCGAGAACATCCTAGAAGGACAAGATAATAAGTTCAGAAATGCAATGGAAGAAGTGGTACGTAAATACAGTTTTTCTTTTCTCCAAGAAATGGATAGGGTTCAGTAGAAAATTGAAAAAAAAAACTTTTCTGCTAGCTTTCCAACAAAAGTACAGTGCGCTTGTTGATGTCTGATGGGCTGGTAAGATTCAATCTTTTTCAATTTCCAAGGAACTAGCTAGATATAAATATTTTTCTATAGGTTATATAGGTATTTTGGTCTTTTCAAGTTCGGTTTATATATTGTGTGTTAGGTAGTACCCAAGTAGCTCGTATGAATATTATGAGGCATCGTTTTCACGGTGCTAGTACTCTAATGACAGTCACCTTCATGGTCCTATCATGGAAGTGAGGTGTCTACGCATATTAGGAAATTGTCCATATCAAGATGGCTACTATGAAGTTAAGGGCCGCGATAAGAAAATCGATAGAAATAAGAAATTTGGTGCTTCTCATAGACTTTACTGTGAACTTTCTGTAGAAAACCCAAACTTCTTACACGTAAATGAGGAAATGTTTATTACATTTTTGTTGATATTTTCACTGCAAACATAAATACGTGCCGCTTGATAAAAAAAACAACCTCTCACGAAAGGATTTTCAACTATTTAGTCAACGAAATAGTAGGTACTATCGGGATATTTACATCCCTAATAACACCGATCTGCCAGAAACATCCCATTTATGTACTATTAAGGTCCTTATTATTCCGACATAAATGGTACATCGCTGCGATGTTTCTAATGCAACATCTCTATTTTCTGCTTCTACTGTTATCGTGATCTGCGTGATGTTTTTCTTGAAACCTATTCAGGTACGCCCTTCTGGAGAATTAACTTTTATTAATAAAGGTATAAGCTCCTCTCCAAGTGAAATTTTTCATTAAACATGTACCTACATCGATTGAATCGTTGCATCTTTCCTTTACATATTGACTATTCAGAATAAATTATTTAGTTCAGGAATTTATGCCAGCCAAGGATGTTCACGTTCAATTTTACAAAAGAATTTCAATGTTACATTCCTATTAGTTGATCTACTAAAATTCCTAACTACCTGCGAAAATTCTCAAATGCCGACAAACCAAAATAAAAAGATTTAGTGACCTAAACATTTACAAAGGTAGAGAGAAAGTGTATTAAAATTACTTTGGTGAATAATTTATTATTTAACCTTCGCAATGAAATATATACTATACTGGGCTGATTTTCGTTTAATGGATTTAAAGTACCGTGACTGATAGCCACCAATTAAATAGAAAAACTTCCAATTAATTGGAACTGGAATAAAATAAACAAACTACTAAATTGAATTCCAACCAAAAAGAATTTCATCTCTCATTTATTGGTTTGGATAACGAACATTTTTTCTATTTTGGATTGTGGCAAATGACACTTCAGAGCACGTTTATCCATCATCAAATTACATTTTTCAACTTGAATTTACTGAATAATTCAGCAAATGAATGGCGTTTTTGGAAAAATAGCTAGCTGCGAAATAAAATCTATAAATGTTCAAGTGAATACAATTTCCTCCGCCGATAATTATTATGTTTTTTTTTACAGGCTAGAGAATCAAAAATAAAACTTTGTTGCTTCTTGAATTTTTCTCCTTTTTGCTTTGTTTTCGAAAGTAAATATAATAGAAACGTCAATGGATGGGTACATACATAAAACATTAAAAATGATTAAGGTTTCACGGCTTTGGGTGTGATTCCTTCTGACATTTTGAGAAGAAAAGCTCCATAAACATGAGTCCAGAAACTCTTCCGAAAAATCATTAAACTTATCATATCAAGGACAGCAGAAAAGCTCAATAAGGTGAGTGGTCAAAAACTCGGATTTAATTTTTCCGCATGAGGTAACCTAATGAAAAAAAACCAACCAACAACAGAATAAGTTTTTTCCTGGAAAAGTAAAACTGTTAGATGTTCTATTTTAGAAAACGTTAACAGTTCAATGGATTTGATTGCTTGATGTAGCTTCTGTTAACAAGTCTGATATCGTTATCACTGTTTGTTGTTTGTTTTTGATTTTCTATATTATTCTTTTAACTGCAGAAAGTCAAAAGCATGAGAGCCAATCAATTAACTTTTCTCGAAGCCTTACATGGACATCATAATTACGTTGTTGTTGCTTATTAAAATTAATATTTACTATAATGTTCGAAGATTTTCCTGGTATTTTTATCTTTAGAGAGTATCCTACTACTTTAGTTGACATGCATCACATGAAAGACGCACCCTAACTTGTCTAATTAATTTGTGGAATTCTGCCTATATACTCTAGGGAAGATTTTATGTACATAGAGGCCTTTAAAGCTAAAATACATTTTCCACACTGTTATTAAGGCAAAGTTGCTTTTGTATGATACTCATTATTCCAGAAAATAAAGGTATCAGCCTTGGTCTGGGTCACGCTTTTCAAAAGAAAGTTCTGTGAGCGCATTAACATGTTTATGTTTTCTTTCCTTGTCCCAGTTTTGGGATTATGTTTAAAGTTTTAGAAGTGTATTTTGGGGTTTGAATTTGAAAGCAATCGCTGTTTACATTACAAGAGTGCAAAGTGCCTAATGTCTGTACTTAGTTTGATGCCCGACGCAGAGAAATTTATCAAAATTCTTCTTTTTTGAACGAAATTCTACTGCGTTTTATACACATGTCATGAAGTTGATTATTTATAGGTATTGAGTTCCCACTCATTGTCTTACAAAATAGTTAGTTCTTGTTTAATTGGATCCTACCAACCATCATCTTATTCGACTTGTTCAACAGCTTCTGAATAAGATTTTGGCACATCATGATCAACTTCATAAAATTGTAGATTTCTTGGTAACATTTTTATTCTCGTTCTCCTGCCGGTTCGTCTCTCCTCCATGTTGTCATCTCTTAACAATTATACATTTCATCTTATCCAGGATAAACCCTTGAGTGTTAAATGTTGATTGATTTTATCCTAACAAACAACAAACCGATAGTTCGTGAGCTAGAAATTCTCAATAGAATCTATATATACTGGAACTGATTTTATCAAAAGTACCTACCGCATGTAAAGAAAAGGGGTCCAGGAGCATCTCCATCAATCCCAGAGCCACAAGCATAGATGAAAATATTTTAAACTAGAATGAAACTTACAAATTACAGTAGGTACCTGATAAAAATGAAGTTGAAGTAAAGTAAACATGAGATAAAGCCTGCAACAACGGTTCTCATTGTAAAAACGCCATGCCAGTCTATACATTTTTTCCAAGAGTCTGGCTCTAGTGGACGATTGTTCCCATTAGAATCCCATCACTAGTTCAAAGGATCTTGTATTGATTTAGCAGTTGAAAATTCAAGAAATAATGAAAACATTTTTCCTCGAAAGATACCTATTGTCTTTAAATAACTTCTTTACCCTTCTTTTATCCCTTGCTGATTGTAAATGCATGCAATGTAAAACTCTGTCAACTTTTTAATAAACATTGCTATTAAACACTACCAAAATATGCAGATTCAATTACCTTCCTATAATGCGTTTTTCGATATTATTTGAATTTCAATTTAACTGAAAATTATTGAACTCGAAAATTGTCTATCAAAAACTACAATTTCAACTGGTTCCATTTTAGTTTCATTAGAGCAGTAAAGCATTTCTCATTTAAATAAAATGGCCGGAGCTTCAATTATCGGACATTCAATTCGAATAACTAAAGAGCAAATCACATCAGGCAATCAAAAAAGCTTCACGTTCAAAAATTTGATTTTTGATTATTAGTTTTTCCTGGAAAATAAACACATTGAAAATGTTGATTCTGAGTAACGCCAAGCTCTATTTTCAAACAATTTTTTTTTTTCAATACTCAGTAATAATTTTAAATAAATAATATTCGTGCAGAAGGGAAATTATGAAAAAATTACAGTGGAAATTAGTTTTCCATGATGTCATGGAACGTATACAAAGGTAGATTTTTCATTACCTCTCCTCTATCGATGTTAAACATTGTCGACAAAAAAAATATATTCAGCGTTGATTATCTCGTCACAATGAAAATCCTCATTAGTTCTTACAAATTATAAATTATTACATGCATAATAAATAATAATTATGTTTCTATACACTATTGTATTATTACCTACTTATTTTTTGTATATATAGGCAATCAATAAAGGCAATTTATGGCACAGGTTTAACGGGAGTTTGGTGCGTTCGACAGGTGAAATGAGAAACAAAACTATTCGGTTCATTGAAGTGAATTTTGCGACCAAACCGTCAGAATAATGATAACGCAGTTCAATATTGAAAATAATAAACCGAAATAAAACATTTACTTATTGAGGGGTGACGTAAATTTCACGCAAAAGCAATAAAAGTCTTCATTAAAGTGTAGGATGTCATCGTAAAATTCTGAGATAGAAGCAACATTGAGAATTAATTGTGGGGTAGATATTTCAAAGAAGCTATTCTACGTGAATGATAACAATTATTTAAAGTTAACTTAACAAATCAAAGATATGTAAAACGAGGGTTTACTATATCAATGAAAATTAAATAGTGTTTCTGCCATATCAAACGGAAAACTGCTGATTTATTTTCAATCATGGAACCTTATAGGTAAATAGAACATGCAATTTTTTCATTTATATCATGTGAATAAAAGTAATGGATTCGAATAAAGCAAAGTTGTTCTACTACAAAGCTGGAAATGTTATGAAATGAATATGATAACCAACAATTCTCGAACAAATGATTAAATTTTAAGTTCCATTTGCAATGAGCAATGAACCACAGTGAAGTTCTTGGAGCATGTGTTCCAGCTCTTTGCCCGTACTGTTGATGATCACTATGTCGTCTGCAAATCATAATAATTGATCGTCTATATTGATTACCAGGCTAACTTTTTGAAGATCCTCCAGGTTGAGTATTTTCCCTTGACTAACTCCTCTTTTGATTGGAACTTCTACCTTCGATGGAGTCGAAAGCTTTCTGATAATTTACTCTGAGTACTTTTTTCATTGAGAGTATGAAGGGTCTGCAAGAGGTTGGTACTACCATATCCCCTACGGAATACCGTTTGTTCGTTTGATAGGAATTCATTTTGTTGGTTAACCGGTTCATTATTATTTTTGTCAATGACTTAAGCAAATGTGATAACAAGCTGATAGGAGGATAGTTGATAGTTCTCTATGTTGTGTTTGTCTCTTGTTCGTCTCTAGAACCCCTTTCTTATAATGCAGATCCCTTTGGCCTACCTTATTTTGGCTAGTATTGAGTATTGCTGTGTTCGCCGTCCAATATCATTGCACACTTCTTATTTGGATTCACTAACGATTAAGTAATACTAGATTGGATTTTTTATGAAAATTCACTGCACAAGTTAAATACTCTGATTAACCTCGTAACCCCTTTTGTTAACGAATTAACTATGGGTCCATAATATGCTCGGTTTGCTCAGGGAAAAAAAATTAGGTGTGGGTTGATAGCTGAATTTAATTTTTTTTAAAATAAAATTGCATAAAATATGGAAGTGTGAAAATTCAGAAACACACCTAGAAAATGATTAGCAAACGGTAATTGGTAATCCTGAAAAAGAAATAAATAATGCACACAACTCAACAAACCTTGACCTAGTTAGGGACTAATGAATGCCGAATAAATAAAATTAGAGAAACAGGATAGTTATTGGACCTACACAGATCTAACTCTTTTGAAATTCAGCTCATGGAATTGGGGATCAGCTAAATTCATTACTCTATGCTTGAGCGATTTTATGACAGCAATCTTTTGAGTCATATTATGGTCAGACTTATAATTGATCATTCTACCTGAATCCATTGGTTTTTGGTACCAATCAGTTATTAGTTTATTCGCTTCTCGAATCACCAAAACATCAAGGAAAGGTAACCTATTATCCCTCTCCTTCTCGATTGTAAATTTCAAATTATTATGGAAACCATTGAAACAATCTAAAATAATATTATCAGCATCATTAGGGATCATAGTCAGTATATCATCCACATATAAGGACAAAAAAGGTACTGCGAATGGTAATTGTGGCAAAACCGAAGAGATTAGCTCATTCATAACGATATTTGCAAAAATAGGTGAAGCTGGATTACCCATTGCTGTTCCAAATATTTGTTTATATATAATATTTTCGAAAGAAAAATAACTGGAGTCAAAAATGAACGTCACCAGCTCCAAGAACAGTACCAGATCCGTGTTAGTGAAAGTGCAAATAATGTCCCAATATTTTTCAATAAGGCTCAACACAAGTTGTTTAGGTATGTTGGTGAACAATGATGTGACGTCTAGGGATACAAGAATGTAACCTTCAGGTACTACAAAGTTCTTGAGCTTCTCAACAAAAACATAAGAGTTTTTGACTTCATACTGAAACGTAGAACTCAAGTTGCCCAATATTTTAGCTACAAAGCTAGAGATATTATATGTGGGTGACAAAGTACAGGACACAACAGGACGTAGAGGTGCATTGGCCTTATGAATCTTGGGTAAACCATAAATTTTGGGTGAGACTGAGTTATGAGTTATGTATCTCTTAGCAGCGTCAGAATCAATTATGCCCAATGAGACCATTCTCTTGAATAACTGGTTGGATTTATTCTCCAAAGTACTTGTGGGGTTTTTGTTCAATTTCATGTAGGTATCAGTGTCCAATAACAGTGTATTCATCTTATTAATATAATCAGTCTTATCAATAATAACTGTACAGTTTCCTTTATCAGATCTAGTGACAATGAGATCTGGGTTATCCTTGAGAAATCTTCTTGCTTTTCGATAATCTATGTCATATTGACTGATTTTGTTTGTGTGCTTCAATCCATTAAAGTGATTAGTAATTATATTGGTACATGTTGCTCTGAGTGAGTTCTTATCTGTATTCTGTGGAAGATTCGGAATGCAATCCTTGATGATTTCAAAAATTGGAAAATCCTTACTATTATGTGATATGTGAAATTTAGTGCCTAAAGCTAGTAATCGTTTTGAACAATCAGGAAAGTTTACGTCAGTAAGATTCATCAACCATTTATCAACCATCAACTATCACCCAAGTATCTGAGTTGTTCTTTTTGTATTGTTCATGTTTTTAGCTCTTTTATTGTTCGTATGTTGTAACAACTCAGACCGTAAAATCTTACTTACCTTACAGCTTTTAATATGTTTTGAATACAGGGTAAATTTTGTTTAATTTTATTTATTCGGCATTCATTAGTCCCTAACTGTTTTTTAGCCCTGAAGATGCCTTTAAACAATAAAGGCGAAACGTCGGCGAGTATTTGATTGGCTTTTATTTTTTGTCCTTATCCGACTACTTCCTTCTTCCTTTGAATCTATTTGGGGACACGAACTTCTTCTACATTAAAAATTATATATTTCACAGTGAGGTTGAAAATCAAATACCAACCAATTTCAAAGTAGTAGGTACACAATTACTGATAAAAGAATTTAAATAAAATCAACCAATAGAGGTCAACTTTCAATCTGCAGTTTTACCAAATTCAAAAATAATAATAATAAAATGTATAGTCGTATTCACGATAGAGTTTGAATTTTGACCGTTATTTTCACCAGTTGAAAATAAATAAAATCCACAGATCTGTCCCTTTTTCTGACAACTATCAAATAATGATACATGACATTTTGATTTGACACATAAAAATATCAGATTCGGGTCTTTGAATTTTGAATTTCGAATTTCTGTGTGAAATCTTTCAGTTTTTTGCCGTTTACTGCAATTTTTTTTTATTTGTTATTATCGCAATCGGTTTTTTGGTTTTTTATGTAGTGTTCTGTGCCTTTGTGTTTCGGTGTTGCGTTTCAAACCTGGTTTTAGTTTGGATTTAAGTGTTTACTCTTATTATAAGTGTTTACTTTGGACTAATTTTAGGATTTTTGGATTTTAATAACTTAACTTCCTTTAAAGAAATTGGAAATAAATTTTTATTCTGAAATGTATATCACTTTTCTAAATACGACCCTGTCGTTTATCCCAGCTGACGGAATCGAAGCGCTAACGCATGCTGACTACCTAAAGAAAAAGTTTACTAAAAATGTCAACGCGAGCTGTCGTCAACTTCACTTTCTATCGTGATTTAGTCTATACCTCAATATACCTACAGTCTATTTTTTCCCAAGATAGATTTTGACATTGTCAACTTTGAAACATAAACAATGCCAATTTAAAATCAATTTGTACCTGAAAGAAATCAAAAGTTGGGCTGGCTATATAACGGTTAAATGATCTGGAGATTCAATAGAAATCCGCAAATATACAAGTCGTAGGACCCAGGGTTAAAAATTGATCAATTTTTGACGTAATAGGTACTTACACAATAATTTCAAATTTAGAACATAGTGTCCAACCTTGACCTCAGTTCAGATAAATGATTGTGATTAATAGGAAAAGATAAGATGTAAGGCAATATTTAAATATAACGGTACTAAAAGTTAAGTAAAAACATAGGCGCCAGAACTTCAAAATTACTATGGGAGCCGAGGCTCTAAAAAAACACAAATAAAATTATACAGACAGGACCAGTAGGCTACCAGACAGTTGACTGACACACATTCACTGCAGGATCGCCACGCAATGATTCAGCGTGGCGATCCTCCCTGTATATTAGTGAAGTTCGTGAATCTTCGGCAGCTCGGCAATACTCGGCTTTGGCAGCTCCGTTTCGATTCGCCTTAACCGGATAGAAGCTTGTCTTATTAATTAAATATATGTCTAGTAGGATGATCCGGTTTGTATGTAAATTTTCCATGATATACTAGGTGAAAAAAGCCAGTGTATTCATGATATTTATATTCATGTGATGTAAAAATATCATAAAAAAAGAGAAGAATATAATAATCCCAATCCGACTTTGTGAAAATACAGCTTTAAATACCTATTACACAACAATAGTATAATATTCAACGGGTAATGATGGCTATTACTCACGAAGGATGAAGTTTGCACTACAAGCCGCAGGCGAGTAGTGTAATCATCCGGCCATTACTCACGAGTAGAATACTTTCTCTATGATTAATAGATGGTACGGCACGAGTTATGCGATTTTTTATTTAATTTTCGTAACAAAACTAACTGACAATTCTGACAGCTGCAGGGCAAAGTGAGGTTAGGTTAGCACAAGTCTTGTCCAAGTCAGCTGTCAAAATAACCGATTGGAAGGTTGAAGTATGTTGTCAACTTGTCGAATTTTCTGATTGGCTCTTAAATAGTAGAGTAATGAGACCAGGATATTTTCATTGGTTGAAAACAATGGAGTAATGAAAAAAAACTCATTGTATGAGTAATCATTCACATTGATCAATAGAAAATATATGTATATTACGCATACTATTCAATATTCATAGAAAAAATACATATTCAAAGTCTTTGTTAAAGTAGGTATAGCAAAACACACAAATTTGACATAAAAATAAATAATTAGGAACTCAATATTTTTGTATGTACCTACCTACCTACTAGACTCAGTACATACAATACCAAAATTACTATGGGGGCTCCGCCCCCTAGCAAATTTACTACGGGGGCTCAAGCCCCCATTGCCCCCATCGTTCCGGCACCGGCACCTATGTAAAAAATAATCTATTATAGTATAACGGCAAAATAAAATTTAAAAAATATAGTTCACTCTGGTGTCAAGAATAACATAATTGAAACGGTTAAAAATCTATAGGTAATGTCGGTAAAAATGTAATCAATTAATTATGTTAATTGATTATAGAACGGAATTGAGAAGAAAAAGATGTAAAAGCAGTGGCGTATCCAGGGGGAGGGGGGGCAAAGGGGGCAATTGCCCCCCCCCCCCCCCCAGAGCAACAACCTTTTATTTCTTTGTCCATAAAAATATCTCAAATAACAAAAAATATTTTTTTCTAATCGCATGCGCAAAGTTTATTACTTTGCACACTCTTTCGCGTGCGCAAAGTTCAACTTTGCGCACGGAAACTCTGCGTACCTACTCGTTTTTATTTCGCATAATTAAACATTTTTTACTATAGGGGACTGCTTGCTTTCATAAATCTAGCAGTCCCTTAGTTTTTTTTGAGTTTCTCAAAAACTAGAGGAGCACCTAATTTTTAATTAGAGGCCCTAATTAGCACCTAAGAAGCACCTAATTATTATATAGATCCCGAAGTTTTTTTCCATTCTGACACACCAACATGTAAACGTAAAGCCAGCAGCTAATAATTAAAAAAAAATCTGTAACTCAGTTAATAATTAATCAATTCTATTTTTTCTTGGACTTTTTAGGAGCACCTAAAAAGCACCTAATTCTGATACAAAGAAAAAATTTGAAAAAATATTTTTTACTATAGGGGACTGCTAGCTTTTATAAACCTAGCAGTCCCTTAGTTTTTTTTGATTTTCTCAAAAACTAAAGGAGCACCTAATTTTCAATTAGAGGCCCTAATTAGCACCTAAAAAGCACCTAATTATTATATAGTTCCCGAAGTTTTTTTCCACCTTGGGACTGCTAGGTTTATAGACCTCTCAATTCCAACTTCCAACGGAAAGGTAGAATACGGTAGTCGGTAGCCATCCAGTCCTTATGGTCACTGGAAATCGTAGATTCTAGCCTGGAAGATAGAGGCTGGAAGTTCAGTTTTCTCCGTCAAAGATAGATGTACAGGAATTGACACGTGCAGGACTCAAGAGCTCTATGCCCAGAGGTGGGGCTTGTAGAAAAGGATCTCTTGAGAAAAATGAAAAATGGCTTCTCGGAAGATAAAGGTCAAAGTAGGCCCACGGTAGAAATAGGCCCTCGGAAAAACCCACGTGGGTTTCGAAATTCAAACTTAAATTTAACGGTAATCACGAGACTTTTTGATTCAAATTTTCTAGGTAATCAAAGGATGATTGCCTTACGTAACGTTATTACTACGATACTTTTTCTACGAAAACGGTAATTTATTTCGGAAGATGACTGGCCCCCGAAGCCACAATCGAGCTCCCAGGGCAACAGCCAGATAAGAAAAAGGGCTTTTCAATTTTCTCTTCGAGAATAAATAGATTTCATTTGACAGTCTTGAAGAAAAAACACTGTCAACCTGTCGACCCTCAGCTATGTAGAAGCTACTACGTTCGAAAACTATTAACGAGGTTAAAGAGCAACTAAGTACTGGGCGTCGAATAGATCTAGGTAGTACAAAAGAAAACGCCTACTCCATTCTCGAGGTCGCCGATAAAATAATACATTCAGCCGGCAATAGATGACGCCACATGAACTGAATAATTCTAGAAAATTTAAAATATAAATATTATTTATAAAAAAAAAAACAAGTGACATTTGCAATGTTACAACCTGTAGTTATGCATTAATCTCTTCATGATTTCCTAGTGAAAGTAACAATTATTGCTTTCTTATTTAACTTCAATATACGTCATAATCTTGATATCAACTCCCAAGTTAACATAATTAGCTCGAATTCAGACAAGCTGTAGGTCATGAAAGAAAATACCCAGAATAATTAGGAACAACGAAAATCTTATTCAGTCTTTACTACAGCATATTATAGCAAACAATATAGATATAGTAAATGTACGAAATAAACCTACCTTTGTTAATTCGACTAGGAAGGAGGTAATCGATGTAACACGCCTCAAATCATATGAGTTATTACGTCACAAACTGGCATGTATCTGATGAGGCAAGTTGCTCGGATCACAGCTATATCAAATTTGAACAACTTGAACAATGAAAAACCACTTCAGTAAAATATCGAAGCCCTCGAAATATAGACTGGGTCGCATACAAAGCTGACCTGGAGTACAGTCTGCCGAACATCAGGAAGAAATAAGAGACACTAAAGACTTGGAAATGGTTGAGGATCAATTCAATGATGCAATCATCTCATCCTTTAATGATAATTGCCCACTTACAACAGAGACATCCACCAGGAAAGTGCCTTGGTGGAAGGAGACCATTGCAATGTTAATGAAAAAAGCTAGAACAGAATTCAATAAAGCTTCTGCAGTGGGAAACATACAAAATCACGTAGAAAAAGTTCAAGAAAGAGCTGAGGGGATCTCAGAGGAAGCCTTGGAGGAAGTACTGTGAGGAAATAGAAAGTACTCAAGATTGTGCCAGACCACAAAGAACTCTGTCAAAGGGCCCGAAGACAACCATCAAATCACTCAAGAACAACCTTGGTGAATACACAATGATGGGGAAAGAGACGGCCAGGGAACTCCTACGAACCAACTTTCTCGGCTCAAAGATAGTTCAATTAAAAGTTATTTATATTCGTCGGATAAAACTTATTTGACCATTTTTGCTATGGTTTGGTTAAGACATTTGGTAGTTAACACGAACTTCAACTGACTGGTAATGTTATTTGAGGATACAAAAAGTCCGGTTTCCGTTTCCACAGAGTTACATAAGATAACGAAGTCTTATACGATGATCAAAAAACCGACCCTAAGCCGTCTCAAAGATTCACAAGGTTTTTCATTGAAGTTACTCAACAAAAATACATGAACTCTGTTGAGAAAATGTAGTTAATATAGGTATTTATCCAATAAATATATACCTATTCTTTTCAATCTAATATAGCATCAATCATATTTTGTATAGGTTTAGGGTGTGTCAATTTTCCCGTCCTAATTGCCTGTGATCAATTTAGATATTGTATTCGATTGCCAAACAAAACCCCTTTTAAATGGCTATCATAAAATATAACTTCCATTCTAACATAAAAAAAAAAAGGAAATCTGGGAAATTGATTCAAAAAGAAGTAATTGAATAATGTACATTCATTGTTTGAGTCAATATGAATAAATGAACAATTTCAGTACCTATTTTTGGTATAGGTACCTATAAGATCATAAGTAAAACAGATTCTTCACAACAGCTTTTTGGCTTTTGGCATTCGATGTATGTAGGTATATATGTATAGACCTATAAGCATTCTGATTTATTTACTTTAATTTCCTTTAATTTTTGGATATTAAAATTCTCAATTTATCAGTGTTTGTTTTCGTTTACATAACTTTCATCATTCCAGATGCCCGAAGAAATTTTCATTTCGACCAAGTGTATATTCTAGATAAATACTGGCTACAAAACGTACCTATACAAACCACTCTTATTTTATTAATTCTGTTGGTTTTGTAAGAAAATATACCTAAGTATTGTTTTTTTTTTTTTTCGAGGCAAATCCTTGGTGTACAATTTCCAAATCAATTAATCAAATTACTAAAATCAATTACTTAATACAAACACAGGTTTCCGAATGCGTCAAGGCAAATTTCTAAGCACTAACTAGAAACGAGATTTACTTACTCGTTTTGTGGAAATGAATGCTTCTTAGAAATTCAAGATGCAACTTAGATGGGAATTAAATTTTAATGGGGTGTCAAGTTTTCAACTGCAGTCAATTTTATTCCGACACAGTCAAATCCCCTTTTATCAGAGGCTTGCAGGCCTGAATACGGGAAAAAATTCCAGGGCATAGAGGCACGAACTGACAATTTTTACATCACAATTATATGAAGTTTCAAGCGAAGTGAGAATATTTTATTAATTTGCGTTTTGTGGCGAATATTTTTTTTAAAAATTCAAGGTTGATATTTCTTATTAATTTCTTTGAAATTTCGGATCCAGCAATGAACACTCCAATTCCATTAATTTTTTTTTTTAATTAGCTGAACACAGGACCAGAACAAAGCAATTATAATCATGATAAGGAGATTTTTAGGCCATCCCTTTTTCTCCATCCGCCGAACCAGAGACACAGCCCGGGTAGAAAAACAGATGTTTTTGCAAAAAAAGATATTCTTGTTGAGGCTTTGTCAAATTGTATTTTTCGTCCTTCACCAACTAACAAAACGACGGGGACGTATCTGGATTTCCTTTGTCCCTTTTTTGTTAAGTTACTTCTTTTTGTACCAATGAAGAAGTAAACATGTTTTTAATTGTAAAAACTGAGTTAGACTTTAGCCACTCGGATGGGATATTACCGCTCTTGTATATTACATTTAGAAGCCTAGGTAAAACCTTTGTTTTCTACTCATTGAAAAGTTTGAGGGTTGAGAATTATAATTGTCGAATATAGTTTATCCAATGTTCTTTCAGTTCTTTCTGATCTAATATGGGGTTGCTGTCGTATCTAAGTATTCTGTTTGAGATGTTTTTTGGTTTCCTGGCCTTATGGATTGCACAATTATCATGCTTTTGTTGTAGGTAATTCTTCGATCTCAGAAAATTTCTGGACCATCCTGTATTTTCTAGCTTCCTTTATTCTCTTTTCTATTTATTTGTTAAGTGTTTTGTATGTAGTCGTATTTCTATTCTTGTATCTTCGTTCATTCATCACATTTTAAATTTCTTCCGTAATACATTCCTTTTTCTTTGTTATGTTTGTTGGACTAATTACTACATTCTCAATTCTGTTTATTCTATCCTTCCGGATGTTCCAGTCTTCCCCAATGATTTTTCCATATTCTTGGCTGTTTATATTCGACTTTTCATGGTTTACTATCTCCCTCACTCAAATATATATTTAAAAAATAAATTGAGTTGAAATGAACACTTTGACTGTTGACTCACAAAGGAATAAAAATCAATAGGGGCCGCGGTTTACATTTTCACGGTCTCCAAAGGCGATTTCAAATCCGATATCTACGTCTTGTTTACTTTTACATTCACATTTTCAAATCAAATTAGAATTAAAAGAAATATAGTTATAAAAATACTGTAGGTAAAGCGAGGAGAGCTGGCACACGTTTTACAAATATTTAATATTCACTTCATTTTAACCAATAAAAGTAAATATCCTCTTCTTCTGACTTATTGATTCATCCAATCTTAAATGTCGGGCCCCTTCCGTATTCTTTCTTGTCTCTATGTCGGATGCTGTTATCATGCTCTTTCGTCCATAGTTATTCCGATTATGGATGGATGGATGGAAAGGTCAGAGCTAATATCCAGATTATTAAACCAGAGCAATGGATAGAACATTACAAGGGCCTATTACAAGAAAGTAGACCGGAATATATATTAGATTCTCCAAGACATATTGAACTATATGGAGAAGTTGTTGAGATATCTGAAGAAACAGTAAAAAAGACTGTTAAGAATCTTAAGTCAGGTAAAGCTAGCGGCCCAGAAGGGATATACTCAGAAATTCTCAAATGGGTAACTGAGAAGCTCTTTAAAGGTCTCCGATGTATTATCAATAAATGCCTAAGTGGACATCCTGTTCCACAAGACTGGAAAACGGCATTTATATCATCCATTCACAAAAAAGGAAATAAGTTGGATTGCAATAACTTTCGGGGCATATCAGTCACAAGCACACTGGGCAGACTATACAGTAGAATCCTGCGTGATCTCATTGAAGAAGACTATAAAGAGCAAGAAGAAGAAGAGCAGTGCGGCTTTAGAGCAGAAAGATCAGGTACGGACAACGTATTTTGCCTTAAACAAGTCATAGAGAAGAGATCTGTTAGATATTTGGAAACCCACCTCACATTTGTTGACCTACAAAAAACATACGATACAGTCCCAGTATCCACTCAAAATCAAGAATTAAGATAGGTAAAAAACTCACAGACACATTTATAGTAAATAAAGGAGTATGTCAAGGATGTTGTATCTCTCCTACGCTTTTTAAAATATACGTAGCAGTAGCACTGAAAAATTGGAAGAGGAAGATCCATGGAATGGGTATAGAGATGAATGATAGATGCCTGTTTACTCTTCAGTTTGCAGATGATCAGGTCTTAGTGGCCAGTGACAAAGAGGACATGCAATATATGATAAGAAAGCTGATAGAAGAGTATCAAGAATGGGGCCTGAGAGTTAATATAAATAAAACAAAATATCTATGTGTAGGCACCCAGAATGGAAACTTGGAAGTGGACGATGGTCAGGAAATTCTGCAATGTCAAGAATATGAATATCTAGGTATCACATTCGACAACACCGGAACAGACGTGAAAGAAATAGAAAAGCGAATAGTTAAAGCTAAAAAAGTAATAGGATGCCTAAATGGAATATTATGGAGCAAGGAAATAACAAAGAAGAGAAAATTCAATATATACGAGACAATGATAAAGAGCAGCCTTCTATATGGAGCCGAGACTTGGAGAATTACAGACAGACAAAAGAAAAAATGGATGCTATTAGAAGATCCATGCGAATCTCACGAAAATACAGAATAAGGAACGACAATATAAAACAACAAATAGGCATAGAAGGCACGATAGTTCAGGACATTGAAAAGAAACAACTTACCTGGTACGGACACGTAGAACGAATGCCAAATGATAGGTGGCCCAGAAAAATGCTAGATTGGCAAGCAACAGGTAGAAGGAACGAGGAAGACCAAAACTGGAATGGCAGTAGACCATACAAATGTCCATGAGTGAAAGAAATCTCTCATCAGAGGATTGCGATGATAGAAGAGGATGGAAATTAGGTGTCGGACAACGAAGAAAGACGTTCTAAAACGACATATAAATTTGGATGGATGGATTGGCCTTCATTTTACAATTCTATGCCTCCAGTTGTCAGCACTCTGTCTCGTCACGTCTCTCACCCATTCCGACACGTTATCTCTCATTTTATCGATATTTGGTGACCCATAATTTCTCAACAACCAGAGACATGATTTCCAGTCCGTTGCTGTTTACTCAATATTGATCATACTTATGAATGGATATATTACTATAAAGTGATATAGACTCAAGATTTTTGGGATTTTTGCTGTATCTAAATGATGCTGTAAATGTAGATAAAAGATAGAGAAATATCATCAGTGTTGGTCTTGGAAGACATGAATATTAGAGCATGTCGAAAGCTAAATAGTCTCACTATTGGGCGACTTGAGGAATACGTTATCAACGATAATAAAAAATAACTGATTACAATTTGCTTACAGTCAAATCTGAAAATTTAGGTACAGATGCTGCTCTTATAGTTTTGGTCTGCTCCGACTATTTCATTTCGTTGATACCACCCAGGTGGAATGCACCTGTTGTGCGTTTTATGTTCCAATAATCTATATAAATTATAGAAAAGAAGCCCAAACTTTGTCTTTCTTTTCATACAGTTTCAAAGAAAATAGGCCACTTATCTGAATGGCATAAAAATAAAACACTGATGGGTCCATTTATCTAACTTAGAGATGGACTATAAACTTAAATATTTGAACATTTATCTTCCATTACATTGATGCCACACGTTTGATAAATGTTTGTTTAAAATATACATCCTTTGTGCAGCTTTAGTCTTAGACACGAAAAGGAAAAGACGCTTATCCAGTCATCCTCTTTAGATGCTTGCATTCTGAAATGGTTTGCTTTGTTAGCCTTTTCAGTTTACTCTGACATTTTCTTTGGTTTCGCCTAAACCTCTTCTATTTGTTTTTTCGATATTATATATTACTGGTGAAAACAGGACCTCTTCCAGATTCGCTATAGGGCTTTTCTGGTAGATGACTTTAGTTTGGGACTATGAGAGCTTTTCCAGGCATGGGTGCGCGTAGTGTTCTTGGTTTGTTGGCTGGAAAAACTTGTGTCTGGATGTTTAGATCTGCATAAAATTCAATTTGCCAAATTTCAAATATATCATATTTTCTTATAATTTGAAAACTTTACTGAACATTTAAAGGATGTTCATGATAATTTATTTTGATGAGAGGAATACGCTTCCGTTTTATAGAACTTTAATGTTGTTACCTTTTTCAACGAGATTTAAAATGAAAGTGCAAAATGACTTTAGGAACAATTAAATTCGGCCATTGGACAAAAATATAAATTATAAGGTGAAAAAATCTTCATCAAAAATCGAAAATAATATCATCTCATCACTCAATCACATTTCACATAAACTGACCTTTATTTTATCCTCCGTCCCGTATATTGTCAATATTGAAAAAAATCGCCTACAAAAATCTCTCAACTATGGCATATTTGCACTTGAACTCTAGGAACGAAACCCAATACCCAAAGAAAAATTCAGAAGATGCACCCAATATTTTTAGCAACATACGTTGGCAATAGGTGATACGATACTATATTACAAAATGTGTTCAATATCTTCAAATGGGACACAGTGGGTTTGAGTGAAGTCCGATGAAAAGGAGAAAACCAGATAATACTATGATTTGGTGACTTTAACACAAATATTGGAAGCAAACAAGACGAAAGAGAATCAGTATCAAGCCAATAGGTAAGTACTATAGTTTATTTTTTAATAACTAGTTTCCATGAATCAAACCCACCAAATTTTAATCGCTTGAACCCCTTACAGAGTGACCCAACACTTTCATTGGCCTCAGTCGTACACACATACCGAATTTTCACTAACTTCTTCAAGAAAACCCAGTTCAGGCTGGTTTCCGCTCTGGGTTCGGTACCAACGATCTCGTTCAGTGTCTCAAAACTTTCATAGTGAGGAAAACCACCTATTTAAAATATTATTTCTTAAAATCTTAACTTTTTAAAAAAACGTTTACTGAATAAAAGTAAATGTTGCAACCAAGTATGCGCCCTCAAGTTTAGGATTGAACGAGCGCGCCACAGGAAATGAAGGTACCGAAACCGAAGAGGATACAAGAGAATACGCAACTAGACTAGAGAACGAGCTAGACTGGTCCCTTAGAAAACGTGTCGCGTGTCTGTAATTATTCATTATTCAATTTTCATTTTCATTTTGCATTAAAATTGATTGTTCAATCCAATTTGTTATTAGTGTGTGTGTAAGAAGCGTTCACAGGTTAGTTGATTAATTATTATTTTGTTTGTGAGAGTTCAATTTATACAAGTATCATTTTTTCCTTTTTTATGTTTTTTTGTTTGTTTAGAATTTTTTTTATAACATGTGCATTGTTCATATGTATTCAACAAAAATCGTTTCATGCTGTAAACAACACAGATAAAGAAGTAAATTAAAAATCTAAGAAATTATGTGCTGTCTTTTTGTGCTAGAATTTTTGATTTTTGGATTTAGGGCGTGCATTAGGGCCTTGTTGAATTTACTAACATTTTCCTACCGTGACGAGAGAATATCCTAACAAATTAAAATAATCAATCTAGAGATATTGGCTCAAAAACAACTATAGCTGAGTAGCTTCCCGTATGGGACCTCAGTACCTGCTGGGAAACTGGCTAACTAACCAAAAAACTCTTCAGTATTGAATATAGGTAATGTTGATTGAATGTAGTGTGTGTAATTGAAATTTTAGAACAAAGACAAAGGATAATTTAAACTTTTATTGACTTAAATTATTGAATTATTGACTCACAATTATTATTAAAATGACACAGTATGTTTCGATTTTTGAGGAATGTTAGACCGAAGGTTTCTCTGCCGTGCTCTTTCCCCTCGTTAGTTCCAGGATGAGAACGGTACGATTTACTTTAATAATAAAGTAGACGTTTCACAAATTTTTCGTTTCTCTTACATATCACAGGATCCCTTAAATTTCCCAAATATTTGCTATAACGGGCGCATGTCCAGTAAGTAAAATTGAGTAAGTTTCCACAACGTAGGTCCTATTTGTTTTTTATTTCGTTTTTCAGAAGATTTGTTGTTTAAAGGTAATAAAAATTCTCATCGTTCAATCTTACTGAACGAACCCGGGTATGTTATACTACACCGTATATTGTCAACGTTGAAAAAAATCGCCTACAAAAATCTCAGTACCTACTATGGCATATTTGCACGTAAGCTCTAGGTAGGTAGACTATCAATAATTGGTGAATGCCTAACCTTGAAAAAGGTTTACTTCGAGGTTGGGATGAGGGATAAAGAAGTGACGTTTGGAACGAAAACCAATATCCAAAGAAAAATTCAGAAGATGTACACAATAGTTACCTACTAGTTTATTTTTCAATGACCTCGTACGATAAATCAAACTCACCAAATTTTTATCCCTTCAACTCCTTACAGAGTAACCCAAAATTTTTATTAGCCAGATTCGTACACACATTTACAAATTTCTCCAAGAAAACCCACTCGAAAGGCTTGATCTACCCTTATCAGCCATCCACTCGAAAATCCCCTCGATAAACAATGGGTTTTCGGATTTCATGAGGTATTTTTTTGTATCAGTTAACAGACTGGTTTCCGCTTTAGGATCGGTACCAACGATCACCTTCAGTGTCTCAAAACCCTCATAGAAAAGAGTATTGAATACAGCCGTCCTTGGGTATTGGTGTTTGTAGACTTCCAAAAAGCGTTCGACACCGTGGAACTTCCTGCAATCTTGAGATCACTACAAGAAAGTCGAGTTAATCACCAATTTTGCGAAATTATCAAAAACTTATACGGAAACGCAACGAACACCGTAAATCCAAAAAATTGAAATCAAAAGAGGAATCTAACAGGGTGACACTATGTTACCTAAGCTGTTCATCGCAGTTCTCGAACATGCTTTTAAGAAATTGCCTGCGAAAAGTAATAATCATCGATAGGGAAACTCTTAATAATTTCCGCTTTGCAGATGATATTGACCTAATATCAAACAGTGATGACGAAGCTCCAACAACTTCAAAATTCCACGCAAAAAGTGGGCCTAAAGCTGAACTTCTCCGAAAACCAAAATGATGACTAATCTTGTTCCCAGTGAGCAAATACAGATAGGCAATAATAACATAGAAAAAGTGGACAAATACGTATACCTGGGTCATGAGATGCAATTTCACCAGATAACCAAACATGCGAATCGGAGAGAGGCATAATCTTGGGATGGGGAGCATTCGAGAAAATCGGAAATGTGCTTAGGGCATCAGTATCAGCAGAAAAGTTGAGAGTAACACAGAGACGAATGGAAAGATCCATGCTTGGATTGACTTTGAAAGACCGAGTATGGAATAATGAGATCCGCATAAGAACTGAGGTGGATGATATTGTAGAACGTATCGCAAAACAAAAGTGGAAATGGGCAGGCCACGACGCAAGATCCTGAGGACGGGAGATGAACGAAGAAACTCATTGAGTATGGAGACCAAGAGTCCACTAGCGGAACCGAGGCAGACCTGCCACTTGCTGGACAGACGAGCTAAAAAGGATCTCGTGAAAAGAGGCTGTTTGATGATGAGTTTTGTAAATTATACTACCCATAGGCTCAGGTGAAAGGTTTTAGCAATAATTATAATTTGCTTGCGGTCTTATCAATATTTCGTTAATTTTTCTTGTTATCTATGATAAATACATTTATGATGTGTACCCTGGGCCTGGGATAAAAAACATAGTATAGGAAACAGAAAGTGGAAAGTATAGATTAGGTAAATATAAATAAAAATATTGAGTCCATGAGATCAGCATAACCAAACACGAAATTCAGCGTAGAAAATGTTGGAAATGGACATTCAGCAAACTGAAATCAGTATCCAAATCAGCTATTTCAATGTGTTGGAAGAGGAAAGTATTCAACCACAATGTACTTCCGCTGCCTGTAAGAACATATGCAGCGAAGACGTTAATACTTACAGAACAAGATATAGGCATATTACAAATAATATGAAAAAATCAATGCTGGAAATCACCATTCAGGATAAAATATTTCTGAGTCTGGAACTTGATTAAACACATCGCCAGGATGAGTGATAACATGTGGGAGAAGGATGATCATATAGAGTAGTCTCTAAGATCAAGATGCATCCAAAAATAGAAGAAGGAAGTTGTTGGGCAAAAGACAGCGAAGTTTGAAGGAGGCTTTTGTCCAGTAATAGAAAACATGAGTTAAAAATGACAATGATGATAAAGCTGTTTGTGGACCAATCTCCAATGTATTGCCATCAAATGTAGACAAGAACGATGAAACAAATATTATACTTTAAATAATGATGAGAAATTCCTTTTCATGTTCGGCGTTTCCAGACATTTCAATAACGATCTGACTATTTCACAATGATTACACTTGTGGAAAATAAATACCGTAACAATTGTTGTGCTTCAATGCCGAGGAGCAATGCAAACTTTGCAAGAATCCACAAACTATTTTAGAAATGTTTCATGATAGTGAAGAATTCTTGGGGTGAAAGCCTTTGAGGCTCTAAACACCCAAAAGAATAGTTTTCATAAATTCAGCATTAGTTATCTTTTTTGGAGGATATTCAAAGCTGAAATATTTTCTTGATCAGATAGTTCAGCTGCCATAGACAAAAAAATGTTTATTAAAACGCTCATCTAGCCGTTAAAATTCTAGAGAAAAAGACCCTACCTACTTGAGCTATTTATGTTAATGATCCGCCCGAAATCCTTGTTCATCAAGATTTTCTTAGCTCGGATTTTAAAGTGTGTTGATGTGACCTTTTCTAGAAAAAATTAATTAGATATTGAGAAAAAAATCGGTGAATATTTTTTAATTTGTATGTATTATTCAATTTTTCTTTAAACGTGGAATCCAATCCTATTAAATCTTGAATTAGCTTATCTAAACGATAATCAAAAAAGGAAATTGAGAAGGAGTTTGTGCCAGATGAAAATAAATGAATTCCCTTTTTTTTTACTCGAGGTAACTACCTGCTCTGCTCTATATGTTAAGTAAATTAAAAAGACGAATTATGAGAGTTTGAGTGTTGTTACATATTACAAAATCGATTATAAAAAGGAAGAACATACTTATATTTTTACAAATGGAAACAAATTAGCGACATTTAGTTATTGTTGAATGTACTAGTCAAATATCAAACATTCGATGGGTAAATATAGGTATAGATTGCGTTTAAATCCCAGGGATCAAATCACAGTAAGAATTTCCTAATTATCATTAAAATTAATTAAATATTTTGTATTTGCTTATCGATTGCTTATCGACTATTGGTTCCGTATAGAAATGGTGGCAAATTGTCAAGAAAAAGCTATAGGTACCTATTATACCAGTTTAGTTAAATTTGGTTTGAAAAATTGGTATTTCTTGAGAACATTTCAAGTGAGTGAGTCACTTAAATCATAGGTATTATAATTGGACATAATTGTCTGCCATTTATAGGTAGCACAAATTCCCTCAAAGCTTAATTTTTTTCCCATTCCCCAAGTTGGTTTAAACATTACAGTAACTCACCTTTTGTTTTTTTATCTCAAAACAAATTCACTATTATCAGCAGTTTCATCCAAAACATATTAGTTTTTAGTATTTCAGAGAAGTTTGCTTATTTTCACACACACACGTGAGACACATTTTCAAAGTAGGTACTATCGGGTTCCTTTTTGAGGTACCGCCGCCGGCGACAAGTAATTTACAATTTATTTGTCCTTAAGTCCAAACTTAATCTCGTTCTGCCCCCGTTAAACCCCAACCAACCAGATTTATTGTTTGTGTAGTACCGTGTACGCCATCTTTATTTATCAAAAATATTTTGAAGTTGAGTATAAAACTTCCGGGAAACTTTTCCGCCTGAAACTTTTTCTGAGTCGGTTCCTCTGCGTTTCGTGCAGAGTTTGTGTTAAAACTGGCGGCAAAATTTGTCGAGGCGTCGCGACGCTCCGCGTTGGCGTCTATACGATGCGCGGCGGTTTTTGAGGGAGATTTTTCGACATTTATGCGAGTCAATCGTGATTAAACATTACACTTAATTCCTTTGGTTGAAATGTTAAATTAGGTGTTTTTTATGTACTCACTTGTCGATTAAACAGGTGTTTGTGTCATATAGTTTTTGGATTAATTATATCATTCAGGTGGGATTATTTGGACAAGTATGCTGCGTTGCACGGAGAGACTGCTCATAATATAAGGTAATAATTCGCATTGGTATAAAATTATCCGCAGCTAAACTACAATGTCTGCAAAATGCATCAAATCCTCAATTATCCAATTTAAGAAAGTTTTAATGACCTGTAGTTGGTGCAGGGTGCCGGTTAAAATGTAAGCGGTCATATGCATGTCCGGATTAAGCTTTTATGAAGTTTTAAGTGGCCCTCTATAAATTGAATGCCAAAAAATATTTAAGAAAACTATATTCCTGATATAACAAAAGACACTTCACAAAAATACGGACGTCAAAATATCTTTCTGCTTATAACTGAAGTTTAAAAAATATTTCTTGTATAACATCATCAAATTATAATTCCTACAGAAGGTTCCTTTTTATGTAATGAAAAATAAATCCTTGAAAGCATATAACTTACCTACATTAAAATATACTGTCAAGGTTGACACATAATAAAGGAATAACAAAGGTATAAAGTACACAGTCTAAAAGTTTCTATACAACATTCACCCCTGATCGGTTTCATAATCTTTTAAATAGACAGGAAGCTTATTTAGACGTTTTGGTCGGTTCGAGGTATAGTCAGCTATATTTTCTACAACCTCATCGTATAGATTCCTTGATACTGTTACAGGTGAGTCATCAAAATGTCCAGCATCAGAATCATCGTAATTAAATTGTTGAATGGGATCAGGTTCACTACATTGGTCGCTGTCCTGATTATTAGGTTCATTTCTATTGATTCTACATTCAAATCTTCATTCAACGTTTCTTGATGCAGAGCTTGTTTCTTCACCATCAGCTAATTTGATATGAGCATTATCGAATGTAATACCACAAGACTCAAGAGGTTTCAGGATTACCGGATAATACTTTTACCTGTCACGAAACGCGTTACGCAGCAACATCACGACTCCGAAGGAGGAGTGGTGTTGCTGGTAACGCGTTGAGTGACAGGTGAAAGTATTAGGTAATCCTGAAAAATCGAGTGGTATTCAAAAGGTTATAACAACGAACTAAACTTTAATTCTTTATTAATTAATAATTTCATGAATCAAAAATTTAAATTTTTTGTCAAAAAATGTCAAAACACTAGTTACCGTGCAAAAGGATTATCACTTTTTAAGCCTGTCGTATCATATGGGAAGGATTATCACTTATTAATCCTCTCGTGTCATATGGGAATAATGTACAGTGAGTTGTATAATCAGAATTATCTTCTAGAAATTGCACTTCTTCCACGATGGGTTCATACTTGCTTAGCAAGACTCGACCAGGAACAACCAGGTTGATGGAATTGAAGAACCATTTGTAGAACTTCGGGGATGACAGAACATTGTTTCATGCGGTGAATAATTTGTTGCTGTACCTAGCAAACACCTTATTGAATGTAAAGAGTTAACCAGTACCTGCTTCAAAGGTCTTATATCCATGTTTCTTGATTTTAGAGCTAACTAATAGTTTTCTGTGTAATACCATTAGGGAGACCGTTCCCACTTTCTGTTTCCTTGCGGGTCATATTGGAGATGCAAGTTGCAATCCCATGTCGTGTTAAGAATATGTTTTCAGTTCTTCAGACATAAATGATGTCCCTCTATCACTATGCAGGTACGATGGTGTTCCAAAAACAGAAAAAAGTTGAGTTGAGCAATTTATAATGGTCGTAAATGTCATGTCAGGACAAGCAAAGGCAAATGGGAATCTAAAAAATGCATCCACAATAGTCAAAATATAGCGATTTTGGTTATCAGATGGCAATGGAACTTTGAAATCTACATTTATTCTTTCGAAAGGGGCAGTATAGCTTTTATGATGATGATGGTCCCTTGATTTCTATGGAACTTTGGTTTGATTTCAGCATAAACGGGACAGGTGGTTGAAATTCTCTTGATATCTTCTAGTGAGAATGGTAGATTCTTACCAGGATGACAGAGAGAATTATGTAGATTATACAATGTTTGGTCACTAGAAGAAGGTGATATCGCAGAAGATATTCTTGAAAATGTATCTGCCACGATGTTTTGATTTCCAGATCTGTATATACCTGTTACGAGCTTAAAGTAACGTCGGATCAAAAAGTGTCTCGATTTACGGAGTGCTTCAGCAGACAATGAAAACTTATGAATGTACTTGGAATAGTGAGCTAACATCATTTAACTCTCCTGAGCAAAGCAGTATATGTAGGTAGAAGAAACTGCATCAGTGGTTTTAGTCTGTCTATATCTGCTTTAATTGATTTTCGTTCTATTGTATGCCCTAGTATATTAATTTTAGTCATAACAAAGTTGCATTTCTCTTTGTTAAGCATCAGACTATATTTCTTAACAAAATTGTTTGAAATTTGTATCATGGTGTTCTTTTTTCTTAACATAGATGGTTACATCATCAAGAAACGCATGTGTGTCTTCTAAATGTTCTTGTTTGATAATGTTATTCATATTTCTCTGAAAACAAGCAAAGCCATTAGTCACCCCAATAAGAATTCGAGTGAATTGATACAGATTTCTACATACTTCAAAAGCAGTGTATACCTATACGTTCATGCTCTAAAATTGGTATCTGGTGATATGCACTATGAAAATGTATCGAACTGAAGTATTCAAACTGAGAAATTTGCTTGACCATATCTTCCATCCTGGATAATGGGTATACGTCCAAATATGTATTTATATGGTCAATGAGTAGTCTATAACCATCGCTCATGGTTCTCATTACTGGTCACAAGCACCTGGGCTCTCGACGGCGAATTGGGAATTGGTTGGCTCGATTCATTTCTCTTCTAAAAGTCTTTGCACTTCAGCTTCAATAAATTTTAGATCAACTGTGGAGTATACGAGGGATTCAATTTCAATAGGCTTACGATTTTCTGCCAAATATGCAATTAATGAATAGTGGCATCAAACTTCTCACTGAAATAAGAAAAAAGTTAACAGCAACGTAGGTCCGCAAATGCTTATAGTGTTCAAGATACAGGGTGTCAAAACTTGGACAAATCGCTTTTCCAAAATCGGTTTCCCGAATTCTTTAAACTTGTGTAAAAGACTATAGTCTGTAATGAAACAAATGAGGCTTTCATATAATTAACAATATATTCAAAACGAATTTTATAATATGTATCAACCGACTCGCACAGTAATATTAGCCTGACTGTTCAAAAATCCTATTCAATATCATCAGCACATATCGATGACTCCTCCTTACGAAAACCTTTTTTGTGTTTTGTTTTTCTTAGCGTTGAATCATGTTTTCGGTTGATTGAAGCCAAGAAGGGAAAATATTCTTTACCGTCGGCCCTTCCTGACATTTCACGTCTTCGGGAAACTGCCTTCTATGGATATTCTCGGAACTAGATCTTTCTTAGTGAGTGTAGTACGAAGTGCGTTACAATCTGATACTACTATGAATGGTTTTCCAATAAGATAAACTCTAAATTTTTGGAGGAAATTGACCACTGCTAAAGTTTCCAACTCATAGGAATGGTAATTTTGCTCAAGTTCAGTCGTTGCAAGTAGTTGAAGTCCCAGTTGCAATATCGACCGAAGGCAGTAAGACGTCATTAAGGTAAGCCATCACCGAAGTGAATCGCAATGAACCCAAAATCGCATAAATACTTCATTGGAAAACTGCTGGGTCATTTACTAGTCCAAAAGGCATTCTCAAATACTCGTAATGCCCGTCTGGTGTTACGAAGGCTGTTTTGGCAATTGAATCATTGGCAACAGGGATTTGATGATAGCCAGAGACAAGATCCAAGCTTGTAAAAAACTCGCATCCATTCAACCTATCCAATAGGTCATCAATGCGTGGTAAAGGAAATTTTTCTTTGACTGTTTTCCTATTCAATGCGCGATAATCGACGCACATGCGCTCTTCGCCATTTGCGACAGCCAAATCAACCGTCAGATTTAGCTCAACTTTTGAGGTGACGTTAACAAAACCTCCACCAAAACCACATAAACGTACGCTAGCAGGTTTCTCTTGCAGTTTTAGCTTAATTATTTCAGACTTTCTGATAGTATTTACACTGCAACCAGAATCTACATAACCTCGCAAAGCTTGATTATTTATTACGCAATCAATAAAATTCGTATCATTATAAGTTCGGTTTGTACAATCTATAGAGCTTATTTCTACAGTATTATTAAAATGATTACCTTCTTGTTTTGATGACTGCTATCCATCAGTATGTTTCGTCTGAGAGAAACAATATTTATCTTTATGTCCCACGCGGTTACATTTGGTGCAAAACTTTTTTGGCTTTGGACATTTCGAAAATACGTGCCCTTTTTCATGGCAATTGAAGTATTTAACCCCACTTGTATCCCGTTTTGAACTATAATTTCCTTGGTTAGTTTTCAAAACCTTCCGCAAATCTGTCCTGGGCTTATGAGAAGAAGAAACTTTTTCTTCATTTTTATTACTCATTTTGTTTGAGTCTCCAGCTAACGCAAACAAATATCCCTCATAAAGGGCTTCAGGATTCTCGTAGCGTCCGGCCCTGGCAGAATTTTGAATAACCGGGTCGTCACTCGTCAATCCCATCAATAATACAGGAAACACTCTTTTTTTGTGTAATTTCACAAATTCTGTGCAATTCTATCTTCTCAAAGTAATAGGTGGTCATCGATTCTTCAGGAAATTTACGGCGACTTAACATTTTTCTCAAAGTTGTGGCAAAATCAAAATTTTCCACTCTTGCCATGTATAATTATAATTCGGCGGGCTATGGTACCACTTTGCACTTGGCAGATTTGTTTGTTATAACAAAAGGTATCCTTTGACTCAATTAAATTTACCGTAATTATTCCAATGGCGCCCCAGAGGGGGAAAAATGTCACGTCACTTTTTTTTTCAGATTAAGGCCCCGGTTTATTCATCTTCACTTGCTGGTAACTATCTGCAAGATTAATTGACTATTCTTCAATTCTATTGGTTGGCAGATAACTGACTGACCAATGGAATTACAAATAGCGTTTTATCCGTCAGATTGTATACCTGACGGTTTATCAGAAGGTGAATAAACCGGCCCTAAGCAAATTATATTACAGTCAAAAGATACCTTTTGTTGTCACAAACAAACCTGTCGAACAAAAAAATTTGGAAAAGTTATTTTTGAGCTAAAAACCGATTTTTTTCCAAACTTTGACACCCTGTAGATATCTCGAAAACTAAGCATTCGCGGACCCTTATTTCTATTAACTTTTTTCTTATTTTAATGAGTATACCTACTATTTATGCTAGAAGTTTGATCCCACTAATCATTAACACCCTGTATAGAGAAATTGAATAGGCGCAGAGCTAACTTGACTGACCCCCGAAGTTAAATGTTAAATGATCACTCAGTATCTAATATATCAGACTACAACATATTTACAGCTTCTAAGACTTTTTACAGAAATAACAAACAAAAAATAATAATTTTAAACCTGGACCTCCTTGTGATTTCCTATCGTCCTAAATTATTATATCATCTACATGTCTGAAGTATTTTATCAAGTACCTACAATATTATTAATTAATCATACAATTATCTACTTCAATAGTTAAAGTTGTAAAAAACAAAAACAGCACTCACCTATTCAAGTACCTAATTATAAGTACTTTTTTCTTGTCAGTGTTTCATCAAGCATCAAACATGAAGTTACTACTATCATATCTCATAACAATTATTCTGGTATATTTTCAACCCACCGATGCAAAAGTCACAGAAGATTGGGACAGTATTGACAGTAGAACAGTACCCGATTGGTACGACAAAGCAAAAGTAGGCATTTTTGTTCACTGGGGCCTCTTCGCAGTACCTGGCTACGATAGCGAATGGTTCTGGAACGAATGGCGAGCGCAAGGTAAAATAGACGTTTTAGAATTCATCAAGCAAAACTATCCTCCAGGATTTACTTATCAGGAATTTGCTAATCAATTTACTGGGGAATTTTTCAATGCTACTGAATGGGCGAGTTTATTTAAACGTGCCGGAGCTAAGTATGTTGTTCTGACCAGCAAACACCATGATGGTTATACTTTGTGGCCTTCGAAGTATACGTATTCGTTTAATAGTGTTGATATGGGACCTCACAAGGACATAGTGAAAGAAGTAGGCGATGCTGTAAGGGCTGAAGGTCTTAGATACGGTTTATACCATTCTTTATTGGAATGGTTCAATCCCTTATATGTTGCTGATGTAGCCAATGGTGGCGCTACAACCGAGTTTGTAGACAACAAGATTTTTCCAGAAATGGTTGAATTGGTTAACACATATCAACCAGAAATATTTTGGTCGGATGGATCATGGGATATGTCAGATGTTTATTGGAAATCTACCAAATTCCTTGCTTGGCTATTCAATGAGAGTCCTGTCAAAGATACCGTGCTAACCAACGATAGATGGGGCAACAATACTAATTGTCTTCATGGAGATATTCATACGTGTATTGACAGGTACAATCCAGGCGTTTTACAAGCTCACAAATGGGAAAATGCTATGACCATTGACTGGCGATCCTGGGGATATAGAAGGAATTCTAACATAGAAGATTATGCTACAACAAAACAACTTATTGAGCTCCTAATTGAAACTGTTAGCTGTGGAGGAAATATTTTAATTAACGTCGGACCAACAAAAGAAGGCCATATTGACCCATTATATCAAGAACGCTTGGTGAGTTTAGGAGAATGGTTATCCATCAATGGGGAAGCCATTTACGAATCACACCCATGGGTTAAATATCAAAATGATACTTTGACCAGTGGAGTGTGGTTTACACAGAAAAATGGCTTCACTTATGCCTCAGTGCTTGATTGGCCGGAAAATAATGTGTTAAAACTTAGAGCTGTTTCTGAGCTAATTAATTCCAACACTAGAATTTATATTTTGGATGGCAATAGAGAATTAAATTTTACGGGAGATAATGGAATAGTTTCCATTGAAATGCCTGATAGGGCTGGTGTGCGAAGCAATGATGCATGGGTTATTAAAATACAGTAGAATGAATGTTGAGAAATAATAAAACATGTTTTCGTTGGGTTGTTGGATGTTTTTATTCCCTTTGCTGATTTTTCATATGATACAGAACCCAGTGATTATTAAATAATTAACCAATCAGAGAACCTAGTGGAAAGGTGCGCCCTAAAGATTAAAACTAAAACTGGGCCACATAATATAATTGTTCAAGTCGCCCACTGAGAATTAAAACTAATATCAACAAAATTCAATTTGCGCCTGTCATAATATTTTTGCTTCTTCCCCTGACGCGATACCTTTTCTGCCGGAAACGTTTTAGAGCGTCCCAAACGGCTATGTTTAATTTAGGAATTGATTGCGGATCTTCTGTAGAACTCAGAATTTTAATGAAAAATTTCCTTTCGTTCCTTAAACGAAGTTTAATAAGATAGTGTTTTTGTAGAATTTAATTAGACTCTCTAGTTTTCCCAAACTTTAAGGTGTTACATGCTAGAATAATTTCGAGTAATCTCTAAACCGCTTTTAATAAGCTTCATTAAAACTTTATTTCTCTGAAAACTGTGATTTAGGTAAAGTTTAGTTTAGTTCAGTTGTGTATAATAATTAAAGTACTTAATGATAAAATCCTCTGCCTCGTTATGCAACAAAACTAAGAAAATTTATGTGTATGTTCTCTATGTGTATGTTTTTTGACATATTTAGTGGAGACGAGGGCGGTTTGAGCGCAAAAACATGCAGATCAACTTTCTGAAACACTGGGTAATATTGTTGAAGTTTGGACAATTTGATGTTTCTGATGCTGGTTTAGAAGGGAATAATGTCACCTGTTACAGAAATGGATAGCTTGAATTAGAATTAATCGAATAGGAAAAAGCTGCTCAGCTGTTTGCAGATTACTTAGGTAAAGTTGTTACCGGTCAAACCGCGATTAAAAAGTCAATAATAAAATTTGAGGAAGTGAGACAGTAAATGGGTAACTAAAACAAAAAAAATAGAAAGAGAGGGTTGGTCGGTGGCTAAAATCTAGAAACAGGACTTCGTGTGAAGGGTTGCCGACTAGCTTCCAATGCGGAGAGGAGTGTGGATCAATTAAATAATTAAATATAGAGCGCCACCTGCTTTTCCCTGCAGTACACGAAGTCAACCGATATAACGAAAGCAGGAAACTTCTACGCAGCACAACCTGAAATATAAAAGTAAACAAAAAGGAAGGGCAGAAGTGAAACGCTTTGCTACAATCAGGGGTGCGATTTTCGAAACCATTCGAGTACATTTCGTACACGAAATTTGATTGACAGCAATGTAAATTAAATGGGGAGCAGTCAAATTTCGTGTACGAAATGTACTCGAATGGTTTCGAAAATCGCACCCCAGGTACGGGTTTGCAATTAGAACCAGAACAGGTTTGACTCTAGAGTAGGTTCGGAGTGGGTTTTCCGAACGCCCTGGAACACTGAAAATTATTAACACTGAAACCAGAACAAGAACAAAATAAATCGACTAGGAGTACCTAACCTTACGTTCTAAAAATAGTATTTACAATAAATTACACTCAACTTGAGTCCATAAATAACGAAGTGAAGAGTATTGTATAACACATAACAGCAATAATAGAGACTTTTTGCACCTCTTATTTTGCCATTCCGCTGTGGTTATCGTTATAATGAGTATGCGCAGTAGCTAAAAAATGTTCGTTGTACTTATCAACCACAACGAGCGGCGTTATTTAAGGAGGAATAACCTTGTGCTTATAGCTATACCTGTAGTTATGGCAAAACTGTATGGGTGCCACATTAAAAAAAAAAAATAGAATAGATGTCATCCTGTTTTGATAAATAATTGATCAAAATCATCTGAAATTCTGAAAAAATAAGTGTAGATTATCATTTTGATGTTATGAAATTGGTTCACATCCGAAGGCGCAGGCGCAGTTCATGGCCCAGAGGCAAAATAGAAATAACGGAAATATGTAAACGTTTGGCGATGCAAAATCTCTGATTTTGAAGGTCGTGGTAATCGTTATCGCCGATAAAGGTAAACATAACTGACCCAAAAACTGCTGTTATTTTAAGGGATGCCAAAAGTCTCTAATACCTGAAATATAAATTAATAGAAAAACTTACTAAATGCAGTACCTTCGTAAATAGCCATTTAACCCCAGTGTACAGGGTGGCCCGTTTAAGAGGGGCCTATACCTTATCTCGAAATCTACTACTGTGAAAAAAATTTAAATACAAAAGTTGTTTCTAATAAAATTATCTACAACTTTTTTGTATTTTTTTTTGGTGTCACTCTACTATATACAGGGTGAACAAATGAAATTTATTTTTTTTAAATAGAACACCCTATATTTTAATACATTTTTAAATAGCTCTTTGAAAGACAAATTCAACGGTATACTGGGCATGTGTCTGTGATATACCGTTTCGAACTTATTAGCAACTATCTTCAGGATTTGGCGTAATTTTCAACAGTCATTGTTACGTTACTCATAAACTTTTTAAACTTTTTTTTGCATGATATTTTCTATAAAATAATGCGCTTCTTCAGATTATAGTCAAATTTGAAATATTTGTTCAAAAAACCCGGTGTTGCCACGTTTTTCAAGCCGAAACGGTGCATCACAGACCCATTTCTAGTATATCGTTGAATTTGTCTTTAAACGGCTATCCAAAAACTAGGAGGTCCCATTTGAAAGAATTGAAAAATTTAACATTTTGCAAAACGTGGCAACACCGCGTTTTTTAAACAAATATTTCAAATTTGACCATAATCTAAAGATGAGCATTATTTTATAGAAAATATCATGCAAAAAAAAGTTTAAAAAGTTTATGAGTAACGCAATAATGACTGTTTAAAATTACGCCAAATCCTGAAGATAGTCGCTAATAAGTTCGAAACGGTATATCACAGACACATGACCAGTATACCGTTGAATAGCTATTTAAAAATGTATTGAAATATAGGGTGTTCCATTTAAAAAAATGAAATTTCCTTTGTTCACCCTGTATATAGTAGAGTGACACAAAAAAAAATACAAAAAAGTTGTAGATAATTTTATTAGAAAAAACTTTTGTATTTACATTTTTTTCACAGCCCTTGTAGATTTCGAGATAAGGTATAGGCCCCTCTTAAACGGGCCACCCTGTACAAGTATTTTCCTGTATTCAGTGCAGTATGTATTTATGAGATATTAGAGAGATATAGATCATTAATTGAAGTTGAAGTAACTATACGTAACCTGAAGGGCTTTATTATTGTAATAGATAACTGCGTCGCTGTGGTGATTTATTCCAACAAGGAGTTGGTAAGGTTTGATAGGTTCCAGATATTGAGACATTACAACACATTTATCAAACCTGAGTAGTCCCTAATCCCTTGAGGGGAACCTGGAGGATTGGATTGATATCTTCCAGTGTTTCCGATGGCCTGGGACTGGATCAGGGTCGTGACATAACAACTGGCCCTGGGCACTAAAGTTCAGTAACTAGAAGTCACTAAAGTTTCCAATTGTCTAGCGGAGGCTGGAGACAGGAGGTACGACTTGAAATATACAGTAAGCTTAACGTTTAACTCTTTACTCAAAGTTAAAGACTATAGAGTGACGACTAAAGGCCTGAAACAAATGGACGTTATGAGACTGGGCGTGGAGCGATAGGTAGGTATGTCCAATATTCGGAATTTAACCATATAATTAACAGAAAACTATACTTATACATAGGCAATAGAGAAACACAGAGAAGACTAATAAGAAAAACCACTTACCAAAATACTTTGGCCTTCAGGAACAAACAATTGATCACGTTGCTCTTTTTCGGCTCACAAAGAAATCCGCGCAAGGCGCTTTGGTGCTAAAATAATGGATTAGCCACCCTATAGGTCTATGAGCGAAAACCTGACAACTCAGAAATCGGCAAAATGTGCCTGAGGAATTTTCCCGTATACTTAATCGTGGAAAGTCCTCGACCTGAATGACCTCTGCTTGTCCCTTCAATGTCCTTTAAAAAGGTTGTGTCAAAAGTCCAAGGTGAAAGGTTCTGGGCATAGGTTCTGGGGAATTTTGATGGTAGATGGGCATGGGACTTATTTAAATTAAGTTGGTACCGGTAATTGACCTTATTCGGAGCGCTGTCAATCAAGTCATCAATTCCATTATTCAACCTCTAACTCGATGATCGAAAAGTTTGACGAAAAGTGTGGCCACAATTATTGGAAAGAAAACAGTGGCTTGACGAAGGTATGCTATTCAGTGAGGCGAATACGCTTATTTCCTTTTATTTTGGCCCAGGAGAAATCATCCCGTAACAAAGTATGTTCTAGCGTGCCGACCATGTGCGGACGAACCCCCATAATAATCTCAACTCAGAAATACCTTCAACTACTCAATGTCTATTTCTAATATTCATTCAGAGTTGAAATTAAACGGATATTATTGACAGAAACAAAAGTGTATAGGGTTTATGAAGAGAACAAACAAACAGAAACACCAGACACCATTTTACCTCAAATAAATAAATATTTATTTATTTATAACAATTTTTAAAAAACGAAACATTAATTTACTAAAAACTTAACAATAGTGTCTTAAAAACAACTTGAAGATAATTTATATAATTTAACCTAAAAGTATATATTTACATTTTCTATTTACAATGTAATTTTTTCTATTAAAAAATATAATAATTGTTGAGTATTAACAAAAACCCTGGTCCAAAGGTAAAATCGAAAACTTGATAGCAACAATTTCATGCTTCATCGCGATTGTGATCTTTTTCCAAAAGAACAATATAATTCAAATGTCACTCAGTTTTACAAAAATGTAAACAGATTGTGTATGTTTTCAAGTACATATTTCAAGTAATACCTATTTTGTTTTATTATCTATTTTTTTGGCACTTGAATAAATGAATTAATATTTAGATAGCTACCTAGTAGGTACATCAAAGCAAAAGTTTAAATGGAATTAGGTATCAGAACCAACAATATTATCAATCTATAAAATGATAAGTTTAAAACTATGACTAGTAAATCCAGTAAACATACCTATAGGTACAGTCCAAGAAATTTGAAGGACATAATTATTCTTCTTATTAGAATATAATTAAAATTCTCTATTACATCAAAAGGTGCATTTGGTTTGCTAAAACGTGCCCCCAATTGGGTGGTTTTTTGCCAACATCCAGAGGATAAAAATTGCCTATTAAACAAATACTTCTCATGCGACAATAAGCCACCCCCCTGGGGACTCACCTTAAGACACCTAATATGGCACAACGTATTCTTTGATTTCTTGAATCGAGACCTGAAACTTTTACTTGTGTTTGAAAAACACCATTTCAGACAGACAAGCTAACACGATACAAATAGTGTACACAGTCACCAGCACAAATCCAGTAATTTTTGATAATCTGAATTTGTTAAAGAATAATGTCAAATAAAGGATAATGGCCACGACTATCAAGGCCATTATTGTATACACAATCGATCCTGATTCGATTTTTATGAAGGCATTATTATTGGTACCCATCAATATGGTTTTGAAGAACCATGGCATCCCTAGGGAGAAGAGGATGTTCATGGTGTTGGCACCTAAGGAATTGGAGACACCCATTTTACCTTCACCTAAAATTTGAAAAAAAGAATTAGATATTAGAGAGATATTGCAGGTGCTTGCCTTATTTTGACCTTATCTGTTATTGTTTTGTATATATTATATGTAATTTTTGATTTTTGTAGTAAACAACGGAACATTGATCAATTTAATTTGGAGTCGCATGCTCGATAACAAGATATATACTGTTCTGATTACTATTTCTCACCTCTTCGCGACATAATAGCAATGGACAACGACTCTGGTAATGAACCTCCAGCTGCTACAAATGTCATTCCTTGGACGGTTGCAGGAATTCCCAAGACACCCCCTAAAAGTAAAAAAATATTATAAACTACACAGAGAAATTTATTTATTTATTTATTATGAAGTTAATACGGCCGAGGTAAAATCTATAGGCTCATTTTTGCACCAACGATTGCACAGTTGAAATTAAGTCGGTCTATCAAGCTTATTTTTGAACACTGACACTGGAGTGGTATTGGCAGTAGTGGATGGTAGTTGGTTCCAGTGAGTAAGCACTTGGTTTGATGAAAATTTCTGGATTTTCTCTGCACAGCTTAGGTTGCTCTTATCTCTTATCAGGGGCCCGATTCTCGTCTCAGGGAGTAGAGCTTCCCGATAGAACAAATGTTTTGTCTTTGTCAATGTAAGCGAAAAGTCAACGAGAATGATAAAGACGAAGAATTTGTTCTCTCGGGAAGCTCTAGTCCCTGAGACGAGAATCGGGCCCCAGATCAGGGTTCCACACCTGACCTGAATATTTAAGTATTGAAGAGGAATGAAGTTTTGTCGGTTACAACAACCGAAAACGGTGAAAATGGAAAATGGAAAGAAAGTTAAGGAAAATTGGAGGGTTGAAATATTTTTGGTCCTGGGCACACCAATGAAAAATCAAAAAGATCTGTGGTGTCATGGTGGCTTAGTTGGTTAGAGCGTAGCACTGGCATTGCTGAGAACGCGGGTTCGAAGTGGAGTTTTTTGGAACTTTTCCCCACAAAGAGGGCGCTGCGCGCTCGGCACTCCATACCTCGCATCATCTCCTATTTTTTGAGCGGGCCAGTATAGTGGCCCAACGTGCGCCATCCGTGGTATTTACCAACGACCGAAAAGGTCACATAAGAACTTTAAAGGGCAACCAGGAACCGTTGAGAAAAGATCTAATGAGAAGAGGATAGGATAGTGGTTTGTCGGCAAAGCTAAAGATAGTGTCACACAGCACGCTAGGCGCGCATGTGGCACGCAGTGTGCTGCGCACACTGAGTTTTAGTTGTAAGTCATGTCCTTAGATTAAGTATTTGTTATGTGTATATTGTTTGAGGGGGGCCTCACTCTCCTACCTATGTATTGTAATATTTTAATTGAAAAATAAAAAGATTTTGAGTTTGAGGTTCGAATCCCGCCCAGGACCCCCCGGTAAAAATTTTGAAATTTGAACATGCTTATTTTGTTCTCCGAGTTTTGCTCCATAATCGGCGAGTTTTGCTCCATTACCAGGAGAGACCTACAGAGCTCACCGGGGAAAGCTAGGAGAGATTTTTGGGAGCTCTGTAGGTCTCTCCTGGTAATGGAGCAAAACTCGCCGATTATGGAGCAAAACTTGGAGAACAAAATGAGCATGTTCAAATTTCTGAATTTTCACTGGGGGGGGGGGGGGGGGGCTAGCGTTAATTCAGCCCCCACCTTATAGGCCACATAGTCTCTCCACTGTAATGGAGCAAAAATCGAAATTACTGGAGCAAAATGAGAGCAAAATTATGGGATAATTGTCATCCAGAAATTTTCTATGGGGTGGGCTAACTTAACTGACCCCACAATGCCATTGATGGAGTAATCTGTTTCTGATTTGTTCTTTCCAAGGTGCAATACGACGCACTTGCTTAGGGGAAGTTGCCAGTCCTCACTCCACTCATAGTCATAAATCAAGTTAGTGGAGAGTGGCTGAGTCAGGGGCAGGACTGTAGATCTTTATGCCATCAGCATAGCTGGCGCACGAGGATTTTATAGGGTCAAGTAGATCCAGCGAGTACAATACATAGAGCAGTGGTGCATGCACACTGTGGCACTCCGCTTAGCACTGGGTGTGACTCGGAAAGAGAGTCAGCAACTCTGACTTGGAACTGTCTGTCTGAGACATAATCCCTGCCACAGGTCCAGCAAGTTACCCCTCATTCCAAACTGCTGCAATTTTATTACGATTCCCCGTGCAGGCACCCTGTCGAACGCTTTGGCAAAATCAAGTTAGATGACATCTACTGGCATTTTCCGGTCTAGAAGCCTGGTCCAGTCATTGAGACTAATTGAGACTTACCAGGAGACATGTAGTTGTACTGCGTTTTAAAATGAAGTCATTTGGGTGTGCGGGAATCAGCTGTTCTGCAGTTGCAAAGTCTCTGACGTGGTCTACTATTATGGATTTTATCATTTTGTCTATAGTGTGACTGATGCCTCATCCAATCAGTTGGAAGTCTGGTTTGCTGGAAGGATATGTTCAATATTTTTGCTAGGGGGTGCAGAAAGTTTTCTAAACATTTTTTGGGCATCAGAGTGGACACATCGTCTATTCCAGGAGAGTCAGCTGCCAGTTGTTTTCAAAAATTGATGTTTTTTTTATCTCTGGTGATTCCTGGTGGTATAGATTTGAAGGGTAGTCGAAATGGGTCCTCCTTCATGAAGACCTTTGAAAACTCATTGGCAAGCATTGTGGCTTTTTCTCTATTATCTGTGCAAGTATCCCATTGACAGTTTTCAGGGTAGGTGTACCCACTTCTGTTTTTAAATTTCATCCTATATATTTGTGCAGCTTTCTGGAATTTTCAAACCTTGTTAACTGCTGAGACATACCAGCTTTGCCTGCTTTATTCACTGTGTTAGGATATTTGATGTACTGTCAGTGCGATTTTATGTTTGAATGATTTTTTTTCGAAAGTGCCTTCTTCTTCGTCTGATTTTTTGCCTTGAGGTTTCAGCACCTGCATTTGCCAATGTTGCTTCGAGTGTGAGTTTTAGTACCTCATGATCAGATTTTCCTATGGAAGAGAGATGTTCATACCTATTTTGTTACGGGGTTTCTGTCTTTGAATATTATAGGGTCAAGTAATGAGGGGTTTTGCCCCTTTCTGTATCAAGTGGGTTTAGTCACAAGCTGATGTAGGTACTCATTTAATAGAGTCTCGCTCAATATGGCAGCTCCATCCCTTAATGCACACAGATCTGTAATTTGTGATGAGATTTTGGGATTACTAAACGTGTTCGTGAAGAGAAGTGTATCATCTTCTATAGAGGATCTCGTTGGACGCGGGACGGCGAGACACACAGTACAGAAGAAAACCCTGGTGAGGTCAGAAGTAGGACCAGAATGTCAGTGCCACCGCAGTTATCGGGTATTTCTACTACATTATAGCTGTTCAAGATATGTTGACTAAGATAAAAGCATACTCCACCGATGCGGTGTGTCAGTCTTTCTGATCTGTATATATTTTAGTTACGGATATCAATTAGTGAGTTGGTTATTGTGTCTCAAGCTAAGTTTCTAAGATCATAAAGATATCTGGAGTGTTGTTTTGGGTGAAGACGGTGAGATCATCATACTTTGCACAAAATGAAGCAATGTTGGTGTAAAAATAGACAGAAAGACCAAGCTGCTTAGTTTTTTGATGTGTCACCTGAGTTTATAGGTAGGATTGTTCGTGTTCGTTTTATGTATTTTATTGTGAGATGCACATTTTCATTTTCGTTGCGCCGCTTCAGATTTTCTCTGAGCAACCATCTGATGTCTGCACTTCCTTATGTAACTGGTTATCATAACCAATCCAAAATGAAACATTAAACCATTGATTTGATTAAGTATTTTTGAAATAATGCAAAAGTCCTACTTACCAACGATAGTTATCATCCAGGACACCATATAAGAATTACCACCGATCCAGAAAATGCACAAAATAAACGTCACAAACCACAATTTTGGGTGTACTTTGGGATTAGGCATGGTACAGCGTAGTGCCATCTTTATGGGCCAAGTATAGAAAAATATGAATTTCGTAAACCAACCTCCTTCCGGTATCCTAAACGGACTCTTTTTGATTGCTAAAAATAACAAAATTCATTACATATCGATTTTTTTTCAATTAAATGTCTCACCTTCTATTTCATTTTGTTCCTCTGCCTCTCTGGCTTTTCTAAATTCGTCTGGATGTTCAAAAGCAGACTTTCGAATATTTTCCGAATAGGTACCAAAAGCTGAAGCAACTGAAGCCCTTACAGAATCTCGATTAAATTCGTGCTCGTGGATTTCTAGAGTTTTACCATTATCAACTGAATATTCAAAACGAAAAAATAAAATAGAAATCATTAAGCGCATTACAGATTTTTACCTGTATCAACCGAAGACCGATTTTTATACTTATCCACTTGTCGTCTAACGAATCTTGATATTCTAGGATTTTGAAACATAACGATGAAATAGAGGAAATATAAGATAAATAACGTCAGGCCTTCGTACCAGTAAATGTAGCTGTCCCACACTATGATTACCAAAGTGGATATGGCCATCATGTAGATGCAGACGTCCCTGGTTACAGGAAACCAATCTAGTTGAATTGGCTAAAAAAAAAAGACAGATAATCAAAATTGTAACTTGAATAATATATTACATTTTACATTATTACCAAATAGATACTGAAAAATTTATAGTAGTTTTCTATTCTGTGAAAATTCATCTTTTATTAGGAACCTTTTCTTCCATTTTTTCATTTAGGTACTTCACAATTTAGGAGGTAGTAGGTACCTATCTAATTATGACCGATATTATGTATTTTATAAATTAATTCGCTTGATAACCACGTAATATTAAAACAATAGTAATTCCAATCAAGAAACTCGTGTAGACACCTATTATTTTTTATTGACAAATTAATCCTGTGTTAATATTGTGATAATAAAATACAAAATAGGTATTATTATTTCTTGACAGACGTTTCAACAGAAGTTAAGAATACTTACCCATGATTTATAATCTTATTTCGCATCGCAAAAATCATGGATATACTTACATATTGAATCCGTCAGAAGAAGAGAAACAGTTTTTTTACCCTTATCTAAGTGCCTCTTTTAACACAAGACTAAACAAACTTTTCGTCGAAAATACTCTATTTTAGATTTCTTGTTAGAGTTCAGATTAGCAAAAATCAGTTGAGAAATTGTTTCGACTTTCTCGTTTCGTCCAAACACAAAGACCAGAAACATTTTCTAGCGGAAGTGCTCTTATTTAATTTTCCAAGGAAGTTTTTCTCGAGTTTATAATAACGGAAGTTGAACGAAGCGATGAGGATATTAAGCTGATAAAAACAGATATTTATTTATGTGGGTTATCTGAGCTTGCTTTTACCGATATCCACTATTTGATTTAATGGAGAATACTTTTCTTTATATTTTTGTTATCAGTGTTACTTATTATATTAGATATTAGCAGTTGGTCAGGATGATCAAGTTGGAATTCCGCTAATGACTGACACGTATTGTCACATTATTTTTAATCTCAATATATTTAGAAATTTGAATAGAAGCATTCATTGACTTTTATTGGGGATAAAATTTCTTTTGTTATCATCAGAAGTGGGATTGTTCTCCGTGCATTGTAAATAATATTAAATAAAGTCAGTACAGTGGTGTTAGTGAAGAATGGAGGAACAAAATCAGCTTCGTCGTGACAGTGAGTCACCTGAGTATAGTGATCCCGAAAAGAGTGCGTATTCCATCGAAGAATGGCTGAATGATGCAAAAAACCTCAAGGACGAGTTGAATGTAAGCGATAACCTAATGATAGCAAAGGCAAGTGAAGCTTTGAAGAATCACGCATATCGTTATTATTGCGATTGGAGACCTCTATGTCGAAGTTGGACAAATTTTTGTGCTGATCTCATCGTTGCGTTTCCCGATCAAGAAACGCCGGGCGCTCATACTTTCAAGGCTGCTACAATGAGAAGTCATGAGTGTGAATATGGCAATCAAAAACTATGTAGCATCAGCTGGTTCCATAATACATTGTCGTGGAATAAAGTTTTAAGTATAGTCGAGTTCAAATTAGATCATACGGAAGCACGTGCTGCCATACAGATTCAAAAACCGGAATCAAAACGTGAGCTACTGAAATTATTGAGTGACATTGAAAAATTGAAACATCGGAACATCAGATATGACCGACCAACAAGTGAAATTTTCAAGGGAACATGTTTTAGATGTGGCAGTCATGGTCACCAACAAGGTGTATGTCCTACCATACGGAAAAATGATTCTTCACACCAGGAAAATAATGAGAATCATAAGAAAGCTACTTCTGCTAATATTCCGACTTGCAGTCATTGCAAAAAATTGAGTCACACTAAGCCGAATTGTTGGTTTAAACATGGAAAACCCAAGAAAGCATATGTAATGAAAAAATAACGCCATAGAATGTGACACCAATAACGACATTAGTATGCGATAACCAGGCTTTATCATTCGCATATCTCATCGATAATGGCGCCGATTTATCGATTATAAAGCACTCTGTTGTCAAGAAATTAAATGATGTGATTAGGCCAAATGAAGACGTTAAGTCGCATACTGGACGTCCGACAGGATTGTGGCAACATGGTGAAAACGCTGATGATATACAACACACTTGGCATATCTACTACCACTAGTAAAATCCCAAGGATGCACTCAAATTTTGGTTATAATTGACTCATTTTCCAAATTTTGCCGTTTCCAAACAATTCCAAAGAAAACTTCTGAAGATTCGATACGTGCATTGTTGCAAGTTTTTGAAGAGTTAGGAATTCCAAAACGTATTGTAGCTGATAGAGTAGCTGCATCATATTGCAACTGTAGTTCCACGTGGAAATGGACAAGTTAAGCGGGTAATGCGTACTCTTTTTAACTTACTACGAGCTACGCTCACAGACAAGAAAGAAAATACATGAACAACTGTATTACCTGCAGTAGAAAACAATTTGAATTCTACAGTTCACTCTATAACTGATTATGCACTGACAGTATTGCAACTAGGATAAAATCCTAGGCTAGCGGCTACTCAGCAGTTTTTGAGAGATGTGTAGGTGACCGATAACTTCATCGATCCAGACAAAGCTGTAGCAGAAACACAAGGCCGAATAACAAACAATGCAAATAAGCGAGCTCAGCATTTTGACGCGACTCGTTATAGTTCAAATTTATTTAATGTAGGAGATTTTGTAGCAGTCGCAGACTCTCGGCTGGCTGGAAAATTGAATGAGCGATATGTTTTACAGAAGTAAGGAAGGCGACGAACGATTGTTGTTGCTCATGAACAGTTAAGGTCGTGGCCTGCCATTGAGTGAATAAACAGTGTACTGAGGAAAACCACCTAATTAAAATATTATTTCTTCAAACCTTAACTTTTCAAAAAAAAACGTTTCTGAATAAAAATAAATGTTGCAACCATGTAATACGCCGTCAAGAGACAGAAGAGAATAGGCAACTAGACTACAGAAGAAACTGGGACTGGGTCCCTTCGACGCGTGTCGCGTGTCTGTAATTATTCATTATTCAATTTTCATTTCTATTTTGCAATAAAATTGATTGTTCAATCCAATTTGTTATTAGTGTGTGTGTAAGGAGCGTTCACAGGTTGGTGGATTAAATGTTATTTTGTTTTTGAGAGTTCAATTTATGCAAGTCCCTATTATTGTGTTCATTTTTATGTATTTTTTGTTTGTTTATAACATTTTTTATAACATGTGCATTGTTCATGTATTTAACCAAAAAACCTAAGAAATTATGTGCTGTCTTTTTGTGCTGAGATTTTGATTTTGTGGATTTAGAGCGTGCATTAGAGCTTTGTTGAATTTACTAACATTTTCCTACCCTGACGAGAGAATATCCTAACAAATTGAAATAGTCAATCTAGAGATATTGGCTCAAAAACAACTATAGCTGAGTAGCTTCCCGCATGGGACCTCAGTATCCGCTGGGAAACTGGCTAACTAACAAAAAAACTCTTCAGTATTGAATATAGGTAGTGTTGATTGAATGTTGAGTGTGTAATTGAAATTTTAGCACAAGAACAAGACCTAATTTGAACTTTTACTGAATTAAATTATTGAATTATTGACTCACAATTATTATTTAAAATGACACGGTATGTTTCGATTTTTGAGGAATGTTAGATCGAGGGTTTCTCTGCCGTTCTTTGTCCCCTTGAGAATTCTAGGACGAGAACGGTACGATTTACTTTAATAATAAAGTAGACGTTTCACAAATTTTTCGTTTCTTTTACATATCACAACTTCCCTTAAATTTCCCTATTATTTGCTATGTCGGGCGCATGTCCAGTAAGTAAAATTGAGTAAGTTTCCACAACGTAGGTCCTATTTGTTTTTCATTTCATTTTTCAGAAAATTTGTTGTTTAAAAGGTAATAAAAATTCTCATCGTTCAATCTTACTGAGCGAACCCGGTTATGTTATACTACAGTACGTATAGTCCGACAAATACCATTTTAAAATTACGTGATATTGGTGGCAAAAAACGTATGTCCATTGATTATGTCGTTGATATCACCTACAAAAAGCTTCTAGTGGTTAATTACTATTGAATTTTAAGTTATGTTCCCAATAGCATTTTACAAACGCGTTTCTGAAGTAGTATTGACCAATCAGATGGGAATTTTAATACTTGCAATTGTTGTGAGACTCACTTTTGTCGCATCTGCTGTCCATTGTAATACATTCTGAACTTGAATTGGGTACCCGATTTCTATTTGCTTCTTTTCGAGTTGGAAAAAGGTTAATTTAGTCAAAATTATTAGCTGTGTTTGTTCGTTGTATCATTTTCCAAAATTTCTTTGACAAACTAATTGATGACAGTGACGGATTCTATTTCAGGTAAGAATATTATGAACAATAATTAGACACCAATTTTTTTGTCAATTTTGCTATCACCGCTGTTTGAGATGTATTCAAAATGGTATTTGTTGGACTATACTTATCGAATGTAATACCACAAGAGGTTTCAGGATTACCGGATAATACTTTTACCTGTCACGAAACGCGTTACGCAGAAACACCACGACTCCGAAGGAGGAGTGGTGTTGCTGGTAACGCGTTGAGTGTCAGGTAAAAGTATTAGGTAATCCTGAAACATCGAGTGGTATTCAAAAGGTTATACAACGAACTAAACTTTAATACTTCAAAATTTAAACAAAATTCTATAATAGAAATTTGCTATAAATGCCACCAAGCGCGATAATCCCAAGGCTTATCACTTCTTAAGCCTCTCGTGTCATATGGAAATAATGTACAGTGAGTTGTATAACCTGCTTAATTTTATTATTGCTAACTCAATGTTGAAAAAATGTGTAGGTAATCCATGTTGTATTATTAGTTAACAAAAGATATCAATAAAAAAAGAAGGATAGTGGCAGTACCACTATACCTGAAGAGGTGCAAGTACCACCTAGATAATCAAATTTAAAAAAAGGATGGTGGCAGTACCACCTAGATAATTAAATTCAAAAAGAAGGATAGTGGCAGTACCACCGTACCTGTTAAACTTAATATTAAAAATGAATAGTGGCAGTACCACATGCTGACATTGTGGAAGTGTACCATGCGACAAAAAAAAAATGTGTTAAATAACATGGCAGATCCACATGGATAAAAATGAAAAAAAAAAAAAAAAATTGGCAGCACCACTATATTGGACATATGGGTGCTCGTTCTTTCATATGTTGCGTTTCACTCTAGAGTCTAGATTGTTCATGATTCACAAAATCAACAAGAATAGTCATGACAGAAGTTCTGTTTTCTGTTCCGTAATTTTTCAATTCTAGCTGACAAAGAAAAAACAGACTGTGTGAAGACATCATGATAAGATTCGAGGCGAGGACGCCCCGATCTCAGGATGGCCATGTTATCAGTGTTACTTATTATATTAGATATTGGGTATCTAATTTTCATCCTAATGACAAATTTCCCCTACTTATTCCAAACTGTTCAGTTGGATTATCCAAGAATTGTTTTTAGTTAAATAATTGTTGTAAGGATGATTATCCTAGGTATCAAAAGAGACTTTTTTGATAATGATTTCCACTAAACGATTCTTGAGCAATTGCACTTTCCGTTGGCGAACTCAGTGTTTTGATCCTTACCCTTATAGCAGCCAAAGATCCAATAGAAGCCACTCCCAGGGAATTGAACATAGACGATCCGACGATAGTTCCTATTCCCAATTCTGAATTGATTACAAACGTTGATATTATATTCGTGAATAATTCTGGACATGATGTGGCCACTGACATGAAGGTGGCAGCGCCTACATCCTAGAAAAAACGTTATATCTGTAAATCTTAGAATAACATTTTCGTAAAATATATGTTAAGACTTGCAAAATATTAAATTTAAATTTAATCTCTAGGAATCTCATCTCAATGCACCAATTTGGTTAAGCTTGAGGAAGGGTCATTTATACTTTTTAATCCAAAACATATTTGGGAAATTAGGTCTACCCGCTCTTTTTCTTATAATAAAAGGAGTAAAGGCGAATACATAGCATTGCAACTTAAAATCAAAAATCCATTTTTACACTAGCTTTAGAAATAATTCTGAACAAATAAATTTGCTAACCCTTGTTGACTATAAGCTAGATAGGTACCTACTTACTGCAGAAATATTTAGCACTTCACATAATCTCTCGATTGACGGTAAAAAGTACTTGTCGCAGACAACGGCCAAAAGGGTAAAGCAGTAGATGGCCACAAGCAAGCAAAGCACTACACCACCATTCTTCAGCTGTTCGTCCGTGAGAAACGGTGGAAAGTCGTCATCATCTGAGTCATTACTGGCTCCATTGTCTTCAGTGAGATTCGCTAACGAATTGTTCATTGGGTGCGGAATGACGAAGGGGATGAAACTGAAAAAAAAAATTGTATTTCTGGGGATCAAATGTATTACCATTGCACATCAAATGTTGACTTTACCAATGTGAGAGTGGAAATTGGTCTAAAAGCATAGATATGGCTCATGTTGCGTTAGTACTAGTGAAATTGGTTGAGAGCATAGGGTGAGAAGAAGCATTAGTTCAGAAAGAAACATGTTTGTGGCACGACTGAATGAAATAATGAAGCAGAAGAAGGAAGGAAAACTTATTTGGTAGTCACTTGGCAAGACCACACAAATGCGCTAATCTGGCATGGAAACAGTCAGTCAGAATGAGAGAGACTCCTTGCAACATACGAAAGTGATGGAGTATACGAGGAGATCGAAAGAAGGTATTCACGGAGTTCCAATTCTGGCTCGACATTTTTACCGACAAGAATTTATGACATGGATATGGGGAAGGGAACTTACGGACAGGAATTGACCGATAAATATTTCTCTTGTGTTTTCATCTCGTATAGGTCGGTGAAAGGGATTGAAAGAAGGTGGGAGGAAGCGTGAGAAATGAAATATAAATAAGGTCGAATACAACCTAAAAGACCAAATAAGTGAGGAGATCGGTAATGAGAATAAGCAAGGAAAACTGCTAGCGGATGATGAGAAAGAATATCTGGAGATAAAAGAGTAGAATCGCAGATTGTAGTTCCAAAGAATCCCTCCCTAAGTACTTTTGGAACCTGCATATTCTAAGCATGTTAAAAAAATATCCATTACGTTTTAGGAGTGGATGGGTTATGTGGATGAAAGGTTGGCCAAAGAATGTTTCTGCTAAGAATAAACAAATCGTACAGGACAGTAACTATCGAAAGAGTAAATTTGGTGAAGTTGGAGAACTGGTGATTTAGGTTATTGACATAGAAAATTAAACTTGGAATCAATAGCAATAATATCTTTTTTCCTCGGTCTTCAGACCACATGATTTGCACTGTTGAATCGCTATTGGATGAGGTTAGCTGGAATGGATACGGGATTTATAATTTCAGAATTCTTACCTCCTATGTCTATAAGTCCTATTGAACAAATACATAGATGTTGGTCCATTTTCACTACTATCCGAGCTGCCGATAGCTTCGACTTTCTGTGCGGTTTTGGAAATTCCTGCAACGAAACACATAGAGATTAAATATCAAAACAATAACATTGTAAAAAGATCAGACAATCAAATATATACACGTTTACCGAGAAGTATTTGTTCCTAAAATACTGCCTAGAGAAAATCTCAGGTATTTTCCTATTGTCAATAAATATCTACACATTGCATTTTATTATTGTCGGTATGATTTTATTAGTTTTGTTGCGAAAAATCCATATTGTTTTTATTGCTTCTCGGATAATTGACTATTATGCTAATTTAGACGATAAACTGAGGATCAAATGAAATGAGGATTATTATGGATTAAGTTAAAAAGGACATAAATCATAGGAAAAACCCATAAACCATTTTAGTGCTGCCTTTTATTTTAAAAATTGCGACAAATGTTATCCAATTTCATGACATTTGGTTTATGCCTTCATCAAAGTCGAGTATTGATTGACAAGTACCTCAATAAAAGGCCTAAAGAAAATTTATTGGGGTTAGTTTTTTTTTATCCGGTAGTTTTGTCTGATTATTCAGCTTGGTTTCTATGAATTGAAGATGGATAATAGCATATTCTTCAACGAGCATATACCTAATAATAGCCATTATTTGCGGGTAGAAGACTATACTTTATCTTCGAACTTTTTGAAAGAAAATCATTAGTTTTTGTAAGAAATAACAATCATCAAAAGTCTTATTTTTTCTAAGGCCGCCGTAAATGGCAAACTGTGATTGGTTGATTTTTCGAAACTTATTTTAAGGTCTTTAAAAAAAACGGCACATCAGAATTAGCTCAAATTTGGCATAATAGTTATTTATGATATAAGTGTTAAAAGTACATTTTTAAGGCACGCATGTGAAAGTTTGCAGAATGAGCGAAGCGAATTCTGCAATTCACATAAGTGCCTTAAAAATACTTTTAACACAAATATCATACAATATTTTTTCTACAAACGGCAATAACAAGCAATAACCAGTGACAAATTGGATTTTTAAATGAATAATAAATTGGAAGCATCTTTCCTACGTAAAATTATTGAATTTGATATTTGTCAAAAAATTCAAACAACCAGCACCTTGTTTTACAGGTAATGAAATGTCTCGTCAGTTTCTTGAAAGTCTGTCGTATGGTCTATCGTGGTCAGTAAGCTTTTTGCTAAAAATGCAACGAAATACACAAGAAAAAGAGGGTTGCATCAATCCCTTGAAAAATATAGAGGAGGCGGCCGATGGAGCTTCCTCAGTTGTTCAAATTTTACCAATAATATTAATGTAAATAATTAAAAATACAAACTTTTTTTGACGTTTGCTTTCAAATTTTGATGTTTCATTTTTAACACTAGTGCCTTAAAGACTTTTAACACTAGTGCAATAAAGTAACATTTTTAATGCTTCGAGGGGGTGTTAAAAATTGCATTTTTAACACGTTTGTAGAAAAACATTATTTGATCGATTATCTACAATTCCTTGTTTTGGTTTTTCGATATTCAGCCTTTTTTTTTAAATACAAAAATCATATTCGCAACCAGCAAAACAATTAAATGTGTTGGTGGTTGCATATTTGCATGTTTATGAAGCTTGGATCTGTGAAAAGCATATTTTATTGATTACCACGAAAAACTAACAAAAGCCAATTGTAGATAATATATCAAATAATGTTTATGCCAAAGGATTTTGGAAATTATTGCGGATTTTTTGAGATGACCTTAAAACGAATTGGTGAAAACAGTTCAAGCAATTTCAAGTAGATGGCGCCACGGCAAAAAAGCTACATTGGGAGCATCATAATTGTATATTTGTCTTCCCCTGTCACTAAGCCTTTCACCGAGAAACAGATTTAGTTTTGGACAAAAAATAAAAAATTGAACCGTATGTGTAGAGTGACGCAGTCATCATTTTCAAAAACTAAATTTAAACATGGCGGCCATTAACGCGGCCTTAAGAGGGGCGTCAGATAGGAGCCAGCGCGCCATCTTTTGGGCTTTATGTCATACATTAAACATTTTTTAATCACAGGTGTTCAAATTCTCTATAAGTGATTGACTTTTTTACAAGTAGATGGCGACATCTTCAATATCAATTCGTTAAGACAGTAATTTATAGTGGACTAATAATTTTATTCAGATGCAAATGAAATAATAGTATTTCACATTTTTAGCTAGTTTTTACTAGTTTTTACTGGCGTTTGAAAGAAGTGACTACCCATCCCGAACTCAGCGACATCTTTAAGAGTAGCGCTGAACACACGTTTGGTTTGAGTCTCTCCTAAAAATGACAGCAATCACCTGCTCGTTTCGCACTTTTGGCAGATTTTGATTAATTTTGGAATAAAAACATCATAAATTTTCGGAAATTCTGTTCTATTCATTTATTCCAGCAATTGACAATCCGAAATTTTGGAAATTTATTGTTGGTGAGCTACTCTATATGTTTATCCTTTTTTCATTTAAATCCATGACCAAAATTTGCATATTGTTGTCAACAAAACTGTCAATATTTCTACTATTTAGACTGCGTATTTTGCAACAAAAAATGGAAGAACAACTACACCAATCTATTATTGTTATGAACATAACTTCATTTTACTAAAAAGTGGTCTAAATTTGGAATTGAACAGAAATTTGTGAAGGTCTGTAAATGACATTTTATTTAAACGCCTTTCTTAAATGAAAGTTTCGTGATCTGACTAGACGGTCTGTGAGTAGACGTCAGTCATGTTTTGTTTGTATTGTCTCGTTGCTGCCCGTATATTCCGAAAATACGGAGAATTTGATTGGCCGATAGGCCGTGGATTCCGGAATTCGCATATCATTAATAAATGAATTAATGAACTTCCTGTGAATTTAAAAGTTTTATGGAAAAAAAGTAGAAATATCAATAAAGTATTAGAATAAGAGAAATAAGAATACAGAAGACTGCAAGAAACTTTAACAAGAATCCGAAGGACTTCAGAAGAAAAAACCCATAGGAAAAACGACATACAGAAGATCAAAATTTCAAATGCATAATAAAAACGAGAAATAATTATAGAGACAATCGGGCATTCTACAAATTTATTTATTTATTTATCAGGTATACACCTTGCAAACACTCAGAAAGTAATTACGTGTATGGGATGACAAAATAAAAATTGCAAACAAAACAAAAATACGCCTACATACTCACATACAACAACAATCTAACATAATCATTCTGAATAGGATTTGAACTTATTCTATGGACATATAATATAATATCACTATAGACATCCATGTTACGCACGATTCACTTTGCAATAGTACCTCTCTTAATTTCATTTACATTTGTGTTGAATATATCTATACTATTTTCTCTTAAAGTACGATTGCGATCTGACAATATCCGGTGTACAGGAGAGCAGCTTCTGGGACTAGTTGAAAATACATTGTTTTGCCTAAAGTCTTAGGTTAACCTTAGGGACATAAAATGAGATAAGGTTAATCAAGAATGAATCTTCATATTTGATGCTGTTTATTATGAGAAATATGAACATGAAAGATTGCACAGACCTTCTAGTGTATAAAATGTTAAACGTTTCCAACATATGTTTATACGATAATAATATCGGGAAGACAGGAAAGATGTTAAATTTTTTTAAGTAAAGGAATCTGAGAAATTTCTTTTGAACCCTTTCTATCAAATCAGAGCTACTCTCCGTTGTCGGTGACCAGATCACAGAGGCATACTCCAGGTGTGGTCTAACGAGAGCATTACATAACGTTAGTAGAGTACTCACATTCGTAAAATCTTTTGTATTTCCAATTAGGAAACCCAATATTCTATAGCCCTTTTTAACAATTTCATCGTAGTGGAAACTGTAGCTGAAATTTGATTGTATTGAGACTCCAAGATCCTTGCAGTGATCTCTTTTGTCCAATTCATGTTGAATTATTCTAATATACATATTTCACATTCGATTGGATTTTGACGTCTAGTAAAGGGGACAGAAAATCACTTTCCTACGTTTAGAGACATTTTGTTTTTTCCGAACCATGTAGCTACGCTGTTTAGATCTTCTTGTAGTTTAGTGCAGTCAGAGACAGAAGCGATCACTCTTAACATCTTGAAGGCGTCAGCGAACATGAGGCATTCGGTACTTTCACACAGGCAATCAGGTAAGTCATTTATAAAGACAAAGAAAAGTAAAGGGGAAATATTACTTCCCTGTGGCACTCCAGATGTCGCCATATATCCCTCTGATAGTTCTCCACCCACACGAAGATTGCATGGCCTCGATGATAGGTAGGTTTTCATTAAATTATAAGAACGTTGAGAGAAACCAGCGTTGACAAGTTTTTGCAATAAAGGATCATGGCTGACTTTGTCAAAAGCTTTTTCTGCATCAGTGAAAATAACATCCATCTGTCGATGGCTAGAGAAATGGAATTTGTGAAAATGCAGAAGTTTGTTACCGTAGATTTGCCCTCTACGAAGCCATGCTGTTGCGCGACAATTTTTTTGCCCACATGATTATTAATAAAATAACACAAAATTGTTTCAAATATTTTTGACAAGGAACTTAAAATGCATATTGGTCTATAGGTCACAACTTCATTAATATTGCCCTTATTGTGTATTGGTACAACCACCGTTTCCTTCAATCTATCTGGAAAGATACTTTTCTCTACACACAAATTATACCTACAACAGAGATAGGGGTTTGGTTGAAATATCCACACATCCCTTATATAAGTAAGAAGGAATATTATCGGACCCAACACTTTTTTTAGGTTTTAGTTTCTTATAATTAAATCATCAAAGTAAAGGCCCATGCACTCCTCCAAGGTCACCAAATATTTCAAAGTTCTTTCTTTGGAAGACTTCAGGCGCAGAATAAATGCCAAAAGGCAACCTAAGAAATCTATAACGCCCAAAAGGCGTACCTATTGTTCTATAATCCCCCACTTCTCCGTACCAGGTTGTTTGGCGTCAACTTCAAACGCGGATTGAAAAAATTGCGCGAAGGCATTTGCTACTTCAAAGTCATCAAAAAATTTCATTTCCTCATAGGTAACCTCTTTTAGAATACCCGAACTTCTCTTCCTAGAATTCATGTAGCCCCAAAAACTACTAGGATCTATATTTGCATTCTGTTCTATTTTCTCAATATATTCTAAGTATTCGCATTCGGTTTGTTTTTTGATGAGTACCCTTATGTGTTTAAATTCAGACAAATGTGCATTCCTGTTTTTGTGGAATATCTTTTTTTGTCTTATTTTTCTTATCAAGTCCAGAGAGAACCAGTGTGGATACTTTAAACCTGCAGTTCCCCTACATTTTCTCCTCGGGATACTTTCATCGAGGCACATATACATTTTGTCATAAAAATATGACAGAGCTCTGTTGGGGTCAGATAGAAGCTCCATATCTTTCCAGTCCAGTAGAATTTATAAAAGTCGCCTTTGGCATAATCATACTTATATACCTACAGGTTTTATTCTATATGTAGTGTTGGTATTATGGCCCACATTTATACATATTGAGGGATGGTACCTGTCCTCACTTAATAAGGGCATTTCACATCTAGAAACTGAGATCAAAGATAGGTTACTTATTACTAGATCTAGTTTTCTACTCATAAAATTTTCTATATTATTAATTTGACTTAGGTTGTTCAGGCTTAAAGAGTGAGTTAGTAGGGTACTTTTATCACAGCTATAGTTATTTAGATTCGATATGTTGAGCTCAGGCAAGTTAAAATCACCCACAATTCAAACATTTATATCGTCCTTCAAATAAGAATCCAAAAATTCAAGATGAAATAAGATTCAAGAAATAAGACAAATATGTATTTATATTCAGTAAAAGCACAACCATATGAAATAATGGAACAATAAACCAAAATGGCATGGAGAGACTTGACAGACAACAAGCTTGCTGGGGAGGATGACGATGAAGAAAGAATTGAGATGGGCAAAAAATATATAATTAAATCTGTGCGAAGTTTATTCGATAAATGCGTTTTAGAAGGGACAAACCCAGAAATCTTGGAGAATGCGATAATAGTCGTTATACATAAAAAGAAGAAATAGACTAAGACCCCAGGATGACATAAAAAGAATCGCTTGAAATTGGAAAAAAAAAATTAAAAAACCTTCCGAGAGCAGTATAGATAGAATGAACGAATTAAACTGACGATGATGATGGATATTATAAAATGGAAAGGGTAGAAAGTTTAACGGAAAAAAGAAAATCTGCTGATAAGAAAAAAAATCTACTATTGTGGAGTGGGGTATTTATTATAGCATGACGTATTATGCAGTTTTGCAATAAGTACTATCTTTTAACACTTTCAATAGGCATAGAAAAATCTAACATAAACTTATTTTAATCGAGTTTTAATCTCCGATGTATAACACAATTTTGGCGTGATTGTGATTTTTTGCAGACGCCTGAATCAGACGCAAGCCCCAAAAAACGCCCCGATAAAATTGTTTCACACAAACATCTGCTCATTGAGAAACAAGCAAAATCCACTGGAGGCTGTCTTGACTGAAGAGGCACCGCATATTGTGTGTCTGACTGAATACTGGATGAAAGAGGATAAAATCAAGTTTCAACAACTGAATAACTATGGCTGCACAGCTCAATTTTCACGAAAGCTCTCCCCTAGTGGTGGTTCTGCTATCTTCACTCCAGATTCATTAAATGTTCAGCCTGTAATTTTAGTGTTGAAAAATGTATCGAAAGTTGCTGTGTTTTTATTAATAAATTAAATCTATATGTTTTAGGTCTCCTATGGGTTGCTTTGACACTTTTTTAAGCAAATTTGATGATCTCCTAAGAAGGTTTGATAAACAAAATCATGTCGTATTGGCTGGGGACTTCAATGTGCATTTTGAGACTCCTCAAAGGGTAGCAGTGCTACTCTGTGATCTATTGAAAAGCTATGGCTTCGAGCACAAAATTGCAGGGCCCACTAGAGGTAACTCATGTTTGGACAATATTTTTATTAATTTCACTTCCAATGTCTTAAACGCTCACTCCATTGAATTCGAACTTTCAGACCACAAATCTCAGTTATTAGCATTTGAATTGAATTTAAATCACAGTTTTATACATTTTGAACTTAGACAGTTCAGACCGCTCACTCAGACTGGTATGTTTAATTTTTATAATCTGATTGAAGCTTGCTCATTTGACTTTGTTGATGATGGTACCTTGGATGCAACTATGTACTAAATTTGTGAAGTTGATTGAAATACTGGAGAAGTCTTACTTGCATTCCTTTCCACTAAAGACCTTTAAAGTTAGAACCAATGACCCTGGTAATGGCTCTTGGTTTGACAACAATTTAAGGATTATGCGTGATCGACTTAGGTTGCTTTGTAAGATCAGTAGGCAATATAAAAGTCCCTCTGCCATTCAAGAGTTCAAATCCTATAAAAGAACTTATATAAATGCAATTAAAACAGCTTATAATGATAACATAATTCTGTCCGAAAAAAATCCCGTTAAAGCAATGTGGAAAATCATAAACAAATCGAGAAATGTAGACTCTCGCGAAGAAGTTAGCTCGCTTCTCTCACCTAGTGATTTCAATAAATAGTTTTGCAGCATTGCACAGGATCTCACTAGCAAGATTGGTCCGAGCGAGCTTGGTCCTTTACATCACCTAAACCACATGATTTCTCCACCTAATATTTTCAACTTTTCTCCTGTATCCTGCAGTGCAGTTAGGGATATCATAGACAACATTAAAAATAAGGCCAGCAGTGATATCTTTGGTTTGAGCATTAAATTGATCAAATTCATTTAGAATATTATTTTCATTCCCCTACTAGATTAATTAATTCCTGTTTGTGCCAAAATGTTTTTCCTCTTTTCGTACCTGTCTTTAAAAAGGGTGACAAAAATGAAGCCACAAATTAAAGGCCCATCTCATTTCTGCCGGTATTATATAAGATTGTGGAAAGATACCTTTGAGGTTGGTGAAGTTCTTCGAGGAGAACCGATGCTTTACTGAATGCCAGTTTGGTTTTCGAGCGGGCAGATGTACTACATTGGGTATATTGAATCTCATTGCCGATATTCTGGATTCTTTTGACAGTCTCCAATTTAGTGCTGTGCTTTTCTGTGACCTAAGTAAGGCATTTGACTGTGTTTCCCATGAAATCGTGCTGAGCAAGCTAGTACACTATAATTTTGGTACAGACAGTATTAAACTCATAAATTCTTATCTGGAAAATAGATTCCAAATTGTCAGTGTGGGTGGGGTGTGTTCTGCGGAAAGGGTTGTAAACTTAGGTTGTAAATATAGGTGTGTCCCAAGAGCCTGTCCTGGGGCCGATTCTATTTTTAATCTATATATAAACCACAGTCTCCATGTTAACGGAATCGGTTGATCAGGCAGTCTCACAGCTTGAAGCCACTCAGGATAGAGTGAGGGACTGGTTTAATGCTAATAAGCTGCTCCTGAATGAAGACAAAACAGAGAGATTGATTTTCTGCCTCAGAGACTCTAGAGGTATTAATGAAAAAGGGAAGATCGTTCGATTTCTTGGAGTGCTCATTGACCCCCCTCTAAGATGACATGCGCAAATTGATCAAGTTTCAACAAAGCTTAGACTTGTCCTTCGTTATCTCTCCCAGAGTGTCTCAGATAATGTTCTGAAAACTTTCTACCAAGCTATATTTCACTCTGTTATGACATATGGTATTTTGGTTTGGGGTCACTCCCCCCTTGTGGCCAGACTTTTGGATTTCAGAGAAAAGCTATCCGAATCGTAGCTGGGTTGGGCTTAAGGGAAGACTGCAGACAGGCCTTTGGGAGTTTAAATATACTTACTTTACCATCTCACTGCATACTTGAAAATCTGTTGTATGTGAAGGACAATGAGAATAAATTCGGGGTGCATGGTGGAGTCCACAGCTATGACACAAGACAGAAAAATTTGATCATCCCAGCTTATCATAGGTTGAAAAGGTGTCAGGACGGTCCGGACTATCTGTCAATTAAATTCAATAACATGCTTCCGAATTCCATGAAAAGCTCACAACGGGGCAAATTCAAGAGTAAGCAACTTTTGTGTTCAAAATGTTTTTACTCGTTTGAAGAGTTCCTTAGGTATAAATTTTAGACGTGTCCTTTTGACAACAAACTTTGCTGTGATTTGTATTCTACTGTCTTGTATTTTAATTGTATTTTAACTGTACTGTTTCTAAAGTAAGCTTGCGAATGTGTAAATATTATAAGGTAGATACGTTTCTGTCGTTTCTGCTTTTTTTCCGATGCAAAAACTGGATTTTTGTACTTGTAGGGACGTCAAGTAATCGATAATATTGCATTTTGAATGAGATTTAATGGATTGCAAATTAGTTTTCAAAGTAGGTATCTTTATAATATTTCAAGATAAATCTTTATTGTATTCAAGTGAAAAAAATGAAAGTATCCCCTTCAGCACTGAAAGTGTTTCAAGTGTTGACCTTTGATTATTGTTCACGTTATCTTATGTAGGGATAGAAGCAAGGCTGGGAAGTTATTTCCTTTCTACATATTTTTTTTCCATTATCGATTGAAAAAATACTTGTTAATGAAGAGTTTCAATACCTACTTGAGGACGTTTTAAAAAAATACGTATTGAATGTTTTCTTTTCTGTGTTTTTGCGATAGATTTTTTTAGACATTTTTTGATTATTGAATGACTTTTATTTGAAAATGTAATTTTGCATCTTGTTATAATATGAATTTGAAAATCTACTTAGAAACTTTCTACATAAAAATACATTTGTCATCAACTTTGTTGATTGTTTCAAGCACTTTTACAGTAGAAATTTGAAAGTTATACAGGGTGTCACGAAAGGTTTGTTACAAACTTCTAGGGATGGTAGATCTCGTAAAAATTAAGTTTTTTTTTTGATAAACATATGTCCGGAAATGCTTCCCTTTCTAGATACAGGGTGTTAAATTTTGCAAAACAAAGCCAATTTTTTTATTAATTCTTAGAAATGCGTTGGACGAATTAAATGAAATTCTCATAGTTTGTTGACACCTTTATGAGGTATCTTTTGCACTGCTCAGAGTTGACCCAGTAATTCCAGGGACGCGCCACAGGTTCTGTCGGATGGTTTTTTGCACGTAAAACATCGTCCAGTAGATTTATTTTCAATTAGGATATGTTTTTTGAATAGAACACTTAAAGATACAACTTTTTTGTCTCTTCATTTTTTTCCGTATGCTGCTTTTTTTTCGAGATAAAATATAAAAACCATTTTAGGCGAACCACGAACATCACTGAGTTCCATAAATTATAAAATAAATTGCCACAGAATTACCTGAAAATTTACCAGGCTATTTGTTGCTTAGAAATAAACAAAAAACTTTTTTCTACTACCGTGCGTAAAGTACTCACTTTACGCACTAGTGCGTAAAGGCATTCACTTCACACACTAGTGCGTAAAGTAATGTCAATGACAGATGCCGACGCTATCAATTTGGTATTTTCCTGGTAAATTACTTCACGCACTAGTGCGTAAAGTGAAAATTCTTTACGCACTAGTTCTTAAAGTAATCGTCTAAATTTATTTTTTTACACATATTTGATTGGCAGTAGAAAAAAATGTGTATGCAATACGTGCGTAAAGCAGCTTTTTTAAAGGTTCACTTTACACACTTGTTGCATAAATAACTATTTTTCTAAAACGCATGCACTTCTGAGAATTAATGTAAAAATTGATTTTTTCTACAAAGTTTTACACCCTGTATATCTGGAAAACAAAGCATTTCCGGACACATGTTTATTAAGAAAAAAACTTTATTTTTACGAGATCTACCAGCCCTAGAAGTTTGTAACAAACCTTTCGTGACACCCTGTATACATTGAAAGATCACGAAATATTTCAGTTTCTTAAGAGTTCGGAAACTTTCACTTAGTAAACATTTCAAAATCCAATAATAAAATTTAGATGCTCCTTGATATTTTTAAATTTGACTTCATAAGTTATATCAATGTTCATTGAGTACCTACCTTGACAAGGTAAAAAAACAACCAGCGGGCCATTTAAAAACTTCTATGACACGGATTGGTACATATAGCTACCCAACTAGACAAGGTAAGTATAAAAATCTCCTTTATTTCTAATCTCTTTCTTAAGCAGCGTTTTCCTAGCAACGCACATTTTACGCGACGTAGAACGTAATACGGCCGACGCAACGCAACAGCTAATGCGCTGCGTAAAAGTGTTTTCCTAGGATTGTCAGTTGCGTCCCGATCGTCGCGATGAGTATATCAATAAAGAAATTACTCGAGAAATTAGCTTTGGCTTTATTCGAGGCTTTATTATTATGTCTGCTTCTGCAGAAATCACAAACCAGTCAGAGCGAATTTCATTGGTTGAAAACAGTCAGAAAACTAGTTTCAACCAATGAAATTCACTCTGACTGGTTTATTATTTCTGCAGAAACAGCCCTATTATTACAAGATGAAAATTTGCAAGAAGAGATTGATATAATAGTTACGATTTATGATAGGACTAGAAATTCTGCTAGTCAATTATTTCAAAAAAGAAGAAGCGAAGGAGCATTTAGAGATACTTATCCATAAACATCTCGACGACGAAGTTAAATTTGAAAAGCATATTTTATAGTTACAAGGCAGCAAATCTCATTTCTCCTCAATCTTGTGAGAAAAGATTTAAGTAAGGAATCATGGTAATCGCGTGCGACATCCTATTTCGCCACCTGAAAAGCTTGGCCTAACATTGAGGTATGTAAATATAATACAACAGGAGCATTTTCTTTGCCAACACGCAGCGTACAACTGAATAGACTGCTCTCCGAGCAGTCGTTCAGTTGCGTCGACCGTATTACGCTAGCGCAAGTCGTTTTTACGCGGTGTAGGAAAACACCTCCATTTGATTTTCATTAGACATGTCCTCAGCGTTTTACGCCGACCGAATTACGTTCTACGCCGCGTAAAATGTGCGTTGCTAGGAAAACGCTGCTTTAATTTGTTGCCAACATAATAGATATCAATCATGTCAGTTGTTGAAAAAAAATCAGACTTTATATACCGTATCTATAAGAAAAGTGCCATAGGGTCGGTGTGTCATTATTGACTTACCTGCCAAACTTCCAGAAGCCAAACTCCCAATTACGGAAAGTACCAGAACCCATAAACCAATCCCGCCACTCATTATCCCTATTAGTAAGAATTATTACGTGGAATTTTGACTTTCGAAAATATTTCAACAGTCACCGTGTCCACACCTCACGTGAGCCCATTGTGGACCTCCATAAAAATGTCACCATTTCTATATACATAAATTGATCCTCAATTATTATTATCTAAAACAACAAAACAAAAATCTAAGATTAGATATTACATATAGACGCCATCTTTTGTCAATTTATTCGTATTTTCTAAGGATAATTATTGCGATTTTTTTTTAATGTCGAATAATAGGTATTAAGCAAGTTATTGATCACTTAAATACCTACATACTTGAAATTAGCCATACATTAATACATAATATGCCAATGTATAGTAGAAAATAACAATTATTGTTCAAGATGATAATAATATAAATATATAGCTGATGAGTCTTGTTTATATGTGGATATCCACACGTGTGTGTACGTTCTAGAGACCGGAATGATGTATGTATTGATGATGCAGCTTTAACAATTACAGAATGGACTTGCGGATTCCACCAAAGCCTAGATGTCAAAAAAAGCAATTCAACATAGAACGCCTTCAAGACGATCATATCAGGACAAACTTCTAAGCCAGAAACTTCCGTTAGAGTACCTGGAAGGCATTGAGGAACACTAGAAAATATTGAAAACGAAAGAACAGAGGAAGAGTTTGATGCGGGGTTTGAAGCCATCAGAAAACGCACAATAAGAATAGAATAGGAGATAATCATATTCAGTATCGAGTGATCGCCTATGATGATGATGATGAGGATGGATATCCACAACCTAGCGGGCAGCTTAGTGTTTATCAAAACTTACAGATTGTTTCACTATTTTTCAATCAAATGCAATGATTGGTTAGACAATTTATCTTAAAAAAACAACTGTTACAGCGCAAATAGAATAGTTTATTCAAACATTTCGTTTGATGTTATTGCATTTAACAATTAACAGCTAATAAATTCAGATTCCCCATGGTGACAAAATTATTATTATTTAACATATTTTATAAGAATGTAAACAAGAAATGCTTAGCACAGTTCGCAATTGATTGATTTCCAGGCTGTGGTATGAGTCAAAAATTTGATATTTGAAATTCACTTTTCTTTGTGGAAAATGAGCTGAGAAACCAAGTTGCTGAACTAATGTGTTAAGAGATTTCCAAAGAAAGTTGTTGAAAAATATCTTTGGAAAAACAAAAGTGTTTTAACCAAAGCTCCAACACACTGCTATAATTACCAAAACTTTGAGTTTGTATTTCTCTGACACGGTCAGATGAATCTCCTTTAAGCCTGTTTCCCTCGAGTTGACGTGCTTTCGCTTATGTTGTGTTTTCCAAGGATATTTTTCAAAAAGTTTCTTTTCTTTGAGATGCCTTTTCCAGTATATTAACTACTCGAATTTAAACACACTCTCCGCACATGGACCCTTCCTGTAGAACAACTGGATTTTGAAAGATAAAAATCCAGAAACAACTTGGAACCACGAAATGGACTAGTGGGGACGAGCAGCAGACATTCCAGAATGGAAAGAGTTACATAGGGGGGTCAAATGAAGCATGACATAGTGGACGACATCAAAATGAATTGGTACGGCCAGTTACAAAGAATGCCTAAAGAGCTACTTCCAAAGCAAGTTATAGGATGAAGCTCTTAACGGAAAAGGAAGATAGAAACAAAAGGAGAGTTGTAGAGCGAGTATACACCGTGATTGTCGTAACCCGTGCATTAGAATTCAATTGGATTGCAGATGGATTTATAGAGATAGCATCAAATCCACCTGTAAGCTAATGCACGGGCTACGTAGATCACCCTGTATAATTAAGTAAATAAGACTATGCGAAATAGTCCTGGTGAAACATTAACTCTCTAAGAAGTTGGAAACGTATCTGGTACAGTGGTTTAGACTGCTATTAACAATCTCGTGGATTCGTGGCTCATTCTCGTTGATTTCTTTCCAGAAGAAATTCTAGTCTAAGCCATGTTCTGGGTGTGCATCTAGAGATCCGTAGGTTATCATAGGTCTGATGACCATATGGTGTAAATCCAGTGGATTTGCTTTGGATTTGTGACCCAGGTCTTTCCACGGATCCTGCGGTAGTATGTATTTCTTTTTCCAAATATACCCAATAACCAAACACTACAAACCCAGGTTGAGAAGAAAAAGAAAATACCGATCACGAAAAGTGTATGATTTCAGCATTACTTCCATATGGAAGAAAACAAGCAGCTGAAGCATCTTTTAAATCGGACAAAGTAAAAAGCATGGATCCAAAAAAATACAAAAAGATTGAAGATATGCTGAGAATCAGATTCAATCAAAGGGCTAAACAGCCCATTTTTCACATTAAACAACTTAACGACACAAAAGAGGAACTACGAGTTAGGCGAGCCAATGGGGAGGAAAATCTTATTTTAAGATATACTAATGGGATTCCGACTTTAACCGCGAAAAACCCGAACCCCGCGCCACTTCAACCAACGAGTTAACCTGCACATACCAGAATGTTCGAGGTCTCCGTACCAAAACTAACATCTTTTACATCAGCGTGGCTTCCTCTGGATACGATTTAATCACTGTTACCGAATCTTGGCTTCAGCCTGATGTTCTGGACTCAGAACTCTTTCCAGACTCTTACATAGTTTACCGCTCCGATAGAAGAACTGATTTGATGAATGTCTCCAGGGAAGGTGGAGTGATGATTGGTTGCCACAGCAGAATTAACTCGGAGCTTCTGGATCTTGGTGATATTGCTACGAATGTATCGAACATTGACTTTTTAGGTTGTAAGCTTACTTTAAATTACTTTATATTTTATGTAGTTATTGTATATATCTCCCCTTCTATATTCAGCTTCGAAACAGATACTTTATTTCGAATTTCTTGCGTCAATGAATATTATGCTTCACAAAAATCTAATTTTGCTGGGAGATTTCAATCTTCCTTCATTTTCAGCACCTATTCCTCTGGGCTCCAGACACAGAGGATTATTAAATCTCAGCGAGTTTCTTGGTCTAAGACAGTATAACACTATTCCAAATTCCAACAACCGTTTCCTTGACCTGGTGTTTGCAAACTTTGAAATAGACATTGCACATAATGTTGCACCTTTAGTCAACGAGGACCTACATCATCCAGCTCTGATTTTTGATATCCAAGCTGTGCTACCTCATGCAGTCAACTTTCCTGTAAACAACGATAACCCACCCCAATTTAACTTTCGTAAGGCGGACTATCCTAGGCTGTACGAGTCGATGCTGCACACAGACTGGTCGCCCATTACTGAAATTTCAAATGTGTCAAATGCGTGTGAAGCTTTTTATGATATCCTCCATAATATTTTTTCTGCTTGTATACCCCCTAAATTGCCTAAGCGAAGGCGTTTTCCCTCCTGGTTTAGCAGGGAACTGATTGATAACATCCTGAAGAAGGAAAGGGTGCGTCGTCATCTTCAAACCCACCAGTCCGCTTATTATTATAATAAGTTCAAGTCACTGCGTAGCCTAATAAAAACTCAATCTCAGCAAGCTTATAAGGATTTTATCAGGAGTGCCGAATTAAATATCAACAGCAACCCCTCCAATTTTTGGTCTTTCATTCAGAGTAAAAAGACACAGTCACGCATACCCGCCGCTATGCATTTTGCTGACCGTACCCTCAATAAATCGTTTCCGCCTCTGCTGACTTCTTTAAGAGCGTCTATAAGAACTCGGAGCAAGCTGAACATATCAGAGCTTTCGAAAACTGGTTGAAATCCCAACGGTCACTATTGAGGACGTCACCAGTGCATGCAAGATTTTGAAGGAAAAAGCTACATCTGGTCCAGACGGCATTCCTAGCTTCTTTGTAAGAGATTGCTCTGTTGTTCTAAGTAGTCCCCTCTGTCACATTTTTAATCTGATATTAAGAAACGGCGTATTTCCAGATGTCTGGAAGATTGCCAAAGTTTGCCCTATTCTAAAAAAGGACGACCCATCTCAAGTTGAAAATTATCGTGCTATTTCTATTCTGTGCAACTTATCCAAAGTATTTGAAATTATCTTACATAAACATTTATTCTTTTTAATTCAAAACCGACTATCAATTCATCAACAGGGCTTTTATTCCAAAAGATCATGTATGACTAACCTTTGTTCCTTTTCATTTTATGTATGTGATGCTTTTAATGAAAGGAGTCAGGTCGATGTCATCTACACGGATTTTCGTAAAGCTTTCGATCAAATTGATCATCACTTACTTCTGCAGAAAGCATTTAGCCAGTTTGGTTTTTCTAACAGACTTGTTTCAGTACTAAAATCCTACCTCTTGGGTCGCCGACAATTTGTTGAGATCGAGGGTTTTAGATCAGACCTATTTGTGCCAACTTCAGGGGTCCCCAGGGCTCCAACTTGGGGCCGCTTCTGTTTAATATTTTTATCAACGACCTTATTTGTATGACAGACGGAAACAGAGTTGCATATGCTGACGATTTAAAAATATATAGCCGCATCGATGCTGTACTCGACTGTGTATCCCTCCAAGCTAGTATCAATGAGGTCAACCAGTGGTGTGTTGCTAACAGACTGGATCTCAACATCTCTAAGTGCAATGTTGTCTCTTTTTCTCGAAGAATTAATACTATTCAGTGTAATTATTCCATTGGAGGCTCGATCTTAGACAGAAAGTCAACGATGAAGGACTTGGGGGTGGTTTTTGACGAGAAGTTGATATCTATCAGATGGTGACTACCGCTTCAAGGACCTTGGGCTTTATAATAAGAAACTGTAAGCATTTCTCTAACGTTGCAACTTTTAAGCTCCTATACTATTCTTTTGTTAGATCTAGGTTGGATTATGGTTCTGTTGTGTGGTCCCCTGTCTATGACTGTCATCGACGGTCTGTGGAGTCAGTTCAGAGGTGTTTTTTAAAATATGTTATATTTAGAGAGGATGGCATTTACCCTCAGCGTTGCCTCGACCATGGTCAGATTTTAGCCAGATTTGGGGAGCTGCTCCTAGCTGTACGACGAGACTTTCAAACAGTATGCTTTCTACACAAGCTTCTGAATTCTAAAATTGACTGCCCATTCTTGTTAGAACAATTACCATTTCACGTACCCCGTGTAGAATCCAGACATCAACCAACATTTTCCTGTTCACACGTTCTGCTGCACAGTCCTATTCATAGAATGTGTCTCAATTTTAACAGAGTATCTGATCTGTGCGATATAAACCATGACAGTCTCCCAACAATCCTAAAGCATTTCCAGGGGGTATCTGGTTTTCCTAATCCAGTATCTACGTGTATATTGTTTATTATTATTCTTTAGTTTTCAAATTTAATTTAGTTTATGTATTGTATATTAATTAATTCGATTACTGTTTGAATTTCCTGTAATTGGGCTTTGACCTGTTGGAAATATATGGCTATTTATTTATTTATTTATTTATTTATTTATTTATTTATTTATTTATTTATTTATTTATTTATTTATTTATTTATTTTTATCAAAGTTGATTTTATACCTACAACTTTTTCCAAATAATCTTTTCATGGATTATCTTGGGATCGAAAATAATTTCAAGAGAAACTGACTGCTTGAAAAAATTTAATAATTTTTATTCCAAAAGAAAAAGCAAATATTACCTTCAAACATCCAAATCAAATATGCCAGACAAGAGAATATCACTGGAAACCATATAGAAAACTCACTTTCCCATGTATGTACCTGTCTCGCGAACTATATTATTAACCCCAACTCGAAAACCACTCGAAAGATTATAACCCACTAACATCGATAAATATGTTATATTGTTATCAGAAGTGTTAATTCAGCAAGTCAATAAAAAAATGGGAAAATAGATTGAAATTTTTATTAGCGCAATGTCAAACCAGCGAGATGGATGAAATAGTAATAAAGGTTTTCTGTCGCTGAAACTATTGTATGACTCCCCATTTATTTTCTTATTATTTATGCAAAGAACGGAGAACTATTGAATTTTTCATTTTTTATTAATTAGACGGGAAATCCGTTATCATATTGTTCAACCATAGGCGCAGGCAAGACACATCAAAAATTACAGGCCTTTTTCTTTGATAAGGAAGTATATTGTTCAGTTGTAAACTGAATTTGCACTTTTGTAGGGAGAAATTATGCACTCAAGTATACAAATCTACAATCATGCAGTAGATATCTATAAATTTTCCCTTTATTAACTATTTATGATATTTTCTTGCTAAATTATAAATCAAACATTATGTCACATAAACAATTAAATATTTACATAAATTAACGAAGTTTTATCTGGTAGTTTCCCATTTCCACAAAAATCCCGTCAATAAAAATACATTTATGAACATGCTTAAGCCATTTATCGCTTCGATAGTTAATCCTATTTAATATTCTGCTACTGTTTTGGTAGTACCCCGTTGTTCTGAAAAAGGTACGTTACTGTAGGACAAAAATATTTTGTTTAGCTACGGGATTTTGCCAAGAATGTAATTCCCTGCCAAACCGCAAATTCAGTCTCCGACATTAATAAATTGAATGAGAAAATTATAAATGAAAATTAAATCCCATAGACGTAGGCCTTTTGGTAAAATTATGAAAATAATTGATTGTTTATTGGATGTTGATAAACTTTTGAAACAATATTAAATTTCGCTTAAAGTGTGTTAGATTTTTTAAATTTTACCTCACTGGTTTTGAAGAGTTGAAATCTCTAATAATATTTACGCTGTTTCTTGAGTTATAAGCAAACATTTTAGTAAAGGTACTGTTCTTATAATTGACACAATGGACAAAAACTGCATGAGCTTGTATTGCACCATACCTATTGCATTCACTGTATAATTTTCTGGATGTTTTATAGGCATATTTGGCCCAAGTAATCTATATTTTTAGTTTGATTAATTACTTCAGTTTCTAGTTTGATTAATTACTTCAATTTCCTTACTAAACTGCGCCAAAAAATTGTCTTCCGCCCATTATCGACTTCTCATGAAATAGATGGTTTTATTTAAAAAGTTTCTTTGTGGGTCAAGGCTCTGTCAGAGTTGAAATTCGATAGCTAATCTATTGTCTTGGATTATTTTAATAAAAATTAATTTGAAACGATGTTTATGAAGATTGATTTGTATGTAAAGTTTGATTCTGTTAATTTTATTTGTAATTGAATTAGCATTTTGTTTCGCAAATAGGTAACAAATGGTTGATATTACCTTCTAGGCCCAAAATAATTATACAAAAAAAACCTGCAAGAGGGGTTGTTATCTCAGGTCAGGTTTCTAGGGGAGATTATAGACTCAGATTATAACCTGTCCGTTGTAAAAGGCGAACAGGGTCCTACAGAAGCCTTAATAATGTCACGAAATTACATTACATTACAGCGTTGATGGAATGGGTCCCTAAGATTATAAATGATTTATCTATGTCAACTTGCAATATAAGAGTGTAACAAAATTTCCTAATCCCAACCCCACTGATCGGCTAGTACCCTGTATGAGCCGTTTACAGAAACTATAATCGGGTTAACCCGATCAGCAGCTGAATGTTTTCTATCTTCCCTTAATGAATACGATTGAAAAAAGAAAAAATGCGTCTGCTGGCGATCGGGTTAACCCGATCATAGTTTCCGTAAACAGCTATGATGTCAATCTGTTATACGCCGATCTGTCAACAACGAAATGTCAACGCATAGTGCAATAACGCATATTTCATTTCGTTTTCTCTGTTAATACTAGACCAATATACAGTAATCATTTTTCTCTATCGGTTCTCGTTTAATTCTTCCCGTGTACTTATCTTTCCTAAGAATTATCTTACAAGAGCAATTTTCTCTTTCAACATATTCTTCTTTTTTTTTAGTTCTCGAACAAATAGCGACAAAATAATTGAAGTGCCTACATAAATCTGAAAGCATTGAATAATAGCCTAATTCTATTCCATTGCGTGTTTTCCCTTCTATATAGATTATACCTATCTCACATGCTCTAATTTACCTCTAACCTCATTTTATAGCTTGAAAATTACGCGTTATAGATTGTATCTGAAATACGTAAGTAGGTGAGATATCGCTGAAGGCTGTGATTTTGCTAGATTCTTGCATATGGAATAAAGTTATATCGACTTTTATTTTCATGGAAATAAAAGTTGATCTAACTTTATAGAAATCTTTTCTTTGGTATTTTATCAACATTAAGTGTTCATATTTTGTTTGCTTTTCAAATAACTTACAACATATTTTGGAGTGGGCTGAATTAATTGTGAAGTGTGCTTTTGCGTCAATATTGATCAACAATGACGCAAATTTCAGTTGAAATTTTGATAAAGAAAATAGTTGTCCGACAAAATTTGATGACAAATATTATCAATCTATTTCCGAATGTCCTTATAGTAAATGCTTAGGTATATTCATATAGAACAAGTAGGTAAATATATTATTTAGGACAAATTGAGGTTTCATCCATGGTAATAACAGCGGTATAGGATAGTGGAACTACGATAAAAATTTGTAGTTTATAAATACTCAAATTATATTCCTTTGCGTGTGCCCCATTTACAAGGAAAAGGAAATTTGGGACATTATTTTATGACAAAATTAATGAAATAATATTTAATCTTTCTCTTTTACTTATCTTACTATTGTCAGATCGAGAGAGTTATTTGTTATATTTGGTAAACGAGGCTTGTGTTGCATAAAGCTTTGTTCCATATCTCGAATAAATAATTTGAGCACGGTTTTAATGTAGGGGCACTCCCTTAGGGTGCAAAATCTTGGAAATTATCCTATATCTTTAGCCCATGCAGCAGGACTTTTGTTTGCCGTTCAAGTGCAAGTGACAATTATAATAATTCTAGTGCATGAAATCAATATGAGCATGCTTGCCCTTGATTTCGCTGCTGATTCGTCTCCTACAGGAAATTTTGGTCGATCAGTTTGTTAAACGTTCTCGAACAATGGATTTCTGAATACTCGCGTTCCCTTATTTCATAGCAATATTCTAGTCAGTAAATTCTTCAATATCATAATGAGCCTTTGTCAAGAGTAACTTCCTCTTCAGGGTTGTTCCTGGGACAACAAGGTTAGGTGCTGATTTCAGCGTTGCCAAGGTGCTGATTTGGACCTTAATAGACCTGTCTCGTATAAATAGAAAAAGAGAGCTTAATTGTAATAAATACAAGTTAGAAAGTAATAAAAGATGACATGCGCGCGCAACTCGTAGGTGCAGTGTAGCCAGATTGTATTGTAGCAGAACAAATGTAGACAATACAAATCCCACATTTTAACATTAAAGAAGTGATATAGTGTCAAGTGATTTACAACGCCTTAAATCAGACAAAAGAAGCGCTTGAAAAGTGTATGTTAACATCGTTTGCACCACGTTTGCACTTTTATTTTGATAAATGTTTCATCCGGCAACATCGCACAATGAAATTGCTAAGGAATATGTCAAGTATAATCTAACATAACCTTAAACGACACTGCGGTCAGTTCAAGTAATATGTAAAGTATTAGTTTGCTCTTTGTCGAATTACACGTTACAAAGAAAGAAGGAACGATTCATTCTGAACTGGCCCCTAAATAAGAATATGACGTAAGCCTGTAAGAAACTTGCTTCTCATTGGACGCTCACCTGCAGCCTACAAGCGACGCGCGCAGTCCAGGTAATAGGAGATCGGTCTATTGTGCTGATGCGGACAAAAACGTCAAATTCAATATTTTATAAAATAACAGGGCCGAGTTCAGAAATATCGCACAGGGTGCAAGTGCGATTTTATGGGTGTGCCTGAATTGACAATTGGCCATTGGGCCTATAGCACCGTCTAGCATTTTTGAACAGCTAGGGCGTCGCACCGGTGTCACCTTCACACTGAGTGTGTCATTCCTGAACTCGCCCCAGTATATTAAAAAAAAAAAGCAGTGTGTGTAAATAAATTGGGTAGGTATATTTTATTTTATGAAACAAAATAAATAGAAAAATAAAAAACAATTAGGGAATCCAAACCACGTGACTTTTGCCAACCAGCCGGCATTTTGAAATTTTTATGAGGTTAGAATACGGGTTGTTACATGTCAACGATGTCAGAAAAGTGTCAGATTTGAGTACTCGCTACGTGTATTGATAAAGCCTAGTACTCGTAACCGCGAAATTCGCCCTTTTTTGACATTGCTTCGACAATTTGACGTTTGATTCACGCATAAGTACTAATAAGCCTATCTTGTCAAAAAAAAATCATATTTTTTTTTTGTTTATTGTTTGCCAACACCAGACGCCATTTGGACAGGTCGTTGGATTGCCTAATTCTGTTGTACAATAATTATTCTAACCTAACATATACAGGGTGTCCATGTAGTGCGATATTGCACAATATCTACTTACAGGGTGATGCAAGAAAAAAAAATTAAATTACAAAGTTGTTTGATACTCTAATATGCATTAGTTATAAAAAAAAAATTAATATACAGGGTATATTTCATGGAATCTGCTCAAAATTTTACGTAGAATCCAAATATGCAATCACATACAGGGTGTTTCATTTAAAATAACACAGTTCTGTCGCATACCCCATAAACAGAGCACCCTGTATATTCAAAAATATTTTTAACTAATGCATATTAGAGTATCAAACAACTGTGTAATTTAATTTTTTTTTCCTGCATCACCCTGTAAGGAGATATCGTCCGATTATCGCACTAAGTGGACACCCTGTATAAAAAAACAGAAACGTACTAGGTACTAGGTACCTAACCTTACATTTATGGCCTACTTCCTACTCCAACTCATCATTTGATTCTTCGGAAGTTAAAAATGTGGATTCCGTAAAATTTAGACAATCAACTGGCGGACTCCAGCTGTCAATGCCAAATTTATCGTATAATTAAATGTGCTGATTTTCAGTTGAAATGTGCTGATGTGCTGGTAAAGGAGCAATTGTGCTGATTTCAGCACAATTGTGCTGGTAAGAACAACCCTGTTCCTCTTCCCCTTTCGAAGCCCCTTGTATGATCGACCTAATGCTCCGTCGTAGAACATTTTGTAATGCTTTTCCTGACATCTGAATATTTGATGGTAATTTGTATTGTCAGGGTTTCTAAAATTGTATTATTACAAGTGCGTTTATGAACATGATTATAATAACGAGTGTGAAGGATTAGAACGACGAGGTCGTAGAGCGAGTCGTTCTAATCACACGAGTTTTGTAGTCATGTTTAAACGCACGTGTGATGTACAACGTTTTATCTACAAAGCGAACAATAAGTATGTTTTGCCAATTATTTTCGTTTATTAGTAGTTGTCTACCTTCATTTTACCTTTACAGGTTTAACTTTGACATTTATCAAATCACCAAAAATAGTTGTGTTATAGAGTCATAACCTAGTCTATAACACCGCACTAGTTGTGTTATGAATTCATAACCTAGTCCATAACACCACTAGTTGTGTTATGAATCTCATGACAGAACTCAAATACTAGAAAAATAATTATGTAAAAACGTCATAACCAAACGCTTGTAGATAAAATTATATAACGCACTACGTTTTATGTCAAGAGGTGACAAAATGTATTGTGTGTGTGATCATATTCTTATAAAATTAATCAAATAATTATCTAGATAGAAGTTGTTCCAGACAGTTGAAAGTAGTTGATAAGGGTTTCAATTATTTTAATAATTTATTTATGGATTTCCCGCATCAAATTTTATAACCAATGAACTATAGCTAAAAACTGGAATGCGCACACATTGCCATATATGCCAAAAAAATGAAGCCATGAAAGACAGATGCCACAAGGGGGAATGTTGTTTTTTTCTGTTGCTCGCTGACATATTATGACGTTTTCGAAAGTTTTATCATATTTCCCTTCACAGGTTTCATCAATTGGAATACGTGTTGGAAGCAATTTTCGCCATTTAACATAATGAGTGCGACAAAAACAGGTATCCCCTCCGCAGCAGCCGCACTAGGCTTCACGTTCGTCCTTATGTGTTAGCATTCCAGTTTTTGGTTATAGTTCATTGGTTATAACTAACAATATAGTTACAATACAGTAACTAAGTACCAAATAATACAATACAATATCCTATCCCATCCTATTCTCTACCTATTCTTTCAATTTGATTTAAGCACATTCTTTTACTTATGCCTAATATTTCTATATTATTGTGATTTATCACAGACATACACCTATCAATTGGTGAGTTAAGGTCATAGTTTGTTCTATGATAATTTATGCCAAACAGATAATTGTAATACGTAACCGCCTTATACTTACTGAATTAGTTGTTATAATTCTGAACATGAAATTTGGGAGTTAATAATATCATACAATATGCAAAAATCAGCTTTCAGACGTCTATATTCTGATAATTCCATATCCGCATCACAGTTCTTACTTTATTATAATTGTGATCAACTATATTTATATTTAGTCTTACTGAACAGTATTTAAGTAATCTATTTTGAATTCTCTAGAGCGAACTATACTTGTATTCACACATTTAAGTGAGTTTACACCGAAGAATTTACAGCTCCTCAGAACAAAACCCAACATTTTGGACGATTTTACAATAGGGTACTTGCATGGAAAATTAAATTGATTATTGTTTATTGCAAACTGTGGGAAATCGAAAAAAACGATACGTGTTTTTTTATTTTGTCCAAATATGATTATTTCGAAAGTTAAACAAATATTGAGTTTTGTATATATAGATATAATGAGCATGTGCGACGTCACAACGTATTATAAGTTATGACGTCAGAAGGACATTTCAAAGCGTTGTATCTCCGTCAATTTTTGACTAACAAGAAAAAAAAAAAACACGTGTTGACTTATTTTTCATGGACTATCGAAATCAGCAATAAAAAAATTTGATGCAAGGGGCCTATTACATTATTAATATGTTCCATAAACCTTAAACTCTCATCAAATACTATACCCAGGTCGGTTACTTTACTCACATATTTTATTGGCAGATTATTGATAGAACACATAAAATCGAGTTTGCTTCTTATTTTATGAAAACATATATGAAAGCATTTGTTGACATTGAGTTTTAACTTATTAATAACGCATCACTTGAAGAGACTATTTAGGACTTCCTGTAATAATTGTTCATCACATGCATTAGACACAACTTTATACAATTTTAAATAATCAGCAAACAGCAAAGGTATACTCTATTTGAAACATGTTACTAAATCATTAACAAACAGGTTAAAAAGCAGAGGTGAGCAGTGACCACCGTGTGGAACTGCAGATGATGCTAATATGATGTCAGACTTACAATGACCAATTTTAACTCTCTGTATTCTGTCAGAAAAGAAACTACATAACCACTTAACCAAATGTGTATTAAAGTCTATGTCTAACAGTTTTTGTATCAATAGTCCATGGTCAACGCTGCCTACGAAAAATCGGTATAAACAACATTAACCTGTGGCCTATCTTCCAATGCACTCAAGAGTGACGTCTGGTGGGATAGCAGATTTATTACAGTGGACTTTCCTTTAATAAACTCATGCTGTGCTTCATTAATCAGACCTTTACATGCAAATGTTAACTGATCGCAAACCCAGTTTATCAAACAATTTTGGTATTGCAGATTGTGTACAGATACTACGATAGTTTTGCATATTATATCTATCGCCGTTTTTGAAGATGGGTTTTAAGTAGCTTTGTTTCCAGTAATCTGGATAAGTCTCACATTTTAGTCACTGATTAAACAACAAAAAAAGAGGATTAGTGATTGTACAGTGTGGTCATTTTATCTTGATAACATTTCAACCTGTCCATAATTTCTTTATTTTTGAAGTTATTTAAATAAATAAAAAAACATACTGTAGGACGTCATGTAAATATCATCTATCATTTAGATATGTTTAACTTAAATAATCAAATTTAAAATTTAGATAACATTATTCATTAGTCATTAGATAAGCCTACAAATTTTCGGTAGGTAGTTGAAGGACATGTGTTGGTTTAAACTAGACAAATATCGGTTCTGATTCAGATTTATCCGAAACAAAAGTTATCTAGCTTGCGTAGGCAATATGGACAAGAGGTTTCTACTTGTCAGGCATTAAACAGCAATGTGGTACATACGCAAAGAACTTCTGGCGAAAATTGATGATCCTCTAATAATCAACTGGGAAGACAAAAAGAGGTTTGGTTTACCACCCAGGAGAAAAACTTTCCAGGGAATATTTTCATAGATTTATAACCGGCAACTAGAGGAAATTGAGACCTTTATTGTTAGCCATTATAAACTAGCATTTAATACTGGTTTTACCTTGTTTAGTAACAGTTATCAACTGGATATATTATGGAGTTGAAATCTTACAGTAAGTTGGTAGATATGAATCGTGGGCTGGGAGACAGCCTAAAATAACTAATTATATAAGACTTTTAAATAATCAAATATTATTTTCGTATATTGATTTAATCTCCAAAAAAATGAAAATGAATCCATTTATTGCGTCTAATGGTTGAGCCCAGTAGGTACTTGATTGATAATGTTTCAAGTAAACACTTAAAAATTTAATAATTTAATTATTATTTTCATTTATTTATATAACAAAGTAGGTATTTTTTTCAAGCCCCAAATATCTATCTAGAAAACCTTCAAAAAAATTACTCAGTAATGAACTAAATATAATTACCGTTGTATACCAGCACGCAATTCACCATCCACAAAACTAAAATAAATTAGAATCGTACCTCAATAAATTTCGCTGTGCTAATTGAAATCCTTCGAGTCCTCAACCCGATCTATTTTAGGGCCCTTTTCCGTTCACCTCGACCCTTTTTCGTTACGTCATAAGGGTTGCATTTCCTTGGTGCCTTCGCGCGATAGACACTGAGCCCCAAATACCTATAAATACAACCCCGGCATGATGGGAAAAAGAAACTGTTGCATAATTTCAACCCCCGCGTTCGGCTTGGCGTTAGTCTGCTCTCAGAGTTTGATGGGAGTTTTCCCAGGAAGGGAAACTCCGGAATTTGAGTTTATATTGTGCCAAATATTTGCTAGGTTTTTTTTTTCGTGATGGCCTGAAGGGGTGAGTTTTAGAGGTTTGTTGCTTGTGTTGCGTGGGAAATTTTTGTTTTTCTTGGGTTTATTGCGTTCATGCAATAATAGACCTTGTGAAAGTTTGTAGTGAAGTATAGCATCCGGGCAAATAAAAACTTGTGAAAGTTTTTAAGCAAGTTTCAATACATTCTATAAATAGTCTTGTTCAACCTTTTTTCTGGATATTTTAAAGACTTTTTTCTACCACTAACAACTTGAGAAATAGTCATTATTCAATTTATTTTTCTAGGAAAAATTTGAATTTCTCGCGCTAGATGAATAATGATGTCATGACGTCATGACGCAAGGATATTTCTAGGTTTCTATTGGTTCAAAACTAGCAGTAGTAAAAAAAAATCTATATATTCCTGGTAGAGAAAGTCATTAACTCTGTTCCAACAGATATGAAAACCGTTCCAGAACCAGTATTTCCAGTTGCCCACTTATTTTTTAACAAGTTGAATGTTTATCCTAATTGACGAAATGCATTTACTGGAAATTACCGTTCTAGAACGGTTCTCTTGCTTGTTGGGAGAGAACTTATTATACATATACCTTGCGCATTATGAAAGCGCTCGGTATATAATGATCAACTTTTCTTCCTAGGTATAAATTATAGTATTGAATTTTTTAAAAACTTCAAATTTTACTTAAAACATTCTTTTTTCATTGAGAAATTCCTAGTTCCGTTGGAACATTCCACAAGATGTTTCTAGTTTCTTTTTCAAATATCTCCTCATGAATGACTAAAATTATCCTAAGTTGGCAGTGGAGTCATCGTCATTACCTATTTTTTGTTCCTGAGTCAGAGTGTCTTTCCAAACGCTTATAGATATATCTTTCCAAACTGATCAGCTAGAGAAATCATGTGTAGGTTTTTACGCTTTTTCCATAATAATGATGATTGAATTGATGATTGCCTAATAATATTTTTATATAAAATACTTTACCCCTAAAATCAACCTAAGGCAATTCTTACCCAATTCATTAGAATTACTTGAAACTCACTTCATCAATAACAAAATTAAGTTCCAGATACATTTTTAAATAGCCCACAAAGTTATTTGAACAATTTATTTTAACCGGCACACGACAAGTTTATCGGAATACTGCAGTAGCATAATTTAGATTTAAATTTAATAAAATAGTAATTAATTTTGGCTACAAGGAAACTAAATGGCAATAATCCAAAACTGTCTAGGGCTTTAAAAGTGTTCGGAATAATTTATAATTAGAATTAAAAGCTTGAATTATCAATTTTTAGGTTTCCAAGGTGACATCTGTTAAACTCCAAAACTGCCACATTACTCTTGTCATTTCACCCAACACACATCACAACATGATCAAAGAAAATCCGAAATCAAAAAAAGATGTTCGACAACAAAAAAACGAAAATGAAGAAGAACCTGCTGATTTGAAAAAAAAATTGGATCACAAAGTCAGCAGATTGGTAGCCAGTGCTCCTACGTCACCTAAATTAGCCCTCGAACCCACAGAAAATCCACAAGCAATCGAAAAATGCCCTAGAAGATCTAAATCGTGTCTGGACGGGTCTAAAATACGAGCCGCCATCAGCAGCGAACGTTTGGCGCAGTTAAGGAAAAATGTGGAAGGCGCTATGAGAGAACATAAAATTTTTAGCATCAAAGGCAAGAAGTTTATACCCTCGGAGTTTTTTAACTAGATTAAGTAGATTTCAACTGAAAATTTTAGGAGGTTGGCCTGTTATTCGCAGAGAATTGCTTAAAAGAAACTGGATAGAAAAATACGAGCCTACTACTAAACAAAGATTTATGAATCCAGATGATGTCACTAGCAATTTGCCAGCTAAACAAGAATGGGAATCGCCTACTACTTATGTGGAAAAATGTGAAAAAACTGGTAAGAATTCTTTATTTTATAACAAACTATTCGTTTATTTATGTTTTTTTTTTGTAATTATAATTAAAGCAATAATGATTGTGAAAGCTTTCAATGCCCATAACATAAATGTTTGATTGCCTATTGCCTTATTTTTAGATAATGTACGGACATATTTCCTCTCCATATACTTCCAATTGTTTCGGTTTTAGTATTGTTTTCCCGCTACCTCTTGAATCAAGAGTTTTCTTTGATAAGGTTGTATCAAACTTTCTCCCACTTCTAATTATTTCAACCAAATCATCAAATTCACAAAAGATATTTGAAAGAAATGATTTCTGTCATTTGGAATTATCGTTTTTTCTTAGTCGTTAATGGTAATATTTTTGCGATATTAGTAGATATGTTTTTATGGGAAACTTTCGATTTCTTTTGGAACAAATACCAGTAGGTACCAATAAAGTACCTACTTTGAATAGTATCATCTACCACCAATTCTCACAGATCAAGACAAAAGCCTAATTCTATATAGTTCAAATCAGAACAATTTCAGCTGTTCAAAACAGTTCTTCAATTTAGTTTTGGCTGCTATTAGTAAGCAACTTATGTGAATTTTGATCTGTTCGACTATTTCACCCTGACTAGAATCCAAACATTAGCTTTAGATTGATCCTCTAAGAACCTTCAATCCACTACCATTGGCTGGATAATGGGCTGTTTCTCCTCTCGTTCTTTCTTATGCGATAGGTCATTTTTTCTTATGCCGATCTATTTCTTCAATATCTTCTATTCGTCGTCCGCACTACTTTGTAGAACCACACTAAGGCCTAGTTCTTTCACTGGTCCACTTCAATCTTTTTCATTTCTGCATGATGGTTTCATGTTAACTCCATGTGTGCCGAATGAACTTCAAGACTTAATAAGATAAGATAGATTTTTATCTTATTATTTATTTATTGGTTACATGTCATTTGTTTCCCAGAGTAATAGTTTTGCTTCGCAGCACGTGTCTAATCTAAACTTTCTCTGTAGGTTCTCAATGGGATCTTTCTATTCTTTCTTGGGTTTTTGAGGATCGAGTTCCAAATTTGGTTAGGTTTTGGTGTTTCTTCTTTTCTGTTGAAGTTCTCCGTATGTTTTTGGATTTTTATAGCTTCACGTACAAGACGATTGTGGTATCCGGAAGTCGATGCAAGAAGCCTGACCTTACCAAATAGTATTTCGTGATTCCCTTCACTAAGCGCATCTGCAGTTTCTTTTGTGCTCGTTGATCCTGGTTCTCATGGATCTTTTTGTTGTTCCTACGTATACCTTACCACATATGCATGGTATACGATAAACTCCAGCGCTTGACAGTGGGTTGCTCTTATTCTTGGCTGATCTGATTGATTGCTGTATTTTCCTTGTTGGCTTGAAGATCGTTTTTATGTCGTGTTTCTTCAAGACTTTCCTCATCCTGTCACCCGAGAAACGAAAGGCAGATATGCATTAGCCACCACTGGTTGTTCATCCACTTTTTGTGGTGTGGCCGTTTTGGGTTAAGAACTGAAGACTACAACCGAAAATTCAGGAACTCCTTGATCCATCTATACCTAACGAAAGCTAAAGAAGGATCCCACCCAAGCCATACTCCGGAACACCACACTGATAAAAAGGATATCTTGGTTAAAAGCAAATCGAAATTGGATCAAGATCGCCGTGGCTTTGTATATATTCAAATGAATCGTTTCTTAATCCAAGACAGCCATAATCTTGGAATCCCATTACATAAATTTAAGGATCGACTCTTAATTTAAAATCACCACAATTGATGCGTATGCTTAGTTAATATCTTATTTCAAAGCACCATTCCTTTAATTTAAGATAACATGTGTCTAGACCAAAATCAATACTCTTGGATTAAAGATTTTGAATATTTTATCGTCTTTCATTTAAAGTTTTATTTCCTTGATTCAAGAAATGCGATCTTAAATCAAATACCTGGGGTGGGACTCCGTGTCATGTAAAATTCGACACATCGAAAAATATCGAATGCCGCACTGCCTAGAATCCTGTCGATATGTAGAATTCTATATGACACGGAGTCCCTGGGCTGGTTACTTTTATTTGAGTACCAGTGACATTCGTTGAAAGTTTTTTTTTTTTTTTTTTAAATATCATGATTCTTTTGTTTCAAGATCTTGTTGCCTCAAAACAAGATAATGATTTCCTTAATTCAAGAAATAATTATCTTCAATCAAATATCCCGTTACTTCTATTTAATATCCAGTATACAGGGTGTCCGGAAGTACCTACATGGGGAATAATGGGAATTTTAGTAACCATTGAAAATACAGGGTGGACCAAATGGGAAAAAAGTCGTGCAATCATTTGCCTAGAAAATAATCTGCCACTGCAACTTCTAGGTTTTGAAGTTGATGACAGATTATTTGTATAGGCACTTGATTGAGCCAACTGTTTCCCCATTTGGCCCACTCTGTATCTTCAATGGTTTCCAAAATAGCCATTATTCTACATGTAGGTAGGTACATCAAGTTATTCCAGACACCCTTTATTAGAACAATAATGTAAGTTTTGGGTTATTTTTCCTCGGCTAAAGTTCGGATAAGTTTATTCCTCAGTTGTACTGACATAAGCTTAATTTTTTTTACTATACACATACAAATATTGTTCAAAAATGCTGGATTTTAAATAGATGCAATTGAGTTGTAGATTCCAGAGGAGGTATGTTCTGGGCTAAAGAAAAGCATTATTGAAAATGAAATTGTATTTTATTCAATAAGGCACTGCAACTACAATATTACTTACTTGTAGATATAGATAAAACGAACAAAAATAGTAACGTTTATAAAAGTGAGCAACCTAGTCAAAGTCTAATAGCAAACCATCAAAAACAACACAACAAAGCTTAAAGCATTTCCCCATGTTGATGGTGAAAATCAAAATATTTTTTCTTTGTCAAAACTAATGGATACTACTGGTAACATCCGATATATCATCAATTTTCTGTGCTGAAAAAGAAAAATAATTGTTTAATTAAGGTTTATGGAAATAACATGTAATAGAAAATTTCACTGGAACCTTTTTTAAAACAAAAAATGGGAAAAAAAAGAAGAAGCGGTACTATGCGATCATGTAGCATGTAGGTAAGTTATATTAACTAATGAAACTATTGTTCAAAACTGAAGAAGAAACTTAAAAAAAAAAACATGGCTTCAATTGCGCACAACAGAATATGGCTTAAAAAGCGGGAAACATAATAGAAATGTACGAATTTCTTTCAAGACTTTCGCATATTCGATTGAAAAGAATTATTCTTAAATCAAAGCACTTGGTATTTAAGGAAGTACAACTGTCCTTCATACAAGGACATAAATACTCCTTTCAAAATATTATACTTAGATTAAATACATGGTACTTAAATGAAGATGACCCTTGCTTCTCCATGCACAGCGAAGAGAAGGAACGCCATTATGGAATAAAAAGGCTTTTATCTAATTATAATTATTGAATTTCAATATAAAAATAAATAGGTAGGTACCTAAACATTTTAAGATACAACGCAAAAGCTACGAAATAATCTTGGCCCTGTAATAAAATTATGCTAGACAACAACCTACCTTCAAATATGGGTAACAAGTGTCCTAGTTTCGCTTTGTCCAGAAAACTACTGACCTGATGCTGGTTTTCGTCCATTTTTGGTTTAATCTAGGTATTCAATGAGAATAAATTAACAGTAGTGTACACTAAGGTGTACACTTTTCCCACTCGACTGTCTAAACACATCCAAAAATCCTCCTCAAAAAAAAACCTGTCGTACCTACTGCATGTGCGTTCTAGAAACGAGGACGACACGGCCAAAGTCACCACCACAAAGGACACTTTCTGCCTCGCGTCTCGCATCCCATGGAAAATTGGGAAGGGATATCCGACCATAGGATTCAAGCCAAGGATTGGGTTTTTGAATCAAGGTATATTATCTTAGTTGAAGATTACCTATTGCATTATAGGTTTCTTTTAATCAAATGCCTGTGTACTTGGACTAAAATATACTATGTTGGGTTATTATTTGATTTTGTTTCAAGGAAACTAACTCACGGCTTGTTTCCTTCAGTTAAATGACTGAGGTCTTGAACCAAAATACAATATCTTGGTTCCAGATCACTACTTAACTATGTTTTTCAGTTGAAGAAATCATCCTTGAAATAAGAAATTTTGAAAGCAAGAGAATTCATGAACATTATCAAAGCCAAGAAAAATCTTAATGCAAGAGTTCGTTATTTTTAAAAGAGGAAATTTCCTTCATTTGAGATAATATTATTCCAAGAGAATTAATTATCTCTTTTCAAGATATCCTTTTTATCAGTGCAACAAACTGATTAGCTCATCTACCCTAACAGACACGGTTAAGAAAGGCATCATAAAAACGCAAGTTGTTTTACCACGACTCTACAGCCTACCCAAAATTCATAGACCAGAAGTCTCACCAAGACCCATAGTGAGTGCACCTGGAGCACCAACGTACAACCTATAGCGAAACATCTTGCACCGCTTCTTCAACCGCATGTAGGAAAAACTAACTCTTAAGGGCCCCACAGATTGCGTTTTTGTTGGACGGATTTGTTCGACGAGCAAATCTGGTCGAGCAAAAACGACGCAAAACCGAAGTGTGTGTGCCAAAAATTGTCATTTTTGCTGGCATACAAAACCGATGCAAATATCTGGCTTCACCTGATTTTGTCCGTCGGATATGTTCGATATGTCAACAAATCTGAAGTGTGTGGGCTACGAATTTTAGAAACGACGGTTTTGTGTGGTGGGTAGTGCGTAGCTACATAATTTTACATTATTGAAATTAAAAAAAAATAAAAGCTTTCCAACATGACTGATGTTCGCCAAACTAAACCGAGGTGTGTGTGCAACTGCGATCCGTCGTTTTTGCTCGACCAGATTTGCTCGTCGAACAAAACCGTCAAACAAAAACCCAGTCTGTGAGGGCCTTTACGTCAAGGCCTCCACTCACTTAAGCGGCGTTTCCACATGCATAGTTTATTGGCGCCTGTCGACTGGCGTCACTTTTCTGGCACGTGGAAACGCAGAAAATTAACTGGCACCAGTTAACTGGCGCCACTTATAAATGCGCCAGTAAAGTAGAATGGAGGTCTACTTCTTGGCGCCAGTTTGCCATGTGTGATAGTTTGTCAAAAAAATACAAACATTTTCACTAGTCGTTTTCACAAAAAATAATGAAAATGTCAAGTAAATCTAAAAAATTTAACATATAAAGTTTATGGAAGAGCATCCCTGTTTGTGGAATCACAAATTTTTGTATTACAAAGACAGGAATAAACGGGATGATGTTATAAGGATAAGTGTTGACGTATTGTGCGAGTTCTCGTGTTCTTAAGTGGTTTTGATATCACTGATGCTAAAAGCAAAATAAGAAGCTTTGGAAATGCTTCGTGGTCTTCATCCGCTAACTCAGACAGTAAATTATTTGATGCTCCTAGAGCTTTTCTGCGTGAAATCTATTTTCGTAACAGATCTTGTGTTTACGTTCCTACTTCTTGTTTTTTCGTATCTTCTGCAATTTAAGCAATAAAATTTCTACAACAATATTAAAACCTGCTTGAACCTCTTTAGTTGACGCCATTTTTCTACTGCGCCAATCAAAAGTTTCTGATATCAAGTGGAAACAGATCCTGGCGCCACTATTATTACGCCAGCAAACTGGCACGTGCACCGGTGCCAATAAACTATGCTTGTGGAAATGCCGCTTTAGTCCAGAAAATTAGGGATATTATTCTCCAACCTAATAGTCCAAGAGCCCAGAGCCGCCAGACACAACTTATTTTCTAAAGGACAGAATATGTGGGATTGAGTAGCACTTATATATCCTGTTCACAATCCGATGTCCACAGGTGCAGGTACATTTATCACCTTTCCCTATCAAATAGCATTGAAAGGTGATAAATTTTACCGGTACCTGTGGACATCGGATTGTGAACGGATAATAGGTACAGTGGAAATCATTGCAATTGGCACACACTCTTTAAAATCCCTCGTATTAAGTCAAAATTCTAACCAATAAATCCATTTAGTGCAGCATTTTGCTATTACTGTGTGTCAGATTTGACACATTACGAGGGATATTTATATAGTGTGTGCCAATTGCAATGATTTCCACTGTACTATGAACGTAAGTATATTCGTTAAGTTAGGTAGACGGCCAATTGAAAATAATAGTAACAGACTGTTATTTGTAAATAACGGTTTTTCCCATTTCTACTCTAGCCTGGAGTAGACTGTAAGTTTAAGAGCGGGAAATCAATTGACATGGATATCTCGCTCACTCTCAAACGCATGCATAGTACCCTCGCGCTCACACTCCCGGAAAAATTATTATTGCGTCTGGGGGGATATTTGACCGGTGCGATTGGTCTGGCTGAGTACACGTAGTTATGAAATACTATCCTCAATAACATACCGGGTGGGGCACGAAAAACTTTCCACCCAGGTTTTCTCAGGTGTTAGGTGTTTAATCAAAAATCGCTCAGACACGTCAATTTTTGTTTTTTGGGGGACACATTTTATTGGCATTTTCACCCCCTAAGTGGGGGTAACAGGTACCCTCAAAATTTCAAATGGAAAGAGTGGTCGAGTGATATGTCATTTGATAGCTATTTTCATTGAGATTATATCTCCGAAGTTTTAAGTTGCTACTATTTACCCTGTCGAAATGGCGGCATGTCAAAGTTTATGAACATGATTACAATAACGAGTGTGAAAGTTTAGAACGACGATGTCGTAGACCGAGTCGTTCTAATCACACGCCCAGCGATGTACAGTTGCGATCAAAAAAAAGTAGTACAAGAAAAATCTCCAAAATCTCCTGGTCTATTATACTTTAATTAAATTCATAACCAAAAATGACATATTTTTGGTATTTTTCGACAAGTTTTTAACCTAGAAAGCTTCAGATGACATTACTTTGGCATTTTTCTACCTGTTTTTAACCTAGAATATGTCATTCCTTGTCAAAAGTTTGTATGCTACACCGGGAGCTCAAATTGGGGTTAATAATTTTTGTACTACTTTTTTTTGATCGCAACTGTACAACGTTTTATCTACAAAGCGAAAAATAAGAATGATTTTTCAATTATTTTCGTTTATTAGTAGTTGTCTACCTTCATTTCACCATTACAGGTTTAACGTTGACATTTGTCAAATCCCCAAAAATAGTTGTGTTATGGATTCATAACCTAGTCTATAACACCACTAGTTATGTTATGAATTCATAACCTAGTCCATAACATCACTAGTTGTGTTATGAGTCTCATGACATAACTCAAATACTAGAAAAATGGTTATGTAAAAACGTCATAACCAAACGCTTGTAGATAAAAGAAAAAACAACATCCAGAGAAATATTAGAAACCTTGAGAAGCACATATATGAAAACAGGAGTTGCAAGTCAAGTTCACTTGCAACGGAAATTAAGAAACCTAAAGTTTTCTGGAAGGAAGCCCTCAAAAAACTTTCTCATGGAATATGAACGGACCATGTCAAGAGAGTGAAGCAATTTCTCAGTTGCTTGCTGTAATGCCCGACTCAGGGTGTGACAACAGCACTGGATGTGCTATTAGGCCAAGGAAGCACAGTGACATTAGAATTTGTCAAGAGCAAACTGTTATCATCAGAAGAAATAAGACAAATGAAAAATTATGGACGGGAACAAAGTTCAAGTCAAGCTTTTGCAGGTTTTAGAAAGAAATGGAACAATGAAAACTACAATAAAACTGGAAATTCTAAAGGAAACCAAAACAATGCAGGCAGTTCATATGAAAATCATGGAAATAGCTCCAGAAAATTCCCATTCAAATGTCATTATTGTGGTATCAAAGGCCACAAAAGAGCACAATGCTTTAAAAGAAAACAAGACATGAATAAAAACAGATGTAATTTGATTGAGGAACACTCAGCACCGCAAACGTTCGTTTGTGGTGGCATTTTTGGCGACTAACATTGAGCGATGGGTGGACGAGGTGAGAAATTGTCGAGAACTTATCGATATCGTTTGTTTGTGGTTCGCCTCCTGATCTGTGTTTTGCAGTTACATACTTTAGCCAGTTTCAGAACTGTAACAACGATGAGCATTGGAAATATTTAAAAAGTATATTGAGATATTTGAAACTTACAGAGAACTATGGGCTGAGGTACGTAAAATCAAAGCATAGTTTTAACGGTGGAATTGTTTCAGCCTATGTTGATGCTGACTACAGGAGGAGTATTTCTGGTTTTGGGATTAAACTGTTCAATAATTTTGTTTGTTAGAAGAGTAAAAAACAAACAACAGTTTCTCTGTCAAGTGCAGAGGCTGAGTATATTGCTCTGTCAAGTTGTGTAACTGAATGTTTGTTCATTGCGCAACTACTGACAGAAATTTTAAATAAAAATATTTTTCCTGTCAGTGTATTTGAAGATAACCAGTCTTGTTTGTATAAAGATGACAAACACACTTGCTTGAAACAAAAAGAACAAAGCATAATAAAGTGAGACTCCACTTTATGCGAGACTGTATCAAAAGAAACGAAATAAATTTGTCATGTGTTTCTACGACAGAGCAAACAGCAGATATTTTCACAAAAGCTCTGTGTATTGCGAAATTTAAATATTTTAGATTGAAATTGACTATTAACTGTAGTTTCTTTAGAATAAAAAAAATGATTCTGAACTTAAGATTTTTTTTTTTTTTTTTTGGTACAGTCACCTGAAGTCACACCTGTTTTTTCCATATACTTCACCCCCTCGCTCCTCACACGGAAAGTGTCAGATAAAAATCGACGAACAATATTTCTTAGCTTTCGCACCTGGTGTCGGTAAATTGGCCGTCTACCCAACTAAGGCCCATTATCACAATCGCCGGTGACTGGAAGATGTCTGACGGATTAGGGTTAACTAGTAAAATTTCGTTCCACAATCTCGGGTATACCAAAATCTTTTGGTTAACCGCCAGTATACTTTACCAGCGCTTCAAGTTTGGGTTTACCCTAGGTTTTCTCAAAAAGTAACCTACAACTACTGTACCTATATTTTTTAATGAAAAATTCGTATATTTTAAAACAAGAATATTATGATAATATAAATAGACCCTGAGATAGGGCCTGTTTAGTGGAGTCTTTTTTTTTTCTGGCATTTTGAGGGATGAATGTGACTAGTTAGCTGATGGGAATATAAGTGGTTTCAATTCCAGCCTCCTGTTCGAAATGTCCACAGAATGTTTCGCCGGAAAACTCGATTTCGAAATGTGATTACCGTCTGGCGATTTTTCAGCGTTATTTTCACAACGAAACCTTTCATTCTCTCGATTGCCAGACAAAAAGTGAACCTGGAAGGTTCTTTTCTTTTCTCTTGGAAGTTGACACCCATCCCCATTTTTTCAGCTATTGAAAAGCATCTGATATTTTTCATGGGTGAATTATTTATCAATGTCAATCTTTTATTTAAAAGCTAGAAAATTTGAGATCATTAAAAAAAAATTCTTCATGTAAAATCTGTTTTTTTTTTAAAGATAATTCCCCAAGTCAAAAATTTAGTAACTATGTTGGCAATACAAGCCTTTTCTACATGAAAAATTTGAAAGCATTGACAATTTTATATTGTATTGCCAACCTAATGTCAGTTTGACTTTTATCTTTAAAAAAAAAAACGCACTATCAATTTTTTTCTTCAGCAAATTTTCGAACGCGGGGCTGGCATTAAAATCACCCATATTCTCATCAGTTTAGTAACCACATTCAGACATAATTATTTTACCTAACACAAAAAAACCTGCTGGCCTTATTCCAAAAAATCACTGAATAACAATCTGAATAGCTTCAAATTTCCTTGCTTATTAAAACTTGGATTACCGAAGTATAATTCAAAGTATAGAGGTACTTGGCTTGAAGATTTTTTTTTCAAATCTAAAGGAATAAACAATGAATAAATAATGACACACAGATAGTGACATTCTTTGATAATGACAAGTTGGAAGTTGGCATATTATGTTATTCTTTTTCTTATCAATCGTATACCAACCATGCACATGTGGTAAGGTATACATAGGAACAACAAAAAGATCTATGGGAACCAGGATCAACGAGCACAAAAGAAACTGCAGACTAGGACAATCGGAAAAATCGGCATGCGCTTAGTGAAGGAAATCACGAAATACTATTTGTTAAGTTCAAGCTTCCTGCACCGACTTCTGGATACCATAATCGTCTTGTACGTGAAGCTATAGAAATCCACAAACTTAACCAAATCTAGAACCCGATCCTCAAAAACGCAAGAAAGATCCCATTGAGTATAGAGAAAGTTCAGATAAGCCACGTGCTGCGAAGCCATCCCCCACCACAACCACTCACACATAAATACAAGTTGCAGTCGGGAACGCGTCAGTCTACTACCAAAATCGGACATGGAAGCACCTCTGAAGATGCTAGCTACGGGTGCTAGCGAAACGTCAGGAAGAAATTCCAACTTACGACGGTCATTATGCCCGAATGAAAACACTTTCTCAATAAACCTGGGCCGCGAAAGCCTCACAAACTTTATTCTTCTGGAAAGTTGACCTAGGAGGAATAAAGTGACTATTGATACCTTTCTTTGGGGCCATGAAGAAATGTTAAAACTATAACGAAAAGTTTAATCATTTGGTTGTTCTGGCATCATTCATCATTGTGTGGCGACCAGCGTTGAAGGATCTTGTCTGCTGAGTCTTGATTTGTGCTCGCATCTTTTCTATTTCTCCTGGTGGGTCAGTGGTTTGTTAGCTCGACATAGTGAGGCTCAACTTCTGCTTCAGATTGTCTCTTCTAGAATGGAGTGATGTGGTTAAGCGGCGCCTAGCTGTTTCAGTTAGGTCTCGTATTTGTTTTCCATCCTCGACCTTTGCCGTAATGCAGGAGTTATTCTGGATAGAGCTGTAAGCGCATCGCAGTTCTGGTGGCCCAAGACAAGGAGGTTGGATTTACTCCTTCACATTTCACGCACTTTGGATTCGATTTTTTTGGTATCTTCTAGCCTTGTGATCTTCTGCGCCTTTGACACCTTTTGGCTGTTTTTTGCAGATGAAGGTGCGTTGTAAACGTTCAATTAGATTCTTGACTTCTAGTACACATCTCATAGCTATCCGCTCTTGCGGATTCATTGGGTGGAATTGTTGTTTTATGGCGCTCTATTTTGATAGCATTAGAACAATATCGTGAAGGAAAGACTACGGACCTTATTTGAAACGACTTGCAGAAACTGACTGGTAGGTGTCTATAGAAATTGTGAAGACCCTTTTTACTTTGCGGCAATTTCTGTATAAAACTTTGCCTCACATCATCTCGCATTATCGAGACAGGACTATTGACTAAATTTTTTTAAATTAATTTCAGTAATGTCTAGAATGTTAACATCGCACGATTGCGATTTTTACTGGTCAATGCGAAAAGAGCCTTCGGATATCCAACATCGAGCAAATACCTACAAGCAAATCAACCGATTCAGCCGGTCGTTGTTTGCCTCTAAAGAAGGCTTAGCACTATTGCTTCAACAATCCTATTGGTATGCCGAGGAAAATGTTTCAAATGTTGGTAAAAATAATAAAACCCATGTCTTATCTTTATTGATAGACAATTTCAGGTAAATTTCCCACGTTGCTACGTTCTAGGCTTCCCAGACCATTACAATTTGTTCGTTGACGATTTTCGTATGACAGCCTGTATTGGAACTCTCAAATGGTTCACAGGAAGATACGAAGGTAAAAAAGTGGTGCATTCAATCGAGGGCACAGTACCACATTCTGCATTCAATTTTGCTTTGGAACGGTATGCAAAGATTTTTGAGGTATGATTTTTTTTTTAAATAAAATTTTGAAGATGTTCAGAATTTATTGCTGGTCAACGTCATTTGGACATCGATAAGGAATTCAACAGAGTATGGGATCATGAATGGGAGCAGTTTTTAGGATATTTTTATGCAGTGGTTCACCATGATGAGCTTTTTATGGATTTCAAGGTAATCTCGGTGTAAGGAGGGTTGAGAACTCTTTGCTATTCAAGCGTTAACTGTAGGACAACGGAGAACTTATGACAATTATTCCCATTGCATATTTTTAATATTTCACAACTTAATCACAGGGATGTCATCAGTTAGTCGAGAACCCTGGTCATACTTTACTCACTTTTGCATCACTGGTGAAAATAAACTATGCATAAAACGTAACACAATCTTGCATTGTATGACAACCATTATATTTCCAATTTGATATATATTTTTTTTTAATGCAAAAGGGCCAATTACTGAATAACTACGCACAAGCGAAACTTAAACTAAAGGAAGTTGCTCTCCATTGGCCTCAGTACGATTTGGATGGCACGAAAAATATTTGGATAATGAAGCCTGGAAATAAGTGTAGAGGTAGAGGGATTCAGCTGGTCAAAAATATAGCCGAAGTCGATAAAATAATGAGCTTGAAGATCAAGTATGTCGTTCAAAAGTACATTGGTAAGATTATAATTTTAATGTGTTTTTAGTTATCCCAAAATATAATTAAGGTTTGTTTCAAGACGCTAAAAAATCCAAACCCAAACTCATAACATTGGTTCGATCATCTTGAAACAAAACTTCCAGTAAATTTAAAAAGTAACAGTTTTTTTTAGAAAAGCCCTTAATAATCTACAACACCAAATTTGACATTAGACAATGGTTTATGGTAACTAGCGTTCAACCGTTAACAATTTGGATGTTCAAGGATAGCTACCTAAGATTCAGCGGTCAAACTTTTAGCTTGGAAAATTTCCACGAGTCCTTACACCTCACTAACCATGCTGTCCAGTGTAAATACCCAAATGGACAGCAAAGGGACAAAGCCTTGCCTGATGACAACATGTGGGACTGTCACACGTTCAAGGCGTATTTAAAACAAATTGGTTGTTTGGAAAAATGGAACCAGGTGATTGTCCCAGGAATGCAACAAAATATTGTATGCGCTATGTTGGCAAGTCAGGACACGATGGATAGACGTCCGAACACTTTTGAAATTTACGGTGCTGATTTTATGCTAACTGAAGACTTTACTCCGTGGCTTCTGGAAATCAATTGTAGTCCAGATTTGTCGTTTTCTACTTCGGTTACTAGCAGATTGTGCCCTCATTGTATGGAGGACGTTATTAAAGTTGTCATAGATAGGAAAAAAGACCCAAATGCTGATACAGGCCTTTTTGAAATGATTTACAAACAAAACCATCCGAAAACTCCACCGTATTTAGGCATGAACTTGTCTGTAAGAGGCAGGAAGATATTTAGAGGCAGAAGTAGATCTAAGCCTGAGACAAAAGTATACCTACATTTTGCATGATAAATAGTTTGCTTTATTAAAAGCTGTTTTTTTTAATTTAGGATCCACGTGAAAAGGCCTTTAGTAGTACAAAAAAACCGAAAAGACCACCAGAGTTTACGAAGGCTGAAATGCTTAATGATATTGCAGCTTCGAGAGCTTTGCCTAAAATATTGTCTCCGGATATTTATTCTGGGCCTGTTATTGAGGATCTTATCGAGGAACTTCACAAAACAAGTAAGATGAGAACAATCGTGACTCTTTTAGAAATAATTAGGAACTTAGTAAAACGTCTTTATTTATCTGAATGTTTAGAGAAGATAATTATTATTTGTAGTTGTTGAGGGAAGGCTCCTTTTATATTTTGTTATTGAAGGAGCAAAAAAAGATGTTGGTGTAAAAGATCTATCAGAATCCTTGGACCAAAATGTTGGGGTTATTGTTTGCATAATCCCTTGACCCAAAGAAGCTGTTTCCTTATCATTTTTCACTACAATAACTGTCTTCATAAACAGCAAGAGGTTAACTTCTTTATCTACCGAAAGTCATACTGTCAGTCAATCTATGATAGCCATCACAAGTTTGGAACGATTTCACATAGTAGGTGTACCTACCTTGACAATTTTGCAGCTGTTGCAATTATTCTTTGTTTTTCTCCCGCTCCATTTTCCCCTTTTGGAGTTGTGTAGCTGAAGAATGGAAGAAGTACTTGTTCGAAAAGTTTCATCATTTATTCGTCATTTTATGTTTCACCTTATAGTTCTGCAACTTTCTGTCCTATAAAATACTGTTTAGAATATGCATGATATCCTGAACCACAAGACTTCAGTTTTGCTTGTATTCCTTTCACCAAGTAAAAAACATTGAATAAGATGAATATGTAGAGATCCACCCAAGTACTCTATTAATTAGTTAGATGGTAAATGGCGAGCGGTTCTATTTGATGTTAATTATTTTCTCCGGTTACTACAAAATTAAGTGGTGAAGACTCAAGGGGGTCTATTTGCAAATGAGAGAAACAACTGTATAATAGTTTTCATAGATATTTTATTTACTTAAACAGCACTATCAATTTAGGAGAATACAGCCTAAGAATTCAGCACAACAGGACAGGCACACGACAAATAAAGAAAAATTTTATATTAACAAATTCTTACTTCAATGATCATACATTGAAACCATCTAGTTATAGTCTCAAATTTCAGATTGTAAGTACATGTAACTTACAATCTGTCCTTAAATACACAAACGATCAAAATTACTGTCAGTTACTTAGCACGCACAAAGGAAAACCTGATACTACTTTATGACTCTTACTGGACAATAGTCAATCGCAAACTTTTTAGCTTTTTGCCCGGGGCAACACACCTTAGACCGACTCCACTCACTGCCAATTTTCTTGATTCTTAAAATCTTACTATCAAATAAACTGCTGGATGTTATCTATCCTCTTTTCTGATTGTAACCTGCTTAAATAGTACTCAATTCCCACCAAAAATCTGTTACGTGGGCGGTAATTTAGCATTTCTCGAACCAATCCTCTTATTTGACCTCGTTTATCGAGTGATAAACGACATTGTTGTTTTCCAAGAATTGTTTTTTTTTCAAGTTTTTATTTAGGATATGATGTACCATCCGGCGGAAACACAGGTGTTGTAGTTTATCAGTTATGATGAAATTAAATCACATGAGTATAGTGATTTCCGGTTAAACGCGTCCTAATTTAATAAATTTTTTTGACTTTTTTTTTTATCGGAATGTCGCAAGAGTCTATTAATTGGGGACATCGAACTCTGACATCCGGTCGCTTATCGCTTGTGTTGGTAAAAAAAATGTTATGTAATTTGAATGGAACTTAGAAATTTCGCCATTTTTTTATTACTATTTTTATACGAAATTAGATGCTGGATTGCTAGGAGATTTAATAAGTTGAGATTACATTATCTTGCAACTGACGTAGGTACTTTTCTAATTAAAATGATTAGAAAAATGCTTTTACCAATTGAGTTGTTATATTTTCTGGGATTTTAGCACCTCGAAATTTTTGGGGTCGCCACAAATATTTCAAAGTACACAAGAGAAAATTGATTTGAATCTTGCAGGGTTTACATTGCTTGTTTATTTTTAACTGCTAAATATGTATAGGTAACAGTAGTTAATAAGTACGTTAATAATTATTTTATTTTATTTTAGTATACAAATCTGACAGTGGGATAGATTTCGTCCTGCCAGTCAACAACAAAGCTGACAACCAATTAGACATCGTGGTAAAAAAGAAACCCTCGACCAGAGGCGACAGGGTACCAAAATACTGTTTATCGCGTCACAAAATTAACCAAAAATCTTGTTTGTCTAGAAAAACAATAGGCGCAAAAGAAAACACCAATCAGCGATGCCAAAGCAGCAACAACACCCAAACTCAGCGTAGCGGCGCGAGTCAACGCAATAATAACAATTATTTTGGTTTATTTAGGCAATGGGCGAAGAAAAATCCGGAAATTAATACTGCAACGCGCGATAATTGGGAGAAAGGTACCGTCAGTATACTGAAGGGCGAAAATATTAATATACAAAATAAATGTGAAGTTGGTAACAATAGTGTTCAGGACGCTAATAAAAACTTCGTTAAAAACTTGCCGTGTCTGAATTTGCATACTTTTGATTTGAACAAATTGCTGCCGGAAATAAATGCTAGTAGTTGTAGAAGTAGTACTTTTTGAGATTTTTTTCTAAAAAATAATTGTTACTGCCATTTTATTCGATGTTGCTCTATAATGAAAAATTATACAACTTGTTCTTGTGCACTGCCAAAGGCTAAGTTTAGTATGAAACTATAAACTATTGTGATTAATGTGTAACAAATACATATTTAAGTAAAATACTTGTTTCATTTGAAAAAAATTCCTGTAAAATGTGTGAGTTGTTGAACCGTCATCGGTTTAGAGTTGATCTTTTCGCCAACACTAGTTGCTGATGGCATTTTTAGAAGTTTTCCGACTACTTGCCAAGAACTGATCCCATTTATGTGAAGTTCAACTAATATTATTGCGAATGATGAACATAAGTTTGAAATGGTATGTAGGTGTGAGACCCCAAATTCAGAAACTTGGCAGGATGTTAAATTGGCGAGCGGTGACTTTAGTTTCTGAGTGGAGACACAGTTTAAAATGGGTCCTATTTGCGGGTGGAGAGTAAAACACAGAAATATTGTGGTCAATTAAATAAAGTTTATTTTATTAAAATAAATAAAACAGGCGTCGGTAATAAATAATCTTACAATAAAATTGTCAGATTTCTAATAAGCATCAATTAAATGTTGAGGAAAATCTATATGATTCCAAGTAAAAATTTTTATTTACACTTTGACTCGATTCACACTCTTGCCTTCACAATTTCTGGCTGAACATAACAACACTCTACTTACATTTAACAATAATATATTTACTGCTGGCCACACCTAATTACATGGAAATCTTATTGGTCGAAGGAATTTACTCTAATTATGAACACTTAATAAAAAACTCGAATATTTTCGCGCTGTTACTTCACGTCGTGCTTCTTCTCTTGGTTAATTCGACAACTCTTTCACGCCGTAGTTCTGACTTTCTAGACACAGGTATCTCGATTCTCGATTACTACTTGTTTCTTGATTACTCAACCGACACTGGTCCTTCACGCCGTAGTTCTGCCGGTTTACTCACTGATTTTCTCCTGCCAAAGTTGCCTTTTTATATCATTGGTCCCTCCATTGTCTTGAATTTCTTTACTTTTTCTGACCTCGATTTTTCGTGGTTGGATCATCCGATCAATTAGTCTATTTGGTCCCCTTTTAATTAATTATCAAGGGCGTCGCTAAGTGGTTTGTTAAGTGGGTATCATCATATAGGCTCGTGCATGATTTATTGATCCTTTTAAAAAAAAATCAGCTTCTTTGGAATGTTAATTGTTGAATGCACTTTAAAAAAAAGGTCCATGAACTTTTGCTTTATTCACATTCCAATGTATTAGTCAATATAGGGTATCGGCTTTCAATAATTTCTGGATATTGATATTCAGATAATTTTTAATTGAAGTTTCTGGTTGTGCTGTCTAAGTGATGATCTCTCCTAGGATGGTTGTTTGGTAAGTCCTTGTTATTATTGATTAATTTTCGGTAGTTGGATCCTAGGTCTTTAGTTGTTTAGAATAATCAGAACCTTTAATTGTTTTCTTGGTGGTTTATTTTCGCGTCACTACATAGGTGTCGATCGAAGAAGCGCCATTGGGCTGAATAAATCCAAACAAATTAAACTGAGTTCACGAGAACATCCAGAAATAATAACTAAAACAAGATCTGACTTATAATCATGATATGTTTCAAGAAATATTGTTGGGTAGGAACACTGGAATCTATCCAAAACACCAAAGGACTTTAGGCTCCTCATCCAATCCATTGAGTTTAGCGTGCTATTTCAAGACAACAAACATTATAGAACTTCATGAAACCTTGTTGGCTCGTAAAAAATGCCATTCGATTCGGATGAAAAGTAACGAGCGAGTTGCAATATTGGTCAATAGAGAATTGGAACACTTTTTCTACATATCAATGAAGAAATTGAGATACAGCGAGGCAGTAGCCGTTGAAATCAAGATAGCCGGGAAGAAAGTGAAAGTAACTTACTTTACCACTGAAAGATCAAATTTGTATGAGGACATTCGGGATCTGCTACAAGGAACAACTCCTATTATCATCATCATTTAAACAGCAAATCTCTAGTCTAGAAGGTTAGTATACGGGTAGTCGCAGTCGTCCAACAGTATTGGACGAAGTAGTTATTTGGAATGTGACAAAAGACTTCCTAGTTGAAATCTGTGAAGAAGGTACTTTGAATAGGCTCGTTCAATAAAAAAAATTTAACGCGGTTTTTCACATTTTTATGGAGTATTATTACTCACATATAGCACATAAAAAAAATTTCAGCTCAATTGGATAAATATTAGAGAAGTTACGCGTTTTTTAATATTAAAACAGTTATGCCTCGGAAATTCATTGCTGTGACGTCATAGCATCTCTCGAGTCGTGACAGGGTAAAGGCCGTCATACACGGTTTTGCATAACGCAATGTCAACTGATTTTCTATTGACAGTTTGGCACACAGTTTGCGGAACTATACAATATTTTAAATTTTGCATGCTACTTCCATAATTGTGTTTATAAAATATTGAAACTTAGAGAATTATTCAAATATACGAAATGTGATTTGGAAGAAAAACATCAAACCTCTACCAGATACATAAAATGCCAAACTAAAACTTGTCTAAACGATGCCAAACCAAAATGTGTTAAAACAATGCCCGTATTGTCGAAGTGACTGGCGTACCAGCACCGCGGCGACCGACGTGAGAGATGCAGTGACGTCACCGCGTGTTTCAAATTTGGAGTACTTTGATAATTTATTTAAACATGAACAAGAGCTCAGAAAATTATGAAATTGTGCATAGCTGCTAAACTCAACACGCTCTTTTAGAATATGTAATAAAAAAAATATGCTGTACGAGCCTATTACAATTCAATACAACTTAACAAAGAAACAAGAATATGAGAGGTAAGCACCCAAACACTGCTGACTAGATATAGCTGGACTTTAAATGAAAAATCAAAGACAAGATAGTCCAAAAATAACATTGAACAACTGAAACTTCAAGACGTCAAGAAATTGCAGTCCGGTATTATTTTGGGAGCTCATCAAGAATGGTGTGTCATCGAACCCACAAGGAAGGTAAATTGTTTTCTTCCCTTGGCTCCACTAAACAGTCCCTATATCACGGTCTATTAGGTATGTCATTCATTGAGTTTTTGAAAGTAATGTCAGAACACGTCAGAAATCAAAGACAAGAATGTCAAAAGTTTCAGGCAGAATGGTATACTAAAAACACATTGAAACAATGAGATTTTCAAAATTTTCAGTGCTTTAATAATGTCCAAATACCCGGTAAACTGTCTATAATCCTTACAAATCTTAATAATTATTATATCTTGATTTGTAGGATTTGATGAAGTTAAAAAACACTTCTGATGATGAATTTAACAAAATACTAATAAATCCTATGAAAAGTAAGGAGTTTAAAAGAAAAGAAGATGTTACCCTTGAAAAAGTAAAAAAAACCGATACATTTTGGATTTTTGGATTAATTTTGGGTTGACTTTAGGTTGTACGTGATATGACCAACGTTCTATGCAACTTAACAGACAGCATTACTTTAGGTAAAAACCCCAAAAAAACTATTTCGCCAGAAATCAACATCGAAAAAGAATTAGAAAAAAATTATAAAAAACAAGAATTAATTTACAAACGAAAAGCGGATGAAGAGGAAAAACGAAAAGCGGATGAAGAGGAAAAACGAAACGCTGGAAAAGCTAATAACAAAGAGAAACAATCAAAAAAACAAAGTGGTCAATTGAAATTAAATGAGGAAAATAATAATCGAAATAAAACTATAAGCAGTGATAGGTAAAAATATCTCCAAAGTACTTAGCTACTACAATATGATCATTATAAAATTTTAGGTACAATACTTCTCAAGTAAAACTAATCAATGCAAATAATAAACTACCTAAAATCATAAATAAATCCGTTAAGAGTAATAGTTCAAATAATCAATCGAAAATAAATCCAGCTTCTATAAACAATCAACTACCGTTAATAAAAGTGCAGCCATCTAGTAAATCAATAAAACCTATTAGTAATGCTTTAAACGTCGTCAAACGCCCTGAGAAAACGGAGCTCCAGAAAAGAAGACACCTTTCCCCATTATCCAGAGAAAATTATAACCCGTTGGGGCTAATCAGAGATGAGGTTGATAAGGCTATAAAGCAGAAGAAAACTTTCACGATAAGGGGTTCATTTGGAGTCGTGAGAAGAGCCTTATTAAGTAGAGGGTGGGTTGAGAAATTTCATACTACTTACAGGTAAGAGTTTATAGTACAAAAAGAGACTGAAACAAGTGATAAGCTATTAGGAATCAGTTCTATGTAGTTTGCATTATTACCAAATCCAAATTGGCTAAGAAAAGTAGTCAGCTATTGGGATATTGTAAAATTTGTCTACTTAATGATGATAATTTCAATAAGAGCCCAAACCTACCAATTTTGGAACATGAGAGATTCAAAAACACTAATTCCCAAATTATCGATATACGAATTATCACTCTATTTCACCATCCTCATTACCATCTATAATAATTGTGAAATTATATATTCCAGACAAAGACTCAACCAAGAACTTAAAAAATATCAACAGTACACTGTACCAGAGTTAGTGGACATGCTGAGAAACAAAGAGTTAGCTGGTTTGATTAAAAAAATAATCAAATCAAAATTGCTCAAGGACAACCAGGTGGATTTTTATTGGGATACCAGGTTTGATGCGTTTAAAGAATGTCCAGATAAAATTAAGGTAAAAATTGTACGTAGGATGTTCTCTTGTTCTCTTAAGGAAATCATCCGTAAACCAATACCAACTTTCAGCGAATAAAAATCTAACATTAATGATTCTAGCTTACTCTTATCAACAAATTTCGAAGAGAATCTTCCAGCTACACTAGCAAACAAGGACTGTGTCAAACTTCACGCGAAGCGCACTGGTTCCATATACCTGGAATAGCAAAAATTAACCATCCAAGGTAAAATCTTAGCCTCAGTATCCACTTTTTTATTATAAATTTTTATCATTATAGGTGCTACACTTTGACCAAAGGCGGTGACACGCGATATTTTCTCAATGATTTCGGTTTAACTGCATCCACGGCTCTCTTAAAATGGGTCGTGAGAAACAATGACACAGGCGGAAGTAAAATTGTTAGTAACACAGGAAAAATCCCCATGAAAACGTTTGATTTTGCAATAGCAGAGTGTTACAAGTTTATTAAAAAACATAAACATCAGGATATTGATGAAGTGATACGTGACGCTTTGGAAGTTGAATGGAAAGAATTCTTGGAGCAGTTTCATAAAGCTGTCCATGTTGGCCATCATTTTAAGTTATCAGATAAAGTACCGGATGAATACGCTGAAGCTCAAAACATGGTGCGAAAATCCACTTACTTATTAAACCAGCTCCGAGAATATATGCCCTGCATGGATATGGACGGACACATGAACATTTGGATTTTAAAACCAATAAACAGCAGCAGAGGCGAAGGGATTCATATTTGTCGTACTCTAGAATTGATTCTGGAGGTTCTTAGAAAGAATCCTACTAGGCGATATGTGGTTCAAAAATATATAGAGCGACCTCTGTTGATACATGACACGAAGTTTGATATTAGACAATGGTTTCTAGTTAGCAGCTCTTATCCTTTAATTATCTGGATGTACAAGTAAGAATTTCCAATAAATTAATTACCTACATTTACCCTATTCATTGTAGGTATTTCTATTTTTATGCATAATATGTCGATATATGACACGCATTTCTTGGTTGGCTATAATCTATTTCTATTTTAGGATTTGTTACTTGAGATTCAGCTCTCAGACTTATAATTTAAGAAAACTTCACGAGTCTATCCATTTAACGAATAATTCGGTGCAGGCAAAGTACCTCAATCGTTGCACAAGAGATCCATTGTTGCCTACCTATGGAATGTGGAATTCTGAACAATTTCAGGTGAAAATTTCAACCTTAACAGTATCTACATATATAGATGAAAACTATCTACAATGACGTTGCCAGATTATGATTAGTATAATATTTTCAGAATTATCTCTGTGACATTGGATATCCGAACATTTTCGGAAATGTTATCTATCCCGGTATGAAGCAGTGCATTACCGCGGCAATGATAGCGCATCGAGATAAAATAGACAAAAGGAAAAATTGCTTTGAACTCTACGGCGCTGACTTTATGCTGTCTGAAACGTTTGAACCGTGGTTACTGGAAATTAATTCGAATCCTGCTCTACACGGTTCGACTCCTGTTACCGCTCGGTTGTGTCCAAAAGTACTTGAAGATGTTATTAAAGGTAAGAACATATTAAAAATAGACCCTGATATAGCTCTAAGGGCGGGTATTATAAAACTACTTTGAGAGTTAACTTAAAGTTAACTTCTAGAATTACATGTAATTCAAAAAGTTAACTTCAAGTTACACTAAGTTACACAAGTTAACTGTCAAAGCAGTTTTATAATACCCACCCTAAGGCACATTGCCTTGATTTAATAAAAAATAAATTTGATAGGTACTTGATGGAAAAATTAGAGTCAATTAAAGGCGATTAACCATTCGGTTATATTGACAGATGAAAAAGGCATTTAACGTCATTTATTACCGATTGGTTGACAAATGATATTTGCTTCATTGGTTATCTGTCAACTATGACCGACCGGTTAATCGCCTTTAATCGATGTTGGTGAAGTTTAAACAAATAACACGTTCTAGCTCAGTATTAGGGTAGTATTAGGTTTTCTCTGGGGAAAACAGTCTAAACCACATGTCATTGTATAATCCAATGGTAATAACCAAATCACATAAACGCACTTTTTTCAGTTATAATAGATACTGCTAGAAATCCCAATGCAAGCCCCGGTAATTTTGAAATGATCTACAAGGAAAAACCCGAACCTCCTCGTGATATTATGCCAAAGCTGAAGTTAAAAGGAAAACCACTACCAACAGACTTTTTTTGCGACGTGGACATGGAAAGCGAACCCTCTATAAACACCAACAAAATAATGGTTCAAAAATGCATCAAAACCCCAGATGCTGGTAACATTTTACTGCAAACCGGAGAAACAATTAAAGAAGCATTAAAAAGCCTTTTAGACATTATAAAACGAGAACGGACAAAAAGGTTTGTTATCGATGGTTTTTTCGAACAAAGCGAGTTTGGCTGCATTTTTTTTAGGCGCTCACGGAGAGAAAAATCTGTAGAGGCGAAACTGGAACTAGATATTCCATATATGCACCCCTCCAAACCTGACCTAGTATCATTGTTTGAAAGACCCCAAATGGAAGAAACGTTTTCAGTCGCTTCAGAAATTTCGCAAATAAAATCTGAAGAAGCACAAGAAAATATGACTGAAGATGAGTCTAGAGCAGTTACTGAAGCATTTAGCGAAAGCAAGATTTGTTCTAATAAGAAGAGATTACTTTCTAATTTAGTTAAAGTCGTTGATACTCTAAAACGAGTTAATAAAAACTGACATTTTTATATGCTTATTTCATCAATAGAAATCATTCAAAGATCCCTCAAAATTCCGATCGTGCGAAAAATATTTGGGCGTGTGAAGAGTAGGTATCTTTATCTTTCACTCACACATTCATACACCGAAATAAGACTCCCACTCGATCGAAGGTAGTTACCTCACAGTTGCAGGAAACATAAGCTTTGTTCCAACACAGCGGAAAACTGTACAAAAAGGTGTGCGCAGAACCCAAAATTCTTGTGCTGAGTGGTTTCGAAACCGTTCATGGGACGATTTTTACGTGTTGGAACAGACCTATATAGTGTTCAACGCGTGTGAAAAGTGATATTTTCAATAAAAAATTTGTTGTATTGGGAAGAGCTTAGGTATGAATACTATTTTAACTATATGACCACTCATTGTTGAATTTCCCATGTTCGTACCATCTTGAGTTTCTGTTTCTGGATGACCATTTCTGTTAATAGTAAAACTCGGAATCTGGTTTTCAATATCATCGGTATAGTTATTTGGGGTAGATATTTGGGATTCAAATTGAGTTTTTATTTTTTTTTTCCTGAAGATTTTCGATAGGGTTCCACATTCATCTTTTGACAGGTAGATATTTGGATGGCTTTAAATCGGTACGGTTTAAGGGCACTTATGGCCCTTATGGGTTGAAACAGCCTAGAATACAATGTCAAAAACGCCACATTTTACGGTTCTCTGTTTCCTTCATTATTCCTTTGTATAAAAAAGTGTGAGGGTGACAACCTGCAACGTCACAGTCCTCTCCACTATCCTCCTTACATAAAACAAATTCTATTTCGACATCGTAATCCATTAAAAAATCATGTGCAGCGCCGTACACGTGGTAGAAGTGAAAAACTTCTTAAAGCTTATCCTCATATACCGAGTCATATACCTTTTAGTATGAGTCGGGGTAAAGACGAAGAGAACGCGCATCTGTTGTGACGTCACAAGGGTACCGGCGCTTGAAAATAATAGTTTTTAATCCTTGGCCTTGGTTTGTGCTAATCGTTTGTCGGCTATCATTGTTATTAGACTGTCTTTCTCCGTCCTTCTACGTTATATTTTTCTTCTCTCTCATGTAATGAAATTTGCCAAAACGTGACGCGTCTTTCAAATCACTCTCCATTCTTGTCCGAATATCAGACCGCCGCCTTTCACTTCAAAAATCACAGCACACTGAGCACACAAATGTAAAAATAACGAAAATAATCACAAAACACAATGATAAAATATCGGGTCTTCAAAAAAAAAAACCAATCAAAGATTGCTTTGGTTACGAAAACGTACGTCGGATTATTGTTTCTTTATTGGTCAGGATTTTTGACACGACATTTTGACAATAAATTTCATTGACTGACATTGTCAAAATTAAAGAAAAATATTGCTAAGACGTACGTTTAAAAAACCATAGCAATCTTTGATTGGTTTTTTTTTGAAGACCCGATAGTATAACCAAAGGGAGACGCGCATCTGTAGTGACGTCACAATGTAATCGGCGCTTGCCAATAATAGGCAATCCTCTTTGCGCTTATAGTCCTTGGTTTGTGTCAATCAATAGGCAATTTTTCGCGAGGAGAACCAAGCATTATCTTTTGCTGGATTATGTGATGTGTCAATTGCGTCATTATCCCCTAACTCGCCACCATCAAATTATGGGATACTCGAGGCTTAAGAACACTTATGGCGATTTCCATTTGTCAATCAGTGCGCACTGAGTGTATCCGCATCTTTTTCTAAAAGCATGTAGGTGGTAACATGTAAGGATAAGGGAACATTTTTTTTGCACTGGTTCGACAAATGGATCGCTATTAATTTCTTCTGTGAGGACGGTGAGAACAGACCGAAAATCACCTTTTCTACATTTAAAATCGACGAAAAAATTAACCCACTACCACAGCCTGAATCTCGAACATTCCATTGTGGTCTGCGGGTGACGTCATCATTAATAGCTGTTGATGGTGGCGTCACTCGCAGCCCCAGAACTTGATAGAGACGGAGTTAGGGGGAGTATGACACAATTGACCCACACCATATAACACACCATGATCAGATTATGCTTGATTATCCTCGCCAAAAATTGCCAAATAGCTGTCTTTCTTCGTCTCTTCACGTTATTTTTTCTACTCTCTCGAATAACGAAATTTCCCCGTGACGCGTTTTTTCTCTCCATTGCCTTCCAAATATTAGAACGCCGCCTAGAAGTTCTACTTCAAAAATCCATTTGTCCAAATCTGCCACAAATCAAATCCAGAAATCCACAAGAATCCTCATCATCATCCTCATTCGGATTAAAAAAGCTATCCCAGAAAAACTATTTAGCGTTCTATTTCGTTGAAAAATAGCTCTAGTGCAGTTCGAACCGACTCATTGGAACGAATGTCAAACGACTGTTGCACTGTTTCACATGGGCGCGTTCACCAGATACAAACGTTAGTAAAATGCTTTATGATTATTCGGCTAAACGCTACGTTACTTTCGGTTGAAGAAAAAAATCATGTTTTGCAAAGAATCGCCTTTAGTTGTATTCCTTTCAAGAGTTAACACTAGAGCTCCTCGCTCCGGTGTTAATCGACCCCGATTTGAATGGAACAGATGCGCTGTCTTTCGTGCATTCAAATGGTTATTCGGGCTTGGGCGCTTCAGGTGCAACAAACACTTTTCGAAAGGAATAAGCGCGTAAAGCCCCGGAGCTGTTCCGGAGCTCATCCTAGGTGTGAAAGGAATACAATTATTTTTGCAAGCATAAATTAAGAGTGTTTATAATTTTCAACACTTTGCTTGCTGACATGAGGTGGGTTCGGCTTGCTCACTCCGTGCACTTTGAGTGACTCCATTCGCACTCCAGCCGTTCGGGCTAAGGTTCGGGTACTGCTTTTTACCGTATTAGGGGTGACTTCATTAGCTCTGTTCACTCCACTCCAACTCCGCGCTGAATAGCCGAACCCAGCTATTGGTAATACACACTTCTACTACAGGATAGTCTATCCTCTTACAGTGACTCTATAACCCACAGTGGCGACAATTGCTGCCTCATTTTTGATTGGTTCTAAATTCCCATATATTTATATTGAAAGCACCGCCATCTTTGATACCCCCACAATCAGTGTTAGGTATGCGTGCAGGAACTACCAGTAATTATGTTGCAATACTTGTCTGAATATTGATATTCAATTATGAGTTGGGGAAGAACCAGTACAGTAAAAATAAAGAATGTGTTTCCCTAACAGCAATCCGGAATTCAGCGAAATTGGAGCGTTCTTACCCAAGTCCTTGCTTTTAATCACTCGCCAGCTCAGGGAAAACGTACCGGAAATAGCCAACAGCAACAGTAGTTCTTGATTGCCTTTACGTGTTCTGATTCATCAGTGTCACTACCACTCTATAAAGGAATACAATTAATTATAAATTTCAATCTCCAACCCAAGGACATTCTTACCACCAGGTCCTTTTGTGAAATTCTGAGAAAGAGGTTATTTAGAATTCCAACAAAATAAAAAAAACTCGTGAGCACGGGACAAGATGGCTATTTACTTGTTTATCAACAAAAGAAATACAACCAGTAAGGATTCATGAATATGCTTCCATTTCTATTCTTATTTTAAACACCAATTGATACCTATCGCAATTGCGTTAAGCTTACAGTTTTTTTATTAATTCTAATTATGTTTCATCAGCCTGAAGGGCATGTATTATTTTCCAGTCCAGATTGTATAGCCAATGAATGATATATGTGAAATTCTAAATATCTAATAATTACCCTTGAGTAGGTAAATCTTTTAATTAAATTACAATGACAAGAAGGTAAGTTCTTCTTTATAAATTTTACTTATCTTAATCACTTCTGGTACTGTTGGGTCTTCGACACGTCTCCTGAGCTGCGATGTTTCTCGGCGGACTTTGTAATCGACGTTCCACTCGGTACTCGTTACCATGCAATAATCAAGGTGCCAACTAACCCTCCAATGACCAGATAAAATCTCACAACGCCAAGGTGTATTCGTAACAACGATCCTAGACTCTGTCTCCAAGGTAAAAATGAAAGGATAGGCTCTCAGTCTTCCCAGCAGTCTCTCACAATTTCAACCATACAAAGAATCTACAGTGAATATTTATTCCTACTAATCACACGATCAAATCGAAATAATTAACTACTTACCCTGCAATCACAGGATTCTTGTATAATAAAATGATATCAGCACAGTGGCCAAGAATACTTGCACCACGTGGAATCTTCAGCAGCGAAAATCTTCCAACTTGGAAAGTTACTCACAGGAAAATTATTCCTACAATATTTCCTCTAAACCAGGCAAGGCTATGAATCCCAATTAATATTTGGAGAACTCAATTCACAATAATTAAGTTACTAATTAGCACTTGAACCTTCGATGCTATTACATCAGCTGCTGGAAGCGAAGAGAGAGAATTTTCTCGAATCTACCTATCAAGTAACCTATCACATTACATCTTTGACCTAACCTAGGAAAACACAGAGACGGATTCAAACATACGAAAACGAATGGTCATGTAAGGAACAACATTACACTTTTTCAGAATGGAATCAGACAACCAGGTAAGCTCAAATATCCCAGATCATTCCCTCAAAAATTATCATTCAACTGCAGAACTAGTTAGAACACTATTATGAGATGCATAAAAATAAAAACCAGAATCTATTCCAACAATCTACTCCGATCCTGGAATTGATAACTCAACGGGCTGAACCTAGCGTATGACGGTCGAAAGATTTCGCCTCCAAATAGCAACAAATAGAAATCTGCATTTTTGGTATCGAACCTAGTTCACTGACCTGGAGCAACAAATACGACGATCAACAAAATAGAACTGCAAAATTTCAAGAGAACCTAACCATTATTTATTGTTTACAATGCAAGATAAAATAATAATTATTGGAATGAATTTGGATATCCACCAGCCGAATTATCCAGGAGAAGAGATTGAAATAACTTATAAGGTAAGCAATTAATTATATTATTCATAAAATGTGAAACTTGTGTTTGATTTCATACAAATTGTTTGATATTGAAATGTTCTTAATTTTACATAAACAATCAGCAATTTGTTTATATTGTTTTTATCTTTTCAGATATCCAGAAAATAGAAAGTGAAACAAATTAATTAATTGCCATCCTCCCTCGCATTATGATATGCACTGCGACTTATCCTACCAGCGAACAAAGTGAATAAACAGAATCAAACTAAGTGAAATTTGTAACAATAACCAATAAATCTTTGAAAAATATGCTGTTAATTATTTATGCCTCCTGACACCATTCAATGAAAAATGCAACCGTAACACTACTCCCCCCCTCAAAGAAAAATTTTGAAGAAATTTTTAATGAAGAAAACATTTTTTTTCATTACCTACCTAAAGAAATTCTTATCAAAAAAAACAATAAGTCATTCGCTCTCATAATCGTAATACATCCTCATTCAGTCACCCTTACTTTTCCTTCCTTCGAATCGTTTTCCTATGAACAGGTTGATCTTCAACCTGAGTTCTATCCTCCTTCAAATCCTGTACATTCCATTTACCCTTACTGTTACCTTGTTCGTCCACCAACTCATAAGTATTTATACCTAATTTCCTAGCTATCCTATACGGTCCAGAAAACTTTTTATCTAATTTAGCAGAATAACCCTTACTTTTATCAGAAAGATTATGTTCTTTTTTCCATACATATTGACCTTCTTTGAATTGCACGGGCCGATGTCTCAAGTTATAGTTATGTGAAGATTTCAAATGAGCTTCCTTTAATTGTTTTTCGACAAATGTGTGAATTTCTTTTAATTTATTTGATTTTTCGCTGACTAGAACTTCTGTGGAATCATCATTACCACTATTTACACCCCCTGCTTCCTGATCATCATCTATAACTATATCTTCATTTAAAAGTCGCTTTTTCCTAATTTGTTTAAAGTAATTACCGTCCGTTATCATTTCGTTTCCAAAATTAATAAAGTATGGACTATTTTTAGTTACTTCAGATTTAGATGTTCGTAATGCGCAAGCTAATCTTGAAAGATGTTCATCCCAACGCTTTTGATTACCGTTTATAAATGAACGAATCATGGTTTTAATTACTCTATTATATCTTTCTGTGAAATTTGGAGCTGGATGATACAATGGATTGGTTAAAAATGTGATGTTATAGCTTTTTAAGAGATTTTCAAATTCTTTAGATCTATACTGTCCACCATTGTCTGACCTCAAAAATTCAGGTACCCCGAAAAGCATAAAAACTTCCTCTATTAAAGAAGCTACCTTCTTTGCTGTAGCAGTACGTAATGGATATATTAGAGTGAATTTACTAAAATAGTCTACTACAACTAAGATGAAACGATGACCAGCTGAACTTCTTGGAAATGGTCCCATCAGGTCGGTTGAAACATACTGCCAGCATCTAGTGATGTCCGGTTTTGAACCCATCAACCCTGCTACTTTTTTCTGTTCTGGCTTTTGTTCCGCACATACACGACACCTGGCAATATATTTGACAACATCTGACTTCATTTTTGGCCAATAATAATTATTAAGAATTTTGTGATATGTTTTATAGACACCTAGATGTCCTGATGTGGGATCATTGTGACATTCATATAAAACTTTAGATCTTTGAGAATTAGGTAAAGCTATTTTCCACTTATCAAAGGGTTCATAAAAGTCATTATCATTTATATATTTATACAAAATACCCTCCGAATCTACTCTCCAGAGAGGATATTTTAAAGGTTTCTCTCTAACTTTATCACCCATCTTCCTATACCAACTACATGCATCATCCAAATTCAAATTTATAGAATTCACCTGAAAATTCACCGTATCTACAGTATCTAAACCTAACCCTAACGGTGCTCGTGATAAGCAGTCTGGTACAGTATGCAGTACACCGCGCTTATGAACAATTTTGAAACGATATTGCTGAAGGCGTAAAGCCCATCTGCCTAAGCGCCCTTGTGGGTTTTTCAAATTATTAAGCCATACCAAACTACTATGGTCAGTTACAACTGTGAATTCAGCTAACTCTAAGTAACACCTTAACTTTTCTATCGACCAAATAACACAAAGCAATTCCTTCTCCGTGACAGAATACTTTATTTCATGCTTATTAAGTGTACGTGAAAGATAACAAATTACATGGCATTTACCCTCATATTCTTGAGTAAGAACACAGCCAAGACCATAAGAACTAGCATCACAATGAAGAACATATGGTTTTTCAAAATTAGGACAAGCTAGAATTGGTGCACTAACTAAAGCATTCTTAACCTTTTCAAAGGCAAACTGACATTCGGGAGTCCATTTAAACTTTACATTCTTTTTAGTCAAATTAGTAAGAGGAGCTACCATTTCTGATAGACTGGGGACGAAACGTCTATAGTAAGATACCATACCCAAGAAAGAACGAATTTGTTTAGGCGTGTGTGGTGTAGCCATATCGACTATAGCACTAACCTTTTCTGGATCAACTGATAAACCGGATCTATTTACCACATAACCTACATATTTCAGTTCGCTTCTACAAAACTTACATTTATCCTTATTCAATGTCAAATTAGCTGCTTTTAAACGCCTAAATACTTCCTCTAGGATGCGAATATGAGTTTCGAAATCGGGTGTTGTCACGACAATGTCATCAAGAAATTTAAACACATAAGGTTCTAGTTCAGGACCAAATATCCTATCTATTAAAGCTTGAAAAGTTGCGGGTGCATTCGTGAGACCAAATGGTAATCTCTTAAACATAAAATGACCTCTACCCGGTATTCTAAAAGCTGTATATTTTCTTGAGTCTTTTGACATCTTTACTTGATAATAAGCCATTCTTATATCAAGAGTTGACAAATAACGAGAGTTCCCTAATCTGTCTAAAATAGAATTTATTAGAGGCAATGGATAAGAATTTTTCTCAGTTACATTATTCAATTTTCTGAAATCTATACAAAACCTATATGAACCGTCGCTCTTTGGAACCATTAATACTGGTGATGACCATGGACTGTCACTTTTTTCTATTATGTCCATATCTAAAAGTTTAGTAACCTCCTCGTCAATCTTCTTCTGCATTAACGGACTAACTGGATAATAACGAGATCTAATTGGAGGACTATTAGCTATAATTTCATGTTCTACTAAATCTGTGCAGCCTAGATCTATATCTTTTACTGATTCCATATAGTTTTCTATAACTGAATTTAACCTATTCCTCTGTTCGACATTTAAATCATCTGCTGACTGAATATAATTTAAGTTTAGATTTTGTTCCCTAGACCCAAAATACCATTCTCCCCTTCTTAAGTCTGGAATTATCCCCATTTTGATCCAAAAAGCTGTACCCAAAACAAGTGTATGTCTTAACTGAGGCATGACAAAACAATCAAAAATTTTTACTTTATTTTGCAATTGAATGGGAACTGACATATAGCCAATACATTCCAACATTTCTCCATTAGCCACCTGACAACTTTGGCTATCATTCAATTTGTGCAATTTAATACCCAAATTTAAGAAAATATTATACCCATTTGAACCTAAAAACACTTTATTAGCGCCCGAATCTAAAAGACCATCTATTTTAGTGCCATAGATAGACACTGTTATGTAAGGACATTCATTTTGATCTACCTGAGCCTGAGATAACATATAGGATAAAATTGGTTTACTATGACTATTATAAAAATCTAGTTCCTCTTGTGAGAAATCAGTATTTTGGACATCTTGATTTTTTGAGACCGATTTAAGAGAATTAGAAACCGAATCACGATCTAAAATTGGTTTCCCCTCGCGTTTCCCGTACGAGCGGTACAAAAGCGAGCAAGATGATTTGGACCTTGACATTTGTAACAAGTAATGTTTGACTTGTCCCTTGAATTTCCCGAATTCTGATTGTTCGGAGCGCTGCTTTTCGGATAGCTACCCCTACCCGAACTATAACTAGCAAAACCGTTTCCTGAAAAATCCCTATTATAATACCTATCCCTACTACTATTCCTATTATACCTATCATATCCTCTGTTCCTGTCCCGTGAAAAGTTCCTATATCTATCCTTATTTCCAAACCTATCACCTAAGTAACTATACCTATCCCCTGAAAAATCTCTTCTATCTCTAGAGTAATTCCTATATCTATCACCTGAAAAACCTCTATCTCTTGAAGCATCTCTACCTCTATCTTCTGATATATCTCTATATTTTTCCCTCGACTCCTCTCTATCATTACTTCCTTTTTGTCCTTCTACACTACTTATTCCATTCCTACTTCTATCCATCCTATCTCTCCTACTCCTAACCGAACTATCCTTTCTACCTTTGTGAGAACCTCTACTATCGCGCTGTCTTCCTACCGAACTATTCCTGCTTTCCGCACTACTGTCCCTACTTTTACTCCTATTCTGTCTATTTTTTGATTTATTTTTCACCCTCCTGTCCGAAACTTCACTATAAGATTCTGAGTCACTGAGAGAGATATCATCATTAGGGGATCTATCATAAAAAGATACTTTTTTAAGTTCAATATTATCTAACTTCTTTTTAGAAGGTTTATCATCCTTATAAGATAAATCAGTTTCAACAGTATGCTTGCTACAAGAAGGTGGAACAAAATCCAAAATATCTTTACGATTCTCTTCGATTTTACGGCAATATATTATTAAATCTTCCACAGAATTTATATCAACCAACAGAAGTTGATTTTGATAAAATGGCAATATGTTCTTTCTAAGAATTCTTAGTTTCATTGAATCATCTACTTTTATAGTTAACCTACTAAACAAATTATTCATATAAGCTACATAAATTGCTATGCTTTCTCTATCTCCCTGAGTCCTAGACTTTATTTGTTCCCACAGTTTCTCATTAAAATCTTTAGGCAAGAATTCTTCTCTAAAATAATCACACAAAGTCTCCCAATCATTAACCTTATTCTTCAGTGAACGATAATAGACAAGAGCTTTTCCCTCAAAAAGTTCTACAGCACTTCTAAAAGTTTGCTGAGTAGACACCCCTCTTGAATCTCTAAGTTCATTGACCCTTTCCAGAAAAGCATTTAATCCCAGAGCATCAGATTCTCCACTAAATTTTAAACCCCATTTGGAAATATCAAAGTTAGAATTTAAAGAAGTATTCGCTAACTGCTGTGTAACTGTAGAAGTACTTGAATTGGCATTAGTTGTTTGATTTGAATTTTTAATTGGAGTTGAAGTGCTAGCGCTTTGTAAAATGCTACCCTGAAACAACATATCCACTGGATCACTGCGTTTAGTTTTAATAGAATAAGTCTGTTGTTTACCCTCAAATTCCGAAATACAATCTAAAGAATACGATAATAATCTAGAACGTTCTTCTAGTTCACCCTTATCCTCAGATGAAATATTTTCTATCCTAAACAACACATGAGCAAGTCTAGCCTCTAACTTCCTAGAAAGTGTATAAGTGAACTCATCTGACAAACTTTGTTTAATTTCCTGTAATTTATTTTTGCAAATTTGTAATTCATCTTTTGCTGAAAAATTATTATAAGTCAATCTAAAACTGTGGCCTTCAGTTTGCAATTTTAAAAGCTGTTTTAAGGTATTTATCAGATCTTTTACAGTACCTGTGGGCGTAACACCTCTGATTTTAATTTCATATTCTAATTCTTCTTTGTTAAGCCTATCTGGATGTAGTTTAAGAGACATTTTATCTGTTTAGTAGTTTGTGACAAGTAAAACAATCAAGATAAAGCTAATATTGTTAAAGTGAATTTTAATAAAACTGTTCAACTACCAAGAATATTTATGGAAATTGCCTGCACTTGGGTTCTAAAATAAAGTATCTAAACTCTATAAAGCCAGTTGGGCGCCAAATATGATACCCCCACAATCAGTGTTAGGTATGCGTGCAGGAACTACCAGTAATTATGTTGCAATACTTGTCTGAATATTGATATTCAATTATGAGTTGGGGAAGAACCAGTACAGTAAAAATAAAGAATGTGTTTCCCTAACAGCAATCCGGAATTCAGCGAAATTGGAGCGTTCTTACCCAAGTCCTTGCTTTTAATCACTCGCCAGCTCAGGGAAAACGTACCGGAAATAGCCAACAGCAACAGTAGTTCTTGATTGCCTTTACGTGTTCTGATTCATCAGTGTCACTACCACTCTATAAAGGAATACAATTAATTATAAATTTCAATCTCCAACCCAAGGACATTCTTACCACCAGGTCCTTTTGTGAAATTCTGAGAAAGAGGTTATTTAGAATTCCAACAAAATAAAAAAAACTCGTGAGCACGGGACAAGATGGCTATTTACTTGTTTATCAACAAAAGAAATACAACCAGTAAGGATTCATGAATATGCTTCCATTTCTATTCTTATTTTAAACACCAATTGATACCTATCGCAATTGCGTTAAGCTTACAGTTTTTTTATTAATTCTAATTATGTTTCATCAGCCTGAAGGGCATGTATTATTTTCCAGTCCAGATTGTATAGCCAATGAATGATATATGTGAAATTCTAAATATCTAATAATTACCCTTGAGTAGGTAAATCTTTTAATTAAATTACAATGACAAGAAGGTAAGTTCTTCTTTATAAATTTTACTTATCTTAATCACTTCTGGTACTGTTGGGTCTTCGACACGTCTCCTGAGCTGCGATGTTTCTCGGCGGACTTTGTAATCGACGTTCCACTCGGTACTCGTTACCATGCAATAATCAAGGTGCCAACTAACCCTCCAATGACCAGATAAAATCTCACAACGCCAAGGTGTATTCGTAACAACGATCCTAGACTCTGTCTCCAAGGTAAAAATGAAAGGATAGGCTCTCAGTCTTCCCAGCAGTCTCTCACAATTTCAACCATACAAAGAATCTACAGTGAATATTTATTCCTACTAATCACACGATCAAATCGAAATAATTAACTACTTACCCTGCAATCACAGGATTCTTGTATAATAAAATGATATCAGCACAGTGGCCAAGAATACTTGCACCACGTGGAATCTTCAGCAGCGAAAATCTTCCAACTTGGAAAGTTACTCACAGGAAAATTATTCCTACAATATTTCCTCTAAACCAGGCAAGGCTATGAATCCCAATTAATATTTGGAGAACTCAATTCACAATAATTAAGTTACTAATTAGCACTTGAACCTTCGATGCTATTACATCAGCTGCTGGAAGCGAAGAGAGAGAATTTTCTCGAATCTACCTATCAAGTAACCTATCACATTACATCTTTGACCTAACCTAGGAAAACACAGAGACGGATTCAAACATACGAAAACGAATGGTCATGTAAGGAACAACATTACACTTTTTCAGAATGGAATCAGACAACCAGGTAAGCTCAAATATCCCAGATCATTCCCTCAAAAATTATCATTCAACTGCAGAACTAGTTAGAACACTATTATGAGATGCATAAAAATAAAAACCAGAATCTATTCCAACAATCTACTCCGATCCTGGAATTGATAACTCAACGGGCTGAACCTAGCGTATGACGGTCGAAAGATTTCGCCTCCAAATAGCAACAAATAGAAATCTGCATTTTTGGTATCGAACCTAGTTCACTGACCTGGAGCAACAAATACGACGATCAACAAAATAGAACTGCAAAATTTCAAGAGAACCTAACCATTATTTATTGTTTACAATGCAAGATAAAATAATAATTATTGGAATGAATTTGGATATCCACCAGCCGAATTATCCAGGAGAAGAGATTGAAATAACTTATAAGGTAAGCAATTAATTATATTATTCATAAAATGTGAAACTTGTGTTTGATTTCATACAAATTGTTTGATATTGAAATGTTCTTAATTTTACATAAACAATCAGCAATTTGTTTATATTGTTTTTATCTTTTCAGATATCCAGAAAATAGAAAGTGAAACAAATTAATTAATTGCCATCCTCCCTCGCATTATGATATGCACTGCGACTTATCCTACCAGCGAACAAAGTGAATAAACAGAATCAAACTAAGTGAAATTTGTAACAATAACCAATAAATCTTTGAAAAATATGCTGTTAATTATTTATGCCTCCTGACACCATTCAATGAAAAATGCAACCGTAACATCTTGTTCCCAACCCCTTGTTACTTTTAAATATGAATATATGGGATTTAGGTGAACATTCATCATAAATCATGGTAAACAACGTATTTGATGGACCTGATAATGGTCATCAAATACGTCGATTTCAATTTTTTATGATAGATGTCCATTTAAATCCTATATATTAATATTTAAAAGTAACAAGAGGTTGGGAACAAGATGGCGGCGTGACCTCTATTGTCGCCACTGTATGTAAAGGTTTATTTAGCCACTGTATATCCTCTTAAGGCCTGTGTAGTTCAAATCTCAAGCCCCTCACCATGCTAAAGCACCAGTTATGACGTAGCAGCGTGTTGTTTCCCGTTTCCTGTTTGCACACGTCGCCAATGGTGCTACAACATATGACCGCGATTACCAAAAACGAGGCCGAACGCACTGGTGTATAATTATAACCCAGCATATAACCATTTAGGCCCAGCCTTCTGTGCATTTCATCTATCTGTTTGAATTTTTGAAGTTAATTGTTCAGAGGCATCAGCGTAAAAGAATTCTCAGAATCAAATATTATGTTAATGAGATACAAATGGGTGCAGGAAAAACAGTTCCAAGGACATTTTAGATTAAGTCGAAATGCATTTGAGCTATTACTAAATTCAGACTATTTTTTTTTTCATTTATTATTTTATTTTATTTTCATTATGAACCAACTGAAATTTCATGTTCGTTTGCAAAGTAGTGGATTGAAATAATGAAAAAACTGACTGAAATTAACCTAGCGGTAGAGTTGGTTATAAGAAAGAGTGCACACTGGGTAGCACTTCGGATATTTTTGAACTAGCGTGAAAGTCAACTGGGCACTCTAGGTGCTCTATTTCTGAACATATTTAAGCTGTTCATTTGTACTGCTTTTCTTGCTTCAAGCGCTTCAAGCAGATCTTAGCAGCTGATCTGCGTTTATACTTGTCCCATAACTCCCATATAATAAGCTCATAAATAGCAGCTCTTAGCAGATCTTCCTGATTTTTCGAGCAGGTAGCTAGTTCAAATGAACAGCCTAATTGGGGCTTTGGTTGGGGCGTTGCGATAAATGTCAAATCCAATGATGTAAAATTACGCCAAACCCGGTAAAAACCGCGTTTTTCAACCTAGTCTCCGAGTGGGCTAATTTGGACGCACTCTGGGGCCATCAACTATCGATTTCTGAAAGATTGTAGCATAACGCTCCGAGTAAGCACCTGTTAATTTATGAACGGTTTAGAGTTACTCTAGGGTCATTCTCACACCCAGAGTGCTATTTCTAAACGCAACCCTGAGCCGCTTTCGGGTGCCGCCCTTTGAGCGCTCCCGAGCTACTCCGAAGTACTCTAGCTCCAGTTTGACCCGTTCGGGTAAACAGAGTTTGGCTGCTCTCATTTCCTCGCCTCTTTATGATTGCGTCACGCTCCGGGCAAAACGGTTTCAAGCGTTTGGGTGCAAAACGCTTGGAGTATAGTGTGAAGTGTTTTAGGAGCTTCGCACTCTGCACCCGAAAGCGGTTCTGGTGTGCAATCGGTGTGACGCCTAGACTGATTCAGAACGCACACTTGTCGAAAAAGGTTTTCTACGGTCGTGTCTAGTGTCGCTGAAAACAGAAATGGGGATAGACGTTCGGCCAATCAAAACGCTCCAACGCCCGTAGTATTCGGGTAAATAGGAATTTTGTTGCGTACCAATTTCCTGCGCACAGTGTTGCCGCGTGCAGAATCGTTTTCTGTAGCTCGTAGCCTAGCAGTTCGACATCCACAAAACTTTTGAAGTTTTGTTTTCAAAAAATTTCAAATGGTAATTTAATGATATTTTAGATAGATTTCTCCTCCTCGTACATAGTTTTTATATAGAATATGTGTTATTTCTCTTTATCGTCTCTTCTATTAAAAAATAAAAAGGTTTGGGCATTCAAATAGGCCAGAATTGATATTTGTGTACCCCAGTCTGTCTGGCAAAAGCATTTTTTCAGTTAATAAATGTGCCTTTCGTCTATGATAACTAAAAAATGAGTGCCAACGTTGACGAAGACAAGGAGCCCCAAAAGGCACTGCCTTTGGACTTGGCTCGGACTCAGATAACCACTGTGAGGACAGTAGAAAGTAACAAAGCCCCTCTGGTGATGTCCAGCCAAGCTCTACGAAATGTTCGTGTTTTACAAGGTGTGAATGCCATCCCTGCTTCAGTTGGACAAACCATCATTACAAATTTAGTGCCAGGAACTATGATAAAACAAGGTAACTACTAAGTAGGCCAATAACTTATATTTACCTTAATCAGTACCTCCTATTTTAGACACAAATAGAACCCAAATAACTGGCATTGTTTCACAATCTCAGCCCCAATCAGGAGGTATAACAATCCAGAGACCCACTCAAATCACTTTATCAGCAACGCCATTGGTCTCTGCCCAAAGCCCTCCAGGAACCTCTTATCATGTACCACGAGGGCCTGCAGTTGTTGCCAATTTAGCAGCCCCCAGAAGCAATGTAACTACCATTAGAACCCCTTTGGTGGTAACTGCACAAAATACCCAAACATTCGTGAGGCCGCCCAGGACTCCAAGTCCAGCCCAAGCTTGGCTAACAACCAATAATACTAATGGTGGACAAATCAAAGGGACCCCCGCGGTGCTAGGATCGCCTATTAGGGGGCCTACAGTGACAGGAAAACCACAAACGGTGATCGGAAGGCCTCAGTCGCAACAATTACCTACAATTAGAGGGACAATATTGTCTAACGCCATTACTATAGGACAAACGGTAAGAATTTTTAATTTTTTTTCGTGTTTTGTTTGAGATGTAAAGAATGATGATTCATTAACTCTAACCTAACTAATTTTATTATGCTTCGCAGACTGTTTTTCGTCTGTCCATATAATTGAATAGTAAGCAGCATGCTGATCAGCTGACAAAACTGAGTTAGGTTTTCAAAGCTTAATCCATAATCAATTAGTATAATAATGTTATTTCTCTAGCAAAGATCCTAATACAAAAGAGTACATGAAATGAAACAGAGTCGGAAGATCACAGTAGTACAGAATTAAAACATATCTGGACAAAAATGTCACCAAGTTCTAAGTATACTAACTATTTCTATTTTAAATTTTTTACCTGAATTAGGACTTGGTATTTGATAAAGGAGAAGGGATATTATGTATAATCATTTGACATGTAGAGGTATAATAGGGAGATTTTTTTGTTAAAGTAAGTCTATGTGGCTTGTACTTAGAACCCTTTTTAAAACCTAATGTTCTCGTGTTATGACTGAGTTTCGTTTTGCTATCAAAAAGATGTTTATTGAAAATGAAGAACATGCATTCATAAATGTTCACTGCATATGTCTACCATCATAACACCCCCATACCTTTAAATACTGATCTACAGCTCTGAACGTATTCCATTTTCAACGATTCTGATTAGCCTTTTCTGGCCAACAAAGATATTTTGCAACCTAATGTTCCTTTCCCAGAAGATGATTTAGAACAGATTCAAAGTTGGTGGAATATAATATCTTCAATAGGTCCTCATTCATGTAGGTACTTACTTACTAACTTTCCTACTACTATAACAAATAGAATTCAGGTCTGAAACTTTGGATTTCATTGGTCGGGGTATTTTGAACTGCTGTCTTTTTAACAATAAAACATTTGTTTTTCCCCTGTTCAGAATTTATTTATTAGCACAAAACCAACTCTTTACCATGTCGAAGGACTCCTCAGTTTGAACTGACAATTATTCTTGTAATGTTTTGCTGCTGAGGTCATTCAAAAACACTATGAAAATTATATATCGACCTCAAAAAACCGTCCTTCAGGTGTCAATAATACTAGAACTTCACTGATCTGGTTCTTTTTTATTTGGTAAAATCGATGTTTTGTATTTCGTGCAAAAATTCCTAATCAAAATCGGTGCAGAGCGCTTTCATTCACTTTACTAAAGTATTTAACCTGCACACAACACCCAACCCTACTTTCTTCTACTTATTTATTTACTCTAGAAACCTAATACATACTTATATTATTAGCTCATTGGAAACAATCGAGGAAACAATTTGTTTTAGATATGAAATTTCAATAGGAAAAAAATTACGTAATCATTATATTTATTGCCAATAACCAACTTTGCTAGGCAATAAAAACTTATATGGTTTATGAACTAATGAGGTTTCATAAAATCCAAAACCACAGATTCCAAAACACAATAATATTTAATTATTCCTTGAATTTCACAATACTGCCTGCATAAGGTGAAACAAGGTTAAAGATCTGGGTATTGTATTTGATCACAAAATAGAATTTTATTTGCATAATTATATAAATATTATACAATAAAAGTTTAAGAATGTTAGGGTTGTACACTGGATAAATTCAGTAATATTAAGGCTTTGATTATTCATCTTTAGATAAACTTGCTGGTAACTATTTGGTAGAAAAATTTATCGTTCTTTAATTATATTGGTTGGCAGATAACTGGCCGACCAATACAGTTACAGATTTGCGTTTTTACAGTGATTGTCATTTCCCATTCTCTAAACAAAGATAGCTTACTCATTGGTGAAGTCACCGATTAGAATAAAAACGAGGGAATACCTGACAGTTTATCAGAAGGTGAATAAACCAGCTCGTGTACTTTGCACTTATCTGATATTTGAGGCAATATCAACGGGAATATGGAATATGCAAGTCAGACCTGTTTGAAGTTTCACTATGGAAAAGAAGAGGTTTATAATGGATGTAAGATTAAAGTTTAAAAGATGAACAATAATATTGAGTGTCCTAAATTGTTGGAAATGATATTGTTACAAGTTCCTCAAAGCAGCTCTAGAAATTAACACCCTCCTGAATTCCCAAAATTTTACAAAATCAAACACTTTTCCCAATTTTCAAGGGTCCTACTAATAATTTAGTTAAAAATAACAATGTCGATGGTAGAAGAAGACGTCAAGTTACGAGATTTGTTGGTACAAACGTTGGAGAAGAATGGATGCTTGGCTAAACTTAGAGCTGAGCTTAGGCCTAACGTCTTTCTTGCCCCTCAATGAAGACGAAAAGCTGAGCAAACAGCAACCTTTTCAAAATCCCATACATACTATATTCTGTCTGGTACACGAATTTTTAGAATTTCTCAACCTCCAATATACCTTATCAGTGTTTAATTGTGAATCATATTTAACAAGTGCAGGTGTAGATATTTTTATTGTTAGTCTAAACCAATTCAATAGATTAGTTGGAATACCGATTTTCAAAAAATATTCACAATTTTTTGAACACCTGCACAGGTGGGATTAGGCAACAAGAAATATTTTTACAGAAATTGAATACATTATGCACTAATAAGGATAAAAAAGATGTGTAGTATGCATTGCTCACAGATAAAAAAAAGTGGCATATACCGGGTGATTGTCTATATTTTGCACCCACATTATCTTACTGTTTGAAGAGGTTTGAAGAGATACCTAGAAATGTCAAATGTAGGTTGTAGGTAATATCAAAAACTTTGCAGTGAAGTTAGTTATAAATATACAAAGTGTGTCACAAAAGTGTTGCGAAACAAAGTTATACTTTTTTAAATGGCACACCCCGCATATTATTGACCTATTGGATTAGTCTTTCAAACCTGATTCCAAATATACTAGGATTTTAAGATTCATTCCTCATAGTCCAGCCTCTGAATATCCAATTTTGAAAAAATAATATGGATTTTTTACATGAAAGATTACGTTTATATTTTGCTGGTGGTCTCTATATTCCACCCTTTTCAATAAAAATGCAATTATACCACCCCTTTTTCTCCTGGACTATTAGGAATAAACCTAAAAAACCTAGTATGTTTGGAATCAGGTTTCAAAGGCTAATCCAATGGAACAATAATATATGGGGTTCTCTATTTCAAAAAGTATAACTTTGCTTTGCCACACTTTTGTGACACACCCTATATACCTACTTGTAACTAACATCATTGAAAACTTTCTGATATTACCTACAACTTCAACATTTGACATTTCTTGGTATCTCTTCAAACAGGTGAGATAGATGTGGGTGCAAAATATAGACAATCACACAAAGAATGGTTTCTCTAAGTGATACTTTGATGCTAGTTCTATACTAGAGATAAATTTGACACAGTAGCTATGTTCCTGAAGTCGAAAGGAAAAAATATCTTTGATTGGTACTATCTATTAGTACTTCTATCACTTGTGATCGGGGAATAATGACATGTAAATTTTCAACTTCTCAAACTTCAATTTCTTGCCCCCCATTTTACTTATATTTTATGTGGCTTCATTTAAGTCATATGTATGACGCTCATTGCTCGTTTATGAATGATTGTAAATAAGGTTTTTTTTCTCTAGCTTCACTCTTTCAAGCCAGCTTCTGGTACCATACAACTTGGCGGTACTGTGACAGTAGCACAAATGTTGCCAGCTCGTACCCAGCCAGTAGTCTACAGTACAAATACAGGAGCTCAATTCACACCCACAGCTAGACTAACTTTGGCAACAACGTCGCCAGGTCAGATGAAACCTGGACAACCGAGACCTATGGTAACTTCCAAAATTCAATTAAAATATGTAATTGATTTTTGTTTGAATTATAGGGTAACATCGTCAGTGGGGCTCGTCTAACGGTGCCCCTCTCCCAAGTCCAAGCAGCCCAAAATACTCGAATGGTGGCTCCAGGAACCCTACGAACCACTCAACCTCAAGTTTTGACTACTGGCGCCAGGATTGTGACCAGTCAACCTTCTGGTAACTTAATTGGAAGGATTTCAACAGCAAACGTTACTAATCCCGCCAATATATTAACTAGCCAGGCTCGTATATCGACTCTGTCTACTCTAAATATACAATCTTTGATGGCAGTGGCTAATGGCACTCCAGCTAGACTACAGCAAACTTCACAGGGGCCAAAGGTTATTACCCAGCCTGCAGCTACTATACATTTAACTCCCATTCCTTCTCAAATCAAAACTACACCACCTATACCTATTGTTACTTCAGGAACCAGAACAAGTAAGAACAATTTAATTTATCCTAACAATGTAGTGTATACTACTAATGTGGTACAAATGATATGGTGCGATTAAAATTATTGATTTCTTATATTTTTACAGTTAATGTTCCAGCGTCAATTGTAGCCCAAAGACCTCTTTCTGGAGGGGCTATCTCCATAGCAAAAGTATTTACAACCGAGAACCCATCAGCGGTTCCTGGAACCACCAGTGTTTTTATACATGCGCCCTTGCAAGCTCCTAGGCTTCCTGTTCCAAGTAAGTGCTTTTTAAATGTAGCTTTCAATAAATGACCAAGAGATCCTATGAAATAAGGATTTCTCACATCAATACAAATGGGGCTTTATACGCAAAAACCAGTTTCTAAAGTTTTAGTTTGTAAGACATGATCCTCTAATACCCACACAACTTTTTTAGGCCCTCAAAACGCACCCACTTCGACTCCTCACCAACAACAGCTGATAACGTCAGTGGCATCAACACAAGGCCCCACTTATCCTTTGACAGCTCAAGAAGGCACCACTGGCTACTTTTATGAAAGCCCTGCAACACCAACTGGAGCTTTCCAACGTGCTTTTGTCAGTCAACACCAGAATTCTTTTATCGCTCAACCCTCGACTCAACCCCAGAGTCAGCCACAAATTATTAGGCCCACTGTGCCTGTTTGCAATCAACAATTTCAAGGTAAAATAGATTTTTTTAAAGAACATTACCTTCCATTTATTTGTGTTTAATTTATTAGGGATGCGCTTCAACTCTGTAATGGTAGTGGAACAAAGTCGAGCTCAACAGTCTACGGCACCATTTCAGCCAATCGTCACTCCCCAAGTGGTTGCAGAATCACAAACCCCGGTGGAGACTACAGTGCAACAACAACAACCAACGGCTCAAAATCAAAATAAGGCAACATCTTCGCCGAGGCCCAGTATACTAAGGAAAAGGGATCATGAAGGTGCACCTATGAAAGCTGCTAAAAATCTAATGCAGGCCTTGCAAACTGCACCGCCGTCGCCACCATCACCTCCAAGACCTGATTCGAGAGATAATGGACACAGTTCAGGTAAAAATTCGGATTTCCATCTATTTTGCTGTATGTAATTTCAGTAGGTATCTTGGTATTTTGTCAGGACCAACTGATTTTTTATTTAGATATAGCTTCCTCAACGTTTTGTAGAGTTATAGTAGGAAGAGTAAGAGGAGATTCAAAATTAAGGGTATCAGTAAATTGGGTCCTTGTTGTATTTTGGGAACGACCTAATGTCGGGGTGTCAGGACGGCCCTAGGTACCTGGCCTATTATTGAATTGAATATTTTAATTCTGACATGTCTTAATTAATGTTATTTATTATTATTCATGTTATTCATTTTTCTTGTTAATTATTTCTATGCAATGTTTTATTATTATTACTTTTTTTTTGACCTGTGTGATTATTTACTTTTATCGCCACCAATAAAAAAATAAATAAATATTGCATTTTTGCTAGCCAAGTGCTATTAATGAAGATATTATTATTATTATTATTATCAAAATTCTAGGCAGCACAACAATATCAGCCACATCCAGTCCGGGCTTGGGGGAAATAAATGAAGACAGTAACCCCCTTGTGGCAATGAACGCAATCAAAGAAGAAGAAGAGGAAGACGTCAAACCAGCTTTGGAGATGAGCCCGCGCAAAAAACCAAGAAAACAACAATTAACCACCAATAGCAAAAATGATACTGCCTTAAATCATGGCGATATGCAATTTATTTCAGAAAATAATGCGTCCAAAAAGGAAAATAATTACGACTCTGACGACGAGCCATATTCGGATTCTGTACAGAAAAATGGCGGGCCTGAACCAAGAATTGCAACTGTGAGTGTTCTCCCTTGGGGAAAAAATATATATTCAATAGATAATATTTTTTTCAGCTGCGTAAACCTGCATCTTTTACTTTGCTGAACGGCTACCGTCAAAACTGGAAAGCTACTCACAATCACTATCAGAGGTATTCAGATGTAAAACCGAAAGAAGACAAACGCCCATCTATAATTGATTTGGCCAATCAGAATCGAGTATTGGAGAAAATTAACGGGTGGAAAGTGTATCATTTGTCGACGCAAATGGATGATCTGGTAAGACATTGTTTAAATATTAAAAAATATTTTAATTATGTATCTCTATAGGCACAGCAAGAACATTCCGTTTACGATCAGTTGACTGATTTATTGAAATTCACTGAATCTGAAGAAACTTCCAGGCATGGGCGAGAAGTTAATACAGTAAACGAATTGATTAAAGTAAGCTATAAACAATATATAAACACCATATGTATTTTAATTCATTTTTTTCTAGGGAAATCTTCAAAGAATCAAAATAATCAACGACGGTATGTTGGACGCAAAATGTCAGATAATGAAAGTGTTTGAGCACCAACGTCACGTAAACGACATACTGAGCCGTTGCGCCAGGACACGTAATTTTAAAAAACGGGAGAAATCATAATTATTATCTATATATGTGTTGATATGTTTATGTTTGTGTAATTTAATTTTTTTACGTACTAACTACGGAGTATTGTGTTTGATGTAATTTTTCTTTTCTGACTCCCAAGTTTAAATATCAAAATTTTGTATAAATAAATATAGAGATTTTTGAAAAGAGTATATATTTTAGAGTTTAAGTTTGAGTAATGTCTTTGTTTCTACAAATAAATTGTAGTTCGAGTATGTATATTTTATCAACTTTGAGTAGGTATGTAATAATAAATACCTTTCGAGATTTTATTACGGAAAAACGTGTTTGTTTAAAATGGCAACAATTTGTTGGTCAGAAATTTTCATAGAATCTGGCTCCAAATCTCAGAATAATTTAGTGTATGGAGTTCGGGGGATCCCAAAGGACCATTTAGAACACAAAATCTCCACATAAGAAAAATTGAAATTTCACGTTTTAGTAAGAAGGACCTTATGATTTAGGTTTTGAAAAACTTTGGAAGGTCATAACTTTTCTTCAATTATAGATAAAACGCTGAAATTTTCAGAGATTTTTGCCCCAGTAGATGACTACAATCTCTGAAAATTTCAGCTCATTCGGACTTATAGTTCCTGAAATAAAATTGTGTTAAACAATTTGGGGTGATTTATCAATTTTTCTAAGTGCCTTTTTTCATAGAATCTGGCTACAAATTTCAGAATAATCAATAATTTAGTGTATGAAGTTTGAGGGAACCAAAGGACCATTAGGACACAAAATCTCCACATAAGAAAAATTGAGAAATTTCACGTTTTAGTAAGAAGGTAGAGCTACCCTATGATTTAGATTTTGGAAAACTTTGGCAAATTATAACTTTTTTTCTATTATAGATAGAAAGCTAAAACTTTCAGCGATTCTTACCACAGTAGAGGACTACAATCCCTGAAAATTTCAGCTCATTTGGATTTATGTTGCTGAAATAAAATCGGGTTAAGCAATTTTGGGTGATTTTTCAATTTTTCTGAGTGCCTTTTTTCATAGAATCTGGCTCCAAATCTTAGAATAATTTAGTATATGGAGTTCGGGGGATCCCAAAGGATCATTAGAACACAAAATCTCCACATAAGAAAAATTGAAATTTCATCGTTTTAGTAAGAAGGACCTTATGATTTAGGTTTTGAAAAACTTTGGAAGGTCATAACTTTTCTTCAATTATAGATAAAACGCTGAAATTTTCAGCGATTTTTACACTAGTAGAGGACTACAATCCCTGAAAATTTCAGCTCATTTGGACTTATAGTTCCTGAAATAAAATCGTGTTAAGCAATTTGGGGTGATTTATCAATTTTTCAATTTTTCTGAGTGCCTTTTTTCATAGAATCTGGCTCTAAATTTCAGAATAATTTAGTGTATGAAGTTTGAGGGAACCCAAAGGACCATTAGAAGAACACAAAATCTCAATACAAAAAAATTTAAAATTTCATTGTTTTAGTAGAAGGTAGATTTAGATTTTGGAAAACTTTGGCAGGTTATAACTTTTTTTCTATTACAGATAGAGAGCTGAAATTTTCAGCGATGTTTACCCTAGCAGAGGACTACAATCCCTGAAAATTTCAGCTCATTTGGATTTATAGTTCCTGAGATAAAATCGTGTTAAGCATTTTGGGGTTATTTATCATTATTTTAATTTTTCTGAGTGCCTTTTTTTCATAGAACCTAGCTCCAAATCTCAGAATAATTTAGTGTATGGAGTTCGGGGGAACCCAAAGGACCATTGAGACACAAAATGTCAACTACAAAAAAATTTGAAATTTCATCGTTTTAGCAAGAAGGTCTTATGATCTAGATTTTGGAAGGTCATAACTTTTTTTCTATTATAGATAGAAAGCTGAAATTTTCAGCGATTCTTACCCTAGTAGAGGACTACAATCCCTGAAAATTTCAGCTGATTTGGATTTATAGTTCCTGAAATAAAATCGTGTTAAGCAATTTGGGGTGATTTATCAATTTTTCTGAGTGCGTTTTTTCATAGAATCTGGCTCCAAATCTCAGAATAATTTAGTGTATGGAGTTCGGGGGATCCCAAGGGACCATTAGAACACAAAATATCAATTAAAAAAAAAATCAAATTTCATCGTTTTAGTAAGAAGTTAGCTACCTTATGATTTGGATTTTGGAAAACTTTGGAAGGTCATAACTTTTTTTCTATTATAGATAGAAAGCTTAAATTTTCAGCGATTCTTACCCCAGTAGAGTATTACAATGCCTGAAAATTTCAGCTCATTTGGATTTATAGTTCCTGAAATAAAATCGTGTTAAGAGATTTGGGGTGATTTATCAATTTTTCAATTTTTCTTAGTGCCTTTTTTCATAGAATCTGGCGCCAAATCGCAGAATAATTTAGTGTATGGAGTTCGGGGGAACCCAAGGGACCATTAGGACACAAAATCTCAACAAAAAAAAATTTGAAATTTCATCGTTTTAGTAAGAAGGTATTTTTTGTTTTTTACCCCCCTTTATGATTTACATTTTGGAAAACTTTGGAAGGTTATAACTTTTTTTCTATTATAGATAGGAAACTCCAAATAAATAGTTGAAAATTGTGTTTTGTACATTCTCGGTTGTATAGATACAATAATTTTCCTAATAAAGAAATTATTCTGTAGAAAACTGGAATTCTGTTCACAAAAGAGAGTTTTGACCCTTAGAAAAATTTTTCAAGGAATATATTATTATTATATTATAGGTTTCAGTAGTAGGGGCTGAGTAATGTGTGGTATAGTATAGTAAATTTGGAATCATTAAGTGGTATTGCCCACTTTGTTGTCCATTCTTTTTTTTGACCAGATCTTGCTGTAATTCATTATGTTGTAATAGAGGGTTACAATATAAGTTATCATCATCCGCAAAAGATGCATATTTTGTTGTAAGTCTCTGGTACAGATCGCTCACATACATTATGAATAAAAGGGGACTGAGAACTGAGCCTTATTGAGCAACTGCGCTGTGTACCTGGTGCTCCTGTGAGAGACTAGTACCAATTCGTACCAGGAAAGTACGACGAGACGAAAAACCTTCATTGAATAGCCTTAGCAAATAACCCCTGACTCCAAGATGCTGAATTTTGTATTTAATGTACTTGATTGGTATTTTGTTAAACACCTTTTCGAGGTCAAGGTAGACCACGTCTATTGGTTCCCGGTTGCGATTTTACATACGCCGAGTTCGTTTTTGTCATCTTTTTCGTCGATTTGCTCCGAAATTTTGACAGGTACGTGACTGGATAGGACAGTTTCAAGTTACAAATCACGTGCCTGTCAAAATTTCGGAGGAAATCGACGAAAAAGATGGCAAAAACGAACTCGGCCATAGTATACCATGTCGAGAGCATCAAGTCTATAAGCTCCGCCCCCAAGCCCAGTCCAGCTTTAGTTCAGTATTAAAAATGTCTGTAATGCGGTATAGAATGTAATCAGCAGTGCGCAAAATGGGGTATAGTACCTACGTAATCGTGTTATAAGCTCGCACGCGGGATAACTATTTCAACCGATAACAAACCTGTATTTTGGCATTCAGACTATTTTTTAATATACTCCTGGACAAAATTATCGCACCACTGCTTATGTGCAGTGGTGCGAAAATTTTGATGTCAAGTGCATCCCTTTTTCTTGTTCCGCAAATCGGAACTGCCCTTGTTCTGTGCATTCTTGTTTAAGTTGTTCCGCTGAACTTGGACAGACAGAATTTTCGCGAAAAGCAAATTTTTGTACATTCAGAAACGTTCTCCTAACAATCCCGTTTGTATACAGGGTATCCCCGTTCAACTGGTCAAAAATACCAGGGTACCTATATAGAGGAACCTTAGAGATCCTCCCTGAAGGGCTAGGCTGTTCAAAATTTCAGGGATTATTTATGTAGGAATGATATTTAAAAATTCGTATAATGCACCCCCATTTTTCACCTGGAACTACCCAAAAAAAAATTAAAAATAAATTTTGAAAAAAAAAGCAATTTGTTTCTACTGCTACTTCTCTATGGTTCGTCTATATATCCTAGCATTTTTGACCAGTTGAACGGGGACACCCTGTATATATCGGCACTAGGCTTTTCCATGAAACTCTTAACTTCTTCTGCAAAATCACTCCCATTTGCATCTAATTAGAGCCGTAAATTCTGGACAACTTTTAAATTCCAAAGTTTCTATTTCTACTTCAGGTTGTAACTTGTTTAATTAAATCTCTAACGTACTCTGGGTTCTAGAATCCCTGGATACTTTCGGCGTTGTCGTGCTGTCTCGCTCCATTTTCAGTATGCGGCATTTATGAGAACCCAACTATAAAGTATACCGCATTTGGCGCGCATCCTAACTACATTCTATACCGTATTACAGACATTTTTAATACTGAACCAAAACTGCACTAGGCTTGAAGGCAGAGCTTATAGACTAGATGCTATCTACATGGTATACTATGTAAAATCGCTTCCTTGTTAGTTTTAAGCGGTATTGCAGTATCCTTATCTATTAGATTAAAGCTGGCATACTTCGAGTTTAGAAAATATACAAAAATAAATTATTATGGCTTTTGATAATTAGAAAATATTTTATTTCTAATATTAAAACAACACATTAATGGTTCGTTAATGATAAAGAAGTACAGTTTCAAGCTAAGATTATGGAACAGTACCTATAATATATAACTAGTAGCAAAGAGAACAAGGCTTTGTTACAGGATACTTGAACTAAGTTCAGAGTGGACGTGTGTTGTGCTTTTAAACATCATTGCAGCATGTAAAAGAAACGACACAGCATCAGAGTCCCTAGAAGAGCAGAGTTCTCAAATATTTTATCAGGGTGAATACTGCCCCATTTAAACTTGATATTTTAAAATTGTATTTGAAACTTGTGTGTTGATGGGTGAGAACGAATAGCATACAGATAATCCATGGGTCAGGTTTAATCTGACAAAGGAATAACTTTACAGTTGCAGGTGAGAAATCACTAACCATAGTGCGACAATAATAACGTTGCCTCTAACTTTGTAAAAAAATAGTAAATACAAAATGAAATAAGTGAAACCCCTGCAGCTATATACTTTACCTTGTAAAAAAATTTCGTAGCCTTAATGGATCCTAACCAAAGTATACAGAAATTGTGTTTATGTCAGAATTGGTGGAATTTTGTATTTAATGTAGATCGCGTCTTTCTGATTAACAGTTACCATCGCACTAATCCTGAAAAATTACTCCACGTAGCACACCACTGCGCCCCAAGCCTACTTATTTGTGCTACTTTGAACGACCATTACAATGTCCAAGCGTTTTACTTGTTATAGTTTTCCCAAAGTCAATTGGAACAAGGTGAACATAAATCATAACTGGTGGCGGACTAGTGGCAGTGCATTTCTTATGGAAATTTTCAGTGGCCAGTCATCCGCCAGTTGGTACCTTGTTCCAATTGAGTTCGGAAATACTATACCTATGAAAGTAATTTTCTCAAAAAGGAGTAATTTTTCAGGATTGGTGCACTGGCGGACCCAGGGGCGCGGGGAGCGCGCGCCCCTCCCTGAGAGCCTAAAAAACCACTTCAAAACTCAAAACATTTAAAGAAATCATAATATATATATAAAATTTTATAGAAAAATTTTCCAATCTGACACCATTGTTCAATTTATTGTTTGGTTTTTATAAGATACTTATAGGTCTGTTTTTGCAGAAATCACACACAACAAACCAGTCAGAGTGAATTACATTGGTGGTTTGTGACTGTTTTCAACCAATGAAATTCGCTCTGACTGAACACTACTGAAAGAGGTACCTATACTTTTTTTCCTCCAAAACTGTTAGAGATAGACCTATTAAACCTTATATCATTAGAATAAGCACAAACAGAGCTATCCAATGAGTTATTAATATACACTGTGGGCCAAATTTATCTGGAACCCAATATGGCTCTGAATATATATATTTTTTTTAATTCGACGGATTTCTTTTTTGTGTGATTATTAGGGGGGCCTTTCCCGAGGCCTTTCCTTAATTGTAGGAAGAATAATATCTAATCAAAATATACAGGGGGAGCCAAGTAAACACAAAAAGCCGCCGAATCAAAAAAATATATATATTCAGAGCCAAATTGGATTCCAAATAAATTTGGTCCACAGTGTATAGGGCCTTCTATTAAGACTGGTCAATATCTCAAAATCGGGACCAAGTATATAAAAACATTGAGTACGTCAGTGGATTCTGCTTGAAAAAGTATCCTCTAGCGGCAAAACGATTTAAGATATCAAATGAGGTTTGCAGTGTTTGCACTAATCAAGAATTAATGATATTTGAGCCTTAGCGTATGGGCTTCATTTTTTTGTATCTTGCTCAGAAATTGACCTTTCCTATCAAAAGTGTCCAAATTGGACCACTCTGTACTTTCTTTAATCTACAAGTAAAGTCAAAATAAATGTCCAAAAAATCATTGGTGATAATTCTAAGCCTGCCTGAAGAAAATCCTGGGTCTGCCACTGAATTGGTGCAATGGTAACTTTCAATCAGGAAGGCGTGATCTACATTACATACAAAATTCAGCCAATTCTGACATAAACACAATTTCCGTATACTTTCGGCAGGGTCCTTTATAAACTGAATGGTGCCAGCCAAGCCAATTCAAGTAACGCCTTACCATCTATCAAAAACAACAATTTTCCATCCAATTTTTATTAATTAGAAAAAAAATTACAATTACAGTTTAAAACTTCATAAAATGGGGTTCCATGAAACCACAATATTTAGTGATTTATTTTCGAGACTGTGGTTTGAACAATCAATTACCCAAAAAAAAAAGCTATCAATATTTTAGACACAACAATTATTGTTATTTATCACACAATAATCACGATCCGCCTCGGCCACTGCGATTACCTCGTGGTCTACCACCTCCTCTGTTTCTTTTACCACTCCGACTACTTCTAGGAGACCCACCCCTTCCTCTATTTCTCATACGAAAATCATCATTCCAATCGTCTCTCTGATTATTAAAACTACCCCTACCGCCACCACGGAAATTATTCCCGTTTCTTTGCCAGTTAGAATTTTGACGTTCCTCTTCATAGTAATCATCATTATTGTAATTATTTTCACCATAATCATCATATTCTGGCGGACCAGAATTATCACGATAATCTTCATCGCCATATTCGTCATAGTTCCTCTGAGACCGTGAGGGAGCTACAAAATTCAATGGACCGTTATTTGGGAAATTTCTATTTCCCATTGGCCCAGATCTCATTGAATTATTATCCATTGGACGATTATGTGGTGCATTGAATTGGCCTAGTGGTGATCGATTTCTCATATCAAAATCATCACTAGCACCATGATTTTGTCTGAAATCGATATCTTGATCCCCAAACATTCTCAAATCGCTGTCTCCTTTTGGATTGAAAACTCTCATATCGTGATCCATAGACGTCATCTCTTCATCCATAAACTGATTGGTGCTGCTATCGTCCAAATCTTCTTGGCTGATGGCACTAGCGCTGACGTTTAGCATTTTTTCAATTTCGTCATGGTTAGTGTCTTTCAAATACTCTTCTTCGTCTGGATCTCTTATAGGCATGACATCGTGAAGTTCCTCTATAGCTCCAGAGTCTATGTATTTTTGTAAAGATTCGGGACCTTCCGAAATAGCTTTTTCCAACTTAGAACCACTCTCAACAGGAATTAGTTTGCCATAAATTATGATGGCATTTGGGGCGATTTTTTCCAAAGGTACCACTCCAGGAACTTTTTCTGGGCCGGCAGTATCGTTCCATTGCGCTTGGAAATTTCTCGGAATAGGCTTACTAAAAGGCACTTTCTTCGGCTTAGATTTGTCCTCGTTTGTTAGTAAACCAGAATCTAAGTCCAGGCCAGGAATGGCTGTGTTTTCGTCGCAGATTAAGGATGTTAGGTCTACTTTGTCTTCGAGACCCATGCCTGGGATAACTGCATTTAGTTCATCTGGAAAAGGGATCATGTTTTAGAAAGAAAAATATTTGATGGAGGATGTCTTCATATCATGATAGTTGAGATTGGAAAAAATATACAGGGTGATTTACGTAGTCCGTGCATTAGAAGTTTTTGAGGTTGCAAGGGGATTAGAAACCTCAAATTTGGTTTGTAGGTATAATCGTTTCGGTGTCACCTATAGTATATTTCCTAACTAGTGCGGAAAGTACCACTTTTCCGAACGCGATTGCAGTTTGCCGAACGACGCGTAGAGGAGTTCGGCAAGCAATCAAGTGCGGAAAAGAAACTTTCCTCACGAGTTAGGAACACTATTTTTTTCTACTAGATGAAAGGTAATATTTTTACCTACATATACTACCTGTTTACCTGTAAGTACCTGTGTACCTAAAATTTCAGGTATTCTACTTTTCCGCACTCAAAAATCGGAAAAGAACTAGGGCGGAAAAGTGGTACTTTCATGACCTGAAAAAAAAATATTTTCGGATCTTCAAATATACAGGGTGTACCAAATGTAAGCCCTAACTTTCTTATTTCAAATAGTAACTCGCATCTTTTTCAACACAGTTCAGTTGGCCTTGCAATTTTAAGTTTATACCACTCAAGTTTTGTCAACCTATCTTTTATAGTTTTTGACATAAATGTCATTTTTTGTTTCAAATTACCGTTGCAGTTCTTCAGGAAAAAGAAGGTTTCTCGAAAACCATTCCTAAATAATAAACTAAATTTGGAAGATAAATGTCTGAAGGTTCAGGCTAACTTATGATACGACATTAGCGCGCTTTTTCCATACCATAATATGGTTCGGAATCAATAATGGTGAAAAGATCAATTTTGTGACATTCAGAGGTGACATTTAAAAAAATTGACTTTATGACTGTGTTATGACCATCATTAGCCGACAGTTTCAATTTACAAATCACGTGCCTGTCAAAAATGCGAGTTTCTATTTGAAATAAAAAAGTTAATGCTTACCTTTGGTACACCCTGTATAGTTGAAGATCTGAAAATATTTTAGGTGACACCGGACTGATTGATTATGATTATGGCTAGAAACCAATTTGAAGTTTCTAATCCCCTTGAAACCTCAAAAACTTCTAATCCGTGCTTCTAATTCACGGGCTACATAAATCACCCTGTATATTAACACGGCGTTCTGTTTCTATTTGTGGAGGAAGGTGAAAATTAAAGTGGGGGCAGGACTGGGAATGTAAATAAATTTCAAATGTGTGACACTACGGCACTGATATTTAAACGTATTGTGACATTGTGACAGTGACGATTGGATTCACATTAAATTCTATCATTAATCTGAAGACGCATATCAGCGTTGTGTCACATCACAACTTCAGGAAATGACGCTGATCTGCGTATCTGTCTTTCAACGTGTTAACAATATTTGTTCGAAATATTAGTAAAATCACTTATGTTGTTATATACACACCTGGCAACGCAACGTCTAAATGCAGTGCAATAGAAAGATATGAAAATTTGATATGCAAAGACTTCAGTGGAATAAGGACAGAGAAAACGCGTACTCTAGCAGATTCCCCTTCCACTGGCCTGAGGACCCGAACGACCGAAGTGCATCGACTTGCTGGTATAAACACCATCCTCGAATACTTCAATGAAGTCCCAATCAAATTCTTCAGTCCTTCAGCTTACGGACCCACCCTGACCAGAAACCTTGCCACCCTCAAGTTCGACCCACACAACCCCGTTAAACACCGACCCATTCACCATAGATTGCCAATATATTTAGAGCCACCTTGAACCGACGAGCAAATGTAATTAAATTGGGAATTGTCATTAGAATAGTTCACTAGGAACCGCAATACCATTGGCGCTCCTGGGTCCCACCCACGGAGACGCCCACCTAATTTAATTATAAACGCTCTACTCGGAGACTGGCGCAAGCTATGAATTTAATACCAAAGAATATCTTGGTAACTATGGAATGACAACTGGACATTGTAATACTAACACAACATAAAGTCAAAACTGTGAATAGGCCTATGAGGAGCACCATTGCGTGCCCCAGTAAAGAGCCAAGCCGGACTGATTACCACTATCACCCCTAGATTCTGGCCACAACATCGGCCGTGCCCTTTTGGTGCAACACCCCTTAGCCATTAGCACTGTATCGATGTATTGTTTTTCATAAATATTTATGTTGTATATACCTATATATAGTAGGTTCAGGTAGTTTTAAGTAAAATGTAATAATGGACAATAAAGACCAAATGCAAAAAATGCAAAATGCCTGAGGACCAAAAAGGGAGAAAACGAACGCATTTTGAGAGAGGGGAATGCTGGAGGTGGAACAGGGAAAATCGCTTTCGTTCTCTATCTAATCTTAGACTTATTTTAGACATTTCATGCTATTATATTAACATTGGCTAGTAAGATATTGACTTGCCAAACCTATATAGGGAAAAAATGAGAGTTTTTGGAATTATGAACATAGGATAGGCTTTGACTTTATTTTCGGCAATGAGGATCCTTGATAAGACTCAAATAATTTGTCAAGTAAAATTTTGTCATCCATTTTCATGTTTGAATATATCAAATTCTCAAACAAATCCTTACCCCCTATATCAGCTTCTTCAAACCCAGCTATTCCAGCTGGTTGCAAGTTAAGATTATATTTATCCCTCATCAAGTCTCCAGGTCGATTCCTGGTCCAAAATTTGCTAGTATGATCATTGGACCCAGAACACAATATATGCCCCAAAGGATGCCAGGCTAAGGTCCACACAATACTGTCGTGAGCTTGCTCTATTGATCCCACTTCTTTGTCAGCGCCAACGTGCCAAAATACAATTGCGCCATCTGAACCTCCGCTGGCAAACAGGCCTTCGTGGACTGGATGCCACGCCACGCTGGAAGCCTCTTTTTTGTGACCTCTAAAAGTCTGAACTTCTTGGCTTAGATTTCTAAGATCGAACAGTTTCAGTAGGTGGTCTCTGGAAGCTGTTATTAGCCAGTTTCCGTTGGCGTTCCATTTAAGGTCCATAACTGTGGATTTGTGGGCGTGACTGAAAACATATTAAGTTAGAATCAAAAAATACTTGACTCAGAAATCAATCAGAACCCATGAGATACCAATGATTATTGTCCATTCTAAATATTTTTGAGTCATGTGGTTGGCGATATACTTACAGTGTCGCAAGTGATTGGCCCGTTTTAGGATCCCACAATTTGATTGGCTGTTGGTTGTCTTTGCTGCCAGACACGATAAGGCCTTTTTGTGGGTGCCAATGGACACATTTAACATCAGCACCGTGACCTAAAATATTTTAGCATTAGAAAATGAATTTTATAATTTTTTGCTTTATTAAGTTTTTCACTTACCTCTGAGCATGCGCTCTTCCTGATACCGTAGAAAGTCCCATATCCGTAGAGTACCGTCGTCAGAGCACGTTACGAACTTGTTGTCGGAAGGACTGAAGCTAAATAACAATTTTTATATCACAATTTATTTTGGTTAGTTGGGATGAGAGTTCAATGTGCAGCAATCTCAAATTTCACAAATTTACATTGAACAAACATCAATTGACTTTTGCTTTGATTTTGAGGGTAAAATGCAGCCTAAAGAAATAAATTTGAAGCATTTAACTGACTTCAAGTGAATTTCTTTATAAATAAAAACATATTCCAACTGTGAAGGTTTTATTTACAATTAAAAATTATACATATTCGTTGCGGGATTCTGATGGTCCGAAGTTCACCACGCTTGCACTGTCTTGTAGGTATCAGAATTTATTTTAAGCTTTTGGACTGAAAAAGCTTGAACTATTCCAGAATTCCAGGAACACAATTTTTTAATGGAAATCAACTAAGATGTGGAGAGATTCGATTATGGGAAACAGATTTATTTGTTTGAATTGTAGTCTTGAGATGAGGGATATAACTTACAAAAAAGGGCAAAAATAACATGGGAGGAATTATATGATTTCACCATACAATGATTATTGGGCCTTCGCTTTTTTTTCCAAGGTTGTTTTCAGGAGTGTTGTATTTTTGTTGATGGAACAGTCATACGTGAAAACATTTAAATATATTTTCTCTGGAGTTACAATTGAAACAAAGTTAACTAGTATTAAATATAATATAAATGAATAATGAAAAAATAATCAAAATGTTTATCAAAATTAGATTTAATTTCAAATTTTGATTAAAAAATGGGATTCCGCACTCCGGAAAGAAATAAAACACCACCCTCTAATTGAAAACAATTCTATTATTTGCGAAAGTCAGCGCAAAAATAAAACACTTTTTGGTGTTTTTTGATGAATTTATTTTTTTCATACACAATTATCAGATACAATTTGTCCATGATGTCAAATCCTTATTCCAATTTTGTGTTGGTTGTATTTTTCTCTTGGGATAGACAATTATTGCACATTAACAACTGTAACGAAATGATAACTGAATAAAATTATTGATTATTGAATATATCTTGCATAAATGATTCAAAAATATTTCTCCAAAATAAGTTTGCCTCTTCAATTGCGACACATGAGATTTCTTCAGATTTATAGGTAGAAATTTGATACCTTTTATTTATGTATTTCATATGCACATTGTGCCCAAGACCTAAACCAATTTACCAAGAAATATATACATATCTAATTAAAAATAAACTGCATTTTACCTTAAAAATATAGCAACAAATTCTAAAACTATTCCCCAATTAAAAAATACACCATACATCTGCCAACCTGTGAAATATTCAAATATTATTTTAAGGAAAAAAGGGAGGATGAGATCGGGTAACTTTATTATTAAAAATAATATTTTTTTTTATTTAACAAATATTTTTCAAGAAGATCCAATGACTATAAACGAAAATTCTTTAGTGCTTTTTTTTTTGTTAGTATTTTCTTTTTTATTACTAATCAGCTAACGTCGAAACCCGAAAAATAAAAAAGGCAAATCCTTGTATATTCCCACCCGAGCATTTCACAAACAGGGTAGAAATATACCAGGACTTGCACTCCAAAAAATCCACTTAAAATCGAATTTATTCCAAGAAAAATATCACATACAATATTATCACATAATTATTGCACTAATTAAAAAAAAAATAAGATGGAGATTGTGGGACGGGGAGGCAGAGATTTTATTTAAGAAAAAACAAAACCTTAATTATACAAAAAGTCAACAAAATTTGAAGTTGTAGATACCTTATACCGCGCAGAGCCTCTTTGTGTGCCTGGAACACTTTAACGTTGTTCATGTTGGATTGCCAGTACTTCACGTAGCCCGCATGATCTCCAGTTACCATCCAACTGTCATTGTGACTCCAAACCATTGTTCGGACTGGACTATCGTGAGCCTTAAATATAAAAAATGACAAATTAATATTTATGTTGTAGTTTTAGGATTGGCTAGTTCATAAACTGGCTGGATAGCGGATACATACATTACATTATAACACAATTTAGAAGCAAATATCGCTCTTACTTAACCGGTACAATTACTTTTTGTGAGTTATTAAAAGTGCGGCATATAACTAAATTATATTATTATTAAAACGATGGGATTATTGATCTTTCTGGTACATTGTGCATGTGGAAAACACTAAATAATGGGCACCTGTGCTCAGAATTGCTTGGGATCAAGGTGTCATTCATGGAAATTTTGAACAATTTTATAAGTTTCAATGAGGTCAGTTCAAGATTGTTATTTTAGAAATATATCATTTCAGATAAATTATTATTATTAAAGTGGATGTTTTGTTTGAAAACTTCGTCTATAGAAGCAAAATTTGTAAATCTACATCTTGGAAATAATTATGGAGTTTCAGAGGCTGCGACCTTCAATATCCAATACTAGTTTTTCTTCATCTTTTTGCAAATGATTCTTTCGATATTACCATCATAACATTATTGTATATACATACTATACATTTATTTTTTGATTTTCAGTTTGATTTCTTAACAAATAAGTTATAATGTTAGCAGAATAATAACATCTAGGTAATAGGCTAGTATCAAAAACAAACAGAAAAAAACTACTTTAGTTTCTTTATTTCAAGCAAATTAATCAAGTACTTTAATGACTTTATGAAGTATCCACTGATAAGATAGTTTTTGGTCTTTTGGCTATATCCAGCTAGTTTACAATTTCACCCTGTAATATTTATAAAAAAAAAAAAAACAAATATCCTTACTTGCAATATAGTTTCAAAATTAAACGTTAATCCGTTCCACAAAGTAAATTCTCCTGAACTAGCTCCAGTAACTAATCTTCGACCCTCAGGAGTCCATGCCATACAAAATATAGGGCACCTCATTTTATTTGTTGCAGTTTTCACAAATCTAGTAGTGACGCAATTTATAGGATTATCTTGATACGACGGAGGAGGCATAAGGTCTGGTGTGTACATGCAATCTGGTTGTAATACTCTTCGGTCTCTGTAGTCTCTTTGCCAAATCCGATTCTTATTAAACGAAATAATAAAATGTTGAATTAAATACCGGACGATTTTGAAATTGTGTTTAACTTACTTCTAGTTCTTTAATAACCGCCGCATTATAGTCAACAGTTTTTCTCATGACAGATTTTCTGAGTCGTTTTCCATCGAAATCTTCTAGAGTCATGTTTCCTAAGGGGCCTGGCAATGGTTTCATGAAAGGTCGGAATGGTTGTCTGTTCTGGTTGAAACCTGAAACAAGACTGCAACTTTAGTGGACCAAACTTACAAATTACAAATCTAAGAATTTCAATTCACTGCACTAAAGTTTTGTAAATGTGAAGATTTTATAATAGATGACATTAGTAAGATGCTGAAGATAAATACAGTTTGTCACTTTTTTTGTTTGTTTGACTAAACGATTTATTTGTGAATAGCAAACAGTAAAAATTAGTGGTAACAAGTCCTAATACAATAATATAGTTGTCTAACTTAAATATATTAGGTAGGCCAACATCCAACCAAAATGAACTAAATTTGATGTGAGGTCTTTCAAGAAGAAATATAATATTAAAACATTCAAAACCAGAATCACAAACCTTAAACATGTAAAGCCTGGCGAAGCCGTCAGGCCCGATGGTATTTATTTATGTCCTTTGAGATTATGGTATACTGCATTTTCTAGACCTTCTAATAATCTGGGTGGAACTTTGTTGTAGGTTTGTATACATCTATAGGTGGGAGAGTTCTGGCCCTTCTTAGTTCTAGCCGAGGTTCTAGCATAGGTATTTCTAATTTGTTTTCTCATTCTAAGATTGTAGTTGTGATAATCTCTATTCAGTGTAGTCTACACATTTGTTTTAATTAGGTGGTTTTGTATTTTGTACATAAGTTTTGCCTGCTCAAACATCTTCAACTGATCAATTTTTAGTGTTTCACTGGGTGCATAACAGTGCCTAAAGAATATTGTTTTTATTGATTTGTTTTACAGTCTTTGTAGCTGTTTTAACTGTTCCAGAGTAGCATATCCATAGCATGGTATCATATACCTGAAGTGTGGCTCGATGAAACTATTATAGATTAAATATTTTGACTTTTCATTTAACATATGTCTACACCAAGGTCTAGACCTTCTCACAGCACCCAAGAATGGAGCAATTTTTGCATGAATACTTTCAATGTGTGCTCCCCATATCAGTTTGTCTGTTATTATAAGACCTAAATATTTATATTGCTCCACTTTTTTGAGAATTTTGCCATTAATTTTAATTGGTGGGCTTATTGTTCAAAACTCAAAAATTCAAAATAGTTTATTGGTGTTATAGCCCTCAGCATACTTCAAACTTTGGACATATAAAATGTACTCTAAAGGTCCTAGTAGGTACAGGGCCTTGGGCAATACCGACATAACATTACATTTTCGGCGCTGCTTATTTCATCATTGACTTGGGTGCACTGTTTTCTGCCCAGAGAGTATGTTTACAGCAAGTTATGGCATGTCGCTTGAAATCCCATTTTTTCTAACTTATCTAGCAACAATGCAATATTCACAGTATCGAACACTTTTTTGTAGATGGACAAACACACTTACAACGTATCTGCTTTTATCCAGTTCACTGGAAATATATTCTAGAAGATCCACTGTTGCCCCAAGTGTACCTACTACTTTTTTGAAAACCATACTGGTGACTATCGAAGTTAAAGTGCGTATTAATGAATAAGACAAGTCTGGTTTTTATAATCTCTTCTGTAATCTTGCTAAATGTACTCACCAGTGATATTGGTCGTTAATTATTCAAATCGTCATGTGCTCTTTTTTATATACCAGCACAATTTTTGCAGTCTTCAGCTCTTCAGGATACTGTCCACTTTCTAGGATGTGGTTGATAATTTCTACTATTTTAGGTCCAATAATGTCAAAAAGTGTTTCAGTGTCTTTTTTTGTTATTTTGTTCAAACCAGGAGTGTAACTGTGTTTTAAGTCTTTTATTGTTTTTTCTACTTCTATTATATTATTTATATTTGTGTGTTGTAGTAAAATGCTTCCTCTTTCTTGGAACGTTACTCCCGTTCTGCTATTTATTTTAGTTGCTAATGTCAATCCAATGCCTGAAAAATGTTCATTAAAAGCTGCTGCAATATCTGCATCCTTGTATGTTTTTCCATCTTTATCCATTACTCGATTTATATTCATATTTTCATAAGTTCTATTACAAAGACCATTCAGTACTGCCCATGTTTTCCTGGCATCACACTGTGCTTCATTAAACTTCTTTTCCGCATACTCTTTTTGTAATTTGATTCTAAGCCTTATTTTTCAAATCTTTAAATTCTTTCTCAGTATGTTAGTTTTATATCCATCTGACATATGGTTTGTCCCGTTCTTTTAATTTTTCAATATATGCATTTGTAACCCACAAATTATCATTTCTCACTTTTATTGTGGTCTGATTAGTATATTCTTTTTTTTTTGTATTGTTTATACGAGCTGCCAGTGTCTCAAATTTATTATTATTATTACTCTCATTTATGTTTTTTTCTACTACCGTGCGTAAAGTACTCACTTTACGCACTATTCAGAAGACGTAAAATTCCACTTCACGCACTAGTGCGTAAAGTAATTCACTTGACACACTGGTGCGTAAAGTAATGTCAATGACAGATGTCAACACTGTCAATTTAGTATTTGTCTAAATCATTTTTTTTTGCACTTATTTGATTGGTAGTAGAAAAAATTTTGTATGCAATACGTGCGTAAAGCACCTTTTTTTCACTCATGTGATTGTCGCACTCGCCTTCGGCTAGTGCGTCAAAATTCACATTCGTGAAAAAAGGTTCACTTTACACACTTGTTGCATAAATAACTATTCTGTACGTTGATTTTCCATTTTTTGGTGTTCCGTGTTTTTTTTTCTAATTTTTTGTTTAGTATTTTTATCTAAGATTTTTTTGACCTCCAAAAATATGATTCAAGTAAAAAATTTGGCAAAATATCTTTCACGAACTTTACTGTGAAAATACCTAGTAGGTAAGTGAGTTGTACTTATTTGAAAATATTTTCTTTTCTAATAATAAAAACAAAAAATTGCATTTTATCATCTCTAATTTATCAAGTCTTATTTAGTTTATAAGCCAGTCAAGGCTTTGGCTATTATGTGTTACTAGATACTATGGATTTTACTCGGGATTTTATATTAGCTAGGTTGTCTCGAATCATTTATAAACTAACCAGCTATTTTAGTTTTTTAGTTTTTATTTAGTTTTTTCTCAATAACTTCAAGTAAATCTCTTGGTTAGTTTGAGATAGTTAGTTTGTTAACTATCCAGCTAGTTTACAAACTATCCTGCTAGTTTACAAATTATCTAAGTTTGCATATACAGTGTGATTTTTTAAGTGTGCAACATATGGGGATTTTTTTTAGTAATAGCACAACCCAAATACAAACAAGGCCAAAAATTGGTGCATGTCTGATAATCATATTAGGTGCACTTAGAATGGTTGAAAGTCAAACAGCATACAGGGTAGCTCAAACAATATCATCCGTGGTTAATATTGACAGAAAAAACGGTTCGTCTGTTTCTAAAAACAAACATGATAATTTCAAATATATACAAACCATATATGGTTAGAATCCTCTTAGATCTAAATACACCCCGACATGTTTGTAAAAAGGACATCTTATAAATTATTCTTAAAGTACTTTTCTGAACAACAAAAATGTCTTGAGCACCAAAAATACAATAGTCCAACAATATAGCATATGGACATATCAATTAAATCAGTAAAAAAAAAAATGGTTACAGTCTCCAGGATCACACTAACACCAATTCAAAAATTAAAGATGTTAAAAAAAAATGAAAAATAAGTACAAGTTAAGAAATCAAAATTCGATAAAATTAGTTTATATCACAGGCTCGATCACAGGATATTTTTTATTTTTGCGCCAAACACATTTAAAGAATCATAAAAGATGTCTACATCACCATTTGCAAGCAATTTATTTGCACTATCCGAAAAGCGTGTCAGAGATGAAGATAAACCATAATTCGTTCTATGAAATGGAATGCTAAACAGGTTTACCCCTCTCAGATATCTCTGTGGCATTTTAAGCTCTAACAAAGAGCAATAATTCTGGACAGTCTATGTAGCCATTTAAGATTTTATCTAGAGTTCTCATATCAATATATTTTCTCCTATTGCTGAGAGTTGTAAGATAAAGAGAGTGAAATATTTCTTCATATACAATATCCTCATATGGTATACTCAATTTAAACCCAACAAATTTTACAAACCTCTTCTGCACTCTTTCAATCTTCTCTCTCAACTGACTATAGTAAGGAGACCAAACCTGACAAGCATATTCCAAAACTGACCTTATGTAAGAGCAAAATAGAGTTCTAAAGCAATGAATACTACTAAAGTCTTGCAGAGTTCTTTTAACAAAACCCAGCAATGTTAATGCTCTATTAGTTATATAGTTAACATGAAAGTTGAAACTCAAGCTACTGTCAAAAAAAAACTCTTAGCTCTTCTTTACTTTTAAGTGAAGTATTATCTAGGGAATAATCGAATTCAATAATATTTTTCAATCTATAAAACGTTACAATAAAACATTCATCGACGTTCAATGTCATACCATTTGTATTGCACCATTCACTGAAACCATTTAAATCTTGAATTCTCAAACAATCACTCAAATCTTCAATAACTCTGGAAATATTTAGGTCATCTGCATACAAAAGACATTTGGAATATTTCAAGCACTCTGTTACATCATTGATGAAAATATGAAATAAAAGTGAACCCAAATGTGAAACTTGCGGAACGCCAGAAGGGACCAATATCTCTTCAGAAACAAAACTGCTACTTTCACCTGTTGTTTTCTGTTGGTCAGATAATTATGGAACCATTGCAGGAGATTGCCAAACACACCATACCTCTCAAGCTTTCCCAAAAGCAGAGTGTGGCTAACCTTGTCGAAAGCCTTTGAAAAGTCTGTGTAGATGGCATCCACCTGGTTACCGCCCTCAAGAGAACTATTCAAGAAATGCTCATAAACATGCAAGTTACTCACGGTGGATCTACCAGCAATACAGCCATGTTGGTTTTCATTTGAAATTGATTGATGATCTATGATAATCTCAAAAATTTTCGCTATTAAAGACATTTTGCTTATTGCCCTGTAGTAAGTAACATCACTTTTTTCGCCACCTTTGAATATAGGAGTTACAAATGACTTCTTCCAGACATCTGGATAGATACCAGTTAACATTGACTTAGTAAATATAATGTTCAAAATAAAGGTCAAAATACATGCACAATTTTTCAAAAATATCACAGTTACGTTATCAGGCCCTGCAGACAAATGGTCTTTTATGCTAACAATTGCATTGTAGACATCAATTTCATTAACATGGTATTGTCGAAAATTAAGAGATCAGTAAAATTATTTCTACATTTTTGTTGTAGAATGTATTTCTTCTGTTAACTAGTTTTTGTTCTTATATATTTTTTAAATCATTTAAATTTATTTCAGTTTGCCCATGATTATTATATTTTTACATTGTTTCTTCGTAGGGCTTGATAATGTCTTAATTAAAGACGAAACATTGCCGAAAGACTAATTGGTTTTCTTTTCCATAATTCCTATCCCCAAACCCAAGAACCACTCATGTGGCCGATGTTGAGAGTAGGGCTTGCAAGATGTATGGTTTCATTTTCTGTGAGGAATACTTTGTACTTTGTAATGGGATTTATTCATGTAGTAAATCTGTTAAGTACTGTAAGATAAAGAAATATATTTTTGCTGCTGATCCAGAGGAATCTAAAATTCAAGCTAAAATTATTTCCTTTTTTAAATTTTCGTGCCTTTTTGAATAATTCCTAATTTTGCTTTGTCAGATCATAATTGAGGTAAGTTTTGCTGTTTAAATCATATCCCAGTCTTTGAGTATCTAATCCAACCTTTGATTTTGAGCGCAGCATAGGTAGGCATTATTTTTATCTTCATGTTGCAAAGATACTTTTATCGGGCTACTTCTTGGGTTCATTTATACAAGCTGAGCAGTGGTAAAGTCTACATGATTTGATCATCTGCAGGTTACTCCCTATACTTTTCACATGCTTTATTGTTTTAGAACTAACACATGTATAAAACTCTTATTGACACATCAAAGAATAACAAAACCAAAAAGAAACAATACCTACATCTGTGAACAAACAAGTAAGTATTAAAAACTAGAATCAAAATATCAAAACAAAAGTTAAGGTTTAAAGTCAACCCATATTTTCTGCACCTTGCGTTCAAAAATTCCAAAAAAAAAATATATTTATTTGATCATACATACAAGTTTTGATTCACAATAAGTTGTAAGAATTTGCTCTTAATTAAATTCACATTAAACAAGATTCATTTTGTAGCACCTAGATGTTATAAACATCTGTATGTGCTCTAGATGAAGGTACCCAATATTTTTAATTTAATGTTAGGGATATGTTATACAATTAAATATAATCAAAAAATCGAAAAAAACATCTCCAATATTTAGACGGTTTGCGAACACAAACAGTTCACAACCTCTTTTCCCCTATTTAAGAAGAAAAACGACAAAGAAAAAAGAAAGTAACAAAATGAATAATTGACAAAATAGTACATTAAAATACAAGTTTCATAAGACGTGATTTTATCGCACAAGCCCTATATTAGTAAACGAGCCGGAGGCGAGTTTTCTAAAGGGCGAGTGCGATAAAATGTCTTATGAAACGAATATTTTATACTATTTTTTCTATTTTGGTATTGTTTAATTAAAAGACAAATTTTCCTTGGAAATTTTATTCTCATATTTCCTGATTTCATGTTTAGGTTGGTAACACTACATGCCAAATATAGAAATCTTCTTTTTTATTTTTATTTTCACCAATAATAAAATCGCAAATGACAGTTCGATGGCCATCAGTCAGCCAGTGTTACCAACTTTTGATAAGTAAAAAAGGAGTGTCACAAAGAGCTTCTTTTCGAAACTACTTGCAGTGTCGAAAAGACTTGGATATGAAACCAAAATAGAAAAACCCCGTTATCACCCACTTAACCCCAATGCCAAATCAAACCTAATTAAACTTAATCCTAAATTAAACCTACACCCAAATTAGGCCTCAATCAAACAACCTTTCAAATTGACAGTGATTTCGTAAAACTGTCTCTTTGCTTAGAGTTCTTAAAGATTTCAAAATTCCACATTGTCTTATGGAGAAAGGCAATAAATTGTAAATTTTTGGTCCTAAATAATTTATATACTTTAGATTTAGATTGTTGTTGCTCATTGGTAGTTGTAAACTATTTTTTGTTCTGGTACGAGTGTTATGCTTATGGTCAACAAAATGCTGCAATTCAGGTTTTTTATGCATGAAAGTGCATGCTGTCCAATATACAGGGTGTCCCACGGTGGATGGCGTATTAGACGTTTATAGAGAACTAAAAAGCGAATCATTTTGAAAATTTGGCAACCGGGATAAACGACCATGATCTACACTTTAAAAATATTTTTGACCATGCGGTGTTGCCGCTTCGACTCTAAACTAGTGGCAACATCACTATTTTAAATGGAACACCCCGTATTTAATTGCATATTTGGATTCTACGTAAAATTCTGAGCAGATTTCATGTGATATACCCTATACCTAAGTTCAACTGTTTTGGAAATATTGACAGTTGAAAATTGACTTTTTGCAACTTTGACAGGCTGTAAAACCTAATTGGTTAATTTTAGAGGAAAACCGATTTCACATTCCTATTTTAGATTTTGATAAACTATCATTTAACACCAACTTTGAACTTAACCAGAGATTAAATTTAACTGAAATTTTTAATCATGGATTTAATTCTAAGTTGGTGTCAAATGATAGTTTATAAAAATCTAAGATAGGAATGTAAAATCGGTTTTCCTCTAAAATTAACCGTTCAGGTTCTACAGCCTGTCAAAGTTGCAAAAAGTCAATTTTCAACTGTCAATATTTCCAAAACAGTTGAACTTAGGTATAGGGTATATCACATGAAATCTGCTTAGAATTTTAGGTAGAATCCAAATATGCAATTTAATATGGGGGGTTCCATTTAAAATAGTGATGTTGCCACTAGTTTAGAGTAGAAGCGGCAACACCGCATGGTCAAAAATATTTTTAAAGTGTAGATCATGGTCGTTTAACCCGGTTGCCAAATTTTCAAAATGATCCGCTTTTTAGTTCTCCATAAACGTCTAATACGTCATCCACCGTGGGACACCCTGTATAATAAATAAATAAATAAATGTTTATTGACGGACTTGCCATTTTCAAATGAGTACATAGTTCAAATTGATAAAAATAAAATTCTTAAGATTAAGACAAAATATAAATTGATAAAACACAATCACAGTGTTGACAGTAAAATTTAAAAGAAAACACAGAAATAAAAAACATCACTTTCATTATGGTAGCATACATAAAAAAACACATCAATCAACAACAACAGAAAGCACAGTTTAAAAAAGTTTTCCCTACCTAACCAATATACTAAAACTATCAACAATACAAAAAAGAAATGAATGAAAATGAGATTCAAATCTAGTTGAGGCAAATTCAACCATCGACAGCCCTACTCTAGTTCAAGCAGACTTTTTCTAAGCGTATTGCAACTTATGTTGAAAAAATCAATATCAAGCTCATTTATTACCCTATTGGCCACATTACACATTCTACACACAGGACTATTCAAACCATAGTTTGTCCTGTGAAAATCTATACCAAAAATCTCATTTTGTCTAGTTACTCTCTGAGGAATTCGAAATAGAACTTTTTCCAATAGCTCAGGACAATTGATTATGTTAGTACAGACTTTATGAAGAGTACATATATCAAACTGTGTCCTTCAGTGTTTGTAAATTGAGAAGTTTGTAGAGTTCGCCATAGTTTATATCATCAACTGGAATGCCCAACTTAAAGTTAATGAGTCTTAAGAATTTTCTTTGAACATTTTCTAAGTCATTTACATCAATGTTATAAAAAGGAGACCAAACTGGACATGCATATTCCAGTCCTGATCTAACATAGCTGCAATACAGTACCTTAAAGCAATTTACATCATCAAAGTTTGATAGTGTTCTGGCAACAAAACCCAACATTTTTAGTGCCTTATTCTTAATAAAGTTGATATGGTAATCAAATCGCAATTCATCATCAATATAAATTCCAAGATCTTTGATTTTATCGACTCTCTTCAAAAGTTGATTATTGATATTGTAGGGAAAGAGTATGTTATTTCTTTTTCGGGATATTGTCAGAACACTACATTTCTCTACATTCAACTCCATACAGTTAGCATTACACCAGGAATAAAGCTTATCAATATTATTTTGCAATTTGCGACACTCATTTTCATTTTCCACCCTCATAAACATTTTCAAATCATCAGCAAACAATAAATTACATCCAAAATCCAGAACAGCAACAAGATCATTAATAAAGACATTAAACAGTAGAGGAGCCAGATGAGATCCCTGGGGGACGCCCGATGGCACATCAATTTCATAAGATACAAAATTTTTCATTTTTACAAATTGTTTCCGATTAACTAGATAACTCTTAAACCATGACAGCATCACTCCATGAATCCCAAATAGCTCCAGCTTATGCAAAAGTATTCCATGGTGCACCCTGTCAAAGGCTTTGGAAAAATCAGTGTAAATTGAATCAACCTGACATCACTCCTCCAATGCCTCCGACAGAGCCTCACCATAGACTAGCAAATTAGTCAAAGTTGAGCGGCCCTTTACAAATCCATGCTGTTTCGTCGATAATACACTTTGAATGATAGGAGCCATTTTATCACTAATTATAGATTCAAAAATTTTTGGTGCAATACTCACTTTAGAGATAGGCCTATAATTATCAACCAATGATCTGTCACCTGATTGGAATAGCGGAGTAATATGTGAGATTTTCCAGCAGTCTGGAAAAGTACCAGTTGATAAGGATAACCTATAAACTTTTAGCAAGATATTTTACAGAACACATTTACATTCTTTGAAAAATATCACAGGCAACAAATCTGGTCCAGCCGCAAGGTGCACATTAAGGCTCCCAATTGAATTAAAAATATCCAGCAAGGCAATATCACAATTATTAAAATCAACAAATCCATCAAACCCAATAACTGGTGTTGTACAATCTTTACTTTTATACACAGACCCAAAGTGTTGAGCAAACAAATTTACAATTTTCTTAGGACACTCAGAAGAAACATCTTTATACTTCATACTATTGGGTAACTCAAAGTTGTCTTTTTTTGAGTGAACATATTTCCAAAACATGTTACTATCACTTATAATGTTATCTTGGACATTATTAATATAATTTTTGTGACATTCATTCATCAAGTTTTTACTTATCGATCTTAGGTTACAGAATTCCTTATAAGTTTCTAAGTCATGAGATTGTTTCCAAAGTTTATGTTTTTCTTTCTTATTTAATATAGTAGACTTAAGCTCTTCACTATACCAGTTTAGGAACTTTTTATTTTTAGCCTTACATTCAGGAACATACATTTCTAAACCAGTGTAAACTATATCATAAAACCTGTCCATGGCTGTATTAATACTTTCAACATTGAGAATATCATCCCAAGCAAAACTACACAAATATGAATTTAGCTGGCGATAATCAGCTTTTTTAAAATCAAAATACTCATGTTCATAAATCATGACATTAGCATCTACTTTATCTAGTGGTACATTAAAATTGATTGCTGGATGATACTTATCACAGGGTAACATTGATTGATCACAAAGTTCAACACAAACACTTTCCATATCACAGAAGACCAGATCAAGAATTGATCCCGTTGCATTAGGGAGATCATTTAACTGGAATACATTCATATAAGCAAACATATCTATAATAACAGAGGCTTGAAGTGAAACATAATTTTGAGTTGACACTCCTAAAGCGTCATTCGACCATTCTGCTCCGGGTAGGTTAAAATCCCCGCAGACAATCATACTAGTGCAACTGGATACACTTACAGCCTCTTCCAGTGACGTACAATAATCATTATATAATTCTAGTGGAGAGCTAGGTGGAAAATGTACATTACCTAACAGTATCTTACAGTTTTTAAAATACATCAACACAAAGAGGTGTTCAATATTATTATATATTAGATATGTTTTATGGTTATTAATATACTTTAATCCATAATTTTTTTAAGCAAATTTGACTCGCCATTTTTGAGTTAGATCACAGAAACTGAAAAAAAAGTGGTTTTTCACAATTTATTTTAAAACAAATAGATGAAGTTTCTCGTTATTTTCATTATGAACTACTATTGCAATTCTACCAGACATATTTTTTTCAAATTTTTTGAACATGTAGTTTTCTCGCTACTGCAAAAATAGTTGGAAATACGTCTGTAACTACACTGAAAATCCGACGGATGAACGTTCAAAATTATTAGCGTTGGTCCAAATTACAACCCTCTTTATGTAAAACAGAATAATACTTTGAATTTCCGCAAAAGAAGAAAAAACATTCCATCGCACAATTTAACCAAATGAAGATTTCTATTTTTTTTTGACTATCAAGTTAGAACACACTGTAGGGGCGACAGCATTGACATCTCGCGTTGCTGTAATAAACTATAGGCCTGACTTTAAACCTTAACATCAACCTACACAGTGCAAAAGGTATGCTATAAGTTTGGAAAAACTTGTCAGTCGAGAAGAATGCTTTTTTCATTAAAAAAGATTTCAAAGCATTGTGATACTGCTTAGTATCGTATCAACATTCCATTATAAATGAGGGACTTGGTAACCAACTGGAATGAGGAATAGGAACAGGGATTAGGGATATCAGAATTCTACTTTCCACAAAGAGCGGAGAGTAGAATCTTCTTGGGCAATTGGATGCACTTTAAAAAAAAATCGTATCTTGTGTTGCTTCTTCAAATAATTCACAAATCTCCGACTTGTTTGGAAAGACCAAGGAAATAACAAGACAGTATTTTATTTAATTCCCTTCAACATAAAATTGGTACTTTATTTCTTATATGAAGGTAGCCGCGCATACTTACCACCCATATTATGTTGCATCTGCATCCCCACGTTCGGCGGGGGCCCCGACATATTGGGAGGCGGCATTGCTAGATTAGGCGGTATCGCCAGATTAGGCGGTGGTTGCGAAAATTCCATCATTTTAAATTAATACGGTTGAATACGCGCCCGAAAATATTGAACTACACAGAATAAAAAATAAAATTAAAAAAATCAATCTTTTCTTGTTGATCACCACTTAGCAGTAGTGGCCATTTTGGAAGCAATCATTTCGGAGGATTTTTTGGAGGTTTTCAACATTTGATGAACAACTGGGTTAATTTATCGTAATTTTTTGCTTACAATGAGTGTCTATTACAGTTATTCTATTATTTTAAAAGCCTTTTAAGTTTTTATTTGGATTATTTCTTTAATTTTAATCACAACAACAGGGCACACGCTTTCTAGGCTTTTGTCATTTTTTTTTTGACATTGACAGTACACATGACAAAAAAAATGACATTTATTTTGATTGACACTTCAACGTTGTCAGACTTTCGCATTCGGGAAAATGAAATAAACGTGTGACGTCACCCTACTTGAATTTTAATTCTAACCACCCTTTTTTTGTGTTCATTTTGCTCGTCTCGTCTTTTAACAGTTAACACATGGGTAAAAAAAGTAAAGGGGCCCAATCAGGAGGCCCCTCTTTGGGGCGCTCCCTAATCAAAGACAGGTTCGGAAGTAATCGAGGCAAGAAAATGGTGTCCAACAATTCTATGGTAAGTTATTGTGCAATAATTACCAATAAGTTGATTTAATAATAATCATCTTCGATCCCTAGCTTCACACAACTGAACTAGCAGACGGCTACGAATGGGGCCGACTAAATTTACAATCTGTAACTGAAGAATCGTCGTTTCAAGAATTCCTTTCCACTGCTGAACTAGCTGGTACTGAATTTCAAGCTGAAAAGTTAAACATCAGATTCATCAATCCACGTTCCAATGTCGGACTATTGACGGAAGATGAAATGAAAAAAACCAGTGATGCCCATGAGAAATTCAAGGAGTCACTGAAAATTCCTAGAAGGCCTCCGTGGACCACAGACATGTCACCTTCAGAGCTAGATAGAAATGAAAAAGACTGTTTTCTAGAATGGCGACGATCATTGGCAAATTTGCAAGAAGACGAAGGACTATTATTAACCCCATATGAGAAGAATTTGGAATTTTGGAGGCAATTGTGGAGAGTTGTTGAAAGAAGTGACGTTGTAGTCCAAATAGTTGACGGAAGAAACCCATTATTGTTTCGTTGTGAAGATTTGGAAAAATATGTCAAAGAAGTATCACAAAATAAGACAAACCTGATTTTAGTAAACAAGGCTGATTTTTTAACTGAAGCTCAACGGCAATATTGGGCAGAATATTTTCAAAATTTGGGCCTCAAGGCAGTGTTTTATTCGGCAATGGAACAATCAGAAAAAACAATTGAGGAAGAAGAAGAAGAAACTGATATAAACAAAATTAAGGAAAATATTTCAGATTTGGCTGAATCAGTTGAACAAAATGCTGATGCTTTAGAAACAATTATAAATAAAATTGATTGTTTAATTGGAAATTCAAATTTACGAGAGGAAGTTGGCAATTTGATGGATAGAAATTCTTCAGAAATTTTGACTAGAGATGAGCTGATAGATCTTTTTAAAATAATACATAAAGGTCCTAAAGTTACTGAAGGCATCACTACAATTGGCTTAGTTGGATACCCAAATGTAGGCAAAAGCTCCACAATAAATTCCCTAATGTTAGCCAAAAAAGTTTCAGTTTCAGCTACACCAGGCAAAACAAAACATTTCCAAACTTTATACCTTGACAAAGACATTCTATTATGCGATTGCCCTGGTTTAGTTATGCCCAGTTTCGTTTTTACCAAAGCAGAAATGATTTTGAATGGAATTTTGCCCATAGATCAAATGAGAGATCACGTACCGCCAGTTAACTTGGTGACCAAACTTATTCCAAGGCATGTCGTTGAGGATAAATATGGAATTATGTTGCCTAAACCTTTAGAAGGTGAAGATCCTGATAGAAGCCCCACTGCTGAGGAATTGTTAAATGCTTATGCATATAATCGAGGTTTTATGACTGCAAATGGGCAGCCAGACAATGCCAGGGCAGCAAGGTATGTTTTAAAAGACTATATGAATGGGAAACTATTGTATTGTCATGCTCCAACGACAGTGAAGCAAGAAACTTTCCATACATGGCCTGAAAGACAAAAGATTCCTCTGGAGAATAGAGTGGTACCGCCTAGGGAAGCTCGAGCTGTTAGGGTAAGGATTTTTGTCTTAGTGTATTTAAATGGAACTTAATAGTTCTTGCAATTATGTAATTACATATTTTTTATTTATAGACTTTAAAAACTACCACGGATGATATAGATAAAGTATTTTTCAATGAAAAAACTCAAGGGGCTCATGCTAAAGGGGTTGAAGGAAAAGCTGCAGGTGTTCCAGTTCAAGGGTAAGTCTTGGATTTTTTCTGGTTGATTTTATTTCTTATAATTTTTCTATAGAGAAGCTTCTGGAAGTTTGACAGCCAAACCATGGAAAGAAGCTAATAAACATCGCAATAAGAAAAAAAAGGAAAAATTGAGGAGAGTCTACGCCCACTTGGATCAACATTAATAATTAAAATAATTGTGTAATAAAATATTTCATATTTAGGCGTACCTACATACATTTTGTTAATTAATTATAAGTTCTTACAACACTTTCTGTTAAGATAATATAATAAATTTAATAATAATATTAGATATTATAGGTATTGATGTTTTATTTAATTTATGCTTTTAGGAAAATTTCAGAAAAGGGATACGCACTTACTTACCTCTATTGGTATTATTTACCTACTTCAAAAAAACAAAAATTTGAAAAGTATGTTAAACAAAACTAAATACATATTTTACATTTAAAAAAAAAAGTATTATTTGAAAAGAGTTGCATGTGGATACTTTAAAAATATAGGCCCTTTCCTCAAAAAATTATAATTTAATTAAAAACAATACTATGCAATATAGGTCTTTGGCACTTTTCTTCAAAAGTATGCAGCACCTCTTCAATGTCGTTGTCCAAATCTTCAGCTGTAGCAATCTGTGAAAAAATATTTTTTAATTAAATTGGCACTGCTTATTCTTGTTGGCACAGTCAATAGATGAATACTTACATGCATACACAAATCGCTGATCAAAAAAGCCCCGATAGTGGCTTCCTCTAAATTATCTTGAATGTCAATATTAATTACGTGGACAATTGAATTGTCTGAAGGCTCTTTGTTTTCCATATACTCTAGAACCTGATCGTAGACTCGTTCTTCGCAAGTAATGAGAATATCAAATTTTTCTGTGGTGTCTTGAAACTTTTGCGGATGGGATTTGATTCTGCGGTTCCTATCCAGGGTGTGAAGTAATCCGTTTTGGGTGTACAAAGATTTGTCTTTTTCAGCCAAATCGTTATAAATGTGGTCGTAAGACGTGCCGAAATCGTAGACGTTGGGTCGGTCAGCGGCGGAGCCTGGAATTTTTACTTTGTCCCCAGTACCAAATGACTGTACCAGGAAGCCTTTTTTAGCTAAAAAAGCGTGAGCCTCCATGCTTCTGTTCATGTTGCTAGAGCATATCACGGCTATCCTCAAGTCGCTTACAATAGACATTATATGTCTTTAAGTATTTTTATTAAAATAATAAATAATGCAATAATTGAAGTACCTATACCTATTAGTTTTTTATTTATATTTTTAAGGGGAAGAATGAAAAAAAGTTAAAAATATTTTTGTTAGTTGTTATGTATGGTCTTTATGGAAGATGAGATAATGAGGTTAAAATTTGCGGGTGGTGTATGACGTATAGACAGAGAGCGCTATATTTCTCGAGTGCGTCCGAAATCGCCCTAGACGTGACACCGAGTGCACACCAGTCATGAATTATTCATGGCTGGTGTGCACTCGGAGGGACGCCCAGGGTGATTTCGAACGCACTCGCATTCTGTTTTTTGTAGCATTTTCAAGGCAAGGCCTACTTGACAAATGAATTGATCGACGGGAAATTATCGTTCTAGAACGGTTCTCATGTCGGTTGGAACACAGTTCCGTAGTCATTAGTTTTTGATTTAGCTTTTAGCTCATACAAAAAAACAAATCTAATAGCTTATATATTTTCGGCTTCACTGCTCCAAGTGCTCTCAAAGCAGAGCGCTCCGCTCCGTCTGGGCGTTGACGTCCCAGATCTCGGTGGGAGTGCTCCGAGAGCGATTATAATCCAATCGAGGGCACAACATTTGAAATAAATAGCCGAACGTACAGTCGTTAGCAAAAAATGGAACGTCCAACTGGCATGTCTTGTCATTTTTCGCTATTTGGGTGAATCCAATGTTTCACTCTGTGATTTTTATACGATCAGTGTATACGAACGCAATCCAGAGTTGCTTTCCAGTATGCACATTGGCGCGCTCTAGAGCACCCCGGGAGCGTTACCCACTCGATTTGTACAGTTCCTGTATCATGACGTGTGACGTTTGTCCGTACGTATAGCACGGGGGCTCAACGCTCCGAGTAGCTCCGAGCGTCACACATACTGGAAAGCGGCTCAGATTACTTCTAGGTTGCGTTCGAGATCCTGGGGGGAGATTCTAAAATCACGACTCGACAACGAGACCGACCCTGTCGTCTCGAAAGGTATGATTCCAATGAGATTCCAACCTAGAATCGTCGGAAAAATCGTCTCGTTATCGAGTCGTGTGTCGAATCGTGATTTTACAATCCCCGGGCTGGTTGTTGGTGTGAAAATTATTTCAAGGAGTGGGGGTCCAACACACTTCGGTGTGCGAATCTTGCTCTAGGTATTCGAACGGTAACCGAGTGGTTTACTTACCAAGTTAACCGTTTGTCTAATAGCGTATTTCATTGATGGAACAAGTGCAACACTGGTGCAATATTCATGATCCATGGGCAGAGTCCGCGCTGCACTTTTGTATTTCATTGGGAAAGCAAAGCACTGAGTTTTGCACTGGCTAAAAAGCTCGTGTCGCACTCAGTGCAGTTGTTGCGTTATATCTTTCTTCTCTCTCGAGTAACGAAATTTCCCCGTGACGCGTTTTTCCTCTCCATTGTCTTCCAAATATCGAAACGCCGCCTAAAGAAGTTTCACTTCAAAAATCCAAAATTGTCCAAATCTGCCACAAATCAAATTCAAAAATCCACAAGAATCCTCATCATCTAGTGCAGTTCGAATTGACTTCTTGGAACGAATGTCAAATGACTGTCGCACTGTTTTACATGGGCGCGTTCACCAGATACAAACGTTAGTAAAACGCTTCACGATTGTTCGGCTCAATGCTACGTTAATTTCCGTTGAGGAAACAAATCATGTTTTTGCAAACAATCGCCATTTTTGCAAGCATAAATAATTGGGAGTGTTTAAAATTTTCAACACTTTGTTTGCTAACATCAAAAATAATACACACCACCACTACAGGATTATGATAGCCTATCCTTTCAAGGTCTGGCTAGTTCATATATCAAGCCCCCCGACCATGCCAAAGTACCAGTGATGACGTCGCCAGCGTGTTGTTTTTCGTTTTGGCGTAGGGTGTTTGCAGCACGTCGCCAATGGTGCTACACTATATGACCGCGATTACCTAAAACGAGGGGGAACGCACATAACCCAACATATTACAGATATTTAGGCCTAGTCTTCTTTGCATTTCATCTATCTGTTTGAATTTGTTCAGAGGCATCAGCGTGAAAGAGCTCTCAGAATCAAATATTATGTTGATGAGATGCAAATGGTGCAGGAAACACATTTGAGCTATTAATTCAGACTATTTTTTTTTTTTTTTATTATTTTATTTTATTTTCATTATGAACCAACTGCCAATTCATATTCGTTTGCAAAGTAGTAGAAAAAACTGACAGTGAAGTGAAATTATCCTAGCGGCAGAGTTGGTTATAAGAAAGAATGCACACTGGGTAGCACTCCGGATATTTTTGAACTAGCGTGAAAGTCGACCGAAGTTTATACCAAATAATTTTCGAACGGCTGGAGTGCGTTTAAAAATAGAGTGTGAAGGTAGAGTAGTTGTTGGTCACAGTGTCCTGACGGTCATCACTTGGAGTGCACTCTGGTTGCGCTATTTCTGAACGTATTGGGGCTTTGAATGGGGCGTTGCGGTAAATGTCATGTATAAAATCCAATGACGATAAAATCACGTAAAACCCGGTAAAAACCGCGGGGCGTTTCTCAACCCAGTCTCTGAGTGGGGTAATTTGGGCGTACTCTGGGCCCGACAACTCTCGATTTTTGAACGATTCTAACGTAACGCTCCGAGTAAGCACCTGTTAATTTATGAACGGTTTAGAGTTACTCTAGGATTACTCTCACACCCAGAGTGATCAATTTCTAAATGCAAACCTGGGCTGGGATCACGACAAGTAGAATTCTACTAGAATTCTACTTTCATGACGTCAGGTTGCCTAGCAACCATCATGATTGCCTGTACTGACGGAAGACTGTACGCGATAAATAGGTCGCGGATGACGTCATGAAAGTAGAATTCTACTCGTCGTGATCCCAGCCCTGGATTGCGTTCGAGAACCTGAGGTGCTAAGGGTGGGTATTATAAAACTGCTTTGACAGTTAACTTGAAGTTAACTTTTTGAATTACATGTAATTCTAGAAGTTAACTTTAAGTTAACTCTCAAAGTAGTTTTATAATACCCGCCCTAAGGGGTTGAAGTTAACTTTTTGAATTACATGTAATTCTAGAAGTTAACTTTAATTTAACTCTCAAAGTAGTTTTATAATACCCGCCCTTAGTCAGGACTAGAGCCGCTTTCCATTAACGAACTTTACGGTGCTTCTCACTCTGGTGCACCAAACCACTGTTGACACTGTTGTATCACTGGAACTCACCCTACTTTAAGCGTCGAGTTTTTCATCACCCATTAAATTGCAGGTACAGTACTTCAGAGGACAGAGGAGAGGAAAAGCGAACAGTTCAGCTGCGCGAAACTCTAATGCACTGGAACGCCTATAAACAGTCTGAGGCGCTCTAGCGCAGCTCAGGAGTGCTTAAAGTGCGTCACTGGAAAGTGACAACGCATTTTTACGCTGTGCGAATGGTTCGAACTACGGTTTAAACCAGTTTGTAGATGACGTCATCACTTATGAACGCAAGAAAATGGAAGGTTAAAACCACAGTCTTATGTCAACAGAGAACAAGCCATGAGTCCGGTTCAAACTTTTTTGAACCAGGTCCAATGTGACGTCACTGGTTCAACGCAAGGATGTACAGGTTCGAACTTAAGTGAATCGGATCGAACTAGTTCCACCGCGAGAAATCAGCTTTAGTGTCCGGTGCACGCACCAGTACGTGACAACCACCTTTCCGAACGTCGGAAACCGTGTGCGTGTGATTTTTATCCACGCTCCGCCTTTTCGAACGGCAGCTGTGTGATTTTTATACGACCACCATAGGCGTTTTCTGGCGTCTCAAATATTTCAAAACATTTTTCAAAACTGGTTTAAGTAATGTCGCCATAGAGCCGCTTTCCAGCTGACCATTTTGAGCACGCAATCGAGCTTTTGCGCTCCCAAATGCTTCAAGCGCGTGTTCGTGTTCCAGCCGTTCTGGGGTGGTATTCCGTTCACACTATCTAGTAGAAATGAATCGACTTTGTCGCTACAGAGATTCTGTTCAAGGGTTACGATCGAAAAAAAAGCTACTTTTCGCGTCAAATCGATCGCTCGGTTTCGATGTAGCAAGGGGTTTTGCCGTTTTGCCTGCATATGTAAAATCGCTGAACGGAATCATTTTGCTTGATAAAGTCGCTAGCGACATCGCCTCAATTCGGTCGCATTTTAGCGTGAACGGAATGCGGCCCCAGGGCTTCGAGAGCTGCTAACTTTTGCGTTTCAAACACAGAACCGACACTGTGCTGCACCGTGCTTGAAGCACACAGCTGGAGAGCGACTCATGACGTCATAATTTCTCGGCGCGAGATAATGGTTTGAAAACGTAGATTGGATTCTATTTCGAAACGGTTTGAACCAATTTTGAGGTGACGTCATGGGTTTGTCGTGGGAATGTAATTCTCAAAACAGTTTTTAACCAATTTTATAAAAGTGGACACGAGAAAACGCCTCAGGTTCTCGAACGCGACCCTAGTATTGACATTTGACACACATAATGACGGTTATTGTTTTTATATTTGAAAAGTTTTTTAAACATTTTTTCAAAAATAATTTTTTTATTAAACTGATTGAAGTAATGGCAAATTGAAGGAGATTTTTATTCGATAAAACATGGACGAATCATTTGACCTTCTTTGTTCCATGTCTCCAAAAATACGAGGCCGGCAGGAAACTTGTAACATAAACCATGGTAAGTTTCACGTTATTTTGTTCGATATCAAATTTATTACATAAATTTACTACAGTTTCAAGACTAGCTCTCAGAAAACACTTTAGACGATCTCTAATCTTTGACAAATCGTTTAGAAAAGAAGATTTGGCCATTGCAGAAGTTGATACAGAATCCTCAGAGAGTGTGTCAAGCTTTAAGGAATCTAGAGACTCAAATGATTTTGTTATTATCGATTCAGATGACGATTCGAGAGCGAAGCCTCAAAATCGTGAACCAAAAAATACAAGGATACAAGAGTGGCTGAATGATATTGATGATGATAAAGAGGCTGAAACTTTTTACAGTCAAGTATCAACGATATTTGGAGACGAATCTCAGAAAATTAACCATATAGCTGCTTGCTCTAGTTTCAATGACAATAATCTAAATCCTAGATTTGATGAGTTATTTATTAATAAGAAGAAACAATGCCAGCAGATAAACGAATCATCACAGTTTAGTTTACATTCTTATGTAATGGATAGCTTTGAAGAAAATAAAACTCCTGATGACATTCTTATTACTGACAATAAGAAAAAAATTATGCACAAGAAGAAAAGAAATTTACATTCAGCCCTACTGGATAGCTTGGGAAAAAATAAATCTTCTAGTGAGGATCCCATAACCGACAAGAAGAACCATAGTATCCAGGTAGATCAACCATCTGTTGAATCTCCATTTAGTTTACATTTAGACCTACTAGATAGCTCAGAAACAAATAATAATTCTAGTGGGGATGGCATGACCAGCAAGAAGAAACATAGTATCCAGAAAGATAGACCATCTGTTGAATCTCCATTCAGTTTACATTTAGGCCTACTAGATAGCTCAGAAACAAATGATAATTCTAGTGGGGACAGCGTAACTGGCAAGAAGAAACATAGTATCCAGAAAGATAGACTATCTGCTGAATCTCCATTTAGTTTACATTTAGGCCTATTAGATAGTTTAGATAAAAATGAAACTGCTCATGATGACAATGGTCCACAACAAATACTTGATAATAACAAAAAAGCTGTCCAGCTAAATAAACACAGGGGTCTATTAGATAACTGTAACATACAAAAAACAGCTAAAGTTATAATAGATGACAGTAGATTTGACGAAGAGAAGAAAATCGAAGAACTCAATGAATCATCATTCAGTTTAGGTTTAGGTCTAAGTGATAATTTAGAAACAAAATTAGAAAAAAATAGATCTCAGATTGTTAATAAGACTGAAAGCCTGAAACTTGATGATTCACCATCTAGTGTAGGTTTAGGTCCAAAAGACAGTTTAGAAAATAGTAAAAATCACATTAATAAAGAAAAAAGTAAACAGAAGCTTCAATTAGATGAATTATCATCATTACCATTGGGTTTTGGCAGAAGAGATAGTTTAGAAAAACAAAAATCTATAATTATTATTGATGATACAATTGATAACATAGAAACCCCTAAAAAATCTCCAGAAGTACTTCCGAGAGACACGTTTGTATCTGTAAGAAAAAAAAACAAGATCACAGAAGTCGTTCCCAAAACCCCAGACCTCAGCATAAAAGAAGCTTCTTCAATTCTGGATTCGATTTACGGTAAAAAATGGAGAACAAACAAGGATGAGGTGCTTTTGTCTTTGTCCGAACCAAAAAAAAAGCAGCCAAAACCTAAAAATATGGAAAAAAAGGTTGAAGCTCCCAAAACAGAGAGGTGAGCTAATGATAGTAAGTAAAATCCAAGTGAAATTGTTTTTTTTTTTAGAGTTTTGAAGCCAAAAATTAAAGGAAACTTGTTGCCTTCTAAAAAGCTTAATTTTGAAAGATTGAAAAAACCAGTAGTAGAGTCGCCTTGGGCTAAAAGACTTGAAGGCCTAGTCGATTCAGAGTCGAGCAGTGAAGAAAACAATTTGAAAAAACTCACAGATATAAAACCATCCAAAGTTCGTTTAAACTTCAATGATAGTCCCATTCCCATCAGAAAACCACTGAGCAGTATTAGGAATAAAGAAAACAATCCTCAAAATACAAAGAAGAGAAATATCAAAAAAGCTTCCAGCAGTTCGACTAGTTTCAGTGATGATGATTACCAGGTATTTTTATAATTCATAGTTTTAAGAGAGAAAACTTGTGACAGGTTTAACAATACCTTTTCTACTCCTATGGAATACATAAAAAATGCCTTTTTACAAGGATTTCAGGATTTTTTGGGTAGCAACTCTGTTGATGTTATTTTTTGCTGATTCTACAATATCTGATATAATGTTCTTCATTATTGTTATTATTGTCCATTCCATCCATTTGTAAATAGGAATCGACAAAATACGAGATACTCTCACGCTGTTTGATGACAGAAGTGTAAAATTGTGTAACTGACGAAACTGTTGGCTTAAGAAAATTCTTCCATTGGCTTATGATTCATAAGTCAACGGGTAAAAATAATGACTACTATAATTCAAGGGAAAATCGTTAATAATAGATATATTATTCCAAGGGGTAAACCACCCCTGAGATTTTGGGAAATTGGGGGAATTATTTCCCCAATATTGCCTTTATTTCCTATATTATTCAGTAATTCCCGACGTTGCTCTATAATTCCTTTATATTTCCGGTAATTCCCTAATATTTATATAATTCCTTTGTAATTTTTGTAATTCCCCAATATTTTTCTATATTTCATTTATTATTGTTGCGAAAATGCATGGAAAACCCAGCGAGAATTCTAAGAAAATTACTTGTTTACGTCGGACAGTGCGTTTTTTTCTGGTAATTCCATTATATACGATTCAATGTTTTTCTAGACAGATCCGGAGTGTGATTTCGACTATAAATAGCGCGTAGTAATAAGTTTCAGTTGAGTTTTAATCCGGTATGTTTCGATAAGTGATAAGCTGATTTTGTAAAAAATCAATCAGCTTAATACAAATTACGTTGTTACTGTTTGTGAAATGAGTTTTAGGAAACTCAGAATCAGTGACAATTTGGTGTCAGAAATGCGATATTTAGTAAGATAATTGGTGCGTTAATTTGAGCTAATATTCGGAAATCGCATAAGATTTCGACAATTTTCAAGGGATTTCGAATATTCGACTTTCAACTTTCAACGCCGTACCACTAAGGATTTCGAAAATTTCGATAAATTCATTGGGATTTCAGGATTCCACAAAGATTTCGGTTGAGATTTCGGGATTTTAGAAAGATTTCGGTTGGGATTCCGGGATTTCAGAAAGATTTCGGTTGAGATTTCGGGATTTCATAAAAATTTCGGATAGGATTTCGCTGTTCGCGATTTCGAATGGTTTTCAGGATTTCCAAAGAATTTCAAGGGATTTTGGATGAAAACGTACAGCGATTTGAGTGAGCCGTCCCTCGGGCATTACCTAATATGAACTAATTAATGGAAAATTGGCAAGACAATTGGTGTATTAATTTGAACTAATTAGTTGGGGGAACAATCAGTGAACTTTTATTGAAATGGGATAGTCACTTTATTACCAGATTTGACATGTAAAAACATGCTCACAAACGGATTTTCTGGAAGATTCTATAAACTTCTATAGAATTCTATTTGGAAACTGTAAGTAATAGCTTTGTTCCAACGCATCAAGAAACCGTATAATGTACTGTCACGATTCTGTGCAGAGCCAAAAATTTGAGCGCAGAACCCAAAATTTGTATGCACAGTGGTTTTGAAACTGTTCATGGGACAGTTTTTAACGTGTTGGAACAAACCTAATACAGGATAAGTGACTCGAAATCGAAAAACCAACTCACAAGCGGTTTTTCTTGTAAATTCCAGAAACTTCAATAAAAATCTATTTGGAAACCCTATGTGATACAAGAAGACTTCATTATTAATTTCGATATCAAAAAAAAAAGTCCACAGAGTGATTTTTCTAGAACATGCCGTTCTATTTTATGCAAGATATTTTATAGTCAATACACGACAGCAAACCGACAGCAGCCGAAATGGAGCAAGTTAATCAAATCTTGACGGACTTCATGAAAAATTTGAATGACAAGAGACAAGAGGAAGACCGAAGACAAAAGGAAAGACTAGAAGAAGATGTTCAAAGACGCAAAGAAAAACAATAAGAACAAGACCGGCTTGCAACACTTTTACAACAACAAGAAGCCTGAAGACAGAAAGAAAAATAAGAAGAAGTCAGAAACAACAGGACCAGCTTGTAACATTTTTATAACAATAAGAAGATGGAAGACTGAAAGAAAAACAAGAAGAACAGGACCGGCTTCAGGAAAACTTTAGATTCCAGCGTGAATGGATGCAAACCATAATCTCTGAGAAACAAACTAGAGTGGAGAAAATTCTGAAAGTACAAACTGATAAATTTCCATCCCAAAATTTTTATTTTGTATAACATGACAAAAATTGTCTAACTTGATTGGCTACTGAACGAATTAACGACAAACGGTGTAGTTGAAAGTTCGACAAGGTGGAACGATGCAGTTCAGAAAGGAAACGACGAACAGGGGAGTTCATAAATCAGGCTTTAGAGTTTAGTTTACGAGTTAATTACAAATACTAAAGTATATTCACAAAACTGGCATTGTGAGTGTCCGGGTGCTCTTGTTACGTTACATGCGCTAATAAATTCCACAATATTTCCTCCATTATTCCTAATAATACCTCGATATTTCCTAATAGAATCTGGATTTTTCCTCCATATTTCTTGATAATACCTCTATATTTCCTTATATTATCCTGATATTTCCTGAAAATACCTTATATTGCAAAGTATTTCCTTATATTTCCCCATAGTACCTGCTATTTTCCTGCATTTCCCCGTATTACCACATATTTTTCTACTGACGTTTCATAATAGCAACTTTTCGATTGTCATTTCAGTTTTGAAACGACATTCTTTTAGGCACTGAGTGCGTGAAAGTTACTTTTAGGCACTCAGTGCGTAAAAGTGACTTTTGAATGCGTAAAAGTGACTTATGAGTGCGTAAAAGTAATTTTTAAGCACTAGTGCCTAAAAGTGTCATTCATTATTCAGAAATAAAAAACACACTAAACACATATTTGAATTTTGTTTTGTATTTATTATGAATATTGAAAATGGAATTACTGAATTGAACGTTTGGGTTACTCAAAACAGAACTTTGTGTTATTACCTACTTTCTAGGATTTTAATTATTGATGTCGAATTTTGAAAAGAAAATCGCATGAAAAGTGTCAGGTGTCAAGTAAAAGCAGGTAACAAAGATTTTGGGTGTAATCGACTTATTCACATGAAATAAAATTGTGTTTTTTTATTATAAAATGCCAGTAGAAAAAATCTTGTATACTATACGTTACGAAACGATGTCTTTTAGTCACTCGACGTGTTGTCCAACTCGGCTTTGCCTCGTTGGACAATTTTCACGTCGCGTGCCTAAAAGACGCTCATTTCGTAACTTATTGTATAAATAGCTATTCCCTAGGCTGGTGACAATAATTCCTAGGTGGTTTACCCCCTGTATTATTCCATAGGAATAGAAATAATATTAGTCCAATATCTAACGTCAATGTAGCTTCATATTTCAATAGGTATCTACAGATGAAGAATACGATAAGGAAATTCGGATTTTGGAAACTAAAAGGAAGAGCTTGATGCCTCAAAAGCAAACCAAATATAGCTTTTTGGAGTCATTGTCAGGTAAATATAACTTATTAGAATTCAGAAAAGAGTACAATAACAATAAACATAAATATATTACAGAATTTGTAGTTACAAACATTCACCTGCCAGTCAACTAAAAATTCATTTATTGAATAAATTGCCCTAGGATTTTTTTTAAGGCGCCCTTCAGTTGATTGATTGGTTTACTACTAAATAATTAGTTGATTCCAATTCTTTTGAAACAATGTAAATTAGATTCTTTGGAATATCACTGAAATTTTCCGTGTCAGTTTTCCAATTTTCTCTTATACCCGATATTTTGGAAATTTATGCTCTAGGTAGACCCTTGGTAGACCTCAGTGGAAAAAAATTCTGTTTGTCACACAAAGTTGACACATTCTACAGGCTATTAGTGCATGTTAATCCTAATTTCCTTACCCCTCTAACGGGGAAATATGAAGTATTGTGATTCTACTTGGAATAGATATATGGATAGAATTTCCCCAAAAGATAACTTCATACCGAACACAAATATGAAGCCGGATTTCAACTTACAAGACTTTCTACTATCACTCTCACACTCATAGACTCTCACAGCAAAACAGTAGCTATACTTGCTTATACTGTTTATTACCTGTACCTACTCTCTAATTAAGTATCTGATTCAGTGCCAGATGCCCTTAGGAGGTTCATTTGACCAGTTTCATAGGTGCTGAATTTACTTGAAAGGTCCACACACACTGTCAATTGCTTTGATTCAGACACAAAACCAGTGTTATTTTACTATCAATAAGTAATTCTGGTATTTTATTGAGAGTCTGATAAACTGCTCTTATTGTCCATTATCCCGTCCTGAACCCATTCAACCATGCAGATATTAACTATCCAAAAAATCTATTAAGATGCGCTTTAAGACATTACTGCAACGGTAAATGATTTGCAATGTTAACTCTATTTTGGTCCCAAAGTGGAGAAGAATGTTCAGAATAGGTATTCTCCATTGGTTTTTGTTTTTTATATTTTTGTATGTATTTATTTTCTTTATTCTACCATAGATAAATTTCGTTATACATTAGGTATACCTATACTTAATTGTTTTATTTTCTCAAATTTAAGGTTCAGTTCCATTGAATAAATGCGACATGTCCGCGCGTATTTTCCGCAGTAATTTCAAACAACACCGTCAAGAATTAGCCACTAGACTATTCAAATTATTTAATGAAAAAGTATTCGGCAATGCCCTTCTGCCAGACACTGAACTAGAATGGAACGATAAACTAAGAAAAACCGCCGGTTTATGCTACTGCAAAAAGATCACACACAAAAATAAAACAGTTGAAAGAAAAGTCCGGATTGCGTTATCAACCAAAGTGTTAGATTCCACTGATAGACTTAGGGACACTTTAGTCCATGAAATGTGCCATGCAGTCACTTGGATTGTTAATGAAGTTTCCGACGGACATGGAGCCTATTGGAAAAGCTGGGCGTTTAAGGCTATGAACGTTTTTCCCGAATTGCCAGCAATAAGTCGGTGTCACAATTATGCAATTAATAGCAAATATACGTATAGATGTACAAAATGTGGATACAGGTAAGAATTTTAGTAGTAGCCTTGTAACAAGTTTTTGACAATATTTCTATTAGCCAGATATTTTGAATAATAAAACAAATCGTTATTACCATAGCACATCCTTAGATTTGCTAATCATAGTGATGTTTTTTAAAAAAAACTTACATATTTCCAGTTTTATTCATTATTGAATCATACATTATATTACTCTATTCCAAGCTTTATTCTCAGCTTCAGCTGTTCGATTTTAGTAAAACTGAAACAAAAATTTAGGTTTTTCTTGTCTTTTCAGTTTTGGAAGACACTCAAAATCTTTGGACGTTGAACGCAAACGTTGCGGTCATTGCTATGGAAAATTTGAGGTTCTCATCAATAAAACTACAAAAAATGGTGAAACTAAGGCCGTCCTTGTTGGTGAAAAAAAGACCACCGGATTTGCATTGTTTGTTAAAGAGAATTATGCCAAATTCAAGGATCCAAGCAAAAAACATGGAGACGTTATGAAAATTTTGGGGCAGAAGTTTGCTGAATTAAAGGTGAAAAATTAGTACTTATACATGGTGTTTCAAATTTGCGAGTAAGTATGGAAATTTCGGTAACCATAAGAGATACACAGGGTCGGTTGAATTGGTGCAAAGTTACGCAAATTCTTTCTCTATGGTTATCGTGAGCCCCATACTTACTCACAGATCTGTAACACCCTGGTATATACACTGATATAAATAAGTACAATCGTTCAAATTCAACTATGGGGTTTTTATGTTTTTTTTTTTTATTGTGGGATTTATGTAAAAATCTGAGCCCCTGAGACTTGTAAATATTTTAAATTCTACATTGAGCAAAGTAGGTAAATAATTTTAAGTCTGACAAAATACTCAAAAGTATGTATTAGGCATTAGAGTTTATTTTTTTGTAAAAAAAAGAAGTTTTTTGTAAGATTTTTTAAAAACCTACAGAGTTTGACACAATTTATGTAATATAATTAGTTGTTGCATTGATAGACGTGTTTCTTAAATAATATTTTATTCAACTTTTCCAATTGAAATAATCTATTTGGGTATAGCACGGGTAGCGTTCAGAACTACTGTTGCATTGTTATGCATTGGCATAGTATCATCTCCTGAATCTGGGATGCTTATTTGGAATTGCAAAAGCACTACTAAATAGGTAACCATTGTCGCCAACAACTGAAAATAAAAGTATTAAGAAAAAAAAATTAGTCAAGTGTCACGTACGGATTTGAATAGGGTGCGGTTAACATCAAAAAATCCACACAGGCACATATCAGTTGGGTTCATCTCAGTTGCTCTTAGGAACATATTTAGCTGGAAATTAATGAAGGTATAAAACAGCTTAAATTTGACAGTCTAATAGCTACTTACTTCTTGCTGAGCATCTTCATTCATCCAAGTAAGTTCAACCAAAAGTATTTTCTTTTGGAAAAATATTCTCACCTAAAATTCCCAATACTAAACACATTTGACTATGAGTCTCCGACTACTTACACAAGTTGAAGCATAATGCGCCTCATCGCAAATAAAATATAACATTATTACAGCCGATATTCCCGTTATAGTCAGTCCAATGTCCTTAGTACCCAATCCGTCTTGGATTTGGGACAATAGTCCATAAATAGTCAAAGTTATGACAAAAAAGAGGTAGAGGCATAAGAATGTTAAAGCATATCCAAAAGAATTGCCAACGTTTCTTATTATTCTGCTTAGCATCATCCATAAAGATCTATAGTCTGCTACTCTGGTGGATGGGCCAATATTTCTCAAAGCAAACTGAAAATCGTCTGCCATTATTGTAGCAACTTTTCCTATAATGTCACAGTAAATGTACCAAGCACCACCCAGCATGTAGGTTATTACGTTTATGTAACAATAAGGGATTACCTAAGAGAAATCAATTAATATTCTATTTTGAGCCTTGTTTTCACAATGATAGTATTTTCATGGAAGTTGCCTCAATAGCACGATGGTTATTGTGTTGGGAAAACTGATTCGTTTCAAAATCAACAAGTGATTGCTCTCTTATTTTAGAAATCCTTAATAATGGTAACAAATTAAATGTTCTTTAGCTTACACACTGCTTAGTTTTTTTTTTCTATAGACATGGAACTCACTGATTCACTATCAAAAACTAAACAAGATAATCTGAGGGCATTATCTATCAAGTTATCCATGCGATGTCAACTATCATTGTAAAAACAAGGCCAATAACTACTAAATCCTCTTACTTGATGAACAGTAAAGTTAGCCATAGTCACGTGCGTAGTAATCATAGTGCCACATCCGAAAACTAACAAAGCAACTATAATAATTAGGGGTTTAGATCCGACATTCAGTGTAAGTCGCTTTTGGGATATTTTAGTGTAAATTCTTTCAAATGCCACCATTTGAGTGAGGACATTTGCTTGCTTTCTAGCCTCATATAAAGTAATAGGGTTGATTACTATTGGCAACAAATAGACAGTGAAAAGGTAGTCTATTACAGCCTCCTCGAATCTCCCTTCTTGGGATCTCGTTACGTTGATTTTGTACCATTTTAAATAGGCAGTGTAACCTACAAGTAATATTATTACGTTTCATATAAATAATTACAGTAATCTTACCTAGGACTATAACTAACAACACTACAGAATAAGCAATCCATTGCACAGTTGCATCAAATACAGTTCCAGAATTTGTAATAGGTAATATTCCTAATGTTCTTCCAGTGTAATATACAGGCTTTAGGGCTTGAAATATTTGGCTTTTGGTCACGTTTTCTTCGTCAAATGCTTCCATAACTTCACTGTTTTTATACACTGGCGTTGGAGCTGGAGCTACTTTGGTGATTGAAGTTTCCTTTCTGTTTTTGTAAAACGGCATAGCACCTTCCAAATAAACATCTTTCTGATTTCTGGCTTGAAACGAGTTATCCAAAACGCTCATCGCGGCATTAGGAATCGGAGTGGCAGGTGTCTGATTGTACATTTTGAATGTGATTCGGTTATTGACCAAAATCAAGGGATACGTATCTTTTATGTGCAAAAACTCCAGAGTGAAGATTTTAAAAAGCTCCTAGAAATGAAACAAGTAGGCCGCTAATAGAATGTTCACTGAAAAACTGCAGCAATTAGCCTATAGACTCGTTCAAAATTGATGAAAGACGGAATATTAATAATTGGGTATTGGAAAAGGAGGTCAAGTTCTCGGGAGGCCATTACAAAAAGAGTCATTAGTTACCTGGAAAGTGTAAACGGATTAAAATATAGATGAGGTAAGGGTTTGACACGTGGCCTTTACCTGGTTTAGAGGATACAAGATAGGTCAAGATGTTTTCGGGAAAACTTGGACAAAGAAACAAACATTCTAAATTTAGTTATCCATTCATTTAAAATTTTATAAAACAAAAATAAAACAGCTATAAATCAATTTTAGCACTGAGAAAAATAAATTTATATATAATTATGTATGTATGTACAAAATACTTTCACTTAGGCTTAGATTGTTCTGGTTAAATAAATTTTTATGCAACTAAGCCTTAGAGATCCAAAAATTTATATTATATACATTAAAACTTGAAGGTGCTTCTAGACTGGCGGGAGACACCCCATAACGTTGTCGAAGGTCTAGACGAGTCTGGGACCGTCCACCGTTACAAATAGACAGGATGTAGGTATATAAAAACCAGGATGCACTATGTATATAAATAGAAACACATTTTGATACAGGAACATAAATATTTTACACAAGTTACGATTCTTTAACAAAACATTCGTCCAAGAAATTTTCCAATGAATGATATAAATGAGGTCGTACCGCACTTAAACTGTGATCTTCATCAGTATAACTCTGAAATAAATAAAAATTTAGCAAAAGTACCACCATTCCATGCTAGTCTTACCAATTGCCTAAAAAGTACATCATTTCTTTCAAGTACTTTAGCCCACATCATTGACTGTTGGTAATGGACATTGTCGTCAAAAGTACCATGGATGAGGAAGTACTCTTTGTTTTTGAGACCAGAATATTTTGTGAGCAATTGTGAGTTGGTGTAGCCCTCAAGGTTATCTGACACTGTTGGTAGACCCATGAATCTTTCAGTGTAGATAGAGTCTAAAAGAAAATTAAGGAGATTTTAATGTAGGGTCCCCCTTTTCTTATAAAGGACTTTGGAAAGGACCTAATTTAATCAATATGCTTGTTCCGTTTCCAAAACTACACCAAATGATTCATATCGGCTTGCACCCAGTAGTTTTCCGGGTCAAGTGGCGGTGCTGAACACCACAATTGAAAAAAATTGAAGCATCAAAGAATATAATTCTGCAGTCACAAGGCACCGATTATCGCACTGGGTAGATTTACTAACTAAACAATGGTGTTGCCCTTGACAAAAAGAAAATTCACCATCCCGAAGGTGAAGGTCATAGAAGTAAAACGCCAGTGTTGGCAAGACTTGATGAGAGAATATTGACCATATTAGACAAAGACATGTGACAAAACCATCGTCCAAACTATGGGAGGAAGTAGGATCACACCTGAAAAAGCTCAACTAGAGAAGCAAGACTCGTACAGGATGTAGACTTATGGGGCATTTAAATACACTTGCCCAGGCCTGGCAAGCTACAGTTATAATTTTTGGTAGCACGACCATGTCCAACTGACTCAAATTTCCTTAGAATCACTACAAATGTGAATTAAACACATTCAAATCAAATAAAGAATAAAATTTACCCAGGAGAGTTACCATATAATCTTGGATCAAGGATAACACAGGGTCGTGATTTTTATAGAGGTGTATATATCATCTCTACTGTCAAGTTCCAAATGTCACTTTTGACTAATCTTACTCCCATTTATTTTGCTGCATTCATTCTTTTTACTGAAGCAACGGTTCAAGTGGTTCCTGAAAATTGTAAAGTTCGAACTTGCGGCACCGGTACAGTACTGTTTAATCCCACCGACGTGCGTAAAACATGCTGGTCGCAAGAAGAACTCGCCATTTTAACTGCTCGCATCATACTAGAGGACGTTATTCCTGATTCTAAATTAATAACCGTAGAGTGCAACGAAGATGTCGACGATATGGTTCATTATTTCAAGGTAAATTTTAATGAATCTTCAAACCATTATGCAATAACTTAATTATTTCAGGAAGTAATAAACACAATACGAACCAAAACAGCAGCTCGCAAACGTCACTTAATGCTCTTTGCCTTAACGGATCTTCTAGGAGGTTTTCTGCATCACGCCTTTTTACCAATGGCCAAAAAGGCCTACTACTCGGGCGCTGTTGATTATTTGTACATGGAAAAACTGATACAGCTTTACGAAGAAATCAAATGGTTTCTACGTACCAATGGGCAAGGTTGGACTAAACCGATGTTAGTGGACAGTGTAGTAAGAGTGCCTATAATCGAAATAGCTTCTATTACAGCTGATAAAAATAAAAGTTGCCATAAAGTCATGTTCTATGAAAAAGAGCCTATAAGTGGCAAAACCAAAAGATCTACATTAGAAAAAGGTATTTACTTTCCTTTACCGTTTTTCGATGCTAAAGTCCGACCTACAGCCATAGCCCTTCCCCTGAAACATTTTGCGTTAAGAAACATAGAATCTAAACGAGCATCTTATATTATCGTAAAATACTTCATTTTAGCAGAGAAATGCTTAAGAGAAAAGAATGCTAAACAAGAAATGGTAGATACATTCCATAATAACCTATACACTTGGATTGAGAAAGATGTTTTACCAAAATTGTCAGATGAAAAGTTTTATGCGGCTTTTGGAGGAATTTTAAGGCTACAAGATACATTGAAGGCCTCAGGAGCTAAATTAGGCAATAAACCGTGTAATACTGAGGAAGGCGAAGAAGAAGTGGGAGCTGTTCCAGGAGTTGGCTGTAACTCCAGACGAAATAAGCTACTTTTGATAGCTATGCTTGTGGTTATTGTGGCTTGGTTTACAATTGGCACTTGCTTTATTTGTTATAGGATGAAAAATACTAAAGACGAAGATAAGGATGATTATCCAGATGAATCTTTTATTAAAGAATCTTCATCAATGTCATCAAAGTGGTCCTCATCCAAAACTAACATCACATGTAAATGTCCCGAGTCTATGACTAGCGGAAGATCTCAAGAGTTTTCTTCTACAAGCGAATATGACACGAAAAAATCGAAAAGAAGAAGAAAACCTAAAGGTTCTCCATGTGTGTGTCCTAGCAGTCCTGCAATTATAGACACACAACATTCAATGAAAGTATTACCGCCTATTGCTGAAATGTCTGAACAATCCCAACAATTTTCTAAGAAATTAGGCTCGAAACAAAGTTTCAGGAAAATATCATTTGCTGAAGCATCTAGTAGTGATGGTGGTGGTAAAGTGTGCGCTCCACCATGGGCTCAGACCAATAAAACTATACCATGCCCAATTCTCTCTGATAAGAGCATCATTTATTCTGGCACCAGTTTGTCAGCTAAAAGCAATCAGACATCCAGTGACAATCCATCGTCTAAAGATAACATTCAAGAAAGATCGTCTAGAGATAACATTCAAGAAAGATCGTCTAGAGATAACATTCAAGAAAGATCGTCTAGAGATAACATACAAGAAAGATCGTCTAAAGATAACATTCAAGGAAGATCATCTAAACATGAATTTGGTGGACAGCCTTTAGCTAATTCAACAATGATGAGCGATTCTGCACGGAGTAGCATACAACAAAAGTCCTCCAAGGAACGATTTTCCACACCAATGAAAAAAGTTAGTCACAGTGACACTCCAGAACAGTATAACACTGCAGAACAGTATTTATTCGAAGATGAAGAATCTAAAAAGCCTACTAATCAAGATACAATGTACTATAGCTACCATGCTGAAGCATGTCATTCAAGCATGACTGGAGATTATCATAGACCGAATCCGAAGAGTCCTTTAATTTTTGGTTATGACTTTCAATCGACAAGCTCTTCTGAATTAAGTGATGATGATTAGTGTATTTTTTAGTCAATAAACTAATAGAAGGCATTGAGTTTTCTTACCATATAAAGTCCAATCAGTGACAGGAGCTACAGAAATACCACATTTAAACACATTATCGGTGTCTGTAGCCAAAGCCATTCCAGCTGCGTAACCCCCGTAGCTCCAGCCCCAAATTGCTGTCCTGGAAGCGTCTACATAGGGCAGCTTTTGCTGGATAATTCTATAATAACATCAATAGGTTTTAAGGAAAAAGTTTTAGAAAAAAATGCTTACTTGGTAACGTTGATTTGATCGACTACCTCTACAGTGCCCAATTTTCTGTAGCCCGCAAACAGTAAATTGTTGCCTCTAAGCCCAGAGCCTCTTCCATCGATTGTGGCATAGATAATGCTTCTATTAGCTGCCAAATAGCTGCCCCAGTCCAGGGAGAACTTATCGATTACTTGGTAGGTGTCTGGTCCACCATACCTGGAATAATTTTTCCAGAACTTTAGGGTGTGGACTTTTCTGTGTGACTTTTGAAAAACAAAGATTCACAATTTCATCGTTTTAGTAAGAAGATAGCTACCTTATGATTTAGATTTTGGAAAACTTTGAAAGGTCATAATTTTTTTTCTATTATAGATAGAAAGCTGAAATTTTCAGCGTTTCTTACTCCAATAGAGGACTTCAATCCCTGAAAATTTCAACTCATTTGGACTTATAGTTCCTGAGATAAAATCATGTTAAGCAATTTGGGGTGATTTATCAATTTTTCAATTTTTCTGAGTATTTTTTTTCATAGATTTCGGCTTCAAATCTGGGAATAACCTGGTGTATGGAGTTTGGAGAATCTCAAGTGATCATTGGGACACAAAATCTCAACAAACAAAAATTTGAAATTTCATGGTTTTAGTAAGAAGGTAGCTACCTTATGATATAGATTTTGGAAAACTTTGAAAGGTCATAACTTTTTTTCTATTATAGATAGACAGCTGAAATTTTCAGCAATTTCTATTCCAGTAGAGGATTTCAATCCCTGAAAATTTCAACGCATTTGGACTTATAGTTCCTGAAATAAAATTGTGTTAAGGAGTTTACGTACCTAGTCAACAAATATTTTAGTAAAAAATCAAAATCAAAGTTGCAAGCAAAGCTTGAAGCAAAAAAGTTAAAATACGCATAAGAACACATTTTCAAAATAAACTTGCTTGGCCACCACGCCATAGGAACCCCAATAGTTACCGTACGTCACACCTGTTTTTGCCATATGAAACACCCCCTCGCTCCTCATACGGAAAGTGTCAGATTAAAAATGACGAATGACATCTCTACAAGTGCTAGGATCTTCTATTCGAGCCCCTTCAAAGACACTCGAAACTCAAAACACTAAGCTTAAAGGGCCCAACTTCAACTTCTGAAGTCTTGAATAGAGGATCCTAGAGTCCTTGCGAGTTGACAGGTAAGAAAAACAAGTTTGAGGAGGTAGAAACTGGAGTTGGGTGCCTCATCAAAAAATATATAGTCTGGCAACTCTGAGAGGCGCTATTTGATTTGTGCCAATTAAATATGAGGTTACCCTCTAGCAACTTTAAGACTCCCTATTGGCTCTGCAAATTTAGTCAAAATCAGATTCCAGATAAATCACTTACACATTAACTAGCATAGGGTATTTGGTATTCCCACTATAATCCATATTAGGAGGCAATTTCAACATAACTTTAGCTGTAAACCCATCAGCAATTTCAAATTCAAATTTCTTCTTATTATGAACAGTTTTTCCGCCCAAAAGGTCCGCTAGATCTTCGTTGGTAGTCCAAACAGCTTTTTCAGTACCATTAGCTGAAATTATTGAAATAGATGGTATGTCCGGACCGTTGCAAGTGACTACTAAGTAGGACGAATCGGGATTGGCTTCCGCAGAGTTGTAAAGGCAAGGGTTGTTGCCGTTTTTTGATTTTAGGGGGCAAGTGAGACACTTGATGTTTTTGGATGTCAGTGAGACTGAGTAGACGTGCTGGATAGAGGAGTCATTTCGGGTTGTGGCTGTGTAGAAGCTGCAACAATATTTTTACAAAACAAGAATATCTCAGAAATTTTTTTACATTAAATTATCCTCATGGTTCCAGCCGAGAAGTTCTGTAACCACATAAGTACCCTCGGTGAGGAACTGTTCTGTGGATCCAGCTTTGACATCAAGTAAAGCCAAATGTCTGTATGAATTTCGAGCGTTTTCTTCGGGCTTTGATAGTATCAAGGCTATTTGGGTTCCGCTTTCTGAAACCATTGGAGGTACGAACATATCAATCCAACCAGATGATTCTGCTATGGTTTTAACCTAGAATTTTTAGTGTTAATTTGTGAAGCTTTAAAAACTTATCAACTTACAATTGTTGGAGTACTGGATAGTTGTTCATAAACGACTATATCTGCATGATTTTGTACTCTATTCATCCATACTGCTACTAAAGAATCATTGGCCGCCCAAGTTACTGCAGTAATTATGTGCTCTCTGGAATAAATTTACTAAAGCGGCTTTTTTTTGGAAATTTATTATCACTTACTCATTTTCTAATGTGGTTGTTGTTTGTAATTTGGTTAGCTCTGTAGAAACAAAGTCGTAGACAAATAGTTCTACAGTTGGATTGGGAGTTCCAGCCTAAAATCATTAATTTTTGTGTTGTTTAATGCAATGTTCCACTAGAGAGCCTTACATCAAATTCTATATTTGATAGTTTTGGTCCCTTCAAGGGCAATAATTTGTTTCGTAAGGCTTCTCAGGTGGATAATACGGTTTTTACCTTTGGATATTTAACAATGTTCGCTCTGGGATATTGGAAATACAAGCTTCCAGGCTCTCCATATATTGGTACCACCATAACGTTAACTTCGGCGTCATTAAATCGAATGAAGGCCAGCTTTTTCCCATCGCCAGAAAACCAGAGAGCTTTGTTTGAACTGAAGACTTCCTCTAAAAAATAAGCAGTGAACATGTATTGTATATCGTTTGTAATTTTCAATTTAAATCATACCTTCATAAACCCAATCAGGCATTCCATTGAAAACAAATTCGTTTTTGCTAGTGCTTGTTATGGCAACAGCTTGGGTTGATTCAGCAGCGTTTTCCTTATAGTAAATATTGTTTTCGTAAACATAAACCAAAGCGTTTCCTATAGAAATATTTATTAATCGTCGTCAATTTATTATTAAATTAGTTTACAAAACACTTACCAATTGGTGCCCATTCAACTAAAAACAAATCAAGACCAGTAATGGTATCATCGGCTCTCAAATCTGTCCTGGAGTTAGTGGATAAATTTATTATGGTGTATCGCGCCCTAAAACTATGTCTGTAAAGCTGTAAAATTAATGTTTGTTAATTAATAATTGATTTAAGGTAATTATTTACCTTTTGGTAGTCGTGAGCTATTAACAAATATTGTCGGTCGGCTGATATTGTGAAATCGAAGGCTGTTAGAATAATCTGCAAGGGAATTGTCGCAATCATAACTCAGTTGGCAATGAAATTGCATGTGATAAATTGCAAATTGTTAATATTTTATATAAATGATTTACGAAATTATCCACTTACACTGTCATTGGAATACAAAATGTTACTAGTCTGTCCAGTGGCTAAATTGTGCAATACTAAATTCTTATCGGTGTCTCTGTATAGAAACTCGTTTCCTGAAACAAATTTAATGAAAATTCAGTTACATATCTATAAACCTATACATACAGGGTGGTTTTAGGGTATTTTAAGGTCGATTTAAAAAAAACCGCTAATTTTTGTATTCAAGGGGGAAACTTTTTCAACTCATCGGTATTTCGCTATATAGGGTGCACCGCCCTGGGTGGGGTGACTTTCACCCCTGTTTTTTAGATAGGGAAGATGGGTCGATTGGTACCTTATTGTTTCCAAAGGTATTTTGATTCTCGTCACAACTACATAGGGATTTTTTTTTGAAAATCGAATGATTTATAAATGTTATTACATTTTTTATGTTCAAAATTAATTGTTTATTGTTACGAAAATGGTACCTGGCGTCAGGATAAGTTTATTTTGGGTATGTTTTTGCATTTGACAACCGCAGACATCCTGAAATTTGGTACCTACTGAAAAGTTTGTACTATCCAATCTCAAAGGTCCAAAGCCCGTCTCCATAAAACTCACATAAGCTACACAAACTGACAGAAAAAAAGGGAATACCGAACAAATTATACAGGGTGGGACACGAAAAACTTCCCACCCAGAGTTTCTCAGGTATTAGGTGTTTAATCAAAAATCGCTTAGACAGGTCAATTTTTGTTTTTTGGGGGATATATTTTATTGGTATTTTCACCCCCTACCTGTCAACTTCTAAGTGGGGGTAACAGGTACCCTCAAAAGTTCAAATGGAAAGAGGGGTCGAGTGATACGTCATTTGGTAGCTATTTTCATTAAAGTTATATCCCCAAAGTTTTAAGTTGCTACTATTTACGCTGGCGAAATGGCGGCATGTCAAAGTTAGGATAAATGCGTTTTTTCGATAATCTAAACTGTATAGTTTTTACCTGTCACACCTATGCGTAGGTAACAAGTAAAAACCACACATTGATTTTTCCTAACTTTGACAAGCCGCCATTTCAACAGGGTAAATAATAGCAACTTAGAACTTCGGGGATATAATCTTAATGAAAATAGCTATCAAATGACGTATCACTCGACCCCCCTTTTCATTCGAAATTTTGAGGGTCCTTGTCATCCCCACTTAAGGGTTGACAGGTAGGGAGTGTCCCCGAAAAAAATTGACGTATTCGAGGGATTTTTAATTAATCATCTAACACCTGAGAAAACCTGGGTGGGAAGTTTTTCGTGCCCCACTGGGAGCTGCATTGGAATTGTACAACCACACCAAACTTATGATAAATACCTCGTCCGAGAAACTTTAGTCAACTCACAAGGAATTATACCAGTCCGAGTAGCCAACCCCTACCACAGAACTATTCAAATCAACAAGGGCGATGTCATAGCCACCTGTGAGCCTGTCAAACGGATTTCAGAGTGTGAAGCTGAAGAACATCAAAGAAAGAGAGGAAACAAATCATCCAGCGACATTCTAAGACAATTCGAAACATGTTGATAACATATTTCCTCTACAGAACTAAAGAAGGCTCAATAGTTCCTTTGTGAGAACAAGGATATCTTTGAGGGTAAAAATGACGAAACTGGTAAGATGAACACCAACTAGAAGACTTCCCATGGCCAAACAACAAGAAGAAGAGTCATTAGTAGAGAGTATATTTGCAGAGAGAGTTTTTGAAGTCTTCAAATCTGGGGTCATTGCCAATTGCCCTAATGATAAAACAAGATGGATCTACCAGATTTTGCGTTGATCACAGAAAGCTTAAGAATGTCACTAAGAAAGACAGCTACCCATTACCCAGAATTAACGCTGACCTTGGCAGACTCAAATTGATTACTCTACTTTGGACCTAAAAAGCGGATACTGGCAAGTGGACATTGACGAAAAAGACAAAAAGAAGATAGGGTTTTCCACGGGAAGTGGTTTTGTATCAATTCAAGGTAGGTAATACCTTTTGGACTCTGTAACGCCCCCGCTACTTCTGTATGGAAGTATGCCTTGTCTCTTGGTGATGAGAAAAACTTTTAATGAGCACCTACAAAACTTACAAGAAGTATTTACTCGTAAGACAAACCTCCGATTAAATGACAAGAAATGTTCACTCATCCAACAGCATGTTGATTTGCTTGGCCACGTAGTTTCACCCAAAGGAAATCATACTGACAAGAGAAAAATCCAAAGCAATTCGTGAATGGCCTCGACCCCGGGACAAGCATAAACTCAGAAGTTTTCTTGGCCTTTGTACATGGGTACTATAGGCGATTCGTAGAAGGATTTGCTGAGGGTAGCAACGCCGTTGCATAAACTTATTGAAGAAAAAGCTATTTTTGATTGGACCACTGACGGTGAGGTAACTTTGGGGAGGCTAAAGGCAGCTCTATGTTCCAGCCCTATATCAGGCTACCAACGGGTACATCAAAAATGTATTTCGGACACAAGTAGAGTGGTTTCACAGCTATCAGACCAATACCCACCTTTACTACATAAAAACCCCTTCCAGCACAGCCATCATAACACTACCCACTTCCACTGTAAACCCTCTTCCGTGAAGCTCCCACCCTGAGGAGGCACTTTTTACACACCTCCACTGTAAACCCCCTTCCATAAAGTCCTCCATTAATCTATTTTTAAAAGGCCCCTACCCTGAGATGGCACTTTTTATATCCCTCCAATTTCTTGAAAACTAAAGAATATTTAGCCAATTCTTCCATTTGTATTTCTCAATTTTGGGGTTGGGTCAAATCCCTAAAATTTCAGATCAAAGCCGCCGCCGATCTAGAGATTTTCCCACGATATCGAAAAACTTCCCAGAATCAAGTGCCCCCGTCTATCAGACACATACCCACCTCTACGTAGGTAAATCCGTAAATCGTCTACCAGATTCACAAGCAGAATGCTATTATTACAATAAAATCAATCCCATGGAGTTAAGAACACTATTGACGAATACAAATGCCGAAATTGTTTAAATATTCTTTAGTTTTCAGAAAAGTGAAGCAGTGGCGCATCCAGAGTGCAGGTCTAGGGGGGGTAAACAAAAATCCAATACACGCCTACTTACCGCCGCCGGAGGCAGCTTGCCGCAGGCTCCCCGAAATTTTTTTGGGCGTGTCACGCCCAAATTATTACCCATAATTTAGTTTACATAGTTTACAATCCAAAAATCGATGTTGAGGAAACATGATGTTTTTCTATCAATATTTTCTTAACATCGATATCAGCTTTCGATGTTTTATCCATGCCGAAACATCGATGTTTTCAGTGCGATGGGCATCCCTAGTTGTTAGATGTAGGGTAGATATGGGCCGAATTTATAGTCGTTCCTTTGGTCTTCATTGAAAAAATTTTGGAGGGGGGAAAAACATAAAAAACACAATATCTCGAGAAAGGACCACCTTTGCGACCTAAATATGACAACCCAAGGGCTTTCAGCCCGAGTTGGTGATGTTTTTAGCCCCCCCCCCCCCCATCCATGGGGGGAATTAATTTTACAAAAAATCGCTGAGGCTGAACCGCTGGTCCGATCGAGCTGAAATTTGGTACGTATATAGTGGAACGGGAACTCTAACAAAAACAAAATACGAGAGGACCCTATCTAGAGAGCAAAGCCCCTGGGGGGGCCCTAAAAAAAATTTTAAAGCCGATTCGGACGAAATTTGGAATGTAAATAAAAGGGGTCTGAAAAAGTTGAAATTTCAAGTTTCAGCCCTCTAAGACTTACAGGAAAGGTTTTAGCCGCTATCCCCCCCAATTTTGAAAAAGGGCGTGTAATGGGATATACGCGCCCTGTATTTAATTTCCCGAATTTTAAAAAACTAAAATTTCCATCGGATAGAGGAGCAAAAAATACGTCGAAAATGTCTCTAGGCGCTTTTTGCCCCGACGCTTCCTAAGCCTGCAAAAAAATAAAAAAGGTTTTTCTCTTAGACAATTTTGGAGACCTGACACGGCGCCACTTTTTCGCTTATAACTTTGGTGATTTTGAACCGATTATCTCGAATCTGGTTTCTTTTGAAAGAGCATCAAATTACCTACAAATTTGTTTCGTATTGATATTTCAGGTTGTTTCCGTCTCCGAGATATAAGCTGTCAAAGTTGAAATTTCTCTGAAAATTTATTGAAAGATTTGAGGTCGGTTTTCTCAAAAACGCTGCCCCGTGGGGGGTAACTCTAATAAGCTTTTTTGTAGTTGTCAATGAGATCTACAAATTCAAAATTCAAGTTGCTAGGATGGCTGAAAGTGTTTTTCAGGAACCTTCAAAGGTCGTGAGCTTAGAATGGACACTTGCTACTATGTGACAAGTAAGTCATGTCAATTCTAAACGTTGAAAGCCTCCTTGAGGTATTCGGCCCTAAGGGCCGGTTTCTCAATAGCAACTCACCACTGGGTTAAGCATAATTGAGAAACCGGCCCTAAGACACGTTTAACCTGGAGATAAAACCAACGCAGGAGATGAATCGCTATTAAAACCCACCCCAAGAGTCGCGACGCCGAGTGACAGACATTTGACGTCGATGAAGAAGACAAAAGTAAAAGCGCTGCTGCCATATTGCACAAAAACTTACTGTCGTTAGTAGTATTTTAATTGTTTTCACCATATATTTTCTATATTTTCAGTATAAAAACTAAAAATTTGGTTAGGTTAAAAATTTTCTAGTTTTCTGCGTATATGTGCCCCTGAAGTGAAGGGATATGAAAAGAGGTACCTTCAGAGTAGAAGCTTTTTGATTAGTATAGGTGAGTATTGCTCTGATAGCTGTGAGGTAGGTATTGGTCATGAACAGGTGCATTAAAAACATTTTGCTTGCTGGGAAGTTTTTCGATACCGTGGGAAAATCTCTAGATCGGTGTCGCCTTTGATCTGAAATTTTGGGGATTTTACTCGGGCCAACCCCAAAATTCTTCCATTTATATTCGTCAATTTTGAGGTTGGCCCGAGTCAAATCCCTAAAATTTCAGATCAAAGGCGCTACCGATCTAGAGATTTTCTCACGGTATCGAAAAACTTCCCAGGCTCAAGTGCCCCCTTTTTTTGTTGTATGTCGTTTCAGTAATCGATAGAAAGAACTCTTTTAAACACCACAAAAGGGTCATTGAATACTACAGTAGAGTACTTACCAAGCCCGAGACAAATTACTGCGTTACAAGAAAATAACTGTTAGCAATAGTCAGAGCAGTTGACCATTTCCACAAGGACCTGGTATAGACGAAAATTTCTCATTAGAACAGACCATGCATCGCTCAAATGGCTTCGAAACATAAAACGACCAGAAGGGCAGGTAGCAAGATGGTTGGAGACAGTTTTCAGATCAAATACCGTTCTGGTAAACGGCATAATAACGCAGATGCCTTATCCAAACGACCATTGAAACCCTTTTTATTGAGCAAACCTTCTACAACAGAAACTTCGCGTGAAATGTATTTAAATCCACTAAGAAGGCGGAACGTTAACGACCTTGATTCAATCATTAGCTCCTATTTTAATTCGGAAACCTATTTATATGACACGTTTATAGCGTGAGAAGGCGAAACTAATTCGAAAGAAGCCGAAACCTTATACACAGCATAGACATATCGCGTGCCGTTTACCTGATATAAATTCGTGTTGAAAATATTCGGTGAGCCCCTTTAATATTATTCAAGGGATGATAAAATCGTTATGGCAAATTCCTCCCTATACTTTGCTTTCTTGGGGCTAATTAATCCTGGTGACCTACATATATTTACTGCTACTGGCTTTTCCTTTTTGAGCCAAAAAATTTAATCAACATTATCGCTGCTCATAAATCTTTTAGATTTTTCCTTTGTCTTGATGTACCTGAGGCAAATTTTTCTACAAAAGATTTCACCGATAGACCTAATTCTGAAATTTCTCCCCACTTTTTCCATTAAGTAGGCATTATTAAACCACCCTCTTTAATTATAAATTTTAACTAAACTCTCTTTTTCCGCCTATTACAAAATCTTCCTTATAAATGAAATTTTAATACCTTATCATTTACTATGAGGTAGGTATTTTGTATGCAACCCAGTGCGTTCTTATTCTCCACTCACTTTACTTTCACCTTCCGGTATAAATTTATTGCAATCATTTTGCAAATGCGGGTCGTACGAATAATATGAATTTAATCACGAGTGTTGGTTGTTCGGACTGCTTTTGTAATGTATTTACGCATAACATTACCCATATAACCATATCGGATATCGTGTGTTTTAACTACAAATAGTCATGGTAAAACTAGGAAGTGTCATCACTTTTTCAGTCTATGGTCTAGATTTGGTGTTTGAGTTTGTAGCAACAAGAAATGAGAAATTGTTTAACCAATTTTCAATTTACTAGGAGTTATTCTGTCCTAACAGTAAAAATGTTGAGTCTGGTCAGTTTTGAGAAAGTTGAACATGATAATAGAAGACTATTCTGATTGAAGTTGAGTGGTTGAAGGAAAAGACCGAAAGTTTTCATTCTGAACTCTCAAAACGAGAATTTGGTTGTGAAGAGAACATCAATATGAAGTGGATCTCGAGAAACCGGTTGATCAAATACAGTTCTTGTGAGAAAAACAACACTTTAGTGTGATTAGTTTTTAGAATGGTTTTTCCCAAAAATAGCCATCCAACTAGTTTTTTAAAAAGCAATTTAATTAACATATTATTACATATTGCATAGTTTCTTACACAGATATAGTCTGCATGCATTATTCGATTTTACATAACATGTTTGATTTCTTATCTAAATGATATATGAACAGAATTTAATTCAAGCTAAGTTGATACGATTATATTCAGTTGGCTTGTTAATTTTACCTTTGCTATGCAATTTTCTAGAAAATTTACCTTTTTTCAAATATTGAACATTATTCGATATCGATCTTCACCGTTAGTTTTGCAACTTGGGTATTTACTATTAACATAAATATAGTCAACGAAGCAACCTTAAGCAATATTTACCGTGACCTTCAAACAATTATCACACGTCAACTCATTATAAACCAATTATTTTTGCCCTGTTCGACGTAATGGTAAGTATATGAACTTGAGAAGTCAATATACATTATATTGGTTGATGGCATTTTGTCTGCATAATCATTTTTGTTCGTTTATTTATTCTTACCTGTAACCCATGTTCCATTAAAACTTCTAGGATTATATTTATATTTTAAAAAGTCTTCTAAATTAATAGTTTCAGCTACTTGCTGCTCAGCATGACTATCGTGACCTGGACCGTTTTTCAGTAAAACTATGGCAGCTATTATTAGGGCTACAACTATGGCTCCAATCACCGAAGCTATTATCCAATTCCGTTTTTTCCTTTTGCCTTTTGATAGGAGCAAGTCCTGCAAAAAAAGATATATCAATTAATTTCAATTGGGTGCAGGAATATGAAGTTTTGAAGGTTATGTTGAAATTTTTAGAAGCAGATCCTAACAAGAAAGAAAAACAACAGTGAGCAGAAGTTTGCGCAATTATTACAAATAGAATTATTGCATCTTTTTTGAAATATGTATCCTGATTTAAATATTTGAAGTGGGAATGTTAAGCTGATGATATGTCTTTAATAATGATGAATTGGAAGGCATTAAAAAAGACAACGTTGGAACATTGGGTCAAATACCTATAACTATCACAATATGATGGTTAGTCTGCTTAGTGGGGACAGGAACTGGAACATCTTAGGGCGACGACAAAAAAAGCTTCCAATAAAGCTAAAAAACACCAAACTACCTGAGGATTGGAACCTTTATAGGTACCAACTCAACCAGCATAAAAAAGTCGTGCGACAAAAACAAAGAGATGCCTGTGGACCAGAACTCTGTAACGGATAGAGATCGTTATCCCTATCGCTATGGCACTTGCTGTCTTTTTCTCTCTTGTCGAAATCAATAGAGAGGAGACGTCAATAAAGAGAAAATATCTCTATCCTTTACAGAGTCCCAGCCTAGAGGACATACTGCAACGAAATAGAAATCTTTACGGAAGCGGCGAGACTTCAGAAAGCTCTAAATAAAGACCCATTTCGGAAAATTGGTATCCTGCTAACCTTCCTCTGGCAACTAGCGAATCAGATAATATACGAGGAAAAAATAGGTTGAGCAATTTCAGGCTTCTACGCCTTCAAAGCACCAGGTCAATTGTACCCAGACCAGAGGAGACGTCATCGCCTATGTGGAATCGCTAGGCTGGATGACGAGCTAAGGATGACCTCTCCTCTTGCAGAGGCGCACAATGGGCCTAATGTGGCCTAAGTGCTGTGGCATACCATACCACCTTACCATACTATTGTAGTAATCATGGGGGTTAATGGGTTTTAAAATATTTCCTTTTATGCCAATGGGTCTTAACCACTGTAAATAACGAATAGATCATTTTAGTCTTGCTGAATAATTCCCGGCATGCCCAGTATGTGGCTATTGCCTGGTCGGTGACTTTTTTAACCCAAACTTATAGATACAGATGGAAAAAAAAACCCACATCGAAAAAGCAAGACGCAATAGAGTAGGGCCTCTTGACTTTCTAAAAAAAAAAAATACAGCCACCAACAAGAAACAGAAGAACCGTCCACATTAACACCAAAAAAACACCTTTTGTAGGAGAAAGGTCGTGTAGAATTAGAATAGAAGCTGTAAATACTAATAGGAAAGTAATCAGATATAAGTATTACCAAAGAATGTATTACCTTGAATTTTTTGGGACTTACACCTCAATTGCAATTTTCACCAGAAGTTTCTTGATCTTGAAAAGAATTACTACACACTCTCTTGTTATTATTAGTCTATTTTACCTATCAAATTTTTATAATCAGCAGAGAGCGTGTATAGGTAATTCTTTTCAAGATCAAGAAACTTCTAGTGAAAATTTCAATTGAGGTGTAGGTAATTCCCAAAAAATGCAAGGTAATTATTATAGATCCACCTCAAACATACAAACATTAGAGATATACACTGATAAAGCATCCTTTTTAAAATTATATTTGTTGATTCTGGAAATATATAATATTAACATTTTAGGGTTAGTTAGCAGTTCAGGCAAACAAAGGCAGGAAAAACATTAGGCAGTCATTTTTCCAGTGTTATTCACTGGTTCTGAAATTATGTAATATAAGCACGTTTGCAAAGTAGGAGTGTTTGAGATTATGTGCATTTGAAATTCCTTGCTTTATAGTGCGGCCTTAAAAAGCATAAAGAATAGCTAATATTTCTATTTATAAGTCTAAATCCGATAACCAGGTGAATTAAATTGAAATTATTACTTCACACATTTTGTAATCTGACAAGGCTATCTTTCGTTGTTTGGTAGCTATGCGCATTTATGTCGTATGGTGTACAATTTTCTACTACTGGGGTGATGTAGATAAGATGTTTCTATCCTCTGGCCTCCTTTATTTACAAAATGAATCAAGTTTTTTTTTCCTGGAGTAGGTATCATGAGATTTAAAGACTGAGAGCTGAATTGTATGAGATATTATTGAAGATGCGACTCAGACGACAAGATTTACGGTGAAACAATTTTCCACGGCAAGAATCCAGATGAAAGTTTTTTGCTTGAAACCCAAGAACTTTACATGTATATACATTTGTACTGATGTGGTCCCCATCAATAAGTGTAACATTTACATTACTGCAAAACAACAAAAATAGCGAATTTTTTTTGTTCTGAAAATTATTCTTTCAAAAGCATCGGCGTCTGTTTCAGTAGAGCACCTACCCTTAGATGTGTTTAATTTACTAGCGAAAATTTTCTCTACAGAGGGAATGGTTTCTTCAAAAATCTCGCATGGGAAATTTGATATGATTTCGAATGCCACCACCTTACAGAATTTCAAAATATTTTAAATTAGTTTGAGGATGCCTGGATGATAACTGACCAATACACGTCGGATTTATTGTTGAAATTGCTGCGATGCGATGGTGTGTTGAAAAGTAGCACAGGATCTTTGAAAGCCAATTGATCTTCAGCGACCCTAAAATATGGAACTTTTTGAAAACGAACAGAGAATTGATGACACATACATTTTAATTAGGTACTTATATCAAATACAACACACTGACACAGAAAAATCAATCTCATATTCAGTCACTTCTTATTCCAAGACAGATCTTCATATTGTTACGAAGTTATATTGGTGCGGAAAATCCTATATGCCACCGTATATGACTGGTGCGAGGTAATTAGTATATTGACTTTGGGACATTGGTGAACTTTCTTTGAACTGAAACAGTAAACTTTATTTCTGTATGAACAAGTTTCTAAACGGGTATCTGGGTCCTGCTTATTCTTGAAACAGGGAAGCAACGTTCCCAGGAGAACGAGTCTTCCGTCTTTCTCAATGATATGCAAATGATAATATAAGTATCTAACAAAGACGAAACACTCGTTCTCTTGGGAACGCTTCTCCCCTGTTTCAAGAATAAGGACCCTGAAAAGTTCTAGAACATTCTACAGAGGGGTGTCCGCAAATAAACTGCATATTTGAATTATATTATCCCGTTAGAAATTTAAAAAAAAAAATGGTCTCAGTCACAATATTTTCGAGAAAAATGGCAAAATGTGATCCAATGCATCATCGAGATTCATATGAAAAGTTCCGTGTTATGTGAAGAATTTGAGAATTTGTGTTAAACAGCACTAAAAATGGTGAATTTCCAATGCAAATCTATCACACCAACAAAAGACACATTTTTTGTAGCTAGACTACAGATTGCTAGAGTGCGTGAGAAATTTCATGTCGAAATATATTTACCGCACGGTCACGGTAAAATTAATTTAAATTTTTTTTTTATACTACAATAATAAACATTAGAATAAAGTGATTAAAGGCACGAACCCTTAATAATGTTGTAACTTAGCTTGAGCTTATTTTAATAATAAATTTGAATCGCTTTTTTTAGAAATCTTGATTTAATATTTTTGGTATAGTCTTCCCAAAATCAGTTGGAACAAGGTAAATCACAACTGGTGACTGAATATTTTCATAAGAAATGCACTGCCACTAGTCAGCTACCAGTTGCAATTTATCATTACCTTGTTTCAATTGACCTTGGAAATACTATACCTACCTACTTCTATATGTGCGCAGTTTTCAAATGACTTCATATAAACTGATTATAGATTAGAAATGCACTAGTATGGTAAAAAGGGCATTAAAAAAATTTTAATCAGCTTAAAATATCCATTAGTTGAAATTTCGTTTCACTATAGAAAACAAAAATTTACTAATGCAGAAAACCTCATAAAACTAGGCAATAATTTTCTGCGGGTGATTTATGTAATTTACTTATCAAGAGTTTCTGCAATCGGAAGTAGGTAACCATAAAAAAAGCAAGCCTTTTTCCTATTAATACCAATTAAATAGCACAAATTCTCTAACCTAATTAAATTGTCGCTGGGTTCTCAATAATGAAGAAATTTATTTGTTCGTGCCGAGCTCTCGATTAGATAAATTGACTAAGTAAGTGAAATTGAATTGAATTATTCTTTCCTATGGCTGTTTACTTTATGGACTTGAATAGACTTATATAGTACAAAGTACATTATAGCATCAAAAGTAACACCTCACTAATTTAAATTGGTTCAAACTATAACAATTGAAAGATAAAAGATGTTTTTCTATGCATATATGAAAAATTCGTAAATAGAAGCCAGAAATAGACTTCAAAGGATTGCGTGTTGTTGAAGAAAAGGAAAAGAACTAGACTTGGTTATTATCAAATTAGTCCTTTATACGTTTTCATTTAGCCTCAATTGAATTACTAGACGATTTTTGCACGAAAAGTAAATTAAAAATGGATTTAGTTTTTCTTATACCTAAATACAATAATGAATAAATTAATTAAATTAGATTTGCTGTATTATGTAACAGTATTGAAAATAGAGAGATTTTCAGTTGCAAGAATAACGTGGTTATTTTGGTCTATTAGTTGTAGATATATATTCAATAGAGATTACGTTAAAATATGGCAAGTGAAAGAGAACTGCTATCTTATAATAAGGTCGATAGTTGAAACTAGGAAAATTAATTTTTAATTTAAAAGTTTTCGGTTACGATAAAACAGAAGACTATTGAAAACTTTTTGAAAAACATATTTCATAAACTTTGTTCAAAATTTCAGTTAAAGCTTTATCAGATAGTAACGGAATAACTGAAAAAAAAATACCTAACCATAAAGTTGATGTTGCTTATTCCTGTGTAAATAACCCAAATCAAAAGTCGATTATTTCAATATTGCATGGTTGAAGTTGCAATAACCGGGATAACCATGAAGTGACACGATCACAGCTTGAAATCCTTTCTCATCTTAATAGGTACCTCTATCCTATGTGTGAGGATAATTTTCAAGCTTCAATCCAAAGAGTGATAGGCAAAAAAAACTAAAAACTAATTTTAAACGCCAGACAAAGTACATTTCGGAAAAAACATCTTAACAGGATTATAATAATGCTTATAATCTTGGCTCATCAATCACCATTGCCAAGACAATATTATAGAAACACAGCACACAATCATAATATTAAAATCTGGTATAATAGTAGTTTTTTCTTTATTTTTGTTTGTGTTCAACCTTCAACCTTGACTAGTTATTTTTTTTTTTTAATTTTTAGTATCATTATGTATTTGTGAAGTGTTCGTCATTTTTTCCTAATTTTTGAAATCTCAACCTTTCGCTAGGCGAGTTCGGTTAATCCTCCCTCCACGAGCTAAATAAAAGATGACATTATTGACAGAAGCTCACGTGATCTTTTATTTGAACATACAAAACAGGTCACATGGGGTTGTCATGTTTCCGCTCGAGTAGGATTATCCGAACTCTTAGCTATTGCTGTCTCATCGTTTTTTCACCAATTTCCTGCAAGTTAAAATCTGGAAATGTAGAAAAATTGGGATTTTTTTTCATTTTTTTTGGCTCCAAATTGTTTTATTGAAAAGTAACAGATATGATTATTAGGAAAATATAAATATAAATATCAGAGAAGCTACAAGGGTCTTTTCTTGATGGGTCTATCACAGCTTGTTCTATAATTCATCCAAACATTTCTTGCAACCTATGAAAATTCAATGATACAAATTGGAAAATTTTTTGCGCACTTTCTTTTCATCGATTCACTGTAACGTGCCAACAAGCCAAATGTGTTGTTCTCGAATAAAGACCATGACGATTAATTTTTCAATAAACCTTTGGCGAATCTCATCAACATTTCATACTAGGTTATTTCTTCTGACATTTTTGACTACGAAGCAGTATTCGATTCTCTGTACAGGATATCAAGTTATAAAGTACCACCACCTGTAACTTTTTTACTTTTGATCGTACATGAAAAAGTTACAGGTGGTGGTACCAGGGTTGCCAGACGTCCCACCTTAGGAGGGACAGTCCCGCATTTTGTTAATCGGTCCCGCCTTTTTCCTATTAATTTCGGGTCCCGCTTTTCACGTGAATTGTCCCGGTTTTCCCGCTTTTTCTACCCAATCTTCACATTTAGCGCAAAAAAAAACACGCTCATTTTGCAACTTGTTACATAAATAGCTATTTCTACATTTAAAATCGACGCAAAAATCAAATAACGAGCCTGAATCGCAAGCATTTTATCGAGGTCTGCGGGTGACGTCACCACTATTAGCTGCTAACGTGGAGACGTCACTCGCAGACCTTGTGGACTCGAGAACCGGCGAATGTACGCCTTCTCAGGATTAGCAATCCTGTTAGTTTACGATTCTTGATGGGTTTTAATCTCAGGTTTTAATAATATGTTGAATTTTGTAGGTATAAAAACGTCAAAATTCAAGTTAAAGTTGTATAAATAATGGTGTTTTCTGTTGTTTTGTCGTGAAGCGTTTATTTTGTTATCTAATGAAGGAGATTTTTTTTTTTGGCCGAGTTTTGGTTGAATTCTTAACAAAATTTGGGCGTGACTCCAAAAAATTTGTTGCGCTTTTGCTCAAGGGGGTCCATAGGGAGGGGACACATTGGGCACTTGCCCCTCCTTCCACCCCTTAAATTTCGGCGACCTTTCCCCCTGATGAAAACAGTCCCGCTTTTCGATTTTATAGATCTGACAACCCTGGGTGGTACTTTATAACTTGACGTTACGAAAAGAAGTATTAGGTACCTAGGTAGGTAAGTATTATCATATTTTACCTAAACCAACATCATCGCAAATTCCAATTGAATTTCTGATTTTGCTACAGATGTGAATTGGCAGTTAATTATAGTAGGGGTCGGTATCTCCAAATCCGGTCGCTTCATTTTATGTATTTTGTTTTGTAATATGACTTTGAAAGGACGATAAAGACGAAACGCCAAAAGCTGAATGACTGTTGTGAAAAAGATTTGTCTTCAACAGTATATGATTGTCATTGCATTAATCAGTTTGTTATGTCAAGTTCTTTGTCTAATAAAGCCAATATTTTGGTATAATTCGGAACTTCTATCCATAACAATTTATTAGACAAATATATTTTTTTTAAAAATTAACGAAGAATTGGAAAGTTTCTATCGTCCAGGGGCCGTATTCTCGTAACCGGCGCTGTCTTTGTTAGTATTATGGAAATAACAATATGGGTGACTAAGACAGAGCAATTGTTCTCTTGAGAGAACGCTGTTCCCTGGTGACGAGAATACGGGCCCAGAAAGATTCGAAGTAGATTCGTCGACAAGCTCTGCTAGTCTGGAATGGACTCATTGGAAGAAGACATTTGAAAATTTTCTTGTTGCCAACAAGCCTAAAACTGAAGATCTCAGAGATGAAATTCAACTACAACTTCTGGTAAATCATATAGCTACTAATGTGTATATGCATTGGTGAGTGAATGTTCAACATATGCTTCCGCTATAGCCATACTAGAGAAAGCTTATTACATCAAACTTAAAAATGAGATCTATGCTAAACATATATTAGCGACCCGTCAACAACAAACTTCCGAATCTATAGACCAATATCTACAATCCTTAAACCTTTTAGCTACTGAATGTAATTTTCAAGCTGTTACTGCAGAAGATCATAAGAATGGCTACATCAGGGATGTTTTTATAAAAGGCCTAAACAACTCCTCTATACGCACTCGATTGCTTGAAAATACAACCCTTAGTCTCAATGAGGCTCATAATCAAGCTCAATCTTTAGAAATGGCTGAAATTCACTCACAAAGTTTCGTACAAAATTCTATCAATGCAACTTCAATTATTGATTATACTTCAAATTCTAAATCAGAGATCATTCGAATCAAATCTTAGCTACTTCTACCAAGAATCTAGCGGAATGTTCGTTTTGTGGAGGATCACGTCATTCTAGATATCTTTGTCCAGCTTCAGATGCTACTTGTCAAAAATGTTCCAAGGAAGGACATTTCGCCAGAGTGTGTAACAGTAAAAAGCATGACTCTGGGACAACGTCAGCTTCCATCGTTACTGCAATTATCGAGACTGCAGCTTCGACACCAGGACTTGGAAAAGCTACAATTGATGCAAAAATTTGTGGATAACCAGTTAACGCTCTTATTGACACAGGAAGTACATCAAGTTTCATAAACGCTTCTCTTCTTGAGCAACTAAAGATTCCACAAATTCCTGCTCAGCAACAAGTGAATATGGCGTCAATATCATTGGTCTTTCAAGTTGAAGGAATTTGTACTGTGTCACTAGAAACAAATACCCGTACATATGAAAACTTGACATTACTGGTTATGGAAAATCTTTGCTCAGATATTATATTGGGACACGATTTTCTACATCATCATTCTAAACTTGAGATGTCATTTAATGGAAATCTGGATACTATGAAATTGTGCGTTTTGATGCAAGCAGATATTACTCCTGCATCTCTATTCTCGAATCTCAATAACACTTGCAGACCTATAGCTATTAAATCTAAGAAACAATCACTAAAAGACCTGAAATTTACCGAACAAGAAGTCCGGATAATGCTTTCTGAAGGTATCATTGAAAAGAGTAATTCGCCTTGGAGAGCTCAAGCTTTAGTCACTTCCAGTACAAATTATAAGAGACGAATGGTAATCAACTATGCCCAGGGGTCGTATTTTCGAATATTCTCGCATACGAAATTTGATACGATTTCGAATGCTCCCCATTTAATTTGCATTGCTGTCAGTCAAATTTCGTGTACGAAGTGTACTCGAATGAATTCGAAAATACGACCCCAGACTATAAGCAAATTCACTGAACTAGACGCATATCCGCTTCCAAACATAGAAGACATTATTTCAAAAGTTTCAAGGTACCAAGTTTTCAGCACTATAGATCTAAAGAGTGCATATCACCAAATTCCAATTCTCGAACATGAAAAACCTTATACAGCGTTTGAGGCGTGCGGCGAACTATATCAATTCACGAGAATTCCTTTCGGTGTTACCAATGGAGTTGCTAGTTTTCAAAGAGTTGTTGACAGTATAATCAACAAACAAAATCTCCAAGGCACATATACTTATCTTGATGATATCACAGTAGGTGGTAAGACTCAAGAAGAGCATGACAAAAATCTTCAAAGTTGCGCTAAAAAGTATAAACTTACTATAAACTCCACTAAATCAAAGTAAGGACTAAGAAAAATAAATCTCATAGGATATGAAATTGAAAATCAACACAACAATCATTTCCTATGTCACAAGAAGCTCTATCGACTTTCAAAGCTCTGAAAAAAGATATTTCAAAAGCTGTTGTTACGGCGATTGATGAAAATCTCACATTCACAGTAGAAACAGACGCATCAGACTATGCCATTGGAAGTTGCTTATCACAAAATGGAGCTCCTATAGCATTTTTCTCAAGGACACTGTCGGAAAGCGAGAAACGTCATTCGTCAGTCGGAAAGGAAGCCTATGCTATAGTTGAATCGCTTCGGAAATGGAGACATTATTTAATCGGACGACCTTTTCGACTAATGTTAAAAATATGACATTGTATATAGACCAGGAATAGAAAACATAGTGGCTTTATCAAAGGTTTGTGCCGTTATAAATACTAAAGAAGAACAACAGAAACTGTTAAAACTGCACTACAGTCTATGTCATCCAGGAGTCATGGGTTCGTGGCAAAAATCTACCGTATTCAGTTGAGGATATTAGGAAAATGATTGCCAACTGTTCAATCTGTTTACAAGTAAAGCTTTAATTTTTCAAAAATAAAGGAACATTAATAAAAGCAGCAGTTCCATTTTCCATGGATTTTAAAGGACCATTACCAAGTTCGACAAACAATAAATTTATACTCACTATAATCGATGAATACGGACGTCAGAACATCTATAGTATATTTTTTTAAAAGCTGATATAAGCAATCATAATCGACCAATTTTCATTCCCTAAATCCTTTACAGAATGAACAAGTATTTCTGTGCATATGCATGTGGATTGGTTTCTCTATCTTTTACGCGTAAAATAAAACTCAGTGATGTAGGGTTAGGCGCACTCACCCTGTAAACACTTTTTGATGCTTCAGATCAATACATATTAATGGGGCTCCCCAAGTAGCAAATCCAAAAGAAAATAGGAAAAAGTGATAGGCATGGGCGTAGCAAGACTTGGAATAAATAGGCGACAAAATATATACAGTGTGTATCAGCCGAATGGAATAAATACATGGGGGCCTTTTCGATAAAACGTCGATTTTGTCTTTTTGCTCGAAATGGAGTAAAAGTTATAAGAAACTATATTACAGCCAAAAAATTCAAGTGATTCAAATTTGAAACTGAATACAAACAAATTCTTTCTTTAATGAAAGAAAATTTAATAATAATTGCAGCTTGCAGCACATTTATATTCTTCACAAAATATCATAATATAGTTCTAGTAAACTAGTAGAACAAGAGCACTAACCAAGTAGAACTTGACAATTATTGACCAATCCCAATAATAAATGTCACTAAACTACCTTGACCAAGTAAACAATACACCATTACTTACATATTATTATTGTTTTTTTACCACCTGCTTAAATTCCTATAGTCTAGTTAGTAGTCTAAGCAGCTAAAAAGATTTACAAAACAAAAAAACCGCGCTATAAACAATCAATGATTTTGTTTGGACTTTCACTTTAGACAGGTATTTGTACGTTCATACATACAAGGAATGCCTTGATTTGTATGCAGTAAATGCTTATTTTGTTTTAAATATGTTTTAAACAATTTTTCAAAGTCAAACTTAATATTCTCTCATTGATCACTTGAAATTCTAATTTACAAAATTAGAAATTTCATAAGTATAAATATAAGGAGTACCTAGGTATTTATTCGTTTTGAATGGTTACGCTTCAAATATGGGTCATTATTGTGTTATTAGTTGTTATTAGCCAATGATTACTTAATTGATGAGCAATTATTAGATCAATTTTCAGGAAAACAATAAGGTGTGACGAGTCAAAGGTGTTGCAAGTTTTACACAAGAGTTCATTTTGCGTATAATGAAATCGCTCATACAACTCTACTGCAATCCTAGCCTTAGAACCGTTTATAACCATTAATTTCATTCATTACCACTCCGGAAGCCAGAATTTGTAACATGACAAGCTCCTAATTTTATAAAAACTGAACCTCAACTTTATGCCTATTAGTCCAAATTCAAATCTAGCTTTTATTGGATTTCTCTCATCTTGGGCATCCAGCAGTTTAGAACTTTTATCATAAAATCCTAATACCTACAATAAATGTCGATAACACATACAAATAAAATGCTAAATTTACATTTTTCTTTTTGTTTTATGAGAATAAAAACAGTGCCGACGCATATTTTACATTCGCTACACACTAATGAAAATTATACACACGAATGGAGACAAATGGAGTTAAAATTAGAAATAAAATGAAAATAATTTAGGTATAGGTATACAGGGTGTGTGATAGGGCGGTGCGAACATAAAGTGTCATTTAGAACCTATTTAGGTTACCTTATTCACATACCTACCAAGTCATGAAAGGGAAAGGGACTTCCTAATCCCCCTGTATATTTGTAAGCATTTCTTTTCACAATAAATTAATCGGTAAGAGGTAAAACTGCGAGCAAAATTTAACTTGAAGTAAACATTCACACCCTCACGACTTGAAGTTGGAAAACGACACATTTTCATATCCAATTCGTATGTCGACGTGGAGAAAAATAAAGTCAATATCCACTTTTTCTTCGAAACTCTGTATTTTAAATAATATTGGAAATATCAGAGTGAATAAAAAATGAAAATGTTCGGAAAAGGCTACAATTTGGTGTTGAAAACTGTTCTGAATTTCCAGTAGTTCACTCCACAGGGTGTCTCAAAAAACTCTGAAAATTACTGACTTTCTATCCCTGTATATGATATAAAGACGAATCATTCAATAACGGTAATACGTCAGATGTATTCCTGAAGAATTAAGCTACAATCTGTGAAAAATTTATCGAAATCGAGCGGAGTGTTCAAGAGAGCTCTAAATTAGTTCAAAAGAGTTGTTGGTGTTGGTGTTGGTGTAACCCAAAATGCTCCTGAAAATTCTGGTTTGGATGCTTATTAAAGGTTTAAAGTTCTACGGCAATTTAAATTCGCCTTCTTCTGAAGAGCGTTTTGTAACTTTTAACCTGAATCCTAAAATTCAGGCGATTTTCAAAATGTTTCGAGAGATTTTAGAGTGTTTGGGATAGATAGATACATAGATTTAGATAGATAGATAGATAGATTTATTAAGACAATAAGCATTACTCCTACGTCATCAATAAACATGTAAAAAAATATATATATAAACATCAGCAATATGGATTTGGAAATTGTAACTCGGTTTTTGAATGTTCTGGAGCATTCTCAATCAATCATTTATTAATCATGCCAGGACAAATAATGTTTACACACGTCAAAAATCAAAATAGATACAAACTACAAGGAGGCATTAAACTTAAATCTAGACATTTGTCCTACATAATAATTATAAAAAAAAGCTAAAAACACATATTGACAATATACATTTCATTTAAAATTCAAAATCTAGAAATTCAGAGAATGAATAAAAACTCTTCTTTAAAAGAATCTCCTTAACCTTCCTATGAAAGACATTGTAGGGAAGTTCTCTGATATTTTGGGGTAAAACATTAAAAAATTTGATTGCCCAATAACCCGGGCCGTCTTGACATCTTCTGAGGCGCCAGTATAAAGGCTCAAGTTTATTTTTATTCCTGGTGTCATATTGGTGAGTATTTTCATGCTGCTGATAGTTCCTACTTCTCTTTGCAAGAAGCAGATTCTCAAAAATATACAGGGAGGGAACCGTAAGTATTCCCAAAGAAACAAATGCCCCCTTACACTCATCCCTCTAACCAAGGCGTGCCATCACCCTCACCACTCTCCGCTGCAGCGCAAACAATCTATGAACCCCCGCAGAGTGTCCCCAGGCCAGAATCGCGTAGGATATATGGGAATGAAAGATTGCAAAATATGCCACTCTCAGAACAGGCAAAGAGATACAAGCTGACAGGTTCCTAACAACATAAACGCCCTTTGTTAGTTTTTTGGCGACCTGGTTGATATGAGGTCCCCACTGTAGCTTTGAGTCTAGTGTGACACCCAAAACCACTGCCTCCGTCAGACCATCCTCACAGTCACCAACATCTCTTATCGCAAAAACCATTATTTTGGTTTTTTCTCTGTTCAGCAACAGCCTGTTCGACGCAAACCATGTTTCAGCCCTCGCCTGCGCGTCCATGGATCCAGCGTACACAGAGTCCAGGGTGTCTCCAGCAAAAGAAATTGTTGTGTCATCAGCATAGAGGGTGAAATGCTCACTGGCGCCATTTGCTGGTAAGTCATTGATGTAAATAAGAAAGAGAATGGGGCCCAAAATGGAACCCTGTGGAACACCAATGTTCACCACCCTCTCTGCTGATGTCACACACAGCCTCATCACACCGCACGTTTTGGCACCTGTTATTAAGATAGAATTTTATCAGTTTGATACTGCTGGGTTGAAAGTTGTATGCTTCAAGCTTCTCCAGGAGAATACCATGGTCGACGCAGTCGAAGGCCTTACTAAGATCACAAAACAAGACCGCGCTATATTGCCTATCCTGAAAAGCTTCCACGATGCCCGAGATGAGGTCCAAAATACCCATCACCGTATTTTTACCTTGACGGAAACCAAACTGACAGGGTGAAAAAAGACCACACGTGCTTCGAAAAACTTTACCAGTTGCAGAGCTATACATTTCTTGAATATTTTGGAAATAATTGGCAACAGGGATATCGGTCTGTAGTTTTCAGGCAAGTTGGTATCCCCTTTTTTAAAAATGGGAATCACTGTGGCTTTTTTCAGAACATCTGGGAACACATTTTCTCTGAAACCCAAAGTTATAAGCTTTGTTAAAGGCATTAAAATAACATTTTTGACAGTTTTTATCATTTTCATATGAGGGCCAAAAATATCCCTGCTATTTTTCATTTTGAGACTATCAATCACCTCCCGCACTTCGTGATATGTAACTTGTGAAAAGCCAAAAGAAACCAGAGGTGGAACAAGAAGAGACGAATATGCATCTGGTGGGTTACCCACATTTTGGAATACCTCCAACTACATTCTCAGCGATGCTTGAGAAAAAGTCATTGAAATCATCCGGTGACAAGTTGGTAACATCTGATAATCTGTGTGCATTTATAATCTGCCAGATGGATTGTTAGAAGTATTAATAAGATTGTCATTAGACTGCACTTTGGCTTGTTTGATAGTATTTTTATAAACAGCTTTATAGTTTTTATAATGTTGAGTATTCACATGCCCGTATTGTCTACTTAGATCTTCAAAAAACATTAGTCGCTCACGCATTGCCGTTAGCTCCTCACTGAACCAGGAAATGTTATTTCCTTGGTCTGATCTGACCCTATAGGACCTTTCAGGAAATGAGTGCAGGCAGGCTTGCTCCAAAATATTCATGAATTTATTAAATTTTTGGTTCGTATTCATACCCTCCACAGTGACAAAATTCCAAGACTCAGCATCCAAGATACCATGGAATGCAAATAAACCTCGCTGTGTTATGGGCCTGCATACTTTTTTTTTCTGCACAACTTTTGGGGGCCCTTCCATCAAGAGCTCCAGGATCTGACCCCTGTGATGTGAGACTCCCAAGTCAAATATCCCAGAATCACATACCTCGACTCCCAAACTGACAAACAAATTATCCAGACAGGAAGCTCCCCGAGTAGGCTCATAGATTGTTTGCGCCAGACCAAAGCCACCAAAAAAGTCGCAAAGTCGAACACAAGCAGCCTCAGAAGTATTGAAATGAACATTGAAGTCCCCTGATATCACTTTTTGTTTACATGACCCCAGCCTCGTAAGTAAGCCCTTCTAAAATGGTTCTGAAGTTTCCACATTGTTCTGAAGCGCTATACAGAGTATTTTTGGAAATTCTGAATTGAATTTCAGGTTTTTGAACTTTCCAAAGGGCCTATTAAAGTTCGAAAGTGTTCTTAGCATTTTTAATGGTTTCCGGTAACTTCTAAATCAAATCAGAAACTAATTCTGTGGGAAGTTTTTGTAGACATCTTAAAAACGGCACTAAGATGACCACAAATGACATTCAAGACGTTTTCAGACGTCTGCTATTACATGTTCAAGGTTTCTTAAAGACCGCTCTTAAACACGTCGTATGTTACAAAACCCAACGTCTTTATGACATTTTTCCAAGACATTCTAAAGATGTCTTATAATTTACTCTATGTCGGCCTAAAATGTTTGAATCGATAACCCACCAATAACACCCTGTATATTTGAAGGCAGTTGCAGAGCTCGTGGGCAATTTTAACTTTGTATGAAAGGAAAGACAAAGTTATGAAAAGAAAAAAGTTTTTCACAAATATAATTTTTTTCAAGGTATCTAGCGGGGTACGTACCTATCTAAAAAACCCATCTACATAAGGCTGAACTAATTCAACTTCAACTTCCTACAAAAAGTCACTGGTAGCAGCCAGAAAAATAGTGAAGTTAAAAAAATTGTGGAAACACATATCAACATTGACAACATTCATAAGTAAGTACCTCAACCACAAAATATTCTATAAAAAATTTCTTCCCCGTAAATGCTTAGATATTAATAATCTACAGTTATTTTTTAAGTAAATTCATTCACTACCTATAATATTTCACTATAAACTGAATCTTAAAAGAAAAAATAGGTATTAGACATAATATCATTATTTTTCTGATTTTTTATATTATTTATACCTAATTATTGACATTAAAAAACCAGTTCTTATTATTTATGATAAAAGATTGAACATAACAAAAAACCCAACATCCTTGTATCCGGCATCTTTTCTGTAATGTCTGCCTTTAAGACCGCAAATTACCAATTTAAAAAAGTTGCTAATAAATAAAAAAAAATAATAATAATGATAACAAAAACACAAACCTGATTACTCTGTGCAATTTCCATACTCGAACTTCCATTGGTCACCAGCGTCGTACCGTTATTTCCACTCATATTAATAAATCCAAAAAAAAAAGTATCTAATTAGTTAAAAATTAAAACACAAAAACAAAATAATAATTTAAAAACATCGCGCGAAATCTTCTCCTATAGCAGGAAACTTGAACGAACCGCAACCTGTATTATAGTTTGGTTTGAAGCAGACTGCTGAATGAATTATATTTTCTGAAAGTAAATGGTGCGATTTGAATCCATCAGTGCCGCAGGAATTCAGGCGGGGATAGATAGGTAGATATTAGATTTGTTTTTCTCAAGGGGCTACAATGTCTCTTGCTGTTTTTTTGACTGGCACATGGGTTTAAAAGAACTTCTCTACACCTAAAATGGCCACTTATTTGGGCTATTTGACGAAAAATTATATTGAAGTTGTCACTAATGTTGGTATTTCAATAAATTCGTCATATACATAAGGCAATAGCCAAGTGCCAAGTTGTATTACTTGGTAACTTAATTTTAAAAGTAACCTTTTGTATAGTTTTTGGAGGTAGGTATTTCAACTATGTATTGATTGAAATTTTTCCTGCATTGGAAATGAATTTGTAAATAGGTATTCATTTACTAATAGTTTATTTTTTAAATCAATATTTAAATTTAATTTACGAAGATGTTTTATACCTACCTAATATGCCATCAAAATACTCATGAAAAGGATGAAGAATAAACTCTAAAAGGGTTCAGATATGGATTCAGTAATGGAATGTCTGCTTTACTTATGGTCTTTTTGTTTCCTGCACAAGTTTGTAAAGTAGTTTTATAGGGTACAATTGATTCTGGAAATGAAGTTTCGGCTAATGAAGGTCTGAGTAAGGATGCATGAGATCTTGTGTCTATAAGAAGTCGAATATTATACTTTAGAATTAGGAGTCTTTATAATTATTCTCATCTACATGAGTTAATTCTTGAAACGTAAAGTTAAGAGTTTTCCCTAGGTCCCTATTGATTGAAAAGGTTTTTGAGTATGTCCAGTTTACATATTTTTCCTAGGTTGAACGCTTACACCTGACATTGGTTGAGGTTGAGGGTAAGTTTGTTTAGATGTTGATTGATTTTTATTAGTCTGATTTATAGGTTTAAACAATTTTTATTTGTAAATCTTCAATCTCAAATATCTCGGTAACCAAAAGCGGTATTGGAACAACATTTCCAAAAATTGTAGCTCTTGGTGAAGGCTTCAAGATGGTTTTAGTTGAAATCGCTAACATTTACGGTTTTTGAGAAAATAGAATTTGAAGCTTTGGACAAAATGTGGACTAAATTTCATTAATTTCAATATTGAAGCTTAATATCTTGGAAACTCTACAAGCTACAACAACCAATTTTGCACGGGCTTATAGAGAATTTAATGCTCTTTCCAATGATATATAGTTATTATTAATTTGCTCGAAAATATTCGAAAAACAATTAAGAAATCTATAAGAACAATTTAGAAATCACTAAAAAACTTCTAGAATGCTCTAGAACCCTTCAAGCCAAGTTAGAGCACTTTAGAACTCCAATAAGCCATTTGGAGCACTTTCCAGCGACATTTTGAACAATTCATAAACCTCAACATTATTTTAGAGCTTGGAATAGACAAAAATTGAATATATATAATTAATAAGGTCTGTTCCAAAACCGCCCCAGGAACGGTGGTTTTAGAGCCACTCTGTATACGAATTTTCAGGCTTTGCGATACATTGTACAGTTGTTGGAACAAAGCTAAAACAAACTTTAAAAAAATTAATCAACACTAATTCGGCACTGTAACTAACTAGAAACAGGAGATTTACATTTACCGTCGGGGTACCTACTACTCTATTACGCAGTTAGTTTTTTTGCCAATCATTACTCATATTTATTAGGTACGTTATATGTTTACCTTTTTTTTTGGGATTGAGATTTGGATTTCTTTGTCAGACAAGATTTCGTCGAATAAGGATCGTCGATCGATGAAGCCGCGTACGAGGATTATCGATTTTTCTCGCACAAGTTAAGATTTTCCGACCAGCATTTTTCGATTATTGTGTTGTGTGCCCATAGTGTACCAATTGACTTCTGGATTTTGGTAAGTACCTAGTACCAACAGTTATTTTTTGATAATTGCGACTTATTGAATTTTGAATGAACAACCCTTGATTTTTCTAATGTGTGAGTCTGGAACAATCCAGAACTTTCTTATGTAGGTATGTTTTTTTTTTAATTTAAATAGTGATTTATTTGATTCTCCATAACTGGGCAATTAGTAAATTATATAGGGTGTCCAAAAATTAGTTTTCCAGAAAATCTTTCGCGCCATTTCATTATTAATTTTTTTTTTTTTGATTTGGCTTTCCAAAAGTGCGTTAATAAAGAAAGTATAGATTAGCTTGTGTGAACGATAAATGATCTAGGGATGTAGACTGTTGTGAAATAGAATGCTTGGTTTTGGATATGTAGAGGTACTGTTGGAATAGAATGCTGTAGCTGTATACTGGATGTAGGTATTGTTGTAATAGAATGCTATAGAGTGTCCCAAAAAAGTTGATTTTTGCCCAGTTTTCAATTGAAACACTTTACTATCACTAGCAACAACCCAACTAACCCATCACAACTAACACCTTGGGGTAATTGGCTAATGGTAGTCCACTAAACATTTTCAGCTATTTCCAAAATGATACAAACATCTACAGGTGTATTACACAATAATACTCTTTAGCTGGATTGCTATAAAGATAGTATGTATAGCTATCCAACCAGTCAGAGCGAATTTCATTGATTGAAAACAGTCAGAAACAGTCAGAAAACTAGTTTCAACCAATGAAATTCATTCTGACTGGTTTGTGATTTCTGTGCGAACAGAGGCCTGTTAACGTACATTGCATGTCGCGCCCGACAGTGATGTTTCCATTTAGGCCACGTCGGACATACTGACATACAGGGTGACAATTTGAAAAGTACTAATCGAGAATATCTCTTAGACAAAAAATACTATGAAGAAGGTCTTATTTATTTATATATTTATTAAGAAATTGCCATATATATTTACTCAAAAAGAGTATTATAATGAAATTCCGATACCTAATTAGCTTTCGTAGTGGACCTTAGCCTTTATTTACATTAATGATTTTTAATTTTTTACGTGATTACAGTTCATGGTTGCCTTTCTGGCTGAGCAACTACCATTTATGGTGGAAGGAAGGGGAGGGTTCATTTATTTACAGAAAAAACTAATCTTAGATATAGTGACAAAGGGGTTATTTACAATATTTACAGTATCGAAATGGGCCTGAAGAAGCCTTTATTTACAGTTATGGGGTTTTATTTACATAATACATATCTGATGCATAATAAGTATACAGTGGGTACCTACATAAAAGAAATGATAATTGTTTTGCACTTAGTAGTTTTGGCCACTCGAATAATGATCATTCTCAAAAGGTTTTTCATCACATTTTCGTAACAATTTGAAATTGGTGTTTTGTGCATTTCAGCAAGTTGAGATCGGTATCGATACATGTTTCAAGTATCCAGTATCTTGATACAATTTTCATTGTGTATTTGTCTGTCTCAGTATCGGTATTAGATGGTATCGCCGGCGTCGGTAACTTCGATACCGAACGCATGCAACTAATACTTGTTTCAACGTGTATGTTGAAGTTTAGTATGTATCCCGCTACTAAAATATAAACAGTGTTGTTTCCAATATGAGTTTTGAATTTATATAAATAATATCTACGTTGGTTGAACTGAACTAATGTTTCCTGAGCTCATCTCAACCTGTAGGAGCAGTTGAAACATGGATACAAATCTCAGATACATGTTATTGCGAAACATGTAGGTATCGATACCGATCTTAACGTGAATTGAATGGGGCCCTTTGATGGAAGGATTTATTTATCTCAATATTATTATACCTAATCACCCTTGAGCTACTTCTGGTTAAGCATAATGTTTGATATTAGACTTTAAGCATTTGGCTGTAGATGTTTTCAATGACAATTGAAGTTGCGTTTCATTGATTATCCAGGGCAACAAATTATGATTTGATTATTTCTTTTTGGTAATTGGTGTCCCCTGGGGAGGCCGTCCACCATAATAGGTTAGGATCCCATTTGTTGCACGATTATACTATATACGGTAAGTGTAGCAGTGGGGCACTACCGAATACCGGCGAGAAATGGTCGAATTGTAATTTGCTGTTGGGTGTCAGCTGCACAACGTGATTTCAAGTGAATATTCAGCCTAATGGGACTTTAATGCTCTTCAACTTTGCCAGGCAAAATTGTTTCTGTGTTTTCCAGATGGAGAGTCGAGTGATCATGTTCTATATTGTAGCTGATAAATGAAATGGTCACGGCTTCAAAGGGGTAGTTTCTCATTTTAGAAAAATCATTAGGGGGCAAGCCTCCAAAACAGGAGGGGTTATATTGGAAATAGGATATAGGACAACAATTGAAACAAGATAATGTTTTTATGTAGAATCTTTAATTCCACGCAGAAATGTAACGTCATACACCATAACTAAAGTTATAAGGAAAATAATATTAACACCAAACAAAATATGATAGGTAAACCCTACCAAACCATCTTTATACCAAATTCTATAACATCTTATTTATTGAGGTACAATTTTAAAAGGTTTTTCTAGGTAGACTGTCTAGACTTATCTGCATAATTTATCAATTTATTTATTGTCTCTCTGGAGACTCTATTTTGAATATAGGTACGTGTTTAATAAAGAAGTAGGTACCTATTTTACAATATGCAATAGGATTTATTTTTGTTGTATTATTAATCCAACAGGTTATATATTTAAGCTCTTCCTAATAGTATTTTTTGTCTAAGAAATATTCCTGATTGCTACTTTTCAAATTTTCACCCTGTATATACTTGACGTACACTTAAGCGTACCAGGCCGTGTCAATCATAGATCATAAGAATTTTAAAGCAGAACATATCGGTATACTTGGTTTGGGCAAATTTGAATATTTACTCTTTGATAAAAATTAAGAGAAAAACTGGCCCTGTGGGATATTTTCCCGATATACACGTGGCATGCAATGTGTTAAAGGATTTATGAGAATTTGGTCAATATAATTAATTATAGTAGGCCTAATAGTCCAGGAGCCGAGTTAATTATCTGGAGAAATCTGGACACTTTTTTTCAAAATTTTGTTTGATTGGATTCAAACAAATATATTGCTGGACACTTGATCTTATACATACAGAGTTTTATGTAAAATTCAATTTTATCGCCCTGTATATAATAACCCTATAGTTCTATGATGAGAAATTTACGGAAAGCTTTATCCGGAAAAAATAGGTTATTGAAATCCACAAACCGCGTTAAAATAGTTAATTTGTATCTAATAGTGCGCGAAATGCATTAGTGTACAAATATCATCATTTTTTGACACTTGTAGAAAATAACTTTTTCCTACGAGCGTGCGCAAAGTAGTACTTTTCCGCACGCATTTCCGGGCTCAAAGTTACACTTTTCCGCACTCAGTGCGGATACAGGCCTTATCCGCACTGAGTGCCGAAAAGTAATTATAATTGTCAAGCAACAATAAGTGCACCTGTCGACTTTGACACATGATGACAAATTTTTCCTCTATTTCTATATCAGCCAACATCTATACAAACACCAATTATAAATTAACTTTGACACATTGTCAGATTTGTTCTCTATTTATATGCAAAAATCTACAAACTTTCTCATCAAATTTAAACGCTTTAAGATGAACAGCTCTGACGAGGATTTTCTGTTTTTTGTTATGTAATTTTTTGATAAATGCATAGGTTCCCTTCAAGTTAATTAAAAATAATTAAACAAATTATCGTTTTTTGTTTAAATTTCTGTTATTACGTACCTGATATGAAGCTCGTAGGAAAAATTTTGTTCCTAACACGTGCGCAAAGTGTCTTTTCCGCACGCAAACACGTATCCGAACTCCGCTTCGCGTCGTTCGTATAACTGTATTCGCGTGCGGAAAAGTAACACTTTGCGCACTTGTTAGGAAAATAACTTTATTCGTGTCGAAAATATGAAACCTTGAATTTTATCTAAAAATCTGTGTGTCTAGCAGTTTATACAGGGTGTCCCACGGTGGATGGCGTATTAGACATTTATGGAGAACCAAAAAGCGGATCATTTTGAAAATTTGGCAATCGTGAATCGTGATAAACGACCATGATCTACACTTTAAAAATATTTTTGACCATGCGATGTTGGCGCTTCTACTCTAAACCAGTGGCAACATCGCTATTTTTAATGGAACACCCTGTATATGATTGCATATTTGAATTCTACGTGAAATACTGAGCAGATTTCATGCATTATACCCTATACCTAAGTTCAACTGTTTTGGAAATATTGACAGTTGAAAATTATCTTTTTGTAACTTTGACACGCTATAAAACCTAAACGGTTAATTTTAGAGGAAAACCGATTTCACATTCCTATCTTAGATTTTCTTAAACTATCATCTGACACCAACTTTGAATTTAACCGGAGATTAAATTTAATTGGAATTTTTAATCATGGATTATATTTAAAGTTGATGTCAAATGATAGTTTATAGAATTCTAAGATAGGAATGTGAAATCGGTTTTCCTCTAAAATTAACCGTTCAGGTTTTACAGCCTGTCAAAGTTGCAAAAAGTCAATTTTTAACTGTCAATATTTCCTAAACAGTTGTACTTAGGTATAGGGTATATCACATGAAATCTGTTCAGAATTTTACGTAGAATCCAAATATGCTATAACATACAGGGTGTTCCATTTGAAATAGCGATGTTGCCACTAGTTTGGAGTAGAAGCGGCAACACCGCATAAACAAAAATATTTTTAAAGTGTAGATTATGGTCGTTTATCCCGGTTGCCAAATTTTCGAAATGATCCGCTTTTCAGTTCTCCAATAACGTCTAATACGCCATCCACCGTGGGACACCCTGTATACATGAACATTTTTTTCTGCCGCTGTTCAATTTTTTTTTACGTGATTCCCCTATAAGCAAACAAAGTCCAGAAGTCGTCTGAGCCTAATCAAGTAGGTACCTATTATTGTAATAAAATAAAAAGGTATATAAGGTACAGAGTGTTTGTTTATAATTGGAACACTCAGTAACTTTTCATTATTAAAAATAAAGGGCATGTTCAAATTGGAAAGTTTCTTGGTAAATTGCAACGATCTTAATCGCCGCAACGATATTTTTTTTTGTCGCCATAGGTATACAGGGTGCGCCAAAAAAGTATTTTTTTTTTAAATGGAACGCCCTGTATATTTTTGCATTTTTAAAATCCTTATGGCCGTTTCCACCAACCATTTTAGGCGAGCCCTAACGATAAGTATTCCCTAAAATGACTTTTTTACATGGAGAAATGTCAGTTTAAGGCACACCTATCGTTAGGGCTTCCCTAAATTAGTTGGTGGAAATGGCCATTAGAAACTTAGCTTCACAAATATAGCAAAAACTATTTGAAAAACAAAAATATACAAAACGTTCTATTTTATAAAAATACCTTTTTGGCGCACCCTGTATACCTATGACCAGTTTCCTGACTATTTTCAACCAATAAAATTCGCTCTGACTAGTTTGTAATTTCTGTGGAAACAGACCTTATGTGGATATGTAGGTACAAATTGCCAGTGTAAACATCCCCAACTTTCTTCACAGCGATGAAAACAGTTTAAAATCACACTGATTTGAGTTGAACATTTAGTTCAATCTTCAATCAGGGATTATTTCGTTATCTGTGATTATTTTTATTATCATACATTGCGATTCAAGAAATCCATAGATCATCTTGGCTTGTAAATTAGGATCAAGTTGTACTTAGACAATTTCTGATGAAATAATTGATTTCTATAAAATTAGTTTTTTTTCTATATCAATCCATATAAGGTTTATAAGTATCGTAAATCGTAAAAAACAAATTAAAATTCAATGTTTACTAAGGTAAAATAGTGGTATGCACCTGAGATTTAACAGTACCTACCTAGGAAATTGCAATACCTACCTGAATGCTGCCAAAAAGAGGATGAAATTCCTCGTAAAAAAAATAAAAAATGTATCTAACATTCAATAAACCATCTGCCTCTATTACTTTACCCTGTACTTATTGTACGGCCACGTGCTTATACCACCCCTTATAGGTACTTGGGAATGTATTGGAAAAATAATTTATGCCAGCCCTGTTCATTGCATATTTGATGTTGTCGATGTCTCGTGACATCAAAACTGCAAACATCAAACTGCAAAGATCATTTTGCTGCGATTCTGAAGAATTCTATTGAAGGTATTGATCCATTGAGTACCTACCTATATTCGTTACAATTACGTACATTATTTACCAGCAATCGTTACTTTTTTCATTAAAAAGAAATTTTGAGACAATATACATAATATTTTTTTAAATTTATTTTTATCTAAGTAATAATTTAATCTTTGGGCTCTTAAAACAATAAAACCGTAATCAAACAAAATGCAATGAAGGATTTTCATAGATTATTACTTGTTGATCAATAAAAACTCAATCAATGTACCTGGGTACTTCTAATCCTGTCTATACTATTAGAATTAGATGGATAATTATTATTGATTAATGACTATAACTAAAGAGATACCTAATCTCATATATAAATACAATGATTTCGCAAAAGATTTTTCTTCACATATTCCACATTTATGAAGTAATAATTCGTAGATCTATCTTTTAAAGTGTAATTAATCAAATTTCTATAGTTTATATACTCCCATATTATTTAATAAATTTTTCCATAAAAATAAATCGCACTAAGCTATAAAGTAAAAGTCACTGAAAGTTACTTACAGTGACACCCATTATTAAACAAGACGAATTACGGCTATCTTGACCGGCACTAAACTTATTATCCTGTCCGAAAATATCACTTAAAAACGTATATTCATATTCGTAGTTTCTCGCTTTTGACATTTCAACATTTAGATAAATAATTCCTTTTACTTTTCCGCCGACTAGAAGAGGCAATCTTTGCAGCTATGCAACACAAACACGAGCAATTCCCACCGTAATAATGTTATGTCTCGACTTTCTCTAAAATCTAAATATTTCTGCTATTATTACGTAGGTTCATGGTAATTGGTAACTGAGGAAGAATTGTTTGGCATCACTGATTTAGTTACTAGTAGAGCAAGTATTACTTGGTGGCAAAAAATACTCTCAGATTTACTTCTCATCAGAAATTAAAGACTTTTAATTTCCGTCAGATTCTAATCCAAACACATACCTACTCAAGTTGAAAATTATTGTTAAAATTGACTTGGAATTCAAAAATAATGTATCCATTTCTAGATTTTCTAACACCTTGATTTCTTAACATTCGCCCAATGTACTAGAGATCTTTTTTTCTAGTAGAAAGTAAAAAATCTTAAAACTAGAATCTACCTTGGATGGAGTTGGTGGATTAGAGAATTTAGTAGATTTCTCGATCTCCTAAGGGATATAAGATTTCATCAGAACATTCACAAATATTCACAAGAGCTATGAATATTAGTGCTTGTATACAAAAATCTCGTATCAAGAAACTCCTCCTTGATTGATCACTGTAATTTTTTAATGTTGAGAGTTAAGTATCCAGGAATATTTCCAAGATTCCTCTTCAAGAACAGAAACTTTCTAGACAGTTCAGATATTCTTGAAGAAGACGAAATAAGTCTTAAACGGACAAATCTGGAATTTAAAGAAAAAAAAATCTGCATACTGAACAGCCAACGATAACGATAGAGCAACAAGAAATGCATCAATATTAATTTACAAAAATCACATTTTTTAGGATTGAAGGAAGTTTTCAAATAAATGAATAAACTTCATAATGTTTATTTATATTATTGCCCTTAAAAAGTACAAAATAAATATCAAATACTTATTCTTTAATTTTCTTTTGGTGCTTCATTTTCTTGTTCTTTATCGTCCTTATGCCTATTCGGATCATCTGGCTTCATTGCCGGGAACAACAGCACCTCCTATGTAAAAATTAAACATTTTTTATAATAATAATACTCACACACCTACAACCAATAACCTATTAGCACAGATAGACAAAGTATTTAAACATAAAATACATATTTGTAGGCAGAGAGAAAGTTGTACTGATATACCAAAATTTTGTATACTGCTCCGCCTATCTATAGTAATAGATCATTGCCTACAATAAATAATCCATCAAAAATGTTATACCTTAATGTTATTATTATCAGTTAAGAACATTGTAAGCCTATCAACACCCAAACCCCATCCTCCTGTAGGCGGAAGTCCGTACTCCAATGCAGTACAGAAATTCTCATCAACCAACTGAGCTTCATCATCTCCAGCAGCTTTATCAGCTGCTTGTTGTTCGAAACGTTGCCTTTGCACCATCGGATCATTCAATTCAGTGTAAGCATTGGAAATTTCCTTTTTCATTACGAACAACTCAAATCTTTCTGTTAATCCTGGAATAGATCTGTGCCACTTAGCCAATGGGCTCATTATTTGAGGATGTTCCATGATAAAAGTAGGGTTGATGCATTTTTCTTCAATAAAATCGCCGACTAGTTTGTCTAGTAATCTAGATGTTGTTCTTGGAGCTGTACAGTCCACGTTGTGCTTAATACAAAGATCGTCAAGGAATTTGTTTGTTGATGGCGCATAAAATTCTGTGGCCGGAGGGAATTTTACGTTTAATGCTTCTTCTAGGGCAGGGATCATTGGGATTCGTTTAAAAGGCGGAGTGAAGTCGATTTCATATTCTTCACCTTCAGGACCATCGGGATGATACTTAACCTGTAAGAAATGGCATTTGGAATCAGAAATGAGGCAATCTAGGATGGCATCCGCCTTTTAAAATAAAAACCACTGACCTCTTCAGTCTCTGGTTTTTATTAAATAATTGTAAAATCAACTATTTTCCAATCAAAATCATGTTGGATAGTTTAATCGATCAAATTTGTCTTGTGATAAAATATTTGATTAAATTTCATTATTTGAAAGATAATATTGTCTTGATTTTAACAAAGAGATGTCCACTTCATAACCTACTCTCAGCTCCTTACAAAAGAGTTGTTTAGCCTTCCTTTTCATAGGACCAATTATGGCATTAATTGCCAAACACTATTAAAATACATCCAAAAAAAAATACCTGCCATAAGCCTAAAAGATATAAGTGTTACTCAACTAAGCAGCGGAGACGTCTTCAACAGTTTCAAGGTTGGTGTCGACTCTTTATATGAGATTCAGCTCAAACAAGTGAATTTTTGGCCACCTTATGTGACAGTCAGAGACTTTACATTTTTTAGAAATGACCGAGGAAATGATAGGCAACCTTTTGGTAAGCCGAGTCATTTTTTACAGAGAGGCCAGAATCGATCTCAAAGACCGCAGAGGTATTAGGTACTGATGCTCATTCTTTGAATATATATTACCAAAATGTAAATGGGCTAAGAACAAAACTTGTTGATTTGTGTAATAATATTTCTACTTGCCATTATGACATTATTATGATGACAGAGACTTCTTTGAATGATGAGTACTCAGATGCTGAACTCGGTATGTGCAATTATAATATCTACAGAAGAGACAGAAATGCTCTACAGACTGGTAAGAATAGAAATGGAGGTGTACTAGTGGCTATATGTAAAGGTATACAGTCCCGATTGATTGACATAGCTAATGAGCTCTCTGAAGAAGTGTGGGTTGCTGTGGAATTTGGTTCTTTTAAAAAATTATTTTGTTGTGTGTATATCCCACCTGCCTCAAATGCACAACAATATGACATCCACAGTATCGCAGTTGAACGTGCGGCGCAAGAATATCCAGACTTCGGTTTGTGTATTGCAGGTGATTACAACCTACCAAAGCTTGCATGGACCAATGATTCCTTGGGTACTATGACCACCGGGTACTGCCCTGCAGCTGAGTCAATCATAGAGACTTTTCCTTTCCTCAATCTCTGTCAAATAAATACCATTCGGAATGTTAACAGTGTACTTCTTGACTTAATTTTTTGTGATAATTGCTCTGATTGTGTGGAACTGATAGACGATCCCGAGGGGTAGGTCACTCCCCAATTAGAGGTGTACAAATGTTGAAATGTAATTGGAAAAATACATTTAATTACCTCAATTACCTTGCAATTACCTTCAATTACATTTAATTACACTCAATTACATTTAATTACATTCAATTACATTCAATTACTTTCAATTACACCTAATTACATTCAATTACGTTCAAATACATTTAATTAATTACAATCAATTACGTTTTAATTACATTCAAATACATTTAATTACATTCAAATACGTTTAATTACATTCAAATACTTTCAAATACGTTTAATTACATTCAAATATTTCCAAATACTCTCAAATACGTTTAATTACATTCAAATACTTTCAAATACATTCAATTACGTTGAAATACTTTTAAATTTTTAAATCTAATTACAATCAATTACTGTCAATTAGATATAAATACATAACCTTTTTATCCTTCATCTTTATTTCCAATAAAACAATCGACCTTACAAAAAATAAAAGAACATTTTGCTGATAAAGCTGAAAACCAACCAAGCAAACGTAAGCGCTATTCTCAAAAATCTGAACATAAAAGCAAAGAATATAAAAGTAAATTATGCAAACAAAAAAAAAACATGTGATCTTTCAAGTGACGAAGACAGTTTATTTGATTATTCATTGCATGATAGTGAGTCAGGCTACGACATTCAAGACATTTTAGAAGAAGAGGAAATGAAAGAGCAAGAGCAAAGGGAAGAAAATGTAGAAATTGATGAAATATATAAATCTGGATCATGGGTGTTTATAACCTACGTTGGCAATAAGTCAGTTAAGCGCTATGTTGGACAGACAATAAAAATTAACAGCAAATACCTAGTTGAATTTTTGAAGAGACAAAATAATGTTTTTATCTGGCCAGACAAAAAAGATATATATTGTGAAGTTTCTCAAAGCTATGTATATATGGTTCTTCCTGAGCCGGAGTTCAATAAACGAGGCCATTTACAATTCCCAGTGGACTTCCAAAATTTGAATGTTTATTAAAAGTTAATAAAAAAATACACTGATCAAAACAAAAAAGGAACAACTTTAGAAATTAAATATAATTTCTTTATTAAAATAATTTCTTTAAAAAATACGAACATATGCAGAAGCGGCTCCTTTTTCGTTTTGCTCAGTGTATATGAATATTATAAACGTAATAAATTCAGTGTTTAATCAATGAGAATAGTTCTTCTTTAATTTCAGAATTTTCCTACTAGGCTGTTACGACCTGAGTTACTCCCTAATTAAGTGAACAGATGGTAAAATGTAATTGAAAAATAAATTTAATTACCTCAATTACCTCCCAATTACGTTCAATTACATTCAATTACATCCAATTACATTCAATTAGGTTCAATTACAATAAATTATATTCAATTACAGTCAATTATATTCAATTACATTCGATTATATCCAATTACAAACAATTACATACAAATACATTCAATTACAAAAAAATAGATGTAATTGAATGTATTTGTAATTAGGTGTACAAATTTTATCGAGTGACCTACCCCTCGGACGATCCATTATTGAACTGTGATAGGCATCATCCTGCTTTATTAATTAATGTTAAATGTGATACTGTCTGTGATTTTTTAGAATTTGAAGATGAAATTTATGATTTTTGTAAATGTAATTTTAATGCAGTTAGTGAAATACTGCTGAATATATATTGGGATGTAGTTTTAGATTCTTGTATCAACAGTGATATAGATTTATTTTACAATATTGTTTGTCAAGCCATTGAGTTGCATACACCAAAGAAAAAAATTAAAAATAAGTTTAAATTCCCAATATGGTTTAGTCCTGAATTGAAAAATCTCACTATTGAAAAAAAAAGGCCCATAAAAGATACAAACATAATTGTTATAGCTTGGAAGATTACAATTATTTTAAACAGCTGAGAGCTGCTTGTAAGGTTCAAGCAGAAAGATGTTATTTTGATTATATTGAGAGAACTGAGCATAATGTATTAAAAGATCCCAAAAATTTCTGGAAATATATCCATTCTAAAACTCATTCTAGAGAGTTGCCACCCACACTCCATTATCAGGGGGGCGTGGCGTCTGATGGTGAGGGCATTGCAAATCTCTTTGCAAGGCACTTTGCATCGGTCTACGCGTCTGCTGGTCCTACGGGTAATGTGAGCAGTAGTGAACTTATTGCTTTTCGAGACATGGTACATATCAATAAGTTATCTATTAACATTGGTGAAGTTTTCAATAAGCTGAATCACATCAATATAAATAAAGGTCCAGGACCTGATGGAATACCTCCAACATTTCTTAAGAACTGTGCACTAGCCTTATCTAGACCCTTGTGGCTGTTGTATAATAAATCATTGTCTGTTGGAGTTTTTCCAAAATATTAGAAACTATCTTTTGTATGTCCGATTTTCAAAAACTCTGGCAACAAGGAAGATGTTGAGAATTATCGCCCTATTACATTATTGTCTCATTTCCCAAAGATATTTGAATCACTGGTAAACGATTTTTTAACTGAAAAACTTAAAAATATAATAATTCCAGAACAGCATGGTTTTACCAGTGGTCGATCTATAACAACAAATTTGCTAGTGTATGAACGAGCCATATCGGGGGCCTTGGAGGCCGGTCAGGTTGTAGATTCTATCTATACCGACTTCTCCAAGGCCTTTGATAGGGTGAGTCATGCATTGTTGATAGAAAAACTTTCCAAATATGGTGTATGTGGTTCACTTCTTCAATGGCTGTATTCTTATCTTGTAGACAGAAGCCAGATTGTAAAGGTGAAGTCATTTCAATCTGAGGTTATTAGTGTTACTTCTGGGGTGCCTCAGGGGGGTCATCTTGCACCACTCCTGTTCTGCTTATTTATCAATGACATAGGGTCTTGCTTCCATCATGTCCAATTTTTGTTATATGCCGATGACTTGAAAATTTTCAAGAGTATAAATCAAGAAGGCCCAGACAGGGGAATGCAGGATGATCTTCTGAGGTTCCATGAGTGGTGTGTTGAGAACGAGATGACATTGAATGGCAAGAAATGCAAATATATTCAGTTCTCTAGGAAAAATTCTCCCAAACTAAATGACTATTATATAAATGATAATGTTATTGAAAATGTTTCTAGTATTCGTGACCTAGGTGTTGTATTCGATGCAAAATTGTCATTTTCTGAACACATTTATGCATGTTGTAATAAAGCATTGAAAATATTGGGTTTTATCAAAAGACACACAAGAGACTTTAAGAATGTTTCTGCTCTCAAGTGTTTGTATGTGTCTTTGGTTCGTTCCCATCTTGAAAATAATAGCTGTGTGTGGTCACCACATTATAAAATTTATGTTGAATTAGTTGAACGTGTACAGAGAAAATTCTTGAGATACATAGGGTACAAAATGGGAATACCTTCAGATTTTATTGATCATGGTCAGCTTTTGCAGAATTTGTCATTGGAAACATTGGAGCATAGGCGTAGAAAATTTGATCAGTTATTGATTTTTAAGTTGCTCAGAGGTTATCTGGATTGCCCTGAGTTGCTCTTGGCTGTAAACTTGAATGTCCCAGTGAGGAATTTTAGAGCTGTGCGCTGTTTTTTGTTGGAGAGACATCGTACCTCTTATGGCCAACACACCATTAATCGGGCTATGTCTTATGCCAATGAGATACAGGTGGACATATTTGCTGCGTCTTTGCACCAAATGAAGCTATCACTGTGATATTGTTTTGTAATCTAGTGATTTACCCTGTGATCTGTTTTTGGCTGTTTTTTGTTGTCCTTTCAATTTTTTAATTTAGAAATAATTTGTTGTACTCTTTTTAAAATTTTTATTTATATGTGGTTTGTTATTAGTATTAATATTATTATTGTGGCAATATTTGTAAAATTGGGCCGCTGCCCGTTGGAAGTGAAAATGAATATGCCCATAGATAGGATGTGTAGGATTGCAAACTTAGTGTTACAAAAAAATGAAGACATTGATATTTTTGACTGTGATTATAAGACTTTCTGTAGGCAATCTAAGGATATTTTACTTTAGTATTAAGTGTTTTTTGTATTTTTCACTTTTAAGTTTTGAATTTTATTTATATATATATTTTTTTTTTTTTAAATTTTAATATTTATGGATTGGTCAGTTTGCCATCTTGCTCCTGTCGTTTTTGTTATGTGTGTATTATATATGTATCGACAAGCCGAAAATGTTCTATTTAAAAATTTTAAGTTTTTTTATAATCTGTAAATGCTACATGCATTAATAAAGATTTTGATTTTTTTTTTTTGATTTTGAACATCCTAATCAGAAGAACCCTTACCTTATAAGTTCCATGAATATGTTTAACCATTCCTGATAATAATGTCTCAGTAATACTGATCAAATCCTGATAATCAGCATAAGCCATGTAAAACTCGCAAGTGGTGAATTCAGGATTATGTGTCAAGTCAATGCCCTCGTTTCTGAATTGTTTACCGATCTCGTAAACCCTATCAAATCCTCCCACAACCAACATTTTATGATACAATTCTGGTGCGATTCTCATAAACAAATCCATATTGAGTTCGTTGTGATGAGTGGTAAAAGGTTTGGCAGTTGCCCCTCCAGCAATCATGTTCATCATAGGAGTTTCGATTTCCAAAAAGCCAAGTTCGTCAAAGAATCTTCGTATGTAAGCGATAATTTTGGCTCTGATTTGGAAAATTTTTCGTACATTGCTGTTTAATATAAGATCTAAATATCTTTGCCTAAATCTGGTCTCCTTATCCTTGAGACCGTAGTGTAAATGGGGTAACATATGGAGACAGGGTGACAGTAAAGTTAACTTAACTGGAATCAAAGATAATTCACCTTTTTTTGTTCTAGTTGGTACTCCTTTAACTCCAATAATATCTCCCCTCTTAATTTTATCAGTATCTTCTTCAAATTCGGGTTGTTTCTCATACTTATTGGCAGTAGCCATAATTTGGAGCTTAGTTCCTTCACCTCTTAAATCATAGAATATTAATTTGGCACCTGAAGCTCTTATAGCGTGCACCCTGCCAGCAACGCTTATAATTTCATCATCTAGCACTTCATTATCCTTCAAATATGAATATTTATTTATAAATTCTTCTAGAGAAATTGATACATGGTATTTGTGTGGGTAAGGATGGTTGGCACCTCCCAGTTGCTTCAAATGCTCTACAGCAGTGGTCCTGAGCTTAAAATATTCATTAGGGCTGATTTCTTCTTCGACTATTTTAGTGGACGTTTTGGTTTCTTGTGGAGGAGCAGCAGCAGCTTTTTCAGACTTTTCTTTTGCTTTTTGTTCGGCTTTGAGCCTTCGTTTAAGTTCACTGAAAAAAATAGAGTTATAATTAGTTAAAAATTGAAAAACTAACCTACCGTTTGGATAAATTTCGTAAAATGCTAGATGAGGCAATATGCCTGCTTACAATATGCAATCTTTGCAACATCTTAAAAATTAGTTTGAAAACAACTGAAAGGGTTCTGGAGACAGGTTGCAGAAGAATTTTGAAAACTTACTTTTTGGAGAGCTTATCACCGCCCGTTTCAGCCATAATTTTTGGATATTATTCAAATATCAATTTTATATAGGTAATTTGATATTTTTTTTAGTAGCCGGCCTTAACCTTCAAAACCACGTTGAAATTTTTTTGACGTTTTGTCAGTTTTGTCATAGTGACGCAGCGCAGCAGAAACTTGGGCGACGTTCCGTAAGTTAACCAAGATTCTTGGTTTTTCCGGTTTCCGTTCCGTAACCTAACCACTCCCGAAATCTGGTTAGGTTATGAAACGCGGTTCCATACATAAACCGCATTCCCAGGAACCAGCCTGTCACCATAGACGAACCGCTCCATACCAATCGGTAACTCTGGTTAAGATACGAAACGCCGCTTTGTAGTGTTTTCAAATTGCCAAACATGTGCTGCACTCAGAATATGCCAACACCTTGCTCTAGTGTAGTCAGACCAGGATACAGAATTTTTTGCGGTGCCTTTCAATTAATAGAAAGTTCTCGTGTCTCAGACGCTACGCTAATACGGTACCGCTAACAATACGGTATTTTACATGGTATTTTATAGTTCTCGAACACGAAAACGCAAAAATCCTCTAATCCCTTATTCTGTTTACATTTTGACAGCTGAGTTGAGTGATCTAACCCAACTTTTTTTTTCTTTTTTTCTAGCTTTTATTTATCCTGAAGATTCCTGAGCTTCATTAATTTTCCATTGGTGTTTTTTATGGAGAAATTATTAGAAATTGCTGTTCTTGCAGACGTAAATGGAGCGTAAACTAATTTTGACATAGAATAGCGTTACGGTAAGGCATCCGTTAAGTCCCGTTAGGTAACGGGCTCCGTTAACGCTAATAGGCCTGTTCGCACAGCAATCACAAACCAGTCAGAGCGAATTTCATTGGTTGAAAACAATCAGAAACAGTCAAAAAACTAGTTTCAACCAATAAGATTCACTCTGACTGGTTTGTGATTTCTCTGCGAACAGACCTAATACCGTAAAAACTGCCATACTTGTCAAATAGCGTTACGGTATTTGAAATTTGGACAGCACGAGAACTCTCTATTGAATGTTAGGTCGTCACACTATTAGCAGCATAGCAGTTTATAGTGGTGACGTCATCTGCAGGCCTCGATGGGATGCCAGTGAATGAGGTTGTGCTTGTTTTTTCATCGATTTTATATGTAGGAAAGGTGATAACATTAAGGTCTGCGACTGAAATGGCAGACACTTTCAGCTCATTAAGCAGTCCTTTTAGAGGTGGGTTCGGCTTGCTCACTTCGAGTGACTCCATTCGCACTCCAGCCGTTCGGGTATTGCTTTTTGGCGTAGGAGTGACTCCATTAGCGATCGAGTAAATGGAAAGGAAATTTTTTAGAGCAAGCATGCGCAGAAGTGAAATGTGTTAAACTGTAATTCAAATCTGAAGTCCCCCACTATGCCAAAGCACCAGCGATGACGTAGCAGTGTGTTATTTCTCTATGTGATGATTCAGCGGGCTTCTGCATAGGTTTTACGTCTTACTACAAATATTTCAGAACAACTCTTTTTTAGATCTCGTTTGCATGTTTCTATTTGTAGCTCTGTTCCAATCGATCAATTCATTTGTCAAGTAGGATAAACGTTCAACCAATGACCTCGTTCAACTTATTGAAAAATAGGTGGGCAAATGGAAATTAAGCTTAATTTTCATGCATCCGTTTTTCCGACGAAAGATGTCCGAAAAACATTCTATTCTGACATAATCGTATGAAAATATGTCATAATAGAAGATTTTTCGGACATATTTCGTCGGAAAACGGATGCATGAAAATCCGGCCTTACTGGTTCTGGAACGGTTCTCATGTCGGTTGAAACAAAGCTTGTTACGCAAAATTAAGGTGACGTTCCGTAAGTTAACCAAGATTCTTGGTTTTTCCAGTTCCCGTTCCGTAACCTAACCACTCCTGAAATCTGGTTAGGATATCAAACGCGGTTCCAAAAAAATTCGGTCCCAACTGTCTACTGATCAAAACGCTTGGTTTTTTCGGTTTGTTTTCAATATCGGATGTTGAGGTTAGGTGATAATTTTTCCATTTTTTCATTTTTCTTCCGCGCACCTAGCATCCAAGCGTAACCTAACCAAAGCTGAACCGAAGCGTTCCACCAGGGCCCACTTATTCAACACATAAACCGTGGGGCGGATTACGAACTCTCGATTTGAACTGAAACCGTCATGCATTTCGAACGCATTCTGATGCATTTGTATGGAGTGCGTTCAAAATCCATGGCGGTTTCGGTTCGAATCGAGAGTTCGTAATCCGCCCCCGTATTTTCAGGAACCAGAGTAGAGAGTTCTCGTGCCGTCCAAATACCGTAACGCTATTTGACAAGTATGACAGTTCTTACGTAGCGTTAACGGAGCCCGCTATCTAACGGAACTTACCGGATGCCTTACCGTAACGCTATGCTATGTCAAAACTAGTTGACGCTCCATTTATGTCTGCAATAACAGCAACTTCTAATAATTCGTCCATAAAAAACACCAAGGGAAAATTAATCAAGCTCAGGAATGTTCAGAATAAATGAAAGTTAGAAAAAAAGCAAAAAAAGCGGGGTTAGATCACTCAACTCAGCTGTCAAAATGTAAACAGAATAAGGGATTAGAGGATTTATGTGTCTTTGTGCCCGAGAACTATAAAATACCATGTGAAATACCGTATTGTTAGCGTTACCGTATTAGAGTAGCGTCTGACGCACGAGAACTTTCCACTGTTACGATACGGAACGCCACCTAAATAATATTTTTCATCATAAATTTAAATTGTGAACTACTTCAATGATTCTAAACTACGACCGCTGGCGCAAACAGCTGACGACTTAAGCTGGGTTCAGCTAATGGAGTCACCCCTAATACGGTAAAAAGCAATACTCGAACCTTAACCCGAACGGCTAGAGCGCGAATAGAGTCACACGGAGTGAGCAAGCCGAACCCACCTTTAATTAATGGCGTCGCCAATGGTGCTGGTGCTACACGAATATTGCCGCGATTATCAAAAACGAGGCCGATAAGAAATCCCTGTGTATTATTCTTGCGTGCAAACGGCCTTTTGTAGTGTGTTTTATCCTTGATTTTTTCCATCATAATTTTATTTCGCTACGCTACCGATCAATCAAGAATGTCCTGATGAACGCAACCAATGACTCCGAACATTGTTCCACGGCTGCGATCACGACAAGTGAATACTACTTTCATGACGTCACCCAAGAATGCGGTTAGGGTTGTGCCGAGTTGTACCCCTTTTTAAAACGAGCAAGGATAAAACACACTACTAAGGATTGCTTATCAGCCTCGTTTTTGGTAATAGCCGCCATATTGATGTAGCGCCATTTCCAACGTCATAACTAAGTCGTCAACTGTTTGCACTAGCGATCGTAGCTTAGAATTTAAATTTTTGATGAAAAATATTATTTAATTTTGGTCAACAATCAACATAGGCAAAGAGGAAGATGAAAACGAGATCTAAAAAAGAATTATTTTAAAATGTTAATTAATGTAGAAAATCCAAGTATGAATAAAGCAAAAGCCAGCGGAATCATAACCTGTAGTGCAAACAGCCTACGTCAAGGCCAGAAAGGACATGCTGCTACGTCACAAGTGGTGATTTGGCGAAGTGGGAGCTTCAAATTTGCTCCACATAGGCTTTAGGAGGATAGGTTATTCTATAATAGTAGTGTGTATAATCCTTGATTTTCGACAACCTTTTAAAAAGTTTAAAACACCAGAGCTACTCGCTCCGGTGTTAGTCGACCCCGATTTGAAAGGAACAGATGCGCTGGCTTTCATTCATTTAAATGGTTTGAGTCGGGCCTGAGGATTACAACTAAATATTAGTTGAATTCCTTTCATACCTAGGAGGAGTTCTGGAACAGATCCGAGGCGTTAAGCGCTTATTCCTTTCCAAAAGTGTTTGTTGCACCTGAAGTGCTCAAGCCCGAACAAAACCATTTGAATGCACGAAAAACTGCGCATCTGTTCCTTTCAAATCGGGGTCGACTAACACCGGAGCGAGTAGTTCTAGTGTTCTAAGCTCTTGAAAGGAATGCAACAATTGATAGTGCTGCGCACTCAACTGGCATCTTGAGGTTTGTTTGTCTAGCACTAACATTAACTGCTTTTAAGAACAATAAATATTCTGACATAAACCAATAGTTCTAGATTTGATTTGTGGCAGATAAGAACCGAATTTTCGCGACGAATGCATTTCATCCAAGGACAAACCATAGTTCGTCGTGAGACGTCGTGAGTTTGAACGCTGGCTAGAAGCTGCGTCCATGCTCCCGGGGCTGCGTTCAGGAATAGCTACAGCCAAGCCAAAATTGGCCTTTTGCGTTCGAGTTCGGCTCCAACCTACATGGTTCGGCATTACAAGTGGAGGGGGAAAAGTAGGTTTTGGCATTAGCATTGCTGTCCTTGAACGCACCCCGGGAACTACGTTCAATAGTTGTATTCCTTTCAAGAGTTTGAAACACTCGAGCTACTCGCTTCGGTGCTCAGTCGCCCCCAATTTGCATGGAACAGATGCGTGGTGCAACAAACACTTTTCGAAAGGAATAAGTGCGTGATGCCCCGGAGCTCTTCCGGAGCTCCTCCTAGGTGTAAAAGGAATACAACTAATATGACGCTATGAGTTTCTCGCGAAAGCGTTTGTGTTTAGGTACAGTTTATGGAAGTAGTTTGTCCCGAAAACAAGAACAAGGAACCGTCAAATGTTGTCAATTCTGACATTTAATGCTAGGCTGATACTCACTCCTCTTCGAAAGCAAGTGCGTGCACTTTGAACATGAACTAAACAGTTTCGTAACAAAATATTGCACTTCACAAACGAACGCCCCAATGGAGGAAGTGCTGCTCCGAACAACAAAAAAACACACCTTTGAAAGTGCAGTGCAATATTGCATTGCGTGTTCGGTTCGATCCAGGGTGAAGTCAACTTCGAGCTGATAACTAGCTACAAATGAAAACCTTTTTGACAGTTGAGGTTGAGGCCATAACCTCATTTCCCTGTCGCTTGGGTGCGTTGTGTTTTTGATATTTCAATTTGGCGGCTTGTCCTTGTCCACGTGTTTTTGTAATTTTTTTGTACCCTTTATGATAATTTCTTCGGAAAATGGCATCTGATTTAGAAAAGAAAATTATTCGGCAAGTCGAATACTACTTTGGCGATGTTAACTTGCCCAGAGACAATTTCCTGAATACCCAAATCAAGGAAGACAAAGATGGATGGGTACCGCTAGAGGTAATGTTGAAATTCAAAAGGCTTTCCGGCATTTGCGACGATTTGAAGGTGATTGCGGAAGCCCTGGAAAAGTCCGAGGAAAAAATCGTTTTGGTCAACGAGGATAAAACTAAAATCAGAAGGAATCCGGAAAAGCCTGTGCCAGAAAATAATGAATCACATATAAAGAAGCTACAAGAAAGATCTGGTATGTACAGTAGTACCAACTAACTTATTTTGCTAATTATATTATACTGTTTTCAGCTTATGCCAAAGGATTCCCCGCAGATTCCCAATTAGACGATATTGTGACATTCTTGGAAGAATATGGTCCTCCCGAATCGGTAATTCGCCGTGTAGACAGATCCCACAAATTTAAAGGGTCCTGCTTCATTGTATTCAAAGACATAGAAGGGGCTAAAAAATTTGTAGAGCTTGAAAGTGTTAAATATAAAGATATTGAACTGATCAGAAAAATGCAACAAGACTACCATGATGGTAAAAAGAAAGAAATTGAAGAACGTAAAAAGGCACAAAAAGAAAAAAAGGAAGCTGTCGTTAAGGAGAATGCCCAAAAAATCGAATTTCCCAATGGTGCAATAGTGCACTTCACTGGTATAACTGAAGGCCAAGAAATACTCAGAGAAGAAATTAAAGAAAAACTTAAAGAAGCCAGTGGATTTGATGTTTCTTACATTGACTTCAATAAAGGAGATTTGGAAGGCTATGTCCGGTTTGCAAAAGAAAATAATGCTATTGATTTTTTCAAAACGTTAACCGATGGGTTATTTGAAATTGGAGAAATCAAGCTTAAACTCAAAACCTTAGAAGGCGATGAAGAAAAGGAATATCATAAGAAGACTTCTGAGGCTATGGTTACGCAACGTAACAAATCCAAGCACTTCAACCGCAAAAGGAAGGGAAACTTTGGTGGAGGAAATAAAAATTCCAAACATCACAAGAAATAAATTTTTTTTAAATAAGATTGACATAATTGTTACATGTTCTATGTAGGTATTGTAATCTTCAATTTTGCACAGATTTAGAATTTAATTTAAATATTAGAAAATTGAAATAAGTTGACATGTTGTATGTATTTTGTTAACTTGGCATAGATTGTAATTGATAAAAGTGAATAAATTAATAAGGAATTTATTAAAAATCTTAAAAAAAAACAATAATCACACAGAGTCTTCGTCCTCTGCAACCAAGGGTAAAGTTGAGTTGTAATGTTCACCTAGCCGATACAAATGTCGATGATACGTTAAAGTTAATTCAGAATTTTTATTGAAGCTCTCGCCTTGTACTGTTGGAGGTCCTGTGGCTTGAATTACTTTAATAGGACATTCTAATATATTTGATAAAGCTTTAAGTTCCAACTGACCACCCCAAAGTTTAGTTTTTTCTACGTCCTTGCAATAGCTTTCAAAAGATTCTTCACTAATTATTTCCGAGTCATCATCTTCATTATACATAAATGGCAAAAAATCATATTTGTTTGTGAGCATATAGTGTGCTGTTTGTTTCCTTAGCTGATTAACTGTAAAAGTAGGCCTGCCTAAAATTTGTAGCTGATGGTTTACAGCTAAATATAAACAATTACCATCGGCTGGTATGTTGTGTATTTGTAAACTAACTTCCTTAAGCGCTTTTCTTATTGTGCTCATTTCTACCATTCTGGGACCTTCTTTATTTTTTTCTGCCTGTTCCGTTATCCGTTTTTCACGTTCTTTTGCTTCTGCAGCCTTTTTATTGCGACGTTTTTGGGCTCTAGACACTTTAGAATCTTGCGTTTTGTCTTCATTCTCTTCATTATTAGGTTCTTCATCGTTGGGTATTGATTCTACAATTTCAGGTTCATATTGGCGCAATTCCTGAGCGTGTTTTTCTTCTAATTCTGTTTCTAGCTTGGCTATTTCTTCGGTAATTTCTTTTTTCTTCTTCTTATCGCCTTTAGGTATGCTTTTTTTCATAGACTGAATTTTGTTTTGAAGATCCTTCTTTTCTTGTTTGTGCTTTTTGAGGAGCTCTTCTTTATCAATGGGGAAAAGTTCTACCGTATCTCCTTGTTCATTTTCCATGGTTTTTATTCAAAAATACAGAAAATAAAAATAATTAAAAAATTTGGATGTATAAAAACTATATTTGGTAAAAATGTGAGGTTATGTTAGGAAATTTACCTTCAAAATCTTAATATGTATTTATATCAGTCAGTACTACCAACGGCCATTCTTCTGTCACTAAATTCGCATAAATTCCATATTGCCAACTTCAATTTAGCAAAATAAAACTTTTTTGTTTTTCTTCACGTTTCAAAGGTCCAAAGTACATTTTATGTTCACTTAATTTTAAGTTTTATAATCATTTGTGATACCCGACTACTCCTATTTTTTTACAGTTCAAAGAGTAAACTGTGGACTTCAAAAGGAGCAATGTCGAGCGTGCGGTTTTTTGGTGTTTTACCCGCAATTTCCAAGGCAAATCGGAAATGTTGGCAAACAGGTAACAAATTAGCCTATTTTTTGTATAATTTTCCATTTTCTATCAATTAGTTAAGTAAATTGCCAATGTAAGTACTTTGTACCCAACAGTGTTCTCTATGTTGTTTTCAGTTCCTCGGAGATATATGGCAGCTGCGGCTACAAATCTAAAACATTTTGATGTTAAAGTGGTCGACAATGTGGGGGTTATCACTTTTGATTCCCCCGGCGCCAAGGTAAGGCATTAAAATAAGTTTCAGGGCTTCAAAGATAACTGGGTGCTACCTTGTGTTCAAAGACCACTTTTACAATGGAGGTCAGGCTGAGTTGTAACATCTGAATCTCAAAGTCAAAAATAGGTGTCTGGAAGTTCAGACAGAGAAGCTTCTATGTCACACGGAAGGCTGAATAGACCGTGCCAAAAAGTGCAACGATAGTATAATGTTTGTTTCCTAAGGTTTTGGTCATGTAATCATGTAATTTGTCCAATAGCAGGCGGTGAAACTATTGTTGATTTTGAAAAACTGTACTATCATTTGGGCCTGGATCAGACTTGTTTTTCATACTTCTTTGACTTTTTTTTAATTGAAAGTATTTGCCTTTTATCTTCAGAGTCCACCTCTATCAAGTATAGCTATACCTTTGCAGCAAGAGCCGATACTACTTCCAAAAATACTATTATTTTACAAAGAACTTTGTGACAACCACAGATGTGATAACCTTTTAATCATTCAATAATAATCACTGTCATTCCCCTGACATATTCACAAAGGTCTGGTGGTATATATCAGAAAATATAAAAAGAATAAGGGGGATTGTGGGGGGCTTCTAACACACTCCCACTTTGTGTATTCTTATAACAAAATAATAACACAATTATTAAACTCCAAGTCTTGCAGGAATTTTAACATTTCTTTCAGATCTGGCCTTCCGCTGCTCATCAGGTTCTCTGAGTGATTTCTTTCATAACTCATCTTTTTTGAGAATATGTAAATTCCTTGAAGTTCTTATTTCCAATTGTGAAAAGTGCTGCAATGGCCGTAAAAGTTCATCCGAAGCCGTTTTTAACTTCACTATTCTTACTTCTCCATCAAGTCCTGCTTTACGTAAATGATCTGGCTTCTTTGGCGATTTCCGGATTTTTTACCATTTTTGCGGACGATACAACAATTTTGTGGAAACACAGGGATGCTTCAGTTCTAGCGCGCATTATAGAACAAGACCTGGGTATCGTAAAAGAGTGGTGTGACTGTAACCGGTTGGTATTCAATGTGTCAAAAACAAATATTCTTTCGTTTAAGTGCAACTTGGAGAGTGTAACACTTAATGAAAGCGTATTGGAGAACAAGACCTTCGTTAAATTCCTTGGTTTTCATATAGATGCTAATTTAAAATTTGAACACCATATCCAAACAATGAATAAAAAAGTTTCGCAAGCTTGCTATATTGTTAAAAGCATACGGCAGGAACTAGGCAAACATATGGCAAGAAACACCTATTATGCATTGATAGATTCCCAAATCAGATATGGAATCGCATTCTGGGGCTATGCAACTTTAAGAAATGTGCAATCTGTTTTTGTCTTGCAAAAAAAGAGCCGTGAGGTATATTTGCCAAGTTGACTGTAGGCAGAGCTGTAAACCACTTTTTATACAAGAAAGTATTTTGACAGTACCAAGCATATTTGTTTTGGAAACAGCGTGTCTTGTGTTTAAGAGATTTCAAGGTTTTGAAAGAAATTCCTTGCATAATTTGCGAAACAATAACTAACCTTTGCCAATCCTAAAATCTGGCTTAACAAGAAATTCTATTATTTACGAAAGTATCAAAATATTTAATTATTTGCCGAACCAAATTAAATGCCAAAACAATTATCAAGGGTTTCGTAAATCTCTCAAGGAATTCCTAATTGAAAAGGCATACTACAGTCTTGAAGAATTTTATCAGTAAAATTTAGTCTTTTTATTATAACAATCTTTTGTATCATTGTTCCCTCATACATAATAAAATTGTCAATTCTGAAAGGTCCCAAATACCTAGTTGTTTTTTTGTGTTAGCATTTAATTATTTTTATATTGTTTTAAAGTGTTAACAAGGTTTCAAATATGTATATTTTTTTATTTTGTTTTTCTTCTTTGTTTGTGTAGGAATTTTTATATATTTTAACTATTTTTTTAGTATTTTATCCTAGTACCTACTTTACTGAAATTATAAGAAATTTATTATTTATTATTATTTTTTATATTTTTTTTAATATGTTTTTGATAATGTTGTTTCTGCTTTCTTTTATGTGCTTGTGATATTAACATTTTAGTCTATTTTATGTCGTTATGTTTTGATCTCTTGAAGTGATGGATAGGTACCTACTTAACTTGAAAAATCAATTGGGTATTAGTTTAATTATTAATTTGAATATTATTAACTGTGATAGAAATTAAAATGTGTGTATAGTTTAAGAATCGCTTTGTCAATGGTTTTTATAAAATTTCGACAATAAAGCATTATTGAATTGAATTGAAAAAAAAAGTCCAGGAATAATTTCAATTATAAGTCTCATAGGCCATGCAAATTTCTTTTTATTATAATCTGATATCAAGACAATCTCTCCAACTTTTACTGTCTGTTTAGAAGTTTTCTTGGAAAAAAAGTCAGTTGACCTAAATATTCTGACTTCAACCTCTAATTTAGATTTTCTCTTAGTTTCAGTCAATATTTAAATTGTCTACCCAGATCATTGGCTTCTACTAAATCAAGATCTACAGTTCCTACTTACTTCTTTACCATCTTGTAGGAACATTGACAGTGTTAGAACAACATAGTCACTGGGATCTTCAGACATATATACGTCGGTGGTCGTGCATTCGAAACCACCTCACAATATCAAAGTACAGTCTGTAGCTCTTCCATATCAAGGCTTGTTTTTCCAAGTGTTTTACGTAATAAATCTTTCAACGTCCTTATGAGTCACTCCTACCAGGTAGCTGTCGGAGGATTCATTCTCCATCCAATTTTCTGTACAGTACCACAGTATTCAGCTACTATTGACCAATCTATGTCTTCTAAAGCATTTACACATCCAAAGAAATTCTTTCTACAGTCGGAATAAATTGTTTGTCTGTAGAAAGGCATTACTAGATAAGGATGAAGTCAACTCTAAGTGAACAGCACAGTAGATGGTACAAGTATACAGTACAATTCACACTTTTTGCTTAGATTTAAGATGTATAGGGCCAGCAAAATCTATTCCAATAATCTCGAACACTGCAGCAACTCATACTCTGTTCTCTGGTAAACATATGACAGAAGTATCTAACAATTTTCCTCTAAAACGTTTACATATAATAATAATAATAATAACTGAGTTAACAGTGTATCGGCATTGAAAAATCCAATAGTTTTCCCGTAAAATGCTCATCAATCCTTGTACACCAACAATGTTGGTTTTATTGTGTTCTGCGAAAATAAGAAGTTTAACAACAACATGATTTGAGGGTGGAACATACAGCTGTGTGATATCTTAGTTCGCACCCTGATTAACATGTTTTCGAGCATGTCTTCATGGATAAACGCACATAAAGGTGACAGTTTGGAATCATTTTCGAACTGAAAACTTTCTTCTTGTATAAACCGGATGACAACTTTTCTTGACACTTCTAATTCCTTTAGTGTCAAAAAGTTCTTGTTTTTGGTATTCTTCTTTTTGCAGTTATTGACAAATTGTAGCATCCGCACGCAATCATGTTGACTATTTGGCTGAATTTTGAGAAATACTGGCAATACCATGAAAAATCTTTGGTTACAATCAAAGAAGAAACTACAGTCTTTCTTTTTTCGTTACTAACTTCTTCTTTGTCACACTCAAAATTTTGACTTGGCCACTCTGAAACTGGATCAAGTAACCATCGAGGTCCCTCCCACCATCTTCTTTCAGCTAGTGCTTTTGCAAAACAGCCTGTTAAAGGAAGATCTGCTGGGTTCAATTGACCAGGAACATGGTACCTACCAATCTTCAGGCTTGGTAAACTTTTCTATTTCTTCCACATGGAACGGTTTCCATTGGTCTTCTCTGCTAATCCAAGATAAAACTGTTGATGAATCTGACCAAAAGAAAACTTCAAGTTTTAGACACTGATTATTGTAAAAGTTTTGAAATAATCGTACACCTATGGTAGCAGCTAAAAGTTCAAGACCAGGTATAGTTAACTTCTTGACAGGTGCTACTCTAGATTTTGCTTCAATTAGTCCTAAACAAACTTGACCTTCATCTACTTCTTTCCTATATACAAGCTGCATAAGCGTCGGCACTTGCATCACAGAAGACATGTAAAGACTGTAGCTATCTATCGAGGAACTTCAACATAGGTCAAGTATGGCAAATCTTGTAGCCACTTCAAAAATATTTCTCGAATTTCTCTAGTAACCTCAACGTTCCATCCCAAATTCGAAGACCATGCCTTTTGGAGTAAAAGTTTGGGAATCAACTTAACTGGACACGAAAAGCCAATAGGATCAATCAACTTATGAGTTATGGATAAAGTAATTCGTTTGGTCACCTGTCGTATATCGAGTTTATCAAAAAATTGTAGTGGAAGTTCCAAAGTGTCTGAATTTCTGTTCCAAACAAGTCCAAGAATGTTGCTTCTTTCTTCAACTTCAACATACTCTGTTAAAGAATACTCCCACCCTCTTAGTTCAAATTTACCATCAGCCAAAATTGACGTAGACTGTTCAGTAAATTGTTTTAGAACTTCTTTATCTGATCCACTTACTAGAACGTTGTCAACATAAAAAGACTTCATTAATTTGGAAATAACATCTTGACTGTAGATTACTTCTTTGCGTTCTGATTTTTCAAAAGTTTCCTTAAGGTAATAGTCTATAACTGCTCCTAATAAAAAAGGACTACATGATATTCCAAATACCACTCGTGTATGTCTAAATATTTTTAAGTTATTCTCTTTATCATATCACAGGAACTTTAACAAATTTCGATCACTTTCTTGTAGGCTTATCTGAAGAAATGCCTTTTTTCATATCAGCAGTTACTCCAATCTTCTCTGTTCGAAAACGTAAAATCATGGAAGGAATCAATTCAATAAGATTGATACCCTTTTCCAAACATTGATTCAGAGATGGTTGACTTTTTTCTCTTGATGATGCGTCAAAAACAGGTGGCACAGGTGTTGTGGCACCACTAGGTTTGTAAACTGGATGGTGTAGCAAAAAATGACCAGACTGACATAAAATTTCACAAGGTCCTTTATTATCTGGTAATGGTTCTATCCGAGGTTCTATCACTCCATCTGCTAACCAATTATCAAAAAATTCATCATAAACATTGTAAAAATTATCTTTTTCCAACTTTTTCGTGATGTTAAGAAGTCTTTTTTATGACAAAATTAGACGGCAGAGGTGAGTGACTTTCAAGCCACGGCATACTTACTTCATATCGTTTATTATCTTTTTGCTTCACTGTTGACAAAAAATGTTCCATGACCAATGCTTCTTAAGTTCCTTTTGAGATTTGTTTTTTACAGGGTCTTATATGAACTGCGACCAATCCGCACTCTAACTCATGTTTACGTCCCGAAAATGGCTTTCCAGCTACATCAGCGCCTACCAATACATCGATGGATGGGTCCATTCATAGTATCTGTTATCTCGATCCCCATTTCTTTTAGTTAACCCAACCAGGGTCCTTTTGTAATGGAACTAACATAGTTACAAATCAGTGACTGATCCAAATCTTCAAAATTACAACAGTAATTTTCAGTTAGACTATACTGACGAACCTTGAACCATATGTGATTTACAGTATAGTATTTGATTGTGTAAATCACATAATTATTTTGTATTGCTGAGATTTAGAGTTTAAGGTTCAATGTATATGTTTCAAGCTTTGTTAATGAGTTTTTTCTTTAGTCAATAAAGCGTTTTCTATTCCTGATTCGTTTCTTCCTAGACTTCCTAACGCAACAAACTTTTATTGATATCTGAGGCTTCTAAACAAGTAATTGTTGACCAAGAAAATGTATCTAAATGTTTGAAAATTGTTGCCAAAAGATCCAGATAGAATACAGATACAGATTCCAAAAGATCATGAATCTTTGTAGGGCTAAGACAAGTAAGTATCTAGCAATATATAATGCAATAATTACTATAAGGCCCTGGTCATAATAAAAGTTACTACATATTTACCTATGATAAGATAATAAAACTTTCCCAAAACTACAAAATACTTTAAACTATTTCTGATTTTTATTAAAGAAGCTATACTATCAATAACAATAGTTTTCAAATTTTCAAGATACGTCTCGCAATCCTCTTGATTCACTTGCAGCAAAATTTCGGCTTCAGTCGTATATTTCTCCAAAACTCTTACCAATTCTTGGTTATGCTTCAACAACTTTTCATCCTCTATATGTCTTATCATATTAGGTTCATCTAGGTTTGACTTCTCAGAAAAATCTCTAAGACTTATTTCTGATTTTGAATTATTAGCATCCCCTGCTCCTAATTCTTTAACTCTATCCGCATATCTTAATGTATTAAGAGTGTTTTCACATGAGCCAACTCCTGGCGATATCATGGCAATCATGCAAGTGTTTGAATTATGTCTGATGAAAGAGTCTCTTAAGACTTGTGTCAGTTTGGAGCCTCTGAAAGGAAGATGAGCTCCTTTCCTTCCCAGAGCTCTAATACACTCTTTTAGACTCAATAAACTTTGATTGATTTCAGAGGCTTCTAAACGAGTGATTTTTGAGGAGGAAAATGTGTCAGCTCCTCGCTCATTACCAGCTAAATCTATTAAAGAAAATTTCCCATAAACGACTCCAGGGTTCACTTGACTTCTCAAGTAGAATTGAAATACTGCGTGGGACCTAGACGATTGGGTGTTAGCAGATGTTTGGCCACAGGCTCTTTCTTCGTGGCCTTGATAAATTAAATCCAAAACTTCATTTACTGAACCAACAACTTTTTCCGTTAGACCAACAATTTGCACTTGCTGATTGCCATCTTCAAGAATTTTCAATATTTCTTTATTGTTCAATAAATCGAAGACTTTTTTAATGTAAATTTCAAAAAAGCTACAAGAAACTATGAAATTATGATGACGGTATTTAGAGGCTTTGGCGAATTTGAAGATGTCGTTGGCTGTTAAGGCATAAATGCCTTGTTCTGATGGGGTGTCAAAGTGTCCGCTCATAGTGTAAGTTTTTCCTGAGCCTGTTTGTCCATAGGCAAAACAAGTGGCATAGCCTCCATTAAATACTGTTTTGACTAAAGGTTGAGCAGTGTACTTGTATACCATTTCATTGGAGCAATATTCGTTTAAGGCATAATCAAATATGAAATTGTGGTTTTCTAGATATTTGGTCAAATCTACTTTGTTTTTTGGTTCGTGGACAATTATTTTATTTTTGGTAGGCACTGTAATAATGTCAATTTCTTGTTTGGCAATTTCGCTTTTGTTCAATCGACGCTTCCTTACTGCCACAGTAATAAGATGTTCTACAATATCGTCTTGGTGGGACAAAGGTTTCCATTCGATTTTCCTTCTATAATCTTGGATCTTACTTCTAAGCTGCCATTGGCAGTTGCTGATATGTTTGCGTATAGGTTTGTCCTTTTCGGTTTTAGTTTCTGCTTGTTTCTGTTTGCCACACAACCTATAGTGAAAAATGTAGGAATTATAATAAACATAACTACACAATTAGACATTACGAAAAAGATCTTCATTCACAAATATTATGCTCAATTTGAGTGGAGCAAAAATAAAAATGATGCAGACCAGGAAATAAGTTTGATAATATAACAGGACAAATCTTATATCATCGGACATATTCCTTGCATCATAAGAAATCTTATATTTCAAGGATTGTTGTCAGTAATGCAAAACAAGGCTCAGGTGTGGCTACCACTACAATTCTGGACCCTCGTAGACTTTTTTGTGAAAAAGTCGCATGTTTTTTTATGAGTGACAACTCCCATGCTACAAACCTGTTTTGTTCAATCATTGCAGGCTTTCCTAAAGTCTCATTCATTTTACTGCTAGAAGCTGCCGCTGTCTGAACAGCAGAATTTGTAGTAATGCTAGTAGCCTTACTCTCGACTCCAATTTTTTTAACATTTACTGACATGTGAGGCTTATCATCATACTGAAACCTGGATATGGACGAGTGCACTCTCCTTCTCGATACTCTGTAGGGTTCCATTACTGTTTCTTGATCTACGCGGTTATATGTGCTTTGATTTAGAGGTTCCAACAGTACCACAGTGGGGTTTAACTTTTTCACTTGGCTAAAATGGATTTCTTTACACTTGGTCTCGTCATCTTGCTGCCATTCAACTTTGAGGCAGTCTGAATCGTATTCGATTTCCGAGACTATGGCAATTTGGTGGTCCCCATTGGTTCTTTCAATGTGTATGAGATCCCCTATCATCAAAATCTTCCCCGACATTTTTTTTTTTAATATTTTTTTTGAAGCCGTCATTCGTCACTGACATTTAATACCTATAAACAATTTGCAGGTGAATTCGCTAAACAAAGAAGTAATGACCGAAGTCCGACAAATTATTTCAGATGTCCAATCGAACCCCCAAATCCAATCGTGCGTGCTAATTTCCAATAAACCGAATTGCTTCATAGCTGGAGCAGACATCAACATGATCGCCAGCTGTAAGACTGAAGAAGAAGTTGTAACCCTATCCAAAGAAGGTCAAAAGATATTTGATGCTATCGAGTCTAGTTCTAAGCCTTTCGTAGCCGCTATTCAAGGTTCTTGTCTTGGTGGTGGTCTCGAGACAGCTTTGGCTTGCCACTACAGGATTGCGGTTAAGGATAGGAAAACTGGACTAGGATTGCCTGAGGTTATGTTGGGACTTTTGCCAGGTAAAAATAGAGTTAATTGGGGTAGTCTGAATTAAAAGATTTACATTGGTATAAATCTGGAGAGTTGGGATTCTGGGGAACTTTTCTGAGACACTTGTTGATCACATAAAATAAAATAAATCTTTTTTCAGGAAGCGGTGGTACTCAACGTCTTCCAAAAATAGCAGGTGTACCAACTACTTTAGACATGGCCCTAACAGGAAAAACACTTAAAGCAGATAAAGCTAAAAAATTGGGTGTCGTCGATCTTCTAGTAGATCCTCTAGGCCCAGGATTGGACACTCCCGAAAATATGACGCGAAAATATTTGGAAACTGTCGCTGTTGATGTAGCCAAGCAGCTGGCTTCAAAAAAATTGTCCACAGATAAGAAAAAAAGCCTTATGGAGAAAGTTATGGACATGGCTTTGCAATATGACTTTGTCAAGGATCAAATTTTCAAAAAAGCTAGGGCACAAGTTATGAAGATGTCTGGGGGATTATATCCAGCTCCTTTGAAGGTACCAATTAATTTTTAATATTAACAATAGCACTTTATGCGATACAATAAAAAATATCACTGAGAATGTAAAGAGGACCCTTTTGTTGTAGTTCCATGTTGCATGTTGCCTATTTTATACCGTTGTTTCTCACTGTTTCTATTAACGAAAATCCTCATTCCTTCATGTTTCTATTTTGCGCCATGTACTTCAAATAAATACAACCCAGAAAAAGTAGTTCTTACTCCAAATATGATAAGCAGTTCCTGGAAAAATATCATAATATTTCCTTTCCATTCCAGAAATGCCAATAAGAAACCTTATTCTATCCCTTACAAATGACATATTTGTAGAAAATGACTAATACGAACATGTTGTTCATGGAAACATTCAATTTGAAGTACTCATCAAAATTAACATAATCACCTTTGTCAGCTCATCCTCTGACCCCTGCTAGACAAAATCTTCTTTCAAACTATGGCATTCTTTTCTATCCTGAGCAACTAATATCCTTTTCCAAGTCCAAAGTTGGGCCTCTATATCCAGGCAGTTTATTTACCAATTTCGCTTACATCATTAAATAATGTATATTTTCCAACCTTCTTTCATATAATCACATATTTTGATTTGATCCATTCCAGATTCTAGATGTTGTCCGAACAGGTCTCGACAAAGGTCCCGAAGCAGGTTACGAAGCAGAATCCAGGGGTTTCGGTCAATTAGCCATGACTCCTCAATCCAAAGGGCTCATTAGTTTGTTCCAAGGGCAAACTCAATGCAAGAAAAATAGATTTGGCAAGCCTGCTAAGGAGTTCAAAAATGTCGCAGTTCTAGGGGCCGGTTTGATGGGGGCTGGTATTGCACACGTTACGGTCGATAAAGGTTACAATGTGATTTTAAAAGATTCGAGCGGGAATGGTTTGGCTAGAGGTGTGAATCAAATATCTACTGGTCTTAACACTGCTGTTAAAAGGAAGAAGATTTCCACTTTGGAAAAAGACAGGTTGCTATCGAATCTTACTGGCACGTTGGATTATGGTGCGTTCAAAAACGCAGATATCGTTATTGAAGCTGTTTTTGAAGACTTGAACATCAAACACAAAGTTTTAAAGGAAGTTGAAGCCGTTGTGAGGCCTGATTGTGTGTTTGCCACAAATACTAGTGCCATTCCTATTAAAGATATTGCTGCAGCTTCGTCTAGGCCTGATAAAGTTATTGGAATGCACTATTTTTCACCTGTAGACAAGATGCAACTCTTAGAAATCATCACTACAGATAAAACAAGTAAAGAAACTACAGCCTTGGCTGTAGATGTAGGTTTAAAACAAGGAAAAGTTGTAATCACTGTAGGAGATGGACCTGGATTTTATACAACCAGGATTTTGAGTGCAATGATGGCTGAGTCCATTAGACTGTTGCAAGAAGGTGTAGATCCTAAAGATTTGGATAAGTTAACTAAGAAATTTGGTTTTCCCGTTGGTGCTGCCACTTTAGCTGATGAAGTTGGTTTGGATGTTGCAAGCCATATTGGCCCTGCTCTATTTAAGGTACTATATTCACTATTTTATTTTAGAAATTATAAATGGTTTATTTCAGGCCTTTGGAGAACGTTTTGGAGGTGGAGATCAAAATATTTTGACTGAAATTGTTAGAGCCGGATTCCTAGGACGTAAATCGGGTAAAGGTATTTTCCTTTATGCAAAAGGCTCCAAAAATCGAGAAATTAATCAAGACGCCGTAAGCATTCTCAAAAAATACAGTTTAGAACCTAAAGGACCTTTTGAAGATGAAGATAAGACTTTGAGGATGGCTTCCAGGTTTGTCAACGAAGCTATTTTGTGTTTGGAAGAGAAAATTTTAGCCAACCCCTTAGAAGGTAATTTGTTTCTGATTATTTTAACATTTTAGTTATTTTTGGTTTGTTTTAGGTGATATTGGTGCTGTATTTGGTCTAGGTTTTCCTCCATTCACGGGAGGACCTTTCCGTTGGGTCGACCAATACGGAGCCGGTAAATTGGTATCTAAAATGGAAGCCTACCAAAGTGCCTACGGTATACAATTCAAACCAGCTCAAACCCTTATAGATATGGCTAAAGACCCCAGCAAGAAATTCTATTCTAGCTAAGCGATATTTTAATATTTTTTTTTTTAATTATACAAATTCTACAGTTTTTATATTTATATTTCATGTTTGTTGAGTAGATTTAAGTCTTTCTTTTGCTTATATTATTAATAAATCTATTCTTCGTTTTTAATTAATGTTGTTTTATTGGTGAGAGTTAGAGTGTTTTATTTGTTTTATGTCCTTTCCCACGATATTTCATAAACCAGACGAAAAACTTCCATTTACTGATCAGGTAAAACACGAAATAAAGACAACAGACGAGATCCCTGTTCATGTGAAAGCTTATCGTTACCCCCACGTTCATAAACAAGAGGTTAATGAACAAATTAAAAAAATAATAAATGAAAATATTATTAGACCGTCCTCAAGCGCTTGGTCATCCCCTGTGTGGATAGTCCCCAAGAAATTAGACGCTAATTCAGGCAAACAGAAATGGCGAATGGTCATTGATTATCACAAACTGTCCAAACTGAATGAAAAAAACATTGATGATAGATATTCATTGCCAAATATATCTGACATTCTGGACAAGCTTGGTAGAAGCAATTATTTCACCACCTTAGATCTAGCTTCTGGTTTCCACCAAGTGGAAATGCACCCAAGTTCAATTCCTAAAACTGCTTTTAACGTAGAAAACGGGCATTACGAATATATACGCATGCCCTTTGGCTTAAAAAACGCCTCCGCCACTTTCCAAAGAGTGATAGACAATATTTTATCCGGACTACAAAACAAAATATGTTTAGTCTATATGGATGACATCATTGTTCACTCCACTTCTCTCCAAGAATACATCAAAAATCTGAAAAGAATATTCCAAAGATTAGAGCACAATCTGAAAATTCAACTAGACAAGTCAGAATTTCTGAAGAAAACAGTGGAATTTTTAGGTCATGTAATAACCCCGAAGGAACTAAACCGAACCCGAAAAAAATTGACGTTATCAAGAAATTCTCAATTCTCAAGACCACTAAAGAGATCAAATCATTCTTACGATTGATTGGATACTATCGTAAATTCATAAAAAACTTTGCCAAAATCACAAACCTACGTTAGGTTTAAAAAAAGATGAGAAAATAGTTCACGACTCTGAATTTATCACAAGGGCCAATAGGTTCCGACCTTCCTTTTGCCTATGCAAGTCGCAGACTAAACCCTGCTGAATGCAATTTTTCAACGATAGAGAAAGAATTATTAGCCATAGTATGGGCAACTATAAGTGTATTTTAGACCCTACTTGTTTGGACAAAAATTCACAATACTATCAGACCATACCACACTCGAATGGTTATTTTCCGTGAAAGATCCTGGCTCTAAGTTAGTCATAGAGATTCAAACTAGACGAATTTGATTAAACAATAAAGTATAAAAAAGAACCTTAAATATGAATGCAGATGCATTATCTAGACCCCCTTCTCACATAACAAAATTGCATCCTTAGAATGTATTAAGAATGTTCTTTTTTTAGGAGGAATGTGCCTAGAATGTTCGCGAAAACCATTGCGAATGTCCTGAGAATGTTCTGAGAAAAGATTGTAGAAATACTGTTTGCAATACCCAAGAACTTCCTGGGAAATCCATTAGGATATTCCTAGAATATACCTATGAGATTCTCAGTACATCCTGAAAGAATATTCCTGTTTGATTCTTAAAAGATGCTCAAAATGTATATTCTCACATTCAAAGAATGTTTCTATGACATTATAGTTATGTTCTCAAAAGAATATTATACCAATGTGCTTCAAATATTCTTAGAATATATCTACATATATCATTCTCAATATGCATCCTAGACATAACATTCTTGTTTGATTCTAAGGATATACTTGCAATGTTAATTTTCGCTCCCAAATAATGCTTCTTTCAGCCCTTTTATATAAAAGGCAGTGAAACAGTTGTTGGAAAACTTCTTTGGAAAACACAAGTATTTAACCAAAGCTCCGGTTTCGAGCTTGTTATGCTCTCGTCAAAGCACGCCAACTGAGAGAAACAGGTTCCAAGGTGATTCAAACGCGAGGCAAGATGTAGATCTTTAATAGCGAGTGGCTCCCTTACTTGGAAGTCCTACAAAGCAAAAGAAAAAGAATATACCTACAATATTGTTAGTAGGTTCTAGATGGAGCATTATTGTCTAATTTTTCAATTAAGATTTTTGAGTAAGTACTTTGCATAGTTACGTGAACAATATGAAAATATTCTTATCATGGTTACCTACCTACATAAACTTCTCAGCACAACTTGGTAGGTATATTCTTAATACTTGATAGAGATATTAGCCGAAAGAACATTTTTTAGGGTACATTATAATAATGTTCGTATGACAATATTCAATTGATTAATACGTGAATAAAACAAGTCCAAAAAAGCTGCAATTTCGTTTCTTTACAAGTGTGTGGACGTGAACTACCTTTCAAATATTCAAATAATGTTATATAAAGTAGGTTCTTAGCACAATCTTTCAGGTAGGTGCATAGAAGCAACATTCCTATTACATATTAAATAGAACGTTCAAAAATGAATATTTCAATGGAAACATTCTTAGAATATTCAATAAACATTCCTAAAAGAACATTCCAAAAAGCACTTTGAGGGAATATTCTGAGAATATGAATGTTCTTTTACTGTTATGTGGGTTAGGTCATTGCTCTCTCTCTCATACGTCAAATCACATACTGAATTAGACTCTGACGAAAATTTCCACAAAACCCTAGGAGCAATTTTAAAAGATAAACCTTCAAAGAACGAAAAAATATTACGAAAATATTTCGAAGGTTCTAATCTTTTTATGCCCCAAAAACCGAAATTACCCATCAGTAAAGGCAAAGAAATAAAAATGGATGATGAACACGAAAACAAGTTACTTTCAGAATCTACTCTAACAGCTGATTCACCTCGTAACTCAGCTCATGGTATAACTATACCATAAAAACTACCTCCAATATTTAAAATTCTGTCCCAAATCATCTTACCACTAAGACAAGCTCAAGAAAATCTTCCACAAGATGCACAAAAAATTCCCACGTCACTTGAAAATCCTATTTGACCAAGACGACCTCAGAGAAATTTTCCAGAAGACGCACAAACCATTCATACTTACTTCACTAGAAAATCCTATTTTAGGGGCTTCCTATACCAAAAAACATATCAACCTCTTTCCTAATCAAGTAATTTTTAGGTATTCGAATAACAATACTATTCGAAAAGAAATAATCATACCTTTCCCAAACAAAAAGAGATTAACATTCTTCTTACCAAACGACCCTTCAGACTTACAAATCATTACACAATAAAACTCTAGAGCCCATAGTCTTACGAGTTTTACAAACATCATCCTCATCATCATAGGAACCACAACCAATTCTTCCATATTAACACCAGTAGAAAACCCTATATTACCAATATCTATAGGAACGATCTACATAAAAAACGGAAAAATGTGAAAACTGCGGTTCAAATTGAGTTGCCTAACTTGGTTCCTACATCAACCCCAATTTGCAACCACCTAAGGAGCGAGGAATTATATTGTAACCCAATAAAGACCCTTTTGTTCCCTCAAAACAACAATATTTATCTTGCTTATGCTAGCATTTATTTTATTATAAAATACGCACGCAGCTACTGTTTTGCATTCATTTACTTTCGAGATTTCCTCGCAGTAATTTGTCTCACTTAGAATAAGTTTAAAGTTTTCATTTGTAACACATTTAAAAATAAATGTTGGAAACTTACTTGGTACGGCACCCAACCCGGATAGTTTGTAGTTGAACTACTTTTTTTACGAAGTAGGTAGGTAATAGTTATATACTCTGCTACTTTTTTTAAGTAATCTGCCCAGCTCAGCTCTGTTAAAGCATAATATTACAAATTTACCAAATAATCACCCGTAATTATGTAATCTAAGACAAGACATTGCATGAAATATGAAAAGAAATGTGGAATTCTAGGATTAAAATAAAACGCCATTAAAGTCAAAAAAAGTCAATATGACTAAAGAGTAATTTTTTTTATCAGCCCCTTTTATTAAAATTGAAAATATAAAGTGGTGACATATTAGGTATAATAATAACTATTATCATACATTTGTCGATTCATAATAATTAATTATATAAATCTAAAAATTTGAAAGTTACTTCTCAATTAATAGAGTATAATGCCATAAGTATAGAATGGTAAAAAGTATCGGATTTGTAAAAAGTTACAAACCTGCTACGGCTTTTTATAAGTATAGTATTTAAATTACTTACAAAGTATGAACAAGGCACATATATAACATAGAAAAAGCATTTTTTTCAACATTGACCATGTTCGTCTATGATAATTTTATCATAGGTTTGGTCAATGCTAAAGAAACACTCAAAAAAAAAATCAAGTAACAGAAACAATAATAAACTGCCTTATGCGAAATGTATACCTAAATGTAGCAGAAAAATTATACTCACTTTTCAAGGATAAAATAAAAAACATCACATAATCCTAAACAAAAAAATAAATAAACAAAACATTTTAAAGATTAAAAGGGGTTCAAATTACTTAGTTATAATTGTAATGATAATAATAAATAAAAGACAACAAAATGTAATTAATCAAAAGCCAATTGATACCATAAAAAAAATAAAATTCTAATCGAATAAATAAAAATTACGTGTGAAGCTTATTTGTCACCTACCCAAAAAACAGATTGTAACAATTCAAATAAAATATATTGTATGATTTAATGTAAGTATATGCTATACGCCTTGTTTTGCTACCTAATTTCTAACTAACAATTAAACAACTAACATTATTATATTCAATTTTTGTAACCAATAGAATGTCCGTATAATACTAATAAGCCTCTGCTAGCTTATGATGGAGACTTATTCATTGGACCTCAAGGATGACTAATTACACTGACGTATTGTTTAGTAGTTCAATAGAAAAACTAGTTGAGTATAGCCAATATGAGATTTATATTATCAATTTGAGCCCCTTAGATTTTTTTTAGGTGTGCAGTTAAGCTACACTGAGAAAAACGCCGGTAAGTAATTACTTATTTGCTAATTTATTTTCAGGATACCTATTCAGCATAATTTTGTCAATTTTGAATACCTACGCTAACTTATTCAAAAAATATTATGAATGTATTCACAAGGAAAGAAAAAATTTAAACTTTCATTAATCAAGTAGGTAGCTTTATTCGAAATTAGTAGGTATCAATAATGGACCTAAATAGACCACAAACCGTTTGAATTTTTTGATATTCTTTAGTTAAAATAAGTAAGTATACCTAGCAGAAATTCTGTAAAAATGTGATGTTGAATATTTTGCTGTAAAGAAGTGCTGCAATACTTAATGTGAGAATTTTTAAAATCAAATTTAAGAGTGTTAATATTTAAACTATATAACAGACGATAAAAACTCTAAAATCAAATTTAAGGATAAATATGATAAATGAATTAGTGACATCAAATGATCGAGTGCTCTGAAAAAAGTAATTTGCTACTATAGACCACAGATAAGTTAGTAGAGCATAATATAACTATTTTTTTTTATTAATACTTAGTTCCAGTAGCTAATATTTCCACTTGATAAGGAAGAGATTTTCTCAGTGTAATAAAAACTGTTCACATTTCCAAAAATATCTATTTGCTAGCTGCGTGCTTTAAAATATCAGAAAAAAGTTTTGCACGCTAAAGCCTTAATATAAATTTATAAAAATTGATCCCAATAATTTCAGATAAATAAGTAATTGCGCACAAAACGTGCTTAAAGAAAATCAAATATTTGATATGTTAAAAAATATAGATATTATGTATTTAACACACTGTGATTGGAAATTGTTGATATAATTTTACACTGATCGAATAAAGTGATTGAAATAAAATAATGTCGGCCAAAAAAACGACAATAAACTATCAAATATGTATTTAGAAAAATTAAGGCAACAAAACAAGACACAACAAATCAAAAAACAGAGATAAAATTTGAAAAAACTCCAACAGTAATTAGGATAAAAAGTTTCTTTAAATTACACACTATAACCATTTTCTTAAAATTTTTGTTCAAATTCGTGTCCACCGATTCAAAAATTGAGTGCACACTTTCTTCCATAAGTTCCGTACAATTTAATCCAACCGTTTCATCGGGGGGATTCCCACAAATATAAAATCGTCGCTCGTGTACCTTTTGTCCATCCAAAAATGTACGCAAAAAATTGCAGCTTAAATCCAAAAAATTGTCTTTTTGTTTTTTGGTGTCCGTTCAGGTAGCGTCTAGGCTGACGCCTCCGGCCCTGTACTATGTAAGCAATTTGAAAAACATAATCGCAAGGGAAATGTTGATGAAGAGTACTACAAGGACCAATTGCTGCCGTGAAAACCAATCCTAGAATAAAAAATAATGATAATAAGGAAAAATTAGTTCAGTGTGGTTTGATTTTTGCAAATTTTTTGTTGGATTTAAGTCGATAAATTGTATACTTGTATAACGTTTGGGTCTAAATAAGAACATCACCAGGGAAATTCTTATATTTATTGTTACTGCAACTATAAATTAGTACTGTTATGTTTTTATATAGATTTCACATGAATGGAGGAATACACTAACGAACCTGGAAGATTATCTAGTGCCTGGAATTTACCCCAAGCAACATCTCGATTATCTATCCTATGTCATCGAGACATCTTAATTCGCTCAATAGTGAAAAAGTATGAAATATCCTTTATTTGTTGCTTAAAATAAAGACGACTGCATGAAATTTTTTTTCTAGATTATGATTTACATTTAGACCATAACGTGATCTTAAGTGTCTATTTCTAGACTTGAATCCAACCAAAAAATTAATTTTAACTATCATTAATAATGTGGTAAACAATATGGAAACAAAATGCACAAGTAAGCTAACCAAAAAAAAAAAACAGCCAAAAGCGGAAAATAAAATAGACACACATTAAGACTCAACCTAGGTACATATTAATATTTCAACAGTAATAAAACATTCGTTAACAGGCAGCTGAACATTCAATCGATCAAAAAATATTAATAAATTAGCTTCATTACTCTGGTTGTTCATGTAAAGCTCGGAATCATCATCTAGCTCTAAATAAACAATGAATTCTTACAGAGCACATTTATAACAAGGTGGGACATTCAAAACGATCTACCTTTATTATCAGAAAATTGATTTAAAGTTAGAGTTGTCAGTAGGAGATTTCTTCTAGATACATTTGTGTATAGGTATTAAGTATATTTGAAAACATCTTTGAAATAATTTAACTACCCAGACAGCACACAAAGTCTTAAAGACATCTTTCTTTGATCTGCATTACATCTGTAACAAACCGGCCTAAAAGTCCTTTTTTTGCTTCGTAATACGATTAATTGGCTTTTTTACCAGTTAGATTAAATTGCTAAATTTCTGACGAAACCGTACCAAGAGCCAAGGGTTATCAGTCGGTTTCCAAAAGAGTGTTATGACTATGTCTTAAAAACACGACTCTTGACCACTGGTTCCTTGGAAAAAGTCGCCTGTCTTGAAACTGATAAACTAAAAGCGTCACTAATTTCGCTAAATAAAAGACGCCTCACGACGCCCTGGATTAATTCAGTTCTGGTGCTTACAGTGAAAAGTCGTTCGTTATAGTTACAAAGCAGGTGAGGTTTCAGTTTCCACATATTTTCCATTGTCAATTTATTATGGGAGTGAACTCTGCGCCTACTATGTATAACGCTGAAACATTATGGTAGGTCCCAAATTGCCACATGATATAACGCCTATCGGTAGGTACTGTTTGTAAAAAGAATCATGAGCCTACTGGTAGGTTCATATTAATTTAAGAATCCGTCGCCTACCTACCTAGCCTAACTATAACTGCATTCACAAGAAGGTGATATATTTGAAAAAGGTCTTCCACGTTCCTGGTGGATTTACGCTTCCGAGAATCTTCTCTTTGATGTTTGGCGAGCGTAGCGAGCAATCAGAGACTCACAAATAATTTAAATTTCAAGATGTTATATTTAATAAAGGTTTTTCCTAAAACAAAGTCTCCCTTACTCGCCCGTCACATCCAGGTGGCGGCGGTAACACATCTAAACGTCTGAAGACTAAAAAAAGACGTCTAGAAGACGTTGTTTTTGAAGATGTCGTAAATTCACATCTTATTTATACAACCAGGCCTAAAAGTGAATAATGTTTTATGTATTGAATAGAGATTCGAAGACGTCTATAAGATATCTCGTTGAAAACGCCTGTCTTATTATGTCCTGAACACGTCTTCAGGCGGACGGCTGAAAGACATTGGGTCTTGTAACATAGACCTATTCAAGACATCTTTAAGACACCTTAAATGCCTAAGAAAAATTTAATTCAGAATTTCCAAAAACGTTCTGTAGCGCTTCAGAACATTTTGGAAATTTCAGAACCATTTTAGAATGCCCCATCAAAACATTCAAAAACCGATTTACAATTTCCAAAAGCATTTTAGAACAATTTAGAAGTTTGAAACCCATTTAATCTAGGACGCTCCAAAACACTCAAACATCAGAATTTGCAGAATCATTTTGAAAAGGGCCCGAATCTTAGGATTCAGGTTAAAAGTTGGAAGTTCAATAGGTCTCTAAAATACTTAAGAACAATTTAGAAATTATTGAAAAATTTTTAGAATGCTCCAGAACTTTTCATCAATAAGCCATTTAGAACGCCCAAAATACTTTCAATAGCAGTATTTTGTAAGGTTTCAGGACAATTTAAGAATTATTTCATAGAGAGCCTAGCACCTGGAATAGACAAAAATTGAAAGCTATAAAATAAGTACCTAGGTACTTAATAATAAGGAAATATGTATTAGCAAGAAAATGTTTCTGTTCCAATTCAAATTCTTGAATTTTTATAATTTTTCCAATTCTAGGGTCTTGATTTTTCCTTATTTCTTTATTCACACCTGAGAAAGACGTTGGGTTTTGTAACATACAACGTCTTAAAAACGTAAGCAAACATCTAACAGATGTATTGAATGTCGTTTGCGGACATCTTAGGGATGTCTTTAAGATGCCGCTGTACTGTCTGGGCACATGATAATTGAGGGAAATAAATATCGATAATCTATGCCAAATGTTTCTAAAGTTTTTTAATTATTAACAAGCGATTGTCAATTGTATTTTTTAGTTGGACGAATAGTTCCTATATAGTTTCAACCCCCAACTCTTTAGCAGGTTTGACTATTACCGGAAAAATCTTAAATGAAAAGGATGATTCTTGAATTGTGCTCAACCGCGAGCAAATAAATTTTAGAAACATTTAGATTTCTATTTCTTAAAAATTTTAGAGAAATCTTCCAACAAAATGGAGCAGTTATTGCCTGGTCGAAAATGGGCCATCAATACCTATATGGTCTGCATGCTTGCCAGACCTCTCACCATTCGATTTTTCCTATTTGAAGGCAAAAGTTTATGCAACTCAGTAAAAGTAAAACTCTACCAAAACGTCGGCAAACATTTGAGTGCTTTATTTTGGAATTTCTTACAGGTGTACCTACATCATGTCTAGAATTTGCTTTTGAAATAATTTTCAGTTATCCCTTCTCTATTGGGCTGGTTTTGGATAAATCTTTTTGAATGCCCTCTTGTTAGTTATAGCTTAACAGAGAAACAAATGGCAAAAAATAACACATAATATTATATCATAATAAATGAGTATAAAGATTCTAAGACAAATGGTGACGTACCTATTCGATCTCTGTAATGCAGTGTGTAGAAAAATTACGGTATTATTTTTAAGGATACATACTAAAAGGAATGCAAAGATTTACTGTAAAGCTACACAAACCTAATTGGAAAGTTAAAAAGTTAGAAGGATTTCAATAGGTGTAGATACTTAATCCATTACAGTAAATTATTTGCATTTTTTATTAGACCTAGGTGAAGCCATAAACTAGGTAAAAAGCTAAACGAAGAATATAGAACAAAGAACATCATATAATGAGGAGTTAATTAACAAAATTTAGATACAAAACAAAACCATAAAATAGCATTTTAGTGCAAATTCATAAGCCTAGCTTTTTACACTAACTGAAAAAAAAGTGGATACACTAGCAAAAAAACAACCATAATTAGAGGAATAATTAATTTTTTTCAGCGATCCAATGGTTGTTTCTCTAAAGTAATGAAAGCATCATTTACCTATAAATATACATTTTAAAACCCGCGTCCGGGTAAATTATTTATAATTAGATCAAAGTCACATTAACTAAAACGCATTTACTTTCAGTGAAGAAATATGATATGTAGATATCAATCAAAAATGTTGCAGTTTAAGTTACGTCAATAGCAATTTAGTAAAGTTGGATTTTTCAGGTTCAAATTGATTGGTTGAGCGGTTTAAGGTTGAGGTTGAGAGTGATTTATGTGAAGTTCACATTTTGGCAACGATGAGGGAACCTCTATCATCTTATAAATGCTAGTTATATTGCCTTGAAAAGAATAAAAACATAGCTCTGAGTCTATGAATCCTGGTTTGATATTAATTTATTTTTGGTATTCAAATTAGGAAGTTTACATCAGAATTTTTGGTGACTACTTCAGCCGATATTCGGAGAATAACCAGACTAGGTACTTAGAGAAAGTGACAAGACATGACTAGGTATAGGATCTCATTTTGGTAAGGCATTATAAGTAAAGCGGGATAGAAAAAACCAAAGGAAAAGCGACGACTTTCCAAAACGAACATACAACAGGCTTGTATATAAGTATACAGAAGTGAATGAATACAAGCTGAGAAGAGAAAGAAGGAAGGTCAGCATTCATTGTCAAAGTGTAGGAAGAAGAATAGCTTTGAGTTAGGGATTAGCCTAGAAACTCATGGCTTGCTATCCAAACGATCAATTGACTCCCACCTGCTTTCAAGCTCAACTGGACTTGTCACCATTATTATCGATAGGCAGTAAACCATTTGTCTTGGCATTCCACAAGGTACATAATGCTGTTCATCAGCTGGATGAAGTTTTCTCAAGTCAAGTCAGGTGGATCCCTCTGTCTGAAAAGAGAAGTTCCAGAACTGCAGTCCCATCTTGTTTATTTTTTGGAGGAACATGCAAAAAAGTTGTTGATAGAGATGCTGCGGAACGATTTCCGAATTGTATTGCCCTTTTATTGCACCAAATGTGAGTAAGTTAACAGTTTTGCATATTCTACGCTAAGGACTTAGATTTACTCAAGCGAGGTCAAAGATACCCTTGGAATTGGAAGACATAACCTACGAAGATTGATGTACCATATTTCAGCTAACGACGCTGAGTGATCTTGAACAGAGAGATCTTATTTCGCAGAATACTCCGAGTCCGCTCTACAGCGTTCCACTTAATATCCTCCAGAGTACTGAACTTTGGGAGAAATATGCTCGAGGCTCTGCTGACAACAATTTTTAAGCAATAAAGTTTTACGAACCTGGAAAATCGAAAATCTCTAACCAAAAACCTGATATGTATATATAAGTATATACTCTGAAAGTTTGAATCGTGGGCGATGATAAGTTTGCCAAATCCCTATTATCTATTATAGAGCCACTCTGATAAAACTATAGATAGTAGTTGGTGTATTAGCTGACATTTATGTTTCCGTCCCGCTCTCCACTTCTGAGTAGTCTTATGACTCTTGCATCTGATTATGCAGTGACTAAAAATCGTTTACAATGATTCACCAACTATAAAAAGTTGGATAATTTACGCTTGTCAAGAAACAACCTTTGGCAGCCAACATAGGTTAATAAATAAGCTTTTAATAGAAAAACACAGCGAGTTATTTACCTTGACTTGTGGACTGACCAGCCAGAGAAGCGGATTGGCGCGTAACCGTTCACGCTCGTCGATTTGTCTTCGGACTTCTTCGCGACGGGCCGAGCCCAAGTAGGATACTTCTTCGCGCGGCATCTGACGCGTCGCTCTAGGCAAATCTTGGACGTCCGGTAGCGATTTTTTGCGTTGCAGAGACGTTTGAGTTGTCAAAACCTATAGGAAATAGAAAAAGTTCTGATGAATTCCTTTTGTAACAAAATCAATAACAAATTTATATTCTCGGTTCAAATTCATTATTCGTGGGAAAAGTTTTATTTTTATAGATAGCTAAAATGTGACCCTATGATGAAATTTACAAACACATGGAGTTCTGCGAAAGGTCTAATCTGTCCGAGGATAAAAAGCACTTGAGCCAGAAAAGTATCGAATTTTATAGTTTCAAGATTATTATTGCTGTAATCCAAAATTGACGAATATATAGGCAAATTTATGTTTTCCGAGATAAACACTAAACTTTAAACTAATCTCTCGACTAAACCAGACCCATGTGGTTGTAATAATTTATTCAAAGTCAAGAATAATCTCTGACCCACGTTTTATAACGTTTTATATTCGAAGCATATGTGTGTGTAGAGAAACAATAATTACATGAGCTGGATTTTTAAGATGCCATAACCAATTGTATAATAATAATATAATTATCAAGGGTGATTACTATAGTCAAATGCTTAGTTATAATTAAGATAGGTAGATTAAGATAGGAGTGATTATTCAATTATTATATTAGTAGAGATTCATTAGGGAGTTTTGATCATTTCATACCATTGTTAATTAGGTTAGAAATTGGGGAACCATTATTTTATACATTCAATTAGGTAATTAGAAAAGGGACAGATTTTCAATTGAAAAGGAAAACAGTACATGTTCAATTAATAATTTGACAACATGTAAGTAGCGAACTCTGTTGTTGGAGAGCCATCCAACTGGATCACAGGGTTGAGCACTTTGGATGGAGAAGATTGGATAAACTTGAGAACCAATAGAAACACGGCAAAAAACCAAGGGGTACTTCCACGAAATCGCTGAAAGCTAAGAAGGTGGCGATCCTCGAATCTCGCAAGCCCGGTACTGAGAGGAGCCAATGGGCTTCTAAAGTGGTACCCAGAGGGTGGTTCCTTTCGCTTATTTGAGCAGATGTTGAGGCCACATAACTTCAGTTATCGCCAATTCGCGACTAGATTTTACCACGAGTAATCGCCGGGAAATTAAGTCGTAAAGTCTCAACGAGTTGTCGATCCGTTCCTCATCCGCTAGTTCATCTGCCGCCCGCGGTGTTTTAGTGAAAGTTCTCCAAAGAGGTGATAGTTATTTTTTTTAAATTTCAATTTCCAAAGTCTCAGATTTTGAACTAAATCTTTTAATTGGGAAATTATTCTCTTTTTTTTCAATTGTCTTAATTGTTCAATTGTTGATGGTCTATTAGTTAAATAAGGTATTTTAGTTTTTTTAATATTTTACCTTACCTTTTTTTTTATCTTTTAATAAATTGGTTTTAATCTTTCAAAATTAGTCTTTTCTTTTCTGGTTTTAAAATTCCCATTATAACACTGGTGGTGGCTTAAAAAGATCTTACGTGCAGGTTTGTGCGGTTAGAGAAGGTGTTTCCAGCTTCAGCAGAAAAGTGGTAAGTGGTACTAATTTTGAGTCCCTATTAACACCTTTCAATAACCACTCCAAGAAGAGAAGACAGAAGATTTCGTTCAGATTTCCTCCGATTCAGGAAACTGTTATTTACTGCTTCAGATCAAATTTACTTTTCAGCATAATTTACCACGAAATTTTAGGAAGTGACGCTTTGTAGCACATACTCAAACCAAAGCCTGCCTTTACCCTTCAACACAAGTTCTTTCTCTATAACTTCCAAGATTACAATTTTTTTTTAGAATACCTCTACTACTAATACAGTTAATTATAGCAGTACTTTCTCAATCCAGATAGAAGTATACCGAACCATCAGTTCCAGTTGGCAATAATTACTATTGGAGTTAAATGGTACCTAAACATCGATTCAAATTTTTAGTACTTACCTGCAGACCCTTAATGCAGTTCCACCTCCTGTAATGTGTTCTTGTACCTAATTGGTTTTCACAAGTGCATTTAAGCTTATCTGGATCGCAGATGTATCATTGTATTGAGTACCTCTACTTTGAGAGTTACCTATTTCTCAAGCTGAATGACATCGGCTGACTTTCTTAAGATTTTATAAAGGCAGTTCTAGTAGGCAAACCGGGGTTTGGACTTTTCAATATTTAAGGAAAAAGGTGTTGGAGCCATATAACATTGGCGGGCTTAACTTTTCAAGCTACTAAAGTATCTGATTTATTTTAGTCCCGATTATTCTAATTCTTTCAGAGTAGCTTCAATGTTTTAACTTTCTCGATATTAACAAATGTGTTGAAATTTCCATTTTACCAAATCGGTTCATTGGGCTCAAGCTTTAGTCCACACAAATGCAGTGTAATGGCTAAACCATTTATAAATTATCCCATCTATGTATGAGTATTAATAAACATTTGCACCAACATTGTAGTGTCGCCAATATTAGCTGTTTTAAGGGGTTTCCAATTTTAGATATAGTGTGTAGGTTGTATTCAGAAATTTTGGATGCGGGGGTCTGCTCTAGAAAAAATGGAAGACAAAGGATAAGAATCATTTGCTTACAATTATTAAGCTGTTGTTGAACATGCTATACTGTTTTAGAATTGACTGCTCGGAGCACGGAGCACATGGACAATTTTCAAAAAAGATGGATATTCACAAGTTCGAAATACATTAGGATATTAGGATAAGATGAGTAAACTAGACCGTTTCATTTGGTACATTTATCGAGGTATCGTGAACAATTATTTCAAGATTGTCGACGCTCACTTTTATCTAAACAGAAATTGCTGCTTTACTGGTACCAGGAATGAATATGTACCATTCCATTGCTTTCTGATGGATATCTTTGGACCTTTTAGCACCAGATTAGGAACTTCCCAATCTTTCTCAATGGTTAGGTACCTACTTGAAACATAAAGTTTTTGCCAATATGTTCAGAAATCTGAGGGAGCTGAAACAAATATTAGAAATGAAATCAATGTTTCTTTGCAGGTTCTTCAAAATTTAATCTACAAATTCGCCAATAAACTTTCTAGTTTAAAAATACATGTTCCTTTGTTATGTTACCCAAAATGAGTTGTTTATTTTCTTGTTATAATTTACGTTATTCGTTGTAACTTTTCTTGTGTTGATTTGTTTTGAATCGTATCAAATTCAATTCAAATGTTATCCTCAAGTTTGTCTTCTACTTTTCGAAGTAGGTACTTTTGTCTTGGATTTAAAATTTATAAATCCATGGACCCTCCGAATAGTTTTCTAGACAGAAGCGCTGGATCAACTTTTAGAAACTTTTTGCAGAATCTGGAGTTTACTTTAAAGTTTGAAACTCGAGAAAGGTACCTGGTAAAGGGTGCACGTATGAATTGAAACAGCATAAAAACTAAAACTTAGTTTCTAAATCACGTCCGTATTAAAGTATTTCAAAGAGTTTGGAAATCCAAGTGCTATTATTTGATTTCAAACACGAATCAATAGATATTTGAATTCAGGTTTTTGATTGGAAACAATAGTATATTATGCACTGAGCTTAAATACGAAGTAAATGCTTATAGTATGGAGTAAATTCGTACAACATCTCTAACCGATCAGAGCTCAACAGGGCTTCTAGTCTGTGATGTGAAGATGCATCGACTACATGTTTCAATAAAAGTTTATTTTAATGCGATCGGTTGAATCGGTCGTACTCTTATTTGCGAGATATTTCGGGTTAAATCGTAGATGGTAAGCGAGGCATCTTCAAGTGATGATGATAATCACATGTAGCAATATGGATATTGAGGTTTATGAAACCACCACTACTTATAGTCAATAAAGAAACCAACTAGCATATAAATAATCTCACCGGAATATCTTGATCATCAATACCTATTTCTTATACGGTAAACAACTATTAAAAGAAAATTTATTATTAACCTGGATAGGAGGCGTCTCGATCCAACTCTCCGAAGCTCGTCTGGCCATAAGAGCTGGCGAGAATAATAAATCCTCTTCTTCTTCATCCTCTCCTTGGTACCACATTTTTTTTTCCTCAATTAATATTCATATAAATCCCCGAAATAAACTAATAAATTATTGCATCTAGGAATGGACAATTACATATCACACATGGTTGATTAAATTTTGAGCACTTAATTCTGGAATGATCCAGGGTCGGTCCTAAGGGGCACCATACCCGAGCGTTTAAGGCACCGAACCGTGAAAAGCAACACCGTGGCACTGGCCCAGGCGTTTTCTAGGCAATGGACGCTTTTAGAAGCGAGCGTCGCGACGCTTTTATAGAGTGGGGGACGAGTATAATTATTTTTGTCGCGAGATAAGGTGAAATTTGTCACGATTTTTGAGTTGTTTTGACCGAGAGAACGAGAAACGTATTTCATTTTTGGGTAAAAAAATTGTTTTGACTCAAGGTTTTTGCCAAAACTTTATTTACGGATCGAGTTCATATATAGAATATTTATCTGGGTTAGGTACCTACTCTAAAAAGGAAGATATCTAATAATATAAGTTAACTTCTATTTTTAGGGACTTGACATTTTCTTGTTGGCAAATTCAAGCGGAAATTGGTAAAGCTGCCAATAATTTTTGTCTTAAATTATTTGAATTTCCTAGAGAAGTGTCCGCATATGAGAAAAGTTTTTAAAATCACCAAATATTTTGCAGATAAACAAAACTGTTGAAGGCAGTCTGTCATCAATACCACTTAGTTGGATAAAACTCTTCACATTAAAACTAAATAATCAACCTATAGCTAGAAACCAATAATTCAAAGCGGCTCGATTGGTTTTGTGGAATTTTTAGCAGTTTTACAAACAAATTTAAACGTTGGCGCCAATGTAAACCAACAATCAACAGAAATGAAAAAATGCTGGCAAGTGTATTTTAGTGTCAGAATTGTACCCACATACACCAAGCCCAATCCAAATTAAAAAAATAATGTTGGCTCATTATTCATACAACAAACGTTTAGGTTTACAGGATGATATTAAAATTTCAAGGAATACAGTAGAGTTAGGCTATAGCTAATCCACTCATCGCTATATCCAAATTTAAGTGACGACTAATAGAGTTGAATTTTACGTTTCTCGGTCTTCCTGGAATGATTCAGGTATCTCTATTGTGCTATTTATTATTCCAATGAAGTTGAGATAGTACCTACCACAAGTTTTTTGGATTCAGTACAAGTTAATGTATCTCAAATCACATCCAAAATAATTGAGCAAACCATTCAGTATGATGCAGAAAATTCTTACCTTAGGTGCTTGCTGCTGGTTAGGTTGTCCTGGAATGAACAGACTCTCGGTCCGCTTAGGCTGATTGGGGGACGGAACAATGTCCTGGCCGAGGCCCCTTTTCCGGATTATGACATCTTCAAAAGGAGGTAGCGACGTACCGTTGCTGTTGATACTATTTTGAGGCTTTCCATTACCTAAAAGAAAATATTTTGCTGAATAGTTCTGCACAGGGTTCAGTTCCTACCTGTAGGTACCGAACCGTTTTTCATCCCACCAGGGTTCATTCCCGTCGGAGCTGGTGTGGTACCCCTCACTGCGGAGGGCGCCCTAAGCGTCCTATCTGGCGTTTCTAGCCGCCCAGCCGAATTTCGGTCTACAGAGGGTTGCCTCGAACCCGCTAACGAGTTACTTAATCTACCTGTTGCTCTAGAATACCTAAAAATTGAGAATTGAAATCCGTAAAAACCAATGTGAACATTTAGAATACCAGGTGTGCACACCCAACCTCAGGGATAATTGGAGGACAACTTCAATAATGAAGCAGCATCAAAACTCTTTCAAAATTGAATGAAAAGTGAATGAGGATCCATTGTAATATTGATTCAGACTTCAGAGAATGACTATTATTAGTAATAGTGATGCCACACTCACTTACCTATCTACACTAGAATCCCGACTAGGCGGCCTTTTATAGTGATCAAAATGATCTATCGACGATTGTTGACCAATATTCCCCAAATACGGTCGATCTCCCGACACCCTCCTCGACATCCTTCGTATCGAATTTGTGTTTGGTAGATTCTCCCCGGTCAACGAGTTTCTGGGATTGTTCGTCGTGCTATTAATATATTCGTTGGATGCCGTAGTTTTTTGTTGCTGCTGAATGTTATTTGGAAGCTGAGGCCCGAATTCGTTTACATGATGTGATGCTGGATTATTAGAAGAAGCATTATAGTGATGAATTTGCGATGGATTGTTTAAGCTTGATGGATTATTCGGTTTGTTTTGATATTGCTGATAAGGATTTTGCTGTTGCTGTTGTTGTTGTTGATGATAGGGATTGTTCTGATACGTATTTTGTTGATTTTGCTGATAATAAGGATTCCCTTGCGGCATTTGATTAGCCATAGGTTTAGCATTTAGCTTGTTATTGGGTATTTGATTGGGTATTTCATTGGGCATCATCCCGTGATCTTTTTGATCCATGGAAATGTCTAAGTTTCGATTCGGTTCGCGATATTTCATTTGCATTTTCAACCGCTCCAATCCTGGCTGTTTGAAATCGGGCGCGTACTGCCTGGCTACTTGATCGGCTATTTCTGAGTCATCTCTAGCTTGTGCTGCAGCTATATCGGCTTGCTCCGCTTTACCTCGTGCTGTAGCAGTTCTGAAACCAAAAAGTTATATTTCGAATTAACAAGAAAAAATTAGGCTTGATTACCTAGAGATAGCAATATCAGCCTTTTGTAAAGCAATTTTTGAAGCTCGTTGAGCGGCATTAACAGCCGCATCTATCCTCTCTCGAAATTTGGCGCTTCTCATTAGAAAAAGTCTTTTTTTCTGACTGGTTATTAGGACGTTATTTTTATATTTTCCTTCTTCTTTTTCGCCTGTACTGAACGTCGTCACACCGTAACCGTACTTTTTGTTAGCGTACCATTCACCCTCGTATTTGAGACCGTCAGATCTCTCACTTATACCGTAGCCTGACCGTTTGTCATTGCTCCATTCACCCATGTACGTTTCTGTTACACTCGGATCCATTTGTTCATCCTGAAAGAAAAATGTTCTGATGAGAAATCAATTTAAATCCAGCCAAAAATAGTATCTGGCTACTTTCATAAGAAAAGCTCACAAAATTTGAAGTGTAACTTAGAGTTCTCTCGACTTTCGACTTCAACTTGATCACATCAAATGTTCCATCCGAATCGTTAGTGTTGAAATTACTTACTACCAGAAAACTTGAAATTTTATGTGTGCTCAGTTGATTACAATATTGACCCAAGGTTCCAACAGTCATTGAAATTTTACTTACATCTATCACAAAACTAGCATTGGAATCTGACGGCATAGAGGCATTGGTCACAACGGACCCTGCTGAATCGGTACTAATATATGACGCCGATGAAGCATTACTTCGTATACTGCCAGAACCCGTTCGCCTATCCAGCTCTCCCGTACTGGCACCTTTCTTAAGAATACCCTAGAAAAAATTAGATTATTTGAACTTAAATTAATATTATCGAAACAACACACACACACACAAGATCAAAGAACCTCACTTTAAAAATGTTTTTTTTAATATTCCCCGATCCCAACGATCTTCTTCTAACGGAAGTGGGTTCCGTGCTCCGGCTCTGTAGCACGAACCCGCCTCTGGAATCGTCCACACGTCTGTCGCGCTTTTCTGCTGCGTCCAAAGGTGCTGCGCCCTGTTCGTTACTGCGCAGCGACGTCAAGGAACCACGCGCAGCACCTTTCTGGCCTCGGTATTTTGAGGCTTTACCGAAGGGGGCGCTGCTTCGTACTCCGTAGCCGTGACGCATCCCTCGCATCCATTGGCCTTGATATGTGCCTGGAAAGAAGAATATTGATATTAATTTGATACTTTCATAATGAGACAATTGTATCCCAAAAAATAAACTTCGAAATTATTTGTATAATAAGAAAAGTACACAGAAATTAAAGATTCGTTTATGTAGGTATTACATACTATCACAAAAACGAAGTAGACTGTAGACAGTATAGACGCACAATTGTACATAAATGAAATTTGAAATCTCTTAATACAAAATCTGGAACCATCAAAATCTAAAATTCTATTCGTTCATTTCCTTATCTTTCAAGAACATTCTACTATGCTGCAGTAGGTATTTCTTCAACACCAAAAAAGTTGGAAAGCTCCTTTCCAACTTTTTGGTCCTAATTTTGTTCTCAAAAAAATTGGATATCATTCCAGATTTTTAATAACAAGTATATAATATACTCTTCAAGTATTCGCTGATCACTTTGAAAAAGTATATACACGAGGACCTTTGCAACAATATCATCTGTTGTTTTTACCCGAGATATCATTGAGGAGTCGATTCTCGCCCTCAAAAAAGACCAGTCCATTTTTGCAAAAATGTGTAAAATCTATTAGCTGGCCCCTTGCACACGCAATGACTAACTTGATGAGTAGCAACAGAATCCCGAAAAATGGAAAGAAACCCACATCATCCCAATTCATAAAAAAGGCGACAAGCTTTCTCCAAAAAATTATCGTTCTATATGTCTTACTTGTAACGTTGATTTCTTGTAACACCTGCAAATCTATGGAAAAATATCAACCTCCAGCACAGTAAGGCAGCCTCGGCGGTCTTTTCTGCTGTTATGGGGAAAGAAGATATTGCCCTGATTCAGAAACCGTAAAATTAGAAGAGCCAATGGACAGCTGACCTGTATATACATTAAAAAGAACGTCAATGTACTGCCCTCAACTATTTTTTGTTCCAGGGATTTGATGGCAGCCAGAATCAGGCTCATCGGGGGCAATGGGCCGAGGGATATTATCAGATCGGCCTACTAACCTTACGATGACCCTGAATCCACACCAACGAGTGTGGAGGGCCTTCTCAGGCTTCAGTGCTATATGGAGACAATAAGTCGGACAGGCCAGGAACAAGGGGGAAAAAATGGAAGAAGTGGTAGCCGAAGAACTGACTAACTTTCTAATAGAAAACAGCATCCTTCCGTCTTCACAGCATGGATTTTTGCCTGAAAGATTATCTGAAACCAACCTACTAACATGTTTCGATTTATGGACGAAGATGAATGATGAGGGACTACCTATTGACGTACGTATACCTAGACTTTGAAAAGGCTTTTGACAAATTTCAAATCAATCGTATTATGGAATAAACAACATTGGGTTGGATCCAAGATTTCTTGAGCGATCGAACGAGTCAGGTAAGTTAGAGTTAACAGCACTCACTCGACTCGGCATTCTGTACAAAGCGGAGTCCCAAGGCTCAATTATTTTCCTTATATACAGGGTGTCCCACGACGTTTTTTCCAGGTAATAACTTCGGAACGCGTCATCCAATATAATTGAAATCTGCGGGTAACTTTTTGTGCCGTTTCTACCATTGTCATCCAATTTCACCACTTTCGCTGCAATTTCGGTCAAGTGACGTCAACTTTCGAATATTAAATGTAACTCATAAAAAATTAAATTACAAAATCGGTTTGTCATATTTGCTAAGGCTTTGTTGAAGAAAATGATAGAAAATTATACAGTGGAACATACGATGATGCGTTTCGAAGTTATCATTTGGGAAAAACCTCGTAAGACACCCTGTATATGGGCGACCTGCCAACTAAGCTCAATACCAATGTCAGTTTTTTTCGCAGATAACACCAAACTCAGCTGCAATCCCATCACCAGATGTGAAGACCTTAAATCCGACCTACTGACGATATCCGAGTGGTGTGAAAACTGGCTGATGACCCTCACCCTCGATGAAAACCAATGCACTGTACTCCACATTGGAACCAACCATCCCCTAAATAGTGTATCCGGAAACTCAACGACAATACTGGAAGAACTGATGGAGCAACTCATTAGTAAAAAATCAATGGCTTCCGAGATATTGTCACTTTGATAAAATTCGTTAAAATTGTCTTCTTTAGATCAGATTTTCGAGTGTCATCTTAAAATTTTCATTATTCCTAAAATTCTAAATTCAGTTTTGCAATGGTAAATAAGCATTTCATTCGTCATAGACCAACAAAAAGTCAAAGTTCAAAAAATTTACTAAACAACCTTTTTAATGTGAAGTATCAGAAGTATTCACTTTAAAATGATTTTGTAGTAAATATTTTGAGCTTTGACTTTTAATGTAGGTCTATGACAAATGAAATGTCTAATCACCATTGCAAAACTGAATTCAGAATCTGAGAATAATGGAAATTTTAAGTTGACACTCAAAAATCTGTTACAAGAGGACGATTTTAACGAATTTTATTAAAGTGACAATTATCTCGGAAACCATCCATTTTTTACTAATAGTTGGGGAGCTGGCGTCAAAAACATGCAAGAGTTTTCGCAAGGCGGATATTTTCAAAATAGGTCGTACTTTAGTGTTAGAATGCTAGTGTACAGTCAGCACTCACAGTTCCGGGACAGCTGGCTCTGGGACGCGGGCAAAGTTGTAATTTTAAGAAGCATCTAAACTGTTTTCTCAAAGCTCAAAATTTATAGAAATTTTGCACATTATCTGTTTGAAGGTCACAGATAACGTATGTAAATCGTCAGACGTCTAGTTCGTTGCAAAAAGGGGGTCAGACGTCCTCAAAGTTTTTATTTTATGGCATTTTCTTCGGTGTCCTGTCAAAATATATTTTTGCAGGTATTTGACAAATATATTTGAAGAAAATGCCATAAAATAAAAACTTTGAGGACGTCTGACCCCCTTTTTGCAACGAACTAGGCGTCTGACGATTTACATACGTTATCTGTGACCTTCAAACAGATAATGTGCAAAATTTCTATAAATTTTGACCTTTGAGAAAACAGTTTAGATGCTTCTTAAAATCACAACTTTGCCCGCGTCCCAGAGCCAGCTGTCCCGGAACTGTGAGTGCTGACTGTACACTAGCATTCTAGCACTAAAGTACGACCTATTTTGAAAATATCCGCCTTGCGAAAACTCTTGCATGTTTTTGGCGCCACCTCCTGGACTATAAGGTCATATTATGTTTTTCTGGATGCTAATGAGTTGTGCCATCAGCCCTTTCAGTATTATCGTTGACTTTCTGGACACCCTGTATATGATTACAAACCTATAACATTACGATGATATCTACTAATAAACAGAGAGATCTTGGCGTCATTGTAACCAACAATAATTCAAAATCAGAAGCACATGTCTAAAATGTATTAAAAAGGCCTACCTGACGCAAAAGGCATTCAAGGATCACTCAGTTACTGCAATCCTGAAAATATACAAATCGTAATAAGTCCCACATCAGACCCATACTTAGAGTACGCCCAGTCAGTCTGGAATCCTTATTATGCTAAGGACATTGAGGCATTGAAACGAGTCCAAAGAAAAATTACTGAAATTCCACCAGAAATCCAAGACCTCACATAGTCCGTCTGAAGGGATTCAACCTAACTACCCTAAGTGACAGGAGGCTACGAGATCTAATTACAACTTAAAAAAGCTTAAGTAATTACTACTCTTTCAACTTGAATATATACACTCTAAGCGACAATCACAACCTTCGAGGGCACCCTAAAAAACTTAGAGAAACAAAGATGTTCTAAGCTTCTCAGAAGAAACTTCTTGTGCAATAGGGTGGTCTATACGTCGAACTCGCTAAGTGAAGAAACAGTCACAGCTCCCATAGTATCAATTTTAACAATAGACTAGATAGCTATCTCAGTTTGAAGATTAAGACATTTATCATTATTCTGTGTAAACTACTTAACAAACTATATGTGAACTTGTTACACAATAATAATAATAATAACAATAATAATAATAAAGGTCAAATTTGCAGTTAATGAGTAATAGTTTTTCATTTTATGTCTCCAATCTTCAAATACAGCAAATGTTTCAAAAATTCAATGATTTTCTCTGGGCTAGATTATGGTAAGTATTTGATAAATAAATGTCGAGCACTTCCAGCAGCAGATGGATTGTTTGTTGATAGCTGGATTATTGTTCTTGTGACTGTGAGTGTTCAATAAGTATTTTTTGCATAAAATCACGTTTACTAAGATTTGAGATTCTTAAAGTCTGTTTTTTTTTTAAAGATAAAAGTCAAAGTGACATTATGTTGGCAATACAATGTAAAATTGTCAATGCTTTCAAATTTTTTATGTAGAAAAGGCTTGTGTTGCCAACATAGTTACTAAATTTTTGACTTGGGGAATTATCTTTAAAAAAAAAAATATACTTTACTATCTACCAAATTCTCAATTTTGCACGAAACATATGATTAGTACTGAAATATCTTTGCGATGAATTATTTTGCCAAACTTCGATATCCTTCCTAGTTCCTTGAATTCTTGATCAGGGCCGTATCTAGACCAAAATTTTGGGGGGGGTTAGACAAAGTCGCAAAAAAAATTGTTACACTAGTGATAAAAATTAAAAAAATAAATAAGTATTTAATAAGTGTTGTTTGTTTTTAAGTTAAATTTTTTGAATTTTATTATTTTTCCGGGGGGGTTTGAACACCCAAAACCCCCCCCTAGATACGGCCCTGTTCTTGATGTTCCAATAATTCCTATAAATATACATTTATTATTATTTACAATTACTGCAAAATGTTGTTGAGTTTACATATCGGTAGGTACGCTTTACATTACATAGCAAACGTTGCAAAAAGAATTCATCAAAACTGTATTACAATTTTAATTAGAAATCCAATTAATCCGGTTACAGCTAAGTTTTTATTGGGAAATTCAATAATGAATCATAACGACTAAGCATTTATGCGAAAATTGTTTAGAGATTCATCAGTGGAATTTTCCTAGAATGTATATTTTCATTGGGGTTATTGCTATTGAATTTCAAAATAAATAGAATTTAAACAAACCAGATAGGTACTAATTCATGAATAATTATTTTAGGTTTAGGCATTTAAGAAAGTATCGGATAAATTTGAGGTTTGTACCTATTAGATTAAAAATTTGCACATTTAAGAATGATTTCAACAACGTTTGTTTGAATACCTACTTATCTAATAAATTTTGAACAAAATAATAAGGAAGCAGAAAGAGCCAGGGACATAGAAATTATCTAAAAAAAAAAAAACGTATTAATGTGTGATCTCAACAATAGAATCTCATAGAAAAAGCCCGTCCTCTGTTTATTTTACTTTTAAAATAGGAAGTGCATAAAAATAGAGTCTTTTCATTTAAATTTATGAGCCACATTAGCAGGAGCTGAATACATCAGGAAATGAGGCTCTCTAATCTTTATTAATCCTATCGTATAATTAGGTCCAAACCACAGACTAACATTTCGGCGGTTTTAATTTAGCGCCAAAAACCCATCAGAGGATGTTTTTGAGATTTAGAACATTCTTTCTATTAGTTGCTATTGGAACTTCAACGAGAACTTTAGTTTATTCTTTAATTAGTGGAGAGCACTACACCTTCATTATAAATTCAAAAGGTATTGATTGTGTGGCTTGGAAGGCGATTGAGCCGATTTCCAATTTCAATTCGAATACAATAATTTTAAGTAGTTGTTAGGATTAACCTCAGTACCTTTCCTATAAAGTTCCCTACAGCCCAATAAAAATACCCAGTTTGTGAAAAGGGATGAATAAGACCATACGAGGGTTTTACCTTAACCCTATATGGATTATTAAATTTTTAAGTCAAAACCAAATTCAAAGTGCTACTTTTGAATTCATTGAATAATTTGTAATATTCAACATTCAGGATTGATAAATTAAACAGTTTACGTGAAAACTTCATTGGCAATGCATACCCAGCTAATAACGTTTCATTTTGGTTCTTGACTCATATTTGCTATTCGTGAATGACAAACAAAATTCCTAAAAATCAACCCTCAAAAATTACTAATGAATGAACGAACCAGCATAATATAAGCTGACGTAGATATTGCGTTAAATTTAGAAGCATTAGTCGCGGCAAATCGTAATCAAAACACGTCGCTTTCCATTCTCAGAATCGTGTATGTTTGATTTTGATGGAGGTCAATTTTTCTGACAAATTAATTATATTCTTTTTGCCAACGACCTCTTAGAAAATATCCTTTATTAGTTTTCTAATCAATTTGAGATAGAAAACAAAACTCATACGATGAGTTTGTATTGTTCTGCTGGTCACGGCCAGATTACACGTATATGGTTTTGCTCTATAAGACAATGGAGACAACATTAATTCTCAATTATTGGGAGCTGCACTAAGTGTATACCGGTTGCCAATATGCCAACCATAAGATAGGAATAAACCGTGTTCTCTTTGGTTTTATATTCTACCCACCACCACACGACTTCGATTTATTTTTCAAAATTAAAATTCTCAAAGGTTTTTTTTTGTGATCCATAAACTAGGTATTTAGTATCTAGGTATACACCTACATAATATGAGAGGATAAAAATGAGTACAAATTAATTGCAATTAAATCTTATTTTTATAGCAATCTTCAAGTAGCCATTCCATGTACTATAGCGACATTAAATAAATCCATAACCCAGCAGAGGCAATATAAAATAAAGATAAAAATCGAGTTGTTTATTTATTACAATAAAGGATCCCTGGGGATATTTGGCAACAACTGGATGACCCATTGGAGGGCTAAAGTGCTTTTGAAACAGCTGGATATCGCGACATGCTATTTGGCAACGTTTTGTGACGTTGATCAAGAATCTACTTACTATAATTAAACTTATAATTTCAGTTATTAAAAAAAAATCCGCAAAATAGGTATATATTCCACTCTGAACTAATAATATTCCCAAATTAACCGGGGTCCTTCCTTGATGACGATGGCTGGATTGCCAGTTCTTGACGCTATTTTTAGATCTTGAACTGTTAAAAATATACGAAATTTGTCCATTTATACATTGAGTAATTTTAATTTTAGATAATTTGGCAGTACGTTAGATTTCCAAAGTGGCGTGACGCATACAACACACAGGTCCGGAAACAAAAGCCAAAAATATTTCGTTTGTGCGAATATATATATTTTTTTTTGGTAGAGACATAGTTTCGAATGAGAAAAGTTTTTGCCTGTCATCAATAATGATTCCAATCTACGCTATAAGACTCCCATATCCAATTTTTTATCAATCTGAGCACAATGAACAAAAGAATAGAATTATGGGCTTTACAAATCGGAAGTCTTTATCTATCTAGCATCTAGCTTTTGGATTGCGGTCTCCTCGAAGTTCGAAGTTGAGTTTTTTTGGGTTAGTCATAGGAGGACCAGTTAAGAGAGAGGCATTACTTTTTCTGGATAAGTCTTTTCCTTCATTGATTTGCTGTCTGAAATGTCTCTTGGAAATCTTTAAGATCCCATGCTTTTCTAATAAAATGAAAAGTGTTCGCTAATAGTAACCATCTATGTTAGATTCGGAATTTTAAGATATTTTAATCAAGAGACAGTGCATGATGATTGGAAATAAGAGAGTAAAATGAGCGGGCTAAGATATTATTATATAATGATGTTAATCTTATTACCAATTCAGTACTATTTCTAAAGCTTCTGTTTACAAGCATGTACTCAGTTTGATTTCGGATTACATATTTTCCGGTGGGTTTTAGAGAGAAAAGCATAATTGGAGTTTTGTTCATTTATTTTATTATTTATGTCTAAAAGTGCACTCTATAGGTACAACAAATTTCTTAATGGTACTGGTAGACTTTGTAAATATGTACCGATTTCTCTTATTATTACATTCAGAGCGGTATTTGGAAAAGTCTTGATTGTAATTATTAGTGACTAGGCGCGTTATAATGCAATTCAGACCATAGTTAGTTCAGATTGGAAAGGGGAACCAGAAATCCAATTTCTGTCAGAAGTTCGGGCGAGTTGATAATGTTCTGCAGAATTTTGTAGAGAAAAAGAGCTGGGCATTTTTGCGTCGACTCTGGGTATGCCGCAGAAATGCAGACGAGTCTCATACTGAAGGTTCTGGCAAGGAAAACTCATTTTGTAGAGCAGGTATTTGGCAATTTTATTTCGCACTTCTTCTATCCTTCTAATGTGGCATTCCTAACTTGGACTCCAAATTGGGATACAGTATTCAAGTGTGTAATATAGATAGATAATGGACTGCGTATCGTATATATCTGTGGTGTTTCGTTTGAGGAAACCTAAAAGTCTAGAACTCTTTATGTTGTCGATGTGTTTGTTGAAAGACAGGTCCTTTTCAAAGATGACTCCTAGGTCTCTGAAGGTGTCAACTGTTTCCACATTGGCGTTGTTGATGTGATGGTGTATGTAGGCAGTATAGGATTTATGGTCTTGTGAAAAATCATGTGTTTGCAAAACTTAGTAACATTGAGTTTGAAAAAAATTGAGTTGCACCAAACGACCAACCTGTCCAAATCCAGCTAGAGGGAGGTAGAGTGCCCGTTCATAACTGCGAAAAACTTTCAAGTTCTCAGCGCATACTAAGCAGGGAATGATTGGAAGCATTGGATGACGTCATTTATGCAAAGAACAAACAGAATCGGTCCGATGTGCGACCCCTGAGGAACCCCGGATAGAACTATAAACTCGTGGGATATTGCACCGCACACAACAACTCTTTCGACATCTTTTTATTAGGTACGAGTCTACAAATTTTAAGAAACGTGCACCGAAGCCCATATCTGAGAGTTTTTTTAGTAATAACTTATGGCATACAGTATCAATGGCCTTTGAAATGTCCATATGAAGATCAAATCCACCTGTTTTTCTGATTCCAAAGCTTTCGTTAGGAACTGTTGGTAGACAGCAAGATTTGTAACAGTGGATTTTCCCTTGCAGAAACCGTGCTGTTCGTTAGCAATATAGTTACTAAAGCATAAATACACATCGTCTGTTAAAATGGATTCCATAACTTTAGGAATGTGTGATAGCAGAGATATGCCTCTTTAAGTATTCACATCATAGTGCTATCTCCTGATTTGTGGATAGGGAAAAGTGTTGAGATTTTCCAACTAGGTACTGGGAAAAATGCCAGTATGGAAAGTTGGAAAATATGTTCCAGAGGTTCTATAAGAGATATGCAACAGCCTTTAAGAAATACTGGGGAGAGACCATCCGGTCCAGGACTCTGTTTCAAGTATCGAGATCCATGGCAGAATTTTTCCTTGTATCTCCTCGACTGTGATCGGATAGGTATGTTCCAAAAGGACTGAGTAGTTTTCTTTGATCACAACACCCTTGTGGTCAGAGTAACAATTCTTGAAGTGTGTGGCAAAGAGTTCAGCAATCTGTTAAGGGTTCGAAGAACTGATATTGTTAGAGTGCATCTGATTTGACAAGTCAGCATCTCTTTTCAAAGATCTTATAAAAGTGTTTCACATTGACGGAATTGAATTGGTAACATGTAACAGGTAGCACATGTCACTATATGGTACTTCACGTCTTTCCAGATTTCAGAGTAAGCTTCATAGTTTGTTTGATCTTCTGTACTTTCTGGGAAAAACTTTTGAAGCAAGTTAGGCTTAGAACATTTTGCTCCTCACTTAGATGTTTACTTTCTTATGCCAAAACCATAATATCTAACAAATTCTTCATTTTTTCCCTTTTTGATTTTGGTTTATTGAAATCTCCTAGAGTTATACCAATAAATCAAATGTAGGAGTCAGTAGGGACGTACCTATAGTTGTCTGATATGATATTCATCAATTCTACTTTCTTGGTATAGTAAAGTATGTGGTTGATTCAACCCTTAATTCAACCAATCTACTCATAAATACATTTGTATAAAATATTTGAAAAGTAAAATATTGAAGGTTAATGTTCAAAGTATTGTATAGTTTGTGTAGTTACTTCAAAACAAAATAGTGCCATAATAATCGTTCCTTTAATGAGAAAACACAATAAAATATCAACTAAACTATGGCGGATGCATCAATCAATCAAAATCCAAAATGAACACATTGGAATAATATTAAAAAATCAATTCATTGCTAAATTTACGTTTATGTATGTAGCTGGCGAAAATATTTTGGAAAGTTTCCAAAAAACGTTTTTCAATTAGACAGCGATCTTTTTCGTGAAAACGATCTTTAGATTTGTACTCTATTTAAAATGATTGCCGCTAGGATGCGATATTTGCCAAAAAATTTCCTCCAATCCAGTTCTTTTACAAAAAGAATTTTCCGCAGTAAATCAAACACAGACCGTCCAGAAAACTCGTCTTAAATTCGAGCGCATAAAATTACATATTTCATCTTTGCTGGAAAAAAAAAATGGGTCGCTTCTGCAATTGAACCAGGAGTAATATGTTTCTGGGTCAGATAAAAATATGGTTTATGACCGCTTCTGTCACAAACTTTTAGGAATTATGGAATTTAGTTTTGTATTTCCAAAAATTCTCTTCCATATAGGTCTGCCTATTTACAGTAAGCAGAATTCCTTGGTCATTCCAACTGAGCATGGATAAAGGAATGTTAAATAATGCAAAGCTATGCCAAATATTTATATTGGATTCTTCACACTTTGACTTTTTTCAAAATTTCCTCTGTTTTTAGGTTTGTTGCTGCATTGTTTGTAATACCCGAACTTATTATGAATTAGGTCTCTATTACTCTATTGCGGTTTTAGTAGTTTTTGAAAAAGGGGTTTAGTAGGTATAGGAACAAATCTCAATAATGCCTTCAATAATAATTATATTTGTTTCTGGCAATCAAATCCTGATTCCTAACATATGGTTTAAGTTTTTATTGACGGTTGTAAAGCGGCTTCAAAAATAAACTTTGAGCTTACACTGTAAAGCTTTTATCTTGGGAAAACTCGTAAAATAGTCCTTATACGATTTTTATTGGAGAACCGAACATTCCATTTCGAAAATATCTATCAATGAGATTTAAAGCGTTATTTTACTTAAATTTTAGGATTTCTAGGAAACCTAATGCCCGTCATAAATTAATTTTTCTTATTTATTCCAAAATATTGAATGTAAGATCGCTCACCCACTCCACTCTCCCATAGCTTATAAACAGAGCCAGCTTCATAGTTTTAATGATTTATTGATAAAAGTTCATCGATTTTGAGTAGGATGAAGGGAAATTTACGACTGGCTCCTGGGAATAACACTTGGAAAATTCGATTCCTCCTAACAGAAATGCCTGGGTGCCTATATATTTTCACACAACCGTGTTCACTGAAGAATTAATTAATACAACTTGGATCCGGGAAACCAAAGGCTAAAGGGTCCAAATAAGGGCAAAATTTTTTGAGGAAAAATCCAGATTTTGAGCAATTCTTCTACATAAGCCCAACGAAAAAATTAAAATGTACAACGTCGCTAGGCGAATGGAAAAGTAGTAAATTTTAGGTTAAAGTTAACATAAGGGAAATTGAATTTTCCATCATATGTTATCCATTCGTACAAATTTCCTTTCATTCCACTAAACATCGATGTCCTTTTCAAATCTCTTGTATGCGAAAATGGGGCACCTCAATCTATGTCCACTATCTGACGACCTTTTCTACCATATTTGTTAAAATTTGCAAACCTATTTTTCAAATCCTTCACACATTTCAAGAATAAGGCTGAAAATGGATTTGATAAATGATCATGTAATTAAGCATCTGGGTGTTTGTATTACTTCCATTTACATTTGGATTCACATATCTGTTTTGTATTATGATCACTTACCTAACTAGTAAAACTTTTCTAATAGTTCTCTGTTAATTTGATATTAATACAAGCTGTAATGGTTGTTAATTACCTATAGTTTTGTTTCTCTCTATTTTGACCAAACATAACGATTTTGAACCATTAAATACATTCCATAAATCAATCCGTGAACAATGAATATTCCCGATAATAAGGCTGCATTTCATAGTTCAAATTGACATTTTTCTCTCCAGTGTATTTTTATAGTTCAATATGCTGCCATTGAACTCGTGCCAAATTTAATCGGTCTGCGAGAACTGGTTATATGCGATTTTGTAATAATTAGATGTGACCGTTTAAATCCCAAAGGCTGTTAAAATAGCTTGTCATGGCAGTTGTTATTAAAAAGAATATGTTTAATTTACTATGATTTTTAATTACAGAGCCTGTTAAGAGAAATTAAGGTACAATCTCACCTCTATACGTAAACATACATTACTTTTGTAGATTGTTCATAAAAGTTCATCATTATTTACATCTGACTAGTGAAATTTCATTAACATCACGTATTTAGTTTTCTGGCATACACCTATTTTAAATAAGAATTCTTGTATTTATTGATATTTAAAATAATCCTTGTTGAGTATGTCCTCGTTAGCTTTGAAAAAAACCCAATAGGTACAAGGGCTTAACGTCGTTAGCAGCTTATGCAAACAAAAATAATTTCAGTTCAAGATCAAGCTTTCACATCTACCTTTAAAAAATAATCCCAAGCGTTCCATTCTCATTGAGTTGCAATTCGAATTCCGAAAAAAAAAAACCAAAATTAAGGAAAAAATAGACCAGAATTCAGAACTGGAAGTGCATAAAATATTTTCAGTGGCAATGACACCGCAACCAGGGAATATAAATGTTGGTAATGAAAAATACTCATATGACACCGGCGGTCGATTATAATATCCTTGCACTTGAACCTATGTAGGTAGGTGAGAATCATGAAAAAAAAATGATGACAATTGGTTTTGGAATTTCACTTATCTACAATTAATATATTTTTATTTCAGAATAATATTAAAAATGTATACTGCATGAATTCCTTCTTTCGAAAGCCTCTACAGAGAAGATGGACTTCGAGAAGCTCATGCGGTAAAGTTAAGTATGAAATTTACTTTATCCTGACGAATAGAAAGGATATATTTTATCAGGATGTCAGAGTTTTAAACCTGTACAGTTCTAGAGTCCAGGGCGGTCAATATCAGAGGAAAATAATACAGAATGTAGGATCCGAAGAAGTCCCTACTACAGGCACTACATCAAATGAAAAACAGAAATAGTGCAAGCGAAAATCAAATCACGAGCGTAATGATTAAAATATGAGGTGAGACGCTCATGGAATATGTAAGATTATTGCTAAATAAATGTTGATTGGAGGGTAAAATCCCAACTAAGTAAGTGGCAAAATGCAGAAGTCATCCTATTATACAAGAAAGGAGACAGAAACAATATATATAATTATCGACCTATCAGCTTATGTTATCGCACTTCTACTATAAACTGTTTATGAAAATAATAACCAACTGGTTAACGAACAAGATGGACTCATACCAATCAGTTAAACAAGCAAGGGATTCCGTACTAAGGAGTTTAGTACTATCGATCACCTACAGACACGTCGTACTCTTATTGAAAAAGCCACAGAGTATAATATAACATTCCATTGTCGACTAATAATAAAGCTTCCATTCATGTAAAAATAGATGATGAGATGATGATTTCAAAACCGACAATATTCCAATCAAAAGAGGAGTAAGGCAAAGAGACACCATGAGCACTGAAGAGATCCAGGTAACTCTTAACGACCAACCCCTAGAAGTTGTCTTGGAATATATCTATACTTAGGCCACAAAATTCAGCTAGACAAAGAAAATCAATCTTCTGAAATCACAAGAAAGCCCTTTCAGTTACGTAGAATCAAGTACCTAGGTATAATAGAAAATTCATTAATGAAAACCATTGAGGTTGCGTTCTATTGAAATCGCGACGCAAAATATCAACCCTGAAACGTCCTTCGTCCCCCTCTCAAGGATGAATCAACAGTTTGTTTACCGCAATAAATCCATATTGATATCCGGCTCTATTTGCCGGCTGGATATTGTCCTGACCCACTTTCGCACCTTGACGCCGCGACGTCCTTTTGGACGATCAATGGCGGCGCGACACCCCTTCTCCAGTGTTGGATAATAGGTTCTTTGATGATTTTTGGCATTAGGGTATCTGGCTAATTTTTATTTTTTGTCAAGGTATTGAGAAAATTAAAAACAGTATTTTATGAAAGTGTATATTCATTTCCCTGGATCATTGTTATTTAGTTTATTTATGGGTTATGGAAAGGAGGAAAGAAACCACTTATCTTACGGCGACGTTTTGTATATTCATGTATACTTTTTCAAGCCTCAGAAATAGGTTTGTAGGTACTCGGTTAAGCAACTCAACTGATTATGAGGCATGAAAAAGTAGGTATACATGAATATACCAAACGTTCGCCGTAACATAAGTGGTTTCTTTCCTCCTTCCCATAACCTATGAACAAACTAAATGAAAGTATTTTATGTTAGGAAAGCAAAACCACACATTTCTTTAATAATTCGACAGAAATTGAAAGCGTAAACTTCTCTTTGCTAATTTTCAAATTTACACAATAGAAATTAGTCGGAAACCGTATTGGCTTCAAGAAGGTTTTAACTTATGTTTGTATGAGAAAAAGAAATTTCTATCCTGACATGCTTTCAACTCTTTCCTGGTTCTCGTTTCTTTATTTTTCAAAAAATAAAAGGACTCAATACCTCATAAATCAAAAGGTACTGCCTGGGTGCCTATATATTTTCACACAACCGTGTTCACTGAAGAATTAATTAATACAACTTGGATCCGGGAAACCAAAGGCTAAAGGGTCCAAATAAGGGCAAAATTTTTTGAGGAAAAATCCAGATTTTGAGCAATTCTTCTACATAAGCCCAACGAAAAAATTAAAATGTACAACGTCGCTAGGCGAATGGAAAAGTAGTAAATTTTAGGTTAAAGTTAACATAAGGGAAATTGAATTTTCCATCATATGTTATCCATTCGTACAAATTTCCTTTCATTCCACTAAACATCGATGTTACTTTTTACAGACTTTTGGTTATTAAGCTTCTAAGTTATTGAAACTCAATCCAAAGCCAAAACTTCAATGGCAAAACTCTCGAAAACTTATAAGTTTTAAAAGATCGACTATAAATAGGTATCTGACTCAATAAATATCCCCTTAGATTAAAGAAATATCGAAGATAGATAGATGGATAGAGAGTTTTCTACAAAACTGAACTTTTCAAGTGAGAGCAAATAGGCATTACTCTGAAGAATACATGATCCTTAGTGGGGTGCCACAGAGACCGGTGTTGGTGCCACTGCTGTTTACGGTATACATCAGCGATCTTTATTCTCTTATGAAGACAAACATCATTTATTATGCTGATGACACAAAAATATACTGCAATCCGTGCTTGGACTTTGGAGCAGCACACTTTTTAGACGACCTCAAAACACTCGAGAAATGGATCAGCGAATGGCAGCTAACACTCAACCCTGACAAGTATACTTCACATTGGCCCTTAAAATTCAAAAATACCTTACAGCTTAAACGGCACTACCTTGATGGCTGTTACTGAGCAGAAAGATCTAAGTGTCGTTATCTCAAATCACCTAAAATGGGAAGCCCATATTTCTTCAGTTGTCAAGAGGACAAACTTTTTTGTAAACCTCATACAGAAAGCTTTTAGTGACAGATCCATCCCCATGAATAGCAAAATATATAAAACATATATCAGACCTAAATTGAAGTTCGCATATTCGGTTTGGAGCTCATATTTGGTTAAGGATATTGAGATCTTGGAAAGAGTCCAGCGTAGAGTGACAAAACTCCCCCCTGAAATCAGAAATCTCTCATACAAAGAAAGACTATTGAGATACGACATAACAACCCTAAAAGCTAGACGAGAGAGAGGAGACCGGATTGAGACGTACAAAATCTTAAATCACCATTATTCTCCAGATTTCCAACTGGACTAATCAGTCTAAATACTAATCAGGAACTCCGAGGCCATACTAAGAAGCTAGATAAGGAGAGATGCTCGAAGCTGATCAGAAAGAATTTTCTGATATGTCTTAAATGGAGTGCCCTTCAGGAAAACATAGTCAGTGCTCCTTCAAAGAATGCATTTAAAAACAGACTTGACTGGGACCTGGAGAGGGCAAGACTGAATTTTGTGCATTACATGTGACTCATAACAGTGAAAACAAGGATATAACAATACAGCAGTAGTCTCAGCGGCTCATAATAATAATAATTATAATAACTCTTGGATCGCAAGTTCAACGAAACATAATACGATATTTTGAGCTTCTCCACCAAAAGGGTCAAATGTGGGACTACCTTAGATCAACATGTAGAAGCAAAAAGTGCCTTTGAAAAATGGTTCAGCTTTAGGAAAACTAATAGTTTGCGCCGATTTTAGCTGAAACGTTCATCTTCAATTTACCAAATTTCAAATCGAACCCTTTTTCTATTTTCAATTGAGCAAATTTTGTTTTCCAATCAAGTACATTAAATTAAATCCTCTCGAGTACAACACATAAAAGCTCATATACAGATTATATGTTTTTTTGGGACACGAATTAAAACATTACAAAAATAATTCTTACCGTCATCTGCATAGGTCTCCGATCCGTAACCATCTTGTAATCCATTGGCCCACGTTCCTTGATATTTTGCAGTTGAAGTGTTGGATTGTCTCACCCCGTATCTGCCTTTGAATCCTTGCGTCCATTCGCCCCTGTATATCCATCTTCCTCGTGTTTCCACTCCCAATCCGTGTCGTTTGCCGTTTTGCCATTGACCTTCAAAGCAGCTACCACTGAAAAGTAAAGATGAATATTGAAAAAAAAATATTACTTAAACGGATTATTAGGCCAGCAGGCAAGTAATAAATAAAGGGTGTAGCTGAAAAGTATTCCGAAGTTATTGATATTTTGGCATGTCGTTTTTGGATAGTATGTGGAGTAGAATCTAAGTTTTCGACCTCGTGGACCTTGCGCTAACTTGGGGAGAAGTCGAAAGACCTAGAAATTTTCGAACTTTTTCAGTTTTTTGCTCATAGCTTCTAAACCATGCATTTTTAGCGGAATACACCTATTTATAAAGTTGAAGAAAATAAATTTCCTTCAAATTTAACTGGCCAAAAGTCTTATACGCAATAGAAACCAAGATACAGTGGTTCAAATATACAAAAAAAATCTCAAATTGTCAAAAATTTCTTCCAGTCCGAACATAATTCAAACCAAGCATGGGACAAACATCTTTTATCATCGTCTCTCTCACGTGCAGTCTACTGTGCCCCTGAATTATTTATTTTTTGTATCCTATTTTAATAGGTAATTATTTTTGGAAAATAACCCTTTTTTAATTTTGATTTTGACGTCATTCGTGCTGAACTCGTCTATTTACTGACCATCCACCTTTTCTGTATACAAAAGAGCTATTCTCAATGGGCACAGGAGCTGTTGCTCCTGAAGTTGCGAACTGCCACTTAGCTCGAACCTCTGAGGCTCGAACTATTGGTATCACCTGTATAGAGACCTGTTTGGAAAAAGATAATTTTCAAGACATGAAATTGAAGCCGAAAGATAAGGTTGTTTCTTTAGCATCTGTTTCCTGTTGTGTGAAAGTTAAAGACAAAAAGTTCACAATAGACCCTCTCATTCTCTTTCAACGGATTCGCATAATAAAACAGATCAGATGATGACCTTAGAAACTTGTTTATGAATATGAGCTGGTTCCCTTCCCAATGTCTCTCAGTGTTCCCAATTCCCAACCTCTCAGATTAATAATTCCCTTGATGGATCCCAAAGATATTTTAGAGTTAAAATTCCCTGCTTTCAATGTTGCCAATAGGCCTTTTCGGAAACACTGATCCGATTAACCGGATCACCAGCTGATGTACTTTGTCTTTTTTCAATCGTGTTCATTAAAGAAAGATAAAAAACAAACAGTTGGTGATCGGGTTAGTCGGATCAGTGTTTCCGAAAAAGCCTTACGAGTACATCTAAGTAAATGCCGAATGACTTTACCTATATCAAAACCAAAAATATCTTCTTTCTATTGTGTATGTAATAAAACAAAAAATTGAGTCGTTTGGATGATCAAATGGATTACAAACAAATTGCAAAAATTAAGCATGAACACTAAAATAAATACAACCGGGAACCCCCGAAACCGAACCTTGCTGCGTTCGGCTATGTCACTCCGCGTAACTCCGTACCCACTCCAGGCGTTCGAGTATTGTTTTCGGCGTAGGTAGAGTGACATCGCTTACTCCACTCCAAATCCGTGCTGAACACAACTTCTATCTTCATCGATGCCAAACTTCTATTTCTCATAAATTCCCTCATTTCGACGATTTTATTTAAAAAAATCCCTTTTCCCTTTTGGGTGACAAAAATTCCCTAAAAAGGGAAAATTCCCTGCAGTTGGGAACACTGATGTCTCTCTTCACAGAGGGAGGTATGCATGCATAAGTCAATGTTTTATGCGGCATTCACTCCTATACAAGAACCAGTATAACTGACTTCGGCAGCAGCAAATGCGCAGTTATTGATGGTGGGTACCTGCTACATAAGGTTGTGTGGAGCAAATTAAGAGATACGACATTTGAATTGGTGTGCCAGAATTACGTGAATTATGTCCAAAGAAACTTCGGGAGCAATGCTATAGTGGTTTTTGATGGATATCCTGTTGGCATAAGTTACCAGCACTTAAGCAGTAGAACGATATCGACGATCTTGGGCTGCACTCATAGTCAAAGTTTGTGTTTTTCAAAATCATAGGGCAAAAACTCGCATTTCTATGCTATTTTTGATAATCTGAGAAATTAGTTGAATTTTTGAACCACGCAGTAACTATTGAATCAAATACTTTTGGCCAGTGAAATTTGAAGGAAATTTGAAATTCGTCAACTTTGTTCAGAAATTATAAGCAAAAAACTATAATTTCGAGGTTTTAGTTGCGGTTAACGAGGAAAATAATTCAGGTCAGGATATATCGTCTGTGGGTGCACGTGAAAGAGATGAGGATAAAATATGTTTATCCCATGCTTGGTTTGAATTGTGATTGGCCGGAAGAAATTTTTGACAAGTTGAGAACTTTTCTGTATCTTTGAACTACTGTATCTCGGTTACTATTGCGCTTAATAATACATTTAACTAGTGAAATTTGAAGGAAATTTAATGTTCTTCAACTTTATAACTAGATGTATTTCGCTAAAACGCATGGTTCAGAAAATATAAGCAAAAAACCGAAAAAGTCCGAAAATTTCGTGATTTTTTGACTCCCCCACAGGGTCTTCGAGGTCGAAAACTCAGATTCTACTCCACAGAGTACTCACAAATGACATACCAAAATATCATTAACTTCGGAATACTTTCCAGCAGAAAGTACTTGCCTGCTGAACATAGATATTATTGGAAAATTGAGAATAAATTTCTATCGAACAGTGTAATTTTATGAAGTTCTCACAAAACTTTCAACTATGCAGGTATTATAATAATTTCCAAAATTTTAACTGATATTTTCGAAAAATTTAATCACATAAAGCTTCTTGCCAAAATAGCAAATTATGTAAATTAACCTCTGGCACATATTTTTAAATGAGTCAGAAAAGCTTAACAATAGAAAAAACTATTAATTTTCAGTCGTGAAATATTTTTGTAAATAAGTACCTATTTCTGTGTAGCATCTTAGTCATTTTAAGATAATAAATAAATAAGCAAATGCATTTTATTGTTTCAGCAAATATAACCCAAACTCAAAATCGAGAAAAAAATAAAAATAAACCAGAGTAGGTACAGAACAGAATTGAAAATGCATTTTTAATACCTAGCAATGACACAATAACGCGGAAACATAACATCATATGGATGTTATTAAAAACACACAAATAGTAAACTAGTCCATTAGAATAACCTTGCACTTGAACCTATGTAGTTGGGATCGGTATAAAAATGATGATGGTTTGTGAATTTTGATATTTCACATTTTAAAAGTCAAGAGAAAACCAAAAACTGATAGAGAAATATCACAAAATTAAGATTTTGCAATAATATAAATATACCCAAATGGAAACGCTATACAGGGTGGCGCATAAGTTCCCACTACGTCTTGGGGGACCCTTCAAGGAACCCCATAAAAATAGTTGAAATAATGTTGAAATTAAGTTACTCTCATTAACAAAATTATTAGAAGAACACGGAGTGGTAAAATTGGCAACATCCTAAATACTTCCACCTATATTGGATTATACCTCTGTTCTAATAATGAACCTTATTGTGCCTAATGACTGTGCCTGTCTTAATTTTATTACCTTAGTTGCCAGATTCAATTTTTGGATTTAGAGGCAGAGATTTTACACTTTGCAAAATTCATTTTAAAAGGTAAAATCCAACTAATGGGATCTTTTTTGTCATAGATCAATAAAAAACATCTGGAACTTTATAGGGAATATCGCAGGTTTTAAAAAAAAATCTGAAATAAAGAAGTTGATTTCTCAACTTAACTCCTTCATATCACCAAGATTGGTAGAGAAGGATTTTTTTCACTATTTTTCTAGGGTTTACTGAAAGGTCCCCTACGGCGTAGTAGACCGTGGAGAGCTTATGTGCTATTTTGGAATCACCCTGTATATCTGAAATGTGACATATTATCCCCTTGCTTGATAATAATAACAAAATTCTTTTTTTGAACTGTTAAAAAAAGACTCAAACCAAAAGTACTGTGAGATTTCTCACAAATTATTAGGTACCTTAAAAAACGTTCAAACCTATCCCTAAAGTAAAGCTTTTCTTTTTTATCACAAAACCCCTTAAGTGCATGAAATCCTTCACCCTTGAAACTCCAAATCCCAAATGAATAATAAATAGCCGAACTTATAACATTAATTCATGACATTCACATAAACACAAATAAAGTGAAACTTTCATTGCGTGACCTCAAACTGTCCCTGCTGCCCCATTTGAATATTAGTTTTTTCATTAAATTAATAAAGCCACAATCATATATTAACCTTGACTCTAGGTGAGTATTAATTACAAGCAATCGGTTAATGAAAAAGACCAATTTGCCTAAGAGCCTATTAGGGAAAAGACATTTTCTTAATAGGCCCCTCTCGAACGCAAATTCTAGGTGAAGCATTCCCGAATATCCCGCGGGGACCTATTTTTAGCGTGTAGTATTCCCAAAATCATACCACGTGTCCGATTTGCCCAGAGTGAAAACGAAGTTAAAGCAGGTCATTTTCTATTTTTGCTTTGCTCTCGCCCTGAAAGTGCATCTGTTTTCTGTATTTTTCAAAATGGACGATGATTTTGTCTCATTTATAATCTCTATATTACTAGGGTACAAACTTTATATGTATTAAATTTATTTTCATTAGTAGCCTCTGGAAAGCACTATAAAAATATAAGTCTATGAATTATTGAAAGGCGAAATGTAAAGAAATTTTTTAAAATTAAAATATTCTAGAAATAAGTAGTAGAAGCCATTGAAATTTCATACTACAAGTACATCATAAACAAATCATAGAAAGGTAACTATTATGGGGTCAACATTCTAGAAACATGTTTTCATCAACCAAAGACTACCGCATTTTGATTATAAACAGTTCAATAGTTAATATATAAAAGCTTCATCGAGATATTATTCGAAATTAGTTCCTTAAAATGTTGACAAATACTGCCTGTTTTTTTGTATTAACAGTTCTAGTTCTCACAACATCAGCTGAAAATCAAGGCAAGGATCAAGGGCTTGCTCTATCATCTTCAGAGCAGTCAGGTGTATTGGGGCCTCAAATCGAGGTGCTCCATGAGCTCGTAAATACTCAATCAGACGATAAACATAGTCCTGATACTAGTGGAGACAATTCAAAATCGTCATCAGATGAAAGCAACAAATGCTTAAAACTTTTTTCACATTTGGGCGGAAATTCATCTGACTCGAGTCAAATATTAGAATTCAATGAGTCAGCAAAAATGTGCAAACATCCAAATGAAAATAAATCAAGCCAACAAGGTCCAGGTGAAGATGAGTCGAGTCCAGAAGGTTCAAGTTCATAAAAGTCTGAAGAATCTTCACCTTAATCGACAGATAGCTCTGAGTCAAAGAAAAAGCAGTAGCTTCTAGTACCTTCTAGATTGGACAATGATCAAGTGATGCCATTGACGATATCGCATTTTGTGAATCACAAATCTTTTAATTGTTAATAATTTAATTTAATTTATTAACCTAATATATGCTTATACTGTACTGATTTTTCTATTGCTGGTCAATTTTTGTTCAAATTGAATATCTATTTCAACCTTCAATGGTTAATGTTTATAGGAATGCTTGCTGCTATGCTAAGAACAACAAATATGAAGGGACCCAAAAAACACTGCAGACGTCTTGGCAAGTCAGTTTGAATCAGTCTTCACAAATGAATCTTTATCCAACTTTCCTTCGTTGCCGCAACAAACACGAAACAAAGACCAATTAAAAAACATAATCATAACCACTGAAGCTTCAAAAGACCTGAAAACTCACTCCAGTCCAGGACCAGATGGAATACATGCATTATTACACACTGTGTAAGTTATTGGAAAAAATTATTGTCAAAGAAATGAACATGTTCCTCACAGCACGGCTTTCTACCAAGTAGATCTATTACCACAAATCTACTCAATTGCTTAACCGCACGGACTAAAGAAATTCATGAGAGAAACCCAGTGGATACTATACTTGGATTTCCAAAAAGCATTTGATACTGTCCCTCATGAAAGGTTGTTATACAAACTGGATCACTGTGGAATCCGAGGCCCCTACCTACGGTGGAGCAAGAACTTTCTCAAAGACAGTCATTTCCAAGTAAGAGCAAATGGAACCTACTCAGACCTCTACAGAGTCACAAGTGGAGTACCACAAGGATTGGTCATAGCTTCCATTTTTTTTTTTGATCTACATAGCAGACCTGGCAAAAAGCATTAGAACAAACATCGAAGCCTCTGCAGATGACAAAAAAATTTTTTGCAACCCACTGATACAAAAGCACCTGTTCCAAGAAGATTTGCGAACAATAGAGCAATGGACAAGCACCTGGCAACTCAAGCTCAACGAGGCAAATTGCACAATGCTCCATATCGGACGCAAAAACCCAATGATTCAGTACAAAATCAAAAACATAGAATTAAAAAATTTAAAAGAACAGAAGGACCTAGGTGTATATGTAACTAACGATCTAAAATGGGAAACACATAAAGGACACATAGTAAAAAAGGCCAACCAGATGTCCTACTTGATGAAACTAGCCTTTCTAAACCACTTCATTAGCATGATAAAAAAGCTTTAAACTACTTTCATCAGACCCAAGTTAGAATAGTGAGGAACCCTTACTATATTGAAGACATCGAACTTTTAGAGCGAGTGCAACGTAGAATAACTAAAATTCCACTTGAGATTAGACACTTACCTTACGAGACCAGGCTACAGAAATTCAATTTAACAACACTGAAGCAACGAAGAGGAAGAGATGACCTAATATAGAGACCTACAAAATTCTCAGCGGTTACTACTCGCCGGACATTGTGATATCAGATATGTAAAATTTAAATTTAAATCAAAACCGCAATCTCAGAGAACACCACCAAAAATTAAAAAGAGAAAGTGCCCTACTGCTCGGAAGAAGGAACATTCCTGAGCAACCGCGTCGTATACCAGTGGAATTCTTTAAGAAACTATAAGTGCACCTAACAAGAATGTATTTAAAAATAGACTAGACAAAAACCTAGAAATGTTGAATAATGCCACAGTGCATTATTTGTAACTTCTCATACATAAGACCAAAACCCAGACAATTTCAAGCAATAGACTCATCGGACACTAACCGCTTCCTATTGCTATACTGATAATAATAATAATAATAATATTTTTTATTTTATACTGTCCGGCATATACTATATAGTACGTCATTATTTTAATTCTGTCTCGGAAATGGCACATTCTGTCACTAGGCCTAAAATAGTACATTACATACCGAGTATTTTATTACTGTCGAATGCTTAATTTGTCAATAAGGAAAAAATTAAATATGTAGGTACACATGCAAAAAATGTCATTTATTGTTTTTTCAATGAGCGTGCGTGAAATCCCACTTTTCCGCACGCATTTTAGACCGGACAAGTATTGTGTACGCATCTTAAAGTAGTATTATAGGTATATAGGTACAAATATTAACTTTCATCTTAAGAAAATCGGCGAGGGAAAGAGGAGAGTACCTAAGAAAGTACCTACATAATTTGACACGAATTTTTAAATTATCAGTAATGTCAACATTACATATATGGATGAAAATAAAGTAACATCACCGAACTCCTAGAGCAGGGCAACATGAAAAAAGTTGGATTACCACCGTACCATATCTGGTAAACAAAAAATTAACAGAAAATCTATTAGCAGTATGAAATAAGTACTACCTAGGTTAGGTAGGTAATCCGAAACAAATAAAATATTGTATCATAGAAATTTTTGTATTCATCATTAGATACAATAAGTAGGTACCCGTTTAGAAATTTTGGACAAACATCTAGACTCGTAGGTACCTACTTCAAAAGACTCTTTCCGAACTTGTTATGTAATAGCATTGAACTCTTAATATACATACAATGGTAATAGTAACTTATTGAAGTACGAGTAAAGATTTCTATGGACAAGGCGATAGCCGAGTGCCAAATTTCTAAACGAGTGAGTGATATAATAATAATTTAGAGAGAAGATGGAAATCTGAAATTTTCAGCAATTCTTATCCCATTAGAGGACTACAATCCCTGAAAATTTCAGCTCATTTGTACTTATAGTTTCAGAAATAAAATCGTATTCAGCAATTTGGGGTGATTTATCAATTTTTCAATTTTTCTGAGTGCCTTTTTTCATAGAATCTGGCTCCAAATCTCAGAATAATTTAGTGTATGAAGTTTGGGAGATACTAAAGGACCATTAGGAGACTAAATCTTAACATAAAAAAATTTGAAATTTCATCATTTTAGTAAGAAGGTTTAGATAAGATAGATTTAGATTTTGGAAAAATTTGAAGGGTCATAACTTTTTTTCTATTAAAGATAGAAAGCTAAAATTTTCAGCGATTCTTATTCCAGTAGAGGACTACAATTCCTGTAAATTTCAGCTCATTTGGATTTACATTTCCAGAAATAAAATCGTGTTAAGCAATTTGGGGTGATTTATCAATTTTACAATTTTTCTGAGTGCCTTTTTTATAGAATCTGTCTCCAAATCTCAGAATAATTTAATGTATGGAATTTGGGAAATCCCAAGGACCATTGGAACATAAAATCTCAACAACAACAAAATTTGAAATTTCATCGTTTGAGAAGGAAGAAATTATTAAGATTTTGGAAAACTTTGAAAGGTCATAACTTTTTTTCCATTAAAGATAAAAAGCTGAAATTTTCAGCGAATCTTATCCTAGTAGAGGACTACAATCCCTGAAAATTTCAGTATATTTGGACTTATAGTTCCAGAAATGAAATCGTGTTAAGCAATTTGGGGTGATTTATTAATTTTGCAAGTTTTCTGAGTGCCTTTTTTCCTAGAATCCGGCTCCAAATCTCGGAATAATTTAGTATATAGAATTCGGGAGATCTCAAAGGACCATTAGGATACAAAATTTCATTTATACTAAGCTTTTCCAAAAATTATTGTCCTTTAAGTAGGTAGTTGAATAAAATAATACATGGGTCAAGAAAGTCAAAAACTGGCTTCACTAAAAATTCAAGATTGGTATATTTGAGTCCAAAGCAGTGCATGTAGGTATTTTGTCCTACTGACTCTATTTTGCCTCTAAAAATTCCATTTATGCGCAATTTATGCATTTGTTTTCACCCCTCCCCATTACCAAATGCGTCTATTTTGAATGACATTCCTGCGGTGTTGAGCATAGAAAGAGCAGCTGATTGGGCTCTATTTACTTTCCCATGCAGCAAATGTAGGTTTTACAAATACGATTTTTGTTCTTTTCTCTTGTATAAAATTTTTGTTGGCCAGTGCAAAATATATATTTTTGTTTCGGACATCAGTGCGCAATATTTAGCGAGAGTGAGAGATCTCGAAATAAAATGGCTCGCAATGCGTCGAGGGGCGCCAGTCCCCAGACGAACGATCTAGGATTACCTTGGCCAAGTATAGACTCCGGACACCTCGAATCCATAGTGCCAGGAACCGCTGTAAGCTCCTTGGCCCTTAGGGCCGGTACACACACCGTGACCGTGCGCTTTGCCGTCTTCCCAGCCGCCGCAATAAGTACCGCCATCGTCAAAGTCGAAACGGCCCCCGTTCACATGGCTACGGGCAGCGGCCGTTCCCGTAGCACCCGTTGCGGCTGGGCTACCGCCTGGCGCACCATTTTCACCGCCCGGCTGCTGTTGTTGCATCGCGCACCACTCAACACTTTGTCGTAATCTGTGTCAATAAGATCATCATCAGTCGTCTTCGTCGTTGTCGTAAAAAGGGAAAGAATGTCATCTCGGCATAATAAAAGTCGACCTATTCCAGGCGAGGATTGGCGCGGTACTGGGAACGGGCATCGGGAGTCGGGACGCTCGTCCAGGATCTCTGTCGAGCCGCCATGTCAGCGCAGCTAGCGCAAGCGTCGCGACGCCTATAACAAGCGTCGATTTCTTTACAATGTTTAATCATAATAATTATTATATAAAGGGAAAGGGAGAGACGCATTTCAAACTTTTAAACTTTATAGAAAAATTTTAAGCTTTTTACAAGAAATAATCGAATGTACCTACACTTTGTTGTGTGTGGTGGTGTTCAAATAATTATAAATCCGCCACACTTGCAATTGTTTTGTCTTATAATGTACTTAGTAAGTTTTATTTCTTTTTCTTCTACTTCTTATATTAGCCGCCCTAGTCCATCTTTGGACAAAGACCTCTCCCAATTTCACCGCAGATCCCTGTTTTGTGCCAGGACGTGTCCAGTGTAGTCCACCATAATAAAATCGTCACTCTATCTGATTCGGAGGTGTTTTTTTTTTTTTTGGTCTTATAGGTATATCTATGGACCACAAAATTCCACACATTCTCCAACATGGCCCGCTCCCTTATCCTTCCATTTTTTTGTCTTCAAGTTTACTTCCCAAGATTCCCCTTTCCATTTCCCTTTGAGTCTTTGGCAATTTCTCTAGCTGTTGGTCTTCGCAGTTGATGTCCATGTTTGACTGCCGTAAGTAGTAAGTGAGGATACCCAGTCAAGTTTTCCTCCCGCCCCAATCTTATAACAATATATGTCATAGTTTTGCACGACCCAAATCAAATTTTGAACTCCCTCCTCCTAGAGACTACAGCTAATAATGGATCGAAAATTTTTCTAGCTGTGACTGACAAATTAAATTAAAAAAAAAAAAAGATTACAAATTCACTAATATTTAGTCATCCTATTTTTATTGTCTATTACTTTGCCTGTTGCCACTTTTAGTACCACTGTTTTTATTTTCATAAGGCTTTTGTTTTCTCAGTGTTATATACTCACTTATTTACTTGTTCTTGGTTTTTAGTGTTAAGAATTAGGCTTTGTCAATGAAATATTAACAATTTTCTGACAATAAAGCATATTTGATTTGATGTGATTTGAAGTATCGACGATATCGATAATTGAACTTAAATATGCGGATGATAACGTCCGTGATGGCCAATACAGAGGCAGATCTTCAGGCAATTATTACCAATGCATTCAACCAGGCATACAGGAGAATCGGCCTAGAGGTCAACTCTTGCACCAACCCGCACCGGGTACTAATCCTCAAAGTCAAATGTTGTAACTGTGATAGGACATGTCCCTGCAGAATAAACATTATTCAATTGATTAGTAGAAGGATTAATTATTATATTATGGATCATGGTTATGAATAATACTACAAAAACTACTATCTTTATTATTGCTTATCTAATAAGAGGCTTATTCTGTAACTCGTAACGACTTCGTTGTTCAACGATTGTCGTTAGCCAACGACTTCTTCGACTCAGTAACTTTCGGTGGTCAAACGCAAAAGTGTCGTTGGATTACGATAGCCCAGTGGCCGTCGTTACAAGTACCTATAACGATCGCAGTTGCATACTGGGCAGTGTTTGTACTATATTTTACTGGCGATTTTGATTGATAATGGATCCTGAATTAGTATAAGCTGCTCATCTTGATGAAGTTGGCTGATAATTTTGTTAAGACAACAACTGAGGTTGTTCCATAAACATTTACGCAATACCCTGGAATTGCCAGAGGAATGTTTTTGTCAAATGTTTAGACTGGACGTCGAAATTGCTCAAAATATTTTCACCAAATTGTGGCATTTTCTGGAAAATGGTTCAAGGACTAGGACGACCAATTGTAAAGTTCTTCACCTGTTTCTTGTTCTTGGCACAAGGAAGTATTTCCAGTAACCACTTGACTCTACTCTCTACTCAATTTGCAGTATCATCACAAAGCAATAATGGGTATGTTAGCCGCTATATTCATGAGGTAGTAGGCTATATGCACTTGTAGACACTTTCGCGAACTTGTATAACCATTCGATTTCCTCAGAATGCTTATAAAGCAGCCGTTGTAACACATGGGTTTTTTTACAAAATTTGGTATTCCAGGAATAGCTGGTTGCGTCGACGGTAGTCATATCAAAATTGTTACACTAACGCATTTCCAACTTGGTCACACTGCTGTGGTCTTCATGAACATAAGGATTTTTTAAAGCATCAATTGTCAGCTATTTTGTGATGTAAATTTGAAGATCCTTGCCATAAATGCACGCTATCCAGGAAATATGAAACGAACTTGTAGTCGTTAAGTCGAGAACAACAACGAACTTTGCTACTGAATAGCTTTTCTAAAACTGTCCTTACCAAGTCAGTCGTTACAACGATATCGTTATACAGGGTGTTTCAGAAATGGTGTTACAAACTTCAATTGCAGAGTATTCATGAAAATAATTTAAAAAGTTCCTATGGATATAGGTCCGGAAACGCTTTGTTTCCAAGATACAGGGTGATGCGTTTTTCAAAAAAAAATAGTTTTTTATTAATAGTCCAAAAGAGCATTGGCCGATTTCAATAAAATTTTCACGGTTTATTTCAACCATTATCAGACATCTACTGGACTAATTAGATTTGATCCAGAATTCCCAGGGGCGTACCCAGCGACCAAGTCGGTTGTTTTTGTGCAGAAAAAAATATCAGTCTGCAGTTTTTGTACGATTTTTATTGATTATTCAGATAGAAACACTAAAAATACAACATTTTGGTCTTTTAAATTTTTCAATTATCTCGCTTTTTTTTCGCGGAAAAATTACAATACCATACCTCGGCATGTCTCTGAACTCCATAAGAAAAAATAAAAATGCTTAGGAATTGATTAAAAATTTATAGGAGTTTGTTGATTTATGAAAACAAAACAAAAAAAAACCTCAAATAGAATTTATGTCCTTGTCACTCAATGAATGGGTGATGTACCTTAATTCCTATGAATTTTTATCTTTCCTTATGGAGTCCAGAGACTTGCCGAGGTATGATATTGTAATTTTTCCGCGAAAGCGAAGCGAGATAATTGAAAAATTTAAGAGACAAAAATGTTGTATTTTTAGTGTGTCTGTCTGAATAATCAATAAAAATCGTACAAAAACTACAGAGTGATATTTTTTTCTGCACAAAAACAACCGACTTGGTTGCTGGGTACGCCCCTGGGAATTCTGGATCAAATCTAATTGGTCCAGTAGATGTCTAATAATGGTTGAAATAAACCGTGAAAATTTCATTGAAATCGGCTAAAGCTCTTTTGGGCTACTAATAAAAAACTATTTTATTTTGAAAAACGTATCACCCTGTATCTTGGAAACAAAGCGTTTCCGGAGATTGTGACCGGGTTTTGTGAATTTAAAAATTTAGTGCAAAGGGGCAAGTTTGATATCGTTGGTGTCACGGAAACGTAGTTGAATGAGGGTATATAGCATCGGATGTGGTTACGCCAGGCTACAAATTCTATAGGAAAGACTGATGAGGCTTGAGAAGAGGAGGTGGCATAGAAAATTTATGTTAGATCTGACTTACAGCGTGAATCTAGATTTCATGTATGTACCAGTTATACAAGAGTATAACAATGGCGTTGGGGGCTATATATCGTAAGGCAAATAATGTTATGGAAAGTGTGCGAGTCTATTGGATGCCCAGTTACCGGAGATTTTACCTCGTGATAATTATATTGTAGATGTTGGAGATATGGATATCAATATGATAAATGTTTTAAATCCAATTGATGAATTTTTTGATGTACATAATATGGTTTTTCTCAAGGTGATAGGTGAACCTACAAGAATCACTGACAATTGTACTACTCTATTGGATCCAATTTTTGTAAATAACGTTCGTAATGGTTAAGTTGTGTTTGCCGACTATTTCTAGCCATATTACACACATCATAAATTGCTGCCGCGAACGTGGTTATTTTCCTCAGTTTTGGAAAAAGTCAGTGATTAGTCCCATTCCTCAAAAAAAAAATCCAAGTAGTATAAATGAGCTACGTCCGATAAGTCTTCTTCCTGTTATATCCAAAAATATTGAAAAAGGTTGTTCATTTGCAGGTTGCAGAGTGTGTATTCGAATAGTCATGGTTTGATCCCGACACATTAGTCTGGTATTAGATAGAATCATAGCACAACCTCTGCACTATTAAATGTGACTGACACTATCTATTATGGCAGCCCTTAACAGAAAGCTGCAGCTGTAATATTATTAGATTATTCAAAGGCATTTGATGTAATTGATCACGCACTTTTATGTGCTAAGTTGTTATTTCATGGGTTTGATGAGTTTTCAGTTTCATTTGTTAAATTTTATCTGTCTAACAGAAGACCAGATGGTTCGAATTGGGAAAAACATTTCACAACCTGAACTCAGTAATCTCAGGAGTGCCTCCAAGGGTCAATATTGGGCCCCCTTCTCTATGTTGTGTATACATCAGATACAGATATGTTTTCTATTCCATTGCATTAACATATCCAAGCCTATGCTGATGATACTCAGTACTTATAGTTCCAGCAAATCTTGCTTTTATAATTTTGTTAAATTATATGCAATGCGCTTGATCCGAGATGTTCTTGGCTTTGTTATTTTGTAGTTAGGATTGCTTTGCTTTGTAATTTTCGGGATGTAATTGAATAAGTGGTAGAATGGCCCTGTGTGGCTAAACTTCGCCAGCTGCGTCCTTTTTGATGCGTATATACATTTACATATATCGTTACCTATTCATGTACGCTGTATGTGCAATAAAGACGTTAATTATTATTATTATTAATCGAAGTCTCGTAACGTACAACCTATATAAATAAGCAGTATTCGTTAATTATCTATCTTATCTGAGTCAACTCAAAACAGGGATGTCATAACGTAATTTGTGAAAATTTATTAAAGTTAAGGCTAACTCGGTAGATTCTGCTTCGGCTGATTTCTTTGATACACCGAAGGGCTTAACTTGAACTGACATTGCCTATTGTATAGGGCGGTCAGTAGTTTACGTTTTCTGGAAACGGCGATTTTTGAAATGTTTTATTATTTATGTTCCGATCAAAAGTAATGTCTAAATAAAACTCTGTGATTCGTTCCAACAACCAAACTCAAGTTACGAAACTTTTTTCATTAGTTTCAAATCAGCGATCTTCATGATGCCCTTCGCTTCGAGGTTTTCACAATCAGTCATCATCCAATTTTTGAGCTCTTTTCTGTCTTGAGGTGTTTCATAGACACTCTCCAGAGTCCACAATAGTAAAGGGGTAAGGTCTGGCGACTTTCTTCGGATATATTTTTTCACAATCCAGTTCAAAATTTCAATACATAATACAACTTAAAAATCATCACTGTAAAAATTACTTAAAAGTAGGTACCTACCTATACAATAAATTCTCAATAGAGTCAGGATGAACTCTTTTGTTCCTGAAGCCGACCGGATTTTGTTAAAAAACTACCAAAATTTAAAATAAAAGTTAAGGACTCCTCATTAAACTTTTTAAAGGATACGCAAACGTAAATTCAATGAAAATTTAGCAAAAAATCAACTTTCTACAAACATATTTGCTAAATAAGCAATAAAAACCCATTAAAATTGGATACCACACCATAAACAAATTATAGGAAAATAATTGTTATGGGGTCAATATACCAACAACATGTTTTCATTAGTACCCTGACCTTCCATCTAACCCAAAACTACCGCATTTCAATTGTAAACAGTTTAAAATAATTAATATATAAAAGCTGCATCAAGAAACTATTTGAAATTAGTACTTAGCTACCTAAAAAATGTTGCCAAATAAGACTACTTGGTTTTTAGTTCTAACAGTTGCAGTTAGTCTCGTTCTATCAGCTCCAGCTGATAAAAAAGCCAAGTGTAAAGGGCTCACTGTATCACCTTCAGAGCAGTCCTGTTTATTAGGGCATATGCTCGAAGTGCTCACTCAGCTTGTGAACAACCAAAAGCAACCAATTTGTTTGAAAAATGTAGACAAGTGTAAACATTGCAAGTCTCAGAGAAGTATTGATTCTGATTCCGAGGAAAGCAATGAAGGCTCTCATGTGACTACAACGGAAAAAAATAGTTCTGATGCTAGTGAAGACAATTCAGAATCATCACCAGAAGAAAGCCACAAGAATTCGGAGCAGTCTTCACAATCGGACGAACATTCATCTGACTTAAGTCAAGTTGGAATCACAACTGAAAATTCTGACCAAGATTCTTCTAGCTCAAGTGAAGAATCAAGTGATTCAAATAGCAAATCATCTAGTGAAGAAGAGTCAAGTGAGTCCAGTAAAAAAGAGTCAAGTGAGTCCACTGAAAAAGAGTCAAGTGAGTCCAGTGAAGAAGATACAAATGAATCCAATGAAGAACATCCAAATAAATCCAATGAAGAACATCTAAATAAATCCAATGAAGAACATCCAAAGGAATCCCATATAGAACATCCAAATAACCCCAATAATGAAGAACATCCAAAGGAATCCCATATAGAACATCCACATGAGTCCAGTGAGGAAGGTTCAAATGAAGATGAGTCAAGTCAAGAATATTCAAGTTCACAGGAATCTGAAGAATCTTCCCCTAGCTTACCGGAGCATTCTAAAGAACCTCAGTTACTTCTGATGCCTGCTATACTAGAAGATGGTAAATTGGTGCGATTGACAGTAGCAGATTTAGCCAAATACAACAAGGAAACTTGAAGTGCTAATTAACTGAGTATAGGAATTAAGTTGTTTTTATAATTTTTATTGCTGGTTAATTTTTGTTCAAATAAAAATTTAACTCAACCTTTGGTAATCAATGTTTATAGGAGTGCTTGCTGACTATTTCATTACTTCAGTCAGGTTTCCGTAAACCTAATCCATACTATGATTAGAACTGTACAGACAAAAGTTGGTTGTCTCCGGGTATTAAAATATTAAAAATGCTCCACACGATCGAAATTACTTATAATACTTTGTGCCAAGTGCTTTAGGGACCGACAAGTGAAAGTTTGTTAATGTCTAGCAGCATTGACATGATTTCTAGCCTTTTTAAATGCAGCTTATATGAAACTTACACCCTTGAAGTTTCTAGGTTTGTATATTGACACAATAAATGGTCATTTTATGAGCACATTGTAACGTTTTTGATGAACTATTACCTTCTCCCGTAAATTGATACTTCCAAGGATATTTCCAATTATTCTAACAAAAAAATCAACAAACAAATTTAATGTATTATTTTAAATTTTCTTATACACTCTTAGCATGCGTCTTGCTATCTCTATATTTAACCCTTAGTCCTAATTTATTATGAACTTCTTTCAGGGTAACTTCGGCTATTTCTGAAGCTTTTTCGCCACCTTCCGCTAAAACACTCAACAAATAACCCTTATCGTCCAAATATTGGGCAATGGATTCTTGAATTGGCTTAATATAGGCTACTATAGCGTCAGCAGCAACAAACTTGTATCTTAAAAACAAACAAATGAGTTATTGAAGACAATATTTTGTGTAAATGAAACTCACCTTCCTGTGTCTAGATGTTCGGCTTCTTTGCAAATTTGTTCAACAGTTTTGCCTGTAGCAAATGAATGAATACTGATTAAATTTGATACTCCTGGGCGGTTTTCTGGATCAAAAGTAACCTACACATAATATTTTAACAGCCAAAAAGACAATAAATAGCTATAATTACCTCTGAAGTAAAATCTGTCACAGCTTTTTTAATATTCCTAACAATTGTATCGGGAGTATCTGTAAGACAAATTCTACTTTTCTCATCAGGATCTGATTTAGACATCTTTTTTAAGGGATCTCTTAAGCTTTTTATTCTACTATATTCGTTTGCTAAAAAAATCGTTTAAAATATTGTTTTTTTTTTTCAAGATTTAGTCTACATACATATCTTAAGCGTATGTGGCATAGGAAAAGTCTGTCCAAATCTATTATTAAAAATCTTAGCTAACTCTTGACATAATTGTATATGCTGTAACTGATCTTCACCCACAGGAACATGGGTTGCCCTAAAATAAAATGTAGAGACTTGTTTTTAGAATATGAAATTTTCAATTATTGATTGAATCAGAATGTTTTCTCAACTGCTAGTGCTTGTCTTGTACAGGGTGGACCAATTTGGACAGTTTTAATGGGAAAAGTAAATTTCTGAGTGAGTTTCAATAAAATTAACACTCAACTCTGGGGTTCAAATTTCATGAAATATTTATTGGTGCAAACCCCATTTTGATATCTTCAACCGTTTTGACTTATAAGGCGTTTCTGTGGCAATACTCTGAGAGCTTCAGAACGGAAAAAAATATTTACCTAATAAACTTCCTTTAAAAATTAGAAGACTCAGCACTGAAAGGGGGTTACGTATAGAGGTAAAGGAATTCCTGACAGGTAAAGTGTATTACAGTTTGAACTACATAGTTCTTTAACGATGTGACGTTTTACGTATTTTGAACATTCTTGCTCTTAGCCTAGTCACTCTTTTATTGTAAAGTTTCAGTTTTTTATATTTTTTTGTAATGTTCTATGGAAACTAATATTCTTAGATTCTTTGCAGTCAAGAAAACACACTTTGTCTATTGCAAAACAAAACTATTTGACTGAATTTGGTGAAATAAAAGGTCCTCACTTATACAACAAAATATCAGCAGCTTGAAGAACAGGATAAACAAATAGCCCCAACGGTATATTTTTCAAATTTGCAGATTTTTCCTTGTATTGCGGCAAATGAGCTAATCGTGCCATTGTAGATATACATCCCAAACACCAGCATAGTTCCGTGTGAGCAGATACCATTGATTGTTGAAACAAAATTACTTTACTTGGATCCAAACCACAGCCTAATAATGTTGCCGTTAGCTCTAATATGTTTCTAGATAATTTTTTTGGATCCTTAAATGAACCAGTATTATTATATTGGCTTTTAAAATATGATTTCTTACATGGGGCAAAGTTATTGAGTGTAAATCGACAATGCTCAGTATAAGATCTTCGTTTTGATCTTGTAATTTAATCCATTGCGAAATAGCTCCTAAATAATTCCCTAAATGTATTGAACCAGTAGGTTGTATGCCTGAAAATACTCTTGGAGGATATGGTTCTTCACATGTTAACTAAAAAAAAACATTGTCATTGATTTATTGTGTGTAATTATAGATTGCCAACCTTTTTTAATGAGTAGTATCTTTTATTTGTGCAAATTAGTCTCGGTATTCGTCTGGAAATCATGATTTCTTTTATTTCTGAAAAAAGTAGTTTATGTTTGTTTACAACACATTATCAGTTCACAAATAAGTAGGGTTATGGTCTTTCCGTATGAAGTTGTTATATATGCGTCCTTTATTATTATCATTAATAATGAGATAAAAAGAGATGGAAACTGGTATGCACCAACTTCACTTCTAAAGATATTTGTCAAATAAACGTCAAATGATGTCACAAGAAGACAGATCACAGCAGTCTGTCAGTGTCCCACTCAGTCAGTTCTCTTTTTTTGAGAACGACCACAAAAAGAGCCAATAAAATCTGAAACTATCTTTTTATTATTCTATAACTCACTTAAATCAATTTTTAATAAAAACCACCTAAAGTGAAAGTGTATTATCGAATAATGCCAAACACCAAATAGCTGCAGTTTTCAAACAACCCATAGAGAAAATACCAAATCAATAATTTTCCATCAATTTGTGTGAGGCTATTTTTAAACAATGGAGGCCCTTATTCCGGTTATCAATAAACTCCAAGACGTATTTAATACCGTTGGATCTGATGCTATCCATTTACCGCAAATCGTTGTACTGGGATCCCAGGTAAATGTGATAATTTTATGTTTTTTCAATTGGTGACATAATAACCTTTTTAAAATTAGGGTTTAGGACCTCCCCTAGTGGTTTATGTATCTTCTGTGTGTAAAAGATAACTTGAATTGGCTTATGAAAATCAGCTAGAGTGCATAAAGTTATAGATTCATTGTTTTGACCCCTAGTTTTACCATGTCCATTGTTCTTTGTTTCTCTATCTTATGTATCTGATCACAGATCCGTTTATATTGATATATTGATATATTCTTTCTATCTATTTTAGAGTTCAGGAAAAAGTTCAGTAATAGAAAGTCTAGTAGGGAAAAGTTTCCTGCCAAGGGGCACAGGAATTGTTACAAGACGACCACTGATTTTACAGTTAGTCTATTGCCCAAAAGAGGATAAGGACCATAGAAATGCCAAAGATGGTAAGTAATGTATTGATGTGCTTGTGGCATATTAAATTGAATCAAGATATGCATTCCTGTATGCGTTGTTCCCGTTGGGAACTTGTTTTATTGACTGGTTCAAAAAAACAGTTAATGAAAATTCCGAGGAAAATTCCAAATACTAAAATTGCACATAGTTATAGTTATAGTTATATATAAAAATGTAGGTAGGTGTGCTGTTGTATTTCATCCAGTAATTATGTTATTTTATTCCTTTATGTTCTTTGGAACATTTAGTAAATTTTTCATGGGATGTAAGAGTTTGTTCTACCTGCAGTACCTGCCATCTGAATAGAGCCCTAATCTGCCAAATCCTAGTCAGACATATCTGAACAAACCATTATTTGTAGAGCTACGACTGTTAAAGCTGACATTTTCACTAATATTAGAAACAGCTACTATGATATGTGAAAGATATAGGTACATTCTCCTGAAATAACCAAAGATCATATCACAGAGTACCACTGCCAGTATCAAAAAGTACCATAGTTGAAAAATCTATCTTACAATCATCTATCACTACAACTGAGTAAGGTTAAATTTACCAAGATTTTTTTGAAAAACTTGAAAACCCATTAGTTGTAAATCTCTACTACACATTGGAGGATTTTTAAGATTCAATCTTTAAGCTGGATTCAGAGCTTCTCTGAGACTTAAGACTAAACCAAAACACTTTAAAAAAAAAAAAAAAACACCATGTAAATCAATAGGGACGATAATTGATAGTGCTACATCCGGCCGTGAAATGATCCAAATTTATTTCTTACATTAGGGCTTAAGTTTTCGTTAAGGATTGCAAGGTTTCGTAAGCAGCGGACCAAGAAACTGACTTCAGGCATCAGTATTTTGATTGTTTTTGTTTTATTATTTCTGTATAGTTCAATTCCCTTTCTAGTACGGGATACGAGGCCTATTTCATCAAATCATTTTACACCGTCTTGCATTGTTATCATCAGTTAGATAACATGATGCTGAAACGCACCTGTACGGGGAAATACATGGGAGTGGGGGATTTCGCTGAAAAAAAATTTCCAGAAAATGTCGTCATAAACAGGGAAAATATATAATTATACACCGTCTTGCATTTATTTATTGAGTTAATTTGTACACAAACAAAATTGGATCAACACATGCAAGACGTTTTCATGGAGGTTTTGGGGTTGTTATATTGGATAGAAATTGTCAATTTTTCAGAGGGGTGAAATATCATTTCACACCACTTCATTATTGATTTAGATTAAAGCTTGAATGTAGAATAGCCACTGGATACTGATGCAAGACGTCCTGTGGAGGGATAACGGACTGCAAGACGGAGGTCAATGTGTTGTCTTATGAAGGAGTGAGAAATCATTTTACACCGTCTTGCACTGATACTAATGGGAAAAACAGAACACATTGATAACATTTTAAAAAATACAAGACGTTCTAAATGGAAAGAAAGGACTGCAAGACGGTGATGAAGTTGACTAATTTTGACGGGGGTAAATCCATCAGGTACAAATGTGAATACTACTCCAAATTACAAATTACGCACAATAATTTTAGATATTTTTGCTTTTACCACGTAGAATAATTCTATTTTGCAAAATTCTCTTAATATGTATATTTGAATGACTCTACGGACATCAAAAAAAAAAGGTTGAAAATTGTTCTTTTTCTGACAGCTTATAATCATTTTATTTTTTTTTTGAGGTGGATATGTCATAACACCTAACGGATTGTAAGTAGGTATTAGGTAAATTTGAGAAATTTGATTTTAAAGCAGCAAAAAAATGATCTGCCTGGAATTGTAAACAGAAATTATAATTCCTGTATTCAGCAGACTCCCCTGTTGAGCTGCTATGTCAACTGTCCTTTTCCATCTGTATGATTTAGAAAAGAATGAACAGTGAACGGTTCAGTAAATAACTCAAAAGTTCAGTAAAAAAAGAAAACGGATTTATTAACTTTTTTCCCCGAAAAAACGTCTTGGACTGATGTATTACCATTTTTTAACATATATTCTTCCGGCGGACATAAGCATGAAATGGTGTAAAATAAATTTTCACTCCCTCATGAGACAACGCATTGACATCCGTCTTGCAGCCCGTTATCCCTCCACAGGACGTCTTGTATCAGTATCCAGTAGCTATTCTACATTCAAGCTTTAATCTAAATCAACAATGGAGTGGTGTAAAATGATTTTCCACCCCTCTCACAAATTGACAATTTCCATCTTCTATTGCAACCCTAAAACCCCCATAAAAACGTCTTGCATGTGGTAATTCAATTTTGTTTGTGTACAAACTGACTCAATAAATAAATGCAAGACGGTGTATAATTATATATTTTCCTAATTTATGACGACATTTTCTGAAACATTTTTTTCAGCGAAATCCCCCACTCCCATCTATTTCCCTGCACAAGTGCGTTTCAGTACCATTTTATCTAACTGATGATAACAATGCAAGACGGTGTAAAATGATTTGATGAAATAGGCCTCGTATCCCGTACTATTCAGTTCAGTTGATTGAAATACATATTTGTAACCAAATATAATTTGGGTATTATTTAAATGTTTGCATTGCTTTGGGCTTAAATAAATAGAAAATATGCTTTCAAAATATGTAGACTGTTTTGTATTTTATTTTTGATATCATTGTTTATGTACACAGGTGATCAAAATGATATCAAAAATAAAAAAAACACCTGGTATTTACATATTTCTTAAGTTTTACTCCGTAAGTCCTATGTTATTGAAGTTCTGAGTGGGCCTTTAGGTAGCTAAATTGTCAATTTTTGCCTTTAGTTCATTAATTTTTACTGTATTATTTTAAGGAATAAATTAAACGTGTTTTTTTCAAGAATATTTGACATAGGTACCTATTTTCCTACTTGGTGTGATTGACAAATTCTACCCCTCCTGTCTTGGAGGCTTGCCCCCCTAATGATTTTTCTAAAATGAGAAACTACCCCGTGTGATATAGTCCAACAAATACCATTTTAAAGTCACGTGATTTTTCTCTATCCTTGTTGAATACATCACAAACAGCGGTGATAGTAAAATTGACAAAAAAATTGCTGTCTAATTATTGTTCATAATATTCTTACCTGAAATAGAATCCGTCACTGTCATCAATTAGTTTGTCAACGTTATTTTCGAAAATAATACAACGAGCAAACACAGCTAATAATTTTGACTATATTAACCTTTTTCCAACTGGAAAAGAAGCAAATAGAAAACGGGTACCCAATTCAAGTTCAGAATGTATTACAAGGGGCAGCAGAAGCGACAAAAGTGAGTCTCGCAACAATTGCAAGTATTAAAATTCTCATCTGATTGGTCAATACTACTTCAGAAACGCGTTTGTAAAATGCTAGTGGGAACATATATTAAAATTCAATAGTAATTACCCACCAGTAGCTTTTTGTAGGTGATATCAACGGCATAATCAATGGACATACGTTTTTTGCCACCAGTATCACCTGACTTTTAAATGGTATTTGTCGGACTATACCTCCTTTGAAAGGTTTTCTATTCCTTATTAGAGGCGCGACCATTTCATTTCAGCTACAATATAGAACATGATCACTTGACTCTTCATCTGGAAAGCACAAAAACAATTTTGCTTGGCAAAGTTGAAGAGCCTTCAGCCATTTTATTAAAGTTTCATTAGGCTGAATTCACTTGAAATTACGTTGTGCAACTGACACCCAACAGCAAATCATAATTCAACCATTTCTCGCCAGTATTCGGTAGTGCCCCACTTCTACACTTACCTTTAATAGTATAATTGTGTAACAAATGAGATCCTAACCTATTATGGTGGACGGCTTCCCGGGGGGACACCAATTACCAAAAAGAAATAAACCATGATTTGATGCCCTGGATATTAGTGAAAAGCAACATCAATTGTTAAGTGGAAGTTATTGAAAACATCTACAGCCAAATGCTTTAAGTTTACAGAAATTGTATTATTGTTATTGTAATGAATGATTTAAAAAATAAACGATTTTCAAAAAAAAAAGTCTAGTACCAAACATGCTCAACTAGAAGTAGCTTACCAAAATTCTCATTTGAAGGGCAATTAGGATCATAGCTTGGGTAATTATTATTTTTTTAATAGCTTACTCCTCCACAATAGTCTACTGCTGAATGACCAATATGAAAATAGATAAGAAAAGAAAGGTACAATATCTTGTTTACATTACCCTGGTCCCTTTTTTTCTTACTTCAGTGATGATTCATCAATTAGGTATAATAATATTGAGATAAACAAATCCTTCCATCTTTATTCGCTGAAATGCACAAAATACCAATTTCAGATTGTTTCGAAAATGTGATGAAAAACCTTTTGAGAATGATCATTATTCGAGTGGCAAAAATTGCCAAAACTACTTAGTGCAAAACAATTATCATTTTTTTATGTAGGTACCCACCTCGGTACCTACTGTATACTTATTATGCATCAGATAATATGTACTGGTATTTCTATGTAGATATGTAACTTTTCAATCCATCCACGCTGACCAAATATATGTCCAATTCAACGATGTCAAATGGACGCTTCATAGACGTCTTAATACAGGGTATTTTTTCTGAATGGGTCATATTGGGTTTTACATAATAACTTTTGAACCTGTTCTGTTGGTTCATGTAATAGTCAAATAAACGTCCACTACGTGACGTCACAAACAAGTAATATTTTGCAGCCTCTCTCGGACATCAAATTTTGGTTAATCAACGTAAATCTAGGTATTTAAAATAGACGTCATAACGACTAATCTTTGCTGCTTGAGATGTTTGTTGGAATAAGAAAGAAGACCTGCTGGAAAACATCGTTCAGACGACTTTTTCGCAAATCTGTTTTTGTATTAAAATTATATTCGGTAACATCCAATGTTCTCTATCTTAGGCCCAATTTATTAATCTTGAGGTAAACTTGCTGGTAACTATTTGCAAGATAAATTTACAGATCTATAATCCTGTTGTTCACTAGATAATTGGTTGACCAATGAGATACAAATTGCGTTTTTATTTGCCAGATTGCATTACCTGGCATTAGAAAGCGAATAAACCAGCTCTTATATGTATTAAGAGGCTCTTGAAGAACCGGGAATAGACAAAAATTTGGGAATTGAAAGGCGAAACTCTCAAAAACCGTAAACAATAGAGATTTCGGTAAAGTACCATTTTGAAGCACTATTGAGAGCTACACTACAATTAGAGGTAACTTTGTTCCGGTAACGCTTTTGGTTACTGAGATATTCAGGTTTGAAGATTTGCAAATTAAAATTCAAATGGGGTACACCCTTAGGAAAAAGTACCAAAAAACTGAAAATTTTTATTTTTGGATTTTTCTCAATTCTGACTTTTTAAATAGAGCGATAAAGCGAGACCAAATTAGTCAGAAACAACTCTAACATCAGTAACATTCAAAAATTTCGATGAGAAAAAAAATCCAAAAAGGAAATCTAATTTTTGGCTAACATTTTTTGGAATCTTGACATGAATAATTGCTCATATTTTCAATGATATTTGAGAAAATTGCCTACAATTATGCATCATTAAAAAGAGTATTAAATTTTCTATAAGCCCTGCAAAATTGGTTTTTGTAACTTGTGAAGTTTCTGGGATATTGAGCTTCAAAGTTGAAATTTGGTCGACATTTTATCCAAAACTTCAAACTCGATTTTCTCGGAAACCTTAAACGACAGAGAGTTCAATAGAGTAGGTACTATTACTATTATACTACTACTATTTAATGCTAGTCAAAATTACTAGTTTTCAAAATGTGCTTACTTTTAAACACCAATATCTCGAAAACTAATCGTAGGTACAATTTAGGATTTTTCTATAAGACTGTAAAGGGAAAGCAACCACCTATCCAACAATGTACAACACAAGGTAGGTTCTTATTTTTAAAAAATACGGTATGGTAGCTACTCCCTAAGGGGGGAGGCGGGGTGACTCAAAAAGTGCTTCATTATGGTTCCCCTTCAATTCCCCGATACATATTTGAGATCTTCCTGATATTATTTTTTGTCTAAGAAATATTCCCGATTGCTACTTTTCAAATTGTCACCCTGTATGTGGTTTGCAGGTATCTTTTCTTTTCTTCTTGGTCTATCTATTTTTTAATTCCTGTAACTTTTTATGCTAGAAAGTTGCTTTTTAGTTGAATTTTACTTCCTTTTTTCTGGTCTGTGAGCTTCAATACCCTGGTGGCATCTTATTTTGTGATAAACACTACTGGTGTCAAGTTTTCGTAGCCTTATTAGTATTAGCTCTTCTATATGTTGTTCTCAGGCCTTTTGGTTAGCGGAAGCTCAAGTCCAACATTTGGGCTTTATGTGAATAGAGTCTACATGTGACTATGCCTGTCATTACAAGGACTATAAGTTGTGAATATTTCTCCTTTCATAAGTTAAATGTTTAAAAATATATAACATCACAATCAAAAACCAAATTAGTATCAAAATAAATAAAATGCAGAGATTATTATTAAAAAATGTGTTAATCACCAACCTTATTATTAATATACTATACGTCCACACAAACCACATCCAGTGATAGAATTTGAGGTAGAGAATAATTGCCATAGAGAGGTTATCATATCATTTGCTTATTAGTATTATGATTTCAAATTTTGCAATCATAGAGAACTTGAGCCGATATTATTAATGATTGATTGGGGCAGTGTTCTTGTAAATGATGACTCGGAGGAATTAAATCAGCCATTTGATGATGACCAATAGACTCCATAAATTAACAACTTCTTTAAATAGGAATAAAATTCCCATTTTTCCAAAAGAACTAATCTTTTTAAGACTGGCAAATGCTGTGTTAAACAAATCGAATGTAGATATACGTATATATTTTCAATATTGGATTGGAAAGTCAAATTAAATCTGTCTGGTGATTGTTTTATTATTGGTTTTTCTTGTGTGTAAACATCACCACATGTGGATATATTTTTTCAAATATAAATTACCTACTCTACAGATTTTTATTACAATATGATTGATTTGCTCTACACATAATTAAATTGTTAGACTAGAATTATTGTACTGTAAAATGTCCCTAGATAAAATTCTATTCTATTCTTAATTTTTTTCCAGGAACAGTCGAAGTTGATGACTGGGGCACTTTTCTGCACACTAAAGACAAAATATTCAGAGACTTTGAAAAAATCCGTATGGAAATTGAAGAAGAAACCAATCGAATTGCTGGTAGCAATAAAGGAATCTGTCCAGAACCTATTAATCTTAAAATATTCTCAACCAAAGTGGTTAATCTTACTTTAGTAGACTTACCTGGTATCACAAAGGTAAGCAATCATTATTATTAATTTTAAAAAAATCAATACAATAAATTAATTAATTAGGTTCCTGTTGGAGACCAACCTCCAGATATTGAACGTCAAATCCGCGAATTAGTTATAAAATACATCGCCAATCCCAACTCAATTATATTGGCTGTGGTTACAGCCAACACTGACATGGCAACATCAGAAAGTTTGTCCATTGCCAAAGATGTGGACCCGGATGGTAGAAGAACATTGGCTGTAGTAACTAAACTTGACTTGATGGACGCTGGCACTGATGCAATTGATATTTTATGCGGCCGTGTTATACCCGTTAAACTTGGCATTATTGGTGTAGTTAATAGATCTCAACAGGATATAATGAACAATAAAACTATAAAGGATTCTTTGAAAGATGAAGCCTCATTTCTACAAACAAAATATCCTACTTTAGCGGCTAGAAATGGTACTCCGTATTTAGCAAAGACGTTGAACAGATTGTTGATGCATCATATTAGAGATTGTCTGCCCGATCTTAAAACTAGAGTCAATTTAATGATGTCACAATTTCAATCCTTGCTTAGCTCTTATGGGGAAGATATTTCAGATAAAAGCAAAACGTTATTGCAAATAATAACAAAATTCGCCTCGGCTTATTGTTCAACTATTGAAGGAACTTCCAGGAACATTGAAACTACAGAACTGTGTGGTGGTGCAAGGATTTGCTATATTTTCCATGAAACTTTTGGAAGAACTTTAGATCATATACATCCTCTAGCAGGATTGACTAAAATGGATATTCTTACAGCAATAAGGAATGCGAATGGACCACGCCCTGCGCTATTTGTGCCTGAAGTTTCTTTTGAGTTACTTGTCAAGAGGCAAATTAGAAGACTAGAAGAGCCTTCACTTAGGTGTGTAGAGTTGATTCATGAAGAAATGCAAAGGATTATTCAGGTAATATTTTTGTAATGGCGTTTTTAATGTTTTAATATAATATTTATAGCATTGTGGTAATGAAGTGCAACAAGAAATGCTCCGTTTTCCAAAACTGTACGATTCTATAGTAGACGTAGTTACTCAAGTATTAAGACGTCGTTTGCCTACAACCAATTCGATGGTTGAAAATTTGGTGGCCATAGAATTAGCTTATATAAACACAAAACATCCTGATTTTTATAAAGACGTGGCCGCTGTGCCTCCGACGATGATCAAATCTGGAGACCAATCTTCTAGACCTGCCAATAGACCAAAAAGTTTGTACGGGAAACCTGCTATGGTGCAACAACAAGCTTATCCTGAACCTACAGAATTGGTTAGTATTTTTTTTTTTTTTTTAATTTATTTTGGTTTTTTTCAACCCTTATATTCTTGAACAGAGTGCTCAATGGGGTTGAAACAAGCCCCAATGTCTTTTTTTTCTAGAGGTTTAACAGAGCTTCGGCCAATACTGATCCAGCAGATTTTTTTAATTATTTATTTCGAATATTACCGGTGTCTAGCTATAATGACTTCATGAATGTTGTTCAGGTAGAGAAAGTGTATTTTTTTTTGTTTCTGAGTGGTTTTTATAAAAATATGCACTTATTAACCAATATCATTCATGGGTTGTGAGGAATCGCGTTTTGAGATTCTTGTTATTGTCCAACAGTGTATCAAAAGTAAAGTTTAGAGCCTATTTGTTCTTAACTATGGTATGAGCGACTTGACATGTCTTTGTTGGGTGGATACATCCACTAATAGGCTAGGAAATACTGTAACAATTCCAGGTCAAATTGAGGCACAAATACATAGTTATTGATCTTTGGAATTGGATTTAGCAAGAATTAATGTTTTGCCTCCTTTCTAAGGTTTTGAAAAAGTTAATAGTTGAACCAGAGATGACTGGGAACCTATTAATTTTTTTTTTTTTCAGAAATAGTTTTTTCTACCAACAAAAGTTCAGTTGCAACTTATTTGTTTTAGGCCTCTACACCACAAGGCTATAGGTCTGTTTTCACAGAAATTACAAACCAGTCAGAGCGAATTTCATTGGTGGAAAATAGTCAGGAAGCTGGTTGTTGGCGATCTGGACCAATCAAAAACGCTCCGACTCGTTTGTGATTTCTGTGGAATCAGAGGCCTTTTACCTATCTAATCAATGATTAAACAGTTTGTTTTAAGGTCCCCGCAGCTCGCATTCTTTCTGAATTTCAATACTTTTTGAATGTTTCCATTGCTATAAAAATTATATCAATATTGTAGGAACTATCAATGGAATTATGCAATGATGCCGTTAATAAGTCGCTCGCCTGTTTGTTTTTTGCCTCTAATTTACTTTTGACACAATTTGCATTCCTTTCACCAATTTGAAACCAATCTTCCTTCAAAAAAATATAATTTAATTCTAACCTTGCTTTGGTCCTTTATACTGTTTTGTTTTAACCCAAACTAACTCCCAATTCCAGATTAGACACGGGCGTAGTAGATCCTTCTTTACCAATATGTTCACATTACAAGACAGAAAGGATGAGGTAATTTTCGTAAAATCACATCCAATCATCAATAATTTTATCGTCTCTTCATTTCATCCATCAAAAATTTACCAAAAGTCCAAATTTTTTGCAGTCAAGATCCAACAGTAACTCTCAGCTAAACGACGACGCTACAACCTGGGTATCAAATCTAACTTCCCAACAAAACGGCTTAAAGGAAAATGATTTGAATCACACCAATAAAGTTTTCGAGAGTCAAGCGGAGCACGATTTAAGATCAGTATTAAGCCCCGATAAACCTGTCAACCTATTGCCTCAGGTTCCTGTGGATGGTCGAAGTTATAGGAACTTATCGGCCAACGAGGAGCACGACTGTGAAATTATTGAACGTCTTATCAAATCGTATTTTTATATTGTGAGGAAATCTATACAGGATACGGTGCCCAAAGCCATAATGCATTTTCTAGTTAATTTTGTTAAGGATAATCTACAATCTGAGTTGGTAACTTGTTTGTATAAGGCTGATAATGCAGATCAATTATTAGATGAGTCTGAGCATATTGCCCAGAGACGTAAGGAGGCTGGTGATATGTTGAAGGTAAGAACCTGGTAGATTGAACCTTGGAAAATCCTTGAACTTTCCACTATCCCTGGTCTGTCCTGCGTCCTGTTTGTTCATACCATAAATTTTTTAAAAAAATATGTTTTTTAGGCATTGCAAAGAGCGGCTCACATAATAAGTGAAATAAGAGAGACGCACATGTGGTAGGAAACCCAAAGACTATTAGTTGATAATTTTTAGTAGTTTTTTAAAATTGTGAAATAACAATTAGGGCCTCATTCGATTACCAGTCGAAAGAAGCCATTTGGGTCGTTTCAATCAAACATACTGAGGAAAAATATAGTCTTTAGGAGAAGGTTGGAACAAACCCATCAATGTTTGTTTTCTTGCACTAGTTACAAATACTTATTTGAATTTTTTTGCCATTTCTGATTGTTATTAAATTAAAATAAACTTAGGACAATTTAAGTTTTTTATTTTTCATTTTCCAAAATTACCCAAAAAAAAATACAATTATTTTTGCATCTCAAGAATTTCGAGACTCCAACTTAGTATCTATAATGGTCAGGCTTGTAGGGTCCATTGAGTGGTACTCCAATATACTTCGCCTGTTCTGGTGAAAGTTTCGTAAGTTTAACGGCCAAATGATCCAAGTGTAATCTGGCAACTTCCTCGTCCAAAGATTTAGGCAACACATGAACTCCCACAGAATATTCTCCAGGTTTAGTCCAGAGCTCAATCTGAGCCAAGCATTGATTGGTAAAGCTATTCGACATTACAAATGAAGCATGCCCAGTGGCACAGCCCAAGTTAACCAAACGTCCTTCTGCCAAAACAATAATGTGATTGCCATTTTCAAGTTCGTATCTATCAACTTGGGGTTTAATGTTAACTTTAGATTTGTGATTTTTCTCCAGCCAGGCCACATCAACTTCACAATCGAAATGACCGATATTACAGACAATCGAGTCATTTTTCATGTTTAATAAATGTTGACTTTTAATTATATCTTTATTTCCTGTTGTTGTAACGAAAATTTGTCCTTCTTTGCTAGCCTCTTCCATTGTAGTGACTTCATAGCCTTCCATGGCGGCTTGAAGAGCACAAATTGGATCGATTTCGGTAATAAGTACTCTAGCACCAAAGGCCCTAAGTGATTGGGCGCTACCTTTGCCTACATCGCCGTAACCTGCTACCACAGCTACTTTACCAGCGATCATTACGTCAGTGGCGCGTTTGATGCCATCTATTAATGATTCACGACAACCATATAAATTGTCAAATTTGCTCTTAGTTACTGAATCATTGACATTTATCGCGGGAACTGTTAATTTTCCTTCTTTAACCATTTTGTACAAATTATGAACACCTGTGGTGGTCTCTTCGCTGAGTCCTTTGCATCCTTTCAAGTATTCGGGATATTTTTGATGGACCAGGTTGGTTAGATCACCACCATCGTCCAAAATAAGGTTGAACGGTTTGCCATTTGGGAAAACTAGGGTTTGTTCGATGCACCAGAGGAATTCCTCGTCGGTTTCGCCTTTCCAGGCGTAAACGGCAATGCCTTTTTTGGCTAACGCTGCTGCGGCATGGTCTTGCGTACTGAAGATGTTTGAACTGGACCATTGGACCTGAAAATAATAATAATGTTTATCAAAACATAAAAGGGCACAATTAACTTTTTTTTGTCATTTTGAAGATATTTCAGAAGATGTGCCTAAGGGGATTTTATTGAAAAAAAAAAAAATTTAAAAATTATTTTGCTTTGGTTAAATTTGGACTCTGGGCCCTTGTAGGTATAGCAATGGATAGCTATAGTAATTATATGACTGGCCGATATATCAGAACTTATTTGGCAATTTTGTGTTTTCTACTAAACTGATAGAGCATTCCAGAAAGTCCGCATTCCTAGTTCAAAACTCAAAGCACTAGTAATAATAATAAAGTCGAGAATAAAGTGTTAACACTATTTCGAATCATGTTAGAGCATTTCCTATAAAGTATTCAGTTGAGAACTTCACATATTTAAATACTGATAATATACAGGGTGTCCAGAATAATTTGAAGTGCATTTGGATTTTGGAAACCATTGAAGATACAGAGTGGACCAAATGGGAAAAAGTTGCGCAGTCAAGAGCCTACAAATAATATGTCATCAACTTCTTTGACATTTTTGATTGTATCATTCATAATAAACAAGATACAAAAAAGGATCAGGGTTAAAACGCACTTTTTTCTTTTTTGCCCTGTATATCTGTTGCTATTCCTAGTTCAGAGAAGTTGATGACAGATTATTCGGTCCACCCTGTATCTTCAATGGTTTCCAAAATCCCCAAATAATTAATTAATTTATCATGTGTTTATTATTATAATTATAGACCTAGTATATAAGTTATACCATTTGGAGCTTCCTCTGTTGTGTATTATATTAAATAAATAAATAAATAAATAAAAAATACTTCAAGTTATTCCGGACACCCTGTATAAGGTTGAAAATCTCCTTAAATCTCCTTTACTTTAGAACAAATCTAGGCAAGCAAATATTTGATTTACTAAACACGTGATGCAGATGTTAATTTTCTAAACAATTTTGGATGACACATTCACATAATGGTCAACAATCATATTGCTAAACATTTGTATGCTTGGTGGATATACTGCTGAGAATTGAGGTTTGTCTGTGAATATTCTGTTTGGAATCTGGTGAATTGATGGCTTTTTTATGTTAGGAATTACTGATGAAACTATTATAGTGTTCTGCTATTTTTTCAGGCGTGAAATATCAATGTTTTTATTGCCGGGTTTTCCTTATGAAAGTTACCTTTATTTTTCTCCGGAATTCCAAAAGTGTAAAAATATACAAGGTGTCCCATTTAAAATTCTGGTTTTGAAGTCAGAGCAGCACTTTTGGGACACCCTGTATAAATAAAACTCAAATAATTGACAACATTGCTTAAAACCAAGAAACTTTTGTATTTATATTTTTTTTGTACACCCTGTAGTTTCTGAGAAAAGACATAGGCCCTTAATAAAATGCCCACCCTGTACATCTCAGTAAAAACGATAGAATTTCGCAAATATTTTGTATCCAAATTTTTCCATATGCGTGAAGGTACCCTCGATTACTACCTAAGAATGAGGGACGCATGCCATTTTCACAAAAACAATTTTTACTGTTTTAAATTAACTCTTACTGCAACTATGTTCATTAGGGACTGCTCACGCTAATATTGTTATTATTTATAAATTATGATAAAACTAATGAGATAAAATGGAATGTTACCAAATTTGAAACATACTTATTTTTTCATAAAAGAGACTTGTAAGGCGGTTTTGATTTATTTTCGATGGAATATCACTACTCGAGTCACTACCATTTTTTTAACACAGGGGGTTCTAGAATCTGCCTCCAACTGGTTGTGAAATTGGTATGGGATGCTAGGTTGACAGTATGACAATATCAAAAAAAAAATCAAAAAAGATAAAAATTTTATCCTTTTTCTCAAGATTTTGAATGGGGTACCATTGACATCTTTCAGCAGGGACAAATATGCTTCAAATTGGTAATTTAAAGAAATAAAAATTGTGACTAACTTTTATTATCCTTGAATTGACAACCAATTTCAAAATGGTAAAAACATTTTTGAGAAATGAACCTATGATGATTTTTGACTTTTGAAGTTCTTAGTTAACATTTAAAATATCAATTTGTTAAAATATTTCCCTAATGGAAAAAAAAATTGAATCTCAAAAGCTAACATCCACTTTAAACCAGATTGAAGATGATCTAGTGAAATTTCGTAAATATGTATGTATAGAATTCAAATTTTGTTAGCACATAAACAGATACATCAACGTAACGGGTTATCAGTGTTGGCCTTCCACTTTTGTCTTGTAATGGTGACTTTACAAAACAATATTTACTTTGTGATGCAAACTTGCTCGAACTTTGATTATTTTTAATTTTATGATGAGCTTTTGATTCATCAATATTTTTCCTTTTGATCTTGATGATGATGGTAGGTAACAGTTTGGTGAAGGTCCGTCAAAAAGAATGTACTTTTTATTTTTTCATACAAATACCTACCTAAATTAAATGATAAAACAATTGTAACAAAAAAAGAATTGGCGCGAATCCGAGGGGCGGCTCACTCACCACAATTTGTATATCAATTTCGGAAATCGCAGGGGATTTCGACAATTTTTAAGGGACCTCGAAAGATTTCGGATATTCGACTTTCAACGCCGTACCACTAAGGATTTCAAGGATTTCCATGAATCTATTGAGATTTCGGGATTTCAAAAGGATTTTGGTTGGTATTTCCGGATTTCAGAGAGATTTCAGTTGGGGTTTCGTGAGGATTTCGCTCTTCGCGATTTCGAATGGATTTCGGTATTTCCAAAGGATTTCGAAATAATTTCACGTGATTTTGGATGAAAATGTATAGCGATTTCGAGAGTGAGCCGTCTCTCGTTCAGTCAAAAATGAAATGGAAGAATTGATAAAAACCAACTCGAAACCGAGCAAAAACTTTGGGTAGTTGTGCCTTCTTGTGCATCATGAAAAAATAGGCCCTAAAAAGTAGAAACGAATCATTTTTTTCCGTTGGAAATCTGTGTTTTGCCTCTAGAAAAATGGCATAAAATGAGGGTGGTATATTCTATAAACCTTGTTTACCTTGGTGAAAATCAAAGTATAAAAACCTTGGAAAAAACTTTGAAGATTGAAAAGCTAAAAACTATTCACAAGTTGAATTGAAATTATTCACTAAGGATTTCTAGAGGATTTAGTTGGCTTTGATTATGTTACAATCGGATTAAAATTAACAAAGATGTGAGGTGAAATGTGGTTCAATGTCACTTTGGAAAAAATCAAGCTTCAAAAAACCAGAATTGAACGAAGTTTTATTTTTTTTGAGGAAAGCGTTTGAAGGATTGGCTTGAAATTTTGCAAGTGGATGAAGAAAGGATTGAAAATTAAGAAAAAGAAATAAAAATTTGCTTTTACGCGCTCACCTTGATACAAATCAAAGTCGAAAGGCTTTAAAACTCTGCAGCCACAAAACTATTGGACTTGCATTGAAAATACCCAGTGGTCATTTGGAGGATTTAAGTGGAGGATTTAGGATTTAAGTGGCTTTATTTTAAGTTTAGTTACGTTACGATCGGATTGAAATTAACAAAGATGTGAGGTATGATGTGGTTCAATGTCATTTTGGAAAGAAATCAAGCTTCCAAAAAACATCATTAAAGCACGTTTTTTTTTTTTAGGAAAGTGTTTGAAGGATTGGCTTGAAATTTTGCAAGTGGATGAAGAAAGGATTGAAAATTAAGAAAAAGAAATAAAAATTTGCTTTTACGCGCTCACCTTGATACAAATCAAAGTCGAAAGGCTTTAAAACTCTGCAGCCACAAAACTATTGGACGTGCATTGAAAATACCCAGTGGTCATTTGGAGGATTTAAGTGGAGGATTTAGGATTTAAGTGGCTTTATTTTAAGTTTAGTTACGTTACGATCGGATTGAAATTAACAAAGATGTGAGGTATGATGTGGTTCAATGTCATTTTGGAAAGAAATCAAGCTTCCAAAAAACATCATTAAAGCACGTTTTTTTTTTTTAGGAAAGTGTTTGAAGGATTGGCTTGAAATTTTGCAAGTGGATGAAGAAAGGATTGAAAATTAAGAAAAAGAAATAAAAATTTGCTTTTACGCGCTCACCTTGATACAAATCAAAGTCGAAAGGCTTTAAAACTCTGCAGCCACAAAACTATTGGACTTGCATTGAAAATACCCAGTGGTCATTTGGAGGATTTAAGTGGAGGATTTAGGATTTAAGTGGCTTTATTTTAAGTTTAGTTACGTTACGATCGGATTGAAATTAACAAAGATGTGAGGTATGATGTGGTTCAATGTTATTTTGGAAAGAAATCAAGCTTCCAAAAAACATCATTAAAGCACGTTTTTTTTTTCTTTCAGGAAAATGTTTGAAGGATTGGCTTGAAATTTTGCAAGTGGATGAAGAAAGGATTGAAAATTAAGAAAAAGAAATAAAAATTTGCTTTCAGGCGCCCACCTTGATAAAAATCAAAGTCGAAAGGCTTTAAAGTTTTGCAGCTGCAAAACTGTTGAAGCTGCATTGAAAATACCGAATACAGATTTGTAAAGGATTTAATTAGCTTCATCTCAAGCTTAATTACGTTATGATCGGATTTAAATTAACAAAGATGTAAGGTAAAATGTGTTTCAATGTCATTTTGGAAAAAATCAAGCTTCAAAAAATGACATTGAAGGACGTTTTAGTCTAGGAGGCAGTAACGATTTTCGGCACTTATTTTCCCAGACAGACAACATGGATAGAATTGTAGTGTTAGTAATTCTAAGCAAAATTCATATATTTTTAAAGGGGGTTTTCCGATGGGTTGAGGCGCAAAATGCGTTAGAGCTTACGAATGCACAGCCCTTTTTTTCCAATGATAAAAATAGATCTACTAATGAGAAGTTTACTGAAGTTACGTAAAAAAATAGTCCGGCTAATCTGTGAGTATGGATAATACGTCTGGCAAGTGGCAAGTGAAAAATTGAAGATCCAAAAAATTTCAGCCAGACTCACTTTCTACCTGAGATAAGCCAAATTGCTATTTTCATATACTTTATGTTCTATTGTAGTGAATATGAAATATTTATGACTAGGAAAATAATTATACTTGTATTTTCCATTGATCTTGTGAACCCATCCGAAAATTTTTGTGAAACTCAAATATTCTTGTTTTGTATCACCCAGAGAACAAACTAATCAATATACATCAGCTGGGAAAATAAGTGCTAAACAATTTCACTGCCTCCTGGACTATTTTTTTTTTGAAGTATTGGATTGATTTTGCAAGTGGATGAAGAAAAGATTGAAATTCAGGAAAAAATAAAAAGTTCCTTCTGATTGTTTACCTTTGAGGAGCAAACCACCTAGGAATACTTTGCCAAAACTGTGAAGAATTTAGAGAAATTTGTGGGGAATTTAGAGGAATTTGTGGGGAATTTAGAGGAATATGAAGGAATTTATAGAAAATTGGAAAAATGTATGAGAAATTGGAAAAATTTATTGATTTTAACACTGATAAAAATAGAAAAATACATTTCTTATCAACAACAATTTTGGGGATTTTTATGGAATTTGTGAAAGGCATTTGCAGGGAATTTGCAAGCAGTTTGGAGGAATTTGGAAAAATTTGTGGGAAATTTAGAGGAATTTGGGGGTAATTTTAAGAATTGCTTGGACAAATTTGGGAGAGGGATGGTTTACCGCTTGGTGAATAGAATGCTTTCCCTGTTAGGTAGGTATGCCTTCATAATTTCCTTGGACCTAGGTGCTATCAAATTTCAGACACAATGAGAAACTGTTGTAGAAAAATGTACCGGATACATTTCTTCTAAAGAATTAAAATTCTTTCCACTTTTGCAGAGAAAGCCCAAAATATCAAGCCAATAGCAGCACCAACGCCAACACTCTTGGACAAAACCCTTAAGGCAAAAAAGTATCTGGATTATTGAAGAATGTTTTGAAATCAAAGAAAAAGGTCCCTGAAGGAAAAGCATGATTTCTTTGTGACGATCCTTTGCTAAATATTTACCTAAATCAAACAGCAATTGAGATTGCCTTGCAAAGTTCTGTTTCAATAGAAAATAATCCCCTCATTGTACATGCCTAGAACTAATAACCTGATTTATAACTCCATCAAATGTTTTTCAGTCAGTAAGGTACCTATAGATATGGGCTATCTTATTCTTACCTCGGCTCCTAATTCGATCAAAGTCTCGATTAGCACAGCAGTCTGAATAGTCATGTGGAGGCAACCTGAAATTCTCGCCCCTTTTAGAATCTTGGAGGGTCCGTACTTTTTGCGTAGAGCCATCAAACCGGGCATTTCGTTTTCGGACAGTGCAATGTCTTTTCGGCCCCATTCAGCTAATTTAAGATCGGCTAAAAAAATGAAATTATTGTAAAAAAAGGGCTTCTTAACTGGTTTTAATTTTTTTATTTTTATTTAATTCCTTTATTTCAATTGATATATTTCACAAGATATATTGAAACTTGCATTCTAAAGACCCTGAGCTTTGAAGCTATGTGGGCCATACAAAATATACTAAAAACAGTACAAAGTAGTAGTGGGGCTCTTAATAAAAAACCACACAGAACAAGTTATAAATAAACATACTTTCTAATTACATATTTGCAAAAAAGTTATCAAAAATAAGACTTTTCAGAGAGGATTTAAAGCGGTTTACAAAAATTAATGTTATATACTTACCAACTTTGAAAGGAACTTTAGTAGTCATGTTGAAAAGAACTATAAATAACACTTAAATCTTAATTTAAACGAGGTACGATCTTTGGTACTAGGGGCACCTTCACGTGCAACCAACAAGAAATTAATCAGTAAAAGAAAGATGCTGGATGCTTTTGCAATTTTATAAAGTTAGGTTGATACATTCGGAAATAATCGAGTAAAGTCGGAAAACATTTTAGTAGCTAAGGCCAGACCAATTTGTAAATAAAAAGAAGAGAAACTCCCTAAAATTTTAATGAATAAGCAATAAATACAGAATTAATTGGAATGTTACTACGATAAAATTTCAGGATTTAATCCCATTCGCTTGATGACATGTTGGGGCATACAATAAGTTGGATTTACTTTCTGTACATTCTCCTGACCCAAAAGCGATAATGCAGCAATTCCAAATACTGTGTGAAATGGATCCGCTACATCTCCAGGCCTATCTGCAAAACCACCTTAAAAAAAAAGTTACTTCAATAAGCTATGAACCAATAAAAAGTTCTTGTTACCAGTTTCAGTGTCTTGGCAAGCAAAAATAAAGTTTTTCAGCGCTTCTCCATCAATCCAATGTAATCTTCCTAATATAGCCAAAGATGCTAATACCCACCACGAATAGCAAACGTCTGGTAATTTTTCTGGCCTACCATTTAAGCCCCCTGAAGGTAGTTGCCTTTCACACAACCACCAAGCCAAAGTATCTCTATCCACCAAATCTAATCTGAATTAAATGTATAGTAAAACTTACTGATAATAGGTCTGTATCTGCAGAAATCACAAACCAGTCAGAGTGAAATTGATTGGTTGAAACTAGTTTTCTGACTGTTTTCAACCAATGAAATTCACTCTGACTGGTTTGTGATTTCTGCAGAAACAGACCTAATAATTATTAATACAAACCTCTTTGTAAGTGAAAAAAATCCTACACTACAATAAACCAATCCTGCATGGCTCTCTGAAAGAGGCCTTGATCCATATCCACCATCAAAATTTTTACAACTCTGAACAAATTCCACTGCTTTGTCCAAATCAACAGCATCCTCTTTTTTAAGCAAAGTCAACGTCATAACAGAACAAAAAGAGAAACGCGTATCGATTTCACCCCATTTATCGCCCGAAAAGCTTCCGTCAGGTTGCTGGAGACTTTGTACATACTTCACAACCCCTTCGCAGTCTATTGCATCAAGTTTATCGTACATAGCCAATATTTGGACGGCAGAGAGTGTATGAAGTATGTGGGGATCGTGACCAATACAAGCACTGATTCCTCCACTTTGTGGGTCCTGGCATTGTTTAATATAAGCAATAATGTGGTCTTTACTTTGCACGGGCTGTGCTTTCATTAGTTCCAAAGCTGTGAGCCCCCAATACATACCAGAGACTCGAAGATAATCGGTCATTCCATATTCGAAATTGTTTTCGTCTTTGCCATATTCATTGATGAAATCTATGTGTTTTTTGAAGAGGATTTTTTTGACTAGGTTTTCTGGGAGTTGTATGTCTTTTTTTAGGGTTGCCATTTTTGAAAATTGGGGCTCGCGTAAGCAGTTTTGTTTTGTCTGTCCCGTAGTCTACAAGCAGAAAAGGTAAACAAATATAAACCTGAAAGTTAAACCTAACCTAGCAGCAACTAGTTCTGTCCAATAGCGTGTTCTGTGAAGTTAGGTAAGCAAGTAAAGATACGATGAGCGGTGTGAACTTAGCTGACAAATGATTAGTTGCCAAGGAGCCGATATTGCCGAACGACCATAGGCGGAGGGGCGGAGGGGCGGAGGTCATCAATGGGCCACTTTCATATTTTACAAAAACATATTTAAATTATTCTTTCAGTCATTCTAATACTATCTGTATACTTTTTTTTCCGAATAAAAACGCATATTTTTGAATGGCGCGAAAACGCGAGCTTGGTTTGTGACGTCACAAACTAGAAAATCAACAAAAATGCGAGGATGCCAAATTTCTCATTAGTAAATCATCACACATTTCACTAGCTAGAAACTATTTTCGTCCTTTACTACATTATAAAAAAATAAAGGATAGGTATAATCCTTATTAACTTATTTAAATTTCGCATTTCTACATGTGGCAACAAAAACGTCAAAATCGGCTCTAGCCAATCAGAGAGCGTTTTCAATCACGTCACGTGATTTTTAGTTTGTATTTATTAATTTATTTAATAATTTGACTAAAATCTTGCAAAATATTGTTTATTGTTGCATTAATGTATCTGCGTCAAAAAATATAATTTGCCATATTTTCGCCACGTGAAAGTGGCCCATTTAAATGAATTAGTAAAACGCAACAAATTATTGTTGACAACCATTTTGAATAGGCTCGTACAGCATTTTTTTTATTACATATTCTAAAAGAGTGTATTGAGTTTAGCAGTTGTGCAAAATTTCATAATTTTCCGAGCCCTTGTTCATATTTAAATAAATTATCAAAACTTTCCAAATTTGAAAGTTTTGAAACACGCGGTGACGTCACTGCATCTCTTACGTTGGTCGTGGTGGTGCTGGTATGCACCTGGTACGCCCATCACTAAGCTACGACATTACGGGCATTGTTTTGACAAGTTTTAGTTTGGCACATGGAGGATGCAAAACCGTGTGTTACGGCCTTAAGCCTATCACGAGTCACGACCCGAGATATGACGTCATACCATCTCTCGGCGATAAATTTCTGAGGCAAAATGTTTTAATATTCAAAGCATCATAACTTTTTTATTATTTATCCAATTGAGCTGAATTTTTTTTTTGTGTGCTATAAGTAATACTTTATAAAAATATAAAAAGAACGTGGTTAATGAAACTTCACTGAACGAGACTATTATAACTATATTTCATTTAAGGCTGCGTGGTCCGAATATAACCAGGGTTGTAGTTTCGCGGTCCGAAAGTCCGAATCAAATTATTTTGGTTCCTGCAAAAGTGGTTACTTTTGGACCTTGGTTGGTTTTCTGAAATCTGGTTAACCAAATGTCAAAATAGTTATCGGATGTCGGTTCTGTTGGTTTTATCTGTAAATTCTGTCAATTATTTTTTATTTCATATTTGCGTTCCCCAAGTAACCGGAATTTTCAGTAACCACTGTCAACCGATTCGGTTACTTTGGTTAACGTTTGGTTGTATTCGGACCATAGCCTAAATTGACCTTTTGTTTGGACGCCATATTGCGGTCCGCGAACATAGTTGCCAACAGTAGAAAAAAAATTATTAGCGTTCTGTCAACTTTAAAATCCAAAGTTAGTGAAAAAATTACATTTAAAATTTAAATTTGCCGCCTATTACGAATGTTTTTGGAAAGAAAAGCCATCAATTTTAGCTTGTATTGGGCTAATAGAAATAATAAAATATCTAGTTGACAGCTCGCTAGTAATTTTTGGTTTTCTTGTTTTGGCAACTATGTTCGCGCACCGCAATATGGCGTCGAAACAAAAGTCAACTCGGTAAAGCCGGGAACACACCTTCGACTCTTCGACACGGTACGTCACATTACGAGCTGGTGCGTACCGTGACGTGTAATAAAAATTTGAGCTTTAGAAACACACTCTTTGCTCACAAAATACCTGATTTTCGAATATTTTCGCATACGAAATTTGATACGATTTCGAATGCTCCCCATTTAATTAATTTAATTTACATTGCTGTCGGTCAAATTTCGTGTACGAAATGTACTCGAATGGTTTCGAAAATCGCACCCCAGAGCCGCTTTCGGGTGCTCCTAAAACACTTCACACCTGTCAGTGACCTGGGGGCGGATTACGAACTCTCGATTCGAACCGACACCGCCATAGATTTCGAACGCATTCCTATGCATTCACATGGAGTGCGTTCGAAATCCATGGCGGTTTCGGTTCGAATCGAGAGTTCGTAATCCGCCCCCTGGTCATACTCCATGCATTTTGCACTCGAACGCTTGAAACCGAACGGGTCAAACTATAGCTGGAGTACTTTGGAGTAACTCGAGGGCGCTCAAAGAGTGGCACCCGAAAGCTGCTCTTGTACCGACACAATAAGTTGTTTGAGAGAGGTAGGTTGCCCGATAACTTTATGACGTCATCTGGGGTGCCTCATCATAATGCAAATCTCCAGACGGCACCCCAGCGAGATACGTTATCAAGTTACCCTAATTATCAGGCATCAGGCAACCCAATCTTGGTAACGACACTGACTAGGTTTTTTCCGCCAATTTTAATTTATATCGAGAAATATATTCGTATATAATGTTAAAAATTGCAATGTGCCAGCAGTACCGATTCTTTCCATTGGGAAGAAGAACTAGAAAAGGGCGAAAAGGCATGTTCACAAATATTAGAAAATAAAGCAAATCATAGGACATTATAGGTAAAGTCTGTTTTTTTTTTAAAGATAATTCCCCAAGTCAAAAATTTAGTAACTATGTTGGCAACACAAGCCTTTTCTACATAAAAAATTTGAAAGCATTGACAATTTTACATTGTATTGCCAACATGATGTCACTTTGACTTTTATCTTTAAAAAAAAAACACATTTTACATGAGATTAACGGTAATATGAGTCTAAAGTGCGTTTTTTTTTTTAAAGATAAAAGTCAAAATGACATTATGTTGGCAATACAATGTAAAATTGTCAAGGCTTTCAAAATTTTTATGTAGAAAAGGCTTGTGTTGCCAACATAGTTACTAAATTTTTGACTTGGGGAATTATCTTTAAAAAAAAACAGATTTTAGATATTAGGTAGGCGAAAAATAATGACTTATGTCCCCGTACTTTTTCAATCAATAGTTCCTCCATTTTTGTTTTCCAAATTACTAACACTAACTAGACCAGCTTAGGTAGGTACACAATTTTGAAAAAAAACTGCCTGCATACCCAGCACACATGTGAGGAAAGTGTGGATTTCCACAAATTGACTTTTTGTTTAGACGCCATATTGCGGTGCGCGAACATAGTTGCCAAAAGTAGGAAAAAAAAATCACTAGCGTACTGTCAACATTAAAAGCAAAAGTTACTGAATAAATTACATTTAAAATTCAAATTTGCCGCCTATTACCAATGTTTTTGAAAAGAAAAGCCATGAATTTTGACTTGTTATTGGGCAGAATAGAAATAATAAAATATCTACCTATTCACTTTACCAAACTTCGGTTTCCTTTCTCAAGCCTAGTACTCATAACCGCGAAATTCGCTGTTTTTTGACATTGCTTCGACAATTTGACGTTTAATTCATTCCGCAGATTCATGCATAAAACGTCAAATTGTCGAAGCAATGTCAAAAAAGAGCGAATTTCGCGGTTATGAGTCCTAGACTTTATTGTTTATAGAATCAGAGAGAGAAAGTAAACAAACAAAAAGGATAGTGAGGATCAATCATTTAGTTACTTTTGTTTTTAATGTTGACAGCTCGCTAGTAATTTTTGTTTTCTTCTTTTGGCAACTATGTTCGCGCACCGCAATATGGCGTCTAAACAAAAGGTCAATTGACCTTTTGTTTGGACGCCATATTGCGGTGCGCGAACATAGTTGCCAAAAGAAGAAAACAAAAATTACTATCGGGCTGTCAACATTAAAAACAAAAGTAACTAATGGCGATTTCCATTTGTCAATCAGTGCGCACTGAGTGTATCCGCATCTTTTTCTAAAAGCATGTAACATGTAAGGATAAGGATTAATTTTTTGGCGATTTCCATTTGTCAATCTGTGCGCACTGAGTTTATCCGCATCTTTTTCTAAAAGCATATAACATGTAAGGATAAGGATACATTTTTTTTGCACTGGTTCGACAAATGGAAAACGCTATAAATGATTGATCTTCACTATCCTTATTATTTCTATTCTGTCCAATACAAGATAAAATTGATGGCTTTTCTTTTCAAAAACCAATGAACTATAGCAAAAACTGGAATGCACATACATTGCCATATTTGCCAAAAAAATGTAGCCATGAAAGACAGATGCAACAAAGGAGAATGTTGTTTTTTTCTGTTGCTCGCTGACATATGACGTTTTGGAAAATTTTGTCATATTTACCTTCACAGGGTTCATCAATTGGAATACGTGTTGGAAGCAATTTCCGCCATTTAACATAATGAGTGCGACAAAAACAGGCATCCAAACATTCGCAATAGGCGGCAAATTTAAATTTCAAATGTAATTTATTGTAACTTTTCTTTTTAATGTTGACAGTACGCTAGCAATTTTTTTTTCTACTTTTGGCAACTATGTTCGCGCACCGCAATATGGCGTCTAAACAAAAGGTCAATTAACGACAAGCGGACTAAGCGGAGACACGCGTGTTATGTAACATCAGCGTACCGTGTTGGCTATACCGCACCGTGTAGCGTGTGTGATCTAGATCCATAAAAAGACACGTAAAATTGACGACCTCACTTTTAGTACAGCACGTGCCAGCTCGTAACGTGATGTACCGTGTCGAAGGTGTGTTCCCGGCTTAATTATCGCAACGGGGGGACTCTTTGGGAGCTGTCTTAAAGGCCGGGATACACCTATCATGCATCCTTCCGATCATACATTCAGACGAGTGTCTGAGAAGGGAATTGGTAATACATTTCAAACAAAGTAGTTCACACCTTTCCGGCACGTGTGCCCATCTCCGCTCCTGCATCCGATCATGCAATCTATTCGTTTTCCAGCTGCGGAAAACTCTCCTGCAGATCTTCTTTTCCAAGCAGCATGTACCGAAAATCTGCGTTTTACGCTGTTCTCCATAAAAGATTTCTGATTTTCTTTAGCTTCTTCTTCTTCTACACAAAGCACCATCATTGACTGAATCGTAGAACCTTTCGCGATTTTGTTTGTGTAAAAAGTCGGAGCCGGAAATCAGAAAAAAGCCGGAAACGAGTAGAAATGTGTGCTCGCTCAACCCTTTCCGATCCCGCACCGATACGATTCTTGGGGCAATATGGGACCGGAGTCGAATCGGAGAGGTATATGACACGTGTGTCCCAGCCGCGTAATTACTTTCTACTATTATGCAGAACCGACCTGCTCTATAAAATAGTAGGCTTTGTAATACGAAATACCGCGTTGCTCATCATTTCTAACTGTAGTAATACTACAGATAGTATTTACCGCGTCCCGGCCTTAATTCACGATTCATTCGAAACGAACGAATCACTTCACTGAATCAGACGAGTTAATTCTTTGAGACGAGACACGACCTGAACCAATTCACTTTGAGTCAGGTATTTCACCGTTCGTTGGTTCTTCGCGAAGCTCAGTTAGCTCATAAGTGAATCATTTAAGAATCACTCGTAATGAACGAATCACTTTTGGCGAACGACTCAAATGAATCAATTCAGCAAAAAGATTCAAGATTCAAAACCCCCAACAGATCTACAGCTAACAACTCTTTATCATCCAAATTCACACCACCGCTAGCAGCAATAAAGTAGCATAAAATCTCCATAAAATCAAAACAAATTATTATCCATTAATTTCTCTTTATTATTTTACCCTTAACATTACAAAACCGTAAATGTCTGATTCAATTGCGATCGATTACTGCCCGGCGAGAGTTCCTTACTTTTGTCGCTGATCTTAAAAATCCTATCAAAATATTTCTTCCAGGGTAATCTTCCGTACAAAACCTTCGCCCTTTGATGATTAAGTTTTTCGAAGTGATTCTTCAACATCCTCGTCACGTGGAAAACTGTAAATATTGCCAAATAAAAGATGGCAATTATTAAAATAATAATAATGAGGCAAATAAATTGCCATAGTAAATGGACGAGTCTGAGTCTCATTGGTACTGCGAGGCCTAAGTTTTCTCCATTAGCCAATAAGGGTGGGATGAGAACTCCTAAGCAGCCGCATAGTAGATAAACCGCTAGAACATTGCAGCAATCTTCTAAAGCCGAAAAATGGATAACGTTGGAGAAAAAATAAAAAATAAATCCTCCAACGCAGGCGATTGCGAAATTAATTGAGGGTGAATAAACATCGATTCCGGCGCTCACTGTTACCACACCAGCTAATCCACCTTGCAGACACTTTACAATTATCCAATATCTGTAAGTATCTCTAGTAATTATTAGTATCACTAGAGATACTACCAAAATTCCAGCTCCCATAGCCATCAAGCTATTAATTGATATTAAGCTAATGTAATCTTTTAAGCCGTGACTAGATTCATAGCTAGCTGTAGGTAAATTGAATCCAATATGGCCAATAATTACAAAAAAATATCCAGTCACTATTCCGCTAGTGTATTCATGGCCTAACGAGAATCTGTCCACGTCTTTAAGCTTCATGATTCTTCGTCCGAGAAACAGAGCCCCCATCAGACCTATTATCGCCGACGGTACATGCACAACTAAATTTCCTCCAAAATCTTTTATAGAAACTCTTTCCTCTAAAATGGTAGCCATGGTCATCCAGCCACGGTTGCTCCAGCACCAGCACATTAATACAGGCAAAAAAAATGCGCTAGTGAAAAATGCTATCAGAAGCATTGGGACTTGATGAAGTCGTGCTATAAACATGCTTGAGGTGATGGCTGTTGCTAGAAGACATGCTGAGAAGCCTAGAGCTGCTGAGCTTAAATCTGCATCTTTGTCTCCTATGTAGCCGTCGTAATTGATGATGCCATAAAATGATTTTTTCCCAAAGGAAAGGTAAAAGCCCATGAAACCATAGGAAAAAATTACCACGGCAATTTCCAGAATGTTACGGAAAATTATCATGAAGGCATTTTCGACAGGGATGGATCCGACTTGGACTAGAATAAAGCCAATTCTGAGAAGGAGGACTAGAAAATAATAATATGTTGATACAAAATTTAAATGTTTGTGTTTGGATACTTACTAGAAATTATTCTTACGACGGAAGTAATAGAATTTTCTACCCATACGTGCCTAAGGTCTTCAGGCCCGGAAGAAGTTTCATTTGAGAATTCTAAGGCATTTGTTGGTTCAAAAAACTTATTAACATCGGTATTTTCAAAATATGCCATGACTTTTAAATGAGAATGCTTGTCACCTACGCTTGTCACTCAATTATTTATTTTTCAAATGAATTTATGAGGGTGTTCATTTGTACTTGCTCTACCTGATCAAAAAATTAGGAAGATCTGCTAAATAGGAGCTGATATTTATGAGCTTATGGGACAAGTGAACGCCGATCTGCTGCTGAGATCTGCTTGAAGGAAGAGAAGCAAATGAACACTCTATACCCCTATATCTATAATGGCATTAGGGATCCTCCACACTGGGCGATATTGCGGTACCCATAGGCGGTAGTAGCTACAGTTCGAGATGGCTCCATTTGTGCTACTGTGCATTTGTGCTAATCCGCAAATGGTCTACTCACGAACGCGATCGGCTATGATCGGGATCAGTTAACATGATCGCGGAGGAGTAGCAAGAGTAGTTGAAGCTTATGAAGGTTTTGTGTACGCGGCGGGCGCGCGGAACATCTGGTGTAATCAGCTGATAATAATAAAAATAAATTAAAAAATGTATTTGTATTTAGTGAATGATTGTGGACTTTATTTTTATTAACTACAGTCTACAGTAGAGTTAAGATTTTAGAAATATATAATATACTTATTTATTAAAGCGTAGAGTCCTTGTAGAGTTTATACAGACGTGTAAAATTATTTATAAATGTAAAGTCAATAATACATATACCTATCAAAGTATCTCCCCAGATTTAAAATCATATGGGGTTGTATTATTTATTGATTTCCCAGAATATTAGGTCAATAAACCTAGCAGTCCCATATGGAAAAAAACGAAGGGATTGCTAGGTTAATATGAAATATAGCAGTCCCCTGTAGTGAAAAATATTTTTTTAAATTTTTCTTTGGTATCAGAATTTAGATAATATGCTTTTTAAAGTTCTCCTAAATACCTGGTCAAAGAAAAAATTGAATCAGTTAATTATTAACTGAATTACAGATTTTTTTTCAATATTAGGAAATTCCTGGATTCACGTTTACTTATTGGGGGTGTGTTAGAGGCTTACAGCCAATTTCATAATCAACTTAAAGTAAACTTTAAATATAAAGGTCCATTTGAAGTAGAAAAATCCCATCCTAAAAGTCTATTTAGCTAAAGTAACTTTTAATTCTCTATTATGAAATTGGCCGTTAAACCGTTAAAGGCTGAAATGTTTTTGGATTGAATTTAGGTACCTACTATTTAAGTGCTCCTAAATTGTCAAAGAAACACTTGAATCTGTTAATTATTAACTGAATTACAGTTTTTTTTCATTATTGGCAAATTATTGGCTTCACGTTCAGTTGGTGGTGTGTCAGAGCTAAAATGTTTATGGATAGGAATTAGTGCTATTTAAGTGCTTCTCAATATTTGAAGAAAAACTTGAATCAGTTAATTATTAAACTGAAGTACAAATTTTTTTTTCATTAAGGAATTGCTGGCTTTATATTTACTTGGGGATGTATTTGCATTGCAGCGAATCTGAAAACTGCGACTAAAATGTTGTATTGGAATTTGGTGCTATTTAAGTGCTCCCAAAAAGTTGAAGTTTTAGATAGTTCAAGTTTTTCTTCGACTATTCAGGAGCACTAAGATAGCACCTAATTCCAATTATTACAACATTATAGCCACTGTTATCAGTGTTATCAATTTCGCTGCAAATATTTACACCCCCAAGTAAACGTAAGGCCAGTAGTTCAGTTCCCTATAATAATACAAAAAAAATCTATAATTCAAATAATATAACTAATTCATGTTTTTCTTTGACTATTTAGGAGCACTTGAGCACCTAAGTCCTATCCAGAAAAAATTTAGCTTTTAACCACCAACTAGTTAAACGTGAAGCCAACAATTTCCATTTCCTAATAATGAGAAAAAATCTCTATTTAGTTTAATGATTAACTGATCAAATTTTTTTTGACTATTTGGAAACACTTGCATAGCAAGAATCATAAACTATAGGATTGCTTTTCCTTATAAGGCGTACGTTCGCCAATTCTCGAGTCGGCAAGGCCTGCGAGTGACGTTAGTACTATTAGCAGCATAGCCTCTTATAGTGGTGACGTCACCCGCAAGTCTCGATGGGATGCTTGCGATTCAGGTTGTGCTTGTTTCTTCATCGATTTTAAATGTAGAAAAGGTGATTCCTGGTAATGAAAAAAATCTGAATGACTGTTCTTCTTCGACTATTTAGGAGCACTTGGATAGCTTATTTGCTAATTCCTATCCAGAAACTAGCTTCTGCACACAGTGGCTTTACACTCGGTAAACTCCGAGCAGTCCGAGCGCGCTCGAAACATTAAGATAGCGAAAATAGAATTCAACTTCTGGAATCTCTTTCTCAGTGAAAATGTTCTATCTTTGATTGTTGAGTACCCGAATCAATACATAGAAATTGTAAAACCGAAATTCATCAGATGGTTCAATTTTTTTATCAATGATTTAGTATATGTATCTCTGTGATACAGCGTGACTAATGATGTTATAAAACTCGCGATGGAAGGTTAAAATAAATTAATATTTAACCAATAAAATATTAAAAGTTAAAATTTTCCATTTTTAAAGTAAACAAAACACCACACCCACTCAATACTTGAAAAATATCGAAATAGAATTCTATTTTCTATTTTAAATACCCGCCAGATGGAGAGGGAACGGCAACGCTGTACCCATTTGCGCTACAACAACTGCATTCGTTTCGATGAGGGTCATACTCCGGTCGGACTTCGGCTCGTCCGACGTTCCCGCCCGAAGGCGACTTCGGGTGGGTAGAGCAAATGGAGATGGCTCCATTTGTGCTACTGTGCATTTGTGCTAATCCGCAAATGGTCTACTCACGAACGCGATCGGCTATGATCGGGATCAGTTAACATGATCGCGGAGGAGTAGCAAGAGTAGTTGAAGCTTATGAAGGTTTTGTGTACGCGGCGGGCGCGCGGAACATCTGGTGTAATCAGCTGATAATAATAAAAATAAATTAAAAAATGTATTTGTATTTAGTGAATGATTGTGGACTTTATTTTTATTAACTACAGTCTACAGTAGAGTTAAGATTTTAGAAATATATAATATACTTATTTATTAAAGCGTAGAGTCCTTGTAGAGTTTATACAGACGTGTAAAATTATTTATAAATGTAAAGTCAATAATACATATACCTATCAAAGTATCTCCCCAGATTTAAAATCATATGGGGTTGTATTATTTATTGATTTCCCAGAATATTAGGTCAATAAACCTAGCAGTCCCATATGGAAAAAAACGAAGGGATTGCTAGGTTAATATGAAATATAGCAGTCCCCTGTAGTGAAAAATATTTTTTTAAATTTTTCTTTGGTATCAGAATTTAGATAATATGCTTTTTAAAGTTCTCCTAAATACCTGGTCAAAGAAAAAATTGAATCAGTTAATTATTAACTGAATTACAGATTTTTTTTCAATATTAGGAAATTCCTGGATTCACGTTTACTTATTGGGGGTGTTTTAGAGGCTTACAGCCAATTTCATAATCAACTTTAAGTAAACTTTAAATATAAAGGTCCATTTGAAGTAGAAAAATCCCATCCAAAAAGTCTATTTAGCTAAAATAACTTTTAATTCTCTATCATGAAATTGGCCGTTAAACCGTTAAAGGCTGAAATGTTTTTGGATTGAATTTAGGTACCTACTATTTAAGTGCTCCTAAATTGTCAAAGAAACACTTGAATCTGTTAATTATTAACTGAATTACAGTTTTTTTTCATTATTGGCAAATTATTGGCTTCACGTTCAGTTGGTGGTGTGTCAGAGCTAAAATGTTTATGGATAGGAATTAGTGCTATTTAAGTGCTTCTCAATATTTGAAGAAAAACTTGAATCAGTTAATTATTAAACTGAAGTACACAAACATTAAGGAATTGCTGGCTTTACATTTACTTGGGGATGTATTTGCATTGCAGCGAATCTGAAAACTGCGACTAAAATGTTGTATTGGAATTTGGTGCTATTTAAGTGCTCCCAAAAAGTTGAAGTTTTAGATAGTTCAAATTTTTCTTCGACTATTCAGGAGCACTAAGATAGCACCTAATTCCAATTATTACAACATTATAGCCACTGTTATCAGTGTTATCAGTTTCGCTGCAAATATTTACACCCCCAAGTAAACGTAAGGCCAGTAGTTCAGTTCCCTATAATAATACAAAAAAAATCTATAATTCAAATAATATAACTAATTCATGTTTTTCTTTGACTATTTAGGAGCACTTGAGCACCTAAGTCCTATCCAGAAAAAAATTAGCTTTTAACCACCAACTAGTTAAACGTGAAGCCAACAATTTCCATTTCCTAATAATGAGAAAAAATCTCTATTTAGTTTAATGATTAACTGATCAAATTTTCTTTGACTATTTGGAAACACTTGCATAGCAAGAATCATAAACTATAGGATTGCTTTTCCTTATAAGGCGTACGTTCGCCAATTCTCGAGTCGGCAAGGCCTGCGAGTGACGTTAGTACTATTAGCAGCATAGCCTCTTATAGTGGTGACGTCACCCGCAAGCCTCGATGGGATGCTTGCGATTCAGGTTGTGCTTGTTTCTTCATCGATTTTAAATGTAGAAAAGGTGATTCCTGGTAATGAAAAAAATCTGAATGATTGTTCTTCTTCGACTATTTAGGAGCACTTGGATAGCTTATTTGCTAATTCCTATCCAGAAACTAGCTTCTGCACACAGTGGCTTTACACTCGGTAAACTCCGAGCAGTCCGAGCGCGCTCGAAACATTAAGATAGCGATAATAGAATTCAACTTCTGGAATCTCTTTCTCAGTGAAAATGTTCTATCTTTGATTGTTGAGTACCCGAATCAATACATAGAAATTGTAAAACCGAAATTCATCAGATGGTTCAATTTTTTTATCAATGATTTAGTATATGTATCTCTGTGATACAGCGTGACTAATGATGTTATAAAACTCGCGATGGAAGGTTAAAATAAATTAATATTTAACCAATAAAATATTAAAAGTTAAAATTTTCCATTTTTAAAGTAAACAAAACACCACACGCACTCAATACTTGAAAAATATCGAAATAGAATTCTATTTTCTATTTTAAATACCCGCCAGATGGAGAGGGAACGGCAACGCTGCACCCATTTGCGCTACAACAACTGGCATTCGTTTCGATGAGGGTCATACTCCGGTCGGACTTCGGCTCGTCCGACGTTCCCGCCCGAAGGCGACTTCGGGTGGGTAGAGCAAATGAACATTAGCACAAATGGGGTGATCCCGAGCAAATGAACATTAGCACAAATGGGGTGATCCCTACAGTTCGACTGAGATCCTAAGGTGAATGACATGCTATAGAAGCCCAATTCAACGCCCCTAATGTAGACCTATGGAAACTAAGCTCCTTGAGGGTACATTTTCATAGAGCTGTTTGGCTACAAATGATCGATTCTTGATAACGTAGGGCTTTCCTTAAAGACAGGCATTCCAAGGGAATGTTATATGATGGCCCTCCAGGGAAGAGCATTCACTGCTATCTACTTTTGGTAAACCCTATTTAATCATCTCCCACATAGGTTAAAGGGTAACAATAGATGTATTAACTACTAGTGGTGAAATTCCTACTTTCCCCCCATAACCTCTTTTCAGGATAAACCCTTAACCAACGCAGCTAAGTTTAGTTAAAGTGGTGGCACCGCTGACCACAAACAACGCTTCGCCTAAGCGTGACACATGGTGGAGGCGCCGGGCACTTCAACTACACTGCAGATAAAATATAAAGGACTTCTGTATAACATGTTGGTGCTGGCAGTCTGCATTATACCTACCCATTAACCTGGGGACCCTGTAATAAATACTTTCAATAAGATTTAGACAGTCTATTTTACTGTGCAAGGGGTTATATAGAAACTTGACAGCTTGGACCTTTCTTCTCTGAGCTAAAGACACCTCATCAAACTCTAAAAGTAACACAGTATGGTCAAAACCTCTGTCGGGATAGAAACCATAATATGTTTTAAAATGGAGGTACTCAAGAAAACGCCTTTAAATAGACTCAGTTGCATTGGTGTAATGACTCAAAGTCATTATTAAATATATTAAACAGCAGTGGTGCTAAGTTCGAACCTTGTGGTGCACCTGAACTTGGGCTGAACACTGGCGATCTATTGACCTATTGAGTCCTATCCAACAGGCATGATCTCAATAGGCTAACAAAGCAATCAGACATTCCAATAGACTCAAGCTTAGATTAGAAACCGTAGTGGTCAAATTTTTTTTTGGAAGTCCATGTAGACAATGTCTACCAGTCCACGTCCATCCAACGAGGTGCTTATTTTTTCAGACAATAATGCCAGATTAGAGACACACAATCTACTGTCTATGAATCCATGCTGATGGACTGAAAGTTTGTTTCTTATAGGCTAGGCGGATATATTTTGTTGTATGTTTTAGAAAAATTGCATAAAATTGAGATTGGGCGATAATTTATTTACCTTACAAATTACTTAAGATTATTCTACTCGTCAAACATATCATCATATGATACCAAATCTCTCTTATCCTTGTGATTCCCTTTTTGTGAGTTAGTTGAGGCTAAGGTAGTCCATGCTACGGATGATGTAGACTCAGTAATTGGTTCAATTTGGGGTTGCCTTCGGGCTAAAGACACTTGTAGCTGTATTCCTGACACCATGCTTCCATCCATTTCAGCTATAGCCCTATCAGCTGCATCTGTTTTGTCAAAAGTAATAAATCCCCGATTTTTTTCAATTTCCATGGATATATTGATAATATTTCCAATGGTTGTGAAGTGCTTTTTCAAAAACTCTTCTGTAATTTTGTAGCCTGATACATAAATAGTGTTGCCAGATCTTGGTTTTTCAGGTTTGTCCTTAGGTTTTTCAACTACACTCCTCTCTTCTCTTTCACGAGTATTTTCAAAATTGTCGTACAGGTTTTTAATTCTTGGTGGTTTGTTTTCTGGATTATCCGGACCATCTTCCATTTGGATAGCGGAAAACGGTTGATAACCACTTACGGTTTTTTCAGATATCAGTTTCCTTTCCAAACCTCTTGGCCTCTTGAAGCCGTGCTCGGGTTGCTTTTGCTGTTTGGTTATTGCCTGTATGGCACCGGATTTTATCAATTTTTTAGCTACTTCTCTGGCATCTCTCGCTTCCGTTGGTCGTTTAGGCGTAGCAGGTTTTTCGGGCTCGGGTTTCGGGGCTTTCAGGGCTGTCAATGCTTTTTTCTTCTTCTTCAATTTAGCGTATTTTGCTTGGAGCATTAGCTCTTCTTCAGTGAAATTTGCTGGGAAGTGAATATAGACCATATTGTTCTTTGTTATTTTTTCACTTTGGAAGAATTTTCAGAAAATTGTAAAATTACAACAGAACAGATGAAATCAAGATATCACAAAGATATCATAACAAAAGATAAAAGTAAACAAATAAGAAAGAAACATTAGAGTTATGTTGATTTACGTTTGTCTCTCCTTTTTTTTATTGAACCAAACCAAGGATAATACACACTACTACTACAGGATAGCTTATCCTCATAAGACCTGTGTAGAACAAATATGAAGCCCCCACCACGCTAAATCACCATTTGTGACGTAAACATCATGTCGTTTCTCCAATGTCATTCCGTTTCTCGCCTTGACGTAGTTAGTTTGCAAGGATAATACACACTACTAAGCCTAGTTACTCATAACCGCGAATAGCGGATTTTTATTTTGCGGAGTTTTTTCTTTGGGCAATCCAAAGCACGTGACATTCAACATGGCGAGGCGGCCACGCATGGACCAAAAAACACAAAAAAAATATCTAGTTTCTGCCCAAGTTAATAGTAAACAAATATTTTATTGAATAATCAAAATCAAAGCTGCAAGCGAAACTCGAAGCAAAATAAATAAAATATAATGAAAACACATAAAGGATTTTTTAGCGACTAATCGTTTGTAACCGTGTTGTAAACGGTAATTGAAATTAGGCCTTTTCGGAAACGTTAATTTCATTAACCGGATCACCATGTCGATGTACTATCTCTTTTTTCAATCGTGTTCTTTAGAAAAAGACCAAAAACAAATAGCTGGTGTTCATACGCATTTCCGAAAAAGCCTAATTTCAGTTACCGTTTATAACACGGTTACAAACGGTTAGTCGCTAAAAAATCCTTATGGTCAAAAGAAACCTGCTGGCCGCCACGCCATATTGAATTTTTCGTTTTGACAGATGGATTGGATTGCTTAAGCTGCTTTCTGGTGCCACCCTTTGAGCGTTCCCGAGTAACTCCAAGTACTCCGGCTACGGTTTGACCCGCTCGGTTTCAAGCGTTCGAGTGCAAAGCGCATGGAGTATGACAGGTCACTGACAGTGTGGAGTGTTCTAGGAGCACCCGGACGCCGGTGCTCCCCCGAATATAAGGGTTGCGTTTAGAAATAGCACTCTGGGTGTCAGAGTGACCCTAGAGTCACTCTAAACCATTCATAAATTAACAGGTGCTTACTCGAAGCGTTACGCTGGAATCGTTCAGAAATCGAGAGTTGACGTGAAAAACGTCCCGCGGTTTTTACCGGGTTTGACGTTGACATTTGGCGCAACACCCCAATTACGTTCAGAAAAGGCGCACCCCGAGTACACTCCAAGTGATGACGTCAGAACACTCTGACAAACAACTAGTCTACCTTCACACTCCATTTCTAAACGCACTCCTGTCGTGATCATAGACAGTCCAATCCATCTGTCAAGTAGGAAAATTCAATATGGCGTGGCGGCCAAGCAAGTTTGTTTTGAATATGTTTTTATGCGTGTTTTAAATTATTTTGCTTAGAGTTTTGCTTGCAACTTTGATTTTGATTATTCAATAAAATATTTGTTGACTAGGTACCTAAACTATTAAATCGGGCAGAAATTAGATATTTTTGTTTATTTTTCGGCCCATGTGTGGCGGCCACGCCATCTTGAGTGTCACGTGGTTTGGATTACCTACCTAATAAAAAGTGGGACACCCGACTGAGAGGTCTTGTTATTTTTCGCTATTTTGGGTAAATCAGCTATTAAATTAAAATGTCACTATTAAATTAAAATGTCCGCCAAGAGGCGCAAACCCTTTGTTTGCTTGTCAAAGTCACAACTCACATGTTTTGGATAGGCTAAATAATCGATGAATTGAAAAAAATCCGAAAAATAAAAATCTGCAATTTGCGGTTATTAGTACTAAGGCTTGAGGATTGTTTATTGGCCTCGTTTTTAGTAACCGCCGCCTACTGGTGTGTCACCATTTCCGACGTCATAACTAAAGTCTGTCGATTTTAATCTGATACTCCAAAAAAATGTGAGCTGGTGGCTACCTACATTAGAATGCCAATAGTCACCTGACGTCACACCTGTTTTTGCCATAAGCTTCACCTCTTCGCTCCTAATACGGAAAGTGTCAGATAAAAATCGACGAACAATGAGTCGTCAGCTGTTTGCCTAGCGGTCATGGTTTAGAATTCAAATTTATGATGAAAAATATTATTTAATTTCGATTAACATAATAGGCAAAAAGGAAGATGAAAACGAGATCTAAAAAAGAATTGTTTTAAAATGTTAAGTAATGTAGTAAAACCAAGTATTTATAAAGCAAAAGCCCGCGGAATCATAATCTGTAGTGCAAACAGCCTATGTCAAGGCAAGAAATGACATGCTGTCTACGTCACAACTGGTGATTTGCCGTGTGGGGTGCTTCAGATTTGTTCCACACAAGCCTTATGAGGATAGGCTATCCTGCAGTAGTAGTGTGTATTATCCTTGGGCTGTTTGCACCACAGTTAAGCCTAGTACTCGTAACTGCGAAATTCGCACTTTTTTGACATTATTTCGACAATTTGACGTATGATTCACGCATAAAACGTCAATTTGTCGAAGCAATGTCAAAAAAGTGCGAATTTCGCAGTTATGAGTACTAGGCTTTATAGGTTTGTTTGTTTGTATCGCACCAACTTGAACTGAGCGCAAGATATTTCAGGTTTGTCGCGTCACCAGCTCAACTGAAAACTTAATGGATGACGATGTCGAAATCGAATTTGTTTTATCAAGACCCGTGTTCGTTTTTGTCATCTTTTTCGTCGATTTGCTCCGAAATTTCGATAGGCACGTAGTTTGTACATTGAAACTGTCTGATCCAGTCACGTGCCTGTCAAAATGTCAGAGCAAATCGACGACAAGGCTGAGTTCGGCTATGCACTCCACGGAGCGAAACGGTATGAGCATGGATATCGCAACATCATTCGCGGTCATATGCCCAACGTTAAAGAGAACACTCTGAGCGCTAAAACGAACAGGATCTTATCGTTTCGAGCGCGCTCAGGGATTACAGAGTGTAAAAGCCGAACTCAGCCAAAGATGACAATAACCGAATTCTCGTGACGAATGTAAAATCTGTTTTTTTTTTTAAAGATAATCCCAAGTCAAAAATTTAGTAACTATGTTGGCAACACAAGCCTTTTCTGTATAAAAAATTTGAAAGCATTGACAATTTTACATTAGCCGCGAGTTCGTTTTTGTCATCTTTTTCGTCGATTTGCTCCGAAATTTTGACAGGCACGTGATTCAATAAGACAGTTTCAAGCTAAAATCACGTGCCTGTCAAAATTTCGGAGGAAATCGACGAAAAAGATGACAAAAACGAACTCGGCCAAGTGGCCAACATAATGTCATTTTGACTTTTATCTTTAAAGACTTTGAACGCTGGTTAGAAGTTTGGTCCATGCATGCTTCCGGGGAACTTGGTTCAACATGACGTCGTGAGTTTCTCGCGAAAGCGTTTGTGTTCATGAAATCATAGAAGTAGCTCGTCGCGTAAATTCGGTTTATAACAAAAACGGCCAATAGTGATGAGCTAGGATAGTGGAGAGGACTGTGACATTGCAGGCTGCCAGCCTTTTTTACTTTTTTATACAAAGGAATGATGGAGGAAACAGGGAACCGTCGTATGTGGCATTTCGACATTTAATTCTAAGCTGCCTCATCTTACTCCTCCTCGAAAGCAAGTATAGGTTGAACATGAACCAAACAGTTTGGTACAAACTGCATTTCACAAACGAACGCTCGTCAGTTCATTGCCATAACACAAACGAACGCTTTTAAGTAGAAAGTGCTGCTCTATATCCTCATAAGAGCAGTGTACTGGGTAAAGTAGTTCAAACCTGGAGCCCCTCATCACGCCAAAAAACCAGTGATGACGTAGATCGTGTTGATTTTAATGAAGGTTGTAGAGTCTTTGCACTGCAGGCTATAATTCCGCTGGCTTTTGGTTATGCATACTTGATTTTACAACATTACATAACATTCTAAAACAACTCTTTTTTTATCTCATATGCATCTTCCTTTTTGTCTATTATCTTAATCAAAATTAAATGATATTTTTATCATAAACTAAAAGCGGTCCTAGTTTAGAATTTCTAAACTAGGACCGCTGATCCAAACAGCTGACGACTTAGTTTATGACGTTGGCAATGGTGATACACCAACATGGCCGTGATTATCAGAAACGATGCCGATAAGCAATCCTTAGTTGTGTGTAATTATCCTTGGAACAGAACTATACACATACAGAGCGTTTGGAGTTTGAACCAAGCATTAACCCTTTTCACGTGGCTCCGGTTTAACAAACCGCAACATACCGCTCAAATTCGAGTTGTAGTTATCCATCATGTCACTTTTCAACCGGGTTAGAAAACGGTATGTCATTTCTCTAACCGTTTTGTAACCCGGAACCCGGTTAGTTTAAACCGGAGTCACATGAAAAGAACTATTGGGACCAAAGTTAACCTCATTCAAACAACCTTGACTTTGGAACAAACTTCGGGCCTTAGGGTTGCCCGAACGCATTGCAATCTAATTTATTGATATTAAGTATATAACATGAAAAATCAACGCCTGAAGTGAGTTTAGAATGAGAAAAACAACAAAATGATCATCGCAGTTCAGATTAGTTCAGAGTAGAACTAGAGCAGAACAGCAAAAAAAAAAATAAAAATTCTTGTCAACGTCAGTTGTCGTAGGCGTTTTCAAATTAGCTTCTATCTCCTTTCGACAATAAACGTCCACTGAATGCCCTGTATAGGCTGAAGGAATGGTGAAAAAAAATGGAGGTGGTCATAAGCAAGTAAACCAAACAAAACGCATATTTTTGTTGAAAAAAGTTCCAATGTGAAAAATCTTGGATATCCATATAATTAATTGAGTAATGAGCAGTTAGCCAGTAAGTAAAAAACTCTTCTAACTTTTCAGTTGAACGTACAAGAAGTACTTAACAACTTTTTTTGCAATGTTTTCAGAATGAAGCTACCAAAATGAGCGTTTCTTCCAAAAATATCGAGAGCGAGGGTGAAGTAGAACTCAGCGACGGAGAATATATATTAGATGATAACGGCTTTGTATGTACATCTAAAAGCCAGAAAGAAATATCTTCTTCTCAAGATGATAGAAAGACAATTTTGGACAAACTTCGGTCTATTCAAGAAGGGAACCCGAATATAGAAGCGGTGTTTATCGAAGATGAAGAAGACACTAAGCAAACATTAGCTCAACCAGCCTCTTCCAGATCCAATGGAGAAGAAACCGTAGAATCAGAGGAAGCAGAAAATAATATAAGTGACGAGGACACATCTTCAGCATCAGAAACAGAATATTTTCATAATAGCCCCAAAACTGCATCAGCTAAAACATCTAGCACCCCTAATGCAAATCGACTAGTAGGGAAACAAACTGTTGCTCAAAATTTGTCTCCAAAGCCAAATATTACTTCAACTAAATCAACTTTGTCAATTCCTTGTCGAAATCCTCCCCCAACTCCTCTTATAGTTAAACAAGTGTCTCCATCAACCCTAACCGCAAATTTTTTGAAAAATTCAAATAGGATAGTACTGAATAAGCAGAATGGTTCTGGTAAAGAAATATTGGTAATTCCGGATGAGGTATTGCCTTTCATTGCTTCTTCTGTACACCCAATCACCCTTACCGTACCTGGAGTAGGGGCTGTAGTACTTAACAAATCAAACACTGTAACGCCTCGGCCCCAGCCTGTTCCAAAACCACCTGTTGATCCACCCACATACCATCCCCTATGCGATCCTAAATATCAATTTTGGAAATACAGAAAGGGCATTAAGAGGGACCTTGAAGGTTTTTCAATCAACGATAGGTTGGGATTTTATAGAGCAGAGCAAAACCGAAGTAGAATCTGTGTACAATATTATGAAAATACAATTAGGAAAATGAATAAAGAGACTGAAGTGTTGAGTAGACAGTTTGGATTACTGCCAAAATCTGTCGAAATTCCCCAAGTAAAAAAGATTAGGAAAGCAAGAAAAAAAACAATAAAGAAACCTAAGGGAAACAATTTAACTCCTATTCAAAAGAAAAATTTGCACGTGATAAAGAAGTGGAAGGAGCATTTTAAAAAGGAATCTGAGAATCAAACTGAATTGTCATCTTCAGAGGATGATGAAAATTTATTAGACAGAAAACTAAGACTAGAGAGAGAAAAAAAGCGAGAAGCGAAAAAACAAAAAACGGTAAGAAAGTGTGTGTTAAATAAAAAAAAATCCAAAAAAATAAAAGTAGAGCGTTCTCCGCAAACAAATCCCTATTTGAAAAAGTACAAAACCTACGAGAGCACTTGCAAAATAATTAACAATTTAGAAGACCTTGAATTGGAAATGAATCCAGACCAACCTGTACTTGTCATCAACGAAGAAAACTATTTAAGTTGGGATTTTGAGAAACTGCGGCTCAAAAACAATTTAGTTTATCCAAGTGAAACCGAGAAAGGTATTCCTAAGATTTTAGTGAATAATGCTGCTTTGTACAATCTTTGGTTTGTCAAGCCTGATATCTTAGATAAATATCTTTCAAAAAGTTATGAGTAAAATGTTTGTATATAAAAAATGCATTTGTTTGAGGCCCGGTTTATTCATTTTCAGATAAACTTTTTAATAACTGTCTACTAAATGAGTTTGCCTATCGGATTGCGTTTTTGTCCGTCAGATTGGATAGAGTAAGGCCCAGATTAATCCCTATCTGATGGATAAAAACGTAATTTATAATCCTGATGGTCTGATTGATAAATTTAGCTTGTAGACAGTTCCCAGTAAGTTTATTTACCGGGCCTAAGTATGTTTGTATATTATTTATTTTTGATTTTTCATAACATTTATTTTATTGTAAAAAAGTTTTTTTTTTATATCTTCCAAACAATAAATGGACATTGTCTTGAGTTTGTGGACACATTAGGTCTGTTTCTGCAGAAATCACAAACCAGTCAGAGTGAATTTGATTGGTTGAAAACAGTCAGAAAACTAGTTTCAACCAATGACATTCACTCTGACTGGTTTGTGATTTCTGCGGAATCAGCCCTATTTGTCAACTATGTTGTCCCCTGTTCTCATGTTTTTTATATGTATGTTATGTATGTATATGTTACCAGTTTATTTTTGATCCTCGATGTATTTAATTTCCTCAGTTATTCCATCTTCACTGTAGACCCAGAAAAAGTGTGCCGTGTAACAGCATAATTATTTTACATTTTTTAAAAAATACATATTTTATGGGTTTCGGTAGCCCCTAAGAACACTGAACTGAACATAGAATTTCAGTTTTAAAAAATCCTAACACTATTAAAAACTGAGTTCTTGGTACGTATCTACTATCAGGGTCAAATATAAAAAAACCAAAATAATATTTATTACAGAAAGCTGTAGTAATAATTAAGTATTTACCATAAACTATTGAATATTGCCAAAAAGCTTCATATTTTCTTTACTACATAATATACAACTATTAACATAAATGTATTTATTCCATTTGACTTATTGTTTGAACTTGAATCGTCTGATTATCACTGGTACTGCAAATAAACAAAAAAATTAATTATAAAAGTATTAATACTTATCTATTCACAATCCGATGTCCAAAGGTAAAGGTAAAATGTATCACCTTTCAGTTCTATTTGATAGGGAAAGGTGATAAATTTACCTTTGGACTACGGATTGTGAATAGGATATAGTAAGCTATAGCTATTTTCGGGTTCGAAAAAAGCACGGTTCAAAACAATAGCCCAGTTTATTGAAATTTGTGATAGCTGAGCCGTTGTCATTTTGTTGATTGATGAACTGTGCGATTGTTTTAAACCGTTCTAGAACCGTCCTTTTTTCGAACCCGAAAATAGCCAATGTATTCACAAACCTGATTCTCGAAACAAGGGAACAGTGTTTTCATGAGAACAAATTTTCTGTCTTCGTCACTCATATGAGATTTGGTATGGACCTTAGAAGGCCAGGGCACTTGTTCTCATAGAAAATCTGCTCCTTGGTTTCTAGAATCAGGCCCCAGGTAACTACATATGGGTAAGTAAATGATACTTATTATGAATTATGTTTGAGTAAAACTGCACATTTTATTCATGAGTAGCAATACTAAAAACAATTAAATTATGTTAAAATTGATGGATTGTTTTCTCTTAAGTAACACGGCAATGGCTCCATTTAGGGCCAATTCATGGACCGACTGGTAACGTCATTGACAAATTTATCCTGCTTGAATTCAATTTTTAGTTTTACCCAGCAGGATAAATTTGCCAAACACATACCAGTCGGTGCATAATTTGGCTCTTAATGGCATAGTCACCGATCAGCATTAAAAATGTAATAGATACCGCCGAGTAAACCACTTTATAATAGTGTAGGAACAGTAGGATTTCATGGAAATTCAGTGAGATTCCAATGGGATTCCTTAGTTTACTTGACGAGTCGATATTTTTAGTTTGCACTAATGTATAGTGGCTAGACTGAAAAACAAGACTTTTTTTCTCCAGTGTCTTTGCTTGCTAGCGTTCAAAATAATTCTGAAAATACACAAGAAATGCCATGGATATCCTCTAGGAATTCCAGTAGGATACCATTGGATTACGGTAGGATATCATTGGATTCCAGCAGAATTACGTGGAATTTCAGTAGAATTCTGTGGGATTTCAGTGGATTCCGTAGATTCCAGTAGGATTTCAATGGAATTTCTTAGTAGTTTGCTTGATAAGTCGATGTTTTTGGCTTGTACCTATGTAGTTGCAGCTGAACTGAAAAACAAGGCTTTTTTGTCCAGAGTTTTATAATATAAAAAATCCACAAGAAATTCCATAGAATTTTTTGAGTAATACCATCAGATTCCCGTAGGATTGTGTGGGATTTCAATAGGATTCCAATAAAACTGGAATTCTAGTGTGCAAATTTTTCAAGGTGGTTTATCCCTCGATAGCTACTAAATAAATAGTCGTAGATAAACAAATACAGTACAAGCTTGATAGTGTGAACAGCCTAGTTTATAAGTTTCTTACATAATCTCAGTAAAGTTTTCCAAATCATCCCCCTTTATTTGAATAGTAGCTGCCTGAATGTCATGCACATCCAAAATATGTGTATTAAATGCAGTATCATCCTCGAAATTTTTATTGCACAGTTTACAGGTGTATTGTACCGCTTGAACGACTTCTTCCTTTTTCTGAATCGGTTGGTGGTACTTCATATGAACTTTTAAGCTACTTGATCCTGAGAATCTGGATTAAAACAATTTTTTTGTTATTATAACTAAAATTTAAACAACAGATACTTACTTTCTGTCGCAAACTTTACAAGCGTGTGGTTTTTCTCCTGTGTGCGTCTTCATGTGGCCTGAAAGTTGTCCTGAAGATGTAAAGCCTCTATGACAAATGTTGCAAACGTGAGGCCTATCACCTGTATGAGTTCTACAAAATTCAATATTAGCATGGTATAGTCATTATTATATAGAAGGTTTGCTCGAACAACTGACGAATTCACGCATCAAGTCCAATTAAGAATATTAAATAAGAAATAACTTAAATATAAGGAAAAAGTAAACATGATAGAGATATATCTCTATGCATAACTCATTTAGGTACCTACTGTAAGTAAATCAGACTATTTTTGAAAATACTGAATAAATAACAAAATAGTGATAGAAGTATTACATGTTATCTAGTTGTAAGCTATATAAAGAAGGGGCAATTTGAAATGGGGAAAAAATTGACATTTTTGAAAATCAAGGTACAGGCAAGTCCTGAATATACGATCTCTAGCAATGTTGCCATGTACATACAGATTTGTTGGATTTGCATATTCAATAACTTTTTCGAAGATGCTGAAGGTAAAGAATATTAAGACAAACTCAGTCTGTTCATGAAGTCAGTCAGCGCCAATCTATTTGGGTATTTAATTGGTAATCAATCATGAAAATGTTGTCAAAAACTGTAAGCAGATACCTATATCAAGACTATGGCCTTGTAATACGTGAAAATTTGCCTTTCTTCTGACAATAAAGCTCGTTTGATTTGATTTACCTCCAACTTGTGCATACCCTCTATATTTTTATACTATAATTTCTATAATCAACATATTGCATTCAATTTACCTAATGTGAACAGTTAATGTTTCCTGTCGGCTGAAGTTTTTACCACAAATTTCACAGTTGTAAGGCTTTTCACCGGTGTGAGTTCTCTGATGCAAATTCAAAGTATTGGAGCCTGAAAATGCTCTATCGCATGTTCGACAGACGTAGGGACGATCGCCAGTATGTGTGCGCATGTGTATACTCACATATCCAGATTGGCTAAATCTGAGAAAAAGAAACATAAATGTTAAGTAGCTGAAAATCTAATTCTTGTTAATATGCTTATGAGTGATGAATCCAGTTTGTTCCAACTCAAATCGTCAGTTCTATATTTGATACAGGGCTAATAGATGAAGTATCTGAAGGCTGACAGCAAGGAATAAACCACCATCCCAGAATTGGTGCAAACAATTCCTCAAAATTCCTAAAAATTCCTCCAAATTCCTCCAGATATCCCATTACAAATTTTCTCCAAATACCACACCACAAACTTCTCCAAATACCCCACAAATTCCTTTAAAAAAAGGGAAAATTTTGAAACTTTTTGTATGTAAAGACAAAGTTTAAAAAGAAGGTGAGCAGCTCATTTTCCCAAAATTTCAAATTTTTCCAATGGAAAACGGCAACATGAAAAATCTTGCAAATCAACCTACAAAAACTGAATTAGTTGAAAAAGAGTCTCACACATTTCAAAAGTTTTCCTGGAAAACTAGTAGGGGAAAATTTTGAAACTTTTTGCATGTAAAGAAGAAGGTAAGCTCATTTTCCCAAAATTTCAAATTTTTTCAGTGGAAAATTGCAACATGAAATATTTTGGAAATCAACCTACAAAAACTGAATTAGTTGAAAATACAGTCTCACACATTTCAAAGATGTCCTGGAAAACTAGTGAAGGGAAAATTTTAAAACTTCTTGCATGTAAAGAGGAAGGTGAGAAGCTCATTTTCCCAGAATTTCAAATTTTTCCAGTAAAAAATTACATGAGGAATCTTGAAAATCAATCTACCATAACTGAATTAATTGAAAATACAGTCTCACACATTTCAAAGTTTTCCTGGAAAACTAGTGAAGGACAAATTTTGAAACCTTTTACATCTAAAGAGGAAGGTGAGAAGCTCATTTTCTCAGAATTTCAAATTTTTCCAGTAGAAAATTACAACATGAGGAATCTTGAAAATCAACCTACAATAACTGAGTTAATTGGAAATACAGTCTCACATATTTCAAAGTTTTCCCGGAAAACTAGGGAAGGGAAAATTTTGAAAATGTTTGCATGTAAAGAGGAAGGTTAGAAGTTTATTTTCCCAAAGTTTCAAATTTTTCTAGTGAAAAATAACTACATGAAAAATCTTGGAAATCAACCTACAAAAACTGAATTAGTTGAAAATACAGTCTCACACATTTCAAAGTTTTCCTGGAAAAATAGTAGAGGGAAAATTTTGAAACTTTTTGCATGTAAACAAGAAGGTAAGTAGCTCATTTTCCCAAAATTTCAAATTTTTTCAGTGGAAAACAGCAACATGAAAAATCTTGGAAATCAACCTAAAATAACTGAATTAATTGAAAATACAGTCTCACTTATTTCAAAGTTTTCCTGAGAAAAGTGAGAAGGAAATTTAAAACTTTTTGCATGTAAAGAAGAAGCTGAGAAGCTCATTTTCCCAACACTTCAAATTTTTCCAGTGGAAAGCGGCAACATGAAAAATCTTGGAAATCAACCTACAAAAACTGAATTAGTTGAAAATACAGTCTCACACATTTCAAAGTTTTCCTGGAAAACTAGTGAAGAGAGAAATTTGAAACTTTTTGCATGTGAAGAGGAAGGTGAGAAGTTCATTTTCCCAAAATCTCAAATTTTTCCAGTGGAAAATAACAACATGAAAAATCTTGGAAATCAACCTACATAAACTAAATTAGTTGAAAATACAGTCGCACACTCGGTCTCACACATTTCAAAGTTTTCCTGGAAAACTAGTGAAGGGAAAATTTTGAAACTTTTTGCATGGTAAGAGGAAGGTGAGAAGCTTATTTTCCAAAAATTTCAAATTTTTCAAGTAGAAAATTACAACATGAGGAATCTTGGAAATCAACCTACAATAACTGAGTTAATTGGAAATACAGTCTCACATATTTCAAAGTTTTCCCGGAAAACTAGGGAAGGGAAAATTTTGAAAATGTTTGCATGTAAAGAGGAAGGTTAGAAGTTTATTTTCCCAAAGTTTCAAATTTTTCTAGTGAAAAATAACTACATGAAAAATCTTGGAAATCAACCTACAAAAACTGAATTAGTTGAAAATACAGTCTCACACATTTCAAAGTTTTCCTGGAAAACTAGTGAAGAGAGAAATTTGAAACTTTTTGCATGTGAAGAGGAAGGTGAGAAGTTCATTTTCCCAAAATCTCAAATTTTTCCAGTGGAAAATAACAACATGAAAAATCTTGGAAATCAACCTACATAAACTAAATTAGTTGAAAATACAGTCGCACACTCGGTCTCACACATTTCAAAGTTTTCCTGGAAAACTAGTGAAGGGAAAATTTTGAAACTTTTTGCATGGTAAGAGGAAGGTGAGAAGCTTATTTTCCAAAAATTTCAAATTTTTCAAGTAGAAAATTACAACATGAGGAATCTTGGAAATCAACCTACAATAACTGAGTTAATTGGAAATACAGTCTCACATATTTCAAAGTTTTCCCGGAAAACTAGGGAAGGGAAAATTTTGAAAATGTTTGCATGTAAAGAGGAAGGTTAGAAGTTTATTTTCCCAAAGTTTCAAATTTTTCTAGTGAAAAATAACTACATGAAAAATCTTGGAAATCAACCTACAAAAACTGAATTAGTTGAAAATACAGTCTCACGCATTTCAAAGTTTTCCTGGAAAAATAGTAGAGGGAAAATTTTGAAACTTTTTGCATGTAAACAAGAAGGTAAGAAGCTCATTTTCCCAAAATTTCAAATTTTTTCAGTGGAAAACAGCAACATGAAAAATCTTGGAAATCAACCTAAATAAAATAACTGAATTAATTGAAAATACAGTCTCACTTATTTCAAAGTTTTCCTGAGAAAAGTGAGAAGGAAATTTAAAACTTTTTGCATGTAAAGAAGAAGCTGAGAAGCTCATTTTCCCAACACTTCAAATTTTTCCAGTGGAAAGCGGCAACATGAAAAATCTTGGAAATCAACCTACAAAAACTGAATTAGTTGAAAATACAGTCTCACACATTTCAAAGTTTTCCTGGAAAACTAGTGAAGAGAGAAATTTGAAACTTTTTGCATGTGAAGAGGAAGGTGAGAAGTTCATTTTCCCAAAATCTCAAATTTTTCCAGTGGAAAATAACAACATGAAAAATCTTGGAAATCAACCTACATAAACTGAATTAGTTGAAAATACAGTCTCACACTCGGTCTCACACATTTCAAAGTTTTCCTGGAAAACTAGTGAAGGGAAAATTTTGAAACTTTTCGCATGTAAAGAGGAAGGTGAGAAGCTTATTTTTCCAAAATTTCAAATTTTTCAAGTTGAAAATTACAACATGAGGAATCTTGGAAATCAACCTACAATAACTGAATTAATTAAAAATACAGTATCACTTATTTCAAAGTTTTCCTAAAAAAAGTGAAAGGGAAAATTTAAAACTTTTTGCATGTAAAGAGGAAGCTAAGAAGCTCATTTTCTCAAAATTTCAAATTTTTCCAGTGGAAAACAGCAACATGAAAAATTTTGGAAATCAATAGGTAGGTAACCTACAAAAATTGAATTAGTTGAAAATACAGTCTCACACATTTCAAAGTTTTCCCGGAAAACTAGTAAAGGGAAAATTTTGAAACTTTTTGCATGTAAAGAAGAAGGTAAGAAGCTCATTCTCCCAAAATTTCAAATTTTTTCAGTGGAAAAGAGCAATATGAAAAATCTTGGAAATCAACCTACAAAAACTGAATAAGTTGAAAATACAGTCTCACACATTTCAAAGTTATCCTGGAAAACTAGTGAAGAGAGAAATTTGAAACTTTTTGCATGTGAAGAGGAAGGTGAGAAGTTCATTTTCCCAAAATTTCAAATGTTTCCAGTGGAAAATAACAACATGAAAAATCTTGGAAATCAACCTACATAAACTAAATTAGTTGAAAATACAGTCGCACACTCGGTCTCACACATTTCAAAGTTTTCCTGGAAAACTAGTGAAGGGAAAATTTTGAAACTTTTTGCATGTAAAGAAGCAGGTAAGAAGCTCATTCTCCCAAAATTTCAAATTTTTTCAGTGGAAAAAGCAACATGAAAAATCTTGGAAATCAACCTACAAAAACTGAATGAGTTCAAAATACAGTCGCACACATTTCAAAGTTTTCCTGGAAAACTAGTGAAGGGAAAATTTTGAAACTTATTTTTGCATGTAAAGATGAAGGTGAAAAGCTCATTTTCCTAAAATTTCAAATTTTTCCAGTAGAAAACAGCAACATGAAAAATCTTGGAAATCAACCTACAAAAACTGAATAAGTTGAAAATACAGTCTCACACATTTCAAAGTTTTCCTGGAAACCTAGTGAAGGGAAAATTTTGAAACTTTTTGGGTGTAGAGAGCAAGGTGAGAAGCTCATTTTCCCAAAATTTCAAATTTTTTCAGTGGAAAATAACAACATGAAAAATCTTGGAAATCAGCCTACAAAAACTGTATTCATTATTCTTTTGAATTTTTTAAATTTGACAATTTCCTTTAAATTCCTCATAAATTACTCACAAATTCTCCCAAATTACCCATAAAATCCTCCAAATTCCCATAAATTCGGATGAGTTATCCTTCAAATTCCTCAGAAATTCCTCTAAATTTCCCACAAATTCCTCTAAATTCCCCACATTTTTGGCAAAGAATTCCTAGGTGGTTTGCCCCTCGGTTTGCCCCTTGGCTGACAGAGACAACTAAACTGATTTTAATTTGTTTAAGACCCATGCACCACATTGCCAATTAGCCTATGAATAATTCATATGCTACATCTATTCATCACAAGAAGTATAGATCAGTTTGTAGCCCCAACAAAAGGTCTTCAAATTTTCACAACTGGCTCATTGCTCATATCAAGAGTAGCTGACAAAATTGTCTCGAATAAAAAGTGTCCATTTTATCAATTTCTCAACTTTAAAATGTGAACGTTAACATAGAACAAATATAAAGTTTGAAATAACTCCGCTTGAATTATTTATTCTCCACTAAACTAATTTAAGTTTCATAAAATTCTTACCCTTTATTGCACACAGGGCAAGTGTAAGGTTTCTCTCCAGTATGTACCCGGATATGTTTCTCCAAATTACAAGTCTGCGTAAAACTTTTATTACAAATATTGCAAACGTATGGTCTCTCGCCAGTATGTGACCTCATATGAATTTTCAAGCTTCTAGCTTCCACATATTGCTTAGGACAATAATTACAATTGAGCAATTTATGTCCCGTATGATATTTCATGTGTTTGTGTAAACTGGAGGACCACTTGAACGCTCGTCCACACACTGAACATAAATAGGGTTTACCTTTTATGTTTCTCAGTTCTCCTGTGTGCTTTTTTTTGTGTTTGCTCAAGTTCGAGCTTTCAGAAAAGGACATTGGGCACTGGTCACATTGATGAGGTTTATGTTCCAAATGAATCTTTTGATGACGTCTTAAAATTCTGGCTTCAGCAAACGCTTTATTACATGTATTGCAAATATAATTTAAATCCTTTGGATGAATCATCATGTGAATTTTCAAGTCGACTCTCAGTGGAAATTGCGCGTCACATTTTGGACAACTATATTTTGAAGATTTTTTTTGTTTAGTTACAGGAGGTTCTGGTGAAGTCATAGCATTCAATGTGGCCAAATCAATTTTATAATTTTTTTCCTCGTTCGACATATCTCCTAATGACCCTTCGTCATCTCCAATTTCCTCTACTGTTTCAACTACAGCATAAAATTCGTCATCGATTTCAGTTTTTTGCATAAAATGCCCCTGCGATGTCACAACAGTTTCGAAGCTAACACATTCATTTTCTAGAATTTTCGGTTCTTCCAACATAATTCTCACTGGAGAAGGCGATCTGAATTTTAATTGTTCTTCCAACTCTTTTTTTGCTTGGTTTCTAGATTTTTCTTGTTCTTGATACTTTTTCAAGTTGTCTTGAAACTCTTTACTGACAAATTGTCGGAGAATGGCATTGGATTTTTCGTAGAGCTGCTTGAAAGTGTATGCTCTGCTGCATTGTAGAACGCATTGAACGCACATGTGCCTGGGAAATCCATCATTTTGAGAAATCTGAAAAATAATTTAATGATTACATTACATGTTAACATGAGAATTTAAGTTGTTCTTGACGAATTTATGGTAAGAAGTAAGAACCAAACCTCTGCAATGTGTTATAATTTGCATGAATTCGTCGGCACGTGTGTTTCTATATCCATAGATTCATGGTTTAGTTAAAGTCTCATCATTCAACCTATTTTCACCTTCACTAAAAAATTATTGCCCTTTTTCTATATAGTGTTACATGGAGCCAAACGCCAAAATTTTAGTCTAATAGCCAAATAAGTGAACTGCAAACATGCAAACCAGTGCAGCTCTATGTAGAAATTATTAGTTGTTGCATTTGAATAACCCTGTGGTATTTGAAATTTTAGGGAGTTTTATCTTAATGGCAAATTGAACATCTGTTAAAGAAATAGTTATTCAATTGTGTTTTGTGTAATATTCCAGTAAACATTTACTGCTAAAACCTCTCAGGATGATACAGTGCAAGGATCAAGTTCACTTGGACGCTGCGCGCTCCTCACTTGCATGGTACTTGGATCGTATTAACTGTTAAGCCAGGTTGACACGGTTCAAGTGAACTTGGACTAAGTTAGTTGGCAGCCATGTCATAGGACCACTATCCAACTTGATTTGGATTAACGATTAATACGATCCAAGTACACTTGGACCGTGTCAGCCTGGCTTTATCCAAGTCCAGTTTGACAGTTCCTAACATTGGTTGTAACAGGGGAGGAGGGAATTTGTTCCACACAGGCTTATGAGGATGGGCTATCCTGTAGAAGTAGTGCTTATTCGAATCAGCTGATAATTCAAGATGGCGATGAGGCTTGTGCCATTTGGCAAGCTTCATCTACGGATCCATCCGTTCGGAAACTAAACTAGCTCCACCTACAGTGGCTAAATAAACCTTTACATACAGTGGCGATAGAGGTCCCGCCGCCATTTTGTGCCCAACCTCCTAGTTGCTAGGATTTAAATGGACATCTATCATAAAAAAATTGAAAACAACGTATTTGATGTGCCTAATTATAGTCATCGGATACGTTGTTTTCAATTTTTTATGATGAATGTCCATTTCAATCCTATATAATCACATTTAAAAGTAGCAAGAGGTTGGGCAAGAAATGGCGGCGTTATCCATATGAATATATAGGATTTTGAAGAACCAATCAAAAAGAGGACGGCAATTGTCGCCACTGTGGTAATAGATGAGTCACTGTAGCTGCTCCGAGATAGTTTACTAATCCTGGAACAGCTGATACTGATCAAACTTATCCTAGATCTATTGTTACCGTAAGCAGCTCATATTAGGCGATTCGAATCAAGGATGATACACACCTACAGGATCGCTTATCGGCCTCATTTTCCTCGTTTTTAGTCATCGCCGCCATATTGGTGTGTAACCATTTCTGACGTCATAACTAAGTGGTCAGCTGTTTAAACAGCCTACATCAAGGCAAGAAATAACATGCTGCCTAGCCTACGTCACAACTTGTGATTTAGGGGGGTAGGGGAAAGGGGGATTTGTTCCACATAGGCCTTATGAGGATAGGCTATCCTGTAGTAGTAGTGTGTATCATCCTTCATCCTTGGATTCGAATCAGCCAATCAGCTGATAATTCAAGATGGCGATGAGGCCCGAATATAAATAAATCATTGAGGTTAAACATTGCCTCCATATAAATGTGTGTTATTTCTACATGTTTCAGAGTTTAATTTGATGAATTTTAATTTATTTCAATTTCCTTTGATGTTCGTAGTTAAAACTTAAAACCGAAAAACTTGGAATATTTATTGACCAATAATATATCTGGGTAGTAGGGAAAAAGGCTTGAATATAAGTGCTACATACATACTCTGTGATGACAAAAACTCACTAAACACTGTAGTTCACTTTATAATAAATATATAAATGGCACCTTGAACATGCCTTGCCAATCTCGACATTTATGACAAATATAAAGTGGTTCAGAGGCAAATGAATGCCAAAAACATAAATTACATAAACCACAGCAACGCCAAATAATAGAAAAATTTACAAAAAAACCTTCTCAAACTGATAAAAACACTTTAGAGAATACACAGTCTCTTATGGACGTCAAGTTTATGCCTCGGCGCCATCTTGTACGTCAAACATCAAATCCAAGGATGATACACCCTACTAAAGATTGCATATCGGCCTCGTTTTTGGTAATGGCAGCCATGTTGGTGAATCACTATCGCTGACAGCTGACATCACTTACCTCCAGTGTCAATTTAGTGACGTCACGTTCACGAAACCAATAGGTTCAAATAATTATCAAAAATATTGTCCAAAGATTGAATCCCAAATGACCCCATATGAAAAGTGGATACAGTGATAATTTCAGAAGAGGCGTCATAGGTGAGATGCGAGTAATTCCCGTCATTATTTAATGGGAGTTCCTACTTTTTATAATTAAAATGAATCGTTAAAAAGCCGCTAGAAATTAATTGTTCAAGAACAAAATTTGGTGCGGTTTGTCAACTTTTCATTTATCGACCTGCCATTCTATCTCCCTCTTTGTCTGACCGACCTCGAAAACGAAAATAGAAATGGAGAAATTTTACCTGGATCCCCGTGAAGCTCGCCAGCATTTCGTCAAGACAAGCCCCGAAAAGGGGCCTCATGTTCCCTTTTACCATCAGGCAAGCCCTGCACACTTTGTCGAGTTGCAGAGGGGCCGCCAAATAAGCGCTCAAGTCCATTTTTGAGGTGGAAAAAGAAAAACGTCTGTCTTGGTTCACAATTTTAGGGCAAACGTATGTCGCACAACACGACAGCACAAAAATGGCGACGAGTCCAATCAATCCAAATGGATTCAATTAGTAGAAGGAGAAGGAGGTAGCGAGACGAGACGTGAGGTTTCGACCAATCAGGAGGCAAGTATCTATGGCTTGTTTCATAGGATTTTGCGCGCTTCAGTGTTTTGAAAATCTTGCCTTTTTTTTTGAAACGCTCCTAGTCCCAAAACCCAAAACTATTTTATTTATATTGTTGAATGGATGTAAATTATTATGGTAAATTTTTAGTTTAAAGCTTGTTTGCCTTATAAAAACGAGGGGAAACTAGTTTCAACCAATGAAATTCACTCTGACTGGTTTGTGGCATAGAGGTTTGTGGTTCTGCAAAACAGACCTTTTGTCACTCGTCAAATTTTGTATTTTTGTTTGGGTATAAATTCAATAACCCTATTACACCTTATTATTATAAACACCTAAGTTTAACTCAAAAATTAAAAGTTCAGAAATATGTCTGGGAAGCCTGAAAACGCTAATGGAAGAGTTAGCATGCATCTGGACGTAAACAATGGCTTAGAAAGGTAAATTAATGCATTCTATATCTCCAAAACTCAAGTCTACAATGTTCTTGTTCTAGGGTAACAGAATTGATTGAAACCCGTCTCATTGAGAGCGGTTGGAAGGACCGAGTGAAACTAGCTTGTCGCGAAGCTATAACTGAAAATAACCAGAATGTCCCCTCTGTGGACCATCTGATTGAAGTTATAACTCCGAAGGCGAGGGCTCTCGTTCCTGACGCAGTAAAACGTGAATTATTACACGAAATCGAAATGATTTTTTCGAATATTGAGAAGGGTGGATACACCACGACTTTGGATGGATAATTTCTAACATTTGCTATACCTACATAATATTAAACAATAAAATATTATTGTATTACCTACCTATAATATTCATCTCTTCGATTTTTTCTTCATCAATGAATAGATAAAGTCACCAAGTTGTTTTAGATAAAAAAAGCCGCACACAAAAGCTTTAAGCAAACATCATCTCTCAGGATTCCATAGATTCTCTCAGCTGTGTGCAGTGTAAACAATATGCCCTCATCAGCCATCAAAACTACATACTTAGATTGCATAGTACAATGATGCATATTTCTTTAGGCCTTTGAATATTTTTGCTGAAGCTATAGTTTTTATGTATTGCTTATTATTGGGCTTTGTATACTGTTGCAAAATCATATCACTTGTCTTTTCTAAATTGTAAAAGTCTCTAAAGCTAACTTCTTTCCTCCCTTAAATTTCTGTTTTACCAGATTTCAGGTGACTTGCTCTTCTCATACAGTTTTCAATAGACACATTATAGAAATATGTTTATGAATTTTTGAAATGACTTGTCTAGGAATTGCTAAACAATTAAGTTTCTTTTCATTTATTTTCATAAATATTAATACAAAGCTAAGTGATTAGGGTTAATTATCTCTTAACATAATTTAAATGCTTTGAAATTAAAAAAAAAATGCCATTTAGATCTTAATTAATTTCCTTTACTCTCCTGCTGTTCGAACTTGGGATATTTGCTTTCAATGTCCATCCAACTTTGCTTACTGTAAGACAAATTGTGAAGAACTGTGGCAATATCGCTTAGCTGTAAAAAAAATTACATAATATTTCCCTATAAACAAATTAAAAATACTTACAGGTATTCTGACTTGAGCCATTGAATCTCTTTCACGTAAAGTGATACTGTGGGGTTCTTTTAAGGTATCAAAATCAATAGTTATACCATATGGAATAGCTATTTCATCTGTACGAGCGTATCTACGACCAATGGAGCCTGAGCTGTCATCTATTTTATGAGATACATCTACTTTAGTTAGTTCAGCGGCTAAAAATAACTCAAATTAACTAAAAAAAAAATTTACATTTGAAATGCCTTACATAATTCTCTAATAAAGGGTATAAACTCAGTATTTCCACTCAAAGGTAAAATGCTGCATTTTAGAGGAGCAACAGTAGCTGGCAATGACAAATAAGTTCTTTGTTCGTCATTTTCTCTTTGTTTGAAATTGTGCTCAAAAATAGCATACATGACTCTTCCTACACCAAAAGATGGTTCAATTACACTAGGAATAATTTCTTCAACATGCATAGTTTTTTGATAACGTTTCACTGCAACATGCTCTTTTGTTACAGTGAATTTTTGCCCACCAACTTCAAGTTCATACCCATCACCCTCTAAATCTTTTTCTAAAGCTGCAACTTCATTCAAACTCAAAGCCGCCAAAGCATCAGTAATAGTTTTGGCATCTTTTTTAAAGTATTTTCCAAGAGTTCCTTTATTTGGGGCTGCTTCTACTACATCGATAATTTTGGGGTTTTCTAATTTTTTCTCTGCTGCTAACCTCACTCCTGTTGCCTGAGTGTGTTGAGTCAAGTCGTAGGCTGACCTATCAGCACAACCAACACATTCAACCCAACCATAACTTGTTAAACATTCAGCATCCCAACAATCACAAGCGTAATGAGCCATTTCATTTGACATATGCTGTCTGAATCTTAATCTTGGAGGGTCTACACCACATTTTACTAAAAATTGTTGAATTCTTGCCATGAAGTAACCCAACGTTTCGTTTGCCACCAAACCACTTGCAACTGCTTCTCCTATGGATTTCCTTTCGGCAGCTTTACCGTCCATTTGATTACAAGCTGAATACATAAGAAGTTCTACGTTTTTGATTTTGTCAAACTTTGGGTGGTTTTTGTCATTGGGGTCACAAAAATGCTCAATTTCCGCCATGGTAAACTCTCGTACTCGTATCAGGCCAGATCTAGGAGAAATTTCATTACGGAATGCATTACCGATTTGGGCTGCGGCAAATGGGAGTTTGCCCTGGTTGAATTCTAAAAGTCTCTTGAAATTGACAAAAATTCCTTGAGCGGTTTCTGGACGAAGGAAACCTTTGATTAACCCTGAAGGTCCGATTTGCGTACCAAACATTAAGTTGAATTCGATTGGGTCAGTTAAATCGTTTCCTGTTAGAGGACTTTTCATGTTGAATTTTTTCATTACAGCAGCCATTTCGGCTTTGGTCATACCATCCAACTGAAAAGGAAAATCGATGATGAATTATTATTAAGGGCTGCTTTGTTTTTGGTCCAATCTTATCAGTGGCTTTGAACATCTAGAAATTTGATCTTTGTAATTATTATTCTGAAGTCATTTTTAGCAAATATTTTATTCGTTTGCATAAACGCATTCAACATCTGTTTTATTAATGAAGTCAATGATTCTGTACCTATATACCTTCATGGCTATTCACCTCAACCATTTAAAGAAAGCCATAATAATAAGTATTTCTCTTGATGTTCAAGGTTTCACATATCTCTATCAAATCTCCCCTCTACTTAGCATTAACGCTGCCTTGAAACAGTTGATGCAAAAGGCTATCAGTATTAAAGAATGAAAGCTTTCATAGCTGGTACCTAATGCCTTTAAAGTTAATGGACTTATGGTTGTATTACAAGGTGATCTTAGAACTGTGGTGGTGGGCATTATCAATGGCGATGAGGAAAAGGACAAATTTGTCTTACCTTAATAACAATATCCGCACATTCCTCTTTAGTTTCAGCACTAGTTTTTTTGTCGGCTGCAATTTTCTCCAAATGAGCTTTAATAAAATGATCCAACCTAAAACATTCTCCAGTTTTAATATCTTTAACCATCAAATCAGCAAATCTATCCACATGTCCAGAAGCTTTCAAAACAGGTTCCGGTGTTAATATTGAGCAATCAACTTCCAACATTTGCTCTTCTAGCACAAAGAATTGCCTCCATGCTTGCAACAGGTTTGACTTAAAGGCACAGCCCATAGGCCCAAAATCAAATTGTCCTGTTATTCCTCCGTAAATGGCAAAAGATTGGTCGAAAAAAAATCTTCTTTTAAGTAAATCTTCCATTTTAGATCTATCAAAAGTAGCATTTGGGGCTAAGGCTAGTTCTTTATCTTCTAGGATTTTTTTACGGGCTTTGAGCTCGGCAACTGCTTTTTTAACATCAAGATCTGGGGCTCCATCAGCTTTCAGTTTACGAACTAAGTCACCCTAAAAGTTTACTTATACTATACAGGATAGAATATAAAGTGAATAATTTGTACCTGTTCTTTTACATTTGCCCTTAAAGGAGCCAGAATCTGTTCGATCTGTGGATCACCCATTGTGTCGAAAATCCACTTCAACTTGACGCTTCTGTGTTGTTTGTTCTTGCCCCAATCTTTCTTTTGGTCGTATTTTTCACTTAGATATGAAACCACTGATATTTTACGCTTTAAAACACTGGGGAAGCTCTTGAAGACTGGATTGTTGACAAATTTTATTCCAATTAGATGACGTAAGATTCCATATAGTTGCATTTAGTGCCACGCTGGAGGTAAAACGATAAAAAATTGGTAAAGGGGCACCCTTTCACTTTTTTCAACCTCACAGAAAAAAAATCGAAGGTGGATATTGAGGTTAGGTTTATAAAGTTAAGTTTCTTCTGATTTTGAACGAATGCTTTTTATCAGTGAACTCAAACTTCATAGGAAATTAGTGGCAATAGAGAGAGATGAGGATAGTGTAGGATTAGCTTAAATGCAGAACTTTATTTCCAAAGAAATATACTTTAAAATAAAACTTCAAAACTCATTTCTTTTAGTATCATTTTACTTACAAATTTGGTTCAAAACTTACAATAATATACACGCAATTATTGTATCGTACAATATTCAACCAACCGGTGTAACTAAAAACCTCACATACCAGTGCAGTTATCGGAGATTTGTAACTGTTCAATTATCAGCGCAATCACTCAAAAACACAATTTTTTTTTTTGCTAAGATTAGAATAATTATTGAAGATACAACACTAATGCGATCAGTATATACAATTTTAAGTTTCTTCAAAAACAACTTCAATCCACTACCAGGAGAAAAATTACAACAATAACTTAGGTTAAATTAAAAAAAAAATTTAGAAAAGCTTCCTAAAATAATTGAAAAATTACTCTAAATCAGGGATGGGTTCGTCGTCTGAATCCCCTCCTTCATCTAGATCATCGAAACTGGGTTTACCACCTCCAGCACCGCCCAGACCACCCATTTGCCTCATCATTTCCTCAAAATCTCCACCTCCGCCCATGCCGCCTAAACCTTCGTCTCCAGAATCGTCTTCATCATGCCATTTATTGAAGTCGCACTTCAACCAATGATGTTTCTTTTTGTCCGAGGTCAGTGCAGGCCAGTAAGGTTCTTCTGGATTAGCCTGGGGAGAAAAATTATTTTAGTTTAATTGGCTTAAGTCAAACTTGTTGAAACATACTTTGGCTAACAGGATTTCAATACACCTTCCCCTGTTGAAGCTTCGACTTTTTTCAGGGTCGATTTCTTTGTTCAGGGGGATTGTGACTTCGTATTCCTTTTTGTCAACGCCGCCGGTTCCATGGAAATATACTGTGTTTTTTGTAAATCTGAAATTTTTATGTTATAAATTTACTAGGACACTAGCATATTTATAGGAGTTGCAGTTGAATATTTGACAATGAATAGGCAATTTTGACCTGTAATAGACAAGCAACAAATAGCACCTTCTACAAAATAGAACACACAATAGAAGCAGTTTGGTTGGAAATTACAATCAGCACTTTTACCTTTGTAACGGCTTGCATATATCATCCCAAATTGTCAACAACACCAGATCAAAACAAAGAATTTACCGCCACAGTAGCAAAGGCCTTGGAGTAAAAAATTCCAACATTTCTTTTTGGAGACTTCAATTACACAGAGATCAACTGGAATAAACTTACAGTCTACCCTCACAATCAATGGTCAGAAGATTTCTTTAACAGCTATCAAATCACTAACGCGCATCAGGTAATAACGTTCCCTACAGGATACAGAAATAATGAAATTTCATTACTAGATCTATTGCTGGTTAATGACAAAAGCTCAATATTCAGTATACAGCAACCCCCACCAATAGGGCGTAGTGATCATGTAGTGAAAACAACTAAAACACAGATTCAACTGGCTTCTAAGTCAACTAAAAAGATCTATAAAAGAAATTTCTGGAAAGCAAATTATGATGAAATTAACAAGTCCATAACTGAACAGGTAGATGCCTGCACATGTCAAATTGATGCAACACAGTTAATAAGTTTAGTGACGAAAACTATTGAGCTATATGTACCCTTGAAACCTAAGCATGTCAATCCAAAGAAACCTTGGCTTAACTGGAAAGTTTTTAAGCAAATCAACATCAAACGAAAACTGTGGGATAAGTATAAAAGGACAAAAACAAACACAGATTATGATCATTACAAACAACAAAATAATATAACGAAGCAGATCTTAAACCAGGCTAGGCAAGAATATGAACAGAATTTATTGCAAGCTCCTGTTAAGAAATTTTACTCCTATATAAAACATTCACTAAACTCCTCTCCAAAATTTTGCGCTCAGAAACACTAACACGAATCAGACTATTTACGATGAGAGTGAAATTGCCAATTGCTTTGCAGACCAGTTCCAGAAAGTCCTCACTTGAGAAGATAACAACCTACCAACTTTTTAACCTGAATTACGCATCGCTGCAAAGATAAGTAATATAGAATCCACCCCAGGAAAATTAGAAATAACCATTTCTTCTCTAAAGGCGGAGTCTAGTCCTGGTCCTGATGAAATTCCATCCCTCTTTCTGAAAAACTGCTCCAAAACGATCTCTAGTCCTATAGCCACTATTCTAAACTCTATAATGAAAAGAGCTTCTATTCCAGAAATATGGAAGGAAGATCAACATTCACCAACCTGCTAGAAAGATTCAACAAATGGACTCAAATGTATGACAGTAATACACCATTTAACAAGTGTCTATATAGATTTTGAAAAAGCTTTTGATAAGGTACCTTTCAGGAGACTCCTGCTAAAATCGGAGCATAATGGAATACGGGGCAATGTGCATAGAGTTATCAGTGAACTTATCCAAGGAAGGACCTTTCAAGTAAAAATAGGCAATATCCTTTCCAGTAGTTGCGAGGTGCATATTGGAGTACCACAGGCGAGACCACAGGGCTCGGTAATTGCAACTTTGCTGATTATATTATACATAAGCGACCTTCCTGCAGATCTTGCATGTGACTCCTCATTCTTTGCAGACAACACAAATTCTACTTGCAGAGCAAGTGACCAATACCTACAAATGCAGAGCGATCTTGATAAAATTAAACAATGGACTATAACATGGCAGATGCCATTAAACGAATCTAAGTGCACTGTTCTAGGTATACTATAGGAAACACTGAGGTGACTGCAGTTGAAAAACAGAAAGATCTAGGCTTAATAGTCACAAAAGACCTCAAATGGGAGATTCACATCTCAAACAACTATCAAAAAAGTGAACACCTTGATTTACCTTATAAGAAAGTCGTTTAAAAACCTATCTAGTGATATGATACTTAAGCTTTACAAGACATACATAAGACCAAAACTAGAATATATGCAAAGTGTATGGAGTCCTTATTATGTCAAAGATATAGATATTCTACAGAAAGTTCAGCGAATGGTAACTAAAATCCCTTCAGAGCTCAAGCATCTCTGATATCAAGAACGTTTACAGCGCCTTAATCTTAGAACCTTCTTTGAGCGTGGAAATAATAATAATAATAATAAATCAAGTAGGTAGGAGGTACCTTAATGCTTAGAATAGAATCATAAGGTTGATAGTATGGATTCTATCAAAACTTGTCAAGGACTATATTCTCGACTATATAGTCTTAGGTGTTTTTTAGGCCTGATTCTGATAAATATTTAAAAATGCGTGACAATTTCATTGTTTTTTTAAGATAGTTTTTAATTTGTCTCATGGACTCTTGAGGTCAAATCGTTAAATGTTAATCCTTGTGTTAATCTATGCCTGTACTCTTTAACAACGGCAAAACAAAACCAAATACTCACTTGATATCAGGATTTTTCACATCTTCTAAGTTAACAGTTAGGAATACCATGGGAGACCTTTGAGCCCACATTACAGGGGGTGGTGGTAATCTGCATAAAAAGAGCAAAAAGTGAGGTTAAAAACAAAATTGATTTCTGATTAGGTACATAGGTATAGTGTTAAATGTAGCGATTTTAGGGTATATTGCATAAAATTCAAATGATTATTCCAAAATTCCGAGGGCCCCTTGTGGTCTAAAATCATTATTTACTAAAGCCCCACGAAAATTCTAGAATCGATCACCAACATGGCGGTCAGTTATAGGGATTTTTCTAATCAAATTAAGAGTATCGAAAATTTGGGAAAATATATAAAAATGTTGGCAAAATTAACTGGAAACATGCGTAATGGAGGTTTACTTACTTGGAATCGGTCATTTTGAGTTTTCAATTAATCAAAGACACTCTCAAATCAAAAAACGAGAAGTATCTCCGCCGGGCAGAAACGTGACGGTCCGGAAAATAAATTTTTCAAATGTCATCAACTCAGTCATCGTCCTGTCGTGTCAAGTGTCAATGAATAGCTCCTTGAATGAATAGGGCTTTTCGGAAACGCTGAAATGATTAAACCGATCACCAGTTGTTTGTTTTCTGTCTTTCTTCAATGAACATGATTGAAAAAAGACAAAGTTAATCAGCTGGTGATCCGGTTAATTGGGATTAGCGTTTCCGAACAGGCCTCTTCTATTCGTGACTGTTTTGAAGTTAGCCTCAATATGGCCTCAATTACTGAGAATGTTTGAATCTATTGGCGATTTTCATTTGTTAATCAGTGCGCACTGAGTGTATCCGCATCTTTTTCTAAAAGCATGTAACATGTAAAGGATAAGGATATATTTTTTTTTGTACTGGTTCGACAAATGGAAATCGCCATATTTATAGTTTGAATATTGAAATCTGACAATAAGGCTTTTGACCACCATGCTTTTCAATTTTTGTCGTGACAGGCGACAATGACGTTTACGTGTGTACGTAAACAAGAAAAAAAAGTGAAATTTGAAAATGTTGGAAAAAAATGTTAATTATTTTTAAATTATGTTGTCTTTAAACTAAACTATTTGATTGGGTAAATACAAACTCAAACTGTAATACTAATGTCATCGCGGTAAAATCCGGTTTATTAAAAATTTTAACCTAGTGAGTAAATAGTTGTGGCCTGAAAATGCTAACTAAAATCAAATTTCAAAAGTAAATATTACAAAAAAAAATAGAAAATGGAAACTATGAGAAATAGAAAGACTAAACAGAAACATCACGAATCTCAAAGTTTCTCTGAAACAACCAAAATATGTGAGGAAGTAGAACACCGAGTACAACACAAAACCAACAATCAAGAACAACCACAAAACAATGAACAAAATAAAGAACAAGCAAATGTATTAATTAAAAATACAAATAATTTTAGAAATGTATTCAAAATAAATGTAGAAATTGACGTTGTGGCCATAATGTTGTTTTTAGGTGCAATAGCTACAAGAATGTATAATTTAGGACAACCAAGGAATATTGTGTAAGTACGGATCAAGTCTTTTCTAACTTCTAACGAGGGCCGCCCAATGAAAATATTCAATAATAGAATTTACAATCTGTTTGTTAAAAAAAAGCCAGCAGCGAGATAGCGAGAAACCTCGCGAGAAACTTGTTCAGAGTTTCTTTGGAATCTTATTCTTTATTAGATTTGTCTGCAACTTAATTCTTTTTGGCTAATGTATAATTAATGCCTTTTTTAAAAACTAAAATTAATCTCCTTTTATTATTAGAAAAATAGGGTCCGGTATGCCTTCCGGACACACGATTTTTGGCATTTTTTCAATTTTAATAAATAGAGGGTCCTTTATTATTATTATTATTAAATATTAAATACAAATTTCAATACAATCTATTACATAGTAAATAATTTCATTTAATTTAATTTAGTTGTCAATTTGAAAATACAGTACACCTAGGTGCAGAGCATCCACCAGGGTGTAGTGTCCACTATGCACTAAATTATATTGTTCACCTTTACCAGTTAATTGTTGTATGTCATTATGTCAGAGTATGTGAAAATAAAGTTCATATTAAATAGTCAGTAAACTTATCATATCTGCTATTCAAATACTGTACTTCCATAATCAAAGTAAATACATAATAAATTGGCGCCGAGGACGAATAAACCCTTTTACAATGAATGCTGAACAATTTAATACTTTGATGGCTGCACTTACAAAGACTCTACAAGTTAATCAAAATACTACTCCAATTACTCAAGAATCCATTTCAATAGATCCATTCTCAGAAGAAAATGAAAGTTGGGAGATGTTCATAAAAAGGTTAGACAATTTTTTTTCCATGAAGAACTTCACTGGTTCCGCAGACTATATTGATACTAAAAAGAAAGAATGGTTACTTCACACGATGGGTACCAAAACGCTACAACTTATTCACTCTTTAACATGTCCCGATGATCCTAAATCTAAAGATTATACGACTTTGGTTTCTCTTTTACAAAACCATCTTGATCCTTCTTCAAGTATAATCGCAGAGCAAAACCGTTTTACAAAACGTGTCCAACAAGAAGGGGAAACTATTGCAAATTACGTAACTGAATTAAAAAAGATGACGACAAATTGTAAGTTTGTCTGTGATGCTTGCAAAGCTTCGACGTCTGATGCCCATTTACGTCTTCAGTTCATTAGTGGTCTGCGAAATTCTAATTTAATTGAAAGACTAATTCAACTTAAAGAACCAGATAATAAATTTAAAAACTGCGTTGATACAGCACTAACTATGGAATTAGCACAAAAAGATTCCAGAGAAATACATTCTTTACAAACATGTGCGAGTACTTCTTTTCAAAATCAAATTAAAAAATTTTCATTTAAACCTGAACAACAACAAAAAAACATATCTCCTTCGAATTTGTTAAATTTTCAACGAAAGTGCTACAGATGCGGTGATCCACAACATTTGGTAAATACATGCAAGCACAAAAATTCAAAGTGTACAGGATGTCTAAAATATGGTCACATGTTTAAGGCATGCAGGGGAACTCCTAGGAGAGAAAATGTTCATCAAGTGGAAGAAGAACCAGAGGAAATGGAAAACAACTTTCAGCATGAAGAATTATTTTTTATGAACGTACTAGATAATAATTGCTTACCTGAGGCTTATAAAAAACCAGGCAAAATTCTTTTAAATCTTCAATTAGATGGAGAATCCATTAAATTTGAATATGATACAGGCGCTGCAGTTTCATCGATTTCACAAGATTTGTTTAACACAAAATTTTCAAAAAAAACATTGCAAAAAACAAATTTACCTTTAAGAACTTACACTGGAGAAATAATTCGACCTATCGGCTATTCAATTTTCCAGGTTGAATTAAATAATCAAATTGAATTACTAAATTTATATATTTTACCAGGGAAAGTTGAACCTATTTTCGGGAGAGAATGGATGCAGAAAATTAAAGTCGATTTACCTGAAATTTGTCAATTACAAAATGAAAATATCCCAGATTTCTTGAAATTAAAAATTATAGAAGAACTTAAAAATAATTTTCCAGAAGTTTTTAAACCAGGTCTTGGAAAAATTTCAAATTATAAAGCTAAATTATTTTTACCAAACAATACAAATCCTCCGACCAAGAGACTTTTCCGGTGGAAAGTACTGATCAAAACATTGAAACTTTTTACCAATCAAAAACCAAACCCAATCAGATACCAGAAAATGCTGAGACATTGCGAAGAAGTATTAGAACGAGAAAACAACCAGAAAAACTGAATCTTTAAATTTGCCAGGGAGGATTTGTAGTGTCCACTATGCACTAAATTATATTGTTCACCTTTACCAGTTAATTGTTGTATGTCATTATGTCAGAGTATGTGAAAATAAAGTTCATATTAAATAGTCAGTAAACTTATCATATCTGCTATTCAAATACTGTACTTCCATAATCAAAGTAAATACATAATACAGGGTACCCTGGCAAAATCCACCAGGGTACCCTGGTAATATTGGTTACAACTTTAAGATAATTTTCTAGCAGAGAATCAATTTACATTATAAATAATAATTAGCTGTTCTTCAACATTCTATACTAAATATAAATATGAAAAAAAAATAAACAAACAAAAAAAGATAACAAATAACAGCCCCAACCACATTTTCAACTACAAAAGATCATTCAAAGTTTCATAATTTTCATGAATGAACTGTTTGCAATGCAATGAGAAAGCTTTTCTATTCCTTGCCTCACGAATGGAACGAGGCAGTCTATTGAAAATCTTTGGCCCTAACACAGAGTTACATCTTTGATTTCTATCAAACTTACGAAATGGGACAGTAAGGTGTCTGTTAATCATCTGCCTAGTTTTATATTGGTGATCCACATAACCCTTTTCCTTCAGTTTAAAACAGAACACACAACTAGCATGAAAGTACAAAGATCTGACATTAAGAATTTTGCCAGGAATTTTGTTATTATATAGGAGTGAGGTGGGAAACAACCTGTCCTTTTTAAATATGATTTTCAGGATATAATTCTGTATGGTGTTCAGAGTTTCTAGTGCGTTATTGTAGAGTCCACCCCAGACCACTATTCCATAACACAATAAAGATTCGACAAGGGATTGATATATAATTATTAAAGATTCTTTACTCAAGATATTTCTTATTAGATAAAATTTGTGGATCAGACTTTTGATTTTATTTGTTAAATTTTGTTTGTGTGGGGTCCATTTCAGATTTTTATCTACAATTATCCCAAGATGTTTTGTGCATTTGACCTCTTTTATAGTAAAATTTGATTGAAGATCAATGGTTATTTCATTGAAGATCGGTCTGTTGGCATCTGTCAGAGAAAAAGCCACATACACAGTTTTTGCAATATTCAAAGACAATTTATGTTTGTCCAGCCACCTCTTCACAATAGTCATGCCATCTGAAACTTTTGTTTTGACTGAATTCCATCTATCGTCCTCAAAAATGAGAATCATGTCATCTGCGTATGATAGGGCTAAACCTTTTATGTCTAAAGACAGAAGTGAATTTATGTATAAGATAAAAAGAAGGGGCCCAAGCACTGTACCCTGAGGCACTCCAATTTGCACAGTACTGGGCTCACTAATGGAATTTCTTATTTTCACTGATTGCCTTCTACCCTGAAGATAATTATTGAAAAGCTCCAACACTGTACCCCGAATCCCATATCGCTCAAGTATATCAAGCAATCCAGAATGGGGCACAGTGTCAAAGGCCTTTGCAAGGTCCATGAAGACTCCAATGCATTTATTTCCCTGGTCCAGTCCATATTTAATATGTTCAATAAGTTTATATAAAGCATCATTTGTGCTCTTTTTTTGGAAACCAAATTGTTTATGACTGAGTATTTTATTCTTGATTAAGTAACCATATAACCTCTCTTTCAAACACTTTTCAAAAAGTTTGCCAAAGGTTAAACACCTTAAACAGCTAATGGGTCTATAAGTAGATATGTCACTTTTAGATCCTTTCTTAAAAATTGGGGTAATGAAAGATGTTTTAAGGTCTTCAGGTATTTCATTGGTAGCAAAAATAAGATTAAGAATATATAGAAGTGGATCAGCAATATACTGATGACACAGTTTCACCATTTTGGAAGTTATTCCATCTCTCCCTGGAGCACTGCTACTCTTTAGAGAGCCAATGTGTATTATTAATTCATTTTTTGTAATAGGGCTTAAGGCCATAGAATTTAGAAAGGTAGGATATTTTTCGTTTAAGATTGCTGTATTGTTTGGAATTTTGTTCGCCATACTTATGCCTATTTCAGAAAAAATACCGATTACAGTAGTCGGCCATTGCTTTGTCATCAGCAAAATCCTTGTTATTCAAGTCCTTGATAAGCATATCTTGGTTAGACTTAAGCTTAGGTTCATTTGATGCGTCTGCTAAAATTTTATATATTTTTTTAATGTCCTTTTTAGAGTCTTGTAATTTATTTGTGTAGTAGTTGTTTTTAGAAGCAGTAATTAATTTTTGTAAATAATTTCTAAAGGCTTTATATTCAATTCTCAGTTTATTATTATTTTTTTGCTTTAGTAATTTCCTTTTCATTTGGTCCCTGGTCCTGATTGAACTAATCAGGCCATTTGTAATCCAAGGCTTAATTTTTTTATATTTTTTTATGTAACTTTTGTGCAATGTGCATTTATTTTTTGTGGAGGTTTGAATGTCAATAAATTTTTGGTAAGCTAGGCTTGCATCTCTGATTTGATATACATCCTGCCAAGTTTGATTTTTAATTATTTCTATAAATTTTTCTTTTTCGAAAATTGTGTAATGTACTTCGTTTTGCTCCGTACTATTTGGGTTAAGATTTTGGTTGGAATAAATGCCCAGATATATAGGGTAATGGTCTGTGAAATAAGTCTCCAAGACACAAGGATTATATTCAATATCTTCCAGCAGGCCAGTTTTACGTACAAACATGTGATCAATGCACGATCTACTATCTGGTGTTACTCTGGTGTATGAATTAATAACTGATGTAAAACCATAAAAGAGAAGCATGCTAACATATCTGACACTCATAATATTGGCTTTATTTAGAATATCGAGGTTCATATCGCCTACTAAAATACTGATACCCTCTGTTTTAGGAATTTCATTCAGGTAGGCGTCAAGATCGTTTATGAACAAATGATCTGATGTGCTTGGAGACCTATAACAGGCCATCAGCGAACAATGCTAATGCTCATTGTTCGCTGCAAAGGTGAGCTTTGTGATCGTAACTTTGGAGGTTGCGAGGGTTGTGTGCTCTATTTCAAACTGAATGCTATCCTTTATATATACTATCAATCCATCACAGATGTTAATTGAACTATTATTATAGTTAGCTACAAAACCTGGAATACTAAAATTTTTTATTTCTTGTATATGTCGTGTTTCACTTAACACAATGATATCTAGTTTATCTAAGCTAAATGTTTCTATAAAAGTTAAAAGATTTTCAAAATTCTTCCTAATACTTCTAATATTTAAATGAACAATGTTCAGCAATTTATTTTTCGATGAGAAACCCTGCATTTGTGTTTTTAACTCATTGACATCGTAACGTTTCTCCCTAATTAAATCAAGATCAACTTCATCGTTTTCTAATTCGTTTAGTATAACTATTTCATCACTCATTGTATTTTTTATTCTCTTTTTTTTAAATTAAAGAAATTTGAGACAGTAATATGTAAAAATTAATAGGAGACAAATACCTAGTAAAAACAGATTGATATAGTATTTTCCAAAAGAAAAAAATGCGGAATATTCAGCCAATTTTCTGAAAAAAAAAATTAATTGAAAATTTCAATTTTAAATTGTTAAACAGTGTTATACCTATTTATTTTTTTTTTCTATATTTCTCTGGACTATTTCGTAAAATATATTTATTAGGTACCTACTATTTAGTAAAACAATTTCAAAATAAACACACAACAAAAACATACAAAAATATTAACAAAAAATAAATATTTATAAGGTTCTATAACGTTCCGCTATTTGACTAATTAGATGCGTAATGCGTTCCCTTGATCGCCGACCATAAAAAAAATTCCACAAAAATTGGTCAATATATTCGAGCAAAAAAAGTGAACTCATGAAACACAATTTTCGCAAGAACCCTTTTAATTGGGACCAGTACCCTACAACATAATTGGTACAAACATCAGTACTTAACAGGATCACCAAAATATCAACTATGGTTAACCGTATGATGTATATACCCATGATATTGAAGAATATTATACCCTCTCCACTCATCAATCCAGATTTCGGACCCTGGTGCAACAATGTTTCAGATAATTGGAATTAATGTTGCCGCTGACCTATTGGGGACATATCCCTTTTTGGTCATGGTATCAAAAATTCCAATTACCCATTTTTGTTGCACCAGACTCTCTCTGTGGTATTTCCTTCTAGTTATTACACTTTCGTCAATTTGGACTACATGTCCAATTCCTCCTAAAATATATATTTGAATTAACTTTTTATTTCTTACTGAAAAAGAAAAATACCCGGATTCTGGAGCAGTTTCCAACTTAGAATGTCTCTAAAAAAGCGATATATTTGGACAACAGTCGCTTTCCGGGTACCCAAAATGTTGGCGGCACAACCGGTACATTAAAAAAGAACTAGTACTGAGATAGATAGATCAATTTTTTTATATTTACCTATTTATTTATTTTTTTGAAATCGCCTCTCAACCTTTGACACAGATCAATGAATAATATCTATCCTTATCAGCTTAATATCGCTATAGCAGTTCGAGAAAATAACCCAAAAAAATTTCCCTCAATACAATACAATATTCTGTGCTCAAATTTGCACTACATAGGTAATAAATTGGGTAATAATTATTGAGCAAATGAAAAACAATGCTGCTTTTTAATTTATTTTGATTACACTGAAAAAAGTCCGTTTTTTCTCAAAATTGGCTAGATATTCCACATTTTTTTCTTTCCTAAAATACTATATTGAGAGCCCTCTATTTGATAAAATTAAAAAAGTTGTAAAAATCGTGTGTCCGGAAAGCGTACTAGAACCGAAAAATATAAAATTGAAGATTATTCTGTGAAATTCTGGAGTTTATCTTATCCAGATAAAAAATTCAGTATTTCTCATGTGTGCAAATGCTGACCAAATATCAATATTGTGCGATAAATAGTATTTTTGTCAGGAAAGTTTTGGGGTAGTATTGATTCTTTCTCCATTCCTTGTAGATAACATGAATGATTATACCTGTGGGGTGACTTATTGATATGGACTTTAAATGGGACCTACATGTATTTAGACTAACTGGCAATATTCGAAAATTGATACATAAATTCTATATTCCAAGAGATAATCTGGGTTTGACTCTGCTTATCAATGTTTATAATCATCAGAGCTCAAATAATGTTTAAAAAGAAGTAACGATTTTCTACCCAATTGTTATACTCAAATGCTCACTTAGACGAAATCCTAAATGTTCGCTCTCTGTATGTCTTGGATTCATGGAAAACCCAATTTTAGAAAGTATGTAAAGCACCAATATGGTACAAGAAATAAGACTAACAAACACCCTATAGTTCCCAATAGTAATAGGGACTTAAATTTAAGATGTTTTGGCTCTCTGGCTTAGCTCCTAAGCTTTGCAACACAATGCCTATTGGAATTAGAAGCATTTCCAGCCAAAAAGTGTTTAAACATGAGTAGAAAATGTGTTCTCACCAAATGGTCTGAGTTTGAGAGCTTGTTTTGGTGTTCACTTCAGCACCCTGAAAAACATAAAGAATGAGGAAAATCAAATTTACCCCAAAACAATCTTTTATGAACAAACATTTATTGTATTAATAGTGTAAGGCGGCCCTGCTATCCAACCATTTTTAAATAGACTTCAGTAAAATTTTACACCAACTTAACCTTTCTTTTACAGATTCGACGAACTCCACTATGGAAAATATGTCTCTCTTTACATGAAAAACACCTTTTTCTTTGACTCTCATCCGCCTCTAGGCAAACAGTTAATAGCCCTAGCTGCATACCTAGCAGGTTTTGATGGTAAATTTAAATTCGACCGTATTGGAAGCCCGTTCACTGAATCGGTGCCTTTGGTGGCTTTGCGTTTTTTACCAGCCTTTTTTGGTAGTCTTATAATCCCTGTAGCATATCTCCTAATGCTAGAAATGGGTTTTACCGAGTGGACGTCTATATTTGCAGCAGCATTGTTTTTGTTTGACAATGCCTTGTTGACACAAAGCAGATTTATTTTAATGGAATCGATGCTGATGTTTTTTACCTTATTTGGTATTTTATGTATTTTAAAGTTTAGAAAGTATTATAAGACTCCCTACAGTGTTCGTTGGTTTTTTTGGCTTGTTTTTGCTACAATTTCCTTAACTTGCTCTCTATGTATCAAATATGTTGGATTGTATTCTTGCCTATTAGCCATAGCAATTATTCTTGGCGATTTTTGGAAAGTTCTATCAAACAAATCTTCAAAAGACATATCTTTAGTTACTAGGTTTGTTACGCAAACCCTTGTTGCCGCCTCTGTCGCTATTTTTGTCTATGTTTCCATATTTTACATACATTTAAATGTATTGTATAAAGCTGGGCCACACGATAGCATTATGACTAGTGCTTTCCAAGCTTCATTGGATGGTGGACTCGCTAGCATCACTAAAGGACAACCATTGGTGGTCTCCCATGGATCCCAAATAACTTTAAGGTAACTTGAAACTTTTAATGAATGTTTTATATCAAGTTAATTTTATAGGCACACTCATGGCCGCACCTGTTGGTTACACTCTCACAATGCAGTTTACCCCATAAGATACCAGGACAAAAGGGGATCGAGTCACCAACAGCAAGTTACTTGTTATTCTTTTAAGGATGTAAATAATTGGTGGATAGTTAAAAGGCCTAATAAAAATGATTTGGTTGTTGAACAGCCTGTAGATGCTATAAAACATGGAGACGTGATTCAGCTAGTTCATGGTACGATTTACCATTTTTTTTTTCCCAAAAAAATTGAAATACAATTTCTTGTTAGGTATTACAAGTAGAGCGTTGAATTCTCATGATGTAGCAGCTCCAGTGTCTCCACAATGCCAAGAAGTCACTTGTTATATTGACTATAACATTTCAATGGCCGCGCAAAACTTATGGAAAGTTGATATTATTAACAAGGATCAAATTGGGGAAAACTGGCACACAATACAGTCTCAAGTAAGGCTGATTCACGTAGACACGAATGCTGCGTTAAAATTTACTGGCAGGCAACTGCCTGATTGGGGGTTCCATCAGCATGAAGTTGCAGCTGATAGAGTCTTAAACCAAGATGATACTGTTTGGAATGTTGAGGAACATCGTTATACAAAATGTTTGTAGGTTGAATTTTGAAAAAATCAAAATACTAATTGTGTTTTTGCAGCTGAAGATCAAAAAGAGCGTGAACGAGAGCTAGTGACAGCTGAAATGATACCAACAGCAGCTACTTCATTATCGTTCTGGGAAAAGTTTTTTGAACTTCACTATAAAATGATGTTTTCTTCTTCGGAAAGTGTTCAAAATCATATGTACAGTTCTGTGCCAACGGAATGGCCTCTTATGGGCCGAGGAATTGCTTATTGGGTATCATCTGAGAGCAATGTAAGAACTTTTCAATTTAATTATTAGAATAATAACTACTTGCATTTTTAGGCTCAAATTCATTTAATGGGCAACATTGCCATATGGTATTTAGCCACTTTTGGAATACTCTTGTATTTCAATTTGCTGGTTTTCTACCTTTTGAGGCGCAGAAGACAATGTTTTGATCTGGACCAGGAAAATTGGGAAAAATTCCAACTTATGGGCCAAGTGTTGTTTTTAGGCTACTTATTCCATTATTTACCATATTTCTTTGTTGAAAGAACATTATTTTTACATCACTATCTTCCAGCTTTTGCCTTTAAAACACTTTTATTGGCAGCTACTATTGAGCATGTCTATACACTGTTAAATAATATTTTAAGAATCAAATTTCTGGCTAATTTATTGATTATTTCTAGTTTATCTATAATACTCGGCGTAATATACGTTTTTAAAAGATTTAGTGTTTTCAGCTATGGAAATGTAGCTTTGAGCACAAGTGATATATTAGGGTTAAGGTGGAAGGATTCCTGGGATTTTATAGTGCATAAGAATTAAGTTTCTGCTTTTGCTTAGGCTGTTTTTCAGATCTGCTATATATATTTATATTATTTATATACAATTTTATACTCGTCTTATACTGCCCACTAGAATATATTATTTTTTTATACATTTTTTTTTTATAGTAATATATTTTTTATTACGTTTTTGGGTGATTATGTTTTCTCCACTTATTCACATCTCCAAATAGTTCTACTGGTAAAACACATTATGCCTCACAATTTTGTTAATTTCAATCCCGAATCTTGAAGCTCAAATTAGGACCAATTAAAATCCTCCACAACTCTTTAATAACCAATATTATGTAGTTGCAATATAGCTTCAATCTTCAATACCTTTGCAGATATACCAAAACTTCAAATCTCTAGATAATTTTTGCAATGCAGTTTGAATAGTTTCTTTATGTTCTTGAATTTGTTGTTCTTCTGCACTAGATGAAAAAAAATGAAAATCCTAGAGCATTGAAAAGAAAAATCAATTCTACAATTCTGTAATGTCTGCAGTTTGTTTTTGAACCACAGAACAAATCCACCTCACATTTATGATTAATAAAAACAATATTTTCCTAGGAAAATTGAACATGTATTACCCTTTAAATAAACACATAGGAAAACTTAATTAAAAATATAAAAAAATTCAAGCAATTTCCATATCTTCTGGAGCTCCAATAACTCTCACTGAAACTTCTTCAATATCCACTACTTTGGTGGACAATACATCAGTAACACCTGTAAAAAAAAATACATTACCATCCAATTCAAATAAAAAACAAACAAAATTCGTACCTCTAGGATATTTATAAGAATTCTGCTTCTGGCCTTTAATATTGGCCTCATCATAAGTCCTTTTGTAATCCACGCTGCCTTTCTTGATAACACAAACATCAACGTTGGATCCGGAACCCAAATCATTGAAAATACCGGCAGCAATGGCATCTCTTACCAATTTAATACCTTCGGCCTCTTCAAGATCAGGCTTCCAGCGGCTTTCAAAGACAGCCATCGCAGCTAAAGAACCAGATCCCATGGTCGTATAAGGGAGTTTATCTGTTGAACCGTGAGGGTAGATGCAATACAAATTGGGTCCTGTTGAGTCAACGCCTCCAAGGACTAAGGCTGCTCCAATGTAGCCTTGATAACGGAATAAGTATTGTTTAAGCATCTGATTGGCTGTAGCTACTCGTACGACACGGTTAGTGTAGAGACGGTGAAGTTCTAGTTGAGAAGCAACCATTTGAGTGGTCATTTCTGTGTCCGCTGCAGTTCCAGCACCACAACAACTAGAAAAAATTATTTTATTAAGGTATTTATTTGTTCACAGGAAAACTCCATAAATAGTTAAAAATTGACAAACTTGTTATACAAAAATCATTGAGGTAAAAATAGATCCGACTGCTACCTACATGCAGAACACTCATTAAATCAATAATCTTGAAACTAACTTACAACCTAGTCAAACTCTTCTTAAGTCTGCCTAAATTAATCCAGAAAAGGTTCCTTTTTTCTTCAGACTATGATTTATAAGTTTTTCCACTGTTTAAACATGAGTATTCTGATATGTAGACTATTGAGGCATACTTTAGTGTTGACCTTACTAATGAGCAAGAAATTCCTCTAACAGTGTCAACAGAAAAATACCCATAGTTTCTCAAAACAAGGCCCAATACTTTTGATGATATTACTGTTACTGTAACCTCTTCAAATGAGTGAGATAGGTGTGGGTACAGGGACTCGGTGTGGGTGCAAAAAATAGACAATCACTCGATACAAGCCTCATGTAATCCAATGTATTCTGATGTATGCCCTACATATTCTTATCTATTCATTTGTATTTCTTTGCTTATGTATTCTTGAGTGTATTTCTCCAAAATTCTAATATTCCGCGTCCCTACCATTATTTTAAGTTGTGATTATCTCTGTAAGTCAAACAAATATACAGTGTTGCCAACTTATCCCTTTTAGGGTCCTTTCAATCTAAACTAGGCCCCTAAAATTTACGTCCTAGCCCTTTCCTTGACCTTTTTTTAAGAATGTTTTGGACTGATTTTTTGTTCGAATAGACCTGAAAAGTTATTGGCAGCGCTCAAAAATAGAATCATGTGTAAATGCAGCTCTAAATGACGTTCTCAATGATATTTGTCATATAAGCAATTACTGTTGATAAAAATTACTGCGTTAATTAAGATTTGCCACTAATCAAAGACCAAGACATACCTACATAGATGACACATCATATGTTGAAGTTAACGCAATTGTAATATATAAACTTGAAAACTAAGTTGAAAACCTTGATGATACTATGGCTTAAGAAAACACGCGAGGAATCATTATTCCACCTGAAGAGGAAATATACTAATATCCAATTGGATTTGAAAGATTCCTGCAATAAATTTATCGAAGTTGATATGACAGAAAAATTGCCTTATGATCTTGCAGATTGTTATTAGCAAGTTTATCTGAAGATGAAAAAACCGGGCCTAAGGACTTTGAAGAAGACATCGCTAGTTTTTCCAAAATTTTATGAAACACTTAATGTTATGCCTCGCGTTATGCTGTAATGTCATTGGCTGGCCCTAAGTTACTCTGTGTGCGCCCTACAATAATTGTATAATATTTCTTAACCGGTGTGAAGTTAGCAGCCTTTTTGCAGCAGCCAAAAATGTGAAGTTAGCAGCCATTTGTAGCAGCCAAAATTGTGAAGTTAGCAGCCATTTTTTGGCAGCTCTTTTTTTTTTTTTAATGGTTGATTTACAAATTTTGTGTACATTATTATTATATACCCTCGGGCAAAGTACAACAGAAAAACAAAACAAAAAACTACCCCTAATAAAACATCAAGTAGAACATTAATATCTACAAAACAACTTTTCTAAAATAAAATATAACACCCTGAAATTTAGAATAGTCTTTAACATAGCCCTCAAGTACGTCTAGTTCGAAGAACAACCCCTCATTGCCGTCAGGCTGGGATCAACCCTTATTATTAAAATAATTGGAAAAGCTCATTTCGGGAGAGTGTAACACCATCAAACTCAGTGGGACGATCATCAGAACCATTTCTATCATTCCCACCAAAGGACAACCCCTTACCTGCCGTCGGAGTGTGTTGAAAACTACCCTTAGTAAGAAAATGATAGAAAACATTTTTTTTCTATTATTTTCATGCTAAGGGTAGTTTTTAAGACACTCCGACGGCAGGTAAGGGGTTGTCCTTTGGTGGGAATGTTCGAAATGGTTCTAGTTATCGTCCCAATCAAGTTTCAGAGCGTTACAGTTTCTCGAAATGTGTTTTTCCAATTTTTTTCTATTATTTTCGTACTAAGGGTAGTTTTTAAGACACTCCGACGGCAGGTAAGGGGTTGTCCTTTGGTGGGAATGTTCGAAATGGTTCTAGTTATCGTCCCAATCAAGTTTCAGAGCGTTACAGTTTCTCGAAATGTGTTTTTCCAATTTTTTTCTATTATTTTCGTACTAAGGGTAGTTTTTAACACACTCTGACGGCAGGTAAGGGGTTGTCCTTTGGTGGGAATGTTCGAAATGGTTCTAGTTATCGTCCCAATCAAGTTTCAGAACGTTACAGTTTCTCGAAATGTGTTTTTCCAATTTTTTTCTATTATTTTCGTACTAAGGGTAGTTTTTAAGACACTCCGACGGCAGGTAAGGGGTTGTCCTTTGGTGGGAATGTTCGAATTGGTTCTAGTTATCGTCCCAATCAAGTTTCAGAGCGTTACAGTTTCTCGAAATGTGTTTTTCCAATTTTTTTCTATTATTTTCGTACTAAGGGTAGTTTTTAACACACTCTGACGGCAGGTAAGGGGTTGTCCTTTGGTGGGAATGTTCGAAATGGTTCTAGTTATCGTCCCAATCAAGTTTCAGAGCGTTACAGTTTCTCGAAATGTGTTTTTCCAATTTTTTTCTATTATTTTCGTACTAAGGGTAGTTTTTAAGACACTCCGACGGCAGGTAAGGGGTTGTCCTTTGGTGGGAATATTCGAAATGGTTCTAGTTATCGTCCCAATCAAGTTTCAGAGCGTTACAGTTTCTCGAAATGTGTTTTTCCAATTTTTTTCTATTATTTTCGTACTAAGGGTAGTTTTTAAGACACTCTGACGGCAGGTAAGGGGTTGTCTTTTGGTGGGAATGTTCGAAATGGTTCTAGTTATCGTCCCAATCAAGTTTCAGAGCGTTACAGTTTCTCGAAATGTGTTTTTCCAATTTTTTTCTATTATTTTCGTACTAAGGGTAGTTTTTAAGACACTCCGACGGCAGGTAAAGGGTTGTCCTTTGGTGGGAATGTTCGAAATGGTTCTAGTTATCGTCCCAATCAAGTTTCAGAGCGTTACAGTTTCTCGAAATGTGTTTTTTCCAATTTTTTTCTATTATTTTCGTACTAAGGGTAGTTTTTAAGACACTCCGACGGCAGGTAAGGGGTTGTCCTTTGGTGGGAATGTTCGAAATGGTTCTAGTTATCGTCCCAATCAAGTTTCAGAGCGTTACAGTTTCTCGAAATGTGTTTTTCCAATTTTTTTCTATTATTTTCGTACTAAGGGTAGTTTTTAAGACACTCCGACGGCAGGTAAAGGGTTGTCCTTTGGTGGGAATGTTCGAAATGGTTCTAGTTATCGTCCCAATCAAGTTTCAGAGCGTTACAGTTTCTCGAAATGTGTTTTTCCAATTTTTTTCTATTATTTTCGTACTAAGGGTAGTTTTTAAGACACTCCGACGGCAGGTAAGGGGTTGTCCTTTGGTGGGAATGTTCGAATTGGTTCTAGTTATCGTCCCAATCAAGTTTCAGAGCGTTACAGTTTCTCGAAATGTGTTTTTTCCAATTTTTTTCTATTATTTTCGTACTAAGGGTAGTTTTTAAGACACTCCGACGGCAGGTAAGGGGTTGTCCTTTGGTGGGAATGTTCGAATTGGTTCTAGTTATCGTCCCAATCAAGTTTCAGAGCGTTACAGTTTCTCGAAATGTGTTTTTCCAATTTTTTTCTATTATTTTCGTACTAAGGGTAGTTTTTAACACACTCTGACGGCAGGTAAGGGGTTGTCCTTTGGTGGGAATGTTCGAAATGGTTCTAGTTATCGTCCCAATCAAGTTTCAGAGCGTTACAGTTTCTCGAAATGTGTTTTTCCAATTTTTTTCTATTATTTTCGTACTAAGGGTAGTTTTTAAGACACTCCGACGGCAGGTAAGGGGTTGTCCTTTGGTGGGAATATTCGAAATGGTTCTAGTTATCGTCCCAATCAAGTTTCAGAGCGTTACAGTTTCTCGAAATGTGTTTTTTCCAATTTTTTTCTATTATTTTCGTACTAAGGGTAGTTTTTAAGACCCTCTGACGGCAGGTAAGGGGTTGTCTTTTGGTGGGAATGTTCGAAATGGTTCTAGTTATCGTCCCAATCAAGTTTCAGAGCGTTACAGTTTCTCGAAATGTGTTTTTCCAATTTTTTTCTATTATTTTCGTACTAAGGGTAGTTTTTAAGACACTCCGACGGCAGGTAAAGGGTTGTCCTTTGGTGGGAATGTTCGAAATGGTTCTAGTTATCGTCCCAATCAAGTTTCAGAGCGTTACAGTTTCTCGAAATGTGTTTTTCCAATTTTTTTCTATTATTTTCGTACTAAGGGTAGTTTTTAAGACACTCCGACGGCAGGTAAGGGGTTGTCCTTTGGTGGGAATGTTCGAAATGGTTCTAGTTATCGTCCCAATCAAGTTTCAGAGCGTTACAGTTTCTCGAAATGTGTTTTTCCAATTTTTTTCTATTATTTTCGTACTAAGGGTAGTTTTTAACACACTCTGACGGCAGGTAAGGGGTTGTCCTTTGGTGGGAATGTTCGAAATGGTTCTAGTTATCGTCCCAATCAAGTTTCAGTGCGTTACAGTTTCTCGAAATGTGTTTTTCCAATTTTTTTCTATTATTTTCGTACTAAGGGTAGTTTTTAACACACTCTGACGGCAGGTAAGGGGTTGTCCTTTGGTGGGAATGTTCGAAATGGTTCTAGTTATCGTCCCAATCAAGTTTCAGAGCGTTACAGTTTCTCGAAATGTGTTTTTCCAATTTTTTTCTATTATTTTCGTACTAAGGGTAGTTTTTAACACACTCCGACGGCAGGTAAAGGGTTGTCCTTTGGTGGGAATGTTCGAAATGGTTCTAGTTATCGTCCCAATCAAGTTTCAGAGCGTTACAGTTTCTCGAAATGTGTTTTTCCAATTTTTTTCTATTATTTTCGTACTAAGGGTAGTTTTTAAGACACTCCGACGGCAGGTAAGGGGTTGTCCTTTGGTGGGAATGTTCGAAATGGTTCTAGTTATCGTCCCAATCAAGTTTCAGAGCGTTACAGTTTCTCGAAATGTGTTTTTTCCAATTTTTTTCTATTATTTTCGTACTAAGGGTAGTTTTTAACACACTCCGACGGCAGGTAAAGGGTTGTCCTTTGGTGGGAATGTTCGAAATGGTTCTAGTTATCGTCCCAATCAAGTTTCAGAGCGTTACAGTTTCTCGAAATGTGTTTTTCCAATTTTTTTCTATTATTTTCGTACTAAGGGTAGTTTTTAAGACACTCCGACGGCAGGTAAGGGGTTGTCCTTTGGTGGGAATGTTCGAAATGGTTCTAGTTATCGTCCCAATCAAGTTTCAGAGCGTTACAGTTTCTCGAAATGTGTTTTTCCAATTTTTTTCTATTATTTTCGTACTAAGGGTAGTTTTTAACACACTCTGACGGCAGGTAAGGGGTTGTCCTTTGGTGGGAATGTTCGAAATGGTTCTAGTTATCGTCCCAATCAAGTTTCAGTGCGTTACAGTTTCTCGAAATGTGTTTTTTCCAATTTTTTTCTATTATTTTCGTACTAAGGGTAGTTTTTAACACACTCTGACGGCAGGTAAGGGGTTGTCCTTTGGTGGGAATGTTCGAAATGGTTCTAGTTATCGTCCCAATCAAGTTTCAGAGCGTTACAGTTTCTCGAAATGTGTTTTTCCAATTTTTTTCTATTATTTTCGTACTAAGGGTAGTTTTTAAGACACTCCGACGGCAGGTAAAGGGTTGTCCTTTGGTGGGAATGTTCGAAATGGTTCTAGTTATCGTCCCAATCAAGTTTCAGAGCGTTACAGTTTCTCGAAATGTGTTTTTCCAATTTTTTTCTATTATTTTCGTACTAAGGGTAGTTTTTAAGACACTCCGACGGCAGGTAAGGGGTTGTCCTTTGGTGGGAATGTTCGAATTGGTTCTAGTTATCGTCCCAATCAAGTTTCAGAGCGTTACAGTTTCTCGAAATGTGTTTTTTCCAATTTTTTTCTATTATTTTCGTACTAAGGGTAGTTTTTAAGACACTCCGACGGCAGGTAAGGGGTTGTCCTTTGGTGGGAATGTTCGAATTGGTTCTAGTTATCGTCCCAATCAAGTTTCAGAGCGTTACAGTTTCTCGAAATGTGTTTTTCCAATTTTTTTCTATTATTTTCGTACTAAGGGTAGTTTTTAACACACTCTGACGGCAGGTAAGGGGTTGTCCTTTGGTGGGAATGTTCGAAATGGTTCTAGTTATCGTCCCAATCAAGTTTCAGAGCGTTACAGTTTCTCGAAATGTGTTTTTCCAATTTTTTTCTATTATTTTCGTACTAAGGGTAGTTTTTAAGACACTCCGACGGCAGGTAAGGGGTTGTCCTTTGGTGGGAATATTCGAAATGGTTCTAGTTATCGTCCCAATCAAGTTTCAGAGCGTTACAGTTTCTCGAAATGTGTTTTTTCCAATTTTTTTCTATTATTTTCGTACTAAGGGTAGTTTTTAAGACCCTCTGACGGCAGGTAAGGGGTTGTCTTTTGGTGGGAATGTTCGAAATGGTTCTAGTTATCGTCCCAATCAAGTTTCAGAGCGTTACAGTTTCTCGAAATGTGTTTTTCCAATTTTTTTCTATTATTTTCGTACTAAGGGTAGTTTTTAAGACACTCCGACGGCAGGTAAAGGGTTGTCCTTTGGTGGGAATGTTCGAAATGGTTCTAGTTATCGTCCCAATCAAGTTTCAGAGCGTTACAGTTTCTCGAAATGTGTTTTTTCCAATTTTTTTCTATTATTTTCGTACTAAGGGTAGTTTTTAAGACACTCCGACGGCAGGTAAGGGGTTGTCCTTTGGTGGGAATGTTCGAAATGGTTCTAGTTATCGTCCCAATCAAGTTTCAGAGCGTTACAGTTTCTCGAAATGTGTTTTTCCAATTTTTTTCTATTATTTTCGTACTAAGGGTAGTTTTTAACACACTCTGACGGCAGGTAAGGGGTTGTCCTTTGGTGGGAATGTTCGAAATGGTTCTAGTTATCGTCCCAATCAAGTTTCAGTGCGTTACAGTTTCTCGAAATGTGTTTTTCCAATTTTTTTCTATTATTTTCGTACTAAGGGTAGTTTTTAACACACTCTGACGGCAGGTAAGGGGTTGTCCTTTGGTGGGAATGTTCGAAATGGTTCTGATGATCGTTTCACTGAGTTTGATGGTGTTACATTTTTCCGAAATGTGCTTTTCCAATTATTTTAATAATAAGGGTTGATCCCAGCCTGATGGCAATAAGGGGTTGTTCTTCGAATTAGACGTACTTGAGGGCTATGTTAAAGACTATTCTAAATTTCATGGTGTCACATTTTATTTTAAAAAAGTTGTTTTGTAGATATTAATGTTCTACTTGATGTTTTATTAAGGGTAGTTTTTTGTTTTGTTTTTCTGTTGTACTTTGCCCGAGGGTATATAATAATAATGTACACAAAATTTGTAAATCAACCATTTAAAAAAAAAAGAGCTGCCAAAAAATGGCTGCTAACTTCACAATTTTGGCTGCTACAAATGGCTGCTAACTTCACATTTTTGGCTGCTGCAAAAAGGCTGCTAACTTCACACCGGTTATTTCTTATATTAATAATTAATACCATAATTAATATAATGCTCTGTCTATAGTACGAATTTCTTCACATAAATCAATAAAATTGATCTGGTGTTAATAAATTACTGTCGCAAACTAGACAGCCTCACACCACTATACCATAATTGACGAACCAAAGCATTATAAACTACATATTTTCATATGCCTAAAAGTTAAGAGTGCGTTTCTCGATGCTGAAAATCGCGAGTGCGCCTTTTCTATTTTAATAAAAACAGTTGCATCTAGGAAATTTTACCCGATAACTTTTTTCAAGGATATGTTTATGTGCGTGTTTGACCAGTAAATTTTTTTTGATATTTCTCATTTTATGAATTTTTTTTTTCAAAAAATTAGAAAAATCAAAAAAAAATTACTGGTCAAGCAAGCACAAAAGTACATTCTTAAAAACAGTTTTAGTTAGAATTCCCTAGATGCAACTGTTTTTATTAAAACAGCATAGTCCCGAACGCGAAATACCTATTTTTCAGCATCAAGAAGTGCACTCTTAAGACATCATGCACTCAGTCCCCTTATAATTAAAAAAAAATCTGTAACTCAGTTAATAATTAATCAATTCTATTTTTTCTTCGATTATTTAGGAGCACCTAAAAAGCACCTAATTCTGATACAAAAGAAAATTTTGGAAAAATATTTTTTACTATAAGGAACTACTAGCTTTCATAAACCTAGTAATCCCTTGGTTTTTTTTTGATTTTCTCAAAAACAAGAGGAGCACCTAATTTTTAATTAGAGGCCCTAATTAGCACCTAATTACTATATCTGTACCTCAGAGGTAAATTGTATTAAGTCATAATATTATAATTTAATATACTGACACTAAGTGATTCTAGTAAAATTTACCTTTAAGCCTGGTGAGTCACTTGACACAGGTTCCAACTGGGTACTTCGGTTGTCTTAAAAGCTAGGTGTATGAAATTTTTTTCCGGAGGTCAAGTAAGTTATTAGAAGTAGTATTCAGCTAAAACCCCATTTTCGAAAAAAAAGTGACTTAATACAGTTTATCTCTGAGGTACAGATATAGATTTCGAAGTTTTTTTGCCATTCGGTCACACCAACAAGTAAACGTACAGCCACCAGTCCCCTTATAATTAAAAAAAAATCGGTAACAGTTAATAATTAATCAATTCTATTTTTTCTTCGACTATTTAGGAGCACCTAAAAAGCACTTAATTCTGATACAAAGAAAAAATTTGAAAAAATATTTTTTACTATAGGGGACTGCTAGCTTTTATAAACCTAGCAGTCCCTTAGTTTTTTTTGATTTTCTCAGAAACTAAAGGAGCACCTAGTTTTTAATTAGAGTCCCTAATTAGGCAATCCAACGACCTGTCCAAATGGCGTCTGGTTGGCAAACAACACAAAACAATAAACAAAAAACATAATATTATGTTTTTTTTTTTTTCGGCAGAATTAAGCCTAGTACTCATAACAGCGCAATTTGCTCTTTTTTGACATTGCTTCGACAATTTGACGTTTTATGCGTGAATCAAATGTCAAATTGTCGAAGCAATGTCAAAAAAGAGTGAATTTCGCGGTTATGAGTACTAGGCTTTATCAAAACACGAGGTAACCTCATAAAAATTTCAAAATGCCGGCTGGTTGGCAGTAGTCACGTGGTTTGGATTCCCTAATTGTCCTACTGTCCAGAATAGGTACCTACTGTCCAGAATAGGGCTTCACGTCCCAGCAAGGGACACCCGCTCTGCCATAACCTTCTCAGAAAGAAATCACCGTACAAACTATGGTTTCAATACATTCATCTCCAGAACTTCTCGATTATGTAACACCCATGGTAGCCTGGATTTTTTTGGACCCATAAATAGCTTTAAAAAAGAGCTTAACTCTCTAATGTAATTCTCCTCGTTTGTTTGTGATACCAAGTTCGATAGCCAAGAATTTCTAGTCATCTTGATCAGTCATTATTTATGTTTGTCCTCTATTTTCTTATACCTATAACTGATTTAATGTTTTACTGTTAATAATTCATATGTATTTTTAACCTGTTACTATGCCAAGTATTACTGGCCTATGTTTATTTAGTTGTAAGGTACTTAATGTTTCTTGTTTTTTTTCTTTTGAAACTTTTAATGGGTCTTGCCCGTAAATAAATAAATAAATAAATAAATAAATAAAAGTATTGGGTTTTCGATTCCAAAATCGTTCACGGTAAAAAGAAATCCTGAACCGATTCTTAACTAGGCATGTGCTCTATGACAATCCCGAATTAGTTCTGAACCGATTCGAAATCGGACGAGCGAACAAAGCTATTATATAGTTCCCGAAGTTTTTTTCCACCTTGGGAATGCTAGGTTTATAGACCTCTACATGCTGTATACTGAACTGTTCTATGCTCTGGGGCTTTTTGAACAAACACTGCAACCCTACCAGTGAAAATAGGGAAATGCATACTGAATATACATATTTACACTTTCATAAATGGTATTTTCTGAAAAGAAATGAGATACTCACTACATGTTTGGGGCTAGATAATGAATTTTCTCGCAGTTTTTGTCCGCTACAGTAGTGTCTTCAGTAGCTCTGGTATCGGCACCCAAAATAACACCGTCTTTGTAAATAATGCCCACAATGGTGGTTCCGGTTTTCTGGGCTTTGGGCATCGCATGGCCCTTGACTTCGAGCATAGCATTTCTATAAAATAATTATTAAAACAATAATTTTGAAAAATAATGGTTTACGTTGAGGTTATGTTTATGTTGAGTGACCAAGCAAAACAGTGCAAAATTCACTTCTTGTGGAAAGTTTGGTACGGTTGCGATTAAGTATGCTTACCGCCTGCAATTTTCGAAAGAAAAGCCAGGAGAAGGAATTTCTGGGCACAAAATTGAGGACATTTTTCTGTGTGTTTTTTTCGATTTTCAACTCCAATATCTTCGACAATCAATAACTAACTGCTGATTTGATTGGTGGATGATGTGAAAACTAGTGAAAAGGAATGAAATGAAAAGTCATAACACTCACTCCCTCCACTTACTGGTCACTCAACGGAAGTTAGCTACGATATTTCTTATTCTTTTTTCAGAAAAGAAGAATGCGGCAGTAGCTATGGGCGCTTTCTTTTATTCAGCGGTGGATCCATCAATGACCTGCCCTATCTTTGTCTAGTTCATAGAAAATCGGAATGGCTGTCTCATTATGCTGGCAGCAGATGGAACGTTTTGTGGATAGTTCCATTGCTGGATAAAAGAAAACGCCCTATGTATTCGTGACAATCGTGACATCTGTCATTTCAATTGTCAATTGTCGCTTTTATTTACATATTAATTTTATTTGAAATTAATAAATATTTCCTGTATTTCCTAATCAAATCAAAATCACCTCCCAAAAATGAGTGAAAATGCTGACGATTTGGAACAAACTCTAATGTTGGCGGCTGCAGCAGCCGATTCTCGACAATACGAAGAAGAACAACGTCCCGGAAGCGTCTCCCCGGAGCCTCAACTCACCAGCAATGCAAGTACCGATATTTCTTATTATAATTCAACCAAAGATCCCGAAGAAGTTACTAATAAAGCCAACGAAAATACTACTGATTACGAATCTAGTCCGGTAAGTAAGCCTTCAAGAACTAAAAAGAAACTTGAAGATGTAAAAGATGAAAAACCTGTCAGAAAGCATATCAAAACCGACTATGATGATTCTTGTAGTCCCCACAATAATAAACTAGCTGAAACTGCCAGTGATAGCAGTCATGCTCAGGTAGTAGCCACTCACTACAACCTTATAGAAGAAAAAGGTTTAGATGAGAGATCGAAAAGCCGCATAGTACACATGAGAAACTTTCATAATTGGATTAAAAGTATGCTTATTAACGAGTACTTAACAAAAATCAAAGACTCCAAAAAGCAACATAATCCTCCAATAAGGGTGCATGATATGTGTTGTGGCAAGGGTGGAGATTTACAAAAATGGAAAATAGGAAACATTACTCATTTAATTTGTAGCGACATTGCTGAAGTTTCATTAGAACACTGTAAACAAAGGTATGCAGACATGAAACGTAGATCACAAAATGATCGTAGAGGCAATATATTTTCCATGGAAATTGTTCCAGGTGATGCAGGAAAAATTAGACTAAGAGAAAAGTATAAGGATCCTTCCATAAAATTGGACTTGGTCAGCTGCCAGTTTGCTTTCCATTACAGTTTTGAGAGTTTATCACAAGCTGAATGTATGATGAAAAATGCTTCAGAATGTTTGCTGCCAGGAGGGTTTTTTATTGGTACAATGCCAGATTCCAATGAAATAATTGCTAGAGCTAAAAAATCATCTATCACAGGCTCATTTGGCAATGCTGTATTAGAAGTAAGCTTGGAGTTTGACGTGAATAAACCTCCTCTTTTTGGTGGCAAATACAATTTTCAATTAGATGGAGTGGTGAATTGCCCAGAGTTTCTAGTACACTTTCCTGTTTTTGTAAAACTTGCTAAAAAATTTGGTTTGAAGTTAGTTAAGAAGGAGAAGTTTATGGATTTTTTTGAGAGGGTGAAAAATGAAGGAAGGCAGCTGCTTACTAATATGAGAGCATTGGAAAGTTATCCGCCAAACGAAGGATGTACTTTAGTTGGAGATGCTTCAGGTGATTATCTCCATGCTGAAGAGTTTGTACAAAAAGAGGCCAGAGACAGTGGGAAAATTGGTACTCTGTCCAAAAGTGAATGGGAGGTTTCTTGTAAGATGTTGTTGTCTAATTTTTGTTTTGTGTAATAATTATTATTTTATTTTAGCTTTGTATTTGACTTTTGTGTTTGAAAAAGTTAAGAGTACATGGAATGCTGATGGAACTCCTTGTTATGATATTTGACGATTGAAAATTTTTTCTGATAGATTTGGAGAAAAGTTATTATTTTATTTATGTACAGCAGAAATGGGCTTTGGGCATGCAATAGTTTTTTTTTTCTCCAATGTCAAGCTCCAAGAAATTTTAATAACAATCTTCATGTAATTTTGATGCACATATTATACTTAGGACAATAGAACCCCGGTTATCCGAAGTAACTTAAGGGCACCCCCATGGGATAACTTAAAATTAAGATAATTTGGATTTACGCAAATTTACATGCTAAAACAACTTTAAAACAAATAGGGGAAGCACTCGCTCGGCCCAAGAAGCTTCCCTGTCAGCACTGACAATTTTAAATGGAAATATGTATGTTCATATTATGTATAAATATATTTTAGAAGCTTGGTTACTACGGACTATAGAGATGCATACTTCAGATAATCAGGGTCTTTAGGTTGGCTCGGATAATCAGGGTTCTACTTTATACTGATCATAGCAACAATTATTAGGAATTCGTTATAAAAATATATACATATATTTTTAAGGAGGATGATGTAGCTTAGTACGTATTATTTATTTAACTTTCAAGTTGTTTTTTTTAACCTTTTTGTGACAGTAAGTAGACTTTATTTTAGATACCCCAGATAAAGTTTTCCAACAATTACTTGCTCTAAATGATTTTTCTATTTTTTTTTTACCTTTAATGTGAGCCAAGGAAATTTATTCCTAAGGGTGTTTCTTGTAAAAATGTACAAATATTTTTTTTTCTCTGGCACTAAGGAGAATAATTAGAAAGTCTCTTACAAACTAATGAGAAGAGTCCACAAGCTTCCTTGGTCCAAATTTTTATACAATTTGTAAAGAACTTATTGCTTTATATTTGCTTACAATTTTTTTTGTACAAAAAGCTGAGACACTATATAGTAGAATAAAACTTGAAAGCAAGGATGTTTGACTTGACAAGAGACATGATTGGAAAAAGGGTGCAAATCTACAAAAAGCCAGGATAAGTAGTTGCATCATGGAAAAATAGCAAATAGTCAAGTATCAATAGAACTTGGTAGAAGAGTGAAATAAATCAATACATATCATTGAAGTTGGTGTAAGTAAACGAGCAGAAACCAACAAAAAAAGAAAATTATGGGACAAGTATAGGAGCAATAAAACAACAGAGAACTATAGTGTCTACACTTGAAGTCGAAAGTAACGAAAATTACTCTAAAAGACCCCATAACAAATAATGTTCTAGACAGCAATTTCATTGCTGAAAAGTATGTAAAGCAGTTTGATTAAGCCTTCACTCGGCAGATTCTTACTCTCCTTGTTTTACCGATCCATACGAGGGTTGAAGAACCTTTTGAATCTATAACTTTCAATGAAGAAAAAGTCAAGGAAACCCTAAAAAGTATAAAACAGAGTCCAGTCCAGGCCTGGATGAAATACCTACGATAGTACTGCAGAACTGTGGCAGATCGATTAGTTCTCAACTAGCTGAGGCTATGTAGGAGTACTTTACATTTGGAAATATTCCACAGCAATGGGAAAAATCTATAATGACTCCACTATTTAAAAAACGTGATCAACATATAGGCCAATTAGTCTAACATGCAATCCATTAAAATGCATGGAAAAGATAATTGTTAGGAAACTGACTGCGTTTTTCTTTGAAAAAAATCTCGTACCACCCTCACAAAACTGATTTCTCTCTAAACCTTCTACAACAACAAATTTGAAATTTATTCAAGATTGAACCAGCCATGATAATCCTCAACCCATAGATGTGATCTCTATCTTGATTATAAGAAGGCATTCGACAAAGTCTCACAATCTACTTCAACAAAAGTTCAAATACTTTGAAGTGAGAGGCCAACTCATTGCAGTGATGAGGACCTACTGCATGAGAGATTTTATAAAATTAGAGTAAATGGTGTGCTGTCCAATCAATATCTTCTCAGTAGTGGAGTTGTCCTGGGTTCGGTCATCGACCCATTGCTTTTCACATCATATTGTCAGTCTCATTAAATCTAAAATGAAAAACTTAGCAGATGATGAGAAGCTTTATACAAATCCGCTAAAGTACATGCAGGGCAGCTAAGGACTGACCTAAAACCTGTTGAAGAATGGTCTACAGATCAGGGAATGAAGTTGAATCAGTCCAAATGTACAGTCTTAAGAATCGCTTCAAACAAAGAATACGAACTAAACACTGTGACATTACATTATAAACTGTGACAATTCGAAATGATAACTTCAGACCTGAAATGGAGGACCACATTTTAAAGATTGCCAAAAAATCGAATATTTTTGTAGGTTTACCTCATTAAACAAGCATTTAAAGACCACTCAATAGAAATGATAGGCAAACTGTAAAAAAGTTACAAACGATCAAAGCTTGAATATGCTTTCTTAGTGTGGAATTCCTTTACTATGTCAAAGATAAAAGAAGTTCTGAAGAAGCTACAAAAATGAGTTACAAAAATACCACCAGAACTATACACAGAGAAATTGACTAACACTAACAACTTTAAAGTAGAGAAGACATTAATCGAAACATACAAAATAACTACTATAATTATTACAAGACACGTGGCGAGGCAACCGAACAACAGATGGATAGAAATAGTCATGAAGTGGAAACCAAGAACACACAAACGCGGCAAAGGGAAACCCCAAAAGAGGTGGATGGATGACGTTTACCGGAGGGCAGGGAGAGGATAGCAACACATTGCACAAGACCGTCAGAGATGGAAATTGGAAGGGGAGGCCTATGTTCAGGAGTGGCTGCTTATGAAGATGATGAATTATTGCAAGCGAAATCTTTGTACAGAACTAAAACTATCTTTGTGAGCACTCGGAGAAACTTGAAAAAGAATGAACTGCAAAATTGTCTAGAAGAAACTTTCTAAGTGACAGAATTGTTTATTTATGGAACGCCCTGGAAGAGCACACAGTGAGGCAAAGAACTCAGGAATAGTGCAGTTAGAACCACACATACAATAAAAACAGATTTTTAAACGCAACAATAGCTTCATCGGTTTTACCACCAGCTATTGGACGAATTACATGATAAAAAGGGATGAGTATGCTAAGAAAGGTAGTGACACTGATAAGACTGTTTATTTTCCCAGATAGAAAGTTGACAATAATTCTAAAAACTGAGTAATATAATAACCAGGTAGGTACGTACATAAGTATGTAAATATAGTCACCTCCATCAGTACAGAAGGTGTCCACAGTCTACTGGATGGCCAAAGACTTCTTGTGAGAGCCATTATTCTATAAATCCAAAATAGAGATATATACCTACGTCTAAATAAAAAAAACAATTTGGATAGAAGACTTTCTGACCAATTTTCATTCATCCATTCAGTAGATGATCTATTAAAAAAACCAAATTGTCAATGTAGGTACTTATAAGAGGATAAGGGTACCGCAACCAATTAGAAAATGGGAGAGAAAAGCCACAACATTTTATTCAAAAAAGACTGCTGGGAAAGCACAGAAATCTAATAATAGAAAATAGGGGGTTGAATAAAACAAATCAAAGATAAATATGAAAATATCTACCTAACAGTAGTTATAAGTATGTACTTGTAAAGGCAAAAAATGAAATATAGAATGACATAAGTGAAGGAAAGGTGTATTACTTAAGTTATTGTTAAGGATAAGTCCATAGGACTAGGAGAGAAAATGAGAACGAAGATGCAGAGAAAAATTAAGCTTCATCCACGGCCGTGCTTCATCCAATAATTTATTTTTTTTGTCAATCCCTGAAAACGCCAACTAATAAATTGATTTAATTCAAGTTTTTCCAAATTAAAGTATTCCTGCTTGAAATTTGGACTTAATTAGTTACTAATACCGCTAATAGGTAGGTAAAGTCTGTTTTTTTTTTAAAGATAATTCCCCAAGTCAAAAATTTAGTAACTATGTTGGCAACACAAGCCTTTTCTACATAAAAAATTTGAAAGATTTGACAATTTTACATTGTATTGCCAACATAATGTCATTTTGACTTTTATCTTTAAAAAAAAAAACAGATTTTACGAATTATACATTCAATTACCTATAATTCATATTCTAATAAGTGTGCATCATAGAGAAACATAATACTGGTTGATCATCAATAAAATAATAAATGAAAATACATTCATAATATGGGTTATTTGCCAGTATGTAGTTATTAGTTAGGTAGGTAGGTACCTACCTCTGAAGTTTGTACCTACATATTCTGTGAGTGAATATATATGGATGTCTTAAAAAGGTAGGTATATCAACCTTTATATTGTCTGGCTACTCAATGGGCTAGCCAAACGGCGAACTGCAATAGAATTTGCTGCTTTGCCAAACTTGACGGAAACAATAATGCTGGTGACATATTTTTTTTTTGCAATATGGGCATGTGTACCTAGTATTTTGAAATAGAAAAAAATCCGGCAACATTGCAAAATGATGGATGTGGAGAGGCGTGATTATTCAGAGGCATGATTCTATTGGTTAGAGCCTGAACGACAGCACAGTGGCGTGGTTATTGAGAAAACTCAAGAATTTTTTTCTAATAATTTTATTGATTCGTGTTTCCGGTGCCACTGAACCCTAAGACATGGCTGTCATCAAGCGGTGTCAGTTGAGGTGTCAGCGAATATTCTGATTACGCCCCACTTTTCTGCCCCCTTTCGTCTCTACCAAGCATAGAGAAATATAATAAACCAAGGTGAGAGTTACCGATTCTGTGGTACGACCATTGGGTACGACACTGGCAACGCGATGACGTCAGATCGATACTAGCGCCACCGTACACTACAAGACCAACTTAAATAACATTTGGCGGGCTATTTGAAGTTTTAAATTATAGTTTTGTTATTTCTGAAGGTAGAAATTTAACCCAGCGTTTTTCCGCGGTCGACAGAAAAAAAATTGCGGAAAAACGCTGGCATGGAAACAAAAATAAATACGGTTAATCGCTTTAAAATTGGCTCATATATTTTCATCTTTCGAAAATAAAATAAATATACATAAACAACGTAAATAAAGAAATAATAAAAATTAAATTATACTTATCCGCAAGATAACAACAAAAAAAAGCAATAACAGCCAAAACATCTCACTTTCTACTAATAATAGGTTACTATTTAATAATTATCATTACTTATGTATAAACTGAGCCATTTTCACATTGTATATCTCGTAAATCTTACCCTGCAGAATCATGCATTTTTAAATCAACTGATAAATTGAGATTTAGGTTGACTAATTTGTGTCCAAAATTTGTTTGTCAGTTTTGAACATTTCATTGTACAATAATTAAAAAATCCTTTGTCCTCTTTTCCTTTATTATCGCATCTGTTAAAAAGAGATAGATATGAGAATGGAAGGTGATGTCAGAATTGTCAGATAGTTCCAAGCTATGCTAGCGACACCATGTGCTACAAGAAACAACTAGAAATACGTTGCCACTTCGCGCATATGAATCGGTAACTCTTACCTTGGTTTATTATATTTCTCTATGCTACCAAGTTACCACTTGCCAGACTATAATACAGGGTGTTCCACGACGTTTTTTCAGGTGATAACTTCGGAACGCGACATCCAATTTAATAGACCTATCTATTTTTACGTGGTATGCGCGCGCAATACGAGGCAATGCCTTTTCATTGGTTAACTATCACAGGTGTGAGGTGTTCGTTTTGCACGCTGAGCATCTCCTTGTCCTTGTTCATTGCCCGTGGTCCGTGGTCTGACAAGAATAAAAGTACGGTTGATATTCAACTTAACATAGCTTGACAAGTGTCGTTCAAAAATTCTCATTGACGGATACGTTGCACAACACGCGGTCTTTCTCCTTCCCTTTTTAGACCGTGCAAATAAGAAGGACGGATTGCTATATGTAAGTCTTAACATAATTTGGTACGTTTTGCCTCGTCTTGCACAATGAGCGTTGTGTGTCTTTTTTTATCTAATGTAGTTTTCGTATTATTTCCTTTTTTCTGGTAAAATAGATGGGTCTATTGAATTTTTGAGAATATGGATAACTTTTTGTGCCGCTTCTACCATTTTCATCGGATTACACCACTTTGTTCACTTTCGCTTCAATTTTGGTCAAGTGACGTCAACTTTCGAATCTTAAATGTAACTCGTGGCATTTTTCGTTAGAAAATTAAATTACAAAATCGGCAATGCCATAATACCTATTTGTTACGGCTTTGGTGAAGAAAATGATAAAAAATTATACAGTGGAACATATGATGATGCCGAAGTTCATTTGGAAAAAACCTCGTGGGGACACCCTGTATGTGGAAACATTTTTGAAACCATTATTTGAAAGGAAACGTTTTAATAATAAAACCATTCTTAAAACTCAATAACTGTTATTGAAAATAGAAACTCAAACAAATACCTGGTATATAATACCTATTGATATAAGGTAGGTACCTCTGCTGAAGGTATAGTAAAAACCTAAGGTAAAAATCCTACTACATAAAACCTGTGAAAAGAAAATTGTTCGACAGTCCAAAGATTCTTTACTAAAAGAATCCATATAAATAAATAAACAACTAAAATTCTGTATAAATAAACGGCCATTGTCTCTAAATTATTACTGCGGGTCAACGCACTTGCGAAATAATCTCAAAACTGCAAGAAAACCTGTTTAGGTATTTTATGTCTAATAAAATAGACTGATAAACCTTGGGACTGGGAGATCAAAAACCTATTCAAAACTGAAATTTGAATTTGAGCGCGAACAAGGTGAACGATCCGAAACAATAGAGTTCGTTTTAAAGCAATATAAAATATAATTTATTTTCACATATAGTTTTGAATGCAATAAACAAAGATGGCCTGCAAAAACGTGTAGGAAAATCTTCAATAGATTATTTTTATAATGAAAGAAACAAACTAATTAAAGCGCAACGAACAAGGATAGATATTGATTTACCCGTTCGACAAATAGTAAAAGAATATCATGTAAATGAGTGATCTGACGCAAGCGCAGTGGTTCGATTTCAATACTCTGCCAAAAACACCATCGCTTCGCTTCTAGGACTTGTAAAATGTTCCCAGACAGAAACGAAAAGTGATAGTTTCTGACTGAATCTGTGCGAATATGGACGGTGATAATTCGGCCGGCGAAGGTGATTCCAGTCTGGTAAGAACCCTTAAATATTTCAAATTAAATTTCCAAGGGCCCCACGTGCATAGATTTTTCCTAAAGCCTATAATAAAGCCCCTGTACTGGTGAAAATCGAGTCGAGTGAAACGTGAAAATTTTCTAAGTCCCAAAATGGCGTCAGCGGCTAAGTCCCACGTCTCGACCCTAAATTCCAGCACGCGATTCGTATTTTTTCATTTTTCTCGATTGTTCTATGGATTTGGTGTTTTAAACTTTTTATTTATATTCATGAATGTTGTAGCTATAATCCTGGATCGAATTTTGGCGAGATTTTTAAGGTAAACGTCGGTATTTTAGCAATTGAAAGTCGACATTGATCTAGATGTGCTTCGGGTTTATTTCCTTTGTACTTGGTATTTTGCTGTTATGTAAATTTAACTAATAAACCAATTTTTTATTACATAAAATTATTGTTCAAATATTACATTTTTGTTTTATTCAATTTCACCCAATAGAAAATTCGACTTTTTCTTTATAGTTTTATGGCTAATTAAAAACCCTAATTGATTGACCAGCATCTTCTCTAGTGATTTATTTTTTAGCAGTAGCTGTATCAAATATAAATAAATTGAAAAAAAAAATCTAAATAATATTTGCACGTTGGCTAATCAGTTTGGGTCCAACATTAACACCAAGATTAAAACTTCAAACACAAGGCCATTCAGACAAAATAATTATCACAATCACAAAGTAACAAAAAACTTCCCTAATCTTGAAGTTTCCAAGCAAAATTACTTTTATAAGGAAGAGTCTTGGGAAAATTGTTTCCATTGTTCTTTTCATATGAATTTTTTTTCCAGAAATTACTAAAATACAGTAGAAAAATCTCTCAAACTATAGTCTGTTTCATTGCAGTTAAACCTTAAACCCTATGTTTTACAATGGTTTTATGGTTCCAAACCTCGATTTGAGTTGTCAACTGCAATAAAACAGACTATACATACTTAAATAATTACCTATTTAATTTTGAATTTGATCTTGTTTTTGGTATATCAAAACTCATAAACTTCTTCCAGTTTCTGCAAGGATTTTGAATTTATTAATTTATACCTAACTTTATTTAATTGAATCAGTAATAATCTATATTCGGTGGCACTAAGAACAATTGAATTATTGATAAATTTTCCCCAAATTGCTTAACGCGATTTTATTTCTGAAACTATAAGTTTAAATGAGCTGGAATTTTCAGGGATTTTAGTCCTCTACTGCCGGATTCTATGAAAAAAAGGCACTCAGAAAAATTGAATTATTGATAATTTTACCCCAAATTGCTTAACGCAATTTTATTTCGGAAACTATATGTCTAAATGACCTGAAATTTTCAGGGATTGTACTCTTCTACTGGGATAAAAATCGCTGAAAATTTCAGTTTTCTATCTCTGATGGAAAAATTGTTATCACTGTTTAAAGTTTACAAAAATCTAAATCATAAGGTAGCTACATTAGTACTAAAATGATTAAATTTCAAATTTTTTTATGTTGAGATTCTGTATATAAATGATCATTGGGGTCCCCCAAACTCCATACACTAAATTATTGAGATTTGGAGCCGGATTCTATGAAAAAAGGCACTCAGAAAAATTGAATTATTGATAAATTTACCCCAAATTGCTTAACGCAATTTTATTTCGGAAACTATATGTCTAAATGACCTGAAATTTTCAGGGATTGTACTCTTCTACTGGGATAAAAATCGCTGAAAATTTCAGTTTTCTATCTCTGATGGAAAAATTGTTATCACTGTTTAAAGTTTACAAAAATCTAAATCATAAGGTAGCTACATTAGTACTAAAATGATTAAATTTCAAATTTTTTTATGTTGAGATTCTGTATATAAATGATCATTGGGGTCCCCCAAACTCCATACACTAAATTATTGAGATTTGGAGCCGGATTCTATGAAAAAAGGCACTCAGAAAAATTGAATTATTGATAAATTTACCCCAAATTGCTTAACGCAATTTTATTTCTGAAACTATAAGTCCAAATGAGCTGAAATTTTCAGGGATTGTAGTCCTCTACTGAGATAAGAATCGCTGGAAATTTCAGCTTCCTATCTCTAATAGAAAAAAAGTTATTATTTTTTAAAATTTACAAAAATCTAACTTATAAGGTAGCTCACCTTAGTACTAAAATGATTAAATTTCAATTTTTTTTATGTTGAAATTCTGTATTTAAATGATCATTGGGGACCCCCCAAACTCTATACACTAAATTGTTCTGAGATTTGAAGCTGAAATCAATGGAAAAAGGCACTCAGAAAAATTGAAAAATTGATAAATCACCCCAAATTGCTTAACACGATTTTATTTCTGGAACTATAAGTCCAAATGAGCTGAAATTTTCAGGGATTGTAGTCCTCTACTGAGATAAGAATCGCTGAAAATTTCAGCTTTCCATCTCTAAAAGAAAAAAAGTTATGATTTTCTAAAGTTTACAAAAATCTTCCATCAATGAAAAGTATTATACACGAGGTTTTTCGCCTATGAAGATAGGTGCACAGATATTCGCCTATGAAATCCATTTTTTTCCCCTATTTTTTCACAGAAAGTCTACATGCCTGCAAAAAGCTAGTTGGGAATCCAAGTGAATTCCTAAATATTTAATTTCCAACTCCACTGTTTCAGGACTTCAATGTTAGTTCCAACCCTAACTTTAAATCTTCTACAGTTTTTTTTAGTTTAGATCATCATATCTATCATACACTTGGTTTTAGAAGCATTCATTTCAACTTATTTCTACCCATCCAATTATACAATGTAATGGGCGTCAAGTTATAAAGGACCACCCCCTGTAACTTTTTTATGAAGGTACCATCAAAAAAAAGTTACAGAGGGTGGGTACCTACTTCATAATTTGATACCCTATACTCAATTCATCATTCATAATATTAGTGATTACATGAAAATGACTACCGAGCACTTTTCATAGCTGCATCTAAATCCAACTGCAAGTCAGCACATTCTTTTGCACAAGAAATCGTTTTGAAAAGATTAAAATCATCAGCATAACTATAGGATGACACAGGGGACCCAAGTTGCTTCCTTGGGGAACTCGCTTGTGAAAGTTTCACTAGTTTTCCCCGGCATCTGAAGCCTTCTTTTGAGGTGGCTTTTTTTTTTCAATAAAACACAATATGTATTTTTAGTTATCAGAAGGATTATTGTTAATATATTTCTAGGCTAATGGAAGTTCAGCTGTAAACGGTCTAAACGGATATTCGGACAACTCTAAATCTGATCACAAAAGTTCGCACAGAGATAAGGACAGGGACAAGCATAGAGACAAAGACAAGCATAAAAGTAAAGATCACAAGTCCAGTAGGGACAAGGACCGCGAAAGAGAAAAAGACAAACATTCCAGTTCTAAAGACAAAGACAGGCACAGCAGTTCCCACAAGTCCTCTAGTAAAGATAAAGATAAGGAGCGCGAGAAAGATAAAGATAGGCACAGGCATCGAGATGATAAAGACAAAAAATCATCATCATCATCTAGTTCCAAAGACAAGGATAAAGAGCATAGAAGTTCCAAGGAGCATAAATCCAGCTCATCATCTTCTAAAGATAAAGAAAGGGAAAAAGATAAAGAAAGGGAAAAAGAAAAGAGAGATAAAGAAAGAAGAGACAAGGAAAAGTCAAAGGATAAAGATAAGAAGCATAGTTCTAGCAGTAGCTCAAAAGATAAGCACCGGGATAAAGATAGACATCATTCCAGCAGCAGCAGTTCCAAGGATAAAGACAGAAAAGATAGAGATAAGGATAGGAAGGAGAAAAAAGATGGTAAGTTTTGACACTAAAGTTTGACAATTTATGTCAATATAATTTAATAAAAATCAAAATTTTTTATGTGTAATTTATTACTAAATATAATGTTTCACAAATCCCTAAACTTTTGCCCAAGTTGCCATATGCCATTGTTTCAAAATAATTGGAGAGGTGGGCATAATGCTTTCAGTCATTAAAATCTATACTTATGTAATTTTAAGATGAAGTCGTCAAGCACAAAGTTGAAGAAGAAATTAAACCACTTGAGATGAAACAAGAAGATACCCAAAGGGACCATTCTAGCAGTGACGATGATGATGACAAGCTGGTAATCAAGGATGAGAGTCAGGATGAAGCTGAGACAAATAACATGTCTCAAGCTTCCAGCTGCGACTACAACTATTCGCATTTTGATAAAAATGAAACTAATTTCTCTGAAGGTGAAGATGTCGATATGGAAAATACATCTCAGGACAATTTCAAGGAGGAAGTTAAAGAGGAAGTAGACAGCGATGAGGATGTTCCTTTGGTACGTATATTAGGTTACTATTGGTAATAATACATTTAATTTAAACTTGTATAAAGTTATTTCATTATACCAAAGAATTGATATTCAAGAAATAAAAAAAATCTACAGCAATACAGGTTGCGCTTTTCTATAATTTAAGTATGGTACAGATGGTGAGAAGCTTATTCAATACTCTCAAAAATGGAAAATAACTTTGCTTCCGTCTAAAACATGGTAGAAAGATCACCCTTAATGGTGTTTTTCTTCTTTCTTTCTTTTCCCATGTACTTCGAGATGAAACATGTCAGGCAAATCTCCCACTTTGGTATAATGAGATTTTATTTGAACAATTTTTTTGGGTGCTGGCACAAGGATACTTCCACACCAGTTTGATTTGTTGATAAAAAGAAAAACATAATTATCCTAATATTTTGGTAATTTTTCATGCAGCATGTGGATTTGGTATGATACGAGATTTTTTCATACACATTTTCTTATTATTTTTTTCTTGTTTCTATTTCTAGTCATCCAGAGTGAGCAGTAAACGCAAAATTGATGATGACGATGATGAAGATGATGACGACGAGGACGTGCCTCTCAACGCCAGGAAAAAAGTTAAAAAAGAAAAAAAGAAGAAGAGGCGCGAAGAGGAAGATGATGAGGAGGAAGATTTTAAGCCCAAAAAAAAGAAGGTAGTTGGTTTTATAAAGTAATAAAACAAAATCAAGTTTTGGTTATTTTGATATTCAGGTGAAAAAAGAGAAAAAAGATAAAAAACCATTGCAGCAAGTGAAAAAAGAGGAAGCAAGTCCAACTAAAAGAGGCAAAAAGAAGAAGGTAGAGGAAGAAGTTGAAGTATGGAAATGGTAAGTTAACAGTTTATTATTTTTTCAAATCAAATTAAATGATTCTTGTTTTGCTTATTTTGGTCTCTGATCCTCATAAGTTCTCAGTTTTCCTCAAAAAGAACTAGAGGAGAACTGATCTTAAGCTTTGTACAGACTTGAACATTACGCCGAACAGAACAACACTAATTTGTACTGGGCTAGCAAACCGGTTCGCAAATCCTGGCCGTTCGCAACCCAATCCAAATTAGTGTTTCGATTGTCGTTCGGTTCGTTGTATTTGTTGTGATGTTCGAGTCTGTACGGAGCAAGTCTGTAGGAAGCTAGAAATAGAACCTACTTCACTTCACTTCCATTTTTAATTCTTTCTGGCATTTGCTACCACATGCTTTTATCGGCCTTCAGCACTTGCGCTGTAACATTTTGCGTATGTTTAAATTCAATATGGTGGAACTCGGCCATGTGATTAGTTGTTTACTAGTTTTTATTTAGGTTAATATTTAGTGGAATTATGCGAAATTCACTACTTTTATGGTTTAATTTAAGAAATTTAATTAAAATAAATCGGACTTGTTCAAAAAACTGTGATTCTCTAGTGCTGAAAAGACAAATTCATTATAAATTCCAGTACAAAGAAAAAAGTCGGGATTCGGATCAATTTCAGAGCACAGTAAAGCAAATTGATGGCTTGAAACGTCTCAATATAAATGATTTTTCTCATAATGTGCCTGAGGTACATTATAATTTAAAAGAATTTAGGGAAATTTTAGATTTAGAAGAGATTGATTTGGGGTTACCCAAGAGGAAACGAAAGTCTCAAAGGTAAAGGTTTCTGCCCTTCATTCCATTGTTTCTAATTCTTGCAATTGTGTTACTATACCTTTAATTGTGTGTTTGGATGCTTCTATATAGTGGTGGGTCTGGACATTTTTTTGTCGCAGTGTAAAATAGTGTCTAAATGGCTTTGTTTTGTGCCCTCTGTAGTTTTTTCATGAGATATTCACTCGCATTTCTATTATATTGAAGTAGTCACTCTGTGCCTGAGACGTCTTCAAATCCAGATTTATATCACCAATTTTATTATACTTAATACAAGCTTTTTTTTGGGATTTTAAAATCTCCTCTAGGGTTGGAATAAATGTTTGTATTTGGTCTTGTGGTGATCTGTACATTCCATATAGGTTTAGTTTTTGGCTTGGTAGGTATATGGAGGTGATTTTATAATCTTCCATGTTTTTTTCTGATGTGGTATTTACATAATCTATGCCATTTCTTATATAAATCGCTGTGCCACCCCCACATGTTGTTCTGCAGTTGTGGATAGCAGTGTATGAGGGCAAATTTGAATATTCAACTCCATTAAGATAGATCCATGTTTCACTAAGAACAATTATTATATGTATAGTTTCTTGTTGGCCTTGTATTAGGTCATTTAGGTCTGCTATTTTGTTTCTTAGACTTCTTATGTTGATGTATACTATATTTATAGTCCATTTTTAACGTATGTAGTTTGTTTAATCAAATTGAGTATGTTTTACTAACAAAGTTAAGTTGGTTTCTGTCTCAGCTGATACCATTTGCGTGAGACCACTCTCACGTCTAACTGTCATTGGTTCTGTGTTTTCACTTTTCTTTGAATAAATCTGTCCATGCATTACATAGACTGATTTATATTTGTGGATTTGTTTATGTTCTCTTATTTTTTGAACAAATTTTGATTGTTTTTGGTGAGATCATCATTAAAGTATATATTTTTGTTCTCTCCCATTAATCCACATTCATTTACCTTAATTCCTCTAAGCTGCTTGATCCTAATTTGTATTTTTTGTTTCGATACCTATCTTGTTCCTCAACTTGATAACAATAGGTGCATTATCTTTTTTTGACACATAGTATGTCTCCAATATTTCACTTCTGTTTGCATTGCATTAAGCATTTTCGGGGATAATACCACGAGAGCTTCAAAATTACCGATAATTTTTCACGATTGCGTGTTTTCTATTTTGCAGAGAAAACACGCATGAGTGAAAAAATATCTGGTTCATTTTAAAGCTCAAGTGGTATTTAGAGGATTATTTCACGTATGAGAATACAAAAAATATGGAAATAAATATGTATTAAACGATTTGAACATCTTAACAATCAATACAAATAAATGGTTGCTATCAGGAACCGTTTGTTTGTATCAAAATTTAGGATGACAACCATGTATACAATAACATGGGAGAATTATCGCTGTAATTCTCTCTAGTTAATCAAATGGAGAAGAGAATTTTCGCTGTAATTCTGAAAATCGTCACTTGTCTCATGGGATTTCTAACACATGAGTGGAATAATCTTTACAATTTTCCTAAATTCAGCTGTCTGTTTAGGTATTCCAGATATGATTAAACTATTTTCTTTTTCCTGTTGTTCAGAAAAGTTTATTCTGTCTTCCATTTCTTGCTTTTGATTTTGGTTCCTAAGGCCTTTCAGTTCATATCTAATAATAACCGTTTTTTTTTTTTTCTATAAGGTGGGAAGAAGAAAAGAAAGAAGATGGTGTAAAATGGAATTTCCTAGAACACAAAGGGCCAGTTTTTGCTCCAGCATACGAACCACTTCCCAGTCATGTCAAATTCTATTACGATGGCAAAGAAGTAAAACTCAGCGAGGAAGCTGAAGAAGTTGCTGGGTTTTATGCAAAAATGTTAGATCACGATTATACAACCAAAGACGCGTTTAATAAAAACTTTTTCCATGACTGGCGGGAATGTATGAACAAGGAGGAAAAGAAACTTATCACTGACCTTAAGAAGTGCAATTTCAAAAAGATGCATGCTTATTTCATGGAACTTGCTGAAAAAAATAGGAATAAGACCAAAGAAGAGAAGGTGGCCTTGAAAGAAAAAAATGAGGCATTGGTTAAGGAATACGGAACTTGTGTTATTGATGGACATAAAGAGAAAATTGGGAACTTTAGAATTGAACCTCCCGGTCTCTTCAGGGGTCGAGGTGAACATCCAAAAATGGGCAAATTGAAAAGGCGAGTAGAAGCAGAAGATATAATTATCAATTGCGCTAAAGGCTCCAAAATCCCTGAGGCTCCAGAAGGTCATAGATGGAAGGAAGTGCGGCACGATAACAAAGTAACTTGGTTAGCTTCGTGGACAGAAAACGTACAAAACCAAGTAAAATACATTATGTTGAACCCCAGTTCCAAGCTGAAAGGAGAAAAAGATTGGCAAAAGTACGAAACTGCTAGGAAACTTCATCAAAAAGTTGATAAAATTCGAGAAAATTACCAGGCTGACTGGAAATCTAAAGAAATGAAAATTCGTCAAAGAGCTGTTGCTTTGTATTTTATTGATAAGTTAGCTCTGAGAGCTGGTAATGAAAAGGATGAAGATCAAGCAGATACTGTGGGTTGTTGCTCTTTACGAGTTGAACACATAGAGCTTCAGGAGGAAAAAGATGGCAAGGATTATGTAGTCATCTTTGACTTCTTAGGTAAAGATTCCATAAGGTACTACAACGAAGTACCAGTGGAGAAACGAGTATTTAAAAATCTTCAACTATTTATGGACAACAAAAAAAAAGGAGACGATCTATTTGACAGACTGAACACTCAAATCATGAATAAACATTTGAATGATTTAATGGAAGGGTTAACTGCCAAAGTTTTCCGTACTTACAACGCATCCTGGACGTTACAACAGCAATTAGACGAATTAACTAATGAAGATGATAGTTTGGCCGAAAAAATTCTATCATACAACAGAGCCAATAGGGCAGTGGCTATTTTGTGTAACCATCAAAGGGCCGTGCCGAAAGGACATGAAAAATCTATGGAAAAATTGAAGGAAAAAATTGACGCGAAAAGGGATCAAGTTAAGGACGGCGAAAGACAAGTGAAGGATGCTCAAAAAGAGGCCAAGCACGGAAGTGTCAAGGAAAAAGTGAATTACGATAAGAAAAAGAAAATGTTGGAAAGGCTGCGAGATCAGTTGGCTAGACTTGAGATTCAGGTAAGGGAATTTACAGGCTCACAAAACAAGTTTGATTCTTAAACAAATACTGTGATGTTTTGCAATAGTTTTTAGGCATAATAATATTATTGTTTTACAGGTAACTGACCGAGATGAGAATAAAACCATCGCTCTTGGCACTTCAAAATTGAATTATCTGGACCCAAGAATATCGGTGGCCTGGTGCAAAAAGTACGATGTCCCAATCGAAAAAGTGTACAACAAAACTCAAAGAGACAAATTCAGATGGGCCATTGACATGGCCGGACCAGATTACAGATTTGATTTGATTAAGAAAAAGTAATGATCAGTTTTAAGTTTAAACAAAAGTTTAGTGAAAACTTCATGTAAAAAAGTCATCACACCGACATTATAAATATAAATTCCATTTTATCAATTAATTGATTTAGGCGTACTTGTAAGATGTGATGTGACAGTGAGTTATTTTTTTTTTTGAAACTGTTTAGGAATGTTGTTTTGAACAACAGTGCATAAATGACCATTTCGTTGTTGAATGGTTTTCGAGTATTGGATTTCTTTTTTCTCCATTAACTTCCCCATAGGAACCACTATTATATACAATGTTTTAAATTTTATTTAAATTTTTACAAATATCCTGAATGTGTGTATTAGAACGGGAAAAATATAGTCTCGAAGGGAGTTCAATTGAATTAGGAAATTTTTATTAAATGATTAAATTTTAAGTATTTTTTTTTTTTTGTTTTTTTAAACTGTGTATAGATTATTTTGTAATGTTTTTACAAGTCTCTGGGTCGGTTTTGCATTGTATTTTTGTCTAAAACGGACTGATTTGAATTTAGTTTTACTGTTCAAGTGAAATTGCAATGTAGTTGGTCTGTATATTACAGATTTTGTCGATAATAAATCGATTGAAATGTATCATGTGTTGTTTTATTTTTGGGAGATAAAGGATAAATTATAAACTAATTAGGGAAATATTTATTGAAAATTTAACAAACAAATAAAATCATTGGAAAAAATTAACATCACTATATTCTGGTGGCAAAAATGTGAAGTCTGTACCTTGTTCCAACGTGCCATAACCTAAGAATAAAGCTTTTTTGTAAGAACTTGCACCACACTGCTAAGATAGGTTTGTTCCAATGTCACCACAATAATTTTTCTTACTCGTTGAGCGAAATAGGAACAAACCAAATAGCAAATGATTCCTTACCTAAGTTTTTCATTAATGTTGTGGGTGCATTCCTAATATGCATAGGCACGGAGGGTTGTGGTCCTTTATGTTCCTTTATTAGGCGTTTTGCCTTAGCTAGAGCAGAATCAGCTTCTCTGGATTTTGGTGCTCTGAAAAAGTGAATTAATTATACACAAAATTCTCATTCATTCTATTGAAGCTCTATAGAGCTGTTCATGCCACTCAAATCACATATAGCCCTTACAGCCCTCCTCCGCAATCCAGTCATTATATACTTGGGTCATGGCCCCAACCCAATATTGCATATGACATTCTGGTTTGAATCAAGGCATGGTAAACAGACTTGTGGTTCATTTGCAGTTTACTTCCTAGCCAGGAGAGTAAGTATAGTCATTTTAAAGTCACGTGATCCTGGTGGCAAAAAACGTATGTCCATTGATTATGTCGTTGATATCACCTACAAAAAGCTACTGGTGGTTAATTACTATTGTTTTTTAATATATGTTCCCACTAGCATTTTACAAACGCGTTTCTGAAGTAGTATTGACCAATCAGAGGGCAATTTTAATACTTGCAATTGTTGCAAGATTCACTTTTGTTGCATCTGCTGTCTGTTGTAATACATTCTGACCTTAAACTGAGTACCCGTTTTCTATTTGCTTCTTTTCGAGTTGGAAAAAGGTTAATATAGTCAAAATTATTAGCTGTGTTTGTTCGTTGTATTACTTTCGAAAATAACTTTGACAAACTAATTGATGGCAGTGACAGATTCTATTTCAGGTAAGAATATTATGAACAATAATTAGACAGCAATTTTTTTGTCAATTTTACTATCACCGCTGTTTGAGATGTATTCAACAAGGATAGAGAAAAATCACGTGACTTTAAAAAGGTATTTGTTGGACTATACACAATGAGATTTGGATCTTCTGTAGAAATTCTCAACAAAAAAAAAAGTGGGCTTTTGCAGACAAACAAAAAAAAAGACTTAGATGCTGATTCTAGTTAACGACTTCAAAGAACAACTATTTGGCAGGTAGACGATGCCTCTGAGTCACATGAGTAGTATACTCATATTGAAGTTCTTACCTAGCTAAATAAATTGCACACTGTGCCAAAAGTACATCAGCTTCTGGCATACCGATAAGTTGGCAACCTTGCATGGTGGCAACTGCTAAAGGTAAAGCATGAGGATCGGCATTTCCAATATCTTCGCTTGCGGCCCTTACCATTCTTCTGGCAATGTATCTGGGATCTTCACCACTGACTATCATCCTTGTGGTCCAATAAAGAGCAGCATTCTCATCAGAGCCTCTGATGCTTTTATGCATCGCTGATATAATGTTATAGTGCTCTTCACCTGCCTTATCATAGAGAAGATGACCTTTCTAAAAATTAATAATACTATAACAAGCCTATTTTGAATAAATTATCTAAAACTTACTTTTAATTTTTCCTCAATATCTTCAACAGTAACAGTTTTGTTTGAGTTTTTATCAAAATATGTCAAAACAAGCTGTAAATTACCAAGAGCAGTTCTGGCATCTCCATCGCTTATATCTGCCATCCATTTTAAAGCAGATCGCTTTATTGCCAACCTGAAATATTTACTAAAATAGCTTTTGATTGGTATTAATTGAAAATTACCCGGCGTTAGCGTCTTCAAATGTCCCTGCAGGATTTTCATCATCAATAATATCAACTTCGAAAAACTCTGCAGCATTTTCTACTATACCATATAACTCTTCTGAATTTAGTTTTTCAAGAACTACCACCCTACACCTGCTAAGTAAAGCTCCGTTTAGAGAAAAACTTGGATTTTCTGTTGTAGCTCCTATTAGAATAATTTCCCCTTTTTCAACACTCATCAGAAACACATCTTGTTGCTTCTTATTAAATCTGTGAATTTCATCCATAAACAGTACAGTTTTCTTACCAAACTTTAAATCATTTCTAGCTAAAGTGACAACGCTTTGGACTTCTTTTATACCACAAGTTGCTGCACATAAAGAGACTAATTTCCATTTTTTTGGGTGTTTCTTGCAGGTTTCATGGACTATTTGAGACAATGAGGTTTTGCCGCAACCTGGTGGACCCCACAAAATCATATTGGGAATATCAGGTTTTTCTAATAGAGAATGTAAGACGGTGTCTTTGCCTAATATGTGATTTTGACCGAAAAATTCTTCTAGGGTCTTTGGTCTTACCTGAATCGCTAGAGGAGTTTTGAATGTGAGATCGTAAGGTGTTTTTTTAGTAATTGGTTTCTCTTTTTCTTCTTCGATAACTATGGTATCATTGTTTATTTTTTTAAAAAAGGGTGCCAAAGATTTTCCATTACTACTACAAAGTGTGCTACTACCAGTTGCCGCAGAAGGCTTCTGAGCCTTTTTCGCGTCTCTGGGGCTCTTTTGAGTGAAACTAAACTTCCTTTGGGTCCCAAAAGCTGGGAGAACCGGCGACGGCGATCTTTTACGTTTTTGCTGCTTGTCTTCGCAATTTAAAAATATACATTTGTTTGCGTGCTGTTCGATTTCCGTTTCAGCGAAAGTATTGTTGCAAATTGGGCAATTAACTTTATTCGAGACTTTTGTTTGGCTTTCTGAACTCATCTTGGTGAGGAATTTTAAGAATAAAGGACATATAAAGGATTCACAAGTTCGTTCAAAAATCAAAGATAATCCGTTAACAGGTTTTCAAGGTTAGGATGAAAAAAATTCTACCTAAACAAAACAAAGCACAAAATTTTAGGCTTTAGCTACATGAATTTAGTATTTTTCTTTTTTTTCTTATATATGTACAGTTTTTAAATAATCATAAACCCTTTTCACGTGACTCCGATTTAATAAACCGCAACATACCGCTCAAATTCGAGTGGTAGGTATCCATCACGTCACTTTGTAACCGGGTTAGAAAACGGTATGTCATTTCTCTAACCGTTTTGTAACCCGGTTAGTTAAACCGGAGCCACGTGAAAAGAACTATACAGTTTTGTATTAGGCAATTCAATCAATCTGTCAAAAAGGAAAATTCAATGTGGCGTGGCGGCCAAGCAAGTTTGTTTTGAATATGTTTTTATGCGTATTTTAAATTATTTTGCATCCAGTTTTGCTTACAACTTTGATTTTCATTATTTAATAAAATATTTGTTGACTAGGTACCTAAACTATTAATTCGGGCAGAAACTAAATATTTTTTTGTGTTTTTTGGCCCATGTATGGCCGCCACGCCATCTTGAATGTCACATGGTTCGAATTGCCTAATATTTTCGTATGGTTCTCCATTCGTAGGTCGATCGAGTGTACGCCACTGGCATTTTCCTGTTTCTGACTATTAACCGTGCGTTCGGTATTTTGATCTGAGTTCTCCGAGCATAAATTTACCGCTCGTTTATTTAAAAAGTGTACTCGGTGCAGGCTCATTCACGTTCGTTTATTAAAATTTGAGACCTCAGCTGTTTCCTCGCGGTGGAACTGGTTCGATCCGGCTCTCTTGCGTTGAACCAGTGACGTCACATTGAACCTGGTTCAAAAAAGTTCGACCCGGACTCTTGGCTTGTTCTCCGTTGTCATAAGACTGTGATCAATCCTTCCATTGCCTCGCGTTCACGAGTGATGACGTCATCTACAAATTGGTTTAAACCGTAGTTTGAACCACTCGCCTCGCAAAAAAACGCCTTTGATTGATAGAGTTTTATTTTGAAAATGACAAGTGACTTAACTAAAATAGAATTTTATTTATCGTTGCAGGTGCCTGCATTACCGGCATTTTGATGTTTTCGTACTTTTCATAGGTGATTTCGTTTCAATCGACATTTTTTACTCAAATTCTGTTTATTGTTGCCCCTAGAACACCAATTCGGGATCCAGTGTAGGTTTTTTTATGTTCGAAACTAATCGGGCAACGTTACCAGTTACTCCATTTGGTCTGAGATAGTTGTTTTAACGCACTAAATTTAACTCTGTTTACTCGTACCACTGCGTCAGAGTAAATAGAATAGGTTTATTCATTAAAAAGTTGTATTTATTTCCCTCTTTATACTCAAACAAGAACATAATTCCTCTATTTGCCATATTTGGAGTGCTCTGAGTAAGCAAATCGTTCAAAATTGTATTTTTTTTTTTACTACTTTGAAGTAAATAGAGTAAGTTGGAATATTGAAGAGTATAAAGGCCGGAACAGGTTTTTGGGTTTAAGAACAAATAAAACCGATTTGGAACTGATTCTAGTTGCATCGCGAACAAAGAACAGTAAATTCAATGATCTGGGACACAAATTAGAGATTGTTCGATTGTGAACCAGTTCAAGACTTCAAAATCTATTCGGAACCAGTTTTGATTGAATTACGAACAATCAAGGTGCTCCAATAAAATTCAGTTTAGTTTATTCCGAATCCGGAACAGCAATTGTAGCAGTCCGAACTCTAAAAATCAATTCTGAAATGATCTAAAACCAGTTCTAAATGAATTGCTATGTGATCCAGGACACTAATTTAGGATTCTCGTGCACCGTATGCGTTTAATAATAATTTAGTTCATAATTTTCTCTAGTTCGGAACGGCAATCGAACTACTCGGAATTCCAAAAACCAGTCCAGAAATGATCTGGAACCAATGAACTATAGTAAGTTTAATGGTTCTAGGACATTAATTGTGCACCATATCCGTATAATAATATATCAGATCATGATTTTCTCTAGTTCAGAACAGCAATTTAACTACTTGCAACTTTGAGAACCAGTCATTTGGAACCGGTTCTAAATGAACTGCGAACAATTGAATGTGTTCGGAACCTCGTAGCAATAATGGGTTTGTTCAGAATGCATGTTCGATATGAACAAATGCGTAAGCGCAGTTTAGTTCAATACTGATTCTGAAATAAGTCCGAACAACCCTATTCCAAATTAGAATCAGTTCAGAATCGATTTCGAACTCTTTCTACTTGAACTTTTTGAATTACGAACAAAAAATAGAGTAAGTTCAATGTGTTCTAGGACCCAAATTCAGGATATTTTTTGATTGTGGTCTAGTTTAGAGGTTCATTCGACTATTGTAAGTTAAATGGGTTCTAGAATATTAATTGTGCACCGTATGCGTATATTAATAAACCAGTTCATGATTTTCTCTAGTTCGGAACAGCAATCGAACTACTTGGAACTTTGAGAACCAGTTCAAAAACCATCTGAAACCGGTTTTAAATGAACTGCGAATAAAAACCGGTTTTAAATGAACTGCGAATAAAAGAAGAGTAAATTTCGATGTGTTCTAGGCATTGAGTTCTAGGGCACCTATATTAAGATCCGGTTCACTTAGGTACACTCTTGCGTTTAACTAGTGACGTCACATTGAACCTGGTTCAAAAAAGTTTGAACCGCAATACTTGGCTTGTTAGGTAGTCGATTCTCGAATTTGGTAGAAGTGAACGTTCCCCTAAGAGAAGTGATATATCACATCGGACGCTCGTTCTCTTGGTGCCAAAGTTGGGATTCTCGAAAGTATGGGATTATGAGAGAATGAGAGAAAACTTGTCAAATCATAATGCGTTGTTGCCAACAGTAATATGTAGAAGTAGCCACAATTTTAGTGCGTTAAAAGGACGAATGTCATGAGAAAGAAGAAAATCAGATTGTTTTATTCAATGAACTAGAGCTAAAAACTGGAATGCGCACACATTGCCATATCTGCCAAAAAAATGAAGCCATGAAAGACAGATGCCACAACGGGGAATGTTGTTTTTTTCTGTTGCTCGCTGACATATGACGTTTTCGAAAGTTTTGTCATATTTCCCTTCACAGGTTTCATCAAATGGAATACGTGTTGGAAGCAATTTTCGCCATTTAACATAATGAGTGCGACAAAAACAGGTATCCCCTCCGCAGCAGCCGCACTAGGCTTCACGTTCGTCCTTATGTGTTAGCATTCCAGTTTTTGGTTATAGTTCATTGGTTTTATTTGTGTTTTGGGACGTAACCTCATTCTTTGTCTATTTATTTACTGAAAAGTGAAAATCAAATCATTAATCATTCTAGTAAAAAAGTTTTTTTCTGGGCTATAATGCCGTGGTCCATTAGTATTTCTACCTAACCTTTCGTCTACTGCTGCGGTAGACAACTTCAGAGACGGTGTGGTAGAGGACGAAGTGTTCTCTTCCGTGTTCCTCCGACGACTGGATTCGACGTTGTTGGACCTGCGTTGGACCCCTGGATATGAATAACGCAGGTCCAACAACGTCGAATCCAGTCATCGGAGGAACAGGGAAGAGAACACTTCGTCCTCTACCACACCGCCTCTGAAGATGTCTACCGCAGCAGTAGACGAAACGTTAGGTAGAAATACTAATGGACCACGGCATTATAGCCCGGCAAAAACTTTTTTACTAGATTTGACTGGCCGTGAAAGCCTTCATTCATTAATTAATCATTCTATTTCCAATTTTTATTTTCGTGTTGTTTTGTTTTTGTGGAAAATAAATTTGGAAAAATAAGGGAAAAATGAAGATGTTCACCTATACATCATACACAAAAAGAAATGTTCATTGAATTTGTAAGACAAAATGAGAAACTTCAAAGTGGAAAATTTACCTCCGATTTTACCACAGTTTTTAATGATGAAGTTCTAGTTGAAGCCTGTATAAAAGGTGACAATAAATCAATTAAATTTCGAGTAAGATCTTTGCTTAATCTAAATAGTTTTAAATCAAAAGGATTTTTACTTCTGTAAAATCTCTTTATAGGCCTTTCTTCTTGCTCTTCTGCATCTAGTAGATCATTCAGTACAAGAATTTTAAAGAATAACCCCAGCTTCCATGGTTTCCCACCCCACGTTTTCGTATTGGACCGTATTTTCCACTTCAACACTATATGCAACTGTACCCAATTGGCAATTACTGATAGTAAATTATTTGCAAAACAAACAAAAAAATACCATGGATGATGGATGATGACTGTAGAATTGACAAAAAGCGCATATTTGACGTTTGGTTCTTCCGAGAACAGGCGTTCTCTTCAAAAAAAGTAGTAGAATAAAATTCTCTCAACTTTCATAGGAAGTGAACGGTCCTTAATTTCGAGAATAGATTTTAATAGAACCACGCCTATTTTTCCTATGAGAACAGGGATCACACGATTCGAGAATCGCCGTCCTTGTTGACATAAGACTGTGTTCATACAGGCCATTTTCTCGCGTTCACCAATGATGACGTCATCTACAAAATGGTTTAAACCGTAGTTTGAACCATTCGCCCCGTGAAGAAACGCCTCTGATCTACCTCAGTGCCTCGGATACAGCGTTTAACTGCTCTGGTGCTCGCCGGTGACGTGTTTACGGCTCCGCTCTGAGCCGCATTCTTTAGGACCGGATCAGTTGATCAAAACGCGTTATGTTCCAGTGATCACGTTCTTCCGCATTTTGATATTTGACAGTTAGCGAATCATGATCCGAGAAATTCTGAACAAATTGATTTTTTTTTTTTTTGTGATTAGTTTCTTCCGAGCGGCTTTGCTCTTCGAGCAAACTACCGAGCGCAAGAGATCTTTTCACGTGGCTCCGGTTTAACTAACCGGGTTACAAAACGGTTAAAGAAATGACCTACCGTTTTCTAACCCGGTTACAAAGTGACGTGTGGATACCTACCACTTGAATTTGAGCGGTATGTTGCGGTTTGTTAAACCGGAGCCACGTGAAAAGGGTTAAGGATAGTAGTAAATAAGAGGAGATTTCGGAAAGTTTTGATTGGTATACCATCTGGTTAACCAATTGGAACCTGCAACGTAATGACGCAAGACACCATTTTCTTCCAAATTCGTTTATTAGGTCACGTGAGAGGGGAAGGGGGAAGAGACGACTGAGACGAGCCTTAACCTAACTTTTTGTTGTTTGTTAATCTTTAGTTTTTGTGCCGTGGATGGCCGTAGTGGTTAAAAACAGTGGCGGCGCGTCGGGGGGTTCAACAGGTTGCCTGGTAATGGGTAACTTGATGACGCATCTGGGGTGCCTTATGGTGATTTGCATTATGATGAGGCACCTCTGATGACGTCATAAAGTTATTAGGCAACCTACCTCTCTCAAACAACCTTGGATGGCGAAGAAATAAAATAAAAATTACAGTGACTCGCGATAAACCTTAGCTCTGTTGATCAACTGGAAATTACCGTTCTAGAAGAGTTCTCATGCCTGTTGGAACAGAGCTCTCCAATAGTGATGCCAATAATAGAAGTAAGCCGCTATTAGCTTTGTTTTGGTTTCACTCAGAACTAGTTCCGAATCATTCTGCACATGCGCATGTCATAATACGCGTTTTCGTTTTTTCAGAATCGTAATCGAACTGTGTTGACAGCGTTTTGGATTATTAGGAACTACATAAGAACAATTCTGGGACTGTTCTAGAACGGTTCAGTCCTTGCTCTGAGGGAGGAACTGTTTTGAAGTTTTATGATTTGCAAGGTGTTTTGGTTCCGAATCGGTTCAGAATTAGTATTAGAACAGTCCTACATCCTTTTTTTTGCGCAATCCCAAAACCATTCCAAATTGCGAACAAAAACAAAGCTTGTTTTGACAGTGTTTTGGTTTATCTAGAACAATTTAAGAACAATTCTGGGATTGTTCTAGAACAGTTCTCTCAGTTCTTGCTCTGCGGAGGAACTGTTTTGGAATTTTTGTGATTTGGGGCGTGTTTTGGTTTTTTTGGTTCCGAACCGGTTCAGAATTAGTATTAGAACAGTCCTGTATCATTATTTGTGCGCAAGCAATTCTGCGCAATCCCAGAACCGTTCCAAATTTCGAATCAAAACAAAGCTAATTATGTGGCTCATCTGGCTCTTTTTTCCCAATTACAAGCTTTGGTTACAAGTCTAGAGCTTAGCTTCCAAAATAACAGATGTCAGTACCCACCTTGAGTACCAGTCACTGTATGAGTACCCACAACCAATACGCAAGGCGATGTGGCCAAAGGCTTACTGAAGGAAAATAATTTTGTTTTGGTTGGATTGCGAAAATTGTGCATATTTTATGAAGATTGTGCATGGTGGATATTGAGATTAGATTGTGCATGATATTCACAATTGTGCACCTTTGAACATCCCTGATCCTATCTGACAGACCAAAAAGGATACCAGATTGGTCACGGTGGCGCCATCATTTTCGTATTCGAAATTGGTTGGTATGCATTTGACAGACCGAACAGGGTACCAAACCTTGAACCAAAGCTTGCCGAAATCGCCTAAGGAGACAAAGAAATTCTTTTGAAAATGTGGCAACATTGTGTACCAACCGTCAGAAAGTGAGGTTCGAATATTTTTTCAAAAAAAACCTCAGACAAACAAAAATTAGATTAAAACACATTAAAACCATGCAAATCAATAGAAAAAAAGCAAAATTGAAACATTTCTTTACGTTTTTATTCTTCTCATTCAATGCTGTCGATTCTACGATTCCTAATGCAAAATTATCAAAAGTTTGGGGCCCTGGGCTGGTGCCCCACAACATTGTAATGCCAGCAAGATACTTCTTTATACAAGGAGTCGATGAACATAATAACAGGTAATTTATTATCTGTTCCAATGTATACAAAAATGTTACTTTTTTTTTTATTTTATCACAACAGCATATCTTCTAGTCTTGAAAAAGAATTTGATATAATCATTGAAGGTAAAACTGAACAAGATAAACCTTGTCGAATATGGTCTAATATATTAGACAGAAAGGACGGTTCCTTAATAGTAAGATACAAAGTATATGATACTTGTTCCAGTGTTATTATAAGCATTAAACATAAAAATCAACATGTAGCAGAATCTCCATATAAAATTGATGAAAAAATATATTCAGATGAGTGTAATTGTCCTCAAAAAAGTCTGACCCACTTGTTAGATTTATGGGAGTGTCCTGAGATACCTAAGCAAATTTTAAATGATTTTAATGTATTCGACAATAAGATTAATTGGAATGAACTAAGGCCCAAAGTAAGTTCTTTGATAATTTATTCTCAAATTTTAATGAGTAATTTTTTTTAGATTGTAAGTCAATTTGATAAGCCTCACTCGGTGAGCCTGTGTCACTACATCATAAAAAACAACAAACTCTATAGAAAATGCTATGGCAAATATGTAGGTTTCCATATGTTCTCAGATAGTATTTTATTGTCACTAATAAGAAAAGCTACCATACCTGATTTGGAATTTTTTGTTAACTTGGGCGATTGGCCTTTGTCCTTGAAAGACATGCCTGAAAAGTACCCTATATTTTCATGGTGCGGCAGCACTGAAAGTAACGACATTATCATGCCAACTTATGAACTTACAGAAGCTTCTTTGGAAAATATGGGGAGAGTAATGTTGGATATGCTTTCTGTGCAAGGCAATGTTGAGGCTTTATGGGATAAAAGGGAAGCAAAATTGTTTTGGAGAGGGCGAGACTCAAACCGACACAGGCTTAATTTAATAAGCCTGTCCAGAGAATTCCCTGAGTTGTTTAATGTTTCTTTAACAAATTTTTTCTTTTATCGTGATGAAGAGGATGTTTATGGACCAAAAACTGATCATGTTTCCTTTTTTAGGTTTTTTGATGTAAGTTGATGCAATTTGGATAATATAATCTATTAATTATGAACATATTTTAGTACAAGTATCAATTGGCAATAGATGGGACAGTAGCAGCTTACCGAATGCCATTTTTACTAGCCGGAGGATCTTTGGTTTTTAAACCTCAATCAAAGTATTACGAACATTTTTACGGAGATTTAGAAGCAAATACTCATTATATTCCTGTTAAAACTGACCTGTCTGATCTCGTAGAAAAAATTAATTGGGCAAAAAGCCACGACAATGAAGCCAAAGTGATTGCACAAAACGGACAAAAGTTTGTCAACGAAAATTTGTTGCCCAAGCACATATTTTGTTATCATATGCATTTGTTAAATCAACTAAGCAAGGTCATTGTTAGTGAAGTAAATATTCTTAACGATATGGAGCTTGTTAATCAAAAAAAGGACATTCCTTGTAGTTGTTTAGGAGCAAATCAAAAAGATGAATTATAGTAAATATAATCTTTCTATACTGACTTGGTATATACAATAAATACTAGAAATTTTTAAACTTATATGATTTTGTTGCTTACCTGGACAATTTAAAAATATATATGTATTTTTATCAAAATCTCATCTTTATAGAAAAACTTCCTGTGTATGTAATTGGAGACTTGAACTACCTAGAGCCAGAGATCAATTGGGACAATCTAACTGTTTCTCTCACAAACTAATGTAGCCAGAATTGCCTTGATAGCTATAAAGAAATTTATTTATTTTATCTCAATCATACACTACATAATATTAGGTCTGTTTCTGCAGAAATCACAAACCAGTCAGAGCGAATTTCATTGGTTGAAAACAGTCGGCAAACTAGTTTCAACCAATGAAATTCACTGGTTTGTGATTTCTGCAGAAATTTCTGTTAAATAGTAGTTTCTAAATGTAATTTAAATTAAAGAACAAAATAAAAGACCGCATAAAAATAAAAACAAAGGTAAACAGATAACCAATGAAAATTCTGATAAAAACAAGTTTTGAATTCTCCATTAACCCCGTATTTTAGAATTTCAGACTCTTGATTTGTTTTTTAATTTTCATTCCTGGCACTTCTACTGGTTTTTTTTCCAAAATGAATTTGGTGAAGGTATATCTTTTCGTTTAAACCAAATTAAAAATTAAAGAGCCCAGCGTTTGGAATAGTGGAACATCAGGGGCATCTTCAAGATGTCTCTTTGCTGTTTGAGTATTTATCAACAAAATATGTAAATGTTTTTTTATCCTAAAACTTTAATAGTTGCAAAACAAAAATAACGCATAGCGATAGTACCTATCACGTGATAAGCTATAAGTGATCTAAAACCAACAAAGTTCCCCCCATGCTATTGTTACTAATAATGGTACCGCGGATATGGTAGAAAGTAAATTTGAACCGGCGCGGCGGCAGAGCAGGTAGCGTATAGAATAAACAATAGTACCGCGGTACCTATACACCGCTTGCGACGCAATAATACGGTTTAATATACGGTGTTTAAATTCAGTCAACTAAGGTACTAATTGAACTGGTAACAATAACGCCCCGAAAAAAAAACTGCCATCATTTAAAAAGCAATAAATAAATTGGCAAAAGGTCATCAACGGTGTCTGCGCGGCAATAAATTGTTTAAATTAGCAAACTGTGGGGTTCCAGTTATTGTTTTAAATTTGTTCCAATACAAACGCGGTAGAAGAATCAGTTGACTATATTTCTGAACTTTGTGTGTCAAACAGTGAGTTTTTATATCCAAGAATGTGAAAAGGACTAACTTTGATTTGGATCACAATGTCGTTGTTTAAGGATAATAATTGGGTAAGAATTTCTAAATTTCCTTGTAATTTTAATTAAAATATTGTAGTTTCAAAACTTTAATGTAATTGTCGGTAATTAATGTAGCAATATTATTTATTTGAACATAAAACATAACTTTCTAAAGTGAGGCGCTAATTAAGCTATTTGCTTAAAATATTTTGGATGCAAGTATAGAAACTTTAATGTAAAGACATCATTCCATCATTTGTTGATGAAAATCAAACTTTTCAAATGTAAATTATGTATTTTATTATATCCTATATACATGACAAGGTGACATTAAAAAGCAAATTGACTACCTGTTACAATTTACAATAGAATTGAAGGAATAAATTGAAATACTCTATGACCCTGGACACCAGCTATTAATAATAAGAGCAACCTGTTATGGCCGTAAACCGTAAAACAGGTGATTATTGATGTAGTTTTTTAAATAATATGCCAGTTTTTTTGGAGGAAAAACGTCACAAAGTCCTTGAAATGGAAGATATTAGCTTTTTAAATCAATAATCAAACATGGTAAAAACAGACATTGAGTAGGTATCTGTACTCGTAGAGTAGTAGTCATCGTAGTTAAGTTAAGGAACTAGACTGAAAAAAAAACGACCTTTAAAAAACTGATTTTAATCAATAAATTAATAATCATGAGCGGGCTAATTATTGATCGAACGATACAAAGAGTAAAAGTAACTTTTAATATACCTATTCTAAAATTTAGTTATAAATATCTGTCAAGGAATTTTAATTATTGGTTTATTAAATTTAATCTAAATAAGCCAACATACTTATATGTGGTAACCCTGAGTGAAATCTTTCAACGAGCCTTTGAAAGATTGCGGGTGCTGTTCTCAATCCAAAAGGCATAGCATTGTATCGAAAAGTACCAAAAGGAGTAATAAAAGAAATCTTATCTCGGTCTTCCTTCTTCACTGGTATCTGATGGTAACCACTTTTCAAGTAAGGAGTTCTAATGTAGGCAGCCTTAGCAGTCGAACGAAGTGACTTTTATCTACTCTAGGTAATGGGTATTGTATTGGAACAGTAATACTGTTCAATCGTCTATAATCAACACACAGGTGCATCAGGTTTTGGAACCAAAACAACTGGAAAAGCATAAGGCGATTCACATTCCTCAATGATCCCATCTTCAAGGAGTTCATCGAGTAACTTTTACAAAATATACTTTTCTGCAAATGCAATACGATATAGTGGTTGAAAAATAGGATTATCATTAGTCAACTGAATGGTATGTTCAGCGTATGTTATCACTTGTCCTTTTCAAATACTGATGCATGTGATTGCAGTAAATGCTCTAATTGTAATTTCTCATTGGCAACTAAATTCTTCCCATCAGTATCTTTAAGTTGAAACGCTGCCTGAGACACTGCAGAAGAATCTTGAACACCATGCTCCTTGAAGAGGTCAAAAGTTTGTGAAGGATCCTCAAAGTACCATTGCCATTTTGGAACGTTTAACACCATTTGAGTATTCAATAGAAAGTCTATCCCTAGGAGTGCTTTGCTATGCTCATGACTAGGAATCGCAAGGAAAGTAGTGGGAATTCTTGTTCCTTGAAGGTCCACAGTTTCATAAACTCTAGTTAGTACTTAACGTACATGTCCATCAGCTATGGTCTTTTGCAACTGTGTCTCTAGATCCTCTATTTCTCTTTCAATCTCTTCATTACACCATTATGGCTCTCTTTTTTTAGGTGTTCTCTTTTATTCAACCTTATGCTTCATTTGCAGCTTGGCGAATTCTTGTTTCTATTGATTCGAATTCTCTATCTGATTTATCGCATGGCGATGTTCTAAGTTTCTTGTATTTTCAATTTTGTTTTTTATGCAGTAATAAGGTAATCGATGATTGACTTTAAATTTTTGGAAGGTTTGCTCTACATGTCTTTATGTAGATTCTTGTGTTGGGGGAAACCATCTTAGGTCTGACTGTTCAGCTCTAGACCTATTGTACTCGTCATGGGTCTTAAGACCAACATCTATATAGAATCACTGACTGATGATATTTTTCCCTCTATATACCAAAGGCCTGGAGGCGCATTCATACAAAAACCTGGAAAAATAGAACAGGATACGGCGAAGTCCCTATAGGACCCATTAGTCTTACATCATTTGAGCTTCACTGGAAATGTTTGAAAGATTTCTTATAACATCACTAATATTGTTTACTTTCTAAGTAAGTTTTCCCACCAATAAAATTCAAATTAAATGAAAATACGCAACCAGCCAAAACGAGCAAAAGTATTTGTTTCTTTCAACTGATTAAGTATTCCTTTAATGTTCCTAAAAAGGAAAAGCGACAAAACTAAAACGCAATATCGCATGAGAAGTCACAAAAAATAACTATTTCAATGCATAGAACATAGAACTATATATAAATTGGACATTAACATATTTTCACACGTTATTCAATGGCCAAATTTTTCCCTGTAGAACTAGAAAGCGACAATATTTAATACAAAAAGTAACTTTGAATAGAGCGACTACCTATAACCGGAAATATATAAATATATAAGCCTCCTGCTGAGGGATTTTTAGCAAAATTTCCATGTGCACCTGAATGAATTCCTAAAAAAAAAATCTATAATTAGCTACGCGTTTCGTAATTCATAAAATAAGAATCCGATGCATGGGGGCTCCACTAACCTTGTTTTAATTGAAAGAATCATTCTCAAAAAAATGTTAACGATGTCTTCATAATTGTTTCAAAAGAATCGATTCTAAACGGAACTTTGATTAAGATTTCGCCTTCGCTTTCTAATATTCGACTTGTGAAAAATGTAATTTTGTATAATTAGGATCAACCTTTGCTTCCTCTGCTGTGAAAAAAATCTGATTGGAGAATGAGGCATTTAGTGTTTGATTCATTAACTCTATAGTTTAAACCGACCTAGTTCTTCATATAAAAAGAATAAAATGCGAAACGTCTAGAGCGTATACAGTCATAGCGGTACCTAGAGTACTTTATGGACCATTTGTGGGGCGGTCAGTTATACTTTAATGGTCTATTCCTTGAGTACCTGGTAATAAGACGAATAAATTGTAACGTCAGACGATGAGGTCTGACTAATAGAAGTTATAGAAATCAAATGTATGTGTTTTAAACAAGTTTTCAGTTCAGTTTTGATATCAAATATTTTTTGAAGCAAGTCCCAGCAAAACACTTTATCTCCAGAAAAACCTATCGTTGATCTTGCGAATAGAGTAAATTTTAAAGAAAAATTAAGCATACATCTATTTCAATAAAATTCATAGAAAAATAGGTATTTTGATGAAGACTAAAAGAGCTTATTCTGCAAGTGCATCAAACAAATTCGAATATTGTGCAAAGGATTTATTTATCAGTGTTTTTATAAAAAGTTTTCATGCAATAATGTTTTATAGCTTTGAGGTATTTTCATAAGAATCACGTTCACATTCAAATATTGAAGAGCATTGGAACACTGACAATTACTGTTGAAACATCAAAGGAGTGAAGTGTCTAAAACGAATATATTACGTATTATCACGTCCATGAAAGACAATAATGAAGAGGAGGAAGTAAACAAAATTAAAATAAATAGGATATTAACAGTTACAGATGTACTTGTACGTTTCTAGGAAAAGTCTAGAAAAATTATGTAAATTCAGAGGAAATACGGGACATAATACCTACATGAGATATAGAATAGAGCGAGCTATAAAGGAAATAAAAATCAATTACAGAATTGGTTGGACAAGAAAAAAATCTTGACAGAAATGCTAAATGTTGGCCTGGATTTCGAAAAGAGTAGGGTCATGTTTTTACAATGTAAGTTGAATGATTATCATTTGTCTACTATTTTGGCAGAAAAATATATGGACAAATGTTAGGGACATCCAACTTCTACATAATAAATAGGAATATAAAGTCGAAGAATTAATATACCAAGGGTCGATATATTGAAACTAGGTGCACATAATACATGCTATTGGATTCATAACAAATTAAAATGGATACCTGCCTAACTTAGAAATCTCAAAATACTTGTAGAGTCTTTAATCAATCTATCGTCCCAATTATGACAACCTCTACAAAATTGTTACAAATAACGCAAAGGTCTATGAAAAGAGCAATGTAAAAAGTAGGCAATAAGATGTTGACATTTTTAACCTGCGTCAGTTATTTCTGTTCTCTCTAAAATTCGAACTTCAATCCGCTGCTACAAATACCTCCACGCAACGATGTCTAAAGACCATTCATTAACAATCGATAAATAATGGATATACCTATAATGGCGGCCGTGTGCGGTCAAAAAGGCACCATTTTACAGATTTATGGTTTGGAACGTGCCACGGTCACGCTCGACATGAAAGATTATTGATATTGTAAACGTCCGAGTGCCGTTTCCTTACTGTACATCTGGATAATTTTCCATTTTATTTTTCAATACCCACGGTATTCATGGTGTGCGTGTTTAGACAAAATTATCTTTGCATGGTGAGATAACCGCTGTGTTCGATATATTCTAGAACCTCTTGAAGAAATATCAAAATTTACGTAACAATATCGAATCGAGCGTTCTAAATAGTTTCCTTCCTGGTGTAAACAAATTTCTGTGCGGCACAGAACTGATATTTATAAGCTCAAGCTTTAACCTTAATAATAACAATTAAAATTGTTTTCCCTTACATGTGATAATTAAACGTTACATAATTATATTGCAATGGGAGTCATAAAAAAGCAAGGTTTCAGCTTGACCGTATCCAATGTATATAGTGTACCATTGCAACGAATAAAACAAGCAGTTAGGTACCTACATTTGAAATAAAAAAGTAGGTAACGATAGTTTTGTGTTTATCAATTTTATTTAAATGTTTTAATAAATTTTATTGGACAAATAACTTAACTTGAGAATGCCATAATTGTATATAACATACTTACCTATATAGGAACTAGTTTCCAAAAAAAATTTAGGCGAAATCATTGTGTGCTGGAGAATTCATAATACGTTTAAAGCACTCCAATCTGATCTTGTCTTATATAGATACCTATTTGGGATACTTTGGCAAAGTTTTTCCGAACACAACGATAGTTGGATGTTAAATGAAATGGGAATATCTATTCATCATGCAACATGCAGACTTTTACATTGTATATTTTGACACAGTGATCTTTGTCTTAATGTACTAATAACTAAGCTACGCCTCATCAGTATTAAGCTCTCCATTCCCATCCTTCCCATAATTTGTTTTTGAAATATTCCTGGTATACTTACATGAAACATTTTTCTGTTCTTCATTCTATATTCTTGTTTGTCTAGTCAATTCCGCCACTTATTGGAAGCTTTATTATTTTCTTGCCCCAATTTACTAATCTCATTGGTCCACCTTACTGGGTGCGTTCGATCTTCAATCTTCTGCATTCTTATTCTTCTGGTGATTGGTTAAAACTTTTTGAAAAATGGCAATTTCTGGTGATTTTGAAATTTCATCAATTTTGAATATTTTTAACAATGGCATACACTTTATAAACATCCCTCGTAATGTATTAAAATTTTACTTCATTAACATACAATTTCATTTGTTTGACAGGAAACTAAATACCCATAAGTGATGGTATGTGAGGTCCTTTGATTTTTATATAAATTTGTATTTGTTCTTCTGATATATTTATATATGTTTTCCTTTTTATATTTCAATTTCTGTTTATTCCAGGCTCTTGTTGCTATTGGCCGGTTATTTTTCAAGTTGGCAACATGTATTTTGTTTGGCCAGTGGCGTTGCTTTTATGGGGGGTTTTAGTCAAACCAATCGAAAACTCGAAATTTTTATTTTTCATATTTTCGAAATTTTGACTTTTCCAATTGATTCAGCGGGTTTAAATTAATCGAAAAAAATTCTAACATCACTTTCAAAATGGCGATTTCAAAAAGCTAAAAAATCTCAATTTTCGTTCTGGAAATTTTTTCAAATCTTGACAAGGTTAGGAATAATGGCCAATATCTTCGAAGAAATTTAAACAAATCAAAACAAATTATATATGGTTGGAAAGAGCATTAAATTCTCTATAAATCCATGCTGAATTGGTTCTGATAACTCGAATACTTTCTGGGCAATTGCATCTCAAAGTAAACTTTTACTCCAAATTTTATCAAAAATTTCAAACTGGATTTTCTCGAAAACCATAAGAGCTAGCAATTTTAACTAAATACCATTTTAAGGCCCTTGTCAAGCGTTACATTTCCTGAATAATTTTAATTTAAAATCATTAATAGATTTTAAGATATCCAGAATTAAATATTTTGAAATAAAAAAGGGATAACCCCTTTGAAAAATTCGAAATTTTTATTGTTCATATTTATTGAATTTTGACTTTTCCAATCGACAGAGCGGGTCTAAATTAGTCGAAAAAAAGTCTAACATCATTACAAAATCTTGATTTCAACACAGAGAAATATTAAAAAGAAAATCGCAATTTTTAGGTTTAATTTTTTTTTGAATCCTGACAAGGCTACGAGCAATTGCCAAAACTTCTATTGAATTTTGAGCAAATCAAAATAGATTATATATGGTTGGAAAGAGCATTAAATTCTCAATAAATCAGTGCTAGATTGAGTTTGATAACTCAAATACTTTTCGCACAATTGAGCCTCAAAGTTATTTTACTCGAAATGTAGTCAAAAACTTCAAACTCGATTTTCTTAAAAACTGTAAATGCCAGCAACTTCAACTGAGTACCATTTTCAAGCCCTTACTAGAAGCAACAATTTCAAAAAAAAATGATCCAAAATTTCTGACGGGTTCCCAGAAAATTAAGTTCATCTAACATCATTTCAAAATGACAATTTTAAAGAATGATTTTTTGGATTTTAATTTAAAAAAAAAGTCCTGACATGTTTCTGCACAATTGATCATATCTTCATTGAAATTTAAGCAAACTGAAACATATCGTATATCATTGAAAAGAGCATTAAATTTTTTATAATTCTGTACTAAATTGAATTGGGTAGCTCAAATACTTTTTGATCAATTGTGTCTCAAAGTTGAATTTTACTACAATCACTGATCAATAAATCCCATGTATTCCCAAGAATTACAACTAGTTACTTATGATTGTTAAATATTTTACCAGGTGATTTCCATTTTTTTGGGGATTCCTATATCATTCTCAATTGATTACCTGATTTCCTCTCAGCAATCATTTGATTCTCAAAACAATATCCAATTGTTAAGCTTCTTAAGATATTGTGCAAAATGTGGCAACGATGAGCCACATTTTCTCCCGTACCATAATTCGCCGTTAAAAAGACGTAAAGGCGTATCTCATTTTTTGCAACTTTTCAGTAGAGCAAATAATAGGAATTTCAACATTTTGTCTTATGTATACATCGAAAAGCACTAAATATATTATCTTCATTTCACGTCTAGTATTAGCCATAAAAGTTGGTTAAAACTATAAACACCTAAAAATCTATAAAAAATCAATATTGTTACTATTTTTGTTTGAGAAACGCCTTTACATCAAGCTAATAACAAAATATTTGTGAGATACGCCCTATTCTTTAGTTTTATGCTCGTGAGATCCATAAACAAAAAAGTTATAGATAGCAGCTTAAGAAACTGATTGAGAAACTGATTGAGAAACTGAATAATAACGCTTTGCCTGAAAAAGAATATGCAAAAAGCCCTATTCTTAGGTTTTATTTTTGTGGAGCAAAGAATTGCATGTGCTCAGGCTCAGATTAACGGCGTTTCTACGATGGCTCAGAAGGGACATGACTATGTTTTATTGTATGAAATCTCGCACTGCCAGATTCAAATACGCATTGCTAGATTTTTATGTCGCACTGCTAGATTTAATCTCGCACTGCTAGATTTAAAGACGCACTGCGAGATTTATTCTCGCACTGCTAGATTTAAAGACGCACTGCCAGATTTAAAGACGCGCCAACGAAATATCTGAACGTATGGTTCTTAGACATCCTCCGCATGTTTCCACAGATGTTAGAAAGAAACCAGATATAACCCGTGGATTATTATTTGTATAACTAGCTTTTAACCATCTAATAGGTCTGTTTCTGCAGAGATCACAAACCAGTCAGAGCGAATTTCATTGGTTGGAAAACAGTCAGAAAACTAGTTTCAACAAATGAAATTTACTCTGACTGGTTTGGGATTTCTGCAGAAACTATCTCTGGCAGAAACAGACCTAATGTGACGTGAGTATCCATCAATACAACCACTATATGCCACAAGAAGTTTGGCCCCTTACTGAAATATTGCATTCTTCGCAGTCGTCGTCTTCTGCGCAAAGACACTCCCTCTGGATCTAATTCTTTCAGTGAGAGTCTTACTGTATTTCGACGAACTACTAAACCAGCTTGCAGACATTTTAGATGCATCCATTTATATATATTGAAAGCTTGTCTCTAACTGGTTCCCGATAAAGTTCAATATTTCAGTTGGATTGGAGTAATGTTTTCTTCTGTACAATTTTAAGTCCTTCAAAACACGTTTCAAGTGTCTGGCGCTAATGTCAATATAACTGGAATTGATGAACCCAAAAACCACGGCAAATACTACCACTCTGAGTTGTAATAAGGCTTATCTAGCGGTAATTGATTTAAATCTGGCAGTTTAAAATCTGACAGTGCAAGAATAAATCTGTCAGTGCGTCTTTAAATCTTGCAGTGCGAGAATAAATCTGGCAGTGCGTCTTTAAATCTAGCAGTGCGAGATTAAATCTAGCAGTGCGTATTTGAATCTGGCAGTGCGAGATTTAATACAATAAAACATAGTCATGTCCCTTCTGAGCCATCGTACGTTTCTCCAGAACAGAAAGCAATAATAATTAAATCATCGTACTTTTATGTTGATGTGGATGCTTTGAATTATTGAGTTTTTTTGATAGCACTGAGTCATTTGTCGTTAAAAACTCTGAGAACTATAGTACTGATTTGAATAGCTTGTTTTAAAAGATAATTGGGGAATATTATCTTTTTGAACCTGAAATTCAACCATTCCGTCCACTTAAAAGGCATTCCCGTATCATTAGTTCGTTTATAGATCGAACTCTGAATTTTGGTCTAGAAAGTCATCAAAGCCCAAAGTGAACACCTAAGACTTAGAGGGTCTGAGTCCTTATTCTTGAAACAGGGGAGCAGCCTTCCCGGGAGAACGAGTATTCTGTCTTTGTTCCTTATCTTATCATTTTCATATCATATCATTGAGAAAGACGGAACACTCGTTCTCCTGGGAACGCTGCTCCCCTGTTTCAAGAATAAGGACACTGGCCAGTCTAAATATTGGTATACATTGGTAGGGTAAGTGGGTATTCACACCAAAGTAGCATGCGACGTGCGATTTGCTGCTAGAAAGCAGGAAGCGCGTTGCATGCTACTTTGGTGTGAATGCCCACTAAGGAACGAACTGATCACCTGCTTTTTCAATGACGTATGAGATTGCACTGTGTGCAGAGTCTTCTCCACTGTGCCCATGGTTAGTAGTGGAAAATCAAACTAATTTTTTGATTTTATGTGTGTGTCATACGAATCTAGCATTTTCAGTATTGTATCAGCACATCCTACAAAATAGGTTTTGCATAGATCTTTTTAGCGTCTATGAAAATATAGCCATAATCCAAGGCGACGCTAGGTCCGTCAAGTTAGCCCTACCTATTCAACTTTCCTGTATTTTCGGTGTGCTAATCAACTATGCTCCCAGTGTGCTTTAGGCCAGGGCCAGTTTTACAAACAGTCGTAACCGAACGGTAACCACAAGACACTAGTAACCTAAAATATATCTGTTTATAATGTGTGGTTTAGCCAAAACCATTGGTTAAGCCTCAGAATATTCAAATGAAGTCAACCCGCAACTATGAGTTTGATAACCAGTGCAGGTTACCACCAATTGTGAAACTGAGCCTTACTGTGCTGCTAGTACTAGGAACTATACTGAGTGGCACTAAATGCTATTCACAAAAAATTCAGAAAGGCTCGATGCTCAGTGAGCTTTGAGTCCAACCCAGAACAGTTCCTAATTTCAGCAGCACAGTAAAGCCCAGTTAATTAGCACGAAAAAATATAGAAAAGTTGAATAGGGCTGTCTTGATGGATCCAGCGACGCCCGACTGGATTCAATGCGCCAAAATTGAGATAGGCTTTCAAACATAGTGGTTAATAAGCATAACTATATTGCAACGAGAACGAATAGGCGTATCCCAAGATAGCCCTGCATATTTATTTAAAAATGTGGGTCTTCAGGGCCTATCTCGAGAAATTCCTATACGTTTTAAAATTTTAACCGAATATTTGAGAAACGCCCGAATTTCAATAATAGTTAATTCAATTTTGGCCTATTTCGAGATACGTCTTTACATTTTGATAGCCAGGATATGGCATATCGTGACTGTCAAACCCAAATATTATAATCTTTTCTGGCAGTTAACAAAAATTGGAGTTTCCTCCCCTACTCAATTGACGGACAGAAAATGAAAAAAGTCCTGAAAAATTGAGACTAAAAGACCAGGTACACACGATGAAGGTGACCACACATAAAAACCCTCGCTCCTACGGACTCGTAATTTGAAAAGACCCCGGCCCTCTGGGCTCGTAACTTAAGTAGACCCCGGCCCTTTGGGCTCGTAAAATAAAAAGACCCCGACCCCATGGGCCTGCGAAGTGTTGCTGTCAAACTTAAAATTACGTCTTTTGAATCTCATTTTTGCTTAATTGTTTTATTCAATTTGCATTATTTTCAACGGCATTAGTGTGCATTGAGTGTATTCGTGTCTTTTTTTACTAGTTTGTATAAAAAAGAGATAGAAATACATTTTTTCTGAATTGGTTTTAGCAAAGGATTTGTTAAAATTCACAAAATTATTAGGTTTTGGGAGAAAAATTTATAACGTAGCAACCCTAGTCTAAAAATGTAGTAACCCTAACGTAATTTAACGTTTCAAAGTAGGCCCTGTAGTTCTTGACATTTAATTTAAAATGGCCTACTTGATTTGATAATTTTTTTGCTTACAGTTATCTTTATTACCGACATGGATTAAAACTTGGGCTGGGATCACAAGAAGAATTTCACTAGAATTCTACTTTCATGACGTCAGGTTGCCTAGCAACAGTGATCATCGCCTGTAGTATACGCGATAACTAGGTCGCGGGTGACGTCATGAAAATAGAATTCTACTTGTCATGATCCCAGTCCAGGATTGCTTCAAGGTTCACTTAGTTTTTGATAAGTAGTAATCTTATCGCTTGACATAAATGATATTTGACATTTTGCCCAACAGTGTTGCCGATGTTTATATAATTACTGTTATGGAAAATTTGAAATTTGCAAGGCCTACTTGAGCTTTTTTTTTTGTTTGAATTTGAGCCTCAATGATTGACACAATATTTGTTATAAGTTGTAGTTGGCAACACTGTTTGACAAGGGACAAAGTAGGCATTGTAAAATTTTAAAATTTAAATATGGCGCCCTGTAATACCGACATTGCAATACATACATGTTTCCAAAGCCTACTTGGTTTGATATAAGCCCGTAAGGCGAGAATTTTCTTGAAAAATCAACTTTCAAGATTTCTGGTGATTTTTTTTTTTTAATATGATGATTTTGCATTCCAATTTCTGGTGAATTTAATTTTTTTGACCTGGCAACAGTGAATTATTCTACAAGTTGTTTGGTTGAGAGTTCGCAAAAAAAATTATGAAAAAGTAAAAAGGGATTTTACCGGATTTTAAATGTCTTTAAACAAAGACAAGAATGCAGATGCAGCAACAGAATAATAGGATGACGCCCAAAAACATCACTAGATGGTGAGCAATGTGATAATGGGTGGGTACTTATTTTAATTTGTGAAAAAGAAATCTCAAACTATCTTTCAAAGCAGTCTCATCAATTTGAATATTCTTTTACAATTATTGGCCAGTGCCTCAAAATTATAATAATATGTTCCATGTTGTACCAAAACTATTGGGGATTTGAGAAACAATATAATATAACATTTGCTACCAAGTACCAGAAAGTCGAATTTAGAAATATTTTGTTTTTTCTTGAATTAGACAAATTCAAAATACAGAAGAGACATGTTGAAAAACAATAATTTGTTAGGTACCTATTTGCTACATGGTATTAGATACCTACCAATTTTATCGTTGTCCATATCGCACCATTTTATTTTCTCCTTCAGATATAGGTACCCACGCCCACCAAACAAAAATAATCGAACCAAATTATGCGTTTACTTGTTGGTGCAAAGTTGCATAAGTCCGCTAATTAGTTTTTCAGTGGGATTTAATATTAGAGAAGCAAAGCACGAAATCGAAAGTTACATTATATACAGGCTGCTGGAAAATATTAGATTTCCAATAATAAGGTTAATTGAATAAATACCTGAAGAGTCATAACAAATAAATAAAACCGAAACGTGAGTAATAAAAACAAATAATAAAACTGGATGCTCATAAAATGCAATGTTATTATATGTTTGCATATGTAATTTATATAATTAATTTGTGCATGTAAATTTTTGTTTTATATCGGCTATAATTCTCATTAATTTTAACGAATAAAAAGTAAAATTTAGCAATTGACCTCCTGCGGTCGTAGCTTCGAGCCATTTCTTCAGCAAGATTTATTTGGTATGGTTACTAATGTAACAAGTTATCTAACTTTTGATATTTAAGCTTTTAGAATCGACTATTCACCTTTTATCAATATTTTCTGTCTAAATAAATTAATAGCTAATAATTTAAATGTTGCCCCAAATTATAATACATTTGCATAAGGTTTCTGGTTTTCAGTTTATGGCATACAAACAAGAAACTGTGGCCAGTTGGTTAACGATTTCCTATATTTGTTTATTAATAATATCGATTTACGTTCTCATATATCATTTTAGATTGCAAAATTACAACAATGCGGTCTAGAAACGAATTTAATTTATTACTGAAATTGGCTTAATTTTTTTTTTAGCTTGTGGCCGTTTTTTATATGATTATTATTTATTAGCTATTTGACCTAATATTTTTCAATAGCTTAAAGGTTGTGTGTGTGAAATAGACAATAAAAAATTGCAGGTTTGAGTAACTATAGACTTTGCTATAGAGGAAGTTATTAGGCAAATATTGAAAATAACACGAATGAGAATTTCAAAATTATTTTCATTGAAGATTTTTAAATAAATTTATGGCTAACTCACAATTGACAAGGTTCATAGAAAATTTCCACAGAAGCTTCTGGATTCCAGGTTGTCCTGATCTAAGTGACTAATTGGCTAGTTAAAATTCGTGGTTGGGGTAGAAAAAATTAGTAACAAAGTGATCTCTGCGAAAATGAGTGGTCAATAGGGTCCTTATTAATCCCTCAAAAATCGCACTTTGTCGCATTGGTGGAACTTGGAAAAAAATGGCCGCCATCTTGATTTATTTGGAATTTATTGAATATTTCGTAAAGTATGCATTATATCAACAAAACTCAAGAGAACTTTTTTGTGGAGAATTAAAAGTTTCCTATTATGGGAGAAATTTCAAGACCATTACCTGAAAACGAAAAAGTTATTGATATTTATTTCATTTGGCAACATGGAATTTTTCAAAACATCTGAAAAAAACCCAAATAACTATTTTTTTTTTTTTGATGTAGAATGAAAAACCACATTTAATGGAAGAAAAATTCAATAAATTTAATGATCCAAATATTTTTGTTGAAAGGGAGCAAAAACACATATGACAAGAAAATCATTTGGGCAGGAAACTACTCAGACTCAGACACCACACAAAGTCTTAAAGACGTCTTTTTTGAGTCTGCATTCTGCATTACATATGACCACCAAAAAAAAAAACGTCTAAAAACTTCCATAATAAGATGTCCTAAATTCGCATCTCAAGGACAACTGAACTGAGCCACACTATTACGTACAGCCGGGCCTAAAAGTGAATAATGGTTCATGTATTGAAAAGAGATTTAAAGACTTCTTTTAGAAATTTCGTTGAAGAAGAAGAAGACGTCTGAAAGGCGTTGGGTTTTGTAACATACGACGTCTTCAAGATGTTTTTAAGACGCCTTAAAGATTTCCCACAGAATTCGTATTTCATTCAATTTTAGAAGTTACTTGAAACCATTTAGAATGCTACAGAACACTTTAGAACTTCGATAATAAGCCTTTTCGAAAGTTCAAAACACTTAAAATTCAATTCATAATTTCCAACAGCATTCTGTAGCGACTGTAGCGCTTCAGAACATTTTGAAACCTTCAGAACCATTATTAGAATGGAACATTTTGGAACAATTTAGAAATTTCAGAGATATTTTAGAACAATAACGATTCAATTTAGAACTGGGAACCTTTTAGAATGCTTTTAAACCAATTCAACTTCACTTTGGAACTTCAATAGGGCTCTAAAATACTCAAAAATCTGTCAGAACATTTTGAAATGTGACACGGATCCTTCGAAGGAGCGGACTTCCCAATTTAGAAATTACTGAAAAAGTTCTAGAATGCTCCAGAACTCTTCAAGCCAAGTTGGAACACTTTAGACGAACCTGAATTATTTCAGAGAGCCTAACGCTTGGGATAGATAAAAATTGAAAGTTATAAAATGAGTAATAAATAACAAGGAAATATTAACAAGAAAATGTTCCTCTTTCAATTCGAATTCTTGAATTTTTATAATTTTTTCTATTCCAGGCTCTTCATTTGTCCTTACTTCTTCATTCTAAATTCTTAATTTTCTTTTGGCTGTTGAATTTTTTTTTCCATGTTCTTGAATTATTCCTGTATTTTAGAATTTCAGGCTCTTGATTTGTTTTTTAATTTTCAGTCCTGTCTCTTCAAATAGTTTTCTTCCAAAATGAATTTTTTCTACTACCGTGCGTAAAGTACTCACTTTACGCACTATTCAGAAGACGTAAAATTACACTCCACGCACTAGTGCGTAAAGTAATGTCAATGACAGATGTCATCACTGTCAATTTAGTATTTTTCTGGTAAATAACTTCACGCACTAGTGCGTGAAGTATTTATTCAAATCTATTTTTTTACACATATTTGCTTGGTAGTAGAAAACATTTTGTATGCAATACGTGCGTAAAGCAACTTTTTTCACGAATGTGAATTTTGACGCACGAGCCGGAGGCGAGTGCGACAATCACACTTTACACACTTGTTGCATTAATAACTATTTCGTATGTTTTCGTTTAAAGAAATCAAGAATTTAAAACCCTAGCGTTTGGAATAGACAAAAATTGAAAGTTATAAAATGAGTAATAATAATAAAATATCAGTTCTGAAGACGTCTTTAGGCAGACGTCTGAAAGACGTTGGATTTTGTAACTATACGACGTATTTAAGATGTCTTTAAGACGCCTTGAAGACGTAAGCGCACGTCTAAAAGACGTTCTGAATGTCGTTTGTGGACATCTTAGTGGACGTCTTTAAGATGTCTGTGTATTGTCTGGATAGACACTAAGTAATTCAAATAAATTAAATTCTATACTTTCAGGTTTATAAAAAAATCACTAAATCTTCCCAGTAGTGGAAGAGGAAGACTGGAAACTTCTTTGAGACCATGCTTCTGATAATTACTGATGTTTTTTTTTATCTCATATAGGTATCTTTAATCCTCTACTAACAGGCATTCTTAAGTTTTATTAGGAAAATCCATACATTTCGCGATTTTACCTAAAGTTCAAAAATTTCCAGATTTTTAAATAAATTAAATTTCAATAACTTTTTTGTTTTTCAGCCTCTAGTGTTAAAATTTCTTTTATTATAAGTAACTTTTTATTCTTCACAAAAAAGTTTTCCTGAGTTTTTTTGATATAATGCATACTTTACGAAATATTCCATAAATTCCAAAAAAATCAAGATGGCGGCCATTTTTTTCCAAGTTCCACCGATGCGATAAAGTGCGATTTTTGAGGGATTAATTAGGACCCTATTGACTACTCGTTTCCGTAGAGATCACTTTGTTACTAATTTCCTCACCCCACCTGCATAAACCTGCCTATAGATTGACTACACTATAACGTAATAAACACAAACAAACAATGTTAAAATGATAGCAATGTCCAATTTTGTTCCAACTATATTTTGTGAAGTTTTGCCGACCTAAAATAAGCGAATTGATGAATCATATGCCTTCAGGTATCGAAAAACACAACCAGGAACCACCGATGCATCAAAAAGTCCTGTAAACTCTATAACTATATAAGAGACTTTAAAATCTACGAAGATGATTTTTCTGTGATATTAGTTATTCCTTACCCTGGAAGAAGAGTTTAGAAATATTGACATTTTCCTTTCCAAGCGACATCAAGTGAAAAGATCAATGGGAGTAGCCGAATGTAAATTGAATTGCATACTCATACTTCAAAGTCGATTCACGATTCACGAATACAGGCCTATACATATATCTACCTATCATTACGAAATGACGTTATACAACGCACTAGCCGCAAATACGTATGCAAACCAATAATCAAAGTGCAAATTTGAACCTAAGAAAAAAATCACCTCACGAATTCGATCTAGAAATTATTGCCCAACTAACATGAAATTCTACACGTTTAACGAACAACCGTTGTTGCTATTTTCAATCAGTTTAACTCGACTTCGAGAATTTTAATTAGAATTGATTATTCTTTCTGCACTTCTGGTTAGCATTTCTGATGTACTACTGTGATTCTTGATAGAGCGGTTGAAGAATTTGAAGAAAACATCTTATTACAATTAATTTATTGATCGACATGTGGCATTGATTGGAAAAAGTCAAAGAAGATTTATTTCCGTTTACAATGGAGTAGGTAATGAAGAAGTTGGTTATGATAGCTCGCATGCATATTGCTATTCAATTTAAAAACGTGAAAGTGCAGTGCAGAAAATGGAAAACTTGTAAATTGGCTATTGAATTCATTAGGTTTTCTCATAGGAGTTGACAGAATATTAGATTTATAACGGCCACTAACTTCTTCTCACTAACGTTTTCTATGTTTTGTGAATTGATAACCGCCCAAAAATCATTTATATTTACATTGCACATTGCACAAAAGAAACAACATTTCAATTTGACTAATCAATTTAAATAAAAAGAAAATCTCACTACACTATACTAGAGTAGAAAGTAATAATAATTCATAAAAGCTGAAAAAGTATATCATAATCATATAAGTATGTTAATTACGATTACAAAAAAAAAATGAAATTATTCTACGTACATTTTAAACGACATGTGACTGGCGAGTTTATTATTAAAAAAAAAATGTGAATTTCAAATTATTATTATGGCATTTTCTTTAAAACTATGTGCGTTTAGTGTTTATGTACATAGAGAAAGCTACTGAGGAGTTTCTGATGAAATTATTGTTTAAAAGGTTGAATTGAAAATGTAAGCAAACTTTTCCCTATACAGATGCAAAATTTTACGTAACAAGTGACCTTTTGCAAAATCCGAATAATAATTCATTTTATTACTTTATTAGCCGTGCATAGTTTCCATTTACTCTTTGTCAGATTCCTAATGTTTTGCCCACATGATGCATACCTAGGTATATGAGAAAAAGATTGCGCTTAACGTGCAACAAATATATATTTTAATTTAATTGCATTATAATGATTCGGTAAAGGTCGGTTTTTATTACAGTTAGTTTATTTTCGACACACTTAAACTCAAAAAGTTGCGCGCCATATGTTAACATTCAAAAATTTTATGCTATAAGCGTATATAAACACCATTTAAAAGCTCATAATAAAAAAAAAAAACGAGACATATGTACAAAAGCGACGTTGTTTGGTGCCGTTAGGGATTAGCACATCGGTAATTTTTGTAGGCCAATGAACGGAAGTGGTTTAAACTGTATGGGATATCATGGCCGATAATTATTATTTTTCATAAAATGTCTTACTTAAAAACTTGCTCAGTGTTGATGTTAAGATTCGCCAAAGGATAGGGAAGGAAACCTCGATCAAACATTCCCCGGGTTGAGGCATCAGACCAACTCTCTTCTGATGCTCGGAGAACACCTAGTGATAAACAACCCAATCAAATGCCTCGAACGCAGATTCGTAACTACTCAAGGAATTACTCGAAATAAGAATAGACGAAGCAGAACCTATCTATCTACTATTACAAAGGAAATAAAGATAAAAGATCTGAAAAACTAAGCTAAGAATCTATTGTATTATATGACTATTTCTGTAGCGAAGTAGCAAAGGAAAAACATGCTCGCTCAGCAAGGAATGTCCATCTTGGTTAGCAAGCAATACATAACGAAAGTCACTAGTAAGTCGAAAACGAAAAAATTACGATTTTTGGATTCCATGCAGTAAACGATTATAGTGTTATGATATATCAAATATGAAATTGATCGGATTTACATATTTTAGTAATTTCTAGACCATTGGTTGAAGTCAGTGTTGCCGGAATGCATGGTCTTGTTTATGTCGATTCAGGCGCCAAGAATGCAATCGCCAGACATTTTGTGAATTGATTTACCCTATCTAAAGACACAGTTGCAAATAACGTTAGCAGATGGACATGTATGTACGTCAAGTACTAACTAGAGTTTATGAAACTACTGTGGACCTTCAAGGAAGAAGAATCCTCACTACTTTCCTTGCGATTCCTAGTCATGAGCTTAGCAAAACACTCCTAGGGATAGACTTCCTATTGAATGCTTAAATGGTGTTAAACGTTCCAAAATGGCAATGGTACTTTGAAGATAATCCTTTACAAACTTTTGGCTTCTTCAAGGAGCATGGTGCTCAATTTTTTTTTGCAGTGTCTCAGGCAGTATTTCAAGTTACTTGATGAACTCCTTGAAGATCGGATCATTGAGGAATGTGAATCGCCTTATGCTTTTCCAGTTGTTTTGGTTCCAAAACCCGATGGAAACATGCGCATGTGTGTTTATTATAGACGATTGAACAGTAGTATTACTGTTCCAATATAATACCCATTACCTAGAGTAGATGATTTACTCAACTTAAGTTTAATGAGCACGTTACAAATCTAAACAAACGATTGGCAAGTGGTTGCTATGCTGTAAGAATAGCGTCAAATGAACTTGGTTTGAATACTGCTAAGTTGGTTTATTTCTCGTTAGTTGAATCTCATATCAGGTATGGCATTGCATTTTGGGGTAACTGTTCTAATAAATTGTTTGATTCTGTTTTTGTCATTCAAAAGAGAGCAGTGCGCTATTTGTGTGGGGTTGGATATTGGGAGCATTGCAAGCCACTATTTTTAAAACATAAAATACTTACAGTATGCTGTATATTTATCATGGAAACTGCTTGCCTTATGCACAAAAAACATTATGATGAGTTAGAATATCCAAGAACTTATCCAACTAGGCAACTTCTTAAAATTCAGCTTCCTATACCCAAGACTGCATTGACGCAAAATTCACTAATTTATAAAAGTAGGCAAATTTTTAATCATCTGCCTGTTAACTTAAGGCAGATAGGTGGTTTTAAAAAGTTTAGACTAGAGCTCAAAACATTTTTACATGGAAAAGCCTACTATCATATTAATGAATTTTTAAATGAAAAATTTTAATTTTGTTTGTTTCATTATTTTGTTTTGTTCTGACCGCAACCTTTATGTTTTTTCTGTATTGGCTGTACCTTCTATATGACTCTATAGTTTGATGTAGTAAAAATTGTACATGTGTTGCTTAGGATTATGCTTTGACATTTATGTTTATGTTTATTTTTTATTTTATTGATTATACCTCTTTTTTTTTATAACCCGATAATTTTTAATTACTTACACATTATTTAAGATCATGCTTTGTCAATGAAATTTATTTTCCGACAATAAAGTATATTTTGATTGATTGATGATTGATTGATACATTTACTTCATTCGACTGCTAAGGCTGCCTACATTACAACTCTCAACTTGAAAAGTGGTTACCACCACCACCAGTGAAAAAGGTAGACCGAGATAAGACTTCTTTTATTACTCCTTTTGGTAATTTTCGATACAATGCTATGCCTTTTGGATTGAGAACAGCACCCGCAACCTTTCAAAGGCTGGTTGAAAGATTTTGCTCAGGATTACCAAATTTAAGTATGTTGGCTTATTTAGATTAAATTTAATAAACCAATAATTAAAATTCCCTGATAGATATTTATAACTAAATTTTAGAAAAGGTTCAAAAATTTCGATACAGTATAATTTTGATGAAACTTAAGTCAGTACCACATTCTTCCAAAAATACGCAGTTATAAAAGCCCCAAGAATTCTCTGTTGACCATAAAGCCTAAACTTCCCAACTATCCTTCTTGGTCATGGCCACAAATATAATTAAGTAGACATTAAAAACATTTTAGAGGGGATGTTTTTTATTTCTCCTTGTTCCAGGCCTGTCCGATTTATTGTTTCCATGCAGCCCTGAAGCCTGAGAAGGCTTATTGTACTTAGCCTGTGTGGTTTATTCCAACCACTCCAGTATCTTTGTGCCTTCTACGAGGTTGTACAGGTCTTTTACTGGGTGATGTTTCATTATTGTTTCCGGGTCTACGTTTGGTTGCCCGAAAATTGTGTGTCTTCTGCGATCCAGTGCCTCACAGTTCACCAGGCTGTTTCGGATTCCTTATCTGCTTCAAAAACAGAGGCATGTCCTATTTTTCCAGGTTTTGGTATGAACGATACCCTAATGCGAGTCCAGGCTTTTGGTATATAGACGGGATGTAGGTACAAGTCGATTTAAAAAAGATCGAAAAAAGTAAGAAGTGGGTCATGAAACATACCTTTTTGTAAGCCTCTCTCCTCAGATAACTAACAGTATCATTTGAAATAATAAGGAGTATATTGAAAAGAAAATATAGAGTATTGTTTTCATTACACGATGATGTCAATCAACAGAGAAATATCATTTCTTTATTTTGTCTTCTCTTATTCTAATTGAATTGCGCGTGCTCCATGCCTAAGAATTGATACGGCTTTGCTAAATTTGGCTTTTAAAAATGCGCGCGTTAAACACTGAAAAAGGATACCGGCAAAGTCCTTACACTGCCGACAAGTAAAATCAATTGCCAAAAAACACGTCGCCCGCTTCTTGTGGTTCGAGAAAATAGACCCGCGGTTGTTCGTTTGCCGCGACCGGTTAGGGTTAAATCAAGACGGTTTCGTTGCACTCCTTCGCATTGGACCTGAACTTCCTGAATGAGCTGGCCAGCTGAGTGGAGTTTGGAAGTAGAGCAAGGTAAGGTGAAAAAATATCCTTTTCAGTTTCAATTTCATTTTAAAATCTTTCATCGATTACCATTCTATCAGCAACCTGTGGATTTTCCCGTTTTAATTTCGCACACAGTGATTCTACATAGATGTTGGTCTTAAGACCCATGAACAGTACAATAGATCTAGAGCTGAACAATCAGACCTAAGATGGTTTCCCCCAACACAAAGGCATGTAGAGCAAACCTTCCAAAAATATTTAAAGTCAATCATCGATTACCTTATTACTGCATAAAAAGCAAAATTGAAAATACAGGATATCCAGAGCTCAACGAGAACCAACGTAAGTGATCATAATTTTTTTAGATAATCTAGAATCCAACAACGAACAATGGAAAGTGCTAGGCTGGGAATTAGTTTACGAGACAGAAGAAATCAGAAGAAGAACGAAACTAATGATGTAAGCAAACGAGTAGCGCTGCTAAAATGGAGATGGGTTGGACATATTATGCAAAACATTGCAAAAAAAGATGGACACACAAAATAACAACATGGCGGCCAAGAGAAGTACTGGCAGACCTCAGAAGATATGGCGTGATGACATATAGGAGATTGCCGAAAAGAACTGGACGGGAATCGCTACAGATAGACAGAGATGGAAGAAGCCATCTTTCAGGAGTGGATGAGAATAGGCAAAGAAGACAGCATGGAAAAAGAGATTGACCCGTGTAGATAGAAGAACGTGTGTCAAAAAAGATTGAAAACTTAGAACATCGCCATGCGATAACCCAGATAGAGAATTCGAATCAATAAAAACAAGAATTCGCCAAGCTGCAAATGAAGCATAAGGTTGAATAAAAGAGAACACCTAAAAAAAGAGAGCAATAATGGTGAGATGAAGAGATTGAAAGAAACATAGAGGATAAGAGAAGACTTCGTAACAATACTTATACAAAATAGTCAATTTAGAAGAGCGCACAAACAAAAGTAAGAATAATGACGAGTCGAAAAAAAATCAATCACCGAGTAGAAGATCCCAAAAAATTACTCATAAAGAACAGGTCGAAGGAGCACAGAGACTTGGAAACTAGAAAGGTATACAAACATTGAGTAAAGAAACATCTTGATATTTTATATCATCAATAACTGATCATGAATTAGATCAACACTTTAAAAAACTACTAACTGATGAATGAGCAGAGTTACAAGAAGAATATACCTGCTTTGTATGGATGAATTTTTATATATGATAGGAAGTTGAGGGTTGCTTCAATTAATTTGCCCAGTGCTTTTATGATTTCAGCTTTCAGTAACCGGAGCTACTCTTTCGAGACATTGCAACAATACATAAATAATTTACTATAATTAACTTGCACCTGCACGCACCTAATTCACCATAATAAGCGCTTAAAACCATGTAAAATTGAACATATATCACACTTTTTATTTATTATCCTTTATAGTATTAATTATTATTATTGAGTAATATGACAACTTTCAAAATAAGCCAAACAGAAACAAAGCTGTCCATGTCCGATGTAAATTAGGTAGTGCAAATTATTTTTGTAAAATTTTTGCATATATTGAGCTTTATATAATTATTTTACTTTCATGTATAATTTATTTCCGTGCCTTGTATTTAATTGAATATTGCAATAAATAGATAAATACATTTATCATACGCACAAATTTAATGTTTTACATATATGTATTAAGTTCCTACACCTTATGATTATAATTTTTTTTCAAACAATAGAAACAATGGTTATTGTTAAAGCAACAAGATGGGTTTCATTGAAGTTTATACATTTAAATAATGAGTGAAAGAGGAGGCGTAAGTGTTTCGTAATATTTTTTCTTTATTGAAGAAGGATGTTATTGGGTTAGTATTAATACATAATTGGAAACTGTAAAATTTTACTGCAAACTCTGATTCACATAACCATTACTGTGATTCACATTTAATTGCACCTTCAAGTACTAATTTTTGTTTTTTTCAACTATCTAAGTAATGTAATCGGCAAGTACCAGAGAAGCCACCTTGCGCCTCAAGGTAAATACGCCATCCAGTCGACGAGTAGTGTAATTCAATTAGCGGAAGTGCCTATTTATGGGAAGTACCCACTCTTGTGTCGTTCATTTCACTTTATCCGTTTATTGTGCTTCGGCATATGGTATGCAGAAAGGTGCATTGTCCTATAACTACCATCGATGACCATTGGCAATGGAAATGGAAATTCTATAAATTAATTTCGGACTTGCGAAAACAACTAAGTGAAATTTGTGTAAATGTAACCAATTCTCCGGAAATACAAATTTTTGATATTTTCTGAAAATACGAATTTATATAATAGTAGGCATCAACGATAGAAGGTAAAATTTTCCGTATCCTGTTTTTCAAAAGTTTGGTTGAATTGTTGCCAACTGCACATGCGGTATTTCCGATATATCTAAGTATGTATTATGTATGTGTATTTTCTTTGCATTTTCCGAAAATACAAGTAGGTATCTGGCATTCTACGTATATTCCGTATTTTCCGGTGTTACTTGATCCACTTTCAATGGTTTGGTCGTAAGTTCCCAACTGTATTTTTGATATTCTCGATCAATGTATTTGCCTTGTATTTCCGTTTTTTCTTGTTGTTCTGGATATCATGCAGCAACCTGCAACCCAGCTTGTATTTATTATTTTCAGATCATGTCAAAATCTCGATCTCCACTCTAAAACTTTTTTTGTTCATCTACCATCTTCCTGCCTTGCGTATGGCCAGCCCATCTCCATTAAGATTTTGCGATTTTCTCTATTATGTCCTCCACTCCAGTTCTGCTCCAAAATGATATCGTCTCTCAAAGTTATTCCAAGCCAAGTATCGATCTTTTCATTTTGCGTTGTGTGACTGACATTATTCTATTGATGCTTTTGTGAGTGTTAAGGTTTCTAAAGTGATATGTCACAGTTCTTCACACATTGGACTGTCTCTCTCAATTTTAATCTTCATATGCTATAAATAACAGTATTTTTCTACAAATTTTATTTCTGCTCCGCGAATATCTATATTTCCACATGCGATGGCGTTGCATATTGAAGTTCTTGTAACAAGTCTTTTCGTTGTTTTAGATCGTTTCTAATTAGTACTGTTGTGTATGTCTTACGCGAAAAGGAGTTGATTTAGTTTTTCTCCGTCAACTGTTACCCCTTTTTGTGCCATTTTAGCATGTTGCAAAATGGTTGGGCTTGAAAGTGTCAGATATCAATAAGCTAATAAAGTGAGTGTGAAAATTACGAAACTTACATACACTTTTGACATGTTTTTATTTTAAATACACAAGAACATTAACTTATCAACATAAAATAGTAACAACATAAACTGTAGAATAAATTAGTATGATAAACTCGTCAGAGGGTGTGGGTGTGACAACAACAGATTTTATTATTTTATTGTGTGTGTGCTTTTAAAATAAAGGCGTGTTATCGAGATGTTCCTACTGACCGAAATATTTTTTTAAGCCTTGTTTACATAACGATTGGTTTGTTTTAAACCAAACCCAGTTCAAATTGAAATAAATTTAGGTACATCAGTGGCGCAGCTAAAAAATTTATTGTACTGGCAAAACATTATTATTAATTAAGACTTCCTTTAAATTTGGTCAAGAAACTACATAAACTAGCAAGTAAAAGTTCTTAAACCACCTGTCTGAGAATAAAGGTCATAAAGTAGTGAAATACGAATGGAATTTTTGATCACGATTTCCATCCAAACAACACGAACTGGTGATTAATGGGAGAGAAAAATTGGTTTAACCACCATTTGCCTAGAGGAGTAATAAACTATATTTAAAGTATAAGTATACCATCTTGTATGTGTATGAGACGTTTAAAAGTAGAAACGCAACACAATGGCCTGGTTAGTACCGCACCAAAGAACCTCAAGAAACCCAACACCACCTACGTCATCGGGGATTATAAAACATGATATCCCATATTAAATTACACTTTCTTCCTGTTGGCAACAAAATGATAAAATAGATGCGTTAAATTAAAGGAAATGCACCCATAATAAACGGCTTATAGATCCTGTGGGTTATTTCCGATGAAAAATCTGTTGCTTATAATAAAAAAAAGGCCATCTAGGTATAAGTTTCCGCTATTCTGGATTAGTTTGGGTTAGTTCCGCCTACAAAGTCTACTGAAGTTTTTTATGCTTGATACCATTTTTCTCAATTGGTACAGTCAGAAAATACAAATTCATTTCCTATGTTGCATTAGCAATAAGTATTCCTGGTGGTTAAAAATAGTATCAAATTAACCGTTTCTTACTATGTATTTATTTAGCATACCTCATTCAATATTACTTACACTTTCTTCCTGTAAGCATTTTATTATGGGAAACATAAAACAATAAAATAGATTCGCAATTTCAGAGGAAATGCACCCATCACCCATCCTATCAGTGACTTCATTAGTGAAAGGGAAGTAACTTCTTGCCTCATCCTTTTATAGTGATAGTAAAAGTTTTTAAATGCAAAAAGCCAATGTTGCGTCCGTGAATATCCAATTATATTATGACCATTTTAAGTTGAACTTCCGTTTCAACTGAAGAAGGCGCATATTATTGACTGAAATGTTATTCGCCATATAAACAATTTCCTGAGAAATTTCCAAAAAAGTGTTTAAATACTGCATCATCAAGAAACATTAAAATTTCATTGTGACGCCACCGATTTTCTTACGAATAAAATTACAAAAGAATAAGTGAAAGATTCCGTAATAAAATCACTTTCTTCTAATTTCATTATTATTATCCATAAATCGTGTTTCAACCATCATAAACAGATCACTTAAATTTACCATTTACCATCGGCACCTGGGCAAAAGAAAGTTTTTTCACGCTCGACTTGTGAACAATAATTTTTTCCGTGTCATTGACAGGTTTCTTGTAAATGCTTGTAGTCATTATTTGGATTCTTACGGTGCGGTAATGATCTTGAATGACTTGAATCAAGGGTTAAGGACGGATTTAAATATATATGACTTATGACATTTTCTTTTGATACATATATGGTTTTAATTAAAGGTCTCATAGTCTAGAAAATGTTTAAGCCGATAGTTTTGGTTCATGTTATTGTTATGGTTGGGATCTTAGTCAACTGCAAGTGGAATGAGAGCTTAGAGCTACTATTAGTTGGTAAGAACCACTAAAAAATAAAAACTCCGTCGCTCATTATAACTCGTCCATTAGCCTTACCTCTTATTGCAAAATTCCCTATATAGAATCTCTAGAAATGTTAAAATTGAGATACTTAATCAAATAAATATAAGTATAATCTACTTTCATATTGATCGTTGTCATAGAAAAGGCGTATTTAGAGCTTAAATAACATCTGCGCTACAATTATTTGTTCTTGTTTAAAGGCCGAAAGGCGATTAATCTAGATACGATTTCCGTGTAGAGTTTTTCGAAATATGGGACACCCGCTAGGTCGCGTAGCAGCTAGATGTCATTTGGGTTAATATAAGATCAAAATACTAATAAATAAAAGAAGTCTTCCGAGACACATTGCTAAGCGTTTTTAGGTAGGTACCTTTGGAAAAAAAAACACGTACATTTTTAGATGTTTTAAAATTTCAAACACGTCTTTAGTTATTGTGAAGGTATTAATTTTTTTATTAATTAAATTAAATCATTTTAAATTACTAAGCATGGAAGGTAACCTGGACAATATTGAAAAATTCAGAATAGAGACCGTCTGAACTATTTCAGCGGGGAGAAATTGTAGACGTAGGATGGGACTACAAAAAACTAAACTGCCTGCATACATAACAGAAAAATAGTCCCCTAGATCAATTTGCAATTTGTCACAGGCAAGTGACCATTGACTAATCAGGACAACGTTGATATTAATTTCAGACTTATACAAAGGCCAAACTCATCAAGTACCATGTACCAATAGTAGATAAAGTCGGCCCAAAAAGACGCTTTCAGACAAAAACACTCACATTTTAAATATGGAACAATTTGCAGATAATAAATAAAGATAAAGAGAATCCAAGAAAATTTGTAGTGATATTAAACCACAAATCAATGCCACAAAACCTTATAAAGGGACATTTTTAAAATAGAGATTCAGATTGTTATTGATACTCAACAAGAAAATTAAGAGAAAAAGATCCGGATACAATGCCAGCTATCGAGAGGAATCTGTGGCTCTTGATCCATTGGATAATCTCTCTTGAGCCAATTGGAAGCTGCAAAAGAAGAAATTTTGATTAATATCAACTTGAAAGCTTCCAATGATCATTCGAAATTTTGATCATTATGGGCTCTTGGGCTTTGAATGCCCTTAGAAAAATTCTCTAGCCAATCCAGAGTTGATAAAAGTTCAAATTTTAACTATTACCGGCTCTTGATTGGCTCTAGGAAGGTTTTCCAGAGAATCAAGAGCCGGTAATAGTTCAAAATTTGATTATCTGTAGCTCTTGATCCATTAGATAATCTTTTTTGAACCAATTGGAAGCTGCGGAAGAAGAAATTTTGATTATTATCAACTTGAAAGCTTCTGATGATCATTCGAAATTTTGATTATTATCGGCTCTTGAGCTTTGAATGCCCTTTGGAAAATTTCTCTAGGGAATCCAGAGTTGATAAAAGTTCAAATTTTGACAATTACCGGCTCTTGATTGGCTCTAGGAAAGTTTTCCAGAGAATAAAGAGCCGGTAATAGTTCAAAATTTGATTATCTGTGGCTCTTGATCCATTGGATAATCTTTCTTGAACCAATTGCAAGCTGCGGAAGAAGAAATTTTGATTAATATCAACTTGAAAGCTTTTGATGATCATTCGAAATTTTGATTATTATCGGCTCTTGAGCTTTGAATGCCCTTAGAAAAGTTCTCTAGGGAATCCAGAGTTGATAAAAGTTCAAATTTTGACTATCACCGGCTCTTGATTGGCTCTAGGAAAGTTTTCCAGAGAATCAAGAGCCGGCAATAGTTCAAAATTTGATTATCTGTGGCTCTTGATTCATTGGATAATCTTTCTTGAGCCAATTGGAAGCTGCAAAAGAAGAAATTTTGATTAATATCAACTTGAAAGCTTCTAATGATCATTCGATATTTTGATTATTATTGGCTCTTGAGCTTTGAATGCCCTTAGAAAAATTCTCTAGGGAATCCAGAGTTGATAAAAAATCAAATTTTGACTATTACCGGCTCTTGATTGGCTCTAGGAAAGTTTTCCAGAGAATCAAGAGGCGGTAATAGTTCAAAATTTGATTATCTGTGGCTCTTGATTCATTGGATAATCTTTCTTGAGCCAATTGGAAGCTGCAAAAGAAGAAATTTTGATTAATATCAACTTGAAAGCTTCCAATGATCATTCGAAATTTTGATCATTATGGGCTCTTGGGCTTTGAATGCCCTTAGAAAAATTCTCTAGCCAATCCAGAGTTGATAAAAGTTCAAATTTTAACTATTACCGGCTCTTGATTGGCTCTAGGAAGGTTTTCCAGAGAATCAAGAGCCGGTAATAGTTCAAAATTTGATTATCTGTAGCTCTTGATCCATTAGATAATCTTTTTCGAACCAATTGGAAGCTGCGGAAGAAGAAATTTTGATTATTATCAACTTGAAAGCTTCTGATGATCATTCGAAATTTTGATTATTATCGGCTCTTGAGCTTTGAATGCCCTTTGGAAAATTTCTCTAGGGAATCCAGAGTTGATAAAAGTTCAAATTTTGACAATTACCGGCTCTTGATTGGCTCTAGGAAAGTTTTCCAGAGAATAAAGAGCCGGTAATAGTTCAAAATTTGATTATCTGTGGCTCTTGATCCATTGGATAATCTTTCTTGAACCAATTGCAAGCTGCGGAAGAAGAAATTTTGATTAATATCAACTTGAAAGCTTTTGATGATCATTCGAAATTTTGATTATTATCGGCTCTTGAGCTTTGAATGCCCTTAGAAAAGTTCTCTAGGGAATCCAGAGTTGATAAAAGTTCAAATTTTGACTATCACCGGCTCTTGATTGGCTCTAGGAAAGTTTTCCAGAGAATCAAGAGCCGGCAATAGTTCAAAATTTGATTATCTGTGGCTCTTGATTCATTGGATAATCTTTCTTGAGCCAATTGGAAGCTGCAAAAGAAGAAATTTTGATTAATATCAACTTGAAAGCTTCTAATGATCATTCGATATTTTGATTATTATTGGCTCTTGAGCTTTGAATGCCCTTAGAAAAATTCTCTAGGGAATCCAGAGTTGATAAAAAATCAAATTTTGACTATTACCGGCTCTTGATTGGCTCTAGGAAAGTTTTCCAGAGAATCAAGAGGCGGTAATAGTTCAAAATTTGATTATCTGTGGCTCTTGATTCATTGGATAATCTTTCTTGAGCCAATTGGAAGCTGCAAAAGAAGAAATTTTGATTAATATCAACTTGAAAGCTTCCAATGATCATTCGAAATTTTGATCATTATGGGCTCTTGGGCTTTGAATGCCCTTAGAAAAATTCTCTAGCCAATCCAGAGTTGATAAAAGTTCAAATTTTAACTATTACCGGCTCTTGATTGGCTCTAGGAAGGTTTTCCAGAGAATCAAGAGCCGGTAATAGTTCAAAATTTGATTATCTGTAGCTCTTGATCCATTAGATAATCTTTTTTGAACCAATTGGAAGCTGCGGAAGAAGAAATTTTGATTATTATCAACTTGAAAGCTTCTGATGATCATTCGAAATTTTGATTATTATCGGCTCTTGAGCTTTGAATGCCCTTTGGAAAATTTCTCTAGGGAATCCAGAGTTGATAAAAGTTCAAATTTTGACAATTACCGGCTCTTGATTGGCTCTAGGAAAGTTTTCCAGAGAATAAAGAGCCGGTAATAGTTCAAAATTTGATTATCTGTGGCTCTTGATCCATTGGATAATCTTTCTTGAACCAATTGCAAGCTGCGGAAGAAGAAATTTTGATTAATATCAACTTGAAAGCTTTTGATGATCATTCGAAATTTTGATTATTATCGGCTCTTGAGCTTTGAATGCCCTTAGAAAAGTTCTCTAGGGAATCCAGAGTTGATAAAAGTTCAAATTTTGACTATCACCGGCTCTTGATTGGCTCTAGGAAAGTTTTCCAGAGAATCAAGAGCCGGCAATAGTTCAAAATTTGATTATCTGTGGCTCTTGATTCATTGGATAATCTTTCTTGAGCCAATTGGAAGCTGCAAAAGAAGAAATTTTGATTAATATCAACTTGAAAGCTTCTAATGATCATTCGATATTTTGATTATTATTGGCTCTTGAGCTTTGAATGCCCTTAGAAAAATTCTCTAGGGAATCCAGAGTTGATAAAAAATCAAATTTTGACTATTACCGGCTCTTGATTGGCTCTAGGAAAGTTTTCCAGAGAATCAAGAGGCGGTAATAGTTCAAAATTTGATTATCTGTGGCTCTTGATTCATTGGATAATCTTTCTTGAGCCAATTGGAAGCTGCAAAAGAAGAAATTTTGATTAATATCAACTTGAAAGCTTCCAATGATCATTCGAAATTTTGATCATTATGGGCTCTTGGGCTTTGAATGCCCTTAGAAAAATTCTCTAGCCAATCCAGAGTTGATAAAAGTTCAAATTTTAACTATTACCGGCTCTTGATTGGCTCTAGGAAGGTTTTCCAGAGAATCAAGAGCCGGTAATAGTTCAAAATTTGATTATCTGTAGCTCTTGATCCATTAGATAATCTTTTTCGAACCAATTGGAAGCTGCGGAAGAAGAAATTTTGATTATTATCAACTTGAAAGCTTCTGATGATCATTCGAAATTTTGATTATTATCGGCTCTTGAGCTTTGAATGCCCTTTGGAAAATTTCTCTAGGGAATCCAGAGTTGATAAAAGTTCAAATTTTGACAATTACCGGCTCTTGATTGGCTCTAGGAAAGTTTTCCAGAGAATAAAGAACCGGTAATAGTTCAAAATTTGATTATCTGTGGCTCTTGATCCATTGGATAATCTTTCTTGAACCAATTGCAAGCTGCGGAAGAAGAAATTTTGATTAATATCAACTTGAAAGCTTTTGATGATCATTCGAAATTTTGATTATTATCGGCTCTTGAGCTTTGAATGCCCTTAGAAAAGTTCTCTAGGGAATCCAGAGTTGATAAAAGTTCAAATTTTGACTATCACCGGCTCTTGATTGGCTCTAGAAAGGTTTTCCAAAAAATCAAGAGCTGGTAATAGTTCAGATTTTGATTATCTGTGGCTCTTGATCCATTGGATAATCTTTCTTGAACCAATTTCAAGCGGAAGAAGAAATGTTGATAAATATCAACTTGAAAGCTTCTGATGATCATTCGAAATTTTGATTATTATTGGCTCTTGAGCTTTGAATGCCATTAGAAAAATTCTCTAGGGAATTCAGAGTTGATAAAAGTTCAAATTTTAACTATTACCGGCTCTTGATTGGCTCTAGGAAGGTTTTCCGAAGAATCAAGAGCTGGTAATAGTTCAGATTTTGATTATCTGTGGCTCTTGATCCAATGGATAATCTTTCTTGAACCAATTGCAAGCTGCGGAAGAAGAAATGTTGATTAATATCAACTTGAAAGCTTCTGATGATCATTCGAAATTTTGATTATTATTGGCTATTGAGCTTTGAATGCCATTAGAAAAATTCTCTAGGGAATCCAGAGTTGATAAAAGTTCAAATTTTAACTATTACCGGCTCTTGATTGGCTCTAGGAATGTTTTCCGAAGAATCAAGAGCCGGTAATAGTTCAAATTTTGAACAAAAAAAGTTTTAGAGTGGAGATCGAGATTCGACAAATGAAACCGAGGAAGAACTCCCACGAGATGGACGGCTGATCTGGAAATAATAAATACAAGCTGCGTTGCAACTGATCAAAACAAACAGATATGTGGAAATATCTGGAAGCGTATGTCTGGCTGGGTGATGATGATACCCTGAACAAAGAAATGACGGAAATACATTGATTGAAAATATCACAAATACAGTTGGGAAACTCGCGACCAAACCATTGAAATTAGGTCAAGTAACACCGGAAAATACGGAATAGAATGCCAGATACTTGCAGTGGCAACGTGTGACCAGTAGTCTGGGGTGGGGGGGGGGGGTAAATGCTACCGGGGGGTTGAAGCGGCGCCCTCCGAAAACGCGCCGCAGGCGGAATTTTTTCAAGGTCATTAAATTTTCCACAACAATTATTTCCTTGTGACTATTTCACTAGAGTGTTTTACACTGGCAAAATGTCATAGGAACGGCCGGTTTCCTACTGACAAAACTAATACCTGTTTCTACCTGGACAAAACCAACATGATGGTTTTTTAGCGACAAAATTTTGTGTGGTTAATGGGTTAATGTAAGAAACTATTGAGTTTGACATTTGTGACCTAATAAAGAGAATAAATTTTTCAAATTAAAATTTGGCTTGTTTCTCTCGTGAAATAGTCCAGCCGAATATCACTCAAGAAAAAATTATGTAGGCAAAATTATTCTCTTGGTTTTATTCAAGTTTGTTGCTGGCAATTTCGCTCATGAAATTTTTGAGAACGATTTCCCCTGTTCCACCTCCAGCAAAAAGCGCTGGGAATGCGAGAGGTGGAACAGGGGAAATCGTTTTCGTTCTCTATTCAACCTTAGACTTTCTCTAGACATTCATTCTATCGCATTAAAATTGGCATGCAAGATGTTTACTTGCCAGGCGTGTATATGAGAAAAATAAAACAAAACAAAAATGTATTTTCTTCAATATATTATGTATTTTCTTTTGGGCATCCTGATGATTTTTCTCTTGATAATTCGATCCTGGGGGGGGGGGGTAATTACCCCCATTACTCCCCCCCTCCCCCGAGGCGACGCCCCTGGATACTTGTATTTTCGGAAAATGCAAAGAAAATACACAAACATACTTAGATATATCGGAAATACTGCATGTGCAGTTGGCAACAAATTCGACCAAGCTTTGGGAAACAGGATACGGAAAATTTTACCTTCTATCGTTGATGCCTACTATTATACAAATTCGTGTTTTCAGAAAATATCAAAAATTTGTATTTCCGAAAAATTGGTTGATGTATAAGGTAGGTACCAAAACAAAGCGAATATTGCGAGTGTTTCCGAAAATACAAAAATACAAATTCCACTATCCTATATTTATTGATGGTTATTTGGGAAATAAATATAACATCCTATCACCCTGTATATTATAAGCTAAGAACTTACTCATCAGTCTTATCAAGTTCTGATTTCAAAATGAAAATATCCAAAAATACTGGTAGGCCTGACTAGGTACTTAATAATTATTCCACTTAGTTTTATAGTTATTCAAGAAGCTCATTCGGTTAGTTAACCTACTTCAAAAAAAACTATTTAAAAAAAAGTTTTAAGCAGATAACTTGGAAAAGTGGTATAATTAATTTTAATAGCTATTTTAGGTACTCTAAAAGCTAAGCACTTTGGTGCTATTTTCTATTTTAGTGACAAAAAATATAAAATATTTAATAATTCAAAATTGTAATAATAAAGCTGAAAAATGCTTCATGAATAATTATAGGATCTCTCTAATTGGCTTGAATTTTATCGACTCACCTACCCTAAACATAAAAGATGTTCCACTTGAAGGTGTTTATTTATTATTAAAAACGTAAATATATAGGTTTTCACTGTTCCAGTGGTCTGAAAGGAACAGGACAACTTACACGAACAAGTTTAAAACGTCCCTGCTAATTATTTTATATAGGTAATACGTAGGTACCTTAATGCGATTAAAGAGTTCAAAAAATTAACGAAATGTTATCAAGAAAAATATAAATTATGAAAAAATCAAAATTTCACAAAAGATAGCATGGAAAAATCCCACCATTTCAAAAACCAATCCAGGCGTGACGCTGGGTGAATCCAACCGTAGAAACCTTATGAGAAGGACTGTTATAAAACAATGCATATACCATAATGTAACGTAGGTGCACTAACAAATAAAAGCACAGAAATGATGGAATAATCAGAATTACTAGTTTCAATATTCTTCCACTACCTTCAAACAAACTACCCCTTTTTCAAACATAGCTACCTCACCTCCAGCTGATGATTTTCGCCAACAAATCAGACCATAGAGGCAAGTACCTACCCAAAATCAAATACTTGGGCACCTGTCATTTCAAAACCCCCAATCCTATGAAATTTCCAGCTGCCGTAAAACCACAATAATAAATTCAGGTTTCAGTGCATTCCGTCCGACACCCAGCTTTACTCTATATCTAAATAGTGTAGTGTTATTAGCAAAGGAGGAGTCCCACATGTGATAATTATAGCGTCGTCGTCGGCACTCCACTACGTATCGTACCGAATTTTCAGATTCTGGCGACACTGCGTTGGCCTGCAGTACCAATTTTAAGGTACCTACCAATAATTGAAAGTGAACGCGAAAAGTGGTGACGAAAAAAAATTGTGTTTTGTGAAATAGTGTCAAGTTTTCTAGCAATGTGAAAAGTGGATTTAATTAGTATGTAATCTCAAAAATTAAAGAAAAAACGCATTTTGATAGAGTTTGAGTCCTTTAATGTGTAAATTTAATGGCCAAAGTTTAAATACAATTTCATTGAACAATAAGATTGAAAAATTAAACAAATGTTCTCATTCAAAATCTTATTTGCTTTGAATAAACAAACCAAAATTTTTCAAAATTTTGGCAAGACTAGGGTTTTAGAATTTACAAGTCAAATCAATATTAGAGATTCCAATTAATAAATAACTCGGTGTGTATCGGTTCTATATTTATTTGGAAAATGTTCAAATAGTTATTTTGGTTTAGTTACCTAAAAATATCCATCAGCGCTGCGCTGATACACATGTTTTATTGGAAGCGTAATTTAAACAAAATTCTGAAACAAATAATATAACATTGGTTTATTTTCAACTATGGAATAGGTATATTCTAGAAAATACTAATTTACTAAACAAGAAATTCCTATTTCTAAAAATTAATTATATCTATGTATTTAAAAAAAAAAAACAATTAATTCCTGACCTATACGAAAAGATCATTGACATTTGAAGTATATACCTTTAATACCTTTTAATAAAAATACGATTATCCAAGGATTAATTACGTCCTATCATTGATTAGACCTATTTACCTACTTGTAGACATAATACATAATATAGGTACCTAATCCACTTATTGTGTAAAAGAAATAAAAGCTGTAAGTGTTATGCAATATTTCATCGTTTGTTAAAATTATTAATTATTTGTTGAAGAGCAGTGGGTGGGCCGTTGCCACAGTATCCAACATAATATTAATTGAAAATCTGGTAATTATTGATAAAAGTTGATGGTTGCATGATATGTCTTTGGTTCTGTTAAATGCAGAACCTTAGATTATATTTTCATGGTTCCATGAACATTCCATTTTGACACCTAAATCCTGGAAATGAGTGCAAATCACGATCAAAGAGACTTTGCTTAGGGTGCAGTTTGTTAGACCAAAAATATTTCAGAGTACCTACATAATCCAGAATAACCTCCATTTAGTATAATGTTACCAATGCATTGTAATACAGGCAATATCCTGTCTGTATTAATAAAGGGTTGTTGAAAGGTTCAGTCAAGTGGAATCTCTTTTGCTTTGGTTCTTTTAAGATCCATGGAAAGCTTGCCAAAATCTGCCCATGCAAGATTAGTTCTTTGTGTAATATCAAGTAATATCCATCACTATTTGATTGCAAGTTTCGGTATCTGCACTAGGTAGATGGTAGATGTAATTACTCAATTTTCCAAAAAGATATTTTCAATTTTGACTTTTCTTCGGTGTTATTTGACATCACTTTTGTTACCCTCACATTCATTTCCAGCTAATTGCCTGCGATGAAGTGCACTTTAACTCTATTTGAAATTCCCTCTAAAAAATTGGTAATTGCATTTTGAAAAACATAATTTAAATTCCTTCGATAAATAATTAAGTATGTAGGTATAATATAAGGTTTTTATGCTACCAACCTTGTACAGTTGGGTCGTAATGTTTACACTTGACAAACATAAGATAGGCGTTAGTTTGATGAATACCGTGCTTAAAAAAAATAAATTAACGATGACGCAGTTAATTAAGTTTGATTTATGTATGGTAGGAATTTTTGAGATTTAATCAGTAATCCCACCAGCTTATGCTAACCAGAGAGTCAACTCAGATCAAAAACGCTTAGATTTTTTTCCACCATTTAATTACCGTGACCTTTTCCAAATAAAATTGAGTTCATCACGGATTTTTTATTATTATTATAATATTGTTATATAATTCATTACCCAACCTTAATAAACAATAATGCACTACTTACACGATCATTTATTTCTTACACAATATTACAAATCTAATAACCGACATCCAGGTAAATTCGCCACACCCTAATAAGAGACTCTCAGTTTGTTAACAACTGCCAGATATCGAATATAACATTAGGGGATTATGCATCTACTTTCACCTTTACGGAATCATAGTTATTTGAAGGATGAAGTCTATTTACTCGAGAAAGCACTGGCTAATTAATTATTTTTCTCTCCAAAAAATCCAGACGGCGTTTTCAAAATTGAAAGGGGTTTGTATACAGAGTTGCCAGGTCATATTTTGTTTTGTCAGTAGCCTACCAGCTAAATATCAGTAGAAATTAGTAGACAGATAAGTTGCCTTGTTAGAGGGGTAAAACATTAGGGTATACTCAAATAATTATTTTAACTACATACTTTTTTTCAAATCATTAAATCATTAGACTGTGTATTAGACTATGAAAACTTGCATTAGAAAATCAAACATCAATACTACTTATGAGAAATAGTTTATTAAGATTAAGACACATGAGATATTCCTATCAAATATGCGTTACCTATGAAATGCCCTATATTTGATTCTATATTCTTGAAGAGTAAAATTTTCCGATTCCAAAACTATATGGTTTGTCTATATTTGGTTGAGCCGGCTCCAACATATTTGCTTCTAAAAATGTTAAAAATACTATCAGAGAAACCAAGTAGGTACCTACCTCAAATTTCACCTGCAGCTTTCACCTGTAGAGGTAGAATGGTTAACAAAATCAGTAGTAGGATAGTATTTTTACAATTTTTGGAGCCGAATATATGAGAGACTGTTCAATCAAATATAGACAAACTATATATTTTTAGAATCAGAGCATTGTGCTCTTCAAGAATATAGAATGAAATAAAGTGTATCCCATTTGAAAAAAGCTGGAAGCATGCAAAATTTCACATTTCTGACATTCAAATTATGTTTCTGATCATGGTTTCTAAAAATTCATTCAAAACTGTACAACTTTTGTATTTACACCTTTTTTCTACCTGTAAAGGTAAAGGAGGTAGGTGGAGTGTCAATATATATAAAAAACACCCTGTACAAATAAGTGGATTATTGCGGAACTTATGGGTGAACCTCTGCGGGACGAGCGCAGCGAGTTCCGCAGCCATCTACTCACCAATATACTGTTGAACTGTTAAAAAAAAACACTCAACTAAAATGTGTAGTTTTTGAACTAATGAGAAAAATTCATAACTAAGTGAATCAGGTTAGTATTGTACTTGAACAACATAGTGGTGAATAGATGATTGGGTCCACCCATAAGTTCCGCAACAATCCACTCGTTTGTACTTGAATAACTTGTCACATTGTGTTACTAGTTTGGTAAAGTAACATTACTAATTCCTGTTGAAAGGCGAATTAACAAAAAGTGAATAATCATAATCTTACAAATTTTGACTTTATATAATAAGTGATTGTTCAAGTACAAATAAGTGGATTATTGCAGAACTTATGGGTGGACCTCTGCGGGACGAGCGCAGCGAGTTCCGCAGCCATCTACTCACCAATATACTGTTGAACCGTTTAAGTAAGACATTCATCTGAAACACGTAATTTTTAAACTAATGAGAATAACTCACATTTAAGTGAGTCAGGTTAATATCGTAATTAAACAACATATTAATGAATAGAAAGCTGCGGGACAAGCGCAGCGAGTTCCGCAGAGGTCCACCCATAAGTACCGCAACAGTTCACTAATTTGTACTTGAATAACTTGTCACAATATATTACTAGTTTGGTAAAGTAACATTAGTAATTCCCGTTGAAAGGCGAATTGACGAAAAGTGAATAATCATACAAATTCTGACTTTATATAATAAGTTATTGGATGTAAAGGTGTGGTCATTGTCTTACGAATGCCCATGATCTCACAAATTTTCTTAAAGATGGCAGATTCGAAGTTTCGTCCCTGATCTGAATGTAACTCTAGTGGTAATGGTGATAGCTTCTTGATTGACAATAGCGAAAACTTCTGGCCATTTACTGAAGTAATTCATGATAACCAAGATGTATTTGTTACCATGCTCTGACTTAGGGAACGGTCCGGCAACATCTATCGCTATTCTTTCAAATGGTAGACCGACGTTGTACCGTTTCATGGGCCCCCGAGGTCTTAGTTTAGGGCCTTTACTGATAAACCCAGTAAAAACGATTCCGAATTTTGTCCAAAGTCTTGTTAACTCCAAAATGTGCCCCTGATGAAGTCCCGTCATGTATTTTTTTAAAAACATCTTCTACTCGATCTTTTGGAATACCAGGTGGCTACTAGTAGATTTCCAATCGGCACTTTCCCAAACTTTTTTAGTAAACCATTTTCTACGGCCAGAGTCCCCAACGCTTTGTAAATCAAACTCTTGTTCGACACCTCCCTCCTCCATTCTGGCCTATATTCATCATTTTCTTGAAGATGAATAATTTGCCCGAGGTCCTGGGGCCTGTTTCATAAAAATGAAGCGATGAGCAACGAGTGAAGGAGTGAAGAGTTGGGGTGTGAAAAGTAAATGTCGTTTTTGTTTCAAAATAAATTTGCGTCTACACTCCTCGCTATTCATGAAGAGTTGACCAGTATATGATACAAAATAATAGCCAATGAAGTGAGAGAGACACTTCCATAATTTGCTTAACAACCATCCCCTTATGTTTTATGCTGGTTTTGAGCTGGTTTTGTGCTGACTCAATTTTGCTGGTTTATCTTTTTTTTTTTTTTTAAATTTTTTATCCAACGCGCCCCACGTTGGGCGCCAATTTGTTACAAATTGAATGGATTATTTGAACTTCAAGATAAGATAACCTAGGGTCGTGAAATTCGAAAAATTAAGATTACGTGTAGTCTCTTTATGTGCAAATGAAACCACTCAAAATCCAACAAACAATAATTTTAAAATAGCCGAGGAAAACTATCACAATTAAAAAAAAAAAACTCATCCAGTACTAGACGGCAGCACTGGTAAATGAATAAAAGATATTTGCATTTTACGCACACGATGGATAGATGGCAGCACTGGTTTTATTTTGAACTTTGTGGATATTTTTAGATTATTAGGAATTATTATTTTGCTGATTCTGAAATGGAAAAAATACAACTTTATAGTGAAAATAAGAAGAGATGGAACATGTAACGTAAATGATAAATTTATCGTAACAACAGTTTTTCGCTGGCTTTGTGCTGGTTTCGTGCAGGTTTTCACTGGTTTCGAGCTGGTTTTTGTTGGTTTCGTGCTGGTTTTCACCTGACTTGAAAGGGGGATGGCTTGAGATCGAAACTAGAAGGATACTTTAGGGAAAATTGCGGTGGAAGGTGGTGGGATATTTGAAGTATTTTTTTAAGAGCGCGATAAAGGGATAAAGGGCAGGGTAGGGGGATGGTTGTCTGTTGTTATTTTGAGTGACCCGGTAGGGAAATAGAGGGCGCGGCAAGGGGATGGTTATATCTTGAGTGGTAGGGAAAGTGTATCTTTATCTCGTCTCTCTTTTGAGCCTTAACCCCCGTAAACTAGGTACCTACTCTCCTTCTCTAGTACTTTGCTCCAAGTTGGTATTCAGAATCAAGACATCCTGAATCTGGTGTTTGTATCAGAAGGTCTATTTTCTTATCACCAGTAGCTTTAAACAAATTTGTAGGTATATTGTGCCAAATGTTTTACCTCAGTCTCTTCCTATGTAACTTTCTTTTTCTTTGCGGCAGATCTTCTTCATCGGAGGAAGAATCACTGCTAAATAGTAGATTTTGCATTACATATGATGTGTGCACTAAATGTATTTGAAATAGAAATGAGGTAAATCTTGACGAGTTGAGTAGTGAAGAATGTTTATGAAATGAAATTAAAACTTTCGTAAATTATTCAACTTCTCAGCTCGTCACTGTTCAACCCTTCAATCCTCAACTCTAACTCTTCAAAACTTTTATAAAATGAAATGTAACATTATGTTGCTCCTCACTCCTCAACTCTTCATTTTCATGAAACATGCCCCTCTGATCTGCCTTTGGATTTTCTTTATTTGTTTGGTAGTCCATTTATCATCAACGATAAGACCCCTTCTTTTCACAGCGGGACCAGTCTTTTTTTCAGGCATATCGATTCTTTGACGAAGCTTGCAGTCTTCTTTCCATAGTCGTCTAGACAAAGCGTCAGCATTTTCATGCAGGTTTCCAGGTAGATGTTTAGAGCTGGCGTCTCTAGATCTCCAAAAGCGTTGGGAACGATCATGGAGAGGACATCCTTGGGTCTTCAATTTTATCCTTTGGGTCTTCAATGGATACTGCTCGTATTCTGGGTCATGAGGCACCAAAGATTGCTTCCAGTTCCAGTGCTCGGACAGGGACATCGCTACTTTTTCTGAAGTTACACATTCTCATGTTTTCCTGGATCTTTGAATCTCTGAGACCATCAGTAAACGTAGATACTGCCATCTATTTCTGTATATCGTCCCCAGCTGCAAGAAACGCCAAACTCACTAGCCTGCAACTTCTGATTCGAATTCTTGTAAACTCTCGCCGGGTTTTTGAATACTTGATTTAACTTGAGCCTGACTTAGATGCTGGTAATTCTGCTGGTAGATTGATGGAATGGACTGAAGAAGATCTAAGGCAAGTCCTCGTAGCGCCACTATTAGTGCTGTAGCTTGTTCTTGATCGTTCCATCCGTTTTATCTTCATACTAGAGAATGCCTCAACACTAACTGGATTGATGGACTGCATTTCTAATTTATTCACCTTATCTTCAAGTGCTTGAACTGCTTGAACTTGATCCTCAACTTCTTGTCTTAATTGCCGAACATCGCCTTTAACTTCTTGAACTTGAACAGCTTTGAATTCAGCTTTTACTTCCTGAACGTCGTTTCGAACTTCTTGCACATCGTCTTTAACTTGTACAATATTCTGGTCTAAGTTAGCGACAGTTCCTTGTATGGTTTGAAATATTTTCTGCAGTTTTCCAAGGTCTTTTTACCGTTCTTCTTGTCGCCTAGCCTGTTCTTGTTGTCGCCTATCTTCTTCTTCTTGTTTTTCTTTTTGTCGTCTGAGTTCTTCATCTTGTTTTTCTTCTTGTCGTCTAGCCTCTTCTTGTTGTCGTCTAGCTTCTTCTTCCTGTTTTTCTTTTTGTCGCTTGGCCTCTTCTTCTTGTTTTTCTTGTTGTCGTTTAGCTTCTTCGTCTTGTTTTTCTTGTTGTCGTTTGGTCTCTTGAAGTTCGAACATTTTGCGCAGAAGTTCTTCAACTTTTTGTTCATTCATTTTTGCTTGTTGTCTTGTGATAGGCATATACAGAATGTTCTGGAATTTCCCTCAAACTCTCTTCAAGTATCTTCCCTGGTCTTTTGTTGAAGTTCCAAACACGTCGGTGAAGTCACAAATTCGATATCTCCCTTAGTTTTCAAATAGAATGTTCTAGAATTTTCCCGAAACTTCTCGAAAAACTTTTTCTGAATGACGATTGATGTTCCGAATACGTCGGCGAAGTCAGAAATCAGATATCTCCCTTGGTTGCCAAATAGAATTTTCTAGAACTCACTCGAAGATTCACTATCACAGTCAAAATCGGGTATACAGTCACTTCCGGTGTAATTTACACGATCGGTTAAGTCTCTTTTTGTGATTGTCACTGTTTGCACTGACTAACTGTCTTAGTGTTCACTTAGTGTTCAGTGTTCACACTACACTAGTGTCCGCGCACTATTCTGCAATTGGATTTCACTTTGCAGTCCTTTATGTATCACTTCTGACACCAATGTCACGGCTTTGTGTATCGTGACAGAAATCTTGGGTTCGTTGTTCGTTTATTCCAAAATCAAAGTCCAATTAACACAGCAATAATTTTATTCCACGTAACTATACACTCTAACGCTAATTACTAACTCAACAACTAAACTCTTAACAATAATCACTATCTAACTCATATCTCAGTCAAACTTTAAACTTAAAACTTCTAAATATTAGCTTGCTTTATATAGCCGTAAATCCATTCGTGTTCAATCTAGAATACACGCGATACTCTCCTTTTCTCGATTAAGTAGAATTTACTAGATTATAGGAATCTGTAATTTCTAGGGTATTCGACAGCCTAGGATTCTTGACACACAGGCAGTCGTTACAATATTGTCACGGCTTTGTGGTGCGTAACAGAAATCTGGGGTACGTTTATTCCAAAATCAAAGTCCAATTAACACGACATTAATTTATTCCACATTACTACAAACTCTGACTAATTACTTCATTGATTAACTCAAACAACTCAACTCTACAACTCTTAACAATAATCACTATCTAAAACGTATCACAGTCAATCTTTTAAACTTAAAACTACTAATACCGGCCTTCATATATCCGTAATACATTCTTATAAAATGCAGAATAAACGCGATTATCTCTTTGCCCGAATAGGGCAGTATTCTCTAGATTTCAAGATAGATTCTATACTCCATGGCAAAAGCGCATCGCGACAGTATTTTTTTATATATTTTAGTATAAAACGTAAAATCATGATTCTATAGTCTACAGGCAAGGTTCATTATCGTCCAGTTGATAAATTTTACTCTTTAATTCGTTGGCCTTCAATTTTAAACTCATTTACCTGTTTAGCTGGAATTTCAACAATTATGATGAGTTACGAGGGAGAATTTCATAATATTTTTCAAGTTTCTTAAGTTAACACTACTTAAACTGACATAAATGTGATTTGGTCTTTACTACTTGTATTTTTCTAACAGTTGCTAGTTTCATCAAGTAATGAGTCATTTTAAGCCAGTTCCAATAGAGTCCCTTTAAACTAAGAATTAATATCAAAACCATCTTTTTTCAAAAAACCAAAAAATTTATTTGAGCACAATATCAAGAAATTTCCTTTTCAACCAGTCCGGGTACCATCCCACAAAATGGTACCGAACCATCACGAACCAATTATATTATTTGTTTCACTGCCATGCATTCTATTTATCGAACTTTTAACTTTTTTTTTTTATACGTTGTACCGATACACAGTCGATGTTCATGTTCAGTCGTTAATTTTAATAGTGTATAGAACCTACACAGCATATTTTTCTAGGTTAAATATAATGTGAAGCTCGTTATAAGTAGTGCTAACAACAATGAAGAAATTTTGCAACAAAATCGTTAAAAAAGAGTGGAGAGTGACTATACCCAATGTCAAATCTTCACCAAGTGAAGATAGTTCTGATAAAAACTCCAAACGATCATCGGGATTTTACGATTTTCAAGAAGCTCAGCTGGAATTTGATAAATGCAGAAGCCTGCCAACCAGTATTTACGTTGAAAGTGCTTCAAGTACCTCATCTAGTGACAATGATGATCAATTTCAAGATGCACGTGAAAAAATCCCTACTCCTGATATTAAAAATAGTGAGAAAGTTAACAGGAATAGTGCTAGCAGTGAAAATGAAATTTACGAAGAACCACTACTAAAGAATAATATCGATAAAAATAATAGTCAATTTGAGTATGATGTGCCTAGAATAAGTTTTAAGTTTATTGAAAAAAAGAAGCTTATGGAGGAAGAAAATATTTATGAAAACAATATTGAGCCAGTTTTGATAAACCATAAAAAAAAGAGTGAGATACAAATAATTTTAAAGCAACCTGAAACCGATAACGAAGAAAATGATAGTAGCTTTAAATTAGAAGATATCGAAGAAGCACTTGAAGAAATAAATAAAGAAGATGCTAGTACCCCAAAAAGTCACCATTCTGGAACCTTCAACACTCAATCAGAAATTGTTGAAACAGTTCCTGTAGCTCTAATAAAAAGCGGTAGTGATCCAAATTTAGCTTATAGAAGTGATGATGAAGATTTTTACAAAGTTCCTAGAAGCCTTAAAGTTCAACACCGTCTAAGTCAATCCATGAGCGATTTCGATCCAGAAAATATGAACCATAACGAAATTGCAAAGTCACATTCAAGCATAGAGCATATTTCTTGCAGTCAAGTGCAATTGGCTCGTCAAAAATTAGCATTGAATAAAGAGTCAAACTCCTTGGAGAAGCTGGATTATTGTAAAACTAGAAGCAAATTACCTGTAAGGCTTCGAAGGGCCACTTTATTGAGAAAACCCAAAAAAGCTATGGACTCTTGGAATAATTTCAAAAGCAAAATGGCCAATATGATTTTAGAACAAGCCGCTCAACAACGAGTAGGAGCTTTCAACGATAAGGAAAAATTGAGCTTGAACTTTGAAGAAATGTACAAAAGCTCTAAGAATAGGTGCAAAAAATACTTTCAAAATACCGGCAAAATTATAAGCTCCAAATTGAGTCAAACAGGCAGAAAAAGCGAACCAACTTCCGAAGTCAACAGTTGCGCAAACTCGCCAATTAGTGAAACTCCTGATAGAAAATCCAGAATTCAAGTGAGCGACATCGAGTATAAGCTTAATATTAGTGAAGGATGTAATGGTGTTAGTGATAGTGAAAAAGAGTCACCGATGAGTAAAGGGGAGAGTGAACTGAGTGTGGATAAGCAGGAGGAGTTTGATTTTTCAACGATCAAGAGTGCATTTAAGAAGAAATTGGTTTATTGTCCAGAGGTAAAGATTTTTTATTTTAAACCATATATGTAATTTTCACATTCCTTACTGATTTGAAGGTTCGAAAATGTCACTTTACTTTTGTTTACTTTGAAGCGGGCCGAAAGTGCCAGTTCTCCTGTCACTTTCGGCTTGGAGAACTCACTTTCGGCCTGATAAATTGTTCTTTCCGACCTAAATGCAAATCCAGGTGCAATGTTTGTATTCAGAAGTAGATGTTACATGTGTTTATATTGTTGAAATTTCATAAGATGTCAATGTCGGTGTCAGAGTGTCAGTGGAAATTCCATTTTTGTAATTATTTTACCTTATTTTATTTCAATAATCAATGGTTCAAAATAAAATAGTATTCATATTTCGGTGGAAAGTTTTCACATATTGTCTCGAGAATTGGTTGACCTCTGCGCTTCGCACCTCGGTCAACCATAGTATCTCTCGACAATAATGAAACACTTTCCACCTCCGCATGCAATATACTATTGTTTAGATTTTATGCTCCTTTCAATTATTTATTTTCAATTTTTCTTCTACTGATCAGTGTTGAATCTAGACTCTAGAATACTCTATTTTATAGATTCAGATTGGTTTAGTCTAAACTCTGACCAACAAACCTACGGAGTATGATAGAGTCAAAATGGCGGCCAAGTTTACACTGAACACACCTTAGACAAGAACACACACTGAACACTGATTTATGCCATTCATTTATTTCAAAATCTTACAAAACGTCATTCCACAGTATAAAATGGGCGTGAAACGGGCTGATAAACGACCAATAGTAACGAACCTTCATGAAGGTTTTGTTGTTTTTCACTCCGTAGGTTGGTTGGACAAAGTATAGTAGCAAATTACTTATGGTATAATATAATATGCTCTTTCGATTTATCATAGGTTTATTTCTATTACTTTATTAACTTGCGAGGCTCATAGAAAATCATTGTAAAACAAATTCTATCTCTCAGCGTTGGACTCAAAAAGGAGCTACTGAGGTTCGATCATTGATGCTTGTTCAAAGATAAGTTTTGTATCGCTTCCAATGATGGCCCATAGTAGATATAAACCATTATCATAATCCGATAAAAGATAATTTTTAGATAATAACAATTAAAAATAAATAAGTATTTTGACATTTTTATACTATAGAGTTTCGATAAAATTCAAGCTGCAAAAATGTTTGTGTTCCGGTTAACCTGGAAAAGCCAGTTTCGGTATAAAAAATTCCGCGATAAAATTGAGGTAGGTAATAACATTCATAACTCAATTAAATTGAGCAAAAAAGGTCCTTCTAATTTCACAATCGATTACCTTTCAATTACTAATTAACCAAAGAAGTAGGTGATGAGATTATAAATAAAAAGAAAAAGGAAAAGCAGACTCGCCTTTAATGGGTGAAATGAAATGGAGCATGATGAGAAATCATTTTTTACTTAGCCTTAATGACATTATGGTTGGTTAAGCAATCAATGGGTATATATTTTTTTCTTTTTATTTATTCAAATAATCTTTTGGCGTTTGAGATTATTATACACAAAAACTCAAGAAAAAATAAATTAAATCAATATTTTCTATGTATGAGAAATGGTACCACTACCTGGTCCACACAACAGGATGAAATAATTGGGAAAATGGATCTGGAAGTTTCTAGTCATCCCATTTCAGTCATTGCTTTTGATATCTTCTCCAAGAACAATTAAAAATTTCGCACCTACACCTCGCACAATTGAATTTAAGCTTTTAACAGAAGGTTAATTAATGATTAAAAACTCGCCAGCTTGAGTTAATTGTCCTACATGGCAAAGGTTGAAGTCATTTGACTTGTACGTCTCAATTATTATTGTTTCTTTAGATAGTTATATAATTTAAATATTTATTTACTTACTATATTAAATAATACACACATAATATATGTATAGGGTGTCCCAGCCGAGAGTGACCCATTTTAAATACTTATAACTTTTAAACCAGATGTGCTAATTACCTGCGACTTGCGCCATTCGATTTCTCTTGACCAAATTTTTTTTAGTAGTTTGCAAATTTTTTTGCCTCTTATACAGGGCGATATTTTTAATGTAACGCCCTGTATATCACAACGTCGAAAAAAGAGTCATTTTTAAGGTAACTTGATGTTTTAGCCGTAAAAAATTAAAATCGAAATCCTGGTATTTTTTATTAGCATATTTACAATGCTTGGAAATAATGTTTGCCTACTAAAAAGTAAAGAAAAATTGCATAAAACTATAAAAATGCTGTATGTTAGCCATCATGTTCCACGCATCAATGGATCAGTGAATAGCTGTGTAACATTTCCTGAAGAATCGCATAAATGACATTACGAATGTTCCACTTAAGATCCTCCAGGCTATTCGGCAAATGGTTACAGGATCTCTCCTTGACATAATTCTAGAGAAAATAGTCTAGAACTGTCAAGTCAGGAGAGAAAGGTGTCCATTTTATAGGACCACCTCTCCCTATCCATCTTTTTCCAAATGCCATATCTACTGATACCCTTGCTATTAAAAAATAATGAGGTGGGCACCATATTCTGCTGGAAATAGATATCGTTCCCAACATATCAGTGTATACAACTCCTGTTATCGTTGGTTCATTAATGAAAAATCGTCCGTATTTTTTCTCAAAAGAGATTGCACACCAAACTCTTACTTTTGAGGTATCTCGCTATTCTCACTGGAACTCGTTAAATTCTCTTGGAAAATATATTTAAAGTTAGTTGATATCTAACTCGATATTTACAAAATTGTTTGCCATAATGATACAAAGTACCTAGAACATGAAGTTGCATGCTTTTGCAAAAATACCTCAATTTTTTACGGCTAAAACTTCAAGTTTAAAGGACGATGTTTATTGGTACATGGATATCTTAAACATGACCCTTTTTTTTGACGTTGTGATATACAGGGCGTTCCATTAAAAATAGTAGAGAAATTCGATGTTGAAAAGCGGATTTTTTTCACTCGCCTTGTATAAGAGGCAAAAAAAATTGCAACCTACTAGAAAAAAATTTTAGGCAAAGAGAAGTCGAATGACGCAAACCGCAGGTAGCTAGCACACCTGGTTTAAAAGTTATAGGCATTTAAAATGGGTCACTCTCGGCTGGGACACCCAGAACACACAACAACATAACCAAAACAGAAAAAGTTGAAAAGGCCCCACGTTGGGCGCCAATGTATAATAGAAATTTTATACATTTCCATAAGTCACAGGTGTTACGATCATGAAACACTCAATTATAAGTCTAAATCATATTATACAATAATAGAGACAGGGACTGTACCTACCAGATTGTAGCCCAAACCATAAAGTATACGAATACAGTATACATAACAGAAATTAAATTTTTCAAAACAACTAGCTCAAAAAATATGCAGAAAGCCTTCTGCACCCCCTAGATAACATAATGAACATGTCCTTTCAGCAAATCAGACTTCCAACTGATTCTTAGAGGGAGTCAGTCACACCCAACTATAAAAAGGTCACAAGCTTATCTATTATAGGCAAAATGTTTGAGTCCATAGATCATAGACTATGTCAGAGACTTTGCAACTTCAGAACAGCATGGCTTGATTTTGAAACGCACTCCAACTACATGTCTCCTGGAATGTCTCAATGACTGGACCAGACTTCTAGACCAAAAAATGCCAGTAGATATCATCTATCTTGATTTTGCTAAAGGGTGCCTGCACGGAGACTCGTAATGAAATTGGAGCATTTTGGGATGAGGGGCAACTTGCTGGACTGGGGACGGGGATTATATCTCAGACAGATACTTCCAAGTCAGAGTTGCTAACTCTCTTTCCGAGCCACACCTAGTGCTAAGCGGAGTGCCGCAGGGTTCAGTGCTTACACTACTGCTCTTTCTTTTGTACACCCTTATGTTGATGACATAAAGATCTACAGTCCTGCTGCTCTCCAGGAAGACCTTAACCGATTTATGAGTGGAGTGAGGACTGGTAACTTGTCCTAAATGTGGGCAAGTGTGTCGTATTGCATCTCGGAAAGAAAAACCCACAAACAGATTACTCCATCAATGGTATTGTGTTGTCCTGTGTCCAGCAGCATACCGGTCATGGCTTTCTGGTCTCTATTGTTCTTTCCTGGTCTCCCAATATCATGGACATTTGCAATCGAGCAAACAGCAAACTATTTCTTGTTACGGGATTATTTTTCCCTCTCAAGTAAAAGTATCCCGATTTAGAAATTTATTACTAAGTTGTCATTTCACCTATACAGTTTTTATTTCGCTATTTTTCAGTACCAGTTAACAATAATTGTGGTTATTTATATCCTATTACATATTATTACAGATTCCTACACTTGCTTTATAGTACCGATGGTTCTATTACAGATTTCCGTACTACCTTCCTTTGTACCATTACAGTTTCCTCTATTTGCCGGGTACCAGGCATTCAGTCAGTAGCAGTACCAGTGTCCCCCAATAGATTCTGTAGAAATTCCTCAAGGTTTTTTTCTGGAAAAGAGAGGATTAAAAATAGTTTTTTTTTTTGGTTGAAAAGAGGGCAGCTTTCAAGAGCACGTTGAGAGTTTCCTCTAAGCGTTTTTGCTGATCTAAAACCAAAAATAAGTTTGAGCCCTAACTCCCAATTGTGGGTTGCTGAGATTATAGCACTACAGTGCCACTATAGGCAGATTTGGTTGTGTGAGTTGTAAAGGGTTAAAGTCTCAAATTTAGCCGTTTTTCTTCGTATACTGTGTTTGTAAAAGGCCAAAGTATTTTGGTAAGTTTTCATTTTCTGTTATTCTTCTTTCGGATAAGTTCTACAATGAGTTCTTATAGAATACTTCTTTATTATATTTGCTATTTGCTTACCATGCGCGAAAATCTTCTTTTTTTTTAGGCCTTTTTTTCCTTTAGTCTCTCTTCACTTTCATTCTTCCCCTTTATGGAGGCCTTGTTTTCATCCGATACACGAGTGCCGGTTGCCCAACAACCCCCAGTACTCCAGAGGTATCTTCTGAACCACTCCAGTCGGCCTTCCCCCCCCTAGTTGCTAGAACATCCCTAACCACCAAAAAGATTTGGGGAGGACTCTCGATCCTCACTCCACGTCAGGTAGATTCCTGGGTCGCTGTAAGACTTGCAAACAATAAACAATCAAGGAACGCCCTGTAAGTTAGTTGGGTCACATGTGTCTGTTGTCCTGGGTCCTGAAATCAGATGGTTAGTGAAGCTCTGGGGTCAGAAGAAATACTCACCCCGTAATTATTACCATCATAAGTATTGTTCGGCATACCAAGGGTTTTTAACAATCAGAATAATGTATAGCCAGATAGAGGCCTTAATTACCAATAAACACTTTGGTATTTTGTTTTGAATTATAGGAGTTATTACCTATTATTTATTCTTGTATGTTCTTATTATAAGTTTTAGGCTTAACCTCAAATAGGAAAGGCACTCTGTAAACCGGGAAAATAGGCCTATTTCGAGGGCAAGCAACGTATTTGATTGTGTATTGAATTTATTTTAAGTCTAAGGTTATTTTTGATACTGAACATATTGGGTATGGATAATTATGCCAAAATACCTTCTTTTTTTTAAATTAAACTGATAAACATCATTGTTAAATCCTGAATGGAGCAAATCAAGCAAGATAGATAAACAAAACCATACGATTTAATATTCAGTGATTTTCTTTCATTTTCCCTATACAGCTGATTTTTGACATTTAGAATTTTCAGTTCTTTTCAGATTGCGGTGCGATCACGAGTTCTCCAATCCTAAAGGACTTCAGTTAAAGATGATCGCATTTAAACCTTCATTTCTTTGGTGTTGATTTGATTCTTAGTTGCTCTAAGCTGTTTCCTGTTTTGAAATATCTTTCGTTGAGAAACCGACTAACTGCAGGGTTGAAAACAGGTGGCCCCACGTTGGGCGCCAATTTTGTTACGAGTCTAAAAGCGACAATCAGACCCCACTCACCGGTATTTTGTGGGCTAGTCGGAGCTTCCCTATACGTCGGATTTCTTCTTTAGGCCACCTTCAAGAGTCATATCCCTCCCTTCACTCTTTTCTCCCTTAGCTTCCCCTTGTCGCTTTTAGACTCGTAACAACTTCAAACTTCTACTTCAATATTTTTAGACTTACTAAAATATCAACCTTTGAAATTCCAAAAAGAAAAAAAATTGTACCATAAATAATTTTCTATTCTCTTGTTTCAGGGCCAAAACGGCTTCGAGGACTTACGACGATACGTCAAACAAGGAGGAGATTTTTGCAAAGAAGTCGCCTCTATATTACAAGAAAGGTATAATTTTTTTTCCAAGACGTTATTGTTTTCCAAAACTAATCGTTTCTAGAGCTGAAGCTGAAACCCAATATGCCAAAAGCCTGTCGAAACTCAGCCTGAAGCTATCCAAAGCTTGCAGGGACGGTGTCGGAGGCCTAAACGAAGCTTGGAAAATTGTAGCGATCGAATTGGAAGCTAAAGCCGAAGCTCATAGAATAGCTGGAAGTGCACTTTTGGAGGAGACCGCGAAGCCTTTGAGGAATTTGAGTGAAAGCCAACACAGAACAAGAAAACAGTGCGAGAATGCAGTCGACAAAGCTGCACGATTATTGGGGGATTGGAGAGCAGCTGAGGCGAAAGGGAAAAAACATAGTCATGTCTGTGCAAGAGACAATGAGAAACTTCAAGATGCTGCAGTAATTGATACTACAAAATTTGGAAAACAAACGTAATGATTTTTAGTTGAATATGAATGATTTCTTTGTTTCAACTATAATACATTTTTAGGCTATCAAAAAGTACCAGTCTTATACATTTGGCCCAAAGGCAAAATTCGGTGGACAAAGAGAATGCAAAAGTAAGGATTATATAATTTGAATTAAATCATCCAACAAATTGTTTTTTTTTTTTCAACTTAATATATTTAGATATTACAAACACAAAGCTGGCCAGATTAATATTGAATTTGCCGCTACATTAGGCAAATGAAACCACGAAATTTAAAATTTATTTGTGATTTGCGGCTTGAATGAATTTTTTTTTTCTAGTTGGAAGGCAAAAAGAAGAAAGCAGAAGATGCTGTGAAAAAAGCCGATATCGAATACTATACTTTGTGTGTTAGAGCTGAAAGGGCAAGGTAAGGACCTGTTTCAACATTGTTAGATATTGTTGCTGGAATAGAGGAAAGACCTACTAATAGTCTATTAGACATCAAGGATGGTCTCTACTCTAAACCCATCTGATCGTGAAATAAATCAAACATTGGCGATGTGTAGTTAATTTTTCTTGTAGTGAAACCCAAATGGATTGTCAGCTAGTAAAGGTGCAACACGGGTTCTAGCACAAAATCATATAATCATTTTCTCATGTAAATCTTCATAAGAAAATCTATAAGGTCCGTTATGGCAATTTTTGTTCCATTTTGAAAAGGGGTTAAAATTTCCAGGAATAAGAAACGCTCCCTTTCCAGTGCCCGTGTTTTTCATCGGTTCCACTAACTGGTCAGTCAGTCAGATTTTCTTATGGAGATTTACATGGGAAAATGACTGATTTTTGGCTAGAACCCGTGTTGCACCTTTACTTCAGCTGTCTCAACTCGGGTAATTACGTCATTATGTTGAAAAAATGACTCGTGCGGTAATTTTAAATAAAAAAGATCCCAATGGCGAGATTTGGTTCATTTACCGATAAGGGAAAAATACGTTGAATTATTAATTAAGCACCACATATGTAATAATATTTCAAAATATTCTTCTAGATTAGAATGGGAATCGTCAGTATTAAGAGGAGTGAACACCTTTCAATCACTGGAAGAGGAGAGATTGAACAATTTGAAGTTAATTTTGTTGTCTTACCTGAGACATAATAGTGAACTACAGCCTAGGATAGTAGAGGTAATAATAATGGTTTAGAGTTTCTATTTTTAAGATGTTTTAGAGTCATAAGAGCAACTCCAATTATTATTTTTTTTTTTGATGGGGTTTGATGGAAAGGAGAAATTTTAGAAAAGTTAGTTTCACGAGGGTTTGTACTTACGTCATCATTTGCCTTTTTTTTTGAAAAATAGTTTTTTTTTTTATGTTTGAAATTTCAAACAAACATATAGTTCGTTGCACGGCACGAAGGTTTTTACTTACGTCATACCTTAGAGAAAAAGTTAAGTCATAGATTAATTCATAGAGCACCTTCGGAATTATTGTTTTGTAATACATTTTTTAACTTAGAATAGAGTTTATTCAGTTATCTGAAAATATATAAATAGATTTCTCCTGGAGTGATTTTTCACTGGAAAATTTTGAAATTTTCCTCTAATGAGCTCCTCACTTTCCTCTTTCTCCTGTAAATATTTCAAAATTTTTTTTTGCCATTTTTCCAGGAAAAAATTAACATGTAAGAGGGTGAATTTTCCTTAATTTTGCCTAAATAAGTCCATTTTCTTTGAATTTTTCCTGGAGTGATTTTTCACTGGAAAATTTCGAAATTTCAAACAAACATATAGTTCGTTGCACGGCACGAAGGTTTTTACTTACGTCATTACTTAGAGAAAAAGTTAAGTCATAGATTAATTAATTCATAGAGCACCTTCGGAATTATCGTTTTGTAATACATTTTTTAACTTAGAATAGAGTTTATTCAGTTATCTGAAAATATATAAATAGATTTCTCCTGGAGTGATTTTTCACTGGAAAATTTTGAAATTTACCTCTAATGAGCTCCTCACTTTCCTCTTTCTCCTGTAAAGATTTCAAAATTTTTTCGTTGCAATTTTTCCAGGAAAAAATTAAAATGAAATGTAAGAGGGTGAATTTTCCTTAATTTTGCCTAAATAAGTACATTTTCTTTGAATTTTTCCTGGAGTGATTTTTCACTGGAAAATTTCGAAATATCCCTATAATGAGCCCCTCACTTTTCTCTTCTTCCTGGAAAATGTTCAAAACTTTCCCTTTGCCGGTTTTCCAAAGAAAAATTTAAATGTGAAAGGGTGAATTTTTCTTAATTTTGCTTGAATAACTCAATTTTCCAAAATTTTTTTTGGAGTGATTTTTCACTAGAAAATTTTGAAATTTTCCTATAATGAGCACCTCATTTTCTTCTTTCTCCTGGAAAAATTTCACAAGTTTTGCTTTATTAGTTTTCCAGAAATAAATTGAAATGTGGGAGGATGAGTTTTTCTTAATTTTACTTGAAAAAGTCATTTTTTCAGAATTTTTCCTGGAGCGATTTTCCATTGGAAAATTTTGAAATAATCTTATAATGAGCTCCTGACTCTCCTCTTTTGCCAGTATTCCAGAAAAAAATTGAAATGTGAGAAAATGAATTTTCCTTAATTTTACTTGAAAAAGTCAATTTTCCAGAATTTTCCCTGGAATGATTTCCCACTGGAAAATTTCGAAATTTCCCTATAATGAGCTCCTCACTTTCCTCTTTTTCCTGGAAAATTTTCAAAGTTTTCCCTCTGCCAGTTTTCCAGATAAAAATTAAAATGTAAGTCGATGAATTTTCCTTAATTTTGCTTAAATAAGTCAATTTTCCAGAATTTTATATGGAGTGATTTTTCATTGGAAAATTTTAAAATGTTGCTATAATAGCTCTTTACTTTTCTCTTTTTTCTGGAAAATTTTCACAATTTTCCTTTTGCCAGTTTCCCAGAAAAAAATTAAAATGTAAGAGGCTGAATTTTGCCTGAAAAAGTCAATTCAAAGGAAGCTCATTATTAATACACAAAATATATAAAAATTCTGTCTGCAATCTAATTAGCACATTGATTTTGGATCATTGATCTCTTATAATACTTTTATCTGTATTTGAATTCCTAGGCCACCGAAAGACTGAAAGCGCCAATTGAAATGACGGAACCGACAAAAGATTTAGTAGCTTTCCAGAATATGAGGCAAACATCTCAGCAAGTCTCCGAACAACTCTTACCAGATTTTTATTGCGAACATATTACTTTGGCTATGAACAGGGAAAGGCGAAAACAGGTAAGAACCTAAGAACCATCACAGAGTTTGTAAAAAAACTTGAATTTTATATCTGAAATACCTACTAATATCTGATCTTGTAGGATTTTCTTTTTAACTTAATCTTGTGTAGGGTAGCAGTAGTATATACAGGGTGTCCCAGGGAAAACAGTCCACCCCGATTTATGGTGCTTGGGATGAGAATCTGGAAAAACGCCCGGACACGTCGATGTTTTATTTGAAGGGGAACTATTTTTCAGTCTTTATCATCCCCGTAGCTTCAACCCCATAGCTAGGAGGAGAACAACCCCCCAAATTTGAATAGGGAATAGGGGTCGTGTCATACCTCTTTTTGAAGGTCTCATCGAGTTCTTTACGGCGCTAAAATTTCGTCTCATTATTTTCATCCGTAACGAAATGACAGCTTGTCAAAATCTTGGAAATAGAGTGCTATTAGTTTTAGTGGGAGTAAAAGCAATACTTACCTCCCTTGATAAAAATACTTGAAACTGGAGTTTTTTGTTATTAATATTAATGAGGTGTACACGAGAATTGTAAATTGTAGGTATTTTCACACGTATTTTTATTAAGGGGGTAAGTACCACTTTACTTCTACTAAAACAATAGTCTATTTCCAAGATTTTGACAAGCTGTCATTTTGTTATGGATGGAAATAATAAGATGAAATTCTAGGGCCATAAAAAACTCGATGAGACCTTTAAAAAGAGGTATGACACGACCCCTATTCCCTATTCAAATTTGGAGGGTTGTTCTCCCCCTAGCTAGGGGGTTGAAGCTACGGGGATGAAAAATACTGAAAAATAGTTCCCCCTCAAATCAAACATCGACGTGTCCGGGCGTTTTCCCAGATTCTCATCACAAACCCAATAAATCGGGGTGGACTGTTTTCCCTGGGACACCCTGTATATGTATACCTAGTAGGAGGCTTCATATTCTATAAATATTCTGTTCTAATGGATTTATTCATTGAGGGGAAATGTTTTTCCATTCCATATTTTCATATTCCATTCACCGGGCATACAGGCTTAGAAATTTCATTATGTACAGAACAACTTTATTTAAACTACTGTCTCTAGTTATAACATTTAACTGTATTTGTTTTTTGTTTTACAAATTAATATTTGTGCATATATGTACTTTAACTACTTGTAATTTTAAAAAATCATTCATAATCAAAAAAACACAAAAACTACTAGATTAAAAACAAAACAACCATACACTGTTTTACTATGGCTAAAGTCGATAGAACGAGAGGTATCAAATTCGGCAGAATCTACTAGTTGTCGAATAAATTTCAAATGATTTTGAACTTTGGTATAAACAGCGGGCTTATCTTTCGTTCTTGGCAAAAAAGTACCCAACCCAACTAAAACGTTTGCGCAAAAGAGGGGACCCCCTGAATCACATTGTTCCATTTGCAAATATGGAGAGAAGGAACAAATATGGTGCTTTCTGTTTATTACAATGTTTTTTAATTTGTCCTGGCAAACAGTAAAACCCATTAATTTAAGGTTGCCACACATAAGTTCCAGTATTCTTTCTTGTCTAAATCCTACTGTGGTACCTAGACCTTCTTTGCAATACCTTTTGGAAGTATCGGCGCTGGGAAGGGTTACAAATCCACTCTTATCGTCCAAAGGTTTGTCCAACTTCAATAAAGCTATATCGTTCAACAATTTCGTGTCAATCGTATCGTTCTTCCACTTTGGATGTATATGGAACTTCTTAACAGTAACGTTTATTGGTTCAGTACTTGCAGGTGCTATAATTTGAAAGTCTGTAGCTCCAGGAGTTTTACAGTGAGCTGCAGTCAGTGCCCATGTCGGTTCAATCAAGTACGCTGCACATTTTGACATTTTACCATCTTGGAGAGTTCCTTGTAATTGTAACACGAAATTGAATTGTTTTGTTGGACAAGGTCTTCCGCCTATCATACGTGCCTTATTAACGTAACAGAGTTCTTCCAATAGGACTAACTGGAATTTTATCAATAAAAAAGTGAATAAGATTGATTGATTCATGTTTTCTGTCATTTGCTATTTTAGTGTCAGTAGAGTTTTGACGCACCTGAAATGTCAGTTATGAGATTTTTCTACGGATTTTTTGCACCTTTCAATTTTGTTGTGTATCGTTATTCTGAGCATGCGATGTCATTGTTCTGAGCAAGTAGTGCAGGCACAAAAACGATGATTCGTCATGGTTATCAACAAGATGTCATTGTTATCAGGAAAATAGGAAAAACTACCCTGCGTAAAGTACTCACTTTATCACGAAAATAGGCCTATTATCTGCGCATGCACACTAAAATCAAGTCAATCACTGATTGATTTATTTATGACTTTAGAACGTGACTGGTCTGTGTTCGCGACGAATCAATAATTCGTCTTGTGACGTCATGGGTTTGAACGCTGGTGGAAGTTGCGTCCATGCTTCCGGCAAACTTCGTTCAATATGACGTCATGAGTTCCTCGCGAAAACGTTTGTATTCATGAAAGCATGGGAGTAGTTCGCCGCGAAAATTCGGTTTTGCATACCCTGTTACATGGTTATCTGTGGTTATACATATACCGTAGATATATTTTTAATTCAAGTATACATACAGGGTGATCGAGTATAAAGTGAACCTTTTTACTAAAAAAATGATTTTGGATACTGGAATTTCCTGTGTGGCAAATTAATTGGCGCCCAACGTGGGGCTAAAATTTACTTACCAGACTTAAAAAACTTAATAACGTGAAAAGACAAAACTAGAAAAAAAAAACATATTACATCAAAAATTATTATACTCATTAGATAGGTACCTTAGAAAACCTATACATAGGTACCTTAATGGTTATATTTTTTTAGGCATTGATAAAGTTACTGCACCTGATCCGGCAAGACATCGACAGAGAAAGAAAATCGAAAAATGGTTTGGAAAATTTATCGAAAGCCATAAAACAAACGCCAAACTTTGGTACGGAAGATTCTCAACAATCCGTAGTGGAAAAATTATATCATGTAAGTAGAAATCGTATCTCGGGTAATCCCAAATAATTCCAAGGTCTTTTTAAACCACCGAAGAAATCACAATTTTTTTTTAAACATAAGCGACCCATACCTGTACCATGATACCTACATAAAAAATTATGTAACTCCACCAGCGTAAAGCCTTTCTTTCGAAGACTACGTAGATGGCGGTTTTATCCTACTCGTCACAAAGTCTGCATATTAGGTTCTTCTTGGAGGATGCCCACTGTGTGAAAGTGTTTTCTCTGGCTACAGTGTTCAGTTATAAGTCCAGTTATTAGCCTGATTTGATTTCTGTTTAGTTGTAGGATCTCTTCAGTAAGTTTAGGTGATGGTACCATTAGCTTACTGTGTCTGACCTTCGGAAAAGTTTGCCAGTAAGTTTGGTGTTGTCTATACACCCATTGGTTTATATAGTTTCTCTCTCACCTTTAACATAAAGGACGATGAGCTGATCGGTCTATATGACCTGATCTGAAATGGGTCTCTGCTAGGTTTTGTGATAAAGAGATAAAGACCGCTTTTACTTCTCTCCAGGACCCAGGAATATAGCTTGCTGCCAGGCTGGCTCTGCACAGCCTGCAGAGGTGTAATGCTACAAGGTCCACCGCCTCTTGTAGGAATGCCATTGTAAGTTAGCGGTTTTTTAGCAAGTTCCCAGTCCTCCTTTTTCGCTCCATTATGGAAAGCGGCTCGATGGGTTTCGTTCAGTGGAGTCTGGAAAATGGAGCTAAAGCTGATAACTCCGGGATGACGCCTGGTTTCCTAGAGGCTCCGTTTGCGACGGTGCTTTCCCATCGACACGGGTCGCTTGACATCTTGGATTGGGCTGAGATGCTTCTTGGACCTGAGTGGCGGTTCCCCAGAGGCGGAATTCTGTAACGGATAGAGATCGTTATCGATATTGCTATGGCACTTGCTGTGTCCTTTTCTCTTTTCGGAATCAATAGAGAGGGAACGTCAATAGAGATAGCGAAAATATCGCTATTCGTTACAGAATTCCGCAATGGCTTTCCCTGAGAACCGCCGATCGTGTCAAGGTCTTGCAGGGGTTATCGTTGTTTAAGTACTTGGGAAAAATATGGTGTCAGGCCTTCAGATACTGAATTGTACAAATCTGTTAACTGATATTATTTCTCCATTTTTCTTAGATGAAATCAATGCTAACTTATCTCGAAGGTGCCAGATACAAAGTTCAAAGCGCTCTGGCAGAGCTGGACAGTAGGCCTAGATCTGGCCATCCCTTAGCACCCCACATCACTGTCACTAGAGATAAATCTGGATTACAACAGAGCGTGCTAAAGGTAATTTGACTCAAAAATTACTATAGGGTTTAATTAAATTTTGTTAATATTCAAGGTTCCTCAATGGTTAAGGGAAGAATTTTTCGAAACCGATCGCAGTCCTATCAGTGAAAAATCACTGAAATCAGAAAAATCCGACAATTCTGATCCGCACATCAATGAAGTGGATGACCACATACTGGACGATTGGAACCATAGGGGCGCTGCTGATGGCAATTCAAATCAACCCGATTCAGATTTTGGTAAAATGATTTTAAATGATTTGTCAGAAATAGTTCATTTTTTAATTTCAGATGAATTTTCATCTCAGTGCAGCAGCACAGACCATCTAGAAACAGAAAACGTCCATCCCATAGCCAAATGCAGAGCCATTTACGCTTACACGCCCAATTTAGCTGACGAATTAACTTTGAGTGCTGGTGACATATTAAAGGTAAGAATTTTGTAAGAAATTAGACTCATTCCCGATATGGAGTTTATCTGGACATACAATGCGACAGGTGGTATAATAGAAAACAGCAACTTTGAAGATAGAATGCAACAGGACTAGCATGGAGAAGGATAACAGCAAAAAATACTTAAGGGAATCCCAGAAGACACATCTTGAAACGTAGATTTTTATTATTTTGTCCTAAAATCCACGTGCATTTACTTACAATTTGTTTTTTTTTTTAAAGGTTTATCGGCAACAAGATGATGGTTGGTGGTTAGGTGAATGCAATGGCAACGTTGGAATATTTCCGGCAACTTATGTAGAAATTGTGCCTGCCTAAACGTCCCCTTGAGTGGGTTGTTTTATGAATAAAGACTGAAAACACGACACACAAAAATGAAAATCTATGTATTTATATTAGTATCTATTGTCAGGTACTTTTTATTGTATAAAATATTGTGTAAAATTATTAATATTTAAGTCTTCCATTGATATTATTTATTACCATAATTTTAGGAAATTTAAGAAGGTTGACTACAGTTTTTACTTAAATTTCTCTGAAAAGGTAAATAATTTGATATTTTTACATACTTAATTGACTTACATTGTCGAGTGACGTAATAAGTTTTATTGTTATCTTTGTCCTAACAATTTTGAAATTTCTGAATAAATTATTCTTATTAATGTAATATTAACGAAAGTGAAAGGTTTTAATAGTTTTGATGAATTAATAAAATAATTTAATTTCCGTTATTTCGTGGATTTTTATTGAACCCCATATTAGTTACTTTAAGAGCTTTCAACTAATGATGAAGTCTCAAAGTAGGGGTTTTACAAAATATGTAGGTAGAAAATACATCCATTTATTATAGGTAATCAATTCGTTAATTCTATTCAAAAAATTATAAATTGAACATGCATACAAACACCACAAACAATTTTAACTTGCAGACATTCGGTGTTGGATTTCTGAGATTGTCAATACAGGGTGTTCCTAAATATCATGTACAAAAAGAAGGGGGTGATTCTTTGGTTTATTTTATGATTAAAGTTTCTAATAAGCATAGGTCCGCATACGCTTCGTTACCGATCCACAGGGTGTTGAAATTTTAACGTATTCATATTAAAAATGAGCAAGAATATGGCGGAGACCTCTATTGTCGCCACTGTAAGGTAGAAAAAGTTTATTGAGTCAGTGTAATTTCATCTAGCAAATTACAGAGATTTGTTTTTTAATTTTTTTCTCGATAAGGGCCGGTGGTTCGAAAAAACTAGAGGCCATGGGCGAAGTTAGGGCATCAGATCTGGGGGGGGGCTACAGCCCCAAGCCCATAGGGGGAGGGGAAGGCCCGCCGCAAGCGCCGCCAGAGTCAATAAAAATTTTGGGGTGCCACGCCCAAAAACGTTCATTTCGACCCACAAAATGAACTATTTTGGGCGTTCTGAGCCTTCAAAAAATAAACAAATTATTGTTTATTTCTGAAAGTACAAATAATATTGAACTAACATTAACATTGAGATTGAACCGAAAATGTTTAAATGCACATACCTACCCAGATTAGTTAAAGTATGATAATTGAGAAAAAAAATAGAAAATAGGTGTTAGTATGTTTGGTTTTTTGTAATTTCTATTTTCTATTATGTGTGTGTGTGATGAAGTGCGAATTATTTTTGGGGGGGCTTAGACCCTCCAAGCCCCCCCCTAACTTCGCCCATGCTAGAGGAGCACAAAAAGTTTATAAATAACGTAGAAAAATTATTTTGTTTCTTAAAATCTACCAGCGGCGAACCGCAAAAAAGTTCAGGGGCAGAAAAGGGGGCATAATTTCTTAGAGCACGACAAGATGGTGACCGTACACGAAACATTTACACGATACGCCACCATGATGCCAAGACAGATTAAAAAGTAATTAGAGCGCTTACCAAGTAAATAACTACATCAAACTGCAGCTAAACGTTCATTTTCACTATCACAACATATTTCACGTATTGAAATTCATTATTTGCGGAAAAATTCTGAGGAAAATCCGGAAAAACAGCAAAGACCTGTTGATTGCAGCCCGGCATCTCCAAAAAGGACGATTTTATTTACAACTTTTTGACATTTGATATAGTTGGCGCAACAAGTACAGTGAAGTTGCAGTCAGGCTACGATGACGTCACCATCAGTACTTATATTCGGTTAGTTTCGAACTAACTAAAATAATGTTGAGGTTTATGAATTGTTCAAAATGTCGCTGGAAAGTGTTCCAAATGGCTTATTCTTTCTTAAGTGTTCTAACTTGGCTTGAAGGGTTCTAGAGCATTCTAGAAGTTTTTCAGTGATTTCTAAATCGTTCTTATAGATTTTTGAGTATTTTGGAGTCCTATTGAAGCTCCAATAAGTGTTCTAAGTTGGTTCAAAATAATTCTAAAATTGAATCCTAATTGTTCTAAAATAAATCTGAAATTTCTTAATTGTTCTTCGATTATTCGCGAGCAAATTAATAATAACTATATATCATTGGAAATAGCATTAAATTCTCTATTAGCCCGTGCAAAATTGGTTGTTGTAGCTTGTAGATTTTCCAAGATATTAGGCTTCAATGTTGAAATTTAGTCCACATTTTGTCCAAAGCTTCAAATTCTATTTTCTCAAAAACTGTAAATGTTAGCGATTTCAACTAAACACCATCTTGAAGCCCTCATCAAGAGTTACAATTTTTGGAAATGTTGTTTCAATAACGCTTTTGGTTACCGAGATATTTGAGATTGAAAATTTACAAATAAAAATTGTTAAAACCTATAAATCAGACTAATAAAAATCAATCAACATCTAAACAAACTTACCCTCAACCAATGTCAGGTGTAAGCGTTCAACCCAGGAAAAATATGTCAACTGGACATACTTAAAAACCTTTTCAATCAACAGGGAAACCTCTTAACTTTACGTTTCAAGAATTAACTCATGTACATGAGAATAATTTTAAAGACAACACTGAATTTGATAATTCAGACAATTAAATATTTGAATATGACGAAAATGGCCAATCTTCAACTACTGATGAAACTCTAGCTGAACAATTGGAAAATTTTCATTTACAAGCTTCGGAGTAAACAAAAAATCATGCTTAAGTTTAAATAGCTTTCAAATCAATCAATTACCATATATTAATAATTCTAAGTATAATATTACACTACTTATAGTAACAGAATCTCATACATCCTTACTCAGACCTTCATTAGCCGGAAACTCTATTTCCAGAATCAATTGTACCCTATAAAACTACTTTACAAACTTGTGCAGGAAACAAAAAGACCACAAGTAAACCAGACATTAGCTCATCGAAATATTCTAAAACCTTAACATCAATGTGGATTAGGGATAGAGAGTAATCTGAAAACATACCTACAGTACCGTCAATTATTTTTTTCTCCTTCAATAATAAGTGATTTTGACTCAATTTGTAGCAATCTTTGTCATTGTGAATCCTTTGATTTACAATAACTTTCAGACAAGACAATATAGGTAATAAGAAATATTTTCAAGTTATACCTTACAAAACACATCTGGTTTGTTACCTCTATACTGATGTAGTTATTTATAATGATGATTTACTGCATCACATCTCCTTGATTTCGGCAAATCAATGAACGTTCTAAAATTAAAATGAGAAGTTCTACTAAAATATAACTAACTTTGCAGTTCGCTATGTACGTTTCTGTTTAGCGAATTTCTCATTTCCCATGCGAATTTTCCGGACCAGTTTTACAACATAATTTTCTTTTATAATTATCTTTATCGGTTGGCTGTTGATTTTGATACGAATTTTCTTATAGTGTGTGAAAAGTTTACTAAAAATGTTGTGTGGACATTGTTCGGAAGAAAACGCGGATATTGTCATTGACATCATGTCCAAAGTTGGAGGACCTTGTTCATATTGCTATGAGGTAAATAAGACAGTAACGCATTTTATTGCAGAGGAAACTAACACACGATAAGCACTCATAAAATGGCCCATTTTCATTCTTATCTTAAGCAGGTTATCTTCAAGGCAAATCGTTCAGTTAAACTTTAATCAACGAGAATGAAAGTAAGTAAACTGGGTGAAGTGTTGGTAATAAATTCAAATTTTAAAATTAATAAAAGCCCTATGCGTTACCATTTTATAGATCATAAATGGACGGAAAGTATTGAAATTGTTTTAGAACTTGGGGGCTTGACCTGGAATAAGATTAATGGATCTAATAAATAACCTGTACTGTACTTATATTAGATATACTATATTTATTCCTACCTACCACTAGTTTTCCTTCTTTTTTGATAATTTAGTTTCAGCTTCTTTGAAAGTAGGTACCTACCTTATGTCGTTCTAAAGTTTCCAAGTAAGCTTTACTATACTGACATTTCTCCATGGAAGACTGTCAATTTAAGGAATACTTATCTTTAAGGCTCCCCTGAAATAGTTGGTGGAAACGGCCATAAAACTAGTAAATGTTTTTTGTTGAGCATAGTTACACTTTGCTGAGTACTTAGTTTATGAATTTATTTGATATTTTAATATCAGGAACAAAATTTTTCAAAAACAATCACTCATGATGTCATACAAACAAATTATTTTGCAAATTTCTCTTGGATAACAAGTCGTCGAAGGTTGAATCCAACCTTGAAATAATTAGACAGTCGGGATAGGTTTCTTTTGAAACCCATAAACAACCAATTTCTCACAACCGTCACCCAGTCAATGGGCGAGGAAGCTATTGTTTGCATTGTTTTTGGCCTCCAAATTTATTTTATGGGTGATGTAATTAACATATAATGACGGTAGGTAACAGGCACGAAAAAAATGGCTTCTGAATTAATAGAATGTGAAATTTTGAAAAGGTAGCAATTCCCAACTCAAATTAGATCAATAATTCATTGATCTTGGGATTCATCGTTTAATGAATAATGGTTAATTATTAATAATTGCACAACTGCAATGAAACTGACGACAGGAAAAACATCATTTCTGATACCTAATTGTTGCTTCGAGACAATAGATAAGTGTCTATAAAAAAGTTGATTCAATAGAGAGATATTTGATTAATTGGCTTTTTTTTTCCTTGAATGAACAATTAAAAGATTCTTCTGTTTTAATCTTATTTTTATGGTAGTTACACTTTCCTTTTAATCAGCTTCCTGAAAGATTTTCCTTTTATAGAATTTTCCTTTAAAAATATTTTAATTAAATTTTGAAGAAATTTCTCCTTTTAAAACCTATGCGATGCAGAAATCCCTATCTAATTCAATTATCCTTGCAATTGAAATAAAACACCGCATACAAAGTAGAACAATGGCTATTTATGTTAATTGAAGACATTGAGATTGCCCTATTTTTGCTCAAAATGTTATGCATTACTCAACTAAAAGAAAAGTAAAATTGAATCCTCTCAAAATAGTTTTTCAGACGTCAGCAATTATATTCCCTTCCGTTTCGAAACACAAGCAATTTACGTCAATCAATTTGTGAATGAACCACACTGTCTGGATGTTTCTGTAATGGTTTTAATCTAATAACAGTTTCAGTTACCCTGGCTGTCCTGTCCTAAGGGCGCACCTGAAACCTATCGATTTAATATAATAATATGTAAACTTAGCGTGTCGGGAATTTATGGAGGGTTCAATAATATAGTGTAATTTTTCTAATTGGTCGTTGATACAAAGAACTTTTCCAATAGATATATGATAAAATCAACTGGGTTCAAAAAAAGTTGATCATTATCTGTAAAAATCAGCATATTTTCGGTAAAAGCTTAGGGGTGGAGGGATATGAATTCTATCCCTATGTTGACCATAAATTGAATTCCAATTAGTTAATTAACTTTCTAGCTAAACAAGTCAGTAAAATTTCTCCCACGCGTCGTAAAATCGCTCTTGGTTAATTTTTTTTTTGCGCGATTCACCTTTAAACCACGTGAATGCCGCTTTACAGTCAACCGCCACCGTTTCGCTTTCCATCAGTCGCGTTTATGTTTCTTCCTTCGCGTCCCGTGTTTAAGTTTGAGCGTCCCGGCGTCAATTTTGTGTTAGTTTGGGTTAGTTGTGACAATAAAACGCGTTTTTAGGGGTTGAAGCCGATGAAAAATTTGGATTTATGAGCCTAGACTTTAGAGGTGCCTTTGAGTGCTTTTATCGAATTGTTTGTAATACTGCTTATACTTTTGATCTCTTTGCATTTGAACCCACAAAAGATTAGGGCCTTAAGCTGAGGTTTTTGAAACTTGTAGTACATGGAAACATGTTTTTGTATTTACAATCATATGCCTACATAGTTCAAGGGTACACCCATATTCACCAAATTTTATTCTTAAGTTTTCTTACCAATTTCTGTCAAAAAAATCAAAAGTGCTTATAGGTACCGTGAATGATTGTTGTGAATGGATCGACTTGAAACTTTTTGTGAATTATTCCAAACTTTCCTCTATCCATCATATAGGATTTCATTACATAAACGTATTACACATTATTAGTCTAGCCAATGAATCATTTCAATGAGATGTTGAATATTTTCAAAAAATCCTTCATGAAGTGACTTGCTTATTTTCAATACTTCATCTGCTCTATTCATTTTGCTGCTTCTGTTTTCTATTGTGTTTATGTCAGAAGGGAGTTCATCTAGACTCTAGACTGACTAGGCAGAGACCTCAGGGCCGTAGCTAGAGTCAAATTTGCGATAGGGCATGACAAATTTGACATAGGGCATACACTACTTGGCCCCCCTACAAGAGCCGCGAATAATAAAATATTGATCATTCTGTATCTTTATACAGTGGCTTATTTTTGTTCAGTCAAATTACAATGGGTAAAATTGTTTCCTATTACCGGCTCTCGTGAAAGATTTTCTATATTATCAAGAGACGGGGATAATAAAATATTGATCACCCCGTATCTTTACACAGCGGTGAAATTGTTTTCAATAACCAGCTTTCGTGGAAGATTTCCTACAAAAGCCAGAAATAATAAGGTCTATAAACCTAGCAGTCCCAAGGTGGAAAAAAACTTCGGGAACTATATAATAATTAGGTGCTTTTTAGGTGCCAATTAAGGCCTCTAATTAAAAATTAGGTGCTCCTTTACTTTTTGAGAAAATCAAAAAAAATTAAGGGACTGCTAGGTTTCTAAAAGCTAGCAGTCCCCTATAGTAGAAAATATTTTTTCAATTTTTTTCTTTGTATCAGAATAAGGTGCTTTTTAGGAGCTCCTAAATAGTCCAAGAAAAAATAGAATTGATTAATTATTACCTGAGTTACAGATTTTTTTTTTAATTATTAGGGGACTGCTGGCTTTACGTTTACTTGTTGGTGTGTCAGAATGGCAAAAAAACTCCGGGATTTATATAATAATTAGGTGCTTTTTAGGTGCTAATTAGGGCCTCTAATTAAAAATGAGGTGCTCTTCTAGTTTTTGAGAAAATCAAAAAAAAACTAAGGGATTGCTAGGTTTATGAAAGCTAGTAGTCCCCTATAGTAAAAAATATTTTTCCAAAATTTTCTTTTGTATCAGAATTAGGTGCTTTTTAGGTGCTCTTAAATAGTCCAAGACAAAATAGAATTGATTAATTATTAACAGATTACAGATTTTTTTCATTATTAGGAAATTGTTGGCTTCACTTTTACTTGGTGATGTGACAGAATAGAAAAACAATTTCGGGGTCTATATAATAATAATAATTAGGTGCTTTTTAGGTGCTTATTAGGGCTCGTAGTAGTAGTAGTAAATATGCTTTTTGTCCAACAATACAAAAATCTTATTGACAAAGCTAACCTAACTTAAATTAAATTTTACAACTAAACCTAGAAGCCAGCAAGTCACAATATCAATCAAATTAAAATTACCGTAGGCAATAATTTACAAAAATAATAAATACATTCATTTAACACAACATTTCTTGACATAGTTTTCAAAGACTATAGTGGACACAACAAAAAAAAAACCTTTATTTAGTAGGTATGTCAGTCAAATTAAGATAAATATTGGCTACTAATTGAAAATTAGGTGCTCCTTTAGTTTTTTAGTTAATAAAAAAAAAACAAAGGGACTGCTAGGTTAATGGAAACTAGCGGTCCCCTAAAGTAAAAAATATTTTTTCAAATTTTTCGTTTGTATCAGAATTAGGTGCTTTTTAGGTGCTCCTAAATAGTCGAAGAAAAAATTGAAGCGATTGATTATTAACTGAGTCACAGATTTTTTTTTCATATTCATAAACCTAGCAGTCCTTTAGTTTTTCTTGATTTTCTCAAAAACCAAAGGAGCACCTAATTTTCAATTAGAGGCCCTAAACAGTGTGTCCCACTTTTCATGGATACACCCCGATATCTCAGTTAATAAAAATGCGACTCTTTTCAAATTTTGGTGGTGATTTTATGTTATAAAAATGAACTATTTGACATAGTAAACCTTTTTGTTTACCAATGGCGTACGGTGTTGGGGGGTAAAAAGGGGTTGTATTTTTGGGAAAAAGATATTAGGGCCTATTTTATTTTTGTATCAGATTAAGAATCAGCATCCCCAAAAACCCCTTGATTCATATTTTCAAAATCTCAAGAGGTGATTCTAGCAACACAAAAAAATAATTGATTAATTTTAATTTACTTATTCTAATGAGCTGTTTATTTCGAATTGTGATAACCAATATTCTGAATAAAGGTATTTTCAACATTTCTAACAAAAAATGTTTAAAGTTTACATCAGTTTTGAAATTACCATAAAATACTTGAAAATTCTTGCTTTCGCTGAAAAGTTACTACAGATTCAAAAAGCATACCTGTGTTTTGTGTTATTCTTGAACACACTTATCAAAGAGTGCTTTGAAACAAAATTTTTATTTGAAAATTCGTCACTGTGTCCAAGCATTAAGCAGTGTTACTTAACTGTTAATACCATGGCACAAAATCGAAGAGTAGTTCTTACAATTGAAGAAAAAGTGGAAATTATCCGCTTATTTGGTACTGATGAAAGATCTACACGTCAGGTTGCTCAAATATTCAATCAAAGGCATCATGATCGAGCATCAATTTCTCATGCTACCGTTGCCAAAATCAAAAGATTGTTCGCGAGGACTGGGGCAGTTTTCAAAACGAGACCAAGAAGGTACAATTTAAATCAAAGACACTATCCAGACGACGAACGTATCTTGGCAGAATTTCGAAACGACCCAAATGGTAGTATAAGGGCAGTTCCGAGGATACTGAATTTACCGAAAAACAAAGTATGGAGGTGTTTGAAACGCAATAGGATTAGAGCATTTAAACCAAAATTTCTACATACTCTGTCAGATGGTGATTTTGAACGACGGTTTGAATTTTGCTTATGATTGCAAGGTAACTATCTTGACGACAGACTTTTTCTAAAGAACATATTGTTCACTGATGAAGCAACGTTTAAGACAAACGGTGTGGTATCTAGTCAAAATACCAGATTTTGTGGTATATGACAGTGAAAAAGTTAACGTGTGGTGTGGCATATGCAACGAACAAATTGTTGGCCCTTTTTTCCTGGATAAACTAACCGGCGTAAATTTTTAACATTTTTTAAAACATGATATTGATGATTTTCTCATGGAATTGCCTTTAGCGCAGATACGAAACTTACACTTTCAATTAGATGGTGCTCCCACACATAATTCTCTGAGAGTTAGGAATTTTTTAAATGAAAATTTGCCTCTGAACTGGATAGGTAGAAATAGCCCTTTAGAACCATGGCCCCCCAGATCGCCGGACATTACCCCTTGTGACTTTTTTCTCTGGGGTCACTTGAAAAACAAAGTGTATGCTACTCGGCCGCGAAATAGACAGCAACTTTGCGTTAGAATTAGGCAAGCGTGTCAGGAAATTACTCCTCAAACTTTAAGAAAAGTACATAGACGGTTGAGAAGAATTGTTGAAAAGTGTATCATCTTAGAAGGTAGTTATGTTGAAAATACAATAATCCAAAATAATATCATCTGTAATTTGGTTATAACAATTAGATATAAACAACTTATTAGAAAAAGTGAATAAAAATTAGCTTTTGAGATTTTGAAAATATGAATTAAGGGGTTTTTGGGGATGCTGATTCTTAATCTGATACAAAAAGTTATCCAAAATAAGCCCTAATGTCTTTTTTCCAAAAATACAACCCCTTTTTACCCCCCAACACCGCACGCCATTGGTAAACAAAAATGTTTACTATGGTAAATAGTTCATTTTTATAACATAAAATCACCACAAAAACTTGAAAAAAATCGCATTTTTAATAACTGAGATATCGGGGTGTATTAATGAAAAGTGGGACACATTGTAAAGATCCCGAAGTTTTTTTCCATTCTGATACACCAACAAGTAAACGAAAAGCTAGCAGTCCCCTAATAATTAAAAAAAAATCTGTAACTCAGTTAATAATTAATCAATTCTATTTTTTCTTTGACTATTTAGGAGCACCTAAAAAGCACATAATTCTGATACAAAGAAAAAATTTAAAAAAATTTTTTTACTAAAGGGGGCTTTTATAAACCTAGCAGTCCCTTAGTTTTTTTTGATTTTCTCAAAAACTAAAGGAGCACCTAATTATTATATAGTTCCTGAAGCATTTTTCCACCTTGGGACTGCTAGGTTTATAGACCTGAAATAATAAAATATTGATCATTCTGTATCTTTATACAGTGGCTTATTTTTGTTCAGCCAAATTACAGTGGGTAAAAATGTTTTCTATATCGGCTCTGGTGAAAGATTTTCTACATTAAGAGACAGGGATACTCAAATATTGATCACTGTGGATCTTTACACAGTGATAAAATTATTTTTGACCAGCAGCTTTCGTTGAAGATTTACTACAAGAGCCGGGAATAATAAAATTTTTATCACCCTGTATCTTTATACAGTGGCTTATTTTTGTTGAGTCAAATTCCAGTGGGTAAAATTGTTTTCTATTACCGGCTCTCGTGAAAGATTTTCTACATTAAGAGGCGGGGATAATAAAATATTGATCACCCCTTATCTTTACACAGTGGTGGAATAGTTTTCTATTACCGGCTCTCGTGAAAGATTTTCTACATTAAGAGCCAAGAATAATAAAATATTGATCACCCTGTATCTTTATACAGTCGCTTATTTTTGTTGAATCAAATTACAGTGGGTAATATTGTTTTCTATTACCGTATCTCGTGAAAGATTTTCTACATTAAGAGCCGGGAATAATAAAATATTGATCACTCTGTATCTTTATACAGTGGCTTATTTTTGTTGAATCAAATTACAGTGGGTAAAATTGTTTTCTATTACCGGCTCTCGTGGAAGATTTTCTACATTAAGATCCAGGGATAATCAAATATTAATCACCCTGTATCTTTACACAGTGGTAAAATTGTTTTTGATTACCAGCTTTCGTGGAAGATTTCCTACAAAAGCCGGGAATAATAAAATATTGATCACTCTGTATCTTTATACAGTGACTTATTTTTGTTGGGTCAAATTACCGTGGGTAAAATCGTTTTCTATTACCGGCTCTCGTGAAAGATTTTCTACATTAAGATCCAGGGATAATCAAATATTAATCACCCTGTATCTTTACACAGTGGGAAAATTATTTTTGATTACCAGCTTTCGTGGAAGATTTCCTACAAAATCCGGGAATAATAAAATATTGATCACATTGTATCTTTATACAGTGGCTTATTTTTGTTGGGTCAAATTACAGTGGGTAAATTTTTTTTCTATTACCGGCTCTCGTGAAAGATTTTCTACATTAAGATCCAGAGATAATCAAATATTAATCACCCTGTATCTTTATACAGTGGTAAAATTGTTTTTGATTACCAGCTTTCGTGGAAGATTTCCTATAAAAGCCGGGAATAATAAAATATTGATCACTCTGTATCTTTATATAGTGGATTATTTCTGTTGGGTCAAATTACAGTGAGTAAAATTGTTTTCTATTAGCGGCTCTCGTGAAAGACTTTCTACATTAGGATCCAGGGATAATCAAATATTAATCACCCTATATCTTTACACAGTGGTAAAATTGTTTTTGATTACCAGCTTTCGTGGAAGATTTCCTACAAGAGCCGGGAATAATAAAATATTGATCACCCTGTGGCAGTGGCGGCTCTTCCTTAGGTTTGCAGGTTTGCGCAACCCCCAAAACAAAACTTAAAAAACATGAAACAAAAATAGTAGAACTAAATTTTAGTACCTAATTATATTTAAAAAATAAATTATACCAAAATTTGGGACCTACATAATACGCAGTCAATTAATAAAATAATTTGACCAACTTCACCAAAATATCAATAACTGATAGGCCGCCGTCGAGTCGCTGGATTGCAGCTCCAAAGCAAACCGATCTATTATATGACTGCGCACATTTGGTTGCCTGTCTTTGCGTGGATTCGAAATCCGCTCCATAAGCTCCAGCAGGTTGCAAGCTAAGTGCAAACTTTGTTTATTTTTTTTGCTCGCAGCGCAGGTTAGGTTTGTTTTGTGAAGTTTTGTCGTGTGGGTGGTGAAAAAAAAGAATTCTGTTCAAAATTTAATTGCGGAGCCATTCTGTGGGCGTTCATCAACCGATAAGGCTGGAATAAAAATACTTTGAAGGCCTACTCCAAATTTAAAAATTGAACAAACTGTAACTAGCAAAAAAAGGACTTTCACCAGGACATTTATCCTGGACCTTCACGAAACACATGTATGATTGTACAATTGAAATTGCAACCCCCACATTTTTAATATACGAGCCGCCACTGCCCTGTGGATAATTTTTGTTGAGTCAAATTATGGGTAAACAAAATGGGGTAATGGCATGGCCGAAGGCAAATTTTTCAATAAATACCTAACATCTCTGGCAAGTAAACAAAATGGCGCTGATTTTCGTCCGCTTTCGAAACGAACAGCTTCCTCTGTGCAAACGTCAAACCGTCAAACGTCAAACGTTGCATACATTTAGGCGTCTTCGGAAACACTTATCCTCGCACTTATTCGATTTCAGGCCCATTCATTATCTAGTCTTAAATTTCGTAGAGAAACCTTAACCATCATCATTTGAAAGATAGGGCATTGCCCCCCAATGCCCCCCCTCCTGGCTACGGCCCTGGCCCCTGAGAGACCTTCCACATAGGATACCCAGTTGGTGAGTTTTGAGATTCTCGTCTGTACTGGGTGGTTTATTGCTGCCTCTAGTTCGAACCTTATTACTTGATCCATACATAATTCTTGTCTACATGTTTTGAGGACTTCTTCAACATATCATATCGCATCAAAAGCCTTGAATATTTCAAATTTACTGTATCTGATTGGCAGTCGTCTATTTCTCATTTTTATTCTATTGCTTATTTTTCGTCTAGAATTTGCTCCTTCTGTTCTTCTTGTATGTTTTCTTGTTCATCTTCACTATCTTCTATGATCTTTCTCCTTAACTCCTATTTTATTGCTCTTCTATATTCTCTTATAATTGTGTATTGCAATATTTCTGGTATTGACCTCTTTTGCCATTTGAATACAATTTTACCCCTTTTTGATGTGTTTCAAAATGGGATGGGTTTCCGTTGCTTGTGGTGAAACATATTCTAATCATCTAACTATAACTGTTTCAAATGCAAAAAACTCTTGAACTACGTCTTGTTCTTGTAAATCTGTTCCTGTGAAAGTCAATTGCGTCTAAATTCAATCAAAAATTCTTCAAGTTAATAGCGTCATGAAATTTCATTGACATTTTAACATTCTCCTTACAGTTATCTGGCGTGAAATGTGGATTAATGCTTGTTGTACAATATTTTCCACTTGTTCGCGAGGTTTAAGTAGCAAACATTCGTAACTTGATTGAGCAACTTAATCCCCAACAACAAGAATTGCGCTCGTCTAATCTGTACACCATAATTGCCCTTAAGCACTTTGAGATTGAAATCGATTCGTAGATCTGTTTCCTCATTTAAATTTTCAACGTTTCTACGTCTCAAGATCTAGAATATAATTTTCCTTATCTGCTTTAAATTTTCTTCAATATAAATCCACAAAATATTCACACTGTTTACTTTTCAATCAACCATTGAGTATTATAAGCCTCAAGAAATTAATTTGAATGCTGACACATCCAATTTTGTTTATGCATAATTGAACTTGGTTTATTTATGTCAACTCTGGATGAAAACCATTTGGTAAATTGATTTATCTTGTACCTAAATACTGAACAGATCAAAAGTATGACGAGAGAAGTTGTTGCTTTAGGAATCTAATATTTTTTTATCAAATGCCTAGCAAAGATAGTTCATCTGTAGCTTAAAGTGTAACTGAAAAATACTCAAAATTTTGTAAAGTTCTTTTTGGAATGGTGAATAATAACTCTCAATATGGCTTATGTCGTTTGGAGAGTTGTCATGAAGAAATATTCACGGATACGACTGGGTCTTGGTGGTCAACAGGTAAGGGACATTGATTTCATTAATCTATAAAGTAATTCTACGTACTCGAATTTCATAAATATTTTATTAGCTCCTGTATTTATTCAAATTAATTACACTTTCTTAGCTTTTGCGGTAAGAGTATTAAATAATGGACGATTAGAAAGGTATCACTTTACAAATGATTTTTTTCATTATAATATTTATGTAATCTATTACTCATGAGAATAAAGAACAGGATGTTTATAGTATATTATAATGGGAAATACTTTAATTGCGACAATAAATTAGGGTGCCAAACGGAATAATAATGACTATTTTTCCCACACACCTATGAAAACTTATAAAACATGCAAAAAAAATGAAAGGGTTTTAGTTCCTATTCCGCAACCAATATTGTGTTGATATTATATTTTAGCCCCTCTAAAATTTTGAAAATCGGATCATACAAAAATGGATTATCATGCAATCTGAAGTGGCACTTATGAAATGGCATATGCTTGATCTCAACAAATTAGCTTAAAGCTGCCACCACTCGTGTTCGATAGTTTTTAGTGTCCCTATGAACATACTAAAAGTCCCCGTCGCTGTGATTGGTGGAACATCCCTAAATCCAGCCCGCCATCTTGATTTTTCGTTCTTTTATCAAATTTGTACCAATATCTCGAACACTGTAAGGTTTATCAAAAATTATCAAGAGACAAAAAAGTTTCTAAATCTTGTTTTTCCTATAACTTTGGTATCGGAACGACACAGTTCAAAATATCATCGACACAGTGAAGCACACTTCGAGCACAATAAGTGGTTTCAATTTTGTTAAAAAATTCGAATGTGGAGGGCCTAACTTGACGGATTGCCACCTTGTGATTAATATGATTCCGGAAAACAATTACCGAATCGAATTGCTGGAACTGACTCACAAATAAACATAAAGAATGAAGCTGTAGGTACCACCATCATATTGTTATGACACGGTTATTGTTTGAGTCAAAGATTGTCGAGTTCAAGGGCAAATACCTTTAAGCCACCACAAAAGAATATTTCAATAAAATTTGCCATATAATTTATGGCCCATAAAGTCTCATTGGCAGGTTTGAAATTGGAAGTTATTGTATTGAGTTTATAGACTGAGAAAAAATTAAAATTCTATAGGATTTGTAATGGTCAATTAATGTTGTACAAGTGTTTAACTGTTCCTTTTTTAAGGCCGCTTTTTTCATCGGCAGTTATTGGATATTATTTTTCTGTGGTTCTCCGAAATGTGTAAACCTACTCAAATGCAATCAGTTATTGGTAGGAGAAGAATCATATCTTCGTTTTTGAACTAAGAGATAATCTTAGATTAAAAGCAAAGCTTAACTAACTATGGTATTGAAATTTTTCTGAAAAGTCATACTTTGTGACGCCATATGAAACTGTACGATACACGAAAAGTAGGTAAATAATGTAGAAATCTTCATAAAATTATTTTACTAAGTAGGGCGTAAATAACGACGCATCCCGCCATTAATGATAAGAAAACTACTATAATTAATAACTTTTTTAAATGCAATATTTGTAGGTTGTTATTTATTCATAGGTGTCACAATAAAATCAAACATAGTTAGGTACACACATGTACCTATTACAAAAGCCTATCCAAAAATCTCTCTCGCTCTCAAGGGTCTCACAATTAAGCAAAATACATAGAAAAATTGAAGATGAGATGGTGAAACAATGAAATAAGAATATTTCTCCTAATTATACGAACTTAATTAATTAATTAGGTTTGCAGTTGTTTTCACCCATCAGACAATTTACCGTTAGAGGTAAACTCATGAATTTATCGACATAAGAATTATTGTTAACTGTTTTAAAACTTTCTTTAGCAACAAATAATAATTGAGACGGTATATATTTTTTTTTGATTTCAATTACAAGTGGGTACCTTGCCTAATGTGTATAGAAACATTCTGTAATTCAATTAACACCTATTATTACTAAGACCTATAAGGTACAGACTACCATGAGGAATTATCAGTTAAGTAAGTGCTAATTACATTGTATAATATGTAAACGAGTCCATCAGGTATAGGTGCAGAAAAATAGGACATGGTTTTCTTAACGTTTACATCTTAATCGTTTTTTTAAATCATCTTTTTTTAATTCTTGTCTCAAATATATCTCACATAAACTTCCCAAGGAAAAAATACAGGCAGATATCTTTATGGTAACTATCAATATTCTTTACAATGGTCTGTTGTTTTCAAACCGGCCAACTAGATGACGCGGGTAAATGTATATTTCATGTGAGTTTAAGCTTTCGGCTTGTAGATGGCGACTCACGAACAAATTTATCGATAATTTGCAGGGTAGGACGAATATTGTTATGTAGTTGGAACATTTTGTCTTTTGTACCTACAACTTGCTGAAATTCTCGAGAATGCATCAGCTACTGTTTTTATTTCTAGGCCGATAAATGATATCATAGCTGTAACAAGCTAGTTCAAGTATTCATCTCATAATTTTTTAATTTTTAATTTTGCTCAAATGTTCAGTATCAAACATAAACGAAACTGCTTGCTGATCTGTCACAAGTTTGGAATTTCGTTCCATTAGATAATGTCTCCATTTTCTTAACGCTTCTACACATGCATACGCTTCTTTTTCTACAGATGAATGCTTTCTTTCTGATTCAGACAAGGTCCTTAAGAAAAAAGCTACAGGTTTTCCTGATTGGCTCAGAGTCGCGGCTGTACAGAATTCTGATGCATCAGTTTCCACAACTAAAGTTTCATATGTTCATTTATTGACCAAAGGAGTGAGTTTGCTATGTCTATTTTTATCCTTTCAAAATCCAGGATTTGATTTTCTGGTATAGGAAAATAGTTATAGATTTTGTTTGAAAAATTCTGTATTCATTTAGGATAATGGATGGGAGAACATTCCTAGTACTCTCTGAAGTTGACTTATGCTCTTGGATACAGGTAAGTTCAAAAGTGGCGAAAGTCTGTCCGGATTGGGTTTCATAGATCTGTTTTCTATAGTGTAGCCTAAGATATTGATTGATTTTTGAGCATATGAACATTTATTTTGATTCAGTGTAAGTCTACGTTTTCTGACAGCTTCTTGAAATTTCTTCAAATTTTGATCATGATTATCTTGATTTTCGCCACACACGGTTACATCATCCAAATAAGCATAAACGCCTGTCAATTTTTCTTCTGAAATTATTAAGTCAATTACCCTTTGAAAGCAAGCAACTCCATTCGTTAAACCAAAAGGTATTCTTCGGAACTGATACAACTTACCAGCAGCTTCGAAAGCAGTGTATGGTTTATCCTGTTATTTGATGGGAATCTGATGATAGCCACTTTTCAAGTCAATTGTGCTAAAGACTTCATATTTCGAAATCTTATTGAGTAATGCTTCAATTTTTGGCGTCTATTAGAGTAACTTTGTTGATGGTCGGTGAATAATCCATACACATACGTCATTTGCGATTTTCATTGTGAGTGACTAAAACTTGAGCTCGCCATGGAGAATTGCTTTCTTCAATAATATTTTCTTCCAAAAGATTCTTGATTTCCTTCTTTATAAATTGTTCGTCCTCAGCTGAGTGTCTGCGTGATTTGGTCATGATAGTTCTACAATTTGTAGTGAGGTTTGAGAATAAGGATGACGGTTCAACTTTTGCTTTCATCAAACAGCAAATTGATAAGGAGGTTTGTCTTCTCCAAATTGAACTTTCATGATATTATGACCAATTACAAGATCAGCACACAAATTAGAAAGTGCAGATATTTTGTAATTCCTGTATGTTGACTCCAATAAATCGATGTCGACTGAGCAGTAATCTTTAATAGGAGAAAAACAAGTTCAAGTCGCCATTAAAACTTGACCTTGGCTAGGATTGATTTTGATACTATGAGGAATGGCAAAATTATAATCCAGGAAACTGTCGGAACTTCCAGTATCTATTAGAGCATGAGCGCTACTGCAGTTTATTTTTGCTTCAAGAATTGTTTTTGATAAGCGTGGATGAACTGTTGAAGCAGAAGTCATCACATAAGTGAAGATCGAGGTGGAGGCAGAAGTAGGTTCTGATTTCAAATGTTTAGACTTTAAACAAACCCTAATTTTTGACAGTTTTGGCACGTTGTGCTTCGAGCAGGACATTGATTTCTATGATGTCTCGGATTTCCGCAAAAATAGCAGTTCACTACAGATGCAGTAGCGGCAGAAGATGGTAATTAATTTCTTATTTCGGGACAATAAGACGAAGAACTTGGTGAAAGATATTGTTGTGTTTGCTTCTTGGCCTCTTCCAAAGTACGCGATTTGTTCATAGAAAATACAAACCTGTTGATAGATAGATGGTAGATATACCTAGAATACCAACCAAGTCCCCTCGAATTCTCCATAATAAAAATTGTCTAGTCAGATCAGGGATGCTATTTCTAGTACAATTGCACTAGATCTAGCACAATCAGGTTTCACCTTGTACGCTAGTACCTCTCTCATAAATCTAGTACAATTTGGATTACGAGTCGAGTGTCGCTCTTCGCTCTGTACCGTACCCGAGTTCTGCACTCCACTCTCTACTTATGGGTTGTTGGGTTGGGTTATCTGATGTGTCAATTGTGTCATACTTCCCCATTGAGGTAGAATAATAGGGAGACGCAGTCAGCATTTGAATAGGGAATTTTCATATTTCTCAATTTTTTTTTTTAGATACTTCTAGTGATCACATATTACATAGTTTAATTTTATTCCATTTCAATTTATACAATGTACGAAAAAAAAATTATTGGAATTCAAATCAAAAACTTTGGCGCGGAAACGCGAGGTTTCAATATGACAGCACTTGTGAAGTCAAGATTTCGTAAACAACAAATGCAGCAAACGAACTCCTGCTGACGCAGGGCTATTTTTGTGTTATTTATAAGTGGGGAAGCTTTCTTTTTGTGAAAATTGTCGCAATAGATGGAAGATATTGTATAGAACTACTTTTGTAAATTTTATTTCACTTGCAAGTTTCCTTTTGACAAGTTTGTTTACAGAATCGTGACGTCAAAAAAGGTAGGCATTATGGAAGCATTTTTTTGGCGGGAAATTTTTTATTTCAAATTTAGTATTATTTATGGTGTAACAAGGGCGGTGTCAGTTAAATAAAAACTGGTCATATGGATATTGTACAGTATGAACTATCGATTTAAATGAAATTTGGAAAATTTTATTTTACTTGCAAGTTCCCTATAGTAGAATAAAAACGGTATCGGTGGGCGTGGCTGAAGACACTAACAATATGGCTACTCACACAGGGCCGAACTAAATAAATTCTTTATAATTTTTGCCTAAAAACGTAAACAAATCTACATTACCTACGCCAAGAAAGAAGAAGTTGCTACAGAAACTTCAACATACCAAAACAGAAGATCCTCCTAAAACCCAAAATAGAAATTCTGCGCTTCAAAAATTTGTCGCATTTAAAACATCTTCTGATGGAAAATGCGGCCCTGATGCATTACGTCGCGTTGCTTGTGACAGACTTTCAGACAGAAGAACACTGGGACCACTGGGTACACGTTTGTCTCGTCATTTCGCCTCCTTATTATTCTACCTCAATAATGTACTTCCCTAACTCCTTCTCCATCAATGAACTAAACTAACTAAACAAACATACTGGAAAGGCGGCTGCATAATTGTTTCTACACGAACACGAGGGTTTGTGCCAGGAAAGAAAACAAACAAGAGGGATTTGCATCTCTGTCTGCACTATTAGGCAATTCAATCCATCTGTCAAAACGGAAAATTCAATATGACGTGGCAGCCAGCAAGTTAGTTTTGAAAAGAGAGGATTTCGAGCGTTTGACCGGTCGGTTAAATTTGATAGATAAACATTGAAGTAAACGTCATTTATGTACCAATTGGTCTTGAATGACGCAAAATGCGTTGCTCACCTGTCAAAGTTACCGGTTGGTCAATCGCTTGAAAACCCCTTATGTGTCTTCATGCATATTTCAATTGACCTTTTGTTTAGACGCCATATTGCGGTGCGCGAACATAGTTGCCAACAGTAGAAAAAAAAATTACTAGCGTTCTGTCAACTTTAAAATCTAAAGTTAGTGAATAAATTACATTTAAAATTTAAATTTGCCGCCTATTACGAATGTTTTTGGAAAGAAAAGCCATCAATTTTAGCTTGTATTAGGCACAATAGAAATAATAAAATATCTAATTGACAGCCCGCTAGTAATTTTTGGTTTTCTTGTTTTGGCTACTATGTTCGCGCACCGCAATATGGCGTCGAAACAAAAGGTCAATTATTTTGCTTCGAGTTTTGCTTGCAGCTTTGATTTTGATTATTCAATAAAATATTTGTTCACTAGGTACGAAAACTATTAAGTCGCGCAGAAACTAGATATTTTTTCGTGTTTTTTAATCCATGTATGGCCGCCACGCCATCTTGAATGTCACGTGGTTTGGATTGCCTAATGGCAGCTATTGAGACTGTTTGAAGTGTTTGGATCATTGAGGTTAGGAACATGAAGAAGCTCTTCTTCCTTTAACATCTACGGCAATGAGTGCGAGCGAGACAATAATCCTTCCGAATTGCTGGGTTGCATATATCAAAATATGGCACACTAGCATAAAGTAGTACGCCCGTTCCAGAGTGTTTGTTTAGTTCAATGCTCCCCATCAAATTCTAGGTCTACGAGTGACATCACTATCAGCAGAAAATAGCGATGACGTCACCAGCAGACCTCGATCGAATGCTTGCGATTCAGACTATGTTAGTGACTTCATTTTTTCGTCGATTTTGAATGTAGAAAAGGTGATTTTTGGTCTGTTCTCACAGAGCAAATTAGGTGGTCTTGATCCTTGCGTATCCTAGAATTTGATGGTGGGGGAGTTTTCTATTCTGTGACTTGACGTGTGTCATGTATCGGAGGTTATTCGGTTATTCAGCGGATCATGGTAATCGGTAGTCGATTTATAATAAATATGTAGAAATTCATTTATTTCTATCATTGAGGGCCGGTTTCCCAATAGCAAGTCACCCTCAGGTTAAAGGGGGTGTGACCCAAAAATTAAAGTTTTAGAGCCAAAAAATCTAAGAATAAATATCTAAACCGCAACTTGCTACGATAGTCCGTTTTCGAGTTACGGCGGTTTGAAGTTACAATTAGGCGTTTGTGACGTCACACTGGATTATCAGGGATAGTATTACCACGTGTAAGAATCTTCCAAAACAAAAGACAATCATCTCCTAAAGCGAATTGTAACCACTCAAAGTATAGGGTACGGTTCCCTGACAACTAAACGAACAGAAGACTGTGATTTCGGCGGTTGTGACATCTTAAGCACCTGCATAATTTATCTTCACAAGGAATTTTCTCGGAGACTATTTTGAATATAGGACTGCGGTTTTCACGAGAGATCTTAGAATTTTTTTCTTGATTTAAATAGCTTGAGTCGTTTTTTAAGGTCACACCCCCTTCAAGGATAACTCTAGGTAAACATTGCAACTGGACACGTTTACCCTGGAGTTAAAACCAACCCGCAGGTGACTCGCTATTGAGAAACCGACCCTAAAACAAGTGATATTTACCCCCATTTAGCAGAGCTTACATTTGTATTCAAATTTCAAAATTTGACGCGCTGCAGCTAGTACACAATATCGTCAATCTAGGACAATTATTCCCTACTTTCTGGTACAATTTTTTTAGCGCTGATAGCATCCCTGAGTCAGATAGAGTCCTGCTTTCAAATACTGTTCTATGTTCTATCAAAGGGTCAAATTTATTAGAACGCACATGAAAAAAATCATTAAGTTGGCTGTAGCATACCGATTTATTTAAAAAAAAAATATGAGCCTATTTTTAGAAACCTGGGTGCTAATGACGGAGCCCTTTCTACCTGTTGGCAAATCTGAGGAAGTTTTAAGGGAATCTGGGGAAGTTCAGAGGAATTCAAAGAAGTATGAAGTTTTAATTGAAGAAATTCAAGGAAAACAGAGGAAGTTCAAACAAGTGCCAATGAAGTATGGTCTTTCATCTTATATTTTTGTTCCCTCTCTTCTTCTTAGACTTCTGTATGTCGCCTAGTTCATCTTTGCCTTCTTCTTCTATACGTTAATTTCTTTGTTGTATTTAATGCTCGTAGTTCTTACCTATACTTATGGAAATGCATGGGAAGTAAGAAAAGTTTTAGCGAATCTTGTCGAAATCTCAGGGCGTTGCTGGCAATGAAAACGCGGACTTCTTTGCCAGGCAAGGATCAGAATGGCAGTTTATGGGCCTTGAACCCATAATCGGAATATCAAAAACCTTGATACTCGGCTTCTTGGACAAGTGGATTCGGGAGGAACACAAAAATCATTGGTATCAAATACCGAGACAACACCATAGTAAGGCAATGGTAAACTATCCTACGCCAAGATTAGCCTCTGAGATCCTAAAGCTCACGAGGAACCAGATCAGAATTGTGACGGGACTCTTAACCGGTCACTATACACTGAGGAAACACCTACACAAGATGGAAATCTACCAAGATGAACCCGTCTGTAGATTGTGCAAAGAGGACGAAGAATCGGCGTCTCACATCTTATTGGAGTACACTGCACTCGCTTACTGGAAAACCCGACACCTCTTGGAGGAGAAATCTGTCCACCAGGAGGGTTCCTTGAAGTCGCCAATAGAGAGGCTACTGCACCTGGCGACGGTGTCAAACCTATTTTAGCAAAAATTCACACAGCAAGGGATACAATGAGCTAACTAGCTGCAGTGTCAGGGAATCACTATACCTTGCCATGCTGCCGTTGATCAAATCAATCAATCGACCAATTAATCAATGAAACCATGCTGCAGCTGCACAGCAGAAGATGGAACAATTGCAATGACTGTGATAACATTGTGACCGTATGTAAAGATATAGAGGAAACCAGAAAATTATAACTGGATAAAAGCACCTCAGTATAGGGACAATCACAGGACACTGTGAAGTCGGAACAACGCTCTATAAGTGAAGCCTCGGGGCTTGAATTATGTCAAGAATGCTTTGAGGAGGATAAAACAGTAGAGCACATACTATGTCACTGCCGAACCCTGGAGAAGGAACACCACCTGTAGAAAAATTTACTGGAGGAACTTGTAAGACGCAGGAAAAGTAAGGACAATGGCAATACTGAACTCCGTAAAAACCACTGGTACTTAACGAAGAACAGTTCAAGATTTGGGAGGGCACCACCCTGACGAAAGGAACACAATGGGAGTGCAAGCCTCTACAGTTCTAGAACAAACCCTTTAAAATCTACCTTAGGTAGTTAAGTAAGAGCAGACAAGAACAGATTTTCTTGGAATTTTTATTGCTGTTTATAATTATCTATTCAAAACCCTTTTCTCAAGCAATTTTTTTTCTATGTTTGGCAACGATGTTTAGCGGCGGAATGCATAGGGCGCCTTTTTCTTATACTTACAGACGAATGAATGGAAAAAGGGAAACGTAACAAGTTCGGGGTTAATGGAGTGTGCGTTAAATGTTCTGGGGAACCAAAATGTCTATCAAAAGTCTCTTTGGAAAAGAAAACCATCAATTTTATATAAAAATAGTTTCTATTCATTCGCAGTTCATGGACCTGTAGCGATTAGTGGAAATTTCATTGAATTTTAAAAGATGATGAGTTTTGTAGCTGACTCAAGTAGGACTAGATTCGACGTTATGTTCAGTAGAAAACTGAGTCGCCTCTTGCCTTTCCAGTCAATGCACGACCTTTATCCTACATTAGATTTCTATGGTCGCCTGTATCCAAAGTTTTAAGCATCAGATAACCGAACATAATACGCCAATACTTATGTATATCAATAAAAATATTCGAAAAATCTCAATAAAAAAAATTTAATTCGCCAAAGGGATAGAAACAAAACGATTTTTACCAGACACTGTTTTTTCCATAATTTTTATTATTTCTGTATCCTCAATACCAAAAGTCGTCCATTAACCTCATTAATTTATATCAGATGTTTCAAACTCATAAATACTTATAGCTATAGACAGACACAGCTCATGCAGAGAAAATTAGAAAATCATGCGAAGGCATCAAATACCACATAAAAGGATACGCCGGCGTTATTTTCACACGCTGGATTTGTATGCCAATATAAGAAGTGTACTTACATGTTAAAAGATAAGAAACTGCAAGTTTGGTGATCATACAGGCGTGACTTGCGGGGCGAAGAGTCAGGAAGAAGACCAAAGGCTGACTGATTTATTTTAAAAATCTTACGTAAGAATATACAGAGTGAAATTAGGTAAATATGTAAATTTAGCTTATCATCCTCGACCTATAACAAGAAGACCATGGTCGCCTGTGGCGAATTGCAAGTAGTTTAAATCTGTCGGTTATCTTTACCACAAAAATTCAGGGCACATTGTTGTCATTAGCGATAACCGACATGTCATGGGAAAAACAACAATATACAGAATATTTTGCAATAAACCCAACATCGATCGGTTGCTTGGGTGTTGCAAAAAGACCGCCGCCGGAGTGCACCACACCTTCGTCACATAGATAAATACCCTCTGACATGACACGGCTTACGTCAGAATCGTATCGGCACTAACTACAAAGGAGGTTTAGTTATTATTAGTAATAGGATATGATTAAATTTATTGTGATTATGACGCCTTATAGGATTTTATCCGATATCTTTTGGTTTATAACCAATAGGATATATGGGCTTAACCTGTAGAATTATGTCTTGCAACAATGATCCGGCTTTGGGGCAATCGCTACCTAGAAATAAGAAGCTTTTCTCAAAATAATTGCATCAACTTTAATTGAAAAGCAATTAATTATTTTCAAAGTATCAATCAATCAAATCGTGCATAATTATAAGAAGGTTTCGAAAAACATCAATCTCCAATCATAATTACCAACATGGTACACCCATAATCTAAAACCAAGCAAATTCCTCGATACTTTTACATAATAAGGCGGTAAATAATTAATTTTCTATGTCCTCCTGTAAATCATCTTTCAATTATGTTAAACTATCCGGCAAAATGTTGCGGCAGCAACTTAGGAGGTGAGTAAGTCACTCGGAAGAATGGAATGACTTTCACCTTCACCGTGCGAAGAAATATAATATGTGAGTATATGGGAGTGTCGCTGACATAGGGTCAAAATATTAGAGTTGATCCGTTCCTATAATTACCTAGGATTTTGATGGAATCAAAAGCAATTTATTAGACGTTTTTCCAAGGTTTAATGTTTCCAGGTCAACAAATTTAAAAAAGTCGTAATGTGCTTTGGTCGCTGTTCTCTTACCTTGTTGCTTTTAATTAAACCAATACATACATAGATTCCTGACTCGATAGACCATTTTGCGCATGTTGAATTCGTTTCGGTTGCCTATTGACTGCATACAGCTATCATTCAACGTATTAGCTTTTAGTTGTAAGACGTTAAATTCCGGCGGATCTATCTATGGCGCTGTCAATCATAATTCACTTTTTCAATAGTCTATATATAGACATTTTTACTGATGTGAACTTGGCAGCTAAAAGTTAGCAGCCAAACTGCCGAAAATTGCCGATTGATCAGTGGCATCAGTTTTTTTAAAATTTATTTTATGTTTTAACTTTCCATAATAGTTATCTATGTATCAAGGGAATTATGAGGGTGTTTATATCCCAGAGCAAAGTTTGTGTCCCGAGGACCTTTGGCCCGAGGAACACCAGTTGCCCGTGCTACTGTCTATAACTTCCAGTACCATTTGTGCACGAGACTAGAGTGGATATGCCAATATTTTTACAATGACTTATTTTTGATTAATTGCAATTAGGTATTAGTTTTATTACTCCTTTTAAGTACCCTCAGAGCAATTTGCAAGACAGGTAAACCATTACATCAGTGAAATTTTTCTGTGCTCAAAATTCAATCTTAGATTAGTTGAGATTGCACTTAAATAAATCAAATAAGAAATGGTTCAAATCTATGAGACCCCAGAGATTCTACTCGAACGGGGGATTTGATGTTCATTAATCACGTAACTAACCCTTTTCAAAACGTTGCATATTCACTAGGTGTTTTTTGGCTTTTTGTTAATTACATTTTCGATCGTGACTTGCTAATCTAAACTGCCGAACAAAACCTCCCAAAGACAAAGTGTGACTTTAGAAGGTCTATAAACCTAGCAGTCCCAAGGTGGAAAAAAACTTCGGGAACTATATAATAATTAGGTGCTTTTTAGGTGCTAATTAGGGCCTCTAATTAAAAATTAGGTGCTACTCTAGTTTTTGAGAAAATCAAAAAAAACTAAAGGATTGCTTGGTTTATGAAAGCTAGTAGTCCCCTATAGTGAAAAATATTTTTCCAAAAATTTCTTTTGTATCAGAATTAGGTGCTGTTTAGGTGCTCCTAAATAGTCAAAGAAAAAATAGAATTGATTAATTATTAACTAAGCTACAGATTTTTTTTTAATTATTAGGGAACTGCTGGCTTTACGTCTACTTGTTGGTGTGTCAAAATTGCAAAAAAACTTCGGGATCTATATAATAATTAGGTGCTTTTTAGGTGCTAATTAGGGCCTCTAATTAAAAATTAGGTGCTCCCCTAGTTTTTGAGAAAATCAAAAAAACAAACCGTACCTTAAGGTTTTCGGCAGAAAATAAAGAAAACTCAAAGCCTCGTACTTTAAATCGGTTTTCCTGATCGGAAAAGCAGAAAATTCAAAGAAAAACATTGAAAAATGACATTCCAAAGCCTACTTGATGAAACTTAAGTTTTTGTTACTTACCCCGTTGGAAAACTCGAAATTTTTGATACAAAATGAAGGAAACTCAAAGCCTCGTACTTTAAGTCGATTTTCCCGATCGAAAACAGCCAGGAAAAGTGGAAAATTCGAGGAAAAACTGGATAACAAACACGTCAAATGAAAATCGCCAACTGTCAAAAATGACAAATGATATTTATTACAAGGCCTCCTTGATTGAAGTTAGCCACAAGCGGTGTTGCCACATCAAAAGCATTTTAAATGGGATTTTGCTAATTATGGCATTTAAAAGTGGAAATTTTTGCTAGAAAATGAAGAAAACTCAAAGCCTCGTATGTTAAATCGCTTTTTTCCATTAAAAATCCCCGGAATAGTCGAAAATTCGAGGAAAAACTGGCAAAAAATCACAAGACGTCACTTCAAAATGGCCGACTAAAAGCAACATTGCCACATTACATCTCGGAAAACAAAAATAACATTTTAAATGAGTTTTTTGTTTAAAATTCAATTAAAAATTTTTAAATAATTATTAAATAATGAATATAATAGGTAATTAAAATTCCCTAGACAAAGCATCGGAAACTTGTTTTTAGTTTAATTTCAATGAAAATGACATTACAAGGTTTACTTGTTGATTATAGTGAGTAAGACAAAAACAACGATAAAGTAGTATGTATATGTTTGCAAAAACCACAGTTTTCTGAAAAAAGTAAAAATCTTAAGAAAACCCAATAGAAAACCAACATTCCAAAGTCAACTTGATAAAACTAATATTCTCGGCTCTTTGATTGGGTGCTAAAAATCGCATTTTGAATATTCCCGGTTTTTGATTGGCTCTAAATTATCCAATAGAATTATAGACTCTGACCCTTCGGGCTCTCGTATAACTCCGGCCTTTCGGGCTCGCGTATAACTCCGGCCCTTCGGGCTCGCATATAATTAACAGTTTTCCCGATCGAAACCGGCCTGGAAAAGTGGAAAATTCGGGGAGAAACTGGATAAAAACACTCGAAAATGGCCGACTGTCTAAAATGCCAAATGACATTATATTACAAGACCTACTTGATCAAAAGCGACGTTGCCATAGTTACAATCTCAAACATAATGTTTTTCCAGATTTTAGTGAGTAAAACAAAGAAGATAAGGTAGGATACATTAGTAGAAAACCAAAAGCGATTATAAATGAGTAAGATAAAGAGCGAGATAAAGTAGGAAACAATTTGAATGATCAGTTGGTCGAGCCAAACTATCATCAGAGTAAATTTTCGATTGTTCCCGGTTCAAACACTTGGAATAATAACTCAATTTTTTTTTGACAACTGACAAGCCTACATACAATATTAGATATGACTTTTGACAATTGACGAGTTAATTTTCAGGACCACCTACGATTGTTATGACTTTTTTTGTCAATTGACAGCCTTGTGATTCAGATCGTGACCTACAAAGGCAACGTTGCCACATTTTAATGGTAATTTTGGAGCATTTAATTGTAAATGTAAAACGTTGACAAGTGGTAATTGACATCAAGAAACGATTGTTAAGATGTTGTAGGCTGATTGAAATGTCTAACTTTTGGCAACACTGTAACACAAGAGGATTGAAATGGCGTTTTTTTTTTAAATCATGAGCCCGAAGAGCGCGAGTGTTTTCAGTCTTGAGCCCACAGGGCAACAAAGAAACGCCATTTTGTATCGAGTTTTAAAGAAAACAAGGCCTACTTTGAAACGTCAATTTTTTAACATTTGTTGTATCATAAGCAGTATTGCCATATTGTTTTTTTTTTTTTTAATCTCCAGCCTTAATGGCCGGTGTTGTTTTAATTACGTTACGAGCCCAAAGGGCCGACGTTATACAAGCCCCAAGGGCCGGAGTTATATGAGTCCGTTCATTGTCAACTGATTTTAATACTCTGGCCCTCCGGGCTCGTAGTCTTTGAAACAAAAAGACACTATTTTGTATCGACTGTCAAAGAAAACAAGGCCTACTTTGAAACGTCAATTTTTTGACGTTTGTTGTATAGTAAGCAGTATTGCCATATGTTTTTTTTTCAAATTTCGAACCTGAAAGGCCGGTGTTATTTTAATTACATTACAAGCCCGAAGGGCCGGAGTTATACGAGTCCGTACATTGTCAACTGATGTTAATACTCCGGCCCTTCGGGATCGTAATCCTTGAAACAAAAATACGCCATTGCTTTGTTTCCTTAAAGCGACAGGTACCTCATACCATCTTTCAAATCCTGGATATGAAGATTGTTCCCAGAATGGAGATGAAATACCTATCCATAGACTCCAAACTGAAGTTCCTGATTCACCTATAGAAAACCGCGACACAAGCCAGCAGCCAGCACCGCGATGATGGCACTAGGGAGGCTGATGCCCAACATTGATGGCCCAAGGGCAAGCAAGAGAAGATTGCTGTGCTCAGTGGGGAGATCTATTCTGCTGTACGCTGCTTTAGTGTGGGGATCCGCAATGTCGACGGATAACAATTGGGCCATCTATGAGAGGGTACAGAAACAGGCCGCAATCCGAATCACCAGCAGCTATCGTACTGTTTCAACAGACGCTTTGCTAGTGAACGCGAAATTGCCTCCTATAGACCACCTGATGGAGGAGGCGGTACAGGCCTCAAAGGCGAACCCGCAGGAGATAACAAACGCTCGCAAAGTGGTACGAGACATCACGAGGACTAAATGGCAGAAGAGGTGGGAAGTTAGCAAAAAGGGCAGGTGGATAGCCAGGTTGATTTCGGACATAGGGACATGGATTGACAGGAAGCACAATGAAACAAACTACTATGTAACCCAGTTTTTGTCTGGTCATGAGTGCTACAGAGATTATACCCTCAAAATAGGTAAAACACCCGACAATGAGTGCTCTTATTGTGGAGAGTGTGATACCGCGGAGCATACCTTCTTTTCATGCAGGCGGTGGATGGAGCAAAGGGAAAAGTGTTTCAACTCCATCGGAATAATTCTCACTCCAGAGAACACCATAAGAGAAATAGTTCGAGGTTTGCCTTGGGTGTTAATAGCTGGGGTTTTGCACTAATAGGTTCGAAGCCTACTGATGCGCCTCCAGATTTTTCGCTACCAGATGAAGATGAGTTTTGCTGGGCCTCAGTGTCCATTGGTGGCGTGGTTTTGGTTGGTTGTTTTCTTCTGTGTATTCCATAGTTGGTCCCACGAGTATTGACTTTTTATGAGGTCCGCCCGGTGGTCCGGGTGAGGCTTATTACTCTGGGAGTTCGCCCGGTAGCCCAGAGGTTCCACGAAGGACATCTGTTTAGAGCACCGATGACACTCATTCCTTCGCACGGGTCACTTGACACCTTGGATTAAGTCCCATTAGCCACCTAGGCGTTTTCAGCCTAGACATTACCAGCCGAAAATGGACTTTTAACGGCATGGTTTTGTCTACTGAGTCCATCCTTTCCAGGAATCCAGCTTAGTCCAACATTAGATACTGTTCCTGATCCAGGACAGCGCTTCCCGGTAGCTTATCACTATTTTTGATTTCACTGTATGTGATTCTGCCAGTCTCAGCGTTGCTTTGCTATCCACGGTGACATTGCACATCGCATCGTCCTTCCTTAGCAAAAGCCTAGCTGCTTTTTCAATCGAAATTATTTCGTGCAATCATCCCTGAGTTTGTATGACTCTTGAATGTTTAGTGCTTCTGAGTATATTTCCGGCTTCTGTGACGGTTTTTGTTTTTGCGGCATCTGGGAAGATTATTATAAGTGATTCTCCCTATGTAAAGAGGTTTGAACCCAGTCTTCTCTTTGAGGCACAGTGAATAGTAACCAATCACGTTTGTATCCAGATTTTTCGTTCCTATCCTCGCTTGTCGGAAAATGGCTAAATTTGACAACGCCCATATCGTCGATAACAAAGCGTCGCGGCGCCCCAGCCTTCGTCAAAGCCTAAGGATGCACCGAAACGCGTGGCTGGTATTTCCCGAATTCTGGCTCACGGAAATATCGAATTCGAATTTTCCCCAATAAATTTTCTACCTCACGCGGCGCGGTGGTGTTCCGGTTATTACAGTGACTGGTTGATTCTGGTAGATTTCCAATAAATGTGGAGCACGACGAAAAAGGCAAGAATTTTTGTTTATGTCTTGTATAACATTGTTTTTTTTACACTTAATTGTAATTGTACATAACTTGTAGTGTAGATATTAGTTACATATTCAAATAATTAAGCCCAAATTCTAGAATGGAGTAAATTAGATTTTTAATAAACCAATTTACTTCTGGTCTGTAACCTACAACATCAACATTTTCTGCACTATTCACCTGGGAGTCTCTCCAATACATGAAATGTTAAAAGAAGCCCGCTCGTAAAGCTATAAAATCATTGACATAGCCTGTATAAAGTCGGATTTTCACGTCTCGAGTTTCGTACACCAACCAGTTGTGAATAAAAGATGGAAAATAGAGAGTCTTTTTTGCTTGAAATGGAAAACAAAGCTCCGTTGCTGATATAGGTGCAAAAATCGCAAAAGCCTATAAGCTTACTGACTTGTATATTGTATATTATAGGCTTGTAATAATAGTTTTACTTATCGTCATGACTTGCCATTTTGGCCCTGTAGGTACATCTAAGTATAATATCCGATCGCATTTCCCAGCATGACTCTCCGAAAAGAATACAACGAACAATCATAACCCTAATTGGGCGTAGTGTAATTAGTACTTTTTAGATTTTTATTTTGATTTTTACCGCCATTGACGTCCATCTTCTCAAGGACGACGATGAAAAGTGATTATGTATTAACGAAGAAGAGGCCGTGCCATAACTGATGATGGTTATACAATGTTAGTAGTAGACAATGATGAACCACATCTATTGAATTTTAGCATGTGTAAAGTGTCCACTGCATGGCTCTCCCACTTAAGGGAATTAATAAAATAATCGAATGCATATTGGGGTTCGATAAAATGGAGAATATCTGAATCGAGGGTGCGTGCCAGGAGGGTGTGTTGCCATGCATATTAAGTAAAAAGGAGGCAAATTTCCTTCTTAAATCGATCTGTTAAAAATATGGTAATGCAAAGGAAAAATTCAAATCTAGTCTTTTATGTAAGAAAATTATTACTTTCATTCCAAAAAGCCACAGTAATTTCCCAAGCCTGAGTGATTTCATCGTCTATCTTGGGTATAATTACGCTCCCTCTGTTCTATCCATCTAGTCCCCTATTAATTGGGTAATGAACTGGAAAATGCCATCGGTCAGTAGCCTTAGTGCCTGGTATTTGTGAGTCTTTGTTGGGATTAATAAAAATCTACTCTTCTTGAAATCATATTAGCATTACCTGTGTCAATAGAGTTTCAAACATTTGAACAGCTGCTTTTAAGACGAGAATTTTTGAAGTTAGAGTAAAAGTAGGATTGAAGAACATGTTTTAAAGGCTCTCATGCAGCATTTTAGCTGTCAATTTTCTTCTCGATCTTAAATTCTTTCATATCTGATATATCTTCTGAGCTTTCCATATTGCTTTGTGTCACCACATGGAAGCTTATTCCACGGATGAAGAGATTGTGTTCTCGTTAATTTCTTTTCTTCCATCTTCATATGAATAGAGTGTCCCACCGAGTTTCGATTTTGGATATCACACACCTTTATTTCCTCTTCCAAGATTCTTTTTGTAAATGCTTCATCCTTGTTTTTCTTTTTTAAAATTGTCTGTATTTTTCTTTATTCCATTAAATTTCGTTTCCCATTCCTTCTTTCCTACCTTATCAATTGTTTCAACGGTCATCCTTCCTTCATTTTTGATTTTCTTCTATGGTAAGTACTTTCTTTCCAGATTCTGATGCACAGTTCAAGATCTGGGCCAAGCCAAACTACGAATTTTTACTATTGATTCAATGAAGTTAAAATACGAGAACTTATTAAAATAACATTAAGCCAGAAACTAGAACAAATAAGTCACTCAATTAACCTGGAACAGAGAATCCAATGAATTATAAAATAGCTGTTACATCGATATTTTATGTTGCAGCTTTGCGTGTTTCAGGTCATAGAGTTGACATAGGGAATTAATTCAAGGGTTGAAAACTGGGTCGGGTTGCATAACTCGTCCTTGCGCGACCAATAATTCTCGCTTCACATACACAGGTACGAGAATTAATTAACTTTTTAACAAATGACAAAACCAAATACCAGCTTCCCATTGTTTTTTCTGGCGCACACTTGTGCTCCCATTTTCTCCCTTTGTAATAACAAACTATAAAAATGGGGACCGCAGTTCTATATTCTAATATCCGGGCCCCAAGTGGTGCGTAGAGAACAAATTGGGTTTCAGCTGGGTCGTTTTTATATTACCAAGCAAAAGGCAAAAGTTTATATATGACAATCAAGCAAGAACAAACGGGTTACTAATTGAAAACAGCTGATTCTGTTTCTGTCTAATGATGTAGAAGCTCAAAAATTTTACTCATATACGATGGAGTTTTGAGTAAAAAATAAAGATAGATAGTTTAATGGTTATAACAAATAAAACTTATCAAATTCTAATGAGATATTTCGAAATAAATGTGCTTTCTGCATGATGTCAAGAAATATATTGTTATTTTAAGAGTATTTATCAGGAGACATTGAATGAAGGTAGCTAGTTATAGTTCCTGAGATAAAATCGTGTTAAGCAATTTGGGGTGATTTATCAATTTTTCAATTTTTCTGAGTGCCTTTTTTCATAGATTTCGGTTTCAAATCTGAGAATAATTTAGTGAATGAAGTTTGGGGGATGTTAATTAACCATTAGGATACAAAATCTCAACAAAAAAAAAATTGAAATTTGATCGTTTTAGTAAGAAGGTAGCTACCTTATGATTTAGATTTTGAAAAACTTTGGAAGGGCATAACTTTTTTTCTATTACAGATAGAGAGCTGAAATTTTCACTGAATCTTATCTTAATAAACGGTTTACAATCCCTGAAAATTTCAGCTCATTTGCACTTATAGTTCCTGAGATAAAATCGTGTTAAGTAATTTGGAGTGATTTATAAATTTTTCAATTTTTCTGAGTGCCTTTTTTCATAGATTTCGGCTTTAACTCTGAGAATAATTTAGTGTATGGAGTTTGGGGGATGCTAATTGACCATTAGGATACAAAATCTCAACAAAAAAAATTTCAAATTTCATCGTTTTAGTAAGAAGGTAGCACCTTATGATTTAGATTTTGGAAAACTTTGGAAGGGCATATTTTTTTCTCTATTATAGATAGAAAGCTGAAATTTTCACTGAATCTTATCTCAATAAAGGGACTACAATCCTTGAAAATTTCAGCTCATTTGCACTTATATAGAGATCTGTGCCAACCCACAATTGGTCGAATTAACATTTCTTTATCTCTCGCTTTCCAAGAAAAGTCACTTCACTACATGACAACCTTTTGTTTCAAGTATCTCAATCTCTTATTCTTCTCGCAATGCCTGTGTTATTCAATATGTTTTATCCTGGTAGAAAAATAAAAACAAAAAACTATAATTTTATTCCTAAACCGTGAGATATCTTAAGTAATGTGCATAATTTTCTGAAATTTTCCAAAACCTCAATAGATTCTATGATTTAACATAACATTCATTACGTTATGCATAAACTTTCATGTTTGAACACTATAAACCTGCATTATTATGTCATTTATGCGTGCCTCATAGACGTAAACAACAATAAAAGCCTATACAAGCTGAATTTCGCTCATAATATCAAAGTTTTGTTTCATGCCCCAAGAGATTTTATATGCATAGTACCTTGAATATAAACAATTTGTTCACAATAGACATAATTTATCTGTAAACTAATGGGTTCGAACAAAATCGAATTTATCGAAATATTAGTTGTTTGAAAATTCAATTTTCCCAAATGAAACAAACTGTTAATAGACCCGTTAACCTATAATACAAAATTAATAAATATAAATTATGGTTTATTTATTATTATTGCCCAAATCCCCATGAGGCCTATGATTAATTATGGCCGTGGCCGGTAATTAAAAGGTTATATTGTTTTAAGGTAAACGTTTCTGAGAAATTATTAAATAAAGTTTAGTCGAGTATCAAAAAACATGCTTGAAAAAGTTATTTAATTTTGTTGCAGGTGACTCCAAGTAATCAGGCAATAACTTACGACGAAGAATCCTGGAGGCCAAAACCTGAAGAATCAACGTCAAAAGAAAAAAACCCGCCAATTGCTTCAACCTCAAGCAAAACTAAAAAGGTTAAAAAATACCTGAAAAAATGTAAAAATGTCCTTGGCAGTAGCAAATCCAGCTCTAATAGTTATGACTGCGAAACGGCATCTTTACAAAGCTCCTCTAGTTTTTATGTGGATCCTAGACTGGAAAGTTTGGTACAAACAGGCGAAATTCATGAAATTAAAGAGGATTTCGAAGAAGCCTTAATTCAAAATGAACCGAAAATAAAATTCGAAGTAGCTAACATTATACAAGTCAAAGGCCCGAGCAATGTATTCGAGGAAACTCCTAAATCCCCCGAAGACTCTAAAAGCAGCATGGAAAATTTTCAATCGGCTTTGAGTAGCGGCAGTATAGAGACACTTAAATCGGATGATTGTGAATATTTTTCTTTAGATTCCAGACAGTTTGAATGCGACGAAACTGACATCAAGCACAAACAGAACGTTATTGAAAGCTATTTTAAAGATAGTGAGAGTTTTATTCAGAATGACAACATTAGGAGAATTGAAGATACCTCTCCTTGCTTGGAAAAATCACAAGAAAAGGTTGATGGCGATGAAGTGACTAATGGTGTTATTCAGGAGGAAACTATGAGAAATACAGTGGAAAATCAGGTGAGAATTGTTATGATAGTATGTCTTAATTTCATTCAAAAATGTGTGTAATGTATTGAAAAAGTGACGAAACGGTTTTACATTATTGCCAATTATTTAATATAAAGTAAATGAAGCTGAAAATATATATACAATAAACACCATTAAAACAAGTATCTTCCCTGTGACATAACTTTCACTTTTTGAAGTCGATACTATGATGAACAGTTTTACCTTTTGACCCAACACTATTATTAGCCTTTTAAACAAGGCACGATCTAAGCACAGTTAAACAATGTTAAATAACAATAATTTACTAGTGAAGACGTGCGACAGAAAAACATTTCCATTGTAGGAAGAGCAATAGTATAATTAATTGATTTTACCACTTTGGTTTCATAGTCATATCTGATAGATATTTTGTAAGATACTACTCTCGATGACCTATACAATTTACAAAAAATCTACTTTTGGAATCCATTAGCTGACCTGCCACAAAGACATTTGAATCCAAGATTTCACATTCAAAATAATTTCGAGACCCCAAAGATTCTGAAGCTGGAAATCAAAAAAAAAAATTAGTATTTGAGATTGTGTGACCTTCCAGTGATTTCAAATTTGCATATTTTTGCTCGATCCGAGTTGTCTAAGGTACGCAGGTTTTTAATTTGAAACTTTGGAAAAGGTATTGTTAGAAGCCCCTTATGACATCAGAATGCTTCTATTGCAAGTATGGAAAAAACCAAGAAAGCCCTAGAACTACATCGGACAGCTTTTACTAGGATCTGTGATAAATTAGAAGATGAAATGTCCAAAGAAGGTAGGTACGATTTAAGTGAAATACATAGTGGTATTAGAGTTTTGGACGATAAAATGCTTCTGTTGAACGAATTGAATCAACTCATGTTGGACTTGATGTTAAACTCAGTTGACGAGGAAGCAAGTATGAATTCTGCAGTAGAATTCATGGATGAGTTGAACTTTAGATACCACAAAATCAAATTTAACTTTGATAAGATGTCTTAATGATTGTATCTTCCTCTCTCAGAAATCAGAATCTAAATCCAAACTATAACTTCCCAAAATTGAATTCAGACAGTGTGGAGGAGACATCAAGAGTTGGCTCAGTTTTTGGAACCAATTTAGTCGAATTGATGAAGATTCTGACATAGAAGATGAGGATAAGCTGCAATATTTAGTGCAGGCTACGACTCCAGGTTCTCGAGCAAGACAGCAGGTTGAGAGTTACCCGGCTACTAGAAATAACTATGTTAAAGCAGTTGACAGTTTGAAACAGAGATTTGGAAGAGAAGATCTGTTAATAGAAGTTTATGTAAGAGAACTTCTTAAGTTGGTCTTTACAATTCTCAATACAAAAAATAGATTGTCAACATTTTTTGACAAAATCGAGTCTCAGTCATGAGCCCTAGAAAGTTTAGGAATATACAATCCGATGCATGTACCTACCTACTGCGATACTATATCCGTTAGGGTCCGTTGAGTTGCAACAGATAGGTCTCTTGTTCAATCTGAAATCCTACCCCTACTGAATGAGAATTCAGGCGATTTCAGGAACTTGTTATCTCTGAAGTTACAGATGGTGTTTCAGAACAACTTCAGTTGATTTAGTGTTGTATGTGTAAAATTGTTCAGGAGAACGGATATTGTTGAAGACTGGCCATCAGCGACAATATCTTACCCACTATTTTGTATCTTTTGCATTATATTGAATGTTTTCTTTTTGTATCAATTTCCAAGGCGAGTGAAGATATTTTTTCGGGGACGGAAAATGGAGTAACAAGGCCGACTGTAAAAGAAATCACCTGATTTCTGGTGTGAAAGAGAAAGTTACATAAACTAAGCGATGATTCACAGAGGATAAACACATCGTTTTTCCGCAACCGGCGAGGGATGGGATCATTTCACTCTATGCTCTGCAGTAGCACGCCAAGTATTATTGTTTTGCGGCTTAAAACTACGTTGATTATGTTATACTATTAACTAAATTCTGTGCTTTCGTGACTCCACGTGGCCAGTACGAGTACCTTTAGGATGCCATTTGGGTTGGTCAATGCACCTGCTATTTTCCAAAGAACAATCAACAATGTATTGGGGTCTATAAGGTTCTCTACGGCGTTGGCGTACATGGAGGTTGCGTTTATCCAAATGTAATTTCTTCCAAAACAAAATTGACTACTTAGGATACGAGATTAGTGCTGCTGGGATACGTCCTGGTTCTTCCAAAATTGTTGCTGTGGAGAAGTTCCCTGTACCCAAGTACGTTCATCAAAAACGTTAGTTTGTGGGTTTATGTCGTTTTTTTCGGAAATACGTCAAAAATTTTGCGCAAATTGCTCGACCTTTAACGTCTCTCACCAAGAAGGATGTAATGTTTAGTTGGGGCGTAGCAGAGGATAGTGCTTTTGAAAAGCGTAGAGAAGTTTTGATCAAAAGACCTATACTTGCTATCTATGATATGATATGCGAGTTTACATCAGTAATTTCTGACATAGGTACACATGGAACAGACGGCCATCAAGATGGATGGATTGGTTTATACAATTCATGACTCCAATGTAGATTAAGTTCGCACCCTTGATGGAAATTTCATCCCAAGAAATGATGGATCATCTCAAGGGGTTCCTCAACAAGCTCCTAATGCAGTTACGTTGTCCCAGATGGAGAGAGCGATGACAGAAGCACTTGGTAGTACCAATCAAAATAATCAAAATACCCATGACTCTCGTTTTGGAAATGTCCGTTTTGTAAAAGGTCATACCTATGCCCTTGAAGGGTCATACTACAGAATCCAGTGAAGTATCGGCTGCTAGATCACCGCAGCCTTCCATCCCTCGTTTCTCAACTAACAAAAATCAACCAGCAGTCTTAAGGCAAAATCAACCTGTAGCACGGAAGAAACCTAGTGGGGTTGAGATTGTAGGGGCAAACAATGCTAGAGATATATAGGCTGTCGCGAAGAAAAGCAGGCGGTTATTTTGGATCTCTATTCTCGATGAACACTGACACCGATAGCTTACAGACATATTTGAATAATAAAATGAATACAACTTCTACTGAATGTGTAGAACTGAATACTGATATTAGCACAAGAACATATAAATCTTTCAAGGTCATGGCAAATATCAACCTTAGAAATGAGTTATATAAATATAATCCTGAAACTTGGCCCTAAGGCATTATTGTAAAATCTTATAGGTTTTTTCGAACAAAGCGATCTTTTAAGCACAGAGCACAGCCCAGACACTAATAGCAGTTGCCAGCCCAGTAATAATAATAACACATTGAACCAAGTCAAAATAGTTCATATAAACACAAAGTCCATATGCAATAAGTTGTCTGATCTGCAGATCTTTATAGAAAATTCTAGAGCGCAAATTATAGTAATCACAGAGACTTGGATCCCCGAACAAATGGATATTGCTCACTTCAACATAGAAGGCTTCAACTTTTTCTCCCGCTGCAGATCAAGGATTGGTGGAAGAATAGCAGTTTATGTAGCTAAGGGCCAAATTATGGACCAACTGGTAAGTTTCTGGTTGTTACCTAGCAGGTACTTTCTATTCTCTAGTGCATAGAAAGTACCTGCTAGGTAACAACCAGACGTTTACCAGTCAGTCCATAATTTGGCCCTAAATGCTTTAGAGCTTGTGTATTGAACATTACCACCACAAACGAGACTGTTGAACAGTTGCGGTTGAAGATCAACATTGAGAAACTATCATGTGCTTTTGGCTTTGGCTTCCATCTATACCCTATGGAGCATTTCCATTTGAATGTCTATATGACTCAATACCAGAGGCTAACTAGCACATGATATATTAGGCATTATTACTGGTAACCTAAACACAGATCAACTGTCTCCAGATAGCTACTGCTTCAAGTATTTGCAGCAAATCTTTATGTCGTTTGGGTTAAACCAGTTGATAAGAGACCTGACAAGAATTACTCAAGGGTCTCAAAACGTCATATGTGATAGTGGGCTCATTGTCACGACTCTCGTTAAATCAGATCATGAAGCAGTTTTTGTCACAATGTCTTTGATAAATGGTTAGTAAATGGACTTATAGAACCATTACCAGATAATAGGGAACCTTTTGAAATTTTATGTCAGTCTGCTCATTTTTTGCCACACGATCCAATTCACAAACCTAGTAGTGGCCACAAAACTTGTACGACCTGTTTTTGATGCGTCGTTAAGAGAAAAAAGTCAACCATCTCTGAATCAATGCTTGGAAAAGGGTATCAATCTTATTGAATTGACTCCTTCCATAATTTTACGTTTTCGAACAGAGAAGATTGGAGTAACTGCGGATATAAAAAAGGCATTTTTTCAGATCAGCACAAGAAAGTGATCGAAATTTGTTAAAGTTCCTGTGGTATAAAGACGATATCTTAAAAATATTTAGATATATACGAGTGGTATTTGGAGTATCATGCAGTCCTTTTTTATTAGGAGCAGTTATACAGGTCTGGCAAGGCAGCATCTTACAGGCCAATTTTAATGCAATAGAATGAATTGTATAGGAAAAGTCTAAGGTTAAAGAAAGCACGAAAACGATTTCCCCTGTTCCACCTCCAGCTTGCAGCGCTGAGAAAACTGGAGGTGGAACAGGAGAAATCGTTTCCATTCTCTATTCAACCTAAGACTTTTTCTAGACATTTCATTCTATTGCATGTAAATTGGCATGTAAGATGTTCACTTGCCAGACCGGTAGACTACCACCTTAAGGAAACTTTCAAAAAATCAGAACGCGAAGAAGTAATCTACAGTCGTGATGTCATTTCCAAATTAATGAAGTCTTTTCATGTTGACAACGTTCTAGCAAGCGTATCAGATAAAGAAGCTCTAGTCTAAACTAATTTATTGAACAGTCTACGTTAATTTTGGCTGATAGTAAATTTGATCTTAGGGGGTGGGAGGATTCTTCATCAGAGTATGTTGAAGTTGAACAAAGAAGCAACATTCTTGGACTTATTTGTAACAGAAACTTAAACACTTTGGAACTTTCACTACAATTTTTTGATAAACTCGTAAACAAACGAAATATTTTATCCATAACTCATAAGTTGTTTGAACCTATTGGCTTTTCGTGTCCAGTTACGTTAATTCCCAAACTTTTACTCCAAAAGACGTGGTCTTCGCGAATTTGGGATGGGACGTTGAGGTCACTGGAGAAATTCGAGAAATATTTTTGAAATGGCTACAAGATTTGCCTTACTTGCCCTATGTTAAAGTTCCTCGATGGATAGCTACAGATTTTAAAGAATCGACTACTCAGTCTCTACATGTCTTCTGTGATGCAAGCGCCCACGCTTATGCAGCTTGTATATTTTTAAGGATAGAAGTAGATGAAGGTCAAGTTAAGACTAATTAAAGCAAAATCTACACCTGTCAAGAAGTTAACTATACCTCGTCTTGAACTTTTAGCTGCTACCACTGGTGTACGATTATTTCGAAACTTTTACAATAATCTCGGTTTAAAAACTTGAAGTTTTCTTTTGGTCAGATTCATCAACAGGTTTATCTTGGATTAGGGGAGAGTACCAATGGAAACCATTCATCTGGAAGAAATAAAAAGTTTACCAACCAAAACTGAAGATTGGTACCATGTTCCTGGTCAATTGAACCCAGCAGATCTTCCTTCAAGAGGCTGTTCTGTGAAAGCACTAGCTAACTGAAGATGGTGGGAGGAACGTCGATGGTTACTTGATCCAGTTTCAGAGTGGCCAAGTCAAAATTTTGAGTGTGACGGAGAAGACGTTAGTAAGGAAAAAAGAAAGACTATAGTTTTTTCTTTGATTGTAACCAAATATTTTTTATTGTATAACCTGTATTTCTCAAAATTCAACCAAATACTCAACATGATTGCGTGGATGCTCCGATTTGTCAATAACTGCAGAAAGAAGAATTGGTACCGAAAACACCAAAGGAATTAGAAGTGTCAAGAAAAATTGTCATCCGTTTTACACAAGAAGAAAGTGACTCCGAACTGTCACCTTCATGTCCGTTAATCGATGAAGACATGTTAATCAGGGTACGTACTAAGATATCAGACAGAATTAATACAGAAAACTTTCGTATACTGTACCTATGTTTTACCCTCAAATCATGTTGTTGTTAAACGTCTTATTTTCGAAGTACACAAAAAAAACCAACCATGTTGATGTACAAGGATTGATGAGCATTTTACGGGATATGGATTCTTCAATGAAGACGCACTGGTAAATCAGTTATATATAATACATCCACTATGTGAACGTTTTAGAGGTAAATTGTTAGATAGGTACTCCTGCCATATGTATACTTATTTAAAAGCCGGATGCACACTCCCTGAAAGTCGAAGGAAATTAAAGGTCCAGTTGCTCCACACTCGCCCGTTGCAAATTGGTAGAACAACCCGCAAGCTACAGAGGATGTTCGCAATACCCAAATACAGGCAACAAAATTTGTACCTAACTACTTACAAAACTCAGGTGCATGGATTACTAGGATATTAGTATATTTTCAGTTTGAACATTTTATTCACAAAAGCCAATTATTTTCATCATACCCATAATTCTCGAGGATTCTCATTTTGTTCGCCTCTTACCATGTAAATTAGCCATTACCGTAAACCACTCTCAGCTATTACGTCACTAAATGGACAAAATTCCAGTTTTCCGTTTTACCACACAGCTAGTTTTCGACATTACGCAATATGATAGCCATAACGCGGTGGTGACGTATGGTAACGACGGGAGCGACACGGTGCGGCCGAGGTGAAAGTGCACGGATCTCGTGCTTCTAAACAATGTCTTCCGGAATAAGGAAAACCTTTGCTGACCTCTATACTTTGCCATCGACACCATTCTACCATAGGTAAAATAAAACTATGTCAAAGAACAAAATGTGATACATCATGAACTGGAGTCCCATTTTTCTGTACTTATATTAACTTCTTTTGAAGTGATCAACCAGACAATAAAAACTATATTATGTTCCTCAAAGCTTCTCGAGGAACCTTGTTGCTTTTCATAGATTTATAGCAAACGCAGTATACCTACTTCCATGTTTATGCCTTCCGAACATGGTAATATCAACAACATAAGAAACCATCATAAAGTAGCAACAGAAATGCTATAATACATGTACCTACAACATCAGGAAAACTTTGAAGAAGTTGTTTTAGAGCCAACGATAAATAAAATTTTTGTTAATAGTTAACTAATTCTGTCACCTGAAAAACTTTTAATTTTTGATTTTAAAGTTACAAACAGCCGATAAATAAAATAAGTACCGGACTTTACGACGCGAGTACCATTGTCGTCGTATTTCAAATGGTTTTCTCCTTATCGGTGCCATTTTATGGCCGGCCTGCTCAATCGATTTATACAATACGTAAAAGACAACCGATAGGTGTACGAGAGGACAAAGAAAGTTCGCGAGATTTGTATCTAAATGTATGCTTTGACACGTTCGACGATTGTAAACCTGTGTCAAACATTAGTTGTATTAGAAAAAATTCTCAACAATTTTTCTATTTGTTAAGGATTGAATTTATTAGAAAAGTGTCGGCGATGACACAGGCAAATATTTGAGTGGAAAGCATCCCCCGGGGCATGCCTTTTGTTGCCTAAATTTGATTTTTACCCTATATCGGCCAGGCTGATCTTTTCTTTTGTGATTGAACGTATTGAATTAGAATTCGCAATGGGATAATATTTATCTTCTGATGGGAAACACGCCACACATTTGGGGTTGCTTATTTAATTTATAGTATAGTATTTTGGAAGCCAACGTTTGAATAAACACTGGAGTTTGGAAAGGGGTGTATGTAATTTGCAAAAATAGTTATTTATGTTACAAGGCCGATATTTCTTATTTTTGAGAGTGGTTTTTATTACTTTGTAAATTTCTTTATATTTCGTTTTCTATCACTCAAAGGCCTTCTTCCTTCCTCATAAATTTCTTTATTCCAGTTCTTATCCCATCCTCTTTTTGGTTTTTCTTCTACTTCTTCTTCTTCTTCTATGATTGATGTTGTTTATGTCGTTTATTTATATTCACCTCTCATGCATTTTTCAGTGAACTTCGAAATTCTTCTCCGCGCAGTTTAAATTGAAGAAAATCAAGCTCTATCCTTTTGTCGAACAAGATTTTTCATTCAAACTTGGTCCTAAGGTTGATTTTAGGTGTCAAAGCTTTATGATCACTGACTGACGAGAATATGTTAATAATAGGGGTATTCTTTCGATCTAATCGAACTGAACAAACTAATCTGATTTAACTGAAAGTGATTTTCATGTTCATATCACTTCGCTCATTTCTGTCGCATCGAAAGAACAAGAATCTATATTTTGCCTCACAAGTGATCTGGAAGAAGTGAACGTAAAAATTCTGCGATCACTTGGGGATAGGAATAAACTGATTGCAATCATTTGGTGGTTATGGTGGGAAAGTGATCCGAAATCGAAGAAAAACCTCAGCTTGTTCAGAACGAAAGAATACTAGGAATTACAGACATCATTTTATTTCCATTTTGTCATATGGTCTGGTGATATTCAGGTCAGTTGTCAGTTTCCTGTTGGTTCTTTTCATAAAAAAATTACCTAACAGCATACCTACCAAATTTGCAAATTCCAAAAAAGTCAGGAAATAGATACAAACTAATTCCTTATCCGACATGCCGGCTGTTCCAACTCTCATTATTTTCTAAGAAAACTGGGATCCTCAAAGCAGGAAAGAGAACGTTACATAATTAGTTCGTCTTCTCAAATTACAAAGCAAAACAGAGAAGATAATAAACAAATACGACCGATTTTAGAAATCAATATAAATTATTTAATGATCACCTCGGAGAAATTCTCAAAGGTAATCAGGTCCAACAAGAGCACGATTCTATAATGGTCGACAAAGTTTATGTCAATGGGAATCTTTGTATTTAATTTGAGTTTTGTATAATTAAATTAATATTGTAGTGAGTAAAAGTAAGCTAAATTTATTGACTAAGATGTTTTGATGGGATAATTTGCTTTATTAAAAGGGTGAGTAATTTTCCAATATAGCTTTTATTCATAGGCATTTTCCAACGAGTTACCTACCTACTGGTTGAAAAAAATATAAAAAATAAGAGAAAGGTAGTAAAAGCTTTTAAGCTGCTTACTAATTTTCATTTTAATATGTTTTACCGTTCGTAGATAAATGAGCGTCCTGTAGGCGAACTAAAAAGCTTATCATAAAAGTTCCGTTAGCATGAGTCTTTCATGCAATATTTTCGGGGATGGTCACAAGGTTTAAGTACCCTGTCCAACTACGTCTATGCACTACGAGAAATCAACATTTTTCTCTATACGAGGCCAAAAACAGTATCCACTGCTGCACGACTCAAATTGTGTGAAATAGCCGCCGAGAAAACGTTTTTAAGGACATCGGTTTGTAATCGGCCAATTTGGCCATAAAACGTTTTAGAGGGCCTAAGGGTGTTATGGTTTTCAAATTAAATGAAGCAACTTTCACTAAAGCTTTACCGATTTTTTAATGACTCGAATGACCATGCACGTTTTAGTTTTTTCTCAGCCACCCCAAATTGTTACAGTAACAATGTATAATCTTTGAGAACTATTATTCAAGAATGAGCATAAATAGGAGTGGTTATATTACCGAACAGCAAGATTTATGAATGAACATATTAGCATAAATGAAGTAATTCCAATTTTCATTGTGGCGAAAAATCGTTTTAGTAACAGTACCACCATTCAATAATTCCAGTTCAGCGGCGGATTTAGGATTCCTTCTAGGGGGGGGCGATCCATCAGGGCCTCAGGCTCAGATAAGAAATAATAAAAAAACGACTTAAATATACAGAGTGGCAAAAAAGTCGCGTATAATACCTGTAACTTTCTAATTACCTCGTATACGAAAAAGTGACCTTAATGAAAGTTGCTCAGTAAATTAGGGACATAAAGCTTCCGTATTTTTTGCTCGGTATCCGTATCGGTATCGTACTGCGCATGTGCAGAAGCGATACGGAGGCCGAGATACCGTACGTACAACGTAACGTTACGGCCCTCTCGCGGTATCCGTATCGGTAACGTATCTTGACATTCCTGACGCATGTGTCAAATTTCAAATGAATATAACCTCCCTTTTCTTCCGGGTTGATTTAATTTGTTTAGTTTATACTTTCTTGAGTTTCTTGTGTGTTTAGTGCTTCTCTATCGCAAAAAAAATAACAATTTTAAGGTTAGATATAAAAACGCCGAAGTTTTGAGACAAAAATGTCTAGGTTATGAAATGCGTTTACGTTTACCGGAATAGGGAGCGCTTTAACAGCCTTTTCGCTTGTCAACGTATCTAGTTGCGTTACGGATACCGATACCGATGAATTATTTCAAGTAGCTTTATGTCCCTAATATTTCCCACAATTCTACTTAAACGTATTGCCTGTGTCTCTTCTGGTTTGTTTGCTATCTAGACCAACTTTCTTTTTTTCAAATAAAACGCCCTGTATGTGATTGCATATTTGGATTCTACGTAAAATTCTGAGCAGATTTCATGTGATATACCCTATACCTAAGTTCAACTGTTTTGGAAATATTGACAGTTGAACATTGACTTTTTGCAACTTTGACAGGCTGTAAAACCTGAACGGTTAATTTCAGAGGAAAACCGATTTCACATTCCTATCTTAGATTTTCATAAACTATCATTTGACATCAACATTTAATTTAATCGGAGATTAAATTTCATTGGAATTTTCAATTATAGATTAAATTCAAAGTTGGTGCGGATTTACGTCATCCGCAGTCGATTCGCTCCCAGCTCGCTGCTGCCAAACGTATTTAAAAGTATTAAAAATTTGGAAAAATAGCAAAAACCATATGGAATTTCATGTTGGATAATGCTTGATGAATATGTTTGTGTTTTCGTTAAAAATTTCGTTGTTGCGTCGCTCAATAGGGGGGGGCGCGCGCCCCCCGCGCCCCCCCTCTAAATCCGCCACTGTTCCAGTTATAATCAATTTACGGTACCACAATATTTACACACTCGCCACGGCTATTTATCACAATTGTATACGGATTAGAATATGGTATTTGCCTTTTTGCGTACCCATTTCGGCCCAATAAAAATCCTTCCAGAGTTTGATTTATCTGCTCTAATCTAATAACTCCCAACTATAAATTAAAACGGATTCGTAACGCCTAGTTTATTTGTTTTACCCGCCAATTATCTTTGTAAACAAATTAAGCTTCGATAGTTAACCATAGGCTTTTCATTTATAATTATTATTTTCAATGTTATTTAGAACAAAATATTCAGGGCGAATTATTTAGAATCGTGGTGTTAGACACTGAATATTTGATACATTTTTGTGTCTCTTCAGAAATAACCAGTCCTCAGTCCTGTATTTTAATTCTTCCATAACATTTCTGTCCTATTATTTCTAGTCGTGTGATCGGTAATCAAACTAAAAATTTGTTTGTTGGTGTCATTCAATAATAATTACTGTCATCCCCTAACATCATCACAAGTCATCAGAAGTCTGGTGGTATATATCAAAAAATATTGAAAGAATAAGGGGCTACTAACACACACCCACCTTCTATTCTTATAACAAAATAATAACACCATTAAACTCTGTATCTTGCAGGAATTTGATCATTTTTCCCAGATCTGATCTTGAGTGGCTTGTTCAACGACTCATCTTTCTTAGGAATATGTAAATTCCTTGAAGTTCCCATTGTGAAATGCGCTGCAATGGTCGTAAAAGTTCACCTGGAGCCGTTTTCAACTTCACTATTCTTATTTCTCCATTACGTCCAGGAATAATTTCAATTATACGCCCCATAGGCCATTTAATTATTTTTAAATTATAATCTTCTAGATTTTTTCTCGGAAAAAAGAGTCAGTTGACCTGAATATTCTGACTTGAACCTCTTATTCAGATTTTCTCTTAGTTTCAGTCGATATTTAAATCGTCTACCTAGATCATTGACTTCAACTAAATCAAGATATACAGTTCCTACTTTTAACATCTCGTAGGAACATTGACGGTGCTAGAACAACATAGACATTGGGATCTTCAGACATATACGTCAGTGGTCGTGCATTCAAAACCGCCTCACAATCGCAAAGTACGATCTGTAGCTCTTCCATATCAAGGCTTGTCTTTCCAAGTGTTTTACGTAATAAATTTTTCATTATCATTCAAAAGGATGAAGTCAACTCAAAATGAACAGCACGGTAGATGGCACAAGTATACAGTACGATCCACACTTTTTAGTTAGATTTGAGATGTAAAGGGCCAGCTAAATCTATTCCAATAATCTTGAACACTGCAACATCATGTAATCTATTCTCCGGTAAACATATGGCAGGAGTATCTAACAATTTACCTCTATAACAATAATAATTATAGATCTATAACGTTCTACTTCTTCTGATTCCAGATCTTCAACCATGTCTATCAATCCAAGCATCCTCCTCCAATCCTCTGTGTCCAGCTTCTTTTTGGTTTGCCGGAAGCTTCTTCTTCCCTCTGTACTTCGTACATGAACATCTGAGTTTTATATGCCCAATTTCTTGTTATAATTTATTTAAACTGCAATGGATACTTCTTCAAATTAACTTTTATTCCACGGAGAACGAATACAGGATTAAACAATTCTAGTACTGAGGAAAACCATCTATTTAAAATATTATTTCTTAAAATCCAAATTTTTTAAAAAAACGTTTACTGAATAAAAGTAAATGTTGCAACCATGTATGCGCCTTCAAGTTTAGAATTGAACGAGCGCACCACAGAAAACGAAGGTACCGAAACCGAAGAGGATACAAGAGAATACGCAACTAGACTACAGAACGAGCTGGACTGGTACCTTAGAAAACGTGTCGCGTGTCTGTAATTATTCATTATTGAATTTTCGGGGATAATACTACGAGAGCTTCAAAATTACCGATAATTTTTCACGATTGCGTGTTTTCTATAATTTCACGAGTGAAATTTGCAGAGAAAACACGCATGAGTGAAAAATTATCTGGTTCATTTTAAAGCTCAAGTGGTATTTAAAGGATTATTTCACGTATGAAAATGCAAAAAATATGGAAATAAATATGTATTAAACGATTTGAACATCTTAACAATCAATACAAATAAATGGTTGCTATCAGGAACCGTATGTTTGTATCAAAAATTAGCATGACAACCATGTATACAATAACATGGGATAATTATCGCTGTAATTCTCTCTAGTTAAACAAATGGAAAAGAGAATTTTCGCTGTAATTCTGAAAATCGTCACTTGTCTTATGGGATTTCTAACACATGAGTGGAATAATCATTTTTATTTTGCATTAAAATTGATTGTTCAATCCAATTTGTTATTAGTGTGTGTGTAAGAAGCGTTCACAGGTTAGTTGATTAATTATTATTTTGTTTGTGAGAGTTCAATTTATACAAATATCATTTTTTCCATTTTTATGTTTTTTTTTTGTTTGTTTATAACATTTTTTATAACATGTGCATTGTTCATGTATTTAACAAAAATCGTTTCATGCTGTAAACAACACAAATAAAGAAGTAAATTAAAAACCCTGACGAGAGAATAACCTAACAAATTGAAATAATCAATCTAGAGATATTGGCTCAAAAACAACTATAACTGAGTAGCTTCCCGTATGGGACCTCAGTACCTGCTGGGAAACTGGCTAACTAACAAAAAAAACTCTTCAGTATTGAATATAGGTAGTGTTGATGGAATGTTGTGTGTGGAATTAAAATTTTAGCACAGAGACAAAGGATGGTACCTAATTTAAACTTTTATTGACTTGAATAATTATTGAATTATTGACTCACAATTATTATTAAAATGACACAGTATGTTTCGATTTTTGAGGAATGTTAGATCGAGGGTTTCTCTGCCGTGCTCTTTTCCCTCGTTAGTTCCAGGATGAGAACGGTACGATTTACTTTAATAATAAAGTAGACCTTTCACAAATTTTTCGTTTCTTTTACATATCACAACTTCCCTTAAATTACCCAAATATTTTTTGCTATGTCAGGCGCATGTCCAGTAAGTAAAATTGAGTAAGTTTCCACAACGTAGGTCCTATTTGTTTTTCATTTCATTTTTCAGAAGATTTGTTGTTAAAAGGTAATACAAATTCTCATCGTTCAATCTTACTGAACGAACCCGGGTATGTTATACTACAGTACATACTTCAAAGACATACATTTTGTCATCTGTGTCATCTATCAAACTACAATTAAAATACCAGACACACAGACAGGTATAGGCAGATTTTAGCGTATATTTCAACATTTCTGGCATCGATACCATTGTTGAGACTATCTATATTTTAGTTTCCTGTCCAATTGGAACTCATTTCTAATTACCGGTCACTTCCCAAGGGCATGGAAAAATGAAAATATCTCAGATCCATTAAACGTCTGCTTCAGGTACCTAAAAAACTTGTGCATCAGCAACTCTCGTCATTTATTAAAGTGTAGTAGATCTTTATTTCCCAACTTGTAATAGATCATGTGTTGTCAGCATTGAGGTTGTCAGAAATACCCTAGCGGGGAATTTGGTAGTTATAGTGAAATTATTAAAATAATGGTTGCAGGTCATCAATGACGTCGAAATTATTGCCAATTGCAGTTTGTAAGAAATTAAAATTCGTTTTAAACTCAGAGCGCATTTTCTCTTTTTTTTTTTTACTCTAGTTGAAAAGAGATAGAATGCTGTCGGATCATATAACCGAATCTGCCGATAAAATGGGATTTAGGTTGGTACTCGTGGGTAATGTTGCCAATAGTTGCTTTCTGCAAATCTTTGGTTATTGATTTGAATATTTTGAGGTTGTTGTCAATTTATAACGAGTCGGCGATTGATAGTTGGGATATAATTTAGGTATGCTTGCTATAACATTGTATTAATGGATTTTTCATATAGTGATTCTTATCAATTTATTAATAAAAATGTAACCTTAAGGTTGCTGACAACAGTGTAGTAGGTTGTAGTAAAAGTTGCTGGAAAATGGTTGTTAGGATAGAGTTTATTAGCTGTGTTATTATTATGTTCCTATGTTCACAGAATTTTATGTTTTTTGAATAATATGGAAAATGTCCTCAATTTGAAAAGGAAGAGAAATAAATTGGAAAATGAATGGACGTGATATGTTTTAATTAATTTCGAGACCGTTCAAGTTGAGAATCAGCCACAGAAGGAAACAGCATATTGCTTAAAGAACATTCAAGATTTAGAAAATTGTACAGTACCAGCAAGGCACTGTTCAAGATAAACGACGATGTAATGTCCTCTTTGGACAGGAATTAAATAACCATCCTTATCCTTTCAGACATGTCCAAAGCATTTGATACTATCAATCATGACGCGTTTTACTCTGAAAGCTTTCGTATTATGTTGTTCAAGATATACCTTTGCAATGGTTTAAGAATTACTTGTTCAACAGACACCAAACTGTCGAAAGAAGGAGCAAAACTGGCTCGACACTGTCCTAGGAACTGCTCTAGCCTCTAAAAGCTTTTGATTCTCATGTCGTTAGTCTAGACAAGAAAGAGCCACATTGGCTCATTTAATCCCTTATCAGTCATCTTGGTGATCTCTGGAATTCTGACATTCCAGTTTCTCTGCATCGTCTATTGGTGAGTCACGGTTTACTGAGTTCAGCTTCTTCAAAATCTAGAACTGGAGCTTGAATTATAGGGCTACTTTTCGGCATCCAGGGTCTTGACCAAAGCACCATAGATTTATATGGTGTTTAGATAGATCTGAACTTCCTTGACGACATGATTCATTAAGCGGTGGCTTGGGTGATCTCAGCTAGTGAAATACGATGCTGAGTGAGCTGCTTACGCTATCTTTTTCATGTAATTTCTTCTTGATTCATGTAAGATGTACCTTTAAATAAATAAATAAATATCTTCGGGTTTATCTTGGATCTTCACTTCCAATGCTTCCAGATCTCGTCTTCGTCTTATTCGCTGTGCCATTTTATATGAAAATGACTCTAGAATGCTAAATCTAATTTTCTAAAACCCATGTGGTATCCATGTGAAGAAAATAGTATACATACTTCGGTGGAAAGCTTTCACAAATTGTCACGAGAATTGGTTGACCTCGGCGTTTCGCACCTCGGTCAACCATAGTATGTCTCGACAATGATGAAACATTTTCCACCTCCGCATGTAATATACTATTATTAGGTACTCGGAGATAAATTCGAGAATTACGGCTAATGGAAGAAGACCACCTTTGTCTGCTGTACCTATCACAATTGCTCATTTCGTTGGAAAATATTTCAAAGGCATAATGAATAGTTCCTTGTTGATTTTTAACACTAAGGCCAGGTTGTATCAAACAGTGGTTCAGTTGAACTTTACTGGTAAGTATACCTACTTAATCTTTCCCATTTAAAATTCATTGATGTCAGAAATCTTTCAAAGTGTATATTTTTATGGGAAAGATCAAGTATCACTGGAGTTGAACTGAACCACTGTTTGATAGAACCAGGTCTAAGTTGTTCATTGTTGTCACTTCCTTCAGGAAGGCACCCCCATTTCATTTTTCTTGTCTTGGATTTTTTTTCGAAATTATTTTGGTCAGACTTAACTTGAACTTTCATGGGGATGCACGGCTCGTCTTTTAAATAAAAAATAAATTGCATTTTCCTAGGAAGTAAATTATTTCCATTAGATACTACTGTAAATGTGGTGTCGTTAAGACAATTACGAGTTCGCTGAAATGGCTATCAAGATCCGCAATAGTGCGGGAAGATGAGAAAGATTATGATTTGAAGAACAACATTTTTTAAATCGGACATAATTGTAAGTTGTGTGCTACTGAACATTTGGAGTTTGATTATGCTAATACTTCTTGTACTACTAAACCTCTCTACACTCTACATTTTACTTAGGATTTTTGTTTCAGTTATGACGGAACATTGACTCTAATATATAAGGAATTAATTTTGAAAAAAATTAAACCTCATAACCATTTATTTCTAACCCAAAAAAGGTTTAAATTTTACTAGGTTATCAGTATGCATCGTGTTTGTTCTATTTCACATGTCCTTTAGAATTTAGGTCGTGCTTCTAAAAGGCATAATAGGTGACTGGTGCCTTAATAAATGGATTTCTGGTCATATTAATAAATAATATAATCGTTAAACAGCTCGTTTCATTTTAATTAATATAAGCCATGCCGAGACATTATTGTCTCTTGCGCAACCTAAAGATCACGATTATGGGATTTTTTCCAGATCGGAACAATGCACAATATAATAATTATTACTATTGCAACTGGTTCTTGATGTAAATTAGGCCGATAAAGTGGTAAACACATTTTATTCAGATTTTGTAATATCAATATCGTTATCGTCAAATTTCGTAATAATTAGTGTACTTTGTACTGATTTTCCAATACAAATATGGTGCCCCACACCCTTGTAACAAAGTAGAGCTACCATTTAAGCAAACTACCAACTTCCGGCCTTAATGGGTGGTTATTTCTCCGGGGTGTACATCATATGAGGTAATTTATACGTTCATAAGGGCCTATTGTCAAAATAATAGGGGAAGCGATAGATAAATCTTATCCAGTAGTGTTTGTTGCGTAATTATGTTTCGGGGACGATTAGATTTCGCTTTTTTATATCCGATGATGATGAGGGTGGGAACAAGTTTAGCCCTTTAATTTGCGCAAGGGTGATATGGGAAAGTAATCCCATGCATAATGATTGAATATGAGAGGTAATTGGCTCAGAAGGTAAAAATCCAATTATCAATTTTCTATTTTCTGCCAAAGAAACGTTTTTTTTTTTTTAAAGAAACATACATCCATTATATTACCTGACAAGGAGTTTATGACTGGCAATAAAATGTTAAAATGTTATTTGCCATAAAGTCAGTTCCCATGTTTTACTAATTATGTGTTTTTCGTAATACTTATTTAATTTCATACATAAAAGATATATAAACCTATTTAGGTTGAAATTAGACATTCAAAAGCGGGATATCAATATTTCTCGCATTAAGCAGCCTTCAACTATTACAACGACAATAACTAAAGTAAGATGTTATAGGCTTTACAAGATGAGGTATATACGCAACGATACGATATTCTCGATGCCAAATACGGCGATAATTAACATCTTAAATCCGAAAACCTACTTAGTGACTCCATTACACGCTGGACGCGGTTCTTCTTTATGGCACTCTAATCCTTCTTAAGATAAAGTAACATAACGCTTAGAATCTTAAACGGAATACATACATCAGATATTCCCGGTATCGGATTATTTTCATTGGTGGTGATAATTATGTATTAGCATCTCGGCAAGGATTATACGAAAAAAAAAATGGAGCAAAAAAGAAACTACTTATATACAGGTGAGTGAGAGGTAACCTATATGAAATATAAAAAGGAACATGAGATCTTTGGCAAATTTCAACATAACTTACATACATAACTTATTTCTCCTACGAAGAAATATGTGTTGCATCAATGATCCAAAAATCCTAATCGTTCTACCATCAGGTACCGTTATCCAGATATTTTGGACTTTTTACCATCACCCAGGGACGGACAATTTCCGCATTTCAAAGCGAATGTCGCATTTTATTACAGCAACTCTGATCTTATCTTCGCAAATAAACGCCCCGAGCAATACGCTGGCAATGTTACAAGAGCACCACCTATTTTGCGAAAAGATTATAATTTCCTACCATTAGTGCGATTGCGTAATTAGAAGCTTCGGATGGACATACATAGACTAGGGAGATATGCGTGTTTCCTCTTTTGATCATCTCTCTTATTACAGTGGTAATTTAGATTTTGCCAATATCTTGTTTGAAAATAGGCCGATGCTTTTGCATTTGTAATCGGAAAAATCTAGGAAATATGAAAATGGCGACTATTGTCACTGTTTATAGATGTAAGGTTGAGAGTACCAGGAAAAATTGAACAACCAATCCAGTTAATTAGGACTTTTTGATAAAATCCTAAATAATGCAAAGCAATTTTGGCCTGTTACAACTCCCCTTCTTCTACGATGGGAGGAAAATATTTCAAGCAAACTTGAGGATTAGGATATGGTAAAGAACTTCAAACAGTAATTTAAACCAAAGAAATACAATCTCACTTTGTCTTGAAGTCAACAAACATGTGGTAGATGCTTATAATTAACTATAGCGTGTTCTTCAGAATCAAAGGGACAAATATCTAGTCAATAATGTTGAGAGACCAAAGCTGAATTTACACTGGTGATATCTTTTTCCGACATAGATTTTACCAAGTTAACACATCTGTGACATTTAAGTAAAGCTTATATAATTTTTTTTTCCAGCATTAGTATCAATGTCAAGTTTATGTAGATAGTAAAGGTTTGACTGTTTATATGTAATGTTTGCCTAAAATATTGAATATGGCGTTTATCACTAGATAGTAGTTACCTACCATACATTTTACATAAGATTTGATTTTTTTTTTTGAATTTAGTGGCATTTTTTGGAATTAGTCAGCATTTTTTGGAATTATTTGGCATTTTTTGGACTTATTTGGCATTTTATTTGGAGCTAGGTGGCTTTTTTTGGAATTTTCTGTACAAATTTGACCAGCGATTTGCCCATCGATTATAAATTCAATCTATACGTCGGTATCATTATGACACCTTTAGGGCCAGTTTCACAAATAGCGGTAACCCAACGATAACCCACAATATATCTGTTTCGTAATGTGTGGTTTAGCCCAAATCATTGGTAAGACACCAAAGTATTTGACTCAAGCCCTATTTTGTGAACTTGTAGTCAACCCGCAACTATTAGGGCCAGTTTCACAAACAGTGGTAATCCAACGGTAACCACAAGCTTTGGCACAAGACCAGTGGCGTAACTAAGGGCCCGCAGTTGCGGGGGGGCCCCCTGATCTTGGGGGCACCGCGGGGCTCCAGATCAGACGAAAGTACTAAACTGGTGACAGGAGTAGTAGTAAACTGAAAGAAAATACTTTAACAATCATAAGTAACTAGTTGTAATTCTTGGGAATACATGAGATTTATTGATCAGTGATTGTAGTAAAATTCAACTTTGAGACTCAATTGATTAAAAAGTATTTGAGCTACCAAATTCAATTTAGCACAGAATTATAGAAAATTTAATGCTCTTTTCAATGATAGACGATATGTTTTAGTTTGCTCAAATTTCAATGAAGATATGGGCAATTGTTCATGAACATATCAGGATTTTTTTAAAAATTTAGATCCAAAAAATCTTTGTTTAAAATTGTCATTTTGAAATGATGTTAGATTTTTTTTCGACTAATTTAGACCCGCTCTATCGATTGGCAAAGTTAAAATTACAAAAATCTGAAAAATTAAAATTTTGAGTATTTAAATTTTTTTCAAAGGATTTGGATTTTTATTTCAAAATTTTCGAATTTAATTTTCTCGGAACCCGTCAGAGATTTTGGATCAATTTAATAATGGCTTCAAAATGATACTTAGTTGAAGTCGCTGGCATTTATGGGTTTTGAGAAAATCGAGTTTGAAGTTTTTGACTAAATTTCGAGTAAAACAACTTTGAGGCTCAATTGTGCGAGAAGTCTTTGAGTTATAAAACTCAATCTAGCCCTGATGTATAGAAAATTTAATGCTCTTTCCAACCATATATAATTTATTTTGATTTGTGCAAATTTTAATGGAGGTATTGGCAATTGCTCCTAACTTTGATGGGATTCAAAAAAAATTTAAACTTAAAAATTGAGATTTTTTTTTAAATTTTTCTGTATTGAAATCAAGATTTTGTTATGATGTTAGAGTTTTTTTCGACTAATTTGAAGTCGCTCTATCGATTGGAAAAGCAAATTGCAAAAATCTGAAAAATGAAAATTTTGAGTTTTTTAATTTTTTTCCAAAAGGTATCCCCCTTTGAATTTTTTTTTCAAAATGTTCAAAATCAATTTTCTCGGAACCCGTCAAATATTTTGGATTATTTTATTGAGATTGTAGCCCTTGATGAGGGCTTTCAAATGGTACTTGGTTGAAGTCGTTGGCATTTACGGTTTTTGAAAAAATTTAGTTTAAAGTTTTTGATACTTTTTCGACTAAAATTCAACTTTGAGGTGTAATTGCTCGGAAAGTATTTCAGTTATGGAGCTCAATCTTGCATTGATTTATAGAAAATTTAATGCTCTTTCCAACAATGTATACTTTGTTTTGCTCAAATTTTAATGGAAATATTGGCAATTGCTCCCAACTTTGTTAGGATTTGAAAAAAAAAATAAACCTGAAAATTGAGATTTTCTTTTTGATTTTTTTTCTCTTTTGAAATCGAGATTTGGAAATGAAGTTAGAGTTTTTTTCGACTAATTTAGATCCGCTCTATGGATTGGAAAAGTCAAAATTCAAAAAATCTGAAAAATAAAAATTTCGATTTTTTTAAAGGGCTAAACCCCTTTGGATTTTAATTTCAAAATTTTCAAACTCAATTTTCTCGAAACGTATCAAATATTTTGGATCAATTTTGGGATTGTAGCCTTTGATGAGGGCTTTAACGTGGTAAAAGTATTTAGGTTATCAAACTCAATCTAGCATTGATTTATAGAGACTTTGATGCTCTTTCCAACCATATATAATTTATTTTGATTTGCTTAAAATTTAATAGAAGTATTGACAATTGCTCCTAACCTTGTCAGGATTCAAAAAAAATTTAAACCTAAAAATTGAGATTTCCTTTTTAATTTTTCTCTTTGTTGAAATTGAGATTTTGTAATGATGTTAGAACTTTTTTCGACTAATTTAGACCCGCTTTATCGATTGGAAAATTCAATAAATATGAACAATAAAAATTTTTATTTCAAAATATTTGATCTTGGATATTTAAAATCTATTAAAAATTTTGAATTAAAATTTTCAGGAAATGTAACTTTTAATAAGGGCTTTAAAATCGCTAGCTCTTATGGTTTTCGAGAAAATCGAGTTTGAAATTTTTGATAAAATTTGGACTAAAAGTTTACTTTGAGATCCAATTGCCCAGAAAATTTTCGAGTTATCAGTTATCATCTAATTTAGCATGGATTTATAGAAAATTTAATGCTCTTTCTAACCATATATAATTTGTTTTGATTTGTTCACATTTTTTTGAAGATATTGGCCATTATACCTAACCTTGTCAAGATTTGAAAAAAATTCCAGATCGAAAATTGAGATTTTTTAGCTTTTTGAAATCGCCATTTTGAAAGTGATGTTAGCATTTTTTTCGATTAATTTAAACCCGCTGAATGAATTGAAAAAGTCAAAATTTCGAAAATATGAAAAATAAAAATTTCGAGTTTTCGATTGGTTTGACTGAAACCATACCTAAGCAACGCCACTGGCCAAACAAAATACATGTTGCCAACTTGAAAAATAACCGGCCAAAAGCAACAAGAGCCTGGAATAAACAGAAATATAAAAAGGGAAACATATATGAATATATCAAAAGAACAAATACAAATTTATATAAAAATCAAAGGACCTCACACACCACTTATGGGTATTTGGTTTTCTGTGAAACAAATGAAATTTGTATGTTATGAAGTAAAATTTTAATACACTACGAGGGATGTTTATAAAGTGTATGCCATTATTAAAAATATTCAAAATTGATGAAATTTCAAAATCACCAGAAATTGCCATTTTTCAAAAAGTTTTTCACCAATCACCAGATCTGGTGAGATTTCACCAGACCTGGCATCACTGTGTAAACACCAATATCCCAACAAGATATTTCCATTAGTTGATACTCAGTACCTCTATTGCAGGAACCCAAATTATTGTAAATACATATAAATACATATTACCAATGGAGAGTGTTTTTGCCGCCAAAGAGAGAGAATTATAAACTTTTGTAGGTTACTTTATTTCTAGTTTTTAGAATTGGAGTTGGCAGTCACTTTGTATAATCGATAGCGAACAGTCAGGTTGTAGCAGTCGCATTTATGTAAAATCAGTTTCGTTCAGAGTTAAAATAAACTAAACCCCCAAGTAATTTCGAGTTTTACTTTTTACTTTATTAGTAGAAATAATCCGAGATTACTTCATTGGAACAAGCGGAAAACTCTGGGTTCCTAACATTAAGTGGCATCGGTCAACTCCGATCTTTAACAATTAGTATTAGTAAATTGGCCCTATATTTCCCATTGGGAAAACTTCGAAAATAATCGTGACTGACAATTTATTATCTCATGCGTGACCTCTTGTCCCGATTTCCATGTTCGTATTCTCATCAAAATTAGTCCCAATTATTTGGCCGAAAAATTTTGCCCTGCGCGAAAAACTGACCTCATACCTTGACCTTTTCGGGTTGTATAATGTCCTGCCTACAACAGGTATCTTCTCAGATTTTTATTCATGAACTTGCCCAGTTCGAGTCGTAAATTTGTACGGAAATTAGCGACCACTCTTGAACCCTATAATTTTGTTTTATAATACACTGCCAAACTCGAAAAATTATCGGTACATAAATATTTATTTATATTGTAATAAATCACAAAGAATATATGAAGAGGAAATTAAGTCTGTCGGCAAATCATTGAGGAATTATTGTAATAGTTACTGATATGATAGGTTCTTTAACTGGCTGTTTGAGATTTTCAGCCTAAACATTTTTCTTGTAGGTATAATTAACTTTTTCCAATACATACCGATAACACCTTTATTGAAATTTAAGCAAAAAGATGAACGGATAACTCCGTCCAAAGTGGGTTACTGGCCCAAGATAATTATTATTTCACATTATCACATCAAAATGTTCTTCGTTTATGAATTTTAAGTACCACAAGTTAAATACTTTCTAGAATACCTGTCTACGTTTTTCACAATACCTAATGCATTTTTTCCATATTTAAATTTTCCTACGCGTTCAAGTTCTAATTGCATCGAACCAAAGCCGATAGTAAACAATTTACACTACTTCCCCATTAAACCAAGAGACACGCCTCTCATTATGCCAAATGAATAACTACCGCAACGCAAATACAATAAATCAGCTAATGAAACTCTCCCTCGAGTGTATTTTAGACAATAAAGTTTTGTCTATTTATTGCGTTTTCTTATTTGAGTTTCAGACATAAATTATGACAGAGCACATAACGTTTTACTGAAGGGGGTAAATAAACTTTTAAAAGGGTTGAATTGGATTTGAGGATCAGATGGATGATATATTATTTCACAAATAAATCTAAACAGAAACGTTTTCATAGACAAACAAGAAATTATTTCCTTGTATTGGAATAAATCATTACTATATCGTTGGATACGGCATGCAAGTCTTTATGAGAGCGTGCAATGCATTCATATTTTCTAACATGATATTGGAGCCATATTGAAACTATTTGTATTGGCGTTTCTGTATAGATTGATTCATCAAAATATAATTTTCAGATATTTTGGACTTTATATCAAAATCCTAGCAGTTTCAAGCAGCAACGTATCATTCTCAAGACCAGTCTCATCATGTTGTTTTGTTTGCTACCTATTTCTAGATTTTTTCAAGAGAACGTTCAGAAATCGAATGCTCGCTTAGTTTACTGATCATCTCTCCATTCTTCTTCATCCATTGCTCTAACACTCATATTTTTTTGAATGCCATCAGTTACCTATCCATGTTAACGGCGGACTTCCTTTCTTCCTCCTGTTCCTTGGAACATACATCAATGCTCTCTTTGGCTATCTCTCCTCCTCCATTCTCATAACATGTCCATACCAAAATGAGCCGTCGGATGTATTCTTTCAGTAGTTCTATATATTCTTCCTGTTCTTCCAGTTTCAGCGTTCTACCGATAGCTGCCAGCACTCACACTTTCTCAGATCTCTTTTAAGCTAAGATGTCTTCATTATCATCTCCAATACAAAGATATTCTGTCTTGCTATGGTTTATTTTCATTCACCACTGTTCATATTCGTCTTCAAGTTTTCTGTCAAAACATCGATAAGTTTTCTCAAGGCCACTGTATCGTAGGACTTCTCAAGGTCAACAAATATTAGGTGTGTGACCAGATTTCGAGCTTTCCTCTTTTTTTTTGATCTGCTGTAATATGTGTGTGCCATCCACGAAAGCCATTCTGCTCTTCTATTCTGAAAATTACATTTCAATTCTTCTTTTTGAAATATGGCCGTACAACGTTCCCGAAGAACTAGTCACACTTATTTCTCTATAATTTCCACGAGTTTTTCGATCTCCGTTTTTGTGGATGAAACTTAGGTATGTGTGAGATATTCCATTCTGCAGATATAGTGTGCCCTCTTAGTAACAGATCGTTGTATATATCTGCTTGACTTTTCATTACGATTGACTAGCTCAATTGGAATGTTTCCTGGCCCCAGAGCCTTTCCATTTTTCATATCTTGTATTTGTTCTAACCTCTTTCGTCGTTATGGCATCGACATGACATTATTTACTTCAGCTTTCCATCTCCCCCATCTGTCTCTTGAAATGTTCTCTTTCCTTGTAGTATTCAGTCCATTCTTCCATAGATATGATCTGGACATTCGTTGCGTTCTTTCTACCTTTTCTCGCGTTCTTGATAACTTGCCAGGCTGCTGCCACCCTTGAAACTCCCAAATATCTTATGATCTCTTCACATCGCTTCTCCCATGTTTCGTTTTTCTGCCTTGTCACCTGTTTCTTAACATTGCTATTCAGTTGTCTATAGATTCTTCCATCTTCTGGATTTGCCGAATTTAACTACTTCTGGTAGACTACCTTTTTGACTTTTGTTAAATCTTCTAGATCTTCTGACCCCCATTCAGGATTATCCACAACCCGAATATTCCCGGAGATGTGCTGTTAGTCGTAATTTATACACGTAGGCTCATCTTTGAAGCTACCCATCGAGATTAAACTTTACTGTGTCTAATCTGGATACCTATATTTGTATAGGATTCTATGATGATGTGATTTAAGTGCCACAATACCAGCGATCACTAATCAGCAGGATTCACAATTTTGTCAATATCTAGAATGAAGACATGCCAAATGCGCATGCATTGGAATATAGAATTATTCAGCCTACTTCATAAAGAAGGAGGCACCTTGGATTGCAGAAACTTTCTTCTGAATATCTGAATTCAAACTCTCAAATGTCATCTTTGTGAGACTTTCCAGTAAATACAACTACATAAAGTTAAGGTAGAAATTTACATAACTACCTCACCTAACTATATTATTTTGAAGTCACAATAAGGTTAAATTTAACGTCCCTTCGGTTATCGAGACAGCATCAATGAAGAGGTTCTTCTGGTATGTAACTAACTTTCTTTTTGTATATTTTTTTATTTTATAACTTGGTGTTGTTATGAATTTTTGAGAGCAGTAGTGCTTCAAATGAGAATGCTAAAGCCTAGTTTCACAATTGCTGGTAACCTGCACTGGTTATCAAACTCATAGTCGTGGGTTAACTACATTGAATATTCTGAAGCTTGGCCAATGGTTTTGGCTGTACCACACATAATAAAACAGATATATTTTAGGCTACCAGTGTCTTGTGCAGTGGCGTAACTTCAAATCCGGGCCCCCCCGCAAGGATTTTCCCGGGGCCCTTCTTTTATACCTATATACATATTACCCCAGGAAAATTAGACCAAAAAAAGGGCCATCTGCGGAATGACGCCGAACAAGCTGAATTTTTGCAGAGACCTTCGTTTTGAAATCGAATATGCCTACCGTTGTGCGTCTTGAGATATCGATGGTCAAAGGTCACGAAAATCGTTTTTTTGCGAAAATCTCGCTTCCAGTGCATCTGACGTCGAAGAACCCAAAACAAAACTGACGTAAAATAGTATTTTCTACAAAATTATTCTTATACATTTTTTCGTACGACCAACCGTTTTCGGAATATAGCGTCATAAAGCGGAAGCGCGTATTCAAAATAGGTGATACTGTATTATACAGGGTGTCCGCGTTCAACTGGTCAAAAATGCTAGGGTATATAGAGGAACCATAGAAAAGTAATTTGAGATAGGACACCATTGGTCGGAAGTGCGTCATTTCCAAAATACAGGGTGTTAAAATTTAAACAACCCCCTTTCATCTGAAGGGCTCTAATGCTAGGCTGTTCAAATTTCCAGGGATTATTGATGTAAGTATGATATTTAAAAATTCGTATGATGCACCCCCATTTTTTACCTGGAACCATCCCAAAAAAAAATAAAAAAAAAAATGTTTTATTCAATTTGCATTATTTTCAACGGCATTAGTGTGCACTGAGTGTATTCGTGTCTTTTTTTACTAGTTTGTATAAAAGAGAGATAGAAATATATTTTTTTCTGAACTGGTTTAGCAAAGGATTTGTTAAAATTCACAAAATTATTAAGTTTTGGAAGAAAAATTTAAAACGTAGCCAACCCTAGTGGAAAAATGTAGTAACCCTAACGCAATTTAACGTTTCAAAGGCCCTGTAGTTTTTGACAGGGCGCGTTCTTTTATTCAGCAATGGATCCATCTGCTGCCAGCATTATGAGACAGACATTCCAATTTTCTATGAGCTAGACAAAGAAAGGCTGATTACTGATGGATCCACCGCTGAATAAAAGAAAGCGCCCTTAATTTAAAATGGCTGGGTTGTTTCCAAGACCTAGTTGATTTGATAAATTTTTTGCTTACAGTTATCTGTATTACCGACATCGATTAAAACCTGTGCTGGGATCACGACAAGTAGAATTCTACTTTCATCACGTCAGGTTGCCTAGCAACAGTGATCATCGCCTGTAGTATACGCGATAACTAGGTCGCGGGTGACGTCATTAAAATACAATTTTACTTGTCATGATCCCAGTCCAGGATTGCTTCAAGGTTCACTTAGTTTTTGATAAGTAGTAATCTTATCGTTTGTCATAAATGATATTTGACATTTTGCCCAACAGTGTTGCCGATGTTTATATAATTACTGTTATGGAAAATTTGAAATTTGCAAGGCCTACTTGGGCTTTTTTTTTGTATAAATTCGAGCCTCAATAATTGACACAATGGGTGCATTCAGGCGGTGCCAGCGGCTTAGTTCAGCCATTCAGCAGGAACTTTATTCTTGAAACGGGAGCAGCGTTCTCATTGGAACGAAGGTTCTGTCTTTGTCTTCCAGCATAACACTGATAATGACAGAGCAATCGTTCTTATGAGAACGCTGTTCCTTGGTTTCGAGCTTAGAGCAGGAAAGCGCTGTCCTACGGACATAAGGAGTAGGAACGCGCCATTCTGCTTATGAAACTAAAGTGAAGCCAAATTTTTGGCAGGTGTTTGGCACCAAGATACAGGTAAAGCATTGAATTGCCATAGGCGCCATTTTCTTGGTGCCAAAATACCTGGAAAAAAACGGCTTCATTTTCCAAATCCAGGTTACTACTCCTCTTTACCTTTACCTGGTCTAAGGTTTCGAGAATAAAGTTCCTGCTGAGTGGCTGAGCTTAGCCGCTGAGACCGCCTGAATATACCCAATATTTGTTCTAAGTTGTAGTTGGCAACACTGTTTGACAAGGGACAAAGTAGGCATTGCAAAATTTTAAAATTTAAATATGGTGCCCTGTAATACCGACATTGCAATACATACATGTTTCCAAAGCCTACTTGGTTTGATATACGCCCGTAAGGCGAGAATTTTCCTGAAAAATCAACTTTCAAGATTTCTGGTGATTTTTTTTTCCAATTTCTGGTGAATTTAATTTTTTTGACCTGGCAACAGTGTGTTTACAGGACATTAGTTGTAGGTAATAATAATTCCAGCCTGCTCATCTTTCAAACCTAAATAAGTAATAATAATTATTGATAAGGGACTAAACCAAACAAATTGTGGAATTTGTTAAAGAGAGGAAATGTAGTGAACATAATTGTTATTATTAAAATGATGAATTTACTGGTTCACAACATAATGATATTTTTTTTTTGCAGGCTAAAAGTGATATGGAAGTTCTCATTGACAAATACTTTGGAACCATTTACGAAAATTATTCGGGATCAAAAAAGTGCCTTGTACGTCAAGCTAGAGATCTTCTCGTCTGCGAGTACCGTGGTTGTCTTAGCAAATTCGAAAATGAGTTTTGCTTGCAAGCTGCCAAACTTATTCAATACATTAAGGTAAGGAATTAATGTCTTTATTTATTAGTATCAACTACGGCTCTCTGGTTTCCTGGCTAAAACAGTTTGTATAAGTCTAATTGCGTTCGTAATAAATGTAATTTTAAAATCAGCCAGTGTTAAAGGTAATTAACCGTCGATAAGTACATAAATTAAATCTCAACAACCGTAACTAATCCTTAATGTATATATTTACGGTAATTAGCAAGTGTTTTCTATTGTTTGGATTTTTGATATAAAAATCATTATCAAAAGTTAAGCTGATTTTTTATCTGCCAATTTGCTAACTACTTTGATACTTAAACACCTGTCAAACATAAAATATACTTAATTAAAAACCTCACTTCAGGCTAAAAAATCATGAATGAAACAGTGAAGAAGTGGCACACCGGCCTGATTTTTATTTCGACTTGCATCGAAATAAAGAAGAAGAAATTCTTTCGCTTTTGATCTGGCGTGTTCGTGCCGCGCGCGATCGATCGAATTGAGACGTAATTGATTGAAGTTTTGCGTGTAGGTATCAAGATCTCCCGGATCGTTTTTTGGAGATTCTGGTATCGGCGATGACATGGAAAGAACTTTCTTCTTCAAAGGAAAAAAAATTGGAGAATTTGACTTTCAGTCCATTCACACCAAACATATAGAAATCGAAATACCAACCAGTACGGAATGTCTATATATACACACGAATGAACACCATTTGTCAAGTTTTCTTGCTATTGATCTTTTACAAATGAGCACCTTCATTGTATAAACAATGATGTCGATCTAAGAGGTTATTGATATTATAAAGAATAAAGATCTGATAAAAAAGTTGATATGATATTTGGCGATGTTCTTAGGAACTTAATCTGTAGGTGAGAAAAATTAAACTGATGGTAGTCAAATTTTGACAGGGTATCAGTTTTATTGTCAAATTTTAGCAGGAATTATTCATCGAGCAGTTAATAATGTATTTCCTTACGCACATTCTTCGTTTATTGAGAATAAATTAAAGTTTTTGGATGGCTATAGAAGATAAAAATCCATGGTATTTAAATCCGGAGATCGTGGCGGCCACTCAATGTCAATGCATCGGTTCCTGACAGCACAACACTTTCATTATAAATGCAAAAGCTGTTTTGTCGCTTAAAGGGTGAGGTATAACCAAATCAATTTCAACAAGCAATAACAAACTATTATCGTATTTTTCACTTAACTAAAGGAAACGATCCAGCTACCCTAAAGGCTTGATTGTATGGTAATTGTGTTTGGAAATTTGAAATACAGGCTATTTAATCTGCAACAATAGCTGGCAGACGTTTTTTTTTTTCAATGATTTATTACATTCCTATAAACTCATAGCTGTGAATGTTTCATCGAAAAATCTCTCTTGGTACAAAATGTAGGCGTTTGCTTGCCGATTTTTATTAATTTGGTGTGAAAGTAAGTAACATCAATCGTTAGAGGCAGATGTAATAAAACGATTAAAAGTCGGTTTGTTCTCCTTAGCAAAAGAATTCTGCTGCCCTTTGTTCCATTTAGTAATCAAACCAGTCCAGTTCATTTCTGATAATATGCAAATGATTTGTTGATACATGAAAAAGGTTGATTCCTTCGAAATCCAGTATAATATACACTGTGTGTGGGCACTTACAACATTATGGTAATTTCGATAATTGGCAATTTGCTTTTTTTTTATTGCGTGATTAATTATATCACACACAGATTAGACAGTTGCTTGCAGAAGCTAGTCGAGTCATATTTTAAGCTGTTTTTATAGTTGCAAGACGGCTTAATCAACATCAATTACTAATACCCCCATGAAGTTAAACAAAGCTCAAACTTTTCATTAATATTACTAGTTTTTGAACATTGTTTTGTAAACAACACAATGCTAATGATTATATTCAAAAGAAACGAACAACATTGTATTAAAGATGTTTTCATAAAGTTCATTATTTTCACAAACATATCCATATGATTTTCCCTGGGCCAAAATAAAAGGAAATAAGCGTATTCACCTAACTGAATAGCATACCTTCGTCAAGCCACTGTTTTCTTTCCAATAGTTGTGGCCACACTTTTCATCAAACTTTTCATTCTTCCCAGAATCATCGAGTTAGAGGTTGAATAATGGAATTGATTTCCTTTTAATAGGGTTAAAATAAATAGACAATCAATTTTTTAATAAATCAAATCACAATATTTACATTAGAACAGCCGATTGGATGGACTAGATTGACAGCGCTCCAAATAAGCTCAATGACCGGTACCAACTTAATATTTAAATTAGTCCCATGCCCAACTACCATCAAAATTCCCCAGAACCCTTCACCTTGGAGTTTTGGCACAACCTTTTTAAAGGACATTGAAGGGACAAGCATTCAGGTCGAGGACTTTCCACGATTACGTGTTCGGGAAAACTCCTCAGGCACATTTTGTCGATTTCTGTCCAGTTCTCGCTCATAGATCTAAGTTGGCTAATCCGTTATTTTAGTACCAAAGCGCCTTGCGCGGATTTCTTTGTGAGCCGAAAAAGAGCAACGTGATCAATTGTTTGTTCCTAAAGGCCAAAGTATTTTTGTAAATTTGTTTCAGGCCTTATTTAGTGGTCATGCTTCAGTTTTTAACCTTGAGTAAAGAGTTAACCGTTAAGCTTACTGTATATTTCAAATCGTACCTTCTATCTTCAGCCTCCTCTAGATAATTGGATACTTAAGTGACTCCTAGTTACTGAACTTCAGTGTCCAGGGCCAATTGCTTCTTGTTGCGACCCTGATCCAGTCCCAGGCCATTGGAAACACTGGAAGGTATCAATCCAATCCTTCAGGTTCCCCTCAAGGGATTAGGGACTACTCAGGTTTGATAAGTGTGTTGTGTAGTATTGTTTCAATATCTGGAACCTATCAAACCTTACCAACCCCTTGTTGGAATAAATCACCACAGCAATGCAGTCTTCTATAATATTAAATTTGCCCTTCAGGTTTTTGTTATTTCAATTTTAATTATTTATCTATATTACCTATAATTCCATAATAGAGAATTATGGCACTTTCCAAATAGTGATCGATTTTATTACTGATCGGCCTTATTTAATTACTGACAGTCACTATTTCTCATGAATAAAACGAATTATGGCACAACATGTTCAATTGGCACTATTTTGATCATTTATTCGCGTCAGTGTCGCATTGGTTATTCAATTATAATGGAAGAAAAGTAAGAAACTGCCATTCTAGGGGGTGCAAATGATGTTTTACGGTTTTATTCATCCACAAAACGCAAACAAAAAATATAAACAAATTATGTGAGGTTAGAATCTGAAAAATTCTTTGGCAGATTTAGATTTGCGCATGTCTCGAAAAATAGTGGAACAAATACTGCCCTTCACTATTCAATCACAAATAAGGATGATCCTTATTTTATTACTGACCGCCACTATTTTTAGTCACAAATACGCATGCGTAGGTGTCAATAACGTCAAAATAAGAACGTTTTTATTAGTGACCGTCGCTATTTGAAGGTGCCATAATTCTCTAATAATAAATTCGCCCCTCAGGTTACGCATTGTCACCTCAACTTTTAATAATTAATGATCTATATCTTTCTAATATCCCATAAATACATGCTGCACTGAATACAGGAAAATACTTGTACACTGGGGTTAAATGACCATTTACGAAGGTACTGCATTTAGTAAGCTTGTCTATTAATTTACATTTCAGGTATTATTGCTTTTATAAGTGTTATCCAATACTCTTTACTTCTTTATTTAGGGACTCAAGTTGAGTTAAATTATTGTAAATACTATTTTTAGAACGTAAAGTTAGGTACTCGTAGTCGATTTATTTTGTTCTTGTTCTGGTTCCAGTGTTAATAATTTTCAGTGTTCCAGGGCGTTCGGAAAACCCACTCCGAACCTACTCTAGAGTCAAACCTGTTCTGGTTCTAATTAAAAACCCGTACCTGATTGTAGCAAAGCGTTTCACTTCTGCCCTTCCTTCTTGTTTACTTTTATATTTCAGGTTGTGCTGCTATAGGTCCGTAGAAGTTTCCTGCTTTCGTTATATCGGTTGACTTCGTGTACTGCAGGGAAAGGCAGGTGGCGCTCTATATCTAATTATTTAATTGATCCACACCCCTCTCCGCATTGGAAGCTAGTCGGCAACCCTTCACACGATGTCCCGTTTCTAGATTTTAGCCACCGACCAACCCTCTCTTTCTATTTTTTTCTTTTAGTTACCCATTCACTGTCTCACTTCCTCAAGTTTCATTATTTTCTTTTCAATCGTGTTTTGCGGATAACAAATTGGCGCCCAACGTGGGGCCCGAAGGATGAACGATCGGCGATCGGCGATCATCAAGTCCAATCATGATCCTCCGGAGTGTAGCCATCTAGGAGTTTTCAGGACGTTTTCCAGGATTTCCCAAAAATTTTATTGGCCAGATATGCGTCAGGATCCATCGATGATCCGACATAGAAACTTCATCAGTAGCCTAGTAAAATTGATGTGGAATCTCAAACTAATTGCAATACAATTTATGTGAGTGGTTTCCTGATAGAAATTTCCCGTAGAAAACAATGGTGACAAGTCTACTACTCTAAAGTGACGCGTTTATTCAATATGATGGAATTTTCAAAATGTTGTTAGTTGAGACAGTTTTTATCATATTATTATTTGTTATTGTTAATATTGATATTCTCTATTACCGTTCGATGATAGTATAGGTATGTTCCAATACGTCAAAAACCAAAACCATGAACGGTTTCGGAACCACTCAGTGAACCAATTTTGTTTTCTACCGAGGTTTCCACGCACAAATTTCACGCTTTGCGCAGAATCGTGACGGTACATTGTATGGTTTCCTGCTGTGTTGGAACAGACCTAATGTTACATAATAAGTAGGATTTTAGCGCACGCGCAGTGAAGTTTGCAAAACGAGCCGCAAGGAAGTTGTGGAAACAATTTTATCTGCAACAAATAGTGTGGTAACTATCATTTCACCACTAGTGCGGTAAAACTATTTTTAACACATTAGTGCTGTGATAGGTACACTAATGACAGTGTAGGAAAACTTAATAAATGCGCGGTTGTAGATTCAAAAAAATTATTGCAGTTTCTAGCGAGTTGTTCTAAGATGCATTGGAAAAGTGTTTCATTTGTGACGAGCTGTTTCAAGAAAATGACGATATATCTGAACTCACTTAAAGAGGAGTGACTGAAATAAAGAGAACATGCAAGGAGAGGAAAATATCTTCGTTTGTTTTGGACAGAAAGTTCACAAGAAATGTAGAGCGTATTTTGTTAACTTGAAAGCTCCATTTCAGGAGAAAGAATCAGATCTCACAATCAATGCAATCTGTTAAGTTGAAAGGAGAAACCATTGTTTTTGAACTGGAACTAATGTCTCAGCGCCTATTGCTTTGTAGCGTTGATTTGCATGAGGTTTTCCGTTACGAGCTTTGCAAATATCCAGCAAAGGTTGATAAGGGAATTTGGGAAGTTTCAGCTTGCCAATTAAATATATTAAAGGCCAAGTTACAATAATTGTATTTGACGGATATGAAGATACATTTTCCACAAAATCAGAAGCTCATCTAAAAAGAAACAGAGGTGTTGTAGGACCGAAAGTGAATTTCACTAATTCAACCTCCATTGCCATGAAAAAAGAATTATTTTCGAGTAACAAAGAAAATAAACAAGCCGTCATTGCTCAAGTATCAGAAAAGTTACATGAAGCTTGGTGTCTTGATCGTTATGGAAGTTATTGAGTCAGCAAAAAGTCATCCTACTACTATTGTTGGAGAATATCTTCTTATGCTCCTTCTTCATCATTTTCAAGAATAATTAAATTTTTCTCCGCCTAGAACCTAACAAATCTTCCAAAACTATAACAATCTATGATATTAGAAAAATTGTAAACGCATCAGGTAGTGATGTCTGCTCTCACATCTTCTATATTAGGATATGATACCACCTCGAAACCATTTTAATTAGGAAAAAGTGACACTATAAAACTGCTAGGAAAATCAGACACCTTCGAAGAAAGTGCTGCCATTTTCCAAACTTCTCCAAAATCCACAGGAGAAATTTTCTATCTAGCCATCTATTTACCAATATACTGTTGAACTATTCAAACAAGACACTCACCTGAAACTTGTAGTTTTTCAACTAATGAGAATAACTGACATTTGAGTGAGTCAGGTTAGTATCGTACTTTAACAACATATTAGTGAATAGATGGCTGCGCAGAGGTCCACCCATAAGTTCCGCAACAATCCACTCGTTTGTACTTGAATAACTTGTCACATTATGTTACTAGTTTGGCAAAGTAACATTACTTATTCCTGTTGAAAGGCGAATTGACAAAAACTAAATAATCAGAATTTTACAAATTTTGACTTTATATAATAAGTTATTGTTCAATTACAAATAAGTGGATTGCTGCGGAACTTATGGGTGGACCTCTGCGGGACGAGCGCAGCGAGTTCCGCAGCCATCTACTCACCAATATACTGTTGAAGTGTTCAAGTAAGACATTCACCTGAAACATGTAGTTTTTAAACTAATGAATATAACTCACATTTGAGTGAGTCAGGTTAAAATCGTACTTTAACAACATCTTGATAAATAGATGGTCCACCCATTAGTTTCGCAACAATCCACTTATTTCTACTTGAACAATAACTTATTATATAAAGTCAGAATTTGTATGATTATTCACTTTTTGTCAATTCGCCTTTCAACAGGAATTAGTAATGTTACTTTACCAAACTAGTGATATGATGTGACAAGTTATTCAAGTACAAATGAGTGAATTGTTGCGGAACCTATGGGTGGACCTCTACGGGACGAGCGCAGCGAGTTCCGCAGCCATCTATTCATCAATATGTTGTTTAATTACGATACTAACCTGACGCACTCAAATGTGAGTTATTCTCATTAATTTAAAAACTACATGTTTCAGGTGAATGTCTTACTTAACAGTTCAACAGTATATTGGTGAGTAGATGGCTGCGGAACTCGCTGCGCTCGTCCCGCAGAGGTCCACCCATAAGTTCCGCAACAATCCACTTATTTGTACTTGAACAATAACTTATTATATAAGGTCAAAATTTGTAAGATTATGATTATTTAGTTTTTGTCAATTCTTCTTTCATTAGGAATTAGTAATGTTACTTTACCAAACTAGTAACATAATGTGACAAGTTATTCAAGTACAAACGAGTGGATTGTTGCGGAACTTATGGGTGGCCCAGCCATATATTCACCAATATGTTATTCAATTACAATACTAACCTGATTCATTTAGTTATGAATTTTTTTCATTAGTTCAAAAACTACACGTTTTTTTCTTTGAACAGTTCAACAGTATATTGGTGAGTAGATGGCTGCGGAAATCGCTGCGCTCGTCCCGCAGTGGTTAACCCATAAGTTCCGCAATAATCCACTTATTGGTACAGGGTGTTTTTTTATATATTGACATTCCATCTACCGCTTTTATCTTTACAGGTAGAAAAAAGGTGTAAATACAAAAGTTGTACAGTTTTAGCTAAATTTTTAGAAACCATGGTCAGAAACAAAACTTGAATGTCAGAAATGTGAAATTTTGCATGCTTTCAGCTTTTTTCGAATGGGATGCCCTATATTTCATTCTATATTCTTGAAGAGTACAATGCCCCGATTCCAAAAATATATAGTTTGTCTATATTTGATTGAACAGTCTCTCATATATTTGGCTCCAAAAATTGTAAAAATACTATCCTACTATTGATTTTGTGAACTATTCTACCTGTACAGGTGAAAGCTGCAGGTAAAATTTGAGGTAGGTACCTACTTGTTTTCTCTGATAGTATGTTTAACATTTTTAGAACCAAATATGTTGGAGCCGGCTCAACCAAATATAGATAAACCATATAGTTTTGGAATCGGGAAATTGTACTCTTTAAGAATATAGAACCAAATATAGGGCATCCCATAGGTAGTGTATATTTTTTATATGTGTCTTAATCTTAATAAACTATTTCTCAGAAGTAGTATTGGTGTTTGATTTTCTAATGCAATTTTTCATAGTCTAATGATTTAATGATTTGGAAAAACGTATGTAGTTAAAATAATTAATTAAGTACACTCTAATGGTTTACCCCTTTAACAAAGCAACTTATGTCTACTGATTTCTACTGATATTTAGACTGGTAATCTACTGACAAAACAAAATATGAACTGGCAACGATAATTGCTGGTATGAAATGTTCCACGAACAAATCATAAGACGTGTCAAAAATATATTTGGATATTCCAAAAACATTTTTAAATTTGAGCACGCGGCTTATAAACATTTATTAGACCTAATTTTGTTGCACTTGAAAGCTTAGAAGGAAGCTCTAATGCAATAACGCGATTTAAATAGTTATTTTCCTAACAAGTGCGCAAAGTGTTACTTTTCCGCACGCAAACACAGTTATACGAACGACGCGAAGCGGAAAAGTAACACTTTGCGCACTTGTTAGGAAAATAACTATATTATCGGAGACCATTGACTGATTATAGGTACAGCCAATTAGCAGGATAAGCTAATTAGTGATATTGATGGATTGTATGCCTACTTAATTTCCTTTTTCTAATTTGTATCTGAAAATTTTGTTATTATTTATAATGGCATTAAAGACCATTAAAACCGTTTTGTTTGAAGTGTGAAACATTATTTATTATAGGTTAGTTTCGGCACAGCTGGAGCCTGGTAACCAATTTCTTTTAAGTAAATTAGTAAATAATACCTTAAAAAGTTGCAGAGGTGTGGCCTTATAAATATAGATAAGTAGGTTCAAAGTTAATTACCTGCGCCTGGGCAATAATAGAATCGATGAAAGTGTTAATGAAAAACGATTATTATTTGGTTTAGAAAAAAAAGCCCATTAACGTCTCTAAATATATCAGTTTGTGGGTCAGAATATGAGCCTAATGTATTTGGTTATAATGGACATACATATTTCACTGGCATCTTGAACAGAAAGTGAAATTTTCATTGTTGCCTCAATTAAAATATTATTAATACTGATAAATAGAGTCTTTTCCCCACACACGATGCACCACCTTTAAAATAATTACGTCCCTAAGTGGTACCATCAATATGCACGTCAAAAGTGATACTTAAAGTTCCACGAATATTTCTTATAATAAATATTTCCTATTTATAACGCCTAGGTGGACATACTGTACCTGCCTTGGCCGTAGCTGGAAGCCATTTTTCATTTTGTTTTGCTAATATAAATAAATAGGTATACACAAATGTCCAACCAGCGTCAATACTAAAGAGATGTAATAAAAGAAGACACAAACGCCAATTGTCAATAAAATAACTTTTATGAAAATTACAAGTGCATATGGGAGAGCAAACAAGAGTGTATATATTGAAATTGAAATTGGTCATAAGATATCTGTAGGAGGTAAGAAGTAAAATCACACGGAGGAGCATTCGTGCATTAAACATTGGCAAATAATTTCGAAATTCTAGAAAAAAATTCAAAAGTGTTTGTTCGACGAGATATAATAATTGCCTGGTAGCACGGTTTGTTCATGACTTTCATATGTGGGAAATTACATTAAATAGAATTTACAAAATAAAACTATTTCGTATTACAATAATCTTACAGATCAAACATCTATGGGCAGTTCTACAATAATTTATAATAGATGTTAGATAGACGATAATAAAAATAAAAAATATTGAACGCGGGAGGTCTTGTGCATTGATATAATAGTGCTTCGTTAGTGAAGAGGCACATCAACATGTGAAAATGTAAACTTTCCGTACTTGTCAAAAGTTATCATTGATCCATATCATCGGAGGCGTTGGCGTCTCGAATTGAATTTCACAACATTTTAGTCGGTCTTTCACCTTTTCAAAAAAGATTTTAATGAATTTAAATGACTATAAGCTGCAGTTACGGTATTTAAATATTAATGAGGATTAAAAAAGTTTTCAATGAAGGCGTCGGCTAATATGCAGTTTTATCTCAAATATTTGCCGACACCAGTGCAGTATTTTTTAAGAGTCGTTTTATGTTTTTGATAACAGTCAATAATAATTAGGGCAAAAAATAATAATAATTGAAGATTTCTATATAAAATATCCACCCACTGAGTTCTCACGTTGCATATAGTCTCTCATTACCTTAACCTTATATATTTTTTCAATGAAAGTACTCATTGCCAGTCATGCTCTGTTTTTCTCTTCTATTAGGTATTTAAAAATCATTTTAGAAATGAACTGACACAATGCGAATTTAAAAAGTGTGAACGTTTACTTAAGCTGCGATATTGAATAACAAACTCACGATTTTGCATGCGGGCGTAATATGAGTCAAGGTTTCTGTGTATGACTTTTGTATAATGCCATTGGAATTACTGTTCCTAGAAGGTTGTTATATGCAAAAAAAAGTAACCTAAAAATAGGATATTTTTAAGGATATTATATTTGAATATTCAAGTGAGCTCCTTTTGGAGGTAATCAATGAAAGTTACGAGAAAATGATTATGGGATGGTTTGGCAGCTCACCACCAGTCTGAAATAGGTCTGGCTCATTTTGACCCCTATACTTGTCTTGTGCTTTTGACAATTCTGAAAGATAGTTCAGGCTCATTCAAATGATATATTCAACTCCGAAAAGCATTATACAGGGTGAGTTACTAAGCGCGCGGTGATCCATATCTCCTATACTAACGGAGATCGGAGAAAAAAATAAATACAAAACTTGTAGACAAACATGAGTACTATATTCCTAAAGTATTTTCCAGTATACAGGGTGACCCAATAACTAGTAGTGATATAAAGTTATGTTTTTTTTAATGACTCCCTCTGTATATTATGACATTTCTGGATTCTGCGGAAAATTCTAGACATATTTCATGTATAATGTCATATACCTATCTTCAACTGTTTCGGAAATATTGACAGTTGAAATTTGACTTTTTTGCATCTTTGACAGACTGTGAAACCTAAACGGTTAATTAAAGAGGAAAACGGATTTTACATTCAAATCTTAGATTTTCATAAGCTATCATTTGACACCAACTTTGAATTTAACCGAAGATTAATAATTTAGGCGGAATTTTTAAACATGGATTAAATTCAAGATTGGTGCCAAATGATAGTTTATGAAAAACCAAGATGAGAATGTAAAATCGGTTTTGCTGTAAAATCAATCGTTTAGGTTTTACAGTCTGTCAAAGATGCAAAAAGTCAGTTTTCAACTGTCAATATTTCCGAAACAGTTGAAAATAGGTATATGACATTATACATGAAATATGTCTAGAATTTTCCGCAGAATCCAGAAATGTCATAATATACAGGGAACGTCATTTAAAAAAACATAACTTTGTGTTACTACTAGTTATTGGGCCACCCTGTATACCGGAAAATAATTTAGGAATGCAGTACTCATGTTTATTTACAAGTTTTGTATTTGGTTTTTTCACCGATCTCCGTTAGTATAGGAGATATGGACCACCGCGCGCTTAGTTACTCACCCTGTATAAGAGAATTTGATGAGCAAGACTGGATGAGCCATTCTTTCATCAGGAAAACTTACAAAATTCACTACTTGAACTCGTCTGAAACAATTTCCGCCACCATTGCATTATCACCAACTACATATAATTGTCATTTCAAACAATTTCGAAGAACTAAAGTTGATGACTAATCAATTGGCAAGAGTATCCGAAGAAATCAGAGAATGCTAGGAAAATTGCACGAATACCAAAGCTAGTCTCGGCAAGTTTGGCAAGCTTCCATGGTTCCCAACGCTGAGAACTTAACCAATGATATCGGGTCTTCAAAAAAAAAACCCAATCAAAGATTGCTATGGGTTTTTAAACGTATGTCTTAGCAAATTTTTCTTAAATTTTGTCAATGAACTTTAATGTCAAAATGTCATGTCAAAAATCCTGACCAATAAAGAAACAATAATTCGACGTACGTTTTCGTAATCAGAGCAGTCTTTGATTGTTTTTTTTTTTGAAGACCCGATATATTATGGTTGTCACACAAGGAAATTTAGATCTTGGGATGTCTACAACCTAATTAAGACTTGAAAAACCGTGACTAAGATAATCATGAACGTAAAACTCTTCAGCGATAAGAGGAGCACTCCTCCCACAAAAGCAAGAACCAGATTGGAGGAAGTAGCATCGAAAATCACCCATCTAGATTAGAGCTTCCCAGGACACTTTGCAGAAAAAGACCACAAATGATCAAAATCAATACAATGGAGACCATGTTGGGATCAAGAAGCTGATCACAGAGAAGATGGATCGACGATCTCAATTTGGAATATAAAGAGTGGCTTGATTAGATTTGTTTGAATGGAGATGACGCAGAGGCGTCCTCTACCACTGCAACCTTATCAGATTTATTGTGGTATCTCCTATCTCTCCTTCTCTGTGCATTCTCTAGACCCGTCCTTTTTATTAGACTCCAGAGCCATGATACTGGCCACCCCATGTAGCTTGCCGGATTGGGCTTTTCCTCTTTAAGCCTCGCAAACCTGAGCCTGCATAGCGCTTTGCAATGGCACTAAACATGTACGACAGTTGCTTCCGCCTCCTGGCAGAGCCTACAGAGGCATTTCTTGGCGCCCAACGTGGGGCCAAAAGCAAAAACGCGTTGGTTGGGTTTTTTTTTTTTTTTTTTCTTAAATCATTGAAGATAATATATACTTACGATCCTGGAATTGGGTTTGGAGTTTGCATGAAGCCAAGTATCTTTCTTGTCTTCAGTACCTAATTTAAAGCAGCATAGCTGCTTAACGTTAATATTAAACAATTATTACAATCAAGGTACGCTAATATGAAATATGACACTTGAAATTACCAGCTGTCCAGTTGCAATTGTTTAGCCTTTAAGAACTTGGCTTACAATCTTGTGCTGCTCTAAGCTGAACCAGAAGGAGCAGAAGAGTTTCACAATAGAGCTCCAGATTACTCTAAATCCAGCAAGTCTCAAATTTACAGGTAGACGGTAGGTGGACGTGTGATGCAATGAACAGTTAAGGCAATTGAACAAAAAGCCCAGGTTCATTCTTTCCAGAGGGGCTTATTAGAACCAAATTTGCTGGTGAGAATTCGAACAGGCCTAGAATCAAAAGTAGAAAAAAATGGAGAATTTAATTAATGGTGGAGTGACTGATCGGCTGTACAAATGTTGACTTCCTCCTGATGTTTCATGGAAACATCAATGTCCACACTAACAGGTCTTCCGCAAGTAAGAAAACCTTCTTCTATTTCCAAGCAAACTAAATCTATCCAAACTGAACTTGTTAGTTTTTCCAACGAGGTACAACATCCTTTTGTACTTTGAAACTTTGTACGACTTATGTCACTTTTAAAGTTTAATCCCAATACCCAAGGCTTTCAAGGTTACAAATTTAAAAAATTAGAAAAACATTATATTTATCTGAAAACCATGTATCCGAGCCTTAACATTTGATTCAATCGAGTCTGCATTTCTCAGAAAACTCTCTAATCAATTTAAATTCAATTGTTCTCAATTGAATTATGGCAAATAAACCATTGAACTAAATAGAACAATGGAGTTATGCATCCCAAACTGCTAAATAAGCTTTATATTCTATTAAATAAGCGCTAACTAGTCCAAATAACGTAGACAATGAATAACTGATTGCTTGACACAAGAAGCTTTTGTTTTTTTTTTTGTGAATCTACCATCTACTTGGTAAATTATCCAATTTGCGCATGTATCTTATAGTGTAAGTGTAATTATTGATAATTGGTAATGACCGTGTTGGTAATTGGAATAAATGTTTAACGTATGCTTCACCTTTTCACACAAAACTTTATAATTTCAGCAAGGAGATCTTCTCCTCTTTGTTGGTAGGTACAATCACAAATACACCATCAGGCTAATAGTAGCATGGAGAAGAAAATCAAGCTAATTTTTGAAGACAAACAGCAAAGTAATAGAAATCTATTTGGCAAAAGACATGTAGTTTCTCATTGAAGAATCCAATTTATCGGGATTCAAAGGTGTTGGCATAAATTATGACGTTGCTAGCAATACTGTTTAAGATGCAAAGAAGCATATTATTTTATTTTGATCTATTGATATGTTCTAGCAAATTTGCTGTTACGAAATGCCATATGGCATATGCCATTAAACCATTAATTGTGGTTATCTGCTGTGCAGTTCCCATCCCCAACTCATTTATATAGAAACTCAATAGTTCTTTTATATTTACTCTGTTGCGGTCAACGCTCTAACATATGGGAAGATCTGCTTCTAATTGATAGGGGGTGTAGGTTCTACAAACACACGTGCGCTAAGCTTTTGTCTGAGTTAAAGGGGCATAAGGTATTGTGTGTAAAATTCTACCAGGAAGATTAGAACATGTCGAATTCGCTTTTAAAAACCACGTTCGATTAATAATCTTCCAAAAATATAACTGGGTCAATTTGGATCAATTTCACTCTGAATGGTAATCGATTTTTAATTAACCAACGACGATACTTTCTTAAATCATTTTTAATTAATTAACTGCACACAGAAAAATATAATTCATTTTTATTTATATTTATAATTTCATACTTATATTAATTTTAAGTTAGGTATGTTAATCTTGGATAAGTAGTTGCTGTTTTTCTAGTTGTATGTATACCTACTATTGAACACACACATTGTAATTTCATTTCCCTGATGGATAAATTGCTTTAAATTATTGCCTATTTAAAACAACAACTCTTCCTAAGCAAGCACACATTGGCGGCAATTTTATTAAATTAAAGCCAGCAATTAAATTAGCGTCAATTGACCATTGATTAATTGAAGTCAGCATGAGGTCAACAGTAGAATAACGCAAGTTTTAGCAACGTTTTACCATCCATAATAATTTTGGGTAGCAAAATTCAGTTTTACAGCCGGTTACCCAATTCTAGCATCTCCAAAGTATATACATAACTATTATGTTACTTTTAACACATGAATATTTTTCAATTAGCAAACGTTTGTTAGATAATAACTAAAAATTTCAAATCTCACGATTATTATTAGGTGAAGGTTGCGTTTATTTTTAATTCAAGAAAAATTAACACCTAGGAAACCGACAATATTTTTCCAATGAATTGGATTCCAAAAAGTACATAAAAGTCAGATTAAAGGGTCCAAACAACCGACTTAATAATTTATATCCTTTTTATGTCCGCCCCTGATACCTGTAATGGGCCGGAGCGCCAGATTAAGGGGGGTATTGTCTGGGTCCGATGCAATGTTGCCGCAACTTGAAGTCTCTTGGTCAATCAATAAATTGATCGATAACCTATTATGTAGGGTAAATACATATTTACTCCACTTACCTAATAGCTAATAATAGAAACTATTAATTTTATGCCTTTGTGCCGCACTTCCAGTTGCCGACATACGTTTGCAAGATCATAAACCTTGGTTAACTAATAAGAAAATCATTATTATTGATTTCCTTCGGTTGAGAATTTATTGGTTTTTGACTTTTATTATCGTTGAAGGTATGAATTTTAGCGAATTCTAAAATTACAATGTGTGCCTTGAAGCATTGATGGGAGGTTTTTTGTTGAAAGTTTATGAGTGCAGGACCATTGTGCAGGACAATTTCGCTGATTCTATACGTCCATACTAGCTTCCAACATGAGAAATAGAAATTATTGCTTAATTGATTTTTAGTTTATCAAAATCGTTGAACCCTCCACTTGTGCAATTTGTTTAAGCTTACCCAAACGCTTGTTCAAAAACTTGGTAATGCCTATTCACGTAAGGTCCGTTTCACCAGGGTTCACACTTTTGACATCGAACATGCCATAATTTGGAAAAAAAGGGTTGTCGTAGATTAATTCATATGACACATTCAATTTTTTTGACAAATTAAAATGAATGACTTGTGGTTTAAGAACCAACAAACGTTTTTGACGTCATTGATTTGTTTCAGTCAATTTCCATTTGTTAAAAAAGGAAGGCAAAAAGTATGAACCCTCGTGAAACAATGTTTACCATATTGTCACGGATTTCAGGTTCACTAAAACTCACTTCACAAACAGTGACAATTTTTGACTTACAAATTTCACTTACCACTTATCGAACCATACGCGACAAAAACTACAATAAAGAAATTTTTGGCAGAATTACGGAAGGCTGTTATCAGGAAATCAAACTAGGGAACTTAAAGGGAAGTATTAAATGTTACCGCTGCAGAAGAAAGGAACATTTTGTAGAAATAAGCAATTTGGTGTGAACCGACCCTAGCCTTAATGCTGCCATATGTCAACTTGTCAATCAGCTGACTTTGTATTGTTCCGTTATTTGAGTGAACCTTATTGCTTTTGAATAAAGACGTTCTGGAACAATTTTCGCTGTATTTGCTTAATTGAAGTCCTGCAGAGCCCTGAAAGTGAACAGGTTATGGGCCCAGATATCGTGGGTTAAGCCCCGTGAAGTTTTAAGCAAATGGACAAAAATTGCAAAAATTTAAAAACCTAACCTAAAAAGTGTTAACGTTTAGTTAAGCGTAGGCGGAGAACGTTCTTTTTGTGCAAGAAAAAGTGGATGAGAAGAAAATGACGACACCAGCACACAACATCAAACCGTTTGAGGGAAAGGCCTACTCAAACTGGGAGTTCAGAGTGAGATTGTTGCTGGAGCATGAGTTGTCGATCAAGAACCACCCACGAGTGCACAGGAACATGCCCAGTTCAACAAAGATGATCTGAAGGCTCGGCACTTAATTGTCAACTGTGTGGCCGACAGTGTTCTAGATATGATCAAAAACCACGGCAAAATCAATTTTCGAAACTCTGAAAGATATTTACATAGTTACAAAGAAAGTTACGTAACATGACATACAATGGTACACAACCCCTGAATGGGTACATTGTAGAGTTTGAACGTACTATCTCAGAATTGAAGAACGCTGGAGGAAAAATTGAAGAAAGTGAAATAATTTCAAAGTTATTAGCTTCGATGCCAGAGACCTACCAGAGTGTTGTGACGGCTCTTGATGTTCTGTTTTGTCAAGCAAACAATAGTGTAACATTGGAATTTGTCAAAATCAAGTCATTGTGTGAAGAAATAAGGCAGAATAATACGGAAGTAAAAGAGTCAAGTAGCTCAGCATTTCTGAGAAAAGGAAAACCTTTATTGACCAGCAGAAGCGCAGGTTTCCATACAAATGTTATGGTTGCGGCAAAAGGAGCCATAAAAAGGCAGACTGTCCTAACAAAGACCGAGCTAATGTGACTAAAAAAAGATGGAAATGACATTTGTTTCATTACGGTGAAGTCAGGAGAAGCTTTGTCGAGTCAGATAGGAAATGGTGATGTAGAGTTTGTAGTAGATAGTGGTGCTACAAATCATCTAGTGAAATCTGATCTTGGTGTGTACCTGACAAAAGCCAAGCTTATAAAATACAACATTCAAGTTGCTAGAAAAGGACAGAGCATACTGGGGACAAAACAAGGACACCTAAACTTAAAAACATATGAAGGAAGAAATGATGTGATAAAAGATGACATACAGTGTGAAAATCTTTCCCTCAACTTGCTTGCAGTAAGAAAACTCGAAGAACATGGATTGAAGTTAACATTTGAGAACAAATCTGTCAAAATCATGATGAATCAAGATGAAATATGATGAAAGGTATCTTGAGAGGAATTAGACTATCCAAGATGCTGTCAAACTTAAATTAAAATGTCCGCCAAGAGGCACACAAACCCTTTGTTTGCTTGTCAAAGTCACGTGTTTTGGATAAGTTAACTTCAAGCTGACAAGTAAACAAGCAAATTTGACATGAAAGGAGTGTGATAAAGAACTACTACATAGGAGAATGGGTTATTCTTGGCGATTTCCCATAAAAAAGTGTGTGAAAAATGCCTTGAAGGTAAGCAAACTTAATTACCATTCAAGTTGTTGCCAGAAGAAAGAAAAGCAAAACGAATACTAGAAGCTGTATTCTCAGATGTCTGTGGTCCACTATCGTACATCACACACACTTTTCTGTTGTATACATGATGGCACAGAAAAGTGAGGTTACAGAGAAATTCAAGCAGTATTTGGCAGCAGCAGAAGCAAAGTTTGGTTGTAAACTGGAAAGGTTAGGCTATGACTATGGAGGAAAATACATCTCAAAAGACCTGGTTACATTGTGTGAGAAAAGAAAAATCAAAATAGAATACACCATTTAACCGATCGGTATTGGACAGAGCAAGATGTATGATGACTATTTACTTGATAAACAGGACATCCACCTCATTATTGTCAAATAACAAAACACCTGCTGAAATCTGGTACAGTGTGAAGCCGAACTTAGACAAAATTCGAGTCTTTGGTTGCAATGCGTTTGCTTATATACCTAAAGAAGATAGACAAGGAAAATTGAATGTTCGCAGCAAGAAAATGTTAATGATGGGCTATACAGAGAATGGGTATAGATTGTGGGATCCTGAGAAGCAGAAAATAGTAACAGCTAGAAATGTAATCTTTGATGAAAAGAAAAAGACAGGAGAATAGTCAGAACCGAAACAAGAAATTGGACCACAAAGAATGATCATTGATAATGACAGTCAGATAGATGAAAACGAGCAAGTCATAGAAAATGAGATACAAAAACAAAATGAGTGGAAAGATGCTGAGGAAATCCCAGAGAAATAAAATGACAATCCGATTAGAGAGAAAAGACAAATCAAAAGACCTCAAAGGTTGGATGATTATGAACTTTATGGTGACTTAGATGAAAGCTTAATGGCAGCTTTATTCATTGAAAATCTGGACAGCGACATACCCCAAACAAGGAAAAGGATGGATACAAGCCATAAATCAAGAATTGAGTGCATTAAGTGAGAATGAGACTTGGAAAATTGTTCCATGTCCAAAAGGTGTCAATGTGATCGATTCGAAGTGGGTTTTTCGCAAAAAAGAATATAGTGACGGTAAACGTGTTAAAACGCGCGATTAGTGGCACGTGGTTTTAAACAATCGAAATCCAGTGAGCAAAACTTTGAACTATATTCCCCGGGAGCGCGTGTGCGTCTTTGTCAGACGAAAAACACTATTTGATTAACCAGCTTGACGTAAAGTGCACTTTTCTAAACGGTGATTTGCCACAAAGTGTGTACATGGAAATACCCGAAGGAGTTGAATGTGAAAACTTGGACTCAGACTGTAAGTACGTTTGTCAGTTGCAGAAATCACTTTAAGGTTTGAGGGAAGCATCAAAATGTTGGTACGAAAAGTTGCATAACTTTCTACTAAGCTTGAACTTTCAGAGATCAAAATCCGGTTCATGCCTATATTTTGGTGATGCATGTTGATGAGTTGTATATCTGATTTGAAACTTGTCCTTTTCAAGAATAAGATCATGAAAAAATTTCAAATGAGAGCTTTGTGACCAAAATCACAAGATAAGTTTATTGCAAAATTTCTGGGCTTAACAATTCAGAAAACAGAAACTTGTCTATTTATAAGTCAAAAGGAATTGATTCAGAAAATTTTGATTAAATTCAATATGTCTGAATGCAAGGTTTCAAGTGTGCAGCAAAAATTAAATTTGAAAAGTGGTGAAGGACAAGAATCAAACATTCCTTATCGTGAGTTAATAGGATATTTGATGTACATCACCATAGGAACTAGACCAGACTTGTGATATAGCATATTGTAGCCAATTCCAAAACGGTTTTTCCTCGGAACATTGGAAATATAAAACATATTTTGCACTGTTTGAAGAATACAGAAAATTATGGTCTAAAATATGAAAAATCACAAGAAAATAGTGAAAGTCTGATTACTGCTTATGTAGATGCAGATTTGGAAATTCTATTGAGGATAGAAGAAGCATCACAAGTTTTGCAGTGAAAGTTTTTGATAATTTTGTATATTGGAAATCCAGAAAATAGTTTACTGTTTCTTTCAGCATTGCAGAGGCAGAGTATGTTGCACTCTCTGATTGTTTACCGGAATGCATATTCATTGCAAAGCTGTTGAGTGAAATATTAAATTGTGATGGTTTTCCTATTCAAATTTTTGAAGACAACCAATCCTATATAAAGATGGCAAATACTTTGGAAACCAAACGAACCAAGCATATCGATGTAAGACATCACTTTATTCGGGATTGTGTTGATCAAAAGAAAGTAAATGGCTTTAGCAGCTGTGAAACTGAAGTACGTATTTAGAGATAAACTTAAGGTAGGAGTTTTACAAAATAGTTAGTTTTTTAAGGTTTTGCTGACATGTAGTGTTACTTATTAAGTTTAAATGACATGTATTTTACTTAAGTTGGTTGGCTTATACATAATTTTCCCATTTTTTTGTTGGAGATTTAAAATCTGTTTTTTTTTTTAAAGATAAAAGTCAAAATGACATTATGTTGGCAATACAACGTAAATTAGTCAATGCTTTCAAATTTTTTATGTAGAAAAGGCTTGTGTTGCCAACATGGTTACTAAATTTTTGACTTCGGAAATTATCTTTAAAAAAAAAACAGACTTTATTTAATTTTTGTGTTACAAAATTAGAAGGGGGTGTAGAATTAAGCAATTTTGTGAACTGACTCTAGCCTTAATGCTGACATATGTCAACTTGTCAATCAGCTGACTTTGTATTGTTCCGTTAGTTGAGAGTACCTTGCTTTTGAATAAAGACGTTGTTGAACATTTTTCGCTGTATTTGCGTAATTGAAGTCCTGCAGAGCCCTGAAAGTTAACACATTCTAAGTGTGATTGTAGAGTAGGTACGGTTGAGGTCTCGTTTTCTTTTTAATGACTCTCAGCCTTCAATGGGTCCCTTGAAAAAGACCGCTGAATGTTACCGCTGCGGAAGAAAAGGACAATTCAAACGTGACTGTATGGTACGGCTGAGATCTCGCTCTCATTCTGATGACTCGATTGAGACTTTTCAACGCCGAGCATGCGCAGATCTGAGGCTTTGATCAGCTAGAAAAAGTACCTGTTAGAAGCTCTGGATTGGCTTCAGATCAAAAACAGAGTGTCGAAAAGCTGAGAAGTAGAGAACTCATTTTTCGAGATTAGTGAAGCCGGGGATAGATCAACGAAATGTAGAAAAGAAAAATCCGGCAAGGGAAGAAAGAAAAACCAGGAACAAGAAGATTGGTCAATTACGACTGATGCTGATAAAGATGGTCAAAGTTATCCTTCAAAGGCCGCTCTGGAAATTTCCATGAAGAAAAGTGCTGCGACCATCCACGAAAGCGCAGGAAAGGTAGTTGGCAGCATTGTAATCAACAGGGAACAGGACTTTTCGTCTAGTATCCATGACGTCAATCCAAGGGAAGAAGAGCCATGTTTACATGAGGGTACATCTGGGAAGTCATGAAGGCCGAGCGGCTAAGGCGTTCAGATCCCAGACAGGCATAGAGATGTTAGGCAAAACAAGATATTTAAATCATTATGGATATGAGTAGAGATATATGATATGTCTAGACAAAGAAGAGGAGGTGGTAAGTCTTGGTAGTCAGATCAAAATGATCTGATTTGAGAGGCAGGCAGTTTTACTACGAAATTGCTTTGGGAGTCCGGCTGGATTTTAAGAAATGCAATTGTCTGCGCATCGCGTAAACACCTCCGAGAATTCTATTCAAGTAGGGCGTCAGGTTTTTCTAGATCAATCCCAAGTACACTGTGTGCTATTTATAAATAGCGCGAAATAGTAGCTTAAGTAAATCAGTTTTAATTCGATATTTGTCGCATATGTTTCGATGAATAAATTTTGTATAAAGTCCATATTATGAAATAGTAGTCCATGTCTCACAGTGAAGAGAATATGATGATATCCATATGATGGATCTATGATAGATCCGAAACATGTACAACCCCCCTTCCAACTGATTATTTTTGTAAAATAAAGAGTGAAGATAGACTGTGTGTTTTACTCCAGTTCTTTAAGTCCATATTAGTTTAATAAAGTTTGTTACTGGTTTGTGGAGTGAGTTTCAGTGAAGCCGGAATCAGTGAATGGGAACTATAAAAAAATTCAGAATGTCATTAATCAGAATTATTCAGCAATACAACCCAAATTCAACTCACAAAAAACAAATCTATAATCAAGTAAAGTACAAAAAGGAATAAGAATGTTGGAAAGAGACTGGTGGACAACGTAGTCAACCGAGTTGGAATATTTAACAGCCTTTTGCAACACCAAAGCTTTCTTCAGCAGCATAAACCTAACCTACTCAAATGTTCAGATTTAGTAAACTCCCGATGAAAGGAGCTAGGAGCTCTTGGACAAAAATTCACACGTCGATGATGACGTCCCATAAAAACCTACTCGAAACTATCGGAGTGTTTTTCCTTCACATCAAGATGTATTGACAAGTCTATTAACCAACTATAAAGACGGAACGTTCAAGGACGAGACTCCGGACACTGATTGAACACACACGTAGAGTAATAGCCAAAATATGGAACATTGAGATGATTCCAGCACTATATTCACAATGTGGAAATTATCGAGGTTGTTCTCTTCAGCCGGTCAAATTATTTCCTGGAACCGTTCGGCGTTGAAATCTCCTATAAAACTGATGGTAAGCTATTCAAGCTTAGAAGACTTAGAGCTAGAACCAAGATATCCACAACAAATGTTTCTGATTCAAGATACATTCAGCTACGCTGGGCTGGTTATCTCGTCAATTTACAATGTGGAAGAAGATGATCAGTGATGAACACTGAAAAGATCTAAGATGAAACTCATTACAAATGACACGAAATTATGGGGGACATATAGGAATCAAATGGTTGACGGGATGCCATAACAAGCACTAGCTCGGATTCGAAATAGAATGTTCATGACACTGATAAATACCTCTATACATAGAATCTATTACCTGCGCCTCTGGGTAATAGAATTTGCACAGATACGCCTCTTAGAACATGAAAACCCATTGTTTGGCGAAGGGATTTTTCGGGTCGACAGTTGTTTATGTGTATATGAATATGGCTAATGAAAGTGTTGGGTAAAAGGGGTGATGATGGATTTACTCCACCTGGTGAATAAGGAGCCATCAATAAAAACCTTAAGTTATTTAAATATGAAGTAATGTTGAATGTTTCAGTTTGAGTCGAATGAACAAATCAAATCGCATAAAGCATGAGAAAAGCTTTTATGTTTATAAATCATACTTACATAATTGGTTTAAGCACTCCGCAATGCTCTTAATGCACCAAAACAAGTCATTATCCTTGTTCTTTTCGCTTACACAATAACAAAAGCCAAAAAGTTAGTTGGGCTCTCGGCCAAAGCTTGCTGCCAACCCCCTCGACACCCCCACTGGGAGTGCAACCGGCACGAACAAAAAGGATCTTAAATGCACCAGGGCCCAGGCCCAGACATTCGTGCATCTCCACTATTATGTTATGACCGAATGCAGTGGAAAAGGACCAAAATACAGGGGAAGTATGTTGTCCGTCCTCGTCTTTTCTTCTCAAAGTTGCGCTTCCATCGTAGTGGAGTGCATTCACAGCAGTGGCCAGGCTAGTCGGCGATGGTGTTTTGTTGTTATTACGCGTCTGCCTTCGATCGGGTCTAGAGTACAAAACGACGCGAGCTTACGATTCTCGCGAGATTTTTTTTTTTCAACGCGAATTTGGACTTTTTGTTTGAGACTAATTAACAAGAAAACAGAAATTTGTTTTTCATAAATCGCACCTGTTTAATATCAGAAACAATAATAATATTATAAACAAAATTTGTTTGATTGTGTAATTAATTGTGTATTAAATTAATTTATTTTAAATTATTTTATCAAAACTTTTGATGGTGTATTTCGTATTGGATTATTTTCATTATTTTATAAGGTAAGACATTTTGTAAAAAAAAATTGAGAGTATCCTGTATTCAGACACTTGGGAATGAAAAAACAATAAACTGATGAGTTACCCCAAAACAAAACTAAATTATTAATTACGTGTAAAGGTATAGGCATACAAATTAAAAAAAATGTGAATTTAGATTTTTTCTATAAAAATATCATTATTCAAAAGCATATTAACATAGCTGAGTATTATTTCAAACGAACTTTTTTCAGAATATTTATAAAAATATCGCCGAAATGTACTAAAAGGCCAATATGAAACAATCCAATGTTACAAGCGGAAAAGTTGTCCATCAAAACATTTCTACGATAATTTTGTAATTGTATATAATTTAATAAACATTTTGATACATGTATGAAACACTAAAACAGAATAGTGTTTGCTGTTAACTCAATTCGAGCTTCAATTAATTATACCTCAATATTATTGGCTTTCTGGATGGAATATTTAAATATTTATTTAATAAAACAAATTTGAACCATATTTGGGTCATAATTATCAAATCAAATCATGCTTCATTGTCCAAAACACATGGAATTCATAGACAAAGCTGGATTAAATCATTTAAAAATAGAGTAGGTACCTACTACAATAATAAAAACAAAAATAAGAAATAATAATTCCAAATATAACCTCCCTGCGAAAAAAATTTTCTTCAAAAATAAAGCAACCAAAGTTGAAGGATAAACTTGGATAATGTAATCCTGAGATACTGCGTAGTTCTTCTATACCTATCGTATATCTTTTGTCAAAAATATTTATTGAAAATCGATTATCTAATAGGATGTCAAGATGATAGGTCGATAAACCAATACTACCAAAACGGGAACAGAAATATACCAACCCATTGCAAAAAAAATCTTTTAGGTTGATTATGGTTACCCGATATGGACAAAAATTATATTAATAATTAGTTAAGCATATCAAATTTATAATTATTAAACTAGAACTAGATTATGTCGACAAAATCGTATTAGTTGATTAGCTTAGAAGAGCTGGGGACAACATCTTAAGGAAAAAAAAATCTTGAACTTTATAAGAACCTACCTAGTTCTTAGAGTAGAAAAAAAAATTGATTAATTTCAATTTGTGTTATGAACTTTATTGTCGTCAACACTTGGGACAGAAGTGATCCTACTAGAACCATAAATTTTTTTATGTATGTGGTAATTTGTTCGATTTTTTCTCGCTAGAGGCAGCAGCGTCATGATTGACGCTGCGCTATTATGTTCTTGAAATTAATTTTCCGGATTCTTCTCACTAAATGACTCCGTCAATGACCAAGATCTCAAGAGCATAATTTATTGATAATTTGGGGTTAAATCTGTTTCGGGTGTTTGACAGTTCATTGAAGAATCATCCAATGTTGATCCCATCGGTTCATACTTACTCTGTGGTCGGGAGTAGTTGGGACGATTTTTGAACTATTAATTTTTGTTCTGACGTTGAGGTTAGATTTATTCACATACTAGCTGACCCGGCGAACTTCGTACCGCTTCTGAATTATTGAATATACCTATTAAATGTTGTGTTAACGTATCTATTAGCTGAATTAAATTCAGTTTTCTTCGATGGTGAATTTGGCTTTGGTTGAGGAAAATTAATGTTTACTCTCTGGATCAGAAGTCACCTAAAATTAAAATTTTACATCATCCTTTTTTAGGCAGCTTGTGGGCATTATTCTTGTAAAGTGTACCACCAAATAAATAAACTCAGGCACAGGAATGTTCAAAGAATGTAAAGAAAACAAAAAAATCTCTAGCGCAGCCCTGTTTCACTCTATCTGCACTGCATGCACTGCGCTACTCCATCTGTTCTTACTCTATCTGCACTACTCTATCTGATCTACTCTTTCTGCACCACTTTATCTTATCGGAATAGTGGAATAGTTCTGTTCGAAATAGCTCCAGTTCCTGAGCAGCATTGTTCTACTGTATCTGCAATGCCGAGCTTCGTTCCAGATATCAGAGATGGCGCGGTATACAAAATACAAAATAAACTTGGCGGTTATAGGAGATGGCGCTGTATGCGGGCTTAGTAAATTTTTTTCATAAATAAATAAAATAAGTAATGAAATGACCACATTAATGACATAACAACATGCTGGTACTGTCAACGCTGAAAAAAGTTTCAATTTGATAGCAAAATCCACATTAACCAAATGATCCTCCATTTATTGAATAATTCATTTATTACAAAAAATGTGATAAATGAAGAACCGCTCGACCGATTTTGTGCAAACACATAAACCATCTAATAAATAGTCCGAACAAAGCCTAAACATTTGGTTTGGCTAGGTGAGCCCGTTCTTGAGTTATAAAATTACAACGAAAAGTGGCATTCATTTTTATATATATATAGATTACAAATTTTCATATCTATTTGGCTCTGTCAAGTTAGCCCCCTACATTCGAATTTTCTAACAAAATTGCAACCACTTACTGTGCTTGAAGTGTTAGTCCCCAGTACATCGACCCTAAAATTTTGTAACTCATGTACACGCCAAACTTCCTGAGCGGCTTTATAACACCAAGTCGAACAATATTTTTCATATCTCCACCCTGGGCGATGGGACATTGCCGCGCTAGCTCTTCGTGAAGTTGTCGTTCTGACGTCCCTAAGGAAGTTGATACATGTACGTGTAGTTTCAATGCCAATCGACTGTTTTTTATATTACATTAACGATATCACATTTGTCGGACAAAAACCATGTGGCTTTGGTGAAGTTCCGATGCCCTCAACATGTCGCTGTGGCGTCCCTGAGGAAGTTGATACATGTACGTGTGGTTTTGATGCCAATCGACTGTTTTCTATGTTACATTATTGATATCACATAGGTCGGACAAAAATCACGTGGCTCTGGGGGGGTCCGACGCCCCCAACATGTCGCTGTGGCGTCCCTAAGGAAGTTGATACATGTATGTCCGACAAAAATAATTATGAATAACAATGTAATTTTAAAACATGTGTAGTAAATGTCGGACAAATAAGATGAGTATTAAAGTCAGTCGAACAACAAAAGTCCTATTGATCAATTTCTGCCGAAATTCAGGATCTTCACTCCTGAGATTGCACAAAAAACACGACTGAATATCCATTCTTTCTCACACGCGTGGTTTTGAATGACCGCGTTTACTAAATAATTTCCGTAAATACTCGGAGAACTATCAAAAAAACAGATCAGGGAATATGACACAGGGCCCCACAGGTATTTGACAAAGTAAGTAAATAATAAACTGACTAATATGCACGTTGCGTTAAGGCAAACTTATTTTAATTTTTTCATTGATTGTCTCAAATTTCTTGTCCGACAAATGTGATATCGTTAATGTCATGTAAAAAACTGTCGATTGGTATTAAAAACATACGTACATGTATCAACTTCCTTAGGGACGCCACAGCGACATGTTGAGAGCGTCGGAGCCCCCCGAAGCCACGTGATTTGTGTCCGACATATATGATATCGGTAATGTAATACAAAAAACAGTCGATTGGCATTAAATCTACACGTACATGTATCAACTTCCTCAGGGACGCCACAACGACATGTTGAGGGTGTCGGACCTTCCCCAAAGCCACATGGTTTTTGTCCGACAAATGTGATATCGTTAATGTAATGTAAAAAACAGTCGATTGGCATTGAAACCACACGTACATGTATCAACTTCCTTAGGGACGTCAGAACGACAACTTCACGAAGAGCTAGCGCAGCAATGTCCCATCGCCCAGGGTGGAGACATGAAAAATATTGTCCGACTTGGTGTTATGAAGCCGCTCAGGAAGTTGGGCGTGTACATGAGTTACAAAATTTTAAGGTCGATGTACTGGGGACTATGTGGTTCACTGCGCCGATGATATTTTGAACTGTGTCATTCCGATACCAAAGTTATAGGAAAAGCAGGTGTAAGACAGAACGCACGCGTCATGCATTCCGTTCGACACCTGACACGGACACAATAGGGTACTTGCATCAATTTTTTTTATTGCTGATTTCGTTAGTCCATGAAAAATAAGTCAACACGTATTTTTTCTTTTTCTTCTTAGTCAAAAATTGACGGAAATATAACGCTATGAAATATGCCTATGACGTCACTTATCATATAAATTAGTGACGTTGCACATGCTCAGTATATCTAGATATACAAAACTTAATATTTGAATAACTTCCGGAATAATCATATTTGGGCGAAATTAAAAAAAAGTAACGATTTTTTTTCGATTTCCTACAGTTTGCAGTAAACAATAATCAATCTAATTTTCTATGCAAGTACCCTATTATCTTTGGGAAACCTATTATCAAGCCTAGAACAGAACAAACCCGCACCGAAAACGGAACTTTGCTCTCGAGTGGAAATATTTTCCTTAGTAGTGGCTTAATGGTTGAAACAAGCCGGAAACTCTCGTTGTTTAGTGAATCGTTGGTTTGAAAGATATGTGTACCTATGTAGAACTTAGGTTTTCTACATCTTTCTTGTGATTGATACTATTTTTGCAATTACTAATATAACACTCGGCGCTAACTTGACGCTCAGTCCCCCCAAAATTTTGGAAATCAGATCAAACAAAAATGGATTCTTACGTAATCTGAAGTGTGCATCAAAATTTCCATATTCGGTCATTTTCTGACAAAATCCTACTGAGGGGATAACTTGACACTCATCCCCCCAAAATTGGATTGGATTCTTATCCAATGTGCACCAGTGCAGATATTTAATCGCTCGGAGTCGGTGTGAGTGCCACACCAGTATTGTACTATTTATGCGAACGGATTCCGCTATTGAACTTATTGGAGTGTATCCTATACATAAAATTAAAATTCAGTCTAGTGTAAACTTTAAATTCAATAAGAGTCCATTTTTGTTTGATTCAATTTTAAAATTTTGGGGTGGCTGAGCGTCAAGTTAGCCCCCCAGTAAGATTTTGTCGGAAAATGACCGAATATGGAAATTTTGAAAACAACCTGATACAGCACAGTCCAGCACACTTCATAATGAATAGAAATCCATTTTAGTTTGATCTGACTTTCAAAATTTTGGGAGGGGCTGAGCGTCAAGTTAGCCTCCCAGTAAGATTTTGTCGAAAAATTATCGAATATGGAAATTTTGAGAAAAACACGATATAGCACAGTTCAGCACAGTTCAGATTGAATAGAAATCTATTTTTGTTTGTGTCATACCTACGGCAGATGGAAATCTTTTTTTTTTTTGGTAAAATTTGACATTTCCAAGGCCACCTACGTTGACAAGGCGCTTGTTCCTTGTTGTCATAATTTCTCATGGTCACCTACAGTGGAAATCTTTTTTTCCAGGGCCACCTACGATGGATAGAGGGAAATCTCCTTTTTTTTTCGTTGAGGCTTGGCATTTGTAACATAACATAAGCAAAAAAGTTCATCTTTCAACACTCATATCTCAAAAACCGTAATACCTACAAGATTTCATCCCATTTAAAGGTTAAAAAGAGTTAAATCCTCTACAACATATCAAAAAATGGGCAAAATCCATAGAGCCCAAAAATCCCATGTTAGGTGTGCGTTATCCTTCATAGTTAAACCTGTAAAGGTAAAATGAAGGTAGACAACTACTAATAAACGAAAATAAAAAAAAAAAAACATTTTGTTATTTTTCGCTTTGTAGATAAAACATTGTACATCACACGTGAGTATAAACCATAACTACAAAAATCGTGTAATTAGAAAGACTCGGTCTACGACCTCGTCGTTCCAATCTTTCTCGCTCGTTATTGTAATTATAATCATGTTCATAAACGCACTTGTAATAGTTAACGCCGTGCGGGAAAAAAATTTCCCGCACCATGCGGGAAAAAAAAAGTTTCCGAATTAAAATGCGTGCGGGAAAATGGACAAAAACGCACGCTTGTTGAAAAATTAATTATTGTTTTCGAGAGTTCAATTTATACAAGTATTATTTTTTTCATTTTCATGTATTTTTGTTTTGTTTGTTTATACTATATTATATAACATGTGCGGTGTTCATGTTTTTTACCAAAAGTCGTTTCATGCTGTGAACAACGCAGATAAAAAAGTAAATTGAGAATCTAAGAAATTATGTGCTGTCTTTTGTGCTGGGATTTTGATTTTTGGTATTCAGAGAGCGTGCATTAGGGCCTTGTTAAATCTACTAAAACTTTCATACCCTGAAGAGCGAATATCCTAGCCAACAAATTAAAATAATCAATCTAGAGTTATTGGCTCAAAATAACAACTATAGTTGAGTAGCCTCCCGAATAGGACCTCAGTACCTGCTGGCAGACTGGCTAACTTACCAAAAACTCTTCAGTATTGAATATAGGTGGTGTTGATTCAATGTAGTGTGTGGAATTAAAATTTTAGCACAAAGACAGAGACGGTAAACTTTAATTGATTATTGAATCACAATTAGAATTATTATTAAAATGACACAATATGTTTTGATTTTTAATGAATGTCGATCGAGGGTTTCTCTGCCGTGCTCTTTTCCCTCGCAAGCTCCAGGTCGAGAACGGTACCATTTTCTAATAATACATTAGACGTTTCACGAAGGAGGCACAATTAACATTGAAAATAGGCCCCCGTGAATTTCAACCAAATTTCAATATTTTAAAGGTATCATCATTGCAAAAAAAAAATTGAAATGTAAAGAGGATAGTAAGACGGTTGAAATTTGATCGTGGCACCATCTAAGAAAAGGATTCAACACTAAACAGCAATTTTTGCTGTAATTAGTGATGCCATCTAAAAGGCCGATCAAAAATCAGTTCGTTGGGAAAACCCAAAATAGGAAAAAAAAAGATTTCTCCTTATTATACACTGATAAGAAAATTTTGGATTAATTTTCTTTGCTTTTCCATCCATAGACGCGTTTCGACCTATATCAGGTCTCGTCAGTATGGCTAGGAAAAGCAAAGAAAACCAATCCAAGTTTTGTGCATGTATGCAAATTTCGACCGTCTTACTACTTCTATTTTGCATACATGCACAAAACTTGGATTGGTTTTCTTTGCTTTTCCTAGCCATACTGATGAGACCTGATATAGGTCGAAACGCGTCTATGGATGGAAAAGCAAAGAAAATTAATCCAAAATTTTCTAATCAGTGTAAAGAGGATCGTATGCCTGTGATAGCAAATATAGCTCTTCAATGTACGTAGGTCCTGCTATGGTATGCATAGGAAAAATCCGAGGAAATATCCCTAGGTAGATTTTCTTGATTATCCCGAAAAATACTAATCCGATTTTGACGTTTTTGGGGTCCTTTTTGTAGGTATCAAACTTCAAAAAGGTCAAAATCAGATTAGTATTTCTCGAGATATTCAAGAAAATTTACGTGTGGTTATATCATCGGATATTTCCTATGCATAGTATAGGAGAACCTACGTACTTTGGTGAGCTATATCTGCTATCACAGACATACGATCCTCTTTACATTTCAATTTTTTTTTTTGCAATGATGATACCTTTGAAATATTGACATTTGGTTGAAATTTACGGGGGCCTATTTCCAATGTTAATTGTGCGTCCTTCTTTTCCGTTTATTTTACATATTACAATTTCCCTGAAATTTCCCTAATTTTGACACCAGACCGAAAAGAAGGATCATAGGAATGAACGAGGGAACAGAAGAAGAGACAATGCTGCGAGAGGCTGGGTGTACCAAGAGTGTGCGATTCCAGAATTGGTTTATATAGCCATCAGAAAACGCACAATCGACGACATTAGGAATAGAATAGGAAATAATCATACTCTGATGATGATGAAATTGGTTATGCCTTATCAAAAAATAGCCATGCCATCAGTAATAGTAACAACAATTACTGCTTCCTTATTATGTCAACTTCCTTCTAATCCGCAGATGTGCATTCCATATTTCAAATTTAATAAAGTAGGTCTGATGGATATTATGCTTAATGGTAAAATTGATTGTTGAGAAAACCTATTATATGTTATAGCCCAAGTTTTATTATCAATTATTTTGTTTCAACGAAGATTTATCGAAAGCAACAAAGAGTCTATAGGAAATTAAGAATACAATTGAAAAAAACTTTAACTTAATAATAATTATCGTTAAGTAAAACTCCCCTAACGAGTTCTCAAACATCTGGACATCTGTAAACTATCGTTTCGACTTCGTACACCACCTGCACTCAATTTAAACTGACTTACGAATAATTTCTTTAGACTTCTTTATTTACCAGCAGCTGTATTTTAGAAGTGGAGTTTCTTTTGTCTATATAAATCCTAAGCTCGCATTGTTTTAAAATACTTAACTGTTGAATTTTCAAAGGAAAAGAGAGGTCCTGGCCATAAATTCCTATAATTACCTACAATTAGCCTAATTCTTTCAGCATACCCATACGGACCTGCCTCACTTATCTCACTTACTTTCCATCAGACGATGTATGAACGATAGCCACAATTTTATAATTATGGCAATGAGAGGAAAAACAAAAAAATAATTAGGAGGCAGTGCTGACGGCGAGCCGTTTATGTGTGAAAAAGAATCGGGTCAGAGAAGAATACCTTCGCGGTCTTACGGAAAGTAAAATTTTTATCTTGACTTTTATGAGATGAAATACTTTCGTTTATTGTAGGGTTAAACGATCATGATACTTTAAATCAAAGATTTTTGATATTGCCGACAGACAGCCTCATTGGAATTAAATTGTTTTGTATGTCTTTGGATGACATAATTTGAGATGTTCTTCTTTTGGGAGACCATCATTTATCAGTTAGAGTAGAGAAACTAATCTTTTTCGTGTAGTTTCATTGTCCATGAATTAATTTGTAATTACCAAAGTCTAATTCCTAGGTACAGTCCATCATTAATAAATCATAAATTATTACAAATAAAGATAGCACAACATGAACAAACAATGTTTACTTTATTCTATAACCTTTTCTGACTACTGCCTATGTTTTTATCTTTGGCACGTCCGGTTGAAATTCAACCTAAGCGTTTTAAATAAGATTTTCAAGTGCAGCTGCCTGCATATGCACTAATTTTGATGAATCTGCTTTCTACCAGAACATTTTCTAGAAAACTGCCGGTCAACGAATAATTTTGCTTAAGCCCAATGCAATGATGGGTGACAAACCAATCACTTCCTGATTACAAGAAAGGCCATGGACTTTCTGCCAATAATTTATCGCTCCAACCAAAATCACGATAATAATTGATTTAGTAGGTATATCTTAGTCACTATGTCACCTTCAATTGTTATTATTTAACACTAATTTCATAAAAAATAAGGAGTAACTTCCTGCAATATCTATCTATACTGTTATTGGCAATAAAAGCTTTTACATTTTTTTTTTGCAGACATTTGAATTTATATAAAAATGATCTAGATTTACATGTCAAATTAATGGAGAGTCTGTCAGTTATTAGCCACTTTCATTTATATAAAAAAAAAATCGATCAGTTACTTTAGTAATGAAAATACATCCTAATACAAGTAACCTTCACACAATAAAATCAATCCAATAAAAATTAGGTTACATTCTTATTATTATTTTTTGTTTAAATCAACTAAGTATTTTATGAATGACCTTTTCTTTGGCTTTGTTTGTACATCTTTCAAGGTGCTATATGAATCTTTTTTTTTACGCAACATGCCATACATTGCCCAAATTAAAAGATTTTAAAAAGAGAAACTCGAAAATCCTGAATTCCGAATGATATCTGGTTACATTGCAATACAATAATTATTTATATTTTTTCGGGTGTCAAGAAGACTTGTACGTAATTTTAAGCCACATAAAAATACAATTTGTTTTGAAATGCGTAAAGGAATTTTTTTTTTAGCTAACATGTAACGGTATATTCAAATAGGATTATAATAAGAAAGGAGACGACATGAAACGTAGGTAAATAGGATTTAGCTTTTATGCCCTAAACTTTAATATTTATAGGCAATTAAAACAATGATTGAATCTGAAATGCCCTGAAATTTTCCGAAATCAATCTTAGGCAAAAAAAAGTTGTAATTCGGTAGGTTCTTTCTAATCACAAATAACCAGCTGTTTAAGCAGTCAGGAAACTAATGGGAAACAACCATCTGGCTTTTGTATGTTTTATTAGATTTTGGGCCTGTTGTGCAAATACAAGGCATATCCATTGCCCTATTTCAGAAAAAATTACTTCGCGACTTATGATAATTTTCATGCACGTAATCCGTTTAGCCTTAGTTGAAATATTCTGGGATTATTGCTTGGTTTCAGTATACAGGGTATACCATTTAAAAAACAAAATAGGCTAAATATCTGATGTCACTTTTATTACCATTCCAAATGGAACAAGGAGTCGAGTGATACCTGTTTTAAAAGAGCGTTCAAGTTTCTTTCAAATGGAAGAGAATTGAATGCTCTTTTAAAAGCGGTAACACTCGACCCCTTGTTCCATTTGAAATCGTAAGGATTTATGTGTGAATCACAAGTACCTAACCTTATAATTTAAGGAAAAAATTCAACTAGCCCAAAATGCACGTGTACGATTCATTTTATTGTATTAACAAATTCGATCTTCGATCATATTACACCTACATAAAATCTATTTTTTGTTTTAAAGATAAAAGTTAAAATGACATTGTCACATTATGTTGGAATTACAATTTAAAAGTGTCAATGTTTCAAATTTTTTATGTAGTAAAAGGCTTGTGTTGCCAACATAGTTACTAAATTTTTGACGTGGGGAATTATCTTTCAAAAAAAAAAACAGACTTTATATTGCTAACGATATACTAAAATACGAAAACCGAGTTAATCTATTTGTAAGGATACTTGTGTACAACATTTTGAAAAGTCAATATTCAGTGTATTTCTGGCGTTATACAGTGTGTCCCAGGGAAAACAATCCAGCCCGATTTATTGGATTTGGGATGAGAATCTGGAAAAAACATTTGGACACGTCAATTTTTGATTTGAGGGGGAACTATTTTTCAGTTTTTTTCATCCCCGTAGCTTCAACCCCCTAGCTAGGGAGAGAACAACCCCTCAAATTTGAATAGGGGATGGGGGTGGTGTCATATTTCTTTTCAAGGGTCTTATGGAATTCTTTATGGCCCTTGAATTTCACCTCATTATTTTCATCCTTAACGAAATGACAGCTTGTCAAAATCTTGGAAATAGACTATTATTTTAGTGGGAGTAAAAGCTATACTCACCTCCTTCAATAAAAATACCTGAAATTGAAGTTTTTTATTATTATTATTAATGGCGTGTACACGAGAATTGTAAATTGTAGGTATTTTTACTCGTATTTTTATTAAGGGAGGTACGTACCGCTTTTACTCCTACTAAAACAATAGTCTATTTCCAAGATTTTGACAAGTTGTCATTTCGTTACGGATGAAAATAATAAGACGAAATTCTAGTGCCATAAAGAACTCGATGGGACCTTTATAAAGAGATATGACACCACCCCTATCCCCTATTCAAATTTGAGGGGTTGTTCTCCCCCTAGCTAGGGGGTTGAAGCTACGGGGATGATATAAACTGAAAAATGGTTCTCCCACAAATCAAACATAGACGTGTCCGAGCATTCGCATCCAAAACCTAGTAAATCGGGGTGGACTGTTTTCCCTGGGACACCCTGTATAGTGGTCAGACAAGATTTGCACATTCTGAATCTTAGGAATATAATTACACAAGGGCGCCCACAGGGAGGGTCAGGGGGGGTCACTCGACCCCCCCTGGAAATTTCTTAAATTTTAATTATTTTCTATATATATTATATTGTAGGTCTGATGATGCTCGTATGAGCGAAACGGGCATACTTGAATACGGCCACAAACCAGGTAGCTGCAGTAATTCTACCTTTGAATTCGACCAAAGGACCAAATCATGAAACCCAACCTACTTCCCATAAAACTTACCTTCACAAAACATCCCCCCTTAGAAATGTAAGTCTTATGAGAGACGTCAGTCTAGTCGTTTCAGCTTTCCCCTCCAATCACTAGAGGCGCTTCAATCAACCTATTAAAGTTTTCTTTTTCCTGCCGGCCCGTTCGCCAAGATTTGAAGTTTATTTTGTCATTTCCAGTCGTCAAAATTTAAATTTTGAACTTCTCCCAACATTTAGAATTATCAATTACCTATCAATTATCAATAATTATTATCTCAAAATGTCTTCTCCCAGTTTGTTAATTGAAAAGCATCAGAAATGCTGTGTTCCGGGGTGCGGTGACAAATACAGCAGCTATTTCCGGTTTCCAAAAGATGCCGAAAAAATGAAACAATGGCTAGAAAAAGTTCGCAATCCTTTACTAAATAGCCTCAGTGTCGAGAAGGCTTATAATAATTATAGAGTGTGAACAAGACATTTTCGTCGAGAATTTATTGTTGGCGATCCAAAAGGCAGACGAGGACTCACATGGAATGCTGCGCTTTTGCTGTATCTCCCTGAAGGTAAGTTAATACTAGATATATGTGAGAAAGACGTACTTACATTTTCACTTACTCCTCCCCATAGTTCTGATTAACGACAACGTGTTAGAATTCAGGTTTAAAGGGGCATAGGTCAGAAACATTAAAATTAATTTCAATTTTAGCCCCAATTATCAAAAACAGTGAGGAGTCGTTAATTGATAAACCACAATCACCAAAATGGCAAAAAGTGGAGATCGACACAGTTGAAACTCGTCGAAGAGTCCTAAGACGCCTTCAGAAATTAGTTTCGCAACTATGATTGACATAGGTAGGTAAACATAATAACTCTGTTCCAACACGTCAAAAAATCGTCCCATGAACGGTTTCGAAACCACTCAGTATAACAATTTTAGTTTCTGCGCAGAATCGTGACGGTACATTGTACGGTTTTCTGCTGTGTTGGAACAAAGCTAATATTATTCATTTCTTTTTTTTAAATGTTTATTCCTTTAGCAGGAGACACAATAATTAAAATATTCCTGGTTACATACAGGTACACCATATTCTACAATGTGTGTATCCAAACTTTTTTGGTAGAATCATTGTTAACGAAATTTCTGTTTTAGATCAACCAGGCCCTTCATGTCGTCAATTTTTATCTACTGAAACTTCTGCAATTCGGGCAGACATTGCTACACCAAGTGGAACCATCACATCTACAAACATGAAAAAGTCAGCAACCAACTTTGTCTCTTAAAACTTTTATTGGTAGGTACCTAAGTGTTATTGCTTAATGAATAACCACCCAGTTGGGAGTAGGTGAATTTTAAAACATCCTAACTAGGACTACTACTATAAAAGACTACTAATTACTAAAACTTGCAGTGGAATGCTAGAAAAATTAGAAGCTAAATGTGCGAAAAGCTCGTCTCCAATCTTGATCTATTTTTTTTTTGCAGGTCATGAGAGACGATGCCAAATTTTAAAGAACATTAACGTCACTAGGCAAAAAATTCCTATCCCCAAGGGAAAAATATCTTTATTCCAAAGTTATAGAATCCAGCAATAAGTTAAGAAGAATCAGTAGAAGGTTGTCGTCATTTAAATCCAAAGTTTCTGCTGCTGAATTACTTGCATCATAAACCAAATTTCAAAGGCTCGTAGACCACGTCAATCCATTGATATACAGCTTTATTTTAAGCCAAGTCCGTACTCAAAATCAAAAGCCTAAAGCTAGACGATTTACATTGAACGAGAAGTTGTTGGCGTTGTCTTTGCTTAAAGCTAGTGGTAAAGGGTATAGACTATTATCAAAAATATCCTCCAGGCGAAATCAGTTTCTTGAATGAGCTTTATATTATGTATAACTATATAAACTTTCTACCTAACACATGCGGAAAGTGTATTTTCTGGACTTAAAGGCTTGTCCGAACTCTGCTTTTTGTTGTCATTCTTGCAACTTCCATCACGTGCAGAAACACTTTCCTCACTTGTTAGGTTAACAACGATTTTGGATTGTGAGAAAAGGACCTCTTTTGTCATTTTATTTACGATTTAAGTTTTTCATCAAGCTATTGTTAAATGTACGTCATTACTTCTTGTAACTGTCCTTATTATCTTTAACTTAACTAGCATTACCTACCTATGTATGTATTTACATGAAAAAAAAACTGTTTCGCATAAATTGTAATTAATTCCATATTCTTTAATATTTTCTGTTTCAAACTTTAATAAATATCTAAATTTGTTATCTTAATTCTTAGTCAATTTTACCTTGAAGGCGCTTCAACACTACCGATTTTATGAGTTTCTTCTTTTTGGCACAATTATTTTATGCCAAAAAATGGTAGAAACTTTAAAGTGGTGGTGTTGAATCGCTAGAATCAAACAATGGTGCAAACGATCCACCGGAACGAATAAGATACCGAACGAACCCTAATTGCGTTTTGCATTCGCCAATAAATCCAGAATTACAAAAGCTTACCCCCCCAGTCACTAGAGGCGCTGAAAACTTATAGACAGGTTCTCAACACGGCACTTACCTTTCTAAGGGGGGATGTTTTGTGCTTACCTTATGATGTTGACAGATTTCGCATTGCATATAAGTTAATAAATCTAAAAAAGTGTAATATGTATTTTGATGCGCAAAATAAAATCATCTACCAAAATGACTATGGAAAGATTCACAGGCATTTGTTTTCTTATCCAGGTCTATCAAGGCATGTGCCATGTGTCGATGAGATAATCTGAAAATTTAACTAGAACTTCGTGATTCGGCTGAATAGCTAACAACTCGAAAACAAAGAAATCGCTAACTTCTTGATTGTCCAAAAACATCATTCCGAAACAATTATGTAACGATTTACCGATTTCTGAATCTTTTTTTTTATATCAATGCTTAAGCCTAAGTTTTGAATCTTCCTCTACCATGCCTGAGATTTTAGCTATTTATAAGAAGTAAATAAGTTGATTTAATATCTATATCTCAGTGTACCGATTTGCATATTGATAAATTGTCACCCAGTGGCGGCCAGTGGCAACCTAGTGTGGTTGTGCGCTCTTGGAAAATTTTTTGGAGGTGCCACGTCCTGTTTTACATTTATTTTGTATGTTGATTTTTTTTCTTTTTACTTTAGGAAAAATTATCGAAAACAAAAATATATGTATTTAAATAAGGCTTGAATGTTTGTATTCTAGCCATAATACATAATTAATATTGAAATTTATAATTAAAAAAAAAAACCGCGAACAACAGAGTTGTCAAACCGCCAAAATGGTGAAAAAACATCGAAATATTCTCGATTGAGTGGAAACAACATTGGAAGTGTGTATTCAAATAGCGCACGGCGCATCCCTTTCATCGGGCGACTTACCGTATATTCCCGATCAATCGCACAGCGAGAAAACACATTTACCCAGAGCGCCGAACGATTCCACACCGACCACCCGGACCACCAGCACAACCAAGCGGGAGAAAAAAATATACAAGACAGGCGCAGGGCGCGCTTTCGTTCCGTTCGTGCGAATTTAAAAATAGAAAAATGAGTACATATTTATCCTAATTTAGAAAATTGGGTAGGTATTTTTTAATTTAAGTTTCTTTTCTTTCCAAAATTTTAATTTTATTTTCTTGCTTGGTTTTTGGAGGCAGTGCGCGCGCACGAGCGCACTTATTGAGAAGCCGCCCCTGTTGTCACCCTTTCCTTATTCCGGAACTGGTGAATTTTGTGGCTGAGTTCAAGGATCCCGGAGCTAAACACATGTCACTATTAAGTGAATCAAATAATAAACAATCTGTGTGTTAACATGTGGCTTTTCAAATTATGTTTTTGCTTAAATTTTGCATTGCAAGTGTCACATTCAAAAGGATAAATATCCGAGTGTGTTGAAATGTGCCTTTGTAAATTACTTTTCTTCAAATTTTGCCTTGCAAGTGTCACATTCAAATGGATAAATACCGGAATGTGTTAGTTTGTGTATCTTCAAATCGCGTTTCCGTTTAAATTTTGATTTGCAAATGTCCCATTCAAAAAAATTAAATATCCAAGTGTATCAATATGTGTTCCTTCAAATCGCCTTCTCTTTTCAATTTTGCATTGCAAATGTTACATTTGAAATTCTCCTCATCCGAGTGTGTTAATATGTGGCTTCCCAAACTACGTTTGTGTTCAAATTTTGCATTGCATGTGTCACATTTAAAAGGATAAATATCAGACTGTGTTAGTTTGTGTCTCTTAAAACAGTCTTTTCCTTTGAATTTTGCTTTGCAAATCTCACATTCAAAAAGATAACTATCGAAGTCTGTTGATATGTGACTTTTCAAATTACCTTTTTGTTTAAATTTTCCTAATTTAAATTTTTCTTTAAATTTTGCATTGCATATGTTGCATTTAAAATTCTCCTCGTCCAAGTGTGTTAGTTTGTGTCTCTTCAAACTGCCTTTTTTTTAAATTTTGCTTTGCAAATGTTGCATTTAAAATTCTGATTCCGCTTCTAAAATGATAATTTAGACTGAAGTGCCCTTTTTTACGCATAAAAAAAATGTATTCAATTGATTTTGACCCCCCCTACATATTTTTCTGCGGGCGTCCCTGTAATTACATATGATATAGGTATCGGGTCTTCAAAAAAAAACCAATCAAAGATTGCTATGGTTTTTTAAACGTACGTCTTAGCAATATTTTTCTTTAATTTTGACAATGTCAATCAATGAAATTTAATGTCAAAATGTCATGTCAAAAATTCTGGCCAATAAAGAAACAATAATGCGACGTACGTTTTCGTAACCAAAGCAATCTTTGATTGGTTTTTTTTTTTGAAGACCCGATACCTACCCTACCATCGTACCACTAAATTCAGAAAATGATTTGCCTTTCGAGTTACAGCATTGATAATGTACAATTTAATAACAAGAAATATCCTATATACTTTTAAGAATGAATATAAATCTTATCTTGTTCGACAAATGTTATAAATAAGTAATCTATTGTTGTGATAATTGTACCATATTTTAGTTCTAACCTGTATCAGGTGGCATGGAAGAACGCCTTGCGAATGCTATCTTTTGAGTAATCCCTACATAATAAACGTTGTTCTATTTTATTCTATTTATTTCTATAGTTTTTGATTTGTATTTTCTCGCATTGTTGTGTAAAAATGGCGAAACTAATAAGACAAATATCAAGTATGAAATCAATGCTGACAGTGCTCATTCGATCCGTCAATCACCTAGAAGATGACCAAACAACAACAACAAGAGTGGAGTAATAAGTAGACAGTACCTATGCATGCAGAGGGAGTTGTTAAAGAGTTCTCAAGTCCAAGGTTATCGTCATTGTAACAAATAAATATGGATCTACCAGATTTTGCGTCGATTACAGGAAGACAGTTATCAATTACCCATAGAATTGACGATACCCTTACGACATTGGCAGACTCAAATTGGTTTTCTACTCTGGATTTAAAAAGCGATTACTGGCAGGTCAGCATTGATGGAAATGACAAGCGTTCTCCACTGGAAGTGATCTTTACCAAGTCAAGGACTTTTGGCCTTTTGGACTCTGTAACGCCCCCGCAACTTTTCAAAAGGACTTACGTGGAAAGTATGTCTTGTCTACCTGGATGATGTGTTAGTGATTGGAAAAACTCTCAATGAGCACCTACGAAACTTACAAGAAGTATTCACTCGTATCCGTAAGCGTATCCAAGCAATTCGTGAAAGGACAAGCATGAACTCAGAAGTTTCCTTAGGCTTTGTACATACTACAGACGATTTGTAGAAGGGAATACTAAGATAGCAACGCCGTTACATGAACTTTCTGAAGAAAAAACTTTTTTCGATTGGATCCTCTTTGGCATGTGTAGAACAAATTTGAAGCCCAAATCACCAGTTGTGACGTAGGCGGCATGTCGTTTCTCGTCTTGACGTAGGCTGCAACCACAGGCTATGATTCCGCAGGCTTTTGCTTTATACATACTCCCCTTACTACATTAATTAACATTCTAAAGCAACCATTTTTCAGATTACGTCTGCATCTTCCTATTTGCCTATTATGTTAATCAAAATTGAATAATAGTTTTTATCATAAATTTAAATTCTAAACTATGACCGCTGACGCAAAAATCTGACATCGCTGACGACTTAGTTAATGACGTCGATAATGGTGATAAGTACACCATTATGGTGGCCATTACCAAAAACGAGGGGATACCTACAGTAGAGTGTGACCAAGCCTGAGAAAAATTACAAGAAAGGAACTGTTAGCAAAATAGTCAGAGCGGTCGACCATTTCCATAAGTACGTGTATAGACAAGAGTTTCTGAAACAACCAGATGGACAGGTAGCAATAAGATTGCTGGAAAAGTTAGTGTATCTGTTTGTTGAGGTTATTTTATTAAGAAATTCGATAAAAGTAAAAAACAGAAAGTGTGTGTCAGCTGATCCTGATCCCGAATGCAGTAGGTACCAGTTCAAAGCTTTGAAAGATTCAATTCAGTAATTATTGGTACCTCTACCCATGCTGGATTAGATAAACTAACACTAAACACTTTACTATTACAAAGAAACCCCTTGCTGCCGGACTTTTTTCCCTTGTTCTCTTTACTTCTCTACGTCCTTTTTCATTTAAATTCCGTGGAAACTACTTGTGCAGTTCTGACACGACATATTTTACTTTTAGGTCTCAACTTCGTTCAACTTTTTGAATAAAATGTTTCTAGATGTTTCACATTTTTCTTTTACCTATACCTATGTATTCTTAACATCATGTTAGTAAAACACAATACATACTTGAAGAATTATTATTTTGCAAGTTCTATTTGATGTCGATGTTGTTTCTAGAATAGTATATCTTTTGGAGTAATAATTTTTCCCAATCAGCTCTCCACTATCCATTACTTCCTTTCCCTTATTAAAGTCACAGTTTATTGTTAGTCACAGTAAAGCCAACTGCCATATAATTTTATTATCATAATATGGCGCATAGATGTTGAGGCACGATATGCGCGCCGCAACAACAACAAATTTTTGTTTATAATAATACAATTTATTAAAAGAACAATGGCGTTTATCCTGTCACTTAAATGTACCGTATCTAATTCCTAAATATATTAATAGGAATATATAATGGCTATTATATGCCCAACTAAGTACCCATATAAGCGTGGATATGTCCAGCGTTTAGCTCGCGCGGTTCTTTGAGCCGGATGTTTTCTATCGAGTTTTGTAAAACCAATCAAGACTTTTGACAACATCCGGAAATAGTATTTGGCTGGATCATGTTGATCCTTCATCATCTTTTATAAATTATTTCCCCGAATAATAATGTTCGAGATTATTACAATATGGCACATATTTAATATGCAATAACTGAAATTCTTACGCAAGTAGAAGCAGATGCTCATTTTCTTCGAAGGCCTTCAAAAACAAACAGAAGCCATTATTGCATCTGTAAATTTTTGAATAAATTTCATCTGGATTTTTTTTTTAAATTAAATACTCACTCACATACAAGATAAAATAAAACCAAGTCCAGCTCGAGTATAGGTATATAAAATGTTTTCCTTGTCTGTGCAAGACGTTCAAATCACTTTCAGTATTATTTCTCTCTATGCCTTATTTGGCCTGGGCATTATAACGGTATGCCTAGTTCAGTCCGTTAGTGTCTCCGTTTTTTTTTTCTACTCGTATTGTAGTTTGAAAAAATTCGCGAAGTTCCTCCAGAGATTTTAATAATGCAGTTCCAGTTGAACATGACCCATTAATCCGACATCTAAATTGTACAGGAATCATACCTGAATGACTTCAAATAATTGTCTGGCTACCTGGTGAAGCTAATTGTGCAGAAGAATGCACTTTATACAGTCAATTGAATTTTTATGTTGCATAGAGCAAAACTTAAAATGTACCTATTTAAAGCAACTGACTCGCAATCTGTTCGGAAATTGTTCAATAAACAATCATTAATCTTCTCGTGAATATAAATAGAATCATTTTCACATTATATCACACCTCGTATAGAGCACTTGAACTTACAAATTCAGAAGCTATACATAAATGCGCTAAAAATATGATATTTCAGGCAGGTCGATGGTCTTTCAGGTTAAAGAAGCAGTAAGTTTTGAAATTTTAGGCTAAATTATTATAAAATCGTGTTAAAACATTTCTTACAAATTATTTCCGGAAGTTGTAGATGCTGAGATAATTATGTTAGTCTACTTATTATTGCCTATCAGCAACTTATTTAAATGGCCGGTTAATAACATAATAACTTGTGTTGAGCTTAAATCCTATTTTATGTAATATACGTCTTTCGTTAGAGATTAATAGTTTAAACTGTCAACGGTAATAATTCAGGATTAATCGGCGTATTTTCTACAAAAAAGCCATGGTGATAGAATTGTGCACCTTATCGTTTCTGTTATGATTACGTTTAATGACGGTCATAATGAAATCATTGTCTCACAAATAATGATATGTATTTAGTGATCATAAAATTTAAATATTTATGGGGTGATTTCATCATGTCATTTTGCAAGAGCTCTTCATAAAATTACCTCACTGCAGTTTTTTTTTTGTAATTATGTAAGGTAAAAATTATAATAGTTTTGTGTTTGTGTAGGAACTTTTACAATTTTTTCAAAGAGAAATACAACAAGCAAATCGCGGAACCACGCTGATTGTAATCTAGCTCGAAACTATGAATAATTCAAGAGGACTTTTGCTTTTTAATAGTTTCGTCAAGGTTAAAGGTAACTAAACTTGATTTTGCATATAAATATTCAATAATTTTATGCATTGGTTTAGTTTAACTCACACCCACGAGCTTTAAATAGTTCTATTATGACTGTTGTGTTGTAACTCACAGCAACAACTTTTTCCTGGGTTCTAATTGATTGATAAGCTTCTATGTGGTGCAGCTTAGTACGGAACAGTTTGAGGCTATCCAGGCTGCACTTCTGCAAAAAAATTTGCAGCAAAAGGATGGGGTTGTAAAACCCAAGTTCATATCCTGCACCTTCAAACCAGGGTTTGAATTGATCACCTGTGAGGATGAAGACACAAGTAAGTGGCTATTTCAAAGCGCTGGGATGGGACTGTACTGAGGGCAATGGAGGAATCCAGAATTTCTCGGCCGTAAATCCTTGTTGGATACTTTCCCAATGGTGCAAATAGCCCTAACGAGGAAATACTTGGTCTTCTCAAAGGCCAAAACAAAGGGCTGAGCGTTGAGGATTGGAGAGTCCTCAACAGAGTGACCGAGGGGACCTCTGCTCAGCTGAACATTTCCATAGACCAACGGTCTTATGAAAACCTGAAGAGGGAAAACTTCGGGGTGGCCTACCGATTCGGCCAGCTTCAGCTAAAGCCGAGAGGAGGACTCCAAAGGACAGTCCCAAAAAAGGTGCCTGAAAATGGTGCTGCTGCGACGGTCGGGGCGCATTTTTCCGTTTCCTATTTGGTTACCGCTACATGGAGCGCTAATCTTTTAGGACTTATAAAATTATATTTGACGTCGCGTTTCCTATTAGACCAGCGCACAGAAATTAAATACTCACGTTTATTTTGCTGTTACATGACTTTTGACATTGGGTTGGTTTTTAAGAATAATTAATAAAATAACTTGTAGAGTTTAACTTTTTTTTTTGTAGCAGCTTAGTAAAATTTGTTCTACTACTATCAGAATATGATTGTTTTCCAATTACAGCTAAAATACATTAATAAAGAATTTTTGGCTAGAGGATTTCTCAGTGCAGAATCAACAGAAATAACATAACGAGACACAACAAGAAATATTAGAAAAATTATTGTAAGCGCCAATTAACCCCAAAAAATGACAACGATAATGAAATAGATTGCAGTATAATGGATGTCTGCAGACGATCGCAGAGGGTGTGCGCTGGTCTAATAGGCAACGCGACGTCAGATGAAATTTAACAAGTCCTATATGATAAGCGCTCCATGTAGCGGTGGACAATGTGCGCTGGCCTAATAGGAAACGCGGTGCCAGATATAATTTTACAAGTCCTAAAGGATTAGCGCTCCATGTAGCGGTAACCAAATAGGAAACAGAAAAATGCGGCCGGGGCGTCTGTGGAGTTTATTATGGCCCTATAATTTCGTCTTATTATTTTCATCCGTAACGAAATGACAGCTTGTCAAAATCTTGGAAATAGACTATTGTTTATGTAGGAGTTAAAGCGGTACTTACCTCCCTTAATAAAAATACGAGTAAAAATACCTACAATTTACAATTCTCGTGTACACGCCATTAATAATAATAATAAAAAACTTCAATTTCAAGTATTTTTTTAAAATGAGGTGAGTATCGCTTTTACTCCCACTAAAACAATAGTCTATTTCCAAGATTTTGACAAGCTGTCATTTCGTTAAGGATGAAAATAATGAGATGAAATTCAAGGGCCTTGAAGAACTCCATAAGACCCGTAAAAACAGGGGTTGTTCTCCCCCTCAAATCAAAAATTGTCGTGTCCGAGCGTTTTTCCAGATTTTCATCCCAAATCCAATAAATCAGGGTTTACTGTTTTCCCTGGGACACCCTGTATAACGCCACAAATACACTGGGCATTGACTTTTCGAAATTTTGTACACAAGTATCCCTAGAAATAGATTAACTCGGTTTTCGTATTTTAGTATATCCTTAGCAATATGTGTAGGTGTAATATGAACGAAGATCGAATTTGTTATATAATACAATAAAATGAATCGTACACATGCATTTTGGGTTAGATGAATTTTTACCCTAAATTCTAAGGTTAGGTACTTTTGATTCACAACACAACAATAATCTAATTGAGGATAGATGATGAGGGTCTCTATTAACATTAACTTAATTTTGGCAAGTACCAGATACTTGCAGGCATACAAACTTTTTAATTTAATATAAATAGCAGATAGTTTCATTCCTACATGCGCCTGGAAATCAAGTTGCTTATCAAACATAACACCTACATTTCTGACATAGGGCAACAAGGAGTTATTCACATGTAATGTAACAAAGTTATGACTGTAGAAACTACTTCTAGTGATATCTGACCCTATAATGAGATGATAATGATAGTTCAAATGACATAAAGGCTTGTTTCTCACTCCGAATTGCAAGAAAAAGGTAGTACTTGAAATCTAGATAGTAGTTTTTATGTGCATTAAGTCTAGTATGTTTGAATTTATTGAATGCCTTTTTTTCTTTAATTTAATAATTTCTTTGATTGTGTCACTGATATAAGGCCTATATTTATGGTTAATTTGCATTGTCTTCACAGGAGCATGCTTGTCAAATATTCTAGTTAACTGTTGGTTGAAAAGGAATATCTTGAAGCGTTTTCTCGCATCTCAAATGTTTCAAAACATTTTTCAAAACTGGTTTAAGTAATGTCACCATGACGTCATAATTTCTCGGCGCGAGAAAATGGTTTGAAAACGTCGATTGGACGTCGTTTGAACCAATTATGACGTGACGTCATGGGTTTATCGCGAGAATGTAGTTTTTCAAAACAGTTTTAAACCAGTTTCAAGAAACTGGATGCGAGAAAACGCCTTTGGTATCAAGGGCTTCTTGCTGCAAAATGTGGTCAGTCTATTAGTTGCATATCCTCTTCAAATTATTGTTCATTAAAGTGTTTGAAACTTCTGTATGTAATTGATTTTGATGCAGGTTTTGGTGCCTCTATTTCCAGTTTTGGGTAAACCAGTCTGTGGTTTGTAAGGTTAAGCATATCTATGGTACCGGAAGTTAAAATATTGAGTTCTTGTTGGATCTGTAACTAAAAACTTGCTTTAGGTAAAACATTCGTAGCAATTACTACATTTCTAAATAATATTTATATCAAAATTACATAATCACATGACACTGCTAGAGATAATAATATGCTTTCTAAACAAGTGAGGTCGGTGATTGTTATTCACCAATGGTGGCTTGTACAGCACACCAAGTAATATTGACTTACTTTTGTATTGAATGTCAATCCACAATTACTCGAGTAAGTTTATTGTATCCAACATTGGTGAAATATCGATTATACTGCTCTTCATACAAACTGAAATATATGTACAAACTCCTCCTCCTCGGGATGGATGGTCAGCACGATGGCACGATGAAGTTTGTACCCATTAACATTGAATAACCCACCTGGATAGTCTGGTGATAGCCATGTGTTTGTTACTTCAAAAATATGGAATTTTTCATTTAGCAACAGTTCACTCACATCGGAAAACGAGGGAACAAGAGACCTTATATTTACATGACACATGTAGAGATTATGAGAGTGAGTTTGCACCTTCTTACAAGTTACATCGTTTTGTATTGAGTCCTTGGGACTATTTATATCTAATAATAACCTCCTTTTTCTAGGCCAGGAATTTTTCCTAAGTTTCTCAGAAAATCCCTGTGCTTGCTGAAGTTAAATCTTTCTACTTTGATGTATCTTAGCCAGAAAGAACTATCATACAATTCGTCTTTTTTTTCTTCTAGGGGAGCAATGACAAGAAATGCCTTCAGTTGGTGATTTGCATACCTTGATAACCATCTTTGTGTTGAACGTAGTTTTTTATTATTTCCTCAGAAGCAGTTCTTTTGACTCTGCTTATGTAGAGTCATGCTCTCCTATCTCCACCTTCGAAGTTTGGTTCTGTTTTACCAGTACCGAGATTTGTACGCCTTCTTCGTCTTCTATCGTTCACTAGTTGAAAGGATTCCAGCTGTGAGTTAGATCTCTCAAGTCCAGAGCCCGCATTATTGAATCCCACGGGACTATCAATTGGGTGCCGTAAGTTCATCTTTGGGATATTCATACTAACACTACTATTAGAATTGCCTCGGCCTCTTCCGGTATTGTCAATTCTCACAGGGACCTTTACTTGGGTACTTGAAAGGGGAATCGATGTTGAATAAGGTACGTATTTTGTGCTTTCAAGATTAAATATCTTTTGACATAGTGCTTTAGAATATTGTTTTTGTTACTTAATTCCTCAAGCATCTTCTTAAGATATTCAATTCCCATTGACATTTTCGACATTTCCACTTTGTGTAGATCATTCTTTTCACCGCCTACCGCATCCCTGTCAGTTCCAGACACTTTCTCGATAGGTACGCGTGCAGCGTTCGATCTTTGTATTATCAATAATTGTTCTTTTAACTTTGTCCAACCGGGTGACACAACTCTTGTGATATATAGAGTAGCAGTTAATGCATAGACATACCTACATCTAAAATCAGCTTCCAATCTTCTCCAATGAGTAGTTGGTACCACCCAAGCTAACAAAATTAAAGCATTTTCTCGCACATTGCCACACACAAAATTTAATAAATGCAAAAATACGTTTCATTCTAATTTTCTAAGAAAAAATAACAATAACATGTGTGTGGTGCTAAAGTAAGCCTAATTCGTATAAATAAGTTGACATAACGTGACACCTCTTCTCAGAAGCCATTGCAAACATGGAAGTCGCTATAAATAGACTAAGGTATTAACATACAATAGCGTTTTTAGCCCGAGCTAGATATTGTAGAAGCATTACCGAAAACGATAGTAGCTGAGATCAATAGAGGGCGTGTATATGAGATGGAACGGTTAATATTCATGATCAAATACTATGGAAAAAAAAGCAATTCCTGTATTTTCTACATTGGTTTAGTAGTAGATATTATCAGGTTCGAGTATATTTTGCAAAATTACAAAGTTCGCTCGGTAGTTACCAAGAATGTAACCCAACTGGTCCATCGGAACTTTTCTGAATTATACCGGGGCAGTACCCAAGAGAGGACAGGTGACACGAACTCGCAAACGCTATTACACATTCTGCGAATACTTTCGAGAGGTATTTGGGAGCGGGTGTCACGGGACCAATATACCATTTTACCATGACGATAAATTATTATTGTCTCTTATTGCTGGGATTATCTAATTTCACGCAGAGAGGTTTCGCTCTGGATAATTTCCTGAAATATGTATTATACAATCTGCATTCGGAATTATGTAGATTTTAGAAGGAAAATGTCAATTAAGGTTGCGTAATCGCGTTTGTAGAACGTAAAAGACTGGCAAGTGTGAGAAAATAACTTCAAAAAATGAAGAGAAGAGGAGAACCTATTTATTGAAAGAAAGCCATGATTAATTACTGAAGAAATGGAGAGACAAGAGACGGTTTCGCCACGTTTTGTTTGGTAGGTAAATTGGTTAACCGCTAGGTAGGCTCTTCGTCACAACAGTGACATTGCATACCATTTTCAACCGAAATCGGCCGGTGTGTCAAATGTCACCTGTATGACGTGATTGTGATGGTATGCCTGAGAAAATAAAAATAAACAAACTACTGAATACTTTTTACTGTTGGAAATTAATATTGGGAATAGTGAAAATTAATTGTGTTCATTTGTTGTGTTTAATTTTAAATATAAACAAAAAAGTGAGGTTAAATTACTCCAAATTAGAGAGAGATAGCAAGCTACCAATTCAAATTACCGTGCTCCAAGCTCCGTACCCAATTTGACATACCAAAATGGATACCAAAGTTATCGTGACGTCATTGTTTTTCGTGCCGAAATTGGTTGGTACCTACATTTTTTACCGAAGGTTTGAGAGAAAATCAATCTCTCGTTTCTACGAGAGACCCTCCATACGACACGAAAGAACTCTTCTCTCGTCACGTCTCGTTTTCTCTCGTCTCTCGTGAGCTTTGACGCATAGTAAGTTAATTTCGTTGCTGAGGTCAAGAAAATGCAAAAAATTCTATTCTCGCTCTTCAACTCGAATGTATGAATGTATTACCTATAAGTACCTTAAGGTTTCCAATCCCCAGTAAAAACGAGAGATTTTCTTCTGTAACTTCCCTAGGAGGCGTTTGACGTAAAATTGCCAAGAAACATTTTCGATTCCTTTTTGCCTTCTCTATGGGATAAGATATCTTGTTTTCTCAAAATTCGAGAAAAGTCAACTTCTCGTTTTGGAGAATCCCCAGTGAAAAGAAGGGATTTTCTTCTGGAACTTCTTTAGGAGCCGCTTGACGTGGAATTTCCAAGAGACCTTTTCTGTTTCTTTTCGTCTTCTCTACCAGATAGGATATTTTGTTTTTTCGAAATTCGAAAAAATCAACTTCTAACTTTGAGAAATCCCCAGTAAAAAGTAGGGATTTTCTTCTGGAACTTCTTTGGGAAGCCTTTGACGTGAAACTGCCAAGGGACCTTTTCGATATCTTTTCGTCTTCTCTACCGGATAGGATATTTTGTTTCCTCCAAATTCGAAAAAAGTCAACTTCCAATTTTGGAGAAACTCCGGTGAAAAGTAGGGATTTTCTTCTGGAACTTCTTTGGGAAGCCTTTGACGTGAAACTGCCAAGGGACCTTTTCGATATCTTTTCGTCTTCTCTACCAGATAGGATATTTTGTTTTCTCCAAATTCGAAAAAAATCAACTTCCAATTTTGGAGAATCTCCGGTGAAAAGGAGGGATTTTCTTCTGGAACTTCTTTAAGCCTTTGACGTAAAATTGCAAGGAAACCTTCTCGGTTTCTTTTCACGTGCTCTACCGGATAGGATATTTAGTTTTTTTGCAAAAATCAAGTTCCAACTTTGGGGATTTCTCAGTAAAAAGTAGGGATTTTCTTATAGAACTTCTATAGGAGGCGTTAGACGGAAAGTTATCAAGAGATCTTTTCTTTTTTATTTCGCATTCTCTACCGGAAACGAGATGATCTCTGGATGCGATTATCTGTCACTTGCCAACAAAAGTAAAAGTATTTTATAATAAACCTAATAAAAGTTATTGATCTCATGTCAAGGTTCAAATACTTATCTCGTCACTAAGGATGTAAAGCTCTAAACGGGCGAAGCAACAGTGATGACGGACATGTATTTTTCGTCTATCTTTAATCAATAGGATCCTACACTTAACCGGGCACTTTCTCTTTTTTACTGATTGATCTTTATCACAATTATTAAAAAGAAAAATGAAGTGCGTGCCAGGTTTAGGTATAAGCAATAATAAAAAATAATTGAAGTCATTATAAGTAATTAAAAACCACTAATATTTTTATATAGATTGAAAACGGTCGATTATTATTTTATTTAGAGGCTAAGGTTACACCTTATTGGTGCAATTTCTTCTAATTCTCCCCCTAAAGACAGAAGTTAATTTGAAACCGACCGTACTCACGCACGGCCGTTATTTTTGCAATAAACATCGGGCAATTCCACATTTCTCGTGCTTTTACCATTAATTTAGATCAAGAATCAATCGAATCAAGTAATTATTAAAGATTTCTAGTTACATGAGAACGTGCCCGAGTACTTTAGAGATCATTGGCGCAACGAAAGTGTATTCTTTACCTTTTGTAGTTGTAACCGCGGAAAAATCAATTATTTATTGAGTCAGAATCTTTTTATAGTAAAAGCCGCCTTAAATTAGTTACCTAAATTTGGAGCATGATCGGATTTAGAAACTATATAACTTTTTAATTAATGATAGAGTGTATAGAGGGACAAAGGGAACTTTACCAAAAGCTACTTTGTGTTGACATGATTCCTTATGGAGGTTTTTGGACGTCATTCGTAAAAATTACTATGCCTACGTGATATACCTTTAGCAAGGTTACTTACTTTGTTATGAAGATAAGAAAATTGAAATTGTTACTGTTGAAGAAGGAGAGAGAAGTTACTGCAGATCCGGCATTATTACGAAGTCACAAAAAAAGGAAACTTCAAGGAGAACTCATAAAGGAGATTAAGCAATTTGGGGTGATTTATCAATTTTTCAATTTTTCTGAGTGCCTTTTTTCGTAGTTTTCGGCTTCAAATCTGAGAATAATTTAATGTAGGGTGTTTGGGGTATGTTGAGTGACCATTAGGATACAAAATCTTGACAAAAAAAATTTGAAATTTTATAGTTTTAGTAAGAAGGTGTGATTTAGATTTTGGAAAACTTTGAAAGGTCATAACTTTTATCTATTATAGATAAAAAGCTGAAACTTTCACTAAATTTTATCCCAATCAAGGGACTATAATCCCTGAAAATTTCAGCTCATTTGCACCTATAGTTCCTGAGATAAAATCGTTCGTAGTTCTTGCTTGATGTTAACTTGGAACGTTGCATTTTTATAAATATGTTCAATTAAGTCCGAGTATCTAGAATCGATTCTTGCCCTGTTCATGGTATCCAGCACTGCCCATATCTCAATAGAGTCGAAGAGTCGAAGGCCTTCTGATAATCAACGAATTTCATATGCAGAGGCACGTTATACTCCGTGCATTTCTCTATTAGTGCGCGAAATGCTTGGATATGGTCGACTGTGCTGTACCCTTTCCTAAAACCGGCCTGCTCTATAGGTTGGTAGAAGTAGAACTTTCTGTCCTGGCGATTTGTTAGTATCTTCGCCAGCAGTTTGTACAATGTAGTTAGGAAGATTGGACGGTAATTTTTGACATTTGTAGGGTCTGCACTTTTCTTGAATAGAATAATTACCTCGGCATGTTGCCACATCTTGGGGAAATTGCCCTCTTCGAGACATTTGTTCAGCAATATAAGCATTGTTTTTTCCAGTGTTTCCTACCAAACTTTTATTTAAAAAAAAAGAGGTTATGTACGGCATCTTAGAAACGGTAAACTTGACAACATTGCAAATGCCACCATTGAATCGGGCATTCCCAAAAATCCGAAACGATTAAAAACATAGGTTTAGAAGGAACCTTGGGTCTAGAAACAAACATCACAAACACTTGACCATTATACCGCCATATTGAATCCTGGTATTTGTGATTTGGATCAAAGTTGTATAAAAGCAAGGATAATACACACTACTACTACAGGATAACTAACCCTCATAAGGCCTGTGAAGTCCACATATCTGAAGCCCCCCACCATGCCATGCCAAAGCACCAGTGATGACGTAGGCAGTATAGCGTTCGCCTTGACGTAGGGTGTTTGCACCACAGGTTATGATTCCGCGGGCTTTTGCTTTATGCATACTTGGTTTTACTACAATAATTTAATATTCTAAGGGCCGTTTTCTCAATAGCGAGTCACCTTCGGGCTGGTTTTAACTCCAGGGTAAGCGTGTCCAGTTGCTATGTTTACCTTGGAGTTATGCTTAACCCGGGGATGACTTGCTATTGAGAAACCGGCCCTAAGAGCCGATATCAAAATAGCGAGTCGCCTCCGGGTTGATTTTAGCGCCAGGGTAAACGTGTCCAGTTGCAATGTTTACCCTGGAGTTGTGCTTAATCCGGGGGTGACCTACTATTGAAAAACCGGCCCTAAACAATTCTTTTTTCAGATCTCGTTTGTATCTTCCTATTTGCCTATTATGGGTCGGTTTCTCAATAGCGAGTCACCTCCGGGTTAGTTTTAACTCCAGGGTAAACGTGTCCAGTTGCAATGCTTACCCTGGAGTAATGCTTAACCTGGGGGTGACTTGCTATTGAGAAACCGGCCCTATGTTAATCAAAATTAGACAATATTTTTCATCAAAAATTTAAATTCTAAACTACGACTTAGTTAATGAAATCGGCAATGGCGCTACACCAATATGGCCGCATTCACCAAAAACGAGGATAAGCATTCCTTAGTAGTGTGTATTAATTAGCCTTGGTATAAAAGAGGGAGCTGGCCTGATAACTTTTATGAAATCATCTGTATAACTAAACATAAATCAAATTTCCATGAGAACCACCTGATTACATAATTTTTTTACCATTACCAAACCAAGGATAATAACGTTACTACTACAGGATAGCCTTTTTTTTTTTACGGATATGCGCACTCGCAAGGAAATGTCCTATCACGCTCGAGAAGCGGCAAGTGCGCGGAAATGTCGGTGTATGTTGGTCTTGAAACGGTTCAGGTTGTAACCTGCAGGGAAAACCGTCGCAGGGAGTTTATTCCACAGCGATGCTGTTCTCCAGAGATATGAATTCTGATATAATGAGGTTCTTGGTGCCTCTAGTTTGACAGTAAATTCATGGTTACCGTCTGTTGTGACGGGTTCGCCTGGTAGGTGCTACTCTCGGTGGAATCATACGTGCCAACTCTTCAGAGCATTTTCCGTGATAGTACCTGTAGAAGAGAGATAAATCGCCCACAGATCTGCGATGTTCGAGACCATCCAAGTTACGAGTAAGTGCGGGGTCATTGATCAGCTTGATAGCTCGTTTTTGCACGGTGTTCAAAAGCATTATAAGGTATGTTTGGGTGCTGCACTCCATATATGTGAGCAGTACTCCATAGTTGGTCGAATCTGGGCTTTGTAGAGTGTCAGCAATTGGCTTGGTGTGTACAGATGTCTTGTACGAAATAGCACCCCCAGCTTTTGGGAGGCCCTTTTAGCAATATCTGCCACGTGACTGTGCCAAGACATGTTGGTCTCTGCAGTAACCCCCAAGATGTTCAACTGACTTTGTAATGTGACAGCACTTCCAGATAGCATGATGTTTGGCTCACCGGTGCTGGTCTTTTTTGAAAACAGAGCTGCTTGGGTTTTCTGCGCGTTGAACTGTACAAGGTTTTTGTTACCGCAGTCCTCTATTATCTCCAGGTCGTTATTTATCTGCGATATTTGAGTTAGTCTAAGATGATGGAATTCACGTGCGGAAAGACCTGTGGGTGTTATGAGTGAGGAGACTACATTGCCATCGTCTGCAAAGCAATAAAGTGGATTTACTGTTTTATCTATGAGGTCATTTATGTAAATCAGGAAAAGAGTTGGCGAAAGGATTGCTCCCTGTGGCACACCAGCATTTATTTGGTAAGAGTTGGAGTTCTGGCCATCCAGTGCAACATAAATGGATCTGTCCTTTAGGTAACTTTCAAACCAAGTGCAAAGTTTAGGCGATAATCCCATTGCTTTGAGCTTGTTGAGCAGATTTTCATGCCAAACTTTGTCGAATGCTTTAGATATATCTAAGTTCTTGTTTCACCCCGCAACTCAATCGCTTTTTGCCATAAGTGAGTGACGTATGTAAGTGAATCGCCAGTTGACCTATATTTTCGAAATCCGTATTGCTTATCGTTGATAATTTTGTACTTTTCCAAGTACTTGGTTAGGTGATTGTTCACAACTCTTTCCATTACTTTTGATATCACCGGAAGTAGAGCAATTGGTCTATAGTTTAACGGATCTGTCTTTTTTCCTTTCTTTGGAATGGGTTGTACTGCGGCAGACTTCCATGATGATGGATATACTCCTTGCCTGTAAGACAAATTGAATAATTTTGCGAAAGTTGGGGTGAGTTCGTTGGCGCAATTTTTGAGTACTATTGCGGGAATGCCATCCGGACCCATTGCTTTGTTTGTATCTAGCTTTTTAAGGGATTTTCGTATTTCTCTGTGACAAAAGGGTACCTCTGGCATACTATGGGAAACCCTTTCAATGAACGGTGGAGTTTTTCCGTTTGGCACTGTTAGGTTGGAGTTGGAGGAAAAAAAGCCTATCCTCATAAGGCCTATGTAGTTCAAATCTTAACCTCCTCACCATGCCAAAGCACCAGTGATGAGTAGAGATGACGTTTTCACTTCAAAAAGGCACAAGCAATTTGTTCATCTTTGACCCTCGTTTTGTAATCAATAACGTTAAAAAGAGACAGACATAAACTTTCTGGCACAATTTTTCATCAAGTAGGCCTTCAAATGTCAAAAAATAGGCACTGGTCGAAATTAACCAGATTATACCGTCACAACAACAAGAAAATAATGTCACTTCTTCTCTATCTCGTCGGAACGCCTAATTGGCCAGAAATGATGATAAGTGAATTTTCAAGAGCCGATCTTTTATATTGGTTGGATTCGATAATGGCGGGCAAAAATGAGCAAAATTTGACAAATGTCACGTGATTTGACACGTGAAAAAAGATAAGTGGTCACGTGACGTCCGTCCTCATAGACAAACAGATTTTTTTTTATCAAGTTAACCTTGCATTTTCAACTGTCAAAAAATTAGGCCCTGACTCAAATCCATCAAGCCATAATCAAAAAAGGAACAAACCGTATAAAGGAATATGAGCTGGAGGCTCCCTAAATTAAAACGCCAATGGTCACCTGACGTCACACCTGTTTTTGCCAACAGCTTCACCCCCTTGCTCCTCATACGGAAAGTGTCAGATTAAGAACGACGGACAATAGTTATGACGTTTTTTGTCTGTCTTCTTCCGTCCTTTTTCAATCAAAAAAATTGAAAAGAGGCAGACATAATAATAATAAAATCTTCCATCAAGTCAACCTTGCATCCACCCAAAGCTGTTTTCTCGCTATGAACCCATGATGATGATGTTACATCAGAATTGGTTCGAACCGTCTCGAAATACAATCCCTCGTTTCAAAATTGACGTATGCGTTCTTTTCACTTTGACATTTGGACATTGGGTTATGAGCTATATACTAATTTATAATTTATTGATAAATATCAGGGTTCAAGCAGTGAAAGACTTGATAATGCCAAGGTTGTTTGAGAGAGGTAAGTTGTCTGATAACTATAATGACGTCATCTGGCGTGCCTCAACATAATGCAAATCTCCATAAGGCACTCTAGATGACGTCATCAAGTTACCCATTACCAGACAAGACAGCATATTAACTTTAGGAACCTTGGGATAATGCAAAGTAATCACAAAATTTTCAAAATTATAAATAGACAAGAGCTAATAAATTTATAGTCGATCTTTGAGGTCTCCTCTCGGACCTTAAGGAAACATTGGGCGATAAGATAAACTTGTCAAATAGTATAACAAGTGTCAATTCTAAACACCTCAAGGAACGTCTTGTGTGTATATCCTTCAGAAATATCTATCTTCTTATCGTACCGAAAAATTATGACGTCATTGTGACACTGTGATCCAGCTTTTAGCATTTTGCTCGTTACGCGGTTCTCTCTAGGTGTTTTACGGTTTTTCATCGAGTTTAGCGCTGCTCTGAGCTCAAGGCCGAAGGCCATCTATTTCGGGAATTTCTTCTGAGCCCACGTTCACTTATTACTTCACTAATTAACTCAGACAACTAAACTCTTTACAACTCTTAACAATAATCACTATCTTAATCATATCACAGTCAATCCTAAAATTTCCAACTAATACCGGCCCTTATATATCCGTAATCCATTATCGTAAAGGACGTAAAGTCCAGAATAAACGCTATAGCCTTTTTTTCTGAATGAGGCAGTATTTTCTAGATTTTTAGGTTTGATTCTCGACACTCTGGCGGAATCTCCACCGTCACAATATCTATGATGAAAGTTATTTGCTAATCATCGGCCTCATAACCCTTCTAGAAATTTAGAATCCTCAATATCCGATTTAAATCTCATTGAATGCTTTATAGATTCTGGCTCCATAAATTGCTGATCCCAATGCAATAATTCAATCGGCAGCCTACTATTAACAATAATAATTATCATTATTTTACTTTTAATTATACAACTATTGTGTAAATAATAACCCAAAGGTTCAATTCAAAGACCGTTATAAACCGATAAAACATAAAGTTACATTCTCAGTTGACTCGGATTAATATATTATCTTAACAATTTATTCCTTATCTATATACTACAGTACCTTGCAGTTCTATAACTGCATCTGCTGTCTCAGAATTTTTATCTTCTCTACCTATATGAATTTGTGAATTCCTTTGTGTTGACGAGTGAAAAACGCCTTAAAAAAATTATTTATTACTCCGAGTTATGAATTATGAATGAGGCAAATAGAAGTTGGGTACTGAATGTCGTTAAATTTTAATTGAAACCAAAAACTCTTGGAAGACATAAATGCCCATGCATTCCATTTCTGTATTTTTAATTAAATTTCCAATCAAATTTCAATTAAAACACCTCCTAACACAATGCTCCGAGTGAAATTTTATGGTCCATTTTGTTTTTTACAGGTGTCAAAATTGAAATTTTATTGACTGTACGTGTCATTTGAATACATTGAAAGAATGTTATACCTTATCATAACAATTTTATAGTCAAATCGAAAGCGCTAAAATAAGGCATGAAAACTTATGATGGTTACCGCATATTATCATAATAATCGCCACGTTATCGTATCAATTTCACCACACATAACTCCAGTTTAATAATAATTAAATCGGCACATTCAATAAATTTAATTATAAAATAGGCGAAGAAAGTGTGTAAATTGTTGGGCGGGAATTAATTTAATTATAATAAAACGATTAGGGGATAACGAAATATTATGATTAATAATAACAATTTTGTTTTTATTTTTCAGGTAAGGACTATTGGTGGAAAATGTGTAAGTACATACTTCTATAGGCTTGAAAACTTTCATCGGACAATAAAAAAAAACCTTTCACGATAAATCTCACATCATCATTAACAAATTGACGCAAACTAACCGCAAAACCACAATAATTAAGTTGTTATTCCACCAGCCTCTTCTGCCTATTCATGATTTTATTTTTGCTCCAGCGGTTGTTTTATTGACAAGCTATTACGAAATAATTATAATTTGAATATGCGAAAGTAAAGCGCGGCGTTTTATTTAAAAGTAAAAAATTTGACCATTTTTTTTCTATTATTATGCGGATAACTTTCACGGCTTCAAGTATAATAGATCTTTTTGGTATGTATTTAAATTTTGACGTCGAAATTACCCATTTTGTTTGGTGAAATGTCTTGACTGGCACGAATGCTTTGTGGTAGAATCTAATGATAATTATCTTAAAAATCTTTATACCTAAAATACTTACATTCGAAATTTGCCTATTTTTAGGTTTAGCTACAATTCTTCAAATGGAATTTAAGAAATTTTTAGGCAAATGGAATTAAACGGCTAATTAAGAAAATGATTGAAATTTTTCAAAAGGCATAGTCAAAATTTCAATGATATTTTTAGATTTCCAGATTCCGAATGATTTTATTTGAGATAATAATACAGATGGGGAAATTCTGTGAAAAAGAATCAAAAAAACTGTAAGAAGGAAAGTCTCGTTCTTAATTAAATTATCATAAACATTAATATACAAGGCAAAAACGGCATTGTTCAACCGTATAGAGTTTAATGTATTCTAATTTGTAATCGATTTACCTTAAACGCGTGGCGAAAGCGAAAAAATATCCGCTTCACACCGCCACTTAACGGATTTAATGACACTTTTTCGAGTAGACTTTCCGACGATGTCAAGGTGAGAATGCTGAAAATAAGCCTAATGACTCAATTCCGATGTTAAGTTGCGATTTCCCGCCTAGTTAAGTTAATTTCTTCAGTACCTACCTATAAAGTGAATATCATGATATACATCTTTTTCTATTCATAGCATTCGCCATTACCATCTGATTCTCACACAACTTCTTACACTTTCATCAAAATTATCGAGAAGGTTGATATTTCGAAAACCGTTCACAGTCCAGTGTCATAGACAAAGAGATTGCTATCTATTAACAAATAATCATTGTGTCCATATATCAAAAGCAAGAAACACCTATACTAAAACATTATTTTTTCAAAGCTTGTAAAGATGAATACTTCGTGAATCATAATAAGCCTTGATAAATGACAATGCACTATAAGTTGTTGAGTCGCAGGACCTCTATCAGACCAGACTTGGTTGTACAGTCACCATGAAGCCCATATTTCCAGAGCAGTGAATTTCTGGAGGCTCCAAAAATTCTTTCAGAGCTTCCATATCCACTCAGCCTCTAGAGTCTTAGTGGCAATATATGATTAAGGAAAGAAGGCTGAGAGGCGATCTAATTCAAAACTACAAAAGCAATTTTGGGAGGAAAAAAAACTCTCTTTCTCAGATTCAGTCACATGGATTTATTCCATATAAACTCAAAATACTCACTTGTCAAGTCAACACCTATCAGATCATATTATTCAAATTACCATTGTCTGGGTAACATCTCATCTTGAGCTCAGTGACAATCGAAAAGTAATTCGACCAGAAAAACGCTTTGACACTAGATCTGAATTTAAGAAAGTCAGCTTTAAGCTGTTAAATCTACAAAGCTAGTTATGCGACCCATTAGGAATGGTAAATAATATGCTACATTTTAAAGCATACAATGAGAATAGGGCATGTCTTAGCTACATATGGGCTACCTTATGAAATCTGGATACCCACCTTTATGTGAATCGTTCAACAGAAATTGAACTATACGACATATCCTTGCTCAGTACTCAATTAGGCTGTTCATTTGTACTGCTTTTCTTGCTTCAAGCAGATCTCAGCATCTGATCGGCGTGCACTTGTCCCATAACTCCCATATAATAATCTCATAAATAGCAGCTCCTATAGCAGATCTTCCTGATTTTTCGAGCAGGTAGCAAGTACAAAATCCGGGCCCCCCAGGTCTTAGAGGCCCCGGGAATTTGTTTGTTATTAGGAAGTTTCAATGTTTTATTTGCAATACTGTATTTAAGATCGAAACAAGCTTGAAATATCATTTAGGTATAATTACACATTCGGATATTTTGTCTTTTCGAATGTGACACTTGCAAAGCGAAATTCCAACGAAAAGGCAATCTAAAATATCACATTTTAACACACTCGGATATTTATCCTTTCGCATGTGATACTTGCAAAACCAAAGGATAACGCACACCTAACATGGGATTTTTGGGCTCTATGGATTTTGCCCATTTTTTGATATGTTGTAGAGGATTTAATTCTGAACAACCTTTAAATGGGACGAAACTTTGTAGGTATTACGGTCTTTGAGATATGAGCGTTGAAGGATGAACTTTTTTTGCAATTTTTTGTGTGGAGAGTATACGAAAAACCGGCGTTTATCAGTCAAAATTTTGACAGGTCGACATATTTTACGTCACTAACGAATGTCAACATAGGCTAAGGCTGGGACCACACTGGCGCCAACATTGACCCCAGTGCGGTACCGGCCTTAACCTAAGTTGACGTTAATTTTTAAGTGACGTAAAATCAATGAACTATAAACAATGAACTATAACCAAAAACTGGAATGCGCGCACATTGCCATATCTGCCCAAAAAATGAAGCCATGAAAGACAGATCCACAAGGGAAAATGTTGTTTTTTTCTGTTGCTCGCTGACATATGACGTTTTCGAAAGTTTTGTCATATTTTCCTTCACAGGTTTCATCAATTGAAATACGTGTTGGAAGCAATTTTCGCCATTTAACATAATGAGTGCGACAAAAACGGGTATCCCCTCCGCAGCAGCTGCACTAGGCTTCACATTCTTCCTTACGTGTTAGCATTCCAGTTTTTGGTTATAGTTCATTGATTATAAACTACACGTACCTGGAATGGCACCGACCGTTGTCGTATATGGCATTTGTATGGCATTTGTCATCTCTCTTTGCGTCCAAAGAAAGCTATATGGGGGATACCTTTCCCTCTCTATTTCATTGCTGTTAGGTTTGGTGTATATTCCTAACCTCAAATATAATATTTTTTAGATAAAGAAAGATTTTCATAATTGGTCCATAAGGTAAATAGAGATAGGGATCCCCCACATTCTCCATCTCAATTTGCCGCATTTTAGAGATAGGCCGGGCCTTTCCAGGTACGTTTAGTTTATAGTTCATTGCGTAAAATATGTGAACCTGTCAATATTTTGACTGATAACCACCAGTAGCACCAGTATCTCATATACTCTCCACACAAAAAGTCGCAAAAAAGTTCATCTTTCAGCGCTCATATCTCAAAGACCGTAATACCTACAAGATTTCGTCCCATTTAAAGGTTGTTCAGAATTAAATCCTCTACAACATATCAAAAAATGGACAAAATCCATAGAGCCCAAAAATCCCATGTTAGGTGTGCGTTATCCTTTAAACGAAAAATCAATTTAAAAGATCACATTTCGACACATTTGGATATTTATCCTTTTGAATGTGACACTTGCAAAGCGAAATTTAAGCGCAAAGGCGTTATTCATCCTTTTGAATGTGACACTTGTAAAGCAAAATTTAAAGGTTCAATCCAGGCCCCCCCAGGTCCCACGGGCCTCGGTAATTTGTCCCGCCTATCCCCCCTTCTTGTCGGGCCTGGGTGCAACTTAACGAAAACGCTAAAATTGACTAACTACTCAAAATGTCAAAGTTCAGGTGTTTTCTTTTCAATGTAGATCTTCATCTTTTTCTGTCTCAATTATTTGTTTATTCCAGGCTCTTGGAGCCCTCCCCTGTTTTCCTAAGTTTTTAAATTCAAGAGCCGGGAATAGGAAAATTATCAATTTTGTCTCGACTTTCGTCTATTCCAGGCTCTCAAGCTGAAAAATTCAAGAATTCATAAGCTGTCTCTGTCACTGGTAATTGAAAGAAAGCGCTACAAATGACCTATTAGAGGTGCTTTCTTTTCAGAGCTTTGAAACCCCAGGCTTCGACGACCTGGGGCGCGTTATCGCAGGCTCTGAAAAAACGGTAATTAAGAGGACATATAATTATCTGACACTAGTGACAGTTCGGACACTGGACCTGTGGAGCTTCGACGCCTTGCTGAGGCGCTACCGGCGGGGATAGACGATACCAGGGCTTAACGCCCCAATTTAAAAGAACGGTTGTTTACATTTCTTAATCGTGGTCCAGAGCGCCCTGGGCGCCCAAGCCCTTGAAAAGAAAGCAGCTTTGATTTGTTAAAACTGTCAAAGTTGAGGTGCTTTCGTTTTGCTGCCCGAGACTTATTTGAAAAGTGTGGAGTGAATTTACTCTAAATGACTCTATTTTTGTTGCACTATAAAATAACCACATAAAAGAGGGCGCAACTTAACGAAAACGCTATAATTGACATGATTACTTAAAATGTCAAAGTTCATGTAGTTTCCTTTCGATGTAGAACTTAATTATTTTTGTCTCAATTATTTGTGTATTCCAGGCTCTTGAGCCCCTCCCTGTTTCCTTTAGTTTTACAATTCAAGAGCCGGGAATAAGAAAACTATTAATTTTGTCTATTCCAGTCTCTCAAGTTGAAAAATTCAAGAATTCATAAGCTATCTCTGTCACTGATGGTTGGAAGAAAGCGCTACACATGGCCTATTAGCGTTTTTTAAACTGTCAAACTTGAGGTTCTTTCATTTAGGCTGCCCGAGACTTAATTGAAAAGTGTGGAGTGAATTTACTCCGATTGACTCTAGTTTTGTTGCACTTGAAATCACCACATAAGAGAGGGTGCAACTTAACGAAAACTCTATAATTGACTAACTACTTAAAATGTCAAAGTTTAGGTGTTTTCTTTTCAATGTAGAACCTAATAATTTTTGTCTCAATTATTTGTTTATTCCAGGCTCTTGGAGCCCTACCCTGTTTTCTTAAGTGTTTCAATTCAAGAGCCGGGAATAAGAAAATTATTAATTTTGTGTCGATTTTTGTCTATTCTAGGCTCTCAAGCTGAAAAATTCAAAAATTCATAAGCTGTCACCGTCCGTGATGGTTCAAAGAAAGCGCTACAAATGGCCTACTAGATTTTTTTAAACTGTCAAAGGTGAGGTGCTTTCATTTTGCTGCCCGAGACTTATTTGAAAAGTGTGGAGTGAATTTACTCTAAAAGACTCTATTTTTGTTGCGCTATAAAAAAAACACATGAGAGAGGGTGCAACTTAACCAAAACGTTATAATTGACATGACAACTTGAAATGTCAAAGTTAGGGTGTTTTCTTTTCGATATAGAACTTTATCTTTTTTGTCTCAATTATTTGTTTTTTCCAGGCTCTTGAGCCTCTCCCTGTTTTCTTAAGTTTTTCAATTCAAGAGCCAGGAATAAGAAAACTATTAGTTTTGTCTCGACTTTTGTCTATTCCAGGCTCTCAAGCTGAAAAATTCAAGAATTCATAAGCTGTCTCTGTCAATGATAATTCAAAGAAAGCGCGATAAATGGCCTACTAGATTTTTTTAAACTGTCAAAGGTGAGGTGCTTTCATTTCGCTTTCCGAGACTTATTTGAAAAGTGTAGAGTGAATTTACTCTAAATCACTCTATTTTTGTTTCGCTATAAAATAACCACATGAGAGAGGGTGGACCTTAGAACAGGTAAAGCGCTGTCCTACGGACATAAGGAGTAGGAACGCGCCATTCTGCTTATGAAACTAAAGTGAAGCCAAGTTTTGGGCAGGTGTTTGGCACCAAAATACAGGTAAAGCATTGAATTGCCATAACCGCCATTTTTTGTGGGCCAAAATACCTGGAAAAAAACGGCTTCATTTTCAAATCCAGGTTACTACTCCTTTACCTTTACCTGCCCTAAGGGGTGGACCTTAACGAAAACGCTATAATTGACATGACTACTTAAAATGTCAAAGTCCAGGTGTTTTCTTTCCGATGTAGAACCTAATAATTTTTGTCTCAATTATTTGTCTATTCCAGGCTCTTGAACCCCTGGCCTGCTTTCTTTAGTTTTTCAATTCAAGAGCCGGGAATAAGAAAACTATTAATTTTGTCTCGACTTTCGCCTATTCCAGGGGCCCAATTCTTGAATAATCTCGCATGCGAAAATTGAAATGATTTCGAACGTCCCCCATTCAATTTACGTTGCTGTCATTCGAATTCGAACCAACTTTCGTATGCGAGAATATTCAAGAATTGACCCCCAGGTTGAAAAATTCAAGAATTCATAAGCTGTCTCTGTCACTGATAATTCAAAGAAAGCGCTACAAATGGCCTACTAGATTTGTTAAAACTGTCAAATTTTAGGTTATTCAGTTTCGTCTACGCGCCCTATATATAGTTGTAGGTTAAATTGGGTATAGGGCATGTCCATGTGACGTCACAAATGAGTTTGACAGTCGCCCTGAGGTAAAACAAATCATTTATTTACATTCGCGTAGATTAGGCCGGTTAAGTTTTATGCGGTTTTCACAGCTTTTTTTACAAGTTTTGGTGTTATTTTGTTTTAGAAAAGTTAGAGCGGAGTGTTCGTGTTCCAGTCTATGTGGTCTTTTATCTAAAAGTTCGCTAGGTTTTCCTATAATGGATTAAATTCAGAAATATCAAAACCCAGTGTCACAAGAACAAATATATAAGTATAGTTACTCTATATTCAATCTATTTTTCCGTCAGATCTTCTTTTTTAACAACATTAATCAATTTTTCTCTTCTTTCTTGAGCTAACAAATCAAATCTCCCATTGTTATTTAAAATTGATGGAAACTTATAGAAGGATATTGTATCCCTTGCACTATATTGCCACAATTAACAACTAAAGAAACTCTAGGCATGTCTAAGAAAACTCTGGAGCACACAAAAGGTATTTATTTGAAAAAATCTAACTAAAAACTCAAAAAACACTGTGAATTATATCTTTGTTTTACGTCAAGGCGACTGTCAATAGTGTCAGACTGTCAGATCGTGTACTTGCCCTATTTAGGATGTTGAATCCTATTTGGGAATGAAAATTGATTCGTTTTTATTTATTTTTTGTTTTCTCTTATTCTAATTGAATTGCGCGTGCTATATGCCTAAGAATGATACGGCTTTACTAAATTTGGCTTTTAAAAATGCGCGCGTTAAAACACTGAAAAGGGTACCGGCAAGTTTGGCAGTAGAGCAAGGTAAGGTGAGAAAATGTCCTTTTCAGTTTCGATATTTTTCAATTTCATTTTAAAATCTTTCATCGATTACTATTCTATCAGCAACCTGTGGATTGTCCAGTTTTAATTTCGCACAGAAGTGCTTTCGTTTTGCTGCCTGATGTGAGTTCTTTTTGCTTTCCAGACGAATTTTAAATGATCAACCAATCAAAGCACATTTCTCATATTTGATTCAAAAACATCGGTCATACTTGTAGGTACCTATACCATAATACGTCTTAACAGTCATATCAAAATCAAATATCTTGAATGTTGTCCTGCATCTAGCAAACACACAAGGATTGAAGTAGAACATCTTCGGCCTCTAAAACCTAATCGAATTCACAAATATAATAATCCTTTCAATGATATAGTTGATAATTCTTAATGTCAGTCGTTTTATGAGAGTCGGAATCGTGAATTGCGATCAAATGTACCTGTCAAAAATCTAATTGAAGTCGCACGCTATAAGCCACAAGAAATATTATTACGTTTCTTATTGTCTCCGATTGCAAAACTTCAATAGGTACCTGTGTATAGTAATTTAGGCGTGGTGGATGCGAACACGATTTTTGTATTTGGGTGTTTTTCTCATGGCAGATAAATTTCGCGATTTGCAAATGAAGTTATTAAAAGATCGTTAGCACCCACTTTACACTAAACGATTTAATCTCCAACAACTTTCATCGCAAAATTATACTTTCCGTTCGGATAATTTAGGAGGAAGTGCCCAAGATATTTAAAACCAGAAATATCTCGAGATAATAATATGATCTTTTAATGTTAAATTTGTGTGTGTGATCACGGACTTTACATTCGCCGATTTTTGTTTTTTGACATCCGACAGGAGCGAGGTGGTGCGCCTAAAGCGTTTCGGATTGTCTGAGCTATAATCTGATTTATGGACTGTAAACGCGGTGTTTCGTAATGTGAAACTTTTTATAATCTGCTTGAAAATAAAATAAGAACTTATGTATAATTTAAAATAAGGTTCCATAATGCTTAATTTATTATACTTATATCATTATCAAACCGATATGCCTCTTAATTTTTCTTTTTAAGCAAAATATCCTACTCCCAACTTCAACCTTTTTGGGTCCAAAGTATGGCTACTACACGCTCAATGAAGCTACTGTAAATTAAAGATAGTTTATTCAAGACAAGAAATATTGCTTTTCTTCAGAGAAAACTTCGACTTTTCTAAAGGACAACCAAAATTTGAATTTTTATTGATTATTGATTACCGCGCGCACCGCTCCGGTATGTGGTTATCTTAAGTTTTCTCTTATACGAGCTGCTCAACTTCTGTGTAAGTGATTTTTCTTGTCCGTTGGGGGAAATCAACTGGACAGGCTGTTGTGTATCACCTTATTGACACAGGCTTGGTAGCAGGAGTTAAAGTCGGGTGGTTCTTTGAGATTATCGGTTAATTGAGATAATTGCATTCCTAGGTGTGTTCGTCCTCACACTGATTTCTTTTCTATCCCTTCTTGATTCAGTCTTTTTACGGATAACTTGTATATGGCGGCTGATCCCCGTTATATGCAAGGGATGAAAGGTTTCTCTTACTTCCTCTCCGGGAACTCCGCCCAGAACTAAATACATTGTCGTTTCAATCTTTTCACTGTTGGGTCTTTCTTGATAGTTTCTTCTCAATTGTTATCTCGACTAAAGGGTGTTATTTTTTAAATAGAAATCCAGACAGGTCTTGAGATGTTTTAATTAAAACTTTTTAACTGAATTTTTGACCTGTCTGGATTTCTATTAAAAAAATTACACTCTTTAGTCGAGAAAATAATTGACGGAGTCAAACAGAAAATGGCTATTCAGGCCTCTGCCTGGATTCAATAAAGAGTTGATAGGGATGGACACACAAATTTGGTTTTCACCGACTCTATTTAGAGCAAATGGTCCAATATTCCCACACTAACAATTGATTCTGGAAACCAGAGCAGCAGTACTTTATTTATTAGTCCAAAAATCTGAATTGACTTACCTCAGATGAACGTGGCACAACCAATCGACACTCACAGAAAATGGAAGCCAACAATTAGATAAAAAAATTGAAATATAATATTTATATTTCAATAACAGATAAGATAAGATTTATCACGTAAAAACTTAACAATGATATGATAATATGCATTGATTAGCAAAATATATTGAAAAATCTATAAGGGAGAATTCAAAAATAGAAAGCAAAAATTATTGAAAATGAAAAGGACTTGCCTGCCAGACTTCTGTTGAGAAAAGAGAACGTTTTCGAAACCAAACCCCACAGGAAAACGATCCTGTGGGAATCAGAAGTTAGAGAAAGACAGAAATATATCGATTTGCTAAAAGTGAGATAAATATAATTTCTTTCAATGAAAATACAAATGAATGTCAAATGAGAATAGCCAAGAAAAACTATCAAAATTAAAAAAAAAGTCGCGTGCAGCACAGTACACGTGATAGAAGTGAATACTTATTTATCGATCTCTTTTTCCCTCTCTCCCTCATATTCATCATATGCTTTATCTCACTTGCGAGACGAAAATTTTATAAATCGTGTCGTGACGCGACCTTGAAAAATCACTCTCATGCGGCCAAAGAAGTATTCACTTCAAAAACTCATCCGGTACTAGATGGCAGCACTGGTAAATGAATAAAAGATATTTGCATTTTACGCACATGATGGATAGATAGCAACACTGGTTTTATTTTGAACTTTGTGAATATTTTTAGAATATTAGAAATTATTTTGCTGATTCTGAAATGGAAAAAATACAAATTTTTAATGAAAATAAGAAGAGATTGAACATGTTACGTAAATGATAAATTTATCGTAACAGCCTACCTGATAACACTTCGCGAACCCGTGAAATTGGACCTAACTGAAAAAAAAAAGCACTAAACAAAATTACTTATAATACACTAGAATCAAAACCAGAGACTAAACACATTATTCCTCTACTGGGTTATCGTCACTAATGTCATCATCAGTAACTGTCTTAACATAAAGTTATTTTGTCTGAAGGACAAATGCCCGTATAAGCAGTCCTACAGCGTTTTGATCCTTGCAATTCGTCAACTATTTATCTGTCAATGGGCCTTTATACCTAGGTTCAAGCTTTCTACGCCTTCCCTTACTTGTCTGAACCAACGCTTGTTGGACAACTACTTATTTCTTAACTGGGCATGCCTCTTATCGTAATACTCATACCCATATCGCAAAGAGCTCAAAACTTGGTTTATTGTTCTCTGAAAAACCGCAAGAGCATTTACAAGTCCAAATGGCATTCGCAAGAACTTATAGTGTTCATCTGGTCTAACAGACGAGGTCTTTGGAATCGGAGTGTGTTTTTATCGTGTTGACCAACTGCTTCGCGTAATGCAGCTACCTGTGCCCAGCAAGAGAGAGTCCGCTGTCCCTTGTTCTTCAAAACATCCCTGTCTTTGAAACGTGCTGGCGTACAGTATCTGGGAACCCGAGCTGCATCTTTATATTAGGAGTTGCAGTTCGGTTACACTACTTTATGTAAAAGATGGAATTGTATCTAAATTTCTGCAAATTAAGCTTCACATGCCGTGATAGTAAAATTAGGGTTTACAATGGGCTCTTTCACTAATTTTTGAAATTGGCATATTTGGATAAAGCAACTAAAAACAGAATTTTCTGTATTTTTACTTTTGAAAAATTCATAGTCCTTCTTGAGAAAACAGAAAAAAAAGAAATACCTCCAAATAAAAACCCAGAATTTATTTCTATGACGTCGCAGCTCGCTATTTGACCGTGTTGCCACTAATTGTCAACATTGAAAATTTGTAATAGATTTAATTCTGAAATGTTCGCAAAATTTCATGAAAAGTAGTTAAATTAATTAGTTATGGATTCAAGATTTTATAACATTTTTATTGAAATTATGCTTAAACACAATTTAATATAATTTTCTATGTTTAGTTTTATTTATTTATTTTACGTTGCACTACATTTAGTCACCACCGACAACAGCGCATTCGAACCTTTACCTGCATTTACTACAGGATAAATACAGCAGAGGCGGACAGCTGTTTGCAACAACAAGCGAAATGAAAAATATTTATGCGACGTCAGCAAATCGGCGCGTTTTTAAATAATTCAAATTTTGGTAGTTTAAAACGCCTGTAAAAAACTTATTTAACCTTGTAGAACATTTTTTTTTTGGTATATGTGCCTAAAATAGTCCCTCCTTTGGGATTTTATACCTAAATTACGTATTTAAATTTTAGTGAAAGAGCCCACAAAGAACATCTTTAAGTTTAATAATGTGGTAGTCTGCCAACGGCAAAGTCGGCCTTGGCTAGACATAGCGAGAAAAAAACTTCTCTTTTGTTCACTCCTTTAATTAAAAAGTAATTATTATTAAACGCTGATTACTCATCGTAACCGTACCATCATCATTATTATGGGTACCATTCTGGACAACACACAAGGGGCCATTCATCTTTGGCAGGCTCGACTATAACAGGTAATTGTGCGTGAAAAATATGCATCATATTGGAGCCACATCGCTGAAAAGTATATATTACACGGGCCTGGAGATGGTGTCTCTGAGATATTATACCAAGGAATATCGCGCTGTGCGTCTCGGGCCCAGTTTTTAATAACATATTCGACACAGTTTGTAATTACACCACCACACCATGATACTATTTTTGTCTCGAAACTCAAAGAAAAAAGAATCAACTTATTCATTCATTCATTTCAAAGCCCCATCACATTCCTCTGTGTGAGAATAGCATCTATTTGTTTTACAAATGTTTATTTTTATACGAAGAACTCTCACGTTTCTAGTTCTCTAATGAATTTTCAGTAGTAGGAAGGAATTAAAAACCATTGCTACAGAATATTATTATAAATTAAATACAATTTTGCAAAAACGAACCATAAAATAATTTATCCTTTCAGACGTGGGTGCATTAAACTATTGTTTGGTTAGTAGGAGTCAATTTCGTAGAATAAATCCGTATCCCTTAAAATGGCAACGCATTATGCGCCCGCACACACCCACAAATCCGGCCAAGTTTCGAGAAAAAAACTCATGTTAATGCATTTTGGAACCCAAGAAAGGCAATGGGGGACATTTTTTTGACGGTAAACTGTGAAATAATCTTGATGCCTGGTGTATCTTAATCTTGTGACACGTGAAATGAGCCTCTCGAGTGCGAGATCACGTAATTTTAGTTATATTTTGACTTTGAGATTCACGCACACAAAATTAACGGTTAAATATGTTTGTTTATTGTTCTACCCAGTGTAAAATAATAGTACAACAATAAGGCATAGTCTTTATACAAATAGTTTAAGTGTAAGTGCAACCACGTAAAACGCATTTAGTTGTTTCCGGTCGATTGTTACTTTTTACAGAAGCATAAATACTGACTGAATAAAGCAGAAGAACATAAAAATCGTATGTTTAGGGTCTTCAATATTTACTCAATAAATTAAGAAAAAGAATTTTACTATCCAAACACAACTAATAAATTAAATTCCTGACAGATTATAGCGATTAATTAAAATCAGAGCAACTAGTTTTTGAGCTAATCTTTAGGTCGATAAATTATTTTCTTGTAAACGAGTCTATGGTACTTATAATAATTATTTATTAAATATGTCGTGAATATTTTATATTTTCTCTCTACAAATACATAGATATGCAAAAAAAATAGTGGGAAATGTGGTTACCTATACTATCAAGTTAACGTGAATAGATTTTAATTAAAATATTTCCAGTCTGATGATTCTAGGCTTTTTGCAAAACCCCTTTAATTTATCCATACAAGAGTACATAGCGTGTATAAACTACTAGAATTGAGGTATCTCAAGATAGAGCTATTTATAATATTGATGCAGATATACGATTCAATTAGCGAATAAATATAAATGGGATATCCGGTGAAAAAATTGTAAGCCATATACATATTTTAATTTTAATTATATTTTTGCTTTACTGTATTCAATGTTCATAACTGGGTTCAAAAAGAATAGTTGGGTAACATTGACACACATTACAACTTTGAAGGTTAGATGAAATTGCAAATTGAATCATCATCATGAAACGGCCATTGTTATACGGTTTTTTTCATTTTACGTCTTCCGCAGTGTGTGCCACACCAGAATCAATCATTTCAAGACCATCATCTTCATGTCTGAAGGAAATAAGCTTCATGCATGGGATGTTTTATACCTTTTCAGCCCATTTCAAACTTCAAACTAAGTACTGTTTTTTGTTCGAATTTAGGTCTTGGCTGTGTTAACGAGAATTGAGAAAAATGACGAAACTCCAATTGACGAAAAGAATGTCCACTTTGTTAGTAAACTAGAATTCATATTATTTATATATTCTTCTTCAAGCACAAGCTTTTACAGAGATCATACCAGCATGTTTTATATTTATAACGATAAAAATAACATCTGCCTGTGCAGAGCGTTCGTCTTAGGCGTTGAAATTAATAAAAATTAACCTCAGAAATTACATGGGCCAAAACACATTACTTCTTTCCCTTTTTCACAAGTCTAATTTGTCATAATTGTTCTCTTTTTTTTCTCCGCCCTTTAAATATGTTTGTTTCAATGTTGTATCTAAGTAGGTGGTAAGACCAATATATAGAATCAATGCAGAGGGAAGATTATAGGAATACATTCAGTAGTTCAATCGACCATTGTCTACAACTTAGTGCACCTCCACATGAGTCTAATTTAAATTCAAAACATATTTAGGATTACAATGTGGATTTTGATGGAAAGATTAACTTTGGCTAGACGTATTATGGTATAGGTATAGGTACCTACAAGTATGACCGATGTTTTTGGATCAAATATGAGAAATGTGCTTTGATTGGTTGATTAATAAAAATTCGTCTGCAAAGCAAAAAGAACTCACATCAAAGTAAATTCACTCCACACTTTTCAAATAATTCTCGGACAGCAAAACGAAAGCACCTCAACTTTGACAGTTTTAACAAATCTAATAGGCCATTTGTAGCCTTTCTTTAAATTATCAGTGACAGAGACAGCTTATGAATTCTCGAATTTTTCAGCTTGAGAGCCTGGAATAGACAAAATTAATAATTTTCTTATTCCCGGTTCTTGAATTAAAAAATTAAAGAAAACAGGGAGGGGCTCAAGAGCCTGGAATAAATAAATAATTGAGACAAAAATGATTAAGTTCTAAATCGAAAAGAAAACACCTGAACTTTAATTTCAAGTAGTCATGTTAATTATAGCGTTTTCGTTAAGCTGCACCCTCTCTCATGTCATTATTTCATAGCGTAACAAAAATTGTCATATTGTCAGAGTAAATTCACTCCACATTTTTCAAATAAATCTCGGGCAGCAAAATGAAAGCATTTCACATTTGACAGTTTAAAACCAGATGTCAAATTTTTGACATAACGCTTCCTAGATAAATAACTACCTAATGAAACCTATTGAGATTATTGAGATTATATAAAGCAAAATGAGCTCTATCCAATCAATGAAAAAAAAGATGGCGTTCCCATTTGAAAAAAAGATCAATGACGTCATATCTTTGAGAGGAATTTTTTTTTTCCTATATCTCTGTGTAACTTTTCCCTATACGTCTTCTTATACCTATTTCCAAAATTTCATCAAATTTCATCGAGCCGTTTTCTCAGAAAAATGCCAACACTCATACATACACACATACATACATACATATATACACACAGACGGAAATATGCCATCTAGGAAGCTAAAAATCTAGTAGGCCATTTGTAGCGCTTTCTTTGAATCATCAGATACAGAGACAGCTTATAAATTCTTGAATTTTTCAGCTTGAAAGCCTGGAATAGACAAAAGTCGAGACAAAATTGATAGTTTCCTTATTCCCGGCTCTTGAATTGAAAAACTACAAAAAAAACAGGGAGGGGCTCAAGAGCCTGGACTGAACAAATATTTGAGACAAAAATGATTATAAGTTCTACATCGAAAAAAAACACCTGAACTTTGACATTTTAAGTAGTCATGTCAATTATAGCGTTTTCGTTAGGTTGCACCCTCTCTTATGTGGTGATTTCAAGTGCAACAAAACTAGAGTAAATTGGAGTAAATTCACTCCACACTTTTCAATTAAGTCTCGGGCAACCAAACGAAAGAACCTCAACTTTGACAAGTTGAAAAACTCTAATAGGCCATTTGTAGCGCTTTCTTCGAACCATCAGTGACAGAGATTGCTTATGAATTCTTGAATTTTTCAGCTTGAGAGCCTGGAATAGACAAAAGTCGAGACAAAATTAATAATTTTCTTATTCCCGGTTCTTCAATTCAAAAACTAAAGAAAACAGGCAGGGGCTCAAAAGTCTGGAATAGACAAATAATTGAGACAAAAATGATTAAGCTCTACATCGAGCAGAAAACACCTGAACTTTGACATTTTAAGTAATTAGTCAATTATAGCGTTTTCGTTAAGCTATAAGCATTATAGCGAAACAAAAATAGAGGCATTTAGAGTAGATTCACTCCACACTTTTCAAATGAATTTTGGGTAGCAATAAGAAAGCACTTCACCTTTGACAGTTTAAAAAATTCTAGTAGGCCATTTGTAACGCTTTCTTTGAACCATCAGGTACAGAGACAGCTTATGAATTCTCGAATTTTTCAGCTCGAGAGCCTGGAATAGACAACAGTCGAGACAAAATTGATAGTTTTCTTATTCCCGGCTCTTGAATTGAAAAACTTAAGAAAACAGGGTAGGGTTCCAAGAGCCTGGAATAAACAAATAATTGAGACAAAAATGATTAGGTTCTACATCGAAATGAAAACACCTGAACATTTCAAGTAGTTAGTCAATAATAGCGTTTTCGTTAAGCTGCACCCTATCTCATGTTATTATTTTATAGCGTAACAAAAATAGAGCCATTAAGAGTAAATTCACTCCACACTTTTCAACTAAGTCTCAGTCAGTCAAACGGAAGAACCTCAACTTCGAACCATCAGTGACAGAGATAGCTTATGAATTCTTGAATTTTTCAGCTTGAGAGCCTGGAATAGACAAATAATTGAGACAAAAATGATTAAGTTCTAAATCGAAAAGAAAATACCTGAACTTTGATTTTAAGTAGTCATGTCAAATATAGCGTTTTCGTTAAGCTGCACCCTCTCTCATGTGATTATTTTATAGCATAACAAAAATTGAGTCATTTAGAGTAAATTCACTCCTCACTTTTCAAATAAATCTCGGGCAGTAAAATGAAAACACTCCACCTTTGACAGTTTAAAAAAATCTAGTAGGCCATTTGTGGCGCTTTCTTTGAACCATTAGGGACAGAGACAGCTTATGAATTCTGGAATTTTTCAGCTTGAGAGCCTGGAATAGACAAAAGTCGAGACAAAATTGATAATTTTCTTATTCCCGGCTCTTGAATTGAAAAATTTTAAAAAACAGGGAGGGGCTCAAGAGCCTGGGCTGAACAAATATTTGAGACAAAAATGATTAAGTGCTGTATCGAAAAGAAAACACCTGAATTTTGATATTTTCAGTAGTCATGTCAATTATAGCGTTTTCGTTAGGTTGCACCCTCTCTTATGTGGTGATTTCAAGTGCAGCAAAACTAAAGTTAATCGGAGTAAATTCACTCCACACTTTTCAAATATATCTCAGGCAGTAAAATGGAAGCACTTCACCTTTGACAGTTTAAAAAAATCTAATAGGCCATTTGTAGCGCTTTCTTTGAACCATAAGGGAAAGAGACATCTTATGAATTCTTGAATTTTTCAGCTTGAGAGCCTGGAATAGACAAAAGTCGAGACAAAATTAATAATTTTCTTATTCCCGGTTCTTGAATTAAAAAATTAAAGAAAACAGGGAGGGGCTCAAGAGCCTGGAATAAACAAATAATTGAGACCAAAATGATTAAGTTCTATATCGAAAAGAAAATACCTGAACTTTGATTATAAGTAGTCATGTCAAATATAGCGTTTTCGTTAAGCTGCACCCTCTCTCATGTGATTATTTTATAGCGTAACAAAAATTGAGTCATTTAGAGTAAATTCACTCACTTTTCAATAAAATAAATCTCGGGCAGTAAAATGAAAGCACTCCACCTTTGACAGTTTAAAAAAATCTAGTAGGCCATTTGTAGCGCTTTCATTGAACCATTAGGGACAGAGACAGCTTATGAATTGTGGAATTTTTCAGCTTGAGTGGTGATTTCAGTGCAACAAAACTAGAGTCAATCGGAGTAAATTCACTCCACACCTTTCAATTAAGTCTCGGGTAGCAAAACGGAAAAACCCCAATTCTGACAGTTTAAAAAAGTCTAATCTAAGGCTGTGGTCCGAATATAACCAGGGTTGTAGTTTCGCGGTCCGAAAGTAATCAAATTACTCTGGTTCCTGGAAAAGCGGTTACTTTTGGACCTCGGTTTCCTGAAATATGGTTAACCAAATGTCAAAATAGTTACCGGCCATCGAATGTCGGTTCTGTTGGTTCTATCTGTAATTTCTGTCAATTATTTTTTATTCCATATTCGCGTTCCCCAAGTAACCGGAGTTTTAAGTAACCATTTGTCAACCAATTTGGTTAACGTTTGGTTATATTCGGACCATAGCCTAATAGGCCATTTGTAGCGCTTTCTTCGAACCATCAGTGACAGAGATAGCTTATGAATTCTTGAATTTTTCAGCTCGAGAGCCTGGAATAGACAAAAGTCGAGACAAAATTGATAGTTTTCTTATTCCCGACTCTCTACCATATTAAAATTCTTCATCCTGGAAAACAAAATTATAAACTAATGCTTCATTCAAAGAGAAAAAACATACAGACTACCTCCATTGCTCATGAAGACAAATAGTATGAGAATAATAACAAACAATGGTGTAAAAGGGCCCACAAAGAGGAGCATAAAGTATGATAAGAAAATGCAGGAGGAGAACTCACTGATTAAAGAGGGGAAAATTCCCAAAAATCAGAGAATACATGGTTCCAAGGCAATGAAAGCCATACCACATTGTCTTACAGATGTTTGATAGTTTTATTAACCTGCTCCAATGTTTTCAGCAAAAGAAACTAACAACTTCCACACCCGCAGCTGCATGAATAATAATCCAACTATTGCAATGTTTGAATAAACGAAAATACTTGATTTTGTCCATCCACCAAGTGAAGAACATGATCAGATATTCGAAGTCAAATTAGATCTCCGAAACGCCCAACCCAACATAAACCCTTTTTCTTCTCGTATATGCATGTATCATCGCAAGTATCATGTTGTGTCCGATGCCCCCGGAGGCCTATATCAAGATGAACAATGTAATAACAAATGTAATCGCTGGTCCCACGATGCCAAAGAATTATAGTGGGCTGATATCCTCGAATCTGCACTATTACAAAGTAGGTACTTACTTTATCCATTTGGTAGATTTATCGATAGAGACGGTCGGGTACGGGGGTACAAGGCTAAAACCATCACGATGTCGTGGGTTCGCGTTTTCTGGTTCGACTTTATGAAGTTTTTTTTTCTTATTGCAGTCCATTGGAATTTAGGTTACTGTAGTGCATATTTACCTACTCTAGTATCGGACAGTAACATCAACTAAAATATTAATGTCACCTTGCGAAAAGAAATTAAGGCAATTTATTACTATAACTCACACTTTCTATAACGTCAACACGTATCATTATTATATTACAACTACAATTATTGTAACCGAAAACCTAACAATGATATATAGGAGTGAAACTTAAAATTCTCGAGGCAGGTTTTTATATATCAAATTAATGATCATCAGGCGAGTATCACGTAAATTTCTTCAGAACGACTGTCTAGACTTATTACAACTGCATTATTGAAAAATTTGGCGAGAAATTCATAATCGGCATTCGAAATCAATCGTTTGCGGTAAATGAAGCATAAAAAATCGGTAATTTCCTTCGAGGTGTCAACTGTATGCTATGAGAATTGAGGCTTAATTGACATATCAGAGGAAGTAGTACTTTATCGTTATGTATCTTAAACAAGCTATAATTGCCTGGGAATATTTTTTTTTGAACTTGGTATAGGTAGGTACTACATATTTTGTGTGCGTACTCATAACCATGACATTATGGGCATTTCGGAGATAAACATAGGACCCCCGAAATTAGGATTTATAGAATGGTGAAGCGGAAAATATCGTTCTATTCAATCCTATAAATCATGGTTTCATGAACTAATTTTCTCACAAAAATATTGCCGAAAAATTCTTGTTGTTCCCACGGTTAAGACTCGTTATAATTTTCAGCCAATGAACAGTTAAGTTTTTTACCTTGAGAAGAATTTTATTCAAATTTTGCGCGGTGATCGGCCAAGAAGAATGAAGGAAGTCCTTGCATAATTATCGCGGAACTGTTATATACCTTGCCTAAATGCAACTGGGGTAAAATGTCTATTCTGATTAAAAAATATTTACCACCCACAACTAAATAAATAATTATTATCATCAATTTATTCTATGACGAAATTATAAACAAGCAAGAAATGCTGATTATCTAAGACATGTCGTATTAACATACCATGGCTCATTAATAATAACTGTCACCAATGGTTAAGACACATTCCTTTATGCTACTTTCCAGGTGCTTCTAGGTGTATTTGAAACCTAATACGTATCACCTTTCAATGTTGATTATAATCCGTTGAAATTCCATCTAATTATTACAAAGTACAATGTTTATGTATAAAAATTGCAACAATAGACAGTAATGTCAACGTCCAACTTTTTTCCATAGATTATTCTATTAACTAGTGAAACAAAGCTCATATGCATAAAAGTGTAGGTATATTGTAATATTTCTTGCACTCGTCCGCCCTAATCAAGATCTACTTAAACAAATTATGCAATTTGCTAAAAGACAAGGTTTATATATTATGTGATTCATTTTCACCTACTAAAATGTCTCAAAAAGGAAAAGTTTTATCGTTAATTATGCCTCCGCAATCTTTCTTCACAATTTTCAGAATGTAAATTGCTCCAGTATATGCAGCATATCTGATGATGTTCTATATAACTCTTCCCCATACCGTACGTAACATACCTCTTGAAATGGAAGTTTCAAAATATTTATGGTAATTCCACATATTCAACATTTTCAGATAACAACGGTACGATGATGCATCACTGAAAAAGCTTGACACAAATAGTATTTAAGATAAATTAGACGTAAAAATTCTTGGACGTTTCATTGAGAGAAAAAATTAAACATTTATGGGGCAATTTACTTGGCGCCATGGAAAACCAATAAACGAGAATGTTATATGCATGTCGGCTTTACCAGTTGTACGTTGTCAAAAGTAATAGCATTCTTGTGCATTTCTCTTGATTAATTTTATAGCAGAAAGTTAATTTGAAATAGAACAATTCTTTTTTTCATTCGATAAGTACAGTGACATGTACTGAAAGTGGCAATTTGTATTGGATTGGTCAATTTCTATTATTAAAAGCTAAAAGGATCTGTATCTGTGAAGGGTGGTATATTATGCCACAGCATTTAGGTCCATTGTGCGCCTTCACAAGAGGAGAGGTCATCCTTAGCTCGTCACCCAGCCTAGCGATTCCACGTAGACGATGACGTCGCCAAGGGGAGTGCCTCTGATCTCTTCTAGCTATGGGTACGATTGGCCTAATCTGCATAGATTATAGAGCCTTAAATAGTAAAACGCTAAAAGATAAATACCTATTGCCAAGGATCGATGACCTCCTGGACTTTATCAAAGGTCACATCTATTCTACGACCCTAGACCTAGCATCTGGAAACCATCAGATCCCATTGAATGAAGAATCAATTCCGAAGACTGCATTTGTAACACCAGATAGACCCTACGAATTCCTGCGAATGCCATTTGGACTTGTAAATGTTCCTGCGGTTTTTCAGAAAACAATAAACCAAGTCGATGTGCTTTGTCCCAGTTTGTCCTTCAGGCATAGCTTTACCGCTATTAGGTCTCTAGAACAGAAGTTAGCAATTAGAGTGGACTCGATCCATCTTTTATAGAAAAGAGATCTTTTCACTCTGCCTAATCCTCTTACGCGATCCTTGTATGCCCAAGGTTCTTGTTATAGCTAGCAAGAACAACTTACGAGAAGAAACTGGAAAACTCCAATTGATTTCTGAGTAATAAGCATTAGTAATAAAATCGAATATTACTGGAAAAACTTGTTTCCATCATAATTTTTTATGCAACCATCTGTTGGTTAAAATCTCGAAAGATCATCAACCTAAACTCTACAGCGTAACAATTTAAAATTCTCTTCTTCCCAACATCTCGTATTCAAATTTATTTGTAAAAAAAAAACATTGGCGTAACACACACGCGGACAATCTTTCGAATCTTGTTGCCATCATCTTTTATTAACCGTCGGTTGCCGCGCGCGTTACACACGTTGCACCTGTTGCCTTCTTAATCAGGTACTTCCTTCATTATCGTGTACACCAAACTACTGCTTTACTTTAATCTACAGTTTATGGTCAGTAGTTAGAGGCGTTTTAACTGCCTAGTTTATTTATTAAGATAGTGAAAAATTGTTAAGTCTTCATTCACGGACGGCATATTTTAGTAAACGCGCCGGAACGATAATTTGTGTTGAATGTTATCGATAAATAAATTGTTAATGTGCCAAGAATTAACATGGTTTGCGATACCGTTTTTGTACATCCTTCCTAGCCAGATAGTTAAAAGCAAATATGTTTGAATTGAATCTCTTTCAAACTCTTATATCAGTGATATCTAAGGCAATCCTGTTCAAATAATAAATTGTAAAGTAGATGTATGCAACAAATTTTCTATCCATTGTGAGAGAAAATTTTGTCAAAATCCAACAGTGGTTGACAATTGTAAAATAGAGATGTTATAGCAATTTAGTACTTAAGTGCTATAGTTTTCTGGTGTTACTTTTAATAATTCTTCCTGCAAAAAGCAGCATGTCTTTGATTAGACTATTCAAATTCCTGATCTAGATATTCACACAGCCTGAGACTTTAAAAACAAAAAGACTTATGACACTTTCTCGTCCGACCACCTGTATAGAATGGCGCCTATTAAAAATAAAAAAGTTCACTTTCATTGTTATTTTTCCTACCCCATTGTTACAACTCACGTTTAAACCGGTCGTCCAAAAATAACATAAAACAAGTCACTTTCCATTCTTTAATTTTGGCAACTTGATTCTCAAATAAGAAGAGCAAAACAAGCAAAATGTGCCCAAAAAAAAAGGCCACATACAATCCCATCCGTGCATATATCCATTTTTAAATCTCCTCTTGACCTTAGGTAAACTGATACGTGAAGATCGGGCCCTCAACCTATTCTTCGTGGTAGGTCTGAGTCGAAGAATTTCATCAGGACCGAACTTAAATTTCGATTTCGTTTGGATGAACTGAAAATTTGCTTGCAATATTCTTTCGTAATCGTGTATAGACAAATAGATTATCCGATTTTATCATATTTTTCTGGTTCCTTCGTCACGAAAAACGTGTTTTCGCAATTCCGTCAATGTGTGTCTGCTTGTCGGCGCTCCAACTCAATAACGGTCAGATTTTTGGTATAGATATTGGCAATCACCTGCTCGACGATTCGTTTGGGAAACAGGACGTCGAAAATGCAACATTTTGTGGGGCCCAATGTGAAGATGATGACACTCGTTTTCTACTAGGAACCGTGACTGTAGAATATTTGAAAATTGAAGATTTGCTAAGTAGATAAATACTAATACTAATACTCGCTTTCAAGTATAAGTATAATAATCTGAAAATTGATAAGTATTAATGAGATCTGCGCATTTACTTCATAGTCAACAAGAATTGCGAAATTTACCCATGGGCGATTCAACAACAAAGGAAGATAACTCTAAAACTGTAATAGGTGACCGAAATGATAGATGAAAAATTAATGTCCATGGCTGATTTGCACAAGAGAGAGTAAAAAACCTAACATGATGAATTTACTTTCCAATAACAAAAATTGGACATAGCGTAGCCCTGGCAAAACAACAACACTGAACCAAATTGATTCCACAAACAACATGATGTATGAACTGTCAGTGAATTAAGTACTGGAGGTGGCCAAAGAATAGTTTGTGCCAAGTTATAGATACATGTACAAGTTATTGAGAACAAGCTACAACATCTAGAGGGCATGTAAATAATTAATAAATTTACAGAGTGATGAAGGACACGAACTGAGACTTCTACTGAGAAAACAAACATTAACTGAAACACATTATATATAGTTAAATGGAAAACCAATAAGACATTGACACAACTACAAAAAATAGGGATGGAATAGTGGAATTTTATGATGAGTAATCCATCGATTCTAGCACTTTGACTTTGAGATAATAGGTATAAGCCAAGAAAATGGTATAAACACTATTTCAACCATTCTATAAATTGATATTGTTAATTAGCCTATCAGAAACACGTGACTTTGACAAGCAAATTATGGCCGGCAGGAGGAACACAAACTACTATTTACATACACTATAAATACATGCTCTATAAATCCAAGGCAATCAGGGGAAATCAGAGGAAATGATGAGGAAATTAAGAGAAATCTTAAGTGAATCATAGGAAATCTTAAGGAAATCAGTCAATCTCTTGTTCTAGGTAACACATGCACGGTTTTCAAAAATATTTATAATTTGGGTTGTGTTATCAGAGGACCTCTTGGACAATTTTACTCGGTAATCAGAAGAAATCAGAGGAAATCGTGATAAATCATCCATGATTTCCTCTAAAACCACAATCTTGCGCACAAAAACAAAAACTGACCTGCGGTTTTACCCGAAGGGTAAACCGCAAGAGGAATCTGTGTACAAATTAGAGATAATCAAGAAGAAATCCGAGGAATTCCAAGAAAACCCAAGGCAATCAGGAGAAATTAGAAGAAATCATGAGGAAATCAAGAGAAATCTTGAGTGAATCATGGGAAATCTTAAGGAAATCGGTTAATTTCTAGATCTAACGCATGCGCAGTTTTTAAAATCCTTATAATTTCAGATTATGTTATCAGGGAAACTCTTGGAAATCTTACTGGTAATCAGAAGAAATCAGGGGAATTAGAATAACAGAAATTAGACACAGCTAGTGTTGCCAGGTCATATTTTGTTTTGTCAGTAGATTACCAGTCTAAATATCATTAGAAATCAATAGACAGATAAGGTGCTTTGTTAGCTGGGTTTGGCTATTCAGCGCGGAGTTGGAGTGGAGTGAACAGAGCTAATGGAGTCACCCCTAATACAATAAAAAGCAATACCCGAACCATAACCCGAACGGCTGGAGTGCGAATGGAGTCACTCGGAGTGCACGGAGTGAGCAAGCCGAACCCACCTGTTAAAGGGGTAAACCATTAGGGTATACTCAATTAGTTATTTTAACTACATACGTTTTTTAAAATCATTAAATCAGTGGACTGTGTAATGACTATGAAAACTTCCATTAGAAAATCAAACATCAATACTAATGAGAAATAGTTTATTAAGATTAAGACACATATAAATATGCACTACCTATGGGATGCCCTATATTTGGTTTTATATTCTTAAAGAGTACAATGTCCCGATTCCAAAACTATATGGTTTGTCTATATTTGGTTGAGCCGGCTCCAACATATTTGGTTTTAAAAATGTTAAAAATACTATAATATCAGAGAAACCAAGTAAGTACCTACCTCAAATTTCACCTGCATCTTTCACCTATACAGGTAGAAGGTTCAAAATCAGTAGTAGAATAGTATTTTTACAATTTTTGGAGCCGAATATATGAGAAACTGTTCAATCAAATAAAGACAAACTATATATTTTTAGAATCGGGGCATTGTGCTCTTTAAGAATATAGAATGAAAATATGGGGCATCCCATTTGAAAAAAGGTGGAAGCATGCAAAATTTCACATTTCTGACATTCAAATTTTGTTTCTGACCATGGTTTCTAAAAATTCAGCCAAAACTGTACAACTTTTGTATTAACACCTTTTTTCTACCTGTAAAGGTAAAGGAGGTAGGTGGAGTGTCAATATATAAAAAAACACCCTGTACAAATAAGTGGATTATTGCGGAACTTATGGATGAACCTCTGCGGGACGAGCGCAGCGAGTTCCGCAGCCATCTACTTACCAATATACTGTTGAACTGTTCAAAAAAAACACTCACCTGAAACGTGTAGTTTTTGAACTAATGAGAAAAATCCATAACTAAGTGAATCAGGTTAGTATTGTACTTGAACAACATATTGGTGAATAGATGGCTGGGTCCACCCATAAGTTCCGCAACAATCCACTCGTTTGTACTTGAATAACTTGTCACAATACATTACTAGTTTGGTAAAGTAACATTACTAATAATTCCTGTTGAAAGGCGAATTGACAAAAATTGGATAATCTTACAAATTCTGACTTTATATAATAAGTTCGTTTTCAAATACAAATAAATGGATTGTTGCGGAACTTATGGGTGGACCTCTGCGGGACGAGCGCAGCGAGTTCCGCAGCCATCTACTCACCAATATACTGTTGAACTGTTTAAGTGAGACATTCACCAGAAACATGTAGTTTTTAAATTAATGAGAATAATTCACATTTGAGTGAGTCAAGTTAGTATCGTAATTAAACAACATTTTTCGAATAACTGGGAAACAGTCAGTATTATATTTATTGCTCTTTTACAATTGGCCATTGTAAAAGAGCAATAAATATAATACTGACTGTTTCCCAGTTATTCGAAAAATATCAATTATTAACGGTCGTGATCCATAAAATTAATTAAACAACATATTGATGAATAGATGGCTGCGGAACTCGCTGCGCTCGTCCCGCAGAGGTCCATCCATAAGTTCCGCAACAATCCACTTATTTGTACTTGGAAAATAACTTATTATATAAAGTCAAAATTTGTAAGATTATGATTATTCAGTTTTTGTCAATTCACCTTTCAACAGGAATTAGTAATATTACTTTACCAAACTAGTAACATAATGTGACAAGTTATTCAAGTACAAACGAGTGGATTGTTGCGGAACTTATGGGTGGATCTCTGCTGGACGAGCGCAGCGGGTTCCGCAGCCATCTACTTACCAATATACTGTTGAACTGTTCAAAAAAAACACTCACCTGAAACGTGTAGTTTTTGAACTAATGAGAAAAATCCATAACTAAGTGAATCAGGTTAGTATTGTACTTGAACAACATATTGGTGAATAGATGGCTGGGTCCACCCATAAGTTCCGCAACAATCCACTCGTTTGTACTTGAATAACTTGTCACAATACATTACTAGTTTGGTAAAGTAACATTACTAATAATTCCTGTTGAAAGGCGAATTGACAAAAATTGGATAATCTTACAAATTCTGACTTTATATAATAAGTTCGTTTTCAAATACAAATAAATGGATTGTTGCGGAACTTATGGGTGGACCTCTGCGGGACGAGCGCAGCGAGTTCCGCAGCCATCTACTCACCAATATACTGTTGAACTGTTTAAGTGAGACATTCACCAGAAACATGTAGTTTTTAAATTAATGAGAATAATTCACATTTGAGTGAGTCAAGTTAGTATCGTAATTAAACAACATTTTTCGAATAACTGGGAAACAGTCAGTATTATATTTATTGCTCTTTTACAATTGGCCATTGTAAAAGAGCAATAAATATAATACTGACTGTTTCCCAGTTATTCGAAAAATATCAATTATTAACGGTCGTGATCGATAAAATTAATTAAACAACATATTGATGAATAGATGGCTGCGGAACTCGCTGCGCTCATCCCGCAGAGGTCCATCCATAAGTTCCGCAACAATCCACTTATTTGTACTTGGAAAATAACTTATTATATAAAGTCAAAATTTGTAAGATTATGATTATTCAGTTTTTGTCAATTCACCTTTCAACAGGAATTAGTAATATTACTTTACCAAACTAGTAACATAATGTGACAAGTTATTCAAGTACAAACGAGTGGATTGTTGCGGAACTTATGGGTGGATCTCTGCGGGACGAGCGCAGCGGGTTCCGCAGCCATCTACTCACCAATATACTGTTGAACTGTTTAAGTGAGACATTCACCTGAAACATGTAGTTTTTAAACTAATGAGAATAACTCACATTTGAGTGAGTCAGGTTAGTATCGTCATTAAACAACATATTGATGAATAGATAGACAGAGGTCCACCCATAAGTTCCACAACAATCCACTCGTTTGTACTTGAATAATTTGTCACAATATATTACTAGTTTGGTAACGTAACATTACTAATTCCTGTTGAAAGAGGAATTGACAAAAAGTGGATAATCTTACAAATTCTGACTTTATATAATAAGTTATTGAGAACAAGCTACAACATCTAATGAATTTAAAGAGTGATGGAGGACACGAAATGAGACTACTACTGAGAAAACAAACATTGACTGAAACATATTGTATATAGTTGAATGAAAACCCAAGACACTAACATAACTACAAATAGGCATGGAATAGTGGCCATCGATCAAAATTCCTACCAAGAACTTAATGATGAGACTGCGAGATCATATGGGTAACCCAAGAGAGTGGTATGAACACTATTTAAAAAATCCTATATTTGGATAATATTAATCACCTATTAATAAATCAGGCTATTATTCTATTCCAGGCTCCTATTAGCATTTAGCCTGGATGCTTTTTCAAAATCTCCAGAAAAATGATAAATCACTCGTTTTATTTAACAAATAGCAGAGCGACAGAGAGTAGTAGCGCCGCAGGTGGCCGTATGAAGAATTAAAAAAGTACCCACGAGTCATTTATCATCCTTTCTTGCCGCTAGATGCCTTTACGGTCGACAACAATAATAATTGACGGTTTATTGCTAATAGACAACAACGCGCCAGGGTTAAAATAAACGAGAATTAACTAAAGCTTTGTCTTTTTCCATTATTCCATTCGACGATGAAGGTCATCAACGGATGATTTATTATACCTAGGTGCAATCTGATATGGTAGGTACTGAGACCGAGGTGGTGTCTGCATATTGCTGATTTAAATATTTATTAGCGAATGGGGGATTTTTTGTTGGTTTTGCAGCAGCTGAGCCATAAATATGATTTGTGTGTTGTCTGGTAATTTATAAAGATGCACGGCAAAATGGAAGGCGTCGAGAACTTTTTTCATCAATCAATCATTTTAGATGGAAATTTACATCGCCTAATGATCAAAATAATCACAAACACAACTAATACCAACCATTTTTGACGCCCATACATCGATCCAAATTAAACGTTTTCCCTTTAGAAAGTACAAATAAAACCTAAAATAGTGTTCATTAAACAAAATTGAAGAATCCCTCGAGATGTTTGTTGAGTTGACCCAGATTGACTGCAATGGAAGTCCTAACAACTTATATTTAAATTTAAGAAAAAAAAAACACATTGACTTTATTTATGTATTCGGTAAGTGCCAATTAAGTATCCTTTTGCTTAACAAGCTCTCGCTACTGCAAGTTAATTTAGTTGTTATAGATAAGTAGAATGAAGCACCCAAAGTCGTTGCAGGTGTAGATGATCGAAGAGCAAGAGCAAGACTTCTTGATCTAGCAAACTCGCAGTCGAGACGTTCAGCTAGGAGATCCATGTTACTCCACCCTGGATCCAGATAAATCAAGGAAGCTAGTGAACATCCTCTAGATCTACCTACATCCAGAACTAATGAGTGGGATGACTACAATATTTGACTGATCCAAATCCGGAAAAGAAGATCGTGAACTAGTAGCGACAATCACTCCAGAGCAGTTTCTGCAGATGGTTCCAAGTCCTGTGACTGTGAGGCTTCCATGAGATCCAGGCCAAGATTAAATAATTAGCGAACGTTTGGTTTTATGGAAACTTTATGAAATACAGAAGCAAGACAAGTTGAATTTGGACATCGATGGTTGTCTGAAGTTAGTTAGAATTGTAATGTTTTTGTGAAACATGAAACATTCAAAAGTGGAAGATGTTAAAGTAACAATATAGCACAAACTGTTGATGAGGCTCAAAGATTCAACATATGTATCATCTATCTCAAAATCAATCTCACTTTTCCCAATCCGAAAAAAAAAGTCCACTCACTTAAATTAAACTTAATTAAAAGCAGTAGAAAGTATTCCAGTGACCTTCAAGTACATAAATTAACTTGCAAAAAAATGCCAAACCGCTAATCAAAAACGAAGTCAACTCGTCCCGAAGGGACGCCATCTTTTACGCGCTTCCACCCCATATTTGGATACGATTGTAAATATTTCCTACGTGAATGAAATTTACAAAGAGTACCGTCGTTGGATTTGTTGTGTTTTGACCGGCCTACGCTAAATTTGTTCTGAACTTGTCCGGATATGTCGCCGGAGATTGTTAGTTTCCATTTTGAAAATTGTACATGGGATGATGACCCGAACCGTGTGAAAATTTTGCACCTTAAGGAAGCGATGATTGACGATTTCTGTTCTGGTATAATTTCTCAATTATTACGATAAATTCAACGTTCTTTAAATAGGTACCATGAGTATTCATCTGAACTGGTTTGTTCAAATAAAAGATACTATCAGTTCCCAGATGAAGTTATTATAGAATGTCAACATTTTACTTATTGGAAATACAAACATCAACATCGTACTTATTGATAAAACATATTAAAGACTTGGACAAGTCCATTTAGGAATTTGACAATCGATAAGTGCATTATTAGAAATAAGGTCTCGGACAATAAGGTGTTATCGCCATAACGCATACTTTCATTAGCGTAGGCCAAAATTTATTCAAAATATAAAAAAATTATTAATGCTGTATTACTTTTTAAGACTGCATCGCGGTCGGTTGAGAAACTGTCACCTACTTTCAGTGCATAAAGTGGGATTTTTCATGCATATACTTCTAACAATTAGTTAAGGAATATACATTTGTCGAATAAATATTTATAGAATGCATTACCGGAACAAGATTTATTATTACATTTGGTTAAGAACTTGAATTTTCATTTCCATTACTGATTATTTGGGCAATTTAGGTACATATTATAGCTAACAACAACCAACAACTGCACCACTTCTACCATTTTTGGTCTAATTGTACATGAGTTCGAGAACGAAACCTAATTGAAGTCAAAATCCCCTGAAGACTTATGGTTAATTAAGCCAAAACGAATATTGTTTAAAGAGCATCATATTTTGATAAGACATCGCGTGCAATCTACAAACCGAATGACCTACATTTCAGGTCAATTCTAAGTACCCCGATATGGGCAAAATAAAAGATTTTCTTCTCTTGTAGCGAGCATCGTTTAAAGTCCCTAGCTCATTACAAGATTTCCTTTGTTGTAAATTATTAAGCTTTCCAATTCAAAGACTTATACAATTCCGAATTATTGCTTAATTAGACTGTGAAACTTCATCAACAACAACCACCACCTGTTTCTAAGAAATGACGTCCGAAAGATCATATCTGCAATAAGAAGAATGCCACTTGTGGCTCGACAAAACGGGTTTCGAGCAATGAAAAAGTCTTAATAAGTACCACCCACATTGAGTGGTAGGTTATAGGAGCCCGAGTCATGCCAATGGGTTGGTGGTACGAGTTTTTTTTTTCAAAAACTAGATCACTGGAATCGGAGCACCGGGAAAATAAATTGCTATTTGCTGCATGCCAAGAGCAGAACGGCCGGTTAAAATTAATTTTAGCGCAGGGGAGAGTAATGACAACGTGTCAGAATTATGTGTGTACCTAAATGAAATATTCGATTATCAAGTCCTACGTGAAATAAAATTAATTCATGGAAATCGACAACAACTACATGTTTAGTTTATAGAACAGCATGTTGCATATTGTAATCCAACTGTAGAATTTGGATAATAGTTATACTAAATCAGACCATAAGTTAGGTATCATTCCCCATTCCAATCGTTATACGGAATTAAACTTTCTGGTGTATAAGGATTTTAGCAATGAATGTGGATATTTTAATGAGCTCTTAACTCTCTTTAGTGATCTCCAATAGACTACATGGAGAGGTTCACAAGTTGGTGAGATTTTACTCATAATTTTGCGCTCACGAAATTTAGAAAAACGTTGATGCAGCCATGACTATATATCACTATATTAACTTTAGGGGAAATCTGGTGTAAAAGTTAGGAGAAACCAAGAGGAAAATCGGGGAAATTAAGACGAAATTTAAGGCAATAAGAGGAAATACAAGGCAATCAGGGAAAATCAGAGGAAATCTTGAGGAATTTAAGAGAATTCTCCGCATGTGCAGTTTTCAAAAATCTTTATAAATTGAGGTTATGTTATTAGGGGAACTCTTGGCAAATCTTACTGGTAATCAGAATAAATCAGAGGAAATCTTGAGAAATCATTCATGATTTCCTGTAAAACCGCAATCTGGCGTACAAAAACTGACTCGCGGTTTACCCTTTCTGGTGTAAAAGTTAAGAGAAATTAAGAGGAAAACCGGGGAAATCAAGATGAAATCTAAGGCAATCAGGGAAATTCAAGGCAAGGAAATCAAGAGAATTCTCAAGTGAATAATGGGAAATCTTAAGGAAATCAGTCAATCTCTAGATCTAATGCATGCGCAGTTTTCAAAAATCTTTATAAATTGACGTTATGTTATCAGGGAAACTCTTGGCAATCTTACTGATAATCAGAAGAAATCAGGGTAAGTCTTGAAAATCATTCATGATTTCCTCTAAAACCACAATCTGGCGTACAAACACTGACTTGCGGTTTACCTCGAAGGGTAACTCTTGGCAATCTTATACTGGTAATCAGAATAAATCAGGGGAAATCTTGAGAAATCATTCATGATTTCTTCTAAAACCGCAATCTGGTGTACAGGGTGGCTCGTTTTGTCCTATCTCGGTATATGGAAATCTAGATATTTTATGACAAAAAGTTAAATACAAAAGTTGTAGGGTTTAAATCAATAATTTTTTTTTTTTTGTATTTGCGCATATACAGGGGGTATCAAAAAAGTGTGACACAACAATTTTTTTTTTTTTTTTTATGGAACACCCTATATGTTTTTTAATTTTTTGATAGCGTTTTTAAAGAAAAATATAAATAATGATAGGGTTGTTATGCACGGTTTTGAATTTATTTACGGTTATCTTCGGGGAACGGCCAATTTTTAGATTAGGTATTGTAGAAACGTTAAAAATAAATATTTCAAAGTCGGATTTTGACCAAAGGGAAACATAATCATCCTCTTTGGCAACTAATTGTCAAAAATAGGTTGTTTTTGTTGCGGTGTTGCCAAACTTTGAAAATTGTCGTTTTCTTCATTTTTTTTTAATTAAAGGCACACTCTGTATATTAGATGTGGAATGAAACGTACTTTAAAACTAGATCTAGTGCAGGCGCAGCTTTCAAAAATCTTTATAATTTGAGGTTATGTTATCAGGGGAACTCTTGGCAAATCTTACTGGTAATCAGAACAAATCAGGGGAAATCTTGAGAAATCATCCATAATTTCCTCTTAAACCGCAATCTGGTGTACAAAAACTGACCTTCGGTTTACTTCGAAGGGTTAACCGCAAGGGAAATCTGGTGTAGGTAAAGGTTAGGGAAAATCAAGAGGAAAACCGGGGAAATCAAGACGAAATCCAAGGCAATCAGGAAAAATCTAAGAAAATTAGGGGAAATCAGAGGAAATCAAGAGAATTCTCAAGTGAATCATGAAAAATCTTAAGGAAATCAATCAATTTCTAGATCTAACGCATGCGCAGTTTTCAAAAATCTTTATAAATTGAGGTTATGTTATCAGGAGTACTTTTGGCAAATTTTACTGGTTATACAACTCACTGTACATTATTCCCATATGACACGAGAGGATTAACAAGTGATAATCCTTCCCATATGACACGAGAGGCTTAATAAGTGATAATCCTTTTGCACGGTAACTGGTGTTTTGACATTTTTTGACAAAAAAATTTAAATTTTTGATTCATGAAATTATTAATTAATAAAGAATTATATTTAGTTCGTTGTATAACCTTTTGAATACCACTCGAGTTTTCAGGATTACCTAATACTTTTACCTGACACTCAACGCGTTACCAGCAACACCACTCCTCCTTCGGAGTCGTGGTGTTGCTGCGTAACGCGTTTCGTGACAGGTAAAAGTATTATCCGGTAATCCTGAAACTTCTTGTGGTATTACATTCGATAATCAAAATAAATCAGGAGAAATCCATGATGAGGTGCATGAGAACATTTATGGTCAGGAAGATGAATGGTCGGATGCAAAGATTAAACAACAGTTGAAATCGCCTAAAAGAAAATTCAAGGAGGAAAGAAACTTTGGTTCAAATCTCTAGATTCTTTGGGTACACTAATGATAAACCTAATAACAGGCAATGAACTGTTACACACTAAAGCGTCATGTGTTAAAATACTCCCAAAGTTAAATTAGTAAAGCAGTTTTACCAAACTATATCCACTGTGTATAGGATTTACAGAAAAAATATAGCCCGGGTAGCTCAGTCGGTAGAGCATTGGACTTTTAATCCAAGGGTCCAGGGTTCAAGTCCCTGCTCGGGCGAAACTTTTTTTCTTTAATGAAAATTCAATTAATTCATTATTAATTTCTCATGATTACTGATGACTGTAATACAACAGTTAGCTATGCTCGTATAACTGCTTCGTCAGATTTTTTACATAATTTACTCGAGTTACTTTTAAGTTTACTCGCGCTGATATTTATCAATTTGCAACATGACGGCGTACAAACGACATGCCGATGACTGACAGGATTGGTGACTGGCGGTGGTATCCCTGACAGGTATCCGCCGTTGGAATAACTCGAGATCTGTGGCAGTACCACCGGTATATTTACCCAGATTTGCATCATTGAAATGTTGGTTTATTGTGTGATAATAATGATGATGGTCTTCAATTTTTTTTACAATGTCTTCCTGGTGTAGGCAGTACCTATACTACTTAATTAATTGTGAGAAGTTATCTACTCCTAATATTAGCACTGTACCTACCATACAAAAATGTATATTTGAATCATCAAAAGTGCTGTATAATTCAGTGTTGCCAGGTCATATTTTGTTTTGTCAGTAGATTACCAGTCTAAATATCAGTAGGAATCAGTAGCCAGATAAGTTGCTGTGTTAAAGGGGTAAACCATTAGGGTATACTCAAATAATTATTTTAACTACATACGTTTTTTTCAAATCATTAAATCATTAGACTGTGTATAAGACTATGAAAACTTGCATTAGAAAATCAAACAACAATACTACTTATGAGAAATAGTTTATTAAGATTTAAGGCGAGTTTAAACAACTTCAGAACTTTAATTTGGTGCGTAATTCACAATTTACAGCCAGTTTCATAATCAAACTTTAAAAGTTAAATGCTACTTTAAAAAATGTTGGTGTTTCATAATACTTTAATGTCACTTTAAAGCCACTTTAAGTTAAAGGGCCGATTTCCAGACTTTTATCCAACTTAAAGTGCTATGTAACCTCAAATTCGCACCAAGTCGCTAATTTGCTACTTTCTCAACATTTTGTTTTGTCTGTTTTCAATTTCAATAAACTGTCGACGTTATGAACCGGTACCAAGGAATATCATCTTCATCAAGTTCAAGTTCATCTAATGAGGAGAATCCGGAAATATTTTTAAGGAGAAGAAAACTTATATAGAAAAAGAGAAAACAGATTCAATGGCTATGATGATGTTGATTTTTTGGACAGATTTCGTTTAACGAAACCCACCTCTTTATTTCTCTTTCAACTATCGGACATATGATTATAATGCCAATAAAGTCAAAATTTTCATATTTTCAAAGAAAGGAATAATATGTTGTTCAGGAAAGATTTTTCAGAAGTGGATGTATTTCCCCAATGATCCAGTTTCTTCATACACTACGCTACTACTACGCAACAGAAAGTTTCTTAATTGCAATGGGAGATTTTATGGGGGTGCCAAAAGCTTCAGCATATCGAATAGTTAAAAGGGTATCAGAAGCAATTGCAACTCTAAAACCACGGTTCATTAAAATGTGGAGATAACCAGGAAATTGTAAGAAGTGCTGCTGAGTTCTACCAATTAGCTAGTTTCCCTAGAGTGATTGGAGTGATAGAATGCATGTTAATAAGGATAAAATCACCAGGTGATGATGCAAAAATATTTAGAAGCTTTTTAGTGTTTTTTTGCATTGAAGGTTCGGATAATTTCAGATGCTAATCTGAAACTTTGGAACATTGTCGCTCGCTGGCCAGGTTCCACGTATGACCAGACAATATTTAATAATTCACGAGGGAAAAGGGAATTTCATCCAAGAGAAGTTCCTCCTCTGTAGAGAAATTATCACCTCTTCTTGATTTATTACTGGACATAGCAAAAACAGGGATGAAAATGAAATAATAAACACTTAATAACACTTTAAGGATTTTTAAGCAACTAACCGTTTGTAACCGTGTTATAAACGGTACCTGAAAATATGATGTACTTTCAGTTACCGTTTATAAGACGGTTTCAAAAGGTTAGTCGCTAAAAAACCCTTTTGGATTACTTTGATTACCACTTGAAAACACTGAAAAAAAAAATGAGACCTAACCTAACCTTAAAAATTGTGGAGTTTTGCTGTTCTGTCAATTTTCGGCAGTGGCTAAAGTATCTATTTTACTTTAGTTAAAAGTTTGGATGGATATGATTAGGTATGTTCCAGCAGGCTATCAGAAATGTTGGCAGCAGCTTGTGACATGCGCAATGACAAATTTGTGTTTTAGCAAAGAAATGTTAGTGACAATTTGCAAATGTCAGCTATTTCTGCCGATGTTTCAAACATTTATAACGTGTTGGTAACTGCTCGAAATGCTTGTCGATTTTCTTCAAACATTTTAATTCTTAACCCAACTTTGACCTTCACCTTTGATCAAGGTTCCACCTGATCAATTTTTTCATTACAGAATAGGGCAATCCAATGAAAATGGCGGTCAATGCCAAGCGGCAAGCAATGAAATTGGCGCCATAATTTAAATTCAAACAACCAGGAGATTTTTCATCAAAAAACTGTTTTTTGTTTATTTTGTGGTGTTTAAGGTGATTTTTCAGTGTTTGGAAGGATAATTTTCGAATTCTAGGATGTGAAATTTTATTTCATGAAGTTATTAGTGGAAAACCCGGATGTTGGCAAAAGGTATGAGTTCTTTTTGACAAACCTTTATCTACTAAATAATTAGGTACCTACCTACTCTCCAGGATTTGTTTTCTGTTTAGTTTTTTCTTGACCAAATGTTGAAGCTATTCAAGGTATTAACACAAGTTGAGGATAGTAAAAGGCTTGGATCCATACAGCGTTTATGTGGAGAGAATTTTTGATTTTTTAAAATGGATTTCATCGGATTTTTTCTCTCAATCCATGAAGCTCTACGAAGTACGGACAAATCATCATTTTTTTCCGTTAAAAACCTGTGTTTTATATCTGCAAGAACGGCATAGAACGAGACTTTGTCGCGATTAGAACGGCTCCCACAACTATAAGTACAATACATAACGTAGGCATTTTTCAAAAAATCAACATTTCACAGTAAAATGTTAATTTTTTGAAAATTTTCACTACTTGGCACAAATCAAAAATCGCAATAAAACTTAGTGTATAAACCTCAATGGTATAAACAAACATACCTCACAGAGTACAGACGCTTGGCATTGGCCTCCATGTTGAACTTTTTTTGACAGCTCGTTGGATTGCCTTATTGGGAAATCTCAAACATTTTCGTTCCAGCAGAAATTTGTTCCCAACTTAAAAACATCTGTCACCAACAAACTTTACTGTTAGGTTAATGTCACCAACATGTTCCCAACTTTTTGCTGGAACAAACCTATTATGAAACACCCCAACTTTAGCTCTCTTTAAAGTAGACTTGAAGTGAAACTTTATCTTTAGTTAAAGTACATTTTAAAGTCTGATTATGAAACTGGCTGTTAGTGCATCAGCTTTAAAGTTAAATTTATTAATTTCTATGGAAGCGTTTATACATCTATTTAATGCTCAATTCATAATTTAGCTCATAATGGATAACCTTAAAAGTTCCCAACTTTTAACTTTTATGCATTAAATTATGAAAAAATTGGACCTTTCGAGTTCTGTCAGTGTCAAATTTCAAAATATCAATAGAAACATTTCGAAAATTATGTATCAAATTATGAAGTTGTTTAAACTGGGGTTTTGAGTTATGTATTAAATTACGCATTAAATTATGAAAAAATTACGACTTAAATTTATCAAAAGTTGTTTAAATCCGCCTTAAGACACATTTAAATATGCACTACCCATGGGATGCCCTATATTTGGTTCTATATTCTTAGAGAGTATCTACAATTTCCCGATTCCAAAACTATATGGTTTGTCTATATTTGCTTGAGCCGGCTTCAACATATTTGGTTCTAAAAATGTTAAAAATACTATCAGAGAAACCAAGTAGGTTCCTACCTCAAATTTTACCTGCAGCTTTCACCTGTACAGGTAGAATGGTTTACAAAGTAGTAGGATAGTATTTTTACAATTTTTGGAGTCGAATATATGAGAGACTGTTCAATCAAATATAGACAAACTATATATTTTTGGAATCGGGGCATTGTGCTCTTCAAGAATATAGAATGAAATATAGGGCATCTCATTTGGAAAAAAGCTGGAAGCATGCGAAATTTCACATTTCTAACATTCAAATTTTGTTTCTGAGCATGGTTTCTAAAAATTCAATCAAAACTGTACAACCTTTGTATTTACACCTTTTTTCTACCTGTAAAGGTAAAGGAGGTTGGTGGAGTGTCAATATATAAAAAAAACACCCTGTACAAATAAGTGGGGATTATTACGGAACTTATGGGTGAACCTCTGTGGGACGAGCGCAGCGAGTTCCGTAGCCATCTACTCACCAATATACTGTTGAACTGTTCAAAAAAAAAACACTCACCTGGATCGTGTAGTTTTTGAACTAACGAGAGAAATTCATACCTAAGTGAATCAGGTTAGTATAGATGACTGGGTCCACCCATAAGTTCCGCAACAATCCACTCGTTTGTACTTGAATAACTTGTCACAATATATTAATAGTTTGGTAAAGTAACATTACTAATTTCTGTTGAAAGGCGAATTGATAAAAAGTGGATAATCTTACAAATCCTGACTTTATATAATAAGTTATTTTTCAAGTACAAATAAGTGAATTGTTGCGGAACGTATGGGAGGAACTCTGCGGGACGAGCGCAACCATCTATTTACCAATATACTGTTGAACTATTCAAATAAGACACTCACCTGAAACGTGTAGTTTTTGAACTAATGAGAATAACTGACATTTGAGTGAGTCAGGTTAGTATGGTACTTGAACAATATTTTGGTGAATAGATGGCTGCGGAACTCGCTGCGCTCGTCCCGCAGAGGTCCACCCATAAGTTCCGCAACAATTCACTCATTTGTACTTGAATAACTTGTCACATTATGTTACTAGTTTGGTAAAGGTGTAGGCAGTACCTATACTACTTAAGTAATTAATTGTGAGTAGTCCTCTACTCCTAATATTAACACTATCATAAAAAAATGTACATTTGAATCATCCATAGGAAAAAGTGCTGTATGTATATTCCGAACTCACTAGAAGTATCAATTTAAGGAAACATTTTAAACAAGTTAGCATCGACTAGCAGATTTCCAGTTATACTCTACTTACTTTTTCAAAATCAAAAACAAATAAGTTTAACATTATAACATAAAAAGCTGTATTAATTTATAATTGATGGCTAAGATTAATTTGCATAAAGTTTCACATATTCCCTTTAAACGACACAATATTTTAGCTATTTTTAATTATTAAAGCATTAATAATAATTAAAAAGACAGCTAAAATGTATTATTCATAACCGTGGATAATAAATATTGAAATTAATAACCGATACTAGGTAGATGTTAAGAAAAAGTTTTCAGCTACCTACTTGTTCACTGATTTAATTTTAGAATATTTGGAGAATAGTTAAGTAAGTACCTACTGATTAAACATAATAATTGGTTTATCAGTTATTATCGTACCTACGTATATTCACATTGATAATTGCGAAATTTTTAAAAACGCCTGGTTTTCTATTTGGTAAACAATCTGCCTGCTACTATTTTGTTTTTCAGTCCATCAGTGACCATTTATTATTGTTTTGTACCTCCATCAATACCCAATTAGGCGATTTAGTTAAAAAAGACCAAGCTATAGGTAAACAATACCTTGTTCTGCATCGGTTGGCTTATTTGTTGAGTTTCTAGAGTTTTTATTATAGAACTTAATATTTCCATTATTTACCCAAATTTGGCATTAATCCAGAAATAATCAACAACCATTTAAGATGTTTTTTTTTGGTTTGCTGCACCCAAAAGTGGAATATAATAAAACGGACATGCCGATCAATAATAATCATAATTGTTATTTAGTATATTATTAGAATTACCATACAATATTCAGGAATAGAAAGGAAGCGATAGTCTAAAAAACCATAAGCGTGATTTAGAAACAATCATAAGAAATTTTTCTATTATCTTTTCATTGATGGCAAAGATGAGTTTTTTTTTTTGCAACGTGTGAAATATATACGCGCCTATATTAAGAGACATAAACGATTGTTATCTTGGATACATTGTGGGAATATTTTCACGCCTCGACTTTCATATTCATCGAGATGTACTAGAATAATTAGGAATTTTAATTTGTTTTTTTTTTCTTTATTATTAGAACGCGACGTGTTTTGTAATGAGACAATGCAATTAAGAGAAAAAATGCCCATACGTAAATAATTATAGGTAGGTACCCAGATATGGCAACTTCTAGTACTTACCTAAAAAAGCTTATAGGAAGGTCAACTATTGAAGTTTTAATGGATTTTCTATGTTCACTTGATTTATAGTCACTGGGTTACAACTTTTGACCTTTCTATAAATTCATTTCATGTTTTGTTTAATTTTCATTGAAGCTCTCACCTCATAACAACTACCATACAGCACAATCTTAAAATACCCACCTGTAAAGACAATGTCGGTGCGCCCAAAGAAAACCAGTACTTACAGTCAATCTGATCATTGAGGTACTGGGGCTAGTCTAATTTCAAAAGAAAATTGACGGGTATAGGTTCTAGTTTTTCCCGAAGGCGACCAAAATCTCTTCACACGGAAACTCTTTGTTATGGGTGATAGCCGCTTCAGGATATGCCGTGCGATGTTGATTTTAACGGGGTCTGAACTATTTCCATGCATTAGCTCTAGGTTGTAGTGCGATATGAATATGATGCCATGAAATATTGTCTTCTAAGAACCTGATTGTGATTGATAACTTGATAACAACTGATATTTGAACAAAGGCAAAGTGTTTAACATCTCGGGTCGTTTACATAATCATATCAGTTTGTGAGTGATTTTTTTTAAAATCTTTTTTCTCTTCTTTGCTCTTTGGCTTTGATTATTTTATAGATAACCATAACCTTCGATTTTATTAATTCTTCCTTTGTTATCTTACCTTCCGGTTGGGTTCTGAATGTAATCTTATCAACTACTTTAATATTTCCGTTGTTTTTTTGTTTTGTTTTTGTATGATATTTCTTACCTTACCGGATGAAGCTTCTTATCAGATCTTGATTCTTCAGTTTGCTCAGCTTATCGTCGAAAAAGTTTCACCTGTATAACTGAGGAGGTGTTGTAACGTGCCAAAATCACCTTGTTTTTTTATGCTTTATTTTACTTTTCTGTTTAGTATTTTTGTGTGCCTTCCTCGCATTTATCTATTGGCTTTTTCTTGTATTTTTACATCGATATTAAATATGCTGAAAATATGCTCGGACGTATCTGTACTGAACCGCTTCAACACGAGCAGTGACCAGAGGTCCTGTAAAACCAATTTCTCAGTATACAGGTGTTAACCATCAAGAATAAATGGATCTTGTGGAAGGAAGATATTTTCAGTACGGTTCAGATTTGTTATTCTTGTAGATACTCTTACTATTCCATCTTCATCCAAAAATAACGAAAGTTTATTCAGTCTGCCAGTTTTGTTGCATTTTTTGATGATATATTTTTTAGGTCCGTCGAAAGCAGGTGCATTGAACGGATTTGCACCACTGTTTCTCAGCCCATAGAAAATCTTCTGATGTAAAAAAATCTTTTGATTTCTGTTCCTTCACTTTCAAAGTAAATCATTTAATTGTACAGGTTACCCTCATTAATTCAATCCAAGAATAATAAGTTTTAATTTTAGGTAAAGAGTCATTTACATAAGAATGTTGTGATTCTATAACTTGTAAATAAGTTTCTGTAGCTATTTCTTCTGGAATTTCTGGTATTATTTTTGGCCAATTTGTTTCTTCATAATATAAAAACTTAGGACTATTGAACCACTTTTCGTATATGTCATTTCTATTTGAATTTCTTGTGCAAATATCTGCTACATTTTCTAAAGTGAACCCATTTCCATTTATTAACTTTTGTTGTTTCTAAAATTTCTCCTACTCTTGAGGCAATAAAAGTCGGAAGTTTTTTTTCTGTTTCTAGCCATCGAGGACTCTTCTGGAGTCTGACCAAAAATATTCGTTTTTAATTTCTAAGCCCAGTTGTTCTTCTACAAGTTAAGATAATCTAGCACCCATTACTGCAGCTGGTAACTCAAGTTTTAGTATAGTAAGTGTTTTTAGTGGAGCGTGGAGCTACTCTAGCTTTTGAGAATACAAGAACAACGTCAACTTTGTTTTCTGATATAATTCGAAGGTAACTTGATGAAGCGTAAGCTTCTTCGCTGGCATCACAGAAGATATGGATTTCCAAATACTTTGCTCTTTGTAATGATTCTGAATAACATCTTGGAATTTCAATCAGCATAGAAGTTTTAAGATCCAGATAAGTACCATATTTGAACCAATGATATCATCCCATCCAAGACCGCTTCTCCAAATTAGTTTTAATAAAATTCTCACTTTAATGCTTACTGGTGAAAGTAATCCTAGAGGATCATATATAACGCTCTTTTGTCCATGCAAAAGAATGCTCATAATAGTGCTCGACTATGCTCAGTGGTTGTTTAGCTTGGGGTGGTCCTTGGTGTTGGTACACTATAGAGAGGGCGCCACTAGTTTCTATAAATTATTTTGATTATAAAAGAATAGCCAAACTAGACACTATTTGAATAATTAGCTGTTATTTGAAAAGATAAATTTAAAAATCTGAAATGGAAAAATAAATCCAATACCTATCTGACATTTCACCCCTTCAATAAAAACACAAGCTTTGGAATTCTAAAAACAATAATTTATTAACCAGATGTCGAACTTGTTGTTCATTAACAATTTGTTGACAGGATGGCGAACTTGTTCAATTGTTCAAAGGAGAATATTGTTCAGTATCCAATTTTCATAAAACAATTAAGTAGCTTTCCAAAAGCAAAACCTAATTTAAATAGGTATATAAAAACATTGAAATTTAAAAACAATTAAATAGATACCTGCGATGAAATTTACCTAAGTATAAATGTTGAAGTCGAAGTACCATTAACCCTTAATTTTCTGACTCAAAGTCAATCAAATCAATAAAAAACAAATAAATCAATGCAGAAAGGTAATAAATAATCCCTAGGGAGTTATAAATGCCAAAGACAGGCTATATGAAATCAAGGATATCGGGGAGAGCTCTACCGTCTTACCTGTAATTAAAATTCAAAATATGTAAAGATAAAACTTAACTTTGTCTACCTAAAGATTTTACATTAGTTTACCTTGTAAAACTACCATCCTATTGATTTGAAATTAAAAGTTAAATTAACCTTTTAAAGGTTAATGAATCTACAATATGTTATATCGATCAGTACTCGATATAAAGGAAATAAATTTATAATGATTATAATAATGCATAATTATTAGATACTTAATGAATAATGATAAGAAAATAGTAATAAAAGTTAATATTTGACTCTGATAATAATTAATTAAAACTTAATAAATAATTTTAAACGGTAGTTAGCTATTCTAGCTAAAAACTACTATACGGTAAACAATAAGGGCCCAATTACAGTATATTTGTATCTGCAAATTTGCAGTTCTGCAAATATGGCCGACTTGCATATGTACTCTATTTACAGGAACGAGCAAATTACAGGAAAAATCTGCAATTCCGTCATATTTATCGAAAAAAAGTGTTTAAGCGCTACTGATTTACCAGTTTTAAATGTCAAAGTTGTCAAAGTGATTGCAAGGACTTACGGGACCGTTTTACCACGCGCAAATTTGCAAGCGACTTGCAAAAACATTCTGCTTCTGTAATACGAAAAGTCAAACTTGCAGGTCCGGCATTTGTATCTTGGTGTTGCAGAGCTTTTGTAATTTTGGGCTAAGTCGGTTATTGAATTTACAAAGATATTAATTAGCTAATGAAACTATTCAATAAGGGGCGATAAAGAAAATGTGAAAAAAGTCACGGTAATTGAGATTTATAAAGATATTAATTAGTTAATAAAGCTAATCGATAGGGGGCGATAAAGAAAAGGTAAAAATAAGATACGATAATTAAGATGGCACGTGTAAGAAACCCATAGGTAAGTAATTATACAAGCCTGGACGGAATTCTTGTAAAGCCTCAGAAGATTTCACAAATTTGAGCTCTGGAGGTACCAAACTGGCTGGAGACAACCAAATAATGGTTGGGGATCAACTTCTTACAGGACACCAATATTCCTTGAAAAGGGGGCCCAGATTTACTCTGAGATGCAGGACAGCATGGTCTCAAATTTGTCAATTTTCACTTGGATAAGTGCAGTTACGGATTTTTCGTCCTGCACAAAGTGCCTGAATAAATTGAAGAAATATAAGGACTCATTCATCAGAGAGAAAAAAGAATTTACATACCTGAACGGCCGATAGTAACCTCACTTTCCAAAATCTTCACAAAAATCAACAATGGGTTGATTTTCCAGGAAAATTTCTCGTAGAGACGATCAAGCATTCTTCTGGCTAGTCAATTTACAAAACTATGGGCTCGATGGCCAAAAATAAAGACAAAATTTTAAAATTTTTAAGATTAAAAATCTGGACGACCGTTTCGGTCCCAAGACAAAAGAGAAAAGGCCTAGTCAAAAGTACCCAAATTGGTTCTGTTCTTTCTTTTTTCGTCTGTCAAGCTTGTCGGAATTATAAAAATGACAGCGCTACAGGTTTCTTGGAAATAACAGAATTCTCGATACAATGATATTAGGTTAGAAAAACTAGTCAGAAGAATCATAGATGTCGCTAGGTGTGCGAAGTAGTACTTTTAAATGAGTCCAAAATATATGTATAAAAATAATTAAGAACAATAAATATATTGTGGTGACAAATGTTACATGACATAGCAGTTTTAAGAACTTGTCTTTTTGTCGGAATACTAGTACCATCGAGGATAGCTTTAGGAATTTCATTAAATCTAAGCTTGAAATTAAAATTATCTGTATGAGAGTTCAGAGCTGTCAGTACTTCAAGTAGGTAAATTACTTTGAAATTGTTTTTCAATTACTTTTTAGTATTTGAAGTACTATAATTCAAGTACTTTGGTTTTTGGATATTTGTACTTGATTCTGGAAGTAGATACTTTAAATAAAGTATTTGTATTTGGTACTTGGATTTACAAAAAAAGTAATTCAAATACTGAGCATTCGTACTCAAAATACTTAAAAATATTTCAAATACCCCAGAAAATAAAAAGTAATTGAAATACCAGAGAAAGTACCTAATTCAAATACTTCACCAAATGTAAAACTAACATTCGCTCTAAGCATTTATGATGCTTCTTTTGATACCAATGTGGTTCACATAGTCAGGAGTTGATTAGGCTTCCCATAGAGGTACCTACCTGTTTCGATGAAGAAATATGAAAATTAATTTAGAGTAATGATGAACGTGATCAACTCCTAAAAAAATATTACTATTATAATGTTAAAAGAAAAAAATGTTACATAGCCAGCCTGAATAAAATTATTAATCCTTGTAACATAATTTTCGCAAGGCATTGAAAGGCTCAAATTATTATTACCCTAATAAAGCTACTGTTTAGCAGTAAACCAGTAAAGATATGGTGTTACCTTAATAGGTAGGTACAAAGTGTATCGTTAACGCTAATAACTGATAGTTATTGTGATGTTAGCACTACATTTATAAATTTAAGCCAAAAAATCGTTTTCTAATTATTATTATTATTCGTTGCTGAAGGTTTTGACTGATCCATATCGGGGGGAAAGCTCCTTATTCAAAACCAAAAAGCGGCATTCTTGTCTCTCACCAAATATGGACAAATAATGAAAATAACTATTCTTTGAACGGAAAAGAATTACGACATTGGACATTGGCTTGAAATTTCAGCAGAATAATAGAATATGTAGATCGTTTTTCAGATAAAATGTAGGTTTTTATACTTTCTACTTCTAGTTTTAAACAATATATTGTTTTTAAAACTTGAATAATTATTGGATCAGGAACTACAAACAAAAACACAAAAATATGAATAACCATAATCCGTTCATTCACCATACACAAAAACAAATAAGCAAAAAGGGATATCCACCTTTACTTTCATTTTATTAAGTTCTTGCTGTTCAATTTATACGCCATAAATCAACCAAGAGCTGCTTATCTATAAATGTAACTTATTATTCCGGGGCACAACTACTACTGAAACAAAATGCAATGCTAAACGCCCGGCAGGAGGTAATTAACACAACAAACAAACCAGAAAACATCAAAAAAGAATAAATATCGAGCAAACCGCGATAACATGAAAGTGAAACTTTTGTATTATTTGCTACTCGAGATGAAATGACCAGACAGATTTGAATTATTTCTACCATATAGTTTTGGAAGGTTATTTACAACTTTTCTTCCAAATTACTAATATAATTATTATTGTGTATATGCAAATATTGATATTACAAAATCTAAGCCATGACATTTTTTCTAAATGTCCCAACGTGTACAAACAAAATATAAAAGGAATGGATGTCAAAATTGTAATTCGTACATTGCTTGTCGTACGAGTTTGCATAGGGTTTCGAAAAAGCTACGATTATACAACCACTTCAGTTAATTATTTTAATTGAGATGAAATTAGTATGTCAAATGGGGCCAGAGTGTTGAAATCCTTATGGCAATAAGGAAAAACCCTTAAAAACTACTAATAATTAGGAATAATTCATATAAATCTTTGTTTCTGTAAATGTTCTTGTCACATATAAATCCTCACGAACACGGAAAGTCCCCGATAATTAATAGCATGCACTGGGTACTGTGTAAATGAAGATGTCAAAGTCGAAGCAAACAAACTAAGCACGACGGGGATTTTCTTCATTCGGCCTCATTTACACAGCGGCTTTAATGGACTTAGACTCTAATCAATCATACTTTAGGCCGTGTAATAGTTCACGATGTTAAAATTAAAATTTCTTATTTCACTGCGAGAAATCACGGCGCGACATTTCAAGTTTTGCCGCATAGGAAATTATTATAATTGCGGAAGGTTCTTGTTTTGTTCAGTTTGCAAGAATTGTCTTAACGAATTGAACCTTTAAGATTTTATGTAGGTATATTGAATAATAAACTTGCATTATTGACGTGGAGAGAGTCACGTTGAGATTTGTGCAGAGAAGCTGTTCTTTTCTAAATCTAAACTCCTTCAGAACATCCAAGTTCATCCCATAGATCATTTCTTTGGATGTCGACAAGATACCGATAATATATGATCATCGACTGCCAAGAGGCCAAAAGGTCTTTATCCAGAAAAGTGACCTAGACTTGGTTCCAGGACCTAGAATGTTCATGATTTGATTCTTCTATTTTGATAGTAGGTATTAGGTACTTAAAATTTTCAACGAATGTCTTGGAATCCGCAGTGAAAGAGTATCACCAATCAAACTAATTTGTATTTGCCTCAATCAAATTAATTTACCGAAAAGAAAAAGTACCGGAACGCATTTTGTTAAAATATTGACACAACACGTTTCTTTTCCTAATTCAAAGACAGAGTTTTGTGTTTCTAGGTTAAACCAAACGAAATAACGCGTTGTACTAGTTGTAAACCACAAAACATAATAAAGTTCCGAGTTTATCTTAAATAATTGTATGCACATTTTGGGTCACCGTGTCTAGTTTCACAATAATTTTACCCATGTTGACATTATGCTGTGCATGTGTGTCAGTTTTAATTCAAGCTTTTAAGTCTTTTAGTGTGAGAAACAAATTCGAACTGGGTACCTTTTGATGCTGTCTCACCTGCATTGACGCCAAGACGTCACATATTACTAAGATTAACTACTTCCTCAACAATTTTTACATATAATATTGTAAACCCACACACACACGAAAAAGTCGGTGTTACGTATCATCTAGATATGAACACCTACTATTTAAATGGAATACCTAGATTTTATATGAGGCGGCCTTAGATGAAAGATTTTTCAGTAGAAATGATAAAATTTAATGAGAAGCTGACGAAAAGGAACTTATAGTTGAGGTCCTAACTAATTCTTAATGTCAAAAACTGCAAACGAAAAAATTGTACATGTGACTTGTGAGCATGATTTAGAAACACCCTGTATATATGGACAAAATTTATACGTGAAATGATTTGAATAGAGGGATTTTGGAAACCGAAAAAGATAGAGGGTGACTCAAGTAGGAAAATAATTATTGCACAGTTGACAGCTTGATGAAATACCGCTCCAAAACCAATCGATTTCTTTTGGACCTAATAAAGCCATCTCTTGATAGTAGAGTGCTCCTTATAATATATTTTGACTTTTGTGGGCACATCGGAGTTACAAGCTGAAATTTTCACAGGTTTTATTATGTTAATTCAAAATCCCAAGGTAATAGAAAATCAGAACGGGCAAAAGAGCAGTATATTTAAAAATAAATTATATACCATTGGAAAGAGCACTAAATTCTCTATAAATCTGTGTGAAATTGAATTTGATAGCTCAAATAGTTTTTGGACAATTGAGCCTCAAAGTTGACTTTTAGTCCAAAGTTTGTCAAAAACTTCAAACTCACTTTGCTCAAAAACTATAAATCTGGAAAAATTGTAAATTAGTGAAAAACAACCCTGATATCAATTCCAAATGGTCATTTCAAGCAGAAACAAAAATAAAAATAAAATCCTATTTTTGGCTCTGGAAAATTTTCAAAATATTGACATGGTCATGATCAATTGCCCATATCTTTGGTAAATTTTGAGCAAATTGGAATAAATCATACACCATTGGAAAGAGCACTAAATTTTCTATAAATCTGTGTAAAGTTGAGTTTGATGGCTCAAATATTTTTTGAGCAATTGATCCTCAAAGTTGACTTTTAGTCCAAATTTTGTCAAAAACTTCAAACTCAATTTGCTCAAAAACTATAAATCTGGAAATATTGTAAATTACAGGCCATTCAGAACCTGATAGAAGCTAAAAATTCCAGAAATTTCAATGCAATTTGCCCAACGGTTACCAAGCAATTGGGATTTGAATATTTTGAAATCAGAATTCAAAGGGGGTACCTATATACCCTTATGAAAAACTCGATTTTTTTATTTTTCAGTTTTGCTCAATTTTGACTTTATTAATCGATAAAGCGGATCAAAATTAGTGGAAAACAACCCTGACATCAATTCCAAATGGTCATTCCAAGCGAAAACAAAAATAAAAAGAAAATTCTATTTTTGGCTCTGAAAAATTTTCAAAATCTTGACATGGTCATGAACAATTGCTCATATCTTTAGTAAATTTTGAGCAAATTGAAATAAATTATACACCATTGGAAAGAGCACTAAATTCCCTATAAATCTGTGTAAAATTGAGTTTGATAGCTCAAATAGTTTTTGAGCAATTGAGCCTCAAGGTTGACTTTTAGTCCAAATTTTGTCAAAAACTTCAAACTCAATTTGCTCAAAAACTATAAATCTGGAAATATTGTAAATTACAGGCCATTTAGAACCCAATAAAAGCTACAAATTCTGGAAATTTTAATGCAATTTGCTTAACGGTTACCAAGCAATTGAGATTTGAATATTTTGAAATCAGAATTCAAAGGAGGTACCCTCATGAAAAACTCGACTTTTTTATTTTTCAGTTTTGCTCAATTTTGATTCCATTATTCGATAGAGCAGGTTAAAATTAGTAGGAAACAACCCTGACATCAATCCAAATGGTCATTTCAAGCAGAAACAAAAATAAAAAGAAAATCCTATTTTTGGCTCTAAAAAATTTTCAAAATCTTGACATGGTCATGAACAATTGCCCATATCTTTAGTAAATTTTGAGCAAATTGAAATAAATTATATACCGTTGGAAAGACCACTAAATTCTCTATAAATCCGTGTAAAATTGAGTTTGATAGCTCAAATAGTTCTTAAGCAATTGAGCCTCAAAGATGACTTTTAGTCCAAATTTTGTCAAAAACTTCAAACTCAATTTGCTCAAAAACTATATATCTGGAAATATTGTAAATTACAGGCTATTCAGAGCCTGATAGAAGCTACAAGTTCTGGAAATTTCAATGCAATGTGCTCAACGGTTACCAAGCAATTGAGATTTGAATATTTTGAAATCAGAATTCAAAGGGGGTACCCTCATGAAAAACTCGATTTTTTTATTTTTCAGTTTCGCTCAATTTTGACTTTACTAATCCATAGAGCGAGTCAAAATTATTAGAAAACAACCCTGACATCAATTCCAAATGGTCATTTCAAGCAGAAACAAAAATAAAAAGAAAATCCTATTTTTGGCTCTGAAAAATTTTCAAAATCTTGACATGGTCATCAACAATTGCCCATATCTTTGGTAAATTTTAAGCACATTGCATTAAATCATATACCATTGACTTTTAGACCAAATTTTGTCAAAAACTTCAAGCTCAATTTGCTCAAAAACTATAAATCTGGAAATATTGTAAATTACAGGCCATTCAGAACCTGATAAAAGCTACAAATTCTGGAAATTTCAATTCAATTTCCTCAACGGTTACCAAGCAATTGAGATTTGAATATTTTGAAATCAGAATTCAAAGGGGGTACCCTTATGAAAAACTCGATTTTTTTATTTTTCAGTTTCGCTCAATTTTGACTTTACTAATCCATAGAGCGGGTCAAAATTAGTGAGAAACAACCCTGATATCAATTCCAAATGGTCATTTCAAGCAGAAACAAAAATAAAAAGAAAATCCTATTTTTGGCTCTGAAAAATTTTCAAAATATTGACATGTTCTCGAACAATTGCCCATATTTTTAGTGAATTTTGAGCAAATTGAAATAAATTATATAGCGTTGGAAAGAGCACTAAATTCTCTATAAATCTGTGTAAAATTAGGTTTGATATCTCAAAAAGTTTTTGAGCAATTGAGCCTAAAAGTTGACAGGCCATTTAGAACCCAATAAAAGCTACAAATTCTGTGCAAGTTTCAGCTTGTAACCCCGACGCGCCTACAAAACTAATTTTTAGAAGGCTTTGACTGAGTTGGGCACTCTACTATGATGATTTCAAAAGAACGAAACGTTTTCCTTGCTAATTTGTTTGAGCTCCATCTTGAAGTCTCTTCGATAAACTCTTTCTCACTCTCATCATACATGACTCGCTAACCTCTGACCTCCCAAGGTTCAATGAATATTAAAAACTTGAGCTTTTCCTCGTGATCTTAGAATCGTTCGAAAGTAAACATAGACAAAGTGTGAAGAAGAAGAGAAGAAATGGAGAGCGTGTAATACGAATCACGCCAAAAAATTTACTATGACCAGAAACAATGCAGGTGTTCATTATTTTCTTCGCCAACCTATGTTTAGCCTACATTTACGTTAGTAATGTCCAAAGCAAAATTCTGCTACGACTACGGGTAATTGGAGGTGAGATTTATAGGGCTATTGCGGTTTTTAAATGCTTGCTTGTCATCTGAATCGTTAACGTCCAAAATTGTTATTAAAAATAACATTCCAAGTGAAAGTGAACTAAGCTATAACGCAGGAGAAACAACAAAATTTGCCAATTATATCGTATCTACCGTAAGATTGGTCATCATTATTAATTACCAACTTTGATTCGATGATAGAAAAGCCGACGTCAGATAGACGTCGAATTAATTTGATGAAGGTACTTTTAAAGTAAAGTCAAACATATTCCGTTATAGCCATAGCAAGTTAAGCGTCAGACGGGAGTGACAAGTACCCACTTCACGGTAGCGTTTTTGGCGTCCAACAGAAGTTCTTGAATGTCTTTGTATTGAATTGAATAGAGAATTGATTAGATGTAGCAGAAATATCTATCGAATTCATGAATTGAATTGGTGAAGATGTGAAACAAAAACAAATTCTTAATGAAGATAATTTGATTCATTATACACTTTGATGGATATGGATTAAATCGACCATCCTGCTGATATGTCATAGTATTTGAAAAAGTTATTAGGTAATTATTTTTATATTCATTAGGTTCGTTTTCTCTGAAGACCATCAGCCAACAGCATTATCACAGTTTTGGTTTGCTGTCGAAACGAAACCAAACAATCTCCAGCGAATGTGCTCGACTTCCACTTCCCTAAACATTTAATTTGTAGGACATTTGCTGGACAATCTGGCAGCCACACCTGATGAATGCTTTTTCTACAAAAGGGTCAATTTTCACATTCTGCTTTTTGAAATACTTTTCTCAAAAGCCAAGGATACTTACCTACATATAAAAAGTAGAAAAACGTCTTTTGACCTTTAAAGTTTATCAGAAAGTTTCAGCTCGCCACCCAAGACAATCGACACGAAGCGATCTATTTGCTCACCACTTGCAGAAAAACAACGCGCCAATTTGCTCCACAAACTATTATCTAACCATACTTGAAAACACAGAACGCAATGGCACTCAAATACCAAAGAATACGACAACGTTGCCTTATTCTTTCGTTGAGCAAACCAAATAAATCCTTAAGATTTAAACACCTTAAAACCAGGTTTTCTTGTTAACTTACATAACTGTGTACTTAAGTACCTTATTGTGAAACTGAATAGACAAATTCTATGCTACATATACATAAAGATAATTCTTAATTAAAACGTATGCACACACAGAACATGTCGCTAGTGGGTAGATGATTAACATACTTAGATTTTGTTGCCTTATTAATCTTCCTAGAGATTTGAATAATTATTTTGTTTCAGAATGAACAATCAAGTTATCGTAAGACGTTACCACCTTCTGGTTGGCCGCTATGTCTCGGCCGGTCCGGAATAATACTACATTTTGCACCCTTGGATGTTTCCCTATTGCGCAATCGCGATTGCTACCTTTGCCTGCGAAGTCGGAGCCTCCCTGGTCTTGAGGTAATTGAATTGAACCAGCTGTTAATAGTTTTGTAAAAATCCCTAGTCTCTTTCTTTAGGTTGCCTTCATTTGGAAAACCCACAAACAAATCCATTTTCGCACAATAGCGGAGTTCCGCAACCCTCTTCACTCCATAGATGATATAATGTGTTCAAATCTCGAGTCGATAGCGGATCTAGAAGCCAACTTCGATGACGACTGCGATGGTTCGGAACTACCCGAACTTTTGCAGAACCTCTTGGTGTCTGTTGAACACGCTATTCAAAGGGTAAGTTCAATGTTTTCCTAATATTTCGATAAATAGATGTTTATTATTGCTTCTCTAGGTGCCTTTGGATGATCTAATCTTCCCGTGTCCTCAGTGTCACCAGTACTTACCGCTGGAACGGCAGGAGGACGATACAACAAGTTGTGCCTGTCAGTGTCTTTGTAGACTACCGGATAGTGCTGTTAGTAAGAAAGATAGTTCGATACAGACTAGTCCTATGTTCGAATTCGTCGGATCGATACCGCATATCGATAGCGATTCTGATGATGATAAGGAATCTATAAGATCAGGTGAGGAATTTTTTGTAAATCTGTAAACAGCATGTGAAAAGATATAACTTGGGCGAAGATACGGTTAACACACATTTATCCTCATCTGTGCAATCTTCTCTCTCTCTGTATCAGAAGCTTATTGTTCAAAACTCAACAACCTGTAATGTTTGCCAATCATATGACTTGGTTGTCTTATATGATATAAATATAAATATAACCATTTTCCAAATCAATATTTATCTAAACATTTCCTAATGCAATACGTCGCCTACGAAGAAGTTCCAACTACGCAAACCTACCATAATGTATCTGAAAATAACAAATAGAATTATGTAGACCGACACCGTTACGTGATTCATCCGAAAATAGAAAAACGCCATATAAAAAATCATGATTAAGTCTCCCGTTGATGGACATCACGGTAGTACTGACCCACAGTCTAGAACGGCGGTGCCTACTGATTTATTTCGTAATTTATAATGTAAATGTGGCCTTGATTAGCTTTTTGGAGCGTTTACCGACTACCATGGACTGGTTCCGTGTGTTTTTTTTCTTTCCTGAATTTTATCTTTTTGATATATCTGGTCATCTTAGAAAATATGTTGATGATATACATTATCGATGTCTGAGAATTTATAGGATATTCAGGTGGAAATATCAACTTTTTCAAGTTGTCAACACAATTTGGAATACATTAGGTGAATGCTGGTTGGATTTATGAGCTAGGCAAGTTCAAAGTAAGCTAAGTGGAAAAACCTATATAGAGGCCAATAATATAATTCCATCACCATAGTTGACCAGCTTCAGCCTTTATGATTTTTGGCAGAAAGAATTCTTTGGATTTGAATGTTGTTTACATGTTCTCCTTCTGAATTTGCTTTCATGTTTTTTCCAGCTTCGAAATTTTTCTTTTTCCACTTTTGTTGAACCTTTTTCTTTACCACTTGGACCTGAGTTTCATTTCAATTATCAGAACTCTATAATCACTACCTGTGGTAAATCTGTTAACAGTTCAGACATCCTTGAAGATGAATCTACTTTTTCATTTCCTCAGTAGGTATCCACAAATTCAGAATTTTCCGAAATAAGCTCTGATGAAACTCTCTGTTGAAACTTTTTCTTAACCATTTGGACCTCAGTTTCATTCCAGTTATCAGAAATCTATGATCACTGCTCGTGGTAAATCTATTAACAACTCAGACATCCTTGAAGATAAATCTACTTTTTCATTTCCTCAGTATTCATAGATTCACAATTTTCCGAAATAAGCTCTGTGGACTTTTGTTGGACCTTTTGCTTAACTATTTGGACCTGAGTTTCATTCCAGTTATCAAAATCCTATGATCACTGCTTGTGAAAAATCTGTTAACAGCTCAGACATCCTTGAAGATGAATTTACTTTTTCATTTCCTTAGTATCCACAGATTCACAATTTTCCGAAATAAGCACTGTTCACTTTTGTTGAACCTTTTTCTCAACCATTTGGACCTGAGTGTCATTCCAGCTGTGAGAACTCTATGATCACTGCTTGTGGTAAATCTAAAAACAGCTTAGACATCCTTGAAAATGAATCTACTTTTTCGTTTCCTCAGGATCCACAGATTCACAATTTTTCCAAATAAGCTTTGTCCATTTTTGTTGAACCTCTTTCCTAACCATTTGGATCTGAGTTTCATTCCAATTATCAGAACTCTATGATCACTGCCTGTGGTAAATCTAAAAACAGCTCAGACATCCTTGAATATGAATGTACTTTTTCATTTCCTCAGGATCCACAGATTCACAATTTTCCAAAATAAGCTCTGTCCATTTTTGTTGAACCTGGTTCCTAACCATTTGGATCTGAGTTTCATTCCAATTATCAGAACTCTATGATCACTACCTGTGGTAAATCTAAAAACAGCTCAGACATCCTTGAAGATGAATCTACTTTTTCATTTCCTCAGGATCCACAGATTCACAATTTTTCGAAATAAGCTCTGTCCACTTTCGTTGAATGTTTTTCTTAACCATTTGGAACTGAGTTAAATTCCAGTTATCAGAATTCTATGATCATTGCCTGTGGCAAATCTGTTAATTGCTCAGACATTCTTGAAGATGAATCTATCTTTTCATTTCCTGAGTATCTACAAATTCACAATTTTCCGAAATAAGCTCTGTCCACTTTTGTTGAACCTTTTTCTTAACCATTTAGACCTGAGTTTTTATTCCAGTTAGCAGAACTCCATGATCCCTGCCTGTGGTAAATCTGTTAACAGCTCAGACATCCTTGAAGATGAATGTACTTTTTCATTTCCTCAGGATCCACAGATTCACAATTTTCCAAAATAAGCTCTGTCCATTTTTGTTGAACCTTTTTCCTAATCATTTGGACCCGAGTTTCTTTCCAATTATCAGAACTCTATGATCACTGCCTGTGGTAAATCTAATAACAGCTCAGACATCCTTGAAGATGAATCTACTTTTTCATTTCCTCAGGATCCACAGATTCACAATTTTTCGAAATAAGCTCTGTCCACTTTCGTTGAATCTTTTTCTTAACTATTTGGAACTGAGTTAAATTCCAGTTATCAGAATTCTATGATCATTGCCTGTGGCAAATCTGTTAATTGCTCAGACATTCTTGAAGATGAATCTATCTTTTCATTTCCTCAGTATCTACAAATTCACAATTTTCCGAAATAAGCTCTGTCCACTTTTGTTGAACCTTTTTCTTAACCATTTAGACCTGAGTTTTTATTCCAGTTAGCAGAACTGCATGATCCCTGCCTGTGGTAAATCTGTTAACAGCTCAGACATCCTTGAAGATGAATGTACTTTTTCATTTCCTCAGGATCCACAGATTCACAATTTTCCAAAATAAGCTCTGTCCATTTTTGTTGAACCTGGTTCCTAACCATTTGGACCTGAGTTTCATTCCAATTATCAGAACTCTATGATCACTGCCTGTGGTAAATCTATCAACAGCTCAGACATCCTTGAAGATGAATGTACTTTTTCATCTCCTCAGGATCCACAGATTCACAATTTTCTGAAATAAGCTCTGTCCATTTTTGTTGAACCTTTTTCCTAACCATTTGGAACTGAGTTAAATTCCAGTTATCAGAATTGTATGATCATTGCCTGTGGCAAATCTGTTAATTGCTCAGACATTCTTGAAGATGAATCTATCTTTTCATTTCCTCAGTATCTACAAATTCACAATTTTCCGAAATAAGCTCTGTCCACTTTCGTTGAACCTTTTTCTTAACCATTTGGACCTGAGTTCTTATTCCAGTTATCCGAACTCTATGATCACTGCCTGTGGTTAATCTATTAACAGCTCAGATATCCTTGAAGATGAATCTACCTTTTCATTTCTTCAGTATCCACAGATTCACAATTTTCCGAAACAACCTCTGTCCACTTTTGTCGCACCTTTTTCTTAACCATTAGACCTGAGTTCCATTCCAGTTTTCCGAACTCTATGATCATTGCCTGTGGTAAATCTGTTTAACAGCTCAGACATCCTTGAAAATGAATCTACTTTTTCATTTCCTCAGGATCCACAGATTCACAAATTTTCGAAATAAGCTCTGTTTACTTTCGTTGAATCTTTTGAATCAGTTATCAGAATTCTATGATCATTGCCTGTGGCAAATTTGTTAATTGCTCAGACATTCTTGAAGATGAATCTACCTTTTCATTTCCTCAGTATCCACAGATTCACAATTTTTCGAAATAAGCTTTGTCCACTTGTGTTGAACCCTTTTCTCAACCATTTGGATCTGAGTTTCATTCCAGTTGTCAGAACTCTATGATTGCCTGTGGTAAGTCTGAAAACAGCTTAGACATCCTTGAAAATGAATCTACTTTTTCATTTTTTCAGTATCCAGTTCACTTTTGCTGAACCTTTTTCTTAACCACTTGGAACTGAGTTTCATTCCAGTTATCAGAACTCTATGATCACTGCCTGTGGTAAATCTATTAACAGCTCAGACATCCTTGAAGATGAAACTTAAGACCATTAAGTTATAGAACAGCAAAACTAGAGAGTAGATTTTCACCAGCAGAACTGATCATGGGAAGAAAACCTAGGAATTCAATTCCAGCTAACAAAGACAGATTTATCCCTTGGTGGAACTACATAAACGACTTCAAGAAAGTCAGACGCAACGAAAAAGAAGTTCAAACATGGAATTTCAATAAGCGACATAAAGCAAGATCAAATTCTACCTTGAAAAATAACGATAAAGTTTGGATACCCGATATTAAAATGTTTGGAAAAGTGATGGATGTTGGACCTGAACCTAGAACGTACAGTATGGCTGCAAAAAATAACGTCATCAAGCGAAACAGAAGCCAAGTTATAGAAGCGATGATAAGACTAGAGCAATGTCCCTTACTCAAATAGAGATGTCCAAATGGGAACTCCTCGAAAGTTGCAATGTTGAGTCAAGCTCAGAAAATCAGAGGACCAGAAATTAAAAGTAATAGCTCCGAAAGTGAAAACGACTCCAACCACTCCATAATATCTGAGCCAGGCTCCGAGGAGAAGACCGAAGTCTATAACTCCACTCACCAGAGATACACCACCCGATCAGGAAGACTAGTCAAGCCGACAATTCGTTGCACCTGCAATGGAATGTGTGGTGAAGATTAGTTGAAACAAAAGTGAGAATGAACATTGTACAGTGTATATAGTGAATTAGTGTGTAGTTTTATACATAACATCAATATACCCAGTGTAAATAGGACAAACAATAGTTAAAGGCTAGGCGCGTTGAATTCGACTCAAGTGCTAAGTGAAAAAGACACTCACTTGATGAAAACGGAGGATGTGGCATAGAGTACTTGAGCCGGAAACGCCGCTCGAGAGTTGGGATAGCAGCCCTGGGCGCAGGACCCAGTAGTTGATATCAGGTAAGCGTACCACAGGCTGCTACAGCATCGTCCACTGGTATCAAACACAGTAAGGCAATAGTGAAATATCCTACGGTAAGATTAGCCTATGAGATCCTAGAGCTCACGAGAAATCAGATCAGAATTGTGAGAGGACTCTGAACCGGTCACGGTACACTGAGAAAACACTTTCACAAGATGAGTATCTACCAAGATAAATCCATCTGTAGACTGTGGATAAAATCTGTCCCAGTTAAAATAAACTCGATTCAGCTCAAAATCTGATTAGGCAAAAATCCTCGCTCATTATTGGCGACAACCGATAACCATTTTTTTTTTTTGCAGTTATCTGTACTTCCATAACTGGCAAGCCATATTTGGCAATGCACGCCGGATTAAATATGGTAAAGATTGCATATTTGTATCCTGTCTTATGAAGGCGCATAATAGAAAACTTTTGCAGCTTCTAGGTAAGCAATGACCTTAGGCTTACACACGGAAATGGGAATTTAGAAAAAGCTGTAAATTATGTGGGAATCGGATCTTCGTCAACAAGATTTTCTTCTCGTATAATATTTTGTCGTGTATTAATGATGAAGAAAACACAAATGCATTTGTCCAGTGCAAATTAGGGCCATTGTTTTCAGCACAACATATAATTTAAAGATAAGGTTTGGTCCAATTTTAGCCAAGTGATAACCTGAAAAAGAATACAACGAAATGCAATTTGTGGTGTCTTATTGGAATGGCCGCCCACGAAGATACCGTTACATTTTTTATCAAATGTAGGACTTCAAAACAATACTAGGGCAACTGTAATTTAGATTTTTAATGTCATTTACCACAAATTATTGTTGGAAATCATCACCATTAATATATTAAATGATATATGATACACCGTGACTGTATCACTTGATATAATGCCACTGGCACAAAAGCTGTTGCTGGTATCGGTTTCATTAGCTTTTTGCCGATTCCTACGGTATCTCATATCTCTCCGCCTGTTACATGTGTGAAATCAATCTTGACAATAAGTGAATGTAAAAAATAATGTTTGTCCACCGCATCGTATTGACATTTACTAGTCAATAAATAATTTCCTATCAAAGTAAGTACGAAATATAAATCATTCAAAGATCTCACCTTTAATACAGTTATAACACCCGCAAGCGTAAATATGGAAAGTTCTAAGCCATATAATTTTCTAAGCGCTAAAAAATAACGGTATCGCCGTTCAGCAGGTGCCGTAAAGGCAAAATAAACGTTATTTGATGGGGGAGAAAATTAGGTAGTCGTGATGTGATACCCCTTAATTTTTATTTGTTGGATTATCCGTAATCTGTTGGCATTTACTTCCGTTGATGCTTTGATTGGTTTGCATTCCGATTGAAGTAACATTATGTTTATAGCCATTCTTCACTGTCTCTTTTAAAATATAGGACTAATATTGTGCCACATGCTTGTTAGTTAACGACTATTTTTCTTAAATATAATGACTATCTTCAAAATCTCAAAATGATTGGTTCATTACCAAAGAACTGATTCATTAGCTCGAAAAAAAAATCATCAATATTCTCACACTGTGTAAATGTGTCATCGTTTTCCACGAAGACAAAAACGCATTACAACTCTAACAAGCACTAAAGTGTCAATTATATAAGACAGAATTCTTCGAGCTAACAACTTCCCCATTCCGATTGGATTGTTGGTGTTAGGTCTATCTTAAGGCACATACCTACATTGATGCATCGCAACCGGAAAACAGGAAAACTTTAACGGTTAATTTTGGAACTATTAGTTGTGCAATGACTAACGATGTATTTACATAAATAATTTCTTTGCAAGAGTTAATGAAAGAGTAAACGTGACATTGAACTGTAACAATAATTTTATACCGATTGAAATTTTTGTTCTGCAAAATTTGACTAATCATCGTTAGTCAACCGTTTCTAAGTTGGTCAAGTTTAAGCCTTGAGTTGAAATTTAGCACGATTATGAATCTCATGTCTAAGGTTATTTTTCAAGAACAAGGTATCCAAAATTTTCGGGAAAGAAGGTGATAAATAATACGTGGGTGTCAGTGATGGCTTCCTGACCAAATCGAATCAAACAATCGAACAAGTGACCTCAATAAAATATTTGGGATTTAACATCAAGAGTCAGTGCGACCCAAAAAGGGAAAGACTAGAGCTTCGCTTAGAATTCAGAACTCGAATGATCAGATGCTACGTCTTGTCTGTCCTACTCTATGAATGTGAAAGCTGGACATTAGAGTCACAGACCGAAAAGAGAATAGAAGCCTTCGAAATGTATGTGTATAGACGGATGCTGCGAATTTTATGGGTACAAAGGATCACCAACGATGAAATACTCCAGCGCATGCACAAACAAAAAGAATTACTGAACACCATCAAGAAAAGAAAAATGCAATATCTCGGTCATGTGATAATGTGATGGGAGGTGATAGATACGAAATACTACGCCTCATATTGGAGGGCAAAATACATGGGAAAAGATCAGTAGGAAGACACCAGAACTCATGGCTAAAAGATTTAGGGAAATGATTCGACCGCTCGTCTGCAGAAATCTTTCGAGCTACAGTTTCCAGAGCTACAATTGCCATGCCATTTGGATCGCCAATCTTCGGCAGGAGAGGGCGTTATAAGAAGAAGAATCGAATGAAAATGTACTATTTTTACTGGTAGTTTTCGCCCGAAACACGTAAAAAATAACTGCTGTCACCATGTCGCAACTTGTGGTACGTTTACCTGATATCAACTGCTGGGCCCTGCGCCGAGGGCTGCTATCCCGACTCTCGATCGGCGTTGCCGGCTCAAGTACTCTATGCCACCGATGCCATTTTGAGGATAAGACATATACTCTGGCACCAGTTCCACTGTCGGTTGTGGAGCCATCAGTGTACCATACAACTTTTCATTCTAGTGGACTAGTGAGTTTTCTGTTTTGTTTCCCAACTGGGCATGAAACAACTTGTGAGTGATTATTCTCGGGGGCATGTTCTCACTTCTCATCTCAAACAGTGAGTTTGTAACAATGTCTATTATCCTGGTAGAGTGAAAATCAAACGAAAAGAAGCCATTGACGTCAGCGCTGACAAAGAAGGCAGATTTCCTTTTCTCTGGGCCCCTCCCATTTAAAGTGAGATAACCGATAACGCTTGTAGCTTCTCGTTTGATTTTTACTCTATGTCCGGATGTTCGTCTTGAATTTCAGTTCTAACCACAAATGAATCTGTACGTTCACATGATATCAAGTGAAGGGAGGTTTAGTACGGTTTCCATAGTAGAGTTGGAGTGCTTCTCATTGTACCTATTATGCAGAGACAAGCCAATCTTCGAATTATGGTTAGCTCTATTGTTGCTTTGCTCTGTTCGACTTTTGGTCACCAAACTATTGATCCCTAGGTTATTCTGGGTCTTACCACTACTGTATAAATCCAATATACTGCGTGGAGTAGAAATCCGCATGTTTTCCCACTCTTTTGGTGGCCATTAGCGCCATTTTACCTTTGTCCAGGATAATCCCTATAGGTATTTGACTTCCCGGACGAATTGTATTTGCTTTCCGAAGAAAGTGGGAGGGATTAGATCATCTATTTTTCTTCTTTTCGTGAGAGGGACCATTGCTGTTCTCTCAGGGACCAGGGTTGACACTCAGGTTTGCCCTTTTGACCTTAGTCTAGTCCTCTACGATTTTAAGTGGTCTTTGCATTTGCGCAGAAGCATTTTGTAATTAAAGAACTGCTAAAATTATCAACAATCGATAAAATGAATTTCTACCAATATTGGACAGCGCATTGAGGTTTCAAGTAATAAATGTGACCTAACAAGTTTCCTATTATGTAGCACTTAAGCGCCATAACGTTACATTTAAATAATTTAAATTTCAAATTTCGTTAATCTGATTCCAATTCCTTTCAGTTCCGCTAATAGAAAATCCAAAACAAAAACCGCCCGATAAAAATCTAAAATATTCGATTCGCAAAGCCCAGAAATGCGTGCTCGCGGTAGTTTCCCTTTGTATATTTACGGTTATCAATGTTGTTAGTCAAAAACGGAAAAAGATTTTTTTCCAATGTGAGTATTGTGAATTACTTGTACTACTTTAAAATATATTGTTTTGAATTTATCTTGATTGGAGAGGTCTTTGTTTTTGTTTATTTATGGCCAGACGTTTTGTTGACTATGCAATCTTGCTCATATTCATGACCAATCCGATAAGATAAATTATCATAATTTCACTATAAAATGCTATCAAATATCTTAAGTAGCAAGTAAATTATATTCATAAGTCATGACCGTTTAAATGCCATTAGCCAGGAGGAGAAAATTCGCATTTATTATACGACTAAAATATCATGATTTGGATTTTTTTCAAAAATTCGTTTACGCAAGGAAGTAGTTGTATGCAACGCGGGCCAGTCTTTGGGGTCTTTCAAACGCCAACGTGATGGAGATTTGTAAACCGTGGCAAGAATGCGAATAAATGAATATAATTTCGGCCTACCTGTCCACGTTTCTTGGTAAATTGAAGCCAGATTGCGGGCACTTTTTTGTTGTTTTATGAGGTTATTCCACTTGTTTCTCCATTGAAAGGCGCGATAGTTAACTAGTGTGACTTACCGACCGCGGAAAATTGTTCTAGTAGTAGCACCCACGTTTGTTGACGGCAGTTGGTCATTTACCCTTTGAACAATTTATATTTTATTTATTTATATCGCATATTATCAAGGTGCGTTTATACCATATGCCTAATTACCATTACCATTGCAAATTTTCCTTGTGACGTAATATCCTATTTCATCGATCGATTATTGGGCGGATTTAAATCCTTCCTTTTCACCGGAAATATTGAACAATATTGCATTATTGGGCGACCGATAAATTGGGAAGTGCATTAGAACAAAACGCTCCTTTGTTTTAGAATAATAATTTCCGACAAACGATTGTAAAAGATTGCGATTTCTATATTACAAAATTACACTGATAAATTAAAGAACGTATTTCTCAACGAAAGGAATTGTATTTATATTTTTTTGCTAGAATGCTCAATGCTGATCTTTCGGAATTAGAATTTGCTGGAAATCCACATCCAGTTAAACGAATATCACATAATGGTGAAGAGACAGACACCATCAGAAAGGTCAAATACATTAAATTCCCGATGTTAGTTTGGTTCGATAAATATCCTTATATAGCCAGATGACACATTACATTACAACTATAACCAGAATGTGGTGTATATTATTACTAACTGTAATTCACTTACGGAAGAAAGAAGACAGGAGAAGATAAAAATATTTCAACTCACTTTATAATTATTGCTCGCAATTCTCGCTGGAAGAAAGAATTTCAGGAACTACTTAACAGAGAATCACAAATTAATATGACATCTTCAACGAAATTCCACAGAAACCAATACAACAAGAAATGAGCGAGGTTCCCAGATTAGAGGAGGATATGGATAACTGAGAACATATCTGCCGAACTTTTTGAATAGTCCTGACAACTTTCCTTGAGGGAGCAGCAGCCAAGAACCCAGTCAAAAGAAAAGTTGCAAGTAGCCGCAAATTCATTTCAAGTGGAAAACGATAATCAATAAGACCCAGTCTTATCAATATTCAAATAGAACACATCATTGTATGTAAATATGGAGTTGCTACTATATACGAAAAAATATTGAAATATCTTGTTAAACTATAGACTTTTGGAGCAGCTCGCAGACCACAAAAATGATAGAGGAATGATGACACAATATTGATATCAAAGATAACCAATCGATTTGGTTCGGACATGTATGAAGAATGACGAGAATACCCAAGAAAACCATCGAGACCATCCAAAACTGCAGAGGGAACTCGAGTCGCTCTCTTTTCTTGGCAGTGCTATAGCAGGCAAGTCATTTTTATTTTTAGGATTTTTGCTTCACATTTTTGGATTCTCCCTTATAATTTTCAATAAATTTTGCTATCATTGCATATTATCATATCATTGTTAAGTTTTTACCTGATAAATCTTATTTTATCTATTCTTGAAATATAAATATTATATTTCAATTTTTTATCTACTTGTGGGCTTCCATTTTGTGTGAGTGCCGATTGGTTGTTCAACGTTTTTCTGAGGTAAGTCAATTCAGACTTTTGGGTTAATATATAGGTACTGCTGCTCTGGTTTTCAGAATCAATTGTTAGTGCGGGAATATTGGACCATTTGCTCTAAATAGAGTCGGTGAAAACCAAATTTGTATGTCCATCCCTATCAGCTCTTTATTGAATCCAGGCAGAGACCTATATAGCCATTTTCTGTTTGACTTACCTCAGAAAAACGTGGAACAACCAATCGACACTTACACAAAACGGAAGCCCATAATTAGATAAAAAATGAAATATAATATAGCAAGGACACCTTGTAGTAAATATCATTTGTCATGTTTGATAGTCGGCCATTTTAAATTGACGTCATGTCCCAAAGTCTAGAATAAACAAATTTGAACAGACTGACTGTAATGCAAACAGGGCGCCATCTATCATAAAAATGCCTTGAAGCCCTATGTAAAGTAGGTCTGTAGCGTCAATGCAAAACCAGTAAATAGTGAGTTTCCAATATGGTAGATGGCGCTGGCTTGGCTCAATTTTGTTGACAACAAAATTTATACTGAGATTCCATTCTCGACAGTTTATATAGTATTTATCTCTGATTGACGTGTTTACATTTTCATCCAGTTTTTCAACGGGGTAAGTGGGAAAAACTTTAGTTTTATCAAGTAGGTTTTGTCATTTGGTATTGACAGTCGGCCATTTTCGAGTGTTTTTATCCAGTTTTTCTTTGAATTTTTCACATTTCGGGCCGTTTTCAATCGGGAAAAACCTATTTCAAGTGCGAGGCTTTGAGTTTACTGTCTAGTAGAAACAAAAGTCACATTCAAAAGCTCCACTTAAATTAAATATCCCTTAATATCCCTTAAGTGATAGCGGTGCAAATGGCCAGTAAACAACCGCGCGAGCGCAGCTCAACCCAGAACCCACTCCGAACAAACCCACTATCACAGAAAGTATGAGGTTTTGTGAGTATGAGTGATCCGACCAAGAGCAACCAAACGAGATGATTCTCATTTGGTTGCTCCTGGCCGTACCTTTTTCCTCCCTCTATCATAGATATCAAGGATATTGCTGTAGACACCACTCAAGCCGTCTGAGTCAGTCTTGATATTAACTGTATCGTTGAGATTTATCTGAATCATTTCACTCAGCTTACGTTTGTAATTTTGTGTCTCAGAATCAACAATTCCCACCTCTCCAAATTTGAAATTATGTCCAGTTTCAAAACGATGTTTGGTCAATGCCGTTTCATCATCACCATAAATTCTGTGATTGTGACAATCATTTTTGTACTGCTGCATTCTTTTGCGTAGGTACTGCGCTGTTTCACCTATGTAAGATTTGTTACATTTACATGGGACTTTGTGTACTGAACTTTGTTTATCCTGTGGTATTTTGTCTTTGAGTGTTGTGAACAGAGAGTTTTGAAGGTTGTAGAAAGCCAATAAAACATCCGACCCTTTGAAACATCTTTCAATTTTTTGGGAGAGGTCATCTATGAAAGGGAACTTGAAATATTTAGTTTCTTTTTTTATTGTTGCACAGCTCCATAAGTTTTTCATTTTTATGAAAAATCTTATGCAAAAGCAATATGGCTGCTCCTATTCGGCTTGTGATTGGTCGAATTCCTTATTCGCCTATGCTATGAAATTATGCAGGTTTGTCTGGGATGGCCTTTAACCACTGAAAAATGGTACCGGCAAAGTCCTTAACTTCATACCGACAAGTAAACCAGTTGCCAAAAACACTTCGCCCGCTTCGTGTGGTTCGAGAAAATAGACCCGCGGTTTTTCGATTGCCGTGACCGGTTAAATCAGGACGGTTTCATTACACTCCTACGCACGGGACCTGAACTTCCTGAATGAGCTGGCCAGCTGAGTGGAGTTTGGAAGTAGAGCAAGGTAGGGTGAAAAAATATCCTCTTCAGTTTTGATATCTTTCAATTTCATTTTGAAATCTTTCATCGATTACCATTTTATCAGCAACCTGTGGATTTTCCAGTTTTAATTGCTGTCATCTATATAGTTGTTGGAAGAAGGAGTAGCTCGCAATTTTAGATCCAAATTTTGACTCCCAGAACAGTGTAGGTCTGCACCGAGCGGATCGAACAGAGTCAGAGTAACGTGACGTCACATAGATGTCAAGCCAAATGAACTTGTGCATTGCAAAAGTGCCAATTTTTGAATTTGCCACCATTCAGTACAATTTTTTCAGATTCAGTACAATTTCTGTTCAATATTCAGTGCACTATCAAAATCGTTCGCGGCAGCCCGGCCAGTGCCTTCGGATATGCTGACGAAGGGTGGATTCAACTCTACAGTTAGGGAGCGAATGCAAGACGCCTTAGACCGAACAACAAGATGGGTGGATAGAGAAGGGCTAAACATTAGTCCCAACAAATCCACCATCGTGGTATTTACCCGAAGGCATAAAATATAAGACCTGGGACCTCTTAGATTAAAGGGTGAAAGTGAAAGTATACAGATTTCGAGCGAGGTCAAGTACTTGGGGGTAACACTGGACTCAAAACTTACCTGGAATCAACATCTGGAAAACACCATCAAAAAAGCGGTAACATCAAAGACTGGATTTGCAAAAAACATCTTCGACACTGGACAACTTCCATGCAGAATCATGGTAGGAATTCATCGACCAACCATGCAGCAAAAGGGCCGCAGAACTGCTACAAATGAGCAGGAACCGACTGAGAACCACAACAGGACACCTGACTGGCCACACACCAGTAAACACCTGGGTCCTTATTCTTGAAACAGGGGAGCAACGTTCCCAGGAGAACGAGTGTTTTGTCTTTCTGAATGATATGGAAATGATAATATAGGTAACAACGCTGCTCCCCTGTTTCAAGAATAAGGACCCTGTACGACGGAGACAAATTGCAATAAGGAACCCGATGCAGCCAGCCGCATCCTGGTGAACTGCGAGGCACTGGATCGCAGATGACACAACATTTTCGGGCAACTAAATGTAGAACTGGAAACAATAATGAAACACCACCCAGTGAAAGACCTGTACAACTTCGTACAAGGCACACAAATGTTGGAGTGGTTGGAATAAACCGAACAAGCTGAGGAGACAATAAATCGGACAAGCCTGGAACAAGGGGAAAAAAAACCTTTCTCTGGGTGCCTGGACACATAGGGGTCGAGGGCACCGAATGTGCAGACAGACTTACAAGAACCGAACTCTCCTTACAAGAACCGAACTCTCTTCACTGGAGGCCAAAGATCTATTGAGCAACTTCTACCAAAAAAGATTAGAATTGCTGGTAAACCTTAGCAAGAAAAGTCTCAAGACTCTAACCGGGCTTCTCTCGGGACATTGGAGATTTAAACACCTAGGAATTGGGATTGGAAGAAGCTGACACCTGCAGATTCTGTGGAGAAGAGACACCTCACCATCTTCTACTGAATTACAATACCGTTAGTCGCTCAAAGATACGGAACCTGGGAAGTCCCCTTATACTACTTGAAGACATTCCACCAGATATCCTAAAATTTGTAAAGGACCTAGGACTAGAGGGCTTTGAGCAGGAAACCCGAACTTAGCAGAAGAAGCTGAAGACTTGGTGTGGATAAGGAAATGTGTTACCTACAGTGTTTTGAAGGAGGGTGCCTGAATCCGTGTTGAAGTCCATTTATGTGAGAATGTGTAGTGCAATTAAAAATACATAAATATGATTCTGTGTCATAAACTAAAACGCCACATTCAAGAACCAAGATTCTCTCGCCAGTTTACAACACCATCCATTTCTAATAGCATATTTTTTAATATACGACAAAAAAAGGCGCATATATTAGATTGTTTCCACTCGGGCCATTCATAACACGCCGCCGGTTTTCCTTGAATATAATAGAACACCAACTTGCACCTTAATAACCCGGTGCAATGAAAAAAAACAGGGCTCTCCTGACAGACACCTGCAATTAGCAATTATGGAACCGAGAGACTTTCGTTATGTTGCTGCAATATTGTGAACGCGTCATCCCACGCGGGGAATTTTTGCATACAAAATTTTCGGTGTAAAATAGAGTAAAATGAAAAATGTACTGGCTTCAAAAATCCCTGTGTTCCCCAGAGCAAAAACATCAATTACCTTTGCAAGCCATTTCAAAGCCAATAACCAAAAGGTTACCAGAATAAATTACAAAAACTTACCTCAAGGGATTACAAATATAACAAATGGTACCAATTTGCTAAAACTCACCTTTCTGTTAGCGCGTGGATAAAACCGTGTGCCTATTTTGATATCGAATTATTATTGTTGATATATTTATGTTGAAATAGGTGTTGCCTAAAGTGATACTCTAGTTGCATTTTAAGTTCCTGTCGAAACTTGATTGAGAGATTTGTGTGGGTGTAGCTTATGTCGATTTACCTAAAAAAAAAAACTTCCTTTTTCCACTTAAAAAAAAACTATGCTGGTTTTATCGAGCATGATAGTGATAGCTTTGCTTTTCTTTGGATTGATTTATCAATAAACTCTCTTGAATATCCAATTCCGTTCTGTTGTCGATGATTGACTACTGACATTTGTATACCCAATACCTACCCATAGCAAAATGCATAGATATCTGATTGAATATAACTTCTCCATTACTTGGAAGTTTAATAAATATCAAAGTCAAAATAGATTTATCTGTTGAAGAAGAAGAAAGATGACGCTTGTCTGCTTATAAGAATCCGTTTACACTACTCAATAAAATCAGCTGCAGTTGCAGTAGCCAAACGTTAATACAAATCAGCCGGCTCATAAAACGCAAATTAAATTTCAAACTAGTGAATTGACGGAACCGTAAGGCCTGCGTGATTTATAGCTGATTTTATTGGCCAAACAAATCAGTTTTGTAAATGTGGTCATTCACCAGTAAATGTAATAGGTTAGACCATATGAATGCTTGGAGCGTTCCTGGCCAAGTAATATTTTTCTTCCAAAGATCGTGAACTTTTAACAACTATAAGGTGTTCTCAATTATCGGCGCAAACTTTCTTTATTTGAAAACTATTATTCGTGTTAGTCAGATGGAGAAATTGCAAATCTATATTCATTATGAGTTGATTGTAGACACTCATAGAACTCAGTTGGAAAAAATCATTTTTAAACCTCTATTGGCTTAAAGAAACCCGGACTTTACTTTCTTTGAGATAATTTGAGAACTAATGGGTATAGAGGTTATCTTATACTTATATTGAGTCACGGTATCGGAAATGGTTTCTAAAAATGTCCGCCTGGGCTGGGACTCTGTAACGAATAGAGATATTTTCTTCATCTCTATTGACGTCTCCTGTCTATTGATTTCGACAAGAGAGAATAAGACAGCAAGTGCCATAGCGATAGGGATAACGATCTCTATCCGTTACAGAGTCCTGGTGACCTGGTCCTAATGATGAAATCTGTGACGAAACGTCAGCAAAAGAAGTTGATTTTTGATCTTCCAGTTTTATAAACATTCGAGTGACACATCACAAAAATGTTTCCCACTTCCTCTTATTGCTTGACCCAGACTGCTTTCTCAGGTTTTTTAGCCCAGATCTTTTCTTTTTCCTGGGCTCCTCAACTTCTTCTCTGATGGTAATTGGGGATGAACTTTTTTCTCGTGTCATCGACAAACTGCTCTTCGATATACATCTTTTTGACTGGCTCTGATTTCATTTTTACTATACAGTTGCTTTTTCCATTGCGTTGTATTGATAGAAGTTATAGTGCTTTTGTCACCTTCTGGGTACTATATCTGTACAGTCTTGAGAGATAAATGGTAAATCTGCAAAAAAGTAATCTTTAGTTTATTCCACCCTTGTATATATAAATCTTGTTTCCTGGTATATAAAAAATCAAAAGCTTGGTACTTCGCTGACGCTGATGTCGAAACATATTCCGTTGATTCATATTCTTTGTTTTTTCAAACATGAATGGTTCTACTAATGAGCAATAAAAACATTACTACTGCACCAGATACGGACCTGATTTAATGTTTATCCAACCCAGTAAAATTTATTCTTCACTATTTACAATTAAATTTACTAAAAGTGGAAAATTTACGGCCTATGGGCGATGAATGGATCATTCAAGTTAGTTTGAACGCGGCAGTCGTAACGGTCCGGTTTCGTTTATTTTGCATGCGTGAATTATTTTATTGGAGATATTTATTTGGTTGTGTTTGTGTAAATTTTAGGATGATGCTTTGATTATCAGGTACCAGGGTTAGTTCATCATTCCGACCAATTACAATAAGTGTAATATTACAGGTGTTCTGTTTTCCTTGATCAAATAATGACCCGTTTTATGAATGAAAGTCTTGATAGATAGATAATTCGGAAAACTGAGGTAGATACATACAGGGTCTCAATTTGAAAAATGTTAATGCGAATATCTCTGAAAGTGAAAAAGCTAGAAACTCGTAATTTGGTACTAATGTTATACAGGTAGGAGGAACTAGAACCAACATATTTTGGTTACGGGGTGAGTAGGCCCCATGCACCCAAACCTCAAAATTATGAATGGCATCCTTTTTGTGATACCTGAAATTAAATATTTTAGAGGGTATAATATTCACCTGCAGACAGTGGCGGATACAATAAAATTGAATAAAAAGAAAACACAACCATATTTTAAGTTTTAAGAATCTTTAGAAAGCTGGAAACCTATAAAAAAAATCACACTTCTGTCTTTGTCTCAAGAACTTTAACCTCAAACAGTATATTATTAGTGGTTGAGTTGATGTATTGCTCTTTTTTTTGTTCTTATAAATAAATATTCAAACAAAATCAATAAGATTATGTACCGGATGTTTTTTTATATATTGACACCCCACCTACAGCCTTTACCTTTACAGGTAGATGAAAGGTGTAAATACAAAAGTTGTATTTTAAAGTCTATGATCAAAAACAAAAATTGAATGTCAGAAATGTGAATAAAGCATGCTTTCAGCTTTTTTGAAATGGGATGCGCTATATTTGGTTCTCTATTCTTGAAGAACACAATTTCCCGAGTCGAAAACTATATAGTTTGTCTATATTTGGTTGAGCCGTCTCCAAAATATTTGGTTCTGAAAATTTTAAAAATACTATCAGAGAAACCAAGTACCTCAAATTTTACCTGCAACTATAACCTGTACAGGTAGAATGGTTCACAAAATCAGTAGTATAGTATTTTTAATACCTATTTAGAAGTACCTGTCGTTTTAGTGACAAAACGTATGTCGCTTCTTGACACACAAATAAAATGAGGTTAGGAATTTCCTATTTGTAGATGAAATTGACGTATTAGCAATCGACGTTCGTTTTTGTTGGTAATTTTTTGTTTCATCTGATTCGTGATTGATAAATAAGGATGGGGTTATTCTAAATGGGTATTACAAATGCTATAGCATAGTATTTTTACAATTCTTGGAGCTAAATATATGAGAGATTGCTCAATCAAATATAGGTCGGGGTGTGCTCTTTAAGAATATAGAATGAAATATAGGTCATCCCTTGAAAAAAGCTGGAAGCATGCAAAATTTCACATTTCTGACATTCAAATTTTGTTTCTGACCATGGTTCCTAAAAATTCAGATAAAACTGTACAACTTTTGTATTTACACCTTTCTTCTATCTGTGAAGGTAAAGGCTGTAGGTGGGGTGTCAATATATAAAAAATACCCTGTACAAATAAGTGGACTATTGCGGAATTTATGGGTGGACCGCCATCTACTCACCAATATACTGTTGAACTGTTCAAATAAGACACTCACCTAAATCGTGTAGTTTTAGGTTAGTATTGTACTTGAACAACATATTGGTGACTAGATGGCTGAGTCCACCCATAACTTCCGCAACAATCCACTCGTTTGTACTTGAATAACTTGTCATAATATATTACTAGTTTGGTAAAGTAACATTATTAATTCCTGTTGTGGATAATCTTACCAATTCTGACTTTATATGATAAGTTATTGTTGAAGTACAAATAAGTGGATTGTTGCGAAACTTATGGGTGGACCTCTGTGAGACGAGCGCAGCGAGTTCCGCAGCCATCTAATCACCAATATGCTATTGAACTGTACAAGTAAGACATTCACCTGAAATATGTAATTTTCAAACTAATGAGAATAACGCACATTTGAGTGAGTCAAGTTAGTATCGTACTTGAATAACGTATTAATGAATAGATGACTGCGGAACTCGCTGCGCTCGTCCCGCAGAGGTCCACCCATAAGTTCCGCAACAATCCACTCGTTTGTACTTGAATAACTCATCACAATATATTACTAGTTTGGTAAAGTAACATTACTAATTTCTGTTAAAAGACCAATTAACAAAAAGTGGATAATCTCACAAATTTTGACTTTATATAATAAGTTATTGCTCAAGTACACATAAGTGGATTGTTTCCGAACTTATGGGTGGACCTCTGCGGGACGAGCGCAGCGAGTTCCGCAGCCATCTAATCACCAATATAGGTACTGTTGAACTTTTCAAGTAAGACATTCACCTGAAACGTGTACTTTCTAAACTAATGAGAATAGCTTTGTTTTGGTTCGAAATTTGGAACGGTTCTAGGATTGCGCAGAACTGCTTGCGTACAAAAAATAATAGGGGATTGTTCTAATACTAGTTCTGAACCGATTCGGAACCAAAAAAAAACTAAAACACGCCCCAAATCACAAAATTTTAAATCAGTTCCTCCTTCAAAGCAGGAACTGAGAGAACCGTTCCAGAACAGTCCCAGAATTGTTCTTAAATAGTTCTAAATAAACCAAAACACTGTCAACACAGTTCGATTACGATTCTGAAAAAACGAAAACGCGTTTTATAATAGGTCTGTTTCTGCAGAAATCACAAATCGGTCACAGCGAATTTCATTGGTTGAAAACAGTCAGAAAACTAGTTTTAACCAATGAAATTCACTCTGACTGGTTTGTGATTTCTGCAGAAACAGATCCATTATGCGCATGTGCACCAAAACTAGAACCAAAACTTGAACCGAATTTTCGAAACGAATGTAGTTCATCCAAGGACGAATCATAGTTCGTCTGTGACGTCATGAGTTTGAACGTTGGCTAGAAGCTGTGTCCATGCTTCTGTCGAACTACGTTCAAAATGACGTCATGAGTTTCTCGCGGAAGCGTTTGTGTTCATGTAGTAGTTCGTCGCGAAAATTCAGTTAAAGCTATTATCCATAAGAACTTTTTACTCAAGAGGTCGGAATATACAACATAGTTACCAAAATGTGGTTAAATTTCGCGATCAACCAAAATCCCATAAGAAGTGTGCATGGTCCTTTAAATTCTAAACAAACTATGACCGCTGGCGCAAGCAGCTGACGACTTAGTCAATGACGTCGGCAATGGACAATGGAGCTACATCCATATACTAATGATTGCGATTAGCAAAGTGTGTATTAATTATCCTTAACCCGATCTTAGCTATTTATATACATATATTATATACTCCTGGACAAAATTATCGCACCACTGCTTATGGTGGTGCTCATGTGCAGTGGTGCGATAATTTTGTCCAGGAGTACCTATATATCGAGGCGAGGGCATTATAGATACTCTCTGAAGGAAGAACTGTTTTGAAATTTTGTGATTTTCGGCTTGTTTTGGGTTTTTTGGTTCCGAATCGGTTCAGAATTAGTATTAGAATAGCTCTCCATTATTTTTTGTGCGCTAGCAGTTCTGCGCAATCCCAGAACCGTTCCAACATTCGAACCAAAACAACCCAGACGGCACAAACATATTGCAGGAATATTCATGGCATATTTTATGGGAATATTGAGATATTCCATTCATATGCCATGCAGATCTATTCATATGACAGGGATATCTTAGGTATATGCTTAAGTCACCATGGAATATATCCCTGCAATCTGCCACATATTTTTCAATTGGATATTGGTCACGGTTTGACATTTTGGCGATGTTGAATTATACATGTTGATCACAGATCACAATAATGCTAATATTAGAACAGAACAGGTAGGTTCGGTCATGTGACAAGTGAATATCCAATATCCCTAAAGTATGTCTGATGAATATTTCATGCATATTAATAAGATATTCACTGAAAAACCTCCCTGATGTACCCCCTAAAAATTGACCCCTCGACCCGTTGTCTTCAAAATCACGGGTGTCCTAGCGAGAATTCACAATTTTATTTTTCTTATTCCGGTAATTCTCCTGAATTTTGAGGTAAAATATATTGGAATTGGTTTACTGGTAGGCACAAACAGCTTACATGTCCCTATCCCTATTTTAAATGCGCTAATTATGGTTAAACCAGAGAAGTATTTGATTTCTATGGAAATTCATACATACTTTCTTCTTTTGACACTATTGACACCCACGCATGCGCATTTGTGACTAAAAATAGTGGCGGATCAGTGCCATCACGTGACGCTGGTCATGCGCTGTGGTTGGCTCTCTCCTTGTTTTCTGCTCTGACGTTAGCGACGCGTCATTGAATTGCCGGAACGATGTAAAAATCTTCCTTTCTTTCGCATATTTAAGGAATATGCTTACATAATATTCACAGCATATCCTATAACTATATGCCTGGAATAGGCTAAAGTAATACAAATATGCTGGGGATATTTCTGGAATATTGCAATATGCCTGGGAAAATTGACAGATTGTAGGCATATACCAGCAATATTGAGTGCGGTCTGGGAAAGCTAATAACTCACATTTGAGTGAGCCAGGTTAGTATCGTACTTGAACAACATATTGGTGAATAGATGGCTGGGTCCACCTATAAGTTCCGCAACAATCCACTCGTTTGTACTTGAATAACTTGTCACAATATATTACTAGTTTGGTAAAGTAACATTACTAATTCCTGTTGAAAGGCGAATTTACAAAAAGTGGATAATCTTACAAATTCTGACTTTATATAATAAATTATTGTTCAAGTACAAATAAGTGGATTATTGCGGAACTTATGGGTGGACCTCTGTGGGATGAACACAGCGAGTTCCGCAGCCATCTATTCATCAATATGCTGTTTAATTACGATACTAAACTGACTCACTCAAATGTGCGTTATTCTCATTAGTCTCAAAAGTCAAACCTGAAACTTGTAGTTATTGAACTAATGAGAATAACTGACATTTGAGTGAGTCAGGTTAGTATCGTACTTGAACAACGTATTATTGAATAGATGATTGCGGAACTCGCTGCGCTCGTCCCGCAGAGGTCTACCTATAAATTCCGCAACAATCCACTCGTTTGTACTTGAACAACTTGTCACATTATGTTACTAATTTGGTAAAGTAACATTACTAATTCCTGTTGAAAGGAAACTTGACAAAACGTAGATAATCTTACAAATTTTAACTTTATATAATAAGTTATTATTCAAGTATAGGGTGTTTTTTTATATATTGATACCCCACCTGCAGCCTTCACAAGTAGATGAAAGATGTGAATAGAAAAGTTGTACAGTATTGGCTAAATTTTTAGAATCCATGGTCAGAAACAAAAATTGAATGTCAGAAATGTGAAATGTTACATGCTTTCAGATTTTTTCAAATGGGATGCTCCATATTTGGTTTTATATTCTTGAAGAGCACAATTTCCTGATTCCAAAACTATATAGTTTGTCTATATTGGTTGAGTCATCTCCAACATATTTGGTTCTAAAAAATTTTAAAATAATATCAGAGAAACCAAGTACCTCAAATTTTACCTGCAGCTTTCACCTGTATAGGCAGAATGGTTCACCAAATCAGTAGTAGGATAGTATTTTTACAATTTTTGGAGCCGAATATATGAGAGACTGTTCAATCAAATATAGACAAACTATATATTTTTGGAATCGGGGCATTGTGCTCTTCCACAACATAGAATGAAATATAGGGCATCCCATTTGAAAAAAGTTGAAAGCATGCAAAATTTCACATTTTTGACATTTATGGTTTATAAAAATTCAGTCAAAACTGTGCAACTTTTGTATTTACACCTTTCTTTTACCTGTAAAGGTAAAGGCTGTTTGTCGGCAATGGAAACTTGCTCACGGCTTCTGTCGTCTTAAGGCCTGGCTGTACTCCTTCTGTGCTGACTTCGTGACCCAAGTATTCCACCTTTTCCATAAAAAACTGGCATTTGGATAACCTCAGGGTAAGATTGACTTTCCTAGAAGGTTCTAGAACTTGCCTTAAATTGGAAACGCCAACGTCAAAATCAATTGTAGGGCGTAACACATCGTCCATATAGGATAAAGCTTTGCCACAGCGAAGAGGTCCTAAAACTTTAATAATAGTTCTCTGGAAAACCGCAGGAGCTTTACAAACACCAAAAGGAACCCTCAATAATTCATAGTGGCCATCTGATGCTATATAGGCGGTTTTAGGAATAGAAGCGTCTCCCATTTGTATTTGATGGTATCCACTAGCAAGGTCTAGGCTAATGGTGGGGTGTCAATATATAAAAAAACACCCTGTACCTACCTATTTAAAATCACCTTATTCTCCTAAATAGTTGCCCCATTCCCATGGCCATTCCTTCGCAAAACCGTATTTTGCACAATGCGCTGCCGAAACTAACCCGAACTAACCCAATCTGGCTTACTTTAACCTAAACTGCCTCCCCTTACAAGGCCTGTATCTGCTCCTGCCTGCAGAAGAAATTTTTCAAAAAATATTAAATTTTAGGTATGTGTCATTTGAAATATTGGGGTTGGGATTCATGGGACCCCCGAGGAGTCATTATAACCAAAATATGGTGATTCTAGTTCCCACTACTTGTATAACATTGGTACCAAATTTCGTTTTTCTAACTTTTTCACTTTCAGAGATATTCGCATTGAAAGTTTTCAAATTGACACCTTGTATGTATTATTATATAGATATACCCTCCTGATTAGCTAGTGATTAGTCCCGGATTAATCTTAAACCATTTAGACTGAATTTCCCAGATCTCAACCGCTTCAAAAACACCAAAAAGACATTTGGCTACTTTGCAGTGACGGTTCCTATAAATTTCAGATTTCAGCAGGAATTCCCTTATCACCATCACTTTTAAATATGAAAATACTAGTTTCCCATCAATAATTCAACATAAAATTATGCAGCAAACAAAGGCCAAGAAATCCAGAAAGCTGAATTTTCTCATTTTTATCATTGCCAAAAACCTTTTATTCTATGCTATTCCCACGGCTATTGTTTCGCTTATATTGACTATTGTATTCCTATCTCTCGGTATTATTGTTACCAGATATAGACAGTGTTGCCATCGGACATCGACGTTCCAATAAATCCGATTTTATTTGGCTTAAATTTCTATTTTTTTTTTTTTTTTTCAGGAACCACTAATAAGAAAATGGAAATAGCCAGACCAAAAACCATATCGGAACTTCCTGATAAGTTGCTGATGTCTGGGATAAATCTTCCAGGTAAGAACCTATTGGAGTAGACATTTCTTTTGCTTTAATCAAATAAGCTAATTTACATATGCTCTTTGCGATATGCCGCAATCCGATCAATTTTCTTTTAAATTTGCCCACTGATCTACGTGAGCCAATATTCAATTACATAGAAGAGGAGATGATTATAGGGTTGGATTCGATTATGTGGCAATACATACTAGACCGCAAAACGTTACGTTACCTATTTTAATAAAACGAACTAACTGGGAAAATTCTCTTATTATTGGTTATGAATACGTAAAATAAATATTTGCCACTGCTACCACCAGTCCAGTGAGATTGGCAAACACAAAGTACTAGCAAGTAATACAAGAAGTTTTATTTGTTTAGCTTAATGCAGTAGGCAAACCACACAAGGAATTATAAAGGAAAATAGCGGTGCATCAGTATGCAAAGTATGTCTTTTTTGAACCTTGTTTGTAGTTATAAAGCGTGAAAAGACCGTGAACTCTCCTAAATAAAAATTCATCAAATAACGTTGTACTTTTCCAAAATATTATCTTGATTTCTTGTTTCAGAGGTGTGTAGCATTTACTCATCAATTTTTCTTGTATATGATTCTAAATTTGGTTCAGAGTGACATCAAATCCATCAAAATATTGTCCATAAACTCTCAGCAAAACGCATTAAGTTGTTTTTAATTAGCCGGTAAAGGCCTTTGCAGCAGCCAGTTTTAATGGCTTACCTTAAAAGATGTAATTATGTGTGCGAAAATGATTTAAACTTGTGCTGGTGTGCGTGTATATATGTGATACTTTATATTTATACTCGGTAGATTAGATGGTTATTAGAAGGCGGTTTTCCAATTAGGATTTTTGATAAACTACATGCGCTGCTGCTTTTCTGCAAAACAAAAATTATAGCATGGGAAATGCGATCATGCCGACAGCTTTTGATGTTGGGAGAATCAAGGATGGGCAATTTCCTGATCAGATAAGTTCACTTTTATTCACGAAGATTGATTGAGGATTTACACAATTTTTCGGCAATTATTCCAAGCAACTGGAAAGTAATTGTTGTAGTGTGTAGGTATGTGTAATATTAATTAAAAAAGCATGAAAACTCTATTCCCGGTTCTCCTAAAGCCACTAGAGAAGTACCTATATAAAATTCATAAAATTATGGTTTTTTTGGGAAGACAAACGGTTTGAGGGCAGTGATGTTTAATCCTGATATAAGTGAAATTCAATTGGAAAATGGCGAAATTATAAAGAGACATAAGAATTCCATTCTCGGCTCTACTATATATAAAACCAAAATTGAACAAGAGAAGTATAAAACTTTGCTCTTTGCCCATTGACATTCGATTGTAATGTGAATACTGCATAAACTACTTAGTTCTAGGAACAAAAAGTGAGCGTTCAAATCGTAAAGTTACCATTTTCAGAGAGACAGTGTGTGTTTCTGGAGTATGATAATTAGGTAGTTTACGTCACAATAAAACGAATAATGTGTACGCATGCAGGAAAGTAATACTGTTACTTTCGTATTCCGAAACGAAAAGTCACTACTAACTTCTTGGACAAGTCAACAATACTATCACGATCGTCGTGGGGCGTGACACACGAGTTCACTGGATCAATATAATATCGGTAATTGATACGCAAAATGTCAACTGTGTGGTCTCTGCGCTTAAATTCTGCATGGTACACTATGTTGTAATGATATCGGTTTACTTGCTGAAAGAAACAGATGTTTTTTGCATTGCAACATTTGTATAAAATGTCTTCATATTATATTGTTTCATCTTCGAAACTCATGTCTTAAGAACTGATAGCAGGCTAAATCTTGGTGAAAATACTTTGAATATGCTGGTTTTCCCAAGAATATCATTCAAAATCTGAAGCTAAGAAATAAAAGTATGAAATTTTTTCCAACTTAATACCAGAAAAAATTGGAAAATTCACGTTAAATCACCTTTGAAAATTCCTGAAAAATACTTCTGGGTATCAGATCAACTTGAAACTATCAGGATTTATTAACCAGGATGTTTCCATCAAACAGAGTAAATTTGAAGTCAATCTGAAGCTCAGAAATAGAATAGTGAGGTTTTTTCCAACTTGATACCAGAAAAAGTTGGAAAATTCACGTTAAATCACATTTGAGAATTCCTGAAAAATACTTCCGATTATCAGATCAACTTCAAACTTTCAGGATTTAATAACCAGGATGTTTTCATTAAACAAAGTAAATTTGAAGTCAATCTGAAGCTCAGAAATAAAATAATGAGGTTTTTTCCCAACTTAATACCAGAAAAAGTTGGAAAATTCACGTTAAATTACCTTTGAAATTTCCTGAAAACTACATCGGAGTATCAGATCGATTTCAAACTTTCAGGATTTATTAATTACGATGTCTTTATGAAACAAGGCAAATTTGAAATCAATCTGAAGCTCAGAAATAAAATTATGAGGTTTTTTCCAGCTGAATACCAGAAAAAGTTGGAAAATTCAAGTTAAATCAAATTTGAAAAATCCTGAAAAATGCTTCATAGTATCAGATCGATTTCAAACTTTCAAGACTTATAAATCAGGATGTTTTCATGAAACAAGGCAAATTTGAAGTCAATCTGAAGCTTAGAAATAAAATTATGAGGTATTTTTCAACTTAATACCAGAAAAAGTTGGAAAATTCAGGTTAAATCACCTTTGCAAATTCCTGAAAAATACTTCCGGGTATCAGATCAACTTGAAACTTTCAGGATTTATTAACCAGGATGTTATTATCTAACAAGGCAAATTTGAAGTCAATCTGAAGCTCAGAAATAAAATTATGAGATTTTTTCCAACTTAATACCAGAAAAAGTTGAAAAATTCACGTTAAATAACATTTGAAAAATCCTGAAAAATACTCCGCAGTATCAGATCGATTTCAAACTTCCAGGATCTATTACTCACGACGTTTTCATCAAACAATGCAAATTTGAAGTCCATTTGGAGCTCAGAAATAAATATATCTGGTTTTTTCCAACTTAATACCAGAAAAAGTTGGAAAATTCACGTTAAATCACATTTGAAAATTCCTGAAAAATACTTCCGAGTATCAGATCAACTTGAAACTTTCAGGATTTATTAATCGAGGTGTTTTTATCAAATAAAGTGAATTTGAAGTCAATCTGAAGCTCAAAAATAAAATTATGAGGTTTTTTCCAACTTAATACCAAAAAAAGTTGGAAAATTCACGTTAAATCACCTTTGAAAATTCCTGAAAAATACTTCCGGGTATCAGATCAACTTGAAATTTTCAGGATTTATTAAACAGAATGCTTTCATCAAACAGAGTAAATTTGAAGTCAATCTGAAGTTCTGAAATAAAATTATGAGGTTTTTTCCAACTTAATACCAGAAAAAGTTAGAGAATTCACATTAAATCACCTTTGAAACTTCCTGAAAAATACTTCCGGGTATCAGATCAACTTGAAACTTCCACGATGTATTAACCAGGATATTTTCATTAAACAGAATAAAATTTGAAGTCAATCTGAAGCTCAGAAATACAATAATGAGGTTTTTTTTTTCAACTTAATACCAAAAAAAGTTGGAAAATTCACGTTAAATCACCTTTGAAAATTCCTGAAAAATACTTTCGAGTATCAGATCAACTTAAAACTTTCAGGATTTATTAACCAGGATGTTTTCATCAGAGTAAATTTGAAGACAATCTGAAGCTCAGAAATAAAATAATGAGGTTTTTTCCAACTTAATATCAGAAAAAGTTGAAAAATTCACGTTAAATCACCTTTGAAAATTCCTGAAAAATACTTCCGAGTATCAGATCAACTTAAAACTTTTAGGATTTATTAACTAGGATGTTTTCATCAAACAGAGTAAATTTGAAGTCGATCTGAAGCTCAGAAATAAAATAATGAGGTTTTTTCCAATTTAATATCAGAAAAAGTTGGAAAAATCATGTTAAATCATCTTTGAAAAATCCTGAAAAATACTCCGGAGTAATAGATCGACTTGAAACTCTCAGGATTCATTAACCAGGATCTTTTTATCGAACAGAGTAAGTTTGAAGTCAAATTAAGGCTCAGAAATAAAATTAGGAGATTTTTTCCAACTTAATACCAGAAAAGTTGGAAAATTCATGTTGAATCAGAGAAAGAGACATCCACACCAGTTGTAAAAATTGACAGCTGAGCTTCAAATCCCAATGCTTGCTCTGCTCTTCATACAATCCTGTCATAACATTGTTGAAATTTTGAATTTCCTTTCCGGCAACTTTGTTAGCAACTTGATGAATATTTCGTAGAAAGCTACTTCAAAGATTTACATCAAATTATCAACAAATAACATCCACAAGGTGTGTCAATTCCCAATAAATTTACTCAATATGAAGCAGCAGCAATATTTCCTGTCCCAATAAGATTTATCCTTAAATCATGTAGGTATGGATTATCGAATCGACACTTTTAATTTGATTTTCCCACAAGTTTTCTGCAGGCCGGCACAGGGCAATATATTTCGATTTTTTTTCTTGGCGCTGGTTGTTGGCTTTCCTTTGGCGGCACTTCCTAGGTTTTACTTTTTCATTTTTACCGGCTCTTATCAGTCGTTAGCATCCTGCACACACGAACCATTTGCAATTTGCATATTACGTGGCGTCCGACTGACTATAGTGGTTCGGATTTTTTTTCTTCTATTTCTTGATGTGTGGCACCTACTGAGAAGGTACGAAAATTGTTTTGTGAAAAATAGAACAAAATGATGCAATTATTACCCATCTTTTAAAACAATAGGTATATTAATTATAATTATTTCATATCCAGTTATGGCAAAAATTCTTTCTAGATGCCGTGTTTTTATCTTCATTACTGAAATTCTTACATATTATAATCATGCATGCCAGAACAATGAACACATTAATTAACTTGCAATATTAAATCGAGGAAGTATTCTTGAAACTTTTAAAATATAAATTCTGAGAAACTAAATAATTTTCGAGCAAAAACTTAAAACGAGCTAGACTCTTCTGCTTCACCTGTGTGGTCTTTTCTTTTCCCATCATCACTGCCCAATGTCTCCCGAAAGCGAAATTACGGTTTATTTGCATTTCACAAACGAAAATTACAGGGTTTTAGGGGACTCGCGTACCTACTTTACAATCAAAATAATCGAAAACTTTTGGTATATAATTTTCAGTTTAAAAGCGAGAAGAGATTAGCGACGGGATAAACCTAGTTATATTGTAGCAAGTAAATAACACGTATTTATTTGCCTTTGGCCACCTTTAAAGTTAAACATCTACGCTTTATAGAAGTTTTGAATAAAAATTTAGGTTAAATTTTAGGCAAAACACTATCATTACATATTTTAATGGACCTTGACTCTTATCTAAGAAAAATATTCCCTTTCTCTGATAAAGAATGCAACAAAATAGCAACAATCAATATCTCTGAAAATTTTTAAAGTTTCTTGTGTGTTATGTAAAATATTTATTTATTCATATAATCACGCCTGTTGTACTTTGTACTAATTTAAATAAATGAAAGATTTATAGTAACTATTTTAGAAATTGCTAGATATCTATTGGTAAAGTAACGTGCTTCGTATTACCGGTTACTTGTCGTGTTAATGGAGAAAACGTTATAAATATTTAAAATACTAAAATGCATATCCGCAATAACGTTTATCAAACTATGAACAAAAATGTTGCCAATTTCTGTGTTGAAAGAACAACCAATAGGTATGTGTGTCTATAGGAGATATTTCGCTTTCGTTTTATCTATTTTTGCTAGTATGATGATGTAAAGTCTAATATCAGGATACTATCAAAGATGCTGCCACCTTGTAGGTTGATTTTGGCTCATTGAAGACTAGAAGGATAAATCCTGGAAGTTGTGGAATATGATTAACTCCTTGATATCCGATCTAGCTGCTGGACTCAAATTGGAAGCCTGCATGGCTACAATTGGAGCCTCTAAAACCACCCTATCGCTGGAAATGGAGACCATACTAATAAGTATGTAATAATGCTTTACTATTCAAGTCAACTCTTTATTTTCAACCAGAGATAACTGTCTTTTCAACAGTTATGACAAATTGACTATACAAAATGACAACACTTCAAACTCTACCTTTACCAGTTATATGGTAAAAGTATGAAATTATAGGTATAGTATGCCCCAGTTTCCTTTCGACTGTATCATCATTTGTATCAATGAACAATATGTGCTCAGCCGATCTCGTTCCTCACAATATCTACATTTCTGATCGGTCTTCCCCTATGGTCTTCCCTATCCTGTGCGTGTATGTTTTAAAACTACCATGTCCGGATAGTGCCTGCGTCATAAAGTAGTCTATGTGTCTGTGTTCACATTCACACCATTCTCCTATATCTGGTATCAATTTTTTCGTCCACTGGGCCTTCGTTGTAATCTCACTCCATTGTTCTACTTTTCGCATCTTCTCTCGTCTCTTCAAGGTGTCCTGTTCCAGTTTAGTATCTCTCTTTCTTTTATGGCTAGGTTAATGGGAGTGACTCCAGATGTTACCTACTTGAATCGCCTCTGTAGAAATTGTCCTATATGCGCACGCTACTCTAATTAGTGTAGACCCTCCAGTTTTCTCCTGTATTTTTTAATGCTCATCATTTTTTCCCCCATATGGGCGCTACGTAAAGTACTATTGACTGCATGGAGTTATGAAACAAGAGCCGTTTTTCATATCTAGGACCCGCAATGTTTGGCATCAGCCTACTGAGTAAGGCCCGGCTTTTCCCTGCTTTTAGCATGGTATTTTCTATAATATGTTGTCCATAGTAGGTATAGGTTTTCTCCAATATGTATGACCTGTCTGGATTTCTATTAAAAAATTACACCCTTCAGTCGAAATAATAATTGACGTAGTCAAACAGAAAATGGCTATTCAAGCCTCTGCCTGGATTCAATAAAGAGTTGATAGGGATGGACACACAAATTTGGTTTTCACCGACTTTATTTAGAGCAAATGGTCCAATATTCCCACACTAACAAACCAGAGCAGCAGTATCTATTTAAGTCCAAAAATCTGAATTGACTTACCTCAGATGAACGTGGCACTACCAATCAGCACTCAAACAAAATGGAAGCCAACAATTAGATAAAAAAATTAAAATATAATATTTATATTTCAAGAATAAATAAGATAAGATTTATCAGGTAAAAACTTAACAATGATATGATAATATGAATTGATAGCAAAATATATTGAAAAATCTATAAGGGAGAATCCAAAAATTAAGAGCAAAAATTATTGAAAATAAAAAGGACTCGCCTGCCAAACTTCTGTCGAGGAAAGAGAACGTTTTAGAAACCAAAGCCCACAGGAAAACGATCCTGTGTTTTTCTATACTCAACTGCATTTTAACCAGTTTAACCAATCAGACGAGTACACCCAAAAGATCATATTCACTTTACAATGAAGTGACACTGAAAAACCGCGTGGAATAAAAGAGAATAGATAAAAATCCACTAGAATTATTTCAGTTGTTTACAAATTATAATAATTTAAATTAAGGTTATGTCAAAAATAAAAAACTGTTAATTAATTAGGTCATTAAGCCAAAAAATGATTATTTCAGAATCCAAAGTGAGAGAAAGACAGAAATATATCCATTTGCTAAAAGTGAGATAAATATAATTTCTGTCAATGAAAATACAAATGACTGTCAAATGCGAAATTATTAAAATCATACTTTGAAAAATAAATCCATCAGGTATTAGATGGCAGTACTGGTAAATGAATAAAAGATATTTGCATTTTACGCACATGATGGACAGATGGCAGTACTTGTACTATTTTGAACTTTGTGGATATTTTAGATTATTAGGAATTATTATTTTGCTGATTCTGAAATGGAAAAAATACAACCATAGGCGGGTTCGGCTTGCTCACTCCGTGCACTCCGAGTGACTCCATTCGCACTCCTGCCGTTCGGGTTAAGATTCGGGTGTTGCTTTTTACCCTAATAGGGGTAACTCCATTAGCTCTGTTCACTCCACTCCAATTTTGCGCTGAATAGCCGAACCCAGCTTTTATAATGAAAATAAGAAGAGATGGAACATGTTACGTAAATGATAAATTTATCGTAACAACCTAGGTATTTTATTGACTCCGCTGGTCTAATCTGTGCTCGCTCCATCTTAAAATTTTTTTGATCCGCTTAGGATTACCGCTTCAGTCTTTTCCGGTTCCAGTTTCATGTGGTTTTCCTGCATCCATATCTTTACCATCTCCAGTGCCCCATCCATTCTCTTCATAAGCTGTTCCCTATTTTTCCCTACTGCCACCAGCGCCAAGTCATTTGCATAGCCCACTGCCTCTATACCATCTCCGTAATCTATCGAGAGGACGGGGTCATAGAGAACGTTCTATAGAAGCGGCCCCAGTGCAGATCCTTGTGGTATTCTCGCTGTCAAAACTCTAGTGTCTCCCTCTGTCTTTATAGCTCGATTCGTGAAGTAGTTCCGAATTATATTCTGTAGATATTGGTCCACTTTCCGGCGATGCAGTTCTCTCAGAATTATTATTCAGGACGCTATATTGAACGCATTGCTTACGTCTAGAGTTACCAGTGCACACCAACTTTCTCCTTATCTTCCAGTCCTTATTCTTATTCCTATATCTGTGACATGTTTCACCGCCTGTATTGTCGATTTTCTCTAGTTCTGTTATTAGCCTAGCTTTTATCATCTGCTCAAACAACTTTGCAGTCGCATTTGTGAGGCATAGTGATCTGTGAGACCCTGGATCTTCTATGGGTTTTCCTGGCTTAGGGATGAGTATGAGTTTGGATTCCTTCCAAGTCGTGGGGACAACTTGCTGAGCCAGTAGGTCATTCAGACGTTCCAGAACTGGTTTTGGTGCAAACTTGACCAGCTCTTTAACCACCTCATGCGGAATCCCGTCTGGGAGGGGCTTTCCGTGGTTTCAACCTCTGTGTTGCATTCTTCATTTCCTCTATAGTGAAATCTCCTGGAGTTGCAGTCGGCATTCTCTCTAGTAGAAAGTCCTTCTTGTTCGGGAAAAGGTACCTACTCTATTTGTTTCTAGGCACTAGCTGACGTCACACACAACCTCACATACGACTTTCAATAGGGAGACAGACAAACAAAGCGTTTGAAGGTCCATTTGTACACACAGGCGCTAACAATAACGTCAAAAATCACATAACGTCACTTTCGATAGGGGGACAAAAATGTCATTGCGAGGTTATGTGTGTGACGTCAGCTATTGCCTAATCATTTCTCGTCATTCTGATCATCTGTATGGCTTCGCTAGCCCCTTTGTCTTTGAGTTTTTCTTTTATCGTATTGACAATTTGTGAGAAGGATTTCCCATTTTGCGTGACCACCAGAGCCGGGGGTATTTCGCGATTCCGTTGTATTTTTATTTGTGTTCCATCCTGGCTTTTCTTTGTATATATTGTCACATGCGTGTTTCCGCCGTGGAAAACAGCTTCCACCATTTTCCTTAATCTGTCATTACTGCTACCTTCTAAGTGGTGTAGTGCAACTCACTCATCCTGCTCCGTTTCCACTTTCAATCTGATAAGTATGTAATAATGCTTTACTTTTCAAGTCAACTCTATATTTTCAACAATTATGACAAACTGACTATACAAAATGACAACACTTCAAACTCCACCTTTACCAGTTATATTGTTAAGTTATAAGGTACAAAAATACCGGATGCTAAAGACATAACACATACTGCTTTGGGTTTTGTTGGGTGTGTTTTGCGCTGTGCTTAGCGTCGCTGCTTCTGCATTTACTGAGCCCTCCATTAACGACAATGTCTCACAGCACCTTGGGGGACTTGCGAAGTTATTAGAACATTACTGTGGTGGGTTCTCGCGCGGTCTCATCTAGCAATTCGATAACATATGTCCGGTTACTTGGGTTCTTTATTCCAAAAACATAGCCGTTTTCAATAAGATGACTTGGCATGGTGCCCCTTTCACAAAACTTAACTCAAGAAAATAACCTGCACCTCTCTTTTGACAACCACAAAGTTCATCATCAACCAGTGTTGCCAATAATATTTCAGTAACTCCTCAACTCCCCGCTAGGCTGTCACAGGCTTTAGTCAGACAACGAGTTCGCATAGAGGGCTAAACATGGGACATGCAGACAGGACAGGACCCCTTTTTCATCAAGGTCCTTATTTTTGAAACAGGGGAGCAACGTTCCCAGGAGAACGAGTGTTCCGTCTTTCTGAATGATATGCAACTGATAATATAAATACCAAAGACAGAACATTCGTTCTCCTGGGAATGCTGCTTCCCTGTTTTAGAAATAAAATAACTGACAACATGACATACAACATAACAGGTAAATAAATAGGAAATACAGTGAATAAGGTAATGAGATATAAAACATTCTTCCTTGCTCAGTTTCTGGCATAATCTTGAAGATATCAAGGTGGCCTATGATTTCTTTTTACCATAACACGACCGGATTCATCAGTAGGTTTCACTGTAGATAAAGCTGGCGGATTTTCATTGTGAGATTATTCAGAATTTTGGGGAAGGGAACGATTAGAATCATTTATAGAGAACGAAGATGATAAACGTTCTGAATTGACTGATGTAATTTTTTTTTTTTTAAGAATAGTTAACTCATTAAAATCTTGTTCTGGCAGTTTTATGGAATTTTGATCCTGATCTTGTAGTGTCACATCATTTTGATCCTGATCTGTCAGAGCTGGCAGTGTCACATCTCCCCTTGGTGCTAAATGACAAGTTGATACAGTCATTTCTCTTCCATTTGCTAGGCGGACATGAGCATAATCTGAATTTGCTTCTAGACGATCAACTTCTACTAGTCGATCATATTTTTCAAGTCTAAAATGTTTCTTGACAAAAACTGGTACTGGGGTGCTCAACCATGTAGGCATTGAAGTTATATTAGTCGATCTTCTAGGATGGTTGAACATGCGTTCAAGGATACCGACAAAGTCCTTACACTGCCGACAAGTAAAATCAATTACCAAAAACACGTCGCCCGCTTCGTGTGGTTCGAGAAAATAGACCCGCGGCTTTTCGTTTGTCGCGACCGGTTAAATCAAGACGGTTTCGTTGCACTACTTTGCATTGCACCTGAGCTTCCTGAATGAGTTGGCCAGCTGAATGGAGTTTGGAAGTAGAGCAAGGTTAGGCGAAAAGATTTCCTTTTCAGTTTCGATATCTTCCAATTTCATTTTAAAATCTTTCATCGATTACCATTCTATCAGCAACCTGTGGATTTTCCAGTTTCAATTTCGCACAGAATGATTTTTGTTAAGGTTCTTGAGAAAAATCTGACTGGTTTACCATTTTGTGTCAGTTGAGCACCGATAGCGAAATCAGAAGCATCTGTTTCCACTGTAAATGGAACCTTTTCGTCGACAAACGTTACAACAGCATCAATAAATAATATCTTGTTTCAGCCTTGCGAATGATTGAATTTGTTCTCTGTTCATGGGAAAACTTTTGACGTTTACAATGGGATGTGTCCTTTCAGGAAATTTGTGTATAAATTTGGAGTAGTGGGCGAACATACCTTGAACTCTACTGAGAGAAGAAACATCTTTAAGGGCTGCTAAATTGATTAGGGGTTGTAGCCTGCATCAGGGAATGCAGAAAATAAGGTAATGAGACATACAACATCCTCAAACTAAACAGGAGCCAACTAAGAGCCAACCTCACTAATAAATGCTGAGTTTTGAAATATAGCCCTCGCTGAGCTAGGACTTTACATTTTAAAATTTATCTACAATCATTATTAGAGTAAAATTTATTCCCAATAATATCTGACCTCATGTTCTGTTTTGGAACACCCTGTATTTCCATCACATAGTTCTGACAGCATAACTTCATCTGCGAAAAAATCAAAATGGAATACTGTTGCGGTCTAAGGAAATGTAATGTTAAAGACCTCCCCTTGAGAAACCTTGGGCTGAGATGCGGCCAGGTGATTATATGCATGGCACCGGGTGTGGGTGGGTGGTATATAAAGGCACTGTGTTGTTTAATTATTTCATGTCTGAATAATACTGGCGGCGCATTTCACAAACATCATTCTAGAAAGACAGTTTTAATAGTTTCATAATTTGTAGTAAAAAGAGGTGAAAAGTGCTATCCACTTAACTGTTCAAATGCAAATAATAGTGGCACCTATGAGAAATGATCATCATTCATTAATCTTGACAGTTGGGCTTTGAAAAAGTCAATTCGCAGCGACGTGTTAATAGAATAAATTAGCTTCTACCAATAATTAGTTTTGCCCAGTATAATGGCTGCATGATAAACACCATTTCAATAAATATTAATATAAAACCATTTATAAAATATCTTCATTAATTCTAGCACCTGTCATACTTCGATTAGCTCTGCTTGTTGAATTGCTGCTCTTCTTAGTCTCAACATTCTGATTTACTGTTGAAAGAATTTTTGGTAACATAACGATAATTTTAATTTTTCTGCTGACTTATTAAGACGTCGCCACTGCCAGATGTCTAAAAATCTATTATTATAACTTTTTTTTTTCTTCAATCTGAGACTGTGATCCATTTTCAATGTATCTTGAGCCTTCCTTCTATTTTAAAAATAGACCAAAACAATACTATAAGGGATCAGTTTGGTTATAAAAGCTAAATTATTAAAGATTCTGTATTATTGAGATATTCAATAAAGTGTGTAGCTTAAAACCACTTAAAGATAATTATGTTTTATGTTTATTAAATGTCCACACCCACATTAATACCATCGGACATCATGACACATTTAACCCACATACAATGTCAGGGATGGTACCTACTAGCGCGGCCCCGTTATGAAACAGGGGTCAGAAAGGGCGGCACACCTCTCTTTACCCGAGTGACCGCCAAGTCAAGCCGACTGGATTACCAGACTTGGGTCCATTATTGCATTTCTATGATGCATCTGCCTTGGTGCATGGCAAGTGCAATATGTTTATGTGGGAACTAGGTCTGTGGCAGTGTCGTAGATTAACAGTGTTATACTAGATTTATTGCCGAAATGATATACTGGGTATAGATAAATTCGTGTCTTTTTAATAATGATTTATGGTTGTCGGTGATGAAAGAGGATGTTAGAAAAGGTATCCAATATACAATGCGGTATGCCACCTTTGCTATTACGGAAATGGTACGAGGTCGGTTGAATTGAAAAACAATTCAGTCTTTGTTCTTCCCATACTTGTATTACTTTTTAAGATATTTCAGTTGTCACTTCTTCCTCTTCTGATTTGTGGGTTTTCTAATCGTTGATTACCAAGTTTTTTGATGTATCTCCGAAACCGACATTTTCTATTTTTCGCTGGTCAGTGATTTGTGTCTCCATGTCTAGATCTTGCTATAAACTCCATAGTTAACACTGAAGCAACTATTTCTTCTGTTCTATATTTTTCGTGAGCAATAATAAACTTTCAAGACTGTACTTCACTTTCACAATTGTACTTCAATATAATAGTGGTTTTAATACTAAATCCAGAATTCAGTCGTTGTGAATGAAATTGTGGCTCATGTATTTCTTTCATTATTATCTCTGAAACATATGAAATCATTGATGAGATGTTGGCTGATGGATTTTAATTTGAATATTATTATTTATTTGTATATGGAGTTTGGGGGGTCCCGAAGGCCGAATGATCATTTAGACTCAAAATTCTGACCTGGAAATTACTGAGTTTTTGAATTAATGAGTGAAAAATCTGAATTAAGTTATTAAACTAATGGGGAGGGCTTAAAGCCAGGTTGACAGACATTAATTTTACAATTTTTTTGTTTCTGAGTCTCAAATTAACTTCAAATCTGCTTTGTTTGATGAAAATATGCTAGTTAATGAATCCTGAAAATCTCAAGTCGATTTACTACCTCAAAGTATTTTTCAAGATTTTTCAAAGATGATATAACGTGAAACTGGTATCCAGTTGGGTAAAAACCTCATAATTTTATTTCTCAGCTTCCGATTCACTTCAAATTTGCCCTGTTTGATGAAAACATCCTAATTACTAAATTCTGAAACTTTGAAATCGATCTGATACTCAGGATTTTTCACATGTGATTTAACATGAATTTTCCAACTTTTTCTGGTATTAAGTTGGAAAAAACCTCATAATTTTATTTCTGAGTTCCAGATTGACTTCAAATTTACTTTGTTTGATGAAAACATCCTGGTTAATAGATCCTGAAAGTTTTAAGTTGATCTGATACTCGGAAGTATTTTTCAGGAATTTTCAAAGGTGATTTAACGTGAATTTTCCAACTTTTTCTGGTATTAATTTGGAAAAAATCTCATACTTTTATTTCTGAGCTTCAGATTGACTTCAAAATCCATATTGTTTGATAAAAACATCCTGGGTAATGAATCCTGAAAGTTTCAAGTCGATCTGATACTCGGAAGTATTTTTCAGGATTTTTGAAAGGTGATTTAACGTGAATTTTCCAACTTTTTCTGGTGTTAAGTTGGAAAAAACTACATAATTTTCTTTCTGAGCATCAGATTGACTTCAAATTTACTTTGTTTGATAAAAATATTCTGGTTAATGAATCCTGGAAGTTTCAAGTTAATCGGATACTCCGAGGTATTTTTTAGTGTTTTTCAAAAGTGATTTAACGTGAATTTTCCAACTTTTTCTGGTATTAAGTTGGAAAAAACCTCATAATTTTATTTCACAGCTTCAGATTGACTTCAAATTCACTTTCTTTAATGAAAACATCCTGGTTAATGAATCCTGAAAGTTTCAAGTTGATCTGATGCTCGGAAGTATTTTTCAGGAATTTTCAAAGGTGATTTAACGTGAATTTCCCAACTTTTTCTGGTATTAAGTTGGAAAAAACCTCATTATTTTATTTCTGAGCTTCAGATTGACTTCAAATTTACTTTGTTTAATAAAACCATACTGGTTAATATATCCTGGAAGCTTCAAGTTGATCTGATACTCGGAAGTATTTTTCAGGAATTTTCAAAAGAGATTTAACGTGAATTTTCCAACTTTTTCTGGTATTAAGCTGAAAAAAACCTCATAATTTTATTTCTGAGCTTCAGATTGACTTCAAATTTACTTTTCTTAATAAAAACATCCTGGTTAATGAATCTTGAAAGTTTCAAGTTGATCTGATACTCGAAAGTATTTTTCAGGAATTTTCAAAGGTGATTTAACGTGAATTTCCCAACTTTTTCTCGTATATCAAGCTGAAAAAAACCTCATACTTTTATTTCTGAGCTTCAGATTGACTTCAAATTTACTTTGTTTAATAAAAACATCCTGGTTAATGAATCCTGAAAGTTTCAAGTTGATCTGATACTCGGAAGTATTTTTCAGGAATTTTCAAAGGTGATTTAACGTTAATTTCCCAACTTTTTCTGGTATATCAAGCTGGAAAAAACCTCATAATTTTATTTCTGAGCTTCAGATTGACTTCAAATTTACTTTGTTGGATAAAAACATCTTGCGTTATTGAATCCTGAAAGTATCAAGTTGATCTGATACTCTGAAGTATTTTTCAGGAATTTTCAAAGGTGATTTAACGTGAATTTCCCAACTTTTTCTGGTATTAAGTTGGAAAAAACCTCATTATTTTATTTCTGAGCTTCAGATTGACTTCAAATTCACTTTGTTTGATGAAACCATACTGGTTAATATATCCTGGAAGTTTCAAGTTGATCTGATACTCGGAAGTATTTTTCAGGAATTTTCAAAGGTGATTTAACGTGAATTTCCCAACTTTTTCTGGTATTAAGCTGAAAAAAACCCAATAATTTTATTTCTTAGCTTCAGATTGACTTCAAATTTACTTTGTTTAATAAAAACATCCTGGTTAATAAATCCTGAAAGTTTCAAGTTGATCTGATATTCGGAAGTATTTTTCAGGAATTTTCAAAGGTGATTTAACGTGAATTTCCCAACTTTTCTGGTATATCAAGCTGAAAAAAACCTCATAATTTTATTTCTGAGCTTCAGATTGACTTCAAATTTACTTCGTTTAATAAAAACTTCCAGGTTAATGAATCCTGAAAGTTTCAAGTTGATCTGATACTCGAAAGTATTTTTCAGGAATTTTCAAAGGTGATTTAACGTGAATTTCCCAACTTTTTCTCGTATATCAAGCTGAAAAAAACCTCATAATTTTATTTTTGAGCTTCAGATTGACTTCAAATTCACTTTCTTTAATAAAAACATCCTGGTTAATGAATCCTGAAAGTTTCAAGTTGATCTGATACTCGGAAGTATTTTTCAGAAATTTTCAAAGGTGATTTAACGTGAATTTCCCAACTTTTTCTGGTATTAAGCTGAAAAAAACCTCATAATTTTATTTCTTAGCTTCAGATTGACTTCAAATTTACTTTGTTTAATAAAAACATCCTGGTTAATAAATCCTGAAAGTTTCAAGTTGATCTGATACTCGGAAGTATTTTTCAGGAATTTTCAAAGGTGATTTAACGTGAATTTCCCAACTTTTCTGGTATATCAAGCTGAAAAAAACCTCATAATTTTATTTCTGAGCTTCAGATTGACTTCAAATTTACTTTGTTTAATAAAAACATCCAGGTTAATGAATCCTGAAAGTTTCAAGTTGATCTGATACTCGGAAGTATTTTTCAGGATTTTTCAAAGGTGATTTAACGTGAATCTTCCAACTTTCTCTGGTATTAAGTTGGAAAAAGCCAAAATTGGATACAGAAAAATGAGAGTTATGACTAGATATGAAAAATAATACGATTCCAGGTGGTTGATTTTTGAAACTGTAGAGGAAAACTCTTGGTACCAGGATACTTCCAGTGTTCAGAAAGGTGATCGAAGGATAAAAGCAACTCACTAGAAATTTACCTACGCTACTGCGTTGTTGGACTTATCATTAAAATCTTCCACGAATAGGTCCCCTGTCAGATGTGCCTTAATCAAAACATTCGGTTAACCAGCTGAGACGTGTACTTCGTGACGTTTTACTTAACGAGGACGCAATAATAAATGACATTAATGAACTTGGTTCAAATCACAAATAATTACACCCATTGGATTCCCATATTGATTCGTTTCACAATGAGAACAATACCATCAACCAAAAATTGCTCTGAACTATTGCAAACCCACAACAACAAAAAAACTAAACCATTTCAATTCCCATGCATCACGGAACCCATATGAAAAGCCATCGCATTGTAATTTTCCCTCATTTGCTTATACATTTGCAAGTGCTCATCACGTCTGCATATTAAACACCGGCCAGAGTAGCAAACGTGAGAATCAATTTGTATTGTTAATGAGTCCGCCTACAGAGTGCTGATGCTCTTTGGTAGCTGCAAGAACTGTTCTTGTGTGTGTGGCGGCGGCACGAGGCTATAGACTGCGATAAAGCGGAAGGAAACACCACGACATGGTTTAATAAAAAAAATGTTGTCTGTTTACCTGGTGTTTAAAGGAAAGGACTAATTATAAATGCTAATTAAATCGTTTTTATTATTCTATACATACATCTCAAGTGCATTATAAAATGGTATTTGAGCACTCGACATACAATAATTGAGTAAAGATTCTTAGCAAATTTTCCAATATAATGCTAGAAATTTCTAATGAGCCACCACAACCTGCTTATTTGTTCAGTAGCAGTTACAAAAATAATTGCTGAAAACTAATACAGCATTTTGGACTTGGGTGTTACTAACAGTACCCAGAGAGTACCCAGATGGAACACGTTTGCCAATTACCATTCCACTACTGGCAGTACTGGCACTTTATTATAATTTGCTGCATCTGTTTAAAACGTCCAGCAGATTGTAATAATACATTATATTGTTTGGGCTGCCATGCAGCTAGTTAGCGGCACCTACGGGTTATTCGAATATTCCAAGACAAGTGCATCACTCTCCTACACAAAACCTGATAATCGATTTATATTATGAAGAATAAGCATGATTAAATTGGTTCTAAGGGGATGATTTAATACTAATTTATATTAATTTTCTTGGATCTCATGAGCGATTAACATTTTCTTTTTGTTTCTAGGTACTCTGGACACGGATGGGAGACCCATAATTCTATGCTACGCGGAGTGTATTTCCAGAGCAGCTTTGAACAAATACGAAATAGCTAAGCTGCTTTTGTATTATACGTCAATACCAACGTAAGCAAATAAGTCTTTTTAATGTAGTATTCTGATTAAAGTTACCAAACAAATATTCATGCAAGAACCCTGGGCGAGTTGATCCAAACTAATTTAAATTTTAATTTCCTCTTTGTCTAATTAAATTTTTTTCCATATAAAACATAAAGTGCCTTCGGGAAACAGTTTCAATTAAAACTAAGAATAAATTACCATGGATTTTATGAGTCTTCTTTTGGTATGTTATAAATTAGTTGGATTTAGATTTTCAATTTAAAGAAAGTCATTATGAATCTATATGTACCTATATATAATTATAGTCGCGACTCAAATTTCTGAATGAAAATCATCCCATAATTTGATCATGCTCATTTTGTTCTCCGAGTTTTGCTCTATTCTGCTCCATGATCGGCGAGTTTTGCTCCATTACCAGTAGATACCTACAGAGCTCCTAAAAATCTCTCCTAGCCCCCCCGGTGAAATTTTTTAAATTTGAACATGTTTTACTCTGTTTTGCTCCATTCCCAGGAATGACCTACACAGCTCCAAAGAATCTCTTCTTGCCCCCCAGTGAAAATTTTGAAACTTGAAATTACTCATACCGAGTTTTGCTTTTTGCTCCATTTTGCACCATGATCAACTCGTTTTGCTCCATGACGAGCCGCTTCCGAGTGCCACGCTTTGAGCGCTCAGCGCTTTCGAGTTAGTCCGAAGTACTCCGGCTACAATTTTTCACATTATTCGGGCGAACAGAGTTTGGCGCTCTCACTTTCCTCGCCTCTTTCCGCTGATGAACCTGTAACTGATTTTCAAGCGTTCGAGTGCAAAGCGCATTGAGTATAATAGGCGTGAAATGCTCCAGGTGCTTCGCACACTGCACCCGAAAGCGGCTCTGGAATGAACTACACAACTCCCAGGAATCTCTCATTGCAACACGTGTGAAAATTTTGGAGTTTCTATATGCGCATTTTGTTCTCCGAGTTTTGCTCCATTACCTGGAATGACCTACGAGCTCCTAAGAATGTCCTAGCCCCCCCACACCAGTGAAAATTTTGTTTGATCATATTCATTCTGTTCTCCGAGTTTCGCTCCGTTTTGCTCTATGATCGGCGTTACCTGAGCTGATTTCGGGTGCCACGCTTTGAGCACTCAGGCGCTCTGGAGCTGCTCTCATTTTCCTCGCCTTTTTTTTCTGATGAATGCACACAAATGGTGGATGTTGGTGTAGAATATTAGGTACGTCGGCTGAATGCGCAATAATTTGTCTCAAATTGTTGTCTATTCCCGGCCCATGAATTTTCCTTTTCCACTAAACTTTTCTGAATGGAGAAAATGTAAAAAACTTGAAATTGGGAGAAAATACTTTGTGTGTCATAGTTGTGTACGACTGGGGCGCCTTATGAAGATTTGCATTATGTTGAGGCACCCCAGATGACGTCATAAAAGTAATCAGGGGCTGTAACTCTGTAACCTATAGAGATCGTTATGCCTATCGCTATGGCAGTTGCTGTCTTCTTCTCTCTTGTCGAAATCAATAGAGAGGAGACGTCAATAGAGATAGAGAGATTATCTCTATTCGTTACAGAGTTCCAGCTCAGGCAATCTACCTAGAAACAATCTCAGCCAGAAACGTAGATTGATCGAAAAATAATCCAGCCAAAAATGAAGGTTCTGGTATTGGGTAACTGGATGACATCATCTGGGGCGCCTTATATAGATTCGCATTTTGTTAAGGCACTTCAGATGACGTCATAAAAGCTATCAGGAAACCTACCTCTCTCAAACCACCTTAGCAAGAAACGTGGATTGATCGAAAATTTGGAAAATAATTTAGCTAGAAACCAAGGTTCTGGTAATGAGTAACTTAATGACGTCATCTAAGGTGCCTTATGTAGACTCGCATTATGTTTAGGCACTCTAGATGACGTCATACAAGTTATCAATCAATTTACCTCTCTCAAGAAACCTTAGCCAGAAACATAAATTGAACCAAAATTTGAAAAAATAATTTAACTGGAAACCAAGGTAGTGGTAAGGGTAACTTGGTGACGTCATCTTCGGCGCCTTATAAAATTCTGCATTATGTTGAGGCACCCCAGATGACGTCATGAAAGTTATCAGGCTACCGCAGATACCTAAAATAAATAAGTCATCTGATAATGAGTAATTCGATGAAACATGATGGCCCTATGGAGATTTGCATGATAAGCAATTTTTCGCGAGGATAATCAAGCATAATCAATTATGTCTATTTATACTAGGTTATGTCAAGGATAATACACTGAGTAAAATGGCCGTGAAGAGAACGGTGGTCCCTGGTTTCACCAGTTTTGTTTGTTTATTCGCACCCAATGAACTTCGCACCAACAAGGCACCAATAACCGACACTTTCTACACCTGTGTGTTTGTTTATCCAAGGTTTATCCCTATATTTTTTTTTTTGTATGGGTCTGACAGAGACAAACTGACTTTTTGGTGCACCTGGTGCAGACTGGTGTAACTTTGGTGCAAATAGACAAACAGAGCTCGCAAGAAGCCCTGTTAGTTGAAACTAATTTCGATCCTTTTTTTTCGCGTGCTTCTAGAAAAAGACTGAAATAGTCTAAGTACGCACTGGATTTACAAATGGGAATCGCTTGAAAAAATAGTTATTTATGTCATAAATAAATACGGATAATCAAGCTCGTTTGCTCGAGCGCCCATGTTCGGAGCAGTGAAATGTGTTCCGAATGACAGTGCAAACCGATGAAGAGAAGATGGCTCCTATTTTCAAGTAATCAAATTTGACACACGTCGTAAATTATAGGGACAGCCTTTTATTTTTCCGAAATAGCTATTTATGGCTGTGTTCTTTTTTTAACTGTCAGTACTGTATTTGCTGCAAATCGTTCCAAAATCAAAATTCAGTTTACTGATTTAGGGCCAAATTACAGTATAATATTTGCATTTGCAAATTTGCAGTTCTGCGAATATGGTCGACTTGCATATGTGCTCTTTTTGCAGAAACGAGCACATTACAGAAAAATCTGCAAATTCGTCATATTTATCAGAAAAAAGTGTTTGGGCGCTACTGATTTAACTGTTTTAAAATGTCAAAGTTGTCAAAGTGATTGCAAGGACTTGCAGGTCCTGCATTTGTATTTTGGTGTTGCAGAACTCCTGTAATTCCAGGCTTACTGGCTAATGCGGCAAGTTTTAAAAATCCACAATGAAATATGCGTATTTTCACCGATGTCAGTACTGTATTTGCTGCAAATCGTTCCAAAATCAAAATTCAGTTTACTGATTTACTGGCTTAAGCTTAGTACTCATAATTGCGATATTCGCACTTTTTTACATTGCTTGGACAAATTGACGTTTTATGCGTGAATCAAACGTCAAATTGTCGAAGCAATGTCAAAAAAGTGCGAAATTCGCAATTGACCTTTTCAATTTAGAAGCCTCTCTCTCTGGCGTCAGACTGTCAGACGCCAAAAGAGTATGAAAACAATGATTGACAGCTATTGACAGTGATTTGTTGACAAGAGTTTTATACGTGTGAGACTGGAAACTATTATTTCCTCAGTTTTTTCAAGGTTTTTTCCTAATAATGGTGATTGTGTGTAGTGTGCCTTTTCGTGAAAATAATTCCTATTCACCGGCGGACGTGTCTTTCCATAAGTTTCTATCAAATCCTACATTTGTCAAAATTTGATTACCCAAATCAGAACTGATACTCGCAAAAGTAAGGGAAATCCACGGCTCATCAAGTATACAAAGATATCCACGTTCAAGTTTAGTTTGCGGAAGCTGTTTGCTTCCCACATTTTTTTTTCTAATTTCAAATTTCACCATTCTATGTCGGTTATTGTCATTTTCCATTCACTGAACAAAGATACCTAACTTATCGGTGGAGTCACCGATTAGAATAAAAACCAGGGGATTGCTAAACACCCTATACACTTGACATTGACGAGCAAGCAAATGTTGGCGGGAATCTGAATGTTTTCATACTTTATCGTCCATCTCTTTTAATTGAAAACGTCAATTATGAGTACTAGGCTTAATGCGGCAAGTTTTTAAAATCCACAATGACATAAATTCTGTTTTTTTTTTTTAAGATAAAAGTCAAAATGACAATATGTTGGCAATGCAATGTAAAATTGTCAATGGGTATATTCAGGCCGTCCCAGCGGCTAAGCTCAGCCACTCAGCAGGAATTTTATTCTCGAAACCAAAAAACAGCGTTCTCATAAGAACGATTGCTCTGTCATTGTCAGTGTTATGCCGGACGACAAAGACAGAAATTTCGTTCCAATGAGAGCGCTGCTCCCCTGTGTCGAGAATAAAGTTCCTGCTGAGTGGCTGAACTAAGCCGCTGGCACCGCCTGAATGTACCCATTGCTTTCAAATTTTTTATGTAGAAAAAGCTTGTGTTGCCAACATATAGTTACTAAATTTTTGACTTGGGGAATTATCTTAAAAAAAAAACAGACTTTATTTGCATTTTCACCGATGTAATGCTGTCCTTGTCATTTGACAGCAGCAAAACAAAGACAGGTCACTGATCAAGAGAAATACGCATAAGCAATTGGTGAATTCAAAAACTTGGCCTTCCTTCAAGAACCCTAAACCTTAATAGGATGGCTTATCTAGCTGAAAGTGTCTGCCATGTCCACGCGAAATCTCCCCATTATTTGTGTCATTTGTGACGTCAATGTAGACCTCACCCTCGGCGTAAAATCAACTTTGCGTACACGCAAATGACATCATTCGCGATTGAAAATTGATGCACGGCTTATTTGACATGCACTTTTTCAATCGCAACTGACGTCATCTGCATCATATTTGCGTGTACGCAAAGTTGCATCAATTTCAAATAAAGACTCCTTGTTAGTTGAGGTTCTTGGTCTTCCTTTATCCAATTTTCTTGCTCTTTCTGATCCAAACCGTTTCTTGTTCACTTTGGAGCAGAACGAGTTTATCTGACGACCGTTCCCATATTACATTGCGGAGTATCCGGAGCAAATCTCTTTCTTCTGGATTTAAAAAGAAATCTCGAGGATTTCTCAAGTAAATGTCAATAGCGCTTTTCAAATTCAGAACAAAAAAATTATGATTACAAAAATAATCAGTAATCTGTGTAATCGGGATTGAGCGATCGTTTGTACCTATTTGTTTTTTTATTTTACTTTGCGCATTGCTCCGTTCGTAATTTGTATGTTGTTTATTAATATGACAGATTACAGGATTGAGAGCGTAATTTCACAAACCGTTCCATTATTCAAGTCTTCCTCCCCTTGCTCTGGGTTCACGTGACTAAAAATGCCTCTCGCACCAATCTACTACCGGATTAGTTACTGAACGTAAGGTTTGAACAAATTGACGTCACCGTCACTAATTTACTGTGTTTGGAGAGCAACTGTAATCCAGTAAAAACGATGAACGCGGGCTTGATGGGCTGTTCGTTGTTTTGTTCAAAAAGTCAACGACACTCGTCGTCGTGGTCGTCGTAATTTTTTACTTTTTTTATCCTGCTCTGATCCATGGAATTTGACGGAGCACGAAAGAGCGTTCAGTATACAACTTTTGGCTTTGTCAAGGTAATACCGCCGTGTCTTCGCCGATTGTGGCTAAGACTTGAGTGCTGGCCTCACCTATTCTCGAAGCGGCGCTCAGAAGACTTTGCCTGGGCTACAATTGAAATTGTGAGTGAAAATAGTGATTATTCCAGGCGTTTGGCAACATCGCATGACCAACTTGATTTAAAGTGTTTGAGTCGATTTTCAAGTGTCTGGAATCGAATACAAATGCATTTCGCAAGATTATGACGTCACTGGGAGACCCATTAGAAAATGCACTTTGTACAAGGTTGTCTAGTAAAAGGTAACTTGATGACGTCAATGGGGTTAAATTGTTTCAGAAAATTCTTTATTGTATGCTGTTGATGAAAAGGCATCCTACCATCTATTGACAATGAAGTCAACTCTGATCTGAGTACATTTACACCACTCACTTCTTTGCTTTTCGGTTCGGTTCTCAGCAAATCGCTAAAAACTTTACACAGGTGCCTAGTAGCATCTAAAAGCTTGTCGCCCATGTTCTGATCCTCGGTAAAAGCGAAACGACCGATGCGTGTATTTAGTGTGTACAAGGCGCTTTAGGCGAATCGCTAAACAACGTCATTTTCCGGGTTAGTGCAATTTTCTCTATTTCTGTCTTTTTCTTCCACGTGTCGATTAAAAGGATGCAAATACACTCAGTGCGCACTGAATCTACCAATCGGAAACGCCATCTCAGCATTTAGTTAAAAAAAAAAACGACGATTTTTAGTGATTATCGTACAGCAAAAATCCGGACTGCCATTTAAAAAAAGAACATAACATATGCACTTCCAGGAGTAACGATCTACAGGAGTACCGGGTATAAGGAATAAGGACCTAAGAAGTCATTCCAGGGCCGGTATTCTCGTTCCCGTAAACGCTCGCCGCTGTTAAGTCGCTCGGCACTTCTAATGTAAATTCACATCAAAAGTGCCAAGCGACTAAAAAGCGGTGAGCGCTTCCGAGAACGAGAATACCGGCCCTGGTAATGGAGCATAACTCGCCGATCATGGAGCAAAATAGAGCAAAACTGCGCATATAAAAACTCCAATATTTTCACCCGTGTTGCTATTAGAGATTCCTGTGCCCGTATTCTCGTAGCCAGGGAACAGCGTTCTCTCAAGAGAACGATTGCTTTTTCCTTGTCAGTATTATAGAAATAACAATATTGGTGACTAAGACAGAGCAATCGTTCTCTTGAGAGAACGCTGTTCCCCGGTGACGAGAATACGGGCCCTGGGAGCTGTGTAGTTCATTCCAGAGCCGCTTTCGGGTGCAGTGTGCAAAGCACCTGGAGCATTTCACGCCCATTATACTCAATGCGCTTTGTACTCGAACGCTTGAAAATCAGTTACAGATTACAGGTGCATCAGGGGAAAGAGGCGAGGAAAGTGAGAGCAGCTTGAGAGCGCCAAACTCTGTTTGCCCGAATGTGTAAAATTGTAGCAGGAGCACTTCGGACTAACTCGAGAGCGCTCAAAGCGTGGCACCCGGAAGCGGCTCGTCATGGAGCAAAAAGAGCTGACCCTGGTGCAAAATGGAGCAAAACTCGGTATGAGTAATTTCAAGTTTCAAAATTTTCACTGGGGGGCAAGAAGCGATTCTTTGGAGCTCTGTAGGTCATTCCTGGTAATGGAGCAAAACTCGCCGATAATGGAGCAAAACTCGGGAACAAAATGAACATGTTCAAATTTTAAAAAAATTACCGTGGGGGGGGGCTAGGAGAGATATTTGGGGCTCTGTAAGTCTCTCCTGGAGCAAGACTCGCCGATTATGGAGCAAAACTCGGAGAACAAAATGAGCATGATCAAATTTCAGAATTTTCACTGGTGGGGGGGGGGGGGCTGGGAGAGATTCTTGGGAGCTCTGTAGATCATTCATGGTAATGGAGCAAAACTCGCCGATCATGGAGCAAAATGAAGCAAAACTCGGGGAAAAAAATGAGCATGATCAAATTTCTGAATTTTCACTGGGGGGGCTAGCGTTAATTTTCAGCCCCCCCCCCCCCCACCTAATAGGCCACACAGTCCAGTGGCGCACCCAGGTTTTTTACTTGGGGGGGGGGGGGGGGTTCATAATGATGAAGGTTCGCCGCAGGCAAGCGCAGCCGTAGGCCGGTCTCCATAGGAAGAATTTCGATACAAAAAACTTAATCTTCTCTTCTCTTCATGAGTAGATTTCACAAGTTGTTTGCTATTTTTATTGTAACGAAAACGGAATACATACTACATAAATTTGTCCTGGAAATCTGGAAAATTGAAATATAACAAAAAGCGTTCAAGCTTTGCGACAAAAAAGGCTCATTCTTTGTACAGGGTGTTTGTTTATAACTGGAACACTCAGTAACTTTTTTATTATTTGAAATAAAGGGCACGTTTAAATTGGAAAATTTCTTAGTAAATTGCAACGATCTTAATCGCTGCAACGGTATTTTTTTGTCGCTATAGGTATATACAGGGTGCGCCAAAAAATTCATTTTTTTTAATGGAACGCCCTGTATATTTTTGCATTTTCAAAATTCTTATAAAATTAGCTTCACAAAAATATCAATTACTATTTGGATAACAAAAATATACGAGGGCGTTCCATTTAAAAAAAAATACCTTTTTGGCGCACCCTGTATACCTATGACGACAAAAAAATATCGTTTTATCGCTTAAGGTTGCAATTTACCAAGAAATTTTCCAACTTGAACGAGCCCTTTATTTTGAATACCGAAAAAGTTACTGAGTATTCCAGTTATAAACAAACACCCAGTACCAGTGCTTAATTTCGGGGGGGAGGGGGGGTTTCTAGCCCTCCCTTGGGTGCGCCACTGAGATAGTCTCTCCACTGTATTGGAGCAAAAATCGAAATTAGTGGAGCTAAATGGAGCAAAATGAGAGCAAAATTATAAGATAATTTTCATCCAGAAATTTTCTATGGGGCGGCTAACTTAACTGACCCGTATTATCATCCCTTCCTCAGTATAAAGGTGTTATTTTGTAATTAGTAATACTCAAAATTTTTCTTAGACGTGAAACAAGGGACAAGGGCTTCACCGTTCTTCTGCTTGCCGAAAACGAAGCAGACTATAAAGTATTAGACATCCTAGACAAATCAATCTGCCTTATAGGAAATTGCATCAAAATAACTAAATTCTTAATTTGGACACCTGGAGTGAGGAGCGATAAAACATCCAGGACGCTAGCTAGTCAAGTTGAGGTAAGCAAACACAAATTACCTAATTTTTTTAGGACGTTAAAATTCAATTAAAATTCACCGCAGTTACTCTCAAACTTCCATTCGGGCTTTTGAATGACATATCCGGTATTAGAGAGGCGAGGCTCATACGGGTTCATAATCAAATCCCTTTTATAGTAAGTTTGTGAGAGACAATAATACGGGTTAGACGTGTGGATGATCTGCAAGTTTTTTTCAGTGGATCTATTAGTGCTAATAATTGTAAAAATGTGAAAGATTTGAAATTTAGAAAATTTTGTAAGTTACTTTCTTTGCTTCATACTATTTTTAGAATTTTCTTGTATTTATTGTGCAATCCACGACTTTATTAGAGACAACACAGCACATCAGACAGAGATGTAAATATTGGCACTTTATGTAGATTAAGATTGCCTTGAATTTATCCTTAGCGTGAAAAATGGATGAGGTGCAAAAAAGTCTCCATATTGTCTGTAAAAATTAGGTTATTTACACCTGCTGCTCTTTATTGTAAATCTGGTTTGTTGTTACTCGCTTTAAACCAACACAAAGGAAAATCATATTTAATTAACAAATATGTATGCACTTCTTATAAACGCTTTATATGTAAAAAATCAACAAAATTGCTAGATAAAATTGTCCACAAAAGTAGGTTACTACCTATATACGTACATCTTACTTATAAGGAAATGGTCACGGGAATAAACAAAATACCGCTGGCTGAAACACATATTATAATATCCATAATAAAAACTAATTTAAAAAAAAAAACATTTATGTGTGAAATTTATAATAAAAGAGAAATCAGCTAGGCAGTTAATTAGATTACACAGCAAAATGTCCGAAGGAATTTCATTCAATTGGCCATATAAATAAACACATAATTGATTTACATCTAGTAGTTTTTGCATCGAATGTTTTGTAATACAAGAAAATCATAATATTTCAGTATGTTGTAACTCTAATAATACCAAAGGGTACAACTGTATGTGTGCATTTGACTCTGTTGTTTTAAACATCCTGTCTTAAAATATTTTCTTCCTGTATAGGCCGTTTTGTTAACGGAAGAATCGAGCCTAAAAGTGTACCTAACAAAAGACCAAGCGCCGGCTAGTTGCGGCGGTACCTGTACCCACGACCAATTGGAATGGGTAGAATTTTTTAAACAATTGGAGCCGTTTATAGCAAGCTGTAAAACGGCCGGACAGTCCTTGTTGAAAACGTTGTCACATTTGCGGAACGAAGATGTGCCGCTTCAGATTACTAGGAGGTTCTTGAACCATCAGTGCAGGTAAGAGTTTTTTTTCATATAGTTATAAATTTTAAAAAACATCAGGTATGTGGCTGATTGATTTATACAAGACATAGTTAATGAAAATGTAATCCTTAGATTTAACTTGCTATTGAATTTAACTTGATCTGAATCTCCATCTGTCTGACGGTTTTCTTGACTAGTGCCAATATTCGATGTTTAATACGAGAAACCAAGTGCGAAGTTTTAGTTTCAAAGTGAATTTATCGTAAAGTGTTGCGCGTCGCGAACAAGTGCCGAATTACCCGATCCTAGGGCTCGCCCTAATAGGCTCGAGGAACCAGGGTGTCATCATAAGACCAGCCAAGAGGATCCTTGAGAACAAGGACGAAGAAGGAGAAGTGCCCGTTTACACCAAACTAGGGAAACTCACCATGCCTAGAGTCAGTCCTTTCTATCATCGGATGGATAGTATGAAGATATGGAACAAGCCACTGTTCCCACCAGTAACCATTTCGGACTATTGACGGTAGATCAAACTGGAGCAGAAGAACCCACAACAGCATCCCCAAGAATCGGGGCACCCAAACCACCACCTATTATGGTCACCTCTATGGTAAATTTTAACCACTTTAAAACCACCATTACCGAACTGTTTTAGAGGAAAAATCCTTCTTCCTAAAATACTCACCAATACCAACCAAAATATATACTGAAACCGACTGAAACCCTAGAAGACCACGTCCTGGTACGATCAAATTAAGACACTGATACTGCACATACTCACTTAGGACTGAGAGACGGAAGAGGGTAGTATTTAAAGGTTCCCCAACATGGACACCGAGAAGGTAAAGCAAATCCTTAGCCAAAATTGTGTACAGATGAAAACTAACCGTAAAGAAGGGTATTCCTACCTGATTACCGCAGCAGAAGAAACTAACATAGGCTCAAAAAGACCAAACACATCAAACATACCTGTATAAAATGGGAAACTTTCTATGAACGCAATAACATAACCCAATGTTATAGATGCCAAGGCTTCGGTCACGGCGCAAATAACTGTGAACAATCAATAAAATGCCTGGAATGTGCAGGCTCTCATTCAGCCTTTGGAAAAGTGGAGTGGGAGTGAGCGAAGACCAGATCAAATGCAATGTGCCAATTGCGATGATGAACACGCGACAAACTCCAGAAGTTGCCCCAAACTTCAGGAACACGTGACATGGCCAGTACACAGCCAAACCGGTTCCAAGCAAACAGAATCAAGCAAGGCGTATCATACAGCCAAGCTACCAACAACCAGACAAATAACCAGGAAACCAGGACAAACCTGCGACCCAGACGAGACAGGAATTCCCATCACTACCTAACCAGACCGATAAATCAGACGATTGTGGAGACTTCCAAACATTAATGAAAGAGATCGATGAACTAAATAACAAGTTCAACATCAAGGAGCTAATAAATCGAGTCAGGACTTTGAACAACAAATTGTCTCAAGCAAAGAACCAGCAAGAAATCCTTCAAATCCGTGTGAGCTATGGAAAATAGGACACACATATCACTTATCAACATAACCGGACTAACGGGACGGATAAACGAAATAAGGGACCTGGCCCAGAGGAGAAAACCACAAGGCATCGCAATTGTAGAAACGAGACTCAAAAATAGAACACCACCTAGGATACAGGACTATGATTGATTCTTGGGTGTAGGAAAGTTTGGTTAGGAATTAAAAAAGTCTTTCTCCTGGCAACGTTTCTTAACTTTAATTGATAATTTTTCAGGTCTATAAACCTAGCAGTCCCAAGGTGGCAAAAAACTTCGGAAACTATATAATAATTAGGTGCTTTTTAGGTGCTCCTGAATGGTCCAAGAAAAAATGGAATTAATTAATTATTAACTGAGTTACAGATTTTTTTTTTTATTAGGGGACTGCTGGCTTTACGTTTACATGTTGGTGTGTCAGAATGGCAGAAAAACTTCGGGGTCTATATAATAATAAGGTGCATTTTAGGTGCTAAATAGGGCCTCTAATTAAAAATTAGGTGCTCCTCTAGTTTTTGAGAAAATCAAAAAAACATTAGGAATTGCTAGATTTATAAAAGCTAGCAGTCCCCTGTAGTAAAAAATATTTTTTCAAATTTTTTCTTTGTATCAGAATTAGGTGCTTTTTAGGTGCTCTTAAATAGCCGAAGAAAAAATAGAATTGATTAATTATTAACTGAGTTACAGATTTTTTTTTAATTATTAGGGGACTACTGGCTTTACACGTTTACATGTTGGTGTGTCAGAATGGCAGAAAATCTTCGGGATCTATATGATAATTAGGTGCTTTTTAGGTGCTAATTAAGGCCTCTAATTAAAAATTAGGTGCTCCTCTAGTTTTTGAGAAAATCAAAAAAAGCTAAGGGATTGCTAGGTTTATGAAAGCTAGTAGTCCCCTATAGTGAAAAATATTTTTCAAAAATTTCTTTTGTATCAGAATTAGGTGCTTTTTAGGTGCTCCTAAATAGTCGAAGCAAAAATAGAATTGATTAATTATTAACTGAGTTGCAGATTTTTTTTAATTATTAGAGAACTTCTAGCTTTCATAAACCTAGCAGTCCCTTAGCTTTTTTTGATTTTCTCAAAAACTAGAGGAGCACCTAATTTTTAATTAGAGGCCTTAATTAGCACCTAATTATCATATAGATCCCGAAGATTTTCTGCCATTCTGACACACCAACATGTAAACGTGTAAAGCCAGTAGTCCCCTAATAATTAAAAAAAAATCTGTAACTCAGTTAATAATTAATCAATTCTATTTTTTCTTCGACTATTTAAGAGCACCTAAAAAGCACCTAATTCTGATACAAAGAAAAAATTTGAAAAAATATTTTTTACCACAGGGGACTGCTAGCTTTTATAAATCTAGCAATTCCTAATGTTTTTTTGATTTTCTCAAAAACTAGAGGAGCACCTAATTTTTAATTAGAGGCCCTAGTTAGCACCTAAAATGCACCTTATTATTATATAGACCCCGAAGTTTTTCTGCCATTCTGACACACCAACATGTAAACGTAAAGCCAGCAGTCCCCTAATAATTAAAAAAAAATCTGTAACTCAGTTAATAATTAATCAATTCTATTTTTTCTTCGACTATTTAGGAGCACCTAAAAAGCACCTAATTCTGATACAAAAGAAAATTTTGGAATAATATTTTTTACTATAGGGGACTACAAGCTTTCATAAACCTAGCAATTCCTTAGTTTTTTTTGAATTTCTCAAAAACTAGAGGAGCACCTAATTTTTAATTAGAGGCCCTAATTAGCACCTAATTATTATATAGATCCCGAAGTTTTTTCCATTCTAACACACCAACATGTAAACGTAAAGCCAGCAGTCCCCTAATAATTAAAAAAAAATCTGTAACTCAGTTATTAATTAATCAATTCTATTTTTTCTTGGACTATTTAGGAGCACCTAAAAAGCACCTAATTCTGATACAAAGGAAAAATTTGAAAAAATATTTTTTACTATAGGAGACTGCTAGTTTTTATAAACCTAGCAGTCCCTTAGTTTTTTTGATTTTTTCAAAAACTAAAGGAGCACCTAATTTTTAATTAGAGGCCCTAATTAGCCCCTAATTATTATATAGTTCCCGAAGATTTTTTCCACCTTGGGACTGCTAGGTTTATAGACCTTAATTTTTCAAGCCCTACAGAACAAGCATTCAGTCAATTACAATAAAATCTTTCGCTGACAACAATAAGCAAATTTTGTGGAAAGTGCAGTGGCTCTGTACCTACGTACTCTCATCATCAGGGATATAATTCTATGAACTTTCAAATTTAATTTTCTTTTCCTACGACCACATACGAAAATGACAAAATTTGCAGCAGCTGGGTTCTTTGGAAAGCGCTAAATATCACACGCGTGCTGAAGGTAGTTTCAATACGCGTGCTAAAAGTAGTTTCAGCACACGTGTAGAGAATACTGTTCACATTATTTGTGATTGACATAACAATTTACTTTCAATACGTGGATTGAGAGTACTTTCATTTCAGCACGTGTGTTGAAAATGAAAAGAAATAAAATAAGAGAAAATTGATGTAAATCGGTTTTTGGTCGTAGGAAAAATGGTGTACATCACTCGTAAGAAAGCGTCTTTCATACACTCGTGTGATTTTCGCACTCGCCTACCGCCTCGCACGAAAAAGCACTCGTGTAAAATTTGTCACTTTCTACACTCGTAATGTAAGACTTTTTTTCAATTTTTCAGGTAATTTAATTATAATAAACAATGCAATAATGTGAAGAGGAGTAGTAACACAAAATTGGAAAATGAAGCCGTTTTTTTCCAGGTATTTTGGTACCAAAAAAATGGCGGTATAGGCAATTCAATGCTTTACCTGTATTTTGGTGCCAAACACCTGCCAAAAACTTGGCTTCACTTTAGTTTCATAAGCAGAATGGCGCATTCCTACTCCTTATGTTCGTAGGACAGCGCTTTATATACCTGCTCTAAGCAATAATCCAAGTGAATTTTCTTTGAAGTTTGACAATTTTGACAATCAGTTCAGGGCTGCGTTCAGGAATGGCTACAGCCAAGCCAAAATTGGCATTTTGCGTTCGAGTTCGGCTCCAACCTACGTGGTTCGGCATTACAGGTGGAGGGGGAAAAGTAGGTTTTGGCATTAGCATTGCCGTCTTTGAACGAACCCCGGGGTTGTGTTCTTTTATACCGTTGCGTTCAAAGATAGAGCAAGTACACCCACTATTTTGATGGTCACCGCAATCAAACCAACTACAAAAAACAAACAAGAAAAATAATTTTAAGACAATACACATTTGGTCATTAGTTACTATTAGTAACTGTGATTGTGGTGACCATCAAAATAGTGGGTGTACTTGCTCTAGCTTTGAACGCAACCATATAAAAGAACACAACCTTGAACTGATTGTCAAAATTGTCAAACTTCAAAGAAAATTAGGCACTAGCTGACGTCACACACATACCCTCACTTCCGTTGGGGGGACAAACAAAGCATTTGAAAGGTCTTTTATTAAGGCGTTAGCTTGTCACCAATGACATAGCGTGACTTTCGATAGGGGGACAAATATGTCATTGCGGTTATGTGTGTGAAGTCAGCTAGCACTGAAAGTTCATAGAATTATCCGCGTGTGGCTAAATTCACCAAAATGTTGCACCGCCATGGATTTTGTGATAACGATTCACTAATGCCAATGCCAAATCACAGCTCGCCAAACCCTGTTTAATTTAACAACACTGCTTTTTCAATTATTCTACCACGGTGCCAACACCAGCTGAATTCAGCCACACGTGGTATATGGTTCCCTGATGAGAGTACGTAGGTCAGAGCCACTGCACTTTCCACAAAATTTGCTTATTGTTGTCAAAAGCTGTTTGAAGAATGCCTAGGTATTTCGAATTATATTTAATGAACATCCACGGTTGTAAAACTAGTTTCTGAGTGAGCAGTTTGATTATGCGAAAGATTTTATTGTAATTGACAGGACTTGTTTTGTAGGGCTTGAAAAAGTAACAATTAAAGTTACGAAACTTTGCCAGGAGAAAGACTGTTTTAATTCCTAACCAAACTTTCCTATACTCAAGAATCAATCTAATTATGTATCAAGGACACGAAACCTCATCAAGGACTTTGATGTCTATTATAGAAACAGACCAATCGCATCCTAGACGTAACAGACCTACAGATTATAGCCTCGGACTAACCCAACAAACTCCACTATAGACATTGGAATAACCAGAAACCTAGAACCGCCAGAACCCTATTGGAAGCAACATCCGATCACTTTCCAGTCTGGTTCCAAATCGACCAACACAAACAACAGCCCCCAAACCATTCGAAACTACAAGGATGCTGACTGGAAAGCTTACAAAAACACAATTGACCAGGGCATTACAATTAACAACAGAATCGTAACGACAAACGAAGTGGACCAAGATATCCGAAGCCTCGTAAATATCATCACGATGGCCAAAGAACAATACATTTTGAAGCTAACCATTAATAACAAAGAAAAGTTCCCCAAACACATATAAACGGAACAATCTAAAGGCAAGAGCCCAAAGAACCAGGGACCATTTCGATCGAATTGAATATCTGGAACAATCATTAATGACGTCACATCTGAACGAGGAGTGGAATAAGAGAATGCCAGCATCCCACGATGAGGGCAACATATGGAAACATATAAAAGGCTACAGGAACAGAAGTAGCTCATAAAACATTCCCCCACTACGGGTAACCGACGCAACAGGACAAATAAACACAATTACGGACACACAAGGAAAAACCGAGGCGTTTGCAAGTCAATTAATCAAAACAAGTAAACTCATAGAACAACTATCAGATGACAAGTCTTCCACAAGTTCTGGAATTTCGTGGACAGAGCCCCGGAAAATGCAAATGACATACTGACCAGCCCAAGAGAGATCGCTAGACTTATCTCTAAATCAAAACCCTACAAGGCCGAAGGCAACGACGGCATTGTTCCAAAAGATTGCAAGTTCCTACCAAGGAAAGCCTTTGTACAGTTAACATACATCTACAATGTGGGCATAAAACTCCAGTACTTCCCCCAAGCCAAAACCATCATGTTCACCTAGCGAGGCAAGGACCAAAACAAACCAGAAAACTACAGACCCATTTCGCTACTGAACTTCTTTGGGAAAGTACTAGAGCGGATCCTGAACAAACGGATAACCAAGCACCTATGGAAAACAACCAACTAATCATCGACGAGCAATTTGGATTCAGACGGAACAGGACGACTGAATTACAGCTCGCAAGACTAATAGACCACGCTATGGATGCCAATAACAAAAATCACACCACAACCCTGAAGAAGGCATATGACACTGTCTGGAGAAAGGCCCTCATCTACAAAATGATTAACCTAGGAATCAACCCAGCGATAGTCCGAATCACGGAGAGCTACCTTAGAAGCAGAAGATTCAGCGTGAACATCAGAAACGTGAAATTTGACACAAAATAAATCACAGAGGGCCTACCCCAAGGCAGTGTCATATTCCCCACCCTCTTCATTATCTACACAAACGACATACCGAATACCTACCAATCTTGTCCTGTATATGTGTACACCAACTTGAAACAAAGCCGAATCTCGGCCCTGAAAGCCGAACAGCATGTCAGGGCAATAGACGCCAACTGCACTAAGTGGAAACTTAAACTAAATCAACCACAAAAGACGACCAGACCAGAACTACGTCACAATCAACAACAACCAGATCAACCCGAACAACGACCTTGGGAGTTAAACTAGACAGAAAACTCCTCTTCAAATGGGTGTGCTCAAGGGCAAGACTGGCAGGTGCAATGGTGCCATCTCCCCCTTCATCTCGACAGCATCCAGACTGACTGCCGAAACAAAAATCAAGTTATACCAGGCATATGTTAAACCAATAATAAGTTATGCCTACCCAGTATGGAGCTCGGCATCCCGATCAGCAAAAGCCCCGCTGTGGAATACCGAGGCAAAAATGCTCAGGACGACAATGAGCATAATATGGGACCAGTACGTACCCAATGACAGGGTATACAGGAGGGCCAACATCCGGCCCCTCAAAGACGACCTCCTCAACAGGTCAAGGAAATTTTTCACACAGACGACCAGATATCACCAGGAACATCGGGACATACACCAGAGACACCATGTCATACCGACAAACTCGTCGGGTGATCTATGAAGAGATGCTACAGAATTAAGATCGAAGGAACCCTCGGACCCTCTACCACTGTGGAAAGGACCAGGAAGCCACCAGGGACAACACACCACAAAGTAGTCCAGACTGGACAACCCTGTAGTTGAGAATAGCAACCAAATAGATCCAAACGGATTAAAAGGGGCCAATGACCACTTTATCACATCAATAATTATCAAGCAGTCTAGGCAGAGCAAAATACAGGAAAATAGAAGATCCTATACTTATCTACCTAAAATTGCCTTTAAGTAAACAAAAAACTTATATGAAAGATAAATAATGAGATTTGAGATTTCAAAGATAAAACAAATAAAGTGGCCACTTTATGTTGAGTTTACGGTAAGGATCAGACAATGCCTATATTGGTTGCATCAATCAAGAGTAAATTTAGCAACACCGGTTCATTGGCTAACTAAATCTGTACCATGTATTATACCAGATTAAGAAATTATACATAATAGACATGCGTGCTAACGAGTTCCTACATCCCATCTTCCGCGTTTTTTTTTTATTACTATTATAATTATTATAGATGTATTATTATTGTTTTTCTAGAAGTTCATTATTCAACCATATATTGCATTGTCTTAATGCTAAAGTTCATTATCTCCGTTAAAAATTTTCAATATAACATATGCGCATATCTTATCTTAACAGTTAGTACTGAATAGAATAGGAACAATGCGAAAAGTTTAATCGTTCTCTCTCGTCAGCTCTGAAGGTGCAAGCGCCGCCAGTAGCTATACACCGGGTTCGCGTCTTTCTAACAGTACCTGTAAAAATATTGGCATGGTTAGCGAAAAGTTATTCGCGAGTGCGGTGCGACATTTCGAAATGTTCGGTGTAGTGTGATTGATGGGAAAAATTATGATTTAGTTTTAAGTGTTCTGCCAGTATTTTGGGACTTACAAGATTGTTTTTATGGAGGTTCGGTAAGTTTTCAAATCTTAAATTTTTCTCAAGAAACAATGTTTATTATCCAGATTTTGTAGAATAGGTTCCTATACATCAAAATATCCATAATTATTTATTTCAAAGTTAAAAAATTGTGTTATAGAATAAGAAATAAGAACCCTTGTCCAATTATTCATAGGAAATTTTGACCTAAGTCCCTAAGTATTATGTATAAACGGAAGGGTGTGATTATTTGTTTTTTTTTATGACTGAAATTTCAATATATTTTCAATTTTTTCTTGTAGATTGTATATATTGTAGATTGTGTGGGAGTCTTTTAGGCTTTCCAGCCGCTATAGGCTTTTAGATATACCTTTGCAGATATTTTGTACGTGACTCTACATCTTAAATTGTCTCTAGGAAGCGTCGACCTCTGCCGAAGGAATCTATTTTTCTGGGTTTCAGTTGGCCAACTTTTCTGGTGACAGTGTTGCCCCCTCAAGGAATTTGAGCCTCTTGCAGAATCGGGTTGGACATTCGCAGAACATGTGCTCTGCGGTCTCTATTGCGTCTGAGCAGAATCTGCAGAAATCGTCTTCTGCCCAGCCCATTAACCTTAAGTGGTATTACACCAGGATCCTTATTCTTGAAACAGGGGAGTTCCCAGGAGAACGAGTGTTTCGTCTTTGTTGGGTATATTATCATTTCCATATAATTGAGAAAGACAGAACACTCATTCTCCTTGGAACGCTGCTCCCCTATTTCAAGAATAAGGACCCAGGCAGTATCCTGTGAGTACAGCTCCCTGAGGGAACAAATTTTTCATCTCTATTATTCTCGTTTACTTTCAAATTACGTTGACAAAAGGACACAATATTCATTTTATCAGAGAGCTCTACTCCCTGAGACGAGAATTGGGCCCCTGGGTCCTTATTCTTGAAACAGGGAAGCAGCTATCCTAAGAGAACGAGCGTTTCATCTTTGCTGCTTTTATTATCATTTTCATATAATTGAGGAAAACAGAACAATCGTTCTCTTGGGAACGCTGCTCCCCTGTTTCATGAATGAAGACCCTTTGGTCTAGGAGCTGTTCAGCTCTTTTTGCTGAAAGGGTGATAAACCTTTTTGACTGTCTGAATCCCGGAATGGGCCTCCAATATGATGACAGTTAGTTTTTCTCCCATTTATTGAGTTCTTCCATGATGTGGCTTTCCATAAGGCCACAATAAGGCTCTGGTCCATGGTATGGTGTTGAGGTCCCTTCTTTTGCGAGTCCATGTGCTTCTTCGTTTCCTTCTATGCCTCGATGACCAGGCAGCCAAATCAGCGTTACCTGGTTGTGTGTCGCTAGTGTTTTTAGGGTCTCTCCCTTAAAGCTTTTAAGGCAGCTTGGCTATTTGATAGTATAAAGATGTGTTTTCCTTTGAGGCTTTGGTTGAGACACTTTCTTTATTCTCCCATGATTGGCGCTCGTTTATTACCACTGCGAATGAGATTTCTAAGTCCAATCTGACCATCATGTGGTCGTTTGGTTTGCTGGCATTATGCAGTTTTATTATTTCAAAGATGCAGATTTTCCCTCAGATCACCAGGCTTGAACGTGTCTGTTTGGAATAGCCTGTGAGCGCTGATTATTGCCTCCTTTTTCACACATAGGTGAATTGGAGTCATGTTAAGCAGCGTCTCTAGGGTTGCGGTGGGGCAGGTCGACATTGCTCCCGTTATTCCTATAGGCATATCAGCCTTTGAACCTTATTTAGCTTGATCTGAGCGGTGACTTGCTGAGTTTTGGGCCACCATACCAATGAGGCGTATATGATCATGGGCTTCATTATAGTTTGGTGAATCCAGAATACCATCTTTGGCTTTAGCCCCGATGTTTTACCAACAGTTTTCGGCATGAGCTGATGGCTGATATAGCTTTAGAACATGTTTTCTCTAACTGTTTGTTCCAAGTGAGTGTTTGGTCCAGAGTGACCCCAATTAGGCTTCATTCTTCTTGTGAATGGGACAAGAATTGTTTTGCTTGGGTTTAGGGATAATCCCTTGCCTTCGCTCCAATTTTCAACTATGTTTAGAGCACTTTACATTCGACTTGTTATTACGCCTTATATGTTTGCCCTTGATTATAATGGCCAGGTTATTTGCATAGCCTATGACCGGGTATCCAGCACTACTCAGTTTGGTAAGAATTTTGTCCATCACTACTATCCATAAGAGTGGAAAAGGAACACCCCCTAGAAGACATTTTCTAACCAGGCAGTTGTAAAGCACTTGTTGTAGATTCACCAGGCTGACAGGCAAATTGCTATAGTTTTTTCTTCACAGCAATCACAGCTCCTGCAATTTTTGAGGAATTTAGCTCAAATTTGGAAAACAGGTTACGCAATGGGAGCTTGATGATTGCACATGTCATACGATTGCCAGAATCTACAAAGGGTGATACTTTTTCATGGATCATGCTCCCTTTTTTGCACCTGAATTTTTGTGTGGTACGCCGCTGGTAGATTCTAAAAAACAAATTATTGTTTCTACCTTATTTACAAACTTTTCGTTCTCTTGTAGTTTTTTCGAATCACCTAAGGGTTGGTGATTCGAAAAAACCGAGAAAAAACAATGTTCTGTTATTAGCTAGTTTTGACGAAAAAGCTCAGTAACCAAATTTAATAACCGGGAAACATCAATAAGGGCTAGATTCCATCGATGGCCCCCAAGATCTACTGCCAGGCTGACCGCCCCCACGATGAAGAACTTACATAACCTCAAACTCTCAAACCAAAACAAAGCCTCCTGTCCAACCAAACCGAGCCCCAACTTTAGATACCCCCCATTTTATCTGACGACATGGCGCCCCACGTTGGGCGCCATGTCGGAATATATTTTGTTTCTGGCAAATGTTTGATATGTGCTCCCATTGCGTAACCTATATTCCAAATTTGAGCTAAATCCCTCAAAAATCGCAGCAGCTATAAAGAAAAAACCAAAAAAATTAAATATTGAAATTTCACCACCCGGTAGATCGGTAACCAAGTGTTTGCGAACCTATAGTTTAGTAGTACCGTTTGTACATGATATTTAGCAACACCCATAGTATATTATGCTTAAAAGTTTGCCTACTAACACTAAAACATTGCTAAAATTACTCATGATGACCAGTGGATGAACAAGAAAATTCCTATAAGTTGATAAATTTAAAATCCATACAAAAATTAAATGCTTGTTATCAAAATTACAAAACCGCAATGAATGACCAAATGAGTAATTTTGCATACAGCTGCATAATGATTCAGAAAATTGTCCAGTATTAGATCATCGTGGAATAGTTTTGTGCTTTTGCATTATTGCAGGTAAAACGCAATTTTTTTTAATTGTTTTCGCTACCATACTCTCTTATCATTATTGCACTTTAGTAAATTACCAATAAATAAATGCAATGTTTGAAGTTTATTTAACCTTAATAATGGTAATTTGTGTTAGGATAATATTAAACAGTTAGTTCACGAGTTTTTTTTCTGTTTAAGTCAAGGTTTTCATATCTTGGTAGACATTATGTTAATTTTGTAGGCACAAAAATTCATGCTTAGACTATTGTTGAGTACCTACCTATTCTAGAAAAGTACCCACCATTTATCCTTTAGAGAAGCTAAGCTCTATTGAAGATGAGTACCTATATGTTTTGGATATCTATATACCAAATTCTATTTTTGGATTATTAATCTGGCGCCATTTGATTCGGCCTACAAGAATTGGTCGGCAAACGTGACACTTTAAAATCACTTCAACAAAGATTTACTATAGCAACGTGCCACTAGACGCGCCTTTTAACTTAATTTGGCGTGGGAGATTCTCTGAAATATGAAACTAATCTCAATCTGGTTTATAAACAACGACTTACCTGAATATAAGGTAATGCTAATCGCCAAAGAAACTGTTTTTGAACTTGAATGGCCAACAAATATTACTTAATCTACCTCAGAAAGTCAAAGTACAAGACAGAGGAAAACATCAGTTGAAGCACTAAATCCCGTTCTCCTTTTTTTCACATTTGTGGTTCTGACGAAAAGAACCATTTTGAAAGAAGAAATTTTTCAATATATAGAAATGATAACAGAAACAACAGAAGATAATGAGACTATGAAGGTTTTATGAAGAAACTGAAAAAAGGAAAGCAAAAGGCAGCATTTATAAATGAGGGAATCATGGAAGCAAAATAAAACTTAACAAAGATGAGATTTCCCAGGTCCAAAAAGGCATTGGTAGATCTAGGTAATTGGGGCCTAAAGCCTTGAGAAACCAGGCTACAAAAACTTCAGGTGTATAAATGTCTAGCAGAAGACAATCTTTGTATCTGTAGGTTTGGGAAGGTGGTATGTCACAGTACTTAGGCCACAGTAGTCCCATTGGGCGGTTCCACATAACTACTTAGAACCCAAAGGTCTTAGTGATGATACGTCTATACACTTGTTCATAGGCAATACATGATGCTTTCTGTATTTTCTTAGTGATATAAGACTTCCAAGTTAGCAATCGAGTGTCACTCCCAACACAGGACAAATATGGCCATTTGATGATGATAAAGATTATATGAAACTTGAGAGTTGATTTGTCACAGGATATTTGCCTGCACCAGTTTGTTATTTTGAATGACGGTCTTTTTGAAAGACCATAGCTGAATTACAAATTATATCCTTGTTTCAAGAAACCACTCATTCTTGTTATCGTCGAAATATTTAGGTTCCATTAACATTTCGTTAGCCATTACTTATATTGAATAGCTACCCAGTTAAACGGTCTCTTTCATTCCTAATTTTCTCGTATTTCAAAGCAGTACTAATTGGGTTCATTAGTTGAGTGTTTTTTTTAGTAGTTGATTAGTGGTCGTGCTTCTGGGCAAAGTACCCTTGTGTTTTTAAACTTTAAAGAAAAATCATGTGTCGTAGACGCCGGATTGTGTGAGTTCATCAAAGATATTATTAACTTACGAGTTTAACGATAAAATTCACAAATGGTCTAAGACCCTGTTTCAGGTATTTCAGCAAAGCTCATATTTTCTCTAGACATCTCATGAATGTTTGTAGTAAAGTTCTATAGAAGTTGTGGTGCTAGGCTTTATGTTAAGAACCACTTTTATGACTATTGTATTATTGGCAGATGACCCATGTAGCTTTATTCGATTACCGAATATATGAACAAAAAGATAATGTTAACAACCACAGATTAAAGTCTTTGTTATCTTCTGTGGCTAAACAAACCAATTCTAGAAGATATTATTCTTCCACATTCCGGACATTCATAATTTTCGCCTGGAATATTCGGACGCGGCTTATCTGGAGTGTCTTCTCTGAATGTAGCAACAACTCTCCTACATTCGTAACGGTCCTGCGCAAGATCTCAATTACCTTGAATTAATAGATTTCAGATTGTTGTGGAAGACATTCTTAAAACGCTTCAATTGACCACCCTGTTTGCGTCGGACTTCCGCAAGCTCGCCATAGAGGACACATTTGAGTAGACGATTTTCGGGCATGCGAGCCACCTGAGACGGCCTTGTCCAACAATGTCTGAGATGCTTTTACACTTAGCTTTCTGATGTATTTCTATGTTTGATATTTTATGAAACTATTGTATATGCATAATCTGACGTAGCTGTCTCTGTTGAAGATCTTCTAGAGCTGTGTCTTCTGTATGGCACCCAGGTATCACATCTATATGTTAATGCTGGAATAACTAGCGCTCTACACACAGCGACCTTAGTGGATATAGCAAGGTCAAAAACTCTGTTTCTAAGTCTCCAAAAAGCTGCAATGGAGCTATTAATACGATGTTGGATTGCCTCATTGATGTTTCCTTTGTTGTTTACTATGCTACCAAGATAGTTAGTGATCTACGTTTTCCAACGCGTTTCCTTGAAGCGAGTTTCACTAAGTGCAACCAGATCTATATGTTTAGGCGTTCCAACTCTAGAGCAATAATGGCCGTCCTATTCTTTCTGGTCGGTTTGATGTGTCGGAATCTAAAAGAGTGCGAATGTTCCATGCAGCACAAGTAAATGTTTCTTGCGTCTGACGTTGTTTGAGCAGACACTCCCTTCCAGAGATCCGAGTGAGGAGGTATTTTGACTCCGGATGATTTTGTTCCGCTAAAACAATCCATCTTTTTGTTAGCTGCGTGTGTATATAGCTAAAACTAGTACACCGCTATCCCAGCTTTGGTTGGAATGAAGGGCCTTGCCCATTGCACAGATGATCTTGTTACGTTCAAATTTTGCGTTAATACGTAACTGAAGATTTCGAAAAAATTCACTAATTAATTCAGGTATTTGTGAGGGTATTTAGAAAGCTTTATACCTGAGGATCAATATTTTTCAGTGATTGATAGGTTTCTCATTGGATTTTACTAGTTTTCTGCCTTTTTAATTGAATGCGAAACACCCACATATTGTGTTGAACAATGGTATATTTTTCAAGGCAATACTGAGTTAATTCTTTGTATTCAAATGACAGGGTAGTAAAGGATAATAAAGCCCTACTATTAGGATCAAAATCTATATTATTCAGCTTACGGAAGTTGTCTAACAGACCCTAACTGTTGATGAAAATGTTTGTTTAATAAATATCAATTGGCAACACTTACGAGTCTCGTATTTTCCATTTTTAAAAATTCTGCAACATCACACATCACTTTCACAGCCTTTAAATCGCCTTTTCACCCTTATTTCCACTATTATTTACATTTTCCGGGTTATTTATTTCGCCGAATAAGTGTGGTTATGGGACACTTGTTGATCCGTTTCAGGCAGCGCTGTTGCTGAGGTTTCTTGACCACTGTGGGTAATAGACTCACTGTAGTTGCTACCACTGAACGAGTGGTCATTTTGATAGTTTTTGTACTAAAGACTGAGTAGATGATGATTATTAATTAATTAATTAATTAGTGTTAGGGGAGAAAATTAGATAACAACTTTGAGTTTTGTTGGTCATCAATGTGGTTTGGGTTGTTCGTTTCAAGCTGATTGTCTCCTTTTCCTGGTCAAGACCGGAAATCTGGCACCAGAGGGCATCTTGAAAAAAAATAGAATTCTGGGAAATTTTTCATATGAGCTCACCTAATAAATTGCCAAAAATAAGGTCGTTCTCTTTAAATTCGCACGTTGAGCAAGCAACAAGTAGTTGACAGATTTTACCAGCGGTCCTCTTGCTACATTCCTTGGAACATCCACCTTTTGTGGGATTTTAGAGCCGTTGGGAACTCAAGTGGTTGCTGGCTTAATTGGTTTTGGGGTGAAAACTTGGATTTGGTCATAAGTCTTCGTATTTGTAAGCCAACCACTCAGAATTTTCTGGAAACGAAATCTACGCCATTTTGTCGGTTTGTCGTGTGAGCAGAGAGCACGTTTTGTTCAACTAAAAGCCCGATTTGTAACCAGGATTTTTAGATTTTGCTTTACCATTGGGTTCTTCCTTATTGATGGTTTGCTGGTCTCGAACTTGGAGTGTCAGAGTACACATACCACTGGACTTGGAACCGAAAGTTACCCTATTTAAGAAGGGAAGTCAAAAAAAGCTGATGGGTCTGTTATCAGGGCTGTGAGGCTGTCATGACACAGTTATAGAAATGGATGTTTAGACTGCAGACAGGACCACAAGGGGGTGATGTACCCGTTGATTTATTAAAGTTTCTCAATATTTTTTTTTATTTATTATTAATGGTATTTCTTATATTTAACTTGGTACATTTCCAAGTCTGTTTTACTGCCTTCATTATTACAATGGGTGTACTGCACCAATGATTTTTAATTGACTATACTTAAGGTGACGCCCCGGTATACTAGGGTATAAGCGTGCACAGGTTTTAGTTATTATTATATATTAATTTTTTTATTCCTTAATTGTTCTCTCTTACTCTCATTGGGGTAAGGTGGTCAAACATTTGTCTTCTATTGGCTTTTGGAATTGAAAAGGATATAGGTACATCAGGTGGGAACATCTTGGAGGAATTTTGGAGATCGGGGACTTTCTGGTTTAAATCCGCGGATTTTATTTTGTAAACCAGTGGCGCCCTATAAAGCTATAACTATATAATGAACCTACTCTCCTTTGTTGCGCTGGCCACATTCCTTAAGGGTGTCTTACTGTACCTAGGCCTATTAGGGTTTATTTATTCAAATTTAGTTTTCAAACAGTTTAAGGGTTAATTTTTGCGCAACAATCTGCGACGATGAGCTCTTCATTAAGTCATTTAACTAAGTACTACGAAACTACTCTTTCTTGGAATAATTTTTATACCTATAATGTTGAAAAATCTAATCCCTGGTTTATCTTCAATAATAAAAAAGGTACACATTAATTCTACACTGAAACGAAGTAATTTTCTTAATCTCTGTTAATTTTACGGAAATGTCAATGAACTTTTCTAATCTTGCTGGGTACTTAAAACATTCGGAACGCAATGGCTCACATACCTAATTTAGACAATTATGAATCTTGGCCAAAATAAATTTAACAATCATGTTCTTTTCCAGACAAATCACTAAAGCTTTGGACAGTGAAACAGTCCAAAAGCTGAAACGAGAGGGAAACAAGACTTTAACAAGCCTAACCGAAAGAAGCCAATGGCTTGCTAGCAGTCAGGACGTTAAAAGAAGCACGTCGCTTGCTTGCGACTCTTTTAACGCAGTGGAAAGAGTTACAAAGCGAATGGAGCAACTAAAGGTGGAGAGAATGGAGAGACTGAAGGAGCTGGCAAGGTATAGGACTTTACAGGAGGAGGCAGAAGAGGTAAGAATTCAATTTATAAATAAAATATAGTCCATCGACAGATTAAACTATATTTCCATATAAGGCACTTATAAAATTGCTATTTCCGTTAACGTATCTCATATCAACTACTTGTATAAATTCTTGATATTTACTGGATGTCGCGTAAGATGTTTACACGTTCGCGCATGCAAAAAAGAAGACTGATTGGCCCCCTTTTAAGGCTGATTGTCGTTTTAATCTTGTTTCACTAATTCCTCCTATTTGTTTTTGTTGCATATGGTTGACGATTTCCTTATAGAGTTATGAGGGGTACGAATCGATGGCATATTTTACTAACACAATGTTCTATCAATAAAAATTAACTGTAGTGGAAAAAAAGTGTCACTGTGGACCTGATAAATCTAATCAGATGTCAGTCTATAAAAGATTTTTCTGATGGCAGCCTATCAATTTTCCAAGAATGAATATAAATTACTATTGTTGTTGCAATTCTAAATATACAAATAATATGCTATCAGTTCTTGGTAAATATCAATACAACAACTTAATTGTCTTGTAAATTAGTTTGTTATAGTTATTGATGTGATCTCCATATCGTAGCATATTACAGTGAAGTTTTTTTGAGTTTGTTGGGGCCAAATCTCATATTGTCCTGGCAAATTGAGTAAGTAGGTAAATAGGCGATTTCCAATATAAGAAACGCGGTAGTAATGTCAATTATAATTTTTCAAACTGAGCGCTTCACGCCAATATCTCGTGTATCTTCGACTAAAATAATCATATTTTAGGTAAAATAATGATTTTACATAATTACATACATTAAACGATGTCGGGTGCACGTTTTTGACCCCGTGATGCTAGAGGTTGGCTGATTTCATTTCACGTTTGGATTTATTATTAATAATATAATAATAATAGGTGGAATGGTTTTATTATTGTGAGAACATTGAAATAATTAAATTGGACGGTTTATTTCCGTAGTACTTATGTAATTAGGTAAATTTTTAATGGCTTTTACATCAAAAAATTGAGTTTGATACTTCCGCTCTCTAATATTAGTACCTAATTTACAAGAACTATGTTATTCAGATGTCCAATACTCTATATGTTTCCAGCTTGAATAATTTTTGTTTAAATTTTGTCTGAGTCCTGCCTGGTTAAGACCTAAGTGTGAAATCCTGAAACTTCAAAAATCAAAAATGAGAGTTATTTCTTCAACTGGATCTGTCAAAAACTTTGTGATATCTTCATCGACCACACTATCTGTATGTTGACTCTTTTTGACTAAGAAAAGGATTGTTCATTATTTTCTTTTCATTTATTATTCATTTGCCTGCTGTCTATTCACTTTTAGTACTATAGTTTACTTGTACCCTCCTCCTACATCAATTTGTGGCTATTGTTTCTTTGTACTCCGAGATTAATATCATAGTATGGACTTGCTCTTCTTCTAAGAAAAGTCAATTTTGTTTTTGTTGCTGACAAGTTCTTGGAGAAAAGCTCATCGCCTGATGATGAAGATTGTAAGTAGAATTCATCTTGAACTTCAAAACCATCCTGCTGACAGGGGCGCCGGGTTTCAGAAAACCTCGTCGGTGCTGATGTTCACGCACCGGCATTTATGAGGGGGGTGGACAGCCCGCTCGTGGCGAAAAAACTTCTCCAGAAGCCACGCCCAAAAACGTTTACCAGCATTCTTTAATTTACATTCGGACGAGTGTCTAAGAAGGGAATGGTAATATATTTCAAACAACGTAGTTCACACCTTTCCATATTCGTTTTCCAGCTGCGGGAACTAGTGTTGCTTGGTGCTTGCTAAGTTTTTTGCGGTTTCTGCTAAAATTGGAAAAAAAGGACGGCTATAAGGGTAAAGAGAAAAGAGTTTTCACAGCTATCAGAACAATACCCAATTCCCACTTTTACCACGTAAAAGCCCCCCCTCCAGCATAGCCATCATACCACTACCCACCAACTGCAAACCCCCTTCCGTGAAGCTCCTACCCTGAGGAGGCACTTTTTACACACCTCTACTGTAAACCGTTTTCCGTAAAGCCCTCCATTAATCTATTTTCAAAAGGCTCCTACCCTGAGATGGCACTTTTTTATATCCCTCCACTTTCTTGAAAACTAAATAATATTTAACCAATTCTTCCATTTGTATTCGTCAATTTTGTGATTGGCCCGAGTCAAATCCCCAAAATTTCAGATCAAAGGCGCCGCCGATCTAGAGATTTTCCCACGGTATCGGAAAACTTCCTGGGCTCAAGTGACCCCAGCTATCAGACTAGCAGATTCACAAGCAAAATATTTATTATTGCAATAAAATTAATGCACCTGTTTATGACCAATACCCACCTCACAGCTATCAGAGGAATACCCACCTCCACTACGTCAAAAAGCTTCTACTCTGAAGAGGTACCTCTTTCCATATCCCTTCAATTTCTTGAAAACTAAAGAATATTTCAACAATTCCTGCATTTGTATTCGTCAATAGTGTTCTAAACTCCATGAGATTGATTTTATTGCAATAATAACATTTTGCTTGTGAATCTGGTGGACCACTTACGTAGTAGAGGTGGGTATTGGTCTGATAGCCGGGGGCACTTGAGCCTGGGAAGTTTTTCGATACCGTGGGAAAATCTCTAGATCGGCGGCGCTTTTGATCTGAAATTTTGGGGATTTGACCCGGGCCAATCACAAAATTGACGAATACAAATGGAAGAATTGGTTAAATATTCTTTAGTTTTCAAGAAAGTGAAGGGATATAATAAAGTGCCATCTCAGGGTAAGAGCCTTTTGAAAATAGATTAATAGAGGGCTTTACGAAAGAGGGTTTACAGTGCAGGTGGGTAAAAAGTGCCTCCTCAGGGTATGAGCTTCACGGAGGGGGTACAGTGGAGGTGGGTAGTGGTATTATGGCTGTGCTGGAGGGGGGTTTTTACGTGGTAGAGGTGGGTATTGAGCTGTGAAAACACTCTACTGTAAAGTGTGGAAAACTATCCTGCAGATATTCTTTTCCAAGCAGCATGTACCGAAAATCTGCGGTTTACGCTGTTCTCCATAAAAGATTTCTGATTTTCTTCATCTTCTTCTTCTACTAAACAAAGTACCACCATGTTCTGATATCAACTGCCAGTACTGGATTTACTGTGCTGATTTTACTGTCATTTGCCGTTCCAATTTCAATAGCGTACTCTTGTGGTCATTCAGTACTGAATCGACTGAATCCAGTGTACTGAAAATAATATCGGAACGGCGTCCAGTAAATTCAGTACCTACTGACAAAGTTGATATCGGAACATAACCTATATAAGGCTATGGTCCAAATATAACTTAACGTTAATCATTAGCTCTGTTCCAACAGACATGAGAACCGTTCCATAACCAATAATTTCCAGTTGCCCACCTATTTTTCAATAAGTTGAACGTTTTTCCTAATTGACAAATGGATTGATCGACTGGAAATTACCGTTCTAGAAAGGTTTTCATCTCTGTTGGAACAGAGCTAAAGTAACCGAATCGGTCAACAGATGTTTACTAAAAATTCCGGTTACTTTGGGGAATGCAAATATGGAAATAAAACATAATTGACAGAAGTTACAGATAAAACCATGATAAAACCAACAGAACCGACATCCGATGGCCGGTAACTATTTTGACATTTGGTTAACCATCAGATTTCAGGAACCCGAGGTACAAAATTAACCAGTTTTCCAGGAACTAGAGAGGATTATCAGTTTTTATGTCTATGCTCATGGGTGCTTCGCACCCACTGTTTACGTCTCGTAGGTGCTCGAGCCCCCGAGCACCCACGTAGTTGGCGCCCCTGCCTGCTGAGATTATCACTGATGTGTAGTCAACACAGGCATTTTCGTCTGATTACGTCTTAATTGCGTAGTCCTAAAGAAACTTTATAGTATCATGGGAATAAGCATTCAAATCAAGGAAAAATCATGTTTCAGCTAAGCTCTAGAGACAGATTATAGGTGCCTGCAACTGAATTTGAATATTTAAGGAAGTTAAGTGAAATATACCCAACATTGTTTCTATTTCAGCTTAATCAATGGACAAAGAAAACAGGAGAAGAAACAATTAACAATTTAACTTTACTTCTGAGAGCTTCAGGAGATTCTACGAGTGTTAAAGGGGTGGCCAACAACTTTGACGAGTTTTTTTTCAAAGCTTGGGTAAGGAATTTGAACTTTTTATTTAAATAAGTATGCCTACCTACAAGAATAACTAAGTACCTATTAAGCCTTTTTGTAAACAAATAATTAATGGGTGTTATTTTCAAAATATGGCGGTCACGAGAAGGCTTAGCTGGTTACTCCAGCTATTGTAAGTACAGTTATTATTATAAACAAAAAGTGAACTCTAGAAAACATAATGTAGGTACTGATATTAGCTTCAATAACTTACTTTATTATTGGTACATGATTATGGTTTTGAAGCCATACAAATTTTTTTTATAAAATCACCTTGAGTTTTGCCCACCGGTTGATAGCAAAAATTTGTCATGGTTCTATTTAAAAACGAGTATTGAAATTAGCAACAATTTACCTTACGCTGCGGCAACAGATATAGGTAAACTAAAATAAATAATATTATTGTTCATGAACATTTTTTGTAAGTATGAGAAAATAGATGAGCATCGGAGAAGAGATCTGGGTCACTATAGTTTTATTCAACTTTATAATAATGACAACCATGCCTTTTCGACTTCTACAATCATATATAGAAAACAACATTCTAATAGTAAGCATACGCGCTACCGGAGAAACCACGTGCCACTAACCCCGCTTTTTCAACAAGTTTACCGTCACTATCTTCCTTTTTGCGAAAAATCCATTTCGAATTGATCACATTGACACCTTTTGGACATGGAACAATTTTCCAAGTCTCATTCTCACTCAAGAAACTAGTCAACTATGAAAAAGTCAATATGGGCTATAAACATCTTTGACCCATATAAGTCAACAGGCATAGATGGGATCTATCCCATAATGTTACAGAACGTAACTGAACTCGCAAAAAAGATACTAACATTCTAAGAAGTAACCTAGCCTTTGACTATATACCAAAGGCCTGGAGGCGCATTAGGGTATCGTTCAAACCAAAACCTGGAATAACAGGACAGGATGCGGCGAAGTTCCTATAAGGGCGGGTATTATAAAACTGCTTTGACAGTTAACTTGAAGTTAACTTTATGAATTACATGTAATTCCAGAAGTTAACTTTGAGTTAACTCTCAAAGTAGTTTTATAATACCCGCCCTTAGACCCATTAGTCTTACATCATTTGAGCTTAAGACACTGGAAAAACTTGTGAATAGGCACATTAGGGACGGTATTTTGGAAAACAGACCACTACACCCAGACCAATATGTGTCATGTTATGCTTGAGTCTTTATGTAAAGAAAATACTAAATAATAATCCTTTCCAGGTATATATTTAACTATTATGTCATATGCTTGTAATCTTAATCTTAATATAATCTTTGTAGTCTTAATGGGGTTTCATTCAAGGGTTTTCGAAAAATATTTTCCAGTGGCTTATGATCAAGGCCTGGATTCCGAACCCACGATTCGATAGTATCGTCCATATAAAATAGATAGACGATACTATCGAATCGTGGGTTCGGAATCCGGGCCCACAGTTTCAACAACTATTGATTTGCCATAAACGTAATGGTAAAATTTTTCACACCCAAAAGTAATAGCCAAAAGTTCTTTTTCAATTTGAGCATTTGAGCCCATGATCTCTGACTATCCAATAGGGCTTTGGACGCATAAGCCACTGGCCTAGTCCCAAGCTACTACTATCAACACAGTTATGGGTTTTTTAATGTCAAAATAAGGTAAAACTGTGGTTTTTGTTAACATATGCTTAATTTCTTCAAATTCCTTTGTGTGTTTATCTTGCCAAACAAATTCAATATCATTTTTCGAAAGTATTTTTAGATTACTGGTCAAGTTCGAAAGATTTGGAAGAAACTTAGAGACATATGTGACCATACCCAAAAAAGTTTGCAAATCTTTTTTACATTTAGGAAATTCCATACTTTGTATAGCTTTAATTAATCTTAATGATCGGGTTTCAATCCATCCTTACTAAAAATATGGCCTACATACCTTACTTCATCTAAACCAAATTTGCACTTATTTCCATTGAATCTCACATTTGCAGTTTTTGCCCTTTCCAACACTTTTGTTAGTCTGTCTTTATGCATAGCTGGATCTGAGCCCCAGACTATAATATCGTCAATAAAAACTTCTACTCCATCAAAAATATTTTTAAAACACCTATGGAAGACCTCTGGTGCTGACGACAGTCCATATGGCACTCTCTGATAGCAATATCGTCCCCATTTTCCTGCATTGAAGGTGGTTAATAACTGGCTTTCTTCATGAAGTTTAATATGATAAAATCCTTTGTTACCATCAAGCACAGAAAAAATATTTGTACCTGGCATTCTGCTTGCGATTTCTTCAAATGTAGGCAGTTGAAAACGTTCTCTAACTATTTCTCTGTTGACATCCTGGGGATCCAGACAAATTCTAAGAGAATTATTTGGCTTTTTCACTACTACCATAGAACTGATCCACTCTGTTGATCCTGTAACTTTCTTTATTATACCCATGCGCTCCATTCTATCTAACTCAATTTTCACATTTTCTTCAATATTAATGGGTATTTTTCTGGATGCCTCTGCAACTAGTACAGCGTTTTCCTTCAATTTTATTTTGTACATGTGCTCCAGTTCATCTATAGGTACCTACCATGAAACAAACCATCATAAGTTTTTTATCAACTTCGCCATTTTTCCCACTTTCTTGATCGTGACTCTCCTGGTCATTTACTTCATGTAGGTACTTTCTTGTATATTCCACACATTTTGGCGAAGTTCCATAACGCCTGCAGCTTGTGCATTGTTTTCTGTAAGCCGGACATCTATTTGGCATATAAAATTTACCACATTTATTACATGGGTGACTGCTGGCCACTATGTATTTGATTTTGAGGCCTGTTTTCATACCCACTTGTACTAGGTCTTTCATTCTGCATAGGATTGTACCTATTTCTGTGAAAAATTCGAGGCATTATTGTAAAATCTTTTATTGCTCACAGCTTGTACCATGGCCTAAGTCGCCTGTGATTCAATGTGAAAATGCTTGGTTTGCATTTCTGCCATTTTGATAGCCTGGCATATTTCTATACAACTTTTAAGTGTTAGCTGGCGTTCTTTGAGGAGCCTTTCTCTTAATTTTGAGTATAGCACTCCACAAACAATCCTATCCCTGACAAGACTATCTTTAAATATGATCAAGTCGCAATCTTTTGCTAACTTTTTTAAGTCAGTAACAAACTGATCGACAGTCTCTCCTTGTTTTTGTACTCTACAGTTGAAAATGTGCCTGAGTACATGCTTATCGGACAGGGATGTCAACAGAAACAGCGCTTCACCAGCTGGTCATAGCAACAAGTTAAGTGGATAGAGAAGGGCTAAACATTAGTCTCAACCGAGGTCCCAACAAATCCACCATCGTGGTATTTATATCCGAAGGCATAAAATTCAAGACCTGGAGCCTCTTAGATTAAGTGGTGAAAATATACAGATTTCGAGTGAGGTCAAGTAAATACTTGGGGGTAACAGGTAACACTGGACTCAAAACTTACCTGGAATCAACATCTGGAGAACACCACCAAAAAAGTGGTAACTCATGATAGCCAGACGCTTGCATGGAAAATTATGAGGCTTAGGACCGAACATGCTGTATTGGACATACAACATGATGGTCAAACCTGTCTTGACATACGCCTCCCTGGTGTGGTGGCCGAAGACATTGCGGGGAAATACCATACGCCAACTTAGCAAAGTGCAAAGACTGGCCTGCTCAGGAATAACGGGTTAATGCGATTCACGCCAGTAGCAGCCATGGAGACTCTCCTAGACTTCCCATCTCTACACATAGTGATACAGGGTGAGGCAAGGATGAGAGCATCCAGACTGCAGCCGACAACCGCCTCCAACAAAAGGACGGGATACATGGCAATCGTAGAACTCGTGGGGGAAAAGATTTTCAACATGAGGACCGACTACATGCCAAGACGATGCTGTCTGATGTGAGCTCCTCAAACCGAACTGAATGGGAACATGGCATACCGGAGAACAAAAAACAAGACCAGACATGGTACACAGACGGGTCGAAGACCGCGTCTAGTACCGGAGCAGGGGTATACTCCGCCAACTGTAGCGATCACTATGTAATGTGAAAAGATTCCTCTGTTTTTCAAGCAGAGGTATACGTTATACTCCAATGCGCAGCGGAGAACAACAGGATAGGATCTGATAGTTAAGCGGTACTGAAAGCCCTTTCGAGCCACACAGTGTATCAAGACTAGTATGGGAATACCAGGAAGAACTTAGGGCCCTGGCGAACCGGAATAAGGTAAAATTTATCTGGGCGCTAGGACACAGAGAAGAATCAAAGGCAATGGAAAAGCTGATGAACTCTCAAAGACAGGGATCAAAGACAAAACTTATCGGGCCAGAACCGGCTCTAGGGATACCAAAAAGTATGACCAGAAGCCAGATCAAAGACTGGATTCGTAAAGAACATCGGCAACACTGGACAACTTCCAGGCAGAATCATGCAGCAAAAGGGCCGCAGAACTGCTACAAATGAGCAGGAACCGACTGAGAACCATAACGCGACTCTTGACTGGCCACACACCAGTAAAGGTCCACCTGAACAGGATGAACCTGTACGACGGAGACCTTAATTGCAGACTCTACAAAAGGAACTCAAGACAGCCAGACACATCCTGGTTTACTGTGAGGCACTGGATCGCAAGACACAGCATTTTCAGGCAACCAAACGTAGACCCGGAAACAATAATGAAACACCACCGTGTGAAAGACCTGTAGACCTCGTACAAGACACAAAAATACTGAAGTAGTTGGAATAAACCACACAGGCTAACTTCAATGATAAGCCTTCTCAGGCTTCAGTACTGCATGGAGACAATAAGTCGAACAGGCCTGGAACACGGGGAAAAAAGAAAGCTAACTGAACTCAATCGGCAATGAGCTTCCTCTACGTAAAAGCAGACACATCAAACACTAATGTAATAACCCAATAAATGACAACAATCAGCAAAGTCCTAGTAATATCAGCTACGTAATCAAGACTCAAGACAACTTAAAAAAAAACTTGTTTGGCTAACAAGTACCTTTTAACACGCACTATATTGTAGCGCCACGCATCTGTTCATCTATACAAGTCAAGTATAAAATAAAGGCCTCAACGATAACTTACCTCTAGAAAGTTTAAAATTTATCTGTATTTTATAGTACTATATTTCAAAAGGCAATTGCCGGTATGTTATAATACATACCATAACAACACAGCTTAATCAGGCCTTCCAATATTAAACGGAATTTATGAATGGACTTAGTACTAACATACCGATAAAGTACTCCCTACGCTTCACCTTTTATTACTTTCAGACATAAATGCACCTGACAAAAGGGGTATTATTCAACTTGAACGAAACAAGATGGAGCACACGCGTGTATTTTGCAACAATTTTATGATCTAATAAAACTTTGAATTTACTGAGTTGGTATTGTAGTGAATTTTACGATTCTAATAGTACTGTATGTGGGTAGTATAGGTACTTTGACCGTAGCAAATACATAATCAGGACTTTAACTAGTTATATTATTGGATTAAATTATTATATTTTTCAGAAACAAATTGAAAAATCCAACGATTTGACCGAAGAATGTAAAAATATCAAAGACTCTAAAGGACAGCAGCTCAAAGAAGCGTGCGAAAAGCTGGCTACACAAATGAAGGCCTTCAGGGAACGTCTGGAAGAAACCAGAGAACGGATAGAAGACAGTTCAAGATGTTTTCTGCTATTGGAAAGTTGTCATGACATTTTAGATGACGATAGTGCTGAACAGGAAGAGTTTTTTAAGTTAGCTGAGAGGAGTGCCAACGATAAATTGTTGCAGCTGTGTAAAGTAAGTTTTTTCTTTGTTTATCAATATGTTTTCAGGCGTCACTAATCCAGAAATAAGGGACAAGAATTTGTCTCTCTGATCCCATCAGTCTCTTGAGCTAGTTCTGTATCTTTTTCCGCTTATATTTAATTCATCTTACAAGAATGGAGTTCCATTCCAAATTGATAAAATTCATGAATCTCTATTACCTCACAAAAAATCTCTTGTTTCTGCTATTATTATTGCCAATTTCAGGACAGCAAACCAGCCAACTCTGAACCAAAACAACACGATCTCCCGCCCGACAAACCTTTGGATCCTCCATATTCCAGCTCAGAATTCAGCGCTTCTAGTACCCCGCAAAAATCGCCGAGTACTCAAATTAGAAGGCGATCTGTAAGCTCTATGGCTTACATCTACCATTGCAGGTAATAGTTTGTAAATTCTTCTGGAACAAATTATATAATATTTTTATAATGAAGCCATCATGCTGCTGGTGAGATGTGCAATTGCTGCGAGAGCGACACCGAGAACTCAGTTTCATATAAGCTGAAAAAAAGGTACATACAAATGCAGAATAATTGCAACTGTCAAGGCCTGTCCAAGGAGTTGGAAAGGAAAAATAGCGGAACTCTAGGAGGTGAACATTATATAAACACACTCAAACATCATTTATTAAAAAAAATTATGTCCTAGGTATTAAAGAAGAGCGCGAAAGTGTTGAAAACCTCCTAGAAAAAATCGAGAACCTAGACAACTGCCAACGCTGTGATAGTGGTCTGTCTACTGCTGATAATTCCGTTGGCGAAGATAGTTCGAATTCTTATACAAACTCCAAAAAGAAATTGCAAAGATTGTGTTCATGTCAGTATTACAAGGAAAGTTGTACTTTATGTAGTGGAGGAAGCTCCAGTGGTGGTAGTAATCAAGATAATATGGAAAACCAACAGGATAGTATTATTGAATATAATAGGAGGTAAGAATTAAATTTGTTGTAAGTAAAATTATTCTGTTATTGTTTTCAGTAACAGTAGCGATGATATTGAAGAAGATCAATACTTAGAAGAAAGAAGAAAAATCCCTCCAGTTTCTGCCAATAACCATCTTTACTGCCATGCTTCTACGCTTGACTTACCTTTGGATGCTGTTTATAATAATATGGATCCTAAAACACAAAAGTAAGATTCAATTCTTCTCAGGAAGACAAGTGATTTTGATTACTTACTTTATTTTAGGACTTTAACATACATTATAAAAGAAATGATCGAAACCGAAAGGGACTATGTAAAATCTTTGGACTACGTTATAGTCAATTACGTACCTGAACTACAACGTGAAGATATACCTCAAGCTCTAAGAGGCCAAAGAAATACAGTGTTTGGTAACGTGGAAAAAATCTTTGAATTTCACAGTCACCATTTTCTGGGTGAATTAGAAGAGTGCGAAAACAATCCCTTGCAAGTGGGACAAATATTTCTCAAATACGACAAACGGTTTTATTTGTATGCTTTATACAATAAAAATAAGCCCAAGTCGGATTCCTTGATGTCCGAATATGGATCAATATTTTTCAAGGTGAGTGTTTTTCTGCTCCCCATAGAAAATTTCATTATAAACATTTGATGTATTCTCCAGAGTAAACAAATGGAACTTGGTGATAAAATGGATCTGGCGAGCTATTTGCTAAAGCCTGTCCAAAGAATGGGAAAATACGCTTTGCTACTACAACAAATGATGAAGGCCTGTCCACAACCTCTAATCAGTTCTTCTGAAAGAACCATACAAGAAGTTGATGATCTTAGACAGGCTGAAGAAATGGTTCGTTTCCAGCTAAGACATGGAAACGATTTGTTGGCCATGGATAGTATCAGAGAGTGTGATGTAAGTAGGAATTGTAAATCAATAAGCACAAGCTTGGCTCTTGTTGAGCCTAGCTCTATTTATCATTTATGAAAATATAATAAATATTGTTTTTGTTTAAGGTCAATTTGAAAGAACAAGGCCGACTACTGCGACAAAACGAATTTCTAGTTTGGGAGGGCAGAAGTGGCAAAAAATCCTTGAGGCAAGTGTTCCTATTCGAAGAACTTATACTGTTTAGTAAGGCTAGGCGATTTCCAGACCGTAAGGTAATTCAATTGACCATAATATCAATAATATCATACTTACCAGCTTTATTTTCTTAGAATCTTGACCTTTACATTTACAAAAACAGTATAAAAATGACTGACATAGGACTAACAGCTCGGATAGGAGAAACCCCGACCAAATTCGAAATATGGTTCCGCAAAAGGAAGCCGAATGATACTTTTACATTGCAGTCAATGTCTGAAGACGTGAAAAAAGCTTGGACCGAGGAACTGTCGCAATTATTATGGAAGCAGGCAATAAGGAACAGAGGTAAGCAGGGGCGCCCACAGGGAGGGTCAGGGGGGGTCACTCGACCCCCCCTGGAAATTCCTTAAATTTTAATTATAAGTATCTAAAGTCAGATTTCCTGAGGATGAGCTGTCCTTAGCAGCGGCTGACCTGTCAAATGCACGGTCAGTCGCTGTGCCCCTCCACCAACGACAAAGTTGTTGGAGGGGAAAAATCTACTCAACTAATTTGATGCATACTACTAATAACCAATATTAATTATTTTTAGCTGTTCGTATGGCAGAAATGTCTTCAATGGGTATCGGAAACAAGCCATGTTTGGACATCAGACCCAGCGTTGACCAAATTAATGATAGATCTATCAGCATTGCACAACTCAGCAAGAGTAAGTACAATATTTGGTATATTTTTTTTTATAAAGATCAATTATATTTCATTCAAAAATGCCTAATTGCATGTCTGGCTTGGGACTTCTAGATAGATGATTGATTATTTGGTTGTTGACACTCGCCTTTACCCAATGTATTGTATTTTGAAGATCCCAAGGCAATATTATTTTTCTGTAATTTGCGATGTCCAAGAAGTCGAGATGCATATATTTTGAGATGCAAGTGATAAAGCTGCTGTTTGTTATTATATTTTTACCCTTGAAAAAGTAAAGTTGGTTTCATTTGTTGCCTCAAAATACAATTTTGCTCCTTTGAATAAAATTTCAACAATTCCCAGAACGGAGTTGCAAGGAGCAGTTCTGGAAAAATGATCACAAATGAAACTAGGTATCGCATTTCCAAAATATTTTATTGGACTGACTCGAGGATTATTTTAAGCTGGTTGAAATCTAAAAATGGTAGATTAAAATCATATGAAGCCCACAGAATACAAGAAATTTTACAATTTACTGACACGAGCAACTGAAATTGGGTTCCATCAGCTATGAATCCTGCAGATTTAGCAACTAAAGATATTAAAGAGCAAGAGGTATCAAGAAATTCTCCTTGGTTTCATGGTCCAGTTTTTCTTAAGCAACCCGTAAATGTTTGGCCGAAAGAAGATTTTATTGAAATAATTGATAAAGAAATTATTGTCACGATGACACAGATGAAGATTTGTTCACCAGATGCTAAAAGATTTTCAAAATGGTATATAGACTCCTAAGAGCATCTGCATGGATTTTAAGATTTATACACAACATAAAAAATAAAAAAGAAGGTAGACGAAAAGGCGAACTTGAAGTTGATGAAATTGAACACGTAGAAAAATTATGGATAAAAAAAAATTCAAAGCCAGTGTTTTGAATAATGATACTATTACCACCGCCACCTGATTATGATGGTTGGGTAAGGGAGACTTTGTTTTAACACTGGTAGAGGCCTTTTTGTACTGCGGGACTTTGTTTAAAGTCCCATTGAAAATCTACGTAACTTTGAAAGGATACTCTTTGGTAATCTGATAAGATTGCCTCTTCCAGTGCGGTTTCTTGCTACCTGAGCTGTACGCAGTTAGTTGTGGTTGATGGGTGATGGCCCACGCCCGTATCTTGTCTGGCTGCGGTAACGTTCTAGCTTGAATTGGCAATAAAGCGTGATACTGAGGAGGACAACGACGATGATGAGAGCGGGACAGATCATGCTGGCTTCTACCCATATGGTTGTTGGGTTGGTTGTCTGCTGGATCGGAATGAGGTCAATCATGGTGTGAAGTTCTTGTAGCTCTAGATCGGTAGTAATGAATTCATGACCTTTAAATTCTTTGAGTAGTTTTGGTATCTGGATTTCGAGTTGGTCTTCAGGGGGGTTGAACTTAGATACTGTTAGCTGCGTCGTATTAACGGCGGTCAGCTGTTCGTTATGTGCGGAAGTAAAGTTCTGCCCTCTATTTGTGCATAACAGTTACTTTCTAATGGTAGTAAGCCACACCCTTGCAGATACTGGATAGTGCGGATTTCGTAGTTCTTGGAAGTACGGTTACCGGCTAAGCATTGGATTATAGTCTTTAATGGATAACATTCTTTGGGCTAACTGAGACTATAAGCCCATCGGTTAACTCCGTCGGCTTGGTAGAAAGTTGCGGTTGGGAGTGTCGGAATCTTCTTTTGGTATAGACTGGATACGGTTTTGGTATCACCTCGAAATAATGCCATGTTACAGGATATAATGGGAAGATGTTGGATCGGTTTTAAGGGAATGCAGATTTGGAAGTTTTTTCCTCTACAGTTAGTTAGTTCGTGATCTTTCATTTCGTAGAACGACATAGCATCGTCATTTGAAACAGCTAGGAGAGGAAAGGAAGGTTTTCTACCTTAAGCATATTTTGCTAGTTTCTTTTCAAGTCTCTGGGCGACTTGTTGTAACTCCTGGGTTACTAAGGGTCATTTCTCTCAGGGTTTGTGTGTTTCCTTTTAGCATCAGGTCTCTCGTGGGATTCAGCCTGTAATGTTATGTTAGGGTCTGTCAAGTCAGTTAAGTTAGTCGTGTCATTTTGGTAAGAGGTTTCAATTTCATTGAACAACTTACTTGAATTTTTACTAGTTATTTTAAATTGGTGCTTTCTGAGGTTTTATTGGGTGAGCTTACAACTTCATGGGGGTCACGAGCGGTTTCGACTTGAATAAGATTTTCAAGTTGACGCGTTTGATCCTCAACTTGGTGGGAATTAGAAGTAGTTGGTGACTTTGAAACAACGGGGGATCCAGAAAGAATGGCTGAAATAACGGGTGAACTTGACTGGTTTGGCAACGCTAGGGTTGCATTATTTTGAAGAGCTGGAGGATGCGACACGTCAAAATCGGAGTTTTCACTTTTCCAATCGTCTTCCTCATTGGTCAGATTGCGGTATTCCAGGATATGAAGTTTTAATCTTCTCTATTAGGTTCGTGTGAATTTTAATTTTTTTTCTCTTGCCAATTTCTTGTATTATTGAATTAACGGCACTTGGTAATTCCAGGATTCTGTATGGGCCTTTCTATTTCATCTGTAATTTCCTTGACCGGTGCAGTTCGGGTGCTACATTTTTCATAAGTACCATATCTCCTAACTCGAAGTCATGTTTCTTAGCTTTCAGCAGGTGTTTTTGTTGTTGATATTCAGCAGTTAGTCGGAGTTTTTCCTGTACTGTTTCATCGGAAATTTGAAGTCTTTTAATCAGTTCTGCTGCTTAGTTATCAATAACGTCATAACAGTTTCTGGTTGATTTAAGAAAGTCTTCGCATGGAATTAATATATTTCTTCCGTGCAGCAAAAAGTATGGTGTCTCTCCAGTGGAACTATGGATCATATTTCTATATGCCATCGTCACGTAGGGGAGCCAGGTATTCCAATCTTTTTGGTCATGGCCTATGAAATGAGAAAGAATGTCTTTTAATGTTCTATTATAGGTATATACCATTTTTGTTACCACCGGCGCCACCTGATTGTGACGGTTGGGTAAGGGAGACTTTGTTTTAGCACTGGTAAAGGCCTTTTTGTACTGCGGTAGCGTGCCACCAGGGACTTTGTTCAAAGTCCCACGTCCCACTGAAAATCTAGGTTACTTTGAACGGATACTTTTTGGTAATCTGATTAGAACGCCTCTTCCAGTGCGGGTTCTTGCTACCTGAGCTGTACGCAGTTAGTTGGAATGCTAGCTCGCGGGGTTTTCCAAAGGAAATAAAAGAATCAGTTTTTCTTACTAAACTCTAACAATGGTTTATTGAACAAGTGGTTAATCTTGGTAAGGAAATGAATGAAAAGCAAAGAATATACAGTAAGTTATACTGAAATGAAATGAAAGAAATTACATACAGAGCTTTGGCATGATAGGGAGTGAAATTAATTAGCGTCCTGTATAGGGCGTTCCTTGATGGTACAAGTTACATGAGAAATTAAGGATTGAAAGATACAGAAAATAAAGACTAGGTTATAATTCTTAGTGGGTAAAAAGTCACGGGCGTCCTCGACAAGGGAATGACAAAACGGCCTTGTTATTCAGGGTAAGATACATGTTGGAAAAGAGATTTGAGTGGTGAAGCTAACCCAACGGTTTTGTTCTTTACACAGGGGAGAAAATAAATAATAGACAGAAAATAACAATCATGACGAATAAATTAAAATACTTGAAATTGAAACATTACCTAAGGTCTCGGAAAGAGAGTCAGTAGGAAGACGTCAACACTAAACACCAGAACTTCGCTACAGGACTGAATGAATCTAGGAGGCTCCCAGGCCTATTTATATTGGCAGCTTGATGACGCTTTTGGGATTCTTATCGGTCGCAAAACATGCGATTTGTTCATGGAATCAGGAGTTGAGAGTCGTGTTTTAAGACACAGTCATCACACTCTTTTGGAAACCGACTGATAACCCTTGGCTCTTGACATGGTTTCGTCAGAAATTTAGCGACTTTATCTAGCTGGGTAAAAAAACCAATTAATTGTATTACGAAGCAAAAACAAAAAGGATTTTTAGGCCGTTTTGTTACAACACCTATTGAATTAATAAAAAATCAATTGAAGAAAAATTCTAAATTATATAAATTCTTCCCATTTTTAGATGATGCTGAAATTTTAAGAATCGACAGTAGAATCAAGTATGCGGATATAGAATTTGATTCCAAATTTCCTATAATTATACCACCTAAAGATACAAGATATGTTGAGTTGCTTATACAGTACTACAATGAAACTGTTAAGCACATTGGCCAAGAAATAGCTTTCAACAATTTAAAACAAAATTTCTGGATAATACGTGGTAGACAAAGTGTTAAAAATTTTATCCGTGAATATCAATTCTTTAAGGTGAAGAGACCTAAAGTTTTACAGCCAGAAATGGCACCATTACCAGAATGCCGGTTAAAAAATTATTGCAGGGCCATTTAGTCATTGTGGATTGGATGATTTTGGATCATTACAAGTGAAAGTAAAAAGAAGCACAGAAAAAAGATATGGAGCGTTATTCACATGTTTGAATTCAAGAGCTTTTCATATCGAAATAGCAATTTTATTAAGCACAGATTCTACACTGTTGGCCTTAAGAAGATTCATTGCAAGACGAGGAAAACCACTAGAGACTTACTCAGACAATGGGACAAATTTTATTGGGGCTAAAAGGGAAATATCTAGATGAAATCGGCGAAAACAAAATAAAAAGAGAGACGACATTTTCAAATATAAGATGGCATTTTAATCTACCAAGCGCTCCTAGTATGGGAGGAGTTTGGGAAAGAATGGTGAGGTCGGTAAAACAAGTCCTATATTGTATATTAAATGAAAAAAGACCATCTGACGAACTCCTTTAACATATTTTGTTTGGAAGCAGAAAGTATAATAATTTCTCGACCAATAAGCTATGTTTTATCTCATGAAGAAGACTTGAGTGCTCTAACTCCTATGCATTTTTTAATTGAAATTCCATGCTAAGTGTACACCTCCAAAAGTGGATGGTATTGTAGCTCTACTATGCACATCAGAAGCAAGAAATAAATGGAAATTAGCTAGAGTGACAAACATATTTCCTGCAAATTAGAAACGTAGAAGTTAAAACCGCTATTTCTTCACTTGTACGGCCTGTAAATGCATTACTTTGGTTGGAAGTGGAAGAATGTAGCAGATAGAAGAGTTCCCTGTATTTTATCTTCAGTTGTCACGAATATTCGTTTTCAAGAAAGTGTAATTTTTATTTGTTAGCAGCTAAAGCGCTTATAAATTGAAGCAGTAACACGTATTCCTTACTAGATATGCATGTATGTAATTATTTTATTAATATTGTAAATATTTTTTTAGATTTGCATTCAGATTTCTGCACTTTGACACGAAAATGGCGCATTAATGCAATGCAAATTTGTAATACCATTAAAAGTAAGTTGATTTTGATTTTTGTCTTGTGTTGTCTTTTGTATTTTTTGAATACATGTAAGGTTTGAGTTTAGAGTTACTTGCCACAACATTGCGTTAATCCGTCATACAACAAAATGTGGTTATTTCTTATAGGGATGTAACGATTATTGCTGTATACGATTAACATATGGAAACAATAACCCACTAACTAGGAGCTGGTTATAGTTTTCTACAATACAAACTAGAATATCTGGAAGAAGTGCCACTTTAGAGGGCAGTTTGTAGAGTCTTAGTTTGCTTTGATAATATTTTTTTTTTGTTGTTTTTTATTCCCGCATGTTGCATTTAATTATCATCCGTCCCTTTTTTTTTTTCTCTAATCCACAGCAGCACCCCGATTTCGAAACTCGATTGCAGGTTCCACTCCTGAATCGTGCCGTACCATCAAAAGACCCCACTCTGTGATCTCGGTATCCAGCGTTTCGTCCAGTAGCACCAGTTCTGGAGGTTCCGGAGCGCATTCGGCCAGCCAGGGAAATTCGAGTATTGGATTCGAGCCGAATTTCACCGATAGTCCCCAACCTTATCGGTCTGCTACGCTTACCAGCCAGTGTTCTGTTGGTAAATAGTACCTACCTAATTTCTCAGTTTTTTTTTTTTAAACGTGTAATTTTTTCAGAAAGCGGTATAATAGCTGATATATCGGTAGCTTCAGACGAATACGCCGATCAAAACCAAAATGCCACCTCTTAGAGCGCTTACAAAGTTTTTGACTGTTCTAAGTCAGCCTACACCATGTGCCACAATAATATTATACCATTTTCTTTTTCGAATAATTACCTACAGCTACTCTTAAACATTTCATGTAAATATCAAATTATTACATATAATCATATATATTTTAATTTATTTTATTTGCATTGTTAAAGATCTATATTTTCTATTTTTTAAGTATTTTACTACATTATTTTATATTAACGTTTAGCTGTTAAGCATCACTATATTTACTAGTACCTATGAAAAATAACATATAGTATACTATCAATATCAAGATGTACCTAATAATACCCCGCAAGTGCAGCTACCACATTATTTTCATAAATTATTCAAGTATAGGCAAATTTGGCCTTTTTTCTAGTTCAAATAATTTAACTAGCAATATATATTAACTTATACACAAACAAGCCATATTTCAGAAAGTTCAAAACTTTAGAAACAAAGTTGTTATTTGCTGTGCTACGACATAAAACTGCCACAAGGAAGATAGAAAATTAAAAGGCTAAATTTTGAAGCAGCTGTTATCTATTTATGAATTTGATTTTTCAATTAAACTGATCTAATAAAGTCTCTTGTATGATATATTTTGACATTTTATTTTCCATGTAAATGTCTGGTTTTTTGCCAGCATCAAAATTTCCTTGGAACCAATTGAAGCTCAATTATTAATTTGGAAGGAATTTTGTAAGCCAAATAAACCAAAATCTATAGAGGTTGAAAGTTTCAGGAACATATTACCCACAAGAAATGTTTCAAAATAAATCTTACAGACTTGATTACAAGATACAGACATAGATGTTGTCATTAAATAATTATAGTGGAGCTATCTTCTACTAATTACATGGATGTACTAGAACTTAATACAATGTCTTTACAATTTTTCGAGTAGTAAAGAAACTTGGGAAAAATCCTAAATCAATTAACAGTTTTTCATATATTATTATAAACAGATATTACAAACTTTGATTAACGGTTACTATTTTATGAATACTTTGTATGTATAATTTATTTTGTAAGGTTTAAACTTATCAGCCAATAGATTTTGCATGGTAGCTGTTAAATAGGTTAGCTATAATAATAATTATTGCAATATTTGTTTATAATAATCAGACTTTCAGTAAAAATAAACTTTTTATGTAACTTTGATTGTTGTGTTCCGAATGTTTCTGTCCTGTAGTTCGCCTTGCTGCCACAAATTTGCGATACTTAAATATATAGGAAGTGACAAAATTTGTATAATGCATTTTTTTATATAAACGATTGGTATTCATATATATTAATATATAAATATGTACAAAACTAGTCAATGTGTTTTTTCTTTCTATCCATATATGTTTGGCTGTCCCGTCTGTCAAAGTGAGCAATTGTGAACGCACATTTCCATGACACACGTCTAGTTCTAGGTCCTTAATAAACGACAGTCTTGTCACCGTTACCACTGGAATAGCATCATTTCTGCTTCTCTCTCTCCTCACCACCCAAGTTCCACAACATGGCGCAGTCGTTAGGATAAGTTATAAAATTTCAAGAATCCATCGCTCTACTTTTACTGATTTTTTCTCGTGAAATAGCAAGGCAGTGGAAACGTTAAATAAAATAGGGTATGACATGCAAAGTTTAGAAAAAACAAATATTATTTACTCCCATTCTGATAACACTTTGCCAATAATTGGAAGATGTGTCCTAGAATGTCTTGTAAATAACACTAAATCGAATGTTTTTTTTTATGTGGTTGGTCAAAGAGCAAAAGCAATTTTAGGTTTGAAAAGTTGTATAGACTTAAATTTGATAAGGAGAGTTGAGTCAGTTGAGAGTCATGGTCCTCTGACCTCATTAGTGAATAAATATGAATATTTGTTCAGGGGTGTAGGTTGCTTTGATAAAACATATCATATATAGAGTTGAAGGAAAACTATAAGCCAGTAGTTATGCCCCCTAGAATAGTATATTCTTCAACGAGCATAGAATAATAGCCATTATTTGCGAGTAGAAGACTATACTTTCTCTTCGAACTTTTTGAAAAAAAAAAAACATTAGTTTTTGTAAGAAATAATAATCATCAGAACTCTAAACCCGACCTAAATTTTTTTAAATTGAAAGTTTGGTGATCTGACAATAGGCGTCAGTCATGTTTTGTTTGTATTGTCTCATTGCGGCCCGTGTATTCCGAAAATACGGAGAATTTGATTGGTCGACAGGCCGTGGATTCCGGTTTGGAATCCACGGTCCGTGTAGAATTCGTATCATTAATCAATTTAATATCGAGCAAGAATAAATGTATTATTTAATGTTCGAAGAGAAAAGTGCCTTTTCCTCTTGAAAATTAATTAAAGAAAGTTTTAGGCGAACTCGAAAAGAATAATTTCATAGAAAAAACGAATGAAAGCTCTGAATGGTTGAATCCAGTAGGAGTTATAAGAAAAAAGGATGATTCTTTGAGACTGTTTAGACCCCAAGGGTATTGATACTCAACTAAAAAAAAAATATTATTGGCATATTCCCATTATTGAGGAATTGTCGATATTTTTCTACTCTTGATGCAACGCAGGGTTTCTCAATGATACCCTTGGACAAAGATTCTTCGGAATTATGTACATTTAGTGTGGGAAACATAGGGAAATATCGTTATTTGCGCATGCCATTCGGTCTATCTTGTGCCCCAGAAATTTTTCAACAGAAAATGACACAAATCTTCTCAGACATCGAGGGCTGTGGAGTCTATTTTGATGATTTGCTTTGTTATTCTCCTAATATCGAATCTCATTGTAAGGTTTTGGAGAAGGTGTTTGAAACAGCTAAAAAACATAATGTTCGATTTCTCGATTTAATAAAAGTAAATGTAGATTCATGCTAACAAAAGTAACATACTTGAGACACTAGGGCTGGAACTTTGTAACGAATAGAGCTCGTTATCTCTATCGCTATGACGCTTGCTGTTTTTTTCTCTCCTGTCCAAATCAATAGAGAGGAGACGTCAATAGAGATAGAGAAAATATCTCTACTTCGTTACAGATTCCCAGCCCAGATTTCCTATAATAGTATGACACCTGATGACAGTAAGATTGAAGCTATAAAAAATATGCCTAGGCCAAGAGACATGTTGGGTGTTCAAAGATTTTTGGTTTTGGTCACCTATTTGTGGCGTTTTGTGGAAAATTTGTCAGAAAAAACAGCCCCTTTGAGGTCTCTCTTGAAAAAGGATGTAAACTTTGTTTGGGAAGCAATTCATGAACAAACTTTGGAATTGAAAGAAATACTGTGTCAGGCACCTTGTCTTGAATTTTTTGACCCTAAAAAACAGGTAACAATAACAGTAGATGCCTCAAAGGATGGCATGGGAGCTTCTCTGCTGCAGGATTGTAGTGCTTCTGCGCACGCATCTAGGGCTTTAACAGATACACAAAAGGGTTACTCATAGATAGTAAAACAATGCTTGGCAGTGTGGTTTGGGTGTGAGCGCTTCTATAAGTTTGTCTTTGGCTTGAATGACTTCACTGTTGAGACAAATCACTCTCCATTAATTCAAATTTTCAAAAAGCCTATCAGTTCTTGTCCACCAAGGTTGGTTGCAATGAATGATTCTTCAACTGCGCAAATTTAACTTTACTCTAGTATATAAACCAGGAAAAAAAATAGTAATAGCTGATACACTTAGTAGGGCCTATGAAGAGAAACATTTCAACGAAAACCTTGATCTGGAAATTGAGGCTCAGATTTATTTGGTCTCTGATTGTTTAAATGCAACGGATGAAAAGGTTCATGAGCTGATTAGACAAACAAATTTGGATGCAGACTTGCAAAAATTAAAATCATATATTTTGCATGGTTGGCCTGGTAAACTGCAAAATGTCGCAGAAAATATAAGAGTCTATTACAAGATTAGATCTGAACTCTCCTATGTAAGCAATTTGCTATATTTGCTATATATGCATAATAGTTCATAAAGAGGCAAGACAAGATATTCTGGGTAAGCTTCATTCTATCTCACATTTAGGCGTAAAAAAATGTTTAGAAAAGGCAAATTTATCATTCTATTGGCCGTTTATGTATCAACAAACACAGGACATGGTGTTTTCCTGCGAAACATGTTAAGTTCACAGTAAAAATAATCAGTCTGAGCCATTGATCCCTCATGATATCCCTAAAGTACCATGGCAGAAGGTCGCGTGTGATATATTTCATTTATTTGGTCAATTATTCCTACTTGTTACAGATTATTATTCAAAATTTGTAGAGGTTAGTAACTTAAGTGGGGATTTTACTTTCAAAAAATGTAATTTTGATTTAAAATCCATCTTTGCAAGATATGAAATACCAAAGTCAGTTTTTTTCTGATGGAGGACCTGAGTTCGTAAGTCAATTTTTAAAGTTCTCAAAAACATGGTAATTTTTTCATGTTATCTCATCGACAGGTATCCTCAGTCCAACGGTCAAGTCGAAAGACGAATGAAAACATTAAAAAACATACTCAAAAAGTGCAAATACAATTCTGGCATTACTTGACCTCATGAACACTCCTTTGGATGGAGAATCATCACCATCAAACTTATTAATGGGTAGACCATTACATGATCTTTTGCCTAAACCAATTATCGAGCTGAGCTCGTGTTCAAATGGTAAATATAGTAGACACCTAGACCAGACCTATAGCTGAAAGTAGACAGAAATCGTATTTTGATAGAAAGGGAGTAAAAATGTTGTCAGAATTGAATGTAAATAACGAAATTTTATATAAAAAGGACACAAGTAATTTTAAAAAAAGTAGGCATTCGTTCTTATATGATTCGCTCTGAGAAGGGTTCAACATTAATTAGAAACCGTAAATTTCTGAAAAAATTTAAAAAATCAACCTTTTGTAACAAAAATGTTGAGCCTTCTACAAGTGATTTTGAGTTTGTAAAAAGTAACGATCTTTTATGTGAAGACTATGTATATTCAGGGTTAGACAATGACAACCTAGTCCAGGACAATGAACTAATATTAACTAATTTTGATGACTTAGAGTCTGTACAGTCATACTTCGACAAGTCATCTAGTTCAACATCTAGTGCTTGTAGTTACGAGTCCACCGACTCTGTAACTAATTGGAATACAGAGAATGAAGCTGGGCTCTCCACAGGGTCCTTATTCTTGAAACAGGGGAGCAGCGTTCTCAGGAGAACGAGTGTTTTGTCTTTGTTCCTTATATTGTCATTTGCATATCATTGAGAAAGACGGAACACTCGTTCTCCTGGGAACACTGCTCCCCTGTTTCAAGATTACGGACCCAGGTGAGAGGTCTAGCGTTTCGAGTGCAATGTCTGGCAATCATTTTTTTGAGAATACAACTTCTCAAACTGTTACTACTAGGTCTGGCAGACAAGTTAGGAACAACCAAAAGTTCAACGATTACCTTAAGTTTGAATAATAAGCTGCTTATGAATGCTTTGGATTTGGTTGTCAGTTGAAAGTTATTGGTAATGTTAATAATATGTGTAGGTAATAACGAACCTGCAAAGTTTGTTTTTAGGGACAAATAGGTAATGTAAATTGATAGTATGGATTAGTACCGAATTTTGTCAAAGTCATTAAAACATTAAATTTCCACTTTTTGTAGGTTTATCCTTCTTGGAGAGCATGTTTTGCTTGAAGAAGTTGATGAAATGAAAGTATCTGAAATCAATACTGGACTGAAATGAAAATCAAATAAGACTTTTCCGGTATGTACAAAAATGAGAATCAGTAGTTTTATTTTTCCTTTTCAATGGGTAATTTGTATTTTGATTATGAGCAAGTGATCGTTGGTTCTAGAAGCAACTTTTAAATTATGCCTGTTTTCATGCTTCATCACCAGTTAAAATAGTGATGAGCGATAAAAATAAACCGACGAGGACGAGACTATTGTATTTAGTCGATTACTATCCCAGCACTGTTAAAATGACTATTTATACAAATATTAATTGCTATAGTGTACAAATGATCTTGTCCATAGCCATTTTACTGTCCAGTCTGTTTTTAAACAGGGTGACTGAAGATGCATATTTTACAGTGTCCCAACTGAGTGGATTCCAATTATAAACTACTCAATTGGACGAAAAATTTCTACGCAAAAGCCTCTGGCACGTGTCTCCTTACAGAGTTTCTTGTTATGATTCCTTAGATGCTGGATATCACTGAACTCAGAACACACTTGACTGGCAATTGGAATGTCCACTAATTATTTTGAATATCTTTACTAGATTCCCACGCATTCGTCTCTCATAAAGTGTAGGAAGGTTCAGCCTCTGCAACCTTTGTTGGTAGGGAAGGTCATGGAAAGCTACAAGAATTTTTGTAGCTCTACGTTGGACTTTTTCAAGTGCTTCAATGTCCTTGACATAATAAGGAATCCATATGGTTTGGGCATACCGCAGCCTGGGTCTTTATGTAATAATCTTTAAATGCCTTGGAAATCAGGTGGATGATAAAGTTTGACTTCTTTATGATGCCATTGATATAGTTCATGTTTGCAATGACAAAAATTCCCAAATTATTTTGTTCAACAACATAGATTACCTGGGTAGACCCAATGACGTAATGCATTTGCCCAGGTGGAGAATTGAACACTTGGAGCCATTTAGTGACATTTGTCCGGTGCTTGTTTACTGTTCAATGGCATCTATATCCCCCTGGAGGCTTCCATTCTGCGTTACACAATTACTATAACAAACAAAAGGTAGGTATCATCAGCAAAATGACGACATATAGGTAATCTGAATAATATACCTTTCTCAAAAATAATTCGTTGTTGAAGGTAGAAAACAATTATTATTTGAAAAAAACACACTATTACCATCATGTAACAGAAAAGTCATATTTATTGCGAACAATAGAACTTTAATAAAATTTTATTAGAACGTAAGGCCTATGCCCTCGAGCTATATGTATCCAGATGTTCCAAAACCAATATTCTTTGGGTAAAGGTGCATATTAGGACGTAAACGCATGAGGAGAAAAATTGCGCAGTCCCAAAACTCTAAAATTTCTCCTGTCCCCAGATACACCACTGCAAAAAGTATTATGTTGATATTACAAACTCCATATTGGTCTTTTGAGGAGAACGCCTTACTTAAGTATGCATTAAAATATCTTGCTCCGGGTCGGTTTGTGGGAAATGTTTTGAAAATTGCCTGTATTTAATCAAATTTTGGCATTTTAATCTGCGGCTTTGGATGTAAAGTCTAATAAAACATCGCAAGGTTTTATAAAAAAATTAAATTGCACTAATAACAGACCATAATTTTTGTGGATGTGACACTCTAATGAGTAAATCTCTCCATTAAAATAGAAATATATAATTGGAAGCTGCAACTGGCAGCAAATATTTAGTTTTTGTGCAAACTTTAAGCTTTGCGAACGCAATTAATTATACTGACGAACGTTTATATGCGAACTCACATATTAATTATAAACGGCTTGTGAAGCCTAGCCACATTAATTAAAGAAACAAGTAGGTACCTACTTTGATGGCTTAATTTGCAGTTTAAGAAGTTTTATTTGATAAGTATATATTTGAATAATATTTAAGACACTAGTTGTTGGTGTCATTTTTAACTTTATAAATTCCTATCTGGCTCGAAGGACCAAAAATGTTTATTTTATTATGTGAAATGTAAAGCCTAATTTTCGGATAAGAACCATACAAAACCAAAATTTGAAGCACCTCAAATTACCTTCTTAAATGCCTGATGATCTCAAAGCTGAAGTCAGGTCAGCTGGCTTTCAATCTCTTTTTGGCTATAGGCTGTTCTCAAGGGAAAATGCGCCGATTTGTTTTGGTTGTGGTTTCAAGAAAAGCTTGAGACTGAATTTTTTTCTAGTTGTGTCCCCCAATGCTCAGTTTTTAGTACAGTTTTTAAAAAATTATACAGTTTCCTTTGTACAGTTTTTGAATAATCATACAGTTTTGTATATTTTCGTATGGTTCTCCATTCGTAGGTCGATCGAGTGTACGCCACTGGTATTTTCCTGTTTCTGACTACCCCCTCAACCTTTCCATGTTAGTATGAATTCAATCCTTGGCCCTCTACTCTTCTTTGTACATATTAGTGACCTGCCAAATGGATTGACGAGTCATAGGTATGTCGTCATTTGTGGATGATACCTTTTGTTTGCTATAATAATAGGCTACTTGCATAAAAAAAATTTATTGCTGATTTCGATAGTCCATGAAAAATAAGCCAACACGTTTTTCTTTTTCTTCTTAGTCAAAAATTGACGGAGATACAACACTATGAAATCTGCCTATGACGTCACTTATCTAGTAGATTAGTGACGTTGCACATGCTCAGTATATCTATGTATACAAAACTTAATATTTGAATAACTTCCGGAATCATCATATTTGGGCGAAATAAAAAAAAAGTAACGATTTTTTCTCGATTTCCTACAGTTTGCAATAAACAATAATCAATTTAATTTTCCATGCAAGTACCCTATTGTGTAACGCAAAATGGAAGCCTCCAGGAAGCCATTGAACAGTGAACAACCACCTGACAAATGCCACTGAATGACTCCAAGTAGTGTTCAATTCTCCACCTTGGCAAAAATAACCCCAGGATGCAATACGTCATTGGGTCTACCCAGGTAATGTGTGTTGCTGAACAAAATGATTTGGAATTTTTGTCATTGAAAACATGAAGTGGGAAAACTATATCAATGGCATCATAAAGAAGTCAAACCTTACATCATCTCCTGATTTCTAAGGCATTTAAAGATTGTTATATAAGACCCAGGCTGGAGTATGCCCAAAGCATATGGATTCCTTATTATGTCAAGTGCTTGAAAAAGTTCAGCGCAGAGCAACAAAAATTCCTCCAGCTCTCCATGACTTTCCATACCAACAAAGGCGGCAGAGACTAAACCTCCCTACACTTTATGAGAGACGAACGCGTGGGGATTTAGTGGAAATATTCAATAGGTATTTTCCCTACAAGTGCGCAAAGTGATAACTTTCTTCGGTTAAGCTTTGAGTGCGGAAAAGACACTTTGCGCAAGTGTTAGGATCGAACAATACTTTTTCTACGAGTGTTTGAAGATCTGCATAACAGCCAGAGCAGCTACCTAATCTTCTCAAATGATTGCAGATGCTCAAAACTGGTATTTTTCGCTCATAGTTCAATGTGTTGTGTTTTCATTTTTTTTTTTTTTTTTCAGTGATCACTGTTTCAGTGACTTTATTTGCAACATTGGTTGTGCCAGCGAGGTTCACTTAAAATTTGAACAAGCTGTTGAGTTTGTTTTTCCTGTCAAATTTTGAGACTCAACATACCAGGATTCCAGGATGATATTTTTTCATGTGACTTTTTAAATTAGTTTTACATAGCTACAAGTACAGCATCTCCCCAAAACATATTATCCATTTTTGCTTGCATTATCATAGATCTCGCTTTGTCCATTGATGCCAGATTATTCTTTCCGCAGCACCATTAAGTTGGGGAGTATATGGAGGAGTATAACTTATAATCCTACTGATAATCCAAAACAATGCGAGTTGGTGCCGTTGGTGGCTGCCTATGCTAATGGCAGGGGCGGATCCAGGATTTTCTCCAGGGGGGCGCAGGTTATGAATTACCAACAATGATTTTATATTATTCTTACTTTTCCTACAAGCCTGCAGAAAAGTTACTTTTCCCCGCGATTTTACTGTTCCGCACGAATTTACTTTCTCGCACGATTTTTTTACTTTTCGCACGATTTTGACTTTTCCGCATGATTTTTACTTATACTCACGATTTTTACTTATACGCACGATTTTCACTTTCAAGGCACAATATTTTAATTCAAGATATAGGTACCTACTTTTGTTTACTTCAAATTAAATTAATATCTATAGGTACCTACTATTTTTCATTCAGAAAACCTAGATCTTACACAGATCTTTCGATCAATTTTTGATAAATAATATAAACAAAAACACTCGTAGGAAAAACATTGTACCTAACTCTTCGGGAAAATGTCTTTTCCACCCTTGACGGCTTGCCCGAACTTCGCTGCGCGTCGTTCATGCAACTGCCGTCGCGTGCGGAAAAGTAGCACTTTTCGCACTTGTTAGTTAAATAACTATTAGGTACATACGTTGTTGAAGAATGTACAGGGTAGTCGAATTTGGACACTTTTGACTTTTGATAGGAAACGTAAATTTCTGAGCCAGATACAAAAAAAAATGAACCACGCACTATGAGGCTCAAATTTCATTACCTATACCTAGGGCCGGTTTCTCAATAGCAGGTCACCCTCGGGTTAATCATAACTTCAAGGTAAACGTAGCAACTGGACACGCTTAAGCCTAGTACTCATAACTGCGAAATTCGCCCTTTTTGACATTGCTTTGACAATTTGACGTTTTATGCGTGTATCAAACGTCAAATTGTCAAAGCAATGCCAAAAAAAAGCGAATTTCGCAGCTATGAGTACTAGGCTTTACACTGGAGCTAAAACCAACCCGGAGGTGACTCCTAAGGGTGACTTGCTATTGAGAAACCGGCCCCTAGATGATGTTTTTCTATTTTGAGCAATACTGTAAAACCTTCATACCTTTTCTATTTATGAAAATAATTGATTTCTGTATAAACTTTCAACTAATTTTTTTTCTCTTTGGTCCCGATTTCGAGAAAGTTTTCACGAAAATCAATTATTTCTATAAACAAAAAAGTTATAAAGCTTTCATCGTATTGCTCAAAATCGAGAAACGCCCACTAGTGACAAAAAGGTTGAACATATCAAAATGCGGTCTGCACCTATTCTTAAAGGTTTTATAAAATTTGATCCTTAGAGTGGATGTATCTTGCTCAGAAATTGGAGTTAATTAAAATTGTGCAAATTGGACCACCCTGTACCCTGTTCATATCAAAAAATGGAAAATAATGAAAATACCTATTCAAAATAAATACAATTCAAAATAAAAATAATAGTTATTTATTATACTTGGGAAAAAAGTACTAGATTTTAGCGCGAGGTGTGGTTTGTCTCCCGACGAAGCGGAGGGATGTGTTGTCTCCCTCCGCTTCGTCGAGCGAGCGCTGAAATCTTACTTTTTTCCCATGTATAATAAATAATACACTATTTTTTTCTATGACGAGAAAATTTCAACATTTTCCATCTATACATTATTCCCTTTGAGAAAAAAATTTGACTGGTTGGTACCTGTTACTTTTTTCCCTCGAGAAAAAAAACTGACTGGTACCTGTTACTTTTTTTCCGTGGGAAAAAAAAATCACTTTTTTCCCATGACATTTTTGCCCCTGTCAACAGGTACAAAAAGTCTACTTTTTTCCCGTCGCAGAAAAAAAAAAAAATTTATCTGATAAAAACAAAACAATAAAACAATGGTGTTAATTTGGAAATATTTTCTATAAAATTTTATTAAAAATTCTTCTATAAAATTTTCCTATACGTTTAAGGTTTTTTTTAAAACGTTTTAAGTTTTTGAGTAGTTTTTCAGGCTTTCAGGAGGGGGGGGGGGCACGCGCACCCTGCGCCCCCCCCCCGGATCCGCCACTGCGGATGGTCACCTGACCTCACATCTGTTTTCGCTGGATTTTTCCTCCCCTCATTCCTCATATGGAAAGTATCAAATTAAAAAAGCTAAAAATTATCTGAATGCCTTTCTTGAAACAAGAATACCATCAGGCCCTTCTTTCTGAATATAATTTCATCCAAAAATCCACAAAACATTGAAAAATCGACTATAAATAAATGCGGTAACTACGCATAACAAAAATGAGTGCGCAAAGAGTTTCCTGCGCACGCAAATGAGAGTGCAAAGTTGAAAAAACCTTTGTTGAAGTAAATGAACACATCCAGCACTCTCTCTGTCATAAACTGTTTTTAATTTTGTCCACATTTCCCTGCTAGATGCACACGATAAAATATGGGTCGAAGGTCCTTCCTCCATCTTAATCACTAGTATTAGTATTTCAAATAGAACAAGAGCAATATTGAAAGAATACATTAAAAATGACTATTTAGCTCGTGTTACATCATAGTGTTGCATCAATTTCATTTCACTTACTTAACTGGTTCCAGAGATAAACTGGTTCTTTTTAGTGATACAGGTAACAGGTAACTAAAATTCTATGATTACCTATTTTCCATTGTAGGTACTCAAGTACAAATTTACAATAATAATAAGTACATTTCTAATAACAGCATTGCAGAACAATTCAATGCGTAAAACGTTACAATATTTTATATTCATTCAGGATAACAACGAGATAAGACGGTGGTTTCTGTTTTCCTTTTTTTGGACAGCTTTTTGCAGAAAGGAACCAACCCACAAAAACAGGATTTCTATTGTAATACCATAATATCGTGTCAAAAGCCATAATCTTATCTGCAAAAAAGATCCAAACCGATTCGTAGATCATAGTACCATCTGGCAACATACGAACCAACCCACCAAGTAACTTTGCCAAGTTAAACTACCTGCAGAAGGGATCCAAGCGGCTTGGCTCCTCTCTGCAAAACGAAAAGTCTGGAATAGAACGCATGAATGGGACGTGATATAAAAACGACCATTACTGTTTTTGTTCTTGAATCGCATATTATTGATGAATATGGATCCTAAAAGCAGATCTGAGAGAATCTTCTATTATCGCAAGCACTTCTTTCCTTTTCTATCAAACTATGGAGGGTTGGTTTCTTTCTGCAAAACTTGACACACTTGATTCCAAATGGGTGTAAGCAGTTTTATGAAAATATCACCGGTACGGATATGATGGACGATCTTGATTGGTTCAGTGGTGCTCCTGATTTTGGAGTGGAACCGTTACTGGATGAATATATTGTATTTTGTTGATTTTATTCCTACCTCAATAAAGTATCTGTAATAAAAATTTGACCAATCTTATTTTGCAGAAAGGAGCCAACCCACAAAAACCTAAATATTGAATGCAAACACTACAAACAGCAATATATTTTAAATTTTATTATTATTTATATTGCATATTCATATTTTTTGCCTACTTATGACATTAGTTGGAATTGCCTTCAATATAAACTGATTTTTTTAATACCGTCAGAACTTTAAGCCTTAATTACTCATTTGCATTTTTTGGGGATGGTCCCTTTCTGCAGAAAGCTGTCCTTTTGAAAAACAGAACTACGAGATTTTTTCTTCACTTTTCAGGCAGGTTAAAAAGTTTGTTCAGTGTTGACAGAACTGCCTCTTTCCAATAGGGAAAATTGGTAAAACTGTCAGTCTATCTTGAAATCGATAGTGTTCGGTATCTGGTTATTGATTTGTGTATAGATCATATTACGATAAATTTATCATTTACGTAACATGTTCCATCTCTTCTTATTTTTTATATAAAGTTCTATTTTTTCCATTTCAGAATCAGCAAAATAATAATTCCAAAAATATCTACAAAGTCCTGAATAATACAAGTGCTGCCATCTATCCATCATGTGCGTAAAATGCAAATATCTTTTATTCATTTACCAGTACTACCATCTAGTACCTGATGGATTTATTTTTCAAAGTATGATTTTAGTTATTTCGCATTTGACAGTCATTTGTATTTTCATTGAAAGTCATTATATTTTTCTCACTTTTAGCAAATGGATATATTTCTGTCTTTCTCTAACTTCTGATTCTGAAATAATAATTTTTGGCTTAATGACCTAACGCCATGTTTAAACTGTGATTGGGTGATTTTTTGAAACTTGTTTTAAGGTCTTTAAAAAAACGGCACATCAGAATTGGCTCAAATTTGGCATGAACATTATTTGATCGATTATCTACAATTCCTTATTTTGGTTTTTCGATATTCAGCCTTTTTTTTTAAAATTCAAAAATCATATTCGCAACCACCAAAACAATTAAATGTGTTGGTGGTTGCATATTTGCATGTTTAACAGGCTTGGATCCGTGAAAAGCATATTTTATTGATAACCACAAAAAACTAAAAAAAGCTAATTGTAGAGATTGTAGATAATATATCAAATAATGTTTATGCCAAAGGATTTTGGAAATTATTGCGGATCCTAAAACGAATTTTGAAGGTGAAAACAGTTCAAGCAATTTTAAGTAGATGGCGCCACGGCAAAAAAGCTACATTGGGAGCATCATAATTGTATATTTGTCTTTCTCTGTCACTAAGTGTTTCAGCGACTAACAGATTTTGTTTTGGACACATAATAAAATATTGAACCCTATGTGTAGAGTGACGCAGTCGTCATTTTCAAAAACTAAATTTAAACATGGCGGCCATTAACGCGGCCTTAACAGTTTTTTATTTTTGACATAACCTTAATTTAAAATATTATACTTTGTAAACAATTAAAATAATTCTAGTGGATTTTTATCTATTCTCTTTTACTCCACGCGGTTTTTCATTGTGATTTCATTGTAAAGTGAATATGATCTTTTGGGTGTACTCGTCTGATTGGTTGAACTGGTTAAAATGCAGTTAAGTATAAAAAACACAGGACCGTTTTCCTGTGGGCTTTGGTTTCTAGAAGGTTCTCTTTCCTCGGCAGAAGTCTGGCAGGCGTGTCCTTTTTATTTTTAATAATTTTTGCTCTTAATTTTTGGATTCTCCCTTATAGATTTTTCATTATATTTTGCTATCAATTCATATTATCATATCATTGTTAAATTTTTACCTGATAAATCTTATCTTATCTATTCTTGAAATATAGATATTATATTTTAATTTTTTAATCTAATTGTTGGCTTCCATTTTGTGTCAGTGTCGATTGGTTGTACCACGTTTATCTGAGGTAAGTCAATTTAGATTTTTGGACTAATAAATAAGGTTCTGCTGCTCTGGTTTTCAGAATCAATTGTTAGTGTGGGAATGTTGGACCATTTGCTCTAAATAGAGTCGGTGAAAACCAAAGGATAACGCACACCTAACATGGGATTTCTGGGCTCTATGGATTTTGCCCATTTTTTGATATGTTGTAGAGGATTTAATTCTGAACAACCTTTAAATGAGACGAAATCTTGTAGGTATTACGGTCTTTGAGATATGAGCCTTGAAAGATGAAATTTTTTGCAAGTTTTTGTGTAGAGAGTATACGAAAAACTGGTGTTTATCAGTCAAAATTTTGACAGGTCGACATATTTTACGTCACTAACAAATGTCAACATAGGCTGAGGCCGGGACCGCACTGGCGCCAACATTGACCCCAGTGCGGTCCCGGCCTTAAATTGATTGACATTAATTTTAAAGTGACGTAAAATATGTCGACCTGTCAAAATTTTGACTGATAAACACCAGTAGCACCAGCATTTCGTATACTCTCCACACAAAAAGTCGCAAAAAAGTTCATCTTTCAACGCTCATATCTCAAAGACCGTAATACATACAAGATTTCGTCCGATTTAAAGGTTGTTCAGAATTAAATCCTCTACAACATATCAAAAAATGGGCAAAATCCATAGAGCCCAAAAATCCCATGTTAGGTGTGCGTTATCCTTTGTGTGTCCATCCCTATCAACTCTTTATTGAATCCAGGCAGAGGCCTGAATAGCCATTTTCTGTTTGACTCCGTCAATTATTATTTCGAATAAAGAATGAAATTTTTTAATAGAAATCCAGACAGATCAAAAATTCAGAAAAAAGTTTTAATTAGAATATCTCAAGAATTTTGACATATTCTGGATTTGATTAATTTCAACCCCAGGCTTCTCTTGTAGTATCTATAGTGGCTACCTGCTACCTTAATTTGAGAGGAAAATTTTGTCTATTTGGGGAAGAATCCAAAGATTTAATTTCTAATTGTTTCACCTTATTTTGTTCATATTTTTGCCTGCCAGAGCTGCTGTCAGGAAAGCAGCATTTTTGCTCTATCATAACGAGCATTTTAATTTATTCTTGTTATTATTTTAATTTCATTATTATCTTACCATTATTCAACTTGCAATAGCTGTTCATATTTGATTCTGTTGGAAGGGAGTGTCTGTACAACAATCGTTTTATATTAAATTTCAATTTCAATTTCCTCTGCAAGACACTCACTTTTTGACAGAATTCAGGGATTTAATATTCCAAATATTGGTGAACCTGATACTGCCTTATTCTTTTCTGGCTACCTACTCGACATAAAGATCACTGTTGGGACTCTGGATCAGCTGGAGTGACGTCACCCCAGCAATCTATCCTCTTCCTGGATACAGGAAACAACACGAAGAGCTCCCGTTCACGAAAGTGAAATCCCAACACCCATTTGATGAGCTCCGGATTGGAAAGGTACATGGTATCAGATTCACCGGAAAAACCAAGCTGTCAACACTAAAATTTTGCAGAAAGTAACATTTACTGTTACTCTATGTTACATATAACATTGTTAAATATCAAATAAAATTATTGTTTGTTGGATTTTGAGTGGTTTCATTTGGACGTGAAGGGACTACACGTTATCTTAATTTTTTGAATTCTACGACCCTAGGTTATCTTTTCTCAATCACCATCGAAGATTTTCTTGGCCGAATTCTGGTCTATTTCTTTAGCTCCTTCATTTTTTAGGCGCCTAGTTAGTACCGAGTCATGGTTTTAGACATTTTGGGACCTCATTTTCTACTTGTACCATTGCTTCATTATTTTTCTCCATATATTCTTTAACAATTTGTAAGCCACCTGGTAATATCCAGAGGTTAATTTTTTGTCAGATTATTTTTCAAAGAAACTATGAGTTGCATACCTACAGATTTTGTTGTCTCATTGATTGATTGATTTGAAAGGGGATCCCTCACAGGCAGTACTATCTTACCTTAGGAGTCAAGAACTTTTGAGAAAGGTGCAGACCTGCTTAGGCCTGACATGCTTTATTCCATACCTGTAGATACTAGATATTCCTATTTCTTCCTACCAAATTTGGCAATAAAGTCGACCATGAAAATATCTGTTTCTGCTATGTAGTAAAATATATAGAAAGTGATTATTTGGTGCTGAAGATGGCACCCATACCTAATGGATCAAATCGTCCTGATCGGCTGCTGGAAGATTTTCAAAAGGACAACATGTGGCAGAAAATAAGTTCGCCAACAAACTTATATAATTCAAATTCTAACTAGAATTATCTAGAATGTTTGTTCCAAAAATACATATTTAGTGGCAGCCGATTGGTTTCACCTGCATCACCTTTGAATTTCAAATTCGGTCCTCTTTTTTTTTTTTCACCTGTCTAGTCGACGTCCCGACGCCGGTCGATCTTTGCCGACCCAGACGTCGCGATGCGCCAATGTTTACCACCGACGGACGTCGGCTTTTCTTCAGTTTGCCGCAACGCGTCTATTGCAAACGGACGCCTAGCGTCACGACGCTCCAAGCTCGAGGGCAGTTTTTACGCGAAGTACCTATAGGTATTAAAATTTTTTTCGTAATAATTGTAATTTATTATTAATTGATATTTTTTTGTGTTTATTACTGACATTAATTTTTTAAAGATATTTTCGTGAAAAATTGACATTTTTGTTATTGAATAAGGGTAAGTGTGAAATTTTCTTTGTGTTTTGCAAAATTTACATTTTATCGACTTTACAATAATTAATTGTAAAGAAAAAAATATGAATTTTTAAAATAAAATAAATAAACTAAAAACTTCTTACTAACAATTTCATGATTTACCTGAATTTGTTCATTTATCAACTCAATTATTTCTATATTTATTATTCAATTAGTAAATATCAAACGATGTTGAAAACGGCCCTAAAAACCTCCATATACATATTTGTATTTCATTAAACTCTTTGTGGAGGGTTAATTTATTAATCTTTATCTTTCTGACGAATAAAACATTAACTTTCAGAAATCAAACGGAAATTCCAAAAAGAAAACAAACCATTTAGTTGTTTGACTGATGAAAATGTCTACCATTTCTCCACAGCCCTTTTATGATATATTATTTATTTGATAATTTTCATTTAGGCTGATTTTTCTCATTCCTAAATAATGGATAGAATTAACCCCAAATCCCCAGGAAACATACTTCATTTATGCTGTAATTTTTTTTAATCAACTCAAAAACTTTTTATCATATTACTACAAATCGAATGGTAATTTGTACCTACTCCATTATTTTTTTTTAGGCTTATTACATTCGAAGTGTCTATATTAAATTAATGATATTGTCCATTCCAAAAGTCAATTACAGCTAATATAGTGAATTTCATTACATTAAGAATAAAGCAATGAATAAATTGAGTAATGGTAATTACTTTGGTGATTAGACAAATTAATTAAATTTTGTTTGTAGCATTTCTGAAAATTCCAATCTTTGAAGTCAAAATTAGAAAGATGCTTTAATTTAATTAAGTTGCTGGTTTCCATCACCATCAGAAAGATACAAAATAACAGAACGTTTAAATTTAAGGGTCGTAAAATAACGTTTTTGGCAAGGAGGTATTTTATTTATTTGGGAAAGGCGGTCATTAGGAAACGTTATATTTACAGGTGAGTATAATAAACAAAATGGTGTTATTGAGTAAATAAGCGAGGATTTCGAAAATAGGTTCGCGGAATTCGTGGAAGTGGGCATAAAAACTTTTAAACTTTTTCAATAAACTATTGAAAATCAGTTAGTCTGCCCTAGATCATGTATGGAAACCTTCTCACTGTATTTAAGTACCGGGTGATTGTCTATATTTTGCACCCACACATATCTCACCCAGTGGCGGAAAAAAGAAAATAAAATTTAAAAAAAAAAAAGAAAACAAAATCATATTTTAAGTTATAAGAATGTTTGGAAAGCTGGAAACCTATAAAAAATTACACTTTTGTCTTTGCCCCAAGAACTTTAATCTCAAACAGTAGATATATCATTAGTGGTTGAGTTGATATATTGTTTTTTGTTCTAATAAATAAATATTCATACAAAATCAATAAGATTATGTACGGGGTGTTTTTTTATGTATTGACTCCCCACCTACAGCCTTTACAGGTAGATGAAAGGTGTAAATACAAAAGTTGTACAGTATTGGGTAAATTAAAATCCATGGTCAAAAACAAAAATTGAATGCCAGAAATGTGAAATATTGCATGCTTTCAGCTTTTTTCAAATAGGATGCGCTATATTTGGTTCTATATTCTTGAAGAACACAATTTCCCGACTCCAAAACTACCTATATAGTTTGTCTATATTTGGTTAAGCCGTCTCCAACATATTTGGTTCTAAAAGTTTTAAAAATACTATCAGAGTAACCAAGTACCTCAAATTTTACCTGCAGCTTTCACCTGTATAGGTAGAATGGTTCACAAAATCAGTAGTACTTAGGATAGTATTTTTACAAATTTTGGAGCCAAATATAGGAAAGATTGCTCAATCAAATATAGATCGGGGCATTGTGCTCTTCAAGAATATAGAATGAAATACAGGGCATCCCATTTGAAAAAAGCTGGAAGCATGCAAAATTTCACATTTCTGACATTCAAATTTTGTTTCTGACCGTGGTTTCTAAAAATTCAGCCAAAACTGTACAACTTCTGTATTTACACCTTCTACCTGTAAAGGTAGGTGGGGTGTCAATATATAAAAAAACACCCTGTACGAATAAGTGGATTATTGCGGAACTTATGGGTGGACCTCTGCGGGACGAGCGCAGCGAGTTCCGCAGCATCTACTCACCAATATACTGTTGAACTGTTCTAATAAGACAGTCACCTGGAACGTGTAGTTTTTGAACTAATGAGAAAAATTCACAACTGAGTGAATCAGGTTAGTATTGTACTTGAACAACATATTGGTGAATAGATGGCTAGGTCCACCCATAAGTTCCGCAACAATTCTTTCGTTTGTACTTAAATAACTTGTTACAATATATTACTAGTTTGGTAAAGTAACATTACTAATTCCTGTTAAAAGGCCAATTGACAAAAAGTGGCTAATTTTACAAATTCTGACTTCATATAATAAGTTATTGTTTAAGTACAAATAAGTGGATTGTTGCGGAGCTTATGGATAGACCTCTGCGGGACGAGCGCAGCGAGTTCTGCAGCCATCTAATAACCAATATACTATTGAACTGTTCAAGTAAGACATTCATAAGACATTCACATATTCTCCTTAGTTCAAAAACTACAAGTTTCAGGTGAGTGTCTGATTAGAATAGTTCAATAGTATATTGGTGAGTAGATGGCTGCGGAACTGGCTGCGCTCGTCCAACAGAAGTCCACCCATAAGTTCCGCAACAATCCACTCGTTTATACTTGAATAACTTAGCACAATATACAGGGTGTCCCACGGTGGATGGCGTATTAGACGTTAATGGAGAACTAAAAAGCGGATTGTTTTGAAAACCGGGATAAACGACCATAATCTACACTTTGAAAATATTTTTGTTTATGCGGTGTTGCCGCTTCTACTCCAAACCAGCGGCAACATCGCTATTTTAAATAGAACATTCTGTATTTGATTGCATATTTGGATTATACGTAAAATTATGAACAGATTTCATGTGATATACCCTATACCCAAGTTCAACTGTTTCAGAAATATTGACAGTTGAAAATTGACTTTTCGCAACTTTGACAGGTTGTGAAACCTGAACGGTTAATTTTAGAGGAAAACCGATTTCACATTCCTGTCTTAGATTTTCATAAACTATCATTTGACACCAACTTTGAATTTAACCGGAGATTAAACTTAATTGGAATATTTAATCATGGATTAAATTCAAAGTTGGTGTCAAATGATAGTTTATAAAAATCTAAGATAGGAATGTGAAATCGGGTTTCCTCTAAAATTAACCGTTCAGGTTTTACAGCCTGTCAAAGTTGCAAAAAGTCAATTTTCAATTGTCAATATTTCCAGAACAGTTGAACTTAGCTATAGGGTATATCACATGAAATCTGCTCAGAATTATACGTAGAATCCAAATATGCAATCACATACAGGGTTTTCCATTTAAAATAACAATGGTGCCACTGGTTTAGAGTAGAAGTGGCAACACCGCATAAACCAAAATATTTTTAAAGTGTAGATTATGGTCGTTTATCCCGGTTGCCAAATTTTTAATCTGATCGGCTTTTTAGTTCTTCATAAACGTCTAATACGCCATCCACCGTGGGACACCCTGTATTACTAGGTTGGTTAAGTAACATTACTAATTCCGATTAAAAGGCAAATTGACAAAAAAGATAATCTTACAAATTCTGACTTTATACAATAAATTATTGTTCAAGTACAAATAATTGGATTGTTGCGGAACTTATAGGTGGACCTCTGTGGGACGAGCGCAGCAAGTTCCCCAACCATCTACACACCAATATACTGTTGAACAGTTCAAATAAGATACTCACCTGAAACATGTACTTTTTAAACTAATGAGAATAACTCACATTTGAGTGAGTCAGGTTAGTATCGTACTTGAACAACATATTGGTGAATAGCTGGGTTCACCCATAAGTTCTGCAACAATCCACTCGTTTGTACTTGAATAACTTGTCATGATATATTACCACTTTGGTAAAGTAACATTACTAATTCCTGTAGAAAGGCGAATTGACAAAAAGTGGATAATCATAGAAATTCCGACTTTATATAATAAGTTATTGATCAAGTACAAATAAGCAGGGTGCAAAAACATCATGATATTTACATAAATATCAAAATATCCGATATTCTATGATATATATCAGATCGACATCATCGCTTCAAAAACTGTCCTTGTTGACAATTACTAAGGCATTTGTTCAAACTTCCCGATCAAGTAATACTAGCAAGGAAACTAGATATACCTGCATACTTATAACAGTAATAATATGATAACTCGTAGGTGGACGTCGCGAAAGTAGAATTCTAGTAGAAGCCCCTTCTGGGGCACTTATTTTTGAAACCAGAGATCAGTGTTCTCATGAGAATGATTGCCTTGTCTTTCTCAATAATATTCAAATGATAGTATAAGTATTAAGTAACAAAGACGGGACACTCATTCTCATGGGAACGCTGCTCCATTGTTCCAAGAATAAGGGCCCTAGTTACCAAAAGCGTTTTGGCGTCTGGTTACTTAATGGTTAATATTAAATATCGCTGACCATATGCCAACCGGGATCCTAACATTCCTTACCATTTCGTTACCGCTTTAAAACTACTTTTCGTAACCCAGTTAACGCTGAAACTCGCTCAATTTTAACTCAACTATAATTAACCCAAACTGTAACTGTATAACTTGAACTGAACCTAATATGAATTTCAATTCTTTTTGGGGGATAAATATCGTGATATTTCCAAAATAAATATCGGAATATATGTCATGATATATATCAACTGATATACACTCATCAAAAAAGTCTAGGGAACAAGAAATATTCGTCTTTTAATTTTTAAACAGAATAACTTTTTTTTAAAAGATACCATATGGGTATTTGTTGAACAAATCTTGTAAAATTTATCATATCGGCTTTTCCAGCAGGCTTTAACAAAATTTAAAAATCTTTTAAAACTATATTTTGCTCAATTTATAAATGTATTCAGTTGCATCTTGTTCCCTCGACTATTTTAATGTGTGTATATCCTCGCGCCTTGCAAATAAGTGGATTGTTGCGGAACTTATGGGTGAACCTGTCCGCAGCCATTTAATCACCAATATACTGTTGAACTGTTCAAGTAAGACATTCACCTGAAACGTGTAATTTTTAAACTAATAAGAATAACGCACATTTGAGTGAATGAGTTTAGTATCGTAATTAAACAACATATTGATGAATAGATGGCTACGGAACTCAGAGGTCCACCAGTAAGTTCCGCAACAATTCACTCATTTGTACTTGAATAACTTGTCACATTATGTCACTAGTTTGGTAAAGTAACATTACTAATTTCTGTTGAAAGACAAATTGACAAAAAGTGAATAATCATAATCTTACAAATTTTCACTTTATATAATAAGTTATTGTTCAAGTTCACATAAGTGGATTATTGCGGAACTTATGGGTGGACCTCTGTGGGACGAGCGCAGCAAGTTCCCCAACCATCTACTCACTAATATACTATTGAACTATTCAAATAAGACACTCACCTGAAACTTGTAGTTTTTGAACTAATGAGAATAACTGACATTTGAGTGAGTCAGGTTAGTATCGTACTTAAACAACGTATTAATGAATAGAATACTGCGAAACTCGCTGCGCTCGTCCCGCAGAGGTCCACCCATAAATTCCGCAACAATCCACTCGTTTGTACTTGAATAACTTGTCACATTATGTTACTAGTTTGGTGAAGTAACATTACTAATTCCTGTTAAAAGGCAAATTGAAAAAAAGTGGTTAATCTTACAAATTCTGACTTTATATAATAAGTTATTGTTCAAGTATAGGGTGTTTTTTTATACATTAAAAAAGTTCCTATGAATATAATATGCCCTAAGATGCTTTTTTGTTTTGTGAGTAACTCTGTACCCTTATGGAAACTACCCTTTCAGAACTGTTACGACTTTTTTAATATCACCATTCGCATTGGCATCGAGAATGCCAAATCTCAAGGAAAATAGTTTGCCACTGTTCTTGGAAATAAATATCTATAATTTTCATCTACCGTTTGAAGGGCTGTAACTTCTTTAGGGAGCATCTTAGGGTATATGTTTATAGTTTTCCTTATTTTCATATGTAGTATCAGTCCTCGAAGTCCGGACACTATTTTTTTTACACCCTATATACATCGGGGCAATCCCCGATTCAATAATCACCAAAGTTAATCGAATTGGTAGGTATCAATTGCTAGGGAGTGGAAATAATTTTAATATTCACCAGGCAGCGATTCATCATCAGTAAGACAATGTACACCAATTTATATGGCAGACAATAATTGGAAGTCAACGAAAATTTGGACTCGACTATATAGGATTCGAACTTAACACCTATAATAGAACTTTATAACAAATCACTGTTAACACAAGTTTCGTTTGATATAACTACTTTATTGCAAGTCGTTTAAGTGTTCCTGAAATGTTTCTGATAACACTAGCAGATCATCCAAATATGCAAATACCATGACATCAAGACAACTCTTAAATTTATCTATTAGCCTCTGGAATACAGCCGGAGCGTTTTGAAGACCGAACGGCATCCTTTCAAACCTGAATAGACCAAAGAGGGTGACAAATGCCATTTTATTCCGATCCTTTTCCTCTACTGATATTTACCAAAATCCAGACTGTAATCATCTATTCAAGGCATTGGATTCTTGCCGCTAATTGTAATGCTATTTTTTCTCGTTTGGTTTTGTTAAGTTGATAGGGTGGTAAAGAATAACATTAGACTGGGTTCTAATGTGCAATTTTGCAAATTTCGTGGCCTGACCACTGGACTTAAAGACTTGTGAATTTGCTCGTAACATCTCCTTCAGTTGATTCCGCTCCTCCAACGTTAACATAGTTCCTTCATTAGTGCTCAGAGAACTAAAGTCATTGATGGCCGGTGAAGTTGTTTCACTGAATGCAACATCAACAATCTCCGGAAAAGTATATTTATTTTGGGAATTCGCTCCAAATTGCCAAGATCGGTTTGATAGGTCCAGCACAATCTCAGAATTTCTTATAAAGTCGGCTCCAACTGCTCCAAGTAGGGTGTATTCAGCATTAGGCAGAGCTAGGAAGTTTGTCAACATTGTATGGTCCTTTATGTTCACATCTGTAGAAAAAGTAGGTACCTTCCGAATGGATATGCTTCCATCTGCTAATGTAATTGTGACTGTTCCATAGTTTATTTCTAATGATTTCTCAACATGGGTTTTATAAATCTCGAAAAGTCGTTTTCCTGCAATGCTTCTGTGTCTGCATAGGCAAGCTTACTTTCAGCAAAAATTGTTATTGGAAGAACAGGTCTTGACGGCTTGGAAGAATCACTTGGGATATCGATTCCAAATAGTGTTGCTGGTTTTTGCTGGCTTTGATTATTTGAAGTACTTCCTTGGTTATGTTTTATACATTTTGGGCAATTTGTCTCAATAACTCCTGGTGTTCCACAACCATAGCATGTAGGAGTAACTTTTTCTCTCTTATCTTGGCCTCTTTCTTCGTTTTTCTTCCTAGGAAGTTCATCTCTTTGTTTGGTTCTGCATTCTTCAACCTGGTGTCCTAAACGTTGACAATAAGCACATTTTGGCCTTACACGATTCTTATTGTCACTTGACCTTTGTGTATTTTACCTTAAATTCATATTTGAGGTTTGGATTTCTTCAAACATAATTTCAATGGATCGGCTTCGCACCAGTAGGTCCATGAACGTTTTTATGTTATCACTTACGCGCCTATCTAATAAGCCGTATACCAAGTCTAGGCAGACTATTTCATCTAATGTATAAGGCAACTTGGACAAAATAGCTCTGACATTGCAAATAAACAGTTCCGTCTTAAGTTCATTTGGTGCTTGTAAAAACAACTGTTGAAATAACTTATAGGCTGGCTCCTTTCTGCCAAAAATATCTCTAAGCCACTGAACGGCTTCATCCCAACATGTGATTGTATATTTTATGCCTTGATACCAAGTAGCAGCTAAGCCAAACATGGACAATCCTTTGAGTGCATTTTCATCTGAAACGTTTGCGCAGCCTTTATAAGTTTCCACTGCATCGATGAAGGCTGCAACAGAAGTTGAAGGGGAAGTATCGAAGCGGCTTGGTGATGCATTTCGTGAAATTGCCTTGTTTTCTGGAACCGAGCACTGGCTTCGACTGAGTAGCGGGTACATTGGATCGAGCTGAGGTGAGCACAGTGTTGATCAATTGCTGAAATTGTTCATTACTTAAAGTGACAGTATTTGAACTTATTTCTGCGCAAGCTTCTGAGTCTGCAGTCGATTCACCAGTTACTCTTTTCTTAGGAGGCATGATTTAAGTTTTAGTTAGTCTAGTAAATAGGTAAATAAGTCTATAAATCTGCACTATTTAGGTACGAAGATTTTAAATTCGGAGTTCAATAAATAGCAATAACCACACTATTTATGAAAGTCTTAAAGTTTAGATTCAAATAAATAGGAAAAACAGCACTTTTTATGAAAGTCTCAAAGTTCAGATGTCAATGAATAGGAAAAACAGCACTATTCATGAAATAAACGAGCAAGATACCCTCATACAAAAACAAAACAAAACTTGCAAAGTTTGTGGGAACTTTCCAGATTCACTTTATGACAATGTTCTGGCCCCACGTTGGGCGCCAATATAACAAATCACTGTTAACACAAGTTTAGTTTGATACGACTACTTTATTTCGCAGAAAACTAAGATTTTCAAATTATTTTGATTGATTGATTGATTAACAGTTGACAAAAAACAAAAATTTTACCTATTACCTATTACGATAGGTAATAGGTAATATAGGTGATATGGAGCTATAATAAATATGGGTTTGTTACATATAAATATGGGTTTGTTACAATTTCTAGAAAACCAGCTTAACGCTCTAGCAACTGAGGCTTCCAGTTCATCCATCCACTAGCACTCATAACAAAATAGATTAGAACTCAGAAGTTTCTTATTAAAAATGTGGGTATATACCACGAAAGTGAAGGCTGTTTCAATTCCATTAGTGAATTGCTATTTGCTGCGGGATTGAAAGAAATATTTCATTCCGTTGGTATAGGTATAATATACTATCCCTTACTATCTAACCTGTGTAGATATGTATGCAATTTCCCCCCGAAAAAAAAAACAATATAAAAGCTCTTAAAGGAAAAATACAGCCGAAAATTCACCATCCTCGAGTCAAATATTTGTCCCGGGACCGCTAGTACACCACCGATATATCATCCCCCATAAAGATAAATTGGCGACGACTTATTTTCGCCCATAGAAATAGAAACCTTCGCAATAAAATATGTCGCTACGCCTGTACCTTTTATTGCAGCATCGTCTCCTTGCAGGGGAGTTTTCAGCATATTCATTTTTTATAGTCAAGTGATGATAAGGTTAAAATATTGAAACCATTAAACATTTCTTTTAAAACAAAAAAATCAAAACAGTTATTTGTAGCTCACGCCTCTGAATGCGTGCCTGCGGGTGTGTTTGAATACGTATTAAGCCCCATCCCTTCATCGAAGCTCCATTAAATTAATTATTTGGTGTCGTGATTTCAAGAGGGAAATAGCCATCGCCCCGAGGGCCGAAATTGAATTTCTGGCACCAGTTAATATCTGATATTGTGTGTACAATTATAATTATAAATTTCCAAAAAAACTACAATGCAAATATTATTCATGAAGCCGTATTTATTTCAACATGGCATGCAAATGTTTATTCAAAGTCGAAGTATGTTTTCCCGCAAATCTAACATGAATAATTTTCCGGAAGCAATTTATAGGTATATAGAAGAAAATGAAGTATGGGATAGTATATTTCTTGGAGAAACAGTTTATAAGAAACTCTTTATATATTATCATTAGTCATGTTAATTATTGTTTTATTGATTTCGTCCTGCAATTCTGGTAGATTTTGTGTCTTATAATCGACTATATAATGGCATTGTAATCAATATTAATTGCCCATCGTCATCAAGTTTCAAAAAAGATTCAGAGTATTCCATGGTAAATACACGACAGCATAATAGAGCAAGTTAATCAAATGTTGCCGGACTTCATGAAGAATTTAGACGACAAAAGACTAGAAGAAGAAGCCCGAAGATAGACAGAAAAACAAGAAGAAGAAGACTGAAGACAGTAAGAGAAACAAGAAGAACAGGACCGGCTTGCCACTTCTACAACAACAAGAAGACCGTAGACCGACAGAAAAACATGAAGAAGATGACCAAAGTTAGAAAGAAAAACAAGAAGAAGATCGAAGACAAGCAAGAAGAACAGGACCGTCTTGCAGCACTTCTACACTAAGAAGAAGACCAGAGACAGAAATATAAACTAGAGGAACAGGACCGGTTTCAGGAAAACTTCAAATTTCCGCGATAATGATTTCAGACAGTAATCTTTGGGGAGCAAATTAAACTCGAGAAAATTCTGGAAGCGCAAGACAATAAATTTACGAATGCAATAGAAATAGTACGTGAAGAAGTTGGGAGTGTTCATCAGAAAATTTAAAGTGTCCATCTGGAAGTTGGAACTTGTATTATGCTTAGGTTTTCAATTAAAATACTTCGTATCAAAAATATAAATATATTCCACTAGACTACGAGACAAGACTTGATAAGATGACAAAACCAAAAACCAAAGGAATCCCCTGCTGATGTAACTATTGGTAGGTACGTATCAACCAACAATCAACAGATTGGCAGTTACCTGGAGACAGAATGCACAACATATTCTAAATTATAGGTCTAGATTCAAATTGTTTTTATTGAGAAACGCTCGCGATAGAGTATCAGATATGTACAGATATTTTTCTGGTTTGTAAATTACTTTGAGATTATAATGAAGTACTTTTAATAGCATTCGCTGCAGTCTAGGAGGAACTTGTTGCAAATCTTTTTTAAAAATGGTCTCTAAAGGCTTGGGGTCGGAAAAAAAGTGTCACATCTTGAGCCCCATATATTAGATAATGAAATTTTTGACAATTAAAAACAATAGCGAGAAGCTCTTACTATCTGTGCATATCTGGTTTCATTTTTTGATAGACTACGAGATGCAAATGCAATTGGGTGACCCTGTTGCATAATACAGAACTCTATTCCGTCTTTTGAAGCATCAGTTTCTATTTCTATTGGATAGGCAGGATTGAAAAAAGCTAGAACTTGGGCATTGGTTATTAAATGTTTCAATTGATCAATAAATCCTGTTTATTGATTGGAATAGGCATATCTATAATTGCCTTGACATAATTATCACTACAATTCCCCTTTTTGAAAAAATTTGACCCATAAATCTGACTTGTTTAGATTTAAATTGAATTTTCCCTTTGTAAAATTTTATGTTCAACCTTTCAACTCTTTCTAACACAAGCTGTAAATTTTGGTCTTTTTTTGCTCTGATTCTGTTGAGCCTATTATGATTATGTCATCAAAACATATTCCCACTCCTGCAATGTCGCCAAAAAATTCAGAGCTTAATTTTTGGAACACCTCTGGGGCTGAACAAATGCCAAATGGTAAACGACAAAATTTATATGACCCAAAAGTACACAGATACGATGACTCATCATCAATACCTACTTGAAAGTAACCATCCTTCATATCAAGGACTGTAAAGTATGCTTTATTGCAAAGCCTATTTGCAATTTCAACCGATGTGGGAATTAAAAATGATTCACGTTTAATAGCTTGGTTTAAAAATTTAGGATCAAGACACAATCTTAAGTCACCATTTTTTGCAAGAACAACTAGTGACTGAAAATTTTATACATGGAATTAGAGATATGGATATTCAGAGAATGCTGCCAACCCAATAACCAAACCATCGAATAGCAGCGCAGCTCTAATCAAGGCCCTAGAAATCGAGGCGAACTATGACATTTCTAAAGCAAAGATTAGAGGTGTGCCGATTCGTGAAGAGAAAGAACCAAATACCGGCACCATAATGAAGAAATTTCAGGAAGAGTTACGGAAAGCTTTTATCAGAATCAAATTGGGAAACTTAAAACGGAGCATTAAATGTTGTTAGAAGAGGACATTTTAAACGTGACTGTAGCATACAACTGGAAATCTCGCTCTACTTCTGTATGACAGTCAATCTTCGATTGGGAACTTGAACGTCGAACATGCTCAGATCAAGGCAAGAACTGCCTCAGAATTGGTAAGCTGAAAAGAGTTTCTGTTAGAAGCTTTCGATTCAGATATGAATAAAGAACCGAGTCCCGAGCAGTTGGGAAGTGAATAACTAGAAGAGAGTGATCTTGACCTCGAATCATTTTTCGAGATTAAGGAAGCCGGGGAATGATCAACCAAAGCTAGGAAAGATAAATTCAGCAAGCAGAGAAAGAAAAACCAGGAACAAGAAGATTGGTCGATTACGACTGATGCTGATCCAGAAGGTCAAGGCGCAGAAAAGGCAGTTGGCAGCCTCGTAATTAACAGGGGACAGGATCGGTTAGCCATTCGTCTAGTATCCATGACGTCAATCAAAGAGAAGATCTGGAGAGTCAGGAAGGCTGAGCGGTTTAAGTCGCTAGCGAGAGATTAAATCATTATGGATTTGAGTGGAGATATAGACGAAGAAGAGGAGTCTTGGTAGTCAGATCGGGATGATCTGATTTGATAGAGAGGCAGTGGTACGAAATTAGCTCGGGACCCCGGACGGATTCCAAGAAATGGAATTATCTGTGCATCGCGTAAACAATTCGGAGAATTTTAGCCAGGTTTTCCTAGATAAATCCTGAGTACACTGTCTGCAATAAATAGAGCGGAGTAGTATTAAGTTTAAGTCAATTTTAAAGTTATTACTGTTTGTGAAGTGAGTTTCAAATGAACCCAGAATCCGTGACAATAAGTATAGTACGAAAACCCTAAACCCTGAGACAATATAGAATCCCACCTTAATTAAAATTTAACTCAAACCTTAAAAAGTGAACATTCCAACCGGAAAAAAATTACCCATTACGTCGAGCCATGTTTACACAAATCCTTATCAAAGGTCGACCAGAAAACATTTTGGTAATACCCCCAAAACACACCAACTCGCGACGGAAAACAGTTCAAATAAAACAAGGCAGTCCTATTATTTACTCGATTATCCTTTTTTTTTTCTGTGCCCTTTTTGCGCCCAACGGTAACAGCATGCGTCATTAATTGTCTACCGGTTGCAGTCCTTGGGGATTTTCTAGAAAAGGGTCTGCAACATCAGCGAATCCTGCTTTTGTCCTTTGAATTAATGTTTAATGAAGGGAAAAAAGGAAGTTTTGCATTATTGAATTTATTCGCTGTCGTTATAATTATAAGCAACGTGTCAAGATTGTTAAATTAACTTTCAAAAGCAGCCATTCGAAAAGCAATTTCGGTATTAGGAAAGCGAAAGAGAAAAAATTGACCGGATTAATTACATTTATGTAAAATAACGTCCGTGGGATAATCGAAAATGCTCGTCAGCATCTTTCCCCGAGATGGAGTGACATTAATGAAGGTCCTAAAACCACGTTTAACAGTCATTTTTTAAAATGTCAACTTGGTAGTCGGAGAATGGCAGAATTCATGCGGTCAGTTTGAGTTATATATACGAATATAATAATATGAATTCAGATGAAAATAATGCATTAACATAATATGAAATATTAATCGATTTAAATTAGTCTCAGATTGTCTTGGCTTCGGTAAATTAATAATTATACCTTTGCATAACAAGGGTTTTATTATGAATATTTAAAAAGTTTTGGGAATTCTAGTCCTTCACAAGAAATGAATTTCAGGAGCTTAGTGACTGAGAAACATTTCAAGCAAAGTAACGTTATTCTAAAATTACGTTTTACAAATAAAGCAAAATGCAAACAAAATAATATTTATTAAGTCTCTACTAAAACACGCTCCTGTTTGTTGGTTTAGAATTTCAAAGAAATAAAGTGGCGTGATACGAGGCAATATGCAACCAATCAATAAATAAGTCTCCTTTGGATATCATCATTTACCCTTTTTGTGTAAGAGGGGGAAGACTGTTAACGTTTACGTGCCACGGAAATTGATACCTAAATCTGGGCGGGAACTGATTTGATTTGATTAAAAACTGCCCCTGGATTTCTAATTATAGTTTCTCGATTGTTGACTTTGTCATAACTCATACTTTGTAATGGATCGGAGTTACTAATTAAATTAATAATAAACGTGAAAATCATCCCCTAGTGGAAAATTTTACATTGCGAAACAGTTGAGGGAGAATGAAAGACCCTTTCCGAAAATTATTTTTTTATCCTCCCTCAATTTAACAACCAGTGGTGCATCAATTATTCTGCTCTCAAAGCCCCTCTTCTTTTTATAAAAAATCTCTATGTTTTCAAATTCTGAATTGTAATGATATTTTTCATGTTACTCCATGTATTCGAAATGCAAAATCCTAAATATTTATTGGAAGTTCTTGCAAAGGCCAACTCAAATGCAAGCTCCTTCCAGAAACATATAAGTAGGTAGTTACATGTGAGCACCCATGAAAATAGATGGTATTATTCTTCAAAATAAAGTTGCATACATTTTACCTAGTTTGTTTCTTGGTTGATCCTGGTTTCAATCTAATCACCCTGATACGCCTAGCTTTGTACATGGAACCTTTGGTAGTCAGGCAATGCTATTGATCAAAAGTTGGAAATGTTTATGGTAAATCAGTAATTCACAAAACCTCCTACGTTGAAAAATGCTTGCACCGTTGGCAACATGGTGGTACGTTTGTTCATGGTCGGGTCAAAAAAAAGCCAAATTTTTACGTAAAAAGTGCATAAAAAATAATTAAACTCAGTCAACTCAACTTAGTGGCTCTTAGTGGAAGTGAAGCAGTGAAAATAACAGATTTTTCAACGAAATATTTACTGAAAATTATAATCATAAAAAGCGGCGAGTGCGTGTTTGTGTGGAATGTACCATGCAGTGTTGTCATATATAGCAGCTTGATTTTCCTGATTAACAATGAACTGCACTATATGTGAAGAAAGAAAAACAAAAGATGTTTTTGACTGTGATGGTTGCAAGAAACCTATATGTAAACAATGCGGTGAGTTGTCTTCGTCAGAAATAAAAGTACTGGAATTAAAAGGGAAAAGAGTTATGAAATTCTATTGTCCAAATTGCACAAAACACGATACGTTTATGCTACTTCATGAAATAATTAACACTAAGAATAGCTTGATCATTGATAAGAACGAAATAATAAGCCTGCTTAAGGAAAAAATTGAAGACCTAGAAAAGTTAAATGAAGATGTTGCCTCAAACAAACTTTCCCTAAAGTCATATGCTTCTGTACTCAACAATTCGAAAACAACAAAGAAAGTGAATGTACCTAGCTTGATCATACGTCCTATCCGAAAGCAGGAGGTTAGTAAAACCAGAGAAGACATTACAAAAACAATAAACCCAGCCAATCTGAATGTAGGAATCAAAAATACGCGATTCACTGGAAACGGGAACATGATTATTAACTGCCCTAGTAGACAAGATGTAGAGCAATTAAAGAAAGCAGCAGAGGACATGCTTGTAAATGATTATGAAGTAACCACGACAAAAATGATAAAACCGAAAATTAAAATACCAGGATACGAAGGCATAAAATCTGAGAAAGAGGTGGAGGAGAGTATTAGAAAGCAGAATACATGGATCAAAGATGCAGATTACATAAAGGTGACATATCTGAGGAAGAAGAAAAACGAATCTTCAACGATTCTTGCGGAATGCTCGTCTGATTTCTTTCACAAATGTATGATACATAAAAAAATTAATGTCGAATGGAACCGATGCCCCATATATGAAGACTTAAGTGTAACAAGGTGCTTTAACTGTCAAGAATTCTACCACAAAAAGCAAGCCTGTGATAGAAAAAAAGTGTGTGATTTCTGTGCTGAGGAGCATGAAGAACAAGAATGTAGAAAGGTTAATTTGAAGTGCAATAACTGCATGCAAGCCAACCAAAAATTTAAAACAAATTATGCTATAACCCATGCATCCTCCAACCCGGAGTGTCCAAGCTACATATACCATTTAGAAAAACTAAAAAATAAGATAGACTACAGCACATAAAATTCAAACCACCACAAGAGGAGATTTTGCAACAGATGGACACTTCGGAAGGGGATCAGGGTGAGTTGGTTGACGATATAAAGTTAAGGGAACAAATTGCAATAGATAATAAAATAATAAATGTCATTCATCTAAATATTAGAAGTGTAAGAAAAAATTTTGACAATTTTATCTTGTTTTTAGAGCAATACAAACTTTTTTATAATGATATCATAATACTTAGCGAATGTTTTCAGGTAGGAGCCTGTGATAACTTTAATTTGCCAGCCTATGAAACCCATTATAATAACGCAGACTATAATAAAAATGATGGCGTTCTAATCCTAGTCAAAAAATATCTAAATGTTAGTATCATCCACAAAAAACTGAATTTGTCACAGGCAACAATAAGTAGAATTGAGTTCCATCTTAATAGAGTTTCCTTTGGGATAACATGTGTATATAAACCACCACCAATCAGTGAGCAACTCTTTTGTAATGACTTAGCGCAATTTTTTGAAGGCTCCTTGAGGAAAGATATTGAAATATTTACCGGGGATGTAAATATAGACATCAAACGCAACAATAATAATAATATTGCAAACGAATATCTTGCTCTCATGGGACGATATGGCTTTGCGTCATATGTAAATACCGCGACCAGGGTGACACCTGACGCATCAACCTGTATCGATCATATTTTTGTAAGGAGAAGGGTTAAAATAACTAACCTTAATCTAAAGTCATTTGTACTAAACACTGACATTACGGATCATTTTCCAATTATGCTTAACATCAATATCAACTCAAACAGTAACCTTATCACAGACGAGACACAACAATCATTGAAATATCGTGAGCACATAGACTATAGTGCCTTTAAGGACCACATATCTAGACAGGACTGGTCGTCTGTTCTTGAGTCAGAGGATCCTGAGCAGTCAACCAAATCCTTTATGAACATTTTTAAGACTGCATTACAACAAGTAACTTCCAGAAGGCAAAGTAAATTGGAAAAGAAAAAAAGGCTAAAAAACTGGATAACAGACGGACTAATTGCTTCAATCAAAAAAAGGGAAAAAATGAAAAAGAATCTTATTAAAAATTATAGTGATGCACTTAACGAACAGTATAAAACATATCGAAATAAATTACATAAACTTCTAAGAAAGCAAAGGCATGATTATTACAGGCAGCAGATTGAAAGTAAAAAAAACAATATAAAAAATCTTTATAGGGTCATAAGAGAGGCAACGGATGAAAGGGGTAAAAGCGAGAATCAGGTTCTCAAAATATCGGACGGAGATGGGAATAGCTTTCACAACTTTACCGACATGGCCAATTACTGTAATGAGTATTATATTGGAGTGGGCACGGAAATGGCACAAAAAATAAAAACGATTAATGCTTACCAAAACAATGAAAACATAGCAAAATCCTTATATCTGTTCCCAGTCACAGAAAATGAAATTATAAACAAAATATCCAGCTTAAAAAATGATAGTTCCCCGGGCAGGGATGGAATTCAGTCCAAACTCATTAAATTTATCCACCTACAAATATGTAAGCCATTAACTCATATTATTAATCTGATATTTGTAACAGGCCAAGTCCCATCTCTCTTCAAAGACTCAATTGTTACGCCAATTTTCAAAAGTGGAGAAAAGAATAAAATACAGAATTATCGGCCCATTAGTCTAATTAGTAATTTTGCGAAGATATTCGAAAAATGCTTGAAAGATAGACTGATTAATTTCTTCAAAATAAATAACGTGATATCCCCAAATCAATTTGGTTTTAGAGAAGGTATGAGTACTGCAGATGCAATGTACGCCCTCATTTCAGAAATTTCCAACAATTTCAATAGCAACAAAAAATCAATAGCAGTTTTTATAGACCTGGCCAAAGCCTTCGATACGGTGCCTCACCAAAAATTACTGAACGTATTGGAAAAATATGGAGTTAGGGGCATTGCACTGAGCCTTTTTGAAAGCTATCTTTCAGATAGACAACAATTTCTTAAAATAAATTCAACACTTAGTGCTCCGATGAACATAAAAATTGGGGTTCCCCAAGGAACAATCCTGGGGCCGATCCTTTTCATAACATATATTAATTCATTGCTGAAACTTAATATTCATGGGAAAATGATTTCTTATGCAGACGATACTGTTTTGTTGTTTGAAGGGGATACATGGGAGGAAGTTAAGAATAAATTGGTTGATGGCTTCAACGCAGTCAAAAACTGGTTGGACTCTTATAAACTGTCACTAAACCTAACAAAAACCAAATATATGGCATTTTCCTTGACCCGCGCAAATAGACCAGCATTTAATCACATCACAACTAACAGTGAAAGCAATACAACGATAGCGGAAGTATCGGAAATAAAATATCTTGGTCTCATAATTGACCAGCATCTCAAATGGAATGGGCATGTATCGTACCTTACTAAAAAAATCCGCACGCTTATTTATAAATTCTACATTTTAAGAGAATTCCTATCCTCAAAACTAATATTAATGATTTATAAATCACTGGTTGAATCCTTGCTCCGATATGGACTAATAATTTGGGGGGGCACATACAAGAGCAATCTACTTCCTCTCATGACAATACAAAATTACATTCTAAAGGTCATCTTTAAAAAAAAAAGATCTTTCCCAACCAATTTGCTGTATGATGCGACAATATGCAATATTAGATGTCTATATATACATTCCATTTGTCTATTTACATTTAAAAATAAAACCATGAAAAAATTTATTGCACATGACCACCAGACTAGATCAAATGTAAATAAACACCTGATGATACCAATGAATAGCAAGACTTTAAACTTGAAATTTATAGATTATTTGGCACCAAAAGTTTATAACTTGTTACCAACGGAAATAAAAAACCTATCTAGAATAAAATTGTTTAATAAAAAATGTAAAATATATATTGTTAAAAATAGTGATAGTTTTATGGCTATCCTTGATTAGATATAAGGTATGTACTTTGAAAGTGAAATAAAAATATTGTTGTAAATTCATGGAATTGGAAAATGTTGATGGGGTACGGGGCTGGGGGGCTTTGGGGTAGGCGTAAGTAGTTAGCACAACAATTATAACAATTGTTGTTTTTTATTGCTCTTATTTTATGTTTCATGCTTTTACTATTCAATTACCAGTAAGCTGGAAACATATCGGGCACATACAGGTGATTTGCTCACTTAGGTGCCGCTAAATAGATGTAGAAGTAATATTATTTGTGTATGTTAGTTAAAACAGTTGTTGATTGTAATTGTGTTTGAATAAATTTATTATTATTATTAGGTAGAATGCCAAAAACCAATCAAGTTACAATTGGAATTGAAAATAGGTTACACATTTGTTTTTCTTTGTTCTACGCGGATAGTATGTAGGTAGGTACTTACTAATAAAATATCCCATACAAAATAGCTTTTTTGATTATAAAGCTGGATTACAAAAAGCTGAAACCATTTAAAAAAAACCTTAAATATCCACTAAGCTGTATCACTTATGCACCATTTCCGCTTGCTTTGTTGTACACAAACCGATTTTTATTTTATTTTTTAACTCTTACACAAAAATTACTTAATCCATCGGGCTGAATAGGCACGGCGGTATTTTATTCGAGGCCCAAAGCAGTTTGGTATAGTTCCATGCAGGTTCCTCTTATAGCAGACGTACACTTTCGTTAATCTCCATAAGCAGGCCTTAGTCGCAAAAAAAAGTGAACAATTTAATTAAAAATTTTAATCTCACAAAAGCGCCTTTTGTTTTACTTTATTAAAATCATCCATTTTCATGAATGTCTAGTTTAATAAAGATTTAAAACTAAAAAATTTGCCTATGTATGTGAACGCGAATAAATGAGAGTCGTACTCAAACATATTACGAAAACGATACATATTGCATGTAATAATAATTGATAAAGGAAATTGTATACTGTGTGCGAGGAGCACCATATTTTTCCTAAAGTAGTTTCCAAACAAACATTTTCCAAATATGCATCTAATATCAGTTTTATTCGAGTCACAAATTCCAGCTGCCACATACAGAGTCCATTCCTCTAATTAAACCAGAAAGAGGTCCATAAAAAGACAAATCCGAGAGGGTTCGGTGTTACATAAATGAAAGGACAAATTAAAATGTGCGGACCATTCATGTAAGAGATGGTGGTGGGTTTATCGGCGTATGTAAATTGTTCGGATTGGCGTCTATTATTCTGGTTCCGCGTTTGACATTCAAAACTTGATGGCAAACATTTTAGTGCTGCTGGGTGTTGACCGAAACCGAAATTAAATGCGACTTTGTCGAGGACAAAAGATGAACCTAGTGTGTAAATTTTGATTATTTGAGTTGCAATCGAAATTCATAAAAAATGTTTGCGTATTTATTCCTATTGGCACAGGTTATTGAAATATGGAAATCAATAGGTTCGATGTATTTACATCGTAATTAACATACAAAGCTGGATCAAATATATGGGATGTTGACAATTTCGCTCAAAGCAAGAGAAAGTTACTATTGAAATTCGAGCTTAAATTTTGGCTTTTGAACATTTAGATTTAATGTTTTTTAGTGCATGTTTTTTAAAGTTGTTATATAAACAACCAGTTCTCAAATATTTTTTTCAAGAGGCGCTCCGCTAATTAGTGCAAAGTTTCTAATTCCCTTTTAGTTCTCTATTTCTGCTTCTTAGAGAGTTTCACTCGACGCGCTTCTAAGCTGAAGAACAACAAAACACTCTTTCTACTAAAGGGAGGAATTCTGTTTACGGTATAAGAAAGTTTCTATTTTTTGGTTAATTAGAAGATGAGCCTCGTATAGGATTGGGGTTCATAAATATCTTAATTTTACGTTCGTTTTGGAAAAATTTCAGTTTGCTGCATAAATTTTTTAGTAAATGCTGAGGCTAAATGGGAATTGGGAATTGAAAAAGTTTCAGTAATTGACTGTTTTTTTTTTGTGTATAAAAAACCCATAGAGGCCGAAATAAAACGTAAAACGATATAAGTTTTAAACAAAAGTTGAAATGTTTTAAAGGTGTAGCTTTTTGAATCTGAATTCTGCGTACTTTTGTTTCAAAACTCTTGTCGCTCTCCCTAGGACACGAATAATTCACGTCATAAAAATAGAAAAAAACATCACACGAGAAGGATGTATAATACGATTCAGGCTACAAATATGCAAAATCTGAGTTTAAATAGCGATTCAAATATGCCAGAAGCTGCAGTGTCAGATGAGGTGCAAAAACGCCGAAACGAGATTGGAGTTGAATCAGCAGCGAAAATTTGGATACAGATTTTCCATGTTAATTATTACGTACGTTATATTGCGTGAGACGCCCCCATTGATATAACTTTACATATTGAAATGGAAAATAGTTTCGAGAGAGAGCATGTGCCCGCGGGGTCCCCCATGACGAAGTCGGGGCGCGTTCATAGGCGAACGTAATTATTATCAATAATATATTGGGCGAATTCAACACCGAAGCCCGCCGAATAAATAATTCAGGAGATTAGCTGCACGATCTCGCCAGCGCCAGGCACACTGAATGATGAAAATCTATTCAGTCGGATCCTGCATAATGTACCTCACCCCCCTCTAAACGTTAAATTTTACGTACATCCGGAAAACCGTAGCGATGTTTATAGGGGTGCCATTGTGATTTTGTATTTTGGACAGTGAACCGGCCGCAATGGTTTTAATCGGACTTTTATTCACCCCTAAATAATTCTACTGTTTTGTTCAATATAGTCAATAACGGTATAAACTTCAAAGATAAACCAAGGAATTTTTTAGTTTGTTTCTCAAATTAGACGCTTTCATTATGGCAACTTTTTGCATACACGAACAGCAATCTTCTTGGAAGGGTTCATTAAGGATAGTAGGGATACTTGAGAAGGCGCGACACACTTCCTTTTATGTAAAATTTAGAAACTGTAGGTAAATTTCAAGCAATTAATTAAGCTTTGTTAATAAACTCTCTGGGGTGCTTGGCACAACCATTAAAAGCACACAAAGTTAAGATTAGATACCGGTTTTTGCATAGGAATACGGTAACGATGAGTTTACTCAGTAAATTCATAAGAAAATATGTACTTTAGTTCAAATTGTGTCCTTTAGAATTGTCACAGTTTCCATAGAAAAACTCATCTTTGATATGGCTTATCTTCCTACAACAACTTCAAACTACGTACCAGTTTGCAATGATTTGCCTCTGGAATTTTATTTTTTTCCCCATGTTCTAGTGCTGTCCGAATTATTGTCCCTATGCAGTGCTGAAGCCTGAGAAAGCTTTTTGCACTTATCCTGTGTTGTTTTTTTCCAACCACTCCAGTATTTTTGTGCCTTGTACGAGGTTGTACAGGCCTTTTATTGGGTGGTGTTTTATTATTGTTTCCGGGTCTACGTTTGGTTGCCCGAAAATGCTATGTCTTCTGCAATCCAGTGCCTCGCAGTTCACCAGGATGTGTCTGGCTGTGGATCTTTACTGGTGTGTGGAAAGTCAAGTTATGGTTCTCAGTCGGTTCCTGCTTATTTGTAGCAATTCTGCTGCCCTTTTGCTGCATAGTTGCCGATATTCTTTACGAAGCCAGTCTTTGATGTGGCTTCTGGTCATACTTTTTGGTATCCCTAGAGCCGGTTCTGGCCCGATAAGTTTTGTCTCTGACCCTCTCTTTGCGAGTTCATCAGCTTTTTCATTGCCTTCGATCCCTCTGTGTCCTCGCACCCAGATAAGTTTTACCTTATTCTGGGTCCACCAGGGCCCTGAGTTCTTCCTGGCATTCCCACACTAGCCTTGATGACACTGTCTGGCTCGAAAGGGCCTTCAGTGCCGCTTGACATTATAAGGATCTGCCTGTTGGCTGTGGCTGTCCTGTTGTTCTCCGCTGCGCATTGGAGTATAGCGTATACCTCTGCTTGAAAAACAAAGGCATGTCTTCTCATCGCTATATTTGGCGGAGTATATCTCTGCTCCGGTACCAGACGCGGTCTTCGATCCATCTGTGTACCAGGTCTGGTCTTGTTTTTTTGATCTCCGGTATGCCATGATTTCATTCAGTTCGGCTTGGGAAGCTCACCTCGAATGGCCTGTTCAGGCAGTGTCGTCTTGGTATGTAATCGGACCTCATATTGAAAATCTCTCTCTCTACGAGCTCTACGATTGCCATGAGTCCCATTCTTTTATTGGAGGCGGTTGTCGGCTGCACTCTGTACGCTCTCATCCTTGCCTCCTCCTGTATCACCATGTGAAGAGGTGGGAGGTCTAAGAGGGTGCCCATGGCTGCTGTTGGTGTGAATTGCATTGACCCCGTTATTCCTGAGCAGGCCAGTCTTTTGCACTTTGCTAAGTTGGCGTATGGCACTTCCCTGCAGTGTCTTGGGTCACCACACCAGGAAGGACGTATGTCAAGAGATAGGTCTGACCATCATGATGTATGTCCAATACAGCATGTCCGGTCTCAAGCCCCATAACTTTCCATGCAAGCGTCTGGCTATCATGAGTTATGTTACCACTTTTTTGGTGGTGTTTTCCAGATGTTGATTCCAGGTAAGTTTTGAGTCCAGTGTTACCCTCAAGTACTTGACCTCGCTCGAAATCTGTATATTTTCACCCCTTAATCTTAGAGGTCCCAGATCTTGTATTTCATGTTTTTGGGTAAATGCCACGATGATGGAATTATTGGGACTAAAGTTTAGTCCTTCTCTATCCACCCACCAGTGGTTTCTGCCATTCTGTCTCTCAGCATGGAGTTGATCCACACACAGCAGGTCTCCTCAACTGCTTTGTGCTTGAGAGATCTGGTTATTGAATCGAAGGAAGTGTTGTCAAAAGCTCCCTCTATATCCAAGACGGAACCCAGCATCACCTCTTTGTTTGCCAGTGTAGTTTCCACTATGCTAACTAACTGGTGAAGCCCTGTTTCCGTTGACATCCCTGTCCGATACGCATATTGGTCTGGGTGTAGTGGTCTGTTTGTAGTAGGTAGTGGTCTGTTTGTAGTAGTCTGCTAAAACGCCGTCCCGAATTTTCCTATCCACAAGTTTTTTCAGTGTCTTAAGCTCAAATGATGTAAGAATAATAGGTCTTAGGGCCGTAACCTGTCCTATTTTTCCAGGTTTTGGTATGAACGATACCCTAATGCGCCTCAGGCCTTTGGTATATAGCCAAAGGCTATAGGCTACTTCTTGGAATATTTCATAGTATCTTGTTTGCATGTTCAGTTCCGTTCTGTAACATTATAGGATAGATCCCATCTCTCCCTGTTGACTTACATGGGTCAAAGGTTTTTATAGCCCATATAACTTTTTCATAGTTGACTACTTTTTGCGAGGTCAGCCAGTCATTCCTGAATGCTCTTCGAAGTCTAGGCTCATTCCATGTCCACTGAGTCTGAGGGGCAGTTCATTGACGTTCTTTTCAATGTATATACAGGTCCGAAGAGTGTCAGTGGATCTGCTGTAAATCAGCTCTCCATTGACACTGCTCAGTCTTTTAATTTCACCGTGTTTAATCCACGATTCCTGAATTTATTTTCCGGCTCAGCAAGAGCCATTCTCCCATCTTCAGGCATGGATTTTTTATTCCAAGCCGGGCCTCGATCATTTCTACTGAGGTCGCTTCTGGCTCTGGCACGAAAACGAGGAACGGCGTCGCTGGGAGATCCTCAGGGTTAACAACCCAGAGTTGGCCAAGGAGTTCGATTCTTCTCCTGAGCCAGTCTCCTGGTTAGCGCAAGTCATCCATAGGATTCTTGCTCTGAACGATGTCTTGTTGAACTGCGGTGGGTTGCTGTGTCACGTCAGTTTGGTTCTGATCTAGTGTAGTGTCCAGGTGGCGTCCGTGAATTATTACCAGTCGGATTCCTTTAGCCGCGTCGCTATAGGAGCCAGTCTGTGGACCTAATGGAACAGTTCCGGGCTTCTTAGCTCCGACGTCTGAGACCCTGATCAAGGTCTTATAGTACTCTTGTTCTTTGTTTGAGGTTTGGCTGCAGTCCATGTCCCTGCAGCCATCTTCCTCGCCTTCGTGAGACATTTTTTCTAGGCCCCAGAGATTTTTCCGCTCTTGAGACCGATATTCTTGATCTTCTCAACTAGCGCAGCGTCTCTGGTTTTATTCTCTGACGTTATTGCAACGGAGTCTTTGGTTGGTTCTCCGTGCACTGGGCTATCAGAGTCTGCTACTGGAGCTTCTCTGATAGTTGTTCTAAAAGGGTCCGCGTCAGAATCTGACTTCTCCCTTCCTTCGTCTTTTTTTTTTTTTTTTAGCTCCCTGAGCCCCCTCACCAACGACAAGGACTCACAGCTCCTCGGGGAGGGGAGTAGGTTCACCTACTGGGTGCAAGGTTGGAACTGAACACCCCAATACAGATATTTATCGTAGACAATTTTTGAATACTCCAACGAATGGCGCCATTCTCTACTTAAAACTGCGTTGGTTAGGCGAACCTGATTGACATGGCAAAATGTTTTCCGACGAGGTATGATTTCACCGAAACTCGTCTGTGGTTGGATCTGAACTAAGCTTTGTACCGATAAGAACCAAATCAATTACCCAGTCACGAACATCTTATTTATTATCAGATAAACCACATGCAAAATAAATTCTACTCCTCTTATAAGTTGCTGCAGATAAAACACAAAACTATTGTAAATCGATGAGCTGAAACTTTCTTGACGTAAAACTCCCGCCTGAGGACTTCAATCGTTGTTACTTACGACATTGCCACAAAAATGAATATTTCCAAAGTCAAATACAAATATCCCTCAAGGCGGAAAAAATCTTGAACGGACCCGTCCTTTGCGGTTTGTTTAGTCAAGAGGAGTTTTGTTTACCGATATTCTGTTTACCCTTCTCGGGGCATTTAGCGAGTCCCTGTGCAAAGATGACCGTTGTTTCAGTCTAGAATAAACACCAGTGCCGGCTAACTTAGTTGAGAGCTACTCGAATTGTGTTTTCCAAGTTGATAGTGAGTGAGTGTCAAAGGACCTCGGGGAGTTTATTAAGAATGGCCAATTAATTACCAAGGTAGTAGTGTAAACAAAAGATAAATTCTGCCAGTCACGCAATAAATCTTACTTACTAAAGCATTTTTTTAATTAGGTATTAATAAAAACAAAAGGGCTTATGAGAGGTTGATAAAAGTCAGGAAACGCGAATAAAAGGACTGATAAAAATCACGAAGGTATCCGAGCAAAAAGGTACAAAAATAACGTGCGAACGTGACTTCACGAAACTTGTTCTAGGAATGCGCAACGTGGAAGTGAAATTTGGTTTGTTGCTTGAATTTTTTACATTTCAATTTCTTAGAAGGCATTTTTAACGATTACTATTGGAACATGGAATATCTTAAGAAACTCAAAAATACGTAAACGGAGACTTTTATCTTGAAATATCCATAATAAAATTTTAACACACGTGCTTTATTCTCGACCAGGTCATCGTTACCCTGAGAGCTTCTCACTTTAAAAATTTAATATTTACTATCGATTTACACGGGACACCAAAAGAAAATATATAAAATACATTCCATGCACCATTAAACTTTTACGCTTATCTTACGGGAAAACTGGGTGCGGAAAACCCTTTCCGCGCGAACGGTTTTATGATTTTATATTTCGAGATTTTTCTCCCCTTCTTAAAACGTTTAACCGGTAGATAAAAGTTAAATTAGGGATATTACGATGTTTCTTTGTTGGAGTTTTGTATTCTTTTTAAAACATCTTTGATCAGATCTGGTGTATCATATACGACAAAGTTATACAAAAATTAAGGAAGCTCCAAGGATAGGAAGGATTTCAAAAATATATTATTTGATGATGTTTGGTTTAAGCGTTTGCTGAAATACTTACGGTTAAACTTTAATAATAATTGATGAGAGTTTCTCGAAACGTGTTTTCCAAGTTAATAGTAAGTAGGGTGTCAAAGGTCTTGGGAAAGTTTTATATTTTTCGACACGAAGAATGAATTTTATGAACCCCTATAAAAACCAGCACCTAGCCGTATCATAATACGAATACTTACGGAATCACTAAGCAGAACGAAACCGTAAATTTCACGTCGTCACCTATTAGCTGAAAATTTAAGCTACAAAACTGGTAGCCTAGCGTGAAATTTGTTGCGCTTGCATGTCACCAGAAGCAGCAACTTTTTATGAAGGGGCATATTATTTAAAGCTGAAAGTTTTGTGTTATAGTTTACGTATTATATTCCAGCAGCCGTCACTAATTTTGTGGCGCAAGTTTTAAACGAGTTCTGACTGGACTTTAAAAAGCTATCCACATCTAATTTTATAAAATAAAATAGCGAATGCATTGAGATTAGACCATTTATAGTTTAAGCTTTGAATTATTAAGCAACAGTTTAGACTTTTATTCATATGACAGTAAAAGATACTACAGCTAAATTTAGTAGATTCAAATCTTGCATTGTGGTAAGTATGTAGATGGATGGTACAAGATCATCAATTTATACAAAAATCATTGTACGATTATGTTTTACCAACGAACAAACAAGGCATTTATTTCTATGTGTGTCTGAGAGTTAAATTTAAGCCAGAGTCAAACTTTTATTTTTAAAGGAAATTGAGAAAAATAGCTCGCTAAAGGACTTTTGAGCTTTGCCTTCGAGGCCAGCTTTAAATCAAAAATCAAACAAATTCGCTTTGCCGCATATAAAATTTTCCTCGAAAAGTTTTTATTTAGTCTTTGCTGACGGTAAAAAAAAAACGAGTTTTCTATTAAACTCAATTTTTGTTTTGTTTGGCGACTCCTTTTCACTTAAACTTTGCAATGTAGAATGTTTAGATAGAAATCTTGTTCTTGTAAAATCGCACATAAAAATGTGTTTTAATAATAATATTTATTACCCACCGCAGTGGTTCATTGGTAATTAATCGCTTTGTCCGCTAATCTAAATTGTAAATTTTTGATTGCTGCCGTTTCACTAATAACTATGCAAATGCCTTTAGAGGTATGGCACTATACAGTGCATGGCACCATATATCAATCTATTTACATACAGTTGCGTGTCGTCCCTTTTTAAATATAATCTACTTTCACCCTAGCCCAGCACCTCTTATTAGCACTTTTCATTTTTTGCCTCATTATGACAAGCTATTTTATATGGCTATTAAATTCTACTCTTGTACTTGATATCTCACAAGTCTATAGGTATTAGCGTCAATAAGAGGAGTTATGCGTCCCCGAAGATGCCAGGGGGTTAATTTGCTTGCTGATGAAGTCCCTGAGGACCCGGACGAGAGGAAAAACCGATGGTGTTCCCATATATTTCTCGTTATAGTGTTTGCTGGGAAAAAAATATTGAGTTATCGAGGAAACAAGGTCATAACTAATAAGAAAAATATGTTTTCGAGAAAAAAAAGTTTATTTTATAAGAAAATATTGTCCATATGTTCAAAAGTCAATAATCTGAATGATAGTATACAGGTTGTCCCACGGTGGATGGCGTATTAGACGTGTAACGAAGTTACTAAATTTCCCGTACATCCCGGTCACTCAATAAGTTAAAAATTAGCTCAAGTTTACCTAACTGGGTTTCATGAGACTGGCTCCGGGGTGCAAGTAGATTCTGAGAGGGGCTACAACCCGCTGCGGTTCCCCTCGAACGCGTGACCTCGTGTCGCCCGCAGTGGTTAAGTACGACGCGCGATCCTCCGTCCGGAAAACCAAAGTGGAACTACAAATTTGGCGCCCGAGCAGGGACCGTTTTGACCGTTTTGCGCATGTCAACGATGTCAGCTTATGACCGAGGTGATTACGTCATTATCAGTCCCCGTTTCTATCGAGAGGCTGTTTGTTTTGGCGACGCTTGTAGGTCTGACCGTTATCGTACCGTTTTTTATGTGAATGCCAGTCCGCATATCGCCGGAGATTATGAAGCGGATTATTCTGGCCAGTGGCAACATCGCTATTTTTAATGAACACCCTGTATATTGTATATTTTTAATTGCAGCCGGCCTAGGTAGTGTAGTGGTTAGTGTGTTGCTGGAAATGTGCTGCGGGTCCCGTGTTCGAATCCCGGCTTGGGCACGGTTGTTTGTTTGTTTAACCGGCTCGTTGGCTTGGCGAGAGGATGTGAAAGGATTCTCTCAGGCTTACGTGAAGTTGGTAGAGTCTGAATGGCCGACCATGGATTGCGAATTGGACCATCTCAGGGTGGGAGATGCATGATATGGCCCACCATTTAGACTCCAGTATGAATGGGAAGGAGTAGAGTCCATGCAAATGATGTACAATAAGCCACAATGAAATGTTCGTTTATCCAGGTTCCCAAATTTCCAAAATGATCCGATTTTTAGTTCTCCATAACGTCTGTGGCGCCACATTGTTTTTCCGGACAGTTAAGCGATTTACGGGAAACTCGGGCGCCACCCTTAGGATTATAGTGGTTGAAGGCCCACGTGCTTCAGGTAGCTTGTTACAGTTGAGACGGAAAACCAGAGGTCAATATGCGCATACCCAGTATCCCGTATCCCCGGTATCGATTAAAGCTAAAAACGGGGCATCATCGGAGTAAATGCATGCATGCGGTCGAGAATCTGGTAGACGAATCGGGTTTACATCTTTCGGAAAATATGGATGTCTATTCGAGGTTAGGAGAGCACCTTTTAAATTTTCCGAACGGGGACGGTCACACGGACAGTCTCGGGACATTAAACCCGGTTTTCCGCAACGGGAGCAAAATATTTTTGCAGTATTCCGGCACTCCGTTCTGAAGTGTCCAGTTTCTCCACATTTCCAGCAAATCCTTGCTTCGGACTGATGGTTCGGTCTAGAGTTCCGTCGATATGTCTGGGCTCTAGTGGGTATTTCCATTCTTCGGTTTTGTTCCCAGCCTCCCACTGGTGCTGGATTCGTGGACGGGTTATGAGTTACAGAAATGCCGGCCGGTGGCCTTCAGTTCAGACTCAGACAATAGGCTTTCGATTTCTCTTAAGGTGCGGGAAAATGAAACCACATCGGTAATGTCGCCCTTCCGAATATGTTATCTGTATTCAGGTAAAAGGTTTCTATACAACCACTGAAGCTCCTAATCTGGGGTTATACTTCGATGCCTCCTGATGAGGGGTTTGCAAGTCTGTGATATACCGGTGGGTTGGCCCGTTAGGCTGTTGGAGCCGGCGGCTAATTTCGATTTCCAGGTCGGCGGTATATTTGATCGGAAAATGAAAGCTGCAGAAATTCGTCCCAGGCATTCCAGTGAGCTTGGTTGTTCCGGTACCATAGGGATGCGTCACCCTGTAAAAGTTTGGGAATATGCGGCAATAAACGGTCTATCAGTATCCTCTGGGAGGCACAAATTTTATGCAATCTCTCTATGAATGTCACCGGATCCGTTCGTCTATTGAGAAGACAGCGGTTGCTGAATGGTGATAGTCGGTATCGGTGGATGAACCATATGAGTTGTACCAGGGATCGCAGTATTAGCATTACTGTCTGAGTCAGGGCAACGGTACTATTTACCTGCGTCGTGTGCGTGCTGGAACCGGTCGGAAAGTTGAATCCTGCCATGGTGTCGGTGCCGGTATAGTATATTTCCTAACTAGTGCGGAAAGTACCACTTTTCCGCACGCGATTGCAGTTTGCCGAACGACGCGTAGCGGAGTTCGGCAAGCAATCAAGTGAGGAAAAGAGACTTTCCGCACGAGTTAGGAACACTATTTTTTCTACGAGATAGAAGGAACGTACCTAATTAATGTGAATTTTAACACGAATATTTAACAACATCTGTTTGGCAACACTTGATATTTAAAACAAATCCAGTAATTTTTTTCTTCTTCACTCAGGTTACTCTTACAAATAAAATGTATTGAAAATTTATTGCTTCAGTAATGAAAAAAAAACTAATTCTGAAATAATGTGCCTTATTCTGAAGAAAATAAAATCGAGAACTTTTAACAATAATTTGTACGTTTGATGTAGGTACTATGAAATTTTCAAAATTTTTAGGCATAAAGTAATCATTAGTTTGTAACATGATAAGAAAAGTTAAGTTTAAACCGAAATAGGTCAATAATTAACATTTTTGTTTCAATAATTCGTGTATCATCTTATAATTTGAAATCTGACATCTGTCACTTTTTTCTGCACTAGTGCGGAAAAGTGAAAGTTTCTAAACTAAAATGCGTGCGGAAAAGTACACTTTTCCGCACGCTCGTAGAAGAAAGTTTTTTCGTGACGATAGAATGTTACTAGTCGCTTTTTCAAAGTTTCAACGGTAGTAGATGAACTACAAGAGTTCTAGAGCGGAAGTGACGTCACATTCGTTCTGGTGCCCGCGCCCGTCATCAGAGAAGCCCCAAATTGAAGGTGCCTAACCCAGGTGGGCCTGTGCCCCATTTCGGCGCCCCATTTTTTTTTCGTGGGCCCCATTTTTTGGCAAGCCCCAATTTGAAGAGGCCTAACCCAAGTAGCAAGCCCCAATTTGCAATGGCCTAGCCCAATTGACGTCAGCAAAGGGGCCATATGCGTGTTTCCGCTGCTAGACTCGTGGCCCCATTTTCGGGGCCCCATTTACATGAACTCATAACCTGAAATAAGATACCCCATACAAGATGACAGGTACGTGCGACGTTGTTGAAACTAATAATATGCGACGTTGCCAATAAAATGTCCCTGAATTTAGGGAAAAAAATCGGAAAGGGGCCTATTGTCTCCGCTGCTAGACCCGCGGCCCCATTTTCCTTATATGAAACCAGTATAACCTAGAACTCATAGCCTGAAATTTGATACCCCGTATCTCATGCTGGTAACCTGAAATTTGTACCATGTACCTAGAGCTCGAAACCTGAAATTTGGTATCCCGTATCTCATGCTGGTAACCTGAAATTTGTACCACGTACCTAGAACTCGAAACCTGAAATTTGGTACCCCATAACTCGTGACTTGTAACAAGATACATCGTACTGGGCCCCCCAATTTTCGGGAGCCCCCATTTTTCTTCCCAACTGACTGTCTGACTACATCAGGGAGTAAATTTACAGACAGAACGATTGAAATCAGCGACCGTGGAATACTTGAATGAGAGTTGCTCACATTTTGGCCCGCGCATGCGTATAACAATACTTCTCAAAAACGGTGGACTCCGGTCCAATGCGGTACGGTTTATAACAGGAATTCTTCTCCACGGTCGGATAGCATTGGTTAGACCCTTAAGTCATGGGGCGGATGATAGGGCACGCGCGGAACGGTCCCGGTTTATTCGCTCCGGCGATATGCGGACTGGCATTCACATAAATGTGATGATGTGATGTTTTCGTTCAATGAGATGACTCCATGTATTAACCTGACGAAGTGAGTAAAACTTAACTTTCTTTAGTAGATAACTTATTAGTTCAACCAAATTCATGAAAAGTCCACTTTCACTTTCATTTTAAAGTCAATTTAAAACTTGAGGAAGTAATTTCGCCAAACTTTCAGGTTGCACTGAAGATGGCTACGGCCGAAAGCGCTTTGTACTGATATCAATTAAAGAAAAATGCACGGAATACAAAGATTTTCTATTCATTAACTTCCTCAACGTGCACACAGCCTTACACTTCAATTATTCACATAGAAAACGGTACGGTAACGGTCAGACCTACAAGCGTCACCGAAACAAACGGCCTCTCGGTAGAAACGGGGACTGATGATGATGTAAACACCCAAAACGGTCCCTGCTCGGGCGCCAAATTTGTAGCGCTACTCTGGTTTTCCGGACGGTTAAGGGGTTTTCGGAAAACTCGGGCGCCACCCTTAGGATTATAGTGGTTGAGGGCTCTAGGCAGCTTGTTACAGTGGAGACGGAAAACCAGAGGTCAATATGCGCATTCCCAAAATGAAACACATAATCCAACTAACAAATTAAATTTTTTATTTGCCCAATAACATAAGATGAAAGGAACGGTGAAAATGCAATTAAATAAGAGACGAAGTCGACGAAAAAAAACGTGTAAATATTATGTACCTACGTAGCGAAAAATAGCGATAATGAGATCGTGGGAAAATAATGGTATCGGTAAAAAGCTCCAAAGAGTTATTGTTGCGGTGCTGCCGTACTCCTACCACCTTCAGCTCGTATTTCCATGCGCATGCGCGAAATATGCAACTGAATAGAATGCAGGTGTGAAGAAAAGAGATGGACAGAATTGGAGGGGTGCGTCACTCGGTATCAGTTCGATCGGAGACATTCCCACCGTTTGCACCGACCATTTTAAAGAAGCCTTAGCGATAAGTATTCCTTAAAGTGACATATCTCCATGTAAAAATGTCATTTTAAGGAATACTTATCGCTAAGGCTTCCCTAAAATGGTCGGTGTAAACGGCCATGACTTACCGGGATGTACGGAAAATTTAGTAACTTCGTTACACTTCTAATACGCCATCCACCGTGGGACCCCCTGTTTAGGTGAAACTTATTCCAACAAAACTCTTTCCTTCAACTCTTTCACGGTAGTGATTCGTTGACCATTACAAACCATTGCCAAAATTCTCTATGGCATGGCCGACTGATCCCTCGGTTAAACTTCCATTCAATGATAATTCGTTTCTTTTTTGACTGAATAGTAAAGCGTGTACTCAAATGGCGTAAATGTTCCAAAATGGCTCCCTCATTTAGCTAAATAATAATGTTTGCAGACACTGCAAAAGCAAATTTCAAATTCAAATGGCGCGCCTCAAAATGTAGGTTCAATATTTACCATTACCCTAGAATGGATACTGAGGAAATATAAATCCCCATTAACTTGCCTTCTTATCTCTAAAGAAATTGCTGAGAGGATATCCGTTGCATACTCATAAAACTACATATAAAAGCTTTTTTCTCTTTTAGATCCGTATTTATTTAGGAAAGTTTTTTTTTTATGAATATTTTTTCATCACCCCCCAGTTTGAAGTTTCGGGAACGGAAAATAATTCAAAAAAGTTTGTAACACTGTACCGTTGCAAAATTTAATAAAGCTTAACGGTAAATCAACGTTGAGAAATGCTGAATTGAAATAAATCTCAATTTTCATTGAGCCTATAGCTACATAATTTTAAGGTTTCGGAAAAAGAATGAATTGAAATGTATAGCTAAATTTTAAACCTATTACTGAATGGTAAAAAAATTTAGGTAGCTACCGATAAGGTTGAAAACCCCATTCGTCAAATTGTAATTACATCCTATAGTATCATCCTTGCGTGACCGCAGGGCAGTCTTGCTGCCCCCAAAAGGAAGTTGTATACTATAGCTGACGTAGTATGTAGATAGGCCCTGGCTTTTTATGCGCCTGATAAGAACGATTTATATGCTGATAAAGTCTAATAATTTTTTCTACACCATTTTGCAAAGCTTGGACCTTTTCTCGAAGAAGGCCTTTAATTATTAAAAAATAGGCAAATTCTATAAAAAAAGTTGCCGTCTAGGGGTGATGTTTCGTGCGTGACATACGAACCAAAAAGGAAAACGCTCATGTTACAAAAATGATGCTTAAATTTAACGAGAGGGTCAAGAAGAAAATATAACGAGAAAGTAACAACTTCTGTAAGTTTGCCTTTAGGGCTTTTAGTTTTACTTCAGGTGAAAAGTTGACCTAATTGTCTAGAAAAAATTTTAACTTTTATTCAATGGACATTACTGTTACCAAAAACAGTATCTCTAGACAGGTAAGGCAAATAAACAAGCTTAAATAAATGTCAGACAAGATACCGTATCTTTACGGTTTAAGGCAATAGCATATGTTTTGTAGAACTTCCTTTAGGGCGGTTTAGGTTTGCACGCAATGATGTGCATATTAATGAGGGGTTGGTTGGTCTGTTGCGGCTCCTAAAACGGAAAAATCGATTCTGGCGACCTCTGTATACTAAAATAATTAAAATTTTGTATGAAAGTAATGAAGGATATTTTTGTATTTGTTTCGAATAGAAATGTTCCATGGTGTTTCAAGGCACTGCACTGAATTAAATTTATATAATGTAATGAATAAAATAAACTCGGTAATAGGTGAAACATTAAAAAAATATAATTTAATTTATTAAAATTAACAAAATTCCAGTAAATGGAGTATTACTGGGCCAGAATTAATCATTCCACACGTAACACATAGGATTACGAGATTATGTATGTGCGGAATGTGGTTATTTTGTGAAATAAAACATGAGCTCCACTGGTGGAACATTGTCAACTGCAATTCTTTGAGCATAATAATTTTAAATAGGTTTATGCGCGCCCGCGGTTGAAAAAGATTAGTCCTAAAAAGGAATTTAATTTAAATTTTAAACTACGTTCAATGTGAATAAATTGGGATTTTGCTATAGGCCTTTTGAGAGCTTTAGGAACGAGCATGCCAAAAAACATTGAAAAATTAAACTGTGAGTCAAGTATTACTGAATTGTGTTATTTTGGACGGAGTATATGGAGCAGCTTTGAAAATCGAATTGGAAATAGAATGATAGAATTCAGAAAATCATTCCATTTATAAGAATCTATAAGCCAATCTAGAAGGGAATGCAGCTCGCAAGTGCACTTTGAAATAATCTTTCCCAAGAAGACAACAAAAGTTAATTTCCAATATCAAGAATAATATGAATGATGAGCTCAGTTTTTGATCATCCGGTATTCCTTTATATTTCTAGAGTGACAGTTCTTCCAAGATTCATAAATAACAATAATAAATGTCTTTGGTTTTTGATTGTAGGATGCTTAGTTTTCTTCAAAGTAGAAAATAAGAAATAGGATTTCCAGTACATAATCCTAATCTAAGGCCAAAAGTATTTAGCGATTCTTTTGTTCACTATTCTGAATCTTAACTTATCTATGTGACAAATAAACTGATACTAGCAGAATATCCGATACATTCAATCTCAGGCGAGTAATTAAAAAGTCATTAATGATTTAGCAAAAAAAAAGGTCAACCATAAATAAATTCATGAATAACTTCCATTGAAAATCCACCCCATTATGGCCTCAAACATTCTGTGAATGGTGTAGCTCGTATATCAGACCCGGCACAAGCTGTCGTATGTGTGCATCGGCCTCAATAAGACATATACACTGTCGGTTTGTCGGATTTTATTCAATGGGCCAGGCTGATCCTAAATCAAACGGTCCATTTATCATTATGACTCGCGTATTAGTTTGCAATTTCCAAACCTGGCCGCTGACCAAACGGACGTGTTTTGCTTAATGCCTTGAAACGTATATTTGATTATAAATCCTCCAGAATTGTTTTTAGCTCTATTTGATAGCAGGAATTGTTGGACTTTGGATAGAGAATATACATGATTGAAGGATTTTAGTTTTTATTTCTACGCTGCAACGAAACCAAGTACTGAATTTTTGAAACGTTTCCAACACTTCAACTAACTCTTTAATGCATTCCTATTGTTTTTTCCTTTGTGACCAAGCAATGCGTACTCACCAATCGACGGTTTAAAAGCCCAGACCACACCGGTTTGGTTTTTATTTAACGGCGGAAATGGATTTTTTTACTGGAACATTAAAAGCGTATTTTTTTCTAAATTGCATTTTGCGGTTTTTATGATACCCCCGAAAATGAACAATTTTGTTCGAAAATGCGGCCTCATATTTAGAATTTCATGCCATTTTTGTGTTGTAGTAACGCAACGCAACGCCGATCGTATAACTTTAAAATATTGTGTCTGTTATCATAAATTTTAACTTTGCGGCTGGAATTTTATCTAATTAAGAATTGTTGGTTATATTACAATGCAATAGCTACCTCTCTGATATTATGCCTATTTGATAATACTTTTTTGAAACCCCAAGCTACACCATCAATATTCACTTAAATTGCTATAAACTTTAATGGGTTAATAATTTACCACAAATTCATTTTCAAGGAGCCTTTGAACCTAGACTTTAATCGATACAAGCATCAGTGTTGAAATCTCGCAGCAATTATTCAACGTATTGCCGCAAAATATCAAAGATTTCCTTTGAAGTTAATATATGATTTAAACTAGTAGGTAGTTGATTTTTTTTGGCAAGTACTTAAAAATACATCAGCTCGGAAAATTTTCATTAAAATATTGCAATCGAAACATAACGAAAACAAGCATTCTTCGATAGCGATCTTTCTATTTACACATTCGGACACGGTAATATCCAGTTAAATATTTTTGGAATTAAAGTTTCGTGACAAAACCGTATCCCTAAAATGCGACACCGAAAACTTTGCCCCGAAAAGTTATACGAAATGGTCGGCAGACACGACAGTATGTTGCGTTTCGCTATCATTTGCGAAGCAACTTAGCTTACCTGTTGTTTTTTGTCTGAATTTTTTTGGAAGTCAATGCATTTCAATTTACAATGTATAGAAATTGAATGTGATGCCATCACGTCCATGTTAATTTGAATTGAAGTGCTATTGAAATTGGTTTATGCCCAGCTTTAATGTGCACAAGTAAACAAATGTGGTCTAGGCTTTGTAGTCCACTGCTGGAAATCACGTAACTTCATTCAGTTTTACCTGCTTGATGCCTTCTTCATCTAGCATTTCAGGCTGGTATGAGGTTTTGAGATCTTTCCCTAGTTCTTATGGTATCTATTCAGTCCACCTTCCATCAGTCAATTGAGCTACATGACCAGCCTACTTCCACTTCAGACAAGTTTCCCCTCAACATTTTGGATGGTCCAACAGCTATTTGAAAAATCATTCAGTTTCCTTTGTACAGGGTTTTTTTTTTAAATATTGACACCCGCCTACAGCCTTTACCTTTACAGGTAGATAAAAGGTGTAAATACAAAAGTTGTAAATTTTTAGAATCCATGAAATCCAGAAACAAAAATTGAATGTAAGAAATGTGAAATATTGCATGCTTTCAGTTTTTCTCGAATGTGATGCGCTATATTTGGTTCTATATTGAAGAGCACAATTTTCCGGTTCCAAAACTATATAGTTTGTCTATATTTGGTTGAGCCGGCTCCAACATATTTGGTTCTAAAAATTTTAAAAATACTATCAGAGAAACCAAGTACCTCAAATTTCACCTACAGCTTTCACCTATACTGGTAGAATGATTCACAAAATCAAGGATAGTATTTTCACAATTTTTGGAGCCGAATATAAATATAAGAGATTGCTCAATCAAATATAGATCGGGGCATTGTGCTCTTCCAGAATATAGAATGAAATATAGGGCATCCCATTTGAAAAAAGCTAGAAGCATGCAAAATTTCACATTTCTGACATTCAAATTTTGTTTCTGACCATGGTTTCTAAAAATTCAGCCAAAACTGTACAACTTTTGTATTTACACCTTTCTTCTACCTGTGAAGGTAAAGGCTGTAGGTGGCGTGTCAATATATAAAAAAAACACCCTGTACAAATAAGTGGATTATTGCGGAACTTATGGGTGGACCTCTGCGGGACGAGCGCAGCGAGTTCCGCAGCCATCTACTCACCAATATACTGTTGAACTGTTCAAATAAGACACTCACCTGAAACGTGTAGTTCTTGAACTAATGAGAAAAATTCACAACTGAGTGAATCAGGTTAGTATTGTACATGATTTTGGTTATTGGTTATTGGTGAATAGATGGCTGGGTCCACCCATAGGTTCCGCAACAATCCACTCGTTTGTACTTGAATAACTTGTCACAATATATTACTAGTTTGGTAAAGTAACATTACTAATTCCTGTTAAGAGGCAATTTGACAAAAAGTGGATAGACTTACAAATTCTGACTTCATATAATAAGTTATTGTTCAAGTACAAATAAATGGATTGTTGCGGAACTTATGGGTGGACCTCTGCGGGACGAGCGCAGCGAGTTCCGCAGCCATCTACTTACCAATATACTGTTGAACTGTTCAAATAAGACACTCACCTGAAACGTGTAAAAAACTAATGAGAATAACTCACATTTGAGTGAGTCAGGTTAGTATCATAATTAAACCACATATTGATGAATAGATGGCTGCGGAACTCGCTGCGCTCGTCCCGCAGAGGTTCACCCATAATAATCTTACAAATTCTGATTTTATATAATAAGTTATTGTTCAAGTACAGTTTACCCCCCTCAACTTTTCCATGTTAGTATGAATTCAATCCTATGTACAATTGTTTTAGAATAATTATAGAGTTTCCTATGTACAGTTTTTGAATAATCATAGTTTCCTATGTACAGTTTCTCAATAATCATACAGTTCTGTATATTTTCGTATGGTTTGTAACGTCAATATTTCCAACTTCTGACAGTTCATTCGACTCCTAGGAAAATATCATAAGATCAAATAAAACACAATATATACTCACTTGTCGCCGACTTTATACCAATCTAGGAATTATTTTGCTTAGTTTGTCATATTTAACAGGTAACATCTTAATTTTACGCTATAGTATTTGGCGCCCAACGTAGGGCACCTGAGACACAATGAATGGCATTTTTCACGAGATCCTTGCTTATTGGATTGTGTTAGAGAATTAATCACGGTGCTAACGACATTGGAAAGTCAACGCCTAATGGAATTGTTCAATCACTATAAAGAGTCTATATGGCAGACCCTGGGATGCACGAAGATAGTTGAGCATAAAATTATTGCGAAGTCCACACCAATTCGCCAGAGGGCTTATAGAGTTTCACCAGTAATCCAAAAATGTGTGGATGAAGAGATAGATGGAATGTTGGATATGGGTGTTATTGAACCGAACTCTAGTCCATGGGCATTACCAGTGGTTATGGTGCAGAAAAAGAATAAAGGCAAATACCATTTCTGTGTGGACTATAGGAAACTGAACTTGGTCACTAAGCGGGATAGCTACCCTCTGCCGTTGGTATCAGGAACTTTTGACAAATTGAAAGACGCAAAGTACCTCTCCAGCCTGGACATCAAAAGTGTATATTGCCAATTGAGGACAAATCAAAACCATTAACAGCATTTATTTGTCGTCGAGGGTTATTTCAGTTTCGGAGAATGCCTTTTGGGCTTCACAACGCCCCAGCCACTTGGTAGCGCCTCATAGATGGAATCTTGGGACCGGATTTGGAGCCTCATGTCTTCGTATACTTGGATTATGCAGTGATCATTACTCAATCTTTAGAGGAACATCTTCGTATACTGGAAGAAGTATTTAAACGACTGGAAAATGCGAACATTACACTACTTTTCCACGTTAGTATGAATTCAATCCTATGTACAGGTTTCGAATAATCATAGACTCGATTTCCTTCACGAACGTATAGACTTTTTTTTTTCATATTTCTAAACAATAAAGTCAAAGTCCAGTTTATTATTGTCCCATTTCAGTACCTACGCGAACATTTTCCAGACATAGATGCCATTGCATAATGAATGAAGAATTTCAAATTGAACCAATTTCGATCAAATCGAACTTATTTTTCCCTGAAATAATGGATTTCCCCTTCAATTTTAACTAAAATACGTAGGAAATGAAATGCAAGTTTTTAGGCAATAATTATTTGCTATGGTATTAAAATGATATTCAGTTGAACATAGTAGTTTTTTATAAAACAATTTATTGAAACTATTTATAATTTCAGCAATACCCCAGTTCTCAACTGAAAATGAAATATAAGCATTCGAAAATGCATTGAAGTGTTGCCAAAGGGTATAATAAAATAGCGGCAAGGTAGATTAAAAATGATTTATCTGGATGATTTTGAAAAAAAATCTGGTGCAAATTTATTGGTAATTAATTAGTTAAATGGGATTTATTTCCAATATGTTTTGTGCTTATAAATATCTGCAGGCGATTTGATGTTGTGCAACTATTCTATGACTAGATCCTATGGACTTTAAACTATGAGCATGACATTAGAATTTATCTAAATTTGATATTTTATCTACTTGGTTGACTTAGGTTTGAAGTCATCCAAATAAGTGCAGTATTTCATTTTATTTTACTTGATAAAGATACCATAATTATTAAATCCTGACAGTTTGAATTGAAATCGCTCTGATTCCTTGAAGTATTTTTCATTTTTCTTTAGTAGTAACTAGGAAAAAAGAACATTATTTCATATCTGAGCCTCAGATTCGCTTCCAATTTGGTTTACTTTAAAAAAAGACTCTGATTATCAGATCCTGAAAATTTGAAGTCGCTCTTATTCCTAAAGTACATTATTAACAAAACAATTTTGGACCTTTACAAGTAAACTTTTTCTGAGTATAGTTGGAACAAAGTGAACATAAATCATAACTGGTGGCCGACTAGTGGCAGTGCATTTCTTATGGAAATTTTCAGGGACCAATCAGTTGGTACCTTGTTCCAATTGAATTTGGAAATACTATAGCTGTCAACTCCGTTTCATAACTAGTTGTTAACTTTGCTCTGAGCTTCCACAAAAGTTTCTGTTTTGGTCTTCCTCTAGTGTTAAACATGTATTCTCACCCTCTCTCGCCTCCCAAGTTCCATTACATCATTTCGTCAGCCCATTATGAGCGATATAATCAAATCTCAGCCGCCTTCGTCAAGTTTCTTGATAACAGTCAAGAGAATCGCTTTTACAGGAATAATTAAATTGTATGGCGACTTCGGGACTTTATTTTGTTACCCAGGAGAGAGATGAGAAGACGGCGATGCGATGGCGAGAAGGGGGTGTTAATTTCAAGCCTCGAGCTCGCAAGTCAATTTACAAGAAAATTACAATTTAAAAGGGTTATACTATAGTTTATTAGTTCCAGAAGAGAAGAGGATAAAATTGATTTTTTTTTTTGTCGATTTATATCAATAATAATTTCAAATTTAAACGCACTACAAATTTGCATTTTACGCACTTTATATTAAGCTTTTTTGCCTGAAGCACATAAATTAAGGGTAAAATATGCACTTTATTTAACTCGCTCGAAACAATATATTTTACCGGGAATAATTTAGTGATTTTTCAGCCACACATAGCGTTTGTAATAAATTAGCTACCAGGTATTCAAAATGTACAAATATCACGCTGAAAAATGGCAAATTGCAAATTAATTTCAGTTTTTGGCAGCTTAATTGTAGCAAAAAAATTGTTCTTGTTTTTAAATACAAGTCAACAAAACATTTATCGTCCAGATAAGAATGTACTAGAGGGGAAGGGTCTATACCTACACGCTCTAACTGGACTTCCGTTCCGCAAAGAAAAGTTTATAAATAATTTATGAAGTCCAAGAAGCCATTTCCACGGTTGTACTCCAAATAAATTATTTCCGGCTGTTTTAATAACGAAGTTGGGGACATTAACATTTTTTTTTTCCGGATGTGTTTCTAAATTAACGAAAAATGTAATTTTTTTCAGGAGTTTCATCGTCTTAGCTGCTGAAGAAGTTTAATGGACATCTTCCAAGAGAAAGAAAACCCATTAGCAACAGGTCAGTGATATTTGAAGTATGTTTAGTTGAAATTAATATACGATGTGGTTTCAATTTATAAGAAACTTAACAAATTCATCAAGGATATGGATATTATGAAGATGTGTTTATTTTTAATTTCAGTTTTGTTATAAATTTATGAAACTTTTTCAAAAAAGACTTATCAAATTAATATGAACGAGTTTCTGAAACTTTTAATGATATGCACGAACTCTATAGCAGAATGCACAACTTCAATTTTCATCTCATCGTGGTTAGTGTGGGTCAGTTCTAGGATCAAGCCCAAGTTTTAAACGAAACAAAATAGGGAGATTGAAAGCCAGCAACAGTAACTGCATTTTAATCGATTTTTTATTTTAGTAAGGATAGCGTTAACTATGGTAACTGGAAGAAGGATATTAGTAGTTAGAGTCCCGTGTTTTTTTTTCTTTTCATCGATAATTGCTCTCCTCAAATGTCCCATATCCTAACATTTGATAGCATCTTTATGAATATTTATTTGGAATGTAATTTTCATTGAAAAATAAAATTGAAGATTGTTTCCTTAGGCTATGGTCTGAATATAACCAAACGTTAACCAAAGTAACCGAATCGGTTGACAGATCGTTACTAAAAATTCCGGTAACTTGGGGAACGCTAATATGAAAAAAAAAAGAAGTGACAGAATTTACAGATAAAACCCACGAACCGACATCCGATAGCCGGTAACTATTTTGATAGTTGGTTAACCAGATTTCAGGAAGCCAAGGTCCAAAAGTAACCACTTTTCCAGGAACCAGAAAAATTTGATTACTTTCGGACCGCGAAACCACAACCCTGGATATATTCGGACAACAGCCTTATATTCTCTTCTGTCACTTGGTCTTGTTCAAATTTCTCCTGACGTCACATACATAACCTCACTTTCGATGGGGGGACAAGCAAAGCGTTTTGAGGACTATTTATACCATATTCAAACACACATCAGGCGATAGCTTGTTACAAATTAAACTGATTTTTTTACTTTAAGACAAGATAACCTAGGGTTGAAATTAATCAAATCCAAAATATGTCAAAATTCTTGAGATGTTTTAATTAAAACTTTTCAACTGAATTTTTTGACCTGTCTGGACTTCTATTAAAAAATTAGACCTTTTAGTCGAGATAATAATTGAGGGAGTCAAACAGAAAATGGCTATTCAGGCCTCTGGCCGGATTCAATAGAGAGTTGATAGGGATTGACACACAAATTTGGTTTTTCACCGACTGTATTTAGAGCAAATAGTCCAATATTCCCACACTAACAATTGATTCTGAAAACCAGAGCAGCATACCTATTTATTAGTCCAAGTTTGAATTGACTTACCTCAAAAAAAACGTGGTACAATCAATCAGCACTCACACAGAATGGAAGCCAACAATTAGATTAAAAAATATATATATATAATATTTATATTTCAAAAACAGATAAGTTAAGATTTATCAGGTAAAAACGTGATAATGATACGATAATATGAATATTGAAAAATCTATAAGGGAGGATCCAAAAATTCAAAGCAAAAATTATTCAAAATAGAGAGGACTTGCCTACCAGACTTCTGTTTTGGGAAAGAGAACGTTTTAGAAACCAAAGCCTATAGGAAAACGATCTTGTGTTTTTTATACTTAACTGCATTTTAACCAGTTTTAACCAATCAGACGAGTACACCCAAAAGACCATATTCACTTCACAATGAAAGACGGCGTGGAATAAAAGAGAATAGATAAAAATCCACTAGAATTATCTTAATTGTTTACAAATTATAATAATTTAAATTGAGGTTATGTCAAAAATAAAAAACTGTTAATTAAATAGGTCATTAAGCGAAAAAATGATTATTTCAGAATCAGAAGTTAGAAAAAGACAGAAATATATCCATTTGCTAAAAGTGAGATAAATATAATTTCTTTCAATGAAAATACAAATGACTGTCAAATGTGGAATAATTAAAATCATACTCATTGATCATACTTTGAAAAATAAATACATTAGGTACTAGATGGCAGTACTTGTAAATGAATAAAATATATTTGCATTTTACGCAGATGATGGATAGAGGGCAGCACTTGTATTACTTTGAACTTTGTGGATATTTTAGATTATTTGCCTGATTCTGAAATGAAAAAAAATATGACTTTATAATGAAAATAAGAAGAGATGGAACATGTTACGTAAATGATAAATTTATTGTAACAAGCTTCTACGTCACAAATCACATAACGTCACTTTCGATAGGAGGACAAATAAATGTGAATATCGTTCGTTTGTCCAAATGACATATTTTCCCCCTATCGAAAGTGACGTTATGTGATTTGTGACGTAATAGCTAAAGTCTAACTGATGTGTCTAAATAGTCCTTGAACGCTTTGTTTGTCCCCCCATCGAAAGTAAGGTTATTTGTGTGACGTCAGCTAGTGCCTAATTATTCTGGGATAACAAATGTCCAATCAAAGTGAACACCCTGGAAGATTGATGGGATGAGACTTATACTAAGTGTGCCTAATTTGGCATTCCTTGCTCAATGGACTTTATTATTTGTTGGTTTGGATAGAGGGCTTACCAAAGGAAACAAATGTATACTGTTAGTGCTGGACTGAAAAAACAGTTTTATTCGTGACCCTTAACGTAAAATTGGTTCCACAACATCAAATTCCACTAACTAGTGAAACGCAGTACACTTTTCAGTAGCAAAAACGTTAACTAACTTGAGGCCACAAGTCCAGTCACACAGTTCCGTAATTGACTAATGAATTCGACATCAAGGAAACAATGAAAGATGGAAACCGGAAACCGTCTCCAACAATGGCCGCGATTCCTAAAAATTCTACCTTTTCACCGTTTCGTACTCGCTCGACCCTGATTCGCATTGATATCTCCCCGGTGGTTCTGCCGCCTATGGCATCCTCGAATTGATTTTCCCCCTGACATCATGCACCAGACAGACAGAAAACTTTTGCGGGCTCTGCTCGGAGCTGCTCCAAGCGCTCAAAATCCGACGAGTTTGAACAAAGTCGTAATCAATACGCTTTTTGGCTTGCAATCCCCAACATCCTCCCCCCGTTAAAAGATTTAAAGGGAAGTACGAACAGCTTCGTAACCGGTCGGGTTAACGGTTAACACACCATCTTTGGTGCGAATTTTTACTACTCGGGTGTAGGCATCATTGCCTGGAAAAGTTTCAACAATGCGTGCCAGTCTCCATTCCATTGAAGACAAATTTTCCTCCTTCAACAAAACCATATCGTTGACTTGTAGGTTTCTTGATATATCTCTCCATTTTGGACGCTTTTGTACTCTAGACAAAAACTCTACTGACCACCTTTTCCGAAAGAGTTGCCTAAGTTGTTGACATTTTTCCCAAAACCCCAACTTATTTTCAGTAATACCTGGACCTTAAATATTTCTCAGGAAGAGCAGTTAACATGTTTCCTATAAAGAAATGCCCAAGTGTTAAACAAGACAAATCCAATGGATCTGCTGATACTTCAGTAAGGGGCCTTCAGTTAAGGATGGCCTGTATCTCACCATTGTAAATTGCTCAAAAGTGAAGACAACGCTGTCCATTAGTCGCTTCAAATGAAACTTTGTAGATTTAATCCCAAGTGTGGACTCCCAGGAGGCATAAATTTCCACCTGATCTCCTTCAACGAAAGATGATTGGATAAAGGTTTGCTCGACTAAAATTCTGTTGTAGTGAAATTTCATCAACAGGGTAAGTCAGGGTACTTGGAGATTCAGTGCTAGAAGAAGATTCACTGACTGCTAAGAATGCGAAGTCGGGTTCAACAAACTGTTGACGCTTCCTAGAAGGTGGAACGTAATGCTCAACCCGATACTTTTTAGTCTCCAACTTAAGACATTCTTGCTCAAGTTCCTCTAGGGAATTAACAACGGGAAGTTGGGTGGCGTAAAAAGGTGATAAGTTGCAAGACAACTGTGTTTCAGGTGTCAATCCATCATAACGCCTGAACAAAGCTTGCATGCAAGAAAGGTAATCAACAATACTTGCCGAGGTATCCTCCAAAATTTCCCTTAAAAGTCTAGGACGGTAATCGGTTGGTTCGAAGTGACGAGGAAGCAACTCACGCAAGGTTTTCCAACTATCGACTCTGTCACGGTTTGCTCTATACCAATTTAGAGCTTTGCCTGAAAATAAGTCTATGGCACATTCAAAGAGTTGGTTTTCCGTGACATGACGGATATACTCAATTCGGCCACTCTCTCCAGGAAATTATGGACAGACAATTTGTGGTCGCCTGAAAATTTGAGATTCCACTTCTCTAGATTTGGAAATTTGGAATTATTTGGAAAAATTTGTGGAGTGAATCGGTTGGTGGAGTTATGTACTGGAGAAAATACATGAAATTCGTCAGCATCGAGCTGTCGACTAAGTTCAGGATCAGCTTTAACAACGTCTCCAAATGATCCAAAGCAGCCAAAACGCCAATGAGGAGTTCAGTCCTTTCAGACCGTTCTTCCGTTGACAAAATAGAGTCAGGAATTCGTTTTACCCGCTCAAGCAAATGAACTAACCTTGATTGTGTGGAAATGAATTTATTTTGACTTGCCTCACCTGATATGGTGGGCATGACAGTATTAGCCTTATCAAGAAATTGCCGAATTTGAACCTTCTCGTCACCAAAGTTAAGGGAATATGGGGCAAAAGAACATGCGCGAGACTTTTCCAATTTTAGAAGTGGTCACAATATATACCTTAATTCGTCCACAGTCTTTGTATCACTAACGGAGATACCTCGGACGATAATCTCATGCATGAGCATTTCTTTTTTAAGGTACGAGATAGTCATTTTGTAGTCCATTCTGTCTAGCAATCAATATGTTAAGTAATCAACAATAAAATAAAAATAAAGATAATTGGCTATTATACACAGGGATTCGAAATACCTGTTATCCAAAAATAATTTTAAAAAAATAAATATTTTAAAGATAGAACTTGAAATTTGATTCTATGCACTTAAAACAGCCAAAAAAAAATAATGAATACAATTTTCTTTAAAAAAAAACGGCAGCCCCACGTTGGGCGCCAATTGATCTGCCACGCTTTTTCACTGATTGAAAAGTTTAGAAAGAAAAAAATAAAAAAATAAAAAAATAAATAAATAAAATGAAATTGAAGATACTTGAGTTGCAGGACTGAAGGTTCAAGTGCGTGCAAATTATGCCGTAGCTCGGAATTAAACAATTCGGAGAGTAGGGGTGGCTTTTAGTTTTGGGCGCCACCGACACTGGACAGATGAATCGGACTCTCCTGGATGTTATCTGGCTCCAGGTCCTTACAATTCAAATAATAATTATTAAAAAGAAAAATATTTAAGAAAAGCTAAAACTAGGCTGTGTGCATAAAACCAAATAAAAGTCAATGAATCAATTGCTATAGTCAGTTCATCTACCAAATTTGGCTACCGTCTACAATGAAACAATACGGGTATTGATAATAAAAAAATTATAATCAAGTAAATTAGCAATATTACCACAAAGTGGAAAACTATCTATACTATTTAAGAAAAAGTACAATCACTGAACTGTCATTAATTTCAGTTATTGACAAAACGGCAACAATAAGACACAGTAGAGTAGAAATCAAACGAGAAGAAGCCACACGGGTTATCGTGTGTCAATTCCCTTTTAAACACAACCCTAGGATCATGCAAAAACAATGGACCTTGCCACCATGTGTTGCACTCTACAAACGAACAAGGATCCAAGCCCCTGGAAATATAATCTGCGGGATTTGGGTTACCAGATACATGAAGCCAAATATGATTGGAAGTGAGCTCCTATATCTCTGACACCCGGTTTGAAACAAATGTAGTCCATCGGTTGGGATCGCTGAGAATTCAAGACAAAGTAATTTGTGAGTCACTCAATAGCACTATTTTAGAAGCTTAAACATCAATTATAGAGCATAATTTATGACAAAGTTTTGCCATCAATCAATACCGCACTACGAAGCGCCAACCTAGGAAACGTTTGACTTTTAATTGGCGCCACTCGTGATATTGAAGATATCAATCTACTACTAAGTGACTTCATCATTTTCATAATATGGTTCTAAGATAAAAGCATCATATGCTTTTTGTGAGGCGTCTGCGAATCCGTGGAATTCATAGTTATTTATACACCAAGTGAGTTAAATGAATTTTTATTCATGAGAAGAAAGTTTAACCCACGAGCCCTAGCGAGTGGGTTAATTTTCTTCGAATGAATAAACATTTCAACTCACGTGATGTATACAAAATTTTATCCCATTTTGTGAAAATTTTAAAAATAAGGTAGAAGGAAAAATGCCGGGAGTGAGTTAAAAATATTTTAAATCACTGAGGTTTCAGATTTTTAGTTGGGCAGAGTGACTTAAAATGCCGAGAGTGAGTTAAAATGTTTTTTTCTACTGACGTTTCATAATAGCGACTTTTCGATTGTCATTTTAGTTTTTAAATGGCATTCTTTTAAGCACTAGTGTGTAAAAGTGACACTTTTAAGCACTAGTGCGTAAAAGTGACACTTTTAAGCACTAGTGCCTAAAAGTGTCACTCATTGTTCAGAAATAAAACACACAGATTTGAATTTTGTCTATTTTTTCATAAATGTTGTCAATGCAATTATTTGAACTACTAAAGTAAACGTTTGGGTTACTCAAAACAGAACTTTCTGTTGTTTTTTTCAATAGGATTTCAATTTTCAATCAAAAAAACCTCATGAAAGATGTCAATCAAAAGCAGGTGCCAAACTTTTTTGGCGCGATCGGCTCTTATTTACGAGGAATAAAATTATGTTTTTTTTTTTTCAGTATGAAACGCCAGTAGAAAAAATCTTGTATACCAACACGTAACGAAACGATGTCTTTTAGTCACTCTACGTGTTGTCCAACTCGGCTACGCCTCGTTGGACAATTTTCACGTCGCGTGCCTAAAAGACACTCATTTCGTAACTTGTTGTATAAATAGCTATTAAATCACTGAGGTGATAAACGTCTATTTACCTTTATTGTTATGCGTTCAATAATGTCATTTTTAAACGTCAAAATGGCATAAAATAATTTTTTTTTTTTTTTTTTTTTTTTACGGATATGCGCACTCGCAAGGACAATGTCCTATCACGCTCGAGAAGCGGCAAGTGCGCGGAAATGTCGGTGTATGTTGGTCTTGAAACGGTTCAGGTTGTAACCTGCAGGGAAAACCGTCGCAGGGAGTTTATTCCACAGCGATGCTGTTCTCCAGAGATATGAATTCTGATATAATGAGGTTCTTGGTGCCTCTAGTTTGACAGTAAATTCATGGTTACCGTCTGTTTGACGGGTTCGCCTGGTAGGTGCTACTCTCGGTGGAATCATACGTGCCAACTCTTCAGAGCATTTTCCGTGATAGTACCTGTAGAAGAGAGATAAGTCGCCCACAGATCTGCGATGTTCGAGACCATCCAAGTTACGAGTAAGTGCGGGGTCATTGATCAGCTTGATAGCTCGTTTTTGCACGGTATTCAAAAGCATTAAGGTATGTTTGGGTGCAGCACTCCATATATGTGAGCAGTACTCCATAGTTGGTCGAATCTGGGCTTTGTAGAGTGTCAGCAATTGGCTTGGTGTGTACAGATGTCTTGTACGAAATAGCACCCCCAGCTTTTGGGAGGCCCTTTTAGCAATATCTGCCACGTGACTGTGCCAAGACATGTTCGTCTCTGCAGTAACCCCCAAGATGTTCAACTGACTCTGTAATGTGACAGCACTTCCAGATAGCATGATGTTTGGCTCACCGGTGCTGGTCTTTTTTGAAAACAGAGCTGCTTGGGTTTTCTGCGCGTTGAACTGTACAAGGTTTTTGTTACCCCAGTCCTCTATTATCTCCAGGTCGTTATTTATCTGCGATATTTGAGTTAGTCTAAGATGATGGAATTCACGTGCGGAAAGACCTGTGGGTGGTATGAGTGAGGAGACTACATTGCCATCGTCTGCAAAGCAATAAAGTGGATTTACTGTTTTATCTATGAGGTCATTTATGTATATCAGGAAAAGAGTTGGCGAAAGGATTGCTCCCTGTGGCACACCAGCATTTATTTGGTAAGAGTTGGAGTTCTGGCCATCCAGTGCAACATAAATGGATCTGTCCTTTAGGTAACTTTCAAACCAAGTGCAAAGTTTCGGCGATAATCCCATTGCTTTGAGCTTGTTGAGCAGATTTTCATGCCAAACTTTGTCGAATGCTTTAGATATATCTAAGGCAATTGTTCTTGTTTCACCCCGCAACTCAATCGCTTTTTGCCATAAGTGAGTGACGTATGTAAGTAAATCGCCAGTTGACCTATATTTTCGAAATCCGTATTGCTTATCGTTGATAATTTTGTACTTTTCCAAGTACTTGGTTAGGTGATTGTTCACAACTCTTTCCATTACTTTTGATATCACCGGAAGTAGAGCAATTGGTCTATAGTTTAACGGATCTGTCTTTTTTCCTTTCTTTGGAATGGGTTGTACTGCGGCAGACTTCCATGATGATGGATATACTCCTTGCCTGTAAGACAAATTGAATAATTTTGCGAAAGTTGGAGTGAGTTCGTTGGCGCAATTTTTGAGTACTATTGCGGGAATGCCATCCGGACCCATTGCTTTGTTTGTATCCAGCTTTTTTAGGGATTTTCGTATTTCTCTGTGACAAAAGGGTACCTCTGGCATACTATGGGAAACCCTTTCAATGAACGGTGGAGTTTTTCCGTTTGGCACTGTTAGGTTGGAGTTGGAGGAAAACATTTGGGCAAGCATATTGGCTTTTTCCTCTGATGTTGTGGCTAACTGATTATTTTTATCTGTAAGTGGTGGTATGGATGACTTGGTGAAGTTAGATCCAACAGCTTTTGCAAGAGACCAAAAAGACCTAGAACTACTTGGACAATTCAGCAACCTGTTTTTTATTCTTTGATTGTATGTTTCTTTAGCGGAGTCAATAGTAATTTTGCAACTATTTCTGGCTTCTATAAATTCTGTGTGGTTTTGAGCGGTTTGCTGTCGTTTCCAAAGGTTATATGCTCTGTGTTTTTCCTGTACAGCCGTTTGACACTGGCTGTTGAACCAAGGTTTTGCATTAGCTCTACGTTTAGTTGTATGTGGGATATATGCGTCCATTCCAGATAAGATTACTTGTGTTATTTCATTACAGCAAATAGTGGGATCAGCTGTTTTAAAGCAAACCTCTTGCCATGGAAAATCCAGGTAATACTGTTTTAGGTCATTCCATTTTGCCGATTTATAGTGCCACATTTTACGAGGAAGTGGTTGTAGGCTTGGTGGGATGAGCATTTCGCACTTTGTTATTATAAGTTTATGATCGGACGAACCAAGTGGAGTCTCTACTTGAATTGTGTACGAGTCAGGATTGGTGGTTAGGAACAAGTCTAAAAGCGCTGCAAATTCGCCCCTTTCTGAGATACGGGTAGGTTCATCGACAAGCTGCGTTAGACCACAACTTATGGCAAAAGCTTCTGCTTCTCTGCCTTCGTTATCTGTTTTATTGTGGTGTTTCAGCCAGGGTATATTGTGGACGTTGAAATCGCCTAAAAAGACAATTTCCGCCTGTGGATAGTTTGACTGTATACTATCACAGCTTTCGGATAATGTCGCGAAAAAGTTTTGGTACTCGGTGTTAGATGGCGGTCGGTAGAGGCAGCAGATAAACTTGGTCGATGACTTTGAGGTGAACTTTAGCCATATGATATCAAGGTTCGCTGGTTCTAGCTTCTCCTCTCGATGACATGAAAGGTCATTTTTAATGTACACACAGATCCCAAAATTATGTCGAAATCGGTGGTGTAGGTCATAGCCGGGATAAAGATAGTTCACAATAGGTGTTGCAGAACTGATTTTAGTTTCAGTGAGAACAAGGATGTCAGGTCTTTGTTCTTCAAGATGTTGGTGAACTGAATTCATATTTGTACTTATTCCTCTTATATTGCTAAAATCAATTCTGAGTTGAGTTTTTGATATTCTCTTTATATCTTTGCATGAAGGACCCCCAGGATCACCCGACGCCCGGAGATCCGAGTGGTCGGGTATTTTACCTCCGGAATATTTTGATCCTGGAGGCGCCATCATGCTATCTGTTACTCATTGTTGGAACCGGACTGCCAGCGCAGTAGCGGAACGTGGTGATACCACTTAGCGCTACTCAATTCTGGCATGGTGGTATCTCACCGGTCGACGCCCAATGAGTAAAAAGCGTCTACCACCTACAATTTAATTACCCTATTGGGTTCAAACATGCTACGATAAAGGAGTCCGCAATATTTAAACTGAAATTGGTTACCCGTGATATTTGGATGAAATTTAAATATGTTATTGGAAATGCCGCGTAAGCAAAATTTTTTACCATGGGTGTAACCTTGTATATATGACAGGTGAGGCGGTATCAGCTGTCAAATATTGGAATCTAATATTCAAAAGCAGGGTAACTATGGCAGATTTTAATGAAACAAGTACTGATTCCCAATAAGTCAACCAAGGAAAATCTAAAAATGTCAATCATTTTGACATCTGTCAAAACCCTGCCAAACGGCAGCACTCATATTTTTCAGTTTTCAATATTTCATGTTGTGTCATTTGACAGTTTCAACCTATGTAAACTCTCAGTTCAGAAATTGAAAAAAAAATAAAATTACAGAAATGTCGAAACTTGTCATTTGTTTTAGTAACAGTTTATTGGTGATAAATCATTAAACAAAACTCATATACATCAAATTTTGACAGCTGTCAGTTCTGTTCCAATTATTTAAGTTAGGCTTATTTATTATGAAGCTTAAAAAAACTTATACAAAGGTTTCAGATTTTGACAGCTGTCTATGAGCTTTGCTTAATGTTTTATTACCAATAAACTACCTTGAAACAAAAAAGAACCAGACATGAATCTTTTTTCCTACTAAAATAAATGACAGGTTTTGACAGTTCTGTAATTTTTTTTCCAAGTTTTCAACTCAGAATTGACATAGACTAAAACTGTCAAATGACACATCATGAAATATTGAAAACTGAAAAATATGAGTGCTGCTGTTTGGCAGGGTTTTGACAGATGTCAAAATGGTTGACATTTTTCGATTTACCTTGTTCGACTTAGTAAGAATTTATACTTGCTTCATCAAAATCTGCCATAGTTACCCTGCTTTTGAATATGAAATTCCAATATTTGACAGCCGATACCGCCTCACCTGTCATATATACAAGGTTGCGCCCATGGTAAAAAATTTTGCATAATAATAACATATTTAAATTTCATCCAAATATCACGGGTAATCAATTTCCGTTTAAATATTGCGGGGTCCTTTCTCAGGCTCAGGTGCCCCCATTACTGGTGAATTAGGCATATGCCTGGGATATTTCTGTCACTTGAAATGATGTTCATGGCATATGCATCGGATATCTTTATATTCCTATGAATATTCCTGCAATATGTTTGTGCCATCTGGGTATTTCTCAATTTCTTTGTCTCAATTTTTGTCTATTTCTAACTCTTGAATCTTCAATATATTCTAAGCTTCTTCAAAGAAAAAAAATTCAGAAAAATAGTCAAAAAAGAGAGACAGGAATAGGAAAATTACGTCTTTTTGTCTAACAGTTTTTCCTCAATTTGCTTTAAATTTCCTCTTTATTTCTCAATTTCATTGAATCAATTTTTGTCTATTCCTGGCTCTTGAATCTTCAATATCTTCTAAACTCCTTTAAATAAAAAAATTTTAGAAAAACAGACAAAATATTAGAACAAGGAATAGAAAAACTATACGTCTTTTTGTCCAACAAATGTCAAATGACTCAAATGTCCTCTTCATTTCTGAATTTCTTTGTCTCAATTTTTATGAATGTCTGGCTCTTGAATCTTCAATATCTTCTGAGGAAAGAAAATTCAAAAAAATAGTCAAAATATGAGAGCCAGGAATAGGAAAATTACGTCTTTTTGTCTAAAAGTTTTAACTCAATTTGCTTCAGATATCCTCTTGTAGGGAAACTCTTGGGCAATCTTACTGGTAGTCAAAAGAAATCTGGGGAAATAATTATTGGTTTCCTCTAAAAATATAATTTGGTGTACAAAAACTGACTTGTGAGTCACCCCTCAGGGGTAAACCGCAAGGGATATCTAATGTACAAATTAGGAGAAATCCGAAGAAATCTAAGGCAATCAAGGAAAATTATAAGGAAATCTCACTGATCTCGGGCGAAATCTTAAGGAATTTATGGAGAAGCTTAAGAAAATCAGTTAATCTCTAAATCCAGCGCATTCGCAGTTTTCGAAAATCTTTATAATTTGAGGTTATGTTATTAGGGGAACTCTGAAACTCTTGGGCAATCTTACTATTAATCAGGAGAAATCTTCCTGGTGCACAAAAACTGACTTGCGAGTTACCCTTCAGGGGTAAACCGCAAAGGAAATCTGGTGTACAAACTAGGGGAAATCAAGAAGAAATTCAAGGCAATCAGGGGAAATCAAGGAAATTCTTGAGGAATTCGGGAGGTTATGTTATCAGGGAAATTCTCCACTCGGCAGTAAAAAAATACATGCATGTTTATCATCAACAAAATATAAATGCAAGTCTGAGCTTGTTGTTTTTGCTAGAATGGAAACGCTTATCAGCTATAAGTGAAAATAACCGTGAAACATGGTAGGTACCCCTGTTTGTTTCCACATTAAACGTCGGCGGCATGATGATTCACGAATTTTCCTTATTAGCCATTACAGCATCATGTATTGGGATAACATCATGAAGTCGAAAAATTTGAGGTTGGCCCGGGTCAAATCCCCGAAATTTCAGAACAAAGGCGCCGCCGATCTAGAGATTTTCCCACGGTATTGAAAAAGGACCTCGCAATATTTAAACATAAAATTGGTTAGCCGTGGTATTTGGATGAAATTTAAATATGTTATTGGAAATGCCGTAAGCAACATTTTTTACCATGGGCGTAACCTTGTATATATGACAGGTGAGGCGGTATCAGCTGTCAAATATTGGAATCTAATATTCAAAAGCAGGGTAACTATGGCAGATTTTGATGAAGCAAGTATCGATTCCCAATAAGTCAACCAAGGAAAATCGAAAAATGTCAACCATTTTGACATCTGTCAAAACCCTGCCAAACGGCAGCACTCATATTTTTCAGTTTTCAATATTTCATGTTGTGTCATTTGACAGTTTTAACCTATGTAAACTCTCAGTTCAGAAATTGAAAAAAAAAAATAAAAAATTACAGAAATGTCGAAACATGTCATTTGTTTTAGTAACAAAAAAAAAATCCAATCTGACCCTTGTTCGTTTGAAGGTAGTTTATTGGTGATAAATCATTAAACAAAACTTATAGACATCAAATTTTGACAGCTGTCAGAATCTGACATTAGCTTTAATTGAAGAAAAAAAAAACTGAACTCTAGTTCTGTTCCAATTATTTAAGTTATGCATATTTATTATGAAGCATAAAAAAACTTATACACAGGTTTCTAATTTTGACAGCTGTCAAAATTTGATGTCTATGAGCTTTGCTTAATGTTTTATTACCAATAAACTACCTTAAAACAAAAAAGAACCAGACATGAATCTTTTTTCCTACTAAAATAAATGACAGGTTTTGACAGTTCTGTCATTTTTTTTTCTAAGTTTTCAACTGAGAATTGACATAGACTAAAACTGTCAAATGACACATCATGAAATATTGAAAACTGAAAAATATGAGTGCTGCTGTTTGGCAGGGTTTTGACAGATGTCAAAATGGTTGACATTTTTCGATTTTCCTTGGTTGACTTATTGGGAATCGATACTTGCTTCATCAAAATCTGCCATAGTTAGGTACCCTGCTTTTGAATTTTAAATTCCAATATTTGACAGCCGATATCGCCTCACCTGTCATATATACAAGGTTGCGCCCATGGTAAAAAATGTTGCTTACGGCATTTTTAATAACATATTTGAATCTCATCCAAATATCACGGGTAACCAATTTCCGTTTAAATATTGCGGGGTCCTTTATCATTTTCGTAACATGTTCCATTTCTTCTAACTTTCATTATAAATTTGTATTTTCTCCATTAAATTTAAATAAAAAATGATACAGAAAACATAACAAAAATACAAATGAATATTGAAGTACCTATTAAAAATGTGTGTAATTTTTGACAGGGGCTTTTTAGTTTTCCAGTAGGTAAGAGGAGTCAAATTTTCAGTTCTATCTAATCACTACATCAATTCGAAAGAAAAAAGGTAGCTCAAGCTTGATCTTGATAGCCTCAATAAATTAATTAAAAATCTCTTCATATTTATCTTTATTTAGCCCCAAAAGAAAAACCAGAAAAGATTTTTGAGCGCTAAAAACTTCATTAATGGCCTCATAAGAAACCGAAGGAGGGGCAATTTTTCATCCTTTTGTGATGCTATCTTCCAGCGATTATCATCGCTAAAGGCCACAAACAAAATCCATAAAACTTATTACCAACAGGCATTAAGCTAACAAGTCTCACGCACTCTCTCTCTCTTATTCTCTGGCTTTTTGGCATCGTATTTCAACTGTGAAATATTACTAGAAAATTAATTTGATTTTCACATTTTTCAATTTATTCCGAATGATTTGGTCCTGTCCGAACGATGTATTGTCTATTCGGACAAAAAGTATATTAATAAAACTGTGTCGGACAACCGTAATAACCGAGCAATCTCATTTCTATTCAGCAAGCCACCACAACTGCACTACAACAACAAAAAAAAAAAAAAAAACGCAAAACTTAACGCAAGCCATTTGACAAATGTCTGTTTCTGAAAAGCTCATTTAAATGCTGTATTTCCACGCTTTTCTCTTCCGATTTTACTCCCTCTAACTTTGATGGTGTTTATCGGATGAAATATATTAAGTGCAGAGCAGTTCTTTTTCGCGTGCGCTCTCCTTTTCTCTTTGTTCTAGTTCTTTCCAACTTAAGTCTGCGCTTTGCATAAAACAATTATTACTGTGGGAATGGCCATACGGTATAGGGACTAGGGAGTAGGAAAAATAATAAAAAAGTTTAATGCTTTTTCGTCCAGAATTTATGTATCATACATAGAGCAGCGTAAACAATTTTTTGTTTGAACATTGAATAATTGAGACTTTATATTTTATAACAGCAATTAAAAATATATTTTGTTTGACATAAACAAATAACCGCGATAAACGTTTTCCCCAAAACAATCCTCTCTCTGGAAAGTTTGCGCGTGTATTTTCCAACAAAAGGAGTTTAGGGACGGAGTTGAGAAACTCCAAGTGCATCAGCTATGAATCAATCGATGCATGTTTAGAAATTGGAAGTCGTCCTTTATGAGCTTGTGTGTGTGGGCCAAATTCTCAATAGAATATAATTCCTTTATGATCATTATGTTAGGTTCAATGGCTTAACAGTGCCTTCATGAAGCCCTTTTGAGCGGATTTGGACACTTGTATGAATAAGTAACACTACTAACCCTCTCATATATAACTTTCCAACTACGAATCCGCAAAGATTAACCGAGGGTATTGTTTTGAGCAGCCGTCTTGCATTAAAATTGTTATTTTGTATCCATCACGCTTTCTATGTTAGAAAAGCCCTTAAATAAATCATACTTATTCATGGCATTGTGATGCTGAAATGCCTACTTTGCTGACTTAATGTTTGTTTGGCAAGAACTTTCAAAAGTATTTGACGCGGGATTATAATTGAGGAAGAATATTTCAGATTTACGTGCATGGGTTTGAATAATAAACCTCATAAATATCGATTTAGAATATATCAAATGCAGCTAGCTACCTATTTATTAAAAACTTCAATTAAAATGGCCCTTTTAGAAAATACAATAACCATTATTAAAATGTCGACTGCAGGTATTTCAGAAAGGTAATGGAAAGCAAGATAAAAAAATAAATAAAACTAATTGGAGAGAATAGGTTTTTATTTTGAAGTGGCAGCTCCATCTATTTATTGATGGAAAATGGAAAATATTTTTTACCTGGTAAATATCAGAATAACATCATTGACAGGTATGAAATTATTTGAACGAATTTGAAACCTAAATATTTGAGATGAATAGATTACTCGCGGAAGAATTTAGTCGATGGTAAAAAATTATAAAAAAAAGATGATAAAAAAATAAATCTCTAGATTTTCCCCAAATAGATAAATCTTAAGTTAGGGTACCTATTGGTATTACAAGATAAAGCTGAGGGTGAAATAAATTAAATCCAAGGAACTGTCAAAATTCTTGAGATGTTTTAATTAAAACGTTTCAAATGAATTTCCGGATTTCTATCTCAAAATTTCACCCTTTCAGCACTCGCCTTCTTCTAGAATATAATGAGAGAGTCAAAATGGCTATACAGGCCTCTGCCTGAATTTGGCAAAGTGTTGATAGGAATGGACACACAAATTTGGTTTACACCGACTCTCTTAGAGCAAATGGTCCAATAATCCCACACTAACAATTGATTCCTAAAACCAAAGTAGCAATACCTATTTATTTGCCAAAACTCTGAATTGACTCTCCTCAAAAAAAAAACGTGGCACCATACAATATGGAGACTCACAATAGATAAAAAATTTAAATACAATATTTATATTCTAAAGGTAGATAAGATAAGATCTATCAGGTAATAAAAACCCAACAGTGATAGTAGACACTGATGGTGAAATAAAACGAAAAATATTAAGGGAAAATCTAGAAATCTGAAGAGGAAAAAAAAAATTACAAAGTGAAAAATCGTCTTGCCTGATCAACGGTCTGCAAGAGAAGACCTTTTCAGAACCAAAATCCGTTAAAAAAACCAGTCTTGTGTTTTTTTATACTTAACTGCGTACTAACCATTGAACCAATCAGAAGACAACACTCAACACAGACAAAAGACCGTGTTCACTTCATTAATAAAACACCACGCTGATCAAATGTGAATAAATAAAAACACACTACAGTTTATTTTTTCCCAAGATAGATTTTGAAATTGTCAACTTTGAAACATAAACAATGCTGCTTATTGGTTGCAAGATGCCATTTGCACGACATGCATTGTAAAACTGATGTCAACCTGCAGGGTCACCTCATTTTGCGACCAATCAGGGCCAAGCGGTATTGTTTATGTTTCAAAGTTTTCAATGTCAAAATCTATCTTGGGAAAAATACACCATAGAATCATTGCAATTGTTTACAAATTATAACGATTTAAATTTAAGGTTATGTTAGAAACACAAAACCACTAATTAATTAGGTCATCAAGTTGAAAATAATCATTTCAGAATCAGAAGTTGGAGAAAGATAGGAATATACTTATTTGCTGAAAGCAAGATAAAGATATTTAAAAATTCGACCCAAGTTTGGATTCTATAACTACTTTCAAGCGTTTCGTGAGATCATCCTGGATTCCAAAAGCTGTTCAAGCTGACAAGTATATAACTAGATTAGATATTTTGGAAAGTTTTTCAAAAACCTATTACCAATAAGTTTAATAAAAAAAATACTAATTGCTAATAGAAAAACCTTCAGATAGAGCGAAGGCCAAAGATAATTAAAATATCCTTATTATTCTTGGCCAAAATCAGTTCTTTATTTTCTTTAATACTCTCTTTAAGTTTACGCTTTAGATATTTTCAGTTTAAAAACTCGGTTACCCAAATATTTTTAAGTTGCCCACTTGTTTTTGTTATTTTTGTCCGCAGTATTACCGTCTGTTACACATCAAATGCCTTTTGAAATATTTGGCGTGATTAACTATAACTTGACGTGCACCTGTGATGGTTACTCCCGAGAATGATAAATTTGTTAAATTAAGGGTGAAGATACTTTCTAGTTTTTCTAAAAATATTCGTCAAACTAATTCTTTTTAAAAATAACAAACCTTCATCTGTCCATTGCAATAAATGCACACAATAATTGAATTATATATTCAAAATAGAAATTCCAGGAAACTGCACAGACAGAATTAATTATATTATCAATTAAATTCTACTTAGAAATACAGTAACGAAAAATATCAAATGTTTTTTTTTTCTTTTCAGATTTCCAAGTCACATGGATGGACATTCTGGAACTTAATAAACTCACTGCTGCTGTACAAAAAGTAAAACCGACACCCAAGTAAGTTCAGATAAATTTTAGCTTTTTATCCTAAATTCAGTGTCCATACACCAAGAAACTTCTAATTAACTTCTGAAAAGATAAGCTAAAAACGTACAGGAGTTTTCATACCACAATTTTCCTATATTAATAGGTATGATACTTTTTGTGATATCATAAAATGTATTAGGATGTTTTTTTTTTTGAATAATCGTGAAATCCTAACTAAATCCCTAGAAAAATCCAAATTACTTTAAAGCAAAATTATTCATTTATATTTTCTGAATGAACGGACTGATACACATTTCAAATCTCTGTGAAATTAAATTAAATTTTCTTTCTATTTATTATTCACGAAACCCTAAGTTAAGATTTTTTACTCGTTTTTCTCATTTCCCGAATGATTTTTGCTTATTAATATTTTCTTGGACGAAAATTATTAAATTCTTGGAGGGCTTCACTCACACAGTATTTTTATATCTGTATTGACGTGCAACCAATTTTTTCTGCTTGGATTGAAGACAATTATTACAATTTTATACGATAAAGCAAACATTGTAATTTAAAGCTCTGACAATTTGATTTTATTTTCCAATAAAATGCCCCAACAAACTGTCACATCCATAAAAATTCCAATTAAATATGTATTTTTCCATTTCCATGCTGCAGAAATCTGTTTTTCAGTACATATTAGAAGAGAAACAAAAATGGGCTTTTTAGTTTAAATTGATTGAAAATCAATTCACAGGTTCATCAAGCTAAAATAAATGTTTATGTTAATGAGGCACTATTAGTTGAATGTGCAGGTATTGTTTGCTGACGTGAAACGAATCGATATTATTGTATTAAAATTGCATTTCATCAGCAGAGTTTGATTAAGATAATGAGCTGTTAAATAAAGTGATAGGCAACTGCAATTGATGGTGTTTGGAAATTAATTATTCACACTCACGCTTAAAAATATCCGAGACAAAATATTTATATTAATCGCTGATTTTATTTATGATTAATTTCATCTGCATTGTACCCCATCTTGTATGATAATCAAATCCTAAAATAACTCAATTTAAAACAGATCTTTCAACGTTCGACTTCGGTAACTTTATAATTTGTAAGAGGCAGGTGCGAAACTTCACATGCCTTGAAAGTTTTCCTCCTGCTTATAGCGCTCGCATGATCCCTAATTGACGTGTCACACTTTTTTTACGGTGCTTGCACGATACTGACTTCAACTAGAAGTCGAGTGTCACTTACGAAAACAAACTAGAATATTTGGAGAGAAAATATTGGATTTTCGATTCGGATTGGGAATATTTTTAGCTTCGGGGCATTAATTTTAACTTTATTTGAACTATGCAATATGATTTTATTTTTTTGGAAATGATAATTTGGATAAAGTTGTAATATTTATTGCTTGAAACAGTTGCAGATAATGTTGGGTATGGAAACATGTTAATTCGACAAATAACTAATCTTGAATTGTAACAAATCAGCATCTCTGAAAACTAGTTTTTCTTTTTATCTTGGAAGAGCATAATGTCGGGGTGTAGTTGAGTATAAATACTCATTTTACTTCCAGGTTGGTCTATAGATCTTAATATCTATTTTAATTCAAACGTTAAATTGTAGATAAATGTGAGTCCATCTTGAAGCAAATAAATAAACGAATTGGTCTATTATTTCTCATAGTCTTCTAGTTGGAGGTATCTGTTGTTAAAGAAAATCTTGGTATCTGGGTACATCTTCTTTGAGATGGACGATGGACTCACATTTATCTACAATTTAACGTTTGAGTAATGTATGTCTTGCAGAGATAACCTACAGGTTTAAGGAATTTACAATTTGGAAGACAAAATTTTCTTTAACAACAGATGTCTTCAACTAGAAGCAAAATACGTGAGGATTGTGAGAATAGACCAATTTGATTTTTGTGTCCTTGATGGACTGACATCTATCTACAATTCAACGTTTGAATAATGAATGTCTAGCAGATATAACCTACAAGTTTAAGGAACTTACAATAAAGAAGATACCAATGTTGTCTTTAACAACAGATGTCTCCAACTAGAAGCCAAATACATGAGGATTGTGAGAATAGACCAATTCGTTTTTCATTTAATTCAAGATGGATTTACATTCTTCTACAATTCAACGTTTGAATAATGAGACTAGATGGTGATCTGAGGGAAAACTTCAAAAGATGGAAGTTGCAGTTTGCAATATATATGCTGGCTTCCAGTGGCGTATCCAGCCTAAGTTCTGGGGGGGGCAAACCAGGTATGAAATTTTTTTTGAGGTGCCACTCCCAAAAGTCTTCAAAACCACACATCCTAATGGCGTCTCCGCGCGCTTCTCTCAATACTTTTATAGGACAAAAAATATATTTTTACAGAAAAATAAGGTAGTGCCATGGTTTGTGGTTCCGTAATGTTAGCCTGCGAGCTACCACTGAAAAAAACTTTGGGCGGCTCATCAAAACGATAAGAGGTTGATAATTGAAATTATTTGTTTTCCTAAGAAATCGACTTTCAAGAAACAAGTAGGTAACATGTAACACAAAATCAAACTAAAATTAAATTTAAAGGTCAAAGGTAGGTATATATTCTTGAAATTACTAAAAAAAATCACACTGGACTAACTAAAATATAAATATAGGTATACCGGTATACTTATACAGACAGGGTGTTCCTAAGTATCATGTACAAACGGTCGCAAACGCTTCGTTACAGAGTGTAGAAATTTAAATAATTTTTTAGTTTTTTCTTTATAGCTCCTACGATTTTTGAGGGATTTAGCTCAAATTTGGAATATAGGTTACACAATAGGAGCAAAATGATTGCACATGTCAAACGCTTTCCAGAAACAAAAGAAAATCCAAATAAAGCCTACTAGAACATTCCAAAGAAATTAGTTTCATCTACTTAATCACAGAGAATTGTTTTTTATTTTTTTTTCTAGTTACTACAAGAGAACAAAAAGTTTTTAAACAAGGTAGAAACATTGCTTTGTTTTTTTAGAATCTACCAGCGGCGTACCACAAAAAAGTTCAGGGGCAGAAAAGGGGGCATGACCCTTGGAAAAGTATCACTTTATAGATTCTGGCAAAAGTTTTACATGTGCAATCATCAAGCTCCTATTGCGTAACCTAAATTTCAAATTTGAGCTAAATCCCTCAAAAATTACAGGCTCTGTAAAAAATAATGAAATTTCAACACCCTGTAGATCGGTAACCAAGCGTTTGCGGACTTATGTTTATTAGAAATTTTAGTCATGAAAAAAAACAGAAGAATCACCTCCTTCCGTTTGTACATGATATTTAGGAACACCCTGTATTATTGGCAAATGCAAAATAATAACATAAAACTCAAACTCTCTATTGCAATATGTATATGTACAGGGTGTCCCAAATTCGAGGGTGACCATTGAGATATCGGAAACTATAAAAGATACGAGGTCGGTTAAATTATGGCAAAGTTGTGCAATTTTATAGCTAATAAAATGCCGTTTTAAAATTTGAAAAATTCCGAATACTTCCGAAGATATTCGGGAAAAACCGAAATTTTGCAAAATCATTTTTATTTTTTCCTGAGTCTATTTGAAGAGGAATTTTTAAATAAATGTCACTTCATCATTGTCATTTTTTCCCCTTTACAAGATGTTGCTATAAAATTTCAGATCCGACGTTTCGTCTTTGGGCGACCATCATCAACTTATTTTTTTTAAATACGACGCTTGATTTTTATTCCAGATTTTAAGAGCTTTTGGTGTCCAAAAATTTATGACGTATCGCATTTATTCGAAAATTACTTTTTAGTAATTTTCTACCAAAATTCTCTTCTCTGTCTCTCTTTAACACATTAAGTTCTTATGGAAAGTGCCAATATTATAATTTTTTCGAATAAATACGATACGTCATAGGCTTTGGGACATCAAAAGCTCTTAAAATCTGAAATAAAAAATAAGGGTCCGTATTTAGAAAAATAAAGTTGTTGATGGCCCCCTAAAGACGAAACTTCGAATCTGAAATTTAGTAGCAACATCTTGTATAGGGGAAAAAGTGACAATGATGAAGTGACATTTATTTTAAAATTGCTCTTCAAATAGATTCAAGAAAAAATAAAAATGATCAAAATTTCGTTTTTTTCCGAATATCTTCGGAAGTATTCGGAATTTTCCAAATTTCAAAACGGCATTTTATTGGTAAAAAAATTGCGCAACTTTGCCATAATTTAACCAACCTCGTATCTCTAATAGTTTCCGATATCTCAATGGTCACCCTCGAATTTGGGACACCCTGTACAAGCAAAAAAAAACCAAATTGTTGTATGTTAGAACAAAAAAGCTACCTGTTTAAGCAGTTGGAAAAAGTAATATTTATGGAATCAATTTTATTACATTCTTGAATTTATTTTTTATTATTTGACATATTTTTAAGAAATAAAAAGTTGTAGCTCTGGGGGGGGGCAATTGCCCCCTTTGCCCCACCCCCCTGAATACGCCACTGCTGGCTTCAGGCATAAAAGAAAGTGTCAAAAGACCAGGTGAGAGTGGAGTGGCTGTATTGCTGCATACAATAGGACCTGAAGCCCTAGAAATTTGCAATACACAATGGAAGTAGATGAAGATACAAATAAAGACCATGTTAAGCTGCTTGATTTGTTTGAATGCTACTTAATGCCTCAGTCAAATGAGACTGTACTCAGGCACATTTTCAACTGTAGAGTACAAAAACGAGGAGAGACTGTCGATCAGTTTGTTACTGACTTAAAAAAGTTAGCAAAAGATTGTAACTTTAGCACATTAAAAGATAGTCTCATCAGGGATAGGATTGTTTGTGGAGTGCTAGACTCAAAACTGAACGAAAGGCTCCTCAGAGAACGCCAGCTAACACTTGAAAGCTGTATATAAATATACCAGGCTACCGAAATAGCAGAAATGCAAACCAAGCAATTTCACAATGAATGACAGGCGACACAGGCCATGGTACAAGCTGTGAGCAAAAAGATTTTACAATAATGCTTCGAATTTTTCACAGAAATAGGTACAATCCTATGCAGAATGAAAGACCTAGTACAAGTGGGTATGAAAACAGGCCTCAAAATCAAATACATAGTGGCCAGCAGTCACCATGTAATAAATGTGGTAAATTTCATATGCCAAATAGATGTCCGGCTTACAGAAAACAATGCACAAGCTGCAGGCGTTATGGACACTTCGCCAAAATGTATGGAATATACAAGAAAGTACATGAAGTAAATGACCAGGAGAGTCACAATCAAGAAAGCGGGAAAAATGGCGAAGATCATTTTTTTGTTGGCTTATTTAACATTGAAACTAGTGATGTTTCGTTTTTCATTTGCTTTAAAATGGACTCATATTTATCTACAATTCAACGTTTGAATAATGCATGTCTAACAGAAATCACCTACAGGTTCAAGGAACTTACAATAAAGAAGATGTACCAAGATACCAAGATTTTCTCTAACAACAGATGTCTCCAACTAGAAGCCAAATATATGAGGATTGTGAGAATAGCACAATTAGTTTTTCATTTGCTCTATTTTAATTGTTCTGGAATTAACACCAAAATTCATCGTCGTCATACCCATTGACTCATATGATACCTGGAGCCTATAGGACAATATATTATGAATAGGTATATCTTAAGCCTTCAAAAAATAAGACAAAATTTTCAGGATTTGCTTCAAGAATTCTGGAGATTTTTGTCTCAGGCACAACCATATCAAATGAGAAACAATTTTTTGTAGTTTTCGGGATTTGTAGGCTTTTAGTCCAGGAACATTCTTGGAAAATTGAAGATCCATCTGGTTATGGTGACTTCTGTTATGTAGTCATAAGTAGATGACAACTAGTTCTCTAATCATTTTGTTTTTGGTATCCACCTGAAGAGGTTGTTTTCGAACATCAGAACTTTGATTTCAGTCCTTGGCATGGTCTGGTACCTACGATCCTACGATCTAGAACTCCGTTTTTGGATGTTGTGCAGGTTTTCAATTGAAGCTCGTCGTGAACTACTTTGCGCACATATTACCCAAGATGAAAAGGAGGAGAAGCGATTTAAGTTTTGCAACAACAGTGATAAAGATATGACAGTGTTGGCAGAATTATTAAAAGCCAGTGTACTGGTTGAATTCAAAGTCATATACGACCATTCTATGATGCGACCCAAGCATATGTCAAGAAGGAACACCTCAAATAATGAGAAGAGGTCTGGTATACAGACGGCTCCAAAACAGCGGATGGAGATGGCGCTGGCGTATATGGAGAAAAACCAAGATCAGAACAAAACATCCCTATGGGGGTTGAAACAACCACAACATAAGCATTCTGTCAAACAGTCAGGCTGCTCTAAAAGCTCTGAACTCACATCGATTTACTTTACTTCGAAGATAACGATGGAAAGCCTACACGACCTGGAAGCTCTTTCGTGAAAGAATTACAGGATATCTCCTGTGGACATTCGGGGATAAAAGACAACGAAAAGGCTGACGAACTAGCCAGAGTGGACGCAACTGTACCCTACAGAAGACAGTGAACACGCCTGACCCCACCTTAAATCAACCAAACAATCAACTATCCAACCAACCAACCAATCATCCAACCAACTGGTTGATTAATGAGATGTTTTTCGTAACCAAAATATTATGATTTATTTCGTTTAATGGAAAGCAATGAGCATAATGGAACAATCCAGCAGTTTACGTGCATATTTTAAATTCTAACAGAATCAGCTATTATCTTTTGTAGTTCAAAAAACTCATCTTACGATTTTAACTCTTTTATAAACATGTTCTTATTTGTTTTGGTGTCTCAAAATTTCTGTATTAACTGAAGTTTCTGTCGACTAATCTCAATATATATGTTTTCGAACCATTGTCTGAACTGACGTTGGTACATTGCCTAATTTGCAGATACTATATTTAACCGAAATTTCCATAAATCGAAGCCGTAATTTGATTAGGCGTTCACTAATATGGATAACATGGGTAATAATTAAACACTACATTATACGATATGTATGTAAATCGAATTATTGGTTCTAATGTAGATGATGCCTTCTGAATATATTAAAGGGATAAGAGAAAATTGTTAAACTATAAACTATAAAAAATCGCTTATTGATTTTGTTGCTTCCTCTATTATTCCTGACGTTGCTAATTAATCCGCACATGGAAATCTGACCTATCTAAGACCTTTGAGGCTTCTCCGTGCAACTGACACCGTTTGGTATTCTCTCCTTAGGGATAACTGGTTCGATTTAGGCCTTATTTTCAATAATTAAGGGAACAACAGGAGGATGGTTAATTAAATGGTATCGAGTATCGAGTAAATGAATTTCTCAATTAGTAATTATTATACTACTACTTACTTCGAGCATTTTGATGAATTTCTTTGGCATAAAACCAACAAAACGAGAACAGTTGATAATAAAAACTGTCACATACTCTCTCCGTGATTAGCATTGCATAATTGAATTACCGAAGGAATATTCTACGCAGCCTTTGATTTATGCGTATCGTAGGAAATATGACAGTGTGGTTGGTACAGACACAATTCTACACTTACATTGGAGCTGACATTACAATATGATCCTAATTAAGGGTGATGCCAATTGATTTCTGCAACCCCCGACGGCGGCTGCAATGCGATGCGTCGGACAGGGGCATAATATGTTTGATGCCTTTCCCCTGCAATTGACACTGTTTACGATTGATTTCCTGTATGCGAAATACTCAACTTACCAGTATAAAACCAACCCCTCTTTGGCAAATAAGCAGCTAATTGGACCCGACAAAAAAAAAGGAAAAAGTAAAGGAGAGAATGGGGAAATTGGAGGAAAAGTAGCTGCGTGGAAGATCTTAAAAGTCAAATACAAAAGCGGAATTGGAGGCTTTATTATGGAGTCGTGTGGATTCTTGAATGGCAAGGGTCGGACTCAAGGATTTTATTATTTCTTTAAAAGGACTACAAAGAATGCCTTGTTTTATTGTTCAATGATTTATATTTCTAATAGCGGAAATAGTAATACTTATTGAATAGAGTATCTAATAATTATCAATAAATTTAATTTCAATAAGTACCTACTTATATTTTAAGCCTAACAAAGTTCAGATTAGTTTGAAGCAAATTGATTAATATTGTTTAAAATGTGGAATTGGATTAATTTTCTTCGCTTTTTCATCCACAGGGGCGTTTCGATCTATCAGATCTCATCAGTGTGGCTAAAAAAGCAAAGAAACCCAACTCAAGTGCCTGTAGGCAAAGTCGCAGTAGTACGATGAGAGACTTTTGGTCGTGGCGCCATCTAAGACTTGGAAACAGCACTAAAACAACATTTTGCTGTATTAGTAGTACTGACCGCCAATAGGCCGACCAAAAATCAGTTAGTCCCAAATAGGAAAAGCAAGTTTTTCTTATTAGAATGTGAAAATGTTGTTTTAGTGGTGTTTCCAAGTCTTAGATGGCGCCACGACCAAAAGTCTCTCATCGTACTACTTCTACTTTGTCTACAGGCACTAAACTTGGGTTGGATTTCTTTGTTTTCCTAGCCACAACCACACTGATGAGATCTGATGGATCGAAACTCGTCTGTGGATGGAGGAGTGGAGAAAACTAACCCAAAATTTGATTTGTGGTCGAGTACTACTAATACAGCAAAATGTTGTTCCAGTGCTGTTTCCAAGTCTTAGATGGCACCACGACAAAAAGTATCTCATCGTATTGTTTAAAATTTGAATATTTGTTAACTTTCTTTGTAACATTCTAAAATTTCCTAGTTCGTCTCTGCTTCCTAGGGCTTTAACCATATTGCAGTAGCTCCCAATTTTGACTGCCATCGCAGTGGTGAAACCTAATTTTGCCAGCAGAGCGCCAGACTCTCCATCTTTGCCTTTCCTGATTGAACGATACAAAATGGGGCTACGGCGATATCTAAGAGATTCGTTTATACCGTTTAATGCGATTATTTTCACCCCCTTTTTATGGTCACACTTTGGCCAAATTATCTTTTTTTAATAATTTATCAACTTTCGGAACAATCTGGTTCTCGTGTAAGTACCAGAACTTTCATTTGAAGAGTCCGTGCATAATATAATCCTTTCCCGTTAAACTTTCTATAGGCCCATTTTCCAGTGAGTTAAATGGTTATATAATTTTGAACTTTCCATAGTAGAGTACCTATCTTAATGTGATTTGAGAGCACCTTTTCCGATATAAGAGTTTTTATTTGATTTTTTGTTTTAGAGAAAAAAATATAAGTAGCTGTCCTAGCTATCATTCGATCCGACCTTAAAGGCGTAACAAAAGACTATAATAAAAGCTCTGGGGCACTCTCCGCCTTTCTGCCGGGCGTCTGCTTTACAATTATAGGATTTCCGATCGGTATTAAATTCCGCTGCCTGGCTGCCAATTGATTTAAACAAAAAAACCGTCCTAGCCGTCAAAGACTTTTTTCAATATTTTTTTAATTCGAAAGTACAAGAGAATTTTCAACGGGGCTGGATTTTTACAATATATACTAACAAAGTAAGAGAAATGGAATGACAGAACTTTTATATAATTTTGAATGGGATATGTCCCAGATAATTTACAATGTCGGCGGAACACTTTCCGCGACTATAAAAACTTTTTATGTCGCATTAAAAGCTAATAAGTTTCTTGAGATAAAAGTTACCTACTTCATTCCGTAAAATGTTTCAGGATTCAAAATTGAACAAAATATATGATATCTGAAAGATCGAGACGCATCTGTTTCTGGAATGGCAGAGAACAACAACAACATTTCTTGCTGTATACTTCTTTTTTGCTGCCTGTGTCGCAATCGCAAAAGACACTTTATTTATGACTGAGATGGGGCCCTGGATTCCCTTGATGTGGTAACCATGACTGAGATGGGACCCCAATCTTCGCTACCTACTGTTATCTGTTTCTCTGGTATACTGATCTGATGCAATTTGACTGATACTGATACTGATACAATAACTGTTGGAGCTGGTAACATACCTTAGGTAACACCAGTTTTCATGTCTGTCTAGGGAGTGTAATTTTTTGCAAGTTTCAAATAAATTAAATATAAAATATTGTCTTTAATTATTACTAAAAGGACACAACATGGCGCAGTCGAGGTAGTTAGTTACTTGAGAAAAATGGAATTTAAAACCCCATCTAATCTGTCGCTTCAAGGAAATTCAAGTGAAAATTTCCAAATCTACCTGAAAGCTTCTCGTAAATCTGGAAAAGATGAAACAAAAATTGTCATCTTGCTAAATTTGATTGATGAAGACTGTGTGGAAATGTACAACACGTTCACGTTATCGGAAACAGGAGCAAAGTCTTTTCAACGTGTACTGAAAGCTTTTGAAGATCATTGTAGCCCCAGGAAAAATATAGTTTTTGAGCGTTTCAAATTTTATAGTAGGAATCAACAAGAAGGTGAAGGATTTGACCAGTTTTTAACGAACGTCAAGAAATTATCACAATATTCACAATCCTGTGAATTTGGTGCTTTAGGTGATGGTTCGTGATAGAATTGACTTGGGAATTTATGACAAGGCCATACAGGAGAGGTTGCTACGTGTGAAAGGCCTTGACTTGTCTAAGGCTGTAAATTTATGCCGAGCTGCTGAAATTTCTAAATCTCAGACTAGAAATTTGCAAGGAATCTCTGCTGAAGTGAAGTTTGTTAAGAAAAGGTCAGGAAACCATAACAATTATAATAAACTAGCCGCAAATTCTAGTGGTGCAGATAAAAGATTTTTGGAATCTGGGGAAAAATTCAAATGTAGAAGATGCCAAACTTTGCATGGAGTTCGTGAATGTCCAGCCTTTTGGAAAAAGTTTAGTAAATGCAAACAATTAAATCACTTTGCAGTTTCATGTTATAACGTACTTATTTTGGCAATTGCCTAATTATACTGCTACGGCTAGTCAGCTTCACCAAGTTAATTGTGACTTAACTAGGAAGATAACTTAATGATGTTATAAACAAAACCTGTGCAATTGGAGAGCTTATCAATAAAACAACTAATTAGGTACAATAATGTATCTGGCTTCTTTATTAAAAATAATAACAAAATATAGGGATAGCCAGGAGGTTATTAAAAATGTGTTTAGAATAATGCTTGTACTAATTTATAAATATTTGATTATAAAAAAAATAAGAATGTAAATAATGTATAAAAATATTGATTTTTAAATAAACAGTTTTAACTGTTTACACTTGTGAAAGATTAGAACCACAATATCAGTTACACTCTACCAAGAGGCAAATTCAACACCAGAAAGGTGAAAATTATTGTTAGGGCAACCTCAGGGTAAAATTCTAGAATTTTATTTAAGGGGCACTTACCGAACGTAAACAGTATCAAGTGATTTATATAAGATTTGCCTAAATAGTAAAAAGTGCAACTTACATGTGTACAAGTGTTGATTATCTTCAAAGGTGTGTGTAAATCCAGAAGTTTTGAAGGGATATTATCTACAGGTACGGTCTCACTGTAGATAGACTATGGTATGGTAAGTGAGTCATAGTCATGAGTCCTATCCACGTGGTATCTGTTTTACGTAGAACTCAATGTGGTTCTAGCAGAGCGGTACCAAGAGGGTTGCTGAAGGGAGGCTACCAAAGCCACCTAAGAGCAATCTAGATCTAGTCTAGTCTAGATCTCTTTCTAGGAGCTGTCCAACTATAGCCTAAGACTGTCTAGCTACAGCCTAGCACTAGGACTGTCCAACCATAGCCTAAGAGTAGGATTGTCCAACTATAGCCTGAGACTAGGAGTAGGAGTAGGACTGTCAAATTGAGGGATACTCTAGACCAAAGGTGACGTCTTAAACTTCCAAATGCTGCTCGGAACAGTCCGAAACAGAATCCAAAAATGACCAAGGGACGACTCTAGACAATTATCAGCAAGAAATTAGTCTAAAACTTGAGCTCCCTGGCACAAAATTCCAAAAAGTCTCGCCCCAAAAATAATTAGGGCCGAGGCCCGAGACCGGACGACTACTCAGCGTGAGGTCGCAGATCAAAAGGGCAGATTCTTCATTTAGATTTCGGAAGAAGACTTTCATCTGTCAAACTTCTAATTTTGACATTGAAGAAAATTATAGAAAAGGACGTGTTCAGTTTCACCCCAAAAGTACGAACTGAGAATCGGTTGTGTAAAAAATGACTTGTGAATATTGAAAAGTGCCTATAGAACATATATCAAAAGGTAGAACAGGTCTAAAGAAAACGCCTAGACAAAACAGCTGTTCAATGACATGATGGAAATGAAAAGTCAAAGAGTAAACAGCAATTTATCATAACCTCAGATTATTGATTGGATTTGCAAACAGAGATGATGATGGTACTAACTCCTTTTCCTAAGATTCTAATCAATAACAGCGGGCCCTGCCGTACTGAATCAAACCTTCCCAGATCAATTAACCAAACTTGCAAACCTGAACCAAAAAAACTTCTAGTAGAAGGCAGCACTCAAGGTAACAAAATCTGGGCACAAAAAAGATAGTTGTTTATTCATTTATTTCATTGTAGTTCTATATGGAATCATATCTACTAAAGCAAAACAAGGTAGCTTATTAGCCAAGAAATTGAAAACGTTACAATGTCATGTTGAAAATGAAAAAGTGTTAGAAGAACAGGAGGAGGAGTCTGATAAGGCTGAGTTCGCAATCAATATTATTGGAATAAAAAACCTGAGTAATTAAGTATTATCAATTAACTCATGGTTTCATAATGTAAATATTGGTGATCATCATGTGCCTATTAAATTTAAATTAGACACTGGTGCAGATGTAAATGTACTGTCACGTAAAATGTTGAGTGAAGTTGGCGTTCGAGAGTCTCAGCTATGAGACAAAATAAATTTAGAGGCATTTGGAGGTAGTGTAGTGAAGCCTGTAGGAGTAGTTTCGCTGAAAGTGCAGTGTAAAAATGTTGAATTTATTGCTGATTTTATAATTGTGGATAAAGCTATTTATCCTTTACTGGGACTTGAATCTTGTGCAAAATTAAATGTCGTTGCTCTACACAAAGAAAATATAGATTATCTGAGTAAGTTTAATACTAAGAATAAATTTGTCAATAATAACTCTGAATTATTTGAAGGTCTTGGTAAGTTTAAAGATAAATCTGAAATTCAAGTAAATAATGAGGCTATACCTGGTATTAATCGGCCCAGAAGCATACCTTTTGCCATTCGTGACAAATTAAAGGAAACCTTATTAAGTTTACAACATAGAAAAATTATTTTAAGTGTGAAGAAGCTCTCTGGCTGGGTTAATAATACTGTTATTCTCGAGAAAAAGGATTGCTCATTAAGATTATGCTTAGATCCACGAGATTTAAATTTAAAAATTGAAAGGCCTGCATATGTACTCATTCCTACTCTTGAAGATATAGTTGAAAAACTCAAAGGAAAATTTTTGTTTACAGTTCTTGACTTTAAAGAAGGTTTCTGGCATGTAGAGCTTACTGAAAAATTTAGTAATCTTTGTACTTTTGCCATACACTTTGGTTGTTATAAATTTAATCGATTGCCTTTCGGGCTCAATATAGCGCCAGAGTATTTTCAAGCCATAAATTAAAAAAAATTTGGAGAACTTAAGGGTGTGCAAGTGTACATTGATAACCTGTTGTTTTTGGATTCTGTCTTGAAAAGAGCTATTGCAAATGGAGTTAGGTTTTATCCCAAAAAAGTTCAGTTTAAGCAATCCTCTGTCAATTATTTTGGTCATGTCTTTTCAGCAGATGGAATGTTAATTGATGTAAATAGAGTAGCAGCAATAAAAGGAATAAAATATCCAAAAAATGTTAGAGAATTACAAGGTATTTTAGGAATGATCAATTTTCGGAGACAGTTTATACCAAATTTAACCGCCCCGTTACGCGAATTATTGAAATTTGGAGTTTTAAGTTTTGTACTAGTTCTCCTAAATATCCTCACAGTGATGGTCAAGCCGAACGGGCAGTTTGAACAGCTAAACTGATGTTTGAAAAATGTTCTCATGATAATATTGATATTCACCTAGCACTGCTGGAGTTTAGGAACACCCCCCTGTTTCTGGTATTGGTATTTCTCCAACCCAAATGTTGATGAATAGACTAAGTAGAACCAAACTTCCAATTCATACAGAGTTGTTAAACTGGCAATTCCTAAAGATGCACATAATAGACTTGTAGCTAAACAAGAATTTTATAAAAGTAATCACGACAAAGACACGACAAATTATCATCAACATATGAAACTGGGTGATAATGTACTAATTAAAATACAAATTTTGGGAAAAAGGGCAAGTGGTTGATAACCATTCTGCTACCAGATCTTTTAATGTCATGAACAGTAATGTGCAGTGGTCGTATTGTTCAATTACCAACTAAGTTTAGAGATTTTGTTATGTAAAGGTTTGTTATGTTTCATTTTAAATTTAAGTTTCTATCCCAAGGAAGGGAGATGTTAGAGCTGGTGAAATACCTTAGATGAAACCAGTTTTTATGTCTGTCTAGAGAGTCTCATTTTCTGCAAGTTTCAAATGAAGTAAATATAAAATATTGTCTTTAATTATTACTAAGAGAACAGAACAATAACCCTCTGCCTGGGATTGATATTTTTACTGATGATATTGAGAAAAGCTATACGAGAAGACTGATACTTTAAAAATCCATCACTGACACTGATGTAAACCCTGACCTGGGATTCACCTTGTTTTTTTTGCCCTGAATAGACCACACATCCACAAACATCGATCATCACTGATCATCAAAACGCCTCCTTGCAGTCATTCGCGAGAGCCTGTTTGGCCACCAGGATAACATGTTCTCATTCTGGTTGGATTGCTTACCTACATCCCGAATGGTCTGATGAAGCAATGTCTTCATGTTCAAAACAACTCCTTCCACAAGATATGTACCATTTCTAAACTCCCCTATATAGTTGAGAAATCTGATTATAGAGTCAAAGAAGGTTCTGTCAAAACCGACCAAAAAGAGTCCACCATCACCTGTTTGTTTTCCAGAGTGGTCTCTACCTCTACTAGAGTGAACAGCTGTCTGTGCCCGTTCAATAATCATGTTGGTCAGGATATAGAGGGCTGTTCATTAATACAACATCCCTGACGTGCCTATCCACAAAATTGCTCCATTGTCTTGAGCTCAAAAGATACAAGACTGATGAGTCAACGTGACTTTGCCGTATCGTGTAATATTTTCAGAGATTTTGTTTTGTGAAGTTGATACCAAAGACTAAGCAGCTTCTTGGGATATTAGACAGTATCCTGTAATAGAGTTCAGTTCAATTCTTATAGCTCATACTCGATCACTTTCTTCATTTTTCTCTTGCTGTTCGTCGAAGCTGAGTCTTGTTCTATATCCGCTGAGCATCATCACCTACTATTTTTGAGCTTGGAAACTGGAAAGTGAACTCTTAGGAGCAGGGTTGTTATATTTACTGAAATTGTTCTTGGGGAGTCAATTGTAGTTTGTCGGCTTTTTGGGAGAGTTCTTTATAGTCTGCCATACTTTTCCTGTGTTGAACAAGGTCAAAGTATGTGCAAATTAAGCCCTCGCCCAGAATTAAACAATTCGGAGAGTAGAGGTGAGTTATGTTTTGGGCGCCACCGACTCAGGACAGATGATTCAGATTCTCTAGGATTTTATCTGGCTCCAGGTCCTATAGAAAAAAAATAATAATAATAATAATAAGTATTGGGCTGAGTGCATAAAACCAAATAAAACTCAATCAATTAACGTGCTGTACAGTTCGTTTAATAAAAAGAAAATTTAAGAAAAATATGCTCTCAAACCAATTTTGTTTCACAATTAATAATCAAAGTTAAATTTAAATTTGAAAGTTCAAAATACAAAATGCCGTGGTAACTCAAATGAATTAACCACAAATTGAAGACAGAATATAAAGTCTGTTTTTTTTTAAAGATAATTCCCCAAGTCAAAAATTTAGTAACTATGTTGGCAACACAAGCCTTTTCTACATAAAAAAATTGAAAGCATTGACAATTTTACATTGTATTGCCAACATAATGTCATTTTGACTTTTATCTTAAAAAAAAACACAGACTTTAGAAATAAAAGAAAATTAAAATGATCATTGGAACGGTTACCAGTCACAAACCTTACTATAATGATGTGATACAAGTTAAATAGACAAAAATCATCCACATGAAACAGGTTACGCCTAGCTAAAATAAATGCACCTAATAGTTGCTTATCTTGTCACTTGGTACAAGTACATTCTGAATTACACCCTTACGCACAAAATAGGGGAAGAATTGATGAAATTTAAGGTAAAATGACAACAATGGGTTCTTAAACTAAAGCTAGTACGATACCAAATAATATGTTCCAAGTGATGGCAACCAGTTCAATTTACCTGGTTGGTCCTGGTCACAGGTTGTAGCTGGTATGGTCAAACCAGTCGTAAAACAAAAGTATAACCGTCCAAAAAGGTGTAGGCTCTGGTAAAGGTAGCCTTACAACTGTCTAGGCTCCGATGGAGGTTGCCGTATACTTAAACATGTAGCCTTTAGTTAAAAAGGGCTGGCCGTAGGTATACTTGAATTTTTGGCCGTAAGTAAAAACCCTGTTGGAATGGGTTTTACTTGCCTCGAAAATACCATCTTTTCACGATTCACGAATGGATGGTTGTAAAAATCCGCATATAATATGGCACTTTACGAAAACGTAACGCAACGTAAGGCAACTCAATGTACCATAAATTCAATAATTGAGAATATAAGGACAAAAATCCTTCAAAGGCGAAGACAAAAATTAACTTCTTCAGAAAGACCCTTTTCTCGGAACCACCAAACGTGAAAACAAGAAGCACCAGATAAAATGAATTAGCTGTCTTAAAGGTAAAGAGTAGAGATGAGGCAAAGTATCGACAAATGTCAAAAAGAAATCAAGAATATAATACAATATAATCTGAGAAAAATCACAACAGCTGACGACTAATCATAACAACAACAAGTAATTAACCACTAGAACAATAATAATTTGGAGAATATGATATTGAATAAGCAATTCGTGTTGTAAAACGTGAACGTTTACAAAGGAATCGATGATACCAAAAACATTACTAATCGAATGGCCAATTGATAAAAATGAATGACATTTCTGCTGTCAGCTAGCACACAAATCATAAGTGACATGACTTAAATATCACTATAGAATAGAGAGCAAAGAGAGGAATCCGGTGGTTTATGGAACCAATGAACCGGATGCAGAACAAATCTGGTACTGAGTTCAGCAACCGAACAGAGTAGGTTCGTGGAGCGTGCAGTACACACTTCGTGAACGGATCACGATTTGGAAAACCTAACCCAAGAATAAGAGATATTTGATTTTTCTACATGAAACTGAAAATGGAATTAAAATTTTGATTATAATCAAGGAAAATCATGAGTCGTCAACAAGAACTAGTCACAAGTGAAAATAGAATTTAAATAATAAAGATTAGAAAATTTACAGGATCTGCAAATACTGTAATTATTGTTGAAGTTTTATGAAGGAAAAATGTGAACAAAGCCTAATAAAATCAGAGAAAATATCTGTAGGAATTTTGAATGGAAAACTCAAAATAAATGTGAAATGTTAAAGGCAATTTTGGCACTTTACAAGTCTTGCACATTTTTGAGCACCTACTCTCCGTAATACTTTCCCCAAGTCCTATCTTAGATGAACTTATGTCATCTTCCACTAATTTCACAAAATCCTCATCTCAATCAAGGCACATTTTGATTGGAGTTTATTTCAGTAAACCCACAGACGACACAAACTACATGCTTTTGCATTTTAATAGTTAACTGTTGAAACAAGTAATCAATCAAATAAAAAAAACTGTCAACGGTATTTATTTTTACAATGTGTACTAATTAACTAAATTATTATCATATTTCCATCATACAAAGTACTGTTTATTTTTAAGTAGCATCGCTGGCCAGGCAGCAACATCAGCGTCGTCGGTAATTGATCTAGTCCTAATAACATGGCGTATAGCTATACCGCAGCTGCCCCATCGGGTCTCTCCGATGATTGATTGCCATCTAATTACATTACAAGCTGATGAGTGACAAGCCTATATGCGGGACATGTGTGTGCGAGTGCATACCTTTACCCTGTGAGTGATTAAGCCACCAGCACAGAATTTTCACTTGTTTAAGTTTTTCCATTTGTGTCGATTAATGAAACTGAGTAGGGCAATGAAGTTATTAACTGATGCTAGTTTTGAAACTATAACAAAAGATCGTAAAAAGTCCATTTGCACGGAACCAGGTTTCAAATTCATATAAAGGGATAAATTAGCCTCGGATTATACGTTTTGCTACTGCCGTCGTAAAAGTGATTACGTTGTAGTAAATTTTCTACTATGTTAAAAAAGTTTTGCCACAGTCATAGGGTTATTTCTTTGTGAAAAAAAGAAATTAAAATACTTAGACTGTGTAAATTCCATTTAACCTACATTAACAACGCAGGCCCAGAGAAATATCGTGCATTATAATAAAAGTAACATTTCCGTTCAGCCATCAGCATTTTACTTTTTATTATTCTCCGTATCAATTTCGTTGCAACAAAGCAGCAACAGAACCGTTTCCTTTTGTGTGTTACATTACAAGCTACAGCCGGTGTGCTCGGATTTTCGATGCCGTTCCTTGGCGTATAATATAAATATAGATCCAATTTTGCACGAAACATTACTTATGGAAATGCAAATGAAAACGGAGGAAATGCGGCGACTTTATCGGAAAACATGTTAATGTTTCATAATAATTGTTAAATGACACTCGGAGGTAGCATTGTATAAAAATATCCAACAACGATCACTTAGCCATTAGCTAGAAGCCTGGAATGACTTTTCACATCTCGCCAGAATATATCGCGTCCAGAGGGTAATGAAATGCCGCCTCCCAGTGTAACATATTGGAATTCGGGGGAGCGGCTGGCGACATAAACTTTATTGCTGAAAAAATTTACATACAACCAATATTCGACCACTTTTTTTGAGTCTAAAGTAATGAATCCACTTTTTTAGATTCCATTAGAATATTATTTGTTACAGAGAATTTGTTCTCCGGCTTTGTTTTTATATGAAAACAGTAATCAGTATGAATACGGAATCCACCAAAAGGAAAATCTTGCGGGAAATGATTTTTTTCTTGATTTGATTTTATTGCACGACGCCTTTCCGGAAAAAAAAAGGAAATCAAGGGGGGCAAAAGCTTCAGGGATTTCGGTTTTACACGTTTTATTTGATAATAAGGGTAAATATATATAAACTCTAGAATTTTAGCCGTTATTTGATATCTGACGCAAATATAAGGGGTTTAACGTTGGCGTAGAATTATTGCTTCCAACCGTATCCATTATAATTATACAAAAGTTTCAAACCATTTTAATAAATTGCTGATGACAGTTGGCGTTATTGTTGGGTCACGAGGTTTTTGGCACACGTATGTTTAATGCAAATGAGTCAGTTATATGGGAAAATCATATTTAAATTTTCAAAATTGTGCATTATAGCGAGGTCAGAATTATTCCTTGAAAATTTAAATTGTGTAATTTTAGTGGAGTATTCCCAGAGCTGTGAAATGGCAGTAAAGGTAAATCTATCAGCTTATTTTGAAATCATATATTATATATTAAAGTCTTAAGAATAAATAATATTAATCTATCTTGGAACATTAGTGGATCTATGAAAATTGACAACTCTTGTCCTGCATCGCGTTGCTTAATTGAAGCTACCCTTGACAAAATCTTATCAAACAATTCACAAACTTCTTCTTGATGGTGTGAGCACCTACTACCACTAGATTCGATAGTGATAGATGGATTCTCTTAGCATGGAGTTGATCCACACAAATGTTGTATGATATATCTGAAATACTAAATCAAAAATTGTATAAGTTATTAATGGTTTTGTTGTGTATCGCTGGTAAATAAAAACAATTAAAGAAATACCCCGAGTATGGCGACATTTTAATTTAATCGTAAATTCTCCACCTATTTTGTCCAGTAACTTTAGTCCGAGCATATATCGACTGCGATATGTAACCCAATTTTTCGTCGGAAAATGAACAATTGCAACTTTTATGTGTATATGCGGTGTTCGTATAGGATTTTATTTCTCGATATAAATGATTTTTATTAATAAAAAAATGATTTGCCGCTGCTGCACCGGCAGTCCAGCTTCCAGTTTCGATCGAGATAACCCAATTATATGTCGTGATTTTGTTTCATTTAATTTCGTTTTGAATATAAATTTATATGTCAGTTTTATCCACTAAATAAACAATTTTTTTTTCCGGGTATGGACAACTAAATTCGTTTCGTTTCGTTGTTTATTACAACTTTATCAAGGATCTGTAAATGGAGAAAAACACATCGATAAAAACATTAAATAAGTTAAAATAATTTAAATTAAATGCGTAATATTGATTTGAGATAGTATTTTTATGTATGAGTTTAGATCGTAAAGATTTAATCAACATGTTCCGTAATAATATTCACTCTGGCTAAAGTTCACGATTTTGAGTAAAGCTTTGTACAAATTTGGAAGTAAACGAATTCAGGGGTTTTTATACGCTTATAGAATTGGACGTTTTAATAATTGTAATGTTTGGACGAAAACTAAGAAGTTACAACAAAAAATACTAAACTCTAAATGCTATAGTGAAATCTAAAAACAAAAAAATGAGCAGAGAACTCCGCGTGGCTTATTTATATTAAAATTATGTGGACGATGCAACTATATCGGTGCAACCTCCTACGTGCATCGGTACTTTTCCAGGCTGCATATCCCTTATTCAGCAACTTTTTAATATGGTGAGATTTTATAGTGGCGTATGCTTAACATTGAAAAGAGGAATTATTTGTATAATAATAACATAGAGATTTATAATATGACTCGCATCGCAATGAAAATGTAGGTATAAATAAATAAACAAAATACGCATATGGGAATAATATCTAAGTATTTATTGAAATCGACGTCGTTGTAATTAAATAATATCACGTGTAAATTAACATTTAATTGGATTTTGAATATTAAATATTCATTATTTTCCATCAATGATCTGAATCCATTTATATTTTGTTAATCTAGGACAAGTTTACATTGAAATGAGTTGTATGCTTTCATGATTCACAAATAAATGACCTCACAAGTACTTTTTTTTGATTTGACAGTCAAGGGTCTTTAAAAAAGTTCCAGGATTCAAACTTTTGAAAAAATATACCATAGTGGGGTTTAAGTAAATTGAAGCTTATAAGTGAAATGTCAATTTCATTAAATACATTTGCTCTTAAATGGAAAGTTTTGCTAGTCGAATTCAATTTTTCCTGGAAAATAAAATTAATTTGTTCCGATCCGAACCGTTAATTTTCCAGCTCCCCAATCCAAGACCCCATCAAATATGTAAAAGAGCCATGATCCCCCAGCTAAACCCCTGCTCTTGGCGACCCTAATTTTTTACATTACTTGCCTCTTGTTTTTAAAACAAATCACTTCAAGTTTCGTTTTTTGTTCCATTAAGTCAAATTTACTTAGAATTTTATCGTAAAACTACATTGATGGAATTGTAAATGCAACCCCAAATCCCCCATTGATGGCCTTCAGCAGGTATCTTATCAGAGAATTCGCTATATTGCCGACATATTTCCTCCTTCAATGGGCGCTTTGAATTCCAACATACCGAACTGCAATACTGGAGGCCGGAATTATTCGGGAAATAGAGAATTTATTAATATGAAATGGGAGAAGTCAAGTCTTAGTATGGGTACTCTTTGACTTATCTTTTTTTTTTTCTATACTATCGAATTCAAATTTTGTTTTTTTTTTTTCAATCAATGAAGAATTTATGGTTGTAAAATATTAAAAATGAGTCGCGCATTGTTATATAATACAGGTATTATTCCGATCTGAACAAATTGATTGGAATCACATCAGGTTTGTTTATGAGGCGTCAAAAAAACAGTTAGGGCCAATGAAATCGTGGTAAAACCAGATGACAATTGTTTGAAACAAACCTCAAGTCACTTCGATCAGTTTGTTCAGGTCTAAAGAATACCTGAACTATATAATATGTTTAGGGTACCAGTGTTTCAATATTTATTGTATTTTGAATTTGTCAAGTTGATAAAAAAAAGTAATTTCAATTCTACTGAATTAATTACTTAATAAGGCAATATTTAACACCCATTACCACTATAAACAGGGTACATCTTGGCGAAAAATAACTGAGATGCGTTCATTATTTAATTCCTTGGTCTCCTTTCATTTTATGATTGTTACATTATTAAAAAAAGTTAGTAAATTTCAATCCTGTTTTAACGTTATGGTCTTTGCTGGAGATGCAAGTAATGTAAGAGTAGGAAGTGTGTTATCTCACATTATTGATGGTAAGGAAATGCTAATTCCTTTTGCTTCAAAAACTTTAAATAGTAGGTACTGAAAGAATTTCGCGTAAATAGACAAAGAAGAAATTGCAATTATTTTTGGAGTGAAAACTTTCAATAAATACTTGTCTGGTAGATCTTTCACTATATATACTGATCACAAACCATTATCGGGAATTTTTCATAATGCGCCTACACTTGCGATGCCATAGCCACTACCGTTCCGTAGCCATAACCACTACCATGTCTTACAAGTGTCATCAATCAGTCAATCAGTTTCCCCGATCAAGTTCATCACAGATTAACAAAACAAGTTCATTATCAGTCTGATTATCAGTAATTTTGCTATTAGTTTGCCGACTTTGTATTTTTCCAGTTAAATCGTTAAATAAAAACATTGAAAAATAATGTGTAGTGCATAGTGTTGGAGTTCCCTTCGATACCCGCTACATATTTGGCGCCCAACGTGGGGCCTGGGGTTTTGTAGTGAAGCACCACCCCAATGACTTTCTAGACTAATTTTGTGACTGTAGATCAATGAACTATAAAACGCGAGACATTATCAGTGTGTAAATGTGCATTAAATGACTAAATGTGTGAGTTTTGCCCTTGGAGCAGGTAAAGCGCTGTCCTATGGACATAAGAAGTAGGGACGCGCCATTCTGCTTATAAAACTAAAGTAAAGCCAACTTTTTGGCAGGTGTTTGGCACCAAAATACAGGTAAAACATTGAATTGCCTATACCGCCATTTTTTTGGTGCCAAAATACCTGGAAAAAAAACGGCTTCATTTTCCAACTCCACATTCAGATATTGTTCCCTCAATTTCTGGGATATTCCACACAAAACGACATTACAGTTTCCTGTGTGTCCAAATTTGTCCTCCATTTTTGTGCCGACATTACAGTTTCCTGTGTGTCCAAGTTTGTCCTCCATTTCTGTGCCGACATTACAATTTCCTGTGTGTCCAAGTTTGTCCTCCATTTTGTACCCACATTACAGTTTCCTATGTGTCCGTCCAAGTTTGTTCGAAGGGTTCCTACATTACAATCGCCTGTTTGTCAAAATTTACCCGAGTTTACTGTTTCTCAACACTACACTTCCATCGCTTAGCTTACTCCAAGCTGAATTTTCCTGTTGATGTCTTATAATCTTCGATCGTCCCAAAGAGATCAAAACCAAATGGGTGGCCCTGTTGTTGTGACGAATGAACAATTACAAACATTACTCACTGGTATGAAAGATATGTTCCAGAATACGCCACAATCTATTTCGAACCAAAGTACAGCTGCCAATTTTTCTAAATGCGGCTCAAGGTTTTCCAGAAAGCCAGACGAAGATGCTGAAGCTTTTATTGATCACTATTTACAAAGACTTTCTGAACATCAGTGATGATAACGCAGTAAGAGGTTTACCCATGCTATTAGATGGCGCTGCTGCAGTATGGTGGCTAAGGTCACATGATGGCAAGGCACCAAAAAGCCAAACATCTTATGGTCTGAAGTTTTAGATGCGCTACGTCATGCTTTTGGCTTCAACAAACCAACACATCAGATTTATAGAGAGCTGTTTTCTCGAGAACAAGGCAGTACGGAACCAACGGATCTTTTCGTGAATCAAGCCCGTGCACTGCTTTCAAAGTTGACAACAATCACGCCCTTGCCAGAGAAGCACAAGTTAGAAATGGTTCATGGACTTCTTCACCATAGAATCAGGGAAAAACTTCCTCGACAAAGTTTTCAGAACTTTTCAGACATGATGTAGAGCAATCGAATCCAGCCTTGCTGAATCCAACGTAAAAGTGACTTCCACGTCCGTTGCAGAAAAGCCCAAGGACCGGTGTGCATTTTGCCAAGTATATGGACATGTTCAAGCTGTTTGCAGAAAATTTAAAGGGAAGTCTGCTGAGAAAGCCTCATCCACTACTTCTGCCCTAACAGTCCGATCCAGTAACCCATTCTTCACAAATGTAACATGTTATGGTTGCGGTAATCCAGGATATATTCGTTCCAATTATCCTCAATGTAAACCTGCACCAAAAACCATTTCATCTGTGGAAATGCTCGCTGCTGATTTCGGTGAACCTTCCAATTTGTTATCAACGTTGGATGGTCTGCCTTTAAGACCCATGATACCTGTCATCATTCAAAGTAAATCAGGTTTTGCTTTTGTGGATTCCGGAGCAAGATGCAGTATTGTAGGTTCAAAGTTGTTAAGCCACTTAGATGCTATTCGGCATCCATTCAAAACTGCTCCAATAAAACTGGTATTTGCTGATGGTATACCCCGAGAAGTTGAAGCAAAGATGTACCAGTGCTCCATCGAAGCTATGAATAAACAACGAAAACTGCAAATTTACTTGGTGTTGATTTCATATCACAATTCGATATAGTGCTCAATATATCTAAGAAGATATACTATTTCAATGATGATCCAAGCAAATCCTTGTTTTGTCTGTTGTTGACGGGAATGATTTGTCGTTGCCAACTCTTTCCAATATTGAAGAAGGTACATTGAAATCGCTGTTGGAACATAACAGGGATTTGTTCGATGAAAATACCAGGAGTTACCCCATATCCTGAGCATACCATTTTCCTCACTGATGATAATCCCATAGCTGCACCACCATATCGCTTATCTCCTGCGAAAAAAGAAGTTTTGCGTCAGGAGCTTGACAAACTTCTTGCCAGCGATATCATTGAAGAGAGCAAATTGCCATACGCATTTCCAGTCGTCCTTGTATCGAAGAAAGACGAAACTTTACATCTTTGTGCTGATTATCGCCGACTGAATGCTGTCTTCAAGAATGTTCGTTACCCATTGCCTCGTATAGATGACTTTATCCATTCAACTGGAAAATCTAACTACATAACCACCTTAAACCTGAAGAGCGGTTATCATCAAGTACCTGTCAGAGAAGAAGATCGTGATAAAACCGCCTTTGTCACGCCATTTGGACTTTATCGATATAAGACGATCCCTTTTGGTCTATCCACAGCTCCAGCAACGTTTCAAAAGTTAATAAATCGTTTTTGTTCAGATTTACCGCATATCCAGATGTTAGGATACCTTGACGACTTAATAATTTTATCCACGACTTTTGAACAACACATCAAAGACTTGAGTGATGTTTTCAACCGTCTACGCATTTACAAGTTGAAGGTGAACAAGAAGAAATGCACTTTCTCTACTTCAGAAGTTAAATATGTTGGTCATCTTATTGGACGAGATGGTGTCAAAGCCGATCCGGAAAAGGATGCCGCTATCACCCAGACTTGTTCATGGTTCCGTAGATTCATTCCTAACTTTGCCAATGTCTCCAGAGCGCTAAGTAACTTGACAAGGAAGAATGTTTCGTGGTCGTGGGAATCAGCACAAGAATCGTTCGAGAAGCTAAACCTGCAGGTTCTCTTGACTACAGCACCTATAAATAAGGCAATATTCAACACCCATTTACACTATAAACAAGGTACATCTTGGCGAAAAATAACTGGGATGCGTTCATTATTTAATGTTGATATCCTTTACTAGGGAAAATTGAATAAAAATTAGGATTTGAAAATAATTACTCCTCATTCAATTGGTTTAGTTAAACGAAAAATCTGTAATTGCTTCTTTTTTAAACCGTTTCAATTACCAGTCATTCCGATTCAACCACAAAAGTGGCTCAAATGGCGAATAACACGAGAGAAAAAAAAATGCTGCCACAAACACTTAACTACAATTCCAGTTCCCCCAGCTGAAAATTTGAAAAGGCGTAATTTACCGTGAAACCTCAAGTGATATAAGTTGCGACATAAATTGGCCAAAAATGAGATAACAAGAAGTGCCTTTTTTTGAGGCCGAAATAAAATTTTCGTATCCCAAATCACTCAAAACGAAACACAGTTGCCCTTTATAATAATACCACTTGATGAACTACAAATGTTTAAAGGGATGAGGATCTTTGGAGCTTGGGGTTAGAGAGGGAAAAGCGGCTTAATCGGCGTTGCATGGCATTTCTCTGCACCGATGTTTAGAGGGGTTAGAGAGCTATTGATCTGTGAATTTAGCTCTCACACGAAACCCTAAGGGTTAAGTTAATTTAAAATGTTCGCTGTATTTCTTTTGCCACATGTAGGTGACACAAGTAGTCATAAATCCCTTACAAAAAAGGGAACTTCTTGACTTCAAAACAATAACATATCATCCCGGGCCAAGGAGAAATAAATAAAACATTTTAAGAGGGTTTTTAGTAAGGACGTCTCTGTTAGTAAAGCGGATTAACTTGTGGAAAATGCTTGGAGAAATTGGAGGAAAGTGGTTGAGAATACGGTTTTATTTTCTCTTGAGAAAGGTGCAAGATGTTTGTGGAAAAATAGTGACAATTTTATGTAATATTTAAACTAGTTATCTCTATAAACTTTAACGACTTCTTGTTCGCATAAACACATTATTAAATTTTAAATATTAGCATCATTAAGCATGCATGTTTATAATAAAACTTTATTTGCAACGGTGGAAATATATCGAAGATCAAAGAACAAAAATGTTGTCTGATACATTCAGCCTCCACATTTTTCCCCATCATATAATATTTTTATTTATTTGCCCTTGATCCCATCCAATATATGTCTGGTAAAAACTGCCGTATTTTACGTTCCACAGGTGTTCAATATAAAAATACGTAATGCTTCGCCTCCAAACGTATATTATTGTGATCGATTTTTAATGAAGTGTATACTTGGAAAGTTAATACACATATGGTTTTTTTTTCTATTCCCGCTTTTCAGGCGGCAATTAAATAGAGTGGTTTTTGGTTTTAGGTCGCGCTTTTCGACATTCTGATAAGGAGCCCAACCAATCCATTAGTTTAAAGGTAGCAATATCTCACAAATAGATACATTCGTGTGGATTTCTGATTTTAATCTACCCACGTATAATATTTTATTTTCAACGAGTTTTCATTTGATTATTGAGTAATAGTTATTTCTATTAACGTGAAGTATTAGATATATTTTGACTTCGTTCTTTGCCTTCTTTTTATTCTGACTTCACTGATCTATAGATGGGTAAGTTCTAACAAAGATGTTGAACTATGAGTTTTTGGGAAAAGGCACGATCATTAGTTACAACATCGATGCTTTTAGCTCCCTGATATATTAATGACGATTATAATTATGTAGCGGGAGATAGAGCAAGGCAGGTAGTGAAACTCCAATTCAATTTCCCATGCGGCCTCCCTTAAGTCAATTAAACATGTCACTTACATTTCGTTCTTAAAACACTAAATTATTCTAATTTAATTATTTTGATTGTTTAGAGCTCGCACATAATGTTGAACGAATTCAAATGTTCTTTCTTTCACGATTTTCCGTTACTTTTTCAAAGATTCTATTTACAAACAAGATAAACTGTCCGCGAATTTTATCCGGATTGACTTATTAATCTCAACTAATCGACTACTTGATTACTGTAGACTGAACACTCAATAATCTAAGCTGAACTGAACTGAAGACTGACTGTAAACGTCTAAAACCGCTGTTTTTAAATTTTACGATACCTCTAAAAATTTCAGGACATGCCATTCATTAAGGGTTCGTCTTTTCAAGAAAATATGATTATTTGTTTAAAACCACAATTTCCTGGATTATCGGGGTCAACAGATTTGGTACACAAACAGACAAACAAATCAAAAGATGCCGAACTCGTGACGGCCCTAAATAATGTCTTTATTATAATTCTGTCATTTTGATACCCAATTTAATTACTTTTACCTTGATTTAATATTTTTATGTATTTGATTTATGAGTTCAATGTGATGACACATGATGTCTATTAAAATTTGAACGTATTTTAGATATTTAAATAAATTTGTGTCAATGCTAAATAAAGAAAATTAAAACTTTTCTTCTAATATTGGATACTGGAGATTTACATTAGATTATTTGATTACATTTAAATTTGCTGTTTTTTTATTTTAGGTCCTTGTGAATTACGGGTCTATTTTTCCTGGGTCATTACAATGTTATGTTATTGTTATTGGGAAATTCAAACTACAAGTTAACCAAGCGATATTTCTCACTACAGAACGATCGTAAAGGCCTGATGGGGGAAATATAAAAAGGAAATTCATCACAATAATTTTCTGATACAGGAAAATATAAAGATTTAGGTTTCCAGAAAACTAATAAAAAAATTGAAAATTGTATTGATAAATATAGTCAGCTTCTGCAAAAAAAAATTAATTCAATAAAATTAAATTCTACCTGAAATAAATCGAAAGTTGGGCTATATAACCGTTAAATGGTCTGGAGATATAATGAAAATCCTCAAATATATATTGTCCGTCGATTTTAATCTGATACTCGGACGGAATGTGAGGCTGGTGGCTCCCTTCACTAGAACGTCAATGGTTACCTGACGTCACACCTGTTTTTGCCATATGAAACACCCCCTCGCTCCTCATACGGAAAGTGTCAGTTAAAAATCCACGAACAATAAGTCCAGGGTTAAAAATTGATCAATTTTTGACGTTATAGGTACCTATTCAATAAGTTTAAATTTAGAACATGTTGTCCAACTTTGACCTCAGTTCAGACTAATGATAAGGGTTAATAAAAAATGATAAAATATAAGGCAATATAGACTTGACTTGATTTTTGTAGGGTAGGAATCCCTTAAAAAGCTCTATGGCACACTCCACGGAAATGGTGTTCTATTGAAAATGTGGTTTTTTTGGAATGGACTTGTTGAGAAAAACGGCTCTCCGAAAGACCCTAAGTAATAAGGCATTCTTTGAAAAGCTATTACTTTAATAAAAAAAAAATTAAAAAAACTTCAAATTCAAACCTAAATCAAATGGCAGTCACAAGACCCTCCGACTCAAACTTTTTGCACTCAACAGATTATTGTCTCACGTCACTGAATTTTTTTGAGATAAGGTAATGCCTGAAGGCCGATAAGATACTTTATTTTTCTCCACGAGAACGGTACTTTCACTTGAGGAAGATGGCTGCCCCCCAGCCCAACCACACTTGATCTTTGTAGGGCAACAGCCAGATTAGAAAAAGGACTCTTCAATTTTCTCTTCCAGAATAAATAGATTTCATTTGACATTTTTGAAGGACAACCTATCAAGTGACCTTAGAATAATTATATAAAATTATTAAATGTAAAAATTATTTATATCAAAACAAACAAGTGACATTTGCAATGTTACAATAGATAAACCAATATGATTTTTTTTTTCAGTTAACTTTAAGCCTTTTAGAATATAGGTATTGTCAATTTATTTATTTTCTTTTTCAGACAAACAACAAAAATGAAAATGAGCAAAGTGGGTAACCAGACTAATTCGCAAGACCCTCAAGCGGTAAATTCGCGAGTGTTTGTCGGAAACCTGAACACTTTCCAATGTTCGAAAACCGACGTCGAACGAATGTTTCAACGATACGGAAGATTGGCTGGTGAGTACAAAACCCATTTTTATCGAATCAAAAACAAATCTCCTCTAAACATCAATCACAGTCGAGTAAATGCAATAAGACCTCAGAAAGGCTTTCCAAATAAAATCTCGTTTTTCCGCTGATTGCTACGTAACGCAATTTTTCGGCTAAGATCTAATGAAGTGTCTTATCAATGTCGTTCAGCATTTTCTTCGGAAAAGCGAACCGCCTAATTTTATTTTCTTCCTCCTGGATTGGCAATAAATCAACTTAGGTATATGTGCTCAGTTCTTCCAAATTTTTATTTTATATAAGAATTTAATGATTTTGTGATTGAAATAAATAGTTTTACGTATCGCTAACAAGGAAACATTTTTCATAACATCATTTTAAAAATCAGTTCGAATCCCATAAACAAACCAAATGGAACGAATTCAATATTCAATAAGCGCATATCGTGCTGTAATCAACATTCATTTTTATCAATTCGCCGTCAATATTGGCCGCCTCGTAACGACCTAAACGTCTTGTTTGTCGTGTAATAAAAGCCTCGTTTGCATACTATTCTGAAACTTTTTCGTCTTTTGTCGATAAAACGAGGAAACTTATTTAAATTTACTGCGCGGAATAGTTAGGCAGGTACTTTATTTGATGACATTTTTTTTTCTGTATTATTGAGAGTTTTTTTAAGTTCAAGCAAAAATTACAATATTGCAAAATTTCCCTTCTAAAAACTTTCAAAAACTTTGTATCAGCTTACGTAGGTACGATTAACAGAGCATAGAGTTGAAACTTGTTCGATGTTGAAGTAATTATAATTTATTGCCCTGTAAAAACTTTGATTAGAACTCAGTTCGAAGTTGAAAGTTACTCTCGCTAACTTCTAACAGTTTAATAGGGCCACCTTAAAATGTACAATTTGGATTTGATTTTTAAAAGTTTCAGTCCGGATGCTAGATCGATACCAGGAGGATTTGCTCGAAGAGTCACCTGTCATTTTACAAGTAGGGTTCTAGACAAAATCAGACGTTGTGTGTCAATTCTATATGACTCTGGTTAAAAACTCATTTGGTTTTCTTGATAAAAAGAACTTGAAATATCTCTCTTGTATGTTTAGGTTTAGGAGGATGGTATGCCTTAGCATTCAGGCCACAGTAGGCCCATTGTATTCGGCATCTTTAGCAAGTAGACTTTGCTGTGCTAGGCACTTTTCGATGGATCTTTCGTGATTTATATATACTGTATATTTGTAGAAATCAGCCTCTGAGTACCATAACATTGTACCATTTTTCTCAAAACTTAAATTCAAAAAAAGACTAATTATTTAAAGATTAATTTCACACACCGCCAACAAACAAAAATCCCATTAAATACCAAACAAACCGATTAAACCTTGAAGTCCACCGAAGTGTTTTATCATCTTTCTACAAGAAAGGACACTCGGAAAAGGCATTTATCGAGAAATCGGCTTCTTGATTAGTAACAGTTGAGTAATCAATTCCCCGGACACGAGGAACTTTGTAAGTTAAGGCCAGAGAATTTCGAGGATTTGTAAAATTTATAGACTTAAAATTTCCATTATTTCCAGGAATATCGATGCACAAAGGATACGCTTTTGTACAATTCACGAATCCGTTTGATGCTAGAAGTGCATGTTTGGGAGAAGACGGCCGCACCGTTCTCAGCCAAATATTAGGTAAGTTTAAATCGTTATCCACACAATCTCACATTACAAATCATATCTATTAGCTTTTGTATTTCACTGTTTAATAACAAGAGTTTCGCGTCCACAATTTTGGATTGATTAAATTAATTAGTTTTGGGGCAATTAAATTAATTACGTGAAACATCAACTAGAGGGTGATTATTAATTTGAAACTGTCGTAATTAAATCTACATTTTGTTATTTATGTGCAAATTATTTATGTTTCATTTCGGATATTCATGATTATTGGTATTGAAGTTTATGGTTTTTGATGTTACGGAAGGATTATTATTTGAATGACCATTTTTTTATTGGACATTGGGTTTTGTCAGATTCTCATATTTTTAGGGAAATTTGAAAAAAGTCAAGAAAACGAGAACGCGAATAGAGATCACATAACATAAGGCGTAAGTACCAACGAGTGACTCGACTCGTACGTTCTAAAAATCACAATTTCGTAATCCTTGGTTTTTTCTTTATGAATTTTTAGTATGTTAGAGATAAAAGCTTGTTAAATATGTAAAAAAATACGTGGCCCTCTCAGGAGTGCCAATTTTTGAAAAAGAAAATCGAGGTGAAGGTCCCATAGCAGAAATATCAGTGAATGGACTCAAACTTTTTAAAAACCACAATTTCGTGATCCTTGGCTCTTTCTCTATAAACGTTTAGTATGTTAGAGTTGAAAATACGCGGCACTCCCAGGATTGCCAACTTTTGGGAGGAAAAATCGAGAATGCGAATCAAGAATAAATAACAGAAATATCACTTACTGTACTCATACGTTCTGAAAATCACAATTTCGTAATACTTGGCTCTTTCTCTATGAATTTTTAGTATGTTAGACTTGAAAGCTTGCTGAATATGTAAAAAGATGTCTGGCACTCGCAGCAGTGCCAACTTTTGAGAAAAAAAATCGAGAATTCTATTAAAGGTCCCATAGCAGAAATATCAGTGACTGTACTCATGCGTTTTGAAAATCACAATATCGTGATTCTTGGGCTCTTTCTCTATGAATTTTTAGTACGGTACAGCTAAAAGCTTGCTGAATAAATAAAAAAATACGCAGCACTCCCAGGATTGCCAACTTTTGGGAGAAAAAATCGAGAATGCGAATTAAGATTAAATAACAGAAATATTACTTACTGTACTCATACGTTCTAAAAATCACAATTTCGTGATCCTTGGCTCTCTCCCAATGAGTTTTCAGTATGTTAGAGTTGAAAGCTTGCTGAATATGTAGAAAAATACGCAACACTCCCAGAAGTGCCAACTTTTGAGAAAAAAAAACGAGAATTTTAGTAAAGGTCCCATAGCAGAAATATCAGTGACTGTACTCATGCGTTTTGAAAATCCTAATTTCGTGATCCTTGGCTCCTTCTCTATGAATTTTTAATACGGTACAGCTAAAAGCTTGCTGAATAAATAAAACTATACGCGCCACTCCCAGGATTGCCAACTTTTGGGAGAAAAAATCGAGAATGCGAATTAAGGTTAAATAACAGAAATATCACTTACTGTACTCATACGTTCTGAAAATCACAATTTCGTAATACTTGGCTCTTTCTCTATGAATTTTTAGTATGTTAGACTTGAAAGCTTGCTGAATATGTAAAAATATGCTGGCACTCGCAGCAGTGCCAACTTTTGAGAAAAAAAATCGAGAATTCTATTAAAGGTCCCATAGCAGAAATATCAGTGACTGTACTCATGCGTTTTGAAAATCACAATATCGTGATTCTTGGGCTCTTTCTCTATGAATTTTTAGTACGGTACAGCTAAAAGCTTGCTGAATAAATAAAAAAATACGCAGCACTCCCAGGATTGCCAACTTTTGGGAGAAAAAATCGAGAATGCGAATTAAGATTAAATAACAGAAATATTACTTACTGTACTCATACGTTCTAAAAATCACAATTCGTGATCCTTGGCTCTCTCCCAATGAGTTTTCAGTATGTTAGAGTTGAAAGCTTGGTGAATATGTAGAAAAATACGCAACACTCCCAGAAGTGCCAACTTTTGAGAAAAAAAAACGAGAATTTTAGTAAAGGTCCCATAGCAGAAATATCAGTGACTGTACTCATGCGTTTTGAAAATCCTAATTTCGTGATCCTTGGCTCCTTCTCTATGAATTTTTAATACGGTACAGCTAAAAGCTTGCTGAATAAATAAAACTATACGCGCCACTCCCAGGATTGCCAACTTTTGGGAGAAAAAATCGAGAATGCGAATTAAGGTTAAATAACAGAAATATCACTTACTGTACTCATACGTTCTGAAAATCACAATTTCGTAATACTTGGCTCTTTCTCTATGAATTTTTAGTATGTTAGAGTTGAAAGCTTGCTGAATATGTAAAAAGATGCCTGGCACTCCCACGAAGCCAACTTCTGAGAAAAAAAATCGAGAATTCTAGTAAAGGTCCCATAGCAGAAATATCAGTGAACACAATCACAATATCGTGATCCTTGGCTCTTTCTCTATGAATTTTTAGTACGGTACAGGTAAAAGCTTGCTGAATAAATGAAAAAATACGCGGCACTCTCAGAATTGCCAACGTTTGGGAGAAAAAATCGAGAATGCGAATTAAGATTAAATAACAGAAATATCACTTACTGTACTCATACGTTCTGAAAATCACAATTTCGTAATACTTTGCTCTTTCTCTATGAATTTTTAGTACGGTACAGCTAAAAGCTTGCTGAATAAATAAAAAAATACGCAGCACCCCCAGGATTGCCAACTTTTGGAAGAAAAAATCGAGAATGCGAATTGAAGTTAAATAAAAGAAATATCACTTACTGTACTCATACGTTCTAAAAATCACAATTTCGTGATCCTTGGCTCTCTCCCAATGAGTTTTCAGTATATTAGAGTTGAAAGTTTGCTGAATATGTAGAAAAATACGCAACACTCCTGTTGGGAAAAAAAATCGAGAATTTGAATATAGGTTAAGGTATCATAGCAGAAATATCAGTCACTGTACTTTTCGTAATGTTTTGTTCTTTGGTTCTTTCTCTATAAATTTTTAGTATGTTAGAGTTGAAAGCTTACTGAATATGTAAAAAGAGGCCTGGCACTCCCAGCAGTGCCAACTTTTGAGAAAAAATATCGAGAATTCTAGTAAAGGTCCTATAGCAGAAATATCAGTGACTGTACTCATGTGTTTTGAAAATCAGAATTTCGTAATCTTTGACTCTTTCCCTATGAATTTTCAGTATGCTACAGTTTAAAACTTGCTGAATAAATAAGAAAATATGCAGCACTCACAGGATTGCCAACTTTTGGGAAAATAAAATCGAGAATGCGAATGAAGGTTAAATAACAGAAATATCACTGACTGTACTCATACGTTCTAAAAATTATAATTTTGTAATCCTTGACTCCTTCTATATGAATTTTCAGTATGTAAGAGTTAAAAGGTTGCTGAATATGTAAAAAAATACGTGGCATTCGCAGGAGAGCCAACTTTAGAAAAAAAAATAAATCGATATTCCGAATAAAGGTCCCATAGCAGAAATATCAGTGACTGTACCATGCATTTTGAAAATCACAATTTGGTAATCCTTTGCTCTTTCTCTATGATTTTTCAGTATGTGACAGCTGGAAGCTTGTTGAATAAATAAAAAAATATGCGGCACTCTCAGGATTACCAACTTTTGGGAAAAAAAAATCGATAATGCGAATGAAGGTTAAATAACAGAAATATATCACTTACTGTACTTATACGTTCTAAAAATCACAATTTCATGATCCTTGGCTCTCTCCCCATAAGTTTTCAGTATGTTAGAGTTGAAGGCTTGCTGAATATGTAAAAAAATACGCGGCACTCCCAAAAGTGCCAACTGTTGAGAAAAAAAATCGAGAATTTGAATAAAGGTATCATAGCAGAAATATCAGTCACTGTACTCAGACGTTCTAAAAATCACAATTTCGTGATCCTTAATTCTTTCTCTATGAATTTTTAGTATGTTAGAGTTAAAAGCTTGCTGAATATGTAAAAAAATACGTGGCAGTCCCAGGAGTACCAACTTTTGGGAAAAAGAATTGAGAATTCGAATAAAGGTCCCATAGCAGAAATATATCAATGACTGTACTTCTGGGTTTTGAAAATCAGAATTTTGTAATCCTTGACTCATTCTCTATGAATTTTTAGTATGTTATAATTTAAAGCTTGCTGAATAAATTAAAATATACGCGGGACTCTCAGGATTGCCAATTTGTGGGCAAAAAAAATTGAGACTGCGAATTTAGGTTAAATAACAGAAATATCACTTACTGTACTCATACGTTCTGAAAATCACAATTTCGTAATCCTTGGCTCTTTCTCTATGAATTTTTAGTATATTAGAGTTAAAAGCTTGTTGGATATGTAAAAACTACGTGGCACTCTCAAGAGTGACAACTTTTGAGAAAAAAAATGAGAATTCTAGGAAAGGTTTCATAGCAGAAATATCAGTGACTGTACTCATGTGTTTTAAAAATCTCAATTTCGTAATTCTTGGCTTTTTCTCTATGATTTTTCAGTATTCGGCAGCTGAAAGCTTGTTGAATAAATAAAAAAATACGCGGCACTCTCAGGATAACCAACTTTTGGAAAAAAAAAATCGAGAATGCGAATGAAGGTTAAATAACAGAAATATCACTTACTGTACTCAATATGTTCTGAAAATCACAATTGCTGCATGAAGTTACAGCTTCTCCCAATTGATTTCTAGCTTGACAGTTGTTACCTGTAGCCTCTCGCTGGTGCTGGATTTGTGGACGAGTTATGGGTTACAAATTTGGCGCCCGAGCAGGGACCCAACGCAATTCAATGACGTCAGCATAATACCGAGGCGATTTCGTCATCATCAGTCCTCAATTTCTTCGAGAGGTCTTTGTTTTGGCGACCACCTTAGGTCTGTCCGTTACCGTACCGTTTTGACGTGATTGCCAGACCGCATATCGAATAAACCGCTCCTTTTGGACCGTTCCAGGTGTTTCAATATTATGCAATGGCCCAATGAATTGAGGCGTTTGAAGCACAATGACGTCTTCTTGAATTTCCTTTCTGTGACGTAAAGAATTTTCAAGCATTGGAATTTGTTCCAAGTGATATCAGTGATTATATCTGAATTGTCAATAACTCTCGCACAAGCCGAAGTATGTGCTGATCCAAGATGGTTTACTGCATGGACAGTATATTCTTTAGAATTTTGGGCAGTAGCATGGATAATGTCCAGAGCAATAAATCCGAAATGAATCTGGAACCTACAATAACTGGTTTGCTATTGCAGTACCACTCAACTCTCATTGTTGGGTCTCCCATGGGTTCCTATCTACATTCGAGCTGAATATTTCTGCTTTTAGGGCAAGACTGTGCGGGTCTGAAAGGAGGAAAACGAATACAAGCTTGGATTTGGAAATTTCTCCAATATGATATTGGGGTTTGACAAATTTGGATTGTACAATTAATTGGCAAGCTAAGGTTCTTCAGTATTTATCTGAGTTTCTGATATCTTGTACTCAAAAACAGTCTTGAATAGCTAAAGAAACTGGAGTAAATTGTAAATCTAACTATTCAGGCAAAAGAAATACAACCCACAATGTTACAATACTTTGAAATCCAATAATTTAACGGCATATTTTTAGCCGGTATTAGATATTACTTACATCACAAACATTCGAATTTAAGTTTCGTACATTGAAAGAACAATTTTCTCCAAAGTAGTCACTGGTGAAATAATTAAGTTGGAAACTTGTGAGAACATCAAAGATTCTACTGTCTCATTTATCGAAGTATCAAAAGCAAACCATAACAAAATTGAAAACCAGTTTTCGACACTTCGAACTATCAATTTATGAGCTGCTTTTGGCAACTTCTCAAAAAATATACGGTGCGTCATGCGTGTATGCAACTATGCAAATTTTTTTTTTTATATACTTAGGTACACGAATTATGATTTAAATTTAGAAAAGCGGGTCCTGAGATAATATTAGATCCAGAGATATTTTGGATACACATCCAGGTTGTTATGCTATTAATACGGTAAATTATGATGAAAAGTGAATTATTCTTCCTGGATTTCAGCTAATAGGCAAATAAACATTTTCTCGTGTTTTGCAAATGAGGTAATATTCTAGTCGGAAAAATTGGAATATCTAAAACAGTTCCATTATGTTTCGGTATTCAGAAGTTTCCCTGCTTCCGTCAAAAAAGTCAATCTAAAAAGCTAAAAGCTGAAAATTCGATTAGCTCCTAATTGTGTTTGTTCATCGATTAAACACAGATTAAAAGTGAAACGTGGAAAAGCGAAAAGAAACCGAAAACCCAAATTGGGTGCTCTGTCTCGAATTTATTCAGGAATTCAAATGGATTTTTTTTTTAGGGGACAAAATCGTATCAAATGAGATTTTTAGAAGAGTTTACAATAGTGACTGAAAGTTATTTATCAAAAAGTAATTTGAAGAAATTTCATGAATGCGCTTCGTCCCGAATTGAATTTTAACGTCATCGGATGTTCCGGAAATGGACTGTTTATTCGCCAGAGCCCAGAGCAGATTTCACCTAAACTGCTTCTCGCTAGTTAATTATCCAGGAATTATGGACTTTAAACGTAAATTTAGGCTTGGATTCAATTTTCGTAAATATACCAAGCCTTTATGTCAATTTTGCAAAAATATTATTGGGTATTAATAAATCCATTATAAGGCTCGTTATCCTTTTAATTCTCCTTTGGAGGATGGCGGAAATAACAGAAACTTAAATAGCTAATTTGAAAAGTTAAACTCGACCGAGGCGCCGCCATATTAAATAAATTTCATTTCAAATAGCCGCGTCTTTAAGATGGTTTCGGAGAGCGTATAATAACATCGTTAAAAGATAATTTTTAACGTAAAACGAAAGAAAGAAACGACGCGATGAGATAATTGGAATTAGAATTCTCTGCTTTTTTTTTTTCTTGTTCTTCAATATTTGCTCACATGGGCAATTATTCAAGTAGAACATGGCCCAATTCCAAAAACTAATTTCGTTTTGCCCAATTACATAGTTAGTAAAATCAAGTTAAAATCCAATTTTGCAGCTCTATATGTGTTTTTGAATTGAATAATAATCCTTAACTTATTTCATTAGTTACACAAGAAATAAATTAAAAATAATAATAAGTACCTAGAAAAAAAAATAAATAAACCCAAAAACTTTTTCATTGCGACACGATTCTCCACTTTAAGTTTTTAAATTGAAATGAGTCGTCTTTCTGGGTTTCGGTTTACTCTGAGATGATAGAAAAGTTTAGAGACTGTATAATTTTTTTTCACTTTTTATATGGGAAACTTCTTGAAAAGCTTTCCGTATGATGATAACTTTAAACGTTCTTGTATTTTATATCGAGAGGAAAAGCTGTTCTAAAGGGAAATAATTTGTATAATATATTGACTTTGAAAATACTCACTGATGAAATATTTCGCTCATAATCCATTTTCTCATATTTGTGAATTAGGGTAATATCCATAACATTAATATTTCATGGTGTCGCGCTCAGTTCGCCCGATTTAAATTTCCCACTGCATTCGCTAAGAAACTTATGCAAATCTAGGGGTAACACCGTTACGCATTAACTGTAATTTTGCCTTTTCCCCGAACGAACATCTCAAATGTATTCAAAATCGTTTAAATATTTCAGTTTTGTTGCAATTTCAAATGATAAAACTCGAATAGGAGTATAATTAGACGACTTAGAATACATCACAGGCACAATAATGCCACGTGAGTTATATGGGCCATATTGTATTAGAGCTAACTTGTTTGAGAAATTTATTGAGCTAGATAAAATTAAACATTTTGTGCCAGAGCACATTTTATTCTCCTTTCAATTTAAAACGATATTCTTGAAAGATATCCCGCAAAAGAATCTTCAGTTATACGTCCACTGCATGCAATCTTACCATTATTTATAATTTTATCAACTGGAAAATCTGGATATCGTTCCACCACTGCGTCTTAATGATACCGAATTATTTTTCCGCTCCTTATCGCAAAACGGCCAGATTTAAATTAGTTCTGCTATTTTTACAGACTAATGTCTCATTTTGTAAAGGGACAGTTGATATCAGTCATTCAGAAATGTTCGAAGTAGAAGTTTGAATACATACAGATATCCAGTTTCCTGAGTGTATAATGAAAGTTTGAGCATTTACGGTGAATGCCTGCCTGGCGGTTTGGAACTAATATTGTAAATGTTACATGCTGCATAATTGTAATTTTGCAAATGTACCAAAAATTACTCTCATATTATTTCATTTTAGGTTAAATTTTCATTAAACCCCCATTATTATATTATAGTGTTCTACTTTAAGAATAATAACAACCTGAAACATTTCTCAAGCGGTAGATAGGTACGCAAGTAATTGGATTTATTCTTCATAAAATTTTCTATTGCACGGCGGTTAGTAAGGAATATTTTTATTAGAATTAAGCAATAAACGTTTTAGTAGTGGCTTTTAACAATTCCCCATAAGATTTAGGATTTGGGTACAAGTACCTATTTATAAAGGCTTGGTTTATAACTTAAAAAGAAGCGAACAGGATGAAATAGGTACTTTTTTCCTGGATTTCAATTTCTTATTGCTTTTAATCTTTAATCGCCAAAACAAACGACCTCTCGAAGAAATTGAGGACTGATGATGACAAAATCGCTTGTGTCTTATGCTGACGTCATTGAATTGCGTTGGGTCCCTGCTCGGGCGCCAAATTTTTAACCCATAACTCGTCCACAAATCCAACATCATCGAGAGGCTACAGGCAACAGTTGCCAAGCTAGAAATCAATTGGGAGAAGCTGTAACTTCATGCAGCGTAAAAGTAATTGCTAGTGACTACTTTGGTGAAAATTGTTCTTTCAATGTACGAAACTTAAATTCGAATATTTGTTATATGAGTTATTTTTAATACCGGCTGAAAATATGCCGTTAAGTTATTGGATTTCATAGAATCGGTACATTGTGTTGTATTTATTTTACATAAATGATTAGATTTACAATTCACTTAAAGGCGAGTTCGGAACAGTAGAAAGTGTAGACACTTTTTACACTATTGACACTGTAACGTTCGTTAATTAGTAGGAGTGTTCGATGTACACTTTTTTTGCGTTTGAAAATGATTTGGTGTCCGAATAGTGTGAAGATGGTGGACACCGTTTACTCGGTACAAAATGATGGTGTATTCGGTGTCACACCGCCGATTACACCTTCATCATGTGATATAACATTACACCACACGAACACCGCACTAGCACTGCACTAAAATCCCATTCCGAACTCAACTTAAGTTTCTCTAGCTATTTAAGACTGGACAAGATATCAGAATCTCAAATAAATACTGAAGATCTTTAGCTTGCCAATTGATTGTAGAATCCAAATTTGCCGAATCCCAATATCAGATTGAAGAAATTTCGAAATCCAAGCCTGCATTCGTTGTCCCCCCCTATCAGAGCCACAGTCTTGCCCTGAAGGCAGAAATATGAATCTCGAATGTAGATAAGAACCCATGGGAGACCCAACAATGAGAGTTGAGTGGTACTGCAACCAGAAATTTTAGGTTCCAGATTCAGAACTTACGAAGAAATCGGATTTATTGCTCTGGACATTATTGATACTACTGCCCAAAATTGTCAAGAATATACTGTCCATGCTGTAAACCATCTTGGATCAGCACATACTTCGGCTTGTGCGAGAGTTATTGGCGAGGGGTGTTTCACTCATGCAGTAGGTTTACATTTCATACATTCATGTATATGCAGTCCATACATTCTTCTACAATCCATACAATCTCATGCAGACAATGGAATAAATGGACTCATGCAGTCATAATACAGTCGCATGTAGTCATAATACAGTCGCTTGCAATCGTAATAAATTCAGTGCAGTCACATGTAGTAGCGTACATTTCATATACACAGTGGAGCCTGCAATCTTGTTAAATATTGCTTAAAAGTCAATGCAGTCAATTATCATCTTTGATGCAATCAATGCAGTCAAATACAGTAGGTGTACAAAATTTAGTGGGTGAAACACCCCTCGGTTATTGGCAATTCAGATACAATCACTGATATCACTTGGAACAAATTCCAATGCTTGAAGATTCTTCACGTCACAGAAAGGAAATTAAAGAAGACGTTACTGTGCTTCAAACTCCTCAATTTACTAGGCAATTGCATAATATCCTATAAGGCATACGTTTCGGCGATATACGGTCTGGCAATCACATCAGAACGGTACGGTAACGGACAGACCTACGGTGGTCGCCAAAACAATGGACCTCTCGAAAAAATTGAGGACTGATGATGACGAAATCGCCTCGGTCTTATGCTGACGTCATTGAATTGCGCTGGGTCCCTGCTCGGGCGCCAAATTTTTAACCCCTAACTCGTCTACAAATCCAATATCAGCGAGGGGCTAAAGGCAACAGTTGCCAAGCTAGAAATCAATTGGGAGAAGCTGTAACTTCATGCAGCGTAAAAGTAATTGCTGAAAGAAATTCTTTATTTTATAGCCAACATTCAGCTGAATTGGAGAAAATTCAACATCTTGAGGATTCTTCTAGTTACAAGCATACCTACTGAGTTTGTCGATGAACAGGTTACAGTTTAACCAATATTTGTTATACCAAACCTAAAAATTTGAAAAATGCTGATGAAGGCCAACATGCACATTTTGAATGCAAAATTAAACCTGTAAAATTCAAATTTAAAAGTAGAATGGTGCAAAAATGGCAGGCCTGTTACAGTGAGTCACAGATTCCGTCCTATTCATAACTTTGGCTATTGCTGATTCAATAGTTGAATATTCTAGAACCTACACTACAATAGTATATTCTTGTGCCTTGAAATGTAGACAAACTGGACAAATTATCACAAGCACTGTCAATGAAACTGATTTGCAACAAAGTCAACATTTGGAAGATCGTTTCCGTCTTGAGTTATTTTCCTAATTTCCTGAATTTTCTATCATTTTTACAGCCCTATACATTACATTACGTATTGTAAAGCGGAGGCAAAACTTTATTCATTCAAAGTGCAATCCAGTATAATTATTGTATAATTTTCTCTTGAAGAAGAATATTATTCACTCAAATAAAAACAGAAAATTTAACACACACAAGGTGATCATTGTTTCCCATAATTTGCCAATTGATTGTATCTCATAACTTACCTATCCTCTCAACTTTCTACCATGTCGGTTTGCTCAATAACCAATTGACATTCGCCCACTTCGAAAAGTTACCTCTAAATAAACAATGGTCACAAAAAAAAAACAGTTTAATGTTTCTTTCATTTCCCTGCTCGTATCAGAAGTATCATGTAAACATCTACCTAGCTATTTTTTTTTGGTTATTTGGCTTTCCTGCAAAAAAACATTGTTTTGTCAAAGCATTTCCTCTTTTCCTGAAAAACAGTACATCCCAAAAGATTAATTCAAAACAATAGCATTAAACCACAATAGTTGCGTTGTTTACAAATGTAAAATACTAATAAAACCTGACACACGGTCTAGGAAATATAATTTCGGTCATTAAATCATTACAAAAGATCGGAGTCCAAACAGCTGTTGGTGTTGGGCAGTAGAAAGGCAACGAACGCAATTTATCGGGTGTCGCCGACCATGTTCGGTTTAATTATTTGACAGATTAATTGGGCTTGCCATTAATTATTTCCCGGTTCAATTTGTTTTTGATAGTCGAAGTTAATTACATCTCGTGAATGCGGCCTGGATTCAACTTTCCAATATCCAAAAGGATACAAACTTAAACGAGTTTTAGCTCCTTTGAGAATTATGTGGTGGTAGGCAAAAATAATTGAAATACACACAAACTAAATCCTTTTCCAAAAAGTTTGCAGAAAAGTTTTATTAAAAACACGAAAAAAGTTGAATTATGCCTAAAACTAACCGAAATGTTTCCATATTACAACTTACTACAAAGCATTTAGTCTAACGTAACTGTTCCGAAAACTTTTCACAAAATTAATGTCGACAACTAATTAAACCGACCACCGGCCGATGATAAATTAAATTGCGGAAAAATTGGCGTCCCGTCCAGCTGTTGAACAGGAGAATTTGCGATGTTGTATGATTTAAGAGAGCGAAATTATCGTCGTTATAAATTTAACCAGCCCTCGGATTTTCTCTCTTGCACCCTGGGCATGGACAAGGTGGAAAATGATTTGCGAAACTTTGTTGCGAAGTTGAAAACCACCCTCCACCGTCCTCTGAAATAAAGAACATGTGTAGAGTTGCAACTTAGTTATGAGAAAATTAATGGTACATACTTATTAAGTTAGGTATCAGGTGTGGAACCGATTTGTTTTAAAGTGAAATATTGTTGTATGCTTATTATTTTCAAATTATATATAATTTTTAGTTAACATCCAACCTTAAATCTCTTGCAAATTAAATTTGGATAGTAATCGCTGAATGCAAAATTGAATTTTTAGTCATAAATCAAACTTCAAATATAAAATTTCTCTCTATCTCTTGCCCGGGGTTCGAAATAAAGAGAGTTAAAACGGGGGCCGTAGATTACGTGAAATACCGTGAATTGTGGCTCCATTAAACTCTCACGGATTTTATACTCCGGAATATTCCTATAAGGGCTTAAAACGTGGGATTGTTCAATTAGGTTTTAATCAATAATCTTGAAAATTTACAAATACTAATAGGATTATTGATAGTAAGTAAATGAGGGGCAACAATAATTAAAATTTGGATGAAAAAGTATTTGTAAATTTCGCCCAAACTATTCAAGGTTCCGCTCATCTTGTTTCACTCTCAATATTTTACATGTACTCCATTTCTCCTGCCATTACTACATAACTTCGGCTGCCATGACCTACCAGGTTTTAATAATTAGGTTTAATAGAAGCAATTATAATATTTTTTTATCCGAAAACCATTATATCTCCTCATCAGTTGGCAACATTAATTATTTTTTAATCCATCTACAAATATAGAAAGTTGGTGCTAAAAACCAAATCTTCGTGTCTGTATATTTGCAGTTTTCACGTAAATATACGAAAGGGAGATGGTTGTTTAGCGTCCCCATTTCCGACTGGTACGAAATTACGGACCGGGAAAAGACTAATAAAGGGATTGAACATGGTAATTGGACGGTAATTATATTTAGCTCGGAAGGAATTTATGAGCTTCCAGTGACAGGAAACTAGATTTTGTTTCGAATAATAGTCTGATGATAACCAATAAAGTGCAAAATTGAATTCAATACAGGACACAGTTGAAAATCAGAATTAGCCTCTAGGGATTCGGCTAGTATTATATCGACAATAATTTCTCCGAGGGCCTATAAAAGTTGTTCAAACAATAATTCGTTTTTCTTGGGTGAAGAATTCGAGCAACTTTCACCCCGTGTAATCCATTTCCAGAGGTCAACCACTCTAAATTTCGGGTTGGTGGTTGACTTAGATTTAAAGCATGCATCTGTTTTCAGATAACTTGAAAAGGAGGAGCGCAATTTGCTTAACTGACGTCTACTGGCAGGCAGCGGTTACAGCCTTCTCCAAGTCTGGACTCAATAAGGGATTAGGAATAAATGAACAGTTTACCGAACATGGCTGATGGTTTTCGATTCTTCAAACGTCTGGTTTTTAGTTCGAATAAAATTGATACCAATCAACGTAATACGATTTATGTTGTTTGCAAAATAAAAATAATTGGACACCGGAGAGTCCTCGAATTTAATTAACGAATACATGCCCATTTTTAGTATACGCCCTAACGAATAACTGTTACTCTTTTTTCAATGAAAATAATTTTTGGGAGTTATTCAACCATTTCTGCAATACATTTCTTATCCACAATCTTTACTCCATATTTTCTGATAATTCCAAGTTAGTAAATTTCCAGCTTTAAAACTACTATTCGCAGTTCCAGCACCTATAAAATATAATTATATTCTAGGGGAATTTAGCTGCTACCCGGCCGTTTGTCATCCTGATTTTATTTATTAGCGGTTACCATGAAAGGCAAAAACTAATTTTAGGATAACAAAAACCGAACGAAGGAAAATTGTTATTTATGATGCCTAATTTCCCGACTACTTATTATTAGTGGAGGAATTACATTGCGGCAATATTGCACTTAAAATGGATTAAAATCAAATTCGGGCGTCGAAAGGTCTATTGCGATTACTGAAAGCTCTAAACCTCAAAGCTCCATGACACTTCTAAAGGAATGAGGCGTTTTCCAATGTCTCCGAGATGTTCTGGCGGGCCCCAAAGGCGATTTTCCACTCTCTACACGAGTCCTGCATTAAAAGAGAAAAGACCGAGGCTACTTTAAAAAGGGTTTTAGGTATTTTTATTTTCAGTTGACGTTCAAATCGAAAATCCTCGGGATTTATGTGTTGAGTGATTTTGGCTATAAAATCATCCTAGAAGCAATTTGCAGATTATTCATTATACAAAAAGAGTCCCAGTGTAAAGGCCTTCGGGAATAAAGCTGCAGTTCAGCAGTAACGTAAATTATTTATCTAGGAAGCTAAAATAGAAATTCTGCACACGAGTTAGGTACCTACCTCTGCGACACACGACAATAATAATAAATGTTTAAATTCAATCTCGGTAAGAGAGTTTCTACAGTGACCCAACAAAAGTAAGCTTATTATCATCTATTTTGCAAAATGTTAAAACCTCTTTATGTTTAGGTTGTCTTGGCACAATACCTAGACGAAAAAATAAAACCTTGTAAACGCAAAACAATAATTTCAGAGTAAAATTCACTCTATAAACTTTCAGTAATAAACTCCATCTGTTAGATGGTAACTGTACAGAAACTGTAGTTTATAATGAGCCCGGGCGTAGACAATAACTTCACTGTGCAAAATTTAATTTATTTAAGAGCCGCTAGAACATTGCAAATAAGTATTTACCAGAAAATAACGCGGCTCAGAGACTCCTGTAGAGTGTTTTTAATGAAGTTGAAACATAAATTTTCACCTCTATGTACGTAGAATAAATTTATTCCGAAATAAAAGTTAGGTAACCTTGTGTGAGTGCAGGAATTTGAAATAAATCATTTTACATTTTAGTCAAAGGCGAATAATATTTAGGAGCTTATATTCCAATATTAAATGCACTGTTTCTGAGGCTTTTTTATATTTTGTTCCAGATGTAAATATGGTAGCCGAACCAAAACCACATCAAACTGGAAGAAAAAGACAAAATGTTGCCAAAACTGGAAACGATTGGTAAGTTTTCTCCTTCAAATTTTTTTAAATAAATAATTCCAAGAATTGGTAGATTTATGTCTATGTTAATGTTGTTTCAAGTATCATTAATTCTGGAATTTGATTGAGTCTTTAATTCCAACGTTTAAGTCCAAATCAGTGAAAAAAAAAAGGTTCACTAAAGAACCGTCCATAGAGACAAATCCAAAACCACTCTACTCCCGAGTCCCAGCAGAACAACAAAAATTGTTGCAGACGGTACTTTATTTCCTGCAAACCGCCGTATATAACTCTTTTCTTGTGCCTCCGGAGACAACAACTAACACAGGGAGGAATCCTTTCGGAATTATTTCGGAGCCAAATGCATCGGCAAGAGGGATTAAATATTTAAGTTAGGGTTTGAATTAGTGCTCTAATTTTAAGATAGAGGTTGGAAAGTAACAGACAAAGTTAAAGAAACGTTTTTGAGGAAGATTGAATAATTTTATTATTAATAATTAGTTGTTTTATATTTGGATTTTCGAATATAATATCACAAGAGGCTTCAGGATTACCGGATAATACTTTTACCTGTCACGAAACGCGTTACGCTGTTGCTGGTAACGCGTTTACAAACACCCGGCAAGAGTTTACAAGAATTCGAATCGAAAATTAGAAGGCTAGTGAATTTGGCGTTTCCTGCAGCTGGGGAAGACTCTAACCACTTTTGTTGATGAATTAACTATGGGTCCATAATATACTCAGTTAGCTCATCGAAGAAAAAAAATTAGGTGTGGGTTGATAGTTTAATCAGTACAGAATAATGGCGAGGGCGCCACTGAATTTTTAAAAATAATAATAAAATTGCACAAAATATGGAAGTGTGAAAGTTCAGGAACACACCTAGAAAATAATTAGCAACCGAAAATTTCAAATTAAAACAGTGTATATTTCACAGTCAGTAAACCATTCAGTATTGGTTTATTCCAAAATATAAGATCAACTATTGTTGATAAGATACCGTACACTCAATCAAAATAATAATAATAATAATAATAATAATAATAATAATGATAGAAATAGCATAACAAAAAATTGTACCTCAATATACTTGCCTCATAAATTCATTAACATTAGTTACCAAGGGCATTTTCCAAAATTCACCGGTTTCTGAACCGGTGCGATACCGGTTTAATAGTTTACTCACCAAACCGTTCCAAAATGTACCGACTTTTTACCGGTTGAACCCGATCGTTCGTTCCAAAATTGACCGGAATGATCAGCTGTTTAAAACCGGTAAGGCACCGAATCCACCGGGAATTTTTGTCGGTTTTTTCGGTTGAAGGTTTATTGACACTTTTTTTTGACGTACATTAATTTAATTGCTTTGAATGGGCACTATTGGCAGTCTATTGTTAAATTGCTGCTTGCAGATGGCAGAATAAAAAAATGTTTGTGCGTGGGCGTCATTATGAAATCGACAAACCAAATACTCAGCTCACATATTCTACAAAAATCGTACTGAAAACTACCGTTTGTTGACTGTTAAAAATAATAAAAATACATACCAACCTCACTGCATCTCACAAAAAAATCCATTCCAAAAAATAATAGGCAACACCACCAAACTTTGACACTAAAGCGTTCCAAAATGCACCAGAGAGATCTTGTAACCGGACTTGCATCTGACTTTTACCGGAATTTTTGGACAGCTACCGGTTTATTTAACCGGTCAATTTATCGGTGAAATTTGGAAAGTGCCCAAATTCATCATATTATTTAGGTTAGGAAAAATCGGGCACGAAATTTGAAATGGGTTCCTAAACACATTTCAACAAATTTGACAGCAATGTATTTCTTATGGGGGATTCAAAAGAGTGATTTTCAGACGGTAATATCTTGGGTTCTGGGCATTTCTTAGTATTTGAACCTATTATACGTCAAACTTTGAACATATTTCTCAATAATTCATGCTCTAATTGTTTTTTAGACCTATGAATTAAAAATACAAATGATTTTAATTAAAAGTGTCTGTTTTCGGTGGACGTACGTCGGGTCTAAAACCAGCTGTAAGAAAGTGAGGTTGTGTGTTGTGTTATGATTGTTGGTGAATTGTTTATTTATTTATTTATCACTAGTTCAGTTATTTGTTTTTCCATTTTTTGGGATTATTGAAGTACATCTACTAACCAAGTATGTAGGGACACTTTTATTTTATTATAATTATAGGTAACCATATATATACTTATGGATCAAGCAACCAACGACATACGTATTTTATACAAACATCGGCTTCTTGAATTGGTAATATATTTATTTTAACAATGTTTATTCAACTCCCAGTTAATTAACATATTAAAAAAACTATTTATACTACTCACTTCCCTAACAAACGTTCTATCACGTCTACAGACGCTTTTAAAATTGAGTCCCCATAAGACATCAATGTAATAATTTTTGAACTAGGAACCCGCGCCAATTTGCGATTCTAACCTAACTAATATGGTGAATATCATCAATTTGAAAGGAAAATATAATGATTTACGTTTCCGAAGAACTAATTTAAAAAATTGGATGATTAAAAAAATTCTATCAATGAATATGGTCAATATCTGCAAAAAAATAGATTAAAAAAAAACAAGTTGTACCATCGTCACCAAAAGTATCTGGGACACAAATAATGCCTAGTAATCTCCTGGACTAATTCTACTGTCATTCATTTCAATGCATTATATTCATAGTTTGACAAATATTTGACAATAAAATTCATATAATAGGACAAGAGCTAATGTGATGCTGTCCCAGTTACTTTTGGTGACGATGGTACCTGTAAAAAAAATCAAAGGTTGGGCTATAAGTCAAATGGTCGACTTGAAGGAAATCCTCCGATATATAAGTTAAGCCCGGGTTAAAAATTGATCAACTTTCGAAAGCTATTACCCAAGAATTCAAATTCAGAACATGTTGTCCAACCTTGACCCTTATTCGGATCACTTATTTATAAAATTGATAAAATATAAGGCAGTATCAGTAGTTATGCTAACATAGTAAAACTAATAAACTAAGAACCAATTTTCTTTCGCCATTGTGTCAAGAATAAATTTGTACAGTGTCATATATCAAAAAATTATCATAGCTTTGTTAATAGACTTTAAGACTAAGTCTTCAAAAATATTAGCCACAAGGTTGGAACCATTGTCACAAATGATATATTGTGGAACTCTTCGTTTTTCAAAAATGTAACGATACAGTTGGTAGTGCATCCCTTGCGAATGCACAAGACAATATTTCGTGAGCCAATCACAAACGACTAGGAGGTAACAACTGCTTTTGGATGATCTCGGAAATGGACCCATCAAATCTAATGCAATGATTTGCCAAGGAAACTGAACGGATTTTTGATTGCCCATTAATCCTAACTTGTCATGTCTTGCACAGACATGACAAGTTCTTACAAAAGATAGGATATGCTTGCGCATTCCAGGCCAATAGAAATTTTCCTGAAATCAAGATAAAGTTTTGAAAAAACCCAAATGAGCGGCGGTAGGAGGATTGTGACAATCTTGGATAGTCTGTTTCTGAATATATTTAGGGACTACTATTTTCCACTCTCTAGTGTTGGATTTGACAGGGTCGACAGGGACAGAAGATAAAATTAAATTGTTTTGAACTTTAAAGTGAGGAAAATGATCGGGAGATTGAAGAAATTTTTCTCTCAAGGAGACATACCAATGGTCAAGATTTTCGGAAACTATATCGATAAGAGAAACCTTCGGAAGACACTCTGGGATACGCGATAAGACATCAGGCATTGTTTCTACCTTTACGGTGAACCATATCAAAAGTATGAGTCCTCAGCTTCATAGCCCAACGTGCAAGTTTTCCTGTGGGCTTTTTAAGATTATTAAGCCATAACAAAGCTTGACAATCAGTGACAACCGTAAAGTTAACACCTTCAATATAACCTCTAAAACGATCGATATTAAATAAGAGAGCCAGACATTCCTTCTGAGTTGCACTCAGGTTTCGTTCCGCTTTAGTGAGAAACCTACTAGCATATGCTATTACTTTTTCGACACCACCAATAATTTGGGTGAGGACACCTCCCAATCCAACATCACTGGCATCATTCTAGATAGTAAAGGGTAAGGAAAAGTCAGGTTGACTCAAGACAGGTGCGGAAACAAGAGCCTGTTTGACTTGAAGAAAAGCCTTCTCGGCATCAGGAGTCCATTGTATGGGTTGATTCTTCTTTTTACCTTTTAAGAGATCGTGAATGGGAGCCATTAAGGAAGAATAGTCCTTCAAGATCCTTCGATACCAACCACATAAACCGGAAAATTTTGAGTGGTATTGGTTGGTCTGGGATAGTTAATCATAGCGGAAATTTTTTCAGGATCTGTTCGCAAACCATCTGATCCGACAATATAGCCGAGAAACTTGACAGATGTTTCGAAGAAATCACATTTATCGACATTGATTGTTAAATTAGCATCTTCTAAGATGTCTTTAACTCAGAACAAAACAAATTTTCGACGGCAAGCTATTATCCAAGAATTCAAATTCAGAACATGTTGTCCAACCTTGACCCGGATCACTTATTGATAAAATTGATAAAATATAAGGCAGTATCAGAAGTTATACATACGAATATAGTGAAATTAATAAACTAAGAACCAATTTTCTTTCGGCATTGTGTCAAGAATAAATTTGTACAATGTCACATATAAAAAATATCATAGCTCTGTTAATAGACTGTAAAAATGATTTCATGAAATAAACATTGTAAATTAAGAGTTATTAGTGAAACTTATACAAGCCTCCATCCCAACATAAGGCAGATCGGGAAACCATCCATTCTCGTCTCTCGATATCTGGACGAAAGGGGCCGCAAATAAGAACAGGTAGATTCCAGCCCAGAATCCAAGCAGAAAAGGGACTATAATCGTCGTTAAAGGTGCAGCACACGTATCGACCTGTGGGGTTTTGATTCTAGTAGGGTAGGAAGCCCTAGCTCAATATCAAGCTCCACGGAAATGGTAATGATTTGAAAAATGTGGCCTTTTTTTGGAATGGACTTGTTAGGGAAATCGGCCGTTCGAAAGACCCCAAGTAATAATGCACTCCTTGAAAAGCCATTACTTATAAAACTTACCACGTTTTTTGGGTGGGAATTCAAACTTAAATCAAACTGCAATCACGAGATTTTTTGATTCGAATTTTTCTTAAATCGACAGATTATTGCCACGCGCAACTTTAATTCGTTAACCAAGGCAACGCCCAAAGGCCGGTAAGATATATTTTTTTGATCAGCACTTTCAGCCAATCAACCGTTCAGTTCAACGAGACAATTCAAGTTCTGTGCAATTCAAAAGGGACCCGAATCGATTTCCTACGGGCAAGGTATGTACAGATGCAGCGCTTCCTCTCCAGATAGCCACGGAAATTGTTGGTACTAACCAATATGTCAAATTTAAAAGAAAATTGCGCCCTCTAGTGTAATAATTTAATAATTGCTATATGATAAATAGCGGGAACCCTGTACTCTTTAAATGTCAGTCACCAGACTGTCAACATTTAAAAGGGTTATATGTTAAATTTGGAAGAAAAAAGGACAAGTAACTTTAAACGTTACCGTTGACATGCAGGAATTGATGGCAGTATTTGCGTTTATTGATGGTATCAGAGGTTCCAAGATCCAGGAAAACCTGAGAATGTCTAAGTTCAAACAAAGTAGCGAAGCCCTTGTCCGAGCATTGGAACTGGAAGCAATCTTTGGTGCCTCATGTCCCGGAATACAAGCAGTGTCCATTGAAGACCTAAAGGATAAACAATCGGCAAAAGAAGATGGTAGCTTCGAGAATGTTATGAGAAACATTAACAAATCTATCGGACTCCAAATGGTTTTCCACTTTGAATCTAAAGAGTGGATACTGGCAAGTGGCAATACACAAAGATGACACAGAGAAAACTGCCTTCAGTACCGGAAGCAAGTTATACCAGTTTAACGTAATGCCTTTCGGATTGTGTAATGCTCCAGCTATGTTTCAGCGACTGATGCATCTTGTTTTGCGAGGCCTTACATGGAGAACTTGTCTAGTATATTAAGATGATATCATGATCATGGGAAATTCGTTCCAAGAACATCTCAATAACCTGAAAGTAGTGTTGTACCGCTTCTGGAATGCCAACTTCATTCATCAATGAAGATAGTGGATAGTGAATATTGTAAAGATGTAAAGAGTTAAGCTGTTGAGTCATGAATTAACGTGGAATAGATTATTGTTGTGTTAATTGGATTTTGATTTTGGAATAAACGGACCCAAGACAATATAAAGTTAGCTAGATACTATGACCTCAACTATTAAACACAATAGGGGCATGCGCACGGGAGATTCTAAGGCTGGGTTGTAACAGTCAGAAGCATTCTCTCAGACAGTCAGGCTGCTACTGTCACTAACGCATACTCAGATAAGACGGGTAGTAGGACTACCAGCAGGACGCTGCCATCTTAAAGCGCATATGCAGAAAATGAGAGTCTACAATGGCCCAACGACATGTGGACCATGTGGTGATGATGAGGAAACCGCCTTACACATATAATACGACTGTGAAGCACTGGCTCGCAGAAGACACAATTTATGAGAAACTTGCCAGCAAGCTGCTGGATCTCATCAAAAGGACACAGCTTGCTTAACCAAAACAGGGGGTAGCACAACATGCCTTAAGGCTGCACTACACGAGCACGCCTGACCCCACCTTAAACTTACCAACCAACCAACCCCAACAGCTTGAAGATCCTGTCACCGACAAAATAAATCATGCTAATATTAATTATACAAGATGGAGACTGAGAGAATACCTTGATAAATAATGGTGTTCCTTATTGAAAAATACCTGGCCCTTGAGATAGAAGGGGCTCCAACAGCCAAGTCCAACGAATCCAGTTGTGATGATTACCATCAGCAGGGGGTTTCAAGGTGCCTGGAATTAGAATGCCATCAATATAGGCTCGTTAACTTGCCTGCTGGATCCTTCTGGAAAATTCAAGATTCGTAAAAAAAATCATGTTTACAAAAGATTTCCACATAAAGACAAACCTGATTCTATTTACAAATCCTGGCATGTAAATCCTCCCTCGGGGACCATTTTATTGTATGCCGTTTCTTCCAGGAGAACGTACATCAATGTCTTTTTTATGTGTCACACCTTCTTTCCGGATTTATTGTAATCGATCCGAAACGCGGAACTCAACTCACTGTTTCGCAATAAATTAGGAAACAGACGTTTTTATTAACGGGAAAAAGGGTATGTCGGTGTTAATGGAAACGTGATAAAAACTGGGGGGGCCTTTTTATATTTATTTTTATTTGTTTTGGAAGTTTAAAATTTTGAAATAATTAGATTTTAACTTAGAAGGTTTTGGTACTATGCAAGTATGATAACAGGACGTTACTTTTTGTCATTCCTCTATAAAAATTAGGTTAACGTTGTATGTACCTATATTTGAACAAAGAGTTACTATCCAGTAAATGTGGATTCTCTATCAGCTGAATAATGCGGTTTTCTCTTTACACACTGTACCTATTTTGTCCAGTGAAAAGTTCCCATCGACGACAGCTTACAAGAGCCGCTTTCGGTTCAGTTAATCCTGTTAGTAAGTTTTGGTGTTTACTGATCCAGTAGGCCGAAAAGTGATCGAGGGTTAAATCGAACGCGTTCGTTTATTGGTCTAATCAAGTCGCAAAATTAAACACTTGGAACCAAAGACCGATTTTATTTTTATCAAAAATCATAATTATCATCAAACAAAAATAAACTTTATAATCTCTAAAAGAGTGTCTGGGTACTTTCAACAACTTAAGCTCGAGTTTAAATGCAAATTTTATGTAAAGGGTAAATTATCTTAACCCAAAGCCTAGAAAAATGTCGGAACTTTTTAAGAGTTTAAAAAAGAGTATTTTAGAGGTTTAAAATTACAATTAATTAGCGAAAATCAGGTCTTAAGTATGACAAATGACGTGTTTAAGTCTTAAACTAGAAAAGGGCCGCGCGTATATAAGCCAAAGATTAAGAAGATCCCCCGGAGCCTGTGCGATAATCTCATCAAAAACTTATTATGCCGCCTTTGCTTTGTGCTCATCTTTTAGCTGGAATTAGTTTTTGGGGCAACAAGTATTGTACGTTGAATTCTAATTATTGTTTTATCATTAAAAATTGCCACGAAACTTATTTGGAAAATAATCAAAACTTTTGCCAATGATTTCCCTTGTGTTGTCAGGATTGATGGTTTATAATACAGGTCAAAGCATTATTTCGAATATTTCAGTTGAATTATTTTCAGGAATTCTAATTTTATTGTTTCGTACATCTATATTTTGTTTTAAATCATTCATAATTGTCATGGTTTATGAGTAGAAAATAAACATGGCCACAATAAAATTCATTTTCATTACCTATATGACCAACAAAGTAATTTATAACATTGAGATTTCAAAAAGAGTTACAAATCCCACCTCGCTACACGGTATCATAAATTCTGTACCCTTCATTCCCTCATGAAAACACCCTTTTATCGGTTAGTATTGTTGTGGACGTGAAAAATAGCCGGTCAACCTAAGTACATGAAATTTTTTAGGTCTAATCTGGTGGAGTGTTGAGGTAAAAAGTAAAGAGGACATTTTTCGATTTTTATAAAAAATCATATTTATGTGTTGTTACGTTACACTGGCTGATTTTGAACAATTTAATTTCAGCAGTCAAATATACAAAACTAACGCCAGAATTTCATGAATTTATTAATTAAAAAATTCCAAAAGGCATTGTTTTTGTTAAGTCATGTAGTAATTCATTTAGATAATAAAGAGTGGACGTGTACTTCAATAAATTTCGCATAATAGCTTTGTTTATAATTTATCGAAATGTCTATCATCATCATCAAAATAATACAAACTAAAATCTGTCAAAATGTTGCAAATAGCATCATTTATTTCTCCTATAATATACATTGCAATAAAATATTAATTTTTGTGGATCGTGCATGAAATCCGAACCAATATTTTCACCAAACACACGTCAATGCATCCCCAAATCAATCATGGAGTTTGGAGCTTACCAGGCATTGTTGCCCACGATGCATATTTTGTTTATAAGTATTTTGAAAAGGATTAATCATGCACCAACAGTTGGGAAGCCACAGATGGTTTTCGGTTGGAAATTTGCGGGGCTGTTTATCGATATTTGTATTTTTATTGAAGAGAACTTTATCAGTGCATTTCCTAAAACACAAGGTATGAACTTTTGCACTGTCCAAAATATTTCCTAATAAAGATGAAATTTCGCAACTTATTGAAGGAAAGATAGAGAAAAGGGAAGTAGAATATACGAATATACGGCATAATAATTAACTGCAAGAACTCCGATGAGCGAATCTTGATCTTGACGCCATCTAGGACCGAGAATCGACACTAACACGCAATTTTGCTGTGCTTAGAGTGACCGTCCAAAGGCAGACCAAAACTCAGTTCGTTTGGGTTTAACCCAAAAGTACCACTGATGAGAAAAGTTTTTTGGATTGATTTTCTCCGCTCTTCCATCCACAGACGCGTTTCGACTTATCAAGTCTCGTCAGTGTGGCTAGGAAAAAGCAAAAAAAACCAATCCAATTTTTCGCCTGAAGGCAAATGCAAGAACTAAATAATAATTAACGTTGACAATGGTCTAGTTTCTCTGTCATATATTGTGTGCAAAACGCTTATTATCTAAATTCGATATTCCATTAACTCGAGTATTATTTACCACATGCACATTATCTGGTTTCCACTTGTCGAACAAAAGGTCCTCAGAAACTACTTTACAATCATTTTCAATCGTTTCCAATTGCATTCTTTCACGAGGGAAATAGAAATTCTCGACCGCAAAATGGATTAATTTGCATTTTCTCTTGCGGTTGATCCAGAATTTTCGCCTATATTTAAGATTTTTGTCGAGTAGTTCCGTATTGGATTTTCTTATAGAGTGTGGCCGAATAAATGTCGATAGCTATTAGCACCCCTCTTCTGTTTAAACAAGGTCAATTCTGGGAAAATGTTATTAGGTAAGGGAGATAATTGGGGGTAACTTCCGACAACTTCCCAAAAGTGTGCTAGAAATCGGACGTGATCTCTTATTGGATCGGATCGGACAAGAAACTTACCAAGGAAGACTAAAGTAATTCTAGATAATGACTATAGTGAGATAATAAAATTAAAGGGTGAGGGAATGAAATGTTTATTTCTGTGTGGATTTTGTTTTATATTTTTTGTATAAAACAAGATATAACTAGTACTTAAACAGAATTTAATTAATAGTATAACGTCCTTCTTGGTCAGAGACTTCAAAGGTCGAGCAACTCGCGCAAAATTGTTGACGTATTTCCGAAAATAACTAAATAAACCCACACACTAACGTTCTTGATGAACGTTCTTGGGTACAGGGAACTTCTCAACAGTAACAATTTTGGAAGAACCATGACGTATCCCAGCAGCTCTAATCTCATGTCCTAAGTAGTCAATTTGGTTTTGGAAGAAATTACATTTGAATAAACGCACCGTCCATGTACGCCAACGCCGTAGAGAACCTTATAGAACCCAATACATGGTTGATTGTTCTTTGAAAAACAGCAGGTGCATTGACCAACCCAAATGGCATCCCAAAGGTACTCGTACTGGCCATGTGGAGTCACAAAAGCACATAATTTAATTTATAGTATAACATAATCAACGTAATTTTAATCCGCAAAACAATAATACTTGGCGTCCTACTGCAGAGCGTAGAGTGAAATGATCCCATCCCTGCGGTTGCCAAAAAAAAAGTGTTTATCCTTTGTGAATCATCGCTTAGTTTATGTAACTATTCCTTTATTATCAGAAATCAGGTGATTTCTTTCACAGTCGGCCATGCTACTTCACTTTCCGTCCTCGAAAAATTATCTTCACTCGCCTTGGAAATTGATACAAAAAGAAAACATTCAATATAAAGTAAACGATACTAAAGAGTGGGTTAGATATTGTCGCTGATGGCGAGTCTTCAACAATATCCGTTTTCCTGAACAATTTTATACATACAACTAAATCAACTGTAAATATAACTGCGCCCTGAACTTCGGTTGGTAACCTGGGATCATAGATAGCAGGTATAGGTCTTTTGATCAAAACTTTTCTAAGTTTTTCAAAAGCACTATCCTCCGCCACACCTCAACTAAACATTACATCCTTCTTGGTGAAAGACGTCAAAGGTCGAGCATTTTGCGCAAAATTTTTGACGTATATCCGAAAATAACCACATAAACCCACAAATCTTGATGAACGTTCTTGGGTACAGGAAACTTCTCCACAGCAACAATTTGGGAAAAACCAGGACGTATCCCAGCAGCACTAATCTCCTGTCCTAAGTAGTCAATTTGGTTTTGGAAGAAATTACATTTGAATAAACGCAAAGTAATACCCGCATTTCGGAATGTTGTACGCCGTAGAGAACCTTATAGAGCACAATACATGGTTGATTGTTCTTTGGGAAACAGCAGGTGCGTTGACCAACCCAAATGGCATTCTAAGGTACTCGTGCTGACCATCACGTCCATCCCATTCAGTTTTCGCCAAAGAAAGTCTCTCAACATGCTACGGTAGCGAACACCATCGACAGTCACGGAGACACCTTCATCATTTTGAAAAAAATACGGTCCAATGATTCCTCCTGCCCACTTGGCGCACCAAACTGTTACTTTTTCAGGATGCATTGGAAGTTCGTGCACAACATGTGGATTTTCTTCCCCTAGATCCCACAGTTCTGTTTATTCACAAAACCATTAAGGTGGCGCATTGTCATTGTAAAGTTTTCTCCATTTCTGTAATGAGTTTTTACGATTCGTTTCTCAAGAGTGTAACGGGGCATTTTGATAAATGTCAATGTTTTTACCGAACACAAGTCCAATATGGCCGACTTGACGTTTGACAGACAGAAATGGCGCACGAATTAAAATTCAAGTTCTTTTTGGGACACCCTTTGGTAAAACATCCTTCTTAGTGAGAAACTTCAAAGGTCGAGCAATTCGCGCAAAATTTTTGACGTATTTCCAAGAATAACTACATAAACAACTAACGTTCTTGATGAACGTTCTTGGATACAGAGAACTTCTCCACAAAAACAATTTTGGAAGAACCTGGACGTATCCCAGCAGTACTAATCTCGTGACCTAAGTAGTCAATTTGGTTTTGGAAGAAATTACATTTGGATAAACACAACGTCCATGTACGCCGTACGCACACTAAGAAGTCAATTCGGTTTTGGGAGAAATTACATTTGGATAAACGCAAAGTAATACCCGCATTTCGGAATGTTTGAAAAACCTCTGTCAGAGCTACCAATCCAGATGTCACGGTATAAAAAGGCACCAAAATATCGTCCATGTACGCCGTAGAGAACCTTATAGAGCCCAGAACATGGTTGATTGTTCTCTGGAAAACAGCAGGTGCGTTGAACAACCCAAATGGCATCCTAAGGTACTCGTAGTGGCCATCTGGAGTCACAAAAGTCGTTTTTTCTCTGGATTCCCTTTCCATTGGTATTTGGTAGTAAAAAAATTACAGCCTTTCAAAACTTCCAAATGATCGTCGACTCGCGGGAGCGGATAGCAGTTTTTTAAAGTTTTCGAGTTCAGGGAGCGATAGTCGACGCACATTCGAGTTTCGCCATTTTTCTTTTTGACTAGAATGATAGGACTCGAATACGGCGAATTTGACTCCTGAACTATACCAACTCATGTCAATTCGTTAACTAATTTTCGAACATTTTCCTTTTCAAATGCAGAGAGTCTATGTATAAGGTCTATGTTTCTGGTTTATCGTCCGCTAAACGAATTTTCATTTCTGCATGTTTAATTTTACCTATCTCATCCATATTTTCCGCAAAAACATATATTCATTTAAAAGTAATAATAGATTTTTAGGAACTGTTTGAAAAATATTTTCTGTAACACGATATTTTATATCATCTAAAGAATTTTATGATAAGCACTTACATTTTCTGCTTCAGGGACACATAGAATGCCTTTTGCTACCACTTGGTTCCTCTTTAAACTATTTGTTCCTATGGACATGTTCAGTACTGGAATCTTGTAGGCTGACGAAGAAATAACGCACCTAGGCAAAATATATTCTCCCCAATACATGGTTGATTGTTTTTTGGAAAACAGCAGGTGCGTTGACCAACCCAAATGGCCATCTGGAGTCATAAAAGCACAGAATTTAATTAATAGTATAACATAATCAACGTAATTTTAACCCGCAAAACAATAATACTTGCCGTTCTACTGCAGAGCGTAGAGTGGATGATCCCTTCCCTCGCCAGTTGTCGAAAAACGATGAGTTCGTCCTTTGTGAATCATCGCTTGGTTTATGTAACTTTTCCTTTGTTACCAGAAATCAAGTGATTTCTTTTACAGTCGGCCATGCTACTTCATTTTCCGTCCCGGAAAAAATATCTTCACTCGCCCTGGAAATTGATACAAAAAGAATATAATGCAAAAGATACTAAAGAGTGGGTTAGATATTGTCGCTGATGGCCAGTCTTCAACAATATCCGTTGTTCTCAACAATTTTACACATACAACTAAATCAACTGTAAATATAACTGCGTCCGTGTGAACTTCAGTTGGTAACCTGGGATCATAGATAGCAAGTATAGATCTTTTGATCAAAACTTCTGTACGTTTTTCAAAAGCACTATCCTCCGCTACACCCCAACTAAACATATCATCCTTCTTGGCGAGAGACTTCAAAGGTCGAGCAATTTGCGCAAAATTTCTGTGTATTTCCGAGAATAACTACATAAACCCACAAACTAACGTTCTTGATGAACATTCTTGGGTACAGAGAACTTCTTCACAGCAACAATTTTGGAAGAACCAGGACGTATCCCAGCAGCACTAATCTCGTGTCCTAAGTAGTCAATTTGGTTTTGGAAGAAATTACATTTGGATAAACGCAAAGTAATACCAGCATTTCGGAATGTTTGAAAAACCTCTTCCAGAGCTAATATCGTCCATGTACGCCAACGCCGTAGAGAACCTTATAGAGCCCAATACATGGTTCATTGTTCTTAGGAAAACAGCAGGTGCGTTGACCAAATGGCATCCTAAGGTACTCGTACTGGCCATCTGGAGTCACAAAAGTTATTTTCTCTCTGGATTCCCTTTCCATTGGTATCTGGTGATAGCCGCTTGCCATATCCAACGTAGTATAGTTATTTACCTAACAAATGCGGAAAGTGATACTTTACCGCACGCAACGGCAGTTGACCGAACGACGCGGAGCGGAGTTGGGTCAAGCCGTTAAGGTTGATTGTCCTTTGGAAAACAGCAGGAGCGTTGACCAACCCAAATGGCATCCTGAAGGTACTCGTACTGGCCATCTAGAGTCACAAAAGCACAGAATTTAATTAATAGTGTATCATAATCAACATTATTTCAACCCGCAAAACAATAATACTTGGCGTCCTACTGCAGAGTGGAATGATCCCATCCCTCCGGGTTGCCGAAAAACGATGTGTTTATCCTTTGTGAATCATCGCTTAGTTTAAGTTACTTTTCCTTTATTACCAGAAATCAGGTGGTTTTTTTACATATATGATATTGACAGTATAAATACATTTTGGAATAAAATTAAAATCAAATGTAGCTCTACTAATTGGAAATAATTTATTTTTATAAAAACGCAAAGCTCATTTTTAACTAAACTGGATATTTATTACATGCAATGATTTTATATTTGAAGCAACGTTGCAAAATTTAAAATAAATTACTTATTTCGGATTCCTATAATAATTTATAAAATGAGAAAGGTATTTTTGTATTTTTTCCTATCTCAAAATCACAATTTATTAGGTAATAAAGCCAAAGTTCTTATCATTTAGGGCCTATTTTTCCAAGACCTTTATAAAGCCGGCCAGAAAAAGTAACACCGCCATTTGTAGCAAATGTACAGCAATTTACCCCAAAGATCGAAAAATCAGATCTTTTGGTTTTGTAAAAAATTGAAGGCTTGCCTTGGTTAGTGGCTAAAGGCAATTTATAAATTTCACATTGGTCGAATGGATGATGAAAAAAGAAATCACCTAAGCCATTTAGATCCAAATCAGTTAACTTTCAAAGAAACACACATGGATAAAACTCAAGTTGAAAATATTAAAATCCAAATTTGAGGATCAAGTGTATGGCCGCCCTCCAAAATCCCACTTGATTCCTTTAATTCGAAATCTCCAGAAATGCCCTTTGAGCGAAGGGCTGTGCCCCCCAAATGGAATATTTGATTTCCAATTTAGAATTCAGGGGATGCGGCTTTGTTTTGCGAAATATATTCCACCGATGAAAATTAAAACAGTGCCCATGCTTAATTAATTTTCATATAAAAATCAACAACGTTTTAATAAATCAATTTTCGGAAATAGCAACAACGTTTAGTTTATTTATATGTCATAATGTGTGGGACATATTTGATTTAATAGGCTATAAACATTGGTTAATTAATTATTGCTTTTTGTTAAATTGAATTGCGGAAATCATAATATTTTATTAGAGCGCGGACAGGAATGTTTAAATTTGTTCATAATGGAACAATAACAACCGAATGGTAATTAATAAACAAAAAATTATTACTTGTTGCGGAGGGGGCTTGAAAAATTTAACTTTGTGTAAAGTTTGTGTAGAAGGAAGCATCCTCTTGGAAATTGAATTTAGTTCAAGAATGTTTAATCACTTAAAAAAATTCAATCAACATTTTGGATCATTTTGACGCCATTTAACTCTACTCCATTTTCGAGCTTTTCTTGTCGCAGAATTAAAAAAGCTTAAGGTTTAGTGTTCCTCTTGGATTGAATTGGTATTTTATTTGACTTCACACTACAAAGAACAAACAACTTCTGTTTTATTTACTAGAGATTTTCTAATAGAACAAGTTTTCCTACTATAGGGTAATGAAAAATTTTAATAGCTTTTTACTCTTGACAGGGTAACAAATCAAAAAAGGGTTTGACCAACCTTGTTTTCCATTTCGTGTCAGGAAATAAATATGAGACCAGTAAAATATGTTACGGACGGAAATGTAAAGTTGAATTAGAGATTATATATACCTACTGAATTTTAATGGGATTGGGTGGCAGCTTTTTAAACTTAAATAGTATATTATTATAAAGCTAGCGATGATAATAAAAAAGAGATCTCCATTTTCTAATTTTCGGAAATTAGTTCGCCAGAAGCGTAGATATCAAACTTAGCTAATGAATTGAATTATTAAAGATATTTGGACATTTGCTATTCTCCTGCTATCTTCTGCCAGACTGCTTTAAAGTTTCAAATTATTATTTATTTAGATTTATTTTCCACTGTCCACTTAAAAAATACAAATAAAGCTGTGCGAAATAACTGGAGAATCCACAGGTTTCAGATAGAATGGTAATCGATGAAAGATTTTAAGATATCGAAACTGAAAAGGATATTTTTTCACCTTACCAAGCTTTACTTCCAAACTCCACTCAGTTGGCCAGCTCTTTCAGGAAGTTCAAGTCCAATGTGTAGGAGTGCAAACGAAACCGTCTTGATTTAACCGGTCGCGGCAAACGAAAAACCGCAGATCTATTTTCTCGAACCACACGAAACGGACAGAGTGTTTTTGACGAAATCAATTTTCCCAAACTTTTGGGCATTACTTTGGGATCCTTCAATCACAAGGAAATCTTGTAAATGAATCTGAATGCAATATGTGGAATTAGTAAATATATTTGTGCTGCATCTTTCATCTATTGAGATTTGGGTTCACCAACTTTCTTTTCCTGAAGCAATTCGATTCTCATTTTATGTAATGTCCAAAATGTCCATTCAAATCTCTCCAATTTTTAACACCAAAAGATATTTATTTTTTAGAATGAATTCAATGAAAAGCACCGGCCCGGAAAAGCTACTTAAAGATTTCCATCCTCATTTATTGAAATGCAATATAATTCGATATTTTTACAGGTTTTCATATTACGTTGTCAACGGAAACGGATGCCTCACAAAAGTCTAGATTCCAAGATCAGGGAAATTTACTTAAAGCATTAAACAAAAATTTAAAGTCAAAAATTCAGGTTTCTTCAAGCCCAATAGAGACAAAATGTCATACTGTCATACCCAAATTAAATATTAAAAACCCCTCTAGAATATAAATCAAAGTGTAATACCTAATTCATTTAGTGAAGGGGTCAAAACATAAGCTGTTATGTTTGGACAAGATTTATGCGATTTACCATATACCCACGTACAAAATAGGAAGATTACACTGTATTGTCCGAAATAATTTGGAGAGTAGGTATCAAATCCCAGAATTAATTGTGCTTCAGAAAACGACCGAGTCAATTGAATAATTTCACTTTTAAAAACATGCCTAAAACAGAAGATCTATTTATGAAATTTAATTTCAATTTTTGTATATAAAAACAACTGCATTATTATAGATTCCTTCTGTGCAATTACAAATGACAAGCCTTTCAGTAATTGTGGGCTCTGTTCTTTAATCTCGTCTTTTGGAGAAGTCACGTTCCTGAGAGACTGACTGAGATCGCCTCTTCTAGTTTAATCACGCTCTAGGAAAGTGCCTTTCCAGGATTTCCAAAAGGAAGGATAGAGAATTAATTTAATTTTTTCGTTCATTTTGTTTAAATGTAAAAACGAGAAACAGATTTTTACATTTTATTAAAAGTCAAAATATTGGGTGGAAGTGAATTTAATATGCTTCTATTCAGATTTTGAATAAATAATGATTTTCCTTTATGATGTTTTAATATATATTTTTTTTTGTTGCAGGGACTACTACTACGACAGGTAAGCAAAATGATAAATGAACTTATTTCGAATGTAACAAGGAAGAGTAAAAACCAACATTCATACACTATGTTGAAAGGGATAGAATGCCTCTTTGGATAGAGGAAAGAGAGAGAGAGAGAGATCTCGGAAGAATTTCTCTATAATATTAGTTGATTCTTGCATGTCTTTTTTTAGATTTCATCTCGATCCTAGGATTTTTTCGGGTATAATCACCCAATTATTTGATTATTCAACGTAGTAACTTTCCAAAATGTTGCTCCTTAATATAAATCCATCATTTCCTTCTGGATGTTTCATTGATTTATGCCAATAGAAAGTTACAAAATGGTGTCAGAATTGATTTGATTGGCTGATCAGTTTCAATTTTTGATTATTCCCGGCTCTTCATTCCAATCAAATGCCGAGAATAATCACCCAATTATTTGATTACTTAACGTAGCAACTTTATGAAATGTTGCTCCTGAATATAAATCCATCATTTTTTTCTGGATTGTAATGACCCGGGAAAAATAGACCCGTAATTTACAACGTCTTAAAAAAAATGCAACAACAGTTAATTTAAATGTAATCGAATAATCAAAAATTGAATCTCCAGTATTTCAAATCAGTATCAATAACTTGAAAGATGATGAAACAAATTAGCGTTGACCCCAAATTAATTAAAACATTATATACGTTCAAATTTAAAAAAAAAAGCCAGTGACGAAGCGCGTATTCTTACAACAAATCTGTTGACCCCGATAATCCAGGAAATTGCGACATAATTATTCGGTTTTAAACAAATGAATATATTTCCTAGGAAAGAAGAAGGGTCAATGGCCAGTGTTGTGTAAAGTGGCCCCGAAATATTTTTGGGGGAATGAAAAATATAAAAACAGCGGTTTCGAAATTTTGGAATCAGTTTAAGCTTAGTCTGCACTCCAGTTGAGTCTTCAGTCCAGTCTTGAGTTTAAGTCTACAGTACCTAATGAGTCAGTGCGGATAAAATTCGCGAAGAGTTTATTTTATTTTGTTGCCTCGGGAAAACGCGTTTAATCGAATCTTTGAAAAAGTAACGAAAAATTGTGAATGAAAGAACATTTAAATTCGTTCAACATTATGTGCGAGCTCTAAATAATCAAAAGAAATTAGAATAATTAAGTGACTTTAAGGACGATAATTTAAATGTAAGTACTCTAGTGACAAGTTTTATTCTGACTCTATCTATTGAAATGACTATGAGGTGAATTGACAATGAAACTTTATAGTAAAAATATTATTATCTTGAGAGAATTGACTTTGAATATTTTTGTGCTTAGTATAGATAGAGAAATTTAATTCAAATGACTTTTAATTGAAATGAATTTTACTGAAGAGTTTAATAATCGAATTGACTGTTTTGTTCCATCTAGTAAATGATTAGTTAGATATTTTGGTTTCTAATTAAATTAATTTTGATAAAATGTTCATTGTTTTGATAGTATTTAGTCTGGCTAAGTACACAATATTGAGTATAAGTGTTGTACTAAATTTGGCTGTAAGCAATTTCAGGGATTTGATACGCCCTTAGAATAGGAAGTTATAATAATCAATTATGAATTATCCCCAGTAGCACACAATGTTGGTCCGATGTTGCGGATACATTGGACCAATATTGTATATTGGCCCAATATTGGCATTTTTCAGCCAACATTAGACATTTATTGGTAATACAACTTCTTTCATCATTATAATAATATATTTATCCAAGAATGGGCCAATATGCACAAACAATATTTTTATCGGCAGCATATAGCCAAGATTGGTTACATATTGGCAATACAAATTTTTCTTATATAACAGTGATATATTTATCCATCATTGCACCGATAAGCACAAAAAAATTGTTTTTTTGTGCATTATTGAGCCAATATTGGCAATACAACTTTTTCTAATGTTACTATAATATTGTATCCATTAATGGACCAATATGGACAGATAATGTTCTTATTTGCATTATTAAACCAATATTGGATAAATAATGGCAAAATAAATTATTCTAATATAACAGCGATATATTTATCCATATTGGCCAAATATTGATTCTGTATTGGTAAAATATTGTAAATAGGTCCAATATTGGCAATTTGTAGCCAATATTGGTAAAATATTGGAGATTTACCTTTTTCCTACATTATTATTATATAATACCTATGTGAATCCAAGATTGATCCAATATTGGATCCGATCCATGCTTGGCAATATCTTTTATTCATGTTTATATTTAATATTTATCCAATACTGGTGATATATAGGAGATGTACCTTTTCCATATCAATCAGGACTACCGAGAGAGGGCACCACGCGCTACTGATGGCCTTGCTCTTTCCTGGTGTTTGAGTTTCCTTCAAAACTGTTTCTTTGAGTTGGTGTGCTTCGCTAACAAGCTCGAAATCGGAAACCGGTCTAGTCTGCAGGTGTTAGAGCTTTGGTTAAATACATGTGTTTTTCCAAAAAAATATTGTAAATATTTCTAGGAAATATTGTAAATAGAAATATTTCATATTTATCAATTGTTAATATTGGAGAAATGTTTATATTCAATATCGGATTCATATAATAAGTATACATTGTACCAATCTGAAAAACAAACATTGGGTATAATTCTAAAAGCAATATTACATGTTTATTAATTATCAATAATGGGACAATGTTTTTCTTCAATATCGGATTCATATTTACAATATATATTGGACCATTAAAAAAAAATCTGTCGTTTCCATTCTTGGGCCAATATGTAAATATAATATTTTACCAATATTGTTGTGCTACTGGGGATTGTTTTGAGGTGTAAAAGGTGTTTAGGATTTATTAATATTGTACCTAACGTAGTAGGGCTATATGAAAGTGTTATCAAAGTACAAGGCTTTTTGATTGCATCATTTGATTTACAAGCTCAGAGACAGTGTAGAATTGTTTATCTCTGTTCAGAAAGGTGTTGGATTAGGGTTTAGAAAATTTGTACCATTGCTATAGCAAATGAAAATCTGTTTATTTTGTTATCAACAAAGTATAATTATTAACGAATAACCATATAAATCAGTTGTTTCTTCCAATTGCAAATAGACCCGCCCCACAATTTTATTTTTCAGTAGCTTCCTAAGGAAATAATTACCAGCAAATACGACCGCTCGCAATTTACCATCTAACCTTAATAATAGAGTACCTGGAGCGGATGCTACAGGATGTTTCATTGATTTATGCCAATAGAAAGCTACAAAATGTTGTCAGAATTGATTTAATTGGCAGTTTGAATTTTTGATTATTCCCGGCTCTTGATCCCAATCAAATGCCGGAAATAATCACCCAATTATTCGATTACTCAACGTAGCATTTCTTTTAGAATATTGCTCTTAAATAAAAATCCATCATTTTCTTCTGGATGTTTCATTAATTTATGACAATAGAAAGCTACAAAATGGTGTGAGAATTTATTGGTTGATTAGTTTCAATTTTTGATTATTCCCGGCTCTTGATTCCAATCAAATGCCGAGAATAATCACCAAATTATTTGACTATTCAACGTATCCGAATAACGATAACCGTATTTTGGAGTATGTGCCAAAAAACTCAAAGAGAATCTCACCAAAACGCAAACAGTTACGACGATCACCTGTTGCCAGAAATTGTCTCGTTCTAATCTGATTCTCTCCTTGGCGGTTCACGGTTCTTTGTCGCAAGTTTGCCGCCACCACCGCCGCCGGTTTTGTTCCCGGATTTCGTTTTCCATTAATCTTCCTTCGTTCTTTTATAAAAACAAACGATAAACAAAAGGCTGAATGGAAAACAAAAGACGACTTGGCTTTTTTCGTCGTATTTCCTTTTATTATGGGGAAGTTTAGAGAAGTCCTACTTGATAATTTATACGCTTTCGGGAGGCATTTATCTAGTTCAAGTTTTAAACGTGCAAATTCGAAATCGCTAATCTATTTACCGAAACAAATATTTGTTGATAGATCGTTTTTTAAAGCCGATGGAGCTTATACTTGAGCTGATTTATTTACATGAATGATTTTTCTGTCAAAAAAGTGCAGTTTTGCTTGGTACAAAAATTATTTATCCATATTTCAGCTTCTTGTGTTATCGATTTTGACTATACCTGCTATAATTTCAAAAAGACACTAATAATGTTCAAAACGACATTGGTAACAAATTTCTGAAACTATCTATCGATTACCAAAGTTAAGTTAGTTTTCCGCATTTTCCCACAGAGTAAACAACGTAGAGTGTAATTGCTTTGCGCCAATTAAAATTGCCGAGAAAATTTATTTTAAACGTCGTCCTGGAACTTTTGTATAGCGGGCTTGTATTATCCTTAGACCCCCATTAGCAAGGTTTTAAAGTCATTATGGGATTTTATAAGGAAAATAAAGAGGAAAGTTTAGGAACATTTTGACTTGTTTACTAGAGGAATTTCCACTGTCTGAGGAAAGTCCTGGACATTGAGAAATAAATAAAGTAAAAAAAGGGTTCGGCAAGACATGAGGACATAATTTTCGAAGTACCGGGTCGGAACCAGTAGCACTAATCTTATGTCCTGAATAATAAATTTTCTCCTTAAGAAAATTAGATTTTGACAGACGCAAAGTGACACCTGCATTTCGGAAGACTTCAAATACTTCCTCAAGAGCAACCAACCCAGACGCAACACTAGGAGAAGGAACCAAGATGTCATCCATGTATGCTAAGGCAGTAGAAAATCTCATGGAGCCTAGGATCTGGTTGATCGTCCGATGAAACACCGCTGGAGAATTTACTAATCCGAACGGCATCCTTAAATATTCGTAGTGACCATCAGGAGTTACGAATGCTGTTTTTTCTCGGGAGTTCTCCGCCATTGGGATTTAGTGGCAACCGCTTGCCATGTCCAAGGTCGTAAAATACTTGCATCCCTTTAAAATCTCTAAATGGTTGTCCACTCCTTGGGAAAGGATAACAGTCTTTCATTGTTTTTGCGTTAACAGCGCGGTAATAGACGCACTTGCCAGTTTCACCAGTTTTCTTCTTAAACAATACAATAGACCTATCTCCCGTGATTAGAAAAAGGAAGCTTCATTGTAATAAATACAAGTTAGAAAACAATAAAAGATGACATGCGCGCGCAACTCGTAGGCTGCAGTGTAGCCAGATTGTATTGTTGCAGAACAAATTTAGACAATACAAATCGAACATTATAACATTAAAGAAGTAATATAGTCTCAAGTGTTTCACAACGCCTTGAATCAGACAAAAGAAGAGCTTTACAGTGGATAAACATCGTTTGCACTTTCATTTTGATAAATGTTTCATCCGGCAACATCCCTCAATGAGATTGCAAAGGAATATGTCAAGTATAATCTAACATAACCTTAAACGAAACTGCGGTGAGTTCAAGTAATATGTAAAGTATTAGTTTGCTCTTTGTTAAATTACACGTTACAAAGAAAGAAGGAACGATTCATTCTGAACTGGCCCCTGAATAAGAATATGACTCAAGCCTGTCATAAACTTGCTTCTCATTGGACGCTCACCTGCAGCCTACAAGCGACGCGCGCAGTCCAGGTAATAGGAGATCGGTCTATTGGATAAGGCGATCTGGACTCTTGTATAATATCGGCTGAAAGTAGTTTATTAACTATTTTTTGCACCTTCTCCCTTCCATGCATAGAAAGTGTATATGGTCTATATGTCACAGGATTTTCACAATTTAAACGAATTTCCATTTCCGCGGACCCAATGTGACCTAATTTTTTCCAATTTTCCACAAAACAATCGCGATACTTAACAATAATACAAGATTATTCAAATCAGTTCTAGATAACTTTTCTGGTTAAATCATTTGAGGAAAATTGTTCCAAATAACAAATATCTACTTTTAAATAGGTACTTATATGTTCGTCATCAGGAACGCAAGGAACACCTCTAGCAATGAATGATGTGAAGAAAACGACAGGAAGAGGATGGCAGCAGCTAGACCGAAACAGGACAAAGTAAAAAAATGTTAGGGAGGCTCAAGTCCAGGGGTGGACTGTGAAGAGATGATCATTGAAAGTCCTTTCAATAGGTATACAGGTCCAAAGAGTGTCTGTGGAAATCAGTTCCTAATCCACTCTGCTAAGTCTTCTGATGTTTTCTTATCTAATCCATACAGTTCTTGAATCAGGGCGAGATTCAAAAGATTTCACATCCTGAGGTGTATGTAAATTCATTTCCTTAATATATTATTCTCACCAGAAGCTGTAGAAGATGCATGAATGAACTGAGATTGAAACTGGAAAAAAATCTGTAAAAGTGCGTTTAATAAAATTGAATTATGTCGTGACCCAATTCAAAGTCCTTTCTAATTTAAAAATTTGTTCATTTTGGCACTCAGTTTGAACGAAAAATAGAAATCTTTTTTTTTCCCGCCATCGCACGGTCATTTCTAAGTCAATTTGGAAAAGCCTGCAAAGGAAAGCGTCGGAAATTCAATTAAGTTTAATGTTTGATCCGGAGGCCTCGCGGTGTTAAAAAACGACGCCCTTCCACCGTTGGGTCCTGAATAATATCGCCTCGTAATGGATTTCGAATTAAGTGATGCGTCTCGAAGGACCGATTCCTTGCGTTTTATTTGCATTTTTATGGGGGCGCGGAGTAGACGAAAATATGCTTCAATTTGGCGTTAAGGTGCCTGAGGCGTCTCCCTAATAGCTCGTTTCTATATCGGCCCAGGAAGTTAAAAATGAAAAAAAAAAGGTTGTTTGGAAAATATTAGGATCTGAAATGTTTCTCTGATGTAACTTTTACAGTCTACTTACTCCTTAGAACAAAATGTTTTGATAATTCCAAGTCGGAGGCTATGCAAAGCATCTTTAGCACTCCAACAACAATTTATTATACTTTCACATATCCGAAAGTAAATGTTCGTCTGAAGCTGGAATTTCGGAAATGTTGTTTCCGAGAATCTGGATTGTACTAAGGGCGTTACTTGTATAATACACAATACGGTTGTTCAGTTGCTAGCTTTTGTATTCTGGATATGCGAATGTGGAGGATGGAATTTGTCTATGGGTTATTTTAAAATTCACAACGAATCCGAGAGAATACCTTGCTAATGGTCATAGTTGGAATGATTACTAAAACATTTTGAAGAATGTTATTGATGTTATTTAGTTCAAGGCACTGAATTGCTTCTAAAATATCTCTGCACCCTAATTCGTTAAAGACGTTCCGCGGCATAAGTAAATCGGCCACGGAAAACATCCTTTTCCAGTCGTTAAGTCTCTCCGGATTATTCCAGCCTTTCGGTCCCGGTTTTAGAAAGAGGGATCAGCCAAAAGTAAGTTTTGGACCTGTTTTGTTTGTTGCCTAATCTTTCGCGGTCGAGCTTTAAAACGTCATAAAATTAAGTCGACTTATCGTTAACAGATTAAAAACACATTTTTATGCAGATGTTCACCCTCTTTTTTTGTTTGGTTTCGCGACAAGGGACAAAAAAGGGTACAGACTTCAACTCTTTTAAGCAGCAAAGTTCCAAGTAATTCATTGACAGATTGAATAAGAAAAATAATAGTGATACAACATTAAAAAATGTTCAAACGTAAGTGACGTTACAAGTGACTTATCAATGTGTGTGGCAACTCATTCTCAATATCTATATTGGTGGGCAAATTGTATTGTAATTCTTCTGTGCATCAATCTCGATCTTTCAGTTGATCCATCATTTCTTCCTGAAGCATCTGACTGATCTATTCAGTGGTTTGTACTGAAATAGTATGGCGCAGTTGCCGGCGTAGAGAACAATAGTTTCCTCGGTCAATTTCAACTGAAAAAGTTTCAACAGATCTGAATCAGCTTCTGAATTAGTTTATTGTATCATACTCGGTCGAGGGATTATTCTTAGTCCAGCTGAACTGCTCCTTATTGAATTAATTGGAGATGCAGTTTACTATTCTGAGTGCTTGTAACTCAGTAGATCTGGCTAGGAAGCCGGAACCAATTCGAGCTTATTAGTTTCTTCTTGTAGCTTGGATTTGATAGCTCTCTTTGCTTCTTCCAGCAATAGACTGATAGGCTATAGTTCTGAGAGAACGCTTTATTCATGGTTTTCGTAGCATGATCAATAAAAGCGTGCTTTCAGCATTGTGTGAAGTGATCCAGTCTCAAAATGTAATCCCAGTGCCCTCAATTTCGAAAGTTTCGTCCATAGTCAATTAGCGGTTTGATCAATTTCGTCTTCGTGATCATCACCTTCATCTGTGAAAACTTCTGATTGATCTTTCCAGAAAACACCATCGTATTGGGTCCATGCAATGGTGGAATGATTTTTCTTTTCATTTTCATATTTTCCACGCAGGGTTGCCAATAATACTTGAGCTATTGGATTCCATCTATTATTTCTTACTTCTACCTCAAGTCTCTCCTATTCCATTCAGCACTTCGGGTTCGATAATCCCTTCTAAATCTTCTATTTTTCGTAACCATGACTCTGACTTTTCCGGAAGTTCTCGTTTAGTGCTGGAGAGGCTACTCCGCACTGTCAACGGGGAAAAATAGTGCGGCACTGGTATTGCACACTCCAAGCGAATAAATATGTGCACTGGTGCACATTGGATAAGGATCCTTTAAATTTAAGGTATACGTTTTGGTTGGAGCGACTATTGCGATGATCGCAGAACGATAATCGCAATCCTTCTTTTGAAGATGGGATGTTGATGTTTAGGAAGTCTTGGTAAACTCAAAAATTCTAGCATGTCTTCATCATCAATTCCTTCCAAAAAAAGATGTTTTGATGACAGTGTTTTACTTTTCTTACTAATGCTTTTTGTTACATTCATTGCGCACGCATATTGGTTTGAGTGTAGTGGTCTGTTTGCCAAAACACTGTCCCTAATATGCCTATCCACAGGGTCGGCGCAACCATTAGGCGAACTAGGCGGTCGCCTAGGGCGGCAAAAAGGCTACAAAAAAAAAATCTTTTGAATTCTTCTTTGCTTCATAATATTCAGGATTCCATTTCTCTTGCAAATTCAAACACAAACTTTGCCCTTCTTAGGCCGGTGACACACTAAAGAAATAAGTTTCATGAAACTTGTTGGAAGAAACAGGAAATTTGTTTCATTATCACATGACACATAGGTACATTCAAATGAGGCGGAGCACACTGGCGTTCCTGGAACAGGAGAGCAGAAAATGTTTCGCCAGTGTCCGCCGCCTTATTTGAATGTATACAGGGTGACAGATTGCTACTTTTCAAATTGTCACCCTGTATGTCGTGGTCGTGTGATAATGAAACAAATTTCCGGTTTCTTTCAACAAGTTTCATGTAACTTATTTCTCCAGTGTCTTACCCGCCTTTGCGCACATACTGCTATACTTTTTTCTGCGACTGCTATTCACTAGGGGTCGTGCGACCAAGTGGCGGGCGGCCAAAAACTACTTATTTTATATTATGAATATTTTTGGCACAAAATTAACGCTTTGGGCGTAGCACCAGAATCAGAACAGGGTTTCCTCGCCTCCGCTGGCGCCTGCGGCGGGCATGTGTGTATGTATTTTTTTATGTTGATATTCTAGCTATATTCTGTAAGTCAGGTTTTATTATTTATAATCATCAATAAAACTATAAAGCAAGTTTTAAAAAATAGCCATGCATATATTTGTATTTTCACTAGATGGGAGCGGCAGACAGTACATTTGCCTAGGGCGCCAAAGTCGCTTGCGCCGACCCTGCCTATCCACAAGTTTTTCCAGTGTCTTAAGTTCCAATGATGTGAGACTAATGGGTCTTAGGAACTTCGCCGTGTTTTAGTATGAACGATACCCTAATGAGCCTCCACGCCTTTAGTAGGTACATAGCCAAAGGCTAGGCTTCTTCTTAGAATGTTACATAGTATCCTGTTTGCAAGTTCAGTTCCATTCATTATGGGATGATCCCATCTGTCTCTGTTCACTTATATGGGTCAAAGGTGTTTAAGCTCATTTGACTTTTTCATAGTTGACTACTTTCTTCGAGGACAGCCAGTCGCTTATTAGACATAATCAGATAAGGCTTTAATAGTAAAGAAAATGTGCCTTGAGTTTGTAAAGAAAATTTAAGGTTATTTAGGTTATGTCTCACCTGTTGAAATGCGTTTTGTTTGCCTCGAAAATACTCTGGATCCGAAATCCTGGAGTGAGTGAGATGGTCTTTACTCTACTCTTTAGGGCAGCTTTTCAGTAATGATTAAATAGAAAAATTCAGAATCCACTGTGGGAAAAAAACGTGCAAAGCAAAACTTACCACATGGATGTTTGTGAAAATCCGAATTAATCGTCGAACTTTATAGCACTTTACGAAAACGTAACGTAACGTAAGGTAACTCAATGTGGTCAAAATCCCACAAAGGCGAAGACAAAATTTAACTCTTCACAGAGTACGAAAGTACGAACAGCATACACTTTGAAAATGGATCACGATTTGGGAAACATAACCCTAGAATAATATTTTTTGGCAAATGAATATTTGATTTGGTAACATTGAAAATGGATTTTGAAATGGAATTAAAATATTGATTAAAATCGAGGAAAATCATTAGTCATCACAAGAACTAGTCACAAGTGAAAGTAGAATTTAAATATTGAAGAATAGAAAATTTACAGCATCTGTAATTATTCGCCGTGTTCGTTTTTGTCATCTTTTTCGTCAATTTGCTCCGAAATTTTGACAGGCACGTAACTGGATCAGACATTGTTAATTTACAAATCACGTGCCTGTCAAAATTTCGGAGCAAATCGATGAAAAAGATGACAAAAACGAACACGGCTACTGTTGAAATTTTTTAGAGGAAAAAGGTAAACAAAGTTAAAGGAATTTTGAATGGAAAACTGAAAATAAGTATGTTACACCCTAGTAGGATTTTGTCGGAAAATGACCGAATATGGAAGTTTTGAGAAAAGCCTGATACAGCACAGTTCAGCACACTTCAGATTGCATTTTAGAATTCATTTTTGTTTGATCTGATTTCCAAAATTTTTGGGGGCTGAGCGTTAAGTTAGCCCCCCTAGTAGGATTTTGTCGGAAAATGACCGAATATGGAAATGTTGAGAAAAACCTGAGACAACAGAGTTCAGCACACTTCAGATTGCATAGGAATCCATTTTTATTTGATCTGATTTCCAAAATTTTTGGAGGGCTTAGCGTCAAGTTAGCCCCAAAGTAGGATTTTGTCGGAAAATAATCGAATTTGAAAAATTTCAGAAAAACCTGATACAGCACAGTTCAGAACACTTCAGATTTCATAAGAATCCATTTTTGTTTGATCTGATTTCCATAATTTTGGAGGAGCTGAGCGTTAAGTTAGCCCCTGATCTTGTTTTTCCTTTGGTATCGGAACGGCACAGTTCAAAATATCATCGGCGCAGTAAAGCACATTTCGAGCACAGTAAGTGGTTGCAATTTTGTTAGAAAATTCGAATGTGGTGAGGCTAACTTAACGGAGCCCTTCTGAATTAGTTGATTGTATCGTACTCGGTCGAGGGATTGTTCTACGTCCAGCTGAACTGCCTCTGAGGCTTCTTCACAAATTGAATTCATTGCAGTTTACTATTCTGAGTACTTGTAACTCAGTAGATCTGGCTATGAAGCCTGAATCAAATCGAGGTTAGTTTCTTCTTACAGCATGGACTTGATAGGTCTTTCTGCTTCTTCCAGCAATAGACTGATAGGAGGTAATTCTGAGGGAATGCTTTATTCATGGCTTTCGTGAACATGATCATTTCTGGCATGCTTCCATCATTGCGTGGAGTGATCTAGTCTCAACATGGAATTGGTGATGCCAAATATGGTGAATAAAGTTTCCTGATCATCTTGAAGAGAAATTGGTCTGGTTTGATAATTTCGTTTCCGTGATAATCATATGTGCACCTGCGAAAGTTTCTGCTTTGTCTTCCCATGCAATGGTGGAATGATCTTTCTCTCTTTTCTCCAATACCTTTTTCCACGCAGAGTGCAGAGTAGCCAATAATAATGAACTATTGAATCATCTGAAGATCCCATCTGTTGTTTCCTACTTCTACCCTAAGTTTTTCCTATTTCATTCAGCACTTCGGGTTTCAAACTGCCTTCTATTTTCCGTAACTATAACTTTAACTATTCTGGAAGTTCTCCTTTAGGCCTCATTGGCATTGTTTTAATTGATGTGCATTCCTGACCAGCTTCAAAAAATGCAATGCTTCAAAGAGTCATCAATTTTTCAAGTTAACAAACTGTGTTTTAAGATACTTCGACTCTCCTACTAGCTGTTAGATGTATACACTACTAAAATTACACAGAGTTTATCGCAAGGCGTACTAAAGTAAATATCGTTTTATCGTTTCACAAGCAGACTGTAGCTGTCCAAAAGATAACCCTGATGAATATGGAAAAGGTCTTGCAGATAATATTATGCGCCTCGTTTATTTTGGACCATGGCAGAAACGGATAAGGGATATCAAAAACGAACTGTATGTTCGAAAACTGTTGCAATTTAGTTCATAATCGTGCAATTATAATCATAAAAGTCTGTTCAAATTACTAGAGGTGCCGGAAATTTTTAAATAAAACCCGTATTAGTTAAATTTTTACGAGATTATGCCGCTCGAGGCTAGTAATTAAGTTCGCCATTATTTGCATGCCTGATTAGATCTGTTTGGGTATATGTTGCGAATATTTCGTGTTAAATTGAGACTTTGAAAAAGAAACCAGCGAAATGTGTTTGAATTGCATCCATCGTGTGTTTTTTCCATCCCTGTTCTATGGCGTCAAGCTTCGCATACAAATTTACACGTGTGTGAGGGGAAAACGATCCCATCCCGCTGAATATTGCTATACAGGTCACGTCTCGGTGCATAGATAGAGATTTCTGCGTTGAAATTTGTTGTGTATTATTTCCGCGAGTCGAGTCTATCGTTTTGGGAGGGATTTGAAATAAATGATTTATTGAATTCATATATGATGAAATATAAAAATGGAACAAAACTGTTATATTATTTGTTCAAGCCAGCAAGCAAATTGGAAACAGTTTGGATAGAGACATTTTGGCTGATTAAAATATCAGCAATTTCAATTTTAAGCTTTTTTATAAGTATTCTTAGTTTTATAAGACACTAATGAAAAATGTTTGATGCAATTAATTGAGGGCCAGTCACACAATACAATTGTCATAAAGTTCTTTTCAATACATGCAAGTATTTTTTTTCAAATTCAATACCAAATGCATGCAACAATCAACCGATCCTGCATCTTGATATTAAATACCAACCTTTAAATAATTCAGGGGCAAATAATCGATTTAACTCGCTTTAAGCTTTGTTTGCATTCAAGCCCAAGTGGCGCTCTAATATTTTATCGGTTTGAAGCTTTATGGTTTAAACTAAATAAACATTCCGTTTTATTGTTTCGAAATTTTACACGAGCGAGAGAATTGAGATCGTATCTTGAGTATGTTTGAGTATTGGCATTTAACTTCGTTAGGCAACTATTTTAGAATTTGTTCGGTATTTGTATTAATAGGATAAAGTTAATGCAAGTTTAATGAAATTTTGTTATTCGATTGACTATGCAGATAAAAGAAAAATCGAGACATCATTGCGACAATGAACCAAAAGGTGATGGAAGTTTTTTGTGTGGTAGGTATTCCATTTTTCACCACTTTTTCTTATTGGTCTAATCAGATTATCGAATGTAATACCACAAGAGATTTCAGGATTACCGGATAATACTTTTACCTGTCACGAAACGAGTTACGCAGAAATACCGCGACTCCGAAGGAGGAGTGGTGTTGCTGGTAACGCGTTGAGTGTCAGGTAAAAGTATTAGGTAATCCTGAAACATCGAGTGGTATTCGAAAGGTTATACAACGAACTAAACTTTAATACTTTGAAATTTGAAAAATTTTCTATAATAGAATTTGCCATAAATGCCACCAAGCGCGATAATCCCAAAAGGCTTATCACTTTTTAAGCCTCTCGTGTCATATGGGAATAATGTACAGTGAGTTGTATAATCATCGGAATTCTATGAATTTTCTTGGAGAATCTAGGCATCCATTCAGAGTAATGAGCGAACATGCCCACAGCTCTTTGGAATGATGCCTTATCAGTTGGTACTGGCAGATTCTGTAGAGGTTCAAATTTTGCGCAGGATCAGGTTTAAGTGTCCTTTATCCTATAAGATATCTCAGAAGTTTAATTGTCTTTTTGTTCAACAAACTTTTACTTTTATTTATAGTTAGGTTGTACTTTTCAACAGCTGTGAGAAAAGCTAATAGATTCTTATCCTGTTTTCCTTGATTTTTTCCACAAATTATATTATCGAGATATGCATCGTCGCCTTCTAGATTCTCTTGCCTGATTATTGTATCTAAGACTTTTTGAAAACAAGCTACGCCGTTAGTCACACCAAAAGGGATACGATTAAATATTTTCTTCAATGGCAGTGACAGCTAATTTTGCTACTTCAGTTTTCAAGTTGTAAAAATCAGTGATAACAGGCTCTTGCATAGGAAAGTTTCTGGTACTAACAATTCTATGAATTTTCTTGAAGAATCTAGGTATCCATTCAGAGTAACAAGCGAACATGCCTACAGCTCTTTGGAGTGAAGCTTTATCAGTTGGTACTCGCAGATTCTGTAGAGGTTCAAGTCTTGCAGGATCAGGTTGAAGTGTTCTGTTTCCTAAAAGATATCCCAGAAGTTTAATTGTCTTTTTGTTCAACAAACTTTTACTTTTATTTATAGTTAGGTTGTACTTTTCAACAGCTGTGAGAAAAGCTAATAGATTCTTATCGTGTTTTCCTTGATTTTTTCCACAAATTATATTATCGAGATATGCATCGACGCCTTCTAGATTCTCTTGCCTGATTATTGTATCTAAGACTTTTTGAAAACAAGCTACGCCGTTAGTCACACCAAAAAGGATACGATTTAATATTTTCTTCAATGGCAGTGACAGCTAATTTTGCTACTTCAGTTTTCAAGTTGTAAAAATCAGTGATAACAGGCTCTTGCATAGGAAAGTTTCTGGTACTAACAATTCTATGAATTTTCTTGAAGAATCTAGGTATCCATTCAGAGTAACAAGCGAACATGCCTACAGCTCTTTGGAGTAAAGCTTTATCAGTTGGTACTCGCAGATTCTGTAGAGGTTCAAGTCTTGCAGGATCAGGTTTAAGTGTTCTGTTTCCTATAAGATATCCCAGAAGTTTAATTGTCTTTTTGTTCAACAAACTTTTACTTTTATTTATAGTTAGGTTGTACTTTTCAACAGCTGTCAGAAACGCTAATAGATTCTTATCGTGTTTTCCTTGATTTTTTCCACAAATTATATTATCGAGATGTGCGTAGACGCCTTCTAGATTCTCTTGCCTGATTATTGTATCTAAGATTCTTTGAAAACAAGCTACTCCGTTAGTCACACCAAAAGGGATACAATTAAATGTTTTCTTCAATGGCAGTGATAGCTGATTTTGCTACTTTAGTTTTCAAGTTGTGAAAATCAGTGATAGCAGGCTCTTGCATAGGAAAGTTTCTGGTAAGTACAGGGTGTTTGTTTATAACTGGAACACTCAATAACTTTTTTATTATTGAGAATAAAGGGCATGTTTGAATTGGAAAATTTCTTGGTAAATTGCAACGATCTTAATCGCTACAACCAGATTTTTTCTGTCGCGATAGGTATACAGGGTGCGCTAAAAAAGTAATTTTTTCAAATGGAAAGGACAGTATATTTTTGCATTTTTGAAATTCTCAGAAAGTTAGCTTCACAAACATATCAAATATTTTTTAGATAACAAAAATATACTGGGCATTCCATTTTAAAAAAATACCTTTTTGGCGCACCCTGTAAACCTATGACGACGAAAAAATATCATTGTAGCGCTTAAGGTTGCAATTCACCAAGAAATTTTCCAACTTAAACATGCCCTTTATTTTCAATGATATAAGAAAGTTACTGAGTGTTCCAGTTATAAACGAACACCTAGTACCAACCTACACACAAGGTTATCCACCAGGACCTACTCTTAGGACTAACGGACGTCGAGCCCTTATCCACCCGTCCACCAAGACGACGGCTGTTTAGTCAAAAAGTCATGTACACAAATGAACCCATGTGTAAATAAAGGCAATTGCCCCGTAAGCTATTTAGGAAATGGATGTAAAATAATTGTATCATAGTAACTTTGAGGTTATCGCATATTAATCAATCTAGACAACTTTTCCACCTCATACCAGTTCGTAACCATGTTTGGAGCGGTTTGCAGGATACCGAAAATGATTTCCTCATGTGTCCTTCTAACTACGATAACTAGATCATCCGCATAACACTGAAAAACGAAACCCTTATCGGAGAGGTCACCCTGCAGAGAGTCGACTAAGAGGAACCACAGCAGCTGTTTTCCAGCATGTTTCTGATCCAGTTGCAGATGATTCTGTGAACCCTTCTACGCTCAATGCTAGAGTATGGGGATCTAGATAGGGCATTGTTGAACGCACCTTCAATATCAAGAAAGGCTGCCAAAGCAATTTCTTTCTGATCTAGGGACTGCTTGATCCTTCCTATGAGGTTGTTCAAAGCCAAGTCAGTGGAGTTTCCAATCTGATAAGCATATTGGTGAGGACTTAGGGGTTACTGGATACTGCCCCAAGATCTTATTCCTAATATGCTGGTCTAGAATGCACTCTAGAGTTTTCAAGACAAACGAGGTTAGACTGATCGATGATGATGATGATGATTCTAATATTTGTTTTTGTTCTATAGCATTTTAATTATAACAGACATGTCGAGGAAGGTTTGGACAAAATTTGTGCAAAAAATTAGTTGAATCGAATAAAAAATATAGAAGTTATGGGGTGTTATGTGAGGTATAATGATTTTCATCGAATTATCAGTTTTTTGTAAAAAAAAAAAAAGTACGGTTTCGACCGATTTTGCAATACCGGATCCACGTGCGAACTCAAAAATCAAATCCAGCATGACATTTTATATAAAATAAGATACTTTCCAGGTGATGGATATCCTCGACTTGTATAGGGCTCTCTAAATACACTGCCTATATGAACGCTCAGATCTCCAACTATATTAAACAGAATAAAAATCCTATGAAACTTTTTTCAAGATAACTACCTACTATATAGTCGTAACGAAACTAAAACAATTTGTACTACTTAATAAACCGGTAGATATTGTATATATATAAATTGAAACTATATTGAAATATCAATTAACATGTTTGCGATGAAATCGGATGGAAATTAACGGAGCTGTGAGACAAAAACTGCCCCAGTGTCATTTTTGGAAAATATTCAATGTCCGATAATTTCAATTTTGGAGCTTCCTTGCTGTAAAATCGTTGAAACAAAATTATAATCCTAATTAAACGGTTTGTAGAGAACCTAATTGGCTTTAATTAGAGCTTAATTTCGTTGAAATCGGATGAAAATTGAAGGACTTGTGAGACAAAAACTGTCTCGTTGTCATTTTTGGAAAATTTTCAATGTTGGATTATTTTAATTTCAAAACTTCTCAGGTGTAAAACTATTGGAACCAAATTGAAACCTTAATTGATAAGTTTGTAGATTGAAAATAATTAAAGCATAATTGCGTTTAAATCGGATGAAAATTAATGAGCCCCACGTTGGGCGCCAATTTGTTACAAATAAAACTCGTTATTTAAACTTTAAGATAAGAGAACCTAAAGGGTCGTGGAATTCAAAAATTTAAGATAACGTGTAGCTCCCTTATGTGCAAATGAAACCACTCAAAATCCAACAAACAATAATTTTATTTAATATTTGTTCACAATGTAAGTAACAAGTAACAATGTTACTTTTCTTTAGAATTTGACAGTTGTTCCGGTGAATCTGACACATGTACTTTTTCAATCCGGAGCTCTTCAATGGATGTTTGGGGTTTCACTTTCGGGAACTGGAGCTCTTCGTCAGTGATCCTTATGTCGAGTAGGTACCCAGAAAAGAATAAGGCAGTATCAGGTTCACCAAGATTTGGAATATTAAATCCCTGAATTTTGTCAAAAAGTGAGTGTCTTGCAAAGGAAAAAAAATATATATATGAAATTAGTTTATTATAAAACCATTGTTGCGTAGACACTCCCTTCCAACAGAATTAGGTATGAGCAACTATTGCAAATTGAAAAAAAATAAATAAAATAAAATAAAAAAATAATTGAAAAATTATCATAAAAATAGATAATAACAGCAAGATTAAATTAAAATGCTCTTTACAAGTTGAGCAGAGTGCTGCTTTTCCGGCAGTAGCAATAACAGGCAAGATTAAAAACAAATGTAGGAAAAATTAAATTGAATCAGATAAAAAAATTAAGAAATTAAATCTCTAGATTCTCCCCCAAATAGACAAAATTTTACTTTTAAGCCAAGGTAGCTACTATAGGTACTACAAGATAAACCTGAGGGTGAAATCAATCAAATCCAGATTATGTCAAAATTCTTGAGATGTTTTAATTATAGTATTTGTAATACCCATTTAGAATAACCCCATCCTTATTTATCAATCACGAATCAGATGAAACTAAAGATTACCAACAAAAACGAACGTCGATTACTAATACGTCAATTTCATGTACAAATAGGAAATTCCTAACCTAATTTTATTTGTGTGTCAAGAAGCGACAGACGTTTTGTCACTAGAACAACTGGTACTTCTAAATAGGTATTAAAAATACTATAAAACTTTTTTGATGATTTTTTTTTTTACTTGTCTGGATTTCCATTTTAGAAAATAACACCCTTTTTCAACACTCTTCTCCTCGAAAACGTAATAATTGACGGAGTCAAACAAAAAATGACTGTATAGACCTCTGCCTCGATTCAATAAAGAGTTGATAGGGATGGACACACAAATTTGGTTTTCACCGACTCTATTTAGAGCAAATGGTCCAATATTCCCGGACTAACAATTGATTCTGAAAACCAGAGCAGCAGTACCTATATATTAGCCCAAAAGTCTGAATTGACTTACCTCAGAAAAACGTTGAACAATCAATCGGCACTCACACAAAATGGAGGCCCACAATTAGATAAAAAATTAAAATATAATATTTATATTTCAAAAATAGATAAGATAAGATTTATCAGGTAAAAACTTAACAGTGATATGATAGTATCCACTGATGGTAAAGTAAATTAGAAATTATTCAGGGAAGATCTAGAATCTTGGAGGAAAAGTCATTAAAAATCAAATTTGACTTGCCTGCCAGAGCACTGCCAGGAGAAGAGACCGTTTTAGAAACCAAGCCCTATAGGAAACCAATCTTGTGTTTTTGAAGTGAATACTTCTTTGGCCGCATGAGAGTGATTTTTCAAGGTCGCGTCACGACACGATTTATAAAATTTTCGTCTCGAAAGTGAGATGAAGCGTATGATGAATATGAGGGAGAGAGAGAGAAAGAGATGGTGAATGCAATCGATAAATATTTTAATAAGAAATTTACCTAAAAATTAAAGGTACGTCCGTTGAATGCACCCAAATAATCGACACATTTTTAGTATTGCTACTTGTCAATAGATGGCGCCACCTACAGTGACTCTATTACCCACAGTGGCGACAATTGTTGTCTTATTTTTGATTGGTTCTAAAATCCCATATATTTATATTGAAAACGCCGCCATCTTGTTCCCACCTATTGCTTATGTCAAAAATGAATATATGGGATTTAGGTGAACATCCATCATAAAAGATGGAAAACAACGTATTTGATGGACCTAATAATAGTCATCAAATACGTCGATTTCAATTTTTTATGAAAGATGTCCATTCAAATCCTATAAATTCATATTTGAAAGTAACAAGAGGTTGGGAACAAAATGGCGGCAGGACCTCTATTGTCGCCATTGTATGTAAAGGTTTATTTAGCCACTGTAGCGCCACCTAACTAAAACCAAATAATTTGTAATTTTAACAATAAAAATTCGTTGTTTATTTATAAAAATGGTTCGAAAAAGAGAATTTAATTAAATTTATTTAAATTATTTAGAAATTTCCTCTAAAAGTTATCTTTTTTCATGTGTCCAGCATCATTCAATCAGCAGAGTCAACATAACCTCACTTTATTGTTGAAAGATTTTCTGATTCTGGGGGCCTTCTGGAGTAATTTTTGGGGGCCCCGAAACATGTTTTTCTGATTCCCGGTAGGAATTCGAGTTACATTTGTAAAATAGGTAAAGATTTTAAAGAATTATTGAAGTGAATACTTCTTTAGCCGCATGAGAGTGATTTTTCAAGGTCGCGTCACGACACGATTTATAAAATTTTCGTCTCGCAAGTGAGATGAAGCATATGATGAATAGGAGGGAAAGATATCGATAAATAAGTATTCACTTCTATCACGTGTACTGTGCTGCACGCGACTTTTTTTTTATACCTAACTGCGTATTAACCAGATCAACCAATCAGAAAACTACACCCAAAAGAACATATTCACTTCACAATGAAAAACCACGTGGAATAAAAGAGTAAAAGAGAATAAATAAAAATCCACTAGAATTATTTTAATTGTTTACAAATCACAATAATTTAAATTAGAGTTATGTTGAAAACACAAAACCACTAATTAATTAGGTCATCAAGCCAAAAATAATGATTTCAGAATCAAAAGTTAGAGAAAGACAGAAATATATCTATTTGCTAATAGTGAGATAAATATAATTTGTTCATATATGTAGTACAATGTTCGATAAATTCAATATTGAAGATTCTCAGGTGCAAAACTATTGAAAAAAATATACAATTTTATGTTGTTAAGTAAACACAAAAATCCTACAAAAACACAAAAGCTATCATAAATAACCCGCAAAAACCCAAAAACCTGATGGGTTTTTGCTAACTAGGCAAGCTCTGGTAGGTTAATTGAATGTCAATTACATATTATGGTTTTTATTAGGGTGACCATATTTTTTTTGTATGAATGCTGTACACATCTTAAATTTTGGGACAGGTGAGTGGAGAGAGGAGAGCTCTAAATGCAAGTTTTTTCGACTTTTCGACTTTATAGCCCATTTTAGTACCACTTAGGGCCAAATTATGGACTGACTGTAAACGTCTGGTTGTTACCTAGCAGGTACTTTCTATGCTCTAAATAATAGAAAGTAACTGCTAGGTAACAACCAGACACTTACCAGTTGGTCCATAATTTGGCCCTTAACAAAAAAAAAATAAAAATTAAATACATAACATAATAGGTCTGTTCGCACAGAAATCACAAACCAGTCAGAGTGAATTTTATTGGTTGAAATCCTTAATGGTTGAAACCAAGGTTGTTTGAAAGAGGTAGGTAAGCAAGGCTTTATGAACTACGGAGAATATGGCCCTAGATCTTCCTGATGACGTCATCTGTTAACCATTACCAGACAACCTATTAACTTTAGAAGCCTTGGGTTGAAATTGGTTTTCTGACTGTTTCTGACTTTCTGACTATTTCCGACCAATGAAATTCGTGCTGACTGGTTTGTGATTGCTGCAGAAACAGACCTATTATGCTGTGTCTTCTTCTTAGCAGCGTGGAATAGAGAGATAAAAAAGGTAGTTAGCATTAAAAAGAATACTCTGGGAGATGATGGCGTAAAGGTTTGTTCCCACAGGAGTCATGGTCGTATATCGCAAATGTCGGAATCGCTGTACGTTTGCTGTACAAAATCAAATGCTGGACAGACTTTGAAAATGCTGTACAAAACAGCGAAATGCTGTACGTATGGTCACCCTAGTTTTTATGATGGAACAAAAGTTCAGTTTTCGCTTGAAAGGATCAATAAATCAAATCAATATGTGAGTAAGATCTTGCAACCAAAATTAACTTCACTTTTAAATAGAATCTAATGGCGCCCTTTGTAAACAGACCTTAAACACCCCCAAAAATGCAAAAGCAAAAAATTGCTTTAGATTTAAAAAGCATAGTGAATCATAATCGCCTAAAGATTAGTTTCATTTAGAGTGAATTTGGACAGCGCATTATTTAACAAAAAAAAAATTAAAAAGAAAGGATGACAAAGGGTGTATAAAGCCCTGCAAACAACACCTCGACTCTGGAAATAGAGATGCAAACCGTGCAGGTATTTTCATTTCCTCTTTCGAAATAGGATCTCCTCTCTCCAGCCCCAGAACTACGTAAATAAAAGATCATTGTTTGCCAGTGTCGAAGGCTGCATATAACACGGCAGACATATTGCAAATGGAGGTAGAGGCGTATTGCTTGTTATAAAAGTAGGAATTTTCAATACAATCTTTTGATTTCTTAAATGTATTCTAATACATATTTCCTTTCATGTGTAAAAATGTATATTTTTAAAATCAGAAAAATTCCTTCTACACTCGCTGACTAGATAAATTTATTTAAGAATCTCAAAAACAATTATTTAGAGCTTAAATTCTACAGTATTTAGTTCTCCTATGGCAGCAATAGCTTCAATTTCCACTCGGGCATTTGCCGGTAATTTGGCAACCTGGATGGCAGACCTGGCAGGGTAATCTTTAACAAAAACTGCAAAAAAAATTAGTTGAAATAATTTAACGAAAAAAAAAAGTATAAAAAATATTTATAAACTTATAAAATAAATAATAGATATTGTAAATACTAATGTTTACAACAAATAGTTTTAATTGTTCCAACGGTCGCTATTACATCGATTTCTATTTTTGCATTTAAGGGTAATTTTGCTACTTGCACTGCGGATCTGGCCGGATAATCTCTTACGAAAACTGGAACAAATTACATATTAAAATGTGCCCAAAGTTTGAACCTATTTTTTGGAACATTCTATATTAGGGTGTTATTTAAACCTAAATGAAAGTGATGAATGGCGTCTCGTCTTCAAAAACTAATTTTTAAGCTGCCGAAACTTTTTTTTCAGGAAACGACAAAGTGGTAATAGCTTTTTAAAGAAGCGTGACGCTACCCGAAATTTGTTTTTTCTTTCACCCCTCGCGTTAAAACTTATTTTTTGTTTGTAGACAAATTTGCTTACATTCTTTGTAAACTTCGTTAATGGCTGCAAAATCGTTCATATCGCTCATAAAAATTGTAGCTTTGACGACTTTATCGTATGTAGTTCCAGCGGCGTGTAAAATTTGTCCCAAATTTCTCAGGGCTTGTCTGGCTTCTGCTGAAACATCCCCATCGACCATTTTCATCGTGTCTTTGTCTAAACCTATACATCCTGATACGTAGAGGGTGGAATCTACGAGAACAGCTTGACTAAAAATACAAAAAACATATTGAATTTATTGAAGTAAATTAGAATACTTACATAGTTTTGTGCAAAAATTGGACTGAAATCTTTTAGAAAAATGTCAACGTTTGAATTTTGATAAAAACTCCAAAAATTATACAGTATTTTTATGGAAAAACAATCCCAAATTTTTAATAAAATAATTTCTGATTTACAATAAATACAAAGTTCTTACTTGTATGGTGCAATAGGTCTGGGGGCATTATTGGTATTGATGATTTTCCTAACCAGCACCATTGTCCTGATGATAGGCACTCAAAAACGCTAAATAGCACAAACGTCGCCTTGACACTAGCATTTCAAATCAGTCACCTACATAAATTATTACACCAGACTGCGACGACGTTCACGTGATTCGATTATTCCATATTATCATTGACCCTAGTTTATCAAAATAATTTTTCCTATTTTAATTGGAGATTTTTAAATTCAAAATCTTATCAAGCTCATCCCGCAAAGTCTCCACTACGACAAATTCTGATTCAATAGAGCAAAAAAATATAATTTCGGATAATTTTAAAGTTAAATTAGTTTTCCGCTAATTTGGTTTTAAGCTATTTAACAGAGGAAATGCTTCGGCAAAACTTGTTGGTTCGATAGGTGTCATTATGGCTTGGAAATTTTCCTAAATAATTAGGTGGAAGTTTATCTTGAATATTTTAGTTACCAGGCAGGATATTATCTAAAAGTGAAAAGGGTATGATGCATCCCTCATCATATATTTAATATCCAAACTTACGGATTATCGTTTCTAGGTTAATTATGAAAAACAATCTAGATCTAAAAGTGTTTAATATAAAATTGCAATTATTGTTATTCTTTAGAAAAATGTTTGACAATTTCCTTTTCTTCAACAGGCATTTTAATACCACTCCCCAACATCTAATAATTATTGCCTTCCTTAACAGTAATTTATAACTGAGACGTTGGAAAAAGAACTTAATCCTAGCTAAAGTAATTTGTCTGAGAGTTAAAACAGGAATGAAAATACGGCTTGAAAATGAGCCAGAATAAAAAAGAGGTTTCTTTTTGTTTCGGCAACGACGACGGAGATTCTGAATTGTAAATTTGCTTTATAAAGAAAAAATAAATTATTGTTTGTTCGGTTTCAAATCATGTCAACAATATCAGGTAATACCGATACTCAAAATAAAGGCAATGAAAAGTACCTATCCCAAAATTCAAATAAAATTATGTATTCAAGAGTTGGCAAATACGGTCATACACCATTAAACAAATTAAAGTGATCTCTGAAGTTTGTTCAGATGAAACTCACAAGTTTCAATAAAGAAAATCAAAGAAACAAGTCTCAGTACTAGAGGCTATTAGAAGCCTTTTCAGCTGCAATGGAACCTAAATCAAAAATATTATAAATGGATAAGCCACAAATCCAGAAAACCAATATTTTGATCTGGAAAACACATGGAAAATTTAGAAAAATATTAGAAAAGTACAAGCAAACATAACTTTGCGCACTGATTAGGAAAACTACTATTATGAGTCGAGTGGATCCAATTGAGGGTTAAACCTCCATCCGCTGATTTTATTAAGTGTTTTACCAACAACTAGCAATTTTATATTTTTGAATTTTACTGCTCAACTGATTTTTATTCTCCTCACCGTGAATCTAATATCACCGTGGAAATATAAACTAATTTATTTGGAAATTACTTGGTTGTATTATTGGTTCTACCTATGTCAAGATTTGGTTGAGTTGTATGCCCTATTTATTTCTTTTTAAGAATTATCAATTACCTTTAGCTAGTTAGTTTTTTTTAGGTGTGTTTCTAAATTTTCACACTTCAATGTTATACGTTATTTAATTATTTCTTCAAGAAATGCTTTATTCTCACTAAATTATATTCATAGGTATTTCATAATCGAGCGCATCACCGCCTGTGATTCATCCGTTTCTTTTGGTGTTTTTTCTTGCTAGGGACTGTTAACATCTCTGGTGATGTGGAGGTTTACAGTCGGCCACGCTATTAAGCCTGCGAACCCGTGGACTCAGAACCCTGCAAAGTGAAGACTGATTAGGTACTGCATAGAAAACCTGAAGGATAATAAAATTGTTATTCATTGTTAATGCATTAACATTTATTTTGAATTCAAAATCCTCACTGGGAATACATTAATCATTCACACAACAAACAACGTCTGTTGAGTTAAGCTCTTCTTCGTTAGGTACCGTAATAATAAGCGCTTATCGAGGGTTTGATGGATTTATTTTTTGAGATATTGTTCCTCAGTGCTGTGAGACATTTATACATATTTCTTGGATTTGGCTTCTTCTTCATTGATTCTCTTGTGAATAGAAAAATTACTGATTTTTTTCCTTGTTTTGACATAGATAGCTCCCCAATGGTCAGTGGGACCGCGCAAACCCACGACCCCAGCTGACCAAATCGCTAGGAAGTACTTGGAGCCAGAACCAATCCACTTGAAAGACAGAATACAGCACAATGAACAAGAAAAAAGCATAACAAACCAGGAAGCGACACTTAGACCGTGGGACCGTTAACACCCCACGATCTAGATGACCCACCAAGAAGTATTTGGAACCAGAACAGACCCACAACACAGAAAACAGGACCGGACCAAAAGAGAAAAACCCGAGGAAAAACCCATGGCTGAAACGGTGAAGTTGATGAAATTTCTTAGTTGCAAGATATTTTTTTTTTGTAGTAACCTGAATAATAATGCACCCTCACCCATCCCACCATAAAAAACTTTTGTTAATTTTGATTTTTAATTTTTTTCTCTATACCTACGCGATATTTGGATTATATAATTGTTAAGCATCAGGGATATTTTATAATTAGGCTATTATTGTAAAGAAGGGATATTTTTAGGATAAGGATATTATTGTATTTTTTGACACTATTATGGTATTTGTATATAATTTGTTGTAAATGTCTCTTCCAAGCATTGGGGTCCAATGCTTCATGGAGGGGGGGCATATGTCAACTAGCTGCTTGGGAAAGGAGGACCCGGTATTCAACCTTATTAATTTAATTGCCGATTCGATCGAATATTTATTGCAATTCAGCAATAAATTAATATAAATTGCGCTGCAAGCCGCAGCAAAGGTAGACTTAAACCAGTGCAAGTACCTCTCGTTGGAAAAGCCCCTCTGGAATTAAGTCTCCCCAGTGCAAGTACCTCTCGTTGGGAACGCCCCTCTGGGTATCTTCAGCCTTATCGTTGTCCAGTGCAATTACCTCTCGTTGGGAACGCCCCTCTGGACAAGGCATAAGGGTGACGATAAACTTATCTACAGTCCCCCAAGCAGAATTGACGTGTGGCCCCCTATAAGGACCCCAGTGTACGAAGGGTCATGTACCTTATAGGATTAGCATATATGTAAGGTTATATTTGGGAAAATATATAGCATATATTTTTATATAACCTGAGCGAGTTTCTCTCCATCTACCCCCAAAGCTACAAACCCCCCATGTCACCCCCGTAAAGCGGGTAGTTGTGACAATATCTATTATCTTTTTCAAATGTCAAAACGGGCGAATGACAGGTGATAATTGTCATAATGACAAACAATTGCATTTTTCAATTAGAACACCCTGTATATATTTGGCTAGAATGATAGCTTTTTTTCTTCTGATTCTAAATATACCATATATGTGGATATTTGATTCAGCTCTTTTAACGCTATTCAAGTTTAAAAATGTTTCTTATATCAATGATAGATCTGTTTCTGCAGAAATCACAAACCAGTCAGAGCGAATTTCATTGGTTGAAAACAGTCAGAAAACTAGTTTCAACCAATGACATTGACTCTGACTGATTTGTGATCTGCAGAAACAGACCTGATGAGGCTTGCTCAATGCAATTTTAAAATCAAATAGCATAAAAACAACTGAACCAAATATCAACATATATGGTATATTTGGAATCAGAAGAAAAAAAAGCTATCATTCTAGCCGAAAATATACAGTGTGTTGTGACAGTTGGCACCTGTCATTTGCCCATTTTCACATTTGCAAAAGACAATAGACATAAAACCCTACAACTTCTATATTTAATTTTTTTTTTCCACCTCGTATAGCTAAAGCTGTAGGTAGGGGTCAAAATATAAGGAAACACCCTGTACATGCAGAGTAGACAAGCTTCAATGAACTTTTCAAAATATTGTCGTATTTCAGAAAACCGATACATAACTTAGAAATAGCTGATAGAGTCCTTTCTGATAATAGGTGTCCAATGCCATCGTGAAAATGTAATACTACTTGTCGTCGTACAGATTCAGGCACTACCCATCTTTTCAGTCAGATAATTTTCTATATAACCGACCTTTTTCTAGACAATACTCCTCATGTATCCGTTTTTCTTCCCGGTCTGCTGGTTTCTTGGTTAGAACTTCTATAAAATATTTACATATTTCATCTCCAAGCTGAGCGTGTAACACCCAATCGACGTTCTTGATGTTGACTTCGTTGACTCTTACTGTGTTAGGCAGCTGACAATTCTCTACTAATGAATTTCGACTCAGAGCGTCTGCGTGGGTCATTTTGGTACCAGGGCGATACTCTATATCGAAGGTATACTCCTGGATTGCCAACCACCATCTTTCTATTCATGGAACTAAATCCCTCCTACAAAAAGTTGTACGAACAGCGTTGCAATCAGTGACAATTTTAAATACGATTCCTATTAAATACACTCTAAAATGTTTCAACGGTCTGTCTCGAATAATACATAACTGGTTTCAGTTTGCCTTCGTGTTCTTGTAACAGAATTCCTCCAATACCCCACTTCGAGGCGTCCGTATGTATTTCTGTTCTGAGCTTAGGATCGTAAATTGCGAGAAGAGGTCTGGATTATATGAGTTTCTCTTCAAAGGTCTCAAATGATGTACGTTGATCTTATTTCCAACAAAATCTTACATCCTTGTTCGTTAAGAACGTTAACGGTTTTGCTATGGCGGCAAAGACCTTGATATATTTTCTAAAATACCCAGTTGAACCTAAGAACTGCCTTACTTTATGTACATCTGTGAGCTCTGAATAATATTCAATGGCCTCTATTTTCCTAATTCCTGGTTGGACTTCATCACGACATATTTCATGCCCAAGGTACACAATCTTTTTTATAAAGAAGTGACATTTAGAAAGCCTCAGTGTCAAGTTAGGTGATTTCAAGGCGTCGAAAACTTGTCTTAAAGACTGAAGCCGTGATTCAAAGTCTGCAGAAGGTATTAAAATATCATCCATGTACGCAACAATATTTCCGTAGCGTAAATTGCCCAAAACTTGGTTGACGGTACGTTGGAATATTGCCGGAGCATTGCATAGGCCAAAGGGAACACGGGTATACTCATAATGACCGCCAGGTATTGATTTATCTTCAATAGCTATCTCATGATAACCTGACGCTAAGTCCAAACTGCGGTGAAAAACTGGCAACCCTTAAGTTTTTCGAGAAAGTCATCCATATGTGGTAATGGAAACCTGTCTTTCACGGTTTTTGAGTTAAGCGCTCTGTAGTCCACACATGCGCTGTTCGCCATTTTTTTTCCTCGCCAACAATATAGGACTAGAATACGGCGATCGTGACTCTCGAATTATCTTGTTTTCCAGCAAATCATCAACGATTTTCTTGACTTCTTCCCGTTCTGAATGCGATAGACGGTATGGTCTGTAAACCACTGGCTTATCGTCAGTGAGATGTATGGACATTTTAAGTACGTCGCTCTTTCTTAACTCCCCTGTATGTTGTGCAAAACAACATCTAAATGAATCCTTATTATAAATCCAATCATTTTGACATAATGGTTTAGGATCATTATTCAAAGTAATCGAGAAATTATTAACAATATTACAAAAGAAAAAAAAAAGTCGCGTGCAGCACATTACACGTGATAGAAGTGAATACCTATTTATCGATTCGTTGAGGGTGTGAGTGAGTGAGAGAGAGAGAGAGAAAGAGAGATGTATTGTACATATTACATTATTGCGTTATAGTGGAGAGCCTACACAAAAAAAAAGTAAATTAATTTTGAAATTGAGGAAATTCCCGTCCACCATTTTGAAAAAAAAATCGCCTGGCTAGTCGGGTCAGATTTCTTAAAATGTGTTTCCTGACAATTATGCCAAATTTCATGCTTGTAACCCAATTTGGCGTTTTCTTCCAAAATTTCGTACGAGGGAACTCCACTATTAAGAACAATACTCTCTTTCATTTACCATCTCTTTCTCTCTCCCTCCCTCATATTCATCATATGCTTCATCTCACTTGCGAGACGAAAATTGTATAAATCATGTCGTGACGCGACCTTGAAAAATCACTCTCATCCGGCCAAAGAAGTATTCACTTCAAAAAGATTTGTCTCCAAAACATTGCACACAACGTACCAAAATATTTTTTGTACTCACCTCAATACCTTGGGTAACACATTCTCCAATATAGTGACTGGGCTCTTAAGCCTCCGAGAACGTAGACTTCTCCATTTATTGCACCTCGCGAAGTGACAGTTACGAGCACCGAAGTTCTGGAAGGGACCCCCACAGCCTCCTTTGCCCATAGTAGTATTTTTCTCTTCGATTGGAGTACTTCACCCAAATCGTCGTGTGAAGAGAGTATCCTGACTTTTCCGTTAGCCACAATCATCATAACATCAGGTGAACTTAAGAATGGTTGACCAACCATGACCGTCTTGGGCCGCATTTGCTACTACTAAAGCTTGTACGTTAGCTTTTGCTTGGTCTATCTCGATGGTAAAATTTGTCTCACCAACCGCAGCCACTAGAGATGCACCATATCCAGTTATCATTACTGGACTAGATGGAATTATCATATCGAATTCGCGAGTTGCGCTTCTCTGATCAGCACAGCACCATATCCTGTGTCAATATAAGCTTTCGTTCGCTTTCCATTTTTGACACAAAGAAATATTCTTCGTTGTTCCGTTGTTGAGAGTTGCTGGTTCTACCACTAACTGGTTCCTTGGAGGTCGATGACAATCTTTTTCTAAATACCCCAATCTCTTGCACCGTCTACACTCAAGTCGCGGTTTGGACATGTATTTGAGAAAAGGCCTGTCAGTTTGCAATTATAGCACTTCTGTTCGTGTTTCTGATTACTTTTGGCTTTCTTCGAGAAATCCTCAAAATTACGCCGAGCGTACGGGTAGAAGGGTTTCCTAGCAGGTCCAGGATTTGAAAAATTTTCTATGCATGTTATTGCCTTGATTCAACCACGAAAGAAACTCTGCATAAAGGACATCGGGGGTTTCATATCATTCAGCTCGCGCTCCCACTTGGATGGTCGGGTAACTTATTCCATCTTTTATGCCGGAAACTGCATTTTTAGGACTTATCTCACAAGCATTTATTAGGTCCATTTTCTCAAAATAGTATTCTTCCCAGCTTTCGGATGGTAACTTTCTTCTGTTCATTAGTTTTCTAAGAGACGTAGCAAAATCTTGGTAATCGGGAAATGTTTTCAAAAGCAAACTCTTCCAGTTTAAGTCGTACGAGACTAAGTTATCGTACCACTTTCGAGCTAGGCCACTTGATCGGCTCTGCATATGAAAAACCTTAGTGTGTTCATCCCAACGATTGATTTTTGCCAACTGTTCAATTTTATCTGTCCATTTTGCACAGCTTAGGTTAGGATCTCCTGGTTTAAACTCCGGTATGCACTCCGGTTTCACAAAAATCTAACTCGGACCTGCCCTCGAGGTAGTGTCATGTTCAATTAATCGTTTGACAAGTAATTCAAGTCGCTGAACTATCTTTGTGGACGGGGTGTGAAACTTTTAATATTGGAACTTTTTTCTAAATCTCGTTCTGAACTTGCCACGTGAATAGTGGATTGCATGCGAGATTTACCTTTTTTTAGTCGGCGAGACGGATTACTGATTGATTTAATCCGTTATGTTAGAGCAAACCCATAATTCCGTTACGGAAGAAAGAAACCTATACATAATGGTCCAGAGAGTATTGTCGCAGGCAACTGGTGTTGACACTATGATAAAACTGAGCTCGTATAAGATTTGTGCCACGTCATTAATGACCTTTCTAGCAGACGTAATACGGCTTGTCCGTTGCACAGCTAAAACCATCGATTCTGAATCTGTATTCGGTTAGCTTTGGAGGACAGCTGACGAATTGCACTCATTATTAATAATGAAAAGAAAATGAAATTGCCCAAACCTAACTTTTATGGCTAACATTAACTATAAAACAAATAGATATAAGTATTGCTATGCATACATGGTATAGTTTTTATTTATTATTTATTTCAAAGTTGGCAATTCGGGACGGTTTTGCATAGTAGAACTGTCAGGGGCTATAGCAATATCTCTCTGAAATATGATTATTCCCTCTGCACTCTGGTGGAGGAAAATATATCATTTGAGATCTAAACGAAAAGTGACGCTTGTAGCTTTTGTGTTATCCAATAAAATAAAATTTCCAGTTTAATATCTCAAATTTTTTCGTTTATCGCCTTATGGTTATTATTTCTACTTACTTAGTTTACAACAAATTGAAAACATCTAACAATGGCAAGAATGTCCGATAGCCGCCAAGCGGAATTCCTATTGAATTCCCTCATATCTCATACCTCCAATAAAAGGGCATTAATCATTTTTCAGATCGGAAAAAAGCATGATAACATTTCTACAAAATTCATTACAATAAAAATATTGAAAATCCATTCCAGATTCCAGACAAGAATTTCTAGGAGATGAACTGCAAATAAGAGTGTCAGTTCCTTTTTCCAATGAAACTGGAGTAAAATAAAACAAGAAGAGAAAAAGCTACTTTTCCCTATAAATTTATATTGATCTTCTTTTGTCTGTTGTATAAAAAGGAAGTACATAAATATAAATTTGTATACGGACAAGTAAAGCTAACCAATTTAGGATGGCAGATATAAGGAGTATATTTATGTCCTTATAAAACTGGGGTAGTAGGAGTTCTTTCTAGAGAATTTAGGGGATTTAAGTACAGATATTGGGCACTATTGGAGAATTTCGAATTGGGTTATGTGATTTAGTTCACTTTATCATCTGAGTTTAAAATATAGTTATACAAAAGACTCCATGCATCATCAAAAAAATTGATTCTAAAACTCCATTTACACTAAAAGCTTTCATGCAAAAAGAGCCATATGTCGTATGTGGAAGATAACTCTTTTTTTGCAGTCAATTTCGCTTTATTTCGCTTTTGTAATTATTCTCCGGTAAAACGTTCCGGGTGCATTAAAGAAAGTGTCTTTATACGACGCATCTCGCTTTAGCAATTTCAATCCTAGATTCTGTTTCAAAATAAAATAGGGCATCAAATTCTATTTAGGATCCAAATAAGTGTCACATTGTCTGCTTTGGTCACTTGGGAGCTTCGGGCATTTTGTCCGAATTTGCCTCACAATAAGATTCGAACCTGTTAGGAATAAAATCAATTATCCAAAGTTCAAATTGTCCCATGATCGATTTCAAATTTATCTATGTAGGAAGGATTGAAAAATTCATAAGTTTCGAGGGAACAAGGACAATCCGGGTCACTTGTCGCATCCCCTGCCAGATCCTTTATTGCTTTTAAAGTGCCTTCAACAGCCTTGTCGTATTTAAATTTGGATAGCACTGGAATTGATAGGAATGATAGGTTAGTTTAAATTTTATCGTATTAAAAACTTGAGGTAGTTTTTGGATTAATAAGAACTAACAATATTTTGTATATAGAGGGAAGAAATGGACAGTGTATGGAGTTTGGGGAATTCCGATGAAACATAAGGACACAAAATCTCAACAACAAAAAATTTGAAATTGCAATTTTCAGCGATTCTTATCCCAGTAGAGGACTACAATCTCATTCATTTGGACTTATAGTTCCTGAGATAAAATCGTGTTAAGCAATTGGGGGTGATTTATTAATTTTTCAATTTTTGTGAGTGCCTTTTTTCATAGAATCTGGCTCCCAATCTCAAAATAATTTAGTGTATGGAGTTAGGGGGATTCCAACTGACCATTAGGACACAAATTCTCAACAAGAAAAAAATTGTAGGAGGTAAACAGTTGATGGAACAAAATATCTTTTAATATTAAGATTAAGTTTTCCAGCATTAATTATAAATAAAATGGCTATTAAGAAAGGTAATTATAGCTTTCTTGGAGTTATTACCATCTACAATAAATTAATTTAAACAATGGAAAATTACAAGGAAATTAATTTTCAACTATTTTTGCTAGTTGGCTTAAAATTCAACAGATTGATTTTGACCTAACCATTATAAATATTCAGTGATTCTGGAACCCAAAATAACCTGATGCATTTTTCAATTAAATACAAATTAAAACAGATACCTATACCTCATGACACATCCAAAGTAACTTTTAACTAAATCAGGCAAGCACGTAAATTAGATATTTGTCTTTATAAGCTTTTGCATCTGCCAACTATATTATTACAGTCAACGTAAACTACATTATGATTATGATGTATTCGGTAGAAGCATTTGCAGACTTTCTTGCAGATCCATCATTTTTCCGTTATTATTAACTCCAGGAAAAATTACAATATGTGGCTTGAATAACAGAAATTTTCATTTAAAAAAAATTAATCACTGGTGCTCAAATTTGAACAAAACTTCGACCAATTAGCTGAAGAGAGCACTTTAAAATCGGTATTCTCGAAAATAGTCTACTCTAGCTACTTTTTAAAATGGATATTTTTGCCAAATGGGGAGCAAATATTTACTCTCTTTGGAACCGATTTATTTACTTTGAATTTTCAAGTGAATTAATGATAGAACTTTGTGGAATAAAGCACTTCGTAGACAGAAAAATTGCATAAGCTCAATTAACTATTAGACAATGCAGTATACAGGGTGTAATTAAACAGAAATTGTTTATTGATTCATGTAAATTTCGCAAATTTGTTTTTTAATGCCGCGATAATAGTTCTCCATAAATTCGAAACTTTTAAACGGTGAATAGCAAAAACGCCTCATTAAACTTTGATTGTTCTTCCAAGAAACATTGTCGATGAATATTTTAAAAAGTTCCATCAACTAGGCGGAAGTGCTAATGAAGCAAGCACAGAAAAAAACTTTCGAAAAGTTTGCACTCTGCGGCGGTGAAACTTTCAAAACACAATAAACACCTTTTTGTTTTTAATTTTGCAGTTATTACGCCTCGACGGCCTTTCCCGTGGGACCTACGCGAATCGTACCACCTTTGAAAAGACAACGATTAATGGCGAGCACAGCTAGGAATGGCAAGAATAATCACACGATAAAAGCAACTACACCCGTGCCGCCTTTGGAACAACTTAAAATTTATAGTAAGTATCAATTATTGGAACTACCAGATTTAGTTAAGTATCACAACAAACAAATCATTTTTGCTTCTGCGCCCTGAAAAAAATTGAACAGTTCTGTAGCGCCTTCCGGTTTCTGCTGCAATCAAATTTACCTAATTCACTAGGTACTGAATAATACAAAGCCACAAGGCCGAAACCGAGAATATTCTGTCGTTTCTTCTTTGCGTATACGAACATCTATGTTATATACATATATGTCAAGTCAAAGAATGATATATTTGCCAGACACTCATTATCGTCAAGAAAACAACAAGTTACAAGCCCTGAAGCTCATGAGTTAAAACTACAATTTTAAAGCAGTCAATGCAGATCAAAATAGGGACAATTACATCAGAGATACTTTCATAACTGGTCTTACTTCTTCTCATATAAGACAGATACGCTTTTGGAACATTGCACTTTGAGCTTAACACAAGCATTTTGATACTACTAAAGCACTTGAAATGGCTCAGCAACATTCCGAATCTTATCTTACATTTTTCTGTTCAAATATGAATGCTGCGATCTCTCATCAAACTCCTGTCAATTATTTTTCGAATGTACAGATCGAAAATGACCATGCTATAGCAGCTGTCGCTTCCAAATGCTATTTTTTTGGTAGATCTAGACATGCCAGAGATAAATGTCCAGCGAAAAATTCTATTTGTTACAACTGCGGAAAGAGAGGTCATTTCACCCAGGTCTGTCAATCGAAAAATAAAAAACACCTTCTGCTCTTTTGATGGGGATATCTGGAATTACTTCTCCTGTCAGTTTACCAAAAGCCCTAATCGAAATGCAAATGGTGGATTTTGCAAAGCTGATATAAAGATATTTGACAATATCTATAAAAATACCAGACTTTACATTCTAGAAGAACTATGTGCTGATATTAAAATTGGACATAATATTCTCAAACAACATTCAGGAATAGAATTCAGTTTCGGGGGAAGCAAACCACCGATCGCCATATGTAATTTGACTATCGCTAAGGTAGAGCCACAGGTAGAACCATATCCATTATTCGAACATTTGACAGAAAATTGTACCTAAATGCCTATTGTGATTTAATCTCGCAAATACTCCACAGTTGATTTAAAATTCATTGAAGCTGAAGTGCAAAGAGTTTTAGAAGAGAAAATAATCGAGCCAAGCAATTCCCCGTGGTGGGCCCAGGTGCTAGTGACCAGTAATGAAAATCATAAGAAGCGAATGGTTATAGACTACTGACTACTCATTGACCATAAATAGATATACACATTTGGATGCATACCCGTTAACCAAGATTGAAGATATGGTCAACCAAATTTCTCAGTATGAATATTTCAGTTTGATAGATCTTCATAGTGCATATCACCAGATACCAATTCTAGAGCATAAACGTATATACACTGCCTTTCTTGAAGCATGTGGAAATCTATACCAATTCACTCGAATTCCTTTTGGAGTGACCAACGGCGTTGCTTGTTTTCAGAGAAATATGAATAACATTATCAAACAAGAACATTTAGAAGACATATATGCATTTCTTGACGACGTAACCATCTGTGGTAATAATAAAGAGCATCATGATACAAATCTCAAACGATTTTTAGAAGTTGTTAAGAAATATAATCTGACGCTTAACAAAGAGAAATGCAACTTTGGCATGACTAAAATTAATATACTAGGGCATAAAATAGAACGAAAATCAATCAAACCAGATTGATATAGACAGACTTGAACCACTGATTCAGTTGCCACTACCTACTTATACTGATTCGCTCAAGAGAGTTCTAGGCATGCTTGCCCATTATTCCAAAACGCTGTTGTTATTTCCATCGACTATGAAGCCACTTTTACTATTGAAACTGACGCATCGGAATATGCTATTGCTGCTCAACCTGTACAGTCTGGAAAACCAGTGGCGTTTTTCTCTAGAACATTGACGAAATCGGAACAGCGACATTCTTCCGTAGAAAAAGAAGCCTATACTATAGTGGAAGCACTTCGTAAATGGAGACATTTTCTGATCTGACGTTACTATAAGCTTGTAACTGAACAGAAATCCGTCGCTTTTATGTTCAATTCACTAAGTAATTCTAAAATCAAAAATGAAAAAATAATTCGGTGGCGTCTGGAACTATCATTTTATAAATATGATATCATATACAGATCTGGAAATCAAAATATCGTGGCAGATACATTTTCAAGAATATCTTCTGCGATTTTACCTTCTTCTAGTGACAAAACATTGTATAATCTACATAATTCTCTCTGTCATCTGTATCACTGGATCCGATGTAAGAATCTATCTTTCTCACTAGACGATATCAAAAGAATTTCAGCCACCTGTCCCGTTTGTGCTGAGATCAAACCAAGGTTTCATAGAAATCAAAGGACCATCATAAAAGCTACTGCCCCTTTCGAAAGAATAAATATAGATTTTGAAGGTCCATTTCCATCTGAGAACCAAAACCGCTATATTTTGACTATTGTGGATGAATTTTCTAGATTCCCATTTGGCTTTATTTGTCCTGACATGACCCCATCAACTATTGAAAATTGCTTAGCTCAATTTTTTTCTGTTTTTGGAATACCATCGTACCTGACAGTTCGATAGAACTTCATAGTGCATATCACCAGATACCAATTCTAGAGCATGAACGTATATACACTGCCTTTGAAGCATGTGGAAATCTATACCAATTCACTCGAATTCCTTTTGGAGTGACCAATGGCGTTGCTTGTTTTCAGAGAAATATGAATAACATTATCAAACAAGGGAGGCATCATTTATGTCTGAAGAACTGAAAACATTCCTAACACGACATGGGATTGCAACTAGTCGCACTACTCCTTATAACCCGCAAGGAAACGGGCAGTGTGAACGGTATAATGGTATTACATGGAAAACCATTCAGTTAGCTCTAAAATCAAGAATCATGGATATAAGACATTGGCAGCAGGTACTGGTCGGCTCTTTACATTCAATAAGGTCTTTGTTATGTACAGCAACAAATTGTTCACCGCATGAAAGAATGTTCTCTCATACTCGAAGATCCACAAATGGTTCTTCAATTCCAACCTGGTTGAGTATTCCTGGTTCAGACTTCCTAAAGAACCATGTAAGACAAAGCAAGTATGAACCGATCGTGGAAGAAGTGCAACTCCTAGAAGCTAACTCTGAGTATGCTCATATTAGATTAGTTAATGGTAAAGAAAAAACTATGTCAACACGCCACCTTGCGCCAAAAAGAAATTCTGCTCTGCATCAAGAAACATCCAATGAAGATATGAATGTGGAATGTAGAACATATAGAAACGAACCTAATGATCAAAATAACGACCAATGTAGTGAACCATATCCCATTCAACAACTCAATTACAACGATTCTGATGCTGGAAATCTTGATGGGATACCTGTAACACCATCAAGGAATCTGGGCGATGAAGTTCTAGAAAATATAACTGACTATTCCTTGAACCGACTAAAACAAAGAACATCAAAATGAACTAAGGTTTGGTCATTAGGGGCCAGAAAGTTGAAACCAGGCTCAGAGAGGCAATTAAGAATATCTATGCAAAACCCTATTTCAGCTCATCGTTCCTTCTAGAGAGCGAGCGTGCATAGAAATGTTGCACTTCTATTCAAGTCTTTCTTATCCGGCTCGAAGGACCGTGAATAGAACATCAACTACACTTCAAACTAGAACCGACGAGTTTTGACTAAGAACTGAAAGAAAATGTCTTCAAAACTTGCAATTAGGCATTAGCTGACGTCACACACTTAACCTTACTTTCGATGGAGGGACGAACAAAGTGTTTAAGAACACATCACTTAGGCGCTAGGCTAGCTATTACGTGAAAAATCACATAACGTCACTTTCGATAGGGGACAAACATGTTATTTGGAAAAACAAAAAATATGTATTTACTTTCTGGATTTAACGTGGGCTGTAGGACTTGGCACAAAGAAAACTCAATTTTCACTTGGTAACGTTTCGTACATATACCCCAGGGAAATTAGACCAATAAAAGGGCCATCTGCGGAATGAGACCGAACAAGCTGAATTTTTGCAGAGGCCTTCATTTTAATGTTCTAATGAAGCATGAAAAAATCGAATATGCCTACCCTTGTGCGTCTTGAGATATCGAAGGTCAAAGATCACGAAAATCGTCTTTTTGCGAAAATCTCGCTTCCAGTGCATTTGACGTCAAAGAACCCCAAACAAAACTTACGTAAAATAGTATTTTCTACAAAATTGTTTTTTTACATTTCTTTGTACGACCAACCGTTTTCGAAATATAGCGTGGTAGAGCGAGAGCGGGCATTCAAAATAGGTGATACTGTATTATACAGGATGTCCCCGTTCAGCTGGTCAAAAATGCTAGGCTATATAGAGGAACCATAGAGAAGTAATTTTAGATGGGATACCGATGGTCGGAAGTGCGTCGTTTACAAAATACAGGGTGTTGAAATTTAAACAACCCCTTTCATATCATCTGAAGGCAATTTGTTTTGAATTAATGACTCACAATTATTATTAAAATGACACAGTATGTTTCGATTTTTGAGGAATGTAGATCGAGGGTTTCTCTGCCGTGCTCTTGCCCTTCGTTAGTTAGTTCCAGGATGAGAACGTTACGATTTACTTTAATAATAAAGTAGGCGTTTCACAAATTTTTCTTCAATCTTACTGAACGAACCCGGGTATGTTATACTACAGTATAAAGACTAATTGTTTTACGAGTAAGTTATTGCTTTGTTATTTTTACCATAGATATTCTCTGTTTGTCAGTAGCTACTTAGTTTATTTGTCAAATTTTATACACTATTTTGACCTATGTGACCCATTCTAATAGTTTGTTTGTACGTTTTAGTGTTTGAAAAAGTACTAATACATATATGTACGAAACGTTACCAAGTGAAAATTGAGTTTTCTTTGTGCCAAGACTGCCAAGTCCTACAACCCACGTTAAATCTAGAAAGTCATTTATCAGGACACAAAATCAACATTAAAAATTATTTACATTTGTTTGTGTACATTTTTAAACGCTTTGTTTGTCCCCCATCGAAAGTGAGGTTATGTGTGTGACGTCAGCTAATGCCTAACAGCTTCACAGTACTACACAATAAATTTGTAATGATTTAGAAATAGCTCTGAAAAGTTCGTGATCATCGATGCCTCTTCTATATGTCTGCACTAGACATGTTCAACCCTAAGCTCCATTGTAACTCTTTTAGCAAAGCTCCAGAACACTCAAAAATACATTTCCCACTTGACAAAGACATATCCCGCCAAAAACTCCATCATAAAGGTTATGAAACTCGCCCGTTTTCATTAACGCTGCTGCTGTTCCTGGGTGTGAAAAGCGTCCATTTCGCACTCATTTCTTTTTCGCATAAATCTTACTTTAACTGGAACGACCGAGTTTATTTCGCCTCTACTGGTTTAATTATTGTGTTTTCTAGCCTTTTATTCTCTTAATTTATTGTAGCAGTTTCGCGTAATCGTAAAACTGCGTTTTTCGTGTTAATTTTTTTTTTCCAGGTACCATTGTTAAACCAAAAAATATTTTTCAATATTACCTTTGCAATTGCAATCCAAAACATACATATTCTTGAATTAGGTATATTCTAAATTATTGCTTTTTTATGTCAAATGTAAATTAATCGGGCCCCATAAATTCTCGAAATCCGTAAAATAGTTTGTTCAAACGAAATTGAATCAGACCGAAATAAATCAATCCGAGATTAGATCCTCTAAGAAACGAAAAATTTTCATTGAAAAGCCATAAAATTTATGTGTCTAAAGAGGCAAGATTTATCGATGTCAATTAAAATTCTACAATTTTTTTTGCAGGCAATCAAGACATCCTCATTTGTGGAAACTGTAGAGAGATGTTTTCGGATCTACACGATTTGTTGGAACACAAGAAAACTTATTGTAAGCTACGATTTACCTGTAAATGTGAGAGTAGTAGTAAATCAAGTAAGTAGGAAATTTTAGCTAAAACCTTTTTTAAATAAATAGAAACTCGTCTTTATCAGAAAGTTTAAAGTCGGTTAAATCCGAGTGAGTCAAGTCATCTTGCAGAGGGCTTTAATGTGCACCACCTGAGTCTTTCATATAAATTACTCCTCGCTCCTTAATCTTGAAGCTGCATTGCATATAATAGTTACAAAACCGGGCTTAATGAAGAAATATATGTTTTTAAAACGGAAATAATAATACTTTTCAACTGTTTTCGTACCTTTGAATTTACGCTAACGAGATTGCGACATCTTAACGGATTTAATAAACTCATAATGACTTTTATATAAATTTATTTCCAGGGTCATCACTCGATGAACAGACGACAACATCCCTATTATGTGTACAGTGTAAAGATGCTTTTCAAAATGCCTGGGACCTGATGGTGCACGCACAAGCAGCTCATATGGTTAATATTTACGAATTGGGGGTGCCAGCTTCGCCCCCTATATCGCCAAGAGATGACACACCTGATAAGGTAAGATTTTAACAAAATCCTGAACAAATCTTGAGGATGTTATGAAATAAATTCCTTAACAACTGCAGTATTTTTGTGCCTTGTACGAGGTTGTACAATTCTTTTACTGGGTGGTGTTTCATTATTGCTTCCGGTTCTATAATTGGTTGCCCGAAAATGCTGTGTCTTCTGCGATCCAGTGCCTCACAGTTCACCAGGACGTGTCTGGTTGTCTCGGGTTCCTTATTGCAAAGTCTGCAATTAAGGTCTCCGTCGTACAGGTTCATCCTTAGAAATATATTTCTGTCAAAAATATGACAGAAGCCGTGTATCGTTTTTTGACATATTTACAGCCTCGTACCGAATTTCTACACTTTCACTACCTACAAAATATTTGAATTCGGCGTCTTAAATTTTAGATTTAAAAAGTTAGACTTATGATTCTTAAAACTTCATATCAACAGTGTATTTATCAATGAAAGTGACAAAAGACTTTCTAGGAAAGTAGTTTATCAAGTGGGTCATGGATTGACACATGCAACAGTTAAATGACAAGGCAGTACGAGTAAAGTTAGTCGGTTAAGTAGTAGGATTGGGAAGAATTGAAAGTGAAATGTCTTATGGCGATTTCCATTTGTCAATCAGTGCGCACTGAGTGTATTCGCATCTTTTTCTAAAAGCATGTAACATGTAAGGATAAGGATACATTTTTTTTGCACTGGTTCGACAAATGGAAATCGCTGTTACTTTTATATTGTACCATTTGAAACGTTTCGAGATTTATTGGGGCAATTCCAATGTTAAAATTACTGAAATTGCATTGAATGGCGGTGATTTAAAAAATTTAGAAATTTGCGTTTCCATTTGTCCCAAATTTGCTTCACTAAATCATACAAAGGCACGAGCAATAATTTATAGATTTATTTCTTGCGTATCTTCGTCTATCCTTTTTCAATCGATTAAATCAATAAGAGAGAGATAGACTTTCTGGCAAAATCACGTGGGCCATGCATTCCCCCAATCAACTGTCAAAAATATAAAAGCTTTCTAATGTTATACCGTCATTTTTTTTTCTATTTGCAATCCACCGGTGGTACAATTTGTGACACTGGTGACAATTATTTACCATTTGAACATATATATTTGACAGAACTGACAGTTGGCAGCTGAATTCAAGAGCCGGGGATAGACGAAAATTGATTGAATCATTTGTTGAACTGACAGTCCGTTGTCGGCTCTCCTTTTCTAATCAATGAGATCGACAAGAGATGTGAAAAATATGCCATCAAGTTGGCCATGGATTGATACATGCACAATTATTCGACAAACACTTCGTTATACAATTTGACAGAAGTGATTATTGACAGTTAACTTCAAGAGCCAGGAATAAACAATACTTTATTGAAAAAAAAACTCTATTATTTGTTGAATTGACAGTCCGTCATCCGCCCTCATTTTCTAACAAATAGGAGTGACAAGAGACTTTTTGGAAAAATATGCCCACAAGTTGGCCATGGATTGACACATGCACAATTATTTGACAAATACTTCGTTGTACAATTGGACAGAAGTGACTATTGACAGTTAACTTCAAGAGTCATAGACGACACTTGATTGAAACTCTATTATTTGTTGAATTGACAGTCTGTCATCGGTCTTCCTTCTCTAACAAATAAGAGTGATAACAGACTTTGTGGAAAAATATGCCATCAAGTTGGCCATGGATTGACACATGCACAATTTTTCGACAATTATTCCGTTGTACAATTTGACAGAAGTGACCATTGACGCAAGTCAACATCAAGAGCTGGGAATAGACAACGATTGATTAAAGAGAAATATTTGTTATTTGTTGAACTGACAGTCCGTCATCGGCCCTCCTTTTCTAATCAATGAGAGTGACAAGGCTTTCTGGAAAAACATGCCATCAAGTTGGCCACCAAAAAATCGACAAAAGTGAGCTGGCAACGTTGCATAAGTAATGCCAAACTTCGAATAACCCTAGAGTGTACCAGCTCTTGGTTAAAAAAGTGTAAGACCCCACTCTACTCGATTCACACTCTTGCCTTCACAATTTCTGGCTGAACATAAAAAAAACTCTACTTACATTTAACAATAATATATTTACTGCTGGCCATACCTAATTACATGGAAATCTTATTGGTCGAAGGAATTTACTTTAATTATGAACACTAAATGAAAAACTCGAATATTTTCATCGTGCTTCTTCTCTCGGTAATTCGATAACTCTTTCACGCCGTAGTTCTGACTTTCTGGACGCAGGTGTCTCGATTCTCGATTACTACTTGTTTCTTGATTACTCAACCGAGACTGGTCTTTCACGCAGTAGTTCTGCCGGTTTACTTTTACTCGCTCTTTCTCGAACACTGGTTTTCTCCTGCCAAAGTTGCCTTTTAATATCATTGGTCCCTCCATTGTCTTAAATTTCTTTATTGTTTCTGACCTCGATTTTTCGTGGTTGAATCATCCGATTAATTAGTGTATTTGGTCCACTTTTAATTGATTATCAAGGGCGTCGCTAAGTGGTTTGTTGAGTTGGTATCATCATATAGGCTCGTGCATGATTCATTGATCCTTTTAGAAATTTTTCGGCTCCTTTGGAATGTTAATTGTTGAAAGCACTTAAAAAAAAAGGTCCATGAACTTTTGCTTTAGTCACATTCCAATGTATTAGACAATCAACAAGAGTATCGGCTTTCAATAATTTCTGGATATCGATGTTCAGATAATTTTTAATTGAAGTTTCTGGTTGTGCTGTCTAAGTTATGTTCTCTCCTGGGATGGTTGTTTGGTAAGTCCTTGTTATTCTTGATTAAAATTTCTGTAGTCACTACAAAAGCTTGGATTGGATAAACACTTTCCGACTTAACTAGGAAGTTAGCCCAGAGTTAGAGTTGACCCAGGGTCAGCAAACTCTGCGAGTTATGCCTTGATTGATAAACCGGCCCTAAGTGGTGTTTTCCAGATGTTGATTCCAGGTAAGTTTTGTGTGTCTTCTAGAGAGAGTCTGCAACAATCACAATATTAACGCTGACATCAAACTTCGTGTCTACAATGCAGTTGTAATAGGTACCAACACTTACATATGGCTGCGAAACATGGACCACCTACAGAAGACACATGAAAAAGCCTAGCAAAATACCACCATGCCTAAGAAGGATCCTGCGGATTAAATGGCAAGACCAGAGGAGGCCAATACAACTAACATGGAAGCCCTCATCATCAAGCAAGAGTTCTTTGTAGTCTAGCACAATCTTGAGTACTATCTATATCCTCACAGTACTTCCTCTGAGATCTCCTCAGCTCGTTCTTGAACTTTTTCAACGTGGTTCTGTATGTCTCCCACTGCCTGGTTCTCATGGCTTTATTGAATTGTGCAGTCCCATAGTCTCGACTAAACTCCGTTCTACATGTTTTGACCAGCTCCGGTATGAACAGTGAAAATACCTGTCAAATTCAAAAGGTAGTAAACTTGCCACCCATTCTCATCATTGGCATTTGTCATACTCAAACTTCAAACATTTTCGTTTCATTCATCCAATCCAAATCAAAATTCCCAGTGATGGCCTCTAATAGCGGCAAAAGTGATCCGGATCTAAGCCCAGATGCATCGTGGACAGTCATCAATGGTTCTGAAACCCCTCCAAAGACCAATTCTGTAGGAAACCTTGATGAGATTGACGTGGAAAAAGGTGAGAACGTCACCAAGGAAGTGTTGGAGGAAAAACCAAAGCCTGTAAGCCGTAAATGTTCAATATTATTCTTGAAAACTAAGAAAAAGAAACTTAAATCTGGGTTTAGTTTCAAAAAATTAAGCCTCGATAAAAGCACTATTGTCTCTATGGTAGCTTTCCTGCTAACTGTAACAGGTCTGTCTCTTTTGAACTCTCTTGCTCCAACTCCTGAAAATGATAATTTGCAACAACAGATACCAGAACTTTATCATTCACAAAATAATTTTAATTCTACCATAAATAATGAAGCTTTATTACTGGCCCCTGACTTGAATTTTAATGACATTGAAATATGTGATGCTGATAATGATGATCCATTCAATTACTCTTTCACTCCCAAAGAGCTTGAAGCTAAAATTATTGGGCCATTCAAAGAAAGAAAGCTCGAAGATATCTATCAAAAAGTTAAAAAGTCTGTCGAAGAACCAAAGAACAATAAATCGTTACTTAAAATGGCCGAAATGTTGATAAAAAATACCACTGTTCAAGTTCTGGTAACTACTTTGGTGCAAGATTTTTGCTTGATAAAATTACTAACCGAATTTTATAAACTAACTAAAAAGGAACCCAGTAAACTTCGTAAAAAGGTTCTCAAACGACCTAAACCAGCCTTATCCAATACCGATGCACCAGGAAACAACCCAGACAGCAAAATAAATATTAATGAGAATGGAAAAAGTGAGTGCGAAAGGAGATTTCAAGAATTAGAACATAAATGGGAAGAAGAGACTCAAAACAGGCGTCAAAAAGTTAAAGAAATCAAGGAAAACTATCAAAAGCAAATAAGCGAAATCAAGGAGCAAGAAAAGGACAGTGCTAGCAGGCAGCAAAAGATATATCTCACCAGTGAAAAATTTATCCAAAAACTCAAAGCTGACAGGGAAGCGTATATACAGAAACTTAAAAATATTCGTGAGAAAAAACAGGCTTTTTTAAAAACTATTTGTCAGAATTACAAGACCTCCAAAGTAATGGGCTCAAGAGACGTTTCAGTAGGTAGCTTTTCAGAATTGTTACCCAGCGATTATGACTTTTTCAAAAAACTAAACGAAATTAAACAAAAAGAAGGTTCATCAAGAAAATTAGAAACGACTAAAAATGAAACATTCAGTTACACACCATCTACATCAAATAATAATGAAGAAAATATTTCAAATGAAATTACTAATAAATCTAATAAGAAGCCCAAAAATAATTACTATGAATGGAAGAAAAAAATGTTGAAAAGAAAAGCTCTTTTATTAAAGAAAAAACAATTCAAAAAACAATCTAGAGAAGTCCAAGGCCTAGCAACAAATATTTTGAAATCCTTATCAGAGGCTGCTTCTAAATCTTCAACGAACAATCAGATATTAGGACCTACACCCAATGCGAGTTCAACGAATTTGTCCCTCCTATACGATGTAGCTTTCGAGGATCAAGGGAAACAAATCAAATACCAGGATAGCATTAAGTGGAACAAGAAATATGGGGGCTTCAAATGGACCATACCTAGCGATTTTATGAAGAAGGAGCCTTTGAGAAAGAATAAACAGAAGATGATTTTTAAAGGGGTATTGTAGGCTGATGAAAAAAATTTGGTTGATATGACAATGAAAAGTTGGAAAACAATTTTGAGTTTTATTTTTCTAGATGGAGTTTTTTTTCAGATGTTTGAACCGTAGGTAACTAGACATTTTATTGTGTCTGTTCTGCTCCAGTTAAAAACACTAGGATGTTCTAGCTTCTCTGACTTTCTTATAGGCTTCGTCCTAGTTGATATCTCTTACAACTCTAGAGTATTCTGCGTCCATTGTTTTAGCAAAAATATCATTCGATCAATCAAGTGAATCTTTTTCTCTGTGTGAAAATAAGTTTGCAGCTTGACACAAAAAAGATGTGTTTGGCCAAAAATTAAGTTACAAAACTTTTTCCAAGTTACTTAAAACTATCAATCTTATGTGGTCACCTAATTGGCTTCTTAAACTTCAGATAAGTATCTTAGTTTGGAGGCTTGCTATGCCACAGTCTCTTCTTGTTAGAAAGTTTCCTAATCGTTCTTAGTTAGAAATTTTTATTTTAGGCAAAAATTCAAAAGAACATCCCTACAAAAAAACACACAATATTTTATTTTTAGATGTTCTGTTTTATTACGTCTTTATTCCCTTGAAGTCTCATAAAAAAGATTTAAAGTATTCAAATAAAACTTGTAATATCTCCTTTTTTTCTCAGTCGTATTTTATTCAGAGGGAGAAAAAATCGCCAAGAACACAAGAATTTAAAGCTTTTTTTATCCAATACAAATATTGTTCAGATACATTTCCTTAGATTATCTACACTACATTAGGTAATTGGTATGATACATATATAGGAACTAGGAACCGGTGAAAACATACCTTTATCTACTTTTAGATTCTCGTTTATCCATTGACCTATGCTGCACTCTCAAAAGACTTCAACTTGGTTTTTCTCCTTTTTATAAAACGTCAAAGGGCTTATATGTTTAAAAAGATTCCACTTTACTCTCGTAGGGATAGGAAAAATGACTCAAGAATATGTGCTCAATTAAGAGCTGTTTTTACTTTATATGAGGCTTAATTAGAAGAAAGTTTGCTATGCATTTGCGTGTCGGTAAACCTAATAAAACAATAATCAGACGTGGTTCTCCCTGCTGTTTTTGCTATCGAAAAAATAGAGCTTCAATGGGGTGGATTAATTAATGGGAATTGGTCTCGGCGTGTGACTAGAATATAGGTGTGAGCTTATATTTGAGGCCGGGTGCGAGCTGATTAAAATGCAGAGATCTTTTAAAAAAATATTGTCCCAAAAGAAATGTACTGTGACGGTGCACTTTCACCAGGGTATACAGAATCCATGCCTAAAATTCCAGAAAACACTGCCTTGTTTAAGAAAGGAGGCTATCGCATTTATTCTGAATTTTACAAGAATGGATTATAGATATATAAAGGCCAGTATTAGTTAGTAGTTTTTAAGTTTGAGATTGGCTGTGATTCGTTTTAGATAGTGATTATTGTAAAAGTTGTAAAGAGTTAAAGTTGTTTCAGTTACCTAATGAAATAATTAGTGTCAGAGCGTGTAGTAACTGGAATATAGTTATTTTCCTAACAAGTGCGTAAAGTGATGACACGAAAAAGCAGTTAGACGAACGACGCGAAGCGGAGTTCGGATGAGCTTTGAGTGCGGGACAGTCACTTTGCGCAAGTGTCAGGAACAATACTTTTTCTACGAGTGTTTGAAGATTTGCATCCAGAAGAGCTGTATCTAATATTCTTAAATGTTTCCAGATGCTCAAAATTAGTAATTTTCTCTCCTAGTTCAATGTGTTGTGTTCTCAAATTTTTTTTGAGTGATCAGCTTGACTTCATTTGCAACATTGGTTGTGCTAGCGAGGTTTACTTAAAATTTGAACAAGTCGTTAAGTTCGTTTCTCCAGTCAAATCCTGGTATGGAGGAGTATAACTTATATAATCTGATACTCCAAAGAAATGTGACTTCGTGGCTCTCTATGGCAATGGTCATCTGACCTCACATCTGTTTTTGCTGGATTTTTCCTCCCCTCGCTCCTCATACGGAAAGTGTCAAATTGGAAAAGCTAAGCAAAACCTGAATGCCTTTCTTGGAACAAAAATGACATCAGCTCCTTCTTTCTGAATATAAGTTTATCCAGAAACCCACAAAAAATTGAAAAATCGAGTATAAATGCGGTAACTAAGCGTAACAAAAATGAGTGCGCAAAGTTCAACTTTGCGCACGCAAATGAGTGTGCAAAGTACTTACTTTGCGCACGCAAGTAGAAAAAATTATTTTTGTGTTAATTGGACTTTGATTTTGGATTAAACCAACCCAAGATTTCTGTCACGCACCCCAGAGCGTGTCATGGGTTTCAGAAGTGAGATATAATTCGAGGACTGCAAAGTGAAATCCGATTGCAGAATAGTGCCAACTACTGCGGACACTAGAGTGGACACTTATTGCAGCAGTGACAATCACCTAAAGTGACTTAACTGATTGTGTAAATTACCCCGGAAGTGGCTGTATACCCGATTTTGACTGTGATAGTGAATTTTAAAGTAAGTTCTAGAAAATTCTATTTGGAAACCAAGGGAGATATCGAATTTCTGACTGCACCAACGTGTTTACTATATCAATCGACATTCAGAGAAGACATTTCAAGAAAATTCCAGAACATTCTATTCGAGAATAAAGCAAGTTATCCAAATGTAATTCAGAAAACCTCATTTGTAATTCAGACTTTTCAAATTTAATTCAGAACATCCCAGATAACGTCAGTTTTTTCCTCTAGGTACGCAAGTCTTATTTGTTCCTGGGCCGATCGTCTCTGGAATTTTGATGTTAGCTTTTACTCCACACATTTGATTTTGGACCATATGGTCTTTCAATTGGGTTCAGCATGGGTGGATAAGCAGCCAATCTCAAAAGCAATACGGGTGTTCCTCCAAAAGAGGCTTCCAGCTGAGAATGACGGGGAGAACAACCAAATCTTCCAGTTGGTTGTACATATCCTGCCATCGCCTAAAAAACCTTTAAACCCAGGCTGTTGCCAAAGCAGCTATAAAAAATCCTCTCCTTCGTTTCATACATAAAACACCAGCTGCAAAAATAGCCCCATTATGTGTACATCGGAATCTATGTACATAATTGGCCCAATCGAAGGTTCAATACTTTGTGGGATGGTCCGCTCTGGTTCTCATATGAAACCTAGGTACCGTTTTAAATATAAACAGAAACCCTATGTATATATGTAGTGAATAAAGGGATGTTTAATTACTTTGTTTTATAAATTTTAAACCCACCAAATTTTCTGAAGTTCAGTTGAGATTTTCTATTACAAATGAGATTTTCTGAATTAAATTTGAAAAATCTGACTTTCTGAATTTCATTTGAAAAGTCTGAATTACAAATGATGCTTTCTGAATTACCTACAATTGAGAAAGGTGTAGAGACGCGAGCCCTAATAACAGACAGGGAAACGAGAACTATCCAGTATTGGAGATGCTTAGTAATAACGATGCCCCGAGGGTTGTTTACATAAGATCATTGGGCAGTCATTTATAGAGGATTGAAATTCGAAGAACAAATTAATGGAGAATTAATGGTGCTGATGTTTCTATAATTAGAAAAACATTAGTCAAGTCACGGGTAATCCAACCGCTCACTAGAAACCTGTCACTACAAACAGTCATGAGCGAATCGGCAGCAGTTCAAGAAGGAGCTATGGTTGAGCGTACTTTTGGATCTACCACCTTTAGGCACAGAACATTAGTCACCGATATAAAAGATGAATTGTAGGAGAGAAAAATCCGGCAAGCGAAGAAAGAAAGACCAGGAACAAGAATATTGGTCGCTTACCGACTAATACTGATACAGAAGGTCAAAGTTATCCTTCAAACGGCCGCTCTGCAAATTTCGATAAAGAGAAGTGCTACGAGTGTTGCGACCTGATGCGACTATCCACGAAAGCGCAGGAAAGGGAGTTGATAGCCTTGCATTCGACAGAGGGAACAGGACCAGGTAGCCATTCGTCTAGAATCCATGACGTCAATCCGAGGGAAGAAGAACCACGCAGATATGAGGGTAGATCTGGGAAGTCAGAGGAAGGCAGAGCGCTTGTTAGTCCAGGTACCCAATCGGTTGCCTTCCATTTTATTGCGTTGTCCATATATTTTGACATGTTAATAGATTTGTAGTTGTTCATCTTTGGATGAAGCAACCATGTCATAGGGGAAAAATATGGTTTCTTAGCAATATGGCGTTACCTCGATGAAAAAAATTAGCTTCTCCCATCCCCAAGCAGCACTCCCATGTTGGGCCAATATTGGGACAATAACTACGATTTATTGGCCCAAGTCAGATTCTCTATGTTGGCCCAATAAAAGATGTGGACATTCTGCAATATTTGTCCAAGAACGTATGTCAATATATACGCAAAAACAAATACCAACGTTGGTACAATAACGTAACCAAATGTTGGCCCAAAAAGAAATAATCAATATTATATCAAGAACTTTATGCAATATAGAGCCAATTGAAATTAATATTGGCCCGAAGACGTATGTAAATCTTGGCTTTATATTATATTTAATTAAGGTAACGGACCAATTATAAGGACCGACTAAAGCCAGGGACACATCTATCATGCATTCTTCCGATCCGACTCCGATCATACAATCAAGGTCCTTATTCTTGGAACAGGGGAGCAGCGGAACACTCGTTCTCCTGGGAACGCTGCTTCCTGTTGTCCAAGAATAAGGACCCTCATTGTATGATCGGAGTCGGATCGGAAGGATGCATGATAGATCTGTCCCGGGCTTAAGAAGTGTTTTCTCTCTGCCAGACCATCCGTGGACCCGTTTCGCTGTATCACAACTCATCAGCACGGTTAAGTCCCGCCAGGGTCCCGCAGAGAGAAAACAACCAATTTTTGGCTTCATCCCGGAACCAGGTTTAAGACAGGTAAAGTAAAGACAGAGTCTCCATCTATTTTTTGGTTGGCACACCAAGTGCGCACATTGAATACCCTATATTGGACCAACATTTTCAATTCAGAAAATCTAACCTTGGTAAAAATTAATATGTAAATATTGGCCCTTCATTGGGCTTTTCAAAAAGTATCAATATTGTGAAAAAATTGAAAATAAATATTGAGTGTACAAAGTTTTTGAAGTGAATTTAAATATCAATAAAAAATTGAATGCCAATAATATTGAATTAATATTATATTACAATATTGTTTCGATAATATAAAATGTAATATTTGGCCAATATTTCATAAATCAATATTGTAGTGAGAAGTCTTGGGCCAATATTCAAATTACTGAAAAGTTAATTAATCTATGAAAACAATATTGGTACAAGATTATTTTTAAATATTGTTTCCACATAGTTAAAACTAACGTTGCCCCAATATTGGTACTGTGTTGATTTAGCAACAAAAATGAATAAATATTGGCCCAACTGAAAAACGATGTTTACCCCATATTATGTGCTACTTGGATCATTTCGCAGAGTTCGCAGGTGAGGTTGTTAGAACTAGAGATAAGTGAGCGCAGCAGAAATCACCATGGCCTGTCACCACTGCTGGCACAGGCACTGGTCCTCTGTTCATCAGATGCCAGTTCTATGTACCTACTCACAGAGTGGTTAAGTAGTTAACCAAACAATCTCAACAATCTTTCCAATATCCCAATAAAGTTTTTATGAGTTCCTTCCACGGAATCATAACAGGCTGTATTTATAGGATTAGTTTGACGTTCTAAAGTTTTTATAGGTTTTTCCGGCTTGCTACTGCTATACATTTACCCAGAGATTTCGTTTGCTGTCTTTTTCCTGAATATATTTCCTCCTATCCATCATTTGTTTCTTGTGATTTGTCCTTTGTGCTTCCTGAGGAAATGGCAGGTCATTGTATCTGCAAGCACAGCATCAAGGATATAATCAAAAACCCATAGGTAGCTTGGGTTTTTGGGATGATCTTTCTGTTCCTCCTCGAAACTTTGACGAGGTAGTATTCGTTATTGACCTATTCTCTGTTTGTTGAGATGATATTATTTTGGAAATGGATTTGATCGGCCAACATGGTTTCTCTTTCGATCCTTTTATAAATTTGTCCTAACGACACAAGAACAATCTCAAGATCCTGGCTACAAAACTGGTGAGGATTCCTGGAAGTACTGAGAAGATCATTTCCGGAAAATTGGAAACAAACCCTGGGTGCTGCGTTGGACCAACACATAATTTTATTAGAGAAAAATCAGAATAATTTCTCGTTGGAAAGACTCCTAATAAGAACAAATGGAGACATTATGATAAGAATTGCCAATGTTTCTTCTGAAACAGTAAAAATAAAGGAAGGAGATAAATATTAGAGTTCTCGAACCAGTTAAGCAAATATCGAATTGTGATTTATCAGCTAAGCGACATTTTGTGAAAAAAAACAGAAATTGGATAGACACTTTGAAGAAATCATGGAAACACCTCGATCCAGATAGACTTCAAGAAGCTACAGATTTCATCTTGAAAGGAGCAGACGTGTTTGTGATGGAGAATCAAACCGGACGCCGACGGACCAGTTTAATTCAACACAAAATTGATACTGGATTGGCACACCCAATAAGACAACCACCTCGTCGTATGCCAGTAGCTAAACAACAAGAAGTGGAAAACCAAATTGATAAAATGCTTCAAGAGGGAATAATTGAAGAGTCGAATAGTCCATGGTCTGTGCCAGTAGTATTGGTTACAAAGAAAGATGGGAGTATTAGATTTTATGTAGACTATCGTAAGCTTAATGACGTCATCAAGAAGAACAACTTCCCTCTTCCGAGGATAAACTATACATTAACAACTCTATCGGGCTCCAAATGGTTTTCCACCTTGGATCTTAAGAGTGGAAACTGGCAAGTGGCAATACACAAAGATGACAAAGAGAAAACTGCCTTCAGTACCGGAAGCGAGTTATATCAGTTTAACCTAATGCCTTTCGGATTGCGTAATGCTCCCGCTACGTTCGAGCGACTGAGACATCTAGTTTTGCAAGGCCTCGCATGGAAAGCTTGCCTGGTATATTAGGATGATGTCATGATCATGGGAAATTCATTCCAATAACATCTCAATAACCTGAAAGTTTTTGACCGCTCACGGAATGCCAACTTAAAACTCAATCCAAATAAGTGTTTTCTATTTCAAAAGAAAGTGGAATTCTTAGGTCACGTGGTTTCTGAAGATGGCATACAAGTTATGGAAGGAAAGATAGATGCTGTCAGGAATTGGTAGAACGATTTAATAAGATCATAGGGAAACACTTGACAAAAGTGGTCGCAAAGAACCAGCGAGTTCGGGACTAACACTTGCATCTATTTTTAAAGGTTTACAGACCAGCTGTTCACGAGTCAACAGGTGAAAGTCCATCTAGAATCGTTTTTGGAAGGGAACTCAGGTTACCTTGCGATCTGATGTTTGGAATACCTGAAGAAGAACGAAAAGAAATTCGAGATTATGCCGACGAAGTGAGGGCACGACTTTTGGGGATACATGATTTTGCTCAGGAGCATATTCAGCTGACCAGTAACCGAATGAAGACCAGATATGACTTGAAAGCCAATTCAGCCGGATTTCAAGAAGGTGATTGGGTGTGGCTGTGTAATCCAACAAGAAAGAAAGGAGTGTTGCCGAAATTGTCTCCAGCATGGGAAGGACCCTACAGAATAATCAAGAGGATTAATTATTTGGTTCATCGAATTCAGCGCAACACCAGGAGTAAAATGAAAGTTGTACATCTGGACAGATTGACGAAATATCATGGGCGTGAAGTTGATCGGGACGATTAACATTAGGAGGAGGGCAGTGTTACGCTGCGCTTTCGCCAGCGTATACAGATTCCATGCCTTAAGTTGCAGAAAAGACTGCCTTGTTTAGAAAGGGTATTCTTGCGTTTATTCTGGAATTTACAAGAATGGATTCCAGATATATAAAGGCCGGTATTATTTAGACCATTTTTCAACGATCCAGGGAAAGTTCACCAATAAATTTGCAAGAGTCCACAAAACAAACTACAATACAGCACCCATCACAGGAATTTCATTATTATAGTTAGGTATATAATTTTAGTTTTGTGCTTGAAAATTTACATAACAGTTAGGCTTTTGGAGGGTGGAATGAGATCGTAACAGAACAATAATTACTACAGGAAAAATGAAATTTTCCGCGAATTTATTTCCAAAACAACAGCTCAGTTAGGGGAAACTATACTTATTATAATAAATTTCGGTTTTTTATTCTAACATATATTTCTAGAGCTTAGATTTGGAATAACATTTAAAAAAACTATAACTAAATTTAAATTAAAGCCTTCGCTTATTAATGAAAACATCCCACATTCTCAAACACGTCAGCTTATAATTTTGCCATAGCGTGAAAACCACCCCGAGCACAACATTGTCGAGCGGTGATGTTGGCTGGCCTCAAAAAGGGTTTTCTGGTTTAATATTATGGCTCGAGGGACCTTCTGATGGAGAAATTAAATTTTTGCATTAATAATCGCCAAACTAAGAGAAAGAATAAAAAATTGGGGGTAAACCGTTCCTAATCCTACAAATGGAGCTGGCCAAAGAAGAATGTGCTCCTACTACGAAATTTACTTCCAACTTTACCGCGTATTAGGGCAATAAATTCTCATAAGGAGTTACCTGGGGTCATTTGTCTTAATATTAGTCTCTAAAAGTAAAAGTGCAAAGTTGGAAATTGCCAAGAGAAAGACTTTTGGCCTTTGTTTTTTTGCAGGTGAATATTTTTTTTTGGTAGGTAATTATTTAATAATACATAGTTTATAAAGAACACGATGAGCTAATAAATAAAGACAAGAAAATCGCTCAATAATTCAAGAGTTCATTTTAGTAAACTAGCAAGGATCTCAAGTTCACATTAACCTTTCAAAACTTTAGCGCGCTTCGCTTAATTTATTTGAACTTTGAAACCAAATTAGTCTTTGTAACAATATAGAAAAGAAAAATTACAAAATATCTCGAATAAATCCCTTGTCCGTTTAATAACGTCATAAAGAAACAATTAGATGGTCTTCGTGGACACTATAAAACTAGTGTTATGAGACTTTTGGCCATTTTATTTTAGTTCTGGTTTTATGACAATTTTACAGAGACAATTTCGTTGTAATTAGATGAAAAGCATCTTAAAAACATTTTATGGTTCACTAAACTTTTGTGTCTTGTAGCTAAATTGCGTGAAAAAACTCTGGGGCTGTCTTAAGCAGATCTGAAGTTTTGAGGCAAATAATTCCGTCTTATTCGGACAAAAGCCGAAAGCGTCAACAACACTTTAAAATTAAAATAAACATCTCTTAAGCATTTTGTTATTGTTCGAAACTTCAAATGCCTGAAGTTTAAATCTTCAACGGGGATTTTTGGGGAATATAAATTAGGAGCCTCGGCTATTCAATTGGAGAAACAAAAGGATAAGTAATCTTAGAATAATTAAAGCGTATTTACGTTAGGAATTTGCCGTTTTCTCGTCTGGAGGGTGCTTTCTCTGTTTTGATGATTTTTTGGTCAGGTGCATATTTGGTAATTAGATTTTAGGTAGCTAGCTTAGATAATAATAATCATTAGTGAGGCCTAATAGTTCAGTGCGTAGAGAATGATCCGAATATGTTCAAGGCTCTATTTTAGCTTAATAATATCCGATATGCCACTAATGATACCTCATTAATAATAATTATTGGTGCCTAGGGATTAAAAGCTCGAGGTTTCTTATTCAATATATGCCTTTCAAACACCCACCTTCATCAATAATTTTTACAGGAGATGTGAACAATCTAGAATAATTATTGTTTCTATTATTTTCAAAATTTAATTAATCATTCTCTTTTCTCTCAATGTTGTCACGGTTCTGGGGTGCGTGATAGAAATCTTGGGTTCCTTTATTCCAAAATCAAAGACCAATTAACAGAACAATAATTTTTAACTCTTCACAACTTCTACAATAATCACTATCTAAAACGTATCACAGCCAATCTTAAACTAAAAACTACTAACTAATACCGGCCTTTAAATATCCGTAATCCATTGTAAAATCCAGAATAAACGCGATACCCCCTTTTCCCGAATAGCACTGTTAAATCTAGAATCAGCTGTCTAATTCTGATGCTGACGCTGACGTCAGAAAACGGGTGCGGTTTGTTAGGATAGTACGCGACGCACAACTGACAACGTAAACGTCGTCATTGATTCAGGTATGACGTACAACCGTTTTCTGACGCTGACGCTGACGTCAGGGAACGTGTGTACGTTGGTGCAATCTCATTCTTGTTAGTATGATAGGGAATTCTGGAGAAAAGATTATCTGACTTGGTGATCGATAAAACGATAGAATGTGCGAAATAAAAACTTGAAAATCCACACGTTGCTGATTGAATAATAATTGATGAAAGATTTTAAATTGAAATTAAAAGATATCGAAACTGAAAAGGATATTTTTTCACCTTGCCTGGCTTTACTTTCAAACTCCACTCAGCTGGCCAGCTCTTTCAGGAAGTTCAAGTCCAATGCGAAGGAGTATAAACGAAACCGTCTTGATTTAACCGGTCGCGGCAAACGGAAAACCGCGGGTCTATTTTCTCGAACCACACGAAACGGACGGAGTGTTTTTGGCTACTGACATCACTCTTCGGCATTGTAAGGACTTTGCTGGTATCCTTTTTCAGTGTTTAACGCGCGCATTTTTAAAAGCCAAATTTAGCAAAGCCGTATCAATTCTTAGGCATATAGTATGCGCAATTCAATTAGAATAAAAAAAAAAACAAAAATAAAGAAAAAAAAACGAATCAATTTCTATTCCCAAATAGGATTTGACATCCTAAATACCCAATTTAACCTACAACTATATACAGGGCGCGTAGACGAAACTGAACACAGACATTAACCAGTACAGATAGATGGCCAGATAAAGGCCAACTAAAACAAAGTACTTCTTCCATTGATTAAGGCTTTCTTCATCTTTGTTTCAGGATAACAAATCCGAAGACAATGACGACCACACAGAAAACGAATTCGAAAATGGCCGAGACGGTCTCACAGGTACTCCAGATTCCGCTAATTCGAAAAACGACAAGGAACTGGAAGAATTAATGGATGTGGACCATCATCGGGCAACCGCTGCCAAAACTATCATGCACACCTTAAGTATCGTCAGTGAGCCAACGTCTCAGACTGGGTCTTCTCCGCCCCCCATTGCTGCGGTGGTACCGCATACGGAAAATGCGGAGTCGTGGAATCTTGGTAATGAAATACAAACAGGAACAACGTACTAGAAATATCGACAATACACTTTTTTGCTTAGAAGCTTTTTTTTTTGAAGATATAAATCTGTGAATAAAAATAAAATTACATATCATTATAACAAAGAAAAATGAATGAAAACAAATCATATTATATAGTTGAAAATTGTAAAAATTCATCATCTTTTAGTGTCAAAAAATAAGATAATATAATCTAAGAAAAGTTTTTAGAAATAGATAATTATGGAATTTTAAGATTATTATAAATAAATTTGTACACGTTCTATAGTTTGGCATTTTGGGAGCGATTTCTTTTGATTTTGGAAATCCTAAATAATGCATTTAATGAATGTACAATATACAAACCAGCAGCATTTAAATATTCTTATCAATAAATGCTGATGATACTATCACTGATTTAGGGCCGAATTTATAGTTGTTCCTTGGATCTTCCTTGAAGGTCGTGAGTTTAGAATGGACACTTGCTATTATTTGACAAGTTAGTCATGGCAATTCTAAACGTTCAAGGCTTCCTTATGGTCTGAGGAAACCTCAAAGAACGACTATAAATTTGGCCCTTAAAGAATGTTTAAACGCCACATGAAGTTAGAATATGCATACGAGTGAGAGTTCGTTTTGTTTTTAAATTGTTAAATTTGGGATAAACATTTATTTTATGCCAAAAATGATTGGGTGTGTGTTCTTACTATGGTGGTTGGGAATAAGCCCCATAAGAAGTTGCACAATTTTCTCTTTATATTGGTTAGTTGTAAAATACCAAAATTTTTATTGAAGATCCATATTTTTAAATAATCTTAGTAGGTCTTACAAGTAGGTAGTGGTGAACTTTGTTTTTTACAAAATCTGATAAACAAATTGAAAAAAAAATAAAATAAAGGAGAAACAAAATGTTATGTATCTGCATTTTCTTTAGGAACTTCACCCTCGATTTGACCAAAAAAAAAATAAAATAAAAAATAACAATCGCTCTTTTATAATAACAATCATGTAAAAATAATACATTTTACATTGTACTTGTGTGCTTGAAGTTATTGTTACCTTTGTATATTCGCTTCCTTGGAATAATAGAGCTTTATTTTGTTTAATTTTTAAATAAATTATCGCTAATTATTGACCATGATGATGTTAAATTAATTATATTGTAAATGTTAATAACCTTCTTACTGTAGCTGGATAATAATATTATTATTGATAAAATAAATGTCCTCCATTGTAATGTTTGTATTTTTATTCTAGATTTCAGTTTCACCCCAGTTGAAAGTCTAAAATGGTTTTTGAATTTTATCTCGAAAATAAAGCAGCATACGGAAAAAAAGGAAGAGACAAAAAAGTTGTATTTTTAGGTGTTTTATACAAAAAACATATCCTAATTGAAAATAATTCGACATACCCTGTGGCACACCCCTGAAATTACTGGGTCAACTCTGAGCAGTCCAAAAGATACCCCATAAAGGTGTCAACAAACTATCAAAATTTCATTGAATTCGTCTAACGCATTCGTAAAAATTAATTAAAAAAAATTGCTTTTTTTTACAATGTCTTAACACCCTGTATCTAGAAAGCGAAGCATTTCCGGACATATGTTTATCAAAAAAAAAAAACTCAATTCTTACGAGACAAAACATTGTATTTTAATTTAACACGAAAAATTACAGTGAAGTAGTTCTGGACATTCACTCTAGAAATATCCTTGAGTATTAAGTGTACTGATGAACATTTTAATGAGAGCCATTGAAAATACTTGCAGATCCTTGAATTTTATCAAAAATCTTCTTTTGAAGCAAATGATCAATGGAATCTCTCATTTCTATAAAGTCTCAGGACTCGGCCTGTTTTGAGTAACAGTAAATCTGCACCTGCGTTTACTAGAAAGATAGATGAACTACGAAAACAGTGACTTGCCACTGTTATGACCCGGGAAAAATAGACCCGTAATTTACAAGGACTTAAAATACAAAAACAGTGCATTGACACAAATTAATTAAAATATTTAAAATACGTTCAAATTTCAATAGCCAGTCATCAAGCGTGTGCCATCACATTGAACTCATAAATCAAATCCATAAAAACATTAAATGCAAGGATAAAGCAATTAAATTGGCGACTAAGTGACAGATTTCATATAAAAAGACATTATTTAAGGCCGACACGAGTTCGGCATCCTTTGATTTGTTTGTCCTCAAATTCACATACTAAATCTGTTGACCCCGATAATCCAGGAAATTGCGACATAGATATTCGGCTTTAAACAAACATTAATATTTCTTAGAAAAGAAGAACGGTCAATGAATCGACATGACCCGAAATTTTTAGGGGCAACAAAAAAAATAAAAACAGCGGTTTTAGTAGTTTACGATCAGTCTTCAGATCAGTTCAGCTTAGTGTCTTGAGTCTTAAGTCTACAGTAATCAAGCAGTTGAAATTAATGAGTCAGTCCGGAGTAGAGTGTTTTCACAGCTATCAGACCACATACCCACCTCTACCACGTAAAACCCCCCCTCCAGCACAGCCATCATACCACTACCCACCTCCACTGTAAACCCCCTTCCGTGAAGCTCCTGAGCATTTTTTGACTCAAGTGCCCCACAGCTATCAATACCCACCTCTTCTACGTAAATGGTTCACCAGATTCACCAATTTTGGGGTTGGCCCGGGTCAAATTCCCAAAATTTCAGATCAAAGGCGCCGATTTTCTCACGGTATCGAAAAAGTTCCCGCGGTTTGGCCTGGGTCAAATTCCCAAAATTTCAGATGAAAGGCGCCGATTTTCCCACTGTTACGAAAAAGTTCCCACGGTTGGCCCGGGTAAAATTTCCAAAATTTCAGATCAAAGGCGCCGATTTTCCCACGGTATCGAAAAAGTTCCCACGCTTGGCCCGGGTCAAATTCCCAAAATTTCAGATCAAAGGCAACCGATTCTCCCACGGTATCGAAAAAGTTCCCACGGTTGGCCCGGGTCAAATTCCCAAAATTTCAGATCAAAAGCGCCAATTTTCCCACGGTATCGAAAAAGCTCCCACGCTCAAGTGCCTTCAGCTATCAAACCAATACCCACCTCTACTACGTTAAAAAGCCTCTAATCTGAAGAGGTACCATATCCCTTCACTTTCTTGAAAACTGAAGAATACCTAAACAATTCCTGCATTTGTATTCGTGAATTTTGGAGTTGGCCCGGCTCAAATCCCCGTACACAATTTTATATTATAGCAGCTGCCCAAGGAAATAATTACCATCAAATACGACCGCTCGCAATTTACCATCTAACCTGAATAATAGAGTACTTGGCGCGGATGCTACATCACCATATATGTATATCTACCTCTTATTGAGTCATCAACATTTTTCTGCTTAAAGTAAAAGGACGAAGTTCTTAGGTGTAGGGAAACGTTCCAATGCCTTGATTTTTTCTAACCCTGATCTAATGCCTTGATTTTTTCTAACCCTGATCTAATGCCTTCAGAACTGATTTCTTGACCAAGATAATCAAATTTGTTTTCGAAAAATTGACACTTTTCTAATCGTAAAGTAACACGTGGCTCTCGAAAAATCTTTAACACGTCACACCCTACTAGAAGAGGGGACTAAAATATGATCCATGTAAGCTAGAGCGGTATAAAATCTCATTGAGCCCAAAATTTGATTATTAGTGCGCTGAAACATTACTAACGCATTAACAAGACCAAATGGCATCCTCAGATATTCATATTGATCATTTGGAGTCACAAAAGATGTCTTTCTTCTAGAAGCTTCAGCCATTTTAATTTGATGGTAACCACTTACCATTTCAAGAGTGCTGAAGGATAACAATCTTTAACGGTTTTGTTGTTTAAGGCTTTGTAATCCACACGATACATCAAGATTTCATAAAGATTTTCACATGAATGTCGTGTCAAGAAACTTGAAGAATCGAAGATCTTTGATAAGAATTTCGGGCTCATTCGAAAAGTCAATTATCGTTTAAAAATTGCTTGAACTTTATTACAATCCCCCCAAGTAAACGTCATTCTTAATTTGCAATATTCTTTTTTTTTCCATAATAGAAAATGTAGATCATAACGTCCAAGATCTTGTAAAAAAGTATCGACAATTTGCATAATAATTTTATCTGTTGAAATTTCTTTGTAGGTAGATATAACAAAATATGTGGCCAAGAGAAATTGGAGTGACCATTAGCTATCAAATCCCTCCTATGTCATTCACTCTAAACTGAATCGGCAATTCTGCACAACCCAATGCATTTCAAAGGGCGCTAAATCAAGCAAATGTTAGGGACGATTGTGTTTGTAGGCTGGCGGTACGATAATAATCATTGCCGAGATGTTATTGTCCCATTTATAACGCTTTGGAATATATATGGGTTTCGAATTCTATATGGCGAAAGCAAATGTTATATAAATGAAACTTTTTGGCTCGGTAATTTAAACTGGCACGGCGGCGGTGTCTTCTGGGAAATTTCGCAAATACTGAAAAATTTAACTCGGTGCAATTTTAATGGTTGGCCAACTTTATTCTAAATAAAAATTGGCGCTCTTACGTTGACATTTGCAGCCCTTTAAAGGTTAAATCCATGCTTTCGCCCCGTTAGTACGTGATCTGTAACTTCAACAACAGTTCGTCTGGGCTTTATATTTTTGACTCATTAATTTTTATTTATTGCCTCTACGAGTCAAAGAATATAATTTCAAAGAATATCCGGTTTTTTGACAAGACGTTGCCCATTTTCTATTGAATTGAAAAAAGTATTTTTTAATTTTTTGGCAATAAATCAAACAGATATATCGGTCATTACATTTATGAACTTCCCTGAGGAAGATAATAGTCATTTTAGTAGCCCACGACATAATTGTCATATCCAAGCGTCGAAATTTCCCAATTTACGCCAACGACCGAAACCGCCTTTGCGGTTTAATGTGTTAGGGAAGAATTCATTACGACGTTATTCGAGTATGCGAGCCAGGATCAAAAGGTTGCATAAATGAGTTATACAGAATTTGAATTTTGACTGAGACTGGAATTCCAGAGACGATTTTACGTCAGCGTCAAATTTTTATTGTTTATAAAAACAGGAATTAAAATGGTTAAGTGCCAAGATTTAATTAAATTGTCATGTGTAACAAACACATCTGCCGTTGGGGATGTAGGAATACATTTCAACTAAAGTTTGGTCAGTTTGTGCTTCATTTACTTGAAATTTCAATGAAATTGTAGTTTGGCCAGTTTATTAGGTACCTTGATTTGTTCTCATTTATAACCGAATATATAAGCAACATCAAAGAAAATTAAAGTTGCATCATAAAAATAATACCTTTTGGGATTTTTGGGACTTTGCAAATATGTTAATAACTTTTGAATATTTTTTGCTAAGTATAAATAGGAAATTTTGATGACTATTAAATCTGTGAGCTCTTTCGAAGGAAGAGAATTAATGAACATTGAAAAAATGATTATACCTAGTTAAATATTTTGAACTCTATCTAATTTTAAAGAATTTAAATGCGAATACTGATACTTTAAGGGCCGGTTTATTCATCTTCTGATAAACTGTCAGGTATGCAATCTGGGAGATAAAAACGCAATCTGTAATCCCATTGGTTGACCACTTATCCACCGACCCATGGAGTTATAGAATGGTAAATTTATCTTGCAAATAGTTACCAACAAGTTTATCTTAAGATGAATAAACCGGGTATAAGACAAATTGGAAAATCTGTACTTGTGTACTCTTAGGTATAGCAATAGTTCAACAGTAAACTGGTGAGTAGATGGCTGGGCACTCATAAGTTCTGCAATGATTCACGTATTTGTACTTGAACAATAACTTATTATATAAAGTCAAAATTTCTAAGATTATCCACTTTTTGTCAATTTGCCTTTCAACAGAAATAAGTAATATTACTTTACCAAAGTAGTAACATAATGTGACAAGTTATTCAAGTACAAACGAGTAGATTGTTGCGGAACTTATGGGTGAACCTCTGCGGGACGAGCGCAGCGAGTTCCGCAGCCATCTATTCATCAATATGTTGTATAATTACGATACTAACCTGACTCTCTCAAATGTAAGTTATTCTCATTAGTTTAAAAAGTACACGTTTCAGGTGAGTGTCTTATTTGAACAGTTCAACAGTATATTGGTGAGTAGATAGCTGCGGAACCCGTTGCGCTTGTCCCGCAGAGGACCACTCATAAGTTCTGCAATGATCCACTTATTTATACTTGAACAATAACTTATTATATAAAGTTAAAATTTGTAATATTATCCACTTTTTGTCAATTTGCCTTTCAACAGGAATAATTTACAAGGACTTGAAATACAAAAACAGTGAATTTGAATGTAATCAAATAATGTAAATTAAATCAATCAACTTAATGTAAATTAAAGAAATGTTCTAATTTTCTAAAAGTAGCATTGACACAATTTAATTAAAATATTTAAAATATGTTCAAATTTCAAAAGCCAGTCTTCAAGCGTGTGTCATCACATTGAACTCATAAATCAAATCCATAAAAATATCAAAAGTAAGGATAACGCAATTGAATTGGTGACTAAGAGACAGATTTCATATAAAAAGACATTTTTTAAGGCCGACACGAGTTCGGCATCCTTTGATTTATTTGTCCTCACATTCACATACCAAATCTGTTGACCCTGATAATCCAGGAAATTGCGACATAGGTATTCGGTTTTAAACAAATAATTATATTTCTTAGAAAAGAAGAACGGTCAATGAAATGGACATGACCCGAAATTTTTGAGGAGAACGAAAAATATAAAAACAGCGGTTTTAGAAGTTTACGATCAGTCGGATCAGTCTTCAGATCAGTTCAGCTTAGAGTCTTGAGTCTTCAGTCTACAGTAATCAAGCAGTTGAGATTAATGGCAGTGGCGTAACTAAGGGCCCGCGGGGGGGTCCCCGTGATTTTGGGGGCCCCGCGTAACCCCAGGACAGGCAAAAGGTACCAATCTGGTGATGAGAAAATACTAAACTGCGCACAAAAAAAATACTAAACTTAAAGAAAATACTTTAACTTATGTTACCTCTGCATAGAGAATCTGTTCTAATGAACCTTGTGCCTGAAGGATATACGTTATTTTATTAGTGCATCAGCACTATTTCTCCAAGAAAATAACAGTTATTCGAAGACTGTAGTATGTGTTGAGTATTACCTTATTTTGTATTCAGAATTTTTGACAGCTGATAGCTATGTTTATAAACTTTAACCTCAAAAAGTGTTTATTTTTGTTTGTGATTTTCTGCTGATACCCATTTTTTGATGATACAGTTTTTTTGAATTAGGTTAGTTGGTTGATTTGTTATGTTATCCATTAAAATTTGATAGAATAAATTAGGTTATGACCTCGGTTATGACCAATCGACAAAAACGAAACGTCAAAGTCGTCAAATAGTCAGAAATATTGAAATAAGGGAAGTTTACTGCCTCGCACTAACCATACACAAATAAAGACAAGAGCTGTTTTCTCGCGTTCATTTTTTTGAAACTGGTTCCAAACAGGTTTGAAACAGTATATCTTCGCGATGAATCCATGACGTCACATCAAAATTGTTTCAAACCGTTTCGAAATACAATCCTATGAAAGTTTTCAAACCAATTTCTCCCGTCGAAAAATTATGACGTCATGTGACACTGTTTTAAACCAGTTTTGAAAAATATTTTAGAACATTTGAGACGCGAGAAAACATCTAAGCAGTAACCTTATTAAGGGAATCCTTATTTTCAGACCCAAATGCGCATGCGCAGATGTCTAAGTAAGGCTGATTTAACTACTGTTTGTCCTTATTGCACGTCCAATCAATAACTCTCAATATCGCAGCAAGTAATCGCCATACACACCATACATAATACTAACATAACTGTCGGTGAAAGCCAGTAAAACATTTGACATACCTGCAAAAATCGGAACATAAAAAAACGTTGCCAGATTCCAGGGTTGGTTTATTCACCTTCTGAAAAACTGTCGGTTATGCAATTTGGCGGTTAAAATCGCAATCTGTAATCCCATTGGTCGACCAGTTGTCTGTCGATTAATAGAATCAAGAACGGTATATTCATCTTGCAGATAGTTACCAGCAAATTTGTCTGAAGATGAATAAACCGTCCCTTAAAGGTAGAAATTTTGAACTTTATAGGGAATATCGCAGTTTTGAAAAATAATTCGGAAATAAAGAAGTTGACTTCTCAACTTTACTTCTTCATATATCACCAAGATTGGTCGAGAAGGATTTCTTTTACTATTTTTCTGAGATTCCCTCAAGGGTCCTACGACGTAGTGGAGATCTATTTCGGAATCACCCTGTATATTAATGTTTTTTATGTTCTTCGTTGCGTTATATTTACTAGATATTTGTATTATATGCTTGGAATTTATTTATGTTTCCTATGTTCCTTGTTTTTGTTTTATTTTCAAAATATGATTTATGTCCTTTGGAGTTTCTTATTTTTAAACGAGTTTTTAAACAACAGTCTTTCTCCGTGTTTCTATGCTATAGTTTTATTTTTCTTCTCTCTCATATAACGAAATGGACCTTGACGTGACGTTACGTGACGCGTATTTCAAATCACTCTCCATTGTCGTCCAAATATCAGACCGCCGCCTAAGAAGTTTCACTTCAAAGAATAAAAAAATATTTATACAGGGTGTCCCAGAATATGTGGGCAATCTCTCGGATTCAGATAGAACACGAAAAAATAACATGACAACTTCCTATTAAAAAAAAATGCCTACGACCCCCCCTACGAAGTTAGGTGCCCCTAACGGACGCCTCTGAAAATCGGTTTTTTGTTGATAACTTTCAAAATACTTTGTGTATTTTTTTTTTCTCTTAATATGATAGATACTAGATGAGACGCCTTAAAATGGACCCTCTCAAACACACTTAACCAATCTACTTTGCCAGGGACGGACTAACTTTAACGCAATGGCATTGACTTTGTCATTTTAAATGGGACGCCCCGTATATTATCTTTGTTTTGGACTCTCTGCACAATTTTAAATAACATTTGTCTAACATACCCTATGTCAAAAATTGATAGTTTTTGAAATAGAGTGGCTCAAAAATATGGCATAATTCTTGTTTGTTTGTATTTTACGTTGAAACTGCCATTTCCGTAAAACTGGAAAAGAGATTCAATTGTTTTTTATTAAAATTGTTCACAATTTTCAACCCTATCAACAAACCGAGTTGCATATTTCTATCTCCAACCGTTAGGAAATGCCGCCATGGGTAGTAGTTTCATTGTCACCCAGTATATAAAAGATGGGCCCCGGAAAAATCCTTGCGGGGGGGCTCCGGATTTGAAGTTACGCCACTCATTAATGGGTCAGTCTAGATAAAATTGCGCAGAGTTTCTTTTATTTTGTTGCCTCGGGAAAACGCGCAACATCGAATCTTTTGAAAGTAATGGAAAATCCTGAAAGAAAGAACATTTAAATTCGTTCAACATTATGTGCGAGCTCTAAATAATCAAAAGAATTATTTTAGAGTAGTTTAGTGGAATTAGGGACATTTAAATTATAAGTACGTTTGAAACATTTTATCAATGATTGCAATGACTATGAAGTAAGGGAATTGACAATATGGGACTTTGCAAATATGTTAATAACTTTTGAATATTTTTTGTTAGGTATAAATAGGAAATTTTGATGACTATTGAATCTGTGAGCTCTTTCGAAGGAAGAGAATTAATGAACATTGAAAAAATGATTATACCTAGTTAAATATTTTGAACTCTATCTAATTAAAAGAATTTAAATGCGAATACTGATACCTTAAGGGCCGGTTTATTCATCTTCTGATAAACTGTCAGGTATACAATCTGGAAGATAAAAACGCAATTTGTAATCCCATTGGTCGGTCACTTATCCGCCGACCAATGGAGTTATAGAATGGTAAATTTATCTTGCAAATAGTTACCAACAAGTTTATCTTAAGATGAATAAACCGGGTATAAGACAAATTGGAAAATCTGTACTTTTGTTCTCTTAGGTACCTATAGCAATAGTTCAACAGTAAACTGGTGAGTAGATGGCTGCGGGACGAGCGCAGCGAGGACCACTCATAAGTTCTGCAATGATCCACTTATTTGTACTTGAACAATAACTTATTAAATAAAATCAAAATTTCTAAGATTATCCACTTTTTGTCAATTTGCCTTTCAACAGGAATAAGTAATATTACTTTACCAAACTAGTTACATAATGTGACAAGTTATTCAAGTACAAACGAGTGGATTATTGCGGAACTTATGGGTGGACCTCTGCGGGACGAGCGCAGCGAGTTCCGCAGCCATCTATTCATCAATATGTTGTGTAATTACGATACTAACCTGACTCACTTAAATGTCAGCTATTCTCATTATTTCAAAAACTACACGTTTCAGGTAAGTGTCTTATTTGAATTGTTCAACAGTAAACTGGTGAGTAGATGGCTGCGGAACTCGCTGCGCTCGTCCCGCAGAGGAAAACCCATAAATTCTGCAATAATCCACTTATTAATAACTTATTATATAAAATCAAAATTTGTAAGATTATCCACTTTTTGTCAATTTGCCTTTTAACAGGAATTAGTAATGTTACTTTACCAAACTAGTAATAGAATGTGACAAGTTATTCATGTACAAACGAGTGGATTGTTGTTGAACTTATGGGTGGACCTCTGCGGAACTCGCTGCAGCCAGTTCCGCAGCCATCTATTCATCAATATGTTGTATAGTTACGATACTAAACTGACTCAATCAAATGTGAGTTATTCTCATAAGTCCAAAAACTACACGTTTCAGGTGAGTGTCTTATTTGAATAGTTATAATTGTGCCTTTTAGTGCAGAATATCAAGAAATGATTTCCTTCTCGGTCAATGGAAAAATTGTATTGGTGTTGAACATTTACCAAAAATTCATCAAGAAAAATGGAAATGTTGAGTTTGCACAGTAAACTCGAAAACAGTTAATAACAAATTTGGGGTTTACTTCAATGTGAAGTGCTAGTTTTCTAGAAGTGTTTCCAATATTGTATACATAAACCATGCCGATTTAATGTAACAACAAATATTATTCACCTTTCAACCTGATTCATTAATTTATCGAAATTCGAGAGATTTTATTTATTAAACGCATTTAATCAAACTGATTTAACATCCAAAACAAAAGGGTGTTCGAGTGGGCACACTTCAAAGGCAATAATGTCCGTTATATCATCCATTGCCAATCATTGCCCTGTTATTTAAATAATTATCAAAATTTGCTTTGCATTCTAGAGGCTCGCGTATATGGCGGTGGATGATGGTAACGACGGCCCAATCTCGATGATTGATGCTTGTTGTTGTTTGATAAAACAGCGTCCCAGTGTATAGTTGTGTTTTGTAACACTCCGGCTCTAACAGAGATTTATTAACCCTATCCTGTTACGCTTGTTGCTGGTTTAAAACGAACTTTTGTTTTTGCCCAGTTGATTACATTTTTAAAGGAGATAAAAATTTGCAATAAAGGCTCTTTCATTTCCCACTCATGTGAAATAGTATCACAACTGTCGCATAAACTTGGAAAAGAATGGCAGGATGCATAATAGTTCACATTCACTTTATAGTTTGAGGGGTAAAAAATGTTCCACATTGTCAGCTCCGGTAAATTCGGATTGCTCTATCAAGGCCTTGAAAATAAGGCCCAGCAATACTGAGACGAGAGTGTAGATGTCAAACTATAAGCGGTGAAGATCGAGATCTTGGGTTGATAACAAACAGCTCGAGCGAAGTCCAAACAAAACCTCGAGGGGTGCACCGCCAATGTATTCCAGTTAAGTGTACAAGTCTCATGTAATCCCATGTATTCTTATGTTTTCCTTGGTATTCTCAATTCTCATGTACCTATTTTAATATATTCTCGAGTGTAATTCTTCAAAATTCTAATGTTTACACGCGTCCCCACCACTACTTTAAGTTGTGATTATCTCCGCAAGTCAAATAAGCATCCATTAGTAGGGGTGATTTATCAATTTCTCTGAGTGCTTTTTTTCATAGAATCCGGCTCTAAATCTCGAAATAATTTAGTGTATGGAGTTTGGGGGATCCCAAAGGACCATTAAGACGCAAAATCTCAACAAAAAATTTTCTGAAATTTCATCGTTTTAGTACTGACCTTATGATTTAGATTTTGAAAAACTTTGAAAAGTCATAACTTTTTTTCTACTATAGATAGAAAGCTGAAATTTCCAGCGATTCTTATTCCAGTAGAGGACTACAATCCCTGAAAATTCCAGCTTATTTGGATCTATAGTTCCAGAAATAGAATCGTATTAAGGAATTTGGGCAGTGTTGCCAACTTATCCCTTTTAAGGCCATTTCCAGCCTTTCAATCTAAATTTTGTCCCTAGAATTCATGTCCTAACCCTTTCCTGTTGTTATAAGAATAATAATAACAATAATTAGGTGTTCCGTAATGAAACTTATATAACAGACCTGAAACAAGCTAGCTACTCTCTAGCGTTCCCGAACAATCACCTGCCTATGAAATTCATATGCCAAATATAGGAAATCAGCCTTGCGAAATTGTTCAGAATGACCAATCTGCTGTAACCTCAGAAATTTGGTCCATAAACGTAGAATCATATGTAAATTTGTAAATGCAGCTTTAAATGACGTTCTCGATACTATCATATCAGAAATTGTGCGGATAAAAATGACTGCACTAATTTAGATTTGCCATTTTTCATAGATCAAGACATAGACGATACATCATATGTCTATTTTAACGAAATTGAAATAGACGAAACCTTACTATGGTTCAAGAAAACACAAGAGGAAATATACTGGTAGCGCTACTTTGGTTTTTCGGACGGTTAAGGGGTTTTCGGAAAACTCGGGCGCCACCCTTAGGATTATAGTGGAGACGGAAAACCAAAGGTCAATATGCGCATCCCCGAAATGAAACTCAAAAATCTAACCAACAAATTTTCGAAAAATAATAGAGGCAATACGTTATCAAAATAATGATAAAATAGTATATTTCCTAATTAGTGCGGAAAGTACCACTTTTCCGCACGCGATTTCAGTTTGCCGAACGACGCGCAGCGGAGTGCGGCAAGCAATCAATTGCGGAAAAGAGACTTTCCGCAAGAGTTAGAAACACTATTTTTTCTACGAGATGAAAAGTTAATATTTTTACCTACATATTTATCAATTTAAGATATTTGTTCCCAGCTGTGACTTGAAGATTGACGGAGCTGAAATTCAAATGATAGATAGATAACCAGACATGCGAACTAAAGAAAAGACTCACTCTCTAGTAGGTAATGGTCCATTTCAACTGGAAAGAGCTGACGCATTATGCATTCCCAAAAAAATATGAGATCGAGCATCAGATTATGAGACAAAATAGGTAGTTTTACATGCAGTTTTAGTTTACTCTAAGCTTTTTTTAAAATTGCTATCACTGAACTTGAATATATCCATCATAAACAACAATAGAGTTGATTTTGGGCTCAATTTCAAGTCTTCAAATTTTAAACAACTTCCCAAATGGCCCGAATCTCTCTCTATACCATATAACCTAGGCACAAAATACAATATGGCTCCAGAAGGGCAAATCTCGTATAACAGATACAAAGTATAACAAGGCCGTCATTCAGCAGCGAGGGCGCATAATAGAAACTGACAGATGACGCGAAACTCCGAGAGATAAATTAGCAAAATCTAATTAACAGCCTCATTGTGTTCGGAATCGCAAGATTCGCAAATCGGAGAGCGTGTTCGCGACGCCGAGAACCATCCTCCTCGTCATACTCGACGATTTTCGAGATGAAAAGGGTCAAGTACGGAACTTCACTAGGATATTTAAAAAAAAAAAGCGCCTCATCTCTAATTGGCATCGTATTTAATTGCTAATTTAAAATATGCTTCAGCAATTAAAAAATATCCAGGGGAGTATCTCTACATCCAGAAAATGTATTTATAAAAAAGGGTTTAAAGCATGAATAATTAAAGAAGGCACGACTACGCATTTCCAGTACCTACCCGAAATCGTGGATAAAAATATAGGATTGAAAATTAGAGGCCTCGTTATTTATTCATTTGAACAATTAGCGAACAGAGACTACGTTGGGCATATGAAATGAGGATCTCTTTAATTTTTTATTATTATCCGCTACTCCATTTTGTTCTAGTGGAGCTTTTTTTTTATTAACCTTGGCAAGGGATGATTGATGAGCGTACACGTCTGTTTCACCATCTAAAACTTAATTGAACTTCGGACTATTACTTCGGTAGGGCTCTAACTTTTAATAACTTGCATCGTTATGACACTTAACAACTCTGTCGATCGTCTTGCAATTACCAACGGTATCAAAGTAGAAATTTATTTAGTTTTATGGGCAATTCGGATTTATTTATACTCAACAAAACTTGAAATCATAAGAGAAGTATTTTTGTTGTGAGCATGAGCATTTATGAAATGATCCCCGCTTTACTCTAGTATAGGCATAAGGATTTTTCCTTTCGGAAACTGTTAAGTCGCATCTAAATAAGGTAAGTAATGCGTTGTATGTTGAATGACTGGGACGCATACAAAGCTGACCTGGAGCACAGTCTGCCGAACATCAGGAAGACAATAAGAGACACTGAAAACTTGGAGATGGTTGTGGATCAATTCAATGATGCTGTTTAGGAAACTCTCAAAAGGGCTTTTTGCCTATTTTAGTTTGTGTAGAGCAATCTACAAAGTTCAGGTCTATAAACCTAGCAGTCCCAAGGTGGAAAAAAACTTCGGGAACTATATAATAATTAGGTGCTTTTTAGGTGCTAATTAGGGCCTCTAATTAAAAATTAGGTGCTCCTTTAGTTTTTGAGAAAATCAAAAAAAACTAAGGGACTGCTAGGTTTATAAAAGCTAGCAGTCCCCTATGGCAAAAAATATTTTTTCAAATTTTTTCTTAGTATCAGAATTAGGTGCTTTTTAGGTGCTCCTAAATAGTCCAAGAAAAAATAGAATTGATTAATTATTAACTGAGTTACAGATTTTTTTTTAAAACTATTATGGGACTGCTGTCAGAATGGCAAAAAAACTTCGGAATCTATATAATAATTAGATGCTTTTTAGGTGCTAATTAGGGCCTCTAATTAAAAATTAGGTGCTCCTCTAGTTTTTGAGAAAATCAAAAAAAAACTTAGGAATTGCTAGGTTTATGAAAGCTAGTAGTCCCCTATAGTAAAAAATATTTTTCGAAAATTTTCTTTTGTATCAGAATTAGGTGCTCATTAGGTGCTCCTAAATAGTCGAAGAAAAAATAGAATTGATTAATTATTTACTGAGTTACAGATTTTTTTTTAATTATTAGGGGACTGCTGGCTTTACGTCTACATGTTGGTGTGTCAGAATGGCAAAAAAACTTCGGAATCTATATGATAAAAAGATGCTTTTTAAGTGCTAATTAGGGCCTCTAATTAAAAATTAGGTGCTCCTCTAGTTTTTGAGAAAATCAAAAAAAAACTTAGGGATTGCTAGGTTTATGAAAGCTAGTAGTCCCCTATAGTAAAAAATATTTTTCCAAAATTTTCTTTTGTATCAGAATTAGGTGTTTATTAGGTGCTCCTAAATAGTCGAAGAAAAAATAGAATTGATTAATTATTAACCGAGTTAGAGATTTTTTTAAAATTATTAGGGGACTGCTGGCTTTACGTCTACATGTTGGTGTGTCAGAATGGCAAAAAAACTTCGGGATCTATATAATAATTAGGTGCTTTTTAGGTGCTAATTAGGGATCAGGTGCTCCTTTAGTTTTTGAGAAAATCATGAAAAACTAAGGGACTGCTAGATTTATGAATGGTAACAGTCCCCTATAGTAAATTTTTTTTTTTAATTTTTTTAATTAGAGGCCTTAATTAGCACCTAAAAAGCACCTAATTATTATATAGATCCCGAAGTTTTTTTGCCATTCTGACACACCAACATGTAGACGTAAAGCCAGCAGTCCCCTAATAATTAAAAAAAAATCTGTAACTCGGTTAATAATTAATCAATTCTATTTTTTCTTCGATTATTTAGGAGCACCTAATAAGCACCTAATTCTGATACAAAAGAAAATTTTGGAAAAATATTTTTCACTATAGGGGACTACTAGCTTTCATAAACCTAGCAGTCCCTTAGTTTTTTTGGATTTTCTCAAAAACTAGAGGAGCACCTAATTTTTAATTAGAGGAGCCAATTAGCACCTGAAAAGCTCCTAATTATTATATAGTTCCCGAAGTTTTTTTGCCATTCTGACACACCAACAAGTAAACGTAAAGCCAGCAGTCCCCTAATAATTGAAAAAAAATCTGTAACTCAGTTAATAATTAATCAATTCTATTTTTTCTTGGACTATTTAGGAGCACCTAAAAAGCACCTAATTCTGTTAGAAAGTAAAAATTTGAAAAAATATTTTTTACTATAGGAGACTGCTAGCTTTTATAAACCTAGCAGTCCCTTAGTTTTTTTTGATTTTCTCAAAAACTAAAGGAGCACCTAATTTTTAATTAGAGGCTCTAATTAGCACCTAAAAAGCACCTAATTACTATATAGTTCTCGAAGTTTTTTTTCACCTTGGGACTGCTAGGTTTATAGACCTACAAAGTTCGATTGTACATATATTTTTTATTAGCGACTTTTTTCGTTCATCATATGCGCACACGTCACTTGCTAGAAGCAGCTGTATTTTTATGCTGCCTTGTTCGAGATTTTAAATAGTTATTTTTGTATCTAGTGCGCGAAATGCTACTTTTTAACGAGGCGCAGCCGAGTTAAAAAAATAGTCGAGATCACCAAAGTATTTCGCGCCCGAGTTGCAAACAATATTTTTTCCACAACTCCATTCAAATATCGATCATTCGAAGCCAAAATTGCATTTTCAATCAAAGGTAGGTGAATTTTAATGATTTTAGGTTTCCTGACAGGTGTGTGTCGCCATGACACCAGTGTACGAAGTTGTTCGCGCACGGTGTCATGGGACCGTTACCCTGGGAAATACCTGGGATAAAAAAGTGTCACTTCGCAAACTGTCATGAGTGTGCGAACATCATCATTTTTTTGACAGTTGTAGAAAAAATAATATATTCTCGACCGCAGAGTAGACAACATACTCTCGATACGCGACCCTTACAAATTCGTGTCGTATCGGACGGTTCGGTCGCTACAACAAAACTGCCCCTATTTTACTGCCCTAAGAAGCTACAGAGTACTCTGCTATACTCAACACGCTTCAGTTTGGACCAGTACCCAGAAAACCAGCAGAAACCTTTAAGGTACCGGGTTTAAAAAAAAATCCATTTTCTCTCGAATCATACAGTCCACTGAACAATTTTCATATTTTCCGCCACAGATGGAATTATTATTATTAGGTCTTTATTTTAGCATGTACGGCTAAAAAAAAAACAGCAATGCGAGTTCATTTTCTTATTTAAAATCTATACTAACAAAAGTATGAAACATTTTATTGATTGTTATTATTCCAAAATTTATTTTCAATATACTGATGATAAACTTTGATAGCTTCGAATGTTTCCCTCACAGCTGCAAAAAGTTGTCTGGCCGGAAACAAGAAAGGAAACGGACTGTCCCCATGGGGTAATTCAAAGCAATACGCTAAAGACACGTTAGCAACTCCTTTGACCCAATCATCGCTGCCACCAGCACCAGGCCCTAGGGCAAGAGTTGAAGTATTTACAGTATATCTCGAGTTAATAGTTGTCGATCGATGAATAGCATCTGCAGCTAACTCTCCTAAACGTTGCAACTCCTCGTGGTCTTCGGGTAAAGTTGAGGCGTACCCCCAAGGATAGAGCACCATAGAAACGTAGCTGTGGAAGGACAAGTATAGTTTTATGGTTTCTCCATTGGCCAGAAAATAATCTCTGATTGCTCTGCTTTCGGATTCGGAGAAAGCCTCTGGGCCTGCATAAATCTCACTGCAAGGGTTAGAAGAGGCTCCAGCGTACATCCAATAGTGATCGAAGTTTCTGTTTAAGTCAGTACCCATGCAATAATTAGGTTGGTTAGGGTTTGGTCGTCTGGTTTTTCTCCATAGACGATCCTAGAAAATATTTGCTTTAGTAGATGCACTTATGTGGATAATCAAAAATATAATCTGTGTGTAGTGGAAGAAGATTTCAATTATTACTTCTCTTTGTGTGTATTCATATCCGTCAGGATTCAAATTAGGCACGATATCCCAATCAACATTTTGATAAAAAAGCGCATTTTGAGGGTTTTCAACCAATTGTTGAATAATGTATAGAGCTACAGCTGGCGCGATCCATTCTCTACAATGAATACCTGCATCTATAAATATTACAGGTTTGGTTTTTGAAGGGTCTGTGCTGGGACCACTGGACAATCTACGATTTTAATTTTTAAAAATTTTAAATAATTTTTTTTTTGTCAAACCTTAATGCTGTAATATCACGGCCTTCATAGGATTCACCGAGTTTAAGGATGGCGACTATTTCTGGATAGTCTCTGCCCAATCTGTGCAAATACGCCATTTGCTAAAAATGGTCGGAAATTGAAAAATTATTGCCCTGCGATAATATCATACAAACTTACTTCGCTATAATACATGTAACTGTTAAATGTAACTTGTCCTAAACCAGAAGTTCTTGTTAAACGTTGGTCCAATCTTTCTTGTTCTAATACCCTACAAATAATCATCTTTATGAAAAGCCCTTTAAAAGATTATTATTTGTTGACTTACTTTTCTACATTATCAACAAGGACGTCAAATTTAAATTTATTTTTCTCCAACATGTTTTCAAAATAGTTTTGATATTGTTGTTCGATCATGACATCAATAGGTTTTCCACTTTCAATTTGTCCCTCATCCAAAAAATAAAAAATTGAATCTTCCTGAAGGTATTCAATAATTTTATCATGGTTAATATTTTCAGGTTTTAATTTGTAAACTTTGTATCTGGAAGTTTATTTGAAAATTAAAATTATGTATTGATTTAAGTGTAAATTACCTACTCACCCCTCATAACTTTTGGCTTTAATTTCTTGAATAAATAAAATAGATAATAAAATCAGTAGTAATTGCTTCATATTTGGGGGGCTTTGATGAACACCTCGATACTGTATTATTGTAAATAGCTACTTTATTTTAAAACTTTTTTCAATTCAATTACGTCAATTATTTATGAGCAATAAATAATTAGAGAAGTATTTATCTCCGGCTATAGATTGGTAATAAATTTTGTCGAAAATTGATTATTGGATTCGATAGTTATGCCATAATTATTGTCAAAATCGATGTAAATAGGTATCTAGACTAGAGCTTTGTACCAATCCTACAAGCGAATTTTTTTCTGAATCGTATAATTTTGTAGCTCACAAATTACCTACTTATTGGACAAATTCTAGCATAAACACAGCCACCTACCATTCATTACGTCGATTACCAATTTTGCTCAAATCCTAACCAAATAAGATAAAGTTGTCAGACAAACTACATCGAATGTTTAGCTTATAAATACGCTCCAGATGTTGATTTACTCGTTTAAATCCGGATACTAGTTCTCAACCCTAAAACCCTTCGGAACTGACTGTTTGCAGGAATAAACACACCTCTTTTCTTTCCAATAATGCTTTAAGAGGATTTAGGGCCTTAGGGAAAAGTTCTTATGTCACCGGCTTATAGTGTACGGGCTCTTTGGCCTAAAAATGTATTTAATAAAAAAACCTGTAATAAAAAACACATAATAGCCCAGCCGGGACAATCTAGAGAGAGAGTGCGATAGCTTTCAAACTTGATGAAGTTCACAAACTTTTTCGTCTGCTTATTATTTGTCAAAAACAGGTTATATATTGTTTGGTCGTTGGATTTTTCCTGATTTATGATTTCACAAAGATGAACTGGGGCAATTTTTATTGCGTTTGGCGGTTTTCTACAAATGTTTATGACTTGTTGTACAAATTAAATTCGCTCCAAAAGCAATTTTCATAATTGCAAAAGTCCCATCCCAAATCAGCCGGTGTTTTATTTTTCGCCCCAAAAATCCTCCTTTAATTTTCTCGGCCGGTTTGGCTTGGGGGGCCGACTTATCGCGTGCCCGACACTTATTAAAGTGGAATTTTCATGTTTAGCAAATATATTTAGGCAAAAATTAATTGTCGTAGATTTGCATCGTGCCATGGTAACGTCTAACAAAAGGATTAAAAGGCCCATTCCGCTTTTCCTTGCGGTATTTCGAATGCCGATTCCGCAATTGGGAACGAGAATTAAATCTTTTAAAGGGAGGGCCAAAGAGCGTAATAAAATTCACTTCTCTTTGTTGATTTGAAAAGGAGCTTCTTAGAACTTTACAATACGGCTAATAATTGTTCTTATTATATCAGAGACACCTAGAGACATTTTCGACGTATTCTTGGCTCCTCTATTCGGTGGTATTTTTTATTTTTCAAAATTCGGAAAAGTAAATGCAGGGCGTGTATGCACCATTACACGCCCTTTTCCAAAATTGGGGGATAGGGGCTAAAATCCCTCCGGCAGATCGGAGAGGGCTGAAACTTGAAATATCTACTTTTCTGGACCCCTTTCACCTATATTCCGAATTTCATCCCAATCGGCCAAAGAAAATATTTAGGGGCGCCCAGGGGGTTTTGCTTTCCAAATAGGGGCGCCTCGTATTTTTTTCGATAAAACTCGTACTCCAATAGATTCGTACCAAGTTTCAGCTCATAAGACCATCGGTTCGCCCTCAGCGAATTTTTGAAATTTTTTCCATGATAAACTAGATAAAAAAAGCAAGTGTATTCGTACATCATGATATATTCATGTGATGTAAACATACCTATCATGAAAATAAACGGACAGGAAATAATAATCCAACGACTTATTGAAAATACAGGTTTTAATACTACACAACAAAATATTCAAACTGTTTGTTAATGTAAGTATAGCAAAAACAACGAAAACATAAAACACATAAATTTGATATAAAAATAAATAGTTAGGAACTCAATATTTTTCTACGTACCCACTACATACAATACCTAAATCACAAAGAGTGCTCCGCTCCCAGAGAAAATTCACTATGGGGGCTCAAGCCCCCATTGCCTTCATGGTTCCGGCGCCTATGCCGTTACTTTCAAAAGATTTAATTTAGCGTGTTTACCCGAGGCAACAAAATAAAAGAATCTCTTCGCGAATTTTATCCGGACTGACTCCATTAATCTCAACTAATTGATCGCGACTGCTTGATTACTGTAGACTCAAGACTCTAAACTGAACTGATCTGAAGACTGATCCGCCTGATCGTAAACTTCTAAAACCGCTGTTCTTATATTTTTCGTTCCCCCCAAAAATTTCGGGTCATGTCCATTTATTGACCCTTGACAAGCATTGACCGTTCTTCTTTTCTAAGAAATATAGTTATTTTTTTGAAACGGAATACCCATATCATAATTTCCTGGATTATCGGGGTCAACAGATTTGTTATAAGAATGTGAGGACAAACAAATCAAAGGATGCCGAACTCGTGTCGGCCTTAAATAATATCTTTTTAAATGAAATCAGTCATTTAGTCACCAATTTAATTACCTTATCCTTGCTTTCAATATTTTTATGAATTTGATTTATGAGTTCAATGTGATGACACACGCTTGATGACTGGCTATTGAAATTTGAACGTATCTTATAGCTATTTATGTACCAAGGGGATTATGTAGATTATAATGCTCGAAGGCGAAACTAGCCCGAGGGCCTCTGGCCCGAGGGATATATTTCGCCTGAAGGGCATTATAATCTAAAATCCCCGTGGCGCATACAATGCCTTATTTTCTACTCAACACAATGTTCTTTTATCAATTTAGTATCAAACAAAATCAGTAAAATTTATGTGACAGAATATTGTTTTGTATTTTGACATGTACCTGTACCTAGAAACGAAATAAATTAATCTTATATATAAAATTCTCATGTCACAGTTTTAGTTACCTTCGTCCTCCGAAACGGCTTCACCGATTTTTATGAAATTTTATATGTATATTTGGTAGGTCTGATTTTAGGTTTTAAGCTATTTTTGATACCCCTAAGTGATAAGGGTGGTCCACCCCAAATTTTTTAAATTTTTTCTTGCTTCTCACCACTACATAACTCAACTTATTTTTGTTTATTCCATTCAACCGACGTAACAGTATTATCTTATAGCATTTTCGGCTTTACTGCTCCCAGAGCGCTCTCTATTTGGGCGGTGACGGCACAGATCTCTGCGAAAGTGCTCCGAAAGCCAAATGATGTAAAATTTTAATTTTAGGTGATTTCTGATCCAGAGAGACATTAGTTTTCTTCAACCAAGGCCAAATTCACCATCGAAAAAAACTGAATTAAATTCATCTACTAGATACGTTAACACAACATTTAATAGGTATTTAATAATTCATAGGCGTTACGAAGTTCGCCGGGTCAGCTAGTATGTCTATAAACATCTCATAAGGCAAGGCAATGGTGGTCGTGTGGGTTAACGCGCTCGACTACATGGAAAACGTTGATGGTAGACCAGGTTCGAATCCTGGGGCCTTATTCTATAAGGAACGAACCGTTCGATTCGGTAGAATTTTTTCGATTGTGACGTCATTTTCGGTTTGGTAGCGCGAAAACCAAACCAAAAATGACGTCACAATCGAAGAAATTCTACCGAATCGAACGGTTCGTTCTTTACAGAATAAGGCCCCTGGCCAGGGGCTTCGATTGTGTCGTCATTTTCGGCATTTTCGGAATAGCTTCCTCGCTAGCAAACCGAAAATGACGTCACAATCGAAGAAGTTCTACCGAATCGAACGGTTCGTTCTTTACAGAATGAGGCCCCAGACCGAAAATTATTTTCGGTCGGACATTCAATGGCTGTCTAGGGTAAAGTGCAAATTAATAAAACAACAACAACAAAAACATTTCGAGGTATTATAAGTGGGCGTTATAGATCATAACGCCCGCAAAAGCGGGCATTCTGAATCTCAACTTCAGGTTGTTATAGGTATATTAACGTATTTCGTTTCCTAGGTATTATGGATCTATAATAGTTGAGTAGAAAATAAATATAGATATAGCCTAATGACACAATTTATTGAACTATTGGGGCAAATAAAAGAAAAAAACCCACTAAAAGCGAACCTTGTGCGTAGTTGCTTCTGTGATTCACCACAAATTCATAATAGGCATCATTACATAAATGTCAAGTATGAACCCTGGTGAAACGAACCTTACCTCTCTCATAAATCTAGTACAATTTGGATTACGAGTCGCGTGTCGCACTGTACCGTACATGAATTCTGCGCTCCACTCTCTACTTTTGGGTTGGGTTTCACGTTCCAGGGCTAAGATCACGACAAGTAGAATTCTACTAGAATTCTACTTTTATGACGTCAAGTTGCCTAACAACTATCATCATGTACACTTGGCCAATCATAAAACTGGTACGCTTTTCCTATTATGTTGTATTGTGTAAATCGACCTGTTTTATCAACTCAACAATGGCCGCGTTCACCAGATACAAACGTTGGTAAACGGTTTGCGATTGTTCTGCTGAACACTACTAGTTGGGGAGCTGGCGTCAAAAACATGCAAGAGTTTTCTCAAGGCTGATATTTTCAAAATAGGCCGTACTTTAGTGTTGGAAGGCTAGTGTACAGTCAGCACTCACAGTTCCGGGACAGCTGGCCCTGGGACGCGGGCAAAGTTGTAATTTTAAGAAGCATCTAAACTGTTTTCTCAAAGCTCAAAATTTATAGAAAAATTGCACATTATCTGTTTGAAGGTCACAGATAACGTATGTAAATCGTCAGACGTCTAGGTCGCTGCGAAAAGGGTGTCAGACGCCCTCGAAGTTTTTATTTTATGGCATTTTCTTCAAATATATTTGTCAAATACCTGCAAAAATATATTTTGACAGGACACCGAAGAAAATGCTATAAAATGAAAACTTTGAGGGCATCTGACACCCTTTTCGCAGCGACCTAGACGTCTGACAATTTACACACGTTATCTGTGACCATCAAACAGATAATGTGCAAAATTTCTATTAATTTTGAGATTTGAGGAAACAGGTAAATACATCTTAAAATAACAACTTTGCGCGCGTCCCAACGACAGCTGTCCCGGAACTGTAAGTGCTGACTGTACACTAGCCTTTTATGACTAAAGTACGACATATTTTGAAAATATCAGCTTTGAGAAAACTCTTGCATGTTTTCGACGCCACCTCCTGGACTATACGTTGAATTTGTGTTAAAACCAAACATGTTTTGCAAACGGTCGCCATTTTTGAAAGCATAACTTCAGAGTGTTTATAATTTTCAACACTGTGTTTTGTGTGGTGACCTGTCATTCAGAAGGTGACGTTCTATCATTGAAAAATTGAATCGTTCAGCAGAACCAAGAGTTTACCCAACATATTCTGTTGGTATTTGTAAACTGTTTACAATCCGTTTTGGTTCTGGTGAACGTAGCCAATGACGAAAAGACTGAAAAGAGTCAAGTCATTGTCATATTTGAACCAATCATAACATAAAAACATGTTGCATTTACTTCTGTTCAGCTTTGTTGTTCACAAAATCTGTCTGACCTAAGTTTTTCAGAAGAGACTTTTTGTTGTTAAGCCTGGCTCACACTAAGCAAATTTAAAAATATATATTGCCTGTACCAGTTTTATGTTTGACCAAGTGTACTGTACACGATAAATAGGTCGCAGGTGACGTCATGAAAGTAGAATTCTACTCGTCGTGATCCCTGCCCAGGGTCCCGCTACGGTACGGCTAAAGCCAAACAAGAAATAGGCGTTTCGAATATGAGGAAATTTTTGGCGAGAATAGAGAGATTTTGAGCCACATAAATTTTGAAATACGTTATACGCTAAACGATAAACTGAGCAAGCGCAGTCTTTGAAAAATAGCGGATGACATTTAGCCTTTTTTAGTTTTTGAAGCCAAAACTTGTGAAGGACGTTATACGCTAAACGTTAATGAAAATTTGTGGTTAGGATTTTGATTTTGTGTAGCTAACATCAAATTTTATGTTGTCTGTTGTTTATGTTAGAATTGTTAGGTATTCATTTGTATTTCGTTTTGTGTTATTGTGCACTGCACTTCATGGATAACATTGAAAATATAAAAGGACGTCAAAATGCGGAAAAGATGTTAAAACGTTATCGGCTAATAACGTTCCGTTTATTTCCACATAATTAGCGTAGCGGGCCGGTTATTTTTTCACTATTGCGCATGAGCAAAATAACCGATAACGTATAACGTTGATCAAATAGGTGGCTCAAAATCTCTCTAATATTCAAGCATAATCTGATTATGCTGGGTTATGTGTCATACTTCCCTAACTCCCTCTCCATCAAATTCTGGGCCTGCAAGTGACATCACTATCAGCAGAAAATAGCGATGACGTCACCCGCAGACCGCGATCGAATTCTTGCGATTCAGATTTAGGATTTAGGCTATGCTAGTGAGTTAATTTTTTCGTCGATTTTAAATGTAAAAAAGGTGATTTTCGGTCTGTTTTCTCTCACAGAACGAATTAAGTGTTCTTGAGCCTCGACTATCCCAGAATTTGATGGTGGGGGAGTTTTTTATTCTGTGACTTGACGTGTGTCACGTATCGGTGGTTATTCGGTTATTCAGCGGATCATGGTAATCGGTATAGTCGATTTATGACTTAATTATGTAGAAATTCATTTATTTCTATCATTCAGGGCCAGTTTCCCAATAGCGAGTCAACCCCAGGTTGAGGATAACTAAGTAAACATTGCAACTGGACATGTTTACCCTGGGCTGGGATCTCGACGAGTGGAATTCTACGTTCATGACGTCACCCGCAACCTATTTATCGCGTACAGTACAAGTGATGTTGATGGTTGCTAGGCAACCTGACGTCATGAAACTAGAATTCTAGTAGAATTCTACTTTTCGCTGGAGTTGAAACCAATCCGCAGATGACTCGCTATTGAGAAAGCGACCCTAAAACAAGTGTAATATTTACCCCCATTCAGCAGAGCCTACATTTGTATTCAAATTTCAAAATTTGACGCGCTTTCAGCTAGTACACAATGTCGCCAGTCTAATACAATTTTTTCCTACTTTCTGGTACAATTTTTTCTAATGCTGATAGTATCTCTGATCTGGATTTATTGTAATATTTCACCTTGTATATTAATGAATAAAATTTGAACAATAAACTGTTTAAAAAAAAAAAATCTCTGAAGCCTAAATGGTATAATTTTTCTTTTTTCAATGTGAAACCTTGAAAGGGGTTTTCATGTTTTTCCCTATAGCTATTGAAGATAGACATATCAAAGTATGTATCGTTGAAATCAGGTTGAAAGGGACTAACAAATAAGCGCACAATATACAGGGTGTTCCATTCAAAAAAATATAACTTCACACTGCTGAACTTTTTTGGCGCACCCTGTATGCCTGAAATCAACTTACTTAAAAACTTTCAACAATTTATTGAAACTTTTGTATTTGACAATAAATGAAAAAGTTAGAAGGGGGTATGACATAGATCACCCTGTACATACCTACAAATAATGACCAAAAATAATCTTAGTTTGTATTTTATGATAAATAAATAAATGAGGAATATAATAACTGTAAAATATTTGTAAATTTTCTATATTTTAAAAAGATAATTATTCTAAGTACTAATAAAATTGTGCAAAGCTTGTCTATCTATAGTATAGATCCATTTTTTGCATTCATTTTTGAAAGAATTATAGGAGTTGAGTTGTCTAATCGCCAGGCAAATTATTATATAGCTTAGGGCAAAGGTATATGTGTGACATCTTAAATATAAAGTTTTTTCTAGTCTAGGAACCACGTATTTGTTTTTTTTTTACGGGAGTAGATAGTCAAAGCGAGTTCTAGCACAAAAATCCGATCGTGACCTAAGTCTGTCATTTTTGACACCAAGGTGGATGTGTCGGCACCATCTTGTCATCTGTCAAACGTCATGGCTCCATTTGTCGAGAGCGCGGTGAATTCTTGCAGTTGAAATCGACAAGGGTTCGAAATTTCAGTTTCCTGTAATATGGAGTCTCCTATACAGGTCTAGAGACAGGTCTGTCTCTATAGACCTTCGAATATAAAACTACAGGAAGGAGCGTTGTCTATCTGTCACTACAAACAAAAAAGGGACGGAAGCGGCCATATTGAGCCTCCAAGTTTGACTCATCATTTGTTTTGGTGGTTCGCTGTGTCCTCATTCATGTGGATGTTTAATGGATTTTAGCGGTTTTAAGTGATAATAAGCACTGAAATTAGTGCGAAAAGAGTGAGTCATAATATTGACAGTCATATTTAAATAAATATACGCCACTGCCAAACCGGAAACACTAGTCGGCCATATGCAACCTCCACATATTCTGGTCCCGCAGATTCCAGGTTATGCTCCTTCCTGTTGTTTTATATTCAAAGCTATAGACAGATCTGTCTCGAAAAGCTGTTGGAATAAACCACACAGGCTAGTACAATAAGCCTTCTCAGGCTTCAGTGCTGCATGGGGACAATAAGTCAGAGAAGGGGAAAAAAAATAAAATGTTGAATGTAGAATCGGCAAATATATTTAAAGTCCTGGTTCCATAAATATTTTACGCTCACACAATTATTTTCCATATTCACCTAATTTCCCATGGTAAAACGTTAATTACTGACGGAAAAAAAAATATGATGGTCATAGCCAACATAATTGCCGCTATTTCTAGCAAACTAAAGGCTCCTCTGACATAACAAGAACAATTATTAGCCGTATTGTAAGTTCTAAGAAGCCCCTTTTCAAATCAACAAAGAGAAGAGAATTTTATTACGCTCTTTGGCCCTTCCTTTTAAAAGATTTAATTCTCGTTCCCAATTGCGGAATCGGCTTTCGAAATACCGCAAGGAAAAGCGGAATGGGCCTTTTAATCCTTTTGTAAGACGTTACCATGGCACGATGCAAATCTACGACAATTAATTTTTGCCTAAATATATTTGCTAAACATGAAAATTCCACTTTAATAAGTGTCGGGCACGCGATAAGTCGGCCCCCCAAGCCAACCGGCCGAGAAAATTAAAGGAGGATTTTTGGGGCGAAAAATAAAACACCTGCTGATTTAGGATGGCTTTCGCAATTATGAAAATTGCTTTTGGAGCGAATTTAATTTGTACAACACGTCATAAACATTTGTAGAGAACCGCCAAACGCAATAAAAATTGCCCCAGTTCATCATTGTGAAATCATAAATCAGGAACAATCCAACGAGCAAACAATATATAACCTGTTTTTGACAAATAACAAGCGGACGAAAAAGTTTGTGAACTTTATCAAGTTTGAAAGCTATCGAACTCTCTTTCTAGATTGTCCCGGCTGAACAATGGGTCTATTATGTGTTTTTTATTAGGGGTTTTTTTATTAGATACATTTTTAGGCCAAAGAGCCCGTACACTGAGCCGGTGATATAAGAAGTTCTCCCTAAGGCCCTAAATCCTCTTAAAGCATTATTGGAAAGAAAAGAGGTGTGTGTTTATTCTTGCAAACAGTCAGTTCCGAAGGGTTTTAGGGTTGAGAACTAGTATTTAAACGAGAAAATCAACGTCTGGAGCGTATTTATAAGCTAAACATTCTATGTAGTTTGTCTGACAACTTTATCTTATTTGGTTAGGATTTGAGCAAAATTGGGAATCGACTCAATGAATGGTAGGTGGCTGTGTTTATGCTAGAATTTGTCCAATAAGTAGGTAATTTGCGAGTTACAAAATTATACGATTCAGAAACAAATTCGCCTGTAGGATTGGTAATAACCTTATCACATCGTTTTTGACAATACTTATTGCATAACTATTGAATCCAATAATCGATTTTCACAAATATTTATTACCAATTTTCTCATATTATTTATTGCTCATAAATAATTGAAGAGTCCAATTTTTATATTTTGGATGATAGACAAATTGGAAGGGGAAAACCTGTTGACGTTATGATCGAACCACAATATGAAAACTATTTTGAGGAAATGTTGGAGAAATTTAAATTTAAATTTCATGTCGTGGTTGATGACGTGAAAAAGTAAGTCAACTAATATAATAGGTAATTTGTTTCCATAAAGATGATAATTCGTATTAGGGTATTAGAACAAGATGAGGGATTGGACCAACGTTTATCAAGAATTTCTGGTTTAGGACAAGTAACATTTAACAGTTACATATATTATGCCGAAGTAAGTTTTTATGATATTATCGCAGGTCGCAGGGTAATGATTTTTCAATATCCGACCATTTTTAGCAAATGGTATATTTGCATAGATTGGGTAGAGACTACCCAGAAACAGTCACCATTCTTAAACTCGGTGAATCCTATGAAGGCCGTAATATTACCGCAATAAGGTTTGACAAAAAAAAAAATATTTAAAATTTTTAAAAATTAAAATCGTAGATTGTCCAGTGGTCCCAGCACAGACCCTTCAAAAACCAAACCTGTAATATTCATAGATGCAGGTATTCATTGTAGAGAATGGATCGCACCGGCTGTAGCCCTATACATTATTCAACAATTAGTTGAAAACCCTGAAAATGTTGTTCTTTATCAAAATGTTGATTGGGTTATCGTGCCTAATTTGAATCCTGACGGATATGAATACACACAAAGAGAAGTAAGAATTGGAATCTTCTTCCACACTACACTCAAATTATATTTTTGATTATCCACATATAAGTGCATCTACTAAAGCAAATATTTTCTAGGATCGTCTATGGAGAAAAAACAGACGACCAAACCCTAACCCATACAATAATTGCATTGGTACTGACTTAAACAGAAACTTCGATCACTATTGGTTGTACGCTGGAGCCTCTCTTAACCGTTGCAGTGATATTTATGCAGGCCCAGACTCTTTCTCAGAATCCGAAAGCAGAGCAATCAGAGATTATTTTCTGGCCAATGGAGAAACTATAAAACTATACTTGTCCTTCCACAGCTACGTTTCCATGGTGCTCTATCCTTGGGGCTACGCCCCAACTTTACCCGAAGACCACGAGGAGTTGCAACGTTTGGGAGAGTTAGCTGCAGATGCCATTCATCGATCGACAACTATTAACTCTAGATAAGGCGGTTACACACGGACGTTGATGTCTGAAAACATGTACGCACATACATGAACGTGCAAACAAAAACATCAATGTGTATGCAAAATATCGTCGCGTTTTTGAATGTGCAATTTTGTATGCACACTCGGAACACCGTAGCAAGAATAGCAAGACTGCAGTTTTGTGCGAGCGTCTGTACAAAAGCGCCATGCACGTTGTTGTTTGCACGTTGATGTATGCACGTATATGTATTAAGACATCCATGTCCGTGTGTAACCGCCCATACACTGTAAATACTTCATTTCTTGCCCTAGGGCCTGGTGCTGGTGGCAGCGATGATTGGGTCAAAGGAGTTGCTAACGTGTCTTTATCCTATTGTTTTGAATTACCCCATGGAGATAGTGTGTTTCCTTTTTTGTTTCCGGCCAGACAACTTCCTGCAGTTGTAAAGGAAACATTCGAAGCTATCAAAGTTTATCATCAATATATTGAAAATAAGTTTTGGAAGAATAACAATCAATAAATTGTTTGATACTTTAAATGAGAAAGTAAACTCTCGCATTGCTGATTTTTTTTTTTTTAAATAATTTTGTTAGAATTTTCTAAATTCTTTATAAGTTTAAATCGTTTTCCTTATTACAAAAAAACTTAAGAGGACTAGCAACTACTCAGACAGCACAAAGAGATCTTAAAAACGCCCCTAAGACATTCAGACGTCTGCTTACGTCTTCAAGGCGTCTTGGAGTTGTCGTATATTAGGTACATATTATAACCCAACGTCTTTCAGACGTCTTTACTTATTTTCTAACAATCAATTTTTAGGCTGTCTGAAATAATCCTGAGGCTTTAAAATTATTCTGAAGCCTTTCAAAATGCTGCCGGAAAGTGTTCTGGAATGTTCCAAATGGCTTATTGAAGTTCTGAAGTGTTCTAACTTGGCTTGAAGAGTTCTGGAGTATTTTAGAAGTTTTTCAGTAATTTCTTAATTGTTCTGACGGATTTTTAAGTACCTATTTTAGAGCCCTATATTGAGACTTGAAAGTGTTCTAAATTGGTTCAAGAGAGCTCTAAATGGTTTCCAGTTCTAAATTGAATCCTAATTGTTCTGAAATAGCTCTTTTCTAAATTGTTCTAAAATGCTCCTGAAAATTCTGATTTGGATTTGAACCGTTTTGGATGCTCATTAAAGGTTTAAAGTTCTACAGTACTTTAAATTCGCTCTTGAACGACTCCTAAAAGGCGTTTTGTAACTCTGAATCTGAAAGTTCTGGCGCTTTTCAAAATGTTTCTGGAAATTCTAGAATGTTTGAGTGTTTTGAAGGGTCCTAAAATGGGTTTCAAACTTCTGAATTGTTCTGTAATGTTTTTGAAAATTGTAAATCGGTTTTTGAATGTTCTGGAGCATTCTAAAATGGTTTCTGAAGTTCCCAAATTGTTCTGAAGCGCTACAGAATACCTTTAGAAACTCTGAATTGAATTTTAAGTGTTTTGAAGGTGTCCACAAATAACATTTAAAACGATTTTTAGACGTCTGCTTACGAGTTCACGGCATTTTGAAGACTTCTTAAAGACGTTGTATGTTACAATGACGTGTCTTTCAAACGTCTGCCAAAAAACGTTTTTATGAAATTTTTCCAAGATATTATTCCAAAGACGTCTTCAACGAGATGTCTCAAAGATGTCTTTAGATCTCTTTTTAATTTGTACCAAATAATTCTCTTTTAGAAGTGAATTTACGACATCTTAAAAACTTCTTCTAGTCGTCTTTTTTTGGTCTTTAGACGCTGAGACGCAATGCAGACAAAAGACGTCTTAAAGACTTATGTAGCTGTTTTCTCGTGTTCACTTTTTTGAAACTGGTTCAAAACAGGTTATTTATCTAACAAATGCGAAAAGTGATACTTAGCGCAAGCAACTGGGGTAATAACACTTTCCGCATGTGCTAGGGCCTATTTCTCAATAGTTGTATACCTTTCAAAAGTTTGGAACACTAGAGCTACTCGCTCCGGTGTTAGTAGACATCGATTTGAAAAGAACAGATGGGCTGGCTTTTATGCATTATGGTAAGTAACTTTACCGCACACTATGCAGTCTATTTTACCGTACACTATGGGGTAAAGTTACTTATTAAATCTTCTGAAACGTTAAGAGCTGTATTTAAGTCGCTCCTTAGTTTCCAACACGTATTCCATTTGATGAAACCTGTGAAGGTAAATATGACAAAACTGTCCAAAACGTCATATGTCAGCGAGCAACAAAAAAAAACAACATTCCCCTTTGTGGCATCTGTCTTTCATGGCTACATTTTTTTGGCAGATATAGCAATGTGTGCGTATTCCAGTTTTTGGCTATAGTTCATTGACTTGGAGCTTTTGAATTGTGGCAGGTATAATCACATATCTCTGGTATAATCGAGCAAAGAGAATACACACTCCAAAAACCGCGTGTTGCTAAATTCACCAAAATTGTGCACCGCTACGGATGCGGTGATTAAAATTCACTAATGCCAATGCCAAACCGTAACTTGTCAAACCCTGTTCAATTTAACAACACTGCTTGTTCTACCATTCCACCTCGGTGCCAACACCAGCTGAATTTAGCCACACGCGGGAAGTGCTTATCGGCCTCGTTTTTGGTGATCGCCGCAAGTCGTCAGCTGTTTTAACAGCCTACGTCAAGACGAGAAATAACACGCTGTCTACGTCTCAACTGATAATTTGGGGGGGGATTTGTTACACACAGGCCTTATGAGGATAGGCCATCCTGTAGTAGTAGTGTGTATTATCCTTGCTGCTAACCCCCAAAATCCAGAACAAACTTTTAATGGCCGTTTCCACGAACGATTTTAGGGAAGCCTTAACGATAAGTATTCCCTAAACTGACAATTTTCCATGGAGAAATGTCAATTTAAGGAATACTTATCGTTAAGGCTTCCCTAAAATAGTTGGTGAAACGGCCATAAATAACCCAAAAATTGAACACCCGAAAACAGCAAGGATAATACACACTACTGGATTGCTTATCGTCCTCGTTTTTGATAATCGCCGCCATATTGGTGTGTCACCATTTCCAACGTCATAACTAAGTCGTCAGCTATTTGCGCTAGCAGTCGTGATTTAGAATTTAAATTTATGATGAAAACTGTTATTTAATATTGATTAACATAATAGGGCAAAGAGGAAAATGCAAACGAGATTTAAACAAGGGTTGTTTTAGAATGCTAATTATTGTACTAAAACCAAGTATGCATAAGGGCCAAATTATGGACCAACTGGTAAGTGTCTGGTTGTTACCTAGCAGGTACTTTGTATTTTCTACTGCATAGAAAGTACCTGCTAGGTAACAACCAGACGTTTACCAGTCAGTCCATAATTTGGCCCTAAAGCAACAGCCCGCGGAATTAAAACCTGTGGTGCAAACGCCAAACAGCCTATGTCAAGGCGAGAAAGGACATACTGTCTACGTCACAACTGGTGATTTGGCGGACTTTTTTCAAGTCAGTAACACTGCTGCATGCAATGAATGAAAATTAAATTATATATTTAAATTATTTATTAATTTTTCTGTTTTGATTTTTTATCAGACTTTTTAACACTAATTTTCTGTTTTCTGTGAATATTTTCCACAACGTTCTTCTTGGGATTAATTTTCTTTTTTTTGTGAACTGCTTTGTTTTTCGCTTCTTTCATTCTTTTAGCAATTTCTCTAAACTTGGCCTTTTTACCTCCTTTTATCCTGTCATAAATAGGAACAGTAGTAATGTCCTCGCGGGCAGGGGCTTTCTTTGCAATTTTTTTGGCCTCCTTTTTCGATTTCGTTTTTATTGATAGTAGATATTCAGGAACCTCACAGCCGGATTCTTTCAAGATATACGCTATACTGAAAAGGAAATAAATATTTGTGTTAAATATTGCTTTATAGCAAGAGTGATAAAATTATGTGAAGGGAAAACTAAAACCTCAAACAGATTCGTACCTTCTTAAAAGAGGAGAATCTTCCTGAGTGAAAAATGTAACAGCTTGGCCAGTCCTTCCAGCCCTCCCCGCTCTACCAATTCTATGAACATATGATATGGACGATGGAGGAAAATCATAATTAATGACCAAATTCACCCCTTTGAAATCAATACCTCTGGCCATCAATTCAGTACAAATCAACACCCATATTTTGCCTTCTCTGAAACATTTAACGACATTGTCCCTTTGAGTTTGCGTTCTGTCCGCATGTATGGCGTCCACCATAATACCGTCATAGATGAGCTCGTTGAACAATTGCTGAGCACGTTCCTTGCTTTGGACAAAAATAAGTACTGGCGGACTGATTCCTTGACGAATCAAATCACGTAGGGCAATCAATTTACCATGTTCTGAACCGACAAATTGAAGTTTTTGGTCAACAGTATCAGTGGCCGCATTTCTTTGACCAATAGTTACTCTTACAAGTCCAGGCATATTGTGGACACACCATTTGGCAACAACTGGAGTATGTGTAGCACTAAACATTGCTATTTTTTTGTCTTTATTGTCACATGCTTGAAGTATTTGATCTAATTGGTCTCTGAAACTCCTGCTTCCATCTTCAAAAAGTTTGTCAGCTTCATCAATCACTAGCCATTGTATGCTAGATAGCTGAATTGCAGGTGGATCTTGTTTTAGTAAAAAACACAATCTATTGGGAGTTGTTATTAAAATATCAAATTTCTGGTTACTTTTAGGCCCATACTGATTAAGAGCTTTATTAATTTTACTCAGAATGTGAATCCTGAAACCTTTGCCTTCAGATAATCTAACACATTCTCTTTGAGTTTGACTAGCCAATTCCCGGGTTGGACACAAAATCAATGCCCTGAAACCTGAATTCTGAGGACTTTTCAACTGCTGAATAATTGGAACCAAAAACGCGGCAGTTTTACCAGAACCTGTCGGTGCACAAGCTAAAAGCTGTCGGCCTTCCAGCATTATGGGTACCGCTTGTTTTTGAATAGGAGTTGGTTCTTCATAACCACATTTTATTAAATTTTTTATGATGCTCTGGTCGACGCTGAAGTCGTCAAACGATCTGGCTGGATTTGGTATTCTACGACCCACTACAGAAATGCTGTTTTGGTTTCTGTAGCGATTGATCTAAAAACAAAAAAGTTTAATAGTTCCTATAAGGAAATCCCTTTTTAAATGGATTTTCCCATTAAAATACTTAGAGGAATTAGGCTTCCTACCTTTATTAGGTATTTTATTAATTTTACAAAAAAAAAAAGAGATATAAGTATGGATACTAGGTACAAAATAGCTATTTATACAATAAGTTACGAAATGAGCGTCTTTTAGGCACCCGACGTGGAAATTGTCCAACGAGGCAAAGCCGAGTTGGACAACACGTCGAGTGACTAAAAGACATCGTTTCGTAACGTATTGTATACCTACAAGATTTTTTCTACTGGCATTTTTTAATAGAAAAACATAATTTTATTTCATGCGAATAAGTCGATTACGCCCAAAATCTCTGTTACCTGCTTGACACCTGACACTTTTAATGCGATTTTTTTTTTCAAGATTCGGCATCAATAATTAAAATCCTAGAAAGTAAGTAATAACACAAAGTTCTGTTTTGAGTAACCCAAACGTTCAATTCAAAAATTACATTTCTAATTTTGATAATAAATACAAAACAAAATTCAAATCTGTGTTTAGTGTGTTTTTGATTTCTGAATAATGAATGACACTTTCAGGCACTAGTGCTTAAAAATTACTTTTACGCATTCAAAAATCAAAAGTCACTTTTACGCACTGAGTGCTTAAAAGTAACTTTTACGCACTCAGTGCTTAAAAGAATATCATTTTAAAACTAAAATGACAATCGAAAAGTTGCTATTATGAAAGGTCAGTAGAAAATAAAAATTAACTGTTTTCCAAGTGCAGTGAAAATTTTACCTCTTCCTGTTCCAGCAACCTCCTTTTCTTGTCCAATTGATTCTCATCTAATTGTTTACGCTTTTTACCCTTTTTATTTTCCTGATCATCTTTCGTTATGCCATTTAATAATGTTATGAATTCATCTTCCTTCTTTTTAACAACTTTTACAACATCATTGTCTTTGGCTTCCTTTTTAATGTCCGGAAAATTCTCCTAGAAAATTGATAAAACAATAAATAATAAAATCAATAACTTTATATCACTGGGTGAATAGCTGACCTACAAATGTGTACATCGACTGCTAAATTCTGTTTGTAATAGACCTATCTATTTTACCAGACAAAGAGGTAATAATACGAAAACTTTATTAAATAGAAAAAGACGCAGAACGCTTATTGCGCAAGACGAGGCAAAACGTACCAAATTATGTTAGACTTACGTATAGCAATCCGTTCTTATTATTTTTACGGGATAAAAAAGGAAGGAGGAGAACCGCGTGACATGCAACCTATTTGTCAATCAAAAACATAAACAATTGAAAATCGATCACTTGTCAAGCTACGTCGTTGAATATCAAGCATAATTTTATCCTTGTCAGACTACGGGCAATGAACAAGGACAAGGAGATGCCCTGCATGCAGAAGGATTACTCCACACCTGTACTAGTTAGCCAATTAAAATGCATTGCCTCGTGTTGTGCGCGCATACAGGTAAAAATAGATAGGTCTATTGACGTGTCTCGTAGAAATAGAAAAAGAGAGCTCATTTGTAATAAGTACAAGTTAGAAAGTAATAAAAAATGACATGCGCGCGCAACTTGTGGCTGCAGTGTAGCCAGAATGTATTGTTGCAGAACAAATGTAGACAATACAAATCGAACATTATAACATTAAAGAAGTGATATATTGTCAAGTGTTTCACAACGCCTTAAATCAGACAAAAGAAGAGCTTTAAAGTGTTATTATGGCGTTTCCGATTGGTAGATTCAGTGCCCACTGAGTGTATTTGCATCCTTTTAATCGACCTGTAGAAGAAAAAGACAGAAATAGAAAAAATTGCACTAGTTCCGCACTAGATCTACCAATCGGAAACGCCATTTAGTTTGCTCTTTGTCAAATTACACGTTACAAAGAAAGAACGAACGAGTAATTCTGAACTTGTCCCTGAATACGAATATGACGCAATCCCGAAACAAACTCGATTTTCATTGGATGCTCACCTGCAACCCACGAGTTGCGCGCGCACACCAGGTATTACGAGACACATCAATTGTGAGATATGTAGGCTGTTCATTTGTTCTTGCTTTAAGCAGAACTCAGCAGATTGGTGTTCACTTGTCCAATATATTATAGGCTCATATATAGCAGCTCCTAGCAGATCTTTCTAATTTCCGAGCCGGTATAAATGAACAGCGTAATTGTGTAACAAGTATGAGATTTTGTAACGATTGTGACAGATTGTGTAATGATTGGGGGTCTGATTGTGTTGAAGGGTGAATAGCTGACCCAAAATGTGCACACCAACTGCCAAATTCCACAATCTTCAAAAAATTTGCTTAGACTGTGAATGATTGTGTAATGATTGTGATCGAAAATAAAAGGTCAGTTTACACAGAAATCACAAACCAGTCAGAGTGAATTTTCATTGGTTGAAAACAATCAGAAAACTAATGTCAACCCAAGGTTATTCAAGAGAGGTAGGTTGTCTGATAACTGTATGACGTCATCTAAGGTGCCTCATCATATTGCAAATATACATAAGGCACCCCAGATGTGTCATCAAGTTACCCATGACCAGGTAACTTATTAACTCCAGGAACCTTGGTGTCAACCGAGGTTTCAACCTATAAAATTCACTCTGACAACACTTGAAGTGACTAAAATTATTTGTGTAATGTGAGGTGTGACATGTATTGGCGTGTATGAGAGATTGTGTAACGATTATGACAGATTGTGATCAATTATGGTCTGACTGTGTAAAATTGTGAACGATTGTGTAAACATATGTACCGGGTGTCAAGTTATAAAGTACCACCACCTGTAACTTATTTTGGTACCATCAAAAATAAAAAAGTTACTGGAGATAGTACTTTAAAACTTAACGTGGCACTCTGTATAGCTGTAGAGCTATTCACTCCTCGCTTTATAACTAGACACTTTTTTCACCTATTTAATTTATTAGCAATAAATGTATACTTACTTTTTTAGGGGTTTTACTGCTTTTGGAGAAACTAAGGCCTTTAGTTAGCTTCTTAAATATATCATATGCATCCATTGCAAACAATTTTTATAATTTAAAAAACTTAAAAGGATAAATATTAATATATAATACTAAAAATCACACCATCACCCCTTGCACTGCACCATCATACAAAATCCAAACAATCAAACAATGATATTTGGAGGTTAGAAAACATGGAACAAACCACGCTACTTTTTTTGGTCTTTTTGATCCGACCTGTTTATCTCTTGCACCGGAGTAAAACGAGTAGATATCATGGTCGTTCCAACATTACATTTCGGAGCATCCCGGGCATATCTTTTTCCTCTAGAGCAAGTAAACATAAGGTGGGTTCGGCTCACTCACTCCGAATGTCCTATTCGCACTCCAGCCGTTCGGGTATTGCTTTTTGGCGTATTCCTTTCAAGAGTTTCAAACACTAGAGCTACTCGCTTCGATGCTAGTCAACCCCGATTTGAAAGGAACAGATTCGCTTGTTTCCATGCATTTAAATGGTTTGAGTCGGGCTTTAGTACTCAGGTGCAGACACTTTTCGAAAGGACTAAGCGCGTAAAACCCCGGAGCTGTTCCGGAGCTCTTCCTAGGTGTGAAAGGAATACAACTGCTATTGCTTCGACAATTTGACATTTGATACACGCATAAAACGTCAAATTGTTGACGCAATTTCAAAAAAAGAGCGAAATTAGCACAAAAAGATCGAATTTCACGCAAGTTAGAGTGAGGCCATTAGTGGTGACTCCATTAGCGTTCGACTATACGGAGTGGAGTAAACGGAGTTCAAGCTCCACCTCGGAAAGATAATTTTTTAGAGTAAGCATGCGCAGAAGTGAAATGTGTAAGCTGTGAAATTCAAAGGCTGTGAAAGTGTGAAGCTTGTTGTTGAATGTTGTGTTGTCACGTTGTGGTTGTTGTTACAAAACAATAAAAATCGTTTGTGTGGATGCAGGAATTGGTAAAATCATCGAAGGAAATAACTGATCTGATTTTAAAAATTATTAAACATGATGGAAAAATTTTCTTGACATAAGCCGCTTTCCAGCTGGCCATTTTGAGCACGCAATCGAGCTTTTGCGCGCGCAAATGCTTCAAGCACGTGTTCGTGTTCCAGCCGTACTGTGCTTCGAGAGCTGCTTATTTTTGGGTTTCAAACACAGAACACTGTACTGCACCGTGCTTGAAGCACAAAGCTGGAAATCCTGTAAAGTTAAACAGTTCCGATCATTCGTGTAATAATGTTTTACTCTAATCACTCCTAGATCACGTGACAAAAAACTGTTCTTACTCCATTCCAATTCCGTGCTGAATAACCGCACCCAGCTTATATTATTCAAAAGTTCTGAGAAAATGAGTTCGGATGTATCTACTCGGAGCAGATCTAGTAGATTTAAATGAAAAACACTTTTGCTTACCGGCCAGCTGCCCGAGGCTGCTGTCATCTGTCATACATCTACAAATTTAAATACTTTGTTGTTAAAAAACGTTAAAATTCAAATTTCTTTTTATTCAAATCATTTATTTAAATCATCAATAAATTTTAAAATATTCCGTATTCATTATGTCTGCATCGTGCTCGTCGACTCCAACAAACGATGCGAATATTCTGGACCCAATTCCGGCATTTACACCCAAAGACATTTCCAAGTTTATTAAAAATCCAAAATCTTCCTGTAAAAAAGTGAAAAAGTTTCTTAGTGAACCTCACACGCCCAAAGCTAGTATGGAACTTGCTTTGGAATTGAAAAAAGTCATCAACGAACGTAATTTACTCACCTCAAAAACCAGAAAACGTGTCTTTGATTGTCTTGATGAGCTAAAATCGAATAGAGAAGAGGAAAGTAGGAATTTCAAAAGGGAAAAAGCACTACTAGAGATAGTAAATAGTGAAATTAAGTATGTTAAACAGTTGGAGATTATTATTGAGTTTTTTCTCAAACCTGTACAAGAGAAAGAGCTATTAAAACCTGACGACTATGAGGTTCTTTTTGGTAATATAATTACAATTTACAATATAAATAAGGAACTGTTAGAAGAACTAGACAAAGGATTTGATAACGTGGCCAATGCCTTCTCGAAAATAGCACCATTCTTGAAACTTTACTCTGTATATGCTTATGAATTCAGAAACAGTCTCAGAATATTACAAAACTCTAGAAGCTGTAATCCTGCTTTTGCAAAATTTATTGAAAACCAAGAAACTCGGCCAGAGGTTCAAAATAAATTGTCTGCACTTTTAATTACACCTATTCAGAGAGTTCCCAGATATAGGTTGTTGTTGAATCAATTGTATGAACTTACAATGCCTATCGATAAGGACTATGTACTTTTAAAAGGTAAGAAACAATTTTTATGTACTTTCTAGTTTAGGAAATTGATCTGGTCTTGTACTAAAAAATATTATCAAGTTCTCTCTTCAATCTTCTACCAAATATATGATATTCTCTTATTCTATTCAGATTGCATGCTAAAAATTGAACAATCAGCCTCCCATATCAATAATGTTGTTGAAGAACAAGAGAATGCTCAGAGATTATTAGAATTGCAACGTTATTTACGGAGTGGAGAACCAAATATAATCACTCCTGGAAGAAAGTTGAAAAAAGAAGGAATTCTTCATAAAATGTCTACAAAAAAGAATGGGCACAGCGAGAAATTGTATGTAGTATTAATGAATGACATTATCATCTTTAATAAGATGAAAAAGGACGATTTAGAAGTTGGGTCTTTGAAAGTCGATTGTATTTTGCCTTTAAATAAATGCAAAATTGTTGAGGTAAACAAAAATAATTTAGTCTATAGTTTCTAATACATACATCATACATGTTCCTTCAGATTTTGGATAAAGGTTGTTTAAAAGTGAGCTGCCAAGATGAAGAACTTATTTTATATGATGAGCAATTAAGTGAAACAGTTGCCTGGATTGATTGCATTCGCCAATCTATAGAAAACTATTTGGAAGACAGGAAAACTTTGAGAAAAGAAAGTTCAAATAGACGAGCCGTTAAAAGGAAAGATGTAAATGAGTACCATGAAATTGGACTTAGCCCTGGACAACCTTTGAAGAAGAGAAAAGTTGTGGTAAGAAATTTTCATCAATAATAAATTTACTTCTGGTAGTTCAAAAAATAAGAAACAAGTAGTCTAAGCCAGAAACACTTATTCAATACAGTAAGCTATTTATTTCTAGGGTAATCAGAACACAGACTCATTGCTAACCCCAAGGATGGGATATGGTATACAAGCGCGTAGATCCATTCATTCAGCTTGGAATTCTACTCCAATCAAATTGGAAAGCAATCCAGAAACTAAGCATCTCAATGTCACTGGATTTCCCTTAATAGACACTAGTGATTTTCCAAATTCAAGTGAATGGAAAATTGAATCAGGAACTAATCGAGATGACACACTTAAACCTTTAAGTAATAATGTAAATGTGGAGTTAACTAAGAGAAAAGACATTTTTGTTTTTGGAAGAAAGCATGAGGAACAAAATGTCAGTAAAATGGGCAGCTTTTTTAAGACATTTGGATCAAAATTCAAGGGAATTCTAGGATTCAAAGGCAGCTAAACATGAGTTTTTTAAAACTTATTTATTTATTTTGTGTTTTTTTACTAATTAACCATAGTTTTAAGACCTAAGTAACGTATTTTATCCATAAACTCTCTAACTCTATTCTCGTCAACTTCATTACTCCATAATCCTCCTTTTTTGAAATGACTCCCAACAATTAAAGCATCAGCTTTGATATAATCCTCGAGATTTTCCTTTGTTACACCAGATCCAATGAAAATGGGCAAATTTGTTGTCTCCTTCAATTGATTTAGTTCATGTAAATGTGCTGGAACTCCTGTTGAGGTTCCAGTAAGTACCAAACCATCAGCCAAAAAATATTCAGCAGCTTTTGCTGTTTCACTTAGAGAAACATCACTAGTGATTGCGTGCGAACTATGCTTTTTTTTAATGTCGGCAAAAATTAATACATCATTGGCATCAATATATTTTCTGTACCTCAATAGTTCTCCTGCATTAGCATCTGTAAATCCTTCATCTCCTATATGGCTGAAAACAAAGCCTTCTGCTCTTATAAAATCTAGAGCACATGCTTTTGCTATAGCTAGGGCTTCTTTATTACCACAAGATAAAACTTGTATGCCACAAGGTACAGATTTTTGAGTTATTTTTTGGATCTCTGTGCAAATACGAGTCATTGTAGCAGTAATTTCTGGTCCAAATTTTTGTGATTGGATATAGGGAACATCATGCATATTTTCTATTAACAGTGCATCCTAAAAATAGTTATTATTGGGGAATTGAGAAATAAATTGAAAGCTTTACCAAGTCATTTTTCAAATAAATTTCTGTTTCTCTAAGAGCTTCTGTTACAATTTGTTCAATGTTACCTCCAAAAAGGGGTGTTCCTACAAAAATAATTACATATTGGAAAGCTCAATTTTGGTTTTGGGTTGAAATTTCAAATAAATGTTTAATAAAAGACAAATACAAAACCGTTTTCCAAACATAGGTACTCCTTTTATAGAAAGAAGATTAAAATAAAATTCTGAAACCCGTAACTAATACTCTTGAAGCGCTCTTTGATAGTTCTACTTGAAATGCCAAGTTTTTCAATATATTCATGAAAGTTTTAAGTTTGTTCTAAAGTGTCATGTCATGTAACGATTTTCGAAATATTCTGAAAGTTTCCAGTTCTAAAATGTTTCCAAAAGTGTTCTAGAGTGTTCCTATACTCCTGGAAATTTTAATTTGGATCTGAGCCTAAAATTTAAAGTATCTCAAGTTCTCTTGAATGTTCCTGAAAGTTCGGATTGATTCTGGTCTGTTTTAGAATGTTTCTGCAATGTTCGGTAACGTTTTACAATGTAATAATGAAAATTTCGAATGATCATTAGCAATTCTTAGGTTGATATTAATCAAAATTTCTTTTTCCACAGCGTCCAGTTGGCTGAAGAAAAATTATCCAAGAGCCACAGATAATCAAAATTTGAACTATTACCGGCTCTTGGATTCTCTGGAAAACTTTCCTAAAGCCAATCAAGAGCGGTTATAGTCAAAATTTGAACTTTTATCAACTCTGGATTTGCTAGAGAATTTTTCTAAGGATATTTAAAGCTCAAGAGCCGATAATAATCAAAATTTCGAATGATCATTAGCAGCTCTCAAGTGGATACTATTCACAATTTTTTTTTCCGCAGCTTCTAATTGGTTCGAGAAAAATTATCCAATGGATCAAGAGCCACAGATAATCAAAATTTGAACTATTACTGGCTCTTGATTCTCTGCAAAACTTTCCTGGGGCCAATCAAGAGCCGGTAATAGTCAAAATTTGAACTTTTATCAACTCTGGATTTGCTAGTGAATTTTTTTAAGGATGTTTAAAGCTCAAGAGCCGATAATAATCAAAATTTCGAATGATCATTAGCAGCTCTCAAGTGGATATTAATCAAAATTTCTTCTCCTGGAAAACGTTCCTAGAGCCAATCAAGAGCCAGTAATAGTAAAAATTTAATTTTTTTTTATAAATTCCCTAAAGAATTGTTCTAAGGGAGTCAAGACTCAAGAGCCAATAATAATCAAAATTTCGATTAGGTACTCATTACTAAAATGTTACCAAAAGTTCAGAAATGTTCTGTTCTGTTCTAGAATGTTTCTGACATTCTAAATTGGTTTTAAATGTTGTGTAACGTATTACAATGTTTCCAAAGATTCCAATTTGTCTCAAACAAGGGAGGATCAAAAATTGAATTAAAAGTCTTCTGAAGCTTATCAAAGTTTTAAATTGCTCTGGAGCGTCTCAAAATGCTTGAAAATGTTCCAAATTGGCACGAGCGCATTCCAAAACTTTTCAAGGTTTGTAATTGGTTCCCTAATGATTTTGAAGCGCTGGGATGTTCCAGAAGTTATCAGAAATCTTTCAAATATTCAGTGGCGGCTCGTCAGAGGAGGCAAAAAAATTGAAAATTCAATCTCAGGTTTTTATTCCTGATTCCTAATTAAAATAATAATTTACAAATTACACTTTCCAAATTTCGATATTCCAATGTAATTTAGAAAAATCTGACAACATTATTTCAATCAATCCCGCGCCTCCACGACATAAATCTGTGAATCTGGGATTCTCAGTAATACGAGCCCGAAGAACCGGAGGTATACGCGAGCCCGAAGGGCCGGAGTTATACGCGAGCCCGAAGGGCCAGAGTTATACGCGAGCCCGAAGGGCCGGAGTTATAAGCGAGCCCAAAGGGCCGGAGTATACGCGGGCCCGAAGAACCGGAGGTATACGCGAGCCCGAAGGGCCGGAGTTATACGCGAGTCCGAAGGGCCGGAGTCATACGCGAGCCCGAAGGGCCGGAGTTATAAGCGAGCCCAAAGGGCCGGAGTATACGCGGGCCCGAAGAACCGGAGGTATACGCGAGCCCGAAGGGCCGGAGTTATACGCGAGTCCGAAGGGCCGGAGTCATACGCGAGCCCGAAGGGCCGGAGTTATAAGCAAGCCCGAAGGGCCGGAGTTATACGCGGGCCCGAAGAACCGGAGGTATACGCGAGCCCGAAGGGCCGGAGTTATACGCGAGCCCGAAGGGCTAGAGTTATTTTAATCACAATTGTAGTTTATAAAAGAAAAATGTACCTTTTTAATGAAAATTTATAGTTTTGTTCGAAATGGGCCTTGTCCTGTGAAAATCGAAGGGTAATTGGGTATTTGAATGTAATACTTGTCAAAAAAAGAATTAGCAATCTTACAACTTTTTCTTTTGATCTTTGAGTTGATATTTATTTTAATTAAGGCGTATGCCGTTTGGCTTAACTAACGCACCAGCTATGTGGCAGCGGCTGGTCGATCGCGTTATTGGTGTCGAGATGGAATCTTCAGTTTTTGTCTATACCATAACTCGATTAATATTTGATAAAACTTAATGTAAAATTAATGATTTTCAATCAAAATTTAAGATAAAATAAGATTCAGTCGTGTACATCAAGGTATAAGGCCTCAAAGTTCCAAATTCTTCTTACATTTACTTTTGATTCAAACCCAGATAATTATTATAGTGCAATAAATTGTGGGTACCCGACACAAGGCCACTTTTTCGCTTATAGCTCCGCTATTTCTTAACCGATCGTTTGGAGATGCCAGGCTATTTTTATATCTTTGAAATATTATCCGTCAAAGTTGAAATTCTTCGTATTTTGTTAAAATTTTCCAGGTCGATTTTCTCGAAAACGGTAACCCGTAGGCATGGAGGTGAGTATAATCCTATTTAGCATTCGGTAATACGTTCGACAACGGTTCGGTTTTTGAAATGTAACACCCGTGGTTGCATGGACGTGCGCTTTATCGGGTGTTACTTACCCTCGTTATTCAGCCTATTACCTATCTTGTAAATAATTATTTTAGGGCATTGAAATATCAAAACATGAGTATATAAGTGCAAAATATAATTAATATTGTTATATTAATAATTATACTGTGCGTTCGTAATTTCCATATCCTACAAATAAAAAATTTCCCCATATGTAGCGAACATTATGGGGTGGGGGACACTGTATATGGATAATCCTCTGGCATAAAAACACTATTCATTTTTTAACTAATATAGAAAGTATACTATGCAAATGCACGTCTTCCAGAAATTTTTTTGTCTGAACAAAATTCGGACACCGACGCTACAGCAGCAAGCAGTGTAACAGGCAATGTTGTCAACTTGCCGAAATTATTCAGAGGCCTCTTAATTTCTACTTGGTGTATAAAAACACAGAGTTGTGAGTTTCTTAACTCATAAAATAAGTAAATAAATAACTAAAGTATTTTTAGTTTTATTTTCATCTAGTCTAGATGAATCAACCAGCGAATTAATAAAATACAGAAAGTTTGAAACATTAAAAACTAATATTACATCTACACCATTTCAACCTCAATTTCGGAAAAAGTAACTTTTATTTAGGAAAATGTAGTCATTTTCGGAAAAAGTCAAATCAATTTCAGAAAAAGTAAAGTTAATTTCGGAAAAAGTAAATTCAAATTCGGAAAAAGTAAGTTCAAATTCGGAAAAAGTGAATTCAAATTCGGAAAAAATACATTCAATTACGGAGAAAGTACTGTTATTTTTTATAGACTAATTTGAATTGATTCAGTCATTTACATATCTACTTAGAAAAGCAAAAAAATTTGTCCATATTTCTCAAAGAGACTCGATTTTTAAATAATAAAAGAAAGAGAAAAATTACCAAGTCTACAGATTGTTTATTATTTTCTTCTCTTAATAGTGACATGTGTTTCCCTCATATGATCATCATCAGACCTACAAAATAATACAGAACCAATATATGTTGAACCTAATTAAAGTACACTGATTGGAATCGAGCCCCGTCTGGGTACGGGTTCGACTGGAGGTTTATAGTCACTGTTAAATTTACTTTTTATCAATTCGAATTATTCTGAAAAATAACGTTACTTTCTCTGTAATTGAATGTAGTTTTTCCGAATTTGAATTTACTTTTTCCGAATTTGAATTTACTTTTTCCGAATTTGAATTTACTTTCTCCGAATTTGAATTTACTTTTTCTGGAATTGATTTTACTTTTTCCGAAAATGACTTTACATTTTCCTAAATAAAAGTTACTTTTTCCGAAATTGAGGTTGAAATGGTGTATACTATCTAATAAAGGCATTATTTTAAACATTTTGTGAATGCAAATATGTCCAGGGTAAGTAACACCTGATAAAGAACCTCTCCGTTGCGATATCGGGTGTTACATTCAAATTTGCGAACGTGAGCCAAATGGGTGTTACTTACCTCCATGCGACCCGTAGCCGGATACTTCTCATAGGCTTTTTTCTAGTACTCGAGGAGATCTATCAGTTTTGTACTTGAAGTTTTTTTCCCAAACTTCTCGTTTTGGAGTTAGGACGCTTTGAAAATAAAAAAAAATAAATCGAAGGCTACCCCCTTTGAATTTTTTTGTCGAAAAAATTAAAATTTTGAATTTCAAAAAAAAACAATTCTACCGAATACCTAGAGGAACAAAAAATACGACGAAAAGTTAATTTGACCCTCCTCGCTACGGCCTACAGCACATCTTAAGGCCGAATAAATATAAAAAAGGAAATTTCGATTTTGATCAGAAAAAAAATGTGGGTACCTGACATGAGGCTTTATAATTTTGTTAAAATTTGCCAGGTCGATTTTCTCAAAAACGGTAACCCGTAGCGGGATACTTCTCATAGGCTTTTTTGTAGTACTCGAGGAGACCTATAAGTTTTGTATTTGAAGTTTTTCTCCCAAGCTTTTCCTTTTGGAGTTAGGACGCTTTGAAAATTTAAAAAAAAAATCGAAGGCTACCCTTTGAATTTTTTTGTCGAAAAAATTCAAATTTTGAATTTCAAAAAAAAAAAAATATTCTATCGGATAGAGGAGCAAAAAATACGACGAAAAGTTAATTTGACCCTCTCCGCTACGGCGCATCTTAAGGTTGGAAAAAAATGGATCCTTGCTTTTTTTATCTCTGTTTTATGCATTAAGAGTTCCATGTTACTTTTCTAGTCGAAAGTTGTAGAATTATAGTTGATTGATAATTTTTCGCATCAGGTGCATTGTAAATTATTGTGCAATTGTGCATCTTGTTACAGAAAGTACATAATTATTATCGTAATTAATCATAATTATCAATTTGTGCCTTCCTTTGTATTTTTTATTTTTTATTTTTCGTCAAAATTGATTCTGAAAATATATACTTTTACTTTACATGAAGAAAAGGAACATTTTCTCGAATATTCATGGTTTTTATTGAATTTGAGATAAATTATTGAGGGCATGGGCACCCCAAAACAAATTTTGCCTGCTGCGCAAAATTCATTATTTTTTAGCCTCCTTTCTTGAAATAGTCACGAGCCGCCACTGCAAATATTCTTAAGCGCTCTTTGATACTTCTGCAGTTATCTATCTGAAAATGTTAATCAAAAATACAAATAATTATCCCCCAAAAACATCAAATATTTAAACCAACAATTTGCCTTGATAATCTTGAATATAATATGGGTTCATTAAAATCAGGTATGAAAAAAATGTGCGCGATATACGTAACCAACTGATAAAATATTCACCTGGTAGGGGTTTCACATGAACCATTCCAATTATGGAACATTTTTTAGTGAACAATTTCCTAAAATTCAACATATTTTAGGTTAATAATCGATTTCTTTTCCGGATTTGAATCAATTACTTATTGTTTATCAACTACAAAATGACTGTATATTTTATTTGATTTGATAAGAAAAGGTTGCTGGGACAAAGTTATCAAAAATAAAATATTTATGCATACTTTCGCCTTTATATCAAGAAAAGTTGAAACCTTCATAAATTGTTTGACAATTGACAGTGTCACTCCAACAATTTTATTATTATTATTATTGTGAATTTATTAATTAGTTTTTGTGAATTAGTCATCTATAGAGATAATCAAAAAGTAGAAAACATGATTGACCCAGCAAGATTGAGACAATGGCTAATCAAGGTAAAACACAGTTAATAATTTAGGTTTTCAACATTTCAATAATAAATCATTGCAGTATCAAAACCCAGAAGCTACTTACAGAGATATCACGAATCTAGTGAATCAGTATCAAGGTTTACAGCCTCAACAAGACAGCTACAGTAAGTGATAATAAAACCAATAAATTTCCCTAAAAACTTCAAATTATTTTTACAGCTTTTGTTGATGGCACAACCAAAGAACTACTAAACCTAAACGGCACAATCCCAGTGACCTACAAAGGCTCAACCTACAACATACCAATTTGCCTTTGGCTCATCGATACACACCCAAATAACGCACCAATTTGCTATGTCAAGCCAACTCCTGACATGTCTGTAAAAGTTTCCATGTTCGTAGATCAAAATGGAAAGATTTACTTGCCATATTTACACGACTGGGTTCCCGGTGCTTCAGATTTGTTCGGCCTGATCCAAGTTATGATTGTAACATTTGGAGAACAGCCACCAGTTTTTGCTAAGCCAAAAGATAGTGCTTTGCCTTATCCAGGGAATTCGTTTATGAATAAATCCCAAGGATTTGGAGGCCCGCCTTATCCTAGTGGAAATACACCTTATCCACCTTCTACTGGATTTGCAGGGGGTTATCCACCTTATCCTCCAACTGGTAGTAATGTTTTTTCCAATTTTCCTCCCTATCCACCTACAGTGTCTTATCCTCCTTATCCACCTACTAGCAGTTTTGGATCACCTACACCACCAATTAATAGTGGGACAATTAAAGTAAGTTAATTATTTTGTTGATTAATTTACTTATTCATTGTAATGTAGGATGAACATATTCGTGAATCCCTTTTGACTGCCATAGAAGAAAAACTGTTGAGGAGGATGAAAGAGCAATTTCAACAAAATCAAGCCGAATTGGAGACCCTTAAAAAAACTCAAGAAGAATTGAGGCAGGGCAAAAATAAGTTGGATAATATGTTAGAGAAACTTGAAAAGGAACAGGTTGCTGTGGAGTAAGAATTTTTGGTTAAATACTTATACATATTTTTCAGAATGATTTAAATAAAAATGTAACAGTTCTAAAAGACAAGGAACAAGAATTGAATACAGCCATAGAAAAAATTGGTAATCAAGAGTCCATCGATGTAGATGATGCAGTAACTACTACAGCTCCTTTATACAAACAGTAAGTTCTCAATAAAACAGAATCTATTTTATTTTTGACTGATTGAAAATTTAGATTGTTAAATGCATTTGCTGAAGAAGCCGCCCAGGAAGATGCCATCTACTATATGGGAGAAGCACTTAGATGTGGTGTTATTGATTTGGATGTATTCTTGAGGCAAGTGAGAGCTTTGTCCAGAAAGCAATTTATGTTACGAGCTTTAATGATGAAATGCAGACAGAAGGCTGGTTTAGTTGTTTAAGAGTTGACGTTTTGTCTTGTTGAAAATTAACTAAAAATAAGAAATATTTATCAGAGCTTATAAAATAAAACAAATATTTAAGGATATTAAAATGTATTAGAAATTACTTTAAGTCAATGTATTCTTTATTCATTTTTTAATATACAAGCTTGAATTTAATGGAAATAGAAATGTGGTTTTGAGGTATCAAATTTATGTCTTTTTTTACATAAGTACTTATTGTTAAAAATCAACTAAAATCATTTGATATAATAGGTAGGTATGTATTTGAAAGTCTTTGTTCAATCAGAGCTGCTATCACTAGATGTAGATGGATGTCTTCTTTTTCTAGGATTCTTCTCAAATTTTTTCTTGTCATCACTACTATCAGAATCTTCATCACTAGAAGGTTCATGCCTTCTCTTGTACTTATTCGAAACTTTTGGCGAACTATGTTTCTTTTTCTTCTTCTTATGCTTCTTGAGTTTCTCTTTGAGTTCTTCTTCGCGGAGTTTAGTGAGCGGAGTAACGTAATCCATATCAGATTCGCTGCTTGTGCTGCTCACGTCCAAAACGATTTCTTTGTTGGGATCCACTTTCAGGAAGTTTCTACATTGGAAGGTCAAGTGGCCAGCGTAGCCGCATTTCTTGCATGCTGCTCGGGTCGTTTCTTTAGCTGGCGGTAGAAGACGCGAGGCGTATTCGTTGTTCATGATTGTTTGAAACTGTAAAAATTCAAGAATAATACCACAAAAATATTAAACTTTATAACAACAAAGCCAAGTCCAAAACAAACAAAGTACAGTTATTTTTGTGGTTTCTGTCCGACAAATGACTTTCGACAGATGAGACTTGTGTCGGTGTCGTAACAGAGCTGAGTCGTTTTCCAGGGACGTACTTTAAGCACTCCTGAGCTGCTCTAGAGCGCCCCGGACTGTTTATAGGCATTCCAGGGCCGAGATTCTAAAATCACGATTCGACACACGACTCGACAACGATACCGGCCTTGTCGTGTCGAAAGGTATAATTCCAATGAGATTTCTAACCTAGAATCGTCGGAAAAATCGTCTCGTTGTCGAATCGTGATTTTAGAATCCCCGACCAGTGCATTAGAGAACAGTGAACTGTTCGATTTTCGTCTCCCCTGCGCTCTCAAGCACCAACAATTTCATGGGAGCATCTGACCGTGCGTTTGGTATTTTGATCTGAGTTCTCCGAGCTTGAATTTACCGTTCGTTTATTTAAAAAGTGTACTCGGTGCAGGCTCATTCGTGTTCTTTTATTAAAATTTCTGGCACTCTGATACACACTCTGCTCTTTGAGCAAAATACCGAACGCAAGGATAAACACGACGCTCAAAGTAGGGTGCATTCCAGTGACACAACAGTTGTTTGGAGCACCCGGAGTGTGAAGCTACGCGTGTGGAGCACCTTAAAATTCGTCACTGGAAAGTGCAGTTGAATAGTTCGTCACAGTTTTTTTTTTACGGACCGGAACGAAACTCATATTTCATGAAAATGTTGTAGGACAGGCAAAACCGAAACCTATATAAATTAATCGGTTCTTACCGGTATTTTTCGGTTTCAAGATTTTATAAATTAGGCTGTTTGCTGTTTGGTTGTATCGTAATAAATTTAACACTCCAAGATTTAAGCATAACTCCGTAAACATTGCGTTTACCCTGAAGTTAAGGGTTAAACTTCAATGAATATTGGCTTGATTGGTTTAACTTAAATTAACTTGGGTTTGTAAATCAGAAATAAGAGATAATCTTTTAAAACTTATGCTAATCCTATAAGATACATGACCCTTCGAACACTGGGGTCCTTATAGGGAGCCACACGTCAATACTGCTTGGGGGACTGTAGATTAGTTTATCGTCACCGTTATGCCTTGTCCAGAGGGGCGTTCCCAACGAGAGGTAATTACACTGGACAACGATAAGGTTGAAGATACCCAGAGGGGCGTTCCCAACGAGAGGTACTTGCACTGGGGAAACTTAATTCCAGAGGGGCTTTTCCAACGAGAGGTACTTGCACTGGTTTAAGTCTGCCTTTGCTGCGGCTTGCAGCGCAATTTATATCAATTTATTGCTGAAATGCAATAAACATTCGATCGAATCGGCAATTAAATTAATAAGGTTGAATACCGGGGCCAAGCAGCTAGTTGACAATAGTAAAGTACTATTTCATGACTATGTACTGTTTGTTCATGTGTTGATGACTATGTCACGAGGGTTTATACTTTTGCCTCCCTTTTTTAACAAATAAAAATTGACTGAAACAAATTAATGACGTCAAAATCGTTCGTCGGTTTTTAAGCCAGAAGTCATTCAATACAATACGAACGCAATTGAATTTATATGATTCAATCTACGACAAACCTTTTTTTCCCAAGTTATGACTATTGATGAAGAAAACCTTCGTGAAATGAACCGTAAAGTCTGTTTTTTCTTAAGATAAAAGTCAAAACGATATTAGGTCTGTTCACTCTGACTGGTTTGTGATTTCTGCAGAAACCACTGGCAGAAACAGACCTCTTTTCTGTTGGCAATACAATGTAAAATTGTCTTGCATTCAAATTTTTTTATGTAGAAAAGGCTTGTGTTTTCCAAGGATGATACATACTACTGCAGGATGGCCTATCCTCATAAGGCCTGTGTGTAACAAGCCCCTGTCACCACCACGTTGAAATACCAGTTGTGACATAGGAAGCATGTTATTTCTCGCCATAACGTAGGCTATTTAAACAGCTGAAAGAAGGCTGACAACTTAGTTATGACGTCGGCAATGGTGGCAAACCAATAGAGCAATCCAAACAAAATGGCGGCCAATGCCTAAAATTGGCACCATAGATTGAATTCAAACAACTGACATTTTTCATCAAAAACCTGTTTTTTGTGTATTTTGTGGTGTTTTAGGATGATTTTCTAGTGCTTGGAAGGATAATTGTCATATTTTATTATGGAGAGTTTTTAGTTTAAGACATTATTAGTGAAATACCCGGATATGTTTGCAAAAGTTATGATTTCTTTGTGATGTGACAAACCTTTACCTACTAAACAATTAGGTAGGGTCTATCCTATATAGGATTTGTTTCCTGTTTAGTTTTTTCTTAACAAAATCCTGAATCCTGATATGTGGGTACTTATATTTTATATTTTATTTGTCTGCTATTCAAGGTATCGAGACAAGTTGATGTGGAGTAGGATAGTAATGAATGGCTTCGATCCATACACCGTTTATGTAGAGAGACTTCTTAGTTTTTTAATATGGATTTCGTAAAATTTTTCTGTTTTACTACAATCCATGAAGCCCTAACAAAATACAGACAAATCGTTTTTCTCCGTCAAAAACATATTTTGTCTCTGTAGGGTAGGAACGGCATGAAACGAGACGTTCTCCCGATTAAAACGGCTTCCATAACTAAGTACAATACATAACGTATGCATTTTCCAAAAAATCAACACTTTACAGACTTTATATACAAATCAAGAATCGCAATAAAACGGCATTTTTTTAAAATAAAAAGGCATTGACTTCCATTTTGCATTTTGTTTTGACAAACGAAGCCGATAAGCACCAAGGAGAATACACACTCTAAGAGTGCTTATCGGCCTCGTTTGGTATTCGCCGCCATATTGGTGTGCAACCATTGCCGACGTCAAGAAGGTTTAAACAGCCTACGTCAAGGCGAAAAATAACATGCTGTCTACGTCACGACTGGTTGTTTCGCTTAGGGGGGGTAGGGAGGGATTTGTTACACACAACACAAGCCTTATGAGGATAGGCCATCCTGTAGTAGTAGTAGTGTTTATTACAGTGGCTAAATAAACCTTTACATACAGTGGCGACAATAGAGGTCCCGCCGCCATCTTGTTCCCTACCTCTTGTTACTTTTAAATATTAATATATAGGATTTAAATGGACATCTATCATAAAAAATTGAAATCGACGTATTTGATGACCATTATTATGTCCATCAAATACGTTAATTGCTTTCCATGATTTATGATGGATGTTCACCTAAATCCCATATATTCATATTTAAAAGTAACAAGGGGTTGGGAACAAGATGGCGGTGTTTTCAATGTAAATATATGGGATTTTAGAACCAATCAAAAATGAGACAGCAATTGTCGCCACTGTGGGTTATAGAGTCACTGTAGTGTTTATCATCCTTGGATAAGCACTCCGTAGGCCCAGTTGTACAATCTCGATTCAAAACAAAGTTCAACTGAATTCGACTGGTACTTGAGCTTTCCAATGACATCTTTTCCATTTGAAATACATTGCTGTCAGGTATTAATAAAATTCTATCAAGTTTGACAGCAATAGTTCTTTTCACGTGGCTCCGGTTTAACTAACCGGGTTACAAAACGGTTAGAGAAATGACATACCGTTTTCTAACCCGGTTACAAATGGCCGTTTCCACCAACTATTTTAGGGGAGCCCTAACGATAAGTATTCCTTAAACTGACATTTCTCCATGTAAAAATGTCATTTTAGGGAATACTTATGTTAAGGCTTCCCTAAAATAGTTGGTGGAAACGGCCAAAAGTAACGTGATGGATACCTACCACTCGAATTTGAGCGGTATGTTGCGGTTTGTTAAACCGGAGCCACGTGAAAAGGGTTAATGCATTTCAAAAGGCGGTTACACACGGACGTGGATGTCTGAAAACATGTACGCACATACATTACAGTGACTCTATAACCCACAGTGGCGACAATTGCTGTCTTATTTTTGATTGGTTCAAAAATCCCATATATTTATATTGAAAACACCGCCATCTTGTTCCCAACCCCTTGTTACTTTTAAATATGAATATATGGGATTTAGGTGAACATCCATCAAAATCATGGAAAACAACGTATTTGATGGACCTAATAATGGTCATCAAATACGTCGATTTCAATTTTTTATGATAGATGTCCATTTAAATCCTATATATTAATATTTAAAAGTAACAAGAGGTTGGGAACAAGATGGCGGCGGGACCTCTATTGTCGCCACTGTATGTAAAGGTTTATTTAGCCACTGTAACATACATGAACGCGCAAACAAAAACATCAATGTGTGTGCAAAATATCGTCGCGTTTTTGAATGTGCAATTTTGTATGCACGCTCGGAATACTGTAGCAAGAATAGCAAGACTGCAGTTTTGTGCGAGCGTCTGTACAAAAGCGCCATGCACGTTGTTGTCTGCACGTTGATGTATGCACGTATATGTATTAAGTCATCCAAGTCCGTGTGTAACCGCCTAAATGGGAAAGTTCAATTACCAGTCGAGTTCAGCTGAACTCTGTTTTGACCGATTGTACAACAGGGCCTTATAGTGTGTATTTTCCTTGTGTGTTTCCAACATAAGCCGCTTTCTAGCTGACGCTTTTGAGCACGCAATCGTGCTTTTGCGCGCGCAAATGCTTCAAGCGCGAGTTCGTGTTCTAGCCGTAGGTACTGCACTTCGAGAGCTGCTAACTTTTGCGTTTCAAACACAGAACACTGTGCTGCACGGTGCTTGAAGCACACAGCTGCAAAGCGGCTATAATTATTAAATTTTTGACTTGGGGAATTATCTTTAAAAAAAAACAGACTTTAGTTAGCTAATTCCTTGTTTCGTGATTTACTCTTCTATAGATCTTCTTTGAGTAGATGTAGCAGATTCAAATGGACACCCATGGACAATAAATGGCATGTAATATGAGCCGCTTTCCAGTATGCACATTGGGGCGCTCTGGCGCGCTCTAGAGCACCTCGGGGGCGCCACGCACTAGATTTGTACCGTTCCAGTATCATGGCGTGAGACGCCTGGCTTAGTGTCAAATATGTGAAATTTTAAAAATAATTATCTGTTTGTTTGTGCAGTTTGTTTTTTTATTTATCAAAAATGAAAGAGAATCAAAACTATATATTTTAAAATGTTCAATCTTGAGATATAACAAGAAATAAACTGATAAATAGCCACCCAAGGATGTGACAGCTGATAGGTTGACACGTACGTACAGCTCGGGGGCTCAACGCCCCGAGTAGCTCCGGGCGTCACACTCCCATACTGGAAAGCGGCTATGACTAGAGGGCGCTTCTGTACTTGGAGCTTCTAAAATGGTGGCGCGTAAATAACCAAGTGTAATTCTATCTTAAGTTCGGTATTTTGCTCGAAGAGCAGAGCGTGCTGAGCGGAGCCGTAATCACGTGACCAGCGAGCGAACAGAGCAGTTGCCCGAAATTTGAATAAACGAACGCGAATGAGCCTGCACCGAGTACACTTTTTGAATAAACGAACGGTAAATTCAAGCTCGGAGAGCTCAGATCAAAATACCGATCGCGGGGGATTTCAGCTTTCGAAACCGCATGTCAAATTAAACTTAGCGTGCGTTCACCAACTCTGCCACTAGGCGAATTTCACTCCTGTCATTCTTGTAAGTTTTTCACCACAACTGACTAGCCGCTTTTCAGCTGACCATTTTGAGCACGCAATCGAGCTTTTGCGCGCGCAAATGCTTCAAGCGCGTATTCGTGTTCCAACCGTACTGCATTTCGAGAGTTGCTAACTTTTGCGTTCCAAACACAGAACACTGTACTGCACCGTGCTTGAAGCGCAAACACATGTCAGCTGGAAAGCGGCTCTTATATGACGGTTCCGAAATAATTGCACTGAGTACTAGTTCACGAAGTAGCTCTGATACAGCCGAACAAACGACCAATTCGCACCGGGTCAGTGTAAATCGAGTCGATCACGTACTTTAACGTTGCTCTTGCTTTACTCCTACCAGTCGAAATCGTAATTCTGTTCGAGTTTGCATTAAGTTTGTTTGTTTGTGTTGCACTAACTTGAACTCAGCGCAAAATATTTCAGGTTTGTGACGTCACTCATTCACTAACGCTAGTCAGTTCATTGCCATTAACACAAACGAACGCCCCAAATCAGGAAGTGCTGCTTCGAATAACACAAATAAACCTATTGAGTGTAGCTTTATTAGTGCAGCCAGTCGAAACCGCTGTAGTAAATTTGCAGCTCCATTCCAGTGTCCGGAATCCAATTTTTGAACGTACCTTCTTTGTGTCAATTGATTGTCAAATAACAAGTTAAACGTCAAAGTGTCAAAGGTCATGTCAAGTTCTTCTCTTTTTGGTCATTAAAAAATCTATACGAAATTTTCCAACACAAAAATCGCCCCATAAAGTCACAAAATGTCCTCTCTAAACGATATTTATTCGGAAAACAGTTCTTACAGCACACCAAGCCATTTACCAGCAGGTGAGATTCAACGTTCATTGGATTCAACCACTAATCTTGCCCAATTCCTAACCATACTTTTTATATAATATTTTTAAGGCCAATTCAAAACTTTACCATCACCCTACTTAAACTTCGATCCTGGCTACTTGCCTCAGACACAGCCCGAATTCATATTTTTGGATGGGGGCAGTAAACAAAGAGGCCGCTTCGAACTGGCATTCGGACAAATTGGAGGATCATGTATGATTGGGGCTGGTTTGGGAGGTGCTTCCGGGTTTTATAACGGCCTCAGAGCTACTACTTTGGCTGGACAGACTGGGAAATTACGACGAACACAGTAAGTTGAAATATACCTTAAAGACACAGTGGGTCAAAGGACAGGTATCCTAAGAGGGGGTCTACAGATTCTATAAACAACTTTATCTCCCAGAGTTGCTTGAAAAGGGGCTGTCTACTATAATCTTGACTCCAATTGCTCTTTCATCTCCAATACGATAATATATTATTACAATGTATTGTTTTTCTTATAGATTACTAAACCATATAATGAAAAAAGGTAGTGCCACAGCAAACACATTTGGCAGCGTAGCAGTAATTTATTCAGCTTTTGGAGTGATTTTGTCATGGGCCAGAGGCACAGACGACGATCTCAATACAATTACAGCAGCCACAGCTACAGGTCTCTTGTACAAATCTACAGGTGACTATTTGAATCCTAAAAATCTATAACCAAAGTAACAATTTTTGTTTATAGCTGGTCTGAAAAGATGTGGTATGGGCGGAGCCATTGGCCTAGGAGCTTCACTTATAATAGCGATATGGAATAACAGAGACAAAGTTACAAATCTAGGACATTATAATCCAGCGTAAGATGTAAATTTTTAATTTGTGAGATCTTATAACACAATAGGTTAAAATCATTTTTTACAAAATTAATTGTTAACGCCTGAAAAGCAAAAACTCATCTGTGTGAAGCTAATTGTTATTTTGTGGCAAGCAGAGGAGGGAATGTCTGATTGCATTGTTATTATTTTGAAGTGGTGCCCTAACTTTTATTGATTTGTGCTGTGATTCTGTAAAATAGATAAATTCTTTCAACTATTTTGTCGTTTTCTTTTGTGTGACATTTTGATTTCAGGCACAAATTCTGAAAATATTTGGTATTGGTCTTATGAAATTATTTTTGATTTTTTCTAGCCCTAATTTGTTTTTTCTTTTTTATTTTAACAGGCGAAGGTAAAAAATCGTCAGAGATAGATGAAAATGCCAGAGAAACCCTGAAAAAAACCTTCCAAAATTGTAAATATTTATATTAGGTATTTAATTATTGTAAATTTTAAAATAAATGATTTTTTTTTCTTGAAATTTAAAGTTTTCTTGGGTAAATAATGCACCCTGCTATGTATAACAATATTTAATTTATTTTGCACTAAGCTGGCAGATTGTGTATCACCTTATACATCCTTGGCAAAATAGTAGAAACTGCCCATATTTACAAAATTAATTGAATAACTAACTAAAACTAGACTACAAATTACGAAAGAAAAACAATTAATTATTGTTCAGTTTAGGTTACATATTTGTTTGCTCTCGTTGAATTCTTAAACTATAGGCTTTTGATACTAAGTTCCAGGAGTCCATATACCTATCCATACACATTGCAACGCATTTCTAAAAAAAAAAGAAATATATACACATCAATGGAAATTGCTAAATCTGGGAGTTAAAACGTTTACCTGCTCTGAACTATCCAGTGAAGTTCCAGGCTTGGATATACACTTCTTAAAACATTTCTCAGTCATTTTCTACAAAAACAAATCAAGATAATATGGAAAAAAATCTCTGAAGGTTTTTATTGAGTCCAAAACTTACAGTGAGCAATTCCTGTGCATTAGCCACCGCTATTTGTTGCTTTACTTGGTCCATTAGCTCGTCCTTTTGGGCACCACTTAAGCCTGAAACCCCATCCATGGTGGTTGATTTTAATTGATATCTACAATTTTTTATTTAAAAATCGTGTTGATTGGAAAATTCGGCCTGTTTTATAATTTTGAGGTTAGATGTTAGTGGAATCCTGTCCAAAAAGTCAAAGATTCTGTCAAATTCGGGGCATGTACAGTTTCCAATTTTGGTTGGAATGCTACAAGGATTATAGACACTACTAGTACTACAGAATAGCTTATCCTCATAAGGCCGGTGTACTTCAAATTTCGAGCCCCCACTATCCACCATGCCAAAGCACGAGTGATGACGTAGGCAGCGTGTCGTTTCCAATGGTCGTTTCTCGCTTTGACGTAGCGTGTTTGCACCATAGAGCTGCTTTCCAGTGACGAATTTTAAGGTTCTCCACACCGAGGCTGTGCCACACCCGTAGCTTCACACTCTGGGGCTCCAAACAACTGTTGTATCACTGAAACGCAGTTATGCGAAACTCTCATGCACTGGAACGCCTATAAACTGTCCGTAGCGCTCCAGAGCAGCTCAGGAGTGCTCAAAGTGCATCACTAGAAAACGACTCAGGTTATGATTCCGCGGGCTTTTGCTTTGTGAATACTTGGTTTTACTGCTTTACTACATTAATTAACATTCTAAAACAACTCTTTTTTAGATCTCGTTTGCCAAGCAATCCATCAAGGTGGGTGACTTCATATAAGTAGACCTCACCCACTATCAGCTGGAGTGGATTAAGAAACGGAGTGTGAAGGTAGAATAGTTGTTTGTCAGAGTGTTTTGACGTCATTAGTTCGTTAAGCACTCGAGTCGTTCATAGTGCATCCCTTTTTCCCCTGATGCACAAAATTTGCGGGGGTGCAAGAAGCCCTTTCAGGTTATATCAATATCAAAGAATAATGATTATGCCCGTAATTACAGAAGCTCTGCAAAACCAAAATACAATTGCAGGATCTGCAAGTTCGACTTTTCGTATAACAGAAACAGAATGCATTTGCAAGTCGCCTGCAAATTTGCGCGTGGTGAAACGGTCCCGTAAAGTCCTTGCAATCACTTTGACAGCTTTGACATTTAAAACTGGTAAATCAGTAGCGCCTAAACACTTTTTTTCGATAAATATAATATGACGGAATTGCAGATTTTTTCTGTAATTTGCTCGTTCCTGCAAATAGAGCACATATGAGTGTCGGCCATATTTGCAGAACTGCAAATTTGCAGATGCAAACATACTGTAATTGGGCCTTCAAGCATCTGGTAATTTATGAACGGTTTAGAGTTACTCTAGGGTCACTCTCACACCCAGAGTGCTATTCTAAACGCAACCCTTTGATAGTGGTGACGTCACTCGCAGACCATCTGCCGACTCGAGAATTGGGTGAACGTACGCCTTGATAAAGATGAGTAATCCTGTTGGTATACGATTCTTGATTTTTATTTATACAATTTTTTTGGGTATCTTTTTGCTCGAAAGATTCAAAGGAGTAGGTTTATAAGAATTTAAAAAATCACTCCAATGGTGGCCGCAGAATTTGGATTAGCACTACACTATTTTAGGCTCTGTTCAAGAAGCTTTTGCACTTATTGAGCCCCTCAAGGCACTCACTGTGTTCTATGCCCAAAGAGCTCAAAAATAGACAATTCAAGAGCCTAGAATAAAAAAAAACATGAAGTCCTCTTATCTAGGTACATTTTTTTCTCGATTTTTTTTACATTTCTTCTATAGTTAATTCCCAAGTTTCTCCATGTCAATTTTTGTCTATTCCCGGCTCTTGAATTTACGCTTTCTTCTAAAATAGAGAAAATTTAAAAGCTGGAAATAGGAACAAAATACTTTGTGTAACAATTTTGAAGTGAAACTTCTAGGCGGCAGTCTGATATTTGGTCGACAATGAACACTGATTTGAAAAACGCTTCACAATCAAATTTCGTTACTCGAGAGAGAAGAAAGATATAACGTAAAAGAGACCGACAAAGATAGCTATTGATTGACTGAAACCAAGGATTATAAGCGCAAATAACATTGCCTATTATTGACAAGCGCCGATACCCTTGTGACGTCACTACAGATGCACGTCTTCTTTTTGTTATACTATACTATTATCATTGTGTTTTGTGATTATTTTCGTTATTTATACATTTGTGTCCTGTGTTTTTTAAAAATAAGATCTGTGGACCGTCATTATGTAAGGGGGTGTGACCTTGAAAAACGACTTAAGCTACCTAAATCAAGGAAAAAAATCTAAGATCTCTGGTGAAAACCACAGTACTATATTCAAAATAGTCTCCGAGAAAATTCCTTGTGAAGATAAATTATGCAAGAACTTGTGACATCACAACCGCCGAAATCGCAGTCTTCTATTCGTTCCGTCGTCAGCGAACCGTTGGAAAGTTCTTACACGTGTTAATACTGTGCCTGATAATCCAATGAGGCTTATGATGACGTATCATTTTCTGTTATTTTAACAGCAACGTTAAGTTGTCTGTCACTGTTTATTCTATACGTCAAAATAAAGAGAAGTATAGATGTTGAGCTATAACTAAGCTGTTAAAATAACAGAAGAGGATACATCATAGGCCTGATTGTGACGTCACATACACCTAGTTGTAAATTTAAACCGCCCTAACTCGATTACGGACCATCGCAGCAAGATGCGGTTTGAATATTTATTCTTAGATTTTTTTGCACTAAAACTATCATTTTTGGGTCACACTCCCTTTATAATAATTTAAATACACTTCGCATCAAAATTAACGCACCACTAAAATTTGGCACAATTTCAAATTTAATTTTCTCGGAAACTGCTGAATCGATTTGGACATATTTTTTTTTTAATTGTAGCTTAAATCTTCAGGAATGACTCTGTAGAACAACTTTTCATTTGAATCGAAGTTTTAGGCATATACAGGGTGTTTTAAAAGAAACCAGTTTGATGCCTAATTTTTGTCACATCCTGTGGGACTTTCCATCTGCACCAATAGATGTCTATCTAAATCAAAACATAGCCCCATCTTTTCTGAGCATTTTGTTTTTTTATTCACGTTTCTAGCTCTGTTATTTAATGAAATATGGAATTTGAAGTTAAAAGCGTTTATTTGAGATTATTCAAGAAAAAGTTTCGGAAGTTAACAAAACAAAAACAAAATTATTGAAAAAATAATGTGGAAAAAAGAAGAAAGAAGAAGAAGAGTTATAACCGTCAGGTAAGTAAATCTAAGTAGGCCATGGAAAACAAAGGCGCGATTGTGTCATGGAAACAGAGACTACTGTAGTCTTTATCTGTCAGTGATTTTTGAATTTATTCTGTAATTTCTCTGCATTTGGTGTTATCATTGCAAAATATGGAGCGTCAAACAAGAAATTTAACTCGAGATGAATGTGTGATGGCGACTACATTGATCCAGGAAGGAATGGGCCACCGAGCTGCAGGTAGAAGATTGGGTGTTTCTCATTCGACAATATTGCGCATATTTCGCCGTTTTGAAGAAACCAATGACCACAACAGGCGCCGTGGACAAGGAAGAACTCGGGGAACAGCGGCTATCCATGGCCGATTTTTGCAACTGAATGCGTTGAGGCAACGTTTTGTGACCTCAAGACAACTAAGGGTACAATTAAATACTGCTCACAATATCAACGTTAGTGTATCAACTGTAAGGAGACGTCTGGCAGAAAAAAATTTAAGGTTCAGAATTCCAGCAAGAGGACCAAGGTTAAATGCAGACCATATACGAGCAAGACTTCAATTTGCCAGGGAACATGTAAACTGGAATGCTGAAGATTGGGAGCGAGTTCTGTTTACAGATGAGACAAGGTTTTGTCTTTACAGCAACGACCGACGAGTAAGGGTTATTCGACGACCAAATGAACGTTACTGGCAGTGTAATATTCGCCAAACCGAGTTATTGAATGGAGGGTCTGTGATGTTTTGGGGCGGAATCTCTTTAACTGCTCGTACTGACATCGTGTCTTTGCATGGAGGACCTTTAAATAGTGCAAGGTACATCACGGAAATTTTGTCAGAGCATGTGGTCCCTTTCGCTGGGTATATTGGGGATAACTTTTTACTAATGCAAGATAACGCCAGACCACACACTGCGAGAATAGTGCGAGATTATTTGAATGAGGTGGATATTGAGACTCTGGACTGGCCTTCACGCAGTCCAGATCTCAATCCTATAGAACATTTATGGGATCAAATTGGTAGGCAGCTTAGAGATCATCAACCCCTACCTGTGTCTTTGAATGATGTAGAAAACTTTGTTCGAGAAATTTGGATTAATATCGATCAAGAACAAATAAGACGTCTGGTTCAAGGTATGGGTCGTCGATGTCAAGCGGTAATAGAGAGTAGGGGAAGAAACACCCGATATTGAATGTTTTTTTTTCCACATTATTTTTTCAATAATTTTATTTTTGTTTTGTTAACTTCCGAAACTTTTTCTTGAATAATCTCAAATAAACGCTTTTAACTTCAAACTCCATATTTCATTAAATAACAGAGCTAGAAACGTGAATAAAAAAACAAAATGCTCAGAAAAGATGGGGCTATGTTTTGATTTAGATAGACATCTATTGGTGCAGATGGAAAGTCCCACAGGATGTGACAAAAATTAGGCATCAAACTGGTTTCTTTTAAAACACCCTGTATATGCCTAAAACTTCGATTCAAATGAAAAGTTGTTTTACAGAGTCATTCCTGAAGATTTAAGCTACAATTAAAAAAAAAATATGTCCAAATCGATTCAGCAGTTTCCGAGAAAATTAAATTTGAAATTGTGCCAAATTTTAGTGGTGCGTTAATTTTGATGCGAAGTGTATTATCAAAATAGTATATTATATACCTAGGTAGAGGAGTTGGTCATTATATACCGAGCGCTTTTATATTTCTCGGTGCTTCGCGCCTTGGTTTATGAAAACGCTCGGTAACAGGTTGCTACAGGTTGAAATTGAAATTAAACCAATAGAAACCTGGTACGATGATATGACAATATCCATGCGTCATGACGTCATTTTCATTATTGACCCAAGTTTTTTTTCATTATTTTCATTACTAACCTAGGAAGAGATATTCAATTTTTTCCTAGAAAAATAGTTTGAATAATGACTATGTCTCAGGTAACTAGTACAAAAATGATATTAGAGGCGGAGAAAAACAGTCATTGATTGCCACAAATCAAGGATTATAAGCGCAAAGATGAGGATTTCCTATTATTGTAAAGCGCCTATACCCTCGTGAGTCACTACAGATGCGCGCCTCCCTTTTATTATACTATTATAATGGTGTTTTGTGATTATTTTCGTTATTTATACATTTGTGTCCTGTGCTTTTTGAAGTGAAACTTCTTAGGCGGCGGTCTGATTTGGATGAGAATGGAGAATGATTTGAAAGACGCGTCACGTGGCAAATTTCGTTACACGAGAAGAAAATTATAACGTAGAGGCACGGAAAATGACAATCACAGCCGACAAATGATTGACACAAACCAAGTATTATAAGCAAATAGGTTTGCCAATTATCGTCAAGCGTCAAGATCCTTGTGTCGTCACTACAGATGCGCATTGCGCGTCTCCATTCTGTGTGTTCCTTTGTTTTCACCCTGACTCATACGCTAAGTTTAAAAGTTGTATATGAGGGGGCAATAGTTTTTAAGAAGTTTCACTTCTACAGCGCTGCACATGATTTTTTTTTTCTCTAGTTTCTCTTGAATTTCTATCTTTTATTTCTCAATTTTTGTCTATTCCCGGCTTTTGAATTTGTCGAAATCTATATCTATATCTAGATATATCTATACAGGGTATTTCACGAACATCGAAACAGGGCCGGTATCCTCGTTTACGAAAGCGCTCACCGCTTTTTAGTCGCTCGGCATTCCTTATGTGAATTTACATTAAAAGTGCTGAGCGACTGAAAAGCGGTGAGAGTTTTCGAGAACGAGAATACCGGCCCAGAGGTGCTTTGGGGTATTTTGAGGTGAATTAAAAAAAAAAAAAAAACGCTCGGACATGTTAATTTTGTATTCAAAAGGGAAACTTTTTGACCCCATCGTTATTTCGCTAGGGTGCACTCCCTGGGTGGGGTGACTTTCACCCCTCTTTTTTAGATAGGGAAGATGGGTCGAGTGGCACCTTGTTCTAAAGGTATTTTGATTCTCGTCATAACTGTGCGTACTTTTTTTTGAAAATCGAATGATTATTAGTTCTCAAGATATTTTACTGCTACATAGGCTAAATAAGAAACCATCTTTTCTGGCCCTGTTACTCTCAAATTAACACTTTCCTGACTTTCCTTTCGGACACGTCAATTTTAATTTTTTCGGAAGCACACACGTGTCCGAGAGGAAAGTCAGGAAAGTGTTGATTTGAGAAAAATAGTGCCAGGAAGATTGTTTCCCATTTAGCCCATGGCAAATTTGACAGTGAATATCTTGAGAACTAATCATTCGATATTCAAAAAAAGTATACAGTTGTGACGAGAATAAAAATACCTTTAAAACAAGGTAGCACTCTTTCCTATCTAAAAAAGAGGGGTTTTTAAATCGACCCCAAAACGCCTCTGTTTCGATGTTCGTGAAACACACTGTATATCTTCTTACATAGGTACCAATTTTTCTTGAGTTTCTGATTTCTGCTCTATACTCCTCAATTTTTCCAGTTCAATTTTTGTCTAATTCCCGGCTCTCGAATTTTTGGAAATACCAAAAAAGTCAAGAGCCTGGAATAGAAAAAATATGAATTTTATTATCAATTAAAACATCGACATTTGTGTTTAACCAACTGCTTTTGCGTGAGGGAAAAGTATCACTTTGCGCACTTGTTAGGAAAAAAGCTATTTTTAATCCAAGAATATTTGTAACTTTCCTTAGTCATTTTGCTGATATGCATATCAATTATTTAAGCAAGGTGGTGAATACGCTTATGGTCACAAAAAACGGAACTATTTGCGGTAACATTAAATAAAACTATTAGAAGATTGAACATTTTTTTGTTGCTAGTCACAGTATAACTAGCGTGTCGTTTTAAAAAAATTTCAAATATTTTCCTCAAACATGAAGTTTGTTTTGGGAGGTGTAGTTGTTCTTGGTGTGGTAACATTAACAATAATAGCTCAACAGGTAAAGCAAACTTAATTCATAAAAAAACGGTTACAATTTTCGATTTTCCTAAATTGTATCCAAAAAAGGAGAAATCAAACAATTCTACATGCCATCATCAGGTTTACAAGAGCTAAAAATTTTCTCGTATTTTCCATCAAGCTCTTATAAGCCTGATGATGGTGTGTAGAATTGTTTAATTCCGAAACTAGTTGCTTAAAAATTAAAGAGGATTATGAGAATCCACAGACAATTTTGTCCTAAATTACTTAATTCTTTACAGACTATCGATCCAGCATCTCCCTATCCTTATCTAGTGGGAATTTGCGCTACCAACACCTCCTTTAAATGTCACGGAATTTTAGTCTCCAAAAATAAAGTACTAACTGCTGGACATTGTTTAGAAGGGTAAGACTTCCAAAACCAAATCAACGTTACTTCAAAAAAAAAAATTAATTTAGATTGAAAGAAGTCCGAGTCTACCTCGCAGACCCTGGGATGAACAATTCCTGCACCTACAATTCCAACGGTCACACGGTTAACTCCACTTTCATCAAGCTCCACGAAAAATATGAAAACTTGGAAAACGGAGCAATTATGAATGATGTTGCCATGATTAAACTTTCACAGCCTGTTAATTTAACAAACTTTAAAGTTGGCAATCTAACTACAGCTCCATTGAAAACTTACTACAATAAAAATATTACTCTACATAATTCTGCTTCTAAAAATATTAAAGTAGAAGTAGGAGTAGATGCAAAATGTAAGGATCTTTACAAAAACGTATTTGTTGAAAAGGAACAAGGTTGCTTTATATCTCCATCTCATCAAGAAGAGGCGTTTGACGGAAACGGGTTTCCTTTGCAATTAAATGGGACTGTTTTTGGTTATACTACTATAGATCCTTTGAAGAAGGTTTATTGCGGGTTGTTCGTAGATATTTTTGCACATTATAAGTGGATTCATGATGAGATTAACGGCGGACATATGACTTTGGGTTGTTGTTTTATAGTGTTATTTGGCCAAATTTTACTTTGGGTTGTATTGTAGTAATATGATAGTAGGTACCTACTTAGGTACTTATATTGTGATTTTTTTGGGTATGATTTTAGTGGTTTTTTCCTAAAAAAATCAACTAACTGACCCTGAAATTATCTAAATGAAACCTTAATTAATGCAAATGTTTTGACATGTATATGTAAATATACCTAGGTACTTTGTTGATAATAATTACCTAATAATTGATAATCTGGTAAAACATGGAAATAAATGAGCTACTTAATTAAACTAGGTACAATATGTATTTTCTTACTATAAAAAAAACCAATTTATATAAAAAAATTATGCTAGCCAACTCTCTCCACAAGCTGAAGTCGAAAATAACATACCTACATATTTGTTTTCGGAGGACTATTATTCTTGTGTGAAGTCGACAAAACACTAGTAGAGTAATTGCAATGAAGATGTATAAACATCATACATATTCATTACAATAGGTACATGCCCTAGAGCTAGATGGAGTCAAATTGGGGTGGTATAAAATTCACTCATTTATTTTATATTGGGTTAGTGGCATATATACCTAACCGCTGGCTGACATTTTTATTATCAAGTTGAAATAGAAGACAATGTAAAAAAGAAGGATTTCCTTTATTCCACATTTGTATATTATTTGCATTTATTGTCTTGTTTAATGTTTTATTATTTATTTATTTATTTATTTATTCAAAACTTTACAAACACCAGGTTGGTCATTACATGTACACTTACAAACTAGGTAGGTAGGTACTTAAAACTAGATTTCAGCAAAAAACTGTCTTTATAGGCACTAGGCCTTCTGTTCCAAACAAACAAGATCAGAAGACATGAGCCAGATAACTAAACAGACCCCTCACTGTTATGTAATGATTAATATGATTACCTGTCTTGAGGCAATTTATAAGAAGTTTTAGTGGACTATTGAACATGTCAATAGAAATTCATTACAAATATGTAGCATGTTATTTATAGGAGATATACTTCTTCTCCCATGTGCAAATCAATGTGAGACCCCAAATTCAGAAACTTGGCAAGATGTTAAAATGGCGAGCGGTGACTTTAGTTTCTGAGTGGAGACACAGTTTAAAGTGGGTCCTATTTGCGGCTGGAGAGAGTAAAACACAGAAATATTGTGGTTAATTAGAATAAAGTTTATTTTATGCACTTCAGGGATTAAAAGTACCCTTTTAATCCCTGTTTTAAGGGAGTAAAGCGGGTCTTTTAATCCCCGGGATTAAATTTCACTTTATTTTCCAAGGGATTAAATTTTTACTTTATTTCCCGGGGATTAAAAGTACCCTTTTATTCCCTGTTTTATTTAATCCGCGGGAAATAAAGTAAATTGCATAAAATAGTGTATACACCTCAGGACTAAAGTGTTTTTTAATCCCTCGACAAATTATATATATATATATAAACTTTTTGTCTCGGGATTAAAAGTACCACTTTAGTCCCTAGGTGTATAATGTACTATTATTAAAATAAATAAAAGGTGTCGGTAATAAATAATCTTACAATAAAATTGTTAGATTTCTAATAAGCGTCAATTAACTGTTAAGGAAAATTTATATGATTCCAAGTAAATATTTTTATTTACAGTTTGACTCGATTCACACTCTTGCCTTCACAATTTCTGGCTGAACATAAAAAAACTCTACTTACATTTAACAATAATATATTTACTGCTGGCCACACCTAATTACATGGAAATCTTATTGGTCGAAGGAATTTACTTTAATTATGAACACTTAATAAAAAACTCGAATATTTTCGCGCTGTTATTTCACGTCGTGCTTCTTCTCTCGGTTAATTCGACAACTCTTTCACGCCGTAGTTCTGACTTTCTAGACACAGGTCTCTCGATTCTCGATTACTACTTGTTTCTTGATTACTCAACCGACACTGGTCCTTCACGCCGTAGTTCTGCCGGTTTACTCGCTCTTTCTCGAACACTCTTTTCTCGATCACTGGTTTTCTCGAACACTGATTTTCTCCCGCCAAAGTTGCTTTTTTATATCATTAGTCTCTCCATTGTCTTGAATTTCTTTATTGCTTCTGACCTCGATTTTTCGTGGTTGAATCATTCGATCAATTAGTGTATTTGGTCTCCTTTTAATTAATTATCAAGGGCGTTGCGTTGGTTTGTTAAGTGGGTATCATCATATAGGCTCGTGCATGATTTATTGATCCTTTTAGAAATTTTTCGGCTCCTTTGGAATGTTAATTGTTGAAAGCACTTAAAAAAAAAAGGTCCATGAACTTTTGCTCTATCACATTCCAATGTTTTAGTCAATGGGTATAGAGTATCGGCTTTCAATAGTTTCTGGATATCGATGTTCAGATAATTTTTAATTGAAGTTTCTGGTTGTGCTGTCTAAGTGATGATCTCTCCTGGGATGATTATTTGGTAAGTACATACTTGTTATTCTTGATTAAAATTTATGTAGTCACTCATCAAATACGTCCTTATTTAGAATTCGCAGATACATTTTTGGTACTTTAAATTTGATAAATTCCATGAGATTGAACTCTCTGTATTTTAAAATTAAATTATTTAAAACAGAATAAATAAATATAACAGCCTGTGCTCTCCTTCTACTCTCCAATGTTTGGAATCCACAGCCTGCAAGCATTGACCTGTAAGATACCAAAAAAGGATAAACAGTATTTTGTTTTACATACAACAATCTTAAGAACCTTTTCTGGACCTTTTCAATTAGGTCGCTGCCTAAAAACTTCACAGATGCCCACACGTTGGTAGCATATTCAAAGTACAAGACAATTATATAACTTCACGATTATGGCGATCTCAAAACTTTTTCCATTGCGTATAACAAAACCTAATGCTTTAAATGCCCTATTTACGCAACATTGATAATGGTTGTTAAATTTCAAGTTTCCCTGAAACCTAACTCCCAAGTCTGTTGTTTCGAATGTTGCCAGAACAGAGTTACTGATATATGATAATCAGCTGATACATTGATGATTTTAGTGTAAGATATAGTAAAACATTTTTCAATATTGATAGTAACTTTGTTGTCAAGACACCAATCTGTCACAGCATCCAAATCAGTCTGTAACAAAATGGTGTCGTTGTGATCTGAGACTGACTTAAAAATCTTGAGATCTTCCGCATACAACAAAGCCGAAGGGTATTTAACCACCTCAGTAAGTGAGTTGATAAATATAATAGAGAAGAGAGGCCCCAGGCTACTTCTCTTAGAAATACCAAAAAATAGTAATTTATTCAATAATAATCCATGGTTTACCTTATCAAATGCTTTAGATAGGTCAGTGTACACAGTGTCCAGCTGTTCACCATGAATTGAAAGAGACTATGGAACAACTTCAGCTATTAGATTTAAATTACAAATTCTAATAAGTGAAATATGTAAGAAAATCAAAGTATTCGAACAAATTCATTTAAAACATTGAAACTGATGGAAAAACGTTTTTTAAAATAATAAAGCAATATTATTGAACTGGAATCATTGCTATTTTAGAGAAGACCTAAATATTTTTTTTATTTTTTATTTATTTATTTATACTCTCACATATACACAATAAATTGAAATTACATATATAAGAGTGCTTACTGGTACTAAACTATACTAAAAATTAAAACTAGAGACAAAAAACACAAGATAAAATAAAATAAACAATAAAATACAAATTAGGGAGTTACAGGCTTTTCAACATTTGAACAAATTAACATAAATATTATAAATATTATGCAAGAATCAACTAGGATTTGACTAGGAGTTGAAGCACTGCTTAATTAACTTAGCAGTGATATCAAAAAAATCTATATCACATTTTTCAGTCACTGAGTTGCATTCTTTCAGCATATTAACTAGTGGTGAGCAACTTTGTGGGTTACAATGAAAAGTTACACAGTTTGTTATTCTTAGTTTAATCTTAGGAACTTTAAATGTTATTCTATTAATTAAGGAACAATCTCTATATCTCATGTTATTAACAATATAAAACACAAACAAAACCGAGTGCATACTACGCCTTTCCATCAGCGACTACAATTTAAATTCTTTCAACATACTAGCATATGATATCATGAACGGATAGATGTTGCGTTGTTTTAGATAAAGGTACCTCAAGAATCTCTTTTATACTTTCTCGATCAGGGCATTATTGACCTCAGCTTGGGGAGCCCAGATGACAGAGGCATAATATCATGCAATGCTACAAATATTGCGGGTATGGACATAAATCTTATAATTGTGAAAAGGATAAGGCCTGTCAAATTTGTTCAAAAAACCATCAACATTGGAAACGTAACGAAAAAAATACAAAATGTATCAACTGCGTGACATATAAGAAAAAAAAAATACATATCAAATGCAAACAGTGACATGTGCCCATTACATAAACTAAAAGTCAAGGAAGCCAAAAAACGAATTATTTATTCCTAAATTATGGGAAACCCTATTAAAATTTTATATACTAATGCAAGATCACAGAAAAATAAAATGGAAGAAAAAGAAATTTTGATTAAAGAAGAAAAAATTGATATAGTAATTATAGCAGAAACATGGGTGGAGAAACAAGAAATTCAATACAACTTTAAAAACTTTGACAGTATTTATGCCAACAAGAAAAAAAAAAGAGGAGGAGGTTTGGGTATATTTATCAAAAATAATCTAAATTTCAAAATAAAAGAAATATCAGAGAACTCATTCTCCTACATATGTTTAGAAATAACAGAACCAAAACTAATTTTATGTGGAATATATAAACCACCAAAATTTAATATGAATAACTTTTTACAATTTATTGATGAGAAACTTGAGAACATCAACGAAACTGAAAGCTGATATTGTATTGTATTTTTATAGGTGATATGAACATAAATATTTTAAAAAGAAACATAATAACCAACAGACTTTTGGACAAATATTCATCAAATAATGGGGGGATAATACCACTCTCGTGGTATTATCCCCGAAAATATAACATGGAAAGAACATATAAACAACATGTTACAAAGTTTATCTCCTTTAGTTGGCGTATTATATAAAGTGAGGTACTAACATTCCTTTAAAATATTTGAAAAACATTTACTATGCACTATTCCATTCAAAAATTCAATATCTGGTTTCGATATGGGGATCTGCAAATGACTCAATATTAAAACTAATTCGAAAACTACAAAACAAAATTATTAAGTGTATTCATAAACTTCCGTATCTAGAACCAACTACTAATTTATATAAACCCCTTGGTTATCTGAGCTTACATAAATTATACAAATTGAAAATTTCAATATTTATCACGCATTATTAACAAAAAAGAAAATATCAAATTTGAAACTTCAAAAGAATGAAAATTTCTATAGTTACGCAACTAGAAAAAATAAAAATTTAAAATTATTACAATTCAGAACCAATATTGGCAAAAAATCTTTATTATATTCAAGCATAAAAATATACAATGATTTACCAGAAAACATCAAAAATATAAAACCTTCGCATTTGTTCAAAATATACATTAAAAAACATTTTCTTCAATTTAATTGACTATTTAGTAATATTGTTGTTAAATTTTTTTTTATTTTTCTTTTTTTATTTTATTTTTTTTATTTTTTATTTTTTTCCCTGTAATAAGCGTTAAGTTTGTTGGGAAATAAAAGGAAAGTAAAAAATATTCAATTGCATTTGCAGCGGACTCTGTAAATACACCAAGGTAAGATCGATTTCATTATTTTTCTTTGTATAGGTATAGGTACTCTTATTTCGTTGAAAAGCGGAGTAATTTCCTTAGGCTAGTCATAGAAACTATAGCTGCAAACTGAGACGTAAACTTATTTATGTTACAAACTTTTTTGTCAAAATTTCAAAAAATAAAACAAATTTTGTAACTTAAGATTTTATTAATATTATTTGAAATATTCCTAGAAGACCTTTTGTTTTCTGTAATCGTTACATTTAAGAAATTGCGACCTGCCACCTGATGGAGAGTTTTATTCACCGCCTTTAGCAGGTTTGCATTACGTCAGAACGTCTGAAGACCAAAAAAACGTTGGGTTTTGTGACATACGTCGTCTCCAAGATTTCTTTAAGACGACTAGAACACGTAAGCAGACGTCTAAAAGAAGTCTCAGATGTGGTTTGGAAACATCTAAGGGACGTCTTCAAGATGTCTCTGTGTTGTCTGGGTCTCAAGGAATTGCAAGAAAAATTGGGGGAAGTACAAGGATATTCTAGTGAAAATAGATTTTTTTGGATGGTACTTTATACCTATTTTTCAAAAATCATCAGTCATTGTTCATAACAATATTAATAATTAGACTGGCTAACTTTATTTTCTTCTCAATTTCTCTAACTAAAAGAGTGAAAAAATTTCAAAACAGCCTGCGGAATCAGTGGAGTGCTGAAAGCTGAAGTAAAAACTATCATGAATGATTTTTCAATTTTCTCCAAACTTCAACTCCTCATCAATCACCCTTTCCACTAGTCTCCACCACCGACCTGCTATAGAGTTTTCCTTCCAAAAGCTCATGCGTGGAGCTAAGTTCGCCACTTGTTTGAACACGCGGTCCGTTTCATTCAATCGCTCCTTTTCGACCTTCGCTAGCGCGATGCCAGCGAATATTGTTTTCGCAAAATAATTACGCGATCCGCGCGCTTTCGAAAAAAAAAAGCTTGTTGTGTGTTCAACACACAATTCTGTCGGACGTGGAATTTGGAATTTCGGAAAAATGATTGATTCGTATATGACTGACGAGAATAGATTTTTGTTTTATGCAGTTGTTTAACTTAGAGTGAAAAATGGGGAAGTTTTGGAAAATTCAAATTTTTATTCAGTTAGAGTAGTTGGGTAAGTGTATTATAACTTCAGTTTGTAAAAGTTTTCAATTTTCTTAACGGCCTTAGCGAAAACTATCCCCTCGAGATCATCGGGATAAAACCTTTTTTAACACTTTCCTATTTGATTTATAGACAATTGAGTTTTAACGCCAGTCGTTACCCTGTTTATGTTATCAATAAAGTGTCAAGCTTTAGGGGGATATTATGGAGTGAATATGGAAAGTAATTTATGACTTCTATACATTTATCCCATTATTTTTTACAGATTTAGGTAAGTGGGCATAGTTGAAAGGAATCAATCAAAAAAAATTACCTGCAATTATTTTTTGATTATATTCCTTAAATGTGCATTGCTTATTTAAATACATATACCTACAGGATGTCAACGTTCAACTGGTCAAAAATTCTAGGGTATCTAGGGAACCATAGAGAAGTAGTTTGAGACAAAACACCGATGGTCGGAAGTGCGTCATTTCCAAAATACAGGATGTTGAAATTTTGGAAACGACGCACTTCCGACCATCGGTGTCCTATCTCAAACTACTTCTCTATGGTTCCTCTATATACCCTAGCATTTTTGCCCAGTTGAACAGGGACACCCTGTATATTATCATTGTTTTACCTAGAAATATATAATAATAAATAAATAAAAAGGTATGTAAGTACCTTCACTCAAAACTGTATAGAAAAATAAGTTTATTTAAACATAAAATCCAAATTACCGATTTAAAGTTAATACCTATACCATAGAATTGTTAACAGTTAAGGAGCTGTATGACAAACATAAATGATCGTAAAATTGATTAAATCAATATAATAAATACATTTATTCCCAAGCAAATAAGAAAATCGTCATAAATTTTGTGTGAAAAAAATATAAAATTAAACCTAATTTTTACATTCAACTTTTACTGTAGAATTTATTTGAATATAGGCCCTTTGTGCTTTACCAAAAATAGGAATCGATATCATCAGATATAATGGAATTTGTCTTGCAAGTGCCTGATTTTGAACAGCGTATTTATGTTGAATAGGAGCAATTTTCAAAAGTAGACTAAAAACTCCCAAATTCGCCAACTTCTTCAACTTCAAAATTTCATTATGTCCGCTTGCTTGAAGCATTTCTGCGAAGATTTCTTTATTAATAACAAAAAGGCATAAATACCTAATAGCTTAATATTATGTTAATTTTAAAAATATTACCCTAATACTGTCCTGTTAAATAAACTTTTGTCCAGACACTGGTTCCATGAGAACGAGGATTCTCCCATATTATCTCGAAAATTGCTTATGCTAAATATCTGCGACAAAGGAGCTGCTATAAGTATAGGCGCACCCGACGTATTTATACAATAGAGCCGCCAAAGGATGAGAAAAACACAAAGAAAGCCGAAACATTATTTTTGAAATAAATACAAAATATTCTAAAGGCAAAAAAAGTTGGCATCTAATTTTTGATGCATGAATCATTTAGTTATTCAATTCCGTTTGTATAACAGCAACAGCAAATTTACATATTTTTATTTACCTGAAAACTTGTTTAAAGAGATACGAAATACTTTCTTTTGGAAAAAAATTCTTTCAGAGGGAAAAACCTAATACCTGCTGGAAAGTTGTTTATAAAGAGATAAAAATACTTTTGTCTGGAAAAAAAATTCTATAGGAAGGAAAAATAATAAATTGTCCATAGTTGGAAACCGATTCAGTAATTACCGGGTCTCTAATAAAAAGAAGAGGTTTTTGCTTGCAGGACAGTTAAACCAAATCAATAAAGTCGAAATACCACAGGAAATTGCGGCATATACACCTGCCGGAGGAGATTTCAATTAGGAGAAACTCTAGGAGTGCCGCTCTAAAACCATCTTGAATTTGTTCTGACAAATACCTAGGTACCTATATAGGTACTGATAAAAATTTCTTCTGAGAAAAATAAGTAGGTAAGTATAAATATTCTTCAGAAAAAAAATATTTCTTGGTTAATCTTAAAAACCAAACAACTGTTTGTTCGGCTCCTTGTCATTCAAATTTTGAAGGAGATATTCAAATGGAAAATATGTTCAATTTCTCTTCACTTCAGCCTTTAGATTTGGGTGAATAGGTATATCTTTTTTGACGAGACGTTTTAAGAGACGAACATCTAGATAATTTTCTCGTGAATTAAGCTGAAACTTTAGTTCAATCGTATCCTTGAAAAGGATTTTACGATTCTATAGGCAACGTTAAATATATGTTCGTAATGGTTACTTGTTTTATAATAATCATTCAAAATAGAATTTTCTATCGTTCATCGCAAGCCCAGTTTATATTTTGTACAAATGCTTGGTATTTAGAGAATACTTTGAAGAAATTTTCCTTTTCAAAAAATCATTGCTAAGAACTGCTTTATCAGTGGACGGGTATTGTCTGGCCAACAAATCTAAAGCTACAGGGGTGAGGGGAACGCGCAGTTGTAAAAAAAGATAACTGATTTCATCCATAAAATACCCAGCTGCTTGCAGCATTTTTTGAAAGTATATCATATTGCAATACTCGCACACACGAAAATCGACAATGACCAAACAACCACCACTGGATATTTCAATATAAGTCGATATTTCAAGACGGAAAGGATAAAATTACGGGAACCCTCAAGGTTCCTAAAGTTCATAGGTTGTCTGGTACTGGGTAAATTTGATGATGTAGGTATCTGGGGTGCCTTATGGAGATTTGCATTATTTGAAGCACCCCAGATGACGTCATAAAAGTTATAAGGGTAACCTAGCTTTCTCAAACAACCTTGGGGAACCCTGACCATAATAACGAGACGTGTAATCCCCATGGAAACGGTGATCTTGCAAAAAACTCCACCAATCAGGTTCATGCAAGTCGCATATGTTTGGCAAATTGACAAAAGCTAACGGTATCCTTAGAAAATGTATTCCTATTAGACAAAATTCAAAAAATCAGTCATCATGGATGAATTGGATGGATTTTCAAATGAACTATACTTCATATCTAGTATCTTCGCTTTTTATAATTAAACGTGACAACATCGCACATTTACGTCCAAATTCCTTCCGTAGCTTCAGATCCACTGGCCAAACAATATTTAGTTCAACTGTCAGTTAACAAATGATAATTATTAGTTAACCGACAGCTAAACTAAATAACCGTCCACTGACCCCTAAGCTATGGTTCTGGACAATATTCACAGTATTCACAACTTCAGTTTGTCCGAGGAACACTTGTAAATTTAAATAGATAACAATAAATAATAATAATGGAATGGCGAACTCTTGGACCCTTGGATTCATTGGATTGATAATGATAATAACAAAAAATTACGGAAGTAAAAAATTCAGAATCGATTAAAAACGTAAACAAACATCACAAATGCTTGACCATTGTCGCCATATTGAATCCTGGCATTTGTGTTTTGGATCCAAGGTTGTTTGAAAGAGGTAGGTTGTTTGGGCTGCCTGATAAAACGTCATCTGGAGTGCCTAAACATAACCTAAATCTCCATTAGGCACCCTAAATGACGTCATCTGTTTTCCATTAACAGAGATCTTATTAACTTTACGAACCTTGGTTTGTATCCAATTTTGGATCCAATAATATTACACCCTACACAGGATAGCATAATTATCCTCATAAGGCCTGTGTAGCTGAAATCTGAAACCCCCCACCACGCCAAAGTACCAGTGATGACGTAGGCACTGTCTTATTTCTCGCCTTGACGTAGGTGTTTGCCAAGGATAATACACTACTAAAGATTGCCTCGTTTTTGGCAATCGCCACCATATTGGTGTGTTACCATTTCCGACGTCATAACTAAGTCGTCAGCTGTTTGCACTAGCGGTCGTAGTTTAGAATTTAGGGCGAGTTCTCATGAGTGTAAGTTGACATTTCTGGCGTAATTACGTGATAAAATGATTGGATTTTATTGGTAAAATATTCGCCATGCTGGAGATTTTACCAATCAAATTATACCATATTATCACGTGATTACGCCAGAAATGTCAACTTACGCTCATGAGCGCCCTTAAATTTATTATGAAAAATATTATTTAATTTTGATTAACATAATAGACAAAGAGGAGAGGGATATGATAACAAGATCTAAAAAAGAATTGTTTTAGAATGTTAATTAATGCAGTGAAACCAAGTAGGTATGCATAAAGCAGAAGCTCGCGTAATCATAACCTGTGGTGAAAACAGCCTACTTCAAGTCGAGAAAGGACATGCTGCCTATGTCACAATTGGTGATTTGGCGTGGTGAGGGGCTCCAGATTTGTTTCACACAGGCCTTATGAGGATAGGCTATCCTGTAGTAGAAGTAGTGTTTTATATTATCCTTTGGTGTTTTTTGCACCACAGGCTATAGCCGCTTCCCAGCTGTGTGCTTCAAGCACGGTGCAGCACAGTGTTCTGTGTTTGAAACGCAGAAGTTAGCATCTCTCGAAGCGCAGTACGGCTGGAACACGGACACGTGCTTGAAGCATTTGCGCGCGCAAAAGCTCGATTGCGTGCTCAAAAGCGTCAGCTGGGAAGCGGCTTATGATTCCGCTGGCTTTTGCTTTAGGCATACTTGGTTTAAGTAAGTACATTAATGGCCGTTTCCACCAACTATTTTAGGGGAGCCCTAACGGTAAGTATTCCCTAAAATTACATTTTTACATGGAGAAATGTCAGTTTAAAGAATACTTATCGTTAAGACTCCCCTAAAATAGTTGGTGGAAACGGCCATAGTTAACATTCTAAAACAACCCTTTTTCAGATCTCATTTATTGCATCATCCTCTTTGCCTATTATATCAATCAAAATTAAATATTTCTCATCATAAAATGTACATTTTAAATCACGACCGCTGGCGCAAACAGCTAACGACACCGTTGATGACGTCGACATCGGTGCCACATCATATGACCTTGAATCCAAAAATTGTAGTCGATGAGCAATCCTGTAGTAGTGTGTAATATCTTTGGTTTCACAACGATACTATCCGGTCTTCAATAAAAAAAAAAAACAATCAAAGATTGCTATTGTTTTTTAAACGTATGTCTTAGCAATATTTTTTTTAAATTTTGCCAATGAACTATTAATGTCAAAATGACATGTCAAAAATCCTGACCAATAAAAAAACAATAATGCGACGCAGGTTGCCTGATAACTTTTTTGACGTCATCTGTATGCCCAAATATAATGCAAATTTCCATAAGGCACCCCAGATGCGTCATCAAGTTACCCAGTACCAGGCAACCTATTAACTTTAGGAGCCTTGAATGTGACGTACGTTCTTTTTTTTTAACTGGCAGTACTGATCTCTGCTGTTCGGTTTTTACTGGAAATCTTCGTTTCTTTTCAACCATGCTTTCCTAACTGTTATAGAGAAATCCAATCAATATGGTGGCCTAGGGCAATTGGCGCCATAAGGATTGCATTTACCCTATTTATTGACAACCCAACCGTGAGGTTTTATTTTATAAAACTGTTTTCTGTGTATTTGGTGGTGTTTAAGATGATTTTTTTGATTGCTTGAGAAGGATAATTACCAAGACAAATCGTGTTCCAACGTTAAAAACCTGTGTTTTGTCTCTCCCAGGAATGACATAAAACGAGTCTTTATCACGAATCACGATGAGAACAACTTCCGCAACAACTACAATACATATCGCAGATATTTTTCAAAAAATAAATGCTTCACCCCAATCAAAAATCGCAATTTAGAGGAAAATAATCAATAAAACGTAGTTTTTAAACAAACACACATCACGAATGACCTATGTCGCCATATTGAATCTACTTTTTGGATTGCCTTATTTTATTTTTCTTATTATTTGATTTTAATTTCCATTTTCTGATCATCGTCTGATTCTTCGGAAGAATCCTCGAGTGCATAAAGCTTACTTTTCATGTATCCGGTTTTACGCCGATCCGATGACCCGGAAGTATTTCATAATTGGTCCAATATTTTGACGCCAAAATATTGGACCAATAAGACTACTTCCGGATCAATGGACTGATGGAAAAACAGATGCATGAAAAGTAAGCTTTAATCATATTTCAGCAATAACTAATGGGAATAATTCATTCAGAACGAAAAAAAAAACAAGACCCCACCACTTTTACTGGATTACAAGTAGCTTCCCATATGCAGCAAACACAGAACTAAATTAGTGACGTATTGATGACGTCATAAGTAATTTTTTCAGTAAACTGAATTTTTATTATGGAATACTTTCCAGCGAATACAGTACAGACAGTTAAAAAAAAACACAGCCTTTATCCGCCATTTCACCAAGGATAATACACACTACTTACTATACAGGATTGCTTATCGGCCTCGTTTTTGGGAATCGCGGCCATATTGTGTAGCACCACCGACAACGTCATCAACTACGTATAACACTAAACGTAAAAAATTAAAAATATCTAGTTTCTGCACGAATAAGTTACGTAAAGTCTGTTGATTTTAATCTAATACTTCAAAGGAATGTGAGCTGGTGGCACCCTACATTAGAACGCCAATGGTCACCTGACGTCACACCTGTTTTTGCCATGCTCCACCCCTCGCTCCTCATACGGAAAGTGTCAGATTAAAAACGACGGACAATAGGTACCTAAATCAACAAATATTTTATTAAATAATCAAAATCAAAACTCGAAGCTAAATAACTAAAATACGCATAAAAAACACATATTCAAAACAATAAACTTGCTTGGCCGCCACGCCATATTATTATTTTTTTGACAGATTGCCTATTACTTAGCAGTGTTGCCAATTAGGCAATTTGACGTTCTGTTTTGTCTAATATTCAATATGGCGCCGTGGGCACGGGTCGTCAAGTTTGTTATGCCCACAGTGAATAATTATGAGGTCCGTGCACTTGAGCGATTTTTTTTTTCAATCGAATTTCACACTACACGCAAGCATACCTAGACTGAGTGAATGTGTCAATTATTTGTATTTTGTATCTATTTCTATCAGCACGCGATAGAAAAAAAAAAGTTTCACAAACTATAAGGAAACTGACAGTTTACATAACATTAATCGTCTGTTTGCATTGGGTCGCAATTGTCAGAAAAATAATGAAAAAATATGCGAGTTAATCCTCCGTGAGCATAAAGATGACAGGCTCCGCGTGATCAGTTTATTACTCCAAATGAAAGTTCACGTGAACTCCTGTCAACAGTGTCATCTTTCAACTTGCGAACGATTAGCCCAACTCGTCTGTAAAAATATTCCTGTGTTCCAAAGTCCGAAAAAAGTCCACTAGCCCATAAAAATCGGACAATAATTGGCAACATTGCCATTTAGCGTAATTTCGCAAATTTCTTTCATTCTATTCGTTACTATAGCATTTTTCTCTCTCTTTTTTACCATGCAAACTAGAAAAAGACAAAAAATTATCGCTCCACAATTCATCGCCCAAAGATATTGCCTACTTAAACTTAGATGTCACTTGTCATAATTTTGTCCGATTTCAAGAAGATCATCTGTTGTCTCTCTCTATCATTAACAAATAGTGAGACAAGAGATGTTTCGATCAGTTAGACATTACAATAATGAATTTAACATTTTCGAATATCCCATAGCTGTTGAAAAATTCTGTATTGTGTCTTTGTGTTTTTAAATTATTAAAGCCATAAAATGTATCACAGTTCCGGTCAAACCCATTTATATTCATTAAAAAAAGTGAACTTCAAGTGGATTATAAGTAACTTCAGTTATTGCTCTGACGAATTTGGTGACTTTCTGCAATCCTCAGCATTTCCATTGGAGAAAATGGACGAAAAATGGTGCATCAGAATTTATCCAGGAGGAGTAAATGCAGCAAGTAAAAATTACATTTCCTTGTATCTAATGCTGTTATCCAGCAAACAAACACACGTGAATGCCTCATTGCAATTCCACCTAATAAATAGCAACGATGAAAAATGCATAACAACGAATTTTGAACAAAGTCAAATCCTCTTTGTCCCAGGAATAGAATGGGGCTTTAAAAGGTTCACCAAACGCAGTAATTTATTCAATAATTCCCTTGGGCTCCTACCAAATGACGTAATTACCATATCATGTGACATTACATACTTGCACCCTGATACATCAGTCAACATTGTAGCTACTCCATCCAATCAAATTGAAAATAATTTAATTGACTCCGAACTATCTACGGATTTTGGAAACTTATTCGAAAACCAGAAACTCACTGATGTTACCTTTTACGTTAAAGGCAGAAAAATCAAGGCCCATAAATTCATTTTGACTTCACAGAGCGAAGTGTTCCGAGCCATGTTTGAAACCGAAATGCAAGAAAAATTAACCAACAAGGTTAAAATAGTCGATATTGAATATGAGGTATTTGAGGCAATGCTACATTTCATGTACACAGATGAGCTTCCAAATTCCAGCATGGTTAAAGAGCTTTTGGTGGCTGCTGACAAATACGCTCTATATCGCTTGAAAGCCCTGTGCGAAAAAGAAATGTTTGCTAATATAACCACAGAGAATTCGACACGAGTATTAGTTATAGCAGATTTTTACAACTGTGAACAGTTGAAGATTCAAACATTAGATTTTATTATAAGCTTTGCCAAATTTATTATACATACCGAAGGATGGAGGAGTCTGGAAGAAACTTATCCACATCTTATTGTTGAGACCTATGCCGAAATGGTGAAAAGGCAAATTAAATATTAATGTTCTTGATTTTATCGTAATTTTATGTCGTTATTGTTAATTTTAAAATAAATTTTGTAATTTAGGCTAATTTCTGTTTTAGCGAAGCATTATCTAATTCATAGTTTGATCTCTGTAAATAATTATGTGATTAGTAAAAAGGCTAGTTTAATGAAAATGTTCCCTGTAATGTTTTAATAGTTAATTTAGGATAGTTTGTTTTACTTAACGAATACCTACGGTTCAAATAATTGAATCATTTTTTGCTCTATTACCTATAACACAAAAGTTTTTATCAAATTGAATTTGTTTGAATAAATAAAATGTTCATGAAGAGGCAAATTAAATGAAAATATTATTTGAACTTATTGATTGTGCTTTAAAATTGTTGAATATTTTTGTATTTTACTGTTACTATTTTCCGTATCAACGGATAAGTTTCAAGTTTATGAGTTGACTTTGATCTTCTGCAAGAGTTTTTATGTACCTAGGTATCCGTAAAAAAAACTACGAAATTATTTTTAGAAAATAGTTATTGTTTTCTTTTATATAATCTAATCTTAAAGAAAAGCAACTAAATACAAAACTATAATGATATGATTCAAATTGGGTTTAGATGATTTTCTCTACGAATTTCTTAAAGCTCAAACAAAAATTTGCCAGCAAAACTAGTTTTGAAATAAATGGTAATAAATTCATTGTATCGTCAGCAAAATTGATTATCATAGTCGAATGACTGGAATATTTTTCTTGAAATTTCCAAAACATTATAGTCGAGAATCTGATGTGCAAAAAGTGGCAAGGGGGCAGCAGTCAAGGGTATAAAGTTGAAAAAAACTGTTTGGAATGTAAAATCATAAGCTGGATTTGATTTTGGGATTCTCCCTCAAATTAGGACTTGCGAAACTTGTGAAAAAAATTATTTTTTAGAATATAGTTCAATTGTTATTATTATTAAAAGTTTTGTTCATTACTTCATATCTCATGTATTTATGCAGTTATCCACATGAAGTTTTCAGGAATTGTTCGCTAAACTCTAAACTATCAGCCTATACTCGTATCGACTTGCAGCGTGCAGATTATCAGTGGCAGTGAGTATGTGCAATATAGGTAACTACCTACCTACCTATTCTACATTATGTTCATTATATGTTATAATTATCTGGAAAACCACATATTAATATTTCATTATGGATATAGCCGCAGGGGCGGATACAAGCCTTTTGAAGGGGGGGGGGGGGGGGGCAGTTTAACTTAAAGTAAGCCAGATTGGGTTAGTTTTGGCAGTGCATTGTGCAAGATACGGTTTTTCGAAGGAATGGCCCATAAAAATATGGGAATGGGGGAACTATTTACGAGCATAAGGTGATTTTAAATAGGTAGGTACAGGGTGTTTTTTTATATATATTGACACCCCACCTACAGCCTTTACCTTTACAGGTAAAAGAAAGGTGTAAATACAAAAGTTGTACAGTTTTAGCTGAATTTTTAGAAACCATGGTCATCTATTCATTAATTAGGCAATTCAATCCATCTGTCAAAAAAGAAAATACAATGTGGCGTGGCGGCCAAGTAAGTTTGTTTTGAATATGTTTTTATGCGTATTTTAAATTATTTTGCATACAGTTTTGCTTACAACTTTGATTTTCATTGTTTAAGAAAATATTTGTTGACTAGGTACTTAAACTATTAATTCGGGCGGAAACTAGATATTTTTTTGTGTTTTTTGGCCCATGTGTGGCCGCCACGCCATCTTGAATGTCACGTGGTTTGAATTGCCTAATACGTTGTTCAAATACGATACTAGCCTGACTCACTCAAATATCAGTTATTCTCATTAGTTCAAAAACTACAAGTTTCAGGTGAGTGTCTTATTTGAATAGTTCAACAGTATATTGGTAGGTAGATGGCTGCGGAACTCGCTGCGCTCGTTCCACAGAAGTCCACCCATAAGTTCCGCAATAGTCCACTTATTTGTACTTGAACAATAACTTATTATTTAAAGTCAAAATTTGTAAGATTATGATTATTCACTTTTTGTCAATTTGCCTTTCAACAGGAATTAGTAATGTTACTTTACCAAACTAGTAACATAATGTCACAAGTTATTCAAGTACAAATGAGTGAATTGATGTGGAACTTATGGCAGCGAGTTCCGCAGCCATCTATCCATCAATATGTTGTTTAATTACGATACTACACTGACTCACTCAAATATGCGTTATTCTCATTAGTTTAAAAATTACACATTTCAGGTGAATGTCTTACTTGAACAGTTCAACAGTATATTGGTGAGTAGATGGCTGCGGAACTCGCTGCGCTCGTCCCGCAGAGGTCCACCCATAAGTTCCGCAACAATCCACTTATTTGTACTTGAACAATAACTTATTATATAAAGTCAGAATTTGTGAGATTATCCACTTTTTGTCAATTGGCCTTTTAGCAGGAATTATTAATGTTACTTTACCAAACTACTAACATAATGTCACAAGTTATTCAAGTACAAATGAGTGAATTGATGTCAGCGAGTTCCGCAGCCATCTATCCATCAATATGTTGTTTAATTACGATACTACACTGACTCACTCAAATGTGCGTTATTCTCATTAGTTTAAAAATTACACATTTCAGGTGAATGTCTTACTTGAACAGTTCAACAGTATATTGGTGAGTAGATGGCTGCGGAACTCGCTGCGCTCGTCCCGCAGAGGTCCACACATAAGTTCCGCAATAATCCACTTATTTGTACAGGGTGTTTTTTAATATATTGACACCCCACCTACAGCCTTTACCTTCACAGGTAGAAGAAAGGTGTAAATACAAAAGTTGTACAGTTTCGACTGAATTTTTAGCAACCATGGTCAGAAACGAAATTTGAATGTAGAAATGTGAAATTTTGCATGCTTCCAGCTTTTTCTAAATGGGATGTCCTATATTTCATTCTATATTCTTGAAGAACACAATGCCCCGATCTATATTTGATTGAACAATCCCTCATATAGGTATTTGGCTCCAAAACTTGTAAAAATACTATCCTACTACTGATTTTGTGAACCATTCTACCTGTACAGGTGAAAGCTGCAGGTAAAATTTGAGGTACTTGGTTTCTCTGATACTATTTTTAAAATTTTTAGAACCAAATATGTTGGAGACGGCTCAACCAAATATAGACAAACTATATAGTTTTCGAATCGGGAAATTGTGTTCTTCAAGAATATAGAACCAAATACATATAGCGCATCCCATTTGAAAAAAGCTGAAAGCATGCAATATTCCACATTTGTGACATTCAATTTTTGTTTCTGACCATGGTTTCTTAAAATTTTCTTGCCCCCCCCCCCCACTGTATCCGCCACTGTTTAGACGGTAAGTTAAATTTGCCAATAGTAAATAAATTGGAATATTTTACGGCAAAATAATTAGAATGCAGCTTTGTAAGCCATTAACACAAACAGTACAATGATGGAATTGATGGAATGTTTATTTCTGTAGATGAAACTACCTATGTATCACTCTGTGTGATATGCCAAAAAACTACCTCTAAAACATTGCAAATTATACAAAAACAACCATTCTATTCGCTGAAAGGAACATCAAAAATTAAAACAGATTTGCGTTCGGTTTATTTATATAATGTTCTCAAAATGAAGAAGTCTTTTTCAGTAGAAATCCTTTATAGCATACAAAGTGCAGAAGATCTTATACACAGACCCCAACGATATTGTTTTATAAAGTAGAGAAGAAAAATACAAAATAGAATGTGAAAATGTATGTTTCTTGTGCAATAAACAACGAGATACCAGCGGTAACCGGAAGCTCATCCTAGTTTCCTTTTCCAGTAGGCAAAATGAAATCTGGAAAAAGTTTAAGGAAGTAGGAAACATTTCATTGGTGCAAAGGATTTGAAGAGTCTTGCATCGATATGATTCCTTAGACCAAAACCTAAAGATTCCAATAAATCGACAAAAGATGATATTACTTACCATGACATTTTCTAGCAAATTTTACCAGATTCAAATTCTTACTTTCTCCAATATCAGACATCTACTTCACACGAAAGCTGAGGACCACATCATTTACTGGACTGAAACATATCCAAAAAACGATGAGTTATTGGGAAAACTAAGAAGCAATTTCGGCAAGAACATCATAGTCATAGTAACAAATCAAGGGCAAGGTCTCTCTAACTATATTATTTCAATGAATCATCTTATTCATCTACCTGATACAGAACAGGAAAATACCCTCACAAATAAAAGTGGGGAATATGTGCAAAAAATATCATTGAAAGATCAGCACTCTATAGTCATTTTCATTGTGAAAAAATGTTGAAATCCAGTATATGTGTCTTTCCTGAGTTCCAGCATTTCCGAATAACTAGAGAATTTTCAATAAAATGTATTCCACCTTCCCTGTTCAGTTTTGTTCCATGGTTGCTCACTGACACACTGGTAGAATTCACAGATGAAGAAATAATGATACTGAATAGGCGTGATGAAGATAAGGTGGTAAATCTATGTCAAGACATTATTTAAAATAGTTGCGGGATAAAAACGCCAAAACATGTTGGATTGGCCATTCATGTGTTACAGCAAACAAGAAGTAAAAATGTTGTAGATGTATTAAATAAATTCGGAGATTGCATTAGTTATTCGGATGCTCAAAGGTACATTAATGATTTAGCTTTGTATGTGGATGAAGAAGTGATTGCAAGAGGCATATTTTTACCGCATAATTTGAAACCGATGATTTTCATGCAGTATGCAATGGACAATTTGGACTTTAAAGAGCATACAAAACGACGGAAAAACAACTCATGGCACTACTCACATAATCAGTGGTATTAATAAGATGAAGTATAAGCTCAAACTCAAAGTATTCGAAATATATGCTGCAACTGGTATTAATAAATAAAGTTAAACTTTTGCTAAAACTCGGTTGACTCTTGTCTGTGAGCATTTGCTCTAGTAGATATTAATAAAAAAAGTATTAGCTTTAAGTCTGGAGAATCTGGTCCATTTGACTTGAGTCTAGTCAGTAGCAAACTCAACTTAGGAAGACAGTGACACAATGGCCGAATTTATAAATAATTTACGCAATCCTAAAATATACTCAGTTCGTAGAGATGTGGACGATCGAGACCGGAAAGTGTTATATCGATTCGAGAAGGAAAATGTTGAATGAATGTGTGAACACTTTCTGAATCATTCAGAGGAAAGGAGAGGAGGAGCTCTCACGCCACTGCAAAGTAATAAATTTTTTCTAAGGTATGTGGTGGTTTCCAGACTGGCATTGCTACAGATATAGGAGTTCGCCAACCCACTGTCTCAGATGTCTTAGCAGAAGTTATTGCAAGAATAATACAAAAAGCTGATTATTGGATCCATTTCTCTTCTACTGACGAAGAATTTGAGAGAAAAGGCTGCATGGCAAGAGTCATACAATTTCCCTTGTGCAATAGGAGTAATAGATCGCACTAATATCCCCATTTTAAAGCCTGCTATCCATGGAGACGAATATATCAACCAAAAAGGATTCCCTAGCCTCAATGTTCTCGCCACTTGCAACAGCTCCGAAATCTTTACAAGCGTAGATGTCTCTTGGCCGGGCTCCGTTCATGCTGCCCGTATTTGGATCAGTTCTCAAATCCAACCAGTTATCAGTAGAAATTAAGTTCGTGTTCTTCTCTTAGGCAATTCGGGATTTGGCATCGCACCCTGGCTAATGACACTTTTCAGAGCTCCTGGTAATCCAGAACAACAAGCATTCAACAGCATGCTTACCAGAGAAAGGGTCACCATTGAAAGATGTTTTGGAAAACTGAAACAGAGATTCCCTATTTTACATTATAAAAATTCCTAATTCATCATTTTTTGAGACATGTTTTTATCTGAATCTAAAACACCCCCGTGCCACTTCGCGCTGTAGGTGCAGTGCGTGTGAGCATATGCTCAAGATACTTGAGTTCAAGTCAGAAAATGAGCGAATGCTCAGCTTGTGTTTGTTTATACCAAGCAACAATAAAAGCTTAGACTCTGCCCTCATACTCCGAGCATTTACTCCGTGCCCAGACTCAGGTTTATTATTACCACCCAGTGTATCAGAAACGATCAACTACAAAAAATCAGCTGTTGTTACCAACTGAGCACTCTAAAGGGAAAATTACGAGGGTAGAGAAGACTGATGATTTCAAAGCTCTTACCGTATCATCAGCTGATAGAGCAAAGTACAGGTCTCCGAGACAAATAAATGTAGCTGATATAAAAACTTCTTCCAAGAACCATGATCTGTCAATAATATGGAACCTTGTCAACCTAGAATACGACGATGATGATAATGATGATGATGAAACTTTTTCTCCGATAACTTGGTCGCAATTTCACGAAACATTTCTTCAGTCCACTGGTACAATTTAATTGGTTATGGTTCTTTTGTTGATCAGTCACCTACTGATATAGAAGTTGTGCAGTAGTCTATACAATACTTTATGAAAGTCTCGGAAGCAAATGGACAAAAGCTTTGTGTTATTACAGCAGACGAAGCTGTCTATTAAATCATAATTACTTTGAAGAAAAAATATTTTGAAAGATACAAGTCTGTTATCCCTCGAATGGGTGGACTAACAATTTGCGCAGTTTTAGCTAAAAGTATATATATGTATTTCTAAGTCGAGTGAGTGGTATATATTTCTGGCTTTCGCAAACAAAAATTTAGGGGAGAATTAGCGATTTCTGTGTAATATGATGTTCTAAATGAGAATATGTTTGACCCTCCTTGTTAAAATGTAACCTTAGATCCCCAACTATTAATAAAAGCAGAAGCCTACTCCGATTTTATTATTTCCGGTTGTTTCAAATCACATTCCATTTCATTATATTTTGTTTGGTCAACAAAATTACCAATGAAAATATACAAAAATATTCCCCCAAAAAAAATTTCAATGAAATTTACTCAAAAAATAATTAAGTTTACATTAACTTTGATTCACACGTCTTTATTTTTAAACAAACTTGTATCAAAGTAAACATTATCGGTGGCTTATTGATTCCAAATGTTTAATATAGCACTTCAGTAATTATTCAAAATGTAGGTACCTTCACAATATATAAATAGATATTGTTAAAGAAGGCTTGTTTTAAGACCCAGTTTTCCTTGAAAGACATTTTCAGACACCGAAGAAAAAAAATCCTGTGAAATAATGTAGCACAAAATTACAATTTTCTGGAACGAGTTGAAAGCAAAAGCATCGCAAAAGGGCCGCCCTTAACAAAATAGACGTTAATCTTGTAATGGGGAGAGCTATGGCAAAGAAAAAAAAAATGTAATATTTTTTGGTTAAGGTAAAAAATATATAGTCTTGTGTCTTGTGTACCTACTATAATAATTTATGTAATACGTATTAACTAATTGACAGGATTTTGGTCAATCCTTTATTGCTTACTTCTATCAAAAAAATATGACTTTCTGCTTTTTTTTTCTGTTTCAATATGGCCATTTTTATATACCCAACATAATTTAATTTTGTGTAGGTTTTTTCTTTAGGCCTAAATCACAATAAAGGCTAGTCTAGGTAGGTAATCCATTTTATCTGTAAACGTGTGGCCATGTAATATGCAATACATTTTCTTTTTTTGTTCTATGATAGTAAATTAGATTGAAAGTAATAGAAATGATAGATGCTAGATAATTGGAATTCTCCACAATACTTATTTTTTTGAAGATACTTACATCAAAGCCAAATTTAATTGATTTCCAACAAAAAATATTTGAATAGAATTGTATTAATTTATTTTTTGTCTGACTGGTGAGAAAAGAACCATTTGTTAAAACTGGACAAAGCATTTTCGAATAGTAAAAGCTCATGCACATAACTTTTGTGACAATGAAAAACGTTTGATTTTTTTATTCGGATGAGTCAAATAGGTATCTAATAATGATTTTCTGAAAGTATGGATTCTAATTTTGAAGCATCAAAACCAGAAAAATGTTATTTTCCAAAATATTTGATTAATTTAGGTATAGGTATAGCTTATTATTGTTTGTGTAGTAAGTAATTAAAAAACAATATACCTATTGATGGAAAATAGTTGATGTTTACTAAAAGCTAATGTACCGTTTCAAAATAGACAACTAATTTAATTATCTTGGATCAATATGCAAAACAACAGTATTCAATAATATTCGTGATCCCCCTGAATCACCTTGATGGTAATTATATTTAAGCGAACTTTGCAGCTCATTGGTTTGATTCCTTTTTTAATTATACTCTTGTAGGCGTTTTTACTTTCCTTAATTTTGTTTATCGAAACTTTTCCAATATTTTTTTAATAGGTAGGTACCTATGTATGTTTTCTTTATAAATATTGAAAATTTTTCATCGCTGTTAACGTTTATTGGAATTTTTAAAGATTTATGTCTCATTAAAAGTTTGTTGGCCCAATTAATGATAATTAGTTTATCTTATATTTTCTTGTTGAAATGTATTTTTTTTTGCTTGGAGATTAGTCAATATGGAAAGCATCACAAAATTGTCTTTTCTTATAGTAGAAACTAGATACGAGTTGTTGGTAGGTTAGGTGAGGTTTTAAAGGGTTTGCCCCCACAACTGTATTGAACTAGAAGGCCCATTGGCCCATTGTGATCCCTTATTTAGGGTGGTTCCAATTCAAATCTTCATTCTGTTCCTCCATTCTTGGTTGCTTTTTAGAATTATAATGATTACCAACAGCTACAAGAGTGGAGATATCAGTAGTGGCGTCCCTCTGGTTGTTCTTTTCCCTTTGGTATAGTCACCAATTTCTGAATTGATGATTCTGCTTTTCAGCATTTAGTACAGCGGATTAGTTAACCAAATGTGCACTTTTTGATAAAGGCGTCAAATTTGGCACAAAAGTAGACCGATGTAATATGAACAACTTTGGATGTGGAGCCGTCGGCCAACTGCCCCCAGGCGACCGTGGCGGCGATTTTCTAAAATGGCCGCCAGTGAAAGACAACGAAAGTTAGATAAAGTTTGCTGCTGAAGGTTTTAGTAGATGTTTATTCATTATTTTCAATGAGAACATGCCATATAGTTTCTAAGTTATACAGGGTGGGGCACGAAAAACTTCCCACCTAGGTTGTCTCAGGTGTTAGATGATTAATCAAAAATTACTCAGACGCGTCAATTTTTGTTTTTTGGAGACACATTTTATTGGTATTTCCACTTTCTACCCGCAAAATTTCAAATGGAAAGGGGGTTCGAGTGATACAATGTACTACATATTACCCGAGTGCTAAATCACTCATGGAAATCACTGTACACTTTGCTGGGAATACTTTGGGAATACCTAGAAATACTTGGAAATCCTTGGGAATACTCTGGAAGTATATGAGAACACTCTGGAAGTACATGGGAATAATTTGGAAATACATGTACTTGTAAATTAAGTATGTGAGGCTTTCGCGGCCCAGGTTTATTGATAAAGTGTTTTCGTTCGGACTTAATGGCCGTCGTGATTTGGAATTTCTTCAGGAAGTAAATTTCTATAATTTCCAACCCCACTATCAACGTATTTTAGGGCATTTTCATTGCGTGCATGTTCATTCTGGTTCAGTGTGCACTTTGACTTTGGTTGAATTTTCCAATTTTTTTTGGTCAACTACTGTTCCAGAGATCCTATACCAAATTTTATTTTTTTTTTGCTCAAGAAATATGGGTGATGCAAGAAATGTATTACTTTATCGTGAGAATATAACGTTTAATAAAATGAACAAAAAATAAAATAGGAAACCTATTTTCTTTGTAAATAAATCCATATCTCCATTTCTGCATCGTGTGCAGCACAGTAAACAGTTTTTCTTCAACTTTATTAATATATTCCTCCACCACCTTATTCTGCTACCGACAATACAGGGTGATTTACGTAGCCCGTGCATTAGCTTGCAGGTGGATTAGATGCTATTTCTACTAATCCACCTGCAAACTGGACAACTTCTAATGCACAGGTTACGTAAATGACGGTGTATACTTTTTCCTCTGGTTCCAAATATTTTGAATCTTACTGCGGATCTTGGGATGTCATAGAAAACGTCATTGGTATAGCACCGTATATTGTTCTCTCAGTGTTTTGGACATCTTCAATTGGTTTTTCAGGGCCAACTTGGTATATCTTCCACCGTTCGCACTTTTGAAGGCTCTACGGATATAATTCCTGACCATATTTGCTCTAGAACAAACGAGAATATGTACAATACAATGTTGATTTCAGGTGGAACGTATTATGTTCCAGTTGGCAACATCATATACATAGTTGCCACTGTACGTATTTTTACCGGCGCGTGTTTCCATTACTTGAAATTCTAAGATAAGAATAAACCAGGCTTACCTTCACATCAACATCTTTCTCTTACGGTTGAACATGCTCAATGCAATATTATTCACTGTAATCACTAATCATGGATTAAAATCCAAACTTCTGTCACTTGTTGTTATGATACACTTTGTAAAAGTTACAAATTTCAATGTTTTTCTCAGAAACAAAGCTGTTTTCTCGCGTTCACTTTTTTGAAACTGGTTCGAAACAGATTTGAAACAGTATATTCTCGCGATGAACCCATAATGTCACATCAAAATTGGTTCTAACCGTTTCGAAATACAATACATTCTTTGTTTTAAAATAATTTTCTCGCGCCGAAAAGTTGTGACGTCATTGTGAAACTGTTTTAAACCAGTTTCGGAAAATATTTCAAAACTATGAAACGCGAGAAAATACCTCTAATTCAGGATATAAATGACACACACTTGTAACGAATTTTTATGCGTGGAAAATTCAAATTTCAATAACAAACCAAAAATTGGCATATGGCCTAGGTATATCGCTGTACAAGTTAACCAACTTGACCCTTCTTGAAAATATTGGGGAATACAAAGGGGAATACTTGGAAATACTGGAGAATACGAGGGGGAATACTTGAAAATACTGTCCAAATTTGAGAAGTATTCCTAGAAACTGAAAATCACTGTACGTTTTTTCGTGAGTGGTTCACCCCTCGATATTTCCTAACTTTGACGAGCCGCCATTTCGGCAAGGACTATTTACACTGCCGCAACTAAGAATTTCGACGATATATAATCTTAATAAAACCTTCCATCAAATAACGTATCACTCGACCTCCCTTTCTATTTGAAATTTTGGGGATACTTTATCACCCCCGCTTAGGGGTTGACAGGTAGGTAGGGGGGTGAAAATACCAATAAAATGGTCGAGCGTTTTTTGATTATTCACCTAACATCTGAGAAAACCTGGGTGGGAAGTTTTTGGTGCCCCGCCCTGTATATACAATGTGTCCCACGACGTTTTACCCAGGTGATAACTTCGGAACGCGCCATCCAATATAATTAGGCACTAGCTGACGTCACACACAACCTCACATTCGACGATCGATGGGGGAACAAAAAAAGCGTTTGAAAGTCTATTTTTACATGCAGGCACTAGCTATTAACGTCCAAAATCATATAACGTCACTTATTTCGATAGGGGGACAAAAATGTCATTGTGAGATTATGTGTGTGACCTCAGCTAGTTTATATAGCCTATATAATTGAAATTTTGAGAATATGGGTAACTCTTTGTGCCGCTTCTACATGCGTCATCCAATTGCACTTTCGCTTCAGTTTTGGTCAAGTGACGGCAACTTTCACCTGGGTAAAACGTCGAGGGACAATCAAAAATCGCTCGACCATTTTATTGATATTTTCACCCCCTACCTGTCAACATCTGAGTAGGGGTGAAAGGTAACACCAAAATTTCGAAGAGTAAAGGGGGTCGGGTGATACGCAATTTGATAGAAATTTTAATTGAGATTTTTATCCTCCAAATTTTGTTACCGTGCTGCTGTTACTGCTGCTTGTCAAATTTAGGGAATAGTACATTGTATCACTCGAACCCCCTTTCCATTTGAAATTTGACACCATGAAAATACCAATAAAATGTGTCCCTCAAAAAACAAAAAAAACGTGTCCGAGCGATTTTTGATTAATCACCTAAAATCTGAGACAAGAACTGAGAAAACATAGGTTTGTCAAATGTCACTAGGCAGGTAATTTGGTTCAAAGATTTGGTCTTCTCTACTCCGGCCAACAATGCTGTGAATATTGTATCATATCCACTTGGAGGAGCATTGACAAATGGCTGATAGCTAATAAAAGGTACTTCATATGATATTTTTCTTTTAATATTTTCCATAAATCCATTTCATCCCAAAAAAACAAGAAATGTATATACTTTTTCCATAGAGCCACAGAAGATCAGGTACAGAGGGGATCGCAGTTTCATTCGATGTAAACATTTCATTAGGAGCGTTTATCTTCAATTCAGCTAAGCCTTTAGGTTTTGTCATATCAAAAAGTTGGTCTCAGTCAGGGAGCTTCCGTCAATGTCTACCTGTCTTTGGGCAGGTATAAAATTATTCAAGAAGGCCGGAAAAAATTAATTAAATTGAACGTGTTTAGTAATTTAAAACCAGGAGGAATTCACCAAATGACCTTTTGATACTAAACTAAAGTTTTAAAGTTAAAAGGGGGGATTTTTGGAAAGACAAATGAAATACGACCATTTTCAACTGACGCTTGAGCCCAAACGGTTTGTCTTTAAAAAAAAATTTACTGGAAGTAGTTCATGGGAAATTTTATTTACTATCATTTTGAATAGAGGTATTTTCTCCAAAAAATGGATAGTTTTCGAGTTATACGCAAAAGGCTGTTAAAGCTACAATTTTTTTCACTCTTTTTGTATTTTTTTCAACGAAATTTTGTTAACAAACTTCAGATTCAGATTCAGGACACGGAAAAACATAAAAAATGGAGAAAATCAAAACTACCCTAAAACTTTCCCGAGAGAGACTTTTATAAGCACAAATTTATTGTACTGTACAGAGTTTGTCCATCTCTGCCTAAATCACCCCATAACAATGATGTTCAACTAGTTTCTTTATGCACTTAAAATTTCTACCTTCTACCATCTAAAAATTTCTATATGTTACAGTTTATTTACTGGTCATTGATTTCCTTTTATATTCAGATATTTCAAATGTCATAACTGCTATCAACGAAGGCGTGTAATTTTAGGAAAAGGCAACACGTTTTCTTGTTTAGCTTAACGCCTTTTAAATCGATAAAAGAAGGTGATTTCTTAAGTAAACTTCGGCCACGTTTAGAAAACAATCAATCCGTGTAGTAAAGTTTTGTTTTTACCAGGTGGGAAATGATTGAACATTCTCATAATGAATTGTTTTGCAAACCACACAAAGTTAAAAATAAAGTAATTTCAAGTGGTCAAAGTATATATTAAGTTTTATTAACACAAAGGATATAGTAACAAAGTAAAATTTTATAATTTTATCCCTGGACAGGCCGAGAAAAGAAATTAATAAATTGTTCAGGAAATCAATTAAAAAAGAATTAAAAACTCAATGAACCTTTGTTAATTGTTTTGTGGATGTAGTATACTTATGAGGAATGCATTTTAAATGTTAATAATGATAATTGAATTGCTAATCATTTAATTGCATGTCCTCTATAGTAATTATATTTGTTTGTTTGAATAATCTTCATTTATTTCCGTCTCACTGGTGGGCTAAATCAAGATAGAACCAGATAAGTTTTGAAGCTCTTCCGAACCAAAGGTAATTTAATTTAATAATAAGGAAAATAATGTTTTCCAGACATGAATTTTATCTAAAAACTTAATAAAATACCCATAGCTGCAAAACATATTTTTATCATGAAAATTCCTACATTGGCCTTATTCTATTATGATTTCCAACGTATATAAGGATTTTGCTCAAGTTGAATTTGAAAGAAACGAAAAAAAAGAAAAACTAAAGGGAGGTTTCTGCAAGAAGGTAATTACAAGTTATTAAAGATGACTTATTACCTTCTGTTCTTGTGTTTTCGACATAAATGTTTATTATTTTCTATCTGAAAAATACGTTTAGGATTTATTGTTTTATTAGTCTAGGCACCTGTTATTGGTTCTTTGTAGAAAAGCTGTAAATTTTTTATTGATTTTAAGTTGTTTTAATTTAAATAAATACATTTTTATTTTTTGGCTGTGTTACTTACGTCAAGCAGCCTTGGTGAATTTTTTACAGTTGAAATATAATTTTTTCCAAAATATTTTTTTGGCACTCAAAAAGATACCTACTAGTAATAATAATAATTTCAAACCACAAATAAAGAATAGTTTCAAATATTAGCTTTTGGCTCGTCACCAATTTACTCTAAGCAAAAAACAAATCGAACACGTTTGTTTTATTTATTAACTCATTTTCTTTGGAGCAAAAAGAACCCGTCTACTCTGTATTCAAAGACAGATTTAAGATAAAAGCGACATGGGGGATTACTAAAAACCAATCGAAACAAATCGGTTTTGTAGAAGTCGGGCAAACATCACACTATATTGGGTTTGCTGAACTTTTTACCACCTCTATAATTTACTTACTATTTGCCATTTTACTTATTACTTCGGCTAAACAATGTCATGGTAATTAATAGTTATTTGAAAATGGCAACATTTATTGGATATCACCTAATAGAATCGAAAGTTTGGATAGGTATTTCATAATTTTTGGGATATTGTGTAATGTTAATGTTTAACTTAATTTGAAAAAGTTGGCTCTAAGTTTCTGATCAATGCTGAGCGAATGAAACAGTTAGAATGAACAGAACCTAGAATTTTATACTTTATTGCAAGTAATCTTCTTATACCTATGAATTAACTTTATCCACGACTATTAAGTCCGAGTTTTCCGCGATTAAGGGGAAAATGCAGATATTTCAATTTTCATCCCCTATTAGTTATGCCTAATGTCATATTAACGTCGACCTAAAACGGAGTTATATATTTCATTTTCATTTTCCGCAACTTGTCCTAATTTACATTTTTGCCGTACGATTTATCGGAAATTTAATGAAAGAAAAACTTGACTTTTTGACATTTGAAAGAGAGAAAAATTATAAAACCTTCTCTTGAGTTATAATAAATACGTGTTGAATCACTTCACTGAAAGATTACAAAAGATGAGAGTAAACAAAACTCAATTTTAATTCACTATGATTAGGCACGTCTGAACGAATGAGTGCAAATTTGTCGAAAATTATAAATATATTTCCATTGCACGAGTTGTATTTAATGAGAGAATTTCATAAATCAAAAATTTAAATTTTTTGTCAAAAAATGTCAAAACACCAGTTTTCGCACCAGTTAGTATGCAATTATCTGATAATTTGCACTAGTGCAAATTATCGCGTAATTAGAATCTGATTGGTTCAAATCAACAATCAAAACATGTCAATTTATTGTTGGAATACCAGTTTTGACAGATGTATGAAATTCTCGAATTTAATACCACAAGAGGTTTCAGGATTACCGGATAATACTTTTACCTGTCACGAAACGCACGTCTCCGAAGGAGGAGTGGTGTTGCTGGTAACGCGTTGAGTGTCAGGTAAAAGTATTAGGTAATCCTGAAACATCGAGTGGTATTCAAAAGGTTATTAATATATATACTTTATTAATTTTTATTATTAATAATAACAATATTGCCACCAAGCGCGATAATCCCAAAAGGCTTATCACTTATTAAACCTTTCGTGTCATATGGGAATAATGTACAGTGAGTTGTATAATCAAAATAATCAAACCAGAGATAGAACACTACAAGGGTCTATTGAAAAAAACTAGATCGAAATACAGGGTGCGGCATAATGGAGTAGGTACCACATTTTCAAAGCAAATTGTAGAAAAACAGTACAAGTTATGGAAAAAAGCTTTTTACCAATTTAAAGTTTTTTTCGTTAAGTTTCGAAAATGATATCGTGTAAATATTAGTCTTGACGGGCAATGCACATTTGAATATTTGAAGCCGTTCCCTGAAGTTTGCCTCCACTCTCACCAACATATCTGGAGGAATCCTAGCGATTTCCTCACGGATTTTCTACTTCAGTTCTTGTAGGGATTGAGGACGGTATTTGAAAACCTCTGCCTTGAGGTACCCCACAAGAAAACATCGCAGGGACTCAAGTCAGGGGAGCGAGTGTTACGGGTTCAAATTTCAATCCGATTATTGGCTTGATTTCAATATTGTAAATTAATTCGTGATCAATATTATGCAATGAATTATTATAAGTTGTTGACAGGTCTCCGTTTCCAAAATAGTTATTTTTGTCACAAGTACCTAAAACTTCTTTAGGCACGTGTGACAAACACTATTTTTTGTCATACGCTTTTTAGAATTCTTCAGAACGCTAAAATTTGTAAAATTTCCCTAATTTTTGAAATCATAAAGGTGCATCCAGAAAATCCTAAAAAGAAGCATTTTACGGACTTGAATGAGTCCGTAAAATAGCTGTTTTTGGGAGCGTATGACAAAAATATTATTATTATTGTGAAATACGCTTAAGTGAATATGTACATTTAAAACAGAGAACTCATCGGTTGCTCCATCTGTTGTCCCAAGCAAATAATTTTAAATGGTAAATTTCAACAATAAAATAGGATTTCTTCTTATAAACAAATATAGGAACAAAAAAAAAAGGGTAAAATGAAACCTTATAATAGTTAGCGTATTTATGCGCAGTTTTCTGCTTTTATGGTTTTTATCTTTTACCAAAAATATATTCAGTGACTTCCTAAAATTGACGGTACCATCTGGTAAATTTTTGAAAGTAGATAATTATTGATTTATTGTTTTGAGAGCTAGATAGCTATTTCTGAGTTCTGGTTCTGATGAGCTAGTATCCTATAAAACAGGGTAGAAAAATAGTTAGGATGTTTTAATTAAATAGGAAAGGTTCTAAAGTCTGTTTTTTTTTCAAAGATAATTCCCCAAGTCGAAAATTTAGTAACTATGTTGGCAACACAAGCCTTTTCTACATAAAAATTTGAAAGCATTGACAATTTTACATTGTATTGCCAACATAATGTCATTTTGACTTTTGTCTTTAAAAAAAAAACAGATTTTACCAGTTCCATATTGACAAAGATGTCGATGACGTCTTGGGTAATTCAACTTAGGTCGTTAGAATTCTCTCAATGGACAGGATTCTGGACTCGTGCTGGAGGGGATTTGTAACCTCTTTCTTTTTAGAAGAAGATTCCTGACCAGGTGGTTGATTTTTCTTCTTGGCTCTGCCGATTTAATAAGTAGCCTACTTTTACTTTAATTTTGAAATTAAGTTTCGTTTTGCCTTCCTTATTACGCTGTGCAACCGTTCTGGCTTTATGCCGATTTAACATAATTAAAATTAAAATTGACTGGTATGTTTACGATTTAACTTTCCACTCCAAGGCCATCCAACAACACAGGTAAGATTTCTCAGTTTTCTTAGTCCCTTCATGCTCCTGTCCTGAAACCATCCCTACTCAGAAAATTTAACTATTAACATTAATTGTCCTAACTTACCCCGTGTATGATTTGTATCAGAAATCCTTTCTTATACTTGATTCTCTTTAGGCCTGCTCATACTGCTCATAACTGCACACACGTGCTCATAACTGCTCACACGTGCTCTTAACTGCTCACACGTGCTCATAACTGCTCACATGTCCTTATAACTGTATACACGTGTCTCTATTGGCTTCCATCTACCTCTATCTGTTCTACCTACTTCTACTGGCTTATAACTGCTTCCATCTTCTTGCTTATGACCATCTAAGTACCCAAACCCAGTCCTGGTTTCGAGGCCTAGCTATACCACCCCCATTAGTGGCAAATTACAGGATAGCCTAATTCCTGGGTGAATAGAGGTATATTTAGTTTATCATAGGTTTGTTTGATTTATTATTAATCAGTACCTTTTATATTGAGCTCTATGACTGACTATTGGGACTATTGTAACTAGAGTATAACTTACGTATTAAATAAAACTTCGTACCTCAAAACCTTTGATAGTATTTGCGTTTTTCATACAAATTTGCATTATTTAGTTTAATAATAATAGCTCGACTTGGGTAAACAGATGGCCACTTTTAAGTTTTAACATCAGCTGATGAATACTTATTCATTTAGAAATGAATGTAGGACACTAAGAGGACACATTTTATATTGCATTGTAATAATTATAATACTTAAATAAAGAACCCTTATATAGTGTTTATTTTGGAAAACTTTCATCTTATTAGATTTCTTAACCCAATTTTCAGAGTGTCAACATCAGAGCTTCTTATTTCTAGTTAGGTTTGGCTATGAGAGCACTTTCGCTGTTTCCTGTTTGCTATTTAAGAGCGGATACTTTCTTTCTAGACCACTCTACTGAAGAGTTAGCTGGCTGCCCTATAAGGAAGTACTCCAGTACAGTAATATTTCGTTGGCCACCTTCTGGGTTATAGTAGTTCTGGTCCTGGACTGTCAATAGTCTGGGCAAATTAGGATAAAAATCTATGTCACAAATTTTAATTAAATATTGTAAGGAAAATCAATTGTGACAAATTTCGATAAATTTTCTTATGACACGAGGGGGACATTCAACGGCTTTCCGTAAGGAGATCACTCGACCAGGGAAAATCCGTTGCAAAATGGCACGAGAACGACGAGCTGTATGGGCTGTGGCTCCATCCTGTTGAAACCAGAATGTGTCCGCATTGGGCTCTTCCATTCTAGGATGTAAAAAGTTCTCCAACATGCGACAGTACCGCTCGGCTGTCACAGTCACAGTGACGCCATCTTCCTCAAAAAAATAAGGTCCCACGATGCCTACAGAAGACAAAGCACACCAAACGGTGACTTTTGGGCTATGAAGAGGTCGTTAGTGGAATTGTCGCGGGTTTTCAGCAGTCCAGTAGCGAAAATTCTGCTTGTTTACTGTTCCCGAATGATGGAAATCCGCTTAGTTACTATTCCACAAAATATCGTTGGGTGGCACTGTTGTAAGGATCGCATTACAGCAGTGTCTACGTGTTTCGAAATCTGCTGGGCTCAATTCTTGCGCCATAAGGGTGGAATCTAAGATCAGTATGCAAAATTCACCTGAGTGTTCGCTCCGATATCTGAAGTGCCGAGGCATGTTTCCGGAACGCGTTGGAGATTGTTCCATTGACGCTCTGACTGCGCAACAACGTTTGCAGGTGTCCTAATCTCTGGATCTGGGATCTGAGACTCCCAGTTGGTTTTTTAGGATTTGCAAATCCCGTCCTCCTTAAATTTTCGATCCATTTCAAAATCGTTTTCCGAGCAAGAACACTTGCATTTGCTTTTAAACCGAAGCGCGTGCGAAATGCTCTCTGTGTGGCAGTCACAGACTGAGCATGGGAAAAACGCTTTTACGACGAAGCCTCGGTGTTCACACGACCACGGCATGTTGACTGTTGACTAATGTCTATTAATAAAAACTTTATCGCCTTCCCGAGCAAATGGGACCTCCCAACTCCGCTCTATCAGTGCCACGGCAGGGTCAGTGACCTTGTGGAATGTGGGAATCCATTCTGCCGCACCCTGTATATATTAGATTATCCGAGACATATTGAAGTACATGGAGAAGAAGTTGAGATATATGAAGAAACGCTAAAGAAGACTGTTACAAATCTTGAGTCAGGTAAAGGTAGCGGCTCGAAAATGCTGAAATGAGGAACAGAAACTCTTTACAGGTATCACATGTATTATTAATAAATGGCTAAATGGACATCCTGTTCTACAAGACTGGAAAACAGCTTTTATATCATCAATTCACAAAAAAGGAAATAAGCTGACTGCAATAACTATCGGGGCATATCAGTCACAAGCACACTAAGCAGATTATACGGTAGAATTCTACACTGATAAAAATGAAATTTTGGAGAGAAGCAATATATTATCTTGAATCCAAATTTCTTTAAATGAAGGAAATTTTCTCTTTTTAAAATAATATAGTCTTGAAGTTAGATATTTCAAGTATTTGATTAATCACGCATTTTCTCTTGGTAGTCAAACATCTTGTACCGAAGATTATTTGCTTCAATGTATTACACATTAAACTAGTGATCTTAAACCAGGATAAATACTTTCATTCAAAAATTCCTGTCTCTTTCTTTTGAGAGATAATTAATAAATCTGCGCGCGACGCTGCTCATAGCCGCGTCACTTTGACTGTACGCCGGTACCCTCTACATTAGTGCAACTTTCATTTCTTTACGTGTTGTGTTTTCTGTTTCATTGTCACTTATCGGGTCCGGGTTGTGGTTTGTGCGAATATAGTCGGAAAACTGGAAATCCTTTATTCAGCCCTCGGTTATGGTATATGAGATAATGATATAATATTATCTTTAACCTGTTTTATTTGGTGCCAAATTATGGGCCAACTGGTAAAGATCCTGCTTGTTACATGACAACCAGGATCTTTACCAGTTGGTCCATATTATAATTTGGCCCTTTCTTAGTAGATAGATAAGGTTTAAGACTGTTATTTTTGTATGCATGGGTGAATTAACCCATAAATTGTTCTTGAAATTCAAGTTTCTTTTCTGTTAATTATATGATATGTAGGTATTTTCATACCATTTTATTGTGCTATGTTTTGTTTAAATATAGTTATATCATTAAATATATTATGTTTTTTTCTCAGACAACATTGTTTTTTAATCCAGAGAAAACTTTCCTGTTATGTAAAAGTTGTCCTAGAAATCAGTTATAACCTATCCCTTTGGATAAAAGTACTTACGATTACCGGGCTGAGTGGACTCTCCATTGTGACTCCATCTGTCTGTTCAAAGAATTTATTTTGCCATTGAAAGTACGTAGTCTTCAGACAGTGGTAAAATAAGTTGTTGATTTCCTCCAAAAAAAATCTTTCAGATACTCTAAGGCCTGATTCACTGGTACTTTGGTAAACAATGAGACGACATCAAAACTAGGCAGAATGTCGCTTGGTTGCGACAACAGAAGAGGATGGAAATAAGGTGTCGGACAATGAAAAAAGACGTTCTAAATTGACACATACAAACATGTAGACAAACAATTTTCTGAATTCAATTATTTTTTACTAATATACCTAATGTATACCTAATCGTTTCAGTATGTCCCTTAATTACTATGTGGTTCAATAATACAATTTATAATTTAATCCCATATATGCGTTTCGGTTTATATATAATGTTTCGCAACCAATAAAAGCTTTTAGCTTTTTGGGTGTATACATACCTACTTATTAGTTCAAATATTTATTGTAAAAGCTTTGTTTGGGCTTTAATTATAATATGCACCTACCTATCCTCATTCATAATTTGTTTGTCTAGGACTGTTAAACTTTGGATTAATAGCAATTAAACAGGGATTATAATTGGAAAACCTAAGCAAATAAAACAACGAAAAGTAAATTCGGAAACATGGGTAAATACTTAGAGGTAGCAATAAAGTCCCAGGTATTTGAAGCATTTTTTTTACCAAGCCGAGACAAGAGAAACTACAAAATCCCTAAAATGCAAATAGAAACCTTTTGAGGAATCCAATATGAGTGACAAACAGTTTATTGCTAAACTAAACTCATTAAAATATATTTGCATTGGAGAGATTTATAGGTCAAAAGTTCTAAAAGAAATTGGTTTGATCGACGAATTAATATGGATAATGGATACTGAACACTTCTGTTCTCATGCTCTCAAGCTTTTCTCCTGCCACAGCACTTTCATCCAAATTCTATCATTTCTTGTAAGAACTTCATTGAACAATTTTGACTGAGAACTAACCAGTAATTGAAAGACGCCAGAAATTGTTTTTATGGCCAACTGGACCAAAAAAAAAAAGTAAACAAGTTTTCCCTAGCAAGTAGTAAAACCGTACCAAATCGTTTGTTCCCATCGAGGTTTCCACTTTAAGATTTTGATTGCGAATCCAAATATCCAGTCAATCTTTGTTTGCATTCCTCTCGAGAGTCAACAATGTCTGAAAGGTTTGCGATTTTTAATCGAAATTTAAATTTTTCAGATCATCATAATTGGATTTTTTGTAATTGTTTTTATGAAATTTAACTTCATTGTTTAAAATTAAAAATCAAGTCGGCGGCTAAAACGAGCAATTTGAAACGAAAAAAAAAAAGGGCAAATCTTCCCTCTCGATCTATGTTTTAAACATGAGCATAAAAAAACCAGATGGAGCAATAACAAATAATGAGTGGTAGTGAATTTTTAAAGTACGTTGAAGCTTGAAGCTTTAATATTTAATAATGTATTTTTTATTGTAACTTTTTCAGTAATCAATAATGCAAATGATAGTACAGTAGAACCCCGGTTATCCGAGGTAACGTAGGAGGGTACCCACCTCGGATAACTGAAAACTCGGATAATCCAAATACATATATGTATACAGGGTATACCATTTAAAACGAAACAGGCTAAATATCTAATGTCACTTTTATTTTTTTAAAAATCGTTCGTATAGGTACCTAATTTGATTGTGTGAGTGTTTGAAACATTTTCAGCACTAACTTAACCCTCTATCGGGGGTGGGACCAACCCTTACCATTTCAAATGGAACAGGGATCCGAGAGATACCTACCTGTTTCAAAAGAGCGCTCAATTTTTTTTCAAATGACATCAAACAAAGAGGTATCACTCGACCCCTTGTTCCATTTGAAATAGTGAGGGTTGGTCCTACCTCGCCTAGAGGGTTGAAGTTCATACGCTGAATACGCAAAAAACTTCCCCCTTCAGTTTACCCATAATCAGAAAATAAGGATGAATTTCATTAATTAAGTTCAATATGTACCAAGCTACCTGTTTACAAATTCATATTTACAATATAATGGATCAGGCAGCTTTCAAAGCTCAATTTTGAGAAAATTAAGTTTGTGTCTCGTTCGAGGAGTAATAAGCTCAATCTTTTATCATGTAAAATATTCCGAGGCAAACATATTCGTACGTGCAATTTTTTTTTACAAATCATAAAATTCCTATAGGTATCGAAAATATGTTTTCATATGGCTTTTTCTATTGAATACAAATTGCTTTATTAGTCTTCTAAGTGGATTTTTTTTACATGTATTTTCTTTTGATACCTAGTTTATTGGTCTATTTACCCACTGAAAATAAAGTTTGCTATCTTAATTTTTGCTTTAATGAAGTAATTTTCTTATTCTTTATTTAGAAATAATACGTTGACCGAATTTATGCTACTTGCATGAAGATGAAAAGTTTTGTTTGTCAATGGAAAATGCCGTATCTTATATTGTGTTGTTTCATTCAGTTATTCAAAGAAAGTCCCTTTTTATAACACTCTAATTATCCAAGAGTATGTATTTGCCTGGTGTAGAATTGTAATTATTATCTGAAAAATAAAATACCTTCGTTTAGGATTTTTTAATTTATCTACTAATTAGAATTTTAAATTTGGTAGGGGAGAAAAAAAACGGTGGTAATAAATACGCCTAAACAAGAAAAGCTGTGCTGCTTCAAGAAAAAAAATATTAAGATAAGGGTGGAATGGGTAATGGGTGATTATTATAACTTAACTTGACTTTCGTCGACAAGGATTTTCGAATGTCACTTTTCATGAGGCCAAATACAAAATAAAATGCACATGAAAAAAGCTCTTCCATTAAGACACCATCAAAGCCGATAGATATTTCGTTTTTTATTAGTTAATAATTTAGCCAGCCAACCCTTTTTTTGTCCCCCTCAATCCATATTTAAGATATTCCATTTCGATTTATTAGGCAAAGGTCAAGAGCAAGGAATTTATATCCAGATAATCGCTACGACGAAAAGGGCTTTCACCATAAAAAACACCTCCACATATAAAGAAGGAGCATAAAAACCTAGGCATTATATTACCCCACAGTAGGATCCAAAAATTTAAAAGAACAACTAGGATCATAGATTCTACACACGTATGTTGTCTTTTATATTTTTTGTGTAATACTTTTTATTAAAAGCCTACTGTCATAACCGGAAGAAAAGTATCTACGTATTAAAAAATATATTAAATATTTAGTTCCTGCACGGAAAAGTTAGTTCTGAGCCCACTAGAAACATGTAATAAATAATTTATAAAGTTACATAATCTTATTCAGGCATAATTTAGTTTTATCTTGAAAAGGGTGTGACATATACAATTAGTGCCTTCCTGGATTCCTAAATATAATGTAGTAGGTGGTGCAGAACAATCTGGAAATTAATGAATACCGTCAGCTGAATACGTTAAAATTTAGTTATTTATAAACTAAGTTAGGACATAATCGAGTAAGTTTACGTTTGTGACTTCCACTAACTTCAGGTCTTTTGTATTGCATTTTACAAATACAAAACACCTATTCTTCGTGATCATTCACGCCCGTTTTCCCATAATGAAAACATTATTTTTAATTACATGTCCGACAAATAGATATCAGAATAATTGAACATGACACGGCCGCCGCGGTTCGCGTTTTCAGAAATTCATCATAACTTTGCCAGGATCTATGACCGGACCCTCCTGTTAGTTGCGTGTAATTTTGTTTCAAATAAATTAATATCGATCTATTTTTTTTTGCATTTTATTTGCCTGTAACGAGGCAATTTTATCTGATAGTGCAAGTCCAACACACAACACATAGGAAAGATTATATTTTCATCCTTCATTGTGAATTGCCGTCTGCTTTTTTAAACATTTTGACAGTTTATTATTATTTATTTTCCTCCACGAGCCGAATAAGATATTATTACTGCCGTCATTATAATAACTAATAGCTCACAATCTGTACAATTTGGATGATACTTAATTTTGATTAATCGACCCTTTTTAATTGGCATCAAAAAGTTTACCAAAGCTCGTCTTTTGGAAATAATAATGAAGCACGAGTATGGCAAAATCATAAATTATTTCGACAACAAAACTCAGATCCCTAATTCTTTTGTATTTTTTGTACCTTCATTATTTATGTTATGAAGTGTAGTTGTTGTTGTTTGCACGCGAATGAACATTCTTTTTAACACTTTGAGACTAATTTATGGACTCTTTTCGCAAATAAATGTGTATCACATAATACCATATAATGAATTATTTTAAGCACAAGCACAAACTGAACATGATATAATAAGGGCAGGTGTATAGTTGTTTGTTTACTATTATTTCAGAAAAGGAAGCTCACATTTGCCTCTTGGCACAAGTATACAACTTGTTGGTATACTTTCATTTAATATACATATTATATTTTCCGTTTTATGTAGGCAATTTTGTAAAACGAAAAGTTTCTCTTGCAAAAAAAAGTTCTTTCACGATAATGTATTGTCAATTAATAACCCTCGAGCTAGAAACTTCCTTTCAATTTCACCGAAATGAGAGAGAAATGGTATTTATTTCAACCCGAAAGAGATCGGTAATTTTATTAAATTAATTAATTTATTTCTTATGTTAAGTTCTAGAACTTTTGTTCGAGGCGAAAACAAGACAGACAATAATACCAACAGAAAAAAAATCTTAAGGAGCAATTAGCAAAATGAGGATTTTTTTATTACAAAAAAAAAGGCAGACAATATTGTTGGTGCTAAATATTTATTTACAAATCAAATACTTATAATCACCAACTGATATTGAACTAATTAACATTTGTGTATATCATTTGCATGTATGTAGATACAGTAGAACCCCGATTATTACTCGCAATTATCCGAGTTCTGGATTAACCGAGCCAGTCCAAAGACCCAAAAATCCTGATTATCCGAGGTACGCACGTCCATCCTCCGTAATAACCCAGTTTCTAGAATATACAGGGTGTTTTTCTATATATTAACGCCCCACCTACAGCCTTTACCTTTACAGGTAGAAGAAAGGTGTAAATATAAAAGTTGTACAGTTTTAGCTGAATTTTTAGAAACCATGTTCCGGCTGCCACTATTGACGCCACCGTCGCTGTGACGTCAGCGCTATACAAACTTTCATGTTATCAATCAGGTACTCTTACCTTGGTTTATTATATTTCTCTATGGTGGAGAGTATACGAGATACTGGTGCTACTGGTCTTTATCAGTCAAAATATTGACAGGTTCACATATTTTACGTCACTTACAAGTCAATGTCAACATAGGTTAAGGCCGGGACCGCACTGGGGTCAATGTTGGCGCCAGTGCGGTACCGGCCTTAGCCTATGTTGACGTTTATTAGTGACGTAATATAATATATCGACCTGTCAATATTTTGACTGATAAACACCAGTTTCTCGTATACTCTCCACATAAAAAGTCGTAAAAAAGTGCATCTTTCAACGCTCATATCTCTAAGACCGTAAGTGCGCGTTCACATTGACACCGCTCAAGCGGTGAGCGTTGCGCGATGCCGCTGTAGTGATGCCCAAAAATAATTTTAACATTATATTTCAAATGAACATGTTCACGCTGGAGTAGCGCGTCCAGCGGTGTTAACATGTTCATTTGAAATATAATGTTAAAATTATTTTTGGGCATCGCTACAGCGGCATCGCGCAACGCTCACCGCTCGAGCGGTGTCAATGTGAACGCGCACTAATACCTACAAGATTTCGTCCCATTTAAAGGTTGTTCAGAATTAAATCCTTTACAACATATCGAAAAATGGGCAAAATCCATAGAGCCCAAAAAACCCATGTTAGGTGTGCGTTATCCTTTGGAAATATGACAATGGAGCAGATCACAGATATGAAGACAGAGGTAGAGAATATGGTTTGAGATATGGTCAGAGAGGTTCATTTCGTAGTTCAGGTATTCAGAATAATTATGGAAACAAAGGTAGGGGAAGATTTACTAATTTTGTTAACAATGATAGTGAAGAAAACTGAATGTTACTGAGCAAAACATTTGTTTTTCGGGTGAATTAAATCATGAGAATATTGATCTTTATAAAAGTTATTTAAATTTTTTCATTGATTCTGGTTGTACTGACCACATGGTGAATAAGAAAACTTTTTTTTGTGATTTGGTAATGTTAAAAGAACCAATCAAAATTGCTGTAGCTAAAAATGAAAGTTTTCTATTGTATTGGCCATGGGTGTTGGTAACATAAAGGCTATTAGTATAGTAAGAGAAAAGAAGGTAAATTGTACTATAAAGAATGTTTTTTATGTACCCGATTTAAGAAAGAATTTATTAAGCGTCAAGAAACTAGAAATGTCCAATATAAAGGTTGTATTTGAAAATTCACAGGTAATATTGATTGATGAAAAACAAAACATAATAGGTACAGGAAAGAGAGAAAATTTGTATGAAATATCATTTGAGTTATGCAAGATAGAATGCTTGAATGTTGAAAGTTTGAATAACGATTTTATGATGTGGCATAGGCGTTATGGGCACATAGGTTTTTCAGGTTTAAAGGAGATAATTAAATGAAATATGGTTACAGGTATAGGTGAAAATGTTAAGATACAAAAAGTTGAATTTTGTGAGCCTTGTGTGAGTGGTAAGATGACTAGGTTTCCTTTTGGTTCGAGGACAAGAAGTCAAAGAATTTTGGAAATAATACATACGGATGTTTGTGGTCCAATAACTCCCATTAGGTACGTATGATGGTTATAAATATTTTGTAACTTTTATCGACGATTTTTCGAATTTTTGTTGTATGTATCTGCTTAAAGCAAACATGAAGTTTTTGATAAATTTAAAGAGTATGTCAGTATGGTCGAGTCTAAATTTAATAATAAAATTTCAAAACTAAGGTATGATAATGGAGGTGAATATGTGTCTAGGAGTTTTAAAGATTTTTGTAAGGAACGAGGTATAATTTTGGATTACACAGTACCATATACCCCACAGCAGAATGGAAAAGCAGAAAGGCAAAACAGAAGCTTAGTTGAAAGAAGCAGAGCAATTATTCAGGATTCTAGGGTACCGAAGGAGTATTGGGGTGAATCGGTGGGAACTATAAATTATATATTGAATAGAGGCACATCAGTTTCTTCCAATGGAATGACACCAGCAGAAATATGGTATGGGCAAAAACCAAACGTAAGTTATTTTAAAATGTTTGGTTGTTTAGCGTATAGCCATATTTTAAAAGAATGTCGTGACAAATTTGATTCTAAAGTTGAAAAATGTGTAATGATTGGTTATGCAAATAATGGCTATAGGTTGTGGAGTTTCAAAAAGCAAAAAGTTATTATTTCTAGAGATGTAGAATTTAATGAGAATGTTTTTCCATTCCAAAATAATGTTGTTGATATGGCTGATGATGATCTTAATGATAATAAAAATATAGAAAATGTAGTTTTTGATATTCTTGATGATAATATTTCTAAAAATCCAGCTACTTCTAAAAATAATAGTGAAATTGAAGAGAGAAATGAGTGTCGAGACAAAATTTGTAGAGAAAATAAGCGTACTGTTAAAATGCCATCCAAGTTTGATGAATATGAACTATACATGGCTTTTAATGCTTATAACTTTGTTGAAAATGTACCAAATAATTTTTCTGATTTAGATAATAATCCAGATAGGGAAAAGTGGTTGAAAGCGGTGGAAAAGGAGTTGGATTCGATAGAAAAGAATGAAACTTGGATGACAGTTAAGAAACCAGAAAATGTGTGTATACTTGATACTAAATGGGTTTTCACCTATAAAAGTTTGGAGAAGAATGAATGTGACAAATTTAAAGCTAGGTTGGTTGTAAGAGGGTTTGCCCAAGAGAGAACAAGAATGGATGATGATTTATACTTACCTGTTGCGAAAATGACAACTATTAGAACGTTACTTATGATTGGAAATCAATATAAGTTTCACTTCTTACAATTAGACGTAAAGACCGCATTTTTAAACGGAATTTTAGAAGAAGATGTTCATATATTTCCACCAGAAGGAATTGTATGTGTTCCCAATACTGTTTTAAAATTAAAAAAATCTTTGTATGGGCTTAGACAGTCATCCAAATGTTGGAACAATGAAATTGATAAATTCTTGCTTAGTATTGGTTTTGTTCGATCTGAAAATGATTTTTTCTATTTTGGTGTCATATTAAAGTCTTTTCGACACTAAAAGTAGTTTCGAAAAGAAGCTCTTTGTGACACTCCTTTTTTACTTATCGAAGGTTGGTAACACTGGCTGACTGATGGCCATCGAACTGTCATTCGTGATTTTATAATAGAAGATTTCTATATTTGGCAAGTAGTGTTACCAACCTAAACATATGAATTCAGGAAATATGAGAATAAAATGTTCAAGAAAAATTTGTTTTTCCTAATTAAACAATACCAAAATAGAAAAAATAGTATAAAATATTCGTTTCATAAGACATTTTATCGCACTCGCCCTTTAGAAAACTCGCCTCCGGCTCGTTTTCTAATATAGGGTTCGTGCGATAAAATGACGTCTTATGAAACTTGTATTTTAATGTACTATTTTCTACTGACGTTTCATAATAGCAACTTTTCGATTGTCATTTCAGTTTTGAAACGACATTCTTTTAGGCACTGAGTGCGTGAAAGTTACTTTTAGGCACTCAGTGCGTAAAAGTGACTTTTGAATGCGTAAAAGTGACTTATGAGTGCGTAAAAGTAATTTTTAAGCACTAGTGCCTAAAAGTGTCATTCATTATTCAGAAATAAAAAACAACACTAACCACATATTTGAATTTTGTTTTGTATTTATTATGAATATTGAAAATGGAATTACTGAATTGAACGTTTGGGTTACTCAAAACAGAACTTTGTGTTATTACCTACTTTCTAGGATTTTAATTATTGATGCCGAATTTTGAAAAGAAAATCGCATGAAAAGTGTCAGGTGTCAAGTGAAAGCAGGTGACAAAGATTTTGGGTGTAATCGACTTATTCACATGAAATAAAATTGTGTTTTTTTTATTATAAAATGCCAGTAGAAAAAATCTTGTATACAATACGTTACGAAACGATGTCTTTTAGTCACTCGACGTGTTGTCCAACTCGGCTTTGCCTCGTTGGACAATTTTCACGTCGCGTGCCTAAAAGACGCTCATTTCGTAACTTATTGTATAAATAGCTAATTGTTTATATGTTTTGAGCACTAATAATGAAAAGTATTTTCTGTTAATATATGTTGATGATATCATTTTAGCTGGGCTAAATTTAAAAGAATTAAATATAATAAAAGATAAATTAATGGGGAAATTTCAAATGAAAGATAAAGGGAAACTTGAACATTTTTTGGGTCTTAATATTAATTATGATAGAGATAAGGGAGTGTTAACAATAGATCAGTCAAATTATACTAAAAATGTGTTGAACAAATTTGGAATTGACGAATGCAATAGTTTAAGCATACCTATTGATCCAAAACTGAAATTTGAATTTTTTGATGGTATAAATAAAAAGACAGAATAGTTATTTACCTAACAAATGCGGAAAGTGATACTTTACCGCACGCAACGGCAGTCAAGCCGTTAAGGGCGGTAAAGGCACTTTCCGCATGTGTTAGGTACAACATTTTACCTATGAGCATCTACAACTCCAAAAAAAGGCATTGATAAAATTAATTAATAAATCCGATTAATTAATGAAATTAGATAAAATCCATTTTCTGAAAAAGAGAGGATTTTTGATTATAAATATCAAATTCTACTTTACCGCACACTATGCGGTAAAGTGCACTTTACCGCACACTTTGTATTCTACTTTACCGCATACTATGATGTAAAGTTGACTTTACCGCACACTATGCGGTAAAGTGCACTTTACCGCATAGTGTGCGGTAAAGTGATACTTTCCATTTGTAAATACGTGCGGTAAAGTGCACTTTACCGCACGCTCGTAGGTAAAAACCTTTTCGTGAGTTGGTCGGTTGCCTTATGTATTTGATGTTGGGAAGTAGACCCGATATTTGTTATTCAGTGAATGTTTTTGCTCGATATCAAGATAAAGCAACTGATGAAAATTGGTCGAATTTAAAAAGAGTATTAATCTACGTCGGTGTCATTATGACACATTTAGCATTGTCATTTGAATGTCATTAGGTCCTTCATAATAGCACTAGTGCGTTTAAGAATTCATAATAACACCCAAATTTTGAAATGAAAAATATACAAAAAGAAAGTTAGTTGCCAGAAGAACCTTTTCAATAATGATGTCTCTATATTCGAAGAGACACTTTCGAACTCAGATTCACCAATAATAATATTATTTTTCACCATAAAATTGAATTTATGGCACAAAAATGGACTCCAATATTGAAGCTGCCAAAGTCAAAATTCTAAAAACCAACAAGCAGGTTCTCGACTAGTACGGGCACCTGCTAAATTTCAAATTTTAATTTGAAAAGTTTTTGCTATTTCAAGGCAAATCAAATCTATTTGAACCATTGTAGATTAAATTTTGAATGATACACGTTCGATATGAACTTTATTAATGAAACTTGTGTAACTAAACCACTCGGCTAACGCCTCGTGGTTTAACGTTACACGCGTTTCATTATGGCGTTCATATCGAACTTGTATCATTAATAACTATAAGGTATTTGAAGGGCACTGTCAATGTTGGCCTAAAATATTGTAGAGTAGATACTGTAGGCGAATTATGTTGTTATGTAGATGCAGATTGGGGTGGTGACACTCAAGATAGAAAATCAGTCACAGGATACCTTTTTAAAGCATTTGATAATATTTTAATGTGGAGTACAAGAAAACAATCTTGCGTGTCATTATCTACAACTGAAGCAGAACTGGTGGCTTTGTGTACCTACTTCAGTTACTGATGGATTGTGGCTGAGAAAGCTTTTCAATGATTTTGATATTAATTTTGAATCAATAACTTTCTTCGAAGATAATCAGGGTTGTTTGGCAATAATTAGAAATCCTTCTAATAATCGTAGAGTGAAACATATTGATTTAAAGTTTAATTTTGTGTCTGAAAATTCAAGAAAGGGTCTGATAAACTTAATTAATGTAGATACAAATAATCAGCAAGCTGATATTTTAACAAAAGGTTTATCAGGGCCAACATTTCTAAAATTTAAAGATTTATTGTGTTTAAGGGATTTTAGCGAAGGGGGGTGTTGAAATATACGCTAAAATCTGCTTATACCTGTCTGGTGTTTTAATTGTAGTTTGATAGATGTAAAAATGTATGTCAAAAGTATGTAGAATTGTTTAATCCTGTCTTCGTTCTCTGTGAAATAAAAGTTAAAACGAAGAAGTATGCACTGCAGTTTAAATAGTAATTATAACATCTGACACCCTTTTAGCAGCGACCTAGACGTCTGACGATTTACATACGTTATCTGTGACCTTCAAACAGATAATGTGCAATTTTTCTATAAATTTTGAGCTTTGAGAAAACAGTTTAGATGCTTCTTAAAATTACAACTTTGCCCGCGTCCCGGAACTGTGAGTGCTGACTGTACACTAGCCTTCCAACACTAAAGTACGACCTATTTTGAAAATATCAGCCTTGAGAAAACTCTTGCATGTTTTTGACGCCAGCTCCCCAACTATTATTATATTAAGTCAGAATTTGTAAGATTATCCACTTTTTGTCAATTTGCCTATTAACAGGAATTAGTAATGTTACTTTACCAAACTAGTAATATAATGTGACAAGTTATTCAAGTGCAAACGAGTGAATTGTTGCGGAACTTATGGATGGACAGTGTATCACCTCCATAGTCAGATTCTGTGTATGCTATAAGTTTTGGACCTCCGTTAAAGCCTATTCCAGTACAAACAGTCCCTTTCAAATATTGAAAAATACGTTTTACCATTTTCCAATGACTTACTTTTGGTTGATTGGTAAATCTGCTCAAATAGTTCCCTGCAAAGCTAATGTCAGGACGAGTTATTGTTGATAAATACAGTTATCTACCTATAGCTTCACGATAGGGTACATAATTTTCAAGTAGCTTGCTATTTACACAAATTTGTTCATCGGTAACCATTCCTTTTTCTATTGGTGTACTTGTCGAATTTAATGTGTCAAATTTAAATCGTTTTAATATACGTTCAGTGTATACTGAATGACATATAAAGATTCCACTTGAACTATTAGTTATCTCCATTCCAAGATAGAACAATTTTCCTTCAATGGATTTATCAAAAGTTATTTCAAATTTCTGCTTTAGTTTATTCAAGATTTCAATCATAAGGGTATACCATTGAAAACGAAACAGGCTAAATACCTGATGCCACTTTTATTTTTTTTTTAAATCGCTCGTATACGTAATTTGATTGTGTAAGTGTTTGACAACATTTTCAGCACTAACTTAACCCTCTAGGGGGGGCTCACCATTCCAATTGGAACAGGGGGTCGAGTGATACTTGTTTTAAAAGAGTGTTCAATTTTCTTTCAAATGACATCAAATTAAAGAGAATTGATCGCTCTTTCAAAAGAGGTATCACTCGACCCCTTGTTCCATTTGAAATAGAAAGGGTTGGTCCCACCCCGCCTAGAGGGTTAAAGTTGAAGTACTAAAAATGGTTGCAGAAAACTTCCCCCTTTGAAAATCAAATTACGTGTACGAGCGATTGTTTTAAAAATAAACGTGGCATCAGATATTTAGCCTGTTTCGTTTTAAATGGTACGCCCTGTATATATTTTTTTAAAGTTGAAATATTTTCTCTAACCATGAGAATTGATCACTTTGAAAAACATCTTTGGCAAATGCACTAGTTTATTTCATTACAGAGCATCAAAACTTAAAACCGTAGAGATTTTCCATTAAAGGCACTCGACTTACCTTACTCCCCCTATTGCTGCTGAAGTAATAGGACCATAAAACTTGATCACTACATCAGTGTCAGAGACATTTCCTTTGTGTAACCTTAGAAATAAATCACTGACCAAAGCTTTCCGGATTTAATTTAAAAACCTTACAATTGCGAACAATTTTAACTAAGAAATATCCTACAGCCACAATAAATTTACTTTAAACGATTTAACGTCTATTTGATATATTGATAGCCTCTATGCATTGCATGTTGATCTGAAATAAATTCCAAAAATACATTCTGAAGCCATAACCTTTAAAGACATGATACACATTCTATTTTCGAAACAATAAAATTTATCGGTTTCATAAAATACCATTTTCTACAAATACAACTCTCGTTTACGATACGATGCGAAGGCCACCGATGATACAGTAAAGAGGGGCGCAAAAAAAAACTCTCAGTTAATGTTATCAATTAAAAACCAACAACGAAACATTTTATTAGATTTTTATATCGACGATTTTCAGTTCTACTCATCCTAATTAGTTTTATATGGACGAGAGCGTCTGACTTGAAAGGCTTTTTTTTTCCAACATTCATGGACAAAAAAGGAAGTGTTAATGGATAAACTGAATCTAATGTGAGCGGATAATCCCTCTTTCTTTTGGCCCCTTAAAACAATAATACCCAAATGGATGTGGGGAAAAATATTGTTTTTTGGTCTATTTTTATGTAGGGCAAAAGCCAAAGTGTATCTTGGTACTAAGAGAATCTAGATAATCTACTACTATCAAGATTTGTGAGAAATTTTAACGGATACTCGTTTATTGGTTGGTATTGGTAATTAGGCAGAATTTGAGTCATCAAACTATGAAATATTTATTTTACGTAAAAAGATTACACGGAAAACGACTACAGCAATGAATATTCTATGAGAATTTCATACATCTGTCAAAACTGGTATTCCAACAATAAATTGACATGTTTTGATTGTTGATTTGAACCAATCAGATTGTAATTACGCGATAATTTGCACTAGTGCAAATTATAAGATAATTGCATAGTAACTGGTGCGAAAACTGGTGTTTTGACATTTTTTGACAAAAAAATTAAATTTTTGATTTATGAAATTCTCTCATTAAATACAACTCGTGCAATGGAAATATATTTATAATTTTCGACAAATTTGCACTCATGCGTATTTAACTGAAAAAGGCTCTTTTCCAACTAAAAATGAATTCAGGCAAATTTCCCAAAAATTATCAATAATTTCCATTGCACTTGTTATATTACTATTGAAAATTCTTGACTGATAGATTTCAACCAGCTAGTACCTGTATTAGTTACCTACAGCATTCTGTCCTCAAAAAACATTATTAAATTCACATAAAACTTCATTCCGCGAAACGAGATAGTAGAAGTAAATAAACAGGCGGAGCTTAAAAATTCAGAGAAGGACTGCAAAAATATGAATTACAACCAATGACATTTATTATTGTCAGGTTGTCATATGAATCAATAGGTTTTGGTGTCGTATTTCCTAGTATTTTACAATTATTTAAATAGTGTTTGGTGAATTATTGCTAATAAGTGAGCAATTTAGATTAAAACGATGTCAAGTTCAACAGATTCCGCTGAAGACCAAAAATATAGATATTCAGAGAATACAAATACAAAACAACCCAAGACGGTCCTGCCTAAGGCGGAGTATAATCCTTTTCTAGCCAATAAAATTCGACTTACCTGTCATAGTTTGTTTACTGTGACTATCTCGTCTCGTGAAATGAACTTTAGTAATTCTAGATTAAAATATCTCCAACAGCCTCCCTTAATCTAGTAATACCTAAATACTATCTCTATTCTAAACCTAAATTTTTCAAATATTCATGCAAACTTTTAGTAAAAATATCAGCTATCATTTTATCTGTGGGCATATATTTTAACTGAACATTGCCATTCTCAACTGCTTCTCTTATAAAATGATATTTAACAATAATATGCTTAGTACGATTATGAAACATAGGATTTGATACTAATTTCTGGGCACTTTGATTATCATTGAGAATCAAAATTGCATTATCCAAATCCAGAAGCTCATTTAAAACATACCTAAGAAAAATAGCCTCTTTTGTGGCCAATGACAAGGAAACATATCCTGCTTCAGTGCTGGATAAACTTATGCAACTTTGTTTATTTGCCTCCCAAGAAATTGCCCCTCCAGCCAACTTAAAAAACATATCCACTGTATGATTTTCCATCATTAATTTCATGTCCCCAATCTGCGTCACAATATCCACAAATATTTTCATTATCTTTCTTAAAAAACAAATGCCTATCAAGAGTCCCTTTTAGATAACGTAAGACCCTATTTGCATGATGAAAATGAACATTTCTATAGCAATTATTGTACTGACTTAAATAATTTACTGCAAAAACTATATCAGGACGTGAATTTACTGCAAGAAACCTTAATGACCCAATCAAACATTGATATGGAATATTTTCATCCGGTGGGTTAAGCCCTTTCTCCAATTTTAAGTTAGCTTCCATAGGGGGTATTATCGATTTTGCCTCGGCCATTCCAAATTTGTCTAACAATTTCAAAATATAATCCTTTTGATTAATTCTAATTTCATGATTCAACTTGTCATTTTTTATATTCAAACCCAGACAACTTTTGATCCGACCCAAATCTTTGATTTTAAAATTTTTAGACAAAGCGTTCTTCAAATCATCAACATATAATGCTACTATAATTAAGGAATCTGAGAATTTCTTATTGTATACAAAACTTTCATATTGAGACTTTTTATATCCTAAACCAACCAGGATTTGTTCAACTTTCTTGTTCCACATTCTGGAACTTTGTTTTAGACCATAAATAGCTCTATTCAGTAAACAAACTTTATTTTTATTAGTAACATATCCTTCTTGCTCAGACATGAAAATCTCCTCATTTAAGTCACTATTTAAAAAGGCTGTAGTGACATCAATGTGATCTATTTCTAAATCCAAATTCACAGACAATGCAAATAATAAACGAATGGTTGAATTTCTTACCATTGGAGAAAATGTTTCTGTATAGTCTTCACTATATTTTTGAGTAAAACACTTATTGGCTAATAGACGAGCTTTAAATCTTTTTTTGCCATTCACACCATTTTTTATTCGATAAACCCACTTGCACTGTACAATTTTTCTGTCTTTAGGAATGTCCACTAGTGTCCATGCATCATTTTCTTTCATTGATTGCATTTCTTCATCCATAGCATGATTCCACTCATTACCATATTCACTAGTTAAGGCTTCTTGCAGTGAACAAGGCTCGATTATTTCTTCCGATGCATAATAGAGTATATGATCTGGGAATGATTTAATTCTTCTAGATCTTTGAGTACGTCTCAACTCTTGTTGCATTTGTTCTTGATTCTCTGGTTTATCTGAGGATTCACTGCTACTACCATTTCTTGCATCATCAATTTCTGCTTGATCATCAGCAATGACATCATTAATCATTTCCAGTTCAGACTCAAATGGAATTATTTGTTGCTGTGAAATATCAGAGGGTACTGTATTGTTTTCTTTATAAGTATTTTCGAAAAATACCACGTTTCTAGATTTTACAATATGACCTGGTTTTTCAACATGAAATAGTCTATATCCTTTAGTTTGTTCACAGTAGCCAACAAAGATATATTGTTTGCTCTTAGAATCAAATTTCTTTCTCAAATGATCAGGAATGTGCGCATGCGCAATACAGCCAAAAACTCTCAAATGTTTTAAATCGACTTTCTCACCTGTCCATTTTTCTTGTGGAGTTGAAGCTTGAACACTTTTGTGAGAAGAAAGCGATTTATCAGATAAACTGCTGTATTCGCAGCTTCTGCCAACATTTTTCCTTCTAATTTCTTCTTCTTCTTGGATAAGACACCTTGCTTTCTCAACAATTGTTCGGTTGGTCCTTTCTGCAACACCATTTTGCTTAGGCGTATATCTTACAGTCAATTGGTGCTCTATACCTTTTGATTTCAAATAATTTTCAAGATAACTATTGACATACTCTGTGCCATTGTCACTTAACTTTCTTCCACTTTGGTTTTCTACGAATACATGGAAATCTTTGAAAACAGAAAGAACTTCACTTTTTGGCTTTAAAAAATAGACAAAAATCTTCCTGGAGTAATCATCAATTAAAGTGAATATATATCTAGCTCCACTCCATGATGAAACTGGCATTGGGCCACACAAATCAGTATGGACCAGCTCAAGTAAATCTTTGGCACGCCTACTACCTGTCTTTTTAAAAGGCTGACGATTCTGCTTCCCTCTAGGACAAATGTTACATTGATCGCCTTTTTCATCCTTGTAGGCACAATACCAGTAGCCAAACCACGTTTGAGCGAAGACATACTTATTCTGTTCAAGTGTCCTAGTCTTCGGTGCCATAATTCCTCCATACTTGCAGTTTAGTCAAATATGTGCATTCATTGACTAAATCTAGCTGATAAAGCCCATTTTAATTGAATGCAGTCGCTACAATATTTCCTTCAACTTGGAAATCTTCACTTTCATATATCTGGCAGCCGTTGCTGTCAAATGTTACCGCATGACCTTTTTCAACCATTTTACTCACTGATAGCAAGTTGGCCTTTAAATCTGGAACACACATAATGTTGGAAATCACCTTGGAACCATATTTCGTGAAAACTGTTGTATTCCCAACACCAACACTACTCAGTTTTTGGTTATTTGCTACCAAAATCTCACTGTCACCTTTGGTAATAAAATCTTGAAAACAATCTAAATTATATGACATGTGCGAAGTTGCCCCCGAGACCACATACCAACTAAATGTATTTACTAATCCACATGAGACAGTATGAAGTGCTTTTTGTCGCTTACCTTTTCTATTGGTGTTCTTAGGATTAGACTTATTCTTCTCATGTTTGTTTTCATCTCGAGTGATATCACTTTCTTTGATACACTGACTCTTAAAGTGACCAAACAGCCCACAATTAAAGCATTTTAAATTTTTCTTATTAAATTGCTTTTTATACTTGGAATACAATGCTGTCTCAGACTTTTCTTTCCATATTTGTCATCTTGGAGAAGCTTAGTCTTGATAAAGTCACTTGTGATTACTGCAGTTGAGTTTTCAATAGCCATCACCACTGGATCATAGTCTGCAGTTAGTCTACTCAACAAAATTACTCCTAGAAACTCATCATCCACTGGCTGACCCATGTCACTTAATTTTTGAGCAAGTGACATAGTTTCATTGACATATGTCTCCATATTTTCAAAGTTTTCTAGTCTAACTCGAACTAAACCACGTATTAGGGGCTAACCTTCTAGATAGACCTCTATCTTAATATGCTTTTTCCAGGTTTTCCCATGCTTCTCTTGCTGTGCTTGCTGACCTGACATGATGGTACGCTGAGGGATGAACCATAAGGCAAATTTTAGCTATAAAGCCTTCTGGTTCCTGCTTTGATTTATCTTCAACAGAAAACCCCTCTAACATCGCCATAAATTTTCATGTATCAAAGCCATTTTCATGCCAAATTTCCAATTTTTATAATTTTCCCGACCATTAAGTTTCTCAAATCCTAAATGGAGATTTGAAGAAGACTCGGCCATATTGGTTTCAGCAAATAAATAAAAAAATAGCAATGAACTTTTCGCGATCTGCAACACTTACTTGAATTTTACGTTTTTCACGGTTTATGCACACGTAACGTATCTGGGCCAGAGCTGTCACAAATACTGGTAAATAGTATTTCAAATACCAAGTATCAATTACGGGAAATTCATGTTGCAAGTACAAATACTAAATACTTTCAATTTAAAAAGTACTTCAAGTTTCAAGTAATTTAGTTTAGTACTTGATTTTTTCAAGTAAAATAATTCAAATACTCTGTAAGTATTTCAAGTACTCAATTAAATATTTCAAATACCTATGTGTATTTGAAATATTAAGAAGTACTTCAAGAACCCATTTAAAAGGAATTCAAATTATTCATTGATTTTTTTTTTCAAACTGTATTGAAAGCTGAAAATATACAGGGTGTTCCTAAACATCATGTACAAACGGAAAGGAATGATTCTTTGGTTTATTTTATGACTAAAATTTCTAATCAACATAGGTCCGCAAACGCTTCGTTACCGCTCTACAGGGTGTTAAAATTTTAATGTATTCATATTGAAAATGTGCAAGAATATGGCGGCGAAGGCGTGGCTTAATTCTAGATTCCTATTGAAAATGAGCAAAAATATGGCGGCGGGACCTCTATTGTCGTCACTGTAGATAGAAAAGGTTTATTGTGTCACTGTAGTTTCATCTAGCAAATTACAGAGATTTTGTCTTTTAATTTTTTTCTCGATAAGGGTCGGTGATACGAAAAAACTACAAGTGAACAAAAAGTTTCTAAAAATGTAGAAAAATCATTTTGTTTTTTAGAATCTACCAGCGGCGCATTGCATAAAAGTCCAGGGGCAGAAAAGAGGGCTTGATCCCTGAAAAAAACATCACCCTGTAAATCCTGGCAAACGTTTGCACGTGAAATCATTTAGCTCCTATTGCGTAACCTATATTCCAAATTTGCGATAAATTCCTCAAAAATTGCAGGAGTTATAAAGAAAAAACTAAAAAAATATTGAAATTTTAACTCCCTGTAGATCGGTAACGAAGCGTTTGCGGACCTATGTTTATTAGAAATTTTAGTTATAAAATAAGCCAAAGAATCGACCCCTTCCGTTTGAACATGATATTTAGGAACACCCTGTATATTGTAATACCTCTAAAAAAATACTACAGAGATTCCAGATTCCAAGATTCCAGTTGCAGATTTATCTAGAAAAGGATGATTAAGAAATAAAGTGCAGAGGGATTGGTATGCCTTCGAGGTGTGTTCACTATTTCTGCAAAACTAAAAAGTCTTTCTACAGGGGCTTATGACGGAAGACATGTATTGTATCAGTGATTGTACCTATGAAAAACTTTTTTTATGACAGGAAACCTACCCAAGGATTTTATATCTATATCTATACTAGTATCCTCTGCATATTGAAGAATTTCTAGTTCGAATTTTCTTTTATTGTTATTTTAAAGACTCTCCAGGTAGTGGGAACCCTCCAGTTCAAAAAAATGGTCAGTCCTATCTGCTGTAGGACATGTTAATTTCACATTTGGAGAAGTATTTGAATTACTTTTTTTGTAAATCCAAGTACCAAATACAAATACTTTATTGAAAGTATTTTTAGAATCAAGTACAAATATTCAAAAACAAAAGTATTTGAATTATAGTACTTCAAATACTAAAAAGTAATTGAAATACATTTTCCAAGTAATTTACTTGAAGTACTGACAGCTCTGATCTGGGCCCATAACCTTTTGGTAATTAGGAAGAATTTTGAGGCATCAAACTATGAAATATTTATTTAACGTAAAAAGATTACACGTAAAACGACTACAGCAATGAATATTCTATGACAATTTATATGACAATTCTTGACTGATAGATTCGATAGATTTCAACCAGCTAGTACCTGTATTAGTTACCCACAGCATTCTGTCCTCACAAAACATTTTTAAATTCACAATAGTAATTCTGGATTAAAATACATATCTCCAACAGTTGGTTTAGATAATGTCGGTGAAAGTGAAGACATGAAGATAAGTAATGATCCGGATTGCAAGGATAGGTACATCAACATTATTGAAAAGAAATTCAATGGCAATTTTAGAAAGCTTTTTTTCAATATTTTACCTTCACACCTAAAATATCTGGGTAGATATGAAACTTTGTCCCTAACATCTTCAACAAAACGAAACATTACATGAGAATAATAATTAATAATAAATTTCAAATCGTACAAGAGCTTAAATAAGAAATAACTTCAGATCCAGTCCAACTTTGAGTAGGTAACTTTGTAGTTTGACATCCATAAATTTGAAACTTTTGTACATTTTTTATAGCCTACCGAGTATGCATTGACGCCTCTAGGGACTCTGGCAAACATTCAACCTGCAGACGTTATGAATTATGTATGACGATGGGTAATGATTTATAGATAGCTATGGAAATTATCTATCCGCATAACCTATATTCATATTTTATTTCATACATTTTTGCTTTAGATGTACCTCAAACTTGTGTTCAATCTAAACAATATTCGAACTAAAGGAATATCGATTTTCACTACATCTTGATTACGATGACAGTGAAGTATATATTATAATCAAGTCGATTTGATATATCTTACCAAATTCAACACAAAAACTTGTAAAGGCGCCTATACTTACTATGATGGAGGACTCTCTGATTTTGAAATATTACATATAATCAATATGGCTTTATTTCACCAATGAATATGGAAAGGAACCGTAAATTTGAATAGAGTACTCAGGCCTGAGCGGGGGTGTATTTGCTTATCAGCAGCCACAAACTTGTGGTGAGAAGGGAAACGCAAACTAAAATTTCCTTTGTTTAAAAAAATAAGCCTAACATCAACTATACCGCGAGATTGATTTGATGTTTTATTTTCCCCTATTTATGCTTACTTGCTCTTGAGAAAAACGTGAGATTAATTAATATTTTGAAATCCTGTTCTTAACAAATATTATTTCTCTTTCAGATTCAGCTGCGCCCCAATGAAATATGACCGACCACAGTGCCACAATGCCAAATTACACCTACTGCGACCTCGAAAACTTCAAAAGACACTACAAAGAGAACATTCACGGTTATTTAAGCTTGACGGTGTGCGTTTTGGGATCCGTGGCCAACATATTCAACATCTGCGTGTTAAGGACAAAGCAAATGCGATCTCCTACTAATTACATTCTAACCGGCTTAGCAATTGCCGACCTTTTAGTAATGCTACAATACATACCCTTCACAATCCATAGAAATTTACATAATACCCCGGTGTATTATACGCATTTTAATTACATTTGGGCGGTTTATTATAAATTCCATTCGCTTTTTACTTTAGTGCTACATTTTATTGCTTGTTGCTTAACAATAATCTTAGCTATATGGAGATACGTGTATGTTTCGCAAATACATGCGAGTAAAATATGTTCGGACCAAAGAAATACTTTTATAGTGATTGTGATAACCTATATAGTGTGTCCCCTTTTGTGTTTTCCAATGTTTTCTACATTGGAAGTTACTGAATATATGCAAACCTGTGATATGTCTGGAATTATAGTACTTAAAGAAGACAGACACAAATTTAACCAGTCGCAACTCAAAAACGAAACAATTTATATTTTATACCCCAACGACCCATGGCAATTGAGCATTTGGGTGTACAGCTTAGTTCTAAAACTCCTGCCATGCTTATTATTGAGTATACTTTCCTGCAAAATCATAGCAGCTCTTGTAGATACCAAAAAGCGTAGGACAAAGTTATTGAACTCCTGCAACCCGTTGGAAGATATGAGCAGACAAAGGAGCAAGTCTAACTTTATAAAGCTTTATAAAGAGACTCAAGCTGACAGGACTACAAAGATGCTATTGGCTGTGCTGATTTTGTTTTTGCTAACGGAATTTCCTCAGGGGATTCTCGGGCAAATCAGTGCCATTTATGGAGATGTCTTTTTGCAAGAATGCTATACGGCGTTAGGTAAGAATACTGGTACGATTATAGGAATAATTGATAAATATTATGAGTGAGAATTTCATACATCTGTCAAAACTGGTATTCCAACAATAAATTGACATGTTTTGATTGTTGATTTGAACCAATCAGATTGTAATTAGGCGATAATTTGCACTAGTGCAAATTATCAGATAATTGCATACTAACTGGTGCAAAAACTGGTGTTTTGACATTATTTGTCAAAAAAATTTAATTTTTGATTTATGAAATTCTCTCATTAAATACAACTCGTGCAATGGAAATATATTTATAATTTTCGACAAATTTACACTCATGCGTTTTTAACTGAAAAAGGCACTCGTGCACTACGTGCACTCTTGCTCTTTTTCAACTAAAAATGCATTCGGGCAAATTTCCCAAAAATTATCAATAATTTCCATTGCACTAGTTATATTACTATTGATAATTCTCAGTGCTCATTAACGGATTCCAGGCGTTTGAATTATCGATTCTGTAGATTGCAGTCATGGCAGGGCCAATAAGTTTATTCCAATTCAGACATTTTCAATTTTCAAAGATGTATTATTCTTTTTTTATTATGCGGAATTTTTTGGTTTATTCAAATTTTAGTTAATTTGAGCTGGATAGTTTCTTCAACTCAAAATCGAGTTGCCCAATTATTCTCAAATGCGAAATAGAGTAATTGGCTTAGCTCGGATCGGCAATGTCGAGGGGAAACTACAATAATTATGTCATAACTAATTAAACTTTGTCATCACTTCCAGAAATCCCATCAGAATAATCTCAAATCTCTTTCCTACTTGTTTCGTGACTTCAAAGCTACTTTTTAATGGAAGAAATTCAGGAAGTAATTTCTGAGTTACCAAAAAAAAAATTAATTGAATCCTATTTTAAATGTTCATAGTATTAACCAGATGCTTTTATTTTAAAGACTTTTATTTAATACGATATTACAAATACCCCAGGGAAATTATACTAAAAAAATGGCCATCTGCGGAATGAGGCCGAACAAGCTGAATTTTTGCAGAGACCTTCGTTTTGATGTTCTGATGAAGCAAAAAAAAATCGAATATGCCTACCCTTGTGCATCTTGAGATATCGAAGGTCAACGGTCACGAAGATCGTTTTTTTTGCGAAAATATCGCTTCCAGTGCATCTGCCGTCAAAGAATCCAAAACAAAAGTTACGTAAAATAGTATTTTCTACAAAATTATTCCTATACATTTTTTTTGTACGACCAACCGTTTTCGAAATATAGCGTGATAAAGCGGAAGCGCACATTCAAAATAGGTGATACTATCTTATAGAGGGTGTCCCCGTTCAACTGGTCAAGAATGCTAGGGTATATAGAGGAACCATAAAGAAGTAATTTGAGATAGGACACCAATGGTCAGAAGTGCGTCATTTCCAAAATACAGGATGTTGAAATTTAAACAACCCCCTTTTATTATCTTTCATATCATCTGAAGGGCTAATGCTAGGCTGTTCACATTTCCAGGGATTATAGATGTAAGTATGATATTTAAAAATTCGTATGATACACCCCCATTTTCTACCTAGAACCGTCTCAAAAAAAAAATACTTAAAATTTGACAAAAAAACAATTTTTTTCTTTTTTTTGGGGTAGTTCTAGGTAGAAAATGGGGGTGCATTATACGAATTTTTAAATATCATTTCTACATCAATAATCCCTGAAAATTTGAACAGCCTAGCATTAGCCCTCCAGATGATATGAAAGGGGGTTGCTTAAATTTCAACACCCTGTATTTTGGAAACGACGCACTTCCGACCTTCAGTGTCCTATTTCAAATTACTTCTCTATGGTTCCTCTATAAACCCTAGAATTTTTGACCAGTTGAACGGGAAAACCCTGTATAATACAGTATGACCTATTTTGAATATGCGCTCCCGCTTTATCACGCTATATTTCGAAAACGGTTGGTCGTATAAAAAAATGTATAGTAACAATTTTGTAGAAAATGCTATTTTATGTAAGTTTTGTTTCGAGTTCTTCGACGTCAGGTGCACCGGAAGCGAGATTCTCGAAAAAACAAAATTTTCGTGACATTTGACCTTCGATATCTCAAGACGCACAAGAATAGGCATATTCGATTTTTTTGTGCTTCATTAGAACATCAAAACGAAGGTCTCTGCAAAAATTCAGCTTGTTCGGCCTCATTCCGCAGAGCAAGTCTAATTTCCCTGGGGTAAAAAGGTTTATTTTAATAAACTAAAATATGCTCTTACAGCTGACGAACAACAACAACAACTTAGATGACACTCATGACAGACAAAGTCATTTGGGGTACATTCGTGGAACATTTCGATGTTCACATTTATGAACTGTAACATTAACACACTTCCTCAATTCTCACAATCTAGAACCACTTATTGAAATCAAAAATCAACACAAAACAAAATTTCTGAAAACTTAACTTAAAATAAACTACTCATTTAGCAAACACTAATATTTAATTTATTTCTAAAATATTTAAACTTTGCACTGCTCAGAGATTTAGTAAACAAATCTACTACTTGCTCATTTGTTTCAAATATTTTAGAGATATTAGATATTTCGTTTTTGAAAATACTGTCTCTAATAAAATGATGCTTAACGTCGATGTGTTTACTTCTCTTCGTTTTAAGCCTAGATGCCATTTTTATTGTTGAATGGTTGTCCTCATAGATTGTGATTGGACAGATACTACAATTGAACTTTTTTTTCCAAAAGTTGTTTCACGAATAAAACTTCAGTCAAACAGTTTGACAAAGCAACGTACTCGGCCTCTGAGCTTAAAATTAAGACTGTGTTTTGCTTTTTGGTTTTCCAAAAAGTTATGTTACCGAAAACTTTGAGAGCAAAACCTGAGACACTCTTTCTATCTGTGACGTCATTCGCAAAATCAGCATCAACATTAGCTGACAAAATATTTTACACACTTTTGTCATTGCTTTTTGTATTAGACTATCCAAGATGCTGTCAAACTTGAATTAAAATGGCCGCCAAGAGGCACACAAACCCTTTGTTTATGTGTCATCAAATTTGTCATCAAATAATGTATGAGCTTAAAATAGGGCTCATTGTGAATTATTTGCGTTCTGATACTTAAAACTGTTTTTCTCCAAACGTCAAAAAAACGCCACTTTGTTAACCTCTGTCAAGATGTCAGAAATTTAATTTCTATGCTGGTAGGCAAATCCAGCAGGTTAACACCTGTCGAGGTGGTAGAAATTTAATTTCTACGCTGCTTGGCAACCCCAGCGGCAGCAAAAGTACTTTTAGTGCCGCTCGTACTTTTACTGCAGCTTAACCATTCAGTTACCCCCGAGCTTACCCCATTTGTTTGGAGAAAAAATAGCGTGTTGCATACGGAGTAGAAGCACTTTTTTGTGCTTCAGCAGTATTGCAAGCCTCACTACGGTCGGCTCGCAAACCTACTGCTTCAGCACAAAAAAGTAAAGCTTCTACTCCTAATACAACAATATACTATTCATTAATGTTAGAAATAGTGTATTTGAATAGTGTATGTACATAGTGCTAAATAGTTTTCAAAAACGCGTAAAACATGCCTACAACGTGTTGTAGCATTAAATGTGGAAGTCGTGGAGATCGGCACATTCGTAATTTTTTTCAAATTCCAAGTGAAAAAAACAAAATAAATCAAAACACTGTACGGTGGAGTTGAAATAAATAAATATTTTCACATCAAGGGTAGATCCTGCGTGTCCAAGTGAAATGCAGGTCGAGTAACCTTGCCCAAACGATAAGGATTGCGTAATTGGGTAGAAACTGGCAAAAACTGGGACGCACACAATAGAAAATAAGTATTGAATTATGATTATTATTGACATAACATGATGACGTTATGGTTTGTGTTTGTGTCAATGATTGTGTGCCTCTTGTCGGCCATATTTTGCTTGTCAAAGTCACGTGTTTTGGATAGTCTAATACCTCAAACCAAAGTTTTCTGTACCTTTCAAGTAACGCAAACATGCTTAAGATAATTCCAGTGAATTTCAGAGTATGAACTTTAAAATTTACTGAAATACGTTATTGCGAAGCATAAATCAGGACGACTACCTAGCATTATATACATTAAGTATCCTATAAGCTCACGATATGGTAAAAGTTCAGAACATTCACCATTACTATTTTCCAAATTAAGTTTATATTGAATAGGTAATTTTACATGTTGTCATTTGAAAAACATTCAAAAACTCTTTTTGATAAATAGTTAAACCAAAATCTGTTTTTGTGATATTTAATCCTAAAAATGTCAACTTTTTAGCGTCAGTTAAGTCAGCCATTTCAAAAACATTCATAAGCTCATCTTTAGCTTCACAAATTTCTGATGTTAATTTGGAAACTAAAATCAAATCATCTATACGTGTATCAACAAATAGGTATGTTCAGAATAGTACAAGCATGGATCACTTTTTGATCTCACAAAACCCAATTTAAATAAGTGAAAATTCATTTTTTCATACCAGCATTTTGGAGATTGGCGAAGTCCATATAGTGCTTTCACTAATTTACATACTTTTGAGTCATTATCGGATTTAAGTCCATCTGGTATTTTCATGTACAATAGTTGTTTCAAGTCTCCGTTCAAGAACGCGCACTTTACATCAAGCTGATGTATTTCCATGTCTTCTTGAATACTCAAAGATAACAAGATACGCAATGTGTGCATTCTTGCAACCGGTGAATACACTTCTTCACTTAAGTCTGTTTGTTGGTATCCGCGAGCCACCAATCTTGCTTTCTTTATTTTTTCACCATTAACATCTTTTTCACGAAAAATCCATCTAGAATCGATCACTTTTTCGCTATCTGGAATACTTGATTTAGGCACTAGTTTCCATGTGTTGTTTTTCTTTAATGATGATAACTTGATTTACTGCTTCATTCCATCCACTATCTTTCACAGCTTCCTGATAGGTGTCTGGAACTTCAGTTGAGAAATCTCCAATTGATAAAGCCATCATCATTTCATAATCGTCATAGCGTTCAGGTAAGACTCTGTGCCTTGTTACTCTTCTTCCATTGTTATTTTCTTGTGCGTTCACATCATTATTTTCCATTTCATCATTTTCACTTTGATTTTCACCCTCCAATTCAGATTCATTCTCTTCATTTTCATTCTCACATATTCTCATCTCATTCTCCTTCACTCTTGTTTCTCCACCCATCATTTTACTTTAATCAAAAATTACATTTCTGGCGGTCACTATTTTTCTGGAATTTGGGTCCCATAAACGATATCCATTATCAGTATATCCTACTAAGAACATCTTACGGCTTCTGGGATCCAATTTTCCATGTCTATCCTCTACTGGAATATAAACATGTGCTGTGCAACCAAAAACTCTGTGCCAAATTTCAGATGAGGTTTTATTCTCTGATAAAACAGATGTTGGGGTTCTATTTATGAGAAATGCTGATGTGGCAACAGCCTCTTTCCAAAAATCTTTGCTCATACTTGCCTCAAAAATCAAGCATCTTGCTTTTTGTAAGAGGGTTCTATTGTAACGTTCGGCAATTCCATTTTCTTCGGGGGTCCTGGGTATTGTGTATTCTAACTTGACACCTTTTTGTTTACAATAATTCTTCATTTCGTGAGAAATATACTCCCTGCATCGTATTCTTTCAGGTAATTTACCAAATTTGTTCTTGACCATTGCTATATATTCTTTAAATTTCTGGCAAACTTGACTCTTATGGGTCATAAAATAAATCACTGAAAAATGTGAGAAGTTGTCTATGAAATTAACAAAATACTTCATACCATCATGCGTTACTGGATTTATACGCCCACAGACATCACTAGAAATCACTTCCATTATTCTTTTCGCCTTTCTCTCTTCTGGCAATTGTACAAATGGTTTTCTTGTCTGTTTCCCTTGTAAACAGATTTCACAGATTTTCGAACAAGGATACTTGGACGAATGCCCCATTCTTCGGTGTAAAATATCTTTTTCTTGCACTGTGATATTTGCTTGCATTTCTGATATTTCAAAGTTCATAATATACAAATTTCCCATCAATTTTCCTGAAGCTACTTCATTTTCACCATTCAAGACTGATATCTTACTTTTCTCAAAGATTATCTTGAGGCCTTTTCCTTCTATTTTCTTTACAGATAATAGATTATGCGAGAGATTCTTACATACCAACACATTTTGTAACTTAATGATCAATACATTCTTAGTTTTCAAGTGCAGTGTTCCTTCTACATATGTGTGCTTCAACAGAAACGCCTTGTTTTGCAACTTTAATGTAATGCTGAACTTTCTTTGTATCTACCATACTGGTTTGTTGCTCCACTATCCACTACAAAATCAATAGTACCATTTCCAGAGTTACAACTTTCTGAGGTTAAGCATGTAATAAAAGTTACTTCCTGGTCTTCAGCAATATTTGCATTTCTTTTTGGGTATTTATTTTGGTTTTCTTGTTTATTCTTGAAACAATCCGATTTCTTATGTCCTCGTAAGCCACATCCATAGCATTTAAATGGAAAATTTCCCTTGTGCATGCCTTTCTTTTTCTGTGCTCCGAAAGCCTGTGTGGAACTTTCACCATGACTTTCACATTTCTTTTGTCTAGACTCTTCTAATAGCAACTTGCTCTTGACAAAATCTAGGGTAACAGCTGCCTGATTCTGACAAAAGTAAATGTCAATTGCTGTAGTCACAGTTTGATAATTTTCTGGCATGGCTGCCAAAAGTTGGGGTATCACTTCTGTGTCGCTTATGGTTCCACCACCATTCTTTAGTTCCATGACCGTTTTTTCAAATTCTATCAGAAAAGCATTCAACGATTCAGCTGAGTTGAATTTCATATTCCTCAACTTGCACTGAAGTTGCACCTGTGTAGCCAATCCACTTTTCTGATAAAAGGTTTCCATAATTTCCTTAGCTGTGGTTTTCAACTTAATCATTTCCAGCACATTGTCCGCTAGACATTGAACAATCAAATTTCGTGCTTTCAGATCTTTCTTCTGCCATGCGGTGAGTGCTGTTAGATCTGTTGCTGTTGGCGGATCCTCCGTCAAGACTCCCAGAACATCATGGTGTTCAAGTAGTAATTTCACTCGAAATTCTCAATTATTGTGTCCAGAACCATCGAAAATCACGGTAATTGTTCCATTTGTTCCACTACTTGATGCCATATTTACACTGGTCTCCGACTGCGATTACCTAACCTTTTTGTCACCGACAATAAATTCCACTTCAAAACGTTTTTCCGCGAACTACTCTATTTCCGCGACTGCCTGGTTACTGGGCCCATAACCTATTAACCAGAGGCTTTTGTTTTAAAGACTTTCATTTAATACGATTACGAAAGGTTTATTCTAATGAAATAAAATATGCTCTCACAGCTGACGAACAACAACAACTTAGATGACACTCATGACAGACAGGATGTCGAAAAGTCATACATAAATTTGGGGTACGTTCGCGGAACATTTCGATGTTCACATTTATGAATAATTGTAACATTAACACATAGGTCTGTTTCGAAATAGTTATTTACATTACAAGTGCGTTTATGAACGTGATTACAATAACGAGTGTGAAGGATTAGAACGACGAGGTCGTAGACCGAGTCGTTATAATCACACGAGTTTTGTAGTCATGTTTAAACGCATGTGTGATGCACAACGTTTTATCTGCAAAGCGAGAAATAAGCAAATATTTTCTCAATTTTCGTTTATTAGTAGTTGTCTACCTTAATTTTACCTTTACAGGTTTAACTATGACATTTGTCAAATCACAAAAACTAGTTGTGTTATAGATTCATAGCCTAGTCTATAACACCACTAGTTTTATGAGCCTCATGACATAACTCAAATACTAGAACAATGGTTATGTGAAAACGTCATAACCAAACGCTTGTAGATAATAGTATATTACATGCGGAGGTAGAAATTGTTTCATTATTGTCGAGAGACTATGGTCGAGACAATATGAAAACTTTCCACCGAAGTATGTATACTATTTTATTTTGAACCAATATTTATTGGAAAAAAAATGAGGTAAAAATATGACAAAAATGGAATTTCGACTGACACTCTGACACCGACATGACATATTATGAAATTTCAACAATATAAACACATGTGACATCTACTTCTTAATACAAACATTGCACCTGGATTTGTGTTTAGGTGTGAAAGGACAATTTATCAGGTCGAAAGTGCATTCTCCAGGCCGAAAGTGATAGGAGAACTGTCACTTTCGGCCTGCTTTGAAGTAAACAGAAGTAAAGTGATATTTTCGAACCTTGAAACCAGTAAGAAATGTGAAAATTATATATATGGTTCAAAATAATAGTATATTACATACCGAGGTGGGAAGTGTTTCATTACTGTCGAGAAATTAGCTAGTTAACTGAGACGCGAATCGTCGAAGTTCACTATAATCTCGAGACAGGAATGAAAATTCCTACCAAGGAAAACTATTTTATTTACAACAATTACAACCATCACAACTTTGACTAAATACTATATAAAAATTTAAAAAAATTATTAACAAGTTCTGACTTATCTAAAAAAACGTTTGACATGCAGGACTTGAAAGTGAGCACTTTCCACCCGGGAGGAAAGTAAAATTCAAAAAAGTGTCACTTTCAAACTTTTGAAAAGTCAGAAATGTCAACATTACGTATGTGGTTGTAAATAATAGTATATTACATGCGGAGGTAGAAAGTGTTTCATTATTGTCGAGAGACTATGGTTGACCGAGGTGCGAAGCGCCGAGGTCAACCAAATCTCGAGACAATATGAAAACTTTCCACCGAAGTATGTATACTATATTTTATTTTGCTTTTGTTTTGTCTGAGAATATTCTCTATTATTAAAACGAGTTGTACCGGGTGATTGTCTATATTTTACACCCACACCTATCTCACCTGTTTGAAGAGATACCCAGAAATGTCAAATGTGAAAGTTGTAGGTAATATCAGAAAGTTTTCAATGATGTTAGTATACTGGGTGTGTCACAAAAGTGTGGCGAAGCAAAGTTATACTTTTTTAAATGGAAAACCCCATATATTATTATCCCATTGGATTAGCCCTTCAAACCTGATTCCAAATATACTAGGTTTTTTAGGTTTATTCCAAATAGTCCAGGAGAAAATTGGACAAAAAGGGGTGGAATAATTGCATTTTTATTGAGAAAGGTTAAGTATAGAGGCCACCAGCAAAATATAAAGGTAATCATTCATGTAAAAAATCCATATTATTTCTTCAAAATGGGATATTCAGAGACTGGACTATGAGGAATAAACCTAAAAAACCTAGTATATTTGGAATCAGGTTTGAAAGGCTAATCCAATGGGAAAATAATATACGGGGTTTTCCATCTAAAAAAGTATAGTTTTGAATCGCCACACTTTTGTGACACACCCTGTATACTTGTAACTAAAATTATTGAAAACTTTCTGATATTACCTACAAACTTTCACATTTGACATCTCTGGGTATCTCTTCAAAGAGGTGAGATAGGTGTGGGTGCAAAATATAGACAATCACCCGGTACGTATGCTATATAGCTATATTTTTCAGCATTTTGTATCTAGGCGTCGCAGCCTTCCTTAGTGAAAGTTGTGAGATTATTTATGTAATAATTTTCAAAATTTCGTGCTTTCTTCTTATTAAAAATATAAATTTTATACATATTTTCTGTCTTACAAAAGTGTATGGTAGAAATAATATTGATTTATATTTCTAGAATACATAATTTTTGTGGTTGCCAGTACTTACCAATTTTTGCTATGCCATTATATGTATTCTCTTACCTACTTGAATTTTACTTTCTATTTATTATTTATAATATTGAATATCTCTTCAAATTTGCGGGAAATTGCTTTTCACGGCCTAATTTTCATATTATATGTCAGTAACACGCAGCAGCAATCGAGACACCATTGTATTTCCAAACATAAATCTTCAAATATGGAATTTCCAAGTAACCACTTTTCCTAATTACTTCCTAAACCCCAACAGGAATTCATTCTCAAACGGATTATAATTATATATCAAGGTGAAGGTATATTCCATAGAACGATGAATCCCTTTTGAAGTATTTACTACTAATTCAAGCAATATGATATTATTTCTGAAGCTTTTCTTGGTGAATTTCTAGACCCAATATTACGTTATCATACATTATTTTATGCTTTGATGCCCCATTTTCATTTTTCTTCCCTTTAATGTCGAGTCTACTATGCTTTCCGCCCTCCTATTTTCTCTCTTTAGGGGTAAGGTTACTCTGTTTTAAAATAATTTCCGACATTCGTCAAAGAAAAAGTATTTCGATAAAGTATTAATTTTGAGAAATTACATCTCTTGTTTCCTAGTGAATTAAAATCTTAATAAAATACAGGATTTACGAAATAATGTTAAATTTATACCAAAATTTTCTTGGCTACACTAATTTTATTTTGATTATAAGCCCAAGTTTACTAGAAACAATGGGCTTACTTCGACTTAGATTAACGAGACATATATTTTAGCTAATAAGTTAAGGCTTAATTAACTAAGGGGAATATATCGTAAGATAAATTATTTAAATTTTAATACTTTATTCTTGATTGTAAATAGATATTACAGCGGTCTTTGGATAAAAATATAAAAACCCAAAGGGTTCCATAACCGACAATAATAACGGATATTTACATAAAAATGTTCGAGGGGAATGTAATGATGACATGAATCGGCTAGTTTGAATGTATCGGTTACCCCATTTTTTGGTATATTGGGAGAGAAAGGATTTTGTGCCTAAAGTATGCAATGAAATTTTATTTATTTTTCCTTTTTGTGGTTTTAAAATAGAATATGTTTACCAAATAACCCAATAGGTTATTTTTGAATTACCAATATAACCGACTGATGACCAAAACCCCATTTTCCTATGTTGAACCATAAAGCTTATGTTTCATTAAATTTTAATTATTTTATGTCATAGCCATAAAATCTTGTTTCTATCCTACTTGCAAAATCACAATTGGGGCAAACAATGAAATGCAGGCAATAAAAATACAATTTTCAATAAAATTCCAAACCAAAATCTTGTCATCATACTATTTCACACTCTACAAAAATTATGAAACTTCCTCAGACTAATTTACTTTAATGAGAAAAGTTTCCTTTAATGAGGTTTTTAATTAGTTTTTGAATTTAATTAATTTTTTTCTAGGTGAAATCATGGACATCGTGGCACTTATAAACTCCTCCATTAATTTCATACTCTACTGCACCATGTCCAGACAATTTCGCGTGACTTTTCAAGAAATGTTCAGGCTTCAGAAAATCAACACTTGGCTGGTGATCAAGCGGAACAATCCGAAAAACTCGCAAGAAGAAAACGGCGTCGACACCAAAATGTCGCTGATATAACAGTTGCAGAGTGCTGAGGTTTTATAGAAGAAGAATAACCTTAGCACAACAGGCAATTAGAAATTTCTAACTTGAGAATTTTTTATTGTTAAAAGTAAAGTTTGTGCCCACTGTGATAATATTAGATTTATGTAAAAAATATAATATGATATGCCTGGAGGAATTTTATTAATAGGGCTCCATTGTTCGATTTTCCTCAAAGCATTCCTTTGACCTCTTCAGAAAAACTAATATTAATGTAATCAATACCTAAACGTCCTCTGAATAGAGACGAAAAATGATAAGTATAGAAGGGATAGAATATCCTATTGAATGATATTTTCCTTTTTTTCGTCTAAAATCGAAGACCTTTTAAGGTCAGGTTATCCAACTTTACTTTTCACATCTGCCTCTAAATTTCATTGAAATGAAACTGGAAATGTCTCCCTGCATCAACGTTTCGTGTTCAATTAAAAACATCCTCAGTTTCAATTATTAATTAAATTAAACTTGAAGATTACAATGATTATTTGCTAGAAGTGGGGACAAGGAGATTTTGTGCTAAATTATCTCATAGGCTAAGTCCCAAAGAATGTTTATCTTCGTCTCTCTGCTTAAGAGACCATTGTTGAAAACTTTCGCATATTTAGACGAAGAAATTATTTATAATATTATCTAGGATATTGAAGAAACTGTACATTTTGTGAATATTTTTCTATGTATTTCTATTTTTTCATATAATATGTGTTTAATAAATGTTTATCTACCTAGAATCTTCCCAATAACTTCTCTGCATTTGAGGTATAGGCAATTGTATAATTGAAATAAAAAATGTTACCCATTGCAAATAAGCATAACTTCGCTGTATGTATAAAAGCTATGTATTTTGTATGTAATAAATAAAACTTCTATAAAACAAATATATGACATTTATTTGAAGAAGAAAAAATGATCAAAAGAATACGTACAATTGTACTAAAACAGGTAAGTACACACATAGAATTTTTAGCCAATGAATTTGTTTATCCACAATTTTTTTTTGTGTGTGTTTTATGTTTCTCTTAATAGTGCAGCAGCTTAGCTACGATATTTCAACACATTGTGCACTTTTTGATAAAGGCACCAAATTTGGCACAGAGGTAGATCGGTGTAATATGAACAAATCTGGATGTGGAGCCATCGGCCAACTGCCCCCGGCGGCCATGGCGGCGATTTAATAGCCAGTGGACACTCCGAAAGACAACGGATAAGATAAAGTTTGCTACTGAAGGTTTTAGTGAATGTTTATTGATTGTTTTGAATGAAAACATACCTGCCGGTTTTTAAGTTATACAGGGTTGGGCACGAAAAAATTCCAACCTATGTTTTCTCAGTTCTTGTCTCAGATTTCAGGTGATTAATCAAAAATCGCTCGGACACGTTATTTTTTGTTTTTTAAGGGACACATTTTATCATTCATACCCGCAAAATTTCAAGTGGAAAGGGGGTTCGAGTGATCCATCAAATTGCGTATCACCTGACCCCCCTTTCTGTTCAAAATTTTGTTGGTACCCCTACCTGTCACCCCTGCTCAGATGTTGACAGGTAGGGGGTGAAAATATCAATAACTGGTCGAGCGACTTTTGATTGTCCCACGACATTTTACCCAATTTTCCCACCCAGGTTTTCTCAGATGTTAGGTGAATAATCAAAAAACGCTCGACCATTTTATTGGTATTTTCACCCCCCTACCTGTCAACCCCTAAGCGGGGGTGACACGTACCCCCAAAATTTCAAATTAGGCTCTCCAAACCACGTGATTTTTCAATATGGCGACAGTGGAAAATTTGACGTTTGTTTGTTTATCTTGAGTTTATTTGGAATATTTTCAAGCTAATTAGAGTTTACTTTGTTATAATATACTTTTTTTTACTACTAACCTGAGAAGTAGTCATTATTCAATCTATTTTTCTCGGAAAAAATTGAATATCTCTCCCTAGGTTAATAATGAAAATAATGAAAAAAAACCTAGGTCAATAATGAAAATGACGTCATGACGCAAGGATATTGTCATAACGTTACAGGTTTCTATTGGTTTAATTTCAATTTCAAACTGTCAATTTAATCAAAAAAACAGGTTCCTGTATGTATCATAGGAAATTACCATAGATGTTGATAGAGGGCAGCACTTCCAACTAGAAAAAATAATTTGAGCACAGATTTCAAACTTATTTTTTATTTTCTACTATAGCAGTAGTAACAAAAATTCTATATATTCCACGGTAGAGAAAGTCATTATATACCTTACGCGCCGAGGTTTATAAAAGCGCTCGGTATATAAAGACCAACTTCTCTACCTAGGTATATAATGTACTATTTGAGATGCAGAGTGAATATTTAAAGACTTGAATGCAGGAAAATCGGGATGTGGACGAACGGTTAGTTTGAAAAAATGTCCAGTTGACATTTTGACCCACATTTTTCATAAATTTCACATCAATGAGCAAATGAAGGCCTACAAAAGCTTAGATTCTCACAAGTATTTTGAGTCTGGCTTAATTTTGGATGCAGGAACAGTGGTAGTGAAAAATTTTCACGTTTTAATTGGAAAATTTTGTAACAGAGGGCAATGAAAAAAGCCTGACTTCATCTTTGTTAGGTACCTTGTTGTAACTACTTCTACAATCAACTACAAGACACGTTTGTGGCATTTTTAATTACAAGATACACTAATGAAGTCAATAAAATAAAAAAATAAATAGAGTTCATTCACAAAACAACCACAAAATGCACTTTAAAAAGCTTTAAATTCCATACTCTCATATAAAAGATAATGAACTTCCGCCCACAACGCACTTTTTGACAGGTCGTTGGAATGCCTGATAGAAAGGGGGGTCGAGTGATATGTCATTCGATGGAAGGTTTTATTAAGATTATATCCTCGAAATTTTAAGTCGCGGCAGGGTAAATAGTCCCTGCCGAAATGGCGACTCGTCAAAGTTAAGAAATATCGAGGGGTGAACCACTCACGAAAAAACGTACAGTGATTTTCAGTTTCTAGGAATACTTCTCAAATTTGGACAGTATTTTCAAGTATTCCTCCTCGTATTCTCCAGTATTCCCAAGTATTCCCCCTTGTATTCCCCGAAGGGTCAAGTTGGTTAACTTGAACAGCGATATAACTAGGCCATATGCCAATTTTTGGCTTGTTATTGAAATTTGAATTTCCCACGCATAAAAATTCGTTACAAGTGTGTCTCATTTATATCCTGAATTAAAGGTATTTTCTCGTGTCTCAAAGTTTTGAAACATTTTCCGAAACTGGTTTAAAACAGTTTCACAATGACGTCACAACTTTTCGGCGCGAGAAAATTATTTTAAAACAAAGAATGTATTGTATTTCGAAACGGTTAGAACCAATTTTGATGTGACCTCATGGGTTCATCGCGAGAATATACTGTTTCAAATCTGTTTCGAACCAGTTTCAAAAAAGTGAACGCGAGAAAACAGCTTTGTTTCTGAGAAAAACATTGAAATTTGTTACTTTTACAAAGTGACTCATAACAACAAGTGACAGAAGTTTGGATTTTAATCCATGATTACATGATTAGTAATTACAGTGAATAATATTGCATTGAGCATGTTCAACCGTGAGAGAAAGATGTTGATGTGAAGGTAAGCTTTATTCTTATCTTAGAATTTCAAGTAATGGAAACACGCGCCGGTAAAAATACGTACAGTGGCAACTAGAACGTATATGATGTTGCCAACTGGAAAATACGTTCCACTTGAAATTAACATTGTATTGTACATATTCTCGTTTGTTCTAGAGCAAATATGGTCAGGAATTATATCCGTAGAACCTCTAAAGTTCGGAAGGTGGAACATACACCAAGTTGGCCCTGAAAAACCAATTGAAGATGTCCAAAACACTGAGAGAACAATATACGGTGCTACCAATGACGTTTTCTATGACATCTCAAGATCCGCAATGAGATTCAAAATATTTGGAACCAGAGGAAAAAGTATACACCGTGATATACGTAGCCTGCGCATTAGAAGTTGTCCAGTTTGCAGGTGGATTAGTAGAAATAACATCTAATCCACCTGCAAGCTAATGCACGGGCTACGTAAATCACCCTGTATTGTCGGTAGCAGAATAAGGTGGTGGAGGAATATATTAATAAAGTTGAAGAAAAACTGTTCATTGTGCTGCACACGATGCAGAAATGGAGATATGAATTATTTACAAAGAAAATAGGTTTCCTATTTTATTTTTTGTTCATTTTATTAAACGTTATATTCTCACGACAAAGTAATACATTTCTTGCATCTCCCATATTTCCCATATTTCTTGAGCAAAAAAAAAAATAAAATTTGGTATAGGATCTTTGGAACAGTTGACCAAAAAAAATTGGAACACTCAACCAAAGTCAAAGTGGACACTGAACCAGAATGAACATGCACGCAATGGAAATTCCCTAAAATACGTTGATAGTGGGGTTGGAAATTATAGAAATTTACTTCCTGAAGAAATTCCAACTCACGACGGCCATTAAGTCCGAACGAAAACACTTTATCAATAAACCTGGGCCGCGAAAGCCTCACATACTTAATTAACAAGTACTTCCATGTATTTCCAAATTATTCCCATGTACTTCCAGAGTCTTCTCATATACTTCCAGAGTATTCCCAAAGATTTCCAAGTATTTCTAGGTATTTCCAGAGTATTACCAAGTATCTCAAGGTATTCCCAAAGTATTCCCAGCAAAGTGTACAGTGATTTCCATGAACGATTTACCCCTCGGGTAATATGTAGTTTATTGTATCACTCGAATACGTTCCTTTCCATTTGAAATTTTGCGGGTAGAAAGTGGAAATACCAATAAAATGTGTCTCTCAAAAAACAAAAATTGACGCGTCTGAGTAATTTTTGATTAATCATCTAACACCTGAGAAAACATTGGTGGGAAGTTTTTCGTGCCCCACCCTGTATAACTTAGAAACTATTTGGCATGTTCTCATTGAAAACAATGAATAAACATCCACTAAAACCTTCAGCAGCAAACTTTATCTAACTTTCGTTGTCTTTCAGGGTGTCCACTGGCGGCCATTTTAGAAATTCGCCGCCACGGTCGCCTGGGGGCAGTTGATCGATGGTTCCACATCCAAAGTTGTTCATATTACATCGGTCTACTTTTGTGCCAAATTTGATGCCTTTATCAAAAAGTGCACAATCGGTTAACTAATCCGCTGTACTATAAATCAGAAGTGTTGCAAAAATCTTGTAAGCTCCTAGCATAAAAAAGTATAACTTAGTGTGTGGACGTAAAAAAAAACAATCACAGAAAAATTTAAATCAATTTTCGACTTAATGTAAATGTAATAACTCTTATTTTCGGTATTGTATCATGTGCTGGATCAATTTAATACTGATTATTGTTAGAATGTTTGTTAGGTATATCAATAATTTAATACTGTAAGGATTTTGGTATGATCAAGTTCTAAGTATGAGCACTTTGGTGATTCGTTTTCTTTTTTTTGTCAATGTTCAACACTCATCAAACTTCACATTTATCTTTCATTGTAAACCCACCTTCTTGAACGTAGTTTTCCTTCGTTTGGCAGCTGCAGTTTAGGTGATTTTCTACTACGATATATTTTTCTACAGGCGCGTCGAACGATATGTATTGAAATTTGAATTTTATACAAATCTGTTCTTTTTTGCTAGCTGTACAAAGTTGGGTGTTTGGACAACAGCCTCCAGTCGTCTTTCGACATCTGAAAAAAAAATGATTTTGATTGAAAAGTTCGTTGAATTCCTTGATTTTTGAACAGCCGCTTTTATTTTCAAATTTACAATTGAAAGTCATCATAACTATGTTTATTTAGTGATAAGGACCATGACCTTTCCTTATTTAGATCATCACCACTTATACTTATTATGGGAATTTGGATTAAGGTAACTATGTGGTAATTTTAATTTCCAAGCTAATTGCAGCCTAGACAGCAAAATGCTTATTTTGCGGACTAGACAGGAAAAATGCTGACTATAATAGTAGAAATACTTATAATGACTAGAAAATACCGTTAATGCGGTTTTGTCATGGAAGCTTTTTTGGACGCTAACTATTTCTTGCAAAAGCCATTTATACGAGAAAACCTTGGAGATAATTTGTTCTTTCTTTCAAGCATTGAAAATGGAAAAATTAATATATTTGAAATTTACTCACCGATTCAACAAAATATTATGCGAAACCAATACTGATCCTTCATTTTTGTTGTCAACCAAGTCCTTCAATTTATAAACTTCCATTTTGGGATCGCCACAAATAAAACTACCACAATGATCGAATCCCAATTTTGTTGTGTCAATAACATTTGCAGCAAACACTAAATTTAAAACCAATAATACTAAAACGATAAAAACAATAATGCGATAAATCATGTTTTCGCCTACTCTATAATGCAATTTTTTTTCCGAATGCAATAGGGGGTCCAACAGGAACATAACAAGCCGAACCTTAATAATCGAAACAACATTTTCACTATATGAACTAGGAAAAAATTGAATTGTTCTCACACAAACTAAATTATGGCAATATGAAACTGGAACTATTTTGCGTCTACTGGGAGTGCAACGTTATCGAAATCCGCGATGATAACCTATTGGTCTCGGTTTGTTTGGTGCAGAAAAGAAAAAATCTCTGTCCACCGGGATTTACACCAATTTAAGTGATGATATTTTTTTTTGATGATAAGAATAATTAACTGGTTGAATTTAATTTGGCCACATGTCTCTGAGCTTCTCTAGGTATCGCTTTAGGAATGTTTTACTGTAATGATTTAATGATATACCAATAGCAATTGAAAAATATATACAGGGTGGGCCAGCGAAAACGAAACAAGGTCGATATCTCGTATTAAACGTTCATTGAAAAAAATCGCTCGGACCCGTCGATTTTTATTCGGAGAGGGAAATCTTTTGCACATATTTTTAATGTTGTCACTTCACTTCAACCCTCTCGCGGGGGTAAGCTCCAACCCTTAAATCTTAAATGGCAGTAGGGGTCAAGTGATACCTCATTTCAAAGGTCATCGAATTCTCTTTCCAACGGTGCCTATTTTTTTAAATTTGATGCAGTGGTTTTCGAGAAAACGCATTGAAAAATAGACGGAACTAGTACTGTTTTAGTCATTTTGAGCACTGTCAATTTTGTAGTTATTAGAATTTTCACTGAAGAAGTGATTTTATGTATTTTTTTTTTTAGTCGTGTACTATCCAACTTGAAATCATAAGGTTTAAGTCTAGGTTTTTTTTATCAGTCAATAAAATTCAACTAAATACATTCTAACTTTAAATATTTTTTGAAAAAAAAAAAAGTTAGGTATTAAATTCAAAAAACTAGGCACCGTTGAAAAGAGACTTCGATGAACTTTGAAATGAGGTATCGCTTGACTCCTACTGCCATTTAAGATTTAAGGGTTGGAGCTTACTCCCGCGAGAGGGGTGAAGTGACAACATTGAAAATATCTGCAAAAGAATTCCCCCTCCGAATAAAAATCGACGAGCCGAGCGATTTTTTTCAATGAACCATGAATACGAGATATCGACCTTGTTTCGTTTTCGCTGGCCCACCCATATGTATATATATATTATTTGCTTTTCAATCGAATGGGCTCAGAACTAACTTTTCCGTGCAGGAACTAAGGAATTGATATATCTTCTAATGCGTACTTCAGTTCCGGTTATGACAATAAGCTTTTAATAAAAAGTATTACACAAAAGATATAAATGACAACATACGTGTGTAGAATCTGATCCTAGTTGGTTTTTCAAATTTTTAGATCTCCCTGGTGCGTAATATAAACCCAAGGTTTTTATGCCTCTTTTTTATATGTGAAGGTGTTTTTATGGTGAAGGCCCTTTTCGTCGTAGCGATTATCTGGATATAAATTCCTTGCTCTTGGCCTTTGCCTAATAAATCGGAATGGAATATCTTAGATATTTATTGAAGAGTTCAAAGTTAATTTCAATCCGATCTCAACGTAATTAGTCTTCAATGAAAACTAATCAAATTCTCTACAAATCTCCTGTGAATGATTTCAATATAGCTTCAATAGTTTTGCAGCTACACAGTCTTTTGACTATGATTTTTCCCATTTTACCTCACAACAATGTTAATAATTTCGTCCGGCCTTTGTGCTAGGTAATGCTTGTGTTTCGGCCCACCGAGTCTGTTGTGACTACAATGCAATTTTTCCCAGACTTTGATTGGTATGGGGTGTAATTAGTCTATTGGTTTTCTATGCTGTTGCCCTTTACGTACTTGGTAATCCGGACATTCTTTGATAAATTTCTCTATGTCTTTCTGTTGTCTGTCCCAAAAAAACGGCCTCCTGTAGGTTCGGAGTGGTGGAAATCTTGTGGAAATATATAATTTCCCCGACGAGGTTTCTAGGTATGACTAAAAGGTATTCCCTTTCCGTTTGATTGTGATTTACTTTATGAAGAACTCCGTTGATCAGCCTAAAGGCTTTCAGACTTTCGGTCTTTTTCGTAGTCCTATAGGAACGTTTTCTGATATTTCAAATGCCTCAATGATTTTATTAGTCTCCGTATCCTCCTGTTGAAATTTGCCATTTTCTTCTTGGTCCATGATGACTGTTGGAATTTCGCTTATTTCGTCCTGCTCCCTTGATTGTAAAACTGGGTAGCGACTAAGGATGCCGCCTTTGAAAGTAAGTTGAACCGGAAAATTAAGAAAAAACCTTATTGGAAAAGAAAATCCTACAAATCTGATAACAGATGCATTACACTTTACTATCTATCAATCTTTACACAAGTAGGTACCCCCGGCATCACCGGATAATGCTTGAGGTTGGGAAGTGAGACGGTTGGAGAGAGAGATCCAAGGATATTACACACTACACAGGATAGAACAACCATAGGATAGCCTATCCTCATAAGGCCTCTGTGGATCAAATCCTAGCCCCCCACCACGCCAACGTACCAGTGATGACGTATCATCATCCTCGCCTTAACGTAGGGTGTTTGCACCACAAGCTATAATTCCGCTGACTTTTGCGTTATGCATACTTGGTTTCAGTACCTACATTAATCAATATTCTGAAGCAACCCTTTTTAAATCACGTTTGCATCTTCCTCCTTGCCTATTAGGTTCTTCTTCTTCTTTCTCAACACGTAGCTATCCACTTCTGCATGTAGATCTCTCCTCTCTCAAATGTTTCCATGTCTCCCTGTTCTGTGCTGTACTTAACCAGTGCTTGCCTGCCACCTTCCTAATGTCGTCCACCCATCTTTTCTGCGGGAGTCCTATGCTTCGCTTGTTCTGCCTAGGTCTCCAAACTGTTTTTATATGTGCCCATCTACCTTTATCTAATCTGGCCAGGTGACCGGCCCACTGCCATTTCATCTTAGCCACCTCTTGTATTATATCGGTTATACAACTCACTGTACATTATTCCCATATGACACGAGAGGATTAATAAGTGATAATCCTTCCCATATGACACGAGAGGCTCAACAAGTGATAATCCTTTTGCACGGTAACTGGTGTTTTGACATTTGTTGACAAAAAATTTAAATTTTTGATTGATGAAATTATTAATTAATAAAGAATTAAAGTTTAGTTCGTTGTATAACCTTTTGAATACCACTCGATTTTTCAGGATTACCTAATACTTTTACCTGACACTTATCCGGTAATCCTGAAACCTCTTGTGGTATTACATTCGATAACTCTAGTTTGTCTTCTGATATCTTTATTCCTAATTTTGTCGCGAAGGGAGAACAACGACCGCTAGCGCAAACAGTTAACCGACACCGTTGATGACGTCGGCAACGGTGCAACACCATATGACCTTGATTCCAAAAATCGAGGCAGATGAGCAATCCTGTAATAGTATGTAATATCCTTGAGGGAGATCGTGGACGAAAACGACGCGACGAAAGAATTTCTCCCAGAGCATCCGTATTTGCTGTTGCTAAATCTTATTTTTTTTCTTGGACGTAAGAATTATTTTTACGTTTTTTTTGAAGTGCGTTTTTTTTGTTAAATGCGGATTTACCTGAAGAAAACACCTAGTAATCCAGAGCCCGGAGACCATATGTGAAAACCCGTAGACTCCGGGGGAAACCCGGAGAGGTGGCAACCCTAAGCGACTCATGCAATCTGTGTCTTTGTGAGCTACACCGCTTTTGTGAATTATTGTATAATCGAACGACCTACGGTCTATTGTGGCTCACTCCGAGTTTATATTTCCCCCATCGGTCCAGCCCTTCTTATGAAGGTGGAGATAAGTGTGGGGGAAGCATGCTTTATGTATTCGGGTCGAACAGCTGACTTCCCGAAAACAGCATGCCTGATTCTGCCTATCACCAGACACGTGCATAGGACGTGTTTCTGCTGTTTCATTCTCTTTCATGCATAGGCGACACTCGGCACTTTGTACTATCCCGATCCTGTGCATGTGATAACGGAGTCTGCAGTGTGCAGTGTACAGCCCCACCAGGCACCAGTGCTTTGAGGCTCTTCCTCCCCATTCCCAGAAGTGTCTCTGCCACTTCCCCCCCTTTTGGACAGGGTACAAAGGATTTTGCATGGTTCATGCCTGGTAGTCTCGACCAATATTGTTTGGCCTCTGTATTGGCCCAGGTCGAGATTTTGAAGTTAGCCGTATTCAGGGCTATTCCCAGTACTGGCTCCGGTCCAATGAAGTTAAGCTCCGATCCAGCTTTTGCAAGTTGGTCCGCTTTTTCGTGCCGTGTTGATTTATTTAATCCACAAGCACCGTGTGTTGCATTGCGCTTTTCCCCTCCAAAGTGATTTCTGAAGCATGCTACAGCCGATAGGTTGACCTCATTGCTACCCTCTTCACGTATATGTGGAGTGGAGTCAGGTTTATGAGGACTTCCATGGCTGCTGTAGGCCTGTAACGCTCCCGTTATCGCCAGGCAAGCTATTCTCTGCAGTCTGCTAAGTGTGGTTTGGGCCCTTTTCTGATTCGCCTTGCTCTACCATACTACAGAGCCATAGGTTATCATTGGTCTGATAACCATGGTGTAGATCCAGTGAAGCTGTTTTGGAATTGTTCCCCGGGTCTTTCTGCAGATCCTGTGGCAGTTTCAAAGCGACAATTTTGCCTTTTGGCTTACTTTTTCCAAATGAGCGTTGCAGTTTAGAGTCTTGTCCAGGATGGCTCCCAAATACAAAATTGCTTCATTTGAGAATGGTACTAATTCTGTCCGATTAGTTAGGGATACCAAGTTATCAAGTTTTCTTCTCCTTGTGAAGGGTACTATGACGATTTTGTGAGGATTGATTGTCATTTCCTCTCTCTCGCACCAATCAAGCACGCAGTCTAGCACCTCTTGAAGTGCAGTTGAGACCCTCGTCTCAGAACTACCCTTGGCTATTATAACTAGATCGTCCGCATATGTTTGAACCTCGACCCCCCACAGTTGTATCACAGCCAGGAGGTCATCCACCAGAAGTGATCACAGAAGCGGGAGAGTACCCCTTCCTTGCGGACAGCCCCTGGCGGCCCTGAACCTAACCGTTTCCCCCTTTAGAGAAGTCGTTATCACTCTACCGTTCAGCATGGTCCTAATCCAGTTACAAATTAGTGGGTCGATGCCTCTAGATTTTGTTACCTCGAGAGCTTGGCATCGCATTGTTGAAAACTCCATCTATGTCCAAGAAGGCGGCAAGTGTAATGCTCTTACGTTCCAGAGAGTCGTCTATACTAGCGACCAGGTTACTAAGACCCAACTCTGTGGACTTTCCTGCCTGCTAGGCGTATTGATGGGTACTAAGAGGGTTAGCCCTAAGCGTCTTTCCCTTAATCCACTCATCCAGCACCTTTTCTAATGTTTTCAGGAGGAACGATGTCAGACTTATTGGTCTGAATGATTGGGGTGTGCTTTTTTTGCGCCCCGCTTCAGGGATATAGATCACCTTGGTAGCTGTCCAACTTGGTGGAATATGGTTCGTCACCAGACTGGCTCTGAAGAGTCTTATTAGGAATGGAAGCAGGATCCCACGTCCGTTCTGTAGCAGAGCAGGGGAAATGCCATCTTCCCCAGGCGTCAAGCTTTAACTCGCAGCCTTTATTTGGTTGATAATGAGCGAGTACTGGTGTCATAATTAATTTTCCTTTCAAAGTCTCAAAAGCCATTTTTGGGCTTCTTCCCATGTAAGTTCTGGAATCTTTCTAGTTGCATTATGTAAAGGTTGGGCTATTTTTGAAAAATTTCCAATAAATTTTGTGTAATTACAAAGACCCAAGCTTTTGACGTCATTAACGCTTTTAGGCTGAGGAAAATTTTCCACCGGACAAGTTTTTCTTCGCTTGGGAGTAGTCTGTCTTCGGAAACCGTATAGCCTAAAATGCCTATTTTTCCCTGTATGTACTTGCACGTTGTTGACTTCAATATTAATCCCAAAGTCTATGAAATACCTTACGTAACTTAATTATATGCTCCTCGAGTGTCTTCGAGAATATTATAATATCATCTAAATACACCAAAATCTCTTCCAAGGACTGAAACGTTGCGGGAGCATTAAAAAGGCCGAAGCATAGTACATTAAATTCATAAAATCCATGACCCTGCCATTGAAACGCCGTATATTTCTTCAAGTTATCTCTAATTTTAATTTGTCAAAAACCACTAAAGATGTCCAAGGAGGAGAAATACTGTGCATAAGATATAGGCCAATTCGATTTTGCCTTAGTTGCATCGTTAAGTCTGGTAAAGTCTACGCAGAATCTTGTTTTGCCTGATTTTTTCCTAACTTACACTACCGGACTTGCCCATGCCGAATGGCTAGGTCAAATTATTACATACTTTGATTTACTCGTCGATGACCTCTCTCTCTCTTTTTGGAATACCCTATACGCCCTTCTTTTTATTGGACTGGCGTCCCCTACGTCAATTACGTGCTCAATAAGGTCTGTTCTGTTTCAAACTTTACCTATTTACTTATTTATTTTAATTTGGATGACATACCTACGAATAAAGGTTGTTTTTGTTGTTGTTGTGTCCACTAGTCTTTGAAACCTATGTCAAGAAATGTTGTGTTAGTTTTAATTTGATAGATATTGTTGACTTGCTGGCTTTTAGGTTTAGTTGTAGGATTTAATTTGAGTTAGGTTAGCTTTGTCAATAAGATTTTTGTATTGTTGGATAATAAAGCATATTTACTACTACTACTACTGTTCTGCCCATGTATTTAGGGTTTTTTGAAAAAACATCGTCATACTTCATCAATAAATCCTCGAGTTGCTGCCTAATGTCTTTGTCCTGTATGTGCCCTATACTGTGATCCTTTATTGTAACTTTTTCATCGTCCTCGTCCTCCTCCACGAACATTACTGGATAGTTTTCTAAGTTTGCCCTAATTTTTCTCATAAGTATCGTATGGTGGCACCCTTGTACAAATTTACACCATAAGGCGTCTTCGTTACAACGTCTGCAACGTAATGTTCTCCCATTAGATATAGAGGTTTTAGGCAGAGTAAACTATCTCAGTGTGCGATCGCATTCGACAAAGTCCATGTCTTGTAGGGGTTTCTCTTTCATATTCACCTGCCTTTTTATGTCTACTTTGATCGTGGCAGACCAAAAATACAAATCTCGCCAGCGCAGATTTTTATTATGCAATCCTGGGATTCAGTTTGTGGAAGGTCCTGTAGCTGGCTAAATTATTTACTTATAAAGAATGAAAAAGGTACCTATCTTTTTTTGATGACCTATCGGCTTTGATGGTGTCTTAATGAAAAAGCTTTTTTCATGTGTATTTTGTATTTGGCTCATGAAAAGTCACATCCACAAAAGTCAAGTTAAAGCTCCGCCCTTCGCTTTCTAAGTTTTATTGAATTAATATATCGATGTGACAAAACAAAAGGCTTAAGATGTCTCTATTAGCTCAAAGCTAACATTCATTAAAACTTTCTATCAATAATCTAATCATCCATTCCACCCGTATCTTAATATTTTTTCTTGAAGTAGCATAGCTTTTCTTGTTTGGGCGTATTTACTGTTTTCTTTTTTTCCCCTACCGAATTTAAAATTCTAATTAGTGGATAAATTAAAAGATCCTTAACGCAGGTAATTTATTTTTCAGATAATAATTAGTGTTAGAAAAACAACATGAAACGACAATCAGATACGGTATTTTCCATTGGCAAACAAAATTTTTCATTTTCATGTGGAGCATAAATTCGGTCTATGTATTATTTCTAAATAAAGAATGAGAAAATTGCTTCATTAAAGCAGAAATTAAGATAGCAAACTCCATTTCCAGTGGATAAATAGAGAAATAAAGTAGGTATCAACAGAAAATACATGTAATAAAAATACTCTTAGAAGACTAATAATGCAATTTGTATTCAATAGAAGCAGCCATATGAAAAAATATTTTCGATATAAGAATTTTATGATTTGTAAAAAAAAATTGCACGTACGAATATGTTTGCCTCAGAATATTTTACATTATAAAAGATTGAGCTTATTACTCCTCGAACGAGGCACAAACTCAATTTTCTCGAAATTGAACTTTGAAAGCTGCCCGCTCCATTATATTGTAAATATTAATTTGTAAACATAGGTAGTTTGGTACATATTGAACTTTATTAATGAAGTTTACCCTTATTTTCTGACCATGGGTTAACTAAATTTACATTTTCGATTAATATTTCAGGGAGTTTTTGACAATGCTAATATCTTAATAATATAAAAAAATATTTGAGATTTTCGTTGTCTAGAAACAAAGAACCCTAAAATGCAATAGATAGATACTTTCGCTTTCAATTTATTTCAAAAACATCAGCAAACCACATAATTGCGCTTTCCTAAGCTGAAAACCTATAGCATTTCTGGAAATAAATGATCCCTGTCTAGACCGGAGCCCAACAAAAACTCACTTTTTACGGATTTTACACTCGATTTTAATCCCGAAAACACCCTGGGTTGTGGTATTCCCTGTTCACTCTCGTGCTGCCTATAGAATCGATAAAAGTTACTTTGGACCTTCAAATATAAGCAAAATAGTTTGAATGTATTGTTGTTTATTTCATGTATGTATAAATTGTTTGAAATTCAAAATCTCTTTTAATCTAAGCTTAAAATATTCGAGTTTAAATAAAACTTATTGAAACGACAAACTTTACATCAGTTTGCTCCAATAACTTCTTCTTGAAAAGCCTTGACCTAAAACTGTATGAATATTTAATCATATTGGAAACTGGGAATATTGCGATTTTTACAAGTGATGTGCAAGCGATTATTAACCGCATCCCATCTATGTAAGTTCGATTTAATGGTAAAGTTTTGCTTTTTGATGGATATTTTTTCCAATGCCCAGGCTTAGATCATATTTAATACAAGATTTCGTTTACCTGTATTCCACTTTTGATCCCCTACGGAGGGTCACGTAACTTGCCAAACTTCGTAACTTTTATTGTTTTTGTTTTCTCAATTGTCAATAAGAAATAATCTTTTTTGGAGTTGAAATATTTTCTCCTTTGTCTCAGGCCAACAATGAGAATTGATCACTTTCTTATTTTGGAAAACATCTTTCGCACTATCGTACTAGATTTTTTTTCCATTATAGAGCATTAAAAATAACCCCAAATAGATCTTCCATTAAAAGCACTCGACATACCTTACTCCCCCTAATAGCAACATAAAACTTAATCTCTGTATCAGTGTCGAAGACATTTCCTTTGTGTTACTTTAGAAATAAATCACTGACCATAGCTTTACGAATTCAATTTTGAAACCTTACAATAGCAAAAAAAATTACTTTAAACGATTTACCGTCTGTTTATTATATTGAGAGCCTCTATGCATTACATGTTGATCAGAAATGAATCAATCCAAAAATAGATTATAAACTCCTTATAAGAAACCATAACTTTTAAAGACATGACACAAATTTTATTTCCGAAACGTTTTTGGACAATAAAATTCATCGGTTTCATAAAATACCATTTTCTTCAAAATACAATTCTCGTTTACGATGCGATACGGACGTCACCGACGAAAAGTAGGGACGTAAAAAAAATCTCTCAGTTAATGTTATCAATTAAAAACCAACTACGAAACATTTTATTAGATTTTTATATCGTGGAATTTCAGTTCTACTCATCCTAATTAGTTTTTATTTTATCAATAATATAAATCGAATTGCGTCTGGCTATGGACGAAAGTCTGACTTGAGATGTTTTTTTTTTTCGAACATTCAGTGTTAATGGATAGACTGAATCTAATGTGAGTGGATAATCCCTCTTTCCTTTTCTTCGGCCTTTTAAAACAATAATACCCAAATGGATGTGGGGAGAAATATTGTTTTTTGGTGTATTTTTATGTAGGGCAAAAGCGAAAATGTGTTACACTACTATCTTGTTTTTTTAATAATTGACCGAATCCATACAATCTAGCTAGCACTATTATGATTTTTAAGAAAATTCAAAAGATGCTCGTATCTATCAGTCTATGTAGATAATGTCGGTAAAAATGAAATGGGCCTAGAGCTGGATAGATCACCTGACATCCCTTGTAATGTGGAATTATTTCGGCTCTTTTTAGACAAGAAGATAATTAATGACCCTGATTTCAGGGCAGATATGAAACTTTGTCCCTCACATCATCATAACAAAACGAAACATATGAGAACAATATTATAGTAACATTTTAAATCGTAAAAGAGCTTAAACTTAAATAAGAAATAATTTTAGATCTATATAGTCCAACTTCAAGTAACTTTGTAGCTTGATATCCATAAAGTTGAAACTTTTGTACATTCTTTATCGTTTACCGAGTATGCATCGACGCCTCTAGGGAATCTGACAAACATTCAACTTGTAGACGTTATGAATTATGTATGACGATGGTAATGATTTATAGATAGATATGAAAATTATCTATCCGCATAACCTATATTCATATTTTATTTCATACACTGTGTTTAGTCTAAACAATATTTGTACTAAAATAATATCCATCTTGACGATGATGACGTTGAAGTATTATACAGGGTTTCCCAATAGAAAGTGACCAATTGTAAATGCTTATAACTTCTAAACCAGGTGTTCTAGCTACCTGCGATTTGCACCATTCGACTTCTCTTGGCCTAAAGTTTTTTTCAGTTAGTTGCAAATTTTTTTCACACTTATACAGGGCGAGTAAAAAAATGCCGTTTTTCAACATCGAAATTCTCCACTAGCTTTATTGAAAATTGAAACACCATGTATGTTGCAACGCCAAAATTAGGAGTCGTGTACAAGGTATTGATGTATCAATAAACATCGGGCATGGAACTTGAAGTTTTAGCTCTAAAAAATTGGAATAGGAATCTGACCCAAAAATAAATGCATTTTTCTAGGTTCAAAAAAGGCCGACGTTTATTGGCAAATGAATACCTTGGTCACGACTATTAATTTTGGCGTTGCAACATACAGGGTGTTCCAATAAAAATAGTGGAGAATTTTGATGTTGAAAAATGGCATGTTTTTTACTCGCCCTGTAAAGGTGTGAAAAAAATTTGCAACTAACTGAAAAAAAAACTTTAGGCCAAGAAAAGTCGAATGGCGCAAATCGCAGGTAGCTAGCACACCTGGTTTAAAAGTTATAAGCATTTAAAATCGGTCACTTTCTATTGGGACACCCTGTATTATCAAATTGATTTGATAGATCTTGCCAGACTCAACACAAAAACTTGTAATAGCGCCTGTACATACGATGACGGAGTCTCTGGTTATGAAATATTACATATAATCAATATGCCTTGATTTCACGAACGAATATGGAAATGAACCGTAAATTTGAATAGAGTACTCAGGCCTAAGCGGTGATGTATTTGCTTATCAGCAACCGCAGAGTTGTCTGAAGGGGGGCGCCAACTACTTGCACGCTAAAATTTCCTTTGTCGTGAAAAATAAGCTTAACATCAACTAAACCACGAGATTGGATTTTATGTTTTATTTTCCCTTATTTATGAGATACTTTCTTGTGAAATTAATTAATATTTCAAAATGCTGTTCTTAACAAATATTTCTAGCTGTGTCCCGATGAAATATAACCACAGTGTACTGCGACTTTTAAAACTTCAAAAGACACCACAAAGAAAACATTCACAGGTATATAAGCTTGACAGTGTGCATTTTGAGATCCGTGGCCAACATATTCAACATCTGCATGTTAAGGACAAAGCAAATGCAATCTCCTACTAATTACATTTTAACAGCTACGACATTCAACCACGTTCTTATTTCCCAAAGCTTTCAGCTTGTCAAGACCATCATCAATCTTTTTGTCTTCCTCTTCACTTGAAATGACTGCATATTATCGTCTTCTCCTATAAAAGTAGTGGCTGGGACCAGATTTATCATTAGCAGAATCGCACGATAGATTTTGGAACAATCCGTTTTTCTATTTTGTAAGCGCGTACAATTTTCACTTCTTTAGAAATGCCCAAGACTTTAAATTCGTTAACAATTTTGACGTTGTTTTCGAAAACCTCGCTTGAAACTGGCGTTAATGCACTTTCCGATTCAACTTCTTCTGATCAACAACCATTTTGTTGCTGAAAGACATAATCCATAGAAATTTACATAATACCCCGGTATATTATACGCATTTTAATTATATTTGGGCGGTTTATTATAAATTCCATTCGCTTTCCCCTTTAGTGCTACATTTCAATCATTTCATTGCTTGTTGTTTAACAATAATCTTAGCTATATGGAGATACGTGTATGTTTCACAAATACATGTTCACAAATATGTTCGAACCAAAGAAATACTTTTATAGTGATTGTGATAACCTATATAGTGTGTCCTCTCATGTGTTTTCCAATGTTTTCTACGTTGGAAGTGCCTGAATGAATGCAAGCCTGTGATATGTCCAGAATTATCGAACTTAGAAAAGACAGAGACAAATTTAACCAGTCGCAACACAAAAACGAAACAATTTATATTTTATACCCCAACGACCCTTGGCAATTGAACATTTGGATGTATGGCTTAGTTCTAAAACTCCTGCCATGCTTATTATTGAGCATACATATAAATCATAGCAGCTCTTGTAGATACCAAAAGGCGTAGGACCAAGTTATTGAATTCCTGCATTCCGTTGGAAGGAATCCATTGGAGGCTGTCTTGGCGGAAGAGGTACCGCATATTGTGTGTTTGACTGAACACTGGATGAAAGAGGATGAAATCAAGTTTCAACAACTGGATAACTATGACTGCAGAGCTCAATTTTCACGAAAGCTCTCCTCTGGTGGTGGTTCTGCTATCTTCACTCCAGATTCATTAAATGCTCAGCCTATTGACTGTAATTTTAATGTTGAAAAATGTATCGAAAGTTGCTGTGTTTTTAGTAATAATTTCAATCTATATGTTTTAGCTATTTATAGGCCTCCTATGGGTTGCTTTGACACTTTTTTAAGCAAATTTGATGATCTCCTAAGAAGATTTGATAGATAAACAAAATCATGTCGTGTTGGCTGGGGACTTCAATGTGCATTTTGAGACTCCTCAAAGGAAAGCAGTGCTAATCTGTGATCTATTTAAAAGCTATGGCTTCGAGCACAAAATTGCAGGGCCCACTAGAGGTAACTCATGTTTGGACAACATTTTTATTAATTTCACTCCCAATGTCTTAAACGCTCTCTCCATTGAATTCGAACTTTCAGACCATACATCTCAGTTATTAGCATTTGAATTGAATTTAAATCACAGTTTTATACATTTTGAACTTAGACAGTTGAGACCGCTCACTCAGACTGGTATGTTTAATTTTTATGATCTGATTGAAGCTTGCTCATTTGACTTTGTTGATGATGGTATTTTCAACTTTTCTCCTGTATCCTGCAGTGAAAATAGGGATATCATAGACAACATTAAAAATAAAGCCATATATGATATATGATATCTTGGGTTTGAGCATCAAATTGATCAAATTTATTAAGAATATTATTATCACTCACCAGATTAATTAATTCCTGTTTTCGCCACAATGTTTTTCCTGATATTTTGAAGAAAGCTTTTGTCGTACCTGTCTTTAAAAAGGGTGACAAAAATGAAGCCACAAATTTCAGGCCCATCTCACTTCTGCCGGTATTGTCTAAGATTGTGAAAAGATGCATGGCTTTGAAGTTGGTGAAGTTCTTCGAGGAGAACCGATGCTTTACTGAATGCCAGTTTGGTTTTCGAGCGGGCAGATGTACTACATTGAATATATTGAATCTCATTGCCGATATTCTGGATTCTTTTTACAGTCTCCAATTTAGTGCTGTGCTTTTCTGTGACCTAAGTAAGGCATTTGACTGTGTTTCCCATGAAATCTTGCTGAGCAAGCTAGTACACTATAATTTTGTTACAGATAGTATTAAACTCATAAATTCTTATCTGCAAAACAGATCCCAAACTGTCATGGTGGGTGGGGTGTGTTCTGCGGAAAGCTTAGAGCAGGTAAAGCGCTGTCCTACGGACATAAGGAGTAGGAACGCGCCATTCTGCTTATGAAACTAAAGTGAAGCCAAGTTTTTGGCAGGTGTTTGGCACCAAAATACAGGTAAAGCATTGAATTGCCATAACCGCCATTTTTTGTGGGCCAAAATACCTGGAAAAAAACGGCTTCATTTTCCAAATCCAGGTTACTTACTACTCCTTTACCTTTACCTGCTCTAAGGCGGAAAGGGTTGTAAATATAGGTGTGCCCCAAGGGTCTGTACTGGAACCGATCCTATTTTTAATCTATGTAAATGATCTTTCCTTGCATGGTGGAGTCCACAGCTATGACACAAGACAGAAAAATTTGATCATCCCAGCTTATCATAGGTTGAAAAGGTGTCAGGACGGTCCGGGATATCTGTCAATTAAATTCTATAACATGCTTCCGAATTCCGTGAAAAGCTTAGAGCGGGGAAAATTCAAGAGTAGGATTAAGCAACTTTTGTGTTCAAATTGTTTTTACTCATTTGAAGAGTTCCTTAGATATAAGTTTTAGACGTGTCCTTTTGACTACAAACTTTGCTGTGATTTCTATTCTAGTCTTGTATTTTAATTGTATTTAAACTGTACTGTTTCTAAAGTAGGCTTGTGAATGTCGGATCTTTACAATATTTCTTTTAAGTTTTTAAGTTTCAATTTACAACCACAGACTGTGTATAAATTGTATAATTTTTCTACTATTTTTTTTTATGACGAATGTAAGTACTTATGTATAATAGCACGAATAAAATTGTGTATTGAGTATTGAAGATGGGTATATGAGCAGACAAAGGAACCAGTCCAACTTTATACAGCTTTATTTATTTATTTATTTATTTAGGCTTTTGGGACACAAACAGACAAAGTCCAAAAACAGTGTCCCGATATTACAGAATACAGTATACATACAGATACATACATATAATAATCAATGTTAAGTTCTGTAAGAGTAATATCTAAGTAAGTATTTGAATCATTTAGAATAAGCTAGGTATTATCTCAAATTATTTAGGCAGGCACACACATCATCCTAAAAATTTAAATTTGAGAATTTTTTGAAATGTTTACAACTTAGTTGCAAATATGTCCAAATCACCACCAGTACAGTGTATATTAACAGCCTTTAGCATTCTGACTAGGGGTGCGTTTTGATAATAATTAATTATACAATATATGAAATATAATTAAATTTAATTTTCAATTTATAAAGAGACTCAAGCTGATAGGACTACAAAAATGGTATTGGCTCAGGGGATTCTCGGGCAAATTAGTGCCATTTATGGAGATATCTTTTTGCAAGAATGCTATACGGCGTTAGGTAAGAATACTGGTACGACTAGGAATACTTAATGAATGTTTTGAGATTGATATCCTCAGCAATTAAAGTGTTCATGAACTGCTTTAAGGTGTTTGATCGATTCTGTAGAGATTGCAGACAGGAGTTCATTTCAATTTAGAACAATGTATTAAAATATGCAGAGATTTTTTTTTTGTTGATGGAGTAAAGCCCCATTTTGTTTTGAATCAATTTCGATGTTTTTGCTATACTTCTTTAATTCGAAATCAAATTGCCTAATTATTCTCAAAACGAATAGAACCTATTTTCGCCAACCGGTAATTGGGTTAACTCCGATCGGCAATCTCTAGGGGAAACTACAATGATTATGTTATAACTAATTAAACTTTGTCATCACTTCGAGAAATCCCATCAGAATAATCTTAAATCCTATTCTCACTTGTTTCGTAACTCCTAAAACTACTTTTGAATGAAATGATTTACTACAAAAAATATATTGAATTCTATTTTCATGATGAATATAACACTGTGAGTGAAATGGAGGCCGGATTAACATCTTTCGTCCTTATTCGAACATTGAGGGAATAAAGGCCGGTTCCACACTATTTAACCTTCTGGCACGGAGGAAATGAAGGCCAGTTCCACACTGTGGGTGAAATGGAGGCCGGTTCTACACTATTTAACCTTCTGGCATGGAGGAGATGAAGGCCGGTTCCACACTGTAGGTGAAATGGAGGCCGGTTCCACATTATTTAACCTTCTGGCATGGAGGAGATGAGGTTAAAATTTTAAATGAGTTTGAAAATAAAATAAGTTCGGCCTTCATTTCACCCACAGTATGGAATCGGCCTTTAATCCCTCAATGTCCGCAGGACGAAAGATGTGAGTTAAAATCCGGCCTCTATTTCACCCACAGTGGGGAACCGGCCTTTATTCCCTCAATGTCCGAAGGATGAAAGATGTGAGTCCGAGTGTGGTTCTGGGCTGTGCATCAATGTTGAAAGTATAACTTTAATAGGTCTGCTTCGAAAAATAGTTATTCTATTTTGATTTTGTTGTGTCTAAGAATTATCTCTATTATTAAAATGAGTTGTGTAGGTATATTTTTCAGCATTCTGTACCTAGGCTTTGCAGCCTTTCTTACTGATTGAAAGTTGTGAGATTATTTATCTAATAATTTTCAAGATTCCGTGCCTTATTCTCTTACCTACTTGAATTTCAGTTTCTGGTTATTATTTATAATATTGAATATCCCTAAGGGGAAATTGCTTTTCACGATCTAATTTTCATAAGTATATGTGTCAGTTACACGCAGCAGCAATCGAGACACCATTCTATTTCCAAATATAAATTTTCATATATGGAATTTCCATGTTACTTACTACTTTTCCTAATTATTTCCTGAACCCCAACAGGAATTCATTTTCAAATGGATAATAATTAATCATTATCAATCATATGAAGTTATATTCCATGAAACGATTATTCCTTTTTGAAATATTTATTACTAATTTACGCAATATGAAATTATTTCTAAAGCGAATACTGAGCTTTGCTTGGTGAAGTCCAATACTTCGTTATCATGCATCATTTTATGCTTTGATGTCCCATTTTTATTTTTTTCCTTCCCTTTATTTTAAAATAATTGCCGAAGTTAGTCAATGAAAAAGTATTTGAATAAAGTAATAATTTTGAAAATTACATCCCCTGTTTTCAAGTGAATTAAAATCTTAATAAAATACAGGATTTACGAAATAATACCAAAATTTTCCTGGCTACACTAATTTTATTTTGATTATAAGCCCAAGTTTACTGGAAACAGTGGGCTTACTTCGACTTAGATTAACGAAACATATTTTAGCTAAGTTAAGGCTTAATTAACTAAGGGGAATATCCTAAGATAAATTATTTAAATTTTAGTACTTTATTCCTTATTTCAAATGGATATTATAGCGAGTTAAATACTCAAACCAGTAGAATGCTTTTTAAAAAAGATTTATTTTACTAAGACTTAACTTAATGGTACAGTGTGTGACTTAAGACTAAACTTATTCTATATAAAAAGCTCCCATGAAATAATAAAATACAAAATATGCTTATTCTATCATTATGCTGAGTTGTCCAATATATTCCTGGTATTGGCAGTTTAAGTATCGGTTGATGTCTATAACTAGCGATCCTTGGATAAAAATCCAAAAAGTTCTAAAACTGACATAATAACAACGGCAATTCCACTCATGTATAAGTAATCCCATTTGAAATTTCAAAAATCGTAGTTTGCTAGCGGATAAATAGGAAGGAAGAGAAAATATAACTGGATAAAAAAATCCGATAAATTTTCTGTTGATGCAATCGTTACTATAGTAACAATTGCATAATAGTATATTGTTGTACAAGGAGTAGAAGCTTTACTTTTTTGTGCTGAAGCAGTAGGTTTGCGAGCCGAACGTAGTGAGGCTTGCAATACTGCTGAAGCACAAAAAAGTGCTTCTACTCCGTATGCAACACGCTATTTTTTCTCCAAACGAATGGGGTAAGCTCGGGGGTAACTGAATGGTTAAGCGGCAGTAAAAGTACGAGCGGCACTAAAAGTACTTTTGCTGCCGCACCAGCGGCACTAAAAGTACTTCTACTGTCGCTGCGGTTGCCTAGCAGCATAGAAATTAAATTTCTACCACATTGACAGGTGTCAACCCGCTGGATTTGCCTACCAGCATAGAAATTAAATTTCTAACATCTTGACAGATGCTGACAAAGTGACGTTTTCTTGACGTTTGAAGAAAAAAAAATATTCGGCCCCCTCTCTGCGGGGTTTTGCCACCTAAAAAATGGGGCCCAGGGGGCTGGCCCCCCCAAATATAGGGCTTCGTCCCCTAAAAAGGGGCCCCGTGCAGGGCTTTGCCCCCTAAATAGGGGGCCCCCGGATTTTATTATGGGTATCAAAAAAAAAGTGTGCGGGAAAAGAAAAAAAATTTCCTGCACACTTTTGGGAAAGGGTTTCTTTGCGTACGCAATAGTGTGCGCAAAGTAGTTATTTTGCGCACACTCGAAGAAAAAATATTTTATTTTGGTTTTGAATTCGTGGAATTGCCGTACTAAATACCATTCGAGCTCAGATTTTGAGCAGGATATTTTTTTGCTTGCTCTCTCATACTTACTTTCATGCAATTTATCTCGATCTGTTCCACAAAATTGTCGAAACAGCTCTCGTTAAATTTCCTGAAAGTAAGTATTCGAGACCAAGCCAAAAAATATCCGGCTAAATCTGAGCATAAAAAAATGCTCGAGGGGAATGTAATGATGACATGAACCGGATAGTTTGAATGTATCGGTTATTTGTCATATTGGGATAGAAAGGATTTTGTGCCTCGAGTATGTAATGAAGCTTTATTTATTTTTCCTTTTTGTGGTTTTAAAATAGAATATGTTTACCAAATAACCCAATAGGTTATTTTTGAATTACCGATATGACCAAAACCCCATTTTCTTATGTTGAACCATAAAGCTTTATGTTTCATTAAATTTCAATTATTTTATGTCATACCCATAAAATCTTGTTTATAGCCCTTCAAAAGCACAATTGGGGCGAAGAATAAAATGCAGGCAATGAAAATACAGAATCATAATTTTTCAATAAAATTCCAAACCAAAATGTTGTCGTCATACTATTTCACACTCTACTAAAATTATGAAACTTCCTCAGACTAAATTAGTCTAATAAAAAAAAGTTTCTTTTAATGAAGTTTTTAATAAGTTTTCGATTCTAATTATTTTTTTTCTAGGTGGAATCATGGACATCGTGGCACTTATAAACTCTTCCATTAATTTCATACTCTACTGCACCATGTCCAGACAATTTCGTATGACTTTTCAAGAAATGTTTAGGCTTCGGAAAATCAATACTTGGTTGGTGATCAAGCGGAACAATCTGAAAAACTCCCAAGAAGACAACGGTGTCGACACTAAAATATCGCTGATATAACAGTTGCAGAGTGCTGAACACAACAGGAAATTAGTAGAAGCTAATAAGATTCTAAAGAACTAATATCTAATTTGAGAATTTGTTTATATTCTATTATTGAAACTAAAGTTTGTGCCCACTGTGATAATATTAGACATGTAAAAAATACCTATAATATGACATGCCTGAAGGAATTTCATTATTAGGGCTTCATTGTTCGACTTTCCTCAAGGCATTCCTTTGACCTCTTCGGAAAAACTAGAGAATAGAGGCGAAAAATAACAAGTATAGGGATAGAATATCTTGCTAAATGATATTTTCCTTTTTTCGTCTAAAATCAAAGATCTCTTAGTCAGGGTATCAAACTTTACCTGAAGACGATGCGTCTACATTTCATTGAACTTGTGTTTAATTAAAAACTTCCTCCGGACAAAAGGCACTATTTGTTTGAATGTCACTGGAACTTTCAAACTATTTAGTTTTAATTGTGGATGAATTCAAACATACAATATGATTATTTGCTAGAAGTCTAGGGACAAGGATTTTGTGCTAGATTATCTCATGGGGTTGGCCATTGGACATTGTGGCTCCTATGGTTCCCCCAAAAAGTGTTTATCTTTGTCTTTCTACTTAGGAGTTGAATACTTTATCATATAGATGCATACATTTAACTGTATATTTTGTGAATATTTTTGCGTTTAATAGATGTTTATCTACCTAGAATCTTTCCAATAACCTCTAGCTATGCATTTTATTACCTACTTATGGGATTCAACTTTTGAGGTATCTATATGCAATTGTATAATAATTGTCAATTGAAATAAGAAAAGTTGCTAGAAAAATGCAGTATAAATCTATTCAAGAACTGAAAAACAATGACATCAGAAATTACATTATTATTAAACATTGTCATCCCAACAAAAGGCCACTGCTAGGGGCTTGTGTGCACTTGACAAGGCTGACAAATAACATTTTAATAATAACTACATAATAATATAAGTCTACAAGACAACACTTATTCTAATATCACACATCTCCCCTCCTATAAGCCAAGTTTTTTCGGTGGCTTGACAACTCGACCATACCTTGTCTTAGGAAGCGTAGTATGCTCTATCTTATTTTCTGTTACACAATGTTTTGGCATGTTTTGCTTATTGACGTCATGTTCAGGTCTATGCAAGGTTTGCTCTCTTATCATTTATGTCTCAGGAACAACATCTAGATTATGTTCCGAAGAACCAGACTGATTACTCACTATTATTATCAATATCAGATTCAATAAAAGTAGGAATGTTAGGATTAAATTTATTTTATGATACCTTTAAATCAATTCTATAATGTCGAACAACGTGTCCATTGTTGCCTCTCACCAAGTAACACCTTGGTGATTCATGCTCTGAAAACACTTGACCAGATTCCCACTTTCTTTGAACATGATTAAAAACGGTTACATCTCTCTTAGGGCTTAAAAGTTTTAAATCTTTAGCACCTCTGTTGTAATACGTCTTTTAGATATTTTGTCTTTGTTGCAATTTTACACCCATATTATCACACAATTGAGGATTTAACATGTCAGAGTTAGCCGGTAATTTAGTCTTACATATTCTGCTCATGAGTATTTGTGAAGGTGAATACCCTATATACTTCAGTGGAGAATTTCGATACTCTAAGAGAGCAGTCTCAATCTCACCACCTGCCACTAAACATTATTTAATTATGTTTTTTGCTATACTCACCCCTTTTTCAGCCAATCCGTTTGAACGAGGATAGCTACTTAGTTAGGGCTACGCGTTCTAACATCAAAATTCCACTCAGTTGCAAAGGCTTTAAATTCGTAACTGTTGAAAGGGATGTTATCACAAATAACCTTATCTGGAGAGCCATGAGGAGAAAATATTGTTTTCAGCACTGAAATTACGGCCTTTGCTGACTTATCTTTGATGGTAGGTAGCTCTAACCAGTTTGAATATGAATCATAGTATCATACACAACTAAATAGCTTTGATGACCATACGTAAATATATCTAAACCAATTCTTTGCCAAGGCCGTTCTGGAATAGGGTAAGGTAGCAATGTTTCTTTCTGCTGTTTTTTCAAATTTGCTTCACAAATCTTACAGGTTTTTATGAAATTTTCTATTCCTTGACTGATTCCAGGCCAATTGAACAGTTGACGTGCCCTCATTTTTGCCTTTTCTATTCCAAAATGACCTTCGTGCAATAACGAAAGCATTTCTTTGCGCAATTTGAATGGAACTACAACTTTATTGGAATTAAACAAAATATCGTCACACAGAGATTATCTTTTATTTGAAAATATTTTTTGATATTTGATGGGATTTTTCGCTTGCAATATGGCCAACCATTTCCACAATATGACATGACTAGCCTTGGATCATTGTCATCCCTAAGAGCATCCCTTAATTAGAATATCTAAGATGCTGTCAAACTTAAATTAAAATGTCCGCCAAGAGGCACACAAACCCGTTGCTTGCTTGTCAAAGTCATATGTTTTGGATGGGCTGCCAATTCCAAGATGCTGTCAAACTTAAATAAAAATATCCGCCAAGAGGCACACAAATTCTTTGTTTGCTTGTCAAAGTTACGTGTTTTGGATAGGCTAATTGGGATTTCCGTTGTTCTGACATTGAAAGATATTTAGTTAATAATGGCCGTTTGCACCGACCATTTTAAGGAAGGCTTAACGATAAGTATTCCTTAAAGTGACATTTTTACATGTAAAAATGTCATTTTAAGCTAAACTTATCGTTAAGCCTGCCTCAAGACGGTCAGTGCAAACGGCCATAAGTGTACCAAATATTCAAATTCTCTATCTGATTTAAGGCCTGTGTCACATAAAAAGGCACGGGACAATGTGTCAGCAATATATAAATAATTTCCTGGCTTATAAGACACAGTTAAATTATAATTAAGCAAACTTAAACGCATCCTTTGCAACCTCGGAGTTATTCATAATAGATCTTTACGGAAAATAGTCTCAAGAGGCTTATGATCCAGTATTTACTTTGACATCAAAGCCGTAGATGAAGAAATGAAATTTCTGGATACTAAAAACAATAGCCCGCATTTCCTTCTCTATCTGCACATACTTTTGTTCTGTCACACTCGAACTTCTAGAAGCAAATGCTACAGGATGACCATCTTGCAGTAAGCATGCTCCCAAGCCATCTTTTGAGGCATCTGTCTCTATTTCAATTGATTTATTCGGGTTAAAAAATGTCAAAATCGGGGCTGAAGTGAGCAAGTGCTTAAACGTTTTATTGAGTCATGTAAATTAGTCCACTCTCAAATAACGTCTTGTCTAGTCAATTTTCTTAAAGGGGCAGTAATTTTAGCCATGTTTGGGACAAATTTACCTAAAAATTTGGCCATGCCCAGAAGCCTCAATAAACCCGTCTTATTATTTGGCGTTGGCATTTCCATTATAGCTTTAACATAGGTTTCATTTAATTTAATGGCATTTTTTGAATAAATTTGACCCCTAAATATCACGTGTTTTGATTTAAATTGAATTTTACTCGTATTGAACCTTATGATACCATATTTTAGAGCCCGTTCTAATACCAAACGTAAGTTTTGATCATGCTCAGCCTCATTATGACCAGTAATTATGATATCATCAAAATATATGCTAATGCCTTTAATATCTCCAAAAATCTCATAATTTTTTTTATGAAATACTTCTGGAGCTGAGCATAAACCAAAAGGTAATCTGCAAAATTGAAATCTGCCAAATGGTGTGCTAGATGTACAGTAATTTGCACTTTGTTCATCAATTTTGACTTGAGGATACCCATCCTTCATATCTAGTACTGTGAAAAATTGTTTATCACACAACTGTACAGAAATTTCATCAGCTGTTGGTATTATGAAGTGCTCTCGCTTCACAACTAGATTAAGATATTTTGGGTCCAGACAGAGGCGTAAGTCTTTACTTTTTTTCTCAGCAATTAGGTACTAGTGTATTCAGCCATTCAGTAGGTCCATCAACTTTTCGAATTATTCCTTGACTTTCTAATTGTTCTAACCTAATTTTTAATCTGTCACGTAAGACATGAGGAACTCTTCTGAGGGGCTGAATACATGGTATTGCATTTTCTTTTAATGTAATGTGATGTTCATCCGGAAACTCACCTATTCCATCAAAAACATCTGGGTACAACTTTACTACATCCCCTACTGAATTAAATTTAACACTAACATTAGTTTATCCACAGGATTATCAATTTTTTTTTTGTGTGTTTTATGCATGTTTCTAATAAATGAAAAATGTTCATTAAAATTAGAAACATCTTGTCAAACTCGCTGCATGAATAAGTATAAGTTACTGTGTGGACGTCAGTGGCGCACCCAGGGGGGGGGCATCGGGCCAGGGCCCCCCCCCAGGCTGCCCCTGCAAAACTTTATTTTAATGTAGGTATAAAAAAATGTGGCAAGTGGCAAATTCAGGGCGTGGTACCCTGACGCCTCAATTTTTTTTTAGATTTTCAGTCACAAGGCACAACCTATGTTACTGTCTCTTAGAAATCGTAGCTCCGCTATCTTTGTTTTTTTTCCAATCAAATTTTGGTATGTTAAAAGTAAAAGGCTTCTGGATATATAAAAAAAAAATCTTCATTCTCCAAATTTTCCCAGATTTCTAGGAAAAAAATCAAAAATCAGTCCATAGTTTGTATTGTAAAAATATCAGTTAGTGTCTCTTTGGAATTAAAAAATTCGGAACTCCGCTGCTATCTTTGTTTTTTTTTCTCGATCAAATTTAAGTATATTAAAGGTAAAATGCTTACTGGTATTTAAAAAAGAATCATTTTTCAAAGTTTCCCGAATTTCCAGAAAAAAAATTAAAAATTCAGGCCATAGACTCTAAGGCAAAAATATCACTCAGTCTGTCTTTTAGATTACAAATATTGTAACTTCGCTATCCTTACTTTTTTCCAATCAAATTTTAGTATGTTAAAGCTCAAAAGCTTCTGAATATTTCAAAAAATGCTTCATTTTCCAAAGTTTCCCAGATTTCCTGGACAGTGACACACCCAGGAGGGACCCATCGGGCTAGGGCCCCCTCCCAGGCCGCCCCTCCAAAACTGTATTCTTACGTATAAAAAAATGTGGCAAATTTTTGGCGTGGCACCCTGTCATTTCATTTTTTTTTTTTAGACATAAGCCACAGCCTATAGCTGGGTTCGGCTATTCAGCGCATAGTTGGAGTGGAGTGAACAGAGCTAATGGAGTCACCCCCAATACGGTAAAAAGCAATACCCGAACGGTTGGAGTGCAAATGGCGTCACTCCGAGTGCACGGAGTGAGCAAGCCGAACCCACCTTATGTAGGGCCCCCCCCCCCAAACATATTTTCTGGGTGCGCCACTGGTGGACGTAAAAAAAAAACAATCACAGAAAAATTAAAATCAATTTTCGACTTAATGTAAATGTAAATATCAAAATGTATAAATAACTCTTCTTTTCGGTATTATGTCATGTGCTGTTAACTGTATTGATCTGGGTCGATTTAATACTGATATTGTTAGAATGTTTGTTAGGTATATTAATAATTTAATACTGTATGATTTTGGTATGATCCAGTTCTAAGTGTGGGCACTTTGGTAATACCTTTCCTTTTTGTGTCAATGTTCAACACTTCAATTATCAAACTTCACATTCATCTTTCATTGTAAACCAACCTTCTTGAACTTAGTTTTTTTGCGTTTGCCAGCTGCAATTTAAACGATTTTCTACGACGATATATTTTTCTACAGGCGCGTCGAACGATATGTATTGAAATTTGAATTTTATACAAATCTGTTCTTTTTTGCTAACTGTACAGGGTGCTGCAATTTGGAGTGTTTTAACAGGAAAAACACACTTCCCGACCAGATAGAGGAAAATTGACAAAGATGTCATGGGATCGATTTTCGAGAAACGTCGATTGTCAAAAACCGTATCGCGATATCTTCAATGGTACCATTAATACAGGGCGATTTTCGATTTTCCCCTATTATGAAAAATGGCTATAAGTTTTTTATTTATCAATTTTTTTTTTTCTGTAAAAACATTATGGAGACACTTTTTTTAGCACAATCCAGTGGCGGCCTCGGTTTTTTTCTATATCGCTCCGATTCCGAGATATTGACCAAATTCCGATATTTTCAAATGAAACATCCTTTATATTAATAGCTCATTGGATAGCTCTGTTTTTGCTGATTTCAATGATATAAAGTTCGATAGGTTTATCTCTAAAAGTTTTCCAGAAAAAAAATTATATCTGTTTCAGTCATAAGAAACAATGTGTTAGAAAGAGACCTTTCTCACTTTCCTTACACATATAAAATCCTTTTCTAACACATTGGTCCTTACGACAAAAACAGAAATAATTTTTTTTCTCGAAAACTATTAGAGATAAACCTATCGAACTTTATATTATTAAAATCAGCAAAAACAGAGCTATCCAATGAGCTATTAATATATAGGGTGCTTCATTTGAAAATATCGGAATTTGGTCAATATCTCGGAATCGGAGCGATATAAAAAAAAACCGAGTCCGCCACTGGATTGTGCTCAAAAAAGTGTCTCCATAATGTTTTTACAGAAATAAAAAAAATTGATAAATAAAAAACTTATAGCCATTTTTCATAATAGGGGAAAATCGAAAATCGCCCTGTATTAATGGTACCATTGAAGATATCGCGATACGGTTTTTGACAATCGACGTTTCTCGAAAATCGATCCCATGACATCTTTGTCAATTTTCCTCTATCTGGTCGGGAAGTGTGTTTTTCCTGTTAAAACACTCCAAATTGCAGCACCCTGTACAAAGTTGGGTGTTTGGACAGCAGCCTCCAGCCGTCTTTCGACATCTGAAAAAAAAAAAAAAGATTTTGATTAAAAGGTTCGTTGAATTCCTTGATTTTTAAACAGCAGCTTCTATTCTCAAATTTACAATTGAAAGTCATCATAACTATGTTTATTGATGACCTAAAACAGTATTACCTGGATTTTCCATGGCAAGAGGTTTGCTTTAAAACAGCTGATCCCACTATTTGCTGTAATGAAATAACACAAGTAATCTTATCTGGAATGGACGCATATATCCCACATACAACTAAACGTACAGCTAATGCAAAACCTTGGTTCAACAGCCAGTGTCAAACGGCTGTACAGAAAAAACACAGAGCATATAACCTTTGGAAACGACAACAAACCGCTCAAAACCACACAGAATTTATAGAAGCCAGAAATAGTTGCAAAATTACTATTGACTCCGCTAAAGAAACATATAATCAAAGAATAAAAAACAGGTTGCTGAATTGTCCAAGAAGTTCTAGGTCTTTTTGGTCTCTTGCAAAAGCTGTTGGATCTAACTTCACCAAGTCATCCATACCACCACTTACAGATAAAAATAATCACTTAGCCACAACATCAGAAGAAAAAGCCAATATGCTTGCCCAAATGTTTTCCTCCAACTCCAACCTAACAGTGCCAAACGGAAAAACTCCACCGTTCATTGAAAGGGTTTCCCATAGTATGCCAGAGGTACCCTTTTGTCACAGAGAAATACGAAAATCCCTAAAAAAGCTGGATACAAACAAAGCAATGGGTCCGGATGGCATTCCCGCAATAGTACTCAAAAATTGCGCCAACGAACTCACCCCAACTTTCGCAAAATTATTTAATTTGTCTTACAGGCAAGGAGTATATCCATCATCATGAAAGTCTGCCGCAGTACAACCCATTCCAAAGAAAGGAAAAAAGACAGATCCGTTAAACTATAGACCAATTGCTCTACTTCCGGTGATATCAAAAGTAATGGAAAGAGTTGTGAACAATCACCTAACCAAGTACTTGGAAAAGTACAAAATTATCAACGATAAGCAATACGGATTTCGAAAATATAGGTCAACTGGCGATTTACTTACATACGTCACTCACTTATGGCAAAAAGCGATTGAGTTGCGGGGTGAAACAAGAACAATTGCCTTAGATATATCTAAAGCATTCGACAAAGTTTGGCATGAAAATCTGCTCAACAAGCTCAAAGCAATGGGATTATCGCCAAAACTTTGCACTTGGTTTGAAAGTTACCTAAAGGACAGATCCATTTATGTTGCACTGGATGGCCAGAACTCCAACTCTTACCAAATAAATGCTGGTGTGCCACAGGGAGCAATCCTTTCGCCAACTCTTTTCCTGATTTACATAAATGACCTCATAGATAAAACAGTAAATCCACTTTATTGCTTTGCAGACGATGGCAATGTAGTCTCCTCACTCATACCACCCACAGGTCTTTCCGCACGTGAATTCCATCATCATAGACTAACTCAAATATCGCAGATAAATAACGACCTGGAGATAATAGAGGACTGGGGTAACAAAAACCTTGTACAGTTCAACGCGCAGAAAACTCAAGCAGCTCTGTTTTCAAAAAAGACCAGCACCGGTGAGCCAAACATCATGCTATCTGGAAGTGCTGTCACATTACAGAGTCAGTTGAACATCTTGGGGGTTACTGTAGAGACCAACATGTCTTGGCACAGTCACGTGGCAGATATTGCTAAAAGGGCCTCCCAAAAGCTGGGGGTGCTATTTCGTACAAGACATCTGTACACACCAAGCCAATTGCTGACACTCTACAAAGCCCAGATTCGACCAACTATGGAGTACTGCTCACATATATGGAGTGCAGCACCCAAACATACCTTAATGCTTTTGAATACCGTGCAAAAACGAGCTATCAAGCTGATCAATGACCCTGCACTTACTCGTAACTTGGATGGTCTCGAACATCGCAGATCTGTGGGCGATTTATCTCTCTTCTACAGGTACTATCACGGAAAATGCTCTGAAGAGTTGGCACGTATGATTCCACCGAGAGTAGCACCTACCAGGCGAACCCGTCAAACAGACGGTAACCATGAATTTACTGTCAAACTAGAGGCACCAAGAACCTCATTATATCAGAATTCATATCTCTGGAGAACAGCATCGCTGTGGAATAAACTCCCTGCGACGGTTTTCCCTGCAGGTTACAACCTGAACCGTTTCAAGACCAACATACACCGACATTTCCGCGCACTTGCCGCTTCTCGAGCGTGATAGGACATTTCTTTGCGAGTGCGCATATCCGTAAAAAAAAAAAAAAAAAAAAAAATAGTGATAAGGATCATGACCTTTCCTTGTTTAGATCATCACCTTATACTTATACTTATTATGGGAATTTGGATTAAGGTACTTATTTGTTAATAATTTTAATTTCCTAGCTCAGTGCAGTCTAGACAGCAAAGTGCTTATTTTGCGGACTAGGCAGGAAAAATGCTGACTAATAGAAAAATGACTAGAAAATAGTGTTTATTCGGTTTTGTCATGAAAGTTTTTTTGGTTGGACGATAACTATTTCTAAGTAAAACCTGTAACCCCTGTTGTAGATGGACAACCATTTATACGAGAAAACCTTGGAGATAATTTATTCTTTCTTTCAAGCATTCAAAATGGGAAAATTAATTTATTTGCGAATTTACTCACCGATTCAACAAAATATTATGCGAAACCAATACTGATCCTTCATTTTTGGTGTCAACCAAGTCCTTCAATTTATAAACTTCCATTTTGGGATCGCCACAAATAAAACTACCACAATGATCGAATCCCAATTTTGTTGTGTCAATTATATTTACACCAAACACTAAATTTAAAATAATTATTACTAAAACGACAAAAACAATAATGCGGTGAATCATGTTTTTGCCTACTCTATAATGCAATTTTTTTTCCGAATGCAATAGGGGGTCCAGCAGGAGCATACCAAGCCGAATCTTAATAATCGGAACAACATTTTCACTATGAACTAGGAAACGAAATCTGCTATGATAACCTATTGGTCTCGGTTTGTTTAGCACAAAAAAAAAATATCTCTGTCCACCGGGATTACACCAATTTAAGTAGGTAATGATATTTATTTTTCTTGTTGATAAGAAAAATTAACTGGTTTTATTTAGTTTGACCACACGTGTGGGTATCGCTTTAGGAAAGTTTCACTGTAATGATGTACCAATGTGATTGAAAAAAATATATACAGGGTGTCCCCGTTCAACTGGTCAAAAATGCTAGGGTAAATAGAGGAACCATAGAAGTTTAAGATGGGACAACGATGGTCGGAAGTGCATCGTTGCCAAAATACAGGGTGTTGAAATTTAAACAACCCTCTCTGAAGGGCTAATGCAAGGCTGTTCAAATTTCCAGGAATTATTGATTTATTCAATAAATAGGTAATACATATAACTGTTACTGTAAATGCCCGAAATTCGGTAAAACCTTGGATAAGCGCGCTAAACCTAGGATTTGCCAAAAGCAAGTGGTAAAAGCCCGAAAACTAGGTATTTTGCTTTCATTTCGGACTTTTACCGGACACAAACAGTAAATCTTAGGATTTACCACACCGCATTGGTAAAAGTACGAATACCACTGATACGTTAAAGAAATCGATATCGTGAAACGATAATCGTTAAGAAAATTAAGAAAATTTCTTGTGTCCTGGAGATTTTCCATCTCAGGAAATTAGCGTAAGAAGTGCAGTGCGAAAATTGTCGTTATGTAGTTGCCAATGATTTAAGAAATGCAATTATATTCGAAAATGTTCCACCAAAAGATGTTTATTTTGATCCTCTAAATACTCTGCAATTCTAAATGCCATGGAAGTTTGCCCTGTACCAATAAATAATATATTTCTATTAGTGGACATTTTAATCCATTTATTTCATTTAAAAAATGGTTTTGACATTTAAGTACCTATAGTTTTTCGAAAGTCAATTGGAACAAGGTGAACATAACTCATAACTGGTGGCTGACTAAAGGCAGTGCATTTCTTATGGAAATATCCAGTCACCAGTCAGCTACCAGTTGGTATCTTGTTTCAACTGAGTTTGAAAATACTATACCTACTTTTTGCAATATTAGGTTTGTTCGGACATATATGAACAAATGCGCAAGCGCAGTTCAATTCAGAACTAATTCTGAACCAAGTCCAAACAAACCTATTATTAGTACTTGAATTTTTTTTTTTTTTTTTATATCTCGTTTAAGGCCACTATGATTTCTGTTTTCATTTAAGAATATTAAAACAAAAAGTGTTTCGGTGTGATTTTTTGTTTCATTTATAAAGTATCTTATTTTTACACATTGAAATTTTAACGATTATCGTTTCACGATATCGATTTCTGTAACGTATCAGTGGTATTCGTACTTTTACCAATGCGTTATGGTGAATCCTAAGATTTACTGTTTGTGACCGGTAAAAGTCCGAAATGGAAGTAAAATAACTAGTTTTCGGGCTTTTACCACTTGCTTCTGGTAAATCCTAGGTTTAGCGCGCTTATCCTAGGTTTTACCGAATTTCGGACATTTACAGTAACATAACCATTAAATTACAGGTTGAAATTGTAATGAAACAGACTTTGGTTTAATTAAATCACTTCATCCCAATCAAACGAAATAACATCCTTAATTTTACTCGAGCAGTTTATAAAATATTTTGTCATTTAATTTTGTATATTGTGGGTGGATGATATATTAACCCTGCGTTGGTAATGTGGGGTACTATATACCCCAGCTGAGTTTACGCGCCTGTAACTTCAAATATAGTGATATTACGAGAGCCATCTTTGGAGTATCTTCCAGGAAAACATTCCTCCGTAACATGCGTTTATTCCGAGGCTCTTCTAGTCGCGTTTGTACTTTTCACGGGGCTAGTAAAGTGCCCACCTTACCATATTTGATATAATTTTCCACCTTACCAACGCAGGGTTAAGTTAGGTATTCAAACTTATCCATGTAAATAAATCATACAAATTAGACTACTGAAGAAAAGTTATTTTATTATCATTTTTCAACTATTTTCCATATGAACCAGCATGACTGTTAGCGTTAGCAGATGCTCCGCTGAAAGCGTTACCACCGCCTCCGTAATAGTTTCCTGCATTAGCTTGGCTGCTAGCAGATGATCCGGCGAAAGCATTAGAATTACCGAATCCAGACCCTCCTCCGAAGGAATTCGATTGGGAAAAGGCGTTAGCTGCGCTCCTGAAAGTAATAATTAATCTAAGCAAAAGTGGTATGAAAATGTGAACTTGTTGAAGGGGTAAGAAGGATATTGAGCTGTAGATCAATCAATAATCGACCAACCTACAATTATTATTTGTATACCTATAGTATATATGTGTATTTTTCCGTGTATTTATTCATGTAGTTCAAGCTGCCAACATTATTTTGTTTTTCATAATGCTGATTTAGGTTACGTTTGAAGTTTTTCGGTTGTCACCCTAAAAAACATGAATAAATACACGGAAAAATACACAGATGTAATACGGGCATAACTGTAAAAAGAAGCATGATGATGGATCAATTTGTGGCAGGCCTAAAAAAATCTGGCAGAGAAAAATGAATTAATACATAAGGAAAAGGTTTGGAAGAGGATAGGAATGAGGCGTTCGGGAATGGGACGACCTAATAGTTTTACTTACCCTGATTGTGCAAAGCCACCTCCACCTTGACAACATGGAGCTGTAAAAAAAAAATTCATTTAAGAAAAAATACTCTTTTATCAAGTATTAAGTTATTCTACTTATAATTTGAGGAAGTTTTAAGTTCATTGCTTTTCTAACTAGGGAATACCTAAGCATATTTCAAAATATCTGTAGATTGTGATCATGAAATAGTAATATAGGTAGGTAGGTATATAACGAAATTATTTAAATTTTTTTTAATCGTCTCACTTTCATCGTTGTGAATAAAGTTTGGGACTCTTTAATTCACATCAAATGTGATTAAAGGGTTTACTTCTTCAGTTATTATTTCTGAAATACTCCTAAATATTTGATTTCGTTTAAATTATTCGCAACTTTACGAGAAAACATCCTCAAATATAAAAGTTAAGATTCTTACCTGCCAAAGTAGCACACAACACACACAAAAGAATCAAAAGTTGACCAAAGACCTTCATGTTTCTAATCTTTGTTTCAAAATTTGAATACACTTAACTTTCGCTGATATTTTGCTTATATATTTTCAAAATGCAATTAAATAGAAATCTAGAAAAATTACCGCTTAATTGGGTTTTAAGCAATTGGGGAAATTGAAATGACGCGAAATGCTTTATTGTAATTATGGTAATGTAAGGCCCGGTCTGGTATTAACTATATATCAATAGCCATCAAGTAGGTAAATTAATATGTATTTCAGAATAGTGAGCAAAATCTCAAAATAAATGACAGCATTTAGTTTATTTAGAGTTTTTAAGGCTATGTGGCTCAATGTCTCTATAAGCAAGATGGCTGCATCTATAGAGCAAAATCAACAATGGGGAGACTGCCATCCATATCAATGGTATGATTTTTTTTTTCCCGAAACTTAAACTACCCTGAGAATGACTGGGACAATTGTTGAATAATGCAATTTGGATTTTTTTGAATGGTCCAATTAACTAAGGCAAACCAACTACTGGGTCGCAACAATTATGGGTGGAAATTCTGGCTTACCGACTATGGAGCAATAGATGCAAACACCTGTGAAAATCCAGAACCAGTAGGTACTTCAATCGAAAAAAAATTACCACCAAAAGCTATGTTTGAATAAAAGGGTCTTCAAGAAAATCAATCAAGGGAAAGGAATCCATGGTACCAGTACTGAAACAAGCTACCCTCTGTGCGGTAGACGGAAAAAAAAGCTGCGTAATGGAGATAAAATCATTCTAACAGGTAGAAGAGTGCTCCATATTTTTGGTAAATTTTCAGCAAATTGAAAATAATTATAAATCATTGGAAAGAGCATTAAATTGTCTATAAATCCGTGTAAAATTGAGTCCGATAGCTCGAATAGTTTTTGAGCAATTCAGTCTCAAATTTGACTTTTGGTTGAAATTTTGTAAAAAACTTCAAACTCAATTTGCTCAAAAACTATAAATCTGGAAATATTGTAAATTACAGGCCATTTAGAACTTAATAAAATCTACAAATTCTGGAAATTTTATTGCAATTTGCTCAACGGTTACCGAGCAATTGAGGTTTGAATATTTTGAAATCAGAATTCAAAGGGGGTAGGTACCCATATGAAAATTTCGATTTTTTTATATTTCAGTTTTGCTCAATTTTGACTTTATGAATCGATAGAGCTGGTCAAAATTAGTGGAAAACAACCCTGATATCAATTCCAAATTGCCATTTTAAGCAGATACAAAAATAAAAAGAAAATCCTATTTTTGGCTCTGGAAAATTTTCAAAATCCTGACATGGTCATGAACAATTGCCCATATTTTTAGTAAATTTTCAGCAAATTGAAAATAATTATAAATCATTGGAAAGAGCATTAAATTCTCTATAAATCTGTGCAAAATTGAGTCCGATAGCTCGAATAGTTTTTGAGCAATTGAGCCTCAAAGTTGACTTCTAGTCCAAATTTTGTCAAAAACTTCAAACTCAATTTGTTCAGAAACTATAAATCTGGAAATATTGTAAATTACAGATCATTTAAAACTTGATAAAAGCTACAAATTCTGGAAGTTTTAATGCAATTTGCTCAACGGTTACCGAGCAATGGAGGTTTGAATATTTTAAAATCAGAATTTAAAGGGGGGTAGGTACCCTTATGAAAAATTCGATTTTTTTATTTTTCAATTTTGCTTAATTTCGACTTTATGAATCGATAGAGCGGGTCAAAATTAGTGGAAAACAACCCTGATATCAATTCCAAATGGCCTATTTAAGCAGACATAAAAATAAAAAGAAAATCCTATTTTTGGCTCTGGAAAATTTTCAAAATCCTGACATGGTCATGAACAATTGCCCATATCTTTGGTAAATTTTGAGCAAATTGAAATAAATTATACATCATTGGCAAGAGCCTTAAATTTTCTATAAATATGTGGAAAATTGAGCTTGATAGTTCGGATAGTTTTTGAGAAGTTGCCTTTCAGTCCAAATTTTGTCAAAAACTTCAAATTCAATTTACTCAAAAACTATAAATCTGGGAATATTGTAAATCACAAGCCACTTAGAACTTAATAATAGCTATAAATGCTGGAAGTTTTAATGCAATTTGCTCAACGGTACTCCCGCATGGTTAATAACGATGTTTCTTTGAAAAAAAAACAATACAATTTTTAAATCAAATTAAATTTTTATTAATAGCTATACATTGAAATTGTACATGTTGATTTATTGTGCTCTAACTTCCCCGTTAGTCTTACGTTCGATCCATTTATCGTAAGCAGCAACCTTGGCGTATACAGAAGGAGCATTTAGATTACCGCACGGTACCAAACCCCAGGAAACGATACCGACAACTTTACCGTGTTGAGCCAGTGGGCCACCAGAGTCGCCGTTGCAAGCTGATTCACCTCCGTTTCTGATGCCAGAGCAAATGTTTAGTTCCACGCTGAACGGGCTATTTCTAATGTAAGAACTCAATATGTCTCCACATTCAACACTGTTTACAATTGGTACGTCGACGTATTGGAGGTTGTTTGGACTGGAACCGCCTGAACGAGTTAAACCCCAGCCTGAGAGAAGACTGTCTCCCTGAGCGTGGTGGTGGTTACGAGGGATTGCAATTGGTTGTACATTAATGCTGTAGGACAATGGTCTGCTCAAGAGGATTATTGCAACATCGTTGGCAGATACTTGGTTGCCACCTGGGTATAGTTCGTGGATGATGATTTGATCTATGGACCTGGTTTGTTGACCAGCAACATTTGCGTCGTTCAGCAATAAGATACCTGCTACGACTTGCAGATTGCTGGGAGCGGTTCCACTCACGCAGTGAGCAGCAGTGAGGATATGGCTAAAATTATAATGAAACATTTTATTTGTTACCCTCTTCTGGAGCTTATTGATTCATTAAAAAAAAAAAACAGGTTGTCCTTACCGTTTTCCTATTATAGAACCTCCGCAGATGTGGCTGAATCTTACCAAACCACGTCTTTGTAAAGAGATTTGGTAAGGAAATTGATTCCTTCTCGCATTCTGGCCATTGACAACCCTTAAGCCGGAGTTGGTATCGATGGTGACCGGTTCGGTTGGGTAGTAGGAAGCCTCATATGTGCCAGAATCAGCTATTTAAAATACAGTATTTATAATTTTTTTCTGACAAAAACATTTTTACTTACCCAAAGCGACTGCTACTAAAGCACACAAAGCCAAAACAATCTTCATGATTATTGCTCAGTGGAGAACTGTGCCTCGAAGTGGTTTTGGATTCAACTATATACCCCTTTGTTATCTAGATCTTAAACCATCAATTTCTTGCCGAAAAATTCTTAATCTTCGTCTGACAAGCGTTTCATCAATTATGGTATTAATCCAAATAATCTTGTGTCATAATTATTATTATAATAATTATGTGAATAAAAAAAAATATATGTGCGTTTTACTTTACCAGGATGCACATTGAAAATCTGTGTGTAATATTCAACTTACATAGATGGAAGACTATGTGACTAGTACTTCTTCACGTAGTAGATAATAAATTTTGGTCGGTTATTAAGGTACCTAAACTCATTCTCAAGGAAAATTGAGTTTGGAATTCATATTGCGAAGGTCATGGAGTGCGGATTCAATTCCATTCTCTATTGATTTCCACAATACTCAATGGTGATTGGTATTTTGAAAAATGTATCAATTATATTGTGACATTTCGGCAGATTTACAAAACTCCTTTGCGATGCCGATATAAATCTTTCAATTTATTTATTTATTTTTTCATGATTTATAAAGGATGAAACTTTAATATCATAATCTTCATTCAGTCATTATTTTAAAAAAACAAATTTCGTCAGAGACTAAGTCGATTGATTATCCAAGATAACGCATGAATGGGAAAATTATGCATAGATGCGAATGCGAACAAAATTCTAAGTGCGTAATAATGACTTTACTATACGAATTATGTAGGTACTATACTTTACCTACCCACATCACCACAACTAGAGGAGGACCACACCTTTGATGTGAAGTCTAGTGATTCCATTTTGCATTTTCATTTTTAGCCGTTTTCTATCCTTAGGATATAGGCCTCTTTCAAATTTGACCATTGTCTTCGGTTTTGCGCAGCTCGTAACCAATTTAAGCCTGCAACCTTCTTTATCTCGTCGTACCATTTTTGTTGGGGTCTTCCAACACTTCTCCTCTCTTCCCAAGGTGTCCATCTAGTGATATAACCGCTCCAGTTGTATGTCTGGCCACGTGACCTGCCCATTACCATTTAGGGGAACCATATTATGTCGGAGATTTTGGTTCTTTCCCTTATCCATGTATTTGTTTTGTGGTCTCTCAGTGAAATTCCTAAAATTCGTCTTTCAATGGCTCTCTGATGTACTTCCAATTTGTGTTTAATTTTTCTGGTTATCATCCAGGTCTCGCAACCATACGTGACAACAGGCAGATTTTAAAGTCACTGGGATATTCATGCTGAAGATGTACTTTAATTTGCCGTAAGCTGCCCATCGCAGTCTAATTCTATCAATTTCCATTTCTTGATTTTGTTTGCCCGCTGTTATAGCTTGGCCAAGGTAAGTATATGTATGTTTCTGTCTTTTCTATTGTGCTATCATGAATCGGTATTGTTCCGTCTGCATCTGGTGTATTTGTAATACACTGGGTCTTTGTGTAGTTCATGTGTAATCCTACTTTTGCCGCCTCATCCTGTAGTTCTTTCAACATATCTATCAATTTCTGTTTGTCTTTTGTGAATAGTACAATATCGTCGGCAAATCTTAGATTGTACAGGCGTTCACCATGTATGTTCAATCCTTTGTTTTCGCATTGTAGCTTTTTAAAAATATCCTCGAGCACTAAAGTGAATAGTTTTGGAGATATTACGTCTCCTTGCCGAACTCCTCTTTTGGCGTTTATTATGTTAGATGATTCATGATGTTTTCAATGAGGTTTATATAACGTTGATCCATTCTGACATTTCTCAAGGATTTTTAGTGGTACCGCGAGACGAGACTTAAGGTTGGTCTCGTCTCGTCTCGTCTCGAAATCTCGAGTGACTTAGTCTCGGTCTCGAGTGCCAAAGTCTGGTCTCGTCTCGAGTGGTCTCGTCTGGTCTCGAGTTATACAGGGTGTCCGGAAAATAGCGTAAAAACTCTTTACTACGTGGTCAAGGACCCTTCAAGGAAGCCCAGAAAAATAATTTAAAAAATCTTGTGGCATTCTTAAGAAAGTTATTTGCATTTTAATATTTATTGAAATTTGCAACACTGAAAATATCCCGTTGACAACATATCAGAGAATTGAATTAAATACCTATGTAATAACCTGTAGAGTTCGAAGGTGAATTTTCACAATTACCTCTTCATATTACCAAGAATAATGCTGGAGCAGGTTTTTTCAATTATTTTTCTAGGGTTTCTCAAAGGGTCCCCTACTACGTGGAGAGCTTTCACGCTATTTTTCGGACACCCTGTATTTATGTTATTTATTTTCTCCTCTTTTATCATTTCTTTATAATCGATGTTTGATTATTCCAGGTTCTTAAATTTCTGCTTTCTTCAAAGTTTATTTTTATAAGAAAGTAAGAAACATTCAAGAGTCTGAAATTGTCTCTATTTTTTATTTCTTCATTTCTTCAGTGTCAAACTTTGTCTATTCCAGGCTCCTGAATGTTCCTTACTTTTTTAGAAAAATAAATTTAGAAAAAAACAGCAATTCAAGATCCTGGAATAGTCAAAAATCGATTCTAGAGAAATGAGAAATAAGAAGATATTCAAGAAATCTTTTGTAATCTCTTGAATTTTCCTCAGATTTCTCAGGCTTTTCTCATTTCTTCTATGCACTTTTTTAGGTAATAGTTGGTATTCCCCAAATTTTGCAAAGAATCATCCTTATGGGTAAATATTTTTGGTTTCTTTGAAGTTTCTCTAACTTTTCTGAACTTCTTCAATACTTCTTCGGACTTTTTTTACTTTCCTAGCGCTTTTTTAGGTGATGGTGAATTCTTCCCAGGCGGATTCTTCCTTGAGAACGAGAGAATAAAGAAAATTCAAGAAATTGCAAAAGATTTTTTTTATTTTTTCTCCTTATTTTTACGATGATAACCGATTTTTCCAAGTTCTTGAATTTCTGATTTCTTCAAAATTTATTTTTATATGAAAACAAGAAACATTTAAGCGACTGGAATTTCTCGTCTATATTTTTTATTTCTTCAGTGTCACTTTTTTACTATTCCAGGCTCTTCAATATTTCTTACTTTTTTATAAAAATAAATTTAGAAAAAAACAGGGATTCAAGAGCCTGGAATAGTCAAAAATCGATACTAAAGAAATGAGAAATAAAGAGAAGAAATTCAAGAGATTGCAAAAAATTTCTTGAATTTCTTTCTCAATTTTCTAAGTCTTTCTCTCATTTCCTCTATACACTTTCTTAGTGTGTAATTGTTATTTCCCAAATTTTTCAAATAATAATAATTTCCGTACTTTCTCGAACTTCCTTCGAAGTTTCCCTAACTTTTCTGGACTTCTTCAGTAGGTACTTTCTCAAACGGCCTTTACTTTCCCAAGTTTCCCAGTACTTTTTTAGGTGTTGGTAAATTCTTCCCAGGTGATTTTACCCTCGAGAATGAGAGAATAAGGAAAATTTCTGATTTCTCCAATGTTTTTATTTTTTAAAAATGAAAAACATTGAAGTTCCTGGAATAGTCAAAAATCGATTCTACAAAAATGATTAATCTGGAAAAGAAATTGAAGAAATCTTGAAGGGTAAACCTCCTTGGAATTATGGTGTACAAGCAAATGCGATTTTTTGGGATTCCGTGTGGTTCCAGTGGGATTCCAATGGGATTCCTTACTTTGCCTGATGATTTGATGTTTTTAATACCGTGGGATTTCAGTAGTATTGCGTCGGATTTTAGTAAGATTCTAGTAGGATATCGAGGGATTCCAGTAGTATTTAATGGGATTCCGTTAAAAGTGGGAAAACATCTTGGAATTATAGTGTACAAGCATGTGTGATTTCAGTGGAATTCTGTGGGATTTCGTGGATTTCCTGTGGGATTCCAATTGGATTCCAGTGGGATTTCAATGGGATTCCTTAGTTTGCTTGATAAGTCTATGTTTTTACTTTGTACCTATGTAGTGGCGGCTAAACTGAAAAACAAGACTTTTTTGTTCAGAGTCTTTACTTGCTAGCATTCAAAATAATTCCCAAAATACACAAGAAATTCCATGGAATGCCTAGAAGAATTCTATTGGATTTCAGTAGGATTTCGTCGGATTCCGTTAAAAGTGGAAACCATCTTGGAATTATACTGTGTACAAGCATGTGTGATTCCAGTGGAATTCTGTGGGATTTCGTGGATTTCCAATTGGATTCCAGGGTCTTTATTCTTGAAACAGGGGAGCAAAGTTCCCAGGAGAACGAGTGTCCCATCTTTGTTACTTATATTATCATTCGCATATCATTGAGAAAGACGGAACACTCGTTTTCTTGGGAATGTTGCTCCCCTGTTCCAAGAATAGGGACCCAGTGGGATTTCAATGGGATTCCTTAGTTTGCTTGATAAGTCTATGTTTTTACTTTGTACCTATGTAGTGGCGGCTGAACTGAAAAAACAAGACTTTTTTGTTCAGAGTCTTTGCTTGCTAGCATTCAAAATAATTCCAAAAATACACAAGAAATTCCATGGAATGCCTAGAAGAATTCTATTGGATTTCAGTAGGATTTCGTGGGATTCCGTTAAAAGTGGGATTCTCGTGTACGTACACATTTTCAAGCTGGTTTATAGATGCTTTTTAAGGTATTTAAGGTCGATTGAAAAAAAAAAGTGTGCAGTTCGCACCCAGTAGAAGTGAAACCTTCATCGAACTGCATGCATTACACACATACTAACATACACAGTGGCGTGATTGATTTCTTTAAGCGAAAACATACGAAATATTCATTTTGGAAGAAATCCATTTGAAGACACAGGACTGAAAATAAAAAACAAATCAAGACCCTGAAATTCTAAAATACAGGAATAATGAGAATTCAGGAACTTAGAAAAAAAAATTCAACAGTCAAAAAAAAAATTAAGAATTTAGAATAAAGAAGTAAGGAAAAATCAAGAGCCTGGAATAGAAAAAATTATAAAAATTCAAGAATTTGAATTGAAAGAGGTACCTACATTTTCTTGTTGATATTTTTCTATTATTTAATACTCATTTTATACTTTTCAATTTTTATCTATTCCAGGCGTTAATCTCTCTGAAATAATTCTGAGGTTTGTCTAAAATATTCTAACTTGGCTTGAAGAGTTCTGGAGAATTCTAGAAGTTTTTCAGTAATTTCTAAATTGTTCCGACAGATTTTCAAGTATTTATGTACCTATTATAACGGAAGTTCAAACTGCCACAGTGAAAAAGCAGTCATTCGAAGAATGAAAATCATCCTGTAATTTTTTTGTGAATTAATGGCATGCTTTCTACATACTTTATCTTCAGATCTAATTTCCAGTTTAGCCGAAAGTGCTTATGTCTCAAACATTTTTTTAAATTGGTCTCACTACTGGCTAAACCGAAAGTGCATGGAATCTGAAAATTAAGTAGGTATGTAGAAATCATTTCATTGATTGTTGGTATTAAAATTTACTAATTTCATATTCAAATAGCCCTGAATAGTCCAATAATAAAGCTATGAAAGAAAAATTTCAACTGTAATCTCGAGACTACGCGAGACTCGTCGAGACTTCACGAGACGAGATCAAAAGCCAGTCTCGTCTCGAAAAGTCGAAACGAAACGGGACGAGACCAGTTTCGAGTCTCGCGGCATCACAAAGGATTTTATTGCCCAGATTTCTACTGTGTCGAAGGCTTTTCGGAAATCGACAAAAGCCATCCATATTATAGTCTGTAGCTTTCTCGATCATCTTCCTTACTGTGTGTAGATTTTCTGTCGTGCTATAATGGCTTCGAATTCCAGCCTGTTCCTTTAGTTGGTAAAGTTGGAGTTTTCGCTCTAATCTGTTGGTGATTATTCTGGTGAATAATTTATATATTTGTGATAGTAAGCTTATCGGCCGGCAGTTTTCGAGATCAGTCGGGTCACCTTTCTTGTAGATCAGAAAAACAACAGCATTCTCCCAATCTTTGGGTATATGTTCTTCTATTAGGCACTTATTGAATAGTTTCACTAGTTCTTTCTTGTCTCGTCTTAGTAATCGCTTTCCATGAGCATTGCAGGCAGAATGTTGTCTTCTCCTGCCGCTTTACCATTTTTCATCTGGGATAACCCTTTCTCCAGTTCTTCCATATTTATGTCGGACATTTTTCCTGAGTTTGCATTCACTATTCGTATTCTGTCTTCTCTTGTCCTTGTGTTTGCTATTTTAAATTCGTACAGATCTTTATAGAAACATTTCACAACTTTTAATATTTGTTGTCTATCTTCTACTATGTTGTTTTTCGCATCTTTTATTTTCGTTATCTCTTTCTTAGGTGTGTTAAGTCTTCTAAATATATTTAGTCCTTTGTTCTGTTCTAAAAGGGACTGCACTTGTGTCGTTTGATGTTTCAGTATATCCTGTTTCGCCATTTTTCTTGCTATTTTGTTGGTTTCTGTGTATCCAATAGTGTTTCTTTCACCCTTGGTTATCAGTTTTCTCCTTTTCTTTAGTAGCTGTTTCGTTTCTATTGACAGTTTGTCCGGCGTTTTCTCTAGAGGGCCTATTATCTGTTCTGCTGTTTCTTTTATAATTTTTGTTATTCTCCTATTGTTATCATCTAATGACTCTTCTGTTTTTCCTGGATTCTTGGAAAAGTTTCCTTTCAGCCTTTGTTTGTATGTTTCCCTTCTTTCTGCTATCTTTTTTCTACTTCCTCTAGTTTTGTTTCTTTATTTTTCTTTCCATTTTTGTGTTTATGAACAGTTTTCATCTTACCATCCTGTGATCACTGCCGGTGTTGAATTGATTGACTACATCTACGTCTTGGATTTATGTATTTATGGCGGGAGATTATAAAGTCAATCTCATTTTTGGTTTGTCCATCTGGGCTATTCCATGTCCATTTACGTTTCCCTTTCTTTTGGACGAAAGTGTTCATTAGATAGAGTCTTTCTCTTTCTAGGAAGTTTGCTAACATTCTTCCCCTTTCATTTCTGGTGCCGAGTCCGTGTGATTGATAATATCTTTAATAAAATGACTGATTAGGGCTTCACCTGCTTTGGATACGCCGATGAAATTGTCGTCATGGCTATATAGGCAAATACGAAGGAATATTTTGCTACTTTGCTTATAGGAAAAGCATTTCGAAGCACGAAGGAATGGTGTCTTACAGTGGGGCTGAAACTAAACTCAGCGAACACCACACTGGTAAAATTTTTTCCGAAATTTAGGAGTTTGCTGCTTAGAAGTTTATCCATGACTTGTTAATCAAATAATCATGATTGTGATAATAATACTAACATTGTCTGAAAAATGCTAAAAAATAGGTATCTCATTATATAAATAATAAATAAAAACCAAAAAAACATTCTGTATTAATAATTTTATTTGAATTTTTTGGTATAATTTTTATTAATTTTGTAAATAGGTATTCGAACTTAATCCTAGATTTAACTGCACAATAATATACATTTTATTTATTTGTTTTTTTATTCAGTGTGTAATATAAATTTTGCTCTATATAATTATTATCATGGAAAAAAAGGAATTTTTATTTGTATTTACAAATTATGTTGCTCCTGTGTATTTATTATTCGAATAAAATTACAATACATTTGGGAGGCCAGTAAATATTATATTGTCTAATCTAAACATTGACAGTTGATGGCTAATTAGGTCAAAAATCTAAAATTTGTGGGTGTGGATCCTAAATATTATCCAAATTTATGAAGATTTATCTAACATTTATGTATGCATAGTTATAAGGGTAATATTGTATGGGAACCATTTTGTAGAAAAAAGCTGTCATTATAAATTTTTTTCAATTGGTTAATTTTGTTTTAGAGTGTACAAATTTTTCTGCAATATTAAATTATTTTTATTTTGGAAATCTGAAAATTCGGCAAAGCTTTTACAGTAGAGATGGACATAAATTACCTTAAAGATATTGTTCCCGATTATATTATTTTTTATTCAAACTGGCTCCCAGCTTTATAAATGCGAACAAACATTTTAGAACAAATGTCAATTTTTTAAAAATTTTAATTCCATTTTATACATTCTTCTAGTTTTAAGTTTTTGTTGGTTTGTAGTTTCTATAGAAGTCATTTTCAAATTGTTTACAAGTTTTAGAGAGCCAAGTCGTTTATCTAAAGAATATAAAAATTTGACATTCGCTCTACAGGTCCTATACTTATAAAATGATTATTTCTATAAATTAATAGGCTTTGTTTTGGTTTTTCAATAAATTTTTTTTATACTTGTTCTTCTGTTAGATGATCCAAAACAAAGCTTTTCTTATGGAATGGAACTTTTTTTAGATTTGTTTCTAAGATAAAATAGTTGGTTTATTAGATAATCCAGCACATCAAAACTGTAAAACAAATTGTAGAATGTTTATTTTTAACTGTTTATGGAAATCTTAAACTCATATTTCCTAATCATTTATAATAAAATCTAAAGAAAGTTTCATGTTTCTTATGAATTAGTTTAGCACCGTTCATGTAATTTTAACAAAAGTAAAAAGTACATTATAGTTTAATAAGCCCCATATTAATAATTTCAATTTATGGTAGGTAAGTTTAAAATTAAATTAGGCCTAGTTTTTAATTAGATTTTAGTCGTTTTCTGATCAGAACATATATGTGAAAAAATTAAATTTTTCCCCAAGTTGGGCAATACGAACTTTAGGGAAAATTAAGTTGAAATATATTAATGAGTAAATACTTATTCTAGTATATTTGTAAAGTTTGTTGCAAAACCAATAGTTTTCCAAAGAGTAATTTTGTATTCAAATTTATGTATCTTAAATATTAATTTTGCAACAATTAACAAAATGATGATGAATAAAGTGGTATTTTGCCAATTTAGAGCGCTTGGGAATAAATATAATATAAACAATAATTTTCGATAAAAATGTCGACTTTTTTATCGAATTTCTAAAAGAAAATTTGTTGCATAAAATAAAGTTGTCATTATAATTATTAGATATTTGTTTAAGCGTCCTTTTTTATAAGTATAGCTACCCTGTGTTTAAGATACAATTTTTTCTTGTTTTAGAATCGAACTTATACAAAAATAAATATATTATATACTTCCGCTCTATAATATAATACAATAAGTAGGTAGTTAGAATTTGTTTATACTCTCTTTCGAAATTTCAGTCTAAAGACTCTTGACGATTCCTGAATTACAGCAGAGCTTCCCTTTATCTCTGCAACAATTCAATTGCCAAAAACGATTGTTTCTCCTCCTATTATAGATACGATTTATTTTAAAATTTTGTGCGTGAATGATAAGTGAAAGCTTACACATCAATTATGTACAACATCTATAGAGAGAAACCTATAATAAGTATTTATTTTTGTCCAAGGCCGAAAAGAAACTAGGATTCCATTTATTGTGGTGGATCTTATGTATAAGGGCGTTTTGACGTTCCGACCCTGAATTTTTGGCATTTATAGTTCCTTATCTTAACTTGTAGGGGGTACCGCGAAAAGGCACTTGTTGTGTGCGTACTTAAATTTGACTTTTTTGAAGCACAAATAAAATAGTTTTAAGAATAAATCAACAATTTATTAGTAAGTTTTCGAACTTGTTTTTATATTTTTGAATTCAAATTTTGTGTGTGTGTGTGTGTGTGTGTGACAGAGAAGTTAAGTTAACCGAGTGTAAAGCTCAGATGTAGACTATAGATATTATTTACTACTCACTCTTTATTGACTAAGAATTTTAGAAGAAGAAGGCCATATGGAGGTGGCAGTCAAAAAGAAAATGATGGAGACACAAACGACCATCAAGACAAAGCAAAATTTCAGAGACGCAGAAGTTTCTTCCTTTTTAAGATTCTTGATTTCTAAGTTGAGAAGAAATTCAGATCCGGACAGTTTCAACAATGCCAGGCACTCAAAGAACTAATGGTCTCCCATATAGAACGACAATTTGATAAAATATGGTACTTTCTATTATGGTACAGTGAATGGATTACATTGATAAAAATACTTGCTTCCACAGTAAATGAAGGGCCATCATTTTTTAGAATCTAATAGAGTGCAAAAGCGGAAATGTGGAAGCTGCCAAATTCTAGCAATTTTGAGAACGGAAAACAATCTCTGAATATCGATACTCAGATCAATAAACTAGTGAAGAATTAATTGAAAAATGTTCTAATTGATTTAGAGCAGAAAGGGATGTGTCTTTTTCTAGTAGCTTTTTCCGACTGATAATAAACGAAGAAGGTAGATACCAAACAGAATAGGAATATCACTCTTGTAAATTTGGATTTAGGTACTACCTACGTTTGGTAGTTAAGACCAGACTGGAAATGAATCTGTAAGGAGATATCAACGTTGGAACACAGTGCCAATAAGAAACCTGAAAACGACACTGATTATAAGGTTTTTTCCAGAAATTATCTGAAGGCATCCTGAAATTGGATACAAGAACGCCGGAACTATGCGTGGGACACTACTTTATAGAAAAATTGCATCATTACATGGAAACTACATCCCAGAAACGTTTTCAAGGCCCATAACCTTCTTGTGGACTTATGAAAACAGCAACGTCTTCAAAGAAATGAACACATGGATAAGGACGGAACGCTAGCTCATTGGAAAAGCATTCAGGGTTTGAGACAGGTAGAAAGGTTCATATCCATCTCAGCAAAGAGATCTGAACATGGACAGAAGAGACATTAGAACAGTCTGCTTACTGGGCATTGCCTGGTGAAATATCACTTAAATCCATTTGGCAAATCAGACAAAGGCCACTGCAGATTTTGCGAACAAGCAACAGCATATTTAATGTATGAATGACCTGCTTACCTTCTGCAAAAGGCTGAAATACCTTGAAGGAGTAACACCCCAAGAGATGGCCACTTCACTATCCAGGAAAATTTCCTCCTTTGGGAGAAGACTACAAATCTTGAAGTAGATTCATGCACAAAATATCCTTGAGCGGCTGGAACAAGCTGTATCGACTCCAAATGCAATCTACAATCTACTCCATCTATAGCTTTTCTTTTTGTATTTACATTATTTTATCTGTGCTTCTTATTCAATCGAGGGCATTTTTTTTATTCAACAATTATAATCTTACAAGGTTTTAATGGATATTAACTTCCAATTTCAGTGCAAATGACAATATTTTTTTTCCAAAACAAAACTGTAATTTGCACAAAATATTACACGCAGCACTCTCTTAATTCATCTATACTTATTGTGCGTTTGAGACAAAAGTTTTTATTTTAAAAGTTACTGTAAATCAACAATTTAGAGATTTATATGTTAATGCTTTAACAGCAACTTGTTGATTTACAGTAATATATTGTGCGCAAATAATTCAGTCACTCAACTAATTGTGCATTTACTCGACTCACGCAAGAAAAGTCTTTTTCTCAACACAAATTAATTTTTTCAATTGGAATTTGCATAAGTTCATTGCAAATTTCATTTAAAAATATTTTAGATTTTAGTGTTAAAGTAATTTATGATAGATAATAATTTTTTTTCATGTTGGATACATCAAATAAAACATGTTTTTATTTCATTTGATTAAGTTTGTTGTGAAACATTTTATTTGTCATTTTAGTTTGGGTTTATTGTATGAGGCCAGATGGTATTGGCGTTAAATTGTTACACCTTATACTTTATGAAACACTAAATTTTTTCATTACAGCCCTTACAGTACAGAATTTGAGAGTCTCTATAGGTATTGTAATCTTGTTTATTGATAAAGATACAGGGTAAGTTGAATTGGAAAAGTTTTGTCAAACTTATTTATAATTTGTTTTCGTATTTTAGAAATTTAGAAAAAAAATCGTCAATGATTAATGATTCAATATTAAAATCGTGTAATAATGAAATATGTCTCAAAAACGTGTTTCCATTATTAATGTAGGTTCTTCCAGATTTCTGGAAGACGAATGGGTTTCGATTATATTTAGCAACAGATTTATTAATGAGCATGACTTGAACTTTTTTAATTAAACTTAATCCTGGTATCTCTAATAAAAGGCCAGCAGGCAAGTTATGAAGAAAGGGGGTAACTGAAAAGTATTCCGAAGTTATTGATATTTTGGCATGTCGTTTGTGGAGTAGAATCTAAGTTTTCGACCTCGAGGACCTTGTGCTACCTTGGGGGGAAGACGAAAGACCTAGAAATTTTCGAATTTTCTCAGTTTTTCGCTCATAACTTCTAAACCGTGCGTTTTTAGCGGAATACACCTACTTACAGAGTTGAAGGAAATTTAATTTTCTTCAACTTTGTAAGTAGGTGTATTCCGCTAAAAACGCATGGTTTAGAAGTTATGAGCAAAAAACTTTACTGATCAAAGTATTTTTTTAAAGCAATGGTAATTAAGATGCAGTGGTTCAAAGATACAAAAAAAAATTTCAATTTGTCAAAAATGTCTTCCCTTCCAAACATAATTCAAACCTAGCATGGGATAAACATCTTTTATCCTCGTCTCTTTCACGTCCACTCACTGTCTACTGTGCCCCTGAATTATTTTTTTATTGTATCCTATTTTAATAATTATTTTTGGAAAATAAACCTTTTTTGATTTTGATTTTGACGTCATCCTTGCTGTACTCGAATATCAACTGACCATCCACCTTTCCTGGATACAAAAGTGTGCAATTCTCAATAGGCACAGCCCCTGAAGTTGTGAATTGCCACTCAGCTCGAACTATTATTGGTATCACCTGTATGAAGACCTTTTTGGAAAAAGGGAATTTTTAAGACCTAAAATTGAAGCAGAAGATAAGGTTAATTGTTTCTCTAGCATTTGTTTCCTGTTGTGCGAAAATTGAAGATAAAAAGTTCACAATAGACCTTCTCGCTATCTTTCAATAGATTCGCACAATAAAACAATCAAATGATGACCTTAGAAACTTGTTGAAATAGGGGCTAGCCTCCTTCTCGATGTCTCTCTTCACAGAGGGAGGTATGCACAAGGGCACAAAGTCAATGTATGCGGCATTCTCTCGTATATTAGAACCAGAAGACTTCGCAGGGTACCTGCTACATAAGGTTGTGTGGAGGAAATCAAGAGATACGACATTTGGATTGTTGTGCCAGAATTACGTGGATTATGTTCAAAGACACTTCGGAAGCAAAGTGGTTTTTGGTGGGTAGGTATTCTTCAAAGCAGTAGAACGATATCGTCGATCTTTGCTGCATTCATAGTCAAAGTTTGTGTTTTCCAAAGTTAGGGCACAAACCTGCATTTCTATGCCAGTTTTGATAATCTGAGAAATTACTTTACTTGAATTTTTGAACCACTATATCTCAGTAACTATTGGATCCAATTTTTTGGCCAGTGAAATTTAAAGGGAATTTGAAGTTCTTAACTTTTTTGAGAAGTTATAAGCGAAAAACTGGAAAAAAGTCCGATAATTTCAAGATTTTAGTTGCGGTTAACGCAGAAAGGTGCACAGTAGACATATCGTCTATGGCACGTGAAAGAGATGAGGATAAAATATATTTATCCCATGCTAGGTTTGAATTATGTTCGGACAGGAAGAAATTTTTAACAAGTTGAGACTTTTTTTGTATTTTTGAACCACTGTATCTCGGTTACCAAAACTTTTGACCAGTAAAATTTGAAGGAAATTTATTGTTCTTCAACTTTATAACCAGGTGTATTCCGCTAAATATAAGCAAAAAACTGAGTAAGTCTGAAAATTTCGTGGTTTTTCGACCTCCTTTAAGCTACCACAGGTTCCTCGAGGTCTAAAACTAAGATTTTATTCCACAGGCTACCCACAAATGACATACCAAAATATCATTAACTTTGGAATACCTTCCAGCTGCTGGACTATAATCCCAGTATAGTAATTCGAATTGCGGCAACAATTTTCTGAACTAGTACAAAACGAATTGAAGACATTTTGACAGCTATTTAATTGTACTAGAGGGTTGCAAAGGTTCTCCAAAATCTTAACAAACGACAACTTTTTTGGTTTCTATCAATCATCAACAGAATAAACACTAAAAACGGAAAAACGACGAGGTAGATTTTCAAAAAACACTTGTTGCTTTAGTGATTTTTGATGCATTATTATTTACAAAACACTATTTTCCTAAAAATGACAAACACTGGCCTAAGAAGCGATGTAATGTAATATGGATCCATATCTTTGATTTAAAATTTGAAACACCGACATCAAAGAAGCAGAGAAATATGTTAAAAAGGCATCACAGGCTATATTATATCACAGCATCTTATGCTTAAATCTAAAAAAAGAAAGTATATAAAGTATGTAAGTAGTAGGATAATTTATTTATAAGGTAAAAAATTCAAAAATGTAATCTGTCAAAATGTCAAAAATACTTTTGTATGCCAGATGGATAAAAAGTTATTACTAGGAGGAGGAGGTAGAAAATCTGGGATCAACAAATTTTATTATGCTTTAATCAATTTATGTGATTGTCTCAATCGACTTAGTTTGCTCAAATTTGTTAATTTTTTCATGGTCCTTCTACTCAAGCAATTGAAAATTTAGATGCCTTGAAATTCTTGTCCAAAGGTTGTCCATTCAAACAAACACTATGAAAACTACTAGGCCACTTTTCACAATAATTTACAATCATAAAACTTTATTGAGGTAGCTTTAAAGTGGCTGTTATAGGTTTTCGTTGATTTTTCATAAACAATGATGTTTATGAAGTAGAATTTTGTAATTCAACCATTGTTAAGGTAAAAATTATTCGCATTTTGTCTTTGACTTGAGCCCCAAAGAAAAAATCTAGGGGGGGTTGGATCTCAGGGTCTTACAAGCCAATTGTTGTTAAGATTCCAGCAATCAGAAAAATCAATTTCAATGTCAAGCAAACAAAATGAGAAAGTCCGCCATTCGACAACTTGTTTTTCCAATAAGTTATTTGTGCTAAATGTGTATGTTCAAAAACAAATCATTACCTAATGAGTCCTTTTAGAGTTACGTGTCAAGAGAAACATTATTCAAGATGGTGGGATTTAATCCCTCTAAATTTGAATCTTTGGGGCTTTGCCAATGACAAGGACTATGCGAATAGGTAATCCCCAGAAGATTAATGACATAGGTAGGTAGATCGAAACATTCGTCAAGTCAGTATAATGAAATTAAACCGGAATTATGTAAAATTTCATTGATAAATTTGCACAAAACGCAAGCTTTTTGCTAATTTGAATTCAGAATTTTAGATGGATTAAAAACATTATTATTTGATGTATCCTTCATTTCTAATACATATTTAAATTCGTATATTTTTTTTTTACACAAAACTAAACTTACAAAACTAACTACTTGAAATATTTACAATTTGTGCGATATCAATTTGAACAATGTACTTTTCAAAGCAAAATTTGCTGGTCGAAGAGTATTTTGCTCGAAAAAGTACATTTTCATTTATAGTTGTTACTTAGAAGATCTGCTCCATCGGAAAAATCACATAAACTTACCTTATCAATGTGATTTTGGTTGGAACAAACCTAATCCCAACAAACACAGTACGTACTGAAGACGTACATTTTAGGTCCGTTTTACGTCGGTTCGTCCGGGATGTAAGACTACGTTTTGAGTACGTACGTAAAAGGCTGTATTAATATACAGACAAAAAAGTACGTACTAAGAACGTACGTAAGAATCTATAATGCGTACGTCTTGTAAAAGACGTACATGTTCGTTTCAAAGACGTACAATACAAGACGTGCTGGATCATCCCCATCTATTCATGTTTTTTTGATTATTTTCTGATCATAAGATATTTTCAAATTATATGCAATTTCCGAGCAAAAGATACGGGAGTGGTAGCTTTCCAAATTAACCTCTAAACGTAAACCCAAAAATGCCGGTCAGGTTGACATGGATTTCTCTAAACCTTAGATCTAAACTTAATAAATACCTACGAATAAATAGTCATTATAAACGTTTTGTGCAGGTCATATTATATAATCAAGGATTTATATTTCATCTAGGTACCTGACCTAAATAAATGGTCAAATTTCAAGATAAACATGAAATAAACCATTGGAAAGCAAGGGACGTCGGCGGCTTGACATCAGCAGGGTGCAGTGTTGCCAAGGACCCGATAATTATCGAAATCTACCATCATTTTGACTACAATTCAATAATCGATAATCACAAGCTAAATCTACCATAATTGAATGAAACTACAATTTCAATGCATATCTTTAAAATTTTTAGTTGAAAATTAAAAATTTATTTGGTTGGTGGTTTTGACGTGTACTTGTGGTCGCATCAAATACTTCCCAGCTAGAAATGAGTTGAGCTCAAAGCACCGTTAGTTTTTGGTTAATTTTTTTGTTAGAAAAATATAAATAGAGATTAGAGATGAAAGTCAAAAAAATTGACGCAAACTTTTTCTGATTATTTTGAATTTGAAATCTGGCAACACTGGCATCTTCGACCACAGCTTATCGAGGGCTCATCATTTTGATGTGACGCCTCGCTTGAGTTGTTCCTGTCTACATTTGCCTTTTTTTCTTGTGTTTGTTTGTAGAGTGGTGTGAGGACTGTGAGGTTTTGTTTTCTTCTATTTTTGTTTTTTTTTGCCAAATCAAGTGACGCGAGAACCATTTTGTATTGATTGCAGCAACGCCGAAACTGTGGTTTAAGTGTTTAGCTTGGCGGCTTCGCGGCTTGGCTATACCAATTTACTATGTATTTTGTGTGTACCGATAATAATACTTTTAACCAAGATTATTACTGTGTGAAACTTTTTCTGGTTTATGCCCCTTTACAATTCTCTATATTATTATGTTTGTAGAATACCTATCTTCTATTTCTGTATATTTTTTTTAGGTTGGAATTTTTCTTCACTTTTCCTTCATTTTTTTTGTCATATTAGGTAGGTTTTTTTTTGTATGTACTGTTGTTTAATAGGGTTAAGTTTAAGAGTATGTTATATTTGATATTGTGTTAATTTTTTTCAGTTTTTTAGTGTTATTGTTAAGGCATTTATTGAGTATGAAAATTGTAACTTGAAAATACAATACATATTTATATGGTTTTATTTTTCACTATAAAGATACCTACACATAAATACGTACCTCGTACCTCTATGTTTAGGGTTTTCTCCATATATTTTTGCACCCTATCTGGACAGGTTAATTGAATAGGTATCAAAAAGGTGTAAATACAACATTTGTATTTACATATTTTTGATACCTATTCAATCAACCAGTTCTGGTAAGGTGCAAAAAAATATATGGGAAAACCCTGTACGTCCCAAACACATTCCTAAAAAGCTATACTAAATACGTACGTTAATGTACGTCCCCAACACGTACCTAAAAAGCCGTACTGAGTACGTCCCTTAATGTACGTATGTGGTACGTCCCTGAATGTACGTACGTGGGACGTACTATTTTGTGGAAAACGACCGTCTTAAAGACGTCCCTCGTACGTCGGCGGGACCTAAAAAGTACGTCCGGGGACGTACTTTCGTCCGAAAAAGTACGAATTATGGACGTACTAAAGACGTACTTGTGTTTGTTGGGATGTGTGGTAAGTCCCACAATTAATTGTGCGCCAAATTTTCAAACAATGTCATAGATACGCCATTCTGTACAGTATAATGGTGAAACAAAAGAGACTTATCTTTTATGTGGTAAGTAGTTGTTTTTGTCCAGGTGAATTTCAAATGATGCTTGATTTATAGCTTTTTTGTATGTTTATTTGTATTAATTTTTGCTTTGTATCAGTATGTGCTTGATTTGTACTTTGTATTTCTAATTTTGAGCATGATACGAAATGTTGGCTCTAGATTTAAACTTTTAGAGTCCAAAAAAGCTGTAAATCTCACATCAGTTATCTTCTACTAACATTTGAAAATATAATTATTATTGCCAAAAACATAATTTTGTATTTATGAAGGATAAGAAAAATACAAAATAGCCTCTTTTTATACACCCAATATTCTTTTTATACTGTATTTCAGACACAATTTTTTTCAAAATTGTAACTCAAATACACTATAATATCTTCTCCCAAATTATAAATCACATTCAGTCAAATTTATCCTATATTAATAATAATTATTATTAACGTAAATTTAGATTACACAGGAAAGGTTAAGTTTTACTTATTATATATTAGAATTATTAGTAAACATTCATATTCCTATAAGATAATAGATTATTTTAAATTAATAAGAAGCAAATAAGTTTTCATGGTTTTGTCTTCAATAGATGAATAGATAATAATTATTATAAAATAAAACACACTTCTTATTAATTTAAATTTTTGTTTTGTATTATATGTTTCGGCAAGGTTTCGGGCGTTTTTTCAATGTTTTGTCTTTGTTTATTTATTTATTTTACATTTGCACCATTTTGGATATTACACTTAAATTATTAAATTAATGGGACTTACCTTTATCATCAGAAAGGATGAGTGATGATAAAGGTTTTATTGCTTGACACTAAACCTAAAGACATTTATTTTTATTATAGTGCCCGAATCTTTGGTTTTACTAAAGTCTGATTTACATTATTTTAATCTGATGGGCAATCATTTTGTGCGTATCGTTTTTGTTTATTTTTTTTTTAGCCATTTTTTTTTTGTGCTTTAGAATATTTTTACTTATTCGCTAATAAGACTTACTCAGAGAGCGCTTTTCCGTGGGAATTTTTATATTTTTTATCTAGCATGGATTTAACTTTTCTTGTTTCTATCATTATTTTATTAAAGATCTGTTTCTGCAGAAATCAAGCAAATTTCATTGGTTGAAAACAATCACAAAACTAGTTTCAACCAATGAAATTCACTCTGACTGGTTTGTGATTTCTGCAGAAACAGACCTTATGATATTGGAAGCGAATCGTTTTTATGTTTTTCTATTTAATTTAAGTTTGTATTAAGAAATCGGCTTATTTAATGATAACGAATAGCCAAATAATGCGATATAATTGTATAGATAATTTCAAGGTCAATGTATAGATTTAATATATTTTTTGTTTTTGAATAGAAAGGAATATTGAATGGGAATTATTTACTAGAGATTTTAGAGGGGTTTTTCGAACGAAATTCCGCTGAGAATTAGAACGACATACCTCGTCTGAGTTAAGGAATAATTCTTACATCAATATTTTAGATTTATTGTGTGATGAAAGTGAAACTTTGCAAATTTTCACGAGAAAAATTCATACACAACACTGTATTATAAATCTCGACATATTTATATGTTTATCATTGATAAAACGAATGGTTGAACAGAAGGGAACTGCAGAACCACCCAGAAATTTTTCATGCTTGGTACACAGCGGGGTTACTTACTGATAAGTCGGTTTAATTTAGTCATGTTATCGTTTCAAATTCAATTCATAATGATAAAGTAATAAGAACATTGCCAAATCATGAAGGCCTAATCAACAACTGAGGTAAGGATAAAGAACTATCAAGTTGGAAAATCATTCAAACCTATCTTATGTCTTTATAATTTTAGAGGTTAAAAAGAATCAGTGAATGAAAAAGAAGAAAATTAATAAGTTGATAACGGAGAAATATTGCTACCACTCTTGGCAAGGGCTTGTTTTGAACATCTGAATACATATATGATAAAATATTTAATGGGACATTTCTTAAGAAAGCAATAATTCGATATTGGTGTTACTCATCTAAAAAGGGAAATATTCCTTATTGAAAGCCTTATTAGAAGTATGATCAGTTTTGTATCTGCCTCAATCGATTAAATTCACAAGAAATATTAGCCCTGGGTCGCAAAAAATTTTGCGAGGGCAGGCTGATTTTTCTAGGGCTGATTGGGGCCCGTGTCCTGAGTATTGAGCCAAAAAATCACACTCGAAAGCCTTGTGCGTTCGGCCCTATTAGTATTTTTCTTATTTATTTTTTTTCGACAAAATGACCTCAACAAAACTTGTAGATAATTACATTCTGATCAACTTTGCCTCATGACTTTTTTTGCTAGCTATTTTACTTTAGGCACTGCGGCCATTTTAGTGCTTCAGAATTCGCAAAAAAATTAAATAGCAAACCTGCAGATTATTATACATAATAAAATTCTCTATTACTTTGCTTGATGATATTTTATTTTAACTTTATTTCTTTCGCTTGTACGGCTTTTTAGGCATTTGAAAAATTTTATTTGACCTGGTGGACATTGTGGCATGCATAGCGTTTCTAAGGATTTGACACATTTTGCAGGTGAAATTTGGCGTTTCGCGAAATTTAATTTCGCGGACGGTTGCACAATAGCTGTTTGTGTATTAAGAGCGCAAAGTGGTACTTTGCCAATCGAAAATAAGGTGTCAATAAAATATCATCAAGCAAAGTAATAGAAAATGTTATTATGCACAATAATCTGCAGTTTTTGCGAATTCTGAAGCACTAAAATGGCCGCAACGCCTAAACTAAAATAGCTAGCAAAAAAAGGCATGAGGCAAAGTTAATCATAATATAATTATCTACACGTTTTGTTAAGGTCATTTTGTCGAAAAAAAAAAAAATAAGAAAAAGGTCAATAGGGCCGAACGCACAAGGCTTTCGAGTGTGATTTTTTGGCTTAAGACTCAGGACACAGTCTCCAATCAGCCCGGAAAAAAACAGCCTGCCCTCGCAATTTTTTTCGAAAAACTCATAAATTTCTTGGACTATATCTATTCAATCAGTTAAATATTATAGATTTATAATTCAACTTTTTCAAATAGTAAAAATATACCGGGTACCTGCGTCATGTTATTCTGTATTTTTATTTAATTTTTCATTGTAGGTATTATGACAAAAGTCTCGAAAGAAATTTTCAGAAGAGTCAGAAGGACAAGGTTACTAGAGAAATGAAGTATAATTTCTATTCAGAAGAAAAGAGAAGATCAATTCTGAAATGTAGGAAGGTTTGAGATTTGCGACAATATACACTATGTCAATTTGAATGGTCCCTTTTTGTGTTGTGTTTGTACCATCGCCATACCAAAAGTAACTGGGATATCATCATATAAGCTCTTGTACTATTATATGATTTTTTGTGTCAAATATTTGTCAAACTAAGTGCAGATAAATTATTTTTGTCCCAGATACTTTTGGCGGAGGAAAACCAAATTTCCTTCATCATGTGACATACGTTATATTTAGCAGACTTGATTATCATTGAAACTTCTGCTTGAGGTATTTATAGGTACATGTATTGCAGGCTCATTTTTGAAGATTGATCAGAATTTTCGCAGTTTTTGGTACGTTTTCAGTTGATCCCAATAAATTTGTGAATCTCGGCTCAGTGGTTTTATAATTTTCACCCAAATAATCATATTTTTCTTGATTATTTGACAAATCGATTTTTGCAGTTTCTAATTTTGAATCTTTCTGTATGAGCACCAAAAAGTGAAAAGCAATAATCTCCATTATATAAATTAAGTTTTTCCATCATTTTTTTCGAATAATTGAATGTTCTTAATCCTAATGTTCCCAACTTTAGATTAATTTTCAGAAGCTTGGAGAGAAATGTATATAGAAAGTAGAAATTTAGATAGAATCTTAACTAAGTATCTAATTTTAGAATGTTGATTTTGATTGTGTGTCTTTAGAAGTCTAAATTTAGATTAAAAAGATATAATATAAAGCAGTTGCAGATTTTTTCTATTAGAACTTAAAACCGTGCGAATTTTGAGAGTCAATTCGTTTCCCTTCAAATTCAACAAATGCAATAACAAAACCATTAAAAATTACACTTTTACATTGTTGTCAAACTTTTAATAATCCACGAGATACAAAGATAATTTTGATGGAATAGTTTATTAGATCTAAATTTCAAAAATCATATTTTTTTCCCTAAGCAACCCTGATATCTTCAAATTTGAATATTGAACACCCTGTATAAAAATGCAAAGTAGGTCAATGGATTTGTGCCCAAAATTTAGGAATTTTCAAAGTTGATGTGCCATTCAAAAATCGGAAAATATTTGAATTTGAATTGAGTTGTTTTGGGTTTTGGGATTTCCAATAAAAATCTCTTTTGGCTTTTGAGTGGTGAATCCTGAAATTTGAAGTAGGTACTTTTTTCCTTCAAAATAAAAAATATTTGATCTTTAGTATTTGGATTTGACTCATTTTGGGTTTTTGAACATAAGACACTCTTAGCTAGCTTCAGAGTGTCAATAAGTCTTTGATTTTGATGTACCTATGTTTCTTCCAATGATCGAAAAAATTTCCTCTTTTACAAACATAATTTTCTGGTTTTTGGTTTCTAAACCTTTCGGTATCTGATCAATGATTCTCAATGTATTTCCATGAAGTTTCTTTTGAATAATGAACGAGGCAAGTTGAATGAGAAAACCATAAGTGATAAATATCCAATACCAAATATCGCAGATATATTAGATAAACTAGGACGTTGTCAATATTTTACAACTTTGGATTTCGCCAGTGGGTTTCACCAGATTGAAATGGACCCAAAAAGTATTCCTAAAACAGCATTCAATGTAGACCATGGATATTACGAATACACACGTATGCCCTTCGGGTTAAAAAATGCTCCTGCTACATTCCAATGGATAATGTTTTACGAGGATTAATAGGAAAAGTCTGTCTAGTGTATATGAATGATATCATCAATCAGCTTTCAAGAACACATAACTTCTTTAAGACTAGTAATTAATGTCTTTCAATATGAAAAAACAGTTAGACAAATCTGAATTTTTACAGAGAAGTGTCGAATTTCTAGGACACATCATAACTCCAGAAGGTGTCAAACCAAACCCCTCGAAAAATAGAAGTAGTCAAAAATTTTAGAATTCCCAAAACCCCGAAAGAAATAAAATCATTTCTTGGCCTCGTAGGTTATTATAGGAAATTTATAAAAAAATTTGCAAAAATCACAAAACCTTTAACAAATTGTTTAAAGAAAAATGTCAAAGTGATTCAATAATATTTTCAGTGAGCTGAATTTACTGTTTCTGCAAAAATCAACAAAGTTGTTTTTTTGAAAAATCGAAAAACACTTATTTATTCAACGGAATTCTTCCGTTTTGGGTTTTCTTGACCTATTTGTTCCTAAATAGTGATCTTTGAAATAACTTTTTCACTTAAATATTAATAAATATTACTTTTTTGTATACGAAATTCATGTTTTGGTCAAAAATATTTACTTTTTTGTACGAAATTTATTCGTACAAAAAAGTCATTTGTATGATTCAATTATACAAATGAAATCTCTTTTCAGTTTCTGGGTAGTGGATACATTTTCCTTGAAAAATGGAAAAACTTTTACGTTTTTATGTTCGGAATTTACTCGTTTTTGGTATTTTGAAGGATATCGCCATTAGTTTCTGATTCAACTTATTTTCGTTTTACTATAAATACTTGAAAAATATTCAAATTTATTTTTTATTAATAAAATTTACTTGTTTTGGATTTTTCAAACGAATTTTCTTTAAGTTTCCTAGTATAGTTATCAAAGGTTACCTCCTTCAGTTCAAAGTGAATCAATTTGTTTTTTCTCAAAAACTGAAGAATTTTTATTTATTTATGTACGAAATTCATGTTTTGGTCAAAAATATTTACTTTTTTGTATAGAATTTAATCTTTTTTTTTATGCAAATGAAATCTATTTCAGTTTCTGGGTAGTAGCCCAAGAAATTTATACCTGGGCCGCAAAAAATTTTGGGAGGGCAGGCTGATTTTTTCAGGGCTGTTTGGGGACTGTGTCTTGAGTATTGAGCCAAAAAATCACACTCGAAAGCCTTGTGCATTCGACCCTATTGGCCTTTTTCTTATTTATTTTTTTTCGACAAAATGACCTCAACAAAACTTGTAGATAATTACATTCTGATCAACTTTTCCCTATGACTTTTTTTGCTAGCTATTTTACTGTAGGCGCTGCGGCCATTTTAGTGCTTCAGAATTCGCAAAAAAATTAAATAGTGAACCTGCAGATTATTATACATAATAAAATTCTCTATTTCTTTGCTTGATGATATTTTATTGTAACTTTATTTCTTTCGCTTGTACGGCCTTTTAGACATTTGAAAAATTTTATTTGACTTTTGTGGCATGCACAGCGGATATTGTGCCATGCATAGAGTTTGTAATGGGATGTGCACAGTATTTACGTTTTTTACGAAAGTGGTTTTCAATATACCATTTTGCAGTGTTTGGAGATAATAGTAAAAATTCTTCATCAGAATCACTAATTTTTTTAAAAAAAAAGGAGAGGTAAAGCCCAATCCGGCAAGCTAGATGGAGTGGCCAATATCCTTGCTCTGGAGTCTATTAAAAAGAAGGGCCTAGAGAACGCACTCTAAGGACAGATAGGAGACACCACAATATATCTCGCGGCTACTTTTGAATAGTTTTTACCACCGCTATTACCGACGCTCTCATAGCTTTTATCACAGCTTCAACATAAACATGGCCTACGCAGCTATTTATGTATATGAGCTTGCATTGGTCCCATCCAACGGCCAGCAAGATCTGAAAATCCATACTTGGACCACTAGCACCTTTTTAGGGAAAAAACACATTTTGCAGATGCCTGAAAGGCCGTACAAGCGAAAAAAATAAGATGTCGATAAAATATCATCAAGCGAAGTAATAGAGAATGTTATTATGTACAATAATCTGCAAGTTTGCTATTTAATTTTTTTGCGAATTCTAAAGCACTAAAATGGCCGCAACGCCTAAACTAAAATAGCTAGCAAAAAAAGGCATAAGGCAAAGTTGATCAAAATGTAATTATCTACAAGTTTTGTTAAGGTCATTTTGTCGAAAAAAAAATAAATAAGAAAATGGCCAATAGGGCCGAACTCACAAGGCTTTCGAGTGTGATTTTTCGGCTCAATACTCAAGACACAGTCTCCAATCAGCCCTGAAAAAACCCATAAATTTCTTGGGCTATAGTGGATCCTCAAAGTGAATACATTTTTTTCCTTGAAAAATTTAAAAACTTTTACGTTTTTATGTATGCAATTTACTCGTTTTTTGATATTTTAAACGGTATCGCTTTCAGTTTCTGAATTAATTTATTTTTGTTTCACTATAAATACTTATTTTTTTACCTATGAAATTTACTCGTTTTGGGTTTTTCAAACGAATTTTCTTTAAGTTTCTGAGTATAGTTATCAAAGCTCTCCTCCTTCATTATGAAGTGAATGAATTTGCGAATCCTTTTTGACATTTAGGTACTCATTTCTGGTTTTTTTTTTTCAGTCAAAATCTCTTGGAGTTTTGAAGTAGTCAATGCTCAAGCTGATATACCTAGGTAGTTGCCGACCAAAATCTTATTCAATTTCTGAGTAGTGAATTGTCAGTCTACACAAATTGTGTTGAGCTGAATTAAATTATTTGAAAATTTGAAGAGAAATCGAATAAACCTCGAAATTCGCACGGTTTTTTTAAACCGACATTCTAACAATGGTATAAAGACACATTTTGGAAGATACAAAGCCTTAACTTAATTTAATAATAGGAACCTTAATTTAAATGCCTAAAATTTCGTGCTACAGATTAATGAACTTCTACATAATTATTACTTTTTTTTGTTTTGGTCGACATTGGTCAAAATTATTAATACAAGTTTGTTTATTTGAAAATTTACCCTCCCCATTATCCTGATGCGAAAATCATTTAAAGGAAAAAATTGAAAGACCCAATACCTACTTAGGTATAGTTAGTTATCAAATAAACACTCCTATATATGTAATTATACATTGCAATGTAAATCAATTTTTACTTTTTTACAATTAAGATAAAATAAAATATATTACATTATCTATGTGCTAAACTCATTTACATATCGCAAATTTTCAACTAACACTAATCTATTTACGTTTAATGATAATAATTTTTAAAAGACTACGAAGGAATGGTCAAAAAACTATGTGCAATAGAAGCACAGCACTAGTTTATATTTATTCGAGATACATTTTGCCCTATAGTAATTTCTTAATCTAATTTTGATTTTTGATTTTTAAAATGATGGAAAAGCTTTATTTAAATGTTTGCCCTAACATATATTTAGTTAATAGTATATATTACACTGAATGTGTTGTTTCAAAAATCTACATACATATTTAGTATTTATCTTCTCTAATAGTTTTGTGGGTATCAATTTTTTAAATGTTTGCATTGGAAGTGATCTTTACCAATTCAAGGTAATGCCTTTGGGACTCTGTAACGCCCCTGCTACTTTCGAGAAGTTGATGGAAATCGTACTAAGAGGACTTACGTGGAAAGTATGCCTTGTCTACCTGAATAATGACGTTTAGTGATACGTTTTCAATACACATAGGTCCTATGCTAGATAATAATTTAAAAATCCGCACATCATCGAACGGGTCACAGCATCTGGTGAGACAAAACCACGACAAACTGAAGTTGAAAATAAAAAATAGGCGATTACAGCTAGCCCTGAATTTATTACCTGATACTTTTTGACCGAGTTGGATAAGGAAAGGTCCTTTTAGTAAAGATACTCATGAATTTTTATCTTTGAGTCTGAATTAGTGTATCCATTTCTATCAATACATCTCAAACTTATTTTATAGTTCTACTGAAATCTTAGAAGAGATGTTTATAATGAAGTATGTCGAGTAAGGTAATGTTTAATTTCACACGCATTATGCGAAAGTAGCTTTTGTTAATTATTTAATGAAATTTTCCGAGTTATTTTTGCTTTGAGGAGAGTACCCAATACGAAGAGGTAGTTTTACGTATTTGTTTTTGGTACCTAGACTTTCTATGTCGGGATTTTAACAATTTGTTTTTCTAATGAAGAAAGTGCATGATTGTCAAATTGTAATTGTAATAATTTTATTAGTTTTATAATTTTTATATGTTTTCGTTAGGTTTTTGATCTTTTTCTTGGCTTTTTGAATGTTTATAGTTAGTTTAATATTTGGTCTTTTACTTTCTTATGCTTATATGTTCCCTTAATTTTGTATCTTCGAACAATTATTATGTATTGCATTTTTGGTTTTATCAAGTTCTTATGTTCGTTTTGGTTATGGTTTTTTTTTTGTACCATGTTTTTGTATTTAATTTTTTGTTGTTTGTTCTCTATTCTAATGATATGTTTTTCGATTTGAACCCTCAACAAAGACGTTTCCATATCCAACCGGATTATAATTAACTTAAAAAAGTTTTTATTCCTGAGTATTTTAGGAATACCAAACAACTACGTAAGTATATATTTTATTTTTAATTATTAAATACCGCGTGCGTCTCAGTAAGTAGGGTACTTAGCGTGTAAGATTTAAAAGCTAAAGACTATTAATACATCCACGAATAAAGCCGTATCTTTTTGGTAACTAAATAAGTCAGTTTTAGCGAAAATCACAAACTAGGTTTCCGAGTTGTCATCCTTTTGTTTGTGATTCATGCTGCACCAAATAACTATTAAAAACACTAACTATTTCTAAACTATTTATTGTTAGATTTCACTCTAAATTATGAATTTTAAGATTCAGATTTTTTTGGTAGTTTAATATTTAACATTGACAACTGCTAACTGGGTTTCAATCGATGGGTGTGTATTTTGTCTATGAATTCAGAATCGAGAGTTTTGTGGGTAAAGAGTAAGAGTAACCCTAACGTAGGTTATGTACTGTTAGCCTTACTCTTTTTTGTAGAGCATAAAGTTCTCATTAATTTGGTACGTAAGGTAGGTTGTATGCACCCCTGTTGTGTAATTCTTGATGCTCCACTTTTCAAGTTTAAATTTGATATGGTATCCTCGTAATTTCAATGTTTAAGTTTAAGTAAACGAGTGTCAATTTTGGAGCCTACTTAGTGTTAGCCTTACTGTTAACGTTTTAACAAGTGGGTTGACAAGGCACTCGACTAACAGCCAAACTATTGATTTCATGAAATAATAGTAATACTACTTTTTTGTAGAGCATGAAAGTACCTTTAATTTGGTATATAAAGTAGGTTGTATGCACCCCTATTGTGCAGTTCTTGAGGCCCCACCTTTCAAGTTTAAATTTGATATGGTATCTTGTAATTTCCATATTTAAATTTAAGTTTAAGTTTAAGTAAACGAGTGTCGCCTCTCTGAGGAGGCGTCACTCTATGACATCAATAACGAATCAGACCAAGTTCTTCCAGGATACCATTCGACCATTTTCAAAAAAATACAAGAAAATTCGATGCTAAGCATGACCTCAGACAGAATACCTGTCTCCTATGAGTTCTCAAAACCCCTTGAAGGGGGTGTGCGCCAAAAAAAAACAACTTTATCTCAAAAAAAAGAGAAAAAAAATCTTAGAACAACAGTGAAAACCGCACCCCTCTATGACAAATAATACCGAAGATATGTCTCTATGAAGGTACCGTATCCCACCCTATGACGTCACGAGCGCTCAAGCGACGCACGAAATAGTGAAGTGCATCGAATTCATATATGTTTTTCCTGTGTTACTTGCAATAATCTGAACAAAAACGACTGACCCGTGTCGGGAATAAACAAATGAACAATGCGGAGCGTGGCTGGACGAAGCTCTCGTGACGTCACACATACTTTAAAGCTGTATATCTCAGCGATGGTTTATCGTAGAATAACGAGGTTTGAACAGTTATTCTTAGATTTTTTTACACTAGAACTTTAATTTTTGGCGCACACCCCCTTGGTAGGTACATATACCTGATAGGGGCAAAGCCTGTGGAAATGGGAAGATACGCAAACCTCCATGAATCTGTCTGGTATACAGACGGATCAAAAACGCACATCAGCACAGGCGTGGGAATCTATAGCGAGAACATAGGGAAGACGTACAGTCTAAACCTGGGCTCAATGGATATAGGTACCATCATGCAGGCTGAAATGGTTGCGATAACAGCATGCGCGGAAATCATCTTGAGAGAGAAAGTTCCTAATCTGCTAAGCACCACGTCCAAAACAGTGGAACACTGCCGAAAAATTGTGGCTGAACTGGCAAAACACTACAAGATGATCCTTGAATGGATGCCAGGACACGCATGTATTGAAGGGAATGAAAAAAACTGATCTTCTCGCAAGAAAAGGATCAGAGATAACCCCAAGTGAACCCCTGCCAACATGTGGTACATCATATCAGCATGTAAGAGGTAAACTGGGGGAACAGTTGAGAAAACTCTGGATGGAAGGACCATCTAAGAACAGAAGAACTATCTAGCTTAAGCAGGAGACAATTGAGAGATGTGGTTGGATTGTTGACAGGACACTGCCCTCTCAGAAAACACCTAAACACAATGAAGCTAGCAAAAGACTCACTGTGCGAAAGGTATGTAGAGGAAGATGAAACATCTCTACATGTACTATGCCAATGTCCTAACTTTAGATGGCAAAGACAGCGGCACTTTGAGACACAAGATCCGATACTTACCAAAGGAAATCGCGAAAGCGAATATCAGAGATCCTAGGTTTTACTAAGGGAGTGGACCTGATATAAAAACTTCAGGGGGGCACAATAAGTCACGTTGTGTCGAATGGAATCTTTCAATTGGACTATTCGAGTTTGGATTTCTTGGCGTTGTGTGATGAAACTCAATTTTGTATAATATACAAAGATCTGTCATTATAGCATTTTTGAACTCTGCTCCATTATCTGAGGTGATTTTTTGAGGCATTCCATGATCACTTAAATATTCCAACAACTGTGATGTTATCTCTACAGCTGTTTCTGTACTTACAGAAGAGGCTTGATCAAATCTTGACAAGCTATCAATAATGGTCAGAAATTACTGGTTATTGATTATGTATATGTCAATATAAATACATACCAATTGGTGTTGGTTTAAATATAATATGATTTTGTATGGTTGTCGTTCATACTTAGTTTAATTGTATATCACACCCCAGGCGAGGATAGAATAGAAACGAGTATCAATTTCGGAGCCTTATTAGTGGCTGACTGCCGGATCAGATAGAATCTAGCAATTTTGAAAAACCAAAAAACGAATCATCTATTTTTGATAGAATTGTAAGTACCTAAGAGTTTATTCACACCTCTACCAGACAGTAATAGAATACTTTTTCAAGAAGTAATAAGTATAGTTGAAGAAGAAATTGAAAAACCTATCTTTCAGGGGTAATTTTGGTAGGTATGTATTTTTTTTGGAAATGTATGTAGGTAAATTATTTTTTTTATATGATAGGTCATGGATTGTCAGCACTGTTAATGTTGAATTATAAACTATTTTTTTTCTTTTTTATTGGTAGCTTTTCCTCAAAAACCACAACATATATTAGGTGGGTACTTAGAAAGTAAATCCTATGTTTAAATAATTATTTATATTCCACATTTATAAGAGAATATGAAAATTGTCAATGTTGGAAGACTTCAATAAATTAAGTTTTATTATATTCAATATCAATTAACATAATGACTGAAATTTGTTTTGTTGTTATTGATGTATTTTATTCCTAAGAGTCTATATCTTTTAGGACAATTTTCCTACTCACTACTTAACCTTTCCTGTACTAGAAAATGTAGGTACCTATAAACTAACAGTAACTCAGTATTTTTGTTTTTCATTCGTTACTTTTTGTGCGTTTTTTGTTCACTCAAGATGTCTTTTTTTTTAATAATAGAGGACCGCTTCTTTGCAGAATCAATTATGTCCGTCAAGGTTTTTTTTTTTGTAGATTTTTGGCCAATTTTGGATTAAGATTCCGATTTTTTAACACGTTGAAGGATAGTGAACATTTCTGTAAGATACCAATTTATGCAGAAGCTGACTGTTTCTATAAAATGGAGGGGACTGGAAATATAATTTTAAATGTGTGACACTACGGCACTAATATTTGAACGTATTGTGACACTGGCGATTGGATTCACATTAAATTAGATACAAACGCTGAACGGCGTCGTGTCATTTTCAACCATCAATCTGAAGATGCATATCAGCGTTGTGTCACATCATAATTTCAGGAAATGATGCTGATTTGCGTCTCTGTCCTTCAACGTGTTAAACTCTTTTAATTTGCCACATATTTTACCCCTAATCAATTATCTTAGAAGCATTTTCATTGGCCATGAAAGCCTTTTACTCACCTTGTCTTTGTTTGTATATGTATTTCTCTATTTACAAATTTATTTTTTGCCTCATATTTTATGCAACAAAATTAATCAAAACACAAAAAATCAAAACAAAATAAAATTTAAAAAAATCATATTTTTTTATTAAAGATTATACGTAATTAATGATAATATGAAATAAATATAACACAAACTAAAAGATAATAAAAATTTACAAGAAACTAATAAAAGTAATAAAGCTTTAATAATAAAAAAAAAAATATATACTAAGTTGCAAAATTGACAATATTAAATAAGTAGGTTATAATGTTTCAGTCTCCAAATTGGCAAAATGATGAAAATAATTGTTTTTTTGTCATACATATCCTTGAAAATTCCCTACTTTTGCATCATACTAAACATATATTTTTACACATTCTAAAAACTACAGGATATGGAAGGCAAAAACTACTGTATGAAAGTATAAAACATTGGTATATGCAACTAAATTTATAAAAATAATATTTGTCTTATCGGAAAAGGCTATGGAGAATTTCGATTTGTCTGGTTTTTGTTTTCGAAATATTAGAAAATCTGATTAATATATTTATGTCACCAAATTACTGCTATTGACAAACTGAAATATGTAGCCTGATCTCATATTAGTTTTTGTCTTATAGTGATTTTCTAGAGTTTACTTTGGAATTCCAAAAAGTACCGGTTCCAGTAGGAAAATTCGGTTTGAGCCAGTGTGGCAAAGTTGTTAAATGAAAGCAAAGATTTTTCTGTTTTACATAGTCAAAATTTCGAAAATTGAGTATTGGTATACCTAGAACTATTTTTTTTGTTTGGGTTCTAACTTATAGATTTTTTATGCACTCTAAATTTTTGTATGTTCCTTTTATTTCCGAAAAATGAGGTTTATCCTAAATTAGGTTTTTGTGTCCCCATTTATGAGAAAATGTAATTGATTTTATACTTGTCAAATTGTCCAATGAATGTCTGTGAAAACCTATACTCCAAGTATTCTTTTCATTTTCAGATTATTTTGGAATTTTTCTAATTTCATGTGTCTGGAGCTTGGCAAACTTTTGTGATGAATTTGATGAAGGTCTCAGAGACTGAAACAAAGAAACTGTAGTCCTGAATACTTCAAATTAATCAAAACTTTGTAATTTTTTTATAGTTTTCTTTGGTTGAACTCGGTAAATGTTTCATGTCCGCCTAAACCCAATCACGTATCAGAAAAACTTCAATTTAGAATTTATCTGGTTTGTTCCCAAAGCCCAAACTTATAACATACCTACTAAACAATTCAGTTGTTGAAATATTATTTTAGATACATTGTTGCTTACCATAGAAAACCGCTAAAAATCCAGACAAATCATTTGGTAGGTACCTAGTTTTTTTTTTAAATAATTGTCAATCATCCCAAAGATGTTCCAAAGCCTTTTCGATGATACATTTTTTATTTATAAAGGATTTGCGGCTTGTACAAGACAAACTTTCAGATCTTTGGCCAAATGCGAAATATCGACAATAGAATCTACCATTTCCTGAACGGCGCTAACCAAAGGAAATTGTAGAGCGGCTTGTTTTGTCTTGTTTACACTCGTGGCCAAAGCATCCGATAGGGCATTGGCACAACTCAAGGCTCTTTCTTTAATTTCTTTACAAGAAATGTTTCTGTGAACGGTATCGCCAATATGCACCAATTTGTGAGCGCTTAAAACCACAAATTTACCGTGGGCCAAAAATATTCTCGGTGGTTGATTGTGTTCGACTGTTTGCAAAAAAGCATCGATAGCTTGTGTGAGATTTAGATGGTGAGTTACTACTTGAGCGGCAAAGAATGTTAATAATTGCTTGTCATCGTGTGGTAAAGCATTATCGAAGGCGACATCATCAGCATGCTTAACACAATTATCGTAATTTGATTTCAGTTCTTTTGTTGGTAAATCGTTCCTGATTTGAGCGTGTTGCTTCGAAATGTTTTCTTTTGAATCTAAGCTTACATAGTCATATTCTTCACTAGTCCATTCTATTTCTTTTTTAAATAATAATGTACTATTACCTTGGATGAATGAAGCTATTTGTCTGACGTCTTCTGTTAAAGCTCTAGCACAAGCTACCAGCTGCTCCAATTCATCCAGTTTACAAGATTTTTCTTCACTTACAAGAAAATTTAAAGCCCAATGATGTTTGTCAATAATTTCAGATGCAGCTTGAACTAATTTGTCAGATTTTCTTAAAGCTTGAACTAACGGGGCTAATTTTACAACTAAATTTTTATCAGAAGCCTTAGCTGCGTTTCCCAAAGATCCTTCTCCGAATTCCGCAAGATCGTGAAGGCTTGTCCTTAGTCTAGTAACAGCCAGTTTTATTTCCATTCTAGTATTTTCCAGTTTTTCTCGGGTTCGCCAACTAGGACCAACAAAGCCTAGTAATTTTGAAATTGCACTCAAAGTATCAGTCTCTAATCTCTCTAAATTTTCCAGGGCAGAATTCAACTCTAAAGGCAATTCTTTCAATTGCTGCTGAGAGACTGGGATGTCGTAAGTTTGATGGTGAGAAGGAGGAACTAAAACCAATTGAGGTCCGGCGCGATTTAACGGTCTAGGAACATCGTAATCAGGCATGTTGGCTAAACTGCTTCTATTTGACGAACTCAACGAATCGGCCGTCAGGGAACTGGCCGAACTCGACGGCGTTAATTGGGGGTTAGTATGCAAGGACCTAGGGATGTCGTAAGCTTCGCCCGATTCTCGACTTATCGGGGAAACGCACGACGGTGCCGGCGAACATCGGGGGCAATTTCGAAAGTTTTCGTTACCCACTGGGACGGCTCTTGGTGGGACGTCGTAGCAATCGCTGCTGGTGATGATTTGATGATGGTCACGGGGACTGAGGCCGGATACTGGTATAGGGGAACATCTTGATGGTGGCATGTCATAAAGGTACACGTCGTTGAACTTTTTTGGAGTAATCACCTAAAAAGAAATTTCTTTTAAAAAAAAGTATAATGATTTAAATTTAAAAGATGTTCTACGTTATCAAAACTATCTATCTACAACTTGGAGTTTGAAAAACTCAATAATATCATGAATAGTATAGAATAGACTCATCAAGATTTACATAATATTTATAAAAACGCAATAACAATATGAGAAGTGGGATACTGCTCATAAGATGTAGTTATTGGACACAGTATGGTATGAACATCAACGTTTACAATGTATATAATTATTCATAAAAAGGTAACCAAAGCTGCAAAAGAACTTTACTATAGCAAACGAATTTCCAATTCTAATAACACTCTGACTCAAAATGAGGCATAGTACATAAATTAATAAAATAAGAGGTCAACGTTCTCGCTCCCAGGTCTCTTCATCCAACCTGTCTCTTAACAATCTAAATATTTTCTTTTGCTCTATAGCTGGAGCTCTTTCGTCCCAGCTCGACTCCGGGGTCAATACCATAAGACTATTTGACAGACAAGAATGTCTCTAATTCCTCCTTCTTGGCACCAGTCGATGTTCCTGATGAGATCAAAGTGACACTAACATCGTACCAGCGTTCTTGCAGATTAAGCGCTCCTTCAAGACACCCCAAGCACATCGCATCTACTCCAGAACTGAAAAAGCATTTCTCCGAGAGCGAATCCACAAAACAAGGAACGATCTGGCGAGAACTACTTCACCTACATCTGGTGCTCAGCAACAAAATACAGGCAAAGCATTGGAACAAAATTGATACCATGTCATACTCAAGTATGGATAATGAGTTAAACCGGAATAAAAAAGCTCAGATTCGAAAATACGAGATGTTCTGTAAGAAACAAATCCAAAATTCTCCAGCACCTGACAAATCCATACTGGTCATCAATCTCACGGATCGAGTCCTTACTGAAGAGGAAACAGCCGTCTTGGCAAAAGGCGGTAATTTCGCAATTAGTCCACAACACCTGCCAATGTAGGAGCTTATAGCCAGCACTGAAGCAGCCATCAGAGCACTACCTGATGTGGAAGCGGAAGAAATCCGTATTGAGACGGCCAACATTCTGCGAAAAGCTCGACCACCAACCAGTAACCTCTCTAAGAAGGAACTAATGACAAATAGGAACCTGAATTCAGCGGAAGATATGATCATCCTACCTGCGAATAAGGGCAAGGCAACTGTCCTGTTAAGAACTGAAGACTACAACCGGAAAATTCAGGAACTCCTTGATCCATCTACCTACCGAAAGCTAGAGAAGGAACCCACACCAGCCACACTCCGGAATACCAACAAACTGATTAGGTCATCTACCCTAACAGACACGGTTTAGAAAGGCATCATAAAAACAGAAGCAGTTCCACCACGACTCTACGGCCTACCCAAAATTCACAAACCGGAAGTCCCGCTAAGACCAATAGTGAGTGCACCTGGAGCAACAACGTACAACCTAGCGAAACATCTTGCATCGCTTCCTCAACCGCATGTAGGAAAAACTAGCTCTTACGTCAAGGACTCCACTCACTTTGTCCGGAAAATTAGGGATATTATTCTTCAACCTAACGATATCCTGGTCAGCTTTGATGTCTTGTCCCTATTCACAAAAGTGCCATTGACAGAATCTCTTGACTTGATATCAAGTATCTTCCCCAATGATATAGTTGAGCTTTTTCGGATATGTCTCACAGGTAGTTACTTCCTATGGAACAACGATTTCTACGGTCATAGCCAACTTCTTCATGGAGGAATTCGAAAGGAAAGCTATAGAATCCTTTGACCACAAACCAACAGTATGGCTTTGATACGTAGATGATACTTTTGTGGTTTGGAGTCATGGAGAAGAGAAGCTTATCCAGTTCTTAGGCCACCTGTGAACGAGCAATATCCTAGCATAGAATTTACCATGGAAAAGGAGTAAAACCAGGAAATCGTCTTCCTAGATGTGCTCATAAAGAAATCTGGAGGAAAATTAAGCCACACGGTGTACCGAAAACCTAGACACACAGATAGGTACCTGCATGCACTCTCAAACCACCATCCAAGGCAAAAACGTGGAATTATAACAACGTTAACAGAACGTGCTCGGAACATCTGCGAGCCACAATATCTCGAGCAAGAACTGGATCATCTCGAGTAGGCCTTTTTATCAAATGGTTACAATGCATCTGAAATCGACAGGGCCATGCGACCCAAAACTGCCACATGACAAAACGTGGATGAACAACCAGTGGTGGCTAATACATATCTGCCATTCAGTTCTCGGGTGACAGACAGGATAGGGAGAGTCTTGAAGAAACACAATATGAAAACAATCTTCAAGCCAACAAGGAAAATACAGCAATCAATCAGATCAGCCAAGGATAAGAGGAACCCACTGTCAAGCGCTGGAGTCTATCGTATACTGCAACTGCAGACTAGGACAATCGGAAAAATTGGCAGTTTCGGAAGATGCGCTTAGTGAAGGGAATCATGAAATACTCTTTGGTGGGGTCAAGGTTCTTGCACCGACTTCCGGATACCACAATCGTTTTGTACGTGAAGCTATAGAAATCCACAAACATATGGAGAACTTCAACAGAAAAGAAGAAACACTATAACATAACCAAATCTGGAACCCGCAAGAAAGATCCCATTGAGTACAGAGAAAGTTGAGATTAGTCAAGTGCCGCAAAGCCCCGCCCCTCCCCCACCACAGCCACTCACACATAAATAAAACTTACGGTCGGGAACGCGTTAGTCTGCTACCAGAATCGGACATGGAAACACCTTTGAAGATGCTAGCCACGCGTGCTAGCGAAACGTCAGGAAAAAATTCCAACTTACGACGGCCATTAAGCCCGAATGAAAACTCCTTATCAATAAACCTGGAACGCGAAAGCCTCACAAACTTTATCAAACCCTTGAGAACCTCCAAAAACAGAAATTCCTCGGGCTATGATAACATATCCATTAAACTATTACATCATCTTAACGATAGGTAGTTTTTGTGCCCTTGGCTTGGAGATGCAATAAATGATTCCTTTGACAAGGGTATATTTCCTAATATCCTCAAGCATGCACTGTATAGTCAGAGAGATATCCAGAAGAATACAGCTTGGATGGACCGCATATGGAAAACTTAGTCATATCCTTTATTCCAAATTTCCACAATATCTTAAAACACAAGTGTTCAACCAATGGGTGGTATTAATAAACCTGAGTCTGAGCACGGAGTAAATGCTCAGAGTATGAGGGCAGAGTCTGAGCTTTTACTGTTCCTTACTATATACAGGGTGGGGACTTTAACTGGAACTAATTCGCTAGAGCCTTCGAATAAAATATGTGGACAAAACGCAAAAATACGTCGATCAAGATTTTTTGCTTGAGTTTTTTTCACATTAATTTTTTTATACAGGGTGGTCCAAGAACAGCTGTACGGTTGTCAACTTTATTTTTCCAAATGGTAGCCCCTGTTTATTATGACATTTCTGGATTCTGCAGAAAATTCTAGACATATTTCATTCACAATCTCATATACCTATCTTCAACTGTTTCGGAAATATTGACAGTTGAAAATGGACTTTTTTGCAACTTTGACAGGCTGTAAAACCTTAACGGTTAATTTTAGAGGAAAACCGATTTCACATTCCTATCTTAGATTTTCATAAGCTATCATTTGACACCAACTTTGAATTTAATCCATGATTAAAAATTCCAGTTAAATTCAATATCCAGTTAAATTCAAAGTTAGTGTCAAATGATAGTTTATGAAAATCTAAGACAGGAATATAAAACTGGTTTTCCTCTAAAATTAACCGTTTAGGTTTTACAGCCTGTCAAAGTTGCAAAAAAGTTAATTTTCAACTGTCAATATTTCCGAAACAGTTGAAGATAGGTATATAACATTGTACATGAAATATGTCTAGAATTTTCAGCAGAATCTAGAAATGTCATAATATACAGGGGCTACCATTTGGAAAAATAAAGTTGATAACCGTACAGCTGTTCTTGGAACACCCTGTATAAAAAAATCGATATGGAAAGATTTCAAAAAAAAAATCTTGATCGACGTGTTTTTGCGTTTTGTCCGTTGGATTTGAAAATTGGTCCAAATACGGGCATCGTGAACGGAGCCCGGCCAAGAGACATCTAAGCTTGTGAACATTTCTGAGCTATTGCAAGTGGCGAGAACATTGAGGTTGATATATTCGTCTCCATGGACAGCAGACTTTAAAATGGGGATATGAGTGCAATCTATTGCTCCTTTTGTACAAGGGAAATTGTATGACTTTTGCCATGCAGCCTTTTCTCTCTCAAATTCTTCGTCAGTAGAAGGGAAATTGATCCACTAATCAGCTTTTTGTATTATTCTTGGAATAACGTCTGCTAAGACATTTGAGACAGGAGATAGTTAGTTGGCGAACTCCTATATCTGAAGCAATGCCAGTCTGAAAACCAGTATCCGCTATATACCTTAGAAAAAATTTAAAACATTGCAGTGGCGTTGCAGCTGAATGACCCAGGAAGTCTTCACACATTCATTTAACAATTTCCTTCTCAAATCGATATAACACTTTCCAGTCTCAGTCCACGTTTCTACGAACTAAATATACTTTAGGATTGCGTAAATGATTTATGAATTCGGCCATTGTGTCACTCTCTTCCTAAGTTGAGTTTGCTACTGACTAGACTCAAGTGAAATGGACCAGATGCTCCAAACTTGAATCAATTACTTTTTTTTATTAATATCTATAGAGCAAATGCTCACAAACTAGAGTCAACCGAGTTTGAGCAAAAGTTTAACTTTATTTATTAATACCAGTTGCAGCATATACTTCGAATACTTTGAGTCTGCGCTTATACTTCGTCTTATTAATACCACTGAATGTGTCCTACCAACCTTAACGCACGCTGCAGAAACATGGAGAATTAATGAGGGTACCGTGGAATGTTTAAGGATTTGCTCAAAGAAAAATAAAGAGAAAAATGCTAGGAATTCGACTACAAGACCGAAAGACAAACGAATGGATCAGGCAAAAGACAAAAGTTATAGACATCGCAGAACGGGTGGCAAGACTAAAATGGAAATAGGCTGGACATCTACTGAGAACAGATGATAATAGATGGACCAAAAAGACAACTAAGTGGAACGACTATCTTTTCTATGCCCAGATTGTATTACCTTCAGTACAGCCTTCTACTAGGCGTTTTCTTTATGACTGTTCTACTTTTTGATATAGGTTCTATAGGCAATTTTCAGCATTCACGGGTTATCTGGAATCATTTATACACAACCCACATTTTCCGTTCGTATTTTTGGGATGAAACTTAACACGCCCTTTTCTCAATTAGGCAATCCAAACCACGTGACTTCTTTTGACGGATTGTTGGCACACAAAAGATTTTCTTGGTTCAATATTGTGTAATTTTCTTTATTGACTGCGTATTTTGCTGCTCATTGCTTAATTTTGTGAGTTCTGAGACCTAAATTATTTTATTTGAGTCTATATAAACATTTTTATATCCTACTGAACTATTAAAACCATATAATACCTTGGTTACGATAATCATAAACAGGGTCTTAACTCCCAAGGGAGTTAAGGATTTTCATAACTCCCAAGGGAGTTAAGGAAGGGAGTTAAGGATATCATAACTCCCAAGGGAGTTAAGGATTTCCATAACTCCCGCTTTTACCTTGAATAGGTAACACTTTGACATAAAATAGAAATTTTGATTTATGGCTTATTCCTTTATAAAAATAGACATAATACAGTAAATTCAGTAGGATATAAAATTATCTATGTACCACGGGAATTATCAGGAGTTAATACCCACGGGCAATTGGTGTCCCTCGGGCCGGAGGCCCTCGGGACACAAACGTTGCCCTGGGGTATTAACACCTGCATAATTCCCTTGATACATAAATAACTATTAAAGACATAGAAAATATTTTCACGAGTTGAAACTTTCATTTCTATTGAAATATAGCTTTCAGAGAAAGTCCATATTTGTGCGAGTTGCGGAAAAACTGTCCTGAGGCCGCTCTTAGATTTGCTAGTGTTCCCCCAATAACTTCAATGGATATTATTAGTTATATTGTTCTAACGCATAGCTTTTACACCAATGCACAAATGAGGGCCTATAAGAGACTACCTGCTTACAAAATTTAATGATAAGGTCAACTCACACAATAATTTAGAAATATATTGAAAGGAAATTTGTAAAAAGCTGGAATAGGGTTATGGGCATATGTGTGCCAACAGTCGGCACATCGTTGGATTGCCTAATTTTCATCAATGTCAAATTAGAAGTTTGACGTTGGAAGCCCGCTTTCCAAATCTAAAAGGAAGATTCTGCCCTTTTGATTTGAGACCTCATGCTGTGAGGTCCGGTCTTGACTCCAATTATTTTAAGGCAAGACTTTTTGGAATTTTGTGCCAGGGGAAACTCAAGTTAGACTAATTTTTTGTTGATCATTGTCTAGAGTTGTCCCTTGGTCATTTCTCATTTTGGATTTTGTTTCGGTAAGTGTTGAGATTTTCTTCAGGAATTATTAACTTACAACACGTGTTTCATTTCTTCAGTAGGATCGTTCCGAGCAACTTTTGGATGTTTAAGGCTTCACTTTTGGTCTAGAGTATCCCTCAGTTAGAGGTAAGATTATTTCTAATGTTTGGGGCTCGATCTGTTTTTTTTGTACGAACATCGATATAGGGTCCTAGGCTGTACTTAGAAGATTCTAGGCTATATCTGACGGGTCCCACGGGCAATTGGTGTCCCTCGGGCCAGAGGCCCTCGGGACACAAACTTTGCCCTGGGGTATTAACACCCTCATAATTCCCTTGATACATAAATAACTATCAATAAAGAAAGCCAGATACATTATTGTACCTAATTAGTTGTTTTATTGATAAGCTCTCCAATTGCACAGGTTTTGTTTATGACATCATTAAGTAATCTTCCTAGTTAAATCAAAATTAACTTGGTGGCGCCCAGAGATAAGATGTATACAAGGAACTCTGCTGACTAGCCGTAAGCAGTATAATTAGGCAATTGCCAAATAAGTACGTTATAAGATGACATCCAGAAACTGGCGGGTACCCAATGGATGAGTCAGACGAGACAGAAGTGAATGGCGACGAATTGGACAGGCTTATGTTCAGGGATGGACCAAAAGAAGCTAAAGATGATGATAATGATGCAGTGGATGCACCTCTTCACAAAGGGGGAGACTCAGATTCTCCAGCAAATTTCCGTCCTATTTCCCTTCTTCCTTCACTTGGTAAGCTGCTTGAGAAACTGGTCAAAATTAAAATTCTTCTATTCCTCAATCTAAACAGGTCCCCCTTCGATAATCAATTTAGCTATTAGTGTGGCAAAGGAACATCTCCCTTCTGAAAGAAATATTTTTGAGTAAAAATGAAAATTACCTTTCAGCAGCGGTGTTTTGTGACTTGTCAAAGGCTTTCGACTGTGTCGATCATTTTGTGTTGCTCCATAAGCCTGAAGTGAAGTTTCATATAGGGGCAGGTTTTCGAATAAAATGAGCAACAACTCAGGGCTTTATCCTTGGCCCCCTTTTGTTCTTGCGCTATTATATCAATGATTTAGCATCTATTAGGGTCGAGAGAAGTATTAGACTTTCCACTGACGACACGACACATCCTTTGTCAGGCATGCGAACAGTGGAAATTTCTTGGAACGCATAATTGATGTCGATTTAGACTTGATAAAAACCTGGTGCGGCAGCAACAATATATCTATAAGACCAATATGTTAAACTTCAAGTGCTCATTATCCAATATCTTCTCATGTGGTGATTTTATTCATCTCACCACCATACGTTTCTTGGAGTTACAGTGGGCGAGACTCTCAAGTGTCAACAGCATATTGCGGCACTCTCTAATAGGTTATCATCTAGCTTTTATGCTCTGAGAGTACTCTCAGAGCAGTTGGAGCTGCAAGCTCTCATCAGGACCGCATATTTTTCTCTGGTGGAGTCACACATTACTTATGGAATTGCATTTTGGGGCTCTTGCAGTACTACAAATTTCAGTTCCATATTTATTTTACATAAATGAGCCCTCAGGTTTATGTTTAGAGTTCCCTTTCGACAATCTTGCAAACCTAGCTTTATTTCTCATACAATTTTGATTATGTCATGCTTATATACATATACTCGAAAGTGTTTGCCTGATCTATAGGAAATACTATGACCAACTTTTTTCGGCAAGACACTACTCCACTGGAGCAACCTAATAATATTCTACTCCCAATTCTCAGAAGCACCTTAGTGAAGAAGTGAGTTTTACCCAAGGTTCCTAAAGTTAATAGGTTGTCTGGTAATGGGTAACCTTATGACGCATCTGGGGTGCCTTATGGAGATTTGCATTATGTTGAAGCACCCCAGATGACGTCATACAGTTACCTAGTTATCAGGCAACCTACCTCTCTTAAATAACTTTGAATTTTGCCAAGAAAGCCTTCAATTTTCTACCATTGAGCGTTAGGTCTCCACGTTCATACGGGAGGTTTAGAAAAAGGGTAAGGGAGCCACTCTTGACTAAAGCCTACTATAATATTGAAGAATTCTTTGGAGACACCTTGTGAACATATTATTTTTTACATAGGTAAAATTTTAAATTGTTCTCATAGATATTAAGGCGGTTATGGAAAAGGGTAACGAATACTCACAACCAAAATTCAGGTAAAAAAATTATATCTAGAAGTCTAGAAGAGCGTGATTGATATGGTATATGGAAAGGACTCATCAACAATTTAATATAAATGCTTGAAAATTCAAAGAATTTGAAAAACAACTAGACTTTCCAATCAATGAATCATGTTGATTATGATCTTGTCGCTGGCAAATTTTAGACATATGGGTATGGGTGCAAAGTTCAACTTTTTTATATCTACTAATGCGGCATTTATTTTCGCTGACAAAAGCTCGAGAGGAAATTTACAACACGCATTTCAAAGGTTACATACACAAAATATGCTTAATCGAGAAACTTCAAGACCCTATAATGTAACTGCTGACAAATTTACGAGTCCATTTAATTTCGTAAATGTCTGGCGTCAGTACTTCTGTTTGCGATAACACCATTAAATATTGATAATAATACCGTTAAAATGCAGTTGTTGGTAACACCAGATGTGATTTATTGCAATTTTAAAGACCCATACCTATACAGGGTGACACAAAAAAGTAGGACAAGGTACCTATAGTCTACCCAGGCTTTTACGGATTGGATTATCTTTGATTTTGACGTTGTTATAGAAAATTTCCATCGAAATTCCAGTGAATTCCATTGTATGTCCTCCAATTCTGAAATACTCTGTATATTGTTTAAGCATTTCATATTCTTTTTGAAATTAATTATAATTGAACAATAGCAGAAATCATCCTGTAAACAACATAGAGATTATGTTTCATTTACAAGCTATATTGAGTAATAAAACACCCAGTATATAAATAACGGTTTCAAAATGGCCCAACTTCAAAGCTATTAAGCTGGAACACCATTTAATAGCTCTGCTACTAACCATTTAATTTCATTAACTCCTTTCTGGTTAATTAGAACTACTTTGTTGTATGTTAATAGGCCATTAAACTCGAGTCGTTCAACTATTTAGGTTTTTCGCTTTGCTAGGAGTTTTTCGATACCTATCCATTGAATGATAATTATTGCATTAACAAAAATTGTTTAGCCTTGAACTGTTATTTGCAAATAAATAATTAATGCAACCCGGTAATGATTTCTCCACAACAAAGTTCAACGTTTTAAAATAGGGAAATTCGATATATTAAGATTGTTTTGAACCAGGAAAAAGCTATAACCCAATTTCCCTGGTGTTTTTCTCAATAAATTTTCGTGTTGACATTTTAAAAATAACTTTCTTTAAAATTTATTCAGGTCTAATACAAGGAACACTTCATGTCACTTTTAACATATAAATTTGTTAAAAAGTCCTTAAGTATGTGTTTCTAATCGGGCCGTTTGTCACCACGAAGGCAGCTGATTTGTTATTCAAATGTTGGAAACAATTCTTATTCTTGGAGATTCTATATTTATAAATAGTTTGTAAACATCATTTTAAATTTATTAACATCTTTGCCAACGTCATAACTATTAAGAGATTTTTCTATTCCCAGTCATCTTGAATTCGTGTTGTGTTGAAGACATAACAAAATTCGAACCAGCATTCTCTCGCAGTCTAAAGTTGCATAAGAAAAATGCATGTGCAATTCTAAAAATAGCAATGAGTCACGGCCTAATATGGTATTCAGCGTACATTATGGTTGGCTTTGTGCATGTATTGCTACGATTTTAAATCTGCGCAGTTGAGATTTTTAATTTACAAGAATTTTATCGCCCCCTAATCCCAATCCCACCCGAAATCAATAATGAAAATGTCAGGAACTGCATCTAGATGCAGCCAACGCAGCGCAGACTCTTCCAGGGATTTTATTGATCCAGCTCCTGACCTACAAACTCACCCTTTTGGAATTGTGCAACAGATTTTATACTTGCAAATTACGCAGCAAAATAATTGAAGTATGAATTATGCATTTTAGAAACATACAATGGGGTTTTACTGGATTATAACAGTTGTATGCATGTATAACTTACGTGTGTTACATTTATCAGAAAACGGCAAAACCATAACTCGAAACCAAAATAAAATCCCGAAACCGCACTAGTACCTACACGACAAATTTTGAAAAGTCTGGATCGAAAATCATAATGTTTTTTGAAATTTGTGATTGTTCTATTGGCAAAACTAAGGTTGCACAACCGGCCGCCGACGATGCTAGAATGAAAATGGAAACCGGTTGGCTATGGCTGGGGCTGTGGGGAATAACAGGGGGTGCAAGGTCAAAACCGATGCACTTCCCCACCCCTTCGCACTCCCTGCATGCGCTGCATAGCCTACCCTTTCCCAAATAGCTACAGATCAAAACCTGGATGGAGCCAGAAATACGGGGGGGTACATAAAACAACTAAAAAAGTTCCAACAAATAATATAGAGCTTGGAATTGGGATTGAATGAGATTGTTCACAGATTTGTAAACTTTTTTCAGATATAGAATAGAATATGAAATGCCTGGCATTCGGTTAATTGATTTCAATCAATATTTGCATAATTTTCCAGAAATATCCCTGGGCAATCTGGGATTCAGTAATGGTTGTTAGGGATACGACCCTGGATGTCAGCCATAACAGGCACGTTCCAGTGCACGTAGGTAGGTGGGCCTTGTTCAGCGTGGATGTGCAGTGGGAGGAATGGAACATTCCAAAACTTTTATCCAGGGAATGTTTACGATTTTGATTGATATTAGATTACTTTTACAAAACACACAAAAACAGTATTGAGGATAAAATAAAACAAAATGTTAATAAATCTATGAGGCGAATATACGCACAAAATAATAAACCCTGTTGAAATAGGCACCCAGAGGGCGTTTAGGCGCAAATAGATTTACACACGTAATAAATACCCCCCAAGGATATAAGTTTCCTGTAATTTAACAAATCGTCAGGCGTGTAATGGCTTCATTTTCTCGCTTATTGACAGGCTCTACTATTACTTTAATCTTAATTCACGTTTATTACTCTCTATTCAATGATTGATTAGTCTTTGGTTTGGGGGCTTCGTTCGATATTTTGCTAGTCTTACCTGATTTGGGTGCAGCTGCCAGCTTCTCCGTTTTCCTTGTTTTTGTAAATAGCTGAGTTCGCCATGGTTATCGAAAAATTGCGGCGAACAGACTCTGGATTGAGGTTGGGAACTCTCGAAGACTCCCGGTATTAGTCTCAATCGGTTTGCTGGACAAATACCCTGTAATTAAAAATAATTTATAAGCTTGTAATGATTAAATCTTCGGATTTCAAGGCTTTAATCAGCAAAAAAATTACATAGGTAAATGGAAACTGTTTAACTAAAAGTCAGATTGACTCAAACATAATTTATCACATTAGTTTTTTTGGTAATCTTCAACATACTCCGACGATTTTTGATTTCTTTTGGGTCTTTGAAATTTTTCTGTTCTAGCTCCATCTGCTTCAGAATCAGAAAAGTTATCCGCTACATTAGGTTGATTTAGTTCATCATCTTAAATAATTCCAGAAGAGGTTGAGCTATTCGAACTATTCAGAAGAGTGGCATCTCCCCTTGGTGCCAAATGTTTCTCTGAAATGGTAGCTTCTTTCCCTTCATCATATAAGCGGATCCAGGCGTTTTTAGGATTAGCATCTATAAGATCTGCTTCTTCAACTAAAGGATCATATTTGCTTTTCCTATTTTATTTTTTTTACAAGAACTTTCTGTGGTATTGACAACCAAAATGGAATAGATGTGTCACTTGTAGATCTTCTCTGGTATGCAAATAATCTTTCATGAGGTGTGTAGTTAGTGCTGGTACACTGAAGCGAGCCAATCGAATATAATGCATCTGGGAGGACAGTTTCCCATTGTTCAATTGAGTAGTTTCTTGTTTCAAGAGCTAATAATACTGCGTTCCAAATTGTACCGTTATATCTTTCTACTTGGCCATTTCCTTCTGGGTTATATGGTGTGGTACGACTATAAGCTATTCCTCGGGATTGCAAATATTTACTGAGTTCTTTAGATACTGAAGATGGTCCATTATTCCATTCCAAATATTGCAAAAAACTTTTCAAAGCATGTTATGACAGTTGCACTTGTGACATCCGAACAAGGAAAAACAACAGGAAATCTGCTGTATTCGTCCACAATGGTAAGCATGTATTTATGATTACCTTTTGAAGGTAGTGGTCCTTTGAAATCAATATTTGTCGTTCTAATGGTTTTGTAGCTTTAATCAGGTGGCTATTGAAATATTTGTGGAATTTTGTTGCACACTGGACACACTTCAGTCATTTTTCTATTGTACAACTTGCTAAAATTCTCGAGAATGCATCAGGTACTGTGTTTTTATTTCCAGGCCGATAAATGATATCATAGCTGTAGCAAGCTAGTTCAAGTTTCCATCTCATGATTTTCTCATTTTTAATTTTACTAGAGTGTTTTCACAGCCATCAGACCACACACCCACCTCTACCACGTAAAACCCCCCTTCAGCACAGCCATAATACCACTACCCACCTCCACTGTAAACCCCCTTCCGTGAAGCTCCTGAGCACTTTCTTGACTTAAGTGCCCCCAGCTATCAGACCAATACCCACCTCTTGTACGTAAATGGTCCACCAGATTCACAAATTTTGGGGTTGCCCGAGTCAAATTCCCAAAATTTCGATACCGTGAGAAAATCGGTTGCCTTTGATCTGAAATTTTGGGAATTTGACCTAAGCCAACCGTGAGAACTTTTTCGATACCGTGGGAAAATCGGCGCCTTTGAACTGAAATTTTGGGAATTTGACCCGGGTCAACCCCAAAATCTGTGAATCTGGGTGAACCATTTACGTAGAAGAGGTGGGTATTGGTCTGATAGCTGGGGGCACTTGAGACAAAAAAGTGCTTAGGAGCTTCACGGAAGGGGGTTTATAGTAGAGGTGGGTAGTGGTATGATGGCTGTGCTGTAGGGGGGTTTTACGTGGTAGAGGTGGGTATGTGGTCTGATAGCTGTGAAAACACTCTACTTACTAGAATGTTTAGTATCAAACGTAAACGAAACTGCTTACTGATCTGTCACAAGTTTGAAATGTCGTCCCATTAGATAGAGTCTCCAGTTTCTTAACGTTTCTACACATGCATGCGCTTCTTTTTCTTTCTGATTCAGACAAGGTCCTTGAGAAAGAAGCTACAGATTTTCCTGATTGGCTCAGAGTCGTGGCTATACAGAATTCTGATGCATCAGTTTCCGCAACTAAAGTTTTATGTCCATTTATTGACCAAAGGAGTGAGTTTGCAATTTCTGTCTTTATCGTTTCAAAATCCAGGATTTGATTTGCTAGTAAAGGAGAATAGTTACAGCTGGCGAGACTTTTGATTTTGTTTGAAAAATTCTGTATCCATTTTGAATAATAGGAGAACATTCCTAGTACTCTCTGAAGTTCACTTGTGCTCTTGGGTACCGGTAATTCAAAAGTGGCGAAAATCTGTCCAGATCGGGTTTCATAGATCTGTTTTCTAGAGTAGCCTAAGATATTGATTGATTCTTGAGCATATGAACATTTATTTTGATTCAGTGTAAGTCCACGTTTTCTGACGGCTTCTAGAAATTTCTTCAAATTTTCATCATTGATTTTCGCCACACACGGTTACATCAACCAAATAAGCATAAACGCGTGCCAATTTTTCTTCTGAAATTATTAAGTCAATTACCCTTTGAAAGCAAGCATCTCCATTTGTTACACCAAAAGGTATTCTTCGGAACTGATACAACTTACCAGCAGCTTCGAATGCAGTGTATGGTTTATCCTGTTCTTTGCTGGGCACTTTTCAAATCAATTGTGCTAAATACTTCATATTTCGAAATCTTATTGACTTATGTTTCAACTTATGGAAGCGGATAGGCGTCTAGTAGAGTAAATTTGTTGATGGTCTGTAAATAATCTATACACATACGACGTTTGAGATTTTCATTGTGAGTGACTAAAACTTGAGCTCGCCATAAAGAATTGCTTTCTTCAATAATATTTTCTTCTAAAAGTTTCTTGATTTCCTGCTTTATAAATTGTTCATCCTTAGCTGAGTGTCTGCGTGATTTGGTGATGATAGGTCTACAATTTGTAGTGAGATTTGAAAATAAAGATGGTGGTTCATCAAACAGCAAATTGATAAGGGAGGTTTGTCCCTTCCAAACTGAACTTCTACACGACAGTGCTGTTTCATGATATCATGACCAATTACAATATCGGCACACAGATTAGAAAGTACAGATATTTTGTGAAAAATGAAGGCTACCAATGAAAAATAAAAATCATAATAAAAGATGCGTTTCCAATAGAGTTAGGAACGTGTCTGCACTAATAATGGGAGCATATTCTTAAAGCTAGGCCAATTCTATGCATACCAACGTCAACTAGCAATGGAAAAATCTGGAAATTTTCCTTGAAAAGCTATCAACAGCCATATATGGAGGCAGCGTTGCCAGATAAAATAAAAAAATTCGTGAAAATCGAGAAAGAAAAATCAAGAGAAATCGTGAAACTAAAAATTGCCTAATGTTAAAAGAAAATGAAGCACAGCAATGTTCTTTTATAGATTTTTGATAAAGTAAACATCATTTTAAATTCATAAGAAATAAACATTTTATTATTAAATCTCTTGTATCCATGTATTTTCCGTTTTTTAGCAGGTGTTTCTGAGCCTCGTTTTCACGTTCACTATCCGCAGGATCGCTTATAAGGCGTACATTCGCCAATTTTCGAATCGGCAGCAGGTCTGCGAAAGACGTCACCACTATCAGCAGCTGATAGTAGGTCAGTTATCCTCCACTAGTGCACAATAATTTACACTTTTTTGCACTGAGGCGGTTGTTATACGGTTAGTGCAAATAGTGTAAGGCGTTTTTTATTTCAGTGTAGGGTGCCCAATCTTGCACTACCTACACCTGCTCGAGAGGAGGTGTAACAAGTGCAGAATGAAGAGGGGGCAACAGTATTTTAAAACTTAACGAAGCTGTCTTCAGGGTTGGAAGATAGGGAATCTCCATCTTCCTCTATATATAGTTTCCGAAAATAAAACCTTGTAAATTTTGTTCTTTTCATTAATATTATACACAATTTTTTGGAGGTTAGAGAACTATCCGCTCCTATAGCTGTACGAACTGCACTAACGCGTTTGGTAGTTTTCCTTTAACCTGGTGCCAGTGGTGCCCATCAGCTACAAGCTACACCTAGCTGCACCAGCAGTCTGCACTGACCTATCCTACACGTAAATAACAAACAGACTAGTTTCAGTGGTGACGTCACTCGCAGACCTCGATGGATTGCTTGCGATTCAGATTGTACTTGTGCTTAATTGTTTCTTCGATTTTAAATTTAGAAAAGGTTATTTTAACGTTTGGGAATTCGTTTTTTTGACCTATAGTGTTTTAAAACTCGGATAATGGATTTTACGCTAAGAGTTGAGGTCTGAAACTGACATGGCAGACACTTGACACTTTCAGCTCAAGCTCAATAAACAGTCCTATTAGATAAAGTTTTCTTGGGCGGGCGGCGCGCATGTACCAGGAGAGGCGTAACATAACTGGCTACATATGGAGAATTCGTAAGAATTGCTACCTCATTCGTAAGATCGTGAAATTCTGTCCAAAATCGTGTAATCTTACGAATAATCGTGAGATCTGGTAACACTGTATATCGAGCTCGAGCAACAAAAACTATCATTATGAGCGACCTAAAGTCCAAAATTAACAATACAGAGGACTCTAGAAGTTGATCATGTTTCTTTTCTATTCCAGGCTTTTGAATGTTCTTTATTCTTTTATAAAAAGAAATTTAGAGGGAAACAGAAAATCAATAGCCTGGAATAATCAAAGATTGACATTGAAGAAAAGAGAAATGGAAATGGAGAGGAGAAATTTAGGGAAAATTGATCATTTTTCTTTTCTATTCCAGGCTTTTGAAGGTTCTTTATTCTTTTATAGAAGTAAATTTAGAGGGAAACAGAAAATCAAGAGCCTGGAATAATCAAAGATTGACATTGAAGAAAACAGAAATAGAAATAGAGAGGAGAAATTTAGGGAAAATTGATCATTTTTCTTTTCTATTCCAGGCTTTTGAATGTTCTTCATTCTTTTATAGAAAGAAATTTAGAGGGAAACAGAAAATCAAGAGCCTGGAATAATCAAAGATTGACATTGAAGAAAAGAGAAATGGAAATAGAGACGAGAAATTTAAGGAAAACTAAATGCAAAATTGGTAACATCAAATCAAATACAGGGTGAGTCCGAAATAAGTGCGCATTTTGTTATGATAGATAGAGTAGAGTAGAAAAATCACTTTTTGCATAGGTACATGTCTCCGCAAAAGTCTCGTTAAGAAAATACAGAGTGTTGAAATTTTCGGAAAATTATGTTTTTTACTCCGTTTTTTTAGAAAGATGCTTGAGAACATCGCGAACACTCTCTGAAAATTTGAACAAAATCGCTCAAGGCATTTTGAATTTAAAGGCAAAAAATCAAAATTTTCCGAAAATTTCTACACTCTGTATTTTCGTAACGAGGCGTTTGCGGACACACGAACCTATGCAAAAAGTGATAGTCCTATATCTATCATAACAAAATGCGCATTTATTTCAAACTTACCCTGTATATGCAATTGTAGATACATCTTTGAAGATGTTACACTTAGGCTAGTTTCACAAACAGCGATAACCACAAGACAGTGGTAACTTTTAATATATCTGTTTTATAATGTGTAGTTTGGTCAAGCTTCAGATTATTTAACCCAGGTCTGTTTTTGCAAACTTGTGGCCAAATGGTAACTATTAGTTTGATAACCAGTGCAGGCTACCACCAAATTATGAAACTGGGCCTTATTAAGTTATTAACAGATTTACTCATACCAGGCAGTGATCACAGAGTTCTGATCTTAGAGCTACAATCAAACTCACACAAGTTAAAGTTATCAAAGCTGGTGGGAGGAAATTAGGTACTAGCTGACGTTACGTCAGTCACGTTATGGCGCCTGTGTGTTAAATAGACCTTGCAAATGCTTTGTTTGTCCCCCCAATGGAAATAAGGTTATGTGTGTAACGTCAGCTAGTGCCTAATTGAAATAACTAATAACTTTTGAATTAGGTTCAGGTTCCCTATATTAAATATTCCACAAACGTCATATAGACCTGATAATTAAAATAATCACTAGTATACCTAATTTTAAATTAATTGGTTTCTTGAGTACCTACATACTTATTTATTCTGGTACCTAAATCATTTGATTGTTAAACGTTTGTGGCTCGCTTAGGTGAACAAACAAACTACCTCAGAAATTCATACATGATAAAATATTGCATCACTAGATAAGTAGTTTATCTCCATATAAAGTAAAAATCCACTATAGCTCAAGCGCAACCTAGGCCACAAGATATAAATAGAAACACGGCATTTCCATCGCAGCATATTTCAACACGACCAGCTTTAACTCGCCGGAGGCTCACTTTTCAACCAGCTCATTTCTGAACATCAATCTATCTCTATAATGGTTATGCATTTTGCAGGTATTGGCCATGAAAATACCAACTCTGACATTGGCGCCTATTAAACACCGCGCATCACAGACTGATGGCAAACGCACAACCAGTGGCATTTAGTCATTATAGTTGTTGACATCTGTTATGAACCAATAAGATAACACAGTGATTATAGGAACATTTAATTATATCTCTAATTTTCTATTATATTTACTATGTATTTTGCAGAGAGGCCTGACCATGCCTTGTCGGCTCAATATGGCTTTACCTTTCGGACCCTTGTTTTATATCCCTCTATTTTCATAAACTGTTAAATTGTCGGAATGATGTCCAATAACTATTTACGTGCCCGAATAGGGTTTAGTTTTTATTATTGTATAAACTTCCCAAAAAAAATCCCAAATCATTAAATATTTTAGCACCAATATAAGTAACATCTGTAAAATAGCGTTAAGGTACTTTCAGTGAATAACTAGAGGAACTCCCGCCCTTTCGAAGGAGGTTCCAGGACGTTTCCTTCTTTCAGGAAAGAAGACGAGAAGACATTCAGAATTCCATCTTGACTCTGACAACATCTAAAGTAACCTCTCATAACTGACAAAGTGTCCTTCCCAAAACTTATAAATTTTCACAAATAAACGAAACCTTTTTTTATTAAATCAAAAGATATAGTTTTAATTCTAGTGTAGGTATATTTGGGATAAAAGTCACAGTTCTTGTGGCTCAACTCCTAACACATCTGATACCAGATAAAATTAATAACACATGTCAAACAAAATGGACGCGAGTGACAAGTCGATATGCAAAGCAGATGAAACCGAAAAAAATCCCAACTTGGAAATTGCACAATTGAAATTCCTATTGGCATTGCCTGAGTTTGCCGATGACGAAGCGAAGTCGACAAGATTACTTCAATTTATTCAAAGGGACAATATGGCGCCTTATTATGAGATTGTTTGTACAGATTTAAAATGGGAGGTCGATAATTCAATGCTGGAAGTAAGATTCAAGACAATAATTGTCAATGCATGTATAAGAATTGTTTTTTTAGGTAATGAAAGATGACAATATGAAAATTTTGCTAGAGTTTGATACGGAAATTGACTATGCGTGTAATAATTTGGGATCCATCGATATAAAAGAAGCATATTTGAATAAGGCTTACTATTTGAGCAAAATTGGTGATAAGGAGCAAACAATCCAAACTCTTAGACAAGCGTATGCAAATACCATTGCATTGGGTTATAAGTTGGATAACTTATTCCACTGTATTCGAATTGGGCTATTTTTCAATGACTTAGAACTGATTGGGAGGAATTTGCTGAAGTGCGACGAATTGATTGAAGAAGGTGCAGATTGGCATCACAGAAACTGTTTAAAGATATATAAAGGTACCTAATCGATGTGTCAGTTTCGCAAGAAATTTATTCACCTAAGAAGTCATGAGTGAGAAACGCGGAATTGTTACGCTAAATTGGTCACGCGTTTTTCTCCAGCGCCAGCGACCTGGGATCTATAAATATTTAAAACTGATTTAAGTTTCCGTTATAAAAGTCTCGTAAATATTTTGTATCCTGCTGGTGTTGTAAATAGAAATTCCTTATTGGATTATAGGCTAAAATCAACTTGTATTATACAATTACAATGAATCCTCAGGGATTTATTAAGTTATCCTGCTTAATTCTTCCTATAATCTTCCAATGCTTTTCAGTTCTATCTGGAAATGAGTACCTATTCAAAAAAGTTTGGGGAATGTAAAATGTTGACTCTAGGTGCTCTTGCTTGTAATTTTGGATTGCGAGTTGTTTGAGGTTCAAATGATTCAGGAGTTCACATGCAGAGTGAAAACCATTTTTAACTAATTTTAAAGCCTTTCATCTTAAATCTAGATGAGTGAAGGCGTTTTGAAGAAAAATCAGAAACTGATCCTTGTTTTGCCCTTTAGATTAGATTGTGTTAGGGGCGTTTAGGTGATAGACCACTCTGCACTGCGACCTGAATAGATCTATTGTGCTTCCCCTTTTTCTAGTAGGTTCCCAGGTTGAGACTTTGCGAATCTCACGATTTTTCCGGGATTGGTTCTTTAACATCCGCAGCAGTCAAATGTGTCTGCTCCAAATGAATGAGTCTTCTGTGACATTATGCTTCGCATTTGCAGAGTATGAACGGATGCTTCTTTGCAGAAGCGGCAAAGGTCTGATTCAGCTTTACCCAGCATCTTTTTCAGGTGGTAGTCAAGAGGGCAGTGGCCGGTGAGGAGACCCGTTAAGAGCGTCAAGTCTGGTTTGCTGAGTTCGAGTAGTTCCTTTGCCTTTGTTGACTTTGGCGAGATGACTTGCTTCGCCTGTCTAAGTCCTGGAGTATTGTTCCAATGGGAGGCCTGTTGTGCCTCTACTCATTTTTTGAGTTCGGTCCTTACAGGGTTTTCTGTCAGGCCAAAGAAGGATTCTGGACCGGAGAATGATGATGCGGCGCCTTCTCTTGCAAGCCGGTCCGCTATTTCATTTCCTTCTATGTTTTGGTGCCCTGGTACCCATGCTAGAGTGACTCTATTGCAGTTCGCCAGTTGCTGACAGTCCCAGACTAGTCTGGATTTAGTGACAAAGCTGTTAAGAGCCTTAAGTGCTGCCTGACTTTCAGAATTGATGAAGATTTTTGCACCTCGTAGGTCTATTTCAAGACACTCTCTAGCGCAGAGTTCTATTGCGTACGTTTCCACTTAGAATATGGTGGGGTTTTTTTCCTAAGGCTACCGATAGCCTGCAGTTTGAGCCATATACGCCCAATCCGACCCCTTCTTCTGTTTCCGATCCATCTGTCTAACAAATGGATGAACCGTTTGGGAATTTATGTACGATCTTGTCACTTCTGCAGCCTTCTGCGGTCACACTAAAAAGGTGATTAAATTCGTATCTGGGTCCTTATTCTTGAAATAGGGGAGCAGCGTTCCCAGGAGAACGAAGAATGATAATATAATTAACAAAGACAGAACACTCGTTCTCCTGGGAACGCTGCTCCCCTGTTTCAAGAATAAGGACCCTGGGTGGCATGATGTCCACCGGTTTTCTTGGTGTACCATAGCATTCTTTAATGATGCTCATATGTCCAACAAGGTCCGCTTCCTTTAGGTTTAGACTGTTTAGAGACCGTATAGCCCTTGAGGCCCCCATGTAGGCCTCCCTCCTCACTGCAATGTGCAGAGGGATGATATCTAACATGACCTCTAACCGTGCGTTCGGTATTTTGATCTGAGTTCTCTGAGCATAAATTTACCGTTCGTTTATTTAAAAAGTGTATTTGGTGCAGGCTCATTCACGTTCGTTTATTAAAATTTCGAGCCCTCTGATACAGTGTTTAACTGCTCTGTGCGCTCGCTGGTCACGTGATTACGACTCCGCTCTGCACGTTTGAGCAAAATACCGAACGCAAGGTATAGCAGCGGTTGGACAGGTGTTCATGGCACCTGCTATTCCAAAACATGCATACCTTTGTACAACTGCCAATCGGTCTTGCCCTGTCTGCTGCTTCACTTTTGGTCACCACACCAATGCAGCATATGTAGGGTCTTATAATCATCGTATGTAACCAATAGATCATTTTTGGCTTTAGGCCCCATGTTTTACCCGAATAGTCTTCGGCATGTCCAGTACGCTACTGTTGCTCGATCGATTATACTTTTTAAATGTGAGTTCCAGGTGAGCTTTTAATCTAGGACAACGCCCAGATATTTGACTTCACTTGAATGGCCTATTTGTATTCCATCCAGTGTTGGAGCTATTAAGTTGAGCTTCCTTTTCCTTGTAAATGGTACAATTATCGTCTTGCTAAGATTCACCCTTAGGCCCTCTTGCAAGAACCAGCTTTTGAGGGCATTCTGCGTGAGTTCACCAATGATCCTATCATGCTTGCCTTTAATGATGACTGTTTTATTTAATAAATATTCACTTTATACGTTCAATAGAATAAATCTTTATTTCTCAAAAGGGTAACATAATTACATATTTTTTGTCATGTTGTATGACACCCGTCATAATCGTTCTGCACCTGCAGGTGACCATGTTATTGCGTTATGTTACATCCCCCTTTCTATACTAACAATAAATACTAACTTGAAAGAATACACAAAAAATCTAACCTAATCTCTAAACTTATTGGGCAGTTTAACATGTCTGCCGAAACGAGTAATATAATTGTCGTTAGTCATATTTGGGATATTGTCACAATCAGGTACATTATTATTGTCACTAGCCGAGACTACAATATTTTTGTTTAACGGTACACTCGTATTTTCAACGGTTACACTTGGCTTCAAGCTCACAGATACTATGGGATATCATCTTGATTCACTGGGACACTCTTAATACTATTACTTTTATTTTTGATAACATCATTAGAGCTTGAGCTCAAAGATACTGGGTTTGGATTATTGCGTAAGAAAGATGAGTTACGTCTCAAAATTTTATCAGTATTTTCTCTAACAAAATATGATTGTGGACTTGAATGATTTCCAACAACTTTTCCCGGTACCCAAGACTGACCTTTTTTAATTATGATACTTTGTCCCTTTGTGGAATCATTTCTTTCTTTTGCGTGTTTATCATAATATTTTTTTTGACTTTGATCGTTGATTTTGAATTTTTTCCAAAGCGATTTGAACATTTTGATTTAGGATTTTGTCAGCAACTGGTAGACTAGATCTTAATAATCTTTCATTCAGCAATTCTGAAAGTGAGACACCGAGACCAGTTAGTGGAGACGTCCTATATTCCAACATAGCCTTATAAAAATCACTCTCAGCAAGCCCATTTGATTTTAGGATATTTTGGAATGGATATAACTAACTCCACATCCCAAGCAATAGCAAACTCTCTAAATTCTCTACTATTAAATGGCATGTTGTCAGAAACACAGGTTTTTGGTATGCCATTTGCAGAAAAAAAAATTCTTAAGATGTATAATAATTTTCCCAGCTGTTTTATTTTCCAAAAGAACCAACTCTAACCAGTTACTAAAGTAATCAATCACAACGAGATAGTCTTTACCGGCATATGTCAAAATATCTGCTGCAACCTTTTGAAAAAGAACTTGTGGCCTCTCATGCTGAATTAATGGATCCTTGACATTATTTCTGCTAAATTTTAAACACGTTTTGCATTTAGATACAAAATTTCCCACGTCTGTTGAGAGACCAGGCCAATAGAATATTTTCCTGGCTCTTGCTTTAGATTTTTCAATACCAAAATGTCCCACATGTAACTTTGTCAACATCTCGGATCTTAATGTCTTCAGAACAACTAACTTGAACTTGTGGTAAAGTAGACCATCGTTTGTGTGTAAGTCTTGTCTAGTTTTGTAAAAAGATTTAGTTTCTGGATTGAAAATAGATTTCTTATTTGATGGCCAGCCCGAGATACAGTATTCAATAATTTGAGTTAACCCGGAATCTTTAGTTGTGGCAGTTTTTAACTCATGGAGTTTTTGTGGAGAGATTGGTAGGTTAACATCTATATACTGTATTACTTCTCTCATCTCATAGCCAAATACTCCTTTTCTATTTGAGCCCACTTACAAGTTCTTCTAGTGCTAGAACAGCCTTGACATACTCAGGATCAGGTCGTACACCATCTACTGAAAAAACCTGACCTATATAGCAAACCTGTGAAACTTTGTATTGTACTTTGGATTTATTGAATTTTACTCCATACTTATCTGCCCGTTTAATCATCTCCGCAAGAATCTTATCATGTTCTTCCTCATTTATTCCCCCTATTATAAAATCATCAAAATATATCCCGATAGGCAAATCTCCAATTATTTTGTCATTTATTTTTTGGAAAACTTCAGGACTCACACTTAGACCAAATAGGAGTCGATTAAAAGAATATTTGCTGTGGTGTTATGAATGTACATAATTTTCTACTTGCATGTTATTGCGTTATGTTACCTGTAAGGTCATCAGCATATCCTAGGACCACAAATTCATGGTCACTTAGTATGTTTAGAAGTTCATCTATTACTATGGACCATAGCAGTGGGGATAATACACCCCCCTGGGGACACCCCTTGACTGCTAGGACCGTCGCTGAGTCGCTTCCAAGAGTTGCTTTGATTTTCCTATCCTGTAGCATGGTTTCAATCCAGGTGATTGTAGTGTCCTCAAAGCATTTGTTTTTTGCCGCCTTCCTTATGGACTCATAAGAGGTGTTATCAAATGCACCCTCTATATCAATGAATGCACAGAGAGCGGTTTCTTGGTTGGAATGTGCCTTTTCAATTCTATTAAGGCTGTGTAGAGCTGTCTCCGTTGATTTGCTTGCTTGATAGGCATATTGGTTTTTGTGGAGCGATTTATCGGTTACGAATTCGCTTCTTATGTGTAAATCAATGATTTTTTCCATGGTTTTGAGGAGAAACGAGGTTAGGCTGATGGGTCTGAACGATTTAGGCTGCGCTGTGGGACGTTTCCCAGCCTTTGGAATAAAAACCACATTTACTTCCCGCCAGCTGATGGGAATGTAACCTAGTAGGTAGCTAGCTTTGAATATTATTGCTAGTGGAGCTATAAGTTCTTCTAAGCCTTGTTGTAGGAGAGCTGGAAAAATGTTGTCTCCTCCTGGTGATTTGTAGGGCTGAAAATTGTTTATAGCCCATCTTGTTTTGTATGAGGTGAATATTTTTCTGGCCAGACTCAGGATGTATAGCTCAGGATGTATAGATTATTGGCATTTTAAACTCAATCCAGAAATCAAGCGAAGTTCAGAGAATCTCGGATTGAAACCATTTTGAGTTGAAAATCAATAAGGTTCTGCTAACATCTCAGATCTTGGGTTTCATCAATTAGCCAGTCAAAATACCGTCAATTATGACATTTATTCTCCCGTGAATAGAATAAGAAACTCTTAATCATTTACGGGACATAGTATATAGTGTATTTCTTTTTTAGGTCTATATTCTCTGGCCAGTAGAAATTTTACCTTGGCATCAGAAGTATTAACAAATGCCATAGCAACTTTTGTTTGCACCGAACTAATTTCATTCGAAGTCTTTATAAAATACGCGATTTTATCGGCCTTGCTGCACCTCAGCAGAAAAGATTTGAAAAAGGAAATTATAACTAACCCCGATGTCCTTCAAGCCCTCCATGAAAATCCGTCATTAAAGGAGTTGGTGTTTTCCTTATATAATTGTAAATATAAAGATTTTTTCAACAGATTAGCAGAAGTTGAGCTAGAGATGCAACACGACATGCTTTTGCAGCCGCATTATAAATTTTATGTAAGAGAGATGAAAATTAAATCGTACGATCAATTATTATCGACGTATATTTCCTTGAACATATCTTATATGGCTCAGCAGTTTGGTGTAACAGATGAATATATTGAAAAAGATGTCAGTGAATATATAGCGGCTAGAAGACTGAATTATAAAATCGATAAAGTCAGTGGCAAAATTCACAATATTTCTAGAGAAAGGAAAGCGGTGATGTTTGAGAAAATTATAAGGCATGGAGATTTACTTTTGAATCGGATCCAGAAATTTAGCAAAGTCATCAACATTTAATATGAGCAATTATTTATGTATACATATATTTTGTAATATATTATTATTGATAAAAAATATGAGCTTCCAATCCAATCTGATCAGTGTGAGATTTTGTGGTTTTGCACAGAACCTTGACCCATAATAATAAATACCAGTAGTTGATTGAATCCCATAACCAATAAATAATTTCCATTGTGATATTTGAAACAATGTGATATATCGTTTATTATAAACGCATACACAGAATGTGTGCCAACAAAGCTTTGGCATTTTTTAAGTAAAATTAATGTATCATGTTTCGAGCTAATAACAGTTCTGATTTTAACTTATATTATAAGGCAAGAGCGGTAATAAATAATTTTCCACGCTTTCGCTTGAGTTAATTGACATTCCAAAAATGGGCTAATATTGCGGCAGTTTAATTTATAGCTGGGTCGATTTTCGTTTTTTTGATCAACAATATTTTGGGCCAGGCCAATAAATATTTCAAGTGCATAACATAAAATGAAAATTATGTTGATAATAATATTGGATAAGAGGTTTTTGTTCAGAATTCATCTTTCATATTGGACTAAACTAATGCTCTAAGGTGCAATATTTGCAGACTACTAACTACAACTTCATAGATAAGTGACTTGTTCTAATGTAATGTAATGTAAGTAAAGCCTTTTTTCAAATTTTACCTGTCTTCCACGTAAAGAACACAACCACCATCCTTCTATATTAGCTGTATTCTGTTCCAAAACTACCAGAGTATCGCCTTTCCGAAATTCCAGCTCGTCTGGAGAATCTGGAACATTGTCGTATAGAGCTCTGGCCAAACAGTGCTGAAACAATAAAGAAATCAAATTTTAATCTCAGCTGCGTGTTATTTTTTTCATATTACACCCTCATCGTTTACAAAACCATAATTTTTTGGGCACACGACCCTCAGACCCCAGGTATTTGACCATTGTGCTACCGAAAATGTGCATACGCCTATTTGCCCTCATAGAGATATAAAGATCGTGCATGCCTCACGTCTAGGTTCAGGTAAAAAAAAACTGTGTATATAAATTGTTTTTTTAGATAAATTGAGGCTCATTTTTTAGCCCAGTTGTTATGCTATGACGTCAATAACGGGCACATATATCAACCATATCTGTAGCAGATGTTTGACATATTCTTCTAATAGTGCATTTTGCACAATATGTAGAATGACGTCTTAGATAGTAAATGTGTTAATATTTATTTTCACGATTGGGGTATATATTCTCGTTAAAAATTTAATTCTGTTGACCATTTTGTGCCTCCTGTACCAACAGGAAGTTGTAAGATTATAAAAACTGCATATATGACCAAATAAACTTTATCATTTACAAATATTGGCTTGGGACTGTAAAATGTAAAACCGCAGTTTATTGAAGTTTTATTGTGTTGGTACAGGAGAAATGGATTTTTATACAACCATAACCCCCTAATTATGAAACATTTTGGTAATATATGGTTTCTATTGAAATATACCCACTAAACCACTACAATATGAATTCAAACAATCTTTATAGAATGATATTATGAAAACATTTCGCTATTAAGATGAAATATAATTCAATTCGAATGGGTTTATATTTTTCAAGTTGGGACCTCTTTGTTTTTCCTTATCCTGACTCAATAAATACCGAGGGGTCAACCACTATTCTTACAAATGTACAATGGTTTCCATAATTGGCAATAACTGATCAATGAATCTAATATGTATTCCCATCCCAAGATTGCCAATGATTCTCAGATATTTTTGTATGATTGCCAGGTGATTTACATTTTTTCTGGGGATTCCTATATATTGATTACCTGATTTTCTCAATGATTTCCTACAATCATCCGATTTCCAGCTGATTTTATAACGAAAACGATGTTTTATTGTTAAGCTTCGCATTGATATGACCAAAATAAACAGTCTTTTCTCTTATAAAAACACGTTTCCACTGAAAAATTGGCAACTTCTGTATTTGCAACTCTTCCAAAAGTTGGCAACTTTTATTTTCAAGGTTGTCCACACTCACACCGATTTTGTTGTGGTATATATAGTTGTTGAGCCCTAGATACCATTGCGTGTCTACACTGCATGATATGGATCTGAAATAATGAATATTCTTTTGATCTACTAGGATGTTCATCTGAATCAGATACCATTTTCAGTTAGGGTTTCACTCGACAAACTTATTTCAGATTCTGATTCAAATGTGCTATCGTCTCTGCTTCTCGCACTCCCTAGTATTTATTCTACTTTCCCTTTTCAAGTTCTTACTCCCTTGAATTTCCAACTTTTTGTTTTGTGTCTTCCTCAGGGACATTCTCATAGCTCCTAATACTCGATCGACAAATGTCCCTGCTTCTCTGAAAAGAACCAGTTACAGTCCTGAATAATCTCCTAATTGTAGCGAATCACAGTTGCTAAACCCTGATGTGTTGAGAAATTCTGTGTTCGGATTCGAGAGATGTTTCAAGATTAGATTCATTTTTATGATCCACAACATTGTCATACTTTAGGTCTGTTCTCACAGAAATCACAAACCAGTCAGAACAAATTTCATCGGTTGAAAATAGTCAGAAAACTGGTTGTTGACGATTTACACAAATCAAAAACGCTCTGACTGGTGTGTGATTTCTGTGAGAATAGATCTAATCTTCATCTCGTTCTTTTTCTTCTTCTTCAAGTTCTAAACTCTTCGTAGTTTCGGGTTCAGTTATCGGCTCAGTTATTGGGAAACTCGTTGGGATATCAAATTTATTTCAAATTGTCTAGCACTCTGTTGCTTGTTGGATATTGAGATACTAGAGTTTGTGCAGAGACGAGAAACAAAGATTCCACCATCACTCTGTATTGAAGATTACCTTATTCGAATATCCACTTTGGAACTCACTTCTTTGAGGGAAAGGCGTCTGAGAGGAGATCTGATCGAGATATACAAGATTATTCGAAATGGCATCTCCTGTAACATTGACATTGACATTGATAACTACAAGAGCGGTTTAAAGGGGGGGCAGAGGGGGTAATTACCCCTCCCAGAAAAAGATTTTTTTTGATACATTTATTAATTACAATAAAATTTCAATAAGAGACAAGTTCTACAAAATAAAGCATTTAAAGGCATTGTATAAATTGATAGGCTCACCAGTACCAAAGTTTGCCAGTACCGACATACCTACTCGTAACTATCGTAAATCCATTAATAATAACTCAATCGCTTTGAATTTTCAGTATTTTTTACATTTGAATCATTAGAAAAAAGTTCTCAAAATTTCAACTTTCCACTCACTTTATTTTTTGAGTGAAAAAACTGTTTATAAAGTCCTTATTTTACAAAACATCATTATTTTAAACAAATCGTAACTCCATTAATAATAACTCAATCGCTTTGAGTTTTTAGTATTTTTTACTTTGAATCATTAGGAAAAAGTCCTCAAAATTTCAACTTTCTACTCACTTTAGTTTATGAGTGAAAAAATTGTTTGTAAAGTCTCAGTTTACAAAACATCATTATTTTCAAAAAATCGTAACTCTATTAATAATTACTCCTTCGTTTTGAGTTTTTAGTATTTTTTACATTGGATCATTAGGAAAAAGTCATCAAAATTTTAACTTTCCACTCACTTCAGTTTTTGAGTGAAAAAATTGTTTGTGAAATCTTACTTTACAAAACATAATTAGATTCAAAAAAATCGTAATTCCATTAATAATAACTCAATCGCTTTGAGTTTTTAGTATTTTTTACATTGAATAATTAGGAAAAAGTTCTCAAAATTTCAACTTTCTACTCACTTTAGTTTTTGAGTGAAAAAATTGTTTGTAAAGTCTTACTTTACAAAACATCATTATTTTCAAAAAATCGTAACTCCATTAATAATAACTCAATCGCTTTGAATTTTTAGTATTTTTTACATTGAATCATTAGAAAAAAGTCCTTAAAATTTCAACTTTCCACTCACTTTAGTTTTTGAGTGAAAAAATTGTTTGTAAAGTCTTACTTTACAAAACATCATAATTTTCAAAAAATCAAAACTCCATTAATAATAACTCAATCGCTTTGAATTTTAGTATTTTTTACATTGAATCGTTAGGAAAAAGTCCTTAAAATTTCAATTTTCTACTCACTTTAATTTTTGAGTGATAAAATTGTCTGTAAAGTCTTACTTTACAAAACATCATTATTTTCAAAAAAACGTAACTCCATTAATAATAACTCAATCGCTTTGAGTTTTGAGTATTTTTTACATCGAATCATTAGGAAAAAGACCCCAAAATTTCAACTTTCCACTCACTTTGGTTTTTGAGGGAAAAAATTGTTTGTAGAGTCTTACTTTACAAAACATCATTATTTTCAAAAAATTGTAACTCCATTAATAATAACTCAATCGCTCTGAATTTTTAGTATTTTTTACATTGAATCATTAGGAAAAAGTTCTCAAAATTTCAACTTTCCACTCACTTTAGTTTTTGAGTGAAAAAATTGTTTGTAAAGTCCTTATTTTACAAAACATCATTATTTTCAAAAAATCGTAACTCTATTAATAATAACTCCTTCGCTTTGAGTTTTTAGTATTTTTTACATTGAATCATTAGAAAAAAGTCTTCAAAATTTTAACTTTCCACTCACTTTAGTTTTTTAGTGAAAAAATTGTTTGTGAAATCTTACTTTACAAAACATCATTATTTTCAAAAAATCGTAACTCCATTTAATAACTCAATCGCTTTGAGTTTTTGGTATTTTTTACATATGATTTTTCCGTCATACATCACCCCCTCCAGATAATCATGTATGGACCGCCACTGGACAACTACGAGGTCATACTAAAATATGAGTGTTTTATTCCAAGTAGATATTCATTATGGAAAATAACTTATCAAAAACATGACAATAAACTTACAACTAATCTTAAGGAGGTATGATATGCGATTTCTGGGTTAGAATGAGATGATATTCCCAGCGATTACCACATGATTCTCACCGATTCCTAGATTATTTCCAGGGAGTCTCAAGTGATTTCCATGTATTCCTGGTTGATTACTATGTAATTTCCACACAAAAAAATACAATGATTTCCACTAGTGGTTTATCCCTCGATAAATACATAGTATATAAAAAACTATTGAAGTGTCTTAATTCTTTGATAAATTCAAATTTTAAATGTCTATAATCTCCTGTGATAGATTATGCAGCTGTCATCAGTCACATGAAAAACTAAAGTAATAAATTGTAGACGAATTAACATATTCACTATTATTTCCTATTCAGTCTGACTTGTACCCCATTGATTTAATTATTAATTCATATGATGTAATTTCATTAGGTACCTATAAATTATTTATGATTAAAGACATGATAAAGTTTTCTGTCAATGAAATAAGGTTTGTAGATTTAAATTATCGTCAAATGAATTTATTGCTTTTTTCATATTGTTGTTGAACTTTTCGGAATCCAGATATCAACAAGTTAGTTAGGTATTTGTAGGGGTTCAAACTGAATAAGCCAACATTGGGTTTTGTTTGACTTTGCAGTTTAGTAGGTATGTATGTATTCTAAGCTGCTTCAGACATAAGTGTCCTTGAAATCAAAAAAACAACTTAGCAATGTTCTATTTTTTTTTCAATAACCACACAGCCCATTCTTAAAAAGTATTATCTAAATATTCCACAATAACCCTAGACCCATATTATAAAATTTTAGGGTTGTCAAAACCAGACACGTGATTGAAATTTGTAAGCACCAGGGTAGAGTTTCAAATTAGTTGCAGCTGCGACATTATAATTTTTCACCCTCAAGTAGGTACTTGTTAATTATTTTTATGGCCCGCGTTACACCATCCAGATGCTGCTGTGGGGGAAAATATTGCTTGCATAAAAATAAAAATCTTGCGGGATATGGTCATAAAATCACCAATAAACCTCCAGGTAGTCCTTTTGAAGAGATGGAAGGGATTACCGCTGTATAAACAGTGTGCCTTCTAAGATGACAGATTGATTAATTTGAAAGAATTACTCATCTTGACGGTATTGATAAAGTCAATAATGTTCCTACCCATATCCGGGAATTGGTAAACTTTACTTTTACACAATCGTCAAAATTTCCATTCTTATACTGATATACACCGTCAAAAGTTCATATACAAACACACAACGAAACGATGTAAACAGATCCTTTTCGGAAGTAGAATTTACGACTTTTGAGAATATGATAATAAAAAAACCCGTTTTGGTATTGTTGCGATGGCGCGAAGGTCGAAGACCAAAAAAACAAATTCTAATGAAACGTTTAAATATTCAAATCAACACCTCTTTTGTCTCGGTTGTGTTGCTCCTGAACTGGTGTGAGGTTTGAATTAACAATTAAATTTGAACAATTTAAATATTATAATAATGGGACACCCTGTATATGGAGTAAATAATGAAATAGATTTCCTTATTCTCTAGAAGAGGAAGAGATGATTCTATCTCAAGGCATTTACTTCTCTTGACGTATTACAACCCCTTGCTTGCTCTAATTCTGAAGATACAGAGAATTATATCCGATTTCGCCCTATGTTCTGCCAATTCTTCATCATTTCCTGGATTCTTACTTCCAACATTGAAACAAATCTTCACTAGAAAAGCTTTCTTTTGCTGTTTGCATCATTCATGAGTAGAGACTTGCATGTGTGACTCCATTAATAATGATGATAAGTTTTGAAATTCTGGTGCACCAATATCATGCAACATTCAACAATAAATTTTATTACGTCGATTATTCGCAACAATAATATAAAACGCTCTCTCTCTCTTCCTCTACAAAATCTTGCAGCCATAAGGCACAAACAAAAACGAAAAAAAAAAATCAAGATAAAGGTTAGCCAAATATGGTAAGTCACGGTTTAGTTATAGTGCATTACCTTGTTGGCTTGTAGTGTGTGATGAAATCTGTTGTAAAAATATTTTAGCTTCTTGTAAAAAAAGATTGTCTCTGCAAAATGTCATCATCAACATGTGGCACTTGACTTCGAAGCCCACCCTAGGGGAAGCCGTTAAAAATCATGCCCTTTTACAGTAAAATCGACAAAGTTGCCGACAATAAGCTTTTCTAATGTGTGGTTTTTGTAATCCATATGTCCCTTAGAGCTTGAGAAACTTTCTCAACCTTATGACATTAATAAGAATAATTTATTCACAAAGTCTGGGTTTTTTTGCAACATTTAATTATTTCGGTCATTAACTTTCAGTCAGCAAGATCATAAAACTGCAATAATTTTGCCGGTACAGTGTTTATTGCACCATAAAAATAATCCACTTATTTAGGTTGAACAAGAAACAGAAACTCTTTTTAATAGTTAAATACTCAATAAACATTTGTAGAAAATTCCTTTCGAACTTGTCATTAAATGATTCATTATTTTCCAATGAAAAGCTGATGGGATTTCCTAAGCACCTACATTTGAATTACTTTCAGAATACCTGTCTCTTACTAAACACCCACATTGAGTCAGGAAATGTTTTCTATAAAACATTTCATTATTTCCTGGCAAGTTTTCATCTTACGGTCAATATTTGAAAAGCAAACCATTACAATTTTGTTATAGTCAGAGTTTTTGGAAGCAACCATGAATCATTTCCTTTGAATTGACCTCATAAACTTGCAAATTGATTTATTTATTTTGTTTTAATTAATATTGTAGTTTTAGTTGTTGTTGTTGTAAAAATATTCGCAAAAAACTTTATAAATTTATAAACAAAACCAGATATCCAACATCCAACCAAAGACAAATATCTTCATACTTACATGGTCAACAAGAAATAGGGAAAAAAAGCCAACGTATATACATAAAACGTCTTTTCGATAAAGAGATCCTTAATTGTCAACAAGTATAGAACCTTAAAAGGCGACTAGAATAATCAAAGAATTCTTGTTTTCTTGGGGAGAAGAGGATGTTTTTTTAATGGGGTAAATGGGAATTTAGTTTACACGTATAATTATCCAAGCTAAAAATAACAACATAACAAAGTCTGTATTGTTGTGTCGTTATCTTTAAATAGAATATTGGCGCCCAGACCACACAATCTTCTTGGACTACTAATTGAGGTGCCATCGATACATAACAATAGATTGCTATACTTATGTAATTATTGATTTATAAAAGTAGTTTTTGGATCAAAAAATTAATAGCGATATCCTATGGAATGCAGTGTTGTTCCTGGATATTGCTTTAGGCTTAATTTGCTTAAGTATAGTCCTATTTATCTTGAGAAATTCAGGTTCCAATTGGATTTTAGCTCTGAGAGGGTCAAACAAGCTTTTTGCCCAGCTCTAGTCCAACTTTACTACTTGAATGGTCAAACATCAAAGTTTCACTTTTCTAGTTCAGTTTTTGGCATTAGGAGTGCCGAGAAAAGAATTTGTATGCCTTTCTTGTTTGAGTAGAGCTGATAATGAGATTTTCAATCTGAGAGGGTCAACAAGCTTCCTGACCACCTCTAGCCCAACTTCACCTCTTGAATGGTCCAGAAATCAAAGTTATATACACTTTTCTAGTTTAGTTTCTGGCATTAGGAGCGCCGAAAATAGAATTTGTATGCTTTTCTTATTTGAATTTCAGCTCTGGTAGAGCTGGGAATGATATTTTTACAATTTCCCAATCTGAGAGGATCAAACAAGCTTCCTAACCACCTCTAGATCAACTTTACCTCTTAAATGGTCAAAAATCAAAATCAAATACAGTTTTCTAGTTGCATTTTTTCGCATTAGGAGCACCCAGAATAGAATTTGTATGCTTTTCTAGTTGAAATTTTAGCTTTAATGAAGCTGGAAACAAGATTTTTCGAGACTATTATCTATTTCAGCCTCTTGACTTTCTGTTAACTTCCAACTAAACAAACCTACATCAATTTGGAATAAAAACAAGAAAAGAGCCTGAACTCTGTAATATAGTGAATGAGAACTCAAGAGCCTGGGATAAAAAAAATAATGATAATTCAAAGAGATAGAAATAAAGAGTCTGGAATGAACCAAGTTCGATACAGAATTGAATTGAAATGAAATTCAGCAGAAATAGTTCGTTTTACAAGTACAGGGTGTTTTTTTATGTATTGACACCCCAGCTACAGCCTTTACCTTTACAGATAGATAAAAGGTGTAAATACAAAAGTTATACAGTATTGGTCAAATTTTTAAAATTCATGCTCAAAAACAAAAATTGAATGTCAAAAATGTGAAATGTTGCATGCTTTCAGCTTTTTTCAAATGGGATGCGCTATATTTGGTTCTATATTCTTGAAGAACACAATTTTCCGATTCTAAAACTAGTTTGTTTATATTTGGTTGCACCGTTATATTTGGTTCTAAAAATTTTGAAAATACTATCAGAGAAACCAAGTACCTTAAATTTTAACTGCAGCTTTCATTTGTACAGGTGAAATTGTTCACAAAATCAGTAGTAGGATAGTATTTTCACAATTTTTGGAGCCAAATATATGAGAATCCCATTTGAAAAAAGCTGAAAGCATGCAAAATTTCACATTTCTGATATTCAAATTTTGTTTCCGACCATGGTTTCTTAAAATTCAGCCAAAACTGTAGGTACAACTTTTGTATTTACACCTTTCTTCTACCTGTGAAGGTAAAGGCTGTAGGTGGGGTGTCAATATATAAAAAAACACCCTGTACAAATAAGTGGATTATTGCGGAACTTATGGGTGGACCTCTGCGGGACGAGCGCAGCGAGTTCCGCAGCCATCTACTCACCAATATACTGTGGAACTGTTCAAGACACTCACCTGAAACGTGTAGTTTTTGAACTAATGAGAAAAATTCACAACTGAGTGAATCAGGTTAGTATTGTACTTGAACAACATATTGGTGAATAGATGGCTGGGTCTACCCATAAGTTCCGCAACAATCCACTCGTTTGTACTTGAATAACTTGTCACAATATATTACTAGTTTGGTAAAGTAACATTACTAATTCCTGTTGAGAGGCGAATTGACAAAAAGTGGATAATCTTACAAATTTTGACTTTATATAATAAGTTATTTTTCAAGTACAAATAAGTGGATTGTTGCGGAACTTATGGGTGGACGAATTCCGCAGCCATCTAATCACGAATATACTGTTGAACTGTTCAAGTAAGACATTCACCTGAAACGTGTAATTTTTAAACTAATGAGAATTGTTGAGTCAGTTTAGTATCGTATTTAAACAACATATTGATGAATAGATGGCTGCGGAACTCGCTGCACTCGTCCCGCAGAGGTCCACCTATAAGTTCCGCAACAATTCACTTATTTGTACTTGAATAACTTGTTACAATATATTACTAGTTTGGTAAAGTAACTTTACTAATTCCTGTTGAAAGGCGAATTGATAAAAAGTGGATAATCTTACTAATTCTGACTTTATACAGGGTCCCAACTATTTTATAGGGACAGCATTGATTGCTATCTTGAGAACAGATAAAGTTACGAGGGTGTTTAAATTAGAAAACAGTGTCCATTTTTCAAAAATGTTAAAAATATAATACTTTTGAATTTGAACTATGTCTTTATAATCAACAGATTTCAAAATATTTGATTAAATTGTTTTTGCAAATTTTCACAAATCACCCTGTATTTACGAAACTAATTGAAATTTGGTAACAACGAAAATATATTTTCAATATTCTTCAAAAATGGCAACTTTTTTCTAATTTAAACGCCCTCGTAACTTTAACCGTTCCCAAGATAGCAATACTGTCCCTATGAAATAGTTGGAACCCTGTATAATAAGTTATTTTTCAAGTACAAATGAGCGGATTGTTGCGGAACTTATGGGTGGACCTCTGCGGGACGAGCGCAGCGAGTTCCGCAGCCATCTAAACACCAATATACTGTTGAACTGTTCATGTAAGACATTCACCTGAAACGTGTTATTTTTAAACTAATGAGAATAACGCACATTTGAGTGAGTCAGTTTAGTATCGTAATTAAACAACATATTGATGAATAGATGGCTGCAGAACTCGCTGCGCTCGTCCCGCAGAGGTCCACCTATAAGTTCCGCAACAATTCACTCATTTGTACTTGAATAACTTGTCACATTATGTTACTTGTTTGATAAAGTAACATTACTAATTCCTGTTGAAAGGCAAATTGACAAAAAATGAATAATCTTACAAATTTTGACTTTTTATTGTTCAAGTACAGGGTGTTTTTTTATATATTGCGCGACGTCTTGTCTTTGGCAAGGTGAACTGTTCTAGGAGCATTACTGTTATCATACATGCTACTAAATAAATTGTACTCTTGGAAATAAATAAATAAATAAATAAAAAAAAAAAAAAAAAAATTGACACCCCACCTACAGCCTTTACCTTTACAGGTAGATGAAAGGTGTAAATACAAAAGTTGTAGAGTATTGGCTAAATTTTAAAAATCCATGGTCAAAAACAAAAATTGAATGTCAGAAATGTGAAATGTTGCATGCTTTCAGCTTTTTTCAAATGGGATGCGCTATATTTGGTTCTATATTCTTGAAGATAACACAATTTCCCGATTCCAAACCTATATAGTTTGTCTATATTTGGTCGAGTCGTCTCTAACATATTTGGTTCTAAAAATTTTGAAAATACTATCAGAGAAGAAACCAAGTAGATACCTTAAATTTTACCTGCAGCTTCCACCTGTACAGGTGGAAGCTGCAGTTGTTCACAAAATCAGTAGTAGGATAGTATTTCTACAATTTTTGGAGCCAAATATATGAGAATCCCATTTGAAAAAAGCTGAAAGCATGCAAAATTTCACATTTCTGATATTCTTATTTTGTTTCTGACCATGGTTTCTAAAAATTCAGCCAAAACTGTACATGTTTTGTATTTACACCTTTCTTCAACTTGTAAAGGTATTTAAAAGCTGTAGTTAGTGTGTCAATATATAAAAAAACACCCTGTACCTAGTGACTTCCGTTTAATAATTCCTTCACCACAAAATAATCAAACCTATACAAAACAAAAAACAAAACCCATACTCAATTTGCATTACCGCATAGCGCCTCTCATCTCTAAATAATGATCAGGTTAGTAGATGCAAGATTAAAACAAAAGCTTGTTCGTTTCGAAATCAAGTTTCTCAGGTCTGGGTTCACACCTTCCTTATCCGTTGTCAGGATCTTGTTTTTAATGACCTTGTCTGATCAATAGTTTTTCTAATAGGGAGTCTTAGTTTACTGCCTATTAAGTATTCAGGCATGAAGATACATTTGGCTTTATCTGATTTTTCCCATAAGAATGGAATTTGGCTTATTTGAAGTAGTATTTTATTTGTATTGGTTTATCAAAGATGTTAGTAGGCCTAGGGAGAATACAATGATGTTTTTAAAACCCCAAGCCAAGCCTGAGATTATTGACATAACTATATGTGTGTGTTAAAACTGTCGGTTTCTTTTAACCTTTGATCTGCCGTAACGGACTTGTGTTTATTTTGTGTCTCTGTAATTCGATATTTAAATTTTACCATGCACTGATACGTCATCTGGTATATATTTTTAAATGTGTTCTCTCATAACAGACACACATTAATGGGATTAACCCCCTGAGGGTTTACTTTATCTCAATCTGTTTCACTTTGAGTTCTGCAAGTGAAGTGAATAAGTGGTTTTCTCCCATTAAAATCATTTCGCGATAACTGCAATAACATTAAATGCATTATTTTTTAAAGCCCCTTAATGCAATTGAAAGTAGAAACTGCATTTAACTGATTTAAATAATAAAAGAACCGACCACGCCTTTACTGATTAAAGATTAATGGCTTAGTGTTATTAAACCTGAAAGTGATGATAATAAAATTTTAAAATCAAGAAAAGTATCTTAAGTGCAACAAATTGGTCTTGCTACGCAAATAAATTGAAGCGGAGAAAACATATTATGTGTTATATCCAATTGATTTATTAATAGATATTGATCTAAAATCGTTAATCAATTGAATAAATAAAATGGCCAATAAATCAAGTACTTGCAAAGTTAAAATGGTTATAACAACAATTTAGTGCCAATAGTTTTGTCCTGTAGCAAACTTTATTCTTTAATAATAATATGAGGATGTTCTGTTATCCTATCCTATCCTATCACATAGCTACATTATTCTGTTTCTCTATAAAGTTCAATAAAACTAATCTACCTACCTATACCTATCTAATATTGATAGAATTTTCTGTGAACTCTATCTAATCTTTTAGACTGATTTTGAAATTTGTTATCTTTTTTGTCAATACATATATAGTTGGTTTATAGCCAAATAAAACCTATGGAAATAAAATATGATAAGATAACATCCTATAGCGCACCGACTAGAAGTAGATTAAAGTTGAAAGTGCGGCTCGAAGGACCATAATAACTATCGAATTATTGAATATTATCCATTTAAGAAACAAATTATATGTGAATTTAGTTTCAATATACTTATATAAAAAAACTAAAAATAGATATGATTCAATAGTTCAAAAACAGCCAATGTTGTTTTCTTTTTAGATAAAACATCGCGCGCTCATACTCCCGGATTATTGATCAAAAGTCCGCCCTTACCTGAGATAAAGGAAGGTCCGTAGGTTGAGGCATGTCCCCTAATTTCAACTGGCACTTTGTTTTACAAAAACGAATAAAACAAACAAAAATACATGATGCACCGAACCCAAATTAAACAAAAAATAACAGAGGAAAAAACAAAACAGAGAATAAATATTCTAGGAGCAAATCCGCACCCTTCGCGACACACGACTTGAAACGAACTGAATTCATTTCATTTGATCACACAACGTGATTCATTTTCGGCTTCGGCGGCTGGTAGAGGAAAGGTCGATCGATTAGGTTTTCGACCCTGAATTACTTGCGGATTGAGAGTAGAAATTGGTTGGTTGATTGTAGAAAACTTCAGCAACCAGCGTCAATTGATATATTATAATTGAAAATGCGGCTCAAAAGGACCAAATTTTTGCTTCAAAATTACAAAAAAATTGAAATACTTTCTTCATCCTGAAATTCAAGATGCTTCTACATTCTGTTATCAGATATCAAACAATCTTCTGATCAATCCCTGTTGATGTTTCTAATAAACATTTGGTTTTATTTTATTGTTTTGCTGTTTATGAAGAAGTACCTACAGTAGTTTCTGATGTAGGTTGTCTTCTGAGTCGGCAATAGGTACCACATTATCAGCGTAGCAAAAACAATATTGTATTGTTGATTATTTCATTACAATGCAATTGATATTTCTTGCATCTTCCACAAAGTTGCTTCGGTTTCAAGGATATTGAGCGTAAATCTGCTTTGATGTTTTGCTGATATTGCCTATACCTACTGAACAAACCCAGCTGCATTTCGAGGAGCCTTTATTTCTTCATCCAGTAGGTATTTCCAGTAGTAGATCTGACAACGTCTTCACGTTAGTGTAGGATTTGAAATCTCATTATCTTTGCTGCCTGATATTTCCACCAACTAATTTCTTATAGTAAAATCAATATATTACTTATAGTCTAGGAGGCAGTGAAGATTTTCGGTACTCATTTTCCCAGTCACGAAACATGGATAGAATTGTAGGGTTAGTAATTCTAAGCAAAAGTCATATATTTTTAGGGGGGTTTTCCGATGGGTTGAGGCGCAAAATGCGTTAGAGCTTACGAATGCACAGCCCTTTTTTTTCCAGTGATAAAACTAAGTCAACTAATCAGAAGTATACTGAAGTTACGTATAAAAATAGTCCGGCTTATCTGTGAGTATGGATAATATGTCTGGCAAGTGAAAAATTGAAGATCAGAAAAACTTCAGCCAGACTAACTTTCCACTATCTGAGATGAGCAAAATTGCTATGTTCATATACTTTATGTTCTATTGTAGTGCATGTGGAATATTTATGACTTGGAAAATAAGTGTACTTGTATTTTTCATTGATCTAGTGAACCCATCCGAAAATTTTTGCGAAACTCAAATATTCTTGTTTTGTATCACAAAGAGAACAAACTATTTGATATACACCAACTGGGAAAATAAGTGCAAAAAAATTTCACTGCCTCCCGGACTATTATTTTATAATTTTCAATTTTTGTCTATTCCAAGCGCCAGACTCTCTGAAATAATTCTGCTGCTGGAAAGTGTTTTGGGACGTTCTAAATGGCTTATTGAAGTTCTAAAGTGTCCTAACTTGGCTTGAAGAGTTCTGGAATATTCTAGAAATTTTTCAATAATTTCTAAATTTTTCTGTGTTCTGAAGCGCTACAAAATGCTTCTGGAAATTTTGAATTGACTTTTAAGTGTTTTGAACTTCACAAAAAGCTTAATAAAGTTCTAAAGTGTTCTGTACAGTGGCGGCTCGTCAGAGGAGGCAGGGGAGGCTAAGCCTCCCCCAAAAAATTTAAAAATCAATCTCAGTTTTTTATTTCTGATTCCTAATTGAAATAATAATTTACAAATTTCGATATTTCAATGTAATTTAGAAAAATCTGACATTATTTCAATCAATCCCGCGCCGAAGGGCCGGAGTTATACGCGAGCCCGAAGGGCCGGAGTAATACGTGACGTGAGCCCGAAGGACCGCAGAGTTATTTCAATCACGAGGCTCAGTCTATAATTCTATTGGTCAGCGAATAATTTGAAGCCAATCTAAAATCGGTAGTATTTAAAATGCGATTTTTAGCGTCCAATCAAAGAGCCGGGAATATTCAAAAACTTTAGTTTTATGAAATTGACTTTGGAATCTTGGTTTTCTATGGGGTTCTCTTAAGATTTTAACTTTTTTCAGAAAATGGTGGTTTTTACAAACTTATACTACTATATCATTGTCTTTGTCTTACTCACTATAATGAATAAGTAAACCTTCTAATGTCATTTTCATTGAAATTAAACTAAAAACAAGTTTCCTATGATTTATTTGGGGAATTTTAATTATTATAATCAATATTAATTAATTATTAAATTGAATTTTAAACAAAAAACCCTTTCAAAATGTTATTTTTGTTTTTCGAGATGAGATGTGGCAACGTTGCTTTTAGTTGGCCATTTTGAAGTGACGTCTTGTGATTTTTTGCCAGTTTTTTCTCGAATTTTCGACTTCTCTGGGGTTTTAATGGAAAATAGCGATTTAACATACGAGGTTTTGCGTTTTCTTCATTTTTTAGTAAAAATTTCTAGTTTTAAATGCCATTATTAGCAAAATCCCATTTAAAATGCTTTTGATGTGGCAACATCCCTTGTGGCTAACTTTAATCAAGGAAGCATTTTTGACAGTCGGCCATTTTCAATTGACGTGTTTACATTTTTATTCAATTTTTCTTCGAATTTTTCACTTTTCTGGGGCTTTTTCAGTTGGGAAAACTGATTTAAAGTACGAGGCTTTAGTTTTCTTCATTTTCCACCAAAAATTTCCAGTTTTTCAACGGGGTAAGCGAGAAAAACTTTAGTTTTATCAAGTAGGTTTTGGAATGTCATTTTCTTTGGTTTTTTTTTGGAATTTTTATTTAGGGTTTTTGGGGTCCGGGGATCGTTTTTCACCACTTTTTTTCTCGAAATTCGCAAAATAAAAATAAAAACTTTTTTGACGTTGACAGCTGTCAAATTTTTTTGACACAAATCGACAGTTGGCGTCGTGAAACTGCCTTGTACCGGGGTTTGATTTTCGTAGCTTTTATAGTAGAGCGAGGAAAAAGTCGAACATGTGTCAAATTTGACAAGTGATATCTGTCGATATCGCCAAACTGTCGTGCGACAAAAGTTTTATCCGAACGAATCCGTTCATTGTCAACTGAATTTAATACTCCGGCCCTTCGGGCCTTAATCTTTGAAACAAAAAGGCGTCATTTTGTATCGATTGTCAAAAAAACCAAGGTCTACTTTGAAATTTCAATTTTTTGACGTTTGTTGTATCATGAACAGTGTTGCCATATGTTTTTTTCAAATCTCGAGCTCGAAGGGCCGAGATTAAAGGTTATTTTAAACCCAATTAAGAGCCGGGAATATTCAAAATTCAAAGCCAATCAAGAGCCGGGAATAACCAAAATTCGAATCCCCAAACCAATCAGGAACCGGGAAAATTCAAAAATTTGAATTCCAAACCCGACGGGAAATTGAATTTTTTGTACCAACTATTGCTACAAATGAATTCATTAAATTTTCATATAAGTGTTGCTACATGTTGCTACATTAATCTCACCCTAAAACCCACTAAAAAACGACTTGTTTTCTAACCTTTGTTTTTTGGAAAAAAACAAAAGATTTTTTTGAGTTTGACAGCTGTCAATATTTAAAAAAACCCACATGGGCATATAGATTTAGCCTCGGCGAATACGTAGGAAGTACCAATTTTTTTTTAACATACGTCAAAAAAGACGTTCGGCGTTGCCAGGCCGTTGGTTTTTGACATATATCGATGAAACCTTATATTAGGGAAGAGAGTGGATGCGTAATAACTCAAGGGTAATGGTTACCACCTGCCACATCGCCGATAATTATCAATTTTGGATTTATTTTCATTTTAAGGTATTAATAATAAGAAGTTTAATTTTACAGATTAGTAAAAATACCTTATGAGGTGCTATTTAAATAGTTTTCTGCATTTTTAATTATTTTTCAGGACAATTTGATATTTTAAATAAAAAATGAAAAGACAGGATTTTTTTTGAACAAATTTTATTAATTCAAAAATATCCTGCTTCCTTTTTCTCGCTGCGACTTTTAAATCCATAGGCTGAACAATTCACTATCGTAAAATTCTCTATTTTCCAATTCAATGCTAATTTTCACTGGAAAATACACGAAAAATACCAAACACTGCATTCGCTTTGTCTGCCACATAAGCAATGGCGGCGTGGTAACAGAATCGAATCAGTGCGCCTATAGGATGCGCGGTATCCACTCTCTTTCCTAATCTAAGGATGAAGGGTTTTCGGAGCCTGGGGATCGTTTTCTGACATTTGTTTTTTAAAAAAAAGAAAAGGTAAAAATTTTTGACATTGACAGTTGTCAAAATTTAAAAAAAAACCCACATGGGCATATAGATTTAGCCTCGGCGAATACGTAGGAAGTAGCCAAACAGGGGACCGGCCAATTTTTTGACGTTTGTTGTATTATAAGCAGTGTTGCCATATGTTTTTTTTTTTTTTCAAATGTCGATTCTGGAAGGCTGAGGTTATCTCAGTTATGAGCTTAAAAGGACGATACTGAGAAAAGTCCCAGGAGAAAATTCTTTGCTGGTTTTTTTTTTAGCTGTTACAGTGGAAAATGTTTTAGAGGTAGCAATGTTATTTTGCTTCTACAGAAAAGACCACTTTGCTGAAACTACTTTATTGAAACTGCAAAGATATTTCTTATTCCAAAACCAAACTTTGCTGTTATAGCAAAATTAAAATTTTATGAAAATATTTCTGCTTCTCCGAAATAGAACTTTTCTAAGATAGATAGATACTTTACTGTTGCAGCAAAAAAAAATTCCTGTAATTTTTGTTATTGTTACAGTAATGTTTTTTGCTACCCTAGCCAAATAACTTAACTAAAAATACCGTTCGGACATTTCCGTGATTTCTTCGGGTCCAAAAATAACCGATAAAATATGTTTCGTGTTCATTTTCTTCCATTTTAGTTTAGTAGCTAACGCCGTACGGTGTGGATCGTGGATGCTGTCGAGTCAAGTCGAGTGTCGGTCGCTGGGAATCTTTTTGGAAATGGTGCCAGCGCATCCATCAAAACTAGCAGAAACAACTCTAGCGCCAAACTTTTCATTAATTGACATTATTTCAGATCAGGTAATGAAAGTTTAGGAGTTTAAATAGAGTTTGTTTTTCTCCTGGTTTTGTTATGATGGACGCGCTACTACATGAGGTTATACGAGTCCGAAGGGCCGGAGTCATGCGAACCCGAAGGGCCGGAGTTATACGAGCCCGACAGGCCGGAGTTATTTTAATCATGAACCCGAAAGTCCGAGGTTATACGAGCCCGAAGGGCCGGAGTTATACGAACCCGTTCATTGTCAACTGATTTTAATACTTCGGCCCTTCGGAACGCAATCTTTAAAACAAAAAGACGCTATTTTATATCGACTGTCAAAAAAACCAAGGCCTACTTTGAAATTTTAATGTTTTGACGTTTGTTGTATCATGAGGAGCGTTGCCATATGTTTTTATCAAATCTCGATTTATTGGTTATTTTAAAGCCAATCAAAAGCCGGGAATATTCAAAATTTAAAGCCAATCAAGAGCCGGGAATATTCAAAATTTGAATCCCCAAACCAAGAAAAACAAAGGGCCAGAGTTATATGCGAGCCCGAAGGGCCGGAATTATACGCGAGCTCGAAGGGCTGGAGTTATTTTAATCACGGGGCCCAGTCTATAATTCTATTGGTCAGCGGATAATTTGGAGCCAATCTAAAATCGGGAATAGAATATTCAAAATGTGATTTTTAGTCGATATTCCGAGTCTCAGTTCTCTCCGATGTACCGGAAAAAAGTTGGCTCCCCCATTTTTCTTGATTTTGAATTTTTTTTCCCGAATTTCCAAGAAAAAAAAAACCATCGGAGAGAGGAGCAAAAAAAACCTTGAAAAGCTTATAGAGCCCTGCTTGCTATGACGCATTTTAAAGTCGGGAAAAAATCAAGAAAGGATATTTCGATTTCCAGATAAAAATTTCGGCGATCTGACACGACATTACGTTTTCGCTTATAGATCCGCTATTTCTCAACCGATCGTTTCGATTTATATCTCTTTTGAAAGAGAATGAAATTACCTATAAAATATTTTTTTATTGAGATTCCAGGCCGTTTTCGTCTTTGAGATATCAGCTGTCAAATTTGAAATTCTTTGTAATTTTGTTAAAATTTTCGAAGTCGATTTTCACGAAAACGGTGCCCTGTGGAGGGATACTTCTCATAGGCTTTTTTGTAGTACTCAACGAGATCTATAAGTTTTGTATTTGAAGTTTTTCTCCCGAGGCTTATATCCCCATAGATTTTTTTTTCGAAAAAATTCAAATTTTGAATTTCAAAAAAAAAAAAATATATTGGAAAGAGAAGCAAAAAATACGACGAAAAGTTAATTTGACTCTCCTCGCTACGGCGCATCTTAAGGCCAGAAAAAAATGAAAAAGGAAATTTCGATTTTGACCAGAAAAAAATTGTGGGTAGGTACCCGACATGAGGCCACTTTGTCAGAATCCCTGTCCTGCAATTATTCTGACATTAGAGATCGGCTAGAGGCTGACTCTCACATGCTTCACTGAAATCTAGCATTCAAATGGACCGTGGATCTGAGCGTCCAATAGAAATGCCGGAAACATATCGAATCACTACTAGCGTTCAGCGACCATAGCCTCGAAAATTGCCATCCTTGCTTTTTTTTTATTGTGCAATTGTGCATCTTGTTGCAGTTAATTATTATCGTAATTAATCATAATTATCAATTTGTGCCTTCCTCGTATTTTTTATTTTTTATTTTTCGTCAATATTAACTCTGAAAATATATACTTACATGAAGAAAAGGATCATTTTCTCGAGTATTCATGGTTTTTATTGAATTTGAGATATATTATTGAGGGCATGGGCACCCCAAAACAAATTTTGCCTGCTGCGCAGTGGTTACCTTACCGTAATTCATTATTTTTTAGCCTCCTCACTTGAAATAGTCACGAGCCGTCACTGGTTCGGCAGCATTCTAAATGGTTTCCAGTAACTTTTAAATGCAGGTCGCAGTGTAACCTGTGGTGTAACAATACCCCTAATTCATTCATTTATTCATTAAACTTCTAAATTGAATGAGAAACGAATGATGTGGGAAATTTTTGTGGACGTATTAAAGACGTCCCTAAGATATCCACAAACGATATTCAAGATGTCTTGCTTACGTCTTAAAGACATCTTGAAGTCGTCGTATATTACTAAACCCAACTCTTTCAGACGTCTGCCTAAAAACGTCTTCAGGACTAAGATATTGTAAAGATGTCTTCAACGAGATGTATTAAAATCTCTTTTCAATACATAAACCAATGTGAATTTACGAGATCTCTAAAATAACGTCTTCTAGACGTATTTTTTTGGTCTACAGACGTTATGCAGACCTAAAAAAATGTTGGGTGCTGAATGGGTATAGTAAGTGCTAGTTGCTTTTTCAAACTAGTCCAAACTATAAATAATCATTCTGCACACGAAACTTTCAAGTAGGTACATTTATCGTTTGTATATTCCTTTTTATACAATCGAAAACACATTCCAAAAATTACCATGTCGGCCATATCGCACGTTCATTGAATTAAAAGACCCACAACTTCTGACAAAATAAAGGCCCAGATTAGAGTCAGAGGGTGCTACTATGAAACAGTTTTTAGTGAGACAGAAATCTGGTTGAATTTACCAACTGAAGTCCAGGATTACCCAGCTTCAATTCCCAATCTTGAATAAGACATTTTCATTGGATGCGTATATCTACCATCATAATCAAAATCGATTAGAACATTAACAAAGGTTTTAGATCTAAATCAAAGTTCTTAAGTGATACTTGAGATTTCCTGAGCAAAACACGTCATCTGTATAAAAACAGTTAAAAAGGCAACAATTAACTTTATTTCGACATACAATCGAATATGAGACTATTGATAGGTTTTTGTTTATTGACTGTAGCTCTTGGTAAGTACATTGGAAATCATATATGTATTACATATTTGCAAATTGATTAGTCAGACTGTAAAAAGAAGAAATTTTGAATATCATTTATAATAAGCATATTGTAGGATCATTTTTAAAAATATTTTAGCTAAGAAAATTTCAATTCTGTAGTCCTGCCCGCACTTCAAATTAATCTTTAAGTAAACGGTTATCTACCTTTAGGCATATTAAACTCAAGTAGTAGGTACTTGAATAGCGATAACCCAACAACAAATTGATTATTTTAATTGCATGAAAAAGTCATTAATTTTCCTTAAATAGGCCGTCAAGGTTTTGGGCCTACAGACCAAGAATGGGGCTACGTTACTGTCAGGGAAGGAGCTCACATGTTCTGGTGGCTACATTACACTACAGCTACCACCAAACCTACAGAAAAACCTCTGATTATTTGGTTACAGGGTGGCCCAGGAGGTTCTGGAACAGAGTATGAAACAAAAATATAAAATTCAAGCATTTACAAATTTTTTGGTATCCGCAGATACGGAAACTTCGAAGAACTTGGTCCGTGGGACAGCGACCTGAAACCAAGAAATAATACATGGGTCAATCACGCAAATATTCTGTTTGTAGACAATCCTGTAGGTACTGGATTCAGTTATGTGGAAAATTCTGAATTCGCAACAACCAACGAACAAATTGCTAACGATTTTGTGGTACTTATGCAAGGATTTTATAAGCAGCTGCCTCAATTTGAAGACGTACCGCTGTATATATTTTCGGAATCTTATGGAGGAAAGATGGCAGCAGAAATTGCTCTTCATTTATATCAAGTTAGTATTTTTATGTACCTATATTATAGATCATTGAAAAATACATAACAGCAAACTTTGTCACATTTTTAATATGTATCTTTAAAACTAGTAATGTCTGACAATGTATCAAAATCCTTTTTTTCTTAGGCAACCAAAAATGGTACTCTCAAAAGCAACGTCAGAGGAGTCGGACTGGGCGATTCCTGGATATCGCCTGTAGATTCGTGTCTCACCTGGGCACCATATTTGTATAATTTAGGATTTTTGGATACTCAACAATACCAGCTTTTAGATAAAGAGGCACAAGATCTTAAACAGATGGCTGATACTGGGAAATGGGCAGAGGCTAGTAGTCAATGGGGATATTTAGAAGAGTTGGTCCAACTTTATACGGCTTATGCTGATTTTTACAATGTTTTAGATAACATTCCCGCATATGGTTCTCATGTTAGAAAATCCAATAAAGGTAACATTTTTTTAAATTTCTTACATTTAAGAAAAAATTCTATTAGACATTTAATTACTTAGTTCTTGGCAAACCAGTTCTCACTTATGACGAAGACTATTTGATGAATAAATTAGTGAAACTTGCTCTAAATCTGACTCAAGATTGGGGCCATCAGAATGAGGCAGTTTTTGAGCACTTAGTCGATGATTTTATGAAACCTGTGACTCACATTGTTGAAAGATTACTGAATGAAACCGATATAACTGTTGCTGTGTATAATGGACAGCTAGATTTGATCGTTGATACTCCAGGTACGACAGAGTCAGAGATTTAAAATAGTTTCCTAATACATTTGATTTTAGGTACTGTCAACTGGGTTGATAAATTGAATTTTAAAGGAGCTAAAATTTGGACAACGACTGAAAAAGAGGCATTTTCAGCGGAAGGTTTCTACGAAGGTTTCGGAAAAAAGGCTGGAAATTTGGCTTTTTATTGGGTACTTCGTTCTGGACATATGGTACGTTTTCTTTATTCTGGGAAAAGTTTGATTGTATCATATTTTTATGGTTTTCAGGTTCCTCTCGATAATCCCAACGCAATGTTGTACATTCTACAACAAGTAACTAATAACTTTGAAGTGTAAAAATTATTGGTACCTAATATAACAAATTTGTTTATTTATTTATTTATCTATTTATCTATTTACTTAAAAAAGTACATAATAATAATAAAACATTGCATAGAAATAACTAACAAGAATAATGAATAACATGAATAATAGATAACATTAATTAAGACATGTCACAATTAAAATATTCATCAAAACTATAGAATGCATTCTTAATTAAAAAGTCCCTAATCCTAGTTTTAAACTGCCTTGGTGGTAGGCTTCTTATTGCATTGGGAGGTTTGTTGAAAAATTTAATGGCCAGGTACCTAGAACCGTCCTGATACCTCTTTACTCTACAGTACTCCGACACTAGGTCATTTTAATGTCGAGTATCATATGAATGAACACTACAGTTTGTTACATACTGGTACTCATTTTCCTTTAGGTAAAGTAAGCACTCCAGATGGAAAGCAACCCTGTAACCCAAACCCTGCATTATTCAACAGCCTTTCTTTGCAGACCAAAGAATCTCTTAGATTAGGCTGCATGCCCCCATGCGAGAATAGAATAAGTCATTTTGGAATGAAAACGGCTAAAGTAGGCTGTTCTTAGAGTATTCAGGGATAAAGAATTCGAGAGGCTGCGAAGCATATATTAAGTATTCAGCTAGCCCAGCTGTTACATTATCAATTTGCACATCCCAAACCAGACCCAGATCAAGCTGGACCCTTATCCACTGAACGTTATTGACATCACCCACGTCTCTCAGGGAAAACACCAATCTCTCCGTCTTATTCTGATTTAAAAGTAGCATATTGGATGCAAACCAGGTCTCAACCCCTCTATCCATCACTGCAGACTCCCTGATAGCTTCCTCAAGTGTAGATGTCCTGAGGGATATTGTTGTGTCATCGGCAAAGAGTGTAAACTTAGCATTTGGAGCCATTAAAGGGCAGTCGTTAATATATATTAGGAAAAGAATGGGACCCCAACAGTTATGTCGCTCCTGGCCGATTCCACTCCTCCAACCCTCCCTGCCTGGGTTCTATCAAATAGATATGAACTCAATAAAGTTAGGCTATTATGAGTATGCCTGAAGCTTCCGCAACAGAATGTCATGGAAGATGCAGTTGAAGGCCTTACTCAGGTTGCAAAAAAGAGATGCAGTGTGCTCCATCTCATCAAATGACTGCTGTTCAGTTTCGTCTACGCATCCTTCATCAGCCACAATAGGATTATCGAGGGCAATCTCTTTAGAAATGGGCTATGATTCGGGAGGATTTTAAAGCCAAGTTGGGCCCGCCCACCATAGGCAATAGTTGACGAGTTCCTGGGGACATGGGCAATCAGCGCTGAGCTCTGAGCGCACATGATACCAACACGAAGGAGGTATATGTTCTCCTGAATTTCGGCCACTTTGGTTTGAGATAAAGGCTTTTAGAACATGGGGTGATTTTCTGATCGGAGCCAGAGCGACAGTTGAGTCTGAAAATGGTTTTCTCAACATTGATTTTATCGGAGTAGGTAATTAGAATGTGCTGCATGAGCTTGCTAAGAGGGTGCGCGGCGCACAATTCCAGCCGAGGGAGACGTACTCTCTGGACAGGGGCTACTTTGGACTTGAACCTCCTGAAAGAGCTGGCCAACTGAGTGGAGTTTGGAAGTAAAGCCAGGTAAGGTGAAAAAATATCCTTTTCAGTTTCGGTATCTTTCAATTTCAATTTAAAATCTTTTATCGATTACCATTCTATCAGCAACCTGTGGATTTCCAGTTTTAATTTCGCACATTAATTTGGCGTATATAGGAAACCAGGGCTGGAACTCTGTAACGGGCAGAGATCGTTATCCCTATCGCTATGGCACTTGCTGTCTTCTTCTCTCTTTTCGAAATCAATAGATAGGGAACGTCTATAGAGATAGAAAAAATAACTCTATCCGTTACAGAATTCCAGCCCAGGTCAACTATGCTGAGAGTGGTATTTCTGTCCTTCCTGAAACCAAACTGACAATCTGTAAAGAGTCTACCATGTTCAAAAAAGTCTGTAATTTTTTTAGCAATGCACTTTTCAAAAATGTTTGGCAATGCAGGCAATACAGAAATGGGCCTGTAATTTTCAGGTAGATATTGATTTCCTTTTATGTGTATAGGTGTAATTAATGCATATATGTTTGAGAACTTTAGGAAAAATACTCTCACGAAAGCAACCGTTTATCAGCTTGATTAAAGGAATAAGAATTACATTTATGACAGACTTCAGCAGTCTGGTGCTCAAACCGTACACATTAGTAGTATTTTTACTTTTGAGGCTAAAAATTATATTTGTCTAACTTCATTGAAAGTGACTTCCCGAAAAGAAAATGATTGCTCGTGCAAGGAGAGGCCTCTCAAGGGTACCACGGGATCTACATGGATCTTTGGTATATCCTCTATTAGATGATGGTGTGCCATATGTTGGCATTAAATTCATTGGGAGACATTTCAAATTGTTCATTATGTTTTGAAGACATTGTATATAGATATATAAATGATTATTGACCACATGCACCTAGTTGGATTAGTAGCGGAATTGATAAGATGGTCATTTGAATTTTTCGTAGCCTCTCGAATGTCATTTCTATACAATGTTCCATATTCCTTAAATTCCTGTGAGAATACCGTATGATCATACTGCCTGCTCAGACTGCCAAGTAAGTTAAGATGCTCACGCATAGCCCTCAAATTATCATTAAATCAGCTGATGTTCCTATTCTGGTCCGATCTTACCAAGTAATGTTTTCTCAGGGACACAAACATTCATAAACATAGAACATAGTACACTTTCCATCAGCATTCATCTCACAAAATCCCATGCCTCTGCAGTTATACACTCATGGAACACAAATATCCCTGATATTGTAATTGGTCTACGTAGGTACCTTTCTTCCCAGTTCAAAGCTTCTGAGTGGGGTGGCCACATTAAATTCAATCTGTTGACCAAGATGATCAGAAATGCTCAGATCAACAACAGAACTGTCTGAGAAGTTCACAAAGATATTGTCAAGATAAGCCAGTGATCTTTGTAGCTTCGTTTATTGTTTTTTCAAAGCCAAAGCTTTTTAGCATATCACAGAGAGAACCACTACTGCTTCATTCTTGTCAGTTCCGATATGGACATTAAAATCACCTGCCTCTTGAATTAAATCTTCTTTTCTTTAACTACCTATAGACTAGAGCAGAAACGATCTTCCAAGTTTCTTCCTCGGGATATCCTCAATAACTCCCAATATAGGCTTCTACGGATTTATTCAAACTCTTCCGCATTTCCTGAACACTTCTACAGATTAACGAAATTTGAATGCTCTCGGATTCCTACCAACTTCTCTTACTTCCTTTAAACTTCGTTGGGTGAACGTGAAAGTTTCTCATCGGGTGGTTTTTTTCTCGATCCAGACTGAATTCACCATTGATGGAGTATAAGTAAGTACCTACCTATTACAGAATTAGGAAACTATATCAAGTATTGACTTTTATGATTCAAAACAATCAGAGATTTAGTAGAATCCACCAACCAAGCCAATATCAAACAATGTTACCTAATTCCTTATCTTTAATGGGACATTGTTCAAAAAATTATGCAAATACAATTATTTTCAATGTTGATGATAGTTTAGATAAAAATTTATCTACGCAATCAAAATGCCTGGCCTTGATTTTTTTTCTAGAATTTTAGACCTATTTTAATTTTTTCACGTGGTTGGTCCATCAGGTTCATTTTGAACTTGAGTAGTAAACTTATCTTACTTAAGAATCTTAAGATAAATATTACCCGAGTTATATAAGCCTATGGCACGACACCTAAAAATTGAAAGCAAAGTTTTTTCAGACAACTTGACGTTATGAATATGAAACTGTTAATCGGCTTTTGTTTACTGACTGTAACCCTTGGTAAGTACAATAGGTACCTTAACAATAATAATTATTAGAATTGAAATGAAAATTGATGGTAGGTTTGAAAAAGACTTCAGGATCCTCTGGACCTTATTCTTGAAACAGGAGAGCAACGTTAACAGGAAAACAAGTTTTCAGTCTTTGGTACTCATATTATCATTTGAGAAAGACGGAACACTCGTTCTCCTGGGAACGCTGCTCCTCTGTTTCAGGAATAAGGACCTCTATAAATTGAGTTTTTGAGGTTTGAAGTAAATGACGTAGTTTAGGCAACTGAATCAGAAAAAGTTTCTTCATTTAAATCATCAAACACTACTGGACATGATATTGGTTGTCCAGGGCGGGAGTTTGATGGAGATGATTCCACCCTAAAATCTCTCTATACCTATCTATAAAATTTTCCAAAAATGACACTGAGACAGTTTTTGCTTCACAACTCCTTTAATTTTCATCCGATTTCCACACAATTAGGTTCTAATTAAAGCTAATTGAATTCACTACACACCTATTAATTAAGATTTCAATGTGGTTTCAACAGTTTTGCATCTGAGAAGCTTTAAAATTCAATTTATCGAACATTGTAAATTTCCCAAGGATAACACTGGGACAGTTTTAGCCTTAAAGCTTCGTTAATTTTTATCCGATTTTAGTATAATTAAGCTCTAATTAAAGCCAATTAAATTCTCTACAGCCTCTACAAACCTATTAATTGGGATTTCAATTTGGTTTCAACAGTTTTGCACCTGAGAAGCTTCAAAATTGAAATTATCGAACATTGAAACTTTTCCAAAAATGACACTAAGACAGTTTTGCCTCACAGATCCTTCAATTATCATCCGATTACATTGATTACAACGCAATCAGACCCTTATTAAAGCCAATTAAGTTCTCTATAAACCTATTTATTAAGATTTTTATTGAGTTTCAACGGTTTTCCACCGGAGAAGCTTCAAAATTTAATTTATCAAACATTGAAAATTTTTGAAGATGACACTGGGGCAGCTTTTGCCTCACAGCTCCGTTAATTTTCATCCGATTTTAGTGTAATTAAGCTCTAGTTAAAGCCAGCTAAACTCTTCATAAACCTATTTCTTAAGATTTTAATTTGGTTTCAACAGTTTTGCACCTGAGAAGCTTCAAAATTGAAATTATCGAACATTGAAACTTTTCCAAAAACGACACTAAGACAGTTTTTGCCTCACAGATCCTTCAATTTTCATTCGATTACAACACAATCAGGCCGTTATTAAAGCCAATCAAATTTTGTACAAACCTATCTATTAGGATTTTTATTGAGTTTCAACAGTTTTGCACCTGAGAAGCTTCAAAATTTAATTTATCGAACATTGAAAATTTTTGAAGATGACACTGGGACAGCTTTTGCCTCACAGCTCCGTTAATTTTTATCGGATTACAGATCCGATTTCAGTGTAATTAAGCTCTAATTAAAGCCAATTAAATTCTCTAAAAACCAGTTAATTGAGATTTTAATTTAGTTCCAATTATTTGCTTACTAGTTATTAGTGTTTTGACACCCACTGGGCTTTTCATATGGGTTTTTGCCAACCCTGAATTATTATAAATATTGTCACTGCTCTGGGGTGCGTGACAGAAATCTTGGGTTCGTTTATTCCAAAATCAAAGTCCAATTAACACAGCAATAATTTATTCCACGTTACTACACACTCTGACACTAATTACTTCACTAAATTAACTCAAACAACCTAACTCTTTACAATAATCACTATCTAAAACGTATCACAGTCAATCTTAAACTTGAAAACTACTAACTAATACCGACCTTTATATATCCGTGATCTATTCTTGTAAAATCCAGATTAAATGCCCTTTTTCTTGAATAGCACTGTAAAATCTAGAATCAGCTGTCAAATTCTGTACACCCTGCAGCACCACATTTTGCGACAATATTATCATTATCATCCAAATTAGGTCGTCAAGGATTTGGACCTACAGACCAAGAATGGGGCTACATTACTGTCAGAGAAGGAGCCCACATGTTCTGGTGGCTACATTACACTACAGCCACTACCAAACCTACAGAAAAACCTTTGATCATTTATTTACAGGGTGGACCAGGCAGGGCAGCATCAGAGTAAGTAACAAAAATACGAAATCTGAGCAATTGTTACATTTTTCTGTTTTGCACAGATATGGAAACTTTGAAGAACTCGGTCCGTGGGACAGGAACCAAAACCCAAGAAACCATACGTGGGTCCAGCACGCTAATATCCTGTTTATAGACAATCCTGTTGGTACCGGATTCAGTTATGTGGAAAATTCCACTCAGTTTACAAAAACCAACAAAGAAATCGCTGACGATTTTGTTGTACTTATGCAAGGATTCTATAAACAACTGCCTCAATTTGAAGAAGTACCTTTGTATATATTTTCAGAATCTTATGGGGGAAAGATGGCAGTAGAAATCGCTCTCAATTTATACCAAGTTAGTATGTTTGTAAATTCATAAAGCAATCAGTACCTACGAAAATTTAACTTTTTCAATTAGGCAACCCAAAATGGTACTCTCAAAAGCAACCTTAAAGGAGTGGGACTAGGAGCTCCCTGGATATCCCCTGTAGATTCTTGTCTTAATTGGGCCCCATATTTGTATAATTTAGGATATTTGGACACTCAACAGTATAAACTATTGGATACACAGGCACAAGACCTCAAACAGTTGGTTGATAATGGTAAATGGGCTGAAGCTTCCAAAAAATACACCGACTTGGTTGTATTAATCTATACTTATACATATCAGTCTAATGCTCTTTTTCTACATTCTACATCTATTGTTGGGCCTAATGTAAAACCCGATGATGGTAAGATTTCAAAAATACACTATAACTCTTCTCATTCAATTTTGATTAGGTGTGGATAAGACACCCGAAAAAATTAATTTAATGAACAACTTGGTGAAAAATGCACTGAATCTGAGTCAAGATTGGGACGCTCAAAGCCAAGATGTTATCGATAATTTAAATATTGATGATATGAAGCCTGTGACTGATATTGTTGAAAGATTACTAAATGAAACTGATTTAACTGTTGCTGTGTATAATGGACAGGTGGATTTGCTCGTTCCTACTCCAGGTGAGAATCATACTTTCATGTACCAGAATGCGATAAATTTAAAATAGTTTCTCAGTAAAAAATTGATTTCAGGTACCGTCAACTGGGTCGATAGATTGAATTTCAAAGGATCTGAAAATTGGACAACGGCTAGTAAAGAAGTATTTGAAGTTGATGGTATATATGAAGGTTTTGAAAAAAAGACTGGAAATTTCGCATTTTATTGGCTACTTCGTACTGGACACACGGTAGGTATCCTTTATTCTGACCATCAACCCGTGCATTATTATATATTTTATACGAGAACTTTGATTGTAACGTATTTTTATTGTTTTTAGATTCCTCGTGACAATACCAACGCAATGTTGTACGTGCTACAACAAGTAACTGATAATTTTAAAGTGTAAGAATCATTAGTAATATACTTATTTTATTAGACGGTTTTGTTTAATTTTTCTTCTATTGGGAAATAGCAAGAGTGCTTAGCTAAATATGTAAGTACCTACGTAAGATAAGCAACTAAAACTACCTTTAGACCAAGCCAAGCCAAGGGGAAATTGAGAATCCCAAAATGGCATTTTCATGGAAAATATGTGAAATTAGTTTTAAACTGACATTGTTTAAAAAACATAGATACGAATGGAAAAACACGTCATACCTACACATGTATCACTTGATCCGCGGAGAGTTTCTACAAAGTCTTTATCTCGAAATTCAAATACTTATTACTTAATTTATCATTAATACAACGTTAATACTAAATACTGAACAAAAAGTTACATTTTAACAGTTTTTAAGCCTGCTATCACACTAGTTATAGGATTATTAATCCTTTGGGAAATATTAAGGCTTAATTCAGACTTTAGTGGTAATTTAGTTTACTCAAGATTAAAAATAAACAAATAAAAGCACAATATTTTCAGCCAATTGACTTAATTACACTTGGGCATTCAATATGAAACTGTTGATTGGTTTTTGTTTATTCGCTGTAGCATTCGGTAAGAGCTTGATAATAATTATTACTTATTAGTCTTCAGAAATCCGGCGTATTTTCGGGATTTGAACAATATGCTGAATTATTTATTTTATCCAAACAGGTCGCAAAGGTTTTGGGCCTACAGACCAAGAATGGGGCTACGTTGATGTAAGAGAAGGAGCGCACATGTTCTGGTGGTTACATTACACTGCATCTACCACCAAACCTACAGATAAACCTTTGATTATTTGGTTACAGGGTGGACCAGGAAGGTCTGCAACACAGTATGTAACAAAAATATAAAACTTGAGCATTTTCAAATGTTTTGGTATCCGCAGATATGGAAACTTCGAAGAAATTGGTCCGTGGAATTCCAACCAAATCCCAAGATTCTCTTCATGGGTGAATGGCGCAAATATCCTATTTGTAGACAATCCTGTAGGTGTTGGATTTAGCTATGTGGAAAATTCCCAATTTGCGAAAAGCGACCAACAAATTGCTACCGATTTTGTAGTGCTTATGAAAGCATTTTATAAACAACTACCTCAATTTGAAGGTGTACCTTTGCATATATTCTCAGAATCTTATGGGGGAAAAATGGCAGTAGAAATCGCTCTTCAACTTTATCAAGTTAGTACCTATGCTTGTGTTACTTGGAAAATATCAATTCAAATCAAAATAGAACTTTCCATAAATATCATCAAATTATTTCTGATTCTAATAATTCTTCTTTCGCTTTAGAGTGACAATATTTTAAACAAAAACTAAACATTTATGACTTAACCATAGGACTTTTTTCTATATTAGGCAAACAAAAATGGTACCATCAACTGTAACCTTAAGGGAGTCGGACTAGGTGCTGCCTGGATATCGCCTGTAGATTCTTGTCTTACTTGGGCGCCATATTTGTATAATTTAGGAATTTTGGACACTCAACAATACAATCTATTAGATAAACAAGCACAAGACCTTAAACAGTTGGCTAATACCGGTAAATGGGCTGAAGCTGCCGATAAATACATAGAGCTACTTACATGGGTCCAAACTAAAACGAATACGAGTACTGCTACGTTTTTAAATGTTTTAGCTATTAATGGGCCTAATATAACATACAATGCTGGTAAGATTTTCATAAAAATTCAAAAATCTTTGGCTAAATCAACGATTTTGAATTAGGTGTGGATCAGGCAAATCAACGTTTAATGAATGAATTAGTGAAACCTGCTTTGAATCTGACTAGGAATTGGACCTCTCCAAATAGGGATGCTTTCAATAATGTAAAAGGCGATTTTATGAAGCCTGTACCTGATCTTATTGAACAATTGCTGAATGATACTGATGTTAGTGTTGCTGTGTATAATGGACAACTGGATTTGTTCGTTCCTACTCCAGGTAAGGTAGTTCTTCAAATTAGACTTCAACAGATAAGTATTAAATCATCAGGTATAAATCATAAGAAATATTATTTAAGGTACTATGAACTGGGTCGATAAATTAAACTTCAAAGGATCTAAAGATTGGACAACAGCCAGTAGAGAGGCATTTGCAGTCCAAGGTTTTTATCAGGGATACGAAAAAAAGGCTGGAAATTTCACCTTTTATTGGCTACTTCGCGCTGGACATGAGGTTCGTATTCTTTAATCTGAGCACAGACCAACTCATCAAACATACCTACGTATTATTTAAGAAGTTGTTTGTAACATATTTTTATGGTTTTTAGGTTCCTCGTGACAATCCCTTTGCAATGTTGCATGTTTTACAAAAAGTTACTGGTGCCTTTAAAGTGTAATAATTAGTAATTTTGTTGTTGAGATGTTTTAATAAAAAGCTCTTTGAGAAGACTTTGTTATGTTTTGTTGTTGCAAAAGATTATCTCCATAAGATAACCAGCTAAAATGTTCACTGGTTATTAAACTGCTACCCACTGTCCACAATCGAAATTTTGCTTAGAAACTTCCTTTATTAGTTGATAAATACTTCCAGTTCTGCTCCGAATTTCTTACATGTCCGGAGTAAATCCCAAACTTCCAAGAATTTTCCAAACTTCTCTGCGCTCCCTCAACAATTCCACAGAGTTGCGAAATTTCAACTATCCTGGATTTCCTCAAACTTTATTCCTACGAACTTCACTTCCTTATGTGGGTGCCTCTTTGGATTACTACATATACATTTTTTATTGCTCTTCAAGGCACAGTAGGCAGCTCTAAAGATTTTCAGTTCAAGAAAGTCCTAACAGTCATTGTTAGGATTTACCACTTACAAGTTTATTCTGCCTTTCAACTAGAGAAAAATCAACTTTTAAAGGCTCCAATCACTCTAAGCAACCATTTTTATACAGCTTTTTAAAAAAAAAAATATATGGGAAATCTAATATTTTATTGGATAACTAGATTTCGTTTTAGACAAAGTGTGTCTTGTGACAACCCAAAAGGAATGTTTTTCATGTCACATTCACATATATTTCAACAAAAAAGTCAAGTAAAAAGATTTAAATTTAATATCTATTGCCTTATCTTATATAACATGCTAAGACACAAAATCGTGTTATTAATACCTAATTTAACCTTTTAGCTCTCTCAGCATTTCTTACGTCTTTTTCAATTTCAAACCTTCGTACATCAGCTCTTTGTAGAAAGTCTTGTTTGTCAAGATAGCTAAAATATTTGCAGATAAGACAATATTTTCAAAATGCATTTTAGGTGTACTTACCCATCTTTTCCTTTATTATGTATTTCCAACTCTTCTATGATATTTTCATCTTTCTTAAACTTTTCCCAATCGAGTTTTGTTTTTTCTAAAGTACTGATTTTTTGCTTTTTTCCTAATTGATTCAGAACGTTCCCCAAACCATTGAGATTTGCTGCTTTTTTCTTTACAGGAGCTTTGGATAAGAGGCGAGCTTCAGCTGAATTTGGGTCAACTTCTTTTTCAACTTTCACTTCCTCCCCGGCAAACTCGAATATTTGGGTAATTTTAACTTTTTCAGCTTGTTTCTCAGGCTCAGTTTCTTTTTTGTTATTTCTGCTCGTGCTTTGAATGGGTGTTTTTGCAATTTGACTGGAAGATGGTGATGTTGCTTTAGTGTTTTTAGATGTAAAACCAGTGTCTTTCATGAAATCAGCCCACAAATCGTCCGCTTTTTGCTTAGGATCTCCTGTACTTGGAGTCGCTTCTGGTGGTGTATCTGGAACTAAAACTTACTCAACTCAGATATGTCTATCTATAATATATTAATTGAGATTAAAAATTGATATTTTGTCCAAAAAAATCCTAGAAATAACAGAAAAACTAAATTTCTAACTCTCATTCTTATTTCTAGTCATCAGATCAGTTCCACCTACCATCATTTTTTTCTTCTGCAACCTTCGTCTTTTTCATTTTCAGGTGTCAGCACCTTTTTAGTCCTTTTGCCTCCCTTTTTATTTGATTCATCTTCTGAGTCTTCTGGGTCACCGTCTGAGTCCACCTCTGACACTGCGTCTTCAATTTTACTATTGGGGACATAATCTTCATCACTAGAGTCACTATCAAGAAATTCTTCTTCAGTGTTCATCCTGGTAATAGTTCAGATAAGGTCTTATTTCCTAAAAACTGATGATCTTTGAATTAATTTTGGTATTATTCAGTTGATTTTTTGAAAAAATTCAAGAAATTAAGAATTTAGAATAAAGAAATAAGGAAAAATCAAGCGCCTGGAATAGATAAAATTATAAAAATTCAAGAATTTGAATTGAAAGAGAAACATTTTCTTGCTGATATTTCCTTATTATTAGATACTCATTTAATAACTTTCAATTTTTATCTATTCCAGGCGCTAGGCTCTTCTAAATAATTCTGAGGTTTTTAAATTGTTCTGAAACCTTTCAAAATGCTGTTGGAGAGTGTTTTGGAACGTTTCTAAATCGCTTATTGAAGTTCTAAAGTGTTCTAACTTGGCTTAAAGCTTGAGCTTTCTAGACGTTTTTCAGTTATTTCTACATTGTTCTGGCAAATTCCTAATTATTTTAGAACCTATTGAAGCTCAAAACTGTTCTAAAAGGTTTCCAGGTCTAAATTGAATCCTAATTGTTCTAAAATGACTCTGAAGTTTCTTAATTGTTCCAAAATGCTCCTGAAAATTTTGATTTGGATGCTTATTGAAGGTATAATGTCCTACAGCAACCTAAATTCGCTCTAGAAAGCCTTCTGAAAGGCGTTTTGTAACCTGAATCGTAAGATTCTGCTGCTTTTCAAGCAGGTTTATAGAGATTCTAGAGTGTTTGAGTGCTTTGGAGTGTCCTGAAATGGGTTTCCAACTTCTGAATTGTTATTCCAACATGCTTTTGGAAAATGTAAATCAGTTTTTGGCTGTTTTGGAGCATTCTAAAATGGTTTTGAAATTCCCAGCATGTTCTGAAGCAGTACAGAATGCTTTTGAACTTTCCAAGATGCTTATTAACGTTTTAAAGTGTTCTATAGTTTAAGTGTTTTCCAGTAAGTTCTAAATTATGGACTGCGCGCCTTCTGGACGTCTTTTTTGGTCTTCAGATGTAAAGCAGACCTTAAAAAGACGTCTTCAAGACTTTGTGTGCTGTCTGGGGATCCACATTTGTGGTGCATAAAATTATTTTACTGACTTTTTTTTGAAAAGAAAATTATAAGACATCATTTTTAACCCGAGTTGTTAGGTACTTCAAGAAAAATACTTGAAATTGTTGCTGTACTTCAAGTTCTAATAAGTACGTACTTGAAGTATTTTATTTGAATTGAAGTAGGTACAGTAGATAAATGGTACTTATATTATTGGTACCTACTTGAACTATTTTTAACAATGTATGTACTTGGCATTTCATCAAGTATAACGACTTAAAGTACATTGAGCAGTAGGTACTTCAAGCACATAGAAGTACTCGAAATACTCCAAGTACTTTAAAAAGTATTGTAAGTACTTCGAAAGTGTACTCGAAGTACTTCATATTTTTAAATATTTAAAGTAACACAGACATTAGAGGCTATGCTTGTTGGTTAATTTTTGACCAAACTTCAAAGAAAAATAATAATTAAAAAAAAAAAAAATTATGTTTTATATTTATGGGAAAGAGCCATTATAATGTATTTGAAGTACAAGTACTCGAAATACTTCAATCGTACTTTGTACTTCAATTACTTCTACAAAACTTTGAGTACTTTGTACTTGTACTCCAAGTACTCAATGTAGGATGTAGGTACTTGTGATGTGACAGCTCTGTTTTTAAGAAAGGACCTTTAACAAATATTAGAATTTGAAAAATCAGAAAAATTACTTGGAATTTACCGCGAATTCTTTATTTTCAGTCAGTCACTCAATTCCTTTCACTACTTGTATTCACAATTCACGTTTTTTTACAGCAGGAGAGGGTACAAAACAAGTTTCAATTTTTGGTATATTTTTGTGTACCTACTCGCCATAAGAGTAATGACAAAGTTGACAAATAGAATTCCATTGGCGGAGCGGGAAAGAGCAATCTACAAACTATTTGCCATTCTAGGGCAGATGTGGAAACTGGAGCAGCACTTCTTGTCCCGAATGCAATTTGACCGGACTTTTGTTTTGCAGGTTGCACCAGTGCACGGTTTAAATTGACCTGAATATAATAATAATAATAATAATAATATATTACGAAATTTTACAGATCACTTACAGTAAATTTATGTTCAATATTTTTTTACATACTTTATACTTAGAAAGTTTGAACTGCATCTAGATGACTTAACATCTGTATATGCAGGTTACATAGCTTATAGATATCATAGCTTAGGTAATATTCAAAATAAAGCTGTGACAAAACTATGTGGCAACGGTAAATTGCTACAATTTTTAACTACTAACTTACTTTAATGCAGTAGGTTTACAATTTTACAATGTACTTAAATCTAGAGAAATATCAGGAATTTTTTTAGATTTGCGATTATAAATTTTAAACAGTCTTTTTTAAACTTAAATTTATTGCTCAATAATTTAATACTCTTTGGAACCATATTAGAGAATTTAGGAGCCAAGTAGCTCACGGATCTCTTTATAAAACTGGTACTGCAGCCAGGAATAACAAGATGTCTATTTGTCCTGTTTCTCGTATTATGTGGGTGATTTACAATGGAAACAATGTCAGGGTTTTCATAGACAAACAGGCACACCGCAAGTATGTAAAGGGATCGAACATTGGGTATTTCCTCGGAGTATAAAAGAGATGTGGAATACAGTTTAGATTTGTTTTTCATAACTTTAAGGATATAGTTTTGAACAATGTTCAATTGTCTAAGTGAATTATCATACAAGCCACCCCAAACAAGCAATCCATATCTAAGCAATGACTCAACTGTCGCTTTATAGACAGTTATCAATATTTTTTTGGGCAAAATATTTCTCAAAATATAAAACTTATATATAAGTCTACGGATATTATTGCTTAGACGTTCAACATGTTTATCCCATTTAAGGTGGTTATCAATCAAGACACCCAAGTATTTAACACACTCCACCTCCCCAATGACTTTGTTACCCAACTGAAGGGTGGTAAACGGCGGGCGATTGACAGAAGTGAGGGAAAACGCCATGTAATTGGTTTTTGTAATGTTCAGAGTCAGCTTAAAGGTTTCCAACCAGTTTGCAATATTAAGGAGCCCATCTTCTGCTATTTCTTTCACGCTTTGCCAGGTGGACCCTTTGAAGAGAATTGCCGTATCATCGGCATAAGAAATTACACTACCCCTATTTAAATTAATTGAACTTAGGGAGTTTATATAAACTATGAATAGTAACGGTCCAAGTACCGTACCCTGTGGTATGCCAATCTGCACATTCAAAGTGTCACTGAAAACATTATTAATTTTTACCATCTGTTTCCTTTCATCAAGATAACTCGCGAATAAGTCCAACACGATTCCCCGCACTCCATAGGTATTTAAAACATCCAATAGAGCTACGTGGGGTACGGTGTCAAATGCCTTTGCCAGGTCTAGAAACACAGTCATACAGCATTCATCATTATCAAGACAGTTGCTTATATTCTTTGTTAGTTCATAGATTGCATCGGTTGTACTCTTTCTATTACAAAAACCAAATTGATTCTCAGTTAATATTTGATTAGATGTAAGAAATCCATTAAGCCTTGATTTGAGACATTTCTCAAATATTTTTGAAAAATTATTAATCACGCTGATAGGTCGATAGTTCGTTATATCCTTGGGATTACCCGATTTAAGAATTGGTGTGATTATTGCCAATTTGAAATAGGAAGGAACAATACCAGTCGCAAAAGAGAGGTTTATAATGTGTGCTAAGGGCTTAAGAAGATGTAAATGATATTTTTTAATTATTTTCGAATCGATGCGATCAGGACCTGGAGCACAGTTATTTTTCAAAGAGCTTATATGTTTTATTATTTCATTGTCATCTACAGGTGTTAGAAACATTGATGTTGCACAATTGTATTGAAGTTTGAATGGATTCGGTGGGTTATTAATCTTGTTAAACATTTCAGTGCCAACACCATTAAAGTATTGATTACAAAAATTTGCCATTTCCTCGTTACTTAAGAAAGACTCAGTATTATTTTTCTCAATATGTATATCGTGATTGACTTTGGATGCAACTTGATCAGTTGCCTCTGAGATAATTTTATAAATTTTTCTAGAATCATTAATATTATTTTGTATTTTATTTCTGTAATAGTCATGTTTTGTTTTTTTTATTAAAGCATTTAAACTATTTCTATACTTTTTGTATATTGAATTATCATTTGCATTATAATTTTTCAAAAGATTTCTTTTCAAAGTATCTCTAGTTTTTATGGACTTTATAAGGCCATTTGTAACCCACGGCTTATTTTTGTTTATGCTTCCAATATTATACACCCTCCGTTCAAGAGAATTTCTAAAAATATCCTTCATTATTTTTGCGAATTTATTTGTAGCCATTTCCACGTCCATGGTCTCAACCACATCCCGCCAATCAGTATTTTTTATCAAATTTCCAAAGGTATTTATATTAACTCTCTCGAAGGTCTTTGCATTTATACTATTTTTAGGGTGGCTTTTATTTTTGTTGTTATTATTTTCAGTGTTGAAGTTGATCAAAACAGGAAAATGATCAGTAATAGCCAGATCCAATATAAATGCATTTTCATTACACTGATTTTTAATTCTGTTTCTGACAAAGATATGGTCTATACATGTCATAGAAGTTGGGGTCACGCGAGTATAGCCATTTATCATGGATTCAAATCCATATGAGTTCAGAAGCGATATATACAAGTTAGAATTATTGTTGTCATTTCTATTCAAAATGTCTATATTGATATCACCTACTAATAGTTCAATTTGAGTAAATGTATTTCTTTGTAAGTATTCTTCCAAGTCAACTAAAAAGTTTTGAAGTTTACTGGATGGTGGTCTATATACACATATAATACCGAAAGATATATTATTTAATGAAAGACATAATTTAGAAAGCGAAACTTGTGACGTTGGCAATTTAGTTTCCTCAATATTTACAATAAGCGTATTCCTCATAAAGATAACAACACCATCGTTCTGATTAAAATTACCCTTATTATAATAAATGGCATAACCAGGAATACAAAAGGAATTTTCATCTAAAATTTTCCAACTCTCACTCAAAACAATAACATCATACAAACAAGAATCATATGCCTGAAGGGTCACTAAGAGATTGTCAAAGTTTTTTTGAATACTTCTTATATTTAAATGTAGAATGTTCAATAGTTTAGAAGAATTATTTTTAAGATTTGATACCTTGTTAAGATCTATCCTGTTCTGTATCGGTTTCTCTAGCACATCAAGGTCATTCAATATAATAATCTCATTTGAGACACTATCCATAAATTCCAGAGTAATCAATCTTACTTCGTATCACTTTGATGTGGTGTTGATAACTTGAACAGGTAATATCAGTTGCTTCGTGATTGGTTGCATACTCATGTCCATATTTGGTGTTAGCTCTCTCGCAATTCACACATTTCTTTCCGATTTTTTCGCATTCGTGGAATTCATGCCTATCACCACAAAAACCGCATCTTAGATCATTAGGACAGTTATTGCTTTTGTGAAAATATTCCTGGCACTTGAAACAACGTTGCACTTCAATATTTTCGAATACAGAATACCGCTCCCACTGCAAAAATATTTTTTTGTGTGCCATAAGTCTTTGGAACAAAACAGCGCTACAGTTTCCATAAATAGTGTGTGTTCGGTTCCTTTTGTTTAGCTTCATGAATGTTATTGAAAGCGTATCTGATTCATTAATGATGGAGTTCTGATCACGTAGACATTTTTCAATCTCCTCCAGGTTAAGGTTAAAGTCTCCTTTGTATCCCACAATCTTGAATTGGGGTTTTCGCATTTTAGACATCTGAACTTGATATCCATTTAATTTAGCCTCAGCTTCATGCTTAAGTTTCTCAATATCTTGTTTAGAGTGACACTTAATTATTACGCCACCATTTGCCATATCTTTAGTATTTTTAATCCCTACCTTCAAATCAGCAGGTTTAACATGTTGATGTAGATCTTGCTTAGTGATTCTGGAATTTTGTACATTATTTGGAATAATCATCAAACTTGGTATGTTATTTTGCATAGTCACTGAATCTTGTAACATATTCTTTTGAACCGCATTACTATATGATATTTGTGGTGCATTCTGTAAACTCTCGCCTTCCAAATCAGAAATTTTCTTTTTTAGTAGGTTAATAATTTCATCTTTACTGGTGATTATATTGTTTTTATCTTCAATGGTGTTTTTCAATAAAATGCTCGTCTCGAACTGAAGGCATTTCAAGCAAAAAAATTTCATTGTTCTGCTACTCTTTAGCTCTAGAACTTTAATTTCTGAAGATGTTAGCTTGGCACATTTTGCACAATTTTGGGATGGGCAACCATCACACTGGAAAATTTTTAGATCTTTTTTACGACAAACGTCGCATTCCATTTTTGTGGATTAATTAAATCGCTCTCATCGGAGGCGGCAACAGCGCATCCACTCTGTCAGTAAAACATGAAAACAAATCAAGTTTCTGTAATGATTTTCATAAAATTTCGCACTAAATTTTATCACCAGATGAAAAAACGATTGTAATGGCACTGATTAACACATTTTGCACTTTATATTTTGGGTTTTTCCTATTTTTCACTATTTATTTGTCAATAAACAACCGCAAACCACACAACGTTGCCGTACGTGGAGTTACACTGTATTATATTGCTCTAGGTTTTCGAACACGCAGCCCTAGAGTATTCATTGTGCGCATTAGGATGTGACATATCAATCGAAATGAAATATCGGTTCCGTTCCGGTTTCGGTTCACAGCGTCATGTTCCGTTACGGTTTCGGTTATAGGAGAAATATTTCGATCTGGTTCGGACCAATAATTTCGGTTTTACCGGTTCATGCCGGTATAGTTTTTTACAAATCTAACAGAAAAATTTATAGTGTGTTTAATTTTAGTGGCATGCAGACGTATTAATTAAAATTGATGAAAAATTTTCTTGCGACTAGGATTTGAACCCAGGATCCTCGCATTTCCAGTGCAACGCTCTACCTACCTGCCACTAAAATTAAACACACTGCGAATGATATAACAGACGATAAAGCTTCTAAAAAAATTAGAAAAATTTATGTTTCTGTAGTTTGGGATTATTTTTTATTGGATTTCTTCTAAGGATTTCTTGGATTTCCCTGCCTATCTGGCCTATCTGCCTGCACAACTCTAATTATAATAATGATAATTAAATTAATGATATTAAAATAAATGTATGTGTTTTCGATCAATTAATGACACTAAAGTAAGTACCAGCGATGACGTAACAGTGTGTCGTTTCTCGCCATGACGTAGGGTGTTTGCACTACAGGTTATGATTGCTTGCATACTTGAGTATTAGGCTTAGAGCAGGTAAAGGTAAAGAGGAGTAGTAACATGGAATTGGAAAATGAAGCCGTTTTTTTCCAGGTATTTTGGCACCAAAAAAATGGCGGTATAGGAAATTCAATGCTTTACCTGTATTTTGGTGCCAAACACCTGGCAAAAACTTGGCTTCACTTTAGTTTCATAAGCAGATTGGCGCGTTCCTACTCCTTATGTCCTTTACCTGCTCTAAGGTATTAGGCAATTCAAACCACGTGACAATCGAGATGGCGTGGCGACCACACATGAGGCAAAAAACACAAAAAAATATCTAGTTTCTACCCGATTCAATAGCTCAGGTACCTAGTCAACAATTTTTTTATTAAATAATCAAAATCAAAGTTGCAAACAAACCTCTGAGCAAAATAATTTAAAATACGCATAAAAACATAATCAAAACAAACTTGCTTGGCCTCCACGCCATATTGAATTTTCCATTTTGACAGATCAATGTCAAAAAAGTGGATGCGAGAAGAGGGCTTTGGTTTTAGTAGGTACCATCGTCACCAAAAGTATCTGGGACACAACTAATGCATAATAATTTCCTGGACTAATTCTACTGTCATTCATTTCAATGCATTTAATGCATAGTTTGACAAATATTTGACATTAAAATTCATATAATAGGACAAGAGCTAATGTGATGATGTCCCAGTTACTTTTGGTGACGATGGTACATTATAATTAACATCCTAAAACAAACCTTTTTTAGATCTCGTTTGCATCTTCCTCTTTGCCTATTATATGCTAATTCAATATTAAATAATATTTTTCCTCATAAATGTATATTATTAACTACGACCGCTGGCGCAAACCGCTAACGACACCGTTGATGACGTTGATAACGGTACAACGTCATATTATGAACTTTATTCCAAAAGTCAAGGCCGATGAGCAATCCTGTAGTAGTGTGTAATGTGTAATATCCTCGGTGTAACCTAGCCAAGTTCAGAAATGCGCGCTTTCCAACGCTCTGTTTTTGAGTGTCAAATTAATAAATTTATTACGATACGACCAAATAGCAAACAGCCAAATTTATGAAATCTTGAAACCGAAAAACACCGGTAAGAACCGATTAATTTATATCGGTTCCGGTTTTGCCGGCCATACAACATTTCTATGAAATATGAGCTGGTCGGGGATTCTAAAATCACGATTCGACATACGATTCGACAACGAGACGATTTTTCCGACGATTCTAGGTTAGAAATCTCATTGGAATTATACCTTTCGACACGACAAGGCCGGTATCGTTGTCGAGTCGTGTGTCGAATCGTGATTTTAGAATCTCGGCCCTGTTTTCCAGAGCCGCTTTCCAGTATGGGAGTGTGACGCCCGGAGCTACTCGGGGCGTTGAGCTCCCGAGCTGTACGTACGCGTCAACCTATCAGCTGTCACATCCGTGGGAGGCTATTTATCTATTTATTTCTTGTTATATCTCAAGATTGAACATTTTAAAAATATAGTTTTGATTCTCTTTCATTTTTGATAAATAAAAAAACAATTTGCACAAAAAAACAGATAATTATTTTTAAAATTTGACATATTTGACACTAAGACAGGCGTCTCAGAGCTGTTTTCTCGCGGTGGAACTGGTTCGACCCGGTTCAATTAGGTTCGAACCTCTACATTCTGGCGTTGAACCAGTGACGTCACATTGAACCTGGTTCAAAAAATTTCGAACCGGACTCATGGCTTGTTCTCCGTTGACAAAAGACTGTGGTTCAAACCCTCCATTTTCTCGCGTTCACAAGTGATGACGTCATCTACAAATTGGTTTAAACCGTAGTTCGAACCATTCGCCCCGCGAGAAAACGCCTTAGAACGGTACAAATCTAGTGCGTGGCGCCCCCGAGGTGCACTAGAGCGCGCCAATGTGCATACTGGAAAGCGGCTCAGTATGGGAGCTACTCGAAGCGTTGAGCTCCCGAGCTGTACGTACGCGTCAACCTGTCAGCTGTCACATCCGTGGGCGGCTATTCGCTATTCATTTCCAAAATAGTTTTGAATTTCTTTCATTTTTGATAATTAAAAAAACAAACCGCATAAACAAACAGATAATTAATTTAAAATTTTGACATCTTAGACACTGAAGTCAAATTCTAAACTACGACCGTTGGCGCAAATAGCTGACGACGTATTTATGACGTCTTCTGGGGTGCCTCAACATAATGCAAATCTCCATAAAGCACCCCAGATGCGTCATCAAGCTACCCATTAGTTGTATTTATTTCACACCTAGGAGGAGCTCCGGAACAGCTCCGGGGCTTCACGCGCTTATTCCTTTCGAAAAGTGTTTGCTGCACCACGCATCTGTTTCCTGCAAATTGGGGGCGACTAAACACCGGAGCGAGTAGCTCGAGTGCTTCAAACTTTTGAAAGGAATACAGCTATTACCAGTCAGCCTATTAAAAAAACGAAGCCGATAAGCAATACGGCCATTAGTAGTGTGTATTATTATCCTTGGGCAAAAATTAAGGACTTTAAGCCAAAAGAGGATAGTTGATCATGCTGATAATGTCACGAATCGGGCACTTTATAGTCGCTACTTTAGAATCCTGATGAAGGTTTGGGAATTCTGAATTGAATGGACAAACTCGACTTATTGAAATAGTGAAAACTGTCCATTCTAACAATTAGTACTCTTGGAACAACTATCTTCCTTAAAGGTCTGAGTTTAGAATGGACACTTACTATTATTTTACAAGTTAGTCAAGTCAATTCTAAACATTCGTGGCTTCCTGGTGAGAGCCGCTTACGGTGACGAATTTTAAGGTGCTCCAAACAACTGTTATTTCCAATTATTTCACTGGAACGGCTGGGATCACGTCACGACAAGTAGAATTCTACTTTCATGACGTCAGTTGCCTAGCAACCATCATATTCGCATGTACTGTACGCGATAAATGGGTCGCGGGTGACGTCATGAAAGTGGAATTCTACTCGTCGTGATCTGGCCTTGGAATGCACCCTTAGTTATCATCGTAAGGGCAGCGAGAAGAAAAACCATTGGAAAAAACTAACAGTTCAGTTGCGCGATACTCTAAAGTACTGGAACGCCTATAAATAGCCCAAGGCGCACTAGAGCAGCTCAGGAGTGCTTAAAGGGCGTCACTGGAAAACGACTCTGATAACGGTACATGCTCCAAATAATCTGTCATTTTCTTACCAATTTGGCCATCACGAACACTGTCAACTGTCATTCTTGATACTTCCCACAATCTACACTACACACTTGTAAAGTGTTTTCATAAATAATTTAAATATTTAAAAAAAACCCATTAAAAAAATGTAATTTATAAATATATTATTCCTAGAAATGCCATGTAAGTAACTTAGCCAGTATGCAATTAAACCTCTTTATCTGACAAATAGTTATTTAATTTATATTTATCATTTCGGACAACTTTTATCTGTGATTCATTTCCTCCCCAGGAAAGATAATCGCAAAACAACGATAATATGGAAAAAATAACGTAATAGAAAACCGGACAGCCCCCAAAAAGGTTCAGATTAGGCATGGACTCCTTGGGCAAGGTGCTGTCTTTGCAACAGCCCGATGCCCTCAACACTTTTTCCAAGATGTGGTATCATGTATTTCTTTGGGCCTTGTTTTCATCGATATTTGTGCATACAGTAAGTCAAGATTACTTTAAGAAATTATAGATAAGAATAACAACAATAATAATGAATTGAGCCACTTTTTTTTTTGCTGTTGATTTAAATTATTGAGGTTGATAAGAACACTGACAATGATATTTTTTCTTATAAATATCCTTCACCTACTTCAGTACGTATTTACTTTATGGATACAAATATATTGACTTGCAAAAGTTTTTCTTAGAATTCAGACCAACAAATCAAAATAATAGTTGTTTCAAAGTTTCTTTAAACCTATACTCAAGAGCTCAACTTACTATTGTTTATTTTTAGGTTGCAGCCCTAATAGCATTTCTGACCCTCAGAAAACATAAATTTGGGAAATATTTTCCAATAGCCATCCTATTTATGGGGGTACTTACTCCAGCGCTGACTGGTATTGTGAGTAGTGCAGCTATAGCGTTTGTATACAGGGCTTCAAGTTATCCAATGAATCCCTTGTATGCATTATTTTGGGGCTGTGGTCAGACTTTTATAATGGGTTGTATGGGCTTTACTAGGATATTGGCAACCTTATAACTTTGTGGCCCAAAAGAATACTATGTGATGATATTTCAGATAATAATGGAGAATAACTGATTTGTGTTAGGCACTATTAGCCATAAATGGTGGCTAGTTGATATTTGTTAAGCGTTAAGAAGTGCCTATTATATAGGTTATTGGAAGGAAAAAAACAATATTGGCAATAGCTTGAAATCAGCACTTACCAATTTTTGCTTCATTTTTTTTGCCAAAAATTACTAATGGTTGTAGACTGTGCTTTAGATAATTATTTGGGCTATAGGTTACTTTGTTTTTATAAAATGTGATGGTGCTAAAGCAGTCTTAGCAAATCTAGAATGTAGGAGTTTTTTAATTTGTTATTTTGTAAAATATTTTATGTAATTTATGTATAAAATACACATGTAGTATAGCCAAATACTGTAAATATGCACTTGTACAAAAAACTAGCTAATTTTTAAAATACATATTTGGTATTGTATTAAATTAATTACGCCTAAGTCAATAGTGATGAACTCTTTGTGTACGAATAAATGAGTTTCTTTTATATAAGAAAGAATTTTTTTTTGTTTCCAGATAACATCATAAAAATTATCAGGCAATCTACTTCTTTCAAACAACCTTGGTTTAAAATGACTTTTATCAAGAAACATTAAAACTGGGTTTATTTAAAATGAAACTCAAAATTTGATGATAACAATTTGAGATTTACAAAGACATTTGATGTGAACAATTAATATAGAAAAACACGAGTCTAAAATCAAAGCATGCCATCAGAATCGTCCTCCCTCTTTCTCTTCAGTGTATGCTCCATCTGCATGCCCCCTGGAGATTGTACCATTTGCACATTTGGTGTTATTTGAATTTTCGGTTTTACCACATTTGTCATTGGAGCTCCGCTTATTTTCATAGTTGGTTTTGGTATTGTCATGTTTTGCCTTGCCACCGCTGGAGATTGTTTTCTGATGAAGCTCACATTCGATTTTGGAGTCATTTTTATACCAGGACCACCTACAAAAGAAATTTTCAAATAGGAGGCCTCATTTTACATTTAAAAAAAAATTACCGGAAATATAACCAGTCTTAGGTATTACTTTCTTCTGAGCAGCTTTTAAAGTATAATTACAAGATGAAAGACAATAACGTTCAGGAGGCAGTCTCAAGCCGCAATGAGGCTTAACAGTAGGCAACATGGAATAATTTTTAACAGCTGCACATTCCATCACAACTTCTCTGGGCGGTGGAGTGGTAAACGTAGATTCAGCAGTTAAATTGATAGCCAAGCGGATGTCATCAGCATCCAATAACTTCTTATTGGGGTTGTTGCTGGCATACATTTTGGCTTCTTGCAATATGGATGTGGCATATTTGTAAACGAACTCTGTTAATTGGACGATGGTTTTGGGTTCGTACTCTGTTATGCCCATTTCTTTCATGATGGCCAAGACAACTTGGCCGTCTTTGGGGATGTGTTTCAGTTGGGATTGTAGTTTTTCAGGTTTTTCTTTTTCAGCCATAGTTTTACTGAAACAGAGTTCACAGGTGAAAATGCATGAGTTTTTAATGAGAAACTTTGGACTTCAGGAAGGTAATAGAAGTACAAGGTTTTTCATTTATTTGAAACAAATAATTGTGATTTATTTTGTTTTGAACATTTTTTTAATATTACAATAAATTCTATTTTCGCTTGCGCTTCCCCAAAAGAAATACATACATTTGTGGTCACAGATTCAACTTTATACTAATTTCTTTTCTAATTTCAAAAACTCAGATAAAACTTGTAGGAAGTAAAAGTAAATAAACAAGAAAACAAAATAATTTTTGTCTGGGGACTCGGCTACGTTCGAGAATCGGTGTAAAAATATCATGGAACATGGAACAGCTTTCGGTGTTCGCAAGGGTGATGTCACCCTAGCCAAGGATAATACACACTACTACTACAGGAGCTGGATTCGGCTTGCATACTCCGAGTGACTCCGTTCGCACTCCAGCCGTTCGGGTATTGCCTTTTAACGAATCATACATCGGCTGGAGTGCGAACGGAGTCACTCGGAGTGCACGGAGTGTGCAAGCCGAACCCAGCTATTATAGCGTATCCTCATAAGGCCTGTGTGAAACAAATCTGAAAACCACACCACGCTAAATCACCAGTTGTGACGTAGCCAGCATGTCGTTTCTCGTCTTGACGTACGCTGTTTGCACTACAGGTTAGGATTCCGCGGGCTTTTGGTTTATGCACACTTGGTTTGTGCAAACAGCTGACGACTTAGTTATGACGTCGGAAATAGTGACACACACTAATGAAGCGGCGATTACCAAAAACGAAGCAGATAAGCAATCCTTAGTATTGTGTATTATCCTTGATTGTCACAGGGACCCGGACCGGAACGATATTAACCGGAACGGAACCGTTTTTTTTTTTACGGACCGAAACCCATAGTTACTTTCCAGTCAGTATGCATATTGGCGCGCTCTAGAGCACCTCGGGAGCTCCACGCACTAGATTTTGTACCGTTCTAGTAAAATGGCGTGAGACGCCTGTCTTCCTGATAAATAGAGGCGTTTTCTCACGGGGCGAATGGTTCGAAATACGGTTTAAACCAATTTGTAGATGACGTCATCACTTATGAACGCGAGATAATGGAAGGTTTGAACCGCATTCTTATGTCAACGGAGAACAGCAGTGACTCCGAAGAGCTCTAGAGCGACACGTTCGGTGTAACTCGATGTATAAAAAAAAAATACAGTAATTAAAAAACCGGCCCCTAATGTCGTGTCCTACTCGTGACGTCATTAGCATGATCAACTATCCTCTTTTAGATCCTCGATTTTTGAGAGTAGCCAACGTGACACGTGACGCGAAGCCAAAGAAAAGTCAATAGAAAAGTGAGGTTAGAGAAAACTTGTTTTGTTAGTTTCTGGTAAAATAAAAAATTAAAAAAAAAAAAGCAAAATAGCCTAAAAAAAGAATTTACTCAGCTAAAATTTTCTTTGTTTTGAAGCAACAACTATGACTGATAAAGCGGGCGATTGGTGTTTGATCGAGAGCGATCCGGGAGTATTTACGGAACTAATTCGGGAATTCGGTAGGTATTTTCCATAAAACAATAAAATTTGCTCCAACTTTTCCTATTTTCAGGTTGCAAGGGGATACAAGTCGAAGAACTGTGGAGTTTGGATGACCAACAATTTGAAAAGCTAAAGTAAGGAAATTCTCATAAAATGAAGCATATAAGCTAGATAAGAGCCGCTTTCACAACTCACTGTTAACTAAAATTCAAAATCTGGTTCACCTGCAAGATTAAACTTAAGTTTAATACTGGGTAGTTAATACAATAGAGCTTAAAAGGCCACTTTCACAACCCACCTTTAACTGAAATTCAAACTTTGTTTTAACTGGAAGATTAAACTCGAGTTTAATACTGGGTAGTACCATTGTAAAAGATTGGGAATTAATTCTAAAACTAATAGGGAAGAGCAGAAGAAAATCTCCTGAAATTGTGATTATTCCAATCGAGTTTCAAATGCTCCTGTTTCAAATTATCTTCTCTATAAGTCCTTGGATAATAAATTTCCCTTTCCTAATCACACTCAGGCCCAGTTTATTCACCCTCTGATAAACTGTCAGGTAATGCAATCTGACAGATGAAAACGCAATCAATAATCCTATTGGTCAGCCAGTTATTTGTTCACCAATAGGATTATGGATTGCTTTTATCTTGTAGACAGTTACCAGTAAGTGTATCTGAAGATGATTAAAATGAACCTTATTAATGTTTCACCAGAGGGGGTAACAACTGGACCAAAATTTGTACATGTATTGTGCATTACATGAGTAATTCCGGTAATTCCAATGTAATGCCAGTAACTCGGCTAGTAATAGACCTATCTCGCAGGATTAGAAAAAGAGAGCTTAATTATAATAAATACAAGTTAGAAAATAATGAAGGATGACATGCGCACGCAACTCGTAGGCTGCAGTGTAGTCAGATTGTATTGTTGCAGAACAAATGTAGACAATACAAATCGAACATTATAACATTAAAGAAGTAATATAGTGTCAAGTGTTTTACAACGCCTTAAATCAGACAACAGAAGAGCTTGAAAGTGGATGAACATCGTTTGCACTTTTATTTTGATAAATGTTTCATCCGGCAACATCGCTCAATGAAATTGCAAAGGAATATGTCAAGTATAATCTAACATAACTTTAAACGATACTGCGGTGAGTTCAAGTAATATGTAAAGTATTAGTTTGCTCTTTGTCGAATTACACATTACAAAGAAAGAAGGGACGATTAATTCTGAAATAGCTCCTCAATAAGAATATGAGGCAAGGCTGTCACAAACTTGCTTCTCATTGGACGCTCACCTGCAGCCTACAAGCAACGCGCGCAGTTCAGGTAATAGGAGATCGGTCTATTACATTACAATGCCATGTAATTTTATGTAATGCCATTATAATTAGGTATACTTTGTATACCTAGGCTATATGAAATAGTTTCACAGTTTTACATAAACATACCAGAAAAACAAACTATTATACATTGTTGAAAATTTTCTGACAGTTCTAACAGTCACATGACAATAAATAACAAAATTGAACTGCAATTTTGTTATTTATTGTCATGTGACACAAATCACCCAATCATGTAGAAATGATACTGAAAACAGCCCTAGGGTTGTTTTCACTCTATGACAATGCCTTGGACATTGCTGTCAAAAAAATTTCTATCCAAATAACCCTCGAACATTGATAAATACTCAAAAAATTTACAACAACTTTCTCAAGCTTGTTGCTTATAGAAAACAGACCTTCTTCGGATTGTATTTTTCTAAGGTTCTGGTTATTCATCTGCAGATAAACTTGCTAGTAACTATCTGCAAGATAAATTCACCGTTCTATAATTCTATTGGTCAGCCGATAACTGGCCGAACAATAGGATTGCAGACTACGTTTTTTTTCCGTCAGATTACCTACCTGACAGTTTATCAGAAGGTCAATAAACCGGCCCTAAATCTGAATAAAATGCTAAATTTTTCTCGTAATCTATTTTACAAAAACCCCAGCAAAAACCGTTTCAACTTGTTAAATTCTATTTTGGTAGGTTTTTACAATGGTTTATTTACTCCTCGATTGATCCTGTCTCAAGAGTTGAAATGGTTCTGATCCAATGATTTTATTGGTCCATGAAAAATGTAAGCCTTGACCTGTGCCTTGACTACAGATTGTACGTCATTGTCATGAGGCTATATGAAATTTCTAGATCATAGCTTTGTTGAGGTTCGAAAAAAGGACAGTTCTAAACAATCGCACAGTCTATCAATGCTAAGCTATCAATCAACAAAATGACAAAGGCTCGGCTATCACAAATTTCAATAATAAACTGTGCGATTGTTTTGAACCGTTCTACAACCGTCCGTGATTTGATTTGATTTTTCGAACCTGAACTAACCTTATAATTTTCAATTGTTTCTAGTTTAAAAACAGTCGAATTTAGATAGCACATTGAGTAGAATCCAAAAATATAGATACACAAACTTTCCCAAAATTATTTTAAATATTGAGGCATAAGTAATATGAATATGATCTTCCAGTGGATGTTTGGAAAATTTGAGGGTTGATAAAATAATACATGTTCGTTTAATACCTACCTCATTAGATACATACAATTATTGTATGTAGGTACATAAAAACCTTGAAAATCAACCGCTAGATCAACCATAATTCCATTGAATGCAAGCGTAATTCCGCCATATTCTTAGGTAATGCATTGTAATGTCAGCGTAATTCCTGGTAATACCAAGTAATGCCACCGTAATGCCTGTAATTCCAGTAATGCGTCGTAATGCGTTGTGCTATACAATTTGTACATGTATTGCCACCAGTTGTTACCCCCTCAGTTTCACCAAGTTATTCAGTATTTATGACTTTTAATAGTTTCAATATAAGCAGTGAAGTTTCGTTGATTGTGCACCATTATAGGTTATTGAAATATTGAAAACACATTTTTTTAAGTGCTAAAATTGGATGAGTAAACTGTAATGAGACACCCTGTATGTAGGTCTCTCCTTACAGAAATCACAAACCAGTTAGGGTTGGAAAAAATCCTGATTTTTCAAAATTTCTATTGGGTTTTTGCAGGTTATTGTGATAGTTTTTGTAGGATTTTTGTGTTTACATAGCTAGACAAGTATATTTGTTTCAACAGCTTTGCACCTGAGAAGCTTCAAAATTGAATTTATTGAACATTGAAAATTTTCCAAAAACTACCCTGAGACAGTTTTTGCCTCACAGCTCCTTTAAATTTCATCCGATTTCAACGCAATTAGGCTCTTATTGAAGCCAACTAAATTCTCTACAAACCTGTCCATGAAGATTTTGATTAAGTTTGAACAGTTTTGCAGCTGAGAAGCTTCAAAATTGAATTTATTGAACATTGAAAATTTTCCAAAAATTACACTGAGACAGTTTTTGCCTCACAGCTCCTTTAATTTTTATCCGATTTCAACGCAATTAGGCTCTTATTAAAGCCAATTAAATTCTCTACTAGCCTGTCCATTAAGATTTTAATTTAGTTTCTCAATAGTTTGTTGTCAGAAGATTGGTTGTTGGACCAATCAAAAACGCTCTGACTGGTTTGTAATATCTATGAGCAGCTTTATAAACTAACGAGTTACAATTTCTTTCAGACCTGTCCACGGTTTAATTTTCCTATTCAAATGGACAAAAGACACTTCAGATCTAAGCGGCTCCATCGTCCAAGACAGTCGCCTGGACAAAATCTTTTTTGCCAAGCAAGTCATTGAAAATGCCTGCGCAACTCAGGCAATTTTAAGTGTTTTACTAAACTGTCGCCATTCTGACGTGAAACTGGGACCCACCTTAACAGAACTAAAAGATTTCTGTCAAGGTTTTGATGCTAATATGAAAGGATTGACCATAAGTAATTCTCAAGTGATCAGTACTGTACATAATTCGTTTGCCAGACAGCAAATATTTGAATTTGATCCTACCGGGGCCAAAAAGGAAGAGGACGCTTTTCATTTTATCAGCTATGTGCCCATAGATGGAAGATTATATGAATTAGATGGATTGAAATCTGGACCTATTGATTTAGGAGCTATACCGGCTGATAAGGAATGGACTGACGTTGTTAAGCCCATTATTGAAAAAAGAATACAGAGGTATCTAATAAATCACTATTTTTGTTAGTTGCTTAAATATATTTTTCAGGTACAGTGAAGGTGAAATTCATTTCAACCTAATGGCGTTAGTGAGCGACAGAAAAATGATCTATCAGAGGAATATTGAAGAAATCCAGAAGAAAATAGATGCAGGAGCAGCAGACGATTCATTACAGGATGAAATAACCAATCTGAAACTACTCATTGAAGAAGAGGATAACAAGACCCGTCAATACAAAGTAGAAAATATCAGACGAAAACATAATTATTTACCTTTAATTGTCGAAATTTTGAAATTGTTAGCTAAAGAAGGTAAACTGACGCCTTTGTATGAAGAGGCAAAGGAACGGGCTTTGAAAAAACAAAAAGTCAAAGCATAATTTATATTTCTTTTTTTGAATACATTTTTGTCATCAAATAATCCACATTTCTATTGAAACATCTCTAAATTATTTTTTTAATTTGTGTCAAGCCATTATAGCAATTGTGCTGTACTGGAGAAAACAATACACCAAAAAATGTGCTCACATTATTCGTTTTCAATATTAAATCAGTGGTACTTCACGCTTTAACATTTCCTTTATTTGATCCAACCCCTCTCCATTGCATTCCTCAAAATAGGGCAATTCTTTTGCTCTGCCAAACCAATTGGTCAACTTTGGAAATCGTTCTGGATCCAAAGGCAAAACTGTTTCAACTGTACTTAGGAAAGCCAATATGCTAAGGTCAGCAATAGTGATGTCATCCCCAGCCATCCATTGATAATCCTTGAGAAATATTTCTAAAATGCCTAAAGCTTCTAGAAAACCGTCACGAGCTTCTTCTGAGATGTCTTCTTCTATACCCATAATGATAGGCGTCTGGAATAGGAATTTATTTAGTTAATTTTGAAATTGAATCGGTTAGTTTGAGTTAGGGGAGAAACAATAAGTTCCTACTGTTTTACTTACAAATGCATCTCGTAATCTCTGATGCAGTAAATTATCAAAATGCAACCTTTGGTTTATTACAGCAGCTTTCTTGACGTTATCTTTAGGATACAAAGAATCGTCACTGCCAGCATATTGACCGACGAAATAAATCATTATGGCGTGACTATCCCAAATGGTAAAATCTTCATCAGCGTCCACTAGGATCGGAGCAGTATGTTGTGGATTCAGCTCTAACATTTCGTCTGTTCTCAGTTGCTCTCGATCGACAGTCTCCAGCTCTATTTCTAGCCCAATGGCTTTGGCAGTCATGTATACTGCCCTGCAAGGTGGGCTGGCGGCCATGTAGTAGATTTTTGGAGCCATAATGTTATTTGACTTTGATAGGATAGGAACAAATCCAATTTGAACCTGAAACAGATCAAATTTGATTAAGATATAGAAAAATCTACCTTGATAATCAAGGAGGATATCGATCAAAACTTGTATTAAAATTATACCATACATAAAGACAGTACATAAGGTTATCTGAATCCTAAGAGGCAGCCTAAATTCACAAGTCAACAAATAGTACCCATTTTTTTAAATCCTAACGACTAAAAACTAAATTGAACTTACCTCAACCAAAGCTTTGCCACTTCTGTTGTATTTTATACCAGAAAATAATTATTTTCCCATTAGCCATCGATTCAATCCCCATGGAAATGTATGTATTGCCTTTGTACAAGGTTGATTTATTTAACTTTTATTCCTATTGGTCATCGGCTAAAAATAAAACATTTTGGAAAGAAAGTTGCGTTGAAATCGATAATAAAAAAAGCCGTGCATTCTGGAAACAACTATAGCATTTGTTCTTTGAATGTAAAATTTATAGGTGGAAGATCCTGAAATGATATGATTTTGAAATTTTGTTTAACAATATGGTCTGTATACTTACCAACATGTTAATGTTCACAATATTTCCCTATTAAGTTTGGCCACTTTTGATATCAATAATTAATTGAAGCTTTGATATTATATGTATTTATTTCCCTACTGAAATTGGGAATTTTTGTTTTTGTAACAAAGATTTACCTAGGTTTTGAGGAGTTCCACAAAAAAAAAACACATCTTTTTTTTTTTGTATAAAACTGGATATAATTTATGAATCAACTATGTGTACAATTTTTAAACAATACACATAAATCTTACAGTCCGGCTTATAAACAAAATATACAAATTAAATAACATTTTACAATAATTAATTATTTCTTGTGCCTTTTTTTTATCATTGTACAGTGATTTTTAATTAAAAAAAAAGTAAGAAAATGAGCCACGTCACAATTTCTATTTACAGAGTCGCTTTCTAAAAAATTAAAAGGTAAAAAAATAAAATAAATCTATATGCATATACAAATTAAATTAAAAATCCTTGTTAAAATCATTTATTTTATTTTTTAACTAAATAAAGCTTTTAAAATATATTAGACTTACACAACTAATTTGCGATTTTAACAAGGAAAATTTCACAATATAATAATAATTAAACAATAAAAAAAGGAAAAACCCTTAACAACGTCAACAACAACAAATCTTTTTTCAATAAAAAAATAAATAAATAAAACACTGAGTAAATAGAAATAGGTGTTTATAAGTCGTTTTAAAATAATTATGAATGTTAGCTAGATTGAACAAAAACCCGAGCTGATAAAGATTATGGAAATTTTAACGCTTATAGTTTTGTATCAATCAATTGTAAATCTAGCCAACACTTTCCATGACACAAAATTGTGATTCAAACCCAACAAATGGCTCGAGTTGACAGTTTTTTTACCAGTTTATGTTGGGTGAATCAAAAAGTATCATTAAGCTTCTCAAAACTATTGAAATATTGCTTTACGCACCTCCTCAAGCCATTTGTTCTGTACAATAATCAAGAATGGTTCTGTTCAGTGTGTCTGCATAAGTGTAAGCACATTGAACAGGCCAAAATATTATTTCTAAAAAACTGTCAACCCTAGTTTATCATTTTTAAATGAAATATAATATATAAATTAGTACTATTTTTTTTCAATTATTATTCACAAATTACCACAACTTACAATATGTACAAAAATATGGTTACAGTGTCTTACCGATCCTTAAATATAATTGACTTTGTACAAATTTTTAATAACTTAATTTAATTTTACCTACCGCGCTAAAAGACATTTTTAACGAATGTTGTGTGGCATCAGGGTTCGGAACCAACATCATTAAAATTAACCTCATTCAATAATAATATCACACGAAAAATACATTCAACACTACTCTAGGGTCTAGTAATTTTATATAATTTGTTGATCTACATTTACTCGATTTATTTATTTATTTATTGCAACCTTAATTTTAATGTTAAGTTATGTACTTAGAAAATTTAGATAAATCATGTCAAAAATTTTAAAAAATACGAGTTTAGGGAATTTGTTTAATAATTAGGTGGAAGCCTTATTGCCTATAGTTTTTTTTTTAGGATATTTGCTACTTGGTCTCATCTCTTGGAACATAAATGTAACACAATTGAAAAATTATTAAATCAAAGTAAAGTATCGTCATCTGAAATAGGCAGTGACTTGTTGTCAAACGAACAAAGAGATATCTAGATTATTTAGATTTGGATCAAATAAAAGTTGTCAGTCCTACTATTCTGATAATTTTTAACAAATAACAGGCGGTTTTGAAAACAGAAGAAGATTCTGCTGTTGTAAGGAACTGCCTATTATTCCTAATTTACCTGGGTACAGAGTTGCCATTCCTAAGCCTGGATTAGAAAGAAGGAAGGGGAGGAATAACAACCTCGTCAAAAAACCAGGGTTCATCTGGCCTGGATGATAGCACCCTGTAAGGGTTCCTGCCTGGGATTACAAGTGAAAAGTTCAACAGTTCTGAGAACAGATGAGGACACAACGTTCGACCGAATGGTCAAAGAGGCGGATGAACCAACAGGCTTGATAAATTGAATTTTAAAAAAAATTATAATCTTTAGCTCAGTGGATTTTGAAACATGTTCAACTCTCAGCATGTGTCCATACAGATGAATTTAATTTTTGGAATCAAAAATAATGTCAAATTATATCCAGCTGCAAAAGTCAGAATATTAATGAAATCTGTGACAAAATGTTAAGTGTAAACCTTACAACTTTTAGAACTGATTTATCAGACTTGGATAACCGTACAGTTCAACTTTAATACCAGAATAGAGAATATTCAAGTTATTTCAGATAACCCAAGTATTCTGGACTCGAAAGTTACAGGGAGAACGTTGGAAGAATATTACAAAGTAATTTTGCAAAGCTCTGGAGTCACAATTTGAAAAAATCCAAGCGTCTTTCTGCACGAATAATTTTAAAAAAAAATATCAGAAGTAGTCATTTATCTGCCTTCCAATGACACATAGAGTATCAAAAACATTAATAGGAAATTGATTGGTTGTATTAATTAGAATACACCGCATTCTATCTTCTCTTGTATAATTTTTGTTCTAATTCTAAATGAAAACTATGCATTTAAATTAGAAAAAAATTACCTTCAAAGTCTAGTTTCTCAGTAATCATTTGCTTTAGTGTATGTAACTTCATTAATCTAATTTCTGCTTTATTTCATTCAGCACAATTATTGTTAATTTGGGTGCAAAATTCAGCTTATCTAATCAATTTGTTACTTTTTGACTCATAAAGTGGACAATTTTTGAACTAAAAATCAGGCTTACAACCGTCTTTGTAACATTCTGCACATATCAGAAAAAAAACATACCAGCCTGTGTACCTTCAGAGAAAAAATATCATAAAATGATCAACAACCATACTATAGGATAATAAATAAATAATTCAAATTAAAAAAATAACAATTCTTATTTACCTTGTCCTACCACAAATAATCTCACGAACCCATCCCGAACCCTGCACGAACAAGAGAAAAGTGATGTTTCAAGAGCATCGCTCCATATAATATTATATTTTAGTCAGGTACCTCGCCTGATGCATAGGCAAAAATTGCCACAATTGCCTCTTCATAATATTACTATAATTAAATTAATTTAAGCTATATTACATAAGATCCCTTACACGTTTATCACCTAACCTCACAGTCTTTATTCATAGGTAAAGGAGGAGGAGCTTGTTGAAGAGCATTGGGGAAGTTCTCTAAAGGGTCTGGTTCGGCTGGTTGCGGAGGTGGAGGTTGTCCTGGTTGAGAGGATTTATCTTCTTGCGACGGTTTTGTGAAGTAACCGCCGCCACCTTCTCCACGCGATATTTTTAATTTAATCGGCGTTAATTTTGGAGGTTCTTCCTCCTCAATTTTCACACTCACAGGCTCACTTGAGCTCTTAGTCCTATCATTGATTTCACTAATATTACTAGTCCGTACTTCACTTGCACTTTTAGGTTTTCCAAAACGTATTATAAGTTTGGTAGATGTCGTTTCGTCTGATATTATTCGGACTTCTGCTGATTTTTTACTTTTCTTTTTGTGTTTGTCTTTTTTCTTTTTAACTTTCAAATCAGCCATTATTTGCTTTCTAAACTTCATGCTGTCTCTTTTTAAGTCTTCGACGGAAGGCTTTGAAATAGCACTACTTAAACGCTTCTTTGGAGGCCGTAAGTTCTTTTCCTCCACAATTTTTTCTTCTGCAACTACACTATTAGTAGCCCCAATTTTGATTTTTAATTTAGGGGCTGTTTGTTTGGGTGGTTTTCCACGGCTTTTATGTTTATTTGTATCTACATTATTGACCACAGAGCATCGCCTTCTTTGACTCAAATCGTCCATACATAAATCTAGTTGTTTGAGTTCTCTAGCCAAGCCTCGAGATTTTTTCAAGTGTTTGTTTTCTATAAAATCATCAGTCCTATAGTCTCTGTAATCATCTTTAGTTGGTATACTTGTCATTGAAGCCACAGCTTTTGGGATGGTTATTATTGTACGATTCACTGTTGGTGTTATAGTAGGAGTAGCGATAAAACTAGAATTGCTTGAAGGATCATCCATATTCATATCTTGAGTCCAATATTGCCTTAATAATTCTTTTTTCCTCATGCGTCTTAAACTCGAAGTGCCTCCAGAAGGAGTGATGTTACTTATAACAGTATTACTTGAAGAAATACTTGAAATATTTGTTTCTATTATAGGAGGTGGCAAGGGGGCTACAGTAGAAGTATAATTAGCTATTGGTCCCTTGATCTTAACTTTGAGCTGATTACGTGAATCTGATAATGACACTTTAATATTGCTACTGTTATTGCTCGCCATTGCTGATGGGATTTGGAGTTCTTCAATTTTTTTAGACGCCAACGCTGTATGCAGTTCTTTTTCAAAATCTTCATCTAAATCCTCGTTGACCCTGGCCCCTGCTGTTCCAGAAGCGAATGCGTTTAGTAAATTATGTTCATTATAGCTTGGCTGATCAAAAGTACTAGAGTAAGTTCTCATATCAACTGGACCAGGTAACACTGGAGTAACATCAGGAAATGCAGCACTATTATTTGGAATAGTTGGTTTACTTTCTTCAATGGGACTTGGTGGTTTCAAATCTCGTAGATCAGCATTAAATCGATTTTTAGGACTTGAAAATTTCGGCGAACGTGGACTTGAAAATGAATCGTATTTTTTCTCGTGAATATCAATCGATCTCCTTCTTTCTCTCATTGATTTCAGGTCTGCCATATTATCATTGCTTAAATCGTCGTCAAAGTCCAATTCATAAGCAGTTCCTCTAAGTTTATTAATAGTGTTTGTCCCCATCATATAGTCGTAATCATTATGATGCACAGCGCCTCTTGCACGGCCTTTGCCCCTTCCACGTCCACGAGAGGTGGCTTGAGTTTTGGAAACGCCGGATTTATTAGAACCACGTTTACCTTCACCTCTACCCCGACCTGGACCAGGTTTCTGGGGTATTTCTTGGCGGGGGCTTTTGCCTGGACTTTTCGCTGGAGATTTGTTCATCATTTGAGAGGTTACTCGGGCAGATGTTCTGGTAGGTTTACTTGGAGATTTTTTACCTAAGAGAAAACAAACTGGGTTAATACATATTATGTTAGAATAGATGATTGATTTTTAATATTTTTGGCATGTTTCTACAATCTGTGAATAAATATTTGAATACAAATACCCCAAAATGCCTTCTAAGCTTTCCTAGTAGATAAATATAGCCCAACTCTCCGAAAAATGTTTAGTTTTACCAGTCCAATATTGAATTAGAAATACAGGGTGTCCCAGCCGAGTGTGGCCCATTTCAAATGCTTATAACTTTTAAACCAGGCTACCTGGGTATCTATTCTCGAAACCGGGGAACAGCGTTGAGAGCCTGAGAACGATTGCTCTTTCTTTGTCAGTCTTATGGAAATATAAATATGGGCGATTAAGACAGAACCTTCGTTCTCATAAGAACGCTGCTCCCCTGTTTCGAGAATAAGGGACCTGCAGTTCGCGCCATTCGACTTCTCTTGGCCTAAAATTCTTTACTTACTTGCAAATTTTTCTGATACTTATACAGGGCCAGTAAAAAAATGCTGTTTTCCAACATCGAAATTCTCCAATATTTTTAATGGTACACATTGGTATATCATAACTTCAGAAAAATAAGTCATGTTCAAGGTATCCATGTACCAATGAACATCATCCTTGAAACTTAAAAGTTTTAACCATGAAAAATTAATATCAAAATCCTGGTATTTTTGCAAACGGATTTTTCATTAGTATACTTACAAAGCTTAGAAATTATGTTTGTCTAACAAAAAGAGGTAGTGCATAAAACTATAAAACTTGCTGTATAATATACAACAACATATTATGTTGGCCATTTTGCTCCAAGCATTGGAGTCGGATCTGTAAATGGTTGAAGAAATTGTGTAACATTTCCTAGGAAATCGCTTAAATGACTCAATATATTCCAGGCTATTTGTCAAAGGATTATAGCACCTCTTCTTGACATAACCCCAGAGAAAAAAGTCTAGAACAGTCAAATCAGGAGAGCAAGGTTCCCATTCTATAGGAACAACTTTTATTCCTATCTATCTTTTCCTAAATGTCATTCTAGTGATTCTCTTGATATTAAAGAATAATGGGATGGGACACCATCCTGCTGAAAATAGATCTCATCCAAAATACCCTCTAATATGTAGTTGCATGCGTTTGCAAAAATACCAGGATTTCGATTTCAATTTTTTACGGCTAGAACTTTAAGTTTCCAGGAAGATGTTTATTGGTACATGGATACTTTGAACATGACTTTTTTTTTTGACGTTGTGATATACAGGGTGTTTCATTGAAATTAGTGGAGAATTTCGATGTTGAAAAACAGTATTTTTTTTACTGGCCATGCTTAAGTATCAGAAAAATTTACAGCTAACCAAAAAACACTTTAGGCCAAGAGAAATTAAATGGCATAAACCACAGATAGAAGAAACCACACCTGGTTTAAAAGTTATAAGCAATGCAAATGGGTCACTCTCGGCTGGGAGGACACCCTGTATGTAAATGAAATGTCAGTGAATTTTTTCAAAACAGTCTGTTAACAAATCTATTACTTGAAATCATAACATTATTGATATGTCTTTAAATTGTTAAATTAACACCAGAGAAAAATGGGAATAAACCTAATTAATGTTTAGACTAAATAAATAATTGAAAATTCTTACCTGCTAAATTTTTAACAGACATACTAGGTGACGGCAAAGTGCTATTGGTTGGTGTAGCTTCATTGCTCAATACTGGAGACGGCAACACGTTTTCTACAACTTGCTGACAGGGCGCTAAAGAAACGGGAGCGCCTATAGCTGAAACAACTGGTTCATGAATATTCATAGTTGGTTCGGGAATATTCATAGTTGGTTCTGGAATATTCATAGCCGGTTTTGACATCTTCACAGCTGCTTCAGGCATCTTAACAGCAGGTTCCATTGCAGGTTCAGGCATCTTCATAACAGGTTCGGGCATCTTCATAGCAGGTTCTGGCATTTCCATAGCAGGCTCAGACACCTTCATGACCGGTTCAGGTATCTTCATGACTGGTTCAGGCACTTTCACAGGTGGTTCTTGTACCATTGGAGTGGGCGTAGGAATATTAACCATTGCCGCCGTGAGAGCCATATTATGTTGCGATGACGTGAAAGCGGCCGAATACGGAATCGAATCCTCAACAGATTTGGACATAGAAAGAGTAGGGAAAGGGGCTCCGAACGGAGGAGGAAACACGCCTGAAGAACCAGTAGGAGTAAACACACCTGAAGAAGGAGTAAAGGAAACCTGGGTATTGATATTAGGAGGTGGAAATAAACTTACTGGTACAAAGGATGGATCGGGGAACTGAGGGCCGAAATTATCCAGAGGGGTTGGATTGTATGGAGGAGGCATATAGGATGTATGATTTCCAACAATATTAACTGCAGGAGGCATTTTGCTTATAATATCCTCTTCATCTCTTTTCGAACTTGTACTAGAGCTAGAACTTGAACTAGATGATGATCTCCGACTAGGCATGACAGCACTATCAGCCCATTTGGCTTGAGGATGTATATCTGGATAAGGAGAAGGGCATGGCATACCATCTAAGGACATCGGAGTTTGTGAGATTCTTGGATCCATGATTGCTGCTGGGGGCATAAAATGAGCATCATTGATAAAATTATTGTCTGCTTGTTGCATGTTTGGATAGTTTTGGTGACTAGGAGGTACCCAACGTTCATCTCCGTCCATAGGTGCTGCATGAATTAACTCTTGAGGCTGTTGAATATATAGTTTATTGCTATTAGGGAGTGAATTATCTTGATTTTCATTATTAGTTGATATTCTAGGAAAATCTTTGACAATGTGATTATTTGAGAAATGTTGGGAAAATATTTCTGTCGCTTTTGTTGTTTCAGGCACAACTTGCTCCATGTTAGTCTCTCCTTTATCACTTTCTAGACTACTTGTAGTTGCATCGTCACTGGATTTCTTGATAGTCATTCCCATGCGTAATTTCTCTACTAAATTTAATGTTTCTCTAGCACTGTCTTCTTTAGTATCTTCTTTAATTGGAGGATTATTGAAAGCAGAAAATTGAATATTATTATCTTTCAACATAATTTCGTCTTTCAATCCAAAATTGTCATCGAAATTTACTAAATCCAAAATATCTGGTTCTTTAGTTTGAGATGGTGGTGAAAATAGCAATTTAGGTTGTAAATCTTCTAAGGATTGTGTGGCGTTTGTTGTTTCACGATCATATTCGTTCATATTATAAACTAAATTAGTTTCATTATTTAATTCGTGTAATTTTTGAGACTGCAGATGATCATCGACAATTTTATCAGCAGTTGATATTTCTTCACTTATTTTTATACTCTTATTTTGAGTAATATTCTCTTTAGTATCGCTGTTGGGTTCTTCTATACTCCTAATTTTTGCTGGTGATTTTTTATTGGCTGTTACTGTTTCAAATTTCTTCTCAATTTGTTCTTTTAGCTCTTTATTTGGCGATTTAATTATCAACGAGTCAGTTTTAGAAGGTTCATTATTTTCAGATCCTTCTCTAGAATGATTTTTAGTATTTTTATTAATTTTATCTATAGCCTTTAGCGGTTGTTCTTTTTCCAAATTATGTTCATTGAATTTCCTATTGCTTGAAAATAATCGGTCCAAAGTGGATTTTGATGTTTTAATTCCATCTTTTTCTTTATCAGCTTTTCTTTCCCGAATTTCACGTTCTAAATCAATTTTCCTTGGTTCTGGAGTAATTTGTTTCGGTTCCAAAGTCAAAGTATTTTCTTTTAAGTTCTTGTCCTTTTTATTGACCGAAGAGAATACATTGGGCTCGTGGGCCTCTTTTTTGTGTTTGTCAATGGTATGTGTAGTGATACTGGAGTCTTTTCTTTTGGCAGGTTCGTCTTCCATACTGACACGTTTGTCATCAAACAAATTTCTTGGCCTGACATTAGCATCTCCGACCCGATCACCGGAGGATTGTGAGTTGCGTGATGGTCGCCCTCTTCCTCTGCCTCTTCGTGTGGGTGGTTCCTCTCTCTTAGGAGGCGTTTGTGATAACTTTTTGTCGGCGCTCGGTTTGCGGCCCCGTTTGGCGTTATTGGTAATGTCCGCTTTGGTCGGCGACGAGGAAGATTTTCTTCTGGAATTAACAGGGGAAGATTTTCTTCGGGCATTAACAGGGGAGGATTTTCTAGGTGACTTCTTTGTTGTTGGCGCTGGGGACGGTTTTCTAGCCGCAACCGGGGAGGGCTTTCTAGCAGGTGACTGTGCCCTTGGCGTTGACGGTGCACTGGAATCGCTCGAGTCTGAGGCTGAAGAGGAGGAGGACGCCGCTGGACGGGCTCCCTTGTCAAGAAAGGGCCAGTCCTGCTTGGCGTTACTACTCCGCTTAGCCGCTTCTCCAGAGGATACTTGGCTCTCCGATTGCGGTTTGGGTTTTTCTTCGCGCTCGCTTTCAGAACTAGACGAACTAGAATCTGATGAGCTACTCGAGGAAGAGGATGAACTACTTGAAGAATGCGCTGCTGATGATTTTCGTTTTGTTTCTTGAATTTTAGCCGGTTGTTTAATTGTTGTTTCAGTTTTCGACTTTGTATTAGATTCAATGTCTTTTTTAGTTTTAGTTGGTTCATTTTTGTTAGAAACTTCTGTTGCTTCAGGAAGAGGAGTTGCAGTTGGTTTTGTCATGCCACTCTTAATATGTTCAGCTGCCTTTTTGGCTGCTTGTCTCTGGGGGACAAAAGCCAGAAGTTCCTGAATTTCAGCTTCACTTGCCTTTTTATCTTTAATAATATCGGCTTTGTGTGATACTTTACCTTTATGTTTAGTTGGTTTGGTAGTGGTATCTTTTTCAGGTTCAGGTTTAATTATTTGTTCTTCTTGCGGATGTTGCTCTTTAGATCTATTAGTAAGCTTCAAATTTTCTGATGCTTTTTTAGCCGCTTGTCTTTGGGGCACTATTAAATCATTTGGAACATAATCTTTCTTTCTATTTCTTTCAATTTTCCCTTTCTTTTTAACTTGTTCTTGTTGTTTATTACTGCTACTGGGTTTATTTGAAAATTCTTTAACAGCAGCTTTTGTTCTTAGTTTGCTCTGTGAATCGTTTGTGGCATTCGAGGATTTGTCATCATTTTTCATAGAGGCATCTGAAGTGTCGCTATCAGAGTAAATTGAATTAATTTTCTTTTGATTGTCATTTGTTTTTCTTGAAGTTTTTATTGGTACTAACTCGTCACTTTCACTTTCAGTATCTCCCAGTTCATTGGCGATTTGACCTAAACGTGATCTTGACGGTTCTTTAGCTGGTGAAGTAATAGAAGGTTTTTCATCCTCTTCACTACTGCTTTCAACTTTAACTCTTGCTGTGACGAGTTTTTTTCTAGCAGTGATTCTTCGAGGTGTTAGAGAAGGTGCTTTTTTCTTGTTTATTTGAGGTTTTTCCTCCTCTGAAGTACTTTGTATGTGATTTTCTTTATTATCTTTTGGTTTTTCGTCGCTACTACTAGCGCTAGAAAGGCCACTGCCATATAAACTAGCACTTCGGCGCTTGGAAGACCCATTAAAGTACACTTTCTTATAAGGATTATTTTTCACGTCACGTAAAAATCCATTTAATTCCGTTTTATGTTCATCTCCTGAATGTGTAGGTGATTTTAGACCCGCTATTCTAGCTAAAAGAATATCAAAATCTGATGTATGATCTTCAGCTTCATTGTGAGAGTATAAACGGTCATAAATAGACGGTCCGTGATTAGCTTCAATGACGGCTTGAATAACTGTTGTAGGTAGAGTATTTGATGAAGACAGCACAGTGGCTTGTTTATGAAACGTCTGTTCCCGCATTCTGAAGAAACTTCGGCTCAGTTTTTCCCTTCTGCTGACCATATAACATAGATTTCTAACACGTTCCAAATCTTGTCTGAGTTGGACAAACATTTTCATTTTCTCCAAATCAGCTTGTTCTCTTTTGTGCGACAGCACATCAAGATCTTCAGATTTTGGAGGCAAAAGTGGCTTATTATTTCCAGCTTTTCTTTTCAATTTCCAATAATTATAAATATATTGCAATCCATCTTGATCTACTTCTATGTGCACGTTTATGTCTTTTATTGCAACATGTTTGAAAAATTCTGATTCTATTTCTTGTAGCCTGGCCGCTCTAGCTTGATTTTTTTCTTCATTCGTCATGTCTTTTCGTTTTTTACGTTTTGTATCATCCTCTTCAGAACCTCCAGAACAAACACTTTTTTCACTTTTCTTGCCAGACTTACTATGTTTTTCACAGTAAGACCTCAATTTTACTCCATCATCTGCGTTTTCATCTTCAATAATAGCCCTCATTTCTAAACCATGTTTAAAAGCACATGTCACGTGATAAGCGGTTTTACACGTTTTGACTGAACACTGTATACAAGCCCCTCGTCGTTCACGACATAAAACACAAATTAAGGCCCATCTACTGGAAGGTATACTGGATATTTTTGTGATAGGTTCCATTTTTTCCACGCAACCTATACTAACTTCCGGTATCCAGAGGGCGCAGGATACATGAGCCCATTTATGTCCTGTCCGAGTGGATTTCATCGCGCCCCCTTTGTTTGGACACAACATACAGTCCGGCCTTTTGCCAATGTTACACGTACAGCACAGCCATTGACCTTCAGGGATTTTGGTAATTCCATAACAAGCCTGATGCACGCATATATTACAACTGTCGCAAAAAACCATTTCGTTACCATCCTCCGAATCTGGAGACCTGCATACATCACAAATTACGTTTTCATCGAATTCAATGCCTAAGCCCTCTTCGTTACGTAATATAGATTGGATTTTTTCCCAACAACAAAGTTCTAATCGTTCTATCACTCTTTCTAGTTGATCTTCGTAGACCGGGTTTAGGTTGCAAGCAGCTCGTTCTGCGTTTAGGATTTTGAGCCAGGCAACGTCGCACTCGTCTAAATCATAAGAACAGGCTGCTTCGGATTGGGCCGGGGCATTGGAAAAGGCGTGGATTTCACTGTCAAATGTGTCATCTTTTGTTATTCGGATATACTTGTTTTTTGGCCTGAAAAGAAAAAGTTTGTCATAATATCAATAAGAAAAGAACGATAGTTTAAATTTACTAAGAAATTATTCAAATCAAATATTTGATTTTTCAGCTAATAAGTATGAATAGGGGTCAAAAACTAATTACAATCTGAAAATAAACAAAAATTCAACACACAACATACATTGTATAGTAACAAAATGTTGGTTGTAATAAATGGGAGTCAAAAGAGTGAAAATATCAGGGAACATATAAATATCATCCTTATTTAACTTCGCACAAATGCATACACTACCAATAAATATAAAATTAACAAGTATACACATTGGAAGGGCACAATTGGCGAAATTTAACCTTGTGGCCGTTAGGCCATTCCTCCTGTATAATATCAAAACAAATTAAAACAAGATTAAAGAATAATACAGACAATAAAAGGACCATATTATAACACTCAAACACAAAAGCTAGATGATCAGTTTTTAAATATTGAACAAAATATCAAAATGATTTGAGCTGGAATGCTCATATAAGCAAAAGGTTGTCACCATAATAGGGGTCATAAGCTGATGTTTACATCAATGGAATCACCATACTACTAGATACTAGGCATATAATATACTATACATATAATAGTTCTATTATAACTTCCTATTTGTGATACCTGCTGCCTTGGTGAGAGAAAGCATGAATATTTCCTGACTAAACTACAAAGACTAGAAATCTGCAACTCTCCAGGTATAATGTTCATAAGGCCGACTAGGGTCTGCTGAATGATTGCTTCGAATTTATGGATTGGAGCTTTTTGTATTGTAATAATATCAATAGTGCCCTCAAAATGTTTTATACATTCTTATACATTGCAATTGACCTACATGTTCCAAAAACTAGAGTCTCAACTTTAAAATACCCTAATTATTTTTCAAAAGGAACAATTGCTCTGTGTAATAAGAAAAAAAGCCTTTAAAAAATATAAACACACTAGACTTATGATGAGTGTCAGTATAAGGTTTGTTCTCACAGAAATCACAAACCAGTCAGAGCGTTTTTGATTGATGCAAATCGCCAACAACCAGTTTTCTGACTATTTTCAATCAATGAAATTGGCTCTGACTGGTTTGTGATTTCTGTGAGAACAAACCTATAATCTTTCATGCGATCCTAAAATCATCGCAGATTTTTTTGCAGAGTTCAGTACGTATTTACTGTACTCGATCCTGCAGCCACTAAAAACCAATTTTTATGTTCTATCAACAATATGGTTCTTTCTAACATTGAGATTAACAGTGATATTGTACTTCAGAAACTTATCGGACAAGACGAGAAAAAGGGATCAGGAACAGATGATATTCCTCAAATTTTCGTAAAAAACTGTTTTCCAGATATCAGAATGGTGTATATTAAATGGAACTGAACTAAATACTTCCAAATGCAAGATAATATCGTTTTCTCGAAAAAAAGCGCCCATCCTGCACTCCTACTTTATTGCACGTTCCATTCTGCCAAGAGTAGATCTAATTAACGATTTGGGTATAGTTTTTGACACTAAATTACGATTTAACAATCATATGAATTTTATCTTAGCAAAAGCCTTCAAAATGGCAGGCTTTATAATGCGTAGGTGTGAGGAATTTTCCAATATCGAGGTACTGAAGTCTATGTATTCTTCATTGGTGCGAAGTCACCTCGAGTATTGCTGCATAGTTTGGTCGCCATATTACCAAACCCAAACCTATATTAAGTGTATTGAACATTGGTATTGAACGTTTTCAAGGGAAATTTGTCAACTTCCTACTATACAAACTTGGAATTGACAAAAGTCAATAGATCGTTTGCAACTGCTGAATATCGATAGGTTGGAGATGCATAAGACATTTCTGACACTCATGTTCGGGTTCAAAATACTACAAACCTTTAACAACCATAGATCACATTCCAGTAACTCTAAATACACCAGTATGAATCTTGGCTTGGGGAAGGGGGAGTAATCAAGGAAAGAGTGCCACATTTATGTATGTATGTACATATTACATTGTGTTTATTTATTTTTATTTGTATTGCCTTGTAATAATGGTTGTGATCATATACAAACACATTTTTATTTTATTTTTTAAAAAAGTTTGTCATAGATAGTAGGCTCATAAGTAGGTATACCTACATGAAATATGAAATACCATTTGGAGTTTGCTCTGTTATGTATTAAACAATAAATAAATAAATAAATAAAACAAAGCTATCAAAGCCACTCTATCTCTGGATTCTGGTTACACCTAGTGACAGTTTGTATAAACAATATAAATCTTGTAATTCATAATAATATAAACTGATAAAATTATTTCATTGAAACAAAATAAACTTATCAAAAATAGTGTTAAATTACACTTATGTGCTGACTGGTTTTTGGTGTTTTTATCTTTATCTCAGCGTGAGAAGCATTTTTTGAATTGGGTATCTGAATTGACTGTCTACAGATAGTTTTATTTTTTTTAAATCTTCCCCTTTTCTCTGTGAAAACTCATTTAAGTATTAGCAATCTATTTTCTGATAAAAATAAAAATTATTATCCTAGTTTTTAACAGTCTTCTGTCTCATTTGATAATTGCTTGTAAGTTATGTGAATAACAAAATTTGAGATGGAAAATAACTGTATTGAAAATTTATATTGTATTTAATTTGGAGACAGAAGCTACCACTATGTGACTTGTATCTTCAAAGACAAAATACATACATATTATGTATTTACATAATGAGTGTGTAAAATGATATTTCTTAACACTTAATACTTAGGGTAAGGGGCAAAAAGACACTTGGTGTCAATTTTGTAGGTCTAGGGTTCATGAAATCAAATAAAAATTTCTGAAGCCCCAATTGTCAAATCTCCCATTATTTCTTGAATGCAGATTACAGAAGTTATTTTTGAGCCAAATTAAAGTTTAGAATATCATTGTAAAATAAAATGGACGCAAGTCTTTATCTGATTTCTGATGAAATTAATAATAATATTGAAAGTAGGTAAGTATGTTATGTATTTCATTGTATTCATTTTTACCTTTTCAACAAAAATAAGTGATGAACTACTTACAGTCTGAATTCCTTATTAACTTTATATGGCCTAGTTTCCATTACAGAAGTGGAAGGTTCCGGCAACGAGTCAGGATTGACAGGTACTTGCACCCCGCGCTCCCACTCCTGTTTCCACTGATCAACAATGACCCAATATTCGTCCTGAGCCAGTGGTTCCGAATCCGGAAGTTTCATAGCACTAGAAAAAAGACAACCACTTGTTATTGTAAACATATTTTGAAAAAATTCAATGATGACTCAAACACATTTTGCTGATGAATTAAAGGTTTGTTGTCAACTCAACAAAATTTTATTTCAGATTTTCTTTATTTGTTACAACTACTTACCTAATCAGATCTTTCCGAAAGAGTTCAGCTGGAGCCTCAGTGGTAGTACGATTGTAGATAGTCTTAAGGTCGCTGGCACGAGGCTGCCAAGGACCTTGAGCCGCTTGTGCCGCTGCCAGGGAGGCCGCCTCCTCTTCCTCGGCCGCCGTCCGCTAGAAATTGGATAATATATGTCAAAATTAACCTATAGAATGAAAATAAGATGTTTTTTATTATGTAAAAATCACTATTTAAGAGGCACCACAGGGCTGGGACTCTGTAACGAATAGTGATATATTCTCTATCTCTACTGACATCTCCTCTCTATTGATTTCGACAAGAGACATGAAGAGGGCAAGTGCCATAGCAATAGGGATAACGATCTCTATGTTTTAAAGAGTTCCAGCACTCTGGCTACCGCTGTTATTCTATCAAAATCAATGAATGAAATTTGGTGGTATGGTGGATAATCTTAATAATTATGTAATCCCCCAAAAAAATAAATATTGAAATATAAAATACTTTGCATAATTTTATGTTGAAATATTAACAATGCATTCTTGTTGAAATTCCACTAACGTTGTTGCCAAGTTGGCTTGTGATTTTTCAATGAAAATAATGATGGTGTTTGTGAGTTAATTTTTCAATTATTAATAATCTAACGGCAATAATTATTATTGTTTATTGGTGAAAAAGGGTATGTTTACAGTTTACAGTTCAATTTTTAATTTCCACTTTTTCACAACCAAATCAAAATAAATTATTCCCAAAGTGCTTTAGGCATTGACAGATTGAAAGATCTATCCAGAACTCAAAGTGCAAGTGAAAGTTGGTTCAAGTCAGATCTTCCTGACAGTTTTGTTCATCTTCCTGATTACACATTGTTTCGCTTAGACAGACATAACCAAACAGGAGGAAGTATGTGCATTTTTGTCAAAAATACAGTAGCAGGTCACCAAACGCAAGCAAAATTAAGCACCTTGTACAAAACAGAGCACCCAATAGAAGCAGTTTGGAGGGAAATTACAATCAGCACCTTTACCTTTGTAACGGCTTGCATATATCGTCCCAGATCGTCAACAACACCAGAGCAAAACAAAGAATTTACCTCCACAGGCCTTAGAGTCAAAAATCCCAACATTTCTTTTTGGAGACTTCAATTACACAGAGATCAACTGGGATAAACTTACAGTCTACCCTCACAATCAATGCTCAGAAGATTTTTTTAACAGCTATCAGCTATCAAATCACTAACGTGCATCAGGTAATAACGTTTCCTACAAGATACAGAAATAATGAAATTTCATTACTAGATCTATTGCTGGTTAATGACAAAAGCTCAATATTCAGTATACAGCAACACCCACCATAGGTAGTGATCATGTAGTGATAACAGCTAAAACACAGATGCAACTGGCTTCTAAGCCAACTACAAAGATCTATAAAAGAAATTTCTGGAAAGCAAATTATGATGAAATTACCAAGTACATAACTGAACAATTAGATGCCTGCACATGCCAAATTGATGCAACATAGCTAACAAGTTTAGTGACGAAAACTATTGAGCTATATGTACCCTTCAAACCTAAGCATGTCAATTCAAAGAAACCTTGGCTTAACTGGGAAGTTTTTAAGCAAATCAACATTAAATGAAAACTTTGGGATAAGATAAAAGGACAAAAACAAACACAGATTATGATCATTACAAACAACAAAATAATATAACGAAGCGATCTTAAACCAGGCTAGGCAAGAATATGAACAGAATTTATTGCAAGCTCCTGTTAAGAAATTTTATTCCTATATAAAACATTCCCTAAACTCCGGTCTCCAAAATTTTGCGCTCAGAAACACTAACACGAATCAGACTACTTACGATAAGACTGAAATTGCCAATTGCTTTGCAGACCAGTTCCAGAGAGTCTTCACTCAAGAAGATAACAACCTACAAACTCTTTCACCTGAACTACGCATCGCTGCAGAGATAAGTAATATAGAATTCACCCCAGAAAAAGTACAAATGGCCATTTCATCTCTAAAAGCGAAGTCTGGTCCTGGTCCTGATGAAATTCCATCCCTGTTTCTGAAAAACTGCTCCAAATCGTTCTCCAGTCCTATAGCCGCTATTCTAAACTCTATAATGAAAGGAGCTCCCATTCTAGAAATATAGAAATCATCAATAGTTGTACCAATCTTTAAAAAGGGGGACAAACTGGAACCATCAAATAACAGACCAATAAGTCTCACCAGCGTACTCTGCAAATGCATGGAGAAAAACCTAGTGAAAGAGATAACATCTTTTTTACTAGAACAGCAAGTAATACCTAATTCTCGCCATGGGTTCTTACCAGGAAGATCAACATTCACTAACCTGCTGGAAAGATTCAACAAATGGACTCAAATGGATGACAGTAATACACCATTTGACATTGTCTACATCAATTCTACATACATTTTGAAAAAGCTTTTGATAAGATACCTTTCAGGAGACTCCTCCTGAAATTGGAGCATAATGGAATATGGGGCAATATACATAGATTATCAGCGAACTTATCCAAGGAAGGACCTTTCAAGTAAAAATAGGCAATGTTCTTTCCAGTAGTCGCTAGGTGCATAGCGGAGTACCACAAGGCTCAGTAATTACAACTTTGCTGTTTATATTATACATAAGCGACCTTCCTGCAGTGCAGATCTCGTGTGTGACACCTCATCCTTTGCAGACGACACAAATTCTACATGCAGAGCAAGTGATCAATACCGACAAGTGCAGAGCGATCTTGATAAAATTAAATAATGGACTATAACATGGCAGATGCCATTAAACGAATCTAAGTGCACTGTTCTTCACTTGGGAAGAACGGAAGAACTAATCCCAATCACAGGTACACTATAGGAAACACTGAGGTGACTCCAGTCGAAAAACAGAAAGATCTAGGATTAATAGTCACAAAAGACCTAGAATGGGAGTGTCACATCTCAACAACTGTCAAAAAAGTGATCACCTTGATTTAGCTTATAAGAAAGTCGTTCAAAAACCTATCCAGTGATATGATACTTAAGCTTTACAAGACATACAGTGGGAATCATTGCAATTGGCACACTATATAAATATCCCTCGTAATGTGTCAAATCTGACACACAGTAATAGCAAAATGCTGCACTAAATAGATTTATTGGTTAGAATTTTGACTTAATACGAGGGATTTTAAAGAGTGTGTGCCAATTGCAATGATTCCGACTTTACATAAGACCAAAACTAGAATATATGCAAAGTATATGGAGTCCTTATTATGTCAAAGATATAGATCTTCTAGAGAAAGTTCAGCGAATGGTAACTAAAATCCCTTCAGAGCTCAAAGATCTTTCTTATCAAGAACGTTTACAGCGCCTTAATCTTACAACCCTCTACCAAAGAAGACAGCGTAGAGATTTGATTGAGACTTATAAAATAACTAGTGGTCATTACAAGTGCAATATCATTAACATCTTTATTCCTGCCGGTAATGCGCATAATAAGAAATTAAACAAGGAAAAATGTTCCAAATTGTTAAGACGCAATTTCTTAACAAACAGGGTCGTGTATTCGTGGAATAACCTAAGTCAAGATACGGTAAATGCCACTAGTGTTAACTCCTTCGAAAATCGTGTAGACAGAGATATAAGTGAAAACAATAACCAGTTTGTCCACTAGCCCCAGTAAACTAGTGACAAAATAATACCATATCTGAGATATAATGGATGTGACAATTAATTATGGACTTAAAATTGTGAACTGATCGAGGAACTGATATAAAAACCAATCAATAGACTCATCGGCTTTGCCGCCTTCTATTGTAAAATAATAATAATAATAATAATTTTTTACCTTGCGCCTTTTAGCAGGAACAGGGGCATCCTCAGTTCGGTTGGGCCTCTTTGCTCTCTGTGACATTGCACTCTAGTTGGACAAAGATTATTGTCTACAACTCCTGAAAAAATATGTTTACTTTATAAAATATTCTTCTTTGAATTTTTATGAAATAGTTTGAAAACAAAAAGACAATATGTAATTATAGTTAATTTACTTTGATGCCACCTAATATCCAACAAGAGTGAAAGTTTTCTTTCTATCTAAATAGTATAGAATAGATTTTAGTTTAGCACAAATGGAAAATTTGACATTCAAATGACATAAAAATGTGACAATAGCCGTGTTCGTTTTTGTCATCTTATTCGTCGATTTGCTCCGAAATTTTGACAGGCACTTGATCTGTAAATTGAAAGTGTCTGATCCAGTCACGTGCCTGTCAAAGTTTCCGAGCAAATCGACGAAAATGATGGCAAAAACAAACACGGCCAATGATCTTGATTATGTCGAGGTTTATGCTTAGGTAAGCTCTTAAATTATGCTCGTACAAAGATTTAAGGAGAACTTCCTGCACAATGGTTTTGAAAGTTTGTTTTGAATAAGAACGTTTGCTCTTTCACAACACTAGCAATGTATATATTTCACTCTACAACTATTCCCACAGGCAAAAGTCCAAAGATGTAAAGTCTGGATACTTAGCAGACCAACATGACAAATCCATAATCCTGGAAAAGATTTATGTATTTGCTGGAACTCCATTCAGTTGATAATGCACGAGAAACTCTACTATTGTAATACTTAGGTCTGGGTTTGAGGAATTCTTATTGAGCCAGCTAACTTCATCCACTTCTTGTCTAGAGACACACTCTCAGATTTAATGAGAGAGAACCCTTCGAAGGTCTTCACTATCATACAATTTGTTGAAGAAAGTAAAGTTTGTTGTCTGTTTTTTTTTAAAGAGAATTTTATACATCTGTCAAAACTGGTATTCGAACATTGATTGTTGATTTGAACTAATCAGATTAGAATTACGTGATAATTTGCACTAGTGCAAATTATCAGATAATTGCATAGTAACTGGTGCGAAAACTGGTGTTTTGACATTTTTTGACAAAAAATTTAAATTTTTGATCTATGAAATTCTCTCATTAAATACAACTCGTGCAATGGAAATATATTTATAATTTTCGACAAATTTGCACTCATGCATTTTTAACTGAAAAAGGCTTTTTCAACTAAAAATGCATTCGGGCAAATTTCCCAAAAATTATCAATAATTTCCATTGCACTAGTTATATTACTATTGATAATAAATAAATGGGAAACTTTTCGAAAAAACGCTCTAACACGTCAATTTTGGTTTTTTGCTTGGGATTTTTTCACACCAATTTTTTTATACAGGGTGTTCCAAAAACTGCTGTACCGTTATTATTTTTAGATTTTTTAATGGTATGCCCTGTATATTATGACATTTCTGGATTCTGCGGAAAATTCTAGACATATTTCATGTACAATGTCATATACCTATCTCTCAACCTATCTTCAACTGTTTTGGAAATATTGACAGTTGAAAATTGACTTTTTTGCATCTTTGACAGACTGTCAAAGGTAAAAGGTTGATTTTACAGTGAAACCGTTTTCACATTCCTGTCCTAGATTTTCATAAGCTATCATTTGACAGCAACTTTGAATTTAACCGAAGATCAATAATTTAAGCGAAATTTCTAATCATGGATTAAATTCAAAGAATTTTTCGCAGAATGGACAGCTGTTTTCGGAACACCCTGTATAAAAAATTGATGTGAAAAAATCTCAAGCAAAAAAACAAAATTGACGTGTTCGAGCATTTTTTCGAAAAGTGCCCCATTTATTTATTATCAAATTTATTCCATTTGGTAACACAAGCCTTTTCTACATAAAAAAATTGAGAGCATTGACAATTTTACATTGTATTGCCAACATAATGTCATTATAGACTTTATCAAAAATTATTGTTCTTAATTGGGACACTGGAAAAAATTAGTAAATTCATCTAGCAAGTATAGTAGTACCTCGAGTATTACTATGGGAAAACTTGTAAAAATATGTAATGGCAAGGCAAAATTTATGTAAATGTATTTATATATTTTCTTTACCTATTATTTAGGTAGGTCATGTATATATTCAATAAATAAACAACAGGTCTGTTCCCACAGGAGTCTCTGACAGTTTGCAACCTGTCAGAAAAAATCGCTCAGCTGAGTTACAGATTAATCTTGGAACGACAGCATTGAAAACATGTATGGGCGATGCTTACTGACAGTTTGCAAACTGTCAGAGACTCCTGTGGGAACTGGGAACAGACCCATTTTTGTTTACATTTGATAAATTTATTTAAATAGAAGAAATCTGCCTGAAATTTCCTATGTACGAAATTTCTGACTGAAGTTAATGTCAACAAAACAGCATTGTTGACATAAGTATTGTCAAATCAAATTCTAATGATCTGTTTATTTATTTTGGTTCAAAATTTTCAAAGTAAAGCTCTATACCTCGCTCTATGCCATGAACCCAATAATTTGAAATAATGATTATCTAAAAATGTTCAAGGTCATATTGTCTCTTATTTTGTTTTTTTTAAATTTAAGCTAAATTAACGATTTAAGACTAAAGAAGTAAGTTTTCCAGTTGGGTACATAGGTACATACATGTTTAGGCTAGGAGGCAATTTTTTTGCATATAACCTATATATTTTAAACATCTATATAAATATAATAATAATTTGTGTACTTACTACATAATTTTCCAATAGAGCAAGGTTGAGATTGTCCATGCATTCACTTTCTGCAAAAAGAAGAATTCTTTTTTAATTGTTAACATTATTTATCTCAAGATTCTTCTTTCATTAATCACACTCCTAACTAAACAAGCTTTTCGGTTTTGGACCACTACAATGCTGCAATAATTAAAAACCAGGATTTCTCTCTTGCTTTTTGGTCAATGCATCAGTCCAGCAGAAAAACATCTCCCCTCGCTCCAGGTATATCCACTATACAATTTGGCCTATAAGAAACGGATAAGGGACGTTCTGGTGAAATTTCTGCCAGGGTAAATGCCAGTAAAATAGGTAAATAAATTTAAAAAGTGGATTGTCAAATAACAGAGGTGGCTCCCAGGTCCGATTTGTAAACATATAAGTTTTCCCGTTTTCCACTGGCACTCGAACACATTAAACGCTATCAGGAAAATTCCTCACTAAAATAGGGACGTTCTTTACCGTTTGCCTCGGTTTTCTCATAATTCTAAAAGGATTTTCAAACTGTTTTAATTAAAATCGACTCCATTAGACTCCATTTGGTAAGCCTAACAACATTGACAATGTAGAGGGCACCACTAGGCGGACGGCTGTCGACGACATGATTATTCGTTTGGTGTCAACTTGTCACTTTGACTAATTGAAGTCATGTGACCTTTACGTGGTATTCGAGAATAGAAATCACGTGCCTGACAAAATTTGGAGTAGTTGGGTGTATGGAGTGTATCAAAACGAATGAATTGATTGAAACGGAAGAAACCTCTCTTTCTATTTGCTGATTATTTTTTGAGAATTTCTTGCGCTGATCGATAAAATTATATACAGCCAATTTTCCCATTTATTAGAGAGATATCGGTAAAACAGATAGCGCGTATGGGCGGTAATAACGTCAGGAGTTATTTTTTTAAAGTAAAGCGGTATCATACTTTCAAATTAGAGTTATCGGAAAACAGTTTAACGTAAAATTTGCCTGTTCGCATTCGTTATTTTAAAACCGTAGTCTAACTTGTACCTTGTTTTGATTTGATTTGTGTTGTCTGTTGTTCATGGTCAGGGACAGAGGATTTGCTTTTTTACTATTTTTTGAACAATCCATATTCACTTGAATACAGCAAAAATAATAAAATAAACAATAAACATAACATAACCCATTATTCCACGGCGTTATTTTTAGACGTTATTCGAAATAGCGCCTAACGTAAATGCTGGGTAAATTACGTTAAGCGGTAACGTTATTTTAGTACGTAGTGTTAAAAATCGAATCGCGCATAGGTTTAATGTCAAAATAACGTTGGCGCTAATACTGCATGACACTATTTGGGTTACCGATATCTCTCTATTGTGATCACATTAATACTAAAATTAAAAAAATAAATAGCGAAAAAGGTGTATATTTTCTGTTCTTATTTTTCTGCTATTTTATGATTCATTCCAAAATGTATTCAGTTCATCCAATCCATTTAAAACGAATTTTGGCGCCGAAAAAAATTAAATTAAAACGCAAATAATTAGGTTTGTTCACTAAATAATGATAAACATTCATCAAAAAGTTTATATTGGTCATTTTCACTTCAGGTTCTCTGCCTTATCTGCCTATATTGGGATGCCTCAGGGGGATTAAATATTATTCGGCTAGAGGCCGCGCGCAAATTTAAAAATCAATAAAAAAGTCACTTTCAGACTCGCACAATGGAGATTTTATTTTTAATAAGTTCTTATTTATTATTTTTAGGGTACAAATATATTTGCCCCAGATTTGAAAAAAAAACATAAAAAATCAGCAAGCAGCTATGTACCACTGTAGTATGAGTATTACGAGATTTTTGCCTACATTTTTTTCGAATGGCTTTGCTAATTCGCTACGTTCCAATATTTGTTCCGGGGTGGATTGGAGTGAATTTTATAGAGCACTTGAGCCCAGATCAATGGGAGGATATTTTTCAGTGCGTGCAAGAAGAAAGAATACCAGTGGCGTACAGTTAGTAGTTGAGAACCGTTCTATACTTTATTTTTTTCCAAGATAGATTTTGATATTGTCAACTTTGAAACATAAACAATGCCGTTAATGCCGGTTATTGGTCGCTATTGTAAAACTGATGTCAACCTGCAGAAACATCTCATTTTTCGACCAATCAGGGTCAAGCGTTATTGTTTATGTTTCAAAGTTTTCAATGTCAAAATCTATCTTGGGAAAAAATAAAGTATAGAACGGTAATTTTCAACCGATCAATCCATTTGTCAAGTAGGATGAGCGTTCAACTTATTGAAAAACAGGCGGGCAACTGGAAATTATTAGTTGGTTTGGAACGGTAGTCATGTCGGTTGGAACAGATATTTAGTCACCCATATTTATATGCCATAACACTGGATAAAGACAGAGCAATTCGAGAATAGACATCCTGCGTAGCTTTACATTCTGGTGCACCAAACAACTGTTGTTTCACGGCAACGCACCCTACCTTGAGTTGCTTGAGAGGGTTAGGGAGATAAAAGACGAACAGTTCAGTTGCGCGAAACTCTAATAAAACAGCGCGGGGCGCTCTAGAGCAGCTCAGGAGTGCCTAAAGTGAGTCACTGAGTGGAAAGCGAGTCAGACGCTCTTTGATCAAAATAACGAACGCAAGCACAGTAAATAGCGATGAGTCACCTCCGGCTTGGTAAGCGTGTTCAGTCCAGTGGCAATATTCACCCTGGAGTTATGCTTAGCCCGAGGGTGATTTACTAATTACTGTATTTCTTTTATATATCGAGTTACACCGAACGTATCTTTCGAGAGCTCCTCGGAGTCACTCCAAAATACACAATTCAGATATTATCATTATTCTTTAATTTTAACATTATCCAAAAAAGCTTCCTGCACCTCCCGCAAATTTGGTGCATCAGGGGAATGGGGGATGCACTATGAGCGACTCGAGTACTTAACGCACTTTTAAAAAGAACATTCAAGCTTTTGACATTGAGCAGCTCCGAATAACTCAACGAGTAAAAGGAATACAGTAATTACTACACAGTACTAAATTAGTGACGTGTTGGTGACGTCATACGTAATTTTTTCAGTAAATCAGTACACTGAATTTTAATTTTGGAACGCTTCCCAGTAAATACAGTACGGACACTGACACCTAAAAAAGGAACACAGCCATATAATGCCTAGTACTCATAACTGCGAAATTCGCACTTTTTTGACATTGCTTTGACAATTTGACGTTTAATGCGTGTATTAAACGTCAAATTGTCGAAACAAAGTCAAAAAAATGCGAATTTCGCAGTTATGAGTACTAGGCTTATTTTATATAGTTGTATTCCTGTCACAACTAGGAGAAGCTCTGGAACATCTCTGGGGCGTTACTCGCTTATTCCTTTCGAAAAGTGCACTCCTCCCCATATCTCACACTTTAAAATCGGGGTCGACTAACACCGGAGCGAGTAGCTCGAGTGTTCCAAACTCTTGAGAAGAATACAACTTATATAAGGTCTGTTCGCATAGAAAACACAAACCAGTCGGAATGAATTTCATTGGTTGAAACTAGATGTGGGTTCGGCTTGCTGACTCCGTGCACTCCGAGTGACTCTATTCGCACTCCAGCCGTTCGGGTTAAGGTTCGGGTATTGCTTTTTATCGTATTAGGAGTGACTCCATTAGCTCTATTCACTCCACTCCGCACTGAATAGCCGAACCCAGCTTAGTTTTCTGACTGTTTCTGACCTAAGAACCAATGAAATTCGCTCTAACTGGTTTGTGATTTCTGCGCGAACAGACCTATTAACCAAGTTTGGAAACGGAACATGCCCTGATGGCTGAACCGAACCCCAAATAAAACCAAACAATTATAATTTTAATTTCCAACAAAAACAATATATAAGTAATATAATAATAATAAATTATGTCTACTGATTCTGAGGTAAATAATTATTTAGGCCAAAAAACGATTCAATTTTTAAGTTGTTTTCCTTCTAGATGAAAGCCAAAATTGACCAAGCTTGTAGGGTAGCTGAAGAATTCACAAAACTCTACTATGAAACCATCGATAAACGAAGACACGTAAGATCTTTTATTATAGAACCTGAAAATCTTGTTACAAATCCCAAAACCTTGCAATTTCTTATACAAAATACCCTATATAAGATTTAATATTCATCCCCTATATTTTTTTTAGCTGATGTCCAGATTATATTTGGATTCGGCAGTATCATCTTGGAATGGTAATGGAATTAAAGGACATGATAGAATTCAGCAGTTCATCATTGACTTACCAGGTTCAGATCATACAATGGTTACATTGGATTCTCAACCAATACTTGGTATGGATTCAATAGTTCTTTTCACCTGGCTCCGGTTTAACTAACCGGGTTACAAAACGGTTAGAGAAATGACATACCATTTTCTAACCCGGTTACAAAGTGACGTGATGGATACCTACCACTCGAATTTGAGCGGTATGTTGTGGTTTGTTGAACCCGAGCCACGTGAAAAGGGTTATTGGGTACATTCAGGCGGTCCCAGCGGCTAAGTTCAGCCACTCAGCAGGAACTTTCTTCTCGAAACAGGGGAGCAGCATTCTCATTGGAACGAAGGTTCTGTCTTTGTTGTCCGGCACAACACTGACAATGACAAAACAATCGCTCTTATGAGAACGCTGTTCCTTGGTTTCGAGAATAAAGTCCCTGCTGTGTGGCTGAGCTTAGCGGCTGGGACCGCCTGAATGTACCCATTATATTTGTTTTGGCAAACTATTTCCAATCAAATGCAATTCTAATCATACCTCAACGTTTTTTGTTTCAGACTCAGCCACAGCTGGTTTACTAACTTTCATGGTCCAAACCAGTGGAATAGTAAAATATCAGGACAAAACCCCAAAAACTTTTCAACAGAACTTTATAGTAACAGCTCCAGGAGATAAGTGGAAAATTGTCAGTGATTGTTTCAGAATACAAGAAAGATTGACCAAGTAGTTTTGAAATGTATAAATTTTTTTTATATAAATAAACTAGATATTTTAAACACATTTATTTATTTATAAGATCCAATAAAAATTACATACAAAACACTTAATTGGTAGAAAAATTATGGGTACACTAAAAAAAAAATAATTGAGAAATGAGAGCTTATGTGTTCAGTCAAGTAAATGAGGAGTCTTTGGAAAAGAATCATGATTCTGAGCACTTAAAAACACAGCCATAATTTCAAGCAAAACTAGAACAAAGAATGATGGGGCTACAGCTTTACACACTCCCTTTAAAGTAGAGATTACAAATTTTTTGCTCTCAAAAAAATTAGCTTTAAAGCAAAATTCTATAGATATGCTACCTACATGATACACGTATATATTAATATTGTATGTGAAAAACCCAAAAATTTAAAGATTGGCATCATCAGGCTGCAAATTGTTGGCTGGATCTAGATCTGGGATTCCTCCTACAGCTCCCTCTTCATTATCCACTACAGGCATATCTGTTGGAGCATTATCTGCCATAGTAGGGTTGTTGACAATAATTGGATTACCTAAAGCAAAATTTTTTTATTAATAAATTCTATGTCTATGCCACTTGTCTGTTACCTCTAGCATCTAGTTCCATAGCAGGATCAGCAGTGGCTTCAGCCAAATTGGTCACACTTTTAGATTTGACACATTGAAAGTCTACATGGCGACTTTTAGCCTCTTCTTTTTCCCAGGACATATGAATAAATGGTCTCTGAACATAGTTGTAAATTACTTCAGCCCTGCCACCTGGTCGTTTTCTCACTTTCTCTTTGTAAGTAGGATAACCTAGGAAAATTTTTTAATGAAAAATGCCTAAAATTATTAATGGTAAATGTACCCTCTATCCCGAGTCGAATTTTCTTCAATCCTCTATCTTTTAGTACTTGTTTGGCAACATCTCTATTTTCGATATATTTGAAAAATCTATACATTGCAGTGCTGTTAACAGTCTGACTATATTCCTCTCCCATCTGAGGAGGATATTCTTCATCCCAGTCAACAGAGTCATCATCCAATAGAACCACAATGTGACATTCTCTGTCTCCCCTTTGGGCAGAGTTGACCATTAGAGGTAAAATTAGATCTTCCAGGAAAACCTCAAATTGGCAACGAGCTCCTTCATTTGACAATTCATGTAACAAACCTCCTACAAATATGTTAATTCAATTAAGTATAAATAAAAAACTATTGATATTATTTACGTAGATTTTGGCATCTCACAGTTGAAGCATCAAAAGGAACCAGTAAATAATCACAAGCTTCGCGAAGTTCTTGTACAGAAATTGAAGGAGGACATTTTATTAGGCCTCCCTTGTAGAACTCAAGAATGGCGCGAAATACTGAAGCAGGAATACCATCGGCCACTTCATATTCGCCTCTCTCATTTGGATGTGTATCCAATGCAGAACTGGAAAGTTTAAACACAAAATTTAACCTCAAAGATCAAAGCTTTATAGATTAAATAGTTGGTTTCACAATTTTCTTTGAACAAGTAGAATCTTACCTAAACATACGTCCCAACATAGTATTCGGATGAGCAATAAACAAAGCAGGATCAACAACAAATCTTGTATTATCCACAACCAAAGTAACCCTATCCTCGATTGGCATTCCTATAACCAATCCCATTTGTTGTTGCTGTGGACTCAGTTGTGGAACAGCAAGTCCACTTATTGACCCACTCTTTCCTTGGGAAGTAGTTTGCAAAAGAGACCTAGGCCTGGAATAGTTTAAGTCAAAATTAATCAAACTGACATTGTAGGGGACCCTTGCCTGCGACTTGAGCCACCATACCATTGCTTGGAAGAGTGGCAATAGGGGTCCCCACTAAATGGTTTAGTATGTTGCACCATACATGATTTGGGCTTGAAGAATGGTCCGTAACTAGACATGCAGGATGCAGGATTAATACAATTTTGACAATGATTTGATACTTACAAGAGAAAAATTCTTCCTTTGTTTTATTTTCAGGAATTAATGAGTGTCACTTTGAAATAATTATTATGAGGAAACTATAGGCAGTTGATTACCTTGATTACATTGGAATTTACTTGACTCATGCAGTGTAGTGACCTCATTTTTGTTCCTGCGAATAGGAATACTAAGAAGTATAATTGAAAAAAATGAATACCTCAAGCGATTTTTGAAGACTTTTCTTCTTCTATCATCTGCATAATCTTCAGTATCACTACTTGTATCGTTGTGATAATGGCGATCACTGTTCCCTGCCATTTTTTGCTCGCTGGGAAATAGGCACTTTATTAATAAGCAGATAAAGCTGGTACAAATGTAGATTTCTCTGGAAATGGTCCAGAACATACGAGAGAAATGCCTACATTAATTTTAAACCTTTTTTTTATTATTTAATTAATTTTAAACTAGGACAAAAAGGCGTCCCCCACCTTATCAAGGCGGCCACCACAACACCAGACTTAACTTTGACATTTTACCAAAAACAATCAACTAAACGTCAGGAACATGCCAAATTGAAACTCTGTACCGTTTACATCCGTGGTTACTGCTCGAAAAGAGATGCTCGGAGTGGTTCGTTGAATGTTGTTGGAATATTGCTTATCGGCCTCGTTTTTGGTAATCGGCGCCATATTGGTGTATCACCATTATTGACGTCATTAACTAATAGTCGTCAGCGTCGTCAGCTGTTTGCGCCAGCGGTCGTAGTTTAGATTTCAAATTTATGATGAAAAATATTAATCAATTTTGATTAACATACTATGCAAATAAGAAGATGCAAACGAGATCTGAAAAATAGTTGTTGAAATGTCATTGATATGCTTAGGGCCGGTTTCTCAATAGCGAGTCACCCCCGGGTTAGTTTGTTGTTTTGCAAATGGTCGCCATTTTTGCAAGCATAAATTAATAGCGTATTTCATTGGTAGAGCAAGTGCAACACTGGTGCAATATTTGTGATCCATTGGCATAGTCGCGCTGCACTTTTGTATTTCATTGGGAAAGCAATGTACTGAGTTTTGCACCGAGTGCTGCTAGTGCGCCACCGGCTAAAAAACTCAAGTGATTTCCAGTGACCCATTTGAGTTACTCCTGAGCAGCTCAGGAGTGCTCCACAATTATTTTGCGCGTTCCAGTGCTTAGAGTGTCGTTTGAACTACTCATTTCTGTTATCCCCTGCCCCCTCGTGTACCAACCTTTATTTCGGTGTTTCATCATAGAGCAGGTGAAGCGCTGTCCTACGGACATAAGGAGTAGGAACGCGCCATTCTGCTTATCAAATAATGTGAAGCCAATTTTTTTGGCAGCTGTTTGGCACCAAATACCAGGTAAAGCATTGAAATTGCCTATACCGACATTTTTTTGGTGCCAAAATACCTGGAAAAAAACGGCTTAATCACGCTTAATTTTCCAAATCCATTAGTTGGGGAGCTGGAGTCAAAAACATGCAAGAGTTTTCGCAAGGCGGATATTTTCAAAATAGGTCGTAGGTACTTTAGTGTTAGAATGCTAGTGTACAGTCAGCACTCACAGTTCCGGGACAGCTGGCTCTGGGACGCGGGCAAAGTTGTAATTTTAAGAAGCATCTAAACTGTTTTCTCAAAGCTCAAAATTTATAGAAATTTTGCACATTATCTGTTTGAAGGTCACAGATAACGTATGTAAATCGTCAGACGTCTAGTTCGTTGCAAAAAGGGGGTCAGACGTCCTCAAAGTTTTTATTTTATGGCATTTTCTTCGGTGTCCTGTCAAAATATATTTTTGCAGGTATTTGACAAATATATTTGAAGAAAATGTGTAGCGCTACTTTGGTTTTCCAGGAGGAAAGCGGTTGATTTCGGAATTTTCGGAAAACTCGGGCGCCACCCTTAGGATTAATGTGGTTAAGGGCCCACGTGCTCTAGGTAGCTTTTAAACAGTGGAGACGGAAAACCAGGTGTCCCTACGCATTTCCCAAAAATGAAACACACAATCCAACCAAGAAAGTAGTTTTTATTGACTACCCAATAATTTATAATACAAAAAGGAAATGCAAGAAAACTTAATTAAGATACAGGTTTTATAAAAGGAAATGCTAAGCGGAGAGTGAGGGGGAGCGAACGAAGTGCGTGTGCGTGACGGATTAGTCGCGTGAATTTAACGATTCGAGATTACGGTACGGTGACGGTTACGGTAACGGTTAATCGGTAACGGAAAGCTCCAGGAACCAGGATCGGTCCAGTATCTACACCGTCAGCTGGCAGGCTTAGGCCTTTGGGCCTCGTGCGCGAATTTCTTACTCCGAGCAGAATGCAGGTCAGAGAGAATAGGTGTGAAGAGTAAAGAGCACTACCCTGGTCGTATCACAGCCCGTAGCCCTATTTACTCTGTCACGGAACGAACGGAGCTGCCCTGTTTATGTGTTCCAGCCCGCAGTTCCGGTCACTCCGTGCACAGAAGAGAGAAAGAAGAACTGTGTAGAATAAAGCGCGCCACCCTGATACCAGCCCGTAGCGTGCGTTATTCTGCCACGGAATGAACAGAGCTGCCCTGTTTATGTGTTCCAGCCCGCAGTTCCGAACACTCCGTGCACAGAAAATAGAAAGAAGAACTGTGTAGAATAAAGCGCGCCACCCTGATACCAGCCCGTAGCGTGCGTTATTCTGCCACGGAATGAACAGAGCTGCCCTGTTTATGTGTTCCAGCCCGCAGTTCCGGTCACTCCGTGCAAAGGAAAGAGAAAGAAGGACTGTGTAGAATAAAGAGCGCCACCCTGTCACCAGCCCGTAGCGTCCTTTATTCTGTCACGGAAGGAGCAGAGCTGCCCTGTCCGTATTCCAGCCAGCAACTCCGGTCAACCCGTGTACAGAAGAGAGAAAGAAGAAATGTGTAGAATAAAGAGCGCTACCCTGTCACCAGCCCGTAGCGTCCTTTATTCTGTCACGGAAGGAACAGAGCTGCCCTGTCCGTATTCCAGCCAGCAGCTCCGGTCAACCCGTGTACAGAAGAGAGAAAGAAGAAATGTGTAGAATAAAGAGCGCTACCCTGTCACCAGCCCGTAGCGTCCTTTATTCTGTCACGGAAGGAGCAGAGCTGCCCTGTCCGTATTCCAGCCAGCAGCTCCGATCAACCCGTGTACAGAAGAGAGAAAGAAGAAATACCTGCATTCTTACCCGTACTTACATTGAACGGTCGGCTAACATCTGGCGTCGCGGCGCTGCTGACGGCGGCGGTACTGGCGGCGGCGGCGGTGGTTTTACCTTATCGGTCGGCTGCGGCAGGTCGGAGCGGTCTGGTAGGTCTGGGCCGGTATTCTCGTTCTAGAAAACGCTCACCGCTTTTCAGTCGCTCGGCACTTTCAATGTAAATTTGCATTTAAAGTGCCGAGCGACTAGAAAGTGGTGAGCGTTTTTGAGAACCAGAATACCGGTCCTGGTCGGTTTCGGAGCTCGGAGAGAAGTGACCAAACGCAGTGCGTGCTGCTATATTTATAAGCGGGAGGCACCGCGTCATGTCGTCGTCGATCGGCAGCGCAGATATCAGCGGTGGGGAATTGAGTTTTTGAAGCGCGTCGCGCACGTCGGTTTGTACTGGAGAGTGCTTTGCAACCGAGGTCACGCGTAGCCACCAAATATCAGTAGCAAATTAATTTAATTAACGGAAACGCGGATAGAACAGTAAAAATCTAGTAACCTACGTTACAAATGCCATAAAATAAAAACTTTGAGGACGTCTGACCCCCTTTTTGCAACGAACTAGACGTCTGACGATTTACATACGTTATCTGTGACCTTCAAACAGATAATGTGCAAAATTTCTATAAATTTTGAGCTTTGAGAAAACAGTTTAGATGCTTCTTAAAATTACAACTTTGCCCGCGTCCCAGAGCCAGCTGTCCCGGAACTGTGAGTGCTGACTGTACACTAGCATTCTAGCACTAAAGTAGGACCTATTTTGAAAATATCCGCCTTGCGAAAACTCTTGCATGTTTTTGGCGCCACCTCCTGGAGTGCGTTCAAAGACGGCAATGCTAATGCCAAAACTTACTTTTCCCCTTCTACCGGCAATGCCAAATCTGGTGTGAATTTGCTGGAACGCCAAATACCGTTTCTCAATTAGGCAATCCAAACCACGTGACATTCAAGATGGCGTGGCGTCCACACATGGACGAAAAGACACAAAAAATATCTAGTTTCTGCCCAACTCAATAGTTTACGTACCTACAAATATTTTATTGAATAATCAAAATCAAAGCTGCAAGCAAAACAATTGAAATATACATGAAAACACATATTCAAAACTAACTTGCTGGCCGCCACGCCATATTAAATTTGGTCTCATCCAATCAAAATTCGTATCACCATTTCTAGACTCAGTCAAAAGCACCTCCAAAAGTTACTTTACCGCGGCCGATTCTGAACGTGTAAAGCCAACCGTTTTTGGCACGCTGAACGCAATATGCCAATTTTGGCTTGGCTTTAGCCTTTAGCCGTTTTTGAACGCAGCCCTATGTTCTCTCTGTTTCATGGTCCTCTGAAGTCCGAAATGGTGGGGGTTAAGACGAGAGCGTTCCAGTGCTGCTGATGTCGAACAGTTCAAGAGCGTCACACTCCAGGAGCATGATACTCTAACAATTTAGTGAAAGATTTTCCGATAAGCATCACTTCCAATAATGTTACAATGTAACTTTTTCATTGTTAATTTTAAAATAGCTGAAAAATCCTATCATTCCTAACATCATCCATGACAAAAAATAATGTCGTCGACCTCGACCACCTTCTAATCTAAAAATCTATCTCTCTTTACTTGGGACTGCAAGCGCGTGCAGTTTTTTTAAGCACGATTTCGGTGTCAGTGCAAAACGAGTGTTGCACTTGCTCTACTAATGAAATACGCTTATAAGACTGTTCATAATTCCCAACACTTTGGCTGAGTTCGCCTTTACACTTTGTAAACTCTGAGTGCGCTCGAAACAATAAGATCCTGTTCGTTTTAGGTTTCAGACTATGTTCTCTTTTGCGTTCGGGTTACAATCGCAATCGAGCACGTACCCTGAGCAGCTTTCCAAAGACGAATTTTAAGGAGCTCCACACCCGTAGTTTCACACTCTGGAGCTCCAAACAACTGGGTTGCGTTTAGAAATAGCACTTTGGGTGTGAGAGTGACCCTAGAGTAACTCTAAACCTTTCATAAATTAACAGGTGCTTACTCGGAGCTTACGCTGGAATCGTTCAGAAATCAAGAATTGACCTGCCTAGAGTTTGCCCAAATTACCCCACTCAGGGACTGGGTTGAAAAACGCCCCGAGGTTTTTACCGGGTTTGACGTTGACATATTAGAAACTTCTCGTGCCTTAGACGCTACGCTAATACGGTACTGCTAATAATACGGTATTTTAAATGGAATTTTATAGTTCTCGGACACAAGGACACAAAAATTCTCTAATCCCTTGTCCTGTTTATATTTTGACAGCTGAATTGAGTGATCTAACCCAACTTTTTTTGCTTGTTTGCCAACTTTTATTTATCCTGAAGATTCCTGAATTTCATTGATTAGCCCTTGGTGTTTTTTATGGAGGAATTATTAGAAGTTGCTGTTCTTGCAAACGTAAATGGAGCGTAAACTAATTTTGACATAGCATAGCGTTACGGTAAGGCATCCGCTAACTCACGTTAGGTAGCGGGCTCCGCTAACGCTAACAATAACGCTAATACCGTAAAAACTGTCATACTTGTCAAATAGCGTTACGGTATTGGAAATTTGGACAGCACGAGAACTCTCTATTTAGCGCAACACCCCAATTACGTTCAGAAAAGGCGCACCCAGAGTGCACTCGACGTGATGACGTCAGAACACTCTGACAAACAACTACTCTACCCAATGAACTATAACCAAAAACTGGAATGCGTACACATATTGACGAACATGAAGCCTAGTGCCGCTGCTGCGGAGGGGAAGCCTGTTTCTGTTGCACTCATTATGTTAAATGGCGGAAATTGCTTCCAACACGTATTCCAATTGATGAAACCTGTGAAGGAAAATATGACAAATCTTTCGAAAACGTCATATGTCAGCGAGCAACAGAAAGAAACAACATTCCCCATTTGGCATCTGTCTTTCATGGCTACATTTTTTTGGCAGATATGGCAATGTGTGCGCATTCCAGTTTTTGGCTATAGTTCATTGACTCTACCTTCACACTCCATTTCTAAACGCACTCCAGTTGTGTCACTGTAACTGCACCCATAAAATTGCTGGTGCTTGGTGCTTGAGAGGGCAGGGGAGACAAAAAACGAATAGTCCAGTTGCGCGAAAATCTAACGCACTGGAATGCCTACAAACAGTCCGGGGCGCTCTAGAGCATCCCAGGGGTGCATAAAGTGCGTCACTGGAAAGCGACTCTCAGCTCGCTCTCTTTTCCCTGGGATAGATTTTGTGTAGGTAATACCACCCAGTGTCCCGTCAGGACGCCTGTGATAGCTCTTAGTTGGCTCTTGTTGAGTTTCAGGAGGCTTTTGGCCTCTTTGCAGTTTGAAGGACCTTATAGTATAAAGATCCTTGACTGTCTGAGGCCTTCTGTTCCAGCCATTCGTCTTGGAACCGGTTATTGGACCGGTTCCTGATCTTGGCTTTTAGCAGGCAGGAAGCAACCCCCAAGAGCAAGCTCGGGCCCAATAAATGCAGTTTTGCTACCTGCACGTGCCAACTGGTCTGTTTCCTCGTTGCCTTTTATGACCCGGGACCCAAACAAGGGTTACCTTGTTACAGATCACTTCAGAACTGCAATTAAGCCTTTTGGAAAGTTCAAAACACTTAAAATTCAAATCAGAATTTCCAAAAGTATTCTGTAGCGATTCAGAAGATTTTTGGAAACTTAAGAATCATTGTAGAAAGCCTCAAAACCTTCAGAAACCGACTATTTACAATTTGCAAAACTATTTTAGAAAATCAAAATTTAGAACTTTCAAGCTCATTTTAGGACGCTTCCAAAACTCTCGAACACTCTCACTCTAGAATCTCCAGAAACATTTTGAAAAACCCCAGAATTTTGGGATTCAGGTTAAAAGTTACAAAACGCCTTTCAGAAGACGTTCAAGAGCGAATTTAAATTTATGTAGAACTTCGGATCTTTTATGAGCATCCAAAACAGTTCAAATTCAAATCAAGAGCATTTTGAAATAATTTAGAAACTTTAGAGTTATTCAAGAACAATTAGGATTCAATTTAGAACTGGAAACCTTTTAGAACTCTTGCAAACCAATTTAGAACACTTTGGAGCTTCAATAGAGGGCTCCAAAATACTTAAAAATCTGTCAGAACAATTAAGAAATTACTGAAATATTTCTAGCATGCTCCAGAACTCTTTAAGCCAAGTTAGAACACTGTAGAACGTAGAACTTCAATAAGCCATTGAGAACGTTCCAAAACACTGTAGTTGTTAAGTATTATATTCAATCACGATAAGCGCATCGAAATTTCATATATCACTTAAAAACCATTCCTCAATGATCCGCTTAGTAACAAGGCGAAAACTCTACCGTACCATCCAGCCCCGGCGCCAGATAGCGAGTTCAGGACTTCGATGGAGACCGAGACGCAAGGGGAAGTGATGCAGCCGCCAGCAAGGCGCCTTTCAACCCTCTCGGGAGTTGGTGGCATAAGGCAAAGGCAGTACAGAACGAACCGACAGAGAAGAAGGTGCGTGTCACAGGTCGCAAATAATTACGCCAGCGCCCTCAGCCAAGTTTCAGGCAATAACAAATAAAGAGTCTTAAAAATACCAAGTTCAAGGTGTCTTTCATTTCAAGTATGATACAGTCCACTTCGTTTCAGTGCGTTAACAGTAGTGAATACAGAAATTTTAATCAAGAATAACAAGGACTTACCAAGCAACCATCTCAGGAGGGATCTGTGGGAGAGATCATCACTAAAACAGCATAACTAGAAACTTCAATTAAAATTTATCTGATCATCGATATCCAGAAATTATTGAAAGCCGATACCCTATATTGACTAATACATTGAAATGTGAATAAAGCAAAAGTTCATGGACCTTTTTTTAAGTGCTTTCAACAATTAACATTCCTAAGGAGCCGAAAAATTTCTAAAAGATCAATAAATCATGCACGAGCCTATATGATGATACCCACTTAACAAACCACTTAGCGACGCCCTTGATTATTTAAAAGGGGACCAAATATACTAATTGATCGAATGATTCAACCACGAAAAATCGAGGAAATAAAGAAATTCAAGACAATGGAGGGACCAATGATATAAAAAGGCAACTTTGGCAGGAGAAAATCAGTCTCCGAGAAAGAGCGAGTAAACGAGCAGAACTACGGCGTGAAAGACCAGTGTCGCTGAGTAATCAAGAAACAAGTAGTAATCGAGAATCGAGAGACCTGTGTCCAGAAAGTCAGAACTACGGCGTGAAAGAGTTGTCGAATTAACCGAGAGAAGAAGCACGACGTGAAATAACAGCGCGAGTTTTTTTATTAATTGTTCATAATTAAAGTAAATTCCTTCGACCAATAAGATTCTCATGTAATTAGGTGTGGCCAACAGTAAATATATTATTGTTAAATGTAAGTAGAGTTTTTTTTATGTTCAGCCAGAAATTGTGAAGGCAAGAGTGTAAGTCGAGTCAAACTGTAAATTAAAATTTTACTTGGAATCATATAAATTTTCCTTAATAGTTAATTGATGCTTATTAGAGATTGAATAAATTTTATTGTAAGATTATTTATTACCGACGCTTGTTATTTAATAACAAGCATTATTTATTTTAATAAAATAAACTTTATTTTACTTGACCACAATATTTATGTGTTTCACTCTCCACCCGCAAATAGGACCCACTTTAAACTGTGTCTCCACTCAGAAACCAAAGTCACCGCTCGCCAATTTACAATCTTGCCAAGTTTCTGAATTTGGGGTCTCACAACACTTTCCAGCTCTAGCATTATTTTGAAAGGCTTCAGAACAATTTAGAAACCTCAGAATTAGTTCAGAGAGCCTAGCGCCTGGAATAGACAAAAATTGAAAGTTATAAAATGAGTAATAATATTGAAATATTAGTCCTGAAGCCGTCTTCAGACATTTGAAAGACGTTGGGTTTTGAAGCATACGACGTCATTAAAATATGTTCTGTGATTTAAATGTTTTTGAGAGTAAGACTTAAGAAGCAGACGTCTAAGCGACGCCTTGAATGTCCTTTGTGGACATCTTGAAGATGTCTGTGTGCTGTCTATGGGAATATACTACTTATTTTGCAAAACCGCGGATTTATAGAAATTTTCTTCAAGACCTTTCTTTGACACACTAAAAAAAAAAAATTATTCACTACAATAATTTACTTCTAAAAACAGTACAATATCGAAATCATTCATCATATCTAAAACACGCATTATTGCAATATTTTTGAAATATTTTTCAAAAAAAATATTCAAAAAATATATTGTACTTATAGGAGGAGTAGGTATCACTAAAAACTGATATTGGGCCTTAACTATTAAAATCCACTTTTAACGTCCAGTCCACTCAGGAAAACTAATCGTTGCTTCAGATTCTGAAGCAGCAGCTTCTCGTCGTTTGGACATAACTTTTTTGAAAATATCTGCCACTCCGGTATTCAAAATCGCTTCGATACAACTGGTACTCGACGATTGTTGTTGAGAAGAATCAACCTGTTTTTGTCTTTGTAAAGTGTGAGAATCGATGCAAGAAATTGATCGTTCTCTTGCTGACGGCATATCATCTAAGATTGAGTTCTGAAATATACATATTATGGTCAAGTCAGTCCAATATGCTTATCGGAAAAGTAATAGGTACCTTTAAAGAAATTTGTTGCGAATAATATGACTCATTAGAAATTTCATCAATTTCACTCCTTTTCATAGCATTTTGCATAATATCAACTATTCTTTGAGAACATCTTAAAGTCTCTTGCAACTCTTCCATAGTTAACATGACACATTCCGTAGAATTTTTATCGGTACCGTCTTTTTGTGTGCTCTCTGGACTTTTTCGTTCCTCAGATTCATCTACGGATTGATTTGCACCGTCTGAACTAAAGGTCAGTTCAGTAGATAAACGCCTTAGACTAGCGTTACTGTAATTTAACCAAAAATTGTTCCATTCACCTACTTTGCTTTCGACATCTTGAGCTAGAAATTGGACCAACTTATTGTAGAATGAAATTAGAAATTGGCAACTTACCTGGAACATTTGAAATAGTACTTCCAAAATAATCGCTGTTAACGCTTTCGATCCAACTAAGGTAGCTATTGCTAGTAGAAGAATGATCAAATTTTTCTTCTTTACAGTCGCTTATGGTTTTTCTAACGCAGTCAGGACTTTCTGTAGAATGCCTATGCATGTTTTTCCCAGATTCATTGGACAATAAATTTCTACGACTTCTACGTTCAGAAATAGCCGACAGGCTATGTCTATATTGAGGTTCTTTGCGGTATTTTTCAATAGCAGATGTCGTTTCATCTGGATATTTTGAAAGAATAAGATCAATAGTAATAGTTTATTTTATTATACATTCATCAATTATTATTACCATCTTCTGTACTGCTAGACTCCATCCTCTCTTTTCTAAAAGGTATAGTCGCTCTACGGACCACTGTTCCACTTCTCGTAAAACTTGAATTATCCAAAAGGGCCAAATCGATGATATTGTCTTGAAAAAATGATAATTGACTGGAAGAATCTGATGAAGTTGATTGGGACTGGGATACACTGCCTTCGTTCGACATTTTTGTTAAAAAATAAGAAATATGCGTCGATTCAACTATAAAGTATAACAGAAACTGATTTTCTCTGTGGCCGTTTCGCGACGGTTGAACAAGCAATTTCCATGCCAACGATTAACCAATAATACAGATTAAGGTCAGATCTTGTCTGGATGATGACGCTCCTGCTCTGGAATAAGGGAGGTGAAATGCGAAAAGTTGCGGTTTATTGGGGACATCGCATATATAGGATTAGTATAGAAGCTTGAGGTAACAATATCAATTAAAATCTTATCTAAAAGAAAAGTATTCTATGATGGGACTGGAATATTAATAATGCAAATAATTGAAATTATGAAATAAAACTGATATTTTATGAGATTCTTAAAGCTGGCAATTATCCTGTTTATACTCATGATATTTAGGGGTTCGTCCATATATACAGTCCTGGTAATTTTGCTCCAGTTAGTACTGAATCGAATGTCTCATCTTAAAAATCACCAAATTATATGCAGTTTCGTCCTTGATACCTAAAAATACAATTGAAATTGGTGATTCCAGAGTCATTATCATCATCAGCAAAGTATGCTATGGTTGGTCATGATGATAACGATAACTGCCATCATGTCATACAAGAGGAAAAAGGACTGGACCCAAATTAGGTCCCAAAATAACAGAAATTGCAAAAGAACGTATAATTTATTGTCGACAAGAGTTCGGCTTTTCCTTGAATTAAGTGTCCTCTACATTCTTTCCCATTTCGTTGACCCCTAATAATCATGCAAATTTCGACATTATCCGATGAGCAAGTTATAATTTTTGGAATAATATCTAGAAGTCGACCAATAGAATTGAATTACAGATGGTCAAACGACCGCCCATATTGTCGATTGTGGTGGGTTGATAATACTATTAAAGGGGCGACCGTTCAAGTAGAGAGCAATCATCAATCATCAAGAAATAGACTCAATAATTAGTAATATTCAGAAGTGGTGAATTATCTCAAGTATAAAAAGTCGGGACTCGGAAAAGTAAAAATTACAGTAAATAACGCGAATTAAGAAAGAAGTAAACCTTTCAGTTTTTATGTGCTAGCTATTTTGAAGTAAATAATAATTAGAATAATTGACTTTAAGGGCGATAATTTAAATGTAAGTGATAAGTTTTATTTTGACTTTATCAATGATTGAAATGACTATGAAGTGAATTGACTATGAAACTTTATTGCAAAAATATTATTATCTGGAGTGAATCGACTTTGATTATTTTTGTGCTTAGTATAGATAGAGAAATATAATTCAAATGAATGTTAAAATACCTACACCAAAAGATTTGTTATTTTTTATAACCGAAACTTCAATTGCTTCTCCTGAATCTGACGTAGGAAAAAAGAAGAGAAAAGCCCTGTTAAAGCAATCTCGAATTTGCCAAAGAAAAAATCTCAAGACAATGAACGCATTCAATCCCATTTTGATCTCAGAACTGTAATGGCGAATTTGATCATTGTAGTGACCTGGTTTACTGAAAGGCCTCCCTATCTTGGATTTAAGACTTCTGATCTGCAATAAGACTTTGCAGTTTCCCCTCATGATCAGAAAGGTTTAGAAGGTCATGACCCAAGTATAATGCATTTTGTCATCTTTGCATGTAGAGCAGAAGTATACGGTTACTTAGATGAGTATTGGAAATATCAAGTCAACCTCCCGAACCTAAATAAATAAGACTGGAAAGATTGCGGTAAATGCAAATAAGGCAACAAACAAAATAAAACACCACTAAGCTACATAAATGATTTATTTTATACAATACCTATAGTATTTGATGATTTAACAGAAACGTATCAGACATTCTCATTTTAGCAATACGAGGGAGGAAGATGCACGACTTTTCACCATTTACTAAAACATCAAGATGTTCTAATTTTTTTTTATCTTGTGGAGGGAAAATTTAGTTACAAGATTGTAAATCTAATTGGTATCGATTTACAAACTTTGTACGAAGCGCGATTGGTTAGTTTCCGATAAAAGGTTTTTGAACATATTACATAAGAAGGCACCGCTGAAAGAAGACATAGGTATCATAATTTATTTTGTCTTCCAAAGCATTTTTGTACAATAAGCACACCGGTTCCTGGTAGGTATTTGAGTAGGTATGCAGGAGTTAACAAAACAAAAAAAAAACTACTATACATAAGGTCAAGACAGACTAAAGAGCACACGTAGGAATTTGTTTTTTATAAAAACATGAAGAAAATTATCATTATTATTGCTGAAAATTACGCGTTTTCCAAAAAAATTATAATACATATATTATTTTCTATTTATCTATACAATAATAATTATTTAGTAAAAACTTTTTAGATGTCAATTGCATTGAAAACATTACATGGTATCGGAATAGTATCCCTCTTTCCCTTATTACTGAAACAGTCAAATTTCCCTCTATTCCAGGAAATTGGTCTTCAGCCCCTTCTTATGCGGATGACAAACAGCACAGTCCAGTCTATAGTTTTGAACTTTTTCTTGCCAAATCTTGTCTCTTCGCTGGTTCTCAACCATTTTCAATGAAATTGATAATCAAACACCAGACAATAATAGTGTACCGGTTAGTTAATCTAACTTTACATAACTTTCCTATGTAGACAACTTAATAATATAGTTAACATTTTTATATAATTATCAAGTGGGTTTTATTTTTGTAGCGCTATAAATATAGGTACCTATGTACTAACATGTCAATGTGACATAAGAAACAAATTATTTTAAAAATAAAGGCGATTTTTGTGTGTTATTTTGCCCAATTCAATCTATCCTTAATCTTAAATTCGAAAATAATGTTGATGTTTACAAACAAAAAGCCCCACTAGAGCCTAAATGTTACATTCTATAACAAATTTTCGACACATATGCGATATTTCGAAAATATACAGTCTAGGATTGAAGGGTAAAAAAAGAACAGTTAGTTGTCAAGATTTATTTACATTCATAGAAGTACGTATATTTATCAAAAAGATGATGCTTATTATACAATATATTTACCATATTTACTTCTTCAATCAAACTGTATATTTTAGCCCATATCGATCAGTCAAAAAATTCTATTTCATCAAATTCCTCTACATGTCGCCTAGACGATAATGTTCTTTGAAGCCATATTTTCTTAAATCCGCTCATTCAGTATTTGCAAAATATTAGGTGGGTAATCAATTTTTAATCCTGAAAAGAAATAAGTATGAGTCACTATAAAACTAATCTTTAAACATATAGACTATGGACTGAGAGGGGAAACCATATAGGAAGTTTTTCCAAAGTGCAAGGGAAGTTTGAGTGGAAATCTAGGGAACTACGAGGAAATCCAAATATGGAAAGAATACTGATATTTAGGAGAAAAAAAAGTAATATTAGCTACAGAGATTCTTTCAATCCATTAATCCTAGACGCTGAAATGAAAGTTACACTCCATTTGTTACTGATTTCAATTTTATTAAATATTATCTGAATATTTATGAATAACTTCTTTACGAAAGAGGATGCAGAGTTGAAGAATAAGACCAGGAAAGATATACATCCTTTTAGTTGATCAGAAGTCAGAAAAACGTATTTTTTAGGTCTGCAAGACCAAAAAAAGATGTTGTTTTGAAGACGTCGATAAGATGTAAATTCACAACTTAAAGACAACTGAGCCACACCATTTGGTACTACCGAGCCTAAAAGTGAATAATGATTCATGTATTAAAAAGAGATTCAAAGACATCATCTCATTGAAGACGTCTTTAGAATGTCTTTAGATGCAACGATTTGCTCCGCCACTGGAGTTAGCTGTTTACGCTGCTTTCTTATCAGAGAACTGTCAACTGTCATGAGCTAGTCAGTCAGTCAACGTGGAAGGCAACGAGATGACCATCTTGAACGTTTAGGAAGCAAACACTTTACGTCACTTGATATGGCATCAGGCTACTACTACCAATGGCTGCAGAGTCTAGAGCAAAAACCGTATTCATTACGCCGGATGGGCATTATGAGTATACACGAATGCCATTTGGATTAGCAAATGCTCCAGCTGTATTTCAGCGAAGTATTAACCTAGTTCTTGGATCATTAAGATTTAATACAGCACTGGCCTACATTGATGACATTTTGATTCCGGCAGTTGACTTTGACGTCGGATACAGAGCTTTATTAGAAATCTTAAAGGTATTTTGTAACGCTGGACTCACCCTATGCATGACTTAATGTTATTTTTTTCGACAAACCATTGATTATTTAGGACATGAGATATCGGTAGAGGGTATGAGAGCAGGAAAATCGAAAATAACTGCAGTAGAGAAGTTTCCAGTTCCTAAAAATGTCTATGAGGCGAGGCAGTTTTTAGGACTTGCCACTTATTTTCGGAAATTTGTCAAGAATTTCGCTCATATTGCAAGACCATTAACCACTCACTAAAAATAAGACCGGAACATGTTGTTGGAATAAAGATCAAGAAGATTCTCTGCGACAGCTCAACCAGATACTGTGTACTCGACCAATTTTAGTTATTTATGATCCAAATTTAAAGACTGAGTTAGAGACAGATGCATCGAAATGGGGACTAAGAGGCATATTGTTACAGAAACAACAAGATGGCAAATTGAAACCTGTGTTGGACCTACTTTAGTCGTCAAAAAAACAAGGAAGAGCAGCGGTACCACTCCTACGAGCTAGATACATTAGCCGTCGTTAATTGCATGCAGCGATTTCGTGTTTACCTCCTAGGAATCCAGTATAAAGTAGTCACTGATTGTAGTTCAGTACGAAGCAGTTTTAGTTAGAAAAATCTGATACCGAGAATAACTAGATGGTGGTTGATTACTTTAGAATTCAATTTCTCTGTTGAATATCGGCCTGGCTCTAGGATGGCACACGTAGATGCCCTAAGCAGACATCCCGTTGATGACCCTGCTAATGTAGAAGGTACTGATGTTCTGGCTATACATTACTGAGTCTGATTGGATACTGTTTGCTCAATTGTCGGATGATCGCTGTAAATATCTGCATCAGGTCTTTTCTGAACATCCGAAAGATGCAAAAGAGAAGAATATTCAAAAGGAATATGTTCTAAAAGACAACCGTATTTTAAAAATTACAGAAATGGATGGTCCAAAAAGAGCAAGAAAAGCTATTACGTTTTACTATCATGACTCAGCTGGCCATTTTGCATTAGAGAAAACTTTGTCTGCAATCTCTAAAAATTACTGGTTTCCCAGGATGCGCAAGATTGTTTCACAATATATACAGAGTTGTTTAATGTGTGCTTTTAACAAGGAACAATCAAGGTTTCATCGGATTAGCATGCAACACATCTAACGAAAAACTACAAAACATAATTCTCACCTACATACAATCTCCATTTTTTCTTAGGCATTCGACTCTTTCAAATCCTGTAATCTGGCCAACTGATGAGGCTCCAACTCGTCAGGTATACTCGCTCTACCGCCTACTACTTGTTTAGGAGCGTCAGTGTCCACAGGAGCTTGACTCACCGAGTTTTCCGCCGTACTAGGCCCAGTTGTTTCTCCATCGCTTCCTGTACTGCTGCTTATCACAAATTGTCCTGAACCCGAATCTGCAATGATCGGTTCTTCGGTTTCTTCTCCTATTATTATTAAAAATTTTATTACATAAGCAAAAATTATTCGAGCAAATTACCTTTTTTAGCAAACATCCTTTCATTGTCCTCCTCGTCTTCACAATTAATACCGTCATTGCATTTTTGAATCAAATTTTCCTCTTCTTCGAAATCTTCCTCGTTTTCCTCTTCTATGACATCGGTCTGATGATTTATTATAACTGGGGGATCTTCTGGAGGTGGAAAAGGTTTTTCAGCCTCCTCTATCATGGGAGTCGCTGCTGTAATAACAATTTGAGCTACACCGAGGCCCATGTCGTCGTCTTTATTGCTTGACGATTGGTCAATTTCTTTTCCATCCTAAAAGAAACATTCACTAATAATGTTGCAAAAAGGCGTTTGAGCAAAGTTGAAATTTTACCTCATCACTTATTTCTAGACTTGGAATTCCGATTTCTTAATAGGAGGGCATAAAAAAGAGAAAATTTTGTAATTTAGATATTATTTATTCTTTAAAACACATTGGAAAAAAAAAGGCTGGCTGTAGTTATAGTTCATAGTCCGAATAGATCAAATAAATTGAGTGAATCTTACTTGGAATGTCCTCGGCTTCCTCGTCGAATTGTGTGCCATATTGGTCGTGTTGGTCCCGAGTAAGTACCATTGAAAATGGGCCACTATTTTCATTTTGTTCGGTTTCTTCTTTATCTTTAATCTCCATCTTTTCTTCCTCCGTTTCGTTGAGGACTAAGACAGGAGCCGGCTGTTGGGGAAAGTCAACCTAACAAATTAATTTTTGAAAAAATCTAATCAATACAATAACTTTATCTACAGTGTCGGCACTTGCACTTATTGGATCATTTAGACTTGGATGCACTGGGGCCTAAGCAAATATCACAATTAGGCCCCCTCCTTCCTTTGTAATGGAAATAAAATCTAAGACGTAGCTCTTTACCATGTATCGCCAAGTTTAACGTTTATAAAATGCCGTATGTAACTTGATTTTCCTTTAAATGGATGCCCCTACGGCATCTTAGAAACGGTAAACTTGGCAGTATTGCAAATACCACCATTGAATCGGGCATTTCTAAAAACTCCCAGGTAGGAAATATTGTACATTTTGCTAAAGTCTTTTCTGAAATACGAGACTGTTTCCATGAATTTCAACAAAAAATTTGTGTTGCCATATTCCAAAAACCAAGTAAAATGGAGCTCTAACATTTAGGGGTTTTAGTAATGTTGAAACGCTGAATTAATTACAATAAAAATAAAGAGGGGCATCTATTTAAAAAAATCAAGTTACACATGGCATTTTAGAAACGGTAAACTTGGTAACATTACAAATACCACCATTGAATTGGGCATTCTCAAAAACCCACAAGTAGGAAATATTGTAAATTTTTTTCAAGCTGGTTCTGAAATATTAGACCGTTTCCGTACATAACGACAACCCTGTATATCCGCTTATGCATATCGCCGCCACTGTTTATCTACATTATTAAAATTAAACCAAAAAAAAAAAATAGATTCTTACTGATGGGGGAGTTTGATCGTCAGCCGGCTCCTTTAGAAAATTCGGAATATCAGGTGGCGTGAAAACGGGTGGAGCTGATTGAGGAGGCGTTTCGTCCCATTCATTTGTTAAAGGTTCTCCATATTCATCGCATTCTTCTACTACCAACGAAGGAAAATTGCCTATTCGACCTAAACAATTTTTTCTCATTAATTTAAGATTACCTACCATTTCAAGACACTTGACCCTTACCTTCTAATTCTCCTTGCCACCAACCATCGTCAATACTATGAGCACATTTACTTAAAACTTTTATAATCTGTCCTTCCTCAAACGTCAACTCCTCGCCACCTTCTCCGTCATAATCGTACAAAGCTACGCAATAGGATCCAGGCGCATCGCTTCCACTAGTAGTTTTTTGGATAGGCATCGATATTACAGATATCTGTTCGGGAGATTGCGTAGTCTCTGTCTGAGGCTGATTTTCCTCTTCGTTATCCACAGTATAATCCACAGAAGAGAAAGATATTTGCGTTTGTAATCCGGGAGTTGTTGCCGATTGCTCTCTCTCAATGTCCAGATAATTATGAGGAACATAGCCTTCTTCTCCGCGGTAGTTTCTGGCTCTCAGCCAACCATCTCCGTCGCCCTCGCCGACTACTTCCAGTTGTTCATTTTCCACAATTGTCAATTCGTCGGGATTTTGGGCAGTATATGAATAAAGTGCAGTGCATTTCAATAGAGGCCCGCTAGGCTGTGTTGATTCGGAATTATATTCATCTGTAGCAGATTCCATTAAGGCTTCATCTTCTTCTCCTCCACCTCCTCCCCAATCGACTTGAGTTGGATCGTCCCATCCAGCTGTTAGTTGTTCGATTCTTTGTCTTTCTTGCTCCATTACAGCTAAAAGTTACATTCATTATGCAATTTTGAGGTTTTTTGGAAAATTTTTCAAAAATTATGCAGGCTAAACCAATAAAGTTCAAAACACCTCCAGGGAAAGTATTTCGATGGAACCTTTCTTGGAACATACGGAATCTTAGGATTTATACATTAAAAGATAAGAGAACTACTTTAGTATGAAAAATTCTATAGGATCTGCTTCTGAAATAGAAAAAAAGAGAATGGAATGGTTGCTTTATACAATGGGAACCAAAACCTTACAATAACTTGGTAACGTCCTGATGATCCTAAGGATAAAACCTATGAAGAATTAGCGAAGTTAGTGAAAGAACATTTAAATCCTTTTTCAAGTATAATTGCATCACAAAATAAATTTGCAAAACGAGTTCAACGAGAAGACGAAAGTATTTCAGATTTCGTTACCTACCTTAAAAAGTTATGCAGGGACTGTGAATTCAAATGTCTCAGCTGTAATGAATGCTTCTACTGTTGATGTGCACCTTCGACAACAATTTGTTAGCGGTTTGAAAAGGCTAAATCCTATTGAAAAAATAATACAACTAAAGGCTCCAAAGAATAATTTTTCTGATTGCATTACTGTGGCCATGGCAATGGAAGCTGCACATCGAGAAACGAAAGAAATTGAAAATTGTAGTTTGTTTGATCAAAATCAAGTTAATACAGTAAAACTTCACGTTTAGCAAATAGCTGTGTTAAAATTATTCTAAACTCTAACGAATGTGGTAGAAGAAGACACAATGCTAAAGTAGGTATGTATGAATTCTTCTTCTGTTCCAAGAAATTCATCCTCAACTTATAGAAATTTAAATCAATTAGAATTTTTGCAAAAAGGAAATGAAGATGAGTTATATTACCTCTTATTGCACTTGATACAATATATTTACCAGAATTATCTAGTAAAAGTAACTTTAGATGGAATCCAACTAGAAATGGAGTACGATACTGAAGCTGCGGTATCTTCGATTTCATATAAGGATTTTATCAACAAATTTCCTGGAAAAGACATAAATAAATCATATCTACCATTAAAAACATATACCTACTGGTGAAATTATAGAACCCTTTGGTTTTTCAAGTATGAATTTGGAAGTTAAGGGAAGGGAAGTTACAGCTAATTTATATAGTATACCAGGAGAAGTTGACCCGATTTTTGGCAGAGAATGGATAAATACCACAAAACTTGAGACCTCAGAAATTTATTCTGTAAACATATTGGAGGAAAAAGAGGAGGCGACTGCAAGTCTTAAAGTAACATTTACAGATGTTTTTCAAGACGAATTGGGGAAAATTAACAATTTCAAGGGTAATTTATTTCTTAGAGAAAACTGTTCACTCATATACATTCCTACTCGGAAAATGTCTTATGCTTTAGAAGAAAAACTGATTTTTGGAATAAATAGACTTGAGATGAAAGGTATTTTAATTAAGTTGGAGTATAGCGAGTGGGGGACTCCAATAGTTCCAATTTTGAAATCTGATGGTTCTGTTAGGCTATGCGCTGATAACATAATAACAATAAATAAATTACCTACTCAAGGATGATAAATTTCCAATGCCAAATATGGAAGATAATATTTGCGAAAATTGTTGGAATATATTGTCAGTGCTCTTAGTGCAGTCTATATGAGCGGAGAATTCAGCAACACTGATTATTGGTACATAGATTCTGGGGCAAGCCATCATATTACATATGTGAAAAAGAACGGATACGTGATTTTGAAGATGTGGTTGAACCAAGGGAAATTACTATAGCTGATCAAACCAAACTACTAGTGATAGGTACAGGAAACATACAACTTACAACCATTGTAGATGGGCAGGAGCATGATATAGAGATTAAAAATGCTCTATATGTTCCAGGAGTGACAACTAATTTGTTATCCATTGGCCAAATCATCAAAAATAGAAACAAAATCAATTTTAGTGAGAAAAATTGCAAGGTCATTAACAGTCATGGAAATGTTATTGCTGTTGCTCAGTTTACTGAAAATGTTTATAAGCTGAAAAGGTGCTTATCACAAGGAAGTGTGAGAAATCAGCTGATGCAGTTTAAATCTGACAGTTTCAAAAGAAGTATGGCATCGCAGATTAGCACACTCAAATTTTCAAGATTTGATAGCTATGAAAAACCACGATTTAGTAGGTTTACACAATATGAAAGGCAATATTTGTGGAAATAAACTTTGTATAACTTGTTGTGAAGGAAAACAATCAAAGTTACCTTTTAAACATGAAGGTCAACGAGCTGAATTACCATTGGAGGTGGTGCATACTGACCTGTGCGGGCCCATGGAAGAAATTTCTATGGGTGCCAAATATTTCCTACTCTTTGAGGACGACTTCAGCAGATATGCACATGTTTATTTTTTGAAAACGAAAGATGAGACTTTAAGTTGTTTCAAAGATTTTAAACAGCTTGTCGATTTGAGTCATAAACTTAAATGTTTACGTAATGGAGGAGAATTTTGTGGGAGTGATTTTGAGCAGTTTCTCAAGAAAGAAGGGAAAAGACAAATCCCCATACATCCCAACAAAATAGAATGTGTGAACGTTTAAATAGAACTGTCATTGAGAAAGCCAGATGCTGAGTGAGTTAATACAGCTATATATTTGAGAAACAGCTGTATTGCTAGATGTCTGCAGTATAAAACACTATATGAGCTTTGGCATAACAAAAAACCAGATATCAGCCATATTAGAATTTTTGGTAGCGAGATATACCAAAACCCAAACGACATAAATGGGACAAGAAATCAAGAAAAATGATATTGGTTGGTTTTGGGGATAATGTCAAAGGATATAGGTTGTTTGATCCTATCGATTAAAAAGTTATTTCAAGCCGGGATGTCATTATTCACGAAAAAGATAACACAGGAATAATAATTAGTGATGTTGACAGCTTAAACACAGAGAACCAAGAAGACAAGGATTCAGTAGAGGAAAATGAAACCACTGAAAAGAATTTTGTGAGCTTAAAGTCAGAAAATCAAGAACCTGTTATCCCAAGAAGATCAGAAAGAGTCAGAGTACGAAACAAGCAGCTAGAAGACTATGTAACCTATATGTGCAAGAGTGAGATCGACCTAGAAGATGTTCCATTGAGTGTTAAGGCAGCTTTATCAAGACCTGACAAAGAAAAATGAAGACAAGCCATGATGGAGGAAATCCATTCATTTGAGGAAAATGACACTTGGGACTTAGTGGACATACCCAGCCGTGGAACCATTGTTGAATGCAAGTGGGTATTAAAATCAAGTGTTGTGATTCGGAAAGTGATTATGTTTACCGTGCAAGGTTAATGGCAAAGGGATATACACAAAAACAAGGACTGGATTATGACGAGACTTTTTCACCGGGGAAAAAGATAGTTTCCGAATTAAAATGCGTGCGGGAAAGTGACGTTTTACACATGCTTGTAGAAAAAATATTTTTTTGCTTTAGTCGATGCATTATCAAAATGGCCAGAAATCGTACCGGTACCCTCAATAACTGCTGTAACTACTATTAAAGTATTGCGAAACATTTTTGGCCCTTTTGGAATATCATTAGTTTTGATAAGTGATAATAGACCAATAGTACCATTAGTTTTGATAAGTGATAATGGACCAACCTTCACCTCAACTGAGTTCAAACTTTATTTGGAAAGTAATGGAATTAAACATAGGTTCTCTGCACCGTTTCATCCAGCTACAAATGGACAAGCCAAAAAGGTACGTTCAAACTTTTGAGAAGGCTTTAAGAAAAGTAATTGAAGAACCAGGAGATTTGGACCAAAAATTACAGAATTTTTTAATGCGATATAGAAGAAGTCTTATTTCAACTACAAATGTTCCACCTTGCGTAAACCTAATGAATTACGAGATCCGAACCCATTAAACCTACTTCACAAGGAAAAGAAAATTTGAAATATCGACAGTTGGAGAAGAAAATTTTAGGAAATTTAAAGGGGACGACAGGGTTAGAGTTCGTAATTTTTGGAGAAAAATACAAAATGGGAATATGGTCACATTGCAGAAAAAAGGGGCTATAACATTATTTAATAAAACTGGATGATGGTTGTATATGGCGTAGACACGTTGACCATATTGCAAACACACAAGTACCCAAAAACACGATTAATGATCCTGCAGTTCTTTTGGAAGAGGATATAGATAGAGCCGTCCAAAATACCAACAAGAAGTAACAGATGAAGACATTCAAACCACTACAAGAAGAATCTGATGAAGACATTGAGAATACTAGCAATATTATACAAGAAGAATCTAACAATAAAAAAAAGGATAATGTTACTGAGGAAAGGGAGACACAAGATCAGAATTCATCTATTCTATAAAACACCATGACTTGTAGAAGATCTAAACGCAAAATAAAACCAGTTCAGAAAATGAATTTGTAATGAAGATTTACGAGGGACGACTGTTATGTCTTCAGCATCCGGTATTTTTGTACCTTTTACTTTTACCATATAACTGGTAAAAGTAGAGTTTGAAATGTTGTCATTTTGTATAGTCATAATTGTTGAAAATATAGAGTTGACTTAGAAATTAAAGCATTATTACATACTTATTAGTATAACTAGCAAATAAATTTAAAGATCAGTGTGCAACGATTTTCATGCCACAAATACGTGATTTAAAACGTGTATGCTGGAAAGGAAATCGCTGCCTACCCCACTCACCCTCCACCTCTTGGCTTTCAAAATGATCTTCTGGAATATCTTCAATCATTGCTTCCTTTTCCATTTTCATTGACTCTAATGGTGCCGTAATTTGTTCGCCATCGCCAAAATCACTGTCGTAAAACGACTCAGAACTTGGATGATCCTGAAAAAGAAGATTTTTATTTGTCAGTAAACTTCAATAATCAAAGAAGCTCACCGATAATGAACTAGCAGATCGTTGTATATCTTGAACATTCAATGATTCCGCTTCCTGCAGCCATTCGTCTACGTTCACACCGCCTTTTCGCAAATACTCTATTCTCGCTTCCGCTTTGGCCTTTGAAGTTTCGGCTTTTCGAATATTTTGCTTTAATTCCTCGATTTTGGTTTCCAAATCCGGTCCGTTCGGATCGTTCGGATCAGTCTAAAATTTATTCATAATATTTTTACCATATATTTATTTTTAACAACGTCCTACCTTTTGCCCAGATTCTCTCAAAGCATTATACAATTGAACTTTCCTTACGTATTCTTTAACATTATTATTTTCTCTGGCTATTTTGGTTGCCCATCTTCGAGCCTCTTTACTTAAAGTGGCTGCAGCTGATTCGTGCTCTGCTGTAATGTGGTCTATTGGATCATTATCGCAAGGCTAAAATGTTCCCTTTATAAAAACTTCTTCTTTAATAAAAATAAAATAGTTATACCTCATAATCATATTGAATGTGCTGTTTTAAAACAGGATAATATAGGTAACAACACTGTAAATTGTACTCCCTTGTGAGTTGCTTAGCTTGATTTAACAGAGTTGTGAATGAGTTTTCCAGTGCTTTACATGTTAAAAGTTCAGTTCTGCCTAAAATTGATCATAATTATTTTCCTATGGAAGAAGAGATTTTATTTCTTACCCATTAAACTTAAATATTCAGCTACTTTATCGTATACTCCGCTTTCCATTGTGGTCATACCCAATTGGAGATCAATTACAAAATACCTAAAAATCATTATTTAGAGATTTTGAATATTAGAAATTGCAAACATATACCTAGTTTGATGAGCATTGGCCGCAGCAAGACAAAGAAGATAATCATTTCTGGCACCTGTTGATTTTTCTTCTAATTGCTCCCGTTTTGAGGAGACTTTTTGACTGTTTTTCTGTAGAGAGGTGATGGACTGGAAGAATGAGCCTTTCTTTTTCTTCAGTCTGAATGAAACAAATTGAGAATTACGAACAATCTGTGCTGTTAAAATCTCACAGAGAAAAAATCACTTTAGGACAAAATACAAACTTTTGTAAATTGGAAATTGCGATAGGTACGTGATTTAAAACGATTTAACTTGTTTCGTTGGGATCCTGGAAGCTTTTCCTGAATTTTTTCCTTCTTGGACAAAAAATTAATCAATAACTAAGTAGTTTCACTTACTTTTCCTCAATATCTCTAGCCTTATCCCTGACATCATGTGCTGTATGCTCCTCGTCGAAATACAGCTTTTTCGTCTTATCAACGTCTTGTACGCATGTTTGTACTTCTTTTTGAACTAACGTTAATTGGTCAACTACCTGAAAAATTAAACAATTGTAGGTAATTGTATAAGAGCGTATTTGCTATTCTTATGCTTTGATTGGGATATCCGATATGTAAAAACAGATTTCCATTATTAAATGTTAAGGTTGACATCACACCAATCTTGCTAAATGGTTTATTGCCCAACAGCCGATGGGCAATTATTAATGAATGGCTTTGTTGTCCAACAGCCGATAGGCAAACATTAATGAATGGCTTTGTTTGAAACAAGAATAATAGAAAACTCTCGCTACAATACAAATGAAAATTTTCTTGATTTATACCTTTTTTGACATCTGCAATTTATGCGCCCTAAGAATTTTAGCATCGTCGGCGATTTGTTGTTGGAAAACTTCAACGGCAGCTAATCTTGCTCTTGCTAGTTTTTCATTTTCTTCTAGGACCGTACGCCAGACGCTCCACATATTCCTATAGGAATTAAAGCAAAAATTAAAAGACCTATTATTATGAAGATGGTTTAAAATCCCCAAAAATACTCTTGTAAATCTGTACTCGTATATAGAGAATTTGCCGAGGGTGTACTCAGAAACAGGAAAATTCCAGTGGCGTACACTCGATCGACCTACGAATGGAGAACCATACGAAAATATACAAAACTGTATGATTATTCAAAAACTGTTCATAGGACTGAATCTAACTAACATACTAACATGGAAAGGTTTAGGGGGTAGTCAGAAAGAGGAATATATCAGAGGCGTACACTCGATCAACCTACGAATGGAGAACCATACGAAAATAAAAAAAACTGTATGACTATTCAAAAACTGCAAACATACAGTTTCCTCTATGTACAGGGTGTTTTTTTATATATTGACACCCCACATACAGCCTTTACCTTTACAGGTAGATGAAAGGTGTAAATACAAAAGTTGTACAGTATTGGCTAAATTTTTAGAATCCATGGTCAGAAACAAAAATTAAATGTCAGAAATGTGATTTATTGCATGCTTTCAGCTTTTTTTAAATGGAATGCGCTATATTTGGTTTTATATTCTTGAAGAGCACAATTTCCCGATTCCAAAACTATACTCCTTGATAAAATTATCGCACCACCACTGCACTTAAGCACCATAAGCAGTGGTGCGATAATTTTGTCCAGGAGTATATATAGTTTGTCTATATTTGGTTGAGCCGTCTCTAACATATTTGGTTCTGAAATTTTTTAAAATACTATCAGAGAAACCAAGTACCTCAAATACCTGCAGCCTTCACCTATACAGGTAGAATGGTTAACAAAATCAGTGATAGGATATGGATAAGATAGTATTTTTACAATTTTTGGAGCCGAATATATAAGAGATTGCTCAATCAAATATAGATCGGGGCATTGTGTTCTTCAAGAATATAGAATCAAATTTTGTTTCTGACCATGGTTTCTAAAAATTCAGCCAAAACTGTACAACTTTTGTATTTACACCTTTTTTCTATCTGTAAAGTTAAAGGCTGAAGGTGGGGTGTCAATATATAAAAAAAAAAACACCCTGTACAAATAAGCGGATTATTGCGGAACTTATGGGTGGACCTCTGCGGGACGAGCGCAGCTAGTTCCGCAGCCATCTACTCATCAATATACTGTTGAACTGTTTAAGTAAGACATTCACCTGCAACGTGTAGTTTTAAAACTAATGAGAATAACTCACATTTGAGTGAGTCAAGTTAGTATCGTAATTAAACAACATATTAATGAATAGAATGCTGCGGAAGTCATCTATTCATTAATACGTTGTTCAAGTACGATACTAACCTGACTCACTCAAATGTCAGTTATTCTCATTAGTTCAAAAACTACACGTTTCAGGTGAGTAGTGTCTTATTTGAATAGTTCAACAGTATGTTGGTGAGTAGATGGCTGCGGAACTCGCTACGCTCGTCCCACAGAGGTTCACTCATAAGTTCCGCAATAATCCACTTATTTGTACTTGAACAAGAACTTATTATATGTATAAAGTCAAAATTTGTAAGATTATGATTATTCACTTTTTGTCAACTTGCCTTTCAACAGGAATTAGTAATGTTACTTTACCAAACTAGTAACATAATGTGACAAGTTATTGAAGTACTAATGAGTGAATTGTTGCGGAACTTATAGGTGGACCTCTGCGGGACGAGCGCAGCGAGTTCCGCAGCCATCTATTCATCAATATGTTGTTTAATTACGATAGGGGAGAACCACCTACAGTGGCCAGGTTTATCAACTATAAAGTAGTGCTGCCATCTTTACAGTATAAGGCTTATTGCCCGTACTAAAGAATGTTCCGGTTAGAAATGAGCAGTTCCAATTTTATGCGCGGTAGAGTGTGTATATATCCTTTTCTTATACCCAAACTTGCATATGCAGGTGGGTTTATTTCAAATTTTCTCCGGAATGCTTTATAATATTATTTATGTAATATCGTCATAATAAATCTACTGCATGTAAAGAACGTTACTCGCCTATAATATATTTTAAAATATTATGGTTTGCAATTTTTTTGAAAGAAAATTTCAAAAACGGGGTTTCTTCAACACTGGCTAGGTTAATATTTCCCTACAATGGCCACTACTTATGTTATTATGTTAGTAGTGGCCAATATTGAAAAATCACCTGCCGAAACTATAAAAAATGCTCTCCACCGCATATTTGAAGGTGGTTGGCTTTTGAATTTAAAATTCCGAGAACCACGTTGAGACGCAACATCACAAAATGTAAATATATGGGAGTTGACAAATATAAGCCAGAATCGGCGGAAAAGGGGCAACAAGATAAATAAAACATATTTTTCAAAACGTTCAAGGTTTAATTGATTTAAAAAGCAGTGGCCGTTGTTGGAATATGGGGTGGTCAGAGTAGCCTACCAGCTCCAACAGTGGCCACATTTTGAGAATTAAGAAAAAAGGAGTGTAATTTTTTTTTGCATAATTCATACAGGACGTCTTTTAGACAAATAATTGAAGTAACTAAAATAAATTTCTGAACAATAAATTGACCGAAATGGGCAAGTTACAGCAATAAAAGTAAAAATGTGGTTACTGTAGGTGGTTCTCCCCAACTAACCTGACTCACTCAAATGTGAGTTATTCCCATTAGCTTAAAAACTACACGTTCCAGGTGAATGTCCTACTTTCAACAGTATATTGATGAGTAGATGGCTGCGGAACTCGCTGCGCTCGTCCCGCAGAGGTCCACTCATACGTTCCGCAACAATCCACTTATTTGTACTTAAACAATAACTTATTATATAGAGTCAGAATTTGTAAGATTATCCACTTTTTGTCGATTTGCCTTTTAACAGGAATTAGTAATGTTACTTTATCAAACTTGTAATATATTGTGACAAGTTATTCAAGTACAAACGAGTGGATTGTTGTGGAACTTATGGGGTTGTGGAACTTATGGGGTTAGTACAATACTAATCTGATTCACTCAGTTGTGGAATTTTCTCATTAGTTCAAAAACTACACGTTTCAAGTGAGTGTCTTATTTGAACAGTTCAACAGTATATTGGTGAGTAGATGGCTGCGGAACTCGCTGCGCTCGTCCCGCAGAGGTCCACCCATAAGTTCTGCAATAATCCACTTATTTGTACAGGGTGTTTTTTTATATATTGACACCCCACCTTCAGTTTTCAACTTTACAGGTAGAAGAAAGGTGTAAATACAGAAGTTGTACAGTTTTGGCTGAATTTTTAGGAAACAAAATTTCAATGTCAGAAATGTGAAATTTTGCATGCTTCCAGCTTTTTTCAAATGGGATGCCTTTATATTTCATTCTATATTCTTGAAGAGCACAATGCCCCGATCTATATTTGATGGAGCAATCTCTCATATATTCGGCTCCAAAAATTGTAAAAATACTATCCAACTACTGATTTTGTGAACTATTCTATCTGTATAGGTGAAAGCTGCAGGTAAAATTTGAGATACTTGGTTTCTCTGATGGTATTTTCAAAATTTTTAGAACCAAATATGTTAGAGACGGCACAACCGAATATTAACAAACTATATAGTTTTGGAATCGGGAAATTGTGCTCTTCAAGAACATAAAACCAAATATATCGCATCCCATTTGAAAAAAGCTGAAAGCATGCCATATTTCACATTTCTGACATTCAATTTTTGTTTTTGACCATGGATTCTGAAAATTTAGCCAATACCTACTGTATTACTTTTGTATTTATACCTTTCATTTACCTGTAAAGGTAAAGGCTGTGGGTGGGGTGTCAATATATAAAAAAACAACCTGTACCTATACTTTATTTTTTTCCAAGATAGATTTTGACATAGTCAACTTTGAAACATAAACAATGCCGCTAATGCAACTTATTGGCCGCTATTGTAAAACGGATATCAACCTGCAGAAACACCTCATTTTGCGACCAATCAGGGTCAAGCATTATTGTTTATGTTTCAAAGTTTTCAATGTCAAAATCTATCTTGGGAAATAATATAGTATAAAGGAAACTGTATGATTATTCAAAAACTGTACATAGGATTGAATTTATATTAACATGGAAAGATTGAGGGGGTAGTCAGAAACAAGAAAATACCAGTGGCGTACACTCGATCGACCTACGAATGGAGAACCATACGAAAATATACAAAACTGTGTGATTATTCATAAACTGTACATAAGAAATTGTATGATTATTCAAAAACCGTACATAGGATTGAATTCATACTAACATGAAAAGGTTGAGGGGGATTTGGGAAGTTACCCAATTAAAATAGATTTGCTCCTTAAATCATGAGCAAATGGTTAGGTACCCGAAATTTGGCCATGAAATATCAATATTTATAAAGAATCGGTATCAACAATGTCTGATTTGATAAAATAAATGCGCATTATACTTATTGATGGTGCTTTCTCCAAAAAAAACTTACCATTTTTCATCTCCACCTTCTACTTTAATATCAGGAATATTAGGAATTTTCTTATTCAGATAAGCTGAAGATATTTTGAGTAATGCCTGAAAAACGAAAAAAAGTATACATTAGTATTTGCTTATTTGAAGTTAAAAACTGCTTAAGCAACATTTATACATATGCAAAGACAATACTACTAATACTTGTCTTTGACATATGTCATGAAAGTTCCAGCAAGAATCGTATGCTATTTTGCAAAAAATAAAATTATGCTCAAATGCTAAATGTTGCATGTATTTATAAAGTCAAGTGCCTTACCTCGGAATAGGATTTTTCTATGGCCGATCTTTTTATCGTGAACGTACGAATATCTTCTAAGAGGTCACACTCGTGCTGGTTTTTCATCAACAGCTTGTTGATTTGCTCCGAGTGGAGGTTTTTTAAGAACTTTACATAATTTCCCTGGAAAATAGAAAAGGAATTTTTTCAAGAGATCTCTCGAAAACGGGAGTGTGAAGGTAGGTATGGGCTGTGTGATATAATGGAAAATGATATCTTATTTCTCCATTGTGTCAGACTTAGGGTGGGTATTATAAAACTACTTTGACGGTTAACTTGAAGTTAACTTTTTGAATTACATCTAATTCCAGAAGTTAACTTTAAATTAACACTCAAAGTAGTTTTATAATACCCGCCCTTAGAGTTCAAATATTTTCAGATCTCAAAAATATCTGTACCTATATAGAGAAAAAACGATATTTTCTTACGTCATTTTTGTCCATTCTTACAGCATCCAATATCACAATATTATTGTTTTTCAGCTACCTACTCAAAGTAGATTTAGGTGAGGGGCCTCTGATACAATATAATTATTTACTAAAATTTCTTATCTTAATAATAGTTGCAGATTAGTTTTTATCATTAGGAAATAAATGTTATTGATTAGTAGTTTTATAATGAGTATAAAAGAAATATATTGGATATGATGCGTAGAATATCCAATGTTACAACTATAGCTATTCATCTAGATAAGTAAATCGCCTGAGCAAACAAAACTAGAATTACATTTATTCAGGGATTAATACAAATAAAAGTAGATAATTTAGGAAGTTTTCTTCTTTGTGGCTCAAATTATTTTTATATTTTATGCGACGAGAAAAGTGCAAGAAATATCTGGAAATGTCAAAGGTTATAATATCCAGGAACACACTCAGTAATCGATTGCATTATGCATCCCAGCTGAGTGAAATAAAGACATAAATATTACATGAATAACATTTCAACAAATCGAAAATAAGAAGTATTTACTATAGAACACTTTTGATAAATCCAAGACAACTATAAAAGATCCAAAACAAAAATTTCACTTTCTCACCTAACTACCTACCTACCTAAACTTATTTCTCTATACGTATATGTAGAAGAAATGCCCTTGCAGAAACAGTAGAACAACATTCAATTGAAATTAATCGATAAAAATCATATGAGAAAAATACTAAAAATAGATAAATACAAAATTTAAAGGGAAACAAGAGAAACTCATTGAAAATGGATAAACATGTTTACTTTGAGCATATAGAAGGTACACGATATTATCATGATTACTGATGATTACCTTGTGAACAAAGATCGAGTAGCTAATTAGAAGAAACATCTTAAATGCATGAAAAAATAATCATCAAATGAATTGACAAAAAGCGAAGACGAAAAACACGTAAGATTTAAAATATGAATTGCAAAATGTTGTAGAATGGAACACTAAATCTACCTATGTAATGATGTGTTTACATTTTTATTTTAAATGATGGGATTGAGATACATTGGGGTTTAGGTACCTACCTATTCTATTAGTAAATAATCAATGACCTTAAACCAAATAGAAACAAATTATTTGCGAATTTATGTATGACCTGGTTAGCATTCTTCGATTGATTCTTGATTTTTATTTTGTTATAACGATTTTACTTTTATAACTGATAATGTGACTTATTTTCAAATGGGAATTTACAAAATGATTGTTTTATTTCAAAAAAAATCCATTATACTAACAGGATGAGAATGGAAATAGTTGTATAATAGAAGAAAAAAAAAGTCCCACCTTCCTTGGAGGAGGCTGCATGTCGATGAAATCCTGGTGCAGCAGAATGCACGGCACCTAAAAAAATTGGTCTCATGCACCCTCAAACTTCACACTGCACTGCAGAAGTTCGGACGATTTTTGAGCCTACCCAGCTCCAACCAACTTATCATGGAGCTTTTATATAGAATAGGTAAGCTATCGATTTCGTTTCTGGTGATGGCTGATAATGTGGAGCGTGGAGGCGGCAGATTTGGGACGACGAGGAGTCGGCGCGAGTTCCTAAAAGGGGCGGCGAAAGATATCGACGTTTTTGCTTCCCTACAGTTTGTTGCTCGCGCTGCCCTTTTAATTTGTGATTTTCGAGTAGATATGGGATACGGGTGACCGAGATTGAAAAGTAGTCCTAAATCATTTATTAGGTATTTTTATGCCTACTGTAATTTGGAATTACCATAAGCCAAATAAAAAAATTAAAAAATCACTACCTATTGAATTAACTTACATTTATAGTATATTTAGATCCAATATATTTCTGAGCCAGTTTTCTGGTCTTATGGTACTCTATCATGATTAAATGAAAATATGAACAATGATTTGAAATGGGAAATAATGAAATTTTACGTTTTGGACAACTGAAAAATTTTAAATGTCTGTTTTTGACATTCGGCACTGAGTTGATAGAAGTCTGGACACTTTGATGGATGCATTCCCATGTGTGAAAAAATTATTTTCTTTTGACGAACGTTAAAAGTACCTACAACGTTTTTCCAAAGACCAAAGGTCTGTTGGTGGAATAATTTTATGAAGTTACAGTTACAAATCAGATCATAATGGACAATAATGAAGCTCAAAATCAACTCTGTTTTTTAATGAGTTCACTATAGCTGCACATGCTGTTTCTTCTTCAAGTGAATTTCACAATCTGTATAAATATCCTACAACTCTATTTGCTAGGTAGTTTTTTTTTGGAAAATTTTGTGAATTTCTGTGAATGACCTCGTAAATGCAGATTAAGATAGATATATACTTTGTTTTTTTCCAAGATAGATTTTGACATTGAAAACTTTGAAACATAAACAATAATGCTTGACCCTGATTGGTCGCAAAATGAGGTGTTTCTGCAGGTTGACATCAGTTTTACAATAGCGGCCAATAATTGGCATTATAGCGGCATTGTTTATGTTTCAAAGTTGACAATGTCAAAATCTATCTTGGAAAAAAATAAAGAGATACTTTGTACAGGGCGAGTCACCATATTATGACACCCACCTGCAGCCGTAATTACAGGTGATAGGTGAAAGATGTAAATACAAAAGTTGTAGCATTTTATCTGAATCGCCAAAATTTTTGTTAAGATTGAACAAATGAGCAACGCAAAGTTAAAAAAATGTGTCGATGTTCACTTTTTTTAAATGGAATGCCCTTTATTTTCTTCCAAATTCCTAAAGTTCTCGTTGAATGAATGAATTGTCGAATGTCGAAGCTACCATCCTCTTTTGACAATTGTTTATCTTTTGGGTCTTCAATGGACACTGGTCGTACTCTGGGTCGTGAGGCACCAAAGATTGCCTCCAGTTCCAATGCTCGAACAAGGGCTTCGCTACTTTGCCTGAACTTAGACATTCTCAAGTTTTCCTGGATTTTGAAATCTCTGATACCATCAATGAGCGCAGATACTGCCATCCATTCCTGCATGTCTTCCCCAGCTGCAGGAAACGCCAAACTCACTAGCCTTTTAACTTCCGATTCGAATTCTTGTAGACTCTCGCCGGGTTTTTGAACTCTTGATTTAACTTGAGTTCTGAATACTTCTTGTCTGTAATGGTCTCCGAAGCGCAATTCTAAAGTTTGACTAAGATGGTGTTAATTCTGTTGGTAGATTGAAGGAAAAGACTGAAGAAGATCTAAGTGCGCGTTCACATTGACACCGCGTTGCGCGATGCCGTTCTAGCGATGCCAACGCGTGCGATGCAGGGCGTTGTTGTGTTCATATTGGTAAGCGTTATTCAGTATCGTGGTAACATAATAGTATTAGATAAGATTAGACTTGTTTGAATGGAGATGGCGCATAGGCGGCCTCCTACCACTGCAACCTTAGTCAGATTTATTGTGGTATCTCGTATCTGTCCTTAAAGTGCGGTCTCTAGACATGTCCTTTTTATTAGACTCCAGGGCCATGATACTGGCCACTCCATTTAGCTTGCCGGAATGGGCTTTTTCAGCCCTCAAAGTTGGAATTTTGCTTAAATTTCATCCAAAACTTCAAGTTGTAATTGCTGAAAAACCACTGGTGGTACAAATATTTCTCAAATACCACATCAAAGCATTCAGTAAGAGCTACAATCTCAGAAAAATTTGGCACGATACCTCTTATGGATACTGAGATATTACCTCTTCAATTATAACAGGTATATAAGGTAGAAAGCACTTTTGTTGGATAATCTTGTACATACGCATAATATAGTGAAACACAACTTCCATAGCCAAAATAGATCAAAAAAGCTATATAAATCATGAAAACAAATTTTCCAAACTTGGATTTTGTTTCTGGAAATTGGAAGTTGATCTGACATCTTTTTTTCCTGGAAAAATTAACTCAAACTTGAAACATTGAAAAGCCATCTTTTCCCCAATTTGGAAATAGGTCTGATTCTTGATTCCCATGTCCAAAATGAAAAAAACTTACCAGGATTTTCACCATGACTTCATATAATTCTGGATTCCAGTCACAAGTCTTGCAGATTTAAGCTTAAAACTCTCAGTTATTAGTGCTGCCCTATAACAAAAAGTTTATAATTTTAACGAAGAAAGTTTTATTTTCAATAACCCACCTTGTTAAGTTTCAAAATTGTAACTTCAAGCCCAATTTCCACACCACCCTAGAGGTACGAGCTGTTGGTGCGGTTTTTTTTCAAGTGCTTTCCCCGTTAGGCCTAATGCACTTCGAAATTACACTTGTACAGCCAAAACCGTCAACTATCCATTAATTCAACCTTCACTCGCCAGCTAGGAAGACACCACTGCAAACACTTACCATGCTTACGGTGTATATTTAGTGCAACAAATGAGGTCCAGGACAACTATGGCATTAGGCTCCCCCGGGGCTTCCCTGCTTTAAAGATTCAGTCGAATCATGAACTGTTTTTCGGGAATTAACACATATGTAATTTCAGCTGAAAGAGAAAAGTAATAAAAGTTTGGATCCATGCAGTCATGTCCATCATTGTCCAGTCGGTTGTGGCTACGTCTACCATTGTCAGTCATTTGTTTCAATGTCCACAAATCCTAGTTATTTGTCCCATGTCTAGAGTGGCTGTACAATGTCCAAAGTAATGATAAACTTAGCTTTTATTGATCTATTTGTATCATATCCATGACCAAAACCAGTTCATCACTTCATGCTTCATGGTTCAAAATTTGGAAAAGGGATGTCTGGAAAAACAACTTTATGTTAGTGAAAATTCAATGTTTTATATTAAAAATTACTTGTTTATTCAGCTTCCAATATCCAACACCCAAAATACTAAAGCACTAATGTAGGTAGGTACAATAGAACCCCGGTTATCCAAAGTAACGTGGACCTCGGATAACTGAAAACTCGGATAATCTGAATGTACATATATGTATACCTATGAAGAGTGTAGGTAAATATTCGTGTCTGGCCAGTTATAAACAGAAGTTATTTTCTGGGGTATCAGTCTAAGGGCTAAATAGGTCTCAGAACTTTTATACTATGTATGGTATATTCTAGAAACTCGGTTAATACGGAGTATGGACCTCGGATTTTTGGGTCTTTAGACTGGCTCGATTAATCCAGAGCTCGGATAATCGAGTTTCTATTGTATATGTGAAAAATGTACTATTACCTTTCACTTACAAACCACAATTAGGATTTTTACCAGAAATAATTAATAGCCTAATATTCTACTTTGGCTCAGAATGATTCTGGACTTTATTGGGTAACGGCTTACCTAAGAAATAGAAGTGACACAATTTTTATGGATATCAAACGAAAATGCACTTTTATACAATTTAATTTTTTCTGGAAAACTACTAGAGGGAAAATTGTGAAATTTTCAGGAGAAAAAGAGGAAAGTTAGGAGATCATCAGACTAAAATTTCAAACTTTTTCAGTGAAAAATAATAAAATGGGAAATTGATGAATATGTTCCTACTTACCTTTGTCAAAAATCCGTCTAGAAGAAGATTCTTATTATAGACTCTTAGAGTCATCCGACGACTTCTGGATTCTGTTTGTTTACAGGGGGGCTAACCTGAAAACAATAACACAGCGGCAGAAAAAATTGTTCATGTATATACAGGGTGATTAACGTAGCCGGTGCATTGGATTGCAGGTGGATTACATACACCATCTCTATTAATCCACCTGCAATCTGGAAAATTTAATGCACAAAGCAAGAAAAAGTCCTCAAAAAATTCAACTCTCCACTCACTTCAGTTTTTGAGTGAAAAAATTGTTTGTAGAGTATTACTTAACAAAACATCATTATTTAAAAAAAGTCCTAATTCCATTAATAATAACTCCATTCAATCCCTTTTTGTTTTTAGTATTTTCAACAATGAATCTTCAGGAAAAAGTCCTCAAAATTTCAACTCTACACTCACTTCAGTTTTTGAGTGAAAAAATTGTTTGTAGAGTGTATTACTTTACAAAACATCATTATTTAAAAAAAGTCGTAACTCCCATTAATATTAACTCAAATCAATCCCTTTGAGTTTTTAGTATTTTTAACGATGAATCCTCAGAAAAAAGTCCTCAAAATTTCAACTCTACACTCACTTGTTTGTAGAGTGTTACCATACAAAACAATATTATTTTGAAAAAGTCATAACTCCATTAATTCTAACTCAATTCAATCCCTTTGAGTTTTTAGTATTTTTTACAATGAATCTTCAGGAAAAAGTCCTCAAAATTTCAACTCTACACTCACTTCAGTTTTTGAGTGAAAAAATTGTTGGTAGAGTATTACTTTACAAAACATCATTATTTAAAAAAAGTCATAACTCCATTAATAATAACTCAATTCAATCCCTTTGAGTTTTTAATATTTTTAACGATGAATCTTCAGGATAAAGTCCTCAAAATTTCAACTCTACACTCACTTCAGTTTTTGAGTGAAAAAATTGTTTGTAGAGTGTTACCATACAAAACAATATTATTTTGAAAAAGTCATAACTCCATTAATTCTAACTCAATTCAATCCCTTTGAGTTTTTAGTATTTTTTACATTGAATCTTTAGGAAAAAGTCCTCAAAATTTCAACTCTACACTCACTTCAGTTTTTGAGTGAAAAAATTGTTGGTAGAGCAGTACTTTACAAAACATCATTATTTAAAAAAAGTCATAACTCCATTAATAATAACTCAATTCAATCCCTTTGAGTTTTTACGTACGTCGGACAGCTATGATTACGCTTAAGTGTAGGTCGAGCATGTACAGGGTGACAATTAGAAAAGCAGCAATCAGGAATATTTCTTAGACAAAAAATACTATTAGGAAGATCTTAAATATATAACTTGTTGGATTATGGATACAGGTAAATTATTCGCCCCCAATGACCATGAGTTTCAAAAGGTCTACTTTAGCCGCTCAGGTATAGCAGATAAGATTCTATAAGTATAAAAACATTATCTTATTTCAATTTTTGTCCTATATCCTATTTCCAATATAACCCCTCCTGTTTTGGAGATGGGGCTTGCCCCCCCTCCCTAATGATTTTTCTAAAATGAGAAACTACCCCTTTGAAGCCGTGACCATTTCATTTCAGCTACAATATAGAATATGATCAATTGACTCTTCATCTAGAAAACACATAAACAATTTTGCCTGCGGCAAAGTTGAAGAGCATTCAGCTATTCTATTAAAACCCCATTATAGGCTGAATATTTACGTTGTGCAGCTGACATCCAACACCAAATTATAATTCAACCATTTCTCGCCGGTATTCGGTAGTGCCCCACTGCTACACTTACCGTATATAGTATATTCAATGCAACAAATGGGATCCTAACCTATTATGGTGGACGGCCTCCCCAGGGGACACCAATTACCAAAAAGACATGATCAAATCCTAATTTGTTGCTCTGGATAATCAGTGAAACGCAACTTCAATAATTGTTATTAAAAACATTTACAGCAAAATGTTTTCTCAATAAATAAATAAATAAATAAATGAGATCTTCTTCATATAGTATTTTTTGTCTAAGCGTCAAATTGTCACCCTGTATGTCCGACGTGGCCTAAATGGAAACATCACTGTCGGGTAGTTTTGCCCGACGCGACATGCAAATGGTCTCTAAAAATTTCATTTATTCGACATGACTTCACAAAATCATCTATTACTCCGTTAATATTTCATATATTTCAATATAAAAATAACTATTCTGAATCAGAATTTAATGCTCTTCAAGATGAAACAAGTTTCATTCCAATATTTGAAACAGTTCTGAGATATGAGCCTCCAAAGTTGAAACTTTGAGTCAGATTTCCATAGAGCTCCTTTGATTCTACATCAAAAATTATTTTTTCGAGTTTTTCAAATTTCTGACTTCACCAGTCGGAAAATAAGGTCAAATTTGGTAGAAAAACATTGTGACAACTCTATGTTAAAGGTTTCAAGGCTTGAAACAAACTGAAAACACTTATTGGTTTCTAAAAATTTCATTTATTCGATATGATTTCACAAAATCATCTAATACTCGGTTTAATATTCCATATATTTCAATGTTAGAATAACTATTCCGAATTAGAATTTGATGCTCTTCAAGATGAAACAAATTTTATTCCAATATTTGAAACGGTTCTGAAGATATGAGCCTCCAAAGTTGAAACTTTGAGTCAGATTTCTATAGAGTTCCTTTGGTCTTACATCAAAAATTATTTCTTTGAGTTTTTCAAATTTCTGACTTCACCAGCCAGAAAAATAAGGTCAAATTTAGTAGAAAAACATTGTGACAACTCTATGTTAAAGGTTCCAAGGCTTAAAATATATTGAAAACACTTATTGATGTACGTTAATGACTGGCTTTCCATTAGTGCACCCAACACCTCCATGAGTGTCTCAAAAAAATTGAAAACTTTCAAATTGCCTGTTTGAAAAATACAGCTACATAATTGGATAGCTATACTATCTTTATAAAAGAGTATTATTGTGTAATGCACCTGTAGATTTTTAGCTGAAAATGTTTAATGGACTTCCACTAGCAATTTACCCCAAGGTGTTAATATGGGTAAGTTGTGTTGGGTTAGTTGGGTTGTTGCAACTGGTAGTGGCTTATTGCAAGTTACAATAATTAAGACTTAAGACCCAAAAACATCTTTGGATAATTTCCAGTGACAGAATAGCTATGGATTTAAAGTGGCTTGAACAGCAAAATTGTAGATAAAAATCAATTTATTTAATTTAAAAAAAAAAAAATAAGTTGGATTGTTCGAAATTCAGACATTAGAAAAATCAAAGGTTGTTTATTCAAGATTCAATAAATCCCAATTACCAAAAAATAATTGTTGGTACTACTTACCAAAATCCAGAAGTCAATTGGTACACTATGGGCACACGACACAATAATCTAAGCTTGTGTAAAAAAAAATCGATAATTCTCGGACGCAACTGACGGTGCTTTATCTCCAGCGATTGTACTCGACTAAATCCAAATAAATTTAAATCCCTTTGTCCGACAAAAACCCCCACAAAAAAAGGTAAACAGATAACGTAATAAATATGAATATGTTAGGAGCAAAAAAAATTAACTACGTTATAGAATACAGGGTGGGCCAATGAAAACTTTCCACCCCGATTTTTTGGACTTGAAATGAAAATCTGGAAAAACGCTCAGACACGTCAGTTTTTTATTTGAGGGGGACCCATTTTTTAGTTTTTATCACCCCTGTAGCTTCAACCCCCTAGCTGGGGGGAGCGCAATCCCCCAAATTTGAATAGGGGATAGGGGTCGTGTCATACCTCTTTTTAAAGGTCTATGACCCTAGAATTTCGTCTCATTATTTTTATTCATAACTGTTTCATCCACTCAATAGTTTAAAGTTATTTGTATTAAATTGCTAAGATTGTCCTTCATTGAATTATTTTTGTTTTGTTTATTTTGCCAATTATTTATTGAAGTACCTACATACTTTGAATTTGGAGTAAACTTTTAATCCACGATTAGGGTTGCCAAATAGCTTTTCTGCTCGATTTGACCTCCTTCATAGAATTGGATTGCTTTTCTTCATTAACATTGTGACCATTTTTTTTTTTTTTTTACGAAATCGGTACCTATGTACCTACGGTTTTAGGGCACTCATGGACCTCTTCAGATAGCAACTGGCCCAAGTACATACAAAGAAAAAATTAATAATGAATAGGTACCCAATATACATAAAACAAAAACGCAAGCTTGTTTTTAACAAGTTCTAAAAAACAAAGGACTTTTCTCACGGTAGCTTTAATACTTTACTAACTTTTTCCGTATTTAGGTATACCTAAGATACTCTTCTAAGATACAATAATACAGCTACAATACTTACTTGGTTTTCAATAGAGATCTTCATTTGTATATTTACTAGGGTGCAAAATAACATATGTTAAGAGTAATGTTGGTCTGAATAATCCACTAACCCAGACAGCAAACAAAGTCTTGAAGACGTCTTTTATGCTCAGTCCTTTAATTTCACCAGTGTCCAGTGTCTAATCCACGGTTCCTGAATCAGGGCAATATCTACTTCCCCCATAGCAGCAGAAAGGACCGCTGAGGCTGCTCTACTGTGTTGGAGGTTGATCTCAATTACCTTGATCGCCATCCTTCCTCTTTCCGATGGCCCTGAAGATCACGCGTCCCAATTTATAATATCCTTTAAACTGGGATTCTCTCCAGAGGGTCTTGGACGAACTCTCATCCATAGAAAAGGCCAGGAGCTGTCCATCCTTCTCGATTTTCCGGCTCAGCAGGAGTTATTCTCCCATCTTCAGGCCCACTGAGGGAATTGAATTCTGGAATTTTCTTCATTGCAGACAAATATCTCTTATAACTGCCATAAATTATCTATCTATTACTGAATAACGTATTTTTATGGTTGCTAAAAATTCTTTGTTGAATTATCCTCATTATCACCTATAGTTATCTATGAGCCCCTATAAAATACTTTACTCGTGTTAAAAATTCAATTTAATGATATTCAAATTTCTTCATACGAATTTACTACAGTAGCAGTAGCTAGATACTTTAATATGGTTACTACACACGATCTTTAAAATTGATCTTCATAACCATCGATATACGTTTTTTAACAACTATTAGTTGATTTTCAGTCTTTAAAATGTCCGTTATAGCCATAATAAGCTTAAGCGGGCTGTTATTGGCTTCGGCTATTCGCGAAACCACCCGAAGCGCGCCATAATGGTTTATTTTGTAATTTTTCTGTGCATTCCAATTATTGCTTCCGTGCAAGCATGTAGCATGATCCCGCTCATTTGTGATCAGGTGTTGCGCCATTTTTTGCTGTGCGTTGATTAGTTAGTGCGTTGCGTTGGCGCCGTTGGTGAATTATTTAAATCATTTTGAATTATTTATCATTTATAACCTTGGATTTTGGATTTACACTGGCCTAGTGCTGAATATGGCGTGTAAAGTTGCCCTTCTAGAGTGGGGCTTACAGTCATTTATCGAAGGTGAGCTATGAGTAGGTATAAATATAACCCCCTCAATGCTTTCATTAATTTTCAGATTTGGAATAATCATTTCACAAAGCAACTGAAACTAGGATTTTCTGCATTCTTTTTTTTTGAAAAACAAGAGTCTTTTTTGAGAAAATATAAATTAAAAATGAAAACTCTCTTATTACCTGCTTTTGCTTTTTCCAAGTGGTATTTTTTATATTATATACTCAAGTAGTTATGTGGGTATACATATACGATTCAAAATTTTGCAGCTTTTATTTATTTTCAATATCACCATAATAATATGTAGGTATCAACAATCAATAAAAGTTTGATTTAAAAAATACCCATTGTCTTTTTATTTTTACCTCTTCCCAAATGCAATATAATAGTACCATAACATTTTTAATGATCCTTAGGCCCAGTTGTACAATCATTGGTTCAAAACAGAGTTCAGCTGAACTCTGTTTTTAACCAAAATTGTATAACTGGGCCTTATAAGGTTATCTTGTTATGATTATGAAAGGAATTTTTGGTGGTCAAAAAAATATATTAATGATATAAAGATATTCATCTGTTATTATGAAAATGTTTATATTATCCCTTATAAGATATATTTAAGGGTTAATATACAATTTAATAACCATCATCAAATATTTATTGACAGTTAAAAAACCGTTTTTTAGCCATTCAAAACTATTTTATTGTAACTTGTTTATAAATTTTTAATGGTCTTTAGGCGATTTCAGTAAATTGGTCTATCAATGGTATAGCAAAGTAGTAGTTTATAAAGTGACTTTTATAATGGTAACTACAGCGCTTTTCTGTCCCCCATTTTATACGATATTTTTATTAAGATTATTAAGATTTTTATAATGGTTTAAAATTAATTCTCTCAGTGCCTGGATTTTGTATCCCAAGACAGGTCTTGATGACTTTTACTGAGGTCGCTTCTGGCTCTGGCACGAAAACGAGAAACATTGGCCTTGCGTTTCATCACAATAATATCAAATAATTCGAAAGACGAATCCACGAATAGCTAATCGTAAAGTTAATACACTGTTAAATTGATGAAATCGTAAAAGTAGTATAAACAATACCCAGGTAAAAATAGCCATTCAGCGAACAATCCTTGAAAACTTTCAAATTTCGACTGTAACGTACCTTGTTTTTTATGTCTATTGAACAAAAAAAGCATTAAGAAATAAAATAATTCACAAAACCACTACTGGAAGTGATTTATTAGTTAGGATTCTGCTACTGCTTAATGCCTACCTGATGGAAAAGTTAACATTTGCATATTACAACTTTTTGAAGGTAGCCAGATAGTATAGATGGCTATATGTCATTGTTTTTCAGGATTTATACAAAAAAAAAAGTAGGTAGGTAATTGGTTGTGAATCATTTCTATCTACTTATCACAGTTTGATTAAAAAATGCGGAGGAAATTTGGAAGTGAATATGGGCAATAATGATCTATGAAGCAAATTCGAGGAAGTACAGAGTAAGGAAGATCCTTTCAGTTTTTCTCACCATCACCAAAATATTGTGTATTGGAGGTATCCGGCTACCAATAATGAATTACACTAAAAATACTGATTGTGTAATTAAAATTGTCAATGTAAAGGAATTCTAAATTCATTAAATTCAACCTTGATGCTGCTGTATGTAAATATAAAATGTTCTTAAACCGAAAAGTGACATTACAATATCATTACCTAGCAATTAAGTGATGACTTTGCTGTTTATACAGGTGAAGGCGTTATCTAAAAAGCCTAGAAACTTCCTGCGTTCAATATATTAATTTACTATCGTTATTATAAAAGCTGGTTCATTTCCCACTCCATCACACTCTTAAGTTTACTCAAGGCCCGACCTGACATTCACTTTTTCGTCTTGCCACGATCGGTTCCGGTATTTCAGTATTTGTTGGTTGTCGAGTATAGACACTTTCGAAAATGACTAAGCCAAAATTATATTACGCTCAAGTTAGTCCTGCTGCCAGATCCACCCTTTTGACCATTGGGGCTTTGGGCTTGGACGTGGAATTGGTGCCGGTCAATTTGATGGCCGGCGAACACTTGACACCTCAATTTTTGAAGGTAGGATTTTTTGACCAATATGTTTTAAGCAATTCAAATTGCCTAGGTAGGATTCTTTTTTTCAAATTGAAAGTTTAGGCGTTTAGGGTAATATTTCCTTTTTGGGCGTTTATAATACTTAATTATTTCTAGTGGTTTTGCAATGCATAATTTTTAGTTAAGTAAATTGGGTATTAATAGGTTGGTTTGCGGCATTTTAATGTTAATTTCGATTTAATTGCAAAATGGAAAATATGGCATATTATACATAAATAATTATTATCGTGAATAATTTCCAATTTTTTCATTTGTTGGAACATAAGTATAGAATACTATACTATACTTCCAATACGATCTTGATAATATAATTCCTGCCAATTTTGAAAATTCGACGAAGTAATATCTAAATCTTATCTTGAGAAATCTATTGGCGTACCATCAGTTGATAAATTATAACTAAACTATAGGTATATTTTAAAAGGAATAACTGTATGTGTAGGTACTGTATTGATTAAGTGTCATTAAAAAGTTACTCTGGGTAAATTTTATGTTTATTGATACAAATCACTATATTTCAAGAGTAGGGAGGAATTACTCGATCTTCCCTACTCCTGAAATCATGCAAGTGAATGTGAAGTCAAGCCTCACATAATTTAAATCCACTATATATGCCTGATAATCCATCTTTTTTCTTTAATTTCAAGAGAAAAATGTTTCTATTAGTAGGCATTTTATGTCATTCAACGAGAGTAGGTTATAATGATTCATGATTCGATCATGGAGATAAAATTCACTAGTCATTATTTGCGAGTAGGAAAGCACACTTTGTCCAAGATTACTAAATACTTATTTTTGACTATATAATTATTTATATAAATTATATAAGCAAACTTATTGATTTATGGCCACAATTCCATGACAACCGTTGATTTGTAACACATTCAATTAAGCTTCTTACATAAGCAATCCAAAGGAATAGAACTTCCTTCATGCAAAGTTAAAAGAGCTTTATATTAGTTTGAGAAACATTTTGAACAAAATGCCAACTTCCAAACTAAACTACTAGAGAATTTCCAACAAAGATATAATTAAATGACTTTCAGAAAATACATTTTTTTCATCCAATTACATTAGCTGTTATCTGTCGCAGTTTAATGTACTTTTAGAGCTAATATAATGACTGTGTATTATTAAAATAAATAGAGTAGTGACTGATAATCGATTATAAAAACTTGATAGCGTTATTTTGGAGTTATACCCACATTATTGAAGAACTAAAAACGAATAAATGATCGATTACGAATTTTTAAGTACCTAGAATAAAAAATGATTAACATCAACATCTAGACCCTAATCAGTTTTGAACCAACAAGCAAATAATTAGTATAGATTATGCAATAATAAATAGCCATACAACAAAACTTGTCAAGGTTGAAATTTTAATTTTCTGGTCGATGACTAGTAGAAAATAAATATTCTCAGAGGTATGATTGAATTATTCAAAGTCAACGTCTTTTGGTCGGCTGAAGACTGGTTTTTCCGGCCGGTGTAACAAAATTTTCCTCTGTTTCAGAAAAATCCTCTTCACACGATTCCAACACTAGAAGACGGCGATTTCACTCTTTTCGACAGTCACGCCATCAACGCATATCTGGTGACAAAATACGGCAAAAATGACTCGCTCTATCCGAAAGATTTACAAAAGAGAGCCATTGTAGATCAAAGATTGCACTTTGACTCTGGAGTTGTTTTCCCCAGAATGGGAGCTATTGTTGTAAGTATAACGGGAATCTTGCCTTTAATTTTAATTTAACAACTTTGAACAAAACTGCCAGTAATATTTTTGCAATCTGTATGAAGTGTCTATATTATCAGCAATAAAACTGACTTGCAATCTATAAGTATACAACTCAAACAATTCTTTTTCTTATTTGTTTAAGATAAAAATTTGATTTTTTTGTATCCAATAATTTATACCAAATAAGCTCCTCCTGGAACCAAGTTTTTTTGCTAAGAACTGGATAAATTATATTGGGTCTCATTTTCCGGCTTTGGTAACTTCAAATGAATAAAAATTTGCTCACTGAAAAAAGTTTCTTGAAAAGCTTTTGAATCTAATTTCCAAACTCTGGCAACTTTAAATAATTAGAATTTACTCATAAACTGTGACAAAATTGAGATCTTAATAAATATTTTGGTAGCGTGAATAATTCTGTCACATCTAAGTTTACGTGGGTACCATAATTATGCTGAAAATTAAATTTAATCTGGAAAGGATCTTAAATACCAAATTTTCCGAACCGGAGGCAATCCAAACAAAAACCTCACTTCTTCTCTTCTTCGGTTATGGTTAGTGCAAAGGGTTATAGATTCAAGATGACTTACCCTTTTATTGCCAAAGTTGCTAACTCCCCTCCTCAATTGCACAAACCGGCACGAAAGATCTTTTTCAGCCACTACCAGTGATTAGAGCAATTTATGACACCAAAAATGAAAACTCCTTCTTTGGAGAGCTTTTTCACTAATCACTGAGTGGTAGATGAACTTAGGAGAAGAACGGATCGAGCGACGACTGTGACGAACACTAACTCGTTAAGTTTTTGTTTTATTCAAACAATTTCCGACGATAACTGCCGATAACTGCATCAACTGTCGTTTAAATAAGCGAGAGAGAACCAACCCCTATTTCTTGAGGGTACTGCTCTTAGCAGCTCATTGGCTAGCTGTTAGTACCTAGCCTTCTCAATATTCCTTATTGCTCTTTCCTTATTGGTTCTCGTATCGTTCACCCTATTTACACCCTTAGTGACATAGTTTGAAAGCCTTCCAATAGAGTTCGCTAGTCATATGAAGAATATAATTTTAATAACTGAAAATTACCGGTTTTCCTTTAATTGGAAAATCTTGCTTTCTTATATGTCTTCTGTTAACCTAGTTAAATGAAACAAACAGTTTCTTAATTACTAATGTAACTGAGAAATAAACCTAATTACTTAGCCTAATCAACGGCGTGAAATGAATTAAATTTGTTGGGTACTCGCTGGTCACTTTTTCATAAATAATGTAAATTTATTTCGGACAAGACAGTATTTATTTTCCACTCATACATAATCTTTTTTAATTTTTCATGAACCCCTCTCTCTAGCCCTCTGTCAAGTCAAGAATTTCAAAACAATGTCACTGCTGTCAACGCCATCCATCATAATAACGCGCGAAATTCAAATTCAAATTAAATGGCGCTAACAAATTATTCTATACTTAAATACTAATTATGCCTAAAATAATTGGGTAGTTAACTATCTCCTTTCTTATCTTATTTGTTAATAACATTTAATTCCTACAGTTTTCATTTCACCCTTGATTTTCCTATTACTATACAATTTTATGTTATTGTATCTTGGAAAATCTGGTTCCCGTAATCATTGTTTTAGCCCACACACATACTTCGATTATAAGTTCAGTATCAGTTCTCTAACATCTGGGTTCGCCATAAAACGTTGGGAATTATCGTTCTTGAATACTTTATTACAAACATATGTCGTGATCTGGTGCAGCTACAGATTAGAATCACATTTGGTGTTTATCTAGGAGAACACATAATTTTGCCTAATAAATTTGTCAATTTTGGCTTATATTTGACTTGAAACTATAAAATTTGATAAATTTTTTTGCTTAAGTGCTTTCCCTTAATTCTCGACCAGACTGGTAACTCCCATGAAATACGTACTTGAACCGAAATTTGAAATTTATTAATCCTGTTACAAAACCTGGAAAAAGTTTATAAGCTTGTGCCTAGTTTCTTTGGAAACCTTGAATACTTTTACAGACAGAGTATAAATACTAATATACATTCCAATTCCAGGGTGATCTACTCCGAGGTGGCGCCAAAACCATTGCAAAAGAAAAGGCAGATCTCGTCTCCCAAGCCTACCAATCCTTAGAAGTCTTACTCGAGGGTAAAAACTTCGTTGCAGGCAACGAAGTCACAATCGCTGACTTCAGCTTAGTATCGACAGTGTCCAGCTGTAACTCAGCTATTGTACCCATAGCCAGCAACACTTATCCCAGGATCACCGCTTGGTTGTCCAGGATGCAAGCCTTACCTTATTACGAATCCAACCAGGTTGGATTGGATATTTTCAGGCAGATGATACTGAGCAAACTTGCTTAGAGGGCAATTATTTAAGTTTGCCTTTGGAAAATTGAAATTTATGTTGTAATTTAATGTTGCTTTAATTAATGTTCTAAAATAAATTTATTTGAAATTACAAAGCTTGTAATTTTAATTCATTTGAATTTGAAAAAAATATCAGTGGCAACACTGGCAACAACAACCAATTTGTTTTCAAGTACAATGGGTTCAAATTTATAAATAGTTTGTAGATAATAATATGGTTTATCCGTGCCTTCTTGTATTTACCAGATTTATTAAAGTTTATTCTATACACGACGAATAATATGTCTACAAAATTGTATTATTATGAAGCTAGTGCGCCAGCTAGATTCATTTTAATGCTAATTAAAGCATTAAATCTTGATGTGGAGTTGATTCGAATTGATTTAGTAGAAAAAGAACATCTAAAAGAATCATTTTTGAAGGTAAGTTTTGTGGAGGTGTAGGTATTCTTATAACATTTGAGTTTGATCTTTGAAAGATTTTTTGGAATTTAAGCGATTGCTGAATTTATTTTTCAGTTAAATCCAACTCACACTGTACCAACTCTAGACGATAATGGATTTGTTGTATGGGATAGCCACTCCATAGCTCAGTATTTGGCTGACAAATTTGACGAAAAAGGCACATTTTATCCAAAAACCCTGGAACAACGAACCATAGTGAATCAAATGTTATTTTTTGAGTCAGGTCTATTGTTTCCGGCTATGGCAAATGCTGTTAGGCCCCTTTTCTATGATAACGCAACCTCCATACCAGTAGAGAAAATAAACGCGATCGAAAATGCTTTGGGATTTTTGGAAACCTTTTTAGGAAGGAACGAGTATTTAGCAGGTGAATATCTATCTATTGCAGATATTTCTGCTTTAGCTACAGTGAACACAATAGAAATTTTCTATAAGATAAGTGAAACGAAATTTCCTAAAGTATTCTCATGGCTTGTTAAATTGAAAGGTCAACATTTTTATGAGGCTAGTTTAGAAGGAATTGAAAAGTTTAGAAATATGTTTGTACCACTTTTAAAATAAAATGTTTTAATGGTTGACGAATTATTTTTTTATTCGATTTACCCAGACAGCACAGAGACATCTTGAAGACGTCCTAAGATGTCCAAAAACGACATTAAAGACGTCTTTTAGACGTCTCCTTACGTCTTCAAGGCGTCTCAAAGACATCTTGAAGACGCGTATGTTACAAAACCCAACGCTTTCAGACGTCTGCCTAAACACAGAACTGATATTTAATAATTATTACTCATTTCAATAACTTTCAATTTTTGTCTATTCCAAACGCTAGGCTCTTATATTCTTGATTTTTTTAAACGGAAACACATACCTACTTAACATTAATTTTGAAAAAAAATATTAGAAAGCCAGGAGTAAGTTAAGAATAAAGAAAAAGGAAAAATCAAGAGCCTGGACTGGAACAGGAAAAATGATAAAAAATCAAGAATTTCAATTGAAAGAGAAACATTTTCTTGCTACCTAAATATTTCCTTATTATTATTCATTTTATAACTGTCAAGCGTATCGGAAATTAGCCAATATAATTCATAGAAAATTTTATTTACTTTCATTTTGTATAGAGGTATTTCCTTCAAAAAATGTATAGTTTCCGAATTATAAGCAAATGACTGCCAAAACTACAATTTTTTTCACTTTTTTGCATTTTTTTTAATGTTGCGTCACGAAATTTTGTTAGCAAACCTCAGATTCGGATTCAGCACACCAAACAACATAAAGAATGCAGAAAATCAAAACTACCCCAAACCTTTCCCGCGAGGGGCTTTTAATAAGCACAAATTTATTACTACTATTACGTGCTCAACGCATCTTAAAGACGTCGTACATTACAAAACCCAACATCTTATAAACGTCTTCATGATATTTTTCCAAGACATTCTAAAGGAGTCTTCAACGAGATGTCTTTGAGGCTTTTTGTGCTGTCTAGGTTGGGTAGGTATCCCAGAATGAGTATTTACACCAAAGACTCAGGCAAAGTTACGTAAAGAATCAAACATATGGCAAAATCGGTATAAAAAAGGATATATAAACGTATATTTCGAACATTACGAAAATCTGAAAACAATACAGAACAATAGTCCCATGAAACTAAGACAAAATACACAATAATTAAATGTATATTATAACTGAACAAACAATAAGATACCTACTATTAAATCAAAGAAAAATCCTTAAAAATACTTCAATAAACCTCTCAAATGTAGAGCAAAATTTATCAAAAAACCTTTCGTCAAATATAAATTGCTTAAAAAATAGATACTTATTATATAAATAAATTGTTTTCCCTTAGCAGGGACAACAACAAGATCTTTTCTGTAACAAATCCCTCAACTGATTCAAGCCATTTTGATTTTCGACGTAGCACGGCAAATTTTCGGCTCTTTCAATCCAATTGGACAAATTCGGATAATCTTGTTTGCTAATCGGCAAAACTACATTCAAAGACGTGATAGCTGGAATAAGACTCAGGTCGGCAATCGTCAGTTTTTTGCCAGCTATCCAAGGGAAACATCTAAGAAATTTTTCCATTAGCGCATAGGTTTTGTAGATGGATTCTTTGTGGTCTTCGATATCGATTTTGACGTTTTCATAAAGCATTGGATTCTATAGATAAATCATAACTCATTATAATGTAATGATTTTGTACAAGATAATACTCACCAAGATTGTCCTAGTAAAATTGTTTATAACAGAAGATTCAAAGTGCAATCTTTGATCAATAAGGGCCCTTTCCATGATGTCTTTGCTGTAAAGTTCGTCGTCGTTTCCGTATTTACCGATCAGAAATGAAATTATGGCGTGGCTGTCCCAAATTACGAAACCATTGTCGATGAGCGTTGGAATGGTGTGCTGAGGGTTGATCTGCTGAAGCAAAATTTTGAGAATTAGCCTTCTATATTTTTGGCCTATTCCTGGGCTTCTGCAATAATTTCTCTATACAAACAATTTAAGAGAGAATCAGACTATATATTCTACGTTTTTCATAAACATATTTGATATTGCCACCACTGTATCTATCTATACTTGGCTGCGTCCGCTAAGGGTTTATCCTGAAGAATTCACCACTAGTAGTTAAGAGTTAATATATCTAATGTTACAGCTTTATTTATGTAGGAGATAATTAAATAAGATTTAGCAAAAATATATCGTAGTAAATGTTCTTCCCTGGTGGGCCATCATTTCACATTCCCTTGGAATGCCTATTTTTAGGGAAAGCCCTACGCTGTCAATAGTACCCAAACAGTCCTATGAAAATGTACCCTTGAGGAGCTTAGTTTCCATAGGTCTAGGTTTGGGGCGTTGAGTGGGGCTTCTACAGCATGACATTCACCTTAGGATCTCAGTCGTACTGTAGCAAGTCACACCCAACTTGGAGATAATCCACCTTTCATCTTTCGTCGCAAACAACAGACAAAGGTCAACTAATTATACTTAACTTGTACCATAATAATTAAAGTATAGATATTATATTTTCAAGTTTTAACACTATCTGCGTCATATAAGCAAAGAGAGCTGTGATGGATCGGAAATTCCAATAAGAAAATTAAAAGTAACTGAAAATACTTCAATAAGAAACTTATATGTATAAGTGGGAGACATGCAAGAAATATCATTTTACTTTAAAAGCAATTATAAATAGCTAATATAAAAAATTGAATTGGGTCTAACCTTAACAAAATTAGGAGCCAATTGTTCATTTTTGCAAAGATCAATCTTCTTAACTTTCAAAGTTAATCCCAAAATCCTAGCGGTCATCATAACTGCCCTGCAAGAAGGGCTAATCTCAGACATGTACAGAGTAGGTGCCATTTTATCCTTAGGTAAAATTTGAAAAACTTATCACTGATAACAATTACGCCTCTTGTATCGCTAGACCGCAACTGAAATCGAGACACTTCGAATTGTATTTTTATTTGGGTTTTATTATTATGTCAAAATAAAAGGTTAAAGTTTGCGAAACTTATCTCGAGTTGTTTTTATGTGATAAAATTATAGAATTATTAAGCTCCCCGGCTATCATCGTGACTTTTACAATGTTGCCCTGATAATGGAAATGTGTTGATTTGAAACGAGCAGTTGCAAAATATGGCAAAAATATTGTTTGTTTTTTAATATTGAAACATACATAATAATGTTTAGCATTATGCAATTTTTCTGCGCAATTGGATTACCCAAAAACTGGTTCGGTTTTATTGATATCTAGAAAAAAACAAATATGATAGGCTGAAAGTAGATATTTCAAAAAGTTGTAGACATAGTCTGTTTCTCTATGGTTGTAGAAATTGAGCCAACATTGAATCAAGAGTAGGTAAAGTTCGCCTTACGAGTCTAGCACTATGGAAAGAATGTGGATAAAAAAATTGCAATATTGCCTATTTGACTTCTAATAGAAAATACCTTAATATTTATCTATGTTATACACCTACATTTATAAGGAAAAAGTAATATTTGAAAACGCTGCGCGCATGCCGATGACAGGCAGCATAAAGCTTGAATGAATGGCGTTATTCCCCCTTTCCCTTCAGACGTCGTAGTGCTAGACTCGTAAGGCGAACTTTAGTTTGCATATTCAATTTCCTATACAATACATCACTGCAATAATTTCAATTCATTAGATGTGTTTTAAACTAAATTTTTACTTTTGTAACAATGTAAATCTATAATCAGCTACTCTCAGTTAATTATTAAGGAGACAACATTATTTTTCCATTGAAGTATCTATACCTACTCACTTATGAAATTAAACATATCAGATCCATCAACTTCTAATAGTTTTAATACTGAAAGCCTTGAAAGATTAACATTTCTGTGCTTTATTTTACTTATGTAACTTTTGCAGGTAGGTACAAAATTTGTTATCGGTCAAAAAATTTAATCTCTCAAGTACCTAGTTTAGTATTTTCGAGAGCATTGTCAATAACTTCACTGGGAATTATCAGTCTTTCCCTTTCCTAATGAATCTAATGGTAAAATATGCCTCTCTTTGTAGGACTTGAGGGAACCCCAGGGAAGCTATGAATCGATTTCTGCATGTCAGAAAACTAAGAGACACCATAATTTTGGTAAAAATTAGAATGTGAACAAAATTTATTTAATAAATTTATTAAAACGTTCCCAATAATTAACAAGATAACTTATAAACAATATAACATAAACATACAATAAATAAATTACATAAAAACAGAATATTAATCTGTATAACAAAAAAATTGAGCATTTTTTTCATTGCTATATTTAAAAATGTACCTAATTTTTCACCTAATTCTATTCGAGTGACATTCAATTTACAATAGAATAACAAAAAAATTTAGGATCAAAATAGGCAAAGCTGCCAATTTATTAGTATTAACAAATACTCAAGCCTGCCCTATATAAGAGTAAAGTAAATTTTGTATTCAATTGAAAACATACCAACTATATATATACAGGGTATACCATTCAAAACGAAACAAACAGGCTAAATATCTGATGACACTTTTATTTTTTGAAAAATCGCTCGTACATGTAATTTGATTGAGTGGATGGGACGAATCCTTACCATTCCAAATGGAACAGGGGGTCGAATGATACCTGTTTTGAAAGAAAGTTATAGTCATATTGATGTGCTAAAAATGATTGCGGCAAACTTCCCCCTTTGAAAATCAAATTACCTGTACGAGTGATTTAAAAAAAAAAATAAACGAGGCATTAGATATTTAGCCTGCTTCGTTTTAAATGGTACACCCTATATATATCACTTTATAACAACAATAGCCTAAAATAAATATAATATAATATGTAATTAAAATTTGAACTCAACAAAAAATATCTATACTAAAATCCACTTGGAGGGGAAATATGTTACAAATCAATTAATATAAAGTACCACACAGTTATAATGAGCTTCCAGAGTTGTGTGGTATTTTAATAATTGAATCATGGCCACATATCCTCTCAAATAAAACAATACACTTTTGTCACTAAATACCCATTCCTACATACAATAATTTTAATTTTGATCAACTGGCATTAATTACTACAACGTATATAACAAGATTAGGAATTGAACATTCACTATCACTAACCATATTTGTATAACAAAATATAAATATCACGAGGCATTATATTTAACAATTAAAACTATAGCTATATATGAGCAATTTAAAATTTCCTAAAAACACAAAACAAACATAATTAACTAACATTACCAACGATGCCTGCAGCTTCCATTTGCTGTTTGCGATGATGATAAAGATGGACTCGTAGGCAGCTCTGGTTCCTCATAGTTTTGCCGCACACTTGACAATCCAAATCTGTAGATTTCGATTCGTGCTTGTCGCGGATGTGGACTTTCAGGTTGTAGCGGTTGACGAATTTTCTACAGCAATACGGACAGAACACGTGGCCTTTGGCGTCCGTTGGATAGAGGGTAGAATCTAGGAAATATGAAAACAATTTTAATGTTTTGCATTTGATCAAACTTATACTGACTTTTTCATGCTATCAAAAACAATGCTTTCTGAACTTGAAGAAAAATGATTCAACACTTTATCAAGGATAACTGAAGTTGTTTTTGCCTTACGCAGAAGGATGGTGTAAGAAAGCTTATACTTTGTAGGAAGTTACCACTCTCAACAAGTTTATAGAGTAATACCTCCATGACTGATAGTCTTCGTTCTTCCAAAGTTTCATGTCAAATCATTAATAAGCATCTTGCCTCATAGTCAACATTCCTTGTTGTTGCAACCTTTAATTGAGAAGAATGAATTTGCAGAAGACAAGGAGCTTGTTCCTATGTGGCATCACAAATAAAGCAACGTTATAATGTAAAAATCCTACCATACAGTTTGCTCAGCAAAGGCATTGAATGCTACTCTATATTCGAAAACCCTCAAAAGTCATTGACTGACCCCATTTGGTATTTCTCATTGAGGGTGTACAACTTATCAACCTGTAGGTGTTTACAGATTTTAAAAATGTAAATTTTTGTGTCCTGGTCAAAAGTTACGAGAATTATTAAGTTATTGTGTTTCAAGCCTGTCCAAGATATAGTAGGTGTTATATTACCTTCAATTTGTAGAACTGTATAGGATCTTTTGCAACTTCTAATCTAACTTATTGATTAATTTTCAAATTGCTAGATCAGCGGTAAGTTTTTGATGATTGGTCAGTTTAATAATGATTTGTTGCATAATACAATGTGGGACGAATTTGCCAGGTCATTAACGATCATATAGTTTGATATTTAACATTTCAAAAAACTATTTAAATAATATAATAAAAATTTATTAAGGCACATACATTTCAATAAATATTTTGAACATTTGACATTAAAAGCAAATAATACAGAAATTAAATTATAGTTAGGTACCTACATACTTATATTGAAGTAAATCAAAATTAGTGACTAGCCTTTAGCTATAAACAAACCTAAATACCTAAAACATAAATGATTAAACTCTCATAATTAAATAATAATTGTGAAGTAAAACGTAATTTTTGGTTTTTCCCTTTTATATCAAATACTTAATTGATAACATTGTTCTAGCAAACATTTCCAAATAGCAATTTACCCAATGGATCTCTAATAGAGAATTTAGGCAATGCAGCTTGTTAGTTGGGTCAGGGTAGGTTCCAGGAACCCCTCAACTAAACCAGTTAAAGCAGTACCCAGATCCCGAACCCACAATTCGATAGTATCGTCCATATAAATTACATAGACAATACTATCGAATTGTGGGTTCGGGATCCGGGCCCAGGTTGATGTGTTTGGAAACTCTTGTTAAAACAAACCTAACAAAAAGTAATTTACATAAAAGCTACTTTTTCTGCATAATCAGTTCTATTAAAATACACAATAAGATAAAATAAATATTTAACTTTTAAAAAAATACATGAAAAAAGATAAAAAGTGCACTTTTTGTTTTTTATGAATTGAGAAATCTACGCTTTGACTTCCACTTTTTGTACCATATCGTTTAAATTCGTAAAATGAAACTTGGAAATATGTTTCCTAAGGCTCTCGGTGTTTTTGTACAATTGTTCACAAATTAGGCACTTAAAAGGTCCTGCGTCTGATCCGTGAATATTTTTCTCGTGCGTCCTTAAATGGTCCCGTCTGGAAAACCTTTTCAGGCATTGCTCGCACTGATATCCATGTTTAAGTGTTGATTTTGTACCTGGAAGAAAAAAATCTACCTATATATTATATTATATCTGAAGGAACAGTAGAAAGAACTGTTAAAAATCTTAAGTCAGGTAAAGCAAGCGGCCTAGAAGATGCTGAAATGGGGAACTCAGAAGCTCTTCAAAGGTCTCAAATGTATTTTCCATAAATGCCTAAATGAATATCTTGTTCCACAAGACCGGAAAACTGCTTTTATATCATCCATTCGCAAAAAAAAGAAATAAGTTGGACTGCAATTACTATTGAGGTATATCAGTCACAAGCACACTAAGCAGACTATACGGTACAATCCTGCGTGATGAAGATTCTATAGAAAAAGAAGAAGAGCAGTCCGGCTTTAGAGCAGGAAGATCAGGTATAGACAACGTATTTTGCCTTAAACAAGTACGTTTATGGAACTACAAAAAGCAGACCATGGAAGGTATTAGAACAATCCAATATCAATCACACCCATATAACTGCACTCTAAGAATTATATAAAGACTCAAAATTAAGAATTAAGATAGGTAAAAAACTCACAGACACATTTATAATGAATAAAGGACAACGTCAAGGATGTTGTATCTCTCCTACGCTTTTCAAAATATGAGTAGCAGTAGCACTGAAAAATTGCAAGAGGAAGATCCATGGAATGGGTATAGAGATAAATGATAGAAGCATGTTTGCTCTTCATTTTGCAGATGATCAGGTCAGTGACAAAGAGGACATGCAATATATGATTAGAAAGCTGATAGAAGAGTACCAAGAATGGGGCCTGAGAGTAAATATAGATAAAACAAAACATCTATGTGTAGGAAACTTGGACGTGGACGATGGTCAGGAAATTCTGCAATGTCAGAAATATGAGTATTTAGGTATCACATTCGACAATACCGGAACAGATGTGAAAGAAATAGAAAAGCGAATAGTTTAAGCGAAAAAAGTAATAGGATGCCTAGATGGAATTCTATGCAGCAAGGAAATAACAAAGACAAAAAAATTCAATATAAAATATTATGAGACAATGATAAAGAGCAGCCTTCTATATAAAGCCAAGACTTGGAGAATTACAGACAGACAAAAAAGTAGAAGCAGTTGAAATGGATGCTATTAGAAGATCCATGTGAATCTCACGAAGAGAGAGAATAAAGAACGATCATATACAACAACAAATAAGAATGGAAGGTACGATGGTTCAGGACATTGAAAAGAAACAATTTACGTGGTACGGACATGTAGAACGAATTCCAAATACCAGGTGATCCAGAAAAATGGTGCATTGGCAACCAACAGGTAGAAGAAAATGAGGAAGACGAAAACTGAAATGGCAGAAGACCATACAAAAGTCCATGAGTGGAAAAAATATCTCATTAGAACACTGCGACGAGGAAAAAATCTTCAATTCATGATGAAAGCTGGAAAGCAAAAGTGCAGGAATAACAGTAAAAGATAATGAAAATGGAAAAATAATAAATCAAAATTATAATAATTTTTGTAAAACCAGCAATATTCACCTCCAAAGTATGAGGGAAACGAAAAAATTAGTCCAAGAGGAGATCAGAAATATAAATGAAATCAGAAGAAATAATATTTCTGAGGGTGTCCTTTCTGTCTTTCACACTTTTATAACTCAAATGGAAAGTCCCCCACCCAACCAATACTACAAAATAAGACAAATTCGTGCATTCTAACACTACTGGAAATAATAAAAAATTTATTACCTATTTACCAAAATTTATTTCAATTAAATAAAGTAAAAGTACCATTTATAAATTGCAATTATACGAACCTTGTTTTATCTAATGTCGGAGCTATTTGCGATTTATAGCGTAAAAGTCATGCCATTAATTTGGAAGTTATCCTATAGTCTTCAAAAGGCTGCAAATGGTTCAAAAATACTGCAATTTAGTTTTTGTTATTTCTAGCTGCTATTAGTAAATTGTTAACAATGCTACTTACCATGCAAAAAAAAAAATAACTGAAGTTAGAAAACACAAAACAAATAATACAAGCTAAAGTTGAAAAAAAAAACACGATTGTACTCTATACAACTATCTACTGGTTAGATTTTTGATTAAAAAAAAAAACATGCAAAAAAAATCAATGTTCAAATATAATTTATACAAAACTTACCTTGTTCTGTATTACTTTGTTCCAAATTACAACTTCCACTAGGCAATTCCATCTGTGATTGACTGGTCCATGCACTTGCACCACTCTTAGAATAATCTTTGGCTTCATCATTGTCATTATTGTCTCCTCTTGCTAGAGTATTGGTATTAAAATCACAGCTTTTATAGTCTATAGGCTTTGGTATATCACTGGATTCAGTTTTCATTTTTTTTGGATTTGATGGTGATAGTAATTTCGAGTGTTTTTTTGAACAGTTCAGGGGTAGGGGAGATGTTTGAGGAGGAGGAGGTGTGTTTTCAGGATAGGATAAATCGTCAGTTGTAGTTTCTATGAGTTGATTGTAAATTTCATTGTCGTCTTCTGGGATTTCATCTTTTTTTGGTGGACATGGTTCTTCATTCTGGAATGAATTGTCTAATATAAATCAAATTCACATTAGGTATAGGTGAGTGGTTTTGTTAAACATTTCATTAAACAAAAAAATTTCATATATTATACAAGGTTTTTACACAGTACTGCTTGAAAACACCAAATTTGACCTGTTGAAACTAATATACAAGGTTTTCAAAGTTGAAACAATTCTGCATGAGCCCAAAACAAGTAGTCTTTTGAAAATGATCAATAAAACTTTGGGGCTTAGGTTTGGTGTCTAAATAAATACCAAGATCCATAATGATAGATTCCTTTTCAAGGGGCATTTGTTAGATGAGGGGCTGAAATTGTGAAAAACAATATAGAATGACCATATGCTGGGAATTTGGGTTCTATTCAAATAGACTATTCAAAATTTGGCCAGTGGAAAACAACAACATGAAAAATCTTGGAAATCAACCTACAATAACTGAATTAGTTGGAAATACAGTCTCACACATTTCAAAGTTTTCCTGGAAAACTAGCGAAGGGAAAATTTCGAGGAAAATTTTGAAACTTTTTGCATGTAAAGAAGAAGGTAAGAAGCTCATTTTCCCAAAATATCAAATTTTTCCAGTGGAAAATAACAACATGAAGAATCTTGGAAATCAACTTACAATAACTGAATCAGTTGAAAATACAGTCTCACACATTTCGAAGTTTTCCTAGAAAACTAGTAAAGGGAAAATTTTGAAACTTTTTGCATGTAAAGAGGAAGGTGAGAAGTTCATTTTCCCAATATTTAAATTTTTCCAGTCGAAAATAACATGAGGAATATTGGAAATCAACCTACAATAACTGAATTAATTGAAAATACAGTCTCACATATTTCAAAGTTTTCCTCGAAAACCAGTGAAGGGAAAATTTTGAAACTTTTCGCATGTAAAGAGGAAGGTGAGAAGCTCATTTTCCCAAAATTTCAAATTTTTCCAGTAGAAAACAGCAACATGAAAAATCTTGGAAATCAACCTACAAAAACTGAATAAGTTGAAAATACAGTCTCACACATTTCAAAGTTTTCCTCCTAGAATACTAGTAAAGGGAAAATTTTGAAACTTTTTGCATGTAAAGAGGAAGGTGAGAAGCTCATTTTCCCAATATTTAAATTTTTCCAGTCGAAAATAACAACATGAGGAATATTGGAAATCAACCTACAATAACTGAATTAATTGAAAATACAGTCTCACACATTTCAAAGTTTTGAAACTCTCGATCACATATTTCAAAATTTTGAAACTTTTTGCATGTAGGTACCTAAAGAGGAAGGTGAGAAGCTCATTTTTCCAAAATTTCAAATTTTTCAGTGGAAAATAACAACATAAGGAATATTGGAAATCAACCTACAATAACTGAATTAATTGAAAATACAGTCTCACACATTTTAAAGTTTTCCTGGAAAACTAGTGAAGGGAAAATTTTGAAACTTTTTCATATAAAGAGGAAGGTGAAAAGTTCATTTTCCCAAAATTTCAAAATTTTCCAGTGGAAAACAGCAACATGAAAAATCTTGGAAATCAACCTACAAAAACTGAATTAGTTGAAAATACAGTCTCACACATTTCAAAGTTTTCCTAGAAACCTAGTAAGTAAAGGGAAAATTTTGAAACTTTTTGCATGTGAAGAGGAAGGTGAGAAGCTCATTTTCCCAATATTTCAAATTTTTCCAGTGGAAAATAACATGAGGAATATTGGAAATCAACCTACAATAACTGAATTAATTAAAAATAGTCTCACACATTTCAAAGTTTTCCTAGAAAACTAGTGAAGGGAAAATTTTGAAACTTTTTGCATATAAGTAAAGAGGTAGGTGAGAAAATCATTCTCCCAAAATTTCAAATTTTTCCAGTGGACAACAGCAACATGAAAAATCTTGGAAATCAACCTACAAAAACTAAATTAGTTGAAAATACAATCTTACACATTTCAAAGTTTTCCTGGAAATATAGTGGAGGGAAAATTTTGAAACTTTTCGCATGTAAAGAAGAAGGCGAGAAGCTCATTTTCCAATTTCAAATTTTTTCAGTGTAAAATAACAACATGAAAAATCTTGGAAATCAACCTACAAAAACTGAATTAGTTGAAAATACCTTCTCACACATTCCAAAGTTTTCCTGCAAAACTAGTGAAAGGAAAATTTTGAAACTTTTCGCATGTAGAGAGGAAGGTGAGAAGCTCATTTTCCCGAAAATTTTAAATTTTTTTAGTGGAAAATAACAACATGAAAAATCTTGGAAATCAGCCTACAAAAACTGTATTCCTTATTCTTTTGAACTTTTTAAATTTGGACCTGTTAAGTAATCATGTAGTGTAATTTTGGGAGGATTTCTTTAATAAAAATGAATACCTATCCAATGTCCAACACAAAAATGTATTACTATTTCTTATAATAAGAATGTGAACCTCAGTGACGTCATGACCCTACAATTTCCTTTAAATTCCTCATAAATTCCTCACAAATTCCCTATAAATTCCTCCAAATTCCCTATAAATTTTCCAAATTATAATAAATTCCGATGAGTTCCTTCAAATTCTCCACAAATTCCTCTAAATTCCCCACATTTTTAGCAAAGAATTCCTAGGTGATTTGCTTCTTGGACAAATTCAACAGTACTCGGAAGATAACAATTAAGTAAGATTGTTTGATCCTCGGTTTGATCAATGCAACATGTAGGTAGTAACAAAAAAACATCTCCATCAGCTTTTAGTTTGCCATGACGAGAGTAAACCAGACAACTGGAAAAATTATACATCAAGATACTGAGATTTACCCTATCAAAAGGCTTACTAAAAGTTAATGTACATTGTGCGAGCTTAAGATCCTTATGGAAATGAATCATTGATGATTGATAAAAAAAAGTTAAATTTGTTTTAACAATTAATAAGGTTTAACCTCGGGTTTAACAATAACTACCCACTGAAATAATTGATAATTTTCAAGGTAGTATTTCAGAATACTTTGAACTCAACTTTGAATGACTTTGTATTTGAAAATGTAAGGTAGTGAGAAATGGACAAATGGACCAGATGTTGGTATGGAACAAACACAATTAATTTTAAAAACAAAACTTACCGAATCCTCTCCAGTCAATCCCTTGACCTGTAAAACTTCAGCAGTTCTCAAAAACGAAGACAAATTCTCTCTAAGCACACTAACTTCTCCCATGTACATAAACTGTAAAATATCCTTCATATTTTCATGTCCGACATCTTTCAAAATCACTATAGGATGTTTGCAAGGGTTTTCTTTGAACATTTGTTTAAAATAAGGGCTGCAAATAGACAAAACTACTTTGTGGGCTTGTAAAAAATGTCCATCTACAGCCAGGGTGACATCTACCATTTCGGCTAGTTGGAGTAATTCGTGGAAGCCTGATGTTATGTTTGAATGAAAGTTGTTCCATCTCAAGGAGAATTGTTCTGTTGTTACTGTGGAAGACATTTTTTTGAACCTAGAAAAAAATATATTAGCTGTATTATTTTATCAGTATTTGGTTATTATTTGATAATATTTCAAATGGTCAATAAACTTATTGATAGAATTCCTTTGTTGAATCTTAGAATAAAAACACATGCAGTGGACCACTTGCACATCTTTGCCTAAATTAAAGCTTTTTTAATGGAAAACTCATGTAACATGAAACAAAAAATATCAAATACCTTTAAAAGTAATAAATTCGTGTACCTACAGCTATATAACAAGGCACTTAATTAGGTAGGTACTCAACTATATGAACTTTGTTTCAGGATTTAATCAATATACTTATATACCTTGCACATAATGTTGTAATCTCAACTCGTTAAAATTAAAAAAAAAAACTTTATCTCACCTGAAAATAGAATTGAAATACAAGTAGTACCTACAACCTAAGGAGGAAGCACTATTTAACTGGCAGGAAATATGTAATTATGTAGCAATAAAAAGTGCATTTATTCAATAAATACAAATAATTGTTGAATAAGCATATTTAAATTATTCAAATACCTAATTGCTTTTTACAGCAGATACTACTGAAATTAATGAAGTAGTTAGTTTTAAAAGTGATTATGAAATATCTACTACTTGCAATTTGGGGTACTCTTATCAAATATAATATCCAAAAATAGAAACTGGAAGGATTTATTATTTTGATAAATAAATATGTTTTTAATATTCTAAAGGAGATCTATATAAATTCGTTTCGAGTTTACTTGGCCTTTAACTTGATAAAAGCTAAAAGAACCGTTTCTTTCTTTGGTTATCTTTTACTCGGGGGGTCCTTAATCAAAGATATCTTATATGCTACTAGAATTTTCATTCTCTATATTTTAGAACCAATTTAATTGAATGTATTCTACTAGGGCAGTTTGTATTAATGTTAATAATACATAGGCTCGTACATAGGTGTATTTTTATTGTTAGTTAGTACATATTTCGTGTCTTAAATCTAATCCAAAAACTGTATTGTCTTGACCCTTGATCCAATTGCCACTCACCTTCAGGATGTTTTCAGATTTTGGTAAATTTTCAGTGGACCTTGCACTAATAGTTTAATTTCCAAATTTCCACTAGTTTTCTGTACCAATGTTTACCACTTTTTCAGCCTTACATAACACCAACAAAGGAATTTTAATTGTAAACAAAACAACCAGTTCAGCGATATCATGGGAACAACCCTAATTATACACCGAGTTGTGTTGTTCTGTTCTGTTCAGTTCTTTATAAATTAACCATTTCCGTAAGTACCAATCCGGGCATCCGGGAATAAAATTAAAAATACAACTGAGTGAAGTGATTGACGGTTGATGGCATGGCAATGTTGCCGCTGTTGCCAGAGCTGCCAGGTATTCGATTGTGTGGGGATCAGGCAGGATCAGTGCCAGAGATCAGAAAGATACTGCAACAGCTTCAGCCTATGATGAGTTCAGATAATCTGAGTCTTCCAGTCGAAGGAGCCTAAAATCATCTTTTCAGAATTGGAGAATTGGCTATCATCTCCACCTTTTGACCAGTAAAAAGTGGATCCCTTTAACATAGTTCTTTTAGCTTTCTTCTCATAGTTTGGTGAGTCAAACAAGAACACCTTCCTCCTCATCCTGATCGAAACTTTTGCTGGAGTGTACTAGTAGACTCCTTTGTATTTTGGTAAATTGGAAGTTTCGTTCTTGATCAGAATTCCACAGAAAAGCCGAACTCGTTTTACTGTGGAAGATTTCTTTGCTTGAATACCTTGAGGTATTCTGATCCTGATGTATTTGTTTGTATTAGAAAAGAGTCCAAATTAGTTCAAATGGTATGACATGCAAAGACGGTACTGCCTGACCAGATCATTCGAGGTGAGCTTCCTAAGCATGGGAACTTGGCATAACGGAGACCAAAAAACAAGATCTGACCTGATATACAGACGGGTCGAAGACCGCGTCTGGTACCGGAGCAGGGGTATATATACTCCGCCAACTATAGCGATTAGGGCTTCGCAAGACTGGCCAGTCTTGGTCTTGGTCTCGAAAAATAAATGCGGTCTTGGTATTGGTCTTGGTCTTGATAATTCAAGACCAAGACAAGACTGGCTCAGTCTTGGTCTTGGTCTTGGTCTTGGTAGTCTTGAAAAAAATTTATACCAAATTTTTAAAATATACATAACATTTAACGACAGAGCAGAGATAATGGGTTTAGGACTTCAAAAATAAAAAAAAAAACTTTCCTTTTTGAAAAAATTATGCCGACGTTTCGACCATGCATTCGGTCTTCTTCACAGGCTATTTTTACCAGCAAGAGCGTTTCATGTCAAAAAATACCCCATAAAGCATTACACAACTATGTCCACAACCCAGATGAATAAACAAACATCAATTCTTAAATTATGATTTTTATTAACGGAACAAAACACATCATAAAATTGCCATTCTGTACCGAGGAAAAAAATGAATTTCTTTTTGAATCATAGATTAAACCTACCTACCTACCTGAGCATTCAGGCCAAAGAAAGGTTTTGGAGAACCCTGACATAGTCACATACCTCATTTGAATTTTATTGGGCTATTCACAATAATTAGATTTGGGTGAGATGTCGGGTTTGTGTTAGTTAATTAGTTAAGAATTATCTCTGGAAATTCCAATACTTAGGTATTAATTGTATTATGTAGGGATAGGCAAATATCGATGTATTCTGTGTAAATGAATGTTACCTACACTATGTTGTATGTACGTATTTTGAAAACCTATTTCAAAAAATAATAAATTTGATAAATTTGATTTAATTAAAAGACATTAAGAGAAGATATAGGAATTTGCATATTTTTATAAATATTGAGTCGATTTTTCTTTTCAAGACCAAGACCAAGACGAGAGTCTTGAGAGAGAGTCTTGGTCTTGATCTTGGTCTTGCACGTCAAGTCTTGGTCTTGGTCTTGAGAAGATTTATGTCTTGGTCTCGGTCTTTGTCTTGGTCTTGCTACCAAGACCAAGACAAGACCAAGACTAGTCTTGTGGTCTCGCGAAGCCCTAATAGCGATCCACTATGCAGTGGGAATCGTGCCTCTGTTTTTGAACCAGAGGTATAGGCTATATTCCAATGCGCAGCAGAGAGCTAACAGGAGGGTCAAAAGCCAACAGGCAGATCCTTATGATAGTCCAGTGGCACTGGAGGCCCCTTTCGAGCCAGACATTGTCATCAAGACTAGTATGGGAATGCCAGGAAGAACTCAGGGCCCTATAAAGTAATCAGAATAATAGTTATTTATGTATCAAGGGTACTAAGTAGATGATTATGCCCTGAGGGCGACAGTCTTACAAAGCCGAGGGCCTCTGGCCCGAGGGTTCGTAAGTCGCCCGAGGGTATATATATCTATTAGTACCCGTGGTGCATACAAACTTTTATGTCATACCAGTTGGTTGTGAATAATAAATACCTGGGAAAAGAGTGTCACTTCGCAAATTGTCATCAGTGTGCAAACATCATCATTTTTTGACAAAAATATAGCTATTTATATAACAAGTACATAAAGTAAGGCTTTATTGTACGAATAATTTTATGGCCGAGCGAGCTTGCGAGCGAGGCTATTAAATAATGAGTCAATAAAGCCTGTTTATGTAAGCGTTATATACATTATTTTATGTACGATTGCGACTGGTTCTTGTTAAAAATTTTAAAAAATTAATGAAAAAAGTAAAATTCGCGTAGGTATACCTGTCCCAGATAACACAATGTGCGTCAATGTGCTCGAAAAGTTCCGGCCGACTTTGGAGAAAATAGTATTTCAATGGTAATGCTTTGGAAATATGCTAAAAGTGCGTATAATAAAACAAACCAAATCAAAATAAGCTAGCAGCATCGAAGAAATGCTCCTATTTCAACTTTTAAATTGAATGATCTGTAATGTGCAGGAGAACCACTGCAAAACCGCATAATTTTAGTGTGCGAATTAGCGGTACGCTAACAGCACTTCCTGAACACTTACCAAGGTACCGAAAGAATAGAGTCTGCTCTGAGTGCTCTACCTGCGCTGCCTGAGAGCCTGCAGTCGGCAGTGATTGATTATAGGTTTAGAGATACTCCGATCGTGCAGGTGGTGCACCACAGAGGTGCAACCCCCACCACACATATCAAATGTGGGAAGGAAAGGGATAAAAAAGCGACAAGAAGGCAAGCAGAAGCAAGGAAGCCTGAGCCGAAGCTGCCGGCTGCCGCCATTGCGCCATTTTTAATGTTTGCATTTTTGGGCATTTAGTTTCGTACGTGTTTGGGTTCTGTGCGTGTTTTCGGTTTCACTGGAAGAATAATGAGTTCCAAAGGGTAAGTGAGTGATGATTATCAAATATTAGTTATGGGTTAATCCAAATTATTTCGTTCTGCGCTGTATGTGGTGCTTGTAGGTGGTAATGCATGCGTGGTGGGTGTGTTTGTGTTTTCACTGTTTATTTAACGAAACTCTGCAAAATCGTATCAATTTTTTTAGGGCCTATACGACAAGAATTTATTGCAAAATAAGTTCACTTTATTAGATGAACGTTTCTCCCTTTAGGTAGGTACCCGACGAAGCTGCCAAATTTGAAATCTGTCATTTCAAATTTTCCATCCCCAAAACGACTCCGATATGTATGAATTAATAAGTCTTTAATTGGGCATCTTATTTTCTCATTTGAGCCACGTACCCCCTGTACTTTAATAGTTTCCAAAAACCCCATTAAACTCATTTTATTTGGTGCCCTCTGTGTCTCGTATAGGAGATTTTAATTTAAGTATGATTTCTTTTTCAGGTAGGTACCAGGAAAAGCGAAGAAGAATTATTTAGAAGAAATGAATATGTTTTATTTTATTTTTTATTTATGTTTCCTATGTTTATTTATTAAAAGATCATAATTTCAAAATGTTTGTTTTTTATTTGCAATGGGCTATCAGTGAAATAAAAAATGTACTCAAAAAATACTTCAATGAAGTACTTTAAGAGTACAATATAAATTTACCAAAAAAAGATGTTCTAGTGGTGCTTTTTCTCTGTCGGAGAAGTGCTTTTATGTAGCATTTCACGAATACTTCCAACGTACGCTTGGAGCACTTAGAGCACTCCATGTTGGAAGTGCGCAATTGCAGTGCTTCTACGATTGCGCCTTTTTTTTACTGGCCGGCTGGACATCCCAGAAGCGGCTGAGTGGTTTTCACAAGTACTGCTCAGGCACGCAAATGTGAAAATACAGTACAATTGAAGTACTTTTCATGTAGTTTTGTGTTATCTGGGGTTTCACCTTGGCAGGTTGTCAGGACCTGTTTCACCTAGCCAGGTAGTCCAGGTAGGCAATAAAGTAGCACTTTATTTTACTAGTAAAATAAAGTAGCACTTTATTTTACTAGTACAATAAAGTGCTTCTTTATTGACGCAAAACTGTTCTATAAATAGCACTTTATAGGTCAATCGGACATAAATATGTTTATGAGCGTAAATTTATATTTTGTTAATAAAGAATAAGTTAATTGAAAACTATTTTTTGCGTCTTTATGCCCGCGCGGTCCATAATGTGTATTTTATGCCCGCACGGGCATAAAGTAATGGATTATGTAGATGGTATCTTAGGTATAAAAACACAATAATGTATTGGTATGACATAAAAATATATAGAAAATAAAATAAAATATAACAGGTATTAAAATAAAAAGCAAAATAAATATGAGAATAAATGCCAAAAATTGAAATACATGTAAAATTAAAATAACAAACAGACGTGAAAATACAAATAAAAGTGAAAACAAAAATACAATTAAAACATAAGACAATGTATAAAAGATGCATAAATTAAATCATTACAATAAAAATTTGGAAAAAAAAAACATTACAATCTTAAAATAAAAACATTACAATAAATAGCCAAGACTAGGCGAGGTGAAAGAACCAGGGACCCGGACCGGAACGATATTGAACCGAAAACCGGAACGAAACCTTTTTTTTTTGCGGACCGGAACCGGAACGGTACCCATATTTCATAGAAATGTTGTAAGGGAGACAGAACCGGAACCGATATGAATGAATCGGTTTTTACCGGTATTTTTCGGTTTCAAGATTTCATAAATTAGGCTGTCTGCTGATTGTTCGTATCGTGAAAAATTTATTAATTTAATACTCTAAAAACAGAGCGTAGGAAAGCGCGCATTTCTGAACTAGGCAAGGCTACACCAAGGGATACTACACATTACACACTACTACAGGATTGCTCATTGGTCTTGATTTTTGGAATCAAGTTCATATGGTGTTGCACTGTTGCCGACGTCATCAACAGTGTCGTTAGCGGTTTGCGCCAGCGGTCGTAGTTAAGAATATACATTTATGAAGAAAAATATTTCATTTTGAATTAGCAAAATAGGCAAAGAGAGAGAGAGAAATAGGATGTTAATTAATGTACTAAAACAAATATGCATAAAGCAAATGTCCGCAGAATCATAGCCTATGGTGCAAACACCCTACGTCAAGGCGAGAAACCACACGCTGCGACGTCATCACTGATACTTTAATTTTCTGCTAAATATATTTTTTAAATTTTTCTTTTAGATATTTGTGAAAAACTATACCGGTATGAACCGTTAAAACCGAAATTAAGTATTGGTCCGAACCGAATCGAAATATTTCTCTTGGAACCGGAACCGTAACAGAACTGATATTTGTCATGACGCTGTGGACAGGAACCGGAACGGAACCGATATTTCATTCCAGTCCGGGTCCCTGGAAAGAACAATCAAAATACGTAAAACCTTAAGTCACATCATTAAAGAACTCGTTCAAACTAATAGTATGCTTTACCCGTCAGAAATTTCTTTACTTCTATACGAAGCCTCTTTTGAGTGTTGAGCTTTCTGATCTTTAAAGGGAGTTTATTTAAATAATTTTCTGCTTTCATATACAGTGTGTCCCAGGGAAAACAGTCCACCCCGATTTATTGGGTTTGGGATGAGAATCCGGGAAAACGCTCGGATACGTCGATGTTTGATTTGAGGGGGAACTATTTTTCAGTTTTTTTCATCCCCTTAGCTTCAATCCCCTAGCTAGGGGGAGAACAACCCCCTAAATTTGAATAGGGAATAGGGGTCGTGTCATACCTCTTTTTAAAGGTCCTATCGAGTTCTTTATGGCCCTAGAATTTCATCTTATTATTTTCATCCGTAACGAAATGACAGCTTGTCAAAATCTTGGAAATGGACTATGTTTTAGTAGGAGTAAAAGCGGTACTTACCTCCCTTGATAAAAATATGATTAAAAATACCTACAATTTACAATTCTCGTGTACACCTCATTAATAATAATAAGAAAAAACTTTATTTCAAGTATTTTCATTAGGGGAGGTAAGTATCGCTTTTGCCTCCACTTAAACTAATAGTCTATTTCCAAGATTTTGACAAGCTGTCATTTCGTTACGGATGAAAATATTGAGACAAAACTCTAGGGGCATAAAGAACTCAATGAGACCTTTAAAAAGAGATATGACATGACCCCTATTCCCTATTAAAATTTGGGGGGTTGTTCTCCCCCTAGCTAGGGGGTTGAAGCTAAGGGGATGAGAAAAACTGGAAAATAGTTCCCCCTCAAATCAAAAATCGACGTGTCCGAGCGTTTTTCCAGATTCTCATCGCAAATCCAATAAATCGGGGTGGACTGTTTTCCCTGGGACACCCTGTATGATAGATCTACGGATGAGTTCTGAGTGGAGGATAGACAATCTCCTCACGTAATCCTGGCGCGTATTGTATTGTCCCCTTAGCTCCAATTCGCACTTATACTTCCTGAAGACTAAACAGGCCGTTTCCAGAATAAACAGACAACAGAGAGGTAGAATACCGTGGCTCAGAAACAGAGGGCGATACGAATCCCGAGGTTTGGCTCCACACAAGTATCTGATGGCTCTTTTCTGAAGTAAGAACACTGGATTAAAAAGATAGTCAGAACAAGAGCCACAGAAAGCAGATTCCGTATGGAAGATGGGACTCAATAATCGCGAAATACGCACATTTGGCAATGGAGAAATTTAGGTTATTAGCAATAACTCTGAGGGCATAGCAACCAGACGAAATTTTGTTGCATTAAACGTTCGCGTAGTGATGGGCACATTTCATAGAGAATTTTGGTCTTAAATGTATTGAATGTCAGAAAATTGGCGTCGCACCAGCACTTTATCCAAGCAGATCCGTCCTCATATTGGCCTCCATTCTACCAACATCAGAATCATGCCAGAGGATAAGTGGTATCGTCTGCAAAGATTGTGAATCTACCCGTTATCTGGAGATGTGGTAGATCATTTACATAAATGAGGAAAAGCAGAGGACTAAGTACCGAGTCCTGTGGGACGCCCTCACTAATATCAAGTTCCTTAGAAGTACCACCATTAAACTTGACAGTCTGAACGCGATCCGACAGGAAGAACGAAACCACTCTAGGGCAGCTCCCCTAAAACCATACAGCTCGAGTTTCCACAGTAGCATTCCGTGAATCACACCAGCCAAAAGTCTTTGACAAATCACAGAACACCGCTGCAGCGACCTCCCCACAGTTCAGACTATTATACACGTGTTCAAGAAAGTCAAAGATGGCATACCCCGTACTCATGATATCACGAAATCCAAACTGCTGAGAACTTAAAAGGCCACGGTTGTTCAAGAACGATAACATCCTAACCTTAACAAGCCGCTCCACAACCTTAGCCAGAGTAGGCAGTAATGCTATAGGCCTAAAATTAGAAGGAGAGCCGTGCTCTCCACTCTTATATAGAGGGATAATCACTGCTCTCTTCAGGCAAGATGGAAAAACCCCCGACACAAAAGAAATGTTAATTGCCTCAGCAAGAACCTGCAAAGCAACTATGGGTAAAGCTAAAAAAACCTTCAATGAGAGCCCATCCCAACCTGACGCACCCTTATTCCTGATATTACCGAGTATACATATAAGCTCTTCTGCATTAGTTGGAGCTAGAAAGAAAGATTCAGCCACTGCTACATGTTTCAGATAGCTCCTGGGATCATTCCCTGTTGAAATTTTGGCTGAGAGTTCAGTGGCAATATTGCAGTAAAAGGAATTTAGGTCATTAGGATTCAGATTGCTTGAAGTGACCAAAACATTATTCCTACCCCTCAGGTCATTTACAATTTTTCGAGTCTCTCTTGATCTATTAGAAGACTTATTTATCCTATTCTGAAAATAAGTCCACTTGGCAAACCTGATCGATCTTCTGTAAACCCTTGGGTACCTACCTATCAAAATAGTTTAAGAATACTGGATTGTTCATATAGAATTTTCTGATGTAATGAAGGGAGCGCATATTTTTTCCAGAAGTTCGCAGGCCCTTTGTAAACCAGGGTTTTCTCTTTCGCTTCTTTATACTGACAATAGGGAAGGCAATTTCAAAATTACTCAGCAACATTTGATGAAACTGCTGGAATGGGCTGACAGTAGCCAGAACGTCATTCCATTCCGATCGGCGGCAAATCGAAGAAAATTTAGAAAAGTTTGCCCTAGTATAAAGTCTACCGCGTCTAAACCTACCCTGATCAGCTTCAACGCCAAATGGCACAAGTCCTATTACTGCCTCGTGGTCAGACAAACCGTTACACACTGAATTTCAATATGATTGAAATTGGTGCAGAAATAGTCCAGTATTGAGTCAGAGAATGCGGAAAAGCGGGTTGGCCGATCCACGTGCATCTCCAATTTGAACGAGTTCAACAAATTACACAGTAACTGATTGGATCTATTACACTTCTCCAAGAAATTCACATTGAGATCGCCAGTCAAAATCAACAAGGAATTAACCGAAATGTCGCTCAACAAAATCTCCACCTCTCAAAAACAACTTCAAATTACGAGATGGAGACCTATAAAAACCGACAACATACATATTGAGAGTTTTGAGTCATTAGATACCTAAGTAGAAGTAGAGAACGAGGAAGATGTTTATTTTCTCCATATAAGTATAATAAAAACTGCAATTCTATTCAATAACGTTTCCAAGCTTGAATTTCAACCCCAATCTGGTAGTTTCAATGCTTTTCTCACCAGCCTTGTACAGGTCTGAATTTTTGTAATCCAAAAACCATTTTTTTAAATTCGGACACTCGTCCTCTTGAATCGGTAAAATCATGTCAGCAATAGTTAGTGAAGAAAAAATGCTTATGTCAGCTATTGTAAACCGCTCTCCTGCAACGTATTTAGTCGTTTTTAGTATTCTTTCTAGAACGACGTGGACATCTTTAAGGTATTCTAACTGTTTGGGATCAATAGATGTTTGATCTTCGTAAAATAATGGCCACTGAAACAAGATAAGTATTCATTTTCTCATACTAATTTAAATCTACGTTTTACTTACAATACAATTTGCCATCTTTTTAGTTACAATTCCGCAATCAAAATTAAGCATTTGGAGTATCTTGTACCTTTCTTTGGGCTCTGTGCTGAATAAGGTACTACCTTTTCCATAGGTTTCTGCTAAGTAAACCAAGATGGCGTGACTGTCCCATAAGATAAACCCATCGTCGTCCAGTGCCGGTACTGTATGTGAAGGATTTATCTGAAAGAAAAATAAAGATAGTACCTACCATTTTAAGATTTCTTTTCAGTTCAGGAACTGAGAACAAACTTCCCAGTATTCATTTGAGCTTAAAATCAAATCTGAAATTACCCTACTTTGTTTATTTACCTTCAAATACCAATGGCTTAAATATTCTTTGTTGGCAAAATCAACTTCGTGCAATTCCAATTCAACGTTCAAGGCTTTGGCAGTCATAATTACAGCGTTAACAGGAGGGCTTCCCCATACTATATATAATTTTTTACCCATTTGAGTCTGAATTTAAGCTTTTGATGCTTCCACACTACACGCTACCGCATATCAAAATATACTGAATAAATGTATGACTACGGCTTTAAATAATCTTGCTCCTCATCAAAAAAATTCTGATATAGGATTTCTTACAGGACCGTATCAGATGATACTTTAATACCCACACATCCACTAAGGCAAGCCAAACATTTTATCAAGAAGGTTGTTCAACTTCGCCAATCTGTCATAGATATTGGAAATGTTCAGGAGGAAAATAACATTTTTTATTACTAAACATTTATTTATAAAAACTAAACAAATATTGCACATGGTTGCTGAACAAGCAAATAATAAATTAAGCTTAAAAACTATTTGAGAGCAGAAAAAAACTGTCCAAAATCTCATAGATGTTCTAGATGCCTTTTGCGATTGACCACGTATGGATGTTTCGCTTCATTCTCGTAACTAACTTTTGCATGGTATCCACTATCATCCGCATAATAATCAACCCTTTGTCTCCTACCATCCGGCAAATTCACAAAATACTGCCCTTTCGTCATTTCCTCATTTCTTTCTTCTCGGTGACCGAAATCGTTTCCATGCTTTTCGTCGATTATTTTATATCCGAAGGCGTATTTGGCTGCGTATTGTTGAACCTGAAACAAAATTTTCATTTAAACAAACATCAGTTAAATATTGCTGTTGAAAGAACTTTTAGCTCACTACCCACCAAGCTTTCGCCTGCAAAACATTCATTGTGTCTCGTATATGCTTAATTCTTTTACTAATTTTTTTGTATGAAAAAAGAGACCACATTAGGAGGAGATTATTTATTTAACATTACAATTATTTATTGCTTTACATTAGAAGAATATAAGGGCTTATATAATCATTTTTAGTAGGTAACAAAATAATAATAATGTGGAATCCCATAAGGCAATCTAACATTGACGATCAAATTTTGCTAAGTAGGTACCATTACCTACTGGCTTTTGTGATTCTTTGGATAAGTTTTCTGAAGACAATCAAAGAGTCTCCAAAAATATACTTGTGTGAGTATAGGTAAAGTTCGTTCACCAGGGTTCATACTTGACCTTGAAACTTGAAAAAAAAGGGTTGTCGTAGATTAATTCATATGACACATTCAATTTTTTTGACAAATTAAAATGAATGACTTCTGGTTTAAGAGCCGACGAACGTTTTCGACGTCATTGATTTGTTTCAGTCAATTTTTATTTGTTAAACAAGGAAGGTGAATACTGGTGGCAAGTACAAACCCTGGTGAAACAAACTTTATATACTTTTTACCACACGTTCAAGAAAGTATAAAATCGCTAAATACATTTTTGATATAAGAAAAAACCATGCAGGTAGATATACTAATTTACTATTCACATGATTAGTGTGCACTTTTAAGGAGAAAAACCAGTGAAAGTTGGCTAAGGTTAATGTTAAAAGAAAAAATCTTTGTCGCAACAGCAGATGTGACATTATGTCAGTTTTTCATAATGAAACCGGTTCACAAGCCTATACCTACACTAATTTTCGCTAAAGCATTTCGTACTTTTTCCTCGGCCCGTATAACTTTTGAAACAATTTTTTTAACATTACCCTGCCTTTTTGCAATAAATTTATTAGCCCTTTGGTTATTATTACTATTATTTATAATTATCACATTCTTATTATTGCTTCCAACTGAATCTGATCTTTCAACTAAATTATCCAAATCAGTAGCCACCACTTTAGACCCATCAAAAGAATAATTAATATGTACACTTCTTTTAAATCTACTTACATCATCATATAAAGACTGTCCTGCATTATACAAAGACTTTTCTTTGGTAGGCACCAATTTCACTTGAATATGTTGATGACTCTTTGGTTCCACATTAGGCGAATGAGTAACTTTTTCATAAGGCGACAAAGGAGAATAATTTTGAATTTTGGATGGATCAAAATCTAACTTGGACGCTTCAGTAACTTCAATAGCCTGATGCTCATAAGTGCCTGGTGTTGGTAACGCATATTCAGTTGAAGATGGGTAGTTTGAATTCAATTCCCCAGCAGTTACATATAGAAATTTAGGAGCTTCAGTTGGCCTATATTGCAAATTACTAGATTTATAATAATTATTGGTGAATGGAGCTTCAGTTGATTTTATTATTGGTTTAATATTGCGCAAGTTAAAATGTCTTCCATGTAATGCTGCAAGTTCAGGTAAATCTTCAACAGAGTTTTCATTTTCTGAAGCAGCTGCAGTAGAATGACTAGTAACATCTTCCAAAATGTTATATTGTTCTGATGAAGATGATCCCTGATTATGAGCAGCTATTTTAGCTAAGGCAGCTTCTTGAACTTTTTGTCTAGCTACGGCTATGGCTTCATGTTGAGCTTTAACGTGAGCTTCAGCTTTTTTTTGAGCGTAAGCTAATATTTGATTTTCGTGAGCTTTATTGACAGCATCCAGTTGTTCTTGTAATTTTTGTATGCGAGGAAGTCCGCCGCGTAAAGGGCTACCGTTGTGTTGGATTTCGGCTAGATTAGGTTGTATCAATTTCTGTAAACCTTGCAATTGCAATGAAGGGTCTTTGCCTAGCAGTTTTTGTAGCTGAGATATTTGATCGGTTGATTTATGAAGGTATTGATCTTGTCTATCTTTTAGTAGGGTTTGTTCTTTAGGTTCACTACTGGCTATGTCTAAATCATTTTCATGAATTTCATTGGTAGATAGCTTTGTTGGTTGAAATGGCTTCCAATCACTATCTTCGGCAAAAGGTATACTAACAGGAGTTTCTCTATCTTGATTCAAATTCTGCCGCAATCCAATAACGACATCAGGATTATTGGCAGGGGCTCGATGCTTGATATTACGAGCATCCACTTGCTGTTGCTGAGAGTACCGAGATTTCAGTCTATCTTGCTGTAGAGGAGCGTGTCGATAATTGAATATTGGAGGTTTTTCGAAAACATCCAAATGGCGTGCGGTTCTTTGGTAAGCTGGAAGTTCTTCAGTTAGTTCTTCGTAGACTTTCGGTACGTGTTCGGTGGAGACGGACTTTAGAATGGTCAGAATCTGAAAAAAATATACCTACATATTGAAGATACTTGCTGATGAATATTGAAATATATCTATTATTAAAGTTCAAATAGAACTAGGAGAAGAAAATCAGACAAAATTAAGCAATAAAAAGAATACAAAAATTATCAGCAAAAGATGAGCTACATTATCGCAATCAAAATGAAATTCTCAACAAATTTTTGGTAGATTGTATATGGCAGAAATAGTCCATTGTCATCATCCAAAAACTAATATGTAATTATGTAGATTATTAATTTTTCTCACACTTGCTAATTGTTTATTGACTACATAATGATGAGAAAAATATGTAAGTACCTGTGATTAAAAGAAAGTGGACGTTCTTTTTGTGAGAATAATAATTTCGATACCATCAACATCTGTTAAATGGCAGAATTAATTTTTTTTGGTAGCGACTTAATTTATTCGTTCTTGAATCATGATGTCTAATTTTGAAGATATTTTATGTGAATAAATTTAATATTTGACTTTTTTCATAGTTAGCTTTCTCTTTTCTCTTAATAATCATCCCTTGATGATGACGTCTCGGTTTTAATCAATTTCAGAGAAGCTCAGCTCAGAAACTAATAAAGATTCGAGTTTTTGGAGTTGAGATTAGGTAGAACAATTATTTATTATATTTGATCATAATAAAGTTGTTATACATAGACTCATACAAACATCACACAAATTATATAAAAAGTCACTCAAGATGTTAATTCCGCAAATATATTTTTAGGGTTTGCAAATTGCTTCTTTTTAAAAAAATAATCATGAATATCATTAACCCTCTATCAACGAAAAAATATTAAAACATACACATTCAGCAATTAAAACAAAACAACCAAGGAAAAGATATAGCTAACAACCAATTTTTTTCTTCAGTGCCTCCTCTGTTATTTTGTAATATGTATTGTAAAATCCAAGGAAAAACCCAAATCTGGAAGCTTGCTGGATCTTGGATTCATCCAGACTTGCCACCAAAGGTGATTTGTTATACCTACTTTTTCCTTTCAAACTCAGAACATTAAATTATTTTGAAAAATAGAAAAAGTTTTACTTACAATTATAAATCTAGTAGGTCCCATTTTTCGAAAATCTTCTGCAAAAATAAATCACTATAGTTACTACCGATAAAACGCTCGCGACCTTGCACTTGGACAGTACTTGATCGTCTGCACGAGATCTTATTCAACCACTTTCTTTTCTATATCAAGTTACATCTTCCATATGCAAGATAAATCTTCATTCTTGTTTTTTTCTCCTACTAGTTTTCTCGCCATTTCTCCCATTTAGGATTAATATAGTCGGAGAACAGCTGATACTACTCAACAGTGTGTATATTTTACGGTGATGGTCTTCTAAAGTTGCTCTTGGACTAAACAAATTGCAAGTTCATTCATAAATAAGACGATTGTTCCAAATTTTGAATTAACAATTAGTAAAAGTAAAATTAAATTAGATTGCGAATTATTTCGTGTGTATTTGATTAATTGGACGGAAGTAGATCGTTAAGTAACTATCTACTTTTTCTGTATTGTGATACAAGCAATCTAAATTCAAATCAAAAAAGATTATTAGGAAACGACGCTTTATAATTAGTTAGCAGGTATTTTATACAATGATGAACATCATTAAAGTAACCTAATCTAATATTTCCACTGTATATAAAATCTACAGGTTTTTAATCATTGTAGAGGATGTTTGAAGAAAGTGGCCCTCAGTGAAGGTTTGTGGAAAAGAGCTGCAAACTGTGAGTGTATTTTCGATTTTGCTCAGTCATTCTTTGTTTAATTCTGGACTAAATAGTAAACTATGGCTGGAATAAATATAACCATATAAAGTACCAGTGTTAGAAGCAAACAATTTCAACAATTGGCAATTTAGAATGGTAACTCTGTTGGAGATCCTACCTTATCTACTTCTTTGTCTTACTATTTTTGCTAAAAATACAGTCAAATTAACATAAAAAATGAAATTTGTTTGTTGGAAAAAGAGGAAAAACATTCTATTTGAGATTGTAAATGTGACAACGACGTTATTTTCGATCAAGTAGACCTTGTAATGTAATGTCATTTGCCACTTTTGACAGCCGAGTACTTTTATCCAGCTTTTTCTTGAATTTTCCGGTTTTTCAAGGATTTTTCAATCAAAAAAACTTTTTTACGTACGAGTCTTTGAGTTTCCTTCATTTTCTGACAAAAACTTCCAGTTTTCCAACGAGGTAAGTGACCAGAACCTTGATTTGATCAAGTAGGCTTTAGAATGTTGGTTTTCCATTGTATTTTCTACTTTTCCAAGGCTTCTTTAATCGGAGAAAGACTGTTCTGAGTGCGGGGCTTTAAATTTGCTTCAATTTTTCAGGAAAAAAATTCCATTTTTAGACTAAAATAGTATCCTACTTTATCTCTCTCTTTGTCTTACTCACTATCAAATTATTAGTCGGCCATTTTGAAGTGTCGTGTTTACATTTTTATCCAGGTTTTCCTCGAATTTTCCACTTTTCCAGGGTTTTTTTAGTCGAATAAACTGGTTTAAAGTACGAGGCTTCGAGTTTTCTCCATTTTCTGCTAGAAATTTCCAGTTTTAGATCCATTAATTTACGGTCAAAAGGTAAGTGAGAAAAAATTCAAGGAATTTCTAATTTTAAAATCGTTATTAATTAATTATTTAACGGGTTTTTAATTATTAAATCACAAGTGGAATCCCATTTTGAAAGATTTTTTTTGGAAGCACCGCTTGTAGCCAACTTCAAGTAGACCTTGTAATAAATGTCATTTGCCATTTTTGACAGTCGGCCATTTTCAATTGACGAGTTTACATTTTTATCCAGTTTTTCATCGAATCTTCCGCCTCTCCAGGCCGTTTTCAATCGGGAAAACTGTTTTAAAGTTTGAGGCTTTGAGTTTTCTCCATTTTCCACCAAAAATTTCTAGTTTTCCAATGGAGTAAGTGACCAAAACTTTGATTTTTCAAGTAGGCTTTGGAATGTTGGTTTTCCATTGAATTTTCTACTTTTGCAGGGATTTTTCAATAAGAAAAAGATAGTTCGAATTTGCTTCATTTTTCCACCAAAAACTTCCATTTTTAGACTTAAATTGTTTCCTACTTTATCTCCCTCTTTGTCTTATTTACTATTAAGCAGGCCTTGGAATGTCATTTTTAATGAAATTTATTAAAGATAAGATTCCAATGCATTATTTTCGGAATTTATCATTTCATAAACATTCATAATTAATTATTTAAACAAAAAACTATTTAAAATGTAATTTTTTCCTATTTGAGATGTGGCAACGTCGTACAATGTTATATTTCCCAGTTTTGACAGTCGGTCATTTTTGAATGTTTTTATATCGAATTTTCCGCTTTTCCATGCCGTTTTCAATTGGGAAAACCGATTGATAAGACGATACTTTGAATTTTCTTAATTTTTTGCCAAAAATTTCCATTTTTCAATGGGGTAAGTGACAAAAACTCAAGTTTTATTAAGTAGACTCTGGATTATCTTACGGGATTTTCTTTGGATTTTCCGCTTTTCCGGTGCCTTTTTGATCGGGAAAACCGATTTTAAGTACGAGGCTTTGAGTTTTCTTCATTTTCATCCCAAAAATTTCTAGTTTTAAATACTAAAATTAGGGGTAGATAAGGTTTTTCTGCCTCTTTTAAAAAAAGTGAGCACTTGAATTACATCATTCTTTATCTCTTTCCTTGTCCTACTCAGAGGGTGTTAGAGCTACTTTGCACTTGAAAAACACTAAATTTAGCAGAAAAAACGGTGTTCCGAATCAAAGAAAAAGGGGCTTTCAAAACGAAAAACAAACAAATGCCATTTTGAATTAATTGTCAAAAATTACAAGGCCTACTTTGACTTTGACATATCAAATTTTTTGACGTTTGCGTCAAGGTTGCTGCAATTTTTGTGCCAGGGTTGCTACATTTTTTCGTCCCTGTGGGCCGATTTTTCAATATCGAGTCACCTCCGGGTTGGTTTTAAATAGAGGTGGGCCAACCTGCAATTTTACTAGAACTGTGACAAGACGTGATTGCTCCAGTTGTGTCACGGTAACAAAATAGCAGTGACTTGACTGGCCGTGCTGGTAATACATATAAATGGTACATTTCATAATCGCAGTTCGCCCAGTTCACAGTCACGGCCGAGCGAAATGTTCCAGTCTGCCCTCTGCAGTTTCTGTTTTGCGTCACCGCAATGTGATTTATAATAATATTTCATTATTTGCATCACTTTAAGTTGAGTTTAGTCCGTGCTGTATCGGTTAGAGATCGAAGTGGCCGTGACAAAATGTCACTGCTACTTGAGTGGGACTGGAGCAGGCCGTGACTGTGACAGACGAGTAGCAGTGACAAAGTCACAGTTCGTGAAATCGCAACTCACCTCTAGTATATAGTGATATCTGCGGACCAATCAATCCAGAAACTATCGTTGGTGGTATAAGTAGGTACTTCCATACTATATGAGATGATTTTTAGTGATAAAAATATTAAAAACTAAAGATGAGGCTAGCATGGATCTTATTCAATATATGAAAGACCTTGAAACACAGCACCAAGTTAAGGTTAGAGCATTTAGACTAGATAATGGAGGAGAATTTGTATCGAGTAGCTTCAGGAATTTTTTTATAAGAAGAATGATATGACTTTGGAGTGTACCATGACATATACCCCCCAAGAGAATGAAAAAGCTCAACGAATGAATAGAACTCTATTGGATAAAATAAGAATCAAGATTATAGATTCAGGCATTCCAAAAACACTATGGGATGAGGCGCTAAAATGTTCTGTGTATGAACTAAATAGAAGTCCAACTAGAGCTTTACCTAGGGGAGTAACACCCTCGACAATTTGATTAGGATGAAATAATCTGAGTAAGCTCAAGATTTTAGGGTGTCGAGCCTGGTTCAAAATTTTACCCAAAGGTAATAAGTTAGAGGCTGTTATGGTGGGATATTCTGGTAGTGGCTACACAGACGTAAGATTTGATGAGAGTTTGAAAGAAAAGCCATGAGAAGATAGGGATAGAAAGTGGGCCAAAGGAAAAAGATAGAAAGGCAAACTACTTACCCGATTAAGAAGAGGAAAGAGTAGAGGGAGAAAAGAGACAAGAAGAGAGACTTGTTCAGAAAACCAATACTATGCAAGGATGCAATGGAAATTCAAGTAGTGATGATATAGAATAATAGGACTATAACAAGAAATGGAAGAACTGTGAACAACCCCAAAATTGTGGATGAATATGAAATATACAGTGCCTATTGTTTGCTCACAGCAACTCCAGATGAGCCTAAGAGTAATGCAGAAGCCTGTAAAACTGCAGAGTGGAGAGAAGCCGTAGAGAAGGAAATTGAATCTCGTGAAAACTCCCAAACTTGGATTCCAGCAGAACTTCCTGTATGTCAAACAACTATAGACACGGCATGGATTTTTAAAATAAAAGAAGATGGTACCTACAAAGAAAGCAAGATTGGTTGCAAGAGGTTTCCTACCATATAATGAAAGTGATGAATTCATTAATGCCCCAGTCTGTGGGTTAGCTACTTATATCAGTGTCTTTACAGAATGGTTGAAAACTTTATCAGATTGATGTTCCTACTGCATTTCTAAACGAATTCCTAGAAAATGATCTGTACATTAAGGCACCTGAAGGCATGAACACAGATGCAAAATATTGAGACGTGCTTCATATGGACTTAGAAATGCGCCCAAATGTTGGAACGTGAAGTTTAATCAAGTCATCACAAGTTTAAATTTTCAAAGATCACAATATGACTATTGTTTATTTGTTGATGATGCTCTGATAATTGTATCAGAAGATCATGTCAAAAGGAACTTATTAACAACTTGTTTCGCGAATTTAAAGTCAAATCAGCGTATGGAGTGAAAACATTTTTTGGAATGGATTTGTAGAGGAGTGACAAATGATATCCAAATTACCCAGAAAAGAATGATTAAAAGCCTATTAGAAGAATTTAGAATGGACGAGACTCGGTCACTTGTCTAATGGAAGTTGATTTTCAAATAGTTAAAATGCTACAGTGGTAGATAATGTTCCATATCGAAGCTTGGTATGTAGTTTAATGTATCTATTTTTAGTGACCAGACCTGATATAGCATAAATCATTTCTTATTTGTCCCGATTTTTGAATAAACCCACTTTATGTGCATGGAAAGTAGCTCAGAGAATTCTTCGCTATCTAAGCTGTAATATTGACTATGTACTAACGTCTACCAAATCGGATAATGAACTTATAGGTGTATGTGATGCTGATTGAGGAGGTGATCATCATACTCGCAAGAGTGTAAGTGGATTTGTATGTTTTCATGGAAAGAATCCAATAACCTGGTATTAAAGAAAACAGAAATGTGTCTCAGTGCCCTCAATGGAGGCAGAGTACATTTCTGCAGGACTGGCAGCACAAGAACTTGTTATTCTTAAGGGTGTTCTTAGTGACATCACAGGTATTTGTGGACCAGTGAATTTGAAATTAGACAACTTGAGTGCCATTATCTATGATAAAGGACTGTGACAATTCTAAGCGTAGCAAACATATACCTATATATAAAATATCATTTTATCAGAGATCTATATTTGAAAGGAGTTATTAAGTAAGTATGTTTGTTCTGTAGAAAACTGTGCAGATATGTTTACAGAATCTATAGGTCAAAAAAATATTGTAAAGTTAAGATAATGTTTGTTAAACCAATGTACTATATAAAGAAATTGTGATATACTGTATGTGATTTAAACTGTATTAAGCAAAAAATGTGAATTTGTTAATACCTACATCATCTAAATTGAAGGGGTGTGTTGAATATAATAAGGTGTAGGATATGGAGATTCACGTTTTACCACACATATTATTGTTTCACCTGTACTTTATCTGTTTTTGTAGTGACATTTCGAAACAATCGCAACCTCAATTACTGGGGGAGAATTTCAAACATAAAATTCAAAAAAATCGTCAAGTTTTAGGTCATTACTTTAAAAAAATGAGATTTTCAAAATTTGAGGCTCTCGGTGTTTAACATCTATAGGCTCTAATCCCATAACATGCCAGATAGTATTTCTCATTCTACAATGCCCAATTATGAGTATTCACAGGCTTCAGTTCCTTCCCTATAGAATAGGCTGGGTCGTAATAAAGTATTTTGGATTAAGTAAAAATTACAATCAACAGTTTCTTTTATTAATTCATTTGATTCAAACATTAGACTAGAAATTACAAAAATATAACATAATATTCACATTTTGTTTACTTTGGTATTAAACATTTGGCATTGTTAATATTATTTTGTGACTGTACAACAATGACGAAACAATTATTATTTACATTTTGTACAAACAATATTTCATAAACAAAAAAATAATTGGTTATTTTTCCAGAATTAATAATGGTCATAATTTTTTCCTAATGAGCCTATCACAGCCGGTTTTAAGTAGCTAGGACCAGTGAGAACATCAGCAGCAGCGCCAGAACTATTGAGGCTTGAAGAGGATTTTTGCCGCTATCTGGAAAAAAATAGAATAGATTGAAAGTAAATACTAATAATTATTATAGTTAGAATGAGTTAGTAGGTATAGTTCATTCAAAATGTTATTAGAAATAAAATATGGAATATGTACTACCAAACAGATAGGTATACATATGAAAATGAAGACACATATTATTAGTTATTTGGTTAAGTTATGGTTAATACTGAAAACAATCAACCAACTAAAACAAGCAGACAAAAATCCCACACTACGCAGATCAACAATTTTGAGTTGTACCTTCATTTTCAAAAAGGGTTTCCTCTGTGGTACTATTAACACCAGGGTCATCTTCATAAATAAGGGTAGGGCTGGGTTCAGTGTCTAAATCATAATCTAGCGAGTGCAATATAATAAGAAATGAGTTATTTGCTTAGAGAAGAGCGGTTAGAGTTAACTGGTGCATAAATTTGCGTGCGTTTGCTAGATAAGCTGAGTCAAGCGTGAAAAATCATGAAATTGGGAAATTACAATATAAAAGGGTTTTTATCTTAACATTGACATCGCATTTTTTGTGAAATCCTAAAGTTCCAAGCATAAAATGAACTTGTCTTTGTTGTTGGGATTATTGAAAGAAGAATCCCGATCCCTATAAATAGGTAGGTACTTGTATTGGGGCTGAAACGTCTTTATGTCCTTCCTTTTTCACTTTCCTTGAGCCTGAGGTGTGTATTTGTTTAGAAAGTCATTGCTTCTTTCAGATTGGAGTTTTTCTGATTCAAGACAAAATTGAAATAATAGTTAGGCGTTTTATCCTCTTGTTAACTGTGAATAATTGTTTACAGAATGTTTCAGGAAATCTGGCCGTTTGCAACTATTATTTAATATTTGTTGCTTGACAAATATACTGGAAATTTTCATTGAGTTCCTATTGATACTGTGGTGTCCTTTATTCTATATGTTCTGAACCCAGTGAACCCACCCAAATAATAACTAAGGTGTTCACTTTGTAAGCTTGTTGTTCAACTCTCCAAAAAAGGAAATAACGTGTTCTAAGCAGAAAACTTCGATTTATGCACCTGTTAATCGTGAATCATAATAATTAAAACTATGTTTTAACTCACCGACAAAATACTCCACACTCTTTACTTCTGTATAATTTGTGCCTGGTATGCTCAATCGACAAACAAACTTAGTCGACTCTGAGAGGTAGCTGGAGTTGAAAGACAGAGTGATTGAAACATTGTAGACTCCTTCAATGTCGGGAGTTATTCGTTTGCTTTCGGTGAACATATCGGATGGGATTTCTAATGAACCATTCCTAAATAAAATAACTTTTTTGTAAATACTTTTCAATGTAAACAAATACCATTCAAAAACGATCATAGACTTATTACTGACATACAACTTGGCCCATAGAAAAAGCAAACACAATACCAGCTCATTAATTTGTCAAGTTATAGCTTTGATTGGTTCTAGTGACTGTTACACAAAGATATGATCGTTCTTGAATGGTTATTGCCGAATTTGGACCAAATCCAATAAAAACTTACTCTGAAGAAATGTAAATATCAAAATCTGGCTTTGGGGAAACATTCAACGCGTCACAAAGTACAACTTCGTCTCCTTCAAATTCGTCGTCGCCCCCGATTAGGAATATTTCAAAAGAAGTTGCAGGAGCTACAAAAAAATAAATAAATAATTTCCATCATCTTCGTCCTAAACATTTTACTTTCTTGTTAGCCTCGTGCCGTTCTGTTACCCATGGCTGATTCATTACAAAGAATCTGCCGATTCCTTTCTACATACGTTTCAACCTCAATTTCAATGTATAATTAATTGTATGCATATTTTTGTCTGCACCTAAGATTTTCATTCAAAATCTGCTATAAATGACATCATAGAATATAAGTTTTGGAAAAAGTGTTTCAAAACGTCAAAGGATGCCGTATCATCTAGGAGAAGGAACATTTGGATGGACCAAACATCTGCCAAAGGCATAGAGGTTCCACTTCTGAGATATTTCTGAGGAACCAAAGATAGAAACTGAGAACTCAGAAAGCCTAAAGGCAAAACTCAGACTCAGAAAGTTGTATGAAATGTGCTGAGAAAATAGACTTTGAAAAAGCCGTGTTTTATTTTCCAAACCATTTATCACCTTGTCTTCAACATAACAAATAATTACAATCGGTAAACTGTCATACTTCTTGTGATGGTAGTAACACATAGTAATACCGATATAAAACATGGTGTCAGGTTATTAAGTGCTTTTGGTGTCATAGAGAAATATAATAGTAGTAAACTACTGCTAGTTTGTTGTTACAAGGTTGTTATAAGTCAGTGAAAAGCTCGCTAGTGGACTGTTGTTACGTTGTTTGTAAAAAAGTTACCTAGCCTAAGAAACATGGAGAGTTTATTTCGGCCCCCGGAGCCCCTTGTTACTGATGGCAATATAGCTGATAATTGGAAAAAATTTGTTCAAAAATTTGATGTTTTCTTGACGGCGTCTGGACTGGATAAAAAACCGGAGGAAACTAAAGTGGCCGTTTTCCTAAATCTTGTAGGAGTTGATGGGCTCGAGTTGTTTATTAGTTTTACATTTACTGAGCAGAAACTAAAATCGCTAGACAGTATAAAGAAAAAATTTCAGGAATACTGCTCGCCTCAAGAAAATGCGATTTTTGAACGGTTCAAATTCAACAGTATTGGCCAAAGAGATGGCCAAACTTTTGATAGTTTCTTAACAGAATTGAGAAAAGCAGTGAAAACTACAGGATTCTCTCAGCCAGATGAAATGATAAGAGATCGTGTGGTCGTGGGTATTTTTGATAAAAATACCCAAGAAAGGCTCCTGAGAGAGTCCAAGCTAACTTTAACCAAAGCAAACCAAAGCAGAGCCACAAAACATAGACCAAGATTTTGCAGAATGAATCACAGATTAATGCAATCAAAACTAGGAAGTATAGCTTCCAAAACAGTAAGAAAAGTAGTACCGCTAATAGTTCAAGTGGTAGTCATGGCCAAAGTTTGTGCAAATTTTGTAGCTATAAACACATACTAAATGGTAAATACCCGGCATATGGGAAAACATGTGCAGCTTGCCAAGGAAAAAACCATTTTGCAGTAATATGCCCTGGTGAAGGTTCTAGTAAGCCACACAAAAAATCTAGCGAGACAGTCATGGAGGAAGCCTGTACACGAACTGGAGAAAGAGTACACAACAGAACGAGGAAGTAGTGACAGCTTTAGTGAAAGTGAGTCTTTCTACGTGGACTCACTGTGTCGAGTCAGTTCTATGAAGTCTCGAAAAATTGATAAGGTGATCAGTGAGTGCGACAGCAGAGACAATCAAACTGAGATGGAGAATGACCGGAGACAAGTTGTGCAAATCGAGAACAAAAATCAGGTAGAATTTAAGCTTGACACTGGGGCTGAGGTAAGTGTTTTGCCTCTACATGTTCTCAAAGAGTTAAAAGTTAGTTCTCTTTTAAAACCAACCAAAGTAACCCTTGTGTCATATGGTTGTAGTGGTTTCAGGATAAAACCTCGAGGTGAAGTTAGTTTGTCTTGCGAAATCAACAACTGTAAAGAAACTCTTGAGTTTTTCGTTATTGACTCCATGACTCCACTGACCAACTACCTTTGCTTGGGTTATCTGCTTGTTTAAAGCTAAAACTAATTAAGAGATTAGCTAGTATTAGTCCAGGACTCAATGTCAATTTCAAGTCTCTCGAAGATGTTAAGAAAATGTATGCTAGTGTTTTTGATGGTTTAGGTTAGTTTCCAACTGAGCATCATATTTCTTCGAAAAAAGATGCCGTTCCACATATTCAGCCTCCCAGGAGAGTTCCTAGAGCATTGCATGATAGATTGAAAATAGAGCAATTTGAAGTTCAAGGTGTAATTAAAAAACTTGACGAACCAACTGAGTGGCTGAATCCTTTAGTCATAGTGGAAAAAAGTAATGGATACTTGAGGTTGTTCCTAGACCCCAAGTATTTGAATAAGGCAATTCAGCGTGAACATTTTTTAATTCCGACTTCTGTGCTGTGCTTTTTGGTGCTTGATATGAAAGACGGTTATTTCCAGATCAAAATTGACAATCATAGTTCAAAGTACACAGCTTTTGGCACACCAGTTGGGCGATTTGAATTTTTGCGTTTACCTTTTGGCATTTGTTCTGCCCCGGAAGTCTTTCAAACGAAAATTTATGAAATATTTGGGGACTTGGACGGCGTAGGGCTCTATTTTGATGACCTTATAGTTACAGGTGGAAATCAGTTCGAACATGATCTTAAAATATCTAGATCTAAATTTATGAGAGAGGATGTGATGGTAGTAATACAGGTACTGTCGACAACACCAGTGACGGTAGTTGTCAGTTGAAAAGTTCTGTTGCCTAACTGCCCCTTACATGTTGCATGGGTCTTAATAAAACAGCACGAGTTAAACACACTAATAGTTATTTTATTTTTATCCATTGACGATATAAAACAATACTTACAGTATACAATTACTTGTTTCGTAAGTGAGTGAAACCCATCGTCACTATCCACCTTACAAGTAAAATTCCCCGTGAGCTCTGAACTAATCTTCTTAAACCTCAACGCCCTATATGTACCATTAGATTGCTCCGAAGCTCGGTAAGTAGGATCTATAAATTCCTTCAAACTTCCCGAAGCATAGGCGTGGTCGTTCGGAATAATCCATTGGTATATCTGGTCCTCTAAGCCGTTAAAGAACCATTTAAGGACTACGTCGTTTTCGTTTTGTGCCTCGAATTCACAATCCAGTATCAGTTCTTCTGTCGTGCCAAGTTCTATGGAATCTGGGCCGATGATGTCAGTTACTTGAAGAGTAGCGTTAACTAAAAACATTTTAAAAAAACAAATTAATTTTCCACATATTATTATTGTTGCTTTGGTAAGTTTATGGCAATGAGCCAAAAACACTAAAACAAATTTTTAATTTTATTTTTATCCCATCCCATGTGAGTATAGAAATCACAAACGTTCAAGTTGTGGGAGATCCGTGCAAAATTCTTGATTCGATTCATGTCTGAAAATAACTTAGCATTGACTTTTGGGCATCTGGATACGATCGTTGATAATGTTCTGCCAACTTATTGCAACCATAGCATAATTTGAATCGATTGAAACGATATTTGAATATTGTCAATATTGAAATAATCCATGAAGCTACAGTGTAGCTGAAACATTTTAGTGGATTTCAATAGCATATCTAGTAACAGCATAAAAAATTATTGCCCCTATGAGTGTACCTATATCCTGGATATTAGTACTCAAACAATATTCCAAGTGTTTTCATGCAGGCCTATTTTTCACGCAATTTAAGATTGTTTTATAAGCTTTGTCTAAAAATATCCAATACTTTTTAGCTCCAACGTTTTACTACCTAGGTAATTAAAAAGTTAATTAAAATCTAAAATGTCAGCACAAACACGATAAGGCGATAAAATTGGCTTTCTTTTGAAAATTGATATTCCTAATTGGATTTTTTTATCGGACATTGCGTAGTTAAGTAGTCACCTATAATAGTTACATTGAAAATGTGATAAAATTGTTGATAAAACTGACTCTGTTATTAATAGAAGCTAATCACGGCTTGTATGTATATAAATTTTCGGACTTAATTCTTAAAAACTAGTATAGGTTCTATAACTGCCATTTCTGTGGAAAATCTAGTTACTTTTCCTTGGGCTTTTAAACAAAGCTTATGTCAAAATAGCATATCTTTGTTGAGAAGAAGACCACTGCCTGAACTACTCTGTTCATTGTTTTTGTTAGACATAACAGATTCAGTAAAAATGTAACTTGATGCAAAAACGTTTTTATAAGAGATTTGAGTTGCTGACATTAAATATACTGGCACAGCGACCCTGATGTATTTATTTACCCAGGCTTAAACTGTAATTTGATATTTTCTGTAAATGGCTTGGCCTGTTTTTTATTGCGAGTGATATTTAATGGGTATCAAAAGAGGCTAAAATTATAATGAGAAATGCATTGGAATGCAAACAAGTCTGGCAGTATAAGCAGTTCAAAAATAAGAGAGTGTTTGTTTAAACAAACATGCTAGTTTCTCAAGGAAGAACAAGAATGGAAAGTGTCTCGATTATTGGGAGCTACAACCCAAATAGCTAAGGATGTATTGGAGATTCAACCAAAAAAAAAATGCAGATTTCTTTTAAAAATCAAGATGCTTAACCTTCGAATTTTTCAAACAATTTGTACGTAACTATATTTTTTAATATTTCCATAAACAATCCCATTTATATTCATTATCATACACTGAAGACATTGACCATCAGTGGCCGGAAATTAACCCCAGAGTATATCCTGACCGGATGCGTTTAAACCATATGCTTCAGTCCGACATTGATTATGTCTGGTGTAATTTTACCTCAAACACACAACTTTTGAAATAATGTATGTGTATACAGGGTGTGCAAATTAAATAACATATCGTATATGGCTTTGGTCAAAGAAGTTCATGTATTTTTATGATTGATTTCGAGGTGGGAAAGGAGTATGAGAGTCGTGCTGCTTTTCAGTTTTTGTTTTTTCTGGTTTTAGTGTACCTACTTTTCATGATTTCTGTAGCGTTTTTCTCTTCTGGTTCATTTCATTCCCAAACAGCAGAGAAGTATTTTTGAAGACTTCCCTAAGATGTTACCGAACGACATTCAAGACGTCTGCGGAAAGTTTTTTGGCATGTTCTAAATAGCTTATTGAAAGTTCTAAAGTATTCTAACTTGGCTTGAATAGAATAGTTCTGGAGCATTTTAGAAGTTTTTCAGTAATTTCTAAATTGATCTGACAAATTTTTAGGTATTTAAGAGCCCTATTAAAGCTCCAAAGTGTTCTGAATTTGTTCAAAAGAGTTCTAAAAGGTTTCCATTTCTAAATTGAATCCTATATTGTTCTATAATAACTCATCTAAAGTTTCTCAAAATTGTTCGAAAATGCTCCTGAAAGTTCTGTTTGTAGCTTTCAACCTTAATCCTAAGATTCGGGCACTTTTCAAAATCGCTCTGGAGATTTGTTATGATATTTTACCTTTACCTTATCAATCTTATTACAGTAGACTCGCGCTAGTGTGAACACGCGGTTCTGTGAACCTCCCAGTAGTATGAACAGCCAGAATGAATACATTATATATTCTGTAGTGTGAACTTTTGAGAATCTCGATAGTATGAACAATGTATTTAACCACGAATTTAATCGTATTCTGCCTACTTGTTGTTTTCATTTGTTGTTTCCGTCCGATTTTGGGGTTTCCCGAATGTTTCGAGACAAGGAATGCACAGGGTTGTTATTCTTAAAACAGGGAAGCAGCGTTCCCAGGAGAACGAGTGTTTTGTCTTTCATTCTAATGTGAAATATACCATGTGATTAACAAGTGGCAACGCGTCTAGAGTTCAAAAGTCCTATAAGTTTTTAGTTCGTTGTTTGACGTGGTCAATAGGTTTTGTGAAAATGGAGAAAAACAAAATTATTTTTTAACTTCCTATGGGTCTGTTCTCACAAGAGTTTCTGACAGTTTGTACAGGGACTTTTGAGAGAACAGACCTTATGAGAAGCCAAAAATTCTAAAAGATTGCCAATAAGGCAAGGGCATATTGGCGGTAATGACACAGAAAGCCTAAGAAACTTTTGAGAGAAAGTAAGTAACCATCCAGTGGTCAGCTAGAACCATTCAGACAAAATAGACATCTTATTTCAATCAATAAACTGGAAAAATTTGATTAATGAATATGTTTGCAAGTACCTATTGTAATAATTTTTCTTGAATTTTAAGTTTAGAGACCATTGCTGACAGTATTTTGCATTTAAAGGTAGACCTTCGATGGTGTGAACATCTCGATAATATGAACACGTCCGGTTTTTTTGTGTTCACACTAGCGCGAGTCTACACTGTATTAGTCATCCGTTATGTCTTTTTTGTATTATCAATTATTGTCATTATTTTTTTAACTTTGTCAAGCTTTGGTTTTGGTGAATTAAAGCCTTACAATTATAATAAAGGTTTCACTACAATTTAATTCACAAGTATTGAACTCCGCCACAATTGGCCTTTTAACACGAATTAGTAATGTTACTTTACCAAACTCTACCTAATATAATGTGACAAGTTATTCAAACACAAATCAGTGAATTATTGCGGAACTTATGGGTGGACCTCTGCGGGACGAGAGCAGCGAGTTCCGCAGCCATCTATTCATCAATATGTTGTTTAATTACGATACCAAACTGACTCACTCAAATGTGCGTTATTCTCATTAGTTTAAATATTACACATTTCAGATGAATGTCTTATTACTTGAACAGTTCAATAGTATATGGTGATTAGATGGCTGCGGAACTCGCTGCGCTCGTCCCGCAGAGGTCCACCCATAAGTTCCGCAACAATCTACTTATTTGTACTTGAACAATAGCTTATTATATAAAGTCAGAATTTGTAAGATTATCCACTTTTTGTCAATTTGCCTTTCAACAGGAATTAGTAGCGTTACTTTACCAAACTAGTAATATAATGTGACAAGTTATTCAAGTACAAATGAGTGAATTGCTGCGGAACTTATGGGTGGACCTCTGCGGGACGAGCGCAGCGAGTTCCGCAGCCATCTATTCATCAATATGTTGTTTAATTACGATACTAAACTGACTCACTCAAATGTGCGTTATTCTCCATTAGTTTAAAAATTACACATTTCAGATGAATTTCTTACTTGAACAAATCAATAGTATATTGGTGATTAGATGGCTGCGGAAGTCTTTGCACTCGTCCCACAGAGGTCCACCCATAAGTTCCGCAACAATCCTTTTATTTGTACTTGAACAATAACTTACTATATAAAGTCAGAATTTGTAAGATTATCCACTTTTTGTCAATTGGCCTTTTAACAAGAATTAGTAATGTTACTTTATCAAACTAGTAATATATTGTGACAAGTTATTCAAGTACAAACGAGTGGATTGTTGCGGAACTTATGGGTGGACCCAGCCATCTATTCACCAATATGTTGTTCAAGTACAATACTAACCTGATTCACTCAGTTGAGAATTTTTCTCATTAGTTCAAAAACTACACGTTGCAGGTGAGTGTCTTATTTGAACAGTTCAACAGTATATTGGTGAGTAGATGGCTGCGGAACTCGCTGTGCTCGTCCCGCAGAGGTCCACCCCTAAGTTCCGCAATTATCCACTTATTTGTACAGGGTGTTTTTTTTATGTACTGACAGCCTTTATCTTCACAGGTAGAAGAAAGGTGTAAATACAAAAGTTGTACAGTTTAGGCTGAATTTTTAGAAATCATGGTCAGAAACAAAATTTGAATGTCAGAAATGTAAAATGTTTTGCATGCTTCCAGCTTTTTTCAAATGGGATGCCCTATATTTCATTCTATATTCCTGAGGAGCACAATGCCCCTATCTATAATAATCTATATTTGATTACATTATAACACTTGATAAAATACTGTTGCCTTGTTAAGAGCTCTTGAAGATGCTAGCAGAAAACACTCTGAAATCATATGGTGCTAACTACCAAGTACTGAATGCGGTAAATTCCAAAAATTGTCAATGAGAATCTACAAGAACAATCAGAAGTATCGTCTGATGCAGTTAGCAATACATCGCAGAAATGCTATTTTTGTGAAAATAACAGGCACATACGAACCCGCTAGAGACCAAGTGTGTTCATATTGTAAGAAACCAGATCATTTCTCGCAATTATGTATGAAAATGAGGTCTAAAAGTAAATTGACCATATAGCCTCATTTATCGCCTCAGCTTCATTTTCCCATTTCTTATCCAAAGCTTTAGTAAAACGAAAAATCAACTGTATTCCAGCTAAATTTCTTATTGATACTGGTAGCTCTGTGAGTTTCTGATTATGAGTTTGCTCTCTTGGCCAAGTTTGTATGGCTTCAACTTCTTGTTCTTCTGATATAAAAGGATTTTGTTTGATTGATTTCCAACTAATCGATTATAGCTATCCTAATTTAAAGCTTCCTGTCCTGCCAAAATTGTGTACTGGATGTTATAATGTGATAAAACAACATGATCGAGTTGATATGCTCTTTGGCGGATCAAAACCTATATTATCAATTTGATGCCTTATTCAAGCTAAAGTAGAACCTCTTTCAATATTTTTTAATTCACCAAAAGACCGCAAACCAATTGCTACAAAGTCTCGTCGTCATTCAGAAGAAGATCAATCCTTCATTCAGGTGGAAGTTAAGAGACTACTTCAAGAAGAAATTATTGAAAGCAGTACTTCATTCACCTTGACGTGCTCAAGTTTGGGTTACAAGAAACGAAAATCATAAACGCAGAATGGTAGTGGACTATTCTCGAACTGTAAATAAGTATACATTGCTAGACGCATATCCATTAACTAATATTGAGACCATCGTTTCCAAAGTCGCAAAATTTCAAGTCTTTAGTACGATTGATTTCAAAAGTGCGTATCATCAGATTCCAATACATAATGATGACAAACCTTTTACAGCATTCGAAGCAGGTGGACCACTTTATCAGTTTCGACGCATCTTTTTTGGAGTAACTAATGGAGTATGTGGTTTTCAAAGGGTTAATGACAATATAATTGAGAAAGAGCGCTTGAATAAAGCTGTATTTGCTTATTTGGATGATGTGACAATAGGGCAAGAAAATCATGACTTAAATCTTCAGAACTTCATGCGAGTGGTTGAGAAATACAATTTGACACCAAGTAAAGAAAAGTGCACGTTTTCATCAAGATCAATAAATGGTCTAGGTTATAGTTATATCTTTCTAGTATTGTCAATTATTATCATCATTTTTTTAACTGTAAGCTTTAGCTTTGTGAATTGAAGCCTTACAATTCTAATAAAGTGAGTGAGAGTGTTTGGAGTGTTTTGGAGCATATGTAAATGGGTTTCAAACTTTTGAATTGTTCTAAAATGATTTTGGAAATTGTAAATCGGTACCTACCTAATTGAATGTTTTGGGGCATTGTATAATGGCGATACAGAATGCTTTTGGAAATTCTGAATTGAATTTAAAGTGTTTTGAACTTTCGAAAAGGCTTAAAGTTTTTGTTGCATTCTAAAATGGTTTCCAGTAACTTCGAAATTGAATGAGAAACGGATTATGTGAGAAATTTTCGTGGACATCTTCAAGTCTTTCCTAAGATGTCGATAAACGATATTCAAGACGTCTTCACATCTTTTGAAGATGATCGTATCAAACTCTGTCGTATGTTACAAAACAAAAACAGACGTCTGCCTATAAAGACGTTAGGGCTAAGACATTTTAAAGACGTCTTTAAATCTCTTTTCAATATAAACCATTATACACTGGCTTTGGTTGTACCAAATAGTTGTAGGAGATGTAAATTTACGACATTTTCAAAATAACGTCTTTTTTTTGGTTTTCAGACGTTCAGACGTAAATTCAGTTTTTTAGCACATTCAAGTTGTCCCATTTCAATACATATTTTGTTTTGTATATATTTTTTTTATATTCCATTATTAAATAATGTTATCAAATGTAGGTATTTCTCTAATAGATCTTTTCAAAGCACTCGATTTAAATGAATTTAATTTCATAAAGCGCATTAACACTGGGCTTCAATCTGACATAAAGTGATCTTTGTATAATTGAATAACGAGACGTTAACCCGTATGTTGTTCAATCCAAAGAAGTTTAAATATTCGGAAAATGTATGACCCAAAAAAAACTGTTTATTAGGTATTATTAATTCAATCCACCTATTTTCTATTTTTAATTATGTTCCAGTAGCCAATTTTTGGATTGATTCCAAAACATCCAATGACGAAATAAAATAGATTGGCAAAATGTATTCTGGATTATGACCTAAACTTTGTAGACAAATAAAAGTTCAATAATACCAAGGGCATTATTCTAACAAAAGGTGTTTAACGTTACAAATAAATTATATCAGTTTTTTCCCCCCTTAATGGTTCAGTGATTTACCACCATAACAACCATCTGTTGGTAGAGGAAACACCGAAGCGTGGCGAGCGGTGTTAGCAATAGTGACCCTTAGTAGTCCTAGAAGTTTACCAGTAATATGAAGATAGTACCTAAGAAAAGGGGCACGTGCCACAGGAAGTTTGTGCACGAGCGCGTTTCCGTCTTAGTACAAACACAGACTTTTAATTATTGTCTGTTAAAGACGGTTTGTGGTTAGCATAACTTTTCTTATATTCTTATAAAGTGGAATTTTGATACCATATTAGTTTATCTGTTTCTTTAATTCTACCTCATATCTTCTAATCCAGGCAATTGTCAGTTTTCCCGAAAAAAAGGCTTTGGTATAGGTACTTTTTGCATTTATTAGGAAAACAGTTATTTTCAATGTAACTTTGTTAAGAAAAAATGGAAGAGTAAAGAAGAGTAATTTTATGTTAATTTTCCGGAACTAAATACATACCGCCAACAACTGTAAATTTCTCAAATGATTTATTATCAAGAACAGTTAGTGACTTTGTGCTTAGAAAGACTTTATCAGATGTAATTAAAAAATCTTTGCTAATTGGTTGGCTTTTTTCCCATCTTGTTAACTAGCGTATTAACAATAAGAAAAATAGTTTTCCTAATGATCAAATTCATCTTCAACTTTTTGGTTTTAGTTTCCAATATTTCTTTTTTCACTTAAACTGAACCAAACTTACCATGACTAAAGAAAAAAAACCAGTATCCAAATATTCCAAAAAATCTAATCACATCCATATTACATCACTTGAAAAATCACTAAAGAAATGATAAGGACGTCCCGCCGCGTAGTTTTTTGAAAAACAAGGAGCGCGCCAAGGCGTTCAAGAAGTGATGTCTGGGCGCTGTTATAGCAAGGACTAGGTGGCTATTTTAAAGTTACGCCAGGCTTGCTATCATAATCGTCCAAGCATGCACCAGGGGGGCTTTTATGTAAAGGTGTCCGGTACGTTGCGATGTCATTTTCTATTCCAGTCAAATTAAACTGAACAAAAGAGGACGACCGAGTTTTTAAAAATAACTTCAAATGACGGTTGTATGTATATCTAGTTGGGGGTGGTTTATTCAACACCTATTAAAATTTTTCTAAGGGATCAAAGAACACAAAAGTTTTCAGTTTTAATAGTTTTATTAGGTAACTTAGGAATGATTTAACAAAAGGTTTATAAATGCATATACAAGGTGGACAAACTCTTTAAATTCTTAAATTAATGATGCAACAATTGTTCTATATTATATAGAATAAACATACATATGTCTTTGTTCTTACAAGTCACAAGAATTTTATTGGTCTCAAGAGCTTCAAAAATGTTTGCCTCTTCAGAACTACTACAAAAATCAACCAATCAATGTCCTGTTTATATCTGATATTGAAGCTAAGACTCATTTTAGATTACTATTTAATTTTTTTTTGAAAATACTTAAATATTTGGATGATTAGTGTAGGAAAACTATCTCAGGTTGTCCAAATATCCCTTAAACAAAGATAAAAGCGACACAGTTCCTCTTTATCATTGCATTTTTGTAACTTTGATATATATTCCTAAAAAAAAATAGGTTTCCAAAAAAAAAAAACGCCCTTAAACCATGTTCTTACCACAAATCTTTTTTTCATCTCCTTTTCATCCTCAACTTTAACAGTATCCTTCTTCCAGAAATAATTTTTCAATTTAACCATATCAGAAACATTGCTTTCAAGGGTAATTGATTTTAGTTCTTTTTTGAAAGTTACTGAATGTTTAGCAGAACCAGTTGAAAGTTTTACAGTGACATCATTTTTTGAATCATTTGCAATTAAATCAGAAAATTCTTCAATGTCAATGTTATGATAACAGTTTTTTATTAATAAGTTTAAAAACTCTCTATGATCGATTTTTGTTAGGAATTTATACTCAACTAAAAGTGGTTTATATTTGTTTTTAAAATTAGACGAATTATAACATTTTGAGATTTCTACAATTTGCCTTTCTTTAGACATTTTATGTTTAAATTTCCTTAACATTTCAAAATGGTAAGAAATATCAACATTGACTTTATCAAGTAAAACACAAGTAAGATTATCTTTAGTATGTGAAATAATACTAACTGAAACTTGACAATCAATGATTTTTTGATCCACTGGAACTACTTCAATTATAGGGATTTTAAAATGTTTCACTGGAATAGTTTTAGAAAAAGTTTCGTTACGATGTTTAATAGAAATCAGCAAAGACCAATTCATATATTTTAAATGTTTCTGTAAAGAGTTTGTAATAAATACTTCTACCATATAAAATTTAACATTTTTATGTCTCATTAGATCTTGAAAGCTGTCAGTTATATCTTCTGAATACAAATTAAAAAGCTCCATAACATCACTGAAAATTTTAACATTTACGTGTCCTAATTTTTGAGGCAATTTCAACTTGGAAAGACTTGAAATAATAAGATTGCTATTGGCTTTTTCAATTTCTTGTTTTAGTTTTTGGGATTTTTCGTGTTCAATTTGGATTTGGGCTATGATGCTTTCGTACATAGTTAGTTGAGAAGATGATAGGAAATCCATCTGGAAAAAAAACGTTTTTTTAATATTTTTGATGTTTTGTACGCAAAAAGTTTATATTCTTTTAGCAGAATATTTAGTAAACTACTTTATTCTGAATGATGTGGCGTCAATTTCTGATGTAAACAGCGCTAATGCACTGAATTCTGAAGCCCCCTCTACCGCCGAGAAAGAGACAATGATACAAGTGAACTTTTTTCAGCGATGCTACTTTACATTCAATCGTTAAGGAATAAAAATAATGAACTCTCCCTTTTTTGAAAGGATTACAACTTGCCAAATATAGTTTTATTGACGGAACATTGGTTGAGGCAGGATGAACTGTTACAAATGTCGGATTCTGTGGTTTTGTCAAAGTTTTGTAGAACTCAGTTTATACATGGAGGCTGTATGCCGTTTGAGTTTGTCATAATTTTATCCATATCTCGAAATTTATACATAATCTGTGTCTCTCATCTGATAGTGATGTGCTCCTTACAGGGTTAGATGAAATCCTATCTAATATCTCAAGCTCTGCCTGTATAATTCTAGCCGAAGATCTTAATATAAATTTCGATGAAAGGAGTTCTACCTGGATAATGCACTTGAGTCATTTATTTGACTCTCATCATAACTTGCAAATGCATGTTTAATCGCCGACGCGTATTACTCGATATTCATCTAGCATCATTGACTACATGTCATAGAGAAATGTGTTCCAACTTCTGTAGCGAGCTTATTAGATGTACGGTCGAAAAAGCAGCGTGACGCAATTCTTTCCAACGTTCTAGAATCCAAGAAACAGGATCTTCAGTACGGAGTGGCCGAATTTTTTGCAGCAAAAACTCTACATGCTGGGAATCTTTACTTGAAGCAGAGGATCCAATATTCACCTTCCATACCATGGTAGTGGGCCTGTTTTACATAACTTTTCCTATTACGAAAATTAAACCCAAAAAACAGTCCAAAAAGACCTGGTTTACTAAGGGACTAACTGTTTCTTCAAAAAATCTTCGCTCACTCCATATGATATAATATTCCGAATTAATTTTTCTTCTTCCCAACTGATCTTGAAGAAATAAAAAGCACCCTACGATCGATAAAAAATAAAAACAGTTTAGGAGAGGACGGCCTTTCCGCAAAAATTTTTCTCAACTTGCCTGAGCTTGTATTGTTAGTTCTGGTGAGGGCAGTCAATAGGTCATGAAAGACTGAAATTTTTTCTTCATTTTTAAGAACAGGTTATTCCGATCCAGAAGGAGAGAAATTCGGATGACTCTTCGAACTTTCGGCCAATCTCACTCCTCTCTACCTTGTCCAAGATCATAAAGAAACTTGTGAAGACACGTATAGTAAGCATACGTCATCGAGTCTAATGAGATCCTCAGCAGGTGCCAGTTCGGATTTCGTGAGAGCATCAGTATACCATTTAATGTATGATTTGTACTCTCATATTAATGACGGTGAGTTTTGGCGGCAATTTTTTGTGACCTATCGAAGGCTTTTGACTCTGTTAGCCACAAAGTTCTGCTGCGGAAACTTCAGAACTTCACTTCAGCTTGGGGAGTTTCTTTACACTGGTTTTTGTGGTACCTGCTTGGTACACCTACTGTATTTGACTGCAATGATTGCATCAAAGATGATAGTTGACTGCATTGACTTTTGAGCAATTTTGAGCAATTTCGAACAAGATTGCAGGCTTAACTCACAGCGACTGCCTCGATTTTTCGCGAGTGTATTTATTACGATTGCAAACGACTGTATTACGACTGCATGAGGCCATGTCCATTGACAACATGAGAATGTATGGACTGCAGAAGAATGTATGGACTGCAGAAGAATGTATGCACTGTATATACGAATGTATGATATTTGTACATGCATTATGCGACCACATTTCTTTCGGGAGAAAATATTAACTCTCCCATCTCTATACATCCTTGAAACTGCTTGCATCGCCTTTAAGTAGCAATCATGGTGAGAAAACTCCAATATTCTCCTATGAGAGTGTTAATATCTTCCACCACCTTTCCTTTGGTATTAAAAACTCGGCAACCACTAGAATATTTAAAATACAGATGAAGAGGTTGCTTATTAGTCATTACAAGGGCCTATTATTCTGCTACGGATTTTTTTGAGGAAGCACTATGGGTCAAAGCCTGAAACTGACAAGGAATGCTGCATTTGCTTCCTTTAAGGTGGCTTACTCTACTATTGTCTAAGGCTACTATTGTTATAACTGTTAAAATATGCATCTGTCTACAATATGACTATTTATAATGTGAAGAGCTTTGTTGAAAACATCCGATACCTCATTATGGAAATACTTGTTTAGTCTTTTCTTCTACTAAAATTTCTAGTTCTAGCGTTACGTTAATACCTAAGGTTTGTCTGGCCAGTGGATCTGGAGCTACGGAAGGAATTCGAACGAAAATGTGCGATGTTGCCACGTTTAATTATAAAAAAGCAAAAATACTAGTTATAGTTCATTTGAAAATCCATAACGACCATAACTGGTTTCTTCAATTTTTGTCTATTATAAAAGGTAAACAATTCGGCAAACATGCGTCCCAGATGAATCGATTGGTGTTTTTTTGCATGATCGCCATTGCCGTAGGGACCCAAGAACACTCCACACTCCACCAAATAGAATTCCTAATCCTAATCAGGCGAACGTTCGACAGTTCTCGAGTACGCAGCTGGTTTGCGGGTGACGCCATTAGTATCAACAGCTGATAGTGGTGACATCATCCGCAGACCTCAATGGACTGCTTCATTGTTTACGCATGTTGTTTTATTCACTGTTCTGTTGGCAACGTTGTTGGCTGTTGGTCATCAGAGAATTTCTGTTGGCTTGTTGTTGTGCCAGTGAGTTGATGAATAAAACAACAGGTAGAAAACTTTTAATAATGGTTCAGACACAAACGTAGTAAATTCAAAGTTTTCATAGGTCAATGCGACCGCCCACATGGTTGGTAGGTATAATTAAAAACTTTTTATTCTATTCAACTTTATTCTAATCTCTATTTGAAATCTGGATACCACAAAACAGTCAACACTGCTAAAAACCATCTCCTTACAAAGTTGGCTTGGTGGCTCCAACGGTGTAGCCATCGTAAAACGCCGATGGAAAAAACAACACTTATGATCGAGCATCGACTGTTCTTTTGTTGAATTTAACAACGCTTATATGCTCAACGCTGCCAACGTTGCTTCAACAGTTCAATAAAACAACATGCGTTTTGCGATTCAGGTTGCGCTTCTCATATCAACGTTCAGGAATTCGTTTTTTTGACAAAAGGTGTTTTCTCGCGTCTCAAAGTTTTGAAACATTTTTCAAAACTGGTTTAAATCAGTTTCACAATGACATCATAACTTGTGAACGCAAAAAAACGGTTTAAAAACTGGAATGTATAGGTTCATCACGAGAATATACTATTTCGAATCTGGTTTGATCCAGTTTCAAAAAAGTGAACGCGAGAAAACAGCTCTAGTGTTTTAAACTCGGATAATGCATTTTACGCCAAGAGTTGAGGTCTGCGACTGACGTCACAACAGGTTAAGTCTGCTTGATGGGGACAAGGTTCCTGAAGTTAATAGGTTGTCTGGTAATGGAAAACTTGATGACGCATCTGGGGTGCGTTATGGAGATTTGCATTATGTTGTGGCACCCAGGGGCGTCCATAGGAGGGGCAAATGGGGCACTTGCCCCCCCTCCCTAGGCCTGGTGATTATTATTGTTTCATGATGCTACTATTGCTACCAGAATAATAAAAAAACAGAATAGCAAAAGTGATACTAAAAGTTGCTTACACTCGAAATAGAACACGATATATTTTTCTTCAGGCGTTTTTTTCGTGCATTTTTTTATAGTTTATAGCACATAAATAATAAATCAAATCAAAATTTATAAATTATAATTAACAGCCGTATTCAACGTCCTCTTTTTTTTTAATTTTAAAAGCGTTCTGGAACTTGTCACTTTTAAAAATTTGTTAGACATTTTTCAAAGTCGCTGTTAAAGTTAAAAGAAGATGTTGAATACGGCTGTTCTATTTAACATTTTTATTTTCCACTCAAAAATTCAAATTTTGTGTTTAGTTTCTAAGCATCTAGTCTAGGAATTCGATATTTTTATTTTTAGCTCCAAAATTATTATTAATAATAATTGTCAAATTGACATTCTGTCTGTGCAATGTATGTTTATTTACGACTAATGTATAATGTGCGTATTATATTTGTGATTTTGGCAGTATAATGACATATGTTATTCCTCCATGGATTAATGACGAGTAGCGGGATTAATGGTCATTATTCCACAAAAGTGTCAGTGTCAAACGTGTAGGGCTTGTGGATTTGTATTGAAAATTATGAGACGGATGAAATTTGTTCATTGAAAATCTCAAATAAATTAATTTGTCGCAAATAAAGTAGAGTATACTACTCGCAATAATGGCTATTATTCCCTCGGAATGTTACTCCCTCGCCGCTAACGCGGCTCAGTTCGTAATAATCCTCGGGAATAATAGCTATCATTATTGACTCGTGGTATAATCTACTATTATTTTTTAAAATTGTTCTTCAGAAGAGGGCTGTGCGTTACTTGTGCAAGAAAAAATGCACAGAATCATGTAGACCGTTGTTTGTACAGGAGGGAATAATGACAGTGCCATCTCTTTTTATATTGGAATCGGTGAGCCTTGTCTATAAGAAGAATTCCGGTTCTGTTCAGGCGAGTAACTACTAGAGAGTTATTGGACGTGCAATAAGGACAAGCAGTATTTAAATTAGCCTTATTTTGACATCTACGCATGCGCATTTGGGTCTGAAAATAAGGATTCCCTTAATAAGGTTACTGCTTGTCTTTATTTGTGTATGGTTAGTGCGAGGCAGTAAACTTTCCTTATTTCAAATTTCTGACATTTTGGACGACTTTGACGTTTCGCTTTTCGACGGTGACGTAATTTTACTTGGAAAATTTATTTTTTACAGTAGTTTTCCATTTTACTGTGGGTAGCATCGAAAAATGAGTATCGGCAAAAAATCACAAACAAAAATAAACACTTTTTGAGGTTGAAATTTATAAACATAGCTATCAGCTGTCAAAATTATGAATACACAATAAGGTGATACTCTAGCACCTACTATAGTCTTCCAATAACTGTTTTTTTCTTGGAAAAATAGTGCTGATACACTAATAAAATAACGTAGATCCTTAATACTGCGAGGCAGTATTTATTAGTTCCAATAACTCTCTAATATATCCTCCGACAAAATAATGTACCCTTGCCAATCCCTAAATTTACACTCACGAAAAATTCAGTTATTTATGAAAGTATTAAAATGTAGGTACAATCATTTACCGCAACAAATTAAAGAATGCTCTAATTATAAAGCATTTCGTTTGTGTGTCAAACAGCATTTAAGTACCAAAGCCTTGTATAGTGTAAGTGAATTTTATGATGAAAATGCATTATGCAATACTTGAGTGGAATTTGGGTTTTTTAGGTGTAAATGTACTTGTAAGAACTTCGAAATTTTACTAATTTTGGACCGAATTGTGTATTTGTTTGTCTAATAAGGTTCAATTTTTCTTATTTTTTTTGTTTTTTTTTAAGATTAGCTTATGTACTTTAATTAGCCATCTGTCAGATAGGGAAATTCAATATGGCGTGGCGGCCAAGCAAGTTTGTTTTGAATGTGTTTTTATGCGTATTTCAAATTATTTTGCTTAGAGTTTTGCTTGCAACTTTGATTTGGACTATTTAATACAATATTTGTTGACTAGGTACCTAAACTAATAAATCGAGCAGATTCTAGATATTTTTTTCTGTTTTTTGGCCCATGTGTGGCCGCCACGCCAGGTTAGGTTAGGTTAAGTATTTGCTTTGTCAATAAAAATGTAGGTATCTGTTTTTTTTTGGACAATAAAGCTTATTTGATTTGATTTCATTTGAAAATGACATCATTACAAATGAGTACAGTTTAGACTGCTTATGCTGATTCAGTAATATACGTATGTTATGTACGTTACCTAATTTAATGGTCTTATTTGAAAAATCAAAATAAGTCAGGTTTTAGCCCCCCTCCCCCTGAAAAATGTTCTATGGACGTCCTTGGTGGCACCCCTGATGACGTCATAAAGTTATCAAGCAACCTATCTCTCTCAAACAGCCTTGATGGGAACCCATGCCGTTGCCTCCTTACCATGGGGATTAACTCCCGCTATTGGCCAGGGCTCCCAATTTCATCCTCCCAACTTGAAATATGTGCTGTAGCGTCAGATTCGTTGGCCAGACAATATTGAATATTTCATTATATCTGGCTTTCTTCTAACCTAACTTCATATTAGGCAATTTAATCCATCTGTCAAAACAAAAATTCAATATGGCGTGGCTGACAAGCAAGTGTGTTTTGAATATGTGCTTTTGGGCCGTGTGTGTTTTCATAGATATTTTAATTATTTTGCTTTGAGTTTTGCCTGCAACTTTGTTATTGATTATCTAATAAAATATTTGTTGACTAGGTATGTAAACTCTTAAGTCTGGCAGAAACTAGATATTTTTTTGTGTTTTTTGGCCCATGTGTGGCCGCCACGCCATCTTGAATGTCACCTGGTTTGAATTGCCTAAGTTCGCCTAATTTGTACCTATTGTTATGAATTATTTCGCTAAGATTTTCTTTTTTATACAATAATTTTAATACAAAATGAATAGTGTCCATGACTTACGATTCTTGGTCCATGACTAAATAATGCTATTCACTCAAGGTTCCTAAAGTTAATAGGTTGTCTGGTAATGGGTAACTTGATGACGCATCTGGGGGGTACTTTATGGAGATTTAAGGATTTGCATTGGGTTGAGGCACCCCAGATGACGTCATAAAGTTATCAGGCAACCTACCTTCCTCAAACAACCTTGCTATTGGTATGATTTGCAATGATAAGATTTTTAAAATTTAAAAACATTCCAGATTTTCTCCTTGTCACTTACCTATAAATTAATTTATGCATAAACTGCATTCAAATTTAATTCCTAATTTGAATTTACAAACCAGCTTGTAAAGAAAAAAAATATATCTAGCAAATTATGTCTGTTTCTGCAGAAATCACAAACCAGTCAGAGCGAATTTCATTACTTGAAAACAGTCAGAAAACTAGTTTCAACCAATGAAATTTACTGTGACTGGTTTGTGATTTCTGCAGAAACAGACCTATATTGTTCGTCGATTTTAATCTGATACTCGGACGGAATGTGAATGGTGGCTTTCTACATTAGAACGCCAATGGTTACCTGACGTCACACCTGTTTTTGCCATATGAAACACCCCCTCGCTCCTCATACCGCAAGTGTCAGTTAAAAATCGACGAACAATAGGTACTAAACTTATTCTAGTTTTTCTAATGCTGCATTGAGAAAAATAATAAAATGGTTATTTTCCTATTAGTTATTTTAATTTTCTATTGACTCTGTATCTTACCATATCAATTTACCAATAAATTCTGTAGTTAGGTTTTTACTTAGTTTTTTCAATTTTCATATGAGCACAAATAAATATTTAAATGGAAAGAAGTTGGAGAAAGGAAAAACAGTTAAAATTTTAAAAAACCAAAACATTGAACTGTCAAAGTCAAAATTGTCAGTTCGACTTTAGTCCGAACACAACTTGGGGTTTTTTGGTGAGAAACCAATTAGAGTACTCGGAGTACTCTGAAAAAGTGGTTACTGTTTGGGCAGGAGAAATCTGGGAGGGTAGGTATTTATTAGAGCTACTACTTTCGATAAACTTTTATTTGAAGGAAATCAACAGATGGTACATTTTGATATCTATTCCCGTTTTAATAATCAATCGATCTGGTCATCATCATCATCTACCGACATATTCGACCAGCTTCGAACCATATGCAGCAAGTAAATGCAAACGGAAGATTCCAGTTTGCCTTCATCCCTGAGTTGCATTATTGCCGATAAGAGATTCGTTTGCGTGTTTTTCAACTTTTCGGCCAAACTTCTTTCAGTTTCCAACATTTTTTCAGTTTCGTGCAGTTTCAGCGTCAATTCTGACCTGGAACAGGTAGCTTTTGAAACCTATACTTATTAAAACTAAGAAATATATTTTACCTTCCTAACTGCAACAGCATCTCTTGCTTTTGTAGTTCTGCAATTTCCATTTTCAAATGGTGGACTGTCACATGGTTTTCTTCGAGCTCTTTTCTCAGTTCTTCAGCTACAGTCTGAAGAAAAAATTGAACAATTCGATCATGATGAAATAATATCCCACCTAATACCAGTAGTTTATAAAAACTATGGTGGTAGATTATTAAAAAAAATATATGGACAATTGGAAAACTTCACAAGGCACTGATGAGTTGGGGATGGTACTTGTGCCAAAATTTCAAGCTCTGAAAATTAAATCAAGCTTTACTTTTACCTGGAAAGCCTGCTCTTTCATGTCTTGAGTAGCTGAATTTTCTTTCCCTTGAAGATTTCCTGGTTCTCTTTGCTTCATCTAACAAAATATATGTACGAACACAAAATTAAAAAAACAGTAAACCCAGGAATGTGCAATCTAGAAGCTTTGTTCTCGACTTTTGACAACTTTCAGTAAACATATATTACCTACCTGAGCTTCCAACGATAAACATTTTTCCAAGGCTTCTTTATATTGCGCCCGTAACATCCCATTTTCCTCATAAACCCTTTCAAGTTGTTCAGATAGCTCTTTAACTGCTATAGAAAATTGTTTCTTGTCGTTTTTAATATCCTCAATATCCACTTGTTCTTCCTTAAGTTTCTCAATAACATCCTGATTCATATGTTTAGAACCCACCAAATCGTTAATGCTTCTCATAAATTTCCCAGATACATCCTTATGAACCTGCGACAAAATATCATAAGCACTTTTTTCATTAGCTAATCTCGTTGTGGCTTCTTGAAGTTGCAAACGTAATTTGGTTATTTCTTTTTGGTTTTGCTCTTCGAGCTCTTGGCGAGTCCTCGAATGATCGGCAATGTGATTTTTGTAAAAAGAATAATCGTCTTCCTTTTGTTTTACGATTGATTTTAATTCTGAATCAAATAGCTCGGCTTCTTTTTCTAAGCGGTCAACGTGTAAAGTTAATTTTTTGTATTCATCGTGGATATCGAAAAGTTGGTTTTCGAGGTTTGCTTTGGCATCTTGTACCTCTTTGTGCTCTCTGGAATAATAATACATTGGACAATATACAAATGTTAAATAATTTTGTCTTACATTTCAAGCTGATCCATTTCTTCTTTAAGTCTTTTATATCGGTTGTCTTTTACTTCTTCTAATTTTCTCACATCTTCTAACTGTTCAATTCGTTGTTCTTTCAATTTTATTTTCTATAAAATTCAATTTTATTATTTTACTTGAATCAGTGGGGGAAAACCCATGCATTACTTGTTCCATATCTTTAATTTCCTGGCTATAGTTACGGATCAATTCTTTAGCTTCATCTAACTCATCTTTGAGCATTATTTCCTTTTCCTTTGAACTTTTTAAATTTGTTTCAAAATCACTCACTACTTTTCCCATCAAAGTATTGAGACACTCTGCCTCTTTTAATAGACAATTTTTCTCAGTTATTAATTGATATTTTTCTTCTGTGTGTTGTTCTTTTCCTTTCATCAATTCTTTGGCCATTTGAGTTTGTTCATTTAGTGAGTTTTTGGATTCCTCGATTTCTTGCTTTAATTGTTTTACTGCATCAAGAGTTAACTGGAAAAAATATATTTCATGTCTTGCTTCAACCGCTTATACAGGGTGTCCCACAACGTTTTTCCCAGGTAATAACTTCCTAACGCGTCATTCAATATGAATGAAATTTTGAGGCTCTTGGTAACTTTTTGTGCCGCTTCTACCATTGGTATCCAATTTTACCACTTTTCCCCATTGGCAGATACAGTGGGGCAGGGGGGTGGGGGGCAAATATAGACAAACTATATATTTTTGGAACCGGGGCATTGTGTTCTTCAAGAATATAGAATGAAATATAGGGCATCCCATTTGAAAAAAGCTGGAAGCATGCAAAAGCTCACATTTCTGATATTCAAATTTTGTTTCTGACCATGGTTTCTAAAAATTCAGCCAAAACTGTACAACTTTTGTAGTTACAACTTTCTTCTACCTGTGAAGGTAAAGGCTGTAGGTGGGGTGTCAATATTTAAAAAAACACCCTGTGCAAATAAGGGGACTATCACGGAACTTATGGGTGGACCTCTGCGGGACGAGCGCAGCGAGTTCCGCAGCCATCTACTCACCAATATACTGTTGAACTGTTCAAATAAGACACTCACCTGAAACGTGTAGTTTTTGAACTAATGAGAGTAAGGCACATTTGAGTGAGTCAGTTTAGTATCGTAATTAAACAACATAATAATAAATAGATGACTGCGGAACTCGCTGCGCTCGTCCCGCAGAGGTCCACCCATAAGTTCTACAACAATCCACTCGTTTGTACTTGAATAACTTATCACAATATATTACTAGTTTGGTAAAGTAACATTACTAATTCCTGTTGAAATACAGATTGACAAAAAGTGGATAATCTTACAAATTCTGACTTTATATAATAAGTTCTTGTTCAAGTACAAATAAGTGGATTGTTGCGGAACTTATGAGTGGACCTCTGCGGGACAAGCAAATAAGATACTCACCTGAAACGTGTACTTTTTACACTAATGAGAATCACTCACATTTGAGTGAGTCAGGTTAGTATCGTACTTGAACAACATATTGGTGAATAGATGGCTGGGTCCATCCATAAGTTCCGCAATAATCCACTCGTTTGTTTGTACTGCTTGAATAACTTGTCACAATTTATTTCTAGTTTGGTAAAAGTAACATTACTAATTCCTGTTGAAAGGCGAATTGACAAAACTTGGATAATCTTACAAATTCTGAATTTATATATGTAATAAGTTATTTTTCAAGTACAAATGTGTATTGTTGCGGAACTTTTGGGTGGACCTCTGCGGGACGAGCGCAGCGAGTTCCGCAGCCATCTAATCACCATAAATATACTATTGAACTGTTCAAGTAAGACATTCACCTGAAACGTGTAATTTTTAAACTAATATGAATAACGCACATTTGAGTGAGTCAGTTCAGAATCGTAATTAAACAATATATTGATAAATAGCGGAACTCGCTGTGCTCGTCCCGCAGAGGTCCACCCATAGGTTCCGCAAAAATTCACTCATTTGTACTTGGATAACTTGTCACATTATGTTACTAGTTTGGTAAAGTAACATTACTAATTCCTGTTGGAAGGCAAATTGACAAAAAGTGAATAATCATAAAGGCCGAAACCCACTAGCAACACGCCACGCCACGCCACCCCACGCCATGTGACTCAGGTTCACGTGGGACAGTTTGTGTGTAAATGGACAGCTAGCGTGGCGTGCCATGGCGTGGTATCGCGTATGGCAAGTGTGTACGCAGCACATATAAATAAATGGAAGAATATACGCATACATTTTCGTCACATGGCGTGGCGTGGCGAAACATGACATGGCGCGTTGCTAGTGGGTTTCGGCCTTAATTCAGCCAAAACTGTACAACTTTTGTATTCACACGTTTCTTTTACCTGTAAAGGTAAAGGCTATAGGTGGGGTGTCAATATATAAAAAACACCCTGTACCTACCCATTTAAAATCACCTTATTCTCCTAAATAGTTCCCCCATTCCTATATTTTTATGGGCCATTCCTTCGAAAAACCGTATCTTGCACAATGCGCTGCCAAAACTAACCCAAACTAACCCATTCTGGCTTACTTTTACTTAAACTGCCCCCCTCCTTTTAAAAGGCCTGTATCCGCCCCTACTTTCCCTTCGATTTCTGTCAAGTGACGTAAACTTTCGAATCTTAAGTGTAACTCATGGTATATTATGGCATTTTACTTTAAAATTAGATTACAAAATCGGCAATGCCATATTTGTTGAGACTTTGTTGAAGAAAATGATCAAAAATTATACAGTGAAACATACGATGATGCGTTCTCATCATTTGGTAAAAACCTCGTGGGACACCCAAGAATTAAGGCATACAACTCAACCAAATCTTGACATAAAACAAATAAAACATTAACCATGTATATATACCTTTTCTGATTGTCTGGATTCATCTAAAGCTTTCAGCATTCTTTCCGTGTTATTTTTGAGATAGGAATTGCTGCTTTCAAGAGTTCTCTTCTCATCTCGCAACTGAAATAATGACCCTATTCTATATAATGAATATACTTAAATATCTACCATTTTACTCTGTCAATTAATAATTTCAATTGCCTCATATTAGTATCATTTTTCGATGTTTCAATCTTTAATTTTTCATTTGATTCTTTATTACTTTTTTCATATCCATCAATTTCCCTTCTTAGATCTTTGGTTTCGTCATTTTTATTTGCTATTTCTTTTGTAATTTTACTGTACTTTTCTTCTTGTTCTGTCACTTTTGTTTTCAGCTTTTCAATCTTGAAAAATAACTTTTTAGCAAATATATCCAAAATTATTATAATATTACCTCTGCTTGAAGATTTAACTTTTCTTTTACAACCTCCTCCTTCTCCTGTTTAACCAGTTTCATGTTTGTTAACAGCATCTTCATAGTTGCCCTTTCATTTTTCAGTTTTTCTTCAATTTGCTGAACATGTGAATTAATCGACTTTACCATGACTTCCTTCGAATGCCCAAGCTCGGCAAATTTTTTCTTTTCAGTACTCAACACTTGGCCGAGTCTTTCTTTGAGATGCGAAACTTCGTTAATTTCCTGACACAAAGTGACTCTTTCTTTGGCATTTTCTACTTGGATTTCATTTAGTTTTTCCATGTTAGTTTTCAAATGAGCTATCGTTGTGTTTTTATCTAGGATTTCTTGTTTCAATTTTTCACTTTGTTGTTTAGTGCATTCTACTACAAACTAAAAAGTGATTTAGTTACTACTTATTTGTTTTTCAATAGTTGGAAGGTTTACTCCAAGTTTACTAGCTTCCCTGCTAACATTGGATAAACTATCTTCAAGCTGTTTAATTTTCGATAGCTCGCACTTTAAATGTTGTATTGTTGACTTTAAAAGGCTTTTTTCTTCCAAATACTTCATTCGTTCATTTTGAAGAGCTAGAAAATGGGTTTACCTCACATTTTTATTTCATATGTATACACAATAATATTACTTATCACAGTTTCATTTTGACTATCAATTTTAACCCGTAGTTCTTGATTATTTGTAGTTACTTTTTCCAATTCCTTCACTTGCCTTTGTAAAGTTTTGTACGCGATTTGCTGATCATGAATTACGACAAGATTCTCGTGCTTCGTGGCTTCCGTTTGGTTTTTGAGCTCAGAGTAATCTTTTTTTAGCTGAAAATTCTTGATTATTTTCAAAATCTGGAAATATTATTCCTTACCTACTCTTTCTAGCTCTTCATGTTTATGTGCAATATCTTTAGAGGCATCTCCCGCTCCGCTTTCTTTAATAATCCTGTTTAACATCACTACTTCTTTTTGCAAAGTATAATTTTCTGTAGTTATGTTTGTAACAAATAATTTGGTTCGTTCCAGCCTTCTTTCTTTTTCTTTTAACTAAAAACATAAAATTTTTGTTGGTTTTCATTATTTAGGTACATTTTTCCTATTGCCTCTTGAACATATTTTCCATGATCGCTAATGGTTTCTCTTAGCTTTAAATTTTCGGCTTCGACTTTCCCAAGACTTTCCTTTGTAGTTCTAAGTTCGATTTCCAACACTTGATATTTTTGTTCCAATAAAAACTTTTCGTTTATTGTATTGGAGTTATCTTTAATTTTTTGAGACAACGAGTTTGACTCTTCTATAAGATTTTTGTTCATTTCCTGAAGAGACATACTAAAACAAACTCCCAATAAACCAAAAATCGAAATAGTTATTTAATACACTAGTCACATGTCTTTTTCCTTAGTAACATTTTCAGCATGAGCATTTATTAATTCCTTAGATAATTCGGTAATGCTGGCTCTACATATTTGAAATATATCAGCAATGCTACTGCCTTGCATTTTAAATTTGCTCCAACTGGATCCAAAAGGCAAAACGCCCAAACTTTTTTTTAAATCCTCTAACTCATCCATTACAACATCTCTAATTTCCAAAAGTTCTTCCAAAACCCTATCCTTAGAGGCCAGCTTAGCATTCAAGGAAACTTCCTCAATTTCATATTCGGTTTTCAGTTTATGAACTAGAGTTTTTGTATTTTGAATTTTAGTATTAGAATTCCGCAGTTCTTGTTCCAAACAATCATTTTGCTTTTGAAAAATGGACAATTCACTTTCGAGACTTTCAAGCTTTTTGAAAAACGAATCCAACTTTATCTGAAGTTTTTCATTGCGCCTGAATAGCGAGTCAGTTTCTAAATCTTCAGGGCCACCACGCATCTGTTTGCAAGCTTTTTCATATTTTCTAAACAAGCTTTCGTTTTCAATTTGCAATTGTCGATTTTGTTTTACCAAAGTTTGCATTGTATCCTGAAAGACTTTTTCTTGAGCTCTTCCGATTTCAAGCTGTTGCGTCCAGATATCGTGGGCTAGAGAACAGGATCTTTTTTCGGCTTCCCATTGAAATTTTGTGTGATGCGAAATAGCATTTTCTACAAAAGTATTTATTTGTTTTACTAGATTTGCTACTATAATCCACTACCTACTCATTTCTGCTTGAATGGTTGGATCGGTTATATATTTTGCTAGTAAATTTATTACATGGTTTTCGCTTTCATGAAAATTAGTGATAACTATTTGCAGATACTGCAAGGCATCGGCATTAGTTACGTCCAATAAGGGCTTTCCAAAACTTCTAAAAAAAATATTTGGGTATTTAATTTAACTAATTTTTTTAAGTGGATGTTTATACATGAAGGAGGACAGAACCTCTTGAGAAATGACCATTTTGGATTCACAGTTTGATGCTTTATGGAGTGCTGAAGTTTTCTTTAAAGATATGCCTGAATGCTGAAAATTATCTTAATGAATGTAAATTTTTTAGCTCAAAAATTGCTTTACATTGGAGGTATTTGTCTCGCTATCAACCCCCTTACTTTCCCACAAAATGTCTCGAGCCTGATGCAAACTTTTCTTGTTGTTCTCGTAATTTTGGCAGCTCAGTTCCACTTCCTCTTCGATATGTGCCGCTAAAGACATTGTGCTCGATTCGCTCAAATTCTGAGAAGACAGGTGTACATTTCTGACTGAATCTCCAGGGTTTTTGTTTGAGGTTTTTTTCCTGCGAGCTTTTCTTACGAGATTGGAGAATATGTTTGAGGATTTGCGAATTTTCACGCTGGATGTACTGGAAGGGTTTTGAAGTGAAGCCAAGGTCTCTTCGGTAATGGCAAGCTAAAAAATGATATTATGTGTTTTGGGAATTTTAGTTATTGCAGTACATTTTACTCTTTTATTTGTATCTTTACTCATTTTGGATAAAAATTGTGTTAAAATGTCTGAGAATTGTTGATGAGAATACAAAAATTATGCAAAAAGGTGACACTGAAAGACGTTACATGCCACGAGCTGGTATTTCTTATCATTACATAACATAATACCTACTTGACGAAAAATCAGATATGTATATTATTATTTTGATACACATGATTATTTGAAATTTTTCAATTTTTATACCCTCCAAACTGTATCTAGCTTTGTAGCTGGCGAAACTATTGATCTTCAATATTGCCAGATCGATCCTTATTGGACCTTCTATATCATGAAGTGTTCTATTTTCATTTGAAAAGAATCTGCAGATCCTGAAGTCTTCGAATTCTATAAATTTTAAGGATTCTTGGTGCTTCTATGAAAAGACTGCAAATCTTTAAAATTTTGAGTCATTTCTTCGCAAATTTTCTGATAATTCTTCTTTGAAGAAACTCTCAAAATCTTAATTTATTCATACAAACCCCCTGGTTCTTCCAAGAGACAAGACTATTACGATCTTGGATCTTGCCAGATTCTTTATATGGACCTTCTCATGGAAGTGTTTTTCCTTTAAAAATTAAGAATCTGCAGATGTTCCGAAGTCTTTGGATTTTTTAGATTTTAAAAATTTCTTTGTGCTAGGTACTATGAAAAAACTCTGGAAATCTTAAAAGTTCTAAGTAATTTCTTCGCAAATTTCCTGATTCTTCTCTGGAGAAACTCTCAAAATCTTAATTCATTGATCCTACAAACACCCAAACAGCTCAAAGACATCTTCAAGATGCCCACAAAGGAAATTCAAAATGTCATATTATACGTCTGCTCTTTATGTGTTCGAGGCGTTTTAAGTTTTAAAGGCATTCCAAAGACGTCCTTTGTTACAAAACCCAACGTCTTTCAGATTCAGACGTCCGCCTATAAAGACATCTTCAAGACATTTTCCTAAGACATTCAAAGACATGTCTTGAAGACGTCCTTGACAAGATGTTTTAAAGACATGTGGCCACAGAATTAATTTTAATACATAAACCAATATATGGACGTCTTCAAAATAATGATTTTTAAACGTCTTTTTTTTGTCTTGACGTTCAGACGTAATGCAGACCTAAAAAAGACGTCTTCAAGACTTTGTGTGCTGCCTGGGATTACGTTAAAAATGAAACTAAATTAAAGGAGTTTTGAGCAAAACAGTGCGTCGTAGTCAATTTTGGAAAACATCAAATTTGCAAATAATTCGCGGTAAAAAATTAAGGTCTATTCGCATGCGCAATTATTTCGTTTCCGGATCACACCATTTCTAACTTATTAAGTTCTTTGTTCGCAAATCGATTCTGAACTAGCTACCTGTTCAGAGGTAGGTACTTAACAACCATTATTGGTTCAAGACGTGGTGCAGTTATTCACAGTTCCTTAGAGCAGGTAAAGGTAAAGAGGAGTAGGTATTTTAGCACCAAGAAAATGGCGGTATAGGCAATTCCTTAGAGCAGGTAAAGGACATAAGGAGTAGGAACGCGCCATTCTGCTTATGAAACTAAAGTGAAGCCAAGTTTTTGCCAGGTGTTTGGCACCAAGATACAGGTAAAGCCAATGAACTGGTAAAGCATTAAATTGCCTATACCGCCATTTTCTTGGTGCCAAAATACATGGAAAAAAACGGCTTCATTTTCCAAATCCGGGTTACTATAATTACCTGTATTTTGGTGCCAAACACCTGCCAAAAACTTGACTTCACTGTTTTATAAGCAGAATGGCGCGTTCCTACTCCTTATGTCCGTAGGACAGCGCTTCACCTGGTCTTAGCACAGTTCAAACAGTCATTATTGGTTCAAGACATGGTGCAGTTATTCACGGTTCAAAGTGTTCCAAACCTAATTATTTGGAGTACTCATTTCCTGTTCCGAAATCGTTCGCGGTAAAATCCTAAACTGCTTTGGAGTGTGATCAAGGAACAAACGCTTTAGGGCGTGATCCAAAAATGAACGTTTTAGTGCAAAAAAATAATATTTAAACCGCATCTTGCTACCTTGAACCGTTTTCGAGTTAGGGCGGTTTAAAGTGACGAAAACCTAGGCTGTGACGTCTCACCGGCTTCGGAGGCACAGTTAAAATACGTGTAAAATTATCCAAAACAAAAGTCAACGATCTCACTTAGAGCGAATTGCAACCTCTCAATATATATAGGGCACGGCTCACTGACGACTGAACCAACAGAAGGCTGCGATTCCGGCGGTTAGCCGGTGTGACGTCACAAGTTCCCGCATAATTTATCTTTATGAGGGTTTATCTCGGAAACAATTTAGTTTTGAATGTAGGACTGCGGTTTTCACGAGAGATCTTAGATTTTTTTTCTTGATTTAAGTAAAATCTATTTTTTTTTTTTAAGATAAAGTCAAAATGACATTAAGTTAGCAATACAATGTAAAATTGTCAAGCTTTCAAATTTTTTATGTAGAAAAGGCTTGTGTTGCCAACATAGTTACTAAATATTTGACTTGGGGAATTATCTTAAAAAAAAAAACAGACTTCAGCATGAGTTGTTTTTCTGGGGCACACCCCCTCTAAACAAACCTGAATCAATTCTGAACTAGTTCTACCTGTTCTAGAGTCAATATGTACCATGAGCCGCTTTCGGATGCAGAGTGCGAAGCTCCGAGAACACTTCAAGTTCCAACCTGTCATACTCCATAGCTGCTTTCCAAGTATGCACATTGGCGCGCTCTGGCGCGCTCCAGAGCACCTCGGGGGCGCCACGCAATACATTTGTACCGTTCCAGTATCATGGCGTGAGACGCCTGTGTTAGTGTCAAATGTCAAATATGTCAAATTTTAAAAATAATTATCTGTTTGTTTGTGCAGTTTGTTTTTTTATTTATCATAAATGAAAGAGAATCAAAACTATATATTTTAAAATGTTCAATCTTGAGATATAACAAGAAATAAATAGATAAATAACCACCCACAGATATGACAGCTAAATAGAAAATGGTTTGAAATCTGAACAAAAAATTCCTCCTGCTGGCTCGCCTTTATGCTTGATTTCTGAGTTTTGTAGCTGCAAAACTAATGAAGCTGCATTAAAATAAAAATAGTAACATGGAGATGTGAAGGCAAAATTAACGGAAATGTGAGGCAAATGTCTTTGAAAAGACACCCGATTGATCTAGAAGCGATCTGAAACGGATTCACATATTCGGTTTCAAACGGAGCGTTGCTCTCGGCGAGATTCACGTGTTCGATTTGAGCAATAGAATGCCCTAAAATCACGCACAGGGCACTTTTTGCTCTGTCAAATGCGGATCAAATAACATTTTCGGCTTACTGGTCCCAGAGCGCTTTTCGTCTGACCGGGACGGCACAGATCCCTGCGGGAGTGCTCCGAGAGCGACTATAATCCAAACAGAGCACACCATTTGAAATCAATAGCCGAACATACTTTTATTGTTTTGATCAAACTCGATCCATCGAATTCGACGGAGCAAAGAAGAGCGCTCCGTGCAATATTTGAGAGCGTTCTATTGTTCAATTTGAACACCTGAATTTTGCCGATAGTACGCTCCGTTTTAACCCAAACATCTGAGAATCTCTTTCGGATCGCTTTTTGATCAATCGGGAGTAGTTTTGAGGCAAAAGTCGAAAGCGCTTTTTTCGCGATTCAACATTCAACTCAAAACGATTCTGAACTAAACTGCATGGACAACTTTCGAACAAGGAAAGTTTTTCGCCTACTTTTGAGGCCCATCCTCAATCAATTTGGTAGCGAAGTGGCACTTCGGCACGCAAGCTAGGAAAATGTTGTTTAACGTTGGCATCCTCAATTCAATTCCGTGCTGGCATGCACGCCAACTCCGAAGTGGAAGCTTGCAAGCTTTTTCGATGCGTGCCGACTAAAGCCTAGTACTCATAACTGCGAAATTCGCATTTTTTTGACATTGCTTCGACAATTTGAAGTTTGATACATGCATAAAACGTCAAATTGTCAACGCAATGTCAAAAAAATGCGAATTTCGCAGTTATGAGTACTAACCTTAAGGGAGGATTTTCATGCATCCGTTTTTCCGTCGAAATATGTCCGTTTAACATTCTATTCTGACATAATCGTATGTAAATGTGTCAAAATAGAATGTTAAACGGACATATTTCGACGGAAAAACGGATGCATGAAAATGCCCTTATGTCATGCGCAGTACGGTGGAAAATAATTTAGGTTATCCTTGCGTTCGGTATTTTGCTCAATGAGCAGAGCGTGCAGAGTGGAGCCGTAATCACATGACCAGCGAGCGCACAGAGCAATTAAATGCTGTATCAGAGGTTGTCTATGATCAGAGGGCTCGAAATTTTATTAAACGAACGTGAATGAGCCTGCACCGAGTACACGTTTTAAATAAACGAACGGTAAATTTATGCTCGGAGAACTCAGATCAAAATACCGAACGCACGGTGTGTGACTGTACTACACGCACAGCAGACTGAAAATTGACAGCATTGAGGATAGTTGTATTCCTTTCAAGTGTTTGAAACACTCGAGCTACTCGCTCCGGTGCTCAGTCGCCCCCGATTTGCAGGGAACAAATGCGTGGTGCAACAAACATTTTTCGAAAGGAATAGGGGCGTGAAGCCCCGGAGCTGTTCCGGAGCTCCTCCTAGGTGTGAAAAGAATACAACTATTGGGTATCTATCAATTTACCAGCACGCGTGCCAAAGTGCCACTTCGCTAGCAGATTGATTGAGGATGTAGCTTAAGGCTCAATATTTTTGGAACCAGACCAAATATCGACCTCGCTGTCGATTTTCCATTAATAATTATTAGTTTACCGAAAGCTAAACTAAATAACCGTCCACTAATAAACCGGTCCTTAGAGAATAAGACATTTTCCATTCACTAAATAAAGGCTGAGTTCAGCTTTGCACTCCACGGAGCGGAACGGTATGAGCATGGATGATATCGTGACGTCATACGCGGTCATAAGCCGAATGCAAAAGAGAACACTCCGAGAGCTAAAACGAAGAGGATCTTATCGTTTCGAGCACGCTCAGAGTTTACAGAGTGTAAAGCCGAACTCAGCCTGATATAGTGAGATCCCGAGATAGTTAACTCATCGGTAAAGTCACCGATTAGAATAAAAACGAGGGGCTCTCAAGAGTCCCAAGATTTTTCTGCTAAATTTCATATCTGGCAACAGTGTCAACAGTGTAGACCGTAGAAATGTGAGGTTATGTGTTTATTTTTTTTTGTTTTCCGAGTTTTTTCAATGTTTTCATTATTTCTATTTGTAAATTTCAATTAAAAGCCTGATGGAAGATAATAGGAAAGAACTCAAACATCACAAACAGGAACAATATTGTACTACGAGGCCAGCCTATCGCCAAGGAAGGAAATTAACTGCTGTTAAGGTGAGTTACCTACTGAAAAACTATAGAGAAAACTATTAAACTTCAGCATTCCTTTTTGTCTAATCCAGGTTTACACTGTTAATAACGAATCTCAGCACATCTACATCTACGGGGTACCCCAGATCAAACTACGCAAAGAACTGAAACAGCTCTGCGTCAAATACGGTCAGGTACTCACTGTCGCACCAGTTCTGGATGTGAAAACCGAATTATTCACAGAGTGTTTTCACATTCAATACCAGAGAATTCAGTCTGCTAGAATTGCCAAAAGACTATTGGATACCAAGTAATGTATCTGAGAAGTATTCATATTCAATTTTCAATAAATATTTGTTTTAGATCGTTCTATGGTGGTATTTTGCACGCTTGCTACGCTCCTGAATGTGAGAGTGTAGAGGAAACTAGAACAAAGTTGGCGCAGAGAAGACGAGATGTTTTGAATCGATTAAAGTTGAAATAATTATTGTTCTAATATCTGCAGATTTTTGATGTTCAATTTATTCTATTTTAGACCACACCAATAGATCCTTTTTTTTTGTTCTAAATCTACACTGTTTACTCTAGTGTAACTTCTGAGTCACACTGGTAGCTTTGGCCATTAAAGAAGAATGCAATTTTAGAACCTAACCTAAAAACATTACATAATTTCTAATCAATCAAAATCATTTATTTACTAACAACAAATCTAATCTCTTTGAATAATGATGTGGCATTTTCTTAATTAAAATATAAAAGTCCAAACACTATCAATAGCTTAACTTGTTGAAAAGTTGCTCCAGGATGTCGCAGCCCTTTAATTTATTTCGCCAAGTGGCTTTACTGGTCTTTACACCACAGTGTTTCGATAATTATTTCATTGACTTCAATTTTACTGATGGTAAGTTGAAATTTTATACATTTTGGTATCTTGTTCATTTATTTCGAAATGGTTCTGTGCTAAAGTATCCCAAGTTCATTACCAACTTCAAATGCTCATTGATAATCAATTTTTGTAACAAATTGTATGTTACCTCATCCAAAAACCTCAAATTTAAATCTTTTTGTTTCAGGTCCCTGTTTCAAAGCTACCCTAAGCAAAGGCCTAGGCCTAGCCTTGATCCTAGGCTCAATCCTAGTGAAAGTGCCTCAAATACTCAAAATATTGAAAAGCAAAAGCGGTGAAGGCATCAATTTATTCAGCGTTACTTTAGATTTGACTGCCATCTCTATTTACATGTCTTACAGCTTAGTCAATGGATTTCCCTTCAGTTCTTGGGGAGACACATTTTTCTTGGGCATACAAACTGTTGCTATAGGTGTTCTAGTGTTATTTTACAATGGAAAGAAAGTTCAGGCGGCTTTGTATTTAGTTGTATACTTGCTGGCGTGTTTTGCACTTTGTACTGCAACCCCTAAGCAAGTTTTATGGACACTAACATCCATTAACATATTTATAGTAGTCAGTGGCAAGCTGCTGCAAGCATGGACAAATTTCCAGAATGGGCACACTGGTCAATTGGCGGCAGTCACTCTGATAATGCTTTTGGGCGGTTCTGCTGCTCGAATTTTCACTTCGATTCAGGAAACTGGTGATTCGGTTGCTATTTTGACCTACGTGGCCAGTACGGCTGTGAATGCTGTGCTTGTAGTGCAGCTAGTCTATTACTGGAAAGCAACTGAGGCTCTGAAAAATAAGAAGAAACATTAAATTAATTTATTTAGATTAAATAGTTGTTTATTCAAATTAGGTTTTGCGTTTTTTAAAAGGGTAATACATTTTTGTACTGAATTTTCTGTATTTTTATTTCTGTTTTCCTACAATCGTTCTATCTCTGTCTAAAGAATAGTTCACAGATGATGTACTTCTGTTGTGTCAAAATGTCAACGTCAAAATCGTGTCAGTTCACAGTTGAAAAAAATTGTTCGACTCAGCTCAAGAGTCAAGAGGAGCTCCTGGCTGAACAAATAAACGCGTTTTTCATAAATATTAAAGGTATTTAAAACCCAGTTTTAAATATCTTTTGAAATTTTGCTGAAAAAATTTAATGCGACACGTATATAGTGTAATAGCAGTGCAAACATTACCCTTAAAAGGAGATACCTACTCACCAAACATGTCAAGGAAACTCTCACCATAAACATAAAATCCTTTTTAGTTCTTTTTCTATTATTGTGGACAATTTATCTCTACTGATTTGTTTTGTCAAGTGCAGTGCCATCGTAGTGCAAATTTAACATATAACAATGCAAGTGCTTGTTCTAAAATGATCCTGGCTAGTGGAGGTTTTTTGGACAAAATATTTGAGTGTAAGGATGGCTTCTTTGAGCAGGAGATCATGGAAACTTCGTAAGTGGCACTGTAGCTTTATTTTTTAGCTTTTAAGAACAAAAATTATATAATAAAGGACTATACGGACTCCGGTATAAATAGCTTTTTCAATGGTTTCAAATTAGATCAGCATCTGAGGTTTTTTTGATTCTTCAAATTTTAGCCTTGAGAACCTCTAAAGTTCAGTTTCAAATTTATATTACATCGAGTATTACATTAATTTCTAAGCAATCTTTCATGATTTTTATAAATACAATTTTAGCTTAAGAGCTTCAAAAAAGTTGACAAAGGAACACATGTTTAGTAAATGAATTCAAAACAAAGAGTGCTGAAAACTAAAACTGACTCTATTGATACCTACAACCAATAAAAGTTCTTCAAACCCTTACTTTTAGTGCCAATAATCATCTTATAACCAAAATTTAAGCAACTGCTTCTCAAATTTTTGTAGCCTTATTTTTACCATAAGTTCTACATACATTTGTTGAATCTTCTTTGCTCTGGACACTCATTTTAAAAATGTTCCTTACAGTATTATCAGCTTTATGATTTTTTTTTCTTCCTCAGAAGATTTCCAAGCCCACAATGCAAACGTGAATTGCCTAGCCCTGGGACACAAATCGGGCAGGGTGATGGTAACAGGAGGCGACGACAAAAAAGTCAACTTATGGGCTGTAGGCAAGAAAAGTTGCTTTATGTCTTTGAGCGGTCACATCACCCCCATCGAATGTGTCCAATTCAATCAACTTGAAGAACTGGTCTGTGCAGGTTCCAGAGCGGGAGACCTCAAAGTCTGGGACCTCGAAGCTGCAAAATTAGTGCGGACGCTCAACGGCCATAAGAACACTATAAAATCTATAGATTTTCATCCGTACGGTGACCTGTTGGCTTCAGGAAGTGGAGATAGTACTATAAAATTGTGGGACACTCGCAAGAAAGGGGTGCTTTATACTTTTAATGGACATGCGGGGCAGGTGAACAGCATAAAATTCAGCCCTGATGGACACTGGCTGGCCTCAGGTGGTGAGGACTCTACAATCAAAATCTGGGACCTAAGAATTGGTAAAGTCTTAAAAGAATTTCATGAACATTTAAATCCTGTAACTTGTGTGGAATTTCATCCGCACGAGTTTCTATTGGCCACTGGAGGAGTGGACAGAACTGTAAACTTTTTCGATCTTGAAAACTTTAGTTTGGTGTCAAGTGAGAGTGACTTGGGAGTTATAAGGGCCTTGTGTTTTAATCCAGAAGGCGACTGTGTGTTTACTGGGGTCAGGGACTATTTGAAGATTGTTGGATGGGAGCCTAGTAGGCTTCATGACTCTATACCGGTGTCTTGGGGGAATGTTTGTGATATTTCTACTGCTCAAAATCAGTTGGTAGGTATCTTTAATTCTAATTTTAATTTTAAAAGTTATGCAGTTTGTACCAAGAGGAAAACCGCCCCTCCAAATTTGTGCAAACAATTCCTCAAAGGGGAATTTTCTTGGGAAAATTCCTCAAACTTGCCACAAATTTCTCCAAGCTCTCCACAAATTCTTCAAAATAACCCAAAAACTTCGCCAAATTCTCTAAAATCTTCAAAGATTGTGATAAGAAATGTATTTTTCTATTTTTATTGCGCTCGGTGTTAAAACCAATAAATTCCCTTGATTTCTTCAATTTCCCATAAATTCCTTCAAATTCCTCTTAATTCCCCACAGTTTTGACAAAGAACTCCTAGGTGGTTTGATCAGAAGGAAATTTTTATTTTTTCCTAAGTTTTAATCTTTTCTCTTTCCACTAATAGTAGTCCGTTGCTAATAGTAAAATTTCAATCCATTCAATACATGAAACATTTTCTACAAAAAAAAAAAAAAAATAGAACATCCCTCAATGTAATTTTTGGAAACTTGATTTCTTCTAAAATGACACTGACACATGTTTTGCCTCACATCTTTGTTAATTTCAATCCGATCTTAATGGTATTAGGCTTAAAATAAGGCCAATTAAATCCTTCACAAATCCTTACTGAGTATTTTCAATGCAGCTTCAATAGTTTCGCAGTTGCAAAGCTTTTAAACCCGAGTTTAAACCTTTCGATTCGACTTTGATTTTTTTCAAGGTGAGTGTGTAAAAGCAAATTTTTATTGAACAAGGTCAACCACCCCCCCCATATTTGTTCGAACAGGTCAACCACCCCCCCATATTTGTTCGAACATTTCTTCAAACTTCCCGCAAATTCCTCCAAAAGTCCCAAAAAATTCCTTCAAATTCTCTGCAATTTCCTTCAAACTTTGGATGCCTTTCAACTTTGGATGCCTTTGGAGAGCAAGCAAAGGATAACATCTTGGCACTCACATTTTTCTACGATTGTGTGGGTTGAAAGTAACAATTTTAAGACCTCTCCGTCACTTTCTGTTCAAAAATAAATTTTCATCCAGAGTTCTAAAATTTCTTCAAAAATGTTCAAATTTGACGTTTTCGTACACATCATGATTCGCAGATACCAAAAATGCGAAAAAATTATTGGGATGCCATTCAAAATTACGGAGTTAGGACCATTTCCGGTTAAACCGAAAGTTACCAAACATTGACACACATGTCAAAATATGACATTTCTCAAACCTACACTCTATACCAAAAATCTTTGCCATCGAAAAAAAAATCAGCAAATGCCAGCGCGAAACTGATCTCGTAGACACCTGGTATATCAAAATTTGGATATTTATTTATATTTTTAATTATTTAAATTAGTTCATCTGTTTTCTGTTATCTATATTATAAAAATTCAAAATAACTTTATGGTGAATTTATTAAAATGTTACAAACATGTAAAGTTGGTATGGCGATAACAAGTTTTAGTGCTCTTGTTCCTATGTATAGGCAAAGTTTGTATAGGAATGTAAAGAGTAGTAGATAAATAAAAAATTCAAGTTTAAGAATATGGAAGCATTTATGTTATTAAAACTACTTATGTTTGCCTTAAGCCATAGTTCAACAACAAAAAGAAATCTACTACTTAGGGCAGGTATTATAAAACTATTTTGAAAGAATAATTAGAAGTTAACTTCTGGAATGACGTTACTTTTCATAGTTATTCCAAAAGTTAACTTCTAGTTATCTGTCAAAATAGTTTCATAATACCCGCCCTAAAAACCTAATATTTCTTATACCCAAATAAAAAAAAATAAAATCCCTGTGATTTCCTTGTCATAAATAAAATAATTAAACTATAAAATAGGAAAAAAATGCCATACAAATATTATTGATATATATCAGGATATTTATGGCATAAATATCATGATATTTATCAAGATAAATATCAGGATATTTATCGCTGATATATATCCTGCCAACCCTGGTATTTTTTGACCATCTGGAGAAATTTTCTATGCAAAGACAATCAAATAAGTTCATCAGATTTTCTTTATCTTGAAGCGTAAACCTTGATTGCTTTGTGTTTTATTTAGTAAGGCCAAACAATGCATGAGACATGAAAATGTCTAAAAATATCTCTTTGACTATTTTTATCCCCAACCTTCTACTAATGGCTATAATCAATACATAACTCCAGTAGGAGAATTTTTATTTATTTTTTCTATTACTATACAAGAGCTTGCATAGTTTTGTTATGTAATAGTGTTTGGCTTTTTATGATAATGCTATGCTGGTATATTTTAGATAAAATACTTAATTATTATGTAACTGCTTTCACTGTTGAATGTCTCAATTTTTATCAGTACCTATAAAAAAATGTAATACATTTCCATATTAGTTACGTGGGTGTCACCAAATCTCTAATAAAATATATAATTACATATGAGTAATACAAACCAGAAAACTTAATATTAGATTTGTTTCAGTAAGATTTTATAGAATTTTATCATTTAAGTGTGTTAATTTCTCAGGAAACAACGTTAATGTTAAATGAGTATAAAATACAATCTGCTAATATTAGGAAATCCTTGAAAACAAAATTGCCTTAACAAAGTGCTAAATAATTTTCTAAAATGATGATTTCTGTCTAGGTTGGCGCTTCTTTCTACTTAACAAACGTACAAGTCTACGTAGTAGATTTAAAAAAATGCCTCCCAATGGGTTATTCATCTGAAGCCGATCCTGCCTTAACCGCTATACCTCCAAGCCCTTTTTTGCAACATCCCAGCCTCAGGAAGAGTTTTTCAAAAGCTGAACGTCCTGTAAGTTTGAAAGGGCGAATTTTGGATGTCAAGACTATTGAAGAGAGCACTTCCGGGACTGATCCTGAGGAGGAGTCTGTAGCAGATATAACGAATATGAAGGATTATCATGAGATTTTTAGAGGAAAAGGATGTAAGTAGATTGCATCTTGGATAATATTTGTCTGCAACAACATTTAGTTAACCTTGGTAGATATATTAGCTCTCACTTGCAAAAACTGTTTGAATAAATTTATAAAATTCAATAGATTGCTGATAATAAACTAAAAATTCCCCTATTTTCTCTTAGATTTTTCCACTAATAAAGTCCTAATTTCCCTTATTTCTTCACAATTCCTCCCTAATTGCTTCAGAATTTATCAACACACCTATATTTCAAAGCAGAAAAACCAAGCAATTGATTTTCAACTGCAACTTATTGCCCGTCTAATAACTCTCTAATATCAATTTCACTTTATATTCAAAAATAATGAATTACAGTTAACGACAGTAACTGTTTTATAATATAGGAGAAGGTCGAAGCGAGATGCAAAATGATAATATTATAATGTAAAAACGCAGATTACCTATAACTATAATGATTCACGCAAGAGATTTAGAGCAAACGATTAAAACGGTATTCCAAGATTGCCGGGCAACCTTTTTGTGTGATTCATTAATGGAAACGCGTTAATTTTTAATGCGTGATGATAAATTAGTTGGGATTAAAAATGTTCATAAAAATAGTTCATTGGGTGGTTACTTTCCTAGAATTAATAAATTTTGATTTTTTACTAGTTTCTTCTTTATACTGAAGTAACAATTGGGTCATTAAAAACAATCAACAATAGCATATTGCATATTGCATTCAATACAGAGGAGAATAGGTTTAAAAAATGGAGACAATAGCATTAAAGCACATTAATTTTAAAGACTAGCAGACAATGCAATAAAATAGAGGCCACATACGCTGCTGCTGTTGCTGATTATGATTTATGAATGTTCTTGAACGGAAGTTTTCCAATTGTTTATTTGTTGCTAATTAATATTAATAAGGCCGAAAGACGCCAGATGACAAGGTAATAGGCACAGCCAGATGTAATATTGGTTTTGTATTAACTTGTACTTTCAGGAAAAAGCAATTTTTAAATGCATGAAAAAAATACACACCTACTCCTACACAAAAACGATAAAAATAAATCTTTGGAAGACTAGAATATAATTATTTCTGCGGTTTTGCATAATATTTTGTCTCTGATAGAAAATTGTTGAATAAATCCTACGTGATCATTAAGTATTTGTTGCCGTCATCGTTATTTAACTAATTATTTCTAGATTAGACACTTCGTTTATGATATCAGAGTTAATCGTTTTAATAATGATTATCTAAATAAACATAAATTAATCATGTTTGACATGTTGATGCTAGAATAAGTTTATTGTTGTGAAGTAATGGCTAACAGTTTCTGAGAAGAATGTGAAGTAAAATTATGAAATTATTCAATTTTCATCAGCCCACTTAATTCTAAAATATGCAAGCAAAACAAAGGTCGTACCACATAAATGTACTCGTCTTCCTAAACAGGTGATATGAACCTTGACAAATACATAATTACGATATCTCTTTTAATTTCCTTGGCCGCCTGGCATTGCGACTATGGTTTTACATGAAAACGATAAAATTATTATTCTAGGACGAAATTTAGATTTTTGTCAGGAAGTGGAACAGTAAAAAAAAGGGTCAAATATCGATTTTCTATGCCAGAATTCTCATTAACCCGAATTGTTGAGGTTTTTTTTTTGGCCTTTGTTCAAATTTGAGACAAGCATTGGTAGTACGGTTTTAACTGTCACGTAATTATTGTGAACTGTAAAACCGTGTATTTATATGGAATTTCCTCAAAGTATGCAAATAGTATTCTTAAATGGTTCTTAGTATGCTATAGCACACGTGACTAGGCACAGGAAACGTGTGCAACGGATTTTAAAGCATTTTAGTCTGGAAAAAATTAACATTTTTCTCCTGTTATTATAATAACCAATATGCATAAATACGAATTCCTAAGAAAGTCTGATGAGCAAGAAAAATTAATCTGGCTAAAATAATAATCAAATTTATGGTTGAATTGGTTTTTAATTTCAATTTTTAATATTATGTAAATAAAATAAAAAGATCGAAAGCAGCAGCTCTAATAAAATAAATTTGTTTTGCACCATTGGTTTCTTGATAAAATCTAGAAGGAAAAAAACAGCACATAATGAGAAAGCGCAAATATCTATGATTATTAAATTTTCAAACAATTAACTGATTGTAATAAATCTCATTTATTTTCTATTTAATTTGAATTTGTAGGTGTAATTGCATTGATTAGAAATGACCCGAAACTAAGTAAAAGATTAGATAATTATTGTCTGCTAAGCTAAAAAAAAAATGCGATATTGAAATTGGCAACTCAATAATACAGTAAATTATCTAATAATTAAATAACAGTTGGTTTCTTTATCTCCATAGTTGACTTAGAACAAGTTGGAATCCGCTTAATTGGATTTTTGCCTTATTGGCATCGTATTTTCTTTAGATAATTATTATTTCAAGGCTTTCTTTTTCAATTTACAATGTCTCGTTTTGTTCAACAAGTTGTAGTGCCCATATTGGAACTTCATGGTTGTCATTGACACTTTAATGTTCTTATTTCTTTTTCACTTGCCAACTTTTTCAAATATTTATCCAAATAAAGATGAATAATTGTTGTATTTTTTAGTGGTCCGAACTCCTCCACCTGAACCAGAACCGTTTCAAGAACCAGAGCGAGATTTCACCTCAGTGGTACCGATATTGTTCCAGAACAACACCTACCATGATCCCACAGAACCTCAAATACTGGGAGACCATCATTTGAGCGAAAACTTCGAAGCTTTGTCTTTGGACAACAATGTAAACCACTACCACAACTCCGAACCGCCCGCCATTAGTCCTAACAAATATTCTCGATCGAAATCAAATCTAGATCAAGTATGTTAATAATTTTTTGCACAATTGAAGCTAAAATTGTGTTTTTTTAGGTTTATTTGAGTAGATTAACCAAGCAACAAGACAGAGAAAATATTTTGCCTCCTGCAAATAATAAAACACCAAAGCCAGCGCCTAAAATTAGTTTACAACGGCAGACTAGCAATAAAGAGGGCGTTGAGAGGAGTCGGACTAAGAGCCAGAGTGAGGCTGGGATTAAACATAGTGCTTCAGAAGCTAACATCAATAGAGGTATGGAAAATTGTCAGGATTGGCAAAAACCCAGGTTTTATTGTGAGGGTTTTTGTGTTTACTTAACCAGGGAAAATTGTATATTTGTTTCAACAGTTTTACACCTGAGAAGCTTCAAAATTGAATTTATCGAACATTGAAAATTTCAGCTCTCTTAATTTTTATCCGATTTCAACGCAATTAGACTCTTATTGGAGCCAATGAAATTCTCTACACACCTGTTAATTGGGATTTTAATTTAGTTGCAACAGTTTTGCACCTGAGAAGCTTCAAAATTAAAATTATAGAACATTGAAAATTTTCCAAAAATGACACTGAGACAGTTTTTGCTTCACAGCTCCTTTAATTTTTTTTGAGATTTTGAATAAACCGGAACTATTTCTTGAAACTTTTACTTCTATTGAACCAAATTCAAAAGCTCAAACCAACATTTTTGGCACTTTTTATTTAATAACAATGGGGCCGTCCCGCTAAATTGAAATGAATGTTTCTAATGTGAGACAAGTTCTACTACACTAACATACCATTTAATATTGTTCTTAAAATTATGCATTGAGACATAACAATTTTATTTTGGATTGAATTTTTGCAATTACAGTAGAACCCCAGTTATCCGAGGTAACTTGGGGGGCACCCTCCTCGGATAACAGAAAATTCGGATAATCGGGATTTACGCAAATATATGCTTAAAGAGTGAGAAGAGCCCAAAAACATAAAAAAGGGAACCACTCACCTGAACCAAGAGGATTCCTAGTTGGCCCAACGATTTTAAATAGAAATATGTATGCACATTATGTACCTCGAGATGTACCTATTGTATTTATATTTTAAAAATTTGGTTAATACAGAGTATAGACATGCGTACCTCGGATAATCAGAATCTTTAGGTCTTTAGATTAGCTTGGTTAATCAACAGCTCAGATAATCGGGGTTCTACTGTATTTGAAATTGATGTTTTCCCGGATTTATGACGTATTATGTCTCCAGCCAATAGGAGACGAACGAAAATAATCCATAACGACCTAAACTCTTAAAAATAGGCAGCCAGATATACACTTCTCATTTTTCCCGAAAAATCAACACTGAACTGACAGGTTCCAATGTCATTAAACTTCCTTTAATTGGTTGATTTCCATTTCTGACAACAGATATTCAGGCATTTTAATAACCCAATAAAAAAGAAAGGCGGGACGGCCCCATTTTTAATGACAATTTATAATAATATGGCAATGCATCTGTATTTCTAATACCCCCCGCCCCCCTCAATGGTAAATTTCTACTACAAAACTGAATAATTTTTAATTTAAATAAATCAATATGTAACAACAAAAATCCTAAGCCAGACCACATTTTTTGCTAAAGCTGTTATAAGAGGTTAAAGAAACAGGTTTTGTGAAAAAATCTACAATTTGTATATTTGTAGGAATATATTTCAAGATAACCACCTTTTCTTTAATTTTGTCACGTATGAAATGAAATCGTATATCAATATGCTTTAGTTGTTTGTGAAATTCTGGATATTTACAGACTTTTATTGCTGAGTGATTGTCTTCATAAATTACTACACTACAATCATCTACAACCTGAAAATCAATCATCAAATATCGAAGCCAACATGCTTCGCTCACTGCAAAACTTAATGCAACATACTCAGCCTCGGTGGAAGACAGAGCCACTGTAGAATGCTTTCTGGATGACCAGCTGACTGTGCAACCAAAAACTTTGAAAATATATACAGAAGTGGATTTTCTATCAACCCTGTCTCCTGCCCAGTCTAAGTCTGCATAACCTTCTATTATGTTTTAAAACTATTTTTTGTGAAAATTTAAGTTAAATTTAGAGTTTTCTGAACATATCTTCAAACTCTTTTTATTGATTGCTGGAGCTGTAAGCTTGCTGATGACTGATACCTACTTAAAATACTTATTGAAATGCACAAAATCAGCGAGCCTACAGCACTTCGACATCTATTTTCAATTTCTACAGTTTCTGATTTTTTGCGTTTTAAAACGTCATTTCTAAAATTTGTCTTCATTGGTGTATTACACGGTTTGCAGTTTTGCATATTGAAACGTTTTAAAATGTTTTCAAGATACGTTGTCTGGTCTATTATTCGATTTTGTGACAAAATTTATGTTATTAACATCCTCCAAAAAATGCCTAATGGGTCCTAAATCCTTCATTTTGAAATGTTTGTTTAAAATTTGCTTAAATTCTCTAATTTCTAATTCATTTGATCCTGCCAATAGGAGATCATCAGCATACAGCAAAATAAAAAATTTGGAAGATTCTGTGATTTTTGTATAAATACAATATTCATTTTCTGATCTATTAAAATTTAAGCTTACCATGAGATCATCAAATCTTTGTACCGATTTCTTTGGTGAAGACTTGAGTCCATATAAGGATTTTCTTAGCTTTGCGATTTTTCCTTTGTTCCCATCAAAACCTTTAGGCAACGAAATATACACATCATCATCTAAAAATCCATTCAAGAATGCACTGCAAACATCCAATTGATACATTTTATACTCAAAGTTGTTATACAATTCTGATAAAAACCTTATTGAGGGTGTTTTGGCAACAGGCAGGACTATAAACATAAGAATTGTACATACCAGTTTGTTGAAAACCCCATGCCACCAACCTTGCCTTATATATTGTAACATTTCCAAACTCGTCTCTCTTTTTCTTAAACACCCATTTACATTCAATAACTTTATTTTTAACTTCTTCTTCACTCACTGGAAACCAAGTCTGATTTTCTTCCAACGCACATATTTCAGTTTTGATTGCCTCTTTCCAATTTTTATAGTCTGAACTAGCCATTGCATCGTCATAACACATAATTTCAACTTCTTCATCATCACTCATTGACAAAAATACTGTGTCTAAATCCATTTCATAGTCATCATACCTATGGTGTTTCTTTTCCGTTCTCTTTTTAGATTGTATCTGCTATTTATAATTTCTTCATTAATTTCAGAATCATTATCCTCACTGCCTTGATACACACTACTATCTTTATTCTCATTTTCATCCAAGTTTTCGCTGTTTTCTGATCTGTTTTCATTATTCTCCATATTATATTCCAAGTCATTTGTTACTTCTTCATTGTTTTCTTCTATAATTTTTATTGCTTCATCTGTCTTACTTTCTACTTTAGTTTTTTCTGGCAAGAAAATAACATTTCTGTGGATTTTCATTTTTCGCTTTTCAGGAATATATACCCTGAATCCTTTTGTAATTTGTAAATTCCCATTTTGCTCTTTGGGTCCCATTCTAAGCTTGTTTCTTTAGGATTGTGCACGGATACAGTTCTGCCAAAGACTTTGAAGTTTTGTATGTCTACAACTTTTTTGTGCCTTAATTCAAAAGGAGTGGAATATTTTTGACGGCTTGGACCTGTTCTGTTCAGTGTGTATGTAATAGTGTTAATAGCTTCAGCCCAAAAAGTTTTAGGTATTTAATTTTTCAAAGCTGTTCAATAAAGTCCTTGCTGCTTTTACCAAGGTTCTATTTTCACGTTCTGCCCTTCCATTTTGTTGAGGTGTGTAGATTACAGTTCTTTGGTGTCGAATGCCTTTTTCATCCAACATTTTCTTGACATCTTTATTTATAAATACCAGACCATTATCTGTTTTTAAAATTTTCATTTTAAAACTTGTTTCTCGGTCTGCTAAATTCATAAAATTTTTAAGGCATGTTTTGACGTCTGATTTTTGCTTTAAAAAATATACACATCTGAATTATGAAAAATCGTCTTCGAGAAGAAGGAAATAAAGAGAGATGTTTTCTCCATAGGCTCACAAACATCAGCATTCATGGTTAAAAAACATCAATTTGCCATTGGAAACATAAATGGCAATGCATCTATATAGTATTTTTAACACACCTCCGTTAATTTCCATCCGATTTCAATGTAATTAAGCTCTTATTATCAATTAAGATTTTAATTTAGTTTCAACAATTTTACACCTGTGAAGCTTCAAAATTGAATTTATTGAACAAACATGACACATGACTTAAAGATTAACATTTTTCCCAACAGGTACGAACGCTTCATCTAAGGCAAATTCCAGAAAAAGTTCCTTCTCGAAACCAACCCCAAGGAACTTCACAAGCGTTCCCAATGTATCTACAGCAACAAAAATTAACAACGCCAGAAACCAAGAGACCACGCGCAGGACTTTGAATTTAACCAACAATATCCGACAGCCTGTGGACATTTACGTTGCCAGCAAGCTGTCACCGGAAGACCGCACTCCTGTGGAAGAAAAAGATTTCGTACCTTCTTCCCTGGATCGGCCTGTGGGGGTGGACTTTGATGACTTTTTGCCTGTGAGTTTTTTCAAAATTCATTCAAATTAGATAACTTTAATCCATACCTTTTCTACAGAAATTCCACGATATCCTAGGCCACAGGCAGCAATTGCCCGAAATGTCTGAAGTCGAGGGTCTTGGTCTACTTATGCGCGGACACCAGCCGATCATTAGTATTTTAGCAACGAGGAAAAGGAGCTCGCGGCTGGTGTTTGCTCATTTTAGGAATAAAGATATTAAAAGTGCCATCGAGTCGGCAGTCGCTATGGACGATATCAGTACTTTGGTTGATATTTTGGGTGTTATTAATACAAAATTGTAAGTATTGTGGACTTTGTTGTGCGAACCTTGTGTTGAAAAAGGGCTTCTATCTAACAAGCCTTAAAATTCATCATAATGTTTGCAAAAGAGATTTTTCCAGTTGCAGAGTTGCTCAAAATATTTTTTTTCTATTTTTAGCTCATTATGGAATTTGGATCTCTGTGTGGCAGTCTTACCGAAACTTTTGGATCTGCTACAAAGCAAATATGAACAGTGGGTACCCTATTTTAATATATATATGTTTTTAATGATTCTTCACTTTAATCTACTGTCATTAATCACCATAGTTATTTTGGATTTAGAAAAGTATAGTTTTTAAGTAATATGTACCATAGTATGATCTCTGATAGGTGCTACTATTTTTAATTGTGTAAGGAAATAGTTGATTTTCTAATGAGACTTGTATGTATCTAGCATCTCCAGGCACAATATGGTACTGACATGTAATAAGTTTACAACAAGAATGAAGTCATACGCCTATCAATGTGTTAAATTTTTAGTTGTCTCCACCTTTTAGAAATTATCCCCAATTCCAACATGACACCTTGAGAAAATACCCACTTTGCATGTAACAGGCATCATATTCAAATTGCTTTTTTTATGAAATCGGGGTGTAGCGAGACACGATTTTCTGTTAAAACGTTCGGGGGTGTGTCGGCAAAGGCCTTTCAACTATTATCAACGATATTATGGTGTATTGTGTTGTTATTGTTGTCGCGCGTCCAATTTTATTTCGCGCGTGCCGCATCATGCATATTCAAATTTACGTAATGAGGATTTTTCTATAGCGTGTAAGTAGAGCTTCATGGTGGGTGGTAACAATGATTATTAGAGACTTTAATGATGCTTAAATTTATAAGCAACATGTTTCTTTTTAACATGTAAAATTCATAAAGTTTTAAATAACGTGTGTATCTTGCCTTTCAAATCGATTTTATGCCCTTCATCAGAGTATTTGCATAAAATATAGAGTGACAAACTTACAAACAAAAACCCTATGACAGATTACATACAAAATATCAAATTGCAGAATTACCCTTTAATAGGAAACATCTTCTTTTTAGTAGGGTATGACATGGAGAACACTTGAAATTTGCATAATATTTGAAGAGGTTTGATGTGTTTATATGCAAACATGACAGTTATGAAGGGATTGAGAGGTATAGAGCGTTAAATGATATAGGGTGATTGGACAGATGATGGTAATGAGAGCGAAGGGATGAATAGTTATAGGGCTAGACAAAAATATTTGAAGGTGTGATTTGTAGATTAAGCAAACTCTCAGCCATTTTCAAACGTTTATAACTTGTCTATGAAGCGACATACTTTTAATTAAAAATGTTAAATTTAAGTGACAATAATTAATAGTTATTGCTGCCCTCTTGTAAAATAATCACAGTTCATAGGGTCTTTGTGTGTATCGCGTAGATGCTCAACTTTTAATGACCAGTTGGCGTTTCTTTTTTCGGCTCTCAATTTCGTGAGCAGCTGACGTTTTCCTTTTTTAGTGCGGAAGTAACTGACAGTCAGACGTACCCACTTTCTCTGTTTATCAACCACCTTTGTAATGATTGGTCTAATTAAGTGAAATTATTCAATAATAATTTGTTTGGAGAATGTAACATGTGTTCCTAAGCTTGGTTGCTAAAAATTTCAAATTTTATTACGTTAGTTAAGATAGACACAAAAACAAAATATTCATAGATTATTGTTTCAGATACATGACGCTAGGCTGTACCACCCTCAAACTAATCTTGCGCCATTTCGGTCCAGTAATCCGAAGCAACATCCAAGCTCCAGTAGGTTCGTTTGGCGTTGATATACCACGCGAGGAACGCTACCAAAAATCCGTTAAATGTCACGAAATGTTGTCGCAGCTGCGCAGCTGTGTCGTGAAAAAATTGTCGCTACCCGGTAACCTTGGGGCCAGCTTCAAGGACGTGCAAGCCATGATGGTGACGTCGCTGGACTGACGAAACGTCTCTCGGAAGGTGGCGCTGGTGACGTTCAAAAACGCGAGTATCTAATTTATAAACACTCCTTCCCGCATCAAGATTTTTTTTAATAACAAAAAATGTGATATTAATTTTCTTGTATATTTGATAAGACTAATTGAATATGAACTTTATTAATTTTCCTATTTTTGACCAATAATAATTATGTATTAAATTTACTAAAATAAAATATAATTAAATAAGACTTGAAAGGTCCGTCCATAAATGTGTATTATGTAGAATGCCTCCCCTCATATAGATTTTGTATTATTCACATATAAAAAATTTGTAATCAAAACTTGGAAAGAATCTTCTAAGTTGACAAAAAAAAGTTTAGGTAATAATTCAATTACAAAAATAGGTGTTTTGTTTCAACCTTAAAATGTCTAAGCAGCCATATTTTGTCAGATTCAAAAATTAGTTGTACAATTTCCATGTATTGGAACAAATCTAATAATTAAATTAGTTTATTTTCCAAAATGTATTTTTATTTAGTTAAGGCATACATTTGGCACATTATTTTTTAATTATTTATTACATGGTTAGACTGTGTTGACTTTTCAATATTTAAAAATCTTGCCTCCATTGTTTATGTGCCATTTTTATCTTTTGTAATCAATTTTTGTTGATCCAAACAGTGGCTTTTTACAATTATTTTGATCAATATTAGTTTTTAGTTTAATTCAAATTTTGTATTAAACTTTTTCTTTTAGATTTTATCTAGTATATTATAATTTGTATTTATTTAATTATTCTTTAGGAAACAAATAATAGAGAAGTATTAACAAATTGTAAAGATAATAAAAGAATTTTTAAATTTTTTCCTATTTATTTTTGCTCATAAATAAAATAGGTATTTTGTGCAACACTCCAATATGATAAGTTTTCACCCAAGTGCAATAATGTAATGATATCTTCGTCCCACTTGTTACAAATTCTAGGAATTTTTCTCATAACAACTAATTTTCTAAAAGTGTCAACTTATATTTTTTGCAACAATAGACCCTTTTGTCTGCTCACAACGTTCTCCTTGCAGATTTATCAACATCTTTTAAACATATCAATTTCGTTTCATGCCTAGTCAAACATTGAAAAAGGACTTTTTTGTGTCATTGTGTAAGTGTCACCTTTTAGAGTATCCGAGTACCTACACCCCGATGGGGGGTGATTACACTGCTATAAGAAATCTTTATTATAGTGATTTTACCTGCCTGACGGGGGTTCTTGTTTGGTTGTTGACAAGGGTGGACCCTTCTGTATTATTCAAAAGATTTAATATGTCACAATTTGAAATTTTAATCCCTGGATGGAACATTTTTAAACTTGATTTTTTTGAGAAACTGCTTGCGCTTTTGCATGGTTGCATTGCTTTTCAAATTTGAATAAATTGAATAGTTGTAAAAGTGAGGAAAAGAAGGAAAATGGAAAAATTGTCCAATTTTGACTATAATTATTAAACTAGCAAGATAGGGGGAGAAAGGTTTGAATGTTTAAAAGTGAGAATGAATGAGAAATCCGCGTTTCTACCATTATCGCAACTATTGTGAAGCAAGAGTAAAACTTCGCAATGAGAAGGGTTTACACCAGTTCATACAGTGATCATGACCCCCAATACAACCCCACGACGATATGGCGTCCAACTCGATGGTACAAACACCAAAAATAAAAACCCTGAAGGATCTGCACCGCTACATTCCTCGATTTATGGAGAAACTTCGCAACAGAATTTATCAGCGAACATATTACAGGATGTGGCTTCCATAATTTCTGAACTTTGGAAAGAGATTAGGCTCACAAGACAACTTCCTGTCCAGCTACCAGTGTTTTCAGGATTGAATTGGCAGAGTCCGGAAAAAATTTATCCAGGAATTTAGATCCTATTTTGAAAAGTATAAAGTTCCAAAGGAATGTCAAACTAGTCAAGTGAGGTATCACCTGAAGGGAGAAGCAAAATCATGGTTCTCTGCGTATGAATTATATGATGTAAGTTTTGATTCTTCCTGTAATAGACTTTCTGAAAGATTCGATAATGATTCTCTAAAGGCCTCTCTGTATAGAAAATTATATGGCGAAAAACAAACAAATGAGGATACTTAAGTACAAAAATATACTTAAGTATTTGACTTAAGTACTAATCTAAACATTGGTACTTGTACTTGCAATTTAAAGTTTTTCAAATTTTACTTGTACTGAATACTTAAAATATCATTGATATTTACTTTAAGTACCCAGGGAAATTACTTGCAGTTAATATTTTTAATTGACGTGTCTCGTAATACCTGGTGTGCGCGCGCAACTCGTGGGCTGCAGGTGAGCGTCCAATGAGAATCGAGTTTGTTACGGGCTTGCGTCATATTCGTATTCAGGGACGAGTTCAGAATTAATTGTTCCTTCTTTCTTTGTAACGTGTAATTTGACAAAGAGCAAACTAATACTTTACGTATTACTTGAACTTATCGCAGTGTCGTTTAAGGTTATGTTAGATTATACTTGACACATTCCTTTGCAATTTCATTGTGTGATGTTGCCGGATGAAAAGTGCCATCGAAGTTAACCTACAAGGTAAAGCTCTTCTTTTGTCTGATTTAAGGCGTTGTAGAACACTTGACAATATATCACTTCTTTAATGTTATAATGTTCGATTTGTATTGTCTACATTTGTTCTGCAACAAGACAATCTGGCTACACTGCAGCCACGCGTTGCGCGCGCATGTATTTTTCAATACTTTCTAACTTGTATTTTTCACAATTAGGCTCTCTTTTTCTATCTCTGCGAGACACGTCAATTGAAGTATTTTTAAAAACTTCAAAATTTACTTGACGACTAGATGAAGTTTTATCTATTCATCGCGTGACGTCATAAACACACGCCAAAATTGCAAAACCTATTTAAACTGACGCAGCAATAGGTGTGAGAACGCAAAAACAATACGATAATTTCTCAAGTAGGATAAACGTTCAACTTATTGAAAAATAGGTGGGCAACTGGAAATTACTGGTTCTGGAACGGTTTTCATGTCGGTTAGATCGGAGCTAATATATGCAGCAAGAATCAGAAAACGCGCGCCAGCGTCGGCTGTCGGACCAGTGTTGCGAGATGAAATTAAAAAAATTCGTGAGAATCATGAAAGAAAAATCGTGAGAAATCGTGAGACTAAAAATTCTTAATATTGTAAGAAAATAAAGCACAACAATGTTTTTTCATAGATTTTTGATAAAGTAAACATGATTCTACGATCCATAAGAAATAAACATTTTATTATTTAATCTTGTATCCTTGTTTTTTCCGTTTTTAAGCAAGTGTTTCTGAGAGCTGAACCTCGTTTTCACTATCCGCAGGATTGCTCATTCTGATAAGGCATACGTTCGTCAATTCTCGAGTCGGCAGTTGGTCTGCGAGTGACGTCACCACGATCAGCAACTGATATCACCGTCGATTTAGGTTGTGCTTGTTAGTTAATTTTTTTTGGAATTTTTTTAGAAAAGGTGATTTCAACGTTTATGAATTCATTTTTTGGACTCGGGTAATGCATTTTCTGCCAAGAATTGAGGTCTGCAGCTGACGTCACGAATAGTGGGGTCTCGTGGACTTACAAACACATTATATTTAATTACTGATTTGTTTAACTACAGAGAGAATTCGTAAGAATTGGTACCTCATTCGTGAGCTCGTGAAATTCTGAACAAGATCGTGTAATCTTACGAATAATCGTGAGATCTGGCAACACTGTGTCGGACTCAGTTTGTGCATATGACGTCACAGTGCTAGGAATGGGAACTTTATACCACGGTATCTTCACAACGGTTGATCGTAGCCTAGTGCGGTTTGAAAATTTGTTCTTGGATTTTTATTTTCTAAAACTTTTATTTTTGGGTCACTCCCCCTTTCCTAAGTATCGATAGTAATAATTTAATTTGTTATTTAATTCGAACAATACTTGAAATAAAAAATACTTAAATTATTTTTTGAAGTATTTCTACGTAAATGTCATTTCAAGTACCTACGCAAGTTTCTTAAACTTGACTCTGACTTTCGTGGAATTTGGTACTTGTACTTGAATTTGGATAATTCAAGTCAATTTACTTGATATTTTAAGTATTTCCTTCTGTACTTAAGCCCGGGACACATCTATCATACATTCTTCCGATCCGACTCCGATCATACAAGCAGGGTCCTTATTCTTGGAACAGAGAGCAGTGTTCCCAGGCGTTCTTTTGGGGACGGTGCTCGCCTATTCCAAGAATAAGGACCTTGATTGTATGATCGGAGTCGGATCGGAAGAATGTATGATAGATGTGTCCCGGCCTTTATACTTGTACTGGTACTTGATTCGTATTAGAAAAGAAACTTGCACTTAATACTTAAGTACTTTTTCTTGGTACTTACAGCAGCTCTGCTGATGGCAAAATATATTGAAAAATTTATAAGGGAGAATCTAAAAATATGAAGAAAAAAATTATAAAAATAAAAATGACTCGCCCGCTAGAGCACTGCCAGAGAAAGAGAACGTTTCAGAAACCAAACCCTATAGGAAAACAATCCTGTGTTTTTTTACACTTAACTGCGTATTAACCAGATCAACCAATCAGAAAACTACACTCAAAAGACCATATTCATTTCACAATGAAAAACCACGTGGAATAAAAGAGAATAGATAAAAATCCACTAGAATTATTTTAATTGTTCACAAATTATAATTTATTTTGCTGATTCTGAAATGGCAAAAATACAACTTTATAATGAAAATGAGAAGAGATGGAACATGTAACGTAAATGATAAATTTATCGTAACAAGGTGTTTTGAAGTGAAAATAAGGACAAAGTTTTCCTAACTTATAAAAGCTATATAGAATGGAAATTAAAGCATCTTCTAGTTCTTCAAGAATTCCAAAAGTAGACTTTATAGATTTCTCCATCAATAAATTAATAATGCATCTTATTTGGATACTCCTGAATCCTTTTTCCTAAAACATGTATAAATTTCCAACAACCTATAATTAGAGCACTCTCAAATGTCGAAAAGGTATTTAAAAGTCAAAAGATATTTTGTTACCCCGACTTTTATGTTTTGGAAAATGTGAGATACTTTAACACATTTCGAAAATAAATTTCAGGCTCTTAGTGGAACGGTGTAAAAACGGAAACTGATGATTATACCTTCGTTTCATCTCTCTGAAAATCTTTAATTCCATTTCCTAAACAAAACAATAAATATTTCTGGATTAGATGTAAAATAACTTCCAAACAGTATAAAATAGGTGCTTAAAACAAGACCAAATGCCATTACATCCATGTACAGGAGAAGCGAAAAAGAGGGGGCGCAAAATCCCGGAAGAGGGTTCAATAAATTCGCCCTTTCTAATTTAGAAGGGTCGCGCCCTTTGCCGTTTCAATAAATGCCACCCTCGATGCTCGTTAGGGAAACAACAAAGAAAATTCCTTTTTTTTTTTCTTCCAGTTCTAATGTCTACTCTCTTCAATTGAGATTATTAATTATTTAAATATTTATTGACATAGGACTCTCTAGAATCTAGATTCTTGTAAGTTTTTCTAAGCTCTACCTAATTTTAACTAAATCAGGTACTTTTAGGATCAAAGATGTTCACATTTTCTTTATACTCAGGACTCTGTTTTAAGTAGGTATAGGGTAAATGTTTACAATAAATTCTATACCTTATAATTCTGTCAATTCTTTTTTTATGTAAAGCCTTCCTATCCAAAAAAAAAGGGTGGCGCTACCTTGTTTTTTTTTTCTAACTGAATCAGAGTCGGTACTTTTGATGGATTTAAAAAGCTTAACGACCCTCATTTTCTTTACGCCCCCATAAAAATAATAAAAGGGAATTATGCACGGCTCAAGATAGGATTTAAAATCTATCTATTTTTTTTTGGAATTTGTAACGCCCCAAAAAAAGGTTGAATTTTTTTGGGTGTTTTATGGGATTAGGTGAATGAATCGGCAAAATGTATTTCTTTGTAGATTTAAGTATCAAATCGCCCCCCTGCCAGCGCCAAAAGTCTCCAAATTAACACATCAACGCACCCAAAAATCATAAATAACCAAGAAAAATGTCCAAATATTATATACGAATTGACCCTCTCGAATTTATCTAAATACATATATGGGCTTGTCTAATTCAGACCCTCCGATAAATAATAAATCATCTGTCTGTTAACTGGTATTATGTTATTACCTACTCAAAACTATTCTATAGTGTTATTCGCAGATTGATTTCAATACATATATCCTGTTTAAGTGAAATATATAGGGGAACAATGGTCCTTTAGCTTTAGAATAAGGACTAAGGGTCAGTTTGCATCCGTCATATACAATAAAGTAGGGTAGATTTGAGCCTTATTATAACTTTTTTTTTTTTATATATTCACCATTTGGTCTTGATTTTATAAGCGTCGATCCCAAAAAATTCCCTATTCAAATACTCATGGAATCTGTTTGATCAATTTGTGTCTCCCACGCTTCCCCATGTTTGAGCCTGGATGCCCTGGGGGATAATTCCAGTGTACTCAGGTACTTGTATCGCTTAATCGGATTAGCTTTATTTTAATCTCAGACGAAATCGAAAGGCACCTGTTCAATTCGGTTTGAGAGAATTTAAGCATGTTCTGTATACTGATGACTGATGGTTGCAAGTAAAATGTATTCGATACAATAATAGCTGCTGAATGCAAAAGGATTTAAGGTAGACTCTAGTGCATTATATCTGTAAGTATATGATAAAATCCTTTAATAATTCATATGTACCTATGTATATTACACAAAAGAAATTTGGGAAGTATTGGAACCGTCTCAAATATCACCTCAAATAATAGTGAGATGAGAAGTAATTCCTAAATTTAAGAACTCACTCAATAGGAGGAGTTTAGAATAATTACCAACCAATCCCAATGTTACAAATAAGCCTTATTCTCTATTCCGTGGCCCCCTTATTCTTTCAACAACATAGTAATTTTCAAAGAGGAGTGAATTTTATAGGAGCTATTCATGATTGTTTAGATGCGCATCTGCTTTGGGCAACTTCAAAAGAAGATCTTTTTTTATTGTGTATTATGTTACTGATCTGCCTCCTTCTGATTATAGTGTTTGAGATAAACATCACAGAACGGGTAGTAAAGTGACTTATTTTTATTTAGTTTGAAGTATATATAGAAAGATGCAAGGTAGGAAGATATAGTCTATCTATATCTATAGAAAGATATTTCAAAATTGCTGTACAATAAACATTTCAAAAAATTTGTTTTGGATATTTGGTCATGGGAACAAGTTTTCCAATTTGTGAAACGCACTATAAATTAAATTTGCACCAGCCTTTATTAGCTATTACACCCTTTCGATTGAGCAGGCATGAAAATTTTTCAATAATGAAACCCAGCATGAGTTTTAAATCCATTCCGCCCCGGTCAGTAGCGAATTAGTTATTTTTTTTATTCATAGGCGTGCGTGTCCAAAATGGCACGTGCAAGGACCCGAAATTAGACACAGCTAATCCTTTTAATTCCAGCGATAAATATTATAGCAGAGATGATTTTTGAGTAATTTCAAAGTTGAATCTTATGGAAATATTGATAATATAATTAATTCGGTTATAAAATTAAGAAACTCTAGATGAGAAGATTCCCAGGGAGGTGGTTTTTAAATTGTTGGACTTAGACAGTAGGTTGGAGAAGGGGAATTGAAATCAGAAAATGAGAAGCCCCAAAAAGAAGAACCTATTGAAGAAATTCTTCAGGTTGAAGATTATAGATATACCTGATATTGAAAAGTCTATCTACCTACCTCAGTCAGATCCATAATTAAATTGTTCAAATTTTATATCCAAAAATTATTGCCTAAAACACCCATGACAGATGCGAAAAAAAAAAAGTAACATTTCCGTGGCCTCCTAGGGGGCCATAATAAACACACACAAAAATCCTAGTGGCCCCTTGTATTATTTTTTAATCATACACTTCGGCACCTTTGGACACGTCAAAAGTCGATTGTTAAATTTAACAACTCCCGTTAGGGGGGTCCCTACTCCTGCTGCGCCTTCCGGGCGTCTAATAGGGGCGGATTTTGATCAATGAGCGCAGCGGGTGGGTCGAAAGCGATTTAGCAGTTCAATTTGCAATAATAATAATTTGTAAATAAATTTTCTCTAAAACTGATAAACGCAACCACGTTGGTGGTCACTCGAAGATTAGGGACCGCCAATCTAAAGGAAACAGAGATGATGGCCCTATAGTTAAAGGACATTAGCGGATTTCGGTAGGAGGTGATAATTAGAGGGTTGATGTTGATTTTGGAAAATTGGTTTTGGGATTTTAATCTTGATGATGACAAGAAAATATGTTGGTCATGTCAAGATTTGGCAGCGTGGAAAGAAGCACATGAGAATCTTTCTAATAAACATGGGTATTCTAATAATTCTGGTTCCATTTTGAAAAGATTTCCTATCAATATTTTGAGGTTCAAAAGGGATCCTGTTTTAATTTATTTATTCTTCATCAAGGATTTTGTTAATTGCTCGCTGAAAAACAGCTGGACTGTTTGCCAAACCAAAAGGTACTCGAAGATATTCGTAGTGCCCGTCTGGGGTAACAAACGTTGTTTTATGCGTGATTGTAGGATCAATAAGTACCTGATGAAATCTTGCCACCAGGTCCAGTGTTGTATAATAGCATTTCCCAGCCAACTTGTCCCCTCAATTTCCATAATTTCTCCTGCAAGTTTAGATGTTTTTCAATTATTTTCTTTCCTATAATTTTTCATCTTCAGAAGCTTTTGTAGATAGCTTCTTTTTGACAACTTTGTAATTTGGTACCTATCTCCTCAAACTCTCTCTTGGCATTTTCCTCCAAGGCTTATAGTAGACAATCTTTATCTGGATTTTTTTTTTATTAATTAATTCCACAACTTTATCTCAAACCTTCTCCAAATCATTTATTGGTGTCAAAATCTGTTTTTTCATTCTCATACTCAAGTCGGAGTCTTTGTAAATGGGAGGCAGCCCATATTTGAGAAATGTCTTGCTTTTCTTGAGGTAAATTGGATTGCTAGTTATTGTGCTCCTTGGTCTGAGAACTTTTCCTATTCTACAGTCATCATTTTCTTCATCATCAGATTTCAGGGCCGTAGACTCTGTAACAGATAGAGATCGCTATGGCACTTTCTGTCTTCTCTCTTTTCGAAATCAATAAAGGGACGTCAATACAGTATCTTCGTAGGGTTGTATTGGGGGTCATGATCGTTGTATGACCTGGTGTAAACCCTTCTATACATTGCGAAGTTTTACTCTTGAATCGTAATAGTTGCGATAATGGTGGAAATGGAAAATCTTTCTGTTTTATTAAATTTTGAACTGGCATATATGATATAATTTGAGGGTGATTTTCAGGTCCCCATTGAAACAAAACTGCTCCTATTCCCTTTTGACTAGCATCTGTTTGTAGTATAAATGGGTTTTCAAAAATTGGCCTGTTTTATACTAACGGCTTCTCAAATGCATTCTTAAGTTGTATAAATGCATTTTCAGCTTTAGGGTTCCAACTTAACCCTTTTTTGCCTGTAAGTTCAGTAATCTTTGCAAAATTTGGAATGTATTCTCTAAGCCAGTTAGCCGTAAACTGCAATTCTTTCATGGTAGTTGGTTTTTAAAAAAAAAATTATACGAAGCAGGTGATGTTCTAGTGGAGAATTGTTTGCACTTGAGATTTTGTAACCCAGATAATTTAATTCATTTACTCCAAAATTGCATTCTAAGTCCCTCCAAAACTAACCCAAGGTGAAACTAATGATCTTTGTGATTATTTGAATAGATAATTATATCATCCAAATATACTTTGACAAATCTGTAAATGTAACCTTCCAAAACTTCAGTCATGAGTTTTTGAAATGTAGATGGAGCGTTCCCTAAGCCAAATGGCATGACTAAAAATTCGTACATAGCACCATCTGGAGATCCAAAAGCTGTAAATTTAGTACTTTCCGGTTCCGTTGACACTTGCTAGTATCCACTTTTTAATTCCAATAATGAAAATACCTATGCATTACTAAGATTAGATTTCTTATATGCGGTAACTGCGATACCATTGGCTCAGTTTGTTCATTTATTTGAAGGTAATCAACATAAAACACAGGTGAATCATCTTTTTTTTCCAAACACACAACTGGTGAACAAAAACTAGAACGACTTCTTTTTGATTACACATGCAGCTAATATTTTTCTTACCTCATCTTGAATAATTTCTCTTTTCTTCGCGGAATAATGATAACGTCTGATCTTAAATGGAGTTTTCTGTAGAAGTGTTATTCTATGATCTACTAATTTTGTAGTTGGTTGTCGCAAACCTTCAAAAATATCATGAAAACTATTTAATATATTTTTGTACATGCTTATTGTCTTCTGTTAAATGAGTTAAATCGGAAGTAACATTTTTTTTGTTTTGTTTTTTCAGGATAAATATTCGAATATACTGTGAACCTGAATTGTTTTCCCAAGTAAATACAACCTTGAACAAAATCTAAAATTGCATTATGCATATTTAACCAATCCCGCCCTAAAATAGCATCTTCTGACAGTGAGTCTACTACATGTGTGTCAAATATTTTTGCATCATTGCATCCAGTAAAATAGGCACAATTTGGAAACCTGATGTTTTGAAAGTAACATCTTCTTTGGCTAAACATACAGTTGTTATATTGTCTGCTAAATTATTAGTTAGGGCGAAACGTTTATTTAGGAATGAATCGCTTCTTCCGTATCGAGTAATGCTATAATTTGCTTGTTATCGCTTGTTATTTACTGTAATTTGAATACGTGGTAATTTTTTGTCTAAATTATAGTTTTTAATAGTGCTTATGGTCGGCTTTTTTGGTGGCCAACTTTCAGCTAATTTTTTCTATTCAAATAGCTTTGTCTTGGTAGTGGACAGTCTATGATAGTGCCACACTCACCACAGAATCTACAAGCTGAAGGAGGTCTTGAATTTGATGTACTTTTTATCCTTTTCTCATCTGTTTCATTTATATTTTTGGGATCGTTTTCATACAATTCTGACACTTGATTTAATTCTTCAAAGTTTGGAAAATCTCTACTTCTCAAATTAATGCGTAAATCTGGTTTCAATAATTCTAAAACTCTTATAACCATTATTTTCTCTTTTAAAGTTGGTTCAAGATGATAAAACAAGTTACGTTTGTTGGTTAAAAAAATGGAACTATTTACTTCAATTATTTAAAATACTCAGTACAACAGCTCTGGCCATCAGTACATATTATCATATCATTGTTAAGTTTTCACCTGATAAATCTTATCTTATATCTATTCTTGAAATATAAATATTATATTTTAATTTTTTTATCTAATTGTGGGCCTCCATTTTGTGTGATTGGTGGTTCCACGTTTTTCTAAGGTAAGTCAATTCAGATTTTTGGGGGTAATAGAGTCGGTGGAAACGAAATTTGTGTGTCCATCCCTATCAACTCTTTATTGAATCCAGGCAGAGGCCTGTATAGCCATTTTCTGTTTGACTCCGTCAATTATTACCTTCTCGAGGAAAGGAGTGTTAAAACAAAGTGTAATTTTCTAAAATAGAAATCCAGACAGGTCAAAAAATTCATAAAAAAAAAAGTTTTAGTAAAAACATCTCAGGAATTTTGACATATTCTGGATTTGATTGATTTCACCTTCAGGTTTATCTTGTAGTACATATAGTATAGCTACCTTGGCTTAAAAGGAAAATTTTGTCTATTTGGGGGAGAATTTAGAGATTTAATTTCTTATTTTTTGTCTAATTTTGTTCTTATTCTTGCCTGTTACTGCTACTGCCAGAAAAGCAGCACTCTGCTCAACTTGTAACGAGCATTTTAATTTAATCTTGCTGTTATCTATTTTAATGATTATTTTTCAATTATTTAATTGTATTTTTTTTATTAAAATAGGTATTTGACAGAATTCAGGGATTCAGTATTCCAAAAATTGGCGAACCTGATACTGCCTTATTCTTTTCTGGGTACCTACTCGACATAAAGATCACTGTTTGCAGTCTGGATTAGCTGGAGTGACGTCACCCCAGCAATCTATCCCCTTTCCTGGATACAGGAAACAACCCCAAGAGCTCCAGTTCACAAAAGTGAAACCCCAAGATCCATTGAAGAGCTCCGGATTGGAAAGGTACATTGTATCAGATTCACCAGAACAACCAAGCTGTCAACTATAAAATTTTAACGAAAGTAACATTGACTGTTACTTACATTGTAATCAAAATAAAATAATTGTTTGTTGGATTTTGAGTGGTTTCATTTGCACATAAAGGGGCTACACGTTATCTTAATTTTTTGAATTCCACGACCCTAGGTTCTCTTATCTTAAATTTCAAATAACGAGGTTTATTTGTAACAACCTTTAAAATCAATTGCCGATATAAGTAGATATTGAATAACAAGGTAATGGAATAGGTGTCGTTTCAGGTAATTACACGTTACGAGGGGTCACTGTTTAGTGTTTAGTACTTCCTCCTGATTATCTAATCTAGAGCAACTGAGCATGAAATAATAGTTAAGGATAATTGGCTTAAATTTAAGGAATAAGACCATTCAACCCAACATTATAAGGCATATGTGAAGCTCAAAAATCAATGACTTTCTGAGACTATATAGAAGTCAATACCTAAACAAAAAACCCCAATCAAACATAATCGTTTTCATTTAAATGCCTAGTACAAAAGGTATTCAATTATTGACAACTGATGTATGGTATTATAGGGAAGTGATTCTTGCTTAATCGCCCACGCAAAACAAACAATAACGGGCTCAATTAACTTTTACAATAGAATAAAATGGGGAATAAGATAATTAGAGTTAATTTATTATGGATAATTACAGGAATAAAAGGAGTAGGTATTCCTTTATGTTTGGAAATAATGGAAATTGCAGATTTTTGAAGGGAGGCAAACTATTAACAGCCACTTTACTCAAAACACATAGGTATATCCAAGAAACATAGGAAAAAGTGATAAACCAATATGGAATAGATGAATCCTGGAAAATCATTGGATGTTTAAAATTTCAGTTCTAGTACTGCAAATTTTGCGTAGAAACTCTATAATTTTGGTACATGGTTCCAATATGTCCTCAGATTTTTTCTGATACCTCCGACTTTTTCGGATTTCCTTGATAATTTCCTTGGATTTTTCCATCTTCTCTGAACTAAGCTTCCTCATTACGTCCTCAGACTGTCATACGTTAAACTTCCTGGTGGTTTCCGAGATTTCTTCAAACTTCCTCAATATTTCCATCACTTCTTCTGCACATCTTTGACTGGAAGTGGAAGCTTCTTAGGTGGTTTCATTTCGAAAAAGAGGTACTGAACTTAAACACTACCCAGATACCACAGGGGCACTTTGAAGAGTTTCCTAAGATTTCCATAAGCGACATTCAAGACGTGTTTAGAACGTCTGCTTACGTCTTCAAGGCGTTTTAAGGACATCTCAAAGACGTCGTATGTTATAAGACCCAACGTCTTTCAGGCGTCTTTAGGACCATTATGTCATTATCATTCATTTTATAACTTTCAATTTATGTCTATTCCAAACGCTAGGCTCTTAAATTCTTGGATTCTTTTAAACAAAAACATACACAAGTGAAAATTAAAAAACAAATAATCAAGAGCCTGACATTCTAAAATACTGGAATAATGACAGTTCAGGGCCGAAAGAAAATTGAGAATTTAGAATAGAGAAATAAGAAAACATCAAGAGCCTGAAATAGGAAAAAATTATACAAATTCAAGAATTTGAATTGAAAGAGAAACATTTTCTTGTTAATATTTTCTCATTATCAATCATTTTATAACTTTAAATTTTATCTATTCTGGGCGTTAGGCTCTGTGAAAAAATTCTAAATTTTCAAATTGTTCTAAAATGGCTTATTGAAGCTCTAAAGTGTTCTAACTTGGCTTGGAGAGTTCTGGAGCATTCTAGAAGTTTTTCAGTAATTTTCAAATTGTTCTGACAGATTTTAAAGTTTTTTAGAGCCCTATTGAAGCTCCAGAGTCCAAAGTGTTCTAAATTGGTTAAAAAGATGAGGTTCTCAGTTCTAAATTGAATTCTAATAATTGATCTAAAATAATTCTGAAGTTTCGCAATTGTTCCAAAAAGCTCCTGAAAATTCTGACTTGGATTTTGGAGCGTCCCAAAATGGTTTTCAAACTTTTTAATTGTAATAAAATGCTTTTGGAAATTGTTAATGGATTTTTCAATGTTTTGGGGCATTACACAAATGGTTCTGAAATTTTCAAAATCTTCTGAAGGGCTACAGAATGCTTTTGGAAATTCCGAATAGAATTTTTAAATGTTTTTAACTTTCGAAATGGCTTATATATTAAAGTTCTAAAGTGTTCTGTAACTTCTAAATTGAATGAGAAACGATTTCTGTGGGAAATTTTTGTCCACAAACGACATTCAAGACGTTTGCTTACGTCTTTAAGGCGTATTAAAGACATCTTGAAGACGTCGTATGTTACAAAACCCAACGTCTTTTAGACGTCTGCCTAAAGATGTCTTTAGGACTAAGATATTCTTAAGACGTCTTCAACGAGATGTCTCAAAGGTGTCTTTGAAGATGTGAATTTACGACATCTTATCGACATCTCCAAAACAACGTCTTCTAAACGTCATTTTTTGGTCTTCAGACTTTGAGACGTAATGCAGACCTAGAAAAGACGTCTTATTTGTGTGCTGTCTGGGCACTTAGGAAGGGAACCAAACCAAAACAAGTTGCATACCATCATTAGTAACAAGATTTCTAATTCGAATACCTACATATTGCCAACTAGAGAATTATTTTCATAATGTCCAATGTTCAATAAAGAATTATTATTGATATAGGCCCATGATTTAAGTTTTCTTTACTCTGAACCAATAACGAACAGAGCATAGAATACTCCGGATTAACCCCTTGTTCCAATAGCAGATTGAAAAAAGCTTAATGTTATTTATTCATGTCAGATTTTCAATCTTATCTTTATTTAAATTCGCGGTTTAACGCTCTCTATCTGTGAAATATACTGTTTGCTTTTCGGCTCCCAGCAATTATTTGGAGCATAAATGCACCCTTTTGTTAGTCAAAGGGATTGTTTTCAACCCCTTCAATAATCTGACGATAGCGTACAAGAATAAAACATCCAAATAGTATTCCTGATGAAAAGCCTAATGACTAGAAATTTGAATCTGAAAATCATATTTTTTTGGGAGCTCCTAAGAGAGAAAACTAATTTCAATTATAGATTCAATATCATCATCCAACAAAACAAATACGTACCATACAGACAAGAAATTCAATATTGAAATTCTGGATGTCCAATGAACAATAGATTCCTCCTCCCACTCAATAATAGGATTTTAAATCGGAAAAGGGGAATGTTTTATTGCAGCACAATTTCAATTGAATCTTAGGGAGGCTTTTTAAAGCATGAAATACTCTGTTATCAAACCCTATTACCTTTAGGGTTACAATGACCCCTTGTAGAAAAAAATATACAGAATATTTTCTCATTATCAGAATCCATTAAACGCTTCGTCAAGTTGACACGAAAAAAAAAAAGCAGATAAGCGTGAAAAACGACGTTTTGTAATTTTATCAGTCATCATCAGTCATCGGTGGACTTTTTTACTAGCTCGGACACGTGTCAAGGTTTAACGTGATAAGAATAAGGGTTGATTTTGCCCATATAGGGCATTTATTCAGATTTCTGCCATGCAAAACAACTTGATTCCTCGAACTACTCAATTCTTCAAAAAGGTATACATTTAACAGCTTAACAATCTTATTGTTGCGTAACAATAACACCAACAAAACAGTTTTTCGCTCCTTTTGCCTTTCGTTTCGGGTGCAATGTAATGTAAAATCGCACAACAGGGCTCAATGCTGCTCATTTCCGTATCGGATTTGCTTTTGATTTTCTCACAATCAGATCGGACCTTTTTTTTTTTTTATGGATATCCATCAAAACTGGACAATGGGACAACGTTTTAGGGACTGGATTTTGAGGAAAAAATAAATCTTTTAATGATACACTTTTTGTAGGCGGATAGAATTTTTGTTGATGTTATCGCAACAAAAATTTTCATCAATCATGAAGATAAAGTTTTGAGAAAACTTGTTCGAAGGAAGTACAAATATCCTAAAATTTCAATGGTTCCTGAAGTATAAATAAATTGTTTGGGAATAGGAAATTGAACAATTCCTTCAAATATTGAAACTTTACTTTTGCTACCTCAGGGCCTATATGGTAGTAAAGGAGATATTCTCATGGAATACACTCGGGGTTGTTCTTGGGGAATTTTCGTGTGTGCCTGCAGCAACAGCCTAACTTAAATAGTGCCAAATAGTGCCACTCAATGAAAAGTGATGGGAGAGGATTTTTTGACTTTTTACCCATTTCTTTTTATCACATGATCAAAAGATGAAAGATCTAATATATTTCATGAATTGAATTGACTATAATGACAATTGACAGTCACGTCACTGTCACTAGTCACACTCAAATCTACAGATCCGACCTGACAGATCCACCACAATTCGCACAGAATAATGAGGTCAGTACTAGCACAGAAATAAAAATGAAAAAAAAATCCTACTCCTCCAGCTCCAGTCTTTCTCATCTTAAAAATTTGAAAAAGGATAATTTATAATAAATGTGAATCGTGCCAAATTTTTCAAAGTGGTGCCACCGTGCATATTGCGGGCGAAAAGTGCCACTTTTGGCACAATTGTGCCCTTTGAACAGCATTGAATACACTATTTCTGGTTTTTATGTGTAGGTATATAACGCAAGATATAAATTATTTAGTGCAAGATTTTCTCTCATCATCAAATTTAACACTTCAAAAACTCCCTCTTTCTTCACAAAACATCTTTATCTGCTTGTTCCGATAGAAAATTAATGCACCAAATGTCACAATTAACACGTCCCCAAGTCGTAAATCTTTCCTTTATTGCACAAAATGACTTGATTTCAAAAAGCACCCATGGACCCATGAACCCAATTCACTTCCTGTTTATTATTAACAGTTGAGGATAGATGAGAAAATTACTTCTTTAAAAGAAGCCGCTTAAAATTTATAAAAAAAAAACAAGTATAGGTATATGTACTTTATTTTGGCTTAATTGTTTATGCTGTTGGGTACCCAGATAAAATTCTTACAAAAACAACAATCAAACCAAATAGTTGGGTACCTAATATAATAATAAATATTCCAACCCGGCTGTAGGTTCCGTATTAAATTTATTATGACAGTAAAAGAACCATATTTCTGGGGTCTGGATGGCGTAAAATGGCTTTAAACGTCTTTTCCGGTACCATTATTGTGCCATATTTTCGATTTGTTACGTCGTAAAGTGGCCGTAAAATATCGTTTGCGCTTTTGAAGGGTGCCCCATTAAAAATTTATTAGGCCCGACAAAATAACTGAAATGGGTTAATGGTTCTACGATGGTGTGACAAGGGATTTATTATGGTTTTAGGTTTATTGTTCTCCAAAGGAATACTTAGGTACCTTCCTACTATTTTGCATCAAATGTGGGCTCTTTCTCTTGATCCTAGTTCTGGGTAAATCAATCAAAATAATTTTCGTACCTATCTAAAAACTGAAAACTTTTCTAGGGACGTTTTTTGTATCTGTTGAGGTAGGTATATTCACATAAATCAGCAAACTAAGTAGGTAATCCATACACAAACTTGCTTCTTGTGTGGTATTCTTCAAAAATACTCAAAATGTTTACACGTTTGATAAATCCCCTTTCATAAATTTTAGAGCGAAAAATTAGCCAAACAGGATTACAAGAGGATTAACCTATTCTTCCGGATGAAATGAAAATATACAAAAATAGAATTATTGATGTTTTTAACAGATGGATGAGGGCCCACCCATCGACCTAAACTTAAATTAATGATGGTTCAGCCAGATTAAATAGCAAGCAAGCAAAAATATCTTAAAATAATTCAAACAAAACAAATACAAAGCATGACAAATGGACCAACGAGTTTTCTACAGTTTTAAAACGAGACTTTGAAAAAAAAAATTGACCCTTTGTCCTAAATAGGTATCATGCCCTTTTTACCCTTTTTAATATTTTAATCTCGGGCTATTAATATAAAGGCTCTTTTGTCGGGTCATGTCATGCCCTTCTAAACAAAAGAAAAACGTTAATTTTATGCAGGACATATATCGGACATGGGTGTTAATGACTTTTGTAACACATGTTAATTTTTTTTTTAGGTATGAGAAATTTTAGTCGAGTACATTTAAATCTCCTTGGTAGATTTAAAGTCAATTTGAAAATTTAATATCTTGTCTATTTAACAACTATGAAATCCATGCCCAGGATATTAACACCCTAGTATCAGTAAATTATCTCCTAGTGACAAATTACCCCCGAGTTATTGCAGTCTATCGCACCCTTTGTCCTTTATTGATCCAGGTGATGCAACTTGATAAATTGACAGTTTAACTGTATAGAGCGAGAAGAAGGGTTGGGGCTTTTTGTTAATAAAAAATTTGATTAAAGACATAAATCTTAGTCATTTTCAGATGTTTGATGTTTCACAGTATCGCAGCTTGTTATATGATGATCCAAACAATGATATGGTGAATATATGATAACACTTTCTGATATCTGAGAGTCTTGTAGCAGAAATCTGTGGCCAAACCACCCAAGGAGACAAAAGAGAAGTTACACAGGATAAGATAAGCCAGCTACAGTCAAAGTACAAGAAATGCCTATTGTCAAAGAACAATTACTAGAAGCTCAATTTGTAGTTCATGAATTGCCAGTGGAAGTTATTGAAACTGTTTTAACTGAAGCCAGAAAACCCACAAGTAAGTGAATTGTTAAAAAGCACACCATCTAGAAGCACACTGATGGTAAAATTGAAACTATTCAAATTATAATTGAGGTCAGACCTGGAGAAGCTCGGAAGTATTCAGTGGTCATTGAAAAACAACAAACTGAAGAGCAACCAATATTTTCTGTTGAAGAGTTACCAATTAAAATGATCGAAGCTACAGTGGTTGAGGAAGGAGTACCTGTGAAGAAGAAAACTCAGAAGAGGTTTATTGGAAAGGAAACTACTGATAAAGAACAAATTACTGAAATAACTACAGTAAAACAAGACGGCAAACCTACTAAAACAACTGTTGAAATCAACGAGGAAGAAAACAGAATACATCAAGACGAAAGAAGAAAAAGTCATTCCATGGACCGAGCAAGTGAAATTGAAAGCCTCAAAACCTAGAAAGCCGAAATGCAAGAAGAATTGGAACAGGTTCATTTGAAACCTATTAAAAAACCCATCAGAAGAATTACCAGAAAAATTTAAGTTTCTAACCGAGGGGTAAACCACTAGTGGAAATCATTGTACATTTTTTGGGAATCACATAGTAATCAATCAGGAATACATGGAAAAACCTAAGAATCGCTAGGAATCATATGGTAATCGCTGGGAATATCATCTCATTCTAACCCAGAAATCGCATATTATACCTCTTAAACAATACAGCGTAAGTACCGGTCAGTTGTGTATTTGCCTTTAAGACTAAGTGCTAGACAATTTGAAATAAATTTGATATCCCAACGAGTTTCCCAATGACTGAGATAATAACTGAACCCGAGACTACGAAGAGTTTAGAACTTGAAGAAGAAGAAGAAGAACGAGATGAAGTATGTTCTCACAGAAATCACAAACCAGTCAGAGCGTTTTTGATTGGTGCAAATTGTCAACAACCAGTTTTCTTACTATTTTCAACCAATGAAATTCGCTCTGACTGGTTTGTGATTTCTGTGAGAGTGAGAACAGACCTAAAGTATGACAATGTTGTGGATCATAAAAATGAAAACATGAACCTTGAAACATCTCTCGAATCCGACTTGCTAAAAGAACACAGAATTTCTTCATATATCAGGGTTTAGCAACTTGCGATTCGCTACAATTAAGAGATTATTCAAGGCTCAGCTTTAATTTGGTTCTTTTCAAAGAAGCAGGGACGTTTATCGATTGAGTATTAGGAGCTATGGGAATATCTTTGAGAAGGACACAAATGGAAAAGTCGGAAATCCAAGGCAATAAGAACTTGAAAAGGGAAAGTAGAATAAATACTAGGCAGTATGAGAAGCAGAGACGATAGCACATCTGAATCAGAATAGGAAATAAATTTGTCGAGTGAAACCCTAATTGAAGATGTCTCTGATTCAGATGAACATCCTAGTGAAATCAGAGAAATATCCATTACTTTAAATCCACATAATAATATCTAGGGCTCAACAATTTTTTATACCTCTACAACAAAATCGGTGTAGGTGTGGAAAACTATGAAAATAAAAGTTGCTAACTTTTGGAAGAGTTGCAAATACAGAAGTTACCAATTTTTCAGTGGAAACGTGTTTTTATAAGAGAAAATCCTGTTTATTTTGGTCATATCAATGCGGAGCTTAACAATTAGACTAAAATCAACTGGAAATCAGTAGAAAATTATTTAGGAAATCGGGTAGTGAATTGGGAATGATATAGGAATCTCGAGAAAAAATGGAAATCACCAGGTAATCATACAAAAATATCTGGAAATCATTGGCAATCAGTCGCAATTCTTGGGATGGGAATAAATGAGATTCATGGGTCAGTGATTGCCAAATATGGAAATCATTGTAAATTTGTAAGCATAGTGGTTGATCCCTCGTTTCTAACCGATATGTGTATAGTCAAAGAACTTCCAGAAGAAGTTTCTGAAAGTACTAGCATATAGTTGACGGAACTCCTAAAAAGAGAGTTGAAAGAAAACGCGTCATAAAAACTACTTAGGATGATAAAAAAAGCAGTTACCGAAATTATTCCTGAATTTATTGTACAAGAACTTCCCTGAATTTATTGTACAAAAACTTCCAGTGGAAGTTCACGAGACAACCATTAGTGAAAAAGGACTTCCGAAGAAACTTACAAAAAAGAAACGTACAATAAAGCAACGTAAAGATTCGAGAATTCTTACAACCGAAATAATTACCACAGAAGAAACTGGTGAAATGCCACAAACTAAGAAGCTGTCGATGAAATTGTCAAAGAGCCACCAGTAGTCATTGAAGAAGGTCCCGAAGATGTTCAGGAAGTTACTACTGTAGATCAGGGAGTTGTCAGGAAAAAGATCATTAGAAAACGAGTGAAGGCGATAAAGACGAAACAACTGACATTTTAGTTGTTGAAGAAGGTAAAAAAAGAAGCCTGAAATTATTACAATTGTTATCGAAGAAACAAAAAAACCAATAAAGCAAATTCCTTGGACTGAACAAGTGAAACTGAAAAGCCTGAACCGGAAAAACTTGAACAAATTCAACTTAAACCTGTCAAAAAAGATAAACAACCAATAGTAGAAAAATATTTGGAAATAGAGCAGGTTCCTAAAGAAATTCAACGTTCAACTATTATTGAAGATGGTAAAACCAAGACACAAGTAACTAGAAAGAGAGTGATAAAAAAAAGGAATGGCGACAATAGGAAGAAACCACAGAAATTTTTACTGTAAAAGAAGAAGTTGCCCCAAACTTCTGTCGTTATTGAGGAAGAGAAAATACCCGACAGAATAGGAGAAATGCCATTCTATACTGTGAAAGAACTTCCAGAAAAACTCTTCGTATCTACAATTACAGATGAAGGAGTTAAAAAGAAAGTAGCTCAAACAAAGAGAGTTATTAAAGCTTAGAAGGCAGGAAATAAAGAAGTGACTGAAATTGTAACTACCTACTGAAGTTGAAGGTTTTTACCTTCAACTTCAATAACTGTCCGAGAAATGCCAAAAAGCACAGATAGTAATGGAGAAGAGCCATCGCTCATTGTAGAAGAACTTAAATTCTAGTGGAGATACAATAGCAACTACCATATTTGACAGAGGAGTGCATAGGAAAAGGACTATTTGTAAAGAAAAAGCTGGAGAACAAGAAGTCGCATTCAAATTGTTACTGTAAAAGAAAACTGCAAACCTAGTGAAGCAACTGTATTAGTTCATGAAGAAGCCCCACACGTAGAAGAAAAACCCACAACACAAGAACATCCAGAAGAAGTTCAACATGTTGAAATATTTGACAAAGGGGTTGTTGAAAGACGACAGAAGCACGATAAGAAAATGCAAGGGCAGCAAAGACGAAACAACTGAGATAGTTACTTTAGAGGAAGTGTGTAACAAACCTGAAATTTCCGTTACAGTAACTGAACAGGACCATCCTGCGACTGAACAGGTGCAACTCAAGCGCACATCAAAACAAGTTCAAAAATTTACTAGGGAAGCTCTAGAAACTATTTAACTTAAGCCTGTCGAAAAGGATGAACCCATTATTGATGAATTACTTGAACAAGTTCGAGAAGTTATTATCACTGATAAAGGACAAACTAAAAAGCAAATAACTGAAAAACGAACTATCAAAAAACGAGTAGGAGATAAAGAGGATACTACTCATATACCTACCTATATAGTGAAAAATGCGATTGGCTTTCGAAGTAGACTCGATCTTACTCCAGTTTGACCGAAGAAAAATCAATTGCATGGAGAAGAAGGAAGTTACCAGGGAGATGGCTGAGATGCTTGCCCATTACACTCGGATATTTCATACATTCTACTCGGCTAGAAAGTAGATGAAGGGATAATTGTGAAAACAAGACATTATGAGAGCAGAAACTCATTGTTTTGAGCGATATCCTCAAAAACAGATCTTCCAGAAGAGGAAGAAGTAAGTTACAGAATGCACCCTCTTTCTTGGAGACCAAACATGATCCTCTGATGTGAAAATGGAGGATGAAACCTGAGAGGGCAAGGAGGAGTAGCCAAATGATCCAAATACGCTAAGAAATACACCCAGCTGTAAAGTTTTAGAGGCACAAAGAGAAGAGACAAAACTATGAGTGGTGGGTGAGAATACAAAAATCTACCCAAAGATGCATAGGCACCTGATTCTTAATTGAGATTTTAGTCTTTCTCACTTATATCAGCTTTTACATAGAATTCAGAGAGACATTGTTCTCATAGAACGCTGCTCCCTCATTTCGAGAATAGTGCGCTAGAGGACTACAAGGTTTCTAATTTGATTCTTATAGTCTTAACTTCAGAAAATTAAGGTTCCTAGTCGATACACCATGCAAAGGGCAACCTTTTGTAGTAAATGACTATACCCAGATGCCATAAGTTTCTCAGTCGATTGACAAAAAAAAGAACCATCTGATGATGCAATTTCTCATCGTGAAGAGCTCAATTTAACGTGGCTTGGCTAGGTACTTTCTGGACAGGGTCGTCGAAAAGTAGCTGGTATTTGAAATGTTGCAGAAAATCTTCAAATTAAAAATACTTCCATCACAATCCATCGAAGCAAGAGCACGACGAGAAAATATCCTATTTTCAACGAGTCAACACTGAGATTTTTGGACAATGGCTACTTTCGCCCCTTCTATTCAGGTTCAAAAGACCAACCCAGATGTAGGTATGCATGTACACGGCTTATTACGAAGGGTATTCTTTATAACATATGCAAAATCCGGTATTTCAAGAATTGAATTGAATTGGGCGTGGACCTTCGTTCTTTATAGATACAATGCGCGATTGTTTTCGTCTGACCAATGACCCACTTATTTTTTGTGTAACAAATAACTGGGTTATGGTAAATAAGGGAAAGTTTGCATATACAAAAAGCAGATGGTTGCTGATATAGTGAATCATACAATTATACATCATACATTGGTATTTTTCCTGTTAATGACCTAAAAACTGTCTGAGTTTTTCGATGATAACCATTCATCATTCAACCTGAACTCTCTCAGTTAAATTGTGAAGGTTATCCTGTATCTGGATTCATTTAGGGTTGGAGTAGATTCATATCAACTATGTCCACTCTTTGAAACCTATCTATAGGATACTTTTGAATACATATATGACTGATTTGAGCAAGAGTAGAGCAGTTTTTGGTTTGGAATGTCTGGTAATGTCTGTAGGGAACTTAACTTAGAGGCGCTTACCTATACCAATGCCCTTAAATTAACCAAGGGTTTGAAGTCTGACCTAAATATAATCTCTGATGTTCCAACAGCCATGAGAACCGTTCCAGAACCAGTAATTTCCAGTTGCCCACCTATTTTTCAATAAGTTGGACGTTTATCCTACTTGACAAATGAATTGATCGACTGGAAATTACCGTTCTATTTAGAATGGTTCCCATGTCTGTTGGAACGAGCTTATAAAATTCAATTAGTTTTTACATCAGCTCAGGAGCTAATTGTACAATTCCTGCGCATGTGTGTCATAAACTGAATAAAATATTACATTATTATTATTCAAACTAGTTTCCAAATATGGCCGTCTGGGCAAAACTAAACACTATAATCCAAAATTCAACCCCATATATAAAAACCGATCCAGTAACATAATACTTTACACCCTTGAAAATCCCTATTGAAACTGTCAAAGCAGATGCATCCAAACAATAGTTTTTTTTTCACGATATGATGATAATCACGAGATTACAACAAACAACAATATATTATGAAAGTATAAAATGCTGGCGGAGTCAGTTCGAAATAGGGGAACCGAGAGCTTTTGGGATTGGCCGGAACGTGTTCCGCCCAGTTTTGAGCTTCGGAAACAGGCCGCTGCCTCTGTTCTAGAGTAGCTTCAATAACAAACTTTCTCGTTCCAGCGTTAGTCTGCGATATACCGGTGTATTATTATAGTACTAGTGCAATAATAATCAATTATGGATCATACGTCAGTGTTAGGGATGATGCACCATTCTCATTTCGATAACATGGGGTTGTACGAACAACCGAGGCCTAAGTTTATTTTTAAGATGCCTCGGGTGGTACCTGATCAGAAATCGAAATTTGAAAGCGACGAACTGTTCAGGAGATTGAGCAGAGAAAGTGAAGTGAGTACCAAACTTTACATACTATAGGTCTACCTAATATCGTTATACTTATACATACTTAAAGCATCATAAGAAAGCCCTTAAGTACGTTAGCTTCCATTGTGTATCATTATAATAAGTATAGGTAGGTACTTTGGTCAGTAATCATATTTCCGAAGAGCATAAGACATAACCGTTTCCGAATCCGATCCAAAATTTCCTTTAAGGTATCGTACAGTGTCAAAAGCATAGAAAATTTTCGAGAAATTGCAACATTTTCTCGCATTCTAGACAATTTTCTACATACTTAGAGACAAACAAGTTCGCGAAAATGCTTTAGAAAGAAGATAAAATACTCAGAAATTCTAACTCAAATATCATCAGTTCTACTCTGAAAATCTTATTGTAATGTTGCCTTATTGCAGGCTGTTGAGTGTAGATGATGTTCATCTGTTGGCATTTTCTAAAGTATTTTCTGTAGTGTAGCTTTTCGTGTCTTTTTCAAACCACCCCAAAATTCTGGAAAAAAGTTGTGGTAAATTTATATTCTACACCTGCAAACTTATAGGCAAACGATTTTTGATTCTCTACACTACGGTAGGTAGGTACCAAGTCCTTGTTGCTTCTTTGTACTCAGGCTGTCGACAATCTATATTGGCTTTTCCCTCATCTAATCAGGATATTTTATGTAAAACAATTATGTCCTTATTTTATTGAAAACTTCACTGACTGCATTAGGTACTCTATGAAATTTCCAGAATATCTATAGAGGCTTTTCAAGGCTGCTACTCTAGTTGATATGTTGTTGTTTTCTAAGCAAAGATTTCTTGAATTATTTCTCTCTAAGACCCGAGGAGTTTATTAGATATAGCAAAGATAATAGATACTTTTTTATATATAAAACGTATGGTTCAATTCGATACTTATTACTTAATACACGTCTTAATTGAATAAAATAGTAGATTATCAAAGACGTATATGAATTCCGGCCACCCAAAGCACCAGATTTATACCCACAACATCTCAAAATGAATAGTTGAGAAAATATTTCAAGCATATCCGGTTAGTCATATATTTTCAGGACTTTTTCTATTTTTTTCTGGTTCTTCTTGGTACTGGCTTTCTTACTGGTTTCGGACGAATTAAACAGAAATGGGCGTGCTACATCAGTTTGAAACGATTTAATTTCAAGGTCTAAACAGTAAAGTGTGTCATAATAAAAAAAACATATTTCAGAATAGGAGGAAGTGAGGAATCTAATAAGAATTTTTATTATTCGTACATTATGGAATTTGGGTTATGAATAATAATTTTTTTCAGGTCCGTTACACAGGTCATAGAGACCGACCGCAAGAAGAACGAATAAAACGGTTTTTGACCGCCTGCCAGGAAGGTCACACCGAAATAGCCTTTTCCACTACAGGCACCAATTTGCAATTGATTTTCAACCCTCCAAATCCCGGTTACATGTCCGAGAATCAGTGCGATTTTGAAAAGGAACAAGGAAAGGTGAGCACCCTGTAAATTTGTTACGCCACTGTAATCATCCCTTATATTTTGGATGTATTTCAAAATGGCGCTGGTGGACGCTCTTTTTGTTCAGCCAATAGGGAAAGGGCGTCGTTTATTGATCGCGAAAGAGGACGCTTTGAAGGGAGGTTTTCATTGTTACATAAATTTAATTTTTGTTTGTTTTATGATAATTTAAAGTTTTGACTTTATATTTCATTCATCAAAGACTTAGAACAGTTAGAACATTTCACTTTTTTACTAGTAAATAATCTATCTTTACTGAATTAGATGCAATGGGGGGTTATCTATTTTCGTATCCTCAAATTGAACCAACTTTTCTTCAAAACTACATATAGAAACATAATCAGGCCTATGATGTATCATTTTCTGTTACTTTAACAGCAACGTTAACTTATCTGTCACTGTTTATTCTACACGTAAAAATAGGGACAGGTATAGGTTTTGAGCTATAACACAACTGTTAAAATAACAGGAAAGGATACATCATAAGCCTGATTATCAATATTAATTAAGCCTAGAAAAGGAAACTATAATTTAAACTAACCAACTAGTATAGAAGGAATTTGTATTTTTATATCATAAATTCGTTTTTTGGCTTCTATATAGACTATAGTGGACTATTGGAGTAGGTAATATAATAATAAGTAAAAGAAAGTCAGGAACAATTAAATCTAAAACAAATCGAAGAATAATAAACAAAATTTAAAAGTGAATAATAGTGAGTACAAAAATTGGATAAGAAGAAATTAACAATAGATAACCATTAACTAAAACCATACACCAATTTGCCTGGGCGAGACCCATAATAATAATTACAGAACCGTATCCCTGTCTGTCACAGGTTTGTTGGCGTGAAATCGCTCTTCGCCTTTTTGCCTTTTATTATTTCCCGTATTTTGTTGCATTGTAAATTGTAAACTGGCCGTAAAATGGTTCGTTGCTTTTGTTTAAGCTTCAGAGGGTGTCTCCATTAAAATTTTATTATAGGTACCGACCGAAGGCACCCCACAATAAGATTTAATATTTTATTGGGACAATTCAAATTTTGAAATATTCACTGGTATCCTGGTATAGTCATATCATAGAAATTGTCTGGGAAATTTTATAGGATCCCTGAAAGCTGACCTTTACAGCAGCATAAATGGTTTTGAAGGTTACTAATAATAAATAGCGGAAAGTCCTACTTAGATACCAATGGAAAAACTCATTTACGTCACATTGTGAATTTTAATTAAACATGATCAATTTTTTGAAATATTATCCGTTTGAATTCAGGATTTCAATTTTTAATCTCAAGATGCGAAGGTTTCTTATTCCGGAAGATTAGGTTAAGCCCTTGTAATCCTGTTTGTTAATTTTTCACCCTTGAGATTTTTTGGAAATATGTAAACAGCTGACTGTTTGGAAATGCCACACGCAAGGAACAAGATTGATTGGGCTTTTGGGATTAAGATGTTTACTTTTAGGGAAAGATTTTGATATATCAACCCACTCAGTATAATACTTACTTATTATAAGTAATTAGTGTTGTAAGAAGCATATACAGCAAAATCAAAGTAAATTTATTTCCATGCATGTTGCATGTATTATAAATTAAAATCCTCACATATGTGGGTTTACTCATGAGATATTAAATTGATATGGACGTGAAGCATTGGCCAATTTTACACGGTAGATCAACATGAAAGGGCCCACCTTGAAGCTACCCTGTGTCACCCTTGATACATACATATTAGTCAAGATAATCTTTTTAATATTATACAATGTTCCACTGATGCAGTAACTAGGTACAACAACATTAGTTCCTCATTAAAAAAATTAGCCTGAGCTTTAGGCACCTTTAGGGCCAAATTATAAGCCGACTGTAGTGACGTCATTGGCAAAGGACCCTGCCCAAAGTATACGGAAATTGTGTTTATGTCAGAATTTGCTGAATTTTGTATGTAATGTAGATCACGCCTTTCTGATTAAAAGTTACCATTGCACCAATCCTGAAAAATTACTATATGTACGTAGCACACCACTGCGCCATAAGCTTACCTATACAGGATGTCAATTTGAAAACTTCCCACCCCTACTATCTTGGAGTTGAAAAATTTTCGAAAAAATCCCTGAAACACGTCTACTATAATTTGAAGGGGGATGAGTTTTTCTGCAAAATTCACCTTCCCTCTTTCAACCTCCTAGCCCCCAGAGCCACCCCCTAGAAAATTTTAAATGGGAAGGGGGGTCAAGTTATACATCATTTTGGAGGATTTTTAATTCCATACATTTTGGTACAAAATTTTAATCCCCAAGTTTAACTGTTCTGGAAATATTGACGGTTGAAAATTGACTTTTTTGCAACTTTGACAGGCTGTAAAACTTAAACGGTTAATTTTAGAGGAAACCCCATCTTACATTCTTGTCTTAGATTTTTATAAACTATCATTTGACACCATTTTTGAATTTAACCGGAGATTAAATTTTCAACCGGAATTTTTGATCATGGATTAAATTCGAAGTTGCTGTCAAATGATAGTTTATAAAAATCTAAGATAAGAATGTAAGATCGGTTTTCCTCTAAAATTAACCGTTTAGGTTTTACATCCTGTCAAAGTTGCAAAAAAATCAATTTTCAACTGTCAATATTTCCAAAACAGTTAAACTTAGGGACTAAACTTTAGTACCAAAATGTATGGAATCAAAAACCCTGCAAAATGATGTATCACTTGACCCCCCTTTCCATTTAAAATTTTCTAGGGGGTGGCTCTGGGGGCTGAAAGAGGGAAGGTGAATTTTGCATAAAAACTCATCCCCCTTCAAATTATAGTTGACGTATTTCAGGGATTTTTTCGAAAATTTTCCTACTACGAGATAATAGGGGTGGGAAGTTTTCAAATTGACACCCTGTATATTTGTGTTACATTGTATGTAGGTACTTGAACAATAACTTATTATATAAAGTCAGAATTTGTAAGATTATCCACATTTGTCAATTTGCAACAAGAATTAGTAATGTTACAATAGTATATAACATAATGTGACAAGTTATTCCAGTACAAACGAGTGGATTGTTGCGGAATTTATGAGTGGACCTCTGCGGGACGAGCGTAGCGAATTCCGCAGTCATCTATTCATTAATACGTTGTTCAAGTACGATACTAACCTGACTTACTCAAATGTCAGTTATTCTCATTAGTTCAAAAACTACAAGTTTCAGGTGACTGTCTTATTGGAATATTTCACCAGTATATTGGTGAGTAGATGGCTGCGGAACTCGCTGCGCTCGTCCCACAGTGGTCCACCCATAAGTTCCGCATTAATCCACCTATTTGTACTTGAACAATAACTTATTATGTAAAGTCAAAATTTGTAAGATTATGATTATTCTCTTTTTGTCAATTTGCCTGTCAACAGGAATAAGTAATGTTACTTTACCAAACTAGTAACATAATGTGACAAGTTATTCAAGTACAAATGAGTGAATTGTTGCAGAACTTATGGGTGGACCATCTATTCATCAATATGTTGTTTAATTACGATACTAAACTGACTCACGCAAATGTGCGTTATTCTCATCAGTTTAAAAATTACACGTTTCAGGTGAATGTCTTACTTGAACAGTTCAACAATATATTGGTGAATAGATGGCTGCGGAACTCGCTGCGCTCGTCCCGCAGAGGTCTACCCATAAGTTCCGCAACAATCCACTTATTTGTACTTGACTAAAAACTTATTAAATAAGCTCAGAATTTGTAAGATTATCCACTTTTTGTCAATTGGCCTTTTAACAGGAATTAGTAATGTTACTTTACCAAACTAGTAATATATTGTGACAAGTTATTCAAGTACAAACGAGAGGATTGTTGCGGAACTTATGGGTGGACCCAACCATCTATTCACCAATATGTTGTTCAAGTACAATACTAACTTGATTCACTCAGTTGTGAATTTTTCTCATTAGTTCAAAAACTACACGTTTCAGGTGAGTGTCTTATTTGAACAGTTCAACAGTATATTGGTGAGTAGATGGCTGGAGGTCCACCCATAAGTTCGGCAATAATCTACTTATTTTTATGTACGTTCATTACAATGTCCAAGCGTTTTACTTGCTACCTATGAATATTATGAAATTAATTTTCTCAAAAAGAAATCATTTTTCAGGATTGGTGCAATAGTAACTTTTAATCAGGAAGGCGTGATCTACATTATATACAAAATTTAGCCAATTCTGACATAAACACAATCTCCGTATACTTTGGGCAGGGTCCTTTATCCTGCTGGTAAAACTAAAAATTTAATTCCATTTTCTGTTTTACCAGCAGGATAAATTTACCAAAGCAGGTCCATAGTTTGGCTCTTAAGGAAAGGATACCTACCATAGGTTATGTTAGGTTTTAAAGGGTTTGCCCTACGAATGTACAACTTGCACTCGGAGGCCCATTGGCTGATTGTGCCTTCTGGGATCTGAGATATGACATGTCCTAAATGAATGGTAAAAATGCGATATGAAGCCAACTAGCGAATAACTTTTTAAATCAAAATATAGCCCAAGTGTGCAATATAAAAGGAAACGGGAAACCACAAAAATATATGCCAAAAACAAAAAACACGATTAAAATTTCCGTTATATGAGTTTAATCTTCTGATACATATGGTTTAATAAACCACAAAATTCGATATCAAATATATAGTTGGACTTCAAATATTATTATTGAAGCAACTTGAACTGAGGTATCCTTGACGTTATTGGGTGCTAAGAAGCCTTATTTAAAACATAGGTATCCATATCAAATTTCTATCAAGGAAGTTCAAGAAAGTTAACTTCTTCATGCTAGAAAGAATATTCTCAAAACCAATAAAATATCGCATGTTTCTTCCTTCCAATTTCCAAATATACATAAATATCTATAACAATTTTTTTTTCAAAATAGGCCCACCATATGGGTGAAAAAGGTTTAACTTTAGGCTATCGGTATTCTTTTTCGCCCATTTCACCCTTAAGCACAATAAAATACAACAGCAGGGGCGCGTTGTGCAGTTAATTTAAGCCCTCATTAAAGTATTAGATCACCCACGAAACGGGAAAATTACCAAATTACCGGAACTGGCAATTATTTAGCCTTTTTCGAAAGGAATCTTGAATATTTTTAAGTCGGTTATTTTTGAGTCCGTACAAAAAAAAAAAACAAACATTATGTTCCTAGTCCACGCTGCATATAATTAACGTGGCGCTATTGTGTGTACGACATTATTAATAGGGCCAGATTAAAATATTAAAAAGAATAATGGGTAGGGCTAAAGGGTCAATTTTTTGACGCCGTTCTATTATGGAACTGGTTGTCCATTTGTCATGCTTTGTTTCTTTTTGCTCTAGATATTATGTTTTGTTCGTTGTTTGAAACAAGACCCTAAAAAGGTTGACAAGTTAAGCTATAATTTTTTTTTGGAAATCTTGTTAAATGGACTTTAACTTTCAGTCTGGATGTTAGAGACAGTTTGACAAAGAAAAATATAAGAATAATGAGACTTGCTCTAAATAGTTCGTAGTTACTCAGAAAAAATCTTGCTGTTTTAGATTAAATTTATCACAGATTAAGTACCACAGTATATGAAGCACAATATTTCTTGTACTTCAACTTCTGGGAAACTAGAATTGATGATGATGATGATAATGAGAAAAATCAGAGATTTCATGAGAATGTCCTTGTATATAAATATGTTCTGGACTTATTGACACTGAGTGAAAAAATTTAGAACTATGAACAAATCCTAAAATCCTTTATGAATAGTCCGTGATTTGCTGGGAATTTCCATATGTGACTTCGCAATGGGAATTTCCATGTATATATCTATACTTACTTAATATGCGAATCTGATGTAAATTTCTCTTCTTCTTCTTCCTTCATCAAGTTATCCTAATGTCTATAAAGTTGTGAAAATATATATAAAAAAAAAACCTGTGACTTTATAGTGATTGCGGCATTTTTCAAAGTAGCGCCAAGTTCGTCATTAAACTAGTTTTGTTTATTGTAACTTTATTGTCCATACGGCCTGTGCGGCTTTCGTAAATAACTATTAAACATCTTTTACGACTCTTCAGGCGCCTTTTGTACATTTCTAAGGTGAATCAAAAAGATTCATTCCGCCTACAGCTTTTTGTGTGGCATTTGCAACTGTTTACATATTTCATATATAAATACCCTTTTGAAAATTTTGAAAACGAAAAATTACCAAACAAGATTATAAAGGATTAAGCTTTAAGAAAACAGCTCCCGGTATTATGTTGTATATTTATTTATTTATTGGATGATCTACCCTATGATTTCAAATATTGCTTTCAAACTTTATCATCCTATGATTGATCGTCCAATAAAAAAAATAGTCGTCGTTCATCCGTAAAAACAGATTTCAGCTACTGAATAACGAAATCACGTCCGGTGTAACTCATAAATGGCCAAAAACCAATTCAATTTCCGGTCAACTTTGATTTCTTCTGACTCTCAAAGTTCTATTTGACAAATGTATAGGTAGAAGCTAGAAACCCTCTGCCCTGTTTTTTTTTCAAGCAAAAACAGGGCCTAAAGACACAAATTAACAAAGCCATCTGAGAAATTCCGTTGCCACACGCATGCAGGTCGTTTTTTAAGGGCTTTTTTCAGGGTACAGGTTTTAATTTATGTCCTAAAGCGGCGTTTTTGTGATTTTGTCGTCAGTTGTAAAGCGAGAAATGAGACCCATTAAATTTTATTTTGAAAAGGATCTTTTGTTTTTCTTTAGGTACCTTTTCAACTGATGATTTTGATTGCTTCATTGTTCAGTTAGAATGAGTAGAATGATGGAACCTGGTCACATAATAAAGTTTTTATACTTGTTCCAGGTTCACATAAAATCTTCATTCATAATGAACGGCGTCTGCGTCAGATGGCGTGGCTACATCGATTTGGAACGTCTGGATGGTTTGGGTACCCTGGAATTTGACGAAGAATTTGCTGCCAATGAAGATGCCACTTTGCGACTCCAAATGGAACGGTACACTCAAAGATTGAGGGAGTACGAAGACAATAAATCCAGATATAGGTTGGACAGGCCGGAACAAGATGAGGTACGGGCTAGTGTTTCTGGCATGGCTATGCAACAGAGGCCTTATATGAAATTGTATTGATACAGGGGCCTAATTTTCTAGTGTCTTTGGTAATCTGAAGACAATTTTTCACTTTCTTGGTCAGAGTTATATATTAGATCTTAGTGAGATTATATATAAAGAAAATAGATAAAAATATGGACAAATTTGCTTGTGCCAGGGATCTGTTTCAACAAGGATTGGTTGGTGATCAAAAATAAAGCAAAACAACTGCGAGAATTTGATTAGGTTTGACTGGTCTGCCTTGATTATTTTCTCCTGTAGCTATTATGTTTTATTTTTCCTTTTTATTTGTGTTTTCTGAAATTATTATTATTGTTTATTAATTATTAGTCTTGTACTTATTTGCTGCAATTTTTGTTACTGTAAATAGTTTTTTATTGATTTGTAAATGACTCAAGTAAATAGGATTTTCAATAATTGATTTAGTTTGTTTTATTTTTAACATTTTTCGCTTTTTGCTTCTATTTTTTTTTATATTTTTGCTTGCAATAAGTGCCTACCCAACGTCATAGAAATAACATAATCGCCTTATACAAAATGTAGATTCTATAGACTAGTAATTTAAGAACGAAATATGACCCCAATAAAGTCATTGCCCATCTTGCTACCTGTTGGTCAAACTATTACCTAGAAAAAAAGACAATTTTAAAATCTCTCTCTAAGTTCCGAGTAAAAGTTATACAGGTTGAACAAATAAATTTCGAAAAAAAAATGCACATTGTACCCTAATAAATATTCAAAATTGTTTCTAAACTCCTAACACACGCTGCGCTAATTGATCCCATTCCGCCCTAAAGGGGGTTGCAAATCCTATCGGCAGGGAGTCGATTTCCATTCAGGATACTGTCAAAACTAACAATCGCTCGCGCACCATGATTATGAAGTTTCTAAGGGGCATTGGAAGTGCAACAATAATTACTATGAAAATTTTGTAGGTTCTCAGTGAACCATTAGATATCTCAGTTTCAGTTTTTTTTTTTTTTTGGATGACGTGACTTTAATGTCTCTATTGTTAAACTTCATGTAAACTGGGCAAATGTTTGAGATAAGTTCAGTTAAGTGTCCGTCTTTTGCACTTGAAATAGAAACGTATGAAAAAGTGTCTATATTTATTGATAGAAACTTTTGCAACTAATAAACGAAAGCGATTATTTGTTTGGAAAAACTGGCAAACTGCATTAATTCTGAACCAGTTTGCAAGTCATTCACCTGATAACTTGTGAATCAGTCCATTCCTAGATAGCACAGGTCATCCCCAGGACGTGCATTCCAGATCCTATGAAAGTCTTAACGTCCCAGACTAAAAACCGAGATCCTGAGAACGTCCGCTAATGGGTAATCTAGAAATGTTTTAGAGCCCATCTAGGTCTGAGCGTTTCGGAACTTACGCAGGACGTCTGCAAACGACTAGTCTAGGAATATAGCTACTTTCGTGACATCCTGAAGACTTTCGGTTTAAAGCCCATGTCCATCCAAACGTCCTTGGGAATTCTTATATTTGAATATCCCTAGGAGTTCTCTTTGAACGTTCGTAGGAGTTTTGTTTACACAACCTCTTGTAAAGTTTATCGAACTTCTTTCCAGGAGGTTGTCAGTATAAGAGGTTGTGTACTATCCTAGGTATATCCCAGGGAAGATCGAGGACTCGGGACTTACTAAATGCCCGACTCAGATATTCCCAAGACGTTGCTAGTAGTATGCACATGTGTTATCTGAGTGAGTCGCTCAGTAATTTTTCTAGACAATGAAGAGCTTGTAATAGTTCAAATTTTGTGTATTATCGGCTATTGAGTTGCTCGATAATTTTTCCAGACAATCAAGAGCCGGTAATAGTTCAAAATTTAATTATTACCGGTTTTTGATTAGCTGAAAATTTTTTAGAGCTCAATTTCTCTTTGAAACCCAAATTTTGATTATTACCGGCTCTCGGGTCCTTCGGTAACTTTACTAGACAATTAAGATCCGATAATAGTTCAATTTTTGACTATTACCGGCTCTTGAATTGCTAGGGTAATTTTTCCAGATAATCAAGAGCCGGTAATAGTTCAAATTTTGACTATTACCAGCTCTGAAATTGCTGGGTAGTTTTTGTAGACAATCAAGAGCCGGTAATAGTTCAAATTTTGATTATTACCGGATCTTGAATCACTGGAGAATTTCTTTGGATAGTCAAGAGCCGGTAATATTTCAAATTTTGATTTTTATTGGCTCTTGAGTTGCTGGGTAGTTTTTCTAGATAATCAAGAGCCGGTGAAAGTTCAAATTTTGTTTATTATCGGCTCGTGATTCCCTCGGTAATTTTTCCAAAAAATCAAGACCCGTTAATAGTTCAAATTTGGATTATAACCGGCTCTAGCCCAGATAGTACAGGACGTCCGTTTTAGAGCCCGTATAGGTCTTAACGTCCCAAACCCAGATCCTGAGCACATCCGCTAACGGAAAATCTAAAAATGTTTCAGAGCCCATCTAGTTCTGAGCGTTTCGGAACTTTCGCAGAACGTCCGTAAACGACTAGTCTAGGTATATACCTTTGTGACACCCTGAGGACTTTCGTTTTTAATCCCATGTCCATCCAAATGTCCCTGGAAATTCTTATTTGAAAATCCCTAGGAGTTCTTCTTGGACGTTTCTGTGAATTTCCATTTAAATATCACATGTATGTTCTTTTTGGACCTCCTTGAATGTTGTATCCTTAATATCCCTAGGAGTTTTGTTTGAATGTTCGTAGGAGTTTTGTTTACACAGCCCCAGGATTTCCATGGTACTTCTTTCCAGGAGGTACTCAGTATGAGAGGTTTTGTAACAAAATATATCCTAGGTATATCGCAGGAAAAATCAAGGATTTTTAAAAGACATACTCGGGACTTACTGAATACAGATATCCCCAATACGTTGCTAGAATGGCACTTGTGCTATTTGGGTTAGACTCTATAGAAAGCTGCTCCAAATGACCAATTAAATTATAGTAATATTTGACTATTATGCGCCTATAGCTTTGTCGAATATCCTGCTCTGAACACGAATTTGCTCTTCTAGAATCAACTGTAGATATTTAGTTCCTTGTACAAACCTGGAGTTGATGGCTATTTCTGATATCTTGCCAAGAAGGAATGAAATACTGATAGAACAATAGTTCTGTGAGAAATGCTGCAGTCTAGTCTAATCTTATTATGTACAAAAAGACTATGTCTGAGCCAGATAAGACGTTGTTTCGAAGATGTCATAAATTCACATCTTAAGGAAAACTAACTGGTACAACCAGGCCTAGAAGCGAATAATGTTTATGTATTGAAAAGAGATTCAAAGACGTCTTCAAGACATCTCGTTTAAGAAGCCTTCAGAATGTCTTGATCCTAAAGACGTCTTTAGACATTCGTCTGAAAGACGTTGGGTTTTGTACGACGTTTTCAAAGTGTCTTCAAAACGCCCTATAGACGTAAGCAAGACGTTTCGAATGTTGTCTGTGGACATCTTAGAGACGCCTTTAAGATGTCTACTAAAATTTCTCACAGAATTTGCTTCTCATTCATTAGGTGGAATTCATTAAGAATTTTAATAAGCCTTTTGGAAAGTTCAAAATACTTGAAATTCAATTCAGAATTTCCAAAAGCATTCTGTTAGCGCTTCAGAACATTTTGGAAATCTCAAAACCATTTTAGAATGCCCCGAAACTTTCAAAAACCGATTTACAATTTCCAAAAACATTTTAGAAAAGTTCAAAAGTTTGAACCTCATTTAAGGACGCTCCAAAACCCTCAAATCTCCAGAAACATTTTGAAAAGCATTCAAGGCGAATTTAAATTGCTATAGAACTTTAGACCTTTAAAGCATCGGAAACAGTTCATTTGAGAATTTTCAGAGTTGCTTAGAACAATTAGAGCTCAATTTAGAACTGAAAACCTTTTAGAACTCTTTTGAACACTTTGAAGCTTCAATGAGGCTCTAATATAGGTACTAAAGATCTATCAGAACAATTTTGAAATTAATGAGAAACTTTTAGAATAATCCAGCCAAGTTAGAACACTTTAGAACTTCAATCCATTTAGAACGTTCCGAAACACTTTCCAACAGCATTTTGAAAGAGAACAATTTAAAAACCTCAGAATTATTTGAGAGAACCTAGCACCTGAAATAGACAAAAATTGAAAGTTATAAATTGAATAATGATGAGGAAATATTAGCAAGAAAATGTTTCTCTTTCAATTCAAATTCTTGAATTTTTATAATTTTTCCTTTTTCAGTCTCTTGATTTTTCTTTATTTATTCTAAATTCTTAATTTTCTTTTGGCTCTTGAATTTTTCGTTCCAAGTTCTGGAATTCTTTAAGATGGGTCCTTATTCTTGAAACAGGGGAGCAACGTTCCTAGGAGAACGTGTGTCCCGTCTCTGTACTTAACTTATATTATCAGTTGCATATCATTGAAAAAGACGGTAGACTCGTTCTACTGTTTCAAGAATAAGGACCCTGGGATGTCACTCATTAGAATGTTAAAGTCAATCACTTGAGCAGTCGAGGCACATGCGCAAATACCAAACATTTTTATTGAAAATTCTAAACGAGAATTTCTCTTTCTTGTTGCTTTAACGAGCAAAGAAGGGTGTCGTTGAAAAGGGCGCGACCCTTTTAAATTAGAAGACGTCCTTTATTAGGGCTCATGACGACAGGCGACGTTCGATACTTTCCTTTTTAGTTATCGAACCCCTCTTCATTTCTTTTCCGGAACTTTCGCCCTCTTTTGTTTCCTACATTTCTAGACTGACGCTGACTCTAATGGCATTTTGTCTTTATACGATTTCAACCGGATGTATGTCTAAGAAGAAATCATTAATTATAATAAAGATTTACGAAAATGCTTAGAGGGAATTTTCAATTGATACAATGGCAATTTTGGACTACCTATAATGGGACAAATTTTCAGCTCAATAACCGATCTAAAGTTTACGTATAAAACTGTGACAAAAAAACACCGACAAAGCATCATTTTTTTTTGTGTCGATCGGATTAACAAACTGATACTCTGACCAGAGCAAAAGATCATAGATAATTTTCGAGGGGCTGTTTTTTTTTTCTTTTCAAATAAAAGTGCCCTTTACAACACATAAGGCGATGCAGGCGTGCATAAAAAGATACCTACTCCTTTTGGAAATTTATGAAGCGTGTAATGCGAAAATTAATGGGTACATAAACATGGGATAGATAATTCCATATATTTAAGTATAAATTAATTAATCGCTATAACAAATTTAAAATTTAATGATTTCGAAATTGCATTGATTCTATATGGGGTGTCTAAGGGGGCACCTGACGGGGGGTGACTTCCCCTTAGGCCGTTGTCGGAACTAACAATCGCTTGCGCAGCACGATTGACAATATATTGACATGTTGAAAGGTATTAAAGTGCAAAATTGAGAAAACTTAGGGTTATATATTCTATAGAGACCCAATAACATTTTTGTATGTGGAAAAAAATTACAACTTTTTATGAGCTGAATTTTTGTTTTCCCCCCTATAATCCTAAAAAATAGGGTTGCGTGGGAGATAAAAGGTGAATAAACAGATTTTGAGGGTTAATCCTGGATTCAGTCGGTGTATAAATAGTAAATCCTTTGCATCAACGCTCTTAGACAGCTTGAAAGATATCATTGTTTGGTGATTAGATCAGATTAGGATCCCTTATGAGATTTCGAAATAATATTTCCTATAATTTTCTTCCCACTATTAAATTAATCTGCAGCTCCTTTTCTTTCAATGCTCTTGATAACTCAGTGGTCATCAACTGTTGGAAATGAGTAACACAACTTCACAAATGTTACAAGATCAATAATGCTATGTAGAATTTCACGTAGAAATCGATTACTGAAGTTATTAAACTGTTTTGAATGGAAATTACTTTTTTATAAAATTTGTAGTGGGTACCTATACCCAAAAAACATATCTGATGAGATCAAAATAAAGACATGTTTATAGGAAATAAAAATGTCAAACCCGAAATCCCTACTCTCTATTTCAAAAGTCTTAAAGTAAAGAAAACATTGTAGACAGATGTTCGCTAGTTCTGACATTGAGACTCACTCATTCAAAGGCATTCTTAAGAGTTTAAGAGGATCAATAACAGAAATAAATAAGTGGCATATTTAACACATTAATTCTATAGGTGACTTTACTTTAACACATTGCATGCCACGCATGTTTTTCTCTTAATTTTTATTAAAAAGTGGCTGAATCTATCATGATTGTATTGGTTATAGTATTTTTTTGTTTGTTTTCAGCTTTTCCCACCATTTTTTCTATCTCAGTCATATATGACTGACATGACCGTGGCCCCCCCAGGTTATTTTCATGAACTTGGACATGGAGAGGGCCACGTCAGTCAAATATGCCCGACGATTTTTTTTCTATTGTTTCTATATACCTATCTATGTAAATAGATTTGTATATGAATGTTTTAGTTTACTTTTTTAGAATTTTGACACAACTTTTATGGATATCAATGAACTTTTTACATTTTATTTTTTTCTGGAATACTACTGAAGGGAGAATTATGAAACTTTCAAGAGGAAAAGAGAAAAGTTAGGAGCTCATCATATACTGAAATTTCAAACTCATATCCAGTAAAAAATAACAAAATCGGAAAATAATGGAAATGAACTTGCAAAATTCAAAATAAGCAAAAATGCACCCTCTATTGCATTTTGATTTTTTTTCAGGAAAAGTCCTGAAGGGAAAATTATGAAACTTTCAGGAGAAAAAGAGGATAATTAGGAGCTCATTATACTAAAATTTCAAACATATCCAGTAAAAAATAACAAGATGCATGGGAAATTGATAGAAATCAACTTGCAAAATCCAAATCAAGCAGAAATGCACCCTCTTGCATTTAAATTTTTCCACTGAAGGAAAAAAATTTGAACTTTCAGGAGAAAAAGAGCAAAGTTAGAAGCTTTACCATACTAAAATTTCAAACTTATCCAGTGAAAAATAACAAAATGGGAAATTAATAGAAATTCACTTACAAAATCCAAATTAAGCGAAAATCCACCCTCTACCATTTAAATTTATTTCTGGAAAACTACTAGAGGGAGAATCATGAAACTTTTAGCAGAAAAAGAGGACGGCAAGGAACTCATCGACCATCATATTAAAATTTCAAACTTTTCCAATGGAAAATAACGAAATGGGAAATTAATGAAAATAAACTTGCAAAATTCAAATTAGGCAAAAATACACCCTCTTGCATTTCAATTTTTTTTTGGAAAACTAATGAAGGGATAATTATGAAACTTTTAGGAGAAACAGAGGAAGATCAGGAGCTTACCATACTAAAATTTCAAACTTATCCATTGAGAAATAGCAAAATATGGGAAATTAATGGAAATCAACTTGCAAAATCCAAATTAGGCAAAAATGCACCCTCTTGCACTTTGACTTTTTTGTGGAAAACTACTGAAGGGAAAATTATGAAACTTTCAGGAAAAAAAGAGGAAAGTTAGGAGTTCATCATACTATAAAATTTCAAAATGAATATGTACCTACCTCTTAAAAATCCGTCTAGCAATTTTCACCAGAAGTGATATTGATTAGGCTCAGGATGACTTCTGGACTTTTTGTTTGCTTACAAGGGGGCTCACCTAAAAAAATAACACAAAGGAAGGAAAATTGTTGGTGAATTTGAAGTTTGATGACTCAAATCAATTAAAATGTGCTAATAACATGGAAAGAGCATTAAAAAAACATCAAATACTTCAAAGTTATTTATAAAACCTCAACATCAACAAAAGTTCAATTCACTTATAGTGGACCATCCTGTACCTACTTAATTTACTTGTTTACATGAAAATCTGCGGCATAATCCAGGCATTTGAAAAATGATAGTCAGCTCTAATAAGCTACGTTTTTGTTAATGAATGTAAAGAAAATGCTCATATAAACATAAAGAACATGTTAACACCAAGTTTTAGCTCGTATTCCAAAATGTCCAGATTTTTCCAGATAATTAACTTGGCTCTTGGACTATTATTAGGCCTACTAATCAACTATTGACCGAATTCTCAAATCTTTTTATAACTGGTTTTCCAAGAGTGCACCCAACAACTCCATGAGTGTCTCAAAAAAATTGAATTGCCTTTGAGACACTTTTAAGACATTGGAGCATTAGGCAAAAACATCTTCGGATGATTTCCAGTGACAGTAAGTAACATTCGTAGCTATAGATTTAAAGTGGCTTAAACAGCCATTCAATTGAAAACTGGACAAAAATCTTTTTTTTTTTTTGGACACTCCAGCATTCCATTATAACAGTACCTACATCCAGCATACAGCATTATTTTCAAACAGTACACAGCATTCTCTTACAGCAGCACCTACATCCAGAATTTAACTAGATCTCACACAGAATTCATTCCTGCGTTCTCTTTTTTAACGCATTTTTGCAAAGCCAAGTCAAAAAAAAATTAATGATAAAAATAGGGGCGTAAGATTTTCTGGAAAACTTCTTACACTGACATCAAAAGTTCTAATTCCTGGATTTAGACTCTCTATAAAATTTACTTATTGCTCAATAACTATTTAAATAAAAAAGTTCTGGATTGTTCCCGACTCAAAATTTGAAAATTTTATAAGAAAAATCAAAGGTTGTTTATTCAAAATTGAAGAAATCCAGAAATCGCAATTACCAAAAAATAATTGCTGGCAGGTACTACTCACCAAAATTCAGTTGCCATTTGTACACTGGGCACACGACGCGATAATTGGAAAATGGCGGCCGAGAAATCTTAACTTTATAATTCCCGGTCGTGACTGTCGGTATTTATCTATCGGCAATCGGTACTCGACTAAATTTTACTAAATCCCTTTAGGGGGATTTACACGGTTCCAGTAGCTGGAACAAGTACTAAAGCCATTAACTAAATTTCAGTAAATGGTTTTAGTACTTGTTCCAGCTACTGGAACCGTGTAAATACTGTGAATCCCCCTTTTTTGTCTAGTCGGACAAAGAAATCCCACCCTAAAAAAAGAAAAGGTAAACTGATAAGGTTATAAATATGTGGTATAGGCAAAAAAATTAACTGCGTAGTAGAGTTAAGTACCCCGACGGCAAGTGTAAATCCCCTGTTTCTAACTATACAGGGCCGAATTAATGTTAAATTAAAAAAAAAAAAAAATGGTACAAAGATCGTCAAGATTCTGCGCAAAGCCTAAAATCCAAAAATTATATACAAAGTGGCTTCGAAACCGTTCACATTTGAAACAGACCTTGATTATAGCTTTGAATTTTTGTCTATTCCAGGCCCAGGCGCAAGGCTTCCTGGAATAATTCCGAGGTTTATGAATTGTTCAAAATGTCGCTGGAAAGTGTTCTAAATGGCTTATTGAAGTTCTAAAGAGTTCTAACTTGGGTCGAAGAGTTCTAGAGCATTTTAGAAGTTTTTCAGTAACTTCTAAATTGATCTGACATTGACTATTGAAGCTCCAAAATGTTCTAAATTGGTTCAATAGAGTTCTAAAAGGTTTCTAGTTCTAAATTGATTCCTAATTGTTCTAATATTTGGGTATTTGGCTAGTTTCTCTCTTAATTAAATGAGATATTTTCATTTTTTTGGAGTGATAAACAAAAAATAACCTTAAGGTTTCCCAATTGTTCTTCGATTATTTTTGAGCAAATTACAAATATACATCATTGAAAAGTGCAATAAATTCTCTATAATCTGATGTGCAAAATTGGGTTTTGCAGCTTGTAGATTTTTAGAGATATTGAGCCTCAAAGTTGACATTTAGTCTAGTCTACATTTTGTCCAAAACTTCAAACTCAATTTTCTCAAAAACCGTAAGCTAGCGATTTAAATTAAATACCATCTTGTAGCCCTTATCAAAGGTACCCTTAGAAAAAGGTGCAAAAAATTGAAAATTTCTATTTTTGGATTTTTCTTAACACGTTCGCTGTCCAAATAGCAACCCATCAGCTAGGCACAGGAGTCCTCCATATAAAAAAACTGATGTCCCATATTTGGGTCATGGGACTCTGTAGTTAAAATTTACAGAGTCCTATAAGATATACTTAGTTCACGAAGACCTCAACATATTGCTCTGCATATTATCAGGCATATACTAACTACCTGTTATATGATATAATAAGGCTCACTAGTATGTAAAATTATTTTTGTATGTTGCTATAATTATTCTGTACACTAATCAATAAAAAAAATAATAATAATAATGCCTAGGTTGTTAATACTTCAATGTCCATGCCTCAAATATGGGTTAAATTTGTACTTTGCATAGATGCGTTGTATAATGTATAATACAGAGTGCCCTGTAGATAACGAGAAGATTGATCGATATGAATATGAAATAAAACCCAAACGTGAGCCAAATATAAGGCACAGGACTTGCAAAAAACATAAGGCATGACGCATATATGGGTCATAGGACAGTGAACGTGTGAATTTTAACTTTAGAAATCGATAGAGCGAGTCCAAATTAGTCAGAAACAACTCTATAACATCAATAACATTTGCAAATTTTAATGAGAAAAAAATTCCAAAAGGAAATATCATTTATGGCTCTATGGACATTTTTTGAAATCTTGACATGCTCATCTGGAAATCATAAAAACAATTTTGCCTGGCAAACTTGAAGAGCATTCAGCTATTCTATTAAAGCCCCATTAGGAGGAATTCACCACGTTGTGCAGCTGACACCCAACAGCAAATCACAATTCAACCATTTCTCGCCAGCATTCGGTAGTGCCCCACTGCTACACTTACCTTTAATAGTATAATCGTGTAACAAATGAGATCCTAACCTATTATGGTGGACGGCTTCCCCGGGGGACACCAATTACCAAAAAGAAATAATGAAACCATGATTTGTGGCCCTGGATATCAGTGAAAAGCAACTTCAATTATTAAGAGGAAGTTATTGAAAACATCTATAGCCAAATGCTCAAAGTCTACTACCAAACATGCTCAAATAAAAGTAGCTTACCAAAACTCTGATTTGAAAGGCAGTTAGGATCATAGTTTAGGTAGGTAGTTATAATTTTTTTAATTAGCTTATTCCTCCACGATAGTCTACTGACGAATGACGAATATAAAAATAGATGAGAAAAGAAAGGTACAATTGCTTGTTTACATTACCCTGGTCCCTTCTTTTTCACTTCATTCACCTTCAGTGATGATTCATCAATTAGGTATAATAATATTGAGATAAATCCTTTCATCTTTACCTAGGAATGATCATTATTCGAGTGGCAACAGTTGCCAAAACTACTTAGTGCAAAACAATTATCACTTTTTTATTACTAGGTAGGTATAAGATATATAACTTTTCAATCGATCCACGCTGACCAATTATACATCCAATTCCACGACGTCAAATAGAGCTTCATAGAACCTCTTAATACAGGGTATTTTTTCTGAATGGGTCATATTGGGTTTCACATGGTAACTTACGAACCTGTTGGTTCATGTCATGGTCAAATAAACATCCACTACGTGACGTCCCAAACAAGTCATATTTTGTAACCTCTTTCCGACGTCGTTTGGTTATCTAAGGCCCGGTTCATTCATCTTGGGATAAACTTGCTGGTAACTATCTGCAAGATAAATTTACAGATCTATAATCCCGTTAGTCACTGGATAATTGGTTGAGCAATGGGATTACATATTGCGGTTTTATCCGTATTGCCTGACAGTTTAGTATTAGAAAGTTAATAAACCGGCTCTTCTATGTTAAGAGCCGGGAATGGACAAAAATTTGAGAATTGAAGCGCAGACATTAAGGGAAAATGTAGTAGATAAGTATATGTTGTTTCTATTCCAAACTCTTGAATTTTCTATATGTAGAGATATTTAGAAATAAACAATCCAAGAGCCGGCAATAGACAAAAATTTATAGACGGAAAACTTTGAGAATTGAAAAGCAGAAATTTAGGGAAAGGGGTACCCTTAGGAAAAAGTACCAAAAACTGAAAGCAACGATGGTACAACACAAGATATATAGGTTCTTATTTGAAAAATATACGTTAGGGTAGCTACCCCCTAAGGGGGATTCGGCGCGACTCAATATGTGCTTCATTTTGGTTCCCCCTCCAATCCCCCGATACGTATTTCAGATCATCCTGATAGTATTTTTTGTCTAAGAGATATTCCCAATTGTTACTTTTCAAATTGTCACCCGGTATGTCCGACGTGGCCTGAATGGAAACATCACTGTCGGGCAGTTGGCAAGCAATGTGTTAATGAAGACTTTCAATAATTAATTGGCAATTCGTCTCATAAGAATGATAGAAACTACAAATTTCCTTTTGGACTTTGGAAAAACATTTGTAGAATTCATAAAACAGGCTGCAATAAGGAAAATAATTCTACTCTGACTTTTTCAGGACAGAACTAACTGATCTTTATTACCATAATCATTTTTAATTTCCAGCTAAGATTGTCCAATAATCACCTTGGAGGTCACCACGGTCATCATGGAACAGTAGCATCTCGCTGTCATGGACCAAGGTAAATTTTCTGAAATGTTAATCTAAGAACTAATACATTTTTATTTTTGATTTATAATTCTAGCTGTCAGCACCATTTAAGGGGTGACAAAAATCGTAAAACTGAACAGCTTTTGTTCTCCAGGGTCATTGGAGACAAATGCTGTCGCCCTTAAAAAAAAAGGGGTTTCATTTAATTTACATAATTCGTCCACTGTGTGCGCTTTTTTTTTTTTCATCCCCTTCTCCGGAGGCTTATATTAACTTGTTAACAGATGTCCGAAATATTATTATTATTTTTGAATTATTTTCTAAAAGGGTGTTTATTGGAAAGATAAATCATTTATTTAGTTATTTTTCTTTCAGAGGTGAACGCAGAATGACATAAAGGACAAGGAACTATACTCATTCCCATTCCTACAACCAAAGAAAGATTTGCATGTGCAAGTTTTTGCAAATTTAGGCCTAAATGAATTTTAGTGTTATTGGTTATTGTATACTTTTTATTATGTAAGTATTATGAAGATATATTATATCTTCTACTTTTTAATAATCTTTTACCTTTATTTGGGTTAGTGTGGGTCAATTAATTTTCGTATAAAATTATATCTTTGATGTTTTGTTTTCTGCTACTTACCTATATATAAAAAAAATAAAACCATATTTATAAGAGATATTTTCGTTTTTCTTCCTAATATAATTCTACTGTTATCTGGACAAATATTCCCATCACAAAAACATAGGCAAAGCAATAATAATTATACACGGTTAGTGTACAAAATCAACCCTTTGTAACATTAACATTGTCTCAGGGGAACACAATTACACCCCTTTTTACGAAATTCCGAAATCGGTAAAATTGACTGCCCATGTGTCGCGTTTACCCTAAATTACGACTTCATAGATAAAACGCTATAATATAAAAACGATTTTCTGGATAACACGGAGCACGTGTTCGGATTTTGGATATTTGATAAAAATAACCCTAATAAGTTTATATAGGTACAAAAAACGCATATATAATATTCAAGAAATGTGTACTTTGGTAAGATTTCATTGATCAAGGATTTTTTTTTTTATAATTGATTTTTTTCCACTCGGTTTCCCTTCAGTTTCCAGCCCAACGAGTTTAAAATTATTTACGCCGAACAAAAGGGCAAAAGCAAAAACTAACCCTTTTTTTTGCCCTATTGCGTTGCTTTTGTGTAAAACTAATGTCTTGAAAAAATCACGCCAAAAAGGCTGGGGCAATAATAGAAATGTTTTAACTGTGAAACTATTAAATTTTTAGACCTCCCAACCAGATTCATCCATAATAATATAGTGAAAGGGTAAAATATAAACCAGAGTAGCATTTTTCTAATTCTAATACTTAAGACAAAAAATTGTTCAAACATTATAAATTCTTAATGGCTTTTAATGCATGTTTAAGCCAGCAAAAAGGATTTCAAAGAAGTTCCTATGCTGTGTTTATCTTTTACACGTTTTGTTTTGACACATTTCCCTAGGGATCAATCTCACGCACTAATTTGTTGGGTTTACACGGAACTTGATAATTTTACTACGCCAAAAGATACGACTTCCTTTTTCGAACATTTTTATCTCGTTCTATTCCTGGACCGTGTGAAATTGTTAAATTATATAATTAAATTAACGAATTATTTTAAAATATATAAGCCTAAAATCTTGCACTAATCATTATTAGGCAAAAGGGTGTCTATTCCTGCTGCCCTTTTTTTTTGGGTTAAGCCAGCTGCAGCAGCATATGCAAATTGCTTCATACACTTGTCGTTAGATCTAGATAATTAAATAAGGCGTGACGTGTTAATTTCATAGTGACGCGATAATGGATCGCGATTTGCATAATATTCAATCGTGTATAACTCACAGTGAATTATTTTGCATACATCATTTTATTTAGTATTTAATCGAAGAAAGAATTATGTAGGAGAGAACTTTTTGAAATTATTTTGATTCCTAATCATTAGGCGATGGTTCTGCATTCCATTCGTATAGGTCGATCGAGTGTATGCCACTGGTATTTTCCTTGTTTTTTTTCCTGTTTCTGACTACCCCCTCAACCTTTTCATGTTAGTATGAATTCATTTTATGTACAGTTTTTGAATAATCATACAGTTTCCTATGTACATTGCATTTTTCAAATTGAACACCCTCTTTATTTTTGGCTAGAATGATAGATTATTTTCTTCTGATTCCAAATATACCATATATGTTGATATTTGGTCCAGCTGTCGAGTGTACGCCACTGGTATTTTCCTGTTTCTGACTACCCCCTAAACCTTTCCATGTTAGTATGAATTCAATCCTATGTACAGTTTTTGAATAATCATAGGTTTCCTATGTACAGTTTTTGAATAATCATACAGTTTTGTATATTTTCGTATGGTTCTCCATTCGTAGGTCGATCCAGTGTACGCCACTGATATTTTCCTATTTCTAACTACCCCCTCAACCTTTCCATGTTAGTATGAATTCAATCCTATGTAGTTTTTGAATATACATACGTTTCCTGTGTACAGTTTTTGAATAATCACAGTTTTGTATATTTTCGTATGGTTCTCCATACGTAGGTCGATCGAGTGTACGCCACTGGTATTTTCCTATTTCTGACTACCCCCTTAACCTTTCCATGTTAGTATGAATTCAATCCTATATACAGTTTTTGAATAATCATACAGTTTCCTGTTTCCTATGTACAGTTTTTGAATAATCATACAGTTTTGTATATTTTCGTATGGTTCTCCATTCGTAGGTCGATCGAGTGTACGCCACTGGTATTTTCCTGTTTCTGACTACCTCATCAACCTGTCCATGTTAGTATGAATTCAATCCGATACAGTTTTTAAATAATCATAGAGTTTCCTATGTACAGTTTTTGAATAATCATACAATTTTGTATATTTTCGTATGGTTCTCCATTCGTAGGTCAATCGAGTGTACGCCACTGGTATTTTCCTGTTTCTGACTACCCCCTCAACCTTTCTATATATATTTTTTTTTGCAAATGGGTAACAAGGTAATTACCTACATCTATATATATAAACGTGAAATTCACTCACTCACTGACTGACTGACTGACTGATTAAACACGAAATCTCGAAAACTACTAAACCAATAGAGATGAAATTCTGCAAACAGGTAGGTAATAGGTTGGAGATGCTCACTAAGAAATAATATCAACATGGCCTTAAGCAATCGCCTTAAATAAGAAACGGTGCGGTGCGGGAGTGCGGGGAAAAAAGTGTATACAGAAACAGACGACGTGTCAGCTGTCAAATTCAGAAATATGACAAGCAGAATCAAATTCATAGCGATTTCCATTTGCAGAATCAGTACAAAAAAAAAAATGTCTTTTTGTCGTTATATTTTCATGCTTTCACCAGAAACGATTCGGAACCGATTCTGAACAAATTCCACCGGTCCCAGGCTAAGCTAACTTCAAGTTTGAGACATGATATTCGCAATTCGTTCACGTATTCGACAGTCTGGAGCAAGGTTCTGGAGTTTTTGTTCGGTTCCAAAACTGTTTGCGATAAAATAGGAACCTGAACCCATTCACAAGTTGGGTTCGGGTTGCTCACTCCGAGTTACCCCGATCGCACTCCAGCCGTTATCTGATAAGCTAAAAGGTAATACCCCAACGGCTGAAGTGCGAACGGAATCACTCGGAGTGCACGGAGTGAGCAAGCCGACCCAGCTATAACTAGGCATGCGCTCTCCGATTGTTCCTCAATTAGTTCCGGACTGGTTCGGAATCGGTTCAAAATATGATCCGCGAACAAAGCTATTAGCAGCGAGTGGCACTTCAAAAAAATTTAACGTCAGCTGTCAAAAAATAGTCAACTATCCTATGAATAATCATACAGTTTTGTATATTTTCGTATGGTTCTCCATTCGTCGGTCAATCGAGAGTACGCCACTGGTATTTTCCTGTTTCTGACTACCCCCTCAACCTTTCCATGTTAGTATGAATTGACCTTTTCAATTTAAAAGCTTCTCTCTCTGCGTCAAACTGTCAGACGCCAAAAGAGTATGAAAACAACGGTTGACAGCCGCTGACAGTGGTTTGTTGACAAGACTTTTGTACATGTGGAAACTGGAAACTATTATTTCTTCGGGTTTTTCAAAGTTTTTTCCTAACAATAGTGATTGTGTAGTGTGCCTTTTTGTAAAAATAATTCCTATTTACCGGCGGACGCGTCTTTCCATAAGTTCCCATCAAATCCTACATTTGTCAAATTTTGGATACATAAAATCAGAAAGAATACCCGCAAAAAAAAGGGAATCCACGGCCCATCAAGTATACAAAGTAATCCACGTTCAAGTTTAGTTTGCGGGAGCTGTTTGCTTCCAAAATAATTCACCGCTTTCTCCATAGCGAAGTTTTGCAAATGAAGTAGCAACTTTTCCCACAATTTCTTTCAAAACACCCAATACACACTGGCATTGACAAGCAAGCAAATGTTGGCGGGAAAATGATTGTTTTCATACTTTATTGTCCATCTCTTTTAATTGAAAACGTCAATTCAATTCTATGTACAGTTTTTGAATAATCATACAGTTTCCGAGTTTCCTTATACAGTTTTTGAATAATCATACAGTTTTGTACAATGTTCAAAAACAAAATCAAGCTTCTTCAATCAATCCATATGTGTATATAAATCATAACCGTATACGGATATTAGTGTCCGATTTAATATGGTTTGAGAGATTTGCATAAATTCTCAGCTTTGCATATGCAAACATGCACATGCAGGTGCACATGAATGGCTTAAAAAAAGTGTAAATTTCAATTAAGCCTATTGGCAAACTATGCATATCTAATGCCTAATCGACTATGGCTCAATTTCAATGTTGAAAAAGTGGGGTGAGAATTTATTAGAGGATTAACAATATTGTTTTTTGCATATGAACATGAGGTGACATTTTATAAAGGCATCAATGGTTTTCTCTAGGAAAAATAAAAATAATGAAGAGGATTCAACCGATAAATGTTTTACATCTATTATTCCAGGTAGAACTAATGGTAAATATTTCTAAAGATCCGCTCAAACAAAAATGACAAACTTGTCACAATCAAAAATACCTTTCCCTAGAAAGTTGAGATCTCTTGAAAATTTAAAAATCAGAGTGACATGATGGAGGACACTCGAAATTTGAATATGACTGAAGAGTTTTGATGGGTTAATATGCAAACACTATCATGAATGAATAAAAAGGTAGTTGAAGGGGTGACGAAGAGTTGACAGGAGAGGATTGATGAGTGACGTTAATATATATACCTATATCTATGAGAAAAAAGAAGGCATTGATATGGGTATAAAAAAGCATGTAAATATGAATGTTTGAAGATATCATGATTTTGGACTGGATTATCTATGAGTAGATTTTGTATTTTCTAACAATGAAATCTTCTTTCTTTCTGATACATATGGACGCTTATTGCTACTCAACTTTCATTCTCTAATTTGCATCTTTGTATAGGCTTCTTAGACTTTGCCGTCAAGATGAGAACTCCTCTTTTCGGGAATTATGCAGGGAGATACAGGCCAACGCTAATACAGACCATTCAGAGGAGATCTTCCTAAAGACAAAATGTCTCTGATAAACCCAAAACTTGGTCAGTTGAGAACGCCGATGGACATCTCTTCACCAGCTTGGACGGGGTCATTGAGGTGTGGCGTACATATTGTGAGAAACCAGATATTTTTTTTCATAAACATGCCTTTAGGAAACTAAAAGCCGCTAAAGGCATTGATGCCCTTTCTGCCAAAACTCTAAAGTGCTTGATGAATGATGGCCTACATTTTTTACATCGTAGGTATTTGTTAGAAACCCAGACTATTATCGTCTGCTCTCATTCAAGCAAGGTTGTGCTGTATGTTCTGCAGTCTCGTTTGGAGGGTTTTATTAATTGGAAAATATCTCCTGAGCAGACAGGATTCGTGAAGTGACGTGCGTACAGATCTTGAACTTGAGGCACCTTATTGAAAAGGCCAGAAAGCATTACTTTTCAGTCTATATCTGCTTTGTGGACTACTCTAAGGCATTTGACAACGTGAAGTGGCCTAAACTATGGAAAATTCTCCTCTCCATGGGAGATATTTCTCATAAATCATATGAGTGCAACAAGGTCTACCACAGACTACAACAAGAAAAGGAGTTTGTCAGATATGTGTGTTATCGCCGATGTTGTTTAAAATCTATTCCGAATAATGAGACAGATACTGGATGGTTGGCACGATGGTGTAACAGACTTTGCTAGTAGGTACCATAAATAACTATTAATTTTAACTTTACATCTTAGGATATGAATGGTATGATATACTTTCATGACAGCGAATAATATCCCATATCCCACAGAGACTTGAAGAGCAACGAGCTGCTCTACTACTGCGGAAACCCATTTTCCAAGAAGTATACCCAATGGTACTGAAGAAAACAAAGAACGGCCCAGAAAAACCAGGCAAGAAACCTGGGAAGTTGCCAAGAACCTTTGCACTCAAGTCACCTGGAGTAGACGGCATTTTTCCAGCCCTGTGCCAGTGAATCATATCTTAGACTGGCGAAGATAAGTCTACAAGGGAAAACGTACTTTGGCAGAGTTTTTCCTCTCCCAAACTGTGCACACCTCATGGACTTACCAAAAGACGCGATTGTTGATAAATTCAGTTTCGAGAAAAACTTTTCCATCGAACTAAGTACAAAGAACAGATGGAACATAGAATGTATCCAGTCCCTTAAAGCAAACACCATCAAATGGTTCACGCAGACGGCTCCAAAACTGCTGAGGGGACAGGAGCCGGAGTATTCGGGCCACGAACCAGATACTCGGAGCCAATGGGCAAATCACTAAGCATATTCCAAGCCGAACTTCATCAGCGATCGGAAAATGCGTGTAGTTCAACCTGAACAGAAGGTACCGAAAACGAGAAATTGTAATAATGTCTGACACTGACAGCCAAGCAGCTATCAAAGCATTGAGCTCGCCGGTAATCAAGGTAATCAATTCTAAGATAGTATGGGAATGCCTACAGAAACTCAATGAGCTGGGAAAGGAAAACAAAGTAACCCTACTCTGGGTTCCTGGACACATAGGAGTCGAGGGCAATGAATGCGCAGACGAACTTGCAAAAACGGGAGCGGCCACTCCCTTCACTGGGTCAGAACCATTCTACGGCGTCGGAAATGCGCACCTCCAAGAAATCCCAGGCCAAAGATCTACTGGGTAGCTACAACCAAAAAAGATCTGAACTGCTGGTCAACCTTAGCAAGAAAAATCTCAAAACTCTAACCGGGTTTCTCTCGGGACATTGCAGACTGAATAAGCACCTACATAATCTAGGGTTGGAAGAAGGTAACACTTGCAGATTCTGTGAAGACGGTGAAGAAACACCTCACCATCTTCTACCGAACTGCGATGCCATAAGCCGCTCAAGAATGAAGAACTTGGGAAGTTCCCTTATACAGCTGGAAGACATTCCAGCCCTGGAACCGCTAGACATCCTAAAATTCCTAAAGGACCTAGGACTAGAGGTGCTGCTTTAAGCAGGAAACCCGAACTTAGCAGCAGAAGGAGGGGTACAATAGATCAACCTTGGTCGCAGTGCAACTGACACCTCCAACACATACATACATAACATCCCACAGAGACCTACGTCCAGTTTCGCCGATTTCGGATTGCACGAGTTCAAAGGTATTAAGTTTCTCTCATTTCATTTAAACATTCACTCTATTGAAAACAATTATTGTTAACCTTACTTAACATCTTAGAACAACATAGTGCAGCATGTAAAGTGATCTCAGTATCAACTACAATAAGATCAAGGCCATGATCGTTGATAGGGCACATGACAATCATCCTCTGAAATAACATCCAGTAGGCCATTGTCAGGTAGTCCAGGTTCTTGTATACCATCGGTTCTTTGATCGACAATTCAGAGGTGGCTGCGAATTTGCAATCCGTCGGCGCATTCAACAAGCATGGTCAGCCATGACTAAAATATGACGTGACAATCATATCACGGAAGCCACCAAAATGTCGCTTGTCCGGTATCTTGTCTTTTCCATATTTTTAGAAAGGCAAATCCTCCAGTTCTGAATTAATACATTTTATGAGAAAACATGTCTGGCAAGACATTGTGACTATGATATAGCAGCAATAAGTATCACATAATCAGCGTATCCTAATAAAGAAGAGCCATAAGAGCCCATGTGAGCCAAGTTATGATTGCCTGCTCACATTACCTGAATTTACTGTTCTCAGATCCAGTAGAGTGATATATGGTTCTATCAAGTATTGATGATGATAATTTATCACAGATTGCTGTTTAAAGTAAAACAGACCAACATCACATTGTTATCAACAATGATAAGTTTTTATTAATTTGAAAGAAATTTCATCTTCATGTTTAGATTATTCCAAATTCCGATGTTAATTAAGTAAACATATCACCCTTCTCATTTGAAATTTATATCATGTTTATCTAACATTTCAAATACTCTAATGGTACTCTATAATTATAATTCAACACAACATCACAATAAAATAACTTTTTCAAACAATCCTCTTTTGAAGTGACTAAAAAGCAGATACTACTTAAAATATAAATCTCTTCATAAAATAATGCATCATAAGGCCCCTTCATTAAAATCACTCCTCTTTTTCGTGCCCCTGCACTTTCCAACTGGAAATAGGAGGAAAACGACGGATTTTATTGGTTGAAAGGGGCTCCGCCCCTGGCCTCGGGTCCCCTTTTCAACTTTGATGTAATGATTTTTCAGGCTCGTTGTTCAACCAGGCTCAGTTCAGTTCAGTCGGTGAGATCGAGAGTAGTGTCGGCTCGAGTCATGGATCACACGGCAGTGTTAGGGATGATGCACCATACGCATTTCGATAACATGGGGTTGTACGAACAACCGAGGCCTAAGTTTATTTTTAAGATGCCTCGAGTGGTACCTGATCAAAAAGCTAAGTTTGAAAGTGACGAGTTGTTTAGGAGATTGAGCAGAGAAAGTGAGGTGAGTACAAAATTTAAGTTTATGTTTAGGTTTCATGTTTCATTTCATGCAACAAAGCTAATTCTAAGATTTCTAAGAAGTCTACCTTGTTAATACAGCAGTTGCTTCGTTTCTTTGTATCATAGTATACCTACACGATGTACCTAAGTATAGTAGCATAGGTAGGTACCTATTTTAAAATATTTAAGACCTCATCTTGATCAAGATCTTTCATTGGCGGTTTGTTTGCAAGAAAACCTTAATGCCACCCTGGCCTAAAAGTTAATTAATTTGCAACTTCTTCAGAAGGCAGGGCGGTCGTTAAACATTTTACCTGCCATATGAATCTATTAAGACTTTGCTATTATCGCTATATCCTAAGAAATACCTAAGACATTTAGGTTTTAAGTGAAATCCACCTTTTGGCAAAATTTGTGGTATTTTGAGGATTCTGAGACCTGACCAATAATGAGGTTTAATCAAATAGATGAATTAGCGATAAAATCAAATCCTAGTACACTTATAGCTACCTAGTGAAATCAAAGGCAATGTCCAAACTTGGCGCAGATCTTTCCCTTCCCAATATTTGTAAGTAGGTATACATTATCTGGAACGACTTCTTTGGTTTTCGAAGAATCGAAGTTCTTGACATTATTCCAAATAAATCTCTTCTGGAAATGGAAAATCCACAAAATTATTTGGAGAACTATTAAGTGTCTATAGGCATACCCATAAATCTTCTGCTATGGGAATCTTTGGGAAGTTTATTTAGGTACCTATTCTTCAAATTATATATTTCAAAAAGGGCATATCTTTCTCGACTTAACTGGATTTTTTTAAAAAAATTTTGTGTTCCAGTTCTTTCCTGCATCCAATCAACATTTTCTGTGATAAATAATTATGTAGGTAGTTCGTGCATGTCATGTTTTCTTTCTTTGTTTTAGCTGAAATTTAGAGCTTTCCCATATCGAAAGTTTTTCTTGTTACCACTGGAATAGCTCAAACCAATCTATAGGTACTATAATCCTGTCAGTGATTCCGCACTACTATGAAATTAGCCCGATTAAAACTATTTCCGAAATAGGTTTAACCATTTTTATTTCAGAAACTGACAGACCTCAACTACAAGATGAGATCCTTAGACATAAAATGACCCAATAAAAATATTAGATTTAGATTTTAGTCATTCATGACTGGGCTCTTAGCTTATTATTTCATTTATAGATATTTTCTTAGTATCCACTCTTACCACGAAATAGTGATAGTTGTTCAGTTCATATCAAGGTCGAATAAGTAATATTTCAATTTAATCATTTACATAAATAAAAATAGGCTATGGAATTTTGTTTTACTACTAATTTCTTCGGAATTTTGTCCCGTCAGGGGAAAATCTGCTTTGAATTTCGTGGTATCTAAAATCATTACTTTTTTTTCTAGGTTCGGTACACAGCTCACAGAGACCGGCCTCAAGATGAACGAGTTAAACGATTTTTAGCCGCCTGCCAAGAAGGACACACCGAAATAGCTTTTTCTGCCACTGGCACAAATCTACAGTTAATTTTCAACCCTCCAAATTCAGGCTATAATATGTCTGATAATATTTGCGATTTCGAAAAGGAACAAGGAAAGGTAAGAACTGAACTATTTCTGAACATTCTTATGATATTTTGATGTGCTGTTTCTCTATCAGTATACTTATAGGTATTTTGCAAAACAATAGTTCTCGATTCATTGGTGGAGATAGATTATAGATAGCAATGACAATATTAGTCAAAAAAAATCGAAATTTTTGCATCAATTATATTTTCAATATTTCCATGGATCAGTGATGGGTGGTGATATTTGGTGCAAACCTAAAGCATCTTTCACCTTCAGCCTTTTCAAAGCTCTTGGTATGTTCCTTTTTATATTTTCAATTTTTGTACGCCAATGCACAAGCGCTTCTTCTCCCTATCTATTCGAACATTTTAATTCAAAATGGCGCACATCAACCAATAGAAAATTGGCCTCTATATATTGATCGCAAAATACGACGCTATAACATAACTACGGAAAAATCCTCAGTAGCTGAGTTTCATAATGAAATTCTGCACAAATTTCAACAGCTATGCGATAATTAACGACTATATCTAGCTCTGAAGATGATACCTATAAAGAGGATCGTCCAAAATAACCTAAATGAATTGTAATCTCTGAGGCCAGGGCTGCTTCAGATCCAGACAGCACGCAAAGTCTTGAAGACGTCTTTTTTAGGTATGCATTGCGTCTGAACATCTGAAAACCAAAAAAAGACGTCTACAAGACGTTGTTTTGAAGATGTCCTGAATTCACGTTTACGACCATGATTACAATAACGAGTGTGAAAGATTAGATTAGAACGACGAGGTCGTAGACCGAGTCATTCTAATCACACTAGTTTTGTAGTCATGTTTAAATGCATGTGTGATGTACTGTACAACGTTTTATCTACAAAACGAAAAATAAGAATGTTTTATCAATCATTTTCGTTTATTAGTAGTTGTCTACCTTCATTTTACCTTTACAGGTTAACTTTGACATTTGTCAAACCATCAAAAATAGTTGCGTTATAGATTCATAACCTGGTCCATAACACCACTGTTCTTATGAGTCTCATGACATAACTCAAATACTAGAAAAATGGTTACCTACCTATGTAAAAACGTCATAACCAAATGCTTATAGATAAAAGGCTTTGGGCAGGCGACTAAAAGATGTTGTGTTTTGTAAAATACGACGTCTTTGAGATGTTTTAAGACGCCTTGAAGCTTGAAGACGTAAGCAGATGTATCGAATGTCGTTTGTGAAGTGTACCTATTCTCTTGCTAAATTTAGGCTATGGTCCGAATATAACTAAATGTTAACCAAAGTAACCGAATTGGTTGACAGATGGTTACTGAAAATTCCGGTTACTTGTGGAACGCGAATATGAAATAAAGAATAATTGACAGAATTTACGCAGATAAAACCAACAGAACCGACATTTGATAGCCGGTAACCATCTTGACATTTGGTTAACCAGATTTCAGGAAATCAAGGTCCAAAAGTAACCACTTTTCCAGGAACCAGATTAATTTGATTATTTTCGGACCGCGAAACCACAACCCTGGTTATATTTGGAACACATCCTTAATATCCATAGATTGAGCAATAGTGACATTATCATACAATTTCAGCTTTCTATCTCTACTAGAAAATAAGTTAAGATCTTTCAAAGCTGTCAGAGATCTAAATCATAAGGTACCTACCTTAGTACTAAAATGATGAAAAAAAAAGGCACTCAGAAAAATTGATAATTCACTCCAAATTTCTTAACGCGATTCTATTTCTGAAACTATAAGTTCAAATGAGCTGAAATTTTCAGGGTTTGTATTCCTCTACTAGAATAAGAATCGCTAAATATTTCACCTTTCTATCTCTGATAGAAAAAAAAATATGATTTTTCAAATTTGTCAGAGATCTAAATCATAATGTACCTACCTTAGTACCAAAATAATGATATTTCAAATTTTTTAATGTTGAGATTTTGCGTCTAAATGATCATCCGAGGCCCCTCAAACTCCATACACTAAATTATACTGAGATTTGGAGCCGGATTCTATGAGAAAAAGCACTCAGAAAAATTGATAAATCACCTCAAATTGCTTAACACGATTTTATCTCAGGAACTATGAGTTCAAATGAGCTGCAATTTAAAAATTATGATCTTTCAAAGTTTCCCAAAATCTAAATCATAAGGTAGCTAGGTACCTTCTTACTAAAACGATGAAATTTCATTTTTTTTTTTTATTGAGATTTTGTATCCTAATGGTCCTTTTGGATCCCTTAGGTCAAATAACTATTACCTTTCTGAATGTGACACTTGTGAAGTGAAATTCAAATTTCGCTCTATCATTTTCTCCAAGTCTAAAACTAATACACAACATTTGAATGTGCATCAACTGAGAAATAAGGACTTTGAATGCTACAAATGCAATGCAAAATTTGAAAATGAAAAAGAAATAGAAAAAAAATTCCATCATACATAGATAATTATCCCTATAAATGTGACACTTGTAACGCAAAATTTAAATTGATCGGCGATTTGAACAAACATTTAAAGACATTTGAGCACTCGAATGATTAATATTTCGAATGTGGTACTTGTAATGTCAAAAAATGGTTCGGCAATTTGAAGGAACATCTGAAAACTCACTCGAATGTTTATCTTTTTGAATGTGATACTGGTAATGCAAAATTGAAATGGATTGGCAATTTGAAGGGTAATCTAAAAACTCACTCGGGTGTTTATCCTTTCGAATGTGACACTTGTAATGCGAAATTTAAATGGATGAGCAAATTTAAGCAACATCTTCCAACTCACTTGGATGACTAACCTTTTCAATGTGACACTTGTAATGCAGAATTCAAATATAAACAAGGTTTGAGCCGACATCTTAAGGTTCACTCAAATACCTCATTACCTTTCCGAATGTGACACTTGTGAAGTAAAATTCAAATGTTGGTGTAGGTGTAGGACATTATACAGTGAGGACATGAAGTCTGTCGCCCCCCCTCTAACTTTTGAACCGTTCGGTATATTGCAACGAAATTACTAATTAGTTTTAGTGACTTAACATACTTTACCACTAGTGAAGTTGATAATGACATGTGACTTAAAACATGTTTTAGTGACTTAACATAGTTTATCTGTAGTAAATTAGGAAAATTTTGATGTCGCCCAATGTCTTGAAAACCGTGTTTCAAGTCAAAAGTTTTTCAGAATTATTGGGTAATAGACAATAAATGATGTGAAAAACTCGGGATTAAAAGAAGATTTATCAAATATTCTGGATTATGAAATGCAAAAAAAAAATATAACATTTTTAAGAAGATGAATGAGTGATGTGATGCTGAAGTATTTTTTTCATTCCCCGCCTCACACTGAAAGTTCTGGTTTTTATAACGATGTGCATTCAATTTATCTCATACCAAAGTTTTATTTATCTTTTATATTATCTTAGTTTTCAGAGGTCAAGTAAGTTATTAGAAGTATACAGTATACCTAAGCTAAAAACCCATTTTCGAAAAAAAAGTGACTTAATACAGTTTACGTCTGAGGTACAGATATACAATTTTATATAATTTAATAGGTACAGTTGATACAAACTAGAAGTGAAAAACTTTCAAGCCAACCGCAAAATGCACTGACAGTAGACTTGGTTTATGCCCCTGCGATTTACTTTACCATTACGCACGCTGTGAACAAAACTGAACTTACATTGGATGAGAATAAGGCATTGTAATTTTTATTTGAATTTATGAAACGAAAGGTCTAGGCAATCAAACATCAAAGCGACGTTTATATGCGCCCGGATGATGTAAAACAAATCGCATAAAATGATTGTTTAAGATTAACCGCTGTTTATTTACGAAAAGTTTGAAACTGTAATGGATACTAAACCAGTAGCGTAGGAAGAGATATTCTTCGCACCTTGCCAGAAATCATAAAATTGCAATGAAATGCATTCATTATACTCACTAGAATCATTTGATAATCAATAAGAAGTCATCTTTGGTAGGTAGGTAGGTAAATTGTTTGAACAATTCTGAGAAAGGATTATTGTAAAGTCCAATAATGTCTTATTATCCGCCCCTGGACGATTCTTATTTAAACATCGTCACATAAAGGCGCCAAAGAAGTCGTAAAACCCGTCTTCAAAAGACATTCCAACTTGCAGGGATGAAATTACAATAACAAACATTTTATGGACTATTTTTTTGAAAATGCCGCTTCAAAGTTCTATAAAAAGAGAATTTATATTCATTTCTTCTTGGGGTAAAATAATCTTCTTTTGCGTCACACAGCTACCCAGTAGTAACAGGATTACTGTTAATTTAAAAACTCCCCCTTCACATGTAATCGCTGATGTGTAAAACAATTTGTATTGACGTGAAGCATCAGCCAGATCAATTATTATACACTATACCCGATCCGGTTAATGTAAAGTAGCAGAGCGAAAGGACCACCCTGCAAGAAGGGGGCTCTTATATCAAGGATCATCTTGTAGTATCACATTTAATGTCAGTAGTATTGATGACGTAAAAAAAAGACAACTTTGGAAGGGAATAATATTCAATCTGATACGTTTGCAAGTAACTTTATAAGGATGTTCTTTTGTAATGACAGTAGTTGCAATAGGAATGTTCACAAAATAAAAAAAATCCCCTTTAACCATCATCAAATTATTAAGCATCGTTTCGTAAATCTACAAAATTTTACGAAAATCAGAAAATTCTATGAGAAAAACGGAGACGAAATAATAATTGTTTAAACGCACGAAACGCCCTCTGACGTCACAATGCGTAACGAGTTAGCACGCGCAAGTACAGTGGCGCTACGCTACTAGCTACTTGGACCTGCCTTTTGTGACGTTGCTTTTGCGATTTTTGTTAACAATAATAGTATATTATATACCAAGGTAGAGAAGTTGGTCATTATATACCGAGCGCTTTTATATTTATAATGCGTAAGGTATATAATGACTTTCTCTACCGAGGAATATATAGAATTTTTTTTACTACTGCTAGTAGAAAATAGAAAATTTGTTTAAAATCTATGCTCCAATTATTTTTTTTGAACGTCCTCTTGAAAGTGCTGCCCTCTATTAACAGCTTATGATAACTTCCTATGTACCTACAGAAACCTGTATTTTTTTTTTAAATTGACGTCTGAAATTGAAATTGAACCAATAGAAACATGACAATATCCTTGCGTGATGACGTCATTTTCATTATTGACCTAGGTATTTTTTCATTATTTTCATTATTCACCTAGGGAGAGAAATTCAATTTTTTTTCTAGAAAAATAAATTGAATAATGACGATTTCTCAGGTTAGTAGTAAAAAAGAATATTAATATTAATATTACTGTTATTATTATTATGATTAGGTTTTAATTAAGTCTGTTTAACAATAAGTATAGTGCTGCTATTTCTTTCGTGTCAATCTCTGAGGGTTTATCGAAATTAAGGTGGAAAAGGTACTAATGGCTAAAATGGAAGAAGGTTTTCAAAAGGCCGATTCACATATTCTGCCAACTGATGTGGAAGTTAGCATGGTATTAAAATGTTTGGTCAAGTGTCAAAACTTGAATCAGCCCCAGTCCAGTGGTGTAAAAGTAAAACAGACGTATTAGACGTAGGTACAGTTGAATTTGAACAGTGATTAAGTTATTTACCCATAACGAGTGCGGAAAGTTAAACCTATACTTTTTCGCACGCAACGGCATTCGCATGAACGATGCGTCAGCGAAATTCGTGCAAGTCTGAATTGCAGAAAACATACTTTAAGCCAGTGATGGTATATTAGGGAATTTCTCCCTAGATTTAGGGATATTTCCAGCAATTTAGGGATTTTTACTTTTTTGCCCTCGTATAGGGAATTTCACCTACACCGATCTACCAACACTATTTTTCAGGGCCTTTTTAATCAGAAAAGGGTGGTTTTCACAAACATATACTACTTTATCGTTGTCTTTGTCTTACTCACTATAATCAACAAGTAAGCCTTGTAATGTCATTTTCAGTAGTAATAGCCCAAGGACATTGATAAAATTATCCGGAAAAATTTTATAACAAATTTTGAAAGCTTGTTGCTTGAAAACAGACCGAGGCGTTAGCGTCGGTCTGTTTTCTATAAGCAACAAGCTTGAGAAAGTTGTAAAATTTTTGAGTATTTATCAATGTTCGAGGATTATTCGGAAATGTCACAGAGTGAAAACAACCCTAGGGCTGTTTTCAGTATAATGTTGACATGATTGGGTGATTTGTGTCACATGACAATAAATAACAAAATTGAACTGGCTGTTAGAGCTGCAGTCAAAAAAATTTCATTGAAATGAAACTGAAAACAAGTTTCCGATGCCTTATTTGGGAAATTTCAATTATTTCAATCATTATTAATTGATTATTTAACAGTTTTTAATTGAATTTCAAACAAAAAATCCATTTTAAAATGTTATTTTTGCCTTTCGAGATGTGATGTGACAACGTTGCTTTTAGTCGGCCATTTTGAAGTGACGCCTCGTGATTTTTTGCTAGTTTTTTCTCGAATTTTCCACTTTTCCGAGGTTTTTTTAATGGAAAAAAGCTATTAAACATACGAGGTTTTGAGTTTTCTTAATTTTCTAGCAGTTTCAAATGTCATAATTAGCAAATTATGCTTTTTCTGGAAGTTTTGATGTGGCAACACCGCTTGTGACCAACTTCACGAGGTATCAATCACAAGTAGGCCTTGTAATAATGTCATTTTTGCTAGTTTTGACAGTCCGTCATTTCTAATTGACAGGTTTCATTTTCATCCAGTTTTTCCTGTAATTTTTTACTTTTCCAGGACTTTTTCAGTCGGAAAACCCTATTTAAAGTATGAGGCTTCGAGTTTTCTTCATTTTGTACCAGAAATTTCCAGTTTTTCAACGGAGTAAGTGAAAAAAATTTTAGTTTTATCAAGTCTTTATCAGCGGCTTTTTATGCAGAAGAAGGTGGTTTTAAGGTCGGAGCTTTGAATTTGCTTCATTTTTTTTTACCAAAAACCTCCAATTTTAGACTCAAATTGTATCCTACTACCTCAAAAGATTAGAAAGACGTAATAACCTCGTCCCTTCGGGCTCGCGTATACCTTCGGGCTCGTGCTTAACTTCGGCCCTTCGGGCTCGCGTATAACTCCGGCCCTTTGGGCTCGAGATTTGAAAAAAAACAAACGGCAACACTGTTTATGACATAACAAACGTCAAAAAATTGACGTTTTAATGTAGGCCTTGTTTTTTTTTTAAAAGTCGATACAAAATGGCGTTTTTTTGTTACCCTGTGGGCTCCCAAGGATGATACACACCTACAGGATTGCTTATCGGTCTCGTTTTTGATAATCGCCGCCATATTGGTGTGTCACCATTTTCGACGTCATAACTAAGTCGTCAGCTGTTTAAACAGTCTACGTCAAGGCGAGAAAAAACAGGATATAACATGCTGCCTACGTCACAACTGGTAATTTGGTGTGGGGAAGGGGGGAAGGGATGAGGGATTTTTACACACAGACCTAAAGGTCATCCTCTAGAAGTAGTGTATATCATAGTATCATCTTTGAACAAGGCCTACTTTGAAACGTCATATCTTTTTGACTTTTGCGCCAGGGTTGCTACATTTCCGGACCAGGGTTGCTACAATTTTAATTTTTTTTCTCCAAAATTCAGCATTTTTTATCGATTCCAGGCGCAAAACGAACCAAAACCCATACAAACTATACACGGAAATGTTGAAATTTTGAAATTTTTACCAAATAAGGCAAAATCATTCAATTCACGAACATTTTTTTGGACCAGTGGCGCATCTAATTGTAAGTTTAGGCTCGTGTTAGGCACATTTTTCCTACGAGCGTGTGGAAAACGCGTCTTCACGCACCGATTTGCTTGCGGAAAGTACCACATTTCCGCACCTCTTAAGAAAACCCGTATGTAGGTACCACTTTTTTCGACTTGGTTTAACCTTGTTCGAGTCTCTCATCAGTCCCATCATTACACAAACACAGATTATTAGATTTAGTGAATAAAGCTTCTTGGGATAAAGCAACAATAAGCAACACAATCAATGTAAACTTGTAAACAAATCTCGCAAACGCGCCAGCTGATTGTTCGTTCCGCATAGTGACGTCACAAGCGCTACTCTCGCCGCATGGGGTCGTTTGTTAGCCTCGCTAATTTTGTTTTTTTTGTTTCCGCTTTATCAGAAAAAGTAAAGGGTTTCTCAATGTTCACCACTTTTTATTACAATTGAAAAATAGTGAACATGCCTATTGAATCGGGATTGGGTCAGTTAAGTTATCCCCCCCCCCCATAGAAAATTTCTGGATGAAAATTATCCCATAATTTTGCTCTCATTTTGCTCCACTAATTTGGATTTTTGCTCCATTACAGTGGAGAAACTATGTGGCCTATTAGGTGGGGGGGAAGCTGAATTAACGCTAGCCCTAGTGAAAATTCTGAAATTTGATCATTCTCATTTTGTTCTCCGAATTTTGCTCCATTTTGCTCCATGATCGGCGAGTTTTGCTCCATTACCAGGAATGACCTGCAGAGCAGCCAAGAAACTCTCCCAGCCCCCCCAGTGAAAATTTTGAAATTTAATCATGCTCATTTTGTTCTCCGAGTTTTGCTCCATTATCGGCGAGTTTTGCTCCATTACCAGGAATGACCTACAGAGCTCCAAAGAATCTCTTCTTACCCCCCAATGAAAATTTTGAAACTTGAAATTACTCAGACCGAGTTTTGCTCCATTTTGCACCATGATCAGCTCGTTTTACTCCACGACGAGCCGCAAACGAGCTTGATTATCGAAATTTATTTATGACATAAATAACTATTTTTTCAAGCCATTCCCATTTGTAAATTCAGTGCGTACTTGAACTATTTCAATCTTTTTCTAGAAGCACGTGAAAAAAAAAAGGATCGAAATTAGTTTTAATTAACAGGGCTTCTTGCGGGCTCCATTTGTCTATTTGCACCAAAGTTACACCAGTCTGCACCAGGTGCACCAAAAAGTCAGTTTGTCTCTGTCAGACCCATACAAAAAAATATATAGGGATAAACCTTGGATAAACAAACACGTTTGATGTAGAAAGTGTCGGTTGGTGCCTTGTTGGTGCGAATAAACAAACAAAGCTAGTGAAACCAGGGACCACCGTTCTCTTCACGGCCATTATACTCAATGCGCTTGGCACTCGAACGCTTGAAAATCAGTTACAGGTGCATCAGGAAAAAGAGGCGAGGAAAATGAGAGCAGCTTCAGACCGCCTGAGTGCTCAAAGCGTGGCACCCAAAAGCAGCTCAGGTAATGGAGCAGACCTCACCGATCATGGAGCAAAACTCGGAGAACAGAATGAATATTATGATCAAACAAAATTTTCACTGGTGTGGGCGGGCTAGAAGAGATTCTTAGGAGCTCGTAGGTCATTCCAGGTAATGGAGCAAAACTCGCCGATCATGGGGCAAAATGGAGCAAAACTCGGAGAACAAAATGCGCTTATAAAAACTCCAAAATTTTCACACGTGTTGCAAGGAGAGATACCTGGGACCTGTGTAGTTCATTCCAGAGCCGCTTTCGGGTGCAGTGTGCGAAGCATCTGGAGCATTTCACGCCCATTATACTTAATGCGCTTTGCATTCGAACGCTTGAAAATCAGTTACAGAGGTGCATCAGGGGAAACAGGCGAGGAAAGTGAGAGCAGCTTGAGAGCGCCAAACTCTGTTCACTCGAATGTGTAAAATTGTAGCCAAAGTACTTCGGACTAACTCGAAAGCGCTGAGCGCTCAAAGCGTGGCATCCGAAAACGGCTCGTGATGGAGCGAAACGAGCTGATTATGGTGCAAAATGGAGCAAAACTGGGTACCTATGAGTAATTTCAAGTTTCAGAATTTTCACTGGGGGGCAAGAAGAGATTTTTTCGAGCTCTGTTGTAGGTCATTCCTTGTAATGGAGGAAAACTCGCGGATCATGGAGCAAAACTCGGAGAACAAAATGAGCATGATCAAATTTCAGAATTTTCACTGGGGGTGCTGGGAGAGATTCTTGGGAGCTCTGTAGGTCTCTCCTGGTAATGGAGCAAAACTCGCCGATAATGGAGCAAAACTCGGAGAACAAAATGGGCCTAATCAAATTTTGGGCATTCTTGTGAGATCATTGATCAAGCCTGCAGTTATTCTCCAATAAATTCGCAACGTAGTCTTATGCTGTAGAATATTTTCAGCCAAACTAACTAACATTTGTATGTCATCTCCACCGTCATTATAATCTTTTAGACATTGCATTTTTCGGGATTCAAGTCAAATTTTTTTGCAATAAGACATTATTCATTGCCTCCAGCACTTGAAACTTCTTCTTTAGTACAAATTCTGAAGGATTTTTCCTTTTGGGCGAATATCATCATTAATAAAAAGTCCAAATCACAATGTTGCTCAGTCTCTTTTGACGCCTAATACGCTGTTAAAGTGGACCCCTTAGGACAGGTTCCAATTAGCGAATAAACAAGCGAACAAAAACACCTATTATATCATTACCCATTCACAAAAGCAGAGTGTTTTGTTTTTAACTCCCCCGCGGTGTTTAAATAGGCGCGCTAGTTGACTGGTTCTTTCTGTTTTATGACGTCAATTATCAAGGAATAAACCCGTCGTTCATCACCGAAGGGCTTTTGTTTCAAGATGATTTGCCCTACAGGCGACACGTGACAATTGTTAACGAAGAGACTTATTGTTGAAAAATCTAGAAGGCTTTAAATTTTTATCTAGAATTTATACCTAATAACTTTGTCCTAAAAAAAACTAATATTTATTAATGATTTCGTTGATCGTGATTATTTAAACTAAATTGTGTAATCTGTGATTCACTCTAACATAATTAAAATTTTAATTGTCTAATGACTAATTGTGTATGTGACCACAATCATGTCAAGATTTTACAGTTTATTAATTACAAATGCTGTTACATTTTCCAATAAATTTTGCCTATTGAAGTTTTAAGTCCCAAAGAAAGCTGTCAATAATCGCCCTCGAAAGTTTGCAGAAGTGAAAAGCAATAATGCCTGTCAAAATCAAAACAAAGTCCAAATCAAAAGGTATTAGAGGGTGATTATATCCATTGCAATATCAATCAATAGTCGTAGAGTCGATAATACCCCGTTATTAGTTAGTACTGGAAATTTAAGGGTTCAATACGTATTCATTCATTGACAGCTATTATTATAGGGTTTCCGCCTACACAAACAAACAAACTGGATCCATTAACTTTATTCTATGCAACGGCGCCCGCAGAATTTTTCACAGGGGGGGGCAAATAAACTGCTCTTGGGGGAATCGTGGAAAGCGCACCGCAGGCGGAATTTTTTTTTTGGGCCACACCCAAATTTTGCTAATTGTAATTAATATAATAAACATCTATACAGTAAGGGGCAGGCTACTAGGTATATAGGATCCAACTTGACGAATTTACGATCGTCCGCAGCCGTTTGAACACCTGTCGCTGTCGGTCCGCTGTCGTTTTTTCGACGACTTTGACGTTCGTTGAGTTTGTTCATAAACCATGGTTCACATCAGTACGTTTTATGATTTTACAGACTTAAGCCCGGTCCAGACGTTACGTTACTGATACCTGATCACGTGTTGAACTGTGCAGACAAAACGTTATGCAAAACGTAGCATCTTGACCGTGCTTTTAGTTGTATCGTCGAGCTTCACTTACTTATAATTAAAAGGCGTGTATTTAGATAGATTTTTTTTCGAAGTAGCAAATGTTCAAACAGTCCCAGTCCACCTTCTTGAGCTAAACAATGACCTAAACGATCAAGGCTCTACGAAAATTATTTAGAATCACAGGGGTGACAGTTAGGTATATTTCTCGAATTTTGAAACGCAGCTGCTCAAGGTTCACGGCGCAATTCTCCTGAAAACCATACATTTTTGATATGCAATGACCCCAGAGAAAATAATCGTTGGGTGCAAGATCGGGAGAGCGTCACAGTATTGTAGCTCTCGACCCAGCAATGAGACGGTTTGGAAAAGTATTATTCAAATGGTCCAGAATGAAACGCGTTAAGTTAAGTTAGCGTCAATGAAGTATGGCCCATACAAACCGCTCCAGACAGTTACTTTCTGACGACGCTGGGCTCTAAGTTCATAATGCCTGTGTAAATTCTCCTCAGACCAATAACGGGTGTGACTCGGATTATGTCGACCATGGAGTTGAAATGTCGACTTATCTGTAAAGACAATTTTTCTAAAAAAATCTTCATTTTCATTTGCCTTATTAATGACAGTTTCACAAAACTCCATTCGCCTGATGTTGTCCTCAGGATCAATTTTTTGGAAGTTTCGTACTTTGTATGAACGATACTTATTTTTTTCTGTGGCTCCTCACCGTCCTTGTACTTGAGTCAACATCGTAAGCGCACGAGTCGAAATAGTTGGAGTTTCGTTATCTAATGCCAACAACCAACAACATAATTTATTTGGCTTTTTGATCCTCATTATTTTCCTGAACGTCATTTTATTGATGGTTTCGGGGAGAAATGCAACCATATTTTTGAAAATTATTAACAACCGTAGAACATTTTCACCTGGTTTTCGCCAGGTTAGCGCTAAATCGATTTGTCATTTTCTGACATGCGGACGCCTGCAAATTCGTCAGGTTACATCCTATATACCTAGTAGCTTGCCCCTCACTGTATATATAAAACACAGTTGTGTTTTGTGGAAGCACTTATAACTCAAGAACGGCTGGACCGATCTCCTTGAAATTTAAACCACGTAGTCTCTATCTGAAGGGAAGTGACATAGGCTACTTTTTATCCCGGAAAAAAATATTTTTAATTAATTAATAGTTATAATAAACAAACTCATTCACATACATGACCCAACTTTTTTTGTTGAGAACATGAAACAACGTTGCCACATTGATTTGAGCTTGTGCATTCAACCGACGCGAAGTAACTGTATTATTTTTTAGAACACAAGAACGACTGGACCGATCTCCTTGGAATTTATACCACTTAGTCACTATATAAAGGGAGTAAGTATAGGCTACATTTTTTCTCGGAAAACAAAATTATTTTTTAATTAATTATAAACAAACTTATTCACATATATGACCCAACTTTTTTTGACAATATGAAACAACGTTGCCACATTTATTTAAGTTCGCGCATTCAACCGACGTAACTGTATTATCTATCTATCTGTCGGGTTGGTTGCAAAACCTATAACTCGAGAACTGCTAAGCCGATTTTGTTATATTGGATTTGTCTGGCCCGAATTACATAACAACTATTGGAACATTGGAACATATTAAAAAAAAAAAGAAAAAGAAAAACATATTTATGAAGAAAATTCACTAAATATGCATACGGCGCCATGTCTCATAACCGATACCTACCAAGTTTGCAGCGTCAGATTGCGCGGTTTGTTCCATTTTAATTTTGAACATTTATTGAACCACATAATTTATTGTTAGTGATCATTTTATCTTATTAAAAAACTGAATTTAATTAAGCTAATTAACGCATTAGCATTTATTGATTCTGAGGCGTTACGAAGTTCGCCGGTTCCGCTAGTTAAAAAATAAAACAATTTGGAAATACTTTTATTTCGGACGGGAAAAAAAGTTAATTCTCTGTATCTTTTGATCGGTGCACAAATTACTTTTCCTTTAAGTATTTATATTAAAAGCCAGGGGGGGGCAGATGCCCCCCCCTGCCCCCCCCACCGGGCGCCCATGATTCTATGTCGTGTGTTTATGCTTATTTAGGGAGAAAATAAGGGTATTCAAATTAGAAATGAATATGCACTGCAAAAAAACTAAATCAATATTGTAAATAGGTACTTTGACGAAGTAATAATCGATTTTCTTAATACCTCATACATAATTAGATTTATATTGTTAACTCGTGTTTGCAATAATAATAAACCTTAAGTAAGTAGTAAAAGCTTTATTTTTCAATGACCTCTACTTTTAGCAAGAACAAATTAAATTTTCACGGTCACGGTCGTACACGTATTGTAAAACTGTAGAGGTAGGTACATATACAAAAGACAACGAATATTAAACAAATTTTATATGAAGTGCATCATGCTGGGAAATCCCCAATAATAATATTCTTGGCTGTCGAGTGTCGTAATACGGATTACTGGAAATATTAATTTTACTTACCTACCTGTGATCGACTCATATGACGTGTTGAGAATTTTAATTGAAAACCGGGTATTGTTTTAATTTTTTTCTGTTTAAACAATTTCTTTTGTAATTAGAACTACATATAACTGGTACTGATAGAAAATTTCTTACGTTTTAAGCAATTTTTAGTATTATTATATGATAAGGATTTAAGAAATAAGTATCATTACAAATCTCGAATAAAATCATTAAAAGCAGAATTTTTTTTTTTTACGCTTTCATTCAAGACTCCATTCGTTTCAGATTATGGGTTCTTGCATTATTTGATTTTAGTTTTTTTTTTTTTTTTATTCGACTGATTTTAAAGAAACCATTACGCCTTTAGCAGCTCCGATCATCCGTTGAGAAATGATTTCTTTTCAGGCTCTAAATAATGAGATCACGTCCCGAGCCACGGATGAATCGGCGCGAATTCAATTTCCGGTCAAGATTGATTTCTTTTGAAGAGAAATTTTTCATTGTTCCAGGTTCATATCAAGTCCTCATTCATTATGAACGGCGTCTGTGTCAGATGGCGCGGTTACATGGACTTGGAACGTTTGGACGGCGTCGGAGCTGTAGAATTTGACGAAGAAGCGGCTGCTAATGAAGATGCCACTTTGAGACATCAAATGGAACGTTATACGCAAAGGCTGAAGGAGTTCGAAGAAAATAAAACTAGGTATAGGCCTGAACATGATGGACCTGGGTCTTTGCAAAGGCCTTACATGAAATTGTATTAGAAAACTAACCAACTAAAACATTAGATAGTTCTATGTTATAGGTAAAACAGTTTGTGATATTGTGATAAAAGTTTAGTGACTATTCTTAGTCTGAATGTATTATTTGTAAATTCTAGATTGCCAAAGAAAGAGACGATGTAGGGTACCTATGAATTGTTTTAGTTTTAGCCACAAACCTCTCTTTGCAATTCTTTAAGCGATTTTCTTCTGAATTATTGCACATTGAATGTTAATTTATGTCATTTTCTATCATCATTGAAGTAAAAACAAAATATATTCTTGCACTGGTTTAAGTATTAGTATTCAGTAATCACATTTTCTTATATTGTCTCTTTTTCTGTATTATTATTATTAGTAATCCATGTTATTTCTTCTCAGTATTTTGTAAATATTTGTTAATATATATTTTTTTGCTGCGATATTTTCTATTAAGTACACATGTAAATATTTTGTTTAATTAAAGTTTTTTTTCAAATTACCACATATTTCGTTTTACTTTTTGTCATAATATGAGCATGTCACTGTGGCACCCATCCCTACATGATAGATATAGCCTATATATAGAACATTACCAGTTTTTAATAACACTATATTAGAAGTCAGCCAGTTGTGAAAGACTGTTGTAAACATTCATCATTTATAATTAATATAATATTATTTAACAAAAACCTATGTCTCAATCAAGAAATATAACATGTCGCAGTCTTGTATGGTAATTGAATAAATGGATAGAAAGTTTTGTACGTTAATAATCACATTTTTCGAAGAAAAATAATGATGAGTGATGTAAGACTACCACCGCCCTTGCCCTTTGAGGGAAACCTCTCAGAAAACTTTAAGAGGTTTGAGGAAAACCACCTATTTGAAATATTATTTCTTCAAATCTTGACTTAAATTAAAAAAAAAAAAAAAAACGTTTACTGGATAAAAGTAAATGTTGCAAACTTGTCTGCGCCATCAAATTTAGGGGTGACCGCGTTCGACCACAAGAAACGGTACTGCGAACGGAAGATAGAAGAGACGCTACTAGACTTGAGAACAAGCTGGGGCTGTTCCTTTAGACGCGTGTCTGTTATTATTCATTATTCAATTTCCATTTCTATTTTGCATTAAAATACATTGTTCAATCCAATTTGTTATTAGTGTGTGTGTAAGAAGCGTTCACAGGTTAGTGGATTAAATGTTATTTTGTTTTTGAGAGTTCAATTTATGCAAGTTCCTATTATTTTGTTCATTTTTATGTATTTTTTGTTTGTTTATAAGATTTTTTATAACATGTGCATTGTTCATGTATTTAACCCTTTCGGTCACCTTGTATTCAATTGAATACACAGAATTCAATTTTTTTTTAATCGCCATCTATGTAAAGTGCGACAAGTGAGTGAACCTGTATGGAAGGAATGCGGGCAGAACCCTCCTGATTGGCCCGAGATTAAATATACATATACGCGGGTCGTCGCGTCAGGGTAACCGCAATTTTCGCAATGCACCACGTCGAGGACCCGTCGCGTCGTATAGTATAGGTTTTCGTCTTCCCCTCTGCTACTTCATACGTTACCAAGGTTCACTCACTTGTCGCACTTTAGTAGTTCAATGATGTAGTAACTTTATAATCAATATTTAACCCTTTTGTAATTCAAATATGACTTGTGGCTGCATCTAGATATTATTTCCTAATTTTGACGATTTTTTATAGATTACAGTTCGCTACTCTTGCCTAAAAGTCAAAACATCTGTTGAGTATTTTTATTTTTCTTGGAAATAATTTACATATTTTTGCGCGATATATACTGATTTAGTGACATAAAACATACCTCATTTGAGTTATGTTATCAGTGGGTTTCCAAAAAAAATTCTGTTTTTTGTAATAAGCTCAAAAAAGGATTGTATTCAATTGAATACATCGTGACTCAAATTTTCCAGATTCTAATAAAAAGTCATTTGCTTCAAGATGCAAAAATGCTGAATGTAAAAGTCATTCTCGTGTTTTGTGTGTTATTTATGTTTGAAAAAAGGAAATAGGTACCTAGCTATTTACCTAACAAGTGCGAAAAATGAATTTTTCCGCACGCGTCGTTCGGTGAAGCAGCCGAGTGCGGAAAAATATTTTCCACAAGTGTCAGGTAAAATATTTTTCCTACAGGCGTAAAAATGTAGAATTTTTCTTTTTTTTTGACAGCCGTGCGGTAAAAATTTTTCCGCACTGACAGCCGTGCGGAAAAACTTTTTCCGCACTGATATGCGTGCGGTAAAAGTTTTACTGCATCGTGCGGGAAAACTCATTTTCCGCACGCACATCAGTGCGGAAAATCGATTTTTCCGCACGGCTGTAGGAAAAATCTGTTTTGCAAGCTACCACAATAAATAAAAAATAGAAACCTCTCTTTTATTACATAAACTACCAGTTCTAAAATAGTTTCGATATGAGCCGTAAAGTCATAATGTATAATGTATTCATTTGAATACATCATCAAACTCAAAAACTAGCCAACCAAAAAATATCGCCGTAGGTTTAAAATTCATAGAAAAAATAACTTAGTAACTGTACCAAACATCGGAATTTTCCCATGCACACAAAAAAGTCGTGACTGAAAGGGTTAACAAAAATCGTTTCATACTGTAAACAACACAGATAAAGAAGTAAATTAAAACCTAAGAAATTATGTGCTGTCTTTTTGTGCTGGGATTTTGATTTGTGGATTTAGAGCGTGCATTAGGGCCTTGTTGAATCTACTAACAATGTCCTACCCTAACGAGAGAATATCCTAGCAAATTGAAATAATCAATCTAGAGATATTGGCTCAAAAATAACTCTAGCTGAGTAGCTTCCCGTATGGGACCTCAGTATCTGCTGGGAAACTGGCTAACTAACAAAAAAAACTCTTCAGTATTGAATATAGGTAGTGTTGATTGAATGTAGTGTGTGTAATTGAAATTTTAGCACAAAGACAAAGGGCGGTACCTAATTTAAACTTTTATTGACTTGAATTATTGAATTAATGACTCACACTTATTATTAAAATGACACAGTATGTTCTGATTTTTGAGGAATGTTAGATCGAGGGTTTCTCTGCTGTGCTCTTTCCCCTCGTTAGTTCCAGGATGAGAACGGTACGATTTACTTTAATAATAAAGTAGACGTTTCACAAATTTTTCGTTTCTTTTACATATCACAACTTCCCTTAAATTTCCCTAATATTTGCTATGTCGGGCGCATGTCCAGTAAGTAAAATTGAGTAAGTCTCCACAACGTAGGTCCTATTTGTTTTTCATTTCGTTTTTCAGAAGATTTTTTTTCAAAAGGTAATAAAAATTCTCATCGTTCAATCTTACTGAACGAATCCGGGTATGTTATACTACAGGTTTAAACAGCATTGGGAGATATATTTAGTTGCAAGTGGAAAGGATGATAAGGAAAGACAAAGTTAAGATAGCTACCCTTTTAAATATTATTGGAGAAGAAGGCATAGAGATATACAACACATTGAAATTGACAGATGAACAGAAAAAGGTCTATAAAACTGTCCTAGAAAAGTTGGAAACATATTTTACTCCTAGGAAAAATGTAGTATACGAAAATTTGGTGTTTTACAATAGAAAACAGGTTGAGGGGGAAACCTTTGATCATTTTGCAACAGATTTGAGAAAGCTGGTAAAAAGTTGTGAGTTTCACGAGTCTGATTCAATGGTCCGAGACAGAATTGTATTTGGAATTCGCAGCAAAGCTTTGCAAGAAAAATTGCTGCAGATGGATAAGCTTAACTTGGAAAAAGCTACTAAAGTGTGTCGCGCACACGAGATAGCAAGTGCACAGGTAAAAGAAGTCCAAGGTACCAGCACTGAGGTGAAAATTGATGCCCTAAAGAGGAGTAACTCTCGCCCATATAAAACATTTCAAAAGAGTCGGGATAATATAGACATGTTACCGAGGGAAATATGGAAGCATTCGATTGCCGAAGTTGTGGTTTTACTCATGTACATCGACAGTGTCCTGTATTTGGTAAAAGATGCACCAATTGTCAAAAAAAGTGTGAAAGAAGTTCTACTGAAGTCTAATGAAAATGACAGTAATAATGATAGCTACTCTGAAGATGAACTTTTAGTGGCAAGCATCACAGTGAATGAAGAGAAAAGCTGCAATGAGTGGGCTGAATCTCTGAAGATTGGTAAAGTGTGGATTAACTTCAAAATTTACACTGGCTCATAGGTGAATATTATTTCAAAAAATGTATTTGATAAAATAACCCAAATAAAAATATCAAACTACGTAAATGTAGTGTAACTCTTGAGACCTATGGTGGTTTTAAAATTTCACCTTTAGGGTCTATAAATATAGATTGCCTGTTTAAAAATAAACAGTTTAATATGATGTTTGTTGTAGTTGAAGGAAATTTAAAACCCAATATTGGGTCTGTCAAGTTGCATAAACTTAAATTTAATATCCAAGGTAGATTCGAAAACAGCTCCTAACAAAGACAATTTTATCAACCAAAATCAAGATGTTTTCATGGGGTTAGGTAGATTTAACCAAAAATGTACACTTAAATTAAAAAAGAATGCTGAACCTGTTGCAAAGCCACCCCGTAGAGTGTCATTGGCAATAAAAAGTAGATTGACATCTCATTTAGACAGCTTAGAGAAAAGAGGCATCATTTCTAAATTTGAGGAGCCTACAGAGTGGTTGAGCAACGTGGTAATAATAGAAAAAAATGACAAAAGTTTAAGATTGTGTTTGGATCCAAGGGATCCCAAAGAAGCATTAGAACGAGAGTTTTGTATTATTCCCACACTAGATGAAATACGTTCAAAGCTATTTCACTGTTTTGGATTTCAATGAGGGATTTTATCAAGTGGAACTGAGTGAAGAGTCTAGCAAGCCATGTGCATTTGGTACAGTTTTTGGTGTATATAAATTTAACAGTGCTCTGTTTGGGCTACATTGTGCACCAGAATTTTTTCAAAAATTAAATAATAGAAATTTTGGGTTGTTTAGTCTATTTTGATGATTTTCTGATTTTTGAGGATTGTCCAGAGTCACATGATAAGGCCTTGAATGATGTTTTGCAACGTATTAGACAATTTGATGTGAAATTCAATAGTGTTAAGTTACAATACAGGGTAAATGAAGGACCAGATAATGTACCTGAGTATTTGTTGAATAATCTTAGATTTAGCATCTAAGACCACTATGCTTACTGTTCAATAAGTCACTGACCGAACGTGAGCTTCCGGGGATCTGGAAGGAGAGCTTTATAATTCCTATTTTTAAGACAAGGGAGAAGGATTGTGTAAGTAATTACAGAAGCATTTCCAAGCAATCTGCAATTCCCAAACTACTTGATAATAATTTAAAACTGGCATGAATGAAAAATTTTGAGAGGGGCGTTTAAATGAAATGTCATTTACAGACTTTCACTAATTCCTGTTGAATTCCAAATTTAGACCACTTTTCAGTGAAATAAAAGCTATGTTCATAACAATAATAGATTGGAGTAGAAGTTCAAGCATTTTTGGTTGCAAAATACGCATTCTAAATAGTAAAATTATTACCATTTTGTTGACAACAATATGCAAATTTTGGTCACGGATTTAAATGAAAAAGGGATAAACATATAGAGTAGCACACCAACAATAAATGTCCAAAATTTCGGATAGTAAAATGCTGGAAAAAATGAATAGAACAGAATTTTCGAAAATTATAATTTTTGTATCACAAAATTAATCAAAATCTGTCAAACAACGAGGTGATTGCTGTCATTTTCAGCAAAGACTCAAACCAAACGTTTGTTCAGCGCTTCTCTAAAAGATGTCGCTGAGTTCGGGAAGCATAATAACTTCTTCCAAACGCCAGTAAAAACTGTTTAACCTAGCTAATAATGTGAAATACTATTATTTCATTTGTATCTGAATAAAATTATTTAGTCCAGTGTAAATTACTGTGTAAACGAATTGGTATTGAAGATGTCGCCATCTAATTGTAAATTAGGCAATCACTTACAGAGAATTTGAACACCTGTGATTAAAAAATATTTAATGTATGTCATAAATCCCAAAAGATGGCGTGCTGGCTCTTATCTCTCTTAACTATCGTTGTGAAAGTTGGGCGATTTCACTGATTTCATTGAGTTGCCACGAAAAATGTGATTTTTCCAACTTTGGAAGCCTTTGGAGAACAAGCAAAGGATAACAACTTGGCATTCGAATTTTTCTAAGATCATGAGAGTTCAAAATAATAATTTTAAGACCGTTCTGTCACTTTCTGTTCAGAAATAAATTTTGATCCAGAATTCTAAAAATTCTTCAAAAATGTTCTAATTTGACGTTTTCATACACATGATGATTTGAAGATCTCAAAAATGCGAAAAAATTCTTGGGATGCCATTCGAAATTACGGAGTTAGGACCATTTCCGGTCGAACCGGAAGTTACCAAACATTGACACATATGTCAAAAGATGACATTTCTCAAACCTACACTCAATACCCAAAATCTTTGCCATTGAAAAAAAAAAAAAAAAACAGCAAATGCCAACGCGAAACTCTCGTAGACACCCGGTATGTACAGGGTTATTGGTTATAAATGTCACCCCCTCTATCTTTTTTATTTGACATTTTAGAAAAAAATATCCCAAATAAAAATTTTATGGTTGGAATTAAATTTTTCGAAAAACTCACTTTTGCATATACAAGGTGTTTCAAAAAAGCTGGTCGTGCTCCAACTTTCTTATTTCAAATGGAATACCCTGTATATTATTCAATATTCGGATTCTACGTCAAATTCTGAACAGATTTCATGTAATATATCCTATACCTAAGTTCAACTGTTTTGGAAATATTGATAGTTGAAAATTGACTTTTTTGTAAATTTGACAGACTGTAAAACCTAAACGGTTAACTTTTGAGCAAAACCGATCTTACATATTTTTATAAAATTTTCACAAGTTATCATTTGACACCAACTTTGAATTTAACCGAAGATTAAATTTAATTGGAATTTTCAATCATGGATTAAATTCAAAGTTGATGTCAAACATTGGTATATCACATAAAATCTGCTCAGAATCCAAATATCCAATAATGTACAGGGTATTCCATTTGAAATAAGAAATGTAGAGACTGACCAGCTTTTCTGAAACACCCTGTATATGCGAAAGTGGGTTTTTCAAAAAATGTAATTTCAACCATAAAACTTTTATTTGGGACACTTTTATCTGAAATCTCAAATAAAAAAGATAGAGGGGGTGACATTTATAACCAATAACCCTGTACTTGATGGATTAGCAAAAGCACTTCAAGCGCAGATGCTGACATTTCTTTATGAAACACACTATGGAATCACCAAAACACAACAAAGGGCGAAACAAATTTTATTCTGGCCTCTAAGTAATAGTGACATAGAAAACAAGGTAAAAGAGTGTAACATACGTGAAAAACATCACAGAAGCAATGTGAAAGAACCAATGATACTTAGAAAATTTCCAGATTTACCATTTGAGAAAGTAGCCAGTCATATTCTAGAATATGGAGGATATTCTTACCTAGTCATAATAGACTATTTCTCAAAATGGTTAGAGGTTATAAGGCTGAAGAGAAAAACTTCTGGAGCTATTATTGCGGCCAAGAAAAAAGTATTCTCACACCAGAGGCTTATGCAGATAATATGCCATATAATTCAAAAGAATTCAAGATTTCGCAAGAAGTTAGTATTTCAAGTTCTTCACATCTAGCCCTCATTACCCCAAGTCTAATGGACTGGCTGAAAGAGCAGTTGGAATAGCCAAAAATATGTTAAGGAAATGTCACAATTTAGATTTGGCTCTGTTTGAATATCGCAGTACTCCAGTCACGGGATTGGATTAATCTCTTGCCCAACTACTAACAGGTAGACTATTGAGAGCCAAACTGCCTTCAGCAAAACAGTTGTCAAATCCTACTTCTATTGATTGGTAGGAAGAAAAACAGAAGTTGGGAAAAAAAAGACACCTACAAAAATTACTATGACAGGAATGCAGTAATAAGAAAAAAATTTGGAGAAAAGGATAACGTAGTCATTCAGGAAGGTAAAACTTGGCAACCTGCAAAAGTTACCAAAAAATTAGATAATCCAAGGTCTTATATAGTACAGAAGCAGAATGGAAAACTTTTAAGAAGAAACGGTAGCCACATTAGACCATCTCGAGGACATCATCAATTAAGAAAGGATCTTGCGGACTTTGATCATATACCCACACAACTGAAGACAATATCAGGGATAGACATTGTTGAGACAACCGAAACTTTGACAAGTTCTACAACTAATAATTTAGTTCCTAGAAGAAGCAGCAGAGTCGTTAAACAACCTAGAAGATTTAATGAATTTAATTTGAATTTCTTAAGCATGACCTTGTTTTATACTTTTATAATTTCATTTTCTTGTTTACTTTAGTTCAGTTATTGTTTCATTTACTCTGTCTTGAAAGGGAAGGTGTCATAATATGAGCATGTCACTGTGGTGCCCATCCCTACATGAACACTACCAGTTTTTAATAACAATATTATGTAATATCATTTAACAAAAACCTATGTCTCAATCAAGAAATATAACACTTTTCTCTATAATTCCTCCATCAAAAATATTATTTTTGCTTTGCTAGCTGCTTTAAGCCAATTAAGTGCTCCTTAAATATTCTGGATCACGATTCAGAGATTATTTTGGAGAACAATTAAAATGGAAAAGAGGGCGCACGCGACCTGTCACCCCTCTCACAAAAAAGAAAATCCCTCGCTAATGAATTAAAAACAATCTGCTTTAGATTTTAGGGGGCGAAAATATATTCAAATATTCTACATTTTGTGGAAATATGACCTCAATACCAATAGTCATCACCCAATAGTGCTACTTACTACCTGCTATATGGCAAAAATTCCCTTAAAATAGATCAATATCTTTCTACCTGCCAACAACAATATCAATTCCAAGTAAATTTCAATCTTTTAGTTTTGAGGCACCTGTTTATACAGGGTGACAATAATTCAATCATTAAACAGGTGCACCATATTTTAATTATGGAACATCAAACTCAGCAGAGGCCAAAATCCAATTTTGAAACCAAACAAAAGGGCTCCGTTTGTGAGAAGTTTAAATCGCGAAAAAAGGGGGATGTTTTATTGCAGCATACAACAGAGAGATATTTTGATCTCAATTAAATGGTTTTATTGAATTTGGGGACCTCCCTGCGATGTCTGTATTCTATTATCAACCCTCTGATATAGAAAAGGGGTGACAACAGAAATGAACAAAAATAGCAACTACTATATAGGAGTAGACGTTTACATCCTGTATAGTCCTTTTGCACAATTCTTGTGTCATTATAAGATTTATGTTTCACTTAAGCCCCTGGCATGGCGGTGCCCTAAAACGTTTCCTATTGTCTAGTGAAATACTTTTCATGCCTTAAAAAAAAATACTTTAGGTAGGCTACTAGGAACTGGGCCATCAATCAGTAGTAGAATCACAGAAGGTTTTGTGTGATTTTACAAATCAGTGCATTCTGATGCACGCTGATAAAATTACGTAGAGTCCTCGACTTTTTGTGTATAGGAACATTCTTCCCATTTATCCAAAGTACTGACACGATCATATAGTGATGCCTCTTTCTACCTGAACTTTCAAGTCAATTTTCCCACTTTAACCGTAAATATACTTATAAGAACAAAATCGACAACAGTTAGGAATATATACAATCCAAATCCTAAAAAAACATATATAGTCGAGAATATTTTAAACAGCTCATCTAGGATAATACAAAGCAACTACCTAAGAGTACAAGTGCGAAAGATTCACTGATCAAACACCGGTTTATCCCTTAAAAATCCTGTTTGTTCATCTCGTGTCTCCCACGCATCATCCCTTTGCCCCCTAGGGGGATCATTTGGGGGATAATGCAGATCGAGGATCGACATAATACTTCTAAGTTCTTTAAGCGGATTAACTAAATGCGTTGGGCATGTTTTAGAATAATACACGTTATTTTCAAAATTAAGATCGCCCTGTTTAGGAATTGGAAGCACCTTTTTCAATTTAGGTAAATTGATATTTGGAATTTTCATGGAATATCGAAAAGGAGTCCTCCTGGAATTGAACCGTTTAATTAACTTTTATGTATTGTTTGGTTGCTGATGAATAAGTCATAGGCCAGGCGCTATAATGAGAATCTGCTATCATAACTATGAAAAATATGTCATATTGAAACCTAAATCTACTACTACCCTAAAAAAAAATTCAAGTAGTGTCACGGTTTACATTTTCACTCGAAAATGCCTTTTGTCGGCTCATAGAATCCCTTGAAAATAGTTTTTATCAAACATATCAATTTCAATTTGAATGGTTCTCGACAAAAAAGTTAGGGGACTTCTTTTATGTCAGTGTCACCTTTAAAGACTAAACATACAGTAGCTGGTGTCCCAAAATAAAGGCGTTTCTACCTGGATTTCGCAGGACAAAAAAGTCCCTATATAGTTGTTGTTTGTTGAAATGTTGACAAGGGTTATATATGGACTAGGAAGCTACTCTTGATAAAATTTTGCCTGAAGAAGTTGTTCAGTCGGTATATCGTACATTTTTAAATGCACCCTTATTAGCGCAAAACAACAAAAGGACAAAAGGGCCAAACATAAAACAAAAGCCTCTATTGTTTCAACTACCCCCACGGTGTTTGGATATCGCGCGTTGTTGACTGATTCCTACGTTTTATGACGTCAATTAGGAACATGTCACCCATCGTATTTGTGCACGACACGTGACTAACTTAATTGTTTTTCTTTGCTCAAAATTTTAGAAATCATGGGAAAAAGATTTTATTGGCCTATATGAGATGGTAATTTACATGGCCCTAAATTCAAATCAGCACCCTTTCAATTGAACAACCATGTAATATTTTCAATAATGGATGGTCCGCCCCGGTCAGTGAAGAATTAGTTTATTTATTCATGGGCGTGCGTGCCAAAATGCCACGTGGCTTTAGCCATTGGACACGTACAGCCCTTTTTCGAATGGGTCCTACAGCTAATTTTGTCAGGGACCATTTTCAAAAAGTTTAATTCTGTCAATTATTTTTGTGAAGTTTAAATTCTTATTTTCTTAATCGGCTTCTTCATGTCTCTATTTTGTAACTGTAATGAGAGACTTGTAATGAGAGACTTACTTTGTAATGAGAGACTAACTTTATTTCTACTGAACTGTATGTACTTTGATTATAATTGTGTTACCCAGACAACACACAAAGTCTTAGAGACGTCTTTTTTAGGTTTGCATCACGTCTGAAGACCAAAAAAATGTCCGAAAGACGTTGTTCATGAGATGTCGTAAATTCGCCTTTTACAACCAGGCTTAAAAGTGAATAACGGTTTATGTATTGAAAAGAAATTCAAAGACATCCCTTGAAGACGCCTTTAGCCATTGGACACGTCTTAGTTCTAAAGATGTCTCTGGCAGACGTTGGGTTTGGTAACAAACGACGTCTTCAAGATGTCTTTAAGACGCCATAAAGACGTAAGCAAGAAGTCTTGAATGTCGTTTGTGGATATCTTAGGGACGTCTTCAAGATGCCTACAAAAATTTAGAAGTTACTGGGAACCATTTAGAATGCTACAGAAGACTTAAGAACTTCAATAAGCCTTTTGGAAAATTCAAAACACTTAAAATTTATTTCAGAATTTCTAAAAGCATTACCTATGTAGCGCTTCAGAACATTTTGGAAAAAAATCTAAAACAGTTCAAATCCAAATCAGAATTTTTGGGAGCATTTTGGAACAATTGTGAAACTTCAAAGTTAGAACACTTTGGAGCTTCAATAGGACTCTAAAAATACTTTAAAACCAAAAAACCTGTCGGAATTTAGAAATTACTGAAAAACTTGTAGAATGCTCCAGAACTCTCGAGAACTCTTCAAGTCAAGTTAGAAGTTAGAACAATTTAGAACTTCAATAAGCCATTCAGAACGTTCCAAAACACTTTCCAGCAGCATTTTGAAAAGCTTCAAGAACATTTTAATAACCTCAGAATTATTTCAGAGAGCTTATTAGCGCCTGGAATAGACAAAAATTAAAAGTTATAAAATGAGTAATAATAATGAAATATTACTCCTGAAGACGACTTTAGGCAGAAGTCTGAAAGACGTTGGATTTTGTAACATACGACGTCTTTGAGATGTCTTTAAGACGGCTTGAAGACGTAATCAGACGTCTTTAAGATGCCTCTGTGCTGTCTGGGTAGTTTCGTCGTGATTTTTATGTCATTGTCTTGTCTAACCAGTCTCACTGATCTTACGTAATTAATATTCATCACATTGTAATACAACATAGTTTTTTCATGCTTCAACGATCTTTTGGGCTGGTTATCCCTCCAATTAACCTAGGATTAAGTTAGTAAAGACGTAACACGTGGCACACGCGCCCCCGTTTGTCCATTCTACATGGGTGGTCACGTGACAAAACAAGGATATAGGGTGGCCATTGAACGCCTAAATGATAATATGTAATTAAATCGATCTCAGTTATCACTAGCTCTTTTAATTATTCAACCGAAAATATCGTTTTTGAACAGTAACTAAAAATGGTACTTTCCCCCCCATTCATCCATTGGCTTTGGCTTGAAATCCACTCAAACACATTAATTGGAAGAGGAAACCATACTAAATACAGAACCTATGTCATTATTGCCTTTCATTATTTCAGAAAGCGTGCTTGGAGACTTGAATACTAACATTGAAGTTTATAATGTTTAATTCATTATTTGAAACGAATCATAGCTGACAATAATTTGTGTAGCTACATTCAATCGTAACTCCCTGGCATGTATTATAGAAATAGAAATATACCCAAGTAATAAAAAGGAAACGGAAAACCACATAATATCAAAGTGAAAACACGATATTTTCGCCGTTGGTTTGAGTTTAATCAACCACAAATTTGATATTCAATATACTTTATTTTTATTTACATGTTTATTGGAGCAACTGATACTCTGATATCGTATTAACGTGTGGTTTTATATTAAAGCCAGGTGAGCTGTGAAAAAGTCGTTATTGGTATAACCGACAGAAAAGAAGCCATACATAGCAACTTATTTATAATTTGTAGATGTAAAATATTCAAAATTTGTCTCAAGTTCTCATGGGATTTGATTATTAAAATATAAATCGAATCCTTTCCCATATGATAAATAAACTCACATCGAGTTAATAATTCAATTTATTATACAGGGTGACGCCCTCACAGCGAGAGATTAAAGGGTCAAAATAAGAACAAAACAAAATACATTATACCAAATTTTCTCCCTAGAGATGGGGCGTTTTTCGATTCGCCGCGGGACATTTTTGAGGGAATTTTTCAGCCTTTATATTGATATTGTAACAATTTTTTGTGTGCTATAGGGACACTAGGGTGGAATCAATCAAAATAGGTGGGTATAGTAGTAATAGTGATAAGGGAGACCGAGAAGTGTTTGGGACATTTTTATTATTCTTATTTTTGAATCATCTTATTTTCTTTTTCTCAATTTGTTTTGAAAAATGCTATGTTGGACTCCTTGTTCATCATCTCTTTATCTTAATAATGATGAAAATCAATCACAATCAAAAACAGGGGCGGATACAGACCTTTTGAAAGGGGGGCAGTTTAAGTTAAAGTAAGCCAGATTGGGTTAGTTTTGGTTAGTTTTGGCAGCGCATTGTGCAAGATACGGTTTTTCAACAGTCTCTCATATTCGGCTGCATAAACTGTAAAAATACTATTCTACTAACTTACTGATTTTGTGAACCATTCTACCTATACAGGTGAAAGCTGCAGGTAAAATTTGAGGTAGGTAATTGGTTTTTCTGATAGTATTTTTAAAATTTTTAGAACCAAATATGTTGGAGACGACTCAAACCAAATATAGACAAACTATATAGTTTTGGAATCGGGAAAATGTGCTCTTCAAGAATATAGAACCAAATATAGGGCCTCCATTTGAAAAAAGCTGAAAGCATGCAACATTTCACATTTTTGACATTCAATTTTTGTTTCTGACCGTGGATTCTAAAAATTTAGCCAATACTGTACAACTTTTGTATTTACATCGTTCACGTACTTGTAAAGATGAAGGCTGTAGGTGGGGTATCAATATATAAAAAACACCCTGTACTTGAACAATAACTTATTATATAAAGTCAGAATTTGTAAGATTATCCACTTTTTGTCAATTTGCCTTTCAACAGGAATTAGTAACGTTACTTTACCAAACTAGTAACATAATGTGACAAATTATTCAAGTACAAACGGGTGGATTGTTGCGGAATTTATGGGGGGACCTCTGCGGGACGAGCGCAGCGAGTTCCGCAGCCATCTATTCATCAATATACTGACTTACTCAAGTGTGCGTTATTCTCATTAGTTTAAAAATTATACGTTTCAGATGAACGTCTTACTTGAACAGTTCAACAGTATATTGGTGATTAGATAGGCTGCGGAACTCGCTGCGCTCGTCCCGCAGAGGTCCACCCATAAGTTCCGCAACAAACCACTTATTTGTACTTGAAAAATAACTCATTATATTATATAAAGTCAGAATATGTAAGATTATCCACTTTTTGTCAATTAGCCTTTCAACAGAAATTAATAATCTTATTCTACCAAACTATATCTAGTAATATATTGTGACAAGTTATTCAAGTACAAACGAGTGGATTGTTGCGGAACTTATGGGTGGACCCAGCCATCTATTCACCAATATGTTGTTCAAGTACAATACTAACATGACTCACTCAGTTGAGAATTTTTCGCATTAGTTCAAAAACTACACGTTTCAGGTGAGTGTCTTATTTGAACAGTTCAACAGTATTTTGAAGAGTCGAGGTCCACCCATAATTTCCGCAATAATCCACTTATTTGTACAGGGTGTTTTTTATATATTGACACCCCACCTACAGCCTTCACCTTCACAGGTAGAAGAAAGGTGTAAATACAAAAGTTGTACAGTTTTGGTTGAATTTTTAGAACCCATGGTCAGAAACAAAATTTAAATGTCAGAAATGTGAAATTTTGCATGCTTCCAGCTTTTTTCAAATGGGATGCCCTATATTTGTTCTATATTCTTGAAGAACACAATGCCCTGATCTATATTTGATTCAGCAATCTCTCATATACCTATTTGCCTCTAAAAATTGTAAAAATATTATCCTACTACCGATTTTGTGAACCATTCTACCTGTACAGGTAAAAGCTGCAGCTAAAATTTGAGGTAGGTAGCTAAGAACTTGATTTCTCTGATAGTGTTTTTAAAATTTTTAGAACCAAATATGTTGGAGACGGCTCAACAAAATATAGACAAACTATATAGTTTTGGAATCGAGAAATTATGTTCTTCAAGAATATAGAACCAAATATAGCACATCTCATTTGAAAAAAGCTGAAAGCATTCAATATTTCACATTTCCGACATTCAATTTTTGTTTTTGGCCATGGATTTTGAAAATTTAGCCAATACCCCCCCCCCTGCCCCCCATTGTATCCACCACTGATCAAAAAAGACAACAGCAGCAAAGGTATTTATGTAGATATGTATTATTTCAAAAAGTACTATGTACCTACAGATATATTGTTTTTATTATTTTACAAAGAAAACGACAACCATATTTTACAGTCCTCTATTTTGAGAAAGCTTTCAGGTATAACAAAATTATACATGGTCATCATACGTTTTATCTAAATCCCTTGAAATGTAGCATTTAACACGTTTCCAAGTCACATAAATCTTTGCCTAATTGTTGTTGCACAAATTGGTCACACTCTTTTGAAATTACGCGCACAATAAAAGGTCGTTTCCTGTCCTTTATTTATTTTACGTCCTACATTAGGGCAGTAGGAGGAGAAGACAAATAATATAGACAACTAATCATGATTCCTAAACTGGGGCACGTTATACAAATAATGGGGTAACACCCGTACTTAATCTTCTGGGGTTCTTAATAATTGATTGGGTAATTTTTAAATAACAGAATATTTGAAAAATGAAGCTGCAATTTTTTATTTTCAGAAAATAGATACGGCACTGTACTGATACGACCTCGATCAAGTTGCGCAGCAGCTTATTGAGCTTCTCTTACTAAAGTTTTTAAGTGGTTATTGGTTTAACCTTAAAATAAAATATTTCATTCAATAGAGGTAAAGCTTATTTTTATAAACTAATTAAATAAGTTTTTCATCTCATTTCCTATGAATCTTAACTTTTACAGTAAAATCTTAATTTATTGAATTCTCAGGCTCACCTACTTTTATCTTGCTTGACCCTATAAAATTTTAAAAGATCGAAATATTCTACCTATCTCTAAAACCTCAAGAAAATTTACTACTTAAGTACTTTGGTATCCACATAGATATCCAAAGGAATGTGTATTAGATTTCTAAAACCCTACATGGTTTTGACTCAAATCAAATAAGTCAAACATAACAAATGATTTATTTTCATGCATGTGATGCTGAACGATAATCATTTTTTTTTTTTTTGAAATTTTAGTTATCTACTAAAGCTAATGGACTACAAAATTTGCGACGAAACCTTTCAAAAAGCTCAAAACGACTTCAAAAACTGCCTATTAGACACCATAGACTCCATAAATTTTTCAAAAATTAAATTATCCAAAGCTCAGCCACCACTTCTGCCTAATTATAAATTGAAAGAACCAGCAACAAATCCATGCAACCACGATCGACTTCGGAAAAGCGTTTTGAAAAGTCAATCTTCGATTAAACGAAGCCTAATGACTATAAATAATATTGTACACCAATGGAATTTATTGATTTTGCCTTATCAGGAACTCAGAGCTTTATCTGGACAGTTTATTGAGCATGAAAATTTTGGGAAATCATCAAATAGAGACTATTTAGAGGCTGTGAGGTGTTTAAAAGAAGTTTTGGATGAAATTAAAGATGTCGAATCAAAAACGGGAAAGTTTTTTGATGATTTTCAATATTTTGATGACGAATATAAAAATTTACCCTCAGGAAATTAATATGGATTATTCTAGTCACTTTTATTTGTTATAATTTGTTGAATAAAATTTGAAAGTTTACACTATTATATGTATTGTTGATTGATTCATCATTTAAGTTCGTCAAAATCTTTCTGATTCTGCCTGAAATCCAATTCACAGGGCATTTAATTTTATATTCCCCCTGGGCTTCTGTACACCAGTATAATGATAATCCCTTATTTATTAAAAAAAAAGTGCCATTTAACGGCGATGATACATCAGTTTCTGATCGAAAGTGAAACATGATCGATTGGCAACGGACACTTGATTCCTATCAAAAAGGATTAAAATGAGGGGAGATTGCTGTGTTAAGTTCCCAACAAAACCCCTTTTTCCAGTTTTTGTCATGTTAAAACGAGACGCACGCCCACTACACGTGCAGGACCTAAAAAAAACTGATGATAAAATTTATCTAGAAACTTTTTTCTTTTGAAAATGATGATGAAGCATAATAGGAATTCATTTTATTAGGCACCTTAAGTACCAGAAATTCACCTTTTACCAATGTCACAATTGTGTCATTATTAAAAATTCAAGTCAAAATCGTCAAAATTTCAATCCAACTTTTGGCAACAAAATTTCCAGTATGCCGTCCAGACGCCCGGAAGGTTTCCTCGAAAAAATCAAACAACACCCCAAATTTTCATTTATCGTAGCTGGAGTTTCCTACACCTTACTGACCATCGTCAGTGCAATTGCCCTGCTTGTATACTTCACCCAAATAGCAGAAAACAGCTTCTGGCACTGGCAACTGGTCGCCTACACGTTGATGCTGGCTAATGCCTTGTGTGGATTCACAGAGTTCTGTAAGTGATTCTTTAGTTTTTTATAAATAAACTGATTATGTTTTTTTTTTTTGCAGTAAGTGATGAAGAATCTTTTTGTCCTCTAAGAAACCTTCTGGACTATTTCCAATTGGTGCTGGTTTTACCTTGCTATGCAGCTGAAATGTGGATGAAGTACGAAATGGGGCCTCCAGAGATTGCTGCTGCACACGCTGGATTAGGTACAGATAATTTCAACTCTATAATGCATTTATTATGACTTATTTTATTTAGGAATACTGGCCGCTTTGGTGTTTGTCTTTGGAATATGTCGCAGACAAGATTTAACTGATCTGGCTATTTTCGTTAATGGTTTTAGCCTTTTGTGCATGGCCTTACTAAATGTTAATCCGTTTACTTTATTGGCTACCCTTGCTGTTGTTGGAGGGTAAGAATTTAACTTTTTGTGATAAGCCTTAGAATTAAGGCTGAGGTTGTTTACAAGTTCTCAAATGGGCCTTGTGTGTATGTGTGTGTTGGATGTGTCAGTTGCACCGCGACCAAGGTGAATCTCCTTCCTTCTGCTGCTAAGTTCGGGTTTCCTACCCCTTCAGTCCTAGGTCCTTTAGGAATTTTAGGATATTTAGCGGTTTCAGGGCTGGAATGTTTCCAACTGTATAAGGGCACTTCCCAGGTTCTTCATCCTTAAGCGACTAACGGCAACGGCATCGCAGTTCGGTAGAAGATGGTGAAATGGCTCTTCTCCGTCTTTACAGAATCTGTAGGTGCCACCTTCTTCTAACCCCAACTTCTGTAGGTGTTTTTTAAGTCTGCAATGTCCTGAGGGAAAATCTTTTTTAGTTGAAGTTGCCCAATAGATCTTTGGTCGATCGTAGTCCTGGCTATTCTAGCCATTGTTTGTTCCTTAGCTCATTTGGTTTCTGTAGACATTCCCATACTATCTTACAATTGATAACCAGGGATCTTAATGCTTTGATAGCTGCTTGGCTGTCAGACATTATTACAATCTCTCGTTTCCGAAAACTTCTGTTCAGGTTGAACTATACGCATCTTCCGATCGCATGAAGTTTCGCTTGAAATATGGCTTGATGATTTACCCATTGGCTCCGAGTATTTGATCCGTGGCCTGAATACTCCGGCACTAGTTCCTTCAGCAGTTTTGGAACCGTCTGTGTACCATTTGATGGTGTTTGCTTTAAGGGATTGGATAGATTCCATGTTCGATCTGTTTTTTGTATTTGGTTCGATGGAATAGAACAGCTTTTCTCGAAACTGAATTTATCAACATTCACGTCTATTGGTAGATCTATGAGGATTGCACAGTTTGGGAAAGGAAAAGTTCTGCCAAGGTGCGTTTCCCTTTGTAGACCTATCGTCTCCAGTCTGAGACATGTTCCACTCTCAGCCCGCTTTACTATTATGTGAAGTGGTGTGAGGTCTAGAATGACTTCTAGTGCCGCAGTTGGGCATGATCTCATTGCTCCTGTTATACAGAGACACGTGAGTCTTTGCACTTTTCCTAGGGTTTTCCTTGCTGTTACTAACTGGGTTCGGCTATAACGTACGTGATGATAGGTCTCATTATCATCCATCTTACGATTGATGGGTTACAACCCCATGTTTTACCCGCAATGTTTTTGCAGACCATAAGTGCCGAGATTGCTTTGTTTTTTGGGTTCTCTACATATCGGTTCCAGAGAAGCTTAGAATCTAGGGGTATTCCTAGGAATTTAACTTTTTTTTTCTGTTTCCATTGAGGCGAATGCTTCTCAGGTTTGGGAGTTTCGTTCTTTTTGTAAATGTTATCAATGTGGATTTGCTGAGTTTAGATTCAGCCTTACTGTCTGACACCATTCCTTCGTGGTTCGAAGTGCTTTTTCTATAAGGTCGAGAAGTATTCCTTGTATTTGCCTCTGGTCATGATGACAATATAATCGGCGTATCCAAAGCAGGTGAAGCCCTGATCGGTCAATAAATTTAAGAGGTCCTCAACCACTAGACTCCACATCAAAGGTGAGAGTACCCCGCCTTGTCAGTATATTTTTCCCATTTTGTTTTTCTGGGGTTTCTATACGAAGTGGTTCGCTTCTGCACTCCTTTTACGTCACATTATGATTCTGTGATCAGAGAGAGAGGGTTTTTTGGAAGCTCTCCAATTCCTGATCATTTGGTCAATATTTAGACTACAAAGTCTTATGTCTAACACCTCCTGTCTGACCCTAGTAACAAATGTTGGTGTATTCCTTACATTTATAGTATATTTGGGTTTGTTTGAAAGATAAATTCTAACAGTTGCTCAATTCTTAGATTTGTGTCCGTACTTTCCCAGATTGTGTTGTGGGCATTGGCGTCACAGCCAAATGGGCGTTACAACTATAAGCAATCAAGGCTTTTTTAAATTTTTTTCAAACACTCATACTGTGTAACTTGCGCCTTCGCCAAAAGTTATGATACTGGTATCAAATACAAAAATACAAAAATTTTCTTTTACTTGTTTGATTACATTTTTTAAAAACCAACAATACCCCTGTATATGGAAAAGACTATTTGTGACCGCTTTTAAATTTAAAGGTGTCTTAATTGAAAAATAAGCTTGAAATCCATGGGAACTTAAGCATACAATAACAATTAATTGTGAACAATTTTCCAGCTATTGTGTCTACAGAAGACAAGATTACCAATGTTGCATGGCACCGCAAGACAAATACAATATCGCAATGGTCCTTTTTGCAGTGATTTCCTTGGCTTCCTTTGACGATTTCACTGCCCAGAGTTTCCAGGATGCTATGTCGGCCCTTCCCTCTGTTGCTTCTTTTACTACTGCTGAGGAATAAAGTTTACCAACATTTTAAAATCCTGTGGTTTTAAGTACTTGGAAATTTTATGAAGAAAAAAAAAACTTTTTTTGATAAATAAATATTTATAGCTATTATATTAGGTATTTTTTCTTAAAAATTAGTGGTTGGGATCAATGGCATCCAACAGTATGTACAAAGTAAATCAATACACATATGAAAGTATGAAACTTAAGAACTAGACAAATTCTCAATAAATAGAATAATAAAAAAATTCTGCTTAGGACTAGTTTGAGATTAGATTGAGGCAGGTATGTAAATCACAAGTCATTTTTCTCCAAAAACCAGCAGCCTGATTAAGGAACTTTTAAAATACGATATCTGTTTTTTGCCATCTTTGCTTGATTCACTGCTATTGTTCGATGAATACTCTATAGCCAATCGCCGATTGACAAAAGTCAAAATAGTCAATATGTCCGAATTTTTGTGGTGTTTTTGCAGCTCCTGGCAGAGTATTGTGACCCAAGGAGATCCAGTAACATCATTACGAAATGCATAGTAACCTAAATAGTTTTCTAATAAGTCAAAATCAATCAGATCTGATTGACTTTGGTTTATGAGAACAAACCTTTTTTTGATTAAGAATAAACTTTACTTACCTTCATAAGTAGCATAGAAAATCAAAAAATCCGCATTCACAGGTAAATTGTAAGAAAAGTGCCCATCAAATTCTGTGTAACCAGGTTGTTTCAATCGAGGTAATTCCAATTTTATACCATAATCAAAATTTTGCCCCTGACAAGCTTGAAGAAAAAATAATTTGGGCTTTCCTAAAAAAAGTATACTTATTTAATAAATAAGGGATCAAATTTTAAATTTTTTTAAATGAACTTATGAGTTATGTTATGACATGCCCCAATGAATGTTATTCTTTTACCTATGACTTCAGCCAATAAGCATTATTTGTAAAGCAATGTTTATTGTTAATATTATCAAAGCAGTATTCAAGTACAGACCAGCTAGAGAAGGACATTTGTCACTAGTAAACTGTCCCCACAATTCAACAGCCGGATCATAATAAGTATCTTTTGCCCACAGTTCATCTTTATTGCCATGAGTGAGAACAAAAATAGCAAAGCAGTCTCTTTTTTTGTGGTAATAATCATGCAGCACATCTACAAAACAACTTTCAATACAAGTTCAAACATGAAATTTACCCCCATACATTTTCTAATGTGTTGCCTTATCTGCTCCAAAGTCATATCCTTGTAAGGATGAACTACAAAACCCAAAGCAGTAAAGCAGTTTTGAATTTTTCTTACGTCCTCGTCAGTCCCAGTTCTAGGCGCCTGATTTGTGTCTTTATTGAAAGTCTCTTGATTGAATATGATTAGTAGGCCACGATATTCGTGGTCCATCTTGTAATAGTTATCTGTGGGGCCAATTGCGGCTTCGGCTTGTGAAGTCTCAGTCTCATTGTAATTATTGTTTATTGCCCTAAAATGAAGTATTGTTACAAGAAAGCATAAGGTAATCCATTGAAGAAAATTCAAACAAAAGGTTTAAATGAGTCACCTGTTGCTCAAAAAAGTTTAATGAACTTACTCAACAAGTGGCGAATTATTTCCATTCGACTCCTGCATATTTTCATTAGACTCTTGCATTTTTCCTAGACAATTACCATCAACTTCGTCCATTTGAAATTTTGCCCAGTTTTTGTACAGATGTTTGGGAATCCCACAGAAGATTTCGCCCCTTTTTAAACAAACAACAAAAATATCTGATAGGTCAGTTTCCCGCGTTTTCTATATTTTGACAATTTTGACATTCGTAAATTACAGCTGGTGGGGGATTTTCATCGTCTAGTCGCAACCTATCGTCCCGACTATCCCATCCCATTACCTTTCTACGAGTGAGTCGAAGCTGTGACGATAGGTTGCGACTAGATGATGAGAATCCCACCCTGAGCCGCTTTTCAGTATGGGAGTGTAGTGTGACGCTTGGAGTTACTCGGAGCGTTGAGCTCCCGAGCTATACGCACGGAGAAACGTCACACGTCATGATACTGTACGGTACAAATCTAGTGCGTAGCGCTCCCGGGGTGCTCTAGAGCGAGCCAATGTGCATACTGGAAAGCAGCTGTGGAGTGCGTTTAGAAATGGAGTGTGAAGGTAGAGTAGTTGTTTGCAATGAACTATAACCAAAAACTGGAATGCTAACACATAAGGACGAACGTGAAGCCTAGTGCGGCTGCTGCGGAGGGGATACCTGTTTTTGTCGCACTCATTATGTTAAATGGCGAAAATTGCTTCCAACACGTATTCCAATTGATGAAACCTGTGAAGGGAAATATGACAAAACTTTCGAAAACGTCATATGTCAGCGAGCAACAGAAAAAAACAACATTCCCCTTTGTGGCATCTGTCTCTCATGGCTACATTTTTTTGGCAGATATGGCAATGTATGCGCATTCCAGTTTTTGACTATAGTTCATTGGTTGTTTGTCAGAGTGTTCTGACGTTATCACTTGGAGTACATTCTGGGAGCGCTATTTCTGAACGTTTTGGGGCGTTGCGGTAAATGTCAAGAATAATCGAAAATAACCTATTTATTCACGTCAAACCCGGTAAAAACCGCGGGGCGTTTTTCAACCCAATCCCTGAGTGGGGTAATTTGGGCGCACTCTGGGCACGTCCACTCTAAAATTACTCCACTCAGGGACTGGGTTAAAAAACGCCCTGCGGTTTTTACCGGGTTTGACGTTGACATTTACCGCAATGACCCGATACGTTCAGAAATAGCGCACCCAGAGTGCACCCCAAGTGATGACGTCTAGAACTACTCTACCCTCACACTCCATTTCTAAACGCACTCCTGGGGTACGTTCGAAAATGTCCGAAGACAATCAGCAATGGATGGAATCTTTGTTTTTCCTTAAAAAGAAATCGACTTTTTGCCCCACAACTCTGTTATTACTTTTGCTTTAAAATTTGTATTTAACTGTTTTATGTAGCTACAAAACTCGAATATGAGAAAGTAAAGGTTAGAGCAGGAGGAAGAATTTGAACAAACTCCGTATGTCTTGAACATTGTAATTTTGAACCAATAGCTCTTTTCACGTGACTCCGGTTTAAACTAACCGGGTTACAATAGTAGATTATACCACGAGTCAATAATGATAGCTATTATTCCCGAGGATTATTACGAACTGAGCCGCGTTAGCGACGGAATAATAGCCATTATTGCGAGTAGTATACTCTACTTTATTTATGACAAATTGATTTATTTGAGATTTTCAATGAACAAATTTCATCCGTCTCATAATTTTCAATACAAATCCACAAGCACTACAGGTTTGACACTGACACTTTTGTGGAATACCATTAATCCCGCTACTCGTCATTAATCCCTGGAGGAATAACATATGTCATTATACTGCCTAAATCACAAATATAATACGCACATTAGAGAGTTATTGGAACTAATAAATACTGCCTCGCAGTATTAAGGATCTACGTTATTTTATTAGTGCATCAGCACTATTTTTCCAAGAAAAAAACAGTTATTGGAAGACTGTAGTAGGTGCTAGAGTATTACCTTATTTTGTATTCATAATTTTGACAGCTGATAGCTATGTTTATAAATTTCAACCTCAAAAAGTGTTTATTTTTGTTTGTGATTTTCTGCCGATACTCATTTTTCGATGCTACCTACAGTAAAATGGAAAACTACTGTAAAAAATACATTTTCCAAGTAAAATTAGGTCACCGTCGAAAAGCGAAATGTCAAAGTCGTCCAAAATGTCAGAAATTTGAAATAAGGGAAGTTTACTGCCTCGCACTAACCATACACAAATAAAGACAAGCAGTAACCTTATTAAGGTAATCCTTATTTTCAGACTCAAATGCGCATGTGTAGATGTCAAAATAAGGCTAATTTAAATACTGCTTGTCCTTGTTGCACGTCCAATAACTCTCTATTATACATTAGTCGTAAATAAAAAGGTTAGTAGCAGTATGTCAAGTGATGACGTTATTGAAAATGCCAATTGGAAACAAACGGTTAGAAAAATGTTATTTTAAAATTCAAGCAATCCAACTACCTGTCAAATATTTATACTAGGTTGATTTACCTTTTATAATCCGCTTAACAAAGAGACACGTTATCGATACCACTCGAATTTGAGCGGTATGTTGCCACCGGAGCGAGTAGCTCTAGTGTTTCAAGCTCTTGAAAGGAATACAACTATTAACCTTGCGTTCGGTATTTTGCTCAAAGAGCAGAGCGTGCTGAACGGAGCCGTAATCACGTGACCAGCGAGCGAACGGAGCAATTGAACGCTGTATAAAAGTGCCAGAAATTTTAATAAACGAACGCGAATGAGGCTGCACCGAGTACACTTTTTAAATAAACGAACGGTAAAGTCAAGCTCGGAGATCTCAGACCAAAATAACGAACGCACGGTTACTTTAAAATGTTTAACTGTTACGTAGAGGTAGGACTAGTTCAGAATCGATTCTATAGGTTTGTTCCTTCTTGTCATATCCGAACTTGGAACCTTGGAACTCGTATTCTCTCTACCAAGGATCTCACTTTAATCTTATCATTCTTATCTCACTTCACTTACTTAACAGAGATGTGTCGCTATTTATACGAATCTCATCGGCTGAGTTCGGCTTGACACTCTGTAAACAAACGATAAGATCCTGTTCGTTTTAACTCTCAGAGTGTTCTTTTTTGCGTTGGGCTTATGACCGCGTAAGATGTCACGATATCAAAGCTCATACCGTTCTGCTCCGTGGTGTGCAAAACCGAACTCAACCATTGTGAGATTTCCATAGGCTGTTATCATTTGTACTTTCTACCTGCTCGAAAAATCAGAAATCAGGAAGACCTGCTAGGAGCTGCTATTTATGAGCTTAGCTTATTATATGGGACAAGTGAACGCCGATCCGCTGATGAGATCTGCTTGAAGCAAGAAAAGCAGTACCTATAACATGTAAGGATAAGGATACATTTTTTTTTTGCACTGGTTCGACAAATGGAAACCGCTATTAGTAGTTCATTGGTAAAATCCATGGTTATTAAAAGTCAAATGTTAAATATTTTGATGTTGGTAACAAGAAATGCACTTTTTCTCTCCGATTCTACTCTAACTATTCTAACATTTCACCTAGTGCAAAAAAGTTTATAATTTTATAATGTTCTAATGATTCTCAATTTAATAGTATTCTATTTATCGTAGGTTTGTCCGTGTCGCACTAACTTGAACTGAGCTGTTTTATTTCAGATTTTAGCCTAGTACTCATAACTGCGAAAAAAAGTGCGAATTTCGTAGTTGAGTACTAGGCTTATGGCAGAAGTGTTGTTTGTTGTTTTCCTTTCAAGAGTTTAGAACACTGGAGCTAAGCGTTCCGGTGTTACTCGACTCCGAAAGGAACAGATGCGCTGGCTTTCGTGCGTTTAAGGTTTGATTCGGGAAGAGTTAAATTTTATCGCCAAGGGTGAGAGTGAGTATATGACAACTGGCGCAAAAGCTGAATACGTGAATTATGACGCAATATTCACATAGAGTGGAGCTTAGAGAGTGGAGCATTCACGCTGCCCGCGTATGTCAAAATTAGTTGTGTTCCTTTCAAGAGTTTGAAACACTCGAGCTACTCGCTCCGGTATTTAGTAGCCCCCGATTTGCAGGGAACAGATGCGTGGTACGACCAACACTTTTCCAAAGGAATAAGGGCGTGAAGCCCCGGAGCTGTTCCGGAGCTCCTCCTAGGTGTGAAAGGAATACAACTATTATATCCTCTATCTAAATTTTGGAATATTACTTTCCTTGCGTTCGATATTTTGCTCAAAAAGCAGAGCGTGATGACCGGAGCTGTAATTACGTGACCAGCGAGCGAACAGAGCAGTTGAACGCTGTATCAGAGTGCCAGAAATTTTAATAAACGAACGCGAATGAGCCTGCACCGAGTACACTTTTTAAATTAAACGAATGGTAAATTCAAGCTCGGAGAACTCAGATCAAAATACCGAACGCACGGTTCGAATTTTGATTGTACACATTTTGTATATTGTTTTCGCTTCATTTCCAAAGGTGGAATCGGCTTGCTCACTCCGTGCACTCCGAGTGACTCCATTCGCACTCCAGCCGTTTGGGTATTGCTTTTTGGCGTATTAGGGGTGACTCTATTAGCGTTCGACTATATGGAGTGGAGTTAATGAAGTTCACTCCAAAAGTTCCACTTCGGAAAGAGAATTTTTAAGAGTAAGCATGCGCAGAAGTGAAATGTGTGAACTGTCAAGCTTGTGTTATATTCAGTATTGTCACTTTCAGCGGCAAAAGCATCATATTATTATTGTGCAGGAATTGAAGTACATTATAGTACACGAAAGTCCAAAGAAAAAAGTGCAAAAAAAAATTGGAAACTGGAAGTCACGTGGTTATGTTCCGATATCAGCTGCCAGTACTGGATTTACTGAGCTGATTTTACTGTCATTTGCCGTTCCGATTTCAACAGCGTATTCTTGTGGTCATTCAGTAGTGAATCGACTGAATCCAGTGTACTGAAAATAATATCGGAACGGCGTCCAGTAATTTCAGTACTGACAGTTCATATCGGAACTAATGGCGTTTCCGATTGGTAGATTTAGTGCAGAACTAGTGCAATTTTTTCTATTTCTGTCTTTTTCTTCTACAGGTCGATTAAAAGGATGCAAATACACTCAGTGCGCACTGAATTTACCAATCAGAAACGCCATAAGGCACGGTTGACTGTTCTTTTCAAACAAAACAAATCAGCTGTTTGACATTTATGCTCCGACCGATCCGGTCGTTCTGTATTAATTTTTCACCCTAATCACTCCTAGATCACGTGACAGAAAGGTATTAAAACTATTTTGACAGATAGCTTAAAGTTAACTTCTGGAATTACTGTCTGTTTCAGCAGAAATCACAAACCAGTCAGAGTGAATTTCATTGGTTGAAACTAGTTTTCTGACTGTTTCTGACTATTTTCAACCAATGAAATTCACCCTGACTGGTCAGTTAATTAATTTTTTGAGTAATATTTCAAATATAAAACAAAAATAACTAATATATGAATATTAAAATATATTACAATCAAAAAATTGAACAACTTCCGCAGAGATCTGTGATGTCACCGCCCAGACGGGGAGCGCTGTGTGAGCAGTGAAGCCGAAAATGCCATGAGTTCTGAGTTGGAGTGGAGTCAGAGCAATTTTTTGTCACATTCATGACTTTGGAGCTAAGAACAATTTCTAGGACTGGGCTAGAGCAAGGATGATATACACTACTACTACAGGATAGCCTATCCCTTATAAAGCCTGTATGAAACAAATCCTCCCTCTCCCCCCACCCAACAAATCACCAGTTATGACGTAGGCAGCATGTTATTTCTTGCCTTTTCTAGCCTGTTCAAACAGCTGAAGAATTATTTATGACATCGGAAATGGTGACACACCGGCAGCGATTACCAAAAACGAGGACGATAAGTGATCCTCTGTATGTAGGTGTGTTTCATCCTTGGGGTTAGAGTACGTTCGCCTTGCTAACCGCGTGTACTCGAAGTGCACGAAATCGGCAACCAAAATTAAAAATTATTGCTCAAAAGTAAGACTCGTCCAAAATTAATTGAACAATTTTGTATTCTCCTAAAAACAGTAGATCAAGGATGAAAACAGTAGATCTACTGCTGAAACAGTAGATCTGGCAGCACTGTAAAATCAAATTAATCCTGTTCTACGTTCTAACCAATCACACTGCGGAATTTGAAATGGGTTCAACCAATACCGTTACAGAGAAATATCTGTTGCATCTCTTTTTGGAGTATTTTTTTTGTCAAACCGATCCGGCTACTCTGAATTAGCGTTTATCGAATGTGTTAGAAAGGGACAGCAATACACGGAAGATGATCCCGGTGAATGAAATAATTGCCGGTTTTTTATGTTTATAAACGTCCAGTTTTGTTTGACTGGTACTTGGTTTGGTACTTTTTCAATATTACAAATTTCTTTGTCAGAGGTGCGTCTGGCTATTTTTAGTTTTCTTTTGTGGTTTTCCTTTGTATTTTGGATATTCTGCATATTTATCGAATAAGGTAAGTAGAGAGAGTTGTATTGTTGTATTTATAGAGGGGGGTGACATTGTGGTAAGTTTTTTGGGGGCCCTTTTTCTCCTAGGTAGTTTTTTCATAAATTTTCAATTAATTCCATTTTTTTTGTGGTTTGTCTATGAGTTGATAGTAAGTACATGCATATTTCAGCGATTCAAGCATAAAACTTGTAATTTAAAGCCACAGGTGTTATCGAGGGTGTTACTTAAACATGGCTCTGAAAATGGTTCTTCATAATGAAAGTTTTTGTGATTTTGGGCAGAAATACATTCTTTATAGGGTTTATGAAAAAAATATTGATTATATTTACGGGTCCTTTGAACTGGAGAAACTAAAAATAATAAAAACAGAGATGCATCGAAGCGCTACAGATCTGCAATGATGCTCAGAAGGGTCCTGATTTTTTTTTTATTATGCAAATATTCTTCTGATATTATTTTTTTATAGAATTGACCCCCTAATTGCCCCCTATACATTTCCTATAAAATAATAAAACAGTGCATGATTCCCCACAGTGAAAAAGTCCCGAAGCTTGAAAGCATTTTTTTCTATTTTTTTTTAATAAGTACATACATTATCCAGTTTCCTAGAATTTGTAATAGATTTTTTGAAAAGGACCTCATTCATTATTGTTCGTCGATTTTTATCTGACACTTTCCGTATGAGGAGCGAGGGGGTGAAGTATATGGCAAAAACAGGTCTGACATTAGGTGACCATTGGCGTTCTAATGTAGGGTGCCAGCAGCTCACATTCATTTCGAGTATCAGATTAAAATTGACGGACTTTAATTATAAAAGTCTCAAACAGTAGTTTGAGACTTTGCTTAATCCTATTGCCTATTATTTTCAACCATTCTTTCAGATGGCCAACGCAGTAGCTGACATGCCAGTTTGTGAATGTAAGTAACTTTTTACTTTCTTATGATTTCTCTTACCATTCACTTATGTACAATTTGTACATGAAAAATAATATTATAGGTACCTACCTATTTAACAAAATCTAATAATCTTAAATCCAAATAGGTAAGTAAATTTTAAACAAAATATGAAAAGGTAAGTACAAAAATTTATTAATACATAAAAAAAATACAAAAATACTAATTATTACTTCATAATTATATTTTGTCAGCGTCAATGGGATGCAAATTCTTAGTAGCTGTTTTAATTTTCTTGAATATACCCAGAGCAGATAGTTCAGTTCCTGATTTTCTGAAAAGGAACACAATTTTAGAATAATTCAACCAAATTAAATCAATTTAAAGATTATATTGTGTACTTACGGTTTTTCCAAAATCCCCAACCTGACATGTTTCAATGCGAACCTGGATGGTAATATACTTGGTAACCTATATCTATTTGGCACCGTTCTATAGTGGGGCTGGATAGAAGCGTTATACATTCCATACAGGGATATAAAATATACCATTATACCTGAAATAATGAAAATTTATTATTGAGCTTATTTTAATATAAAATTCACTTACCCACTGTATATTTTTTGAAAACTGATAAATTATCAGGAAATTCTCTATTTCTATTTATGTTTTTGAAATACTCAATAGTTTTTGTTACATCTGGTTTCCATTGATGTTCATTTGCTTGGGACATGTCAATCCAAATTTGTCCTTCTAGGCCATTTACCTTGAAAAAAAAAAGTTAGTGCATTATATTTGTTACTATTTTCAACCTACCTCTGAAACTTGTGATATAAAATATAACACTCGAATAAATTGTATTGTGGGGCCTGTACCCTGGAATTCCTGTAGTCCTAAGCCTTTCAGATAGGTCAAGGCATCTGCATAGGTCCTTCCTAATATATTCTCATCATATAACAGCTAAAAAAAAAAAAATTGATTACTCATAAGATTTCAGGTTGAAATAGGCAACTTACCTTTTTCTTTAAAATCATCCAGTTGTAATCTGTATTGCTCCAACAATCAGGTTTTTCATATTTTTTGATTTTTTCACAGAATGAATGTTTAATGGGATAGCCTTTATCAAAAATCACATCACTTTTAGACCAATAACTTTTCAATTCAGGTAATATTATGTCCACATCGTATATGATATGAACTGTAGCATTCTTTTTTGAGGGATGCTGAAAATAGGCCTTAAATGTGCTGGGGTCTTGGGTTACATCAATTTCTGCTCCTAAAATATAACATTTCTTATTTTGTTTTGAAAAAATAAGACTTCACTTACCAAGTTCATTAGCTAAACTGAAGCCAAAATGGGGACTCAGACAGTTCATTGTCACTGAAACAATATCCACCCCCACATTGAGCAACTTGTCTAGGGTTTCTTCAATAATGTCAGCAAAATATTTGATGTCTGGATCGTGAACGAAAAATAATCCAACTGGAATTTTCCAATTTTCAATCAGAGATATTACCATAAATATGACAGCTTTGCTGGCCATTCTTGTCGGTTCGGGTTGACTGCTCTTGCCAGCGCCTTCTGTGTAACCAAACATTTTTTCCTGGAATTTACAGATTATATCAAAAATTTGGCTGTTTGATTTAAAACTTACTTGATATAATTCGTATTTCTGAGTCATTTTTATTTCTCCAATCAAAAGGCCGCACCATATTGGTATTCCGTTTCTCAAACATATCTCTGATGTAGTTCTAAGTACTTCGAAAGCTTCATTTTGAATTCCAGTTTGGAGTGATTGATCTTCGGATTGGTCCTCAGGTTGATCCTTGGATTGGTCATTACTAGTGGAGGGTTTTGGAGTACCGCTATCACTTTCACTGAAGTTTAAATAAGAATTACTTTACTGAGAGGGATTTGATAAGTGAAGTATTAAATTCGGACAATTCTGATAAAACAATATAAACTTACTCAGAAGAATCACAAATTATGTATTCTGCATATTCTGCATTTGTTGGAGCTGAGGTCATTTGGAAATCTTGTAATTACAGCTTTAATATGAAACAAAGAACAAGGGTTTATACCCAAATGTAGTTTTATTGAAATGGTACTAACTAGAGTATTGAAAATTACTTGAACGTGGAATTCTATTATTTGCAAGCCTGTTTTATGGTTATTTATTCATAAAACAACATTTCTTTAGTGTAGTATAGTAGGCTTGTAAACAAAACCATAACCTTTCTTTTTTGTCCCCCCTTTGTTTTGATATTCTGGCTCTGCATGTACAATAATAGGAATGAACGTTGCCAAATCTTTTCAGAAATGAGAGGAAACAAGCGGTTGCACTTTGTAAAACTTTTTTTTCTTAAGTTTTGAAATATAGAAGAGAATTATTGACTCAAGCCTCATTGATATTGAGAACCAACATCTATCATCGAGTCAACTTCTTTTTTTTAACTGAGCCCTAGACTCTCGAGTCAAAATCCATTTTTATGGAAGCTCATCTTTCTTTACTAATAATACCGAATTAGGAAGTAATTTCAAAATCTCAAAAGCAACATTTTTATACTTCCAAATTTCCCAAGTGGGTCAATAGTTTTAAGGCAAATGAAAAGGGAGGGCGCGTCTCATTTAGTCGGTTTTCAGAGTTGTGTATTACGTCACAACAAAGACGTTTCGATTTATTTATCTCATAACCATCATCAGCACATAACTTAGATAGGTACTCCTAAATACTGTTGCAAGCTGTAAAATACTTTGTCTATTCTCTCTAATAATAATTGTTAGGGATTTTCAGTTTCTTGTTTGTGCGAATGTAGTATAGGGGGTGGAAAATGTTGGGCGTCGCGGCGTCGTCTGGGCGTCTTTGCACGTGACATGAAAAGGAAAAAAAAAGTTGAGGAAACTTGAGTGACGCATAGGCGACTCGCCTTAATACAATTTCTTTCCTAAGATTTAATAAAATTTACCATAACGCAGTCAAATTATCGTGGTCTGATTGATGACAAAAATCACTATATGACCATAATATACCTAATAGGTGGGTAGGAACCTAAAACTGAGGTTTGATCATCAATTTTTATACCAGAATCCGATTTTTTGTAGCAAAGTCCCTCTGAAGTAGAAAAAAGATACTAGATCATTAGGAGCTGGTTTCTGAATAGCAAGTCACCTCCAGGTTGGATTTAACCCCAGGGTAAGCGTGTCCAGTTACTATGTTTACCCTGGAGTTATGCCTAACATGGGAGTGACTCGTTATTGAGAAACCGGCCCTAGGTGATGGTGATGACATCGTTTTTCTCTACAAGAAATTTCATAGTTGAAATTCATCCAATTTACCTCTAAAAGGCATCTAACTCAAACAACGCTAAAGCTAGAGAACTTTTTTTCTATATGAAACTTTACCCAGAGAGTGCACTACCTAAGTACCCACTTAATAGAGCCACAATAAATAATTTCATTATACAGAACAAACATAAATTAAATAGTTTCTCCTACAAAAGATTCTGTAGAATTCTATCGGATTTTAACTGATTCCGATACAAAATGGAATTCTAGTGTTTATACCATAGGTTTATACACATTTTTTAGGGTGGTTTACAAATGATAGTCTAGACAAAACAATCAACTGCCACTCTACCATACAAATTCTATTTAAATCTTAACAGAATTTCAAAAAATCCCTTATACAATAATACTAAGGTAATTTTATCCCGAGCCTGAAACAAACGAACCCTCTCGTGGATTATTACATTTATTATGAAAGTCGTATAATCGTTTTCCAATAATTCCCCCCGCCTTTCGCATTTTCTTTTATCAAATTTTTCCTGGAAGTTTCCATTCTTTCCAACAGAAGCCTTGTGCCGATATTACTTTTTTGCGGCAGGTTATGGTTTTGATGGCATTATAATGGGAATTTTGTCGTATCTAATAAAGACGATGCGTTTTTGCTTTAACACACAAAAATGTGTTACTGTGTTCAGATTTTTGGTCAATAACCTCGTCTTGTCTAAAGGCTCGAGATCTTACCAGATTCGATCCGGTTTGACCATATTCGGCACCATGATTTCTGCATTATATTGTTGCCGTTCACGCTAAAATGCGTCACCGTTTCTGGTTTTATTTTGTCTGCATTCTACTTCCTACGTATCAAACCTGATTTTTCAACCTTCATTGGTACTTAGGATATACATCAGGCATTTTTCTGCATATTCAATGCCAAAGTTAATCCCGGAAATAATATATTTATTGCGTTTCGGAGGGTGGATTTCCTGAATCGACCGATACAGGGATGGAAAGAGAGGCTCTATATGACGGCGACGCCGGAATCGACGTGACACGCGCCGCGACGCCCTGCTGAAACGCCAGTTTCAATTTGAGTGAGGATCGACGCGGAACCCACTATTACAAAAATCGTGATTTTTTTTTTATAACTTAAAGTCAATTTTTTCAATAAGAAACAACCAAAAATCAGGATTCAAGATGCTGATTGGTTTAGTAAGGGAATCCGTGATGCAGTGCTTCTGCCACACATGCAGGGCACCAATACCAGCTGCTGCAAGTGCCGGTAAGGACTTTTGTAATATTTTTTCAAAAGTTTATAGAGTAAGCAGTCATATAGTGCGCTTGAAAAAAATAATATCTTGTGTTATATTGAAATTAGGGTCTTTTCAGAGATTATTCAGGAAGTACCTCTGGTACCCAAGGTTCTTAAAGTTCATAGGTTGTCTAGTAATGGGTAATTTGATGTCGAACTGGGGTGCCTTATGGAGATTTGCATTATGTTACAACTTACCTCTCTCAAACAACCTTGCCTGGTACCTACATATTGCGGAAAGAGCTACTATCTAAAATTTAATTAATAACTTTTATTATTTTAGCTCAGGCATTCTGCACCATCATCTCTAAATGGGAACTGCAAATAAAATAATATGTACTAACTTGTAGTACATAATATATATGTAACTTTTTTCAATGAACATACAAATACACACGATAACTCTACCGAACCTGGACAAGTTTGGGCATATTATATCCATCCACAACCAACATTCACACATGATTGAAAAGTTGTATACCTAGTTTCAACTTTCCAAGGAAGTATGTAGTTCGAGTTTCTGGCTTCCCATGGCAAAAGTTTTTCTTTCTCATTAGTCACCCACCCAAGGATCACTAGGATTTTCAACATGGTTGCTAGTTCATATATAGTTTTTCAGAAAACGTCCCTCTATGACTGAACTCGCTTGAGAGTTACGTAGTTCAAAACTCCTCTTAAGCTACTCCCTCACTCTGTACTTTTTCCTACATTTTTGTGGTTTTAATTCATTTTGACATTCTCTGTTCTGAAATAATTATTCCGAGGGGTGGTTAACTCCCTAAAATATTACTTTTATGTATTATTTTACAGGAGCTCAGAAGATTTTAGATTTTCAAAAATTTAGGTGATTCTGGAGCATTTTAGGGGTTTTTGAAAAGTTTTTATAGATTCTAAATTCAATTGACAATTGACAGATTTGAATGGAAAAACGGAAATTCCTAGACATTTTACTATAGGATTTCATAATACTTTTCCGAATTTCATGATATGATTCTATGGAATTCCACCATAAAATACAATGGAATTCCTCGGAATTACACTACTTATGAGATTTCAAGAAATTCTTCGAAATTCCACTAAAATTTAAGTTATTCCATGGGAATTCTGCGAAAACTTTTGCTAATTCCATAAAAATTCCTTAGAATTTCACTAGAAGATTTTATGGAATTCCTCTAAATTCGATTCAAATGACAAATTTGAATAGAAAAACAGAAAGTCCTAGAAATTTTACCCTAAGAATTCATAATACTTTTCCGAATTTCACCATAAAATTCCATGGAATTCCACCATAAAATTCAATGGAATTCTTGTACAAAAATTCCTCGGAATTACAGTAAAAGATTTCATGAAATTTCTGGGAATTGCACTAAAATTTTATGTAATTCGACAGAAATTACTCAGAATTTCACTAAAATTTAATTCAATTCTTCGGAATTCCGCCAAAATTTCTCGTGGTTCCACGGAAATTCTGTTTAATTCCAAGGAAATTCTTCAGATTCCATGTAATTTCACTGGAATTCCACAATAAGATTTCAAGGAATTCCATGTATGTAATTCGACGAGAATTCCTTGGAATTTTACTCGACATTTTATCGAAATTTTATGTAAGTCGGCGCAAAGTGAAATTATACAGGGTGTTCCTAAATATCATGTACAAACGAAAGGGGATGATTTTTTGGTTTATTTTATGAGTGACATTTCTAATGAACATAGGTCCTCGAACGCTTCGTTACCGATCTACAGAGTGTTGAAATTTAAATATTTTTTAAAATTTTTCCTTATAGCTCCTGCAATTTCTGAGGGATTTAGCTCAAATTTGGAATATAGGTTACGCAATAGGAGCTGGATGATTGCACATGTCAAACGTTTGCCAGAATCTATAGGGTGATGTTTTTTCAGGGGTCATGCCTCCTTTTCTGCCCCTGAACTTTTTCGCGGTGCGCCGCTCATCGATTCTAAAAAACAAAATAATTTTTCTATTTTATTTAGAAACTTTTTGTTCTCTTGTAGTTTTTTCGTGTTACCGACCCTTATCGAGACAAAAATTAAAGAACAAATCTCTGTAATTAGATAGATGAAACTAAAGTAATTTAATAAACCTTTTCTACCTACAGTGACGTATGAATAGAGCCATATTCTTGCTCATTTTCAATAGGAATCTATAAGTGAGACACCCCTCGCCGCCATATTCTTGCTCACTTTCAATATGAATGTATTAAAATTTCAACACCCTGTAGATCGGTAACGAAGCGTTTGCGGACCTATGTTTATTAGTAATTTTAGTCATAAAATAATCCAAAGAATCACCCCCTTCCGTTTGTACATGATATTTAGGAACACCCTGTATATATTTTAATTTGATGGAAATTCTGCGAATATTTCATAATTCTTTTTTTTTTTTTCGAAATCTCACTGAAATTTTCCAAAATTCTAAAGAAATTCCAAATTCCATAATTTTTTTAAAACTTTACTGAAATTCCCCAAAACTTCACCACTGAAATATCCTGGAATTTCATTGACATATCCTGTAATTTCTTAGAAATTCCTTGGCCCTTCACTAAAATTCACAATAATTTTTTGAAATTTCACTGAAATTCCCCGTTATTAGTCGAAAATCTCTCGAAATTCCAATGAAATTTTGTTACAAATTTTATTTATTTCTATAAGAATTTTTCGGAATTCCACTGAAATTCTCTTTCAATAGTCAGAAATTTCTGGGAATATTAATGAAACTTCAAGTAATTTCTTGAAAATTCACCGAAATTCCTCAGAAATATATTGAAATTTCATATCATCACATGGGAATTGCACCGAAATTAAAAGTTTTTAGCCAGAAATTCCTCGGAATTCCACTTGTGAAATTTTCCCCAATTTCACTAAAATTCGATGGGAATTTTTCGGAATTTCAATTTCACTAAAATGCCATGTTTTTAACTGGGAATTTCTTGGAATAAAAATAAAACTTCATGTAATTACATTGAAATTTTTCGGAATTTCACTGGAATTCCTTTTGAAACGATAAGAGTTGTTCAAAATTCCACTTAAATTTCATGTAATTCCCTGACATTTCCTTGGAATTCCATGCAATTGCATCGGAGCTCCATATAATTCGACGAAAATTCCTCGGAAATCATGTAATTTTTTGAAACTTTTCTAAAATTCTTTATGTAATTTAACAAGCACTGAAATTTCATGTTGGAAATTTCGGTGTAATTCAATGTAATTGTTTAGAATTCCTCATCCAGGATTTAATGTAATTCGATCGAAAGTCCACTGAAATTTCATGTAATTTCTCGAAATTTCATGTAATTCGAGAGGAACTAAAATTTAATGTGAATTCTATGGAAATTTCACATGTCACATTTCACACCATAAAATTCAATGGAATTCTTGAATTTTTTTTTCTTCGGAATTACAATGTAAGATTTCATGAAATTCTTCTAAAATTTCAAGTTATTCCATGGGAATTCCGCGAAAATTTTAGTCAGTTCCATAGAAATTCCTTAGAATTTCACTAGAAGATTTTATGGAATTCCTCGAAATTCCATTCAAGTGATAAATTTGAATGGAAAAACGTAAATCCTAGAAATTTTACAGAAGATTTCATAATACTTTTCCGAATTTCATCATAAGATTCTATGGAATTCCACCATAAAATTTAATGGCACTCTTGCACAAAAATTCCTCGGAATTACACTATGAGATTTCATGAAATTCTTCGGAATTCCATTAAAATTTCAAGTATTCCTTGGGAATTTCGTGAAAATTTTAGTTAATTTCATAGAAATTCCTTAGAATTTCACCAGAAGATTTTATGGAATTCCTGGAAATTCAATTCAAATGGTAAATTTTTACTATAAGATTTCATAATATTTTTCCAAATTTCACCATTAGATTTCATGGAATTCCACAATAAAATTCAATGGAATTCTTGAACAAAAATTCCTCGGAATAACACTATGAAATTTCATGAAATTCTTCGGAATTGACTAAAATTTCAAGTTATTCCATAGGAATTCCGTGAAAATTTTAAGTAAATCCATAGAAATTCCTTAACATGTTACCAGAAGATTTTATGGAATTCTTAGATAAAACGTTTTCCGAATAAGAGTATAGGATTTCTTGAAATTCCTTGAATTTCCACTAAAATTTCAATTTCAAAATTCCATCGAAAATTCCATAATTTTTTAACTAAAATTCCCCAAAATTTCACCACTGAAATATTCTGGAATTCCACAAAACTTTCATAAAATTTTTCGAAATTTCATTGACATTTCATGTAATTTCTTAAAAATTCCTCCGATTTCACTAAAATTTTATGAGAATATTTTGAAATTCCACGTTCATAGCCGAGAACTTCTCGAAAGTCCAATGAAACTTCAAGGAATTTTTCAAAATTTCATTTATTTTCATATCAATTTTTCGGAATTTCACCGAAATTCTCTTTTAATAGTCAGGAATTTCTGGGAATATTTATGAAACTTCAAGAAATTTCTTGAAAATTCACCGAAATATATTGAAATTTTATGTCATTACATGCGAAATATCACCGAAATTCCATGTTTTTAGCCGGAAATTCCTCGGCATTAAATTCAGTAAGAACTGAAATTTTATGTTGGGAATTTCGGTGTAATTTCATGTAATTGTTTAGAATTTCTCTATGCAATTCATTTAGGATTTCGTATAATTCGATCGGTATTTCAGTGAAATTTCATGTAATTTGAGAGGAACTAAAATTAAAGGTGAATTCTCTGGAAACTCCGCAAAAATTTCACATGTAATTCCTTTTTCAGAACAACATAATTCTATCGAAATTCCACTATATTATGGAATTTTGAGAGACTTTAACGGATTTTTGGGGATTCCAAAGGATTTTTGGGAATTTCAAAGGAATGTTAATGATTTTATGAGATTTTGCAGGATTTTTTTGGTTTTAATGAAATTTTGTTAGATTTTGTAGGCTTTTTTTTTAAACTTTTAAGGATTTTAAAGATTTTTAGGGATTTTGAGTAGATCTTATGAGATTTTCTGGGATTTTGACCAACTTGTACACGGATTTTGACCAGTTAACAACCCCTCCAATTATTCTAATTTGATTCTCTTGCAATAATGAAGCTATTGGACGTTCTAACTACCAACCTATCTGTGCAAAATAATCAAAATAATCCCTGTAATTCCATACTTTTATTCTCTATAGTAAATCTAAACCGTAACCTAAGCGGGAACATTGCATTGGTGGTTCAATAAATCCATACCATGCATAGCCGGCCGGCTAAAAATAGTGTAATAGAACGTGCGGAAATGGAAATTCGTGGTGGGCTGGAAAATCGTTTCCATGCCAGATGGTATATAGTGGAATATGCACCGACTAATTTACTGCGATGATTGATGGGATTTCAGCAAAAGGCTTCGTTAATGGGCCGTGTATTTCAATCATAATTGATTATTAATTATACATATAATCAGTGAAAATAGAATCTATTGATTACATTATAATATAAGTTTTCAGACCTGGTGTACATTTCCCCTTCAATTCGCAATAAAATGGCCGTCTGCTCATAAAAGGGGAATAAGGAAAGGGAAAACTTTCAAGTTCGTCTCAGGGTGCGTTGCGGCGCGTTTTCCCCCAAAAATGATATCTTATGACTCCAGGCTGACCTTTATCGATTTTATCATTTTGGGGACATAATTTTATAGTCTCGACTGATGTCTGAGGGAAATATTATACTGGATTAAAGTCTAAAATGTAAATGAAGGAATTCAAATAGCAATATACAGATTTTCTATCATAACAAGTTAATCATAAACGTTTCAGACACTTAAACAAATATCAAACTCGAATGCTTTGACAGCAACAATCAAACCAAATAATTAATTAGTTGAGTTGTGGCGCCAGCGACACAATAATAATTGCGTGCTGGCCAGCATGATTCATCGCAGCCACACACGATAGCGCCCCGACGCTTGGGCGCCTATCCAGAACAAGTGGCGACGGCTGGCGTCGTCATCGGCCCTAGACGTCGGAATTCCGGGATAGCTGGACCGATCAAATGGTAACGCTGCTATGGTGAGGTCATTACACCTATACCCTCTATATTCACTTTTGGATTGCTGAAATAAAAGTAAATCTATAGCGGATATTGAAAATATACTGTCAGGGGATTTCAAGTGGTTTTCAGAGTTAAAACTGTCTCAAATATTATTTCTTCCTAAGAAATTTGTGCGAACAACATTAAATTCCTATTTTACTCGGCACAGGGAGTAATTTATTTAAAAGGCAAACCTCTTCCCTGGCGCAAATTAAATTACATTCCCAGCCAGAGGGGCACCCTTTGGATATTTATTTTTCCCTTTTTGCATTTACGTTCCAGTAATTGAGTTAAAGAAGTCTATTGGCTGAAACAAACAGTAGGTAGCGTCCTGAATTTTATCCCCTGGCCCTGGAATAAAACATAATCCTGCTGTCCTGTTAAATGGCACATTGGACCCTGAATAATCCCTCGAATGACCATTCCGGCATTATATGCGACATGCTTAATAGATAATTTAATTTGATTATTGTATTAAAATGGCCGTGTGGGCCCAGTTTAGAACACAATAGCGACGAGGTGTTAAATACCACATTTTTCATTTAGTTTTTGAATTTTACAATAATGAATCTAATGTATGTTTCAGTTCACAGAAGGAATATGCCTATAACCAAAGTGAAAACGAAACCCAGGACTCACCAACCCAAGCGGGTTCAATTTGTCAGTAAGTATTATAGGCACCTTTATTTCAATGTTGTGTTAAATGCACTGCCTATTTTGCTTTTTTTTTTAAACATTTTAGAAGGCACCATTTAGGTTGCTCACTATTGGTCAAGTAGTCATTGGGTTCAGTAACTGAATAAAAACTAGACTTAAGTATCCTTATATTCTTGTTGCTGATTTCGTTAAATAAATGTTCATTATTGTAGTTGATTTTTGTTTTATTTGTATGACAACTTTGCGATGGGATTTATTTCTCTGCAATGCGCCATTTTCCACTATACCTGTTTTTTTTTTTACGATTTACCTGTAGTTTAGATGGCAAAATGCCACACGAAATTTTCGGTTTTCCAGTTGGTCGCTTGCGAGAGGATATCCGATTAAATTAGCAAACCTGAAGGCGCATGAATCATTAAAATCAAATAAGAATAGAATGTTTTCATTCACGCACTGTTTTACACGCTTTAGATTTTCTTTGCAATTATTTATGCACGTCAAAAAAAAAAACAAATGTACAAAATAACTTTTGTCTTGGTGGCGGTACCTGCAGTAATGTTGCCGAAAAATACGGATAACGACTCGAACAACTGCATGGTACTGCGAGGTTCCTGTAATAATAATAACCACGGTAAGTTTTGTGATATTTGTTTCAGTTTTGGTCCAACCACAAAAGAATTATTATTTCTACTGTAAATTTTAGTTGTTTCACTATCCATTTTATGCACCCATCATTTTATCTCATGGTATGGTAATGCAAGCTCTTGCCTGGGTGACCAACGCAACATCTCCTGCCCAGACGCATTATTTCCTACATAGAACCTGTTCTCTGCAGTACCTACCGGATTTGGTTCATAAATATTAATATTAGTAAACTGCCTAAATGAACTTGTTCATTAACATTTAAAAGCTATTTTATGCACCTGATAAAATATAGTGTATGTGAGGATGTTTTGTTAAAATTCTTAGAATCATTTTACATCAATAAAGTCCCATAAATAATTCAAGTATACCAATAGCGTCGCGACGGCGTCAGCCTAGCAAGGTGTATGCCAGATAGAGGGATATTTATATCGATCAAAAAAGAAAGGTTGTTGTAGTTGGCGTGGCGTGGCGTCACGACGCCTCCTGTAACAACCCCTTTCCCCAACTACAGACGTCGGTCTTTAGACAATAGGGCGCCAACAACCGTCATAATACATATTTTAGCTAGTTTTGTCATGCAGATTCATCTTGTTGCTGGAACAAATCTAATTATTCAAAAATTATAATGGTTTTGTTTCTTTCATATTTCCAGCCACCGAGGTGAGATGCCAAGAGAAAACTCGCGGTGGGGTGCGTTACGAGGTGATCCTTGGCGAGCCATCAGAGGTCAAGGCCGTACCACCAAAGAAGCCTCAGCTGTCACCTAGGAACTCCGTGTCCGTTCAAGATATTGAGGATAAATTGAAGGCTGCAGAAGAACGGAGACAAGTAAGTGATCTTGAAGTCAATTTGATGGTTGCAAGCTTATAGAAGAGCAATTTTGTATAAGGTACCATTCATTGTCTTAAAGTTTTTCGCTCTTTTCTTTGTTGCTATAGGGATATTCGTGTCATCTAAGTTTTCTACCGCTTTCATAATTTCTTCCACATCTTTGACCTGTTTTTGTTAGTTAATAATTTTAGTGCTTTCCAGTGCAAATCTTTTTATTTTTTCTTCTATGCTGATTATGATGAAGGGTGAAGGTAGGTATTTCGTCCATTTCCTTTTCCTCAGTTGATGATCATGCATCAAGTACTGGATTCCTTGAAAAACAGTCTGCATCTTTGTGGGCACTATCGTTTTTGTAAATCACTTTGTAATCGTACTCTGATAGTTTAATGGCCCATATTGCTAGTCTCCTATTATTTTCTTTCATGGAGTTCAACCAGCATAGTGCACAGGAAGTCCGTATACTAGATGTCTCAAGTATCCTAGACTCCAGACTGCTGCTAAAAGCTCTAAGTCTATGATTGTGTAATTTTGTTCTGCTTTTGACAGACTTCTGCTTATATATGCCACTGGGTGTAAATTATTGTTTTTAATGTCTTCTTCTTTTTGCAGAAGGACTGCCCCTATTTCCTCTATTGAAGCGTCGGTATGTAGGGTGCTTCCTATGTCGGGGTTGTAATGTTGTAGAGTAAAAATCAAACGAGAAGAAGCCATTGTCGTCAGCGCTGACAAAGAAAGCAGATTTTCTTTTTTTTGGGTCCCTCCCATTTCAAGTGAGACAAACGATAACGCGTGTGGCTTCTTCTCGTTTCATTTTTACTCTAATAGAGGTGCTGACGTTAGTTTTTCTTTCAAGATATTAAATGCCTCTTCTTGATCTGGCCCCCATTTGAAATAAAAAAATTTTGTAACTTCATGCAACGGTCTGGAGATCGAGGAGAAATCTTTTATAAATTTTCGATAGAAATTAAAAAGTCCTAAAAAGCTTTGTAATTCCTTTAACTTCTTTGGTTTCGGGAACTTTTTAATGCCCTTTAGCTTTTTTTCATTGTTTTTTTTTATCCCGCTTCTATTTACTGTGAATCCCAACATTTTTCTTTCTTCTTGAAGATATGTACACTTCCTGGATTTTAGGGTAAGGTTTGCTTCTCTTAGTCTCTGGAATATTTTTCTTAATTTTTGTATGTGTTCCTCTTCCGTTTTTGAGAAAATGATAATGTCATTAATATACACTAATACTTCCTTCCATTTTAAATCCCAAAAGACCATATCCGAGAGTTCTTGAAACACAGACGGAGCATTACATAATCCGAATGGGAGGACTTTTAACTCACACGAGCCATGGCCTTGTGCCACGAATGCCGTGCATTATTTTGAATTTTCCTCTTCCGGCAGTTGCCAGTATCCTGAGAACATGTCTGGTACTAAAATATCTCGCTTTGCCCAGGTAACTTAATATGTATTGAGGTAATGGATAATTTGTTTTCTTCGTCACATTATCAAGTTTTTTTATAATCTATGCAAAATCTTGTAGATCCGTCTTTCTTGGTTACTAGCACCACTGTGCTTGTCCTTGGGAAGTGACATGGCCTGATGATATCATGTTCTAACATTTCCTTTATTTGCTCGTCTATCTTTTCCCTTTCTAGATGTGATACTTTGTCAGGGCGCCTTTTTATTGGTCTGGTGTCTGTCTCTATTTCAATTATGTGTTTAGTCAAGTTTGTTTTGCCCATGTACTTTGGAGATTTTGCGAAGACATCATTGAACTGATTTAAAAGATCTTGTAATGGTTTTTTAGTGTTTTGATCCTTTATGTTTTGTGACGAAACTAGCTATTGCCCCTTTTTGGGCTTTAGTCAAGCCGCACCAGGGATGCCAAAAGTTTTTACTTTGACTGACTATAAAAATTAACCATTAGACGTTGGATCATTTAAGCCTTGTATTGGGTTAGGGGTGCCTTGATTCTCATTTATACAAATAAAACGCTGAAATAGAATAGTTATCAATTTAATTAATAAATGAAAGTAATTCGGTATAGACAGCAATCAAATTCTATATAAAAATTCCTAATTGGATGCCCAGTCAAACTACAAATTTTATACTAATCTAAAGTAAATGAGTATCTTGATTTATAATAAGTAGAGAAATCTGATAATGATAATAATATATATCATTTATGGTTAAATGTTCAATGAATGAGAACACAAATTAACTAATTAAATGCACGAGACCACAACATAAATAATTCGTCAACTTCAATCAGTTCACTGCAATCACAAAATGTTTATTGATCTTTGAAAGTTCATTTATTTATTAAAATTTAACACTGAGTACTTTTCTGCTGAAGTCTGTAAACAATATGTGCAAGAAAAGTCTTTTTATATGCTCAGTTTCTATATACAAATGTACAAATGTTAATTTCACGAGTGTCAAAACCAAATTTCTGCATTAAACGTTAGAAAACACTTCAATTTATAGTGCATTTCAAGCGAATCACTAATCAGTATTTATTGTTCGACTGTTAGAGAAATTGTAACGGTCTTACTTGCTTAATCCGGTTCATGCAGATAAATCCACTAGGCGATTATTTATCCATTTATCACAACTATTCACACTGGCAGCTAGGGAATCTTCGACTGAGTCTGAGATGAAAAGAAAACACAATGATATACAGGTGCGTTGGAGCCCATCAAGAGTGAGGGAGATAGAGCCAAAAACAAGCGTAGGAAAGATTTTTGCTCGTCCGAGGTGACTTGCAACAATTAGGGGTTAATTACATGAATTGTAATCAATAATATAGACCATGTCAGGCCTTGAGACACTGAGAGTCGTATTTTACTATAAATCGCACGAACTAACGGGGGTTTTTGGGGGTTTTTGCCTCTGGTGAGCATTCAGAGGGCGCGAGGGTGCGAACTCTTCGCCTATTCTAAAAGTACTTACTAATGTGTGTCGACTAACTCTGCCAGGGAGCAGGTCGCAAAAATCTAGAAAACAATGTGGCGGCTGACCAATCACACCAGCGAGTAAGCTCCACTGCCTTATAAGGTAATGAAGAAACCTGTAATTTTACTGGTTCAAACGGTTATTGTTGCGGGTTTTACAGGCATCTATTTTTAGAATATTATTTTTATGGAAAATAATAGAGAAGAAAATTATATTAAATTAGAAATAACAAAATTTGAACTTTTTGTTTACTAAGTTATGATCTTCCATTGTAGTAACTCTATCTGTATTAACCTCTAGCATATTGCACGGTATCTCTGTATTCTTTTGATATTCTTCTAAAAAGGCTATTGTTTATCGTCTGTGTATATTGGTTAGACGAGTTGACTTGATTTTTATAAATAATGATTCCTCATTTGTGTATATGTGTGATTCTATAGTAATTATATTTTTTATAATATATAGTTCTATGGTTCTTGATTCCTGGGCTTTCAGGGAGTGGTCCTCGGTCACTACTAGTTTCAAGCTGCTTGGTTGCTCATCTATAGTTATATTGCACATTATATTTTCTGGCTCTTGTATATTTTTCTCGTTTTTCTGTATCAGGACTTTTATGTTGGTGTATCTGAATGTTTCTGTGATTATCTGTTTCATGGACCTCCAGAGGCGGAACCACGAACAATCGCTATCGATAAGTTCTCGACAAGTTCTCACCTCGTCCACCCATCGCTCAACCTTAGTCTCCAAAATTGCCACCACAAACGTTCATTTGCACCCCAAATGTTCGTTTGTGGTGGCAATTTTGGACCCTAACATTGAGCGATGGGTGAACGAGGTGAGAAATGAGGGGAAATTGTCGAGAACTTATCGATAGCGATCGTTTGTGGTTCCAGTGCAGGTCCCCATACTTTTTGTTATATACAAATTGATCCCATGTTCTGTTCTAGTGTGTAGCTTTTTGTTTTTTGCCAACATATGTATAAGTTTCTTAATGTTGAATTTTCTCTTGTCTGTCATGTATATTGGAAAAGAGCTCCCTGTGATTCTGTCGTTACTTGTCCCAGGGGCGCCCGCAGAAAAATATGTAGGGGGGGTCAAAATCAATTGAATAAATTTTTTATGCGTAAAAAAGGGCACTTCAGTCTAAATTATCATTTTAGAAGCAGAATCAGAATTTTAAATGCAACATTTGCAAAGCAAAATTTAAAAAAAAAGGCAGTTTGAAGAGACACAAACTAACACACTTGGACGAGAAGAATTTTAAATGCAACATATGCAATGCAAAATTTAGAGAAAAATTTAAATTAGGAAAATTTAAACAAAAAGGTAATTTGAGAAGTCACATATCAACAGACTTCGATAGTTATCTTTTTGAATGTGACATTTGCAAAGCAAAATTCAAAGGAAAAGATTGTTTAAAGAGACACAAACTAACACAGTCTGATATTTATCTTTTTAAATGTGACACATGCAATGCAAAATTTGAACACAAACGTAGTTTGAGAAGCCACATATTACCACACTAGGATGAGGAGAATTTCAAATGTAACATTTGCAATGCAAAATTGAAAAGAGAAGGCGATTTGAAGGAACACATATTGATACACTTGGATATTTAATTTTTTTGAATGGGACATTTGCAAATCAAAATTTAAACGGAAACGCGATTTGAAGATACACAAACTAACACATTCGGGTATTTATCCATTTGAATGTGACACTTGCAAGGCAAAATTTGAAGAAAAGTAATTTACAAAGGCACATTTCAACACACTCGGATATTTATCCTTTTGAATGTTACACTTGCAAATCAAAATTTAAATGGAAAGCCGATTTAAAGATTCACAAACTAACACATTCGGATATTTATCCATTTGAATGGGACACTTGCAATGCAAAATTTAAGCAAAAACATAATTTGAAAAGCCACATGTTAACACACAGATTGTTTATTATTTGATTCACTTAATAGTGACATGTGTTTAGCTCCGGGATCCTTGAACTCAGCCACAAAATTCACCAGTTCCGGAATAAGGAAAGGGTGACAATTTATCAATATGCAAATCGGTACACTGAGATATAGATATTAAATCAACTTATTTACTTCTTATAAATAGCTAAAATCCCAGGCATGGTAGAGGAAGATCCAAAACTTAGGCTTAAGCATTGAATATTAAAAAAAAGATTCAGAAATCGGTAAATCGTTACATAATTGTTCTGGAATGATGTTTTTGGAGAATCAAGAAGTTAGCGATTTATTTGTTTTCGAGTTGTTAGCTATTCAGCCGAATCACGAAGTTCTAGTTAAATTTTCAGATTATCTCATCGACACATGGCACATGCCTCGATAGACCTGAATAAGACAACAAATGCCTGTGAATCTTTCCATAGTCATTTTGGTAGATCTTTTTATTTTGCGCATCAAAATACATATTTACACTTTTTTAGATTTATTAACTCATATGCAATGCGAAATCTGTCAACATCATAAGGTAAGTTTTATGGGAAGTAGGTTGGGTTTCATGATTTGGTCGAATTCAAAGGTAGGATTACTGCAGCTACCTGGTTTTTGGCCGAATTCAAGTATGCCCGTTTCGCTCATACGAGCATCATCGGACCTACAATATAATATATACAGAAAATAATTAGAATTTAAGAAATTTCCAGGGGGGGTCGAGTGACCTCCCCTGACCCTCCCTGTGGGCGCCCTTGACTTGTCCTAATCTTCCTGGTAACCTTTTTAGATCCGGGAACATCACTTTTATTTGTTCGTTTAATCCTCTGGTTTCCATATGCCTGTTCACCCCCAGCCCTACCTTGTATAAGAGACATTTTTTATTCCTAATTGTTTTTTTCCATTTAGCAATTGGAATCGAGTAAAATTGCTGCTATATCGGCGAAAATGCAAAAAATCGAAGATGCTAGCCGTAAGAGAGACGAACAAACTAGTCAGTTTATTACAGCCACCCGCGATGCTTTGGAACAGAAAATAAGCACTGTTACTGAGAAACGTGAAGCTTATATTACTGATTTGAAGACTAAACTCAAGGTAAGATATTTAAATTTTAATTCCTGTATTGGCATTGCTTGGGTGGTTGGATTATAGCTAACATAACACCATTATACGTGTAGAATTTCATGCTAGGTTCTCAAGTATTTTTCATAAATAATTCTTAGGACCACATCGAAAACGTGGAAAAAACCCGTTTGTCCATCGAACTGCAAACTGGCGAAGTCAGGACTGCCATTGAAGACAAATTAAAGACCGCCTCCATGCAACGGGATGAAAACATTAAGAAAATGTTGGATCGTTTGAAGGAGCACGTATGTATATCTTAGTAATGTCAACATATGTAAATTTAAGAATAGTAAGGCCTTGTCTCATCAGCGTTGACGATTATCAATCGTATATAGACAAAGCTGCATTAGATTTTTCACAAAAATCATCTTCATTTAACACCCTTTTTCTTAGTGTATACTACTTTAATTATTCCTGATAAAAGAAATATCGTTTCATTTTCAAATGGAAACTACAGAATCTAGTAAATTTGGCATTAGAATGATTTTTTTTTGTTTCTGCTTTCATATTTTTTTTGTGCACATTTTTGTTTATCGCCCTTCGTCGATTTGAAGGAAGAAAAAGCGCTGAAAGTCAAATCTCAAAATAACGCCAAACTCCAAGAACTGGACGTTCAGATTCAAGACAAACTAGTCCAGGCTCAGAACCGTAAGGAGCAAATCGAACAAGAGCAGAGGGAAAAGTTGAGGAGGAACGTGAGTAATTTGCTTTAATTTTTTTTTTGTCAAGCTTCGCTTGATATATTTTGTTTTTTTTTCGTTTTCTCATTTTCATAATTGTTCTTCATTCATTCACAATTTCATTTCTCAACTATTATTTATTATTCTTTGTTCCTCTATCATTGTGACGTGTAGAATTCAAGACCATTCGAGAAACAGAAATCTGTAGAATCGACCATTGAAAGTCGCAAATCAGAAGTTATCAATCTGATTGAAAATAAGCTGTGCCTCGCCGAACAGATCAGAGAGAAAGAGATTCAAAAGAAATTGGAGTTGGCCAAAAAACATGTAAGTATTGAAAGTTAGGTCATGTTTGTTTTGATTTTTTTTGTTCCTAGTTCCTCTACTCTTATAGTTGATTTGTAAAGCAAGTAATGCTATCTAGTTTTATTTATTTTTTTGCAGAATGAGCACTTGAACGAAGTGAAGCAATCGTTGGAGAACAAGAAAACTGAAAAAGTTCAGAAGCTGGAGAGCAAACTGACTGCTGCTGAACAGAAACGAGAAGAAGAGATCAAGAAGAAGCTGGAAAACATCAAAAAACATGTATGTATACAAATCAGGTGTGACGTCACTTTTGGCCATGATTCTTTCGCTCTTTAATGACCCTTAACTCTTTAAGATGTATACAAATGTCATCTGCACATGCATTGACAAAATAAATCTGTTGTTCCTTTCCACTGACAAACACATCAGCGAGCAACAAGTCAGATTTGGATAATTTATTTTATTTTTTTTTCAGGAAAAGCATGCTGAATTGGTCCGTCAAAACAAGGCTGCGGTACAGGCGGCCAAAATCGACCCGCCTTCTTCTGGTTAGGCGGTTATGTGCTATGTAGTTACCCCGTCTGCTACGTATAATACTTAACACTTTTTGCTTTTGCGGATTGTCCCTCATTTTTTCTAGGGATGTTCGCCCCCTATATCATCCCAGGGGAGCTGAGGAGCGACTTTCTCCCTTCTTCTCTGTTGTTTTATAAGTATTTGCTTTTAGACTGAAGAGTTTTGTGATTTAAGTTTTTTTATTATTATATTTACGGATATTTGCCATGGATTATTATATAATTTTTTTTTTATTTTCTTATTATTATTATCAATATTATTAAGAGTTTTGTGATTTAAGTTTTCTATTATTATCGACTATTATATTTACACGTATTTGCCATGGTTTATTTTATGTTCTTATAATTATTATCAACTATATTATTATTATGGATTTCGTTTTACTTACTTACTAAACACATTATAATTATGTATTCTTATTTTTGTTTTGTTTTTATTTATTTTTTTTTTTTTGGTTATTTTACAGAGTAACAGTGATGTTCAAAAGGTAAGTTTTTACATATAATTTCGTTTCAACTTAGATGTAAGACGTAATAATTAATTAAGTAAATAATGAACTAAAAAAAATATAAAAAATGTTAAAAAATGACCAGACATTGAAAAAGTGTGAATTAAGAATGAACGCTTTTGTAAAAAACAGAATTTCTTTTCTTCTAATAGTGGGTACGTAAAATAAAAGAAAATTTAATTAATTTTGCACCATTTCTGTCGCGCCAATCAGTATATTGATTGAATTTAAAGCAGCTTCAATAAGTTAAACTTGATGTATGAATGTTATTTTTATTTTTCGAAATGTGGGCTCAATATACATAAGAAAATGGTATAGGGGAATCAAAATTTGATTGTGTATAGGAACTTTTTGGGTTTGATGCAATAGCAAAAATCACTTTCCCAACAAACTATTTTGTTTGGTGTCTTGATTTTTGCTTTTGGATAGGATCTATTGCTTAAAAAAAATTGTGTAATAAAATTGTATTATATTAAAACAATTAAAAACGTAGATAGGAATCTTTTGCTAATAGCTTCTGTGATGATCGACGAGTTGTCTTGTTTCAAAAAATATTATAAAAAGTGAAAAATATAAGCGAAAATGCATAAGTGATTATAGCTAAATGTAAATTGTGGTATTATTATTCGGAAGTAAAACTAAAACAGTTGGATTATTGAATTTTAATTTGTTCATAATCTTGCTGTTTGTTGCTTTTGAGCTTATTTGCTTTTTGTCAGAGTAAATTGAATTGTTTTTATTGAATTATTTGCAAATACTCATAAAGATTGGAAAACAATTTTGGAGAGTTTTATTGGAATTTCCTTCAATATCCTCCCAGAACCTGGTGCGCTGAATGGAGATGAACCAAGAATCGTAATAACAGGAATAGGATTGCTCATCCTAATAAAGGCGTACCTTAGCCACTTTTCCAAAATTTCCAAACTTTCATAAATTTTTCCAGTATCTTCAGAAAGTGTTTTTCCTTACTTTCAGGTTGCACTGATGATGGCCACGGCCGAAAGCGCTTTGCACTGATATTTATTAAAGAATTTTGCACGAAATACAAACTTTTTTCATTCTTCATTACTTTTCAAGTCGCCAGCAGGTCTGCGAGCGACGTCACCACTATCAGCAGCCAATAGTGGTGACATCACCGGCAGACCTTGATGGATTACATGCGATTCAGGTTGTGCCTGTTTTTTAGACAGTAAAACTATTGAAGCTGCATCAAAACAGTTGGATAGAAATTTCAAAGCAAAAGTATGGCAAGTCGTGAGGTAAAAAATCGATTTATTTTTTTTAGGAAAAGGAGAATACTTTCGTAGTAGATTGCGTTCGGCGCTTTTCGAACGTACCTCAAGAGTGCGCTCGAAATCAGAGTCTGGGCGTCACACCAAGTAGGAGTGCGTTCAGAAATGGAGTGTAAAGATGGAGACGTCATCACTCACCTTGCGTTCGGTATTTTGCTCAAAGAGCAGAGCGGAGCCGTAATCACCTGACCAGCGAGCGCACAGAGCAGTTAAACGCTGTATCAGAGGTCTCGAAATTTCAATAAACGAACGTGAATGAGCCTGCACTGGGTACACTTGTTAAATAAACGAACGGTAAATTTATGCTCGGAGAACTCGGATCAAAATACCAAAAGCACGATTACAGTGGAATCTGGGTTCGCTATTTCTGAACGTATTAGGGCGTTGCGATAAATGTCAATGTCATGAAAACTCTGGCAGTGAGAAGTGCATGTATTAGTTGTATTCCTTTCACACCTAGGACGAGCTCTGGAACAGCTCCGGGGCTTCACGCGCTTATTCCTTTCGAAAAGTGTTTGTTGCACCATGCATCTGTTCCCTGCTAATCGGGGGCGACTAAACACCGGAGCGAGTAGCTCAAGTGCTTCAAGCTCTTGAAAGGAATACAACTATTATGTTCTTATCAAGAGAGGTCCTACACTGGAACATCCTTCACCTGAAGAAAGTGCTTCAGATAGTGAAGAGGAATTGATCCTTCAACACAACGGCAAAGTCAACATTGTTGATATCCATATTTTTTGACTGCATCTTAGAGAACTCCATTACTAATAATCACTAAAAATAATCCCGAAAATAACCTTAAAATCACGTCAAACCTGGTAAAAACTGTGGGGCGTTTTTCAACCCAGTCCCTGATGGCCGTTTGCACCGACCATTTAAGGAAGCCTTAACGATAAGTATTCCTTGAAATGACATTTTTACATAGAGAAAGGCCATTTTAAGGAATACTTTATCATTAAGGCTTCCTTAAAATGGTCGCTACAAACGGCCATCATGGCCGGGTAATTTGGGCGCACTCTGGGCACGGGGCACGTCAACTATCGATTCCTGAACGATTCCAGCGTAACGCTCCGAGTAAGCACCTGTTAATTTATAAACGATTTAGAGTTACTCTAGGAGATTCCCGCCATATTGAATACGCTGACAGCTGATACACACTACTACTACAGGATGGCCTATCCTCATAAGGCCTGTGTATAACAAATCCCCCACTTCCCCTTCTGGCCAAAGTACCAGTTGTGACATAAGCAGCATGTTATTTCCAGTTATTTCTTGCTTTGACGGAGGCTGTTTAAACAGTTGACGATTTAGTTATGACGTCGGCAATGGTGGCACACCAATATGGCAGCGATTCAAAAAACGAGACCGATAAGCACTCATAGTGTGTATTCTCCTTGAGTTTAAACCGTCCACATTTAAATAAGTGCTGTTGTTACGTTGCCATTTTATAAAGGCAAATATTCGTTAGGCCTTTATTGAGAAACACAAAAAGTTTGTGATGGTTCCATTGACCTTTGATTGTTTATGTATTGTTTATTAATTAATTGCAGTTTGTAAATAAATCTGCACCAATGAAGCAGAAGTTTGTATTTGTTATTCTATTAATTTCAATGGATAACTGTCGTTACTTGTAACTTGTGCCGCTTTCCATTATGGGAGTGTGACGCTCGGAGATGCCCGGAGCGTTGAGCTCCCGAGCTATACGTACGGACAAACGTCATTAGTGATGATACTGGAACGGTACAAATCTAGTGCGTGGCGCTCCCGGAGTGCTCTAGAGCGCGCCAATATGCATATAGCCCGAGAGCCAGCGTCAAAAAAGTTCTCTGAATTTACTAAAGCCAGTTTTTGGTCAGTTGATTACAGTATTTACGTACATAAACATACCTCGGTCAGTCAAGCGCAACTTGGGACAAGGACCTAGGGTGTCTGGTTAAAGTTGTCGAGATAGCTTAGGTAATGAAACGAATTTACTAAGGCTGAAAATCGCTATACATATTATATATAACACATAAAAAACAGTGATGTTTGTCAGTCAGTTGAAATAGCGGAACTGGGCCGGTCATTCAGCCCCATTGAGGTAATTCAGCCCCAATTTATGTAAAAAAAATAATAGGTCTATTTTTTTTAGAGTGACAGCGTGACAGTGACAATTCAAAATTGTAGGTTGAAGTATAAATTAATAGGTTTGTTCAGTAATATTAATATTTTTTGCAGATTTTTACATTTATTGGGGCTGACTGACCAGCACGGTCCCGCTATTCCACTGACTGACTAACACCACTGTGTTTATATGTTATATATATGTATAACGATTTTCAGCTTTAGTAAATTCGTTGCATTACCCAAGTTATCTCGACACTTTTAACAAGACACCCTGGGTCCTTGTCCCAAGTTTCGCTTGACTGACCGCGGTATGTTTATTTACGTAAATACTGTAATCAACTGTCCAAAAACTAGCTTTAGTAAATTCAGAGAATTTTTTCGGCGCTGGCTCTTAGACTAATACTGGATACAGTGACTCTATTACCCACAGTGGCGACAATTGCTGTCTCATTTTTTATTGGTTCTAAAATCCCATATATTTATATTGAAAACCCCGCCATTTTGTTCCCAACCTCTTGTTACTTTTAAATATGAATATATGGGATTTAGGTGAACATCCATCATAAATCATGGAAAACACGTATTTGATGGACCTAATAATGGTCATCAAATACGTCCAATTTCAATTTTCTATGATAGATGTTCATTTAAATCCTATATATTAATATTTAAAGGTAACAAGAGGTTGGGAACAAGATGGCGGCGGGACCTCTATTGTCGCCACTGTATGTAAAGGTTTATTTAGCCACTGTAATACTGGAAAGCAGCTTTGGATATTAATATTCATAAAAATTAAAATATTCGACACTCGGTGCAAAAACTGTCGCACCAGTTCCACAATCAAAGTGAGTTCAGAATGGTAGAAAGTGTCGACACTCTTTACACTATTGACACTGTGGCGATCGTTAATTGGTAGGAGTAAGTTTGTTATACACTTTTATTTGCGTTTTGAAATAATTTGGTGCACGAATGCAGGGTTGCCAGGTCGAAAAAAAAATATTCATGAGAAAATGTAGCAAAAATCATGAGATTCTCAGTAAAAATCATGAGATGACTACTAATTTTATCGGGAATCGACAAGAATGCGTCTATTTTGATAATAGGTATGCATTTATTGGATTAAAAAAAAAATAACTTTTTTCTGGAAAATATAACACAAAACATAAAATATAACAGAAATGATTAAAATAAAAACCTGAAAACACAAAAATTACCCAGTAGGTAGGTACCTACGTCCTATAGGTATTAGGTGTAACATCATTCCAGAAGTTAACTTTTAGAACATGTTTCTCGCTTCTGATTTATTTATATTAGGTCTGTTGGCACAGAAATTACGAACCAGTCAGAGTGAATTTCATTGGTTGGAAGAAGTTTTCTGACTGTTTTCAACCAATGAAATTCGCTCTGGCTGGTTTGTAATTTTTGTGCGAACCAATGTGCGAACAAACCTATAAATTATAGAAAATATTCATTCTACGCAAGCGCTTCAATGTGATAATGTTAAAATATCAAACACAAAGTTTGAATTTTAAATGAAAATAATAGAATTATCGGAGTATGTGTGTTACGCCAAAAATCATGAGATTTTTGTTGAAAATCATGGAGTCATGAAAAAAGTGTCCAAATCATGAGATCTCATGAAAAATCATGAGACCTGGCAACCTTGTCCGAATGGTGTGAAGATGGTGGGACACCATTTACTCGGTACAAAATGTTGCTGTATTCGGTGTTACATTGCAGATTACACCTTCATCACGTGATATAACACCGCACTACACGAACACTGCACTAAAATCGCATTCCGAACTCTAAAAAGCTGCACTTAAAATTTGTCAAAAAAAAAGAAGTGTATGTGTTAGTGATTTGACGCTAACCTCAAAAAATATCATTTTTATTTTCGTTGTTTTTTAAAAAGTTTTGTGTATAATAAATAATGTTCTACCACGTAAGTAAATGCAGTTATTCCAACTACAAAATTGATAATTTACCATCGACATTTTTCTAGATTTCTCTTGAGCACGAAATCTTGCTCCATCCCCAATATTTTGGGCCCCAACTGCTGGAAAAAGTGAAAACCAAGCTGTACACTGAAGTGGAAGGCACTTGTACCGGCAAGTAGGTCTTATTTCTCAACTATTATCCTTCCATGTCCATTAAAAACATTTTTGTCCTTTCAGGTATGGTTTTGTAATAGCTGTAACAACAATAGACAGCATAGGAGCAGGCCTGATACTCCCTGGACAGGGCTTTGTAGTTTACCCAGTCAAATATAAGGCAATAGTGTTCAGGCCTTTCAAAGGAGAAGTGCTGGATGCAGTAGTACGGCAAGTTAATAAAGTTGGCATGTTTGCAGAAATTGGCCCATTATCCTGCTTTATTTCCCATCATGTAAGTTTACACACTAAATAAAATTAGACTCTTCAAAACACTAATTGTTTTCCAGTCTATACCAGCAGAAATGGAATTCTGCCCTAATGTAAATCCTCAATGTTACAAAACCAAAGAAGAGGATGTTGTTATTCATGCTGAAGGAGAGATAAGACTTAAAATTGTGGGTACCAGAGTAGATGCCAGCGGAATTGTAAGTTTCACTGATATTTATTTGAATTTTTAATTTTTTCTTTTATTTTTTTTATAGTTTGCTATTGGAACTCTCATGGATGATTATCTCGGATTGATTAGTAATTAAATGTTATTTTAAGATTCCTGTATTTTTATTAAAATTTTTATTTCAAGTAGTTTTTATTAATCATGTGGTCGGGGATATCAGAGGGTATTGAAAAAGAAACAATTTATTATTAAAAAATTAAATGGCATTTATTCACATAGGTTATTTTCTGTACCAAATGCTTATGTGAATATTTGGTGATTTGTCATCTTCTTTGTATAAGCCTTGTTTCCTATGAATATTTTAATATTTTTTGAGTTCTTTTGTGGATCTATCACCTGCTTAGGTGTTAAATAGACTTCATCTCTTGGTTTATTGTTTCTTATTAATTTTCCAAGATTTGCTTTTTTTTCAAGATAAGCTGCTAATGCTCTCTCATTCTCTTGCTTACTCAATATCATTTGCTTATTTCTATCAATAATAAGTTTGGAAATTTGGTTGTCTTTCTGTGTCTGTGTTAGAATTTTTGGTTCAGTGTCAATGATATTAGGCATTTCAGTTTCCTTTCTTATATTAACAGACATTTTTGGTTCGGTCTCAATGATATTAGGCATATCAGTTTCTTTTGTAACAGAGTTAGAGGCATCATTATTGCATTGCACTCTTTGCTTCTTTTGAAGTTCTAGTGACATTGTGACTGAGCATTCTTCATCATCAGGGCCGCTCCTCTTGTTGTTTGTCAATTGTTGATGATATGCGGTGAATTTCTCTAGTCCTTTAATTTGCAATGATTTGCCTAACTTGAGAAATTCAGCCATTTGATTTTGGGGCACGTCCACCTCACCTTTATACATAAACTCCACAATGGCTTCTAGTTCTTGGAATTTTGCATCTCTCAAAATTAAAATGGGATGTTTATCATATTCTTCTGTTAATAACAACTCGAAATAGGGACTGCACGCTGAAAGAACAAGCCTGTGTGCTTTCAGACGTTTGCCTTCAGCTGCCAATGTGACGTCCACTAGTTTTCCATTCTGTAGTAGATTATTACATAGTGATAGGACTTTTGGTTGGTGGTGGTCCCATGTAACGTGGAAATTCTCCTCCATCTTATTTGGCAACAATATATCACAATTCAAGTTAGATCTCTCAAGTTACAGTCTTTTCTTTATTATACAGAAGCTAGAACATGGAAATTTGCTTCCATTGAAGAGGTGTGCTTGGAATAGTAAATGAGCTGTAAAAAAGATGAAATTGACTCCCCTGCTATATCAGTTACATAGATATGCACTTAAAACCAACTTTAAGTATTTATTTGAAATCAACTTACCTAAAATCCCTTTTTGTGGGTTAAATTTGAAACCACATCAAAACTTTATCAGTGATCAATGACCAATGGAAAATGAACTACTTAAGTACTTGAACTGTAAACATTTGATTTGTATGCAGCTATTTTTTTATCAGCAGAAGTACCTAATCTTCTAGCTAATAAATAATAATAATAATAATGGATGGATCGGCATTATTTGGCAATGTTTTTTGAAAACGAAAAATTAATTGGATATATTTTGACAGTTGACATATAAAAAGTCTGTTTATGACGTTTAAACAACGTGCTAGAAAGAGTAAAACATACATTCTGACACTGACACTTCTTTGTTTACCTAAAATTAGAAATTTGCGTCATAGCACAATTTCGCCTACAAAACAAAATAAATGATTCAATAAATTGTTGAAAATTTAATACGCAATATATAATTCAGTAACAAAATAGCCCAAAGTTAGTGGACAATGGACGAAGACATCCTTACAACATTGAAAATCCTAATAATAGGCGAAAGCGGAGTAGGAAAATCTAGTCTTTTGTTGAGATTCACGGATGATAATTTTGATCCAGAACAAACTTTAACAATAGGAGTTGATTTTAAGACCAAAAAGTTAAGTGTAGATGGTAATAATGTGAAATTGGCCATTTGGGATACTGCCGGACAGGAAAGGTTTAGAACTTTGACTCCTTCATATTACAGGTAGATTCCTCACGTAATAACAAAAACCATCCCTTAACTGAATATTCCTGCTTTAGGGATGCCCAAGGTGCCATTCTAGTGTTTGATGTTAGTAGCTATTCAACATTTGCTAAACTAGAAACTTGGCTAAATGAATTAGACACATATTCAACAAAAAACAATATTGTTAAGATGATAGTGGGGAATAAAATTGATGTGGTAAGACGCAATATTTCCACTTAAAAATTGTACTATACATAATTATGTTTGCTTAGGATAATCGTGAAGTAACAAGAGAACAGGCAATGGCATTTGCCAGAAGACACCAAACACTTTACATAGAAGCCAGTGCGAAAACGAAACATGGAGTCCAGAGTGCATTCGAAGAATTAGTCCATAAGGTAAGCCCAAATGTTGTCTGTGTAATGTTATAAATTTTTTTATTTTTCTAGATAATTCAAACACCAGGCCTATGGGAATCTTACAATAGTGACAACATACATGTTAATGGCAACAAAAATCATGCTGACCAAAGTGGGTGCGCGTCTTATTGCAGCTTAACTTAGGAAATTGATTTTTAAGGATTTATGTTTTTCTTTTTTATACCTACTAGGGCTGGTATTTTGGTGGTTTATGATTTAGAATATTCAAACATGAAGTCTTCAGCCAGATTGTTAAAGGACACCCTTTTTTTATATTAATTGTATCACATACATAATGCGTTCTGGTTAAATTTTGATCTGCTTCTATGATACATGATTACCAATCTGGCTAGAAGGAAAGGCAATACAAACTACTAAGATCTGCCAAAAAAATCATAATTATCAGTTTTCAAAATACTATTCATTCATCACTTAATTAAGTTGTGTTAAGAAGTTTACTGTTCCAACATAATCTAAGGTTTCAACCATAACTCAGCAAAATAGCAATATTGGTTGATTGGTTTTGAACCAACAACTACATATAAGGATTTTTATCTTGAAGAACAAGGATCATGATTCATATAATAAAAAAAAATTGCTGATTTGAGATTTTTATTGTATGTATAAGCTTTTTTTTTCCTATGTATATTTTGTGATTTCTTTTTTGAAAATTAGATCTTGCTCTATCGTTCTTCTACATAGCCATTATCCTCTCTGGATCCATAATAGATCAGGGATGGGTTTCTGTCAAAATTTTTTGTTCGGTCTTGGTTTATGGTGTACCTAGTTGGCGAGGAAATATCCTGGGCTCAAGCTTTTGAGTATCGAAAAAGTTCGAAGCATCATTTTCATAGTATTTAGATGACGGTGTTACACATGAGAAATGGTTTTGAGGCTGTTCAAAAGTAAAGACTCTCAAAGTCTCCAGTCTCAGTTATCAAAACGCAACTTAAAAGATTCCCATGAAAAGCACCATACCAAACAAAAACTTACCTAGCACGTCTTACCATGTCACACTTATTGGGACTCATATTATATACTCAAATCCACAGATCCAAACTGTAAAACTCAATCAAAAATGTATTTCTTGAATGATTTTATGTTGGAATAGATCTAATATTCAACAATGTAATTGTTTTTAGGGCTTTTTACCCATTACCATTATTGTTTAAAACATATATTTATATTTATGTACACACATATTTTATTAATAAAATTAACGTTTTTAGTACAAAATAAATTGTTTTTACTGAACAAAATCAACTACAAAGAACATAATACAATACAAGAGCTGGAAGAGATAATACTTTTGTAAAAAAAAGAGAAAACTTAGAGAGAGAATTATTGTTGTTAAGTAAGTGGAAGTGCTTTAGGATACATTTATCAAGTTTGAATAAACATCAAGACAATAAAAGCTGAATTTCCAGTACCTACTCAAGAGCAATAACTTAGATTATCTTTTTGAGTAGGAATTACCCAGACAGGTTTGCATTATGTCTGAACGTCTGAAGACAAAAAAAAGACGTCTAGAAGATATTCATAAGATGTCGTAAATTCACATATCAAAGAAAACTATTTGGTACAGCCAGGCTTGAAAGTGAATAATTGTTTTGTTTATGTATTGGAAAGAGATTCAAAGACGTCTTTAAGACATATCGTTGAAGACGCCTCTAGTATGTCTTAGTCCTGAAGACGTCTCTGACTTTAGGCAGACGTCTGAAAGACGTTGGGTTTTGTAACATAACGACTTCAAGATTTCTTTAAGACGCCTTAAATACGTAAGCAAGACGTCATGAATGTCGTTTGTGAATATTTTAGGGATGTCTTTAATACGTCTACAAAAATTTTCACCAGAATTCGTTTCTCATTCAATGTATAAGTTACTGATGGAAATCATCATTTAGAATGCTACAGAACACTTTAGAGTTTTAATAATAAGCCTTTTGGGAAGTTCGAAACACTCAAAAATTCAATTAAGAATGTCCAAAAACATTCTGTAGCGCTTCAGAACCATTTTAGAATGCCCTAAAACATTCAAAAGCCGATTTCCAAAAGTATTTTAGAACAATTCAGAAGTTTCAAACCCATTTAATTTAGGACGGTCCAAAACACTCAAACACTCTAGAATCATCAGAAACATTTTGAAAAGCGCCCAGATTCTTAGGATTCAGGTTAAAAGTTACAAAACGACTTTCAGAAGGCTTTTAAGAGCGAATTTAGATTGCTGTAGAACTTTTAGACCTTGAATAAACATTCCAAACAGTTCAAATCCAAATCAGAATTTACAGGAGCATTTTGGAACAATTGAGAAACTTCAGAGATATTTTAGAAATTATTATTCAATTGAACCTTTTGGAACTCGTTCGAACCAATTTAGAACTCTTTCGAGGCTTTGGAGCTCAAGGACTTTAAATACCTAAAACTCTGTTAAAACAATTTAGAAATTACTGAAAAACTTCTACAATGCTCCAGAACTCTTTAAGCAAAGTAGAAGTTAGAACATTTCTGTCCAGAATGCAAGGAATCTATCAAGAAACTACCTCAACTACAAAAAAAGGTAGATAATACCGAAGTCGAGCTGAAAGCAACTAAAGAGCAAGGTGGCAAAACAGCCAAGAACCTGGCTTTACTTAAAAATGAGGTAGATTCCCTCAAAAGTTCTATGGATCGAAGAAGAAAAGAAAACGAAGAAGTTAGGAAGGATATCAATGAAGTGAGAATTGAGATGAGGCAGGTTAGGTACTGAAAGGTTGCCAAAGACGTACAAGCTATGCCGATGCATTGAAAAAGCTCGAAAAGAGGGTAGAAACCATAAAATCGACAGAAGCAGTGGGCATGGAACCAACCCAACAATATGGAGTTGAAAGAAAGGGAGCGCAGAGCAAACAATGTCCTGATATTTGGTGTTGAAGAGTCGAAAAGAAGACAACATGCAAGAAAAAGCAAAAGATGATCTAGAGAGAGTGGTAAAGTCTATTTTCAAAAATGAATCTGAGACTACCCAGAAGAGACCAAAATATTCAGGCTGGGAGACAAAGTGCAGATCAAAAAAGACCCCTAAAAGTGATACTGCCAACAAAAGAAGAAACTCTGAAGGCCCTAAAGATGAGAAAAATGCTTGAGGAAGATCAATCTGGTATTTATATGAAAAGTGACTGAACAGACGTCCAGAGAGAGTTTTTAAAGAATGTTCTGGCCGACCTAGAGAAACAAAAGTCCGAAGGTAAGACCAATTTAATCATAAAATATTTAAATGGTATACCTAGAATTATTAAAAGGATGAAAAAAAACTAAACTTGTCTGAGGTGAATTGAAGTATCATTTTGGTATAGTAACTTGAGTTCAGTGGTTAATAAAATAGACGAATGGAAAGCAAGAATTTCAACAGCAAATCCTACTTTTATAATGTTGTCAGAAACATGGCTACAAGATAAATTGCAGTATTTCCAATAGCTACAAATTCCAAGCACCAATTGATGCAATATATATGGCTTATATTCAGATATGTAAAAAGAATGTCTCTTACTTGCATTTATAGGCCAGGCAGAACTACCAACGAAGAGGCCAACACTCACATGATAGATACCATAAAAAAAGCATACACCTTCAAAGATCCAACAATTATTTTAGGAGACTTCAACTACCCAAACATCAACTGGGAAAACCTCTGAATTGCCAGACAAAAAACACAGGATTTTATGTATCAAAAAATAGGCGCTCAGCAATTAATTGATTTCCCAACAAGATACAGAAACGACCCAAGTTCTCTTTTAGATCTCTTCTTAACCAATGATCCCAAAAGCATTTTCGATCTTTGCTCAAAAGCGCCCATTGGACGCAGTGACCATGTTGTAATAAAGGCAAAAACACAACTAAAAATTCCACCCAAACAAACACAAAAAATTGTAAGAAAGAATTTCTACACTGCAAATTATGAAGAAATCAACCACTTTATCCGACTACAACCAGTAAATAATGAGAAACCCTCGGAGAAACCTTTCTTTGAAAACTTTCAAAACATACTGGTGGTGGATGGATGCGAAGTACTTTCCTGACAAACCCGTGGAAAAAAATCCACAAAAACCATGGATAAATGAAAATATTTTTTAAGAAATAAGCAAAAAACATAAACTATGGAATAAATCTAAAATGAAAAGAACAGTGGATATAACTATCAAGCCTATATGGGCCAAAACAATATCACCAAACAAAAGTTAGTCGAGGCCAGGAAAAAATATGAAAATGGTCTTGTGAAATCGTCTTCGCAAAAAAGGCTATCCAAATATGTAAATCACAACTTAAACTCGAAACTCTCAACCATAACTTTGAAAGATCCAACATCCCAACAGTTTCTGGATAGCAAATCCATGGCAGAAAAATTTGCAGATCAGTTTGATACAGCCTTTACAAAAGAAACATACCCAACTCCACCATTGCCTGACCATAGCAGGGTACAAAACTCAATTGAAAATATTAATTTTACAACGGAAAAAATTGAAGAAGCTCTCAAAAATATGAAAAGAGACTCAAGCCCAGGGCTCGATAGGATTCTCACTGTTTTCATTCAGAATTGTGCCAATTCAGTCCAGTCCTTTACTTTCAGGGGTGATGCAAGAATGTTTATAACAAGGAAAGATACCAGAAGCATGGAAATATTCAATTGTGACAACATTATTCAAGAAGGGAGATCGGCACAAACCAGAGAACTACAGGCCTATCAGTCACACATGTAACCCCCTGAAATGCATGGAAAAAATAATAGTTAAGGAGCTGATATCGTTCTTTCTAGAGAATAATTTAATACCCTTTCTCTCAACACGGATTTTTGCCGTTCAACGACAACAAACCTTTTGGAATGCTTAAATGATTGGACACAGAATCACGACAATGGTCGGCCGACAGACGTAATCTATCTTAACTATGAAAAAGCATTTGATAAGGACCCACACAAGCTTTTAATAGCCAAACTGGAGCACTTTGGAGTCAGAGGAAAGCTGCTCAATCTGATTAAGGCACTATTAAATGACCAACTTTATCAAGTCATAGTTAATGGGGAGCTTCAGTCCACATAAAGTGAGTAGTGGCGTTGTTCAGGGTTCGGTTGTTGGCCCAGTGCTTTTTACAGCATACCTTTTTGATCTGACTGAATGTGTAAAAATGGCCACCAAGCTGTTTGCAGATGATTGCAGAATATATGCAAATCCTCTAACCAGCGCAAAGTTATTCCAGGCTGATCTGGATCTTTGGGTTTTGAATTCTTTCATTCCAAGTTCTTGAATTCTCATTTCCGCATCTTACCGAATTTCATGCTCTTGATTTGTTTTTAATTTTTACTATTGGCTCATCTAATATTTTTCTTCCAAAATGAATTTTGTGACCCAACGTCTGAGAAAGACGTTGGGTTTATTATACGACGTCTTTGAGATGTCTTGAGAACCCCTAGAATGTCGTTTGTGGACATCTTAAAGGGAGGTCCTTAAAATGCTTCTGTGCTGTCTGGGTATTAACGGATGCTAAATAATGTACGTAGGTATTATTTTAACATAAGTAAATTGAATCGATGCTAATCAATACATATTATTTATCTTTTTTCTGTTAGTCGCCAGTCATCATTTCCATAAATTCTGAAAAAAATAGAAATATGATAGAAACCCGACATAAAGAGTTATAATGTTTGTGTAAAAATTACTTTTTGATCTTGTTTAAAGGACAAATTATACTAGTCTGTGAATCTGGTAACAATGTTAATTGTAGTTCATTATTAGGCTAAAGACATTTACCATCAAAGTCCACTGTTCCAGATCCATCAGTATCAATTTCAGCAATAATCCCATCTAATTCTCTTCCAGTTAACTTATCATCTAGAGCCCTAAGGATCTCTTTTAGAGTACCTGTTGTTATATAACCGTTTCCTTCTTTGTCATACAATCTATAAAGATTTAACAAATATATTTTTTTGAATATCAGCCTGTTTTGTGTAAAAATTATTACCTGAAAGCTTCCTTCAATTCCTGTTGCGTAGACTCGGCATCGTCCTCTTCCAGAAAATGTATAGCGATGTCACAAAACCTGTCGAAATTCACCTTTCCCGAATGCTCAGGATCGTTTTTCCTAATCAAATTATTCAGTTCGCCTTCGTCGAATAATTGGCCCATTGTATTTAAAATAGTGGCAATTTTAACGGTTTCAATAAAGCCAGTTTTGCCAGTGTCGAACATTTGAAATGCTTTACGGATAATGGCCATTTTTTGTTCATCATCCGAATTATTCATATTAACCAACTTATTTGTGAAAACTGCTCAAGAGACTAAAAAGCACTCTTCTTGGTTAAATCTGTCAACTCTTTTTTAATAATATTGGGAAAAATTATCCGTTTGCTATAATCAGCCCGCTACTCCCAAACAAATATTGTCCAAAGTGAATGAATATTGGGCAAGTTAACACGAAAGGTTTCCAGCAGAGGATGTATGGAAAACGCCTGCCTGTCAATATTTTCCTGAAGGAGCCTCATTAGCATCTCTAATTAGCGAAAAGTAATTTTCTGGTCCAAGGAATTTATGTTTAAAAATAAATGTATAAGTTTATTTTTATGTATTTATTTTTCTTTTGTACATTTTTATATTAACAATAAGTGTCTTTTGTGTGTGTGTAAATAATAAATAACAATTTTAGGGCTGGTTTCTTTTAATCTCCAGTCATCATTTCCATGAATTCTGCAAAAATTTATTATATCTTTATTACAAGGATTTACAAATTAGATTTTTCTCACCATCAAAGTCTACAGTTCCAGATCCATCGGTATCAATTTCAGCAATGATGCCATCCAAATCTCTGCTAGTCAAATTATCATCCAAAGCAGCTAAAATTTCCTTTAATGTTCCTGTGGTAATGTATCCGTTGCCCTCTCTATCATACAATCTGTAAACAAATTAGGACTGTAGTTTCCATGAAACACCAACTATAGGTCTTACCTGAAAGCTTCCTTAAGTTCTTGTTGGATGTTAGCGTCATCGTCTTCTTCAAGAAAATGTGAAGCAATTTCGGCAAAACCATCAAAACTAACTGTTCCTGAATGGTCTGGATCATTTTTCCTTATTAAATTGTTCAATTCACCTTCGTCAAAGAGTTGACCCATGGTGTTCAAGATGGTAGCGATTTTGGTTGTTTCAATAAAGCCTGATTTGCTTGTATCGAACATTTGGAAAGCTTTGCGGATAACCGCCATTTTTTGATCGTCACCCGACGCCTTTAAAGGAATTTTTCATTAGAATTTTTTTTGTAGAAATCATTAATAATATTGTTGTGAATTTTCCTTTGTTCCAGAAAGAGGGGCAATTATCCGTGAAATTAAAACCTTGCTTAGTAATTGAATATTCTAGAGCCAAAGCCATTAGGAATAATTTATAAAAATGACTGAGGAAGTCTATTTTTGAGCTTATTACATACATGACTTTGTAATTATCATCGGCTCAATGCAAACTAAGAATTTCCTGGAACAAAACTGACAAAAATAAACACGATCCAGGATAATTATTACACAAAAACACTATTATAGCCCACTAAACGTACCATGATTGACAGTCTTTTGTTAAATGAATGCCTGGTTGAACGGACACTAAAAGCGAAATTTTTCAAGTTCAACTTTTATATTCATCCCCACTATAATTTTCGGAAACAAAAAAAAAAAAAATCGTTTTTGGGACTGTGTATTTCTAGTTTTAACGGACTATATACAAAATTATTATCTCTACACACACAACTAGCGAAATAATGAACTAATTTTAAAATGAAATAGCATACAGAGTGGACAAATAAATCTTTTTGATGGTTTAAAAAAACACGCGCCTCTATGGATATAACGTTTTGGTAATATTGCGTCTTCATCAGGGTTATATTTTTGCAACCTCATTATGGTCTCCGTAATCGCAGGGTAGGTAGTACTTAGTACTTTATAGATACAGTTTTTTTGTCATTAATATTTTTTGGTCTTTCTCAATACCTTTTGGTGAACTAAATTCTGATATGCTTTTACATTGTATTCTCTCTCGGTTCACTGGCTCGTTTCTGACAGCCCTGCGATGTATAGGATGGTAGGTTGTGGACCCTGTTATTCTTGTTGTTTATCGTTTTGTCTTATCTCTTCTCTTCATCGCAGGAGAGTGGCAAAGTGGAAGATGCTTAACTTGTTTTAAGTAATTGAGATGCCGTTAAAAAGAGGTTGAAAAGATAAGATATCGTCCATGTCAATAAGGAATTTTTTTTCTTGTAACTCTTTCAAGACATTGTCCATTACGCGTTGGAATGTTGCGGGTGCGTTTTTGAGTCTGGACGGCATTCGAACGTATTCGTAATGCTCATCTCGATTTGGTGAAACCCAGAAGCCAAACCCAGTGTCGTGAAATATTGGCAATTCAATATGTTGGGGATATTTTGAAGAGAGTAACGGTCATCAATTATTATTGTATTTTTTTAAATATTTTCTGACTAGGAACCATGCAGAAGACTGAAATACACTGAATAAACAATGATGATGATGACACACAGTAGTTACCTAACGCAAAAAAAAAATCAAATTTTTTGGTTCATGACCGAATTAATTTTCAAATTAGTTTAGGACATGGTCCACTCTATATTGTCGCTTGACAGGTTTATTTTCGAAAACATTAACGCAAATAAATGATGAACGATTTCGCCGCTGTCAAATTTGCCTCGGTTTCAAAAGCAAACGCATCCGTTTCAATTCCCGAATTATGACATCTCGAATTCGCTATAATAATAATAATTATGACCTTTTGGCACTTTGTAGTATTGAATTAGGTTTTTAACAAGGTGTTATAAATCAAACGTTTATCGGAGTAGAGGCTGTTTAGAATGAATTATGAGCTAAATTGCATTTGATGATTAATTTAGGAGGATTTTCAAAGGATTTGTTAGCTAGTTATACTTAGGTATTACAAAATCTGTGTAAAAAATTTATTGGATAATATCAGAAATAGATCTTTATCACACTTCAATAGAGGTTCTCATTAATAAAAATTATGCGTTATTGCCAAAGGAAGCAGTTTTTCTCATCATCATGTTAAAATTACAGGATTCCCAAACATAAAGAAACCAATTTCTCTAGCTATCTATGAAACTTTGTTGATAAATTGATAGATGTCAAGGATGGTGGCATCGGTTGGTGGAGCCAGGTATTTTCTTATACTAGAGGATGATTACAGTAAAATGGCCTTTATATCTTTTTTGAAAGCTAAATAAGATGAGGTGTTTAATAATTTTGTCAGTTTTAAGAACATAGCAGAAAATCAGTTAGAAATGAAAATCAAAAAGCTTAGAACTGACAATGGAGGCGAATTGTGCAATGGTTCTTTCGATAGTTTTTTGCAGAAATGCATGGGGCGTGTTCTTTTTTCCACCAAAAGTTTATATTGATTTCCACCAAAAATTTACTGTTGCATCAGCTGATTTCTGTCACGTGACTCTTTGATGTCATTGGTGGAAGCACCACATATCCACCACAATTTACATAAAAGAACGCTTTGGTGGACCAAAAAGCGAAAATATCTATAAAATGGTATATAATCTGTGCTTCTTTCAAAAAAACTGAAATGGACAATGCGAGCAAAGCTGCCATTGGGCCAAGAACATTAATTGCAAAGCGAAATAGATGACTCTCCAGAGGATCTCAATTTTATTTTGCAATTTTTTTACTGAATATGATAAATCATTGTAGATAAAAGTTACATCATCAGCTTTCTGATTATCCACCAGTGAGCTAAAAAACAAATCAAAGACTACACGGGACACACAAGAAGCAGTTAGTAGCTAATTTTTTAAGGTTATGTGGTCTACCAACGCAAAACCACCAGAGAAATCACAGAAAATTTCTGTTGGAGCTTGGTTGCATCAGGTTTCCACCGGTCCCACCGGATGAAATCCACCATAAATTCACCACTAAAATAAGAACGCGGTGTGGTGGGCCATCATATTTCCACCATCAATAAAAGAACGCTTTGGTGGCATCATGTTTTCACCTGGTGAATGTCTGATGGAAAAAAGAACGCGCCCATGGTATCATTCACCAATTAACAACACCTTATACTCCAAAGCAGAATAGTTCTTCGGAAAGGATGAACCACTCAGTAGTGGAAAAGGCCAGATGTCTACTATTTGAAGCCAAGTTATAAAAGAAATTTTGGGCTGAGGCTGCAAATACAGCTGTTTACATATGCAACCAAAGCATTGTCACAAGTTTAGATGGTAAAATTCTAATTGAAATTTGGTCAGGTAGGAAACCTATATATAAGTCATTTCTGAATTTTTGGCAGCAATGCAATGGTGCAAATTCCTAAGCAAAAGAGGCTGAAATAAGACAAAAAATCAGAAAAGATGATTTTTATTGGCTATGGTAATACTAACAAAGGTTATAGATTATACAATCCTTAAACTAATAATGGTGTACTTAGTAGGGATGTTATCATTATGGAAGATACTGATATCAATAATGAAGTGAAAATAAAGCTTGATCTTGTAGAGAATATTCCAGTTATTACACCAGAAATATCAAATTCAGTGGGGGTTAATAACCAAATGGATGACAATGGTAGTCCAGAAGCTGAAAACAGTTTACCAGAGGTTTTTGGAAATGCTAATGATGAGAATTATATGTTGACGCAACATTATTTACAAATTTGGTTTCTTCTCATTCTTATTAAAAAATTACTTAAATGTCAATTTCGCGTAAAACACACAGGAGTGTATTTTCTACGATCCTGCGCTGACCGACGCAGCTGTTGAAGATTTGGATTTACACACACTAGATCACGTTGCAATTTCTTCCGGTTCCGTGTTTTAAACTCAAAAAGTCTATATCTGATGCCGTTAAAAAGGGACCTTGAGTGCCTTAAGTCGATGGTGATACGTTGGTGGTTGTGGAGAACCGTTTTCCAGGGGATCCCCGTATATACGCACAGCTTATAAGAAAACCCAGATGAGTGGTAATAACTTTTGTGTGTTTCGACAACCCTATGGTATCATTTTCATTTCTATTTCAATTTGTTTGCGCGATTTTCCAGTCACAGTCCAGTTTGCTAAATTTCAAATACTATTGCGTAAACATTATATATGCGAAAATGGTCTAGAAGATGAGTTTCAGCCTATAATGACATCAGACGATCCAGTAGGTAACACAAGCCTAAGAAAATGGACGACTATGTAACATTTTCGTGTGAAAACTTTACTGACTGTCTAGAAGACTCATTGACATTCAGAGAAGCTTTGTTGAGACCAGATTCCGAGCAATGGAAATGTGCCATCAATGATGAATTGCAAACATTTGAAGAGAATGATGCGTGGGTGGTAAGTGATTTGCCAAAAGATGTTTCTTTCGTTGGTTGTAAGTGGGTGTTTAAAAGGAAGGAAAATAGTGCAGGTGAAGTCAGATATCGTGCTCGCATGGAGATTTTTCTCAGAAAACAGGTATAGATTATGACGAGACTTTGCTCCTGTAGTTAGACATTCAACTTAACGTCTACTTTTTGCTTTGTCTATTCAGTTGAAATTAGATATTAAACGCTTTGATGTAAAAAGTTCTTTTTCAAATGATTATCTCAAGGAAGATGTCTGTATGAAAATTCCTGAAGGATATAACCAATACACAACAAATGAAAACAAGGTTCTAAAGTTAAAACGAGCCATTCATGGTTTATTTTAAAACAAGCTTCAAGAGCTTGGCATGAGAGAGTAACAATGTTTTGTTGGAATTAAACTATGAGAAATCTAACTTAGAGCCATGTCTGTTTACAAAAAGTGCAGATAATCTTATAACTATTGTTGCTGTCTATGTTGATGATTTTTTTATTTTTTCATGTTTTGAAACAAGAGCTTGGTTCTAGATTTAAAGTTAAAGATTTGGGTCAAATCAAGGATTGTTTAGGTATGGGAATCGATATAAATAAAAATAAAAACATAATAACTTTAAATCAAGAACGTTATATTGGTTGGTTGTTGAAAATAAGGTTTGATATGACAGATAGTAAAATTGCAAAGACTCCATTAGAGAGTTCACAGTGGTCATTTCGAATACCTAAGGATGCCCTTTGGATTGAAAAATGCTCCAGCTCCATTCCAGGGAATGATGGACGAAATTTTGAGAGAGTATTATCTCAGGGTGGTGATGAAGTTGATGTACCTTATCAACAATTTGATAGGCAGCCTTATGTATCTAAGTGTTCTCATACTTCCAGACATATCTTATAGTGTCAGTTACTTGAGCCAATACAATTTATCACATAATGAGGTTCGCTGGAAGTGTGCGAAACGAATTTTACGTTATCTGAAAGGTACAAAGAATTATAAATTAACTTATTCAGACGAAAAAATAGAACTGGTTGGTTTTGTAGATGCCGATTGGGCTAACGATTCAAAAGACAGAAGATCTTATGCAGGTTAAGTATGTACCTAATTAAATTTCAGAGGGTTCTGTTATTTCTTATGAAAGCACGAAACAAAGAACTGTAGCTTTGTCTAGCACTGAAGCTGAATACATGGCGCTAACAGAGGCTGCAAAAGAGGCAATTTATTTAAAGAGTTTGTTTGAAGAACTAACAGGAAAAACACTATGTATTCAGTTGTATAACGATAATCAGAGTGCTGTAAACTTATCTGCAAATCCTGTATATCATAAAAGGTCTAAGCATATAGACGTTAGACATCATTTTATCAGGGAAGTTGTTGCAAATAAATACTTAAAATGGAAGTATTTGCCAACAGGAGAAATGCCAGCAGATTTGTTAACTAAGAGTTTGAGTTATGAAAAGCATTGCTGTCTTTTACACAAATTAAGTTTAGGAATGTTTTGATTGAAGAAATTACCATTAGTGTTAAAATTACAGGATTCACAAACATAAAGAAACCAATTTCTCTAGCTAGCTATGAAACTTTGTTGATACATAGGTGATAGATTGATAGTTACTAAAGTGCGTTTTTTTTTAAAGATAATTCCCCAAGTAAGTCGAAAATTTAGTAACTATGTTGGCAAAACAAGCCTTTTCTACATAAAAAATTTGAAAGCATTAACAATTTTACATTGTATTGCCAACAAAATGTCATTTTGACTTTCATCTTTAAAAAAAACGCACTTTAGTTAGTTGAATAAGATTGTAGTAGCTTGTGAGCTTGTTGTAATCTCTATGGTTATTAGTTTTCAAGTATTAAGAAATAGGCTGTTGTCTTGTATGTCGGCCTATATAAAAGAACTTGTTCAATTTAACAGTTGCTGGTCAATCAAAAGAACAGTGTATGTCATTAGTTTCTTAAAAACTGTGGTTATTGTTGAAGCACACTGAAGACAGAGTTATTTTATTACTACCACAAGCTTCCTCAATAATCTGACCAGAAAACTTAATAGCTCAGTCATCAACTTCTTCTTTAGCCTATTATCAATAATTCTTGCCAGCGAACTCTATAGTCCAGTATAATCTTGCAGTAAGTTTGAGGTCGTCGATCCATCTCACCTTTCAATCATTCCAAGAGGCAAAGATACGCAAATATCTTTTGGAACCGAAAGGAAAGAATATTGGAACAATTATTAAATGAAGAAAGCGATGTTGTTGAATAATTAACGAAGAAAATATCTTCAACCAACGAAGATCTGATAAATGTTGAATCATAAGTTTACCTGAAGCCAAATTGAAGAAATATCTGCTTCAAAGCTACTCTAGTGAAGTAGTGAGAGTTTTCGCTATAACTACCAAAACAATCATGCCTGATAAATACTTTTCAAAAATCCAAACTGAAGATTTCATCATATACTTACATAAAGGGACGATCTTCTCGGTGGATCCAAAGACCAAGGTTCATCATCTTTACTCATTTTTGCACTGCCTTTCAACTTCTAACCCAGGAACAAATGAATTATTTGTTTTTTCATTTCAACATTGAGTGAATATCATCCAAAATTATTTTGTTTTACAATTGGGTCGGATCAAGTTTCAAATGCGTGGTTAATTTGTGTAAGGTGCTTGACAAAATTATATAGTAAAACTCAATTAAAGAAACGTGATGAAAACGAAACATTAAATTTTTTTACACTCCATTTAGTTCGCAAATGAATTCGTTGTAACAAAGGTAAATTGGAATAGTTATAATTGAAATAATGCATTTTCCCATGCATATAAGATTTTGATTTTCTGTATCCTTGGAGAGAAAAAAAAAAACATGTTATTGAAGGCGGTAATTATCATTTTCTATTATTAGAGGATTTCGGTTTTGCAAACAGCTGTAATATTTCTAAAATAAAATATCGGAATGCAATATAGAGTCGGTTCGACAAAAACGCTAATTACCGCGGCCTGCTGGGACAGGTGAGGTATTTTCGGAAAAAATAATGTCGGATATATTTTCTGCGACAATTATATTTTGTAATTTGTCCAGGGCGTCGTAATAATATATATTAAACGTGTTGTTTATTTGAAACCAGTTTCCTTTCTTGATTTGTTTGTGATGTCAGTTTTCCAAACGTTGCAATTAATTTCGTCAAGCCGAAAACAAGTTTCGCAAAATAATAACTTAATTAATAAAGGCAAATTACGTATACCTCTATACCATCCAAAGTGCAAGGAAAAATAAATGAGACTTGACAATTTTTATTTTACATTTAATAGTAATTTTAAATAATCTTTTTTCACATAAATATTTTTGTACTGTATAACGCTAATGTGATATATTGGCTATTACATAATTCAGTTATGCATTTTATAATAATAAAATAAATATAACATTATAATATTCCATTAACTGTTGTAAGTTTTTTTAGTATTCCATGTCATCTTATTTCTTTATAGTTCATAGAAACCTTATGTCTAGGTGTCCGAGGGGTCAACCACTATGCTTACAAATCTACAATGACTTCCAACTTTTATTTTCATGGTTGTCCACACCTACAACCTACACCGATTTTGTCTTAGGTATACCTAAATAGTTGTTGCGCCTTAGATACCATTGCGTGTCTACACTGCATAACATGGATCTAAAATAATGGATATTTCTTTGATTTCACTAGGATGTTCATCTGAATCAGAGACATCTTCATTTAGGGTTTCACTGAACAAACTTATTTCTGATTCTGATTCAGATGTGCTTTCGTCTCTGCTTCTCGCGCTCTATTCCCTTTTCAAGTTCTTATTATGGATTCCCGACTTTTTCTTTTGTATCTTCCTCAGGGTCATTTCCATGGCTCTTAATACTCGATCAACAAATGTCCCTGCTTCTCTGGAAAAAACCAAATTAAAATTGAGCCCTGAATAATCTCTAAATTGTAGCGAATCGCAATTGCTGAACCCTAATGTGTGAAGAAATTCTGTGTCTTCTTTTGGCAAGTCGGATTCGAGAGATGTTTCAAGATTTATGTTTTCATTTTTATGCTCTACAACATTGTCATACTTTAGATCTGTTCTCACAGAAATCACAAACCAATCAGAGCGAATTTCATTGGTTGAGAATAGTCAGAAAACTGGTTGTTGACAATTTGCACCAATCAAAAACGATCTGACTGGTTTGTGATTTCTGTGAGAACAGACATAATCTTTATCTCATTCTTCTTCTTCTTCAAGTTCTAAACTCTTCGTAGTCTCGGGTTCAGTTATTGGCTTAGTTATTTGGAAACTCATTGGAATATCAAATTCATTTCAAATTGTCTAGCACTCAAGTTGCCTAAAACTTAGTCTTTAAGGCAAATACAGAACTGACCGGTACACTGTATCGTTTAAAATTTATGATATGCGATTTCTGGATGAAAATGAGATTATATTTCCAGCGATTACAACATGATTCTCAGCGATTGCCAATGGATTTCTGATTTCTATGTTATTCCCATGGAGTCCTAGGAGATTCCTAGCGATTCCCAGGAACTCCCGAGTGATTTCCATGTATTCCTGATTGATTACTATGTGATTCCCAAAAAATTGTACAATGATTTCCACTAGTGGTTTACCCTTCGGAGATGTCATATTTTAGTGCATTAAAATATGTTTAAATTTTTGAGAACCGCTAAAAAAATATTAATAAGGATCAAGAGAAATAAGAAAAATTAAAAATCACAAAGCTTTTGCGAAATATTGTGTTATGACGATTTGAATATAGTTATGCAACAAAACCTTCTATAGTACTAAATTGAAAAACATCAAAAAAAATCTCAATTCGTAGGTACCTACTAATGCCAAAAACTATAACTTCATTATATATTCAAATCTTTACCTAAAACATATTCAGGTCAGGTCATGACAATCTTAAAGTATACGGCTTATAACATAATACAAGCGTTTTAATTTATATTCCTGAGTAAATAAACAAGTTTAAAATATAATAGCTACATTCATTTGAATAATACATAATTGAATCAATTATTCAGACAAAGTATGCCAAGACTGACTATGCTCCATAGGTCTGGAAATTGCCGTGTTCCATTGAGTTAGAGCTTTGCCTCTGGTGAACATGTATGAGCCCAGAACCACTTTTCCTATTAATTTATCTGGAAAATAAAAATAAACATGAGGATAAAAAAAAAATAAGTATTTTAGAGAGAATATAAAGTTTGAAAGAAGGAACTAAATTGTTACATGAACATAGCATATTGAAGTCATGTCATATTGTATCTCTAAATGATTTATTTAATTATTATGGGTTTATATCACATAAGATAAGTCTCTGGCCATATACATAAACTAACTAAGCAAGTGTCGTTCAAAATTACATAACATAAAGTAACTGGCTACTAAGTTTGTAACGAGCATAATATGATAATATTAGCTGGTTAGTAGGGCACAGAAATGCACTTTCTTTGAAGTAATAAGTAATTTAATAGCAAAATATGGTTCCGTTATAATTAACCTTGCGTAATATCCGATATTATATCAAATTGTGATACTTATTCACAATTATTTCCTACTAGTGCCGCAGTTTAGCTAGGATATTTCAACACATTGTGCACTTTTTGATAAAAGCCCCAAATTTGGCATACAGAAGTAGACCGATGTAATATATGAACAAATTTGGATGTGGAGCCATCCATCGGCCAGCTGCCCCCTGGCGGTTATGGCGGCGATTTTTTAAAATGGCCGCCAGTGGACATCCCGAAAAATAACGGAAGTAAGATAAAGTTTACCACTGAAGGTTTTAGTAAATGTTTATTGATTGTTTTGAATGAAAATATGCCAGATGGTTTTTAAGTTATACAGGGTGGGGCACGAAAAACTTCCCACCTAGGTTTTCTCAAGTCTCGTCTCAGGTTTTAGGTGATAAATCAAAAATCGCTCGGACACGTTATTTTTTGTTTTTTGGGGGACATATTTTATTGGTATCTTCATCTTCTATATACCTGTCAATCCCTAAGAGGGGGGTGACAGGTACCCGCAAAATTTCAAATGGAAAGGGGGTTCGAGTGATACAATGTACTTTTTCCTAACTTTGACAATTTTGGCAGGGTAAACTTTAAATTCCGAGGATAAAAATCTCAATAAAAATTTCTATCAAATTACGTATCACCCGACCCCCTTTCTGTTCGAAATTTTTGAGGTACCTACCTGTCACTCCCGCTTAGGGGGTGAAAATACCAATAAAATGGTCGAGCCATTTTTGATTTTTCACCTAACACCTAAGAAAACCTGGGTGGGACGTTTTTCGTGCTCCACCCTGTATATACAGGGTGTTTTACTCAGGTGATAACTTCGGAACGGGTCATCGGTAATTTTTTATCATTTTCTTTAACAAAGAGCAAATATGCATTGCCGATTTTGTAATTTAATTTTCTAAAGAAAAATTATACAGGTGTGTCCACTTAAGTTCGCAGCATATGGGAAACTTTTTTATTATCGATTTTACGAAAAAAAGTTTCTGCTTCTTGAGAAAATACTACTTAACTCTTAAAACTTGAAATAGCATGTACAGGGTGTCCAAATTTGGATGGTTTTAATAGGAAACGTCAATTTCTGAGCAAGATACAACAAAATGAACCCCCCACTCCGAGGCTCAAACTTCTTGAAATTTTGATTGGTGCAAACCGCATTTTGATATCTTTAACCGTTTAGCCGCTAGAGGGCGATTCTCGATTTTGAGCAATACTGTGAAATCTTCATAACTTTTTTGTTTATGAAAATAACTGATTTCCGTAAAAACTTCCTAGAAGCACTTTTTTAAGCAGAATTCAGTGACGTTTTCAGTTTTTTTCGATTGGGCCTCGGTTCCAAAATATTGACCAAAATCCGATTTTTTTCAATGGGACAGCCTATATATTAATAGCTCTTTAGAAAGCTCTGCTTTTGCTGATTTCAATGATACAAATTTCGATGGGTTTATCTCTAACAGTTTTCCAGGAAAAAAAATATTTTGGTTTTTGTCATAAGAAACAATGAGTTAGAAAGAGACCTTTCTCATTTTCCTTACAAATATAAAGACCTGTTTTAACACATTGTTTCTTATGGAAAAAAACGAAAAAATCTTTTTTCTCGAAAACTGTTAGAGATAAACCTATCGAAATTTATATCATTGAAATCAGGAAAAGCAAAGCTTTTAATAGAGCTATTAATATATAGGGTGTCCCATTGAAAAAAATCGGTTTTTGGTCAATATCTTGAAATCGAAGCCCAATAGAAAAAAACTGAAAACGTCACTGAATTCTGCTTGAAAAAGTGCCTCTAGGAAGTGTTTACGGAAATCAGTTATTTTTATAAACAAAAAAGTTATGAAGATTTCACAGTATTGCTCAAAATCGAGAATCGCCCTCTAGCGGCTAAACGGTTGAAGATATCAAAATGCGGTTTGCACCAATCAAAATTTCAAGAAACCCGAGCCTCGGAGTGGGGGGTTCATTTTTTTGTATCTCGCTCAGAAATTGACGTTTCCTATTAAAACCATCCAAATTCGGACACCCTGTACAGGGTGGTCAAAAAATAGAAAAATATACAGCGCGTTTCCTAAGTACGGTTCGTAACTTCAGGATGTGATTCCTTACAATATTTTAAGAAAAAAAGTTCCCATAACCATGTGTTCGAAAACGCGTAGTTTCTGAGATACAGGGTGTCAAAGTTTTAGAAAAAAATCGTTTTTTTAACTCAAAAATCCCTTTTCCATTTTTTTTTTCAAATTCGGAAGGTTTCTTTGTGATAACGAAAGGTATAGTATTTTTAATACCTATTTAGAAGTACCAGTCGTTCTAGTGACAAAACGTATGTCGCTTCTTGACACACAAATAAAATTAGGTTAGGAATTTCCTATTTGTTCATGAAATTGACGTATTAGCAATCGACATTCGTTTTTGTTGGTAATTTTTTGTTTCATCTGATTCGCGATTGATAAATAAGGATGGGGTTATTCTAAATGGGTATTACAAATACTATATCTTTTTTCTGTAATATGACTTGCTTAATCTGAAAAAAATATCGAAGGTTTGAAAAAATAGTGACGTACCATTTTTTGTTTTACTTTTACCAAAAAACTCTGTATCTTTTTTTATTTACTCACCACCCTGTATGCTGCTATTTCAAGTTTTAATAGTTTAATAGTATTTTTTCCAAGAAGCAGAAACTTTTATAAAGAATAACTTTTTCACGTAAAATTGATAATAAAAAAGTTTCCCATATGCTGCGAACTTAAGTGGACACACTGTATAATACCATCAGATACATTTGAGATTCTAAAGTTGCCGACACTTGACCGGAACTGAAGCTAAAGTGAAATTGGATGACGCATGTAGAAGCGGCACAAAAAGTTACTCATGGATGACGCATGTAGAAGCGGCACAAAAAGTTACTCAGATCCTCAAAATTTCAATTATATTGGATGACGCATTCCAAAGTTATCACCTGGGTAAAACCTCATGAGACACCTTGTATATATAGGGCAGGGGGCAGGGCACTAAAAACTTCCCACCCTGGTTTTCTCAGATATTAGGTGAATAATCAAAAATCGCTCGACCATTTTATTGGTATTTTCACCCCCCTACCTGTCAACCCCTAAGCGGGGGTGATAGGTACCCCCAAAATTTCAAATAGAATGGAAGGTCGAGTGATACGTCATTTGATCGAAAGTTTTATTAAGATTATTTCCTCGAAGTTTTAAGTTAGGGTAGGGTAAATAGTCCCTGTCGAAATGGCGGCTTGTCAAGTTAGGAAATATGTAGTACATTGTATCACTCGAACCCCCTTTCCATTTGAAATTTTGCGAGTAAAGGGTGAAAATACCAATAAAATGTGTCTCCCAAAAAACAAAAAATGACGTGTCCGAGCAATTTTTGATTAATCACCTATAACACCTAAGAAAACCTAGATGGGAAGTTTTTTGTGCCCCATCCTGTATAACTTACAAACTATCTGGCATGCTTTCATTGAAAACAATCAATAAAAACTCACTAAAACCGTCAGCAGCAAACTTTATCTAACTTCCGTTGTCTTTCGGGGTGTCCACTACAATCCACTGGCAGCCATTTTGGAAGATCGCCGCCATGGCCGCCGGAGGCAGTTGGCCGATGGCTCCACATTCAAATTTGTTCATATTACATCGATCTACCTCTGTGCCAAATTTGGTGCCTTTATCAAAAAGTGCACAATAGGTAGGTAAGCTAATCCGCTGTACTATACCAGGATTGGCAACAACCCCGATTTTTGAACATTTTTATGTTTTTGTAGGATTTTGTGTTTACTGAACTTGACAAAATTGTATATAAAATACATATATTAGGTAGGTAGTTCAATAGCACAAATTATTTTTTTAGTTAAGTTACTACCACAGTTTTTACTACGAGTAGTTATCTCGAGAAAAGGTTCCTTGCGGTTTTCACTTCTGTATCTGTGGTCCGAGTTATTCATATTCAGAGAAGATTTTGAAGATTTCAAAAATGAAATTTTCAAGAAAAAGTTTCAGATTCTATAGGCTCATCTCATTCACAGCTATTTTGATTTTGTGAAATTAAGAGCTGAAATACAGCTTAGATGATAAAGATAGAGTTTTTGAGCCCTATAACTATCAGATTCTCTGATTTGCTCATAATCTTTCTGAGCCAGAAAGAGATTTGAGAAGAAGCTTCTTGGCTCGTAGATCTTGAAGCCAAGTTTTGAATTTCTCAGATCCAGAGCAAACATGTTGGTGTAGTGGAGTGTTTTTTTTTTTTCAATTTACTAGATACTCTCGATCATTTTTCATTCCAATTGTTGTCTATTTGAGACTAATAAATTATGAACATTCAAAACAAATTCAAGAGCCTGGAATGGGAAAATTACCCTAATAATTTAGCTTATTGTTTTTACCCTGTAAAATTCTCTGTTGATTTATTGCTATTAATCCTAAGTTTAATTTTCTTCGGATTTATTTTCAGATTCTCTGATTTGCTTAGGTATATGTATTTCCAGATATCTCAGATTCAAAGCAAAGACATATGTGTATTTTAAATGGACACGATTTCGAAGATTCTAGAAATGAAATCTTCAAGAAAAAGTTGTAGATTCTATAGGCTCATCTTTCTTTTTAGATTTTGTGAAATTTAGAGGTTGAATGCAGCTTAGATGACAAACATAGTGTTTCTGAGCATTTAAACTATCAGATTTTATGATTTGCTCATATTTTTCTGAGCCTCAGATTTAGAGAAAGATTTGAAAGGAAGCTTCCATTGGCTCATAACTTTTGAAGCCAAGTTTTGAATTTCTCAGATCCATCAGAGCAAGAATGTTGGTGTATAGTGGAGTAGTTTTTTTCTTTCCACTACTTTGATTTTCGACTCTGAATTATGAACATTTAAAACAAATTCAAGAGCCTGGAATAAGAAAATTATTTAAATAATTTAGCTTATTGTTGGTATATACCCTGTAAGTTCTTTTATATAATTTGTATGGCTATGGCATCAGGAATGAGTCCACTGGGTTTTTGTCAATACTGATGGTGGGTTTTTGTGTATGCCAACCCTGTTTCCTACATAAACAAACATGCAACAAATACTACCTAAAATAATAAAAATAGACAAATACCAAAAAAAATAAAATCATAGAGACTAGACCTCGAAACACGACACGCACCCTTACCATATCCAGAGGTGTGCTGGAAAACGTGAAAAGCCAAACTGCTGACGTCAGCCTGGGTGGGCGCCATTTTCAAGTTGAAACCTTCGGCGAAACAAACGTTACCGTCCCTGGAAGGTTTGGAGATGTTGGTGCGTTTTTCTTTGACCGCCCTGTAGTGCTGGTGCAAAGTTAAACGGACGTAGGCTTCGTGTTTGTCACCTTGGAACTGAAAAGATTCAAATTGGTGTTCAATTAAAGGTGAGCGAGTGCAATAAATGCATTTCTTTAAAAGCTGAACATAATTGGTCAAGGTTAATTAAAAATCTATCAAGTTGAACAACATATTTTTTGTTCAAAGTGAAACAAGTCAAAGTCAAATGAATTTTTTTTTTCTTTGTTGATGTAATAAATACAAAGGTTTTTGAAGATGCTTCATGAATACGTTTTTTGCAGATGTGAACGTTTGAAGAAATTTTGAATTTCTTTCAGTTAGTATTACATCAAAATAAACCAATGAAATTGAGAAAATTAATAAATTTCTATCGTTTTCAAGCAGTTCAGTTCATATTATTCAATCCATAGCTGAACTGAAACTGACTTCATTATTCAGAATATCAGATCTAACTTTTTGCAAAAGTCTGCAAGTAACCCATAGTAATTTCAGCTAATTTCAAAATAATCTGTATTGCATTCTTTCGAAGCAATTACAAATATAATTGAAAATGAATAGAAATGAAAATATTAAAAACTTGAAGTTTTTTTCCATTACGAGCAATTAAAATACGCTTATGAAAATCACTTGATAAGTAAAAACCAGAATAGCACGTTCGACAAATTTAAACAATGCGTCATTAAATTGCGGTTAAAAGCAACGAGTGATTGTGATTCTTATCAAAAAATTGTGTATCCTGTGTGTAACTGGTCTTCAATTATTTCTTGCGGTGAATAAAATATCCATATCTATAAGTGATTAAATTGTATCAAATACTTAAGGTAAATTATCTTATTTTTAAAACGATAATTAATTGTCCGATAAGAGTTTACTGTGTAGTTTTTGTTTCAATGCCTTGTCGTGTCAAGATCGAATTATTAATAATTGAAAAGAAGACCCAAGACTCTATTTATTGCCGACCAATAGGAACACCGCAAATTATTAATATTTAATTAACAGACCTAGTATAGTAAATGTTTCGCGCAAATTGATTGGAACCATTTCTCGGCGCCGGGAAATTATTCATTTCGTTCGATTCTGGCCTCGACAGTGAGAACCATCAGGCGTCTATATTAAGATTTTGTTGCAGCAGAAATAATCGGTGATTTTTCGAATTTTGTGATTTTTTTTTTGATATGTGATTGATTGCTCATCTTGAAAGGAAAAAAAGTAAGTTTAAATGTTTATTGGATAAGTAAAGAAAAATAGGTTCCCAGGACTGATTAGTATAATCAATTAATCAAGTTATTTTTGGTCTTGAAAATTGGAAAATCCTGAGAATAATCTCACTTTATTGTCAAATAGGGTTTTTTTACCTTTGTTTCAAGTATTTCCATTAAACTTTCTGTTCTATTCTTCTGCTTTTTCTATAGTTGATTTTGCCGTTATTTTTTTCATCAAGTATGGCATTTGGGCACCCTTTCCGTTTTGCTGATAGCCCTAGATTAGGGGAATTCTTTGAAGAATTGAAACATGATAGGTACTTGCTTCTATACATAGATACAGAACAGTCTCTTCCTTTTCCTGAGCCTCTGTTATACCGTAGGTATCATCTTCTTCGAAGGTTTTATCTCTAATATCCTCATCGAAACTTTATCACCTTCGCGTTGATCTATCACGCCCTATTTTTCTATCTGACTTCCACTCATAAATCGTAATGTTATGAATGTATATACCTTTAGTTGTATGTTTCCATAATTGTGGATTGTAGTTATTGTGAGAAGGATGAGCCAGATTCTTTATAAAAAATGTAATGACTCAAAGTTTCCTAGAATAAAAATTTGATGTGTGTATAATGAAGTAGTTTTTCTACAAAGATAGAGCTATGGGCCAGATTTTCTTAACTTAGAATCTGGTCAGTCTATAATGATCCAAATTCTGTATACCTAGTCGTTGTAGGATGTTATTACTTTTTTTAATTTTTCTAGTCGATAGCTTTAAACATTCTACGTCATAAATTTTCTCTACCATGTCATGAAACATAATCTTTCGGTCATTTCTCATCAATTTTTTTTTGAATTTTGCGAAGATTTGAACTTTGGTAGATCTGCTCTTCAGGTTTGTCAGTTTGCAAATGCTCAATTTATACAGAATTTATTGCTCTTTCCAGAGATATATAATTTATACCAATTTGTCGTAAAATAATTGACAAATATTCGCAATTATTCATAGTCATGTTAGGATTTCAAAAAATTGAGCCACTATGCTTCCATCTCTCTGGAAAAGTTGTGGATACTAGTGATTTGTTAAATAATAAGTGTAAAGAAATCACTCGTAGTGTAAAGAAATCATCAGGACCCAGTGTATCCTTGTTTCGTAAGCAAGCTATCTTATTATAAATGTCCTCTCTAGAAATGTGTGCAAGCCTGAAATTCTCCGAAATATTCAACGGAGTTTTGAAGTCCAGTGAATCATCCAGGTCCCCCGGGGTATAAACAGTCTCAAAGTATTTTTTAAATAATGCAACAATATCTTGACCATTGTCAGCTCTATTCTCTCCGAAATTCATAATTTCAAATGTCTTACATACTTCCAAAAGTATTTCGGATTAGTTTTAAATTATTCAATATCCACTTTTGACATACACTGAGACCAGCAGATGTTACGACACCGTTTATTTCCGACCTCAACCTGGAAAACTCAGCATAGTCCCAAACAAAACAGACTTAGACTCCACATGGGTTCTATGTACGTTCCTCTTTTGAATCGTAAGATATTTCAACTCTGGTGAGAACCATTTAGGAAAAGAATCAGACTTGTACTTCCTGACAGGTACAAAATAGGCGATACCTATACCTAAAGTCGCATAAAAGGTTTCTAAAGCTAAATTAATATCTAAATTTCTCAAGCATTGCTCCCAGTTAACACCACCCAAAAAATTGTTTAAGCCAAAAAAGTTAGCATTTTTAAAATCATAGTAGAAGTCCTCACAATGTAGACTATTGTTTATCTGCATTCCACCCAGGATCCTTATAACACATTCGTTTCTAAGATGATGCAAACTATCATCAAAAATTGGGTTACAAGCTATAATTATATTTACATTTTGATCATTTGTAAAGGCAATATCCAAAAATATATGTCTCTTATTAGGTATAGTTATCTTTTCGAAAAGCTGTAGGTATCCAAAAGATTGAGCAACATGCACTGCCAATGAAGAAGCTGGACATTCAACTTGCACTTCACGTTCGTCATTGGACCAGAGAGCCTCTGGGAGATTGTAATCACCGAAAATTATAGATCTTCTGAAATTTATAGTTTTGAAACATACCTACTTTCTACTGCCTCTTTGAGTCTAGTTATACGTTAAGATTATTATTAAATTCAAGAAATCGACCATGTCCGAACCAAAGCATCTTTGATATCCTCTAATATTGTGTGTATTATATACAGGGTTTAACAGAATAACATCGACACGCGTTTAGGGGTGGTAGAGTTATGCAAATAATTTGACATAGTGAAAATGGGGTCGCAGATGCACCCCTACAGAGATATGAACTTTTCAAGTCTGACGTCGACCGGATGAACCGTATGTCGAAATTAAATTCTTGTACGCTTATGATAAACTTTAAAATAAAAAAAACCTTGTTTATTGCATTCGGCCACGACATACATTAGGTACGCTACTTAAACAGTAAGAGATTTACAGAAAAGGCTCGAAGTGTCGACTACCTTTCTCTATGCACATATGGAAAGATCGATCTCCTTACACCTCCCAGAACTTCCACCCTGTTGTCAATTAGCTCAAAGGCAGCCATGATTCTGCCAAGTAGGTAATTCCTCTTGCGAATTTACAGGAGTTTCGTAAACTAACGCCTTAACTTGACCCTACAAGTAAAAATCTAGTGGAGTCATATCTGGCGATCGAGCGGGCTAGTGTACAAGGCCTCCTCGCGCAATTCATCGTTGCGGAATGATCAAATCAAGATACTCCCGGCAAGCTAGTCCAAAATGGGCTGGTGCACCATCGTGTTGATACCACATATGGTGGTACTTCTTCTAGTAGCTCTGGTAGGACGTGTTGCAAGAATCGAAAATAAACATGAGCGTTAAAGCGTGGGGGCAACAAATACGGTTCAATTATGCAGGTATTTACTATGGCAGCCTATATGTTAACGGCAAATAAGTGTTTAAAATGATGCACATGCATTGCGTGTTGGTTATCCTCAGCATAAATGTGGCTATTTCGTCTGTTAAAACAAGTAAAACAAGCTTCATACGTCCAAAACACAATGTTTGCAAATCGTGGGTTCTGCGTGCACTTGTGCCAGTACCATTGGGCAAACTGTACCCTAAAAGGATAATCATCTGGCAAGAGCTCTTGGACCTTTTGAAGATGATAGGGATACAGGGCGTTCCTTTATGATGCGATGAACGGTCATGTGATCGCAATTTAGAACGTGAGCAACGGCTCGTGTCCTGATGAGCATATTGGCTGTTACTTGATGGAGTACGGAGCACTTCTTCTTCAAAATTAATCGTTTTTCTTCACTACTATCAGGCTTACGTATACAGTAAGTGAATCAGTTTCCTTTAAACGACGGTCCAGTGCCGAAAAAGTACACGTCCGGAAAACTTTAATCATATTCAATCGCGGCGCCATAGACGAGCTTCATGTCCGCTTCGTCAAAAGAGAAATGATGCATGGTTTACAAAGAACAAAATTACACACCAGAATCAAATAATAATAGGTGAACATGTTGTTAACAACTTGAAACAAGTTTAAACAGCGCCAAAAAAGTCTGGTAAAGCTACTATACTAATTAACATTCTACATACCTACTGATAAGGGAATAAAAGCTGTACCAGAAGATAAGGGAATAATGCATAAAGGGCACCATTCACGTTGAGATCGGTATATCGATACATGTTTCAAATATCAGTGGCTGTTCCGATATCCGATATTAACTGCCAGTACTGGATTTACTGCACTGATTTTACTGTAATTTGCCGTTCCGATTTCAACAATGTACTCTGGGGGTCATTCAGTACCGAATCAGTGTACTGAAACCTGAATATAATATCGGAACGGCGTCCACAGGGGCGCAACTAGCTTGTTGGTTTGGGGGGGACTTGAGCCCCGGGTCTCTATAAGTCGATTTGGTGACAGTATATGATGTTTTTCAAAACTTACTACAGTACCTACCTACGTATTTCACAAATACCTGAATTTGACGGAAATACTCTGCTATAAACTTTGTCAATCAACGATATAATCTACGTTCTTAGTTGAAAAAAAAAAAAAACAAAGTTATAAGAGACATTTTTATGTATGTACCGGGTGTTTTTTTATCTTTGATATCATTTTGATCACCTGTAACTTATTTGTTTTTATCCCATTTTGACGTTTAAAAATGTCATTATTGAACGCATAACAATGAAGGTAAGTAGACGTTTATCACCTCAGTGATTTAAAAAGATTTTAACTCACTCTCGGCATTTTAAGTCACTCTGCCTAACTAAACATCTGATACTTCAGTGATTTAAAATATTTTTAACTCATTCTTGGAATTTTTCCTTGTACTTTATTTTTCAAATTTCCACAAAATGGGATAAAATTTTGTATATATCACGTGAGTTGAAATGTTTATTCATTCGAAGAAAATTAACCCACTCGCCAGGGCTCGTTGGTTAAACTTTCTTCTCATGAATAAACATTCATTTAACTCACTTGGTGCATAAATAACCATTAAAGATATCAAGGTAAAAAAAATGTAGGATTAATAGCCAAGTTTTTTTTAAAGCTACACATGAAACAAAACACATCAATTTTTTGACATATAAGCCTACACTATATTTTTTTAAATGGAACACTCTGTATATTATATGTGTGTTCGATAAAACATCTTATTCTGATTACAATAATATAACACACTTCATATTTTGTTCCACTCGTTTTTGACAAATCGGCAAAAATATATGAAATTTTTATATGCTCTCAATAATTCTCGTCCGAAATATCAGACCCCCGCCTAATAACTTTCACTTCGAAAGTTTCATATTTTAGCCGATTTTTCAAAAACGAGTGGACCAAAATATGAAGTGTGTTATATCATTGTAATCAGATATTCTATCGAACACACATATAATATACAGGGTGTTCCATTTGAAAAAATATATTGTAGGCTTATATGTCAAAAAGTTGATAGTTTCGTTTTATGTGTAACTTCAAAAAAAAACATTCTGTTTTTTTTTGTTTACCTTGATAACTTCAAAAATAAAAAAGTTACAGGTGATCAAAATGATATCAAAGATAAAAAAACACCCGGTACATACATACATAATATGTAAGTAAAAATATATTGAGTTTAAAACTTGTTAAACTACTTAAATCGGTACTAAAAACAACTTAAAAACTGAAACAAGTTCTGTTAAATTAAATTCCTACTAAGTGCACAGTGCACAAACAGACACGGACCAGCAGATGAAAGGGTTAAAAAACTGTTGTGTCACTGGAACGCACCCTACTTTTAAAGGGCCCCACACACACGACGGTTTTCATCGCCGTGATGAAACACGTCGTTCCAAAACCGAAGTGTGTGGTAGAAAAACACGACGGTTTCCTACTACACACTTCGGTTTTGGTACGACGTGTTTCATCGCGGCGATGAGTGATTAACTCACTGGAAAGCGACTCAGATCTGTGGGATACGATTTTCGAAACCATTCGAGTACATTTCGTATACGAAATTTGATATGATTTCGAATACTCCCCATTTGATTTACATTGCTGTCAGTCAAATTTCGTATACGGAATGTACTCGAATGGTTTCGAAAATCGCCCCCTGCTCCCTCTGGTTTGGGAGGGCGGATGGCTAATTTGTGTCATTAGGTCTGTTTCTGCAGAAATCACAAACCAGTCAGAGTGAATTTCATTGGTTGAAATTACTTTTTTGACTGTTTCTGACTGTTTTCAACCAATGAAATTCTCTCTGACTGGTTTGTGATTTCTGCAGAAACAGACCTATTATCATCATGTTCGTGACCTTCGGGTTTGGGGGGGCTAATCTTGAGCTCGGGGGGGCTAAGCCCCCCCCAGGCCCCCCCTAATTGCGCCAAATTCAGTACTGACAGTTGATATCGAAACATAGCCAGTATAATGATACAAATCTCACTGTTTATTTGTCTGTCTCAATATCGCTGTATCGGTATCAGATGGTATCGCCGTCTATATGCAACAGATACTTGTTTCAACGTGTATGTTGATTTGAAGTATATAAGGTCGGTTACAATACATCAAAAAACCGTGTCATGAACGGTTTCGGAACCACTCAGTATAAGAATTTCGGACTCTACGCACAAATTTTAAGTTTTGCGCAAAATTGTGAGTGTAAATTGTACGGTTTCTTGACGTGTTGGAACAAAGCTTATGTATCGCGCTACGGAAATATAAACAGTGTTGTTACCATCAACATGGAAGATCGTGAGTTTTAGGAAGAGTTTTCGAATTTAAATAAATTATATCTTATATCCATGTTTATGGAACTCAAAATGCAAAGAATATTCAAATAGACAACTTGGAGAATCGGCAATGACAGTTTTGGTTAACAAGTGCAAGAAAAAATATGCTAATAGTGATCGTAGCTAAATATGCTTATAGTGATCACTGAATCCCTCATAACAGTATATTTTTTTCAAATAATTTTTGGTTTTACTATCTCTAATATTTAATTGAATAAAATGTCATCCATTTGTAAATGGTTTTTGAAATCATTTGGGTTTGTCGACTTTTAATTCTTGCAGTAAATTTGGGATGGGATGCGGCTCCATTTTGTTTTCAAATGTGGATTGAACTGAACTTGTGACTGAAATGATGTTTCCTGAGCTCATCTCAACGTGTAGGAGCAGTTGAAATATGGATATACCTCTCAGATACATGTAACGCTGCCTATCGCGAGACATGTATCGATACCGATTTCAAGTGAATGGGGACCTTAAGAGATGTATCTGAGATTTGTATCCATGTTTCAACATGTTTCAACATCAGTTCAGTCACAAGTTCAGTTCAATCAACATGGATATAATTTATATAAATTCATAAATTCCTACCAAAACTCCTCCAATTCTTCCATGTTGGAAACAACACTGGTAATATTTTAATAGCGTGATACAATAAACTTGAACATACACGTTGAAACAAGTATCAGTTGCATGCGTCCGGTATCAAAGTTTCAGTATAGTCATACAGACGGCGATACCATCTGTAACCAATACAGCGATACTGAGACCGACAAATACACAGTGAGATTTGTATCAAGATACTGATACTTGAAACATGTATCGATACCAATCTCAACGTAAATGGGGCCAAGCCATATCGCATTTTTTTATTGATAAACGCCTTTTTTTATACCTTTAGAGTACACAGGCATTTAATCTCGACATACGGTTCATCCGGTCATCTGCGACCCCATGTTCCCTATGTCAAATTACTTGCATTGACCCCTAAACGCGTGTCGGTGTTATTTTGTTACACCCTGTATATAATTGCTTTCTATGCTTTAATGCCAGAAATTTGACAATGTTGTGGTGGACTCTTTTTGATTTTCTTACAAGTTTTCATCTTTGTCAATGATGAATGACTCCCTTACTCTTCTAGTACCTATATTTTCTTCATGTGCAATTGCACTGTCTGAATAAGCCTGAGTTCCAATCGCTCCAGTAACAAAATAGATGTAAATCCATAAAAAAATCTACACAAATGAAATTATGTTCCAGTTTCAAAAGTGTTTCTCAACGTAACTATATGAATCATTTTTTCCGTAGATAAGTCTTTCATCTCTGTTTGTCTTGCACAGTCATTGTTACTGATATAAATAGCAACCCATTCTATTAGCCCAGTTATATTGTGTTAACTATAATTAAATCTTGTTTAACAGCTTCACAATGTACACTTCTGATATTTACCAGATAAACGAACTCACACTTGACGGAATAATTATCTCGTCGGAACGATTTATTTTTAAAATGATCGTGATCGTAAAACCCTTCATTTTCTGTAAGTTTCCAAGACATACAATAACTTTAATTGAAAAAATTCCATACATAGTTCATATCATTATCTGGTATATCGACCTTATTTCTTATCGTATAATTGTATAGAGGTTGAGTTCAGTAAATTGAGCCTTAGACAGGTAGGCAAAAAAAATCGTTTTCTAAAGACTACATAATAAAATATTCATTTCGAAATTGTACTTAATAGAAGCTAATATTATTTTTTTATTATTTAAGTATATAAGCTTATAATTTCACCATCCAAGTTGTATTTCTAGAATCTTGTGGCTATGCTATGATAATACATATGAAATTAAGATTTTTGTTTCAGTTTTTTTGGTTCCAAAATGACTGACGGAGAGTACATTCTTCCTAGGTAAGTGTTTGATAATAATCAATAAGTTTAATCTTTGAGAAACCACACAAACAATAAATATAAAGGTCATGATAACTGTTACAATTTTAATATACCTATGCAGTTGGCCTTGACAAATTTTTCCATTTTTTTTGCAAAAGTAACATAGCTGAGAACTAAACGGTGGAATTTTTTAAGCAAAATATTATTGTTGTTTAGGTTTCTGAGGTCGAAATTCTTGTTTTGTAATAAATTATTCAATAAAAACTAGCTTATTGTGTTTTTGACCGGTCATTTTCTATGAATATTTTATTTGCATTTCTTATTAGGTATAGTTATATGGGAGAGGGTGTCCCAAAAATAATTGGATTAGTTTTACAAAACCCTAAATTGTCGTGTAGAGGGAACAATTTAGTTTTGCCCTCTTAGACACTCCTTTCCTCTTTAGTTTTGTGGTTCAAAATTGGATATGGGCCCCTAACTATTGTAAGCCAACTGTTCTATGCTGTTTGTTTCTACTGTTTCTAGTTTAGTAAAACCCTTCGACCATTTTAAACGCCACTAATAAACTAATGGCCTAAAAGTTGTTTAGCTTTAGAATAAGATAAGGCTCTATCTACAAAATACAGCTTTTATACTTGATAAAATTAATGTACTTATTCCTGGAACACCCTGTTCTTATTGTCTTATCTTTTATTTAACAAGTTTTTGCTTCCTGGCTCATTCATTGATAAAATGTCAGATAGACACGTAATTTTTTTTTCCAGGGTCCAAAACTCCCATAACGGAACTAATCATGTATCCATAATCGACATGGAAACTGCGACAGCTGTAGAAAAACGCTCAGCCTCGGAAACTGTAGCTGTTGCCAGGAAGGCTTTCAACTCTGGCAAAACCGTACCGTACGAATTCCGATTGCAACAATTGAAAAATTTGAAACGATTCATGGAGGAAAATGGAAAGGAGATTTGCAATACTTTATATGCTGATTTCAGGTAATAATTAGATTTCACAGCAATTTAATTAAATTATTATATAAATGTTCATATTAGGAAGCCTCAACAAGAATGCTATGTTCTGGAAATCGACTTTATGATAGCAAAAGCGGACCACATCATCAAAAACCTAAAGTCCTGGATGAAACCGGAAAAACCAGACAAGCCTTTGATAAACTTCTTTGACAACCTCAGAATTTATTCGGATCCTTTGGGCGTGGTCCTAGTTTTGGGCGCCTGGAATTATCCACTGAATTTGACATTGGGACCCGTTTTGGGTGCCATTGCAGCTGGAAATTGTTGCATCATCAAACCGTCTGACGTGTCTGTGCACACTTCGCAGTTTTTCTTCGACAATTTACCAAGATATATTGATAAGGAATGTTATCCAGTGGTTTTAGGAGGCATTCCAGAGACGACGGATCTATTGAAAGAACGGTAAATAATTTATTACAAGTTTGAACACATCTAATATAAATTTAAAAAAATTCTAGGTTTGATTATATATTCTACACAGGTTCCACTCAAGTTGGTAAAATAGTCCACAAAGCTGCAGCAAAACATCTGACACCATGCACATTAGAATTGGGTGGCAAAAGTCCAACTTTCATCGATTCGACCGCTGATATTGCGATGGCAACAAAAAGGATTCTCTGGGGTAAATTCTCGAATTGTGGCCAAACTTGCGTGGCTCCAGATTATTTGCTTTGTACGCAAGAAGTGCAGGAAAAGTTCCTACAACACGCCGAAAAATATATTAAGGAGGCTTTTGGTTCAAACATTAAACAATCTAAAGATCTGGCTAGGATTATAAACGAAAGGAGTTTTATTAGGATCTGTAACCTTTTGAGAAATCAGAAAATTGCCTTCGGCGGAAACGTGGATGCTCAAGAGCTGTACATTTCACCTACGATTCTTGTAGACGTGAAACCTGACGATGATATTATGAAAGAAGAAATTTTCGGGCCGGTATTGCCAATTGTTATCGTGAAAGATGCTCAAGAAGCGGTTAATTTGATAAACTCAAAAGAAAAACCTTTGGCGATGTACGTTTTCACTAAAAACCAAAAAATCAAAGATTTGTTTTTGACTAAAACCAGCAGCGGAGGGGTTTGCATCAACGATACAATGATGCATTTAGCGGTGGAATATTTGCCTTTTGGAGGTGTTGGAAACAGTGGCATGGGGTCGTACCATGGCAAAAAAACCTTTGACACTTTTGTTCATAAAAAAAGTGTTTTGTTGAGAACTTTCAATCCGATCAACGAAAAGACACAAGAAATGAGATATCCGCCTTATTCGGAAAAACACACCAAACTACTGAGGATGGCTTTCAATATCTTCAATAGGCATGTTAGTGTTAAGAGGTTTTTGACGTATTCGTTGGTGTTTGGGTTGGGGGTTGCAGTCACAGTGGGTGGCTTTTTCGTTAAGAAGCACTTTGATGATAAAAAATAAGTAGATTTGAGTATAAATTTAGATTTGTGTTTAAGTATAACTATTAGAAAAATTTATGTGACATAGAAATTTTAGCAATGTGAGATTATTGGTTGTGATTTATTTATTATCGTTTAGCGAACAAGTTGAAAATAAATTTTAAAAATGTGCACTTATTTGATTGTTTCATTTCTAGACCGAACACAGAACTACTTTGAGCTTCTCCACTTTCTCAATTTATTATCCGTATCTGGTGGCTTTTCATCTGACTGAACTCTTCATAAGGATAACGAAGCACTGAGTGCAAACTTAAAAGCAGAAATTGTTGATCTTAAAAATACGATGGAAAAATTTAACGATTATACTAAAAAGAATTGAATAGCATGAACAGGAATATGGTAGACTCTATTCGAGTTGTGCAAAGTGAAATTAAAACTTATCGGGATCAAATAGAAAACCTTAAGAGTAGACCGGGTAGCCTTAGAGTTGAGCCCTCCTTTTTGAAAAAAATATTGGTAAATAAGACGCCTCTATCAACATCTAATGCAACAGTTATAAGAAACCGCATGTGGGTTCATATCCCACGCAAGTACCGTCAATTATTAATAGTCGGGGGACAAAAATATCCAGGGTTTGCACGGTCTCATTAAGAAACAAGAAACATTTTCACTAAACTGACATCAATAACTAATGGAAGAATCGCCTAAATTTTGAACAAGGGGCTGAACTGGTGTGTAGCATCGTCGAAAACTTTCACCAAGGAAGATTTCGAATGAGAAACGCGTTCACTGGGCAAACACCTCAAAAGGCTAGTACCTATTCTTAAACTTTACGAGCTTATTCAGAAAACTAACATTATTATGTCTGGATCCCCCCTCCATCTCAGAACACCGATCCTAAATCGTTTCATTGAACATAATCGCACATTTGCATATTTATCCTTTTGAATGTGACACTTGTAAAGCAAAATTTAAACAAAAATTCAATTTAAAGAATCACATGTTAACACACTCAGATATTCATCCTTTCGCATGTTATACTTGCAAAGCAAAATTCAAACGAAAATCCGATCTGAAGTCTCACATAATAAGACACAACTCCACATCCACTTTCTTCCCTTGTTGACTTTGGTGAATAATGGTATTTTGAATTAGAACGATAAATTAAACTTAGCTCAACAACTTTACCATATGATTACCTACCACTCACTAAGAAGCCAAGCGAAAGTTTTATTTCAACTACTTCTAAATCCACCGATCCTTCGCCATCAACGCCGCTTACGGATTTTCTACAACCGTCGTCGAATCCGTCCACCAATCCAACAACTTAGTTACCATATATTATCAAAACGTACGAGGCCTACGTATGTACAAGGACCGATGAATTATTGAGATCTATGGCTGCTTGCGACTTCGAAATTATTGTTTTCTCCGAGACCTGGCTGAACAGTTCATTCCATAACTCCTAACTTTTTGACTCCATCTTCACGAGACAGAAATCATGACCAACTCAACGTTCAGCGTGGAGGAGTAATTGTAGCTGCAAGTAACGTTTTGAGATCCTCCTTGATTTCAACGCCAATTTTCAAGGAATTTGAAAATGTATGGGTACGGCTCGACGCTCTCAAGACTAACCTAATAATTGGATGTATATACAGGGTGTCCCATAAGTCACGGTCCAAACTGAAAGGGCTGATTCTTTGGATTATTTTATAACTAAAATTTCAAATAAACATAGGTCTGCAAATGCTTCGTTACAGATCTACAGGGTGGTGAAATATTAATTTTTTCATATTAGAAATGAGCAAGAATATGGCGGCAAGGGCGTGGCTTACTTCTGGATTCCTACTGAAAATGATCAAGAATATGGCGGCGGGACTTCTATTGTCGCCACTGTAGGTAGAAAAGGTATATTGAGTCACTGTAGTTTTATGTAGCTAATTACAAATATTTGTTTTTTAATTTTTTTCTCGATAAGGGTCGGTAATTCGAAAAAACTACAAGAGAACAAAAAGTTTCTAAAATAGGTAGAAAAGTCATTTAGTTCTTTAGGATCTACCAGCGGCGCACCGCAAAAAAGTTCAGGGGCAGAAAATGGCTTAGAAAGGGCATATGACCCCTGGAAAAACATCACCCTGTGAATTCTGACGAACGTTTGAAATGTGCAACTATTTAGCTCCTATTGCGTCACCTATATTCCAAATTACAGCTAAATCCCTCAAAAATTGCAGTAGCTTTAAAGAAAACACTAAAAAAAATATTGAAATTTCAACACCCTGTAGATTGGTAACAAAGCGGTTGCGGACATATGTTTATTAAAAATTTTAGTCATAAAATAAACCAAAGAATCACCCCGTTCAGTTTGGACCGTGACTTATGGAACTCCCTGTATACAGGGTGACTGGTAAGTGGACGTATTCCTTTGAGGAGATGACATTAGAGCCTATTTGCTACCGATTAAACACTATTTACCTCTATACCATTCTTAACGGTTTTCGCGATATTTTCATTTTTCTAATTTTTATAAAATTCACTACCTTATGAGGCAAATATTTAAAATTAACGAAAATAACAAGGACCTTTCTGAAAGTCGTGTTTTAAATTTTAAGCTGACACACTGACAAAAATATCAGCATTGAAAATTATCGAAACACTAATGTTAACTATTGAGTTATTGCGGTTTAAACTTAACTTTTCTTGTTAAGTTTCTAACTAATGACTTATTTAACCCTAAAAATATCGAAAATTTCATAGTACTTCAAACGTACAAATAATTGGCAAAAGTACTCCATTTTATTGTCTCCAAGATAAGGAACATTATTTCAGAATTAGCTTTTTGCTTTATTGTTAAATAAATTATTTTTATTTTAAGGAGAGACGATATAATTTTCAACAGAATTCTAATTTATACCTGTTTTGGATATCAAGTGTTGCAATAAAAATTTTATCAATTTTTTTACTAGCTAATAGTAATAGTTATTAGTAAAGAAGAAGTAATTACTATTTTCTGCTTGAAAATTTTGAAATTTGCATAATAAATTACTGGCACTTTATTGCCAAGCATTCTTGAATGCACTCTCTTCCAAATAAAGTCTGTTTCTTTTTTGAAGATAATTCCCAAGTCAAAAATTCACTACCAATGTTGGCAACACAAGCTCTTTCTAGATAAAAAATTTGAAAGCATTGACAATTTTACATTGTATCGCCAACATAATGTAAGTGTGACTTTTATCTTTGAAAAAAAAAACAATATTTACCATTTGAAAAAATGTATTTCCTACCTTATAATAAAAAAAAAACAACATTCTCCTAATAAAAAAAAAAACAACATTCTCAAAATTAAATGAAAAAACTTTTCCAACAAGTGATGTAATTAATTTTCAAAATGACTACCCCCATTCCTTATGCAATCACGAGCCCGTCTTCTTACTTCTGTCCTGGTTACTCGATTTGAAAAGTTCTGTCGCAATATCGCAACCCCATTCTGTATCCTTTCAATCAGTTCTTCGCGCGTATTTACCTCCGTGGCATATACGATTTCTTTCAGGTGCCCCCATACATAAAAATCTAATGGAGTTAAATCAGGGCTCCTAGCAGGCCATGGAATGGGTCCACCCCTTCCAATCCATCTATTCGGAAACCTTTGCTCTAAGAGTTCCCGTATTGTAAGACGATAATGTGCAGGACATCCGTCATGCTGGAAGATCATCTCTTGCCTGTTCGCTAGAGGGACATTTTCTAGTAGCTCATACAAGTTGTTACGTAAAAATTCTTCATAATTTTCACCGTTAAGGTTATCCGGTAAAAAATGAGGTCCAATTAAATTATTGGCGATAACTCCCATCCATACATTGACACTAAATTTTCTTTGGAAACTAACTTGCTTCTTCTGATGCGGATTATCTTCGGCCCAGTAGTGCAAATTCTGAAAATTTGTTATTCCTTCTCTGCTAAATTTTGATTCATCGGTCCATAAAATTCTTGTTAAAAATGAAGCATCCTCAATATCCGCATGGAGAATAAATCTGCAGAATTGAACTCTGCGCGCCGGATCACCCTCGTCTAGTCCTTGCACAGGAGTGTGATGAAATGGGTGAAGACCATTTTGATGAATCACTGACCAGACCTTCCATTGTGAAACACCCAGCTGTCGGGAAATTTTTCTGGTGCTTGTTGTTGGACCTTCTTCAAGTAGTCTCAAAATTTCACCATCAATGTTAACGTCTGCAGGAGGAGCTCCTACGCGTTCTACTCGTTGAAGGCTGCCAGATTCTGAAATGCGACGGTAAGTTGCACCAAACACACTAACATGTGGAATGCGCCTATTTGGGAAGCGACGTACATATTCTCTTTGAGCTTCAGCTGCATTTCCATTGGAGAAACCATAAATAAATAAAATGTCCGCATATTCAGCATAGCTAAACGTTGCCATTTTAGATAGAAGTTAACAGCGAAAGACTATCATCAGAACTATTTAAATCAAAACTTTGGACGAAAAACTGAAACTAAATTTTGTTATTGTTTATTATTATTAATTCAAAAAATGGAAAAATGCGTATGGTATACCTGTTGATAAATATCAACATGATTGGCGAGTATCACACCAAATTGCAATAAGAAAAGACTGGAAAATAATGTTGCTTACTTAGTCTGAACTTACAATTCTTCTAAATGCGAGAATAAAACCGTTACTCCTACAAATGAAAATTATGAAATCAACAATAAAACAACCTTATTTTAAAGACAATAAAATAGAGAATTTTTAACAATCATTTGTACGTTTGGTGGACTAAAGTGCGTTTTTTTTTTTAAAGATAAAAGTCAAACTGACATTATGTTGGCAATACAATGTAAAATTGTCAATGCTTTCAAATTTTTCATGTAGAAAAGGCTTGTGTTGCCAACATAGTTACTAAATTTTTGACTTGGGGAATTATCTTTAAAAAAAAAACACACTTTATGAAGTTTTCGAAATTTTTCAGCATAAAGAAACCATTAATTCGCAGAATTCAGTTCTGCAGATTTATTCTGAATTCGGATGTTGAGGATGCTACAATATTAGAGAAGGAATAACAAATTTTGATTTTTTACCTGATAACCTTAACGGTGAAAATTATGAAGAATTTTCACGTAACAACTTGTATGAGCTACTACAAGATGTCCCTTTAGCGAACAGGCAAACAGATGATCTTCCAGCTTGACGGATGTCCTGCACACTATCGTCTAACAATAAGGGCACTCTTAGACCAAAGGATTCCGAATAGATGGATTGGAAGAGGTGGACCCATACCATGGCCTGTTAGGAGCCCTGATTTAACTCCTGTTGCGATATTGCGACAGAACTTTTCAAATCGAGTAACCAGGACAGAAATACGAAGACGGGCTCGTAATTGCATAAGGAATGGGGTTAGTCATTTTGAAAATTAATGAGTTATTGATTAAATTGTATCAAAAAGTTTTTCCATTTCATTTTGAGAATGTTGTTTTTTTTATTATGATAGGAAATACATTTTTTCAAATGGTAATTATTGTTTTATTATGGAACGAAAAAATTAGGTGCCAATTGTGAACTATTTGAAAGAGAATGCATTCAACAATGCTTGGCCATAGAGTGCCAGTAATTTATTATGAAAATTTCAAAATTTTCAAGCAGAAAATAATAATTACTTCTTTACTAAAAACTATTACTATTAGCTACTAAAAAATTTGATAAAATTTTTATTGCAACACTTGATATCCAAAACAGGTATAAATTAGAATTCTGTTGAAAATTATATCGTCTCTCCTTAAAATAAAAATAATTTATTTAACAAGAAAGCAAAAAGCTAATTCTGAAATAATGTACCTTATCTTGGAGACAATAAAATGGAGTACTTTTGCCAATTATTTGTACGTTTGAAGTACTATGAAATTTTCGATATTTTTAGGGTTAAATAAGTCATTAGTTAGAAACTTAACAAGAAAAGTTAAGTTTAAACCGCAATAACTCAATAGTTAACATTAGTGTTTCGATAATTTTCAATGCTGATATTTTTGTCAGTGTGTCAGCTTAAAATTTAAAACACGACTTTCAGAAAGGTCCTTATTATTTTCGTTAATTTTAAATATTTGCCTCATAAGGTAGTGAATTTTATAAAAATTAGAAAAATGAAAATATCGCGAAAACCGTTAAGAATGGTATAGAGGTAAATAGTGTTTAATCGGTAGCAAATAGGCTCTAATGTCATCTCCTCAAAGGAATACGTCCACTTACCAGTCACCCTGTATATCACCAAACTCACCAGTGGATGTTTACAGATCTTTCGCATGTACTTGCGAAGCTTTGCATAACAAGTTCTCTAAACATAAATTCCTGATTTATGAAGATTTTAATTTACCATATAGCAGATGGATATATGAGAATGACACATTGGTACCTTCCAATATAAATCAAACTGCTGAAAGCATAATTGACACCATGTACTTCCTAGAATTCCAGTAAATTAACCAAATACATAATGCGTCTGGTAAAATCCTTGATCTGAGTCTTGCTAATGATTTTGACAAGACTCTGGTGACCTGCAGCTCCGTTTCGCTTTTACCAATCGACCCTCGTCACCCAGCTACTGAAACAACTTTGAACCTCCATTTCATTAATAAACTCAACAAATGTTTATCAATTTCGGCACGTAGATTACATCAGCCTAAGTCAGTATCTGAGTACCAGTGATTGGAGTTTCATTTGTGACACAGAAAACTTCGAAACTGTTATATGCCAGTTTTATGACATCCTCTATGATGCTATTTCCTAGGAAAACCATAAAAACTGATAAATATCCAAAATGGTTTAGCACCGACCTCCGAAAGTCCATTGCTCTTAAAAATAAAGCTTACAAGAGATATATGAAAACCCGTACTTCAAGTGATAACAATGCCTACTCAAATATCCGACGAGAAGTTAAAGCAATGACTGATATGTGTTACTTACTTTATGTTACCAATACTGAGCACTTAATTCCTGAAAATATCAAGCTCTTTTGGTCATTTATCAACAATCTCAAAAGAGATTCAGGCTTTCCAGCCCAAATGCAACATAACGGGAAAACAGTGACCAAGCCTGAAGATATTGCTGAGGCATTTGCATCTCACTTCAAATCCGCATATACCAACGTACTTAATTTTGTATTTGAGTCGTATGAATCCAGTGGGATTTGCTGGTGTTCTCTCTACCCACAATTTCACTACTGAAGAAATATGGGAAAAACTGAAGAAGCTTGATACGTCAAAGAAAGCAGACAAACCAAGCTCAACGGACTACAAAGACAGGCCTGTTTGACAAATAACAGGAGCTTTCAGCACTACATCACATTTCAGCAACAACATCTCTCTAACCACTATCCTGGACTTCATTGGAAAATAGACATTATTGGAGAAATATGAATAAGCATGAGCCACAATAGACCAATGAGTCGCAGTGGAGCCGTAATAGGCCCACTCATTTTCGACCTAACCTATTGAGGAAAACCACCTATTTAAAATATTATTTCTTCAAATCTTAACTTTTTAAAAAAGCGTTTACTGAATAAAAGAAAATGTTGCAACCTTGTCTGCGCCATCAAATTTAGGGGTGACCGCGTTCGACCACAAGGAACGGTACTGCGAACGGAAGATAGAGAGGACGCAACTAGACTTGAGAACAAGCTGGGGCTGTTCCTTTAGATGCGTGTCTGTAATTATTATTCATTATTCAATTTTCATTTCTATTTTGCATTAAAATTGATTGTTCAATCCAATTTGTTATTAGTGTGGGTGTAAGGAGCGTTCACAGGTTAGTGGTTCCTATTATTTTGTTCATTATATGTATTTTTTTGTTTGTTTATAACATTTTTTATAACATGTGCATTGTTCATGTATTTAACAAAAATCGTTTCATACTGTAAACAACACAGATAAAGAAGTAAAATAAAACCTAAGAAATTATGTGCTGTCTTTTTGAGCTGAGATTTTGATTTTGTGGATTTAGAGTGTGCATTAGGGCCTTGTTGAATTTACTAACATTTTCCTACCCTGACGAGAGAATATCCTAGCAAATTGAAATAATCAATCTAGAGATATTGGCTCAAATAGAACTATAGCTGAGTAGCTTCCCGTATGGGACCTCAGTACCTGCTGGAAAACTGGCTAACTAACAAAAAAACTCTTCAGTATTGAATATAGGTAGTGTTGATTGAATGTAGTGTGTGTAATTGAAATTTTAGCACAAAGACAAAGGATGGTACCTAATTTAAACTTTTATTGACTTAAATTATTGAATTATTGACTCACAATTATTATTAAAATGACACAGTATGTTTCGATTTTTGAGGAATGTTAGATCGAGGGTTTCTCTGCCGTGCTCTTTCCCCTCGTTAGTTCCAGGATGAGAACGGTACGATTTACTTTAATAATAAAGTAGACGTTTCACAAATTTTTCGTTTCTTTTACATATCACAGCTTCCCTTAAATTTCCCAAGTATTTGCTATGTCGGGCGCATGTCCAGTAAGTAAAATTGAGTAAGTTTCCACAACATAGGTCCTATTTGTTTTTCATTTCGTTTTTCAGAATATTTGTTATTTAAAAGGTAATAAAAATTCTCATCGTTCGAACTTACTGAACCAACCTGGATATTTTATATTACACTATCATCTAAAGACTGATGCCGGACTAAATATTTCTGTGTATTTCAAAAATACACAGTTCAAGTAAAACAAAAAACCAATAACAAATTTATATTAAAAATATTCAAACACAATATCTTACAATCAACAGAAATTCGCTTCTTAAATATTAAAAGGCAGTAGGTAAATGCAATTTTTTTATATAAAATTGAAATAATATTGTAAAACCAATGCTAATCCCATCCCTAACAAGAATATCGAAATGCTAATCAGCCATTCAAACTTTAACAAACTTTTTCTTTTTTTCAATATAGTGTTGATGATTTGAGTCTTTTGATCAGAATACGGAGGATATCTGAGACTCAAAGCCATTTCGGATATGGCACTAAAATCTTTAACCAAGACTCCTTTTTTATGGGTAAAAGTATCGAAACCATATTTCCCATGGTAATTACCCAAACCGCTTTGACCTACGCCTCCAAATGGTAAATTTTCAGTCATAATATGGGAAATTGTGTCATTTATAGACACTCCACCGCTAGAGGTTTGCTTCAAAAATAGATTTTGGGTTTTCTTGTTGTTTGAAAACACGTACGAAGCTAAAGGCTTTTCTCTAGAATTAATAAAATCGATTGCCTCTTGGGCGTCTTTGACATTTAAAATTGGTAAAATTGGTCCGAAAATCTCCTCTTCCATTATGGGACTGTGCGGATTGACGTTCGTCAATATTGTAGGCCCTATAATAAGCTCTTTACTGTTCACTTGGCCTCCGAGTGATATTTGTTCCCCTTTTATAAATTCGACGAGGCGTTTGAAGTGATTTTCGGTAACGATTTTGCTTAAATATGGAGATTTAGTGGGATCGTCGCCCCAGAACTTGTTGATAATCTTTTCGGCTTCTTTTAGAAATAATTCTTGGACTTGTTTTGTGCATAGTAGGTAATCGGGAGCCACGCAAGTTTGTCCGCTGTTCAGCATGCGGCCCCATAAAACTCTTTTGGCTGTTTTTTGCATGTTGACGGTGTCGTCGATGTATAATGGACATTTACCTCCAAGTTCTAAAATTGAAATTTATTAATTACAAGTATTTTTATCCTATAAATTAAAAAGAAAGAAAAAAATTATTTAAGTAATTAATCACCAGCAGGAGGGATTTTGATTTCTCACAATATGCCTCTGCGAATTTTTGATGATCAAAGCTGGCCTTCTTATGAGGGTTTGCTTTCAAAAATATTCCCCATTGGATCTCAGAGCCGGTTATAATCAAAATTTGAATCATTATTGGCTCTTGAATTGCTTGCAGAGAAATCATGCAGCTCATCAACAGGGAATTATCATAATTTCAATTATGCTTACCACCTCTTGATTGCCTTTAGAAAAAAAAAAAATGATTTTGTAGGATTTGAACGACATCATAGTCATAGTATGGTGGTATCCCTCGAGAAGCACACCCTTTAAATTCGAGGAAATCATACCTTATTATCCCAAATAGATTTTCCGAAAATTGTGTTTTGCTAAGTCATGGCTCCGGTTCAAAACGGCGATATTCAAAACCACGATATTCAAAACGACGGTCTCATTTTAGCGATATATCAGAACGGCGACATTCAAAAGAGCGACATATTGAAAGCGCGACATTTGAAACGTTGACATCTTAGCAGAACGGCGACATATCAAATTGAATCAATAATAATCAAAGAAATGCAAACTCACTCAAACTAACCCGTAAGTTAGCATTTTATTTGAAAAACAGCGCGCGCTCAAAAGACTCTAAGCTATAAGTAAATTAGCTTTGTGTTTTTAAATAAAATGCCAAATAAAATGATAACTCACGAGGACGAGATCGCACTAGGCGGACGGGTTAGTTTGGGCTAGTCTCTGTATTATCTAGATTATTATTGGTTCAAATTGAACTAATCCAGAATAACCCGTCCGCCTAGTGCGATCTAGTCCTCATAAGAATTTTATTTAAGGAAACAAAGTTAATTTACTTATAGCTAAGCATCTCTTGAGCGCGCGTTGTTTTTCAGATAAATAAAATGCTAACTTACGAGGACGAGATTGCACTTGACTAGGCGGACGGGTTAGTTTGAGTAAGTTTGCATTTTTTTTGATTATTATTGATTCAATTTGATGTGTCCCTCTTTTGCTAAGAGGTCGCCGTTGTAAATGTCACTCTTTTAATATGTCACTACTTTAAATATCGTTCTTTTACATAATATATGTCGCTCTTTTGCAATGTCGCTGTTTTAAAATATCGCGCTTTTGAATATCGCTCTTTTGATATGTCGCTGTTTTTTTTACATGTCGCTATTTTGAATGACGCTATTTTGATATATCGCTTTAAAAATATGTCACGTTTTTGATGTCGCTATTTCAAATATTGCTCTTTTGAACCGGAGCCAAGTATCATATAGGGGACCGAGACATTGACACTGGCAAAAAATAATCTTCCAAAAAGGATAATATTAATATTAATGATAAAATACCAAAACGTGAAGTTTAACTTGATGTTAGAAATGGCAGAAGAGTTGGTCCAAAGAGAAAATGTAAGTTCCTCGATGGGGAGATATATCCTTGAAAGTCTAAGTGCGGCTGGATCAATCGTTAGTTAAGTGCTTGTTAGTTAACCATTAGATAATGTCAATGTCAATATGATATTGTTTTTGTGTGGCACAATCTGAGGTTATTGTTAACTATTAGGGACTCAACTAACGATTGATCTGGCCGCACTAAGAGGCAAAGTTCCAAATGGAAAAATTAGAGAAAGAATATGTCGAAATGGGACGGTCATGTGGCTCAATTGAATTATGAAAAGTCGGAAGATTCTGGAATGGGAGAGCAACATAAAAGCAAGGGACACCTCCAGCTAAATGCAGAGATGACTTGAAGTGCTTTGTAGTGGATTGAACAGGGTGTCCAAGATTCGATGGTTTTGGCGGGTTGCGAGCCTCGATTTTCAAAAGAAGTTGACCGGTGAACCCGCATCTCGATATATCGATTCGTGTTTAAGCTACAAAAAGTTGCCAAACACCAAACTTTTCAAAAACCACTCGTAGCATGAACACGACTCGACATATCGAGATGCGGTTTCCCCCAGTCAATTTCTCTTGAAAATCGAGGCTCGCAAGTGAAAGTCAGATCTTTTCCAACTCCTTTAGAAATACCCGAAACCCCCCAAAACCATAGAAATGTTCTGATTCTTTTCATTGCAGTCTGGAAAATGTCACACTTAATTTCTGTTCGAATACCCCCATTTATATTTTTGTTTTTTTTTTTGGAAAGCTCCAGCCCGTATTCTCGAAACAGGGGAGCAGCGTTCTCATGAGAATGAAAGGTTCTTTCTTAATCATCCATATTGTTATTTCCATAATATTGACAAAGATAGAGCAATCGATCTCTTGAGAACACTGTCCCTTTGTTTCGCGAATAAGGAGCCAGGAATTCTAGGTATTATATCCTTAACAAAAACAAGGATTACAAATAGATATGGGCCATACTAAAGTTTGAATGATTTGTAAAGCTTTGAAATCGATTCCTCAAAACGACTTTGCAGTAAAATATGCTTTTCTCCTTTTAAGAATGTTTTAGAGATGCCAGTCTCTGTGGTTCTGTGGGTCAGTTGAGAGGCATATCTGCTCCTAATTGGCTGTGACTTAACACCCACAAAACTATCGGAACCCTTAGCCCGGTATTCATAGACGGGTGCCAAGACGCAACCTTGAGCATCGACTATGAATACGGGCCTTATTCTTGAAACCCAGGAGCAGCGTTCTCAGGAGAACGTGTGTTTCATTTTTGTTACTTATAAAGGGTGTCCCATTAAGAGGTTTCCAATGTTGTTTGTTTATATTTTATTATCGGAAATATTTCGATGATTCTTTGTTAGTTTTTGATGTGTACACCAGTACAATTTTTACCATGGAGCGATATACAGTAGAGCAACGTGTTTACATTGACAAAACTTATTTTGAAAATCCAGAAAAATCAATCTTTACTTCTTCGAGAGTAAAAATGGTCAAACTGTTACGGTGAATGATGAGCGTTATCGCACAATGCTTCGTGACTTTTTGTGGCCTGGAATAATAAATATGGATCTTGACAATAGCTTTGTTTTGGATTCACTCAGAACTAGTTCGGAATTATTCTGTACATGCTCATATAAAACGCGTTTTCGTTTTTTCAGAATCGTAATCGAACTGTTTTGGTTTATCTAGAACTGTTTGAGAACAATTCTGGGATAGTTCTAGAACGATTCTCTTAGTTCTTGCCCTGAAGGAGAAACTGTTTTAGAATTTTGTTATTTGCAGCGTGTTTTGGTTTCTTTTGGTTCCGAATCGGTTCAGAATTTGTATTAGAACAGCCCTCTTTTATTGTTTGTGCGCAAGCAGTTCTGCGCGATCCCAGAACCGTTCCAAATTTCGAACCAAAACAAAACTAATGTATGATTCCAACAAGACGGCGTAACATGTCACACAGCAAGAAAACCCATTAGTTCTTTTCACGTGGCTCCGGTTTAACTAACCGGGTTACAAAACGGTTAGAGAAATGACATATCGTTTTCTAACCCGGTTACAAAGTGACGTGATGGATACCTACCACTCGAATTTGAGCGGTATGTTGCGGTTTGTTAAATCGGAGCCACGTGAAAAGGGTTACCTATTGATTTATTGCAAACACGGTTTGCAGATAAACTTCTTTTAAGAAATGTGGATGTTAATTGGTCGCCTAGATCTTGCGATCTAAAGCCACTAGACTTTTTTTTGTAGGGTATCATGAAAAGTAAAGCGTATGTGAACCATCCCCAAACAATTCAAGAGTTGAGGGATAAGATTCGACGCATTATTCGTGAGATACCACCGAAAATGTGCACAGATGTGATCGGAAATTTTGGCAAAAGAATTGTGTGCTGTGAGAGAAGTCGCGCTGACCATTTGTTGGATATTGTGTTTCAAGTATACCTAATTGTAAACGATCATGTTACCTATTGCCTTAAAGTATTAAATGTTTCCTAGTTTGCTTTTCGTTTGAATTGAAAAAAACAACCGGAAACTCTTATTGGAACACCCTTTATTAGCATTTGCATATCATTGTTAAAGACGGAACACTTGTTCTCCTGGGAACGTTGTTCCCCTGTTTCAAGAATAAAGAACGAGGGGAAGTACCGACACAAATTTGAGAGGTGAGCAACTATTAGAATGTATCTTCCAAACAAGCCTAAATATACTAAATGTAGGGAATACAGCAACATTTGTTACTAGGGTCAGACAGGACAGGAGGTGTTAGACATAACACTTTGTAGTCCAAATAATGACCAAATGATCAGGAATTGGAAACTCTTCAATGAACCCTCTCTCTCTAATCACAGAATTCTAATGTTTGACGTAAAAGCAGTGCAGGAACGAACTACTCCGTAAAGAACCCTCAGAAATACGAATGGGAAAAATACACATACGTGAAGTAGAAGACCCTCTTCAGATCCTTAAGAGAGTAATCATGGAGGTATACGAATCCAGCTGTTTCGTGAAAGAACAAGTAAACAAAAATGGTTGCCCATGGCCCACCAGTCACCTGTCACGACTTAGATCCGAGGTTCGTTGCCTTTTCAACAAAGCCAAACGAGACGGAGAATGGCAGGGCTACCCCGAAAGGCTGACTGAGTACAACAAAGAAATAAGGAGCCAAGCGAAAAAACTTCAGAGACTTCTGTGAATCTATGACTGAAAAACCATCACCAACCAGATTATACAAAACCCTGGTGAAAGGCAGGCCGCAGGGACCATTGACACGTAAGAAACCAGATGGTAGTTACACAAAAAATGAAGAACAAACAGTTACTCTATTACTGGAAACTCACTTTCCAGGAAACGCACCCAATGATTAAACTGAAGAAAACAAAGGGCGGCCCGGGAAAACCAGGCAATGTCTATAGAAATTAAATGAGCTGGGAATACAACATAAAGTAACTCTCCTCTGGGTGTCCGGACACATAAATGTCGAGGGCAACGAATGTGCAGACAGACTCACAAGAACAGGAGCGTCTACTCCCTTCACTGGACCAGAACCATTTTGCGGCGTCGGAAATGCGCACCTCCAAGAAATACTGAAAAAAGAAGAGAACCGGCTAAGGAACAAACAATGGCTAGAACAGCCAGGACAGGCCAAAGATCTATTGAGCAACTTCAACCAAAAAAGATCAGAACTGCTGGGTCAACTTTAGCAAGAAAAGTCTCAAGACTCTAACCAGGTTTCTCTCGACTCAAGAAACACCTACAGAAATTGGGGTTAGAAGAAGGTGGCACCTGCAGTGCAGATTCTGTGAAGACGGAGAAGAGTCACTTCACCATCTTCTACTGAACTGCGATGCCGTTAGTCGCTCAAGGATGAAGAACCTGCAAAGTGCCCTTATACAGTCGAAAGATATTCCAGCCCTGGAACCGCTAGATATCCTAAAATTCCTAAAGGACCTAGGACTGTAGGGGCTGCTTTGAGCAGAAAACCCGAACTTAGCAACAGAAGGAGGGGTACAATAGATCAACCTTGGTCGCGGTGCAACTGACACCTCCAACACACACACAAGAGGCATATCTGAGTTTTTTAAAATCAGCACATCGGCTATGTATATTAATACCTTCAAATCATGAACCATTGAAAACGTTAGGAAGGCAAACCGTAATATTTCTTCGTCTCTTTACATCTTTACAAATAGCTACTTATTATCATATTTTGTTTTTGTGACGCTTATATCAATATGCCAATTCTAAAAACTTCATTTCCCCCCCTATGTATATAGATAAACTATTACCCAAAGTACACGGTGTCAAATGTTTTGCAGCGGCCTGATAAACAATATGCCCAATTTTCGACGAGCCAGTAAAGAAAATATAATCGAAACGTTGCTTCAATAATTCAGTAGTCTCTTGGACGCCACCTTGATGCACCTGGAAACACTCCTGATCCAGATAGTTAGTCAGCACTTCAGCAAGAAGCTTATTGGTAGCAGGAGCCAGCTCAGAGGGTTTCATGATTACAACGTTGCCACCTGCTAGAGCACCTAAAACCGATTGGTTCAGAACTGTTTGGCTGAAATATGTTTTTATTTACCAACTAGAGGCCCGAGGGTTAATAGAATTGGATAGTTCCATGCTCCCATTATCAGAACGACTCCGTAAGGGTCGTTGTAGACGTAAACACCATCTAGACTGTTGATAATTCTGAAAAAACTCTTGTAGAATACATTCATATTCATTATACTATTATGGTCTATCAAATTTAACAGACCTCTTTTTCGGTTTTTCCGGTCCAATCCATTTTTTCAACTCAATCAAAGTGTAACGCAAATCGTTTGCGACAAACTCAATTTCGGAGGTGTTCGTTTCTTGTTTGTGTTTTCTCAAATCCTTATGTAAAGCTTCTTCGATTTCCACTTTGTGGTTTTCTAAAAACTTGAGGAGACCTTAAACAAAAACAAAAAGTTAATTCAAAATTTTTTTTAGGTATTTCTACATTTTTAAGAAAAGGGCTATTCTGGTAACAATGACTCTCTCTAAACGGAGGAAACTTAAATTTAAATAAACATTCCACTATAATTACTTCCACTATCGTCGTCTCCGCATTCTCCGACATTATAGGGGATGTCACTGATATAACTTTGATCATAGACTATAGAGTATAGTTTAAAAGCCTCAAAGTCAGCTCAAAATATCATATTTCAATTAATTAGTCAACGTTTCGCTAAAAATTTAAATTTTCGCACTGTCGTAATCCATTATCTCCTGCTACTGTTACTGTTAAGTGAAAGTTTGAAGACTCGATTTAAATTGAAATAGAATATTTATTTAAATTCTCAGTTTACATAATCAGAATAGTATTATTTACCTTTCAATTGTGTCTGTCTGAAAGCCAAACTTCTGCTTCTTCCATTACTGAACGCTTTACGTGCAATTGTAACGCATTCCTTTACGCTTTTCCGTCCCTTCATTTCGGCAATTTCGATATTGACTACGGCCTCTTTAACGCTGTTGTCCAAATTCAATTCTCTGGGACTCTTATCGAATTTTTGACCCAAATTTTCCAATTTAGGATTCGGATCGATGAGCAGTTTTTTCGGGACACCATTATTTTGGGATTGTTTCAATTTCTTGTTCAATTCGTTTTGTTGTTGTTTGGTTATTTTTAACGGCTCTTCGGGCTGTTGACTGTAGAGTTGATTGATTTTTGACGAAATGCCATTGGATACCTTGGGACGTGGTAGCGGTGGAATACTCATAATTGATTTGACTCTATAAAATATTATTTAATTATTGGAAAATATACAGGATGGGATGAGTGCTACTGAATTACTGAGTGGGGCAATAACTTACTTACCTCTGAGAACAAAATTCAAAAATAAAACAAATTAAAAGTGGACACAAATTAATTCACTTCTTCTTTGGGGCACTACAACTACCAAGTGAAGCAGCCAAGCAGAGATTGTCTAGATTTTGAGTAGCTAAAGAAATTGCTAAAAAAAATTATCGCTTATGCAACTGCTATTCACGTTTGCGGTTTAACGGACGAGCTCCTATAAGAAAGAATCAATTTAATTAGCATTATACCATCGAAACAGGCCAGTATTTTGTTTAACAAGTACGACCTCGTTGAAATCGAGTATATTGTTGTTATTTTGTGTTTCTGTGTTAATGGATGCTTTGAGTGCATTGGCCTGGCTTTGTACAACCTGAAAAGCGAAAGGATTTTCGCGATTATTCTAAAGTCTAAAGTTCTTACCTTAAGTCTTTTTGCTTCGATAACGGTCGCCGTAAGTCGGCTAAGGTTTTCGTTGTACAGTAACGATACGAGAAGTTCTCCTAAATCCGATCGCATTTCTTGAGGCTCCTGGAAAATGAGGAAAAAACTCGGCTAAACGTGAGAGATCTATATAAAACTAATTAGCGAAGTTCACTCAAAAGGTAGAGCCACTAAATCACATAAGGAGTTTAACTACCCAAGGAAAAAATATTCGCCGCAATTTCTTTTTTGTTCCTAAACTGGGGGTTAATTAAAAGCAACTTTTTTAGTTTAATGCAGTCTATACTGAGATAATTTTGGAGTCATGTAACGAGTTGCTTTCATTAAACTTCACAACTTTGAAGTGTTTTAAATTTTCCAAACTCTATGGCTGAAAAATGTATTGTGTTTATAGATATTGGAGCGCTGTATTGATTGAGTGATTGAATAAAAGCAACATGTAGAAACCGAGGCGAGATTGCTGCTATAAATTTAAAGAAAATGCTCAAAATGCAATGACAGAGAGGCACAAATGCAGTTAAGATGTCAGGAATTCAATAAATACGAAAAACATTATATTTTAAGAAATAATGATAATCTTTATTCCACAGGGTATCCTATTAAGTCACCTTTGGAAGCTTCTGAAAAATACTTCAAGAAATTAGAGGGACTTCAAACTTCCAGGATTTATTGAGTATAGAGCTGTTTTCTTCGAACAAAACAAACCGCTAATGGATCTCAGGATCAGAAATGGAATTATGAATTTTTTCTCACTTAGATGCAAAAAAATCATACAAAATTGCTATTAAAATCACCTTTGGAAGCTTCCGAAAAATACTTCAAGCTATTAGAGGGACTTCAAACTTTCAGGATTTATTGATAAGGATCTTTCTATCAAACAAAACAAACCGCGAATGGATCTCAGGCTCAGAAATGGAAATATGAGCTTTTTCTCACTTAGATGTAAGAAAATCATGTTAAATTTCTATTAAATCACCTTTGAAAGAGGTCTATAAACCTAGCAGTTCCAAGGTGGAAAAAAACTTCGGGAACTATATAATAATTAGGTGCTTTTTAGGTGCTAATTAGGGCCTCTAAATAAAAATTAGGTGCTCCTTTAGTTTTTGAGAAAATCAAAAAAAAACTAAGGCACTGCTAGGTTTATAAAAACTAGCAGTCCGCTATAGTAAAAAAATAATTTTTCAATTTTTTTTTTGATCAGAATTAGGTGCTTTTTAGGTGCTCCTAAATAGTCGAAGTAAAAAAAGAATTGATTAATTATTAACTGAGTTACAGATTTTTTTTTAATTATTAGGGGACTGCTGGCTTTACGTTTACATGTTGGTGTGTCAGAATGGCAAAAAAACTTCGGGATCTATATAATAATTAGGTGCTTTTTAGGTGCTAATTAGGGCCTCTAATTAAAAATTAGGTGCTCCTCTAGTTTTTGAGAAATTCAAAAAAAAAACTAAGGGATTGCTAGGTTTATGAAAGCTAGTAGTCCTCTATAGTACAAAATATTTTTCCAAAATTTTCTTTTGTATCAGAATTAGGTGATTTTTGTTGGATAAACTGATATTCATATCAGTGAAACAAAAATTAATAAATTAAACTTTGATTATTAGCCTATACTTTGCTAATTTATATCGCAGCTATGGATGACTGAATGTGTTTATAATAGTTTTAATATGTAAGGTAAACAGATGAGGAATCGTTTACTTAAGAAAGGGTTTGTAATTCTTTGTCTTGATGTTGAGTCAGTTCGTATAGTTATTTCTATGAGTTCACATGCTCTGTTTTCCACGCTGTGTTCGATATAATAAATATATTGAATATCGATAATTAACAAGTTCTTTTATTTCCATATAGTCCATTTACCAATAATTTTTAGGTGCGCCTAAATAGTCGAAGAAAAAATAGAATTGATTAATTATTAACTGAGTTACAGATTTTTTTTAAAAATTATTTGGGGACTGCTGGCTTTACGTTTACTTGTTGGTGTGTCAGAATGACAAAAAAACATCGGAATCTATATAATAATTAGGTGCTTTTTAGGTGCTAATTAGGGCCTCTAATTAAAAATTAGGTGCTCCTTTAGTTTTTGAGAGAATCAAAAAAAAACTAAGGGACTGCTAGGTTCATGGAAGCTAGTAGTCCCCTATAGTGAAAAATATTTTCCCAAAAATGTCTTCTTCTTGTAATATTTGTCTTTATGTTCTCAGCCAGGTCACTAACATACAGCAGAAACAGGAGAGGTCCCAGCACAGAGCCCTGCGGAACACCACTAATTACGTTGTGGAAAGAAGAGCAGATTCCGTTGACTCTCACTTCGAACACTCGCGGCCTTGTATAAATTCTCCTATCCAGGTGTGTAGACCGCCTCTTACTACAAAATGGCTCAACTTGTAGAGAGCTTTTTGAATAGCACCTTGTCAAAGGCTTTTTCATAGTCCAGGTAGATAATGTCTATTTGTATGTTCTTATCAGAGTTTGTAGTCTAGTCATTTAAACATCTTAGCATGCTGGTTGTTGTCAATTTCTTCTTCTGGAAGACGTCCTCCCGTACAATCCCATTTAACTTTGAGAATTCATCCAGTTCCTTCACTATGATTTTTTCCATAACCTTACAAACAGGGCTTGTTAAGCTTACTGGCCCGTAGTTTTCTGGTTTAAATCTGTCACCCTTTTTGTATATTGGTATTATAATAGCCTGCTTCCAGCTGGCTGATAATAAAGTCCCCAAGGTCATAGATTCACTCAATGGTGTTGCTAAACTTTTTACGCATTTATTTATAAAAATGGACGGAATTTGATCTGGACCAGGACTTGATTCAGTTTTTAGGCTTAGGATAGCGTTTTCCACTTTTAATGGTGTGAAGTCAATGGTGTTCAGCAAACTAACGTTTCTGGTGCTATCATGCATACTCTTGTGTAAACATGTTTATAAATTGTTCGGCAAACGCTTCCGATGTATCCTCATTGCTGGCAGTAATGTTGTTATCCTTTATTGTGATTGTAGACACTTTTGAGTTTAGACTTTTAGACATATACTTGCAGAATTGTTTGTTGATTTTGATTGTATTATTCTATGGTCATATAATATTTTTGCTTCAGCTATTGTATTCTTTAATTTGTTACTCTGCAATCTGTACAACTAATAGTTCTCATCTGTAATATGTTTTGTCTATACCTATCCCAGAATCTGCGTTTTTTTGTCTATTTCCTTGAATATGACCTCGTTTATCCAAGGCTTCTGGGGGATTTACCTTGTGGATTTTAGTAATATGAATTTATCAATGGTTCTTTTGATGATGTTCTCACAGTGTTCATATTTGGTCAAGTTGGTATTTGTGTTGTCAAAGTTTTGATTATGCAGGTGGTTGTTGATCGCGTCGTAATCTGCCTTCCAGAAGTTTCTTGTTTCTCTTTCAAAAGTCTCCTTCCCTTTTGCCTTTATTTGGGATGTGCCAGTGACAACTACATGATCACTGCGTCCAATCGGAGAGTAAATTTTTATGTTAAATAGTAAGTTCTTTTCACTTACCAATAGCAGGTCTAATAGTGATTGTTGGTCTCCTCTTATTCTAGTGTGAAAGTTCACTAATTGTTAAGCATTTGTTTCTTTAAAACCATCTAAAAACTCATCAGCTAAAATATCATGCTTGACTGTTTGAAGGGTGTTTCAGTTTATTTCTCGATCGTTGAAGCCACTAAAAATAATTGTTTGATTTTGTTGGGAAAAAGCAACTTCAATTGTGTTGACAGTTGTGTATTGCTATCTGATCTTACATAATTAGCCTAGTAGCCTAGTAGTAGGTATTTTTGTACCGCCTATGCTGACATTAACCCGCTTAGGGCCAAATTATGGACTGACTGCTAAACGTCTGGTTGTTACCTAGCAGGTACTTTCTATGCACTAGAGAATAGAAAGTACCTGCTAGGTAACAACCAAACACTTACCAGTTGGTCCATAATTTGGCCCTTAATGATTCTGCAGGACCACCAAGTATCATATTTGTTGTCATTTGATAAATATATTTGAATATTATTTTCTATTTACTTAATGTACATAAGTAAACCTCCACCCTCTTTGTCCTTTCTATTTTTCCGAAAGGTCCGATATCCTGGCAGAGCTATAAGGCCGTCTGATATTTCTGGATTAGGCCAAGTTTTTGTGATACAAATGAAAATAGGGTTGGTTTTCTGAATACTTTTTCTCCACTCGTCAATCTTATTCTTAAAAGAACGCAGGTTTGAATACCAATAGTTGACTTCGACCACAGATTCAACAGCTATTTCTTTACTTAGTTTTTTGACAACGGTTGAATCCTTAAGGTGACGATGCTGGGGCACTCCATGAACATACTTTATTTTCAGGTATTGTTTTCCTTTCTTCTAATTCCTGACCTAATTCTTTCATATACTTTCTCTGTGCTTCTGTTTGGTCTCGCTCTCCCTTGATATAGACTCTATTTATTTCAGGCAGTTTTTGCTTCTTCATCATTTGGAAATATAACTTTATCGGTCTCACTTTCTGCACTTCGTATTTTCCTATTCTCATTATCTTGAGATTATTCATGTTGATGATGTTCGGATTTATCTCTTTTAGAACGGTATATACACCGTTTTTATCTTTTTCTATTCTATCTCTATTAGTGAATTTTTGAATTTCCGGTAGACCAAAGTTGAGGACGTTTTGTGCTTGATGGCAGATCTGTTATTTGCTTCCTAGCGTTTTCCTTCAACCTATTTTCCAGTTCTTTAAATTCTTCTTGTAGTGATTGTTTTCAAAAGTTTTAACCACATCTGCATAGGTAATGCCTCCAGGTTTTATGGCATCCTTCAACTCCCCAATGTCCTTCTTGATTCTCTGTATATCATTAGTATTGGTATAGTTCGCCTTACGAGTCTAGCACTACGACGTCTGAAGGGCAAGGGGGAATAACGCCATTCATTTCGAGCTTTATGCTACCTGTCATAGGCGTGCGCGCAGCGTTTTTAAATAAAACTTTTTCCTTATAAATGTAGGTGTGTAACAAATAAATATTAAGGTATTTTCTATTGGAAGTCAAATAGGCAATATTGCAATATTTTTATCCGCATTTTTTCCATCGTAAGGCGAATTTTGCCTGTTTAATGGAGATTTTGCAGTCTTCGCAGAAGAAGAGTACCTACTACTCTTGAGGACCATTATTAGTGCCCTTATTTCTGTAGCACTAATATTAGCGCAGTTTTTACAATAAACTCTTCTGAAACAATCACAGGAATATCCGAATACATCGGTTTTTGATTCCTTCATCAACAGTTTGTTTTGCACTTGGCACAGCTGATCGTCATTTTTGCAGGTTATATTATAAATCTTTAATTATTTCTGAAATCCCTGATTTTTAAGAATTTATCAAACAAAACAAACCGCGAATAAATTTCAGGCTCAGAAATGGAATTATGAATTTTTTCTCATTTAGATGCAAGAAAGTTATGTAAAATTTCTATTAAATCACCTTTTTTGAAAAATACTTTAAGCAATCAAAAGTAGGTACTTCAAACTTTCAGGATTTATTGAGTAGGGTCTTATTATCGAACATAACAAACCACGAGTGGATCTTAGTTACCGCATGCCGTTATCTTTTCTTGTTTTAGAGATATTTACCTGCAAAATGTGTCAATTTATCAAAACCCCGAGGGAAACCCCTGTACAATACAATGATATTGAAATCTGTTTGATAATGTCTGGGACATTTTATCCTAAAATCATCGAAAACACCGTCTAATTTTAGCCAAAAAAGGCTGTTTATTTTCTTATGCTCGAGAAGAAACCTCCTTTCAAGTACTTTTGTGTCTTGGACGTGACAGGTTTCCAGTAATTATCCGGCTATCTTGGAATTTTCCCTTAGAGAGAATATTTGCGATTATCCTTATCACCTTTTTTTTGTTTGATGAAGACTTAAGTCTACGCTAGAATACCATATAAAATATTGGAATGAAACAGAGCATGATAAGTTATAAGAGGATTTTTCTTATAATAAATAAGACCTAAAAATTAAAACAAGGATTTTCTCTGCTGCTTCGCAACAGGAAAACAATTTTTTTTTTCATTTACGATTATTTAATTATTTATAAATCACATCTTTCCGCTAATTTTCAAATCTTATTTGTTGTTGTCCATTAAAAAAACCATTTATTCTAGTTATGTAATACTTATTCAAACTGTGAATAATTAATTGTTAATAATTTGGTTTGGGTAACTTAAATAAACTGATTAGGTACCTTAGCTAAATCCATTTTGAAAAGTTGTTGCTCGGATCCGTCCCCAATTTCCAATTCTCTTAAGGGATAAGTCACGTGACCGATTTCGGCGTGACGTTTCGTCCTTCCGGCGTCGATTACAGTCAACTTCAGGATGTGATCCACCATATCTTTCTGAGATACCTTTTACAAATAAAAAGTCAGAGATTAGGCTTTGTAATACTTAAGTTAATACAATCCAGAAGTGGATTTTCTATGAATTGTTTGACAGTAAAGTCTCTTACCTGGAAAACAAGGGTTTCGTCAAAGTAGGGATTGCAAGTCTTCTTTTTCTGTTTGGATTGCAAATAACGTCTCTCGTCTGGCATCAGGTGAAGTCTGAAAAATCAATATTGAATTTATCGTGTTATTGACTCAAAGTAAAGTATACATATTTCCAAAAATCCTTTAAAAATGCATTGAAACCCTATACCGACATCCGACATTGAATTCCCTTATAAAGTCAATATTTGTTGGGAATATCATTTGCCCAAAGCAAAGCGCGCGGGTAAACCCCGTTAGCAATTCTGGAAAATTTATATTCCAGACCCCCTGCTAATAATACCCACTGTGATTCTATAAAGCTTAAATCTCGCTTAACGATTCCAAGGATTTTCGTATAAAATGTTTTTTTTTACCTTACAAAAGGATCGCAATTGTTTATCGTTCCCACACTCCTAGAAGGTAAGTTTTTGGCTTTCAAAAGAGACACCAGAAGCTTTTCCGTTGAAGGTTCGTATCTTAAGGAGAACCATATGCGGCCTATGTGACCTTCTGGCCAAGATAATTCGTCCAAATCCAAGGTGCTTTTGTATAGCGCCGGTTCGATTACACCCAAACCATAACAACCTGGAAATAATAATTGTGAAATTAAGTTTTGAAATCGATCCAATTCAATGGTGTAGAAAAAGTGTAGCAGTGAAAACTTTTCTCATCAAAAGCTCGCCCAAGCATCCTCTAGGGTCCAATAATAAAAATACATAATACATGTTTTGAACCTGAAAAATATAATATTTCTGCTTTCAGTAAATCCATTAAATGACATACAGAAAAAAAACATGTTTTTCTCTTAATAAATTATTTCCCATTATCACGGTTTTCCCTTTTATTTCGTGCAATAAAAATAACACAACATCTGCAATCCGTTCTAACTCAATAAAGACGAGATTTTTTTATCCAATAAAGAGAATCGATAGCTTCAATTTTCTTTAAATCTGTCCAAGTTGGCTCTAATTTTAAGCAGCACATTATTTTCCTAATACAAAACTTACTAAATGAGTTGCTTCGATGATTATGAGACTGTCCAGGTACCAGAAGAGCATCAGAATCCACATCTGAGTCGTAAGGATTGTCCTGTTGACATTCTAGGTCTCCTAGTGAATTGCTGCGTAGGGGAGGAAGGCTAAAATGGATTTCTTTCGTCCTAAATCAAATATGAAAAAAAAATTTAAACTATATTAAAAATACTTGTTATATATTCAGAAACTTTCGAAATGTCCTGTATTTTATATCTTGTTACCTTTATTTTTGTCAACCTTAACAGTTTGTCAATGTTAGTTATATGAAGGTTATATGCCATAGAAAAGTGATTTATAAATTCTTAAATAGAACATTCACTGGACTCATCCCCTCCACTTTCTGTTTTAGTTCGTGACTACACCGCTGTGCGCCCATATCGCCATTTCTATTTTAATCTCTGACTTTACCGATGAGTTAGCTATCTTTGTTTAGTTAATAGAAAATGACAATGACCGACATAGAATCGTGGTGTCCATAGAAAAGTGATTTATATTCTTGATATAGGACGCTCACTTCTGTTGTAGTCGCTAAATGACATTTCCGATGGTGCTGCCATAGCGTTGTAGTCATAGAACTAATGTTTGGCGGGCCGTTTAAATCTCGGTTTTAAATGACTGGTTTAAAATTTCAATTATGTCAAAATAAGGCATTCATAAACTAAAATGTTATTTTTCTACTGACGTTTCATAATAACAACTTTTCGATTGTCATTTTAGTTTCAAAACGACATTCTTTTAAGCACTGAGTGCGTGAAAGTTACTTTTAAGCACTCAGTACGTAAAAGTGACTTTTAGGTGCGTAAAAGTGATTTTTAAGCACTAGTGCCTAAAAGTGTCATCCATTGTTCAGGAATAAAAAACACACTAAACACAGATTTGAATTTTGTTCTCTATTTATTATGGATATTAAAAATTAAATTATTGAATTGAACGTTTGGGTTACTCAAAACGGAACTTCTTGTAGTTACCTACTTTCTAGGATTTTAATTATTGATGTCGGATCTTGAAAAAAAATCGCATGAAAAGTTTCAGGTGTCAAGCAAAAGCAGGTAACAAAGATTTTGTGCGTAATCGGCTTATTCACATGAAATTAAATTGTGTTTTTTTATTATGAAAAGCCAGTAGAAAAAATCTTGTATACAATACGTTACGAAAGGATCTTTTAGTCACTCGAAGTGTTGTCCAACTCGGCTTTGTCTCGTCGGACAATTTTCACGTCGCGTGCCTAAGAGACGCTCATTTCGTAACTTATTGTTTAAATAGCTATTATTTTATTTTCATATATTTATGTGAGAATCACTTAATGAATAAAATAGTCTTTAATCTAGATTCTAGATGATCTGGTATATAGTATATCTGACTCACGAGCTGAGTGAAACACCTTCCAATCTGCTTTTTGAAAATGTCCATTTTTCCATTTAAATGGCCGTCAGATTTGTTCAAAGTTAGTTCTGATTCCCTTGAGCATGTGAGGAGCATCATACAGTGGCACGATTTCTAGGTTGTTTATCTCCAACAAAACCAAAATTTCTGTTTCTGTATTGTTTTTGATGTAGATATCTATGGTCTCTGTCGCTGCAATTCGCTTATGGCCGATTTATTTTTTGCCGCCTGGTCACACATTGTGACAACAACTCTTAAACCGGCTGCTTGTGATGGACTTCAGCACTTACTTCTTTGACAAACTTACAATTCAAAACAACAAACTCAACACTCAACGACGATACAAAATTGAAATTTCAAATTAGGCCTTGTTTTCTTTGACAGACGATACAAAATGGCGTCTTTTTGTTTCAAAAATTACAAGCCCGAAGGGCCGGAGTATTAAAATCAGTTGACAATGAACGAGCTCGTATAACTCCACCCTTCGGGTTCGTATAACCTCGACCCTTCGGACTCGTAACGTAGGTAATTAAAATAAGACCGGCCTTTCAGGCTCGAGATTTGAAAAAAACATATAGCAATACTGCGCTTATGATACAACACGTCAAAAATTGAAATTTCAAAGTAGGCCTTGTTTTCTTTGACAGACGATACAAAATGGCGTCTTTTGGTTTCAAAGATTACGAGCCCGAAGGGCCGGAGTATTAAAATCAGTTGACAATGAACGAACTCGTATAACTCCGGCCCTTCGGGCTCGTAACCTAATTAAAATAACACCGGCCTTTCAGGCTCGAAATTTGAGAAAAAAACATATAGCAGCACTACTCAAGATACAACAAACGTGAAAAAATTGAAATTTTAAAGTTGGCTTTGTTTTCTTTGACAGTCAGTACAAAATGGCGTCTTTTTGTTTCAAAGATTATACGAGCCCGAAGGGCCGGAGTATTAAAATCAGTTGACAATGAACGGACTCGTATAACTCCGGCCTTTCGTGCTCGTAACGTTATCAAATAACACCGGCCTTTCCGGCTCGAGATTTGAAAAAGCCGAGAAAAAAACTTATGGCAACACTGCTCATGATACAACAAACGTCAAAAAATTGAAATCTTAAATTAGGCTTTTTTTTCTTTAAAAGTCGATACAAAATGGCGTCTTTTTGTTTCAAAGATTACGAGCCCGAAGCCGGAGTATTAAAATTAGTTGACAATGAACGGACTCTTATAACTCCGGCTCTTCGGGCTCGTAACCTAATTAAAATAACACCGGCCTTTCAGGCTCGAAATTTGAAAAAAAAAAACATATGGCAACACTAATCATGATACAACAAACGTGAAAAAATTGAAATTTTAAAGTAGGCTTTGTTTTCTTTGACAGTCAATACAAAATGGCGTCTTTTTGTTTCAAAAATTATACGAGCCCGAAGGGCCGGAGTATTAAAATCAGCTGACAATGAACGACTTCGTATAACTGCGGTCCTTCGGGCTCGTATAACTCCGGCCCTGCGGGCTCGTAACGTAATAAAAATAACACCGGCCTTTCAGGCACGAGATTTGAAAAAAAACATATGGCAGCACTGCTCATGATACAACAACCGTCAAAAAATTGAAATTTCAAAGTAGATAGGCCTTGTTTTCTTCAAAAGTCGATACAGAATGGCGTTTCTTTATTGCCCTGTGGGCTCAAGATTGAAAACACTCTCGCCCTTCGGGCTCATGATTAAAAAAAAGACGCCATTTCAATCCTCTAGCGTTACAGTGTTGCCAAAAGTCAAAAATTTTAGTCAGCTTACAACATACTACAGCCTACAACATCATAAAAATCTTCTCTTGATGTCAATTATTGACAATTGTCAACGTTTTACATTTACAATTACAAATGCCCCAAAATTACCGTTAAAATGTAGCAACGTTGCTGTTGTAGGCCTCAATCTGAATCACAAGGCTGTCAATTGACAAAAAATGTCATAACAATCGTAGGTGGCCCTGAAAATTAACTCGTCAATTGTCAAAAGTCATAACATTGTATGTAGGCTTCTCAGTTGTCCAGGCGTTTGAACCGGGAACAATCGAAAATTTACTCTGATGATAGTTTGCAATCATTGAACTGAACAAATTTTCTTGAACGGGCGCACTGCTTTATGCTAGTGTGCCAAATTTTGATGTATGCAACCCAGCAATACGGAGGGATTATTGTCTCGCTCGCACTCATTACGCTTGTTGTAAAAGGAAGAAGAGCTTCTTCATCTTCCTAACCTCAATGATCCAAACAATTCAAACAGCTGTTCTCAATAAACGCCATGGTGTAGAGAAAGATACAAATCCCTCTTGTTTGTTGTCCTTCCTGGCACAAACCCTTGCGTAGGAACAATGATGCAGTTACCGTTTCAGTGTGTTTGTTTAGTTCATGGGAGCCGTCAGACGCTTGTGTTTACATCAAATTCTACCGATGAATCCACCATTCTATGTCGGTCATTGTCATTTTCTATTCACAAAACAAAGATAGCTAGCTCATCGGTGAAGTCACAGATTAGAATAAAAACGAGGGGGACGTTAGGAAACGGCGATATGGGCGCACAGCGGTGTAAGTACGAACTAAAAAAAAAGTGGAGGGGATGAATCCAGTAGATGTTCTATTTAAGAATTTATAAATCATTTTTCTATGCAGTTGTCTTTTCTAATGCTATTTGTTACAACTGCGGAAAGGAAGGTCATTTCACCATTTCAGGTCTGTCAATGGAAAAATCAAAAAAACCCCATTTTACTAAGATAACAAATGCTGCTCTTTTGATGGGGATATGTGGAATCACTTCTCCTGTCAGTTTATCAAAAGCCCTAATCGAAATGCAAATCAATGGATTTATGGCCAAGGCACTGGTCGACACAGGAAGTTCGGATAGTTATATTTCCGGTACAGTTGCATATGAAAAACATATGAAAATTTTTCCTAAAACACTGAATGTTACAATGGCACCTTCAAATTTTATCTCTCTGGTACCTACGTGGATTTTGCAAAGCTGATATAAAGATATTTGACAATATCAATAATATCAATAAAAATATCAGACTTTACATTTTAGAAGAACTATGTGCAGATATTATAATTGGACATGATATTCTCAAATAACATTCAGGAGTAGAATTCAGTTTCGGAGGAAGCAAACCACCGATCTCTATATGTAATTTGACTATCACTAAGGTAGAACCATATCCAAAGACTTTTAGAAGAGAAAATAATCGAGCCAAGCAATTCCCCGTGGAGATCCCAGGTGCTAGTGACCAATAATGAAAATCATGAGAAGCGAATGGTTATAGACTACTCATTGACCATAAATAGATATACACATTTGGATGCGTACCCGTTACCCAGAATTGAAGATATGGTCACCAAATTTCTCAGTATAAATATTTTAGTTCGATAGATCTTCATAGTGCATATCACCAGATACCAATTCTAGAGCATGAACGTATATACACTGCCTCTGAAGCATGTAGAAATGTATACCAATTTACTCGAATTCCTTTTGGAGTGTTTAATGGCGTTGCTTGTTTTCAGAGAAATATGAATAACATGGATATAAGATATTGGCAGCAGGTACTGGTCGACTCTTTATATTCAATAAGGTCTTTGATATGTAGAGCAACAAATTGTTCACCGCATGAAAGAATGTTCTGTCATCCTCGATAAGATCTACAAATGGTTCTTCAATTCCAACCTGGTTGAGTATTCCTGGTCCAGTCTTCCTAAGGAAGCATGTAAGACAAAGCATCAAGTATGAATCGATCGTGGAAGAAGTGTAACTCCTAGAAGCTAAGTCTGATTATGCTCATATCAGATTAGCTAATGGTGAAGAAACCACATGTTTCAGCACGCCACCTTTCGCCAAGAGGAGATTCTGCTCTACATCAAGAAACGTCGAATGAAGATATGAATATAGAATGTAGAACATATAGAAACGAACCTAATGATCAAAACAACGTCCAATGTAGTGAACCAGATCCAATTCAACAACTCAATTACAACGATTCTGATGCTGGAAATCTTGATGGGATACCTGTAACACCATTAAGAAATGACTATTCCTTGAACCGACGTCAATGTTAGTTATATGCTCTGTATACCATTACATGTAGGTAATTACCTACCAAGGTGTTTGTTAAGTGAATCAAATAAATATAGTAATATTCTGAGTTTATTAAAGCCTGTATTCTAAAGGTTTTCTTTTACTTCACTACTTGAAATGCTGCACAGCTTGAATTATCCGGAATGAATTTTTAATGCAGCTAAATTAAAATTAATTAAGTGGATTGGATGTTGAAATCCGAACTAAGTATGCAAAGTTAGAGAGAGGCACGTGGCTTTTAATAGAGAATCCTTTTTAATTTATCATGAGGCACTTTGCAGAAAGATTTATCTGCTTGTGACTAAATTTTACTGCTTGAGACAGGGGAGTAAAAAAAGTTTAGGTTGAGAAAACGTAACAGATCCGATAAATTATGCAAACTTTGAACACAAAAGTGCTTTTTTATGGACCCATGTTTCCTCGAGTCATGCTTATGTAAATCGTGCTTAGTAAAATGAAATGTGTAGCCAGTTTGTAAAGGAATCCCTATTTTGTTGGAAATCCAAAGTTAGTAGCGGAATTTTGCGAACTCTAACGGGACAAAGATTAAATTTATTACTGCTATACTTTTAAACTTTGAAAGCCCTTTGAACTTTGCAGGTATCGATGGACAAAAATTGATAAATGGAAAAGCTCTGCTACGATTTTACAGTGTAAAATTAGGGTATTCGTTCGTCAGATTTTTACATTTTTACATTTCTGTTTATTATAAAAATCCCTAAATATTCCGCAAATCAAGGTGATTATATTATGTTTCCAATATTCTTCATTTTTCGTTCGTAGGAAGGGAGAAAAATGGCAAACAAATCGTATTACCATGTTTGTGAGAAAGGATGGAGTTCTTGCTCAAGAAAATATCCCCCTGGAATAGATTCAAATTGGATGCGGTTCATAAAATTCTATTTGCTTTAATGCATCCATTATTCCCTAGGAACGTAATAATTCTCGGTCAGGCACGTCTATTCTATTCCTCTGACGAACCATTCCGCACTTTAACTTTGAAAGGCAACTTAAGGACTTGAAATCACTACAACAAAGAGATCCTTAATGTAGTTATGACTGTTTTGCTCAAGACCCCCCTCGTTGAAAAGATTTTTCCGAGACTTTCTTTTCACAACAATAATTGTGTGCTATTTTACAGAGTGATGTGGGTAAGAAGTTCTTCAACCAACAAAAATAAAATTTATCGGCCTCAGCAGGAACAACTTTGGGGTCTTTCGAAAGGTAAATAAAAGGGCGACCCTTATTTGTGGCAACAATAAAACCAGCTGTGCGAGATAAAATTGTCCCTGAGGCTGAATAACGTGCACAGAGTTTTCAATACTGACAAACTTGCATCTGTTTTGTTTGCTGAATAGAAAAAATATGAGCCAAAATACAATAAATCTTGATTTATTTAAGCCAGGACAAATCCAACTATATCCATCAATTCGTACATAACAAATCATATATACGTGTGCACAACCAGTAAATTGAGCTTAAATCCAAAATGGCAATTTGGCGCGGAGGCAAATTCCATTATAATTTAGTAGTTTTTCAGCATGCATTATAATTTTAACTTACAAAAATTGCGGTTGGCTTTCGCCATTTGCCGAAGGATAAACCAATATGCTTTGGGCATTTTGTTCTTCGTCAGTTTTCTTTTGTCGTCTTTTTCTAGCTACTAGGTAGACGAGAAGTACTAGGATGAGCAACAAGCTACTAGCCGCTCCAGCAGCCAGTAAATATGGATTTATAACATCTGGAATAGAATTATTTATTTTGATTGATTTGTTTTTGAATTGTAGATATGTATTCCTAGGCAAAAGGTATTTTGCCACGTGATTTGCATAGTTTGTGCATCACGTGTTTGTTCCTTAAATAAGAATCCAATCACGTGTTTTTATTCACTACTTGCAGACGCCGGCTTCAATTGAAGTAATGTATATTTTTTTTTGGGAGTATTTTGCCTCTTCTATTTAGGCAACATAATAACCTGTCATGCACAGAGTTCAGACGCCCACGAGATTTTTGCATGAAATAATAAATTTTGGGAAATAACTTTTCCCCCGGGCTTTATTGGTTTTGTACTAGTTTAAAGAATCTATGAATTATTGACGCATATGAAAATGCATTAATATCCGAGGATTAGTTACCCATTTATTACCTGTTCCAGATTGTTCCGTCCCACTTTGTTCCGCTACAAATTGCTTTTGCACCGTGGGCCATCTGGTGCTGTGATGATGGTTGTCCTTGGTTCGAGGTTTCTGGGTTGAACCGATGGTAAAATCGTAGTCCATGCCCCATCGTGGATCGAAAATGTATTGTATACCGGGTAACCGTTTCCATTGTGGTTGCGTACTCATTTTTGACTGGAGAGAATTTTCACATTGTTAGAAAGAATCTGAAAAAAAGTAACAAATATTTATTGATATTGTAACTTTACATTCTTCTTGTAACAAAATCGGGTAAAAATCACTTGAAAGTCAGAAAAGTATCGAATTTTTTAGCTTCAAGATTATTATTGCTGTAATGCGAAATTGACAAATATATAGGCAAAATTTATGTTTTCCTAGATAAACACTAAACTTTGAACTAATCTATCGACTGAACCAGATCCCATATGGTTGAAATAATTTATTCAAAGTCAAGGATAATCTTCTGAATACCCACATTTTATGACGAACCCAAATGTCAGTTAACTGATACCGCAGGAAAGAATTATGTATATTCGAAGCATGTGTGTGTGTTGCGAAGCAATAATTACATGAGCTGGATTTTTGAGATACAATAACAAATTGTATAAAAATATAATTATCAAGGGTTATTACTTGGGTGAAATGTTAACCGTAAGATAGTCGAATGCTTAGTTATAATTAAGACTAGCTGACCCGGCGAACTTCGTTCCTCCTCTGAATTATTAAATACCTATTAAATGTTGTGTTAACGTATCTAAAGTGCGTTTTTTTTAAAGATAAAAGTCAAAATGACATTATGTTGGCAATACAATGTAAAATTGTCAATGCTTTTTTATTAACTGAATTAAAATCAGTTTTTTTCGATGGTGAATTTGGCTTTGGTTGAAGAAAATTAATGTTTACTCTCTGGATCAGAAGTCACCTAAAATTAAAATTTTACATCATCCCTTTTTAGGCATCTTGTGGGCATTATTCTTATTAAGTCTACCACCAAATAAATAAACTCAGGCACAAGAATGTTCAAAAAATGTAAAGAAAACAAAAAAAATCTCCAGCGCAGCCCTGTTTCATTTTATCTGCACTGCAATACTCCATCTGTTCTACTGTATCTGCACTATTTTATCTGATCTACTCTTTCTGCACCACTTTATCTGATCGGAATAGTGGAATAGTTCTGTTTGGAATAGCTCGAGTTCCTTAGCAGTATTCTGTTCTACTGTATCTGCAATGAAATTACCGCACAACGGCGAGCTTCGTTCTAGGTACCTATCATATATGGCGCCGTATACAAAATGGTTGTGACGGACTCATAACCTGGCTCTCTGCCACTCGACACCAGCCGGACGGAGCACTCCGAACAGTCGCTACGGAACACGGCTGTCAAGAGATGCCTAAGAGGAAAAACGAAACTTAGCCACAGAACGTCAATGGTCAAGCGTCAAGAAATGACAGGGAGACCAATTCGCGCTCTTTCGGAATGAACGAACCAACAACAAAATAAAATACACAATTAAAACATTGTCATTCTATTTATTTTTGGACATTTTTACTGTGAAGAACAATTAAAAATAAAGTGCTTTTCTCAAATTGTTTTTGTGCAAAGTGTGTGACAATAAAATCCACATGGTTTGCAATGAAAATGTGACGGTAAACTTGGTATCGGTTATAAGAGATGGCGCCGTATGCGGGCTTAGTGAGTTTTTTTCATAAATAAGTAAAATAGATATTTTTTTCTTTTGTTTTTTTTTTTTTTTTTGATTTTTATTAAATTAATAGAGGATAGTTTAGTTCATTTCACACCCTTGATAATTAAGTTAGAAATTAGGGAACTTTTATTTTATTCAGTTGACTGGGTTAGAAATTAAGAAATAACAATAGAAAGCATATTAGGTAATTAGAAAAGGAAAAGGTTTTCAATTAAAAGGGAAAACAATAAATGTTCAATTAGGAATTTGACCACATGTAACTAGTGAACTCTGTTGGAAAGCCATCAAACTGGATCACAGGGTGGAGCAGTTTGAATGGGGAAGATTGAATAAACTTGAGAACCAATGGGAAATCAACAAGAAGCCAGAGGATACTTTCAGCGAATCGCTGAAAGCTAAGAGGGTTGGAGATCTTTGTCGATTCTCGCAAGCCCGGTAGTAAGGGGTAGCCACTGGGCTTCTAAAGTAGTACCCACAGGGTGGTTCCTTTCGCTTGTTTAAGCAGATGTTGAGGCCAGTTAACTTTAGTTATCGCCAATTCGCCACTAGTTTTTACTACTAGTTATCGCCAGAAATTTAAGTCGCAATGTCTCAACGAGTTCTCGATCCGTTTCTCATCTTCTAGTTCATCTGCCGCCCGGTGTTTTAGTAAAAGCTCTTCAATGAGGTGATTATTAATTTCAATTCCAATAAAGTGTCAAATTTGGAACTAAATCTTTTAATTGGGAAATTACTCTCTTTTGTGCTTCCAACTTCAGCAGAAACATGGTAAGTGGTACTAATTTTGAGTCTCTAATAACCTCTCAATAACCACTCCAAGAAGAGAAGAAAGAAGATTTCGTTCAGATTGCCTCCGGTTCAGAAAACTGTTATTTACTGCTTCAGATCAGATTTACTTTTCAGCATAATTTACCACGAAATTTTAAGATATGACAGAATTATTCACGCTACCAAAATATCAATTCTTACATAACATCTTAAATTTTGTCACATTTCAAGTTACCAAGAAACTCTTATTCCATGACAATTTTTAGCCTTTAATCTAGCTAGAAGCAGAACTATTATCTCAAATATGATTTTTGTATTTGAAAGTTAGAAATTGCTGTATAGTGTATTGTATAGTATAAGAAGGTTTGCTTTTGATTGATTTTTAGTTTCTGAAAGCTAGAAAACTCTCAGCAATTTATATCCAAAGAAGCACAAATCATCTCTCATAGGTTTGATTTTTGTCTTAGTCTCTATAGAGAAATGAGCGTCCAGGAACAAGCGTCTCAAATCTAGAACTTGCTATGAGAGGCTTTCCTAGCCCTTTGATGAGTCAAGAAAATCTAATACATTATTCAGAACTCCCCTCTTGAATCAATAATTCCCCAGTTTCATGAAAAATAATAAAAATAATGGTTTTTCATTGCATCATCTTATTTTATTTAAGCAATTTCCAGATGTCGGCGGACCGTAAAACGTTGCCACGCCATAAAATTTTATAACCAGCTTTCTGGGGATTTTTTGAGAATTAAAACTGTCCAAGTTCCTTTTGAAAAATGAGTCCCTATCACGAGCTTCGACACAATAATGGTTTCATGAAACCAGGCTGCGAAAATAAAATGGGGTAACCCAGACATGGACGATTATTATTTTGTCCTTTTTTTATTTTGTCATCCTTAGGAAAAGGTCATTCATTGAAAGTTTATTTGAAAAGGCATAATTATAGCTAAATCCCAACAAAAATACGTTAGTTAGAATAATTGTAACTGAATAATTATCATTTTCATGGAGTATAAATATACCTACCTGATTTAGAAAAATAGAAATGTGTACGTCGAGTATTATATTTTATTCATAATGCATTGTGTTGCAAACAATAGTGCAAAAGACAATGTCCAGGATTCTTGTCATGTACTTTTTTTCGGGAACAAAGGAAAATAGTTTGGAAAACTTGGAAAGGAGATTTTAATCTTGACGTTCCAACAATGTGAGCGGCGACTTTGTTTGAAATTTATATCAGCTATTTTTGTAGCACTTTTATACGTAGGTTCCTATAGCAAGAATATTTTCTTTATAGCAGAACATTTTCCAAAAAATTACAGCTGAAAGTAAGTATTCTGAATCCTTCTCTTGGAAAATGGACTCGCTCTCTGATGCACTCAAACCCCTCAAGAGAGGGCATCAGAAGCTATATCTTCTTTGAACAATGAGCTTAGAACAGAGAGAAAAGAAATTAACATAATTGCTCAGAAACCCACTATGGAAATTAACTTAATTCTGAAGCAAGAGGAATATTTCGTTCCTGATTTTATTTTCTGTATTGTAGTAGGTACCTAACGGAACCTTGAAGATACCAGGCGACAGGCGACTTCAAGTAACCATCCTTACCAGGTCATCCACATAATAGTGAAGCAGGTTGCCAGTGGAACATGTCTCAGACTGGAGAAGATAGGTCTACAAAGGGAAACGCACCTTGGCAGAACTTTTCCTCTCCCAAACTGTGCAAACCTCATGGATGTACCAAAAGACGTGATTGGTGATAAATTCAGTTGCGAGAAAAACTTTCCCATCGAACCAAGTACAAAAAACCGACGGAACGTGGAATCTATCCAATCCCTTAAAGCAAACACCATCAAAATGTACACAGAGGTTCCAAAACTGCTAAGGGAACTGGAGCCGAAGTATTTGGGCTACAAAGCCAATGGGGAAATCACCAAGTATATTTCAAGCGGAACTTCATGCGATCTGAAGATGCGTGAAATTCAACCTGAACAGAAGTTATGGGAACGAGAGATTGTAATAATGTCTCACAACCAAGCAGCTATGAAAGCATTGAGATCCCCAATCATCAATTCTAAGACAGTATAGGAATGTCTACAAAAACTAAATGAGCTGGGAAAACAAAATAATGTAACCCTCCTCTGGGTGCCCGCACCCTGGTCAACCTTAGCAAGAAAAATCTCAAGACTCTAACCGGGTTTCTCTCAGGAGTCTGCATTGTCCTGAGAGAAACACCTATAGAAGTTGAGGTTAGAAGAAGGTGGCACCTGCAGATTCTGTGAAGACGGAGAAGAGACACCTCACCATCTTTTACTAAACTGGAACTGACACCTCCAACACACACAATACACATACACAACTTTATGCCTATACATTTCAGGATTTCTGCTCAATTTATTTGATGGAAAAACATCAAGGTAAATTTCCTAATATTTTCAGTATTAAATGAAATAATCGAGACTCGAGAAAGTAAATTGAGGCCATGAAAAACCGAAACGACGTTTATAAGATTAGCCGCTGAGGCAGTCAACAAGACAATAAGGACACATACATGTCCTTCCTTTTGGAAGCGTAATCCCTTAACCCAGATCCCGAAGGATTATACGAGAATAATATATTATCTCTTCCAGGCTTAACGTAAACCATTATTTTAACACGATTTCTCTGGGATAATCATAAATAAATGCAACAAATTGCCTTTCGAAAGGGTTTATTTAATTTTACTAGAAAAAAAAAACAAATAAAGTCTACTTATCACATTATTTACACTGGAACATAATAGTAAAGTCTTTTACTTGGATCCTTAATATATAAAGGTTTTTTAGTTGAATTTTCTATATCAAAATTTCTTCTACGTAATTTAATGCGTCTCCTTCTTGTATGAGGCCGTTCTAATCCTTCTGAAACAGGTTTCTCTGATCCAGCCACATCACCATTTTCAGTCACCTCGCTCAATTCCTCAGAAGCTAAATCCGGTTTTTCTGATCCTAGATTATTAATTTGTCTTGGTAGTTGAGGATCAGAATAGAAATGATCGGGTTTGGGAACTACATCGGTTAGTCTCGGTACTGATTTGGATGGTTGTGTAGTTGTAGTTGTCGGTCTTCTTCTTATTTTGATTTTTCTTGTATTTTTTGTTTCAAATCCTTTTGGAGTGATTTGTTGGGGATTAAAATTTCTTTCGATAGTTGCATCGTTATTTGGCTGGACGTTTTGGTCAAGATTTGTTTCTCTTTCATTATCAGTATCTTCTATATCTTCCTGTTCTTCTTCTGACGGTTTTCTATAATTACCACCATGCTTTTCATTTTTGTCATAGTTTACAATTTCCACGTCATCATCAGGTATTTTTCTATAGTTCCCTCCATCTTTTGCAGTTTTGTCATATTTCTGATTCAAAATTTCAACTTTACCACTTTCTTTAACATCTTCTTTAGTTTCTTTTTTATAGTTTCCACCATGTTTTTGCATCCTATCGTAGTTCGTGTCAATAATTTCAACATTTTGCTTACTCTCACTGGCATCATCATCATCATCATCATCAATAATTTCGTCTTTGATTTCCGTGTAAATTTCTTCAAATTCTGGTTGTTCTATAGAAAAAAGAAAAATATTCTTTGTTTTTTTTTTTTTTAAATTTTAACCACTTACCCTTAAATTTACTGAATAGGTGTATGTACAATTGAGTGTAAAAAAACAATATATTAACAAAATAGGTGTATTTTACAATATTTACAAAAAAAAGTGCGTTTTCTTAGAAATCAGGTACCATTAGCTTCAATATCCAAGCTTCTTCTGACTATTTTATCTATAGTTTCCTCCTCTTCAGAATCTCTCTCTGTGGTGTATCGTATTCTTACTGGTCTTCTTCTATAAACTCTTTTTGCTTTATCGTGCTGATCGGAATAAGGCCTTTCAGTTGAGTAATTTTCTGGATAGACTCTAGCAACCTAAAATAATCCATATTATAAACATTTTGCGTTTTTTTTAGGACTTACTTTTTCAGTCGTTTGCATATCTTCAGCAGATGTTGTAGGCTTTTTAGTGGTTCCTGATGGTCTTCTGCTACGTCTGGTTGTAGTTTGTTCTGTTGATTCTGAATTTGTTGTTCTTTGAGTTGAGGGTCTTGTACCTCGTCTAAATTGAATAATTTTCTCAGTCGTTGTTGTTGTGGTTGTTGTTGTTGAAACTGGTTCTTTTTTATAATGAATAGTAGGTCTTTCAATGCTCTCCTTTTCCTCTATGTTCCTTTCTGAAAACTGTTGGCCTCCACGATTGAAGCTAGGCCTCCTAACTTCTTCTTCTTCTTCTTCTTTTTCTTTTTCTCGAGACTTACTATGTGGCCTCTCAATAGTTTTATATTTGGAATAGTCAATTGTGGTTCTTGGAGTGAAACTTTTCATTTTAGGCAAATAATCCCCAATGTCGAATATCTGGATATTTCCCAAGTCTTGGGTTTGGCCTCCAGGTGAATTTTGCACGTGTCCTAGAAATAAGAATTGAAACGTTTCCATACAAAACAAAATGTATTTATATTTGTCGTGCCCCGATAACCTTGTTAAAATTAATTTACCTGAGGTTGACATGCAATAATGTAAAATCAATCGTTTTGTAAAGAGTGCAGAAATAATTTGTTTTTTATTTAAATTCAACTTTGGATATGTTTTATTCCATATAGGTATATTTCTTATTCTCTATTAAAGTTTGTCTGAGAATCATGATCGTCAGGATGTTTTTTCAACATTTTACTCACTTTTAAGAAACTTATACAAATCGGTCTTTTTATAATATTCTCTAGCGATATCGTACAAAGTCATGTATCTAAGTCTAGGAAAAATTCGCTCTACAATGTGTTTCTGAAAAAAAATTTCCGGTATGTTGGAACTTATGGGAGTCTGGATTTTTGGCAAAAAGTCACCGATATTGAAAATTGTCTGTCGTCTAGTACGTTTGTGAGTTTTTAGGTCTAAAAAATTGCTGTTAGTTACCATCAACATCTGACACAATTGAAAGTTAGTGGTAACTAACAGTGACTTACTTGGAGCATCTTCTTCATCTTCTTCATCCACGTATTCCTCTTCACTTTCAGGTTCTGCTGTTGTAGATTTAACTTTGTTTTTGTTTTCTTTGGGATCTTCAATCGGTTTATAGTTTTTATTCGCCTTAACTTTGGATAAAATACTCAAAAATTCTGGAGGATCAGTGCTTTTAGGGTCCACAGTGACAAAAGCTTCAGTTGTTGTCACGGTACCTGGAAAATTACTATCAGAATAATGTTGATTCTAAGTAGGATTTTACCTGGTTTTGGAGTAGTTGGATCTGGAATGAACTTGTAATTGGGATTATTTTTTAATTTGACAACAAAATCAAGTAATCCTTTTCCATCTGGTGGCGGCGTTGCGGTTGCTAGTAATTCTTTGGTGGTTACTTTTTCTGGTGTTGGATGCGTAGCATCCTCAGCTCTTTCCAGATAAACTCCAGGAGTATCCTAAAATAAAATTAGTCATAATTCAATTTATTATTTGTATCGGAATTTGCTACAGGAACTTCTATTTCTTCATATTCAAGTTCTTCCTCTTTTTCCACAACTGCGGGCTTGGTGTGATAAACAATTTTACCAGTTGCTTCATCGTAATGGTAATTTTTAGGTCTATGGGGGACGTAATCGTCAACGTCATCTACTACTGGGGATTTTTCCAGGCCTTCATTTTGACGCCCTAAAACAGCAAAATTTCCAAAGATAATTCAACTTATTTAATATAGTTTACCTCTATTTCTGGATAAATCTGCATAAGCTGGTCTAGCAGCCTCACGCTTTTTCCTGCTTGATTCTTCTCTTCCACCTCTTCTACGTACGAAGTTCCTATTAATATTGGTATACTCCGAATAAGGTCTGGCTCTTTTATTGCTTGGTGGTTTCAATCCAGTAAAATAGTAGTTGTTCATTGGTACTTCTGTTGAAGGTGGTTCGCTGATTGAATTAACAGGTTTCGGATAATCATATGTTTTTTCTTTAGTATTTTCATCTACATCTTCTTCAGGTAACGTCCTATATTCGAACTCTTGAGGAGGTACCAAACCAATTACTTGTTGAATTTCTTCAATGAAATCTATTACAAAGGGTTGATGGTTTTTTGGGACAGTTTGCTCAGGAACACGAATATTAGTTGTGGTTCTTAAAGTGGTACTGGTTGTGGTTGTAGTAGGTTTTCTACGTCTTTTGATTTTTCTTGGTTTATTGGTTGGTAGTATTGGGTCGACTATCGTGGGGTTTGAAGTAATTCGCTTATGGCTCATTTGGTTGTTCACAAAACCGTTAATTTCTGGCAAGATGACTTTTTGATTGCCAGGAGTTTTAACGTAATGTTTTTGAACGTTATAGGATTTTGGAATGTTGTGTTCGGGTATATTATTCTGAAAACCAAAGTTATTATTCTTGAAATTATTCTACTCATTCTTACCTTATGACTTGAACTATCGGTTTGAAATTTTTTAACTCTAACACTGGGTGCCTGTGTAGTTCTTGGTAGATCCACTGAGCTTACAGTTACTGCATTCGGTTCAGCAAAGTCTGATCTCGATTGCTCAAGAGGTAATTCCACATTGTTGGAATTTTTAATGTTGTTCTGCACGTCAGCAAATACGTTTAGTTGTTCGTTTGGTTTGATTTCGTCTTTGTAGAATACTTCGCTGAAGACTTTGTATTTTGGAAGTACTGTTGTGGAAACAGTATCGAATAATGAGAATGGGGTTGTTGTAAGATATTTGTTAACGTCGAATACTTGGTAGTTCGGTCTTCTTGGGCGAAGTTTGCGCCTCAGTGCTTCTGGTTCTAATGTTGGTTCTTGGTCAACTTCTTTCGTAATATTGTCATTTACTTCAACTAAAGTTTTTGATTCTCTACTTTCTTCTTTTGTAGAATTTTGATTTGTTTGTTCGACTTTATTAATAATTTTTGTTTCATCTGTAGCTAAATGGTCTAAAAGCTTAATTTGATCATAAATATTTTTTGGAGTAAGTTTTAAAGTGTATTTAGGAGTTGTCATTAGACTAACCAAAGGGCTTGGGGTAGGTTTTGTAACAAGAGGCACTTTAATGCTTTCTGCTTTGTCATTTTCAATCACTAATAAATTATCTTTACTAATTTCAAATTTTCGTTCATTTTTGTTGCTAACAATTTCGTTATGATGGGGAGCCAGCTCTGTAAATATCGGTCTCACTGGACCAACAGTTTCCTCTTTGAAAAATGGGCTGTCCAAAGGATTTTCTCCAAAATATCTTGCTTTTAAACAATCAATTTTATCCCCTAATTGAATTCTTGGACCAACGTCTCTCTTTTCTCTACTATCCTCTTCTTCTTCTTCATCAGAAACTTCTTCCTTTTTACTAGGGGCATTCTTAACGTGTTCAGGAATTGGATCAATGTTTTGAGGAATCTCATCACATTCATGTCTATTGTCAGCCATTTTATAAAAAGACAGCTCCCCTTCAGTTTTGACTGGGATATTGTTCATATTTTCTGCATATCTTAAAGGAGAATCGTCATTCAAATTTGGCATGGTGTAGTAAGGATATTTATTTATATCAATTTCTGGCTTTGGGGCAAATTTATGATTAATTTTATCAATGAAGTCCGTATCAATAATTACGTCTTCAAATCCAGTACCCGAGGAACGTTTTTTTCGATTGTTGGTTTTTTTGGTTATAGCTTCAATTATTGATACTGTACTTGATTCTGTAGTGCTTTCATCCATATTATTAATTTCTTGATGAACTGCTTTATCGATTTCTATACTTTTCTCAGTTGTAGAAGTTCCTTTGGCAATTTCCATTGAAATTTTAGGATATATTTTAATATATCTATGAGTTTTGGTGCTATTATTTGGCTGTGAAATAACTTTAACTTCATTTTCAATCTCTAGTTGCATATCTCCATTGTTTTTGTCTTTGATTTGAGTAGTTTTTACTTCTTGAGTTGTAATAAAGTTATTATTAGTTGGAAAAACAGTATCAGAACCAATAGAATCCAATGACTTATCTAAGACAGCAGTTTCTTCAGAATTTTCTTTTTTGTTGTCATTTTTCTCATCATTATCTTTGCCAAGTTTGTCACGTTCAAATTCTGAATATCCTTGATCCTTTTCGGCTTTCTTTTCATGACCTGCATGATCATAGGCACTATCCTCGTATCCTTCTTCTGTATAAACGGTTTGTACTTTGCTATCCTTTATTATTTCCTTTAGACGGCCATGTTCCAACGGATTGTAGGGTTCGTGTTCTTCGTTTTCACTTTTCCTTACTTGACTGTACAATTGCAATGGTACAAATCCCTCTTCGTCTTCATCGTTTTCTTCTGATTCTTCAATTTCCTCGTTAGAATCTACATCTGATTCATCTACAAGATTTTCTTCAGAGTCATTAATAGCTTCTTCAGGATTAGTATTTGCTGTAACAATAGTCTCTTCTTCTGTGTCGACTATAGCTTCTTCAGAGTTTACATTTTCAGCTGATTTTCTGGCAATTGTGGCATTTAAACTGCTGGATTCTGTAAAAGGGTCGTAAACTACAATAGGATTAACAGGATTCGGCTGAAAAATGCCTGAAGATGGAGTAGTAATGTCTAAATTTGAATTTGCACCAAAAGTCTGACCAAAATTGTCCCTTTGGTTTTCAAAATAGTGTTCCAAGTCTTCAAACACGTTATAACCAGAAGGTTTTTGCTCGACTTCTTGGGGTTTGAAAAATCTAAAAATAAAATAAGTGTAAAAATACGAAATTGATCAATGGTTAATGCTTACTTGTGCTGGGAATTATGTACTCGATGTTTAAGTCCCGGTTTGGCCCATTGACCTTCACCAGGATAAATTGGTTTTGTCGGCACAGGTATTGGGTCAGCGTGTTCACTGTGGGGTACTTCTTTGTCTTCAGTTTCTTCATCTTCTTCGTCTTCCTCGTTTGATGTGTCATTTTTATTATCAACATCATCTGATTTTGTTTCCTCCTCATTTGAGTTGTCATCTTCTTCATTTACTCTTTCATTTTCTTCGTCGTCTCTTTCCAAATCTTTATCATCTTTTGGCTCATGCAAATCATCATCCCTGTAATTTTTTATTACATAGTTTCTTCTATTTTCATTTTTATAAATTTGTGGTATTCTTATGATGGGTTCTGCTTGTACTAAGTTATTGTTCCAACCTCCATTATGAATTTTATAGATTTTAGTTACTTTGCGTTTCCTTTGAGGCTTTTCTTTGCTCAAAATCTGTTTAGTTTCACCCTGATTTTCCATGTTATATTTTTTGCTATTTGCTCCTTGCACCAAAACATTTCTGTAACCTTCAGTCACGGAGAAGACTGGTTCTTTTTTGGTTGTTGGTTCCAATATAAGTGGACTCAGAGTGGAAGCTGATACTCGAAAACTGCAAATAAAGAAACCAATTAAAAATTAAAATAATAAATAAAAACAATAAAATACCTGTCAGTATTGTAAGCTCTAGAATTATAATCCATAGCGATTTTATTCAACTCAGCTTGCTTTTCCAGGTTTCCTATTGGGCTTGATTTAATTTCAGCTAGATTTTCATTGGATATCAAATTTGGCCTTTGACTTCTGAGCAACTTCTGAGTATGTTCCCATAGTTTTTTGAGGTATAAATCTTCATTTGTGTATCTTGGATTCAGCAATGATGGTACATTTTTGTATAACTTCTGTTGTTCTGGTATATAAAAACCATTGTTTAGGTTTACAGACATTGAGGGTTGCAAGGGGTTGTATGTTATGGTTTGTCGAGGTAAATTTTTCTGATGTTCTGGTACATGAAGACCATTATTTGAGGGTTGCATTATTTGTGGTTGCAGGGGGTTGTATATTATGGTTTGTTGAGGTAAATTTTCTGAAATAGGAATTTGATTTTTATTAGAAGTCATAGATTAGGTGAAGACTCAATGGAGATGGGAGCTTACCTTGAACATTTTCAAACATTCTTCTCTGGAAACTGGGATGCCAGGATCTGTATCCATTATAATCTGGCACTAACCTTTTAATAGTTTCTTGTTGTTCATTGCCCCAGTGTGTAGGAACACGAATAGCACTAACACCAACTAATATTATAGTCCAAACACCAAATAGTGTCCACATTTTTATAGTCTATTTTTCATTGGTCAATTGCTATATTTAAATGAAATTTCATGGCCTTTATGCAACTATTGCATGAAATTTCTTATTGAATATTTGCATAAAGGTAATTGGAATTGGTAATTTTGTAAAATTTTAATTTGAACTGGAAAATCAAGAGACATTAAATGTGTACGTTTTAATTGGAATTTCAAATGGAAAAACTTTTGTATTTTTTTCTTTTTAAGAATATTTTTGTATTGATTCAAGGATCAATGTAAAGGCTTTCCTATTTTCTTCGAACGATCGACATAGAATAAAGAGAAATTAACGTAGAAGTTCAAGGTGAGACATATGGCAGATACAAAATGTAATAAAATTACAGTTAATTTTTTTTTTCTTTGTTGTGTGTGCTTTGAATACAAATTAATTCAAAGTGTTCAGGCAAATTTAATAAAACAAATCCGTCGTGCGGAAAAAAGTCGCGGTGAAGACAATTTTTCTTTTTTCGTTTCTTCGGTTTTCTCTAAGCCGCAAATCGGATGCGATTTGAGACTCGCCGATGCGTTGTACATTTTGTGCATAAAATTTGAATTTTTCGGATAATTGATTGTTGATCTCAGAGTCACTTTTATTACACAAGTCGAGGTGAAAGGTGAAAGTTATCACTTCTAAGGTGTGTACAGACTTGGTTGTACATAGTTGAAAAATCTTTACTTTACAAGGCCGGAAAAAGTTGGTTTCCAAGCAACGTTTTCCGGCCTCATGATGTAAGTACACTTATATACATGAAAAAGTTGTTAAAATGAGGAAAATGCGCACATAAACATGAGTTTACACTAAAATAATGTATGAACCAAGTTTACATTAGGTAGGTAATGCGTTTCTAATAGAGATGGCTTAAGTAGTATTTGGAAGAAAAGAAGAAGTGTTAGGGTTATGTTGATGAAAATATGATTTAGATTAGTGGAGACAGTATAACGAAATTTTATATTTATAGATATTGCACATTTCTAGTATAAGTGGACAATTACAATAAATTAATCAAAAACAGGTTGTTGCGCAATTGCATAAGAAATCACGCAAAATAGGTGACTTTATAACATGCAAAATAATTATTAGCATAAAATCAATGCGAGAACAAAAAACTAACTACCTAAAGGGGAGAAGAATTTAATTGCGGAAGGTCACGAGTCGCATTCTTAGCGCAAAGAAAGTTAAGTCGGGCCGATAATTATGAGTTTATCATGTGAACGCGAAGGACAACCGGCTTTGATGGAGGTCTAAAAATATCCGCCAGATACTTATTAGAAATTATTATATTCATTAAGTTTCGGCTTAGCGACAACGTAACAGCTTTCGGAAATTAGATTTTCTGTCAAAAAATTAATTACATAGTCGTCTGATCGATAACTTCCAAAATTTAACTTCTATAGACACATGACGGGACAACTCGGTAGGTATTTCCTTCTAGAAAATTTACTCAAGGCTTAGTTTTTTCATGTACAGCTAAATGTCTATTGAAATAAAGATTTTGACAATAAAATCAACTACAAATTTCATAGTTACTAAATGAATCAAAAAATCAGAAAAATGTTTGAGAAGACCCAAAGAAAAAAATGAAAAATTAGGTGAAGATGCAAAAGAAAATGCCGATGAGCAAGAAGCGGAAGAAAATGAAGGTCTAAATGAGGAAAATGGAAAAATTGTTAACCAATCAGATGTGTTTAGAAAAATCTTGGAAAAAAAAGTTTAGCTCAACTCCAACTAATACAAACAAAGGATATGAAAAATTAAAGAAAATAAATGATGAGGAGAAAGAAAGTGAAACTTAAAACAAAGTTGACAGTGAATAAACTGCCCCTAAATCCTTTATCCAAAATAAAATCAAGGCAGCACACATTACTAAAAATTTTGAAGCACACACAAGTCCACTTAAAAATCAAAATTGCTATAAGCCACTACATTCAAATTCACTTTCGATCGCGCAACACGGACTTAAAGCCTAGCACTGACCACTGCGGTTCCGTTCTATCGATCCCCGATAATATCGATCTCGAATTAAGTCCCCAAAAACTATCACTTTCACGAAACAGTTGTTGCGAGTCAGCAAGGTGCGATTGTTGAGACTAACGACCCAATCTGTTGTGCGTTTAGTCAGTGATCTAGTTGCCCACGGAACCACTGAGAAGGAGACCCATTACATTAGTTGCAAGAGGGATTTTTAATTACCTACTGTTAAAACAAAATGAATAATTTGTAAACACATAAAGAACGATTACCGTTAACTCCCAGCCAGAAAACTGTCTGCTGACTTTGTGGGTTCATAGTTCGCGTTACTTCATGAATAATTTTGTTCAGGAGGGAACTTACAAGGATTTTGTTTTGTTGAGAACTTTTTAAATATTTAATTTTGGAAACGCACCTTTGTTCCCCTACTGTCCCAAGCTGCCTAGTTAAAGTTCCGCACTTTGTGGAATCTTGTTTCATTACCTAAGTAATAAGGAAGAGTTGATTTTCGTGTGTGAATAACAAATTCTGAATCTAGGTTGGAAACTCGCTGGGTGGACTTTTTTGTTAGGGAGATATCACACATAAACTTCACAAATAGACAGTTTCTCCAATAGCCACTATTACATCAATTATCTAATTATCCGTGATGTACTGACATTAGTAATACCATAATTGAATCGTATACAAGGAAGAAGAACGTTAATGTTGCTCCATACTAATCAGGATAAATATAAAGCTGAGATAGCGTTCGATGGCCAATTTTATTAATTGCAAAACTCTTATAATGTTACTTTGACGTCTGAAAGTTTCTATTGTGAGTTTGTTTTCTGTGGATTTTGGCATTAGTTATTGATAACAAGTGATTATCTTCTTCATAAGAAATTGTGCACTATTCTGACTCTGGAATAGTTTTTTAAAAAAACATCAAGAATGGAGCCATTTTCTGAGAGTTCATGTAAAAAGGATTCAAGTTAAAAGTTACAAAACGCCTTTCAGAAGGCATTTGAGAGCGAATTTGGATTGCTGTGGAACTTTACAATAAGCATCCAAAACAGTTCAAATCCAAATTAGAATTTTCAGGAGCATTTTGGAACAAATGAGAAACTTCAGAGTCTAGTTAGTTCAGAGTTTAGAACACTTTGGAGCTTCAATAGGGGTCTAAAATACTTGAAAATGTGTCAAAACAATTTAGAAATCACTGAATAACTTCTAGACTGCTCCAGAGCTCTTCATGCCAAGTTAAAACACTTTAGAACTTCAAATAAACCATCTAGAACGTTCCAAAAAGACTTTCCAGCAGTATTTTGAAAGGTTCAGAACAATTTATAAACCTCAGAATTACTTTAGAGCGCCTGGAATAGACAAAAATTGAAGGATATAAAACAAGTAATAATAAGGAAATATTAGCAAGAAAATTCTTGAATTTTTTAATGTTTGGAATAAACAAAAATGAATGGAATTAAAAGTTGATCTAACCACCGGAACAGCTTTTAATGCTCTACAAGGAACTGGAGCTGTCCATTTTTGGAGTATTGCTCTCACATGTAAAGTTCTGCCTCCAAGCACACCTTGAAACTACTCGATTCGATCCAGAATAGAGCCATTAGTCTGATAGGCGATCTAGAGTTGACACGAAATTTGAACAGAAGAAAGATGGCGGAACTGACTCTGTTTTATCGATACGACCACGGTGAATGCTTTTCCGAACTGTCAGAAATGATCCCATCTAGAGCAATACATGCAAGAACGTGGCTCATGATCATCGAGTACATCTGAAGACGCCTAGAACATCTCTATATTTGGGACTCCTGTTTATGGAAAAGTGCAAGTTTGTGAAACCAGCTTCCAAAGCACGTCTTTCTCGAACACTGCGAAACTTAGGGAGAAATATCTATACAAACACCTTCGAACGACTGGTCTCCACCATCGAACCACTGGTCTCTACCCTAGGGCTTTTCCCTCATGGGCCGGTGATTTCATAAAAAAAAACAACTAAGAAAATGCTATAAGATGTAGAGATTCTAGCAATTCGTTTCTGAATGTAAACCCGAGCAGTTGGCAGTTAAGATTATTATATTATACGTATTTTTGTGAAGAGCTGTGTTTTTTATTTGAACAATTGTGTTAGTTAACCGAGCAGCGGCGAGATAATTACGCTCTATTCGAGGAGACTTGATTATTCAGTGTGTTTTGGACTAAAATAAATTGTTTCGTGAAAAAATAGATTGATTTTGGATATTTCTCTTGGTGTTAGTGGCATATTTCAGAATGGGAAAAACAAGGAGACATACCTACAAAGAATTGTCTTGTGAAACTGTAAGCTACATGCCATCACCACCTAGAGTATCATCAGTAATAAGTGATAGTTTAAGAAAAAACAATAATGTTGCTGACCAAAATAAAAAAGAAAAATTTAAGATTTACAGAACATTGTAAAAGAGCTTAAAAACTCCGTGATCCACAAGTAGTGATTCGTTCTGAGAAATTGTGCAAGACCTGCTGAAAGTGGGTATACTAAAAGAGTCCAACTCTCCTTACGCGAGTCCTATTTTATTAATCAAGAATAACGATGGAACGAATAAAATGTACAATGATTATAGTGCTTTAAATCAGAAAACGCCAAAAGATTGCTACCCTCTCCCTTCTCCCTCGAACTGGATGATCTTCTTGAACGATTGAAAAATTGCGAATATTTTACATCTTTAGACATGGCCAGTGGTTATCATCAAATACCGATAGCAAAAGATTCCATGGCAAAAACTGCTTTTATAACCCCAGATTGGCACTACGAGTACTCGAGGATGCCATTCGGATTAGCAAATGCTCCAGCAGTTTTTCAAAAAAAAAAAAATGAATTTGAATTACGCGCGTTCCGTAACTAGACAAGACTTGAATCAATTATTGAGTTCAACCGAGGTTCAACGTTAAACCGCCTATTCTCCATTGTGCTATGTTGCCAGATATTTAGATACCGAATTACTAGTAAAATCTTTATGTTATTTCTTCAATTTTTTATCATTGTTGTTGACTAAAAATGCATAATTAGTTAATAATTGGACCCCATACTGTATAAACTTTTTTCTTCAAGCTGGGCCATATTTTCACGTGTCAAAATTTTTGTAGTCAAACCTGATACACTCTGCATAGAGATTGCCGAGAAGCCAATATTGAATGCACTATATGTAAGAAGTTGGGCCACACTGCAACTAATTGCTACAAAAACCGATCATCTACTTCAAAATCAGCTTTGACTCTCCAAACAGAAAACCAGGACTTGCTATCAAGCTACTTGTAAAGTGAATGGAGTTTCCTGTGACGGACTTGCGGTCCTCACTATACGCTAAACCACTGCTGAAAAATGTAACATTTCATGGCAGCCTTGCTGCAGCATAATAATAAGTCGCATGCCGGCGGTACTGCATATGCTTTGGGAACTGTACAAGTGAACATTGAAGTCGATCTAATAAATGTAACTTGTTGCAGCTCTTATTGTTTCTGACAATATACAGGGTGTATCTGTCATGATAGGACAAACTATTTTAAACCATCCTGATGCAGTATTAGCCGTGAAAAATGAAAAATTGCCATGTGGACGACCAGTATTAAGGGAAACTCTTGTGGATCTTCAGCGTCGAATGGTACCATCGGCGGAATATTCGATTCCCAGCTGCGTGGTTTCAACAAAGAGTAGAATGTTACCCATCTTCAACATGTCTGATTCTGACCTGACATGGTATGTGAGGCCCGGTATGTTTACCAAATGACGTTTTCGAGGAAGATGTGGTAAGAGGACTCCATATAAATGCCAATGATTATCGACCATTTACCTTAGAAGATATTGATTGTGACTTTTCTCTAAGTGATACTGATAAAAAGGTATCATTAGTATTACTTAATAAATATCGACATTGTTTTGCTGAAAAATAAAAATTGGGTTGTGGAAAAGGTGCTGAGATAAGTATTCAGCTGAACGATACCAAACCTGTGACGTATCGACCTTACCGTCTTTCAATGACCGAGAGAGATTTGGTACGAGAAATTGTGCAAGATCTGCTGAAAGTGGGTAGGTATAATAAAAGAGTCCAACTCTCCTTACGCGAGTCCCATTTTATTATAGTCAAGAAAAAGTTATAGAGATTTAAATCAGAAAACGCTAAAAGATTGCTACCTTCTCCCTCGAACTAATGATCATCTTGAACGATTGAAGAATTGCGTATATTTTACATCTTTAGACATGGCTAGTGGTTATTACCAAATACCGATAGCAAAAGATTCCATGGCAAAAACTGCTTTTGTAACCCCAGATTGGCACTACGAGTACTCGAGGATGCCATTCGGATTAGCAAATGCTCCAGCAGTTTTTCAAAAAAGAATGAATTTGAATTACGCGCGTTCCGCAACTAGACAAGACTTGAATCAATTATTGAGTTCAACTGAGGTTCAACGTTAAACCGCCTATTCTCCATTGTGCTATGTTGCCAGATATTTAGCTACCGATTTACTAGTAAAATCCTCATGTGATGTTTTTTCACTTTTTTATCATTGTTGTTGACTAAAAATGCATAATTAGTTAATAATTGAATGAGCTAATTTTTTTTACATCTCATAATGATTGAAATTTTCTTTCTTTCAAATATTCGTCAAAAAATGTCAAAACTTCAAAGGCCTTTTTCTTAAAACTGGTTGATTTTGGACCCCTTGTTGTATAAACTTTTTTGTTCAAAATGGGCCATATTTCTACGTGCTAAAATTTCTGTAGTTAAACCTGATACACTCTGTATGAAGATTGTCGTAAAGCCAATATTGAATGCACTCTATGTAAGAAGTTGCAACTAATTGCTACAAAAACTGATCATCTACTTCAAAATCAGCTTTGACTCTCCAAACAGGAAACTAGGACTTTGAAAAATGCTATCAAGCTACTTGTAAAGTCAATGGAGTTTCCTCTGACGGACTTGCGGTGCTCACTATACGCTTAACCACTGCTGAAAAATGCAACATTTCATGGCAGCCCTGCTGCAGCATAAGAATAAGTCGCATGCCGGCGGTACTGCATATGCTTTGAGAACTGTACAAGTGAACATTGAAGTCGATCTAATAAATGTAACTTGTTGCAGCTCTTATTGTTTCTGACAATATACAGGGTGTATCTGTCATAATAGGACACATTGTTTTAAACCATCCTGATGTAATATTAGTCGTGAAAAATGAAAAAGTGCGACTATTTAAATTCCAATTGTTGCCGTTACCTGAAGTAGATAGCTTTCCACTCAGTAAAATCAATATGTCGTCGATAAGCAGGTTACGATTCCTGCTAGTCATATAGGTTATGTGACTTTTCATGAAGAATTCTTTGTGGATCTTCAGCGTCGAATGGTACCATCGGCGGAATATTCGATTCCCAACTGCGTGGTTTCAACAAAGAGTAGAATATTACCCATCTCCAACATGTCTGATTCTGACCTGACATTCAAGGACTCGCAATAGCCAGAGGCCAGGTATGCTTACTAAATGACATTTTTGAGGAAAATGAGGCAAAAGAACTCCATATAAATACCAATGATTATCGACCATTTACCTTAGAAGATATTGATTGTGAGTTTTCTCTGACTAATACTGACAAAAAGGCATCATTAGTATATTACTTAATAAATATCGACATTGTTTTGCTGAAAAAATTAGAAGAAATGGGTTGTGAGAACGGTGCTGAGATGAGTATTCATCTGATTGACTCTAAGCCTGTGAGAGAGTTTTGGTACGAGAAATTGTCTAAGATCTGCTGAAAGTGGGTATAATAAGCGTCCAACTCTCTTTACGCGAGTCCCATTTTATTAGTCAAGAAAAAAGATGGAACTAATAGAATGTGCGTTGATTATAGAGCTTTGAATCAGAAAACGCTAAAAGATTGCTACCCTCTCCCTCGAACTGGTGATCATCTTGAACGATTGAAGAATTGCGAATATTTTACATCTTTAGACATGGCCAAATACCGCTAGCAAAAGATTCCATGGCAAAAACTGCTTTTATAACCCCAGATGGGCATTACGAGTACTCTAGGATGCCCTTCGGATTAGCAAATGCTCCAGCTGTTTTTCAAAGAACAAAAACCAAATTTTAGGATCTTTAAAGATTAACTATCGCTCTTGCATACTTGGATGACATTTTGATTCCTTCTACTGACTTTTCATCAGGTTTAAAGTCCCTTGAAACCATTTCAACCTGTGGAGATACGGCTATCGAAGTGTCATTTTTTCAGACAGACTATTGAGTACTTGGGCCATGAAATCAGCAAAGAAGGCGTGCGCCCAGCTCCCGCAGTAAAGGACTCTCCAATTCCAAAGAATGTACATGAAATCCGGCAATTTTTGGTTCTGGCAAGTTACTTTCGAAAATACGTTAAAGACTATGCGATTGCGCAAGTCCATTGACACAACTCACAAAGAAAGATGTCGTAATAAGGAACAGCAACAAAGCCTTCACTTGTCGGGAAGAAATTCTTCGTGCCTGACCGGTACTTGCGATTTATCACCCAAAATACGATACTGAACTGCATACTAATGCATGGAGTGGCCGGAATCTTACTACAAAAGCAACCAGATTCCAAGTTGAAATCTGATGTCCTCTATTTCAGTAGACAAACCAGCAAGGAGGAACAGGGCTAACACTCGTACGAGTTGGAAACAATGGCTGTAGTGAATTGCAAAGGTTTCGTGTTTATTTATTAGTTCAAAGTTGTAACATTGCAACGCACTTCGGCTAAATATGACAAAGAGGAATATTATACCGAGGATTGGACGTTGGTGGATGGTCACACAAGAATTCAAGGCGCACGTAGATGCCCTCAGCAGAAATCCCATAGATGATTCCAGCAATTGTTATGAAGATGTGCAAATTTTAACGATCAATATACCTGAAAGTGACTGGGTTTTGACAGCGCAGCTCCCAGGACGAACGTTGTCAGTATTTGAAAGATGTACTTTCAAGAGCACCAGCTAATAAGGAAGAATGTGGTATCTATGGGGAGTACGAAATTGAGCATGGGAGGATATATCGAAAGTGAAGGGTTAAAATGGGTAGTACCAAAATCGGCTCGCCATGCGGTTAGAAATTACTTCCATGATCAAGCAGGACATGTTTTTTTATTTGAACAATTGTGTTAGTTAACACAATATAAAATACAATTTAGCTACCCACGGTGCTGAAATCGAAATCTCAAATTAAATCGGCAATAAATAAAGTTTTAATCTGTACGGAAATGCGGCGAAGTTTAAATTAGAACTTTTCGAATGAAACCGAATTTCCCACTAGGTTATCAGCTTGAGATAGTCGTTTTCCTAAACTGGATGCCAAAACTTATACAGTTAAATTTCACAGATCATAAGCTTTTACCTACCTCTTGGATATATGCATATATTTTTGAATCTATAGTTATTAGGAATTTATATCAGTAATCACTATGACAATGAGTACCTTATGACTTTTTAATGAATATCCTTCGATTATTGAAAACGGAAATAAAATTATTGATATTTCAGTTCCAAATAATATTTTGAGTATTCGTACATACACATTCACATGCAAGGAAAATGAATACGAGTAAAACCCTTCGACCATGTAAAACCAGAACAACGATTGGTTATTTTATTTTATCACAAAGTGTCATTTCCCGCACGCTCGTTGAAAAACTTGTCTCAGCACGAATGAAAAGGAAACCCAATCTCGAAGGTCTTGTTTTAAAAAAAAAACGAATTTCAGCTACAAAAAAAAAGACCCAATTTTTTTAAATGGTTTACTGAAAACGAAAATTGTATTTCACCCACTTTTCTTGTCACGAAAATTCATCTGAAAAAAAAAATGTATAACATTAGCTGCTCCAATTAGTACTTGGGTTAGTTGGAATACTTTATTACGGTGCTGATTTTTATTATTCGAAACAATAGTACTACAATTTATTGTCCGTGACAAAGTACTCTGACTCTTAAAAGTTCATTCGCATAGGTATACAAATCAGAGATTGTCTCAGTTTTTACAAATTAGGTCAAAAATGCTTACATAAATCTTAGATAATGAAATAAAAACCGCCAGAATGTCTTAAAAAACCACAAAATAGGAACTTACTTTTTTTTTCTATATAACCGAGAAGAATGTTATGTGTCGAATAATTATTTCCGGCTAGTGATGATTGAAATCTTTTGCTTCATAGCAATTTTAAATTATATAAGATTTGGTTATAATCTCAATATAAATTCCCATCAAAATTGGTGAATTTATTATTATTAGACAATTTATATCATTTCTCATTAGAAATTGAAAGTAAAACGAGCTTAATTTAGGCGTATCTTATCGTGTCATTGTTCTACTTTGATCGATTTAACGCCAGAAAAGGTTTACTATAGAATACATTTTATTATGTATTCCAAACGCAGAAAAAAGACTATTAAAGCGTTTACATATTTTAATTAATTATTTAAAAAAATCCATTAATATTCTAAATCGAAAGTGGAAGAGTTATCGTTATGTTTCATTTATCTTTGATGAAAGTAATTATTATTGCTCTAGTTAATTATCATTATTTTTTTAGAAATTATTTTATTTCGGAAGAAATTATACCATGGATATGTCTCACAAAATATATCTGTGCAATAATATGGGACTTTTGGTATTAAAGTTACTGAATCAGTGGAGTATTTTCAACAAATAAGTTTTTTTTTTAATGTTTACCAAGACCACTAAAACGGAGATAAGTATACGCTTCTTGAAAGTGGATATAGTTATAAAAAGTTCACGGAGAAGCGGGCAGGTATAAAAACTGATCGTTTCTTTTTAACGGTAAATCGATTTTAGATAAACAGGAAAGGCTATAAAAGTTTCGACGCAGGGCGGAATTTAGATCCCATCTGGACATCAAACCAAGCAAAAAAATACTGGATCACATCTTAATTTGCTCTTTAACCTTGATTTGCTCTCACTTCTAGAAAGTTCCTTGAAAGCCACAACAGTCTTTCTGGAGTGATGGACAAGTACCTACGCTCATCCCTAGAATATGATGAGAATGATGGTAACGATCTTCTTCTTTGGATTTGGATCTGTTATCTCGCTCTTCACTTATTTACAACAAGGTCAATTTACATAATAAAAAACTGTTTACAATATACCAGTTTTATAATTAAAACATACCCAAACCTATAACCACATAGTTAACAAACAACATACTGATGAATTCACCCAAACCATAAGTATTCAATTGTTGTGAATTTCTTATAAATTCCTAATGATCAGGCGACAGTTAACCCTTCCAAAGGCGTTACAGAATCAACCTGAAACCCCTCTCCATGCTGTTAATAAAATTTTGATACAAAACCAAATTTGCTAATGTCGACTTACCCACCGTAAAACCAATGCTGTTCCGGATTTAAAGGGTACTTACAGTCCCAGCTAAGTTTCCTCGTAATGAAACAATCCAGCAACTTAGGAATCTCAGACTGCATGCAAACAGCCCCGTAATTTGTGACACCTTGAAATATTAATAAGAACCTGTCGACAATAATTAATTGAAGAGATTTGGATTTGCCAGTTAGTAGTAGTTAGGTCTATGGTGAAAGGAAATTCCATCCCCGGCCCACATGACAACTAATCACTACTTGTTCTGTAATCTCCAGTCCAAGAAACAGAGTCTTCAGAAACATCAGTGACGTTGGAAAATGAGTATTCCGGAGCCTGATTAGTGGTACGGCTCGAGTAAACACTATAGAAGAAGTCTGCAAACAAGTCTACAGTCTCTTAATTACTACAGCCAGTAGAGCCATTATAACTCAGGTTACAGAGGGAAAAACAAAGTTATTTCTACTAAGTTTGTTGAAATGTGACCAAAATGATCTAGGATTCCCATTAATGTTACCTACTTTCAGTTTTGAGCGGTAGCATAGGGGGAATTCATAGAAATCGTGCACTTTGTGCCAAGTCTTTCAAATTTGGTATGGTCTTGAGGCTTCAGGAAACCATCGCAAGTCTTGAGTAGTACCACTTTTTATGGGTTCTAGGACGCGAGGAATCCATTTTCTGGTTAAATTCGTGTTCAAAATCAATGTCAAGGTCAAAAAATATTTTGTTATGAATGATTGGACAATATAATGCAAGATAATTTTGTTTTTAAATCAGTTCAATGTTATCTATTAATTACATTACAAAATATGAAGAAACGTAAATTACAGGTTTGCAACATATAATATAATTGTTAGGTATTTCATGCATCATTTGAGTTATTTGTGTAACCTTCTTGACACTTGCATAATGGGCTGCAGCCAATCCCGGCTCGATAGCATTTACATCTGCCTGCGCATGAGATCATACAACCACAATTGAGTAGCAATGAACATCCATGGCTTGCATCCGAAACATCAGTCCAGTAGGGTACCCATTCTTTGGTTCTGTCACTCCATTCCCAACCCCATTTACTGTAATTGTAATATCAGGATGGATGGATAGAGACATCTTTCGGGTGAATGGGGTAGTGAGCAGCGCTCGCTTTGTATGCTGAAATAAAACGTGTTGTGATAGTGGCCTTGAGTAAACATCAACTTCCTTGCATCGTTGACTGAATCTCCGCCACAGTGCTGTGCATCAGAACTGTGAAGCGTTCAAGATGAGACATGTGCTGAGATTCTAACGTAAATCTATATCTATTCAGTTTATTAGTGACGTCAATTAGCGTGTCAGTGATCTCAGGATAAGTAGCCCATGTATTCCATGCCGTCTTTTCTCCTATTTCAAACGTACGAAGATGTTACATCACACCCCGTAAATGCATGAAAAAAGAGAAAGGATTCCGAGAGTTCAGGACGAAGCTGTTGACAGATTTAATGGATTGAATCTTTTTGAAAATCTTTCCCGATCCAAAACTTATCCATAACTCTGACTTTAGGTCTGTTTCCACAGAAATCACAAACCAGTCAGAGTGAATTTCATTGGTCTAAAATAGTCAGGAAACTGGTTGTTGGCAATTTGGACCAATCAAAAACGCTCTGGTTTGTGATTTCTGCGGTTACAGACCTATATTCATCCGTTTGAAGTGATAGATGGCTAGAACAACCACGTCTGTGTCCACTGTGATGACGCTTTGGCATGAAAGTGCAACATCATTCTGGTGTTTGCTTCTTCTTGCTGACTTGGAGACATGGTTAATATGTCACTGGTTCTGTTGCTTAGCACCTGATTATCCTTTGTGGTGAACAGCTGATACGAAGGTCCAGTGGTAAGTTCAACAAATTTCTCGCTGAGAAAGTTGAATAAGTCTTGTTTATTGTTGGAGTTTGATGAAAATTTCACCCATGCTGAACCCTCTGGTATAGGCGTTTTTGCAGACACTCTAGTTCGATGCCCTGAAGTGTCCTGGGTCTATGATTTAAGACTGCCATCGTGATATGTGTCCCAGACTGCATCTACTCTAGTGCTGATAGGAGTAATTTTGCTTTCTATAAATGGCAGTAGGTACATATTTGTATATTCCCCGAAAACTGTGGCACGGTGTGGTTTTATGATATGAATAACTGCCGTTATATCCAGTACAAGCACTGATGCCTCCTTGGATGATTGAGAGCGTCCTGTGCCAGGCATACCAGGAAGAGACCCAAGAAGAGCGGATTTCGTTCCTGACAGAAGTTTTCCCGCATTAGATAATGAAGGTGGGTCACGCTGGTTCTCGTGTCTGAAGAAGTCATTCTATATCAGTCTGTGGTCGTGCTTGCAAACTTAGAAATAGCTTCGATGAGCGCTGCATTTGCCTTCGCTGTTCCCGACTTACTGAATCCCTTGTTAAGTGAACGTGTATATGGTTGACCTTGCAATTGTGTCTGAGAGGGGTTTTGTACCACTTTGAATTCTGTCCATCACAAAGTCCTTATACATGGTTCCGCCCATCTCCTAAACTCCCTTCAGGCACCTAGCAACAATAGTATCCATGACATGTACTTGTCTCTTTAAATGGATTAACAATTGTTCCATTCTGTACTACAATGGAGGACTTTCAGGTGTCTAAGAAATGTTGTCTGTTCGGCAGTAGAAGATTCCTGATGTCCCTGATTATTTAGGGATGAATGATTCAACTTCAACGTTCAAAATCATCTATTACCCTCAGCACCTCAGCTTTTGAAATCTCGATAACCTCCTTCTTTTCTTTCTGACGTATAGACCCTTGGATCCCCTATCCGTCTTTAGGAATTGGGTACTATGCTCGTAGCCTCTGATCTAGTGCCATAAGGAAGAACTTTTTTTCACTACGTTGAACAACAATCTGCCCTTTCAAAAATGCTTCGTGGACACTTGGATGGGTACGTTGTAAATGTGTCACGTATGTCATTCAAAAAAACCGGGAGCCAGCGTGAATAGATTGTGTGACCAAAGACGAAAAACCATGGGCAAAGTTGTTCGCAGAAACTTTTAGAAAGTAACCAATTACCAGCTCGCTGACCTCTGACGAAACGACAAATCATTATCAGTAAGTTTCTAACAGTTACCCCGTAATGCACAGTTGGTGATTTTGCAGTGAGTGACTTTTCCCAGACCTCCTTCTTCTCCAACTTCTAGGACGTGTATAGCCATGCAAGAGTAAGTTGGTAAGCATACCTAGTACGCTTCACATGCTTTCCACCAAGAAGAGATACTGCGATTCTAGAGGTGAATACTTTTGCTATGGAAAACATCCGATCCTTTCCTGATCCAGTTAACTTTCCCACGCCTTCTTGCGAAGCTTTCTCGACATTTAGCATATTCATAACCACTACCAACTTGGATTCAGCAACCTCATCTGGATAAGCCCACTGTCACTTTTTCTGCAGGGCGTGCCAGAGGGCAGTTTTCCACAAGCACTGGAATTTGGCCGGGATTCACGAATTCTGTTGCCTTCATACCAATAGGCAGAGAATTTTTTTGCATGGTTATCGTTGACAACTTCTGGTATAATATAGGAAACACTCCAACAGTTGATCTTGGTCTAAAATCTTTAGAATTTTGACCATGAGAGAAAATCCCGGAATATGTCACTGGAGTCTCTTGTAACTGTCCACTGTAACTGTTCACATGCTGTAACCAATGTCGTTCTGCCTGAGATGGTTGTTTCATTATTAATATCCGAAATAAAGATATTTCCAGCATATTCATCAACAAAAGGTGTAATAGTGTAGCTGTTAGGAAGCTCAACGGGGAAAGATTCAGAAACGTCCAGGGAGTGGAGGAAGATCTTCCCAAATGTTATCATAGGTGGGATGACTGGATAGCGACATGGCAGTTCCATGAAGTTCATTCATCAATGTTGTCCACTGGAGTCATCACAAATACGTTTCTTTTAATGTTTGTGGGTACAATGACTCTATCCTCTTGCCACCGGTTACAGACAGCTTGTGCAAGCTGTTTCTTTTAATGTTTGTGGGTACAATGACTCTATCCTCTTGCCACCGGTTACAGACAGCTTGTGCAAGCTGCTTCCTAACTTCCATGATACGATCGTATGAAATCGAAATTACCAGAGCATGTAATGTTCGGATATTTTGTTTCTGTCTGTCATTGAAGTGGAGCTTCATTCCCAAGTAGATAGGAAATGGTGTTTCTCTGTCCTTTCGTTGATACAGAGTGATGGCCTGACTGGATTGGTTCGTTGAGTTGCTACAAATCAGCTGAGAAATGGTGCACGCCCCTTTGATTCTGGCACTTATGTTGGTCTGGTCATCATCTGTAATAGTTTCTGCTATGGTGCTTGACCCTTGGAGTATGATATTTATCAGGGTCAAAAGAGGTTCACTTCTGTAACTTGTGTGCGAGCAGTTTCTTCCAAAGCTGAACCAATGGTTTTCTTATGAGAATTATAACCTATTTGTCATTATTGAACGAGTAGGTACCTCCCAGTCTGATCCCTGTTTCTTCAACAGGTATTCCTTGAACTTGGTAGAGTGAACTTGTGCACCTAACCAATCAGATTTTTCAGTTCCAAGCCGCGTTGTCATGATTTTACATGAGATCTCATGTTTTCATCGTCCATCTCATGCTCTCATGCTTCCAAGTAAAAATCTCATGATTTTTTATCTTATGGTTTGATATTAAATAATGTTGGTTTTTTGCATTTTGTCGCGAATATTTCTGGTTATGTTTCAAAACTTAAAAGAGGGGATGCTAAATTTATGTTATTTAAACCACACTCAAGTGCTACATGTGAGAGGATTTTTTCACAAAGTCCAAAAACCGCCTAAACCCAAAAAACAATAGCTGGTATTTTCAGAACGAACCAATATATTGGGATCAATAACTGTACATTGGTAACACATTTATAAATAAGAAGAAACCCACTATATACAGCACTAACGTAGTGGAAAAGTATAGACATCCACTTAAAAATCTGTAATCAAATAGAATGTAGCTGTGATTGAAGAAAACACAAATGTTCTTTCTGTCTTCTGTACTAAGATAGGTTCCCTTTTTTTTGTGATGTGATGTATTTTCGTCGATAGTTTGTTTTATTTTGATTGTTTTTTTTGACCAAAGATGGTATGAAGCAAGATCACTAGTTTTAAACAACTGTTTTTATTTATTTTTTAATGGCCCCTCATGTTTTCAGTTATTTAAAAAATCTCATGTTTTTAATGACTCAAATTTTATGCTATAGAAGTTTTAGGCCTGGCAACACTGTATAGCTGAGTAGCTTCCCGTATGAGACCTCAGTACCTGCTGGGAAACTGGCTAACTAACAAACAAACACTTCAGTATTGAATATAGGTAGTGTTGATTGAATGTAGTGTGTGTAATTGAAATTTAGGCACAAGAACAGGGACGGTACCTAATTTAAACTTTCATTGACTTAAATTATTGAATTATTGACTTACAATAATTATTAAAAATTACACAGTATGTTACGATTTTTGGGGAATATTAGATCGAGGGTTACTCTTCCGTGCTCTTTCCCCTTGTTAGTACTAAAATGAGAACGGTACGATTTACTTTAATAATAAAGTAGAAGTTTCACAAATTTTTCGTTTCTTTCACATATCACAGTTTCCCTTAAATTTCCGAAATATTTGCTATGTCGAGCGCATGTCCAATAAGTGAAATTGAGTAAGTTTCCACTACATAGGTCCTATTTGTTTATCATTTCGTTTTTCAGAATATTTGTTGTTTAAAAGGTAATAAAAATTCACACCGTTAAATCTTGCTGAACGAAACCGGATATGTTATACTACAATACTAAACTGGTATTATGATATTATATTATTAACTATTAAAAACACCAATACAGATGGTGGTTATATTGGTTTTATATCAAACAGGCCATGATAGGGGCCGCACAAGTTGCTTGCAATGTTTTCCTGAAACTTTGAGACCATACCTAACACCATCCCAAAATTCGAAAACTTGGCACAAAGTGCATGATTCTTTTGAATTTTCAATAATTTCAGCTCTGCTACAGGTACCTACATTCTATAAGACGAGAGAGAGAGAACAACAAATAGTCGAAATTATCTTCCGTTTCTCTAATTTTTTTGTAAAGCTTCTTATTCTTTCCAACAATCGATCTACACAGCTCAATGTTGAACCACATAGGAAAGTTAAAAGTTTTGAATTTCTTTACTGAAACATATAAAGTTATTCCCCCGTAGGATTCGATAGGGAGGAGACTGTAAGAATCTTTTAGGGGCCATTTTTTTTCTGATTCAAATGCCAAGGTTCAAAAACATTTATCCTAAAGCAAGGTTTAATAGTCAAATAAAGGCTGAGCCCCAATATTTGCTCTGCAAACTTTATTAAAGTAGCAAACAATGTTTAAATGTTTGATTACCACCGGCCGTGAGCAACACTTACACCGTTAAACCCGAAATTTTCATCTCGCTCAACTCGATTAAAGTTGAGACTAGACGCCCTTTTAGGGGGGTTAATTAAGTCATGAATAAACATGAGCCTTAAAAAATCAATCCTAGAGGTTAAACGGATGATTGGCGTATCTTGATCGAGTTACAAGAAAAAAATAAGGTTATTGGGAAAATCTCATTTTAAAATGTCCAAAGAAGAAAAAAATGTTTAAGATTTCCAGGATATCCATATATATAATAGACTATTTGATATTTGAGCGTAAATATCGTAAACATTATGATTATTGACATAGAAAATTAATTTCTATTGGTGGAGAAACTCGACATTTCCAATCTCGAAAAATCCAAGATTGATAGCCCCATATCGCTAATAACAAAAACACCCTTCTGGGACTTTTTAAATTGTTTTCATTAAGTATCGGGGAAATTGAGAATCTTTGGATTATATAGGTTTATATGAGAAAATTTGAGGGCTGTTCATTTTTCTTTCAGAGGTTCGCGTACCAGAATTCGTGTGAATTCGACCAGAAGTTTCACAAAAGAAAAATCGTTGTTCTTTCAATTATTGCCTCTGGAATGGTTATTTGTGCAGATGCTTCAGAGTATATATAAGCATATGTATATTGTTTGGTCAAAGGGCATAAGGACTAATATGCTAATAGCAAGGCAATCTTGCAACATATTTTTAATTTTAAACTGGATATCTCCATAGAGGATTAATCTTAATTTCATTGATGGTTCTTCACCATTACCTGTAAAGTTAATAGATATTTTCGTCATTTATGTAATGTCATATGTCGTTACCGATAACCGTTAAATTTATGTAGCTATATTTGATTTCCATAATGCTATCTCAACATCTCTCGGAAAATGTCAAATGTCGTAGATTTTATAGAAGTGGAATAATTTAATCGGTATACATATACATTTTTAATATATAACTACTATTAAAGTATATGTTACAGGTATACATTATTAAACATTATCTAAAAATTTCTAAAATGTTACAATCTGCTCCAAAAAATCAGATAATACCTTAGTTCATTTCATTTTATAAACAAAAAAAATCTTACTTACCAATATATAATTCAAATGTTGTAAGTTCTATAGTTTACACTCGCGATTTTACAGAGCGGAAAGCGTCGCGACGCAGCTTAGAGAAATTTTCCCGGTAAACTGAGTGACATAGCTGAGTGAGATTTTCTCCAGCACAAAACGAAAAGGGTGGCTAGGAGTGGTGGGGTTTAGGGTCAACTGGAAATGTCTTTATCGCGTCCCATTGGTTGAACATTGACATGTAAACATTGTCCATGTAGTTCGTGTTTGCTTGTGTAACGTTTATCCCTGTTTTGGTGATTTGAAACATGGAAATGGACATAAATTTAGGGTCGGAGGGATTGTTGCAGTTAAGGATATTTAGTAATAAGCGAGGATATAGTTGCTGAGTTGTAGTAGTTTATCGGTTTGGACTTCTTATTTGTATTTTAGTTATATAAAAATTATGTAATAGTTATTTATATTACTAGTATGGTATGAGCTTCATTACAGTATAGGCATTCCAACGACCTGTCAAAAAGTGCGTTGTGGGTGAAAGTTCATTATCCCGTATATGAGAGTATGGAATTTAAAGCTTTTTAAAGTGCATTTTGTGGTTGTTTTTGTGGATAAACTCTGTTTATTTTTTTATTCTATTGACTTCATTAGTGTTTCTTCTAATTAAAAATGCCACAAACGTGTCTTGTAGTTGATTGTGGAAGTAGTTTCAACAAGGTAACAAGGATGATGACAGGCTTTTTTCATTGCTCTCTGTTTCAAAATTTCCCAATTAAAACGTGAAAATTTTTCACTACCACTGTTCCTGCATCTAAAATTAAGCCAGACTCAAAATACTCGTGAGAATCTGAGCTTTTGTAGGCCTTCATTTGCTCATTAATGTGAAATTTGTGAAAACTGTGGGTCAAAATGACAACTGGACATTTTTTCAAACTAACCGTTCGCCCAAATCCCGATTTTCCTGCATTCAAGTCTTTAAATATCCACTCTGCATCTCAAAAAGTATATTATATTAAAGTAAACTGTAATTAGCTTGAAAATAATCTCAAGATAAACAAACAAACGTCAAATTTTCCACGCTCGCCATATTGAAAAATCACGTGGTTTGGAGACCCTAATTGAGACTTAACGCAATCAAACTGATGAGAATAAACATTTACAAAATAAGATTAAACAAAAGCAAATTGAGAATAACCAATATCTTATTCAATCATATAAACAAAATTCAAATTTCAGTAATCAAATTATACAAAAGAAGTTTAAAAGCATAACACTATATGGGTATGAATCTCAGCATGGATAAACGTGGAATTTTACATAAAGCATATCACTAAAATCAAAGCATCAGGGCTCTTATTCTTGAAACAAGGGAGCAGCGCTCTCATGAGAACGAAGGTTCTGTCTCAGTTGCCCATATTTATATTTCCATAACACTGACAAAGACAGAGTAAACGTTTTTGGGAGAACCATGTTCTCCGGTATCGAGAATAAACACCCTGGAATAATACTTTGAAAGTGAGCAGTATATTATTATCTTGTGCAGTTATTGATGTTACTACGTTGAATTAAATTTTCCAATTAGTACATTAGATGGAAACGGACGTTGTACCAATTTGAAATTGATTATTCTCAATTTGATTGTCCTAAGTCTCACTTCGATTTTGTCTATTCTCAATTTGATTGTGATAAGTCTCAATTTGAAGTTGTAAATGTATAGTGCGTTAATAGGGCTGATATAACACACAATGACATAATGCGAATGAGCAAAAATTAGTGACATAATAGTAAAGGATCATTACATCCGCTTAACTTAACTTAAGGTACAGAAAATTATAATCAACGTACTGTGACGGCCGCCAGTGTGTCAAGAATCCTAGGCTGTCAAATACCCTAGAAATTACAGATTCCTATAATTTAGTAAATTCTACCTAATCGGGAAAAGGAAAGTTATCGCGTGTAATCTAGATTGTACATGAATGGATTAACGGCTAAATAAAGCAAGCTGGTATTTAGAAGTTTTAGTTACGTGAAATAAATTATTGCTGTGTTAACTGGACTTTGATTTTGGAATAAACGAACTCAAGACCTCTGTCACGCAAGCCAGAGCCGTGATAGTACGAAACTGAGAAGGTGTATGTTTACAGAAAAAAAAGTAGTACAAAAAAAGTCTCCAAAATCTCCTGGTCTATTATACAATAATTTAATTCATAACCAAAAATAACATATTTTTGGCATTTTTCGACAAGTTTTTAACCTAGAAAGCTTCAGATGACATTATTTTGACATTTTTCCACCCGTTTTGAACCTAGAATATATGAATATGTCATTGCCTGTTAAAATTTTGTATGTTACACCGGCAGCTCAAATTGGGGTTAATAATTTTTGTACTACTTTTTTTTGATCGCAACTGTACATCAATGAAGTTAATTTTCCTACGTGTTAATCACCAATGACATTGATAATAACAGACTATAGTTCAATCTGCCTGTCATTCATAATTATTATTGAAATTTACGTATGGATTTCCCTAAGTTGAAGTTGGTTCAACTTTTCTGTGTGTTACGTTAATTTTCCTAATTTTTAAGTGGATGTAAACAACTACATATAAATACATTATCTTCAACTTTTCTTTATCATTAATTTTCCGTACGTTAAGTTAAGTTAAGTGGATGTAAATGACCCTTAACTTATTGTGCAGGTAGTAGATAATAGTATATTATTCAACAAGCGGGTAATGAAGGCTATTACGAAGGATGAAGTTTGCACTACGAGCCGCAGGCGAGTAGTGTAATCATCCGAGAGAGTAATAGCCATTACCCATGAGTAGAATACTATATTTTTAGTTTTTCATTTAATTTTCGTTAAAAAATTAATTAACAATTCTGACAGCTGGAGGATAAAGTGAAATTTAGTTAGCACAAGTCTTATCCAAATCAGCTGTCAAAATGACCGATTGGAAGGTTGAAGTATGTTGTCAACTTGTCGAATTTTCTGATTGGCTCTTAAATAGAGGAGTAATGAGACCAGGATATTTTCATTGGTTGAAAACAATTAAGTAATGAAAAAAAGCTCACTGTATGAGTATTCATTCACATTGATTAATAGAAAATGGATGTATATTAAGCATTATTCAATACTCATAGAAAAATAGTATATTACTCAACGAGCGGGTAATGATGGCTATTACCAAAGACTATTACTCACGAAGGAAGAAGTTTGCACTACGAGCCGCAGGCGAGTAGTGTAATCATCCGAGTGAGTAATAGCCATTACCCACGAGTAGAATACTATACTTTTTCTATGATTATAGATAATAGGCACGATTTATGCGGTTTATTATTTAATTTTCGTTAAAAAAATAATTAACAATTCTGACAGCTGGAGGATAAAGTGAAGTTAAGTTAGCACAAGTCTTATCCAAATCAGCTGTCAAAATGACCGATTGGAAGGTTGAAGTATGTTGTCAACTTGTCGAATTTTCTAATTGGCTCTTAAATAGAGGAGTAATGGGACCAGGATATTTTCATTAGTTGAAAACAATTAAGTAATGAAAAAAACTCACTGTATGAGTATTCATTCACATTGATTAATAGAAAATGGATGTATATTGAGCATTATTCAATACTCATAGAAAAATAGTATATTATTCAACGGGCGAGTAATGATGGCAATTACCAAAGACTATTACTCACGAAGGAAGAAGTTTGCACTACGAGCCGCAGGCGAGTAGTGTAATCATCCGAGTGAGTAATAGCCATTACCCACGAGTAGAATACTATACTTTTTCTATGATTATAGATAATAGGCATGATTTATGCGGTTTTTTATTTAATTTTCGTTAAAAAATTAATTAACAATTCTGACAGCTGGAGGACAAAGTGAAGTTAAGTTAGCACAAGTCTTGTCCAAATCAGCTGTCAAAATGACCGATTGGAAGGTTGAAGTATGTTGTCAACTTGACGAATTTTCTGATTGGCTCTTAAATAGTGGAGTAATGGGACCAGGATATTTTCATTGGTTGAAAACAATTAAGTAATGAAAAAAAACTCACTGTATGAGTAGGTATTCATTCACATTGATCAATAGAAAATGGATGTACATATATTAAGCATATTATTCAATAGTCATAGAAAAAAACTATTTAAGTACACATAATGCTGTATAAGATTTATTTAACGAAAAGTGGAAAAAAATAGTGACACTTTTCGCATTAGACTACAAAATACCTATAAAACACTCATTCAATGAATTATGATTTCTTTGCATAAACACACTTGCAAGGTCTCGATTTTCGTTGTGATTTCTTGGAAATCAAATTGTCTAGTGTTTTAAACGAATCCTTATCGCCATCAATAAATTCGTTTGGATCCACATTTGTCTCTTTGATATACTTCGTGATGACTCTTTCAATGGGTTTAGTGTTTCGTTTTTTTCGCTTGGCCATTTCCAGTACCTCGTTGGCGTATTTGAAGAATTTCGCGTCGTCGCCTTTGACTGAGGTTCTGGATAATGCGTCGTCGATCATTTTTTCTGTTATCGCCTGAATTTTGTTTTCTTCTATTTGCTCGCACAATTCTTGCCTGTATTTTATAATGTCATGCCATAGCTTACGCTTCTTTTGGTCTTCGTAGATTTTCATGTATTGGTCTGTTTTGAATCGATTCAATAATTCCCATTTTTTAATTTCGTTTTCCTTTTGCTTTCGTTCTTCTTCTCTAGCTAGTACTTCTTCTCGGTTTTTGATTATTTCTTCTTTCATTTTCTTGTCATATTCTTGCTTGGCTTTGTTTTTTTCGATTTCTGCTGCTTCTTTTTCTTTTATTGCTTTCTTTAGGATTAGTTCTTCAGCGGCTGATTTGTCCATTTCTTCAGCCATTACCATTGCAGCAATTTTTTCTCTTAGTTTAACGGCATTGTCTCTTAGTTCTTTTTCTCGTGCTTTTCTCATGCAATCAATATTATGTTTTGTGTCTGTATATATTTGAATTACTTCGTCTAATTCTTTTTGTTCCTTAAGTGTTTGTGCTTCGCGTTCTTTTTGCTCACGTAAATATGTTTTTCTTTCTTCAAATAGTTGTTTTTTTCTTTGGAGTTTATCTTCCAGAATAATTTTCTTGAATATTTCTTCTTCTTTTACGGCTTCTATATTGTCTAAGGCTTCCTTTTTGATTTTTTCTTCTTTTGCTGCTTTTTTGGCTGTATTTTTTTCTGCAACTCTAACAAAAATCTATGAATGTTTTTCTTAGCTTAGTATTTAATATACCAACTTACATTATTTTTAATTCTTCAAAATGCTTTTTTTCTTTTTCTAGTATTTTCTGTTTTTTTTCTTCTTTGGCTACAGCCTCTTCTTCAGCTAATTTTTTCTGGGTTTCCGCATAAATTTTCTCTTCTTCTATTTCGTGTATTTTAATTTTTTCCTGAAACTCTTGCTGCTTTTGCCTCTCGAAAAGTACTTCTGACGTCAATAGAGCACTGGTCAGATCTCTGGCATGTCCTGTAGTCATATAAATTTGTTTTTTTACTTTTTCCATATATGCCTTTCGTATTTCTTCTTGTTCCTTTCGTAGTTGAAAAAACCTGCGTTCTCGTTCTTCTTTTCTCTGTTCTATTAGTTCTAGGCGTTCTTTTTCTTTACGTTTACGTACGTTCTAGAACCAAATGATTAATGGATTTATGACTAAAAATAATTTGTACCTCTAAAGAATTTGGCCAACTTTCTGTCATATTTCTTGAACCATCTTTTAAGTACTTTTTTACAGCAGCTTCTCTATCAACCACTTCTTGAAGTAGCTTTTGTCTGTTTATGTGGCTTTTGATTTCGTCTAAAGACGACTGGGTCATATGCAGAGCACGAGCTCTGTCCGAGATTTTTGTGTTTTCCAACGTTTGACCTAAATGCACATTTTTATGAAGCTATTATTTTCGATGGGTTTTTTACTTACCAGGGAATAAATACCATGTGGACTCCATTTTCTTCACAAAAACTATTTCCGAGTAAAATTTAAAAATATGTAATAATTCGATTTGACGTTGATTTTTTGTCAAAATAAAATAACAGTCAGGGGTGGGTAGGTATTGATTTAATAATAATTCTAACTCCTGGCAACTAACGTATATTGTGTATTCATGTATATGGAAAGAAATTAAATCTATAGCTGTATCTGAAAGAACCTTTTTAATAAAACAACCTTGACAAAGTGGCGAAATACATATTTGGATTCAGCCAAAAGAAGAAAAGATATTCGATAGAATATTGGATAAGAAACATTTCAGAAACAGTGCAGCGGAGGGATAACACGCCCTATCCTAAGAGATTGGTGGTGATTCAGTTTTATAAAATTTTGTGTGACGATTGTTTGGTTCTAGTAGCTCTTCTGATACGTACGAATAACGTACGGTCGTTATGAAAGAAAGAGAAAGGGCAAATAAAATCAAAAAGCATACTTCCAGAGTTGCTGATTCATTTGCGTGCAGTTCACATCTCCTGGCCCATGGGGGTCTTGTCATCACAACAAACATCAGTTTAATAATGAGATGCGGTGTCTATCTGTGTTAAGATGTCCTTGGTAGAAACGCAGTAGATATGATTATTGATGGCATTAATGATCCTGTCATTCAAACAGGGCCAAAGCGGGCAGATATAGTGAGCCTGAAGATCTGTAACAAGATTATTTGTCATTCTTGGGTACAGTGGATCGTCCATGTGCCCAAGATAAACAAAAGTTTGGTACACCTAAACATGCTGGTCAAAATTCGAGAAAACCATATGTCTTGAGTGCAAAAAATATAAATGTTTAGGTCATACCGAGGCGGACTGTCGAGATTAATTAAAACCTGGAACTTCCAAAGACGTTATGGCTTTAGGCGAATCCCAGATAAAGAACACTAATAATATCGTGGTATGCAAAGTAAATGGTAACACAGGATTAGTCGATACAGGATGTGCAGTTGTTACGCTACGGCAAAGTGGTACCTACTCAGCGTTTTGGTATTAAATGGCAACCCAAGTACTTATTGTACCAGATAAACTACAAAATGTCTCAGTGATGATCGGACAGCCTTTATTTAACCAAGAAAACGTTGCACTGGTTCTAAAGGATGACAAATTAAGAATATTTGACACAGATAATATGCAATTACCTGAAATTGACGATATACCACCCAGCAAAATCAAGATGACTGTTTTGGAAGACATAGCAATACCGCCGAATCACATTGGTCATGTGAAGATCGCTTCAAACGAATCAAACAACTTGGCGAAGTTTTTGTCGAATTTGGAACCAGACTCAATTCATCTTATGAATATTGTATTCCAAGGTGTATAACTTCTTCGCAAAATGGCGTTTTTCCAGTGATGAACTTGTCCTGCAAAGTGCTGGATTTCAAAGCAGAAGAATTAATCGTCAGGAGAACGCCGTGTTTACAAGAGAACAATTTTGTAAACGAGAATGTGAAATATCAATAAACTTGTTAGACGATAAACCAGTAACTTATCGCTCTTATCGCTTGTCTGTGGTATTGTTCAAGAACTTTTAGACAATGATATCATTCAGGAATCAAATTCGCTATATACGAGTCCTATTTTATTGGTAAAAGAACAGGTGAGATGCGTATGTGCGTGGACTACCGAGCGTTGAATGCTGAAACAATTAAGGATGTATTTTCGCTACCAAGAAAAGATGATCATCTTTAACGTTTAGGAGGAAGTAAGCACTTTACGTCACTTGATATGGCATCAGGCTACCACCAAATACCATGGCTGCAGAGTCCAGAGCAAAAGCAGCATTTATTACGCCGGATGGGCATTATGGGTATAGACGAATGTCATTTGGATTAGCAAATGCTCCAGCTGTATTTCAGCGAAGTATCAACCTAGTTCTTGGATCATTAAGATTTAATACAGCACTGGCCTACATAGATGACATCTTGATTCCGGCAGTTGACTTTGACGACGGATACAGAGTTTTATCAGAAATCAAAGTATTTAGTAACGCTGGACTGATTAAATGTTATTTTTTTCGACAAACCATTGATTATTTGGGACATAAGATATCGGCACAGGGTGTCAGACCAGGAAAAGCGAAAATAACTGCAGAAGAGATGTTTCAAGTTCCTAAAGGCAGTTTTCAGGACTTGCCAGTTATTCTCAGAAATTCGTCAAGAAGACCATTAACCACACTTACTAAAAAGACCGAAACATTTTGTTGGAATAATGATCAAGAAGATTTTCTGAGACAGCTCAAACAGATACTGTGTACTCGACCAATTTTAGCTATTTATGATCCTAATTAAGAGATTGCGTAACACACAGATGCATCGAAATGGGTACTAGGAGGCATATTATTACAGAAACAACAAGATGGCAAATTGAAACCTGTGTTGTACTATATTCGTCAAACAAGCAAGGAAAGAGCAGCGGTACCACTACGTGTTATAGAGACATTCGCCGTCGTTTGTATGCAGCAATTTCGTGTTTACCTCCTAGGAATCCAGTTTAAAGTACTCACTGGTTGTAGTTCAGTACGAAGCACTTTTAGTAAGAAAGATCTGATACCAAAAATAGCTAGATGGTGGTTGATTACTTTAAAATTCAATTTCTCTGTTGAATATCGGCTTGGCTCTAGGATGGCACACGTAGATGCCCTAAGCAAACATCCTGTTGATGAACCTGACGCTGTTGTAGAAGGTACTGATGTTCTGGCTATAAATATTACTGAGTCTGATTGGATACTGTCTGCTCCATTGTCGGATTATCGCTGTAAATATCTGCATCAGGTCCTTTCGGAATGCCTGAAGGATGTAGAAGAGAAGAATATTCACAAGGAATATGTTCTAAAAGACAACCGTATTTTTAAAATTACAAAAGATGGTACCAAAAAGAGCAAGAAAAGCTATTACGTTTCACTATCATGACTCAGCTGGCCATTTTGCATTCGAGGAAACTTTGCAATTTCTCAAAATTACTGGTTTCCCAGGATACGCAAGTATATGTTTCACGATATATACAGAGTTCTTCAATATGTGCATATAACAAGGAACCATCAGGAAAACGTCCCAGTATTCTGCATTCAATAGAGAAAATTGCTACTCCAATGGACACATTACATCTGGATCATTTAGGTCCGTTTGTAAAAAGTTGCAGAGGAAATTCATACCTGATGATTGCGGCAGTAGATTCTTCTACGAAGTACTTGTTCACCAAAGCAGTTCCAGTGGGTCCTTTGATAAAATTCATGGGAGAGATAAAGTGACACCTTCGGAATATCAAGACGAATAATTTGTGATCAAGGAACTTGCTATTCTAGTAAAACTTTTAAGGAATACACTACTAAGTTTAATATCAAATTAGTTCAAAATGTTACAACACCTCGTATGAACGGGCAAGTAGAAAAATATAATTGAACTTTGCTAACAGGAATAAGATCAATGACAGATGATGAACGGAAATGAGACGAGACTTTGAGAAGAAAACATTTTGGAATAAATTCTACTTTTCCGAAAACTAACGGAAAAAGTCCTCACGAATTAATGTTTGGATACCCACCAAGGGATAAAGTAGATTAATTTTTAACAACTGAAATAGCCAATGATGATAGAGTAAATGAATTAGAGAAACGGAGGGTTCAAGCGAAAGCTGCTTTTGATCAAGATTAAGCAAAACAAAATGAAAGATATGATGCAAAGAGATTGAAGAACCAACAAGTCAAGATGAGATGAAATGTAGTATCAAATGAACGGCAAAGTAGAAAGCTATTAGCAAAGTATGATGGACCTTACATTGTCACAGCTGATTTAGGCAGAGATCGATATGTGGTAGAATATTTGCCCGGTTCAAAGAGATGTCAAAGGAAATACAGAGGAATATGTTCTGACTGTAGATCGTTTCAAGCCATTTAATATCAGACTGGACACTGATACAGAAGATTCCGAATCGGAGGATGTGGAAAACGTTTCCTGTGGACAACGTGTTCATGAAGAAAAAATATCTTCACAGGGAAACGATAAGAATAAAGTGTTCATGAAGAAAACGTATCTTCAAAAGGAAAAGATTCCCAAGAACGACGGGTTAATGAAGATAAGGTTTCTTCCATGGAAAACCTTTCCAACGATGCGATGTAGGAAAAGTTTTCAAAAGGTTACTTTTCGAGGAGGAAAACGTTTCTTCCGAGGGATAAGTTCTCTTTGAATCAAAAGTTGATTCAACAAGTGAGAAGATTTTTCCGGAGAAATACAATACGCGCGCACGGATGGTGAGAAAAGTTCCCCAAAAGAGATGCATCTCACCAATATCATTTATAAATCATGAAGAACACGTTCTTCCAGCAGAAAACGTAGTTTCAGAGCCAATAAAGGCGTGTGATAAAAGCTTATTAGGTACTGCATTACGCTTCCAGCAATGTAAAAAATCGTTCAGTTGATTTGAGACAGTGCTTGATAATCGTAGGACACAAGTTGTTTGTTATAACTAATATTGTGTATTTGTTCTGATAGGTTGACGAGGACCTCAAGAAGGGTAGATGGCTGACTGGATGTACTGGAGTCAGCTGTTTACTTACGCTGCTTCCTTATCAGAAAACTGTCATCAGTGAGTCAGTCAACCTGCCAAATTTCCAAGGATGATGTGATGCCAATAAAATCTGATGCCTGATATGTCCATTTTACACACTAAAGTATAATTTTCTTTTAGATAAAACTTTTATTTATTACAAACTTAGGTATTACATTATGTCTATGCCCGAATAGTAACATTAAACAATGATAAAAATATTTACAGTAAAAAAATGATAACAAAAACTATTTTGGTAACGTAAAACTAACATAAAATTATTGTCATAATATCTTAAAGCTCTTCAACTTTTTAATAATTCTTTGGTTAATATTGAAATCTTGTGAATATAAATATAAAACAGTATGTTTGTGTCGATAAACTAATATGCCTACCTATATCACAGTTATTTGAAAAATTAGCCCAAAATATAAAATAAATCAAATAAACAAATTAACAATAATAGCCAAGTAAAAATATATTTTAGTTTCATTTGAGGTCGCACTACCAGACATTTTTCCAGGATCCCAACTACTACCAACAGGCCCATTGGTGGTAGCTTGAGTATGCACTACACTAGTCAAAGTCAAAGAACTAAGGCTGAGTTCACTAGCAATTCTAGGACTTCTCATATTCACCAAACTTGCTAATTTTTCAGCTTCGCGTACGCAAGCTTCCAGTTGTAATGCAGAAGGATGTCTGGAATCAAAATTTTTTTGTGAAAAAACAAAAATTCAACTAATACGATCATTATTACTTTTCTGTTGATTGAACTGTAACAAAAATATCAGTTTCTACAGTAACGTAGCCTCTAACGGTGCATTGGGCCACTTGAATATGCCTCTCCAGACCTTTGAGCAAGGATTTCAGGTTGACAGCTTCGGTGCTGTGGTTTTGTAGAGCGTAGAGCGCTCTATCGATTTGCTTGCGGCTGTAGAGCAAACGTAGAGAGCCTCCGCAAAGGGGACAACAGGAACCAGGAGGAGTAATACCTAGAAACATTATTTTCATAATTGAGACTTTTGGATACCAGGAAGAATTTATTTTTTTGCTAAGAAAATGTATGTTAGTGATTCAGTCTATAGAGACAGTAAAGCTCATTGGAAATGAAGAAGCACAAACAAAGACTCAAAATGAATTCAAATATGCATGTTCTTCTACTAAATTGCCAATACGAAGATCTTATAAGAAGGTCCAAGAGAGAATCGTGGAGGACGTTCTGCGGAAACGTAGATGAGTCTAGGCAGCTGCCAAGCTCCAAAGGATTCTCACGAAAGAACAGGCAATCCAATAATAGACGTCAAAGGGCTAATAATTTATTTTCTTCCAATTGTATTTGGAGATTCCTACCTAAACATGTTGTTTCTGGTAGTTGAGGACACTTAACATTAGAACACTGTCTGGATTTAGCATTTGTAATCAATCCAACCAAAATACACGGTCCCTCATAGTCTACGGATACCATGTCAGCGTCGGCAGCACACTCCGAACTGTAAGTTTTACCGTTTATGCCACAAACCTAATAAAATAAAACAGTTATTTTTTTAAAATATTTGAGTGATCATTATTACCTGTCCTTTATTTTTACACCGCTTTAAACAAGGACCTCTATAAGCCAATTTAGCATTATGATGAACTAAAAAGCAATCATTATCGTATTGTTGATTATCCACATCGCAAACAGGGTCCAAAGGAAGCGTGCCGCAATCTGTTGAACCATTTACTGAAAGTAAAAGTTTTGTACCAATCAAAATCACTTGTGTGTTATTACTTACTGCAAGTATATTGTTTGCATGGTTTGTGCATAAGAGACAAACAAGTTTGCAAATTGGGAACGCACTTTTGTCCTATAGGGCATATGTTTGGTTTGCAAGGATTCTGGCAAGGCATTATATCTATGTCAGCATCATTTAAGCCAGAACATCTAGAAAAATCATTATCTCAACACTGTTTATTTACGTAGCAAATTCTTACTTAGCTAAACAAGCTGAAGGATAAGTAATTCCATTCCTTCCACAAACTGGTACATAATGTGGAGGACAGTTACAAGGTAACGTGGTGTAAGCAGTATTTTTCCCACCAACCAAATTGTTCTCGCATTGCTTTTTGCTACAAATTAATTCGCCAGCATAGCAGCTGCAGCTGTTACAATCTATATTGAACGTAGATCCATGAAGCTGCTGACTGCTTCCAAATAAACACGATGTGAGAGAAACGCAAAGTAACTGCTGACACTCTTCAATTCTGTTTCTCTTGCACTTGCAAATTTGCAGGCAACCTTTCCCGTTGTTGGGAATTGGGATTTTAACGTGAGTACCGTCTGGAACCATGTATTGAGACACTTCGCCTAGTTTACAACCGGGTTGGCAAATGTAAGGTTTGCAACCAATACCATGATTACATTCCTTGTTTATTATACATACTTCGTTGGTATCACACGGGTTACCTTTGCAAGGACTGGAAACTTGACCTAGAATTTATCAGTAATTTTGGTTTAATCAAATAAAACTATATTTACCACTTATTCTTGGGTATTTGATAGGCGAAGGACTAAGATAATCTATGACTCTTATACAAGACATATTTGGATCATCAGGAGATAAGGATTTGCATATGCTATCAGCGGAATAGATTGGAGATATCCTTGACCAGTCAGCGCATTGGGACAAAATCTCCAAACAAACATCACGGCAAATTTGATTGGCGTGCAATTGCCTGGAACACGGTTTTATTTGTAGAGTACACGCCACAGCTTTCCAAATATTTGAACATTTTTCGTCAGGTTTCAGGGGTAAAATCAATAGTCCTGGTAAAGTTAAATTTTTTTGGCTTTGCCATAAGGTTACTTCACTTCTTGCAGCTTCATCTGCCAGTGACGTACAGGATCTGAACAGTTCGGTTGGACGATTGTTGAAATTTGTACAGAAAGATAAACCGTCGCATCCTAATTCACATGGCTCGTCGACTGAAAAGAAATTCAATATTTTGCAAATCAAGAAGAGATCATTTTATATCAGTAACCCACCTTCATCAATACAATTCCTCAATGCCTCCTCATTAACATTATTCAAACATTTACGCTGGAAATCGTCCCATGAAGTCGACCAGGATTTGGTGAAAGTTTTCGAACATAATCGATTACATTGAGTGGAATTAGCAGTTTGGCAGCAGTGCCACTTGGCACTGTCCATGCCGACTCGTTCGATTCTGGATATGCCAGTGGAGCTGCCGCCGCTACTCACCCCGTCTTTTGGGCTGTAGAAGAAACATTGCCAGAATTTGTCCTGCAATAAAAATCAATTTTTATAAGTTGATGATTGTGGTAAGTTGAATTTACTTGTGGTAAAAGTAATCCACATCCTCCTAATTGTAGGGCATCGATAATTTCTTGAATGGTGCTTGCTTTTGGTAGTATTTCATGACAAGTTTCTCTACATTTTATGTTGTTGGATTTATCACAGCAATGGATTTCTATAATAATAAACATTTAGTTTTTTGATTGAATCGTACACTGCGTATCTTTACGTTTTAAAGCATCTTTGGCTGGTGTAACCTTAACAATATCCTTAACGCACTCGGTAACTTTAGGACTGCTCAATTCGCATTCCTCTTTCAGTCTTTGTCTTTGGTATTTGGTTGGGGTTAGCTGACTACGAAAAATATCACTGGAAAACAGAACATTTGAATTGAGCCACAACAACAGCAAAAAATCAGATTCTCACCGACATGCTTCCACACATTCTGGACTTTTACCATTACTGCAACAGTCTTCACCGATTTGTTGCTTATCTATACAAGAGAAAAACGGTATTTCGTCACTAGGCCGACAACTTCTTGTTAAATCGCTTGTGGACGTGGCAGTTACGCAAGCTCTTCGACAACTTTCGCTGTGCGGAATCGGACAACAACTTCTTCCTGGCCAAGAATCACCTCTGGACATATCTAGGAGAAAAAAACAATATACTCACTTTAAAAAGTACAATTCAGCCAACGCAAAGCTAAATTTATGTAGATACAAATAAATTCAATCTCGCAGTCAAATAATCAATAATAAATATTTGTTTCAAATAGGTAATTTAAATTTCAAATTGGAAAATGAGAGACAATGGCCTCCACACACACACACACACACTTTAGTATTCTTGATTTGTCATTTTGTCCTTCTCGTTTTGAATAACAAGCGCGGACTCTGTTGATTATACAGGGCGTGAACTAAACTACAAATTCTCTCTCTTCATGCAAAAATAAATAACACAAAAGATAAGAGACCACATACACACTTTTAATGAGACAAAAAGAGCATAAGCGCACCTTTTAATTGGTGCTTTGGTGGCTTGTGTTATTGGCCTTTTCGTTCTCTTTGCATCTTTCGTTTGACCAGATAAAGAAATTTATGTGTTGTAGAAGAGCAACAAGAAAAAGTATACCTACTTACCATTTATTGTGGCGTTAAGACATTCCCAAAAAGCTACCTGTGAAAGGAGAAAATTGTTAATTATTTATTCAGAAAAAGACAACACAGATGTCATTTCGAGATATTAATATAAAGAATGAAGCCTCATTCTTTTGGCCTGGGAGGATCATTTATTATCACGGGCTTCTTGTAGTTTTGAAAGCCCCAAAGATCTAAGCGATAGCGATGAAGCAAAAGTTACGAGATAATTTTTCTAAAGAATTAAAATTTCCCACTTGAAAAAACATAATTTTTCAAAAACACTTCTGTCGCATCTGGCAAATTGTTTTCGTCAACCGAACCTAAATCTGGTCGGTTTTCAGGCATCGTTTCAGTTTGATAGGTTTAAGTGTTAGATTTATTAGGCCGAACGACCTTTTACGAGTGTGCTTGCTTTCTATCCTTTTTTTCAGTGTTCATATGCCACTTAAGAGAGTTTTAAGTTTGATACTTACCAATTGTTCTGAGCAATATTTTTGTACTTCGCTGACAGTTTCATTTCTGAGCTCTAAATCTCCAGCCAATTTTACAAGGGATATCTGGAATAGAGAAAATACATTTGAGGAATATTTACAAATAAGGCTTTCAGAGAATGACTTAAAAGTAGATGGATGAGAGACACAATTTTGACCTAAATGTTTTTTCTTTATGTTATAAAAATAGTTTTAGGACTATTTTAAGAACTTAAGTGTGCTTAATTTTTATTTAAAATGGGTGTAATAGGTAGGTACAAGCGAAAACTATAAGTAGGTAATTAAAGGCAATTTATGGTGTAAGGGTGATTTTTATAGTTGTTACCATACATATTTGCTTTACAAGTACTTACTATACTAAAGCTACATTATATTATGCAGGAGAAGTACGAAGGCGTAGAAGGGACATTTATTAAATTTTTATTTGCTGGTAGAGATGCATAATTAATTCTGTGTTAACTAACTCGGAATTATTCCCCTCCTATTTAATTCCGTGTTAACTAACTCGGAATTAATCCCCTCCTATTTAATTCCGTATTAACTAACTCGGAATCAATTTCCTCTTAGTTAATTTCGTGTTAAGTAACTGGCAATTAATCTGCTCTTATTTAATTCCGTGTTAATTAACTCGGAATTAAATAAGTCGGAATTAAATAAGAGGGGATTAATTCCCAGTTACCTAACACGAAATTAAATAAGAGCAGATTAATTCCCTGTTACTTAACACGAAATTAACTAAGAGGAAATTGATTCCGAGTTAGTTAAGACGGAATTAAATAGAAGGGGATTAATTCCGGTTTAGTTAACACGGAATTAAATAGGAGGGGATAATTCCGAGTTAGTTAACACGGAATTAATTGTGCATCACTACCAGCAAATAAAAATTTAATAAATGTCCCTTCTACGCCTTCGTAGGAGAAGTGATTTTTTTGGGTGAAATTTTGGATTTTCTATGATGCCATAGTCAATATGTATGAAATATGCAATTTGTTAAAACAATGTTTTATCCGCTAACTCTGAAGGATGAAACCATGGACCTCTCAACTTTTGTATAGAAACTTTCTTTTTCATTCAATAGTAAAGTAAGAGTCTACAAACAATTTTTACACTCAAAAACTGGAATGAGTGCAGAGTTGAAATTTTGAGGACTTTTTCCTAATGATTCAATGTTAAAAATACTAAAAACTCGAAGCGATTAAGTTATTAATAATGGAGTTACGATTTTTTGAAAATAATGATGTCTTGTAAACTAAGACTTCACAAACAATGTTTTCACTCAAAAACTAAAGTGAGTGGAAAGTTGAAATTTTGAGGATTTTTTCCTAATGATTCAATGTAAAAAATACTTAAAACTCAAAGCGATTGAGTTATTATTAATGGAGTTACGATTTTTTGAAAATAATGCTGTTTTGTAAAGTAAGACTCTACAAACAATTTTTTCACTCAAAAACTAAAGTGAGTGGAAAGTGGAAATTTTGAGGACTTCTTCCTAATGATTCAATGTAAAAAATACCAAAAACTCGAAGCGATTGAGTTATTATTGATGGAGTTACGATTTTTTGAAAATAATGATGTCTTGTAAACTAAGACTTCACAAACAATTTTTTCACTCAAAAACTAAAGTGAGTGGAAAGTTGAAATTTTGAGGACTTCTTCCTAATGATTCAATGTAGAAAATACTAAAAACTCGAAGCGATTGAGTTATTATTAATGGAGTTACGATTTTTTGAAAATAATTATGTCTTGTAAAGTAAGACTTCACAAACAATTTTTTCACTCAAAAACTAAAGTGAGTGGAAAGTTGAAATTTTGAGGATTTTTTCCTAATGATTCAATGTAAAAAATACTAAAAACTCAAAGCGATTGAGTTATTATTAATGGAGTTACGATTTTTTGAAAATAATGATGTTTTGTAAAGTAAGACTTTACAAACAATTTTTTCACTCAAAAACTAAAGTGAGTGGAAAGTTGAAATTTTAAGAACTTTTTTCTAATAATTCAATGTAATAAATACTAAAAACTCAAAACGATTGAGTCATTATTAATGGAGTTACGATTTTTTGAAAATAATGATGTTTTGTAAAGTAAGACTTTATAAACAATTTTTTCACTCAAAAACTAAAGTGAGTGGAAAGTTGAAATTTTGAGGACTTTTTCCTAATGATTCAATGTAAAAAATACTAAAAACTCAAAGCAATTGAGTTATTATTAATGGAGTTGCGATTTTTTGAAAATAATGATGTTTTGTAAAGTAAGACTCTACAAACAATTTTTACACTCAAAAACTGGAATGAGTGCAGAGTTGAAATTTTGAGGACTTTTTCCTTATATGATTCAATATTAAAAATACTAAAAACTCAAAGCGATTAAGTTATTAATAATGGAGTTACGATTTTTTGAAAATAATGATGTTTTGTAAAGTAAGACTCTACAAACAATTTTTTCACTCAAAAACTAAAGTGAGTGGAAAGTTGAAATTTTGAGGACTTTTTCCTAATGATTCAATGTAAAAAATACTAAAAACTCAAAGCAATTGAGTTATTATTAATGGAGTTACGATTTTTTGAAAATAATGATGTTTTGTAAAGTAAGACTCTACAAACAATTTTTTCACTCAAAAACTGAAGTGAGTGCAGAGTTGAAATTTTGAGGACTTTTTCCTAATGATTCAACGTTAAAAATACTAAAAACTCAAAGCGATTGAGTTATTATTAATGAAGTTACGATTTTTTGAAAATAGTGATGTTTTGTAAAGTAAGACTTTACAAACAATTTTTTCACTCAAAAACTGAAATGAGTGGAAAGTTGAAATTTTGAGGATTTTTTCCTAATGATTCAATGTAAAAAATACTTAAAACTCAAGGCGATTGAGTTATTATTAATGGAGTTACGATTTTTTGAAAATAATGATGTCTTGTAAACTAAGACTTCACAAACAATTTTTTCACTCAAAAACTAAAGTGAGTGGAAAGTTGAAATTTTGAGGATTTTTTCCTAATGATTCAACGTTAAAAATACTAAAAACTCAAAGCGATTGAGTTATTATTAATGAAGTTACAATTTTTTGAAAATAGTGATGTTTTGTAAAGTAAGACTTTACAAACAATTTTTTCACTCAAAAACTGAAATGAGTGGAAAGTTGAAATTTTGAGGATTTTTTCCTAATTATTCAATGTAAAAAATACTTAAAACTCAAGGCGATTGAGTTATTATTAATGGAGTTACGATTTTTTGAAAATAATGATGTCTTGTAAACTAAGACTTCACAAACAATTTCTTCACTCAAAAACTAAAGTGAGTGGAAAGTTGAAATTTTGAGGATTTTTTCCTAATGATTCAATGTAAAAAATACTTAAAACTCAAAGCGATTGAGTTATTATTAATGGAGTTACGATTTTTTGAAAATAATGCTGTTTTGTAAAGTAAGACTCTACAAACAATTTTTTCACTCAAAAACTAAAGTGAGTGCAGAGTTGAAATTTTCAGGACTTTTTCCTAATGATTCAATGTTAAAAATACTAAAAACTCGAAGTGATTGAGTTATTATTAATGGAGTTACGATTTTTTGAAAATAATGATGTTTTGTAAAGTAAGACTTTACAAACAATTTTTTCACTCAAAAACTAAAGTGAGGGGAAAGTTGAAATTTTGAAAACTTTTTCCTAATGATTCAATGTTAAAAATACCAAAAACTCAAAGCGATTGAGTTATTATTCTTGGAGTTACGATTTTTTGAAAATAATGATGTTTTGTAAAGTAAGACTCTACAAACAATTTTTTCACTCAAAAACTGAAGTGAGTGCAGAGTTGACATTTTGAGGACTTTCTCCTAATGATTCAATGTTAAAAATACTAAAAACTCAAAGCGATTGAGTTATTACTAAGGGAGTTGCGATTTTTTGAAAATAATGATGTTTTGTAAAGTAAGACTTTATAAACAATTTTTTCACTCAAAAATAGAGCGAGTGGAAAGTTGAAATTTTGAGTACTTTTTTATAATGATTCAATGTAAAAAATACTGAAAACTCAAAGCGATTGACTTATTTTTAATGGAGTTACGATTTTTTGGAAATAATGATGTTTTGTAAAGTAAGATTTTACAAACAATTTTTTCACTCAAAAACTAAAGTGAGTGGAAAGTTGAAATTTTGAGAACTTTTTTCTAATGATTCAATGTAAAAAATACTAAAAACTCAAAGCGATTGAGTTATTACTAATGGAGTTACGATTTTTTGAAAATAATGATGTTTTGTAAAGTAAGATTTTACAAACAATTTTTTCACTCAAAAACTACAGTGAGTGGAAGGTTGAAATTTTGAGAACTTTTTTCTAATGATTCAATGTAAAAAAATACTAAAAACTCAAAGCGATTGAGTTATTACTAATGGAGTTACGATTTTTTGAAAATAATGATGTTTTGTAAAGTAAGACTCTACAAACAATTTTTTCACTTAAAAACTAAAGTGAGTGGAAAGTTGAAAGTTTGAGAACTTTTTCCTAATGATTCAATGTAAAAAATACTAAAAACTCAAAGCGATTGAGTTATTATTAATGGAGTTACGATTTTTTGAAAATAATGATGTTTTGTAAAGTAAGACTTTATAAACAATTTTTTCACTCAAAAACTAAAGTGAGTGGAAAGTTGAAATTTTGAGGACTTTTTCCTAATGATTCAATGTAAAAAATACTAAAAACTCAAAGCAATTGAGTTATTATTAATGGAGTTGCGATTTTTTGAAAATAATGATGTTTTGTAAAGTAAGACTCTACAAACAATTTTTTCACTCAAAAACTGAAGTGAGTGCAGAGTTAAAATTTTGAGGACTTTTTCCTAATGATTCAACGTTAAAAATACTAAAAACTCAAAGCGATTGAGTTATTATTAATGAAGTTACGATTTTTTAAAAATAGTGATGTTTTGTAAAGTAGGACTCTACAAACAATTTTTTCACTCAAAAACTGAAATGAGTGCAGAGTTGAAATTATGAGGACTTTCTCCTAATGATTCAATGTTAAAAATATTTGAAACTAAAAGCGATTGAGTTATTATTAATGGAGTTACGATTTTTTGAAAATAATGTTGTCTTGTAAACTAAGACTTCACAAACAATTTTTTCACTCAAAAACTAAAGTGAGTGGAAAGTTGAAATTTTAAGAACTTTTTTCTAATAATTCAATGTAAAAAATACTAAAAACTCAAAACGATTGAGTCATTATTAATGGAGTTACGATTTTTTGAAAATAATGATGTTTTGTAAAGTAATAAGTAAGCATTTCCCATATTTCTCCGGACTTTCTTTGAGCTTCCTCAAATTTCCTTAATAATTTCTAAAAGCCCGACTTTTCAGGACCTCCTTTTTGATATTTCTTTGGACATTCATCGTTACATTTGTAAACTTCCTTTCCTTACTTCTTCTGGACTGTTTTGGTTGGCGGTTCCCCAGATATCACTCTGTACTTAATATTAAATAAGTAATTAACTAATTAATAAGTTTGCAAGTTTATTTTTGAGTCTGGATTTCGGAAAATAAATGTGTAATTGACAAACTTGGACAAACAAAATTTATGATAAATTGTCACCATATCTATACAAACTACAATGTTTCATATGGAGTTCTTTGACCGCAATTATTGATAAACGACCTCATCGATATAAATGAGTCCCCTCAATTATATCTCCGACTAATACACGCACTATGTAAAATATTAACCTATCAACGTTATTATTCCACATCAAGACTGTGTCTCTAAGAAGGAAAATTATTTGTTCTTAGGAGAAACTGCATACCTAAATAATAAATACAATAAGCAAATCCATAAATCGACTATATAGGTACAAGTTCCGAAATAAGTGTTGCCAATTAATTATTTTGACAAAGCATGAGCCCCACTGTGATCGGATCGAACCGAGGCGAGTCCCATATAAATTTCAAGTCTTTTTATTATTTTTGTTTTTGTTTTTTTGGCTTCTTAACTCACAACGGGGCCGTAAACAGTGATTATAAAATATTTATACAACATGACAGCCCCATACAACCAGAAATTATTCGATAGCCATCGTGGTCGAATTTATGGGGCGATTGGTTGTTTGTTTTTATGTAACAATAAATTCTGGTTTATTGGTTTCAGCTAATTGGAAATTTAATACAAAAATTTAAATATATTAGACGTTATCTGGTTGAGGCTTAAATAAAAAATGATAGCGAGCAAATGCTGGCTGGTAAAGGATATAGCCAGGGCTTGTAACGTTATCATCCTATAAAGAAGGAAGTTGTAGCGATTAATCTTTCAGGCTGCGGCTCGAAAATAAGTTCTTTCGGGCGACCGTGCATGCAGTGCCACATTAATAACAAAACCCAGAAACCCATAACTTTTTTTTCCGTGAATCTGATACCTCTATTATGACACAAAAATTTTATATGTATATATAGAGCATCTAAAGTGGTACAATAACCATCTGAAAGCACTTTTAGTTAAAATTTTCAAATTATTATGATGAGAGTTTAGGTATCATTCACTAAAACCCATCAAAGATTTCAAAGTGTCGGTCTCCGTTTGATGTGGTACGCTTCAAAAAGCTTTAGCACTAACACTATTTCCAAACGCAAATAAATTTTTTAGGGGGGGCCCCCATGTTTGTTTACGTTAGAGTTAATTTGTTTCTTGCCGTTTGATTTGTCAAAAGTTTATTTTTCTTTGCTTCGAAACAAGTAAATTTACTATTTAAGGTACGCTTTGCCCAGCGTGGGACCGCACACCCTGTAGAGCGTGCACCGCGTGCTTTACTTGTCAAAAGTGTTGACCTCCCGATGGGCCATTGTTTTCCTCTGGTCTCTCTTCGAAAATCGTGCCCTTTGTAGACTTTTTGTTTTCTTTGGCTTTTGTTCTCCAAAAAAAAATCCACAATAATTCAGCTTTATTCGGTTCATATAGATGGGAATCACGAATCGGAGAGCTTCCTACCATGAAAGCCAGTGAAATTCTTTCTATGAAGTATGAATGAATAATACCCATGAGTTAGAAAAAGTTATCAAGATTTTTCATGCACCACAGGATTGTTTATTTAAAAGATCCACAAAAGTTGGTAGGAGGGAGAAATAAGACATTCACTCCAGTTGTCCAATAACTCAAAGAAGAAGAACACTCTCCTAGTGATCAGATGAATTGAATCTTGTTTTCGAAAAGATAGTTTTATGAATGCTGATGGGATTATTGATTATATATGGTAGATTAAAGGTTATTGCATCTGGAGTCGTTTTAGACCGATAGATCAGCCTGCTACTTGTCAGAATATTTGCGCATTACTCTGCTTCTGGTGACCAAGATTCCAGCTTCTTGGTACTCAAGGTATTTCAGTATCTTGCAAAACTGAGCAGGGCATTTACAAAGCAGATGTTATGTTGCTTGTTCGCAAAATCTGAAGAAGTAATTCTCTGCTCTGATATTTTATTAGGCAATAAGCATTCAACACGCCAACGACTGTGGCTATTCTGTTCATTTCGAAAAGTTGTCCAGAACTTTCAGCTCAAATGAATATGTGAAGCTTTTTGTCTTTCTCAGACTTCTTTTTTGTGGACGTACGGATACTTAGATGTTTTAGAATGAACATGTATCTTATCTTTCGTTTAAATTTCGTATTTGACACTATTGCTAAATGTCAGTTTGTAACCTGGTTTAAGTGAGACTTTTATTATTTTCTCTAGGGATTGTCGTTCTTCACGGTTTAAATAATTGTGTCCTATAAGAGAAAATATATCGTATGTTTGATTATTATCACTGCGTTCATTTAGCGAGTGAGTTAGCACTTGGTTCTTTTCCCACCTACTCAGTTCTTCCATGAAATGGCTCTTCATTAGTCCTGAGGTTATATTACTCTATTATACTTTACCAATTTACTTACATGTATAGTTTTCTTCTCCATTATTGTTATTAGATACAGTTTAGCAAAGTCCTGAAGACGTATTTTTTAGGTTTGTATTATGCCTTAAGACCAAAAAAAGACGTCTAAAAGACGTTGTTTTGAAGATGCCCATAAGATGTCGTGAATTCATCTTGAAGACAACCATTTGGTACAATCAGACTTGAAGTGAACAATGGTTCATGTATTGAAAAGAGATTTAAAGACGTCTTTACGACATGTCATTGAAGACGTGTTTAGAATGTCCTGACTAAAGACGTCATTAGGCAGACGTCTGAAAGGTGTAAGCAAGACGTCCTACATGTCGTTTGTGGACATCTTAGATTTCTACACAAATTTCCCACAGAATTCGTTTCTCATTCAATTTCGAAGTTACTGGAATCCATTTTGAAAAAATTCAAAACACTTTTTTTCCTCACTTCGTGGGCAAAAGATTCCTTGTACGTAAGCCGGCTGTCTGGGCCCGTTGTGCGACAACTAAAAGTTAATCCAGCCCCGCGGCTCTTGCGAATGCACAAAGCTCACAGGTCCTGATCTTTCCTATGTTCCCTGGATCACCTCATGTCCTTCTTCTCCAACTCTAGAGCAGCCTTAACATTATTGGATTGCCAGACCCCCATTGGAAGTTTAGCCTGCCTCATTCCCGTGCAGCCTCTCCAGAGCTCCTGGGACTTGCGGGACATTTCCTCCTTCAGGAACGTCACCGCTCTCGAGTATTGTAGGCCTATCACCGGTTGCTACATCTGCTGAACCCTGCCTGGCCAGATGGTCGGCCTCCCCATTTTCCGGGACATCAGAGTGTCCCGGTACCCAGATAAGGTTCACCTCGTTTTGTCTAGCCACGGCATTCAGTACAGTTCTGCACTCCGCCACCAGGGCTACTGAGTCCACCCTAGTGGGAAACAGGGACAGCAAAGGCCGCCCTGCTGTCCGAGTAAACATAAATATCTCTGTTTGTGGAGACGTGTTGGAGGTTTTCATAACCACATCTTAAAATGACATGGATCTCTGCCTGAAAAACGGATGCATACGAGCCCAGGGAGTAGGACAACCAGGTTGTGGTATCAGACAACTGAGCAGATACTTCGGTTTTCCAGTTTTAATTATCTTAAAAATAAAGCAAGACATGTGACATTCTCTTCTGTTCTTCATGTTTAAAATTTTGTGTCGTTTCCGGCCTAGGCCGAGAAAGTGTGCTGATTTTTAGGAACAACACAGAAGCATTCCCATTTTTTCCATCACTAAGCGATCGCAGAAAAAATAGTATGTGTATTTCAGATGAGGAAAAGCACATTCTCGGCCTTCGGTGTTGGCTGGTCTCGGCTGCGCCTGGCCCGTCAACTCACACCGTCGGCCGAGAATGTGTCACTTTTCTAGATAATATACTATTTTTGAAGGCTTGAAATTACCGTTTTTGGTCGTGGTACCTAAAGAAAGCTCCAGCCGCGTCAATGGCGAGGGGGTTGATTTAATCTTGCACCGAGGCCCCCAAGTTACACTACTGGACAACCTAGCTCCCTTTATCGCTCCGTACACACCCGCCTAGGGGTGGCTGATCCGACAAATTTTGCGGATCAGTTCCGAACTGATCCGGTCCAAACAGATATCTGTTCCATAGATCAGTTCCAAGTTCGGGTCCGGCCGAGTCGAACCGAGAACCGATGAACGATAATGGACCGAACCGAAATACTGGTTTTTCCTATTTTGGCGAAAACGACCATCTTGTTTCCTGAAGCCCGATTCTCGTCTTAGGGAGTGGAGCTCTCCGATAGAACGAATGTTTTGTTCTTGTTAACGTAATCGAAAACTAAACGAGAATGATAAAGACGAAAAATTTGTTCTCTCGGGGAACTCTACTCTCTGAGAGTTGAATCGGGCCCTGTAGTCTACTCCGTCTCTGACTCCGTGTTCCTAGTCCGAGTCCGCATTTTCCCTGTTCCACTGTCCTGCGCGGCGTGATCCGATTAGTCCGAGTCCGTACAACGTAGACAACGCAAAAGTGATCCGGACTCGAACTCGGACCTGTTTATTTTGCAGTGGGTCTTGCCCGTCTTGGAGCCATCTGTGTACCAGATGACACCGTTGATGGGCTCTGGAGCGCCGCTTGTGTTTCTCCAATCTTATCTGCTTGGAAAAGAGAATTTGCGAAGTCCTTGCGGCTGGTTGCAAGGCAGAATCTTGTCCCTTTTCATTAGTAGAGCTGGGCAACGCAGTGTCGTCTCGCTCCATATGCGTATGTTTCCTCGAGGATAGTTGTTGTTCCTCATATGACCAAGTCCTTGCGACCTGTATGGTAAGCTCAGGGCTTCAATTTCCAAAAATAGGTGGAGCGGTAGCAACCCGACCAGCCTTTCCATGGTCCTGATTGGGGTCGTCTTCATGGCACCAGTTCTCTCAATACAGGCAAGCCTTGGAACACTGTGTAGCACTGTTTTAGCCGTCTTTGTAGCAGGCCACCAGACGATGGCAAGTGACAATAGGTCGGATGAGCCTTGTGTATATCCAATGGTGGATCTTGGATCACATGTTACTGAAAGCCCTTTTAGATGCCCATATAGGGAGTTATTGGCTTTCTTAATTTTGCTTCTAAGATGTTCTCTCCATGTCAACTTGGAGTCGAAAGGGTGAAACCAAAGTCTAGGGCCGGTTTATCATTCAGAGGATAATTCGTAGAGTTTGCTGGCCCTGGGTTAACTGTAACTCTGGGCAATTCGAAAAGTGTTTATTCAAGCTCTTTCAACCCAGGGCTGGTAAACTCTCGGGTTTTTTGAAGGTTGGCATTACTTATGCAACGTTGCCGGCTCCCTTTTGTCGATTTTTTGACATTTTCTGCTAATAACCTTACTTTTTTATGGTATTTTTTGTCTCCGTAACGAATATTTCGGTATCGTGTACTTACCTATTCTGTGTGGATATATGTTGTTTTGTTTTAAAGAGAAGAAAATGTCTGAGAGAAAACACCACCAGCATAGGTACTTACGTGGTATCTGTCTGTTGGGAATTGGAATCTATTTTATATTATAATCTATATTACGTGGTAGGGGCGTCGTTCATGTTCTAGAAATTCTAGAACATCTCGATCATCATCACTGAAATCTAGGTCCTTCATCTCTTCAGAATTTCAAAATTTAAGCCGAAACCACAACATTCAAAAAAATTCAGACAAAAAAATAACAGAAAATGTTGAGGTTAACCCAGGGTCAAATACGCTAACTTGCCGTGAGAGTGCGGGTTAACATTTTCCTGGAATAACTTTCGAGTTAGCAGTTGACTCTGGATAGATAAACACTTGTCACAACTTTGACCCAGGGTTATCCCTAACTCATTGGGTAACCCTCTATTGACAAACCGGCAGTCTTTCTGCGACCCGGTCCTTGATAAGAATGACCAAGTCGTCGGCATAGGCTTGAGTGTCTAGGCTTGAGCTAGAAGCAAGAGTATTATTATTGTTCGACAACTGGTTAATTAATGTCTGTATTTACAGTGGCGTAGTGACGATGTTCCGGGCCCGATACACGAGAGAGAAGAAATATATGATATAACGTAGAGAGACTGAGAAAGATGACCGCCAATGACAATGATAGCCGTCGAACGATTGACACAAACCAAGGATTACAAGCAAAGAGGATTGCCTATTATTGTAAAGCGACGATACCTTTGGGACGTCACTGAAGATACGCGTTTTTTTTTGTGTGGCCCTTCGTCTTTATCCGATCAGTACTTTCCCTGACTCATACTATTGTTAAATTAGCTTCAATGTATATTTTTTTTACTTAATAGGAGAAAAAATAATATTGAATAATATTCCGGGGAACACGCGGAAAACTTCGACGCGGAACACCGGTGATTACGCTCGCTGTGTTCAGCTCCTGCAGCAGTTTATCCACTACCAGACATCAAAGAAATGGTGACAGCACCGGCTCTGATCCATCCAACTATTGTGTGATGATTGCCAAGCCTACTCACTGCCAGGCATATCGATTCGAAAGACGTATAATCAAACGTGCCTTCGATGTCTGAGAATACTTCCATGGTGGTGGGTCCTCGGTCCAGGGCTCCCTCTACTCTGTCCACTAGGTGGTGCAGCGCTGTTTCCGTGGACTTACCAGCCTGGTAGGCATAATAATGCTGGTGCAGGGGGTATTGCCCTAATGCCTCTTCTCTGATGTGCCGGTCTACTTCTCGATCCATTGCTTTCAGCATGAAGCTGTTGAGGCTGATTGGGCGAAATGATTTCGCCTGTAGGTAATCCGACTTTCCTGTTATAGGTAAAAACACTACTCTGACCGCCCTCCACGCCATTGGTTTGTATCCTAGGGCTAAGCAGTGTCTGAATATAGCCAGGATCAGGAGATGAAGGTTTTTTGGGGCCCTTTGTAGCAATGCCGGAAAAAAACCCATCTTCGCCTGGCGATTTGAATGGTGAGAAGGTGCTTGCTTCACCCCTTCGTATGTAACAACCCTATAATCAGGTTTAGGCCCTCCCTAGCGTTCAGCGTCCCTGGTCTGTTCAGGCACCATGCGAGATCCAAGAAAGTGCGTCTCCAGGAGGATGTTTAGCGCCTTTTTTGCGGGGACGGTATAACCTGCTCCCGGCACTGCTAGCGCCCCCATTCCTATATGCATGTGTCTTTTTTAAGTAATTTGGATCGAGCCTGGATGCCGGGAAGATGTCTTCTATGCCCCTGGAGTAGGCTCTCCATGTGTCCCTTTGTGAATTTCTCAAAGATTTTTTGTAGTTTCTTTGGGCAGATCTGTAATCTTCCCAGTGGACCATATCTTGCTCTATTTAGGAGCTTGCGAACCTTTTTACGGTAGTTGTCAATGTTTGAGTTTCACAAGTAAGTTCAAAATTCAAAACACTTAAAATTTAATTCAGAATTTTCAAAAGCATTTTAGAATAATTCAGGTTTGAAACCCATTTTGGGACGCTCCAAAACACTAGAATTTCCATAAACATCTTGAAAAGTACCAGAATCTTAGGATTCAGGTTAAAAGTTACAAAACTTAACAAAACGCCTGTTTTCGGAAGGCGTTCAAAAGCGAATTTAAATTGCTTTAGAACTTTGAACCTTTAATAAGTATCCAAATCCAAATCAGAATTTTCAGGAGCATTTTGGAACTTGGAACAATTATTATTAGTACTGAAGACATCTTATGGCTGAAAGACGCTGGGTTTTGTAACATATAACGTCTTCAAGATGTATTTAAGACGCATTGAAAACGAAAGCAGGCGTCTTGAATGTGTTTCGTGGACGTCTTTAAGATATCTCTGTGCTGTTTGGGATAATGACTAGTTGCATTCTAGTAGTGATATACCTAAGTGTGTGGGTGACAGAATCCCTTTCGCTTTTCAAAGAAGCTTTCCATTTTGTGATTGCGGAATTATAGACAAATGTATCAAGGAAATATACAAAAATACAATCATCATCATAAATCGTCCCTGTACTGTCTGTCCACTATTGTACAAACACGCAAACAAAAAGACAAAAACTCCTAAAGAGTCAATTTGTGCATTACTAATTCAAGAAGGGTCCAAAAGACATTCTAGCATGCAAGAAAGAGGAAAACGCAAGACAGACATATTGATGGCCAAGAGCCGTTTGCGCATTCTAATGTCCCATCGTTGGCATTAATATTACATTTTGTGTTCATTTTTAATTCCGACTTCATCTTTCGAGCAGAATTTACGACACGCGAGTGTGAATAACTGATTTTTTCATATGAAAGAAATAAATTAATCGGGAATATAAAGATAAGCTCTTCCGCTTATGTTTTGTCATGAAACGCCTAATCCTTATATGTTTGATTCTTTTTAATCTGAGATTAAGACCCCCATTATTTTTCTATTCTTGGTTTGTAGAACAAATCTCCTCTCAGACTCTCAAATCACACTATAAACACCTTTTAAAATTATTGTTTTTCTATAGACTTAATTAGTTAGGTCCATTAACGTTTTACTACGGTTGAGTATGTAGTTTTGGAATTTTTAATTCTCATTCGAGGTTATTTGGCAAATGAACGAAAATAAACCCCAGAACTAATGAACATCTGGACAGGCTCATTAATACACAAATGTTATTATCTGTTTTGTCGTTAAACAGTGGCGGAGATAATCGATAGTTATCACATTTTGTTTTATGCAATACTTGTCTGGAAGTCCTTTAAATACAGATTAGAATCACTGCATACAAAAGGTCAACGAAAGACATCAGTAACTCTGTTTCCATGAATTCCCAGTAAGCTACTCTGCAAAACTTTTCGTACAATGCTGATTAAACATCTTTTAGTATAAACACTGATAAAGAGGAAAATTCAATCGTGAAAATAAGATATGCTGACTCAGCATCTGAATGTTTTCTTCACAGAAGCATTCGCTGACAAAAAATCATGAATGAATCATAGGATTTATATCTTGTCTGATAAGTTTATTACTGAGAAGAAACGGATATTGTTACTTCATTAGATACATTTTAATATCCATAAATCAGATGGTTGATGGGTCATAATTTTTTTACTCAAACTCTTTTGATATACATGGCAGATTAAGCTGCTGACATTTCTCGAAGTCCACATGTTGCTTAGAACATATAAGAACTATACTTTTTTACTCAAAATTCTTTTTATCGGCTCTATCTCTATTCCTACTGCCCATTTGAATTAGCCAAAGTTTCACGTTTGTTTTCTTTTATGTCTAGCTTGGTATAAGTGCAATTTATCTACATTTCTCTGTATATTTATTCCTATAATTTATTACATATTATGAAAAAATTATATTTGAGCAAATATCCTCCCAATTCCTACTATGCTGTTAAGAAGCCGATTTAGAAATCTTTTATGATCCAAGTTTACAGGCAAACAAAAGCTCAACAACTAAAACGATGAGTCGTCGTGGGCCGCTTAAATTTTATTACCGGCCTGTTTGTTTATGGCGTTTTATATCTGAATTTTAATTACCAAGTCCAAGCTATTTATCTCCTTGTATACTATAAACAAGTTGTCAGCTACCTATCATTATATTACAAGAAATAATTATCAGTTTTGCACAGAAACGTTATAATTAAACCCGCCTTTATAATAGTATTCATAAGACGATCTAAAATAAGATCAGAGAATGCAAAAAAAATATGATGCCAGTGTATATTTAAAGTGGATTTTGGCGACAATTCGTTTTTGGACCAGTGCCAAGGTGGAAAGTTCTATTTGCATATGTATATGCAAGTCTTTGCCCTGAGCTAGATGATTCAAAATAATTAATATTGTCCAACTATCACCGCGGAGCTGAAATACTTATTTTAATGCTCGGTGTGTTGGAAATCAGCCGGAAATTGAGTAGTTCCTGTTTGGTACGCGCCTGGCGTCTTTAAATAGTAGCTCAAGATTAGATTTGTTGAAGAATTTATTCATCAACTGAAAAAGTACTTACATTTTCACATACACTTCTACAGGTTCCAGTTGTATGACTACAGCACGTCAGTTCTGAAACAAAAATAGATTCATTGAATGCAAAATACGCGGAAATAACTAAATCTAGGTACCATAATGGGTTTTGCAATAATAATGCCTACGCCAAAAACATCAATTACCAATAAATAATCCAATCCCAATCAGATCGCGATTGTTATTGGTTATTGTGCTAATGACAATTATTATTATAATAAATAGTTGTTGTGGCTGGTACTGGCAGTACCCAAAGGAGTCAATACAAATACGAAATGGTAATCGACCAAACGAAATGGGTTTGTCGCCTATAAACTATAATGGAAAAGGCACGAGGAACGTATAGAAATGGCATATAATAAGAATTTATGTAGGTTTTTACAGGGTGTTTGGATAAAAAGTGAAGTGAGACTTTGGAATATAAATGGGATTTAAGACATTGATTATACAGGATGTCCTTAGCTCAGGGGTGGATACAGGCGTTTTGAAAGGGGAGGGGGGGCAGTTTAAGTTGAAATAAGCCAGATTGGGTTAGTTTGGGTTAGTTTTGGCAGCGCATTGTGCAAAATACGGTTTTTCGAAAGACGCTGCGCTCGTCCCGCAGAAGTCCACCCATAAGTTCCGCAACAATCCACTTATTTGTACTTGAACAATAACTTTTTATATAAAGTCAGAATTTGTAAGATTATACACTTTTTGTTAATTTGCCTTTCAACAGGAATTAGTAATGTTACTTTACCAAACTAGTAACATAATGTGACAAGTTATTCAAGTACAAACGAGTGTATTGTTGCGGAATTTATGGGTGGACCTCTGCGGGACGAGCGCAGCGAGTTCCGCAGCCATCTATTCATCAATATGTTGTTTAATTACGATACTAAACTGACTCACTCAAATGTGCGTTATTCTTATTAGTTTAAAAATTACACGTTTCAAGTGAATGTCTTACTTGAACAGTTCAACAGTATATTGGTGATTAGATGGCTGCAGAACTCGCTACGCTCGTCCCGCAGAAGTCCACCCATAAGTTCCGCAACAATCCACTTATTTGTACTTGAACAATAACTTTTTATATAAAGTCAGAATTTGTAAGATTATACAATTTTTGTCAATTTGCCTTTCAACAGGAATTAGTAATGTTACTTTACCAAACTAGTAACATAATGTGACAAGTTATTCAAGTACAAACGAGTGTATTGTTGCGGAATTTATGGGTGGACCTCTGCGGGACGAGCGTAGCGAGTTCCGCAGCCATCTAATCACCAATATACTGTTGAACTGTCATCTATTCATTAATACGTTGTTCAAATACGATACTAACCTGACTCACTCAAATGTCAGTTATTCTCATTAGTTCAAAAACTACAAGTTTCAGGTGAGTGTATTATTTGAATAGTTCAACAGTATATTGGTACGTAGATGGCTACGGAACTCGCTGTGCTCGTACCACACAGGTCCACCCATAAGTTCCGCAATAATCTACTTATTTGTACTTGAACAATAACTTATTAAATAAAGTCAAAATTTGAAAGCTTATGATTATTCACTTTTTGTCAATTTGCCTTTCAACAAGAATTAGTAATGTTACTTTACCAAACTAGTAATATAATGTGACTAGTTATTGAAGTACAAACGAGCGGATTATTGCGGAATTTATGGGTGGACCTCTGCGGGACGAGCGCAGCGAGTTCCGCAGCCATCTATTCATCAATATGTTGTTCAATTACGATACTAAACTGACTCACTCAAATGTGCGTTATTCTCATCAATTTAAAAATTACACGTTTCAGGTGAATGTTTTACTTGAACACTATATTGGTGATTAGATGGCTGCGGAACTTGCTGCGCTCGTCCCGCAGAGGAACACCCATAAGTTCCGCAACAATCCACTTATTTGTACTTGAACAATAACTTTTTGAATTCAATTCAATTCAAATAAGCTTTATTATCACAAATTAGAAATAATCCATTGACAAAGCAAAAAAAGAAAAAAAAAAACAAAATAAATAATCTTAATCCCTCGCTTAATCCTATTCACAGGTGCTAAGTAAATAGATACACACTAGTCACTACAAAGAGATCATTAAAAAATACAGTCAAAAAAATAAAAATTGAATAAGTGCATAAAATGTGAAGTGTAAAAACATTATTAAAAAAATATATACATATAATATAAAAATAAAAAAAAAATAATAGTAAATGTAAGATAGACATAACATAACAGTGGAATAAAACGCAGACCGATAAAACAAACCACAGAAATAATAATATCATAATAAAGTTAAAGTTAAAAATTATATCAAAACAAATATATCACAGATTTTAAAGAGTAGGTAAGTAAGTCTAGTTACAGTTTCAAACTGGACCAACTAAAAATACCAAATTAAAAATTATTGAAACATAAATTAAAAACAAAACAAAGTAAAACAGAATAAAATCACAGTCTATAACGAACCGTAAAATTCCTGGATACTGTAGAAAGCTTTTGTTACCAAAAAATCTTTAAGAACATTACGGAAAGTCTTATATTCTTCAATGGATGTTATATCTTCAGGAAGGGCATTGAATATTTTAAGCCTTTCGTAAATAGTAGAGTTCTTCGTTAATGGGAGCTTTGGAATAGGCAATGGTAGTCTGTAATGCCTTAATTCATAATGTGATTCCATTACTTGATTTTTAAATTTTTTTAAGATGAGGCATGCTGTTTCCAAAATAAAGATGCATGGAACCGTCATAATGTTCTCCTGTGTACAGAGCGGTTTACAGTTTTTCCTGCAGCCAACTCGACAAAAGCTCCTGATTGCACGTTTTTGCAGGACAAAAACTGAATGCACAGAAGTCTGAGTGGAGTAACCCCAAAACGAAATGCCATATCTTGTGTAGGATTCTACTATTGCATGATACGCGAGTTTTGCTGCCTGCTTTCCGAGTTCTTGCTCAATGCTCTTCACTATTAAGCAACCCTGTGATAGTTTTTTGTTCAAATATGTGTATCAAATTTCAGCTTTGAATCGATGTGAATACCCAGGAATTTTACGGCCGATTTCTCTTCTAAAGCATTGTCTTCCAGACTTACATTTTCAAGAGAGCATTTGAAAGTTGAAATATTTGTTTTAGAAATTTCAAAAACTAGTCGATTGGCGTCGTACCAGTCCTTAATCTTTACTAAATCAGTCTCAATAATACTTGCAAGAATATCAGCATTCTTGTGCTTCTAGAGTATTGTCGTGTCGTCGGCAAATATTACAAAATTTCCTATTATAGATAAAGCAGAGAGATCATTTATATACAATAAAAATAAAATGGGACCTAATACAGACCCTTGGGGGACGCCATAATCTAGGTTCATTGTTTTGGAGTCATTGTTTTCCACCCTGACAAATTGACTTCGTCCCACAAGGTACGACTTAAACCAATTAAGAGCTGCTTCCCTAATTCCGTAAAGATCCAGTTTCCGCAGCAGTATCCCGTTAACGCAGTCGAATGCCTTCGAGAAATCACAGAACACTGCCGCAGCCCTCTCCCCGTCATTTAGGCTAAAGAACAGCTTTTCTAGAAATGAAAAAATTGCGTCGTTTGTACCTCTTTGTTTGCGGAAACTAAACTGCTCTAGAGCCAGAATATTATTTATCTATATAGCTTACTAGTCTAGATTCAACTATTTTCTCAGTGATCTTAGAAAGCGTCGTCAACAATGAAATAGGTCTATAGTTGGATGGATTATCATTATCTTCTCCTTTAAATATTGACACAATTACCAATTACCGCATGTTTTAGGCCTGAGTTATCCAATTCGTTAATTCTTAATATTTGTCCTTAATTCTTAATTCTTAAAAAGTTCAATTTATTTAACATCGGTGTTTTCAAAGATTAAGAATTAAGAAGAAAAATTAAGAATTAAGGAATTGGGTAACCCCGGCCTTAGGCAATCTGGGAACACACTTTTATCGAAAGATTCATTAATACAGTCAACGAGAGCAGAAAGTGAAGTGTCCTGAAGATTTTTGTATATTTTCAAGGAAATATTATCAACACCAGAAGAGTTTTGTTTTTTTATGGAATGTATGGCTTCTTCTACTTCTCTTTTGTTTGTTGGAAGCAACTCAAACAGTTCCGCTGGTTGGAATGGCGGCAGAAAGCTTAGAGCGTCATTATTTGTGTTATATTTTCTGTCATTTTCTTATTATATAAAATCAGAATTTGTAGCATTATCCACTTTTTGTCAATTTGCAGGAATTAGTAAAGTTACTTTACCAAACTAGTAATATATTGTGATAAGTTATTCAAGTACAAACGAGTGAATTGTTGCGGAACGTATGGGTGGAGCTCTGCGAGACGAGCGCAGCGAGTTCCGCAACCATCTATTCATCAATATGTTGTTCAATTACGATACTAAACTGACTCACTCAAATGTGCGTTATTCTCATTAGTTTAAAATTTAAACATTTCAGGTGAATGTCTTACTTGAACAGTTCAATAGTTTATTGGTAATTGAATGGCTGAGTCAGTTTAGTATCGTAATTAAACAACATATTGATGAATAGATGGCTGCGGAACTCGCTGCGCTCGTCCCGCAGAGGTCCACCCATAAGTTCCGCAACAATCCACTCGTTTGTACTTGAATAACTTGTCACAATATATTACTATAGTTTGGTAAAGTAACATTACTAATTCCTGTTGAAAGGCCAATTAACAAAAAGTAGATAATCTTACAAATTCTGACTTTATGTAATAAGTTACTGTTCAAGTACAAATAAGTGGATTGTTGCGGAACTTATAGGTGGACCTCTGCGGGACGAGCGCAGCGAGTTCCGCAGCCATCTATTCATCAATATGTTGTTTAATTACGATACTAAACTGACTCACTCAATTGTACGTTAGTCTCATTAGTTTAAAAATTACACGTTTCAAGTGAATGTCTTACTTGAACAGTTCAACAGTATATTGGTGATTAGATGGCTGCGGAACTCGCTGCGCTCGTCCCGCAGAGGTCCACCCATAAGTTCCGCAACAATCCACTTATTTGTACTTGAACAATAACTTATTACATAAAGTCAGAATTTGTAAGATTATCCACTTTTTGTTAATTGGGCTTTCAACAGGAATTAGTAAAGTTACTTTACCAAACTAGTAAAATATTGTGATAAGTTGTTATTCAAGTACAAATGAGTGGATTGTTGCGGAACTTATGGGTGGACCCAGCCATCTATTCACCAATATGTTGTTCAAGTACAATACTAACCTGATTCACTCAGTTGAGAATTTTTCACATTAGTTCAAAAACTACACGTTTCAGGTGAGTGTCTTATTTGAACAGTTCAATAGTATATTGGTTAGTAGATGGTTGCGGAACTCGCTGCGCTAGTCCCGCAGAGGTCCACCCATAAGTTCCGCAATAATCCACTTATTTGTACAGGGTGTTTTTTCATATATTGACACCCCACCTACAGCCTTTACCTTCACAGGTAGAAGAAAGGTGTAAGTACAAAAGTTGTACAGTTTTGGCTAAATTTTCAGAAATTATGGTCAGAAACAAAATTTGAATGCCAGAAATGTGAAATTTTGCATGCTTCCAGCTTTTTTGAAATGGGATGCCCTTTATTTCATTCTATGTTTTTGAAGAGCACAATGCCCCGATCTATATTTGATCGAGCAATCTCTCATATATTTGGCTCCAAAAATTGTAAAAATACTATCCTACTACTGATTTTGTGAGCCATTCTACCTGTACAGGTGAAAGCTGCAGGTAAAATTTGAGGTACCTACTTGGTTTCTCTGATAGTATTTTTAAAATTTTGAGAACCAAATATGTTGGAGACGACTCAACCAAATATAGACAAACTATATAGTTTTGGAATCGGAAAATTGTGTTCTTCAAGAATATAGAACCAAATATAACGCATCTCATTTGAAAAAAGCTGAAAGCATGCAATATTTCACATTTGTAACATTCAATTTTTGTTTTTGACCATGGATTTTGAAAATTTAGCCAATACTGTACAACTTTTGAATTTACACGTTTCATCTACGTAAAGGTGAAGTCTGTAGGTGGGTTGTCAATATATGAAAAAACACCCTGCGCTTTTAGTCAATTTGCCTTTCAACAGGAATTAGTAATGTTACTTTACCAAACTAGTAATATATTATGACAAGTTATTCAAGTACAAACGAGTGGATTGTTTCGAAATTTATGGGTGGACCTCTGCGGGACGAGCGCAGCGAGTTCCGCAGCTATCTATTCATTAATATGTTGTTTAATTACGATACGATACTAAACTGACTCACTCAAATGTGCGTTATTCTCATTAGTTTAAAAATAACACATTTCAGGTGAATGTCTTACTTGAACAGTTTAATAGTAAATTGGTGATTAGAGGTCCACCCATAAGTTCCGCAACAATCCACTTATTTGTACTTGAACAATAACTTATTATATAAAGTCAGAATTTGTAAGATTATCCACTTTTTGTCAATTGACCTTTTAACAGGAATTAGTAATGTTACTTTACCAAACTAGTAATATATTATGACAAGTTATTCACGAGTGGATTGTTGCGGAACTTATGGGGAGGTCCAGCCATCTATTTACCAGGTACCATCAACAGACCAGAAAAAAATACTTCAAGCAGTCACAGGGAATTTAAACTTTCAGGATTTATTGAGCAGGATATTTTCATCGAACAAAACAAGCCCTGAGGGGATCTTATGCTCAGAAATGGAATTATGAGTTTTCTCTCACTCAGAGGCCAAAAAATCATGTAAAATTTCTATTAAATCACATTTGGAAGCTTCTGAAAAATACTTCAAGCAATCAGAGGACCTTGAAACTTTCAGGATATATTGAGTAGGGTATTTTTATCGAACAAAACAAACCGCGAGTGGATCTCAGCCGCAGAAATGGAATTATGATTTTTTTTCTTACTTAGATGCAGAAAAATCATGTAAAATTTCTAGCAAATCACCTTTGGAAGCTTCTAAAAAATACTTCAAGCAATCAGAGGGACTTCAAACTTTCAGGATTTATTGAGTAGGGGCTTTTTATCGAAGAAAATGAACCGCGAATGGATCTCAGGCTCAGAAAAGGAATTATGATTTTTTCCTCAGTTAGATGCAAAAAGTTCATGTAAAATTTCTATTAAATCACCTTTGGAAGCTTTTGAAAAATACTTCAAGCAATCAAAGCAGGGACTTTAAATTTTCAGGATTTATTCAAAGTTCTTTGATTTGCCTTTTGAGAATCAGCTCAAAATGAAAGCGACGAACGAAGGAAAAATTTAAACAATGAAAAAGTTATGATGAGTAAGTTTTTTTCCAAATTCCTTTTGAAAAAGAAAGGGAAAAGGAGTGGAAAAATTGGAACAAACAAGCGGGTGATTTTACCAAAAAGCTAAAGACAGAATTGACAAAAAGCCCAAAAATAAAATTGACGGCCACTAGTGACGAAACCGAGAGCTAGAATAAAGAAATCCCATCCTTGTTTGATTTAAATAATCGATAAGCATTCACGAGAAACCTAGAGATTTCTAGGTTGAATTATTTTGTATGTAAAGCGCCTATTTTTAAAGCCACAGTCTGTTTTGAGTTAAATAAGAGAATTCTCATATTTTTGGTTGGTCTTACTTTAATGCAAAGTTTCGTATTGTTTTTCATTACTTTGTATTGTAAAATTAGTATCTACCCGACGACTAGTACTTAAAATTAAACTTTATTTAAATTTTTCTTAAATTCTCATTTGGATGTAACATATCTAGGGGGGCGTAAGAGTGCATGTAAATCCAATTAGTAAATCATTGGTTTATTCACTACCACGCAAATACACGTAATATAATCATGGCATTTCTCGGTAACGTACCACTAAACAACTCTGTCAAGTGTTTTTCTTTTTGAACATTTGCTTAACATATTGTGGGAGACTCGATGATTTTAAATACTGACCAAAGATGAAATGCAACGAGTAGGAATTAAATCCAACCCTGTAAATGGTGACCATACACAATAAAAAAAAAAAACAAAGTAAAGTGTCCAACAGTTTTATTTACGGACTTTGTCCTTTTTGCATCTTGTTCTCGGCTCTGGGATTAAATTAGCACAATAAATTCAACTTGGGGCTGAAAAATGCATATTTATATACACATATACTGCGCATTTTACTTTCAAAAGTCCATAATTGGTATTTGCAAAACTTAATTGTAATGATAATGTGTCAATCAAATGTGAAGGTAAATTGACCAGCGTAAGTTTTGCATAAATTTTAATAGGATAATAATTATTTACAATGTGTAATAATAATACTTGGTAGCTTTTATATAAACATAGCAATAAATGTTTAATTGTTATATGCGGAATGTTGTAATTTAATTGAAATTTTCCATTTATTTTGTTATCAATATAAGCACAAAAGATGCATTTATTATTAGTATTTTTTACATAATAAAATGTCTTCTGTTTTGTGAAGCACAGCCGCAATTATTATGTTGATTAGATTTGATTAACTTGAACTTTAGCAGAGTTCAAATTCATTTAAGCATTCGTCACTTTATGGAATTGTTTTAAAAATAATAGCAATTTTTTGAATTTAGGTACATGCAAAAATTCAAATTATTATTCTTACCTTGAGCTTGATTAACTCCAAATTGTCCCACCGCAATCATCAACCAATAACCGAAAACCGCGAAAAACTTAATTCTAAATTTAAATTTCATCTTAAATAGTCCGTATTTGTCCATTTGAATATATGACCGTATGCGCACGTGTCAGAGACTCCGTGTAAGCATCCAGCACCAACTGTCCATGACGGACGCTGAACAACTGACTCTAAAAAGTGGATAGTGGGATTTTTGACTCTGGGGACTTGACTTTTTGACTTTCGGTGATTGCGATTGGCTGATTAGCGTTGGATAATCTGGACGTTGGCCAATCAATCTTGTAGGATTTTTATGTAAAGCGCGTATCGAATGATAATTATGATTGTGTTTAATATTTACAACAAACGAACAATAAATCAAATGATTGATGATTGATTATTATTGTTGTTGTCCAATAAAAATAAAAGGTCTGGTGAAGTCAATCGTGTAATTTTTTGAACTCAAACCCAAATAGATAATAATTATGGAAACAAACAAAAAAGTTGAAAATTTCTTTAGTTGAAAAGAATTTTTATAAGGCACATGTTTTATCTATGGAATATTGAAATTTTATCTAGGAAAAGAAAGATTTAAAGGGTAGGCACTATAGTGCACAAGTTTTCCCAGTTAAGATTCTGCTGGATCCAAACTATTCTGTATCTACTCTACTTACCGTCTGTCTGAGCGGAATTAAAGGGACACATATTTTTGGTTGAAATTTCCATTTGGCTAACCAGTAACCAGTCTTCTTCTGTGAACAGTTTCTATAAGGATTATTTGAGCTACTATTTCCAATTTTCAGATATGATGGATCGCAAATAAAATTCTACCAAATAATGGTTCATTTTCCAGACAATTTCAGAAGCAACGACGTTCTATGACACGGAGTCGCCACCGATGAAAAAAATCAGCAATAATCTTAGACGTCCAGTGTAAACATCTTAGAGACGTCCCTAAGATGACCACAACCGACATTAAACTATTAAACACGTCTTTTAGAGACGTTTACGTTTCGTCTTTAAAGACATCTTAAAAATGTCGTATGTTAAAAACCCTATAAAAGATAGAAAACTAAAATTTTCAGCGATTCTTATCGCAGTAGGGGATTACAATCCCTGAAAATTTCAGTTCATTTGGACTTATAGTTCCAGAAATAAAATCGTGTTAGGCAATTTGGGGCGATTTATCAACTTTTCTGAGTGCCTTTTTTCATAGAATCTGGCTCCAAATCTCAAAATAATTTTGTGTATGAAGCTTAACGGATCCCAAAGGACCATTAGGACACAAAATCTCAACAAAAAAAATTTGAAATTTTATCGTTTTAGTAAGAAGGTACCTAGTTAGCTACTTTATGATTTAGATTTTGGAAAACTTTGAAAGGTCGTATCTTTTTTTCTATCAAAGATAGAAAGCTGAAATTCTTAGCGGTTCTTATCCCAGAAGAGGACTACAATCCCTAAAAATTTCAGCTCATTTGGACTTCTAGTTCCAGAAATGAAATCGTGTTAGGCAATTCGGGGTGATTTATCAATAAAGACACCTTAAAAAGATATATCACTTGACACCGCCTTCTATTTGAAAAACCGTTTCAAAACTGCGCCCAGCTGTCATTTTGACAGCTGAAACTATCATTTGTTTTTCAAAAAATGGAGAATTTGTTCACATATCATCATTCCAAATTTCGTTGCAATATACCGAACGATTCAAAAGTTAGAGGGGGGGCGACGGACTTCATGTCCTCACTGTATAATGTTCTACACCTACACCAACAAATTTGAATTTCACTTCACAAGTGTCACATTCGGAAAGGTAATGAGGTATTTATATGGTCGGCTCAAACCTTGTTTATATTTGAATTTCGCATTACAAGTGTCACTTAAATGTTTTTCTACTGACGTTTCATAATACGCCTAAAATCTGTTTCATAATGAACTCCATTATGATACAGATTTTCATTATCATACAGATTTTTCAGCCACTGGAATCGAGTATTTTGAACATGAACAATGTTTATATAAAAATAACAGACTTGCTTTGGAATTTTGGATTGTTTCTATTAGTATTTACCAGAAGAAACAATAAAAAGTTAATAAATCGGGTGCGGAACTTATGCCCAAATGACGTCAAGATCTTAATTTTTGAAATTGTCAATTTGTCAACAATTGTCACCAGTTGGAAAGTTTACTATTCTTATAAAATAAATAAAGTATGTTTTTTTTTAAAGATAATTCCTCAAGTTAAAAATTTAGTAACTATGTTGGCAACACAAGCCTTTTCTACATAAAAAATTTGAAAGCATTGACAATTTTACATTGCATTGCCAACATAATGTCATTTTGACTTTTATCTTTAAAAAAAAAAACTTTATGTTTTCCGTTTATTGATGCAAGTAGAAAAAATAGTGTATGCAACTCTCATGTAATGGCCATTAATACACTCGCATGTTATATACGAAACTCGCCTGCGGCTCGTTTCGTATCCTACAACATGCTCGTGTATTAATATCTATCATTACATGATCATTGCATAATATACTATTGTTCAGATCGCCGATCAATTTAAATTTTGCTTTACAAGTGTCACATTTATAGGGATAATTATATGATGGGAATTTTTTTCTATTGCTTCTTCATTTTCAAATTTTGCATTGCATTTGTAGCATTCAAAGTCCTTATTTCTCAGTTGATGCACATTTAAATGTTTTGTATTAGTTTTAGACTTGGAGAAAATGATAGAGTGAAATTTGAATTTCACTTTACAAGTGTAACACTCAAAAAGGTAATGAGTTATTTGAGTTAAGAGATCCAAAAGGACCATTAGGATACAAAATCTCAATAAAAAAAAAACTGAAATTTCATCATTTTAGTAAAAAGGTAGCTAGCTACCTTATGATTTACATTTTGGAAAACTTTGAAAGGTCCTAACTTTTTTTCTATTGAAGATAGAAAGCTGAAATTTTTAACGTTTCTTATCCCAGTAGAGGACTACAATCCCTAAAAATTTCAGCTCATTTGGAATTCTAGTTCCAGAAATAAAATCGTGTTAATCAATTTGGAATGATTTATCAATAAAGAGGCCTTTAAAACAATATATCACTCGACACCGCCTTCTATTTGAGAAAACCTTCCAAAACTGCGCCCAGTATTATTTTGACAGTTGAATCTATCATTTGTTCGAGCGGTTCAAAAGTTAGAGGGGGGGGGCGATGGACTTCACGTCCTCACTGTAAAATGTGCTAAACCTACACCAATACATTTGAATTTCACTTCACAAGTGTCACATTCGGAAAGATAACGAGGTATTTGAGTGGTTCTTAAGATGTCGGCTCAAACCTTGTTTATATTTGAATTTCGCATTACAAGTGTTACTTTGAAAAGGTTAGTCATCCGAGTGAGTTGGAAGATGTTGCTCAAATTTGCTCGCCATTTAAATTTCGCATTACAAGTGTTACATTTGAAAGGATAATCACCCGAGTGAGTTTTTGGATGACCCTTCAAATTATTGCCAATCCATTCAAATTTTGCATTACCTATATCTCATTCAAAAAGATAAACATCCGAGTAAGTTTTCACATGTTCTTTCAAATTGTCGATCCATTTAAATTTGACATTACAAGTATCACATTCGAAAGAATGATCATCCGAGTGCTCAAATGTTTTTAAATGTTTGTTCAGATCGCCGATCAATCTAAATTTTGCTTTACAAGTGTCACATTTATAGGGATAATTATCTAGATGTAGGTATTATAGATGGAATAGAATTTATTGCTTCTTCATTTTCAAATTTTACATCGCATTTGTAGCATTCAAAGTCCTTATTTCTCAGTTGATGCACATTTAAATGTTGTGTATTAGTTTTAGACTTGGAGTAAATTATAGAGTGAAATTTGAATTTCACTTTACAAGTGTCACATTCAGAAAGGTAATGAGTTATTTGACTTAAGGGATCCAAAAGGACCATTAGGACACAAAATCTCAAAAAAAAAAAAATTGAAATTTCATTGTTTTAATAAGAAGGTGGCTACCTTATGATTTCGAAAACTTTGAATGGTCGATCCCTGAAAATTTCTGCTCATTTGTACAAAACACAACGTCTTTCAGACGTCTGCCTAAAGACGTCTTTAGGAATAAGACATTCCAAAGACATCTTCAACAAGAGGTCTTGAACATTTTATTCACTTTCAGGCCTGGGTTGTACCAAATAGTAGTTGTCTTTGTGTTTTTAGGACGTTTTTTAAACGTTCCTGTGCTCTCAGGAATAATAAGTGAATCGCGAGTTGACATTAAGAGAGAAGACGGTTATTTAGTTTAGCTGTCAGTTAACTAGTAATTATCATTAGCTAATTAACTGACAGCTAAACTAGATAGCCCTCCACTGATAAACCGATCCTAAGACTGAGCTTGAAGTTGAGGAAAAATGTTCACCTGTTGGAACACCAACTGCAATAACACACACGATTCCTGAGAGCAGCTTCATAATGTTTGGTTATTAACAATAATTATTAGAAGGAACTAATCGAATAAAAGATACCTACCTAATTGGAAAAGTTTATAAATACTTATAATGGAAGGACTGAATAAGGGATATTAATCCTAAATTATTAGCAGTACTGTCAATCAAGACGTACGCAGTAAATTTCAATCAAATGTCTGGCAAAAAGCCTGTCTTTGAGAAAAATATGTAAAACTGTAAAACCAAAAAACCTCTGAATCCTGTTAAATGTATTACTATTGTTATTACAAAATGGGAATTCGATTTTTCAGAATTCCAGACAGTAGAATGCATTCTCCAAGGTGCCCAGAATATTGAATATTTAGGCAAACATAATCCTACTCCGCTTAATGGTAAAAATGTTGGACTTGAAGGTATGAGTCAAGCAGCCACACTTAGAAATAAAAATCAGTCAAGTTTAGAAAAAAAACTTCAAGTACCTGTAACTGGGCTTAAAAGTAGAAATCCTTGTTCGTAGAATCCAAACCACTAACTTCACTTACCTTTGGGAAGTTTACAGCTACAAAGAAGGGACAATCATGGTGTTTTACATACAGAAACACCATTGGTCAAGATTTTATCTTTCTGTTCGCTCTCTGTTTTTTATCATGAAAACACAAAATACCTATTCCCGATTAAGACTGACTTTTTCAATAATCAATGTAATACGCTTTCGCCAATATGGCTAGAATATTTTCATTATATTAGCAGTAATTATTTTTGGAGCCTTGACCACGTGATGCCGCAGTTACCATTATTGAAATTTATTAAAAACAATTTTTTGTAATAATTATTAATAAAACTGGAGTTTATAGGTATAGTTAATTTGCGCAATAAATGAAATTACCTATTGTTTTTGATGAATCATATATCATAAAATCTGTAAACGTGCTTTTTCGGATATTTTCATAAGTATGTATTAGTCAACAACGAAGCAATACGGAAATGGTACGCTAAAAATTCCATAACCACTGCTGTTTACAAATCTCAAATAAAATTTAGTTTAGTAGGGGCCTTTGTATTGACGGCTAAAGTGGACCAAAATATAACAAGCACTTTATTTGTTGTTTGAGTAATAGTAGGTCCAGGTATCACATATACCTATCAGATAAAAGTGAACAAAAGCTATTAAATATTAATAATAAAGCAGGGTAAGTGCCTTTAAATACTTAACAGTTCTAAATTTATCAAATTCAAGTACCTATAAGTAACAAAAAATGTGTGATACCTACATGAAAGGTGCACGTAGCAAAATATTTCAAATATTATAGGACCCATGAACGGTTTCGAAACCACTCTGTATATAGTATACTCATTTCTTATTCTACGCAAATTTTAGATTTTGCGCAGAATCGTGACGGTTTTATTATATAGACTCCTATCGTGTTGCAACAAAGCTTATAGGTAGCAATAACCAGAAATGCTGAATGATGAAATTGGATGATCGTAATAGATTTGATAAGGCAATGAAATAAACTATTGTTATATTTATGTCAATAGTGTAGGTACATTGTCCAATAGTTGCAGGTGAATTTATTTATGTTTATTTATTTTTTTTAATTTTTGATTTCTTGTATCTGTATGTGTGAAGTTACTTTTTGATTTCTGATATCTAAAGCATACCTATACTACAGCTAAATTGACACTGACGTCGAAGTTTTTTTTTTTATGCTATAGAAAATTGATATTTTATTTAAAATGGTGGAAATCAGTTAAACGAAGTTCAGGACCGGGATTCCGAACTCAGGATTCAATAGTATCATCTATCTATATTTGTATAGACGATACTTTCGAATCGTGGTGTCGGAATCCGGACCCTGATCCTCTTCTCGACATTTGACACAGATCAATGAATAATATATGTACTGTTTGTTTTACGAGGGTTTGTACTTTTGCCTCCCTTTTTTAACAAATAAAAATTGACTGGAACAAATTAATGACGTCAAAATTGTTCGTCGGTTTTTAAGCCAGAAGTTATTCAATTAGGCAATCTCAATCACGTGATTTTATAATGGCCGTTCGGGTCAAATATTGCGGTGACAAGCCGGTGACGTTTGACGTTTATAAGGAGAGCATTTGTGTTCTGGCCCTTCCTGCTTTCGAAGTGAATTTTATGTGTTTCTACGTATTTTTCATTGGTTTTGGTCATTGTGAATTTTATAGTCTTTAGTATTTCTACGTATTTTTTAGTGTTCTGGCCCTTGTTGTATTCAAAGTGAAGTTTATAATGTTTCTACGTATTTTTTAATTTATTAATAAATTCTGAGATGGAGAGTGAATATCTTAAGGTATTATTATTAAGGGAAAATCGAGCTTTTAGTTGCAGCAATCCATAAAGCCCTGCGTTGTTTTGATAATCCATATTTGTAGATCAAAAGCCAATGATTTAAAATAGCAGGAACTTAATAAAATTTCACATTATCCCTATTATCTCGGCTTCCACACCCAATTACGATGCAAATCGCTGGCATTTTAATTAACACAATACCTAAACACACAAAAAAACACAAAATCCGATAATTCAAATCTGGACGTTTATCCAGAATGTGACAGAATCAATGACATACAGAATAAACAACACAGTGCTAGACCCAATGCTTGACCTGAACTTCCATATTGAATTTCATTTTTGACAGGTCAGTAGATTGCCTAATTCAATACAAAATCTGAACGCTATTGAATTTATACGGGTCTACCATTTAAAACGGAACAAGGTGAATATCTGATGCCACTTTTATTTTTGAAAAAATCGCTCGTTCACGTAATTTGGTTGTGTGAGTGCTTAAACATTTCCAGCACTAACTTAACCCACTAGGATGGGTGTGAGACCAACCTTTACCATTCCAAATGGAACAAGGAGAGTGATACTTGTTTCAAAAGAGCGTTCAATTTTCTTTCAGATGAATGAGAATTGAACGCTCTTTTGAAATAGGTATCACTCGACCCTTTGTACCATTTGAAATAGTAAGGGTTAGTCCTACCCCGCCTAGAAAGTTAAAGTTTGAAGTACTAAAAATGGTTGCAGATAGCTTCCCCCTTCAAAAATAAACGTATGGCATTACATTTTAGGCCTTTCTCGTTTCAAATAGTACACCCTTTATGAATCAATCTACGACAACCCTTTTTTTCCAAGTTATGATATTATCGATGTCAAAAGTACAAACCTTCGTGAAATGAACCTTATCTTCTTTTATCAGCTTTATACTTCCATAATCCTTTCGTTTTTAACATAATAATTAAAAAACTGAGTGACTTCAAACAAATTAACTATAGACGTAGGTATAATAACAAGCAAAGTACAGCTTGTAAATAGAGTATGATGATGCCGAGCGTTCTCTCAGGAAATTCCTATTTATTAGTATTTATTCGGGAAATCCAAACGAATAGCGTGCGATAATAGGTTTGTTTCCACAGAAATCACAAACCAATCAAAGCGTTTCTGATTGGTCCAAATCGCCAACAACCAGTTTCCTGACTATTTTCAACCAATGAAATTCGCTCTGATTGGTTTGTAATTTCTGTGGAAACAGACCTAATGTGATTATTATTAGGTCACTCCTATCCTATATAACTTATGCTCACTTGATCTTTTTATAGTTAGTTTCGGTTTCCTCTGGGACCAATAATATTGCTTTTTTGATTTAATTTCCATTTTTTTTTAAATTTGCTTCTTTTACAGACACAATGGCCTCTCTTCAAAACTTTATTGGATATTTGTTAGCTTCAATAATAATTATTATTATAGCTTTTGTCGCACAAGGTAGGTTCCAGTTAATTTTTTAATCATTATGGGTGATCATTGTGTTGTATTTTTCTTCTAGGAGAAGCCTATAATTTCTATTACATCACCGAAAACCAACGTGGAGAAAACTACTTTGGAAAAAATGGGGCTCAGGAAAATGTTTTGTCAATTTCTGCAGCTTTTTTAATAGTAAGTTCATACATATAGAGGTTGATAATACATCTCAATAATTTGTTTTTTTTTTAGGTATTTCAGATTCTGATCCACTTACTGCATATTTGATTTTTACTATAGCTTCCTATATAACTAATCAACCTAACGGGACGAAAATCGACACAATAAATACCTACCTATTTAGTATTTTTTATTTTGTACCAATATGTATTTGTATATACTTACAACTGGACAAAGTTCAAACTTCACACTCTGTATTCGCTTCTGCCCAATGGAGCAAAAACAACATTGAGCCTCTATCTTTGAACTCGCTCAATATCCAGAGACGACTTGCTGGCACCAAAAATGAGGGGGAGGACCAGATCCAGATTAAAATCGATCCATTTACTTGTTTTTTTTAAACAAACCCTAAATAAATTATTTATTGTAAAGATGTTTTTTGTATGAATATAATATTTTATATTATATAATGATAAAAAACTAGTTTTTTTTTTCTAGGTGTAATAAGCTTCTCTAAGAAAAAGTAGCTTGTTTGGCAACGTGGCACGATCAGCTATTTGTTGATGACTTTCCATGTTCGCCACTTGCTCTATAATTTAAGTGAATTATAAAATGCGCTTTAATAATAAATATAATAATTATTGGATTGTTATTGTTGTTGCATAAATAATAATTATCAAGCAAACATAAAATTATGTCTCGAAAAATAAGCCAAATCTCATACAATATGGAAAGACAACATTATTTTAGATTAGATTTTTTTTTCTTCTATAAATAAGTAGGTACATGTAGGTACCTTCAGGATTTAGATTTTCGAAAACTTTGAAAGGTCATACCTTTTCTTCTATTATAGATAGAAAGCGGAAATTTTCAGCGATTCTTATGCCAGTAGAGGACTACTATCCCTGAAAATTTCAGCTCATTCGAACTAATTTTTCCAGTTTCTGAGTGCCCTTTTTCATAGAATCCGGCTCCAAACCTCTGAATAATTTAGTTTATGGAGTTTGGGGGATCCCAGAGGACCTAAGACATAAAATCTCAACAAAAAAAATTTTGAAATTTCATCGTTTTAGTTTACTACTGAAATATTTGATTTAAACTTTGGAAATCTCTGAAGGGTCACCGCTTTTTTTCTATTACAGATAGAAAGCTGAAATTTTCAGCGATTCTTATTCCAGTAGAGGATATTATTACAATCCCTGAAGATTTCAACTCATTTGGACCTATAGTTCCAGAAATAAAATCGTGTTAAGCAATTTGGGAGTTTCTGAGTGCCCTTTTTCATAGAATCTGGCTCCAAATCTGAGAATAATTTAGTGTATGGAGTTTGGGGGATCCCAAAGGACCATTACGATAGAAAATCTCGACAAAAAAAAATTGAAATTTCATCGTTTTAGTAAGAAGTTAGCTACCTTATGATTTAGACTTTGGAAAACTTTGAAAGTTCATAACTTTTTTTCTATTAAAGATAGAAAACTGAAATTTTCAACGAATCTTATCCCAGTAGAGGACTACAATCTCTGGAAATTACAGTTCATTTGGGCTTATAGTTCCAGAAATAAAATAGTGTTAAGCAATTTGGGGTGATTTTTAAATTTTTCAATTTTTCTGAGTGCCTTTTTTCATAGAATCTGGCTCCAAATCTCAAAATAATTTAGTGTATGGAGCTTGAGGGATCCCAAAGGACCGTTAGGACGCAAAAACTAAGAAAAAAAAAATTGAAATTTCATCATTTTAGTAACCCTATGATTTGGATCATGGTCATAACTTTTTTTCTGTTGAAGATAGAAAGCTGAAATTTTCAGTGATTTTTATTTCAGTAGAGGACTACAATAGGTACCTGAAAATTTCAGCTCATTTTGACTTATGGTTCCAGAAATAAAATCGTGTTAAACAATTTGGGGTGATTTATCAACTTTTAAATTTTTTCGAGAGCCTTTTTTCATAGAATCTGGCTCCAAATCTGAGAATAATTTAGGACCATTACGATACAAAATCTCGACAAAAAAAAATTAGAAATTTCATCGTTTTAGTAAGAAGGCTACCTTATGATTTAGATTTTGGAAAACTTTGAAAGTCATAACTTTTTTTCTATTAAAGATATAAAGCTGAAATTTTCAGCGATTCCCATTTCAGTAGAGGACTACAATCCCTGAAAATTTTAGCTCATTTGGACAGAAATAAAATCGTGTTAAGCAATTTGGGGTGATTTATTAATTTTTCAATTTTTCTGAGTGCTTTTTTTCATAGAATCTGGCTCCAAACCTCAAAATAATTTAGTGTATGGAGTTTGGGGGATCCCAAAGGACCATAAGAACAGAAAATTTCAACTGAAAAAAAAATTGAAATTTCATCGTCTTAGTATGTACTGAGGTAGTTAGGTATCTTATGATTTAGACTTTGGAAAACTTTGAAAGGTCATAACTTTTTTTCTATAGATAATATATAGAAAGCTGAAATTTTCAGCGATTCTTATCCCAGTAGAGGACTATAATCCCTGAAAATGTCAGCTGATTTGGACTTATACTTCTAGAAATAAAATCGTGTTAACCAATTTGGGGTGATTCATCAATTTTTCAATTTTTCTGAGAGCCTTTTTTCATTGTCTCCGGCTCCAAATCTCAGAATAATTTAGTGTATGGAGTCTGGGGGATCTTAAAGGACCATTAAGACATAAAATCTCAACAAAAAAAAATTTGAAATTTCATCGTTTTGGTAGGGGAGAGGGTGGATGATTCGGCCTGTACTATTTCTTTTTCTCTATTATAAAATCGCGAATGACAGTTCGATGGCCATCAGTCAGCCAGTGTTACCAACCTTCGATAAGTAAAAAAGGAGTGTCACAAAGAGCTTCTTTTCGAAACTACTTTTAGTGTCGAAAAGACTTCGATATGACACCAAAATAGAAAATAGCTATTTATACAATAAGTTACGAAATGAGCGTCTTTTAGGCACGCGACGTGAAAATTGTCCAACGAGGCAAAGCCGAGTTGGACAACACGTCGAGTGACTAAAAGACATCGTTTCGTAACGTATTGTATACAAGATTTTTTCTACTGGCATTTTATAATAAAAAAACACAATTTTATTTCATGTGAATAAGTCGATTACACCCAAAATCTTTGTTACCTGCTTTTACTTGACACCTGACACTTTTCATGCGATTTTCTTTTCAAAATTCGACATCAATAATTAAAATCCTAGAAAGTAGGTAATAACACAAAGTTCTGTTTTGAGTAACCCAAACGTTCAATTCAGTAATTCCATTTTCAATATTCATAATAAATACAAAACAAAATTCAAATATGTGTTTAGTGTGTTTTTTATTTCTGAATAATGAATGACACTTTTAGGCACTAGTGCTTAAAAATTACTTTTACGCACTCATAAGTCACTTTTACGCATTCAAAAGTCACTTTTACGCACTGAGTGCTTAAAAGTAACTTTCACGCACTCAGTGCCTAAAAGAATGTCGTTTCAAAACTGAAATGACAATCGAAAAGTTGCTATTCTGAAACGTCAGTAGAAAAAAAAAATTTCCGCACTGACAGCCGTGCGGAAAAACTTTTTCCGCACTGATATGTCAAAAAAAAAGTTTTACCGCACCGTGCGGGAAAACTCATTTTCCGCACGCATATCAGTGCGGAAAATCGATTTTTCCGCACGGCTGTAGGAAAAATATATAGCCCACCTAAATACCGTTCAACCACTCAAATCCTACTGCGAAGCAAATTTTACTGATCAATTGGGGGTTATTTTTTGGAGATATTTTAACGCGCTTCAATTTTAACAAGGTTTTACAGTTACAAAAAATATTTAAATTTTACGAAAGTCTTCAATAATTATCCGTGAAGTTGAAAATCGACATTATGTCATGTCCCTATGTCATTGTGAACTGATTTTATTCTTTTAGTAACGACAATTTTCTAAATTACATTATTTTATTTAATTTATTTTGGGTACGATAAAATGGCCGACATAGGACTAAGTGAAATTAGACGTGAAAACATGGCGTCGACTAATATATCATTTTTATCGCCAAGAAAATGTTTAATAAACAAATTTGATATTTATAAAACATATTTGATTTATAACGTGTTTTATAATGCAGTTGCATAAAACATATGTATTTTATTATCTAAAATGACAGCGTAAAACTATTATAATATTCCAGACATTGCAATGTTGCCATGTCAAGAACAAACGTGTACCTTTACATATTTTCAATTTTGTATGGATGAAAATCAGAAGTTACTAGTACCTAACTTTCGAACTTCATTTATGAAAAATCATACTTAAAACTCGTGGCCGACAGAATTGAATCAAAAAAGTTGAAATTTCAAATTGGAAGAAAATAGTCATAGGTACTTGATTAGAGTTTTTGGCCATACCGTAACAATTTCAACAAGTTTTTAATTGAATTATATTGAATAGGTAGGTATATAGATTATACCTTCTCTGTATTTTAATTTTTAGTTCACTGTAGTTTACCAGCAGGGTTACAGAACCTACCTAATATAGACAGTAACTTGTAACGGTTCATGTGTTTGCGTATTTGTCTATGGCATTCGATCATATTCAACCCTTAATACTTGAAGATAATATATTCAGTTTGACAACGTCGCATGGCCTGTTCTGAATCATGTATATTTGTTTTCAGATCATGGTGCTAGGTGGCGTGGGTGTCGGTATATCTGAAGAAATTGCGATAATATTAAAACCCTTATAAAATACTATTGTTATATAGCCTTCAGAAACATTGCTTAAATAACAATATTATTATAAAGTTTATCTCACTGTATCAGTATTACGATACTTTTATCGTAGAATACATTTATAAGAAAATTTGAAATTGGATACCTTATTACTATACTATGTTATGTTACGTTATTGTAAGCTAAACGCCCTTAATACAGATATATGTTGCTTAAATGACACCAAAGCAGATCTTTCGAAATTAGCCTGTACCTCTTTCCTGAAATTGCCACTATTTCTTAATATTATCCAACAAGAAATGCTTGACATATTGATAATTAGCAATAGGTATCTATATCAATTATCACTGGAATTAAAACTAGAAATGTCAAGATTTTTCTGCAGCGTAGGTAGATAAACTAAATTTTAGGTTAGTGCTATAACATTTTTATAAGGTTACCCTAATAATAATTTTTGTATTTTGTGAGACACTTCTGTTATTTAACCCTTTTTTAAGTGCTTTATTCAATTTTGTTCCACAACAATTATAAAATAGTTTTATAAGAGTATTGAACGGAACTAAATTATTGCTAAGAATGAACTGTTTTATAAATTATTCTCCATAAATACTATAAAATTTTATAATAAAGCCGTAATAAATCAAAATGCATACTTTTATAAGTGATATATATTTGTTTGTGAATATTGCTATAAAGCAACTAGGTACAAAATATATCTAAGTATCTCAAACGAAAACAGTTTTATAAGTCTTGTCATATAAATATTTACCCACTGAACATGCAATGTTACGAAAGCTCAATGCAATATTACTCTGATCTTAGTTTCGCAACATTCCAATGTAATATTGAATTATTTTTGACACAACATTACAACAATAAATTACAAAATGAAATATCCTTGAAATTTTAACGCATATTAAAAATTATAACTTGTACGCAAATTAACATTGTAAATATGCATTTAAATTGAACTAGTATAATTTTAGTAATGTTATAATAACTACCAAATGTAAACTTGCTGCAAAATTGGAAATATAACTTGTAGGTAAGGTTACATCGCAAAGATGCCTTAAAGTTGTGTTGGCATTATTTTGCAATGTTATAATTTAATATCGAATGTAAACTTGCTGCAATATAGCAGAAATAATATATTGGAAAATCGAAAACTTTGCCGCCATTATTAACGATCGGCACGACATCGGGGATACGAACTAAACCGAAAACAAATCGACGTCATCAAGTCGCTCTTTGTCGTTTGAGTCGAGTGCTGTGTTTGCTTGTTGAATGTTGAGTTGTTGAGTATGTCTGTGGTATTGTGGTAAAGCGATTCTCGGCTAAATATTTGGTGTTTGTGTTTGGATTATGTATTCGATCGGTTCAGGTTGTACTTTGCTTCTTGGTTATTTTTATTATTCAGTTTTTATTTTAGAACCTGTGGAAATGAAATAAATATACAGCGATTACAATGGATGAGGATTCAAATAAGGTGAGTAAAGGGTTTACATAGTCAATAAATACTTTTTACTTTACAAAAATACTGCGGAATGGTGGGCCCCTTTTCTTGTAAACCGTAACCTCTTTTTTTCATACCTACGAATCCCGTATTATTATTATAGGTTTGTTCCAACCGGCAGTAATTTCCAGCAATATTACTGGCACACATGCGCAATTGTGAAATGCCAACCAGTCAAAATTACTAATTTAGAATTGGCGATAATTGACAGTTCGTCGTTCCAACCGGAGTTACGGATAGTAAAATTACGGTTCAAACGATTCTTGCTTGAAAGGAAGAACTGTTGGTTCTAAAATTAGACGCATGCGTAGTGAGGTCGAAAACGGGTCAGTGGTTGAACAACAACGAACATAAATGATAATACATAACCCAGAACCTCAGTTTTTTGTTTATTTAAACTATTTATTTGAAAATGACTGCTATAGAAGTTAAGTAATTTCATTTTATTTGTTCTCAGAGTTAATAAATCTGATTTTTGTCTTATATCAGGTTTAGAAGAATTCCTTATTGTGGTGGAAGATGATTCAGCTGCAAATATGCAAGTTATGTTGATTTTGTTATTTTCATCTTGTGTTGTGAGTACTACTAGTTCAAAAAACGTTCCAACAAGTTTTTAAGTTATCTAGTATAATATTACTGTTTTTGACTGCGCAGTCGCATTAGCGCGGTTATGGACGATAATATTACAGTAATATTATTGCAGGTTGGAACAAACCTAATATTACTTGTTATGATTTTACGATAATATTTTAGTTAGAATCAAAAATATAGTAAACCGTTTGGTAATGACCAGAAAGAAAGTGGCTACGACGGGGAATAATTATTATAATAAAAATACAGAACTAGGTACTCCCTGATTTTGTTTTTGTTGCAGGTGATGATATAAGTATAGTCCAACAAATACCATTTTAAAGTCACGTGATTTTTCTCTATCCTTGTCGAATACATTTTAAACAGCGGTGATAGTAAAATTGACAAAAAAATTGCTGTCTAATTATTGTTCATAATATTCTTACCTGAAATAGAATCCGTCACTGTCATCAATTAGTTTGTCAAAGTTATTTTCGAAAATAATACAACGAACAAACACAGCTAATAATTTTGACCACATTAACCTTTCTCCAACTCGAAAAGAAGCAAATAGAAAACGGGTACCCAGTTTAAGTTCAGAATGTATTACAACAGACAACAGATGCGACAAAAGTGAGTCTCGCAACAATTGTAAGTATTAAAATTGCCCTCTGATTGGTCAATACTACTTCAGAAACGCGTTTGTAAAATGTTAGTGGGAACATATATTAAAATTCAATAGTAATTAACCACCAGTAGCTTTTTGTAGGTGATATCAACGACATAATCAATGGACATACGTTTTTTGCCACCAGTATCACGTGACTTTAAAATGGTATTTGTCGGACTATAGCAGCCAGTACCTACTTCGTCCTGTGTGTCAAGGAGGGTGTCAACCCTATTTCGTTTTTTTTTGTGCTTAGAATTTTTATTTATTTTGCTTTAAGATATTACTTTTTATGCTTTTTTTTTCACCTAAGTATATTTATTTATTGTGGGAATTATAGATATACATAATATACCAACTTTTTTATTTATTTTTTTCAAAAACTTGTACTTTTATTCATAATAAAATATCTACCTAATGATTATGGGTTTCGGGCACAAATTTTAACAGTTTGTTTTTAGAACAAACTGAGAGTTTATGCACCGAAGCTCAAATCTCCCTGTATACATAGTATTTACAGTTGCAACATTACTTTTTTATTGCAGTAAAGTTGCGAACCCAATATATTTGTAATAAAAATGCAATATTGCAGTAAACTTACTAATAAATTGCAAGTAACCCTAAGGTATATTTGAATTTGTAACCTTACACTCGTAAGTTTGCTGGAGTTTTGATCTAATATTCCAGTAATATTGCTGAAAGGTTATCATTTATAAACCTTGCATTTGTAATATTACCCTAAGGTTGTTTCAGTACTTGCCGCAATACTGCGTTAACATTACAGTAAACTTTCATATAACCTTACAAGTTTGCAGTGTAATGTTACCTCACTATTACTGTAATCTTATTTTGTTTAGTGGGTATGAGCAAGTTAATTACCAAACTTATAAAATTGTTATTTAAATTAATCTTGAAAATATCTATATAGCAAAATAACAAAATAAATTTGTTTTCATGATACATTTGTATTTATTGAGTCTCTTAAAAATCAGTTTTGTTACTTCAAATGCTCTAACAAATCGGATATAAAGAACTTCAGTCTAATAGCAATATTTCTGTGCTAATACTTGGGCTACCTTAGAAAATTTTTGAAACGTTGCAATATGGCGTGAGAGCTTCTCCTCTGCTTTCTTCTGAATGACTCAGAAAGTGTTCACACTTCATTCAACATTTTCCTTTTCAAATCGATATAACACTTTTCGGTCTCGATCATCCACGTCTCTACGAACTGAATATACTTTATTAGGATTGCGTAAATTATTTATAAATTCGGCTATGGTGTCATTCTTTTTCTAACTTGAGTTTGCTATACTGACTAGACTCAAGTCCAGTGAAATTGTTCAGATGCTCCGGACTTGAAGCAAATACTTTTGTTGTTAATATCTACTAGAGCAAATGCTCACAAACTATAGAGTCAACCGAGTTTGAGCAAAAGTTTAACATTATTTATTAATACCAGTTACCAGTTGCAGCATATACTTCTAAGATTCTGAGCTTATAGGTACTTCATCTGATTATTAATACCACTGAATGTCTCATCAAGTCTTTGAGGTATATAGGGATGAGTTTAAATATTTTACAAAAAATTCATATTAGGGTGCCAAATTTCCAATGTTTCTGTTTTTTATGAACCATCATCAAGCTACACAATAAGTTTCTTCACGATTGTAGGTATCAGACCATTCAAGAAACTTGAGAATTACACTTGGCACCATCGCAACAACGCACTCTCACGATTCCCGTCCATCCCCAGCCCCAGATTTGCCGAACATTTCCACTTCCAATTTGTTTCATTTCGCGTCGCCTTGCAAGACGAACTGTGTAATTTTAAAAACGTGATCTCATTCATAAAGATAAAATAAAAGCTTCTAAACTAATCTTTCTGAGATTAATTAAGTGCTATCTTCATATTCAAACACAAGATTCAGTGCTATAAATAGGATGGCGTCGTTCATCCCTTACTTTGTTGCCCTTGCATTGGCGGTTAACGCAGGTGAGAACAAACCTTTTGTATTGAGTATTGATAGTTTTTTTCATTCAGGTATTTGTCTTTAAAGGATTTTCGTAATGTAAAATAAAATTGAGTGTACCTATGAATTTCAACAAATTAACGTTTTTTTTTTTTTAAATTTAGATTGCATCGCACTTATGCAGAAGGGTATCTCAAGGTTTTTGTTTAAATTCTTGGAGTTCCGATTTTTTTGACCGGTTTTGGGTTTTATTGGCTACCTACTTTGTTCTTTGTGCAATTTTTGATGTTTTGGCTGTTTATTTTAGAAAATTTTAGTATTTGTCCACATTCGATGTATTCGCTAATCGCTGATCAAGTTATCTCCCAGAGCGAGTTTTCCAATGCAATTCTTCTTTCTTCTTTCTTCTTCGTCGTTATTTATCATTCCTTTTGGTCCTTGCATAGGTATTCCATTTCTTCTGATGCTCTGAGAACAATATAATCCAGTGAAGGATCAGAGATGATTTTTTCAGCGATATAAAAGCGCTATTTCCCTGTCTGCTGTCTTCTCTCGTGATTGAAATCGAATTGGTGCTCCTTTCCAGATCTAATGAATGTGTCATTTCTGGAAGATGTTAAGAATAAGCTCTTTGTAGGTATTGAATACCTACTCATCTTACCAGCAAGGATTCTCAAATCCATGGAAGCGAGACGGGGGAAAATACACTGCCGAGCATAAAATTAGGGTCACCCATAATTCACAATTATTTTTGAAATGTCAAGTTTTTGAGATTTTTTTGTGGGTGTAGCATAGTTTACTACTCTATGCGATGATTTTATAGTGGTTGTTTGAATTTAAAAAAAAATTGTTGTTATTTTGTTTAAAGTTTAATAAAAAAAGGGTCCCTCACCGAAATTCCTCGAAAGCATTATCAGCATATTTGTGTATTCCATGCATGGTATATCTCATGACGTATCTCTCAATAACAATAAAGTTAGTAAACTGTACACCCAAAAAAAAATTTGCAAAAACTAAAAATTTCAAAAATAATTGCAAAGTATGGAGTGACCCTAATTTTATGCTCGGCAGTGTATATTAGTTTTTCTTGAAGAACTTTCATGCTGAGGAGATATCAGAAGATCATCAGAAATACTCCAAACCGATGCAGAACCCAACCTGTTCAACGCATTTTTAGAATAGTCCATTTTAGCTGATGGAGCTGGTGATGATTTCCATAATATGAACACCTTTGTTTTATAGATTTCCAAAATATGATATTTTTATGAATAACCAGATGGAATATATGGTTGTTTCTGATGTTAGCCCTATCACCTTTTTTGAAGAAAATTTTCCATCTACAAATCTTGGTCTCAAAAAATTGAAATCCCTACCTTCGACATCAAGTTCTGGCTCCTATTTGTCAATATTTTCATTACTAACTAATGAAATATTGAAAATTAAACCAGCTAATAATAATTTTTACTTTAAAAGAAACTGAACTGGTTCCTAATGGGACCAGATACATACCTAAGTCAAAAAACCTAATGTATGAGAATTTTTTTTTCAAAGAAACCAGTGACAGGAAAATAACTGTGATGATTCATAATACCTATGTACAACCCATACCGAGTTTTATGGGAAAATTTTAAATATTTGCTGATAACATCAAAATAAATGCAAACAAGAATTCCTGAGAACCATAAAATATACATCAATGTTATCACCACACACCTAAAAATAACCGTTAACCTTCTACAAAACTCTTTAGTGTTAAATTTTATCAACAATAATTTATCACCACAAGTTTCCTTATCATTTAACGTTAAAAACAATTTAATTTTCCAGCCGCAGCATTGGAATGCTACAATTGCAACAGCAAAGAAAGCGCAGCTTGCAAATGGGGCTTTACCTCTTTCACCTACAACACTGAAAAATGCGGAAGCGCCGGATTTTTGGACAGCATTGTTGGAGCTAAATGCTTCAAAATCACTGCTAAAAGTAAGAATTATTAATTTATTACAGAACATTTCTTTGCCTACATAGTCCATTTTCCCCCTCTTCCACTAAAGTTTGCATGAATAAAGCCCATTTCCTCTATTTACCAACCCCAAAATAAACTTTTTTTTCACTACCTCCTTCCTATAGCCAAAATCAATAGCATATAGAGGGTTATTCTGGCCTAGTTTCAGGTTGTTGCTCCAAATATAATTAATTTTTCTTTACTATTACTATAGGGCTTTTTATAGATTTAATTTGTAAATAGCGAACAATGCAAATTGGGGCAGCTTTCTTTGTAGAAAATTTATGAATTGTGTTTTCTGGACAAACAACTTGATGGATTGGACATTAATTTTACTTTGTTAGTTCATTCATTGAGCAAATGGGGCATACAAAAGTCCAAATTCATTATATTACATCATCAATTTGTAAGTTGATCTTGAAACAAACTTTTATTATTGTTACGGCTTCCCATTATATTACATTCTCTTAGGTCAGCTGAAATATTATATTATTACATATTAGGTTTCGAAAAAATAATAATTAAACCGTCATCAGCAAAAATAAACATGACTTATAGTCATTTAGGAATGGACTATATTATAGTTCATGACCACGGCAGTTTTTTTTAAACAAGCAGGAAAGAGTTATGGGGCCATGCTTTGAGTGAGACTAATAATGATGAATTTTTTTATATCACCTGATGACATATCATAAATTATTAAAATTTGTGCTAAGTATAGCATTGCCACAATGAAATTAGAGTGATAAATTAAATTCAATTTGTGTGTCATATCTATTTCAAGTATCTACGCAAAGCAAAGTATGGTGTGTGTTCCTATACTAGGTATATCCCTCAATTTAAAATGATTTTTTCTCTAAGAAACTAAAATAGCAATTCCTCGAAAAGGGAGGAAAGTTATAATAAACAATAAACACACTATTTCCATGAAAGCCCTTCAGTTTCATTATTAATTAACTTTAAGGGCCAGTTTGACAAATTCAAGTACATATATCCTGAGAATAGGAGGCTTTATCTAGCATAAAAGTTCATTTTTGAGTTCTTAATGAACTTTTATGCTAGGTATAGCCTATACTAATGATATACTTGAATTGTCGGGATTATTATATGGATTAGTCATTTCTTTTAACGAAAAATTATTAATTTTATTTCTGATTCGAGTGTTGTTCTTTCAAAAAAAAATTAAGATTATTTCTCAAAATTTCCAAAATATAAGCGGCTGGAATTAATATTTGGTATTCTGTGTGAATGAAAGTTTTGAGGAGATTTTTGTTTTTTCAATTCTACTCAAACATACTGACATGTATGTACAGGTAGATAAAAGGTGTAATTACAAAAGTTGTATGTACAGTGTGGTCATTTTATCTTGATAATATTTTAAACTGCCATAATTTCTTTATTTTTAAAGTTATTCAAATAAATAAAAAAACATACTGTAGGGTTGCTTTCCAAGTTTTAGATAGGGTGGACAAAAAACAAAAGACTATATTTTGATAGTTATGCGCACAAATAACATTTTCTTGAATGGAACACCCACTAAATTTTCAGTTTGTTTGATAAAATGTTTTTTTCTGATTGCAATGTATACAATACGATACACTGGAATACAATTCACTTTATATTTACATGCAGAAATGTTTTATTTATTCTAACTGAAAATATTGATTACCTATACAGATTACCTGCAAGGTAGGTAGACAGAATTTCCCCTTAGAATAAATAAAACATTTCTGCATGTAAATATGAAGTTAATTGTATTCAATTGTATTGTATTGTATATAGTGCAATCAGAATGAAACATATTATCAAACAAACTAAAAATTTACTGGGTGTTCCATTTGAAAAAATGCTACTTGTGTGCATAACTGTCAAAATATTTTAGTCTTTTGTTTTTTGTCCACTCTATCTAAAACTTGGAGAACAACCCTACAGTATGTTTTTTTATTTATTTAAAAAACTTCAAAAATAAAAAAATTATGACAGTTTGAAATGTTATCAAGATAAAATAACCACCCTGTACAGTATTGGCCAAATTTTTAAAATCCATGGTCAGGAACAAAAATTGAATGTCAGAAATATGTTATGTCGCATGCTTTCAGCTTTTCCCACATCGGATGCCCTATATTTGGTTCTATATTCTTGAAGACCACAATTTCCGGATCCCAAAACTATATAGTTTGTTTATATTTGGTTGACCCGTCTCCAACACATTTGGTTCTAAAAATTTTAAAAATACTATTAGAGAAACCAAATAGGTACCTCAAACTTTACCTGTAGCATTCACCTGTACAGGTGGAATAGTTCACAAAATCAGTAGTACTATAATAGTTGGGGAGCTGGCGTCAAAAACATGCAAGAGTTTTCGCAAGGCGGATATTTTCAAAATAGGTCGTACTTTAGTGCTAGAATGCTAGTGTATAGTCAGCACTCACAGTTCCGGGACAGCTGGCTCTGGGACGCGGGCAAAGTTGTAATTTTAAGAAGCATCTAAACTGTTTTCTCAGAACCCAAAATTTATAGAAATTTTGCACATTATCTGTTTGAAGGTCACAGATAACGTATGTAAATCGTCAGACGTCTAGTTCGTTGCAAAAAGGGGGTCAGACGTCCTCAAAGTTTTTATTTTATGGCATTTTCTTCGGTGTCCTGTCAAAATATATTTTTGCAGGTATTTGACAAATATATTTGAAGAAAATCGGGCCTATGATGTATCATTTTCTGTTATTTTAACAGTAGCGTTAAGTTATCTGTCACTGTTTATTCTATACGTCAAAATAGAGACGGAAATAGATATTGAGCCATAACAGAGCCGTTAAAATAACAGGACAGGATACATCATAGGCCTGAATGCCATAAAATAAAAACTTTGAGGACGTCTGACCCCCTTTTTGCAACGAACTAGATAATGTGCAAAATTTCTATAAATTTTGAGCTTTGAGAAAACAGTTTAGATGCTTCTTAAAATTACAACTTTGCCCGCGTCCCAGAGCCAGCTGTCCCGGAACTGTGAGTGCTGACTATACACTAGCATTCTAGCACTAAAGTACGACCTATTTTGAAAATATCCGCCTTGCGAAAACTCTTGCATGTTTTTGGCGCCACCTCCTGGACTAAAATATTTTTCCAATTTTTGGAGCCGAATATATGAGAGACTGCTTAATCAAATATAGACAAATAATATATTTTTGGAATCGCGGCATTGTGCTCTTCAAGAATATAGAATAAAATATAGGGCATCCCATTTGAAAAAAGTTGGAAACATGCAAAATTTCACATTGCTGACATTTAAATTTTGTTTCTGAACATGGTTTCTAAAAATTCAACCAAAACTGTGCAACTTTTGTATTTACACCTTTCTTCTACCTGTAAAGGCAGAGGCTGTAGGTGGGGTGTTAATATATAAAAAACACCCTGTACAAATAAGTGGATTATTGCGGAACTTATGGGTGGACCTCGCTGCGCTCGTCCCGCAGCCATCTACTTACCAATATACTGTTGAACTGTTCAAGTAAAAAATTCATCTAAATATAGTTTTTGAACTAATGAGAGAAACTCAGAACTGAGAGAATCAAGTTAGTATTGTACTTCAACAACATATTGGTGAAAAGATGGCTGCGGAACTCGCTACGCTCGTCCCGCAGAGGTCCACCCATAAGTTCCGCAACAATCCACTCGTTTGTACTTGAATAACTTGTCATATTATGTTACTAGTTTGGTGAAGTAACATTACTAATTCCTGATGGAAAGCAAATAGACAAAAAAGTGAATAATCTTACACATTTTGACTTTATATAATAAGTGGATTATTGCGGAACTTATGGGTGGACCTCTGCGGGACGAGTGCACCAATACCTATACTGTTGAACTATTCAAATAAAATACTCACCTGAAACTTGTAGTTTTTGAACTAATGAGAATAACTGACATTTGAGTGAGTCAGGTTAATATCCTACTTGAATAACATATTGGTGAATAGATGGCTGCGGAACTCGCTGCGCTCGTCCCGCAGAGGTCTACTCATAAGTTCCGAAACAATCCACTCGTTTGTACTTGAATAACTTGTCGCATTATGTTACTAGTTTGATGAAGTAGGTAACATCATTAATTCCTGTTAAAAGACAAATTGACAAAAAGTGGATAATCTTACAAATTCTGACTTTACATAATAAGTTATTGTTCAAGTACAGGGTGTTTTTTTTATATATTGACACCACACCCCATTTACAGCCTTTACCTTTACTGGTAGAAGAAAAGTGTACTTAAATGCAAAAGTGGTAAAGTTTTGGCAAAATTTTTGAAATCCATGGTCAAAATCAAAAATTGAATGTCAGAAATGTGAAATGTTGCATGCTATTAGCTTTTTTCAAATGGCATGCCCAATATTTGGTTTTATATTCTTGAAAAACACAATTTCCCGATTCCAAAACTATATATTTTGTCTATATTTGGTTGAGCTGTCTCCAACATATTTGGTTCTGAAAATTTTAAAAATACTATCAGAGAAACGAAGTACCTCCAATTTTACCTGCAGCTTTCACTTGTACCAGTAGAATGGTTCACAAAATCAGTAGTAGGTCGATAGTATTTTTACCTTAGAGCAGGTAAAGGTAAAGGAGTAGTAACCTGGATTTGGAAAATGAAGCCGTTTTTTTCCAGGTATTTTGGCCCACAAAAAATGGCGGTTATGGCAATTCAATGCTTTACCTGTATTTTGATGTCAAACACCTGCCAAAAACTTGGCTCCACTTTAGTTTCATAAGCAGAATGGCGCGTTTCTACACCTTATGTCCGTAGGACAGCGCTTTACCTGCTCTAAGATTTTTACAATTTTTGGAGCCAAATATTTGAGCGACTGTTCAATCAAATATAGATATAAGAATATACTTGAATTGTCGAATCGTCCAAATCACCAATTCTAGTATCATTTTTAGTTCTGACTGCCAATATACAATTTTTGACCAAAATATTCCAGAAAAGAGGAGAGACAACAAAATTAGACCTCCTTATTCCTGTCTGTTTTAATAATTAAGTATCACAAATTACCAATTCCATAGGGTCACCCATAACAAATCTTTCTTGAAATAGAATATTAGGTCATCGTGACCTTATTCAGAAACTTAACCGCCTTTGACCTTAGTTTTATATTTAACCTTGCCCATTGCATATCAATTCACTACTTTACCCATGAATACACTTGAAAAAGTTCAATTATTATTTTTCCCTTTCAGACAAGAAAGGCGAAGACTACATCGCAAGAGGCTGCATGAACCCACCGGCTGTAGGCTGTCAAGTTTTGGCTAAAACTGTCGGCTGGATTTCCGACCAATCCAGCAACGATCCAGATGCTCTAAGTGAACTGGATTGTCAAACTTGTGACAGTGACAAGTGCAATTCGGCATCGAAAATTTCCGGATTTACCCTGTTGGGAGTTTTGCTTGCAGTTTTTGCTTTCCTGTTTTAAATTTTTCTCATAATAATTATTATCGGTGTCTATTTGTGTAAAAATTTGCATAAACATCTATGCCTAAATATTATAGGCTGTAAAAATGTATCTCATTTTATTTGTTTTGTTTTAGCCGATTGGTGTGCTTGAAAATTTCAATGCTTACCTACTGTCTTTTATGTTAGTGTATTAGTGATACTATTTGGTAGTTTGTAGATTTAAATATTATACCAAAATATTCAAACAGTTTTTTGAATTTACAGCTTTTATAAAACATTTATCTGTTAAATATTCCATAGTTTAAATCAGACCAAACTAAAAAAAACACTATTTTTGTATAATAAATATTTTCATGTGTAGTTTTCAACCTTGTTTCAAGCTGGAATATGTAATTTATGAGAATTGTTGTTTTAATTTATTATGCAGGTCAAGAATGTTGCTTCTGTAAAAGGAAGTAACATAAGGTCAAAATCAGCTCATGTACCTATTAATTACCAACTTGTATTAATTTATTGTTAATACTTTTTGTTATTATTTTCTTTTAATAAAAAAACTTATTTCCTAATAAACATTGATGTGTTTTTTTTTAAACAAAATAAATAAATGAAATTATTAATACTAATATTACAAAGTTAATTCTTAAATTAGTCACATTATTACAAAGATCCTTGTTACATATTTCGCATTTTTCTTGATTAGTACCACGGCATTCGTGCTGTTCAGCACCTTCAGAATAACTGGTACAACCTCTGATGATTTGTTCTCCAGCTAAATCATTTTTGACTAAAATAATAACAATATTATTATTAGTTAACAAGCTAAAATTAATTACCAGTAGATTTGAAACACTTGTCTTTGGTGCCGCACACTTCAGCCATACTTTGGGTGGGTTCCAAACAGTTTGGGTCTTCAGAACTGTCGCAGATGAAACAAAATAGGCCTTTTTCATCAAAATTTACTAAAACAATATTTGTGAAGTTTATTAGAGTGTTATTTTATAATTATAATAATTACCATCGTATGCAAAGTTGTTGCCAAAAAGGCTTATAACTGCTACTAGGAAGTAAAAATTGAACATTTTTGGGGTATTATTTGCCACAAACTGACTCAATAAGTTGGCATTGGATTTGATTTTAAATAAAGTTAGTTGTGGTAAAATTAATATTCATACTTGTGGTTTATTGATACGAACATCTGAAATAAAACTGTAACAAAGACAAAAGAATAAAAATGTCGCTTATATTAAATATTCAGTGCATTTTAACGAAAAATTAATTATTGAAAGAAATATTACTAAAGTTAGCCACACAATTACTTCTGTAAACGATTAACAGAGTTTTTTTGTTTATTCCTAAACGTCTGTAAAAGTTTGTAGGAGCTCTTTAACGTTAAATTGAACATGTTCTTTTATATAGGTCGACATACAAGACAACAGTCTATTTAATAATAATTGAAACTAATGACCATAGAGATTACAAGCTCGCAAGCTACTACAGTCTTATCAACTAACTAGTAACTAGTGACAAAAAAACTTGACATCTATCAATCTATCATCTATCTATCAACAAAGTTTCATAGATAGCTAGAGAAAATGGTTTCTTTGTGTTTGTGAATCCTGTAATTTTACCAAATTTTCCCTTCTGTGAAATGTCCTCAGGGTATTTTTGGTTCTTCATTTTCCAATTGGCTACTCGAGGTTTTTCTCAATGTCTTTATCCTTAAAATGCCTCATACTAATTCATTTTTACTTTGTTATTTCAACCAAGTATGAGTTTGTTTATATGTTGCTGCTTTCGATTTGTTGCTAACATAAATACATAAAATACTCTAATAAATTGTTAGAGTATTTTATGTTTTTGTCTTTCAATGTCGGTTAAAGTCTATTTGTCTTCAACCAACCTTTTAACAAAGTATAGAAGGTATTTGGATTATTATGAATGTTATTTTACTAAAGTAGAAGGTCTTCAGAACAGTTTCGTTCCAACGTCTCTAAAAGGACCTGAATGTCTTTCTCACTATAAACCTCTGTGAAAAGATCTTCAGATTCTTCTTGTCTTCAATCTCCGAAGTTCTATACAAAGTCTTGAGGGTCTTTCTGTGTATCTTAATTATTTCCATTTTCTTGGTCTTTCTTTTTCCAAATTCTTGGAAGCAGTTCGCCTGCTACAAATGCTATAAAAATAATTCAAAGTAATTTTGCCTTTTTCTTGTTAATATGTAATAATATGTTAGAGGCTTTTTGTCTTTGCTTCTTAATCTCTGTAAAAGGTCCTTTGTAATAAGCTTCGAAAGCTCTACAATATAGATCAGGGAGATACGGAAGGAATTGAAATCAGAAGAAGAACCCCTCTACTCGAGTGAGAAGAAGTAGATAATGGAAAAAGCGTTGGACGATGAAACAAGAAGAATTAATTTCCGATTACCTATAACTAACATGAAATGATATGTAAATATAATATGTGGATAATACGGTTCTCTATTTTAATATTTTTTATCTTCAAGCGGTAAAATATATAAGTTTTTATATGTACAGGGTATCCGCGTTCAACTGGTCAAAAATGCTAGGATACAGAGGAACCATAGAGAAGTAGTTTCAGATAGGACACAGATGGTCGGATGTGCGTCGTTTCCAAAATACAGAGTGTTGAAATTTAAACAACCCCCTTTTATTATTGATGTAGGAATGGTATTTGAATCCCTGGAAATTTGAACAGCCTAGCATTAGCCCTTCAGATGATATGAAACGGGGTTTTTTAAATTTCAACACACTGTATTTTGGAAATGACGCACTTCTGACCATCGGTGTCCTATCTCAAACTACTTCTCTCTGGATCCCCTATATATCCTAGCATTTTTGACCAGTTGAACGGGGACACCCTGTATGTATGCTCAAATATTACAATGCGGATTATGTTGAGTTTCGAATATGAAAATATTTGCGGTAGTATATTTCCTGTTAGGGCAGTATAAATGAATTGAAAAAGCCATTTTCTTTGTCATTTCTAGTCAGCGCCTTATTACAACAAGTATATCTAATATACCTACGAGAATGCTTAATAAATTAGCTTATTTATTGGCTTTCCTGGCTTTGATTCAAGTTGGTAAGGGTAAGTATATCCATGTTATTTTTTTTTAACTCGAATTCAAAATCACATGTATTCATCAATCATTTAGTATATGAATTTTTCTGTGTATTTTTCCAGGTGTCGGAAGAAAATGTTACAGTTGCTTCAATGATACCTGCCACGACAAACACAAATGGGTAGAATCGGAGGCTTGCGGTAATTCCCTGGACCAAGATAAAGCAGTGGGAGTTTGCCTGAGCGAAGTTTACAAAGGTAGTGCATACTTGAAATCACCATTTTAACAAATTTGACGGGTATTTTTTTTTCCAGATAAAACCACTCACAAGGACGTTACGATGAAAAAATGCGTAACCGCAGACAAACTCCACGGAAAACCGTTCTACAATTGCAGCGATACCAGTAACGAAGGCCACAAAGTGGAACTCTGTAACATTTGCTACGATAAGGACCTTTGCAATTCGGCCAGTGCATTTGGTTTTGGCATTATCTTGCCTGTGACATTTATTGTTTATGCTATTTGTAGATTTGTATAACGATTACATTGAAAAATTATAATTATTTCAAATAGATTCGCTCAAATCCTGTCCTGTTTTTTATTAAGAAATTGTTGTCTAAGTATAAGGCGCTATTATGTAAAATACTCGCCATATTGTTGTTTGGGTCGCGGTCAGGCAAACATATAAAATGGATGATATCATCACTCTATAAAATTGAAGGTAGCTCGAGGAACTTTTTCACTAATCGCAAACGCCATATGAATTTGAATGTAGGCATGTTACCCAAACGATATTTTTTCAAAATTTATCGTGGAAATAAAAGGTGTGTTTTTGGTTGGCAGCAAATTTATTATATTCATGTGGTCATTTGAAAATAATTTATCGAGTTTCTAAAAATAAAAATTACACATCCAAAATCAACATAATTCGATAATTATTATATGCATACAATATTATAATATAAAATAAAAACAAGGAGTTTCTCAAAAGTTTTCAATGAAAAAGTATTTTGGAGAAGTGTCCAATATGTCCAATCTCTTGGACGTTGGCCAGCCATAATATTTTCATTGATAGGTCTGTTATAAAAAGTGTCATCATTATCTGAGGTTTTTCTAGCATCTTCAGCTATAAAGTAGGTGTTCTTCCAGGTCTTCCATCAAGTCTTCTTTAGATTAAACCTCTATAAACCAAACTTACCGCATAATTCTATTGTTCAAGTACCGACCTAGTGATTTTAAGGGCATTCTGGGTCATTATATTCTTCTGCTCATCAATCCAGATTGTCTTTCCAAAGATAATTCAACTTTTTTTTAAATAGTTTACCTCTATTTCTAGATAAATCTGCATAAGCTGGTCTGACAGCCTCTCGCTTTTTCCTGCTTGATTCTTCTCTCCCACCTCTTCTACGTACAAAATTCCTATTAATATTGGTATACTCCGAATAAGGTCTGGCTCTTTTGTTGCTTGGTGGTTTCAATCCAGTAAAATAGTAGTTGTTCATGGGTACTTCTGTTGAAGGTGGTTCACTGATTGAATTAATAGGTTTCGGATAATCATATGTTTTTTCTTTGGTATTTTCATCTTTATCTTCTTCAGGTACTTAACTTCCTATATTCGAACTCTTGAGGAGGTACCAAACCAATTACTTGTTGACTTTTTTCGATGAAATCTATTACAAACGGTTGATGGTTATTTTGGACAGTTTGCTTAGGAACACGAATATTGGTTGAGGTTCTTGAAGTGGTACCTACTGGTTGTGGTTGTAGTGGGCTTTCTACGTCTTTTGATTTTCCCGGGTTTATTGGTTGGAAGTATTGGGTCGACTATCGTGGGGTTTGAAGTAATTCGTTCATGGCTCATTTGCTTGTTCACAAAACCGATAATTTCTGGTAAGATGACTTTTTGATTGCCAGGAACTTTAACGTAATATTTGTGGACGTTATAGGATTTTGGAATGTTGTGTTCGGGTACATTATTCTGAAAAACAAAGTTATTATTCCTGAAATTATTCGGCTCATTCTTACCTTATGACTTGAACTATCGGTTTAAAATTTTTTAATTCTAATACTAGGTGCTCGTGTGGTTCTTGGTAGATCTACTATAGTCTCCAATGAGCTTACAGTAACTGCATTTGGTTCAGCAAAGTCTGATCTCGATTGCGCAAGAAGTAAAACCACATTGTTGGAATTTTCAATGTTGTTCTGCACGTCAGCAAATACGTTTAGTTGTTCGTTTGGTTTGATTTCGTCTTTGTAGAATACTTCGCTGAAGACTTTGTATTTTGGAAGTACTGTGGTAGAAACAGTATCGAATAATGAAAATGGGGTTGTTGTAAGATATTTGTTGACGTCGAATACTTTGTAGTTCGGTCTTCTTGGGCGAAGTTTGCGTCTCAGCGCTTCTGGTTCTAATGTTGGTTCTTCTTGGTTAACTTCTTTTGGAATAATATCATCTGCTTCAACTGAAGTTTTGGATTCTCTACTTTCCTCTTTTGTAGAATTTTGATTTGTTTGTTCGACTTTATTAATAATTTTTGTTCCATCTGCAGCTTAATGGTCCAAAAGCTTAATTTGATCATAAATGTTTTCTGCTTTGTCATTTTCAATCGCTAATAAATTATCTTTATTAGTTTCAAATTTTCGTTCGTTTTTAATGCTAGCAATTTCATTATCCTAAGGAGCCAGCTCTGTAAATATCGGTCTCACTGGACCAACAGTTTCCTCTTTGAAAAATGGGCTGTCTAAAGGATTATCTCCAAAATATCTTACTTTCAAACAATCAATTTTATTCCCTAATTGAATTCTTGGACCGTCGTCTCTTTTTTCCCTACTATGCTCTTCTTCTTCATCATCAGAATCTTCTTCCTTTTTACTAGGCGCATTCTTAACGTGTTCAGGAATTGGATCAATGTTTCGAGGAATCTCATCACTCATCACATTCACGTTTATTGTTCGCCATTTTATAAAAGGACAGCTCCCCTTTAGTTTTGACTGGGATATTGTCCATATTTTCTGCATATCTCAATGGAGACTCTTCATTTAAATTTGGCATGGTGTAGTAAGGATATTTATTCAAATCAATTTCTGGTTTTGGAGCAAATTTATGATTAATTTTATCAATGAAGTCGGTGTCAATATTCACGTCTTCAAATCCAATGCCCGAGGAACGTTTTTTTTTCGATTGAGATTGTCGAATTTTTTGGTCATAGCTTCAATAATTGATATTGTACTTGATTCTGTAGTGCTTCCATCCATATCATTAATTTCTTGATGAACTGCTTTATTGATTCCTATACTTTTCTCAGTTGTAGAAGTCCCTTTAACAACTTCCATTGAAATTTTAGGATATATTTTAATATATTTATGAGTTTTAGTGCTATTATTTGGTTGTGAAATAGCTTTAACTTCATTTTCAACCTCTAGTTGCATATCTCCATTGTTTTTGCCTTTAATTTGAGTAGTTTTTACTTCTTGAGTTGTAATAAAGTCATTATTAGTTGGGAAAACAGTATCAGACCAATAGAATCTAACGGCTTATCGAAGACAACAGTTTCTTCAGATTTTTCTTTTCCAAGTTTGTCACGTTCAAATTCTGAATATCCTTGATCCTTTTCAGCTTTCTTTTCATGGCCTGCATGGTCGTAGGCATCCTCCTACCCTTCTTCTGTATAAACGATTTGGACTTTACTGTCCTTTATTCAGTGGCGTAACTACCCTAATAACACAGTAACATCGCAGAAACATTCCAGAAACATCCATCAGGGATAATGAAGACGTCCCTGGGAGGTCCCTATTTTCCTGGGGACATCCCTGGGATGTTGCAGGCAACAGCCGTGTCATCATTTGCGATGTCCTATAAACATCTCTCAGGGATGTTTCTAAGATGACGCGGGATGTACCTAATACATCCGGGGCAGGTGTAAGAAACATCCTCTATATGTTTCTAGTATGACTTTAATAGGTGAATGAATTTTAGGATTATGGATTAAAAATTACCTAATTCAATAATTTTCAATTTTCGTTCTATTTTCTGGAAGTCAGATAGAACTTTTTCCAAAAAAAAAACAAAAATTGAAAATTATAAAATTAAGTAGGCACATCAGTTTCCAATAACATTTTTTATTGAAAAAATAAGGTACATGCATACTTATATTGATTATCTATCAACTAATAATAACCGACGGACAATTTTGCCTAAATAATGTAGTATTTATGCCCCGTCATGTCATCGAAAACCATAGTTTGGCAGTGGCAGCATGTTGTAGTGGGGGAGTTCGGCGTTTTCTTTTTTTTTTTGGTGCTCCAATTTCATAAAGGTACCATTAACTAACCAAAACAACCACAGAACCAAAATCCAAAGTTCTTGAAGTACAATTCAACTTGCACACCTAGAATGTAATCAACTATGAAAACAAAAAATAATTATTGGTTATTTTCTCTTACCTAATGAAGAATGAAGTTCGGGTTTTTAGGGGCTATTTATTAGAAAAGTTAGAAATTTCCTAACCGACGCCATATTGAAATTAAATAAACTAAACAATTGATAGTTATGCGACGTTATCTTTCAACAAATAATCTTTCTCACCAACTAATAAGCACTGGTAGGTCGCAGAGATCCTTTCGAACACAAAATGGCACAACTAGGTGTAGCGAAAAACCACAAATTGAAAAATCCTCCACACAGCACGACGCCATTACGAAATAAAATTCCGCCCAACAACACAAGCGAAGCGCACAGGACGACCCGTTCGACTGATTCTGCCCGTCTGCGCTGGCTGCGGCGCCGACCCTACGTGGTGGCGTGCCCTCCTGTCCTGACCGGTACAAGTACAAATGCCTGAGCACGCGCCTGCGCCATACACTTCGGCTTCACGAATATTCACGATGTTTGAAAGTTGAAAAGAGAGAAGACTTTTATCAATACATATTTTATTTTATTCCAAGTTGTAAGTCGAATGAAAAATTAAATTTTGCTGTTGTTACAATACAAAATTAATATTAAGTACCTTATCTATATACATTACAGGTATATTATGGAATTTGAAATTAGTTTGTGTGTGTGATAGAGACATTTTCAGAAATCACACAAAATTGGCAAATTTAATACTGGGTCCTGCCGGTCTGAGGTCCTACCTAGTTTTGTAAAATAATGTTAGCCATTTTTCAGCTGTAATAAGTATCTAATTTTGAGAACGAAAAATCTTTTTGTCGATAGATATTTTCGAAAGGATGTTTCTAAAACATTTCAGGACAATCATCCTAGAGATGTTACATTACAAACATCGCAGCGATGTACCATTTATGTCGGAAACATAAGGACCTTAATGGTACATAAATAGGATGTTTCTGGGAGATCGGTGTTATTAGGGTAATAAGGGCCCGCAGGGCCCGCAGTTGCGTGGGGGCCTCGTGATCTTGGGGGCCCCGCGGGACCCCAGACCAGGCGAAAGTACTAGACTAGTGACAAGAGTATTACTAAACTGAAAGAAAATACTACAACCTATGAACCTCATACTACATATCAACCACTGAAAAAGTATGTCTGCGATCTAACCAATGTAAAAAATCTCAGAGAGAAATGTTCAGACATACCTACTCACAGATGTCAAATTATCTGTCCGTTTTAAGTGATACCACTCATGCTATCTCCGAAACAGGAGGTATGAGGTCGGATAAATTAAATAAATATGGCAGATTTTAATATCCATTGAGGTAAGTTCACAGGGTTGCCAATTTTGCCGGATTTGAAGTTACGCCACTGCCTTTATTATTTCTTTTAAACGAACATGTTCCAACGGATTGTAGGGTTCGTGTTCTTCGTTTTCACTTTTTCCCACTTGACTGTACCATTGAAATGGTACAAATCCCTCTTCGTCTTCATCGTTTTCTTCTGATTCTTCAATTTCCTCGTTAGAATCTACATCTGATTCATCTACAAGATTTTTTTCAGAGTCATTAATAGCTTCTTCAGGATTAGTATTTGCTGTAACAATAGTCTCTTCTTCTGAGTCGATTACAGCTTCTTCAGAGTTCACATTTTCAGCTGATTTAGTGGCAATTGTGGCCTTCAAACCGCTGGATTCTGTAAAAGGGTCCTAAATTACAATAGGATTAACAGGATTCGGCTGAAAAATGCCTGCAGCTGGAGTAGTAATGTAACGGAATCAGATAGCGAGTTGGGTCTATTGAAGAGCATCTCAAAATTTGCAAATTTGATTTTTTATTTAGGTTATTATGATAAGTTTTCAGATTCTGAGATAACGAGACTTTAAACCTTTTGTATAGGCAACTTCCAATTTCGATATTTTTCACTTATTTAGAAAGTCACAGTTCCTAGGAGGAATAAGATAGCGAGTTGGGATCTATTTTAAATTGAAGACCATCTCAAAATTTGCAAACATGATTTTGTATGTAATTATGATAAGTTTCCAGATTCTGAAATAACAAGGCTCTGAACCTTCTGTAGAGGCAAACTTCGAATTTTGATATTTTCTACTTATATGAATAGTCACAGCTCTTAGAGGAAATCAGATAGCGATTTGGGGTCTATTTTAAATTGAATGAGTATCTCGAAATCTGCAAACTTGATTTTGTATGTAATATGGTAAGTTTCCAGATTCTGAGATAGCAATGGGCTTCAATTATCAAATCACACATGTTTGAACCTAAATGAAACTAGAATAGATCCTCAACAAACTGCATTAGAATAATAATCCGGCGAGCGAAGAAAAAAGAACTTGTAACAAAAATATCGGTGGCATAGGATTCCCGATGTAGAAGGTTAATGTCATCCTTCGAACAGGCGTTTTACAAATTCCTACGATGAGAAATACTACAAGTGCTCCGACCGTCCGCCCAGGGACTTTATTCTCGAAACCATGGAAGAGCGTTCTCATGTGAACGATTGCTTTGTCATTGTCAGTGTTATGGAAATATAAATACGGACGACGAAGACAGAACCTTCGTTCTCATGAGAACGCTGCTCCCCTGTTTCGATAATAAAGTCCCAGCCGTAATCCGCAAACAACAGAAAAGGGACTTTTTGCCATTGTTCTTATTACCATAACGTCAATCCAAGGGAAAGCATTCAGGTATAGAGATGCTTAGCATATGGACAGTTGGGAAGACTATAGATTTAGACATTATGTATTTCCAAAGACGTGATGCAAAGAATAATTATTACTGGTAGAAGGGAGATAGATAATGAATATGGATCTGAGTAGTGATATAAGACGTTGAAGAGAAGGATGTACTGATCGCATATCCCTGGTCTAGTCGTTTTTTATCAGGATAACCATTCCTCAGGATGTCGCAAACGTAAAGATATACCTACCTAGACTAGTCGTTGCAACCTGGTACCTACATCATAGCATAGGCGTAGTCAAAGACAAAGTCAATTACCAGTCAGAGATCAAAGTGATGAAAAAATTCTTTGTTCAGCTCGATCAAGGGGTATTTTAATGTAGGTATATTTGAATTTTGTTACGTTAAGGTAACATTAAAACAAACCGGAATTGCCCATATACACAGAGAAATTATTATTAGTTTGGGTTTATTTTTTCAATTAACCGCTGTATAGGGGATAAACAGTGCTACTCTGTTCATGTTTTGTTTTGAAAAATAAAAAAGATAGGTTAGGTCTTGTGGTCTTGGCGCATGCGAATGTTATCAAGGTTGTTTGAAAAAGGTAGGTTGCCTGTGCTGGGACTCTGTAACGAAAAGAGAAATTTTCTCTATCTCCATTGACTCCCCTCTCTATTGATTTCGAGAAGTGAGAACCAGAAAGCAAATGACAAAGCGAAGGGGATAACGATCTCTATCCGTTACAGAGTCCCAGCCCTGATAACTTTTATGACGTCATCTGGGTTGCCCAAAAACCAAGGTTGTTAGAGAGAGGTAGGTTGATGCCTGATAACTTTATGACGTCATCCGGGGTGCTTCAACGTCAAGGTAATTTAAGAGAGTTCTGTGAAAGTTCTGAAGCGCTAAAACCTAGCGATGGGCTCTGAAACGGTCGTCCTCAAGATGTCCAAAACTTACATTTCTAAATTAGCAGTTAATGAATATCCTCAGGATCTCTGTTCTTAGTCTGGGTTTGAGACAGGTCCAGAAGGGCGTTTCCCAATACAGGTAGTTTGCACTAAACCTAGTCTGCTGCGTTCAATGCTCCCTGTAGGAGCTAGGTTTGAGACAGGTCCAGAGGAGCGTTTCCCATTAAAGGTAGTTTGCACTGGGAGGAGACTTAGCTAAAGGGGCTTTTCCCATTTGAGGTACTTTGCACTAGCCTTAGTCTGCCGGTAATGGATTTCGGCGCGGTATTTATACCAAATAAATGCTGAATCGTCGACACACTTTTGTATAATAATTGATGTACAGAGTGGTATTCACTTAAGTAGTTGACCCCCCTATGGAAAGCATTGGCACCTAATGCCTGTAGAAGAGACATCAAAATTAAAAAATTAAATAAAAAATGACAAGATACCTAATGTAATTACAATACAATAAAATACAATACAAACAATAAGATACAATACAATATAATAAAATACAACCAATAAAATATAATACAATACAATACAAAAAAAATAGAATCAATAAAATACAATATAATATAAGCGGAAAGGAATAGGGGCGATGGAATTACTAAAAAATTGATAAAAACTGTGGTGCGCCAGGTTGTCACAGGTTGGGTTTTGCCGTCTAGCCAGATGCGTCTTCTCAGTAAAGACAGTAAATAGTCCAGGTAGGTACCATAATGTTTGTGCTTCCTTATGGGGTCCGGTTTTTGGTTGGCCAAATAGTGTTCTGGTTCTGGTTCCTTGCTTCCAATGGTACTTGTAGATCTTTGGATCAGAGATGCCCCTGCTCAATCAGTCAATCCGGAGCAATCCCTGATCCAGGTTGTAGTGGTGTCATTGCTTTCTTGGTCTCGTTTGTCCTCTGGTCGGTTAATGCGATTTTGTGCGTATGAAACAAAAATGATGTGTGTTAAAAAATAAAATTACATACTAAAAATAAAATAAAATAGCCCTTTTGCTCTTCGTCCTTGATTTTAGATTAGTTATATTCCAGTGCTTAGACTACTTAATTCCTTGTCTACAGCCGATGCTATTCCTTCCATTAACGTTAAATCTTCTACTTCTACTTTCTCTGATTCTTGACACTTCCTGCCTCCCAGTATTGTTGGTTCTAAAGGCTCTTCAAGCAAGGGTACTCTGTATGTTAATGGGAATGATCCTTCGTATAAAATTGTATCTGGTAGGAGTTCCCAGGTTGCACCGGCGGATACTTCTACCTCCTGGCTTGTAGCGCTATGAGTCAGTATCACCAAAAATCTGGAAGGAAAAGAGTTTGTTAAATCCTGTTTTAAATCTATTTAATACTGACCTTTGTTTCTCTCCCTCCCTAACTTTATTTTTATAATGTACATGTGGCCACTTTCTTCTACTGCTCGTTTTCTTTCTCTTCTCTTGCTTCTTCTTTTTCGCCTTCTTCTTCTTCGTCTTCTACATCTTCACTATACTCTTCGATAGGTGCACCTTCTGTCCACGGGTCATTGTAGGGCAGCATCCTACTGAAGTGGACCGTATCTTTAATCTTTTTTCTACTACAATTTTTTCTACTTCATAATTTACTTCTCCAAGTTTTCTAAGTACCTTATATGGTCCAAACCATCTTAAAAGTAACTTTTCACTTCTTCCAACCTTTCTGATTGGGATGAACACCTTAACTTTGTCTCCAGCTTCAAAGTCCAATTCTCTATGTCTTTCATCAAAACGCCCCTTCTCTTTCCCTTGTCTTCTCTGTATATTTTCCACTGCTATAGATCGTATTAAAAGTGCCTTTTTCCTGATTTGTAGTACGTCCGTTCCATTTTCAGCACCCAATAGTACAGCTTCAGCAGGTAGTGTGGGTTCCCTTGCCTACGTTGACATAAATGGGCTAAATCGAGTCGTATCTTGCATTGCTGTCTTATAAGCAAACGTAATGAACGGTAAATAGCTACACCAGTCTGTTTGCTGTGTGTTACAATACATTGACAGCATGTCAGGTCTTATTTAAGCTTTCTGTTAATCCGTTACAGCATGGATGATATGCTGTCGTAAACTGGCTTCTCACTCCCATTAAACTTTTTAATTTCCTTACTAACTCCAAATATGTCACAACCCCTATACGTTTCGTCGAACGTCACAACAGGAGCGTGACCTGGGGGCGTAGGTGGGGTTCAGGTAGAGAGAAACTCGTTTGGTAAAGGTATAATAAGATAATGTATTGAATAATAATAATATTACCCTAGATTACTATGACGTTTTTTCTACGGAAGGACGTACTACTTATAGGCCACTCTGTATTATGTAAACTCTTTACACTTGGCGTGACTGAAGACTGAAGCTGGGTTTGAGACAGGTTTAGAAGGGCGTTTCCCAATAAAGGAGGTTTGCACTGAACCTAGCCTGCTGCGTTCAATGTTCCCAGAAGAAGCTAGGTTTGAGACAGGTCCAGAAGGGCGTTTCCCATTGAAGGTAGTTTGCACTGCACCTAGTCTGCTGCGTTCGACAGACTTTATTTGATTCTTCTTTCATGTCTTTCTCCAGAGATATTCGAATTTCTTTTGCACCCACTTTTAAATGATATTACCCTTTTGTTGACCGCTCTCTGAATTCTACGATCATTTCGTTTGTTGTATCTGTTACACAACTAGGTATTTTTAAACCCCAAATTAGAGTTTAATGTCTAAAATAACCAATATTATAAAATTCCTGCAACGAATCAAAACGTTACGGTTCTGTTTATGCCCACACCATCCTTTTACCAGCCGGTGGCTAACGAAGCAGCAAGCAGGACTGACAAAGCAAAGTAGCTTCTACAACACAAAAGTTTACTGTGGTTTGAACCGTTCAGATATACCGTTGAACAACATTTGATTTGCAAGCAAAAATGGCCAAAATTGTCTGTCTTTTTGCTCTTGTAGCCCTCGTACAAGTCGGTAAGTACACGTTACTTTGTTTTAAAGATAACTTTTGTTGTTATTTGAGTTCAACGTTGTAAATATTTAGTAACAATTCAAATATTTTATACAGTTTTTTTTTTGCTTTAAAGTCGATATTTGCTTGTCCAATCAATTATTAACAAATAATGAGTATACTGAACATCTTATACTTAGAATAAGTAAAAATAGAAGGTAAGAGAAACACTTTTCTATTTTTACGTTTTGTTACCCAAAAGAAATTGCGTTTAAAAATAAAAGTGACGTCACAAATCAGGCTCGCTGATGGAAAGTCCCAATCACATTAATTATCATTTTACTTTGGACGATATAATAATATTAAAATTTAAAAAACAATGTGTTTTGATATAATAAAAATTCAATGTCATGTGTGCCTTATAGCGTCACTAATGAACACTTTGTTGATGTCATTGATCAATTTTTATATAGGATTCAACGCCTAATGTGTAAAACTTGGTGCATTATGAATAGTTTCTAATAATTTTATCAACATTCTTCATTGAAACCATCTGCACAATTTACAAGAATCGAAGCTTGATGACCGTGACCGAACCACTTTTCTTATTTTCATGGTAGATACCTTATTGCAATTTTCTAATACTAATTTTAATTTTTTTAATTTTACGCCATAATTCAATTTTGTGGTAGCGTGCATCAATAATCTGCATCCAATTTATTTTTTAATGTCAGTTGGAAATTTTGTTATTCTGAATTTAATCATCCTTGAAATTAGTCAAATGATCAAAAGTAGATTTTACTTATGAATAACTATTAAAAATTCCATGGATCACAAGTAGAATCTACCTTGAACTTTGCAGAGGATAAACCCTTATATTGAAAAGTACTAAAATATAAACTTGGAAAACCTCAAATTTGTGGTGATTTTGCAGTTCTGTGACTGCAGGCACAAAGAAAACCTTATCAATACATAAATGTTAATTAGTCAACCAGTCTAATTATAGTGGTTGAATCATACAAAAATGCCTCTTGACTCATCAATATAATTACTTATGATAAACCAAACCAAAAGGTTAATTACTGTACATTGATAATAATAAGTCCTGTCCTGATAAAAGCAGTAACAAACAAACAAAACTATATTTCCACTATACTATAAGACGTTTTTACGTTAAAATCGATGGGGTAGACGCCAGGAAGTCTGAAAATAGGGGAATAATTCACAAAATGGGGTGCGTAGTCATTAGGGAGTTGGACAATTTCCAAACAACACGCAATAACAAAAAGGTTACAACGTAGTTTAATAAACCAGGAAGGATTTTTTAGTAAATGCTTATAGCTTCCAAATTATGATAATTAGTAACAAATTACTATTGCAAGTATTAAAAAAAATATTATCGTTCCTATAGTTAGCAACAAACAAATTTTTGCTGCTTTACAAAAATAGCAATGGTCAAGGTTAAGAGTTACCTTTGCGGTGTGTAGGTGGGTATTCCCATATATACCTACATATAAAATTAATAATATTTTAACGTAGGAAAATTTGCTGCGTTTAAAAATTCAGTTTTGATGTGAAACTTTTTTTTTCAGCTACCGCCTTGGATTGCTATTCCTGCGACGCTACCACGTGTGCCATGGACCAAAGCAAATGGCAAAAGGTGCCCAAGTGTGGAAACAGCATTGACAGTACTGTCAATACTGGGGCTTGTTTGAAGAGGCAATTCATTGGTTAGTATTGAAATTTGTCTGGAGAAAATTTTCGTCTTAAGACAACAAACAACTATGTACCACTTTGGTAAATATTTTCTGGTTATTCAATCTCTTCTTAGTCAATAAGACAATTTACCAATGAATGCCAGAAAAAATCTTCTTCTAGCGGTTTTTAATGTACCTATAAAATCAACAGCATACACCAGAAAATACAGAATAAGTTCTTTACCAAATCTACTGAACAAGAGTGAATGAAAGTTGAAATGATTAGATAATCATCATTAACAAAATAGTTACCCTTATCATCCATCAACGACTGATCAATAAAATCAACAGAAATTAAATATTCCTTTGACATTATATTATTTCTGGACTTTTGAAGAACTTCGACAGAATACAACAGAATCAGAAGAGGTAAGGTATATTCTGGAAAAGGTGATGTAGGTACATAAAGAAAAATCTAAGTAGGTAGATATATCTATTAGCCTATCAGTTGTGTTGGACAAACGGGTGAGAAGATTTTTCGTTCTATTTCAGAACTCTCAGAGCTACTCCTTTTCAAAATATCATGACTAAAATTAAGATCCATGGGTGCTTTAGAAGGTTTACACTTTTGCATATCAAACTTTCGAAGAATCTCTCTTAAATACTTTTTTTGATTAAGCACAAGTTTATCCTCTGAAACATCATGGCTGCAAACTTAGTGATGCGAGTCGAGAATATTCCCATGCGAATATTCGGGAACATTGGGAAATTTCCGAGAATATTCGCCGATAAAAAATGGAAACGTTCTCCTGAATGAGAATATTCCCGGAAACTTTCAATCAAAATTTCTCAAAAGAATATTTCCGAGAACTTTCGAGAATATTTCCGAGAACTTTCGAGAATATTTCCAAGAACTTTCCAGAAGAATTTTATAAAAATGTAAGATTATTGCGAATACAAGGTCTCAGTGACGTCATTTCAATTTATGTGGATGACGTAGCCCAGTCCAACTGTCTTTACGGAAACGCTGATCCGATTTACCCGATCATCTCATGTTTGCACAAGCCACGGCAAAGCTTCTTAAGTAATATAATTTGAACTTCTTATTTTAAAGCTCATTTATTAAATTTTCTACCTTAGGAGGGTTTCAGGTACCTCCTGGGTTTTTTTTTACCCGTATTTAGGAAAGGACCACACTCAAATATAACATACATGGTTTATGGAATCATTGAAGGAATCGCAATTAAATGTCGGGTTGCATCTTTGCACTCCATCAGAGGCAAAGGTGGGTTTGGGTGGTGGGACCCTCCTTCAGTTCTTCTTCTTCTTACCCGATCATCAGCTGATGTACCTACAGTTTGTCTTTTTTCAAAATATTCTTCATTGAAAAAAGATAAAAATAAAGAGCTGAGAAATTTGGTTAATCGGATCAGCTTTTTCTTTAAAGCCTTATTCAACCATCCATAAAAGTGTTTTTACTACATGGTTTAATTTTTAGCTGATCTTACAGAAAAAATAGGTGTTTTTCTTAGTTTATAGTCTATAGGCAGTACACTACAATAATAGGTACTACGATTTGTCTGATTTAGCCATAAATTTTTAAAAAATACAATATTTCCATAAGTTCCCGAAAGTTTCCAATATTCCCGGAAAGTTTCCGAGAATGTTCGCGGCTTTTGAATGTTTCGGGAATTTTACATCACTATGAAAACTATACCTAAAAAACTACTAAGCCTACCTAAATCTTTCATTTCGAAACCTTCCTTTAGTTGACACCTTCAGTAACCCTTTCAATTTCTCCCAAATCTGTACCCGATAGTAAAAGATCATCCACATAAATTAACAAAAATATCTTAGAATTTTCCGTGATTTTTGTAGGTACCTATATAAGCAATATTGAAATTCTGATCTTTTAAAGTTTAAAGACAACATGAAGTTATGAAATTTCAAGTTCCTTAGGAGAACTTTTCAACTGCATACAGTGACTTTTTAAGTTTACAAATTTTAAACCCTTCAGGCAATATAATATAAACATCATCATTAATTTCTCCAAATAGAAACGCATTACAAATATCTAACTGAAAAATAGGCATTTTATACTGATTACATATACTGACAAAAATTCTTATGGAGGTTAACAGCCACAGGGCTATTTATATCATCTAAAGACATACCTTCAGTTTGTTGAAATCCCTTAGCCACAAGTCTGGCCTTGTATCTTGTGATCTTCCCAGTTTCATTTTCTTTTCTCTTAAACACCCACTTACACTGTATAGTTTTCTTACTGTCCATGTGTCATTCCTCTCATAGGAGTCGATTTCCTCTTTTATAGCCTTTGCCCATTCCATAGCTTCACTTCCATTTATAGCATCTTCATATGTCAATGGTTCACCTTCAACACTGTGCTGCACTTAGTATGTAGTCATTTGATAATGCACGAGGTGTACGAACAACTGGTCTTAAGTTGTATCTTCCTTGCCCATCTCTTTGTTCTCTCATGCTCAACTACCTCATTGTCTTCGTCTTCTTCAAATAGGTCAAAATTTTCATCTTCAATCCCATCATCATCATCCTCTCCAAGGTCATAATCCTGTACTTCTGACTCAAAAATCTTGTTAGGTTCTTGCTTGGATGTAGGTAATCTGCTTCCCCTCTGTATTGTTAGGAAGTTCAGGTAAGAAAACAACATCTCTGTGGAAAATAAATTCTGTATCCTGACAATACCCAACAAACATTCCAATTTTATTCTTCAGGCCCATTTCAATCTTTTTACCTTTGGAACATGTACAGATACTCGATGACCAAAAACATGAAAATTTGATAACTCTGCTTTTTGTTTTGCCCACAATTCCCATGGAGATTTACCTTTGGTTGGTGTGCTTCCTGACATATTTAAAACATAAAATGCATAGTTGATGCATCTAGCCCATACATTCTTTTGTCCACCATTTAACATAATTCTGGCTGCTTCCACCAAGGTACGCATCTCCCTTTCAGCTAGGCCATTTTGTTCTGGTGTTTATACTACTGAAAGCTGATGTCTGATGCCTTTTCTCTTCAAAAATTGTGTTAGAGACTTGTTGACAAATTCTATAAGCCATTATCCGACCTCAAAACTTTCATTCTGGACTCTGTAAGATTCTCTGCTAATAGTATAAATTCTTCTATGCATCTTTTGACTTATGTTTAAAAAAATACACATGCCTATATGAGGAAAAATCATTCTTTAATAATAAAAAGTACCTTGAACCACCCAAGAATGTTACTTCCATGGGGCCACATACATCGGCATGAACTAGTTCTAAGGGTTTGCTGGCTCTAGAACTACTACTAAGATAGGGAAATTTATGTTGCTTACCAGTCAAGCATTGTTCACAAATTTCGCTATCGTTGATAAATGGGATATTGTGCCTCTTCAATACATCTTTCACATGTGCATAATTTTGATGTGCCATTTTCTTATGCCAGTGCTTAAATTCTTCACACTTTCAACTTTGTTGCAATCCAGAACACACTTGGATTGAGCTCAGGGTTGACAGTTTTTTCCCATTCTTATCAATAAAAAACTTCAGCTTATACATTTTATTTTCCCTAGTTGCCATAGATGTATGTGTTTTTTATTTAGAATTTTGCACTCATTATCATCTGAGATTATTCGAAACTCCTCATACAAGGCTCGACCCACAGAAAACAGGTTAAATTTCAACTGTGGTACAAAAAAAACTTCATTCAAGATAACTTCTTTCCAAGAATTTCCAGTGTAGGCCAAAACTTTTATACTTCCAACCCCTTTTACTTCTAGCAGGTCTCTATTTCCAACCTTCACTTTTTAGTTGCTTTTCAATTCATTGAAACTCTCGAACAGTCGAATCCAACAGTTTGGCCTGGTTTTTAACAAAAATAACACTTGTCTGAGTCATTTTTATTTTTCTTTTTACAATCTTTTGCCAAGTGACCAGTTTTCTGACATAAGAAGCACTTTCTGTTCTAGTTGTTCCTTGAATTCCCTCTCAAGTTCCCTCTGCTACAACCAGCAGCTAAAGCCTTGTGTTCTTCATTGAATTTATATCTTTCTTCCTCTACTAGCAAACGGACTCCCAAAATGCTTAAACTTTTCTGGAATGGACATTAGCACTTTCGTTATAAGCATTTTCTCAGACAGTTCCTCCCCAGCTTGTTTCAGCTTGGTCTTTAATTCTTCTAGATGCAAAATAAAATCGGCCACTGAAGGACATATTGAAAAATCTCTGCTGCAGTAAATGCACACTTACTTGGGATTCCCTCTCAAAAATTGATTTCAGCTTGGTCCACATTTCACATGATGTTTCACAGGACAATAGATGCGTCAACGGGCATTGTTCAACTCTTAAAACAATCAATTTTTGAGCTTTGGCATTTTGTTTGAGCCAACTTTCAAGCTCCGCTCCTGCAGCTGAAAGTTTCTGTTTTTCACCACTAACAACCTCATTAAGCCCTCTTCTGTTCAACATGACTCTTGTCTGAAACTCCCACAACATCCAGTTTGTTTTATTTTGTTGTCTTATTTGATTAGGTGCTGAAATAACAAGATTTTCATCAATTCCGCATATTATTATATCATCAAAATAAATACTTATATTTGGAATATCTCCAAATATTTCCATGTTCTTTCTTTGAAAGATTTCTGGAATGCTGCTCAAACCAAAAGGAACTCGATTGAATTTATAGTGACCAAATGGAGTGTTAAATGTACATAACTGAGAGCTCCTTTCTGTCAGCTGCACTTGCCAGAAACCATCCTTCATATCGATTACTGAAAAAATCGTTCTCCCTTCTAACCTAGCTAAAATTGTGTCACATTTAGGTATACTGTAATATTCTCTACAAATAAATTCATTCAAGGGCTTAGGATCCAGGCACAGTCGAAGCGAACCATTGGGCTTCTCAACAATCATCAGAGAATTAACTCAGTCAGTTGGATAATCGACCTTGGATATTATATTTTTATGCTCAAGATCATCCAAGGAAGATTTAAGACGATCATGTAAAGCCAATGGTACCTTTCTCTGCGCTTGAATTACTGGTCTTGCATTATCTTTCAACTTTATATCAACCATACCTAGGCCCTGAAAAATATCCTTAAACCTATCAAATAATTCTGCTTTTGTTGCTGGTTATGGTTCATTATCTACTAAAAGTTTATTTTGTATAAAATTAATTCTGGAAATCATATTAAATTTTAGACAATCATTTAATCCTAGTAAAGGTCCAGCATTTCCCATATCGACTATCAAAAATTTTATGTTACTTACTTGATCCTTGTACTCGCATAACAACATAATTTAACCTAACAGTTTAATCAACTTTACCAATGTGCCTTGGTCTAGCTCCATCATAATTTCCAACAGCCGCCCAACAAGGACGTACTTTTGCATAAATTGCACAGCACAAAGTTTCCTTTCTATTTTTCTGGCCCCCACACTTTCAAACTAGGTACCAGCCTTTATTTCTAGCCATGTCTGGGCCCGTAACCACTTGAAAGACAATTAAACTACTAGATTGTTTATTTCAAAAGAAAAGAAACATTACTAAAAAACATCTTGCGATGATAACAAATATATTTTTCAACTTTCAAAGAATACCTTAAAAGAAAATAGGACAAACAAAAATCACTGACAAATACAACAAGACCCCACTGAAGTAGGGCTGGATAGATGCCGTCAGGTCCTGGTGCTTTGAAGGAAAAGCCTGAAATTGCCCAGCCCATTTTTCCCTCGTATCTGATTCGCTAGTTGCCAATCAGCCACAAGTTGCTAGTAGTAACTCTGTGCTTTCTTGAAGGTTAGCAGTGAAGGTTCCATCTTCCTTGCACAGAATACCAATTTCCCGAAATGGGTCTTTATTAAGAGCTTTCTGAAGTCTCGCCACTTTTCTATTTCATTGCAGTATGTCCTTCAGGCATCTCTTTTTTTTTTGTCGTACGACTTTTTTATACTGGTTGAGTTGAGGTTCAAATCATCAGGTAGTTTGGTGTTTTCAGCTTTATTGAAAACTTTTCTTGTCGTCGCCCTGAGGTGTTCCAGTTTCTGACACCACCAAGCAGAGGTGTTACCAGAGTTTTGGAATATCCTCATCCTTATAGGATTTTATGATGGCACCTTGGATAGTATTGGCATACCACTCCAATTCTTGGTCATCATTGGGTGTTTTAACTGCAACCTTTCGTAGAGCCCTTTCCAGATCTTGCACGTACTGTGTAATATTGGTTTTTCTTGGGTCACGATAAGGTCTTGTATACGAGCAATTTAATGTGAAAGTTATCCATCGGTGATCCGACATAGAAACTTCATCAGATACGCGCCAATCATGGATTGAATTTGATATCTTTGTGCCGTTATTACATATGAACAGATCATTACCTATTATTATAAAGTCACACAGAGACTTAGCTCTTGGATTCAAGTCCTGACTTCCCCAGTTGGTGTGGTGCGAGTTGGAGTCACTCTTATCTCTTATTCTTATTCAATAAGGCACTTCGGAACCTTAAGTTTACTAATGAATGCCAGAGAAAAATCTTCTCTTTGCTAGTTACCTATGCGAATTAAAAAAGTTGTTAGATGTACCTCGCTGTGCCCAATCGCATTTATTTCAATATTTCGATATGACAAAATCAACATTTTAATCAACAAAAATTATTGAATATTCTTTTTACATGATGTTATTTGCGGACTTTTGAAAAACTTCGATAGAATACAACAGAATCAGGAGAGGTACGATATTCTGGAAAAGATCATATGCCATGAAGAAACATCTATGTGTATTATGAAGCTCAGTTGTGATGGACAAACTGGAGAGAGAATTTCCATATCATGAAGTATAAGAAGAGTTTCCTGCAAAAACGCATATAGAGATTGAGCTAATCCATGTCCATATCATATATCCTTTGAAAGTTTTTGTCAAAAACTTAGTTCATTGTATGTCTTTACCTTTTGTTCTTCCGTGAAATTCTGGAGCGCTCTGGCCATCAGCAATCCTGTTTGGATATTACTTTTTTCCTACTAGAATTCCTGTTTCATTAGCCAACGGGTAGAAGTTACATAGAAGAAAGTTGGGCCTATAACTATCAAGAGAACTACCACAATTTAAGTTTTTGTTTTGGCATCTTCCTGTCCCTTGTCTATTGTGGTGATGCGATGTAATCAATTCAAACTCAAATTTATTTCTTTTTTTCCAGACAAACAATCCAACAAAGAAGTGACAACCAGAAAATGCGTGATCGCCAACAAAGACGCCAACAACAAAGTGACATTCACCTGCGACGAGAAAGACGGCAAGAACGTCTTCTGCGAAGTGTGTAACGACAGCAACCTTTGCAACTCAGCATCGTCGGTCAGCTTCAGCTTCGTTGCTCTTATGGGAGTAGTAGCTGCAGTATTTATCCCCAGATGCTTGTAGAAACTGTATCTATAGGGCTGTTCTTAATAATTGGTTCATCAAACACGTGAAAAACATAAAAATAATAAGTCTGAATTGAACAGCCAAAATGTTTTTATTAGTTTGTAAAACTATAGAGTGCTATTTTTGATTTTTATATAAAAGAGTTACTTATGTGTATCATTTTATTAAAGCTATAAATGTTGTGTGGGATTGGATTGTAATGTTAGATCATAGAAGCACATTAGAGTTTTTCTTTTGGAAATTTTGTATTGAAAGATTTTGTTACCTTTTTATTATCACATTATAAATTTTATTTTCACGTAGCAATACATTATTTATTTTATGTTATAAATAAATGTTAGTTTGTATGATGTTCGGCGTTTTCATTTTTACATTAATTTATAGTCCCTATAACCCCTCCTCAGGCCATAAATCTAATTTATAGTTGGTAAAAAAACGGGGGTGAATATATTCGTTAAGGCTATAAACACGAACTGTATAGCATTCTAAGGGTGGATATGAGGGCGCCGCCATTCCTGGACGCACCCTAAACTATTTCGTTCATTAAAAGGTCTTTGGACTTATTAAATTATACAGGGTGGAAAAACTTCTAGCTGCAATAATATATGAATCATCTATTGATAATAACAATTTAACTTTCAATGATATTACAGGCAAAAACTCGTCATTGACACGGCTGTGTAATCATGTGTTAAAAATACAATTTTCTTTGAAATTGTTTGTTAAATGTTTTGCATCAAGGTGTGACCAAGAAAAACATAGTATTATTGGTCATAAATAAATTTGTAATGAGATATAAAAAAACTATGATTTACCCAAAAAACAATTATTCCTACCTTTAACAATAGATTCGTTCATCAATATAATGATGGTGGGAGGCGGCAAAGCTTGGATCAAAGAAGCTCTCAGACAAAACAGGAGCTCACTCTATAATCTGTTGCGCTGTGTGATTGTGATCAGTAGGAATTAGGAGCTGTTAAGAGAATTATCGTGTGTTATCCAGTCTTAAACTATGGTGTACTTGCAAGGATATTGTTTGGTGGTTTTGGGAGTGATTTTGGGTGTCATTGAAAGTGGTAAGTAATTTTTGATAATTGAGCCTCAATTGAAATCCGCATTAGGTAATAGGTGTTAATTATTTAAGTGTATGTATTTTTGTTTGGTACATAGATACTTGACTAGAATTTTTTTGCAACTTGTAAATGTTTAGGATCTTCCAGATTCTTAGAATCCTGAACTTTTTTTTTTCTAAATCTTCTATTTTTCCTTGAGAATACTCTCTGAGGATCTAGAAACCCTGAAAAAGCCTTGGTGTTTTTATGAAAAACTCTGAAAACTTCTAATTCTCAATCATATTTCTTGGTTTTTCTATGAGAAGACTTTTCAGATTCTTATTACCTTCAGATCTTGCACTAGTCATTCGCTAAGATCTGAATTCTGCAAATCTTGGATATTTCTTGGTGCTTGTATGAAAATACCCTGGAATCCTTGGATCCTGAATTCTAAAGTTTAACTGAGATTTTTCTCTGGAAAGACTCTCAAGATCCTGATTCACTAGTTATCACTTTTTGGTTCTTCTAAGAGAAAATTTTAAGCATCTTCCAAATTCTTAGATGCTTTTAGATCCTAAACTTTCCTTTTGCAAATCTCATGTTTTTCCTTGAGGATTCTCTCTGAAGATCTGGAAATCTTCAAAAAAGCCTTGATATTTTCATGGAAAACTCTGGAAGCTTCCAATTCTCAATCCCAAGTCATAACTTCGCAAATTTCCTGGTTCATCTATGAGAAAACTTTTTAGGATCCTTATAATGTTTATCATTTCGTAGTGAGTTACTAGAAAGTTTCCAAAAGGTTCCAACGAGTTTCTAGTGTTTCAACATGTTGAAAAAACTCGTTGAATTTTTTTTTGGACTTTTGATGAAATTTTATCATTTTTCAATGAGTTTATAAAAAGTTTCCAAAAAGTTTCAACAAGTTTCTAGTGTTTTAACATGTTGAAAAAAACTCGTTGAATTTTGTTAAATTTTATTTTGAACTTTTGACGAATTCTATCTTTTTCAAATGAGTTTATAGAAAGTTTCCAAAAAGTTCCAACGAGTTTCTAGTGTTTGAAAAAAACTGGTTGAATTAAAAAAAAAAAAAATTGGACTTTTTATGAATTTCTAACATTTTCCAATGAGTTTCTAGAAAGTTTCCAAAAAGTTTCAACGATTTTCTAGTGTTGCAACATGTTGAAAAAAACTCGTTGAATTTTTGTATTTTTTTTTTGTTTTGAACTCTTGATGAATTTTTATCATTTTCCAATCAGTTTCTAGAAAGTTTCCAAAAAGTTCTAACGAGTTTCTCTCTTTCAACATGTTGAAAAAAACTCGTTGAATTTAAAAAAAAAAAAAAAAAATCGGACTTTTGAGGAATTTTTATCATTTTCCAATGAGTTTCTAGAAAGTTTCCAAGGAGTTTCTAGTGTCTCAAAATGTTGAAAAAAACTCGTATTTTTTTTTGAACTTTTGATACATTTTTATCATTCTCCAATGAGTTTCTAGAAAATTTCCAAGAAGTTCCAACGAGTTTCTAGTGTTTCAACATGTTGAAAAAAACTGGTTGAATTTTTTTTTGAACTTTTGATAAATTTTTATCATTTTTCAATGAGTTTATAGAAAGTTTCCAAAAAGTTCCAACGTGTTGAAAAAAACTCGTTGAATTTTTAAAATTTTTTTTTTTGCACTTTTGATGACTATTTATCATTTTCCAATGAGTTTCTAGAAAGTTTCCAATAAATTCCAACGAGTTTCTAGTGTTTCAACATGTTGAAAAAACTCGATGAATTTTTTTTTGAACTTTTGATTTTGTATCATTTTTTAATGAGTTTCTAGAAAGATTCCAAAAAGTTTTAACGAGTTTCTAGTGTTTCAACATGTTTAAAAAAACTGGTTGAATTTTTAAAAATTTTTTTTTGGACTTTCTATGAATTTCTAACATTTTCCAATGAGTTTCTAGAAAGTTTCCAAAAAAAAATTTTTTTCGGACTTTTCATGAATTTTTATTATTTTCCAATAAGTTTCTAGAAAGTTTCCAAGAAGTTCCAAGGAGTTTCTAGTGTCTCAACATGTTGAAAAAAACTCGTTGAATTTTTTTTTGAACTTTTGATACATTTTTATCATTTTTCAATGAGTTTCTAGAAAATTTCCAAGAAGTTCCAACGAGTTTCTAGTGTTTCAACATGTTGAAAAAAACTCGTTGAATTTTTTTTTGAACTTTTGATAAATTTTTATCATTTTTCAATGAGTTTATAGAAAGTTTCCAAAAAGTTCCAACGAGTTTCTGGTGTTTCAAAGTGTTGAAAAAAACTCATTGAATTTAAAAAAAAAAATTTTGTTGCACCTTTGATGAATTTTTATCATTTTCCAATGAGTTTCTAGAAAATTTCCAATAAATTCCAACGAGTTTCTAGTGTTTCAACATGTTGAAAAAAACTCGTTGAATTTTTTTTGAACTTCTGATAAATTTGTATAATTTTTTAATGAGTTTCTAGAAAGATTCCAAAGAGTTCCAACGAGTTTCTAGTGTTTCAACATGTTGAAAAAAACTGGTTGAATTTTTTTAAAAAAATTTTTGGACTTTCTATGAATTTCTAACATTTTCCAATGAGTTTCTAGAAAGTTTCCAATAAATTCCAACGAGTTTCTAGTGTTTCAACATGTTGAAAAAAACTCGTTGAATTAAAAACAAAAAAAAAATTCGGACTTTTGATGAATTTTTATCATTTTCCAATAAGTTTCTAGAAAGTTTCCAAGAAGTTCCAAGGAGTTTCTAGTGTCTCAACATGTTGAAAAAAACTTATTGAATTTTTTTTTGAACTTTTAATACATTTTTATCATTTTCCAATAAGGTTCTAGAAAATTTCCAAGAAGCTTCAACGAGTTTCTAGTGTTTCAACATATTGAAAAAAACTCGTTGAATTTTTTTTTGAACTTTTGATAAATTTTTATCATTTTACAAGAGTTTATAGAAAGTTTCCAAAAAGTTTCAACGAGTTTCTAGTGTTTCAGCATGTTGAAAAAAACTCGTTGAATTTATGTATTTTTTTTTTTGAACTCTTGATGAATTTTTATCATTTTCCAATGAGTTTCTAGAAAGTTTCCAAAAAGTTCTAACGAGTTTCTAGTCTTTCAACATGTTGGAAAAAACTCGTTCAATTGAAAAAAAAAAAAAAAAATTCGGGCTTTTGATGAATTTTTATTATTTTCCAATTTCTAGACAGTTTCCAAGAAGTTCCAAAAAGTTTCTAGTATCTCAAAATGATGAAAAAAACTCGTTGAATTTTTTTTTGAACTTTTGATACATTTTTATCATTTTCCAATGAGTTTCTAGAAAATATCCAAGAAGTTCCAACGAGCTAGTGTTTCAACATGTTGAAAAAAACTCGTTGAATTTTTTTTTTGGACTTTTGATAAATATTTATCATTTTTCAATGAGTTTATAGAAAGTTTCCAAAAAGTTCCAACGAGTTTCTGGTGTTTCAGCATGTTGAAAAAAACTCGTTGATTTTTTTTTTGAACTTTTGATAAATTTGTATCATTTTTTAATGAGTTTCTAGAAAGATTCCAAAAAGTTCTAATGAGTTTCTAGTCTTTCAACATGTTGGAAAAAACTCGTTCAATTTTTTAATTTTTTTTTTTTTTCGGACTTTTGATGAATTTTTATCATTTTCCAATGAGTTTCTAGAAAGTTTCCAAGGAGTTTCTGTTTCCAAAATGTTGAAAAAAACTCGTTGAATTTTTGTATTTTTTTTTGAACTTTTGATACATTTTTATCATTTTCCAATGACTTTTTAGAAAGTTTCCAAAAAGTTCCATTAAGTTTCTAGTGTTTCAACATGTTCAAAAAAATTCGTTGAATTTTTTTTAAATAATTTTTTAGACTTTTGATAATTTTTTATCATTTTCCAATGAGTTTGTAGGAAGTTTTCAAAAAGTTTTTAGTGTTTCAACATATTGAAAAAAACTCGTTGGGTTTTTCAATTTTTTTTTCCGGACTTTTAACGAATTTTTATCATTTTCCAATGAGTTTCTAAAAAGTTTCCAACGAGTTTCTAGTATTTCAACATGTTGATAAAAACTCGTTGAATTTTTATTTAATTTTTTTTTGGATTAATGATGAATTTTGATCAATTTCCAATGAGCTTCTAGAAAGTTTCCAAACAAAAGTAACTGGGACAGTGACATATTAGATCTTGTACTATTATATGACTTCTAGTGTCAAATATTTGTCAAACTATGAATAAAATGCATTGAAATGAATGACAGTAGAATTAGTCCAGGAGATTATTATGAATTATTTTTGTCCGAGATACTTTTGGTGACGGTACAAATGAGTAAATTGTTGCGGAACTTATAGGTAGACCTCTGCAGGACGAGCGCAGCGAGTTCCGCAGCCATCTATTCATCAATATGTTGTTTATTAAGATACTAAACTGACTCACTCAAATGTGCGTTATTCTCATTAGTTTAAAAATTACACGTTTCAGGTGAATGTCTTACTTGAACAGTTCAACAGTATATTGGTGATTAGATGGCTGCGGAACTCGGTGCACTCGTCCCGCAGAGGTCCACCCATAAGTTCCGCAACAATCCACTTATTTGTACTTGAACAATAACTTATTACATAGTCGAAATTTGTAAGATTATCATTATTCACTTTTTGTCAATTTACCTTTCATCAGAAATTAGTAATGTTACTTTACCAAACTAGTAATATATTGTGACAAGTTATTCGAGTACAAACGAGTGAATTGTTGCGGAACTTATGGATGGGCCCAGACATCTATTCACCAATATGTTGTTCAAATACAATACTAACTTGATTCACTTAGTTGTGAATTTTTTTCATTAGTTCAAAAACTACACGTTTCAGGTGAGTGTCTTATTTAAACAGTTCCAACAGTATATTGGTGAGTAGATGGCTGCGGAACTCGCTGCGCTCGTCCCGCAGAGGTCGACCCATAAGTTCCGCAATAATCCACGTATTTGTACAGGGTGTTTTTTTATATATTGATACCCCACCTACAGCCTTTACCTTCACAGGTAGAAGAAAGGTGTAAATACAAAAGTTGATAATGATGGGGTCATGTTTATTCGAGATGAAGACGAACAACTGTGTTGATGTTAGAAAGATTTTCTTACAGTGCTAGCGGTACTCCTCAATATTTGGGAAAATCCTGGAAATTGTGATAAAAGCAATGACGATAAAACCAACAAACTTGGTAACATGTAGCCCATGGTCAATTTGCAAGATTTTTTGACTTATCGCTAGGACTATTAATTAAATCTTTCTTGATTTTCAACTAATCAAAAAAAATATAAATGGTTGAAAAAAGCAGTAAATTCTCTATAAAACTACATCTACTAATTTGATCTATCTATTTACAGTAACTCTTTCATAGCGATAAACCAAAAAAAAGATTCCTTTCAAATACCAAATCATTAATCGTAAAACATCAGGTTAATCTTGACAATTAGTCAACCATTCCTTACTCATCCCCAAAGGCAAATTGAAACGAATAAAGCGTGGGCGAGTCACCGTTCACTTAAAACAAAATTAATTTCAGTTCAATTGGTTGCTGCACCGCTCGACCCATAACTAATTGCACGTAATGACGATAAATAGAATAATTACACTACGTCCTTTTATTTAAAGGTCTTTCTTTGAGATGCTGGAAGTGCACTTCGCAATTGGACGCTACTTGCAGAGACTATTTCAACACCACCCGGATATTGTTGAATCAAAGACACATGGATCAGTATTCCTATGGAAATCTGCAACAAGCCAGAACTGATCCGCATTTGTCTGACTGTGATGGGATGCATACGTCAACTTATGGACAAGTTAAGAATGTTTGTTTGAAATGGGTTATTCAAGGTATAAATAACAATAATTTAAAAAAATAATAAATTAAAATCTTATTTTTTTAAAGAGCCTGATCAATTGCCACAAGTTCATCGTGAATGCCAAATGGTGCCAAGAGAACTACAAGTTGGAGCGTGTCCAGAAAAATTGTCGCAAAATCGTCCAAGGTATTTACAATCTTGCAGCACCTGGGAATATGATGGATGCAATTCTGCCAGTACCAATGGTGTAATTTTACTGGGATTAGTACCAGCAGTAGTACTTTTATTAGGAAAATAAGATGTTCGTCTTTGTAATGTAAATATTTATTAATTGTTAAATGTTTGTATAAAAGTTTAATAAGGTTTTTGCGGAGCTTCACTGTTGATGTATTGAGTTGCCATATTATAATATTGTATATAATTTTTCAATAAAAATCTCATCATTTAATTTCAATGTCAAGTAGTAATTAGCAGTGTGATTTCATGCGTAAATTATTTACAATAAACTATAATTTTTTTTTTCATAAAAATAATTTATTATTATTGCTTTATGTGTGTTAACCAAAAAACCAAGTAATTCATTTCATCCAAGGTACTTATAAGAATATCTAAAAATTATTTATACCTAAATCGATAATAAATACATTGTGTGACTTATGTAATGTATCTTTTATTAATTGATTTAAATTAATATCCAGTTAATTCAAAAAATAGTGTACCCGCATTATGAGCTATTATTGTGTCTACCTATTTATTGGGGTGATGCCCTCGTCTGAGAAGAGAATCCATAATTATGTATATTGTTCAAATATTGGATTAAATTAGGTAATAATGTATAGTGTCTAGAATATAGATGATTTGGGGACGCAGCACTATAATCTATATACAAGGTGTGTTTTCCAGAAAAATATCAAATTGCCGAGAACAGCCTCTTCAGGGTTTCTTTTATGGTTTGAATTTATATAAATATGTTTTTTTTTGCTTCCATATATATTTGGTTTAATTGAGATCTACCATCTATAACTGGTGTTTCAAAGTTAAAAATTTTTGGTCTCTCATCCCGAATGAGTAATCGAAATTTTGATTATTATCGGCTTTTGAGCTTTGACTGCCCTGAGAAAAATTCTTTTGCAAATCCAGAGTTGCTAAAAGTTCAAATTTTGACGATTACCGGCTCTTGATTGGCTCTAGGAAGGTTTTCCAGAGAATCAAGAGCCAGTAATAGTTCAAATTTTGATTATCTGTGGCTCTTGATCCATTAGATAATTTTTCTTGAGTCAAGTAGAAGCTGCGGAAGAAGAAATATTGATTAATATCAACTTAAGAGTTACTAATGATCATCCGAAATTATGATTATTATCGGCTCTTGAGCTTTTTATGTATTTAGAAAAATTCTCTTGCGAATCCAGAGTTGATAGAAGTTCAAATTTTGACTATTACCGGCTCTTGATTGGCTCCAGGAAAGTTTTCCACAGAATCAAGAGCCAGTAATAATTCATATTTTGATCATGTGTGGCTCCTTCTCCTTCATCCATTGGATAATTTTTCTGGAATAACTAAATACCGAATATCCATATTGGATGCTGTGCTGTGTCTGATAGAAAATCCATATTGGATGCTGTGCTATGTCTGATAGAAAAAATGGAGATCATTCAGTCTATGCTGACTTATGGAATTACTCAAATAATTTTTCAATATTTTTAATTCACTAAATGACTTTTCTCGCTATGACTTCGTAGAGACATAAGAGAGAACCCAACGACGCACACTATCCTAGGAGGAGACTTTAATGCAAAAATAGGCAGAGGAGCAGTACCAACGGAAACACACATAAGACAGTTCGGACTCGGCACCAGAAATGAAAGGGGAAGAATGTTAGCAAACTTCCTAGAAAAAGAAAGACTCTATCTGATGAACACTTTCTGCCAAAAGAAAAAGAAACGTCAATGGACATAGAATAATCTTTCGCCATAAGCACACACTGAAAAAACAGCTCCCCTTACCTCAAGGCATTCAGTGATCTTGAAATAAATTATCTTATATGAAGAGTTAATCTACTGCATGAAGAAAAATTACTTTGTGTTGAGAATTTCGTGGTTCTTGATATTTTTTAAAATTACTCTTGAATGACATTTCTTTCAGGCGAAATTATATTCTCTTATACCAAGAATAATCTTTTATGGCATAATTGTTAAGCTCCTTGTTATTTGGGCCAAGAATCTTGTTATTTGATGGAATATTCCAAAATCTTATTCAAAATTCAAGTTTCTGCCGATGCCCTCCAACCCAGTTGTGTAGTGCCTAGCAGTATAGTGTAACGTGCTGCCTACGACCTACTCGGACGTGTGACTACTTTTCAATTTGAACAGTTATATCCCGTTTCCTATATGGTGTTGCCCAGGATATCAGTGCGTCAACGTCAGGGGACCAAAATTATCTTGCAATCCTGTTTGGAAAATACTTGTGATGGCCCCAATACAAGAATTTTTGGAGGCAAACAAGTTGTCCCACTACTCCCACTTGTTGGAAAAGTTTGAAGATATATAATATAAGGTAAATTTTACAAGTAGTAGGTATACCTAATAATAATTATGTTTCTAATTTAGCAGTTTTATTTATTTAAATTGTAATAATGTAATGATTTTTTAGTCAGTGGGCCAATATTTTGTAAAAATTGTTTGAATTCTTAGGCTAATAAATATTTTCAAAAATAAACAAAATCTGATGTTTCTTTATGACTAATAATCCTATCATCAAATACCTATGGATTTTAGGCAAAAAATTGTCATCTTCACTCAAGCGCTGATGACCTCTAGTGAAAAAATTGAGATCTTCAGCTAAGTACTTTGATCTTCAATGGAATCGAATAAATTTCTCGGAACAAGAAAATTAGAAAATTAATTACCTTGGGACAAGGAAATTGTGTTCAATACATTGGGATAGTGTTCTTGAGACAAGAACTTATTTCTTTCCAGTAAAGTATTCGAACAATCCTATGACAAGAAAACATTTAACTTTTTTGAAGAGAATATTCACTTGGCCATATCCAAAGTCGCAATTTCATTGAATAAAGTGCGTACTACTTTGAATTGAGGAATCCTTTTTTTCAGTGCATAATCCAAGACGTAGATGTAGTTAATCAATTCAACACACAGTGATCACAGGATGGTAAGATGCAAACTGCTCATAAACACAAAAATGGAAAGAAAAACAAAGATTAAACAAACGACGAAGAGAGGGAGTAGAGAAAAGATAGCAGAAAGAAGGGAAACATACAAACAAAGGCTAAAAGAAAGCTTTTCCGACAATCCAGGAAAAACAGAAGTGTCATTAGATGATAACAATAGGAGAATAACAAAAGTTATAAAAGAAACAACAGAACAGAAAATAGGCCCCCTAGAGAAAACGCCGGACAAACTGTCGACAGAAACGAAACAGCTACTAGAGAAAAGGAGAAAACTGATAACAGAGGATAAAAGAGATAACTATTGAATATACAGAAACCAACAAAACAGCAAGAAAAATGGCGAAACAGGATATACTAAAACATCAAACGAAACAAATGCAATCCTTATTAGAACAGAACAAATAAGGACTAAATATATTTAAAAGACATAACACACCTAAGAAAGAGATAACAAAAATAAAAGATGCGAAAAACAACATAGTAGAAGACAGACAACAGATATTAAAAGTTGCGGAATCTTTCTATAGAGATCTGTACGAATCTAAAATAGCAAACACAACGACAAGACAAGACAAAATACGAATACATAAATATGGAAGAATTGGAGAAAAGGTTATCCCAGATGAAAAATGGTAAAGTCACCAGAATAATAGGATTGAACATACATGGTGACCGCATGCACAAACTAATATTTGCCGACGATATTGTACTATTTGCAAAAGACAAACAGGAATTGATAGTTATGTTGGAAGAACTACAGGATGAGGCGGCAAAAGTAGGATTACACAAAGACCCAGTTTATCACAAATACACCAGATGCAGAAGAAACAATACCGATCCATGACAGCAAAATAAAAAAGACAGAAACATACATATGTTACCGGAAAAGTCCGTTATGCAGTCATACCTAGGTTTGTTTAGGCAAAGTCCGCATTGCCGGGCCACTTTAGGCAAAGTACGAAATTATCCGATATTTCGGACATTGCCTACACTGTGGTACGACCAAAGTCTACGACATTCTTAGGTTTATTAGATGTGTAGCAGGCAAACTACGAAATAAGTTGATATTCCGATTCCAGACGGTCGAAACTTGTCGCTACGTGTTCACATAACTGCGACGGGGCGCGACGTCACTAAATTCTCATTCTGCATTGACTTTTGTGTTTAGCTGTAATTAGGCGGCCGTTGTGTTCAGTTGGGTTTAATCTTTATTGGATTTGTGACCAAGAAGACATATTGTCACAACTCCTATACGTTTCGTCCTGGGACGTCACAACAGGAGCGTGACTTGGGAGCGTAGGTGGGGTTCAGGTAGAGAGAAACTCGCTTGGTACAGGTATAATAAGATAATGTATTGAATAATATTAATAATACCGTAGAAATAGTATCATGAAGTCTCTTCTACGGAGGGACGTACTACTTATAGGCCACTCTGTATTATGTACACTCTGTACACTTGGCGTGACTGAAAACTGAAGCTGGGTTTGAGGCAGGTCCAGAAGGGCGTTTCCCAATAAAGGTAGTTTGCACTGGACCTAGTCTGCTGCGTTCAATGCTCCCAGAAGAAGCTAAGTTTGAGACAGGTCCAGAAGGGCGTTTCCCATTAAAGGTAGTTTGCACTGGGAGGAGACTTATTAGCTAGAGGGGCTTTTCCCATTTGAGGTGCTTTGCACTAGCCTTAGTCTGCCGGTAATGGATTTCGGCGCGGTATTTATACCAAACAAATACTGACTCGTCGACACACTTTAGTAAAATTGATGTACAGAGTGGTATTTACTTAAGTAGTTGACAATATTATGCAAGTAGATATGAGTGGCGCGGGTGAAATGAAGGCGAGATTTTTGGAGAAATTAGAGAGTATGCAGAAACCAATAAATTCTTTTTACATACACGAGGCATTGATTAAAGAAATTGAAGAAGTCAAGCAAGTTGCCAAAAAAACAGCTCTTCAATACCGACGTCTTTAACGTTACCATAATGAGTTACTTGTTGGGGGCATTAAAAAGTTAATTTTGCAATTTTCTGCGCAAGTCACTGAAGTGAAATACTTTGTCCCCAATGAAGAATTATATGACGTGCTAGATAATGCTCACAAGGAATGTGGTCATGCTGGAAGAGATATTATGATTAAAGCACTAATCAACAAATATGCTAACTAACGTAACTCCAGAATGCATTACACTTTACTTCGGATTCTGTGAAGCCTGTCACAAGAAGAAAAAGCATCCAAAAAAAGGAATAACCGTAAAAACTTCGCTATTCCGAGAAGTGAATTTCAGAGGACAAGTCGATCTTATCGATATGCAGACTTGTTCTGATGGTGATTTCAATTCAAATATATCCTCAATTAGGTACCATGATCATCTTTCGAAATATGTAGGTATCTAGTTTTGCGGCCACTACGAACGAAAAGAGCAGAATAAGAGGTCGCTTATTGTTTGATAGACATTTTTTGCATTTTGGGAGCTCCTTCTGTGTTGCAGTCCGATAACAGACGTGAATTTGCACATCAAATTATTGAAGAGCTGAAATTGTTGTGGCCACAACTAAGTATAGTCCACGGAAAACCACGACATTCCCAAAGCCAGGGAAGTGCAGAGCGGTCTAACCAGGATGTTGAAAACATTTTGTTTGCCTGGATGAAAGATAATAAAACCAAGCGTTGGAGTGAGGGTCTGCGATTCTGTCAGTTACAGAAAAACAATGCTTATCACAGTGGAATCCGACAAACTCCGTTTGAAGCAATGTTCGGTGGTTAAGTTACTGTTTATGTTAGTAAATAATCGATTTCGTTATTTTTAAGAAGAAAAGCTCCTATCGGCATTCAGACTTTACCTATGATTCGGTGAAAAAGGTACTTGAAACTTAAGAGGAATTAGAAGAAGCGCTTGCTACTGTTGATTCCAATAGAAGTGGAGCAATGAATATTCTTGAGCGATTTTGAAAATGACAATTCAAAACAACTGTCAAGCTCTACACAAAACTTATGTGTTATTTGCTCTACGGAAACTTCAGGTCCTCACAAGTTCAGAAACTGTGGTGAAATTATTCATTTGAGATGCGCTCAAAGTACCAGTGGTACCAGTACCAACGATAACGAAGAGGGTTTTGGAGCATCAATTCTATGCCTCCGCTGTGCGCAGACTGCAACTATAAACAAAGAAGTTGCCTACGAAGGATTGAGAGTTCAAGCAGAGAAGATGAAGCAGCTATCGCAGAAAAAATTTCCGGAAATTCAGGTAGGAGAATCAGTCACAGTGTCAGTTTCGAGTCTAGACAAAGGCAAAGGAGATGCCCGTAATATACTAGGAGTTGTGATGGAAAAAACTGCAGATGGTTTTTATAAAATCGATACTAAACATGGTGTACTTAATCAGTTCTCTATATGCAAAAAACCAACCAAAGTGTTCTAACTTGGCTTGAAGAGTTTTGGAGCATTGTAGAAGGTTTACTCGTAATTTCTAAATTGGGAAGTCCGCTCCTTTGAAGGATCCATGTTAAATTTCAAAATGTTCTGACAGATTTTTAAGTATTTTAGAGCCCTATTGAAGTTCCAAAGTGTAGTTGAATTGGTTTAAAAGCATTCCAAAAGGTTTCCAGTTCTAAATTGAATCGTAATTGTTCTAAAATATCTCTGAAGTTTCTAAATTGTTCCAGAATGCTCCATTCTGACAGGTTCTGAAGTTTCCAAAATGTTTTGAAGCGCTACAGAATGCTTTTGGAAATTATGAATTGAATTTTAAGTTTTTTGAACTTTCGAAAACGCTTATTATTAAAGTTCTAAAGTGTTCTGTAGCATTCTTAATGGTTTCAAGTAACTTCTAAAATTGAATGAAAAACGAATTCTGTGGGAAATTTTCGTAGACATCTTAAACACGTTCTTACCATGTCCACTAAACGACATTCAAGATGTCTTGCTTACATCTTTAAGGCGTCTTGAAGACGTCGTATGTTACAAAACCCAACGCCTTTCAGACGTCTGCCTAAAAAGACGCCTTGAAAACTAAGGCATTTTAAAGACGTCTTCAACGAAATTTCTAAAAGAAGTTTTTGAATCCCTTTTAAATACATGAACCATTATTCACTTTTAGGCCTGATTGTACGAAATAGTGTGGCTCCTTAAAATACGAATTTAGGACATCTTAATAATATGAAAGTTTTCATAATAGACGTTTTTTTTTTAGTCTTCAGACGTTCAGATGTAATGCAGAATACAGACCCAAAATAGACGTCTTCAAGACTTTGTGTGCTGTCTGAGTCTGGGTAGTTTCCTGCCAAATAGTTATTTGTATACCAAGGCCGCGAAGTGCCTTTTAGCGTACGTAGAGAAAAGTTATCGCCGAGGCCGCTTGCGGCCGAGGCAAGATAATCTCGAGGACGCTAAAAAGTTTCGCGGTCATGGTATACACACTATTTTTTGTGCAACCATGAAAATTATGTGGAATTATAGAAAAAATTTACTCCTTTCAACAAACATGTGGAACTAATTACCAGTTTGATGTATAACCTGGTGGCTATGGTGGCACAGCGTTTCCATGGATGTCATGGATGACATATTTTGCAAGTAAACAAATACACAAAACATTTTGACGGTTCTCAAAAAATCGTGAAAATATCCGACAGCGATACAGATGTTTCACTCTCTTGCACTCCTCCAGAGCTAAAAAATATGGTTCAATCAGCTATTTCTGAGTTAATACCTGGAAAACTAAGCGGCAATATGAAAATTGTTACTGCGAGTTCAAAAAATTGGTGTGACAAACAAAACGTCAAAATGGTGTCTGAAAGCATATTGGCTAATTTAATGCCGAAATGGGAAGTTTTGAGAGTTCAATTCAAAAACACTGGATTATTAGTTGCTTCAGCTTCGGGAGTAAATATTAGTAATAATGCAAACTGTCATGTAAGTGTTAATATTTATCCTAAATAATTTATGTTGTTCTGAAGAATTTGGAAATAAAATTTACTTATTGTTGTTGTCAAAGTGTCAAATTTTGATTTATAGTTTCGCGGCCGTCACCAAGGGCAACGGCCGCGAAATTGAATTTCGCGGACTGTGTGGCGGCCGCGAAAGCTCATTTTGCGGATGGTTGCACAAAAATGTAGTTTTTTATTCTGCACAAGAAAAAAATACCTACTTATTTGAGTTTTTTTCAGATGTTTTGAAAAATTCCATGTTGCCAAATGAAATAAGTGTCAATAACTTTTACGTTTTTTACCTAATGGTCTTGAAATTTCTTTCAATATAAGTAGCTTTTGATTCTCCACAAAAAAGTTCTCTTGAGTTTTTTGTTAAAATGCATACTTTACGATGTATTCATTAGATTCCAAAAAAAAAAACAAGATGGCGGCAATTTTTTTCCTAGTTCCACCAATGCGACAAAGTGCGATTTTTGAGAGATTAATTAGTACCTTATTGACTACTCATTTCCGCAGAGATCACTTTGTTACTAATTTCTTCTACCCCGACCACCTATTTTGACTAGCCTATAATAGTAATGCGACAGGTTATTTCGGAGTTTCCCTGCTAGGTAAATATTTGGTAAACCTAAGATTGTCTTGCAACATTGTAGGCAATGTCGGAAATATAGACTAATTTCCGACTTTGCTTAAAGTGGCCCGGCAATGCGGACTTTGCCTAGACAAACCTAGGTATGACTGCATCATAACCGGGCTTTGCCGGTAACACATATACCTTGGCCAAGCTATAACACCGGGCAAACAAAATCAAAAAATGGAAATTGATAAGAGAATTAGACTGGTATCAAATCAAAAGTCTATAATGAGTGTATACTGCCTGTTGTCACGTATAATTGCGAGACCTGGGTAATTACCAGAAAAATTAAACATCAATTGGAAGTACATCAGGGAGCCATGGAAAGACGAATTTTAGGAATTTCCCTGAGAGACCACAAAATAAATACATGGATAAGGGAAAGAACGAAAGTCTCCGACATAATAAAAAGAATTGGTTCCGTAAAATGGCAATGGGCAAGATACGTGGCCGGACATACAGAAAACTGGAGCGGGTATATCACTAGATGGAGACCTTGGCAAGAGAGGAGAAGTTTTGGAAGACCCCAACAAAGATGGTACGACGAGATAAAGAATGTCGCAGGCTTAAATTGGTACCGAGCTGCGCAAAACCGAAGACAATGGTCAAATTTGAAAAATCCTAAGGATAGAAAACGGCTAAATAAGAAGAAATTACTTTTCAGCGGTGGCAACTGGAAGGAATGTACCAGTTAGGTATATCGATCGATATTGGTCATTATATTTCTCAAATATATTTTAAAGCATTTTTATGAAAAAAAGTAGGTACCTATTCGTACTTCGTGCCCGGGTGTCCGGGCCCCTAAGCATCGCTTATCCGCTTATGCATATCGCCACTGGTCTCAATGATAAAAATGACTCAGTAGAGAGCTCAGTAACGATCTTCAAGTAAACTGCAATCATAATTTTCTCTGTAAGGCTCAACAATTTCAGTTTTCCAGAGGTTTTTTTCGATCTCAATTTCCATGCAAAGTATGAGCTGACGAAGAACAAAACTGGAGAATGAGGTGCAGAATGTCACATTGAAAAAAAGGGATTTGGTGAAATTTAAACACTTTTCATCAATACAAATAGCATTTAATAATTTTATTTGAAAATCACGATTTTCGCAGGTGAAATCTTCATTTCACTCACCTACGAATTTCATTTGCCGCAAAATGAAATTAATCTATTAGAAACAACATGCTTATTCTTTTAAATTTGTTTATTAACATTTCTTCAAATTACAATCAACATTAAATTTGTCTGCAAATAATGTGAGGGTCTGCCTATTAATGCTTAGTTAAGTACACAGTCACTTAACAGAGCCTTTAATAGGCTGGCCCTTAAACTTTCCAACTTTTTTCAAAATTAATTATCAACAATTTAATGCATTGTGTAGGGCTTCCAAACTGAATGCGAAATATAATTTCATGGCTGTGATATGGCCTATTTAGTGGGAATCTGAGGTTTGTTTCAATTTTACTAGTGAAAATACCATTAAAGAAAACTGTGAAACTTAAACACTATAACACAAATAAATTCATAAACTAACTTAGACTAATAGAACACAAAATAAAATTTCAAACAACATTCAAAATTTAGTACAGATATAAAGGACGGATTTACACATTATAGTTAAAAAATAATACAAAATACTTCTATTCACATAGCTCAAAATAGCTTTTTATTTTTTGGGTAACATTTTCCAGCTAAGCTGTTCACAAAAGGAAGGTCCACGAAAGTACCAACGGTACCAAACTAGCTAAAAATAGATTGAATTTCAAGCCTGTAGCCGAATTACAGCCGTCGTATTCGCAATATTCGCAGAAATCCAAGGAAATACCTCTGGCTGTAGGATCGTAGCAAGTGCCAATTTCTTTTTCTAGAGGGATAGCTACGCAACGTCTGATGTAAGTAAGCTGATACTCACCAACTGAAAAAAAGCAAGTTGTTAGCATACATTAAACAATAGAGTGTGAGAAAATTACAATTATATTGTTATTGGTAAAAATAAACAAATTATTTTAGCGCCTCGTATAGGTACCTATACAATTTATCTTATAAAAGTGAAAGCTTCTTGTGACCTACATAGCGCTTACGCGTAGGTATCGACGACATTACTTTAAATAAGAACCAAAATAAACTTAAAAATGAAAGTTAAAAGGTCAAATACCTGCAGAAGAATGTACTCACCTCTTTGTACTTTCTTCAAACAAACATTCCTCATTCCAGTCCTTCTAGCTTCTTCATCATTACAATCGACCAATCTAGGTCCAGGCTGTCCAAATCCTAACTGCGCCTGCGGTCTTGGATAGCTAGTGTCTCTCGGTTGTTGATAGTTGGGGTCGTAGCTCCTGCTCTGCGCATTGTAATCTCTAGGAGGAGGGTAATTATCACGATTATTCGAGTCCCTATTGTAAGGGTCTCTATTGTAACCATCCCGGTTGTTGTAGTAAGGGTCCCTGTTACCATCCCTACTGTTGTAGTCTCTGTGGTTGTAGTCTCTGTTGTTATCCCTTTGACGATCACGATCGAAGTACGGGTCCCTAGAGTTGGGATCTCTATAGTCGCGATTATTGTAGTCTCTGTCCCTGTCAAAATCACGACTATTAGGGTCCCTATTTGAAGGTTCCCGATTACGATTATTGATTAATTCGCCACGGTTATTGTAGTCCCCGCGATCGTAACCTCTATCGCGGTTTTGATCGTTATAACCTCTATCGCGATTCTGATCGTAGTTTCTATCACGACCTTGAGAATTTTGATAATCCCTATCCCGATTTTGATAATCCCTATCACGACCTTGATCATCTCTATCACGGCCCTGATAATCTCTATTACGATTGTATTGAGAATCCCTATCACGATTATTTGGATCATATCCGCGCTCCCTATCATAATAATCCCTGGTTGAATTAGTTAAATTATTACGATTGTAGTAATCGGTATTGTTGTAACGATTGTAGTAATCGGTATTATTGTAACGATTGTGATAATTTGTATTATTGTAGCCGTCTCTATCAGTGCCATTATAATAACCCCCGCGTCTATCATAATCCCTATTATCATAAGTTCTATTATTGTAAGGATCGTTGTGATATCGACTAGGATCAGATGCTCGAATAGGGCTATTATCCCAAGGATCCCGATTATTGTCCCTATAAGTTTCGGTGGTGCCGGAATTTTCGTTTCTATAGGTGGAGTGGTCTCTATAAAAGAAGTTTTCAGTCAGTATCCTAGGTGGGGACTACAAATACCGCGATTTCCGAAGGGTCGGTTAGGAATCTGCGAGTTTTGTGTAAAATTCCAGAATAGTCTAAATTCGTCCAGTGTCTGTCATAAATTTTGAAGCCAAATTTTTGTGCCAAATGGTGTTTTGTACATTAAAATAATTATGGAGTGGTTAGTGAGACAAAAGCGATTTCGTGATTTAATTAAAAAAATTAGCAACAGCTTACCTAACCGATCCTTGGATAATTTGGTAGGTTAATCGTGATTGTATATATTTTCTGTTTGAGATTAAACTACCAAAAATATGGTATGCCCTGTGAATCCACATTATGTCTTTTTTGCTTTTAAATCCTGTAAGTTTGGGGATTTATTAGCTGATATCGGATGTAGCTATGTATTTTCTTTACGATATGCAAGCTTGAAATTGGAAACAGTTTATATCGAAAAAATATACAGGGTGTCCCAGGGAAAACGGTACACTCCGATTTATTGGATTTGGGATGAGAATCTGGAAAAAGGCTCGGACACGTCGATTTTAGATGGAACTATTTTTCAGTTTTTTTTATCCCCGTAGCTTCAACTAAATTTAAATAGGGAATAGAGGTCGTGTCATATTATCTCTTTTTAAAGGTCTTATGGAGTTCTTTATGGTCCCAGAATTTCATATCATTATTTTCATCCGTAACGAAATGACAGCTTGTCAAAATCTTGGAAACAGACTATTGTTTTAGGGCCAAATTATGGACTGACTAGTAAACGTCTGGTTGTTACCTAGCAGGTACTTTCTGCTCTAGATAATAGAAAGTACCTGCTAGGTAACAACCAAACACTTACCAGTTGGTCCATAATTTGGCCCTTAGTGAGAGTAAAAGCGATATTTACCTTTTTTGAAAATTTGCTTTAATTTTGAAAATTTGCTTTAATGATTTCCTCACTTTCCCCTTTTTTCTGGAAAATATTCACAATTTTCCTTCTGCCAATTTTCTAGAAAAAAACTGAAAAGTAAGAAAATGAATTTTGCTTAAAAAAGTCAATTTTCCAGAATTTTTCCTGAAATGATTTTCCACTGGAAAATTTTGAAATTTTGCTATAGTAAGCTCCTCATTTTCGTCTTTCTCCTGGAAAAATTTCACAACTTTTACTTTGCCAGTTTTCCAGAAAATAATTAAAATGTAAAAGAATGAATTTCGCTTAAAAAAGTCAGTTTTTAAGAATTTTTCCTGGAGTGATTTTTCACTGGAAAATTTTGAAATTTTGCTATAATGAGATCCTCACTTTCCTCTTTTTTCTGAAAAATTTTCACAATTTTCCTTTTGCCAGTTTTCTAGGAAAAAAATAAAATGTAAGAAAATGAATTTGGCTTAAAAAAGTCAATGAGCTCCTGACTTTCGTCTTTTTCCTCTTTTGCCAGTTTTCCAGAGAAAAATTGAAATGTGCGAGAATGAATTTTCCTTAATTTTACTTGAAAAAGTCAATTTTCCAGAATTTTTCTTGGAGTGATTTCTCACTGGAAAATTTCGAAATTTCCCTATAATAAGCTCCTCACTTTCTTCTTTTTCCTGGGAAATTTTCAAAATTTTCCCTCTGCCAGTTTTCCAGAAAAAAATTAAAATGTAAGAGGATGAATTTTCCTTAATTTTGCTTAAGTAAGTCAATTCTTCAGAATTTTTATGGAGTGATTTTTCATTGGAAAAGTTTTAAATTTTCCTTTAATGAGCTCCTCATTTTTCTCTTTCTTCTGGAAAAATTTCATAATTTTCCCTTTGCCAGATTTCTAGAAAAAAATTACAATGTAAGAGGGTGAATTCTCCTTAATTTTGCTTAAAAAAGTTAGTTTTTCAATATTTTTCCTGGAGTGATTTTTCACTGGAAAATTTTGAAATTTTCGTAAAATGAGCTCCCCATTCTCCTCTTATTACTGTGAAATTTTCAAAATTTTCCCTTTGCCAGTTTTCCAGAAGAAAATTAAAATGTAAGAGGGTGAAGTTTTTAAATTTTGCTTAAAGAAGTCAATTTTCTAGAAAAAAAAAACAAAAAATCACCCTTTGCCGTTTGTACGTGATATTTAGGAACACTCTGTATAATACGCAGTTAATTAATCTATATATTTGGGACTCTAATGATTTTTTAAGGGCCGGTATTTCAATGTCACCTCAAGATCTAGAATAAACATAGACATTGACAACATTGTCTGACTTTGTTCGATGACGTCATCCTAAATATAGCATAAAACCCTTTTTTTTCCAGATTCTCATTTCAAATCCAATAAATCGGAGGGGACTGTTTTCCCTGGGACACCCTGTACATAGTGTCGATATGCCAAAAAAAAAAACACCACATACTCGACTAAAAACTACGCTAATCATACTTAACATATTTGACTTGATAAACCTGCCCAGGGACTCCGTGTCATGTAGAATTCTACATATCGACAGATTCTATAGGCATTCGGATATAATATGTTTCGATATGTATAGAATCTTACATGGCACGAAGTCCCACCAGATTCTGGTTTCCGCTGTAGAGATCCTGCAATTCACTGACCAAGTCTAATGTGGATTTTTAGGCGAATGATGATGATTCAATGAACACAAAAATGATGCGAATTTACCTGCTATCATAGGGTCGTTGATTGTAAGGATTATAGGGTTGTTGTTGGTTATACCCTGAAGCTGATGATTGTCGGTAAAGATAATCAGATCCAAAACCGTAAGTGCTTATGTTAAATCTGTCTGCGCAGCTTCGATCTATGTCGCTGGAACATTCCCAACATTTTAAGGCAGAACCTAGAAGAAACCATATTTATTGATGAAGTTATGAACATATTTATTTAAATGACACACCTTATAGTTAATACACATGTTAACTATTTCAAACAATACACACGCAAATCCCGTGGGCGTCAATTTAATTTCTGAATCATTCCCCTCTGGTTACTCATATTTTATATATGTATATTGGAAAAATTGAAAATGTCCATGAACAATATATACCTTGTGGTGACCATGTAGATGTTTACAATTCGTTTAGTGAAATTTTTACGAAATAATCATATGTTATCAAAGTCATTTTATTGTTCCATGTAGCGTAATTGTGGGAAAAGTTCACAGTGGTATAAGATGATTTGATTATTGTTAATAATTTTGCATTATTGTTGGATTTCTTAGAAAAAATTGTGTGTCCTCAAAAATGTATAATGATTTGAGTCATTAAGTTTTTGGCTTATTAACAATAGGTACTTATCAGGAAATTTTAAATTAAATTGAATGATTCAGAATCTTCAATTCACTAATCACTTGTCTTTTTAATTTCCATTACTCATCAATAATGTTATTACTCAATCTATGTAGATTAAATTAAAAATGACCTTAAAATGTTTCTAGAGAATGCAAAGTGTATATGTATTTTACGGACAATTTCAATTTGTGCATTTCCTGTATGTGTAATTATAATTATAAGTTTATATACGTCATTTATCAATGGACATTATTTATTTTATGAATTATTTATTTATCAATCAGTAGAATATTAAAGTTATTTCCTTTAGAAAAACATACATAAGTACCTATGTATATCAAGCGATAAAATTTTATTATTCAACATATCACAACAGTAAAAATGGTAGGTATTGAGATTGCAACCATCCATGGGTATATGGTTGGGGACTTAACAACCTATACCAGTTATGCACGATGTTACCTTGAATTCTTGTTGAATTGCACAATAATGTTTTTGTTTGTTGTTCGTTGGTTTGTTCAGAATAAACTTTGTCTTTTGATGCAAAAAAGAACTTGGAAGGTGGCACCTAACATTTAATGAACATATTTTTTTTTCTAAGAATATTCTTATTGTTCTAAAGTCTACTAGGTCTATATAGGATTCAACATCCTCAAGGAGTGGTACCCAATTCCTATTAAATAGTCCACGCAGGAAGGAAATTAAAGAACATCATCACGTGCCACTGCACATTGTGTGTAACCATGGTTCAGTAGCTTTTTAGTTGAAGTAAAAATGCGTAAAAACGTTATGATGGCCTTTGCCTTGGAGTTTTTAAAATATATTTAACTAGATTTTATGCAAAAACAAAATTAGATGAGAAAAATAATTGGGTCTTTGACACTGCCGAAGGTAGGCACGACCTTCTATAAAAAGCTCTAGTTAATTAAACGGGCAAATTGGTTGAGTTAAAAACACTTGAAAGAAACATCGTCACAGGAGTGATAATTGACCTATAAATTTTAATTACAGTGATTCACTTAAGGAAACATAAAGTTTTTAATTATATACATTATGAAACTGTTGCCAATTTTGGTAAAACATTAACGGACTTTTATAATTCGTCGTTAGGCTATTTACCATAATTCCTTAATAAGGTAAATCACCATTAGAAAACAGGTTTTGATTTCAACTAAAATTTACCGTGGTTTTTGATTAAGAGACCAAAGTTTCCAAACATGCAAATGAGTTACAGACAATTTTCCCTTGATTCCTCGTATAGCAATTTCCTTTGTAAACCATATGCTTCCCGCAGTATCTGAAATGACCTACTAAAATAATCAACGTATTACCAAACGCACCTGGTGAATAATAATATAATGAAGTAAATATCACATTCCCAAAGAGTCTTTTTGCTATTTTGATTCTCATATCGCATTTAGTATTACAAGAAGGCTTTATGTATAACTGTGAATTTTTGTTATGGTTTAATGACCACTGAAAGAACTTTTATTTTGAACTGTGAAGGACATTTTTCTAGATGGGTATCATCGAAATACGGTTTCGTAATAGAAGAAAACCACATAATGAACGAACTTGGTTTTATTTGGATATTACAGTGGTGGGTCACTGAGGAAATCATCAGTTATTGATTTTTCTCCAAATTAGGGATATACTCAATTGAAAAATGCTCAATTATAATAGACTCTTGCCTATAATGACAAAAAATTTAATTTGAAAGATTCCTATTACATTGTTTTGTGACGTTATAGAAGAAGGAAACATGAAATTGAGTTGTTATCTTACGAGGAGGAGTAAAAAGAGTTTTAAGTTCCACATATTGGAGATCGTAGATTAACTTACAGATGTTGGAAACTTTAATTTATGAAATGGACAATAAGGTTTTAAGAAGAAAGTAATACTGTCTTAGAACAACTGCATCTCTTGCTCATTTGCTCAACGCTAAACAGGAGTTTGGTTGGATGAAGTGAAAAGAAAAGGCCCAATCGTTGGACCTTGTGCAGTACGGAAGTAAATTCTGATGTCTTATGGCTTAGGCCTACTCAAGAGTTTATTCAAAGGAAATTCCTACAAGTTTTAACACTGCTCTCAAAAGTGAGTGGTTAGATTTTCTCATACAGACTATCGTTCACAACAACAGCGGATAATGCTGTCACGCAACTTTTCCTTTCGAAACCCGCAATATCGCTCTTGTAGAATATGAAACAACAAAATAATCTTATTATGAATGTTTGGTAATTGTTTCCAGCATCTAAGAAAGCACGCAGTTATTCAGCACTTTGTATTCTCTAAACTAGAAGAAACAACGGTTCGCTGAGGTCGAGATTAATTATTAGATTATAATCAATTGAGGTGCGTATTGGCATTGAAAATAATCCATTGCCTAAGAAAATCATAATTAAAGAGCGCATCTTCATCAACAAAAACCAGCTCTCATCAAAATCATCATTCTACATTCTGGTTCTAATGATTCGGCTGTTGGAATGTGACCGTATAGGTCTTCAACAAAAAATAAAAAAATCTTTGTATAATTATGTGCAAACAATAATAGTTTTTCAAGGTTTACCTTTTTCCTTAATGAAAATTGCAATTTATTTTCAAACAAAGCTCCATATTATAAAGGTGTGTCATTTAAAGTCCAATACTTAGTGCATTGCACAATTAATTAATACTTACGTGGAGAAATCTTGATGGTCAATAATTTAAATAATTCTTACCTTCGTAAATACTAAATCCTAAAATAAGCACAGCACTAAGTGTAATTTTCAACATTTTGTCTATTGAATTTATTAAGAAATCTATGCGCAATATATCGAAATCAATTTAGCGCGCCCAGGTAATCAACTGTTTAAATGGCCACAAGAGTTGTAAACAACTTTTACGTAACGCGCCTTCAGCACTGGAGACAGAAATGGAATGATGTCATGGTTTATTTGGTACACTTTTGATCTCGCTATAGCGTTATGGTGGTACCTTTTTGGTTTGGGTTCCCCACCTATGGTCACTCCCACCATATTTTGTTGTTATATCCGAGTGGATTTGTTGTTGGTTTGCTTTATAAGTTATTGATTTTAGACGCTATAAGAATTGTTAATGCTTAATATTTGCCTAAATGAGACCAATGACGACAAATTATATACACCTTAAGGAAACTGATAAAAAATAAATAAAAATATATATGCTATAACAGAATTAAAATCAGTCAATAATAGACAAAATAAAAACTAAAAGTTACTGTCTTGTGAGTTTTCTTTAACTCTCTAATCTTATTGTTTAACTTCCTTTCAACTTCTTGCTTCCTCTTAATTTTTTTTTGGTATTTTATTGTCTGCTTCTTATGTTTTTTACTCTCTTCAATTTTAATTCTCCTGTCAATTTCAAATATATTTTAGGTGATTTTTGTATTTTTCTTCTTTTTCTGTACAACTGTACACTGGTTCATGTTGAAGTCAGTCATTTTTTTTTTGTATTTTTAAAAAGGTGTATAACTTTTGTATTAGTGTGTCAAATATATTTCATATTTTCCTCTTAATTTGAATCACGGGTTTCTCAAACTTCAACATGGTAGCAGAGCCTTAAGAGAGGTGAGAAAAATTAAGAATAAGGTCTGAATTAATACGAAAAAGTAGAAAAATGGATCCAAGCAAAGTTCATACAGGATTACTGGAAGGTAAAGCTAATTGGACCACATGGAAGTACAAAATGAAAATTCTTCTAAGAGGTATTCCAAATGCAGTTGATATTTTGGAAGCAAAGTTGGTGCTCCCAGTTTTGAACGAAAATGCGTTAGCAGTTGAAATTGCTGCGCATTAGGCAAGCCTGGTGAGTTTCAATACTGCAGATTGTGATGCACTTCTTGCTCTTACGATAAATATGACACAAGATACCTTACAAAAAGTTATTAGGTTTTCTACAGCAAGAGAAGTGTGAGTTGAATTGAATAGGCTCTTTGATGGCAATGTCGAGGACAAAACCTATGATATTTGCTTATAATTCTTCAACCATGAGAAGAAAGTTGAAGATGATATGGCAATGGACCCATCTAAGCTCAAGAGAACCTGTGGAATGAGCTGCAAAAGGGATTTTCTAAAGACAAAATCAATACAAATAAAACATGTAATTGTGAGTTACCGAAGTTGCTTTTAGTCTGTAAGATTTTAGAACCTCTACCCCAAGACCACTTCTCCTTCAGGTCAAGCTAGATGTTAATGTCGAAATCTGACTGGACTATAGACAATTTAACAAATCAGTTCTCATGAGAAGGCATTTATCAGACAAGAATAATGAAAGTCATCAGGAGGCGTTACTTGCAGAAAAGGGAAGCAGCTCGACCAATAGGAGAAAACTAGTTTGCAATTATTGCAAAAGAGAAGGTCATAAGGTTAAATAATGTATTAGATAGAAAGGAGGTGGTAGACCTCCAAAACCAGAAAGCAGAAAGCTCAAATTCAAGAAATAACAGAACACAGAAATGAGAAGAAAGAGCGAAGGTACCAGGAGAACTGTTACACACAGATGTTTGTGGGCCTTCTGAAAAATCCAAAAGTGGCTATAGATACTTCGTGCTCTTCAAGGATGATTTCAGTCGTTATCGTTATGTTTACTTTCTGAAAGAAAAATATGAAGTTGCGGAATAACTGACAATTATGTTGACTAAAGTCAAAACAGTAGGACATACAGTGAAAGAGCTACTCTCTGATAATGGTGGAGAATTTGACAATGGTCAAGTAAAAAAAATTCTACAAGAAAGTAAAATCAAACAGAGACTTGTAATGCCTTATAAGTACACCAGAGCAAAATGGTTGTGCAGAGCGAGATAACCCTATTATTGTTGAAACTGCTAGATCCGTCATGCATACTAATGAAAATCTTTCACAATTTTTTTGGGTTGAAATAATAAATACATCGGCGTACATTTTGAATAGGACTGGTAATTCTAGTATCGGAGGAAAATCTCCATTTGAACTGTTTAAAACACATGAGAATAATTGGAACATCCTGTTATGCCGAGTGTTATGCACATGTACCAAAGTCAGGAAGAAAGAAAATTGATAAAAAGGCAGTGAAAGGCATACTTATAGGATATGACCAAGATGATGGATATCGGATTTGGTGTGAAGAACTGAGAAACTAGTCAGATCGAGAGATGTGATATTCGATGATAAACTCATAACTTCAACGTTGCCATTGTTGGAAAACCCTGTTGAAACGTCTCAGCAAAACAATAATTGTAAGATTGTGAGAAGCAGGGAAAGGTACTCCAGAAGAAACTAAAGAAAACAATAGACAAGACGGGAAGTCCCAAATTTACTGAGTAGACAACTGAGAGATAGAAATCAGATATAAAAGCCTGCCAGGTTTGAAGATTTGCTATGATGGTTGCTGCAGATATTATGGAAATAAATGAGCCAAGATTTCTAATGAGAGAAAATAGAAAAAACAAAAGGCATAAACAAAGTTCAAAAAACAAATCCAGAGCTTTCTTATAACTTCCATAACTTTGCTTCAAACTTATCTGACATGTCTGAAGTAATTAATTCATGGTCATACCCTTAGACGTCATACCCAAATAAATCACACGAACTAATTAACACATACACCATATAAATTTTCGCCAAACTTGAAATATGATGCGATTACAAAAAATATTTCTTAATTAATAATTATTGCATCTTTTTGCAAACATAAATCTAAGACAACTTATAAAATAAAATTTAAAACATATTATATGCTGTTTACTATCTACAAAATTTATCATCAAATTTGTCCGTAATTCCTTAGGAAAAGTGTCGGTAATTATATCACTCAGCCATTGTTAGACCATAAACAATAACAAACATATCCTTACATGTGAGCAATTTAAAAAACATCACACAGACCGTCAATGTCAAGCCTGAGCCAATTTCGGTGCTTAAAAAGGCAGAAAAGTAATTATTTAAGTGATAAATTAAATAAATAACTGCTTAAATTACTTGTGTAAATATTTTTCAAGAATATTTATTTAAAAAATTACAAAACTATAATATTATTACAGTACAAAATGGACGGTATTATGTTACAAAGCAAAATAATTGCTAGATTAAAGAGGTTTTGTGCAAAATTTAATAAGCTCAGATCTAGTTGGTTCCTTACATAATATGATATTTTTGAGGGGTAACTTGCAATCCATATAAAACAAATACATTTTGTTTTTAAGATCCAGGAATTGAGAAGAAAGAAATACTGTAGTTTGCAATTATTGTATTATCAAGTCATTAATCTCATATTTTTTTTTGTGGAAATTGGTGGAATTTGCATGTAGTGAGAGGATGTTAGATTCAGGACTTACTTATGAATTTCATGTTTTTTTTCTCAACTTGGTATTCACTTGTGGCATTGTAAGAAAATCATTAGAATTTTCATGGCAACATTAAAGAGGAATTACAATGACTGTTAGGCAAACAATTCCCCAAATACTAAAATAAATTGAAAGAAGTGCTTAGCCCTCTAATAAAAGTTATTCTTAAAAAATCAATGGCAAAATATTTTGGCTATCAAATAGCAACTCAATAAAGATACCCCTAGAAAAACTTTCGAACTTTTCAGGTGTGTTGAACCATTGCAGCCATCCTTACTATTACAAGTACAATACTCCATAAAAATATTATAAGTCCCAGTTCTCATAAGACAAAACCTTTCATCCCCTTTCAAACCTATTTCTCCTAGAAAGGCGCAGCCCCGGAAGTATCTCCATACACCATGAACTATATCAGGAATTATTCAATTAAATTATTTATTAATTAATTAGGAAACTACGCACCTTTTTGTCTAACTTTCCTGCACATTGTAGCACTTTGGGTTTTGGGATCGTTTGGGTCAAAAATGTGCTTCATGTTATCTAATAGCTTTTTGTTGGTGCTGCATTCTATTGTGGAAATTGATCTGTTGTCGAAGGGGTCAGCACAGCCAGCATCGTTAACAGAACGGCATTCCCAGCATTTTATTGCAGAACCTGAGAAAATCAGGACTGGAATTACTTTAGATAACATAAATATCTGGTCAAATCCAGAAATTATTGTAAAATAGATGTTACCAATTAAGGCATCTAGATTAATTAAGGAAATTATGAATCACGAAACAGGTGTTTACTTATGAATTGAAAAACTTACTTGTATTGATAATAATGCATATAATGGAGGCGGTAAGTAGACCACTGCAAACCCAGAAATTGGCCATTATTTTTTATTAATTAAAAAAGATTTAAACCAAAACGCGAGTTATTTACAGTTTTAAAATTTGAAAATTTTGTGAGGTTAGGTTGGCTTAGCGTTACGCCCTCTTCTTTTTTAAATATTTTTTATATGACAGCTGTTACCACTATCACTTTATTCACTTTACCTCACTTTACCTGTCTCTCTCGCTCTCACAGGTTTCCGACGTTTACCTTTAGATTGTTTTTTGAGGTTAGATTTTTATTTATTTTTGTTTACTTTGTTTTCTTGTATTCTTGTACAAAAGTCCAATTTATAAAATGATTTCCCAAATATTAGGGAAAGTGCTATTAAAGAGTATACCAGAGTTTCAGAACAAGGTGAGTGCTACTCGTTTGTCACTAGAATCCGAGGGGTGAACACTCGGGTGAACAGATCCAGCAGGACGTATACAGAATCAGATACTGTACCTTGCAGGACTTAGTAGGACTTGACAGGACCTGGCAGGACCCATACACGACTTGGCAGAACCCATACACGACTTGGTAGGACTAATCAGAAATGATATTTACTGGTTTGGAAAATTAGCTTCAGGACTTGACAGGATATTGCATTACTTGACAGGACCTTGCAGGACTTGACAGGACTTGCAGGACCTGACAGGAAATCTGTGGACAGGACCTTGCAAGACTTGACAGGACCTGGCAAGAACTTGACAGGACTTGGCAGGTCCTGACAGGAAATGTCAGAATTGATAATTTACTGGTTTGCCGCATTTAAATCTTGCATCAATATGTTTCCCGATTGTAATTCAGAAAAACCCAAATGTATTTCAGCAAACCTCAACTGCAAATTGTGATTAACATCTTCCAAATGTAATTCAGAAAACCACATTTGTAATTCAGATTTTTCAAATGTAATTCAAAAAACCTCACTTGTATTTCAGATTTTTCAAATATAATTTAGAAAATTTCATTTGTAATGCAGAAAATCCCAATTGTAGATCACATAACATTAGATGTAATTCAGGTAACAGTTATAATTAATTCTTGATCCAATATTTTTTGAGATGCTCCACTCTGGTTCTCAGTGCCTCAGATCATTTGAAAATCATGTAAATTGAATAGGTATAAGCAGAAACTTGTGTATGTACAGGGTATCCAAATTTGGATGGTTTTAATAGGAAACATCAATTTCTGAGCAAGATACAAAAAAATTAACCCCCCACTCCGAGGCTCCAATTTCTTGAAATTTTGATTGGTGCAAACCGCAAACCGCATTTTGATATCTTCAACCCTTTAGCCGCTGGAGGGCGATTCTCGATTTTGAGCAATACTGTGAAACCTTCATAACTTTTTTATTTATGAAAATAATTCATTTCTGTAAAGACTTTCTGGAAGCACTTTTTTAAGTGGAATTCAGTGACGTTCACAGCTTTTTTCTATTTGGCTCCGATTCCGAGATATTGACCAAAATCCGATTTTTTTCAATAGGACATCCTATATATTAATAGCTCATTGAAAAGCTTTGCTTTTGCTGATTTCAATTATATAAAATTCGATAGGTTTATCTGCAACGGTTTCCGAGAAAAAAAATTATGTTGATTTTTGTCATAAGACACAATGTGTTGGAAAAGGACTTTATATCTGTAAGGAAAACGAGAAAGGTCTCTTTCTAACACATTGTTTCTTATGATGAAAACAGAAATTATTTTTTTTCTCAAAAACTGTTAGGGATAAACCTATTGAACTTTATATCATTGAAATCAGCAAAAGCAGAGCTTTCTAATAAGCTATTAATATATAGGGTGTACTATTGAAAAAAATCGGATTTTGGTCAATACCCATCTCGAAATACGAGTCAATTAGAAAAAAACTGAGAACGTCACTGAATTCCTCTTAAAAAAGTGCTCTTAGAAAGTCTTTACGGAAATCAATTATTTTCATAAACAAAAAAGTTATGAAGGTTTCACAGTATTGCTCAAAATCGAGAATCGCCCTCTAGCGGCTAAACGGTTGAAGATATCAAAATGCGGTTTGCACCAATCAAAATTTCATAAAATTTGAGCCTCAGAGTGGGGGGTTCATTTTTTTCTATCTCTAAAAATAAAGGGTGTTTCCATAAGAAAGTGTCCAATTTGGACCACCCTGTACAGGGTGTTTCCTTATATTTTGACCCCTACCTACAGCTTTAGCTAGGCGAGGTGGAAAAAAACTTTAAATATGAAAGTTGTAGGGTTTTATGTCTATTATCTTTTGCGAATGTCAAAATGGGCAACTGACAGGTGCCAACTGTAACAATCACAAACACTTGCATTTTTCAAATGGAACACCCTGTATATTTTTAGTTAGAATGATAGCTTTTTTTTCTAATTCCAAATATACCATATATATTGATATTTGGTTCAGTTGTTTTTGCGCTAATTTTAAAATTGCATTGAGCAAGCCTCATCATTGATATAAGAAACCAGGACAGATTAATTAAGGGTAATGTATATGCATTTTTAAACTTGAATAGTGTAAGAACAGCTGTACCAAATATCAACACGAGTATCAACATATATAGTATATTTGGAATCAGAAGAAAAAAATCTATCATTCTAGCCAAAAATATACAGGGTGTTCCATTTGAAAAATGCAAGTGTTTGTCATTGTGACAGTTGGTACCTGTCATTCGCCCATTTTGACATTCGCAAAAGATAATAGACATAAAACCGAGCATAACACCCTACAACTTTCATATTTGAAGTTTTTTTCCACCTTGTATAGCTAAAGCTGTAGGTAGGGGTCAAAATATAAGTAAACACCCTGTACATCTCGACATACATACATAGATAGCTACAAGGGTTTCTGAACTTTGAACAAAGGGTTGTTTAATTACATTGTTCTATGCATTTTGAACCAAATTTTCTGAATTACAAATGAGATTTTTCGAATTACATTTGAAAAACCTGAGGAAAAATTACAAATGGGGTTTTCTGAATTTCAGTTGAGATTTTCTGGATGACAAATGAGATTTTCCAAATTACATTTAAAAAAGGTGTAGTCTTGTTAGAGTAATATTATTCGGGTATCGCTGCTTGGTTACGCGATTTTTTTTCCCCCATCATTCAAAAAGTTTTAGATATCATTTAATTTTAAACTTCTCCATTTGCCTACTTACATTCTGCTCAATGGTGGACAAAATGTGATTATCCCGAGGGGTGTTTCACACACTAAATTTTGTACACCTACTTTTTTTGACTGCATTGATTGTATCAAAGATGATAGTTGACTGCATTGACTTTTGAGCAGTTTTTAACAAGATTGCAGGCTTACTCGCAGCGACTGCTTACGATTTTCCACGAGTGTATATGGAATATACAGTTGAGATCGAGGGGTCAACCACTAGTGACAGTTGGTGTACAAACAGGTGGCAGTACTGGCATTATTGGCAATAACTGGCATTATTTGGTAGTAACGAGCAGTATTCGTTAGTAACAAGCATTATTCAGCAGTAACAAGCATTATTCGGTAGTAACTAGTAATATTTGGCATCTATCGGTGGTATTTTCTCTTAAAAATCGTCGTCTATATTCAAACGATGAGAATCATTACAGGCAGTAATGGCATTTTTAAGCATTATTAGCAGTAATAGCATTTTTAAGCATTATCAGCAGTAAATGGCATTATTCAGAAATAAATGGCATTACAAGCAGTGAATGGCATTATTCGGCAGTAAACGATATTATAAGCAGTAAATGGCATTTTGGTAGTTGGCAGTTGGTGTACACATTTTTAGCAGGTGGTTTGCCTGAGGGGTCAACCCCTAGTGGCAGTTGGTGGACAAACAGGTGGCAGTACTGGCATCACAGCTGGCATTATTGGCAATAACTAGCATTATTTGGTAGTAACGAGCAGTATTCGGCATTACCAAACATTATTCGGCATTACCAAACATTGTTCGGCAGTAACTAGAAATTATTTGGCAGTATCTAGCAGTATTTGTCATTTATCGCGACATCTGTCGGTGGTATTTTTTCTCAAAAATCATTGTCTATATTTGAACGATAAGAAGCATTACAGGCAGTAATGGCATTTTAAAGCATTATCAGCAGTAAATGGTATTATTCAGAAATAAATGGCATTACAAGCAGTAAATGGCATTATAAGCAGTAAACAGCATTATTTGGCAGTTTGGCAGTTGGTGTACACATTTTTACTAGGTGGTTTGCCCCTCGGTTGAGATCAAAAAAAGTAGTACAAGTAAAATCTTCAAAATCTTCTGGTCTATTATACATTAATTTAATTCATAACCAAAAATGACATATTTTTGGCATTTTTCGACAAGTTTGTAACCAGAGATATTTGTAACAAGGCTATGGTCCGAATATAACCAAACGTTAACCAAAGTAACCGAATCGGTTGATAAATGGTTACTGAAAATTCCGGTTAGGTACTTGGGGAACGCGAATATGAAATAAAAAATAATTGACAAAAATTACAGATAAAACCAATAGAACCGACATCCGATGGCCGGTAACTATTTTGACATTTGGTTAACCAGATTTCAGGAAACCGAGGTCCAAAAGTAACCACTTTTCCAGGAACCAGAGTAATTTGATTACTTTCGGACCGCGAAACCACAATCCTGGTTATATTCGGACCACAGCCTTAGCAAGCTTCAGTTGACAATACTTTGACCTTTTTTCACCCGATCTTAACCTAGAATATGTCATTGCCTAACCTCGACATATTTTGAAATGTTTGTTCTATGTGTTTGTTCACTGTCAAAATTTTGTATGTTACACCGGGAGATCAAATTACCACAGGATTTTGGGAGCAAAACTTGCGACCCTGGGAATTCATGGTATTTTTCATAAATGGCTAGTAGCAATCTTATAGATAGAATTCAAAAAGTAAAAATCGAAAATTCTTTTTCCAGTGACATTTGCGAGGACATTTGTGTAACCTCAGGTGTTTCGCAGGGAGGGCATTTGTCTCCACTACTATTCAATTTGTTCTTAAATGATGTGAAGACTGTTTTTAAAAGCTGCAAATTTCTGAATTTTGCAGACGATAAAAAAGTCTTTACTTTTGTTATAAATATCAGTGACTGTTTGACCCTTCAGGAGGAATCGAGGGGTGCGCAGAGATTTAAATATGGTGTACACTTTGCTTTTAAATACATTTTAAATGTTTTTGAATCTCTGTTAAAGCCTCCAAATAAATTATTTTTATATTTAAAATACTTTTAAATACCGGTTTAAATATCTATAAACACCCATTTTTTTCTCTTAAATATCATTTAATTACCTATATTTGGATGTCGAATTAAACTTTATTGAACATTTTGAGAGGATCTCAAACAAAGCAATGAGATTATTGGGATTTGTACTTCCTAACCTGAAGGACTTCAATAATGTCAATACACTTAAAAACGCTTACTCTGCCATTGTTAGACAAGTCCTCGAGTATGCAAGTCCTGTCTGGTCCCCTTTCTATAAGAATCACAAATATCAAATTGAAAAGATCCAGAGAAAGTTTTTACGATTTATTACATTCAAAATCGGAATTCTCCATGATTCTATAGCTTACAACAACTTGTTAAAACTATTAAACTTGCAAACTCTTGAACATAGAAGAAATCAGCAGGACTTGTGCATGCGACTATATTATGACTGCATGAGTCCATGTATTCCATTGACTGCATGAGAATGTATGGACTGCAGAAGAATGTATGGACTGTATATGCATGAATGTATGATATTTGTACACCTACTGCATCAGTGAAACACACCTCGGATTTTCTGTAAAATGAACGGTGCTTATTTCGGTCTGTGTTTTTTTTTTGCTTTTCACATTAAGACAGGATGAGACGCAGGACCTGACAGGACTTTGCAGGACCTGAAATGACTTTGCAGGAACTGACAGGACTTTGCAGGACAGAGATTTATTCTACTCATAACTTATTTCTCAAAATATTGGACCTATACTATCATAATTCCCATGAAGATTTTTTCTAGAAGCTACAATGTACCTAGAAGAGCCCTCATGTACGTACCAGGTGACGATCCCAAAAAAATCAACAAATCTTTCACTTTAGATGTTGACTGTATTGCACTGGATTGTGAAGATGGTGTAGCAATCAACAGAAAGGTAATACCTTATTCCGATGGGTAACAACTCCTTGTTGCAACTTCTTTTTATTACAGGTCGATGCTAGAAGTACTATAAGATTATTTTTGGAAAAACCCAAGCCCCAAAAAACCACAAACTATGATTTGGGAGTTAGAATAAATGCATTGGATACAGAATATTGGCAGGAAGATCTCAAATCTTGTCTTACAGCTGAAAATCTTCCAGATACTGTTTTAGTACCAAAAATAGAAACTCCAGAAACAATTAAAATGTTTTCTGAAGAAATTAACAAACTAATTAAACAAGATAAGAAAATAAATTTGATTATATACATAGAGTCAGCAAAAGCCTTTATTAATCTAACAGAAATTTGTAAGACAGCACAAGATCTTTCAAAACAGGGCAAATTTACACCAGTAAGTTTGGTTTTTGGGAGTGACGATTTTTGTGCAAATATTGGTTTGTAAATCACTCATTCAAATATTTTCACTTTCCTAACAGCATATCATTTTCAGGTGCAACCAGAACAGAAGACTCTACAGAAATCCTCTACGCCAGACAAAAACTAGTACTAACAGCAAAAGCATTTAACTTACAAGCCATCGATATGGTTTACATTAAATACAAGGACTTGGAAAGTCTCAAGCTCCAATGCGAACAAGGCATGCGAATGGGTTATACCGGAAAACAAGTCATCCATCCTAGTCAAGTTCCAGTAGTCCAACAGGCATTTTTACCAAATGAAAATCAAATAAACTGGGCTAAAGGTTTGTTGGATTCGTTTAGGACTCATCAAAAGGAAGGAAAGGTAAAAATCTAATTACTTTTTGAATCGTTTTATTGTGTTGAAAACAATATAAACTAGGAAAACATTTTTTAGGGTGCTTTCACCTACAAAGGAAGCATGATAGATATGCCCACAATGAAGCAGGCTGAAAACATTGTTAAATTAGCAAAATTAAAAACCTAGTTTTTTTTAAAACATTGTTGAATATATGAATAACATTCAAATTACAAATTTTTATTACCATATGAAATAATCATCATTGTCATCAGAATAAACAACATTTTTCACAGGATGATAAATTTCCTCTGGATAATCATCATAGTGTTCACCATTTTCTGGAAGACTATTGCCATATTTGTTTAGAAACTTGTGAACCTTATCATGTTTTATGAGTCCTAAAAAAGGCTTTTGATACTGGTCATTGATCGTCATACTACTTCTTCCATCAGTATAATTAGTTTCATCCATATTACTTGTATATTGCAGGTTTTTTTGACCTACCATGATATCCCCTTCAGAAGGTAAAAAATCTTTAAGAATTATAGGTTTCAATTGCCCATCAGCTGGAAGGGCAATATTGAAATTTAATGGGAATGGATATGATGAAACTTTTCTATCAGGAGGTTGAACATTTTCACTGTTTTTATCAAATTGTTGAAATCTAGATTCAATTTTTACAGGATTTTGATTCAAAACTTGTCTCCTAAATTCCTTTTCATTGTTTCTTTCCAAAGGCAGTTCATCTCCATTTTCTCTCATAAATTCACTGAATTCATCTTTAGACGCTTGTCCCATAAATGGCTTCATTAACTCTGGTTGCAAATTTAAACCAACTTGATCATTTTCATTTGAATATTGAAATCTTGATTTAATTTCTACAGGTTGACTTTGTCTTCTTAACTCATCTTTATTTATTCCATCCAAAGCTTCTTCATCTCCATTTTCTCTCATAAACTCGCTGAATTCATCTTCAGACGCTTGTCCCATGAATGGCTTCATTAACTCTGGTTGCAAATGTAAACCATTTTGATTTGAAACTGGATTATTTTGTGAGAATATTCCTAATATTTCTGGAGGTAATGTTACATGCTGGTGTTCATCAATTACCTTGTCATAATTAATTGAAGGGGGACTTGTTGTAGATTTCTTTTTAGCAAACTCATATTCCTTCTTGTTATTGAGTGAAACAGCAGGGTCTTTTAGTTTCCTTTTCCGCTCTTCATGCTGTGCAGTCAAAATTTCCTTCATTTCTTGATGCATTTTATTAAAAAAATGTTTCAAGTTTGGTTTTCGCATTTCCTCCTCTTCAGGATCTAAAAAATGTTGCCTTTTCCTCTCAATTGGTTTCCACTTAGTCCTCTCCATCTTATAAGCTGGCTTTGAAACGCCTACTGCATCTAAAATATTACCCATTCCGACAAACTGCCTTGGAGGTGGTTCTTGGGCGGTACTCACTAAATCCACTACCCTTGGAGCTAGAAATATTGCTGGAGTAGGCCCAGCGAATCTGCTAGTGATTACTGGAATTTGACTGGGCAACATTGTAAGAGGGCCGGAATTTTTCGAAGTGTAATATACTTGCCTTAAAATAATTAACACAAAGATTATAAGCATAATAATAAATTACAATAAATATTCTTACTTCATATCAGATGCTACGTCTGTCGCGTGCCTCACAACATCTTTTCCACTATTGACACTTCCCTGCACTATGCCTCCAAGTTGTTGAAAAGTATTTGCAATTCCAAAAGGATCTTCTTGAATATTGTCAAATCCGCTTCTGGAATTTACCATAATTGGATTGATAGCACCAACGTCTTCCGAAAGACTGGCTACTTCATATTGAGTTGGTAATAAGATATTGTTTGGTGGTACTTTTACGGCAGCCATTACAGTATTTTTGGTATTGCCTAGTGCATTTCTTAGATGGTACATTGGAGCTCTGAAATAGTTTTGTTAATATGTTTTTCTGCATTAATTATTTATCTTACCTTGGATCTTCAAAAGTGTACCGTACAACTGTACCGACATTTTCCAAAGTCTTTGGAACATCAATTTTTGTTCTAGGGTCTGTTACCAGTTGTTGGATAGGATAATAATTCGGATTGAGGTAATCAATTTTTCTTTTATGGCGGTTTCTATTACTACTTCTTGCTTTTTCCTCAATTTGGCGTCTGCTATTTTCCAAATCCTTTATAATTCCTTCTCCAATAAAACCTAAAACCAAAATAAGATAAGTTTGAGTCAAGTTTTTTTCTAAAAAAAAAAAACTTACCTCACTCATACCACCGTGTTATTTAAATAAATAAAACACAAATTAATTTTTATTATGAAAAGAAAATATTTTATATGAAAAAATAAAATTACATCTTACTTATTAACATTAAATTCGCATCCTGATTAGCTCCTTTGTGGATTTCGTGAAGCTTTTCTCTTTGAGCTCCAACGATTTCGTCAAAAGATTGGTCAAATGGAAAAGGTGCTCTTGCATGTCTGTCATAAGGTATATGATCTGTGTCTCTTTCAGGAGCTTGTAAGAGGTGTGGTGAAGATAATCTTTCTTGTGGTTCTTGGGTTGATTCAGAATTCTTGGAATTTTCTACAGGATCATTAGGCGAAGGGACTAAGTGAGATTGTTGATTTTTTTCTAGAAAACAGAATGAGTATTATTAGATTTTAACAATAAATTGAAATACCTGTTGTAGTTGATTGATGAGATAAAGGATTCTGGGTTACTGCTTCTGGTTCTTTGATTGTTGGTATCTCATGGTGCTTTTCGTCTGGTACTTTATCATGGTCTTCTGTTTTTTTATTTGCAGGCTCTTTAATATGAGGTAAGGGTTCTTTATGCAAAGTTTCCTCAATAAAATCAGCAATTAAAGCCATTTCTTGTTTTATAAAAGCTTCCTGTTCTTCTTCAGTTAGAACGCTCATTTCTTTTTCGATGCTTGCCAATGGATCACTCTCTGATATTTTGTGAGGACTTCCCAATAATTCCGTATCTTGTTGGTGGTTTTGCACTGTTTCAGTAACATCAGGTAATCTAAACTGAACATCTTCTATTTCTTCTGAAGTCAATGTTGAAAGGTCTTTATTTGGTTCAATCAAAGCTGACACTTTGTCAATAGTTTGCTCTGTATTTCCAGATTTATCTTTCAAACCTTCAGTAGTACTAGAAATAGAATCTTCAATCACATGTTCAACTTTTTTTTGGCTCTCCAACTCTTCATAAAATCCTTCGTCGTTCTTAGGATGCACAATAATCTTTAAATCATCAACTAGTAGTGAATCTTTTTCACGGTCCAATTCTTTGGATGCTTTTTTATCGGCTTCCATAGGTGGTGTATTGACACTAGTAAACTCAGGATCCTCTGGATTAATCATTTCAATCATTTCGTCGTCGAAGTTTGTAGATTCATTGTTCCATTTATCATTGTTTGCCTGATTTTTTTGTTGATCTGGATGCATTTTTGATATCACAGCTCTTGGTGGTTCTGTAATGGTGGTATCCTGTTGGGGGATATTCTGTTCTGGTGCTGCTCTAACAACTGCACCATTCCTGTTCTCCGTCATATCAGGACAATTGATTGGATCTTGTTTGGGAAAATTAGTTTCTGGTCCTTGTCCAACAATAGCATCATTCCTATTCTCTATCATGACAGGACAAGGATAATTATTGTTGCCTTCAAATATTTGCCTTTTGTGTCTTATACTTCTATGAACTATATCTGATATGGGAGAAAACATACCTTTTGGTGATTCTAAAGAATCAGGTTGCCCATGTGAACCAACTTTCAAGCTGGAATCTACTATTCCACTGGCCAAATTCATAGCTTCTTGAACGGTTTTTCTATCATTATTTGCCCTTTTGTGTTGATGAACCAAAGGATTATCCAAGCTGGCATGGACAATTCCTGAAGCAAGATTTAGGCCTTCAAAAATATTATCCCTAGAGTGCTTTTTGTGGTCAAATGTTTCACTAGAATCTTCAATATCTTCAACGAAACTTGATGTTTTTTGGCCTTCAGGTTGATTTAATGCCAAACTAGAGTCGACAATGCTCGAGGCCAAATTTAAACCGTGAGATCTAGTGACTCTGTCATTTTTATCCAACATACCATGTAGAGTATCAGCAACTGGTATTTCTTGTAAATGAGGCATAACGAATCCACTATTTGGTTTGCGTTGGTTGTCATCATTAGAGCGAGCGTTAACAAAGTTGCTTGGAGCAAGAACCTGAAATTTGTTAATTATTAGAAACATAATCATATAGTTTGGAAAGTGCCTATTACTTGGAAAAATTGTGGGCCTGAGTTAGCTGGAGCTGCCACATGGGGCTGGCCGAATGCAGCATTACTGAAACTTTGACTGGCAGCTTGAGCAGATGCTCCGTTATTCCAATTACCATTTGAATTAGCTTGGGCATTTGCTTGACCACTTGTACCTTGAGCTTGGGCAGCTGATTGTGCTTGACTAAATCCGCCATTTATATGGTTTCCTGAGCTGGCTTGAGCATCTGCTTGTACTTGACTAAATCCACCATTGTTGAATTGATTTCCAGTATTGGCTTGAGCAGCTGCTTGTGCTTGACTAAATCCACCATTGTTGAATTGATTTCCAGAATTGGCTTGAGCAGCTGCTTGTGCTTGACCAAATCCACCATTGTTGAATTGACTTCCAGAATTGGCTTGAGCAGCTGCTTGTGCTTTTCCAAATCCACGATTGTTGAATTGATTGGCAGAATTAGCTTGAGCAGCTGCTTGACTGAATCCTCCATTGTAATTGCGTAGAGTGTTCGCTTGAGCTGCAGCTTGAGCAGCTGCGGCTTGTGATATCGTGTGTCCGTAGCCTTGAGTCTCTTCAAAAAGATTTGGTGTAGTTCCATGGGAAATACTCTTCGAATCCGCTTGAGAAAATCCTCCATGTTTGAAATGTAGGGATTTTGAGTGAGCTTCGGCTTTATTCAAGTGATGAATTGGTTTTAGAGGTAATTTTTTCAACTGGTGTTTTTTGAATAAATCTGTATCTGTATTATGTGTGAATGAATGGGAGTGACTAATTGTATGGGAGAAGCTGGGGTCTGGATTAGCTTTTTTTGCTTCTTTGTACAGGTCGGCCCCTCCAATGTAGCCACCATTGGAAGGAATGTCAATGTAACCGCCATTAATGTTTCCATCGTCATATTTGTTATAATCATCTGCGTAATTTGCTACAGGAATCTGTGGATATATTTTAGGAGTTTTATAAAGTTTTTCAGGATGAAGTAAGTTTTTGGTGTTTTCCTCAATTTGCTTATTGACTCGCTTATTGATGTCTGCTAGTTCTTCAAGTGTTTTTTCGTAGAGTTTAAATGGATCGAATTTGTTTTTCTGATTACCATAGTCATAATCATTATCGTAACCACCATATTTATTGAGTTTTTTGCCCTTTGGTTTGCCATAGCTGCTGTCATAGTTTCCATAACTGCTACCAGAGCCGCTACCATAAATTCCTCCATAACCTGTATCATAAATATCTGGAAGGGATCTACAATAATTTGGTAAAAAAATATTGCATTGTCTAATAATTCACTCCTACCTAAGTATATCAGGATTTTTTCGAAATTCTTCACCATCTGATGAACTTCTAGTTTCTTGCTGCATTAAATTGGGTTCCATTAACATAAACTCCTAAAATTTGTAATTAGTTTGGTCGCTGGTTCCTTTTACAAATCAATAATACCTGAGGCATGTTTTGCATCGCCATTTCCTCATTCTCATTATTTCTTCTAAATGCTGCAGGTTGATGATCTTGGGGAAGTTCCAAATTAAATTCCATCATATTGGGATTTGGAGCTTGTTCTCTAAGCATCATATCCATATGATCATCGTGAGGCTCAAACTGGAAATCGGGCATTGGTTCAACGTGAACCGACATTAGATTATTAGGTTCACGAAAGATTATATCCTAGAATGAAATATCAAATATTTAAAAAAAAAACTCATTGAAATTAAGTATAGAATACCTCACGAGGAGCATTTTCCATTATCATTGGTGCATCAGCATCTCTGTAGTAGTTACCAGAATAATATGGGTAATCATGTCCTTTTTTATTGTACTTCTTATATTTTTTTTTGTGGTGGGACCTTGCAAATTCACTGAAAAGATATATAATTTTGGAATACATTAAATAGGCTTATAGTTTACTTACTTTTCCATTGGTTCATTTACTTGTGTTAGAAAATCATCATAAACGTTTCTACCAAAAAATGATCCTGTGAAAGATTCAGGTCCGTCTTCGTACTTTTTTCTATCATCGTAAACTCGTGGGCTTCCTAAGGTTTCAAATTCTTGCTGGCTACTTCTAAACTTCTTTCCGTGTTTGTGGTGTTTGGGTCTTTTATTTTTTTTATGCGGATCAGCCTCGGGTTCAGCCTCTCTCAAAATCCCATCATTCATCATATTATTCATATTCATGTTCCACATATTCTGTAATTGTCCCATCGATTCTTCTTGCTGATCCCAATGTGTTCCTTTGAGGGGCACCATTTCTTCAACATCTCTTTTAGATCTCATTTTGAGACCACCTTTTTTGTCAATTATATTGGAAAATCGAGTAGGCCTAAGATGGTGCATTTTAGCATGGTTCTTAGCTAAAGCTGAGGCGGTTCTAGCTTTTGCGTTTATAATGTTAGATAAAATTTTGACTTTTTGTTGTTGAGCCTTCACGAAAAGAGAAATGAAGGCTGGAGCTAGGAAAATACATATCGCTGGCAAAACGATGTATGTCCATATTATAAATTGTGGATAGAGTCTCTGAAATAATAATAATTATAATAACTATGGAGCTAATAATATGAGTTTTTGATTACCATTTTTACAAAATATATTTTTTAACACATCACAACTGCACTACGTTTGAAATTAGATTGAAGCAAGTGAATGAAATATTGGCTTGGCCTATAAAAAAGTGCAGATTTTCATTTTTGTTTTGCTTATACAAGCAAATATTTCAGTAATAATTATTCAACAAACAAAAATTTTATTTAATAAATCGAATTAAATGACATACTTTAATTGAAGGACAAGAAAATCAAATACAGGGTGTTTAAGATAGCATCAATGATAATTTTGGATCCTTGCAAATATGAATTTTTCAGGATAATGTACTGGTTACGCATCGATTCTAATCCTGGACCCAGCAACGTCTTTTGAACGTTATTATTTTTTTCAAAATTAGGATAAGAGCCGGTTGTTAAGTTGGCGTTTTTCCAAACGCAACGATAAAATCGCAATCGAGGCAACGGCCGCGCGCAAATATTATTATAGTTTTGGATAAACTGGGTCCAGGAAGCGTCTCGAAAACGAGCCTGGAAGACCTTAGTCGAGGTTTCTGTTTCTAATTTTTCGGCAACTTTTGTGTGAACATTGTGATGACTGAAATTGATTTCAGGTAAAATAATTATATTTCCAACTACATGTGATAATTTTCAGCATTTTTTTCTCAATTAGGTATTAATTTTTTGTGTGAAACTGCAGCTAAAAAAACCGGCCTTAACATGGTTAAGATGTGTCTTTTAACAATTGATTGAATTTAATTTCGAGTGTATATATTTCATTGAAAAACTGGGCAAATTCTCTATGCATAGGCGTATATGCTCAATGATTTACTCGCCCCCTAGCTTGATTTACAAAATAAGGGTAAGGAGAAATACAGTATATTTAGTGCATGTGAGAGAAGAAGATTGTTTCCTTATCGTTATTCAACTTTCTAATATTGATTCCGAAAATGAGGATAGAGCAGGTTTACCTAAGCATAGAAAACATTGAAAATTTTCTAAAAATGACACTAAGACAGTTTTTGCCTCACAGCTTTGTTAATTTTCATCCGATTTAAATGTTATTGAGGTCTACTTAGAGTCAATTAAATTCTCTACAAACTTGTTATTTGAGATTTCAATTTGGTTGTAGATTGCATATGGAGTCGTTACGTCTAGTTCCAGACGGTCAAGCACTGCTAACTTTCCAGATATTTTGTGCGTGAATTTGCTTCTAGTTGGTGTCCGAGATTTGTAGGCTTCTCCCAAAGGAGGCCAGCTTCCTGGGTGGTAAGGTGCCCACCTCTTGGGGTGTTAGCCGTACCCCTTCAAGGTATTTCAGCCTCTTGAAGAGGTGTGCAGGGTATTCACAGATTAAATGTTCTGTGGTTTCTGTTGCTTGTTCGCAAAATCTGCAGTGGTCGTTGTCTGCTTTGCCTATTGTTTTCAGGTGATATTTCACCAGTAAGCAGACCAACGATTGTTCTAATGTCTTCTGTTTATGTTGAGAAGCTGTTCAGATCTCTTGAGATGGATATGAACTGTTTTGCCTGTCTCAGATCCAGGACGGATCTCCAGTGAGCCAGCATTCGGTCCCTTTCTCATTAATGCAGTTCTTCGGAGGCGTGGCGTTTCATTAGTCCGCAGAAAGGCTCTGGGCTGGGAAAAGGTGTTATGTCTGCCTCCTCATCGCCTTATATGCCCTGGTGTCACGATGTATTCTCTTAGGAGGCCTCTTTTAAGGCACTCTTGGACACAGATGTTTATAGTCAGTACCTCGGCTTGAAATATTGTGGGCGTATTTCCCATTGCTAAGGAGAGTTTAAAGTTTGGTCCAGTTATTCTCAGTCCAACTCTTTCCGTTAGCTTGGAACCATCTGTGTACCACAATGATGCTTTATCCGCTTTGCGTCCATCCATGATTGGCGTTCTTTTCCAACCACTTCATATGGAATGTCAAAGTCCAGTGACGTTATCATATGATCTGTTGGTTTACTTTGACACTCTGTAGGCCCCCACAGACTGCGTTTTTATTTGACGGTTTTGTTCGACGAGCAAATCTGGTCGAGCAAAAACGACGGATCGGAGTTGCACACAGACCTTGGTTTAGTTTGGCGAACATCAGTCATGTTGGAGAGTTTTTAATTTTTTTAAAATTTTAATAATGTAAAATTACGTAAAGCCTGTTTTTTTTTAAAAGATAAAAGTCAAAATGACATTATGTTGGCAATACAATGTAAAATTGTCAATGCTTTCAAATTTTTTGTGTAGAAAAGGCTTGTGCTGCTAACATAGTTACTAAATTTTTGACTTGGGGAATTATCTTTAAAAAAAAAACAGGCTTTAGCTACGCACCACACACCACACAAAACCATCGTTTTTAGAATTCGTATAGCCCACACACTTGACACTTCAGATTTGTTGACATATCGAACATATAGTTAGGTTAGGATTAAGATTTTGACGATTCCTATACGATATTATGTATGTATTGTCAATGGAAATAAACGACTTGTATTGTATTGTATTGTATATCCGACAGACAAAATCAGGCGAAGCCAGTTATTTGCATCGGTTTTGTATGCTAGCAAAAACGACAATTTTTCGCACACACTTCGGTTTTGCGTCGTTTTTGCTCGACCAGAGTTGCTCGTCAAACAAATCCGTCCAAAAACGCAGTCTGTGGGGCCCTTTATAGCCTGAAGATCTGTGCGTAAATGGCCATTTAGATCACCAGGTTTAAATCTTTTTGTCTAGAATAGCCTGTTCTGGCCTCTTTTTTCCCACAAAGGTGAAGAGGAGACTTGTTCAGCAGTGCCGCCTCCAAGGCTGCGGTGAGACAGGTTGACATAACCCCTGTCATTCCTAGACAGATTAACCTTTGTACTTCACGTAGACTGTTCTGTGCAGTAATTTGTTCAGTCTTTGGCCACCATAACAAAGAGGCGTAGGTGACAATGGGTTTGATAACCGTTTGGTAAATCCAGTATACCATTTTTGATCTTATCCCCCATGTTTTTCCCACGAGTTTGCGGCATGTCCAAATTGCCGCTGTAGCACGTGATATTGCTTTGTTCAGATGATTGTTCCAAGTAATTTTGCGGTCCAGAGTGACCCCTAACTACCTAACTTTATCCGAGAAGAGTAATTGTGTTCCGTTTAGAGTGCGCAGATCCAGCTTCCTTCTTTTCGTAAACGGAACTAAGGTCGTTTTGCTGCAATCAAGTCTTATTATGTGATTACGAACTTAACGGTATAGCTTTGGTATCTACTGATAAACAGAGAGATTTTGGCGTTGTTGTAACCAGCAATTTGAAACCAGAAGCGCATATCTCAAAATGCCTCAAAAAAGCTAACTCAGTGGCCTACACTTGACGAAAAAAGCATTCAAAGGTCACTTAGTCACTACAGCCCTACAAATATATAGGTCATTCATCAGACCCATGCTAGAGTATGCCCAGCCAGTTTTGGAGACCCTACTATGCCAAGGACATTGACGCATTGGAAAGAGTTCAAAGGAGAATCACTAAAATTCCACCAGAACTTGGAGACCTCACATACAAAGACCGTTTGAAGCGGTTAAACCTAACAATTTTATGTGACAGGAGGTTAGAGGGGATTTAATTACAAACTATAAATTCTTAAGTCATTACTACTCTGTCAACATGAATATATAATATACTCTAAGTGACAACCACAACCTTCGAGGACACTCCAAAAGATTGGAGAAATGCTCTAAACTTCTCAGAAAAAATTTCTTGTGCAACAGAGTGGTCTATGCGTGGAATTCGTTGAGTGAAGAAACAGTCGCAGCGCCCAATACCAACTCATCCAAGAATAGACTGGATGGTGACCTGAGTTTATTATCCAACACACTGGTTCATTATCCTGTATAATCCATTGAACACAACACAACTTCTAAATCGACAGTATACAGCAGCTCTATCGGTTTTACCGCTTGCTAAATAATAATAATAATAATTGTTTTACATTTCCATCCTCAAAAATTCTCATAAAAACGATTCAAATTCAAAAAAAATCGCAACTCAAACTCCAGAAAACACGTGGATACCTTAGGACCTTGAATCCAGATGCAAATTTTTTATTAAAAGATCCACGCTTTTGAAGGGAACTTGGCCTTGATTATTGTATCAAAATAAACTCGCAAGAATATTTTTCGAAAAAAAAAATAAAAAAATCGCTTGTCCGCCCAATATTAATTTTCCCATCGATCACTTTTGGAATCGCGTCATTTGATGGTTTTGGTCCAGAAACCTTTTAAGATTAATTATTGCCTGTCAGAATGTTAAAAATGGTGAACTTTGAAACAACCTGGAAATTGGATTGTGAAAAAAGTCCCCAAATATTGTCTCTATGATGAGAATGGAGTTTTTTTTTTTTTTCAATGCATAATTTTTCAAAATCTGAATATTTTCAATTGTATCATAAAGGTCTTAAATTTCCGAAAAGCCTCATAGATTTGAAAGCTTCTCAAACATGCTTGAATAACAAAAAACGAATTTTCCTCTATCGCAATCGCCTCTAACTAAAAATTACTCATCACATCAGGCATAATTCTAATTAAATCGCGTTTCATTGACCCCTCATCGTGTCTATTTAAAAGAAAGCAATTTACATTTTGGCAAATTAGCCAGATCAGCGTTTTATATTTTGTTTTAGATTAATTATATACACATTTTTTCGTTTTGATTTCGTGACATAACACAGCGATGTCCAGATGTATGTAATGTGTTTTGTATAGGGAGGTTAGTGAACTGGATAATATTATTGAGCATACTTTTTAATACTGATGATGTGCTTCTTTTGTCAAAAATGTTCATGCTTTAATTGGTTCATTGATTGAGGTTTTAAGTCAACTTTCAAATAAAACTGTGGGAGCGTTTCATAGGACCTTTTTCTAACACATAAGTGACATTACATCTCAAACTCTCCCTATCTTTGACATATTACTATACATCTTCTGTACTTTTAATTTAAAAAATATATATATATATATTTTAAAATATATAGTACATTACCAAAGGAAGATTTACGGAGTTTAACATAATATTAAATAATTAGAACTTCTCGTCTTTGTCTTCCTTCGGATTCTACATATCCTTGTATCTCTGTAGTATTTCCGGTTTTCTCTCTCTTCTTAATGTTTAAATCCTTTTCCTTGATTTCAGGTAGTTTTACCAAAAATTTTCTGTTTTTCCTTAGAACATCAGCTTCGGTCTGGACCATTTGGTTCTCGACATTGTCTTACAATTACATTTCTCATTTTTTATGTAAACTAGGTCGATGCCATTCAATTCTGGTAAAATTTTTGACTTGTCTACAGTCATAATTTTTCTTTGCTTCTTCTTGTTCCTCTCTCTGCTTTTTCCTAACTTTTTCATGATCAACCAGTTTTGATTCTAGGTTTCTCTTTGTGATAGGTAAAGTTTTCTTCCAAATAGTAGTTCTAAAGGAGAGTTTTTTATGTGGTTTTTTTTTTGCAAACTTCCTGAAAGTGTAACTATTAAATTGTGGTCCACCGTCTAAGTATATCTCTGGAATTCCATATCGTCCAAAGATTTCTCTCAGTTTTTCAATATTGTCTTCACTTTTGGTTTTCCTTAGTCTAATAATTTGTGGATATTTTGAGTACACATCCTGTATAACAAGGTAGACTTGATTTCTGTACTGGAATAAATCTGCTGATACATACTGAAATGGTAAGTCTAGCAATTTTCCAAGTGTCATAGGATCTGTTACCTGATTCTGATTCATTCTTGCTGTGCTTTTCTAACCATTTGGTGGGTTAACTTCAATTTATCTTCAGTTTCTTTCCTTTTAACATTTACATAGCATTCAACTTTTTCTTTCAATACATCTTTTCCATTATCTATATGTTTAAGTGGATGTCTTGATAACTTATTTCTTATCTGGTACATAGAATTTTTATCCAGTGATATGTTCAATCTCAAATGTAACCTAAGTCTAAATCGTTGCATTCTGACAGTCAAGTCATTTATAGATTTCTTCATAAGGATACTCAAAAGTGGTAAATGATCAGTTTGTATAGTAAATGATTTACCTATTAGGTACTCTTCTAGTCTTTCACATACCTAAGCATATGCTTCCTTTTCAATTTGGGCATACCATTGTTGTGTTTCACTCGAACTTTTTGAAAAATAAAATAAATGCCCTTGTAACAGGTATTTTTAATTTATTAAAACACTGTTGATGAATATCAAGTCATAGGTTCAAAGAATGCTCTGCATTGAATGACTGCTGTCAAAAATGCTCAATAACAAACTACAGTAAAATGTGTAAAACGCGGAGACAAACTAGCAGATTCAAGCATGTTAATGAAGCTGACGACTCCTCCGACTCATCCGAAGACTCTGAAGTTGGCAAAATATTCGGAGAAATACAGAGTGGCTCGAATACTGCATGGCAAATAGCACTGAAAGTTCCTGAGGAAGAAATATTTTTCAAGATTGACACAGGTGCTGATGTAACAATTTTGAGTGAGACATCTTATGATAAGCTAAAAGGAAAACCAACACTAAAACATGAGGATGTCCATTAAATGTTAATTGAAAAATTTTGTAACTAGCTTTTTTAAGATCCTTCATGTACAGGATCCTGATACTGTCAAGCATTTGGTCTTTAAGAGAATTTAGCTGACTATATTCACTGGTTAGCTTCTTAAGCTCACGACGTAATGAATCCATCTCCTCATATAACACGACATTCCTTTTCATGGAAGAAACAATAACTTTAATATAGTCCTGTTCAGTTGATACAACACAATCGGTAAAGTCCTGTGTTCGACGTTTTACACTTCAGATCAGTTAAGTATAAGCGTGAACATATTAAAATCAAGGTATATGTAATGGAAAATCATGAAAATGTACTTAGCAGACCTGCAATACGGGACTTGAACTTGCTACAAAATCTTTCCTAGAACTTTTCAACAAAATGGGGAAATTAAAAGACATTAGCTTTGTACTAACACAGCAGAAAACCATACAATGTACCGTCACGATTCTGCGCAGAAACTAAAATTCGTATACTGAGTGGTTTCGAAACCGTTCATGGGACGATTTTTTGACGTGTTCGAACAGACTCTATGAATACAATATAAAAATGACAGAAAATTGTGTGCCATACCCAATTTCAACACCCAGAAGAGTAGCACTTAATGGATAAAGTTAAAAGAGAGCTACAGAAAATGGTAGATCACCTCGTGAAGTTGGTCCCTAAAGTGTTAATTTTTTTTTGGGAAAATATCTTTTTTGTTAGTGCTTTTTTAGTGCTTCTTAGTGCTTTAATTGTTTTCGTTAATGCTTTTTCCGTGTTCTTTATATTGATTTTTTTGTGATTTCAAGGTCAGCCCTGACAATCTGTCAAAATGAACGAAATTTGTTACTATGTTTTAGTGCTTTGTTAGTGCTTCTTGATGCTTCAAAGTGTTTCGAAAGTGCTTTTCTAATTTCTTAAATATTTTAAATTTTAACCTCAAGGTCAGCCCCCAAAAATTTTCCGAATTACTCAATTTTGGTGTCAGTTTTTAGTGCTTCTTAGAGCTTCGAACAGTTGCATCCAAGAATATTTCCTTTTTGAGATATTCAACTTAACATTTTCAAGGTCAGCCCTCAAATCATATGGGATTAAGTTAAATCCAGAGTCGTTTTTTTGCGCATTGTTAGTGCTATACAGGGTGTTCCGAAATTAATGCAGCAAATTTTTATGGCATATTCTACGTCGAAAATAAACCCTAGTTTCCGATATAAATATATGTCCGGAAACGCTTCCTTTTCGAGATACAGGGTGTTGAAATTCTAAGAAAAAAACTATTTTTCTATCATAACTTTCAAACCACTCTTGATATTTCATTGAAATTTTGTATACTGCTTTCAAGAAGCAAAAGAAATTTTTTGATATGAAATTATTTTTTAAAAAAATTACCAGTGACGTCCGTACCAGATTTCTATGAAATATTTTTCAAGAAAAAAATGATGCGCCACTGCTTTTTTCTAAAATAAAAATCATTTTTGAAATCCCCATTCAATTTGGAATAAATTTGATCTCTACACTTTTTTCTGAAGGATGCACCATTTTCAAATAAAAGATAAAGAACCATTTTGGGGCATGGCGAAATCGTGAAAATTATGATTAAAATGCTAAACATTAAACACCTAAAGTTTCAAATTATTTCTGTGACGTCACTGTTTTTTTTTTTTTTTTCAAATATTTCACATCAAAAAATGTCTTTTGCTGCTTGAAAGCAGCGTACAAAATTTCAATGAAATATCTAGAGTGGTTTGAAAATTATGATAGAAAAATAGTTTTTTTCTTAGAATTTCAACACCCTGTTGTATCTCGGAAAGGAAGCGTTTCCAGACATATGTTTATATAGGAAACTAGGACTTATTTTCGACATAGAATATGCCATAAAAATTTGGTGCAGTAATTCGGAACACCCTGTATAGTGCTTTAAATAGTTTTCCTAATGCCCTTTCCGTATTCTGATTATTCAGTATTTTTTATTTTAAAATTGGCACCCAAACCACAGAAAACCAAACGTATTCCAAATGTACAGAAAACACAAGGACGCCACTGCCACTGAAGAAGCGAACATGGGTTTATACTATGGGAGAAAAGATATAAGAGGCACTCTCTATCTTTCTCTTTTATAGTAATTTAGTTGCAAAAGTATCCCTGCTAAAAGCATCTAGAATAGAAGAAGATGCTGGTAATCATTGCTGTTGGATTTGATATGTTCTTAACCTCAAATATAACGGGTCTGCTTCTGCAGAAATCACAAACCAGTCAGAGCGAATTTCATTGGTTGAAAACAGTCAGAAAAGTAGTTTCAACCCATGAAATTCACTCTGACTGGTTTGTGATTTCTGCAGAAACAAACCAAATATCTTTTAGGGCCGGTTTATCAATCAAGGGATAACTCGCAGAGTTTGCTGGCCCTGGGTTAATTCTAACTCTGTACTAACTACCTTCTCAATTCGAAAAGTGTTTATCTAAGCTTTTTCAACCCAGGGTTGGTAAACTCTCGGATTCTTTGAAGGTTGGCATTACTTATGCGATGTATTGCCAGCTCACTTATGTTGATTTTTTGACATTTTCTGCTCAACCTATTCTGTGTGGGAATATATTATTTTGTTTTAAAGACAAAGTGTCTGAGAGAAAAAAATCACAAGTAAAGGCACTTATTGTCCCTCTATTTAAATCTGACACTTTCCGTATGAGGAACCAGGGGGTGAAGTATATGGCAGAAACAGGTGTGACGTCAGATGACCATTGGCGTAGGGTGTCATCAGCTCACATTCCTTTCAAGTATCAGATTAAGTATGGATTTTACGTACCTGTCTGTTGGGAATTCAAGTCTATACCTACTCGATTTTCGATTTGTTCCAGAACAAATTTAAAAAAATTATTCTCCCAAGCGAAAACGCGACGACGTCATCAAAATCGTCAAAGGGATTAGGGATTTGACTTCAACCTTCCGTGGTAGGGGCGTCGCTGATGTTCTAGAAATTCTAGAACATCTCGATCATCGTCACTGAAATCTAGGTCCTCCATCTCTTCAGAATTTTAGAATTTAAGCCAAAATCACAACATTCTAAAAAATGCAGACAAAAAATACCAGAAAATGTTGAGGTTAACCCAGGGTCAAATACGCTAACTTGCCGTGAGAGCGCGGGTTGACTTTTTTCTGGAATAACTTTCGAGTTAGCAGTTGACCCTGGATAGATAAACACTTGTCACAATTTTGACCTAGGGTTATCTCTAACTCATGGGGTAACCCTCTATTGATAAACCAGCCTTGAGACAAGGAAAGATTTACATAAGTCGCCAACAAGATAAGTAGAGATTGGTATCCGTCACATTGTCCATCTCAATTTGCCTCAATTTTATAGTGGATTGGTATCAACAAACAAGTAATAATATACAAGTAGATGACTCTAGATTTAACTCAATACGATGTGATTTATGATTTGAGGACTGACCTTGAAAATTGAAAGTTCAATATCTCAGAAAGGAAATATTTTTGAATACAACTGTTTCGAGCATTAAAAAGCACTAGCGAAGCACTAAAAGATGACACCAAAATTGAGTAATTCGGAACATTTATGGGGGCTGACATTGAAGGTAAAATCGAAAAAATTAGAAAAGCACTTCCGAAACTATTTGAAGCACTAAGAAGCACTAAAACATAGTTATAAATTTTCTTCATTTTGAAAGATTGCCAGGGCTGACCTTGAAATTACAAAAAAATAATATACAGAAAAAGCACTAACGAGAACAATTGAAGCACTAAGAAAAAATTAACACTTTACGGGCCAACTTCACAGACCTTATATCAAGAGATAATTTAGCAGGTGGATTACAATAATCCTACTCCATGGTGTGCGCCAATGATTTGTGTCCCCAAAACAAATGACCAAGTTAGAAAATGTGCTGACTTCACTGAGCTCAATAAATTTGTTTTAAGAGAAAAACTTATTTTACCTACAGTGGATTCTACTCTGACACAAATAGGAAATGCAAGTATTTTCAAAATTAGATTGTGTATCAAGTTTTTGGCAACTTCCATTATCAGAAGGTTCGAAGCACTACACTGCCTTTTTAACAGCTTTTGGAAGTTACATTTACAAGAGAATTCCTTTTGGAATTACTTCAGCTCCAGACATTTTTCAGAGTACAATGAATAGACTTTTCAATAACCATGAAGGGGTATTAGTATACATTGATGACATCACAGTTTTTGGAGAAAATGTTGGCCAGCAAGAGTGCTTAAAGTGTTACGAGACAATGGACTTACCTTAAACGAGTCAAGCTGTCAGATAGGCATTTTGGAAGTGAGATTACTTGGACACATTAGAATGAACAGTGACAATATAAAGGCTATATTAGACTTTGAAGAACTCAAAACTGTAACAAATGTTAGGCAGTTTCTTGGTATATGGTAAATCATCCTACAAAATTTCTTGAAAATATTGCAGATGTATAACAAAAAGAGTTTATTCAAATGTGATAACCTTGATCTTTGCCAACCAGGCCAACCACCAACATTTTAAAACCGCATAAATTCAAAAGTTTATTTTTAGTTGCTGGAAGTTTTTTCTTGGTTTATGGATCCGACTCCTACTTGTTTTAAAAAAAAATCGTAAAGCTTTCCAATTTTTAATACGTATTATAAATCTTCTGGATCACAGTTGGCTTTGTGTCAGTATACGATTTTTGACCAGGTGGCTTTTTTTTTAAAAGATCGATTACGTTTTGATTTATGTGCCTTTTTATTTTATTTTTTTGTCGTCTTTGATTGCTATATCAATCGACACCATAATTTTTGATAGTATGTTTTCCTTTTTATTACATACATTTCATTGTCCTGTTATAAACCAGTAAGCAAAAATGAAAGTGAAATTTATAGCTTCATCTTGAACAATTTGTATCGCATGTCCTTTAAAGGTTGAAGAAGAAAAGCTTTACTTTTACTCATTCCTAACTGAAAGAAAACTTGATTGAAATTTTCTTTAGCCAGTTTGATTTTGTGTTCGAATAAGCTACGAGGAGCTTAATTTTATTGTAAAAAAATTGAAGATATACGTGATTTTGAATGCCGTGCTTTTCGTTTTGGGTAAGTGCATTCTGTTCTGATGGAAATAATAATAATTGTCTAGATAAAATATTTAATGAAGTCACACATTACATTACACTTCCTTCCTAGAAATAAAAATTAACCAGATAAGCAAAAAGACAAAACATTTCGTGCCTAGAAGGTATTTATTTTCCGCAGACATAGACAAATTGCGTAAAACAAAGGCATACAATTTTGGTCGAATTCTTTCGGAATGATTAACTCGTGGTCTTTTAAAATATTTCAGGATCCTTGGTAGGTCTTGACATACCGCGTCGATATTGCATATATGAGGCGTGGTATAATAAAACCAGATCAAGTTCGATGTGTAAGTAGGGGTTCCTGAAACCATAATCTCTTTGGTATCCGTGGAATTTTGTGACAATGAATAACAGAGTTTGTGTGTGGTTCATGGTGCGTTTTTTTTTACAGAAGATTATTTGAATGTATACATCTTATTCACTTGATATTTCGAGCATACATTTGATTTAAATTCTATATTTTTCCTAAAATAAACCTTAAAAATGTATTTAATATTTGTTAAAAATTGCTTATAAAATTGTGAAATGACTGGATATCTGATAATATTCACCCTGTAGAGCCGAAAATAATTCAAAATTTGACTATCACCGGCTCTTGATTGGTTCCAGGAAAATTTTCCAGCGAATCAAAAGCCAGTAATACATAGGTAGTTCAAAATGTGATTAAGTATCGGGTTCTTCGTCTATTGTTTGACTGCCCTTCAGTAATACCAGATCTGGTGATTTTATGAAAAATCTGGTGATTGGTGAAAAACTTTCTGAAAAATGGCAATTTCTGGGAATTTTGAAATTTCATCAATTTTGAATATGTTTAACAATGGCATACATTTTATAAACATCCCTCGTAATGTATTAAAATTTTACTTCATTAACATAAAAATTTCATTTGTTTGACAGAAAACCAAATACCTATAAGTGGAGTGTGAGGTCCTTTGATTTTTATATAAATTTGTATTTGTTCTTTTGATATATTTATACGTATATGTTTCCCTTTCATATTTCAATTTCTGTTTATTCCAGGCTCTTGTTGCCATTGGTCGGTTATTTTTTAAGTTGGCAACATGTATTTTGTTTGGCCAGTGGCGTTGCTTATGGGTTTCAGTCAAACCAATCGAAATTTTTATTTTTCATATTTTCGAAATTTTGACTTTTCCAATTGATTCAGCGGGTTTAAATTAATCGAAAAAAATTCTAACATCACTTTCAAAATGGCGATTTCAAAAAACTAAAAAATCTCAATTTTTGTTCTGAAATTTTTTTCAAATCCTGACAAGGTTAGGAATAATGGCCAATATCTTCAAAGAAATTTGAACAAATCAAAACAAATTATATATGGTTGGAAAGACCATTAAATTCTCTATAAATCCATGCTAAATTGGTTCTGATAACTCGAATACTTTCTGGGCAATTGAATCTCAAAGTTAAGTTTTAGTCCAAATTTTGTCAAAAATTTTAAACTCGATTTCCTCGAAAACCATAGGAGCTAGCGATTTTAACTAAATACCGTTTTAAAGCCCTTGTCAAGAGTTACTTTTCCTGGAAATTTTAATTCAAGATATCCAAAATCAAATATTTTGAAATGAAAATCTAAAAGGATAACCCTTTGAAAAATTCAAAATTTTTATTGTTGATATTTATTGAATTTTCCAATCGATAGAGCGGGTCTAAATTAGTCGAAAAAAACTCTAACATCATTACAAAATTTTGATTTCAACACAGAGAAAAATTTAAAAGAAAATCTCAATTTTTAAGTTTAAATTTTTTTTGAATCCTGATAAGGTTAGGACCAATTGCCAATACTTCTATTAAATTTTAAGCAAATCAAAATAAATTATATATGGTTGGAAAAAGCATCAAATTCTCTATAAACCAGTGCTAGATTGAGCTTGATTACTCAAATACTTTTAGAGCAATTGAGCCTCAAAATTGGATGTTAGTTGAAATTTAATCAAAAACTTCAAACTCGATTTTCTCAAAAACCGTAAATGCCAGCGACTTCAACCAAGTACCATTTTAAAGCCCTCATCAAGGGCTTCAATCTCAAAAAATTGATCCAAAATCTTTGACGGATTTCGAGAAACTTGAGTTTGAACATTTTGAAATTAAAATCCAAAACTCAAAAGGGTTTAACCCTTTGAAAAAATCGAAATTTTTATTTTTCAGATTTTTTGAATTTTGACTTTTCCAAGCGATAGAGCGGATCTAAATTAGTCGAAAAAAACTCTAACATCATTTCCAAATCTCGATTTCAAAAGGGAAAAAAATCAAAAAGAAAATCTTAATTTTCAGATCTAAATTTTTTTTAAATCCTGACAAGGTTAAGAGCAATTGCCAATACTTCAATTAAATTTTGAACAAATCAAAATAAATTATATATGGTTGGAAAGAGCATCAAATTCTCTATAAATCAGTGCTAGATTGAGTTTGATAACGCAAATACTTTTAGAGCAATTGAGCCTCAAAGTTGGATTTAAGTTAAAATTTAGTCCGAAACTTCAAACTCGATTTTCTCAAAAACCGGAAATGCCAACGACTTCAACTGAGTACCATTTTAAAGTCCTTATCAGAAGCTACAATTTCAAAAAAAATTGATCCAAAATCTCTGACAGGTTGCAAATTTGAAAATTTTGTAATAAAAATCCCAAATCCCTTTAAAAAAAAATTCAAATACTCAAAATTTCCATTTTTCAGACTTTCGTAATTTTAACTTTTTCAATCGATAGAGCGGGTTTAAATTAGTCGAAAAATAATCTAACATTATTTCAAAATGACAATTTTAAAGGAAGATTTTTTGGATCTAAAGGATAACGCACACCTAACATGGGATTTTTGGGCTCTATGGATTTTGCCCATTTTTTGATATGTTGTAGAAGACTTAATTCTGAACAACTTTTAAACGGGATGAAATCTTGTAGGTATTACGGTCTTTGAGATATGAGCGTTGAAAGATGAACTTTTTTGCGACTTCTTGTGTGGAGAGTATATGAGATACTGGGGCTATTGGTGTTTATCAGTCGAAATATTGACTGGTTCACATATTTTACGTCACTTAAAAATTAATGTCAACTTAGGTTAAGGCCAGGACCCTGGACCGCACTGGGGTCAATGTTGGCGCCAGTGCGGTCCCGGCCTTAGCCTATGTTGACATTTATTAGTGACGTGAAATATGTCGACCTGTCAGTTTTTCGTATACTCTCCACACAAAAAGTTGCAAAAAAGTTCATCTTTCAACGCTCATATCTCAAAGACCGTAATACCCACAATATTTCGTCCTATTTAAAGGTTGTTCAAAATTAAATCCTCTACAACATATCAAAAAATGGATAAAATCCATAGAGCCCAAAAATACCATGTTAGGTGTGCGTTATCCTTTAAAAAAAAAAATCCTGACATGTTTATGAACAATTGCCCATATCTTCATTGAAATTTGAGTAAACTAAAACATATCGTATATCATTGAAAAGAGCAATCAATTGGATTTGGTAGCTCAAATACTTTTTGATCAATTGAGTCTCAAAGTTGAATTTTACTACAATCACTGATCAATAAGTCCCATGTATTCCCAAGAATTACAACTACACCTTTTCCAATTGTAATTCAGAAAACGGAAAATGTATTTGAGAAAGGAAAATTAAATTTCAGAAAATGGAAATTCTAATTCAGAATAGGAATTTAATATTCAGAATATGGAATTTGAAATTCAGAAAAGGAACATAATATTCAGAAATGGGAATTTGTAATTCAGAATAGGAATATGTAATTCAGAAAGAGGAAATTTAATGCCAGAAAATGTAAATTGTAATTCAGATATGCGATTTTGAAAATCGGAAATAGGAAAATGTAATTCAGAATTGGTACCATGTAATTCAGAAATTTATTGTCAGTAGAGTTAAACATAAAAATTTTCTTTGCGACTCCAAATAAAAAAATCGTATTGATACATATCAATAATATTAATACATAATAATTGCAAAAATAGAAAAAGATTGTAGAACCAGGCAACTAACTTTACTTATACCTGAGCACATAAGTAATTACCTACATTTTTATGAAAAATGTTAAAAATTAACACACTTCTAAAAAAATTACCAAAAAGTAAGTTGATAACTTAATGTCCTTAAATGCAAATACAAAATTTCAATCATTGACCAACTGGCATATCCTTTAATGCTAGCATGGAAAATGGTTGAGTGTTGGGTGGTTCTCTCACTCTCTGTACCTGTGCTCTGTTTCTCTGTACAGAGCTTATTGTAACGTGCATATTATACTTTTCTGAATTACAAATTCCATTATCTGAAACTAAATTTTCTCCTTCTGAAATACAATTTCCCTTTTCTAAATTATAATTTACTGTTTCTAAATTTCAATTTACTATTCTGAATTACAATCTTGCTTTTCTGAATTTCAACTTCCTAATCTGAATTTCATTTTCCCTATTCTGAAATTAAAGTTACGATTCTCAAATTCAATTTCTCTTTTCTGAATTATAAGTTCCTATTCTGAAATACATGTTCCCTTCTCTGGAATTAAACTTTGATTTTCTGAATTACAATTGAAAAAGGTGTGGTTACTTATGATTGTTAAATATTTTACCAGGTGATTTCCATTTTTTTGGGTACTCCTATATCATTCTCAATTGATTACCTGATTTCCTCTAAGCAATCATTTGATTCTCAAAACAATATCCAGCTTCTTAAGATATTGTACAAAATGTGGCAACGATGAGCCACATTTTCTCCTGTACCATATGGAATTATCGAATTTCGAATCCGACATTTTGTCTATGGGCCACAATTACCAAGTTTATGCTTCCGTTAAATTAATTTAACCGCTAAAACATTTCCAAACTTAAAGCGTTTTATCCTGTGTTTATACTTCTATGGAGCTTTTCCCAAAACAGTTTTTAAATGTCATAACAAACAGTGCTGGCACTCCCTTATAACGGTTTGAGATGTTAACGCACCATTTTCAAATCGGTTAAAACACGTTTTCAAACCGATTTAAATCAAAACGGTTTAACGAGGTAAAACGGTTTATGGAGTGTTTATACAAGCGTTTTATAGTGAAACGTTTTCTGTTATAACGGTTTAACGGGATGCATAAACATGGTAAATGTCATCTAATAGTCAAACTGTCAAACCCAAATATTAATCATCTTTTCCGGCAGTTAACAAAAATTCAACTAATTGGAGTTTCCTCCCCTACTCAATTCAGAAAATAAAAAAAATTCCGGAAAAATTGAGACTGAAAAACCAAGTACACACGATGAAGGTGACCACACATAAAAACCCTCGCCCCTACGGACTCGTAATTTAAAAAGACCCCAACCCTCTGGGCTCGTAACTTAAGTAGACCCCGGCCCTTCGGGCCCGTAAATTAAAAAGACCCCGGCCCTATGGGCCTGCGATTTTGGAAGAAAAATTAAAAACGTAGGAACCCTAGTCTAAAAATGTAGTAACCCTAACACAATTTAACGTTTCAGAATAGGGCCTGTAGTTTTTAACAGTTAATTTAATATAGCTGGGTTGTTTCCAAGATCTACTTGACATTTGATAAATTTTTTGCTTACAGTGATCTGTATTACCGACATCGATTAAAACCTGGGCTGGGATCACGACAAGTAGAATTCCACTAGAATTCTACTTTCATGACGTCAGGTTGCCTAGCAACAGTGATCAACGCCTGTAGTATATGCGATAAATAGGTCGCGGGTGACGTCATAAAAATAGAATTCTACTTGTTATGATCCCAGCCCAGGATTGCTTCAAGGTTCACTTAGTTTTTGATAAGTAGTAATCTTATCGCTTGTCATAAATGATATTTGACATTTTGCCCAACAGTGTTGCCGATGTTTATATAATTACTGTTGTGGGAAATTTGAAATTTGCAAGGCCTATGTGGGCTTTTTTTGTATAAATTCGAGCCTCAATGATTGACACAATAGTTGTTATAAGTTGTAGTTGGCAACACTGTTTGACAAGGGACCAAGTAGGCTTTGCAAAATTTTAAAATTTAAATATGGCACCTTATAATACCGACATTGCAATACATACATGTTTCCAAAGCCTACTTGGTTTGATATAAGCCCGAGAGGCGAGAATTTTCCTGAAAAATCATCTTTCAAGATTTCTGGTGATTTTTTTTTTTTAAATCTGATGATTTTTCATTCCAATTTCTGGCGAATTTAATTTTTTTGACCTGGCAACAGTGCTGCCCTTAGTAAAATCGTCTAACGAATCCATATGGGTTCCAAATTTATAGTTAAAGCCAGTGGAATAATTCTTTTCCAGAAACCGAAATAAAAACTGTTCAATGATTCACCATAACAAAAATATTTAGATGGTGGTCAAGCCATAATTATTTAGAATGGCGCTTGTATTTTTTTTTACGATATTTAAACCAGATGTTGCTTTGATTATTCATCGATATTTTTCAATTGAAAGCGAAATTTCAGAACAATGAAAAGAGGATTACAGTCTTTTTATCATTTTATGAGACATCACAGATTAGATTTTTAATAACACATTTGATTGTATACAATAGCAATAGGGAACTTGCACATTTTTTATTTATTTCAAAAATGTGTTCTACCAGAATTTCTACTACACTAAAGACATAGTCATGCCAAATATCAAGCATTAAAAATCAGCCGTTAATTTTTCATAAATATTTGAAGTTACGTTCGAAATATTGCCATTTGAAACGACCGATTAGGGTGACGTCACTCGGCAACAAAATTCTGATGACATTGACGAGCACTTGGTACTTCGAGCGGCTAGATTAAGATTATGGTTATGTTGTTATGTATGCAGTTTTGGATAGATTTGACATTGGCGACACCAGCAGCGTATGACGTGACAGCGGCGCGACCCGATTATTACTGCCTTGTGACGTCAAGACCCATAGAAACACGTTTTTAATTGCGTCATGAATTTCGAATTATTTCGTATTTTCAATTGAAGATTTTGGATTCCAGAGATAAGATATTATATTTTTTTCCTAATTGCATGATTTATTAGCCCTAATTGGGAATTGTATAGAAAACTTATTGAAGAAAAAGTATATAAAATAGAAATTTCGCCTAGTGCCAATACAATCCTTTCTGAAATTATCGATATTATTACCCAAACGGCTAATATATGTTTTAGTAAAATTAATACTGAATATACTAAAAGATATACTCCCTCTTGGTGGGATAACGATTGTTCCAAAATAGCTATGGAACGGTCCCAAGCTCTGAAAAATTATAAAAAACGACACAGTTTGCAAAATTTCTTATCATATAAAAATATTTCGGCTAAATCCAAAATAATATTTAATCAAAAAGCAAAAGAAAGCTGGAAAAAATTTTGCTCAAGTCTCAATTCCCAAACTAGCCCATCTCTAATATGGAAAAGAATTAATGCTGTGTCCAAAGGACTATTGAATAACCCAACCAATGCAATCTCTGAAGATCTTGCCCAACAACTATTAGATAAAATTTCTCCAGACTCAGTCAATTTACCATTTGACCCAATCTTGGTTTATAACAATCAACATCCCCTATGTACATTAATTACAATAAATGAATTAAATATTAACATTAAAAAATCGAGCGACACTGCTCCGGGATTAGATGGTATTACATAATTCCATGATCCAATTTTTACCCGAAAATGCCAAACAACTTTTATGCAGTGCCAAATATTAAAGAATATTATTGTAATCCCCATTAATAAACCAAATAAAATAAATGAATTCAGACCTATTTCCCTAATGTCATGTATTCTTAAGACTATGGAACGTATTATTAAAAGTCGTTTGGAATGGTGGGTGGAATACACAAACAAATTACCTAAGACACAGTTTGGCTTTAAACGAGGTAAAGGTGTTATGGATTGCATTGCTCATCTAACAGTTGATATACAGAATTGTTTTTCAAAAAATCATTATTTAACTGCTTTATTCCTGGATATATCCACTGCATACGATAACATCAATTTAAACTTACTAGTAGATAAAATGGTTAATGTATTAGATATACCGAGGTTCTTCTGTATTAATATTGTTAAAACTTTTGTTGAAAGAAATATTTACATCCAAATGATTGACAAACTTCATGGACCCAGGATAACAAGCCAGGGTTTGCCACAGGAATCAGTTCTCAGTCCTTTTCTTTTTAATATTTATACCTCAGATATTCATAATATCACTCATGAAGTAACTATTATACAATATGCAGATGACTTTTGCATCTATACATCCCAGAAAAAATTAAACAATTGTCTTCAGATATTAAATGGAAATATCAACAATATTAACACTTATTTCTTCAACAACGGCCTAGATATCTCAACCTCGAAATCTGAAATTACTGTTTTTACGAGACATAACCTGTTGTATCAGGACAATATATCTCTGGGTCCATATAATTTTCCTTGGAGGAGATGTTCCCGCTACCTGGGTGTCTGGTTGGATCAAAAATTAACTTGGGAAAAACAAATTAACAGTATTATTGAAAAGGCTGGGAAAAGTTTGAATTTATTAAAAGCAACCACCAAAAGACATTGGGATTCTGACCCTAAAACTGCACTTATGTTCTACAGAGCTTACACTAGATCCTTGATTGATTTTTCCTCAGAATTTTATGGTAGTGCGACTAAAACACGGCTAAATAAAATTGACCGCTTACAATATAAAGCTTTACGGATTGTCACTGGTGCATTCTGTTCTACTCCAGTACAAGCCTTACTAGCTGAAACTGGGGAAATGCCTCTACAATTAAGACGTAGTTACTTAGCCCAAAAGTTTTTAGTTAAAAATATATACATCACCAATAATTTTCTTCTTAACAAAATCTATACATTGTCAACCGATAACCTAACATCAAAATACTGGATACATAAAAATTCTCCACCGCTGGCTGCGGCTTTTATACAAACATCTGAATTACAAAATGAGATAACGTCATATATTAAAATTCCTTTTTTTCACGGAAAAATATAATAATATTTTATGCCCTATAGAGGTTAAATATCCACAATATACCCCATATTCACAAATAAACAACAACATAGTTAATTCCATGGTGCAAGATAATTCATTGATTAGTATATATACTGATGGATCTAAGACAGATAATGCTGTTGGATGTGCCTGCAAAAATATTGAAAAACAATATAAACTCCACCCTAAGGCTAGTATTTTCACTGCAGAAATGTCTGCTATACTATATTCCCTAGATTACATTAGTCAGAATAGGAAGTCAACCAGATATGTAATTTTATCCGATTCAAGATCCTGTTTGCAGGCTATAGATAATAGCACTAAAAACATATATAAAAATCCCTTAGTTTTTGAAATATGTCGGAAATTAACTAATTTAGCTCAACAAAATATTCAAATTTTATTTGTTTGGTGCAAGGGTCATAGTGGGGTTATCGGCAATGAAAAAGTAGATATATATGCTAAAGATGCCATTCATAGTGACAATTTTATACTTAACTTACAATTTTATGATGTTTTCCCAATTATCAAAGAAAATTTATATAAGATCTGGAAACAAAATTTTACTGATTATGCAATGAATAACATCAATAGATATACACTTACATACCCAATTTTAGTACCAAAACCTTCTATCCAATTTAATGATTTAAACAGAAATTTTTATGTAACCCTCTTTAGGGCCATAACTGGACATGGTAACATCAATTACCTTCTTCATAAAATGAAACTCTCCGATACCAATATATGTAATTGTAGTAATCCCAGTATTGACGATCTAGAACACTGGTTTTTTGAATGTGGACATAATAAAAATGCTTCCAAGCATATAATGGATGAACTGGCTAAATTACGTCTACTACCCATCAATTTTAGTTCTTTAATGTACATTATTAGATATGATAAAAAGGTTTATGATTTATTTATTAATTTTGTCAAAATGTGTGTGAGAAAGCTTTAGGGACTTGTTATCCTTTGGTACTGATCCTTATATGTTGTCCTTTTTACCTGGTCGATTACCCCTGTTTGTGTAAATAAAGTCGCCTAGATAGACCCTATGTCGTGAAGTGAGTGACCCTGTCTTTTGTGTTTTGATAGTTTTTTTTTCAAGAATCTTCTTTTTCATTTGAGACATATAGATGAGTATGAATGAGAATACTATACTAATTGAATTGCTATTATTATTTTTATTTTAAATTGTAGATAACACATAATTACATACATCATAGGTTACATAAATAGTATATTAAGTTAATTGTAGTGGCTGTATGCACTATGTGCAAAGCCAATCAAACCAAAAAAAAAAAATTATTTATTAGGATGATTGTTAATTGTTATTGTGTTTTATTATTTATTCCATATTTAATTCAAGATATCGATATCGCACACGTGTTTAGAAAAAAAAGGAGGTAATGGGTGGTATGAATAAAAATGAAGTACATGCTATTACTACAAGTAGAAGTATATTCTACGAAGTATCTACATCACAAATAAGGATTTACTAATTTCCGGTAGTTTCGAAATGTAGTATCTACTCCAATTTGAAGTAAATACTACGAAGAATATAGGTACTAATACTTGAAGTAGTAGCATATACTTCATTTTTATTCACACCACCCAATATTTATTCAATTAAAAACAACAATCACATAAACTTTCTTATGACAGAGCGATTTTTCTTCGAAGAAAACTATAAAATTAGTCACACATTGCCTTGATAATCATATGCGGTTTGGTGGTCACCAGATTATTCGTGACGAGATTTCAATATTTTCATAGGCACCCATGAATGATGACTCAATAATAATTTATGATAAATCTCAAGTAGGCCTCTTCTTCTTCCGTTATTATTTTGTGTGGTAAAAGGTCTCTAATGCAAGAATTTAAAGAATTTTTATCTCTCATGTCCGGTCAGTGAGTAATCTGAATTTCAGGTAGATTTAGGCCCTGATTGGTCACATTGATTCTGAAATTGGAAGAATTAAATAATGTTATTGTTGAAAGGAATGCTTTATGTAAGCGAAAGTCCGCGTGAAAGTGAATCAATAAAACTAAACGATCATCTTAAGCGAGATTTTTTTTTTTCGTATACATGGGCATAACTGATGGGGATTAATTCAAGACTGCCATAATGAAAGTGTATATATACCTACCTACTGTTACAAAATGACTTTTGTTTGTCCAATATGTTTGTGTGTGACTAATTTGAAAATGTCTATGAGAATTTCTAAGTCAATTAAACTTCAAGACAATGACACCCAAGAGCGTATTGGGCTTTTAAAAAAAAACCAAAATTCAAAAAGTAAATCTCAGACAACAAAGCTCGAAGCCAAACGGCTCGCGCCAATGATTTTTTTTCTTCTTCTGGACTTCCGTCTCTTTTCCAGCTCGTTTATTGGAGCGAGAAGGTCTGGTAATCCGATCGGCTTGTGGGGGTAATCGAGTGGTACTTGCACTTTTAGTCGAGCGGATTTCGGCGAGGAATTTCCCGAAAACTTAACTTAAAATTTGTATACATTCGACACGCGTTAACAATGGTCCTTCAAAAGTCACGTACAGATTTTTTTATATGTATTATGTTTTGCGTTAAGAGCCAAAACAACTTGACTTCAAGGTTTTTCCGAAACGCAAAGGAAAATCTTTTAATCCTCGATGGATTTATCGAGACTGATGTATTTTCTACTTGAATATTAATTTAATAAATAATGTTTTGCTTTTGTTAATAATTCACGAGCTTCCTTATCATTGAATAGGTAGCTACCTTATGATTTAGATTTTGGAAAACTTTGAAAGGTCATAATTTTTTTTCTATTATAGATAGAAAGCTGAAATCATCAGCGATTCTTATTCCGGTAGAGGACTACAATCCTTGAAAATTACAGCTCATTCAAACTTCTAGTTCCAAAAATAAAATCGTAATAAGCAATTTGGGGTGATTTATCAATTTTTTAATTTTTCTGAATGCCTTTTTTCATAGAATCCGGCTTCAAATCTCAGAATAATTTAGTGTATGGAGTTTGGGGGATTCCAAAGTACCATTTCATCGTTTTAGTACTGAATAGGTAGCTACCTTATGATTTAGATTTTGGAAAATCTTGAAAGGTCATAACTTTTTTTCTATTATAGATGGAAAGCTGAAATTTTCAGCGATTCTTATCCCAATAAAGGACTACAATCCCTGAAAATTTCAGCTCATTTGGACTTATAGTTTCAGAAATAAAATCACGTTAAGCAATTTGGGGTGATCTATCAATTTTTCAATTTTTCTGACTGCCTTTTTTTATAGACTCCGGCTCCAAATTTCAGAATAATTCAGTGTATGGAGTTTGGAGAATCCCAAAGGACTATTAGGACACAAACTCTCAACAACAAAAAAAAATGAAATTTCATCGTTTTAGTAAGAAGGTTACCTTATGATTTAGATTTTGGAAAACTTTGAAAGGTTATAACTTTTTTTCTATTGAAGATAGAAAGCTGAAATTTTCAGCGATTCTTATCCCAGTAGAGGGCTACAATCCCTGAAAATTACAGCTCATTCAAACTTCTAGTTCCAAAAATGATCTATCAATTTTTCAATTTTTCTGACTGCCTTTTTTCATAGAATCCGGCCCCAAATCTCAGAATAATTTAGTGTATGGAGTTTGGGGGATTCCAAAGTACCATTAGGACACAAAATCTCAACCAAAAAAAATTTGAAATTTCATCTTTTTAGTACTGAGGTAGCTACCTTATGATTTAGATTTTAGAAAGTTTTGAAACATCGAGGTATTATTAATAGTCGCCATAAAATCTATATCCGTGTGCTCCGTGATGATGCAAGTGTGGTAGCAGTCTCAATCTCTTGGTTTAGCCTTGTAGAAACATAATTTCGATGTTGGCATTTTCAAAAATGATGCGTTTGAGATATGCACACAAAAAAAACAAAATGGCCGCTGTAGCAAACACACTTTCCTATACTGCAGTCATCGTCACTTTCTAAGTTAATCTCACTTAGCTCTAAATCTTCCTCATCGCCTTGCCCACATTCTTCAAACTTACAAATTTCGGTACACCGGAGTGACCGGAGTCTATTCGATTGACATGTACATGTAGGAGAGCACCAACTTTAGGAGCACGAGCAGCGACAAAGTTCCAACAGAAGTTCTGGTGCGCAAGGTTTGGTCTCTGAGGGTTGTGGATTATTGGGATGCTGAATCGGGTCCTAATTCTACTCAAAACACTGAAGGCGGGCTCTTAGTAATGCCGGATTTAATGCAGACCTTGTTGGAGGCAGGTTCTCATCTAGATATTGTTTCTGGGTAAACAAAAACCATCTCACAGCTTCAATGTCGGTAAGTGCTGTTTTGGGAATATAAAGCTGACAAATACATGCTTCTATGTTAGTTCTGACATCTTCAGTGAGAGACGAAGTAGTCCCCAATTCAGCTAAGGCCAGTAGCAGCTTGTCACTTGCAGAATTGAAAGTTCTCCACCACTTTACTTTACCTTTGCTAGCAAATGATCCTGTTACGTCTGCTCCTGAAAGTGCCTGCAATCCAGGGAGTGCTTTCAAAGATTCAAGAGCTCTGTAAATTAGACCTATATGAACGAATTTTTTCATGCCATGGCCAAGAAAAATTGCAAAATTTTGTGAAAGTTGAGGATATCGCCAGAGTGCTAAAATTAAGACATCATTATCGGAGGAGAACACATGAGTAGTTTTAGTTCCTTTCCGTGCTAAATAAGCTGCATGTAAGATGATCTTTTCTTCCGCCTGTCCCTGCGTACTTGAAAGACTGGATACATCGCCGCCATGTGATGAAGCTGCTTTGTCCCTTCAACTTATTACAAACCTTTTCTTATTGGTCATGCCAAATTCAAGAATTTGGTGAGAAAGGAACTCGGTTAGTTTATGCTTCGTATTATCATGGGCCAATAATTTATTCATTGGTACACTGCCAATTTTCGTTTCTGGTCCGATTTTGTACTGAATCGGATCTGAGCCTTTTTGCCGAATTTCTCGCAGCGCTTTCTTCAATGAGTTTTCTTTGTAAGAGTCGAAAACAACATGGAGCTCACTGTAATTATTAAATTTTTGCCCAAGCCCAATCCATTTGTTAAAACTTATACCGAGGTCAAGGCACGTCTTCACCGTGTTAGGTTTATGATAGGTATGAAGAAGTGCCATGCCATCTACTATCGCAGCTTTTTCATGTAGATTTTTATTGTTTTCTAAAATAGCATTTGTGGAAGTATAAGCATTGTCATTTCCTTTTGCGGGTAATACTTGCATTGATTCAAGAGCATCCATAAGTTTGTGCTTAGCTAGACAATGGTGCATGCTCCCGTCAACTGCAAACAAAGACTTAGGTAGTGCTCAAAACTCGTAGTGTCTCAATTCAATGTCAGGTCTACTTCTAGATACTATCATCAGTCTTGATATAAGAGATAAATCCGTCTTTATGGCTACAGTTTTTTCTTTGAGGGTAATTTTAACCTTTTTCACTGCTGTTTTACACGTTGTGATCAAATTCTTTTTTAAAGGGTCCCAGAACGGAATATTGTTGGTATAAACTCGTTGTTCTAAGAATGCATTATACAGATCTTGTCCAACTTGTGCAATATTATCTAAAGACACCTTTACTTCCTGTGGAAAGACTCGCTGAGTTAGAATGTGAATGAGCTCATCGCTGTTGCAATGGAATGCATTTGTTGTGTTTTGAAAAGTTTCCTTTAGTTTAAGAACGTTATCATCCTGACGCTGTTGAAGTTTAACGGACACTTCTTGATGTTTACTTCGTTCTGTAGTTTCAAATCCTATCATTTTCTCAGTTTCACATGCAATTCTAGTTAGTTCCGAATTAGCAAGAAAGAATCGATTTCGAGCTTTTTTATTGAGCGTTATACCAACAAGTCCTCCATGTATCTTTAGTTTTCGATTTTGCTGTTCCAAAGCTTCATCCGCACCAAGAGCACAAAATGGTACTGAACTTCACGACCCAATTACCATCCATGAATTGTTTCCAAATCTCTGGATCTTCAGATTACAAGCTTTCCATCTCTGAAAGATAGAGGGTGATCATCCGTGCATAATTCACTCTGTTAAATGGAAAGAAGTATTTTATAAACTCCTGAAGTGATGCTAAATATAGCTTCCAATCCGATGTTCTTACAGCTCTTATGAAGTTCATCATCACTTGCACCATAACCATATATGTGCACGATAGTTTGAAATCAGGATATTTGAGATTTCTTGTAGTTGAAAATTTCGTCAATAACATTTTTTTCTTTTATCGTAGAAACTAATGCAGCATGTACTACTGCTTCAATAGTTTTTTTATTACCAGCTGTTAGTTCTCCAAACAGTTCTTGAAGAAGAGGCTTAAAGTCATGTTAGCTTCAATTGCTCTTCTGATGTGTTTTCCGTCAAGGATATGTTTCATTGTTGCTGCAGAATGTGTCACATTCCACCCATACCTCAGGTATACCAGATCCTTGAATAAACTCTCCGATTGTTCTTAGCTGAGCAATTATAATATGCAGTTCCCCAGGCTTTACAAGCCATTTTCTCTTCAACTCTTTGACAGGCATTTCCATTATTTGTTTTAAAGGTTTGTAAAGAGCCATGTCAACTGTGACAACTACCCGTTTCTTGGTGGGGCCTGTACATCCAAACTTGAATAATGGACTATACTATTTAGTTTCTCCAATTGCCTCATCACAGTTAGCTGCACTGATCGACTAGTTGGTGACTCTGGGATCATAGGTAGTACAGCTTGATACAGGTTCCTGACCTACCATGAGACTGTTATAACCGGCCCATGTTGGGGAATGTATATTAGGTTTTTTGTTCGTAGTCAGTATGTAATTTCTTTTAAAAAAACCATACAGTGTCAGCAAGTACGGCCTCACGAATAGTGTTTAGATGGTTCGTTTGGGTACTACAGGAAGGTGACAACAGGTTTTCCAATTTGGTGGGTTTGCCATTGTTAGTATGGTTGGGAGAGCACTATCAAAGGATTTCTGGCGACACTCATGTGGTGAAACTAATGAGAGTGGTACAGATGTATCAGATTCTTTGATAACCTGATATACAGTTATGACAGTACCATGAAGTGTTTTTTTACCACCTGCATTGTCTTCAGAGAAGTCAAGGTTGTCTGCAGCGCAATGAATAAATCTATTAGGTAAAATGTCTGGTGGAACGCAGACTCCTTCATTATCATGAATTCTTTTCAAAGCACTTGCTGCGATTTGCGTATCCAACTTTAGTACTCGACTATAATCAATGCTACATCCAATACTATGCACAAAATTTTCTAGGAACTGACTGCGGGTTGATCCATAAATCATTATACCAACAGCAACTTGAAGTGGTAAGTCCCTTGTGCAATAAAAAAAAGGGTAGATTGCTTGTTCTCAACCTGTCTACGAGAGAAACAATTTGACAGCAGAATTTGCGACATATGACAAGCTCGCCTTTTCACTTCTTCGTGTTTTTCCTTCTTCTCTGCTGAAATGCTGCTTTTGCCCCCAATGCACCACTTAAAAAAGCTATTGAGATCATTTGGAATAATCTCACTCAGATCTTCTGGAACAGAGCCATCAAAATTCCATAGCTTCGACTTCAATACAAGATTTCGGATTATGTTTGCAGCCTGAAACAAAACATCCAGTTCTCTCATTTTTGGTCACCATAAGTTTCAGCCTCTGCTTACAATTCTTCTCTGGTACACTTCATGAAAACTCTTTCTGGTCTGTTGGACTGTCTTCCTTATCCGATAGCTCCGTCTCAATAAATGTCTTTAGCTGCCTACGTGACATGAACTCTTCATGCACATTATTTGAAGCACAAATAGACTTATACACAGTGTGTAAAAAGTCCCGGAACAGTCAATTATTTCGAAAATGGTGCACAATATGAAAAAACTTTCTGTATAAAAGTTGAACGTCTTATTGAAATCTATTGAAATAGGACTTATGTAATTATACAGGGTGGCCCAAAAAGTTGTGCTACACAAAACTTCATTTTTTTTTAATGGAATGATACTTTTTTAATTAAATTTTCTAATTCCTCTAGAGATTCTAAACAACAATTATGAAACATGTCATATAGCTAAACCCATTAGTTTCAGAAATAATTTAATTTGAAGGACATAAATACAATAAGTACGATATTACCTACATTTTGCAGTGTTTCGAGCTGGTTCAAAATGGTCACCAGACCTAACGAGTCTTGATTATTTTCTTTGGGGACATCTGAAAAATAAAGTGTTTGTGACAAAACCTCCAGATCTGAACGAATTGATGAGAAGAAGAATTATTCAAGAATGTGCATCTATTTCATTTCTTGGTTAGAAATGTTACAAAACGTCATCAATAAATTTTATTATAAACATTTTGAACCAGCTCGAAACAATGTAGGTAATATCGTACTTATCGTATTTATGTCCTTCAACTCAATTTATTTCTGAAACTAATGGGTTTAGCCATATGACATGTTTAATAATTGTTGTTTAGAATCTCTAGAGGGGAAAATTTAATTAAGAAAGTATCATTCCATTAAAAAACAATGAAGTTTTGTGTAGCACAACTTTTTGGGCCACCCTGTATAATTACAAAAGTCCTATTTCAATAGATTTTATTAAGACCTTCAACTTTTATACAGGAAGTTTTTTTATATTGTGCACCATTTTCGAAATAATTGACTGTTCCGGGACTTTTTACACACTGTGTATGTTTCTTCAAGAACATCCATTGCAAAAACTTGACCCTCCGATAGTTTTTCTTCCAGAATATGGATGAATTCGACTGTTGCTGCCATTGACGAAACACATCTTTACTAATGAGGATGATTTCCATTTTGTGTCTGAACTGGTTACTGGTAAGCGGAAACCTGCTTGCACTGTGTTTGTACACTGAGTTCTATAGCTTCATGCAAGTTTTTGCCAGCTTTGTCGGTTGAAACTCTTCTATCCGCTGACCGATCACAAAAAAAAAACACTTGTCCTTTTCGTAAGGTACATTTTGTGACCTAATATACTTAGTAGTAGTACTCTGCGATGACACTACATTTTCTTGAGGTTGAATGCAGTCTGCAGAGGGATCAAACTAAACTTATTACCTACTACGCGCTATTTATAGTCGAAATTGCACTCCGGATCTGTCTAGAAAAACATCGAATCGTATATAATGGAATTCCCAGAAAAGACGCGCTGCCCGACGTGAACAAGTAGTTTTCTCAAACTCCTCGCTGGGCTGTCGATGCATCTTCCTAACAATAATAAAGGAAATATGTACACGGAAATATTGGGGAAGTATCAGTAATTATGGAGAAATGATCTTAAATATTACAGAAAAACCGGAAAAATAAGGGAATTATAAGGCATTAGGGGAATTATGAGGTAATATTGGGAATTGCTGGAAAATACAAGAAATAGAGGCAATATATAAAAATCTCAGGGGAAGTTTACCCCTTGGTATGAAGGTAGCTACCTTATGATTTAAATTTTGGAAAACATATGACGGGTCATAACTTTTTTTCTGTTATAGATAGAAAGCTCAAATTTTCAGCGATTCTTATCCCAGTAGAGAACTACAATCCCTGGAAATTTCAGCTCAGTTGGACTTATAATTCCAGAAATAAAATCGTGTTAAGCAATCTGGGGTGGTTTATCAATTTTTCTGAGTGCCTTTTTTCATAGAATCCGGCTCCAAATCTCAGAATAATTTAGTATATGGAGTCTGTGGGATTCCCAAAGGACCATCAAGACACAACATCTTAACAACCAAAAAAAATTGAAATTTCATCGTTTTAGTAGTACCTACTTTAAACTATGGCGAAGGATACAAGTTTCACCTTCTCCAGGGCCCAATTTGTTTGCTGATCCGGATCTTGGGACAAAGAAATGCCAGTGCACAGGCGATTAAAGTCATGAAACATAAAATTTGGAATTCTCCTTTAGAGAATAAATTCAGAACCAGTAATCAGATTCTAATGGAAACAATCGTTCACTAAAACCAGACCATCAGGCTACTCAACTTTACCTGGATTTTTTTTTTCTTCTTCAAGAAATCAAGACTCGATGATCTTGGTGCCTTTCTTGTTATTAATTGATACCTGAAAAAACTAAAAAAATTGTATCTGAAACGTCGGTGAAAAATAAAATGGTAAAATACTCTACCTATACAAATAGTAAGTTTATTTCCTGTCTAACATAAATGATTTATTTCCAATGAACTTGCTATAATGCACTTCTTCAAGATCGACTTCCCCCGCTCGTCTAAAGCGCCTGCGAAGGTGATATCATCTAAAATTCCGGTCCCAAGCCCGCGTTTCGTCCAAGTTCCACCGATATTCGCTTATTCGCATTTTATCCGTGTTTAGTAAAAGTTTACCCACCCGGATCGGTCCGGCACTCTCGTTTTCAAACTCGTCGCGTTCTCAACTGAAAAAAATATGTCGACTTTGACGCGCACCAACAGTCACAATAGCAAAAAACCGCAGTACAAGGACTATGTGTCTTTTTTGGACAGCTACCGCAATAATAATAAAAAGGATGATCAGCACAGTGTTGTTACTACGGACAGTGGTGTGAGTTTTAGTCTCAACAGTTCTCTAAATAATTCATCTAGTAGTGTTTTTTCTGATGTAAGTGACAATGGAATGAAGAACAAATTGCATCCAAAACCTAAACAAACAGTCAAAACTGAAATGTTTATTGAAATCAAGAATCCTCAAACTTATCCCACGCATGTGTTTGAAGTAAAACAAGAACCCACTATGTCGGTAAGCAGTGCAGCTAAGATATTCGAAAACAAAGATCAAGTAGATGCAAAAAGGCAAACTAAGAAGAATTCTGTTGGAGAAATTTCCAGAAAATTTGAAGCACCCACTGCAAAACCCATAGCCAAACGTGCAGCTAGTATTGGAGAAGTTTCAAAAATCTTCGAAAACAATAACAGACCCAAGAATTTTAATAATGTTCCCAAACCATTCCAGCCACAAACCACAATACTGAAACCAGCAATTTCTCCAAAACCACTAATAACAGCGCCAGTTTTTCCAAGATTCATCCCTGATGCTCCAAAATCTGCAAATTACGCTGACAGCGTCGATTCAGCTTTATCGTCGTTGTCTATTTCACCTTCACCGCCTCAATGCGTGAGTCCACCTCCTGAATTACCGCCACCACCTCCAGAATTACCGCCACCAGCTGTAGAATTACCACCACCACATCCAGAGTTACCGCCACCACATCCAGGTTTTACTGCAACGTTACCGCCACCACCTCCGCCATTACCTCCAAGCAATTTTGCTAAAAAAGTAACCAAACCTCAAGCAAATAATGCTACACTGGATAGAAATGATCCAAGAGTTAAAAAGGCAGTTTATGGTGCCTTAAGGAACATGTATGGAGCTTACCATGATCAGGCTAATGATTATTTGGCTACTTTGCCTAAAAACAGGGTGAAGAAGAATAATGGCTTGGACAGTATAATCAATAGTATTGCGTAAGTACTTTTTTATATTTTAATAATCTGATTGGTGAAAGGTTTTATTTGAAAATAAATTGAAGAAAGTATTGAAGAGATAAGATCCAAATCTTATGACCTTTAATAAATGAAGAATTGTATTTATTAGTATTGTGTTGGACTTTTTAATAAGATCTCTGGGTTTCTTCTGAAATCAAAAATCAGTAAAAGTTTTCATTGTAATAGGTTAAAAGCCTCATTCAAGGTATATATTGCCATGACTCAAATCGATTTGTGTTGTGACCCAAATAAACGCTAAGTATATCGAAAGTGATGCACCTTTAAAGTATACATGGTTTAGTGGGTTAATGTGAAATTCCCTCCAGCTGAAGTGCAACTTCTATATAAATTCTCTCAGGCGTTAAGTATTTGTTGTTTTGTTAAAAGTTCATTATACAAATCAACTAAAACTAAACAAAATATTCTTATCAAAGTTCCTGAGATAAAGGGGCAACATTTAAACACAAAATGTGTACAAAACAAATTATTTATTTATCTCATGTTGTAAACAATTATTATGCCCACATCATTTTACATTAGTCACAAGTGTTTACAAGAAGAACATAGTTCTTGGTAAGGTGATAGTTGAATGGTTGGTACATTTTTTGAGTCATTTGAAAGACAATTCTCACGATTTGTCACTAAGTTATCTTGGACATTTTAAGATATAAATCAAGTAGTTAACGAATTGTGCTTTTTTTCCCCAGTGAGTCTATGATGTCATATTTATCACATAATCAATTTGAATTGTAGAATATAGAGTTAGATAGAAACTTAACCATGTAGACTTATTATTACTAATTATTGCACTTTTTTGTTGTAGATCTCAAGGTGGATTGGATAAGCTAACCGGTAGAGGAAATCCCAAACAAGAAGCAGATTAATTCTATGATTTGTTCCTAAATTTTTATTATTGAGATAGTTTTAGAATTTGTTCTTGACTTACATCTAATTGTGTATATATTTTCTGTGAAAATGTTTATTCCTTTATTAATGATGACTTCAAAAATAATCCTTTTAGATTAGATTATTTATTAGTGTTTGATTGAAATTAATAACTTTTAATCATTATTATCCTTTTCTTTTGCTTTTGTATTATTTTCATATTTAGAAGCTAGTGATAATTATTATAAAATAATCATTCCTAGGTGGTAAGACTGTATATGTTTGTTATAGTATTGTTTTGAATAAATTAGTATGGTATTGTATTTAGTTGTTTTATTGCATTGCTAATAATACTTGCTAAAAATTGCATAAATATCAATGAAGACACTGAAGTTTATTTAAATATTACCTCCTTTAATACGTGATTCATTCAATGATGACAGCTTATTTTTGTATCGCTAATAACAATAACGCTATTAATTAGATGATAATAAAATGCACAATATCGAGTATTAGTCATATTTGTGTTGACTAGATAATGTTTTGGATATTGGATAAATTTAAAAAAAACATGAGTAAGTAAATGACTAATTTTTCGATTCATTGAACAAAGTTGGGACACAATTTCCGATTTGGTGACAAGGTTCTAGATTAAACTATATAGATTACAAGGCATTTCCTGAAGTTAAACGATTGACATTATGTGCCTTTAACTACTTGGCATCCTTTCAAATTTGAGTTTCATTTATTTTCGAAGATTATACAAGGTTGAACTTTTTTATTTCTCGCATAATATTATTGCGTGATTGCGTGATTTTTTCCACCACGAGTGATAATTCGAGTTAAAGACGAGGACAAGAAATAGGAAAATTATGAATTCATTCATTATCACAACGTGATCAGTTATCCATCATTCGAAATTAGGATTTAATTGTTATACCAGGACTTTGATTCATCTTGATTTTTTCTTTCCAAAGTCTCTTCTCTTCATTCTTTTTCGTAAATTCACTGAATATCTAGAGTCACGTGTTGATCAATCTTGTATTTTTTGGGATAGTTGGAAGACTTCTGCGTTGATTGTTGGAAAATTCTGGATATTTCTCATGATGGGCGGTGATTGATGGCTAGTTAGTTCGCCTACATTTTGGTTAGTTGGGTGGGTGATACTTCTTCCTCTGGTTTCCAGTGGCGTAGCTAGGCGTTGGCGACGTCGGCGACTGCCTACGGCCTTGCAAAAAATAGGTGAACGAACCTAAAAATTGGTACTTTTCGATTTTCCAAAATAAACCGTAGAGAACAAAGAAACTTAATCCTATACGAAACTTAACTAAATAACATAAAATTCACTAAACATTATTAATTCTACTGCAAAATAACTTAGAACTCTCAAATCATATGGTTTTTATTTTTTCGATAGATTGTCGGAAGGATTTGCTAGCGAAAAATTGAAAAATATTATTATTTTTGACTAAATATTGTTATTTCGTACGTAGTATTCTGTAGTATTAGCATTCTTCCAAGTTCCAAGGCTTTAGATCAAGTGCCTTAGAATCTTGCATTGGTCTCCAAAGCTATGGTCTTGAGAGTCTTTTTCCTTAAGACATTTTGAAACCTCCAGGATTTTCAGAATCTTCAGTCTACAATGGCCCTAGAATAATTGATCAAGACGCCGACATATTTTGCATCTTCTGATTTTAGCTCAGTGAAATCCTTATTTCAAAATATTTTGAAAAATGAGTCTTCAGAGGCTTCAAAATCCCCAGAGTTTTCAGTCATGAGCCTCAAAATCCCTAAGGTGTTAAAAGTATAAGGATTCTTCCTAGTTTCAAGGCTTTAAATCAAGTGCGTTAGAATCTTGCATTGGTCTCCAAAGCTATGGTCTTTAAAGTCTTCTTATCTCTTAGCTCAGTAAAGTTCTTATTTCAAAATATTTGAAAAAAAAATAGTCTTCAGAGACTTCAAAATTCCAAGAGTCTTCAGTTAAGACTTTTCAAGATCTCTAAGTTTTGCAAAGTAGGTATAAGGATTCTTCCAAGTTCCAAGGTTTTAGATCAAGTGCCTTGGAATCTTGCATTGGTCTCCAAAGTTGTGGTATTTAGAGTCTTTATCCCCGAGACATTTTGAAACCTTCAGGATCTTCAGAATCCATAGTCTGCAATGGCTCTAGAATAATTGACCAAGACGCCAATATCTTTCACATTTTCCGATCTTAGCTCCAAAATACTTAATAAAGGAGTCTTCAGAAACTTCAAATTCACCAGAGTTTTCAGTCATGAGCCTCAAGATTCTGCAAGATTTCTAAGGTGATCGAAGTATAAGGACTTTTCCAAGTTCCAAGGCTTTAGATCAAGTGCCTTAGAATCCGGCATTGGTCTCCAAAGCTAGGGTCTTTAGAGTCTTTATCCCCAAGATATTTCGAAACCTTCAGGATCTTCAGAATCTTTAGTCTGCAATGGCCCTAGAATAATTGATCAAGACGCCGACATCTTTTGTATCTTCTGATTCCAGCCTAGTCTTAGTAAAGTCCTTATTTCAAAATATTTGAAAAAATAAGTCTCCGGAGACTTCAAAATGCCCAGAGTTTTTAGTCATGAGCCTCAAGAATTTTCAAGATCTCTAAGTTGTTCAAAGTATTAGGATTCTTCTAAGTTCCAAGGATTTAGATCAAGTACCTTAGAATCTTGCATTGGTCTTAAGAGTCTTTATCCTCAAGATCTTTCGAAACCTTCAGAATCTTCAATCTGCAATGGCTCTAGAATAATACCGTTGATATCCCCGAAAAAAGGGGCGCGACACTCAAAAAATTCCCGCCTTCGGCGGGCCTGCCGGCCAGCGGCTACCCGTCCCTGTCGTTATATCCAGCTTTTTGTCACAAAAAATATTATGGCCACCCTACATGAAAAGGGCCTCGCAATTTAGATGTCGCCGACGTCCACGTTTGTTTTGGATACGCCACTGCTGGTTTCCTATAATTTGTGGTATTTCATGCTATGAATTCAATTTATGCAGCTTTAAACTAGTCTTCTTGTTATTAGCCGAATTGAAACTTTTACTTACTTACTCCGTAATGCAACAGCCCTGCTGGGTCTCTATAACGAATAGAGATATTTTCTCTATCTCTATTGGCTTCCCCTCTCTATTAATTTCAATAAAAGAGAAGATAGGGTGCCCTCGCGATAGGGATAACGATCCCTATCAGTTACAAAAATAATATTGAAAAGAGTCGGAAACATGTTTCAATCCCGTATTTACCCTGAATACGTCCGACATATCACTCCCAACTTTCACTCTACATCTGGAACCTTCTACATAAACTCTTATTAATCTTATAATCTTATGAGGTATTCCGAATTCTGCTATTGTCTCCCAGATCTCAACTCTCTTCACACTATCATAGGCCTGTTCGAAATTTATAAAGAGTTGGTGTATCTGCCTATTGGATTCCCAGCTTTTGCTAGTAAATATCTTATTATAAACAGTTGGTCAGTTAGATCGGTTTGTCGGAAAGCCGCACTGATAGTCTCCTATTATCTCCTCCGTGAATGGGGTTATTCTTGACAGGATTATATTCAATAGACCTTTGTATACTTTGTTTATGAGCGATATCATATTATTTTATCTCCTTTTTTGTGTAAGGGGATTTGCTTTCTTCCCAGTTTTTTGTAATCTTCTCGTTTTTCCAGATAGCTCTTATGAGTTCGTGTAGTTGGAATGTGGCTGTGTTTCCGGCATGTTGATTATCGTGACAGTGCTAATAAAATCTTGATTATATTGCTGGACTGCTGGACAATAACTTTTTAACATACACAGATTTTTACAATCTAAAACTTCTACTACATCATGGTACGACATTCTTGGAAACTAAACAATTCAACAATTTTACAACTACGAAAAAATAATCATTGGCTGACTCGTTGTTTTCTTATCCCGTCACAAAACAACCCCTTTTCGCAGGTCGTTCTAACAATTTCCTACCTACAGCCGTTTACAGGTTGAAAAACAGGGTCGTCCAGAATGTCCAAGGTGTGATATTACAATCTCCCCCCCCCTGGCCTCGAACTCGCCTCGAGTAGGGGCCAGATGGGTCAACTGGAATCACCTACTTTTTGGTATCAAATGCATGAAAATTCGATATCTGAGACAGCATTTAATGTTGCAAATGGTCATTACGAATTTAACAGAATACCCTTTGGATTGAAGAACGCATCAGCAACATTCCAAAGAGTGATGGATAATGTATTACTAGGATTATAGCATAGAATAAAATATGTCTAGTTCTAGTATACATGGATGCTATCATAATTTTTTCCGCACTTCTCTTCATGAACACGTGAAAAATGGTATCACTGGAATCTCTTCAGAGGTCCCATGTAGGTACAGTCGTTAAATCTGTTACATGATATATCCCTTGGTTCTTGTATGCCCGCAACTTCATAGCTCACTGAAAATACTTTCCTCACTATTTGGTAAGGTCGATCTCTTTTGGGGTTAAATTTCGAGGTTTTCTGCTTAGCAACACTGCTATCCAAATGTGGTCACCTACTTTAAAGGGCTATACAGCTTTTCGATTTTTTTCGGCGTAGTTTTTTTGATAATCCTGCCGTTTTTCGTTGATATCCCAAGTTTCATACCATGTATTCGTCATTTTCATCAAATAAGGGGTTATCTGTGGTACAAAATTCTCATTTCCAACTATGACTCGAATATCATTTTGTTGGTCATCAATAAGGGTCCAGAGTTCCCGTCCAAAATTTAAATAGGATGCAGTATGACCTGTTGCATCACAATTCGCATTATTCGTTGCAAACCGAATTGTTGGTAGTTTTTCTGCCTAAGTGGTGTGATTATCCCCCACTAAAATTGCTAGTCTGGGTTTCAAATCCTAATTTTAGCGTTCAACCATATTCGCTGACGCATGGTACTATGGAATAAATTTTTTCTTGATGTCTAGCACAAAACATACTTGCTGCATGACAGATGTGACGTATTGTATCCCGTTATCACAAATGAAAAACTTCATTAATGAGAAAACAAGCACATTCCTCCGCCGTTTCTTTCTCTATAGCGAAAAGCTGCACCCATTTAGTAGAGCTATCTTCTACTATGAAAATTCATTTCTTGCCACTAGCATCTTCTGGAAGAGGTCCAAGTAAATCCATGTAAAGTGTTTCAAATCTCTGAGCATAGGTTGGCGTTTGTACCAAACCTGCTGACTTTTGATTTGAGGCCTTATACCGTTGACATTTGATACAAGTCTTCACATATTCCGTTACCAAATATAGTAGCGTCAGGACAACAAGTTGGGCTTCCTCAGTGTCCGCGTCTTTACAGGAATATCTGTATAGAATACTGTTAACCATGATATACCCTCGATCTGTCCATTTGGAAAATTGATCACTTGACGTGTCTTCGAAACCCTTGTTCTCGTGATTGCATGGAGGCCTGGATAATTAATATATCTGCTACTACATTCCTTTTACCAGGTAAATGTTCTATTTTCAAGTCGTAACTTTGAATTTATGAAGCCCACACGGCTCCTAATGTATATCCACTGGCATCTGTCCTCAATAGTTATGGTTTTGTTTCGTCATTTTGTTGCTCTGTTGTTCTGATGATGTTCAGTCCATTGACATGGTGCGTTTTTCTTAGTTAGGTCACTCAATGGATCTGAAATGGCGGCAAAGTCCTTCACAAAAGCCGATACCAGCTACACGAATGCAAGAACGAAAGCACTTGCTCAACGTCACGGGGCGTAGGTCTATTCGCAATTGGTACCACATTTTCTGGATTCACGAAAATTCCATCAGGATTGATCAAATGACCAAGGTATTTAACAATTTACACGCAAAGTTGCACGTTTTGGATCGGAAATTGAATTGGAGGAGACGTGAAAACACGAGTTTTAAGTCCAGGATATGTTCCTCAAAAGTCCTGGAGAGCACACAGATATCGCCTAGGTACGGTAGCACTAAAAGTTACTGAGTAGGGATAGCTGCCTAATACTGGAACTGATCCCGCGGAACTGATCTTCACAGTGGGAACTGATTCGAACTGATCCACTGTAAAATACACAAGTCCGAGTTCGAGTCCGGACCACTTTTGCGTTGTACGGACTCGGACTAATCGGATCACGCCACGCCGGCCAGTGGAACAGGGAAAAGTGCGGACTCGGACTAGGGACACGGAGTCAGAGACGGAGTACACAGCACCGACAGACTCGTTTCGGTCAACGGCTCGGGATACTCGGGATCACGCCGCACCGGTGCGGCCGCTGGAACGAGGGGAGTACGAGAGTGAACCGCCGATGGGATATAGAAGGAACGGAACAGAAAAAAAACTGATCTAGGTGCTGTATGATGCTAGATTTTGTTGAGGGAATTTAGGGGAGGGAATAGGGGCCCGATTCTCGTCTCAGGAAGTAGAGTTCCCCGAGAGAACAAATTTTTCGTCTTTATCATTCTCGTTTACTTTTCGATTACGTTGACAAGGACAAAACATTCATTCTATCGGGGAGCTCTACTCCCTAAGACGAGAATCGGGCTTCAGGAAACTAGATAGTCGTTTCCGTCAAAATAGGAAAAACTAGTATTTCGGTTCGGTCCATCGTTCATCGGTTCTTGGTTCGACTCGGCCGGACTCGAACTTGGAACTAAACCATGAAACAGGTATCTGTTTGTCGGATCAGCCACCCCTATTACTGAGTCCACGTCGCAACTAATTGATCAAGCGCTGAAAAGTTCCAGGTGCATTTTTCAGTCCAAACGGCATCCTGTTAAAACGATAAGTTCCGAAAGAAGTAGTAAAGGCTGTTTTATCACGATCAGAGGTCCATGAACACTTATCTGGTGATATGCGGAACGCAAATTCAGCATGTGAAACATGTGAAAATTTCTTTTAGTCGAGTGAAGATCGCCCATGCGCGGTAGCGGGTACTTGTCACTAACTAATTGCATTTAGTCGTTGATAGCTGACACAAACACGCACGTTTTTACCATCTGGACCTTTGGGTACCATAACCACCGAAGGTGCCCATGAACTCTCGTATTCTTCAAGTATATGATTATCCAAGAGTTCGTCAATTTCAGTTTTCGATAATTGCTAATTGCTTACGTGCAGGAAATAAACGGTACGGTGGAACAGCTATAGGCGGATGATCAAGTGTCTTTATATGATGAACTGCATAGGGAGTAGGGTACCAGGCTCTGCTTGGTTAAACAATGTACCTTCATCTTCTCGCAAACCTCCAACTAGACAATTCTACTGAAGACGCAATCGATTGACTTTCAAAATCTAATACATACTCAACTTCTGGATCAACATTAAACTTCCACAAAGCATCAGGCAGAAATGTTTAATGTTATTTTTGCATCTTGCAAAAAATCTTTTAATAAGGTAGTTGGTGCTTCTGGCAATACGATAAATGTAGTCGAGATAAGACGTCGTTGTTCTACAATGACGTGGATTTGAGGTTGACTCGTCCGTATCAAAGCTTCCTAATGTTCTTCCATTTGTATAATCACCTTGTTTCAATGCCAATTTTCTAAAATCCTCTTTAGTATGACCAGTATATTTACAATAGGTACAACGACGTTTTTTGTTTGTGGCGTTATCACCACTCAAAACTTATTCGATATCGTTTGAATGTTCAAATGTTTCCTCCTCCAACCGCACTTGACTTAAAAGTTCGTTGAACAGTTCACTTTTTCTCTAATTGATCCCTAATCGAAAAGTACCAATTTTTAGGTTCGCTTACATATTTTTTGCGAAGCTCCTTAGGGCGCGAGGCCGTCAAGAGTCGCCGACGCCTAACTACGCCACTGGTGTCTTCACCCGAAGATTTATTGTTTTTCAACTTTTTTATAGATTTCTCAATTTCCTTTCGAGAGGGGTTATTCTTCTCACATTTCCGCAGTTTGGAAGCTGACCAGCTAAATCATAAGGTAGCTACCTTATGATTTAGATTTTGGAAAACTTTGAAAGTTCATCACTTTTTTTCTATTATAGATAGAAAGCTGAAATTTTCAGCGATTCTTATCCTAGTAGAGAGCTACAATCCCTGGAAATTTCAGCTCATCTGGACCTATAGTTTTAGAAATAAAATCGTGTTAAGCAAATATTATCTTCCATTGAGGTTTTCATATGTTTTCCTATTACTAGTTTTTTTATTCATTATTATGTAGTACCATTTACCGTAATGATGTCATTTTGATATAAATAAAGTGTTATAATTATGTGCATAAAAATGCACAAAACAAGTTCAATTGTTTGACGTAACATTAATTAAGTTATCATGGTCTGTAGACGCTAACAGACAAAAAATTAATTAAAACGTCGGTCATTTTAGTTGTAAAACGAAGGCAAAACCTATACACTTTGACCTTAGGTTCTGAATCATCAGTTTTCTCCTTGGAAACATGCATATTATTAATTTAAACCAGTAATTTCCTATAAAATTGTTCATTTAAACAAAATAATTTTGTATTTGTTAGCTGCTTGCTTTCACTTACTAAGGTGTCATCTGCCTATTAACAATTTCTACTACCAAATTTTAATATTCCATTCTCGCAATAGTGGTAAAATGTTCAACCTTATTACAACTTGACATATCAAGGTTCCTTCCTTAATATATATTTTTTTTATTTATAGATCTTATAAAGCTGCGGAAAAATTTTATGTTTTCTTAGAGTGGGTGCATTCTAGTTTATCTTTAGTCAAAGCATTATGTGGGGTACCACCACAGAATGTGTTGCAATTTTATTTACGGGCATACTTTATACCGGTTTGGTGGCATGCACGCACCATTATTGTATTGGACAAAGAAGCGAAATTTTATACTTATATACTCAGTTCAATTAAAACAAAATTTGACCTTTTACTATAATAAACTGGGTACAGTAATGCAAATTAAGTATGACTTAATGTCAATGGTACTAGTATTTGTATGTTGTTGATTCACTGACCGCAGAAAATAAATTGAATTTCCTGTCTTGTGTTTTAAATGTGCGTTGGAGTAATTTTATGTTAATTTTGAAAGATATTCACTTGGAAAATGACCGTCATTGATTCTGATTTTCCATGTTTCCGCAGAATCAATTAATATTATTCAGGTTAGAGACCCCAACAGACTTTTGGGAGTGTCTTTTAGTAGTGGGCCCGCATTATCGTGCAATATTCGATTAAATTTTTTCTAAATATAGGTTGGGCCTTGTTCGGAAACACTTATAGCTTGAAGCTAGAATTGATTTAAAAAAAATTGCAATATAGATCGGTTTTTATTTTTAACTCTATAACGCCCGGTTTATTCATCTTCAGATGGTAACTATCTGCAAGATAATTTTACTTTTCTATTGGTCGACAGATAACTGGCCGACCAATAAGACCATAGACCAATGAATTGACATTTTTTAGAAAGGAATTTTCTCTACTGCAGAAATTTTCAAAGTTCAGGCTCGTATTCCAGCAGCACTAATCTCGTGTCCTAAATAATCAATTTGTTCCTTTGAGAAAATACATTTTGACAGCCGCAAAGTGACACCTGCATTACGAAAGGTTTCAAATACATCCTCAAGAGCAACTAATCCAGACACAACACTAGAAGAATGAAGCAAGATGTCGTCCATGTATGCTAAGGCAGTATAGAAAATCTCAAGGAGTCTAGGATCTGTCTGATAGTCCATTGAAACACCGCTGGTGCATTTACGAATCCAAACGGCATCCTTAGGTATTCGTACATTACAAAGTGCGTTTTATTTCAGATCTATCCGATTGCATACCTGACATTAGTTTATCAGAAGGTGATTGAACCTGCCCTTAATACTGAATAAACCGGCCTTCAAACTGGCCGACCAATGGGATTACAAATCGCGTTCTATTTCAGATCCATCAGATTGCATACCTGACATCAGTTTATCAGAAGGTGAATAAACCGGCCCTCAATATCCGATCTTCAGCTTTTGGTAATTTAAATAGTTCTTGTTAGAGTTTTCTTAGAAGGATCCAGTATATGATTTTTGAGTAACTTTCAATGTCAGTTTACAAGCTTGTCATTTTTATTCATATCTTTGATCCCATATGTGGACATGCCGGAGTTTTTTACCGGAGGGGCCTTTGAGGTCATAGACCACCGGGGACACGACCTTGGTAATGACCTTTGGAAGGTTGCCGGTGCAGAGTGTAATCCAAAGGGAACCCGGAATTGGAACAAGCCCATTCCTGGTACTGTAAATGCAGTAATCGGTTTACTTTCTTCTGACAGCGGCATTTGCCAATAGCCTTGTTTCAAATCGATGCTGGAAATATAACGAGCTCTCCTTAGTTTATCCAGGATGGAGTTGATAAAAGGAAGCGGATAAGCGTCTTTCCGACTTACCGCATTTATCTTTTGGAAGTCAATGCAAAAACGGTACTTTCCGTCCTTCTTTTTCACGATGACTACAGGAGAACTCCTAGGACTGTTTGATGGTTCAATAATTCCGTCTTCCAATATTTTATCAACTTCGGTGTTAACAATTTCCTGCATTCTTGGATTTTGAGAGCGATATCGCTGTTTGATCGGTTCCGGATTGAGCAAATGTACAAAATGGTCCACTAGAGGAGTGGTGCCTTCAATGTGGTCAAACTTCGGCAACTCTCGGTCCAGGAATTTCTGCAAAAGCATCTCCTCAGTGGATGTCAATTCTAGGTTCGGGAGGCCATTTATTGGACCAATAGGACTACATAAGTTAGGAGGAGGCAAAAGACGGTTTTATCTCAAGGAGCCTAGGATCTGTCTGATAGTCCATTGAAACACCGCTGGTGCATTTACGAATCCAAACGGCATCCTTAGGTATTCGTACATTACAAAGTGCGTTTTATTTCAGATATATCCGATTGCATACCTGACATTAGCTTATCAGAAGGTGTTTGAACCTGCCCTTAATACTGAATAAAGCGGCCTCCAAACTGGCCGACAAATGGGATTACAAATTGCGTTCTATTTCAGATCCATCAGATTGCATACCTGACATCAGTTTATCAGAAGGTGAATAAACTGGCACTCAATATTCGATCTTCAGCTTTTGGTAATTTAAACCGTTCTTGTTAGAATTTTCTTACAAGGATCCAGTATATGATTTTTGAGTAACTTCCAATGTCAGTTTACAAGCTTGCCATTTTTATTCATATCTTTGATCCCATATGTGGACATGCCGGAGTTTTTTACCGGAGGGGCCTTTGAGATCATAGACCACCGGGGAGACGATCTTGGTAATGACCTTTGGAAGGTTGCCGGTGCAGAGTGTAATTCAAAGGGCATAACTCGGAATTGGAACAAGCCCATTCCTGGTACTGTAAATGCAGTAATCCGTTTACTTTCTTCTGACAGCGGTATTTGCCAATAGCCTTGTTTTAAATCGATGCTGGAAATGTAACGGGCTCTCCTTAGTTTATCCAGGATGGAGTTGATAAAAGGAAGCGGATAAGAGTCTTTCCGACTTACCGCATTTATCTTTTGGAAGTCAATGCAAAAACGGTACTTTCTGTCCTTCTTTTCCACGATGACTACATGAGAACTCCAAGAACTGTTTGATGGTTCAATAATTCCGTCTTCCAATATTTTTTTAACTTCGGTGTAAACAATTTCCTGTATTCTTGGATTTTGAGGGCGATATCGCTGTTTGATCAGTTCCGGATTGAGCAAATGTACAAAATGTTCCACTAGAGGAGTGGTGTCTTTAGTGTGGTCAAACTTCGGCAACTCTCGGTCCAGGAATTTCTGCAAAACCATCTCCTCAGTGGATGTCAATTATAGGTTCGGGGGGCCATTTATTGGACCAATAGGACTACATAAGTTAGGAGGAGGCAAAAGACGGTTTTATCTCAAGGAGCCTAAGATCTGTCTGATAGTCCATTGAAACACCGCTGGTGCATTTACGAATCCAAACGGCATCCTTAGGTATTCGTACATTACAGAGTGCGTTTTATTTCAGATCTATCAGATTGCATCCCTAACATCAGTTTATCAGAAGGTGATTAAACCGGCCTTTGATACTGAATAAACCGGCCCTCAAACTGGCCGACCAATGGGATTACAAATCGCGTTCTATTTCAGATCCATCAGATTGCATACCTGACATCAGTTTATCAGAAGGTGAATAAACCGGCCCTCAATATTTGATCTTCAGCTTTTGGTAATTTAAATTGTTCTTGTTAGAGTTTTCTTACAAGGATCCAGTATATGATTTTTGAGTAACTTCCAATGTCAGTTTACCAAGCTTGTCATTTTTATCCATATCTTCGGGATCATTGTAGGGTTTTCCATTTTTGTGAATAAACATGCTTCAATTCTAAAACCATAATGGCGTATGGACAAGGAAAACACCGGAATAGAAACTACTTGGACAAGAAAGAAATCCAAGGCGATGGTATTCAAAGATTAGAAAAATTTCCTGGAATAAAATGTACAAATAGAACACAGAAATAGAACCAAATGGAGGGCTTAAGTTCAATGATGAACGAGAAACTCTGTATAGAGAAAGAGTATCTTATATTTTAGATAGGCGCTCCGATCCATCAAGCAGTTACCACTTTCCCAACTGATTCTTTTCCAGGAAAGCAAGCGTATTTTTCAATTCAAAATGCAAGTGTTGGATTATTTTTTGAATAATCTCTTTTGGCAGCGCCTCAACAATAATCATCCAGACTCTTTAAAAATAAGTCTAGACGAATAATTTTCTAACAGAAAGCTTTCAATTTTAGAAAAGATTTTTATGTCTGCTGATAGATGTCAGTAGCAATGGCTTTTAAGATGTTTTTCAAATAACTAACAAATTCCCATATATATAAAAAAAAATGAAAATTGATCCTTTTTTTCTTGTTCAATATGTTTATTTTCTGCTTCGACAATTTATTGAAAAAAAAATCCATTTCCAGCTGCGTTATTCACTAAACAATTATTTAATCATCTCGATGACGTGCTCCATTATTATTCCATGTACCGTCTATAAGCGTCGCGACGTCCAAGTGTGTGTCCATTTTTAGACACACCGAAATCTCAACTTGACCGCGTTCGTTTGCGTCCACGATTTTGATCTCGAGTCCGGAATCTTTGATTCTCTCTTACTTATCACGAGTATCAAAAAAAGATAGAAGTGTTTTGGGAAGATATTTTGAGGAATTTTCCGATATTGGGAAATTGCAACGCCTTGACTCACTAGTACGCGAATTTTCAGTTTTAACCCGAAATGCGTCTAATTTAGATTTAGTTTTTGTTTGTTTTTGGCATTGGCACAATTTTCTTGAGTAAGTATCTTCAAGATAATTTTATATTTCTAGTATTTTTGAGAAAAATATCTATATTTTTAGAAGCGTAACAGGTGTACCTAATTTTATAGCCCCTGCACTCTTGCATATAATTTAAACTGGACAAGAATTGTAAATTATTAATAATACGGCTCAAAGGACGCTAGTGTGGGCTTGAAATGCTGTACAGTTGAGATTTGCTTTTTAGAACCATTAGCTTTATGCTATAATAAATGTCGTAATAATTTTTAATATAAGTTTTGAATCATTTTTATTAATATCCAACTTTACATAACTCAACTGCTTTATCGATAAAAATATACCTAATTGGGATATTTGCTTACAGATGGCTACTGTTATAGTAGGACAGAGATAATGAAGATTATATTTTTCAATTATGCAGCATCGAAATTAAACAACGAGTTTCACTTTTCTTTTAGGATATTTTTAGAGTAATGAATTCTAAAAATAGTGTCCCAGAAAGTGTATTTCGGTATTTATTTGTTTTGTTTCCGTTAGTGCAAATACACACTGGTCATAATATTCATATTGAAAGTCAAATTTAATTTTGTCCAGCTTTATTTATCAACTTTAATAATATCAAGCTTCATATTTTGAAATAAAGATCTTTTGAATCTGATAAACCCAAACTCAACCCTTTAACTTCACAGACATTGATTTGATTTTTACATTATCTTTGTCATTTGCAATCACTCTGCATCAATCTTCATCAACACAATTTTCTTCCTTTTTTTAAATGCAGAATTTCTCTATCATTCATCCTCTATTTTGCTCACTATTATCATTATCAACAATGTCTTGTTTGATAAAATATCGCCCAAAGCCGATGTCATTGTAAAATTCCTGAGTGGTTAGAGCTGGAGTACTAGTTGCAGTGTCACTTCTTAAAGGTGACAAAAGATTACTAAATTCTTCTGAAGGTGTTTCATAGGTATCAATACCTTCTTGTAATATGGTTACAGCGGCAACAAAAAGCTTTTCTTTGGGCATACTTGTGAAAATGTGAGCTTTCATCGAACTCAGTAGGCTTTGCACTCAATCTTCCACCAATTTTTCATTAACATTATTAGTATTTAAATTCAAACTTCATTTGCTTCTACTTTACTCCACTTGCCTTACAATGAGTTTACTATATTTATCGGTTGCTTCTTCCTTTTCTTCAATTTCACATTCATCCTGAAGAAGTTTGAATAATCGAGAATGTGTTGCAGCACGTTCGTAGCGGGTTGGAAAACTCTTCAATATCGCTTATGTGCCTTGATATATCCGAAATCACCCCAGAATCTAATTCTTCTTCCTCTGAATGTTCATCAAACGATTTCATATGTTGCTTTTCGTGAAAATTGTTTTACTTGTGGGCACTTCAATGGCAGATATTTTATTCTTAACTGACAATATGTTAAGGTCTTCTTTATCAGGTGTTGATATCTGTTGCTTGTTTGAGATGCTATTTCTTAAAGCTTCAATGCGTTCTTTTATCGTTTGCGGTTCCAATGATTTCGAGCGACTATTTCTGATTTCAGCTTCGTCTTCTGACGATTCAGTTTCTGAAGCTTTGTTGTTTTCGTGACTCTTACTACAACTACTATCTCTAGAGTTAGCAGAATCAACTTTTTCCTCATAAATGTTATCATCTTTATTATTTATTGGTTCATTCGAGTCATCGTTCTCTTCTTCATTCAAATAATAGCTTCGTCTTATGTCGTTTTTGATTTGATTTGATACCGAAAAACTATTTTCGATTCTTCCCTAAAACTTGCAATTTCTTCACGTGGTTCAGTACACGAATTACTTTGCTCAGCAACATTTATTGTTTGTTCATCATCAGTATATTCTTCATTGGTAATTTTTTGTTCTGCTGGTTCACTTTCTTCACTTTGTTCTGATTCACTATCAACAGTATCAACACTTTCTTCTTTAATGATATTTTCCGGTTTGTTTGATGAAATATCGCCCAAATTCCATAGGCCTGAATTGCGTTACAGGGCCTCCAGTTAAGAAGCAAAACTATTAACTCTCATCAACATATTTCCTGGAACAACTCGATTTTCTTCATTGTCTTCATTTAACTCATCATATCTCTTGGGTCCGACTAATATGAATTCATCTCCGGATGTGTCCAAGTGTAGATTTTCTTCTGGATCATCATTGTTTGGATTTTCTTTAGGATCATCACTCTGATTATCAGATGTTTCTGCATCTGTTTATAGGAGTTACTTTCTTGTTTTGGTTCGTTATCAGATTGGATATTTTCACTATCATCATCGTCATCAAATGCAGCCTGGACTTGAAAGCCAGGAAGGAATAGCTTGTCCGTTGCTAGATTTACGTTCAAACATGCGTTCATGAGGTGTTGCATCTTCGACGATTCGAGTACCCTATCTCATTGTTCTGTTTTCAGACCACAAGACTTCAGTGTCAGCGAAATTTTTTTCCATATTGTACCATCGAATCTTTCTACTTTACCATTGCCTTCCGGATTATAAGCAATCGTTCTGCTAGTGGCTATACTTTTTGAATGAAGATATTCCTTCAGTTCTTTTGACATGAAAGAGCTTCCTCGATCAGAATGTATCTGCGAGGTAAGGCATTCCAAATATTGAATATAGATTTGTGGAACATTTAATCACAGACCCTGCAGTCATATCAGGGCAGGCCTAAGTAAAAGGGAATGTTGAGAATTCATCTACAATAAATTGTTAATATAGTTAACGATTTGTTATACTGTTTAAACACATTCTTAAAGAAACCCAAACAAAGGAGATGAACATGGAGAAATCCAAATGGTACGATAAAAAATGAGATTGATTGATTCTCTGCAATAAAAGGAATATCTGTAGTACTGATGTAACAGTTTTAAATCAGTTTGACACTGGAAGCGACCACCGGTTGATCAAAGCTACAATTTCCCTAAACCTGAGAATTGAAAGAGCAAAACTTTTCAATAAGCATATTTTTCCAACTGCAAACAAAATAGACGTCCATAAACAGGCCTTTCGAAAAGAGTTGGAAAAGAAATTCAAACCCATTGTCAACATAGATAAAATGAACTTGAATCATCTCGCCGAGAAAATAGTCCGAGACATCCACACAATAACTAAGAAAATTTGTTCCAAAGTTAAAATACCAAGACACAATAAGATAACGCCAAACACACTAAAACTTATGAAAGAAAGGAAAACAACTTCCACAGATGCAACTGAGTACCAGGAGCTCAACAACAGAATACAGAGGGAAGTGAGAAGGAATGTGAGATTTTATAATACCAGAACAATATAGACCGGTGCATAACGACCATTTTTTTGAAACGATTTTCTCCCGTCTTCCATTAAGGGTGGTTATTCTTTATGCAATAAGAATTGGAATGGCTCAAATTTCAAAGAGCCCCGCGTGTGACAATACAATGATATGCTAATTTGAAAATGTAATGAAAAGTGGAGATGTGGATCAATATTATTCCGTCTGCCACACATTGTGAAGGTAATTTTAACAAAAATGAGTACAAAGAAGCTAAACGGCGGAAACCCTAGGTTAGTATAATGTGTCATATTACTAATTTTAAAATGTCGCCAAAATCGGACATGTGGATCAACGACCTCCCGTCTGCCAAATTAAATTTATGTTACATTTACGATGTAATACATCAATAAGTATTGCCACAGTAGCAAAACCATCCGATCCTTAGTTTTCGAAATACAGTGAAATAAACAAAAAAAAAGCCCTATTTTTGCACTAAATATTGTTTATAAAATCCCCTAAAAGTAAGAAGATGTTACATTTTTGGTTTTTTAGCATCTATAAATGATCCTTAACAATACTGCATCGATAGTTTGCTGTTAAATTTTATGTTACGAAAAAATTTATCTGCCCTGGCCTATAAAATGAGAAAGGTCCATTGAGGACAACTCTTACATGAAAGTTCTTAGATCGCCTGGAAAAAGAAAACTTGTCAAAATGAAGGATGAGAATAACCATAAATTGACTGGAAGAGACGAAATCTCTAAACATATAGAAATCTTTTATTCTCGTCTCTACACCTCCGTTGTACGGTATCCTAATACTCAGAAAGTTACCGTTTGCAATGTAGGCTCAGAAGAAATTCCTGATATAACCAAAGAGGAAATAAGGGTGGAACTAGGACAAATGAAGAACCGTAAATCACCTGAGGAAGACAGAATAACCTGTGAATTGCTAAAAATGGATAGATACTTTATGGAACAATTCTACAGGTGTTATTTAATAAATGTTCATCTGAAGGCAAAGTCCTTGAAACATGGCACAACGCAGAAGTTATTTTGCTTTTTAAAGAGGGGGACATCACGGACATTGAAAATTATCGACCTATCAGCCTTCTGTCCCACCTTCACAAACTATACTAACAAGGATCCTTACAAACCGACTGACAACTAAATTAGATGCCTATCAACCAGTGGAGCAGGCAGGATTTCGAAAGGAATACAGCACTATGGTCAGACCATTCAAATGTTAATAGAGAAAACAACAGAATACAGTATACCACTTCATTTCGCCTTTATAGACTTTCATAAGGCATTTGACTCTATTGAAGTATGGGCTGTACTGCGTGCGATGGATGGAGCAAGGATTGATCCAAGATATTCTACCCTTCTCAAGAATATATACAGAAGCGCAACTTTCCGTGTGAAAATTACGCGGAAGACCTGAGAACCGATTTTTTTTTTTAATAACAGGGGAGTTCGCCAAAGTGATCCTATATTTCCAAAACTTTTTACGTTGGAAGACGTTTTTAAAATGCTACCGTGGGAAAATAAAGGTGTCAACGTTGATGGTACCTTTTTAAACCATTTACGCTTTGCCGATGACATAGTGCTTATTAGTTCAGATATCCAGGAGCTTAATATACATATATATCTGGGTCATGTTATTAAAATGGGAAAGGAAAACCAAACGGTGGAGATAAAACGGAGAATAAAACTGACATGGATAGCATTTGGAAAACTGAGTCATATAGTGAGAAATCCTGACATCCCTATAAATCTTAAATGAAAAGTCTCTAACACATGCATCCTGCCTGTGAGACAAAGACTTTAACCCAGAAGTACACCAACAACCTTAGGACAATGCAAAGGGCCATGGAACGGGCAATACTTGGCGTTAGTCTACGAGATAAAATCCGCAACGAAGAAATAATAAGAATGAAGGTAGTGGACATAATACAGCGAATCGCTGAGCTTAAGTGGCAATGGGTTGGGCATGTTGCCAGACTGGGTGTGGACAGATGGGTAGCAAAACTTGTACACTGGAGACCACGTCAAACAAAGAGGAGCGTCGGCAGGCCACAGAAGAGATAGTTAGATGATATTAAAAGAATAGCAGGAGGAAGTTGGTACCATACAGCGAAAGACAGAACAGCATGGAAACAAATGAGAGATATGATAGAGTTTTTGAGAGAAACGCAACTGGTCATTGGTCACCCAGACTGGCTTAGAATTGCTGCTATTGAATGTTCTTAGGCGTTTGTTTCCACCTGTAGTAATGCAAATATCTTAGAAATAAGGCTTTAATCGACAAAATTAAGCATAAGATTAACTTATCAATTAATTAATGACACAATCTTGAATGACAGACAAATACAGGTAGACATGGTAGTAAAACAAAGGTGTATCACCACACTGCCTTCATCTTCAGTGTCAGAATCTTCAGCCGCGTCAGGTGGCAGGTGGTCCATTGTAAATTTGTTCCAGTGTTGCATTAATTAATATTTTTTTTTTTTGTAAATAAGTTGGAGTTATAGTGATTCTGATGTAGCAGATTTGCTTTTAACTTCAAAATGTTGCCTTAAACTTTGAACATCACTTATTATTATTGGTATTATTATTATTATTGCTGTTATCCAAGCAATTTCTTCTTCTCAGAGATGACCTTCTGCTATTATTATTATTGGAAATTTCGTCCATAGAAAATTATCCATTAAACTCTGCATTTCCAGCTGTTTGATGACTATATGGATATGGAGATATCATTGGAAGGTATCCAATAATAACTATAGTAATAAGGATCGTAGTATCTTTTTTTTTCTTCTTCACTCTGAGTGTTTTTGATTTATATAATTGTTAAGGTCGGGCCTAAGATGATATTGGACAAAAAAATTATAGGTTCTTTTCATTGGGCCTTCTTTATTATAAAAATTCAGCTTCCTTACAAAATTCATAAAAACATAAGATTGATAAAGTCACGGTAGTTTAGGTTAAGCTGGATTATCAAACTGCTATTTATAACTCACGCGTTATTTGCCCGGTTTTAAATATATCTGGACGTTATTGGAACATAAATAAAATTTTGGAAACTGTTCCCGACAAAAAAAAAATCCAACCGGCACACTAATACACGCACAAATCCTGATACTAGAGTGATTTCGTCTGGTCGGTCAGTGTGGTGGTCTAAAAAATTGATAAGTGTGTTAATAAGTGAAATTATTAATTATAGTGAAGGTATTATTATGGTTTTTGGGAACTTTTAGGAAGGTACGGTTTTGTGAGGAAATAAAATTACGCTTAATAACACAATGCGATAATAATAAATATTAAATTTAATTATCGGAACAACCTGATGACATTGTATATTCCATATAAAGATTTTAAACCGAATAAGGCAAGGTCTCTTTCAACCAGCTTGATTTTTACCTTTATGTTACTACAATTTAAAAAGAAACTTTTTTGCTTGCAGGTGTCTATTTTGTCAAAATTAATGCCACATCGTTTTTCAGGAAATATATCCGCTTTCTAAAAGTTCCATATGGCGTTCTTCGTTTGTCTTTGGGTTGTAGGATCGCATTTGCATATTCATGCTTCGTTAAGCGCGAAACCGCGATAATAATTAAACGATTATGATAATGTTTGATGATCAAAAAATATAGGAAATTGTGTGAAAATAAACCACGTACGTATAAAATTACGAGTGCAAATTTCAAGTACTTATACGTATTTCAAATTTCCCAATTTCCTTGACCTAAATATTTTCCCTAAAAAAAAACAAGACACTTTAAACTTAACCCCGCTGCGAAAAGACGTACTTTACACACATTTCAAGCACATCCTTATTTTATTTTTAGCAAGTAAAGCAAATAGTCGGTTTTTAGTTCAAAATCCGCGTGACTCATGTATGTAGGTCTCTGGTTAATATAACCCAGGACAACAAATTTCGTATTTTTGTCCTAATGAACTGACCTTAATTGCTCGAGAACTATTTTCTTCCATTTTACGTTTAGGGTAAACAGGGGTAAACCTAGTTTTTTGAGTTCAAATAGGGAGAAAGATGAAACAGATTATTACCACACGTCTAGTTGAACTTCAGAAACTTTTAACACAACCTTTGTGAACAAAAATAAAGTTCTCAACTGGTATGCGAGTCTTCTTATTGAAACTTGTGGAGTGACGTCTATTTCGTCATATAATGGTATTGGCATTTCCATTTAAATTTTTCTGAAAAACCAATAAGTTACTTCAAGTAACTCCCAGATACATATACATATGGGTCACCGTAGTTTATATTCCAAGTCATGTGCGTATTAGCAAACGGGCACCGTACGTGACTAATGTGTAAACCCTGCAAATTAACCAGGCGACGTTATGCACCAAGAGATTTTTACACCCACTTAAGTTGGCGACATACTTAAGAGCTAAAAGGCCTATAAATCTTAAGCCGGGTCTTTTTGTTTTGTCTCATATTTTAAAATACGTGTAACCGACCTATGCATTTAAGTCCGCAGACAAATATCAACTAATAATTACCATCCTTTGTTCTAGACAGGCGCGGCTCCCTTGTTTAGGTGCGGACTTTGGGCATAATCTAACATCTACCGGACACCAACCTACTGTCAAGTTAAAATCTAAAGTAAGTTTTTTTGCTCTGGTTTAAAGGAACAAAACAAATAGTGGTTTTCCTTAGAACCCAAACTCAAAAATGGATCCTCCAGCGTGCGTACAAAACGCTATGATGACCAAAGACAAGAAACCTTTCACTTACACCCCGGGAGGTATCGATTTGTCGGAAGTGCGTTCTCCAAGAATGCAACGTCGTATCGAACGCAACGCTAATTTAGGAGGTGTGTCCGACGTGCCCAGACCTCCACCACCTCAAAATGTAGGCCCTTTACCACCATCTGCTTTGGCTGCTATGAGACCTCAAACACAGGTAAGCAATCTTTAATTCATTTTGTTAGGGACCGGAGTTGATCGATGCCACTTATGTTAGGAACCCAGAGTTTTCAGCTGGCTCCAATGTAGTAATTTCGGATTATACCTATTATCAGTAAAAAGTAAAACTCGGAATTACTCGAAAATTTAGTTTATTTTAACTCTGATGAAACTGATTTTACATAAGTGCGACTGCTACAATCCGACTGTTCGCTATCGATCTTAAAACGCGACTCTTCCTCTAATTCTAGAATCTAAAAGGTAACCTGAAGGACAACTAAGCTAAGTTTATAATTCCCAAGGCAATTCTCACCATCTGGTCAGGGAAAAGTACTCTATCTTTGGCGGCAAGAACACCCTCCATGGGTTATATTGGGAGAGCAGATTTTGATCGTGGCGCCATCTTAGACTAGGATTCAGCACTATATCTCACTTTTGCTGTAAAAGTACTGACTGTTTAATAGGCCGACCAAAAATCAGTTATGTAATTGGGAAAACCCAGGATAAGGAAAACAAGTTTCCTATTATCCACTGATGTGAAAGGACCCCGCACAAAACTTATGAAAAAGTGGTTCCGGTCAAATCCAATAAAATTTTAGTATGATATAGTTCGTTGACCTCCTGATCAAATTTCATCATTGCCACAAAAAAAATCGTTCGGTTGTTAAGAAGTTCACAAGTGCTTGTTTTTCACCATTATTGGTAGTACCTGAAAAAGACAAAACTTGGAGATTTTGTGTTGATTTTCGCAAGACTAGCCGTGTTAGTGAACGTGATGCTTACCCATTACCATACATTTTTGATATATCAGGTAAGCTAGGAGTTGCCAAATATTTTTCTTCGCTGGATATTCAAAGTGCTTATTGGCAGATTGAACTTGAACCTTCTTCTCGCCAATATACAGTTTCCACTGTGCCGTCCAAGGGTCTTTTTCAGTTCGTCAGGATGCCATTTGGTCTTCATAATGCTCCTGCAACTTTCCAAGGTTTAGTAGGTGATCTTTTTGATGCAGAACTGGAACCATACATTTTAAAATATTTGGATGATATTATCATTGAATTCATTGCATTGCACAAAATTGCATTCTTTTTTTCAAGTCAAACCATCTAGAGCATATTTAAAAACGAGTGAAAAAACTCGCAAGGATCAGCAGGATCTGTTTAAAATATTTGACTCGAATATAATTTATGAAATTGGAAATTGATTGAATTGAATCCATTGGTAATTCCGATCTGCGACGGCCATCAAACTCAAAAGAAAGTACCTTGTTGACCAGATATAAATAATGTGCCACTTTGTCCCAATTAACCATCTTCGTTACATATCCCTTATAGTTATCAAGCTCCCAATAAAAAATATAACTTAAATATGAAAATCCATAGTCTATAATTTTACCTTGATCCGCAACCCGCCACCTTGAAAAGGCTGGAACTCGAAAACGGCTCGACCGATTTTTTTGTGGCAATGATGAAATTTGATCAGGAGGTCATGAACTATATCATACTAAACTTTTATTGGATTTGACCGGAACCACTTTTCCTTAAGTTTTGTGTGGGGTCATTTTGGGTATTTTTTTTTGCTTTTCCATCCACAGACGCATTTCGATCTATCAGATCTCATCAGTGTGGCTAGGAAAACAAAGAAAACCAACCCAAGTTTAGTGCCTGCAGGCAAAGTAGAAGTAATACGAAGAGCGAATTTTGAAGTAAAGGTACAACACCGGTTCAACAGCAAATCCCATGTAAATCTCCATAAGAAAACGCTAAGGTCGATTCTGGAACTTTTTGTACCGTTCAAGGTCATCACTCGGCAGCCAACAGCTCAGGCTGATCGCACCTCAAGATCTGGGTGTGCGTCCGTCACCTGTCCCCATCACTCGTCTAAGACTAGGATCACTTTTCGTATTACTTCTACTTTACCTGTGTTAAAATAGCCAATAATAATATTTCTTCAGTTGAGGTTGTTGGCAACACCTCAATTTCAAGGTAGTCAGTCAGCTGATTGTGACAGAGTGTGCTTTTGTTTTTTAGTACCTACATCCGCCAAGTATTGTATTTTTCGTTTTCTCTAATTAATAGAAGTTATTAATCATTCCGTATCTAAAGTGTTTGTTTATTGACCCATTTTCCCACCGCGTAACAGGTTATGGGCACAGTGGACTTTCAAATCGGAAAAAACGTGTCTAAAACCGGATTTTAGTTTAGAGGTTATGGGTCGGCGAAATTAGGTACGGGCGGTTAAATCGATAGCCGCGTCGATAGTTGTTGGTGCGAAATACCCGGTTTTGGGGAGAGTAAAATATACCTGGTATGGGAGAAAGTTAGTTCGAAATTTGAATACCCGGTTTACAAGGGGACAGTATAGGACCAACAAATTAAAAACACCATGGAGGCATCATCAGGAGCAGCACAAGTAACTAAATTAGTAGGAGACAACTGGATTAACTGGAAATTCCAGATTCAGATAGCGTTGAAATCCAAAGGCTTTTTTACAATAGTCACAGGGGAATCTGCTAGGCGAACAACGGGGTCAACTGAAGATTGGAACAGGAAGGATGCAAAAACACAAGAGATTATAGTGTTCAGCCTGGAAGATACAATTGTAAACCATGTTCTTCCTTGCAATACAGCAGCTGAAATATGGGAGAAGCTCAAGTCCATATATGAATACCAGTCCAAGGTGAGTGTTCATCTGTTACATCAAAAGTTTTTCAGTCTTTAGTATAAAAATTGTGGTGTGGCTGACTTTATATCACAATTATAAGGGACCAATTGAAGCTTTTGGGTAAAGATTTAAGTGAGAAAATGTTGATAACCAAAGTGCTTATGTCTCTGCCTGAAATTTTGAAGCATTTTATATCAGCATGGGAATCTATCAGTAGCACTAATCAAAATTTGACTGAATTAATCTTCACTCATGATCGAAGAAGAAAGAGCCTCATGCAGATGCTTTATTTTCCAAGTTCAAAGGGCAAGAACAAGGTGTCCAAAATGTTTTCTTTACAAAAATTGCCCTCGTAATAATCCCAGAGAAGATGACAGGAGAAATAGACTAAAGTGCCATTATTGTCATAAACCATAGACTATCATACAGGGGCATGTTATCATAGAATACATGTTCTGAAAAAGAGTTCGAGATTATCACTACGTAGCACATGACATTTGGTTTGAGCTCTGGACCAAGAATAGTGTCGATCATTCTTTGCCATGTTGCAGGAGCATTAGATAAACCAAATGGCATCCGACAGAATTGGAAGAGTTCTCTGCCAGGGACAGTAAACTTCTTGGAAGATGATCTCAAACGCACCTACCAAAATGCTGACTTAATATCCATGGAGCTGATATATTGAGTCTCTCTCAACGGATCCAAAATGGTGGAAATATATAGAAATTCTGGATAAAAAAGGGCATTAAGCATGAAAGGACGTGTGCACCAAGAATATTGTTCCACTCAAAGGACTTACCTAAAAACTTATGGGCAGAAGCCGTTAACAAAGTCGTTTATGTGCTTAATCGAGTAGGAAAGTGTCCTGTAAATCCTTAGAACTCTGGAATGGGAGAAAGTTTAATCCGAATTATTTGAAGCCTTTTGAATCAGAGATATCCGTTTATATTGGTTACAGTGAGACAGCTAAAGGATATAGGGTGTTTTATCCAGATAAAAATAAAATTGAAACACGAAACACATCAAGATGTTGTATCTATTCCTCCAGAAAACCATGTCGAATCGAAATAAAAGGAAAACATAGTGAACTTGGACTTAAATGACAGGGTGATCTTAAATCAGGACAATGAAGAGGATCTTAGTGAAGATGAAGATTCCGTGGCTCAAAGAAATCAGGAAGAACCAGTTGCTGAAAATCGAGCATCAGATTCTAGAACAAGAGAGTGAAGATGAGACTGCAGGTGAAAAAGAAGAAGACGATGAGGTTCAGAGAGACAGAAGTGGCAGACCATTGAAGAGACCAGGCTGGGATGGACGACTGCAATGTCTGACACCAGTTTTATTTGTTTGGAGGAACCGCCATCATTTAAAGAAGCGATTGTGCAGAAAAATTCTCTCATTAATAGAAGTTATTGAACATTATTTCCTTATCTAAAGTGTTTGTTTATTGACCCAATTTCCCACTGCGTAACAGCCGCAAGCACTAAACTTGGGTTGGTTTTTTCTTTGCTTTCCTAGCCACACTGATGAGATTTGATAGATCGAAACACATCTGTGGATGGAAAAGCGAAGAAAATTTACCCAAAATTTTCACATTCATGTGTATTTACAATAATTTGGGTTCCTGCAATAGAGGTACCGAGTACCGACAAATGAAAACATTTTGTTGGGATATTGGTGTTTACAGGACATTGGTTGTAATAATAGTTCTAGCCGGCACATCTTTAAGACCTAAATAAACAATACAGTTATAAAGTACCTAATTGATGAGGGACTAAATCGAACAGATGGTGGAATTTGTTAAAGAGAGAAAATGTAGTGAACATAATTAATTGTTATTAATAAAATGGTTGGTTCACAACAACTTCATAGATAAATGTTGATATTTTTTTTTAGGTCCAAGTCTTTCCCGGTCCACCCCCAGCTCCACCCATGCAAAAAAATATCCCACCCCCACCTCCACCGCCCACCTGTCCTCTTCCTACCCAAAAGGTGCAGACAGGCGCCAGCGAAGTTTTGGAAAGGCCCGATATGACGAAAATTATACCTGAAAATCCGATGTCTTTGTTGAGGAAAACCGGTGGTCCGACTCCTAGAAAGTCTTTGGTAGAGCAGATGTACGAAGCTCAACCACCTTCACCGGAACGTCCTCAACCAATTTCAACTCCAGTTCCACCACAACAACAATATCAACCCCAATATCAAGCTGCTCAACCTCAATATCAAGCTCCCCAACCTCAATATCAAGCTCCACAACCTCAATATCAAGCTCCTCAACCTCAATATCAAGCTCCCCAACCTCAATATCAAGCTCCCCAACCTCAATATCAGGCTCCTCAATCTCAATTTCAACAACGTTCGCCTGAGTCTCCTAAACCATCACCCTATCAGCCTCCGATCATTGAAAGACAAGCGACCGTGCCCAGACAGGAACCACCACAAAGGAATAATGTTGTTAGTTCAAATGTTGGTACTTTGTATATTCCTCCATTGAATCAGCAGGTAATATTTTTCTCGAATTACTACGATCATTGTTAATTAATTGAAATATACATATATAGCAACAAAAGGTAGTTTCACCTCCAACCCCGCCGGAACGTACGCAGCCCCAAGTCCAATCTCCAGGTACCCCGACATTAAAAGAAGCCCCTCGTCCGTGGCAACAACGCAACCGCCAACAAGAGTTGCCAGCTTGGGCTAAAAAAGACGAGCCTCCAGCTCCTAATATGCAACAGAGATGGCAACCACCAGCAGCAGGACCGGCTCAACAACCGAGATCTCCGCAACCTCCCAATACTTATCCAGTGCAAATTGAAGTTCGCACGGTTCCATATCAACCAGACGAAGTGGAAAGTATTGAAAGGAAACCGAATGCTGTTTATGTTACTCAACCGGTTGTTTTGCAACATCCTGGAACGAAAATTGAACCTCCATATCAAGGTAAAAATGTTTTTTTTTTTTCTGAATTAGATGAAAGTTCATCAATATTTTCTCATAAGTTCTTCACGGTCTAGTGAGAGTAGGTTTCTCTAGGGCAACAATTCTAGTAGAGGTGGCTCATCAAGTTTTTCATCAGAGTTTTGAGGTGTGCTTTCATTAGATTTTCATTTCTTTTTTGACAGTCATAACTTAGGCATTGTGTATATGAAGTTAGTTATCATTGAGAACTGGAATCTTCCAAACATATCAATGTTGGATTTGGCAGCATTTCCCACAAACTTGTTTTCAATGTCATTTTGTTGGCGGTAATTGGCGTCTCTTCAAAGAGATGATCATTTAAAGCAATTTCTTGCTAGTAACCCTAATGCTGGGCTTTATCAAAGGCCTGTCAAGAAAATCTCTAGCACAATGTTTGTTATCTTTGTACTATATGTTACTAGATTCTTTTGGGTGTTTAGGTTCACAACCACAGCAATATCAACAGCAGCAAACTAGACAGCAAGTACAACAACATCAAACTAGAACGGTTGAAACTGGAACTAGGATTATTCCTATTCAAATTGAGGGACGGACTCCTCCGACTACACCAGGAGATAGGTAAGATTTTCATGTACTTCCTAAAAATACTTCATATTGAAATTAGTTATCAGCCAAGTGCAACAGTAATAAGAATAATTCCTGTTCGTATTGATGGGCGATCTTTGTCTTCATCCTCAGAAGATGGAAGGTATCTATAATGTGTGAATATGTTTTCGTAGATTTTATAGAAGAAAGTCTATGAAATTTGTTTAGTTTTTATCCCTTTTTTTAGCAAGAATTAGGAATTCTTCTTGACCTATCATTTTTTATTGAACTGCGCACCTACGTCAGCAAACGCAATAAAAATCGAAAAGTTTGCAAGACTAAACATACACAACTGACACGTTCTATTTTTATAATACATTTAGCTTAACATTGTCTTGAAAACTTAGAAGTGTGGGCGGTTTTTTGGCGGCGCATCCAGGATAAATGTTCTGCCGATAGCTTTATGATAAAATAATTTTTATTAATTCGAAGGCAAAGTATATTTGACGCCTGTGTATTTTTACATTTTTGAATTCTATTTCCTTGCTGTAACATTGAAAGCAACTGTTGGACAGTTTATTTGTCAGAATTCATAATAATTTCGATGCACACAGTACCGATATACACCGTTTGGGAGGTACCTAAAAAGACTTGTAAATAACTTTGAGGGTGGTTTAAGGAGGTAGAACTTATAATTGCGATGCATCGAAAAGAGGGTTTTTGTGAAAATATGGACATTTCCACCCTAGTCTCGGGCACAAATCTTACAGGCTGTTGTAGGCAGTACCGATATACACCGTTTGGGGTACTTGAAAAGACTTGTAGATAACTTTGAGGATGGTTTAAAGAGGGTAAAACTAATAATTGCGATTCATTGGAAAAAGGGTTTTTGGGAAAATATGAACATTTCCACCCCAGTCTCGGGTCTCGGGCATAAATCTTACTGGATGTCGTACTGGATGTCGTACTGGATGTTGTAGGCAGTACCAATATACACCGTTTGGGGTACTTAAAAAAACAATAACTTTGAGGGTGGTTTAAGGGGTAAAACTAATAATTACGATTCATCGAGAAAAGAGTTTTTGTGAAAATATTGTTACTTTCACGGGTTCGCAGATAAGTGAGACTACTTTTTCGAACTTTAACGAATTTTATTAAACACAATAACATAAAAATCACACGAAATTTAACACTACTTTACACTCCGAACTACTCCAAATAAAGCTGATACGGCACGATTATTTTCGAACGTGGTTATTTAGTTCTTGACTTCACAGTTTACTGCACTTGTCGTACGTCAATCGGAACTGATCCTTACGCGGTGCGCACCGGGGCTTTTATAGTTATGTGCGTCCTTCTCTAACACGCTCGAATTTTCGTGATTTAGTTCATCTTGAAAATAGTCGAATTTTCTGGCTTATTTAACTGTAGTTATAGGGGGCAATCAAAAAGTACGAGTGGCGGGTTTATAACACTGCCCCCTTCCTCAAAGCTGTTCGCTCCGAACAGCTTATTCCAATCGCATCCAAGTCGGTGCGCTCTTGCCCTTGTATGGAGCCAGCCTCTCCATGTGAACGACCTTGGGCTTGGTTTTGGGTGTTAGTTGTATCCTGTATACCAAGTCGTTGATTTTCTTAATGACCTTGTATGGTCCTTCCCATGATCGTTGCAGTTTCGGACTAAGTCCCTTCTTTCGCTGTGGCTGATACAACCAGACAGCATCGCCTTCATTAAAGGTGTTCAGTGACTGCCGTTGGTCGAGTATCATCTTCATTCTGTCACTGGTCAGACGTAGCTTATTTCTGGCGAAATCGTGTACCTACGCCTAGTCTGTCCTGGAGATCAGCCACGTAAACTGGAAGTACAGCCTCGTTTTCATCGACTGGAGGCCTGCGCGCCAAACATCAAATCTATTGGAAACTTCATTTCTCTTCCAGTCAACAGCATAGATGGTGTATAAATAGCCGGTGGACTCATGCTGAAAGCTCCTATAAGCAAGAAGGAAAAGAGACACTAGTTTATCCCAGTCTCGCTGGTGATCATCCACAAACATCGAGAGGTATTGATTGATGGTCCGATTGTGCCTCTCGGCCATTCCGTCCGACTGTGGGTGAAGTGCAGTTATCCTCGTTTTTCTTACTCCCAGTAACCTCATCAGTCGTTTCCATACCTCGGACTCAAAATTCCTTCCCTGATCGGTATGAAGTTCCATCGGTACCCCATGTCTGGATATGACGTTTTCCAGCTATGATTCTGCAACAGTAACTGCTTCCTAATTGAGCATGGGAACTACTTCTGGCCACTTTGAACAATAGTCCATAGCAACCATGAGGCACTTATTACTTGACTCCGTCGTAGGAAAAGGACCTGCAATATCCACGGCGATTCTCTCCCAAGGGGAACCGGACAAGTACTGCTTCATTTCTCCACGGGATCGCGTCTTGGGTCCTTTTTTAGAAGCACAGAGATCGCATCTCTACGACAGTTGATTCAATAGTACCTATCTCTTACTCGAGTCAAGGTCCTATCAACTCCAAAGTGTCCGCCACTCCTACTATTGTGCAGTTCTTGAGGCACTCTGTCCACCATGGTCCGTGGCACAACGGTCTGATATACTAGGTTTTTTCCATCTGGACTCTCCTATTTTCGAGTGATCAAGTCATCTCGCAGGCACAACGAGTCCCATTGCAGCCAGTATCCCTTCACCGTTTAACTCAAACTAGTAATTTCTTGCCATCCAGGTTGTTGTCCGTCTTGTAGCCAGTCACGCACAATTTTCAATTCCTTATCCATATTTTGTTGTTCTTCGAAGTCTTCTCTCGTAATGTTCTCATCAGTATTAGCGTCGTTGTCGGAATTCTTAAGCCTTATTTGTTGAACGACTCCAGCATTTTTGGTTGCCTCCTTTTCCTTGCCTCTGGCAGAATTTGCATGAGCTGTCAATACATGGTCTTCGTGATAGGCTGTCGGCGTTGGCATGACTCCTTCCTTTGCGATGTTTGATTTGGAAGTCATAACTTTGTAATTTCTCTAACCAACACGCTATTTTACCCTCCGAATTTTTGAAATTGAGCAGCCATTGCAATGCAGAATGGTCGGTTCTAACTAAGAACTTCCGGCCATAGAGAAAGCTGTGGTAATGTTAAATAGATCTTACTACTGCCAGAAGCTCCTTTCGGGTGACACAATAATTCTTTTCTGCGTTTCCAATGGACTTATTGAAGTATTCAATTACTACTTCTTCGTCGTTTTGAATTTGGGACAGAACAGCCCCTTTTCCACTTTGCGAAGCGTCGGTGTCTAACATAAATAGACCTTCATCCCTGGTATACGCCAGAACTGGATTACTAGTCAATTTATTTTTCAGCTCCACGAAAGACCGTTGACATTCAAGTATCCAATCAGAACGAGCGTTCTTTTCAGTTAGTTCATGTAAAGGCTTCGCAATCTTCCCAAAATCCTTGACTAACCGGCGGTTGTAACTGCAGAGTCCCAGGAAGCTTCTAACTTCATGTTTATTCTTTGGTCTGGGCCAATCTCGCACAGCTTGGACTTTATCTGGATCTGTCTCTATTCCTTTTGATGAGACGACATGGCCGAGGAAGTTTACTTTTTCCTGAAATAGGTCACACTTCTGGGATTTACTTACAGATTGGCAATTCGAATCCTGGCAAAAACTGCCTTCAAATTCGACAGGTGTTCGTCAAAATCTTTGCCAAACACCATGGCATCATCTAGATATACCATGCACGTTTCCCAAGTCTAGTCCTCGCAAAACTAACTCCATCAGTTTTTCAAAAGTGACAGGTGCATTGCATAATCCAAACGGTATGACGTTAAATTGATATAAGCCGTTTCCTGCACTAAATGCGGTCTTCACTTTATCCTCTTTATTGAGTTCCACCTGTCAATATCCACTTTTCAAGTCCAGGGTTGAGAACCACTTGGATCCTGATAGGGTGTTAAGGGTATCGTCAATCCGGGGTAATGGATAGCTGTCTTTCTTCGTAACGTCATTCAACCTTCTATAATCCACACAAAACCTGGTGGAACAATCTTTTTTCGTAACTAATATGACCGGCGATGACCATGCGGACTATTAGATTCTTCTATGATGTTGCCCTTCAGCATATTTCCTTAAGCATGGTGTTAACTTGCTGTTGCTTTGCAAAAGACAGTCTTCGTGGTGGTTGGCGAATCGGTATAGCACTTCATGTGTTGATGCGATGATCTACCAAATTAGTTCGTCCAGTAATTTTATCTTGCACAAAAACACCAGCCTCTTTCTGCACAAAGTCAATAGCTTTCTTCTTTTCTTGTTGGCCTAAGTGATTCCAGTTCTTTTCAAACTTCTCCAGGGTCCCAATTCTCCAGTTACGACTAAAAATCTCGCAATCGACAAATCACGCATCTGAATGTCGAACGCGAATCCTAAACTCTATTCTCGGTCGGTATACAAATTTAAATGACGCATTCGATAATTGTCGAATGTTTAAACATGGCAACATCTAAATTTTATAATATTGGCATGTTTTTGACAACTGTAAAGTTTCAGAATTTTTGATCATTCAAATAAAAGTGTTGTTTTTGGTGAAAAATTATATGTTCTAGGTCCTATTCCGTGCGATTACGATTACGATTTGTGGTAAAGTAGTAGAAAAAAAGAAGAATACACGAAGTTCTTTAAAAAGTGAACATGCTTACCTTGGCTTCAATAGAAATTGAAGAAGCCCTAGTACTATCCCTTATCGGATAGTACTAAGGGTACACCAACTCAATTATGTCCCGGGGTCCGGACGATTTACGGCAGTGGATCTTTTAGTAGATTAGATAGTAGATTCGAGAAAAAAAATTGCGGTAAATTCCCTCAAAAATCGGAATCTTTAGTGACTCCATCAAAAAACAATCAAATTCAAGAAAATATTTGCAACTTTGTCACATTGCAATAAAACATCTCTTTTAAATAACACCTTATGAAATTTAAATTATTTTTGAGTTCCCGATTGCTCGCTTCGCTCGCCAAATCTCAAAGAGAAGATCCTCTTGTTAAAAACTGAATCTTTACGGAAAAAATTACAAAATTACTGTCTGTAATGTCAACTGTAGCCAAGTCCCGTGTTAATCCTTTAGTTAATCGAGAGTTTTTTTTACAAAAAGGCACTCAGACATACAATTCAACACATTTCTGTACTCATAGAATCTCCTAGGAAATCTATTATTTTCTACTTAAATCGCAAGATTTTCAATAACCGCTAAAAACTCCATTTCTTCGTAATCAGTCATTTTCATGACAAAAATAAATAAAATTGACACTTCGTGATTCTATCTCGCGTGATCTTACCCACTCGTAATTATGTCGATCAAAAAAAGGCGACGGTGACATTCGAGAATTGGATTATGCCAAAAGGTATCGAGATATGTGATTCTCGTACGCGACATTGGGAAATCGTAATTCGAGAATTGGGCCCCAGAAGCTCTTTTGATAAATGTGCTTCATTTGACACAGGCTCCTTCTTTGGGCATCTGACTACTCGTATAGCTGGTGTCCATCTGCCAATGACGTCTCCTTTCTTCAATGTCACACGGTTTGTTGTTAGATTGGCCACTCCCACTGAAAAAACAGTGTTGGAATTTACTAAGCAATATGCCACAAGTGTTTCTTTCTTGGTTGCATGTTTCCTGTTGGTTCCACGATCATGGTGTTCACGCCTTTTAGCTGTTTTTCTATGTGTGCCAGCACATTCGACTGACTATTTCCAGGAATTCGTGTATCTTCATCAACGATTATTCTAATTTGACAGTCCTTATTTGACGCCAGGGCTGGAACTCTGTAACGGATAGAGATCGTTATCCCTATCGCTATGGCACTTGCTGTCTTCTTCTCTCTTATCGAAATCAATAGAGAGGGGACGCCACTAGAGATAGAGATATTGATCGCTATCCGTTACAGAGTTCCAGCCCAGGGATCCCAGATGCTCTATTATCGTGATATCGGTCGTGAAAAAATCGTGAGAAATCGTGAGATCGTAAAACGCATGCGCATTTTAGCGAAATTATTGTTTTAACTAGGGTTTTAGGTTTTTTGGTTTCTCCAGGACTATCTGAAGCACAAAATATTCAATTTGAATTATAACATAAACATAATTTAAAAAAAATACAAAAATTAATTACTTTAGTATTAAAAAATGACAACACTTGAAATATTGCTCTAAGACTCCTACAACAGCTGCATAATTACTTTGTTTTGCCTCGGGAATATTTTGAAGAATTTCAAGCGCCTTTCCTCGTAGTGCAAGTACGAATGATGTTGCTTTTTGCTGGTCATCTCATCCATTTGCACTAGCAGCGGCCTCAAACTATCGATTATACATGGACCATGATGTTTCATCGTCAAAAGTTGGTGGTTTGAGTTGGCCGCGTACGATTGGGCTCACCGATACATCCATTTTGCTGGTACTTTCGTTGATATCTGGGTTCTTCGCGAATTTTCTCCATTTTCTTCTCCAGTTTTCTATATTTTTTCTCCAATTCCTCTCAGATCGCCCCCCTTTGACTTCTTCTCGAACTGTTTTTATTTCACCTTTGACTACTTCTCGAACCGTTTTTATTTCGCCTTTGACTTCTTGTTGGATGTTCTGGAACAACCCAGCGATCCTGTCAATATCCCTTTGTCGTCAGTCTTTTTTGGAGCTCTTGCTGTCGCTTGTCCTCTTCTTCCTGTTGTTCTTTAAGTCGCCTGTTTTCTTGTTCTTGAAGGATTTTCTGTAGTTGTTTTTTTTTTTGCTCTCTTCTCGTCCGCAAGTGTCAACAAAGCGAGCACCTGGTTTAGCTGTTCTTCCATTTCGGCAGTCTGTTTTCTCGTATTTACCATAATTGCAAATTTCTTCATTCACTTATCTTACTTCTGACACCAATTGTTACTTTTACGAGAATCCTTACGCGGTGCGCACCGAGGCTTTTATAGTTATGTGCGTTCTTCTCTAACACGCTCGAATTTTCGAGATTCAGTTCATCTTAAAAATAGTTCTGGCTTCTTTAATTGTAGTTACAAGGGGCAATCAAAAAGTACGAGTGGCGGGTTTATACCAATATGGACATTTCCACCCTAGTCTCGGGCACAAATAGTACAGGATGTTATAGGCAATAGTGCACAGATTGCACAGACAACATTCTGAAATTTCGTTTCTATTCTCTCAGGAATCTAAATCGTCAACTGAGCTGGGGTTCACAGCCGAGCCAATCAAATTCTTTCAAAGTTATCCAGAAATTCACCAGAACCGATGACGAGGAAGATGAAGATACCCCAGTAACGCAACATTCTGCAAGGTTCAATCAGGAAATGCCTGAACAAGTGAGAAGGATGAAAATTAATGACAATAATGGACATTTTAGACAAGGTAGAATATTCAGATTAATTAATATAGTACTTATCATATGTTCTTTATTCTAAATAAATATCTATATTCTAGAATTTTGCAAAAAAATCGACGAAGAAAATCCTAGAAATCGTGGAGGATACGTTCGCTCCCACATTTTTACTTATTTGGATAAAATCGGTATTTCTATTTTGAAAATTCCTCTTAGGTGGTGGTCAAACTAAATTATTGGGTGATGGGCCAAATCTCGAAATAAAACTATTTATGAAACTACAATTATTTATATTTTGATTTTTTTAAGGGTCCCAACAAAATAATGGCGGTAGAAACGTACCTGTTGAACCGCCCTACGTGCACCCCAGTGAACAAGTCGTACCTGAACCCAAGAAATATATGGGAAGTAACATCCCTAGCAGATCTTTCAAGATTTTACAAGCAATGACCGCGCCAGCAGAAAATTGTGGTAAGCTATAACCATTAACAACCTTGAATTACACCAATAACTAAATCATTTAAAAAAAAACAATCAATTATTCTTCTAGCCAATGCCAACTACAACGAAGAATTACCTTATAACGTATTTAATCCTTATGCTTATCCTTATTATCCTCCCCCTTATTGGTCCGACTACTATACTAACTTTTACCAATCCGAACAATCAGATAAAAATAGTGAAAAAGCTTCTACTAAGAGCGGAAGATCGACTCCATTACCAATGCCATACCCTCCACAGCAATATTGGCACGATTTTTACCCTAGCAATTACCCCCAAGAACAATCTGATTCAACTTCAAAAATGAGCGATAGAAGTTCGAAAAGTTCTAAAAGTGGACGGTCAACGCCGTTACCACCTCCAATGCCTTTCTGGGGCTATATGCCACCCCCTAGACCAAAAGCTGAAAATACATTAAGACCTCAAACACCCAAAAATGAAGAACCTGCTTACCATTGCCCACCCATGTATCCTCCATATTACGATCCTTATTACTATAGTTATTATTATGGATATCCTCCAATGATGCCTCCATTTCCATATTATCATCAAACATCTGAAAATGAAGAGTTCAACGGATACTCTTCTATGGACGAAATGTCCAATTATAATAATAGTAGAAGGTCATCATTGAGAAGAAGAAATAGTTTGGATAATAATAATAATAACAATATTAATAATAGTGTTCAAACTTTAAGGCAACACTTTGAAGTTAGAAGCAAATCGGCCACACCTAGAATCACTATAACTCCAACTTATTCACAAGAAAATATTAATGTGCCACAGGAAAACATTTACAATGTACCACCTGACGAGGCTGAAGATTCTGATACTGAAGTTGAAGGCAGTCAACCAAATGGGCTTCGCTCAATAAAATCCGTCCAAAACATTAATGTATATGACGCTAGTGATACTGAAAGCGAAGAAACTTCCAGTGAAGAAGCCGAAACCGATGATATTGACGACGAATCGATTCCCCATCAGCTAAGCGTAATTTACGAAGAAAGTGAACGAGGAGAATCTAGAAGATCTTTCAGATGTAGCAGCGCTGCTAGTGAAACCACTACAATAGCTGAACATCAAAGTGAAGAGGAGGATGATGACGACTTTTTAGCCAATCAAAATGTTAAATACAAAATTAATTTGTTTCAAGAGTCTAATCAAGGTTTCACTGTGACAGAAAAAAATAATGCGAAAGTGTTTAAGGAAGAAAGTTTTAGTTTGAATGCTATTGAAAGGAAATCATTTGGTGGGGCAGAAAATAGAAGAATTTTTACAAAAGCATTTGAGTCTTTTGAACGATGTGAAGTTGGTCAACAATGTTTCAAAGTATCCAGTGAGTCCTCCAAACGACTTGATTTTGAGAAATTAGAAAATAAACTTTTCCAAATGAACGATTATTGTAATAGTAACAGTAGAGTGATTTCGGTTAATAAAGAGGAAAGTAAATCTTTTGATAGCTTTTCTTGCTCTAGTAAAAATGATGTTGAAAGTGGAGTAACTGTGGAAGAAGTTGAGAGTGAAGTAGAGGATAACGCAGAGAAATTGTGCATCAAAGAAAAAGAAGAAAATTGTGATAAACACAAAGAGAAAGATGAAGATTGGTGGGGAGTGATTGCAAACGACAAACAAGATAATGTAAAAGTCGAAGCTACTGAATGTGATAATAATGAGATCAAATCGAAGTCTGATTATGTGATGGTTAAGGTGAAAGACGAGGTTGTGACTGTTAAATTAAGAAATAAAAATGTAACCAAAAAGCTAGAAATAGGAAAAGAGGAAGAATTATTTTCGCAACCTACTAGTACAAGAAATAGTGTATATGATGAGTTAAATGAAGACAATCAAGTTGTTTCAGGAGGTACGTTGATGAGAGTTGATAGTTTTGCTTCACAACTGGAGGCCCTTAAACGCAATTCAGGCCTATGGAATTTAGGCGATATTTTATCAAACAAACCAGAAAATATCATTAAAGAAGAAAGTGTTGATACTGTTGATAGTGAATCAGAACAAAGCGAACCAGAACAAAGTGAACCAGAACAAAGTGAACCAGAAGAACAAAGACTTACCAATGAAGAATATACTGATGATGAACAAACAATAAATGTTGCTGAGCAAAGTAGTTTGTGTACAGAACCTCGTGAAGAAACTGCAAATCTTAGTGAAGAATCGGAAATAGATTTTTGGAGTCAAATCAAAAACGACGATGACGATTTCCAACCGAGAAGACGAAGCTATTATCTAAATGAAGAAGAGAATGATGACTCCAATGAACCAATAAATGATAACACTTATGAAGAAAAAGTTGATTCTGCTAACTCTAGAGATAGTAGTTGTAGTAAGAGTCCCGAAAACAACAAAGCTTCTGAAACTGAATCGTCAGAAGACGAAGCTGAAATCAGAAATAGTCGCTCGAAATCATTGGAACCGCAAACGATAAAAGAACGCATTGAAGCTTTAAGAAATAGCATCTCAAACAAGCAACAGATATCAACACCTGATAAAGAAGACCTGAACATATTGTCAGTTAAGAATAAAATATCCGCCATTGAAGTTCCCACAAGTAAAACAACCTCAACGAAAAGCAGCATGAAATCGTTTGATGAATATTCGGAAGAAGAAGAATTAGATTCTGGAGTGATTTCAGATATATCAAGACACATAAGCGATAATGAAGAATTTCCCGAACTGAAAAAAATGACCCGCTACGAACGTGCTGCAACACACTCTCGATTATTCAAACTTCTTCAGGATGAATGTGAAATTGAAGAACAGGAAGAAGCAACCGATAAATTTAGTAAACTAAGTGTAAGGCAAGTGAAGCAAAGTAGAAGCAAATTAAGTTTGAATTTAAATACTGATAATGTCAATGAAAAGTTGGTGGAAGAGTTAGTGCAAAGCCTACTGAAGTCGAAGAAAGCTCACATTTTCAAAAATATGCCCAAAGAAAAACTATATGCTGCCGCTGTAACCATATTACAAGAAGGTATTGATACCAATGAAACACCTTCAGAAGAATTTAGCAGTCTTTTGTCACCTTTAAGAGGTGACACTGCAACTAGCACTCCAGCTCAAACCCCTCAGGAATTTTACAATGACAACGGCTACAAACAATATTACGATTCGTGGAGCGATGCAGCTGTTGACATAATGCCTTCAAAAGCTTTCAAGCTGTTGCAAGACCATCTTGGTGCTAATAAATTGGGTAACATTGATGGTTTTATGGCCAAATGTCCTCGAATATTGAAGCTTTTAGATGAAAATAGTTCTGATTGTTCCTTATCCCTAAATAATCCCGAATCGAACGACGTAACGAACACTTGAAAATATGACGATATTTGGATATTTGTGGAATCAAAATTTTGTCAGGGTCAGTTTATGTTTTTTTTTTTTGTGTTGCCAAAAGAGTACTCCCATCTTTTTTTGTAGTTGTTATGTTAGAGCAGTTAACCATCTAGGAATTTGTGGTGTTACAATCAAATTCCTAGATAGGCTGATAAAACTATAAGAGTTCTCTTTTGGAGTAAACTCCACCTTTGAAACAATTCTTCCCATATTCTCTCGCGAAACCTCTATTAGTTGAAATAATTTTTATTTGCATTTGATCATTTTTCTATTAATTTTCCATTAACATCTAAGTTTTTTTGCACGTGTATAATACATTTTTTGGTGGGTTCATATTAATGTTTTTTTGACTAAAAAAAGGTGTAGTTTGCTTCAAAAAACAAGAGATAATCTTACGCAGTTGCTTTGTTTGGTTGTTAGTAAATTGCATGATTTTTGTAATCGTGTTCATTTTTTCTTTTAGCATTTTTTGTATGGTTGTTGTGTTTCAAATGCAAATAAAACTTATTTTGATCAATTGGTGTTGTCGTAGGTAAAGGCTATGATACACATACAAGAACTGACATGCTGTTAGGTGCTATTAATTTTCATAGGGAATTTAATTGGGGTCTATATTTCTATTTCTTATAATAAACTCAAATTATTTTTAATTCCGAACTACGTTAGTTTTTTTCAATTTAAATTTTTTTTATTTGGATTAGTTGCATTGCCGCAAGAAATGTGTGTCGTTTTACTTGTAGCAATCTTCTATATATTTTTACTTATTTAATTTTTCCTTTTAGGTTTAGGACCCGACCAATCTGATTTTTAGAAACTGTTAATTTACGCAGTACCTACTTACCTACTGAAAACGAATATAGATAATAACAAAACAAAAAGGAAAATGAAGAGAGTTTAACAGGCACATTACATGGGAATCTGTTTTAAGTTTTTCGCTTATAAATACTGATATGCATTTTTTTTTATCCCTTTCGTTTCGTAACTCTAGGTTTTAATGTATAATATTGACTTTGTTATAATGTGTTACGGCTGGAATGTTTTTTTTTTCAAATGTTGAATCTAACTGTTGAATCTAAATTTCAATACGTTATTCAATTTTAAGGTGATTTTGCTATCTATTTTTATGTAATAAGGCTTAAAGATTAGATACAGGCAAAACGATGTGTTGTTTTTAACAATAATAATTAATAGGCTTTTGAAAAGTAGCTCAAAATATAACTTATAGTTGTGACTGTAAATAATTTTAAATATTATCGCGTCCGCCTAATATATTATTTACCTAATTATAATATTCATAATGGTGTAAAATGTATTTTTAATAAATATAAAAAGTTTAATATTATTTTTGTTTAAATTAACAACCCAAGTAGCCCATACATGTCCCTGCGACTACGTATTAACCAACTACAACGTCGTCAGAAGTGCAGATACGTGACTGTCAATAATTTTTCGTTAAAATTACGTCGTGCCGTCGTCCTCAATATGTGGTCAAGAAATCGGACCTTTATCTAGCTCAATTTTGACGTAATAAATGAAAACCAGTTTTAACGTTAAATTGATAACGTCAATCCGTCGTCCTCTTGTATACTTGTGACCTCTGAAACGTTTTTTAAACGTCGTCTAATACGACCAATCATAAGGTAAGATAATAATCGTGAAATGGACGTCATAATATTGTACCAAATTCAACGTTGCATTGAAGACTTCAATCCGTCGTTATCTTCATATCCTGTGACCTCTGAAACGTTTTAAAAACATCGTCTGACACGACCAATCATAAGGGCAGATAGAGGTCTTAGAAAAACGTCCGGCCGACGTTAAAATTGGACACAGGTAAAATTTGGTGTAGCATTTCATACTTTTTGCGTCGTTCGTTAATAAACTGTCATCAGTCAAATAAAAACATAAATAAACAATAGATATGGGAGGTTTTTGAGCGATTGACCAGTCGGTACCTTTGACAGATGAGCAACGCATTTCACGTCATTCAAGACCAATTGGTTAACCAATGACGTTTACCAGAGCCGTAACTAGACCTGTTTGCGCCTGTGGCAGGTTATTAATTTGCGCCCCCGCCCCATATCCAATGTAAAAAAGTAGATAACTGATATTCCTGTTTCATTTGACATTACTAAAATATTAATATCCAGCTCAAAATTTGAAGAATCACTCAGGGCCGGTTTATCAATCTAGGGATAACTCGCAGTTTGCTGTTCCTGGGTCAACTCTAACTCTGGGTTAACTACCTAGTTAACTCGGAAGGTGTTTATCTAAGCATTTTTAACCCAGGGCTGGTAAACTTTCGGATTCTTCGAAGGTTGGCATTACTTAGGTAACGTTGCCAGCTCACTTTTAGCGAGTTTTTCACATTTTCTGCTCATACCTTACTTTTTTAGGTTATTTTTTTCTTTTTTTTCCGTTTCCATAGCGGGATTCAGCGGGAAGTTTCATGGTTTCATGAGTTCTGTGCAAAAATATACAATATATTCGACTTCCCAACAAACGTACCTGTTTGTTGGGAATTCAAGTCTATGCTCGATTCGTTCTAGAACAAATAAAATCGTGTCTTTTCGCAAGCGAGAACATGCCAAGAAGTCGACAACGTCAAAATCGACAAAAGGATTTAACCGCAACCTTACGTGGTAGAGGCGCCGCTCATGCATGTTCTAGAAATTCTAGAAAATCTCGATCATCATCACGGAAATCTAGGTCCTCCATCTCTTCACAATATCAAAATTCAAGCCAAAACAACTTCAGATAGAAAATAAGAAAAAATTTTAAAGTTGACCCAGGGTCAAATACCTACGCTAATTTGTCGTAATAGCGCAGGTTAACTTTTTCCTGGAATAACTTTCGAGTTAGCAGTTGACCTTGGATGGATATACACTTTTCACAACTTTGACCCAAGGTTATCCGTAACTCATGGTGTAACCCTCTATTGATAAACCGCCCCTTAATAACATAACATACATAGGTAGTATCAAGTACTATTATGCAATAGCAAAAAACAAGTCAAAGAACACATAAAAAGAGGATTATTGACTATATAGGGTGTTCGAAATAATTTGAAGTAAGTACATGAGGATATTGGAAACCATTGAAAATACAGGTTGGATTCTAGTTTTTTTTTTTAAACCCAAATAAGCGTTCACACTAAAGTAGCAGGCGACGTGCGACTTACTGCTAGAAAGCAGGAAGCAGCCAAACCATCAAAATATAGTCTGTTTTTTTTTTTAAAGATAATTCCCCAAGTCAAATATTTAGTAACTATGTTGGCAGCACAAGCCTTTTCCACATAAAAATTTGAAAGCATTGACAATTAATTTTACATTGTATTGCCAACATAATGTCATTTTGACTTTTATATTAAAAAAAAAAAATAGTTATTTATGATATAAGTGGCTAAAAGTGACATTTTATTTTGTGAAAAAGGAAGTTTGGGACACGACGCCGAAGGCGGAGTGTCCCATCCCTTCTAAAAGTAATCACTTTTAACACCAGTGTCATAAAATGGCATTTTAGACACTGACAGCATCCGTTAAAAATGACACTTTTAGTGACGTTTGTAGAAAAAGACATTATACAACACGTTGCATTTTTGCGAAGACACTCCGGTGTGAACCCGCCATATATTTTTGGAGGTTCTGAAATAAGTAGTGCTTTTTGCTTTCTGGGTCTGGATTCTTGTCTGAGGGAGTAGAACTCTCCGGAAGAACAAATTTTTCGTCTTTATTATTCTCAGACGAGAGTCCGGCCCCTGGCAGCAAGTCGCACGTCGCATGTTACTTTGGTGTGAATACCCACTTATAGAGTCATGTCCTCGATAGCACAACCACTGAGAAAAACCGAAATCAGCTGTCACAGTATTAAGACAAACAAATCTTTCTTCAATCCGTGTTCTAAGATCTGTTCTCACCCTTGTAGCACAAAAGCCTCTGACAGTTTGCAAACTGTCAGTAGTCGCCCCATAGCATCGCCCATACATGTTTTCAATCTATGTTTTCAATGCCGTCTGTAGGTACAACATAAATCGCTAAATTAGCTGAGTGATTGTTTCTGAACGGTTGCAAACTGTTAGAGACTCCTGTGAGATCAGACCTATAATTTCCTAAATTACTTGCAAGAGTTCAATGTCCAAAGTAACTTTTACTTGAAGCATTTTTCGATCCGGTTTCAATTTAAGCTGATAAAAAAGAACGAATCGATTTTTTTTAATTTTCCTCCTCACAAAATCTAGAAGTAGAGAAAGGTTACCATATAGTAAAAAACTACCTCAAAAACTATAACAAATGTTCAAAGCGATGTCCGCCAACTTCAACACACTTGTCAATTCGCTGTAAAAAGCTTTCATAGCACCAAATTAGAGTTTCTATACTGAGAGCTTCAAGCATTTCTTAGGCGTTCCATCATATTTCCGGTGTTGTGGCAACCTATTAATAGACTGTCTGATTTTTAAAGTGAATTGACAAGTGTGTTTGGCGGTCATCATTTTGAACAATTGTTATAGTTTTTGAGCTATTTTTTTAATATGGTAACCTTTCTCTACTTTTCGATTTTGTGAGGAGGAAAAAAAAATCAATGATTCGTTCTTTTCTATCAGCTTAAATTGAAATCGTTTCGAAAAATGCTTCAAGTAAAAATTACTTGTTTTTTTCCGTAGAATGAAATTCTGTCATTAAAAAAATACATTTCCATTGGGAAAAAATAGTTGACCTTGAAGTAACCTTGAAAACGTTGTCAATATCAAAAATAAGTGCCGCCATTTTGTTTCTCCCATGATACCATGTAACTTTTGTTTAAACTTTTTTTTTCACAAACGCACCGTTCTCGAGATATTAGACTGTCTCAAGTTAAATGGACCAACCTGTATACTCAGCCACAAACCTACGTCAACATTATTATTTGCAAATTGCTTTCTATGCAAATAGTTATTTTTTGAAACTTTGGCATTATCATCAATTGATCCCATTGGTTTGTCTGCATTTGACGATCCTAGTAAAAAATGGCTCGGAGTAATTGCTTCAGATTCTTCAGCTTCTATGGGTAGGTAAGTTAATGGTCTTGATGAGTTCACAATGCATTTTGCGGTTACAAGATAACTGTTTAGTAGTTGACCATTTGGATTTCTAGTAGGAAATGCGTTGTATAGTGAAACTTTAACTAATTTTATGAGGCTTTCCCAATCTCCTGCCATAGCCATATGTGTGGTGATAACGGATTATCAAGTTCGGGACTTACAAGCGACTTGACTCTTGGCTATTCTATTAACTGACTATCTACTTTTTGCAACTCTTCCTTCAAAATTCTTTCAGTAGCTATAAAATTTGTTCAACTGTCGCAATAAATGTCTCTAGATCTTCCTCTTCGATTCATGAAGTTGGTGAAACAAAGAATACAACTATAAATGTTTAATTTGTATGCTACTTCCAAATGCACAGTTCTCGTCGTTAAACATGTAAATAGAGCATCCCATTTCTTCTCGAGTATCTGTCCTTCCCACGCTGACATTCATTGGTCCGTAATAGTCAACTCCAGTGAATGTGAAAGGTGCCAGCTTTACACATCTGACACTCTCTTGAAATTTTGTTTAAAAATCTTCTCAATTTTGGGATGTCTAATTTCGTTGATAACTGTCTTGTTGTTTCGATTATAGAAGGTTTGATGCAAATCTTTGAACAATAAGTTTCGTTGAATAGGAATTTCTAGGTAATATTATAGGGTGTTTCTCAATTTCAGTGAGGTAGGTAGCAGCGTCAAAGCGTCCTCGCACGCAAAGTAAACCATTGGAAGTATAGAAACAGTTTATAAATGCTACTGGATTTTTTCTCTATTGGCTGTAAACCATTTTGTGAATTTTCTTGCTCTATCAAATGTTTGATTTCGTTCGAAAAAAAATGTCTCTGACCGTTTCTGAGATCCCAATGGAGAACATCGAATCTGAATCACCCTGTATATTTTCCCTATTTCAGGTGTTCGATTTTATATTTTAGTCGTTGGATTGTTTGGATTTTGAGTGGTGCGATGTGCGTTTTAGCTGCAACTATAGGTACAGCATTTCATGTGTTCTTGGTTTTGGGCTAGAACTCTGTAACGGATAGAGTTCGTTATCCCTATCGCTATGGCACATGCTGTCTTCTTCTCTCTTCTCGAAATCAATAGAGAGAGGACGTCAATAGACATAGAGAAAATATCTATTCGTTACACAGTCCCAGCCTAGTAGGTAGCCTACTACTGCTGATGCGTATTCGCTTGAATTTACGAAAATGTGAAGCTGGGTATGGCAGTTATTTCAGTCTCCCATCTGTCCAAGATAACATCGGGCTATTTAAGGCTTTTCAATGTTTGGTAACAATTTAATCCAAATTAACCATTTTGTAAACTGTTCATCGGTAATTTCTTGATCTCATGAAATGTTACTTCGCCAAATTTCTTGCAGAAGAATTTTTACGTAGACTAGGAAGTTTGCAATTAGTCCTAGTGGAAAACTACGTGGGAATTCCCTTTTTGTAGATTTTCGTTTTCCATTTAAAACGTCCCTATTTCCTTCATTCAAACGCAAGGTGCGTATATAAAAGTATCTGATTTTTAATCCTACCACATGCCCAAAACCTTTTCTGTATTGTTAATCTCAGTCATTAAGTTGCTAGAATTCGAGCGCCAATTCAGAATTTCGAAATTACCATCAGCATGAATCTTGTATAGAAATTTCTATAGCTTCTTCTTCAGTATCTGCAGAGTCAAGAAGATCATCTACGTAATGAGTGCCTATAAGACACAACTCACAGCCCTCTGATATTTTTTATTGTATTTCTTATAGAGTTGAAATTTTGAACAAATTGGGCGCAGCTTGGAGAACATGTCGCTCCAAATTTCATAATAATCATTACATAAATCGATAGGATTTTCAGAGTTACCGCCTCGCCACAAAAAACGTTGTGCATGTTGATCTTTACAGTTTATGCCGTGCCGATGTTTATTACTCACTTCTTCGATATTGCAGTCACAAACATGGAAAGTATAGTTTTCGTGTAAATTAAAAGAGCTTGGAGACAAGGCGAATACAGTCTATCCGAGTCTACATTTGACTGCTACGGGATGGCCGATGGCCGAAATTGTTTAGGGATTCTTGAACTTTTAGTGGTAGTGCTAAGTTATCCAAGCCGATCAAAATTTCTAGATCTGCTTCTTTGTACGAGGAAAGTGGTATTCGTTTTAGGTACCTATGGAAAATGTTTTTTTTTTTTCTCAGCTGCGTTTAAAGTTTGTTTTGGTAATTTTAATGTTCCTACAGTTCTGACTGATCTTCCATCAAACTGTTTTGCTCCTTCAAAATCGCCACATATGGATAATAACTTTTTCTGATTTATTTCCTAAACGTTGTTGTTCTCCGGTCCACTGCAACCACAATGTTTCTTGATCTCCATGTATATTTAGTTTTTTTTTGCGATACTTTCGTTTATAAATGTTATGACGATCCTTCATCTAGAATGGCGTAAGTCTTTACCTCAAAAGTTTCATTTCTCAGAACTACTACTAGCAGGATTCTAAATCGCAAATTTTTAATGTCAGATTCATGGACTTGTGATGCGTTAATTTCTGTGGGTATATCAACATTCTGTAAAATCGCAGGACCTGAATTTGCTTGGCATTCATTTTTCTAAGTAGAAATGTCAGCGTCTGAGCATTCTTCTCTTTTATTATAAAGAAGTTGTTTGATCACATTTTACCGGGTATCTGCAAGGAAATCGATATCTGTTCAAACAGCCTGCATACATTTGATCGCTTGATAATTTCCCATCTTTTATCTACAGGATATCTTGTTGACAATATGGGGTTTGATGATATTGTTCACTGCATATTTTACAGGTTTGGTTGAGAGGTTTAGTTCCAGATTAAGTTGTCTCATATGAATATTGGAACATTCATTTCTTTGAAATAGTTTATTTTCAGAGTAGGTAAGGCTGTGAATTGCCCAATTAATTTTAACTTGTGATGGGAGTTTTTCTAGAAGTTCATGCATTAATATGGGGTTATTTCATAAAGTTGGTGTACTCCTTATTTGGCCTTACCCCAAGATATTACATTGGTGACGAGGATGGGATAATACCTTTTCTGGATGACGTAATTGTTTCTGGGAAGACTGCTGAAGAGCATCTGCGAAATTTGGAGGAGGTTTTTAGGAAACTCCAAGAGGCTGGTTTCACTCTAAAAAGAGGGAAATGCTTTTTTTTTCAGAAAGAAGTAGAATATCTGGGTTTCAGGCGTGATGAAATTTCGATGGAGGACGGAATTCTGCTACTCTATCATCGAGTAATTGTACCAGGTGCACTAAGAAAGAAAATTTTGTCGGAGATTCACACATTTCACAGGAGGAATATCAAGAATGAAAGCCCTGGTAAGATCATATGTGTATTGGCCCAGCATTGACATGCATTCTTAACAAAGCTAATCCGCCCAAATCTGGCTTTACACCATATGGCCATTAGCACCATTCGAAAGAATTAACATGAATTTTCTGTCGCTCAAAGTCAAGGATTTTCTAATTCTGATAGATGCATATAGCAAATGGGTAGAAAGAAGTTTTTCTAACGAGGAATACATCAGCTTTTGAGACCGAGTCGAAACTGCGCAAGACCTTCGCCAGGTTTGGATTGCCGGAAACCGTGGTAAGTGACAATGGCAGTATGTTTGTATCAGCCAGTCTAAAAAAATTCTTTGCCAAAAACGGAATTAGCCATCTCACTTCCCCAACGTACCACCCTAGAAGCAAGGGAGCGGCAGAGAACGCAGTAAGAACATTCACAAAACAAGATTAAAACAGCACTGCAAGACCCGAGAAACAGACAACTACCCCCGGAAACTCCTATTTCCAGATTCCTGATGTCGTACAGGACAACTCCACACTCCTCAACAAACAAAACACCATATTATTTGATGTTTGGTAGGGAAGCCAGAACGAGACTATGCCAAATCGAAAAACGACCTTACACAGAGCGAGAAAACCCCAGAAAGGCAGGATTAAAGTTAGCGGAAATAGCTCAAATTAGAAACCATGGTGGAAAGACAAGAAACTTCGAAAAGGGCGAAAAAGTTTTTGTTGCAGATTATACAGGTGGTCGAGGAAGGAAATGGACCCCAACAACAATATCCAGGAAGATCGGAAAAAACACCTATATGTCCGAGTTGTCAACCGGACAGCTGTGGCTGCGTCCCACCAATTAAATTCACAAATACATGCCTGCGGAAGAGCCAGGGAAGCCTAACAAAGACCCAAACTCAAATAAAAATGTGAACAAAAGTAAAAGAGTCAGGTGCAAAAACCCCTTTTGTTTTATAAATTCCGCAATGTCTCTACTTCCATAGTTGGGGAGACCAGTGTGAGCGATGTGCAGAGTCAGGGCGATCATGCGTCAGTAACAGCAGCTTTCACAGTACCATCATAAAGTTCGCGTACTCGTTATTTGGCCTTACCCCAAGATATCACACAAAAACAGATAAAAACCAAAACTCAAAATAAGTTTACTCCGAATAATTTATTTAATCATTAGGTAAATACATTATATTATTTATACAAGGGGAAAAAAATGATTAAATTGATTATACATTGTATGCAATAATATATTAAATAAGTAGTTTATGTATACACCTGTATCATATAGGACTTTTACTCATAAAATTATACAAAAAAAACAAACTAGAGCAGCAAAGACACCCCGAATACGCAATTCCGTAATATTATGCAAAACTAAACCTAAATAAATATAATAATAATAACATACATAAAAAAAAAGTTTTTACAATAATATTTTTAAAACAGGGACTAGGGAGGGTACAAATTCTACCTATATACTACAGTATAAAACTTATATAAGTACCGGGTGTCCAACATTTGAGTAACAGAAAAAACTACTCTTTTTTTAAAAAAAATTAGCTACCTGACATCCAGTATTCCATTCACAGAAAAGATACAGAGAGTGTCTTGACTGTGTGTAGATTATCTAAAGAACAAATTTTAATGAATCTGATGTCAGAAACCAGAATTACAATGCCTTTGAAATATCCACACAAAATAAAACGACTATAACATCCATTATTGCTCGATAAAGTTCTTCTTTAGAATGACTAGTTTTAATGGTGCTCTTCAGGCACTGGAGCAATCAGTCGTTGCATGCTCAAATATTCGTTGCCGGATCGAGGTCTCAATGTACACGAAGGTGGCGGAGGTTCCACGCTGGAACTGTGCGAGGACAAAGAGAGAGTCTCAAAGTAGTCTGACATGTCGGAGGTGCCGCTGCTGGTACTACCATTCGGACAAACCTTAAGAATTAAAAAAATAAATAAATCGTGTTATCAGAGTACTTAATTATACTTACGGGTACTTCAGCTTCAGCACTAGCCGATTTCCCTTCGGAAGCTGCTTTATTGAATTGAAAACTTAAATCACGTAGTGGATCAGAACTTTTGGATCTTCTGGGAAGAGTGACATTGGCATGCATTTGAGTACGTCTTGGCAATTCAAAAACTCCTGAATCGTTAGAACTGGACGAATCACGATTCGATTTGCAGGGTACGCTAGATGAACGACGTACTAACTGCGCTGCCTGTGTCATTTGTCCTACACACTTGCAGGGTGAAGTGACGTCTGGTTCTGGTTCAGGTTCCACTCGACTTGTGCTGGAATCTGCACTATTGGAACGCTTTCTTCTAGCGCTATCAATGTCGTCTGCATTATCCAGAATTTGTTTTCTTTGGTAAACATCGCCGGCATGCAGCATTGCAGATCCAGAAGCTGGTTTACTGGAACGATCCGGTGCTGGACCTAAATTGGGATTGCTGTTGGACAGTACTTTGCTTAGGCGCTGTTTCACTGCTGGTGACATTGGGATATATCTGAAATAACTTCAAATGAATTCAATTTTTAAAACAATTTGATAAATGAAATCTTACCCTGGATGTGCTTGACTTAAAGTTTTGCTGGGTTCCATAAGTAAATAGTCGTTTTGCGCGTGTCCGCATTTGTTGCAAAGGGCACGAGCTTTTTCCGAAATCTCTTTGCCATTTTCGTATAGTTGCAACGTGTGAGCAAATTCCATATTTTCGTAGTTGCAACCCACTATCGTTGTCTGTTTCTTATTATTTACATTGTTCGGATTCGTTACTGGGGTTAAATTGGCGTAATTCGTTGTGCCTGGATTTGGATGGCATCGATAAGTCTTTTTGCTATAATCTACAGTGGCATAGACGGCATGAACAGAATCCTCTGGAGCCGACCAGCAGCTCATGAGGCGTTGACAGACGCACGGTCTTTCTGGTTCCGGTTGTCGGATTCTCAAAATACAACCGCACGGTTTTTGAACTGTTTCGAATCCGATGCACTCTTTTAACTTTCTTGGCGTGTCGTAATGATCATTGTGATTTGGTTCCTGTAAGAAAGATCTTGTAATTTCCTACTCATGAAAATAATTGATTACTTACCACTGGGAACGGCATTTTAGGAACATCATAATTGTCGTAGGACATAGGAAGCGGGGCAGCGGGTTTCTTTGGCGACGGAGAAGTGGACCCTGGTTTAGGAGGTCTTTGAGGAGGCCTAGTGACGGCCTGGCTCCAACCTGAACTATCACTAGAACTACTAATCGAATGTCGATCGCACGTGTGCTCCCAACAAGGAGCGCCCAGTGTAGGGCCCATGGTAACTGTTGCGGTGGACGATCTAGACATCGCACCCAATTTACTGATGCAACTCATGCATCGTTCAATGGAAGGCTGATTCCAGCCATCGTTCGAAATGCTGTCGCCGCAGCCGTAGTTGCTTTCTAGGTCGGTGTAAGGAGAGTTGGCTCTGGATGTTAGGGAGGCTTCGCTTTCTCTTAATTCTAAGGCTACGCCACCTCGCATTTGGGGTCTTCTAGCAGGACTATCCATAACTGAGAATAATAACGAAATGTGAATTTTTCAGGATTATATTTTAAATGTTTTATTATGACAAGGCAGAATACTCAGAACAAAATTGCAGGATAAGGCTACCCCTTCACTTGAGGATCGATCAGGATCCAGATACTGTGAGGTGAAAATAGAAAAGTCATATTATCTCTGGTCATATTAAAAATATTCATTTGATTATTATCATACAAGACAGAAGTTGTACGACAAAAACAAAGAGATGCCTGGAGGACATACTGTAACGGAATAAAAAACTATACGGAAGCGGCGAGACTTTAAAAAGCTCTTAATAAAGACACATTTCGGGAAATTGGTATCCTGTGCAAGGAGGATGGCACATTCACTGCCAACCTTCAAGAAAGATTTACTACTAGCAACCCACTTTCCTGACTCCACAACCACAATCGTGGAGGATCAGACGCAGGTAACATACATACCCTCTGTGGCTTATTGCCAACTAGCGAATCAGATAATATACGAGGAAAAAATAGGTTGGGCAATTTCAGGCTTATTCGCCTTCAAAGCACCAGGATCTGACGGTATCTATCCAGCCCTACTTCAGTGAGGTCAGAAGCCACTCTTGCCGCATCTGGTAGGGATGTTCAGGGCATACTTGGCACTGAGATATATACCCAAAGCTTGGAGAGAAATTAAAGTGGTGTTTCTACCCAAACCATAAGAAAATAGAGAAAGCATATACCGTCTATGACCAGTATAGACGTACTGTCGGTAGGAACTGGGGCTTCTCCCCAAGGTAGTAATGTGGATAGTGTTGCCAGGTTTTTTTTTTGTCAGTAGATTACCAGTCTAAATACCAGTAGAAACCAGTAGACAGATAAGTTGCCTTGTTAAAGGGGTGAACCATTAGGATATACTCAATTAATTATTTTAACATTTTACATATTCAAATCAATAAATTATTAGACTGTGTATTAGACTATGAAAACTTGCATTAGAAAATCAAACACCAATTACGACACTCTCAACAGATATTCCTATTGAATATGCACTACCTATGGGATGCCCTATATTTGGTTCTATATTCTTGAAGCGTACAATTTCCCGATTCCAAAACTATATAGTTTTTCTATATTTGGTTGAGCCGGCTCCAACATATTTGGTTCTAAAAATTTTAAAAATACTATCAGAGAAATCTCAAATTTTACCTGCAGCTTTCACCTGTACAGGTAGAATGATTCACAAAATCAGTAGTAGGATAGTATTTTTACAATACAGGGTGGTCCATTTAACTTGAGACAGTCTAATATCTCGAAAAAGGTGCGTTTTTGAAAAGAAAAGTTTAAACAAAAATTACAGGGTATTATGGGGGAAATAGAATGGCGGCATTGACTTTTGACATTGACAACGTTTTCAAAGTTATTTCAAGGTTAACTTTTTTTTTTCAATGGAAGTGTATTTTTTTATTACAGAATCTTATTCTACGGAAAAAAACAAGTAACTTTTACTTAAAGCATTTTTCGATCCGGTTTCAATTTAAGCTGATAAAAAAGAACGAATCAATTTTTTTCATTTTCCTCCTCAAAAAATCTAAAAGTAGAGATAAGTTACCATAGTAAAAAATTACCTCAAAAATTATAACAGTTGTTCAAAGGGATGTCCGCCAACTTCAACACACTTGTCAATTCGCTGTAAAAAGCTTTCATGGCACCAAATTAGAGTTTCTTTACTGACAGCTCTAAGCATTTTTTATGCGTTCCATCATATTTCCGGTGTTGTGGGAACCTCTTGATAAACTGTCTGTTTGATTTTTAAAGTGAATTAACAAGTGTGTTGAAGTTGGCGGTCATCATTTTGAACAATTGTAATAGTTTTTGAGATATTTTTTTAATATGGTAACCTTTCTCTAATTTTCGATTATGTGAGGAGGAAAAAAAAATCAATGATTCGTTCTTTTTTATCAGCTTAAGTTGAAACCGGATCGAAAAATGCTTCAAGTAAAAGTTTCTTGTTTTTTTCCGTAGAATAAGATTTGTAACGTAGGTTACTAAATTTTTATTGTTTTATCCGCGTTTCCGTTAATTAAATTAATTCCGTACCGATATGTTGTGTCGACGCGTGACCTCGAATGCAAAGCACTCTCCAGTATAAAGCGACGTGCGCGCCGCGTTTCAAAAACTCGATTCCCCACCGCTGGTATCTGCGCTGCCGTCTGACGACGACGTGACGCGGCGCCTCCCGATTATTTATACGGCAGCACACACTGCAGTCGGCCACTTCTATCCGAGCTCCGATTCCGACCAGACCTACCGACCAGCACCAGCCGCCAGCTACAAGCAATGTAAGTCCGTTTTATCCGCCGCCGCCGCCGCCGCCGCTTGCCGACGTCAGCACCGTCGCGACGCCAGATGAAGGCTCAGTAAGTAATAGGTATGGGTAAGAAGGCAGGTATTCTCTCTCTCTCTCACACTGCAAGAACGGAACTACGGGTGGGAATACGTACTGGGTAGCTCTGTTCTTGTAGTGAAAGACCTAAGGGGGCTACGGGCTGGAATACGTACAGGGTAGCACTCTTCTGTCTCGATTGGTGGATAGAGGAAACGAAACCACGGGTGGGAACACGTACTGGGTGGTTTTGTTTCCTCTATGGGAAGACAAAAGGGGGCCACGGGCTGGAACACGTACAGGGTGGCACTCTTTGTCTCACACTTCTTCTGACTTCATATTCCACGGGGACCTGCTTCCTGCCTATTGTTAAATTCACGCATGCGCCATAGGGCGCTGATCCGAGTTGCTGACGCCGGTAAGAGTCGGACCGTACAAACCATAATTCCGGAGCTTCTTGCCTGTTTCACCGCACCGTCATTGTTTACCGCACCGTCATTTCTACCGCACCGTCATTTCTACCGCTCCGTCATTTCTACCGCACCGCCATCTTTACCGCCGCACTATACCAGTCCGCACCGTCACGCATATCACTCCGTCTCTCTCTCATACTCGTTCACACACTCTCTCCCTCCGGGTTAAGCATTTCATTTCAATAAATCCGCATCTTAATTAGGTTTTCTTGCATTTCCATTTCTTGCATTTCCTTTCTATTGTTTATGCAAAAAAAAATACATTTCCATAAAAAAAAAAGAGTTGACCTTCAAATAACCTTGAAAACGTTGTCAAAGTCAAAAATAAGTGCCGCCATTTTGTTTCCCCCATGATACCATGTAATTTTTTTTGAACTTTTTTTTTCAAAAACGCACAGTTTTCAAGATATTAGACTGTCTCAAGTTAAATGGACCACCCTGTATATGAGAAACTTTTCAATCAAATATAGACAAACTATATATTTTCAGAATCGGGGCATTGTGCTCTTCAAGAATATAGAATGAAATATAGGGCATCCCATTTGAAAAAAGCTGGAAGCATGCAAAATTTCATATTTCTGACATTCAAATTTTGTTTCTGATCATGGTTTCTAAAAATTCAGCCAAAACTGTACAACTTTTGCATTTACACCTTTTTTCTACATATGTATGTAAAAGTAAAAGAGGTAGATGGAGTGTCAATATATGAAAAAACACCCTGTACAAATAAGTGGATTATTGCGAAACTTATGGGTGAACCTCAGCGAGACGAGCGCAGCGAGTTCCGCAGATATCTACTCACCAATATACTGTTGAACTGTTCAAAAATAACCTTCGTCTGAAACGTGTAGTTTTTGAATTAATGAGAAAAATTCATAACTGAGTGAATCAGGTTAGTATTGTACTTGAACAACATATTGGTGAATAGATGGCTGGGTCTACCCATAAGTTCCGCAACAATCTACTCGTTTGTACTTGAATAACTTGTCACAATATATTAGTAGTTTAGTAAAGAAACATTATTAATTCCTGTTGAAAGGCGAATTGACAAAAAGTGGATAATCTTACAAATTCGGACTTTATGTAAGTTATTTTTCAAGTACAAATAAGTGGATTGTTGCGAAACTTATGGATGGACCTCTGCGGGACGAGCGAAGCGCAGCCATCTACTCACCAATATACTGTTGAACTGTTCAAGTAAGACATTCACCTGAAACATGTAGTTTTTAAACTAATAAGAATAACTCACATTTGAGTGAGTCAGGTTAATATCTTAATTAAACAACATATTGACGAATAGATGGCTGCGGAACTCGCTGCGCTCGTCCCGCAGAGGTCCACCTAGAAGTTCCGCAACAATTCACTCATTTATACTTGAATAACTTGTCACATTATGTTACTAGTTTGGTAAAGTAACATTACTAATTCCTGTTGAAAGGCGACTTGATAAAAAGTGAATAATCATAATCTTAGAAATTTAGACTTTATATAATAAGTTATTGTTCAAGTACAAATAAGTGGATTATTGCGGAACTTATGGGTGGACCTCGCAGCGAGTTCCGCAGCCATCTACTCACCAATATATACTGTTGAACTGTTCAAAAATAACCTTCGCCTGAAACGTGTAGTTTTTGAACCAATGAGAAAATTTCATAACTGAGCGAATCAGGTTAGTATTGTACTTGAACAACATATTGGTGAATAGATGGCTGGGTCCACCCATAAGTTTCGCAACAATCACTCGTTTGTACTTGAATAACTTGTCACAATATATTACTAGTTTGGTGAAGTAACATTATTAATTCCTGTTGAAAGGCGAATTGACAAAAAGTGGATAATCTTACAAATTCGGACTTTATGTAAGTTATTTTTCAAGTATAAATAAGTGGATTGTTGCGGAACTTATGGGTGGACCTCTGCGGGACGAGCGAAGCGAGTTCCGCAGCCATCTACTCACCAATATACTGTTGAACTGTTCAAGTAAGACATTCACCTGAAACATGTAGTTTTTAAATTAATAAGAATAACTCACATTTGAGTGAGTCAGGTTAATATCGTAATTAAACAACATATTGATGAATAGATGGCTGCGGAACTCGCTGCGCTCGTCCCGCAGAGGTCCACCCTTAAGTTTCGCAACAATTCACTCATTTGTACTTGAATAACTTGTCACATTATGTTACTAGTTTGGTAAAGTAACATTACTAATTCCTGTTGAAAGGCGAATTGATAAAAAGTGAATAATCATAATCTTAGAAATTTTGACTTTATATAATAAGTTATTGTTCAAGTACAAATAAGTGGATTATTGCGGACGTTATGGGTGCGCTCGTCCCGCAGCCATCTACTACTTACCAATATACTATGTTGAACTGTTCAAGTAAAACATTCACCTGAAACATGTAGTTTTCAAACCAATCAGAATAACTCACATTTGAGTGAGTCAGGTTAGTATAGTAATTGAACAACATATTGATGAATAGATGGCTCAGATCTCGATTATCTTAGAAAACCCATTTAAGTATACTTGTTAATTTATTGAATAAATTATAGGTCTACATTCACAAGAGTCTCTCACAGTTTGCAAACTGCCAGAGACACTTATGAGAACAGACCTTATAGGGAGCATTACACATTATTCTGAATTCTGAAAAAAGCTTCTCAAAAAACACAATATGCCAAGAGTTTCATCAGCTAATTGACTTCGGATGCTCCATGCCAGATAACCAGCAGAAGAAAATGCCCGTTCTGCTTCAACGCTAGTCGGTACCACAGATAAAAGGCATTGGTGAACATCTGAAGATACTGTCCTTTCATGCCACCAGACTCAAATAGGTTCAATTCATTTCTAACCATAGTATCAATGGATTGACCAGCAGCATATGGAGAACGTTTTCGTGGTTGGGCTTTCAACGCAATTTCTAATTCTTTATCAAGAGATAGGGACTCACTCATCGTCTCATTCTCTTTGGTTTTTGCCATACCGGATATTGAAAATAAAGGAAGATTATCATCATCGTTATCTTAGTCTGAGTCTGCAACCACATATGCATTTGTGGAAGTAGAGGGAGCGGCATCAGAGGCGAGTGTAATATCAATTGTTGGAATATTCCTATTTCTGTTCCCATGTAATCGTTCAATCAGCTTCTTTAGTTCCCTTTTAATCGATGTTTTTGGCGGCAATTTGAAAGTTTCATCAGCCAACAATTCAAAATCTTCTTCATATTTGACCAGGTTTCGCAAGTAAAGCAACGCTGCCATCATTAACGTTCGGCGTTCACGGATTCGAGACTTCATTTTCTCATTTTTTTGATGAGACTATCAAATTCCATGAACCCGTCAAAATCTTCGTCTTCGGAGTCTTCCTCGCCTGCTTGTGGTATACCTGAGCTTATGTGCCTAGTACTTTTTTCAGCTTCATCATTGGAACGTTTATTTTTGTAGATTACGTCGACTATGCCTAACTGAACACCATGAGCATAGCATAGTTGGATTAATAAGTCGTCCTACTTAGACCATTACAATGGCCCCATCAGTTATAATAGCTACTATATCATCATCCAATGATAGAGCATAAATATTCTTTTAACTTAGTTTTCAAAATATCTATACAGATTTCTGCTGGCATACTACTCGTACAAGTCCCAAGTTCCAAAACCATAGATGACCCTTTACAACTGTGTAAACATTCACATTCATGAAGCGCCTGTTCCTATGCAGGAAGTCCATTCATCGAACGTAAGAATAAATCTGTGATTTTCTTTTCTAAGTTCCATAAGATCACATGACACTTTCATCTTCATATTCATGCCATAATTCTTCACAATAAGTTTTATAGAATTAGGAGATGATGGTCCCCCATAAGTTCCGCAACAATTCACTCATTTGTACTTGAATAACTTTTCACAATATATTACTAGTTTGGTAAAGTGATATTACTAATTCCTGTTGAAAGGCGAATTGACAAAAAGGGAATATACATAATCTTACAAATTTTGACTTTAATAAGTTATTGTTTAAGTACAAATAACTGGATTGTTGCGGAACTTATGGGTGGACCTCTAATAACGGGCATCTCGACTAGCCACTGTCAGTTAAACAAAAATATGTTTAGGTTGCATCTCAGTACCACATCCGTGTGTAGGGCTTGTTATCAAGAAGACGAAACGATTGAGCATAATCTCTGTGATTGCACTGCTCTTTCGCCAATATGCAGAGCCAGATCGTACCCATCGCTAGAAGAGCTCAGAGGCACCGCCCTAAGCGACGTCATCGCCTTCGTGGAATCGCTAGGCTGGATGACGACCTAAGGATGACCTCTCCTCTTGTGGAGATGCACAATAGACCTAATGTGGCCTAAGTGCGCTGTGGCATACCATATATACCACCATAAGCGCAACTAGGGGGGTGCTTGGGGGTGCTAAGCACCACTAAAACAAAAAGTAGCACTCCCATTCGGCATCCCACCATAGCACTACCTAACACTTATATAAAAAATTAGTGCAACCAAATTATTTATATTTTTTTGTACTTTTTGTACTTATTTACGTCATCGATGACGTCATAATTTAGAAATTTTAGATTTTACTATCACTTCTCCGCGATTCTAAATTCACTTTTCCGCGATTGTAAAGCCACTTTTCCGCAAATATTACCTCATTTTTCCGCGATTCTTATCTCATTTTTTCACGAATTTACACTCACTTTTTTTGAAATTTTTGTCCTTACTTTTTTTGCGATTTTAGTCTCACTTTTTTGCGATTTCACCCCCATTTTGTTGCGATTTTACCCTCACTCCTCCGCGATTACAAACTTATTTTACCGCTATTTCATCCTCATTTTTCCGCGATTTTTACCTCATTTTCCCGCGATTTTTTCCGTTCTTTCCGCGATTTTATCTTCACTTTTCCGCGAATTTGACCTCACTTTTTTTGCGATTTTTGAATAATTTTTTTTTTGGAATTTTTGACTTATTTTTTTGCGATTTTACCATCACTTACCGCGATTCTAAATCCACTTTTTCGCGATTGTAAACCCACTTTTCTGTAAATATTATCTCATTTTTTCGCGATTCTTGCCTCACTTTTTTTTGCGATGTTATCCTCACTTTTCCGCGATTCCTATTTCATTCTCCGCGATTTTATCTTCACTTTTCGTGACTTTATCCTCATTTCGCCGCAAGTCATCTTATTTTTCCGCGAATTTAAATCCACTTTTTTTGAAATTTTTGACTCATGTTTTTTTTGCGATTTTATCATCACTTTCCGCGATTTTATCCTCTTTTTTCCTCAATTCAAAATTACGAGAATAACGATAATTTTTGAAAAGTTACGAAAAATTACGGGAATTACGTTAAAGTACGTAAAATATGAAAAATTATGAAAATTGCAAACATTTACGAGAATTACGGAACATAACGAGAATCACGGAATAACAAAAAATTGCGGGAATTACAAAAATTATGGGAATTGCCAAATATTACGCAAAAAAATTACGAAGTTACTCCAAAATTACGTCAATTATTTAAATATTACTAATTTTTGAAAAGTTACGAAAACTTACAAGACAAATTACGAGAATTACGAAAAATAATGGGAATTATAAAAATTTACCGAACTTAGTAAAATGACGGAAATGACGAAAATTTGCGGCAATTATTAGAAATTATAAAAATTACGGTAATTAAGGAACATACGAAAAACTACGAAAATTACAAAAATTACGGGTATTACGAAATATTACGGGAAAGAATTACAAAGTTATTCCAAAATTACGTGAATTACGGTAATTCCCAAAATAACGGAAATCACAAGTTTTTGAAATTACGAAAATTACAATAACTTAGGCAGAATTAAAAAATTCCGATTTTTTTTGGAAATTAGGAAAGTTGAAAATTAAAAAATTGAAAATACAAATAATTACTGGAATTACGAAAACATCATGATGAGAAAAGCGCGAAAAATTGCGGGAATAACGAAAATTACCAAGTTTTCTAAAAATTGAAAAAAATAAGGGGGAATCAAAAAATAACAAGAATTATCTGAAAAATGACAGGAATTAAAAAATTTCGAAAATTCCCAAAAAAAATACGGAAATTACCAACTTTCGAAAATTTCAAAAACTTAGGGGGAATTATAAAACTAACGGAGTTTTTATGAGAAATTACGGAAATTAAAAAATTACGAAAATAATGGGAATTACGAAATTTTCTAGTTTTTCGAAAATTGTAAAAACTAAGGGGGCATTATGAACATAACGAGAATTATCTGAGAAATGACAGGAATTACAAAATTTCGATAATTCCCAAAAGAAAATACAAAAATTACGAGAATTACATAATTTCGGAATTATGAAAATAACGGAGTTTTCTGAGAAATTAAAAAATTACGGAAATCTGAAAACTACAGGAATTATTCAAAAATTATGAAAAATACGAAAAAATCACCGGAATTAAAAAAATTGTGACAATTTTCAAAAAATTACGAAAATAACAAGAATTACAAAAACTTACTGGATTCACGAATTTTCCGAAAATTGCAAAAACTAAGGGGGAATTATGAAATTAACGAGAATTTTTTGAGAAATGACGGAAATTTGAAAATTTTCGAAAATTCCAAGAAAAAAAAATACTGGAATTACCAATTTTTGAGAATCACAACAAACTTTGGGGGAATTATAAAGATAATTGAGTTTTTTTGAGAAATTACGGGAATTAGAAAATTACAAAAATTTGAGGAACTACAGGAAATATAAAAATTGGAAGAAATAAGAAAAAATTACGGGAATTGCGAAAAAATTACGATAATTTTTGGGAAGTTACGGGATTTATGAGAAAGTTACTGAAATTAAGAAAATTACGAGTTTTCCAAGAATTGCAATGACTAAGGAAGAATTACAGAAATAGGGAGAATTATCTGAGAAATTACGGAAATAATGAAAATTCACAAAAAAAAAATTGAAAATTACGGAAATTACGAATTTTTGAAAATAACAAAAACTTAGGGGGAATTATGAAATAAGTAAATGAATATTTTGAGAAATTACGGAAATTAAAAAATTACGAAAATCTGAGAAACAACAGGAATTATTCAAAAATTACGGAAATTACAGAAAAATTACGATGAATTTTGGAAAGTTACGAAAAATTAAGGAAATTACGAAAAAGTTATGGGAATTACGAAAATTACGAGTTTTGCGAAAATTGCAAAAACTAAGGAAAAATTATAAAAATAACGAAATTTATTTAAAAAATAACGGCTTTTACCAATTTTTTTTCGCAATTTCACCTTCACTTTTCCGCAATTTCAAAGTTCAAACTCACTTTCTCGCAATTTCAACAAATTTGTCTGCGAATTTTGCCTCACTTTTCCGTTATATTCCGCGATTTTCGCCTCATATTTCCGCAGTTTCAACCTAATTTTTCCATAATCTTTACTTTTGTTTTTCGTATTTATAACCTCATTTTTTCTCGATTATAACCCTGCTTTTCCGCCATTTTTACTCAACTTTTTCGCAATTCCAACATTTCCAACCTCATTTTTTCTGTAATTTTTACTTCTATTTTTCCTAATTCCAACGTCACTTTCCTGCGATTTTGACACTCACTTTTTCGCAATTTTTGAAAAGTTACGGAAATTACAGCAAATTGCAGGAATTACGAAAAATTCCTGGAATTATAAAAATAAAGAGAATTACGAAAATTACAAAAAATTATAGGAATTACGAAAATCACGAATTTTTGACAATTTCAAAAATTTTCCAGTGAAAAATCACCCTAGGAGAAATTTTATTTATATATTTTCGGATAACTGAATAAATTCTCTTCTAAGTTAAAAAATGTATTACAAAACAATAATTCCGAAGATGCTCCATGAATTAATCTATGACATAACTTTTTCTCTAAGTTATGACGTCATTGATGACGTAAGTAAAAACCTGCGTGCCGTGCAACGAACTATATGTTTGTTCGAAATTTCAGACATAAAAAAACCTATTTTTTTTTAAAAAAAGGCAAATGATGACGTAAGTACAAACCATCGTGAAACTAACCTTTTACGCGTCTCATTTCCTTTCCACCAAACTCCAAAAAAAAAAAAATAATAAAAAAAAAAAAATGGTGCTGCAGCACCCCTCAAATTTGGAGCCTAGTTGCGCTTATGTATACCACCCTCCAAAACTTACAGATACAGACACGATAGATACGTTAACCAGTTCATAGGTTTCATTGCGTTGGAATGCTATACGATAATTTTTTCGGAAAAAGAGTGTCGTCCACTACAAGGGACTTGGCAGAACCTACATTTATTTGATTATTCATAATTTTCTTTGCAAGCCTTGCAGTTTTCCAAGCAACAATTTGACGAAATAGACAACTCTTTGTTAAAGTATCATAACAATTAAAACATCATTTGGTTAATTACCTGACATATTCCTAGACACAGGCCTTTTTCTCGAAGCATGCAAGTTACCAGTAGAAGCCGCTTGTAGAGCTGCCATAATTTCGTCTCCTTGATCAGCCAATAGTACATACAATCCTTCTCCTTTGAGGCACCTGGAACCACCTTCGAAACAAAACCTACCATCGACCACCCCGTACCTCCTCAGGTCAGCTATTTGCCATTGTCCGGCCACCCTAGGAGGTACACCAGTTGTAAGGCAGAAGCTTCGCTCTTGAACGTGCAACCTAGCTGGACCTGGTGGAAGCCTGTAAACCATATTATTAAGTACCTAAATAAATAAAGTATTAAATAAACTCTTACTTGGTTTTCAAAGGGGAGCTTGACACCAGCACCAAAAAATGTGGGCCATCATTCAGGTGAGAGCTCAATTTAATTTGCCACTGCATCAAACGTTCTCGATTATCGAAAGCCAGCACCACCACAACGTCCTGGCATACGATTGCAACCGTATGCGATTCTTTGTCCAGCGTGAATCCAGATTCAAGTCCCAGGAAGTGTTGTAGGGACAAAGAGGCTTTAGTTTGGCCTTGTTTGTATCGGTCTTTGGAGTCTCTGTATAGTTGCAGATGCAGACAATCTGGAAAAGAGTAGCGGTTTAACTAAAAGTTGTTGATGTTAGCTGAGATTAAAGCGATAATCGCGGAAAGTTTGCTTAGGCTAAGGGCAACAAAACTGACGTAGAGAGAGTGATTAGTTAAAATTGTTATATTGGCTTTCCAATTTAATAAGATTTTAATTATAATCGGGCTGGTAAACTTTGAAAAGTTTGTTGTTGACTTGTTAAAGTTAATAAACGTAAGCAATAAGCTGAGAAAAGTTTTTTGTAGTTTTGAAAAGTTTGTATGAGTGAAAAAAGTTTTTAACTAGAGTACTTATGTACTAATTGTTTATTAGAACCACATGATTAAACTGTATGGCTTTTGGCCCCCTGCAGCTCCTCAATTTAAACTTTGTCTACTATACTGGCCCATGAAACTAATAATAAAGTTGACGCCAGTGTTTGATAGAGAGCCTCAACTACCGCACAAAATTCCTATTTTAAACAAACTTTACTGATTCTGGAAATTTCTTGTCTTTACTAAAGCGCAATTTTGACCGCGGAAGCTTTGTTTGAATGAATAAATTAAATCCACATAGTTTAATCAGTTTGATAATCCTGTTCACAAAAGAGAACAGTTTGCTGAGTTTATAATTTATTAGGTATACGAAGTAGGTACTCTAGAAATCAATAGAATAGAATCGGGTCTAATGTAATTTTAAAATGTTATACTCCTGACATGAAGTCTACTCCGTCTGCAATTTATTTAAAATCTCCTTGCACTACAGCTTTGGAGGATAATCCTGGGTGTAATAAGACTCTCCCTGCTTGCGAAGTCGAAGAAATGCAGTGAACTTTCAAATAAGGGGTTTAGAATGTTTTTCTACTTTACATGCAGAAAAATCTATTTCCTAATACACACACACATTCCCTTGTCGATCCAATCTTGATTTACTGCCAGTAAACACCATTATTCCATGTGACGTATAATACCAGTTTTGTCGCAGCAGCAGCAGCAGCAGCAGCAAATATTTCGCAGACTCTAGGAGTTTATTCGCGAAAAATAAAAGAACAAACAGTTTATTGAGATAGTTGTCAGCCGGCGAAAGCTTTTATTTCATAATTCAGGAAAACTTTACGGCACAAATCCATTAAATAATTCGAAAGAGTTTTGCAAATAAGAAAAGGATTCTTTGGAGAGGATTTATGTCATCAGGTGATTGTTTGCCGTCTTGCATCGAGAAAGTTTGCGGAGTTTCGAGAGCGAACAATTGAAGTGTTTGGAATTGGATGAAATATTTATAGTGAATGTTTTTAGAAAGGATTAAATTTATCTCTTGGGTTTTTTTTTTGTAAAAGTGTTTTTCTAGTAAGTGTAGTGTCTATAGGTTTTGTAATAGTTCCAAACACACATGTATCTCTATCTTTGGTAAAATATTACATAAAAAAAAATTCTTTAGTTGCCAATATTGAGCATTTTAGCATTCATAATAGCATGGATGATGGTCGAAAAGAAGCCATGCTACTCCATTGTGTAGGTGAGGAAACATTATATTGATACTTATTCACTGTTTATTACCCGACCCTTCTAAGAATGATATTGCGAAAATAAAGCTAAACAATCATTTTGTACCAAAAACATAGTTTGAGATTTTTACCTTTAGGCAGGCTAAATATTACTAAACAGAATAAATCAGAGAACATTGAAGAGTATTATGCTCGTTTACTGAAATAAAGCACAAACTGTGATTTCTCAAATGAAAATAGGGAAATTAATTCCCAAATAATCCAGTGCGAAATTGATGTGCGAAAGTAAAACTGGAAAATCTACAGGTTGCTGATAAAATGGTAATCGATGAAAGATTTTAAATTAAAATTAAAAGATATCGAAACTGAAAAGGGTATTTTTTCACCTTATCTGGCTTTACTTCCAAACTCCACTCAGCTGGCCAACTCAGGAAGTTCAAGTCCAATGCAAAGGAGTACAAACAAAACCGGTCGCGGCAAATAATCCAGTGCTATGTATAGCCAAACAGAATTTCCAACAACAAAGTCAAGGTAACACATATATAAACATATACAATAATTCACAAGTAGAGCCATTCACATCACGCATCAATAGTCAACAAGACAATAACAATCACAGGAAGTATAACAATAGTCAAAACAACAACAAAGAGTATGTTAATTTCAATGCCCCTGAAAAAAATTTCACCTTACCTGGCTTTACTTCCAAACTCCACTCAGCTGGCCAACTCTTGCAGGAAGTTCAAGTCCAATACGAAAGAGTACAAACAAAACCGGTCGCGGCAAATAATCCAGTGGTATGTATAGCCAAACAGAATTTCCAACAACAAAGTCAAGGTAACAACAAAACATCACATGTAAACACATACAATCATTCACAAGTAGAGCCATTCACATCATGCATCAATAGTCAACAAGACAATAACAATCACAGGAAGTATAACAATAGCCAAAACAACAACAGAGAGTATGTTAATTTCAATGCCCCTGAAAAAAATTTCACCTTACCTGGCTTTACTTCTAAACTCCAGTCAGCTGGCCCACTCTTGCAGAAAGTTCAAGTTCAATGCAAACATTCCTGGGTCCTTATTCTTGAAACAGGAGAGCAGCGTTCCCAGGAGAACGAGTGTTCCGTCTTTCTCAATGATATGCAACTGATAATATACGTAACAAAGACGGAACACTCGTTCTTCTGGGAACGCTGCTCCCCTATTTCAAGAATAAGGACCCTGGAGTTTTGAATTATAGTGACGATATTTTAGCATTTGGTAACACTGTAGTCACAACCATTCTCTAGAAGCTGTGTTACAGAAATTGGAAGAATGCAGCCATTACAATTAACAGATCAAAATGTGTATTCAGAGTAACGAAGATAAAATTCTTTGGATGCATATTTTCACGAGATGGAGTCCAACCAGATCCGGATAGAATAAAAACTATTGTAGATTTAAAACTACCAAAGAGCCCGACAGAAGTAGGTACGCAGCCTTTTGGGTATGATAAGCTATATGGCAAAGTTTTTACCGAACCTAGCTAATAACACCAAAATCCTTAGAGATTTAACACTGGAAGAATCCATTTGGCAATGGACACCAGAACATGATCAAACATGAAAATTTTTAAAAGAACAATTGATGAAGGCATCCCATTATGATGTCAATAAACCAACAAAAATAGTAGATGCTGGACCTGAAGGTGTAGGCTCGATTCTCAAGATGTTATCGTTTATGCTAGCGGAACTTTTTCTAATGTACAGTCAAATAGAAAAAGAAACAGTATCATGTAAGTGGTCCATACAACATTTCCATATCTACCTTAATAGAACAATATTTACTTTACATACTGATCATCTTCCTCTTGTCAGAATCTTAGAAAACAACAGATCTTTCCCTCCAGTGCTCGAATAGAGAGACTACTATCAAGAATTCAGCCCTATTAGTTCAAAGTCGTTCATCAAGATGGCAAGTACCCATCAGATTATTTGTCAAGACATCACGTACTTGATTCAGCTCTAGAAGATACCAAAATAGAAACATATGTCTTCATTACCCAAAGCTATGAAAATTGAACAAGTGCAATAAGCTACTAAACATGATAAAGTACTCAGTTTTCTCATTGACACAATAAAACAACTGGAAAAAATCTGAATTATCACCGTTCTGCAATAGTTATTTCCATTACAAGTGCGTTCATGAACATGATTATGATAACGAGTGTGGAAAATTAGAACGACGAGGTCGTAGACCGAGTCGTTCTAATCACGCGAGTTTTGTAGTTATGTTTAAACTCAAGGGTGATATACAACATTTTATCTACAAAGCGAAAAATAGGAATGCTTCAATTATTTTCTTTTATTAGTAGTTGTCTACCTTCATTTTACCTCTACAGGATTGACTTTGAAATTTGTCACATCAAAAATTGTTATTTTGTAGATTCCTAACTTAGTCCATAACACCACTAGTTGTGTTATGAATTCATAACCTAGTCCATAACATCACTGGTTTTGTTATGAGTCTCATGACTTTCCAGCCCAATCCAATAAAGTTGGCCAAGATGCCAGCGGATTAGAAATTAACGTTTTAAACCGGCGAAAGTCATCAGCAAAAATGGCTAAGAACCCCTATCCCTGAATTTTCGCTCCTTCACAATTGGATATTCCAAATCAGGTGACTTTTGGCATACCCCCAAGGTATGTGATTGGTTAAATTCGAAACATCGTAGAAAGAAACGTAATAAAACCTGGCAACGCTGATCCAACCCGGAAATGTGCAAATACCTACTTATCCTCATTCTCATTTTCAAATATTTCCTGATACTTTGGAAAATGAGTCTATACATTTTGAAAACTATAACTTCAGGATAGGTTGGCGAAGGAGCATGTAGAAATTAAATTGTCACAACTCCCCCTTTCCTACGACAGGAGGAAAAGTAACAGAGGAAACTTTTTCGACGATCAGCCAAGCTTGAAAAACAAGACAGAGATAGGGAACGTTAGAGAGAGAGAGAAAACCAAATATCAATAAGCCAAGACATCAAATATGAAGTTCAAGTAAAGCTTCGTGTGAAGTATCTGCTTACTTCACCTTACGAAAAACCACGAAGGTAAAGTGAAAGTAAAGGTAAATATAAGCAAAATGGTAGAAGAGAAAAAAAAAAGAAAAATTTTTTTTGCGTAACCAGTGTTGCGTTCTACTTTCGAATTCCATAGTAGAACCTCGTGCACTGGTCTTGCACTGGATGCCAGTGAAGATCTCCCCAAAGTTCTCTACCACAACACGACCAAAGAGTGGGTAGAAGAGATATAAAAGACAAGGGAGTAGGGATTTAAATTTTCCCAAAAGATCCACCAACAGTTGGTTGGTTGGCTGGTACAGAAGGTTCGTCCCGAATTTTTCCTCACTGCTTGCTTTCCTTTTGGCGTTAATTAAGAAGAACGCAATGAACGCAAGATGGTCATGGACACCTGCAAGTAAGAACAGGGGTCGTATTTTCGAATTCATTCGAGTACATTTCGTACACGAAATTTGACTGACAGCAATGTTAATTAAATGGGGAGCATTCGAAATTATGTCAAATTTCGTATGCGAGAATATTCGAAAATACGACCCCTGGAGCGTTCTTACTTGTCCGGACTTCGAGCGCACTTCTGTTCTGCAAACAGACGCATCTAATTACGGTCTTGGCGCTGTTTTGACTCAATCATTTGTTGATGGTGAATCTGTTATCTCTCTAGATCACTATCCAGTCAGGAAATGAAGCTCACAGTTCTCAAATACTAGAAAAATGGTTATGTAAAAACGTCATAACCAAACGCTTGTGCGGTTAAAATAAAAGCTGTGGCTAGAATATAACCAGGGTTGTGGTTTCGCGGTTCGAAAGTTATCAAATTATTCTGGTTCCTGGAATAGTGGTTACTTTTGGACCTTGGTTTCCTGAAATCTGATTAACCAAATGTCAAAATAGCTACCGGCTATCGGATGTCGGTTATGTTGGTTTTATCTGTAAATTCTGTCAATTATTATTTTATTTCATACGCGTTCCTCAAGTAACCGGAATTTTCAGTAACCATATCTGTCAACCGATTCGGTTACTTTGGTTATATTCGGACCATAGCCAAAAGATAAACTTACTGTGACACATAACATCATACTATAAGGTACTCGAATAATTTAACCAGCATCCTTACAAGCTCCTGCAATACAACTAGCACATAAAGGTCATTAAGGGATTGACAAGAAGAAGCAGTTATTTCGCTCAAAAGTATGGTTTTCAAATATTGATAGGCTAACAGAAACATTGGTAAAAAGTTGTGCAGCGTATCAGGCAGTTACAAACTCTAGGACCAGAGATCCTATAATATCAACAGCATTTCCTGACATAGATTTCGCTGGACCTTTTCCCAATAAGAACTATGTCTTCATATTAGTAGATGCATATTCAAGATACCTAATAGCGGACATTGTTCCATCTACAAGCTTCCACAATCTGAAACCAATACTTGAGAAAACATCTTCCACATTTGGAATTCCGAAGTCGATAAAATCAGACAATGGTCCACCATTTTGTAGGAGTGAATTTAAAAATAATTATCCTCACCTCGCTTTATAGTTATTTATGTATCAAGGGAATTATGAGGGTGTTAATACCCCAGGGCAAAGTTTGTGTCCCGAGGGACACCAATTGCCCGGAGATACAACGCTTTGAAATCTGCCTATGACGTCACTTATCATATAAATTAGTGACGTTGCACATGCTCAGTATATCTATATATACAAAACTTAATATTTGTATAACTTCCGTAATAATCATATTTCACTAGGCGATTTTGGGCTAGTTATACAGGCCTCACGAGATTAGTTTTATTACTTCAAATGACAGATTATGTAAGCTTCTGTCTGAAGATTAACCCAACTAGCCTACTATGAGGCAAAAAATCACCAACATCGTGTTTCCTGTCGTTCATATGACGTCATTACTATTGAACGTCATTATTCATTACACATCCCGGCATTATTTGTCATTTAAAACGCAGTCACGTGATTTACGTAATTTACTTGAGTCAAAGGGCGCGGCACGCGACTATTGGTTCCGGGTGGGGTGACGCGACACGTGCCGGTAACAATTGCACTGATGCGTGGCGGTAATTTTTCTAAAGTCGATCTTGGTTAGGGTGTCTAGCTTACAAAAGGGTGCGCTATAGTCCTGCGAAACTCTGATAAGTTTATTAATAGCTATGGGGCGAAACGAATGTCGTTATCTGGAAAAATGCACGGGTTATTTATCGTAACTTTCTCTTCTCTAAGATGACGTGTCATCAAAACCCCAAACTATTTGTCCTGCCACAAAGTCAAGTGCTGAAGACCAGGAGGCCACTGCACGTCTGGACCATGTCCGAAAAATACATTATCACGAGTTCTTAATGATACCGAAAGAGGGCGAAACTGCTGCTGCACACACACACACAGAAACAGAACCGGGGTAAAGATTGATGATGGTGTGAGTGGCGCCCCCCCTAACCCTCATATTTCGCTGGGTGCTAATGACAGCGCCATCTGGGCTCCTAATGTTTATTGCTTGCGGGTTAGGTTTCGATTTCGCGAATTTACATTTAATTGGTTTTTGAGGGTTTTCAAGAGCGAACGGATTTAATCGGCTAAGTGCTAGGCATATATACCTAAGTTCATTTGGAAGTATAATTCGCATTTAAGCATTTAATGTAAATATAAAATGTATATCATATTTCAATAAGTTGTGGAGAAATGTTACGATATACTAACCCTTCAACAGTAGTAGGTAGTTGAGAGGCACCACTCTATATTCTCTTTGACTCTAGTAGGTAATCATGATGACAAAGAATAAATGGTTAACGTCACACACTATCCAGCAAAAGTCGATTTAGCATTTAAAGTAAAACAAGAAAACGACTACAGACCGCTCTCTCTTCGGTTTCATCCTCCCTCAGCCTTTCGTGAAACTTTATTCACGACGCGTTCAGGACCCTAATTACAGAGAAGCGGTTAAATGAAGCAGAGGCGTCCATTAAAGTTTAGTTTTCCGACTAATGAATGGTTGACAACAGAGGCGGATAGCCAACACAAGATTTTTCTACGAGACAAAGTTAATGAAAACTTAGTCTTAAGTATATTCCATCAAGTGTACATTAATATCAAAACTAAACAGTCTGTTCTCATAGGGGAAAATGTAGATTTAATACTTCGCTGTTCCCTCTACGCTCTGTTGCTGCTTGCTATATACAGCCAAAATCGCTCCAGGCTATGGAAACGGTACACACAGGGTTAATAATTAAGACTCGCGTGTAACCGAAACCAATTTATTATTCATTGGTTATTACTGAAGAACGAAGTTAACATTTTTCGTCGGTCGGTGCAAAGTTTGACCGGCCTCGGGCCAATTTCGTGGTGACTGATGTGCCAAAGTTTGAGTTTCACGAACCCTAAGCAAACATAGGAACTTTTTTTAGGTATATGATTGAAACAAATATTGTGAGAATCTTAATTTGTCCAGGAAATATTGGACAAAACAAGAATCTCATTGCAAAATAATAGATTGAGATAAAATTTAAAACCACTTCAAATCATTCTCCGTTTAAATACCTAGTCCCGGCAGGATCGGTAATTTTCGACAATTTGAGAGAAGCTTCTTTTACAGTGCCTAGCTTTTACTAAGCATATCCCCGTAGGATTTATGTCCGAATACGGATTAGAGGATTAAATAAGGATGTTCCGGATCAAAACCTGGAAAGGGAGCCGGCCGGAAGATCCGGACCAGATCGAAGCAATTTATCCTGGGCGCGAGTGAGGAAAATCGAAAGCCGCAATCGAAGAAAATACAGATGGGTAAAAAATACAATTTGGTTTTTATGACTTTAGAAATTCGCAATTTCCTTTTATTTTGTCCCTGTGTGAAATGCAAATAGTTTGTTCCGAAGTCCCCTTTTGTGCATGTATAGAATAAATGTAATACAATCACTCAGGCAAATATAGGTATGGTAATAGTTGATAAGTTAATTGAATTTTGCTGTCCCCTACTGTGTTTCGGAAAGTACAAGATGATAACGTAATTGATGTTAATCGTTCAATTATTATAATAATAAGGTAGCTATTGCTAGAAAACGGAGCAAACAAAAAAAAACTTAATTAACCCAGTTAACTTTTTTTTTCTGTACAGGATTAACCCTTGTCCGAAAAAGTTTACTTTCTAGTTCAGTTAATCCTCCACTCGAATCCGTTCTTGAATGGAGAATTCGCGTGACGTCATTAGGGTTTGGAATAGATGCTCGTTCGCATCCCAAAAGAGAAAAAGTATAGAGAAAGCGCGCAACGTGATGGCGTTTCGTCTTTTTTCGACACGAACAACGATGATGATGATACCGGCAGGAATAGAAAAGTTGATGATGTCGGGAATCTCGCCCAAAGTGGATTTTTACGTGAGCGGCGTTTGTAAGAATTGAAAATAGCGCTTTTGATAGAAACTTGATGCATTATGTTTACGAGAGATAATGGAATGCTCAAGTGATAGTTTTTCTTTGTCTTGAGAATTTTACATTTTTCTTTTTGCCATCGGATTTCTGCTTTAGTCGAACATCTTTGTCTCACCCTGCTGAACTATAGGAGAATTTTGTCTGTCAAAAAAACTATACTGATTCAACAATCGTTGAACGGAAATAGCTACTTTAGGCTTACTGACGTGTTGATTATAATATAACACTGTTTTCTAAGGAATCTTGTTTTATGTACCTACCTAATGTTTTATCAAAGATATAAAGATACATGTGTGTCTAATAACATAACCACTAAATTTTCTGTCAGCTGATATGATTCAATTCTATAGCATCGAAGTTTAGCGAAATATTTAGTTAAGTCACTAATTGAAAGGCTGTGTGTATCTGTTGTAGGTGCTTCAACTGCTTCAGGTAATGGGCTGTACGAGATATCGTCATCTGTGATCTGAGAGGACTTCTTGACGTTCATGCATATTAAGATCTTCACTAGTAGGTGATGTTAGCAAACTTGCTTCAAGTATAGTAGCCTTGCTCTTCTTAAGGACTGATCTTCCAGAAAACTGCTTTCGGTGGGATGATAGGAAGGACAGGAGGAGTAAACGCATTTTGTTTAGGAGTGTTTGACAGATGTTTGAGGACTTGACTAGGAATACTAGGATTAAATGTTTTGAAAAACGATGCATTTTTTTTGACATATTTTCCTTCTCTCTCTGCCAAAGTTTGAGCTCCATTAATTTGAGTTATTTTGTACGGTTTTGGGTCAAAAAACGGAGTTAGGCAGTTTGTCTTTAACTGTTTACATAAAACTAGATCATTATCTGAAAGTTGTGTATTCTTGTATGTCTCTGTTGATCTGCATATTCCTTTTGTTTTCTTTTGCTTTTCTTCAGTTTTTGCTATGTCTTCATGTTGTTCTCTATGTCTTCCTTGATGTGTGTATATCGGTAACAAGTTACTATGATTTCTCTGTTGAAAACCAGTTCAAATGGGGGTTTCTCTGTGGTGGAATGCAAAGTACTTCTATAGTTTAATAAAAATTGATTGATTTGAGAATCAAACTTGCTGGATTCTAACTGTGCCATACCGTTCGCCTCTGATGTTTTATACCAAGATCAGATAAAAATATTTTTTTCTCCGAATGACAGTAAAAGCGGACAGGATCAAAAGTTGTATTTTTACTGCCTAGGCAGTAAAAGTGGACTTTCACTTCCTAGGCATTAAAAGTGACGGTGTCACAACGTTCCAGGTAATAATTTCACTCAATTTGGTATTTGAAATTGATGGTGACAATTGTCAAAATAATTTAATTATTTGGATAATAATAATGAATGAAATAAATATAAAAAAGATGTCCATGTGTGAATTTGAACATTCGGAGAAAAAATTATATGTTTTACATGGCAGAAAAGCAGATTTAATACCTCGGCTGGTTTCCTAGCCTCGGCTACGAAACACCAGCCGCGGCATTAAATCTTGTACTTTTCTGCCTAGTGAAACAAATAACTATAAATTCACTACCTATCACAAAATGGTGGATCATTGTGTGACTTTATAGACTTCGGAATTCCAAGTGTGGGAAATGTTTTCTCAAGTATTGGTTTTAGATTCTGGAAGCTTGTAGATGGAAGAATTTCTGCTATCGGGTACCTTGAATATTCCTCTAATATTGTCACACGCCTCGCGTCTAATGTGGGTAGGAAGTAAGGTTAGGGGTTGCTCTCCAGGAAAACACATATGTAACTACAAAAAGGAGCTTAAAGTATATTGTCTGCTAATGGGTACATCTCCACGTAGGTGCGCCACATGATTTTCAAGTTCGGGGCTCTACGTATATATACGGGGATGCAACTGGTTCCCGCACGTATAGGCCGTGATGCCCTGAAGAGCAAGAATGTCTGGGATAAGGCGATCCTGAAAAGAAGTCTAGCTACTCCTCCTTTGAGTAAGGATATCCTGAGGAGAGAAGGACCCAAATGGGTACGGATACCACGGGCTGCATCGGTTTTTATATCCATTTCGTGTAAACATTAGTTTTCGCGTTGACCTGTTCAAACTGCTGTTTGTTGATGAATCGTGTTCTAGTTTTGATGGGTTTTTGACATACAGAGTGGTTTTACGCGTCTTTACTGGCTTCTTTGGTTCTGCTGAATCCAGAGCGGAAGACCCTGGATATTTTAGCAGAACGACTGCTTATGCAGTCGTTCGCAGAGTTCCTGATTACTCAGGAACTCTTCTCTATGCTTTTTGACTGGGGTATTTTCCCGCTTTTCAAATTGCTGCCGTTTCGAAAAATGTATTAGAATTTTTTTTTCTGTCTGAACTGGGTAGCAGATAGAAATGATCCAGGGGATTTCGCCGCAGGACGGCCTCTTCCTTACTTCTCTTTCTTTTCTTTCTTTTTTTTTCCTCTTCTACCATTCCGCTTATTTTTACCTCTACTTTCACTTTACCTGATGATGGTTATCTTACCTTCGTTTTTCTTAAGGTGAAGTAAGCAGATACTTCCACGAAGCTTCATTTGAACTTCATATTTGATGTCTTGGCTTATTGATATTTGGTTTTCTCTCTCTCTAACGTTCCCTATCTCTGTCTTGTTTCTCAAGCTTGGCTGATTGTCGGAAAAGTTTCCTCTGTTACTTTTCCTCCTGTCGTAGGAAAGGGTGAGTTGTGACAATTTAATTTTTACATGCTCCTTCGCCAACCTATCCTGGAGTTATTGTTTTCAAAATGTATAGTCTCATTCGCCAAAGTATCAGGAAATATTTGAAAATGAGAATGAGGATAAGTAGGTATCTGCACATTTCCGCCTTGGATCAGCGTTGTCAGGTTTTATTATGTTTCTTTCAGTGATGTTTCGAATTTAACCAATCACGGGCCTTAGGGGTATGCCAAAAGTCACCTGATTTTGAATATCCAATTGTGAAGGAGCGAAAATTCAGGGATAGGGGTTCTTCGCCATTTTTGAAGAAAGCTGATGACTCTCTTTCGCCGGTTTACAACGTTAATTTCTAATCCGCTGGTATCTTGGTCAACATTATTAGATTTGGCCAACTTTATTGGATTGGGCTGGAAAGTCATGAGACTCATAACACAACCAGTGATGTTATGGACTAGGGTATGAATTCATAACACAACTAGTGGTGTTATGAACTAAGTTAGGAATCTATAAAACAACAATTTTTTGGTGATGTCACAAATTTCAGTCAATCCTGTAAAGAAAAAATGAAGGTAGACAACTACTAATAAAAGAAAATAATTGAAGCATTCCTATTTTTCGCTTTGTAGATAAAATGTTGTACATCACTCACATACTCGTTATTATAATCATGTTCATGAACGCACTTGTAATGTAAATAACTATTGCAGAACGGTGATAATTCAGATTTTTTCCAGTTGTTTCTGTTATGTTTTATTGTGTCAATAAGAAAACTGAGTACTTTATCATGTTTAGTAGTTTGTTGCACTTAGTCAATTGTCATAGCTTTGGGTAATGAAGACTGTAGGATAAAATTTACATACGTTTCTATTCTGATTTCTTCTAGCTGAATTAAGTATGAGATTTGTTTGAAAGTTTTTTCAGGTAATGACCAACGTGCAAATCAGGGACAAGAGTCCCTGTTTGGGAATCGACTCACTGAGTAGTGGACCCCGCATTCCCGTGCCAATCCTTGACGCGTTTCGTTCTTGTTAGGACTCATCAGAAGGACATAGGCTGAAGCTCCCTGTTCAAGTAAAATTGAACTTCGTTGACCAATCAGAAACAACTACTCCGAGGTAATGTCCAAAGTGCAAAAAAAAACCTTTCAAACAATTTTCATTGCCAACGAAAGCTCAGACCAATCAGTGTAGTTCAATGCCGGTAGGGGTATTTGCCCTCGGAGTAGTTGTTTCTGATTGGTCAACGAAGTTCAATTTTGCTTGAACAGGGAGCTTCAGCCTATGTCCTTCTGATGAGTCCTAATAAGGACGAAACGCGTCAAGGATTGGCACGGGAATGCGGGGTCCACTACTCAGTGGGTCGATTCCCAAACAGGGACTCTTGTCCCTGATTTGCACGTTGGTCATTACCTGAAAAAACTTTCAAACAATTTTCATTGCCAACGAAAGCTCAGACCAATCAGTGTAGTTCAATGCCGGTAAGGGTATTTGCCCTCGGAGTAGTTGTTTTTGATTGGTCAACGAAGTTTAAGTATGTGATGTCTTGATTGGTTGTACTTGCCATCTTGATGAAAGACTGCGAACTGATAGGGCTGAATTCTTAATAGTAGTCTCTCTATTCGAGCACTGGGAGATGTAAAGTAAATCTTGTTCCATAAAGGTAGATATGGAAATGTTGTATGGACTACGAACATGCTACTGTTTCCTTTTCTATTTGACAGTACACTAGAAAAAGTTCTGCTAGCATATGCGATAACATCGTGACCTTGGGTGAGGATCGAACCTGCACCTTCAGGTCCAGCATCTACTATCAAATTTGTTGGTTTATTGACACGATGATAGGATAATGTTGTTGCCTTCATCAATTGTTCTTTCAAAAATTTGAATGTTTAATCATGTTCAGGTGTCCATTGCCAAATGGATTCTTTCAGTGTTAAATCTCCAAGGATTTTGATGGTCGGTAAAAACTTTGCCATATAGTTTATCATACCCAAAAGGCTTCGTACTTCTGTAGGGCTCTTTAGTGGTTTTAAATCTACAATACTTTCTATTCTATCCGTCTTGTGTAAATATGTATGGATTCATGGAATGTTTGACGCCATCAGTGACTACTACAGTTTTGTCTGGTTTTACGCGGATCTTAACAGCATAATCAATCACTCTTTTAACACCAACAAGCACACGGGCCATTTTGAACAAAAATTTAAAGGCGCTGAATTCAGAAATTTAGAGAAACTAATTCTGAACTTTGTATTTTGATTTGTGACGTCAGTGATAGTAGGTGAGGTTTCCAACTTAAATTCAGAAACTGCTGTAGATGTCATAAAGAAACTGAAACCCAGGTTGTCAAGATGGGGAATACCAGAGACCATTAGATCAGATAATGCGGACTTTCTTTTTCTAGCCACATATAGGTACAAACAATTTGCTCAGACATGGATTCAATCACATCAGAAGCAGTCCTAGGTATCTTCAATAAAATGGGCACGCGGAATCCGCTGTAAAAATAGTCAAGAATATCATTCTAAAATGCAAAGACCCAAACTTAGGACTGTTAAGCAAACTAGAGAGTGGATTTTGACCAGCAGAACTGATTATGGGAAGAAAACCTAGGAATTCAATTCCAGCTAACAAAGATAGATTTTTCCCTAAGAGCTACATAAACGACTTCAAGGAAGTCAGAAGCAACGAAAAAGAAGTTCAAACATTGAATTTTAATAAGCGACATAGAGCAAGATCAAATTCTACCTTGAAAAATAACGATAAAGTTTGGATACCCGATATGAAAATGTTTGGGAAAGTAATGGATGTTGGACCTGAACCTAGAACATACATTATCGCCGCCGAATATAACGTCATCAGGCGAAACAGAAGCCAAGTTATAGAAGTAACCTCAGAAGCGATGTTAAGACTAGAGCAAGGAACAGATACTCGACTAGAGATATCCAGAGGTAAGCCTTTTATCTAGAGTAATTCCTAGATATTTGATTTCATTTTCAAAGGATACCACCACCCCTCGTAGTGTATTTTGTAAGGATTTATTGTCATATGCTCATTCTCGCATCATGTAAGTATTGTGTATTATTTCCTAAAGGGTTTCGGAGAGTCACGTTCCGATTCTCCCCTCATTACAATGGCTATGACGTTCCACGGCCTTGTCGTCCGCATAGGGCTTGTCGTCCGCGTAAGCCTGCATGTCGACCTCCCACAGTTGGAGTATGGTCAGCGGGTTGTCCATCAATAAAAGGTTCACAGACCGCGAATAAGAGGTAAAACAAATCAAATCAAAATTGCAAAAGAAATTGTACAATTAACTGACCAAAAGAGAGATTTTTAGACGAATCTGGCAACAGTAAATTACCTATATACCTTGGCGCTTCGTGCCTCGGTTTATAAAAGCGCTCGGTATATAATGACAATCGTCTCTACCTAGGTATATCACCAAATTTTAATAATTTTAATAATACTCACATAATGACGGTTCACAGATAAAATCACAAGGGTATCGGCGGTTATCAGTAATAGGCAATCCTCTTTGCGCTTATAATCCTTGGTTAATAGCTATCTTTTTCCGTCTTTTTACCTTATTTTCGTTTTTCAAATCACTCTTCATTGTCGTCCAAATATCACACCGCCGCCTAAGAAGTTTCACTTCAAAAATGAATGAGTTTTTGTTCTATACTGGTATAAAATCAATTTATTTGTTCTTTATTCAAATGTATCGCACTGTTTCCTTTCCATTTCCAAGTGCCTTATTAGAAATCTTTATTCCCGGATCTCGTATAGCACAAATCCGCACAAAATCTGCGCCTCTCCGCTCAAACCCCTAATTGGTTTCATTTTGGCAAAATCACTCGTGTTTATTTTGTAAAGCAATTTTCTTCTAAATTCGGGCGTTGCGCCCCCCTCGGAAAATGTATATGTGTGTGTGTCTGTGTGCCTTTGTTCGCGGGATTATTAAAGAAAATAAATTGGGAAATTCAAAGAAAACAAATAATATCGTGCAGGCTGCTGCTCCTGGCTGAGGTAAGATGTCAGGTGGATGCAACGGCGGACAATGGAACCTGAACTTTTGTATTTTTCTAAAAATGAAATAAAACCCAGAAAGATTGTACCAACCTTTTGTGTATCTGAGTGCATGCAAAGTTTAAACAAAACTTATTCCAGGATTTTTTTTTTCGCTTTTCTCTGCAAATTTGAATGTTTTGCACACAGCCTGGAAAGTTAAAGTTTAAATAAATCGCACAAGATTCCACATAAGATCCTGCAACAAATCCTTAACTGCAAATGCCAGATTGGGTGAAGCACCGTTCCCGAACACTATTTCGCACCATAACCGTAAATTTATTTCCAAACTCCAGGATTATCGGTTCTCCGACACACATACTCTTGGGTCTTACCGTTGCGGTTATCGCCACTTACAGAGATTTTCTTACCGCCGAAGTACGGATCGATGTTGCATTTTAGATACCTTAATCGGGCTTCTTCGATGCACGCCTCGTATAAAAATTAAACGATTAATTCCCAGGTCCCGGGTGTACACCTGGGAGGCTTCCCAAATGGATTATTTATCGGGGTATTAAGTAACTGTATCCAATATACAGGTGTCGAATAGCTTTGTATGCAATTTAAATATTCAGCAGACAAATACGTGTACTGATAGAGGATTGAAGGTATATAGAGGGGGAAGACTCAGGACCGGGTTCATGATTATTTAACGAGCCAACAGCGAGCCTGAATTCGATAATGGAATTAGGCACGTCTTTGGTAGATCAAAGAGGACCTTGTTAGATGTTTAACTTACACACGATGTTGCTAATTGATGCGCAAAAAGGTGAGACTCTTTGTGTAAATTCTAATGAGACAAAAAAATTTAATGTCGGAGCTAAAAAGGAAATGCGGTGTCGGGTGTCGTCAGAGGAAACGATCCGTAATCCCGAATCGCAAACTAACAAAGATTTAAAACGTAAAAACCACCCCCTTTAAATTACGGTGCGGCGCCACCCCACAGTATGAAAAAAGACAAGGCAAAAAGCACTTTGCGCCCGCAAACTGGCGCTAGTAAAAGCCAGAAGGAATCTGTGCACAGCCACCAGTAGTTGGGACCCATCCATTTCGGGGGCGACTGCACTAAATTCCGGAGTCATAAATAAACTGGTTGTTTTCCGTGGCGGGACGTTTTCGGAAGATTCATTTGGCGACGGGAACATCTCCCTGGAAATGGGCGTGGACGTCCTTTCCTCATTCTACATCCAGACTTTGGAAAACTTTTGGAAATTATACAGGCGACAATGGCAAATGAACAATGAATGGTTGTTATTCTTTTACCAAACAAGATTGTGATTCACACACACAATAACTATAGAATTGCTACGGAATGCGCGTGGATATCGCAATTCGAGCCGCTGCTGCCTCTGAAATTTCCCTTATAAAACAAACTTTCGAAAGTTTCGAAATTCTAGTCTGACCAACCGAACGGCGCGCGGCTTCCACGAATCTATCCAAAGCCGAGTTCGCTTTGTTCCCAGAGCTTTGCGTAATCCGAGAGCCGCAATTTGACCGAAGATCAAACTTTCTATGCTCTGGCCCGTATAATTAAATCGAGAGATGGTCAATTTGGATTGTTGCTGAAGTAGCTCACAACTTATAATCCGGATAGTAAATATATATGTAGAGAGTGCAAAAGCGATTCTTATATTATTGACCATCTAATCAGAGCTATATCAGTGTGACAAGTGTAGTGAAAAACCTTTAGAATTAAGGCTTTGATAAGCTAAAATTTAGTACAGATTATTCTATTCTGATTATACAACTCACTGTACATTATTCCCATATGACACGAGAGGCTTAAAAAGTGATAAGCCTTTTGGGATTATCGCGCTTGGTGGCATTTATAGCAAATTCTATTATAGACATTTTTTTAAATTTTAAAGTATTAAAGTTTAGTTCGTTGTATAACCTTTTGAATACCACTCGATGTTTTAGGTTTACCTAATACTTTTACCTGACACTCAACGCGTTAGCAGCAACACCACTCTTTCTTCGGAATCGTGGTTTTGCTGCGTAACGCGTTTCATGACAGGCAAAAGTATTATCCGGTAATCCTGAAACCTCTTGTGGTATTACATTCGATTATACAACTCACTGTACATTATTCCCATATGTCACGAGAGGCTTAATAGGTGATAAGCCTTTTGGGATTATCGCGCACTGTGACGTAAAATATGTGAACCGGTCAATATTTTGAGTGATAAACACGTAACCCCAGTATGCGTATACTCTCCACACAAAAAGTTCATCTTTCAACGCTCATATCTCAAAGACCGTAATACCTACAAGATATCGTCCCATTTAAAGGTTGTTAAGAATTCAATTTTCTACAATATATCAAAAAATGGGCCTAGAGCGCAAAAATCCCATGTTGGTGCGGTATCACACTATGCGTTTTTACCGCTGGGGCAAGAAGGGATGCGTTTTGATCGGATGAACTCTACTTGTCACACTATAGTCACTTTCCAGTATGGGAGTGTGACGCTCGGAGCTACTCGGAGCGTTGAGCTCCCAAGCTATTACGTACGGACAAACGGCACACGACATGATACTGGAACGGTACAAATCTAGTGCGTGGCGCTCCCTGGGTGCTCTAGAGCGCGCCAATTAGCATGGAGAGCAGCTCAAATGTGGGTTGTAGATACGAACCTGTTTTTTTTTTTTTTAATTGACAGGTTGAAATTGAAATTATACCAATAAGAACCTGGTACGTCATGACAATATTCTTGCGTCATGACGTTATTTTTATTATTGACCTAAACCGACTTTTCGCGACGAATGTAGTTCATCCAAGGACGAACCATAGTTCGTCTTGTGACGTCATGAATTTGAACGTTGGCTAGAAGCTGCGTCCATATTTCCAGCGAACTACGATTAATATGACGTCATGATTTTCTCGCGAAAGCGTTTTTGTTCACGAAATCATGGAAGTAATTCGTAGTTCGTCTCGAAAATTTGGTTATAATCTAATTATGCTGGGTTATGGATGTGTCAATTGTGTCCCTATCAAATTTTTGGGGTTGCGAGTGACGTCACTATCAGAAGCTTATAGTGATGACGTCATCCGCAGACCACGATGAAATGCTCGCGATTCAGGCTATCCTAGGGAGTTAATTTTTAAGTCGATTTAAATGTAGAAAAGGTCTGTTCTCACAGAAGAAATTAAGTGTTCTTGATCCTCGAGTATCCCAGAATTTGATGGTGAGGGAGTTAGGGGAGTATGACATAATTGTCACTTCACATAATCCCAGGGATGCTATTTCTAGTACAATTGTACTAGATCTAGCACAATCACGTTTCACCTAGTACGCTAGTACCTCTCTCATAAATCTAGTACAATTTGGATTACGAGGCGAGTGTCGCTCTTCGTTCTGAGCTCTACTCTCTACTTTTGGGTTGGGTTCCACGTTCCAGGGCCGGGATCACGACGAGTGGAATTCTACTTTCATGACGTCACTCGCGACCTTTATTTATCGCGTACAGTACAGATTACAGGCGATGATGATGGTTGCTAGGCAATCTGATGTCATGAAAGTAGAATTTAACGTGGCGTTTCGAATACGGTTTCGAACGCACACGCACTTTTTTATTCTGTGACTTGACGTGTGTCATGTTTCGGGGGTTATTAGCCGATCACGGTAATCGGTAGCCGATTTATTAACATATTATGTAGAAATTTATTTATTTCTATCATTCAGGGCCGGTTTCTCAATAGCGAGTCATCCCCGGGTTAAGCATAACTCCATGGTAAACATTGCAACTGGACACGTTTACCTTGGAGTTAAAACCAACACGGCGGTGACTCGCTATGAGAAACCGGCCCTGAAACAAATGATATTTACCCCCAACGGGCAGAGCCTACATTTGTATTAAAATTTCAAAATTTGACGCGCTTTCAGCTAGTACAATCTAGTACAATTATTCCCTACTTTCTGGTAAAATTTTTTTGGTGTTGATAGCATCCCTGCATAATCCAGCATAATCGATTATGGTTGACTATCCTCGCGAAAAATTGCCTATTATTGAACACTTCAGAACCAGCTTACTAGAGTACTAGAACCGATTTAAAAACACTCCGGGACGAATCTTGACATTCCATTGGTTCCAGAGTGTTTTGTGATGTTGGCCGCGAACAAGGCTAATGAATATCCGGAGTAGTTCGCAAGAAGATAAAATCCTGAGCTGGGTTTTTAGGAATGCGCTCGACGATAATCCTGATCTGAGTTTTAAAACTGTTCGGATCCTCCCCATGCAAATAGTTTTGAATCATTTCTGAAACCGCGGCTCACAGTCAAAACCGAATTTAAAACTCCTCGAAGCTCATATTTTAACACAGAGTATACTTATTAAATCCCTTAAATTGGTAGAACTGGTTCGGAATCCATCCTGAGCTGAATCTAGCTGTAATACCAACAATGAAGTAGCCAAAAATTTGGAATCTTGTGATCCATAAAAAGCGAATAATATAATTTCAATTTGCTCCAGCAGCAAATAGTTCCCGAATTCTTATCGCAAACCAACCAATCTATGGTTGGATTACAACTCCACTTTTTTGACTCCTGTTCTAGGGCCATTCGTAGTGAGATAAAATCTTGAACTAAGTTCATAAATTCTTCTGTTCTACGGTAATATTGAATTGGTTCCAGAGTGGTTCAAAATGTGGTCTGCGAACAAGGCGAACCAAGTTATTGTTGGGTAATAGTTCCAAGTTTCTGATTCTTGTTCGCAGTATTATAAAATCGTGAACTGGGTTCATAATGATCAATCTAGGATAATCCCGAATAAATTCGTTGCAAAGTGGTTCGGAATGTTCTTCGCGAACAAGGTTAGTTAGTGCACGTGATTCGTGAACACAATATTCAAGATTAACGTAGAGCACATTTCTCATATGAACCAGTTCAGGATTTCCTTTCACTGTGGGCGATTTTGGAACACGAAACCAAAACTTATTTTTGAGTCATAGACAGTTCCAAGTTTTTGGGTTCTGTTCTGGAGTCGTTCGCAGTAAAATAAAATCGTGAATGGGGCTCATAATCAATCATTCGCTCTACGATAATCCCGAATTGGTTCAGAATGAATGTGATCCGCATTCAGTTTCATTATTAACCTAGGGAGAGAAATTCAATTTTTTCCTAGAGAAATGACTATTTCTCAGGTTAGTATTAAAAAAATGATATTAGAGCCGGAGAAAAACAGTCATTGATTGCCACAAATCAGGGATTATAAGCGCAAAGAGGATTGCCTATTATTGTCAAGCGCCGATACTCTTGTGACGTCACTACAGATGTGTGCCTCCCTTTTGTTATACTATCATCATTGTGCAATAGAAGAGAATAGAGAGTGTGACGCGCATGTGTACAACTCTGATGCCACAGGAGTGGAGCAAGAGAGAGCGACGTATACACTTAATATGAAGCGATAGAAGTTTCAATTCTACCACGTATTCGCACACAGATATAACGCAGAAAGACGGAGAAAGACAGCCATTGATTGACACAAACCGAGGATTATAAGCAAAGAGGATTGCCTGTTATTGTCAACCACCGATACCCTTGTGACGTCACTATACAAATGCGCGACTGGCCCTTCGTCTTTACCCCGATTCAAACGTTAAAACTAAAAGTTGTATTTGGGAGGGAATAGTTTTGAGGTTCAACTTCTTAACACGTGTACGATGATGCTGCACATTATTTTTTTAGGCTGGTGTTTGTAATCACTATACTTGGTACCCTCAAGTATCCCTCTGGCTCTCCAGAATAAATCCCCTGAAATGGATTTCTTCAGGGCTACTTCAATTCAAATCCCATATTATACAAATTTCGCAAGCTTTAAAAGAAGTTAACCCAAAGAGCCATTTTCAATACACTTTGCTCTAAAACCGCATTGAAATAATCGTCACAGAAATCAAACAGCATCGAACCTAACACTCCCGATTCAAACTATTATCCGGAAAATGTTTTAAAACGGAGTAATTATAATTGCCGAAACTGTAATAACAGTGAAATTATCCCGTTTGCGCAAATTGTTCAACAACTGGTCTACCGAAATTATTATGGCGCTATAATTAGACACACAACAACAAGACAAACAACTTTATAAACTCATTAGTGGACCGAATTTGAAACTGGGAACAATGCATAGATTTTCTCTTAATATTAATTTCTCGAAACGAAACTTGCCAGCTGGAATCCTCTTGCCGATATAATAAAACCTGATACTGCCTAGGGACTTAAGGCGATTTCTATCGGGAAATTTCCAATTTTCCATAATTGAGGATTTTTCGTCTGCATTAGAGTTAAATACTTTAATTGGAAAATTGAAATAGATATACTTACATGAAATGAATAAAGTTCCACACTAACATATCAAACCAAGGGCAGAGAGGAGAGAACTTTCTCGGAATTTAAAAGATTCGCTCCAATAAAAGCATTTCTCTAAAGTTAGGGGCGATCCAAGCGATTTCCAATTTTCAATAATTAAATTCCTGCATTGATTTTAAAACTTGCACGGAATTTTGTTAAACTTAAACTATGTTCTATCAAATCAATTTTAACAAATTTCATAATGTGGCTATTCTAGCTGCTTTACGATTTCAGCAAACCGTAAACTGGCAAGGATTTTGTTGCCTAGCCACTAGATTTACGACTTTCTTTGGCCGCATTTCGCAACTTTGTGTAGAGTCTAGAATAATTCTCAAGTTATTAAAGGAGTTTACAAAGAGGAAGAATTTTTACAACGAGCTTACTTTTATGCAAGGAACTTCAAGTAGTCCGGCGTAAATCTTAATCACTAAGTTGTTTAGTCTATTAAGAATCCTGTGGCGATTGATTTTGTTGCTGTAAAACTCTTTTGACAAATAAAATCCATTAAGTTTATGTATTCCTTTCAGTCGTAAAACATGCATAGGATAAGGTTATTCTCTATATATCCGGTGATCGTATAATCCAGAGTCAGATATCAAAGACGACGAGGGCCGTAAAAGTCGAAGACTAGCTACTAGAATTAATTAAAAGCACCTAGATCTTTTTTGATGCTTCAAGTTAGTTTATGAAATGGGTTTGAAATTTTAAAAAAAGGAAAAAAGCCGTTTCCGTGTCAGCTCATCCAATCAATGTTACGGGCGCCCTTAAGTTTGGAACAAAGGCCGAAACAGCAGAAGGGAGAAAAAAAAATTAAGGGAAAACCCATTAAATAATTTGCCGCTGTGGGGGAAATCGGGAAGAAGTCGACATCAAAAGAATCTTGATAACTATTAGGATGGTTTTAATAAAAAAATCAGTTGTTATACTCAAACCAATCAATAAATGATGTCGAATTTAAGTGAAATATTCAAGCCAATTGAGCTTTCTTTGCCAGCTAATCATTTGGAGTTAATTATTGTTAAAATCCAAATTAAAAAAAAAAAACTAGACATACATTATTTATGCCTGGAAAGCTCATTCAACCATTCTCATATAATCCGTCGCCACCCCAGCGTCTAGCTTCATTAATTACTTCAAACCAGCGAAAATTCTCTCTCTGGCTCTTGAGCGCCTCTTTGTTTGGAATGAACTCCACAATTGACAGTTCTGATTTCATTAAAATAATTGCATCGTTATATGGGATACCTGACTGGAATATATGTGTGTGCCCGTTATATTGATTTTGAGGGATACAGTTTGTTGGCTTGTTTTGTTTGTTGTCTATAAAACTACAGTGAACAAGATACGGGATAATCCCGGTTCAGAAACGTAGGTATCTATACATACGGATTAAGAAATACTTAATTATTGAATCAGAACTAAATTTCAAAGTCCTCTATTTTCTCATCATTCGATCCTATTTATTGCAACTTGAGCTAATATCTGGAAATCATGGATTTCGCCTGTTTTCACTTTATGCCAAGAGAAGACCAACATTATACAATATGTGAAAGCCTAAAGTACCTTGTCAAAGTCCCCTGTTTTCTCATCATACGATCCTATATTTATTGCAACTTGAGCTAATATCTGGAAATCATGGATTTCGCCTGTTTTCACTTTATGCCAAAGGAAGACCAACATTATACAATATGTGAAAGCTTAAAGTGCCTTGCAGATTCCTGCGTCAAAGTCCCCTGTTTTCCCATCATTCGATCCTATTTATTGCAACTGGAGCTACAATCTGGAAATCATGGATTTCGCCTGTTTCCACTTTATGCCAAGAGAAGACCAACATTATACAATATGTGAAAGCCTAAAGTGCCTTGCAGATTCCTGTGTCAAAGTCCCCTGTTTTCTCATCATACGATCCTATTTATTGCAACTTGAGCTAATATCTGGAAATCATGGATTTCGCCTGTTTTCACTTTATGCCAAAAGAAGACCAACATTATACAATATGTGAAAGCTAAAAGTGGCTTGCAGATTCCTGCGTCAAAGTCCCCTGTTTTCTCATCATTCGATCCAATTTATTGCAACTGCAGCTACAATCTGGAAATCATGGATTTCGCCTGTTTTCACTTTATGCCAAAAAAAGACCAACATTATACAATATGTGAAAGTTTAAAGTGCCTTGCAGATTCCTGCGTCAAAGTCCTCTGTTTTCTCATCGTACGATCCCATTTATTGCAACTTGAGCCAAAATCTGGAAATCATGGATTATCGTCCATTGAAGAATGTGGTACCAAGACAGAATATAGACATTCCTAATCCTCGTTTTCCATTCACGATTTTCCATTCGATGTACTCATTCCCACGAAATATTGAACATTCATCTTAGCAGCCACATATCATAACTTCAGTTCTATTGATTGTGCTTGCTTATACAGGGTGTCTAAACAAGAACTTCAATTTTAATTCGCGCGCAATTTCCGTCTGTCAAACGTCAAGTCAGCCATATTGGACATGTGTTTGGTTAAAACATGGACAGTTATTAAAATGCCCTGTTATACTCTTGAGGAACGTTTATTAATCGTAAAAACTCATTACTGAAATGGAGAAAGCTTTACAATGACAATGCGCAGATTACGTGAACATTTTGGCGTACATAATCGTCCCTCCTGGCCCACTGTTGAAAATTTGATCACCAAATTTGAGCGGACATTTGCACTGAAAGACGAAACTAATGTTAAGCGTCGTCGTTATGGAAGGTCTGCCGAGAACATCGACGTCAGTGTTGCCAGATCATATTTTATTCCAAAACTATATGGTTTGTCTATATTTGGTTGAGCCGGCTCCAACATATTTGGTTCTAAAAATGTTAAAAATACTATCAGAGAAGCCAAGTAGGTAGGTACCTACCTCAAATTTTACCTGCAGCTTTCACCTGTACAGGTAGAATGGTTCACAAAATCAGTAGATAGTTTAGGCTAGTATTTTTACAATTTTTGGAGCCGAATATATGAGAGACTGTTCAATCATATAAAGACACACTATACATATATTTTTGGAATCGGGGCATTGTGCTTTTCAAGAATATAGAATGAAATATAGGGCATCCCATTTGAAAAAAGCTGGAAGCATGCAACATTTCACATTTTTGACATTCAAATTTTGTAAGGTAAAGGAGGTAGGGAGAGTGTCAATATATAAAAAACACCCTGTACAACTAAGTGGATTATTGCGGAACTTATGGGTGAACCTCTGCTGGACGAGCGCAGCGAGTTCCGCAGCCATCTACTCACGAATATACTGTTGAAGTGTTTAAGTAAGACATTCACCTGAAACATGTAGTTTTTGAACTAATGAGAATAACTGACATTTGAGGAAGTCGGGTAAGTATCGTATTTGAACAAAATATTGGTGAATAGATGGCTGCGGAACTCGCTGCGCTCGTCCCGCAGAGGTCCGCCTATAAGTTCCGCAACAATCCACTCGTTTGTACTTGTCACATTATATTACTAGTTTGGTAAAGTAACATTACTAATTCCCGTTGAAAGGCGAATTGGCAAGAACCGAATAATCATAATCTTACAAATTTTGACTTTATATAATAAGTTATTGTTCAAGTACAAATAAGTGGATTATCGCGGAACTTATGGGTGGACCTCTGCGGGACGAGCGCAGCGAGCCATCTACTCACCAAGATACTGTTGAACTGTTCAAGTAAGACATCACCTGAACCATGTAGTTTTCAAACTAATGAGAATAACTCACATTTGAGTGAGTCAGGTTAGTATTGTAATTAAACAACATATTGATAAATAGATGGCTGCGGAACTCGCTGCGCTCGTCCCGCAGAGGTCCACCCATAAGTTCCGGAACAATTCACTCATTTGTACTTGAATAACTTGTCACATTATGTTACTAGTTTGGTAAAGTAACATTATTAGTTCCTGTTAGAAGGCAAATTGGCAAAAAGTGGATAATCTTACAAATTCTGACTTTATATAATAAGTTATTATTCAAGTACAGGATGTTTTTTTTTTATATTTCCTATTCACAATCCGATGCCCACAGGTGCAGGTAAATTTATCACCTTTCCCTATCAAATAGTATTGAAAGGTAATAAATTTTACCTGTACCTGTGGACATCGGATTGTGATAAGGTCTGTTCGTAGAGAAATCACAAACCAGTCAGAGCGAATTTCATTGGTTGAGAACAGTCAGAAACAGTCAGAAAACTAGTTTCAACCAATGAAATTCACTCTGACTGGTTTGTGATTCCTCTACGAACAGGCCTATAATATATTGACACCTCACACCTTTAGAAGTAGATGAAAGGTGTAAATACAAAAGTTGTATAGTATTGGCTAAATTTTTAAAATCCATGGTGAGAAACAAAAATTGAATGTCAGAAATGTGAAATGTTGCATGTTTCAAGCTTTCTTCAAATGGGCAGGGCCGCCGAGAGCTGGGTCGGGCCCCAGTAAAAAAAAATAATAATAACGGGCCTTTTTTTCTTTTTGGGTCCCCCAAATAAATAATAACGCGTCTCCTTCTTTCTTTTTTTTTTAGTCCCCCCTTATTAAAATCCGGGCCCCCCAGGTCTTACGGGCCCTGGGAATTTGTTTGTTATTAGGAAGTTCCAATGTTTTATTTGCAATACTGTATTTAAGACCGAAACAAAAGCTTGAAATATCATTCAATTACACATTCGAATATTTGTCTTTTCGAATGTGGCACTTGCAAAGCGAAATTAACGTATAATCCGGGGCCCCCAGATCTTGCGGGCCTCGGGAATTTATCCCATCTACTCCCCCTCCTTTTGTCGGGCCTGCAAATGGGAGTACCTATGCAGTAGTTTAGTCCTATAAAAACAGGCTGCAGTTAGTTGTACAGCAATCACGTATGAAGTAATATTTAAGTAAACAATCAATTGAATCAAGTACTAAATTATTTCAATTACCCATCCAAACTTTTAAAGCTTTTCGTTCATATGTGCCTATTATACTCGTAATTTATCTCAAAACTTATCTCTTAAGCAGCCTGTCAATGTTCCAGTTTGACTAATTATTTCCTTATCCGACGCATCGGAAAATGTTACCCTCAGCTGATAACTCCCTAACGAGCATTTCCTCGACAATTTTTCTTTCAATGTCGTTCTCGAAAGATAAACGTTCAGGAAGATAATAAAGCTATTTCCTAAAGAGTAAATTGACGTTTTACAAAGTTCGAGTTGAAAATTTTTACGATAAATTCAAAAACTAATTGAAATGCAGATAGGATCTTGGAGCATGCTCGCAGGTCTCTAGAGCAATGGTTGATTAGGACATTAACAGTCAAATGACTCAACTAAACTCCCTTCAGAGTAATAGCGACATTACTTGACAATATTGTAGTCGAAAAGTATTAGCATTTTGTAATTGACTTATCGATACAATCAAAATTATTTAATTGTCGGAAATCCCTAAACAACAATGTCCAAAAACTTCGTTCAACTTTGTAAACGGCCCTAATTGTAGACAAAAGGGAGGTGCTAACTTTCCCTTGTTCTCTTTGCACCCTCGCTCCCGACGAAGATTATCCCCGTGGCTAAACTTTTCCATCTAAAACTATCAAATATTAGCTCGGATGAGTTTTGATGACAGTCTATTAGGCAACGATTATTCTGAAGACTTCCTTAACCCTGCACAGCGTCTTTCAATAAAGTTTGTATTGTTCGACATAATAATGAACATTTTTGATTTTGGAAAAGCACTATAGTTATTAATATAAGCCTTAGAAATTTCCAATGTAATCGATTTATTATTGGAATTATAGGCAAAGCCCATATATGAGCTAACTTGTAAGATGTAATTACATTACAGCGTTCAACTGGATAAACACCATGACAGAATATTACATTTGCTCTAATAATTCAATTACAACAAACCGGAAGTAAATAGGAGGCAATTAGATATCCTTTTCGGACGTCTTAGTTTCAAATATTGATGATAGGTACTGGTTTTCTGAATCATATACCTTGTAAAAAGTCAGTGGCGTCTTGAAGTATTTCTCAAAATTTTCTAAACTGAGCTTCAGATTGACTTCAAATTTGCCTTGTTTGAAGAAAACATCGTGGTTAATTAATCCTTAAAGTTTCGATCTGATACTCCGAAGTATTTTTCAGGATTTTTCAAATGCGATTTCCAGTGATTTTTCCAACTTTTTCCGGTAATAAGTTGGAAAAAACCTGATAATTTTCTTTCTGAGCTCTAGATTGACTTCAAATTTGCCTTGTTTAATGGAAATATCCTGATTATTAAATCCTGAAAGTTTCAAGTTGATCTGATTCTCCGAAATATTTTTCAGGATTTTTCAAAGGCGATTTAACGTGAATTTTCTAACTGTTGTGGTATTAAGTTGGAAAAAACCTCATAATTTGATTTCTGAGCTTCAGATTGACATCAAATTTGCCTTGTTTGATGAAAATATCCTGGTTATTAATTCCTGAAAGTTTCAAGTTGATCTGATACTCCGAAATATTTTTCAGGATTTTTCATATGTGATTTAACGTGAATTTTCCAACTTTTTTTGCTATTACGTTGGAAAAAACCTCATAATTTTATTTTTAGGCAAATTCGATTTGTTTGATGAAAACACCCTGGTTAATAAATCCTGAAAGTTTCAAGTTGATCTGGTACTCTGAAGTATTTTTCAGCATTTTTCAAAAGCGATTCAACGTGAATCTCGCAACTTTTTCTGGTATTAGGTTGGAAAAAACCTCATAATTTTATGTCTGAGCTTCAGATTGACTTCAAATTTGCTTTGTTTGATGAAAACATTCTGGTTAATAAATCCTGAAAGTTTCAAGTTGATCTGATGCTCCGAAGTATTTTTCAGGATTTTTCAAAAGCGATTCAACGTGAATCTTACAACTTTTTCTGGTATTAGGTTGGAAAAAACCTCATAATTTTATGTCTGAGCTTCAGATTGACTTCAAATTCACTTTGTTTGATGAAAACATCCTGGTTAATAAATCCTGAAAGTTTCAAATTATTCTGATACTCCGAAGTATTTTTCAGGATTTTTCAAAAGCGACTCAACGTGAATTTTACAACTTTTTCTGGTATTAGGTTGGAAAAAACCTCATAATTTTATGTCTGAGCTTCAGATTGACTTAAAATTTGCTTTGTTTGATGAAAACATCCTGGTTAATAAATCCTGAAAGTTTCAAGTTGATCTGATGCTCCGAAGTATTTTTCAGGATTTTTCAGATGTAGTTTAAGGTGAATTTTACAACTTTTTCTAGCATTAAGTTGGAAAAAAATCCTAATTTTATTTCTGAGCTTCAGATTGGCTTCAAATTTGCCTTGTTTCATGAAAATATTTTGATTGATAAATCCTGAAAGTTTCAAGTCGATCTAATACTCCGAAGTATTTTTCAGGATTTTTCAATGTGAATTCCTCAACTTTCTCTGATATTAAGTTGGAAAAAACCTCATAATTTTATTTTTAAGCTTCAGATTGACTTCAAATTTGCCTTGTTTGATGAAAACATTCTGGTTAATAAATCCTGAAAGTTTCAAGCTGATCTGATACTCCGAAGTATTTTTCAGGATTTTTCAAAGGGGATTTAACGTGAATTTTCCAACTTTTTCTGGTTTTAAGTTAGAAAAAATCTCATAATTTTATTTCTGACCTCCAAATTGACTTCAAATTCACTTTGTTTGATGAAAACATCCTGGTTAATAAATCCTGAAAGTTTCAAATTATTCTGATACTCCGAAGTATTTTTCAGGATTTTTCAAAAGCGACTCAACGTGAATTTTACAACTTTTTCTGGTATTAGGTTGGAAAAAACCTCATAATTTTATGTCTGAGCTTCAGATTGACTTCAAATTTGCTTTGTTTGATGAAAACATCCTGGTTAATAAATCCTGAAAGTTTCAAGTTGATCTGATGCTCCGAAGTATTTTTCAGGATTTTTCAGATGTAGTTTAAGGTGAATTTTACAACTTTTTCTGGCATTAAGTTGGAAAAAAATCCTAATTTTATTTCTGAGCTTCAGATTGGCTTCAAATTTGCCTTGTTTCATGAAAATATTTTGATTGATAAATCCTGAAAGTTTCAAGTCGATCTAATACTCCGAAGTATTTTTCAGGATTTTTCAATGTGAATTCCTCAACTTTCTCTGATATTAAGTTGGAAAAAACCTCATTCAAATTCACTTTATTATACACATAATTTTATTTTTAAGCTTCAGATTGACTTCAAATTTGCCTTGTTTGATGAAAACATTCTGCTTAATAAATCCTGAAAGTTTCAAGTTGATCTGATATTCCGAAGTATTTTTCAGGATTTTTCGAAGGTGACTTAACATGAATTTTCTAACTTTTTCTGGTATTAAGTTGGAAAAAACCTCATAATTTCATTTCTGAGCTCCAGATTACCTTCAAATTTGCGTTGTTTGATGAAAATATCCTGGTTAATGAAATGAATCCTGAAAGTTTGAAATCGATGGCTAAACTGTTTCATTCTTTTGATTCACCACCTAAAGACTTTTTCACACATATACTCCATACAGCATTTATCGTAGTTAAGCCTTTCACCTTCCATATAAAAATTACTTGCGCGAAATATTTCGCTTTTGTGGCACGGCGGTTTTAGCCGATTCGAAAAATTGTTTAGTTTAAAGGCCTTATTGCAATTTCAAAGGCACTTTATGCGGATGCACTCTGGGATCCTATTTATCATCTAAAGTGTTTTGGATTTCGCCCGAGCTATTTGCGCGCCACGCTTTTATAATATATCAAAGTGAAAATTTTATGAAATTGTTCGGGCAGAGGATAAAGGCACAACAGTTTCATTTAAATGATTTTTTTTTGAATTATAGCATCGTTTAACATACCTATAATTTCCGAACAATAGATACACAACCAAATATAATATAATCAGTTTGTGAAGTAGGGTATACTTACTCCTTTGAATCTCCTGTTTGCCAAAATACATTAGTAGTCTCTGTAGCGGAAAAGTTCCAATTTCTACTTCAAAAACAACATTTCTTGTGAAGTAATTTCTAGGCAAAGTAACTAGAGGCATTGAAATGAAACAATAGATCGTGTATATGTAGGGATTTAATTTCTGGCAGAGGCGGATTTATAATAACCAAGTTGCAGTTACAAGAACAATTAAATGCATTTCTTTTTATTGAATGAAAAATCCATAAGCAATTATTCAATACTATCAAATGAAAACATCTGTTCCAGCCAGATATGAATGTGTGCTATATATTTTATAACAAAATATAAATTCTGCGAATCTAATAAAATACATTTAATGGATTTTATCAAAATTAATCTAACAAGCACGTCATATATGCGATTTTTAATGAACGCAACACTCGTGTAGTATCTATGCAGATGTAACGGTATAATTGTTTTTTCGGACCACTTTTCGCAATACGGCAAATAATTTTTACTATGAACAAACAATATCCAGTGACGATATGAAAACTTTAAGCTACTGAATATTTAGGTATTCCCTCCTGACTTTTTGGTCGCATATGTTTTTCGTTTTCAAATAGACTTTTCTTATTTATGGCCTTGCGGAGGGGTAAGAAAAGTTTCAAAGACCGCTTTATTGCGAGAATGCAACCGCAATAGGAATATCCATCTTATCGGTTTTTTTTTTTGAAATGTGCATGGGGGGAAAGTTCAATGTTTCAGAAATGATTTATGGAGTTTGTGAGAGAATAAACACGCTTTTCATGACAATAAAATTTCGAACGTTCACTCTTGAATATCAATAATTGTAGAAAACTTCCAGTGAGAATAGGAATTTCCCAATGAGTACGCATTAAATTGATGTACTCACTGCACTTCTTTGGATTTTTATTTGCAAATCTTTAAACCTGGATATCTTGGTAACCAAAAGTGGTACTGGAACAAAATTTTCAGAAATTGTAGCTTTTGATAAGGGCTTTTGGATGGCATTTAATTGAAATCGCTACTACTTATAATTTACGAGAAAATAGGTCTATAAACCTAGCAGTCCCAAGGTGGAAAAAAACTTCGGGAACTACCTATATAATAATTAGGTGCTTTTTAGGTGCTGATTAGGGCATCTAATTAAAAATTAGGTGCTCCTTTAGTTTCTGAGAAAATCAAAAAAAAAACTAAGGGACTGCTAGGTTTATAAAAGCTAGCAGTCCCCTATAGTAAAAAATATTTTTTCAAATTTTTTCTTTGTATCAGAATTAGGTGCTTTTTAGGTGCTCCTAAATAGTCCAAAAAAAAATAGAATTGATTAATTATTAACTGAGTTACAGATTTTTTTTTATTATTAGGGGACTGCTTGCTTTACGTTTACATGTTGGTGTGTCAGAATGGCGAAAAAACTTCGAGATCTATATGTGCTAGTTTTTGAGAAAATCAAAAAAAACTAAGGGATTGTTAGGTTTATGAAAGCTAGTAGTCCCCTATAATCAAAAATATTTTTCCAAAAATTTCTTTTGTATCAGAAATAGGTGCTTTTTAGGTGCTCCTGAATAGTTGAAGCAAAAATAGGATTGATTAATTATTAACTGAGTTACAGATTTTTTTTTTAAATATTAGGGGACTGCTAGATTTACGTTTACTTGTTGGTGTGTCAGAATGGCAAAAAAACTTCAGGATCTATATAATAATTAGGTGCTTTTTAGGTGCTAATTGGGGCCTCTAATTAAAAATTAGGTGCTCTTCCAGTTTTTGAGAAAATCAAAAAAAAAACTAAGGGATTGCTAGGTTTATGAAAGCTATAGTAGTCCCCTATAGTAAAAAATATTTTTCCAAAATTTTCTTTTGTATCAGAATTAGGTGCTTTTTAGGTGCTCCTAAATAGTCAAAGAAAAAATAGAATTGATTAATTATTAACTGAGTTACAGATTTTTTTTTTAATTATTAGGGGACTGCTGGCTTTACGTTTACATGTTGGTGTGTCAGAATGGAAAAAAAACTTCGGGATCTATATAATAATTAGGTGCTTTTTCGGTGCTTATTAGGGCCTCTAATTAAAAATTAGGTGCTCCTCTAGTTTTTGAGAAAATCAAAAAAAAAAAAAACTAAGGGACTGCTAGGTTTTTTCTAATTAGAGGCCCTAATTAGCATTTAAAAAGCACCTAATTATTATATAGATCTCGAAGTTTTTTTCTACTATTTAGGAGCACCTAAAAAGCACCTAATTCTGATACAAAGAAAAAATTTGAAAAAATATTTTTTACTATAGGGGACTGCTAGCTTTTATAAACCTAGCAGTCCCCTAGTTTTCTTTGATTTTCTCAGAAACTAAAGGAGGACCTAATTTTTAATTAGAGGCCCTGATTAGCACCTAAAAAGCACCTAATTATTATATAGTTCCCGAAGTTTGTTTTCCACCTTGGGACTGCTAGGTTTATAGACCTCGAGAAAATCGAGTTTGAAGTTTTGGACTAAATGTGCACAGGTTTATAGAGAATTTAATGCTCTTTCGAATGATATATAGCTATCACTAATTTACTTAAATATAATTGAAGATTTAAGCAATTATTCATGAGCGTGTCAAGATTTCAAAAAATTTTTAGGGTCAAAAATGAGATAGATTTCCTTTTGGATATTTTTCCCATCGAAACTTCTGAATTTAACTGACGTGAAAGTTGTTTCTAACTAATTTGGACCCGCTCTATCGATTTCTGAAGTCAAAAATGTGAAAAACCCAAAAATTGAAATTTTCAATTTTTCGCACTTTTTCCTAAGGTTACCCCTTTGGATTTTGATTTGCAAATCTTCAAACTTGAATACCTCGGTAACCTGAAGCGGTACTGGGACAACATTTTCAGAAATTATACCACTTGATAAGGGCCTTTGGATGGTATTTAATTGAAATCGCTACAATTTATAGTTTTTGAGAAAATCGAGTTTGAAGTTTTGGACAAAATGTAGATTAAATTTCAACTTTGAGGGTCAATATCTCTAGAACTTCATAAGCTACAAAACCCAATTTTGCACAGGTTTGTAGAGAATTTAATGCTCTTTTCAATGATGTATAGTTATTACTAATTTACTTAAATTTAATTACAGATATAAGCAATTATTCATGAGCGTGTCAAGATTTCAAAAAATTTTTAGAGTCAAAAATGAGATAGATTTCCTTTTGGATATTTTTCTCATCGAAACTTCTGAATTTAACTGACGTCAGAGTTGTTTCTGACTAATTTGGACCCGCTCTATCGATGTCTGAAGTCAAAAATGAGAAAAACTCAAAAATTAAAATTTTCAATTTTTTGCACTTTTTCCTAAGGGTACCCCTTTGGATTTTGATTTGCAAATCTTAAAACTTGAATATCTCGGTAATCAAAAGCGGTACTGGGACAACATTCTCAGAAATTATAGCACTTGATAAGAACTTTTAGATGGTGTTTAACTGAATTCGCTAACATTTTTAGTTTTTGAGAAAGTCGAGTTTGAAGTTTTGGACAAAATGTAGATTAAATTTCAACTTTGAGGGTCAATATCTCTAGAACTTCACAAGCTCAAAAATCCAATTTTGCACAGGTTTATAGAGAATTTAATGCTCTTTCCAATGATGTATAGCTATTACTAATTTACTCAAATTTAATTGCAGATATAAGCAATTATTCATGAGCGTGTCAAGATTTCAAAAATTTTTTAGAGTCAAAAATGAGATAGATTTCCTTTTGGATATTTTTCCCATCGAAACTTCTGAATTGAACTGACGTCAGAGTTGTTTCTGACTAATTTGGACCCGCTCTATTGATTTTTGAAGTCAAAAATGAGAAAAACCCAAAAATTAAAATTTTTAATTTTTTGCACTTTTTTCTACCCCTTTGGATTTTGATTTGCAAATCTTCAAATTTGAATACCTCGTTAACCAAAAGCGGTACTGATACAAAATTTTCAGAAATTATAGCACTTGATAAGGGCTTCTGGGTGGTATTTAACTGATATCGCCACCGTTTATAGTTTTTGAGAAAATCGAGTTTGAAGTTTTGGACAAAATGTAGATTAAATTTCAACTTTGAGGGTCAATATCTCTAGAACTACACAAGCTCAAAAATCCAATTTTGCACAGGCTTATAGAGAATTTAATGCTCTTTCCAATGATGTATAGCTATTACTAATTTACTCAAATTTAATAACAGATATAAGCAATTATTCATGAGCGTGTCAAGATTTCAAAAAATTTTTAGAGTCAAAAATGAGATAGATTTCCTTTTGGATATTTTTCCCATCGAAACTTCTGAAATTAACTGACGTCAAAGTTGTTTCTGACTAATTTGGACCCGCTCTATCGATTTCTGGAGTCAAAAATGTGAAAAACTCAAAAATTGAGATTTTCAATTTTTCGCACTTTTTCCTAAGGTTACCCCTTTGGATTTTGATTTGCAAATCTTCAAACTTGAATACCGCGGTAATCAAAAGCGGTACTGAAACAACATTTTCAGGAAAAATAGCACTTGATAAGGGCTTTTGGATGGTATTAAACTGAAATTGCTAACATTTATAGTTTTTGAGAAAATCGAGTTTGAAGTTTTGGACAAAATGTAGATTAAATTTCAACTTTGAGGGTCAATATCTCTAGAAATTCATAAGCTACAAAACTCAATTTTGCACAGGTTTATAGAGAATTTAATGCTCTTTCCAATGATGTATAGTTATTGATAATTTACCCAAATTTAATTGCAGATGTAAGCAATTATTCATGAGCGTGTCAAGATTTCAAAAAATTTTAAGAGTCAGAAATGAGATAGATTTCCTTTTGGATATTTTTCCCATCGAAACTTCTGAATTCAACTGACGTCGGAGTTGTTTCTGACTAATTTGGACCCGCTCTATCGATTTTTAAAGTCAAAAATGAGCAAAACCCAAAAATTAAAATTTTCAATTTTTTGCACTTTTTCCTAAAGGCCGTTTTACAGCATGCAATTCTATCTGCAATATGCAAGGAACTTGAACGAAGGCATGCGCAGAAGTGAGTCAGCTGATTGTTTTCTGCAAGATTCTTGAAACTTGAATGGCATTGCATGCATTCGGTTTGGTGCCATTTTTCTTGAAGGTTTTCGCGCAAGCTGGGGAATTTTTAGCAATTATGATGCTTAAAGTGGCTGCTATTGCATTCTTCTTTTTATATCGACTTATTTTTACGTTTTTCATTTTTGGAAAATACAAACATCAACAAAACAAAATTGAAAACACAAAAGTATGGTTAAGGTTAGAGGAGGAAACAAGTCAAATTGCGAGGTGTAAAACGAGGTGCAAGAAATCATGAATGCAATTTTGTTGCATGCAAAAAATTGCATTCAAGTTTTCCTGCTAGCTGTAAAACGGCCTTAAGGGTTACCCTTTGGATTTTGATTTGCAAATCTTCAAATTTGAATACTTTGGTAACCAAAAGCGGTACTGGGACAAAATTTCCAGAAATTATAGCACTTGATAAGGGCTTCTGGATGATATTCAACTGAAATCGCTACCATTTATAGTTTTTGAGAAAATCTAGTTTGAAGTTTTGGACAAAATGTAGAATAAGTTTCAACTTTGAGGGTCATTCAGGCCTATGATGTATCATTTTCTGTTATTTCAATAGCAACGCTAAGTTATCTGTCACTGTTTATTCTACATTTAAAAATAGAGACAGGTATAGATTTTGAGCTATAACACAACTGTTAAAATAACGGAGAGGATACATCATAGGCCTGAATATCTCTAATCTCTAGAACTTCATAAGCTACAAAACCCAATTTTGTACAAGTTTATAGAGAATTTAATGCTCTTTCCAATGATGTATAGATATTACTAATTTTCCCAAATTTAATTGACGTTTTCAATTTAAAGAGATAGACGATAAGTATGAAAACATTCATTTTCCCGCCAACATTTGCTGGCTTGTCAATGTCAATGTGTATCGGGTGTTTAGCAATCCCCTCGTTTTTATACGAATCGGTGACTTCACCAATAAGTTAGCTATCTTTGTTAGGTCAATGGAAAATGACAATGACCGACATAGAATGGTGGATTCATCGGTAAAATTTGATAAGAACTAAAAAAAAAACGCAGGGTTTGAAATTGGAAAGAAAATGTGGGAAGTCACTCCTTCATTCGCAGAACTTCGCTATGGAGACGGTGGTGGATTATTTTGGAAGCAAAGAGCTGTGGATTTCCCTTTCTTTTGCAAGTATCCTTTCCTATTTTGTGTATCCAAATTTTGACAAAAATGTAGGATTTGATGGAAACTGATGGAAAGACAAGTCCGCCGGTGAATAGGAATTATTTTTATGAAAAGGCACACTACACACAATCACCATTGTTAGGAAAAAACCACGAAAAAACCTTGAAAAAACTGAGGAAATAATAGTTTATTAAAAAAAGTTTTGTCTACAAACCACTGTCAACGGCTGTCAACCATTGTTTTCATGCTTTTTTGGCGTCTGACAGTTGGATGCCAGAGAGAGAGGCTTTCAAATTGAAAAGGTCAATTGACGTTTCCACATGTACAAAAGTCTTGTCAACAAACCCCTGTCAGCGGCTGTCAACCGTTGTTTTCATACTCTTTTGGCGTCTGACAGTTTGACGCCAGAGAGAGAGGGTTTTAAATTGAAAAGGTCAATAGACCTATCTATTTTACCAGACAAAGAGGTAATTATACGAAAACTTCATTAGATAAAAAAAGACACAGAATGTTCATTGCGCAAGACGAGGCAAAACGTACCAAGTTATGTTAGACTTACGTATAGCAATCCGTTCTTCTTATTTGCACGGGATAAAAAAGGAAGGAGAAAGACCGCATGTTGTGCAACGTATTTGTCAAAAACAATTTTCCAATGACACTTGTGAAGTAATGTCAAGTTGAATATTAATCGTACTTTTATTCTTGTCAGACCACGGGCAATGAACAAGGACAAGGAGATACTCAGCGTACAAAATGAACACCTGTCACCTGTACTATTTAGCCAATAGAAAGGCATTGCCTCGTGTTGCGCGCGCATACCAGGTAAAAATAGATAGGTCTATTGCAGATATAAGTAATTATTCATGAGCGTGTTCAGATTTTAAAAAACTTTTAGAGTCAAAAATTAGATTAACTTTTGGATTTTTTTTTTTTTAATCAAAATTCCCAAATGTAATTGATGTAAGAGCAACGTTGCCACTTCTGGTAGATTTCTACTTTTCTGGTAGATTTTCAGCTTTTTTTGTAAAATTTTAGTAGACAGAATTTCTAGTAGAAAATCTAATAGATTCTGGTAGGTAGTTTTTACTTTGCTACATTCAGTTGCATAAAATACGTCAAGATAAAAATCCTAATATCGATTGTGGAAAAATTAATTCAAATCGAAAAACGGAACATGCCCAATGTATTTTTACAGTAGTGCAAGTGCATGTGAATAAATAATAGTTGAGTTAGATCTCAATTAGGACGAGTAATATAAAACTATTTCGACAAATAATTGAAAGTTAACTTCTGGAATTACTGAGGGCCGAATTTATAGTCGCTTCTTGAAGTTTCCTCAGACCTTGAGGAAGCCTTGAACGTTTAGGACCGAATTTATAGCCGCTCCTTGAGGTTACCTCAGACCTTAAGGAAGCCTTGACCGTTTAAAATTGACATTGACATGACCATATCTTGTCAAATTGTAGCAAGTGTCCATTCTAAACTCACAACCTTCAAGGTAGAGGGTAGAGTCAAGGAACGACTATAAATTCGGCCCTTAGAATTGACATGACTAACTTGTCAAATAGTAGCAAGTGTCCATTCTAATCTTACGACCTCCAAGGAAGGATCAATATTCAAAAGGAACGCCTATAATTTCGGCACTATGAGAAGTAACGTGAGGCTAGAAGTTAACTTGAGGTTATTCTGTCAAAATAGTTTTATAATACCCACCCTTAGTGATATAGTGATAGTAAGAGCAATTATTGTCATCTTGTTTCAATGACGCTGGGACAGACTACGATTGTAACCACTCCTAACTCTCTAATATTTTCCAACTTTCTTATTAAAAATAAATTACGTACATTTTTCATACGTATACAAAATATATAAGATATAGATTAAGGCCCAGTAGTACAATCTTGGTTCAAAACAGAGTTTAGCTAAACTCGACTGGTCCTTGAACTTCCCCATTTGAAATGCATTGCTGTCAAAATTGATAGAATTTGATTAATAGCTGACAACAATGTATTTTATGGTTAAGGTCACAGATTGGTAAGCTCAAGTACCAGTCAAGTTCAGTTGAACTTTTTTTTGAACCGAGATTGTACGACTGGGCTTAAGAATAGATTTTTGGTATTTTTCAAAATTGCTTCAGTAGATTTTTAGTAGATTCAGACAAAGAAGCTAGTAGAATCGCTAAAAAAAAGGTGGCAACGCTGTGTAAGAGTTGTTCCTGACTAATTAGGACTCGCTCTATCGATTTTTAGAGTCAAAACTGAGAAAAATCCAAAAATGAAAATTTTCAATTTTTTGAACTTTTTTCTTTGGATTTTCATTTTCATATATTCAAACTTGAATCTCTCGGTAACCAAAAGCGGTACTGGGACGAAATTTCCAGGAATTGTAGCTTTTGATAAGACCTTTCAGGTAGTATTTAACTGAAATCGCTACCATTTATAGTTGTTGAGAAAATCGAGTTTGAAGTTTTGGACAAAATGTCGAGGACCCGACACAAAATAGAACTAGATGGGTTCCAAGAGCTACAGAGCAGAGATACCGGCTTATTCAAACTAAACAGATCACGAGCCAACACAAAAGTATCGACTAAGATAATCATTCTCGGTATCGAGTGATCGCCTATGATGATGATGATAATGAGTGCAGAGAGAAAATTAGATGATGTTGATAGAAATCTTGTAAAAAGTGAAATTGAGTTGGTCATGTAGCTGAGTTCATCACTTCTTCACTGGACTAGATTGATTCTGGAATGGAAATCATTGACAATGAGCAAGGGTCGACCTTCAACTAGATGACTAAACTATATCTTACACGCTGCACAAATTGATAAAATTACACAACTAATATACCCACTAAAGGGTGCATAAATTAACGATATCTTATCCAGTTCTCGTACAAAAATCTTAAACTATTGAAATTCCAGGAGCCCGAAAACACTAGTCGATTTCGTATGCAGTCCGCCGTTCCAAATAGCTCAATTAATTAACAAACTGCTTAATATTCCGACCGTTAAATGCCGTTAATAGGAATTGAAAATGGTAATGAAGCCGTTACCGGCAAAAGAATACTCTAACTGTAAAATATGATGTTATATAATTGAGCAAAAAAATTACGACCGAATGGCGAACAGCTTGGCTTAAGTGTTCTTTCGATGGGGATTTAATTTTTAGAGAGTTTGGACAAAAATTTCCTGAAGATGATTTCTATATTGACCACTTGACTTTACTTTTTCAATAAATCCAGCATATTTTTTTTAGCACACAAACACATCCAATATTCAATATTGGTTGCGCAGTTATTTGAAGAGGTTCGTTAATTTCCCATTTCCCATTTCAAATTTAAAATGCGGGTCTTTTTACATTTTAATAAATTGGCCTTCATTCAGTGAATGCTTCTATTTTGTTCGCTGCTGCAAAGAGAAAACATGAATGCAAAATATGGCTTTTTTTTTAGTATTCCGACTAGATAGAAATAATTTCGGTTTTGAATGGGGTTGCCGAAATGCGTTTTTATGTGAAAAACGGGGCGTCTGCAGGTGACAGCACATTTGGATGAGCCTCCAGCAGGATCGATTCGCATAAAATTGTAGAAAAGGGGTTAGAGGTTGACGTAAATAAGATTATTTTGTGCTGAACATGTTTTCGAAGGCTGGTTTTTAATATCTTTGGAAAGTTTTTATTAAATATGTTTACTGGATAAAGCTGCAAATAATTTGTTTACCTGGAAAACTTTCACACACGATAACGCCGCAAAACAGGTGATATATTATTTCGGGCTACCGCGCTTTTGTCGCTTCGACTAATGCCAAAAGTTCCAACCTCGAAACTAAAGGTGTTTTTAAAGTTGGTGGCAATCAATTTAGGTACACGGAGACTGTTGGAAAATAAGGGAAAATCGAATTAAAAACCGCCGAACCGCAACTCGTCTCTCTTGCGATACGGCTGAGGGTTGAGAGCCACAAAACCGAATCTGGGAGTCGATTAAAATGAACAGTGGCTCTATTTCAGTTATTTTAATGGACAATCTCAGATATCAGGAGGAATAATAATGTTATTGTTTATATTAGCTGTAGTATTCAAAAAAAAATTAAAACATCTTCAAAAAAAAAAAAAGATACGTCGAAGGTTGTTCGAGCAGCGAGAGCATAACATAAGAAAATCTGATGGAGAAAGTTCTGGAGAATATCCGCTTCTGTAATGTTGATAGTATAAGTATCAAAATCACTAATCTATTTCTTCCTAGTCTGTAATTACCTATATATTAACATTTTGTGTATTTAATGTGAGTGCTGGACCACTGTTATATCAGCAGCTGCATAAGTTCCTCTGGACCAATTAGAAACGACCTCAAAGCCACTGGCCATAAAATTTCCCTAGAGTTTTCTCTAAATCGAAAAAAGGGAATGCGGTTATTTCCTAGCTAGCATTCTTTTTCCTCCATCTCTTATGCATTTTTATATTTACCAAATTTGTCCTCTGTATAAAATTATAGAGCTGAAAATTCCGATTCCCAACAAGCCAACTAGAGAGAGGGATAATTAAAGTATCGAGCCTTTGTGTCGTTCCGAAATCCGACATCAAAAACGTTTTTATTGCTGACCGCGGCTTTCCGGAGCCCACTCACTATAAGCTCCCACAGTGATATAAAGGGAATTTTTGCTCTAACAAGGCATTTTGCTCGATTGCACCGATATCTGGAAAACCGGGGGTTTTCTTTCAAAGAGGATTTTTCAGAGACCTCTGGGCCGACTCGTGAAAATTTGATCCGTTTTACGTGTCCGCTTTGTAGCAAAGGCTTTCGATTTTTGTTTTCTTTTTTGTTTTTTTTTCGGGATTCAATTCGCCATGTCGAAGTTAACGCGATAAATGGCAGCTTGTTAGGAGATTTTGAACACTAATATTGGTTAATGAGGGTTATTTTCTATGGCAAACTTGCCTTGATTTTGTCAGATTATGACGGGAGCGGAGTGAATTTTTGGATTCTCCCTTATAGATTTTTCAATATATTTTACTATCAATTTATATTATCGTATCATTGTTAAGTTTTTACCTGATAAATCTTATCTTATCTATTCTTAAAATATAAATATTATATTTTAATTTTTTTTATCTAATTGTTGGCTTCCATTTTGTGTGAGTGCTGATTGATTGTGCCACGTTTTTTTTTGAGGTAAGTCCATTCAAACTTGGACTGATAAGAAGGTACTGCTGCTCTGATTTTCAGAATCAATTGTTAGTGTGGGAATATTGGACCACTTGCTCTATTGTTCGTCGATTTTAAACTGATAGTCAGACGGAATGTGAGCTGGTGGCTCCCTACACTAGAATGTCAATGGTTACCTGACGTCACACCTGTTTTTGCCATATGAAACACCCCCTCGCTCCTCATACCGCAAGTGTCAGTTAAAAATCGACGAACAATAAATAGAGTCGGTGAAAAACCAAATTTGTGTGTCCATCCCTATCAACTCTTTATTGAATCCAGGCAGAGGCCTGAATAGCCATTTTCTGTTTGACTCCCTCAATTATCTCGACTAGAGGGTGTATTTTTTTAATAGAAATTCAGACAGGTCAAAAAACTCAGTTAAAAAGTTTTAATTGAAACATCTCAAGAATTTTGACATATTCTGGATTTGAATAATTTCAATACCAGGTTTATCTTGTATCTATGGTAGCTACCTTAATTTGAAAGGAAAATCTTGTCTTTTTAGGGGAGAATCCAAAGATTTAATTTCTTATTGTTTTAGCTACCTTATTTTGTTCATATTTTTGCCTGCGAGAGCTACTGTCAGGAAAGCAGCACTCTGCTCAATCGGAAGGGAGCATTTTAATTTTACTATCATCTAACCATTATTTTCAATTATTTAATTGTAATTTTTTTATATTAAAATATTTTTTTTTTTTTAAATTGCAATAGCTGTTCATACTTGATTCTGTTGGAAGGAAGTGTTCAATTTAAATTATCTTTGCAAGACACTTACTTTTTGATAGAATTCAGGGATTTAATATTCCAAATATTGGTTAACCTGACACTGCCTTATTCTTTTCTGGGTACCTACTCTACATAAAGATCACCATTTGGAGTCTGGATCAGCTGGAGAGACGTCACCCCAGCAATCTATCATCTTCTTGGATATAGGAAACAACACGAAGAGCTCCAGTTCACGAAAGTGAAACCCCAACACCCATTGAAGAGTTCCTGATTGGAAAGGTACTTGGTATTAGATTCACCAGGAAAAACCAAGCTGTTAACACTGAAATTTTACAGAGAACATTGTAAACAAAATAAAATTATTGTTTGTTGGATTTTGAGTGGTTTCATTTGCACATAAAGGGACTTCACGTTATATTAATTTTTTGAATTCCACGACCCTAGGTTATCTTATCTTAAAGTTACAAATTCAGTTTAATTTGCAACAAAAAAAACACAAGATTGGTTTCCTACAGGGTTTTGGTTCTAAAACGGTCTCTTTCTGGCGAAACCATTAGACAGGCAAGTCAATTTCATTTTTGTAATTTTTTTTGTCCAGATTTCTAGATTTTCCCTTAATATTTTTCAGTTTATTTTACCATCAGTGTATACTATCATATCACTGTTGAGTTTTTACCTGATAAATCTTATCTTATCTACCTTTGAAATATAAATATTATATTTTAATTTTTTCATCTAACTGTGTGCCTCCATTTTGTGATTGGTGGTCCCACGTTTTTCTGAGGTGAGTCAATTCAGAGTTTTAGATAATAAATAGGTACTGCTGCTCTGGTTTTAGGAATCAATTGTTAGTGTGGAATTATTGAACCATTTGCTCTAAGTAGAGTCACACCAAATTTGTGTGTCCATCCCTATCAACATTTTACCGAATCCAGGCAGAGGCCTGTATAGCCATTTATTGTTTGACTCTCTCATTTTCTTCTCAAGAAGGAGTGTGCTGAAAAAAAAAAGGTGTAATTTTTAAAATAGAAATCCGAATAGGTCAAAAAATTCATTTGAAAAAGTTTTAAATAAAACCTCTGAAGAATTTTGACAATTCCGGGATTTAATTAATTTCACTCTCAGTTTTATCTTGTGGTATAGTAGGTACAGTCATGAGCACAAAAAGTGGGACACGCGACTGACAGCTCTTGTCATTTTTCGCTATTTTGCGTAAATAAGTCTCTTCTCTACAATAGATTTTTTGTCAAATTAGACAATCCCTGTCATTGCCCTAGGTATAGCTGGTGAGCCCGTTTTACAATAGGAAAAAACGGGTGTCCCACTTTTTGTGCTCACGACTGTACCTTAACTTGAAGAGGAAGATTTATCTATTTGGGGAAAATCTAGAAAATTATTTTGTTTATCTTGTTCAATTTTTCTTAAATCCTTTTTATTTAAATTTTGCGTGATAAGGGCAACTGCTAGAAAAGCAGCATGATTCTGTTGGAAAAGAGTGTCTGTACAACAATAGTTTTATAATAAACTAATTTCAATTTAAATCTTCTTTGCAAAACACTCGCTTTTCGACAGAATTCATGGCTTTAATATTCCAAATCTTGGTGAACCTGATACTGCCTTATTCTTTTCTGGGTACCTACTCGACATAAAAATCACGATTTGGAGTCTGGATCAGTTGGAGTGACGTCACACCAGCAATCTATCGTCTTTCCTGGATACAGGAAACAACACGAAGAGCACCAGTTCATGGAAGTGAAACCCCAATATTCATTGAAGAGAGAACTAACCCAAACTGTTAACTCAAATTTTAAAGAAAAGTAACATTGTTAGTTACATTTTTAATAATAAATAAAAAAAAAACCTATAGATTCTGTTGTCTTAAAGTACAAATAACAATTCTCATCCAAATATCAGAGAGCGCTGACTAAAAAGTTTCACTTTGAAAAGTCGCAAAATCGTGGAGGCAAATCTTTATTAACTTCAGATTAAAACCATTTCTCAAGCAAACTGAAAACTATTTCTTTTGAATCTTGCACCTGCTATACTAACCATCACAGCTTTAGACGTGCTAAATTGACCCGCATCAACCCAAACTCTACATCCGAATTCGTCTTATTTTTCACTTCCTAAACCCAAGACCCTTTTCAAAATCCCTATCCTAGACATATCTTAATAAACCCCATCCTTGGGTCATCTTCCGAAATTTTCTTATCGATAAGTTATCATATCGTTACCGAGGGTGCAAATTAACCCTGATACTGCGACACGTATCCCACGAGAGTTTCTACCTACAAGGTGGATATTAATTGTGTCTCAAATGGGGTGCCATCAATTAACCCCGTTTTACTACAACGTTATGTGTAAATTCTGGAGGATGTATTTAACATATAATAAAGTTATGACACACATTTGTTTATTCTAATATACCTGAAAGTCTGTTACCGCAATATTTTATTCAGTACGAGCGAGGCAAAAATAAAATGCATTTTCGTTGACCTTTTGTTTTTCGCTTCGAGGCTACGTTCAACTTTTTGAATAATTTACATACATATTTGTTCAAAACGCAATTTAACACGTGTGTTCATCCATGTCTTTATTATGTAGCGTTTTTGAAAGAAGAATTTATCAACTTGGAAAATTACTTTCAAGATGATTTTTATCTATGTACTGAAATTGATTCTGGACTCATTAGTGACTGAGCATTGGGTATTTTCTCATCACAGCATAAAAAGAGCCATAACCATGTCACCGAGTTTGAACTCTGGGACTGCACAAAACATAATTTCACACGCACAACCAACAAATTTTAAAAAATATTCCCTCAATAAAAAATCCAATTGTCTTCTCCACACGACTGAAACTTCGAAATATATATTCGTCAATTCCGGAATGCTTTTATTTGTCAATAAAAACACTAACCTACGTTCATTATTGCCAGTTCCCTCTTTTGAAGGCCACATTTTCAATTTTCACTCGGTTGAAATTTTTCACGATCCTGATTGGAACAGAAAGAGAAAACTACAAGAGGAAAAGCATATAGAAACGGCGCAGATTTATAAGAAATCCTCAACTCGATAAAGAGTAATACGAGACCTGAATACTCAAACCATAAGCGTTTTATCGAATTATCTCTCTATATAGCGCGAAAACTTTTATTCTTTTCCGTCGATGTTCGGAAATATTTTATTAATTTTTTTCTTTTTATTCAAGAATTGCATCCATAAAATTGCTTTAATGAATAAAGTGATTTTATAGTAAGGTGAACTGGATTTTTCAATATTTGCCACTTGAAATTCAATATGTCGACTGCATTTGTGATTCATGCATCATTTTCAATCTTTATGATCGAAAATTCATTTTACAGACTGAATAAAACTAATTTCAAAGGATTTTCATGGTACTGCAATATGGTTTGAGATGATCCAACTGAAAGAGTTATTTCATATTGAATACCAATAAGAAAAAGAATTGGTCTACAGTCACACATACTTCATATGGAAATTTGTTGCCATTTCTTGTATATATATTTTAAAATTTTCCAATGTATAACATCGATTTCCTTTTTATCCAGTCCTCTCGGTTAGGCATTCAGGATCTGTATCACTCGTTATCGAGTTAAGGATTCCGCATCAATCTGTGTCGTTTTTATATATTCTCTTGATCTAGTTTGCGCTCGGTCCAATCAGATTTCGATATTTTACCCTCTTGGAAACAAAAAGAAAAAATGAAAATTTACACTTCTTGTTTGAAATGGAAATAATAATACATAGTTTTGGATTTTAGTGTGTCGTATAGTTGGATTAATTTATATGGAGTTTTGATTAAATTCTAGTAATTTATGGTTGGGGTGTAAATGAAGAGTTTTCCTTAAAGGGTAAGTGGTAATATAAGTTTAATTTGTGTCCGGAAAGATTTAAGACTCCCTAAATCTTGATTAAAGTATCTTTAGGGCTTGAGGGGGAGGTTGGATATATTTGACAAAATGATATGCTCAACTCCGTTATATCTTAATTGAGAAATTAATCACTCATTTGACAAGCCTTTTCCAGCTCAATAAAGTTGAAAAATACACGGCATATTAATTCTTCATTAACCCACATGCCAAAATATTTACCGCGGCCTCTGGTTTCCGTGTTAGCATGTTAATCAATTTTAATCGCATTTGCCGATCAACCCCTTCATTTTAGGGACAGTTATTAAGATAAAACTACAAAACGACCGGTCCAGATTTCACTGGATAGATTGGGACAAGGGACGAAATTAATTAATTAATATCGTAAACATTTTTAGTCACAATATGGGAAGTCTATATACGTATAACAGGCCTTATATTATACTCATCTGTGGAATAATTTGAATTGGGAATTATTTTCCTGGGGTATAATCAGCTCACTTTCATCCACCCAATCTTTATTTTGAATGGCAATCTTGTCCTGTTTGACAGGTTCGAGTATAACTTTGAGATGTGTAAATGTTTCATTTCTTGTTTATTGTCATATCCTCACTCTTGCACCATGTAAGTATTGTGTATTATTTCCTGAAGGGTTTCGGAAAGTCACGTCCCGATTTTTCCCTTATTACAATGACTATGTCGTCCCACGGTCTTGTCGTCCGCATATGCCTTGTCGTCCGCATAGGCCTTATCGTCCGCATAGGTCTTGTCGTCCGCATAAGCCTGCAGATCGACCTCCTCCATTATGATTATGGCCAGCAGGTTGTCCACCAATAAAAGGTTCACATACCGCGAATAAAAGGTATAAAATATTTGACCAAAATTACAAAAGAATTTTTTCAGTGATCCCATGGAATTGGGAGAAAAACAAACTGACCAGAAGAGAGATTATTAAACAAATCTGAGATTTGTCTAATAAATCATTAAAATGGCTATTTCGTCCCACGGCCTTGTCGTCCGCATAAGCCTTGTCGTCCGCATAAGCCTTCCCTATTTTGATTATGGCCAGCAGGTTGTCCACCAATAAATGGTTCACATACCGCGAATAAAAGGTATAAAATATTGTCAACTCATAAACGTACACAAGCCTACGCATTACATAAATTAATTAAATTTCCAAAGGAGGTCACCCCGGACTATTAAAAACAGATCGATTTTGCTTATGCCAGCAATAATTTCAATATAAATTCACGCACTGCGGCAATGCAAGGCAAGGTTGGTCTGGACTGCTTTATGCCTGATAAGGTACGAGCCTAAAGACCTGCCTTCTTAGCTGGGTACGACTAGGTATAGTCGAGACTGTGAAACTTTTGGATGAAGGTCTCGTCTATAGCAGCCGTGTCACAGCGTCCCCAAGTTTAGACCTAAGAGAACTATGCCCTTAGGGGGCCCGTTCTTTTAGTGCATCTTGGGTTACATTAAACATTAAACATTCTTACATTTCGAGTTGACAATCGAAAACATGGTCCACCAGGGACGAACATCTGCGGTGTTAGGATTTTGGTAAATCTCCTTGAACTATAAGGTGTAATTAAGGTTTAGTAATAAAACAAATTAAATGTTCGTGGTGGTATTCCTTCCCCCCATATCCTCTCTTTTCAGATAAACCCTTAGTAGACGCAGCCAAGCGAAGTAAAAGTGGTGGCACCGCTGACCACAACCAACCTAAGCGTGACAATATTTATTCAAAATTGCAAAAGAATTTTTACAGTGATCCAAGAAAAACAAACTGACCGCAGAAGAGAGATTATAAGACAAATCTTAGATTTGTCTAATAGATCATTACAATGGCTATGTCGTCCCACGGCCTTGTCGTCCGCATAAGCCCTGTCGTCCGCATAAGCCTTGTCGTCCGCATAAGCCTTGTCGTTCGCATAGGCCTTGTCGTGCGCATAGGCCTGCAGGTCGACCTCCCCTATTTTGATTATGGCCAGCAGGTTGTACACCAATAAAAGGTTCACATTGTTCACATGCCGCGAATAAAAGGGATAAAATATTTATTCAAAATTGCAAAAGAATTTTTACAGTGATCTAATGAAATTGAGAAAAAAACAAACTGACCAGAAGATAGATTATTAGACAAATCTTAGATTTGTCTAATAAATCATTACAATGGCTATTTCGTCCCACGGCTTTGTCGTCCGCATAAGCCTTGTCGTCCGCATAAGCCTTGTCGTCCGCATAAGCCTTTTCGTCCTTATAGGCCTGCAGGTCGACCTCCCCCATTTTGATAATGGCCAGCAGGTTGTCCACCAATAAAAAATTCACATACCTTTTATTTGCAAACTTGCATCATATCAGCTGATTATTGATAACAACGTTTATTTATTGAAAATTAAAGTAAATAATCAATAATAGAGAAATCTAGATGGGAGAAGAAATCAGCTAACAAGCAATTGACGATTGGCGAGGACATCCTATATTTCTTCGCCCTACGTTGTTTTCCTTCCTCAATTTGCTTAGAGCTTCCTGACAGCTCCAGAGTGTTCTTGAAATACAATAGGTGGAGCTAAGCGTTTTGAGAGCTTGGCTGTCAGAACATATTTTGATGGTTTTGTGAGTTTGGTATCGATTTTGCAGCCTCCTCAAACCCATTTCAAGGCATGCTTGAAAGATGGTTACATTGTTCCCTAGACTGATGGATGATCCAATAACCTAGTTTTCGGTTTTGCATCATAAACGCCCGCTACCACTGTTTTGGTTTATCCGTGAACAGACATAGATCCGCTATTAACAGAGCATGTTCATTCTACTCCCACTCGTCCCTTTTTGGGAAAGTCACTGTGTAGGGTAGGGCGCTTGTTGTGAGTGTTCTTGGCATAAGCTCCGTAGGCATTCCCAAATGTGTTTTGATAAACTGTAGCAGTTTGGTGCCTCCACGTTCCCTCTGTCATCCACTTGAGCAGCTAATTTTCTGTTTTATTTTTGACAGATGGAACTTCCAGGTAAGCCTTTTATCTAGAGTAATTTCTAGATATTTGATTTTGTTGTGTGTCACGTTCCAATTTCCCCTCATTATAATGGCTAAGTCGTTCCACGGCCTTGTCGTCCGCATAGGCCTTGTCGTCCGCATAAGCCTTGTCGTCCGCATAAGCCTTGTCGTCCGCATAAGCCTGCAAGTCGACCTCCCACAGTTGGATTCTGGCCAGCAGGTTGTCCACCAATAGATGGTTCACAGACCGCGAATAAGAGGTATAACAGATCAAATCAAAATTGCAAAAGAAATTGTACAGTGAGAGAATTTGTGAATTGAGAGAATAACAAACTGACCAATTTTTCAATAATCTAGATACAAGGATGTAAATGATTTTTTTTTTCTCATGAACTGTTTCGCATATTAATTTGCAATTTAGTAAGAAGTGAAAAGAAGGTTTCAAGCATGTTTCAGTAAATTTTCAAGTTGATTGAGTCAGAAATTTGTAAAATACAGCCTGGAATAGTTTGATGTGGAAAGGAATTTTTCAATAATCTAGATACAAAGATGTAAATGATTTTTTTTTCTCATTAACTGTTTCGAGTATTAATTTTCAATTAAGTGAGAAAAGAAAGGAAGGTTTGAAGCATGTTCTAGTAAATTTTCAAGTTGATTGAGTGAGAACTTTGGAAAATACAGCCTGAAATAGTTTGATGTGGAAAGGAATTTTTCAATAATCTAGATACAAGGATGTAAATGATTTTTTTTTCTCATGAACTGTTTCGAGTATTAATTTGCAATTTAGTGAGAAGTGAAAGGAAGGTTTCAAGCATATTTTAGTAAATTTTCAAGTTGATTGAGTAAGAATTTTGAAAAATACAGCTTGGAATAGTTTGATGTGGAAAGGAATTTTTCAATAATCTAGATACAAGGATGTAAATGATTTTTTTTTTCATGAACTGTTCCGAGTATTAATTTGCAATTTAGTGAGAAAAGAAAGGAAGGTTTGAAGCATGTTTTAGTAAATTTTCAAGTTGATTGAGTGAAAAATTTGAAAAATACAGCTTGAAATAGTAGAGTAATTCCTAGATATTTGATTTCGTTTTCAAAGGGTACCACCACCCCTCGTAGTTTATTTTGTGAGATTTTATTGGCATATCTTCACTCTCGCATCATGTAAGCAACACTTACAATGTAAGTATTGTATATTATTTCCTGAAGGGTTTCGGAGAGTCACGTTCCGATTTTCCCCTCATTACAATGGCTATGTCGTCACACGGATTTGCTGTCCGCATAAGCCTTGTCGTCCGCATAAGCCTGCATTTGGACCTCTCACAGTTGGATTATGGCCAGCAGGTTGTTCGCCAACAAAAGGTTCACAGAGCGTGAATAGAAGGTATAACAGATTGAATCAAAATTGCAAAAGATTTTTTACAGTGATCCAATGAAATTGGATGTGGTATATTTTGTAGCTTCTTTTTTAACGCCTCCCTTTCCTAATAGATATGTAACGGGGGAATTCCTAGGAGAAGCTCCATGGCTGCTGTAATGCTGAAAGCTCCTGTAATTGCCAAACAGGCTTGTCTTTGTAGTCGGTTGAACTTGGTCAGGCAGTGCGCTGTTGCCCTTTTTCCCACCAGAAGACTGAGCCATATGTTACCATTGGTTCATCGTGAGTAGCTAGTTCTCTGGAATTCCTAGATATTTGAGTTCGTTTGCAAAGGGTATCTCGACTTCTCTTAGGTTAAGCACTATCCAGACCTTACTCCATTAACCTTTTTTTTTGTGATAGGCATTTGACAGACATTAACACTATCAAATACAGAACAAGACTAACACAATAATTGTTCAAAAACCACTTTTTATTAGCTGGTACCATGACACTTGATTTTTCACACCAAACTCCTTGCAGAGAAATCGGATTTACCAAACCCTCGTAGAAAAAAAGATTTCATGTGGCTTGAAAACTTTCGGGCGAACTTAAATTTCTCTTTGAAGTTCTCGGCGCCTAAGTTGCCGAGCAATTAGAGGGCGCAGCAAATTTCTTTTTCTTTTAGGGGGTGAACAGGTCGTTAAGCGGGGAGTAAAACGAAAAACTTTTAAATGACAAAAGTCTTGATGAGCTGAAAATCAACAGAAACTGGTTTAGAGGCTTTTAATATACAAACATTTTTCGAATCAGAATTCGATATAGATGAACAAAAAAAAAGGGCAGTAAAACCCATCCAATAATTTCTTGGCGGAGGAAATAATCTTGGCCGAAGCTTTACGGCCGAAATAACTCTTCCGGGTTTTGGCACGTCGTATACTCTACCGCCTCCGATAGAAACGGAAAAATAATAAAAAAAAAGAAACATAAAAGAAAAAGGCGGATTTTTACTTATTGTCTACCTTAAAATTTGTGCGACCAAGCGTGGAAAACGGTGGCGAATTAAGCGATATCTGAGCTAAACCATCTAATATGGCGTTAAACCGAGAACGCTAACAGAGATAAGGAGTGTTAATTTAACTTTTGCTGCCTTTGTGCTTAGACGGAGCTATTATATTTTATTCTATGGGTGAAATTAGAGTTTATGTGCTGAAACAAGAAGGAAATATTTCTTATTTTAATTTTCTCACAATATTCAGCCAAAACTTGTCACATTTCCAATTCATAAAGTTAGCACGGTTATTCATGCTCGACCTATTTCACAACCCATTCTCACGAAAACTCACATAAAATTATTGCGAATCCTATTTGCAAAATGAACAATAAATTTCACTAGGAAAAAACAGGACTAAGGAAAGTTCAGTGAGTTCACAGCTTGCCAGATATATTTTGTTTTTTAAAAAATCTGCAAGTTATGGTCGCAAATATCGACTCGTAAAACATTTTGCGGTCGACATTCGCGAAACCAATATATACCCTTTTAATTTTACTACCCCTCAAAGCGCGAAATGGAAAGAATTTCGCTTTGCTACATAAATTTTGATTTTTCTCCCTTAGTTTTTCCCCCACACAACGTGTTATGGGCCTAATTACGACGGCGTGCGCAAAATTATAATGTACAGGTATAAGGCTGCGTTTTATTTTTTTCTTTATTCTTTTCTTGGGTGGCGGTTTTTGAGGATTGTTTATGGGTACAATATTTCCACTTTAGAATATAGCAGAAGGCACAGAACCAGGCTTTTACTTTGGGCTAGTAGTATAGTCAGGTCGGTTCTGTAACAAAAGGTTAGGTTAGGTTAGGTCGAGAATGAGTAGGCCCCTCCACTCCGACTCATTGGTCTATTGTGGCTCATGCCTATTTATATTTCCTCCCTCTATCGACTATCATAACGAAGTAAAAATTCTGGAACAATTGGCTCACAACAATGACTATGATCCCAAATGTATAAACGACAAAATTAAACATGATAAACTCAAGAAAGAACTTTTCCCTGCCCAACACATTGATAGTTTCAGATTTGTTTCTTTACCCTATAGTTTTCAATAAAAAGGTCAATAATTGTGTCCACCAACATGTGGATAATGTGAAGATATCTCCTAAAACCACAAACCAATTGGGTTCTCAGCTGACCAATACAAAAGATACAAAAAGTGGAATTTACAAACTCTCTTGCTCTTACATACGGAGGACTTGCAAAGCTTTGAAAACGCATTAATGAACACATGTCCAGAACCAACTCAGCATTTGGTAAGCGTTACCTTGTTTTCCTTTCCTAATTGGCTTAGAGCTTCCTGACAGCTCCAGACTCCAGACTGTTCTTGAATTACAGTAAGTGGAGCTAAGTGCCTTGAGAGCGGTTTGGCTATCAGACCATATTTTAATGGTTTTGTGAGTTTGGGGTCGATCGACACCCATTTCAATGGCATGTACTTCTGCTTGAAAGTGGTTGCATTGTTCCGTAGACTGATGGATAACCTAGTTTTCGGTTTCGCACCATAAACGCCCACTCGCCCTGCTCCTACCACTGTCATCGATCCATCGGTGAACAGACCAGTCTGTAGGTATTCCCAAACCGCTGTGTGTTTTGATAAACTCCAGCAGTTTGGTGCCTTTCACGTTCCCTTTGTCATCCACTTAACCTCCGTTCGTATGGTATATTCTATGTACCAGGGCCTCTCTTTCCAGAAAGATATGAAGGTGAATTCCTGAGAAAAGCTCAATGACTGTTGTTGGCGTAGTGCTGCTGGGCAGAGCGCAATGGCCCCTTTTCCCACCAGATTATTCAGCCACATGTTATCATTAGTCTGATGACCAGCCCAATTCCCCATAATTTGCCACAGATCCTGCGGCAGGTCCATAGTGAGCAGCTAATTTTGTGTTTTATTTTTGACAGATGGAAGTGCCAGGTAAGCCTTTTATCTAGAGTAATTCCTAGATATTTGATTCCGTTTGCAAAGGGTACCATTACCCCTCGTAAGTAAAGAAGTATCAGATGGTCAATCTTCCTTCTCCTTGTCATATCCTCACTCTCGCACCAGGTAAGTATTGTGTATTATTTCTTGCAGGGTTTCGGAGAGCCACGTTCCGATTTTCCCCTCATTACAATGGCTATGTCGTCCCACGGCCTTGTCGTCCGCATAGGCCTTGTCGTCTGCATAGGCCTTGTCATCCGCATAAGCCTGCAGGTTGACTTTCCACAGTTGGATTATTACTAGCAGATTGTCCACCAATAAAAGGTTCATAGACCGCGAATAAAAGGTATAACAGATTTAATAAAAATTGCAAGAGAATTTGTGCAGTGATTCAGGGGAATTTAGAGAAAAATAAACTGACCAAAAGAGATATTTTTAGACAAATCTGGCAACAGTAAATTATATACCATTTACTAGGACATGAAACTCATCATTCGTTTTCCAATACAGGGAGCACTTGAAAGGATTGGTTCTCAAATGAAATTAACTGAAAAAACTTTTGTAACTCAGACAGCAATCTCCATACATTTTCCTGTTGTATATCTCATTACCGTATTTACTGTGTTTCCTAATTATTTACCTGTTAGGTTGTATGTCATGTTGTCAGTTATTGTCAGAATAATCTGTACTGAATTTTAGCTTATGAAAGCCTTAGGGGGCATTAACATTCACTTCTAACTTCAAGTGAATTTGACGTTTGATATTTTATCATTTCCATTTCAGAACAAAATTCACAAATTCGATAATGGAAATTGAGTCAAAACGTCAAAATTTTATAAGAATCTAAAAATTTGACATTTTTGCTTGCCCTTGCAAAGGGTACCACCACCCCTCGTAGGTTAAGGACTATCAGATGGTCAAGCTTCCATCTCCTTGTAATGGGCACTACAGTTATTTTGTGAGGATCTATTGTCATATCCTCATTTTCGCACCATGTAAGTATTGTGTATTATTTCCTGAAGGGTTTCGGTGAGTCACATTCCGATTTTCCCCTCATTACAATGGCTATGTCGTCCCACGGCCTTGTCGTCCGCATAGGCCTTGTCGTCCGCATAAGCCTGCAGGTCGACCTCCCACAGTTGGATTATAGCCAGCAGGTTGTTCACCAACAAAAGGTTAAAAGAGCCCGAATAAAATGTATAACAGATTTAATAAAAATTGTTAAAAAATTTGTACAGTGATCCAATGAAATTGGGAGAAAAACAAACTGACTGGAAGGGAGATTTTTAGACAAATCTAGAAACAATAATTTATGTAAAATTTACTAGGACATGAAATACATCATCCCTTTCTCAATACAGGGGGACTGGAAAGGATTGGTTCTGAAATGAAATTACCTGAAAAAAGTTTCTTGACTCAGATAGTCTCCATACAACTTCCTGTTGTATATCTCATTACCTTATTTACTGTGTTTCCTATTTATGTTAAGTTAAATTTGACGTTTGATATTTTATCATTTACATTTCAGAACAAAATTCACAAATTCGATAATGGAAATTGAGTCAAAACGTCAGAATTTCATGAGAATCTAAAAATTTGACATTTCACAAATTTCTGCTTGCCTTTGCAAAGGGTACCACCACCCCTCGTAGGTTAAGGAGTATCAGATGGTCAAGCTTCCTTCTCCTTGTAATGGGTACTACAGTTATTTTGTGAGAATTTATTGTCATATCCTCACTCTCGCACCATGTAAGTATTGTGTATTATTTCCTGAAAGGTTTCGGAGAGTCACTTTCCGATTTTCTCCTAATTACAATGACTATGTCATCCCACGGCCTTGTCGTCTGCATAGGCCTTGTCGTCTGCGTAAGCCTGCATGTCGACCTCCCACAGTTGGATTATGGCCAGCAAGTTGTCGACCAACAAAAGGTTCGGAATAATCTGTACTGAGTTTAAGCTTATTAAAGCCATAATTCTGAAGATCTTTCTTAGGGCAATTGAATATAGGTATTAGTAGGCAAAGACAAAACCAAAAGGTGACATCACTACTCATTGCTAAAATGTTTGACCACTAGCCAATTCTTCCTGCATTGAAATATCAATAAAAATAAAACCGAAAACCAAGCTATAGATTCGTTGAGACGGTTTCCATCAAAACATTTACATAACCTCAATAATTTATCACTTACCCTAGACTAATTTCCATAAACCCCTTCGTGACCCCAAAAAAAAACCTCATATTCAGTAATCTAGGCGCTTCCTCTCCAAAAACTTGCATTTTACAAGCCAGCTTTCCTTTTATAACATGAGCTAAATTATTCAAAAGCATCCTCTAAATACATGTCGGCAACTTGTTGAACTCGAGACCTCCAGCGCCGCAACGAAAAACTCTCTTTTCGCAAAAGGATCTTTTAGCAAAGTGTTTAAACAAGGAACGACTTGTAGGAACTTTTGCCTTAGCGCGAAATTTCCAAATGTAAATATTTCCATCGACGACGAGAACCTAAACACAGTTTCTAGAATAACTGATTATAAATTTACTATTTATGTTGATTATTAATACATTATTCAAATTTTGCCACAGTACCAAACACTATACAGCTGAGAGAAGTGAATTTCGTTGTTTGGCGGTTATAGGGGTTTTCGAAATATGGAAGGGTAATGACGGGAATAAATTCGAAAACACGATGCTAATTTAATGAGCAAAAATTTAAAAACTATTTCGCTGTTTAATTGGTTTGGCGTTTAAGGTTAATTGAACAGCAAACGAATGATAATGAATCAATTAATGTTAGAAAACTTTTCTTTTAAACTTCCCCAAAAGGATTTAAAGTTTCTGGTTGAAAGCTTCTTGTTATGATAAATGCTTATAATTTGTTTCCATAGGTCTAAAAGTTGTACATACATACACTTTACACGCTCCCCAGGATAAACTTGAGGCTTAATATGAAACTTTAGAATAAATTAACCAATTAAGCGTGTTAGGACCCAAAAAGTAAGTAGGTAATTATAGAAGTTTGTGTAATGGCGCCTCCTGTATCAAAAATTTATTCAACCAACCACACACAAGCAAACATTTTTATTAGTTTGAAATATCACCGCACATATATTAAATTCCCGATTTTTATGTCTGGATGTTTCAATATTTCAATTTTAAAATCAATTATCTGGCCGGGAATGTGTTTTGCAAATTGAATTTTTTCTATGCGCCATTGCATTTTATGTTACAATAAATTCAATTTTCATTTAAAAAAAAAAAACATATGTACCCTGACCAATTCCTGTTAATAAATCCTCACTAAATAAATTCAACTAAAAATTAGTTTTGTAACAGAAGTTTCTAATTGGTAATGGCACCATAGGACAAACGCGTATACTAAAACCGATTGTAAATTGTTCAAACACACGAAAAAGCAAAACAAATCCGCCCCGGTTGCGTCAATTAAGTCGAATAATTAAACGATTTAAAACAAAGTTGAAATCGCAAATAAATTTTATTTTAACAATCGAACCCGTTTAGTTTCACGCGGGACATTTTATTAATTAACTAATTAAATTTCTAGTTTGAATTCAACAAAATGCCATCCCGTAATGTAACGAGGGTTGCGCAATTTCGCACGCAAGAAACGAAGAAGTAACTTTTCGTCACGTATAAAGCGCAAAACGTGCGCCTTCAATTTTACCAATTTCGCAAATTATGTCCCTTTTATTCGATTAGAGATGGAGCAACTTTCCTCTGAGTATTAAAGGCCCTGCTTAAGTTTGAAAAAGATTTACTGGAGCCTAAAGTAATTCAACTTTCATTTATAGGAGAGTTTTCAATGGCCAACAATATGCTGCCTGATTAGATTTTGTAAAAAGACGATATTACATGGATTTTATTTTTGTTAAGTTTATTAGATTAATCGGAAACTATTTGGCAATTTTGGTCATCAGGAATTTCGTGTTTAGTTATCCATTGGTAATAGTGTCAACTGGTCTATAAATAAAACTACTCTGTATATCAAAAACCCATGAATTGAAACTAGAATACGGTTTATCAATGATCACCAGTTTAAGCAGGTCAACGCGTAAACTTATGTTTACACGAAATGGATATAAAAACCGATGCAAACCATGGTATCGGCTTCCATTTGGGTCCTTCTCTCCTTACCCAAAGAAGCAGTAGCTATACACTTCTCTTCAGGGTTGCCTCACCCCAGAGAGTCTTGCCCTTCAGGGCATCGCCGCCTATACGTGGGGGAACCAGTTGCATGCCTGTATATGTACGTTGAGCCCCGAACGTGAGAATCATGTGGCGCACCTACGTAGTGCCCCTTTGGTAATGTATCCACTAGCAGACAATATACGATAAGTGCTTTTTGTAGTTTTGTGTTTTCCTGGAAAGCAACCTCTAACCTGAGGTCCAACCCACATTAGCCGCGAGGAGTGTGACATATGGTGGAGGCGCCGTTCGAAGAACCTATGCTACTGAATCACCCTATTTACATAAAAGTACCTAAACGAGAGCACATTGCCCAAACGAAATTATGGACTCTCGCCATTTTATCCGGAATGATGTTTGAATGTAGTGAGATTCACCTATGGGTCAAGGATACGGACATAGCCGTATTTCAGCCAATGTACGTCGTTACCTGAACTGAGAAGGGGAAACGAAAAAAAAAAAAAAAAAAAAAAACTTTCTATAGAACAAAGAGAGAAGGCTTCGCAGCAAAAATAGGAGGCCACGTGACATAAGCGAGAAATATTGTTCGTCCTTCAAATCCGCAACCATAAACTAGGAATGGTTGAATTTCCTAAAAAACGCAGTAAATTGAAGACCGTTATGGAAAAATTAGGAGTCACGCCATAGTTGTTAAAGATGAGACCAAGAGTATACGTATAGGAAAGTGAGCCAAAGAAGTTGTTCCAGGTCTCAATTTGGACGCTAGCGGTCCCGAAACGGTAGCAATTTGAATAGCGGGAAAATACCCTAGTCAAAAGGCGCAGGGCAGAGTTCCCGATTACGCAGTCGTTCTGCTAATATATTCAGGGTCTTCCGCTCTGTATTCAGCAGAACCAAAGAAGCCAGTGAAAAAGCCTTGCGCCATACTTCTAGGGTCGCCTCACCCCAGAGTGTCTTGGAGCAATCCTCTTCAGGGTCGCCTTACCCCAGAGAGTCTTGCCCTTCTTCAGTTGCATCCCTGTATATGTACGTAGAGCCCCGAACGTGAGAATCATGTAGCGCACCTACGTAGTGCCCCTTTCGTGATGTACCCACTAGCAGACAATATACGATAAGTGCTTTTTGTAGTTGTGTGTTTTCTTGGAGAGCAACCCCTAACCTGAGGTCCTACCCACATTAGCTGCGAGGCGCGTGACAAATAATTATTCAAGTAATTTCCCAAGGTTTTCCAAAGTGTAAACACTTCTTAAATGCTCTTGATCAGAAAGTGAGGTTATAGTATCGCCCTGGAAGTACGAACATCAGCTCAACCGTACCTAGAGGCTGCCCGCATTGATGTATTCACGGGCTTCCGGTAAATCCGGACAAGACTGAAGCAACCTGAAAGGGCTCTTTGGATCGAGACTTACTCCATCCAGTACGGTCAAACATCTAAGGATCAAAGGTTGACGGCTGAATGCGCGCTTGGAAATGGGCAAGAATGAAAATTTTGTATTCCGTGCAAAAAATCAGTGCAGAGCGCTTTTGGCCTTAGGCCATCATCAGTGCTCCTTCGTCAGGTAGAGTACAGAAGAATGAGCAACAAAATTGGGAGCCACATAAAACAGGTACAACACTTTAAAATCCTTAACAATAATGATCACGTTTCAGGTACTAAGTTTCACTCTCTGTTCGACCGCCGAGCAGAGACAAGCTCATGTGTCTTGAGGTACACACTGCCTGCGAAATTTCAACTTTTCTAAACTATTCATGCATACAATATTCAGGCAGAAAACATATACAGAATGAAGACCAAGTACGAAGCCATGTACTTGGTCATCCTGGATGGCAGCTACACCCTAAAGGTCCTCCAGAAAAAAAAAATCTTAATATAAGAATAAACTGGGAAAACCAAAAATCGGAGCGCCCAATGATGGAATGCCAACGGTGCCAAGGACTCGGACATGCAGCTACCTACGGCAAGCGGTCAACTAAATACAGCAGGTACGCTGGACCGCATGAAATCACAGCTTGCAACAACCCAAACGAAGGAAGAATGTGCTAACTGCAGGGGTGAACATCGAAATATAAGCGAAAACTGCCCAGTGTACACTTACAAGATCAAGCCACTAGAACCCTGCAGGAGATATGTCCCTGCACCGCCGCCGCAAACACCTGCATGGCAATCACGGGCGAACCCAGCAACAACCACTTCTGCGAGCCTGGTACCTCGGCGGAAACCCGAGAGGTACGACCGAGCTTAACTCGCTGGTAAATATAACCGAACTACTGAAACCAATGGGGACAAAACACAAATACTGCAGGCCACCATGCAATTCTTCACCACGGGAATTCACGCCTTCGACTTCTAAATGTGGCTAATACTAAGTTGGAACTGTAATGGTGTCTAACACAAATTGGGTGACCTTTTTCAAACCATAAACCATTACAGGCCGAAAATAGTTTTCTTATTAAACGAGACTAAACTACAACAAACAGACAAACTAAAACTACGAAACTACACGACGGAAAGAATGGGCAGATCCTTAAGTAGGCGAAGCGGAGTTGCCTGCCTCATACACAACTCTATCAAATTCAAACGAATCAACAACATAATATCGAATATTGAACACATAATGATAGAAATTAACAACAGATTGTGGATTTCGGGGGACTACGCTTCCTCAAACTCAATAAGAAGTTTTAAAATTTCGAAATAGTAGTCCATGTCTCACAGTGAAGAGAATAGTTAAAGAACTGGAGTGAAACACACAGTCTATCTTCACTCTTTATTCTATAGAAATATAATCAGTTGAACATGTTTCAGATCTATCATAGATCCATCATAAGCATAAATTTTACAAGGTACAAAATATGGAAGTTAGGGAGACCTGGGATGTATACATCAAAAAGCTTACCAAATGGTAGAGGAAAATATGGCCACAAACGATATGCCTAAGCATTAATAATTATACATAAGTTCATGCTGTATTCAACAAAAGGTTGGTTGCTCATGCCACATCCAACACAAACACAAAACAAGTTACAAAACTGGAAGAGAGGAAGCTTATGAGCCCAATTTCGAAAATTATGTCAAAGTTGAGAAAGGTTGATAGGTGACCTCAATGCCAAACACATCAATTGGCTGGATGATAACAACAAGAGGGCAGGTAACATTCTCTTCAACTATGTATTTAAACAGCCACCAAAACGTTATACTGCACCACCCCAACAACCCCACACTTTACCCAACCATCGGAAGAACCTTATCCACAATAGACCTAGCACTGACCAAAGGACTGACAGGATTTAACATAAAAATTAAAAACATTCTTGGATCTGACCACCTGCCAATTTTCCTGAACTGGAAAAACCACCCTCCTGGGCAGGGACTGCAGCAAGTGTACTACTCATACAATAATCTCAACTGGACACTCTTCAAACGGAGACTGAACGACATTACCACAATTTTCAACCCCATCACGAACATACCCGAACTAGAGCGAGAAGTTACAACACTAACAAACCTGGATGAAGCATATCTTTTCTCTAGAAACACAGGACAATTCCCTGTGGAAACTAGCCCGAAAACTTAGGTGAACAGGAGCGCAGCAGATAGACTTGGTAGTGCACCAACGGATTCTGACAACTCCCGCAGAACTATCAAACAACTACCGAACAGAAAGGCACCAGGCCCAGACATCATTTACAATATACTGATAAAAAAACTTTCCGAGGAAAACTTTTATGCACCTGCTGCAAATCATTAATACAATACTCTTCCTTCAGCATTTCCCACAAACGTGGGAACTTGCACACATAATAGTTTTCCCCAAACCCGGCAAAGACCTTACGTAACCGAAATCATACAGACCAATCTCTCTACTGAGCTCACTGAGCAAAGTAGTAGATAAAATACTTCTATGCAGACTCACCGACACAATAAACAACCTGAACTGTCTCCCGCCCGAACAATTCGGGTTCCGATAACAACACAACACCACACTGGCAGTAGCGAAGGTAGCTCAAGATTCAACCACCGCATTCAACAAACTGGAAAGCACCTTCCTTCTATTACTCGACATTGAAAAAGCATTTGACAAGGTGTAGCATAAAGGCCTTACCTACAAACTGCTGACGATACACAACTTCCCCCTACACACAGTCTCTCTGATTGCATCCTACCTTAACGACTGAACATTTGCAATCAAAACATAGGACAAAATCTCATAGACAAAACTCATCAAGGCTGGAGTTACACAAGGCACCGTCCTCTCTCGAACTCTATTTAGCCTCTTTATAGCAGACATCCTGAAAACCCCAAACACAAGCATCATGAAGTACGCCGACAATACGGCTATCTACACCAGCGCATTTTTCGCAGAAGACGCGAGAATGGTACTGGTGGACCACCTAGACCAGCTAACAGCGTATCTCCAGATATGGAAGATTAAGCTAAACGCCAACAAGACAGAACTACTGACAATGATCAGGAAAACAACAAAAAACATCCCTAACTATCGACAATAGGGTTCTAACACTGAAAACTTCAGTGAAATACCTGAGGATAAGACCCTGAGGGGCTATCCACAGGTAGAGCATACCCTCCAGAAGGCTCCCGCCGCCGAACGTCTGCTCGGCCCAATCATAAGACCGTGATCTTTTCTTACCCCAAAGAATCAAATATAACTGTACAAGACAATCATCCGACCAACCCTATTCTACGGAGCACCTGCCTGGAACCATATATGCAACACACAGAAGCAAAGACCAAAAATGTACCAAAACAAGACTCTAAATACAGCCCTTTCACTACCCCAGGACACCAGGACAGTGGAAGTACATAGACTCGCGCAAATCGACACAACCCTGGATTATCTCAACGAAGTTTCGTTGGAATTTTCCAGGAAAACATCACAAGGAACAACAATAACTCAAGACACGACCCTCAAAATCCAGTAAAATATAGACCCATACATCACAAACTACCCATCTACTTTGAATACCTGGAACCGCCTTGATCAGGAGAGTAGAGAACACACCTGAATTAGCGCATCACGCAATTTTTAACACAAAACATGCGAAAAATCGGAAAAATCTCATATCACAATTCGCAAATAGAGAGTACACTTTGAAAGCAAATCTGCTGGACCCACCGGTTAGCGACGCGCGACCTTCGATACTCAGACACACATACCTACCAAAGAAAAGTGAAAAAAGGTTTTTCAAACATTTTTCCCTTTATCACCAACATGAAAACTGAGGAAGGACAATGGACAATAAAATTTAACGAAACACCTCAGTAAAGCATCACAATTTCCTCGCTGCCTCTACCAACCCTAAGCCGCTGTACAGATAGGCATTAACATCAGCCACGGTCTGTTGTGAAGTGTTTAGGTTAAGGTAGTTTTAAATTATGATATAATTTTGTAATTAATAAACAAGTTCAAGGTACTAGGTGGTAGAAATTTCCCTTAAAACTGGCTTTGGGGGTGAACTGAGTGTTCTATTTCTCTATATATCGAATAGGTTTCTAATCTGTTTCCAGTAAATTAGCTTTTCTTTTTTTAATTTCTTTTTTAAAATGTGTTGTTCGGAAACCAGAACCCATCTGATTCTAAGCTCCAAAGTACTCTATTATAAAACCCGTTTTTTAATAGACTAGCTAATTCTACAGATACAATTTGATTTACATTATCAGAGTAAAAGTTCAATTTCATCTAGAAATTGAGATATCAAGGGAGTAAATTTTCAGTCAACATTTTTTCAACATTATATAATTATTTGACCATGTGTTGTGTGTATAATCAAAAAGAACATTCTAATTACAAGCCTTTTGTCAAGTCGAAAGATTAAATGCGAGAGAGCGCGGACACAAAAGCCCACCCGAATTTGCCCGAAATTATTCCAGACAAAAACAAAGGAACCTGGATATTATTCTGGAACGCGCTGGACGTCCCGTTATTGGACGGCCGTGCAGTGATTTATACTTTCGGGTTTTTTTTTTAACGGTAATAACAGAACGGCCTTACCGGGGGCCTGAAATTTATAGGAATGGATTTTTGGTTTGTGTTCCGGTTATAGTTTGTTAGTTATTTAGGACTGCTTTTACTATAAAAAACAAAAATGGTAAAAGGGGTGCCATTTATTTCATGCCGGATGTAAATAACTAGGAAAATTTCGTTCATGTATCAAGTGACATTTTAACAATCACATGATTTTAATTTGAACCAATTAGGACACAATGTAAATGGAATCAGGTGGGCTTTTTTTCGCTATTTGCATGAATTTATAACCCTCTCCTAGCAATGCTAAAGCCCTATTTAATACAAAGTAGAATTCTCCAACTCACACACACACATGCTCTCATTGTATTCGACATAATTCGTAGAATTACGACTCCTTACCTGAACATGACGATTACCTTGCATTATCCAAATGAATTGCACATTTTTCTATATCAAAATAAATCGACACACAAACAAAATTTGTTAAGGCAAATATCGTTATCGCCAGTCCCTTTTAGCGTGCTTATCCTCCCTTTGCTGCGTAAGTGTCACGGTTTTGCTTAAAATTAAACGCGGGGTCGAAGAAAGCGTAAAATAAGGGCATTTCGACTCCCCGGATGGTCTGGCACCAGGTGTCCGAAGCCCACAGGAGATTACGCCGTCATTCCTACCGGGTCCTGTTTGCAGGAAAAAGCTGACTCTAAACGACAGAAAGGTTATATTTAGCTTCAACATGAAGACATGTTTTTATCCTTGCATAAAAAATTCATTAATTTTGGATTTAACTCTTCAACTAGAAGATTAAAAGCGAGTATTACATAAACTAGTTTCTTCTACGTGGCGCGGCAAACTTTTTGAGTTTTACTTTGATCTCACTGTTGCATATTTTATACAGAATTTCATAACATACGATACATATTTTATTATCAATTAAATGCAAACTTGATGCTTATGTTACAATCAATCATTTTAATATATTTTCACGTCATATCAATCATTCAGAAATGTTTTTAATATAAAACACAAAAAAATTATGCTGCTTCAGCAACAATAATGTCCAAATGGATTACCTACTTACAATACGTTCCAGGCAGTTTTACTATTAAGTTCCGGAAATAGTTTTAATAGCTTGTCTTTTCCAATTAAAATGGCCATTATTTTGCGCGTAAAATTTAATTAAACAAGCAGGGCATAAAAGCAAACAGACTAAACATACAAGCGCTGGGTAATCCTGGGCTGAGGACGAAATATTAATCCAACACGTGGGATTCTGGTCTAAAAGTCAAACAAGAATTTGGAGAGTATAAAGATATCGTTCCTAAACACTTTTCAATGCTGAATACAAACGTAACAGGGGTTTAAATGAAGAAGTTAAGGCAAATTATAATAGTCCGGGCTGCGGAAATAATTTTGTTTAAGTTATCAAGTTGGATGAATTAAGATAAGAGAGTACCTACGTTAGTAGTCAATCAGAAATGGATTAGTTATGTGTAAAGGATTCCATCCACTTCTTGGGAATATTACCATAGGTCCATAGAGGAAATATTAGTAGATTTTATAAGTTCTTTGGCCTGACCATCATTTATTTCCATTTTGATAGGGAATTTTGCGGACAAGGCAGTCCTGTAGTCGCCAATCACTCAATCGATAAAGGAATTGAATTGACCGTGAAAACTGAGAACAGAACAGACCAGGAGAAATCCACTCTACAGCACACCCAAAGCTAGAAGAATTGTTCAAATGTGACTTGATCACATTTCACAGCGAGAGTGTCGTGGAAATATGCAAAGCATCAATTCTCAACTTCTGTCATATACAACTTGAATTTAGAATCCACTCAAGTATGGATGGAATAACTCATTTGTAAATATTGGACCAGATCCACTATATTCTAGAGTAGACTCTGGTAATCGCATTCACCAAAGGAGGTCGCTTATAACGAATTTGAAGTTATCACAGCTTTTGCATTGATTCGAACAATATTCGGAGAATCACCACAACCCTCTATCTGTATTGTAGAGAAAAACTCAGACAAAAGTTTGTTGTTCATAACGACTTTCGTTAAAAAAATGTGCCTTCAGTTCTCTCAGAACTACAGGATCTGCAAGGGATGTTGACGAAATATAGGTTAAGATCTCAACTTGATCGGAGTATGTATTCAAATTTCTTTCATATTTTAGTGAATATAAAATTGAGTTTAGAGGTAACGAGGGTAGATGAGTATCACGAATCCGGATCCGAATCTACTCCACAGTGCTACAAAAGCCAGAAGAATTGTTCCAATGTGACTCGACCGCATTACAAGTCAAAAGAGTGTGGTGGAAATATTCAAAGGCAAGGCACCAATTCTTAAGTTCTGTCATAAAGAACTGGAATTTAGAATCCATTTAAGTATAAATGAAATAATTCATTTGTGTATATTGGATCAGATCCACGATCTTCTAGAGTAGACTCTGGTGATCGGATTGACCAAAGAGGTCGCTTACAACGAATTTAAAGTTATACTTAACTCCTTTTGAATTGATTGAAATAAAAAAGAATTTAATCAAACGCTATGAAATTAAATTATTCGTATGGAGAAAAAAAGAGAATAATTCAAATAATATTGATGAGAGAAGCGTCACATTTAAAACCTAACCAACAAGTCAATTGTCTCATGAATATTACTCGCTTTGAAACATAATTAAAGGGGATATGACTAACGTATGATTAATCTTAGGATTATTAGACATCAATTATCCATATTCTGTTAACAAGGAAACCAGCCTTAAGACAGGATCTGCAAAGGATGTTGAAGAAATATAGGTTACGATCTCACCTTATTGAAGTATGTACCACTCAAACTTCTATCGTATTTTAGTGAATATAAAGTCATTTTGATTGAGATGAGGATCGGGCTTAAGATTACATTTCAAGCAGTTACCAAGAATTAATCAGTCTTATTGATTCTCTTAAGTCTTCTATATCACTGGGAATATGCTTCATTTTTGATAAAGTTTGTGGGACTTTCGCGGCCCAGGTTTATTGATAAGGGGTTTTCATTTGGGCTTAATGGCCGTCGTAAGTTGAAATTTCTATCTGACGTTTCGCTAGCACACAAAGGTGCTGCCATGTCCGATTCTGGTAGCAGACTGACGCGTTTCCGACCGTAACTTGTTTTTATGTATGAGTGGTCGTGGTGGAGGAGGGGCGGAGCTTCGCGGCCTGTGGCTAATCTCAACTTTCTCTGTACTCAATGGGATCTTTTTTGCGTTTTTGAGGATCGGGTTCCAGATTTGGTAAGGTTTTAGTGTTTTTTTTTTCCTGTTGAAGCTCTCCGTATATTCAAGGATTTCTATAGCTTCACGTACAAGATGATTGTGGTATCCGGAAGTCGGTGCAAGAAGCTTGACCTTACCAAAGAGTATTTTATGATTTCCTTCACTAGACCCATAGTGAGTGCACCTGGAGCACCAACGTACAACCTAGCGAAACATTTTGCATCGCTTCTTCAATGTAGGAAAAACGAGCTCTTACGTCAAGGACTTTACTCACTTTGTCCGGAAAATTAGGGATAATATTCTTGAACCGAACGATATCCTGGTCAGCTTTGATGTCGTGTCCCTCACAAAAGTGCCATTGACAGAATCTCTTGACTTGATATCAAGTACCATCCCCAATGACATAGTTGAGCTTTTCCGGACATGTCTCACTGGAAGTTACTTCTTGAGGAACGGCGATTTCTACGAGCAAACGGACGGTGTAGCTATGGGTCTGCTTAGCCCGGTCATAACCAACTTCTTTATGGAGGAATTCGAGAAAAAAGCTATAGAATCTTGTGACCACATACCAACAGTATGGATTTGATACGTAGATGATACTTTTGTGTTTTGGAGTCATGGGGAAGAGAAGCTTAACCACTTCCTAGGCCACCTGAACGAGCAACATCCTAGCATAGAATTTACCATGTAAAAGGAGAAAAACCAGGAAATCGCCTTCTTAGATGTGCTCATAAAGAAATCTGGAGGAAAACTAAGCCAACATCTGCCATTCATTTCTCAGTTGACAGACAGGATAGAGAAACACAACATAAAAACAATCTTCAAGCCAACAAGGAAAATACAGCAATCAATCAGATCAGCCAAGGATAAGAGGAACCCACGGTCAAGCGCTGGAGTCTATCGTATACCATGCACATGTGGTAAGGTATACATAGGATCGATAAAAAGATTCATGGGAACCAGGATGAACGAGCACAAAAGAAACTGCAGACTAGGACAATCGGAAAAATCGGCAGTTGTGAAACATGCGCTTAGTGAAGGGAATCATGAAATACTCTTTAGTGAGGTCAAGCTTCTTGCACCTACTTCCGGATACCACAATCGTCTTGTAAGTGAAGCTATAGAAATCCACAAACATACAGAGAACTTCAACAGGAAAGAAGAAACACTAAAACTTAACCAAATCTGGAACCCGATCCTCAAAAACGCAAGAAAGATTCCATTGACTACAGAGAAACTTGAGAATAGCTACGTGCCTCGAAGCCCCGCCCTCACACATAAATACATCTTACGATCGGGAACGCGTCAGTCTGCTACCAGAATCGGACATGGAAGCATCTCTGAAGATGCGCGTGCTAGCGAAACGACAGGAAGAAATTCTAACTTACGACGGCCATTAAGCCCGAATGAGAACCCCTTATCAATAAACCTTGGCTGCGAAAGCCTCACAAACTTTATAAAGTATGATTAATCCTGAGATTATTGGACATCAAATATATATTATTTATAACCACTTTTGTAAAAAAATGTGTTACCAAGCCAGTTAACTTAGACAGGATCTGCAAGGGATGTTGATCTAAATCTAGGTTAAGATCTCACCTGGTAACTCTCATCAAACTTCTATCGTATTTGAATGAATATAAAGTCATTTTGATTGAGTTTTAGAGGTAACGAGGGTAGATAAGGATTGGGCTAAAGATTAAATTTTAAGCAGTTACCAAGAATTAATCAGTCTAATTGATTTTCTATATCACTTGAAATATTCTTCATTTTTGTTAGAAAAGCTAAAATCCTGGATTAATTTTTAGTCGAACCTTTACGCTCGAAATAATCTACCGAGAAGCTAATAGAGAGGAAAAAGTTTTTTTCCACTGGAAATATTCAATATTTTCAGGACAAAGGCAATTTTCATTCTAAATAAAATAAAATAAATTTTCCAAATAAATAATAAATGAAACGCAACACCACCCGACATCTGCTCCTAACAGCTCAAACAAATTGTTTTCAATTTCAACTCTAAAAACGTTTTTAATTAAAATAAAAAGCGTTGTAGCGTTTATTTACACACAATTTGAGAATCATTATTCTTAAACTGTCACTAGTACAGAAAAAAAAACAAGTTCGCTTAGCCGCTAATTATTCTGTGCGCAAACTTTACGAAACTTTGCCAGCTCACGAAAGTTCTAAGTGAAATACAAAGTTGGGTGGTAAGTTTTAAAATACACACACAGCAAATTGCGATGGGGACTTGAACAAATAGGAATTTTCTAGTCTTGTGGTTTTTTTGATTTTGTGTAAATTGAACAAGGATGGAATTTATAAAACATGGATGTAATGAAACAATCAATATTGTAAGTCATTCTCGAAATAAAATTATTTAAAAAAACTCTTGTCCTATGTCGGTCTGTTTATAAGACACAATATATTCACTTGCATAGAAATGTATTTCATATTTTAAAGAGTTATGCAGGCCCAGAGGCAGCGAATAAAATACACAGGATGTGTATTGTCTGTGATAAAAATTTGCCAATAGATATGCATCATGACTGTTTGCTATCAATTGTACATACACGAAACTTACCATGGTTAATGTTTAAAAATAATTCCTCACCTGAAACAGAAAAAATAAATTATTAGTATCACATAACGAAAAAATTAGATAAATAAATAAAATCATTTGTTAGCAGAGATTTACAGGGAGGTAATCAAGCGCGGATCTGTTTGCTTAGGATCTCGACACGAGAAAAGAACTCCTCAGAGAGCTTGTTTAGTTTTTTTTTTCTCCTTCGCCCTCCTCTCTCGTTCTTATTTAGTTTTTCTTGTTTGTACTCATTTGCCAAGTGGAATGGTCCGGAATTTACTATACGCCCTATTGGGAATAACCTCTTGTGCAAATTGAAAGGCTCTCTATTTGAATATTCGTTGTGCAATTTGTGTGTGTGAGTTTTGGAATACACAAAAACGAGGCTTCATTTTTTAGAAAAAAAAATAACGTCAACATAAACCTTTTAATTTCCTCTCGAAACGATACAGCAAAGCCTGAAGGGGGAGATCTATTTTAATATTCATGCATTTGTATAAATCTGAAATGATTGCAAAAGCGACAAGGGTATAGGAGAATTGGATTAAAATTCGTCTCGCAAGCTTGTACAAAAAAATTTGATATTTTTACATATAACTGATTAATATTCGTTGCAGCTCTCCCAATGAATATCTCATTTTTCACAATTACTTTATCACTCACGCCGCCAACGAATCATTTTGTTTAAAGCCCGAACCATGTACAAATTTGGCCCGTCGTTAAATTCGGACATGGGAAAACCGTCATCAGGCCGACCGGGAAAATCATCTGATTGATCGGTAGCAATTTTTCGCCGTTCAATGTCCAGCCAGTGCGATTTAATTTGATTATCGGCGGTGTGTTACTTGAACGGGACTGGTTAATGGGTTATTTCAACATGACATTATCACGTGCGATCTTATATTGAATTTTAATCAATAGTATATTATACAATGGATTGGATCTCTTTATAATTTCAATGTTTCATTTCTGGTTTATTTGTTTGGTTTTGGGTCGATTTGTTCTAGTCTAAGATTACAGATCTTTACTTCAAGGGAAGAAACTTACACAGTTGAGAGGCTGGATGCTAAAACACATATTTTTTGAAATTATAAATCAATCTCTTGCAGCTAGGAAAGCTAGGTATATGTATAGCTACACGAGTCTGGATCAGAGAAGAGAAAGAAGACCTGCTTCTATTATTTCCTAGCCTATTATCATCAATCCTTAACAAGAAACCAGAGATCTCTATTGTGAACCAATTGTCTCCAGTGTTATACTGCGTCGATCCATCTCATCTGTGGTCTGCTTCATGATCTATGACCAGCATAATATGGCCTCCATTTATTAGTTCTGATGGAACTCAACTCAGAACTTGCTTCAAGGTGTCTTGAATAGATCCTCCATTGCCATAATGAGATGGGACGGTAGTTTATGATGTCATTCCCTCTTTCAGCATTTTTTTTTCTCGCTAGCAGTTGATTTGTAGTTCCGTGACCGAATCTGGTGGGTTTATCTCAAAATCTAGATTTTGACCAAGGTGTAAACCCTGAGCGAAATCTTTCAACAAGCTTTTGAAAGGTTGCGGGTGCTGTTCTCAATCCAAAAGGCATAGCATTGTATCGAAAAGTACGAAAAGGAGTAATATTATTATTTCGGTCTTCCTTCTTCACTGGTATCTGATGGTAACCAATTTTCAAGTCAAGAGTTGTAATGTAGGCAGCCTTTTAAGTGGTCTTCAAAGGTGGATGACATAATTATCAAGTCATCTAAATAAGCCAACATACATATATGTGGTAACCCTGAAAAAAATCTTTCAACGAGCTTTTGAAAGGTTGCGGGTGCTGTTCTCAATCCAAAAGGTATAGCACTGTATCGAAAAGTACCAGAAGGAGTATTATTATTATTTTCTCGGTCTTCTTTCTTCACTGGTATCTGATGGTAACCACTTTTCATGTCAAGAGTTGCAATGTAGGAAGTTTTTCAGGTGGTCTTCAAAGGTGAATGACATAATTATCAAGACATCTAAATAAGCCAACATACTTATATGTGGTAACCCTGAGTGAAATCTTTCAACAAGCCTTTGAAAGGTTGCAGGTGCTGTTCTCAATCCAAAAGGTATAGCATTGTATCGAAAAGTACCAAAAGGAGTAATAAAAGAAGTCTTATCCCGGTCTTGCTTCTTCACTGGTATCTCATGGTAACCACTTTCCAAGTCAAGAGTTGCAATGAAGGCAGCCTTTTAGGTGGTCTTCAAAGGTGGATGACATAATTATCAAGACATCTAAATAAGCCAACATACTTATATGTGGTAACCCTGAAAAAAATCTTTCAACGAGCTTTTGAAAGGTTGCGGGTGCTGTTCTCAATCCAAAAGGTATAGCACTGTATCGAAAAGTACCAGAAGGAGTATTATTATTATTTTCTCGGTCTTCTTTCTTCAATGGTATCTGATGGTAACCACTTTTCAAGTCAAGAGTTGTAATGTAGGAAGTTTTTCAGGTGGTCTTCAAAGGTGAATGATATAATTATCAAGACATCTAAATAAGCCAACATACTTATATGTGGTAACCCTGAGTGAAATCTTTCAACGAGCCTTTGAAAGGTTGCAGGTGCTGTTCTCAATCCAAAAGGTATAGCATTGTATCGAAAAGTACCAAAAGGAGTAATAAAAGAAGTCTTATCCCGGTCTTGCTTCTTCACTGGTATCTCATGGTAACCACTTTCCAAGTCAAGAGTTGCAATGAAGGCAGCCTTTTAGGTGGTCTTCAAAGGTGGATGGCATAATTATCAAGTCATCTAAATAGGCCAACATACATATATGTGGTAACCCAGAAAAAAATCTTTCAACGAGCTTTTCAAAGGTTGCGGGTGCTGTTCTCAATCCAAAAGGTATAGCACTGTATCGAAAAGTACCAGAAGGAGTATTATTATTATTTTCTCGGTCTTCTTTCTTCACTGGTATCTGATGGTAACCACTTTTCAAGTCATGAGTTGTAATGTAGGAAGTTTTTCAGGTGGTCTTCAAAGGTGAATGACATAATTATCAAGACATCTAAATAAGCCAACATACTTATATGTGGTAACCCTGAGTGAAATCTTTCAACGAGCCTTTGCAAGGTTGCAGGTGCTGTTCTCAATCCAAAAGGCATAGCATTGTATCGAAAGGTACCAAAAGGAATAATAAAAGAAGTCTTATCTCGGTCTTGCTTCTTCACTGATATCTCATGGTAACCACTTTCCAAGTCAAGAGTTGCAATGAAGGCAGCCTTTTAGGTGGTCTTCAAAGGTGGATGGCATAATTATCAAGTCATCTAAATAAGCCAACATACATATATGTGGTAACCCTGAAAAAAATCTTTCAACGAGCTTTTGAAAGGTTGCGGGTGCTGTTCTCAATCCAAAAGGTATAGCACTGTATCGAAAAGTACCAGAAGGAGTATTATTATTATTTTCTCGGTCTTCTTTCTTCAATGGTATCTGATGGTAACCACTTTTCAAGTCAAGAGTTGTAATGTAGGAAGTTTTTCAGGTGGTCTTCAAAGGTGAATGATATAATTATCAAGACATCTAAATAAGCCAACATACTTATATGTGGTAACCCTGAGTGAAATCTTTCAACGAGCCTTTGAAAGGTTGCAGGTGCTGTTCTCAATCCAAAAGGTATAGCATTGTATCGAAAAGTACCAAAAGGAGTAATAAAAGAAGTCTTATCCCGGTCTTGCTTCTTCACTGATATCTCATGGTAACCACTTTCCAAGTCAAGAGTTGCAATGAAGGCAGCCTTTTAGGTGGTCTTCAAAGGTGGATGGCATAATTATCAAGTCATCTAAATAAGCCAACATACATATATGTGGTAACCCTGAAAAAAATCTTTCAACGAGCTTTTGAAAGGTTGCGGGTGCTGTTCTCAATCCAAAAGGTATAGCACTGTATCGAAAAGTACCAGAAGAAGTATTATTATTATTTTCTCGGTCTTCTTTCTTCACTGGTATCTGATGGTAACCACTTTTCAAGTCATGAGTTGTAATGTAGGAAGTTTTTCAGGTGGTCTTCAAAGGTGAATGACATAATTATCAAGACATCTAAATAAGCCAACATACTTATATGTGGTAACCCTGAGTGAAATCTTTCAACGAGCCTTTGTAAGGTTGCAGGTGCTGTTCTCAATCCAAAAGGCATAGCATTGTATCGAAAGGTACCAAAAGGAATAATAAAAGAAGTCTTATCTCGGTCTTGCTTCTTCACTGGTATCTCATGGTAACCACTTTCCAAGTCAAGAGTTGCAATGAAGGCAGCCTTTTAGGTGGTCTTCAAAGGTGGATGGCATAATTATCAAGTCATCTAAATAAGCCAACATACATATGTGGTAACCCTGAAAAAAATCTTTCAACGAGCTTTTGAAAGGTTGCGGGTGCTGTTCTCAATCCAAAAGGCATAGCATTGTATCGAAAAATACCAAAAGGAGTAATATTAATATTTTCTCGGTCTTCCTTCTTCACTGGTATCTGATGGTAACCATTTTTCAAGTCAAGAGTTGTAATGTAGGCAGCCTTTTAGGTGGTCGTTAAAGGTGGATGACATAATTATCAAGTCATCTAAATAAGCTAACATACATATATGTGGTAACCCTGAGCAAAATCTTTCAACGAGGTTTTGAAAGATTGCGGGTGCTGCTCTCACTCCAAATGGCATAGTATTGTATCGAAAAGTACAGAAAGGCAGAAGGAGTAATATTATTATTTTCTCGGTCTTCCTTCTTCACTGGAATCTGATGGTAACCACTTTTCAAATCTAGAGTTGTAATGTAGGCAGCCTTTTAGGTGGTCTTCAAAGGTTGATGACATAATCATCAAGTCATCTAAATAAGCTAACATACTTATATGTGGTGATCCTGAGCGAAATCTTTCAACGAGCCTTTGAAAGGTTGCGGGTGCTGTTATCAATCCAAAAGGCATAGCATTGTATCGAAAAGTACCAAAAGGAGTAATTTTATTATTTTCTTGGTCTTCCTTCTTCACTGGTATCTGATGGTAACCACTTTTCAAGTCAAGAATTGTCATGTAGGCAACATTCAGGTGGTCTTCAAAGGTGGATGACATAATTATCAAGTCATCTAAATAAGCCAACATACCTATATCTGGTAACCCTGAGCGAAATCGTTCAACGAGCCTTTGAAAGGTTGCGGGTGCTGTTCTCAATCCAAAAGGCATAGCATTCTAATGCACTCTGTCTGAAATGTCAATAGTTCAAACGTCACTTGCCCCGTACAACGAGTCACTGTATGTACAATCAGACACAACCGGGATGGAAGTGTTCACACGTCACGTCATAACCGAAAATATCCATCATAACCGAGTTAACCGAAAAGTTCTTGCTACAAGCTTGATTTTTTCTAAAATGACATTGAACCACATTTTACCTCACATCTTTGGTAATTTTAAGCCGATCTTAACGTAATTAGGCTTGAAATAAAGCCAATCAAATTCTTTATAAACCCTTAGTGAATAATTTTAAACCACCCTCCTGAATTTGTCCAAACAATTCCTCAAACTTCCCGCAAATTCCTCTAAAGTTCCCATAAATTCCTCTAAATTCCCCAAAGTTTCGGCAAATAATTCCTAGCTGGTTTCTTTGATTTTGACAAACATTTTCCTTATACATATTTTCACTCTATCGAGATGTACTGATTTTAACATATCAATAACTAAGTTTGTCTTTGATTAAAACTTCGTCCTTAGAGTTATTCTGTTAAATAATGGCCATCATTGTTCTTATGCCGATCTTTTGTCTTGAAATAGTTTTGGCTTTGACAACACTGTGACAAAGCCACGATAGTTGGCAAAAACCGGTCCGCCACTATTGTCTCAATCGACAAATTAGCTTTACCGAAATCTCAAAACCAACAATAAGAGAGGAGGCCCTTCAGGAATCTCCGATTTACCGAAAGCATAACGTTTCCATTGTGCTTTAGAAAGCGATGAATTATCACCACCACCCAGGCAATAATAAACGAAGTGCCTTTTCTTCGGCGGTTAAGAAGGAAACGAACGGGCGCAAAATTGAAGTTTCTACGTCCTTTTGTTTGGCGTTTGCTAAATAATAATGAGGCATAATGTATAACTTCTAATAATTATAAATATTGTCGTTTTTGGTGGGAGCTCGACAGCGCTTATAGGGGAGCGGTTTGAAAGTTTGTGTCGCAGCGGTAGGAAGTTTAATAAGCTCTTGAAAAAATATTCGGTTAGCCTAATAAAAACACGTCACTGAATATTACCGGTAGGTAGTTAAATAACAAACACACAGAAAACATTTTTGCACCTGTTGCAATACAAACATGTTTTTCCAATTTTCGACATCATTCATCAACATTGATGTATCGACTGACAAAATAATAATAATGTTTGATTGTACCACAGATTTCCATTAAAAAAAAAAATGTATAAAGCTTATCATAAGGCGCAAAAAAAAATTCCACTTTAATATGAAATTTATTATCTCCTCTCTAATCTTGTTTGACCATAGAGCATAGCTCGCATAGCCCCATCTCCATAACCAAATTCCTTCGGACCGTCAAATTTGTCGTATAAAAGGACCGTACCTTACGGCCAATTTGTTCCCTTTAGCTTCGGCTATAATGCTCCGCAAAATGGGAATAGAGGAGTTTTAGGATCGTATCTATCAGAATGTACGGTACAGGAATTTTAATAATCTAGTTGTACGTTTCAAGTTTAAAGTCATGCTTTGAGTTCAATCAGGATTTTAAATTTATTTGATGATTAATTTGAAAGTAAAGGGACTTGAATTAATGTGAATTTTCTCAGGCATGTCCGTTGTATAGGCCTTTTCCATCATGCGGTACCTATGTCAAGTACAGCATGTCTAGTCTCAAGTCTCATAAGTTTCCTTGCAGGTAAGTGGTATTTTTGATTCCAGAGTTACCCCCAAATACTTGACCTCGCTCGAAATCTTATCCCAGATCTTGTATTGGAATTGAGAGATATTTATTATGAAAATAACTGGGGAAAACGTCATGAGAACTGCACATACAAACATTCGGATGACAGAAAAACATTGAGGAACGAGAAGAAGAAGTCATCTAAGAACTTTTCTGGACTAGTATAAAATACCTTTTCCGGTTATCAACCAAAAAGTAACGATCATGTTCATCATCCTCACTACCATGAAAAAAAAAAAAATTAATCAAACAACATCCATCATTTTATTTCCACACCAAAAAACCCGATGACAACCATAACACCACCTGCTCTCGACTCTATAGTTCAGTCCTAGGGTCAACTTTATAATACGGTTTAACAGTGTATAAACACCCCTTCCATAGTACATTTAACCAAAAGTCAATTAATTCTAAAATCATCAACCCTTGTAATTTGTCGCGTGGCACCTGGTAGAGTTTTTAGGGGAAGTACAAAATGGGCGTTCATATGAAAAAATCCTTGCTCTGACCCACTCTCGTGTGACGGTTTCTGTTCCTAAACAATGCTCTTTGTTTTTATTTATTTTTTGCATCAGGATAAAATGTAGACCGGAATATTTTACAAAGTTTTTGCTTGTTAGGCCCTGGGTGTAGCAGGCTCCGCTCCGGGTCTATAAATCAGAGCATAAAAAGGCCGAGATGTATGTGGTGCACGGAGATAGAGACGCTAATTTCCATATGGTAATGGAATGCTATATCGTTTGTGTTGCAGGAAGAATTGCTTTTGGTATAATGAGTATTTTGCTATTCAAATTATTATAAACAAAAGCAGTGTGGACAATGACCGTAAGTCAATTACAATCGTACAGTATTCGTGGTTTGTGGAGGTTTTAAATTAATTATCCAAAATATTGTGAATATTCAAATCAAAATTAATGTCGGATTATGAATAGGCGCTGTAATTTGTTGCGGCTACGTGATTGAATTTTAAATTCGCATTATGCAGTTAATTTATAAGCAAACATTTTCGTCCGAACTTTAACAAACAGTTTCCTTAGTTAGCATTATCGTTCATTAATCAACTTGCCTAATGAATTTATCAAAAGACAACCTCTTCTTTAATTTAGCCCGCATTTCGACTAATAAAATTAGTCGCGAGACAGAGAGTAATGCCTCGTTCCATTAAGCTCGCTTTAATTTAATAAAACTAAACTATTTTTGTAATAATATAAAAGTTTTCCAAAGTTGCGAAACTTCTTCCTTCAAATCTGTCTTACTTAGCATCATTTCCTCTAAAACTTTACGAGATGAGCTGCTCTAAGTTTCTTTTTTTTTTTAATCAAATTTAATAAGATTGAATTATCTATGAGATGGGAACAAAAAATTATTACATTAAGGGCGCAATCTGTAATCTCATTGGTCGGTCAGTTATCCGCCGACCAATATAATTATAGAACGGTAAGTTTCTCTTGCAGGATAGATACCAGCTTCCAGGGCCAGAGTTCAATGCAAATTATATATGATCAGTGATTCATTCTTCACAGATGAGGAGGAATTTCTGGAAATAGTTATATAGTTCATCAAAGAAGACTGTTGGACGAGAAAACTAGCAAGATTTAATAATTAACAGGGAATAAATGAGTTGAACTGGAAAGACTCGATAGGTATGATCATTGACTCATCCTACATGGTAATTTCTGTACCTATTCTGACTGCACATAACATCTCATATAATATGTCTTTTGTAGATCTGCATCACATTTGAAGATAATACAAAAATCTCAAAAGCGTTTTTTCAAAAACATCCAGATGATGTGAATTCACCCTTATTTGACCAAAACAAAGTTTCGAGTGCATTTTTCCTACTTTTCAGACGCGTAGTAAAGTTTGGTGGCACAGGGTGTCCACATTTATAGGCTCAAATTTCATTAAGTACTATTAGGGATTTTTTTCAGGAAAAATCTGATAACAAATTCTTCTTTAAAATGGTCTAAACCCAAATTTACTAATTTCTATTTCAATAATACAGGGTGATTAGAGCAAAATATTTTCAAAATTTAATGGATCAATGCGGTGTTTTTCATTTTGGAAGTTAGCAATGCACAGTATTTGGATTGGGTAAGAACTATTTTTACTATTCGTTCATAGTTGGTACTAATTTGAAATAATTCCAGAAGCCATCGTCAAGATGATCGATGATCGGCTTGAGGTACCACTACTTTACGGTAGCATAGAACGTTTTTGTCTTCCTTTTGGCGTTGGCTTCAATTTTGGGTATTTTAATCATGATTGATTTTCCGGTTTCGCCCACTTTGCTCAGAGTTGAGAGGGTGTTTAGGATCGGGCGCATTTTATGTTTGATTGAAGTGAAAAATTGGGCTTTAATTCGAATCTAATCACGTTAGAATCGGATTGAAATTGATGAAAAAAAAGGTCGATTTTTGGTTAGAAATAATTCCCCAGATCTTTGTTGGATATTTGAGCAAATTGAAATAAATTATATATCATTGGAAAGAGCAATACATTCTCTATAAATCCGTGCAAAATTGAGCTACATAGCACAAATAGTTTTTGAGCAATTGAGTCTCAGAGAATTCAATGCCTATAAAAACTCAATTTTTTCAGTTTTGCTCAATTTTGATTTTACTTAACGATAGAGCGGGTCCAAATTAGTGGAAAACAACCCTGACATCATTTCTAAATGGCCATTTTAAGCAGAAACAAAAATAAAAATACAATCCCATTTTTGTTTTTCTAATCGGTTATCATGCTCTTCTAATGTATTGCCAAAAATAAGAATATCATCCATTTATGCCGAAGTTCTATTCAAACCACAAACCAAATCATTTATACTGTAACCCCTTTTGTTAATAAACTAATTAGGGGTCCATAATCTGCTCAGTTAGCTCAGCAAAAAAAAATATTAGGTGTGGGTTAATAGTTTATTTAGTACAGAATGGCGAGGGCGCCACTGAATTAAAAAAATTTTTTTTTATAAAATTGCACAAAATATGGAAGTGTGAAAATTCAGAAACACACCTAGAAAATAATTAGTAATCCTGAAAAAAAAAAAAATAATAATGCACACAACTCAACTTTCGACCTATGGGTAAACCAATAAAACAATTGAGTAAAATTTCAAATTAAAATAGTGTATATTTCACAGTCAGTAAACAATAATTCAGTATTGGTCTATTCCAAAATGTAAGAACAATTATCGTTGGTAAGACACCGTTCACTTAATCAAAATAAAGAAGTTAACCTTTAATCTAATTATTTAAGCTCAAAGAAGAAATAAAAATAATAATAATGATAAAAATAGCATAACAGCAAATTGTACCTCAATATACTTGCCTCATAAATTCATTAACATTAGTTACCAATACCATCAATTTGAAAGGAAAATATAAAGATTTAGGTACGTTTCCGGAAAGCTAATTACAAAAATTGAATGATTAAAAAAATTCAATCAATGAATATGGTGAATCTTTGCAAAAAATAGATTTACCTGTAAAAAAAAATCAAAGGTTGGATTATAAGCCAAATGGACGACTTGAAGGAAATCCTCCGCTATATAGGTTATAAGAGCCCTGGTTAAAAATTGATCAATTTTCAACAACAAGCTATTATCTAAGAATTCAAATTCAGAACATATTATTGTCCAACCTCGACCCTTATTCAGATTACTTATTTATAAAATTAATGAAATTCAAGGCAAGATTAGAAGTTATGCCAACATAATAAAATTAACAAGAAAGAATTAATTATTATTTTTTCCCTCGCCATTGTGTCGAGGATACATTTGTACATTTATATAAAAAATTATCATAGCTTCGTAAATAGACTGTGAAAATAGTAAAAATGACTTTATGGAATAAAAGAAAGAAAGTTAAGAGTTATTATTGAAACTTATACAAGCCTCTATCTCAATATAAGGCATATTCGGAGATCATCCATTCTGGTCTCTCGATATCTGTACGAAAGAGGCCACACATGGAACTAGTGATTTCCAGCCCAGAATTCGGGCAGAAAAGGGAATATAATCTTCGTCAAAGATGCAGCACACGTATTGACCTGTGGGGTCTGGATTCTAGTAGGGTAGAAAGCCCTTCAAAGGCTCAATATCAAGCTCCACGGAAATGGTGTTGATTCGAAAATGGGGCCTTTCTTGGAATGAACTTGTTGGGTTAAGTCAACAGTTCGAGAGACCCTAAGTAATAATGCATTCCTTGAAAAGCCATTTCTTATAAAACTTGAAAGAACTTACCACGAAAAAGAGAAGAGAGAGTTGGTTGGTGGCTGAAATCTAGAAACGTGATTTCGTGTAAAGGGTTGCCGACTAGCTTCCAATGCGGAGAGGGGGTGGGTTAATTAAATAACTAAATATAGAGCGCCACCTGCTTTTTCCCTGCAGTACACGATATAACGAAAGCAGGAAACTTCTACGGAACTATAGCAGCACAACCTGCAATATAAACAAGAAGGAGGGACAAAAGTGAAACGCTTTGCTACAATCAGGTACGGGTTTTAATTAGAACTAGAACAAGAAAGGTTTGATTCCAGAGCAGCTTCGGAGTGGGTTTTCCCACCGCCCTAGAGCACTGAAAATTATTTACACTGGAACCAGAACAGAACAAGAAAAGAAATCGTCTAACCATATGTTCTTAAAATAGTATTTACAATAATGATTAACTACACTCAACTTGGGTCCCTAAATAAAGAAATAAAAAGTAAAACAATTCACAGCAATAATACCTGAAATATAAATGATCAATAGACAAGCTTACTAAATGCAGTACCTTCGTAAATGGCCATTTAACCCCAGTGTACAAGTATTTACCTGTATTCAGTGCAGCATGTAATTATGGGATAGTTATTAGAGAAATATAAATCAATAATTAAAGTTGAAGTAACAATAAATAGCCTGAGGGGCAAATTTAATATTATGGAATAATATAGAAGGTATAGATAAATACTTAAAATTGAAGTACCTAATAGTACATAACCTGAATGGTAAATTTCATATAACAAAGGTAATAATTAATTGAAACTGAAATAACAACATCTAATCTGAAGGGTAATTTGATAATGTAGTAGAACTGCGTTGTTGTGGTGATTTACTCCAACAAGGGGTTGGTACGGTTTGATATTAAGACAATACAACACACTTATCAAACCTGAGTAGTCCCTAATCTCTTGGGAAAACCTGACGGATGGAATTAATATCTTCCAGTGTTTCCGATGGCCTGGGACTGGATTAAGACCGCAACAAGAAGCCACTAGCCCTGGGCACTGAAGTTCAGTAACTAGGAGTCACTAAAGCTTCCAATGGTCTAGAGGAGGCTGAAGATTGGAGGTACTACTTGAAACACACAGTAAGCTCAACGTTTAACTCTTTACTCAAGTTAAGGACTAAGCGTGACGAATAAAAGGTGACATCTAAAAGTAAAGATTAAACGCCTGAAACAAATGGACATTATAAGACAGGGTGTGGAGCAATAGGTAGGTATGTCCAATATTCGGAATTTAACCATATAATTAACAGAAAATTATGCTTTTACACAGGCAATAGAGAAACACAGAGAAGATTAATAAGAAAAACCACTTACCAAAATTACCTTGGCCTTTAGGAACAAACAATTGGTCACGTTGCTCTTTTTCGACTCACAAAAAAAATCCACACAAGGCGATTGGGTGCTAAAATAACGGATTAGCCACCCTAGATCTATGAGCGAAAACTAGACAACTCAGAAAATCGGCAAAATGTGCCTGAGGAATTTTCCCGAACACTTAATCGTGAAAAGTCTTCGACCTGAATGACCTCTGCTTGTCCCTGCAATGTCCTTTAAAAAGTCTCTGTCAAAACTCCAAGGTGGAAGGTACTGGGGATTTTGATGGTAGTTGGGGCATGGTACTTATTCAAATTAAGTTAGTACCGGTCACTGACCCTATTTGGAGCGCTGTCAATCTAGTCAATCTACTCGGATCAGACAATCAGCTGTTCCAATGTAAATATTGTAATTTTATTTATTAATAAATTAACTGACTATTTATTTTAACCCTACCAAAAGGAAATCAATTCCATTATTAAACCTCTAACTTAATAATTCTGGGAAGAATGAAAAGTTTAATGAAAAGTGTGACCACAATTATCGGATAGAAAACAGTGGCTTGAGGAAGGTATGCTATTCAGAGAGGCGAATAAGCTTATTTCCTTTTATTTTGGCCCGGGAAAAATCATCCCGTAACAAACTTTAATTCGTTAAACAGGGCAATACCCAAAGGCCGGTAAGATATTTTATTTGATCAGCACTTTCAGTCAACCGTACTGTTCAACGAGACAAATTCAAAGGGACGAGAATCAATTTTTCACGGGCCAGGTAAGCACAAATACAGCGCTTCCTCTCGAGATAGCCAACGAAAATTGTTGGTACTAACCGGGTGTCAAATTTAAAAGAGACTTGCGCCCTCTAGTGAAATAATTTAGTATTTGCTATGTAATAAATAGCGGGAATCCTGTAATTTTAAATGTTAGTCAACATTTAAAAGGATTATATTTAGTTAAATTTGAAAGAAAAAAAAAACAAGTAACTTTAAACGTTACAATACATGCTTGAAAAATTGCTGGTGCATTTGATAATCCATATGGTAGTCTGATGAATTTGTATCGACCATAAGGTGTTATAAAAGAACATGGGTCCGAACTATCTCCATCTAATGGTATCTGCCAAAAAGCACATGAAGCATCTAGCACTGAAAACCATTAAGCCTGGTCAATTAAGGAAAAAATAGTATCACTGGTAGGAAGTTCAAGATTCACAATAAGTATGTAATAGAAAGGAGCTCGAAAAAAGTATCTGCTGCCAAGACATAATTGAAGCTCTTAAAACTATGTCGAATTCTGGAAGAAGTTCTGACTTCAGGATTTCGGGTTGGAGCCAGGATTTTGTATCGGCGATAATCTCATATTCAGAGGAAGTAATGCCACTGAGGATTTGGAATGGAGTAGGTTAATTACCTGAATTGAAACAGATTTTCTCATAATCTGTATAAATCATTCACTAGTACCACAACAATCCGCCTTAAAAATTCGCTTCAACTATCAGCTATTAAACTGAAGCAAATCAAATTACTCAAACTTCAAACATTTACAAAGTACATACATTCTACCATTACCATACAGTTCCAACTTGCTGCGTTCGTATTCGTTTGAAGTCCACTTTCGCCTCTATTCCATTGTTATTACTTGGAATACATAATTTAAGATGCAAGGGACGATAATGGCGGATAATATAGCTCGTTTTGTATAGTTTAGGGCCGCTTTCCATTTGGCAACTTTGCCTCTCAAGTTTCTTGTATGCGAGTATATTAAATGATATTATCTTGAGTTGGAGGAATCAAAGGAATTTTATTTCAATTAAATAATTTGGTTATTTGAGGAAATTGCTGTTGTGCAAAATCTTTTCCTTAGGGTTAACATTTAGGTAAAAATCGAAAAAATAACTAAACGCTGACCGGGTCGTCTTTGGGTAAGCAACGCCCCAGAGGACTCTTAAACGTCGAATGAGTATTACTTTTTTCCGAGCAGGGTGATCAAGATGCAAGGGAGGGAGCCGAAGAAAAAAAACCGGGCGAAATGCTTTTATTTTGGGCTCGAGAGATAAAAGAAAATAAAGCGGGGGCCGCCAAGTGTTTTGATTAAAAAGATTTACTGTTTCGGGACAGTTAATAAAAAAAACAACACGAGCCGGGCATATGCAAAATGTCCGGACGTTCGTTTTGGAAAATGGTCATAAAAATGATGCAGATTTGAGCTGATAGCTGATACTATGAAGGAGGGAAAAGTTTGTTATTTTTTTTTTTTTGAAAATATTAGTGTAGAAGAATGTTTCTTTTTGAGTGTGTTCATAAAGGATTTTCTTTGTTAGCCTATAGAGCTAAAAACTAAGTACCTATGAATTTCCCCAAACCACATAGGACTGGTGAGTTGTATGATGAAGAATGACTGACTACCAAGGAGATATTTTTGTAGACCTATGTCAACGTTGTCAGATGTGTCATATCTTCAGGAGATCTGAAAATTCCAATTATAAATGTTTCAAAAGATGTGATCTGTTTTGGACCAAATAGGGTAATTGCAAGAGGTGTTCCTTGCGTTCCTGATGACGAAAATGTAAGTACCTGTTTAAAAGTAGATATTTGAAATAATTTTCCTTAAATGATTCAACCACTTGTGTATCAGAAAAGTTATCTAGAACCGATTTGAATAATCTTGTGTTAAACAAGTATCGCGATTGTTTTGCGGAAAATTTGGGAGAACTAGGTCACATTGAATCCGAGAAAATGGAAATTCGTTTAAATTGTGAAAATCCTTTGACATATAGACTTTCTATGCATGAGGTGCGCAAAATAGTTAAGGAACTACTGTCAGCCGATATTATACAAGAGTCCAGATTGCCTTATTCAAGTCCAATTGTATTGGTTAAGAAGAAAACTGGTGAAACACGCATGTGCGTAGATCACCGCGCTGTTAACGCAAAAACAAAGACTGTTATCCTTTACCAAAAGTGGACCACCATTTAGAGATTTTAAAGGGATACAAGTATTTTACGACCTTGGACATGGCGAGCGGTTACCACCAAATACCAATGGCGGAGAACTCCCGAGAAAAAACAGCATTGGTAACTCCTGATGGTCACTACAAATATTTAAGGATGCCGTTCGGATTAGTAAATGCTCCATCGATGTTTCAACAGACGATTGACCAGATCCTAGGCTCCATGAGATTTTCTACTTCCTTAGGATGACATCTTGGTTCCTTCTCCTAGTGTTGCGTCTGGGTTGGTTGCTCTTGGGGATGTATTTGAATTTCTAAATATAGCATGAGTATGAAACTAAATCGAAAATTTTTCTTCGGGTTGTGAAAATAGTGAATCTCGCCACTTCTGCCCAAAGTTAAATTAACGTCAAAATATCTCTGGTCAAAATTAAACGTCATTCTTGTCAGATGGAAAGCCGCTGCCTGCTTAAACCTCTGATGCATCCTCTCCTATAACTTCCCTCGAGCAGTTCACCTTCCTTGGCCCACGGGGGGGTCTTGTCATCACAGCAAACCCAAGTTTATGAATGATTCTATCTGTGTTAGAATATCATTGGTTAAATATAATTCATAAACAAAACCCTTTAAAACCATACAAATTCAACTACAGTTTATAAAATCCATTATTATACCTTTCTATTACTTGGTTATACACACGCAGACAAAATCCACTGGACCGTTATGATGTCCTTTTTGTATTTTTCCATCTGGCCGACAAAATACAAAATAGCTGACGGGCTTACAAAACCGCAACTGCTGTTTATGAACATTCGATTAACCACCTGAAAAAAAAAATCCGCACGTTTGTTGTTCAATCTGTTTTGGATAAAACATTTTTTTTTTTTTTTTTGTCGTTGCTGTTGTTTTTCCAAACGGCAATTCTCTTGTGCAATCAACGAGGGCAAATAAGGCCAAATCAATTGTTTTGGTTCGGTCATAATTAACAACAACAAAAAAAAAACCGCTATGCGGTAAAGTGTTAATTTGTTTTTAAACTTGCCTATAAGCTCTCTCTTAGCAAAGTCTAGTGCAAGTACCAAAGCTAACAAAACAAATCTCCTAACTCAGAGAAGAGATTATCGCACTCCCAAAAGCTTCTGTGCATACAAGTCAAAAACGGCTTTTGAGAAGTCCCAAAATAGATGTGCAAAGTATTCCATGTTAATATCGTAATCCGCTTTTACAACCGGAGACATAATTTTAATTTTGTCATTAAATGTCTGCGTATTTTAACAACTTTCTTTCATGAAAGTTTCTCGTAAGGGGACATTATTGGGTTAGTAACGAAGCCGAATTACTTTGCTACTAACTTAATAAATAATAAGAGGAAAAAAACACCCTCTTCTAATAATTCTCCAAGGCGTTGTACCGTGCTAAGTTCCATTAAAAAGTAAACTTTTGTCATGCTCCCCCGCCACTGTTTCCTCTTATCCTGGATTTTAACAGAGCCGCGTAAACTTAACTAATTCAATAAAATCAAGTGTTTGCCGACATTTAAAACGATACCCTCAATAGGGAGCAGGGTTCTAATAAATATAAAAGCTGGCTGAACTTTACTCCCTTTTCAAGGCAGAGTATAATTCGATTTTGTTTCGGATCAAGAGGCTTGCAACGAATAATTGGAAACTTTCTAGCTGGAATAAATAAAAAATATAATTCTTTTTGATTATGAGAAGAAAAATAATCAAGCCTGTAAGGTGACCTGGTAGAAATGAATTTACACACACTCTCCCCCTGTGGATCACACTAACGTTCCGGGTGTGGATGGTGGTACATATTTGGTCAAAGTAGAAACGTTATAAGTGCCCAAGGATACAGATGGATTATCTGGACAGATAATTTCATAAGACGTAGGACTTTAGAAATCTTATACGGCCCGTCTCTTCGAGGTGCAAACTTAGAGGTAATGCCTAACTTGACTTCACTTAAAATATATGTTTTCACCAATACTTGATCTGATACTTCAAAGATCAAATCACGACGTTTACCATCAGCTTATTTTTTCCTTGTCTTGTTGTCTTTCATGGTTTTCTGTGGCTTGACTTAATGTATCAGCAAGTATTCGTAGATATGGAGTTATTTGAGGTATAAAGTTGTCACTTTCTGAATCCAAGTGCTTCGGCTACATGCTGCATTACATCACTGACGAATTGTACGCCGTTATCGCTGGACTTTTTTTGGAGTACCAAAACGTAGAAACATGTTGCAGCTGTAGATTTTTTAAGCAGAAACATCTCAGTCCATCTGGTGGAGGTGTTGGTTCTACCCCATAATGTGCTGCGAATAGTGAATCGTGGGCTTCTTCAACACTTTCTCGGTTGAACATTTTGGTACCCCCTGTTGAGCTTCTTCTCCATCATGATCAGGAGAATATCGATATAAAAGTTCATTCATCATTACATAACATCTATCACTCTATCTTCGAATTTCGACAAGTTTCTGGTGTTCCATAACATTTGATTATAGATCTCAAGATCAGGCAATTGTTGTTCCCGTATTTCCTCAAGGTCATCGGTGGAAAAGTTAACAGTTACAAAAATCAGCGTGGCCACTATTGTGACAAATTGGGCGAGATAGTGTATTGCTAAAACATTTTTTTTCCTGGAACGTACTCAATTTGTAGATCGTATGATTGAAATGACAGCGCCCATCTAGCAAATCTGCCTGATAAGGCATTCTACGACATTGGCCAACGTAGATATTGGTGGTTATTCTTTACAATGCAGAGAATTCTATATATCCTCGGAATTTTGAAAAGGCCCATACAAGAGCCAAGGCTTTCCGCTCTGTTGTATGGTAGTTCTTTTGGGCATCATTCAATAAATAGCTGGCATATTCAATTGAATGAATGGTTTTGTAGGGTCAGCCTGTCGTAAAATGGGTGCGCTGGTCAACAAACACTTTTTCTTGAATAGGTCCCCAATTCCAAGGAGATTTTTTCTTAAGGGTCTAGGTACATCCGTGAAGTTTGGGACAAATTTTCGAAACTAGGAGCAGGTTTGTAAGAAACTTAGAACTTGTTTCACATTATTAGGAGCCCGTATGCTTACAATTGCAGCTATCTTGCCTCAACAAGGAGTGAATCCGTCTTGGCTGATCATATGGCCAAGATATTTTACCACGATTAACAACATATAATTTGAATAATTTGAGCCTCTTAAAAAACCTCATCTAGGTCTTTTAGGTGGTCTTCAAAGGTGGATGACATAATTATCAAGTCATATAAATAAGCCAACATACTTATATGTGGTAACCCTGAGCGAAATCTTTCCACCAGCCTTTGAAAGGTTGCGGGTGCTGTTCTCAATCCAAAAGGCATAGCATTGTATCGAAAAGTAGCCGAAGGAGTAATAAAAAGAGTCTTATCTCGGTCTTCATTCTTCACTGGTATCTGATGGTAACCACTTTTCAAGTCAAGGGTTGTATTGTAGGAAGCCTTAGCATTCAAATGAAGTAAATCATCTACTCTAGGTAATAGATATTGTATTGGAACAGTGAAACTGTTCAATCGTCTATAATAAACACACATATTTCCATCAAGTTGTGAGACCAAAACAAATGGAAAAGCATAGGGCGATCACATTCCTCAAGGAGTTCATCGAGTAACTTTTGTAAAATTCTCTTTTGTGCAGGTGCAATACGATATGGTGGTTCAAAAATAGGATTATCATCAGTCAACTGAATGGTATGTTCAGGGTACGTTGTCATTTCCTTGCCCTTCTCAAATACTGATGCATGTTATTTTAGCAAATGCTCATATTGTAATTTTTCATCAGCAACTAAATTCTTCCCATCAGTATCTTTAAGAGTTGAACTCTGCCTGAGACACTGCAGAAGAATCTTAAACACAAAGCTCGTTATTTTGCTATGCTCATGACTAGGAATCGCAAGAAAATAGTGGGGATTTTTCTTCCCACAGCAGCTTCATAAACTCTAGTAAGTAGATACTCATCTGCTAAGGTCATTTGCAACCGTATCTCTAGATAGGGTAAATTCAATTCACATAAATGCCTAAACAACAAATATCAGGCGATTGTATTCTTGGCGCCTGAATCGACATAAACAAGCCCATGCTTTCAGGCAACACTGACTTGAACCAATGGTCTAGACGCTAAAAATATCTGTATAAAGAATGTCAAGGCCTGAAGTATGGGTTGTATTTGAATTGAAGGCAGGTAGTTTATTCCTATGACAAGTTAAATACTGGGATCTTATATGTCCAGAAGCTTCACATCTATGACAGGATATCCCAGCAGCTGAGGTTGCATTTTGCTGTTGCCTCTTAGGAGGTTATTTTGTTGACTACTCGATTGGCTAGCAGCAAATTTCCGACATATTACTTGTGCATGGCCAAAATTGGCATGTTGGTCTGATTCAAGGTTTGTTATCATTATTTCCAGATGAGCATTGTGTTTTTTCTCTTTGGTTTGATCATCAAAAGTATCTTCTATGGCTCTTGCTTTTTCAATGAGCTCAGAAAATCTAGAGGTAGTCTGTGTCTTATTCTATGATTAAGTAGAGCAAAAACCATGTCAATTTGATGAATAATATCTAACTAATCTAGCAATAAGGGCTCGAAAAGGATTTAAAAAAATATCAGTTGGCTTCTTGTTTTTTTGTTCATGCGAGAACAGTCCCTTGAAAATTTTATATATTTAAACCATAAGAGTGTCTTAATGCTAATAAGGCTTCATTCCTGCCACCAGGTTGCAGCATGACCATCTAGCAACATTGGCAAACCTTTAACAGCATTGCCATTCGAAACATTGACACAATCCTTGTAAACCGTTATTGCATTGATAAATGCTTCGACGTCTTCATCCTTGTTCCGCGAAAACCTTGAGGCACAATTAGAGAAGTTTCGAATCATGCAAAGTGGAGGAACCTGAGCTTGAACAAAAGCTTGGGCCATATTCGCAATCAAATCTTGAAACTGGTCATTTCTCATGATTATGGGAACAGTTTGAGATGAGCTTTCAGGGTCCTTATTCCTGAAACAGGGGAGCAACGTTCCCAGGAGAATGGGTGTTCTGTCTTTCTCAATGATATGCAAATGCTAATATAAGTAACAAAAACGGAATACTCGTTCTCCCGGGAATGCTGCTCCCCTTTTTCAAGAATAAGGACCCAGGAGGATTCATGTCTGGGCTTATCTTATCTGTTTTTTTATCTTCCATAGAATTTAAAGGGAGATTTCACCCTTGAGTTAAGTCTGAGATCTTTGTTGTACTTCTAAGATAATATCGGTCCATAAAACAATGTCACTTAGATAGTCTGAAATCAAGTTTGGGCTTGGTTTTCTTCGCAAAAAATTAAGTCACTTGAAACAATTTTTTGTGTTGAGAAGGCCTCACGTTGGGCGCCATATTTATGTAGGGTGACCTGGTAGAAATGAATTTACACGACGGTCTGCTCGATTTCACATTGAATTTATTATAATATTATGACGTTTACATAATAAAAGAAATTAAAGTCAAACGAAAGGTATTAGGCACTTTTCTAATCAAATATTTTCCTTGTCCGATATGTACGCGCGAGAACAACCCGGTAGTGCATTTTTCGTAGTACGAACACAACAAATTCGGCACGATATTTGTGAAAAAAACAGTTAAAAAATGCACCCGAAACTGCGGGAGAAAAAGTCATAAAATGTACCCGAAACTGCGGGGAAAAATAGCAGAAAAAATTATCGAAAAAGAACAACTAGCGTTGTTTACCATGCCAAGAATAATTATAATAATTCCGCCTTTTTGTTCCTGTACAAACAACAGCTGTTTCTCACTCTGTCCGAAATGTCAAACTGGTTGTTGGCGATTTGAACCAATGAAAAACGCTCTGACTGGTTTGTGATTTCTGTGGAAACTGACCTAATATGTACAACCAGGCACGACCGGGATGCGTATAGCCACTTCCTACCATTTTGCTCCCCTGAAGTGTCGCGTTGTATTGTGGTAGGCACCGGCAAAGTTAAATGCTCATTAGCGCAGAACAAAACCTACCACGATGCAACGTTTTTCGCTGGAGCGTGGTATATAATGTCTAGTAGTCACTCGTGAATTTGAGAGACAAATTTTACCACGATACAGCGCTTTCGTGCAAGTGCGCCCCCACATGTGTCGTCAGCTCACAGGAGTTCAATCAGCTGTTTGTTTTTTTGTTATCTTGCTTGAACAAGTTACGCACATCAGGCATTTGTAACCTCAAATAACACTAGTGTGTAAGAGTTAGTTAATCAAAATGGAATATAAGGAGCTGTTACGTACTTTAAATTGTTGTGACGACATTGAAATTTTAAAGTTTACACCAAGTCCCGAAAACAGCAAATTTTTTTGTACTACTTTATAATGTACTCAATATAGTATTGCGGTATTTTGTTGAACATCAAATTACGCAACTTTTTCCTAACTTAACCAACCCTGTATCTTTCACCGTTTCGAGATCCCAATGATGTGGCTCAAATTTGGAACACTCTGTACATGTATGACACATAGTTACATTGCAAATTAAATTTCCTTTCAAAATATGAAATATAAAATCCAAGTCCGTATTTAAAAAAATTAAGTTGATGATAGTATCTTAAAGACGAAACGTCGAATTTAATATTACAAAACACCATCTTGTAGAGCAAAAAAAATTATTAAACTTTCAATATATTTTTAATAACCTTCAAAAATGGAAACTTTTTTCTAATTTATTCGCCCTCGTATCTCTTACCAATGGTGGCCCATGGTGTTTTAAACACCCTGTATACCTACTATACATATTATGTAATATGTATGTGATTGAAATCAACATTATCACAATATCTATATTTTAATCCAGTGCTGCGCTGTATCGTGGTAGAATTTGTCCCTCAAATGCACGTCATGACTACAAGACATTGTATACCACGCTCCAGCGAAAAACGTTGCATCGTGGTAGGTTTTGTTCTGCGCTAATGAGCGTTTAACTATGCCGGTGCCTACCACGATACAACGCGACACTTCAGGGGAGTGCGTTGCACAATGGTTGGAAGTGGCTACACGCGACCGGCGTGGGAGTGCAGTGTTCACACTTCACAACCGAAAATATCCAACATAACTGGGATAACTGAAAAGTTTTTGCTACAAGCCTCATTTTTCTGTAACTGAAAAAATTGCTATTAATTATACATAAAATATTATTAGCATATTAATTTCCTCCAAAAAAAAAACCCTTTCGAGTTTCGAAAGTCCGGATGCAAAATAAAATTTAAGGAGCTTTACATTTTTAATTCTCTTCCTCCCCAATTTTTTTGCATTTTGTTCGTACTTTTTTTTCGAGTAATTTTCCTAATGGATAACCAGCGTCAGTATCAGAAAGTTTTTCTGTATTTAAATATTTATTAAGAAAATTAATCTAACTTTTCAAATTCAAATTAATAAACAAAGTCTTTTAATATTCCTCTCGGGAAATGCAAATCTTGATAAAATGCAATAAGTTGCATGTAAAGAGGTGCACGAAAAATGACTCCGTAATACACGTAACAATAATAATGGCGCTAACTGCTTTAGACGGTTTGTTAAATTTATTTTGAGAAATTTGCATTCGAAACGGGTAAATCTTAGGAACTAGTTTACCTAGTTTAATGCAGTTTATTTTTGCTTCAAGAAATTTCACAGTACTGTGATGAATTGAAGGTAGTAAAAGCCAAAATTCATCTCAACTTAAGTTTGAATATAGGGAGGAAACGGTATAATCAACTCACATATACTTAGTTTACATCCCTCAAAACTAGAAAATGAAGACAACCAAGCCTTGAAACAAATTAATTTAGTTCTTGACACCGAGATTTAGTTTTTAAACAAATTTTTGGTCAATTAAAACTTATTCCAACCCCTCTAAGTCAATAAAATACTAATTTCAAGTGGCCTTGTATGCAACATAATAGTTAAAATTAGCTTTTAAAATTAAACTAAATTACCTGACACTGGAGAAATAACAAGAAAGATAATAGAGCGGCCTCTATTAACATGTACTCTGTCGTTAGCCGAGTTGCGGAATATTTGCAAGAGAAAATGAATTGTTCTATTTAATTTAACATTTCGTCCGGGCTAACAATTTGCAAAATGCTAATTTGGCTCAAATAATGTAGAGTCTTTGAACGAAATTGTTTAAATTTTAGTTTATAGACGTCGCGTTTGCTTCAAACAAAATAAAATTGATTTTGCAAGCAAATTAATTTCAAAACTGGAAAATTTCCATCCATGTCAAACCGAATCATTCCGTCCAAATTAGAACCGGAATTTCATTAATTATAACCAGTTATAGTTTCTCCGGAGTAGGTACTCCGGACCGGATGATGATGGAAAAGTCCGGCTAAAACTTTCTTCAATACGAAAAACAACTTTTGTTGTAATTCAGTTTGGTTAAAATCCATGGCGTACAAATTTACCCTCTAACGAGTCCCAGAGGATTTAAAAACAAAAAAAGAAAACAGAAGCTAAATTTAAGTCTTATCGATGGAATTTCTGGCATTGTTTTCAGGGCGTTAAGTAGGTATAATCGTGGACCTTGTTGTGTCTTTCTCGAGCTTAATTTATTGCCAAGATTTTTATCTCGTAACGTTGTAATTTGTTTCGGTTTGCTTTATATAATTCGGGTAAGATACAAAAAAAGCACACACGTCTGAAATTCAAGCGTCATTATTGCAGCTGACGCGGCACCCAAAATTAAACGTCTGATGAAGCTGCTGTAGCTGATGCTGCCAACCCCCAGTAATCTCAAATAATGAAGCTTCAAGGGTTTTAAGAGAAAGGCCAGCAGCTAAATTTAATCCGTTTTAGCTTCGAGATTTCCTAGGCCCTTTTAAGACGATGTTTTTATACGTTAACCCGATATAATGAAGTGTATTTCCTGGGGCTTTTGTGGATTATTATAGGTCTTTTTTCAAGGATTTTTCCTGTCGTTAGAACTATTATAGTTGTTGCTAATAATAGGAAAAAGTAATTTCGGGGTTTTTGATAATATATGTAGTATAAATTCTTACAATTCAATATAGTAAACATATCATCGTTTAGAAAAACTCATAATTATTGCCCATATTTCGACTATCTTTTGTATAGCCAGGTTGACACGGTCCAAGTGCACTTGGATGAGATCTTGGACTAAGTAATTTGGTAGCCAGCCTACTTACTTGGATGTTAGGACCACTCGATCGACCTACAAACGAATGGAGAACCCTACGAAAATATACAAAACTGTATGATTATTCAGAAAACTGTACCTTACTTGGATAAACACTTAATACGATCCAAGTATCGTCCAAGTGAAGCATGCGCAGTTTGGCCGAAGTAAGTTGGCAGCCAGGCAACTTACTTGGATGTTGGGACCTAACCCACTGGACTTGGATAAACAGTTGATAGTGTTGATACGATCCAAGTTTCGTCCAAGGAACTTGATCCAACTATACTTGGACCGTGTAAACCTGGCTTTAACCAATATAAATTAGGTAAGTAACTTCTGCTAATTTTTTTTTTTCAGTTTCTCTAAAGGTTTTGAAAATTCCAATATTTGTAACATTTGAAATGTCACAAAAATATATTTATTGTTCTAAGGGAGGATTTTCATGCATCCGTTTTTCCGACGAAATATGTCCGTTTAACATTCTATTCTGACATAATCGTATATAAATATGTCAAAATAGAAGACTTTTCGGACATATTTCGACAGAAAAACGGATGCATGAAAATCCTCCCTTAGGCTGTGGTCCGAATATAACCAGGGTTGTGTTTTTGCGGTTCGAAAGTAATCAAATTATTCTGGTTCCTGGAAAAGTGGTTACTTTTGGACCTCGGTTTGCTGAAATCTGGTTAACCAGATGCCAAAATAGTTACCGGTCATCGTAATTTTATCTGTAATTTCTGTCAATTATTTTTTATTTCCTATTTGCGTTCCTCAAGTAACTGGAATTTTCAGTAACCATCTGTCAACCGATTCAGTTACTTTGGTTAACGTTTGGTAATATTCGGACCATAGCCTTAATATATTTTGGACTCATTTAAAAGTACTATTTCGTACACCTAGCGAAATCTATGATTCTTCTGACTAGTTTTCCTAACCTAATATCGAGAATTCTGTTATTTCCGAGAAACCTGTAGCGCTGTCATTTCTATGATTTCGACAAGCTTGACAGATAAAGAAAGAAAAGACAGAACCAATTTGGGTACTTTTGACTTGCCTTTTCTCTTTTGTCTTGGGAGCGAACCAGGTTGTCCAAATTATTAGAAGTTTAAAAATCTTAAAACTTTGTCGTTGTTTTTGGCCATCGAGCCCATAGTTTGGTAAATTTAACTAGTCAGAAGATTGTGTCTACTAGAAAGTTTCCTGGAAAATCAACCGATTGTTGATGAATAAGTCCTTATATTCCTTCAATTCATTCAGGCACCTTGGGCAGGACGAAAAATCTGCGCCTGCACTTTTTCAAGTGAAAATTGACGAGTTTGAGACCACGCTGTCCTGGAAACTCAGAGCAAATCTGGGCTCCCTTTTCAAGGAATATTGGTGTTCTGTAAGAAGTTGATCCCCAACCATTATTTGGTTTTCTCCAGCTAGTTTGGTACCTCCAGATCTCAAATTTGTGAAATTTTCCGAAGCTTTACAAGGATTCCGTCCAGGCTTGTATAATTATTTACCTATGGGCGTCTTATACGTGCCACCTTAATTACGGTAACTTTTTTTTACCTTTTCTTTATCGCCCCTTATCGATTAGCTTTATTAGATAATTAATATCTTTCTAATTCTTAATTACCGTAACTTATTTTTTATCTATTCTTTATCGGCCCCTATCGTTTAGCTTCATTAGCTAATTAATATCTTTGTAAATCCAATTACCGTATAGTAGTATTTAGCTATAATAGCTAACTACCGTTTACAATTAATTATTAGTGTAATTAATTAATTATTATCAGAGTCAAATATTAACTTTTCTTATCGTTTTCTTTATCATTATTCATTAAGTATCTAATAATTATGCATTACTATATTTATTATAAATTTATTTCCTTTATATCGAGTATTGATCGATATAATATATTGTGGATTCAATAACCTTTACAAGGTTTACCTAACTTTTGATTTCAAATCAATAATGTAGTAGTTTTACAAGGTAAACCAATGTAAAATCTTTAGGTAGTGAGGAAAACCACCTATTTTAAATATTATTTCTTAAAATCTTAACTTTTTAAAGAAACGTTTACTGAATAAAAGTAAATGTTGCAACCATGTATGCGCCCTCAAGTTTTGGATTGAACGAGCGCGCCACGAAAACGAAGGAACCGAAACCGAAGAGGATACAAGAGGATACGTAACTAGACTACAGAACGAGCTGGACTGGTCCCTTAGAAAACGTGTCACGTGTCTGTGATTATTCATTATTCAATTTTCATTTTTATTTTGCATTAAAATTGATTGTTCAATCCAATTTGTTATTAGTGTGTGTGTGAGAAGCGTTCACAGGTTAGTTGATTAATTATTATTTTGTTTGTGAGAGTTCAATTTATACAAATATAATTTTTTTCCATTTTTATGTTTTTTTGTTTGTTTATAACATTTTTTTTTTTAAACATGTGCATTGTTCATGTATTTAACAAAAATCGTTTCGTGCTGTATACAACACCGATAAAGAAGTAAATTAAAATCTAAGAAATTATGTCCTGTCTTTTTGTGCTGAGATTTTGATTTTGTGTATTCAGAGCGTGCATTAGGGCCTTATTGAATGTACTAACATTTTCCTACCCTGACGAGAGAATATCCTAGCCAATTGAAATAATCAATCTAGAGATATTGGCTCAAAAACAACTATAGCTGAGTAGCTTCCCGTAAGGGACCTCAGTACCTGCTGGGAAACTGGTTAGCTAACAAAAACGCTTCAGTATTGATTATAGGTAGTGTTGATTGAATGTAGTGTGTGTAATTGAAATTTAAGCACAAGAACAGGGGCGGTACCTAATTTAAACTTTTATTGACTTAAATTATTGAATAAATTACTCACAATTATTATTAAAATTACACAGTAGGTTTCGATTTCTGAGGAATGTTAGATCGAGGGTTTCTCTGCCGTGCTCTTTTCCCTCATTAGTTCCAGGATGAGAACGGTACGATTTTCTTTAATAATAAAGTAGACGTTTCACAAATTTTTCGTTTCTTTCACATATCACAACTTCCCTTAAATTTCCCAAATATTTGCTATGTCGGGCGCATGTCCAGTAAGTAAAGTTGAGTAAGTTTCCACAACGTGGGTCCTATTTGTTTTGTATTTCATTTTTCAGAAGATTTGTTGTTTAAAAGGTAATTAAAATTCTCATCGTTCAATCTTACTGAACGAACCCGGGTATGTTATACTACAATGGAAATATTGAAAAACAATGGAAACATCCTGATTTTTTTACATGAAACTCAAAGAGGAACTAGCAGTACAAAACAACATTGTCTTGAGAGGATCCCGAATTGTCCTACCTAAATCACTACAAACATTTGCAATTGGTTCACAGGGGACATTCTGGAGTGGTTGGAACAAAACAGCTTTTGCTTACCAAAGTTTGGTTTCTAGGTATAGACACAATGACAAAAAACTACATTAAATCATGCAAAGCGTGTCAAGCTGTAATACCAACAAGGAACAGAGATCCTATTGTTTCCAAGCCACTGCCAAGTGAATGTAGATTATGCAAGTCTTTTTTGCAGAACAACAAGAACAAGTATGTTTTTATTTTAGTAGATGAGTGCTCTCGCTATCCGTTTGTAGAAGTTGTACAATTTACAAGTTTCAAATACTTAAAACCAGTTATAAAATGTTTGCCATGTTTGGCATTCCTACAGCTCTAAGATCAGACAATGGACGGTTATGATTTTCAAAACTTTCTATTAAGTTATGGAATCAAACACATGAACATCACACCCTGTCCTTAAAATGTGCAAAATTGGAAAGCCACTGTTTTGAATCCCAAATCCAAGAATTTCTTCTTAGTTAGAGCTGCCCCACATGCAACGACACAGAAGTCACCATATGAAGTCCTTTTTCACAAACCAATGAACTCACTACTACCTATATTCAAACGACAAGCAGTAGTACCAAAACCAAAGTATTCAACCCTAGTCAAACAGCCTTCCAAACCACAGTTGCAAAACAATCCTACACACACATATCCCAGAAGATACTTCCAATGGAAAATAAACCTAAGAAGTTCTCCTGTACAACTCCCGGAAGTACTACCAGATTCATTAACACCAATCAGTATGGTCGATCCTGAGATGTTACAACCCCAACTTGAGATGTCTGATCCAGAACTTGAAGAAATTAATTTGTCCGATCCAGAGTCTGAGATAATGGATGCAGCAGACGAAACCCCAGAGATTTCATATGCAGATGCCTCAACAGAGAGTTTCAGTTTCTCTGATGCAGAAAGTGCAGAGACTCGAGTGCCAGTTCCAGCAAAAGGCGCCAGTACCTACAAGACTACCAGAGTGATATTGACATAAGTGACTAGTGTGTCTCCAGTGAGTGCTCCAAAATGAATTATCTATACTTTATTTTTTCCCAAGATAGATTTTGACATTGAAAACTTTGAAACATAAACAATAACGCTTGACCCTGATTGGTCGCAAAATGAGGTGTTTCTGCAGGTTGACATCAGTTTTACAATAGCGGCCAATAAGTGGCATTAGCGGCATTGTTTATGTTTCAAAGTTGACAATGTGAAAATCTATCTTGGAAAAAAATAATGTATAGTTCAAAAAACTATTGTGGCTAATGGTTTAATATCTAAAGGTGAGGAGGAATGTAATGTTTAAATAGTTTGATTTGTTTATTTATATTTAGTTTATAGGTTAGGTTTGCAATGTTGCTTCTGTGTTTTATTTGTATTTGCTCTTCTTTTATTCTTTGTTTTCGCCAATGAACTATAACCAAAAACTGGAATGCGCACACATATTGACGAACGTGAAGCCTAGTGCCGCTGCTGCGGAGGGGATACCTGTTTTTGTCGCACTCATTATGTTAAATGGCGAAAATTGCTTCCAACACGTATTCCAATTGATTAAACCTGTGAAGGTAAATATGATAAAACTATCGAAAACGTCATATGTCAGCGAGCAACAGAAAAAAACAACATTCCCCTTTGTGGCATCTGTCTTTCATGGCTTCATTTTACTGGCAGATATGGCAATGTGTGCGCATTCCAGTTTTTTGTTATAGTTCATTGGTTTTCGCATTTGTCATATGTTGCTATTGCTAACTTAATACTGTTGTCAAAGCGCTTGTGACGTCATGCTTGTCATTGCTCGCTCTCTCTCACCGGCCCTTAACCAAGTAGGTTAACCAATAAATGTTCCAAGATTTTGTTTAAAGAATTCTTTAATTAACAATCCCTTACAACACCAGCAGTCCCAACACCTAATCACTACACCTACCTACTTGGATGTCAGGACCTGTTCAACTGGACTTGGATAAACGGGTAAACATTTAATACGATCCAAGTATCGTCCGAGTGAGGCAAGCACAGCATCCAAAAGTACTTGATCCAAGTACACTTGGATAAAAACTTGGACAAAGTAAGTTGGCAGAGGCTACTTACTTTCGTCGAAGCAGACAAGGATTTGAAAATTCCATTTTTTTTTTTATATATACATATATTCTATTTATTTAATAAACAGCAGATAATAAATTAAATTGAGTCAGAGCAACTGCTTTTTTCTATAGAGCCCTTGAATCAATTTTCCATCAAACAACCAATTGACACCAGCCAGAGCCAACACAAAAACGAAAAAACAAACTAAATTATCGGAATTTCGCCTTTTCCCCGCTCCTGTCTGAAGGTTATCACAGACATTTCTTGAAGAAAAAAAAAACTCATTTTCACTAATTCTCGTCCATTGGAGCGTGCTTATTCAATTTCTCCCGTTGATTTTGGGGAGCCCGGTTTTACCACAAGAAGCCTGGGAGGCTCCCCAGTTCAATTCGGTATATGGACAATGGGATTAATAAATTTGCTTATTGGATCTTGTTTGCGGGCCTATGGTGGTTTGTTTTGCGAATTAACTCGACAAATAGGTTACGAGTTTCTCTTTATGTTCAATATATGGGAGGATTAGGATCGGTGCTCGAAACCCCAGTCAATCTGAGGACGGATTTTGAGAGATTTTGGGTGTTGCCAACAGTAATTTATCGCACTGCTATCGATATTTTGTGTTGAAATAGGTAATAATAATTGAAAAACATTTAAGTGCTAATCTTGCTTTAATCCGAAATAGGCTGTATCTGAAAAATAATATGATAAATCGGAATACTTTTTTACTCCATCTGCATAAAATATGACGTTATTGTCAATGCAATGTGCAGTCCTGAACTTCAGACTCTGTAACGCTTGAGTAGAATCAATCTAACTTTTGTCAATACCATTTGAGAAAAATGGGAATTGATCATTACATAAAATCCCGCTATAATTTTTTCTGCCATAAAGATAAACTCGCACAAAATGATAATTTTCCTAAAAATTAAATAATATAGGAAGACCAATCATAATAATTAAAATTCATCACTAAATACTGCACCACTGATGATGTTTGAAATTATATAAATATTTATGGTCTAAAAACTTTTAAATAAATATTAAATTAATTAAAATTATTATTGAGATTTCATTTATATTTTGATTGGTTGAAAGTTGAAATGATTTTTCAACGGTTCTAGCTTTGTGAATTTACCAAATTGCGCGTCTCTATGCACCTATACTATGAATTTTTGCATATTATAATGAGCCCTTTGATATTTTAGCTTGCATTATAATGTAAAATTGAAGTTTAATGGACCGTATTTCGGCGAATCCCTCATTTAAATAATTGATAAACACCAGAATGTAAATATTTGAAAATATGCTCGAAATTGCAGGAAAATATTGAAAATTTTGCTGCAATGAAAGATCCCGTATAAACAGGAAGAGTTATTGCAAAAGCATAATTTTTAATACGCGACATACATAAGGCAGAAATATAATAAAAGGCGCATAAAAGCCAGACATGAAAATAAACTGAGTACCTACTTGCTTTGTTTATGTAGGATGCTTGGATATTAGAAACAAAAAGGTAGAGTGTGATTTTATGTCTTAAGAGATTTTCAATATTTTCAGTAGGTATTCAATTGACTCAATAGACATAATATTTAAGAAGTACAGCATATCTTTCAAAATATAATTTGTTTTTTGGATACAAGACATTGTGCAATGTCCGCTATGTCTATATTACCATCCAATAAGTATTTCCAAATAACTATAGGCGTTAAACAGGGCTGTGTTATTGCACCCACTTCATTTTCTCTATTTATAGGATTTAGACTGCAACTTGTCGAGGGTCACCTGCCGTCAATTGGAAATCCTTAACACACTTGATGGAGGTTTATTCAACTTAGGGACAGTTTATTCACCTTCTGATAAACACAATCTGATGGATAAAAACACTGTAATCTCATTGGTAGGCCAGTTATCCGCTGAAGAATGTTAACTGTAGCCTCAACCTTTTCTGAATCAGGGCGTAATCCTTTCTTATCGATTGGATAGCCTAAGTATTTTAATTCTGGCTCGCAGGAGTGACATTTCTTTAACGAAATAATTAGTCCAGCCTGACGCAAGCGGTTGAATACAACCTCTAAAAGTCACAAATGTTCTGGAAAGGAGTTAGAAATTATCATCGCGTCATCAATCTAGCACATGACATTTGATTCGAGCTCCGGATCCAGGATAGTGTCAATGATTCTTTACCAGGTTGCAGGAGCATTAGATAAGCCAAATGGCATCCGACAGAATTGGGAGATTCCTCTGCCAGAAACAGTAAATGCAGTGCACTCCTTGGAAGATATAATCAAAGGGACTTGCCAAAATGCTGATTTGATATCGATGATGGGACTGATATATCGAATCTCCATTAACCAAAATGGTGAAAATATATGGAAGAGGATATGCGTCTTATTTTGTATATTTATTGACCTAAAATCGATGCAAAACCTGAAGAATCCATCCTACTAGGACTACTAGAACGCTCAATGACTCCTAACTTCAACATTTCCTCAACCTCGTCATCTATAAACTTTTGTTTGAAAGGAAAAACAGGGCAATACCTTCCAATACCTTCAGTTTATCGGTCTTGTACTATAATTATTTCATGCTCAGCTACCTTACAGCAACCAAGTTAGATACTAGACTTGGATGTGATCTAAATAGTGACGCAACTTTACAACAGCCCAAATGACAGCAAGACATTCCTTCTCTGTGACAGTCAGTTTCATCTGTTGCTTGGTTAAAGACCTTGACAGATAGTAAACGACCTTTTCAACATCCTCGTGTTGTTGAGTTGAAACAGCTCCCAGTCTATAATTAGAGGCATCGGTTTGTAAATAAAACATCTTGTCAAAATCAGGTGCAGTTAGAATTGGAGCAGTGACTAAACATTCTTTGAGGAATGTGGAAGATTTCTGGCAATCTGGAATCCAGGTAAATTTAACTTTCTTTTTAGTTAAATTAAGAATGGGTGCTAACACCGAAGAAAACTCTAGGACAAAACGCCGATACAAGAAAGCAGTTCTCACAAATCTGCGAACTTCATTGATGTTTTTCGGTGGTGGAAAGTTGACTATAGCCTCAACCTTTTCTGAATCAGGGCACCCTTTCATATCAACCAGATAGCCCAGGTATTTCAATTCTGGCTTGCAGAAGAGGCATTTCTTTAAGGAAATAATTAGTCCGGCCTGACGCAAATAGTCGAATACAACCTGCAAAAGTCGCAAATTTTCTGAAAAAGAGTTAGAAATTATCACCATGTCTTCAATGTAGCACATGACATTGGGTTCGAGCTCTAGACCAGGGTTAGTGTTAATGATTCTTTGCCAGGTTGCAGGAGCATTAGATGAGCCAAATGGCATCCGGCAGAATTGGAAGAGTCCTCTGCCAGAGACAGTAAATGCAGTGTACTCCTCGGAAGATGTACTCGAAGGGACCTGCCAAAATGCTGACTTAATATCGATGGAACTGATATATCGAGTTTCCCTTAACCGATTTAAAATGGTTGAAATATATGGAAGAGGATATGCGTCTTTTTCTGTACATTCATTGACCTGTCTAAAATCGATGCAAAATCTAGAAGATCCGTCCTTTTTCCGAGCAAGGCACACAGTACTAGACCAAGGATTACTAGAACGCTCAATGACGTCTAACTTCAACATTTCCTGAGAGACAGGGTAATACCTTTGTTTAATGGGTCTTGTACCAGAATCCATAATGATTTTCATGCTCAGCCACCTTGCAGCAACTAAATCCAGTACTCTGCAATTTTCTGCTCTACAAGGGTGTCTAAAGCAGATCGTTCTGACGGAGTCAAATTGTCTTTATCTTGGATAGACAAAATATCAGTTTTACCAGCAAACTCAGAAAAATGCCAATCATCTTGTCTAACATCCGGGATAATTATCATGGTTTTTCAGAAGTCTATTCCAAGAATGATTCTATGTGAAAGTTCAGGGAGTACGATGACATCAAGAATGTGAGTTTTGTCCATCAAGGTTATGGGTGTTTGACTGTAACCTATACTTGTGTAAGTTAGGCCATTAGTCACAGTGCAAGAATTTTGTTGTTTTACCAACTTCAAAGAAGAGTGTCATATCCAGGCAACCCAACCAGAGCACCTGAGTCAAGTAGACCTGAAATAGGATATCCGAATATGATACAATGTGGTCAAGAGGAGCCTATTACTAAAATCTTCAAGGATATGGGGCGCTGGGGTGTGTAGGGTAGAAATCTCGCGACCTAATGATTTCGCCTGGGACCGTTTCCCGAGTTCCACATTTAGGACAATTCCTAACTGTGACATTAGGGTTACCACATCGATAACAACCGGTTTTCTTAGGGTTAGGATAATCTCTATTTGAATCGCCGGTTTTCTGGCAATTCCAACAAATCAAATTGGGTGAATTATTTTTTAAAGGATACATCCCATACGCGGGGGTATATACTACTATACCATAGCCATCAGAAAACGCACAATCGACAACAATAAGAATAGAATAATAGATAACCATACTCGGTATCCAGTGATCGCCTATGATGATGATGATGATGACCATCCAATAGTTGGATATGAAACTTTTCCATGGAAGAAATGATAACAAGAAAGTTCAGAAGAAAATTTAGAATTGCAGTAACTCCGAGAAATATGTACCACAGAACAATAGAATATTGAATAGAAACTAAAGAATCTATCTAACTTTGAAGTTCACGACAATCTACCAAATGGAAACAATATAGTGGACCGACGATTTTTGGAAAGAAAAACTATGGAATACAAAATAAGTTTGTTCCTAGAATGAAGCAAAACCTTATTTATGCAAACTACTATCAAGCTTTATCCAATCTCGGATGTGATCCTGACAAAGTTAACCAACTTATACCCAGTGGTGGAATGTATCATTACCTAACCGATAACAATAATTATCCAGCTATCAAAAGACCAAATAAAGTATGTCTTATCATCTGAGACATTTTTTTTTTCTTTTTGAAAAAAAAGTTATTATTTTAAGATTCCCGAGTGATCCAGCCACTATTTACGAAGTGCTAAAAAGGAGCCGAGCGTGTGCAGCATAAGGAATTAGAGGCCTCAGGGGTACAAGTGCCGAATCATGACCGGAAAGTTTTTTGCTCGATGGTGGACAATATAATTGAGATGGAGCGTGGGCTGTGATTTTGTGCTCGACCCAAAAAGCAATTCACTTTTACCCATAAATATTTAATATTTATTTAACTTTTTGGAAATACAATTAACCAAAAATATGGTTTAATGTAGCAAAAAATTAATGAAATCGAAATTCGCATATAGTACCTATATGCGGTGGATTTATTTTAGCGTTATTAAGCACCGCAAGGGCCAATTTACTATTCGGATAAAATAATGCGAAATTTGCAATATTAATATTTGGCTTTGTATGATTTCTGTTAACGTTCGCAAATATTATATTGCATATTGGAACACACAGAAAAAAAAGGCACATTCTATACGTTTCGCGAGCTGTACAAATTTGTATTTGGGACGACGGTTTTTTAAACCAATAAACAATGTGTATCTGGTTTTTAAAATCTATTTATTTTATTGAAAATCAAGAAGTTGCAACAAAAAATACTAGACTCTAATTGCTGCGGCGAAAAGCCGATAACAAAAGAATCTTGATTCTAAATTGCTATAGTTTAAGCTATAATACAAATGAATGAGCTGAGAAGCTCTGCGCGCCATATTTATAATAAAATAATGATGCTGACGCTAGTATTCACGTAGGTGATACCTTGATATGACGGTACTTTTCGAGGCAGTACCGTTTATTCAGCATATTTTTAATATTGTGGGCTCTTACAGTGGCGTATATTCAACATTGAAAAGGAGAATGGGGCAACTGGGCAATTCAATCTGCACTTCAGTTTTAGTTTTACTATATTTAGTTAGTTTTACTAGATTTAATTTCTTTTACGGTTTTTGGGATTGTTGTGTCCCTGAATTCACGTTGGTCATTACCTGTAAAAACTTTCTAACAATTTTCATTGCCAACGAAAGCTCAGAGAAATCAGTGTAGTTCAACGCCGGTAGGGGTACGGAGTAGTTGTTTTTGACTGGTCAACGAAGTAGACATATTTTGTTTTGTAAACTTATTAGTACGTTGTCCATAACTCTTTGAAATGTTGCTGGGGCATTCTTTAATCCAAAGGGCATACGGTTAAATTCATAATGTCCATTTTTTACTGATTCGAGTTTGGATGCAGTTCAACTTGGTGGAATCCAGAAGCTAAGTCTAGAGTAGTGAAATAATTACTTCTTCCAAGTCTGTCGAGAATGTCTGTTATATTTGGTAATGGGTATCGATCTTTCATCGTTTTTTCATTGACTTTTCTATAATCTACGACCATTCGCCATTTTTTTATGCCTGAACTGAACTATTAGACGAATAGGGAGTATAATAGGACGAATTAGCTTTTACCCGATTTAGGCGAAGCCATGTATAACCGAGCTGTCGAAGATGCACGATGCAATGATCCACCAAGACGATCCTGCAGTGAAATGGGTACCTATAAGTCAACTGGTCCCATTAAAGCCTATGTGTCTAGTAGCTTGGTCCTGTGTGTATAGAGCTGTTGTCTGCTGCTAAAACGAGAATAATTTTATTCGACATCAAGCTTAACTTGAGCCTGGAACTTATTTCTAGTCAACACTTATCCAAGTTAATATAAGATAATCTAGATGTTGAAGAAGAACAAGAAGACTTATCCCTTCTCTTTTATTCTGGCCTGCAACTGAATACAGTGTAATTTTCTATGATAGAACTTTAATCATCTGCGAATAGAAATAATTTACTCTTAAGGAAATGGAAGGAAACATTCTGCACTATAAATTTTTACATTTAAAACCATCAGGTATAGGTATACCCTGTCATTCATTATACTAAGTTCCTGACCTCATTTCTTAGTCGGAGTTCTTCAAGGAAAACAAATTATCGAACCTTCCTGATGGCAAAAAGTAACATGTTACCCAAAATAAATGACCCATGTGAAAAAATATCCCTTCGGACTGTTGACATGGAAAACTTAATGATCTTTCGACGGGGAATTCTAATGTATAGGAGACTTGATGTCTGCGGCTTTCTTTACGACTATCCTGGTCATTTATCACTCGACTTTTGCCGGATTTTACACCCCGGACGGGATATTGCAACGATCGCGAATTCACCACTCGACAAACATTATGTTAATGTCCCGTGTCACATAACAAACATCATTATTTCAATAGTAATAATTATTGAATATCGTTTATTATTCGGCAAACAAATAGAGCGGCTATTAATTTTACCGTAACCGCTGAATGAAATGAATCGATCCGCTTTCATAATTACGATATATTAATTTTAAACTCTACTTTTCATGTTTATTTTGGATAATAATTATTATTAACAAAATACAAAAAACGTGTGGCTTAAAAATCATATATTCATATTCAAGCTCTATGCAAATTTGGTGAAGTATTTCAATTTTCCTTCGGCAAACTTACTATATACTAAATCCTCTATTGACTGACGGAGTTAGATGCTTACGTATAATATTATAGGATGGGCGGAATATACATATGCATCATTTTGAACGTTTACTTTATATTAAATGAGATTTTGGTTGAGATTTCCCATCAAGGTCCGCAGTCATTTAAGATAACATCATTTGAGACACTCCATCACGAAGATTAACCCCGCATCACAAAAACCAACCCTTAAACCTTATTTTTTGATCGGAAATCTCGGTCAAACAAATAATTATGACCGCATCAATCGATTTAGGCTTAAGTTCTTGGGAGATTATTTTTTTTTTTGATTCAGTGACGTGGACAAATTTTCACTGAACTTACTCTAATGCACCCTTAACGACAGTAAATCTTTGCAAAGTAGGAAAGTATATTCACCTCGTAGAATCGAAAAAGCACCATTAGTCATACTTGCCACCCCAGTAGCTACCCTACCTGAAACATGTGTTTGTCACTGACAAACACTAACGCTAATGATCGAAAAGAGTGCGTGGGGGAAAAAAAAAGTTAAAGCGTGCGACAAAACGTTTTCAAAAATCGTTGTTTATTTTAAGACGGTGCCACCAGAGTTTATTTCAACGCCTATAAACTTGTCGACACCTGGAAAAGCTTTAGTGCTTTTATTTACACTTTTTATTGCTTTCTAAGAATGTAGTAATTTTTCTGGTTATTATTTCACAATACTCGTAGAAAAACTTTTACAGTTTAAATTACCAATCTAGGATTGGTAACGCTATTCAATTTTGTCGCTGCCATCCACGCCAATCAACTTTATAATGATTATAACGTAGAAAGCAAATAAAAAAAAGCTCTCGGTTGAACAGCAACTTATCATTTCAGCTTTCTAAGTATTTCGACAATATACAGGGTGATTTACATAGCCCGTGCATTAGAAGTTTTCGAGGTTGCAGGGGGATTAGAAACTTAAAATTTGGTTTGTAGCCATAATCAATCGTTGCGGTATTACCTAAAATATTTTCAGATCTTCAACTATACAGGGTATACCAAATGTAAACGCTAAATGTCTTATTTCAAATAGAAACTCGCAACTTTTTCAATATAGTTCGATTGGCCTTATGCCCGTATTATATCTGTGTATTTTTCCGTGTATTTATTCATGTAGTTCAGGGTGCCAACATTATTTTGTTTTTCATAATGCTGATGCTAATTTATATTGCGTTTGAAGTTTTATTTCCTACTCAACTATTATAGATCTACCTAGGAAACGAAATACGTTAACATACCTCCTATAACAACCTGAAGGCATTATAAGCCCAGCGGGCGTTATGATCTATAACGCCCGCTTATAATACCGTGAGGTGTTTCTGTTGTTGTTGTTGTTGTTTTATTAATTTGCACTTTACCCTCGGCAGCCACTAAATGTCTGACCGAAAATAATTTTCGGTCTGGCCAGGATTCGAACCCGGTCTACCATCAACGTTTCCCATGTAGTTGAGCGGGTTAACCCACACGACCACCGTTACCTTGCCTTCTGAGATGTTTAATAGATAGATAATTTATTTGGTTTCTAGGTACCTACAGGTACCGGGTGATTGCTTATATTTTGCACCCACGCCTATCTATACTCTATGGCCCTGGAATTATTTTTGTATAATGTTTTTTTTTTCCCCTTTTACAGCTTTGTCAACGAGAATTTTGTTCTTAGACAATAAAGCATTTTTTGACTTTGACTTGACTTATATCTCACCTGTTTGAAGAGATACCCAGAAATGTCAAATGTGAAAGATGTAGGTAATATCAGAAAGTTTTCAATGATGTCAGTTGCAAGTATACAGGGTGTGTCACAAAATCTGGCGAAGCAAAGTTATACTTTTTTGAATGGAAAACCCCGTTTATTATTGTCCCATAATTAGATTAGCCTTTCAAATCTGATTCCAAATATACTAGGTTTTTTAGGTTTATTCCTCATAATCCAGCCTCTGAATATCCCATTTTGAAGAAATAATATGGATTTTTTACATGAATGATTACCTCTATATTTTGCTGGTGGTCTCTATACTTCACCTTTTTCAATAAAAATGCAATTATTCCAGCCCTCTTTGTCCTATTTTCTCCTGAACTATTAGGAATAAACCTGAAAAACCTAGTATATTTGGAATCAAGTGTGAAAGGCTAATCCAATGGGACAATAATATACGGGATTTTCCATTTAAAAAAGTATAACTTTGCTTCATCACACTTCTGTGACACACCTTGTATACTTGTAACCAACATCATTGAAAACTTTCCGATATTACCTATAACTTTCACACTTGACATTTCTGGGTATCTCTTCAAACGAGTGAGATAGGAGTGGGTGCAAAATATAGATAATCACCCGGTACATGTCAAAATACAAAACAATATTCTATCACACAAGTTTAACTGATTTTTTTTACTACTAACCTGGGTCCTTATTCTTGAAACAGGGGAGCAGCGTTCCCAGGAGAATGAATGTTCTGTCTTTGTTACTTATATTATCATTCGCATATCATTGAGAAAGACGGAATACTCGTTCTCCTGGGAAAACTGCTCCCCTGTTTCAAGAATAGGGACCCTGAGAAGTTATCATTATTCAATCTATTTTTCTGGGAAAAAATTGAATTTCTCTCCCTAGGTTAATAATGAAAATAATGAAAAAAAACCTAGGTCAATAATGAAAATGACGTCATGACGTTAGGATATCGTCATAACGTTACAGGTTTCTATTGGTTTAATTTCAATTTCGAACTGTCAATTTAAAAAAAAAACAGGTTCCTGTATGTAAATCATAAGAAAATACCATAAGCTGTTGATAGAGGGCAGCACTTCCGACAAGAAAAAATAATTTGAGGACAGATTTCAAACTTATTTTCTATTTTCTACTTCAGGCGAAACAAATCCCTCAGGCCAGAGGCCCTTGGGCTAGTTTCGCTTTCGGGCATTATAATCTACATAATTCCCTTGGTACATAAATAGCTATTTCGACTGTCACCCTGAACTACATGAAGAAATATACGGAAAAATCCAAGCTTTGTCAACTTATCTTTTATAGTGTTTGACATTATGCATATTTTTTTTTAAATTCACTCTGCAGTTGCTTACGAAAAACAAGGTTAAGTACTCGAAAACTGTTCTAAATTAAAAACCCAAGTTTAGCAGATAATCAGCTGAAAGTTCAGGCTAATTTCTGATCTATCATTAGTGCGCCCATTTTATACCACATGGGTGCAGGCGACCTGCAAACATCGTAATCAATGGTCAAAATGTCGATTTTTTCAAATGTCTCTTATTATGTTTCTTGGCACCATTAAGAAAGAAAATTGAATTTTACAGGGCATACCTCAAGCATTTCCTATACCTAACTTGATTCATTATCAAGTTATTCATAAAAGTAAAGAAAACCCGTAACTTGTCACAGAATCTCTGGGTTCTTATTTTTGAAACGGGAGCAGCGTTCCCAGTGAAACAAGTGTACTGTCTCTCCCAATGATATGCAACTGATAATATAAGTAACAAAGACGGAACACTCGTTCCTGGGAACGCTGCTCTCCTGTTTCAAGAATAAGGACCCTGATATATCCTATGTCATGTCTGACTAGCTGGGTTCGGTAATTACATCTGCGAGCAAATTTTGACAGACGTCACGTGATCACTTATCTTTTTTCACGTGTCAAATCACTTGATATCTGTCAAATTTTGCTCGGAGATGCAATTACCGAACCCAGCCACTGTGTTCTATGTCATGTCTGTTTTTTTTTTTTAATAATTTTGACCAGTCTATCAGCAAATACTGGCATTTTGTGAATTGCCGCGGATACAAATTCGAGTAAACTTGCTCACTACTGCTGATAGACAAATTTTCCACTTGAAAATTATTTTTGACACCAAGACCAAAAGATTTAGGATTGTCACTTCTGTCTGCTCAAACTTAGGCAATCCATTAACCTGTCAAACGAAATTCTATATGGCCGTTCAGGTCAAACAGCGTGTTGTTTACATTTAGGTTACTGATGAAAATCAATGAAAAATTACTTATTTTGTCACATTCTGGACGTTTAGGTTTGACATTGGTATTGTAGTGTTTGGCATCTACAACAACAAGGGCCAGTTGCCGAATGGGTGGATCCGCAGATGAATCTTGTCAAATGACACCCCCAACAATCCTAACCTCAACCAACATTATTTTGATTTTCCGATTTTAATTCAATCTCCAGTTCTCAAATTTTTATTTTTTTGCCTTCCTGCTGTTGAAGATGTCTGCCACATTTATTATAAACAATCAACAAACAACTTAAAAAGTTGGGTTAAGAAAAACAGATGACGGCTGCCAATTAGGCAATCCAACGACCTGTCCAAATGACGTCTGGTTGGCAAACAATAAACAAAAAACATATGTTTTTCTTTTGGCAGGATTAAGCCTAGTACTCATAACAGCGAAATTCGCTCTTTTTTGAGATTGCTTCGACAATTTGACGTTTTATGCATGAATCAAACGTCAAATTATACAAGCAATGTCAAAAAAGGGTGAATTTCGCGGTTATGAGTACTAGGCTTTATCAATCTGACACTTTTCTGACATCGTTGACATGTAACAACCCGTATTCTAACCTCATAAAAATTTCAAAATGCCGGCTGGATGGCCAAAGGCACGTGGTTTGGATTCCCTAATCCTATTCACCCGGCATTTTATCGGGTCGATGAGATCCAAGCATATGATACTGAACCGAACAACCCGATCACTTTCCGTACAAGAGTGAACTCATTCTAGATCCATTCCCGTTTGTCGAGATTGGTGATCCATGTGATCGGGTTAACCCGATCATAGTTTCGGTAAACAACTAATATTTGACCCAATGAACTATAACCAAAAACTGGAATGCGCACACATATTGACGAACGTGAATCCTAGTGCCGCTGCTGCGAAGGGGATACCTGTTTTTGTCGCACTCATTACGTTAAATGGCGGAAATTGCTTTCAACACGTATTCTACACCTTTTCCATATGTATTTCAGAGAGCGTCAGTTTAATTTCAGAAAGCGTCAATTGCAATTTAGATTGGTAAATTGTATTTCGGAAAGCTTCAATTGTATTTCAGATTATTTAATTTTATTTCGGAAAGAGTCAATTGTATTTCAGATTAGTTTATTTTATTTCAGAAAGTGTCAATTGTATTTCAGATTAGGTAATTTTATATCGGAAAGCATCAAATGTATTTCAGATTAGTTGATTGTAGTTCAGAAAACGTAAATTATATTTCAGAAATTGTCAGATGTACAACCCAAGCAAGGTGTATAGGTGAACCATCATAAATTTCATTTAATACACTACATTGATAACATCTGAAATACATCTGACGAATTCTGAAATACAATTTACAATTTCTGATTTACAAATAAATAATCTGAAACACATATGACGTTTTCTGAAATACAAGTGACCAAACTGAAATACAAATGACTTTTTCTATTTTGGTGTCATATCGAAGTCTTTTCGACACTAAAAGTAGTTTCGAAAAGAAGCTCTTTGTGACACTCCTTTTTTACTTATCGGAGGTTGGTTATACTGGCTGACTGATGGCCATCGAACTGTCATTCGCGATTTTATAATAGAAGATTTCTATATTTTGCACGTAGTGTTACCAACCTAAACATATAAAATCAGGAAATATGAGAATAAAATTTCCAAGAAAAATTTGTTTTTTTAAATTAAACAATACCAAAATAGAAAAAATAGTATAAAATATTCGTTTCATAAGACATTTTATCGCACTCGCCCTTAGAAAACTCGCCTCCGGCTCGTTTTCTAATATAGGGCTCGTGCGATAAAATGACGTCTTATGAAACTTGTATTTTAATGTACTATTTTCTACAAACGTCACTAAAAGTGTTATTTTTAACGGATGCTGTCAGTGTCTAAAATGCCATTTTATGATACTGCTATTAAAAGTGATTACTTTTAGCACTAGGGGGTACAAATATGTTTTTTTCACCAGGGGGCACGTTACATCCGGTGGTGTTTATGAATAAACTGACTACGTTGATTGAAGAAGCAAGAGTACAACTTCCACAAATGGAAGGAAATAAATATGCAAAATGAGAAACAAAGATGGAGAACTTACGACCAAAAGAAAGGAAATATTAAATATAGTGGAGGAATTCTATTAAATTCTTTACAAAAATCAATCCTGAACCCGAAATCCTGACATCGAGAGGGGGCATTGTCAACCATGGAACAGAAGAGCTTCCTGATATTACTATAGAGGAAATTGAATTGGCATTAAAAAACACAAAAAATAATAAAGCGCCAGGGAAAGACAACATAGTTACAGACGCAATAAAAATAGGAGGCCAACATTTACTGCTAAAAATAAAAGAACTTTTCAACCTCTGCCTATTCAATAGTAAAGTCCCCGAAAATTGGCATAATTCCATTGTTATTCTGCTTCACAAAAAAAGGAGATATAGCAGAACTAGAGAACTACCGACCAATAAGCCTCTTAAGTCACCTTTACAAACCTTTTACTCGAATTATAACCACCCGACTGGAAAATAAATTGTGGAACAGGCAGGTCTTCGTCGTGGATTTGGAACGAATGACCACCTTCAAAGGGTCAAAACACTCATAGAAAAGATAATGGAATACAACAAAGCTTTAGTAATGACATTCGTGGACTTCCACAAAGCCTTCGACACAATAGAGCTAAATGCAGTGTGGAATGCACTTCAGGAATGTAGAATCGACTACCGATATACCATACTCAGCCACAATATCTACAAAAATGCAACAATGACGATAAAACTACATGAAAATACTAACCTCATAACTATTGAACGCCGAAACACGATGTCACTAAAACTGTTCATTACAGTCATGGAGAGTGCATTCAAATAAATGGACTGGAGTCACAGAGAGGTATAAACATAGATGGCAAGAACCTAAACAATTTACGTTTTGTAGATGATATAGTGCTATTGTCGGATAATCTAGAAGAAATGCGACTGATGTTGCAGGACCTGCAAGAGGTGTGTGGAAAGGTCGGTCTTAATTTCAATATGTCACAAAACAAAATTCATGACAAACCTTGTTCCTAGCTGTAGCTTGAATATTGACGGAGCTGAAATTCAAATGGTAGATAGATATGTGTACCTTGGCCATGAGGTCAGCATCTCAAGGGATAACCAGACATGCGAACTAAAGAGAAGACTCACTCTCTCATGGGCAGCTTTTAGAAGACTTAAAGACGTTTTCAAGAGTGACATTCTCGTCAATCTAAAAAGAAGGGTTTTCGATCAGTGCGTGCTACCAGTAATGACATATGGCTCAGAAACCCTAACACTAACAACAGCAACAGCAAAGAAACTCAGAGTTACACAGAGGAAGATGGAGAGATCCATGACCTTGAAGGACCACATAAGAAACGAGGATCTGTGCGAAAGAATCGGTGTCAGCGATGTCGTTGGAGCTATTGCGAAGCTTGAGTGGAACTGGGCTGGAATGATCGATGGGAGAAGAGGCTTCTTGAGTGGAGACCTAGAACGGACAAGTAGAGGAATACCGCCTACGCGTTGGTCAGACGATATTAAGAGGACTCGCAGCAACTGGATACAAACAGCACAAAATCGATTGGAATGGAAAATAATTAGGGAGGCCTATGTTCAACAGTGGACGCAGAGGGCTGGTTGATGATGAATCCCCCTGCAACTTCAAAAACTTCTAATGCACGGGCTACGTAAATCACCCTGTACCTATATAAATTGGCCAACTTTCAGTATTATATACACTTTTTGATAAATTACGCTGCGAATTATATTCAACAATCTTGTGTTCAATACCATTATCCCCCGAAAACTGTGGAGGTTTCCAATTACACCCAACTAACCAGATGTAGGGTGAAAATTTATTAGATCCAAGGAATTTGTTCACTATGAAATATAATACTGTTTGTTTTGCCTTTTTGTTATTTTCATTAGATTTTCGCGCTTACGTGCGAGTTGAATTATTCATTCAAATAATACAAAAATCGCCACCTTTCAGAAACACGTCACATCCAGGTGAAATATTAAATACGGAACCGCAAAGCCGCTTTTTTTCCCTCTGCTTCCATTCTTTCCAGCGAGTTCTCGATTCCAATTTTTGCGTCTTTGTGTGTATACGCCTGGCGCTAAATTTATCGTTTCTTTTGGATGATCATTAATTATTTTTCTTTCGGGTATTGCATTTGATAACGTTCTCTTGTCGCTGTCACCCAATAACGGTCCTATCTTGGGCCAAATCCCTTTGATAGATTCAGAAACGTGAAGTTTTTTTAATGCTTATAGGGTCCAGATTAATTGGTTTCTTGCTTAAGAAAAATTTCATTTGTTAATGTTGAAAATGTCGATACCGATTATTTGGTAAGTAACTGTTTTCAAGCAAAAAAATACGGCTGAATTTTAAATCCTAATTAAAAATCATGAAGGAAATTCCGCTCCAGCGTTATATTTTTAGCTTAAAAGAGTAACACTTTTAATTGCGACACATGTAGCTCTTTCAAAAAACACCATTTTATGTGCCTCTTCTATCTTCTGCCAAAGGAATGATAATTTTAATTAGTTCCTTTTCACGAGGAAAAATGTCATCCTAATCAAAATACTTTCGGATGCATTCCTATGTCAGCTGATGAAAATCCGAAAGTTTGTCTACCTCTGTTGCGGTGGATTAATTTTGCTATTTTTTTGGGTATTTATAGAAAAGTCAGTGGCAGGAGCATAATTCATTTGCTTGAGGCAACAACGGTTTAAGGATAATTTTGAACCACCTATGCTCTTGGCCATCTATTTACATTCCAAGACTAATTGCTTCGTGTTAAAGTGCTTTATTACTGACAAAGATCTCGCAGAATGCTGGACGACTTCAAAAGGATGCCTTAATGTTTTGTCACGATTGACTTATAGTGCGATTTTGTTGCTTTTAATAAATTTTGAGCCAATAAAATCAAAAACCAATTCGTATCTGAGGACAAAACGCCATCCGAAGCAAAATCTATCATTTTACAACTTCCGTTTTTTCTCTTTTGCCTCGACGACCGTCCCTTTCGTATCGTTTATTGGCATCGTTTTTGATCGGGGACTATCCGAACCTAATAAAAACAGATAGAGTTCATCAAATAAATGATATAAGTTTTGATGGAGAATATAGAAAAATATTTCACATGGAAATGGATTATTCATCATATAAGCCACCAATTCTGGATAAAATCTACAAGTCGTAAGCGTAAGTGATACATTTCTGTGTCATGTTTTTAACGATATTCCACAATTTTTTTTAAATTTCATTGTTTTGTGTTAATAAACCAAAACCAACGTATAGTTTTTCAACAATTTACTCATGACCAAAAACATTTTGTTTGGCAAAGAACAATGACATGTTTTTACACTGCACTGCAAGATTTCCTTTGTTAATTAACTTGTATGTTAATAAAATCTTGGGTTTTCAATGCTCTTAGGTCTTTTATTGAGTCAGACATAAGGAGCATCTAAGAAGTAGCATGCATCATGTGTCAGGAAATAGTAGAAAACAAATAAGATTATAAATGAACTGAAAGAGCTGATCCTGGAAGGCAAACCTTGGGTATACCAAGCTAAACACCACTAAAAAGGTTCTAAAACACAATTCTTCAGAACATAAAACAATGCAGGAGCCAGTAATGACATTGAAAATGCTAAACGAAACTCCAAACTCTCAAAAGTTCAAAGATTCTAAAGTTTGAAGTCTGAACAACTCAAGATTTTTCAAAATTCTACCTGATAATCTTTGACCCTCTATAACTTTTTGATAAAGTATCGTTAATTGCTCAAACTTTCAGTTTATGGAGAACTTTAAAGACTTTCAGATAAACTGTTTGGATTTCCTTTAAAAAAATAATTCCTTGATATACAGAGTGTTTTTTGAGAAACTTTTATTTTTGCAGCTTCCTTAAAATCATTCTATGGTTTATGGTGGCAGTTTTTTTTTCAATAGTTCTTGTATCCCATCTAAAAATCCTTAAAATTCTCTATAAATTTTAAAAATTTGAACATTGTTCCCTGTATCTTAGAAATATTCCAAGATTCTGAAGTTGGAAGTCTGAATAGATTACCCTCTATAAGTTTTTGGGAAAACATCGTAAATTCCTCAAACTTCCAGAGTTTATAGAGAATTTTAAAGACTTTCAGATAAACTATCTATTTCGTCTAAAAAAATTATTCCTTGATATACAAAGTGTTTTTTGAGAGACTTTCATTCTTGTAGCTTACTTAAAATCACCCTGTAATTTATGGTGGTTTTTTTTTCAATAGTTCTAGTATCCCATCTAAAAGTATCCTTTCTCTATAAATCCTGGAAATTTGAACATTATCGCCTGTATCTTAGAAAGGTTTCGGGATTCTAAAGTTTAAAGTCTAAACAACTCAAGATTTTTCAAAACTCTACTAATCATCTTTGACCCTCTATAACTGTTTGAAAGAATATCATAAATTGCTCAAACTTTCAGAATTTTCAGAGAACTTCAAAGGCTTTCAGATAAACTATTTGGATTTTCTCTAAAAAAATAATTCCTTGATATACAAAGTGTTTTTACAGCTTCCTTAAAATCACTCTGGAGTTTATGCTGGAATTTTTTTTTCCGTAGTTCTAGTATTCCATTCAAAAGTCCTTGAAATTCTCTATAAACTCTAAAAATTTGAACATTGTCCCCTGTATCTTAGAAATATTCCAAGATTCTGAAGTTTAAAGTCTGAATAACTTGAGATTTTTCAAAATTTTATTTGATAATCTTTGACCCTCAATAACTTTTTGAAAAAACATCGTAAATTCCTCAAACTTCCAGAGTTTATAGAGAATTTTAATAAAGACTTTCAGATAAACTATCTATTTGGATTTCCTTTAAAAAAATTATTCCTTGATATACAAAGTGTTTTTCGAGAGACTTTCATTCTTGCAGCTTAGTTAAAATCACCCTGTAGTTTATGGTGGAAGTTTTTTTTTCAATAGTTCTAGTATTCCATCTAAAAGTCCTTGAAATTCTCTATAAATCCTGGAAATTTGAACATTATCGCCTGTATCTTAGAAAAGTTTCAAGATTTTAAAGCTTAAAGTCTGAACAACTCAAGATTTTTCAAAATTCTACCTGGTAATCTTTGATCCTCTATAATTTTTTGAGAAATATCCTAAATTGCTCAAACCTCCAGAGTTTATGGAGAATTTTAAAGACTTTCACATAAACTATTTGGATTTCCTCTAAAAAAATTATTCCTTGATATACAAAGTGTTTTTTCAGAAACTTTTATTTTTGCAGCTTCCTTAAAATCACCCTGTAGTTTATGGTGGCAGTTTTTCTTCGATACTTCTAGAATCCTATCTAAAAGTCCTTAAAATTCTCTATAAATCTTGAAAATGTGAACATTATCCCCTGTATCTCAGAAAGGTTTCAAGATTCTAAAGTTTAAAGTCTGAACAACTCAAGATTTTTCAAAATTCTACCAGATAATTTTTTACCCTCTATAACTTTTTGAAAAAATATCGTAAATTGCTCAAACTTTCAAAGAGAATTTCAAGGGCTTCCAAAAAAATTATTTGGATTTCTTCTGAAAAAATTATTCCTTGATATACAACGTGTTTTTTGAGAGACTTTTATTTTTGCAGCTTCCTTAAAATCACCCTGTAGTTCATCGAAGTTTTTTCTCAATAGTTTCAGTATCCCATCTAAAAGTCCTTAAAATTCTCTAAATCCTGAAAATTTGAACATTGTCCCGTATCTTAGAAAGGTTCCAGCAACAACTGTTCATGTGGTTATCCGATCCATTTGAAATTCTAGTATCTGGACTTGTAATCTTCCTCTTTCTATACTTAAAATTTCAAAATGTTCTTCTAAACAGTTTTTTGAAAAAATATAAGAGTGTAAGAGGATGTTCCTATTTATATTAATTTTATTGGTCATTCTCATAGTCTAAGCCCAAGAATGAGAAAAGGCTCTTTCTCTCATACTTATGAAGATGCGCGTTCTTGTTGTAATCAGCGGTTTTTTAGTGATTTAGGACTGATCGTTCTCTCAATTATTTTTCTTCCGATGGCACAAATGGTTTGAAGTTGGTAAAACAACTAAATTCTTGCACTGTGGCTAATGGCCAAACTTGCACAAGCATAGGTTACATCCAGACACCCATAACCTTAATGGACAAAACTCATATTATTGATGTCATCGTACTTCCTGAACTTTCACTTAAATTATTCTTGGAATAGACTTCTGGAAAACCATGAAAATTATCCCAGATCTTAGACAAGATGTTTGGCATTTTTCTGAGTCTGCTGGTGAGACTGATATTTTGTCTATCCAAGATAGAGACAATTTGACTCCGTCAGAACGATCTGCTTTAGACAGAAAATTGCAGAGTACTGGACTGGGTTGCTGCAAGGTGGCTGAGCATGAAAATCATTATGGATTCTGGTACAAGACCCATTAAACAAAGGTATTACCCTGTCTCTCCCTTCAAACAAAAGTTTATAGATGACGAAGTTGAGGAAATGTTGAAGTTAGTAGTCATTGAGCGTTCTAGGAGTCTTCGGTCTATTCCTGTGTGCCTTGCTCGGAAAAAGGATGGATCCTCTAGATTTTGCATCGATTTAAGGCAGGTCAATAAATATACAAAAAAAGACACATATCCTCTTCCATATATTTCAACCATTTTAGATCGGTTAAGGGAAACTCGATATATCAGTTCCATTAATATTAAGTCAGCATTTTGGCAGGTCCCTTCGAGTACATCTTCCGAGGAGTACACTGCATTTACTGTCCCTGGCAGAAAACTTCCAATTCTGTCGGATGCCATTTGGCTTATCTAATGATCCTGCAACCTGGCAAAAAATCATTAACACTTTTGGAGGTTGTATTCGACCGTTTACGTCATGCTGGACTAATTATTTCCTTGAAGAAATGTTACTTCTGCAAGCCAGAATTAAAATACCTGGGCTATTTGGTTGATAAGAAAGGGTTATGCCCTGATCCAGAAAAGGTTGAGAGTATAGTCAAAATTCCACCACCGAAAAACATCAATGAAGTCGCACGTTAAATTCACCTGGACTCCAGATTGCCAGAAATTTTTCACATTCCTTAAAGAATGTTTAGTCACAGTTCCAATTCTAACTGCACCTGATTTTTACAGGGTGTTTTATTCACAAACCGATGCCTCTAATTATGGGCTGGGAGCTGTTTTAACTCAACAACACGAGGAGGGTGGAAAGGTCGTTTGCTATCTGTCAAGGTCTTTAACCAAGCAGAAGATGAAACTGACTGTCACAGAGAAGGAATGTCTTGCTGTCATTTGGGCTGTTGAGAAGTTGCGTCACTATTTAGATCACATCCATTTCATGGTTATCACCGATCACGCATCCTTGTTATGACTTTATCGTTTAAAGGATTCACAAGGTCGTCTTGCACGTTGGCAATTACATGTCCAACAGTTCGATTTTGAACTTATCCACCGGAAAGGCAAAGACCTATGACTGTTGATTCTGTTTTCAATTTTACTCTTCCATCTTACACCCCTACATCAACAAGTGACAAATGGTTTTTGGGAATGCTTCAAAAGGTCGAAGATAAACCTCTAAAGTTTCCTCTATGGCGTACTCAAAATGGCAATCTTTATAAATTTGTGAAACCTTCCATTCCTGAATTGTCTTTTCCTTCAGATGATTGGGAAGTTATAGTCCCTAAAGACCAGCGAAAAAGTATTCTTCAGCGTGTTCATGACCTCAGGTCATGTAGATGTTTATAAGAATTTTGGAAGAATTCTTTAGAATTTCTACTGGCCAAAAATGAAGGCTGATGAGTCCAGTTATTTGAAATCTTGTATTTCTTGTGCTCGGAACAAGGTAGAACAAAAACCTGCACCTGGTCTAATGGGTGATCGATCCGAAATCACTGAACCATTTCAATCTATTAGCCTTGACTATATAGGTCCCTTGCCTCGTTCTAAAAAGGGACAGTGCTACATTCTTGTGATTTCGGACTACTTTAGCAAATCAGTTTTCTTATACCCATGTCGAGCCGCTCAGGCTAAGTCTCTGGTAGAACACGTTGAAAATTTCTTCCTCCTTTACCTAAATTACTGACCTGTGATAATGGCGTTCAGGTGAATGAGTATTAATTAGGGTTAGTTTGAAATTCATTTTCGAAAATGTGAAATTAAATTTCGTTTGTGAAAAATTAGTTCTCGTTACTTTGAAATCAATTTCCATTTGAGCGAAATTAGAATTCACTCATGTGAATTTAGTTTCAATAATTTGAAATCAAATTTCACTAGTGTGAAATAATGCTGGAAATGGTATAGTATTCCATCTGAAAGTCTTTAAAATTCTCTATAAATGCTGAAAATTTGAACATTGTCCCATGCATCTTAGAAAGGTTCCAGCAAGAATACTGTTTATGTGGTTGTTGGATCCATTTGAAACTCTAGTAGTATAATGGGCTTCTAACCTTCCTCTTTCTATACTAAAAATTTCAAAATGTTCTCCTCTTTGAAAAAATATTTATATTAATTTTATTGAAGAAAAGACTCTTTCTCTCATACTTATGAAGATACGCGCTCTTGTTGTAATCAGCGATTTTTCAGTGATTTAGGACTGATAGTCCCCTCCTCTCTAACTCAAATTGAATTTGTCACATTCCCGAAAATTCTCTAATGTATCATGACCCTCTTCTGATACAAATTCTTTTGACATCCGAAATTAATTTTCCCAACACAAACCGCCTTTACCTAGCCATTTAAGGTACACGGAAAGCGCGGTTTGTACCTGCATAAACAACCGAATGTCACTCTTATCTCGAAAACGCTTGTTGGCACAAAATAGAGGAGACAAGCTGTATATACATTTAACGTTTGTTTTAACTGTGGCCGCGGCAAGTTACTATCTCTATTACCGAGCAAGAATTAGCATGAGAAGCATTCACAATAAAGTACAAATAACTTTGGTTAAGCCGTGTGTGGAAGGGACAATGCTGGAGCTGTCAAAGTAACAAAAAATTGTATAGTTTTATATGGCGAAATCTATAGATAAGATTTATAAATTGTAAATTGAACATTCTTGGTACGCCAATGGATGGCTTCATCACCCCAACTTGAAAATGTATTTTTGTTGTTTTACGTGTTTTATTTATCTTGGCGTCGTGTTCGACAACTAACACAGTTGACTGACATAATTTAATGGTCATTCGAAATCACGAACTCTTTGTACAAGCATCTGAATATTTAATCCCAAAGAGAGTCGATTTTATCTATATACGAAACGAAAAGAGAGGCTCTATTTGAAATAGAGAGCTTTTCTGTCTCTGACATATATAGTGAAAGAGATTTAATTTTTAATGGAAACGTTAAAACACTAGTTGTCCCTGTCAGCAATAACTTTGGCACTAAACAGCGCAATTTAAAATTATTACTGAGCCATTAAACTGGGTGGAGGTTTAAATTCGCAAATTTTACACCGGGAACAATGGACGAGAGACGAGATGGACAATAATTAAAAAGGACGTCGGACGTCGGCGTCCACTATAAACATTTATTAATTTTAGAGCGACCACATGTGAAAAATTAATAATGCCCATAATACGCTCTGTTTTTGCTGCAGTAGGGTACATACATAACACTCAATGGGGAATTATATTTAATTAAATTATGATTTTGGAATTAGCATTGTTTGAATAATGGTGATAACGATGTGCCATCTGCAAAAAACATTCATTATTCAATTTTTAATTTGCTTCTTTATATAATTTTATTCAACATTTCTGTTCTTCGATTCTATGATCCTGAAACCATTTCATATCAATTGATATAATATCAAATTCTTCGTCACATTTCTATTTAAGACCAACTATGATTTCATAAACAATCAATCTATCAGCATTTAACATGATCGTTTAGAAATGTCAGAATCGCGGAACGTTTGCTGCAAGCGAAAAACGTGCCGCACCAACTATTTATTACAAGGTTGAATGGTTGGCAAAGTGCACCTTTTTTTTTGTAACAATTCAATCGTACCGAGGGAAATTTGCATACGGCGATGACATTTCGAAATCGTAAGTAATTGTTTAGAAAAAGGGAAAGTTAAACTATTAATATTTGGGTTACTTCAGTGAATTAATCTTCCATTGTGTTTACTTGTCGCAAAAACTCCAATTTCCAGTAGGACATCAGAAATATGACAAAAATACAGGACAAACAGGGGTCGGTAATAAATACTTAATCCCTCGTATACTGGGGTTCGAAAAGCAATTTAATGTTGCGTCGTCGCCTGCGGGGGTAAAAATTAATGAAACATGTGCGGAATTTCGAATAAAGTGCGAAAAAAGGGGACGGATTCTATGATTTTGTGACTCATTTTTGTTTGATGACAAAATAAGGAAAAATGCCACTGGTCATTATTGAATTTTCATATATTGGTCTTGGCCTTCAAAAACCAATATTGTTTGATTTATGTGTATATCAAAAACCAATATTGTTTGATTTATGTGTATATTATTTGTTCCTCGGGTGAGCTTGGGACTAGCACAAAATTTCCTCATCTGGTACTTTGATCTATTGTTGAGTATGTAGTTTATGGACAATCGGTTTCCATTTTCCTGATATTCTATTAGTTTTTAGTTCGTCCTAAGAGTTTCTCGTTATTGGCATGAAATCCTGTAGTTTTTTCTCGGTTTCTTTAGTTATTACCTAATTTCCGTTTGGAGGACATTGGGCATGGAGCCAAGGGCTACAACTAAGTTCAGTTTGAGAGCTCCGCATCTCGACCCTGTTTGAATTTTGGAACCATCAGTGTAGATGTTACTTACCCCTGCCACTGTGTTGTTTCCAATGCCTGTCGTGTTGATTGCGTAGTGCTTTTTTAAGACGAAACATGGTATTGCAGAGTCAGCTGTGGCCTCCAACAATGGAAGCGAGTTCGTTGCCTCACACCATATGCGGGCTCTCTGCAAACCGACTTCTGCACTTGGTTCTATTCCAACAGTGCGGAAGCGCATCATTGCGGTTAAAACGACCTCCTTGACATAAGTATCCAGGGGCGTCAAACATAGAATTACTTCCAAAACCCTAGTTGGTGTGGTTTTAATTGCACCAGTTATGTTGAAGCATGTCATTCCTTGAACGTGGTCTAGTTACCGGTTTATAGTAGTCTGTTCGGCCTTATGTCCTCAGACAATAGCCCCATAGATAAGCATAGGCCTGATGATGGTTCTATAGATCCACAGAACTACCTTGGGGGAGAACCCCCATCAGATCTTACCTTACCGATAGTACGGCTACACTGTTCATAGTAGAGGTAGGCCAACCTGCGATTTTACTGGAACTGTGACAAGACGTGACTGCTCCAGTCGTGTCACGGTGACAAATAGCAGTGATTTTTTGGAGTAGCTTAATCTTGACTGGCCTGCTACATTAAATAATCGCAGTCCGTTCAGTTCACAGTCACGGCCGAGGTAGATGTTCCAGTCTTCATAGGTCAGAGATCGGAGCGGCTGTGACAAAATGTCACTGTTATTTGAGTGGGATTGGAGCAGGCCGCGACTGTGACAGACGAGTAGCAGTGACAAAGTCACAGTTCGTGAAACTGCATCTCACCTCTAGTTCATAGACAATATATGCTTTCTGTATTCTCTTAACAATATGAAAGTCTCATGTTAGTTTGTAACCAGTTTCCTCTTTCTTGTAGATAGGAACATTTCAGTATTTTTGGAGTGGATGGACAGAGTGTATTCCGTGCACCATCTTTCCATAATTCGAAGAGCATATTACATGAGTTCGCATTGTTCGCAGAGCGAGTTCTCGAATTTACCTCTATGCAAGATGACTTCGTCATCTGCGTAAGCTATTGTGTAGTGGTTGTCATTGTTTAGGCGCACAAAGAGACTGTCCAGAACCATGTTCCACAGGAAAGGTGATGGCACGCCTTTCTGCGGGCAGCCTTTTGTGACCATTTCTTGAATGTTAACGTCCTGCACACTTATCTGTACAATTCTTTTGGAAAGCATATTGAATATCCACCCGGTAACAGTTTCCGGAGTATTCTTTTTATGTTTGCGAGTGGCAAATTGAGGGGGCCCAATGCCGATGAAATCCCCGAGGGCTGACTTTCTATTGTCTAGCGATTTTTTCACTCGCTCAGCAACCAGGTGAAGGGCTGTGTCCTTTGATCTCCCGGGGGTACCTATATGCATGTTGATTAGGGTGGAGTGGATTGGTTGACAACACTTCATCCCTTATGTAACTTTCGCATAGCCTCTCCATTGTTTTTAGAGAAAATGATGACAGGCTTATGGAGCGATATGCATTGGGGGTGGTGTAGTCCATCCTCTCTGGTTTGGGTAGGAACATCACTTTAATTTCACTCCAAGCCTTCAACATCTATCTCAGCGCCAAAGACGCCCTGAACATCCCTATCAGGTGCGCCAAAAGTGCTTCAGACCCTACAGAAGTAGGGCTGGATATAGTGGTGCCGCGCGAGACGAGAATAGACGAGACTTAAGGTTGGTTTTGTCTCGTCTCGAAATCTCGAGACGAGACCGTGACTTAGTCTCGGTCTCGAGTGCCAAAGTCTCGAGTGGTCTCGTCTGGTCTCGAGTTATACAGGGTGTCCGGAAAATAGCGTAACAACTCTTTACTACGTGGTGAAGGAACCCCAGAAAAATAATTTGAAAAATCTTGCGACATTCTTAAGAAAGTTATTTGCATTTTATTATTTATTGAAATTTGCAACACTGAAAATATCCCGTTGACAATATGTCAGAGAATTAAATTAAATACCTATGCAATTACCTGTAGAATTGGAAACTGAATTTTCACATTTACCTCTTCATATTAGCAAGAATAATACTGGAGAAGGATTTTTTCAATTATTTTTCTAGGGTTTCTCAAAGTGCCCCTACTACGTATTTGTGGTATTTATTTTCTCCTTATTTATCATTTCTTTATAATAGATTTTTGAGTATTCCAGGTTCTTCAATTTCTGATTTCATCAAAGTTTATTTTTATAAGAAAGTAAGAAACATTCAAGAATCTGGAATTTCTTATCTCTATTTTTTATTTCTTCAATGTCAATCTTTGCCCATTCCAGGCTCCTGAATGTTCCTTACTTTTTCAGAAAAATAAATTTGGAAAAAAAACTGCAAGTTAAGAGCCTGGAATAGTCAAAGAGAAATGAGAAATAAGAAGATATTCAAGAAATCTTTTGTAATCTCTTGAATTTTCCTCAGATTTCTCAGGCTTTCCTAATTTCCTCCATACACTTTCTTAAGTAATATGCAGTTGGTATTCCCCAAATTTTGCAAAGAATCATTATTATTATTATTATTATTATTATGGGTAAATATTTTTGGTGCTTTCCCGGAGTTTCTTTGAAGTTTCTCTTACTTTTCTCCAGTACTTCTTCGGACTTTTTTTACTTTCTTAGCGCTTTTTTAGGTGAAGGTGAATTCTTCCCAGGCGGATTCTCCCTTGAGAACGAGAGAATCCAAAAAATTCAAGGAATTGCAAAAGATTTTTTTTCTTTTTTCTCCTTATTTCTAGGGTTTTTCAAAGGGTCCCCTACTACGTGGAGAGCTTTTACGTTATTTTTCGGACATCCTGTATTTATGTTTTTTTTTATATTATAAAGGAAGTCCAAACTGCTACAGTGAAAAAGCAATTAGTGAAAAATAACAATAAAGAGTAACCGTGATATTTAATTTACTGATTTCATATTCAAATAGCCCAGAATAGTCCAATAATAAAGCTATGAAAGAAAAATTTTAAGTGTAATCTCGAGACTCGAGACTCGAGACTCCACGAGACTCTCGCCGACTCTGGTCTCGTCTCGTCGAGACTTCACGAGACGAGACCAAAAGCCAGTCTCGTCTCGAAAAGTCGAGACGAGACGAGACGAGACCAGTCTCGAGTCTAGCGGCATCACTAGCTGGATAAATGCCGTCAAATCCTTTGAAGGCGGAAAAGCCTGAAATTGCCCAACCTATTTTTTCGTCGTATGTTATCTGATTCGCTGGTTGCCAATCAGCTACAGAGGGTATGTATGTTACTTGCGTCTGATCCTCCACACTTGTGGTTGTGGAGTCAGGAAAGTGGGTTGCGGTAACTGAGTTGAATGCATTTAAACTTCTTTAATTAAAAATAACCTCGAATATTGAAGATTGCATCATTTTCAATTTCATCAAGAGCTTTTTTGAGATTCACAAATGTGTCAGGATATTTAAAACTCTGTTCATTGTTTCAAATATATACGACTTCAAGCTCCATTTTTCTGTATTTTATTAGCTTAATAGTTTTTCCAAATTCCCCATAAAACCATCAGGAAATGTCTTGCTATACTACCAGCTAGTAAAACGAAACTTAAGTGTCACGCTCCCTTAAAAATCCGTCCAAATGACTCATTTAGACCGTCAACAAAGAAGACATTACCAGCGTTTTATTGTATCAGAAGTTGGCCCTAAAAACTGCGCCAGTTTACGAACTAGAAAGTTTAGCAAATGGAATTTTTCCAATGCAGTACGTAGTTTTTTCATTCAATCGGCCCTAATTCGTGTAAATCTACTCGAGTTCGATCGGTGTGGCCCTTTGCGCCCTTTCCTTATATATTCCTTTCTTTGTTGTCAGATTCCGGAGCGGCCCTAATCCGGATTCCTGGATCCCTGCCGAGAGAAGATTTGTTAAGGCGACTAGTGAATATTGAGTCTGGAGGAAGAGAGAGAAAAAAAAAATGTTCATGGATATTTTGACTAACTGAGAATCGTTTTCCTTACCTACGAACATTCGAGAGGAAAGCTGAGTTACATTACTTTTAATTATTAATAAGTAAATGACCAAGCACTAACTCACTATCTAATGGAGCACGTTAAAAGCAGGTGTTAAATCATTTGCACCTTCTTCCATTAAATTAATCAGTGAGTGATTGAAGAGACACATCCGTGGGCTCAACGATACAAACTTGTCCCATTATGAATGAAGACGTGCGTGCATGTTCAATAATGCCAGTAATAAACTCGGCAATAAAACCGGACGACCACCAAAGTGTTAGGTTATGGTGCGCAAGTGTTAATTGAACAGACTCGGTTCATTATATGTAAATAAATTTGTTGGTGACACGCGACGAATGACTTGAGAGTATTTGTTTTAATTAAGAATCAAGTTTTACACACAGGGAGGTCCATGATACATTATATAACCGATTTTTAAATTGATTGCATAGTACTACAGTGTCGTTAAGTATCCTACAAAATATCTAATCCTGTGGGAATGAAATCTAATCGATATATCTATTCAACCCCTCATTTCTAGCAGGATCCTAGGGTAAAAGGCGAAAAGCTACTATGTGAAAACCAAACAGACCGTAATATGAGTGTGAGCCGGTGCGTTTTCATATCAGATGTTCAAGTTCACTACTGAATGGTGGCCATTGTCAGAAAGCCGCTCAATATAAAGCTGAGACGGCTTAAAGTTTAAGTGAATATATGTTTGCTTTGGTGGAAACCGTTTCCTTTTCCTAGATTTTATTGATATTTGACTTTAACATTGGCGTACATTTCTGTTTAATCCATTTAAAAAAATTAAATCCTCTTAAAATTTGTTACGGGATGATTTTTCCTGGGTTAAAATGAAAGGAAATAAGCGTATTCGCCTCAATGAATAGCATACCTTCGTCAAGCCACTGTTGTCTTTTCAATAGTTGTGGCCAAACTTTTCATCAAACTTTTCATTTTTCCCAGAATCATCAAGTTAGAGGTTTATTAATGGAATTGATTTTCTGTTAGTAGGGTTAAAATAAATAGACAATTAATTTATTAATAAAACAAAATCACAATATTTACACTAGAACAGCTGATTGTCTGATCGGAGTAGATTGTCTAGATTGACAGCGCTCCAAATAGGGTCAACGACCGGTACTAACTTAACTTGAATAAGTCCGATGCCCCAACTACCATCAAAATTCCCCAGTACCTTCCACCTTGGAGTTTTGACAGAACCTTTTTAAAGGACATTGCAGGGACAAGCAGAGGTCATTCAGGTCGAGGACTTTCCACGATTAAGTGTTCGGGAAAACTCCTCAGGCACATTTTGCCGATTTCTGAGTTGCCAAGTTTCGCTCATAGATCTAGGGTGGCTAATCCGCTATTTTAGCACCCAATCGCCTTGTGCAGATTTTTTTGTGAGTTGAAAAAGAGCAACGTGGTCAATTGTTTGTTCCTAAAGGCCAAAGTAATTTTGGTAAGTGGTTTTTCTTATTAATCTTCTCTGTGTTTCTCTATTTCCTATGTTTTAGCATAGTTTTCTGTTAATTATACGGTTAAATTCCGAATATCGGACATACCTACCTCTATTGCTCCACGCCCTGTCTCATAACGTCCATTTGTTTCAGGCCTTTAATCTTCAGTCTTAGACGTTACGCTTTAATCGTCACCTTTTATTCGTCACGCTTAGTCCTTAACTTGAGTAAAGAGTTAAACGTTGAGCGTACTGTGTGTTTCAAGTAGTACCTCCAATCTTCAGCCTCCTCTGGAACATTGGAAGCTTTAGTGACTCCTAGTTACCGCGATCTTCAGTGCCCAGGGTCAGTTGCTTCTTGTCGCGATCCTGATCCAGTTCCAGGCCATCGGAAACACTGGCAGATATCAATCCCATCCGTAAGGTTCCCCCAAGAGTTTAGGGACTACTCAGGTTTGATAAGTGTGCTGTGTTGTCGTAATATCAAACCTTACCAACCCCTTGTTGGAGTAAATCACCACAACAACGCAGTTCTACAACAATATTAAATTATCCTTCAGATTATGTGTTATCATTTCAATTTCTAATTAATTCTCTATATTACTTTTTTTTTTGTCTATGAAACTTGCCCTTCAGGTTATGTATTGTTAAGTACTTCAATTTTATTAGGTATTTAGGTATCTATACTACCTATATTGTTACATAATATTAAAGCCCTTCAGGTTACGTATTGTTACTTCAACTTTGATTAATGCTGCACTGAATACAGGTGAATACTTGTACACTGGGGTTAAATGGCCATTTACGAAGGTACTGCATTTAGTAAGCTTGTCTATTAATTATTTATATTTCAGGTATTATTGCTGTTATACAATACTCTTTGCTTTAAGGGACTTAAGTTGAGTTAATTTATTGTAAATACTTTTCTATTTTTAGAGTATATAAGGTTAGGTACTCCTAGCTCCTAGACGATTTCTTTTCTTGTTCTGGTTCTTCTGTTAATAATTGTCAGTGTTCTAGGGCGGTCGGAAAACCCACTCCGAACCTGCTCTGGAGTCAAACCTATTCTGTTCGGATTCTAATTAAAGACCCGTACCTGATTGTAGCAAAGCGTTTCACTTTTGTCCTCCCTTCTTGTTTACGTTTATATTTCAGGTTATGCTGCTATAGGTCCGTAGAAGTTTCCTGCTTTCGTTATATGGGTTGATTTCGTGTACTACAGGAAAAAAACAGGTGGCGCTCTATATTTAGTTATTTAACTGACCCACACCCCTCTCCGCATTGGAAGCTAGTCGGCAACCCTTTACACGAAATCACGTTTCTAGATTTCAGCCACCAACCAACTCTCTCTCTTCTCTCTTTATTTCTCTGTTTTAGTTACCCATTCACTATCTCCCTTCCTCAAATCTTATCATTAACTTCTCCCTTACGTTTTGCGGGTAACAAAGTGGCAGTGTCCGTTCTTGCCACGTAATAAATTCCCTGAGAGACAGATATTTTCATAAAGCCCCTCCTGTTTCTGCTGGGAAATTTTTATGCTGATGAAGTAATATTAAGCTTCAGTAATTTGCAGCCCGATGAAAAAGTAGTGGTAAACGAAAATTTTAAAAAAACATCAGCTGATGGGGAAAAAGTCGATATTTTCTAATTTTGATTTTAATTTTACAGGCAAAACGCTCGGGTTTTTTAATTATATCGTCTACTGTTTTATACGCTCGCGAATTTTCTTTGCTTTTAACGTTGAGTTCCTTGGTCTGAATTTGTAATGAGCAAAAAAGAAGCGAGGATTTTTCGGTTCCAACTTATTACAATAATAAAATTCAAATTTTCTTTGTATAAGTAGGTAAGTATATAAATCTAGAAATTGTTTCCTTTATAAAGTACGGTACTATTCCGGTATACACGATAGAGCACTTACAAACACGTCCTTAGATAAATAGTGCTTTTAGCACTTAATCGCTTTTATCGTCGCAACTACACTATTTAGAAGGAAGTACTGCGGGAGGGTATATTTATTTTAACTATCCCTAAGACAACATGTTGTATAGTATATTTGTATGTTGTCGTGGTAAAAGAGAGAAAAACAAATAGATTTTTCAGTTGAACTGTATAAAATTGTCAAAGAGACCACCCAAATGATGTCAACATTTTATAATTTCTCTTAACTGGATTTCGAAGAGTTTACACTGTAAAGAGAAAATATTTGATCATTACAAATTCCTACTCAAACATAAAATTTCTAGATTAATGTTTGAAATCGTCTTGGAAAACATTAAACATCAGCCGCGATATTAATTATGCAAAAGGTTGACATTTATTTTAGCTGTCTTGCTATCCTACAAATTTCTCAAAACAAATTGAAATTAATTGCTGTCTTTTCGTGGTTTGTGCCTCATTAAACCGCAAATTGCGAATACGTATCTGTTTTTCGGATTTTCTGACAAGTTAGGGCCAGTCGTAAATTTCACTTGGCATTTTAATATTTCTAACCCTTTTGAAAAGAGTTGTTCTCGTGTAAATTTAATTTTTATATTATTCCTTTGTTGTTTCTAGCACGAGCACAATTTAATAAAAATATCTTACGACTGGCAAAACATTAAAAGAAAAAGGCCTCGCCGTACAACAACGCAGGGCCGTAATCGAATCAGCAAGAAAGCACGGAACGAAATATGCCGACGGAATATCAAATTTATTTAGAGAATTTTACCTCTGTAGGGTTGGTAATAATGCGCAACAAAACAAATAATGTGTTCGCCTTTTTAAAAATTCATATCGTAATTTCGGTAGTTGGAAATTTGAATAATTCGTTTAAATAGCTCGTAAAAACTTTGCTTATCTGGACGTTTACATGACGCTAAGTAATACCAGGAACTTTTCCATTTCAACCTGTTTTAAATTCTATGTGGGTATATATGATGAAGCATCGGGCTACACTGTTTTGCTACTCATATTATGTGCATACGGAATTTTTTATGTCTGGGCCAATGGAAAGAGAATCATCCCTTTATTAATAATAAATTCAGAAATGGCAATAAATAAATAATAGCTACTTTTGAAAAAAAAAAGATGAAAGACTTCAGTCTCTTTTCCATATACATATGTTTGTGCTTCCGGGCAATTTTACCATTCATATTTCATAACGCGTATAGTTTATACAGCGGAATGTATGATACATTTTTTAGGATAAGTCTATCTGACGAGATCGAACATAAACGAAATCCTGGAAAGAGTTTCAAAACGCAATTTCGAAATTCTTTCCAGGAAAATGTATATTTTTGTATTGTAGTAGTATAGTTTTTAACCAATGTCATTGAAACTCGTGGTGACTTTTTCTGTTAAACTCAAAAAATAAGGTTTGCAGTCATGCAAGTACCATTTTTTTACATACTAACGGCCAATTTCATGATCAACTTAAAGTAAACTTTAAATTTAAAGCTCCATTTTAAGATGAAAAATCCAATCCTATTAAAGTCTATTTAGCTAAAGTAACTTTTAATTCTCTATTATGAAATTGGCCGTAAGGGTCGGTTTCTCAATAGCGAGCCACCTCCGGGTTGGTTTTTACTCCAGGGTAAACGTGTCTCAGTTGCAATGTTTACTCTGGAGCTATGCTTAACCCAGGAGTGATTTGCTATTGAGAAACCGGCCATAAACGTGTCCAGTGGCAATGTTTACTCTGGGTCACCGTCAATTCGTCGTAAATCAATCTCATGGTACGCCATTCATCGTAAAGTGAATTTGTCGTATACGTCAATTTGTTGTAAAGTCAATTCGTCGTAAAGTCAATTCATCGTATACGTCAATTCCTCGTAACGTTGATTCGACGTATACATCAATTCGTCGTAAAGTCAATTTGTCGTAAAGTAATGTCGACTACCTCGTATTGGGGGTAAATTGGGTCAAACATCCCTGTCGCTATAAAAGCAACTAAATCTTATGCATCACTGGTGACTCATGTGGTAGCCAACGTGTTAATAGTTTGCAATTTTAATCAGACATGATCAAACTTATCGATAAAAACCCGGTTAGTTTGGGTTGATACGATAAATTTATCATTTACGTAACATGTTCCATCTCTTCTTATTTTCATATAAAATCGTATTTTTTTCATTTCAGAATCAGCAAAATAATCTAAAATATCCACAAAGTTCAAAATAATACACGTGCTGCCACCTATTCATCATCTGCGTAAAGTGCAAATATCGTTTATTCATTCAGCAGTACTGCCATCCAGTACCTGATGGATTTATTTTTTAAAGTATGATTTCAATTATTTCGGATTTGACATTTATTTGTATTTTCATTGAAAGAAATTATATTTATCTCACTTTTAGCAAATGGATATATTTCTGTCTTTTTCTAACTTCTGATTCTGAAATAATCATTTTTTGGCTTAATGATCTAATTAATTACCAGTTTTTTATTTTTGACATAACCTTAATTTAAATTATTATAATTTGTAAACAATTAAAATAATTCTAGTGGCTTTTTATCTATTCTCTTTTATTCCACGCGGTTTTTCATTGTGTTTTCATTGTGAGGTGAATATGATCTTTTGGGTGCATTCGTCTGATTGGTTGAACTGGTTAAAATTCAGATAAGTATAAAAAACACAGAATCGTTTTCCTGTGGGCTTTGGTTTCTAAAACGAGCTCTTTCGTTGACAGAAGTCTGGCAGGCAAGTTCTCTTTATTTTAAATAATTTTTGTTATTAATTTTTGGATTCTCCCTTATAGATTTTTCAATATATTTTGCTATCAATGCATATTATCATATCATAAATAAGTTTTTACCTGATAAATCTCAGTGCCGAAACTAGGGCGTGGCGAAGGTAGCATTTGCCACGGGCGCAAACTTCAGAAGGGCGCAATCTGCCACTAATCGTTAAGCGTAAAGCGCCTTTTGCGTGACACACCAAAACTTTAAAGAGCGCTTTCCGGATTTTATACTTGATACAGCGAAATAGATATTGATTTATTGATATGGTACTAAAACAACCCAGAAGAAAATAGAAAGCAAAAATGCCTGGTACGAAAGAAATGACGAGGCTCATCTTTTCCAAAACACATTTGGAAATTGAACTCTTCAAGTCATTCGAGCAGTTATAACAAAAATTAAGGAAAGATTTGTTGTTCTTAATACTGTGAAAGCTGATTTCGGTTTTTCTCAGTAATCGTTATCGAGCAAACGACTCTGAGCTACAAATGTTGCAAAGTATGTATGACTTTATTCTTGAAAGTATTTATCCCAACAATACAGCTCCGAAATGACAAAATACATACACACTTTTTTCTTTTTGTATGTATGTATATCATATCCGTTGCTATTCCTAGCTCAAAGAAGTTGATGACATATTATTTGTAGGCACTTGATTGCGCAAATTTTTCCCCATTCGGTCCACCCTGTATCTTCAATGGTTTCAAAAAAAACATTCGAAAATCCCATGTATTTGCCTTTCAGATATTATTGGCATGGAAATTTGGCAGGTTAATGGATAATGCTACGCCAATAATATCTAAAAAGCATATAGGTACAGTCATGAACATTGAACGTGGGACACCCGACTGACAGTAGGTCTTGTCATTTTTTGCAATTTCGGGTAAATCCAATGAACTATAAACTGCACGTACCTGGAATGGATCCGACCGTTATCGGATATGGCATTTGTCTCTCTCTTAGTGTGTCAAAAGATAGCTATATAGTGGAGGATACCTCTCTCTCTCTAGTTAATTGCTGTTAGGTTTGGTGTATTCCTAACCTCAAACATAATATTTTTTAGACAAGGGAAGATTTCCATAATCCACCAATAAGATGAATATACATAGATATCCACATTCTCCTCAAATTGCCACAATTTTATAGATCGGCGCGACCATTTCAGGTACGTGTAGTTTATAGTTCATTGGGTAAATCTAAATCAGACTTTTCTCTACAATCAATTTTTTGTCAAATATGACAATCCCTGCCATTGCTGTAAATATAGCTGGTGAGCTCGTAGCTCGTTTTACAATGGGAAAAATCAAGTGTCCCACTTTCAGTGCTCACGGCTGTACTTCAAGTTATTTCGGACACACTGTATAGTCAATAATCCTCTTTTTTTGTGTTCCTTTATCTGTTTTTTTTGCTATTGCATATGTTATTGAGTGATACTTTTAAATTTTGAGTTTCGGATGATGTTAATATTTTTTCAATGTCAAATGAAACAGGAATTTTTATGTCAGTTATCTGCTTTTTCACATTGGATATGGGGCAGGGGCGCAAATAAATGACCTGCCACAGGCGCAAACAGGTCTAGTTACGGCTCTGATAAATCTTATCTTATCTTTTCTTGAAATATAAATATTATATTTTAAATTTTTTTCAGCTAATTGTTGGCTTCCATTTTGTGTGAGTATCGATTGGTATTGCCACGTTTATCTGAGGTGAGTCAATTCAGTTTTTTTTTGGATTTTAAAAAGGTAGTGATGCTCTGGTTTTCAGAATCAATTGTAAGTGTGGGAATATTGGACCATTTGCTCTAAATAGAGACGGTGAAAAAACAAATTTGTGTGTCCATCCCTATCAACTCTTTATTGAATCCAGACAAAGGCCTGAATAGCCATTTTCTGTTTGACTCCCTCAATTATTATTTAGACTAAAGGGTGTAATTTTTTTAATAGAAATTCAGACAGATCAAAAATTCAGTAAAAAGTTTTAATTAGAACATCTCAAGAATTAAGACATATTCTGGATTTGATTAATTTCAACCTCAGGTTTATCTATAGTAGCTACCTTAATTTGAAAGGAAAATTTTGTCTATTTGGGGGAAAATCCAAATATTTAATTTCTCATTGCTTTACCTTATTTTGTTCATATTTTTGCCTGCCAGAGCCACTGACAGGAAAGCAGCACTCTGCTCAATCTGTAGGGAGCATAATTTTACTATTATCTAACCATTATTTTCAATTATTCAATTGTATTTTTTTTATATTAATTTTTTTTGTTTTTTTTTTTAATAGCTGTTCATAACTGATTCTGTTGGAAAGAAGTGTCTGTACAACAACAGTTTTATATTAAATTTCAATTTAAATTTTCTTTGCAAGACACTCACTTTTTGACAGAATTCAGGGATTAATTATTCCAAATATTGGTGAACCTGATACTGCCTTATTCTTTTCTGGGTACCTACTCGACATAAAGATCACTGTTTGGAGTCTGGATCAGCTGGAGTGACGTCACCCCAGCAATCTATCCTCTTTCTGGGTACAGGAAACAACCCGAAAAGCTCCAATTCACGAAAGTGAAACCCCAACACCCATTGAAGAGCTCCGGATTGAAAAGGTATATGGTATCAGATTCACCGGAAAAACCAAGCTGTCAACACTAAAGTCTTACAGTAACATTTACTGTTACTCTATGTTACATATTACATTGTTAAATATCAAGTAAAATTATTGTTGGTTGGATTTTGAGTGGTTTCATTTGCACATAAAGGGACTACACGTTATCTTAATATTTTGAATTCCACGACCCTAGGTTATCTTGTCTTAAAGTAACAAATGTCAATCAATTTGTGACAGGGTTGGATGTGAATTAGCCTATCCAAAACACGTGACTTTGACAAGCAAACAAAGGGTTTGTGTGCCTCTTGGCGGACATTTTTATTTAAGTTTGACAGCATCTTGGAATTGTCAGCCTATCCAAAACAGGTGACTTTGACAAGCAAACAACGGGTTTGTGTGCCTCTTGGCGGATATTTTTATTTAGGTTTGGATAGTCTAATTGCAAACTAACCAAAACTAATCGGGTTATTATCGGTATGTTTGATTATCTCTAATTAAACAGAAAAAGTGAAAATTTATACACTTTAACGTTATACCTAAAATACGACGTATTGACGTATACGACGAATTAATGTGTTTGCAATTTTCATCAGACATTATCAAACTTACCGATAATAACCGGGTTAATTTGCAATGTTATGTCTGATTAAAATTGCAAACTAACCCAAACTAACCCGGTTATTATCGGTAAGTTTGGTAATGGTCTGATTAAACGAAAAAGTGTAAAGGACCCCTCTTATGGGTATTTGGTTTTCTGTCAAATTCGATGTAATTTTGATATGTGATAGACCTTGATTTCCTGATAAAAACTAGAGCCCTAACCAGGCCTATGACTTTTGAGATACAGCTAGTTTAATGTCCAAGAAATGTATAGTAAGAATCATTGCGCTTTGCATCAATCAAAATGTCATGAAATCTGAGCCTCAGAGTGGGGGGTTAATTTTTTTGTAACTCGCTCAGAAATTGATGTTTCCTATTAAAAGTGTCCAAATTGGCCCACCCTGTACATCTACCTGTCACCTGAGCGTGAGGATACCTGTCCATCCTGGTATATTATTTGGTTGTATTAACGGTAAATGCATAATAAAATGTGTACATTTCTTGGACATTAAAGTACCTGAATCTCGAAAACTGATCAAAGCATTGGTTTGGGCCCATGAGAACTTTTTATCAGGAAGTCAAGGTCTAACACATATCAAAATTTCATTGAGTTTGACGGAAAACCAAATACCCATAAGAGGTATGCGGGGTCCTTTATAAATTTTAACTTTTTAACATTATACCTGAAATACGACGAATTGACGTATACGACGAATTATACCTTTACGACGAATTAACAATACGACGAATAGTCGAATTACCTTTAAGACGAATTACCGCTACGACGAATCGACGTAGACGACGAATTGGCTTTACGACGAATTGACGTATACGACGAATTGACCTCACTACTCTGGAGTTATGCCTAACTCGGGGGTGACTTGCTATTGAGAAACCGGCCCTGAACCAACCAACCAACAGTATTACGTATCATCTATTAGACTTTATTTTTCCTTAGTTTATTTGTACTTCAACCAAAACGTCCATTGTGTTTGCTGGCTTCAAAAATATGTGTCTCATAAATCTACAAAACTCTCCATTAACTAAATAAAAGTCAAATAAATAACAAACAGCTCGAAAATCTTCGCACAATTGGTACCCAATAAGTTACTGGTCCAGGATATTCGCCATAAATTCGGCTAATAAAATGCAGATTCTCCGAAAAAGAAATCGTCGAGGATAATGGCGCCGGTCCTTTAAGGAGTCGCCTTTTTTGTGCTGCGTGGAAAAAAAATGGGTTAAGTTTTTACATAAATTTTTTCGGGACCTAAAAAGTGGAAAGCCGTGTAAACATTGTGTGTGTGCGAGGAAAAGTTTCATATTTATCGGAGCCGGACGAAAAAGTTGAAGGGTCGTATTTTAGGACAACACGTTTTGTATTAGAGACATTTATTACCGATTTATTATTTTGTTATAGTTTTAATACTATCATAAATTTATAACATTATCCTTTTACCAGACAGTAACAAGTGTATTGTTTACAGTCGGGAGGACACGGAAATCTATCTCGTGTCCTACCAACTGTAAAATTATTCATGGCACTTGTTTACTTGTGAAAATCTTTTATGTATTCCTTTTTTTTCCCTGCAAAACAGGCGCTTGCTTTAATAAATGACCTGGAAACCATTCTAGATGACATTTTTTTTTTCATATCATTTTGAATAATACTAGGAAAATAAACGTAATGTAATATACTTATAATCTTTTGCGTCCATCGTAAAGAGTCATATGGACATTTTTACGGAAGCTCTAAACTCGAGCTTAATGCATCTTTTGTAGCTCAAAATATCAGAGGACTTTTTTATTTTCCCCATGTAAATAATCTCGCTGCTTTATCTTTATCTTTTAAAGGACATAATCTTTATTTTATTTCGTTGTGGGCCCTGACAGACAAAGGCTGAAATATTTTTAGGTTTTAAGACAAGAGAATAACGCACATTTTTATAGCGAAATAAGGAAAATTAAGATAAGTTGAAAGTTAACTTTGAAAATAGGAGAATATCTTAATATTAGGGAAATTTAGGAGGAGTTGTGATATGTAAATTAAACGAAAAATTTGTGAAACCTCTACTTTATTATTAAAAACTAACGAGGGGAAAAAGCACGGCAGAGAAACCCTCGACCTACCATTCCGCAAAAATCGAAACATACTATGTCATTTTAATAATTAATTGTGAGTCAATATTCAATAATTTAAGTCAATGTTTCAATAATTTAAGTCAATGATAAAAGTTTTAATAAGGTACCGCTCCTGTGCTTGTGCTAAAATTTTAATTCCACACACTACATTCAATACTGAAGAATTTTTAATTGGTTAGCCCATCTGCCGGCAGGTACTGAGGTCCCTGGTTACGGGAGACTACTCAGCTAAAGTTGTTATTTTGAGCCAATATCTCTAGATTGATTTTTCAATTTGTTTGCTAGGATATTCGCTCGTCAGGGAAGGAAAATGTTGGTAGATTCAACAAGGCCTTAATGCACAAAATAACAATAATTATTCAACTGACCTGTGAAGGCTCCTTATGACACACAAACTAATCACAAATTGGATTGAACAATTAGTTTATTACAAAATAAAAATTGAATAATGAACAATGGTGGACAAACGGTCCAAGGCACAAGCTTCTTCTCTAGTCTTCCATTCTCTTCTCTACCCTTCGGTACCTTTTTGTGTGGCGTGTCTACGCTCGCCCCTACATGGTTTCAACACTTCCCATTTGTTTTTCTTTACTAAACGTTTTTAAAAAAATTAAGATTTGAAGAAATAATAGTTTTCCTCAACTTATTTATAAGAAGAAGCCAAATGCGAAATCTTGAACTCTCAATGATGAATATGAGAGTCTTCATTTTGAGCTGAATAAAACTTCCTATTAAATTCATATTATGTATAATGTTCAATTTCATTAAAATTTCTCCCAACCACAAAATCCGTTTTATCAATTAAACTTTCAGATCCATTAGAGGGTACGATCGGGACTAATATCCCGTATACAATCCGGTTTACCTTAACAATAGGGGAAGCGTTCGGTTTACGTGGTTATTTATGCATTAAAGCTATATACGGAGTATCAAAAATAAAGTAGATTTTTTTACTCCACCCTAACAAACTTTATCCCCACTTAAACTCACCCTCAGCGTCTTAGCCGGGCTGAAGCAAGCGGCCTAGAACGAGCAAGATAACGGAGATTGGGAGTTTCTGGCGAAGTTAAAATCATTCCGTCATTAAAGTTGCATTTCCCGCTTTTACTTATAGCCACCCTCTATTAATGTGAACATAGTGGAAACGACTGATAAGTTTTTTTGTGTGTACGCCTCTGACCTAGCCAATATCCTGCAACGATGGCCCTTCTAACTTTTATTAAAACGCAGAGGTACTTTAAGGTATATTTCCTGTGGCCGGAAACGAAGTTTGGAATATAATAAATGGCGATTTTTTACCTTGGCCTGATATTAACGACTGAAGTTAGACGTTGCCCGGATAAGTTTTCGTTTTAAGACGGCAGGATATTAGAAATGACGAAGTTTTTGCAGTTTAAAATGTCATTTAAGATTTTAAGAAAAATCATCTCCAGCCCTCCGGGATTGTCTGGTCTGGAATAAAGATATTCTAATTCAAATTGTTTTTTTTTTGTATGTGCTTGTGCGAAAAACCATAATTCGCTAGGGGTTTTGATGTATCGCGTTTCTCCGGCCAGAAAAAAAAATAATTTTCCGTCTCATTTTACATATTTTCCACTTCTTGTGCAGAAAAAAAAATATATATATCAAAAATTCCACAGACAGGCAGAAATATAAACACACATTTCGGGTATTTTATTAAACATATTTTTTCCCAAAACGGCTGAAATATGAAAATTTCTATAATGCAAAAATAAATTATAACGAAACTATTCGTAAAGTGCTGTCACATTGAATCCGGTTACATCTTATTGCACACCCTGGCCGGTGACATTGAAAAGGGTGAAAAACTCATTTACGTCTACTAAAAAGCCCTCCAGCCGGAATGAGAGGGGTTTATAGGCTTCCTGCGTAAAAGGGCATTAAAAACTAATTTATGAGGCAAAATACAAACAATTTCTTCACTGACTACCATTTTCATTTTCCATGTAATACTTCATGTTTATTTTGGAGAACTTTCATGTTATTGAATTTCTTAACCCAATTTCAGAGTGTCAACGTCGGGGCTTCTTATTTCTAGTTAGGTTTGGCTATGAAAGTACTTTCGCTGATTCCTGTTTTGTATTTAAGAGCGGATACTTTCTTTCTGGAGGGCTAAAACAGGTGGCGTCCTATATTATGTATTATCCACGACCACTCTACTGAAGAGTTAGCTGGCTGCCCTATAAGGAAGTACTCCAGTACAGTAATATTTCGTTGGCCACCTTCTGGTTATAGTAGTTCTGGTCCTGGACTGACAATAGACTGAGCAGGAAAATGTTTGTGACAAATTTTAATAAATTTCCTTATGACAATGTATTGTAATATAAATTGATAATAAATCTTCTTATGACAATTGTTAAGTGTCCAATTACTGGATTTTCTGATGTTGCTGCTGTATATGGAATCCTCGAGGCTAAATTTGGTGCTAACATTTTTATAATTTTTCCACTTGGATCAAACATCACCTGGTCAATTTGGATTTTTATTTCGTTTTTGCTTCTGCTGAACTATTCCCAAAATACTCTTCAAACATTCATTGGAATCTTATATACATATAGATAATATAAAAATCAGGAAAGTTTCGTGGCTCGAACTATTTACAGTGTCCCCCATAATGTTCGCTACATATGGGGAAATTTTTTATTTGTAGGATATGGAATTTTTTCTTATGTGCGATCGATCCTGTATGTCCGATAACCTAAAAGTCATTTTGACATTGGTCACGTGATCACTGTTGTGTCGGCAAATTCGAAAATTTAGATATGGAAACGCGAAAAGTGGGGTTAGATGGCAAAATTTCCAAAAAAGTTATTTGGAAAAAGTGATTGGAATGATGTTTTAGGTCTGTCTGCGAAATTTGGAGGAGAAATACCAAAAAACAGGATCGTGGTTCAGATTGACTTCAAAATTTTCATTATTTGATGAAAACATTCTGGTTAATCAATCCTATGGTCATTTAACGTGAATTTTACCACTTCTTGCGGTATTCAATTGGAAAAAAACCTCTTAATTTTATTTCTGAGCTTCAGATAAACTTCAAATTTGTTTTGTTTGATAAAAACATCCTAATAGGGTCGTGATTTATTTTTTTTTTTCATTGAATTAGGCACATCAAAATCTATTCTTGGTTTTTTTCCGCATTTTTTAGAATAATATTAAAGGAGACATTTCAATTTGAAATTTTACAATTATTCGTTATTTTTTAAATTGTAATGCATCACTGACAAAATTTCCTAGTTGTCTAGTTGGCTGCAATGCCACTGGCCCATCTCCTGTCTTCTTTTAGAGGTTATGTCAGTTATTTTGTTTATTTTGATTCGCCTGTCTAGTCTGGTTGATTTATAAAATAAAAAATAAATACTTATTTCACCCGTTTATTTGGTCGGTTTATGTAAGAAGATGGATAGTGGATTTATTGAAGCCTCCAGCGAAAATTTACCTGAACTAAATTATGTGATGTTGCAAGAGTTTTTTGCCAAAAATACGGATTATTTAAGTGAAGAAATAAGAGGAGTCAAAATCGAGGTCAAAACCTAAAGGTGGGTAGTGAAATATTGGCATAATTATCGTATTGGTTTAGCTTTGGCCCATTATTATATTACATTTTTAGTAGCAGGGTAACAGTTTTATAGTTTCATATATTTTTAGGTCAGCGAGAGCCAGTTATGGTGACATTGCTATTGGCTATGTGCATTAATGTGCAGTTGAAGAGAGACAGCAGAATATCCTCTGTTAGGAGCATCGCCAGATGGCATAAGCAAAGAATTTGTGATTGAAGTTTAATGTCCTAGCAAGAAGGAGACTGAAAAACTACATTAAGGAAAATGGAAATATAATGACGAAATACATGTGCCAACTTCAGTCTTCAGTTACAAATGTTATTGTGTAATAGACTGTTTAGTGTGGCAAGTCCCAAATTTGGAGAGGATAATGAAGTGACAATTTTTGAATTAGACTTAAACATTAGGTTTATTAAAGTAATTATTGAATCAGCTGAAGAATTTTGGAAGAAAAATTTATTTTCAGTCATTTTGAATAAAAATATATGATTGATTTGGGAGTCTGGTAGTTTTCTTCTTTACATTATTTATGCATTAAAAGTACCCTTTTAATCCCCAGGATTAAATTTCACTTTATTTCCCAAGGGATTAACTTTTTACTTCATTTCCCGTGGAGTAAATGGAACGAGGAGTAAAAGGGTACTCCAAAGTTGAGGGAATAAAAAACACTTTAGTCCTGAGATGTATACACTATTTTATGTACTTTAGAGGGATCAAAAGTACCCTTTTAATTTTTAATCCCTAAAGTGCATATGATAGTGTATACACTTCAGGACTAAAGTGTTTTTTAATCCCTCAACAAATTATAGCCCTCACTTCGGGATTAAAAGTACCACTTTAGTCTCTAGGTGTATAATGTACTATTTTGGCAGTAAAAAAAAGTAATAGGTATTTTTTTTATACAATATATTCAAAAAAGCATTTTTTTCTAGCTTCGACATAAAATTTATTTGATTAATGGCAAATTCACTATTCCACAAGCAATAATTATTAAATAATCAGTTTTTGCCACAAGCTGATGGTCAATGCAGGAATGTCCTTCGACTATTGTTAATTCTCACAATCTTTATATCACTCTTTCAATATGGATTCGTAAGCTGGCAATTCTTTTATTCAGCTTTTTCACAAACTCGGATTCTGCCTAATAGTACGGTCCCATATAGCATCAAAAAATGCTCCCGTTTTGATGGTGTGCTAAAAGTGAAAACCCGTTTTTATCTTATACTTTATGTTTGTACTAAAGACTTTTTGCTTGTTGGCACTTCGGATTTTCAGTTTTTTTGAAAATATTGAGAGTTAAGTTTTTTGATACCAAGTGTTTTTCATATTTTGCTATATTTATGGGATCGAACGACTCTTCAATAATTTGCGAGATGCCACTGGTGAGAAGCTGATTTAAAACATATTTCACATTACTATGTATTTTTCCCAATGATGAGATGAACATCATAAATCATCAGAAAAATTTGTTTGTCTAATTTACAAGTCGAAAAGAATATGTACTGTGGCAGACCTACGTTGGAACTTATACTCCATCAAAAACCATCACGGCGAAAATCTTCCTCCAACGCCAGATACACGAATTGTGTGCTCACTTTTTAGAGCAAGATTTGTTGCCACTGTCTGGCAGAAAAGTGTCGAATGTATTCCAGAATTACCCAATCCTGAAAACCATGGATGGAAGCTTACAGATGGAATGTATCAGGTTATATCCCTAACGAATAGTCCAGCCCCAGAGTCTATTATTAACTTAATTAACTGTGGCTGTAAAAAAGGCTGTAGTGGTAACTGCAGTTGTAAGAAAAATTCATTACCTTGTTCCGAGTCTTGCTTATGTTCGGAGTTTGAGTGTACCAATAATGAAGCAAACAGTCTGGACAATAATTTGGATATGTCATCAAGTTCAAATAGCGAATAATCTTTGCATCTCTGTATCTATATTATGTATGTATATTTACAAAACATTTGATTGAGTTTCTTTATCTAGAAGGTTGTCATTACTTTTTAGGTCCTAAGAAATGCTACCCTTGGCCACCACAAGTGTATTGATGAATGATTGTTATCTAGAGATTAATCCGGAATAAACATAGACAAATTTGCAGATTTTAAAAGATGGTCTAAACAATAAACATTTCATAGAGAAAATCCAGACGTAGCATTTTTTTTGGAATTCCCATTAAGAAACATACATATCTTCTCTAACTCGCTGATTTTAGGGACACCCTGTATAAAATATTTTTATGTAAAAGATAGCCCTAGGCCTATATTTGGCATAATACTCTATTTAATATTCACGTAAGAAAATCGGCTTTTAAAGAATTTGACTATTTACGTGAGAAAATCGGTTTTTAAGCAATATGCTTATCTTGGAACACCCTGTAGCTACTTTTACTACTGATTTTTTTACTAAAATTTTACTGTTATAAATTTCAAGACTTTTTTTTATAAAACTTAAGTAGTTACGTAATTTTTAATGCCAATTATCATTTTTATTAAATTTCTCAGCATTTTCGAAACCTGTCAAGTTCAGCGCCGGCCTTAGGGGGGTGCAGAGGAGCTAACTGCACTCGGCGGCAAAATTTAAGAGGCGGTAAATTGAGAAAATTAATCAAAATAGAAATAGAAAAAAATCGAACGGTACTCAGAAGGCAGCTTTAGCTTTACCAGGTAAAACTAAGAACAAGGCAACAAAAAGCAACAAGCTTACAAGAATTTGAAACCCACATCCGCCGTCTGGTTAATTTGGCCTATCCGGAAGCATCGACATAAATGCGGAAGAGTTTCAATTTATCTAGTATCCATGACGTTAATTCAAGGAAAGAAGAGCCAAGCATACATGAGGATAAGATGTGGAAAGTCAGGATGCCTGAGCGGATAAGGCGCTGCGTGGTCGCAGTCCACTTAGACAGGCATAGTGATGTTAGGCAAGAGAAAAGATTGAGCCATTATGGATCTGAGCTGAGTGCAGATATAGATGAAGAAGAGGACGTGGTGCGTCTTGGTAGTCAAAGTCAGATCAGGACGATCTGATTTAGAAGGGAGGCAGTGTTACGATAATGCATTGACATCGCGGCGCCGGGACTCCAAGATATTGAATTCGTCGCTTGTTCACGTTGGCCAGTGTGCTTTTTTCTAGAATTCTATTATATTCGATTCGATGTTTTCTGGCTAAATCCCGAGTGCAATTTCGACTGTATAAATAGAGCGTGTGTGAATTTTGTAAAAAGTCAATTAGTTTAATAGTTGGTTGTTACTATTTGTGAAGTGAGTTTTAGTAAACCCGGAACCCGTGACAGTATTTATATTTAGTTTCTAACTGTTCAAGCTGATAAAATCAGCAAAAACGAAAGGTGGCAGTGCTTTTTCGAAATGACAAAAATTTAAAAAAAAGGGGAGAAACATAATAAAATCTTGGAAAAGACTCCGCGTCTAGATGTTCTGTTTATTAAGGCCTGTAGGTACGTCTAAAGAAAGTAAGAGCGAATTCAAATCAGATTAATTAATAACACTCTTTAGTGCCAGTTTATTCACCTCCTGATAAACTGTCAGGTATGCGATCTGACGGATGAAAACGTAATCTGTAATCTCACTGGGGCCCTATTCTCGTCTCAGAGAAAGGAGAGCTCCCCGATAGAACGAATTTTTTGTTCTTGTCAGCGTAATCGAAAAGTCGAAAATCGAATTATAGAACGGTAAATGTATCTTGCAGATAGTTACCAGCAAGTTTATTTGAAGGTGAATAAACCGGGCCTTAGCATAAAATTTGAAAAAAATGTTGGGTTTTAGCGATATGATATGGGTTGCGTGGTGTTAATTGCTTTAAAAAAATGTATATTATTTTCACATAGGGACTGCTACTCATCTGTATCTGTGAAAACATAGACATTTTGAAAAAAGTATGTATCGACCCAATTTTTTTTTTTCCCCTAATCAAAATCTAGGAAATTAGTTTTTCTCAATAAGCCTCCCCAAACTTTTCTCACTTTAGCTTCAAGTTCGTCTAATTTATCACTCTTTTTTACTTTGTTCTTATTTTTCTTGAGTTGATTTGCGATATTTTGAATTTTTACTTAACTTTGTTAGTTTATCAGTGTACCATACCCATGTATGTATTTTTAACTTCAAAAACTAGGAACCTTGAGGCGGTGGGATTTGAATTGCACCCGGCGGTAAATCAGGTAAAGCCGGCACTGGTCAAGTTCGCCATTTTTTAACCCTCTGTAAAAAATATACAAACGATTTTTGAGAGTGCCAACAAGTCAATATGATTTAATATAGTCCTTTACTACACATTAAAACTTATTTCACCATTTTAGCACGACTTAAAAACGAAAAGTCATATTGAACCCTACTATAAATTAATATGTGGAACCACTTTTTTCTTCATAAGTAATTTGCAGTTTGTCATCCTAAATTGCATCTAGTAATCACAATCTTGTTCCATCTATGAACATGATATAATGTTCATATTTTTGAAATAATGTAAAACAGAAAATAGGTGTTTATAAAATGAAATTTGGCAACTAAGTTTACTTACATTGAAATGATCTTCGCAGCAATAAATTCCACCAGAAATACTAGACAATACATTAACTCTTTCTAAACACCAACTTCTTCTTTTTGTTCATTTTTGGGGACAGCTATAAAGATTTTCTTCGAATTTAGATTACTGTTTTTACAAGAAGAAACAAAACATTTACGAAAATCCATAGCCAAATAGTAAACAGTAGGTAGGACTTAGGTGGGTACACTGAAACTGAAATGCATGCTCTATTTGAGAACTTAATAACATCAAATAACGTTTCTTTTAAATATTTTTCTTGAAACCTCGGAAAAACCGTTGAAAAACTCAAAAAATAATGAAAATATGCTTTGCGCATGCCCGCCTAGTGACGTCATGGGAGAAAGAGACCAACAATTCGACAAGGACAAAAAATCTTTAAATTTTGAATTAATTTAAATAATCCAGGAAACAATTTTCAATAAAACCAATATGACATGGCCAAGTTTTAGGCCTCACTATATCGAAAAATGGTCAGTATAATTTTAATAACAGGAGGTAACGACCCTATTAATGAATCCTGAAAGTTCGAAATCGATCTGATACTCCGAAGTATTTATCAGGATTTTTCGAAGGTGATTTGAAATGATGAAATTTCAAATTTCGTTATTTTTTAGTATTTAGTCTTTAAATAATCGTTGGGACCGCCCAAACCCCATAAAGTAAATAAGCCAAAATATTTGCAAAAAGAATGTCAGGAAATTGAAAAATTGCTTAATAATGCCATGTTATCTCCTGTCCAAATTAGTTTAAATCTTCAGGGATTGTAGTCCTTTACTAGGATAAGAATTGCTGAAAATTTCTGAAATGAATTTGAAAAAATTACCTTTTGAAATAGAAAAATCTTATCCAAAAACTCAAACTACGTTAAAACAAAATCAATAAAAGCCCTATAAATTATTACTTACTGCTCCCAAAGCAAAAAAGCGTGGGATTTGGCCAACACATGCTACTACTAACTCAATGAAACCCTTTTTTGTTTACTAGTGACGTATAAATCATTCTTTTCTTCAGTTCAGGATTTCAATAGAAAAAGCGATGAACAAAAATCAAACAAAAGGAATGTAGGGCATCGAAAAATGATGGGTAAGATATATTTAAGTACCTACCATTGATTGCGATTTAAAAAAAAAAATGGGGTACTCGCAAATTTATCCCAGGTTTTCAACACTTTTAGCATCTATGATCAAAGCTTTCATTGAAGTCTAAGAGCTAGAATCGACTTCCTGATAAAAAAATTCTCATTGGCCCGAGCCAATCCTATGATTAATTTCTGAAATACAAGAAATGTACATATTTTATATGCATTTACCGTTAATACAACCTAATAAATATACCAGGATGGACAGGTATCCTCACGCTCAGGTTACACAAACAAGACATTGAAACAAAATCAAAATTTCTGGATAACGAAAGCCGAAAACCACACAAATGTACACATTAGAGTTTAAATGGTTGAACGGCCGTTGTAGATGTTTCCCATCTTGATATTTCACCCAGAAAAAAAATTGGGGCTCGTTTAAAATTTACATTTCTCGCCACCCCAGTGTGATAAATCCTTCGCATATTTGTCTTGTCCAAAAAAAAAGCGCTCGCGAAGCAAAAAGCGGTAAATTCTGATTTAATGAGGCTCGTTTAAAGTTGAAATTTAAAAGGTGATTTAATTTTACACACCGATACGGGTTGGGACATTTAAAATACAATTTAATCGAGTGACATCATCATCAACAAAAGGTCTTCAAGTTATTAGCCGCAAACAAGAGTAAATTTGACTTAAATAAACTGTCATTTATAATTTACTTCAAAGCACTAGACCGTAATGAAAAGTCATGAAAAGCTGAATAATAAAGACAATGGAAGACAAATGAGTTTTGCTCTATGGCCACGCCGAGAAAGGAAGATAATGATTATGACACTTACAAGCACTGAGATCATTATATTTTATAAGCTACAAGGCAAAAAATTAATCCAACTCTTGGAACTTCTTTGAAATAATAACTTATAATAATAATAATAGTTCGATCGAAAATGCTTTTGTCGAAGTTTAACTTTTGGGGAGTTGCTGGAAAGTTGTCGTCTGCACAATGTAGACGCATTTCGAGAAACTTTGAACAAGAAATTTTGTATGGAGAATTTGATTATGTGCGGATAAAATTTTTTAGATTAAAAAAAATTATACTCCCCCTCAGTGTCATTTCCTATCATTGCCATATTCCAACTTCCTTCTTGAAAGATAATGTAAATAACTTTTAAACTTCCATTCCAAACTGATACTTTTTGATGTTGGCATACTTTTGCAGACTTGTAATTCCGGTATATTACCAATTCAAATCGAGGCTGTTCAAAATTCCCTGACTCTAATAAATAATTAATCTAGAAAATTCCTGAAAGCACCCCATAAAAGATTAAATCACTGATGGGAGGGTGTATTAAAGAAACATTTCGTGGAGAACATAAAGCAATTAAAGAGTTTTGAATTGTTTGATAGTTACCACTTGAAATATTACCTAAACAATCCCAAATAGGCTGTGGCAATGTGCCAGTGGGCAAATTCAGTATCGTTGATTGCTACTAATGCTTGCGTATATATTTCCACGAACGTAATTGAAAAGAACAGTTCGGACGCCAGATTTCGAACGCATTATTAAGATGGATCGTTTAATGCACTTAATTTTTTTCAATAGACGAGTGATTGTTTCAGGAATTATTGGCTTGAAGCTATTTAGAAATCTAGGACGAAATGTATGCAATGGAACAATTCATATTCAAAACTCGATGATTTTCACATGTCTAAATGCAAACGCAAATTTCTCCCTGACAGGCCATTTCAATTCCGAACGAAAGAAGGGCCGATATATTTTATTCGGAGGATTTTTCAATCTATCCAGGCCGGTTTTGGTCGAATGCCTGCGTGTGTGTCTGAAATCATTTTTGCGCTTTGAAATTCAAATATTTGCCTCTCTGCCATTCTTGGCCAGATATATATATGGCGCATTATTGGCGGTTTGCATGCCTTTTTGATGTTCGATATCCATTTCCATATATAAAGGTGAAAAGTGAATTCGATAGGAAACGGGAAAAGTTGGCCAATAATTTAGAGTTGCGGCACGGAAAATGGATTTTAACCTGTCCATCCATGAAGGCTCCCATGAAATTATAAATAATCTTTGTTTCACGAGGGTTCATACTTTTTGCTTTCCTTTTTTAACAAATAGAAATTGACTGAAACAAATCAATGACGTCAAAAACGTTCGTCGGTTTTTGAACCAGAAGTCTTTCATTTTAATTCGTCAAAAAAATTGAATGTGTCATATCTACAAAAACCCTTTTTTTCCAAGTTATGACGTGTTCGATATCAAAAGTATGAACCTTGGTAAAACGACCTGTACCTAAGGTTCATTTCTCGAGGGTTCATACTTTTGTTATCGAACTCGTCATAACCTGGACTTCTGGCTTAAGAACCGACGAACGTTTTAGACGTCATTGATTTATGTTTCAGTCAATTTTTATTTGTTAAAGAAGGAAGGCAAATTTTGTCAAAAGTATAAACACTCATGAAACAAAGTATACATATTTTATAGATAGCAAGACAAAAATGAATTACGCAATAGAATTCCATATTAAACTTTATTTGATTGCAGCCTGATGTATAATTTCTAATATCAGACAAATTATTGCCTTGCAAATGTTATAAAATAATAACATGCTATTTAGCTTCACCTAAATATACCTTCAGGGAGGACAAAAATTATTAATAACTATAATCCTGACGTTAATAAATAAATTGTGCAAAATCACCAACCAACATTTACCTATAAATGTAGGCAAAAGAATTCTTTTTCTGAAAATGGTTGGATTTGAAAACGCAACATTCCCTCAGTCCCGTCCGTTGTTTAAAACCGCAAACCCGACTGAATTCGACGACACCTGAAATTGAAAAGCGGTTTTAGCCGTACCAAGTCTGGAAGCCTTCTGAAGATTGACGAGTCCGCTTTGGAGCGAACATTTTCAGTGAAAGCTCGAGGAAATTGCGATTAGTTGGGGAAATTTTTATTCGAGAACGTTTTCGAACCGCCAGTTTTGTTGCAATTCTAATTAAAGCTGACAGGTATGATGGTTTTCAAGTGGAAATCTAATTTTTCAATTTAGTCACGATTATTCGACAATAAAAATCCCGCTAAGTACTCGATTATCGAAACTTCAATCATATTTGGAATTAAGTATTCGCCTAAGACACACATTACCGTAAAGCCTGATCTACCATGATGATTTTTTTAAAATATTTTAGATAATCAAACACAATAGGTAAAGTATACTTAAGTTTATATTTATAGAAGTAGTGTTGATTACAAACGGAAGCAGCGTATAAATTTGCTGTCAGTTTTTCGGGAGATCACCTGACATGATGTTTGTCTTGTCAGCAGCAGCAACAAGCCAATTCGTGTTTGAAGTTGAGTAAACTCGGGTTTCTTCTTTGCTTTCGGAATTAGGACGCACTTTGATACTTGTACGGGTTTTGTTTAAAGCTTGTGTACGTATTTAGCGGCTTCCTGATGCTGTGAAAATCCTTAACGGTATCAAAGATCTTTAGGTTTTTGTATATCAGTAGGAGGTGTCTTTGTTTGATTTGTTTAGGTTTGTGAACGTTTTCGAATTTTAGGCTCAAACATATTTTCTTCTTGCTTTTGCGGTAAAATTTGGGTATTTTTAGCAAAGGTTTTGGTCCTTCTGGGGAGGTTTTTTCTTGTCTGCCTACACTGCTAAGTTATCTTCAGTTTCACCTTCAGCTATCATAATTTCCGTAATACCTGGGACATATGATGCCTTCTTATTTTTCTGTTTAATAATGGTGTCTTTTTCCTGAAACATTAATGACTCACTTGCATCGATTTTTCTTGTTTTAGTACTTTCTTTTGGTTTTTGTTTTGAAACTTTTTGCATGTAAAGAGGAAGGTTGGGAGCTTATTTTCCCAAAATTTCAAGTTTTTTTCAGGGGAAAATACCAGCATGATAAATCTTGAAATTCACCTCACAATAATTGAATTAATTGAAAATACAGTCTCACATAGGTAATTCAAAGTTTTCCTAGAAAACTAATTCAGGGAAAAATTTCAAACTTTTTACATGTAAAGAGGAAGGTAGAAAATCACCTCACAATAATGTAATTATTTGAAAATAAAGTCTCACACAATTCAAAGTTTTCCTAGATAACTAATTAGGGGAAAGTTTTGAAACTTTCTGCATGTAAAGAGGAAGATTAGGATCTCATTTTGTTTCCTACAAACGCTTCTCAAAAAAAGTCTTTGAATCCATCAAGAAAAAAGAAGCAGTATTTGAATTAGCAATTTCGATAATGTTGAAAAGAATCTGTTGACCGCCCAGGTCACCAGATTTGATGCCACTGGACTTTTCTCTGGAAACGTTAGGTCACTGGTTGAAAGACATTGGGGTATCATTGCACGAATAACGACAGCTTTTCGAATAATACAAAACACTAATGGAATCTTCGAGAGGAAATCATTTACAGCGTTGTTTAGATACAAGGAACAAAGTGGAAATAAAGAGAAGATGGAAAGAAAAAGACAGATAATGGAAATACAGCAAAGAAAATATGAAAAGAAGAAAGTAGGCAAGTGAAAATGCAAAAAGTTTCAAAATTTTCTCCTAATTAGTTTACCAGGAAAACTTTGAATTATGTGAGACTGTATTTGCAATTGACTCAGTTTTTGTAAGGCGATTTTCCAGATTTTTCATGTTGTTATTTTCCAATGGAAAAACTTGATATTTTTGGAAAATCAATTAATAACCTTCCTCTTTACATGCAAACAGTTTGAAAATTTTTCCCCTAATCAGTTTTCCAGGAAAACTTTGAATTGTGTGAGATTATATTTTCAATTAACTCACTTTTTGTAAAGGAATTTTCCAGAAATTCATGTTGTTATATTCCAATAGAAAAACTTAAAATTATGGGAAAATCAGCTACTAACCTTCCTCTTTACATGCAAAAAGTTTGAAAATCACCCGTGAATTAGTTTTCTAGGAAAACTTTGAATTGTGTGAGACTGTATTTTTTAATTAATTCAATTATTATAAGGTGACTTTCAAAATTTTTCACGTTGTTAGTTTCCACTGGAAAAACTTGAAATTTTAGGAAAATGAGCTCATAGCCTTTCTCTTTACATGCAAAAAGTTTCAAAATTTTCCCTCAATAGGATTTCCAGTGGAAAACAACATCATGACAAATCTTGAAAATCATGTTACAATAATGAAATTAATTGAAAATACAGTCTCACACATTTCAAAGTTTTCCTGGAAAACTAATTAAGGGAAAATTTTGAATCTTTTTGCATCTGAAGAGGAAGCTAAGGAGCTCATTTTCCTAGAATTTCAAGTTTTTCCAGTGGAATATAACAACATGAAAAATCTTGAAAATCACCTTACAATAATTAAATTAATTGAAAATACAGTCTCACACAATTCAAACTTTTCCTGGAAAAATAATTAGGGGAAAATTTTCAAACTTTTTGCATGTAAATAGAAAGGTTATTAGTTGATTTTCCCAAAATTTCAAGTTTTTCTATTGGAAAATAGCAACATGAAAAATCTTGAAAATCATCTTACCATAATGAAATTAATTGAAAATACAGTCTCACACAATTCAAAGTATTCCTCGAAAACTAATTGAGGAAAAATTTTGAACCTTTTTGCATCTAAAGAGAAAGATTATGAGCTCATTTTCCTAAAACTTCAGGTTTTTTCCATTGGAAAATAACAATGTGAAAAATTTTGAAAGTCACCTTACAATAATTGAATTAATTGAAAATAGTCTCACACAATTCAAAGTTTTCCTAGAAAACTAATTCAGGGATAATTTTCAAACTTTTTGCAGGTTAATAGAAAGGTTATTAGTTGATTTTCCCAAAATTTCAAGTTTTTTCCATTGGAATATAACAACATGAAAAATCTGGAAAATCACCTTCATATAATGAAATTAATTGAAAATACAGTCTCACACAATTCAAATTTTTCCTGGAAAGCTTATTGGGAGAAAATTTTGAAACTTTTTGCATGTAAAAAGAAAGGCTATGAGCTCATTTTCCTAAAACTTTAAGTTTTTTCAGTGGAAACTAACAACGTAAAAAATTTTGAAAGTCACCTTAAATTGAATTAATTGAAAATACAATCTCACACAATTCAAAGTTTTCCTAGAAAACTAATTCACGGGTGATTTTCAAACTTTTTGCATGTAAAGAGGAAGGTTAGTAGCTGATTTTTCCATAATATCAAGTTTTTTCATTCAACATGAAAAATCTGGAAAATCACTTTACAAAAACTGAGTTAATTGAAAATACAGTCTCACACAATTCAAAGTTTTCTTGGAAAACTAATAAGGGGAAAATTTCCGAAGTTTTTGCACGTAAAAAGGAAGGTTATTAATTGATTTTCCCAAAATTTCAAGTTTTTCCATTGGAAAATAACAACATGAAAAATCTGGAAAATCTGTTAAGTGAAAATTTTGAAACTTTTTGCATGTTCACTTGCCTACTTTCTTCTTTTCCTAGTTTCTTTGCTGCATTTCCATTAGGTCTGTCTTTTTTTTCTATCCATCTTCTCTTCATTTCCACTTTGTGGCATCCTAGACATTTTCATTGTAACAACGCTATAAATGAATTTCTCTCAAAAATTCCATTAGTATTAAATACTATTCGGAAAGCTGTAGTTATTCGTGCGATGACATCTTGATGTCTTACAACCAGTGACAAGTCCAGTGGCATCAAATCTGGTGACCTGGGCGGTCAACAGAGTTTATTCAACATTATCGGAATTGCTAATTCAAATACTGCTTCTCTTCTCTTGATGGATTCAAAGACTTCTTTTGAGAAGCATTTGTAAGAAACAGATATTTCCCAATCTAATATATCGGTGGTTAAGAAAATCAGCCCACACATTGTTTATGACTTCTATGATCAATCAATGTGGATATTCTTCAGCCCAAATAGGGGAATGTGAAATGTGCCATCTCAAGTCAAGTAAGCTTTCTCAGGAGATATTTAAGATCGGGTTGCTAAATGGTTTGGTGCACAAATCAAAATCTATACTCGAAATCAGACTGAACTATTTGAAGATATTATCAATATACCTTACCCATTCCAAACCAAAATATTAGATTTATGCCGACAACTACCAAACCTATTGAATTATCAGTCGATACAAGAAAATATGACTATTGAAAATAAACCTTTTACAAATTTGTTTCGAACAAATTCCCTACTTTTAAAAATCAATTTAATTTCTGGATTGTTCCAAGTTATTCTTGGCAAAATCCGAAAAAGGTGTGCCTGAAATTGATCAAAGATTTTCCTCCCTTTAACCCAAAAAGCGGATTTAAGTCGCCCAAGGGCTATCGACCGCTTTAAAACAAAAACAAACCTTCTTTTGTACAAGAAAGCCTCAGGCATCTCAAGGAAAATTATTTTGTTTTTCCTAAAATAATCGAAATTTATATCTATATTTGAATTTGTCTTTGGCATTCACACGTGAATATTTACGATAGAGAGCCGAATTGGACATACACATCCAGCCCATATTTTGTAGTAAATAGCGGTCGCAGTTTATAGTATAGTCAACATAAACTATAGCTAAACGGATACAACGTTTTAGTTTACTGTTTTGTAAACCAATAATCGTGACAGCTTTTACGTGGGTGATTCATTAAATCCGATTTTGCGGGTGGCAATTCGTATCCGACAACTTTATGTTTTATGATTCGTTATAATGAAAAAAAAAAAAACCGTCCAGTATTTTTCAATTTTTCAGTCCCATTTGCCAAATTACCACAGTATAAAAGCTCAGGTAATCCGCGGAGGACGAAATGAAACGCGAGGAATTTTAACTGTCCATTTCGGGCTGCGGCTAAATGATTAGTGCGGATTAGTGTTTAGTGTACTTGGGACTCTTGTTAAGCGCTCCGCTGCTTTAATTGTTCCAGCAATGAAATTTTTCTTTTTTTTTGTTTTTGGTGGGTACGAAAGTGACTCTATTTTCAACGTAAATTTACAAAAATTTAATACTTATGCGTCAATAGTTTAAATTAAAAAGTCATACAAAACAATACTAGTTGGTAATAAATTTCCGAATGAAAAATGCCCTTTCATCACAGCAACAGCAGAGTTTGTTGATTTTTTTCCAAAAATTAATAAATCATCAGCGCGCCTTTTGATTTGTGCACACGAGAACGGTTACAAATAAAATTTTCCGCATAAATACGGCGACTTGTTTGTCCATTCGGACAGATTTATCGTTAAAATGTGAGAATAAATTATTATGAGGACGTAATAGGAAACGAATGCAAGGAATTTTCAACAATTCCGATATTTTAGTAGCTGTTAATTTAATTGGCAACTAATTGTTGTATCGGCCGTTGAAATGTACAGGTGTTAGATCCTTACAACGTATAATAATCTGTAATTATTGCCAATAAATACCAGGTTGCTACTAATGTAATGATTAAAGTCTAAGGTTGCACACTAATGGATATGCTACGAGAATATTTAGTTACATAATTAACTTCAAAGTGCATCTATATTACTTAAAATTAAACTGAACATGTTTTATAATCTATATCATATTAGGTATCTATTGTTGAGAAATTATTTGTGGGGGATACGGCCAATAATAAAGGAAGACTCTTTTTTTTTTTCGTAAAGTTTCCGAAGTATATTTAACTTCTTCTTCCGTACAAATAGAAAAATTATTTAATAGGAAATGCTGAAGGACAACATCATAGAAGAATCTAATAGTCCATGGTCATCGCCGGTCGTACTAGTTACGGAAAAGGATGGTTCTACCAAAGTTTGTTCTACCAGGTTTTGTGTGGATTATAAAAGGTTGAATAACATTACAAAGAAAGACAGCTATCCATTACCCCGGATTGACCATACCCTTAAGACTCTATCAGGTTCCAAGTGGTTTTCAACCCTGGACTTGAAAAGTGGATATTAGCAGGTGGAACTCAATAGAGAGGATAAAGAGAAGACCACATTTACTGCAGGAAACGGCCTATATCAATTTAACGTCATGCCGTTTGGATTATGCAATGCACCTGCCACTTTTGAAAGATGGAGTTAGTTTTGCGAGGACTGACTTGGGAAACGTGCATGGTATATCTGGATAATGTCATGGTGATTGGCAAAGATTTCGACGAACACCTGCAGAATTTGAAGGAAGTTTTTGCCAGGATTCGAAGTGCCAATCTACAACTAAATCCCAAGAAGTGTGTCCTATCCACAAAAAAGTGAACTTCCTCGGCCATGTCATCTCATCAAAAGGAAGAAAGACAGATCCAGAGAAAGTCCAAGCTGTGCGAGATTGGTCCAAACCAAAGAATAAACATGAAGTTAGAAGCTTCCTGGGACTCTGCAGTTACCACCGCCGGTTTGTCAAGGATTTTGGGAAGATTGCGAAGCCTTTACATGAACTAACTGAAAAGAACGCTCGTTTTGATTGGATACCTGAATGTCAACGGTCGTTTGTGGAGCTAAAAAATAAATTGACTAGTGCTCCAGTTCTGGCGTATCCCAGGGATGAAAACCTATTTATGTTAGACACCGATGCTTCTCAAAGTGGAATAGGGGCTGTTTTTTCCCAAATTCAAAACGGCGAAGAAGTAGTAATTGGATACTTCAGTAAGTCCATTGGAAAGGCAGAAGAGAATTATTGTGTCACCCGAAAGAAGCTTTTAGCAGTAATAAGATCTATTGAACATTACCGCAGCTTCCTCTATGGCCGGAAGTTCCTAGTTAGAACCGACCATTCTGCATTACAATGGCAGCTCAATTTTAAAAATCCGGAGGGTCAAGTAGCGTGTTGGTTAAAGAAATTACAAAGTTATGACTTCCAAATCATCAAACATCGCAGGAAGGAGTCATGCCAACGCCGACAGCCTATCACGAAGATCATGTATTGACAATTCATGCAAAATCTGCCAAAGGCAAGAGGAAAAGGAGGCAACCAAAAATTCTAGAGTCGTTCAACAAATAAGGCTTAAGAATGCCGACAACGACACTAATACTGATGAGGACATTACGAGAGAAGACTTCGAAGAACAAGAAAATATGGATAAGGAATTGAAAATGGTGCGTAGCTGGCTACAAGAAGGAAAACGACCTGGATGGCAAGAAATTTCCAGTTTGAGTCAAACGGTGAAGGGATACTGGCTGCAATGGGACTCGCTGTGCCTGCGAGATGACTTGATCACTCGTAAATGGGAGAGTCCAGATGGGAAAAACCTAGTATATCAGACCGTTGTGCCACGGACCATGGTGAACAGAGTGCTTCAAGAACTGCACAGTAATAGGAGTGGCGGACAATTTGGAGTCAACAGGACCTTGGCTCGAGTAAGAGATAGGTACTATTGGATCAACTATTTTAGGGATGTTGAACAGTGGTGCAAGAGATGCGAACTCGGTGCTTCTAAGAAAGGACCCAAGACGCGATCCCGTGGACAAATGAAGCAGTAATTGTCCGGTTCTCCTTGGGAGAGAATTGCCGTGGATATTGCAGGTCCTTTTCCTATGACGGAGTCAGGGAATAAGTACCTCATATATATATTCAAAGTGGCCAGAAGTAGTTCCCATACCCAATCAGGAAGCAGTTACTGTTGCGGAATCATTGCTGGAACTGGAAAACGCCATATCCAGACATGGGGTACCGATGGAACTTCATACCGACCAGGGAAGGAATTTTGAGTCCGAGGTATAAAAACAACTGATGAGGTTACTGGGAGTAAAAAAAAACGAGGACGACTGCACTTCACCCACAGTCGGACAGAATGGTCGAGAGGTACAATCGGACCATCAATCAATACGTCTTGATGTTTGTAGATGACCACCAGCGAGACTAGGATAAACTACTGCCTCTTTTCCTTCTGGCTTATAGAAGATCTCAGCATGAGTCCACCGGCTATACACCATCTTTGCTGTTGACTGGAAGAGAAATGAAGCTTCCAGTAGATTTAAAGTTTGGCGATGAAGACAAGGCTTTACTTCCAGTTTACGTGGCTAATCTCCAGGATCAGACTTAGAGTGGTACACGATTTCGCCAGAAATAAGCTACGTCTTACCAGTGACAGAATGAAGATCAGACTGGTATACAGGATACAACTTACACCGGGGCGAACAGCTTTGAGGAAGGGGGCAGTGTTATAAACCCGCCACTCGTACTTTTTGATTGCCCCCTGTAACTACAGTTAAAGAAGCCAGAAAATTCGACTATTTTCAAGATGAACTGAATCACGAAAATTCGAGCGTGTTGGAGAAAGACGCACATAACTATAAAAGCCCCGGTGCGCACCGCGTAAGGATCAGTTCTGATTGACGTACGACAAGTGCAGTAAACTGTAAAGTCCGGAACTAAATAACCACGTTCGAAAATCATCGTGCCGTATAAGCTTTATTTCGAGTAGTTCAGAGTGTGAAGTAGCGTTAATTTTCGTGTGATTTTTATGTTATTGTGTTTAATAAAATTCGACTCGGTGAAAACGCAACCTAATATAACATAAGCTCTGATATAACTTTCGTATAATTTAAAAAATCACCAGACATCACCTATCACGGGTTCCATTTAAAATAATTGCTCATACTAATGACTGAATTTAATATTCGTGGTAAATTAATGACAACCGATAAAAAAATAACCTTGGAACCCGTTTTGTTACTAATTATTAAGTGAATTATATTAGTAATCTACGATTTCCTATGAGATGCAATTTGAGTCGAAGATAAAAACACGACCTCCAAATCGACTGGGTTAACGAGTTATTTTTTTCTTGTTTGGGTTTTTTGTGCAACTTTGAAAAAGGATTATTTACTTGTGAAATTTAAGCAACTATAATATGATAAATCAAAACCAAGCTAATACTAAACTGATCAACAACGTAACAGTTTTACTGTCTTGCTGTGCTTCAGGTGTCCGCAATATTTACTGACATGTGCAAAAAAAATTCATTAATATTTAATAATGAACAACAAAACTGGTGCGATACGAAATAATATGCCGAGAAAGGCAATTTATTTAATCGAATGCCGATAAAAAATTTGTAACACAATCCTGGTTGATGACGACGTCTATCATGCAAACGTGCCTGTATTGTGTTCGGTGAAAGGCATTTTTACTGATATTAGACAAAGTTTCCAATTAAAAAATTGTCCTTTGAACAATAAAAATGTGAACAAAAGCGTATCGCATTCTTGTTGGAAGTGTCTATTTCCGGCAAGGAACAAAACATGAAAATTTATCGGTCCAAGGGAAATCTAAAGACTCGAGTTTTATTTGGGAGAAAAAGAAGAAACTTGTGACGCGTCGTAGTTTTATTTTTGGAACGATCAGGCTTTGGAAAACGGTAGGATTAACGTCTGAAAGTAATTACGGAAAAATAAAAAGTCGGTTTTATATATCTCTACGGTGGTGGTGTAGGTGCTGGCGTTGAAATGTATAAGAATTAATGGTTAGAACGAACTGGTGTCGACGGTTTAAATAATAGTTGTCACGAAGTTAAACTCACACGGAAGGAAATGTTAGAACTTAAAAATGGGAAAAGTTTAAACTGTTTTGCTTCGAAACTTTTACACGCATAAAAAAAAAAAATGTGTCAGGCGGTCTAAGTTCAATAAGTAACCGCCTCGTTATGTTATGAGATCACAAGATTTAGAACAAACAACGCCGCATCTCAATATTTATGACCTGCGAAATTAAATTTTCATAATACCGTGCCTAACAGGCTTATATGGTATGTTTGATTTATATATTCTCCTCCAATATATTTTGGCTAAGTAAATATTTGCGAATTTATTAGAAATATGTATACATTTGCATAATTATACAAACGCGCAACGTCACGATTATCTTGTCCTGGCAAAAGGTCGTACACGTAGTACCATCTATTTAAAACAGATTTTACCAATGCAATCGCAACACTAACGACGTCAAAATTTATATCGACGGACACATTGCAACATTAGGTATCACGGTGACGTGCTCAAAAATTATATCCACGCAGTGTCGTGACTGCACCATTGCCGAAGAGAATGGGGATTCGTTCGATTATACATGGCACAGATTTCCATCCGGAATATCCACCAAATGATTTATGTCAAACGGAGTGACGGCATTGTTTCTATAGGATCAAGCGGAAGGAGAAGGACAATGTACATGTGTATTAAACAATTATATTATTCCAAATTTCTAATTTATTTTCAAATATTTATTTAGTTAATAATTATTTGCTATAATCTAATAACCACTTATTAACAATAATTATTGTTGGTTTACGAGAAATCTTCGAGACAGAGAGAGGTCAAAAGGCTTTAGCTACGTTGCTAATTGAGGTCCGGTCATGCAAGTTCAGATCTGGTTAGGATATAATAAACAAATTTGACACAAATGCAATCGGAGGTGTGTTTAACTGCAATAACACAAAACGAGATCTTATCTTTTATCAGCCAAAATACCAAATTAATGGCATTTCCGCTATATTATACAGGGTCCCAAATATTTCATAGGGACAGTATCGCTATCTCGGGAACGGTTTAAAGTTACGAGGGCGTTTAAATTATAAAAAAATCACAAGCCTTCACAAAGATGCAACCGAAAGCGACATTGAAAATGCCGAAGCAGACTTCAACGCTTATGCTTGTGATTATTGTGGGGCATGAGCTAAAGCTCATAGATTTGAATGTCATATGTCATATTGAACGAATAATTTGAAGCGTGGACCATTCTCGGCCAGTGTAAACGGTGTAAACTCCCCTTTAGAACAAGCGGTGTTGCAGGATAATTCTTTTTTTAGATAGTGTGCCATATAAGGCAATGAAATGTTTGTGAATACAAGAATTAGTTAGGTAAATCATTTTTGTATTTTAATTGACAAGAACAGAACTGCTCCGAACGGAGCTGTTTGTTGGCCAGCCTGTATATGCCAATAATGCAGTCATGCTGCTTCCTCTCCTTCTACCTCGCGGTTCATGTCAGTGCTCTTGACTGCGACTTTCGCCCATTTGTTGATTTTTTTTAGAAGTTGTTCCGGAATTGTTCTCTTCCCCTGCCTTAAGGTTATTGTCAGTTCACCATACTCTGTTCGTATTTGCTCCCTAATTTGTTGTTTTTCTACGATTTTGCACACCTCTCTCACATGCCGTCTGTCCTTTATACTTGTCATATCGCATCCGTCTGGCGGAGCTCAAATCGGTAAATATACTGTTCAAAATTTCTGTTCCCCGTCAACAACAGTGTGGACTTGAAGCACAGACTCAAATCTATCTTGTTCTTTCCCACATTTTTGCAGTGGTTATAGAGCTCTCTCCCTTTTGTCTCGTTCTCGTTGTCCTATGCTCTTTGCCATCTTTCTAAAGCTTTCTTTCAGCCTCACGTACTGCCCTGTTTGTCTGGGATTACACCCTATCCACAGATATTTCAGTTTCTCTTCTTTACGAGCCTTGCCAAAGTATCCGCCTCCCTGTTGCCCGGATTATTATTGCAATGGCCTCTTTTCCACTGAAATTTCAGATTTGTGCCCCGACTAATGTGATTTGGCAGAAAATCACTTTAGAATGTGCCTGATGCCCCTGATGTAATTTTGTCCAGTGGTTGCTTTCTGTCTGTGATTATAGCTATGTCTATATATCTGGTTTCTCTATTTGAATGCCCTTTAGTATTACCTTAATTTAAGCTCTGTCGTTAGTGACATTGTCGGGTGCCCTCACCTTATGTCTGCACTGTTGTGCAAAGTCGCCGAGATCGGTTCTGCCTCTCTGATCCACACTGGTATCCACTTGGATCTCCATCCAACTGCTCGCCCTTATTATATTGAGCCTTCCTCTTTCGGTTGGGTGTGGTATGTCTGCAGATTTTACTGTTTTTCATTGTATTTTGTTTACCAGTGTCGTCGTCTTTCGTCTGCCTCGATCCATAGCGAGGGGAAATCTTTTAGGACTTGTAGCGCGCTATTTGGCGTGGTAGCGTAGGCTCTACATGTAAGCAGAAGCAGGGATCTGGCTGCTGCGTCTATAGTCGTGTCTATCCTGCCTCCCCAGATCTAACTCATACATGATATGGCTGGCTTCAATACCTATCTAGTATTTCTCAGAGCTATGTCCCCATTTTCTCTTTAATGCCCCTGCTAGAGTCATTGACATTTTCGAAATTTTGATCCTTACTGTTCTCATGTGCTCATGGTAATTTTGCTGTGGGTCTATGGTGACTCCGAGATACCTGCAAGGTGGCTATCACTCCGTCAATTTTGATTCTGGGCCCTCTTATTTTCTTGTTATTGGAGGGCACGAATAATAGGACTTCGTCTTTTCCTTGTTAGATCGTACGTGCGTCACTTCTTTGTTCCTACTACTTACAGGCTTCTCATACTAGGTTCCATTTTTGCGAAAGAGCTCGAGACCACGATGAGCTTGTCATCTGCGTAAGCTTGGGTGTCCAACAGGTTACCCAGGTTTGTTCGTTTCCATCTTTCGGTACATCTCGACTTTATCCAGATTTATCCAGACTTGTACAGACTGCTCCAGACTTTATCCAGTCCTTTCCTGACCTCTCTGTACTTCTTCCAAACACTTGCCCGACTTGTTCCAGCTCACTTGGCTTGTTCCAGGTTCTTGTTCATACACTTCCCAACAGTCCAAAAATTCGCACGCATCCCTATGTGCCCGTGCGATAAACATTTTCAATGTTAAAAACAAAGACTTTAAAAACCATCCGGCTATACCGCTCAATCTACGCTGACAATGTTTACGACTTTTGTGAGCGATCGGCAACATCGACTTTGTGACGTATGGGACAAATGCAACACAAAAATTTCGAATTTGGTACCCCGTACTACGTGTCCGTGCATTACCATTTTGGAAGAATATTAAAAATATGTTTTCGTTGTTGCCAAATTTCTATTAGTTTCATAAATTTTTCAAAATTAGCAAAAACGTGTGCTTTTTGAAGTGAAACTTCTTAGGCGGCGGTCTGATATTTGGACAAGAATGAAGTGTGATTTGAAAGACGCGACATGTTTTGGCAAATTTCGTTACACGAGAGAGAAGAAAAATATACCGTATAGACACGGAGAAAGACATCCAAGGAACGATTGACAGAAACCAAGGATTATAAACTATTATTGTACAAGCGCCGATACCCTTGCGACGTCACAACAGATGCACGTTTACTTTAGTGTTTTACCACGACTCATTATTCCAAGAAATTCCAAAAAAATCTCGGGCATTGTTGGAGGAAATGGTTCAATGTTTCGGGTCCTTGGCATTCAGCACTGTACAAGCGGTCTTATTCTGGCCTGCGTCTAGTTGTTCTAGATCAGTGGTTCCCAAAACTTTTTTCTATGGCGCCCCCTTTCTGAAACCATGAAGTGGTCGCGCCCCCCTTTTTTTTCAGTATAGAAAAACATTTCTTTCACTTACAGTAACTTGTCTGAACTGGACTTAGGGAGAGGAGGAATGGGCATGACAGTGGGCATCGGTACTAATTTTTTAAAAGACACACGCCCCCCTCAATGTTACTTCGCCCCCCCACCCCCTAGTTTGGGAACCACTGTTCTAGATAGAGTAGGCAGGACATTAATTCTTGTTCTTATGCAGTTCAGGAAGTCCTTCCCAGATTAGAGCCGGGTCGGTTCTCTGATCCATATGTAAGCCTGTAGTATCTTGGCGGCTCCTCTCAGACCATTGCCATGCACCATGCCACACAATTTATTTTTCCACATTCTGTTGATGTCTGCTCTGGACTTCAGGTTCAATCCATTGCATTCAAGCCGCTTTTTCACTTTGTCCAATTCAGCTGCCAAAAAGTAGTTGGTTGTGTACTTGCCATCGAGCAACGGCAGCTGAAGGTTAAGCAGTTTCCCCCTTCTGATCATGTGTCCCCCCATCTAAGCGACGGGATCGAGGGTCCACCGTTTCCTGTGCTGGCATGTATAAATCATAGAGAAACAGACCAAAAAATTTAAATTTCCCGCCATGCGTCCCACAAGTTTAGTTCATCCTGTAGCTCACGGAGGCGCTACAGGCATACAGCGGTGCCGATCTCTCTCGTTTAATTCGCTACTCTATTCTTGGTCTGTTTCTCTATGGTATAAATCCAGTGGGGGTGTCGTGGTGGAGTTATTTCCTGACGCATGATCTAATGAGCTTTCAGAAAGCAGCCCACATTACGTTTCCTAGTTGCAGTTTGTGGGAGAGTTTTGGAATTACATAAACTCTCAAGGCATGAAGTCTCTGGTGTTATTAATGAGTAGGCTTATGTCTGCGCTTGGATAGTATCTACTTAACACGTCCGGTTGGGCTGAAGTCAATACCGAGATACTTCCAGCTTTTCGCGCTGATTAGGTAGCCACTATAGTGTATTTCTGCTTCGGCCGCCCTTTGATGTTTACGGAGATGCATTAAGCTAGGTTTAGGAGTAACACGCATGACTCCAAGTCCGTTGTTATATTAAGCAAGTCTTGGAGTCCAGCCGAAGTAGATGCCATCAGAATAAGATCGTCCGCGAAGCCGAGGGCAATAATCTTGGTAGTATCCATTGTGGCCCCGGTTTCTTGGAAAGCTTTCTAAGTAACCTATCTATATTCATGTTAAACAACAAAGGGGATAACGGGTCCCTTTGCTTGACACCTCTTTTAGGCTTGATAGGTTATGATGTCCAGCCCTCGCCTCTGTTGTGGGTGGAAGAGACGCAGTAGTACTACCTTAGATACTCAACTGTAGGCTGCAGCAAGCCAAAAGATCGAAAGTGGCTTCATGCCGATACAGAGTCGGAGGACTTACCCACGTCCAAAGAGGCCATGTAGTATGAAGAGTACTTTATGTGTTGATTCCTGAGAATTAGGTCCAGCAGGATTGTGTTGTCCGCGCATCCATCAGTAGGGATAAAAGCTCTTTATCTTGAGTTAAACTGGATTGCTCTGTTAATCCGACTCGCCAAGACGAAATGTATAGCGGTTTGCTATGACTCATGGTACAGTAAGTGGTTTAAAGTCCCCAGGCTCGTTGGATTTGGCCTTCTTGGGAATAAAGGTCTTTGTTGCCTTTCTTTACTTCAAAAGTAGCCAACAGAGAATGATATTCAGAATTCTCACTTCAATTGGGATTGGGATGGCATTTAGCTGCCTTGGGGTGATTCTATCTGGCCCAGCAGACTTCTGTATTAGAATCTCGGCTTCATCAATTTCCTCTGGGGTGATCAGTGCCCATACTTTCTCCACATCCTGCTGGATTACGTCCTCATCCGGGGGTGCTACGTTGGTTCTCGACTCCATAACATTTTGCCAGAAGGGCTCCAGTATCTCTTTCCCAGTCATCCTCGCCTCAATTGGACTGTCTAAAATCGATTTAACACTTCTAGATTTATGCTTTCGCCAGTTAATTTGAGTGGTTGCATATTCAATCCGCCTCCTCCTCCTCTGTAAGAGGTTTCTGGATGGTGGTTGTATAGCTATATTGTTCGGTCTAAAGAATCTAACTGGAATCATCTTGCTTGTAAATTGTAGATTGTGGGGAAGTCATTTCAGCTTTTCAGCCGCTCACTGCTACCTTTGCAGATATTTTGTACGTGACACATTTTGCTTAGTAGTAAATTCCACCAGCGTTTGTTCTTTACCTCTGCCCAGAGCCTGTTCTATTATGTCTGTTAGTTCGTGGCTGTAGGCTGTAGTAAAAGTTACAAGTAAGATAAAGACAGTCTCCATCTATTTTCTGGTCGGCACACCAAAAACTGCACCAAGAACTGTTATAAAACTAGTATCAAATTGGAGCAAATAGACTCGCAAAAGCATTGGCTACAATTGCGAGAATAGCTAATCTAGTCGCCAACCAGAAAAAAAGTCGGTTTAGAAACCGAAAACATTGATTTTAATTAGGTAACGGCCCAATTAAGGACCGATTGAGAAATGTTTTCTCTCTGCCGGACCATCCGTGGACGCGTTTCGCTGTTACAACAGCTCATCAGCACGGTTAGGTCCCGCAGAGAGAAAACAAAACTCATTTTTGGTTCCGTTCCAGAGCTGGGTGTATAGTTCCGGGTTCCATGACGCGTTTGTTTTTCAAATCAATCTTCATTATCGTCCAAATATCAGACCGCCTCCTAAGAAGTTCCACTTCAAAAATGTATCCTTTCAGAAGATTAATATTGACTATCTAAAAACGGGTGGAACAACAAAAACCGAAACAATCAAAATCCAAACCGGCGTTAAATTCGAAACAAGAAATACACCAACGATGTGGCAATCGTGGATTTTGAAATACTCCCTCTGGTTTTAATCAGGCTCTGCCCCCCTTTACGATGCTAAATTAAAATCCCCAAGTCTTACGGGCCGGAATTCGGACTAAATATTTCATAAGACATTTTCTTAGCGAATAAATTTTAATTTGGGATTATAAATTAAGAAAGAGAGGCACTACAACTCAGCCCCCTGGAACTACACTTTTAATCCTCGACAGCGCAAAAATTTTAATATGCATTATATGGAAATTAGAGGAAATGGGTCGCTCGTGGCCGCGAAGAAATTTGGAAAATTAATCTTAAACTTTTAAAAGAGTTACGTATGTATGTATTCATGCAAAAACTAGAATGTCCCACTTAAGGATCAACTTGTTAACCATAAACGGATAGTATTTTGCGGAACAAATATATTCTCACGTACCATAGATGCCATAAAGGCATTTGACATGAAATTTTGCCATATCCTATTAAATGAAGAATCTTATGGCATTTCCTGGTACTTAATGAATCCCTGTAGTAGTGATCAGTTGTCACGAGACACGATAAATACCTGGAATATTCTCGCTGATTTTTCAAATAGTAATTTAATAAATTTAAAAGAAAGTATCCGATTCTCAGCTATCATTTTATTTATTGCAAAATCCATTGGTGTAAGTATCGTGTACCTGATAATTCCGATTAGTTTTATTGATTCAAGATATGAAAATCGTGAAGTACATGCACCATATGATGCAGATGATCACGGCTGTTTGTCAAATGGTATTTGTGTGTTCGGTTCTTATCTGATCGATTTTTAACGTTCGTGGTAATCTTTACCCACGATTCGATGTTGGTTTTTGCGAAATAATAACGATTGCATCGGAGATCGGCTCTGTGTAAATTTTGAGCATGATTTCTATGTGTTTAATATTATATTTTGGTCATGTGTCGTGCCCATCCCATGGAGGCATAAGGTTAAGTATCTATGGATGGAATATTTGCGAAAGCAGTGGCGTTACTAGGAGACAGTATGTCCTCTCTCGTAGCCCCCCTGCATCACTTTTCCCGGTTTCCCTTTCTCAACCACTCAATTCCCTCATTATTTTTGCTCATTTTCTTATAGAAACATCTCTTTGATTCGACACACTGTCTAGAATTTCTTTGATTTTGTGAAAATGGACGCAGTTCAAGGATATTTATATTCTACAGTGAGAATGGTTTGTGGGGCCTAATTTCAAGCAGATCTTGAATTTACTCAGGTTATGCTAATGGCCTGCACAGTCGGCCGGAAGTATTCACAGACGTACCGGATATGCCTGCGCAAACCAGGTTTGCACGGTTAGCCTGTCTGTAAAGGAGCTCAAAATTTGGGCAAAATGAACATAATTTCTTGGAATAAATACATGAATTGAGAAATTTAATGATTTTTTATGAAACTTCTGCGGTTCTGCCCGGAAAATGAGTTCCAAAAAAGAATACCATCAAGGAATATCTTTAAAAATACTTAAAATTTTGAGGAAAACCACCTATTTAAAGTATTATTTCTTTGAATCTTAAATGTTTACTGGATAAAAGTAAATTTTGCAACCATGTAATGCACTGTAAAGTTTATGGGAATGGGACGCGCAGCAACGATAAGCGTACCGAAAGGGTAGGTAGAAGGAAATGGGGAACTAGACGAGTAGACTAGAGAAGAAGCTTTGCTGATCCCTTAAGACGCTTGTCTACCATTGTTCATTATTCAATCTTTATTTTTATTTTTTTTATTAAATTGTTTGTTCAATCTAATTTGTGATTAGTTTGTATGTCAAGGAGCATTCACAGGTCATTTGAATAATTTTTTATTTTGTTTTTGGAAATTCAATTATTAGGGGTATATTAGGGCCTTGTTGAACTTACTAACATTTTCCTACCCCTAACAAACAAATTAAAATAATCAATCTAGAGATATTGACTCAAAAACAACTATAGCTGAGTAGCCTCCCGTATGGGAACTCAGTACCTGCCGGTGAGACTGGCTAACTAACAAAAACTCTTCAGTATTGAATATAGGTAGTGCTGATCGAATGTAGTGTGTGGAATTGAAATTTTAGCACAAGAACAGAGAGGGTATCTAATTTAAACTTTTATCATTGACTTAAATTATTGACTAATGACTCACAATTATTATCATTAAAATGACACAGTATGCTTTGATTTTTGAGGAATGTTCGATCGAGGGTTTCTCTGCCGTTCTCTTTCCCCTCGAGAATTCCAGGTCGAGACCGGTACGATTTACTTTTAAAATAAAGTAGACGTTCCACAAATTTTTCGTTTCCTTTACATACCACAGCTTCCCTCAAATTTCCCAAATAGTTGCTATGTCGGGCGCATGTTAAGTAAGTAAAACTTAGTAAGGTTCCACAATGTAGTTCTTATTTGTTTTTCATTTTGTTTTCAGAAGATTTGTTGTTTAAAAGGTGTTAAAAAAATTCTCACCGTTCAATCTTACTGAAAGAACCCGGGGTTGTTATACTACAATTTATTTCACATCTGCTGAATCCTGTGACTGGTTTTATAAGTAACAAGATTATTGTACTTCTTAATAAATTATACCTAGGACAAACCTTGAGCAAACAACCGGACACAAGAAATGATGTATTAAAGCCGATCAATTTTTTTTTAATTGACACACCGTATTTAGTCTAACAAATGCCTAATAAATTGTATAGTTCGATATTGTATCAAGGCCAGCAAATATTGATATTTTTCTAGCCTAGCACATTATTCCTACTGACTCATCATTGAATCAAAAAATTAAATTTCACGCATCTAAGAGCAAAACAGCAGATTGCAGTTTCTCGCAGAAATGCATCGTGACTATGCGTGGGACCCCAAACACCCGATCTTAATCTAAATTGTACAAAAGGTCCGCCCCATTGTGATCTGTAAAATCGATCCTAATAGGCGAACGGGATCGTGCATTATTTGAATTTATCTTTATTTGCCCTTCGGGCAAAACTTTTACCAAGTTTTTAGAACTAAAAGTTTAAAAAAACCCTGTTAGTTTGCTCAAAGTTCTTCAAGAATCAATTCCACCTTGAGGCTTTCCAGTTTTAATAACTTTTTACTAGAGACACCTGTACCTACATCTTGAATTTTTTAATTAATTTCCCAGCAATATAATTTCAAATTCTCCTTGCTGCTCAAAGTTCTGAGCCTCATTAGTTAAACCAACGAAACGCAAACAGAACGATCAAATTTCTCTTAAAAAATAGATTTTAATTAGGAAACGAAGCTGATATATATTCAATTCAACAAAATGCAACATAAACCCGTAACCGAATCAATTTTATCAATAAATACAATGGCAAAACAAATATTGTCGTTTGCGTTTTCAATATTTATATGATGGCAAACCAGGCACACGCAAATATTTTGGGAAAATATACATGCGGAAAATGGAATTTGATAATCAAATTGTTTTAAATGGTGCGAGTAAAGCAACAACAGGTTCAATCGGTTTACTTTTAACAAGTAAAGTAACAACGGTTTTTGCATTTTTCATTTCTATCCATATCAAAAATCATAGAATAAGTTCCTGTTTCACTCCATTAAATACCAGAAACTTTCAATATCTCCATCCATAAAGTTCCTATCGATTTCAAAGACATGGAAGATTAAAAGCCCTTATATATCGGTTATTGTTTACTTCTCAAAAGCTTATCTAACTTTTTCATACAAGGTTCCCCTTCTTGTTATCTGGATGGCTCACTTAGTGCCAGGCTTATATAGCGAGCAGCTTCATTAGATTTAGGGTTATAGTTATTGGGATGCGGACTTTATTTGGGAAAAGTAGATTTTGGGCTAAGACCAAGTTCGTTATTTGTTGGAATGAACATCAACTGCACAGAGCACAAAATGATTCTTATTGTGTCCACTAAAGACAGTGAGCTGGATTTTTTTTTTTAATAGTTGCTTAAAGTTTGTTAATTGTGGAGAGATCATGAAAACAATCTCCGTATATGAACCAGAAACTGAATTGATGGACAAATACTTTATTTTGAATATTTCTAAGTCCGCAACAGAAATGGCGAGAGACTGGAGGAATAGGCCAACAAGAAAATCGAAGAGATGCCCAAGAAAGCTGTAATGGCCCTGACTCTGGATCACTTTTTTCATTGCTGAGAGAGCCATCAAATACAAGCTACAAGAAACTGGAAATGAAAATAAACGAGAAATATACCATAAGGCAGAGAAAGTCCTACAAAAGGCAGCTACAGTTGACAATCAATACTTGGGGAGTTTAATGGATTATATTCTGGCTGGATACTCTACAAACCATAGGGTATTGATTAATTGATTGATTTGAAAGGCCCCGCAAATTTTAAGTAAGATGCAAACCCGCTCAGGTAGGACATGCGGGTTCCAGAAACCTGTACGCGAAGCATCGTGGTCTACGACAGGCAAGGGCATTACATTCGCGTGATATCAGTTTCATCTACTTCGTTGCAGAACCTGCAATACTGAGTCCGATTTTGTGCAGATGGTATCTTTCCAGTTTCCTGTCAGGACACCTGTGATGGCGCGTAGATGTTTCTTGTTTAGTTTTAAGAAGCTCTTTACCTTTTTGTAGTTTGAAGGACATTGTATAAAGATCCTTGACTGTCCGAGGCCTCTTTGATCCAGCCATTCTTCTGATTATTGAACCAGTTCCTGGTTTTCGCCAGGCAGAAAGTAACTCCAAGTGCAGACTCTGGTTCAATGAAGGTAATGGTGCTACCTTCACCTCCTCGTTGCATTCTATGCCCCTGTGACCTAGGACTCGAACAAGGGTGATCTTGTTGAGCCCAATGAGTAGTTGAAGGGTTGTCATACAGTCAAGCGTGAGCCTTGAGTAGATCTTGTTTGAAAAAGTGCTCGGAGTGCTGCCTGACTGCATAAGTAATACATGAATATGCTTTCTCGAGTAACCTCTCTGGATATTCTCCTGAGCACACAACTGTATGGCGTAGATCTCAGGCTGGTATATTGTTGGGTATCGACCCAGTGCAAAACTGATGTGTGTGTGTTGGAGGTGTCAGTTGCAACGCGACCAAGGTGGATCTATTGTACCGCTCCTTCTGCTGCTAAGTTCGGGTTTTCCGCCCAAAGCAGCCCCTCCAGTCCTAGGTCCCTTAGGAATTTTAGAATTTTTAGCTGTTCCAGGGTTGGAATGTCTTCCAACTGTATAAGGGCACTTCCCAGATTCTTCATCCTTGAGCGGCTAACGGCATCGCAGTTCAATAGAAGATGATGAGGTGTCTTCTCCGTCTTCACAGAATCTGCAGGTGCCACCTTCTTCTAACCCCAACTTCTGTAGGTGTTTCTTCAGTCTGCAATGTCCGAGAGAAAACCGGTTAGAGTCTTGAGACTTTTCTTGCTGAGGTTGACCCTAGTTACAATTCGGGCTTCTAGTTGAACAAAACGTGCTCTTTGCTCACACGACAAACCAACAAAATGGGGTAGATTTTCGTCTTCAGAAAATTCTGAATGGTTGGCTTACAAATACGGGGACTTACGACCAAATCTAAGTTTTCACCCCAAAACCAATATTAAGCCAGCAAACCACTTGAGTTCCCAACGGCTCTAAAATCCCACAAAAGGTGGATGTTCCAAGGAACGAAGCCAAGAGGACCGCCGGTAAAATCTGCCAACTACTTGTTGCTTGCTCGTGCGAATATGTTCCAAGGAACGAAGCCAAGAGGACCGCCGGTAAAATCTGCCAACTACTTGTTGCTTGCTCGTGCGAATTTAAAGAGAACGACCCTATTTTAGCTATTTACCAGGTGGGCTCATATAAGAAATTTCATAGAATTCCACTTTTTTCCAAGATGCCCTCTGGTGCCAGATTTCTGGTCTTGATCAGGAAAACGAAACAAACAGCTTGAAACGAACAACCCAAACCACATTGCTCACCAACCAAACTCAAAGTTGTTATCTAATTTTCTCCCCTAACACTAATTAACACTAATTAATTACTTAATAATCAGCATCTATCCAGTTTTTAGTCTAAAAACTATCAAAATTACCACTCGTTCAATGATAGCAAATTAGTATCAACAAGGGTCGAAAAACCTTGGCAACAGCGCTGCCTGAAACGGATCAACAGTTTCCCGTAACCACACTTATTCGGCGAAAATAAATAACCGGGAAAATGTAAATATTAGGAGAAATAAGGGTGTGAAAGTGATTTGTGATGTTGCAGAATTTTTAATAATGGAAAATATGAGACTCGTAAGTGTTGCCAATCGATAACATTTTCATCAACAGTTAGGACTTTTTAGACAACTTTCGAAAGCTAAATAAAATGGATTTCGATCCTACTAGTAGGGTTTTATTATCCTAAAACTACCCTGCCATCTGAATACAAAGAATTAACTCAGTATTACCCCGAAAAATATACCTCTGTTCAACACAATATGTGGGTGTTTTGCATTCAATCAAAAAGGTAGGAATCCAGTAAAATCCAATGAGAAACCTATCAATCACCGAAAAATATTAATCCTCAGGTATAAAGCTTCATAAATACCCTCACAAATACCTGAAATAATTACCGAATTCATTCGAAATCTCAGTTACGTAATAAGGCATAATTTGTACGTAACAGTGTGCTTTCTGCTGAGTTTAGATTCAGCCCCACTGTCTGACACCATTCCTTTGTGTCTCGAAGTGCTTTTTCTATAAGGTCGCAGAGTATTCCTTCGTATCTGCCTCTGGCCATGATGACAATATCTAAAGCAGGTGAAGCCCTGATCGGTCAATAAATTTAGGAGGTCGTTAACCACTAGATTCCACATTAAAGGTGAGAGTACCCCTCCCAGCGGACATCCTCTAGTGGTGGTGACTTATATGGTTTGTGTTCATCCACAGTCCTAGGCCGCGCTTTGTTTTCCTCAGTTTCATTGGGTGTGCTTCCTGGAAAGTGAGTTTCCAGTAGTAGAGCATCTCTATGCTCTTTATTTTTTGTGTAACGTTTCTCAAGTGTCAATGGTCCTTGCGCCCTGCCCTTTGCCAGAGATTTGTATAATCTGGCTGCTGATGGTTATTCTGTGATAGATTCACAGAAGTCTCTGAAGTTTTTTCGCTTGGCCTCCCTTATTTCTTTGTTGTACTCAGTCTTCCGGTGTAGCTCTGCCATTCTCCGTCTCTCCCTCTCCAACCATGAATCTCTCGGTGCAAGACTGATTCTCGCCACAGGTCTCTCTCCATATACACCAACCCCTGCACCCTCTCCTATCAGAGACCCATTTGTGTACCAGATGAACCCTTTCGGCTTGAGGAAGCAGGAGTCACTCTCTAGCCAGTCGTCCCTTACAGGGATGACGAACTGTATGGTCTAGGAGGAGCTGAAGTTTGATATCAGTTCAAGCCCTTGCATGTCCCATCCATGTTCTGCCCTCTATAATCCCATTGTCCCCAATCGTTGAGTGTGACTGGAGCCAGAGTACATACCTTCCTCGTACAGAGTGCGGAGCAGCCCATTCAATCCCCCTGGGGACAGCCTCTGATTACGATTGAGCTGATCTTCGCACTTTGAATCAAGCTTGTAATGATTCTGCCTTCCAGCATGACAAAGATCCATTTGACAAGGGTTTTCATGCTAAAGCTTTCTATAGCATTCTTTATCGAGTCGATGGAGGAGTTATTAAATACCGCTCCGATGTGTAGAAATACACCCAGAGCTATCTCTCGCTCCAGCCTTGCCACAAGGCTGTGAAGTGCCATCTCAGTTAACATTGCAGTCATGTAGGCATGTTGATTAGGGTCTTCAATGCAACTTCTCTAATGAATGTATCCACCAGTTTCTCCAGTAGTTAAGGCAAGTGACTAAGTTACCATCAATAAGGTGAAGAAGATCAATCCCAGATCCTTGTTACCCTTTCAGGTTGACAACATAGAACATTTTCACACAACCACATAGCGCAAATATATACTTACAATAATTGGACATTTATTAAGCATTTTCACTAGGTAATTTTCAAATTAAATCACCCTGTATTATGGCTTCAAATCAAGGCGAATCTCCAATATGCCCAAACAACGCCGGTACTAATTGAACCATTTACAGACCCGCTCACTTTATTTGTCGATCCAAACAAGTTTAGCGTTCGGTTTAACTGTAAAATCGATGCTAAGTGATCGCCACAAAAGATAATCTCCAGAAAATTAGTCCTCGTATTTGAGGTATTTAATCTGATTAGTTACGTTTGTTGGTTGAATATCAATATACCAATAATCCAATTACGAGTTTTTGTCTCTCTGTAGACAAATATAAATATTTAATATTCAGTGTACCTATATTATAGTTTTTTGAAAGTCAAATGAGTTGCTCGTTATATTTGCAAATCCACACCCACTGCAGCGGTGCTGGTTGTATGTTTTATTTATCTTCGGTTTTTCATTAAAAATCGCATTTTTAGTAGTTCTCATTTATACTTTGCTTGCGGCATTATCGATATTCAAAAGTGTTTTCATAAAAATTAACGACATGCAGTTCAAAGGGATCAGATAATTTCAGTAAACTTTAAAAAAGTTTTTGATAAAGATCGCGAGCCAAGTTTAAAAATTACCATTTCGTATGCACTCCAGCAACATAATCATGAAATGATGCGGAAATCAATCGAATCCGTCGAAAGCTATTGAAAAATGGATCGCTTTTAGACAATGGACACGGATTTAGTATCCGTATTTTGTACTTTTCACCTTTTCGAATGTCCTTCTTTTGCGATACATTAAATTTACGTGACTCGACGGGATTTTGCCAGTGATACCGACATGGTCCGTTGAATTTCCGAACTTTGTGTCGTCAGAAAAAGCGAACAGAATATATGAATTTTATAGTTTCAAGAGTTTTTTTTTGGGTGCAAAAAGTAGGCACCTACTTACCTATTTGTGATGTTATATTTGAGGTCTGCGGGTGCACATAAGTGGGCTTGTAAGCCTACGAAAGTACCTGCCCCGGACCAACTTCATCCTTTCCCGGCTGTAGTTTCGTGACCAAGGGAATAGCACAAGGATCAAACGAAGTCAAATGGGGCATTGCACCCATTTGATCTGGGTCGTCTGTAGTCATGTCTTACTGGCCCAAAAGTTGGGGGAACTTGGCTCAATCGCCCGGTCCAAGAGGAGACAACCTCACCAAAAACCTAAATCTCAAGTGGCGGAGATGCGTGGCTAGATAGAAGACTAGTCTCTACTGGCTTCAACCTTGGGGCACCAGGGGGCACGCCATTGTATATACCCCTTACCTCAGCATGCGGAGCTCTGTCGAGGCGGACATTCATTCTCCAGCTACTCGTGGGACAAACATGGACAAGAGTATGAACAAAAAAACAAAAACACGGAGACAATCCTCCAGAAACAACAAGGTGGAAGCTCCTTCCATCTCAAAGAAACCGGGCACCGACACCAAGGCAAAGCCTCGATTGAGGCCAGAACTGGGAAAACCCGGAGGAAGAGACGATCCGCTGAGGCAAGGACTCAGCGGAGTAAGTTGCAGGAAATACCTACGACTTTTTCACGAGGACATGGCACCTAGAGGAAGCGAGGAAAAAAGTCCTAGAAGAAAAGAAGAAGAGAGTGCCATAAAACACAAAAAAAAAAAAAAAAAAAAAAAGAAGAGAGACGAAGAAACTCCTTCAACGGCATCGCCGAGAAAAAAACCCCAAGGCAAAAGAGGTAGTGAATTTATTTCACCCCCTCAAAGAACTGGAGGGAAAAAACAGAAAACTGGGAATGAACACCAGAAAACGAGTAGACCAGCACGCATAGCAGGGCAAGTCACCAGCTACGCCAAAGCTGCGAAACTCAATAGAATCGGGATATTGCCTAAGGAATACCCTCAGGTAATGCTTAGACCCGAACAACTGACGGCGCCGGCGCTGGAGGAGGCCGTAGTTGCAGAAATGGTGAGAAGCACAGCCAAGGGCTTGCGGTTCTCTGGTATACATTTCCGCTCGGGAATGGTATTGGTGGTCTGCGAATCTGAGCAGACAGCCGAATGGCTAGTTCAGATGTCACCCAGACTGAAAGCATGGAAGGAGCCTGAACTCGTTGCACGGAGAGGAGACGACATCCCCAAGTCGCATATTATCAGTATCTTCCTCCCAAGGAGCAAAGGGCAAGACACCAAAGCTCTTCTCAGACTCATTGAAGTCTAGAACGCGGAACTCTCCACAAATACGTGGCGAGTTATGAACGCGAAAGAACAAGGCCACGGCCAAGTCGTTACAATTGGGATCGATACCAAAAGTAAGGAAGCTATCAAGACCAAGGGACACTCCATCCACTACAGGTTTGGACAAGTCCCGGTATCTGGCCTTAAGAAGCGAGAAGAAGCGGAGGAAGAGAAAATGGACTTTGAACCAACAGCCTCGACCGCCTCTTCTCTGTTGGAGAACACCCTCACCGATGAAACTGCATCAAAGGGAAACGAGGGGCAAGAGACCGAGGGCTTAAGCCTCGAATCTCTTGAAGTCAACTCTTCTTCTGAGGATGAGGTCATCAGCAAGGAAGATGAAGAGAAGCTTTTGGCGGATCAGAGTAAGGAACAGCAGAGGGGAGGACAGGATAGTCCAAACAGACTACCTGCTGATCCCTCCTCCCAACCGCAACATAGTAATTGCTTCAGCATACTTTCCTGGAGATGGGCTAACGACACCACCGCCGGAGGTACAAGAGCTGATCCAATATTGCAGAAGAGAGCGCCTGCCACTACTCTTAGGCTGCGACGCAAATGCACATCATGTTATCTGGGAAAGCACGGATATCAACTATAGAGGTGAGTGTTTGCTTGAATTTCTTATGACTACCGACCTTGAGGTCTTGAATATTGGTACTATGCCTACATTCGTGACTAGAACAAGGATAGTATTAGATATAACTTTAGTCAGCTCCAGTATTAGAGACCTCATCAAAAACTGGAGAGTATCAACCGAACCATCCCTGTCAGATCACAGGATAATTGAGTTGAACCTAGAGAATGTGAAATACAATAGACCCGTACGAAGGGTTCCGAGAAAAACCAATTGGGAAGCCTACAAAACCAATTTACAGAACAACCTTCACTGGTTCAGGTGGGGAAAGACACCACATGGACCTGGAGCAGGATACTAAGGCAGTCACAAAGGCAATTATGGAAACCTTTGAATCCAGTTGCCCAGTGACTACAGCAAGATCCAAAAAAGATGCACCATGGTGGAACAGACACCTGTCAAAACTGAGATTTCAAGTTCGTCATTTTTTCAATACAGCAAAAAGTGACGGAAATTGGCAGGGATACGCAGAAGTGCTTACTCTGTATAACAAAGAGATAAGAAAAGCCAAAAGGCAACATTTCAGAACCTTTTGTGAGGAAATTGCTGACACTTCAACGGCTGTAAGGTTACATAAGGCCATGGCCAAAGGAGGAACAATCAAATTGAGATTAACAAAATCAAATTGAGACTTAAAACAATCAAATGGACCTTTCTCATGCAATGAACAACAAGGATAGTTTATTAAGATTTCTGCAATAAAGAAAGAGACACATATAATGACGCGCGATACCTGTGTGGAATGACTTTGATTGGTTTCACTTGTCAAATTGTGCAATTTCGGTTATGTTTCTGTTTTTGTTTATTTTTAAACGTAAATATGACAGATATGTGGAGGAAAAGTTTGGAAAAGCTTGCGAAAAACGAATTTGCAAGTGCTGACAAACCTTTAATTGTACAATTATTATTGTATTTGATACAGAAATCGTTATTTTACGAAACCTCAAATGTCTGTTCCAACTTAAATCGTCTCCAGTCAGGTTCAGACGGTTCAGAGCACGTAACCATTGTTTTCTTACAATTTGATTGTTTGGGAACTTGTGAAAAAAAAGGTTTGACTTCTTTTTCGCCTTACTCGCACAAGATCTCACACAACACATTTGAAACAATGTATAATAAACAGTTTTTGTAATAATTTTCAGCAATATTGATTGATTATTGAGGTTAGCTTAAAAAACGTCAGGGTCAGACCGCGTTCATTAATTGAAAATTTTATTATCTGTCACCCACAAGCGGCGCGCGCAGCACAGGTAAAATGAGAAAGGTCCTGGTACAACATCCGTTTCCATGTAATTGAACGTTGTACCAATTTGAAATTGATTGTTCTCAATTTGATTTTGTTTAATCTCGATTATAGCCTTCATACCCAAAATAGGAAAAAAAGATGGGACAAACCCTAAATCTTTTCGACCTATTACTCTTACGTCCTTTGTACTAAAGACGATAGAAAAAGCTGTAGATAACTACATTAGAAAGGAAATTTTGGAGAAGGCACCTCTACACTCGTGCCAACATGCATACAGAGCAGGCAGATCGACAGAGACAGCGCTCTATCAACTTACAGAAATCATCCAAAAAAACCCTTAAGGAAAAAGAAACAGCCATATGTGCCTTCCTGGATATATCCGGGGCTTTTGATAACACGTCCAATGAGGCGGTAAAAATTGCTCTGGAGAGGAGAGGAGTGAATAAAACCATAGTCCGGTGGGTCTGTGAAATGCTGACTACGAGAACAGCTGAGACAAGTGTGGGTGAACAAACCACAAGCATCAGAACCACTCGTGGTACACCTCAAGGGTAATCTCACCCCTTTTGTGGAGCCTGGTAGTTGATGAACTCCTGTCGAGACTGACAAATCAGGGTCTAACTTGTATAGGTTACGCCGATGATATTGTCATTATTGTCAAAGGCAAGTTAAAGGGCACACTATACGACCTCATACAAAAAGGCCTAAGTACTACCGAAGAATGGTGCACATCGGTGGGACTGAGCATCAACTCAGCAAAAACCACTATTGTACCATTTACACGTAGAAGGAAAATTCAACTTACTAGGGAAATTCACCTAAGTGGAGAGGTTGTAAATCAAGCAAACGAAGTCAAATATTTGGGCGTAACACTGGATAGTAAACTTCTATGGAAAAAACACCTAGAAGCCATTGTTAACAAAGCTACTAAAGCCATTATGGTGTGCAGAAACTTGGCGGGTAAAAACTGGGGATGTACACCAAAAATACTGCGTGTACATTATGATGGTAAAACCCATAATCACATATCGGGCAGCAGTTTGGTATGGCATAGCAGAATAAAGCACTACAAGGCGAGCACTTGATAAATTGCAAAGATTGGCAAGTGTATGTATTACAGGAGCCATGAGAACATGTTCAACAGCAGCGTTGAACCTCATACTTGACCTCACACCTTTTTACTTGTCGGTGAAGGGAGCTGCAGAAAGGGCTATGTTTAGCCTAGCTGACTAGCTAGGAATAGGACCGAGGCTAAGGACAACATCGATCAAGGAGCATGGTCATCCCAGACACGGTGTATTCCCTTATTCAATCTTCCTAAAGACGATATAACCAAAGAATATCACTTTGAGAGAAACTTCCTCACAAGGATTGATCTTGCCGCTTTCCCAGTCGCTTTTATGACTGGGAAAGCGGCAAGATCACCGAATCTCTCAAAGAAAACACCATTTTAAATGGTACACAGACGGTTCGAAAACCGACAAAGGATCAGGAGCTGGAGTATTTGGGCCTCGCACCAAATATTTTGAGTCACTGGGTAAATACACCAGTGTCTTTCAGGCGGAAATACACGCCATTGACAGATGTGCTTAAATGATCCTGAACAGGAACTATCTCAAGCAAGATATTGCAATATTCACCGACAGTCAATCAACCATAATGGCACTGAGTTCATATGTCATCAGTTCCAAGATAGAACGGGATGGCCTAGGGAAACTAAATGAGGTAGGAAAGAAAAATAAAGTCACTTCACTATGGGTGCCTGGACACACAGGAGTGAAAGGTAACGAAGAAGCCAATACCTTGGCAAAGAAAGGATCCGGTTCCCCGTTTGTAGGACCGGAGCCTCTTTGCGGTATAGGTAAAAGCACTTATACAGCGGAGCTTAAGAAAATGGAAGACGACCTAAGAGTTCGCCTCTGGGACGACCTTCCGGGACTGAGACACTTTAAGATATTCCTTGGAAACGCCATCCCAAAAAATCTAAAGCTCTAGTAAATTTAAGTAAAACTAAACTAAGAATTTTTACAGGGTTTATGACAGGGCACTGCCACCTTCGAGAACACCGCAGGAAAATGCTACTCGAGAGATCCAGTGAATGCAGGTTTGCGGGGAGGAGGAAGAAACACCTACTAACCGTATACGAAGCCGTCACTAGAAGCCGGTGACTCTGTAGTTTTAGAAGGAAACATACCATCCTTGACACCGTACCAGTTACTAGCCCTCATCAAGGCCATAGGACTGGACGAAGTACTATGATTTGAGATTCACATCAAATCGGCCTCAGTAGGGGGCACAATAGATATTTAGGTCGCAGTGCAATAACACCCCAATATTAATCTAATCTACCTATTTGCCAAACGAATTTGGAAAAAAATAAAAAATTTACTTTAATGTAAGTTTCAACTTTGAAATAGCACACTATAACCGATTTGTTGAATTCTATAGAGTACGTTTTAAATGAGAAACGCATGTACCCTTCCTAACAAACATCCTGTACTCATTTTCACGTAAGTATTAAATACTCTCGACTTTAACGATGGCTTGGTGTGTGACAAACTATAAAACATCTACCCTAATTATCGGTTCCTTTTTGAAATTTAAATTAGTACCGTATTCCAAGTACCTACTCTTGAAAATAAATTTGCTTGTCCAATAAAACGTGCCTTTACAAAACAGCCGTTTTGTTCAACTCATTAGGAGTGTTTGTATATTAAAGCTTCTAGATTTTGCTTGGTTTCTGAAAAATATTCTTGGTTATCAGCCAAAAGTTACGAGCATGATTTCATATTTATAGCCCATCCTCTTGGGAATGGATAATAATGTTAACTGATGGTCAATAAAATTCTTCTGGCTATAAAATTTGGTGTGTACCTTTTGTTTCCGCCACCAGGATAATAAAAATCGGTGGCGCCCGCGAGTTTGGGGGGTGGTCGTGTTTTGCTTTTTCCACGTTTTTGGAAATAAAATTTTTCCCTTATTCGTGATACAAAAGCAGAAATGACAAATGGCGCGCTTGTATGTGTATTTTATGACCGTCTATTCTATGGTCTCGTTTTTTTATTTATGACATTTTTGATAAAATTATCGCTGTTTTGTTGAAGCAATAAAGTGTGAACGATCGGGCCCAGAGCTTTTATTGTCGACGTAATCTATAAACAACAAATTTCGCCTCTGGTATACTGTTTTGGAAGTTCACCAAAAATAAAAATAAAAAGTCGGAAAAAACTTTTGTCCGAACTTAAATTTTAGTTCGACAAGTTGCTGCGTATTGCGGCCAAAATGGAAACACTGTAGTAGTAGTTTGAGGAAGTTTTAATGAAAATTCCCGCGATGCTATGCGAGTTGTGTCGCAATCTGTCGACAGGAAAGGAAATTTTTGGACTTTTTGGACTAAGACTAATTGGTTCTTGGAACTAATTTATGTCAATTAAAACGAGAAAGGCATCCAATACTAATACAAAATCCGGATCAAATTAAACTTTCACTATAGGAAAATGCTGGAAAGTAGTAGTAGATAGAATACATTATTTAGCTCCTCGAAAGGTTTTACGAGTAGCACTGTACAGGATTAGAAAACGTTTATGCCATCGGAATTGGTAATCCAGTGCCGGATCGAGTAGTTTGGAAAAAGGGCAGTGAATATTTTTTTTGGGTAATACTCCCTGGGAGAGGTCTCGAAACGATCCCGATAGGGAGGCTTAATGATTAATAAAAACAGACCTATATATAATGGAAAAATCGATGGAAAAAAAGTGTTCCAAAGAGAGGAATTGCACATTTGAGACTGAGATAAAATATTCTATTATTTTCATTCCTGATTGAATCGTTTTGAAACTGATTATCTCTTGTCAAATCAAATATCTTTTGTATAGCATCAATCTTTAAAAAGCTGGCACGCACTTACTCTCTCACAATCGTGAGCGGATGAATTATTTATGGCCGAAATGCATATAACAGATCTTGTCGATAATAATTGTTTTGGGCGTGATCGTATGTCAACTACCGACGCTACTTGAATTTGTTTTCGATATACAGGGTGATACACTAGTTTTTCAATATGCGCTTTTGCAATTCTATTTGTTATTCAAGTTACTTAGCAAATTTCAGTGCTAAAATGATGGATTCAGAAGAACAACTGGCTGCTGCGCATACATGTTTTGTGACAATTTGGGTTTCGGATGAAAAAATCAAATTAATAGTGAATCCTATATACATATCCAGGTATTTCCTTTTAATTTGGAGGTATAGTACTAGCTCCCCATAGGACAGCACAGTCCAAATTCTCTTAGCAGCGCTGCAGAAACTACATCAGGAGAAACTTTACAAAAAGACTCCAAAGCCTACAGAGTCCAAATTTACTCCAGAACAGAGCTGTTAATATTTGAAGTAAATTATTTGAAATTCTACTTCAAATTCATATAAGTAAGTACTTTAAGTATTTTACTTAAATTACTTTTTTTGTTATGTACTTTTACTAGTACTTCCAATATCTATTCTAAAATACCTGGAATTTTACTTGATTATGTCAAGTATTTTGCTTCAAGTATTTTGAGTAATGAGTACCTACCCACTTTTAATAAATAAGTTTCTTGATTTTCTTAAAATAATAATTATTGCAATTTTTTTTTTACAGTGCACAATTATCTTACCAAATTGAAAAAATAGTCCATTTTTCTCACAGTGGAGCTTCTCAAAAATCAAGAAGTAGAACAACTCTCAGTCTTCTCCACAATTCTTTATGTAAAATTCAGTTTTGTAATTTGTAACTACGAGTACATGTTTTGGATAGTGTATATCCATCTTCAGCTCTAAAATTAAATGAAACTGATATGAGTTTTAGGAAAACTCAGCTAACAATATTTCCAAAGACACAAGATGTGGAATAATTCACAACATACCTTTTTCTTTATTAAACCAATGCTTTCAAATGCATGAAACTTTTGATCTGTGGTGGGCACAATGAGATTTGAGTAGTATTTTTCCATGACAAGTCTCATTGTGCTCACCACAGATCACAAGTTTCATACATTCGAAAGCATTGGATGGTTTAATAAAAGTGAATTATTCCACATCTTGTGTCTTTGGAAATATTGTTAGCTGAGTTTTCCTCAAACTCATATCAGTTTCATTTAATTTTAGAGCTGAAGATGGATATACACTATCCGAAACATGTACTCGTAGTAAAATTGCAAAACCGAATTTTACATAAAGAATTGTAGAAAAGACTGAGAGTTAATTTTGACTTCCTCTATCGATTGGTAAAGTCATTATTGAGCAAAATTGAAAAATAAAAAAGTCGAGGTTTTCATAAGGGTCCCTTTGAATTCTGATTTCAAAATATTCAAACCTCAATTGCTCGGTAATCGTTGAACAAATTGCATTGAAATTTTCAGAATTTGAAGCTCTTATCAAGCTCTAAAAGACCTGTTTTTAACAATATTCCCAGGTTTACAGTTTTTGAGAAAATTGAGTTCGAAGTTTTTGACAAAATTTAGACTAAAAGTCAACTTTGAGGCTCAAATACTCAGAAACTTTCTGAGCTATCAAACTCAATTTTGCACGGATTTATAAAGAATTTATTGCTGAAAAAAACTTCGGGAACTATATAGGGTGTTTAGAAGGTCGATGCAAAGTCTTGGAGAGGTGATAGAGGAGGTCATTTAGACCTTATTAAGCCAAACATACCTTCGTACCAAGTCTTACGGTTTTCGATTTTTTCGGACATTTTGGATTTCTTTAAAAAAATGCATTTTTTCACATTTTTCTCCTTTTATCTCTAAAATAAAAGATGACAATTTGATAATTTATTTTTTTTCAATAGCAGAACGTTTGTCTTATCTGAAAATGTAAAGAAAAAAAAACCACACTGACTACAAAAAAATTTGTGGTAATTTTTCTTTTTACTGATAAAAAATTACTTTGTGCGAAATTATAACTGGAAAATCCACAGGTTGCTGATAGAATGGCAATCGAGGAAAGATTTCAAAATGGAATTGAAAGATATCGAAACTGAAAAGGATATTTTTTCACCTTACCTCACTCTACTTCCAAACTCCACTCAGCTGGCCAGCTCATTCAGGAAGTTCAGGTCCCGTGCGTAAAAGTACAACGAAACCGTCTTGATTTAACCGGTTGCGGCAAACGAAAAACCGCTGGTCTATTTTCTCGAACCACACGAAGCGGGCGAAGTGCTTTTGGTAACTGGTACTACTTATCGGCAGGAAGTGTAAGGACTTTGCCGGTACCCTTTTTCAGTGTTCAACGCGCGCATTTTTAAAAGCCAAATCTAGCAAAGCCGTATCATTCTTAGGAATAGAGCACGCGCAATTCAATTAGAATAAGAGAAAACAAAAAATAAAGAAAAACGAATCAATTTCCATTCCCAAATAGGATTTAACATCCTAAATACCCAATTTAACCTACAACTATATACAGGACGCGTAAACGAAACTGAACATACTTTTTCTGCTGAAATGTTAATGAGCTGATTTTATTAATAATAGTTTATCAGAAAAAGTAATTTTTGATCAGGAGAAAGAAAAATTACCAAAAATTCATTAGTTATTTTTTTGTAGTCCGTTTGGTTTCCTGTTCTCTACATTTTCAGAGAAGACGCAGGTTTTGCTATTAAAAAAAAAAATATTTTCAAGGTGACATCTTTTATTTTACAGATAAGAGGAGACAAATGTAAAAAATGCATTTTTTTTAAAAAAGTCCAAAATGTTCGAAAAACTCGGAAACCGTAAGACTTTGTACTGAGGTATGTTTGGCTTAATTAGGTCTAAATGACCTCCCCTATCACCTCTCCAAGACTTTGCATCGACCTTCCAAACACCCTGTATAATAATTAGGGGCTTTTTAGGTGCTAATTAGGGCCTCTAATTAAAAATTAGGTGCTCCTCTAGTTTTTGAGAAAATCAAAAATAACTAAGGGATTGCTAGGTTTATGAAAGCTAGTAGTCCCCTATAGTAAAAATATTTTTCCAAAATTTTCTTTGGTATCAGAATTAGGTGCTTTTCAGGTGCTCCTAAATAGTCAAAGAAAAAATAGAATTGATTAATCATTAACTGAGTTACAGATTTTTTTTTAATTATTAGGGGACTGCTGGCTTTACGTTTACATGTTAGTGTGTCAGAATGGAAAAAAAACTTCGGGATCGATATAATAATTAGGTGCTTTTTAGGTGCTAATTAGTGCCTCTAATTAAAAATTAGGTGCTCCTCTAGTTTTTGAGAAAATCAAAAAAAACTAAGGGATTGCTAGGTTTATGAAATCCAGAAGTCCCCTATAGTAAAAAATATTTTTGCAAAATTTTCTTTTGTATCAGAATTAGGTGCTTCTTAGGTGCTCTTAAATAGTCGAAGAAAAAATAGAATTGATTAATTATTAACTGAGTTACAGATTTTGTTTTAATTATTAGGGGACTGCTGGCTTTACGTTTACATGTTAGTGTGTCAGAATGGAAAAAAAACTTCGGGATCGATATAATAATTAGGTGCTTTTTAGGTGCTAATTAGGGCCTCTAATTAAAAATTAGGTGCTCCTCTAGTTTTTGAGAAAATCAAAAAAAAAACTAAGGGATTGCTAGGTTTATGAAAGCTAGAAGTCCCCTATAGTAAAAAATATTTTTTCCAAAATTTCCTCTGGTATCAGAATTAGGTGCTTTTTAGGTGCTCCTAAATAGTCGAAGAAACAATAGAATTGATTAATTATAACTGAGTTACAGATTTTTTTTTAATTATTAGGGGACTGCTGGCTTTACGTTTACATGTTGGTATGTCAGAATGGAAAAAAAACTACGGGATCTATATAATAATTAGGTGCTTTTTAGGTGCTAATTAGGGTCTCTAATTAAAATTTCGGTGCTTCTCTAGTTTTTGAGAAAATCAAAAAAAAACTAAGGGATTGGTAGGTTTATGAAAGCTAGTAGTCCCCTAAAGTGAGTAATATTTTTCCAAAATTTTTTTTTGTATCAAAATTAGGTGCTTTTAGGTGCTCTTAAATAGTCGAAGAAAAAATAGAATTGATTAATTATTAACTGAGTTACAGATTTTTTTTTAATTATTAGAATTAGATATTAGAATATTAGGGCCTCTAATTAAAAATTAGGTGCTCCTCTAGTTTTTGAGAAAATCAAAAAAAAAACTAAGGGATTGCTAGGTTTATGAAAGCTAGTAGTCTCCTATAGTAAAAAATATTTTTCTAAAATTTTCTTTTGTATCAGAGTTAGGTGCTTTTTAGGTGCTCTTAAATAGTCAAACAAAACTAAAGGAGCACCTAATTTTTAATTAGAGGCCGTAATTAGCACCTAAAAAGCACTTAATTATTATATAGTTCCTAACGTTTTTTTCCACCTTGGGACTGCTAGGTTTATAGACCTAAGATATGGGCAATTGCTAACCATGTCAAGATTTTGAAAATTTTCCAGAGTCAAGAATAAGATTTTCTTTTTATTTTTTTTTCAGCTTAAAATGGTAATTTGAAAATCATGTCAGGATTGTTCTTCACTAATTTTGACCCGCTCTATCGATTGGTAAAGTCAAAATTAAGCAAAACTGAAAAATAGAAAAAAAGAGGTTTTACAAAGGTACTTTTTCTGAATTCTATATACCTACTTCAAGTAATGCCACTTTACTTGAAACTCAATGTTCCTACTTGAAGTAAATTACTTGTACTTCAAGTAAATTTATTGAATATATCTACTTCATACTTGTATTCCAAGTACTTTGGCCGGCTCTGCTCTACAAGGCGTCAGAATCTAGAACTACTCCAAAGCGACTCCACAGCGCCTCAAAAGCCAGGAGAGTCCAAATTCACTCCAAAGCAATCCAGAAGCCACGAAAATTATTCTAAAACAACTCCAAATCGTCCCAGAGTCCAGGACAGTTTGATACCGCTTAGCTCCATAATCCATGAAAACTTATCCAGAGTGACTTCAAAGCTCGCCAGAGAAGTTGAAATACACTTTACATCGCTCCATAAACGAAGAGGAATAATCCAACGCGATTATCCAGTGCTCGAGAACCTACAAGAATAAATCTAGAACGACACCACAGGACTCTACAGACTAGGAAAGTCCAAATCTAACAGAAATCGAAAGACATTTTCCAAATCCACTCCGAAGCGCCATAGAAGCCCTGAGACTTATCGTATGGCAATTCCACTGTGCCTCAGGGCAAACAAATCAAACCAACCAAAAAGTCAAAATTGAGAATCAGGTTAGAAATCTACCATGGTACATCATAGGTATTTACTTTGCAGAATCTCGAAATAGAAGTTCCAAATGTTATGCTCCGATTAGAATGTGTGAACAATGTAGAAAAGAAATCGAGTTGTCCATTTCGTGCAACATTTATCTTTAGTGAAACTCGTTTGAGTGCTCAGGCATAATTATAAAAATGGCAACAGTGCCAAAATACTAATAATTCATGCCAATTACCGCAATGTTGCCGCGACAGCATAATTTATCTATCTCTGTGGCCCGTGTGTGCACTATTGGAGGTTCAAATTCGCGATGTTCAAGGGTCAATCGAGTGTTACACATAATTACAAACCGTACATTGTCTGCCCGATATGCATTTTGTTTTTTCGTATGCCGCGTCAGTATTTTTGATATCCACGTGTATAGTATAAAAAAAACACTATTGTTCCAGATGGTTTCTAATAATTAGTCAGAAGAAAAAAAATGTGTGGTGCATGCACCCTCGAAAAAAAAAAAACTTTCTTTTTAACCTTCAAGGGAGGTGTCAAATGACAAGACCGGTAAATTATACCCTTAAAAATTTGTTTGAAAAGGAAGTGGAAAGAGGGTCAATAATTTTTTAAGATTTATGGGGTATTTTAGGTGTTGTGAATGGGCCGTGGTAAATTTGATATATTTTTACAGTTGATGAATGGCGGTTTAATAACCATCTATTCGGTCTATTTCCGCAAATTATTTATATTAGTAGAACTCATTAAAAACAATAATTATGCATTAATTCTGATTTGTATCATGATAATTTTTACTTGCGTGCATTCGTATATCGTCCTCGTTTAGGCGAAAATAAATTAACATGTCAAAGGCTAGTTGGTGTTGGCGAATCAATTAACCAAATGGACTTAACAGCCTCCAGAGGGTTTGACGAAGATGGCCAATTAGGCATGAGTTTCTGTTGGGTCAGATTAGGATCTCCTGTTTGTACGTATTTTTTGTAAAGAAAAACATGACCGGTTATGTTTATTTTTCGTTGTTTACCATCAGAGACTTCGTCGTATTTATTTAATGTGTTTCAGTTCAAAAATTCTTTCTTTTTCCAAGAAGAAAGGAAAATGCCTGGGGGCATAGTCTGGAGTGCGTTCTTCTCGATCCCCCTTCCTTGAATAGAGCGAGAAGGAAAACGGCGTTTATTGATGTAACAACCAAAAAAATTATTTTTCATTTATATCGTACACTTTTTAGTTTTGCGTTACAACTTTTGAGTGAACAGGTAATCAACAAAAAATTATCAACTGAATGACAACAAACATTTCTGATTGCTCATCCAATAACTTCTATACATCAGCTAAAAGATGTAATCCAATACCCCTTACGTTTAAACATGTGGTAGCAACTTCAAGTCTAATAAAAGTCAAAAGAAATTTAGGATGTTTTAATGACTATAAAAAAAATGCTACCTACAAGAGATCGGATTTTGCAAATTGGATCCTTTTCAAAACATTTTTGGGAAAATGTTTTTGGATCATTTGACGTCATTTAATACTGAGAAATTAAACAACAGTGAAGAAGTCATCTGAACCTTGTATTAATAGTCTCAACTAACCTACAAAACTAATGTTTTTAACTACTTTATGAAAAAGACACAATTTTTCCAAGTCTGAAAATATAACGAAGCTAATCCGTACCAGGCTGCAGACTTGTCTGGGACATCATTAGACCTTTATTTTTCAAGTAGTTGCACCCTCACAGAGACAACTGTTTTTACTTTTTGTATTTTTGTGTGTATTCACGCCTCATATACTTCGTGGGAGTTCAATCGAATCGTGACAAATATGTTATTTTAGTAAGATTTTGAAAAAAAAAAAAATTCTTGGGGTCAAAAAATATATAAATTTATAGTGCCGGGTATTATATAAACACGAAATAAATAATCTCCTGGGGCTTATTCAACAAAGACGAACAAAAAGAGGGCACAAAGCGTCATTTCTTTCTTTTAATTTTGGCCATTGTAGTACGGCCCCAAATTTTTCTGTTGTGAACTCGTGTAGGACCCTATTAAATGTCAAATTAAATTTTTTATGGTCTAGTCCCTATTATATTATTTAATAAACCACCTTTTTTTATTTATGTTTTCCTTTTATTGGCTGGTCACACTCATCTCGATGGTAATATTGATGGTGCTTTTGAACTTAAACTATAAATCACTTAACACCAGGCAGAAATAGACGTAATGATTAATTAGGAAAGAAAAATATTCCGAAAACCATCTTCGAAGGTCACGCGATATCCAAATTATACAGGGCGTGTCCAGGCAACAATCCTGCCACTCTCTTAATTATCCCAGGGGCTTTGATTTATTAGATTTCGCTTCCACACGACTATCGCGTTTTTCGACAATTAGAGGAATATGAAGTAAGATTTATTGTTATAGACTCATTTAGACATATCAGGGCCGTATTAGTACCTTATCATTAGTACCTTATCATAGGTGACATCAAAATAGCTGCTTACGGAAACACTGATCTAAAATCTGTTTGATCAGTATCAGCTGTTCAAAGATTAGTAAACTATCTAGGTAGAGCTAGTTTAGTTTCCGAACAGTTCATTGTTCCGAATGGATGGATCCGCAAATGCCTAACCTCAACAAACAAACATTATTTTGATTTTCTGATTTTAATTTTAATCTCCAGGACTCAAATTTCCATTTTTTTGGCTTCTTGCTGTTGGAGATGGCTGCCACATTTATTTTAAAGGCAAAATAATCAACAAACAACTAAAAAACTGGATTAAGAAAAACAGATTCACTTTTTTCATCGGGAAATTATGCTATTTTTGAAAATATTTTTTATGTCATACCAATACATTATTGTGTTTTTATACCTTAGATACCATCTACATAATTCATTACTTTATGCCCGTGCGGGCATAAAGTACACATTATGGCCCGCGCGGGCATAAAGACGCAAAAAACAGTTTTCAATTAACTTATTCTTTATTAACAAAATATAAATTTACGCTGATAAACATATTATTTTTGTCAAAAAATTATAATGTTTGCCCACTGATGACAATTTGCGAAATGACACTTTTTTCTCAGGTATTTATTATTAACAACCAACTGGTATGACATAAAAGTTTGTATGCACCACGGGTACTAATAGATATATATACCCTCGGGCGACTTACGAACCCTCGGGCCAGAGGCCCTCGGTTTTGTAAGACTGTCGCCCTCAGGGCATAATCATCTACTTAGTACCCTTGATACATAAATAACTATTAAATTAGCAGGAATTACCCCCTCAAAAATGGACCTAAACCTGGTTCAAAAACCAATTTTCGTCAACTTATTGACAAATCCCGTAATAAAATTTGCTCTAAGGTCCCGCGGAACAAAGTGATGCTTCTTCGATGTCATAATCCCGGGGGTCGTATTTAAATTTAGGCCCGATTAACTCAAAATATATCCTCAAAGAAGGAATAAATGACAACACAGGGGCGAAACTTCATTAAATTAAAGTCCTTAAGTCTGCACATAATGTACTTGGAAGATTATTAATCAGTTTTTTTTTTACTTGCACAGGAGGGGCGACGCTTTAACGAGATTTCTCGGGCGCGAAAGCTCCTTTATTTCAATAAAGTTCTTGCGCGTTTTAATTTGTATAAATTTTCATAATGGTTCTTGCTTTATGGGTTTCTTTAATGCGGATTAATGTTTTATGTCTTCACCTTTCGACATTTTTGGTTTGATTTTTTTTCGCTACAACACATAAAATAAACGTCAATAATGTTCTAACTGTTTCTCGAACTGACTTCCTGTTCGTTTTACATTTTACAATTGGCAAAGTATCAAATTGCATATAAAAAAAAAACAACAAGGATATACATATTGCGAAATAAGCTTTTAATGATGTATTGTGCAATCGAGAACTATAATATTGTCAATTGTCTTTCAGTGATGAGAAAAATAATCATTCGAGGCCCTTATGAGCAGATGTTATGTATATTACCTGCAACTGGCGACAATTTTCGCATGACACACCATCTTGATTTCCACTGAAAAATAATAAAAACAAAATACAAAATTAATATGATGGGTTCTTGTTTTAACAAATACGATACGGGCGGCGTAACGTTGCTGCTGTATTAAATTATCAGGTTGTCGTTTTTAATTGAGTTAATTGCTTAATTGGTTATAATATTGATAATGCAATAAATACTGATCGTACCTACGTTGTATGATAGCTGATGGTATTTTTTAATATAATTTTCTATTTCATTATAGACAGATTAGAAGATAATTTATCACTTGCAAGAGCTACAACTTCTTGATAATAATATGAATTACTTTGAGGTGTCAAAGGCTACTACTACAAAAATACTTTGGAAATTTCTTGCAAGGAATGATGTTCTCCCTCCAAACTTTTGTATGGAACAGTTCTTTTGAAATGATCTAAATTGTGGATGCGTATATACTATACTATACAACTTTCTGTAAAGGTGGGGCGTCAATATAATGAAAAAAAAAATCCTGTACTTGAACAATAACTTATTATATAACAAACTAGTAACATAATGTGACAAGTTATTCAAGTACAAATGAGTGAATTATTACGGAACTTATGGGTGGACCTCTGCGGGACGAGTGCAGCGAGTTCCGCAGCCATCTATTCATCAATATGTTGTTTAATTACGATATTAACCTGACTCACTCAAATATGAGTTATTCTCATTAGTTTAAAAACTACATGTTTCAGGTGAATGTTTTACTTGAACAGTTTAACAGTATATTGGTGAGTGGATGGCTGCGGAACTCGCTGCGCTCATCCCGCAGAGGTCCACACATAAATTCCGCAACAATCCACTTATTTGTACCTAAACAATACCTTATTATATAAAGTCAGAATTTGTAAGATTATCCACTTTTTGTCAATTCGTCTTTCATCAGGAATTAGTGATGTTACTTTACTAAACTAGTAATATATTGTGACAAATTATTAGGTACAAACGAGTGGATTGTTGTAGAACTTATGGGTGGACCTCTGCGGGACGAGCGCAGCGAGTTCCGCAGCCATCTATTCATCAATATGTGAGTTATTCTTATTAGTTTAAAAACTACATGTTCCAGGTGAATGTCTCACTTAAACAGTTCAACAGTATATTGATGAGTAGATGGCTGCGGAACTCGCTGCGCTCGTCCGCAGAGGTCCACCCATAAATTCCGCAACAATCCACTTATTTGTACTTGAAAAATAACTTATTATATAAAGTCAGAATTTGTAAAATTATCCACTTTTTGTCAATTCGCCTTTCAACAGGAATTAGTAATGTTACTTTACCAAACTAGTAATATATTGTGACAAATTATTCAAGTACAAACGAGTGGATTGTTGTGGACCTCTGCCATTCATTCATCAATATGCGAGTTATTCTCACTAGTTTAAAAACTACATGTTTCAGGTGAATGTCTCACTAAACAGTTCAACAGTATATTGATGAGTAGATGGCTGCGGAACTCGCTGCGCTCGTCCCGCAGAGGTCCACCCATAAGTTCCGCAACAATCTACTTATTTGTACTTGAAAAATAACTTATTATATAAAGTCAGAATTTGTAAGATTATCAACTTTTTGTCAATTCGCCTTTCAACAGGAATTAGTAATGTTACTTTACTAAACTAGTAATATATTGTGAAAAAATTATTAGGTACAAACGAGTGGATTGTTGTAGAACTTATGGGTGGACCTCTGCGAGACGAGCGCAGCGAGTTCCGCGGCCATCTATTCATCAATATGTGAGTTATTCTTATTAGTTTAAAAACTACATGTTCCAGGTGAAAGTCTCACTTAAACAGTTCAACAGTATATTGATGAATAGATGGCTACGGAACTCGCTGCGCTCGTCCGCAGAGGTCCACCCATAAATTCCGCAACAATCCACTTATTTGTACTTGAAAAATAACTTATTATATAAAGTCAGAATTTGTAAAATTATCCACTTTTTGTCAATTCGCCTTTCAACAGGAATTAGTAATGTTACTTTACCAAACTAGTAATATATTGTGACAAATTATTCAAGTACAAACGAGTGGATTGTTGTGGACCTCTGCCATTCATTCATCAATATGTGAGTTTTTCTCATTAGTTTAAAAACTACATGTTTCAGGTGAATGTCTCACTAAACAGTTCAACAGTATATTGATGAGTAGATGGCTGCGGAACTCGCTGCGCTCGTCCCGCAGAGGTCCACCCATAAGTTCCGCAACAATCTACTTATTTGTACTTGAAAAATAACTTATTATATAAAGTCAGAATTTGTAAGATTATCAACTTTTTGTCAATTCGCCTTTCAACAGGAATTAGTAATGTTACTTTACTAAACTAGTAATATATTGTGAAAAAATTATTAGGTACAAACGAGTGGATTGTTGTAGAACTTATGGGTGGACCTCTGCGAGACGAGCGCAGCGAGTTCCGCGGCCATCTATTCATCAATATGTGAGTTATTCTTATTAGTTTAAAAACTACATGTTCCAGGTGAAAGTCTCACTTAAACAGTTCAACAGTATATTGATGAATAGATGGCTGCGGAACTCGCTGCGCTCGTCCGCAGAGGTCCACCCATAAATTCCGCAACAATCCACTTATTTGTACTTGAAAAATAACTTATTATATAAAGTCAGAATTTGTAAAATTATCCACTTTTTGTCAATTCGCCTTTCAACAGGAATTAGTAATGTTACTTTACCAAACTAGTAATATATTGTGACAAATTATTCAAGTACAAACGAGTGGATTGTTGTGGACCTCTGCCATTCATTCATCAATATGTGAGTTATTCTCATTAGTTTAAAAACTACATGTTTCAGGTGAATGTTTTACTTGAATAGTTTAACAGTATATTGGTGAGTGGATGGCCGCGGAACTCGCTGCGCTCATCCCGCAGAGGTCCACCCATAAATTCCGCAACAATCCACTTATTTGTACCTAAACAATAACTTATTATATAAAGTCAGAATTTGTAAGATTATCCACTTTTTGTTAATTCGTCTTTCATCAGGAATAAGTAATGTTACTTTACTAAACTAGTAATATATTGTGACAAATTATTAGGTACAAACGAGTGGATTGTTGTAGAACTTATGGGTGGACCTCTGCGGGACGAGCGCAGCGAGTTCCGCAGCCATCTATTCATCAATATGCGAGTTATTCTCACTAGTTTAAAAACTACATATTTCAGGTGAATGTCTCACTTAAACAGTTCAACAGTATATTCATGAGTAGATGGCTGCGGAACTCGCTGCGCTCGTCCCGCAAAGGTCCACCCATAAGTTCCGCAACAATCCATTTATTTGTACTTGAAAAATAACTTATTATGTAAAGTCAGAATTCGTAAGATTATCCACTTTTTGACAATTCGCCTTTCAACAGGAATTAATAATGTTACTTTACCAAACTAGTAACATAATGTGACAAATTATTCAAGCACAAACGAGTGGATTATTGCGGAACTTATGGGTAGACCCAGCCATCTATTCACCAATATGTTGTTCAAGTACAATACTAACCTGATTCACGCAGAGGTCCACCCGTAAGTTCCGCAATAAGCCACTTATTTGTACAGGGTGTTTTTTTATATATTGAAATTCCACCTACCTTCTTTACCTTTACAGGTGTAAACACAAAAGTTGTACAGTTTTGGCTGAATTTTTAGAAACCATGGTCGGAAACTACTCGTTTCAGGTGAGTGTTTTTTTGAATAGTTCAACAGTATATTGGTGAGTAAATGACTGCGGAACTCACTGCGCTCGTCCCGCAGAGGTTCACCCATAAATTCCGCAACAATCCATTTATTTGTAGTTAAACAATAACTTATTATATAAAGTCAGAATTTGTCAGATTATCCACTTTTTGTCAGTTCGTCTTTCAACAGGAATTAGTAATGTTACTTTACTAAAATAGTAATATATTGTGACAAATTATTAAGTACAAACGAGTGGATTGTTGTGGAACTTATGAGTGGACCTCTGCGGGACGAGCGCAGCGAGTTCCGCAGCCATCTATTCATCAATATGTGAGTTATTCTCATTAGTTCAAAAACTACATGTTTCAGGTGAATGTCTCACTTGAACAGTTCAACAGTATATTGATGAGTAGATGGCTGCGGAACTCGCTGCGCTCGTCCCGCAGAGGTCCACCCATAAGTTCCGCAACAATCTACTTATTTGTACTTGAAAAATAACTTCTTATATAAAGTCAGAATTTGTGAGATTATCCACTTTTTGTCAATTCGCTTTTCAACAGGAATTGATAATGTAACTGCACCAAACAAGTAATATATTGTGACAAGTTATTCAAGTACAAACGAGTGGATTGTTGCGGAACCTATGGGTGGGCCCAGCCATCTATTCACCAATATGTTGTTCAAGTACAATACTAACCTGATTCACTAGTTATGAATTTTTCTCATTAGTTCAAAAACTACACGTTTCAGGTGAGTGTTTTTTTGAACGCAGAGGTTCACCCATAAGTTCCGCTATAAACCACTTTTTTGTACAGGGTGTTTTTTTATATATTGACACCCCACCTACCTCCTTTACCTTTACAGGTAGAAGAAAGGTGTAAATACAAAAGTTGTACAGTTTTGGCTGAATTTTTAGAAACCATGGTCAGAAACAAAATTTGAATGTCAGAAATGTGAAATTTTACATGCTCCCAGCTTTTTTCAAATAGGATGCCCTATATTTAATTCTACTTTTTTGAAGAGTATAATGCCCCGATTCCAAAAATATATAGTTTGTCTATATTTGATTGAACAGGCTCTCATATATTCGGCTCCAAAAATTGTGAAAGTACTATCTTATTTTGTGAACCATTCTACCTGTACAGGTGAAAACTGCAGGTAAAATTTGAGGTAGGTACCTACTTGGTTTCTCTGATAGTATTTTTAATATTATTAGAACCAAATATGTTGGAGCCGGCTCAATCAAATATAGACAAACCATATAGTTTTGGAATCGGAAAATTGTACTCTTTAAGAATATAGAACCAAATATAGGGCATCCCATAGTTAAAGCATATTTATATGTGTCTTAATCTTAATAAACTATTTCTCATAAGTAGTATTGGTGTTTGATTTTCTAATGCAAGTTTTCATAGTCTAATACACAGTCTAATGATTCAATGATTTGAAAAAACGTATGTAGTTAAAATAATTAATTGAATATACCCTAATGGTTTACCCCTTTACACAAAAGCAACTTATCTGTCTACTGATTTCTACTGATATTTAGACTGATAATCTACTGACAAAACAAAATATGACCTGGCAACACTGTTCAAGGTATTCCAGCGTTTTTCAGAATTGGACAGGGCATTCACAGATTAAATGTAGTTTCTGTTGCTTGTTCGCAAGATCTACTACAGTGGCTATTGTTTTCAGGTGATATTTCACCATAGGCATAGTTTCCCATGAGCAGACCAACGACTGTTCTAAATGTCTCTTCTGTTCATGTCAAGGTTCTTCAGATCTCTTTGCTGAGATGGATATGAACCTTCTTGCCTATTTCAGACCCATAATGGATCTCCAATAAGTTAGCATTCCGTCCTTTTCTCATCTGTTCATTTCATAAGGATGCTGTCTACCACTGAGTTCATAGAACAAGCGCCACCTTGTGATCAGCCTTTAATTTCAAGTCTGCTGATACTGATCGATGTTTTAGCATGGTCTCTGTCTATCCTATAATGGGTGCTTCTACCCCTCTATCCTCAAGGATCTATATCTATAAAAGCTGCAAGAGCGATTTGTTTTACTTCACGTGCATTTTATGTCTTTTACTAGACAATGGAGTTCACTTGTTGCACTATTCAGAATTTCGCTTTCTGATATATTGGTCTAATCTAAATTGGAATCGATTTTGAGATACTCGGTTATCCAGAAGCAATCCCAAATAAAACAAAAATATCCCTCCAAAAATAAGTTCATTCCTCGAATCATTTCCGCACAATATTCCGTATTTTTAAGAAATTTGAGATAAATCTCATAAGAATCCAACATTAACCTCGTAAACTTGCAATACTTGATTGTCTTTTATAGTCATTCTATTATCATGTTGTGCATCGGAAATTCCTATTATTTATTTATTATTAATAAAACAATGATAGATTTCTTCCGACATTTACTGCAGTTCCACATTTGAGTCGCTTTTAATTAGCATCATGCAGTCAACAAAAATTCCTATTAAACAATAAAAAAGGCCTTGAACTGAAATTGTGTTATTCATTGCAGTTAATAACCTTTCAAATAGTTTTATAATAATAATTTGCTAAGAGATTCCCTATCAGTTATCACCCCCCCCCCCCCCCCCCCCCCGAAATCAACTACCTTCCTGACATATTATCTAGTATTATCTGTATCTATATAGCACAAGCCATTATCTAACAAGGCATTTATCACCAGAACACGTCCAGCTGGCAATCTCAAGACGTTTCAGCACCCCATGGGTCTGCATTTGACAAGGCACCACCCCATTTTAGACCCAGTGGTGGCGACCCAAATTCGATAATCTTACGCAATATTTTTCCTCTCCGGGTAACAAATTTATAGTCGGTAATTACAAGTGTAAATATTGATATCGCAGCTACGGTTGCAATAAATAATTTGTATACAAGCCCCGAGAGCATAAGGAAATTAATAGCTTGATGCAAATATTTCCTTATAAAGATCTCTTTTTATTTAATTGGCCTGTTGAGTTGAGAAATGCAGTTTTAGTTTTAGATGAAATAATAATTAGTATTTATGATAGTCAATGAGCTACGATAATCAATGGATTATTAGTCAATCATATGGCTTTTGATTAACATCAATATTTCCCTGAAAGGCACTTAATCATAATCCATCCAATATTCTATTAAACTTTGCAATTCGGCCACAGTATTGAATTAATCAGTAATTAATTTATGTGTAGTTGTATTTCAGTTCTCAGCAGGGTTTTGAAAATTGTTTATCATCTACCTTAGTGATATTGAATTAACCTTAATCAACTATATCAATTGAGCATTGTGTTTTACAACGTGATAGATTACTATTGGTCCTAAATATTGCATTTTTTTCTTGGTAAAAATAACTTAAGTATTTCCTACAATTTTTGATGTTTCCGTTCCATTTTCGTGTAGCTCTTCATGGTCAATTTATAAGGAACTTTCCAGCTGGCATTATTGTGTAACATGCTCGTTTTTTTTATGTTCTTGGAGTTTGGTACTTGAACAAGTCACATCTGCCTTATGTGGACGAATTAAAAACGATTTATTTTTAGGTATATAAGACCCCTATGCAGTTGTCCCAAATGCAGAAAAACATTGATGTGGCAAAGTTGTACCATATACCATGGTTGGATTCATCCATCATCATCATAAGCAATCACTCGATACCGAGTATGATTATCTTCTATTCTATTACCATTATGATGGGAGAATGTAGGGACCAATGCTACCAACCTAAGAAAATGACGAAAAAAATTGGTTGGTAGGACTTGGCGGGGAGGGAAATAACCAGCTGTTTGAAGGATGTGAACTTAGAGCAGGTAAAGCGCTGTCTTACCGACATAAGGAGTAGGAACGCATCATTCTGTTTATGAAACTAAAGTGAAGCCAAGTTTTTGGACTGCTTCATTTTCCAACTCCATGTTACTACGCCTTTACCTTTACCTGCTCTAAGGATGTGCAGGAGAAAGGTGTAAAAAATAAATAAAAAGTGTTCTGTTTGTTAATTGTGTGGTGCAGATCCCCATAAGATCGTAGCGCCATCTAAGACAGCATTTCATACTATTTCACATTCTATAATCATTGTTGCATTGATTGTCTTTTCAACCTCCTCTAACCTCGCTCAAGTTCTTGTATTCTTCTTCTTCTTCAAGTGTCTTGTGCTCTACGAATGTTGGGAATCATCAGCGTTATCTCTTCTTTGCCGAGTGCTTTTCTAAATAGGCTTGTCATGGTTTTGCCATTCCAATGACGCAAATTCTTTGGCCAAAATATTCTTTGACGTCTTTTCTCATATTCATAACAAAGAACAACCCCAAAAACTATGTTTCCCTATAAAATATTGAACTGGTTGGTGGTATAGACTTTGGTGGTATATCCGTTACGCAAAAATCCCCAAACCCAAAATCGGTACCCAGTTTTGTTTATGCAGCCCTACAAACCACTCAAGTTATTCCTTGTAATAATAAAGAAAAGACCACATAAAAAGGTCATTGGGTTTCTTTCATCAGTTGGGTTGAGGTTTCAGTTTACCGAATGGTGCCGATAAAGAACGTGCAGCCCCCTGCTCCCATAAAGGAGGTAAAAATTGGCCGATGTGTTTTAAAATATGGGTTTTACGAATAAAGTCAGTAGCGTCCAATACAAACATAATTTATGTAGGTATTCAGAAATTTGCTTAATAATAATTGGTCCATATCCATATCGATGTATTTCTGCTAATGGCAAAGTGGCACCCTAAATGTCTCTAGGGGATATTTCAGCAAACATTTGTTAGGGGAGAATTTTTTTTTTGATTAACGATTTATGGCTTGACATTTTGGTCAAAGGTCCAATGCAATCTTTATCAGTAAAAAGCAAATTATTATTATCGAACATTATTACACAACAACGTGTTGTAAAGTGCCAAAACAAATTTAATTTAATTAGCATTATTGCGAAGTAACGCCATTATAAAAGATAAATTCAAGTCGTTAGTGCAGTATTTTGAAAAAAATTCGAACCATGTAAATTTCCGACAACAAACATAAATAATTTAAATTTATTTGCGGCGACCTTTTTGAACTCTAGGTGCTACTTGCGCAAATTGAAAGTTTTCGTGTATTTTAAATTGCGATGTGAATTCAAAAGTATCATGTTAACATGTAGAATACCTAAGTAAAAAGAATGAAACCAAAATTGTTACAGAAAATAACCTCTATAAATTGTTTTTGCCATTTCATTGTGTAGAAAGCTTGCACAATACAGGACACGAAACAATGGTTTTATAAATAATAAGTTCGTTGAAATTGATTATTTTGAGCTTAATTGCTTATATTTTTTGCAAAATAGATTTTAAATCTGAAAAAAAGATCGACGGGTAGATAAATGTCTCGAAAAATACATAGTGGGATGAGGTAGCTGAAAATTATACCAGAATATTTCACGTCTGGCAACCAATAGCCCCTTCGGGTTCAGATAGTACATGGGTAGACGAATCTTAAAAGTCCGGGACACAAATTTTTCTGGCCCCTCTAACAGCATTGATGACGTAATCATTATTGCTGCCTAATTTCTGGGACATGATTCGACATTTCTCTATATAACTCGAGTTTGTATATTTTGATATTTCTCACATTTTGTTAGTCAACCATTGCGGTATCTGTTACTGTTTACGAGATCCTCATAATATAGATATTCTTATCTTGGACACCCTGTATATAACTGCTATTTTCTAATGAACAGTTACTGGGAATCTGCCAAAAAGGTTTGTGTAAATAAATTTCAGCCTTTTTAGGACGATGGAACTTTCATTTCCAAAATCAGTGAGATGAGCCACGCTTAGGGGATGACTATAATGTACAATATTATTTCAGTTCAATCGCCAAATACAGGGTGACTCAAAGTAAATTTCCCTTTTCGAACGCACCCTGTACATCCAATTTAATATTTGTGGGGAGGTTAGCGCTGTCAATATGCGGCGACTGCGTGCCGATTATCAGTAAACATGGAGCAGTGGTCGAACGAACAACGCGTGTTTATGGTTGAGGCGTTTTTCAAATCAAATTATTTTTATATCGCGGCACGGCGACATTTATTGAAATCGTGGGTTCAAAGAATCAAAGTGATACAGTGACAATTGGCAAATCAGAAGCGTCCCGCCATATTTTCGAATTGAGTGCGTCGGATTTTCAGTTGCAACACGTCGCACAATCCCAATGTTCTCTGGCGTTTTGATGGACATCTGTTGGCCGGGACGCTTCGGATTTGCCATTGGGCCATTTTGTCTAAATCTTTGAGCCCATAATTTCAATAAATTTTTTGTGTGTACCTACGCCCAATATTGTAACAGTTACCAAAACGTCGCCGTGCCGCGACATAGGAATCGTTTCATTTAAAAAACGCCTCGAAACTAAACGCGCGTTGCTTGTTTGACCACTGCTCCATGTTCACTGATAATCCGCACGCAGTCGCCGTAAATTGCCAGCGCTAACCCCTCCACAAATATTAAGTTGGATGTACATACAGGACGCGTTCGGAAAGGGAAATTTACTCTGAATCACCGTGTATAATAACATCGTTTTCAATATATTCCAAATAATGTATTAAATTCACTTGTGATCACCAATCATTCTCGGAGCACTGTCCTTCACATACACAAAGTTTCGTACAAGGTATTTCCATTTTAACACATTTACAAGATATGCATCGCTTTCGACAATCACAGGAGGTAAGTTGTACACAGTATTTTGACACTTCTGGAATTGTTGTCTACGTAGGTTAGTATGATCCTCCTGAAGTTAGCATCCATCCCCAGTTAGTTGGCGAAGGTATTGTGTATTATGAATCGAGGCATGTTCCAAATTCTTGCTTGAAAAGCAGCTAAGTTAAATGAGCATTTCGTCATATCAGCTACAAAAATTGCAGAACAAATATCGGATATAAATACTACTACGCATATGGGACAAGAAAACCTGGATCGATGTTTCTTTCTGACTCCTACGACCTCCGAGGAAGTTCTAAGGATCATAAGGTCTCTTCCTAACAAAAACTCAACAGGAGTAGACGATTTATCCATAAAGATTATCAAAAAACTGCCAGTCCCTATAATTGAGGCAACCTCATATGTCATAAATTGTTCCTTTGACAGGGGAGATTTTCCGGATAGCCTGAAAATTTCCAAGGGAGGAAGTGGAATCAGTCCCTCTGACTACAGACCGATCTCCGTACTGTCCGCATTATCAAAAATTATGGAAAAACTGGTCAATGACGTATGACTTCCTTTGCGAAAGCCCATAACATAATCGGGGAAGATCAATTTGGGTTTAAAGAGAAGAAGAGCACTGCAGACGCCATACACAATACAATGGACAGAGTTTACAGAGAGCGAGGCGAAAACAAATCGGTTGTTACAGTGTTTTCTGACTTGCAAAAAGCATTTGATTGTGTGGTCCATGCCTTGTTAGTCAAGCTACAGAGGTGAAATAAACCAATGAATTCGATCATTTCTGAGACAGCGAAAGCAGATAGTTCGCATCAATTTGGAAAATGGTGGCAGCGTGGACTCGAAGACTGAAGAATTAAGCATTGGCGTTGTACAGGGATCAACACGTAGTCCACTTTTGTTTCTTCTATTTATCAACGACCTCCATTCATTGCCTATTAAGGGTCACATAACGCTATTTGCAGACGATACAACCATCACTTGGGTCGATGCGAATCCCGAAGAGCTTCAGAACAATATAAACAGAGATATGCTACTGCTACAAAACTGGTTCGCAATGAACAAGCTTTTTCTGAACACAAGCAAATGCAAGGTAATCAATTTCAACGCAAACCTCTGCAAAAGCATTATTGTTGAGGTGAATAAATGGCAGAAACCTACAGAGGGTCAAAGAAGTCAAATTTCTGGGAGTCACGATTCAAGAAAACCTTAAGTGGGACCAACATATTATTCTACTTCTATTTAAGAAATTATCAAAAGGCCTCTCCGCAGTGAATACAGCGCAGAGATTTATAGACAACAAAATAGCAAAACAGGGGTATCACTCCTTATTCGAGAGCCATCTCCGATATGCGATAACTGTCTGAGGCAATAATATGAAAATCGTATTCCTGCTCCAAAAACAGGGCAATGAAATATTGACATCTTCGAAGTTACAGGAACTATTCAGAAAGCTAGGCAAAAACTGACAGTCAGGGGTGATTTGCCGCATGCGTACAATAATCGACAAACTAAAAATTTAGTCACCCCATTATCCTGTCTAGCAATCACACAAAACTCAATGACGCACATGGGTATCCAGTTTTATATTAAGTTGCCAATAGCAGTTCGACGGATGGAAAACCAAAAAACGTTTGAGATCACTGTCAAGAGTTGTTTGGAGGGCAAGGCCCACTACAACGTCAAGGAGTATCTGGAAAAAAATCATAATTTTATGTAGAAAGGGATATAGGTACCTACTCTTGGTTTTATCAATTCAATTTTTCGATTGAAACGAACATTGGCACGTTTAGCTTTGTCTAACACTGCTTCCAGTCTTTTGGCTTGTTCTTCTTTATTCGCTGCCCAGACTATAACTCACTGGAAGTCCATCAAAAATATTCTTGAATGTACAATGAAAAACTTCCGGTGCAGAGCACAGTCCGTAAGGCATTCTCCTATAACAATATCACCCATAACACCCAGCATTAAATGTTGTAAGTATTTCACTTTCTTTATGCAACTTAATCTGATAAAAGCCCTTATTGCCGTCGAGTATTGAAAAAATATTTGCCCCTTCCATCTTGGATACAATTTCCTCAAAAGTTGGAAGCTGATACCACTCACCTACTATGGTTTTACTCAGATTTTGTGAATCTAAGCAAATTCGAAGACTATTGCTGGCTTTTTTACAATGATCATAGAACTGCACCACTCAGTTGGTTCAGTCACTTTTCTCTGAGCCAAAGTATCTATGTACATACATGGTAAAGTTAGAAGTACGAATACTCCATACAAGTTGCACTGGAAGGGATTTCAGTTTAATAACTGTCACCACACTGTATTCCAATATTGGAACTCAGGGCATTCAGATGTTTTCGATAAAATCCACAGTTCAATGCCTTCTCTACTGATGCTGGAATTTGTTTCGCATGCTTTGTCGAATGCGTTTACCTGTAGACAATGCAAGGCAGTCAAAGTGCATACCAAGCAAGATTTTTTTACATGCGACGATGTGAGGCAGGATTTCGCAGCACCACAACTTGCAATACCAGTGAATGTCACTAATTCAATCCAGTGGCGGATCTTTAGCATTTTGGGAAGGGTAGAGCTTCTCAACCAGTAACGGCTCGTGGTCTATACTTGAAGGGATTCACCAAGCGCGTAGCCAGAAAATTCAGATGGACGGAGTTTTCCCTGTTGAAATTAATAAACAGTGTATGACCATAGGGGTGTTAGAAAAAAAATTGCGCCGCAGGCGAAAATTTTGTTGAATTCCAAGGTCAAATGCTTCATATAAAAAGAACAAGATTTGTAGCATGTATTTTTTGAGATTCTTAGTATGTATTTATATTGTAATTTTTAATTTCTAATAATTTCCAGAAGTGGTTTTTAACTATACTTCCTGATCAAATGGGGGTGTTTCAAACCCCAAAACTCCACCCGCGGCTACGCCCTTGGTGTTCACACCCATAGTAGGACCCAGTAGGTGAAGCCCGGAGACTGAAATTTTTTTCGGGTGCCAGGCCCAAAACGCATTTTATGCCTCCAAAAAATATACTTTGTATGTTTTTTCAATAATTAAAATTTTCTCAGGCCTCTTCTTGGGGGGAGGGTAATTACCTCCTTTACCCCCCCGTGGACCCGCCACTGATTCAATCCATCCACTGCCAGTTAACTTCTTGCCAAGTAAGTTAATGACCATCATTTCAGTGTACTGTGGATTGACAGTTGGCAAAGGAGGGTCACTTCTAAGTTTACCAGTTGCAAGAAGATTAGTGTAATATTCAGGGAGTCCATTGACAATTTGATTATTCCACTGCTGGATACGAGCGCTGTCATCGTCAATTTCAATAATAACTGTTTCACTGTGAGGATGCTGAATAATCATAACATTTGAACCATGGAATGAAGTAACTGCATTGGAAGAAGATTGATTGTGGTCAATGGTTGTCTATTGCTGATGTTAAAAATACAGTGGGTCACAACTTTGGCGGGTGAACACCATCTTCCATATATTGTTAACACAATACATTCGTAACTGTAGCTGATATTTCTTGCATTCGATTATATGGAACACTCGAACCCAGACGACACAGTTTATCTATAATCTTTTTCTTTTTAGTGACAGCGTGAATCATGAGACCTACATAGATTGTAGATTTGTAAATTTCGGAGGAGTCGTTTCGGCTTTTCAGCCGCTCAGCACTGCTACCTTTGCAGATATTTTGTGCGTGACTCTACATCTTAATTTGTCTCCAGGAAGCGTAGACTTCTGCCGAAGGAAGCTATTTTCCTGGGTGTCAGTTGGCCCACTTCTTCTGGTGACAGTGTTGCCCCCTCGAGGAATTTGAGCCTCTTGCAGAATTGGGCTGGACATTCGCAGAGCAGGTGCTCTGCGGTTTCTATTGCGTCTGAGCAGAATCTGCAGAGATCGTCTTCTGCTCTGTCCATTAACCTTAAATGGTATTTTACTGGGCAGTGATGAGACCTACATATAGTGAGTGGTGTTTCTCTCTCCAGAGAGTGACGTACACTCTGAACATTTTCTTTTCTGGCATGCTTATTGCTGTTATATCTAATAAGTTGGGCAATTGACAATCCTGCATTATTTGCTGCAGGTATTTCTGGTGCGACACCAAAATTAATATTGGGACCCTCTAGTAACATACATACAAGATTATTAAAATGAATGAGAACGGCAGGTACAGATGTGGAAGCAGTAAACTCATTGTCAAAGGATTGATTGATAATCACTTGGTTGATATCAGAATTCAAACTCGAGTTACATAGGGTAATGTACAATCATGTCACAGAAAAATTGGGGGCCATATTGATTACGTCATCAACGCTGCTATAGGGCCAAAAAAAAATTGTGTCTCGGGCTTTCTGGACTCGTCTACCCATGTACTATCTGAATCCAAAGGAGCGCATCGGTTGCCAGATCCGAAACTTTTCTAACCTATCTCGCCCCACTAACATAGACAAATCGTCGCCCTAGTTGTGAATGGTCGTAATCCACTCAAGGTAAGTTGTGAGTAAACTGCATTTAATTTTTTTGTTTTTGGTGAAAATATGCTTTTTAATTAGCAAATATACTATAACAAGGTCAAATATTGATCACTGGCTTAGATTTATTCACCAACATAAAATTTAAACATTTTTAAGTATGGTAACAATGATGTTAACAGTCACAACTCAAGAATGAATATTGTGTGGATTACGACCATTCACAACTATAGGGCGACGAAATACAAATATAAAACCTTCGAAAAAACTGCAAAAACTCCGAAAACGTGTTCACAAATAATATTGCAAACCATAAAAACAATGATAAACAAAATTGAACGTAAACTTTACCAATGTGACTATAAAAAATGAATATGCAAATTTTTGCAATAAAAATTCTTTTAGGTACAAATAACTTCTAAATTGTGCATACATTTTAACCAAACTCAAATACCTACTTGATTTAATTCTTTTCTTGTTCCGAAATTGGTTCCTTGACGAATATCAAAAGTCCTCCCTATTTTTTTTGTCGGAGTCAATCTCGCTAATCCGATCAGAAATCGCTTACGTCAGTTTAAATAAACCCAAATCAGACAAAAGGCCGAGCTGAAAGGTCACAGAAATGGGGCTCTGAAAAAGTTGGGCCGCAGGAATAATATATGCCAAATTCTTGAAAGCTCTACGCGTTTCAGACGGATGAAAAAAGGACCTCCTCTCTCGTGCTCGAAGGTTAATTTTTTTTCGAGCTCTGCTGCCTTTCAATAATTAGGAATGTCGAAAGTTTTAGGGCTGATGAGTTGAAGAAAAAACTCCAAGTTAGTTAATTCTAAATAGAAGACACGTCAAGATATTCGATATTGAGGTTACACAGTTTCCAGAGAAAAACTGACAATGCAGGAAATTCCAAAATCTACAAACCAATACACCACTAGAAGGTGTTCTTGAAAATGTACGGTAACTGGACTGGGATTTTTTCAGAAGATAAAATTACTGAGAAATGATTGGTAAATTTGAATTTATTATTGGGAATCCAAGGTTTTATACAATTTACTGGAAACATAATATTGCTATGTGTTCAAAATATTATTTAAATTTAAAATTATTATTATTGATACTTTAGCCAAAACCGCTTTCATCTGGGCTCTTTTTAAAAGTATGTGAAACCGAATTTAAATAATTTAATTTCGTTCGATATGCTGATATCGCATTACTTCAGTCAAAATTTGATATTGAAAGCTTCAATTTTTTTACATCAAAAAAGCTTTTACGCAAATCCGCTCACTGTACAATCCGCAGTATGCGCTAAATCCCCTATAAAGGTAAATATTAAGGTCACCTTTTCAAGCTTTAAAGCGATTTTTCTTCAAGGAAAAAGGTTTATGTGACCCTTTTTACATCACCATCAAGTGGATCCGGTAACATAAATCTTCGGACTAAAGCTGATATTTTTTTAAGGGATCTAGTGTAAAATTCGTTGTTTCATTCAACAAGCCAATCCGGGAAAAAAAGAATCCACTTTACCCGTGCACCAAATGAAAAATAATCCCGGACAAAATGTCAAAAAAAAAAATGTCCAGCGCAGTGCATATTCCCAAGGGAGAATGGGCCACTTTGTGTCCCCATTAGAAATTAATCGATATGGATATTGAACCAATTTTGAAAATCTCGCTGGCATTTCTGGCGTATGCTAAATAAATTATGGTATGCTTTATGTGAATGGATTTTTTTTTTATTTTTTGAAGCTTTGAATGATTTTCATTTTGCAGTTAATGACTTGATTGATTTTGATTGCTCAATGGACTTTATTTTTTGAATTAATACCTAGTCAACGTTTTGATGTGTGTTCGTGCCATCATCAGGGCTGAGGGATTTGAAATAAAAACGTTTCATATGGTGTTTTCATTATTTGTCTGTTCGTTGACTGATATGGAATTTATTTGATGATAAAAAATTTTGCAAATATTATTGAACTTTGAACCTCTACACTCTCAAATAAGCATTTTGCAATCAATATTTTTATAAGGTACGATAAGCAAAAAACTCGATAATTTTACAAATACCTATATCAACGTTACGCACACCAAAAAAATTTTTTTTTAAATTAAGAAAAAATAAGAACTTGCCTTTTTTCCATCCCTAAACTTCACAGTACCCTCGATGACGCAATCGTTATCACACATTTTTCGGGGTTCCACAATAATCCAAAATCACATATTAACAACTAAAAATTTTGTTTATGCAAAACAATTCATCACAAATAATGCACATAGTCACATATCAAAACATTTTTCTCAAATTACAATTTTTTTTTTTGAAAACCTTTTTCATGCGAAAAAAAGTTTCGGCGCGTAATATCGTACAAAGTCGGTACGCAGTGCGGCGCAGCCTTCGTGGCTCGATAGGTGGCGCGCGACTAATTCATAAGTTCTGTGGCAGATCGCAGCGAGCGACCAGGCGAAATTGTGAATGCGCCTGCTTTGTGTGTATTTCATTCTGGGATTCTGGATAGATGGATGGAATCGGGAGCGTATAGGGATGGTGATAATTGTTATAAGTTGGAAAGACGGCGGTTGAAGGAGAGATTCACCGGGATTTTTACTTAGTGAAAGTCTAAGGCAGTATATAAATAGAGCTAGGTTCTTGACATTTACAAGTTTTCTTGAAGTTGAATATAGAGTCTATTTGTTTTTTTTTAAGGACATCATTTCTGTCTGTCGTTGGGGTTTGTTTGAATTCGCGAAGGGCCCCGAAGTAGGCGACATCTATGATCAACTTTGGTACTTAAAACTCAGTGAACAACAAAGCAAGTTTGCATTTGGCCCCCGGCATTGTTTCTGAAAGTTTTCAATTTTCTACAGAATATTATTCATTTTATGTATTGTTTCTGTTATATAAATTACAAAAACATCATAAAACACAATTTAACAAAAACTAACCTCAAAAAACTAGCTTTGTTGTTCACTGAGTTCGGCAGACATATTGCTATTTTTCGCGTAATTTAGCGCCATCTATTGGTATAGGAATTTCGCCAATAGCCATAGACATATGAACATTATCAACATAACCTCAACCCTTTTCCTATTCTCCTAAGTACCTACTACCAAAGGCATGGGCAGTGTGAATAAAAATTAAGCTTTCACTTTTAGTATTAAGTGATAGCTTTAGCTTTTACTAGATAGGTTAAGCTTTTGCTAATAGCATTTGCTGAAATTGAAGTGAATAACCTTTTGCTTTTACTTACTAGCAAAACCTAGATATTTGAAGCATTTACTGAAAATACGGACATTGCGTGAAATTTCTACAGCCTTCTCAAAAAATGTGTTTGCGAGTTTTTATACTGATAACGCCGATATTTATATTTTTATAAACCGGAATTATGAGATTTGGTTCCAACACGTCAAAAACCGCCCCATGAACGGTCTAAAAACCACTCTGTATAGGAATTTCGGATTCTACTCACAAATTTTTGGCTTTGCGCAGAATCATGACGGTACATTGTACGGTTTCTTGATGTGTTGGAACAAAGCTATGACCGGCGGCGTGAAAACATTGAAAGAAGTCAATAATTGGGTACGTTTACCAGTACTCAGCCGCTAACTTGCAGGGTAAAGCAGTTGAGGATAGTTGAGACACAGCGGATGTAAATTTCCTGAACGCCCGACACTTCTGCGCATGTCTAAAGCATAGATTAACCCTTCGACCTACAAGCTTTTTTTTTTGCACGTTTTTTGATAACCTGGGTACATTCTGTCCCCACGATTAAAGTGAATGTTTTAGTGGAATAGGTTATGACATCATCAAATAATTAATAAATACACATTTGAGAAACATCTTTAACAATAAAAAAAATATATAAAAACATAATTTTGAGAAACAAAGTTCGGGCGCTAACTTTGGTATGTAGGCTCCAAACCCTTCCAGAGCACACAGAACTGTCCTAGAATTTGTTATTTGTTATTTAATATTTTTTAAATTATTATTATCATTATTATATGTTGTTATATATGTATTATAAGTTGATCCAAAGTATGAACACCCCCTTTTGTAGAGTTGTAATCAAGAATAATTTGTTTTTCTGCTTTACTACAACCGGGGTACATAATGTACCCTTTATTCCTTAATTATTGTAAATAAAAATTAAATAATTTAAACAACATCACCTACAATCTGCATACACGTGTATACTGCAATAATAAACAGCTATTATAAGTGGCGCTTCGCTAACCTGTCAAATCCACAAAATATGCCAAAAATTCGGAGTGTGGGTCCAAAATGTACCCGGGTTGTAGGTGGAAGGGTTAAGTTGGTAAGCGTTAATTTTTACCGCTGAGAGAAATCGGCAGGACAAAAAGTCGGCTTTTACTGAGCGCCGCTGAACGCGATTGGGTACGATCACCAGCACACTGTTGCCAACAGTTCAGTAGTTGGGAAAAACAATGGTCGCGTTCACCAGCACTCAACATGTTGAGTGATTGTGAGAGGCTTTGTTCTAACAAGTGGAATACACAAGGTAAAACAGTTTTGATTGGCCTAGAGCTGATTTTCATCAGTTTTTAACAAAGCCGCTGACTAATCACTCAACATGTTGAGTGCTGGTAAACAGGACCATTCGCTCAGTAAAAACCGCTTTTTGTCAGCTGCTGCCGATTTCTCTAAGCGGTAAAAGTTTACGCTTACCAACTCAACTTATTGAATTGTCATTTGTCATAACTCTCAACTATGCGTTCAGGAGATTTACATCCGCTGTATCTCAACTGTCCCCGTACCCATTGTTTCCTCAGCTACTCAACTGTTGGCAACAGTTGAGTGCTGGTGAACGTACCCCCTTTAAACAAGTAGCAGTATCGAACGCCAGCGCTTCAAGGTGAAAATGAATAGTGATTCAGACAATTCTATAAGTTGAAAAAATACTAATAGTCCATTTTCTTGCAGTGGAGCTTTGTAAATTACAAAAAGAAGACTGAAGTTTTCTTTTTGTAATTCTGATAGTGATTTGTTGGAGGAGGAGGTTCCTGAAAAGTCTTCAGCCAACCTCGATTTGAGAGACTGTATTCCTCGGCGACCTCGGCACGACTTTGGCCTTTCTTTTCTTTCGGGATAAAATTTCGCAGACCTTATATTCAAAAACGCGGCCATTTCTTCCAAACTTTTAAACACCACAAAAATGTTTAAGCCAACGTTTACCAGGCTTGCAAAAATGTAAGCTTTTCCTTCATATAATTAGGAATTGCTTACTTTTATTCACACCATTTGAAGACAATACTAAAAACTGTAGCTTTTACTAATTGAATTTTTAGTTAAAGCTAATACTCATTTTTATTCACTGCAAAGTAAGTATTTGCTTAGGAAATGCAAGATAAAGCTTTTACTAAATTTTTATTCACACTACCCAATACTACTACTACAGTAGTATTGTCTTTGCTACTACTAAAGCCATCCCTATAAGAAATGCATTAAGTAGGTTCCTACTAATTGAACAATTTCATATGGTAGGACAAGCAATAATAATATGTTAAGTCCGCTTGAAATGACTAATCCATTCTTTACCATATTGTTTTGGTTACATGTATTACTTCTCCACAAAACTAAAAAAAAATCACAGTACCTAGCTCCCGGTCTAGGTTTTTAGGTATTTAATTGTTTATTATTGTAGCAACAGAAAACAAAATTGTTTACAAATTAATAAACACTTGATTATCACTATCGGCGATTTACGGTTTTTCTTAGATTTGTCACAGAAATAGAAACTGATTCTTATAGAATTAAAAATTGCATTGAGATATAGAGAATTTATTTCTACTAGAATATTTAAGTGGTTGATAGAGCGGATCTGAGTTTTGATTTCCATAGTTTCAGTAACTCATTTATGGTGAGGAGTTTTGAAAACTAATTTTTTTTTTTTAAATATCTTTATTTCACAACAATTGATATAATATTTGTTTACAATAAATTCTCTAAACAGTGCCTATATAGCTTTGGCCTCGAGAATACTTAAAATTATATGTATATAAGTGTTGGACACTTAAAAATTTACTTAATTTTAACAATACCTATGGTATATTCCTAAAAATATTTTGATTTTTTTAACAAACAGTTGGAAATTATTTATATTTTTTATGTTCTCTGGAATCTTGTTATATGACTTGCTGGCTAGTAGAAAAGGGTTATTTAGTCCTATATTTGTTCGTGTGTTTATTTGATAAATATTATTCTGATATCTAGTATTGTGACAATAGTCCAGGAAAATTGTCGATTTTCAAAAAAAAAAATTCCTACCCAAATAAATTTTTCAGGGATGATAGGGGGCGGGTGGGTGATCATAAAACCGAAGATATCACACATTCACCCCTCTGGCGTTTTGCGCTATAGGGGTTGAAAGTGCACCATTGGCGATTACTTGGTACCTGTTGATTTTACAAAAAAATGTTTCAAATAAAAGATGTGCAACATTATTTGATCTACAATGTTTATCTAAAGACTTTTTTTGATTTGAAATTTTATAATGAAGATAAAAAAATTTAACCAACGTGAAAAAAATTTCTACAATACATACAACATTTTTGCTTTATGAAGTTTTTACTCACCCCCTGCCGTTTTTTAATAGGGGTAGTTTAAAGTTTTTTTATTTTTTTACAAAAAAAAAAATTTAATAAAAGTTTTAGAAGATTATATTTCCTACAATTTTTCCCAATCAACTTTTTTTGTAACTCACCCCCATTCAGCGGGAGGACACTTCCCTTAGGGAAATTTTAGTTTTTAGGGGTATATATTAATTTTTTTTTTTCTTTTCTCACCTTTAGTGCATATAAAAAGTTGCAATTACCATTGTATTGAAAGGATTTTTTTTCCACCACCTTTTTGTTTTTAGGGGTGGTTCGCCTATTTCCAACTTTACAAAAAAAAATTATAAAGAAAAGTTGTTCAAGATAATAAAATGAACAAGTTTTCTTGATAATTTTTTTTTTGTAAAGTTTAAAATAGGCGAACTACCCCTAAAAACAAAAAGGCGATGAAAAAAAAATCCTTTTAAAACAATGTTAATTTCAACTTTCTATATGCACCAAAAGCGAGAAAAGAAAAAAAAATAATATATACCCCTAAAAACTAAAATTTTCCTAAGGGAAGTGTCCCCTAGCTGAATGGGGGTGAGTTTCAAAAAAAGTTGATGGGGAAAAATTGTAGGAAATGTAATCTTATAAAACTTTCATCAAGAAATTTTTTTTGTAAAAAAAATAAAAGAACTTTAAACTACCCCTATTGAAAAACGGCAGGGGGTGAGTAAAAACTTCATAAAGGAAAAATGTTGTATGTTTTGTAGAAATTTTTTTCACGTTGGTTAATTTTTTTTATTTTTATTATTAAATTTCAAACGGCCCTTATGACCACAGACGGCCCTTAATCAAAAAAGTCTTTAGATAAACATTGTAGATCAAATAATGTTGCACATCTTTTATTAGAAACATTTTTTTGTAAAATCAACAGGTACCAAGTAATCGTCAATGGCGCACTTTCAACCCCTATAGCGCAAAACGCCAGAGGGGTGAATGTTTGATATTTTTGGTTTTATGATCACCCACGTGCCCCCTATCATCCCTGAAAAGTTCATTTGGGTAGGAATTTTTTTTTTGCAATGCATGTAATTTTTGACTATTTTCCTAGACTACAATGTACATCATTATTCATTGCAAAGCTTATATTAGATTTCTGTGTTTTGTTTAATATTTTATAAATCAATTTAATTTGTTCAAACTCTAATACTACATCAAGTCTAGAAATATTTAATTCGCTATACAGTTTGTCTAGTTAGTGCATCATAATTAAATATTATTTTCAAAATTTTGTTCTGAAGTATTTGAACTGTGTTGAAACTAGTTTTACAGCATGTTCCCCAGACTGGTAATAAATATCTAAGGTGAGAAAGGAAAAAGGCACTATAAATACTGAGTTTAGTTTTATCAGTAAGGTAATTTCTACATTTGTATATTATTGGTGTCATTGGCATTATTTTTTTGTAGTTATATTCGATATGTTCTGACCAGTTCAATTTATTATCAATTAAGTATTTTATGTGTTGTACCTCTTCAATATCTAGATTATTAATTTTGTTTTATCTATGTTTATTTTGAGTTTATTGCAATATAGCCAACTTAAATAGAGATTAAGATCTACATTAACTGTATTGTTTAGTGCCTTCTCCTCACCCCCCTTATAGACTAAGACAGTATCGTCGGCAAAAGTATAGTACTGTGCTCCAATGCCAGCCAATTTCAAATCCAGTACGTATAGTGAGTATAGAAGGGGACCAAGGACGGAACCTTGAGGTACCCCGCACTCACTTATCAACATATCACTATTTACATTACCCAACCTAACGTACTGCCTTCTACCCTCTAGATAGGTTTTAATTATATTATATAATGTCCCTCTAAATCCCATACAATACAGCTTTCTCAATAAAATGTCAGTGCTAACTACGTCGAAGTCCTTTCTCAAATCAACAAAAACTGCAATCACAAAAAGCCCCTCATCCAGTGCCCTAGATATATAGTCAACAAGGTCTACAGTCGCATCAAGTGTACTGCTATGTTTGACGAAACCATACTGAAACTGATCCACTTCTATATATTTATTAAGAAAAGACAACATTCTTTTTTTAATTATTTTCTCTATAATTTTTGAGAAGACACTTATAACTGCAATTGGTCTATAGTTATTCATATGTTCTCTGCTCTCAGATTTAAAAATTGAACATATTTTGCTAATTTTAAGCTCTTCTGGAAAAATACCTGTTCTTAAAACTACATTAACTAAGTTTGTTATGATTTTTATAACATCAGCTCTAAGGTTTTTTATGTCTCTGACTGTTACCCCGTCATGCCCAGGAGCAGAGTTTTGTTTCAGCTCAGATATGATCTCGCCAATCTCCCGTTTATCAGTCAGACCCAAAAAAACACTATTTTCACATGTAATATCTGTAAAGGTAGGATTCAGATCCAATGCTTGAATTTCGTCATCAAGCTCATCTACAATATTCTTTCCTATCTCTGTGAAATGTTTGTTTAAATGTTGTGCAATGTTATTTATATTAACTATCTTGTCAGAATCAACCAATAAACTGTCAATATGAGTTTGTACATTTTTACTTTTAAAGAAGTCATTGATAAAGTTCCACTGCTTTTTTACATTGGTACCCGCTTTTTCCCATTTTGTTCTGAAATAATTATTTTTTAAAGATTTTATCATATTATTTATTTTATTTTTTATTGTCTTAAAGTTTAAATCTAATTGAATATTTTGGGGATTTCCTTTTTTACTTTTATATAATTTATCTTTTTGTTTTATTAAGTCTAGTAACTCAGCGTTAATCCATCTATTGTTTTTACGTATTTTGATTTGTTTAATATGCTCAAAGTCTTTTTTGGAGGTTTGTATAATGTCAATGAGGTCTTGGAATGACGCAATTAATTTATTTTCAATATTTCGGTTGAATACATTTTGAAACATTCGATAGTCTATACTTTTAATTTCATACAGTTCTTTTGGCTTGTGGGTCTTTATGTTTTGTCTTATGGAAAATGTTAGTGATCTGATAGTGATATATCTTCAACTTTAACGGGGTCGTGGATATCAATGTTATTAGTGGAGAGTACATGGTCTATAATGGTTCTTGACTGGTCTGTTACACGAGTAGCATTTTCTACACTAACCGTATTTTGAATTTTAAAGTTATTGACAGTTAATATGTTCATATATTTTACTATGAGATTAGCGCCATTATCCAACAGATTTAAATTTAGATCCCCGACAATTACATGTTTTGTGGGGTATTCACAGAGCAGACTATCAAAGTACTCTAAGAATTCCGGACCTGAATATGATGGATCTTTGAGGAAACTTAAGAGCCGGGAAAAGACAAAAATTGAAAAGGAATATCTAAATGAGCGAGAAAATTATTGAGAATTGAAAATTGAGAAAAATTTGAAGAGAAACTATGGTTCATAAGCAGCAATAGGTACAAGAATTTACTCTATTTCAGTATAACTTAAAGTCCCTCTATTTGGAGAAATTTGAAGAAATTCAAGAGCAGGAAATAGACGAAAATAAAGAAAGAATAAATTCGCGGGAAAATTTATGAGAATTGAAAATCGAGAAAAATTTGAAAAGACACTGGCTGATAAGCAGAAATACAAAAATTGTCTATATTCCAGGCTCTTGAATTCTCTCCAAATGACGTTATTTTAGAGTCAATTTCGGCTCGCGATGTCATCTTACCAAAATATGACGTGATTTATGACCTTACTGTCACATGCACGGCATGTCATGATCAAACTGACATATTTATGAGGACGTCAATTGTACCATATTTCAAATACGACATGGCTGACGTATTTATGACGTAATCGTAAGGGATTTTCATTATTGTGAATTATGTCTTTTCCCAGTGGCGGATGCACGTGGGAGGGGGGGGGGAGTGAAGGGGGTTATTACCCTCTCCCCCAGTGAGGCCTAAGAAAATTTCGATTATCATAAAAACAACCCAATTTATTTTTTGGAGGCTTAAAATGTGTTTTGGGCGTGGCACCCGGAAAATTATAGATCCGCCACTGTGCAATATATCCAATTTAGGAAGAAGAATCGGAGTCAAAAGTTTTACCAGAATCAACCACCTCATTAACTATTCCTGAGAAATCCATTAGAGAAAGGAGGTTCAAAAATCATTAAGGAAATATCCAGAAGCTCAGGAAGAAGCAGGGCTTCAGGAATCAATATCGGAAGCTATTCCTATGACATCCAATTAAGAAAATAAGCATCCAGAACCATAATCAAAAGCATCAAGAGAAACTATATGATGAAGAAAAGCATCAAGAATACCAGAAACATCAGGAAAAGCAACTTAGGAAAAAGAAGAAATTCTTCAAAACTCATAGGCCCCAACCTCAGAAAACATTCTAGGAAAAGCAATTTGATTGAAGAATAATAATTTAGTGTGTTTAATTTCTAAAAGCGCTTATGTGTTTACATCCTATTGAAACATTAATACTGATTCCAATCTTATACATTTACCTGATAGTCTGGCTTTAACGGACGACTGTTTCCATAAGAGCCAAATTCTGGACTGACTGGTAAACGTCTGGTTGTTACCTAGCAGGTACTTTCTATGCACTAGAGAATAGAAAGTACCTGCTAGGTAACAACCAGACACTTACCAGTTGGTCCATAATTTGGCCCTTAGAATCCAATGACTAGCCCAAAGTATTTAATCGAGAGAAATAATCAAATGCTGCAAATGCGATATAATTTTTAAACACCCGGTATAGTGACTGATACCGGATAAAGTTCATTTAACTGACAAAGTCTAAACGGTAGTAAACACAACAGATTGTTAACACCCAAACAGAAAAGTTTAAAAAAATTGGGCGCACACGCTGCTTGTCCTAATGAATAAGCCTATTATTATCTTTTGTTTGGATCTTCGACATTCGACAAAGACCTCCTTATTTGGCCTGTCATTTTCCGGAAGTAATTGAGGTGCAAGAGTCATGTCATTGCGGTGACATAGGCTTCTTTTGTTTCAATTAGGTCATAAAACTTTAAATGTATGTAAACCAGACGAAACAGAATGTGGGTGCTATGAATTGTATGCCATTGATTATTACAGTTGGGCAGAAAAAAAAAAGGAATTAGATACCTATAGTATTCATTAATTAGTAACCTTCTAAAAGTTCTAAATAATACAGATTCAGGGAATTTTGCCTTAAAAGTGAATTTCTCGAGTCTTTGTAGTTGAATATGTGGAAACAAAGTACTTTCCTCATTTATATCCTTTGTATTTTTATTTAAAAACCGAAAAGCCATACCTATGTATGACTTTTGAACATAATTTACATTGTTCAGTGACCATCCTAGTAAAAAATTATTCATGTCCATTTCGCGAAACACCAAATCACTGCAAATAGGTTCTGTTTTTGTCACATTTTATGCATCGTACTTTTACCTGTTCCATTATATACTCTGACACGGTCAAATGGGCCATTAATAATTTCCATTTCGGCCCCCCTTCGAAGCGTGTTTATGTCAGCTGCTTAAATCGCGTGTATCATAACAATAAAAATCCGCGCGGTGCATAGCATATGCGTGCGTATTTTTACGATTTTCGGAAATCGAAAGTGCCCTTCTTGTCGAATAAACGGGGCATGTTGATGGGGCGCGATTTTTTTTCTTGAGTCCCATTTCCTTTGAACGGAAGTGAAAATGCAAAAAATAGTCTAATGTTTGCTTGCTGGAGAATGCCTCGAGGGGTTTAAAGTTTCGGGTATAATACAGGAAATCAAAGGATATGCCTATAAGGTGCATATAGGAAAATGTCCTCGTCTTTTGGTATTGAAAAGCCATTGAATTTGTTTGCCTCTAGAGATTTTGCTTGCCAATTTCAACAAGTGAGGCAATTATTATTCAATTCCATACAAGTGGGTCAATGAGTAGTAAATGCACTTTTTCCAATAACAGAAAATCCATTGTTCATTTTAAAATTTTAAACTAGAAGTTAATGAACCCTCCTTTTTTCATTTATTTATACGACGACGCAGTGTCATTCAAATTCTCGTTTACATATTATTCCATATTCCGTCCTCATTAAAATACACCGGGCGTAATTTGTGACTACATAAATCGTTTATACTTACCTGCGTTGAGAATAATTATGAAAAATTAGATAAAAGGTGTTTTTTCCCATATAATGAAGGTGCCGTTTACAGAATTTTGATATAGACCTTGTAACGTATGTAAAATAAGTTATTGTGCACTAATTGTTCTCATGTAAGATTTGGGTCAAATAACAATCAACAAAAGAAGTCAACAACCCCTTTGGAGTTTGGATAAAGTTGTCCGAAAACACATTACTCAGATTAAAATAATCGTTCTCTCCCCATAGTTTCTGGATAATTCCGAATCCATTATTTTCAATTTCGAGTTGTCGGCACATACAAAATTTCGTACGAAATTAAATGGGACGTGTATTTATGGTTGACATTTGCTACGCCATGTTAGTTTTCCATTCTTTCCGGGGATATTTTAATATGATTAGAGTGTACGCTTGAGAAACGCCCCCACCAACTTGAACTTGGACTTTAAAACCGCAATGACTCACCAGTCATCAATATCAGATTATGTTGGACCTTTATTCTCTCAAGTTCCAATCTGGAAAATCGAACTTTTTAAATTTAAATTTAACGCGCCACTTTAGAACACACATAAAGTTGCATGTATTTTTTTGTCTAATCCATTTCCACAGCTGTCCTAGAAGAATTAATTTCCTCTGATATGAAAATAGATTTTTTCTCGAACAACGATTTGTATAGTTTTTAATTGACGTACGAGGAATTTAAGTTTCACGAAAAAATTGTCACACTGGCTAACAAAATATTCTAGTGCCACATATTTATTCTGGATATTTCAAGGAAATTATTTCAGTTTATGCTGTCTATTGTATAGTCGATGGTGCGGAAATAACCCACAACAAGTTTAAATTTTGTTATTTCTAATTTAATATAATTTTCCTCTCCATTATTTACCATAAAAATAATATTCTAAAAATAGATGCCTGTAAAACCGGCAACAACAACCCTTTGAACCGGTAAAATTACAGATTTCTTCATTGCCTTATAAGGCAGTGAACCCCTCGCGGCTGTGATTGGTCAGCCGCCACACAACATCCCTAGTTTTTTGCGACCTGCTCCGTGGCAGAGCTAGTCGACGCACATTCTTCAGTACTTTTAGATTAAGCGAAGAGTTCGCACCCTCGCGCCCTCTGAATGCTCTCCAGAGGCAAAAACCCCCAAAAACCCCCGTTAGTACGCGCGATTTATAGTAAAATACTACTCTCTGTGTCTCAAGGCCTGACATGGTCTATATTATTGATTACAATTCATGTAATTAACCCCTAATTGTTGACGAGCAAAATTCTCTCATTCGCTTGTTTTTGGCTCTATCTCTCTTACTCTCGACAGGCTTCAACGCACCTGTATATCATTGTGTTTTTTTTTCCATCCCAGTGGAAAATTCCCTAACTGCGAGTGCGAATAGTAATAAATGGATAAATAGTCGCCCTATGGATTTATCTGTATGAACTGGATAAAGCAAGTAAGACCGTTACAATTTCTCTAACAGTCGAACAATAAGTTAATAAATACTGATTAGTGATTCGCTTGAAATGCACTATAAATTGATGTTTTCTAACCTTTAATGCAGAAATTTGGTTTTCACACTCGTGAAATTAATACATGAGCATATATATAAAGACTTTTCTTGCACAATGTTCACAGACTTCAGCAGAAAAGTGCTCAAATTGTTAACTCTCAATAAATAAAAGAACTTTCAAGGATCAATAAACATTTTGTGATTGCAGTGAACTGATTGAAGTTGACAAATTAATTATGTTGTGCTCTTGTGCATTTAATTAGTTAATTGGTGTTCTCGTTCATTGAACATTTAACCATACATGATATTATTATCATTATCAGATTATCCTACTTTTTATAAATCAAGATACTTTACTTTAGAAATCTTCTTTAGATCAGTATAAAATTTGTGGTTCGACTGGACGTCCAATTAGGAATTTTTAGATAGGATTTGATTGATGACTATACCGAATTACTTTCATTTATTAATTAAATTGGTAATTATTCTATTTCAGCGTTTAATAATGTGTATAAACGAGAATCAAGGCATCCCTAACCCAATACAAGGTTTAAATGATCCAACACCTAATGGTTAATTTCTACAGTCAGTCAAAGTAAAAACTTTTGGTATCCCTGGTGCGGTTTGACTAAAGCCCAAAAAGGGGCAATTATTAGTTCCGTCATAGTCGATGTTAATTCTGATACACTTCCAAAAAATAGCTTCGAAGAGAATAGTAGTGGCGTAAGGTCCGGAGAGCTTGGTGGTCATCCAATTATTGCATCTCATATATAGTTGAACACACTACTGCGTATTCATCAAAATGTTGCACCGTCACTGATGCGGTGATTACAATTCACTAATGCCAATGCCAAACCACAGCTTCCCAAACACTGTTTAATCTAACAACACTGCTTTTTCTACCATTCCAGCACGGTGCCTACACCAGCTGAATTAAGCCACACGCGGATATTGGTTCTAACATAGACAACATTGTATTTAGGCCTGAAACTATTAGGAAAATTCTTCTTCAACTTGACATTGACGCGTCCTACGTTTCAGCTTTCACACTTCTGTTATCCACCAACTATCATGTTAGCCGTAACTACCCCCCAGAGTCCAACACCTGCGAAAGGCACCAAGTTTTTATACTTGATTGGGCAAGCCTTTTCCCTGGGTACTCGTGTTAGTCGGGTTCCTCCAACAATGTTTGACGAGTCACCATTTTCTCCCATTTTCATGGTAGCTACCACATCTAGGTTAAATCACGCTTGTACCTTTCGACCACGGTCCGCGAACCCTGGAATCAGCACAGCGGCAAGCATTTTTACCGGTACCGGAATGTGGTCGACTCGGCGCCGTAGTTTCTTGTGTTAAAAGGGCTCACTAGGTGGGCTCCTTTTCCCTTGACAAGGTCCGGGATCGGGGTTTACCCCTACTAACTTTCGGAATACCCCAGTCATCCATTGCCCAGAGACCTGGGATAGGGTAGAAATTTAGAGGTCCTTCACCCATACCAACTAGTGAGACTATGGGTATTACTCAGGTTATACCTTCAACCCCCCGGCCGTGCCAGGGTCCTCGTTTGACCGGACGAGTCGCGGTTCGAAGTACCGCCCATCCCCGGAAACAGGGCCGCAACTAGAACCCTCGGCGCCCAAGGCAAGTCCAAATTTTGGCGCCCTTCCACCATATTGATTAACTTTTGGTCTATCGTCTATCACAGTTCACAAACCACGCCAAAACGAAACGCAGCAACAAATGCTCATATTTTGAACCGATTCCGAACCAGTCTGGAACTAATTGAGGACTGTCGTAGAGCGCATGCCCAGCTCTGGAATCGGACTAGTTTAGAATTATTTTATCGCGAACAGTTTTGGAACGAACGTTATGTGTCAATCCTAAAGTTCTTGCTAAAATCCTAGGACCGCTCTAGAACTGGTTCAGAAACGGTCCGGAACCAATTCTAGATAATTGATCCGCGAATCCAGAAACACAACTAAAAATTCGGAATTTTGTGATCCGCGAATGCCATTAATTACTTGAACTGCGCATGTGAAATAGTTTTGAAACAGTTTAGAATCCTTACCGCGAACGAGCTATTGTAAAAGTAAAAGCTGTTTACGGAAACTATGATCGGGTTAACCCGATCGCCAGCAATCGTTCTTTGTCTTTTTTCAATCGTATTTATTAAGGAAAGATAGAAAACATTCAGCTACTGATCGGGTTAACCCGATTATAGTTTCGCGTAAAACCGTTACATTTTTTTTGGATTGTAAAATATGGATGGATTAAATTAGGCGCCTTCGGCGCCCTAGGCGGACGCCTAGTTCGCCCCTCCCTAGTTGCGGCCCTGCCCGGAAAGCTGGACTCAGCGAACTTTCATCCAGGAATCATTCGCTGTGTTCCCTGCTTTTTGCGAAGGACAGACAATATCGCTACCATCTTTTTGGAAAGAGGCGCAGGAACTTTACCTAGAATTCTGGGATCGTTCGAGAGTTCCTCCCTCCTTCCCCTATCGTGAGATGGTAGACACGATAGTTCGGTGGAGGTTAACAAAATTGCACCAGCGAACCAGCCATCGAAATGTGGGCAGAGACAGACAACTTGACACTGGAAAATCTTGTGGCATTCCACCCATTGTCCTAAAAAATTGGGCACAAGAATTGGCTCCAGTTCGTCGCAAACTGTTTCAACTCTCTTATAGTCGAGGTGCTTTCCCGTCTATCTGGAAATGTGCCAGAGTGCAGCCCATCCCGAAAAAGAGCAGGAAAACTCTTTCTAGAAGTTATCGTCCCATCTCGCTTATATCCGTACTTTCGAAAGTAATGGAAATGCAGTCAACCTGAAAGTACCTCGAAACCAATAAGTTCATCTCAGACAAAGATTCCGGGTTTCGTTCCAAAAGGTCAACAGGAGATCTGCTGGCTAGCATACGTCAGTCATATTTGGAACTCGATGCTCGAAAAGCATGGCAAATCCAGAATTGTAGCATTGGACATCTACAAGGCTTTTGATCAGGTGTGACACAAAGGTCTCTTCAGCAAACTTCCATCGTATGGTCCTCCGAACGAATTTTGCTATAGACTGGGGAGGTGTATCTTCTGATACACTGCCTATAGATGCTGGCATTTTCCAAGGATCAATTCTAGTCCCAATACTGTTTGTTATTTTTATAAATTATTTGTTGAACGTGACCAGAAACCCCATATACAGCTTTGGTAACAATAGTAGCCTGATGATATCTTTCTCTTCTGATAAACCCCTTATTGCAGCCACTTCTACACACCTCGCCCAACAATAGATTCACTCTATCAACAGTGATCATGATAACATTACAAACTGGGGCCTTCGCCTTGATAACCAAGTCAAATTTAATGCTTTTAAACTTCAAACAACAGTATTCTCAAATAAGAAATTTTCCGCCGATAACCCAGGTTAAGGGATGACAGGAAAAAAGATTTCTATCAACGGTTCAGTGTCTCCTTTAGGAGTGACCAGATCAATCAACTTGTCTTGGCATGACCACGTATCTTCGATCGCCAAAACCGCTTCTCAAAAATGTAGTTGTTTGTTTCGACCAAGAAGCCTCTTTACTTCTAAACAACTTTCTTTCCTTATAAGGCTCAAATCAGACCATGTATGGAAATATTCTCACATTTGGAGCGATGCTCCCACGCAGTCGTTGACTCTATTAGATGCAGTGCAAGGAAGAGCAATAAAAATTATCGATAATCCAACTCGATTCATTGCAATCTCTCGAACATAGACGTAAGGTCGTTATTCCAGCTCAGAGAAGTTATTCAAAAACCACAAGAAAAGAACCTCAACATCCGTATGTGATAAAGGAAAGTTGGCTTGTTGGCTAGCCCAAAGACCTCTAAATATAGGGCTTCTTTTTGGTGGCGTACTGTTCACCTGTGGAACTCCTTGCCTCCTACTTTATTTCTCGAAATATTGAACCACAACGTGTTCAAAGGCAGGGCTAATCGTCACTTAATTTCTTCCGCTCATGGTAGTATTGACATTTTCTTTTGTGGGCGAACCAATATGTGAAAAAAAATAAACATATCCTGGACAACAAGTATTCTACCAAAATATGCTCGAGCGCCAGTTGGATGATATTATGAGAAATTATTGGTAACGCGTAGCTGTTTTCTCCAAAGAAATTATATGAAAATTATTATTTATGATGCCTGCCAAGACGCATATTTATTGGAAATGGGTGGAAGCGGTAAAGATTCATGAAGCTTTTCTTGTATGATTACTTTCTTAGAGGTAACTGCTTTTCCTGAAGCTCTTAGGTTGATGTTATCTTTAATTTAATTGGCTTTTCTGAGGTTTCTGCTTATGAGCTTTGAAGATCTTCTTTTTCCTCAATTGCTATTTCTGATGCTTTTGGTATTTATTCTTGATCCTTTTGTTTCCCAATAGTTTGTTCTGACTAATTGGTCTCTTCGAAGCTTTTGGCACTGATTCCTAAAGCTCTGCTTCTTCCTGAGGTTCTGGATATTTTCTTAATGATTTTCGAAGTTCTTTTCTCTTATTGATTCCTCAGCAATAATAAACGAGCTGGTTGATTTCGCTGATTTTGATTTTTGAGTCTCTTTCTTCCTAAATTGGACATACTAAAGCTTTCTAGTGATGATTTTTGAAGAGCTTTTTATTCATTCAATTTCTCATGGTCGGTTGCTTTTTCTGAAACTTCTGGCATCGATTTTTGAGGCTACTCACCATAAAGAGTTTTTCCCCTTGTTCCAGGCCTGTCCGACTTATTGTCCCTATACAGCACTGAAGCCTGAGAAGGCTTATTGTATATACTTAGCCTGTGTGGTTTATTCCAACCACTCCAGTATTTTTGTGCTTTTACTGGATGGTGTTATTATTGTTTCCCGGTCTACGTTTGGTTGCTCGAAAATGCTGTGTCTTCTGACTCTTCTGTGATTCAGTGCCGCGCAATTCACCAGGATGTGTCTGAAGGTCGCAGATTCCTTATTGCAGAGTCTGCAATTAAGATCTCTGTCGTACAGGTTCATTCTGTTCAGGTTCACCTTTACTGGTGTGTAGCCAGTCAAAAGTCCCCTTATGGTTCTGTCAGCTCCTGCTCATTTGTAGTAGTTCTACGGCTCTTTTGCTGTATGGTTGGTCGATGAATCCCTACCATGATTCTGCCTGGAAGTTGTCCAGTGTCGCTGATGTTCTTTACGAATTCGGTCTTTGATGTGGCTTCTTGGTCATACTTTTTGGTATCCCTAGAGCCGGCAACGCTAGTAGAGTCGTGAGACTGCGCTTTAACAATTAACTTTGCTTTAGCCTCATTGTAGCAGGTGCTCTGTCTGGTTACATTCGGCTTTTCCCTAAACTTGTAGCAGATGCTTTGTCTGGCTGAGGTCTTCTTTCCAACTACAAGTACTTTAGTCTGGTTGTAAGTTACCTGTCTTACGCCCTAGGGTAAGTGCCGTGACTTCAAGTCCTGTCTGGGTACTAAGGTCCTTCTGCTCTTCTATCCTAAACAATTAGGATTAAGCAGAAAATACCATCCATAGAAAGAGAGCTCCTGGAGCATACATAAACACATAAGTGCTTTAGAAATTAAACAAGTTTTATTTCCTCATCAAAAAAGGCAGGTAAATTTATATGATATTAATAAAGAAACCTACAACCTAAACAATTTTCACTTAATAGAAGCCCCGTGTAAGTATATTAAGGTTTTCTACAGCTGATCAAACATAGTGATCGTCAAGGGTGCTCAAATTAGCACTGTCAGCGTGCTTACGTAAGATTCAAAACAACCAATTAACAAGGCAAAAATATAACATAAATAAGTCGTATAGGAAGACATTAACATCCCCTTTTTGGTAGGGCGGTGCACGCTGTTAAAATAAACTAGTTTTAATGATGATGCAAGTGTGACATTGATCAAGTTACGACAAAGATCAAAAATATCTTAAATTGAATTCCTTTGAATGCAAAACGGGCTATTGAAAATCAACATTAAATCGCCCAATTACCTCAACATCAAAAAATCCTTTTTTTCTCATCCCGTTAAAAAGTAACGCAACACCGAAACGATAAAATTAAAATCCTTTTTTTCGGAAAATTCGATTTTTCTTCTCGGTTCGGTGGGGGAGCTTCTCTGTCCCAACGCGTTTAGTAAAAAATAATGGGCCCCAATTACTCAAGTAAATTGGGAGATTTTTAACCACATAGGCCGGCCCAAACTGATTAATTTATTATGGAGTTCTATTAGATTTAAAGTGTTTTATGGGGCGACAGGTTGCTTTACAAGGTCTATGTTTAGAATAAAAGAGTCTACATTTACGAGATGACAGCAGAACACGGATTATTATCTAAACACTATAATTAATTTTGAACAATTTGTATAACTATTTTTGGATTCTTGTCTAATTTTATTGTACTAATATCAAATCACTCAACAGACTTATAAAAAGATTTCCATAAATATATATTTTACATTGATATTAGATTATATTAATCTAGGATGTTCTTTAATGAGCTTGAACCATCGCCAGTAATGAATGAAAATGTTTTAAAAAATTACCACTATCATCACAAAGCAAATTTATAGCTATTCCTTTTGATATATGTTTACAACATTTTCAGTAATAAGATGGTTGTTTGTTAAATCTTGGGGCGCTTCTAATTTATTGCATCCAATTTTTATCTCTTATTATAGAACAAGCTGTTGTTGTTTTAATTTTTATTTTGTCCATTAACAATGAATTTCATTCAGTTGGGGTATTTTTAGAACAGTTATAATTGTCTACGGATAACAATAAATAGATAAATACAAATAGAATTTTTTCGATTTTGGTACTGCTTCTTGTGCGACATTCACCAGAATTAGGTTAGTGCGCTTGTGCATCAATTTTCTTAGTAATAATCATCCCACTAAGGAATGCAGGTCAAAGGGTTGAAGAAAATGTTTAAAAATTCATTACACATTATTACACTTCGAAAATGTTCCACCAAACAACAAAAATACACAATCTTCAACTTCTTCCAATATCAACCTCACACATGCTCAGGAAATACTCACAAGACAGCTCACTATCATGTCATATTAATTCTCCAACTGACTCACTTATTAAACCACAACCACACATTTCATTGTCCACAGCCATTATAAAGGTCTTCGATAAGAATGGTAAACAATATGACTGCAGAGTCCTACTCGACAATGGAAGTCAGTCTAATTTCATTTCACAGAGACTTAGCAATATTTTGAAACTACCTAAGCAGAACATTAACGTTACAGTTTCTACGATTAATAATTTAAATCATAATTTGAATTTATTTCTTTCAGATAAGATAGTTTTACCTCAGATTACTGGCAATTTACCCTACGCAAATCTTGACACTTCTTTATTGAACATTCCTACTGGCATCACACTGGCCGACCCAAGATTTGAAATTCCTGCTCTAGTTGATCTTCTCACAGGTGCTGATACATTTTGGGACCTTCTAAGCATTGGTCAGATCAAACTTGGAACAAATATGCCAACCCTACATAAGACCAAAGTTGGCTGGAGCATCTCTGGTCCACTACACGTCAGTCCTCAAAATAGAACAGTACATTATCACTTCTCAGCCAATGTTGATATTCAGAATTAACTTTCCAAATTCTGGCAAAATGAAGAGTGCCCGAAAACCAAATTTCTTTCAGAAGAAGAAATAAATTGTGAAACTCCCTTCAAACAGCATGTTTCACAAAGTAAATCTTATCGTTGCAATTCCTTTGAAAACATCTATACATGTTTTGGGAGAACCCTAGAACACTGCTCGTAATCGTTTATTTTCTCTTGAGAGAAAACTTGACAAACACCCAGACATGAAGCAACAATACCATGCATTCATGGAGGAATATATCCATCTTAAACACATGTCTCTTTCTGATAATCAAAACGACAAATCAGGTTTCTTCTTACCTCATCACTGTGTCTGAAAAGATTCGTCGACAACAACAAAATTAATGGTAGTTTTCGATGGGTCTGCTAAATCTACATCTGGATTTTTCCTAAATGACATAATGATGCCGACAATTCAGGATAATTTGTTCAATATTTTATCACGTTTTCGCAAACATAATTTTGTTCTCAAGCGCTGACATACCTAACGGAAATGTACAGACAAGTTTTTGTCAAACAGGATCAACGCCATTTACAGAAAATTCTTTGAAGATTCTCTACTAATGAGGACATTTCTATCTATACCTTAAATTCCATTACATATGGCACTGGTTCAGCTTCATTTTTAGTAATCAGAGCGATACTCTGGAAGAACTAATTCAAATTTAAAACATCTCACAGCTTCTTATCAAATTAATATGGAGTTCCCTTAAGGATATGAAAATCGAATCAGGAGTCAATACATGATTCTAAATCTAATGTACTATAACATACCCGGGTTCGTTCAGTAAGATTGAACGATGAGATTTTTAATTACCTTTTAAACAACAAATCTTCTGAAAAATAAAATGAAGAAACAAATAGGACCTACATTGTGGAAACTTACTCAATTTTACTTACTGGACATGCGCCCGACATAGCAAATATTTGGGAAATTTAAGGGAAGTTGTGACATGTAAAAGAAACGAAAAATTTGTGTAACGTCTACTTTATTATTAAAGTAAATCGTACGTTCTCATCCTGGAACTAACGAGGGGAAAGAGCACGGCAGAGAAACCATCGATCTAACATTCCTCAAAAATCGAAACAAACTGTGTCATTTTAATAAAAATTGTGAGTCAATAATTCAATAATTTAAGTCAATAAAAGTTTAAATTAGGTACCATCCTTTGTTCTTGTGCTGAAATTTTAATTACACGCACTAGATTCAATCAACACTACCTATATTCAATACTGAAGAGTTTTTGGTTAGTTAGCCAGTTTCCCAGCAGGTACTGAGGTCCCATACGGGAAGCTACTCAGCTATAGTTGCTTTTGAGCAAATATCTCTAGATTGATTATTTCAATTTGTTAGGATATTCTCTCGTTAGGGTAGGAAAATGTTAGTAAATTCAACAAGGCTCTAATAAACGCTCTGAATACACAAAATCAAAATCTCAGCACAAAAAGACAGCACATAATTTCTTAGGTTTTAATTTACTTCTTTATCGGTGTTGTTTACAGCATGAAACCAAATACATGAACAATGCACATGTTATAAAAAAAAATGTTATAAAAAAAAAAAACATAGAAATGGATAAAAATGATATTTGTATAAATTGAACTCTCACAAACAAAATAATAATTAATCAACTAACCTGTGAACGCTGTGAACTAATATACCTAAAATTGGCCAAGAAGATCAAAACAAAACTTTAGGACTACTCTGGGACCCCCTTAAATGACTTCTCACAATATTCTATAAATGTTCCGAGCAATGGTAAAATCACGAAACGCCATATTCTATCTTGTGCCTCCCAGATATTCAACCCTTTGGGACTACTTGCTCCGGTAACAATTACAGCCAAACTTATGTTACAAGAACTTTGAAAATTACAAATTTCGGAGTCTATTCCCATGAAGTTACACACTCTTTGGAGCAAATATCGCTTAGAACTTTTGATCAATGATCTCCAAATTCCCAGATAAATATTTGGAGTGAATTCCATTTCCATCCAGTTACATGGATTCTGTGATGCATCATAATCCGCTTACGGAGCATGCGCATCTATACCGGTCTGGCAAGTGAACATCTTACATGCCAATTTAAATGCAATAGAATGAAATGTCTAGAAAAAGTCTAAGGTTGCATAGAGAACGGAAACGATTTCCCGTGTTCCACCTCCAGCGTTCTCAGCGCTGCATGCTGAAGGTGGAACAGGGGAAATCGTTTTCGTTCTCTTTTTAACCTTAGACTTTTCCTATTATACATTTCATTCTATTGCATTAAAATTAGCCTGTAAGATGCTGGCTTGCCAGACCTGTATAATTTGTTTAGGCACTTTGGGTAATTATACGTCAAACCTTTGTTGTGCCAAAACGCGTGTTGCACCGATAAAGCAGATTACAATCCCAAGGCTTAAACTTTGCGGAGCTCTCTTATTGGCAGAATTAGCTGAAAAGGTGATTCCTTCATTCCCAGTTATTTTTGATCTAGTAACCTATTGGCAGGGCCTATTTTACCAAAAGGCACATAAGGCCCGGGCCTTGAGCCCGCTGTGAAGTGGGGCCCCAAAAAAGGCTTGAAATAAAAAATGAACATTTCAGTTTGAAAATAAACACTAATAAAAAAATATTGTCTGGCTAGCCAAACGGCGAACTGCAATAGAATTTGCTGGCTTGCCAAACTTGACGGAAACAGTAATAAACAAGTTGGTAACATATTTTTATTTTTGCTATATGGGCATGTGTGGTATTTTGAAATAGAAAAAAAATCCGGCAACATTGCGAAGTGATGGATGTGGAGAGGCGTGATTATTCAGAGGCATGATTCTATTGGTTAGAGCCGAAGGTTAGAACCTGAACGACAGCACAGTGGCGTGGTTATTGGCGAAACTTTAAAAAAAAATCTAATAGTTTCATTGGTTCATTTCCTTGGTGTTTTCGGTGGCACTGAACACAAAGACATGGCTGTCATCAAGCGATGTCAGTTGAGGTGTCAGTGAATATTCTTAGATTACGCCCCACTTTTCTTCCTCCTTTCGTCTCTATCAACTTACCACTTGCCAGACTTTACAGTTGCAGAAAGCCACATATTACTGCACGAATTCGAAATGAGTGAGAGAATAGCCTTCTGCAACGTGAATTTTATACTATTTTCTCGATTTTGGATTTGGTCGCTGTTAGTTGGGGATTTCTCTTATTGCCAAAGATGTCAGTTGGTGACACTCATTTACCAAGTAACTGACAGGTGAATTTTATTATTTTCATTAATATTATTCTCGAAGGTTTGACAATTTTGGAGGTATACCAATAGGTACAGTCGTGAGCATAAAAAATGGGACACCCGATTTTTCCTATTGTAAAACCGGCTCATCAGCTACACCGTCGGCAATGACAGGGATTGTCATATTTGACAAAAAATCCGTTGTACAGAAAAGACTGATGTACCCAAAATAGCGAAAAATGACAAGACTACATGACCTGTCAGTTTTGCGTGCGAGAATATGACATTCTTGCACCAAAATTGAGAAACGTATATGGATGTAACACCTGCAAAGCAAAATTTAAACGAAATCCCGACTTGAAGAGTCACCAACTGATACACTCGAATATTTTCCTTTAGAATGTGACACTTGCAAAGCAAACTTTGAACGAGAAGCCGAATTGGATAATTATCCTTTTGAATGTGACACTTGCAAAGCAAAATTTAAACTAAAACAATAATTGAAGAAGCACCAACTAATACACTCGGGTATTTATCTTTTTGAATGTGCTACTTGTAAAGTAAATTTAGACAAAAAGGCAATTTGAAAACATACATATCAAGGCATTTGGATGAGAAAAATTTAAAAAACAAAATGCAACGCCAAAGTTAATACGAGTGGTAATTGAAAACAACATTCAGTGACGCATTCAGTCAAATAAGTGTAGGTTTGAATTTAATGCTTGCTCTGTAAAATTTAAATGCGAAACAATTTTGAAAGTCTATTTAGCATCCACAATGGGTTGATTAACCAAGTGTTTCAACGTAACATATGCATATATTTTAAAGAGCGACTTGTAATAGTTATCAATGATATTAGCTCATCTTTTCATATCTGTGAACTTCGTTTGCAGAAAATGATTTTATTTTCAAAGAAGTTGACAATCAATATTTGAAAATCTATCAAAATTATCGAATGTAATACCACAAGAGGTTTCAGGATTACCGGATAATATTTTTAACTGACACGAAACGCGTTACGCAGCAACACCACGACTCCGAAGGAGGAGTGGTGTTGCTGCTAACGCGTTGAGTGTCAGGTAAAAGTATTAGGTAATCCTGAAACATCGAGTAGTATTCAAAAGGTTATACAACGAACTAAACTTCAATACTTTATTATTTTTTATTATCATTAATAGCAAATGAACAATATTGCCACCAAGCGCGATAATCCCAAAAGGCTTATCACTTGTTAAGCCTCTCGTGTCATATGGGAATAATGTACAGTGAGTTGTATAATCGAATGAAATACCATAAGAGGTTTCGGGATTACCGGATAATACTTTTACCTGTCACGAAACGCGTTACGCAGCAACACCACGACTCCAAAGGAGGAGTGGTGTTGCTGGTAACGCGTTGAGTGTCAGGTAAATGTATTAGGTAATCCTGAAACATCGAGTGGTATTCAGAAGGTTATACAACGAACTAAACTTTAATACTTTAAAATTTTAAAAAAAAAATGTCTATAATAGAATTTGCTATAAATGCCACCAAGCGCGATAATCCCAACAGGCTTATCACTTGTTAAGCCTCTCGTGTCATATGGGAATAATGTACAGTGAGTTGTATAATCCCCGAAAACTCGAATTGTAGAGTCACCAACTAATACACTCGAATATTTTCCTTTAGAATGTGACACTTGCAAAGCAAAATTTGAACGAGAAGCCGAATTGAAGAGTCACAAACTAACACATTTGGATATTTATCCTTTTGAATGTGACACTTGCAAAGCAAAATTTAAACTAAAACAATATTTGAAGAAGCACCAATAGCTGGGGGGCCTATGGTCAGTTTTCTCCTGCCGTGGCACTTTTGATGATAAAAGCATGGGGTTTTTTTTGTTCTCCTTAGAAAACCAAATAGAAAAACGTGGTGTATGTTAACACTCGAAAATGTAGTGCAGTGGCGTCGAAGAAGGAGGTACAAGAAAAATGAAAGAATTGTTTAAATTGGTGTGATTCTACATTTACATCTTCTGGATCAACACATCTCCACATCTACTCAAAACATTTGTAGCCAATAGGGTAGGTATCCCAGATTCAAACACTATGCAAATATGGTTCATGGAAATACATAAACACATTGGAAAATCCAGCTGATATGTTTTCTCGAGGTGTATGTACACCCATCAACATTAATAAATTCTGATTTTTGGTTTCACGGACCTACATGACTCAGGCTTCAAGCATATGAATGACCATACCTATACCTCAGAAACAGAAGCAGTTGAACTTACTGAGCTTCCAGAAACCTGCAATAATACTTCATCACTGCGTACAGTATACAGTATTTTGTATCTAATGATTCATTGATTTTGAATTAATAAACAAATGTTCTGTGTGCGATCTTTCTTTAGCTTTCGGTAGGTAGATGGATCAAGGAGTTCCTGAATTTTCCGGTTGTAGTTTTCAGTTCCTAACAGGACAGTTGCGTTGCTCTTATCCGCAGGTAGGATGATCATATCTTCCGCTGAATTCAGGTTCCTAATTCCCATTAGTTCCTTCTTAGAGAGGTTACTGGTTGAGGATCGAGCCTTTCGTAGAATGTTGGCCGTCTCAATACGGATTTCTTCCGCTTTCACATCAGATAGTGCTCTGATGGCTGCTTAAGTGCTGGCTATAATCTCCTCCGTTGGCAGGTCTTGTTAACCTACTTCCACAGAACAGTTTAGTTAGGTCGAAAATGAGTGGGCCTATTATGGCCCTCCACTAAGGAATTTTGGAAATCCAGACGATAGCTTGAAAATTTCTGACTGTCTATGTTTAAAAGCTAGTGGCGCCCAAATATCCCGAGCTACAATCCGAATTCAATAATGAACTGCCCTAATCTGAGCTAGGGTTATATAGGGTACAAATTTGGTACAGGCCTATTGGCATTAAAGTTTATTTATTTTTCCGCCTTCTTCACATCAGGTGAAAAAATTAATACTGCTGCTTACAAGTCTGTCGCTTAAATTTTCCAAATCAACGAATTTGTTAAACAAAGATAATTAATATTAAATGTATAAGAAAAACTTGGAAACCGTGGGAAAATATTAATTTAATATCTCAGGCTTGAAGCTATGCTCCAAACCAAAGAAGAAGGGGGAAAAAATATTTAATTAAAACCCCTTCCACCCAAGAAAGAGGAATAATTCACAACTTCTTCCTCCCCGGGTATCGCGGCCGCAGCTCTTTTCCTTTCCGAATTGTAAATTTTTGCAAATTGGCCCTCGGGCGATAAATTCAGTATCTGGATAATTGAAGAACACTGTTGGAGAGCTTTTTATGACTAAAACTTTGATAATTGAGTATTTGAAATGAAAAAATAATGCCCGAAGTAGTTACTGATCTCTGAATAATTCAATGAATTTGTATGACATTGCAACTTATTAATATCAAACTATTTGATATATTAGACTAATAGTGTTATGAAACTGAAAGCACCCAAAAACCTGTATACAAAAAATGCTTTTGTTCCACCACTGAAACAAAATTGCCTAAAAAAGAAATTTACCATCCAGCCTCGGGAGTTATAAAGAGCTATAAAATGTAAAGCGGTCTAACTCTTTCGCCGTTCGAAAGTTTTGAAATTTCTCAAAACTTGTACAGAGAGGATCCCTTCAAGGAAAAGTTTTATTAGATTTCCGTTCTTCCGTCGTTACTTTTATTCATCGTTCTTGTAAATACAGTTATGGTTATGCCCTCGTCTTACAATTGCAATAATACTTGCTCGGATGCGGCAATTCACAGGTTGCAAATTCCATTAGATAAATTTAACTTTTAAATTATTAAAGCTTTAGGACTCATTATCTCAGATTTCAAAGGTACTTCTAATTATGCTAATTAAAAGAAAACGGCATTTTAGCTTAGCATAAATGAGATTGTCTTGCTATAGGATTTTCGAAAAACAAGACCTTTTGAAGCTTTTTAATTAAGAAAATTCTGTTTGTACCTAAGCAACATATTTTTTTCTTAAATCAATAATAGAAGCAAACAGTTTTAATGAAGGGATTATCCTTATGACAAGGACTCCTGACCAAAATGTCACCCAGATTTATAAGTATCCTCAAGCAAGCCGTACAACAATTTTAATAGATAATTATTGTAATTATAAGGGTCAAGTATCCAACTCTAGTTTTTTTTTTTTAATCGCGTCAGAATTTCCTTTTCATCGTCGTCAGGGCTCTTCTAATTATGTTAATTAAAATCACGGAACAGCACTACTAACGTCAGATTGAAATGTGCCTTCGTCTCGTGTAACTTGAAAAGACGCGCCATTTTGAGTTTGAGCATCATTCCGAAGAGTACAGTTTCGGCTTAATTAAAAGCTGGATTTCGAGCTCAGTAACACAGGAAAATTGTTTTTATAATTATAATATACTTACTTACTGGAGAGGGTGTGTTGGAACTTACCTAGAAAAAAAAAACAAATTATTAGTTTTGTACTTATAACGGAAATATGGGTTATTGAGGCATCAGAGGCATTCTACAAATGTAAAAGGGCTAGTGTAGTGCCGTACACGTGGTAGAAGTGAAACTTCTTGATAACCGAAAGTGTTTCATTTTGGAAAAAATGCGCATTGACCGTCTTCACTGTTTAAAAGCTACCTATAACACGTGCGCCCTAAATCACTATAATTCTAAGGGTGGCGCCCGAGTTTCCCGAAAATTCCGAAATCAACCGCTCTCTTACCGGAAAACCAAAGTAACGCTACAAATTTGGCGCCCGAACAGGGACCTTTTTGCGCATATGACCAAAGAGTTTATGTCATCATTCGTCCCCCGTCTCACCGGAAGGCCCTTTTGTTATGTACACCATTGGAATGATTTAATGTGACCTCCAGACCGCCGATCGCCACAAACCTCTTTTTGGACCGTTCTGTGTATGTCGTCTTGTTATCCGCCTCGTGGATGAAGAGTCAAAATCAATGCCGTCCGTCCGTGGACAAAGGTTCCTGTTATATTTCGTACCGCATTGGACCGAAGTTCCACTCGCCCTATATTTAATTTAGTCCAATCATTATTTTTATTCCTATTTCCTTTCTATTGTAATTCATTTAAGCATTGATAAAAAGTACATTATTGAAAATTGTGTGTTTCATTTTCATTTTCATTCCGAAACCAACAGCTTTCTCACCGGAAAACCAAAGTAACGCTACAAATTTGGCGCCCGAGCAGGGACCGTTTTGCGCATGACGTCAGCCTATGACCAAGGATTTTACGTCATCATCCGTTCCCCGTCTCACCGGAAGGCCCTTTTTGTTTTGTCGACCATTGGAATGATTTAATGTGACTTTCAGACCGCCGATCGCCACAAATCTCTGTTTGGACTGTTCTGTGTATGTCGTCTTGTTATCCGCCTCGTGGATAGGGAGTCTTAATCAATGCTGTCCGTCCATAGAAAAAGGTTCCTGTTATATTTCGTACCGCATTGAACCAAAGTTCCAATCGCCCTATATTTAATTTAGTCTATTCATTATTTATATTCATATTTCCTTTCTATTGTTATTTATTTGGGCATTGATAAAAAGTACATTGTTGAAAATTGTGTGTTTCATTTTCATTTTCATTCCGAAACCAACAGCTTTCTCACCAGAAAACTAAAGTAACGCTACAAATTCGGCGCCCGAGCAGGGACCGTTTTGCGCATGACGTCAGCATATGACCAAGGATTTTACGTCATTATCCGTCCCCCGTCTCACCGGGAGGTCATTTTGTTTTGATCGACCGTTGGAATGATTTAATGTGACTTCCAGACCGCCGATCGCCACAAACCTCTGTTTGGACTGTTCTGTGTATGTCGTCTTGTTATCCGCCTCGTGGATGGGGAGTCTTAATCAATGCAGTCCGTCTGGAGAAAAAGGTTCCTGTTATATTTCGTACCGCATTGGACCGAAGTTCCACTCGCTCTATATTTAATTTAGTCCATTCATTATTTACATTCATATTTACTTTCTATTGTTATTTATTTGGGCATTGATAAAAAGTACATTGTTGAAAATTGTGAGTTTCATTTTCATTCCGAAACCAACCGCTTTCTTACCGGAAAACCAAAGTAACATTACAAATTTGGCACCTGAGCAGGGACCGTTTTGCGCATGACGTCAGCATATGACCAAGGATTTTACGTCATCATCCGTCCCCCGTCTCACCGGGAGGCTCTTTTGTTTTGTTGACCATTGAAATGATTTATTGTGACTTCCAGACCACCGATCGCCACAAACCTCTTTTTGGACCGTTCTGTGTATGTCGTCTTGTTATCCGCCTCGTGGATAGGGAGTCTTAATCAATGCCGTTCGTATTTCGTACCGAATTGAACCAAAGTTCCAATCGCCCTATATTCAATTTAGTCCATTCATTATTTACATTCATATTTCCTTTCTATTATTATTTATTTGGGCATTGATAGAAAGTACATTGTTGGATATTGTGTGTTTCATTTTCATTTCATTCCGAAATCAACCGCTTTCTTACCAGAAAACCAAAATAACGCTACAAATTTGGCGCCTGAGCAGGGACTGTTTTGCACATGAAGTCAGCATATGACCAAGAATTTCACGTCATCATCCGCCCCCGTCTCACCAGGAGGTTCTTCTGTTTTGTCGACCATTAGAATGATTTATTGTGACTTCCAGACCACCGATCGCCACAAACCTCTGTTTTGACTATTCTGTGTATGTCGTCTTGTTATCCGCCTCATGGATGGGGAGTCTTAATCAATGCCGTTTGTCCGTGGAAAAGGGTTCCTGTTATATTTCGTACTGCATTGGACCGAAGTTTCACTCGCCCTATATTTAATTTAGTCCATTCATTATTTACATTCATATTTCCTTTCTATTGTTATTTGTTTGGGCATTGATAAAAAGTACATTGTTGAAAATTGTGAGTTTCATTTTCATTTTCATTCCGAAACCAACCGCTTTCTTACCAGGAAACCAAAGTAACGCTACAAATTTGGCGCCCGAGCAGGGACCGCTCTGCACATGACGTCAGCATATGACCAAGAATTTTGCGTCATCATCCGTCTCCCGTCTCGCCGGAAGTACATTTTGTTTTATCGACAATTGGAATGATTAAATATGACTTTCAAACCGCCGATCGTCAAAAACCGCTGTTTGAACAGTTCTGTGTATGTCGTCTTGTTATCCGCCTCGTGGATGGGAAATCTTAATCAATGCCGTCTGTCCGTGGAGAAGGGTTTCTGTTATATTTCGTAGCGCATTGGACCGAAGTTCGACTCGCCCTATATTTAATCTAGTCCATTCATTATTTACATTCATATTTCCTTTCTATTGTTATTTGTTTGGGCATTGATAAAAAATACATTGTTGGATATTGTGTGTTTCATTTTCATTCTCATTCCGAAACCAACCGCTTTCTTACCGGAAAACCAAAGTAACGCTACAAATTTGGCGCCCGAGCAGGGACCGTTTTGCGCATGACGTCAGCATATGTCCAAGGATTTTACGTCATCATCCGTCCCCCGTCTCACCGGGAGGCTCTTTTGTTTTGTCAGAAAACGACTTTTTCGTTGTTGCTTTCACGCACCCCCACACTGACAACTTCACAAAGCGATAAAACGCCACACCGAACCCTTTTTCCTTCCAAACCGTTTTGCGCATGCGCAAAGGTGGAAACCGCGTTGCATCATTTTTCCGAGTAATTCGAGGTTGCCAATTCTAATTCTGCAACTAGAAAAATTTGTATCATCTACCGGTTGACAGATTTCGTAAAATTTCTGCAGATTTATCGTATTTTCTCGTGAAAGTAAGAGTGTGCGCAATAGCCGTCCTTTAATTAGAACCCCACCAACTTTTGGTTGGTAAGCGCCTCCCCACTATTGCAAAAGAGTATAAAACTAAATAGCCACGCGATAAAAGTCGAAGTCTTGATTCGAACGTGGACCGGAATACTTCAAACGATTCAAGACTCCACCGAAGGACTCCAGATCATTCGACCGCTGCCTAGAACACTCCGTCTTCTATCTGTACCTTCGACATTCGACTCTTAGGTCTGAACCGTCAGCGTGCTCCACTTCTAATTGCCCCGCCGAGTGTAGTAGGTATAACCATAAGCCTGCTAGCAAACCTGCTGCTAACTAATCCGGTGATATTCATAGAGAGATTACAGGAAATTTGTGCCTCCCAGGGGATACTAATAGACCGTTTACTACCACATATTCCTGAACTTTTACAGGGTAGCGCCCAAGTTTTTCGAAAATCCCCTAACCGTCTGGAAAACCAATGTTGCGCTACAAATTTGGCGCCCGAGCAGGGACCAATTTGCGCATGACGTCAGCATATGACCAAGGATTTTACGCGTTTGACCTGGAATAGCTAGGAGACCTTTCCGGTTTTCTTCCGCCTTTTCTACCGAATAGGTTATAATTTAGGTGAGTAATATTTGTTAAAAATATTTGCTACTGGTTACAATAAATTCTATGTAATTTTTAAACCAATCTTCACAGTATTATTATTTGAGTATAACTCGGCTCTCGATTGGCCGAAGGGTACTAAAAAGAAGTGGAAATCTCTCGAGAACTAGAAGTAGTTCTCAAAATTTACTCTCCCTCCTGCAAGCGATTATTCAGGCTTTGACGCGGAATCTCTCAAAGCCAAAGAAAAGTGATTTTGTGTTTAGAAAACATAAATGATTTTGACAAAAATCATCATCGATCCACAAAGCTTCACTTTGCACTCTTATTAGTTATGCGGTATTTTTAAAAAGCTCGCTTCCTCTGCTATACCAATTATCCCAATCCCATGCAGGTTCTAGCCATAAGCTATCGGATTCAAGAGCCATTCTCGATTATTTTTTCAATTTGAACGGATTTATTTCGGCCGCAGATTTGCAAGGATGATAGGCCGATAAAAATTTGATGCGGCCGCTGGCGGTAATCCATCCGGCTCCTATTTCGACTAATTATTATTCAAATTCCAGCAACAGAGTCGAAACCCGCAGGAGCAATAATGGAAAATTATCATAATTCCGTACGGCTGATGCTTAAATATCGTTTTAGGGAAATTTTAATGATTTGCTATTGCAAAAGTCATTCAATTTGTAGTGCCTTCATATAGAAAAATGTAAAAAGCATTCCAAAACGAGTTACTAATTATTACAAAAAACCATTTGACTGGACGCACCCTCTCCTCTCAACTCAAATCATCAATCAAACAAAACAAAAATCATAGACTCTCATTTGTTCCTCTCCAAAACCTTAAAACAAAAAAACAGAAAAACGACAAATACAAAAGAGAGCCTCTATGCAGCAGCGTGACGTTTCGCACTCAATCCTAAACGGTCGCGAAACAAAAGAGAATGAATTGAGGCACGACCCCCGCGAAACAAAAGCAAAGCGACGCGTGTCACACAGTTAAGGGTCGCAGGTGGCCGAGCACTAATTGCTCCTGCTGCCCTCCCACTCCCTTCTCGATCACGTGGTCCTCTCCCTGAAACAGGGGGGTAAATAGGGGGAGCGGGAGGCGCAAAAGACGCCACTACTGGCTGCGGAAGCTTCATTATTTTTGACAGCTGTAAATTGATTTATATAATGTGGCTGGATGTGGTGGCGTTGGAGAAAAGGAAATTGGAACAAGAGGGAGGAATGATGTAAATATTTGATGTAGGACATGTATTGTTACGGAAAAATCAATATAGTGTGAATTCTTACACTTCAAATACAAAGGCTTATTCACAAAATGTCTGCTCAAAAAGAGAATTCTACTTCAAATTGTGAGTAGTATAATCCTGGGCCAGCTTTCACGACAATTTACGAAAATAGTGAAGACATTAATATCCTAGAGGGTTGGCTGAATGTTAATTATAAATAATGTGTGGAATAATTGGCATGGGTTACAATGAGTCAGAGACCCACCCCTTTTTTTGGAAAATTAATGAAGGAGGGCATTAAAAGAGCCGCTCAGCCATATTATTAATATTCATTTGACAGAAAATTACCGGTAAGAAATAAACGTGCGGGTAGAAACTTTTTGTTTTTTTACTTCGAGGTGAATCTAGGATTGCTGTTTTTGAACCTTGATATTGATATAAAAGTTGTGAGATATCAGTTTTTTTCAAAAGTACCATCATTTTTCAAGATGCTTAATATACAGATCTTAGTGGATTAGTATTAAGGCCTATATGTATATCTCCAGTCAAATAAGGTGGTCAAGCTGAACTCTTGAGGATATTATACTACCGGTTCCTACCATTTTAAAAGCAATACTACCCGACCATATAGATGTACTAACATGGGAAGAAATGGAATCGAAAATGATTGGTATACCTAACACATATTTCAAAAACTGAAAAACCAAGATCTCCGTACATATCAGAGTCAGATCTTCCACCATTGCAAAGAAATAGGAAATTGCTCGTTTCAGAATGGCTCATCATGAAGCTGAAGATTCACATCAATCTATACCAGAATGATGAAACTGTTGCTAGTCAATCTAGAAATCAATCCTCACAGCTTCATTGAAATTCCCTAGACACATGAAAGACAATGTTGAATGGTATTTGTAAGCTTCTAGTTCTTCACCTCTGAATAGGATTTATTTCTTCTTTATCATCATTCAATCCCGTCATACCTGACAATGCACAGTTTTTCAGCACCATTTGTTTCGATTCTTGCTGACTAAATGCGATGTAATGTCTTCTACATACAAAGGTACAAGCATTGATTGAATATTAATACATTAATTTTATATTTTGTGTACATACATCAATGTTGAAATATAAACATCAACAGAGAATTTGTGAATTCCCCTTTGAAAAAAATAAATAGATACGTCATCAGCTATAAACATAACATAACAATCCCCTCACAAAAAGCAAATTTATCTGGATATCCCACTGAGTCTTTATTGTCCATTGTCATTGTATTGGGGTACAGCAGGAAAACAATAAAGAACCCCTAAATTTATTTGTTATTTTATAATCGTGTGCGGATATTGAATTTTGGGTTAGACAGGACCGCAATTTATATGGTTTTGAAGAAATAATCCGCAAACTTGAAAACTTAGTATAAAACTTAATAGAAGATAGATATATTCAGGTTAGATTTCAGCAGACATGATGGAAGGCAGTAAATAGAAAAACACGATTACACTTATCGTGAAAATTACAAAACTTGACTTATTGTCACACCTTAGTAATCAAATACTATGGCTATTTGATTGTAAATCCAACACCTCTTTTCAATCAAAAGATATTAATTCTATAACAGCAGTTCGAAATACATCTACTAATCCTAATCCTTATGTTGAAATGTCTGCGATTTTTTCACCAGTTGGCTTGTACTTCACAAATATAGTACCACTGTGAACCAAATCTTTGTATTTCACATCAATGTGCTTTAATTTCCTGTGATCAAACCTTTTCGTTAACTTGATACAGGATTGGTTGTCTTCGAATATGACAAAACTAGTTTTCTCAGAACCAAAATCAGAAAGAATATTTGACAACCAAATGCCTTCTTCAGCAGGAAGAGAGACATATTCTCCCTCTGTGGCAGGGGTCGCAACCGTACTTTGTTTTTGAGTTGACCATCCAACAGTGCAACCAAACACTTTAAATATTTAGGTACCCATTTGTGATTTTCTGTCTGTCTCATCTCCAGCAAAATCTGCGTCTGCGTATTCGACAAGCTTGGCATCAGTGTTGATAGTTTCCTCAAGATATCTTAAAATTCGTTTAAGGTTTTTCCATAACTCTTCATTTGGTTTCCTTTGAAACCTACTACACAAATCCGGCAGTGTAGCCAGCATTAGGTACTACATTAAGCAACCCACGAGTTCCCTAAAAGGTTTGTTTTCAAATTCCTCAATTTGAGATGTAGAATCCATTTTTAGATAATCTGCATTCAAGGGGGTGCTGACCGCATTACAATTATTCATGTTAAAGCGCTCTAGCAATTTTAAGATATATTTTTTTTGACTAAGATAAACGAAATTGTTAGCACATGTTACGTAGATACCTAAAATAGCTATTTATACAATAAGTTACGAAATGAGCGTCTTTTAGGCACGCGACGTGAAAATTGTCCAACGAGGCAAAGCCGAGTTGGACAACACATCGAGTGACTAAAAGACACCGTTTCGTAACGTATTGTATACAAGATTTTTTCTACTGGCATTTTATAATAAAAAAACACAATTTTATTTCATGTGAATAAGTCGATTACACCCAAAATCTTTGTTACCTGCTTTTACTTGACACCTGACACTTTTCATGCGATTTTCTTTTCAAAATTCGACATCAATAATTAAAATCCTAGAAAGTAGGTAATAACACAAAGTTATGTTTTGAGTAACCCAAACGTTCAATTCAGTAATTCAATTTTCAATATTCATAATAAATACAAAACAAAATTCAAATATGTGTTTAGTGTGTTTTTTATTTCTGAATAATGAATGACACTTTTAGGCACTAGTGCTTAAAAATTACTTTTACGCACTCATAAGTCACTTTTACGCATTCAAAAGTCACTTTTACGCACTGAGTGCCTAAAAGTAACTTTCACGCACTCAGTGCCTAAAAGAATGTCGTTTCAAAACTGAAATGACAATCGAAAAGTTGCTATTATGAAACGTCAGTAGAAAAATGTATTTAATTTACCTGGATCTTGTATTTCAAATTCTAATTTTAATTTAATTTTGATTCTACACACAGCTACACGCTACTAAGCGGTAAAAAAAATTAAGTCGGTAATTGAATTTCCATAGACATTAATTAGCTAATAAAGCTAAACGATAGGGGGCGATAAAGAAAAGGTAAAAAATAGGTTACGGTAATTAAATTTACAAAGATATTAATTAGCTAATAAAGCTTTAATCGATAGGGGGCGATAAAGAAAAGGTGAAAAAGAGTTAAGGTAATTAAGATAGCATGTTTAAGACACCCATAGGTAAATAGTTATACAAGCCTGGACGGAATCCTTGTGAAGCCTCGGAAGTTTTCACAAATTTGAGCTCTGGAGGTACCAAGCTGGCTGGAGGCAAGCAAATAACGGTTGGGGATCAACTTCTTACAGGACACAAAATTTCCTTGTAAAGGGGCCCAGATTTACTCTGAGTTTCCAGGACAGCGTGGTCTCAAATTCGTCAATTTTCACTCAGAAGTGCAGGCGCGGATTTTTCGTCCTTCCCAAAGCGCCTGGATGAATTAAAGGAATATAAGGACTCATTAATCAGAGAGAAAAAGGAATTTACATACCTGAACGGCTGATAGTAACCTCACTTTCCAAAATCGGTTGATTTTCCAGGAAACTTTTTTAGACACGATCAATCACTCTTCTGGCTAGTCAATTTACAAAACTATTGACTCGATGGCTGGACGACCTGTTTCAGTCCCAAGACAAAAGAGAAAAGGCAAGTCGAAAGTACCCAAAGTGGTTCTGTCTTTTCGTTTCTTCGTCTGTCAAGCTTGTCGAAATTATAAAAATGACAGCGCTACAGGTTCCTTGGAAATAACAGAATTCTCGATTCAATGAAATTAGGTTAGGAAAACTAGTCAGAAGAATCATAGATGTCGCTAGGTGTACGAAGTAGTACTTTTAAATGAGTCCAAAATAAATAAAAATAATTAAGAACAATATAGTTATTTTCCTAACAAGTGCGCAAAGTGTTACTTTTCCGCACGCAAACACAGTTATACGAACGACGCGAAGCGGAGTTCGGATAAGTGTTTGCGTGCGGAAAAGACACTTTGCGCACGTGTTAGGAACAAAATTTTTCCTACGAGCTTCATATCAAGTAGGTAACAACAAAAATTAAAAAAAAAAAAACGATAATTTGTTCAATTATTTTTAATTAACTTGGAGCGAACCTACGCATTTATCAAACAATTACGTAACAAAAAAAATAATAATAAAAAATCCTCGTCAGAGCTGTTCATCTTAAAGCGTTTAAATTTGATGAGAAAGTTTGTAGATTCTTGCATATAAATAGAGAACAAATCTGACAATGTGTCAAAGTTAATTATATTCGGTGTTCGTATAGATGTAGGCTGCTAAAGAAACAGAGAAAAACTTGTCATCATGTGTCAAAGTCGACAGGTACACTTATTGTTGCTTGACAATTATTTTTACTTTTCGGCACTCAGTGCGGATAAGGCCTGTATCCGCACTGAGTGCGGAAAACTGTAACTTTGAGTACCGAAATGCGTGCGGAAAAGTACTACTTTGCGCACGCTCGTAGGAAAAATATATTGTTGTGACATTTCAAATGTTACATGTTCGACAGCAAAATTTCGTCAACATAGAGCAACATGTATATTGTATTATTTTCAACATGTTTTACGTAGAAACATGGATCGTTATTTGAAATTTTCATTCATTCATTGAATCTTTTATTCCAATTAACTTACACATCTTACCGTTATCTTCAAAACCTTCAAGGATTGACATGTATATGTTTTCATCAATAGGCTCTTTCAGCATTTTTTTTTTTCATTACATATTTTAAAAGAGCAGGATGAATTTAGCTGTTGTGCAAAATTTCATAGTTTTTCGAGCACCTCTTCATATTTAAATAAATCATCAAAACGCTCCAGATCTGAAACACGCGGTGACGTCACTGCATCTCGCACGTCAACAGCAATCCGAAGTTCCTCTTCTAAATAATTTACCTGGCAAAAGTATCCATCTTGATTGATCATATTATAAGTCGACAACAAACTTGATTCTGTTATGTTGGAATGGAATTTCAGGAATACAATTCAAGGCTATTCCTGATGAAGTTGCTATGAAGGCAATGTGCTCAGCTTTTCAATTTTCTTCTGAGGTTTCATTTGCTTGCTTCCTGATGGGTTCTCGGTTCAATAACCAACACTGTTTTCTATAATGCCCTAGCATTCCGCAATGATGACAACTAAACTTCTTTTTCTGTTCACCATTAGCATGTGGATTATACTGGTTTTTAAATTTCTTCTCATCCTTAGAATTCCACTTTTTATTTGGTATTATTAAACCCACTAAATGCTGCTACACAAGATGAATCTTTCCTATTCAGATTATTTAGACTTTTCTTCTTCATCTCTTCATCTAAAAGTTTGCCCCTGACAAATTTTAAAGTCAGTTTATCTTGTTCCAGAGTTTCTAGGGCAGTAACAATATTATCATAACTGGAGGGTAATTATAACAGCAAATTGCAAACAATATCGGTTTCTTCTAGTGTTGCTCCTACGGACTTCAATTCCCTTACAGATTCCCCAAATTTTATGAAATGATTTTCAAGTGTTCCGCCCAATGACATCTCAACATAGATAAACACCACATCTCATTCATGAACGGATGGTTGTTGTGATGACGAGACCCCCCGTGGGCCAGGAGAGGTAAGCTACTCGAGGAGAGTCATGGTAGGGACGCATAAGTGGTGTAGACAAAACCGGGATTCCCCTCTAAATTCCGTCATTGCCCCACGTTGGGCGCCAATTTGTTACCCGCAAAACGCGATTGAAAAGAAAATAATAAAATTTGAGAAAGTGAGACAGTGAAAAGGTAACTAAAAAAAAATATAAAAAGAGAGAGTTGGCTGAAATCTAGAAACGGGACTTCGTGTGAAGGGTTGCCGACTAGCTTCCAATGCGGAGAGGGGTGTGGATCAATTAAATAATTTAATATAGAGCGCCACCTGCTTTTCCCTGCAGGACACGAAATCAACCGATATAACGAAAGCAGGAAACTTCTACGGACCTATAGCAACACAACCTAAAATATAAAAGTAAATAAGAAGGAAGGACAGAAGTGAAACGCTTTTACTACAATCAGGTAGGGGTTTTTAATTACAACCAGAACAGGTTTGACTCTAGAGCAGGTTCGGAGTGGGTTTTCCAAACGCCCTGGGACACTGAAAATTATTAATACTGGAACCAGAACAAGAACAAAATAAATCGACCAGGAGTAACTAACCTTACGTTCTAAAAATAGTGTTCACAATAATTTAACTCAACTTGAGTCCCTAAGTAAAGTAAAGAGTATGGTATAACACTTATAACAGCAATAATTCCCGAAATGTAAATTAATAAACAAGCTTACTAAATGCAGTACCTTCGTAAATGGCCACCCCAGTGTAGGGGAGAGTTGGATATTGGTGCGCGTTCGATAATGGTGCGCGTTCGATAATGGTGCGCACCATGATAAACGGAAAAGCCTTTGAGACATATGGATGAAAACCATTCCCACGCCATCTATTTATCATGTGGTAAACGCATAAAATTAACTAACACTAAGTGGCAACGCTGTATATTAAATATGGCCGAATCTGCAAATTTGCCTGTCTCAGTGTTGTTTTGTGGCTCCAGAAAATAAGCTGTATCTAAGTATTGCACATTAGGCGATAAATAAATTCTGATTAGACAGTTTTGTTCATTTTACTTTTCTTTATATGTTAGTTTATTTATTTGTTGAAGATTTGTTTAATTTTTCTTTTGTTTTTAATCTAATAAATAAAAATGCCAAGTCGTCTAATGGTGCGCAGGTGCGCACCATTACCAGACGTGCGCACTATTAGACGACTTTATTTATATCTATGCATAACCCACAACTTCAATTTATTTTTATTTAAGATGTCCAAATATACACGCAAAACCACAAAGGCGTCATGGGACACAGATTCAATGAGAAACGCAATTAGGCACTAGCTGACATCACACACATAACCTCACTTCCGTTGGGGGGACAAACAAATCGTTTCAAAGTTCTATTAGCCTATCCAAAACACGTGACTTTGAAAAGCAAACAATGGGTTTGTGTGCCTCTTGGCGGACATTTTAATTTAAGTTTGACAGCAACCTGGATAGTCCTGGTTTTAAGTGGAAGTTTAAGACACCGGCGCTAGCTCGTCAACAATGACATAACGTAACTTTCGATACGGGGACAAACATGTCATTGAGGTTATGTGTGGGACGTCAGCTAGCACCTAATAAAGTTCATTTTTCTTTCATATTCCTTTTTGCTTTAGCAACAATTTTTGTCATTATATATGCATTTAAGTATCAATACATTACAACCGCTTAGCGTGCGCACGATTACCATACCTATGCGCACCATTAACCGCTTCAGTATGGTAATTGTGCGCAATGCAACTTTTTAGAAAATCGGCTGTTGTCATTTTCCTAATTCAAACTGTACCGTTTTGACATGGGAATATAGTAGCTTATATATCAAACTATCGATATGCATCGCAGAAAAATATCCTGACCTTTTAAATTTTCCGAAATATGGTGAGTGGCTTAGGTGCGCACCAATACCCGACTCTCCCCTACAAGTATTTTTCTGTATTCAATGCAGCATCTATTCATAGGATATTATAGAGATATAGATCATTAATTAAAGTTGAAGTAACAATACGCCACCTGAAGGGCAAATTTAATATAATAAAGGTAATATAGATAATTAATTAGAATTGAAATAACAACACATAACCTGAAGGACAAATTTAATATTGTAGCTGAAGACTGCGTCGCTGTGGTGATTTACTCCAACAAGGGGTTGGTAAGGTTTGAAAGGTTCCAGATATTAAGACAATACAACACACTTATCAAACCTGAGTAGTCCCTAATCCCTTGAGCGGAACTTGAAGGATTGGATTCATATCTTCTAGTGTTTCCGATGGCTTGGGCTGGATCAGGGCCGCGACAAGAACCAACTGGCCTTGGGCACTGAAGTTCAGTAACTAGAAGTCACTAAAGCTTCCAATTGACACAGGAGGTACGACTTGAAATATACAGTAAGCTTAACGTTTAACTCTTTACTCAAAGTTAAGAACTAAAGCGTGACGACTTAAGGCCTGAAACAAATGGACGTGGAGCGATAGGTAGGTATGTCCAATATTCGGAATTTAACCAACTAATTAACAGAAAACTATGCTTATACATAGTACTAAATCTTTAGAGCGCCAAATATAAGTTTGTGAATGTAATAGGGAAGCAGGATTACACTTGATTAGGATTGAACACCGTTTTAATTCACCTCGTGAGCTTATAAATATAGATCTTACAATACTTGACTAATAAACTGATATAGTCACACCTTATTAATCAACTACCTGGCTATTTGATTGTAAATCTAACAAATTCTATATCTAGTACATCTACATAAATATCATCTTCTCCACGTGTGGGACAAAGACGTCCTTCATGCCTGCTACTACACACGACACATCATGCAGGAGAAGAATCAAATAAAAAAGTAGAATTCAGTTTGCCCCATATAAACAACTGTTATTTCAGGTAGTGCTTGAATTCATTGTTTCAATCAGTAAAGTGATATGGTAGTAGGTAATTAAATGATTTCACGCTTGTTGGATTCCTTTCTAACCACTCAACAAATTGCCCTCCTCAGCGATAAACTAATATCAATTTTTTGTGATACACACGCTTATAGACCGGAGACGGAAACGTGGTTCGCACACGAGGTCGTTGCACCTTTTTTCAACTTTTAATTCCGGATAATTAAATACCTTAGCTGACAAAAGCATGCCGAAAACACCAGCCAGCAGAAGACTTTGTTCCGGCTGGAGGCAAAACTGAAACGTCGACTTTTGACTTTCTAACTTTGTTCAAAGTGTTATTTTGATTACATCGTGCACTGGCTTTATGTATATTCATAAGCTTCTGGAGCTTAAAGTGTTTCTAAGAGGAAGAGGTGCATATATCTCAACGATGCTGTCACAGTCGGTTGTTAGTGAAATATACGGTGCCATCTGTGCGCGTTAGTCATTCATGTTGAAAAAATATCGAATTAATTTCAGTGTCTTTTGCCAGAGGTTTTGCGGAAAAATAAATAATAGCCATTACCCCCAATTTGAAATTGCCGTCCTAGATCCAGACAAACTATTCCAGCCATTTCTTACCTGGGAGATTTTAATAGAAATAAATAATGGACGGTCGTTATCTCCCAGTGAATGCGTTTCAAGCAAAGCATTTGGCAATAACGTTAACAAATCGCCACAAGAACAAACTAGCTATACACAGCAGCTAGAAATGCGGTTTGGGGCAATAGACATAGACAAATACGGGACCATCTTGTACAAAAGAGGGCACAATAAATATGGAGTAGGACGAAATGGGAAGTGGAATTGCTCAAAATTTATTTTTGTTGGAAAGTTCGACAAATATTTGAAGTGCGGTACATCATTACTAGTTAATGAATGAGTGGTTTTAATGCACACAGAAAGCTGGAGTTATATTACTTCAGTTTTCGTCTTATTATTTGACTTGTGATGTTAGTTTGCTAATGCTAATATAAGCCTTAATAAGAGAGGCTTATTATTAAACAAAAATCCAGGTAAAAGATCCCTTGTAAATCGGTGGAAGTAGACTTTACCAAAACAAATTTCACCCTCCATTTGTGCGGTTTGTCCTACTACTCACACGGAGCGATGCTAAAACAATAACAGCTAAAGGGCCCAATCTGCATGTTTAATTTCCGTTGTCCTTAGTGCCGATACCCAAAAAGGGTCCCTAATCCTTTGGGGATGAATAATACAGAGGCGGCGATTTTTTAATAAATAATAAGTATACGGATAGTAAATACAAAAAAAAAAATTATAATAAAACTGGAATTTACTCAAAAGGTCACCTCTACTGTTGGGTTAGTTTGGGTTAGTTATTAGACGGTTATTACTGTTACAGCAAAAGGGTTGTTTAGTGCTGAGTTCTAGTCTCTAAGATGGCGCCACGACCAAAATTTCCTCTTCAAATTACTTTTACTTTGCCTACAGGCACTAAACTTGGGTTGGGTTTCTTTGCTTTCCTAGCCACACTGATGAGATCTGATAGATCGAAACGCCTCTGTGAATGGAAAAGTGAGGAAATTTCGCCCAAAATTTTCACATCAGTGTATAGGAGAATACTGGTTTTTCCCTATTTTGGATTTACCCAATAAACTAATTTTTGGTCGGCCTATTAGACGGTCAGTACCTAAGGTCAGTACTTTTACAGCAAAAAATTTCCTATAGTTAGTCTGCAGTGAAAATATCCATTTTTCATCAACAAAATATAAATGCAAGTTTGAGCTTGTTGTTTTTGCTTATCAGTTATAAGTAAAAATAACTGTGAAACATGATACCCCTGTTTGTTCCCACAATCACGGCCTTTAATTAATTGAAAAATGAAATTAGGCCCTTTTTGATACAACGAAAGTGTTGTTTAGTGCTGAATTCTAGTCTCTAAGATGGCGCCACTACCAAAATTCTCTTTTCGTATTACTTCTCCTTTGCCTAAGGCAATAAATTTCGATTGGGTTCCTTTGCTTTCCTAACCACACTGGTGGGATCTGATATATCGAAACGCGTCTGTGGATGGAAAAGCGAAGAAAATTAACCCAAAATTTTCACATCAGTGTACCTATAATAGGAGAATACTGATTCTTTCCTATTTTGAGTTTTCCCAACAAATACTTTTACTTTGCCTACAGGTACTAAGCTTGAGTTGAGTTTATTTGCTTTCCTAGCCACACTGATAAGATCTGATAGATCGAAAGTCAAACCATGATGGTGTCAAGTCAATCGTACTATGTTCTCTTGGTTGCCCTTGTGCACAATAGTTTCTATGTACATAAACCGTACAATGTCCACAAAATGTAAATCATGCTGGACTTTTCTGCAACTAATAACACAACATCATGGACAGAAGTGCATCATGAAATAATAGATAAGGGTCATTTAGCAGTTTTCACGACTCGTATACCGTCATCGTCGTCGACGTCATTGGCGTACCTGCGTTACAAGGTGAGGCTGCATTTTCATGATAAAACTGTTGGAGATACCGAATGGAAAACTCTTATCAGAGAACCATAACAGCAGCAGCAGCATCAAGAAGAAACATATAATAATTCCACTAGGAATTTATCAGACGACATCGCATTTATTGCCATTTGCTGCATAATATTATTATTGAATTTGACGTACCATATTGGAAAATGGAAAAAGTCAATGTACAGGGTTATTGGTTATAAATGTCACCCCCTCTATCTTTTTTATTTGACATTTTAGAAAAAAATGACTCAAATAAAAAATTTATGGTTGAAAATAAATTTTTGGAAAAACTCGTTTTTGCATATACAGGGTGTTTCAAAAAAGCTGGTCGTGCTCCAACTTTCTTATTTTAAATTGAATACTCTGTATATTATTCAATATTCGGATTCTACGTTAAATTCTGAGCAGATTTCATGTGATATACCCTATACCTAAGTTCAACTGTTTTGGAAATATTGACTTTTTTTGCAAATTTGACAGGCTGTAAAACCTAAACGGTTAACTTTTGAGCAAAACCGATCTTAAATTTTTTTCTAAGATTTTCACAAGTTATTATTTGACACCAACTTTGAATTTACCCGAAGATTAAATTCAATTGGAATTTTCAATCATGGATTAAATTCAAAGTTGATGTCAAATATTGGTGTCAACTGATAGTTTATAAAAATCTAAGATAAAAATGTAAGAAGGGTTTTGCTCTAAAATTAACCGTTTAGGATTTACAGCCTGTCAAAGTTGCAGAAAGTCAATTTTCAACTGTCAATATTTTCAAAACAGTTGAACTTAGGTATAGGGTGTATCACATAAAATCTGCTCAGTATTTCACGTAGAATCCGAATATCCAATAATATACAGGCTATTCTATTTGAAATAAGAAATTTGGAGCACGACCAGCTTTTCTGAAACACCCTGTATATGCAATAGTGACTTATTCAAAAAAATTTATTTCAACCATAATACTTTTATTTGGGACACTTTTTTCTAAAATGTCAAATGAAAAAGATAGAGGGGGGTGACATTTATAACCAATAACCCTGTACCTTATGGTTTAATAATAAATAGGTTTGAAAAAAAAATCCAGTGACTCATTTAGTTATAAAAATTTCCTATAGTTAGTCTGCAGTGAAAATATCCTTTTTTCATCAAAAAAAATATAAATGCAAGTCTGAGCTTGTTGTTTTCGCTAGAACGGAAACGCTTATCAGTTATAAGTAAAAATAACCGTGAAACATGATACCCCTGTTTGTTCCCACAACAATCACGGCCCTTAATTAATTGAAAAAATGGAATAAGGCCCTTTTTGCATATGCTAATCGGCTGGTCCTCAAATACACGACCAATTATTTAAAAATTTTTGGTAAAAGAACGAAGTAAATCGGATTGTTAGAACACGAAATAATTGGAAAAATAGAAACTGATTTTTGGTCGGCCTATTAGACGATCAGTAGAGCTACCTAAGGTCAGTACTGTTACAGCAAAAGTGTTATTAAGTGCTGAATCCTAGTCTTAGATGGCGCCACGTCCAAAATCCGCTCTTCGTAAAAAGTATAACGTTATGATCGTTATGCTCCTTGAATGCATCTGGTTTAGTTTAACCTGAATTCAGTATCATATTACCAAGTTTAGGTAACATTTGGCAACATTGCTAATAAACCCTTGGAAATTCAAAGTCACTAGGGTAATATGACGCATATATCCGTTGCTCAAAGCGGGGGGGTTGAAAACACATATACATCTAAGAGGGAGCACGTCGCATTAAATGTAAATTTTCGTCGGCAAATGTCGAAAATGAGACCGACAATGCAAAGTTAATTTACGATGGGAATTCGATAATTACAGAGAGGGATGAAACAACCCCTAATTTTTCGTCCAGGGGAATATTGTGAAGATGGTAACAGACCAAAGCAAAATTCTTGTGGTTTCGGTACCTGGAAAACAATAAACGAAATACTTTCGCGAGGTCTACTTCAAAATTTGAGTTGGGTTTTTAAGCAGGAAAACTAGAAAGATATATTATGGAAGTTTGTTAACTGTTAATGTTATTCCTCTAGAATAATTATGTTGAATTCTTTTTGATCTCATTTCAATATCGAAAAATATTGGCATCTATAAAATTTAAAGCCAAAGGGTGTAGAGTTCAAATACATCATCCATTTTCAAAGTAAATAAGCCACCGGAATGATTTAGTGCCAAAGAAATCCACCCGTTTAATGTTTGGTGCTCCCGCATTTAAACCTCTATAATCGGTCTCAAGGGGGTAGTTCAAGAATATTACAAAAGGGTTGCCTAGGACTAAATTTTTATAAGTTAAATGCTACATTTTATATTAAAAGACTCGTATTATGAAACGATACTAAGGGACTAATCGTAAAGGGACCCAAACGGTCACCCTTCATGTAGAAAAATTAAAATTATGCATATGTATACCTCGCACCCGCTGTTCTAACTAAATTACATGGATTAAGGGGATCAGTTGGGCAAATTTTTGTAATTAGTTTTTAGTTTAGTTTGGGTACGCTTTGATCCATCCCTTTGGCAATAACTGAGGAGATTAAAATATATAGTTTTTTTTTAAATTTATTAATTAGAAAAGTTACTTCACAAACAAGTTGTTGAAGTTTCTCTTGATAAGCTTCGAAAACAATAAGAAAACATTCAATTTAACATGTATTAAACTTTGCTCTTTATTTTCGGGAAACTTTGTCTCTATATTCTCGCCATTGAGTAAGTAAAATTTCCACTTGTAACGAGTTTTGATTAAAACCAAGTTGTTAGGTACTTTGAAACGTACGTATTATTCCACCCTGTCATGAAAAATGCCTAAAGTTTCAACTGCTTTACGATTATTTAACAAAAGGTGACTGATTACTTTGTTAACTTTTCTAATTAGTACGAAATTTGTGGATTTCATTCCATTTTAGGACTAAGACCGAAACCAAAATAATTATTAATTCACAAATTCCCGGAAAATCTATTAACTCAAAATACTATAAATCATCAAAGAGGATGACCCCCTCTATCTCCATCGAAACGCAAAATATGGTCCCTCGAGTCCAAAATATGCACAAATTACCCGAAAATCGATACGGACCCCGTACTATGCACGAGGAATTACTATTAGATCCCTTTGTAAAGTTTCAATTATAGAAAAATTTAGAATTGAATGCAATTTAGATAAAGATGAAATGTGGGTGTGTGCATTTGTCATGCCGCTGCTGCTGGCTTGAAGGGGAGATAAAGGATTTTTTTACTTTGAAGCTTCATAATTTAGTGGCCTTTGTGCTTTGACTGGCTGTTTTCACTAAATACGAATATAATTAGTTGAAGTTATTGTTACTACTAGGGGCAGCCTATAAGGTTTATGCAGTAAGTTGTTACGATAAATTTATCATTTTCGTAACATGTTCCGTTTCATCTAATTTTCATTATAAAGTTGTATTTTTGCCATTTCATAGTCAGCAAAATAATAATTCATAACTTAAGTAATTTAAAAATAGGTATCTACAAAATTTAATTAATTCAATATAATATCAATCTCAGATTAACACATGAAATAGATAGGTTTATTATGATTAAAAAATGCCCCAAACATTGACTCACATTCTAAGATCACTTGCGGACACTTACTGCAGATGTGCCATATTTATAAATTGTCCTAAGTTGCAGGGAAAATGGAATTGAAAATTGAAAAAAAAAAAATATATATATATATATATATTGTTTAAACATATACCTAGATAGGTATATGTTTAAACAATTATAACATAAAATATCGCGGTGCTTTCCAAAATTGAATAGGAATAATTATTATATAAAATAATAATTTATTATCACGATAAAATTTGAATAAGAATTTGTGCTAGCTGAAAATGGCAACACTGCCTTAAATCTCAGAACCTGGTTGTAATCGTCTAGGAACGCCCACCTGAATCGTTTTATCTTTGTTAAGATAACCAGATAAAGAAGGATGCAAATATTGCCAGAGCAAGCCCGACCATAATCGCGAATGCACTCTAGTATTCATAGTAAGAAATGTCAAACGGGTTTTGTTTGTAATTGGCCCGCATTGTCCGCAATCTTATCCCCACTCCATGTAGTTCATTCATTAATCCATCATTGTCGTTTAGGATTGTTGGCCGCAGAAACCAAACGATTTTATGAATGACTTGCCCTCTCTATTTATGTAGTGTTACTCTGAGATATCAATATTGCCATCTATCCATAATGAGCCTAAAAATGCAAATATCTGTTATTGAAATAAGGTACCGCCAGCTAGTACCTGATAAATTTATTTTTTTAAATATGATTTTTATTATTTCTCATTGACAGTCATCCGTATTTTGATTTAAGGAAATTATATTTATCTCACTTTTAGATTTTGGATAAATAAACTAATTAATTAGTAGTTTTGTGCCTTCAACATAACCTTAATTGATCTTTTGTGTGTGTTCAGTGTTGTCTTCTGATTGGTCGATGGTTACTACGTAGTTAAGTATAAAAAACACAAGATTGGTTTCATGCAGGGTTTATTTTCTGGTGGAACCTCTAGTCAGGCAAGTCGATTTCATTTTTGTAACTTTTTTCTGCAGATTTCTAGATCAGTGTATACTATCATATCACTGTTGAGTTTTTACCTGATAAATTTTATGTTATCTACCTTTAAAATATAAATATTACATTTTAATTTTTTTTATCTGAATGTGTGCCTCCATTTTGTGATTGGTGGTCCCACATTTTTCTGAGGCGGTGAGTCAATTCAGAGTTTGGGCTAATAAATAGATACAGAGTGTTTTGACACCTTACCTACAACCTTCACCTTTACAAGTAAATGAAAGGTGTAAATACAAAAGTTGTACAGTACTGGCTAAATTTTTAGAATCCATGGTCAGAAACAAGAACTGAATGTCAGATATGTGAAATGTTGCATGCTTTCAATTTTTTTTCAAATGGGATGCCCTATATTTGGTTCTATATTCTTGAAGAGTACAATTTCTGGATTCCAAAACTATATAGTTTGTCTATATTTGGTTAGAGCCGGCTCCGATATATTTGGTTCTAAAAATTTTAAAAAAACTATCAGAGAAACCAAGTACAGGGTGATCTATTATAAATGTCACCCCCTGCTAACTTTTTCATTTGACGTTTTTAACAAAAGTGTCAAATACAAAAGTTTTAAGAAATTGTCAAAAGTTTTTAACCAAGTCAGTTTCAGGCATACAGGGTGCGTCAAAAAAGTGCAGCAGTGTGAAGTTATATTTTTTTTAATGGAACGCCCTGTATATTGTGCGCTTATTTATTAGTCCCCTTCAACCTGATTTCAACGATATACGGTTTGATATAGTTATCTCTCGGTTTATCTCCAATAGGTAAAGGGAAAAATGCGAAAATCCCTTCAGATCTCTCATGTTATTTTTTTTTTGTAAATATTAAAAATATCTTAGACATCTAGATTTATTATAATATTTCCCCTTGTATATTATTGAATAAAATTTAAACAATAAATTGTTTAGAAAAAAAATTCTCTAAAGCTTTAATGGCATGATATTTTTTTTTCAATATGAAAACTTGAAAGGGGTTTTCATGTTTTCCCCTATAACTATTGAAGATAGACGTATCAAACCATATATCGTTGAAATCAAGTTGAAAGGGACTAACATATAAGCGCACAATATACAGGGTGTTCTATTTAGAAAAATATAACTTCACACCGCTGCACTTTTTTGACGCACCTTGTATGCCTGAAACTGACTCAGTTGAAAACTTTCGAAAATTTCTTGAAACTTTTGTATTTGACACTTCTGTCAAAACTGTCAAATAAAAAAGTTAGAAGGGGGTGACATTTAAAATAGATCACCCTGTACCTACCTCAAATTTCACCTGCAGCTTTCACCTATACAAGTAGAATGGTTCACAAAATCGGTGGTAGGATAGTATTTTTACAATTTTTGGAGACTGTTCAAACAAATATAGACAAACTATATATTCTTGGAATCGGGGCATTGTGCTCTTCAAGAATATAGAATAAAATATAGGGCATCTCATTTGAAAAAAGCCGGAAGCATGCAACATTTCACATTTCTGATATTCAAATTTTATTTCTGACCATGGTTTCGAAAAATTTAGTCAAAACTGCACAACTTTTGTATTTACACCTTTCTTCTACTTGTAAAGGTAAAGCCTGTAGGTGCGGTGTCAATTTATAAAAAAACACCCTGTACAAATAGGTGGATTATTGCGGAACTTATGGGTGGACCTCTGCGGGACGAGCGCAGCGAGTTCCGCAGCCATCAACTCACGAATATACTGTTGAATTGTTCAAGTAAGACATTCACCATGGGACATGTAGTTTTTGAACTAATGCGAATAACTCACATTTGAGTGAGTCAGGTTAGTATCCTTATTAAGCAACATATTGATGAATAGATGGCCGTCCACCCATAAGTTCTGCAACAATTCACTCATTTGTATTTGAATAACTTGTCACATTATGTTACTAGTTTGGTAAAGTAATATTACTAATTCTTGTTGAAAGGCAAATTGACAAAAAGTGAATAATCATAATGTTACAAATTTTGACTCTATATAATAAGTAATTGTTTAAGTGCAAATAAGCGGATTATTGCGGAACTTATGGGTGGACCTCTGCGGGACGAGCGCAGCGAGTTCCGCAGCCATCTACTTACCAATATACTGTTGAACTGTTCAAGTAAGACATTCACCTGAAACATGTAGTTTTTAAACCAATGAGAATAACTCACATTTGAGTGAGTCAGGTTAGTATCGTACGCGAGTTCCGCAGCCATCTACTTACCAATATACTGTTGAACTGTTCAAGTAAGACATTCACCTGAAACATGTAGTTTTTAAACCAATGAGAATAACTCACATTTGAGTGAGTCAGGTTAGTATCGTACTTGGACAACATATTGGTGAATAGATGACTGGGTCCACCCATAAGTTCCGCAACAATCCACTCGTTTGCACTTGAATAACTTGTCACAATATATTATTAGTTTGGTAAAGTAACATTACTAATTCCTGTTGAAAGGCCAATTGACAAAAAGTGGATAATCTTACAAATTCTGACTTTATATAGTTATTGTTCAAGTAGATACAAAAAAGTGGATTGTTGCAGATTTTATGGGTGGACCTCTGCGGGACGAGCGCAGCGAGTTCCGCAACCATCTACTCACCAATATACTATTGAACTGTTCAAATAAGACATTCAGCTGAAACATGTAGTTTTTAAACTAATGCTGCAGAATAACTCACAATTGAGTGAGTCAGGTTAATATCGTAATTAAACAACACATTTATAGATAGATGGCTGTGTAGAGGTCCACCTATAAGTTCCGCAATAATTCACTTATTTGTACTTGAATAATTTGTCACATTATGTTACTAGTTTGGTGAAGTAATATTACTAATTCCTGAAAACTGAATAATCCTAATCTTACAAATTTTAACTTTACATAATAAGTTATTATTCAAGTACAAATAAGTGGATTATTGCGGAACGTATGGGTGGACCTCTGCGGGACGAGCGCAGCGAGTTCCGCAGCCATCTACTTACCAATATACTGTTGAACTGTTCAAGTAAGACTAGAGATGGCCCTGAAAATATTCTCCAAAGAACTTCTGAAGAGAACAGAGAATTTACCGAGAATATTCTTTGACCTTAAATTCTCGAGAATTTTTGTTTTTTTTAGGTTCAAGAATTTATGAGAATATACGGTAGTTTCCGAAAATTCATGAGAAGTTACCTGTAATTTTTAAATTTATCACGTGCACTTACTATTAACAAATGGCGCTAGGTTGGTAGTGAGGTTAAGTTGAAATGGAAAACAGTGAGTCCGGGTAAAACCGGTAAATCCCCAGATTCCATAGGGGTTTTCGATTGGTAGATTAGATTAAATGCGCACTGGTGCTACAGAGTACAGAGTGTATTTCCAGCTCTTTCTCTCAGCCTGTTAAAGAAACAGGCAAAAGAACACATTTTCTTTGCACTATTTCTACTAACCGGTAACGCCATAAGTTATTTCATTGTCGCCGCAATGTTCAGAGTGTATGCGAAGAAATAACTTATTTAGGGCCGGTTTATTCACCTTCTGATAAACTGTCAACTGTCAGGTATGCAATCCGACGGATAGAAGCGTAATCTGTAATTCCATTGATCGGCCAGTTATCCGCCGACCAATACAATTGAAGAACGGTCGATTTATCTCGCAGATAGTTACCAGCAAGTTTATCAAAAGATGAATAAACCAGGCCTTAATATTAATTTTGACTAGCTTTGAGGAAATTCCTTCGGAAATGAAAACTAGAGGTTTGATATGGAAATATTTCAGACAAAATAAGGACAAGAAATTTTAATGTAAATATTCTTCGAAATTCTCCAATGTTCCCGAATATTCTCCGAGAAAATTCTCTCAAAATAAATTCTCGAGAATTTTTCATCTTTAAGTAAGACATTCACCTCAAACATGTAGTTTTTAAACTAATGAGAATAACTCACATTTGAGTGAGTCAGGTTAGTATCGTAATTAAACAACATATTGATGAATAGAGGGCTGCGGAACTCGCTGCGCTCGTCCCGCAGAGGTCCACCCATAAATTCCGCAACAATCCACTCGTTTGTACTTGAATAACTTGTCACATTATATTACTAGTTTGGTAATGGTAAAGTAACATTACTAATTCCTGTTAAAAGGCAAATTGACAAAAAGTGGATAATCTTACAAATTCTGACTTTATATTATAAGTTATTGTTCAAGTACAGAGTGTTTTTTTATGTATTGACATATTGACACCCCACCTACAGCCTTCACCTTTACAAGTAGATGAAAGGTGTAGATACAAAAGTTGTATTGGTATTTTTAGAATCCATGGTCAGAAACAAAAATTGAATGTCAGAAATGTGAAATATTGCATGCTTTCAGCTTTTTTCAAATGGGATGCGCTATTCATATGCGTTCTATATTCTTGGAGAGCACAATTTCCCGATTCCAAAACTATATAGTTTGTCTATATTTGGTTGAGCCGTCTCCAACATATTTGGTTCTAAAAATTTTAAAAATACTATCAGAGAAACCAAGTACCTCAAATTTTACCTGCAGCTTTCACCTGTACAAGTAGAATGGTTCACAAAATCAGTAGTGGGATAGTATTTCTACAATTTTTGAAGTCGAATATATGAGAGACTGTTCAATCAAATATAGACAAACTATATATTTTTAGAATCGGGACATTGTGCTCTTCAAGAATATAGAATGAAATATAGGGCATCCCATTTGAAAAAAGCTGGAAGCATGCAAAATTTCACATTTCTGACATTAAAATTTTGTTTCTGACCATGGTTTCTGAAAATTCAGCCAAAACTGTACAACTTTTATATTTACACCTTTCTTCTACCTGCAAAGGTGAAGGCTGTAGGTGGGGTGTCAATATATATAAAAAAAACACCCTGTACAAATAGGTGGATTATTGCGGAACTTATGGGTGGACCTCTGCGGGACGAGCGCAGCGAGTTCCGCAGCCATCTACTCACCAATATACTTTTGAACTGTTCAAGTAAGACATTCACCTGAAACATGCAGTTTTCAAACTAATGAGAATAACTCACATTTGAGTGAGTCAGGTTATCGTATCGTATCGTAATTAAACAACATATTGATGAATAGTTGGTCCACCCATAAGTTCCGCAAGAATCCACTCGTTTGTACTTGAAGGAGTGTCTGCACAACAATAGTTTCATAATAAACTAATTTCAATTTAAATCTTCTTTGCACGGCACTCGCTTTTTGACAGAATTGAGGGATTTATCATCCCAAATCTTGGCGAACCTGATACTGCCGTATCCTTTTCTGGGTACCTACTCGACATAAAGATCACTATTTGGAGTCTGGATCAGCTGGAGTGACGTCACACCAGCAATCTATCCTTTTTCCTGGATACAGGAAAAAACACGAAGAGCTCCAGTTCACGAAAGTGAAACCCCATCATCCATTGAAGAGCTCCAGATTGGAAAGGTATATTGTATCAGATTCACTGGAACAACCAAACTGTTAACTGTCAAATTTTAGAGAAAACTAACATTGTTACTCACACTGTGAGCAAATATTAAATGAAATTATTATTTGTTTGAATTTGAGTGTTTTCATTTGCACATAAAGGGGCTACACGTTATTTTTATTTATGAATTTCACGACCCTATTATAGGTTCTCTTGTTTTAAATTAAAAATAACTAAATTGATTTGTAACTAAATAAGTCTCAAGCTAAGTTCACTAGGTTCAAAGTTTGAGACAATTTGGTAAATGGTCAATTTACGATTACTTGTAACCAAAGCTATAGGCAATAAAAATGAGAGTAAATAGTAGCCAAGCCACAATCACTTAGAAGTTTTTATTGCAAGTGGAAGCTTTTGAGAAAATTGGCAATCTAATTAAAAATAAATCGAGTAACTGCAGGTCGATAACCTTAATAGAAAAGACATCGTAATGTCATTTAATCATAAAAAATATTATCTGCAACCTTATTGAATTATTCATAAAGCATCGCTTCACACCAATAAACATCGAAGACCTCCTAGCAGTTTCAACCATGTTAAAAAAATCTATAAACTAAATAGAACAATCGTTTTATTTATTATTTTTATAAGCAATAAATGACTTTTTTTATATGGGTTCGTAAAAACGTATTAAAAACGAAGTGGCCTGAATGGTAAAACGCATAATGAACTTCCAGAACCAATTAAACTGAAATCAGCTGGGCGAAAGAGGATGTTTATAGACGGCCGTCAATTTGATTTTTACAACCCGGATTTTCATCAACTTAAAAGCTACTTTACGGTTCTTGGGTTATAAAGGATTTTCTTGTTTTTTGTTCCGCAGATTTCTTAGAAAGAAAAGCCATTCGTTTCTTGAGCAGGCGGCAAAAAAAAAATTCACCTCATTCTTTAAACTGAATCTTTTGTACTCAAAAACAGGACAATGAGCAATGGTGACAAAATATTGCAGTGCATTTTTGTCTTTTTTATCATAAATTATAGACAAAACACCATCAAAGTAACCTAATCCAAAGGGCCGTTGTAGGAGCAGAGCTTAAAAGAGGCAGGTGCCGGATATGATCGTCCAATTACACGAGCCGCCCTTTAGGGTTAAATGGCCCTTAATAAAAGTCGTTAAGCCAACGTGCGCTTGCCAGTATCGCGAATATTTAAACTCATCAGATTAACCAGCTAAGTTTTTTGTAAGAATTCTATTACCATCCAAAATTTAATGATGTTATAACTGATGATTTCAGTGTAAGTGATCAGTGCTTCCATTAATGGCTTTTCAGATACCTAACAATTATGAAGAGTGGATTCGAAAAAATGGCCAGCGAAAAGTCCAGATTTGACCTCCATGGATTTTTTTTTTATAAAGAGTTTTGGATTTTGCAGAATGCGACCAACCTACCTAGGTTTTTTCGTCTTTGTCACACTTCACTGTGTTTTGCCTGGCATCTTCGTTACATTACATCGGGATTAGGGAACAGTTATAATGGAACAAGTAACATGTAGGCCAAAGAGAACCAACTTTGGTTTGCCTTTCAAAACAATAGGTCTGTTCGCACAGAAATCAAAAACCAGAGTGAATTTCATTGAGCTTTCTGACTATTTCTGACTGTTGTCAACCAATGAAATTCGCTCTGACTGGTTTGTGATTGTTGTGCGAACAAACCTCTGTGGCTTCCTGGTCCTTTCCACGGTGGTAGGGGATCCGAGGGTTCCTTCGGTCTTAGTTCTGTAGCACCTCTTCATGGATTACCCGACGAGTTTGTCGGTATGGCATGGTGTTTCTGGTGTATGTCCCGATGTTTCTAGTAATGTCAAGTCTTCTGGCCGTCTGTATGAAAAATTCTCTTGTCCTGTTGAGGAGGTCGTCTTGGAGGGGTCGGATGTTCGCCCTCCTGTATACCCTTTCATTGGGTACGTACTGGACCCATGTTATGCTCAGCTTAGTGTTGGTTTAGCATATTCCTGGTATAGCTTGATTTTTGTTCCGGCAGTCAGTCTGGATGTTGTCGAGATGAAGGGGTAGATGGCACTGCCTGCCAGTCTTGCCCTTAAGAGCAGGGGTCTTTGAAGAGGAGTTTTCTGTTAAGTTTAACTCCCAAGTTGGTGTTCGGGTTGATCTGGTTGTTGTTGATTGTAATGTAGTTCTGGTCTGGTCGTCTTTTGTGGTTGAAATGTATAAGGTTGATCTTTGCATGATTCAGTTTAAGTTTTCACTTAGAGTAGTAAGCGTCTATTGCCCTGACACGCTGTTCGACTTTCAGAGTCGTGATTCGGGTTTGTTTCGAGTTGGTGTACACAGCTATGTCGTCAGTATACAGGGCGAGGTTAGTATTCGGTCTCTTTGGTATGTCGTTTATATAGATATTGAAGAGGGTGGGGGATATAGCTCTGCCTTGGGTAAGGCCCCCTGTGATTAATTCTGTGTCAGATTTCGCGTTTTTGATGTTCTGCTTCTAAGGTAGCTCTCCATGATTCTAACTATCGCTGGGTTGATTCTTAGGTTAATCATTTTGTAGATGAGGGCCCTTCTCCAGGCAGGGCCCTTCTCCATGTCTGGTGTGGCTAGGGTTGTGGTGTGTTTTTTGTTATTGGCATCCATGATGTGGTCTATTAGTCTTGCGAGCTGTAATTCAGTCGTCCTCTTCTGTTTGAATCCGAATTGATCGTCAATGATTAGTTGGTCGTTTTCTAGGTGCTTGGTTATCTGTTCAGGATCCGCTTCAGTACTTTCCCAAGAAAGTTCAGTAGTGAACTGTGAAATGAGTCTGTAGTTTTCTGGTTTGTTTTGGTCCTTGCCTGCATGATGGTTTTGGCTTCCTCCCAATCATTGGGAAAGTACTGGAGTTTTATACATGAATAATTGTAAATGTATGTTAGCTGTACAAAGGCTTTCTTTGGTAGGAAATTGCAATCTTTTGCAATAATGCCGTCGTTGTAGGGTTTTAATTTAGCGATTTCTCTAAGACTGGTCAGTATGTCATCTGTATTATCCAGGGATCTGTCCACAAAATTCCAGAAGATGTGGAAGACCTGCCCTCTGGTGGCGTCATCTGATAGTTGTTCTATGAGTTTACTGGTTTTGATTAGTTGACTTGCAAACGCCCCGGGTTTTCCTTGTGTGTTATTTGTCCTGTTGCGTCGGTTACCCGTAGTGGAGGAATGTTTTGTGGGCTTTTATATGTTTCCATGTATTGCCCTCATCGTGGGATGCTAGCAATCTCTCATTCCACTCCTCGTTTAGGTGTCACGACATTAGTGATTTAACCAGGATGCATTGTTCCAGGTATTCAATTCGGTCGAAGTGGTCCCTGGTTTTCTGCGCTCTTGCTCTTAGCTTGTTCCGTTTCTGTATTTCCCTTTGTATGTGTTTGGGGAATTTTTGTTTGTTATTATTGGTTATCTTTGGTATGTGTTGGTCCTTGGCCCTCGTGATGATATTTACGAGCAGGGACGGATGGGGTAGGTCAGACCGGCCCTGAAGTTCTCATGCCTACCGGCCCTTTGAGCCATAGAAAGCAGAAAAATTGTATGCCTTAAGCTTAGTTCTCATGCAACGAAAAATCGCGTGGCGGACGCGGAATTTTTAAAACTTGTCCCACAGCGGGGAAATGTCAACTTTTTGCGAATTGCAAAAAAGTTAAATTATTTTTAACTTTTGCGCGAATTTTTATCTTCCGTCACTTTTTACTGTCACCTGTGAGATGTATGGTACGACATTTGATCAAAATTACTAAAATATAATGTGAAATACCCTAAATAAAATCCGCTTGCGGAATCTCGCTTCATGTGAACTAGCAAAAGTTATGCCTTCAACGGAACGCGAAATTCCGCACCCGCAACGCGATTTTCCGCTCCATGAAAACTAGGCTTAAAGGAAGCTCGCCAAAAAACTGCGGATTTTGTCAGCTCCCACTCCCAAAAACATTTATAGGAGCCTTCAAAGCTTACACTAGCAAACAAGCAATGACTGCCACAATTTGTTTGAAGAAAGGCCAAGGTGGCAACCCTAGTCGAAGCATGCGAAACTTTTTTTAGTAGCCATGCTCAAAAATAACTTTTTCAAATCCATAAGTTCCTTTTTCAGGGCAAAAAATATCTTTCTACTGTTTCAAATTTCTGGACGCCAGAGGTGAAATTAGTGATAGGGGATAATAGTAGCTATTTATGTCATTAGGAAAAAAGTGGGGGTAGTAACGGGGGCACCTGAGCCTGGGAAATTTTCCGATACCGTGGGAAAATCTCTAGATCGGCAGCGGGGCGGCGCCTTTGATCTGAAATTTCGTGGATATGACCCGGGCCCAGTCCAAATTTTTCGACGTCATGAGTTTATCGGTGGCGCCATCATGCGTACATAGTGTGGAGTTTGTTGTGTTTTTTTACAGAATACCGTAGTGATAAACAAGAAATATTCGTGAATTAGCACGCTGCCGACGTTTAATGTGGGAACAAACAGGAGTATAGTATTTCACGGTTAACCGGTTGGCTCGGGTCAAATCCACGAAATTCCAGATCAAAGGCGCCGCTAATCTAGAGATTTTCCCATGGTATCGAAAAAAAAAAAAACAAACGAGCGAAGCCCAAATAGACCTTCTGGGCCGAATGGCATACATTTTATCTTCAAGCGACCGCAATATTACCTTTCACAACTATAATTTAAATAGATGGCGCCACGGCCCTGGTGTACGAACTAGTCCGGAGTACTTCTCTTATAAATAATAACAACAAAACTACTTAAAATGCAAACACAAGCAAAATAAATTAAATTTGTGAATAAATCTAACCTCAATGTCAGAACAAAAATTAATAGTTCGAAAATCGTCTCAACTACTCCCGACCACAGAGTATGGAAAGATTGGATCAACATTCGATAGTTCTCGAACATTTGAACTATATCTAACACCCGAAACAGATGTAACCCGAATACCCGTTTTAAGTTCAAAAACAAATTGATGGAAATTATGAATAAATTCTGCTTTTGAGAACTCGCTGTAGAACTTGGTCGTTCACGCTGCCATCTATCGAGAAGAATACGAAAAAAATAATTACAAAAACATAATAGCACTAATTGACGCTACTGCTTCTAGTGAGAAACAACCGAACAAATTACCCTAAACATAAAGATTTCATGGTCTCAGGAACATAATAGATCACTTCTGTGTCGAGTGTTGACGACAATAAAGTTCAAATTATGTGCCGGATTAAGATAAAAGAATATAACTAAATGAGTCCCCGGCTGAGCAGCAAAAGTAAACTGCACTGGGCCCCATTCTCGATGATATAACAATTCAGAAGATATAATATTATTGGAGCTGACATTTCTGGTGTAAGGCTTACAAGAACTTTTAAAAAAGTTTTTTTATTAAGTCGGCAGAAGGCGGCCCAATTTCGGTGTCCGGCCCACCGGGCGAGGTGTCCCGGCGGTCCCATCCTCCCCTGTTAACCAGGCTTCGGATTTCTTGGTCCACTTCGTTTGTTGTTACGATTATGTTGTTAATCGTAATGCCCTGTTAATTGTGCTTTAGTATGCTGTCCAGACAGCATCTTTGTAGTTTACGAATGGTTTGGGGGTGTTTTTTGTATTTGTTGGTCGATTTCGAACCAGACTGGAAAGTGATCGGCTGTTGCTTCCAACAGGGTTCTGGTGGTTACGTCTAGGTTTCTGATGATTCCAATATGTATAGTGGAGTTTGCTTGTGGTCTGGTGGGTTGGTCCGGAGCTACAGTCTGTAGGTCTGTTACGTCTAGGATGCGATTGAGTATGTTGTGTCTATGGAAAGTGCCCCACTTTATGTAGATATGTTCGATGTGTTTGGTCTCACGAACAGTTCGGTAATGGTGGTTTTGAACTGGTTAAAATCTGCCCGAGGTCTTGGGGGTACTGCTCTTGGTTCTACTGCTCCGGTTTAATCTATCGTTAATAATGCGGAACGGTTACTGCTGGGAGCATTGGCTTATTCCATATCTTCATACTCATAATCCGATGATGGGACGGGACTGACTCTAGGCATGGTGATATTTCCTAGTTTAATGTAAACTTCTTCTTCATCCTTGTTCTCAAGAATCCTCTTGGCAGGTCTTCTGATGACACCCTAGTTCCTGGAGCCCATTAGGGTCGAGTAACTCGGCACTTGTTCGCGAAGCTCACTACTTCACGACTAAATTCACTTTGAATCTGAAACTCCGCATTTGGTTCCTCGTAAGCATTGGGTATTGGCACTAGTCAACAATATTGTCAGACAGACTAAGAATCGCTTTGAGATCTGTTAGAGCAAAACACATTTACTCAGCATGGAATATCAGAAGGGCTGGACTGATGGGGGAAATATAAACTCGAAGTGTGTCACAATAGACCGCAGGTCGCAGTGCAAGGGCCGACATCGTACCCACTCACAGAAAACCTAAACCTAAACTTAAACCAAAACCAACAGTAAAAAAACATGTTAAGTTAAGTTATAATACATTCATTTTTTTCTGAGAAATTCGTGATCCAGAGATTCAATCATAAAAATTGAAAAACTTTCTCCCATATGAGTGACATATCTGCCCATTGAAATTTTATAATCTCGTTCGATGATTTCTCGCTCCTTGTTCGGTTGCTCTTGCACAAAAAGAGAAGTTTTCCCAAACTCCACCTTACGCCTCGATAAATCTAACGAGAAAACTATGTGATAGACTGTTACATTAGGAAATTGTTTTTAGTTTTCACCCCTTTTCTTGTAAAAAGTATAAATCTCACGTGCAAGGGGAAGATAAGAAATTGATTGTTTGAGTCAAAATGTCAGAGTGGGTTTATGTTAAAAAAAAAAAAATTATAGAAGTTCCCTCTAGTTGAATCAATCCGCTTCTGTCAGGGCTGACGTTGCAGTAACGCAAAATGCCGATCCAAATAATTCTGGAAATCCGCTAAAGAGTGCACTTTTCTCGTCTTGGTTGTCAGCTCGATAAAACCTGGGTCATTAAAGTGAATTTTTGAGACAGAACAAATAGAATATCTTTTTTGAATTTTCTATCCATATCTGAGCTGCAACAGGATTTTTTTTTGGTTGTACTATAAGCGTTAATTATCTTGTCGTGTCAAAACAGAACAAAACTCTCACAAAGTCAACAAATCTCCTCTCAGAGGCATTTTGTTTACCCTGCTAGCACTATCTACTAAATCCGATTAAAAATCTTAAACTTCTTTTAACAAGATAGGAAAGTAGGCACTTAAAAGTTTCGGTTGAGCCGATACATAAACTTTCGGGGAAACGCCAAGTCGTGTTTTGCTTACATTTATCAGCCAAAGGAATAAAAGTTACAGAAAATTAACTAAAAATGCGATCTGATATTATATAACACAATATTTACCAAGGTAAATTGAATTTTTGTCTATCATAATCTCCAATATTTTCTTTTCGGCACGATATATATAGACCATGCACCCTCTCCATGAATGTTACTTTGCGTCCGTTACATTTTGGAGTATTTATTTATTTGGTTTCGGACATCATCTTGTTTTTGTATCGTTTGAGTTCTAATTGATTCGAAACAAAACCAATATTTGGACATCTGCGAGGAAATTGAGATATTATTCATGTTTGATGCAATTAGCAAATAAAATGTTCTGATCCCATAAAAATTTCATGTAATACCTTAAGAGGAGTAATTCCTTGAAATCCCATGAATACATTTGAATAATACGCACTTTCTCCCTTATACTGTTGCGGCCCGAAAATGGAGTGTCTCTGGATAAGGGCAGCAGTAGCGTAGCTAAAGATTACCTAATATTTACCAACAGAGGTATATTTTGTTTATACGCAAACCAATTTCAAAGTACCAATTTGCATTAACGCACACAGAATTTCGCTCAATTTTTAGCCTATATAATGAATGGACGCACGCAGTCCAATATGTCATTATTTGCTCGGAACACAGGAACGGATCGTATATATGGGACAGTAATTCTATGTTATGTGTGTTTGATTGAATTGAAATGGACAAACATAGGAGTATAAGAATTTTTGGTAGATGAAATTTAGTATTTCGAACTCTGAAGATGTAATAATTCTTTGCGACAAGGATCTATTCAAGACCTGATATTGTTTTCATCAGATTTTTCATTGAGAATTCCCATTGTTTGATGGTTCTTGCTCTACATATATGTTTGCACTGATTAAGCTTTGCCTGGACACCGATATGATAATAGCTCTATCCCATTCCAATAGTACTGAAAGCTAATCCAAGATTATAGATTACCCACATGGTAAAGAACACCCACTATCTCTTCCACCACAAAGGGGATCCTCTGACATAGAAGGTAAAGAAGAAGAATTACAACTAATCTCTAGTGAAAATGTCAAAAACGATAACGTCAATCTCCAATAATGAGTGTCTAAAACAACAAGCTTCTAACTTTATCCTAAAATTAGAAAATCAAATTGAAACATTGCCAATTTTGATTGAACTGCTAACAAGGATGCAATTCTAATTCTCTAGCGGATTACTTTAACCAATAAAGCCTCTCTATACACGTTGACAAGTAGTTTTCGTTCATTTTCGGCAGGCCATCTGCCGCTTGGTGAACGTAATTTAATCAGAGTCGGATGGCCGTAATCGACAAAATGACGAAACCAAACACAATTATGGATATTTGTCTGATCTACTATCCTCCCTAATATTATCGAGTCAGATCCAATAACGATGATGCGGCTAATAATTCTCTTTGAGGGGTTGGAGCTATTTTTGTACTGGATAATATTAGCTAAAAATCAATGATCAAAAGATTAAGTACGGTACACGGCGGGTCATCAAAATCATTTACAAGCCACTTAAAGAGCGGAGCTTCGCACGCAAGACTGGCCTCGGCACGTGCTGTAAGTGGCGTTAAGGATTCAAAACACCGTGAAGGTGCCATTTTTCCTTATTCAAGATTTCCGGAAACAAGTCATTAGCTTTAAAATATTCTTAGATTCACTGTGCAGCGCAAATATTTACTCAAAGCTTATTGCACATCCCCATTAATTTGTAGTTTACCTAAGCTTATGCTCGGCAAAGTTTCTAGTCAAAGAGAGACAACTTTGACGCGCGACTAAATCATCAGAAGATAAAACAGAAACCGATCGGTGGTTAAAGCAATGTTGTCGATATAAACTAAAGGGGGCCTTTACGATATCCGATGACAAGTTTTCGATGATGACGGACCATCTGGTGCCGCTCTAGGCATAATTTAATTGGGCGTCGAACGATATCGATATTTTGGTAGTAGGGAAACTCGGAATTTGATCAACTTATTTGGTTAGGTTATATGGATAATTTTGTCTCTATGTGTTGTGACTTATTGACTCACAACAACAGAATATTTTTATAGACAGATAGTGATCAAGTTGTATTTGATATCAACTTTCAGTTCTCCATTCGTAGGTCGATCGAGTGTACGCTACTGGTATTTTCCTGTTTCTGACTACCCGCTCAACCTTTCCATGTTAGTCTAAATTCAATCCCATGTACAGTTTTTGAATAATCATACAGTTTCCTATGTACAGATTTTGAATAATCATACAGTTTTGTATATTTTCGTATGGTTCGATCGAGTGTAACGCATTCCATTTGAAAAAAGCTGGAAGCATGCAAAATTTCACATTTCTGACATTCAAATTTTGTTTCTGACCATGGTTTCTAAAAATTCAGCTAAAACGGTACAACTTTTGTATTTACACCTGTTTTCTACCTGTAAAGGTAAAGACTGTAGGTATGGGGTGTTAATATATAAAAGAAACACTCTGTACAAATAAGTGGATTATTGCGGAACTTATGGGTGGACCTCTGCGGGACGAGCGCAGCGAGTTCCGCAGCCATCCACTCACCAATATACTGTTGAACTGTTCAAATAAGACACTCATCTGAAACGTGTAGTTTTTGAACTAATGAGAAAAATTCACAACTGAGTAAATTAGGTTAGTATTGTAATTGAACAACATATTGGTGAATAGATGGCTGGATCCACCCATTAGTTCTGCAACAATCCACTCGTTTGTACTTGAATAACTTGTCACCATATATTACTAGTTTGGTGAAGTAACAAGTAACATTACTAATTCCTGTTAAAAGGCGAATTGACGAAAAGTGGATAATCTCACAAATTCTGACTTTATATAATAAGTTATTTCTCGAGATCAAGTAAGTCGATTGTTGCGGAACTTATGGGTGGACCTCTGCGGGACGAGCGCAGCGAGTTCCGCAGCCATCTACTCACCAATATTCTGTTGCACTATTTAAGTAAGACATTTACCTGTCAACTGCAGGGGTGCCATAATGACCGGTTGAATCTCTTATGCTTTTTACAAGATAGCGAAATAGCGCAACTAGCAAAAATTTCCCACTGAATCTGATTGAAAACCCGTTTTGTCTCATATTGGTCACGTCGCGATTGCTACAGGCGCTTTTAAAGGAGCTACAACGGGATTTCCATAGTCCAGACTTCAGGCGTGGTCAATTGGTCAACTACAGTGCAGACTGCAGTGGACGTACACCCAGGGTTGCTAGTTTTTACTGATCGCTTGTCGCCAATATGTTCAAAAGATGTCCCTCAAATGTCGCCAACGTTACAGTGACTAAATAAACCTTTATATACAGTGGCGACTATAGACGTCTCGCCATCATTTTGTGGCTAGTGCTGTGGCAAACCGTATGTGTTGGTTACTGAGTAACGAGTATTCTTTCGGATTTCTTGTTTTTTTGAACAACCAAAGATTTTTCATATACCTATACATTCTATAAACAAATTTAAAAATATTTTTAAACTAGTGTAGGTATATTTCGTATTGCCAAATATTAAAAATACGAATCTCGGTAATACTTATTCAATAATCGGAATGAATGCGAATGGCGAATGAGTCACTTTTCTACTTTTTCGCATAGGTAGATATCTTTCCTATCCTCTGAATGTCAGAAAGTAACGAGTAACGAATATATTAAGGATTTTTTAGCGACAAACCGTTTGTAACCGTGTTATAAACGGTAACTGAAAGTACATCATATTTTCAGTTACCGTTATAACACGGTTTGAAACGGTTAGTCGCTGAAAAATTCTTTTAGTAGGTAACGAATATGGATATCAAAAGTAACGAATACTTACGCGTATTAGAATTTTCGTTACTTTTACAGCCGTATTTGTGGCTTACCTCTTGCTAATTTTAAATATGAATATATAGGACTCAAATGGACATTCATCCTGAAAAATTGAAAACAATGTACCTACTTGTTTGATGACTATTATTAGGTACATCAAACAAAATGGCAATAGGGTATATGATTTTAGAGAACCAATCAAAAATCAAAAATGTGACGGCAATCGTCGCCACTGAGGTAATAGTCACTGTAGCCAACGTTAACTTCACTGGCAACACTGAAAGGCAAAAAAATAAATTTATTTTAGTTGACCATACCTATAGGTTAGGAAAAATCGGGCGCGAAATTTGAAATGGGTTCCTTCAACAAATTTGACATTAATGTATTTCTTATGGGGGGATTCAAAAAAAGTGCGTTGCTCCACAAGTGGCAGGAAGTGTCAAATATACCACGTGCAACGCCTACATATTTTTTTTTCCAACGAGGGGCGCCCAAATATGCTTTGCACACCTAGAAACGGCCCTGAATGAAAATAACTCACATTTGAGTTGAGTCAGTCAAGTTAAGTATCGTACTTGCACAACGTATTAATGAATAGATGACTGCGGAACTCGCTGCGCTCGTCCCGCAGAGGTCCACCCATAAATTCCGCAACAATCCACTCGCTTGTACTTGAATAACTTGTCACATTATGTTAGTAGTTTGGTAAAGTTACATTACTTATTCCTGTTAAAAGGCAAATTGACAAAAAGTGGATAATCTTAGAAATTCTGACTTTATATAATAAGTTATTGTTCAAGTACAGGGTGTTTTTTGATATATTGACACCCCACCTATAGCCTTTACCTTTACAAGTAGATGAAAGGTGTAAATACAAAAGTTGTACAGTATTGGCTAAATTTTTAGAATCCATGGTCAGAAACAAAAATTGAATATCAGAAATGTGAAATGTTGCATGATTGCATCCCTATATTTGGTTCTATATTCTTGAAGAGCACAATTTTCCGATTCCAAAACTTTCTGGTTTGTCTATATTTGGTTGAGCCGTCTCCAACATATTTGGTTCTTAAAATTTCAAAAATACTATCAGAGAAACCAAGTACCTCAAATTTTACCTGCAGATTTCACCTGTACAGGTGGAATGGTGCACAAAATCAGTAGTAGAATAGTATTTTCACAATTTTTGGAGCCGAATATATGAGAGACTGTTCAATCAAATATAGACAATCTATATATTTTTGGAATCGGGGCATTGTGCTCTTCAAGAATATAGAATGAAATATAGGGCATCCATTCGAAAAAGCTGGAAGCATGAAAAATCTCACATTTCTGACATTCAAATTTTGTTTCTGACCATGGTTTCTAAAAATTCAGCCAAAATTGTACACAGTTTTTTTTTTGACATAACCTTAATTTAAATTATTATAATTTGTAAACAATTAAAATAATTCTAGTGGATTTTCATCTATTCTCTTTTATTCCACGCGGTTTTTCATTGTGATTTCATTGTAAAGTGAATATGATCTTTTGAGTGTACTCGTCTGATTGGTTGAACTGGTTAAAATGCAGTTAAGTATAAAAAAAACGCAGGATCGTTTTCCTGTGGGCTTTGGTTTCTAAAATATTCTCTTTCCTCGACAGAAATCTGGCAGGCGAGTCCTTATTATTTTTAATAAATTTTGCTCTCAATTTTTGGATTCTCCCTTATAGACTTTTCAATATATTTTGCTATCAATTCATATTAACATATCATTGTTAAGTTTTTACCTGATAAATCTTATCTTATCTATTCTTGATATATAAATATTATATTTTAATTTTTTTTTATCTAATTGTTGGCTTCCATTTTTGTGTGAGTGCTGATTGGTAGTTCCACGTTTATCTGAGGTAAGTCAATTCAGATTTTTGGACTTAAATAGGTACCTACTGCTGCTCTGGTTTTCATAATCAATTGTTAGTGTAAGAATATTGGAACATTTGCTCTAAATAGAGTCGGTGAAAACCAAATTTGTGTGTCCATCCCTATCAACTCTTTATTGAATCCAGGCAGAAGCCTGAATAGCCATTTTCTGTTTGACTCCGTCAATTATTATTTCGACTAAAGGGTGTAATTTTTTAATAGAAATCCAGACAGGTCAAAAATTTAGTAAAAAGTTTTAATTAGAACATCTCAAGAATTTTGACATATTCTGGATGATTCACTTCTAGACAAGACAAGATTTAATTCTTCATATGCTTCTTCGCAGCTGCGCTTCCGTATTCTGTTCAATCTCTATAAACTATCTTTCATGTCCATAACCTCCACCTACGTACCCATGACATTTGACTATACATTTGGCTTTTTTGATACGGACAAAACCTAAAAGAGTTGTTAATAAATGACAAACATTTCCAAACTCTTCAAACGTGAACCCGTACTCTTCAGTTCTGTGATAATTTTGCTAGAACTATGAAAATGAGCTAGAAAAATCTGCTGAGATAGTTGATCTTAGCTGTGTACTATCTACTTACTGTTTTCCATCTAATAAGTTTGCTTGTCCTCATCCTATCAACACATATTTAAATTTTCCGCAATTAACATCTGCACAATCAAGAACCAAAGAAAATTCCTTTTCAACCCTAAATGAAAAATCTCATTATAGTCAAGTATCAAATTAGACGAAATCCTTTTTTATTGAGGAAAAAGATTAAAAAAAACGAATTTAATTATGGATAAATTAATTACGGCAATATTTCTCTTTTATCTTTTTTTTGTTGTCTCATTCTCTTCTCGTTTCTGTATTGATAAACGAAGTCCTTTACAATAATTAAATTGATTTAGATGAAATTAAAACTAAGGTTTGTGCAAACAATAATTTAATTGGTGTTTGATTAAAATTTTTAACCCTTGTCTTTATTAATATACGGTCTAACCACTTAATTTCGTTGATTATACCCCCATCTGCTTAAACCGGAAATTTAAACAATACCCCAACTCGAAATAATTCGTTTGGTCAGGCTTCATTTCCATTATTTGAAAATATTCCAAACGTCAATATATCCTTATTAAAATAACATCTCTATTATACTCTTGATGAAATTACATGTATTTACTTAACAACCCTTTTTCCTTGTCGATTAATGCATCATGTCAAAATTGATAATGATTGATGAGGGTAATGCGTATTAAGTGATATTATTTCTTCATAAATAAACGAAAAAGAGTTTTGACTTTCTGCAATTTGTATAGATGAAAAGTTTCCCTACATAATTATACACCCTAAACTATAGAAAACACATTAAAAGTTCGCACATGGACTTGTATATACTCACCCCAGGGTCGATTAAGGGGAAATAATAGAAACTATTGTCCCAAAAATGCGATTTGTAACCCCTGGGGCGATTATTTTCGTTAAGGTGCACTGATGGAAAGGAAATATGTCATACTTAGAAAGAATTGTTTTTTTTTTCAAAGAAAATCAATAATACGCCTCTAAATTCCCAGTATATAAATTTAATGGCTGGGGCAAACTCGCAGGAATAGCATCATCTGTCCGGGGAATATCAATTATTCTAATCCCAATAACTCTATTTCGTGGATGTTCCCCTTTTTTGTGTGTGTGTGTATGTGTCCGATAACGTCCCCGAACAGTAAATATATGGACTGGGATGAATTAATTTGTTATACATATGCAATGTGGAAATGTTGAATAAATATGTCCCTGGATCGCAGTGAATAGTTATGGTATCTTATTAGGATACAGTCTCTTGCGTGAGGAAACGGAAACTGTTGATGCCGAACTGATTTTTCTTTGAAATTGTGATAGGGAAAACTATAATGGATAAGCATCTTCCAGGATCTCTGTGTACAAAGACTGCTGCTCAAAGGTCCAAATGCAAACAGTTTATTTGGATTCAACAACTTAGGACGCCATAGAAGGTCTGTTCCAACACGTAAAAACAGTCCCTTGAAGGGTTTGGAAACCACTCTGTATACGAATTTCGGTTTCTACGCACAAATTTTAGGATTTGCGCAGTTTTCTGTCATATGAAGAGCAGTGGAATAAGTTTGAATTGTCTCCTGGCTTCTGGAGTACTTTAAAGTAGATTCATACTCTCTTGGCTTTTAAGGCGCCTTGGAATCATTTTCGAACGGTGGAGCGATGTGGAGTGGATTTGGACTCTCCTGGCCTCCGGGCAATGTGAATTGTATCTATTGGCTTCTGAAATCCTGTGGAGGGAATCCGGATTCTCCTAGATTATAGCGCAGTATGGAGTCAAGTGAATGTGCTAGACTTCCTAGTCCGGCTCGAAGATTTCATGGATAGCTAGGACTTAGGCTCACTTTTTCACACTCTCAATTTCGAATTGATTTTTCTCACTAGTTGAAACAAATGTGCGATGTGGAGTGGATTTGGACTCTCCTGGCCTCTGAGTAATGTGAATTGACTCTATTGGCGTCTGGAGGACTGTGGAGGGAATCCGGATTCTCCTAGATTATAGCGCAGTATGGAGTCAAGTGAATGTACTAGACTTCCTAATTCGACTCGAAGATTTCATGGATAGCTAGGGCTTAGACTCACTTTTTCACACTCTCAATTTCGAAACTAGTTGAAACAAATGTGAGATGTGGAGTGGATTTGGACTCTTCTGGCCTCTGGGCAATGTGAATTGACTCTATTGGCTTCTGGAATCCTGTGGAGGAAATCCGGATTCTACTAGATTATAGCGCAGTATGGAGTCAAGTGAATGTGCGAGACTTCCTAATCCGGCTCAAAGATTTCATGGATAGCTAGGACTTAGGCTCACTTTTTCACACTCTCATTTCGAATTGATTTTTCTCACTAATTGAAGCAAATGTGCGATGTGGAGTGGATTTGGACTCTCCTGGCCTCTGGACAATGTGAATTGACTTTATTGGCTTCTGGAATTCTGTGGAGGAAATCCGGATTCGGCTGGATTATAGCGGAGTATGGAGTCAAGTAAATGTGCTAGACTTTCTAATCCGGCTCGAAGATTTCATGGATAGCTAGGACTTAGGCTCACTTTTTCACATTCTCAATTTCGAATTAATTTTTCTCACTAGTTGAAACAAATCTGCGATGTGGAGTGGATTTGGTCTCTCCTGGCCTCTGGGCAAAGTGAATTGACCTATTGGCTTCTGGAATCCTGTGGAGGAAATCCTGATTCTCCTAGATTATAGCGCAGTATGGAGTCAAGTGAATGTACAAGACTTCCTAATCCGGCTCGAAGATTTCATGGATAGCTAGGGCTTAAGGCTCACTTTTTCACACTCTCAATTTCGAGACCACTAGTTGAAACAAATGTGAGATGTGGAGTGGATTTGGACTCTCCTGGCCTCTGGGCAATGTGAATTGACTCTATTGCCTTCTGGAATCCTGTGGAGGAAATCCGGATTCTCCTGGATTATAGCGAACTATGGAGTCAAGTGAATGTGCTAGACTTCCTAATCTGGCTCGAAGATTGCATGGATAGCTAGGACTTAGGCTCACTTTTTCACACTCTCAATATCGAATTGATTTTTCTCACTAGTTGAAACAAATGTGCGATGGGGAGTGGATTTGGACTCTCCTAGCCTCTGAGCAATGTGAATTGACTCTATTGGCTTCTGGAATCATGTGGAGAGAATTCCGGATTCTCCTAGATTATAGCGCAGTATGGAGTCGAGTGAATGTGCTAGACTTCCTAATCCGGCTCGAAGATTTCATGGATAGCTAGGACTTAGGCTCACTTTTTCACATTCTCAATTTCGAATTGATTTTTCTCACTAGTTGAAACAAATATGCGATGTGGAGTGGATTTGGACTCTCCTGGCCTCTGGGCAATGTGAATTGACTCTATTGGCTTCTGGAATCCTGTGGAGGAAATCCGGATTCTCCTAGATTATAGCGCAGTATGGAGTCAAGTGAATGTGCTAGACTTCCTAATCCGGCTCGAAGATTTCATGGATAGCTAGGAGTTAGGCTCTCTTTTCTCACATTCTCAATTCCGAATTGATTTTTCTCACTAGTTGAAACAAATGTACGATGTGGAGTCGAATTTGGACTCTCCTGCCTCTGGTCTGTTAATTGACTCTATTGGCTTCTGGAGGACTGTGGAGGAAATCTGGATTTTCCTGGAATATACGCAGTATGGAGTCAAGTGAATGTGCTAGACTTCCTAATCCGGCTCGAAGATTTCATGGATAGCTAGGACTTAGATCCACTTTTTCACATTCTCAATTTTGAATTGATTTTTCTGATTAGTTGAAACAAATAAATATAAATCTCACTCATAAATGTATCAGAATATAAAATTGAACTTTTCATTGCACTTTTTTCTATACATGTTCCAATGCAAAGTTATCACTTTTCAAACCCGCACCAAACCGAATGCAAGAATCACCCGACCGAAAATAAAACTCCCCCTTGAATTACTTACAGGCACGTAACTTCACGAAACACAACTCTCTCTTCTATACACACAGACAACTCTCTGTGCGCACTCGAATACAAAGTACAACAAGAATAAAAAAAACGAAGTCGAAAACATTATATAACATTCAAGTGGTTTGTTCTCGACTCCAGCTCTACACCCGTAGAGTTTGAAATACAACAACGAAATAAATATTTTTTACTGGGTGGTGGAAAAAGTTTCCGGACAAAAGGAGTTGCTGATGCTTGAAGTACAGAGTCCGGCCCTTATTTGTAAGTTGTGTATTCGGACCAGGCCGTAACTATTGACACAGTCTCAGTTTTAGTAATTAGCCCTCTTGTTGAATTAGCCAAGGGTTGTTTTGTTGATTTTGCAATCTTAAAAAAAACAAAGTATAATATTTGATATTAAATCTCACACTATAATCTAGTCGAGCGTAAATATATGTTGTACAATTGTACATACGGCGTACAGCTAAATTTCATCACAGTATGATAACTATAGGGGTGGAATTATAACGTAGAAGAGATAACGCAACCGAGATAATGTCTTTTACTAATTAATATGGGGAGATTATGGTAATGGAAAACTGGTGAAGGGTGAGCGGGAGTTTGCGGTACACCAAACTGAAACTATGTACAAAATTGATGCGGGCTTAGACAGTGTTTAGATTTTTGAATTAAACAATTTAATCCCAAAACTGTTTATACAAATAAGTCTCGTTTACTAAGGCTAGATTTAGGTTTTTGTAAACTTTAAAAAATTATTACTACGGCTATAATGCCGTGGTCCATTAGTATTTCTACCGGTTTGTGATTTCTGTGCGAACAGATCGAATATTGAAATATCCGGCAAACTTCAAGTAGGTATATCCTTAAGGGCCCAATTATGGACTGACTGGTAAACGCCTGGTTGTTACCAGGTACACTCTTCTATGCTCTAGATAATAGAAAATATCTGCTAGGTAACAACCAGACACTTACCAGTTGGTCCATAATTTGGCCCTAAATTATCATACTTTATCATCTTGAAACTTATTCATACAAAATTATTACAGATCTGCTCTTAAAATCCATATTATGACGGACACTTATTTGTTACAAACGGTCGATCGAGGGAGACCAAAAGCCAAAGTCGGGTCGTAAATAATCGGACCGCATGTAAATGAGGACAATAACATTATTGTAAAATGCAAATTGGCCAACGAGAATCCATTACGGGCCAAATAATATGCCCAGTATTATTTGCTCCTCCTTTTGGGATTATTGGAAGAGTGGAAAGCGAAATCGTCACTGGTCGGATTTTGGGGCTTCTTGGTTGACTTCATTATGGCAAACTTCTTGGTTTTTTCTACAATCTGCTTCATCCTGGATATACTAATTTAATAATATCTCAGTCAAAATTTTCAAATTAAAACCCACAAAATGGTTATATTCTTTGACGACAAAGCTTTTAAGATTAAATTTATTTCCCAGAATTAAAGACTATATATTTCCGAATAAAGTTCCCAAATGAGATTCGGCAAATTAATCTTCAATTTCGTTCAACAAATAAATTTCGCCTTTCAAATTTAAAATTCCTTTTTAATAATTTCACCTGGAGCCAAAATACACACAAAAAAGTTTTTTTCGCCTCATTCTCCGAAAACTCTTAGGGGCGATTCAAATTAAAACACCACCACCGAAAAACAGAGAACAGCGAAATCTTGCAAATATAATTCCGTTTATAATTTGAGAATAACACCGAAAAGGCTTTTGTGTCAAAATAAATTTTCGTGCATTTGCTTTCCAGCTTTTTCTTTATGCTCTAGTCGTTAGGATGATTAAAATCAACTCTCTCTTGCGCTGGCCGGGGCCTCGAGATTTTAAAGCAAGATTTCATTAGGCAATGCTGAGTTTAACATTTTGTTAAATGAAATTTCCTAGCGCTGCGTTTTTGTCGACTATTATATACGCGGAGACTCGAGGATTTTTAAATTTTCTCGATTGGGATTCGAAAAACAATATTGAAATCTCATTTATTTTGTGGCTTTGCTACGCCAGTCGGCCAACATGGTAAAAAAAAGTGCATATAGGTATCTAAATTAAAAACTGATCAAATTTTCAATGAGTTTCGACATTTTCTTGCATTTACTTTGAAAATGGTCCAAATCTTCGTCAATCTAATGCCTATCAATTTTGTTTTCAATTAACCAAAAGTCCATCTCACCAAATCCATTATTGTTTTTATCGACCATTTCAATCGACTGAATGTTCATTCTATTTTTCGATCTCGACTTCCGTCAAGTTTCCGGCAAGCGCCGCTTTTATCATAATGTTCGCCGTTTGCCGCCATTGTGATGGATTCACAATAGCCGCCCATTGGCCTGCTGCAGGTGAGTTATTATCAAAATGCCTTTGTGCAGGAGCGCATAGCCCAATTTCCTTCTTTTCTGTCTGAGGCTTGTCGATCCGTCCATATAGGGACAATGCAAACCTTTTGAACTTGAACTGACGATATTTTTTTGTGTTAGCGTACCATGTAATCTTTTATCTTTACAGGACTTAAAATGAAATGAAAAAAGGACGTATGTAAGAAAAATTAAAAAATCACCTCAAATTATTTAACGCGATTGTATTTTTGGAACTATAAGTCCAAATGAGCTGAAATTTTTAGGAATTAAGTCCTCTACTGGGATAAGGGCGGGTTTCTCAATAACAGGTCACCTCCGGGTTAAGCTAACTCCAGGGTAAACATTGCAATATTACCCGTTAACCCTGGAGTTAAAACCAACCCAGGGGTAACTCGCTATTGAGAAACCGGCCCTAAGAATTGCTGATTATGAAGTTTACAAAAATATAAATCATAATTCATAAGGTAGCTACCTCAATACTAAAATGATGTAATTTCAAATTTTCTTTTGTTAAGATTTTGTGTCTTAATGATCCTTTGGGACCCTCCAAACTACAAACACTAAGGGCCGGTTTATCAATAGAGGGTTATCGTATGAGTTAGGGATAACCCTGGGTCAAAGTTGTGACAAGTGTTTATCTATCCAGGATCAACTGCTAACTCGAAAGTTATTCCAGGAAAAAGTTAACCCGCGCTCTCACGGCAAGTTAGCGTATTTGACCCTGGGTTAACCTCAAAATTTTCTGTTATTTTTTTGTCTGCATTTTTTTGAAATGTGGTTAAAATTTTGAAATTCTGAACTCTGAAGAGATGGAGAACCTAGATTTCAGCGATGATGATCGATAGATGAAATGAGAATTTCTAAAACATGAGCGGCGCCACTACCACGTAAGGTTGATGGCAAATCCCTAATCCCAATTCCTTCTGACGCCTTTGACGATTTGGATGACTTCGACGCGTTTTCGCTTGCGGAAAGAAACAATTTTATTTGTTCTAGAACAAATCGAGCATAGACTTGAATTCCCAACAGACAGGTACGTAAGTACCTATGCTTCTGGAGTTTTCTTTCAGAAATTTCCTCTTTAAAACAAAACAACATATTAAACAGAATAGTTACACGAAACTGAACTTTTCGTTACGGAAATGGAAAAAAAAGAAGAAAAAAATAACATAAATAAGTAAGGTTATGAGGAGAAAATGTTCAACAAACAATAAAAGTTAGCTGGCAACGTTGCGTAAGTAATGCCAATCTTCGAAGAACCCGAGAACTTTGCCAGCCCTGGGTTAAAAAAGCTTGGATAAACACCTTTCGACTTGACTAGGTAGTTAGCCTAGAGTTAGAGTTGACCCAGGGTCAGCAGACTCTGCGAGTTATCCCTTGATTGATAAACCGGCCCTAAATTATTCCGCGATTTGAAGCCGAAACCTAGGGAAATAAAAAAAATCGAAAAATAACCTCAAATTGCTTAACGCGATTTTATTTCTGGGACTTGTAGTGTATACACCCTCTTAGGCTGATTGACATTGAAAAGTCAACATAACCTGATTCTAGAGTTTTTGACAAGGTGTTTCATTCGAGGAGATGTTGATTATTAACTGTTTTGAAGTGCGTGTCGAAAAATTTCGAAAACTGTAACTTTCAAAATAACAGTGTGAAAGAGAAATAAAACCAAGTTAGAAACGATTCAATCACAACGAGGGGTTAGTCCTCTATAGAAATTCAGCTTCTGCTTGCCTGTAAATAAAAGCTTTATCGTAAATAGAGTACCTAACCTGCTTAGCTTGTTGAACACATGGGACTAAACACAGGAGGTCTCAAAGGTCCCCCCTAAAGATTTTAAATACACATCTAGGGACTCCAAACCATTTATAGTCATATTAGAAGGAGATAATGATGAAAATGTGGAGAATCTGCACACTATGAGCATTGGAAGAATGTTAAAAAAGGCAAATATAAACGAACTAGAAAAGACATCTAGGAAAGGAAAAAATAAAGTAGGAATAGAATTTACACATCATACAAAGGCTAACGAATTTATAACAAATAAAATACTTGAAGAAAAGAATCTTAAAGCCAGCCAGGTTACATGTAAAGGGTTAGCAAGAGGAATCGATAGAGAACTCTCTCAAGAAGATATTGTCATTAGTGCGACCTCAGTCCACAAAGTTATAGAGGCTAGAAGATTAAAAAGAAGAATCTTTGAAAACGTCGAAATGTATGTATCTTGACACAGAAACTGTGATTTTGACCTTTGAAGGAAAAATAATACCCAGATGTCTTAACCCCAGACCCTAGCAAAACCCCAACATATGGCAATTAAATGTCCAATTCCCCTGCAGTAAGCATATTCACATTACAACCAATCCCAATAAATAAGGTTTCAAAACAAGTTATTGAGAAAACAACGTGTACACAAGAAGTGAAACAATGGCTAATTGAGGAATGCCACAAAGCCACGCAAGAAAATATTGAATTCGATCAAGAAGGAGAAAATTCATATTACATGGATGATACACACGCTCAATATGATGTACAGTTAATCAATCAAAGACAACATGAAAATAATTCAATGGAATAGTAGGAGTGTTCTTATACCAACTACTCTGAACTAATCACATTAATCAATAAAGAAAACCCAGACATAGTTCTATTAAATGAAACCTGGTTAAAATCAGAAAAATCTTTCAATGTTAAAAATTACATAATAATAAGACAAGACAGGGCAGATGGAAAAGCTGGTATAGCCAGCATGATAAAATCGAATATACCTTTCACTAAGTGCAAAATTAATGATAACTTCAATCAGAGATTTCAAGCTATCGAAATAAGGGTTAATGGTATTTCAATAATAACTGCATACAACCCCACAGAAGTGCAACTAACTATAAACAACATCATTCAAGTGTTGAGTGGAATAAGAGCTCCATTCATCATGATGGCAGACCTAAATTCACAACACAAGGCATGTGGTTCAGGTATAAATAACTAGAATGGAAGACATTTACTAGAAATTATAAATGATTATAACCTCATAATATTAAACGACGGCACTAGGACCAGACTCACTCCACCAAATCAAAATAAAAGCTGGCCAGACATTACAATTGCATCAGCTGACTTGGGCATTCTGTGTGACTGGAGAGTGATTGAGGACCCTGGATCCAATGACCACTTTCCTACAATGTGCCAGATAAACATGAACACCAATCAAGATGAACCTTTACAAAACAAGGCTAATAAAAGATGGAACACAAAAAAAGCAAACTGGGATAACTATTATTTTCAGTTTGGAAGAGAAAATGATAGGACCACATACCAACAACTTGTGGAAGATATCAACAGAGCAGGTGAAATATCCATTCCTAAAACCAAAAGGAATCCAAATTAAAAAAAAACTGACACAAACCATAATGGTGGGATGAAGAAGTAAAGAAATGGTGAAAAAAAGGAGGCAAACACCGATAAAAATGTACAAGGATAACATGTCGCTAGGGAATTTTCTAAAATACAAAAATATAGCTGCCAAAACAAGAAGAATCATGAAAATTAAAAAAAGGAGAGTTTCAGAAAATTTACAGAAACCTTAAACAGGCAGTCTCCTATTGGTACAGTATGGAAAGTGGTGAGAGCATTTGCAAACAAGACAAGATGAACATGTGAACAGTGTGAACCCAGGCAATGAAGAATGGATGGTAAACCTACTGGACAGCTTAGCTCCACCCTATGTTACATCTCTGGAATAGGACAAAACACAAACACCAGGATTTTAAAGCAATAGAGTACAAATCAAACGAGAAGAAGCCACTGTCATCAGCGCTGACAAAGAAAGCAGATTTCCTTTTCTCTACGTCCCTACCATTTAAAGTGAGACAAACGATAACCCGTGTGGCTTCTTCTCGTTTGATTTCTACTCTAACATGGGACGAAATATATTTTAATTTTCAAAAGAAAAAGGACACAGCGCCAGGGATGGACAACATAACATATTCAATGATACAAAATGCACCAAAATTTGTAAAAGAAGATCTTCAAGGGATATATGATAAAATAATGCTAGCAGAAATGGAAATACCGAATGATTCGAAAAATCACATAATAATACCCATTAAAAAACCCAACAAACAACCAAATTACAATAAAGCTTTCAGACCATTGGCATTGGCCTCGTGTTTGGGGAAAACTTTGGAAAATATTCTCAAAAAGAAAATGGAACATTTTCTAGAAAAAAAAATAAATAAATCGTTATCAAAACAGATTCCGAAAAGGAAAAGGAACAACAGAAAATCTGGTAATACTGGCAAACTCAATATAGGTACCCAGCTTTTTCAAAGAATCAGATACTGTTTTGTGTCTTTATTCACCTTAAAGCAGCATATGATAATGTGTCATTAGAAAAATTGAAAAAGTATATGCTGGAGGCCGAGATTGATAAAACAACAACAGAATTTATTTATAATCTACTTCTGGATAGAAAAATCTACATAAAGTCTCCCAAATCAGGAATGATCATAGGACCACAGGTAGCACGCACGGGACTGCCACAGGGATCACCTTTGAGTCCTATTTTGTTTAACCTGTATACTAATGAAATACAAGAAGTAACAAGAGAAGAAACAACTATACTACAGTATGCAGATGACTTGGCGCTGTTTGTGGCCGATAAGCAAGCGGAACAGGCAATCCAAAAAGCACAAAATATAATAAACAAATTGAACAGGCTTCAAGAAAAAAACAACTTTGAAATTTCGGTTGAGAAGAGAAAAGCCATGGTGTTTTCAAAGGTTAGGAGAAGGAACCCGGATACAAAAATAAAGATCCAAAATTATGAAATAGAGTGGTGTAGAGAATATAAATATCTAGGTGTTGTATTTGACCTCAGGCTATCATGGAATACACAGATAGAGCAATCAATTATAAAGGCACAAAAAGGCATAAATGAAATGAGGGCATTAACAAGAACCTGGTAGGGGCAGACTCCAACATTCTGTTAAATATATATAAAGGATTGGTAAGATTGCACCATAGAATATGGCTGCCAGGCCATTTATCACACTAGTAAACTTAATTGGAATAAGTTAGATCGAACACAGTTTCAAGCACTAAGGGACGTTACAGGATGCATGAAAAGTACACCAGTGTATCCGCTGTTATCAGAAACTGCCGAAATGCCACTCAGATAAAGAAGAAATTGGTTGTGTACAAAGTTTGCTCTTAAAAAAATAGGCATCAATGGAAACCTGGCAAACAAGAATCTGTTGGAATTTTATGCACTATATAATCAAGAACCACAATATTGGCGGAACAGGCAATACTCCTCGATGGTAGAGGCGGTAGATTTTACCCTGACCAACATAGACTCTCTGGAAAAGTCAAATAATATACCCTGTTTTGGATATGATTATGGATCCCAAATAAAGAAGATTGAATGTATAGCTTCCAGGATGGAAAAGTATGAACAGGATTGTCAAAAAACATGGAGGAAATCCTCAGCAGATATACAGGATTTGACCTAATATACACGGATGCGTCTCTGGAACCCATGACAGGGGAATGCGGCATTGGTATAGTCAACAAAACAAGAAACATTAGCATAATTGGAAAATACCTAGATAACACTAACATTTACACTGCTGAAGTATTAGCTATATATGTGGCGCTAAATGCGTTAAGGGAAGAAACAAACAAAGTAATAATAATCAAGCACAAGAATAGACCAATACTCATAGAGGAAATACTGGCGTTTTTGTAATATGTTTTGTCCTATGAGTTTCTTCCAGAGGCTAAGCTGTCCAGTAGGTTTACCATCCATTCTTCATTGCCTGAGTTCACACAATCATTTTGTGTCTTGTTTGCAAATGGTTTCACCACTTTCCATACTGTACCAATGGGGGACTGCCTGTTTAATGTTTCTGTAAATTCCCTGAAACTCACGTTTTTTTAATTTTCATGATTCTTCTTGTTTTGGCAGCTATATTTTCGTATTTTGAAAAATACCCTAGTGACATGTTATCCTTGAACATTTTCATCGCTGTTTGCCTTTTCTTCGCCATTTCTTCACATTCTTCATCCCACCATTATGGTTTAGGTGTCAGTCTATTTTATTCGGATTCCTTTTGGTTTTAGGATCACCTGCTCTGTTGATTTCTTATTGTTGGTATGTTGTCCTGTCATTTTCTCTTCCAAACTGGTGATAGTAGTTATCCCAGTTTACTTTTTTTGTGTTCCATCTATTATTAGCATTGTTTTGTACAGGTTCATCTTGAATCTGGCACACTCTAGGAAAATGGTCACTGGATCCAGGATCCTCAATCACTCTCCAGTCACACAGAATGCCCAAGTCAGCTAATGCAATTGTAATTTCTGGGCAGCTTTTATTTTGATTTTGTGGAGTGAGTCTGGTCCTAGTGCCATCGTTTAATATTATGAGGTTATAATTTCTAGTAAATGTCTTCCATTTGTAGTTATTTATACCTAAACCCCATGCATAATGTTGTGAATTTAGGTCTGCCATTATGATGAATGGAGCTCTTACTCCACTCTTGAATGATGTTGTTTATAGTTAGTTGCACTTCTGGGGGGCTGTATGCAGTTATTATTGAAATACCATTAACCCTTATTTCCATAGCTAGAAATCTCTGATTGAAGGTATTATTAATTTTGCTCTTAGTGAAAGGTATATTCGATTTTATCATGCTGGCTATGCCACCTTTTCCATCTGCCCTGTCTTGTCTTATTATTATGTAATTTTTAACATTGGAAGATTTTTCTGGTTTTAACCAGGTTTCATTTAATAGAACTATGTCTGGGTTTCCTTTATTGATTAATGTGATTAGTTCAGAGTAGTTGCTGAGAACACTTCTACTATTCCATTGAATTATTTTCATGTTGTCTTTGATTGAGTGACTGTACATCATTTTGAGCGTGTGTATTATCTATGTAATATGAATTTTCTCCTTCCTGATCGGATCCAACATTCTCTTAGCTCTGTGGCATTCCTCAATTAGCCATTGTTTCACTTCTTGTGTACACGTTGTTTTCTCAACGACTTGTTTTAAAACCTCAATTATTGGGGTTGGTTGTAATGAGAATGTGCTAACTGCAGGAGAATTGGGCATCAAATTGCCATATGTTGGGAAACAGACCCTTTTTATGTTTGTTTTCCTTGGTCGTACCCTGGAGGTGATATAGGTATTTTCCTCTTGAGGGTAGTTCTTCCTGGTTCTGTACCACTATATATGTGTCTCTGGTTTACCTCAATTGTATTGTTTTTTTCTTGTACATGTTTGGGGGTCCTTAATATTGGAAAATCTCTGTGATCTAATACGGCTCTTTCTGGCAATATCTCTCCGCCTTTGGGGAATTATTGTCTAGCTTCAAAGTATGAAATATTCTCTGTCATCATCGTTTTTTTAATGACTTTTTACCTTAAGTACTCTTGGCACCCTTTATTAGTTGTTTTATGCTCATTGCCACAGTACAAGCAGGTTTCTTTTTCAGCCTCACAAATTGATTCATGTTCTTCGGCACGTCTTGCACGCCGTTTTTTGCTACGACACTGCTTGGCAGTATGACCGTATCTCAGGCAGTTGAAGCACATCATGACAGGACTGATATACACATTCACTACAAAGCCACAATAATCTATATTAACATATCTGGGTTTTATTTTTCCTCCAAAGGTCAAAATCACAGTTTCTGTGTCAAGATACTCAACTTCGCCGTTTACGAAGATTCTTCTTTTAAATCTTCTAGTCTCTATAACTTTGTGGAATGAGGTCGCACTAACCAAGCTGGCTGGTATATAGGCTTTAAGATTCTTTTCTTTAAGTATTTTATTTGTTATAAATTCGTTAGTATTTGTATCATGTGTAAATTCTATTCCTAATTTATTTTTTCCTTTCCTAGATGTCTTTTCTACTCCGTTCATATTTGCCTTGTTTAACATTCTTCAAATGATCATAAAATTCCCCACATTTCTCATCATTTATCTCCTTCTATTATTACTATAAATGGATGGAGTCTCTAGATGTGTATTTAAAGTCTTTAGGGGGGCCTTTGAGACCCTCTGTGTTTAGTCCACATAGGTCTCCTGTGGTGGACCCGTCGTGCCCCACTGAGTTCTACCGGAAGCCTATATCCTTATAAAAGCCAATCAGGCTCCCTGGCTTCACCCTTTTGACGTCATCGGGCAAGCAATACAACTTGCCCAGGTGTTTGAACCTCTCGCGCGTAAGTGCTGGGCACTCACCAATGACGTTGTCTGCCGTTTCCTCCTCCTCCATGCACCAGCGGCATTCCGGGTCGTCCGTAATGCCCATGCTGTGGAGATGGCGTCTTAGGTGCCAGTGTCCGGTTGAGAGACCAGTCACTAGCCGTATCTCGCGTCTGTTCAAGCGCAGTAGTTGTTTAGTGAGACAGGCAGAGGGCCCATCAATATGAGCGTTAGCCCGCCTCATGCCAGGTGCCTTCATCCATATCCCAAGGAATCGCTCCGCGAGGAGACCCTTGAGGGACGTGACAGCCTCACATTTGGCTATGCCCAGCGTAGACTTAGGGCCCACAGGTGGCATCGACGATTGCACTCCATTACAAGCTTAGAGCGCACAGTGTCAGTCATAATGGTTTTGATGGCGGCTCTGCTGTCGGAGCAGATAGAAACGACTGCATTCCTGTGGCGCCGGTATAAAATTTTCCGACCACACTTCATTACAGCGAAAATTTCAGCCTGGAAGACAGTAGCGTGGTTCCCTAAAGAGAAGGATTTACTAATTTTAGGGGACCCTCCGCAAAAACCTGCCCCCGACCTGTTATCCATTCTGGAGCCATTCAGTACAGTTGGCTTGGAGCCGCCCAACCATTCACTTTTTTCAGTGATATGGGCGATAACAAGCTCCGGTCGCATGATATCGCTGTCCATCAGAAGGACAGGACATTTCTCTGCGGCTTGAGACCAAATTTTCGCGTGTCCGGTTTCGCCAGTGCGCATTTCGTCAAGGACTGAATAGTGGAGCTATCTGGTACAGGAATGATGCGGTTTATACGTAATGTATTTAGTTCTGGGCGGAGTTCCCGAAGAGGAAGTAAGAGAGACCTTTCATCCCTTGCATACAACGGGGATCAGCCGCCATATACAAGTTATCCGTAAAAAGACTCAATCAAGAAGGGATAGAAAAGAAATCAGTGTGCGGACGAACACACCTAGGAATGCAATTATCTCAATTAACTGCTTATCTCGAAGAACCACCCGACTCTAACTCCTGCTACCAAGCCTGTGTCAATAAGGTGGTACACAGCAGCCTTTCCAATTGATTTCCCCCAACGGAGAAGAAAAATCACTTAAACAGAAGTTGAGCAGCTCGTATAAGAGAAAACTCAAGATAACCACATACCGGAGCGGTGCGCGCGGTAATCAATAAATCAAAAATTCAAATTTTGGTTGTTCTTCAGGAAAGGCAAAGCTTTCCCTGAAGAAAGGCAAACTAGCCCTCAACTCCTCTCCACAACAGGCGACAGCAGCAATTAAATATATTATTCCCCGATTTTTTTGCACTAAAAACTTTGATTTTTGGGTCACACCTCCTTTTTTGATCCTTTAGGGCTCTCCAAACTCCATACACTAAATTATTCTGCGATTTAAAGCTGAAATCTATGAAAAAATGACGCCAAGAAAATTGAAAAATCACCCCAAATTGCTTAACGCGGTTTTATTTCTAGAAATATAATTCCAAATGAGTTGAAATTCTCAGGGATTGTAGTCCTCCACTAGGATAAGAATCGCTGAAAATTTCAGTTTTCTATCTATGGCAGTAAAAAAGTTATGATCTTTCAAAGTTTTCAGAAATCTGAATCATAAGGTGAGATTTTGTGTATTAAGGTAATCGATTCTGAGGGACCGCATCAAGCATCCTGACACGGCTTTTCAAAACATTAGGCTGGGAGGTGGCACAAGGGGTCTCACGCAATATGAGACCTTACTGCCACGACTAGTCCACCAAATCCAGATCCAGATCCCTCGTTAATGCAATATAAGCGAAAGGTTGTGGAAAATTTCTTCAATTCAAGCAAATTATTAACAAAATGTTTATTCATCAAATTCAGGTGAGGTTGAATTTATTCTCGACAAGAAAACTTCAATTTTCCTAATCCTGCCTGAATTTGTAATTTTTTTCCTCCACTACTAACGGATATTCCATGCAAAAATGATCTTATACAAGTAGTTTTCAAAAATGCCAAAGTCAAAATTAAATTTCACATATTATTATCCGCGAAAGTTCTTTGTCAAAACTCGACAATAGAAGAGCAGAAATTTGAAAAAACCACTCTGCAAATGAATAATGGCATCATATCCCGAAAAAGTGGAACGATATGGGAAAAGGATTTGGAAAAACCGTATGATTTATTCCTAGCTGGATTTCGAAAGAATAATGGAGTAAGACTGGTTGCTCATTAAATATTTTCACTTGGATAGGTTTACATTGTCGGAATTCCTTGACGAAAAAGCACAAAAGAATTTGTCCGCTTTTTGAAAAGTCAAAAAGGAACTGAAGTTTTGACGTTATAATAATTTAGTCAAATTAATTCAAAACTCCATACGTTGATTCAATTTTCAAAGTGCCAAATAAATTGCACACATTATTAACGTGTACTAAACTAAACATTGTCTTTTCAATTATTCTGCTAGTTTCCGATTTGTCCTGTTGTACGGGTTGGGGGCCTGCATGCAAAACAGGTTAATTTGCGATAAGTTTGTCCTGGGCGATACACCAGCTGCATTTAAATTTATGTACCCAGGACTATAGCAGCGCAGTACGTAGTTATTCTGGAAGAATATTTGTAATTTAGAAAATCCTTCTTGGAAGTATTCGCGTATATAAAGGAAGCTTTGTCTGATTTTCGAAAAGCGCATATATGCAATATATAAAAGATTTAAGTGCTATAATAAAAGTTTTGATATAGAAATATATGCATCCAGAAATTTTATGTTATACATGGATGTTGTTCTGTATGGAAAGTACCTATATACACTCTTAAAACAATTTTACTAGGGATGTTTTGAATATTCCCTTTTAGGATTATGAATAATTTCTGGATAAAACGTTAGCTAAATCTATTTCTAATCTATTTTTTCTATAAATGAGCTCTCAATTAACTCCTCTATGAATCAGATTTTTCTCCAAAATGGTTACCAAGGTGGGTTCTGTAGTAGGTAAGAAATTTTCAATGAATACCTAACAAATAAAAAAAAAACATTAAATTTGATTTTCAAATGCTTTTCTCTTCGCTTTGCCCATAACTACTCCTAAATCCCGTCTTTTAAGTTTAAGTAACTCCAGGGACCATTCCTCTTTGCCTGAACTTTATAGGACCTGAGGCCCTCTCACCTTTGGGGGTGAATACATTTTACTTTCGAAAAGATGAAATATTCCGGCAAGCTAGAAAATAAATTATGCACTAGAATAATCCGATTTAGTAAATTCTTTGTAAGAATCTCTGGACCTTATATTCTCTCTCTGTTTCGCATCAAAGCAGGTCTAAAAATAAGTGGCAGCATTTGGACAAACACTAAAAAAAAAAATCACAAAAGCCTATTTAAAGCGTAATTCGACACGATGCCTAAGAGAAGAAAACCACCAAGATAAATAATATATCGCATTTCAAAGTTGCACTGGAAAAAACTGATCCGCTTCTTGAAACTTTTGAAGTATTTTACGTGCAAGCTGGGTTAATGAGTTTGACCTGGATTTTGATGTACTAAATGCAGGATCTGGATAGTAATAATTATCATTCAAGAGGATTTTCCTGTTGTCACAAAAAAAAAACTGTCCATCCGAAAATGTAATCCTTTCAATCGTAAATGTAAAATTTGTGGACTCAATTTTAATTGTCCAAATCGAATCTGTCATTTGGCAAAATATTAAAAGGATTTTTGTTTATTTAATGGTGAATTTCGACTGCAAAAAACTTTGATGCGACGTTTTATCATCGATATAAATTTTAAAATATGCACAAAACAGAGTTGAACAATATTTTTGTATGCATCGAGCTGCAATTTCAGCAGTTCAAGTACCTAATCCCTGAAATACTATACCGGTTATATTATTTGTTATTGAAATCTGTGAATAATTGACACTCAATAATTGTCTCCTCAACTATAGTTATTTCGCATAGTGAAACCTAAAGAAAGCCGATTAGTTAAAAGTGACGGCAGAGATACTGCTTGAATCAACATCAGACCACTATCCAGTACTGTTCAAAATTTAAAAACACCTGGAAACCCTATATAATAACTACAAAGAGATAAACTGCCGAGGATACGAAGCAGAAATTAACAGAAACATCAACATCAAAAATAATATCACAACAACAAGGGAAATGGACCAAGAAATACAAACTCTATTAAAAATAATCATAAACGCCAAGGCTCACCATAGTCACCATGTACCAAAGGTGAACGCAAAAACCTTAGAAACATACAAACGGAAGTTAACTGGCGGAACCACCTAAGAGCCAGATACCAGGATATATTGACCAAAGCGCCCTGTTGAAAAAAAAGTGTAGCAACACAATCGTTGCGAGTAATTTTTAGTAGGTTTACAACATTTCAATGAACTTATGTAGCAACATTTTTTAAAAGAAAAAGTGTCGCAACACGAGCGAAAGTGTAGCAACAAATCGTTTAGAGGCTAGTTCTTTTTAGTGGGTTTTTAAGGTGAGATTTTATGTAGCAACACTTGTTATAGGAAAATGTATTGAATTCGTTTGTAGCAGCATTTGGTAAAAAAATTTAGTTTCCCGTCGGGTTTGGAATTCGAATTTTGCATTTTCCCGGCTTTTGATTGGGTTATTTTTGAATTTTCCCGGCTTTTTATTGGTTTAGGAATTCAATTTTTGATCATTCCCGGCTCTTGATTGGCTTAGAAATTCAAATTTTGAATATTCCCGGCTCTTGATTGGCTTCCAAAGCCAGTTTTTGAATTTTCCCAACTCTCAATTGGGTTCAAAATTCAACTTTTAAACATTCCCGGCTTATGATTGGTTTAGAAATTGATTTTTGATCATTCCCGTCTCTTGATTTGCTTCCAAAGTCAATTTTTGAATTTTCCCGGCTCTTAATTGGGTCTAAATTTCAAATTTTGATTATTTCTGGTTCTTGATTGGCTCTGAAATTCAAATTTTGATTATTCCTTGCTCATGATTGGTTGACAAATTGAATTTTTGATTATTTCCGGCTTTTGGTTGGCTCAAAAATTATTCCTGGCTCTTGATTGGCTCTGAAATTCAAGTTTTGAATATTCCCGGCTCTTGATTGGCTTCCAAAATCAATTTTTGAATTTTCCCGACTCTTATTGATTGGATTCAAGATATAAATTTTGAATATTCGTGGCTCTTGATTGGTTCAGAAATTCAATTTTTGAATATTTCCGGCTCATGATTGGTTTAGAAATTGAATTTTTAATTTTTCCCGACTTTTGATTGGCTTCAAATTTTGAATATTTCCGACTCTTGATTGGCTAATAAATTCAAATTTTAAACCCGATCAAGAGCCGAGAATAATGAAAATTTGAATTTTAAACTCAATCAAAAGCCGGGAAAATTTAAAAATTGACTTTGGAAGCCAATCGCAACAAATAGAAATAAGGTACCTGTCCCAAATAAGGCCATGTTAAGAAGTTTTATTTTTTCCGAACACTATCCACCAAACCCAACAAAAATCACGAGCTTATATGTGAAGTGTATCGCTTCTATTACTTGAATATTAACCGCAATTTATTTATTTTTACATATAATTGGTGGTTTTTGCGTAAAACAAATACCCTTACCATTGGCCTTATTTGGATCACTATGCTCCTAATAAGGCCACCAATAAAAAATGTTTAAAAAAAAAGGAATTATTTATAAAAATATTATTTTTTGACAAAAAGTACTCAGAATAGAACTTTAACGTTTGCTGCATTCTTAAAAAGCAATAATTTCAAGTCCTGGAATGGTGATCCAAATAGGTCTACATACAATTAGGACAAATGAACCGCAGCTTTTCTTGCTTGGTTAGACTCCAGGCGCTCTAAAACACATCACTTAAGTAATAATATAACACATTCTTTTAAAAAAACACTGTGATGTGAGACCAATTGAAAATTTTTCATGTGGCCTTATTAGGAACATGTTACGTTGATAAAAAAAAGTCTGTAACTATAAATCTAGCAGAGATATTATTCTATACCTTCTCTGTAGCTTTCTCAATACATAAATGTCCGTGTAAAAATTACATTCGCTCCATTCACTTTATAAACTTGTGTATAAACTAATTAACTTCCGCCTCAAAGTTATAACGTGACATATAAAATCTGTGAGTAGCCATTTTTTCGACATATAACGAGTTGCTAGGAATCCTCGCAATAATTTTTGATTTGCATTATAGATATATTTTTTAATAATATTGTAACTTTTGAAGATGGCATTCAATATTAAGCAATAAGGGGCACTGGCCTTATTAGGTACATGGCCTTATTTGGATCAGGTACCTTATATAAAATTTGAATTTCTAAGCCAATCAAGAGCCGAGAATATTCAAAATATGAAGCCAATCAAGAGCCGAGAAAATTCAAAAATTAACTTTGGAAGCCAATCAAGAGCCGGGAATATTCAAAATTTGAATTTCTAAGCCAATCAAGAGCCAGGGATAATCAATGTCTGAATTTTGAACTCAATCAGGAGCTTGGAAAATTTAAAAATTGATTTTGAAATCCAATCAAGAGCCGGGAATATTCAAAATTTGAATTTCTAAGCCAATCAGGAGCCAGGCATAATCAATTTCTGAATTTTGAACTCAATCAGGAGCTTGGAAAATTTAAAAATTGATTTTGAAATCCAATCAAGAGCCGGGAATATTCAAAATTTGAATTTTTAAGCCAATTAAGAGCCGGGAATATTTAAAATTTGGAGCCAATCAAAAGTCAGGAATAATCAAAAACTCAATTTCTAAACGAATCATGAGTCGGGAATATCCAAAATTAAAATTTCAGAGCCAATCAAGAGCCAGAAATATTCAGAATTTGAATTTTAAACCCAATCAGGAGCCGGGAAAATTCAAAAATTGAATTTCAGAGCCAATCACAAGAGCCGGGAATAATCAAAATTTAAATTTTTGAGCCAACCAAAAGCCGGGAATAATCAAAAATTCAATTTGTCTACCAATCATGAGCAAGAAATAATCAAAATTTGAATTTTTAGAGCCAATCAAGAACCAGGAATAATCAAAATTCGAATTTTAAACCCAATCAAGAGCCGGGAAAATTGAAAAACTGATTTTGGAAGCCAATCAAGAGTCAAGAACATTTAAAATTTGAATTTCTAAGCCAATCAAGAGCCGAGAATAATCAAAATTTGAAGCTAATCATGAGCCGGGAATAATCGAAAATTCAATTTCTAAAACAATCATGAGTCGGGAATAATCAAAATTTGAATTATTCTCATCTTTTCTTACGTTAGGTTTCCAGTAACATATTTGATGCAAATAAATCACATGTGCGCATGCTTGTCTTATGTTACGTCTTTACGGTTACGTTACGTCCATTGTAAGATGGGCTTTAGTTATCACTAAAATAACTTGAATAACATAAACCAGTACTTACAGATAAAAAGAAAACTTACTTTGCTTAAAGTGTCTACTGGAACCTGATGCACACGGAATCGAAAACCTAGGAAAGCAGTAGTACAAGTCACATACATCTACAACGCATGCATAAAGTTACACTATTTCTCCAATGCCTGGAAAGAAGCGAACATTATTGTCTTCCACAAACTAGGAAAAGACCAGAAATTGCCCGAAAACTATAAACCAATCTCGCTCCTCGCTCCTGAAATACTTTTGAGAAATTCTGGAAAAAATCATTAACAAAAGGATTACCAAGTTTTTGGAAGAAAATAATGATCTCATAGAAGAACAATCTTGATTCAGACCAGGCAGAATTACAACTAGCTAGAGTAGTAGACTACGCCATGGAATCAAACAATATATTAACAACACGACCACTCTAGCCACATTAGATATGGAGAAATTCTACGACACTGTCTGGAGGAGGACCCTCATATATAAGATGATGGAAAAAAACATCAACCCAGCTCTAACAAAGGTAATAGTTGAACAACACACCAGGATAATAGACGAATAATGCCATAAAAGGAAACTTAAGTTAAACTTAAATAAGACTCACATCATCCACTTTAACCAAAAAAGAAGATCGGACCCAAACCAGATTATCATGAATTGTAACGAAATAATACCATCTGAAAATGTGACCTACCTAGGAGTAAACCTAGATAGGAAACTCAATTTCAGAGAATACTGCCACTGGGTCAGAAGTATAGAGCAGGACAGTATCATCCATTTACCCTTTTCTCTCCACAGGTTGTAGGTTGAACCTAGAAACAAAAATAGGCCTATACAGAGTATATTTCAGGCCTATTATGACATATATACGCATACTCAATTTGGAGCTTCGCGGCCCGGATTTCAAGTTCACCTTAACGTTAAGGGTACCTTAGGTAAGTCTTGATATTAAGGTAACATTGAAATACCAGCTCTAAGTGCCTCAGGATGGCCTTCAATATCAAATGGGACCAATTCATAAACAACCATATCGTCTACCATAGAGCGAATGTCAGAACCATTGGTGACTCTCTACTCGACCGGACCAGAACCTTCATCGAGCGGAACACCAGAACACTACCAAACACAAACCACATAGGGAGACGCACGAGAGGACAATTATCCTACAGGATCAAGCATAGAGGGTAATCAATAATGAGGTAATAAGGGAATAGCACTGAACAACAAAAAGTGCAATGAGGACCACATACCGGAAGACCACTTATAGCGAAACGGAAGAACCAAATAACCATACCGTGAGCGTCAAAAACCAGAACAAGACGCTGAATTACCCCCCCCCCCCACAATCAGGAAAGACTAACTTAGCTTCATAAGTTAGTTCAATAACCAATCTGTAAATGTATAGCAACCAAACTTGTAAATAAAGAATCAGTATAGGGAAGCTTAGTCAATGTGGAACCCGCCCTAAAATCGTACCGATTCTGAAAAAAAAACGGACACAATGTTGATAGAGAGGGTATTTGCACTTTACAAAAAACTTGTCAACAATTCCGAATGACTTGAAAATGAATACACATCCCCTTTTCAGTCCATTACTATCATTTTTACTAATTATCCTCGTTTCAATGAACACTTTTAATATTTCCCCCCATTCATTTTCCGGCGCTGTCTGAAAATTGAAAAATATACAAATCAAATCTTCAAGTGCCCTTTGGAAAACGCGGGCTCCCGACTCTGACAAAAGGGCTTTTTCTTTTTCGGTTCATTTTAAATAATAGACAACGTCAATTAAATGCAGGGAAAACGATGAAAATTTGCTTTTTCGAATTATTAATTGTTGCTTTTGTAACGTCCATATTTCAAACTAGAAAGAGCAAATTTTTCTTTTAGATGTCTTTTTGTTAAGAAGTCAGAAAGGAAAATTATTCAGAATCTTTTTTTTTTTTTTGGAGAAATACCTACTTTGTTCCTCATGATGGTTCTTGGTTCTTTATTTTGTTTCGGGCAATTGGAGAACTTTTGTTCATCATCTCTACCAAGTGACATTCAATTATATATGAATAAATAAATTCTACAGTTTTATCAGTAGTTATTCCAGAAAATGAACAAGATTCATAGCCTCTAAAATGGCAATAAGTTTTCAACGAATAATATCACCCCATAAAGCCTTAATGTGAAGCTTTTACTATACCCTTCCATATGCAAAGATTTTATTGCACATAGCCCAAACAATGTAATATATGACAATAAATTTCCAACTATTAAACCGTTTTAAGGGTTTCCCATATTGTTTTCCGTCGCCCCTTAGCTAGGGCCGCCATAGGGGGTTGACTTTTAATTATTGCAAACATATTTATTCCCATAAAAACGACAAACACCCAGAAATAGACAGGGCCATTTTTCATATTTTTTAAACGTGTCTGCGTGATAAATGTGGCGTGAACATATTTACGAGTTGGGAATAGATGCGAAGATAGCGGGCTTTTAGCACGTCGTATCTTTTTAAGGGATGTAGTTTCGGTGAAATATTGCGTTTCGAGTGGTTTCGGGTTTGTTTCTCTTTTTTAATTGCCCATTAAACGACGTGTTGAAGTGTAGGAAATTTGTACAAGGGCCGAAAAAAATATATGATTAAAGTTTTGTATGTAATTTGAAGAAAAAAAAATACTGCCCCGGGTGAGGATCGAACTCACGACCTTAAGATTATGAGACTTACGCGCTGCCTACTGCGCTACCGAGGCCTGATAAATCTTCTGTTATAACAAGTACAAGCCGATAATCAGAATAGATTTTCAGAAAACGCCTACCCGCATGCAAGGATATTGCATGTTTGACATATACCAAGTAGGCGCAGCCATGTTTAGGTAAAAAATCAAATAATTAGCAAATTAGTTCCCTCATTAACGCCACTAGCAAATTGAGAGTCATCTTCAGGTCTGCACCTAAACCAAAACCAACTAACTTGTGCTTGTTCAATATTTCATTTATATTCGATTTTAGAAGGTTCCTTCAGCTTCTCTCTAAGAGAGGGCGCCACGTGAAATTTGGCCCTAAAGGGCTCCCCAAAGAATCGTATCGGCTCTGCCACAAAACATCGATCCCTTTGCGAGACGTTTGTATACGGTGGTTTCAGATGGCGCCACCATGAAAGTTTTCTGCGAAATTAAATTGAATTCGATATGGTGAGTTTGGAGCGTCGATCACAGATGGCGCAAGCTTCATTCATTTTGAATCCCTGTAATTTTGAGTTCTGGTTAGGGCTGTGAAGATACCTTATTAGCCTAGACCAAAATACCCTCATTTCTGTATTATTTATTTGATAAACCTGAATAATAACATAAGGTTTGTTTGTTTGTGTTGTTCGGAGCAGCACTTCCTGCTTTAGGGCGTTCGTTTGTGTTATGGCAATGAACTGGCGAACCAAGGTTCCTAAAGTTCATAGGTTGTCTGGTAATCGGTAAATTGATGACGCATCTGGAGTGCCTTATGGAGATTTGCATTATGTTGAGGCATACAGATGACGTCATAAAAGTTATCAGGCAACCTTGTTTTAAACAACCTTGCTGGCGAACGTTATTATGAATCTGCTATAATCTGAAATCTTGTGCAATACAAATAAACCTATATTTTAAATTCAAGCGGCTGAGTAGTTTATTAAAATGGTATTAAGGAACTAATTCCAAAAGTAGTTTAATCAACTTAATCCTTAAAGTAACTACACATAAAAAAGTCCATAGTCGCGAAGCTGCAATTAGGGAATTGCCTCAAAGCCTTCAATTACAGCGTAGAAAAAAGTTTGCCTAAATGCTCTCAGAAATTAATTCATTTGAGTGCCCTAAACAACTCAAGGTTTTCATTAAAATAATAGTTTTTCTTATGGATTTTTAAAATTCTCACCAACTTCTTGCGGATACAAGATATTTTTCTTTCTCAATTCATTACACCACCTATCTTTTGTTTCTTCAGTGTATTCTACACTATTGGCACTGAAACAGTTCAATAGCAGTCCAGTCGGTCTTAAAAAATGTAGCACTTTTCACACTAATGCAGTAGTAGATGCGGAATTTAAGGTCACTCATAAAAGGCACATAAATATTTCAAAATTACATCTCAATGTGAGGTGTTTCCTCACGTCTCAAAGTTTTGAAACAGTTTTTAAAACGTTCAAAACAGTTTTACAATGACGTCATAACTTCTTGGCGCGAGCAAATGGTATAAAAACGTGGATTGGATTGTATTTCGAAAGGGTTCGAACACCCTTTCTAGTCTAGGAGGCAGTGAAATTTTTTAGCACTTATTTCTCCAGTTGGTGTCTATGAAATAGTTTGTTCTCCTGGTGATACAAAGCAAGAATTTTTGAGTCTGGATAAAATTTTCGGATGGGTTCACAAGATCAATGAAAAATACAACTACACTTATTTTCGCAGATATAAATACTTCACATTTACTACAATAGAACATAAAGTATATGAAAATAGCAATTTGGCTTATCTCAGATAGTGAAAGTGAGTCATCTGGCTGAAAATTTTCGAATCTTCAATTTTTCACTTGCCAGACATATTATTCATACTCACAGATTAGCCGGACTATTTTTTTACGTAACTTCAGTATACTTCCCATTAGTAGACCTATTTTTATCACTGAAAAAAAAAAGGGCCGTGCCTTCGTAAGCTTTAATGCATTTCGCGCCTCAACCCATCGGAAAACTCCCCCTAAAAATATATGTATTTTGCTTAGAATTACTAACCCTACAATTCTATCCAAGTTGCCTGACTGGGAAAATAAGTACCGAAAATCGTCACTGCCTCCTAGACTATTCGTCCTGGTTGACATAAAAAACGGATTTTTTGACAGCTTTTTGAGCTGGTCCTGTAATTCAATGACGTCACTGATTTAATAAAACGAATGCCCAAATACCTTTACTTTTGGTTTGTTTATAAATTGAGAGTGTCGTACACTTGAACTATTTATTTCTGTTATCCCTCTCCCCTTCGTGCACCAACCTTTATTTCGGTGATTCATGCTCCTGAAGTCCGAAATGGTGGGGGTTACCTCTAGATAGTGATGTAAAGTTTTGATACTTTTGAATACCTGTACCGATTCGATACCTACTTTTAATATCAATACCCGATACTTTTATTGGGTATTTGGGTACTTTCAGTATTATTATTAGTCTTCAGTATCAGTGAATTTTTTACTATTTTATAATTTTTTATTCATCTAAGAATCATAGGCTTGAAGGATTTGGTATTTATTTAAAGGTATTGGTAATGGTGAATTATTGTACCTAATTGTTTTGGGTACCTACCTTCTTATTTATTTTGGTTACCAAAGACAGAAATAAAATATTCGTTATTTTTTAGATACACAATACAAAACAGTTTAATTTGAATTTAGTATAAATAATTCTACTAGAATATTGTAATTTAGAAAATATGTTATAGGTTTTTAGGTGTAAAAGTATCGGGTATTTGAAACAACAAGGATTCGATACTTTGGGTATTGAGTGAGTACCCGTTACTTTGTATTAGGTAGGTACTTTTTTTACATCACTACCACTAGAGCGTTCCAGTGCTGCTTATGTCGAACAGTTGATGGTGCTGTGGGAACTTGTGGGAATAACACACCTGACAACCGTAAAGGAGCGTTTATATTCAATTCCCATTCAAATTGCAATCGATTGGAATTGAATGTAAAGGCACCTTCATGGTCGTCAAGTTTGTTATGATCACCTTGCCATCTCGAATTGCCTGCATTATGCCTGAATAGCAAGAAATCCATCTAGATCTGCGCGTGACGTCACCACTATCAGCTACTGATAGTGGTGACGTCAACCGCAGACCTTATTAGGATGAGCAATCCTATCCAATTTTAAGCGATTAACCAGTCCGGTCATTTTGACAGAGATAAGCACTGCAATTAATGTCAGCTAAGACCAATTGGATAACAAATGACGCTTGATTAATGGTTTATCTGTCAATCGCTTAAAATTGGCTCTATTTGAATTTAGTGGAGTGTTCTTTGGTGTCTGCCATGTCTACGCGATAACTCCCCACTATTTTTGACGTCAACCGCAAACCTCATCTCTTGACGTAAAATGCATTATCCAAGTTTAAAACACTCCAGGGACTTTATTCTCGAAACCGAGGAACAGCGTTCTCGTGAGAATGATTGCTCTGTCATTGTCAGTGTTATGGAAATATGAATACGGACGACGAAAACAGAACCTTCGTTCTCATGAGAACGCTGCTCCCCTGTTTCGAGAATAAAGTCCCTGGACAAAAAAATGAATGCCTAAACGTTAAAATCAACTTTTCTACATTCGAAATCGACAAAAAAATTAACTCACAAGCACAGCCTGAATCGCAAACAATCCGTTGAGGTCTGCGCGTGACGCCATCACTATCAGCTGCTGATATGGGTGACGTCATCCGCAGACCACTTGCCGACTGGAAAAGTGGCGAAGCTACGCCTTATTAGCATATGGAAGGGTATTAATCTATAATCAACACAGTGAAACTCAATTATTTTGAGAACTAACTTTTTAACTCTATAAGAAACTGGGAAACCTGGAGGAACGAGATATTTTTTTATTTATCAAGGAAATTTTCAGCTTCAACATACTAAAATTTTATGGAAAAATATCCCAGGATAACGGAGCTATGATTTTTACAATCCGATAAAATACCTACACTGAGTGATATTTCTGCTATAGAGTCAATGATGTAATTTATTATTATTTTTTCTGAAAGTCTGGAAAACCTGGAGAAACCAAATAATTTTTAATTTATTAAAGAAGCTTCCAGCTTCAACATCCTTAAATTTTATGGGAGAATAGCCCAACATAACGGATTTATGATTTTTACAATCCGATAAACACACTGTGATATTTCAGCCTTAGGATCAATGGTCTAATTTTTGATTTTTTTTTTTTCTGGTAATCTGGGAAAGCTAGAAGAACCATATATTTTTTCATTTATTAAGGAAGCTTTCAGTTTCAACAAACTAAAATTTCATAGAAAAATATCCCAGGATAACGGAGCTATGATTTTTACAATCCGATAAAACACTTGAGTGATATTTCTGCCATAGAGTCGATGGTCTAATTTTAGATTTTTTTTCTGGAAATCTGGGAAACCTGGAGGAACCAGATATTTTTTTATTTATCAAGGAAGCTTTTAGCTTCTATACAGTGTGTATTAGCCAAATGGAATAAATTCGATAATAAATAAATGGGGCACTTTTCGAAAAAACGCTCGAATACGTCAATTTTGTTTTTTTGCTTGAGATTTTTTCACATCAATTTTTTTATACAGGGTGTTCCGAAAACAGCTGTACCGTTATCAACTTAAGTTTTTTTAATTGTAACCCCTGTATATTATGACATATCTGGATTCTGCGGAAAATTCTAGACATATTTCATGTACAATATCATATACCTATCTTCAACTGTTTCAGAAATATTGACAGTTAAAAATTGACTGTTTTGTATCTTGGACAGACTGTAAAACCTGAACGGTTAATTTTACAGCAAAACCGATCATACATTCTTGTCTCAGTTTTTCATAAACTATCATTTGACACCAACTTTGAATTTAATCCATGATTAAAAATTTCGCTTAAATTATTCATCTCCGGCTAAATTCAAAGTTGCTGTCAAATAATAGCTTATGCAAATCTAGAGGAATGTGAAATCGGTTTTGCTGTAAAATCAACCGTTCAGCTTTTACAGTCTGTCAAAGATGCAAAAAAATCAATTTTCAACTGTCAATATTTCCGAAACAGTTGAAGATAGGTATATGACATTATTGTACATGAAATATGTCTAGAATTTTCCGCAGAATCCAGAAGTATCATAATATACAGGGGGTACCATTAAAAAAACTAAAAATGATAACAGTACAGCTGTTTTCGGAACACCCTGTATAAAAAAATTGGTGTGAAAAAATCTCAAGCAAAAAAACAAAATTGACGTGTTCGAGCGTTTTTTCGGAAAGTTTCCCATTTATTTATTATCTAATTTACTCCATTTGGCTGATACACACTGTATAATAAAATTTTATGGAATGATATCCCAGGATAACGGAGCTATGATTTTTACAATCCGATAATACACTGAGTGATATTTTTGCCTTATAGTTAATGGTCTAATTTTTGATTTTTTTCTAGTTATCTGGGAAACCTGGAGGAACCAGATATTTTTTCATTTATTAAGAACGCTTTTAGCTTCAACATACTAAAATTTTATAGAAAAATAGCCCAGGATAACGGAGCTATGATTTTTACAATCCGATAAAACACATTGAATGTCATTTCTGCCTTATAGTCAATGGTCTAACTTTTGATTCTTTTTTCCGGAAATCTGGAAAACCTAGAGGAACTAGATATTTTTTTATTTATTGCGGAAGCAATTAGCTTCAACATACTAAAATGTAATGGAAAAATTGCCCATGATAACGGAGCTATGATTTTTACAATCCGATACAACACTGAGTGATTTCATAGCCTTAGAGTCAATGGTCTAGTTTAGAGTCGAGCAATCCTATTTGGATTTGGTGGAGTGTTCTTGATGTCTGCCATGTCCACTCGACAACTACTCCCCACTATTTGTGACGTCAGCCGCAGACCCCAACTTTTGACGTAAAATGCATTATCCCAGTTTAAAAACGAATACCTAAGGGCGAATTCTCATGAGCGTAAGTTGACATTTCTGGCGTAATCACGTGATAATATGGTGTAATTTGATTGGTAAAATCTCCAACATGTCAAATATTTTTCCAATAAAACCCAACCATTTTATCACGTGATTACGCCAGAAATGTCAACTTACGCTCATGAGAATTCTCCCTAAACGTTAAAATTACCTTTTCTACATTTACCAAATATTAAAATCGACGAAAAAATTAGCTCACAAGCACAGCTTGAATTGAGGTCGGCGGTTGACGTTACCATACTATCCGCTGCTGATAGTAGTGACGTCACTTGCAGACCTGCTGCCGAACCTAAACGTTAAAATTACCTTTTCTACATTTACCAAATATTAAAATGGACGAAAAAATTAACTCACAAGCACAACTTGAATTGAGGTCTGCGGGTGACGTTACCACTATCCGCTGCTGATAGTAGTGACGTCACTTGCAGACCTGCTGCCGAATCGAGAACTGGCGTGCATTCGATTTCCTGCCTTCTGCAGCCTAGAGTGAATTTGGGGTCTCCTGTTGCGAGGGCGGTGTAGGATCGTTTTGGATTAATTCTTCTTGCTTCTAGAAGGATGTGAAGTGGAGTTCGATTCTTCTGGTTTGTAGAGCGCTGTAGAGTGTAGAGTAGCTTTAGATTTATTCTCATTTGCTCTAAATCGATTTGGAGTAGATCTGGAAACTCCTGCTTGTAGAGTCGTTTGGGATTCAATCTCTTGGCTTCTGAAGCGTTATGGAGTGAATTTAAAATCTTCTGTTCCAATAAGTCACTCTAGAATAATTCCTCTTGCTACTCTGGTAATGTGAACCCAATGTGTGAACCGGATTTGGACAGGATGAGCAATACTGTTTGATGGAGTGTGTTCTTGACCAAAAACCAAATACCTTTTGATTAATTCGCTAGACAAATCCTCTTGCCTCTACAGGATTTGATCAAGAGCCTAAAATATTCCAATTCATTCGTTTTTTCATTTATTGGACTGTTATTCTAAAGACATCAAGAACATTGTTCAATAAAAAAAATTTAAAACCTAACTGGAACTGGATTTCTATTATTAGCACAAGTTTCTTAAAAGACAATCAAGAGCCGGGAAATAATCACAATTTGGACTAGGAGGCCTAATAATCAATAGCCTCAAATCAGATTAAATTAATTTCTAAACAGCAAAAAATAACTTTAATCGTGAGCCCAAGCAGAATGATGTTGGAACCAAATGACCAATTATACAGAGTTTACGCACCAGTATCGAAGAAAAAATGCCCCATAGTCCTAGTCCTTGCTCTATCTAATTATAGAGCCAGGTTGTTGTCAATTTAAACTTACAAATAAAGTCACGCTTTGTCGAACAAGCTAGCGCAGGTCCAATATGTTTCTCTAGCTAGCGATACCGGAAATAGAGCAAATACGAAAAAAAAAACTTTTCAGAAGTTATCTCTGGCGTTACCGCTCCGTTATTGCTTCCGAATTCAATTTAAAATATATCCGCGCCCGGCGACCGGTTAATCGACTGCCGAACTGCTATGCGAGTCTTCTTTTTCTTATTTCTGCCCGATTAAACTAGAAACAAACCTAAAATTGACCAAAAAATTCCTTCCCTCAAAAATGCATGCATATACATGAATATTAGGGCTCTCGAGGGTTTTATTTACCCAATCAGCTACAGCTAATATTTGACAGGAGTGGGTCACCACATGACTGGGTCCCAATTTCGTTGCATTATTGATGACTCCTTGGGGATGACTTTTGAGGGGTGAATTGTGCGCTTTTGTTAATAATTCAACGGGCTTTTAATCAGGTGCAATATATGGAGAGAGATACAAGACAAAGGGGTGATTTCTAGGGGAGCGACAGTTGAGTTTGCTTTTTCGTAGCGAGACGAGACGAGAATATACTCTTTCTCTCGTCTTGTCTCGAAGCTTCGAGATAAAGTGAGTATCTTATCTCGACGAGAGACCCTCGATACGAGACGAGAGAACTTTTAGACGTTTAACGAAAAATTGCCAAGAGACCTTTTCGGTTTATTTTCGCCTTCTGTACCGGATAGGATATTTAGTTTTCTGGAAATTCGTAAAAAGTCAACTCCCATATGAAAGTATCCAGTAAAGAGCAGGGATTTTCTTATTGAACTTCTTTAGGACTCTTTCCTTTCAAATTTTACGAGAAATGTTTATCGCAAAGCGTGGTTGGTTTTTTGAGATATATGTTATACAAATACAGTATGTATATCGAAATTACTATATACACAAAAATAATGTCGTTATCTATAAGAAATAAAGTAGCAGCATACATCACTACCCGTAGGTATATCAAAAACCTCTAAATCTTCATTAAACACATAATCCAAAACCGTACCTTTCTCTCCTTTAATCTATCCCGTATCCTTTGCCTTCTTTACACAGCCCCCATATTTCCGCCTCTCAGCCATCCAGCCCTGAATGAATTCCTAATATTAAGAAAACAGACCCGCGTGGAGTGTGAGTCCAGACGATATCGTACAGCCATAACAGCTTGCATAGTGATTATTATTATTTCTGTGCCAGAGAGACCGGAAAGAATATTAAAATAGAGGGGTTTTGTTATTAAAATGGAGAAGCTCCCTTTGCCTTCGTTCAGCTCTATGTATTATGTTTTATATTATAGAGTTTGTGTTTTCTTAGATTAAAGTACAATTCTGTTTTTACAAATACGCCTTCTTGCACTTTAATATCCCTAGTGTTTGGTTCTTATTTTTCAATTTTATGCACAGAAATGTATCAGGTGATTACCTAGGTACCTGAAACTTTAGTCTATTAATTTTTCAAGGTAGGAACGATATCGATATTGCCACGATGCACATTAGAATTGCATCCGCAAGGTTTTTCTATAGATAACTAATAACAAGTTTTTCATTGAAGTCTTAGGGTGGCTTCCACTTCACGAAAAGAAACACTAGTTATTAAACAAAGTGTATCAGAAGCCAGGAGAGTATAATCCTCTCCATATTCAGCAGAATGAATCCAATTCAAATTCACTCCACAACGACGCTGAAACCAGGAAATCGAATCCTAAAACGACTCTACAAGTCAGAAGTGACCAAATCCGGTTCACATCACTAGTGAAGCAAGACGAATTATTCCGGAGCGACTTGGAACAGGAAATTTCAAATTCACTCCATAACGCTTGAGAAGCCAAGAGATTGAATCCCAAACGACTCCACATGTCAGGAGTGTCCAGATTGCTTCAGAGGAAATGAGAATAAATCTAGAGCTACTCTACAATGCACAGCACCCTAAAAACCAGAAGAATCGAAATCCACTTCACATCGCTATAGAAGCAAGAAGAATTAATACAAAACGATTCTACACCGCCCTGGAAACAGGAGAACCCAAATTCAATCCACAGTGCTGCAGAAGCCAGGAAATCGAATCCTAAAACGACTCTACAAGTCAGAAGTGTCCAAATCCGGTTCACATCACTAGAGAAGCGAGACGCATTATTCCAGAGCGACTTGGAACAGGAGATTCAAAATTCACTCCATAACGCTCCACAAACCAAGAGATTCAATCCCAAACGACTCCACATGTCAGGAGTGTCCAGATTTCTTCAGAGGAAATGAAAATAAATCTAAAGCTACTCTACACTGTACAGCGCCCTAAAAACCAGAAGAATCGAAATCCACTTCACATCGCTATAAAAGCAAGAAGAATTAATCCAAAACGATTCTACACCGCCCTGGAAACAGGAGAGCCCACATTCACTCCACGACGCTATAGAAGCCAGGAAATCGAATCCTAAAACGACTCTACAAGTTAGAAGTGTCCAAATCCGGTTCACACATTGGGTTCACATTACTAGAGTAGCAAGAGGAATTATTCTAGAGTGACTTGGAACAGAAGATTTTAAATTCACTCCATAACGCTTCAGAAGCCAAGAGATTGAATCCCAAACGACTCTACAAGCAGGAGTTTCCAGATCTACTCCAAATCGATTTAGAGCAAATGAGAATAAATCTAAAGCTACTCTACACTCTACAGCGCTCTACAAACCAGAAGAATCGAACTCCACTTCACATCCTTCTAGAAGCAAGAAGAATTAATCCAAAACGATCCTACACCGCCCTCGCAACAGGAGACCCCAAATTCACTCTAGGCTGCAGAAGCCAGGAAATCGAATCCTTAAACGACTCTGCAAGTCAGAAGTGTCCAAATGCGGTTCACATCACTAGAGAAGCAAGACGAATTATTCCAGAGCGACTTGGAACAGGAGATTTCGAATTCACTCCATAATGCTTCAAAAGCCAAGAGATTGAATCCCAAACAACTCTACAAGTCAGGATATTCCAGATGTACTCCAAATCGCTTTAGAGGAAATGAGAATATCTAAAGCTACCTACTCTCCACTCTACAGTGCCCTACAAACCAGAAGAATCCAAATCCACTTTACATCGCTATAGAAACAAGCAGAATTAGTCCAAAACCATTCTACACCGCCCTGGAAATAGGAGAGCCCAAATTCACTCCACAATGCTGCAGATGCCAGGAAATCGAATCTTAAAACGACTCTGCGAGTGAGAAGTGTCCAAATTCGGTTCACATCACTAGTAAAGTAAGACTAATTATTCCAGAGCGACTTGAAACAGAAGATTTCAAATTCGCTCCATAACGCTCCAGAAGTCAAGAGATTTAATCCCAAACGACTCTACAAGTCAGGAGTGTCCAGATCTACTCCAAATCTTGTTAGAGGAAATGAGAACAAATCTAAAGCTACTCTACACTTTACAGCGCTCTACAAACCAGAAGAATCGAAATTCCTTACACATCGCTATAGAAACAAGCAGAATTAGTCCAAAACCATTCTACACCGCCCTGGAAACAGGAGAGCCCAAATTCACTCCACAACGTTGCAGATGCCAGGAAATCAAATCCTAAAACGACTCTATAAGTCAGAAGTGTCCAAATCCGGTTCACGACACTAGAGAAGCAAGACGAATTATTCCAGAGCGACTTGGAACAGGAGATTTCAAATTCACTCCATAACGCTCCAGAAGCCAAGAGATTACATCCCAAACGACTCTACAAGTCAGGAACGTCCAGATCTACTCCAAATCGCTTTAGAGGAAATGAGAATAAATCTTAATCTACTCTACTCTTTACAGCGCTCTACAAACCAGAAGGATCGAAATCCACTTCACATCGCTATAGAGGCAAGTAGAATTAATCCAAAACGATTCTACACCGCCCTGGAAAGAGGACAGCCCAAATTCACTCCATAAAAGCCAGGAAATCGAATCCCAAAACGACTCTACAAATCAGAAGTGTCTAAATCCGGTTCACATCACTAGAGAAACAAGACGAATTATTCCAGGAGCGACTTGGAACAGGAGATTTCAAATTCACTCCATAACGCTCCGGAAACCAAGAGATTGAATCCCAAACGACTCTACAAGTCAGGAGTGTTCAGATCTACTCCAAATCGCTTTAGAAGAAATGAGAATAAATCTGAAGCTACTCTACACTCTACAGCACCCTACAAACCAGGAGAATCGAAATCCGCTTCACATGTTTACAGAAGCCAAGGGATTGAATCCCAAACGACTCTAAAAGCCAGCGAAGGCTCTGAATCTACTCCGCAGTCCTTTAATAGGTAGGTAGAAGAATTTGTCCAAAGCACCTAGCAGCAGATTTCTCGTAACACATGGAAATGCAGTTTCCATGTTTCGAAAATTGAGGTCCAGATACAGATGAAAAATCGCTCACACCTCAATCATCTCTATTTTTGTCATGTCTATATCGAAAATAAATAGAGATTAGCTCAATGAAAAAAATCTCACGTCCGTGACATTTTAAAACATCGTTACGTCAAGTTTACGGATCACGATCCCCAGTTAAAGCCGGCTCGACGGACCAGAGAGAATAAAGCAGCGGCAGTAAAAGTAAGACCATCCAAAATTTACATGACAAAAGCTCCACGGCGGATGCAAAATGGCACGAGAGGGCGGCAATAGAACGGAAAAACCGACCAAAGAAATGTAACTAGAGAAAATATGACTTTATTGCGTTCAGTTTGGCTTTGAATGCATCATGCAGTAGGAAGGCGGAATTTGGAATTTTCTCTAAGATGTATATGGCGTTAATTTGAATAAGGTTTCGAGAGAGTTCTTACTACATTTTGTTACTTCCTTGATCACTTGACAGACTATGCTGTGTACGTGAACACCATTTGAGAGCGTCCGTTGACTAGAAAAAGCAGGATATATACCAGTCGTAGCATCGCAATAAAAAGTCTAATAAAACATGTAATAAACGTGAAAAGTCTAGTGGAATGGTCTGAGGTCGGACAGGGGGGAGTGGGCGAAAGCAGCAGGAAAAGGGGGCGGAATTTTGCCCGTCCGGTTTAGCGGCCTCAATGTTACGGAAAAATTGCCCATTACGGGAAAAATAAATAAGAAGCGGCACACGGGGTACGTCGTAAATCCGATTTTCATTCGCAATGAAAGCAGCTCGTTTTCGCGGTCTATTGACGTCGTTGCTTGTGCCCGATATGGTCGGAGTAAGGAGTTTTTAATTAGTTAAGGTTTAAGTGCACCAGGAAATAGATTGAAATTTATATTGCAACGTGCTAGTGTCTTTTATTGGTTGGTTCTTTTGCAATTAGCTACTGAACCAACAAACTCTGAAACCCAAAAAAATCCAGCCTAATGAAGCAATTGATCCAATAAATTTCAAATTAAGGTCATTGTAATTGTAATTTTTGATCCATCCAAAACATAGATCACCCAGACTAGACAAATGCGCTCGTTAACTACACATCCCCAGCCCAGTATACACACGTGTCCGGAATTTCAGGGTTAAAATTTCACCACTGTCTACGATATTTATCACCCCCTAATGCAGTTATTCGGCCCCTGAACGTAATTTAAATACCAGGCAGCTCTTATTTCGCACCTAAACTAGGCACACACACACACACTCCGAGCAAATAGATGGCTCTGCTACGCAACGTAATAAAGATGAATTATAATGGCGCCATATGCAGAATAGAGTCAGGCACAATTGCCAAGGACCAAGGTGGAACATCGAAATGCACTTAGGGCCACGGATTTCGGGGCTAATGATGGATGGCCGTCTCTCGTTCAACCGGATTGATTGCTCTGCGAACCGTTGTTTATTTGGTTATTGTGCTTAATACACTTTGTAGCTTAGCTCTATGCGAGATCACAGATTAAACACTATTGATGGGTTTATCTTTCCATAATTAGATTTTAATTGCTTGTGGAAATGATGTGTTGGATACTCCTCGAAAATGGCAGTTCCATGTTTCTTATTACTTTCAAGTATTTCTTGATTTTGTCACAAATTCCTTTTACATCTTAAAAAAAGAATTACGTTTATTTTTATCTCCAATATCGATTGCTATCGATTGCTACTAGTTCCTTTCAGATCTGATAACATGGTATCCATAACTTGTTGAAAAATGGCTGGGGCAACTTTTATACCAAATGGCATTCTATTGTATGGCAACAATCCATGATGAGTGTTTATTGATAAATATTTTCTCGATTCTTGACTGATTTCAATTTGAAGGAAAGCATCAGAAAGATCAATGACACTGAAAATTGTAGCTTTTTCTAACTTTGAAAAAATTTCTTCGACTGTTGGAAGAGGGTAATAATGCGGTAGAAGTGCTTCATTGAGACCAGCAGAATAATCGCCACATAATCTGACATCTCCGTTTTGTTTCTTTGTAACTACAATAATTGGAGCTGATTCTCAATTTAAAGTATCCACACCTGCTGTGAGAATTTCGTACTAAGCTTTTCCTAATTTGTGCTTTGACAATTCTGCTAGAAGCGAAAGCTCTAAATTTGAACATAACTGAATAATCAATTAAATTTTTTCTTCAGCTAGAAAGTATAAATACTACTTCCTAATAAATTTCTAAATAATCCGAAAGATAAACACACAAATTGCCTCATAAAGCATTAAAATCCGAAAGAATTAGGAAATAAAGTCGGACGTTGGATTTAATAAAATTTAGAGTCGTTGCCCATTTCAAATCCACTAGTTATTCATTAAATTTACGGGCAACATTTTCCCATAAGATCAAATTTAGAACTCTGGTGAGCGCATCCAGCTCCTCAAGAAAAATGAATTATACTGGTAATGTGATATACACAAGGGTTACGGTCATATTTTTACGGTCTTCAAGCCGTTCGAGGCACGAGAAAATACATAGCCTAGTCATCTTTTTCTTTTTGCTCCAAGCTTTATGATCTTGGCCGGAACAATCAGTCCGGAAGGATGCCATTTTCAACGTTATTCAACTGGCAAGTGCTGTTTAGCAGTGTGTTTGTGAGGGGCACATATTATCTGGGAAACGACATTTATTTCTACTTAAAAGAAAAATTGTATTTGTTTGTCAGTAGTTCTACACACAAATATTTTTGCACGAAAAACCAAAAAATTGCCACCTGGCAAATGGCATGATTTCCAGCACTTAAACTAACACAGTAGACCTTTAAAGCTTAAATTAGTAAAGCAGTGCGAGAGAGAGAATGCTCTGGCATATCTAGCAGGTGTTTGGTTCTCACAGTAAAGAAGTTACTTTTACCAGATTTTCGGATTATAACCCCGCCATAGTGGTGAAATGTTTTCCTTTATAGGGGAAAAGTGTCAGCCAGTTGGTAATTGATATGCATTCTGTGGGGGGGATTTATTTTTTTCGCATCCGATCTGGATAAATTGCTTTTTGCATAGATTTCTTGACTGTACATTTTTCCTATAACGATTTCTCCATGCAAATTAGCAATTAAAACCGCGTCACGTGCCCTGTTTGTCATTTCATTAGGGACAAGGATTAATAAAACATTAGTTTCGGCAACGAGGTCCCGTCCCGTGACTACGATTCCGGAACTGGCTTCAAATAAGCGCCGAGACAATGAAAATAAATAATCAGAGGGGGCTTAATTTTCTCGCATCTCTTGATATGCCTCTGTTGGGATGCATTTTGGAGGCGCGCACGGACAAAACGAGGCCTCTATTTAAAGGTCACGAGGGGAATTTTCGGTTATAGTAGGACGTTTAATGAAACGATAGTAGATTGGGCAACAACGAAACGTATACAACAAAACATTTGTCTAAAAATTCACAAGAGATAAATCCTCAAAAAAACTTATTAGCAAAAGGAAATGCTCCGAGCAAATAAAAACACCTCAATAAAGAAAAACAAACAGCAAAGGGTTAAGACGTGTAAGAGCCCTTAACGAAAAGAATAAGTGCTACACAATACGGAATTTAAGTTAAAATTGTTAATTGACCTCCGACACGCCAACTCGATATTAAGATGCTCGTTAAGATACGGTCTTCGGGGCGGCCGGTTTGGGCGTCCAGACGCTTGCCAGCGGCAGTAGGAAAAGTTGCGAGGTTTTCGGGCCGGAAAGGCCCGCCGCTCCTGACACGACGCGGTGCTCGTTTTTTAAAGTCATTAGGAGAAATTATGGGGAAAAAGCGAATGTGTTTTCGATATCTTCTGTGCTAGACTTAGGAAAGTGGCTGCAATAACTGAAAATGAATAACAAGTTTGGGTTTTGTAAATTAGTACAACTTTCAGACTAAGATTCTACTGAGTGAAGACCTTCGAACGAACACGGCAATCTACAATCCAATCTTCCTAGGGGTTATAGATCTGTTCTCATGATAATTCACAATTTGTTTGGATATGATTGTCATTATTGCAATACGGAAAGTTAATTTTTACATGGAGTAGATTGTAGATTGTGGAGGAAATCGTTCCAGCTTATCAGCGGTTAAGTACGGCTACCATTGCAGTTACTCTCATGCGTTCATGGATCACTAAACTTCAAATTTGAATTACGGATAGTTCTGATCAGTTCTGGAATCGCCCTTTTGGGGTCAATTCTGGTTGATTCGCGAACAAAGAACTTCAACTTATAAAAATTATGAATTTTAGTAATGTTCAATATTTGAACTGCGCTTCCGAATCAGTTCTGAATCCCGAATTTATTCTCAGATTGTTTCAATTTTTCGTTTCTGAAGTCGTTCACGGTAGAATAGAATCATGAACTGACGCATTATTAGGTACGCGCCCTAGAACAATCCTGTTATAGTTCCGGAATCGGTTCAGTAATCCGTGAATAAGCTTTTTCGAGAAATCTAGAACCGGCAGAACTATTTCAGAATCGATCCGGAATCAATTGAACAGCGAACAAAGAATCCAACCTAAACAGTGCTGGGATCGCGACAAGTAGAATTTTAATTTTATGACATCACCCTCGATCTATTTATCGTGTACAGTACAGGCAATCTGAAGTCATTAAAGGAAAATTCTAGTAGAATTCTACTTGTCGTGGTGCCACCTCAGGATTTCATGATCCATGAACGACTTTAAATTTGAACTACTGACAGTTCCGAATTAATTCTGGAATCGCTCTTGCTATACTCTGTTCATGGTACACATATTGAACCTATTGGAAATTCAGTTCGGAATCGACTTGGAACCAATTCTACTTAAATCCCAAACAAAGAACTTTTTTAATAAAAATTCTGAATTTTAGTGATGTTCAATATTTGAACTGCGTCTCCGAATCAGTTCTGAATCCCGAATTTATTCTCATATTGTTCTGATTTTTTTTTCCAATGTCCTTCGCGGTAGAATAAAATCATGAACTAATTGACGCTCTAGAACAATTTTGTAATAGTTCCGGAATCGGTTTAGTAATCCGGGAACAAACTGTTTTGAGACATCTAGAACCGGCAGAACTAATTCAGAACGGATCCGGAACCGATTCCAGTTTAACAGCGAACAAAGAATTAGTGATCCATGAATGACCTGAAAATCAGTTTTGGAATCGCCCTATTGCTTTGCTCTGTTCACGGTACAGATATGAAACTATTGGAACTTTTTAGCCCTGAATCGATTTGGAACCGATTCTAGTTGAATCGCGAAAAAAGAATTTTATAGCGTATTTCATTGGTAGAGCAAGTGCAACACCAGAGCCGCTTTCCAGTATGGGAGTTTGACGCCCGGAGCTACTCGGGGCGTTGAGCCCCCGAGCTGTACCTACGCGTCAACCTATCAGCTGTCACTTCCGCGGGTGGCTATTTATCTATTTATTTCTTGTTATATCTCAAGATTGAACATTTTAAAATATATAGTTTTGATTCTCTTTCATTTTTGATAAATAAAAAAACAAACTGCACAAACAAACAGATAATTATTTTTAAAATGTGACATATTTGACACTAAGACAGGCGTCTCACGCCATGATACTGGAACGGTACAAATCTAGTGCGTGGCGCCCCCGAGGTGCTCTAGAGCGCGCCAATGTGCATACTGGAAAGCGGCTCTGGGTTGCGTTTAGAAATAGCACTCTGGGTGTGAGAGTGACCCTAGAGTAACTCTAAACCGTTCATAAATTAACAGGTGCTTACTCGGAGCGTTACGCTGGAATCGTTCAGAAATCGAGAGTTGCGTGCCCAGAGTGCGCCCAAATTACCCCTCTCAGGGACTGGGTTGAAAAACGCCCCGAGGTTTTTACCGGGTTTGATGTTGACATTTAGCGCAACACCCCAATTACGTTCAGAAAAGGCGTACCCAAAGTGCACTCCAAGTGATGACGTCGGAACACTCTGACAAACAACTACTCTACCTTCACACTGCATTTCTAAACGCACTCCTGTTTTGCACTGATACCACAGCATCCGTCTTCCCTCTCTGCTAGAAGCCCTAAATATTCCTCATATTCACTGGTTTCATTGCTGCAGCTACTTTCCATCAAGGCAATTGTCATCAACAAGCGATTTTTGACATATTTGTTAGTAGATTCGCAGACAAATATAAAAAACACAATATAGACTATCCAAGATGCTGTCAAACTTAAATTAAAATCTATCCTCATAAGGCCTGTGTAGCCTGTGTATAACAAATCCCCACCCCCACGCCAAAATACAAGTTGTGACGTAAGCAGCATGTTATTCCTCGCCTTGACGTAGGCTGTTAAATAGCTGACGACTTAGTTCTGATGTCGGCAATGGTGGCACACCAATATGAGCTGCTTTCAAGTGCCTAAATTGTTATCAAGCTCCTGGAGTGTTGAACAGTTCGACATAAGCAGCACTGGAACGCTCTCGTCTTAACCCCCGCCATTTCGGATCTCAGGACCATGGAACACCGGAATAAAGGTTGGTGCACGAGGGGACAGGGGATAATAGAAATGAGTAGTTTAAGTGTACGACACTCTAAGCACTGGAACGCGCAATTGCTCAAATGGGTCACTGGAAAGCACCTATGGCGGCAATTACCAAAAACGAGGCCGATAAGCACTCCTAAGGCGTTTTTTTCGCGGGACGAATGGTTTAAACTACGGTTTAAATCAATTTGTAGATGACGTCATCACTGGTGAACGCGAGAAAATGGATGGTTTGAACACAGTCATATGTCAACGGAGAAAGAGCCAAAAATCTATTTCGAACTTTTTTAAACCAGGTTCAATGTGACGTCACTGGTTCAACGCAAAAGTGTACAGTGTACAGGTTCGAACTTAATTCAACCGGATCGAACTAGTTCCACCGCGAGAAAACAGCTCAAATCTGTTCTAAAAATTGATCAAAAATCTGTTCCGAACTCGTTTACTGTCAAATGCCTGAACTAGATTACAAAATCCTAATATAAATGCCCTGGAATACATCGAACTTACTCTTTTTCATTCACAATTCATTTAGAACCAGTTCTAAATCGACTCTGATCTGATTCTAATTTGAAATAGGCTTGCTCAAACTTAGTTCAGAATCACTTCTGAATTGAACTGCGCTTACGCATTTGTTCATATCGAACATGCATTCTGCACAAACCCATTATTGTTACGATGTTCCAAACACATTGTATCGTTCGCAGTTCATTTAGAACCGGATCATATAATTTTAGAGTTTTGAGTTCCGAGTAGTTCGATTGCTGTTCTGAACTAGAGAAAATCATGAACTGGTTCATTATTTTACGCATACGGTGTACAGTTGTCCTAGAACCATTAACCTCACTATAGTTCATTAGTTCCAGAGCATTTCTGAACTGGTTTTTTTTGCATCACATTAAAAATTCATTTAGAACCGGTTCCAGATCATTTCAGAATTGATTTTTCGAGCTCCGACTACTACAATTGCTGTTTCAAATTCGAAATAAACTAAAAACTGAATTGTATTGTTCGTAATTCGATTAAAATCGGTTCCGAATAGATTTTGAAGTCTTGAACGTCGAAATCGAGCAATCTTTATTTTGTGTGCCAGATCATTGAATTTACTGTTGTTTGTTCGCAGTGCAACTAGAATCAGTTCCAAATCAATCGGTTTTATTTATTTTAAACCCAAAAACCTGTTCTGAACTTGTTTGGCTTCATTATTTTTCAATATTCGAACTCACTCTATTTACTTCGAAGGAGTAAAAAAAATACAATCTTGAAGGATTTGTTTACTCAGAGCACTCGAAATATGGCAAATAAATATAACTTTTTAATAAATAAATCTACTTTATTTACTCTAAAACGGCAGTACGAGTAAACGGAGTTAAATTTAGTGCACTAAAACGAGAAACTCAGTCCAAATGGAGTAACTGCTAACGTTGCCCTATTAATTTCGAACATAAAAAAAACCTACACTAGATCCTGAATTAGTGTTCTAGAGGCAACAATAAACAGAATTTGAGCTAAAAATGTCGATTGGAACGAAATCACCTCTAAAAAGTTCGCAAACATAACCTACAAAATCCGAAAATGCCGGTAATGCAGGCACCTGCAACGATAAATAGAATTTTATTTTAGTTACCTCACTTCTCATTTTTCAAAATAAAATTCTCTCAATCAAATACGTTTTTTCGCAGGGCGAATGGTTCAAACTACGGTTTAAATCAATTTGTAGATGACGTCATCACTGGTGAACGCGAGAAAATGGATGGTTTGAACACAGTCATATGTCAACGGAGAAAGAGCCAAAAATCTATTTCGAACTTTTTTAAACCAGGTTCAATGTGACGTCACTGGTTCAACGCAAAAGTGTACAGTGTACAGGTTCGAACTTAATTCAACCGGATCGAACTAGTTCCACCGCGAGAAAACAGCTCAAATCTGTTCTAAAAATTGATCAAAAATCTGTTCCGAACTCGTTTACTGTCAAATGCCTGAACTAGATTACAAAATCCTAATATAAATGCCCTGGAACACATCGAACTTACTTTTTTTCATTCACAATTCATTTAGAACCAGTTCTAAAACGAGTCTGATCTGATTCTAATTTGAAATAGGCTTGTTCAAACTTAGTTCAGAATCACTTCTGAATTGAACTGCACTTACGCATTTATTCATATCGAACATACATTTTGAACAAACTCATTATTGTTACGATGTTCCAAACACATTGAATTGTTCGCAGTTCATTTAGAACCGGATCATATAATTTTTGAACTGTTTCTCAGAGTTCCGAGTAGTTCGATTGCTGTTCTGAACTAGAGATAATCATGAACTGGTTCATTATTTTACGCATACGGTGTACAGTTGTCCTAGAACCATTAACCAACCTCACTATAGTTCATTAGTTTCAGAGCATTTCTGAACTGGTTTTTTTTGCATCACATTAAAAATTCATTTAGAACCGGTTCCAGATCATTTCAGAATTGATTTTTCGAGCTCCGACTACTACAATTGCTCTTTTAAATTCGAAATAAACTAATAAACTGAATTGTATTGTTCGTAATTCGATTAAAATCGGTTCCGAATAGATTTTGAAGTCTTGAACGTCGAAATCGAGCAATATTTAATTTGTGTGCCATATCATTGAATTTTCTGTTGTTTGTTCGCAGTGCAACTAGAATCAGTTCCAAATCAATCGGTTTTATTTATTTTTAAACCCAAAAACCTGTTCTGAACTTGTTTGCCTTCATTATTTTTCAATATTCGAACTCACTCTATTTACTTCGAAGGAGTAAAAAAAATACAATCTTGAAGGATTTGTTTACTCAGAGCACTCGAAATATGGCAAATATATATAACTTTTTAATAAATAAATCTACTTTATTTACTCTAAAACAGTAGTACGAGTAAACAGAGTTAAATTTAGTGCACTAAAACGAGAAACTCGGTCCAAATGGAGTAACTGCTAACATTGCCATATTAATTTCGAACATAAAAAAAACCTACACTAGATCCTGAATTAGTGTTCTAGAGGCAACAATAAACAGAATTTGAGCTAAAAATGTCGATTGGAACGAAATCAACTCTAAAAAGTACGCAAACATAACCTACAAAATCCGAAAATGCCGGTAATGCAGGCACCTGCAACGATAAATAGAATTTTATTTTAGTTACGTCACTTATCATTTTTTAAAATAAAATTCTATCAATCAAATACGCAGGGCGAATGGTTCAAACTACGGTTTAAATCAATTTGTAGATGACGTCATCACTGGTGCACACGAGGAAATGGAAGGTTTGAACACAGTCTTATGTCAACGGAAAACAAGCCAAGAGTCCGATTCAAACTTTTTTGAACCAGGTTTAATGTGGGTTTAACGCAAGAATGTACAGGTTCGAACCTAATTAAACCGCATCGAACCAGTTCCACCGTGAGAAAACAGCTCAAATCTGTTCTAAAAATTATTCAAAAATCTGTTCCGAAGTTGTTTACTGTCAAATAAAGACCTGAACTGGATCACAATTAAAAAAAATCCCGAATTAGTGTTCTAGAACACGTTGAACTTATTCCATTTTTTGTTCGTAATTCAATTAGAACCAGTTCCAAACTATTTAAAGTTCAACTAAAATCAGTTCCAAAACGTTTCTTTGTGTTCTAAAGACCTGATCCGAATTAGTTCACGATCAAAAAATTTTAATATAAGTGCCCTGAAACACATCGAATTCATACTCTTTCTTATTCATAGTTCATTTAGAACCGGTTCTAAATCGACTCTGAACTAATTTTAATTAGGAATGGGTTTGTTCGGACTCAGTTTAGAATCAGTTATGAATTGAACTGCTCTTACGCATTTGTTCATATCGAACATACATATTACGCAGTTCAATTCAGAACTGATTCTCAGACTTCCAAGTAGTTCGATTGCTGTTCCGAAAATGATGAACTGGTATACTATTATACGCATACAGTGCAAAATTAATGTTCTAGAACCCATTAAACTTACTATAGTTCATTGGTTCTAGAGCATTTCTGAACTGGTTTTTAGAGTTCCGAGTGGTTCGATTGTTGTTCCGAACTAGAAAAAATTTAGAACTAAATTATTATTAAACGCATACGGTGCACGAGAATCCTAAATTAATGTTCTAAATCACATTAAAAATACATTTAGAACCGGTTTCAGATCATTTTAGAATTGATTTTTAGAATTCCGACTGCTACAATTGCTGTTCCGAATTCGAAATAAACTAAACTGAATTGTTTTGGAGCACATTGATTGTTCGCAATTCAATTGAAACTGGTTCCGAATAGATTTTAAAGTCTGGTTCACAACGAACATTCTTTAATTTGTGTGCCAGATCATTGAATTTACTGTTCTTTATTCGCAGTGCAACTAGAATCAGTTCCAAATTGGTTTTATTTGTTTTTAAAGCCAAAAACCTGTTCCGAACTTGTTTGCCTTTATATTCTTCAATATTCGAACTCACTCTATTTACTTCAAAGGAGTAAAAAAAATACAATCTTGAACGATTTGCTCACTCAGAGCACTCGAAATATGGCAAATAGAGTAATTATGTTCAAGCGTTTTTTCGCGGGGCCAATGGTTCAAATTTTAGTTTAAACCACTCCGTAGATGTCGTCATCATTGGTGAACGCGAGAAAATGGAAGGTTTGAACACAGTCTTATGTCAACGGATAACAAGCCAAAGATTGCAGTTCGAACTTTTTTGAACCAGGTTCAATGTGAAGTCACTGGTTCAACGCAAGAATTTACAGGTTCGAACCTGATTGAATCGGATTGAACCAGTTCCACCGTGAGAAAACAGCTCTAGGGTGTGTATTCTCCTTGCACAAACCCGTTGTTTGCTTGTAAAAGTCACGTGTTTTGGATAGGCTGACAATTCCAAGATGCTGTCAAACTTAAATTTAAATGTCCGCCAAGAGGCACTGGTTCGAAAAATGGAAATCGCTATGATAAACAACTGCACTGAGTGCGATACGAGCTTTTCAGCTGGTGGCGCACCAACAGCACTTAGGGTGGGTATTATAAAACTGCTTTGACAGTTAACTTGAAGTTAACTTTTTGAATTACATGTAATTCCACAGTTAACTTTAAGTTAACTCTCAAAGTAGTTGTATAATACCCGCCCTTAGTGCAAAACTCAGTGCATTGTTTTCCCAATGAAATACCTACAAAAGGGCAATGCGGACTCTGCCAATGGATCACAAATATTGCACCAGTGTTGCACTTGCTCTACCAATGTAATACGCTATTAGTGATGGTTAATAATTGAACTGCGCTTCCGAATCAGTTCTGCATCCTGAATTTATTCTCAGATTGTTCTGATTTCTTGTTTCCGGAGTAATAGTTCCGGAATCGTTTCAGTAATCTGCGAACAAGCTCTTTTGAGAAATCTAGAGCCGGCTAATTAAGAATCGATTCCAGTTGAACGTTCTGTATCGATTTCAAACCGATTTTAGTTAAATCGCGAACAAAGTACTTTTCCGCACGCATTTTAGGACATGAAAGTACCAGGGTGACTTAACATTGCACAATTATTTTACTTTCCCACACTAATGCGGAAAGGTGAAATTTCCATGGTTTAAAATGCGTGCAGAAAAATGAACTTTTCGCACGCTCTAAGAAAAAAAATTCCCCTCCGGCGGCGCCTACTGCGAGTATCCCCCTCCTTTTTGGAGACATTGAAGATTAAGGCTAGTGTTAGGAGAATAGCTGCAATAACTCAAAATGAAAAACGAACTTGGGTTTTGTAATTCCAGAACAAGATTCAACTGAGTGACGATCTTCGAACGAACACAGTAATTTCCAATCCAATCTTCAGAGGAGTTATAGACCTGTTCTCAAATAATTCACAATTTGTTTGGATATGACTGTCATTGCTGCAATACAGAAAGTTAATTTTTACATGGAGTGCTGGAGACACGAACGAGTGAAAATTTCCTGCACTAGTTCTGTTAAAAATGACCGCACCGGTCTTTTAAAATCGGTGCAAACCGCACAAGGTAATATTTCATGCACGATTGTGAAATAAAGGCAAGTAAATTCTATACCAGCAATAAAGGTTCTCAATTAAAATTCCTCCGAGGTCGACGTAATGAAACCCCCTTAATAACGACAATGGCATTTTCTTTTGTTGAAATTTTCTTGCAAATTTTAACTAAATTTCGCAAAAGCCCCTAACATCGTTCTGATTTATTAATGGAGGCGAAAGTCGACTTCAATATTATACCAGCAGACTTACGCCGCGCCTACCGCCCAGCGTATGCATGAATGTTAAAATATCTTCCTTGCGACTAGGGAATTTTAAAATAAGGGCAATTTAACTGAACTTTCAACTTTTAGTCTCTTCCTCATTCCTGTAGAATTATTAGGGCAATTAATTGAAAAGGGTTAACTTTCTTTTAAAGACCCAGAGAACTTTCAAGTTTGAAATTTTCTTTGAAAATTTCGTTAATAGGTTACCCTATATTGAAAGTTCTTTTTTTTTTCGAAATTGAATCCAGTTATCTCGCTTGCCAATATCCCAATTTATTGGCAAATTATTTACTTTGTGCCTAAAGCCCAGAGTCCTTTATAAAACAAAGTGAAAGCACTTTTCAGGGGAAAAAAAACCATTGAAAAATCGAAGCGATTTGTGGCAAAGCGGCTGAAAAATCGAAAGAAATCGCAAACAGTGGTCCCGTATTAACCCACTTTCACTCCTGTATTTTTATTGAATTTTCAGGTGCTTTGCAAACTTTTATAAAATAAATGTTATTTATAAAACTTCTGGAAAATAAATTGATCTAAAAACAAGTCCAATTTATAGGTGCACTTAACTATCGTCTGGCAGATTGAACCCCTGAAATGAGATTTTAGCTTTGATTACTATACGATTCCCTTTGGAGATATAAACTTGAGCAATTTAGTTAAAACCGTTAAAGTACGAAAAGTTGCTTACAATGTAATTTTTTTTCCAGAGAGGCAAAAATCCACAAAAATCCCTTTCAGCGAAATACTTTATTCCCCTTCCTTGACCATTATTCCAATGAAGCCCTTCCCAAAATCCTTTGATCGGCCCTCATTTATTCCTGTTATTGTTTTGACAAGTGCAAGCCTCCGGACGAAATTCCGACGCGTTTTAAAATAACACTACTATTAGGGGGATGAGAGTGCCAAATCCCCCTCTATTATTGAGGATTTCGCCTATGAGAGGATTTTTACTTAAATTAGTTGTGCTTACCGGATTACTGTAGTAGAAACGTACCTGGAATAATAAAAAAAAAAATATATTAGAAATAATGCGGTTCAGACCCATAAGATTGGGTTAAAAAGAAAGTCGTAAATTTGCATTCTTAGGATCCAAGCCTTACGCTGGAATATAAATACATATTTTTCCTTATTACTCTGTTTTAAATATGGTTATTTAAATAGATTCAAGAATATTGCCAAATATATTGATGAAATACGTGTTTATTTCATTTCGGTCTTTCATTTTTAACAATGAACGCTTAACAATGATCTTTAATGGAAAATCCGGGAGTTCTATTATGTATCACAAAAGCGAGCAAACAGTCGTAATTTTAAATTAAAGTTAATGACTTTCGGCTTTTGTTTGGCTTGCGATTCTCGTAAGATTTGACGTTCGGTGGTTGATTTATGGACGAAAATATTTATATTTTCGCTATATTCGATTGTAATTTGGATGGCCTTATAAATGAAGTTCGTTTTTTGATAGAAATGAAAAAATCTTGATTGAGGTATTTATTCCAAAGATCTTAATATCGTAATAATCTTAGCTTATACAAATTCTATTTTGCAAGAGTAAGTAAGGATATTTTTGAAATATTCAAACTTTGGGTGATGATTCAGAGCTGGCCAGGCACTGCCAGACCCACGATCTGGAGCTGGTGGTTGGGTGTGACTCCAACTCGTCTCTGTATCACTTTATAATAGGTAATGATCTGTTTATATGCAATAACGGCACAATACCAACTTTCTCATACTCGTAGTCAAACTGTAATAGATATAGTATTAATATCCAATTCAATCCATAATTGACCGCTGTGGTATACCATACCACTCTCCCAAACTTACAGATACAGAGGTGATGATCCAAATAAGCCCAATCCCCACACATTCAAATAAATTTATAAAATACTGTTTTTAGGACATAACTTCAAAGGGTATGATACAAATTTAGTATAATAGTACATGCTCTAAATTATAGGTATAGTAGTCAAATATCCATTTGATCTGGCCCATCAGGGCTATTTTCCAAAACGACCGTATATTTTATAGAATAGGGAGTTATTAACCATATATAGTCTACGCACGTAAACAACACACGACACACCCTTCGCATCTCTCTACCCATTATTTGGAGTGCTAGAGATTATTAGGTGCGGGGCAACATATGAAAATTCTTGTTGCTGTTGTGTAAATGTATTGCTCGGGAAATGATTTGTTTCCGTGCATGGTGGATATAAAAATTCGAGCAAAATATAAAAATATGAAAATGATAAATTGTTTCACTTTTCTTCTGAAACATGCTTAATGTCCCCATGGGATTTATTTTTATTTTTTGTCCAGATTTTGCATTAAACGTCTAACATTCTAACATTCCAGATTCAAATGAGTCATACTACAGAAAATATAGGAAAATTCTATAATTTAGTTAGAGGCTCGCTTAAGTTGTCTCAAGTAAAATAGAATGGAAACTTTGGGATTAACAATTTCTGTCAATAAATTTGTATTAACAGTAACAGCGTTAGTAGAACATTCGGAATGAGTCTAGACGAAAACTGTCGTCTTTTTTTAGTGCTGCATCTGGATTTTTTCTTGCATAGTTAATATAGACATAAATTAGTCATCCCCATTGTCTTTTTTAAGTATCCAGCTTGTGCCAGTCTGGAGCACGTTTCATTGAGCAATAAACCCTTGATTTATAGACACTATTAATTACTAGATCAAGTTGCAAACGCCTTTAGAATGTTCCTGTCTGTCTTGTTTCGCGGGTAATGGCGCGTATATTTAAACGAAAGAAACAGAAAACTTTGAGCTTCGTCTCGTACTAAATAAACCAGCATTCCATTACCTTATTGTATGGTAATGTATAACACATTATGGCCACGTCGATAAGTTAATTACTTTCCTCGGCTGCATGTGAGGGCACGTATATTTAATTAAGTTCTGGTGGAATAAGGGCTGTTTTTATAGCTAATCGATAGATTTCGAGTTTCAAGAGAAGAAATAGTATGATTAAACTCGAACCACATATCATTATGTATTTTTAATAGTGAAATTAAGATGAATATATTTGAAATTTCCCAGGTGGTTGAAAATAAGTTATACAAGAATATTAAGAAAACTCTATGTGGTGAAAGTATTTATTTTTGTAACGCCTACCTTTGCGAAACCATAGCCACTACCGTTGCCGTAGCCATAGCCACTACTACCATGTCTGACAATTGTCATCAATCAGTCAGTTCTGTAGTTTTGTGCTGTAGTCAGTTTTCCCGATCAAGTTCTCAAGTTCATTATAAATTATCAGTAAATATTGCTATTATTTTGTGGACTCTGTATTTTTTCCAGTTAAATTGATAAATAAAAACATTAAAAAACATGTGTAGTGCATAGTGTTGGAGTTCCCTTCGATACCCGACACATACTTGGCGCCCAACGTGGGGCCTGGGGTTTTGTAGTGAACCACCATCCCAATGACTTTATGGACTAATTTTGTGACTGTAGATAAATGAACTATAGAACGCGAGACATTCAGGCATATGATGTATCCTCTCCTGTTATTTTAACAGTTGTGTTATAGTTCAAAATCTATACCTGTCTCTATTTTTACGTGTAGAACAAAAAGTGGCTGGTAACTTAAAGTTGCTGTTAAAGTACCAGAAAATGATACATCATAGGCCTGATTATCAGTATGTAAATGTGCATTAATTGACTGTTTTGTGTAAGTTTTGCCACATTCGGATATTGTACTCAAAATTTCTGGAATATTCCACACAAACCGACATTACAGTTTCCTGTGGGTTCAAGTTTGTCCTCCATTTTTGTGCTGACATTACAGTTTCTCCTGTTTGTCCAAGTTTCTCCTCCATTTTGTACACACATTACATCCCTGTGTGTCCGTCCAAGTTTGTTCGAAGTGTTCCTACATTACAGTTGCCTGTCTGTCAGGATTTACCCGAGCTTGCTGTTTCTCAACACTACATTTCCATCGCTTAGCTTACTCCAAGCTGGATTTTCCTGTTGATGCCTTATAATCTTTGATCGTCCCAAAGAAATCAAGACAGGAAGGGTGACCCTGTTGTCCTGACGAATGAACAATTACAAACATTACTCGCTGGTATGAGAGATATGTTCCAGAATATGCCACAATCTATTTCGAACCAAAGTACAGCTGCCAATTTTTCTAAATGCGGCTCAAGGTTTTTCGGAAAGCCAGACGAAGATGCTGAAGCTTTTATTGATGCCATCACTATTTACAAAGACTGTCTGAACATCAGTGACGATAACGCAGTGAAAGGTTTACCCATGCTACTAGATGGCGCTACTGTAGTATGGTGGCAAGGTACCAAAAAGCCAAACATCTTATGATCTGAAGTTTTAGATGCGCTACGTCATGCTTTTGGCTTTAACAAACCAGCAGATCAGATTTATAAAGAGCTGTTTTCTCGAGAACAAGGCAGTACGGAATCAACAGATCTCTTCGTGAATCAAGCCCGTGTACTGCTTTCAAAGTTGACAACAATCACGCCCTTGCCTTGCCTTGAGGAGCACAAGTTAGAAATGATTTATGGACTCCTTCATCAGGGGCGGATGGGGTAGGTCAGACCGGCCCTGGATTTCTCAAGCCTACCAGCCCCCTTTGAGCCGTAGAAAGCAGGAAAATTGTATGCCAAAGCCTAAGTGTCATGCAGCGGAAAATCGCGTGGCGAACGCGGAATTTTAAAAATTTGTACTTCAGCGGGGAAATGTCAACTTATTGCGATATCGCAAAAAAGTTAAATTATTTTGCGCAAATTTTTATCCTCCGTCACTTTTTACTGTCACCTGTGAGATGTATGGTACGACATTTGATAAAAATCACTAAAATATCATGTGAAATACCCTAAATATACCTAAAAATCCGCTTGCGGCATTTCGCTTCATGTGAACCGGCAAGTTATGGAACGCGATATTCCGCACCCGCAATGCGATTTTCCGCTCCAGGAGAACTAGGCTTAAAGAAAGCTCGCCGAAAAACCGCGGATTTATTCGGATGCCACTCCCAAAAACATTTGTAGAAGGTTACGCTAGCAAACGAGCAATGATATGACAGGACTGCCACAATTTGTTTGAAGAAAGGCCAAGGTGGCAGCCCTAGGAGTGGCCACGCTAAAAAATAACTTTTTCAATTCAAAAAGTTCCTTTTTCAAGGCCAAAAATATCTTTCTAGTGTTTCAAATTTCTGGACGCCAGAGGTGAATCTAGTGATAGGGGATAATAGTAGCTATTTATGTCAGTAGGATAAAAAGTGGGAGTAGTAACGGGAGCACCTGAGCCTGAGAAATTTTTCGATACCGTGGGAAAATCACTAGATCGGTGGCGCCTTTGATCTGAAATTACGTGGATTTGACCCGGGTCAACCCCAAATTTTTCGACGTCATGATGTTATCGGTGGCGCCATCTATCGTACATAGTGTGAAGCACGTTGTGTCCTTTTACTACTTCGGCATGCCGTAGTTGTAAATAAGAAATATTCGTGAATCAGCACGCTGTCGACGTTTAATGTGGGAACAAACAGGAGTATCATGTTTCAGGGTTAACCGGTTGGCCCGGTTCAAATCCACGTAATTTCAGATCAAAGGCGCCGTCAATCTAGAGATTTTCGCACGGTATCGAAAAAAAAAAACAATCGAGCGAAGCCCAAATAGACTTTCTGGGCCGAATGGCATACATTTTATCTCCAAGCGACTGTAATATTACCTTTCACAACTACAATTTAAATAGATGGCGCCACGGCCCTGGTGTCAGAACAAAAATTAATAAAAAAAGTCCAAATAAGCTGAAAACTGCCTGCCTTTTATTCAAAAATTAATAGTCCCAACTACTCCCGACCACAGAGTATGAACAGATTGGATCAACATTGGATAGTTCTCAAACATTTGAACTATCTAACATCCGAAACAGATGTAACCCGAATACCCGTATTAAGATCAAAAACAAATTAGTGGAAATTATGAATAAATTCTGCTTTTGAGAACTCGCTGTAGAACTTGGTTGTTCACGCTGCCATCTATCGAGTGACGCTGCTGCTTCTAGCGAGAAAAAACCGAACAAATAACCCCAAACATAAAGGTTTTATGGTCCTAGGAAGATAATGGAACACTTCTGTGTCGAGTGTTGACGACAATAAAGTTCAAATTAAATACCAGGTTAAGATAAAAGAATATAACTAAATGAGTCCCCGGCTGAGCAACAAAAGTAAACTGGACTGGTTCCCATTCTCGAAGATATAACAATTCAGAAGATATAATATTATTGGAGCTGACATTTCTGATGTAAGATTTACGAGAACTTATAAAAAAAGTGTCTTTATTAAGTCGGCAGAAGGCGGCTCAATTTCGGTGTCCGGCCCACCGGGCATTCGCCGCGGTCCCATCCGCTCCTGTCCTTCATCATAGAATCAGGGAAAAACTTCCTCGACATAGTTTCCAGACCGGTGTGCATTTTGCAAAGCATATGGACATGTTCAAGCTGTTTGCAGAAAATTTAAAGCCAAGACTGCTGAAAAAGCTTCGTCCACTACTTCTGCCCTAACAGTCCGATCCAGTAACCCGTCCTCCACAAATGTAACATGTTATGGTTGCGGTTATCCAGGATATATCCGTTCCAATTGTCCTCAATGTAAACCTGCACCAACAACCATTTCCTCTGTCGAAATGCTCGCTGCTGATCTTCGTGGACCTTCCAGTTTGTTATAAACGTTTGATGGTCCGCCTCTAAGACCCATGATACTTGTAATCATTCAAAGTAAATCAGGTTTTGCTTTTGTGGACTCCGGAGCAAGATGTAGTATTATAGGTTCAAAGTTGTTAAACCACTTAGATGCTATTCGGCATCCATTCAAAACGGCTCCAATAAAATTGGTATTTGCTGATGGTATACCCCGAGAAGTTGAAGCAAAGATGTACCAGTGTTCCATCGAAGTTATGAATAGACAACGGAAACTGCAAATGATTGATGTTCCAGACTACAAAGATAGTAAGACTTTACTTGGTATTGATTTCATATCACAATTCGATATAGTGCTCAATATACCTAAGAAGATATACTATTTCAATGATGATCCAAGTAATTCCTTGTCATTACAGGATGAAGTTATTGATTTCAACGCAGTTTTGTCTGTTGCTTACTCTCTCCAATATTGAAGAAGGGACATTGAAATCGCTCTTGGAACATAACAAGGATTTGTTCGAGGACAATACAGGAGTTACCCCATATGCTGAGCATACCATCATCTTCACTAAAGATATTCCCATAGCTGCACCACCATATCGCTTATCTCCCGCGAAGAAAGAAGTCTTGCGTCAAGAGCTTGACAAACTTCTTGCTAGCGATATGATTGAAGAGAGCCAATCGCCGTCCGCATTCCCAGTGGTCCTTGTACCGAAGAAAGACGGAACTTCACGTCTTTGTGTTGATTATCGCCCACTGAATGCTGTCACCAAGAATGTTCGTTACCCGTTGCCTCGTATAGATGACCTTATCCAATCAACTGGAAAAGCTAACTATATAAACACCTTAGACCTGCAGAGTGGTTATCATCAATTACCTATCAGAGAAGAAGATCGTGATAAAACCGCCTTTGTCACGCCATTTGGACTTAATCGATATAAGACGATGCCTTTTGGTCTATCCACAGCTCCAGCAACGTTTCATAAGTGAATAAACCGTTTTTGTTCAGGTTTGCCGCATATCCAGATGTTAGGATACCTTGATGACTTAATAATTTTATCCACGACTTTTGAACAACACATTATACAAAAAATGAAAAATGCCCCCTCAGGCCTACGTGTTTCTTATAAGGAATCATTGTATTAGCTCTGCTAGAGGCCTCAAGTTAAATTTATCAAATAAAAGTCTATACTATACTCTGAGTAACTGTAATAAAATTTTAATAAAGCACTTGAAAAAAAAAAGTATTCCAGCCCCCTTTAACTAAGAAAATGATTTATTACCCAACAGTGATTTTACGATATTTTATAGGACCCTTCAGAAAAGATCTAAAGTCACACGTTTAATGGATTAGGGTCCTAAATACTATTAGAATGTACCTTTTCTCATATTATAATGTAACTTTATGAAACACGAAAACTCCTAATAACCATAAAAATATTATTGCTTAGTAGCGAAATACCGAAACAATAAGGCAATTACTTTCCGTAACGTAATTTACGATGAAGTAATACTTACTTCCACGTCCGACGATTTTCGTTGCATGATGGTTATATCACGAAAAGGTGTACAGGTGAGCTTATTTATGTACGTCGTGAACTCATAAATTTCAACCTCAAACCAGGTAGTTATTATTGTTGCTGAATTGTTTAAAAATATGCAAGCATAAAATCGACTTTGTCTTTATTAAGTTTGAGGCAACAAAAAAAACCTAATTAAGCAATTCACTCGGGAACAAGAAAATTCACAAAGGAGGAAAATATCTCTCCCGATCAATTTCGCTTTCGTTTTTCCTGCCGGTGAGTTATTGGTCGGGGCTCCTGGACTAAATCGAACGCCCGGATAAGGGCCATCGATCCTTTCGGCTTTAATGGATTTTTTTTGCTTCCCAGTTTTAAGGAGAGTTTTTTAATTTTCAACGTAATTTCTTTCACTAACGTAAGGAAATCAATAATACTGATAAATGAAATATTTTACTTATTCAAAATTACATGTTTTTCAAAGTCGTGACAAGAATATTCAATTATTCAATACCCTATGTAAACTATTCGAAATCGTTAAGTATAATAAATAAATTATTTATTCTAAATTATGTACTGCTATGAAAGGGTTTAATAAAATATTAATAATTTTTGAGACCATTTTCATAATTTATAGTTGTACGTTACACATTTTTTTATTAAATTCCTTTTCGGTAATTTTAAAACCGCACAATTCGTGTAAAAAATATGTGACTGCATAGTAGTCGGGGAGCTGGCGTCAAAAACATGCAAGAGTTTTCGCAAGGCGGATATTTTCAAAATAGGTCGTACTTTAGTGTTAGAATGCTAGTGTACAGTCAGCACTCACAGTTCCGGGACAGCTGGCTCTGGGACGCGGGCAAAGTTGTAATTTCAAGAAGCATCTAAACTGTTTTCTCAAAGCTCAAAATTTATAGAAATTTTGCACATTATCTGTTTGAAGGTCACAGATAACGTATGTAAATCGTCAGACGTCTAGTTCGTTGCAAAAAGGGGGTCAGACGGCCTCAAAGTTTTTATTTTATGGCATTTTCTTCGGTGTCCTGTCAAAATATATTTTTGCAGGTATTTGACAAATATATTTGAAGAAAATGCCATAAAATAAAAACTTTGAGGACGTCTGACCCACTTTTTGCAACGAACTAGACGTCTGATGATTTACATACGTTATCTGTGACCTTCAAACAGATAATGTGCAAAATTTCTATAAGTTTTGAGCTTTGAGAAAACAGTTTAGATGCTTCTTAAAATTACAACTTTGCCCGCGTCCCAGAGCCAGCTGTCCCGGAACTGTGAGTGCTGACTGTACACTAGCATTCTAACACTAAAGTATGACCTATTTTGAAAATATCCGCCTTGCGAAAACTCTTGCATGTTTTTGGCGCCACCTCCTGGACTATAGCTACGACAAAACCAGATGGGCCGGCCCAATATTAAATATAATATTTCAAGGAAATATTCCATAAATAACGAAATGGCCGACGACTAACGCGGAAGGTCCGGCTTTCTCATATTTATGACACGGCCATTCTGTGCATGCCTTTAGGTGGTTTATTATTTGTTTAAAAAGGAAGGAACCCATTTTTTACCAAGGAAAATTTAATAAAATATTTGTCAGCTGTCATGTGAAATAAATCGACGCACAAACGGATAATAAAAATAAATCGGTCACTTTGTTTTCCGCTTTTGTTCCGCCTTTTCATCGAATTAAAGACCGATTTGCATCGCATCAGGGTGCCACGTGACTTGACGCTCTAAATTGAAACAAATAAACCACAAGGAACTTCTCTATGTTTTAGGGGAGAATTTTTGTATTTGCTATAACATTACTCATGAAATTCTTCAGAAACATTTCTGGGCCACTTCCGAAAAGATTCTATTCTATTGGATAGTTTCGTATACCAAGTGAGAAATTATTGGTAAAATGTAGGTACTCTGGGTAGTACCAAGCAAGCTGTAGCTGTGATAATATTGTTATAGCTAATATTGTATCAAGTTCTTTATTAAAATATAAATATGATATGAACAAGATCTAACCAATTATTATTATATCTCTATGTCAACAGAACAACTGAAATTCACCTCTATATTTATTATAGGCGATGTCCAGAGTCTACTGTGTACATTAATTTGAATGAAACTATATCTATTATTACAGTAGCTCTATTTGATATATATTTTATTTTTGATGAAAACTTTTTGAAAAAACTTGTCCTAATCGCATAAACCCATCAGGAGGTATCTGACAGGCATTTTATTTGAAAATAAGTTCCAAATAGGGCAACTATGGGTATTTAAGGCCTTGGTTCATTTCAATAATCACATCATCATTTTCTCATTAGGGTTATTTTATGTGCATAATTAATTTTACGGTTATTATCAAAATTAAAGGGGTAAACAACAATAATTAAATTAATATTGAATTACAGAACTTCCATTGCAAGCCATACACTTTAGATAATTAATTTTAGAAATAATATATTTTAAACATGTTGAAAATTTTGTTGCTGATCTTTAGTAACATAAATAATATAGGGCTCTACTCAGATTGCAATTACTGAATCCCTAGTGCACATACATAAATTTGAATTAGATGTCCAACATCATTTCTGCGGTTTTCAGGGTCACTAGTTGGCTTAATGAAATATATACCTAGCATCTGAAACCTTGAATCTGTCTGATTTTTGCCCATGTTTGCTCGAGATTGGATTCAGCTTACATTGTAATTTAAGTCATTGTCATTATCAGTCGTTTGAAAGTCTTTCTATGTCTTTTTTTACATCGCTCCTCAGATGTCATTGATGTCTTCCACCCTGTATATCTTGGACATACAAGGGTCGCGTAAGAGGATTAAGCAGAGTGGAAAGATCTGTTTTCTATAATAGGTCATTCAACTGAACCCAAGGACTTGCATCTATGTCGACAGACGCATCGAGTACACTTTAATTGCTAACTTCTGCTCTAGAGACCTAGTAGCGGTAAATCTATGCCTCAAGGATAGGCTGAGACAGAGCAGATCGATAGTAGATTGCTTGGCCTACCTGCCCTATGACTCAACAGATGATGCCCCAACATGGGAGTTCACCGATTTGGTAGAGTACTGTAACTGACTGGGCCTTCCGTTGATTGTCGGATGCGATGCGAACGTACACCAATTGGCGTGGGGCAGCACCAGCGCGAACCGGAGAGGGCTCAGTGTTCTAGAATACTTTCACACCACGGATTTAGAAATCTTGGACCGTGGCAGAGCGTCGACCTTTGTCACTTCGCGGAAACAAAAGGTGATGGACTTGACATTGGGCTCACTCTCCATGGCACCGATGATAAGCAAAAGGACAGTGTCTGACGAACCGTCCCTATCGGATCAAGAGGTCGCCTCCTTTTACAAGATGCTTTACATAAAACAACTCCTCTTTTCATCTCCAGCAGGAATTTTCCGGTCGCCATACCGGATAGGAAAGGCGCTCTTATTAAAGCAGACCAAATCTGTACACCGGCTATTCCAAGACCAACAAGGGGTCGGAACTGGCATCTACGGGGACAGGCCCAGGGTGAAGATATCCATAAGCCTCGTACTGTATGCCACGGTGTTGCAGGCGGAAATCGCTGCAATAATTTACTGTGCCATGTTGATAAAAGAAAAAGAAGTGAAAAGTAAAAACATTGTCATTTGCTCGGACAGTCAGGCGGCCCTAAAGGCATAATCAGGTCCCAGAAGATTAGCTCCAAAATGGTCAGGAACTGCATACATGCCCTAGAGAGAGATGATAGGCCCAGAATCATTCTGCGGAATCTCAGCATGTCTCTTTGAAACATCTAGCAAAAACTGAATGGACAGAGAATTCCAGAGCTGGTGGTTGCAAACACCAGGACAACGATAGGCAAAAGCCTTAAATGGTAGGTCAATTAACAGGGCATACTCAATAAGCACCTGGAAATAATGAGCATATGCAGGTTCTGCCAGGAGGCGGAAGAAACTGCCGTACATGTGTGGTGCCAGTGCGAAGCGTTATGCAGGCTAAGGTTCACAAAACTTCGTGAGGAGAAGCCCAAACTGGCAACCTATAAGGAGTATCCAGTTTCACGGCTCTGGAGTCTTATCAGAAGGACGGGTCTGGATAACGCACTCTAACGTCAGACTGGAGATTGATACCACAATAAATCCGACAAGGTTGCAGTGGCGCAAAACGCTTCGTTCAATTATTCTAATCTAACCTGAAGCTCGGAGGTGTTTCAGCTTAGTGCATATCAGTATTGCCAATGAACAGGCCAACGTTTCTCTTAAAGAGATGTGTGTCTGTGGGCGATTCTACTACTACTTAGATCTTCGTCGAGTATGGACGTGTCAAGATGAAATATCTAAACTTTCTCAAAAATAAATAAAATATCGTCGCTCTAAATAATTCGCCTCAAATTGGTGGAAGATGAAGAAAGTAATTTATTTCTGCAAGTTAAGGGTGAGGTTACATCCCACAGTTCCTTTACCATATTTTTTTTGGAAGACCCGCATACAAGAATCCGCAATCTGAAAACATTTAATTTTCCCAGCTGACCACCCCAAACCCCTATAAAATAATCCCACTCGCATATACTCTCCGACGAGGGTTGACAGCAGTGCAAAACAGAAAGTCCTCTCTGGAAATTCACTGTAAATTGAAAAACATTCAGTGCCTTGTAAATTATTTTTGAAAACCGTAATTCCTTCTGCACAATATCCAAGTGTCTTCTACGCGGTAAAGTGCGGCTCTATTTTTCTAATTTAGAGCGCCTTTAGCCTAACTTACGACGTCCACGGATGGCATTTTTCATTTGACATTATGACCGGAGCTAATAAACGTCTTGCCCCTAGTTTTGAGGATAATTTGAAGCCTCGCAACTGGCAGTCGAGTAATAAAAGAGGGGATTTTAGTGTTTGCGACCTCTTGTAGCAATTTATAGATGACTTTCATAGTTGTATTAAGATTTTTTTCAAATAATTTATTAGAATTCTCTATGGATAGATATTTTTTTCTTCTACTGCCATTGTAATTACATTTCGAATTTGGCTAAAGTTCTGTCAAACAAAATCGAAACATCCCATCTCTAGGGATACTGTTAATCCAGCTTTTAATTGGCAGACGCAATTCGGTTGAAATTTCAATTGTTCGCTTGTTTAAATGTAAAAATCCTTTAGTTTGAAAATCCCAGACTTAAAGGTCATTGTGCAGTGGAAAGCATCAACTACGGATTTCCCCTGGGAAAGACAAAAAATTTAATTTCTACGATAGTGCGAACGAAACACTCCCATTTTGCACTTTCTCCTTGCTGACGTTTCAAAAACAAGACAAACTAAAATTGGCCAGAGAGAGTAATCTTTGTGGCTTTGCGGCAAATTGGACTGCAAAGGTATTTCAAATTGAACAAGAAATAACTACCGGACCAGACTTATCGTGCCAATAATCTAAATTCCATGCGACATAAACGTATCAAACGCATTCCTGCCGTATAAATCACGCGATCGGCAATAATTGTTTCGTCTCCCCTCAAAATATAACTTTCCTCCGCATATTTATGGGGGGGGGACGGAATCAAAAGTCGCTCGCAGGGTGATATTGTGTATCGTTATTTGAATTATTCGCGACATTTGTCAAATCCGTACACAAAACTCGCGTGTAAAGGGATGAGGGAGGACCCCCTGTGGCAAAATTGTAGGTTCTAGGGGTGGTTGAGCCTTTTGAGGCATTTAGCATAAGCTCCGTTACTTATTGGAAATTAAATCTGGAGCGTTGATGTAATAAATAGGAATAGATGTCAGAGAATGTCTTGGGGGTGGAGTTTTGACTTGGATTATTTTGAGAAATAATGGGCTTCAGTTTGCGATGACTAATCTAAGACTAGCAAAAATGGAAATTTAACTGTGATATTGGAAATTTAGAAATGTAAATTATTACTTTCCCTGATTCCGTGATCTGTTTCTTGCCCCACGTTGGGCGCCAATTTGTTATAAATAAATTTAGTTATTTTTACTTTAGGACAAGAGAACCTTGACTAATCTTAGACAAACAAAATTGGAGAGAAAAATATGGTTCTGGATGTAAATTATTACTTTCCCTAAATTCGTGATCTGTTTCCTGATAAGATCCCGTTATATCCTCGAATGTCATGTCATTGTTCCTAACTAATCTTAGACTACCAAAATTGGAAATTTTATTGTGATATTGGAAATTTACAAATGTAAATTATTACTTTCCCTGATTCGGTGGTCTGTTTCTTGCCCCATGTTGGGCGCCAATTTGTTACAAATAAATTTAGTTATTTGTACTTTAGGACAAGAGAACCGTGACTAATCTTAGACAAACAAAATTGGAGAGAAAAATATGGTTCCTGATGTAAATTATTACTTTCTCTAAATTCGTGATCAGTTTCTTGATAAGATCCAGTTATATCCTCGAATGTCATGTCATTGTTCCTTACTAATCTTAGACTACCAAAAATGGAAATTTTATCATGATATTGGAAATTTACAAATGTAAATTATTACTTTCCCTGATTCGGTGGTCTGTTTCTTGCCCTATGTTGGGCGCCAATTTGTTACAAATAAATTTAGTTGTTTGTACTTTAGGACAAGAGAACCGTGACTAATCTTAGACAAACAAAATTGGAGAGAAAAATATGGTTCCTGATGTAAATTATTACTTTCTCTAAATTCGTGATCAGTTTCTTGATAAGATCCAGTTATATCCTCGAATGTCATGTCATTGTTCCTTACTAATCTTAGACTACCAAAAATGGAAATTTTATCATGATATTGGAAATTTACAAATGTAAATTATTACTTTCCCTGATTCGGTGGTCTGTTTCTTGCCCCATGTTGGGCGCTAATTTGTTACAAATAAATTTAGTTGTTTGTACTTTAGGACAAGAGAACCGTGACTAATCTTAGACAAACAAAATTGGAGAGAAATATTTGGTTCTGGATGTAAATTATCCCTTTCTCTAAATTCGTGATCAGTTTCTTGATAGGATCCAGTTATATCCTCGAATGTCATGTCATTGTCCCTGACTAATCTTAGACTACCAAAAATGGAAATTTTATTGTGATCTTGGAAATTTGCAAATGTAAATTAATACTTTCCCTGATTCCGTGATCTGTTTCTTGTTCCACGTTGGGCGCCAATTTGTTACAAATAAATACAAATAAGTTTAGTTATTTGTACTTTAGGACAAGAGAACCTTGACTAATCTTAGACAAACAAAATTGGAGAGAAAAATATGGTTCCAGATGTAAATTATTACTTTCTCTAAATTCGTGATATGTTTCTTGATAGAATCCAGTTATATCCTCGAATGTCATGTCATTGTTCCTGATTAATCTTAGACTACCAAAAATGGAAATTTTACTGTGATATTGGAAATTTACAAATGTAAATTATTACTTTCCCTGATTACGTGATGTGTTTCTTGCCCCATGTTGGGCGCCAATTTGTTACAAATAAATTTAGTTATTTGTACTTTAGGACAAGAGAACCTTGACTAATCTCAGACAAACAAAATTGGAGAAAAATATATGGTTCTGGATGTAAATTATTACTTTCTCTAAATTCGTGATCTGTTTCTTGATAAGACCCAGTTATATCCTTGAATGTCATGTCATTGTTCCTATTTGTGAAATTTCGAATTCTCACTTTATAGTCGGTCATATTTCGTTCCCGCAAACGTAAGCGTGCAAGATGTGCTAGATAATGCGGTTTCGCCTCGCCAGTACATATCACTGAATTCTAAATATCGAATTATATTGTAGTCTAGAATAAAGCACGTATTTCTGCTTTCAGTAAAATCTCTATTAATTGCAAACATGATTACACATCTACATTTCATAGTAGAAAAAAAAAATATGACCTTTTCCTATAAATAAATCAACGAGTCTAGACGCCTGCGAATCCCAAAAAAGCAAAACCTTGTTCCGATGGTGTAAACACAGGTAATTACTTGGCTGTCCTGCATAGAGGACCCAAAAACTGCTGCAACAAACAAAGAGAACATTCCTGGCTAGGTGAAAGCAAGAGAGACGAACTAAACATCGAAGCGATATTGTAAATGCTCTGACATGATCGAATAATTAATAGGACATATAAATCACGGACGATTATTGCTTAATCGACAATGCTGATGTCTATGGAATATTTATGTTGATGGGAATTAATTTGAGGATACGATCTTTGGAAGGAAAGTTCGAATTTCTTAACCAGCTGACATCCAAGTGCACCCTGTTTTATATTATTAAAGTCAACCCCAGTCGAGAAGTACAACCCTCCTTGCTAATTAGACAGTTGAATAAAATTCGACGTGTGAGCGACATCTGATGCAACTGTTAATTAAAATTAGGACTATTGGAGGGTGAAGGAACGTGGGGGTGGTTTCGATTTTTTAACATTTCGGCTGTCAAATTTAAGAATTAGAATTGCACTAAAAATCTGGTGGCATTTTGTTACCCAATCCTCTTACCGACGACAAGTAATATGGCTTCTTTGCCCGACTACAAATAAATCCTGCTGGTGCAGCGGCGAATTAAAGTCGTAAAGATACCGCTGAAATTCCTCTTGCACTCGCAGAAATAGACAAACGGGGATGTTTAAAAAGGAAATTAATTGCGCAATTATCCAGCAATAAGTCGGGTAGCTGAGCGGAACGTTTCTTTCGGCAGGCGCCACTTGAATCGTAACGAATGATTATTTTTTGTTTCTGTCTTAAGGTGAACTATTGAGATGAGATTGGGTTTTTCATTAGCCAAATTTATAAAATATTGCCTGGTAATTTTTGTGAAAAATTAGTGTGGTCGGGTCGATGAAAAAGCTTTTAAAAATTCGGTTTTATTTAATCAAATTTGATACAGTTGATTGAAAAATATTGAATGACAAAGGGGAATAATGGCGGGCAGATACTGTTTTATTAAAAACTAGCTGACCCGGCGAACTTCTTTCCTCCTTTGAATTATTAAATACCTATTAAATGTTGTGTTAACGTATCTAAAGTGCGCTTTTTTTAAAGATAAAAGTCAAAATGATATTATGTTGGCAATACAATGTAAAATTGTCAATGCTTTCAAAACTTTTATGTAGAAAAGGCTTGTGTTGCCAACATAGTTACTAAATTTTTGAATTGGGGAATTATCTTTGAAAAAAAAACAGATTTTATTAACTGAATTAAATTCAGTTTTTTTCGATGGTGAATTTGGCTTTGGTTGAAGAAAATTAATTTTTACTCTCTGGATCAGAAGTCACCTAAAATTAAAATTTTACATCATCCCTTTTTAGGCATCTTGTGGGCATTATTCTTATAAAGTCTACCACCAAATAAATAAACTCAGGCACAAGAATGTTCAAAAAATGTAAAGAAAACAAAAAAATCTCCAGCGCAGCCCTGTTTCATTTTATCTGCACTGCAATACTCCATCTGTTCTACTGTATCTGCACTATTCTATCTGATCTACTCTTTCTGCACCACTTTATCCGATCGGAATAGTGGAATAGTTCTGTTTGGAATAGCTCCAGTTCCTTAGCAGTATTCTGTTCTACTGTATCTGCAATGAAATTACCGCACAACGGCGAGCTTCGTTCTAGGTACCTATCATATATGGCGCCGTATACAAAATGGTTGTGGCGGACTCATAACCTGGCTTTTTGCCACTCGACACCAGCCGGACGGAGCACTCCGAACAGTCGGCACGGAACACGGCTGTCAAGGGATGCCTAAGAGGAGAAACGGAACTTAGCCACAGAACGTCAATGGTCAAGCGTCAAGAAATGACAGGGAGACCAGTTCGCGCTCTTTTGGAATGAACGAACCAACAACAAAATAAAATACACAATTAAAACATTGTCATTCTATTTATTTTTGGACATTTTTACTGTGAAGAACAATTAAAAATAAAGTGCTTTCCTCAAATTGTTTTTGTGCAAAGTGTGGGACAATAAAATCCACATGATTTGCAATGAAAATGTGACGGTAAACTTGGTATCGGTTATAAGAGATGGCGCCGTATGCGGGCTTAGTGAGTTTTTTTCATAAATAAGTAAAATAAATATTTTTTTTTTATTTTTATTTTTGGATTTTTTCGATTTATTATCGTAGGATGGACAAAGACAAATCCAATAAAGCAAAAATCATAAAAATCAGTCCAGCCGTTCTCGAGTTATAAGTGCTCAACACCAGCACAACTGTGTTTTATATATATAGATTGAAAGTGACTATCAACCAAGAATAACAATAATGTTTGTCAAAACAAAATGCTATATCTACAATCGTGTACTAATCAATTTATTGTGAACTATTTTAGGAAAAGCTTGGAGCGTATGCATAAATATGTGTTGTTATGTTAATGGAAAAGTCGCCTCTTTTTTTTTCGTTGACTTTTCCATCTTTGGTGTCAAAAGTTCTCGCTTATAATCATGTCATGTAATCTTTTTCCGTGAAGGCTTCTTGTTATTTTTATTTCAACAGTTTGCCTCATTTGCTGTGTCGAGCATAAATTCTTGTTTCACTGTCAGTATTGAGATATTTTGACCTTTATACAGTCTCTCGAACATTCTGACACTCAAAATTTCTTCTTCTTCAAGTGCCTGGTCCTCTACGAACGTTGGCGATCATCAGCGCTATCTGTACTTTGTCGACTGCTTTTCTGAATAGAGTTGTCATGGTTTCACCATAACAGTGACGCAAATTCTTTAACCAAAAACCAAGATATGCTTGGACGTTCAGAGTCCTTTCTGCCTTCAATTTTCCCTGATTTGTAATTCCTGAGTATGTATCCGAAGTATTCTAACTTTCACTTTTTAAACGTAAACAAAACTTCACTTCAAGATCTTTTGACATTCTCGTTAGCACATCTTCATTGCATACTCTGTTCGTCCAATATAGTTTTAACATTTGTCTGTATGTCCTCCTCTAGCTTTTTACACATCGCGTCTGTTAAAGTCCATGACTCAATCCCAAAATAGTGAATACTGAAGACGTAGTAACGTAGTATTCGACTGCGAACGGAGAGCGGGAAACCTCGACTACACAACACGGACTCCATTTTTACAAATGATGCTCTGGCTTGTTCCATCCTGGCACGAACCTCCTGCATGTCTTCATTAACCTGACATCCTAGGTATTTGTATGATTTGACCTGATCGCTCTGTTGGTTCTGTAGTTGAAGAATACCTACTCCAACCTGGTTCTTACTAATTACTATCCATTTATTTTTTTTGGCGTTTAATTTTAATCCGAATTCTTCACTTACAATAACCAAATGATCAAGTGATTGGCTGTTTTTCGTTTTGGGCGGAGCTTGTGAAGGATATTGCCGGAACATATAAAAATAGCCGTTTTCAGGCCAGAGTCAGTCAGTTCTTTTCAGGAAGTGATTGAGACTTCATCTCGCCTGTCTGCCCCGTTCTCTACGCCAGAGACAAGAACAGCTCTCCCCTCATTTGTTCGACAGAAGTACTGTGACATGTACCCGGCACTTAGGAGCGCGTATTAGGCTGGCAACGTTCTGCTGTGGGTCACCTTGCCTTAGGGATCACTTTATGTGGCCGGTAGACGAACCTCTCAGAGCGTTGTTGGTGCGAGCTACCTGATAGGTACGAAGATAGAAGAGAGAGAGCCAACGTTACAACCCCTCGGGCGCGAAATAAGGCTTCCTGGAAAGCCCAGTTCGTCGCAAAGAAACCCGCATTAATCCTCGCACTGGAGGTTGATGTCCTGGGGGAGTACTTCGTATTAGCTCACCACCGATACCCGACAAAGTCCTTTTCAGGACAACTGTCTGGAAGAAAAAGACAAAATCTTTTGATTTCTGGTTCTTAATTGAGCCCCGCGTGTCCAATTCGGCACATTCGTGCAGCTTTCCGTCTAGGAAATCTAGACTCCTCCTCCGCGTTTGTCACTTATACTTTTGGACACCTTCTTCAAAGGTTCCGGACCCCCCGTGTCCGTCTTCGACGATTTTCGTGAATTTTTACGAAAATTCTCATCTCTTCTGCAAGCTCCACGTCGAATTGAAACTCAAAAATCAAATAATCATTTTCTTCCTCCAAAGGCTCACCAAGTTGGGACAGAATTTGCAAAAAGACTAGAAAGTCTAAATTATCCAAGCTTGACTTTTTCTTGAGGCTTTTTTAGGAAATATCTCAATTGCAATTTAACTTAAAGCAAGATTAGATTCGCCGAGCTGGGACAGAGTTTTATGAGAAGACAAAAGTCGAAACTACCCGCAGCTTGTATTTTTCTTGAATTTTTTTACGGAAACATCTCAATTTCAAAACAAAGACAAAGGCAAGATTGCCGCCGAGTAAGAACAGAGTTTTATAAGAAGACAAAAGTCGAAACTACCTCTAGCTTGAATTTTATTGAGGGTTTTTAGGAAAAACCTCTTTTACACTACAGTACAGACGAGACTTTGACAAAAACACACGAACCTTCAAAGGTAAGACTAGTTTTCGGACCTGGTGCACCGTTTCTGTTCCCCCATGTTTTTATCTGTCACTTAACTTCTCGAAGCCGCTCGACGGTTTCCTCAGAGTGCCATCTGAGTCAACGTACTGTCGTTGCAAACAAAAGTTTCTAGACACCGTGTTAATACAACTTTGGCCCCTCGGACTTCAAGAAACCGAGTTGGAACCCTGCTCTCATATCATACAAAAAATGTCAATTCTCACTTCCTTTTTTCTGGAGGCTGCTGGAACGCAAGCTTATTCCTTAAAGAACCGGCGGGGTGGTTTTGACGGGACCTCCTCTCAGTACAACTGAGAAGTTGTACAAACACCCGTGGGAAACAAAAAGGGTTGCTGTTTCACCCCAAAAACAACTGGCATCCCAAACCGACTTCAGACAATCAACAAAAATGACGGACAGATACAGTCCAGACCTATACGGCGCCACTCTAGACGAGTTGAACATGATTCTAATTCAATGCCCCATTCCTGCGGCCGTATCAGAATCCGATTTTAACGAGCTGAAGTCCCGCTCGTCGCAACAAGCCTAAATCCGCCCGACGCAGCAGAACTTGATTTTCTACGCTCACTTTTTGCTGAACTCGAGGAGTTTAGAAGGCAAAAGGAAGTTGAAGCTAAGAAAAGCTTATTGTGCGACAATATTTGAAAATCTTCCAGAAAATCAGCGTTGTTAATGTTCACGCCGTTGATATTCCATCAGTGCAATCTTCTAAAGCTCTTTCAAATATTTTGTTCGGATAAATATTAAAAAGTAATGTAATAGTAATAGAGAAAGGATGCAACCCTGCGGGACATCTCTTTTTATCCGTACTTTGTCAGACATTTGTTGGTCTACCTTGATTTGTGCAGTCGGATTCCAGTAGCGATTTGCGATTATCTTGAGGTCTCTATCAGGCGGGAAAGGTACACTTTCCCGCCTTGTCCACCGTTGTTGTTTTCGTCCGTACCCTGGACTGGCACCCTAAACAGGTGTTAGCTTTCTGGGTGAAAACTGCATGAGGACACAATTCTTCAATAAACAAATTACAGTCATATCCACACAAATTGTGAAATATAATAGGGATAAAATTAGGTAAATTATAATTCAAATTACAAATGGAATGAGCAACACCAAATCTTTTTTTTCCCGTGAGAGTAGTCTCATACTTCAATATTATCGCAAATACCGCATGTTATTGTATTTTCAAAATCCAACTCTTCGTCAGGTTTTAGACGATTCATAAGTGCAATATATAGGTATTATAAAGTGCGTGGCTAATTCCTTTTTGAAAGTGGTGAGGGTTATTTGTGGGCTTTAGCAGCCTTTAGGCCAAATAAACCAAATTTCTTTTGTCTGGGTTTTCCACAATCATATTGAATAATGCAAAATATTTTAATACTATCCCTTTTCTCAAATTACAGAAAATGGAGGGGTTTGAGAACAAAAAGTCGAATGAAATTTTTCACTTTTGTTTCTTTTAGATAGTGTTCTTGTTCAATTTCCTCATGTTCCGTTTGTGGTTGCGGAAAAAGCAACAATGATGCTCATTCGAACAATTTAATGGCCGCTCAACGTTGCAGTGATGAAAGCTTCTTTTTACCTTTATTTGCCGCCCTGTAATCAAAGGTTTTAAGTGTTTACTCCTGCAAAAGGATAAAGTGTGTGTACATTGTCATGGATTTTATATTGTTCAACTTTACTAGCGGCGCTTTCAGATCGTTTTGATTTGATTTTATCATACTCTATATTAAATGGAATATGGGGGATTTTATTGTTTACCATAAACTGGAAAAGGCATAAGTCAACTGTTTCTGACGCACCAATAGGCCCATTGTTAAATGAAAAATTAATACTGTACCTACAAAACGACAGTGGACATTGCAGCCAAACGTTTCAACAATTAAAATTGATAGCTGGTTAATAATAACGGGCCCTTTATTAGGGGCCAATTTGAACATCTGTGATGCAATGATAACACGATTTAATGGTAATATTTTATTTAAAAAAAAATCAGCTTATTGCTTGAGAGGTTAAACACCATTAAACACTGCACCAAACATGTATAGTCGATTAGATGTTTCTCTCTCTGTGTGTGATTTTTTCTTGCATGAAAATCCCTAGGAAAAAGGGAGAGCTAATTAACTTTTATGTGCAGTCCAGCGTCGTTAGTGGAGTGAATAAGCTTGTTCTATGTTTATGTATGTTTTTATTAAAATGTTTGATGAATTTTTATTTAAAGCAAAATAAATATTTGCTCATGAGTCGGATATGTTTTCAGGATGAAACGCGAAGAATCCAATGAGAATATTTTTGACGTGGCAGGTATTGAAGGCTGGAGAAGGAAAACATTGGACAAAACCAGTCTCCTAGAGCAGGTCAAAGACTAAAAGACTATAAAGTCATTATGCTGATTATTACAAGGTGAAGTTGTACCTTATACCTTATGGCCAGTTTTTCCGGATTGATAAATACTGGTAAGTAAAACTTTTTTTATTAGTAAAACATGAAAAGTTTTCTGTAGGCCACCCTGTAAGTTTTGTAGCCATTAAATCGATTTACGACGTAATTACGTTAATGCTATTAAGCCTAAATTGCGTGCGATATTATTTGAAAATAGTCCATATGCCTCCTCTATTACGATATATCAGAAATGTCCCATTAATTTGACGATAATTGCAGATTAACGCATTAAAATCAGTTTAATTTTCAAGCGGCAGCTTATAATTTTAATAAATTGGTAAGCGTTTTTGAAAAATTCAATCAGCAACAACAACAGAAAAAATTTGTCCGAATGGAAATTCAATTTCAAAAATCGCTATTTATTGCATTTTCGCAGAGAGTGTGCTCTCTGGTTGAAATTCGTTTATATACATACACAGATTTTCCATCAGGAAAAATTCTATATCAATTTTGTCATAAGAGACAAGTAAAATCTAGGTAACAAGTAAAAATTTGATGACTAAAGAGGGTTGTATAGGTATGCGTTTTATGAAAATTGAAGTTTTATAGAGTTTCACAGTACATTATTTGAATTTTTATGGGTCTTTTTGCACTAAAATCTGGATTTTGTTAGAAAACCAAAAAAAAAAAAAAGAAAAAGAAAGTTTATGCATATAAATTCTATATTAATAGACTCACGAGCGATACAGCACCGCAAAGTTTCGCGTTTGGGAAATTATGCTAATGAAGAAGTTTACGGCGACTTAACTTACTAAAAACTCCCAGCAAAACTTCTTTATTTAATAATCGAGTCGCCTTTGGGGAGGTAATTTAACTCAATTGCGAGAGGAATTTGAGGAATAAGGCAAAAAAAAACAAACAAAATAGCCACGGAGAATGCGGCTATTGTGAGGCTTTTAATGTTTAAATTGTGTTTTCGGTTCCGGCACTTAACTTAATTGTGTTTTGTGTTCGAGAAATTTGAAAGTTTTATTTGAAGAGTTAAATTATTTTGATGCTGATAATAGGCTCGAAAAATTCTTTCGGTACTTGTTGGGTTTGTGGTTTAAAATGAAGTTGAAACAATTTCGAACTGGATTGAAGTTCTTCAAAATTTATCGTTTCTTTTTTCAGACACTTCAACGATTCGTGGTACGTAGATTGAAAGGCTTAGTTACCAGACCCCAAAATACCTATATCATATACATACATTATATAAAATATATGAAAAGATTTGAAAGTTAATAAAAAAACAGAAGCAAGTTTATCTTGCTTTGGGGAAGCTTAGGCGTGAAAAAAGAAAAACAACAAACGTATATGTAATTTGATGAGTTTAGTTTATTCATTTAGAATGAAATCACTCTATTTTAATGATAATGCAAAACGCAAATTTATCATCATCAACAATTCACCAAAGCAGTAGCATATCGGCAATATAAAAATTATAATTACAAACTAGAGGACAGACCTTTTCTTTTTGATAGAAAATTAATTGATTATCAAATCCTAATTCTTCGGCCTGTAATTGTCAGCTTCATCGCTCTCAATTAACAAATGTTTGTTTAATTGATTTTTTAAAAATTCACAACTGACATCAACCACACTTCAAACTTCTTCCCCAACATCACGGCAAACATTTTGATGAAAAGTTGAATTGATTTAACTTTTTTGGGGCCTCAATAAAAGTTGAAATTATTTGGGAATCTTCACTAGCATAAAAGCGTAAAGGCAAATCTATTGTGAGTGTATGAAAATTAAAAAAAAAAAATATCAAAGAAGAAAGTAAATATGATTTGATAACGAACCTAAAGTCTAAAGTATCTGAACAATATTGAAAAAAAACTATTAAAAACTCCATGAAACCAATAAGGAAAGCAAATAATTGTAATAACCGAAACAGTGATAATATTTTTTGGAGGCTCGTACACTTCTGAGGAAAGTAGAGATGATAGTATACAAAGTCCTTTAAATAGTAAAACAAGGAATCTAACGAGACATGTTATAAGAAGATAAAATTGAGGTCTCTCTATCTGTAGCTTTTTTCATCCGAATGCAAAAAATCAAAATTAAATAATTGATACAGATTCAAAAACGTTGATAGTTTCATCCCAACTTCACAAAAACTTCTCTAGTGTCCATCTAATAACATTATGTTTTATTTACACAAAAAAAAAACACCTCTTTCACATTTCCTTTATATTTCCTTTTCCATAAAACCTCCCTTTTAGCCACTAATAATAAAAAGGATTTCCCGTGAAAGATGTGTGTAAGTGTGTGTCTAACAATTTTTCCCCCTTTTTCATCGTAAGACCACGAAGTAAGTGCGGTTATGTTGTTTTAACGGATATAACAAACGTAAACAGTTTTCCTTCAGTTGGATGACCCTCTTGTGTCAATATTGACGGTGCGGTCTTGGCCGCCTGATGCATTACGTTGGACGATTGACTTTGGAGGGGGACTTATCAATTAATATAAAAATATACAGTCCTAGAAAATGTCAGCATTTAATAAAACCCAAATTGGCTTATTCGCTAAACGTTCCATTATTGAAACTGATGGGTTTTAATATAAATGCAAATTCGAATGAAGAACTTGTAAAACAATATGAACCGCCAAGATTAAACATCGATACTTCGAGGTTGTAGTTTTTGGTACAAATTTATCAATATATTATCGGTAATTGAATTTCGGATAGGCCTTCTGCCTCTTGATTTGGGTTAATAAGTGAGTCAGGGTACGGATAAAATACGAATCCTATAAATAAATTTATTAGGTGGCCACATTAAGGTTGATCATTCAATTTATCTCTTCCCATTTTCCTCCTAATGGTTTTGTAGGTCCAAAAAGAGGGACGCGCTTATTGATTAAGTGTTAATAATGATCGCGATTAAATTGATGTAGGTGAATAAGGAATTTCCAAATGGCAACAACCATTTTTTAAATTACAAATTAACATTATAATTTATGTGACCTAATGACCCTGGTGGGTTCTATACTCCAGAGCACAAATTAAAAAACCTCTTAAATACGGCTTTTTTCGCTCGCCCTGTCTCTAGTATCGATTATACATCACTCAATTTGATTAATTCTTAATGCTTGTACCGAGCAACACAAAAAAGAACTTGCTTGTATCAAGGAAAGTAATTTTTCTTGTTGCGCTCTATTCTTTAGGATGGAGTACCCTTCCTGGATAGATAAGATTTTTAAGTGCTTGCCGAAAAAGTTGACAGCTACTACTTAATTGAAATTTTATAGAATAAGACTAAGTTTGTGGTTTATATCGATTTCTTCATAATTTGTCGAGATATGATCTATTATTTTTAATTTCTTCTTTTTTTTCCCCTTGATCCAGGCCTTATGCAGCACTTGAGCCTTGAGAAGGCTGAGGGCCGGTTTATCAATAGAGAGTTACCCCATGAGTTACGGATAACCTTGGGTCAAAGTTGTGACAAGTGTTTATTCAGCCAGGGTCAACTGCTATCTCGAAAGTTATTTCAGGAAAAAGTTAACCCGCGCTCTCGCCGCAAGTAAGCGTATTTGACCCGGGGTTAACCTCAACAAATTCTCTTATTTTCTATGTGATTTTTTTTTGAGAAGTGCTGGTTTTGGCTTGAATTTTGATATTGTGAAGAGATGGAGGACCTGGATTTCAGTGATGATGGTCAAGATGTTCTAGAAATTCTGGAACATGCATGAGCGGCGCCTCTACCACAGGCATCTAAGGTATCAGTCAAATCCCTTTGAGGATTTTGACGACGTCCACTTCTTCGCACGTTTTCGCTTACGGAAAGAAACAATTTTATTTATTCTCGAAAAAATCGAGCATAGACTTGAATTCCCAACAAACCTATGTTTTCGCTTTCCGCTAGTGGGTATTCACATCAAATAAGTAGCATGCGATCTACGACTTGCTGCTAGAAAGCAGGAAGCATACTAATACGTCTGTTTCTCTGAAATCACAAACCAGTCGGAGCAAATAACCAATGAAATTCACTCTGACTGGTTTGTGATTTCTGCAGAAACAGACTTATTATTTTCGAACCTTGACCTAGAAATATATGCCTCGTTTCACACCGGAGTGATTGGAACATGTAGATATATTTTAATAGTTTGCGACGTACTTGCAAGACGCACAAACGTTGTTTATTTTTGACTTGTTGCGTAGAGGTGTATCGATAAATATGGTAGCACTGTGTGACTTTGGTATGAATGTAAACATGGAAAACTCAAGTTGCAACGTGCTTCCTGCTTTCTAGCAGCAAGTCGCACGGTCGCACGCATGATATGATATAGGTATGCCTTTTCAAATCGCTTTTCGTTTGAATTTTGCTTTGCAAGTGTCAAATTCAAAAGGATGAATATCCGAATGTGGTAATATGTGATTTTTCAGATGGTCTTCTTCATTTGAATTTTGCTTCCTAAATATTACGTTCAAAGGATTAAATATCCAAGTGTGATAACATGTACTTCTTCAAATCGCTTTTTCGTTTATATTTTACTTTGCAAGTGCCACATTCAAAAGGATAAATATCCGAGTGTGTCACCATGTGCATCTTCAAAACGCTTTTTATTTTAAATTTTGCTTTGCAAGTGTCACATTCAAAAGGATGAATATCCGAGTGTGTTAACATGTGCTTCTTCAAAACGCCTTTCGTTTTAAATTTTGCTTCGCAAGTGTCACATTCACAGGGATGAATATTCGAAGGTGTTAATATGTGCATTTTCCAATTGCCTTTTTGTTTAAATTTCACTTTACAAGTGTCACATTCAAAAGGATAAATATCCGAGTGTATTAACATGTGCCTCTTGAAAACACCTTTTCGTTTAAATTTCACTTTGCAACTGTTACATTCAAAAGGTTATATATCCGAATCTGTAAACATGTGCATCTTCAAATGGCCTTTGGTATGAAAGTAAACATGGAAAACTCAAGTTGCAACGTGCTCCCTGCTTTCTAGCAGCAAGTCGCACGGTAACACGTCGCATGCTACTTTGGTATAAATGCCCTACGGAAACGAAAAATAAAAGAAAAAAAATAACATGATTAAGTAAGATTATGAGCAGAAAATGTGAGAAAATAAATAACAGTGAGCTGGCAACGTTGTATAAGTAGTGCCAACCTTCGAAGAACCCGAGAGTTTACCAGCCCTGGGTTGAAAAAGCTTGGATAAACACCTTTCGACTTAACTAGCTAGTTAGCCCAGAGTTAGAGTTGACTTAGGGTCAGGAAACTCTGAGAGTTATCCCTTGATTGATAAACCGGCCCTGAAAGATGCAAACGAAATCTAGAAAAGGGTTGTTTTAGAATGTTAATGATTATACTAAAATCAAGCATGCATAAAGTAAAAGCCAGTGGAATTATAGTTTGTGATGCTAACACCCTACGTCAAGGCAAGAAACGGCACGCTGCCTGCGTCATCACTGGTACTTCTGCGTGGTGGGGGCCTTGATATTTGATCTACATAGGTCATATGAGGATAGGCTCTCCTCTGTAGTGTGTAATATCCTGGGCTCCACAAGTAATGTGACGTTGTGTCAATTTTATTGAAATGCGATAAATGATAAATCACCGTCACTGCGCATACTTCATATCAAAGCACGTCTGATTGGTCTGTGTGGTTTACTTCACAGTAATGCGCTGTGCGTGAAAATCAACTTACTACAGTATAATTGACTATTTACAGTAAAATTCGTAGGTAGAATAAACTAGAATTGTATCTCAATTCGTAACAAAATGCGGTCCTATTAAATAAATGACCATCCAGCATCAGCGTGGCGAAATAAACTTAAACATTCAAAATCCAGTCCATTTAGAGAATTGCAGTGCTGCAAAACGATAGAGCCAGTAAAATGACGCTGTGTTGCTGCAGGCAAACCGGGAAATTTGAAAAATATCCTCGGGGATTTCTTTAAGACCGCCATTCACATCTATATTGTCTTAGTAAATTTGATGTGAGCGATATCATCTTGTGTATGAAATAAAAAGCAATTTTTCGAAAATTTCCGTACATAAATTTCCTATTGTTTAGTGGGGTTTTTGTTTGAAACGAAATGCGCTTTTGTATATTCAATATTAAATTCATATTCAGCAAAAATGATTTACGTTGACGTTTAATTTAGAAATAAATGCCCATTTTAAACCTCAAAATGATAAATCTTTTCGGAATATTATTAAAATTGATTTCGAAAGTTACCTCTCTTGAGTTGAAAAATCATTTTATTAAAAAGATGCGTGTCGTTTTAATTTATGTTTTTAATCAAAATTTATGTATTGCAGTCAAACATAAAAGCCCAGAGAAATTATACGCGAATTAATGTAACTAAAATACAAACGCAAACTTTATTTGAAATTTCATATTTTTGATATTCATTTATGCTTACTAGGGTATATTTTCAAAATGGACTAATTAAATAAATCTGATATTTTATCAAATCTCATGTTTTTGTTTTACATGTAAAATAGCAATATATTGGGACAGTTTGTGGTTTTTTTTTGCCATTGGCGCTCCCTATATAGGCAATATTATATTATAACACTAGAAATTCTGGAAATGTTTAATGATTACTTTGTTTTTTATTTCCTGGGGCGCGTAGATTTATAGCCCTAACACACCTACGTTGTTAGGGGATTCAATTTTGATAGAAATCTTACATGAAGGTTGGTATTAACGTAACTGCTTTTGAGGTAGGTTTTTCTAAACAAATACCTACATAACACATAAATTATTTGGGCAGCATATTGAGTCTCTAAATTGTTTCTAAATGACACGCTTAGCCAAACTCGGAGCATTTTTCTACCATTTTGTCTCATTTGGTTAGTCCCTATACATCTTAAGTCTAAATACCATTATCATTTTACCGAAGTACCTCCTTCGCCCATTACACTATAAGGCACATAACGACCTACACGGCATCAAAATATAAGCCATTTAAGGAATTACGTTTCGCATGCACAGAAGGCACGGAGCACGGAAAATAAGATTGCCGAAAATTTGAGAAATACGTCGAGGGATTTCTTCTGAGACGGTTTTCACGGGACGGGCTTTACATTATATTTTACGTGTTCCTGAGAATTTTGTCTTTAAAATGCTGGTATCAGTATGCATGAATATAGCCGTCGGTTAATGAGCGCTAAATTAACTTTGGAGCGCGAGGAAATATCAACTTTTAAAACAAAAAATGCTTGTCATGTTGTACATAAAGTTCGAAAAGAGTAGTAATCAGAGCGGATTGAAAATGGGGTGAAGCATCAAAACAATAGGGGGTCGGAATGGTTTTGATTAATCAAGCCGTTCGGTTTTGGTAATAAAAGAAGTTATTAAAGGAGTTAAGGAAGTATTTTAATAAAAGCAAACTGCCTCTTTGGTGGTCCAAGGGTGCTAAAGCTATTGTCTGAAAATGCAGATTAGTTTCTTCGAGGGTGGGATTTAATAATTACTCAAGAGAGAAGAATTAGTATCAGGTTTTTCATTAATAAAGTAAAATTTTCCAATCAAAAATCCAATTATTTACAAAACTATACCTTTTCTGATTACTGACAATTCTCTCTCGGAATTAACTCTACGTCGATTTATACCCGAATCGTCCAAACAAAAATTGCACGGCAAGCGAAATTACGCACATTTTCCAAATCGAGCGCAGCAATTAGAGAGCCTCTAGCGACAGATACCGATGAGGGTTGGAAAATGAAGGATTCACCCTTGAAATAATTTTATTTCGGGAGGGTTGTTTATAACGAATGACTGCTCCAGGGAGGAAAAGCTAAACGGTTGGCGACAATGTTTTTAATAGGATTAATAACGAATGGGTATTTTTTTATTTTATTCCAACAAAAATAAATCAAATATTTCTCCTTCATCTAGCCGTTATTCTGTACAAAAGCAACTATACGCTTTGTCTTTCCCGCTGATTTTCCACACAAAAGGAAAGCCCTGGAGTTTCATCATTGAGAGTGTCACGCTAAGTGTGTTTGTTTTTGAGAGCTTATTTCAACCCTATACAACTCTGCTGGAAACAAGAAAAGGAAAAAGTAACAGTTATTGTTTGGCTATATATTATTTCATTTGGATAATTAACTATTAAGGATTTTGTATGCAAGTTAATAATATTAAAAAGCAGTAATCACTATGGAAAATCTAAAAAAAGCACTCGCCTAATATCTGATAGCAAGCAGCGAAATGCAGAAAATGAAATGCGGAGCCCGCGGGTTCATAATTGAAAACCACGTTTCAAAAGAATTACAATTTTCATCCGATAACGGTGGAGTTTCGGAACAGTGTTGAATTGGAGAAAATTGTTTGTTTTTCAATTAACAACGATCTCCCGATGCAATGCATACAAACACGATATTCTTACTTTCCATCCGTCAAACAATATACAGTTTAATTTCGAATGGTTAATAATTTATGCGATGTTTTGCATGAAAATTATGCGGTTGTTTGCAAATTTATTATACGAACAATGAACTGAGTCCGCAAAATTTGTTTACTGAACTGGAATAATTCAATTATAGACTCAGGAATAAATGGTATTGAAAATTTGATCGGAGATGGATAGTTATTAAAATCTTGGTTGAGAAGTAGTTACCTTGATTGAAATGAAAAATCTTTTGAATTTATTATTTTGATCATTTTCCAGAAAGTTTAGGAGGCAAAGTCTGTTGCCACTTCACATGTTGCACTTTAGTTTTTAGCGCACGTTATTTTCTACTTTGATGTCTGAATGTTCTGCACGGGATTCAATAAATGATAAATTTCACACAGTATTTCGTAGGTATCAAATTTCTTTTGTCTCATCGAACCTGCAATCTCGTTTTTGCTTTGACATGCGCTTTGTTGTTTTTATGTATATTGCTTCACAACCGCAAGGGACTTGATATACACCGCACATCTTGATTGATTGATTTTAAAGGGGAGCCTTTATGCACGTAGATGCGCATTGTGCGCCCTGTCTTACCTTAGGAGCCCGCAACTGTTAAGAAAGGTGCAGACCCGCGCAGGCCGGTCATGATTTATTTCACCAGGTGCCAGGAAACTGTACCCGAGGTATCGTAGTCTGCGACTGACAAGGGATTGGTAGTTTCCTCTACTTTGCCGCAGAACCTACATTCCGTCTCATTGCTGAGTCCGATTTTGTGTAGGTGGTATTTGACCACCCAGTGTCCCGTCAGGACACCTGTGATGGCTCTTGTATAAAGATCTTTGATTGTCTGAGGCCTTCCTGTCCCAGCCATTCGTCTTGGAACCGGTTGTTGTACCGGTTCCTGATCTTGGCTTTTACCAGGCAGGAAGCAATCCTAAGCGCAGGCTGGGGCCCAATGAAGGGGAAGTTTTGCTACTTTCACGAGACAGCTGGTCTGCCTCCTCGTTGTCTTCTATGCCCCTGGGATGTGGGACCCAAACAAGGGTGACCTCATTGAGCCCACTGAGTACCTTGAGGGTTTTTATAAAGTCAAACGTGATCCCCGAGTTGACTTTGTCTGAGCCAAGGACTCGGAGTGCTGCCTGACTGTCGCTGCATATATAAATATTCTTGCACGAGTAACCTCTCTCTGGTATTCCGTTAGGTATCAGCCCCGTGCAAGGCTAATTCTCGCCACAGGACTCTCCTCATATACACCAGCTACTGCATCCTTCCCCGCCAGGGACCCGTCTGTGTACCCTTCGGCTTAAGAAAAGCTGGGTCAGGCTCAAGTTAGTCGTCCCTTGCAGGGATGACGACCTTGTATTGTCTAGGAGGGGCTGAAGTCTTTAGCATTGTATCCCTTCTGGGCATAATGGTGTCAGTCCAGGCCCTTGCATATCCCATACTCATCCCTCTGTGAGCCCATTGTTCCCAATCGTTGAGACTGACAAAAGCCTCCCGGGACCCTGCCTCCACAAAGAGATGGAAAGACATTATGCCTAGTATGGCCTCCATCGCCAGCATTGGGGTGGTCTAAAGGCTCCAATTATAGCTATGCAGGCAAGTCGTTGGAGCTTGTTCAGTTTTGCCCTGTAGGTAGATTTGCTAAGCGCGTTCCACCAAACTAAGCTGCCGTACGTCATCATTGGCCTTATCACTGCTGTGTAAAGCCAGTAGACTCTGTGATGTTGTAAGCTTCAGGTGCGTCCGATGGATCTACAGGCCCAAAGGCTAGTTGTGGCTCCCTGGTGGCCGATCCTCGGGCCAGGGAGTAGAGCTCCCCGAGAGAACAAATTTTTCGTCTTTATCATTCTTGTTCACTTTTCGATAACCTTGACAAGGACAAAACATTCGTTCTATCGGGGAGCTCTACTCCCTGGCCCGAGGATCCGGCCACTGGACGACCCTGTTGACGCGATCTTTCCAGATCAGCCTGGAGTTAATGACGACTCCTAGATATTCGACCTCACCGAATAGAACAAGTTCCGATGCAAAGAGCGTGAGCCCTTCCAGTTCCACGTTTCTTCGTGGTTTACCATATTTATAGAGAGCTTGGTTGTTCTGGTACAAACCCAGATAGGCAGCACAATCAGACAATACAGTTGCCTCATTTGTCCCCGCTCCGACCGGAAATGTTCCATACTCACAATTCATCTGTGTCAGTCTTGGCAAGTTGAAATCGCCCCACAAAAAAAAAAGGTCGTAAAATCAGTTTGATCAACAAGATGCAAAACAGAGAGACTAAAACTCTCATATACATCAACATCTGACACCAGGTATATATGCATTCCCTATCAGGATCCTATGACTGCCAACAGAATCCAGAACAAAGACACATTCCACATTATCGGGAGGAGTATTGAGAGCGCGACAGGGTCCTTATTATTGAAACAGGGAAGCAGCGTTCCCAGGATAACGACTGTTCCGTCTTTGTTACTTGTATTATCATTTAGACCTTATGGCTCTTTTAAAAGGCGGTCCCACTTCGTGTTTTCGGGGTTAATGAACTTACTGGGTTCAACCTTGTGATCAAAATCCAAACTGAATAGGATGTGTCTGTGATCCAATAGGGAGGGTTCGTCAGACACTTTCCATTTGCTCATCATCGGTGCCATGGAGAGTGAGCCCAATGTCAAGTTTACGCGAAGTGACGAAGATCGGTGCGCTATCTCGGTTCAGGATTTCTAAATCCGTGGTGTGAAGGTACTTTAGCAGACTGAGCCTTCTTAGGTTCGTGTTCTGCTCTGTTCCAACCTGTCCTTAAACGGGGTGTGCGACAAAAAATCAACTTTATCTCAAAAAAAGAGAGAAAAAAAATCTAAGAATAACAGTGAAAACCGCACTCCTCTATGACAAATAATACCGAAGATAAGGCTCTATGAAGGTACCGCATCTTACCCTATGACGTCACGAAAGCTCAAGCGACGCACGACGCACGAGATCTTTCCACTCTGCTTAATCCTCTTACGCGACTTTTGTATGTCCAAAGTTCTTGTAGGAGATATACATTTGCACATCTCAGTAGATATACAAGTTGAGTTCCACAGCGGAAGTGACGTCACACTCGTTCTGGGGCCTGCGCCCGTCATCAGAGAAGCCCCCAATTGAACGGGCCTAACCCAGGTGGGCCTGCTGTGCCCCATTTCGGGCCCCCATTTTCTTTCGTGGGCCCCATTTTTTGGCAAGTCCCAATTTGAAGAGGCCTAACCCAAGTGCCAAGCTCCAATTTGAAGAGGCTTAACCCAAGTGACGTCAGCAAAGAGGCCATAATATGCTTGTCCCCGCTGCTAGACCCGTGGCCCCATTTACATGAACTCATAACCTGAAATGAGATACCCCATACAAGATGACAGGTACGTACGACGTTGTTGAAACTAATAACGTGCGACGTTGCCAATAAAATGTCCCTTAATCTAGGGGAAAATCGGAAAGGGGCCACTTGTCTCCGCTGCTAGACCCGCGGCCCATCCGTATATGGAACCAATACAGGCCCCAAATTTTGAGGCGCACGTAACCTAGAACTCATTACCTGAAATTTGATACCCCGTATCTCGTGCTGGTAACCTGCAATTTGTATCACGTACCTAGAACTCGAAACCCTGAAATTTGGTACCTCATAACTCGTGACTTGTAACAAGATACATCGTACTGAGCCCCCATTTTCCGAGGTTTTATTTCATAGTTTTGGTGGGCTTAAAAAAGGACATTCTATTATGTTTGGAAAACTCTTTTTGCGATATTATTATGTGAGGTTTATGATATAGGGAAAAAAAGCCTTGCCATTTTATTCCTATACATTGATAGTCGTATTTCTTCTCTTCAAGTGCTGTTCAGAAATCCACTGGAAGTTCACAAAAATTAGAATATTCTCCATTAATTAAAATTCCTAGCTCCAGGAATCTAATTTCAATAATATATCCCATCAGCTCTTTTCTGTATAGTCCGTAATCAGCAAACGCAGCCGCTGCTTGATGTTTATCCTTTTTCTATTTCGTAGCGAGAGAGTTTTGTAATCATCCAAATGCGAGAAATTAAAAGAAAATAATAATGAAAAAAAAAAAAAGTTTAGCATTCGAAGGCTCTCCGCTCTCTCTTTTCAGGGCGGCGTAATGGAAATTGGCAGTCGAAATAAGTTTTGAACTTGAAAAGATTCATCTGCGGGCAAAAAAATCCCCCGGAGTGAAAAAGACCAGGAGTATGGTGCATAATACAGAACGAGAGGTTTTTCTCTTTGTCTGCTCTGATACAACGAGTTTTTTAAAGTTGAGGAAATATGTTTTGGGTCATTGAATTTTAATTCGTTAAATTTCTAGAAGCCGAACAGATCGAATAAACAAATGCAAACTACAAACACCATATGACGTCATTAAATCGGCAATAAAATCCGGAGCACTGCAATTTGTCTTTGCTCGGACCATTGGATGCAGCAATAGAGGAATTTGGCCAATCGCAGAACGATTTCCCGACAGGCCATTATACCAGAGAGACAAAGGAAATTGTTGATAAGAGAAAATTGAATAAACAAACTTTAAATCAATCCAACATCGAATAGCAGGCAAAAAGAGTCAATGCCATGACACCGGCTATTTGCTAAATTCCCTTTTAATTGTTTCAATTGTGCATTCGGCCGTCTAGGTACAAGGCCCCGAGGGTAAAATCGTTATTTGTCATTGGCTTAAATCCACCGTCCGTCCCAATTCCCTGGTGAATGCCTGTGACCACCATACTCACTCCCTATCGAATTGATGCCTTTAATGATGTCACTTTGTCTTTTTTTTTTTTTTTTTCGAAAAGAATTTGAAAATATTTAGTGCATTCAATTGATATTACTGTTAGTCAAAATCTTCAAGGTAGCCAGACATGACGATTCCTCAGTTAGTTTTTAACTCGTTTCCTAAATCGGTTCGTAAGTTGGTCATTCGGGTAAGGATCAGCTTGGGCAGCATTACGACTATGAAAAGTTTGTAGAAATGCTCACGTCCAATAAGGCAACTTCAGACTTTATAGGATAACGTATATTTTGATACAGCAAGGCGAAAGATGGAGATGGTTATAAATGTTTCAAGAAAATATTCAAACTTACCATTTCAAATTTGTATAAGTGATAATTTCATTGAATATATTGTATGACCTTTACTGCTGATATTCATCTACTTCAAGATCAAAGTTAACAGAGCATCAATAAAGTGAATCAAACTCTTTTAATTGCCAATGCAATATAATTCATTAGTTCTCGTCGAAACGGATACTAATTGACATAAATGCAACTAGACAATATCTATCCAGCGAAAACCGATAAACCGTCGATTAATCCAAATATGAAATGACTTATTGCCAGTTATTTACGCCGACACCGCATAATTGAAATCAGCAAACCAAAGCTAAAGTTTTAATCTACATCAATCCATTTGCGGATCGTATTTATGATAGGAGACATGTTGTTGCTAAAAACAAAATGATTTTATGAGGATTTCAATTTTTAGTTGGTTGTTAAAAGGTAGTCATCAATACTGACGGGTTCAGTTAGGCAAAAATAAAAATCTACATATAAAACCGGAAATAAATAACAACGCTTGTTAAAAAATGCTGATGGGTTGTTATAAATAAATATAAAATCCTTTAAAAAGTGTAATAAATCTATTGTTGCAGGGAATTTACACTGACGAGTGATTAAGGCTATAAATTCATTGTTTATCTGTTGTTGTAAATCATAAATTTATAGTATAGTGAGGATTTCTCTTTCAAAATAATTTTAAACTATTCTTCATAAAGCCCATATCATCCCGACAGCTATAAAATTATCGTAATGTACTAGGTAGGTATATAAAAACTTCGAAAATACCAAGCATAATAAAGACGTAGTTAAATAGTTTCGCTCATAATTTAGTTCCGGCGCTGGCTTCCCAAACGCGCATTTGAATTAAATTTTCCTTGTTTCCATATTGTAAGAGTATGCATAACCGACGCCTATTTTATTCATCAGGAGGATTTTGAATTGTCTTCACTTCCCCAAGTAAGCGAGATGTTTTCAGTTTCATCCATTGTTTGCGGCTCTTCGGGAAATAAGTGTCAGTCGTGTTCTGGTTTAAATTGGCGTTTTCTCTGAGAGGGACAAGGGCACATTGTATTAATACAGGCCCTAGCTGAGGATGTTGATTTTCTTTTCGTCCCGAATGAATTCTATGAAAGTGGGAAATTTAACGTTAGGGAGATAGCTAGGGAAATATTATTTAAATTTAAGGAGACACATTTTGGACCCAAGAAATTGCAATGTTAAATTATTTTCATGAATTTGGACTTTTTTTTCTCTCTCTCAGGGCTGTTCGACTTATTGTCCCTGTTATGATAAATTTATCATGTACAGGGTATTTGATTATATTTTGCACCATACCTACAGCCTTTACTATTTAAGATAGAAAAAAATTTCAAATACAAAACTTGACAGTTTTTTTCTATATGTTCTGATAACGTTATCCGAAAAAACAAACTCGCATCGGAAAATGGAGAAACGTAAGCCACTTCGACTTTTTTAATGGAACACCCTGTATATTATGCGATAAAATGAAAATCTATTCTTTCTGATTCCAAATATATATATATTGATAACATTTGCGTGAATAATTTTTGACATATCTCAGGTTAAATTATAAAGAATTTGCAGAGAAGTTCCATAAGGATCTCTATCTTTATAAAATTTCTTTGCGATTTAGTTATAGTTTAAGCTACGATATGTCAAAAATGGTTCACACAAATGTGATCAACATATATATATTTGTAATCAGGAAGAAAAGGTCTATCATTTCATCGCAAAATATACAGGGTGTTCCATTTAAAAAAGTCGAAGTTGTCTACGTTTCTCCATTTTCCGATGCGATTTTGTTTTTTCTGATAATATTATCAGAAAATATAGAAAAAAACTGTCCAATTTTGTATTTGAAATATTTTTCTATCTTAAATAGTAAAGGCTGTAGGTATGGTGCAAAATATAATCAAATACCCTGTACGTAACATGTTCCATCTTTTCTTATTTTCATTATAAACTTGTAATTTTTTTCCATTTCTCGTGGGAATCACTAGTACCTACTCGACATAAAGATCACTGTTTGGAGTCTGGATCAGCTAGAGAGACGTCACCCCAGCAATCTATCCTCTTCATGGATACACAAAGAGCTCCAGTTCACGAAAGTGAAACTCCAACACCCATGAAGAGCTCCGGATTAGAAAAGTACATGGTATCAGATTCACCAGAAAAACCAAGCTGTCAACACTAAAATTTTACAGTAACATTTACTGTTACACTATGTTACATATAACATTGTTAAATATCAAATAAAATTATTGTTTGTAGGATTTTGAGTGGTTTCATTTGCACATAAAGGGACTACACGTTATCTTAATTTTTTGAATCCTACGACCCTAGGTTATCTTTTCTTAAAGTAATAAATGTAAATTGATTTGTAACATCCCCATGTAGCAATGGAGCCTGCGCAGGCTTATTGTGCTTAGCCCTTTATTTCAACAACTCTAGTATTTGGTGCCCTGTACAAGGCTGTACAGGTCTTTTACTGGGTGGTGTTTCATTATTGTTTCCGGGACTACGTTTAGTTGCCCGAAAATATTGTGTCTTCTGCGATCTAGTGCCTTGCAGTTTACCAGAACGTGTCTGGCTGTCTCGGGTTCCTTATTGCAAAGTCTGCCGTTGAAGTCTCCGTCATAGAGGTTCATCTTGTTCAGGAGGACCTGTCATGAGGCCTGTTATAATCCTTAGTTGGTTCCTAGTCATTTGTAGCAGTTCTGCGGCCGTTTTGCTGCATGGTTTGTCGATGAAATCCCTACCATGATTCTGTCTGAAACTTGTCAATGTCGATATTTTTTACGAACTCAGTGTTTGATGTAGCTTCTGGTCATACTTTTTGGTATCCCTAAAGCCAGCTCTGATGAGTTTTGTCTCTGATCCTCTCCCCAGTGCATAGTGATTGCTGTTGCTGGCAGAGTATAACCCTGCCCCGGTACCAGCCGCAGTCTTCGACCCGTCCGTATATCAGGCCAATCCTGCTTTTTGGACTCCGGTATGTCCTGTTCCCAGTTATGTCTAGGAGGTTTTCCATGGCTGCTGTTGGTATGCACCGCATTGCTTGCGTTATTCCTGAGCAGATCAGTCTTTGCACTTTGCTAAGTTGGCGCATGGCACTTCGTTGTTATGTCTTCAGCCAGCACACCAGGGTCCCTATTCTTGAAACAAGGGAACAGCGTTCCCCGGAGAACGAGTGTTTCGTCTTTATTACTTACTAGCTGACCCGGTGAACTTCGTACCGTCTCTGAATTATTAAATATCTCTGAGTTAAATACATGTTGTGTTAACGTATCTAGTAACTGAATTAAATTCAGGTCAAACCAGAGTCGCTTGCCAGTGAGTTCAGTGAGGCACTTTAAGAAGCACTACAGAGCTGCTCTATAGCCCCCCGGGCTACTTATAGGCGTTCCAGTGTATCAGAGTTTCGCACAACTGAACTTTTTTACGGGATAAAAAATAGCCTTTATCACTCCCCTCTATAGCCGATCGGATTAGATCGATCTGGTTCAATGTAAGTGAACCACACTGTGTTCGATTGAGGTTGGATCAGTGCACCTTCATCAACAAAAAAATTATCTAGATCAGAAGAATTGAACCCAAATCGATCTAATCTAGGTCAATCGAATTCGGTCTATATAGAGATACGTGGTAATAAATTCAAGATCGGTCCAGCCGTTCTCGAATTCAGAAAATAATAAAGTTACGTCGGTTGAATGGCAAGCCTAAATAAATGAAATGTGGCAACGTTGTTTCATGCTGTCAAAAAAAAGTTGGGTTATGTTGTTATGTAATGTGAATGAGTTTGTTTACAATTAAATTAATAATTGATTCAAAATTAATTTCTTTTTCCGAGATGCGTAACCTATCCACAAACCTTCCTTGGGATGGCCATAACAACTTACCAAAGTTTTATCGTAATCGAGTAAGTGGTGTAGGAGCGCATAAGGCGCAAACCCAGCAAGCAAACAAACATTGATTTTTATTTATATAGATATTATAATTTGCATATCTTTGAGAAAGACGGAACACTCGTATCTCCTGGGAACGCTGCTCCCCTGTTTCAAGAATAAGGACTCTGAGAAGTGTATATCAAGATGGGTTTGATCATCATGCTGTATGTCCAGTGCAACATTTTGAGTCTCAAGCCCTATAATTTTCCATGCAGGCGTCTATCTATCATACGTCATGCTACCGCTTTATTTGTTGTGTTTTCCAGATGCTGATTCCATAAAATTAATCGCTCTTGTCTCTATCCGTTTTAAATTATCTGCTTAAGATTTAAAAGCACTAGGGTGAATTTGCCCGTTTTGTTAAAACCACAATTCCAGCGTGGACTTTCTACTGTAATTTCCTAAACTCCAACGAGTCTAGGATATCATTTCCTACAAGAGTAAATAGCCAATAAAAATGAAATTATTTGACACAATTCCCAAATGCATGTTTCACATTTTCCCCTTAAAAAAACGTAAGCTAAATTCAAATTAGCCCGCGATTTACGCTCGACCACCCTGTTATATTAAAAAACACAACCCTTTTAAGCGCCTTTATACGCGTTTCTTTTGTATAATAATCCGCAGCGGTTATTTATAACGCCTAACCTTATTAAATATCATATAAAAGCTGCCGCAACAAAAGGTAATTTAGTGAGAGTGCGAGAGCTATTATATGTGGACGAATCCAATTTTCTTCTCACACAAACATAACGTGCGTGTGCGAGAAGGACGAAGAATAATGTGCGGATCGTAAATTATTTTTCTACACAATTTCGGCAGCCAAAATGGATTCGACCTAGTTAATGTTGGCTTAAAACAGATGACTCAATTACCTCAGGTAAATTGGGGAAATCGGCTTTCGCGACAGTTGACAGGCCACGAATTTATTATTTAAGGGCTGCTAAATTGGCAATTTGAAGTATATTTTAATTAGGAAATTGTTTAAAAAATCCAAATAGGGATTAACTAATTGCCGAACCATGTTCTGGTGCCATCATCTGTATAAATAGCACGGCAAACATTTGGGGGGCTGCTATCTACAATGCAAATCCTCCATCTCTAATAATTGCTGCGATAATCCGATCCAGCGTGCCTGCAATATGGTGAACTGGGCAAATTTAAATGAATTTATTAGTTCAATTAGGCATAAAGCCTGCAGAGGCATTTTTATTTTATTTAAATGATACAACGGGTAAAAAACAACTACACATTCAATATTGTAACGAGTTATTTAAATTTAAATCACAAATCCAGATTCATATAAATAGTATCTGACAGTGAAATGACCACGGACTGTCATGTCGCAATTGCGCATTTCGTAAATTACGTAGCCAATTTATCAACTAGAAAACCCTAATTAAAAGAGTTAATAAAGCCGCGGTTGTTTGGATAAAAACCGTCCGCAATCGCATCATAACTTTTCGCATTAATTATGTCGACAACACAAAACACTATGAAAACGCAAATTTAATCGTTTCCACGATGGTATGGCGTGTTTGGATGTCGTTTGGCGATTTTTTTTTAATGGCCCCGAGAAGGAAGTACGAATTTTGGAGCTGCAGTTTGCTTGGAAAAATAATCCTAAAACGAATTTTAGCTTTAGAATTGCCAGACTTTAAAGACATTGCTGGGCGGGGAGCAAATTATCTGACGTCTAGTGCTGGTTTAGTTGAAATTGGAGACTTGTGAAAAAATTAAATAGTAAATTAATACTAGGCTTATTTAGCCTCGATAGAGCTCTTTCTTTATACTTTCTTGTCAATTTTCTCAAATTTTGTATTCTTTTAAGTGTCCAAATACTTCATCTTTCCCTAGCTCAGCTTTGTATTTTTTTTTGTTCGATGTTTCCTATCGTACCGCATAACAATTCTAATTTAGGTTTTGAAGTTCCTTATATCTTCGTTTCCTCCATAACTTTCCATCATATGATGGGAAAGTTGTAACATGCCAAAATTACCTTTCCATCTAGGAGAGTTAATGGGGATGGACTCACAAATTTGTTTCTCACCGACTCTATTTAGAGCAAATGGTCCAATATTCCCACACTAAAAATTGATTCTGAAAACCAGAGTAGCAGTACCTATTCAAAATCCAAAAATCTGTGTGGACTTACCTCTTAACAAAACGTGGCAATAACTAATAAGCAATCACACAAAATGGAAGCCAACAATTAAATTAAAAAAAAAAAAAATTTAAATATAATATTTATATTTCAAGAACATAAGATTTATCAGGTAAAAACTTAATAAAGATATCTATAATATGAATATTGAAAAATCTACAAGGGAGGATCCAGAAATTCAAAGCACAAAATTATTCTAAATAAAGTGGACTTGCCTGCCAGACTCTCTATCAAGGAAAGAGGACGTTTTAGAAACCAAAGCCAGCAGGAAAACGATCCTGTGTTTTTTATACTTAACTGAATTCCATCCAGCGTCAACCAATCAGACGAGTACACCCAAAAGACCATATTCACTTCAAAATGAAAACACAATGAAAGACCGCATGGAATAAAAGGAGAATCGATAAAAATCCACTAGAATTATTTTAATTGTTTACAAATTACAATAAGTTAAATTAAGGTGTTATGTCAAAAATAAAAAACTGTTAATTAGGTCATTAAGCCAAATACTGTATTCCATTTACCCGTTGAGTAACTCGGAGCTGCTCAATGTCAAAAGCTTGAACGTTCCTTTTAAAAGTACGTTAAGCACCCGAGTCGCTCATAGAGCATCCCCCTTTCCCCTGGTGCACCAAATTTGCGGAGGGTGCAAGAATCCCTTTCAGGTAATGACGGTTATGTTAATATTAAAAAATAATGATAAAATCTGAATTGTGTGTTTTGGAGTGACTCCGAGGAGCTCGTTCGGTGTAACTCGATGTATAAAAGGAATTACTGTAGTAATTAATGATTATTTCAGAATCAGAAGTTAGAAAAAGATAGAAATATATCCATTGCTAAAAGTGAGATAAATATAATTTCTTTCAATGAAAATACAAATTACTGTCAAATGTGATTTAAATAAAATCATACTTTAAAAAATAAATCCATCGGGCAATAGATGGCAGTACTGTATGATAATTGTATTTTACGGACATGATGGATAGATGGCAGCACTTGTATTATTTGAATTTGAATTTGAACTTTGTGGATATTATTTGGCCAATTCTGAAATGGAAAAAATACGACTTTATAATGAAAATAAGAAGAGATGGAACATGTTACGTAAATGATAAATTTATCGTAACAGTAGATAGGTACTCAAATACAAATTTACAATAATATTAAGTGGCCCTATATACATTTCTAGCACCCCCTCCAAACAAGTGTCTAATATTAACTTTTCTTTACGCACATATAACACCTTCATTCCAAATTACATTTCAAACAAAAATTATTAAATAATGTTTGGGGTAATGGCTTTGTTAGGAAATCTGCTAATTGGAAACGAATGTCAATATGTTTGAGTCTTTTATGAAATTTTGGGATTTGCACACTTTAACTGTGGAATAGTTATCTTCACAGATAACAAAACTCAGAACATTATTATCAAACATTTTGAAATCAGTTAATAGATTTTTAAGCCAACATGCTTCACTTACTGCTGAGCTTAAAGCAACATATTCAGCCTCGGTAGATTACAGAGCAACAGTCACTTGTTTTTTAGAAGACCAACTTATAATGCAACCAAAAACTTATAATTTGCATGGTGAATAGGAAGGCGTGAAGTGCCTGAAGTCAGGACCAGGTGGTCATTCAATTTAACATGCTGCAATCAAAATTCGAAAAAATTGCATATAAATTCAAAGAAATCTCTTTACGATATAATCATATTTTGAAACTGAACCGCGATCGTCACAGCCTGTCAAATTTCCCTCAACGAAATGAATATCCAGAAATCAAATTAGACCAGTTCACAAATTGCGATCGTTAAAATCAAGGGGAGTTTATATTGGCGGCCCCGTTTCGATATAATAACCTCTTCATTAGTGGCACTACGGATACTGCCAATTTGCGGTTAAACGGCATGCGGGATGTCACTTTCGGTCCCGGCAGGGGGTTCGTTATAATAATATGCTAGCGATACATGCTCGATTACGAACAATATTGAATAATTCAACTAAACTAATTTGTTTTATTACTAAAAAAAGTGTTCGAGGTTCCAGGAACGTCACTGGGCACACATCCAATCTCAAAAGCGTTTTAATATTCCGGTCAACAGATTCCGGAGGGCAGTTAACCTAACCACCCGGAAAGGTATAAGGAGTCGTCCACAAGTTCTCAGCGGGCTAATTACAGACCCATCTCTGAAGTTAACGATGTCAGTTCACAACTTGATCTTGAGAAAGTTAAATCTTGATACAAGTGGCGGTTGTTGGTTAATTGAATTCCACTGGATTAATTTCATACGTACCATCTTTCTAAAATTTATGAACTATCATAAAATATTACTGCGACGTGGTCGAATGTTAAGTTCTATTAAACGGCAAATGGCCTATAACTATACATAGAACTTTTTAATATTGTCGTAAAGCGGTTTTCACGATCTTGGAAGTTCAATTTATGCATGGATATCGTGTTTGGTATATTTTTATGGTGTTGTAAACGGACCTCGTAAAATTGTTTCCGATTTGATGCACTAATTTGATTAAATTCACTTTCTGATTCCATTCATGATTTAGTTTTGAATCATATTGAATATTGTAAGTTTATTGCATAAAAATATATTAAATGTTATTGAATCTTGGCTTGTGATAAGTTTGCAGCATTTTACGGTTTCGTAACAAAACTCCTTTCTTTGCTCAGAATAGGTTTTCAAATATTGTTGCGCAAAAATTAACCCTTAAACTGTTTAAATAATAATTTTGAATAAATAAATCCTAATAGGCCTAGGTACAGTAAGACACCCTCAAGGAATGCGGCCAACGCAACAAAGTGCTCGCGGCTACTCAGTGGTGTGGGAGTAGGTTCAATTTTGAAAGTTAGCTTTATAAGGCGCCACTGGTTTACAAAATAAAATTCGCTACTTTGTGGTCCTCCCTGCAGTCTAAACATTAGTTATCAATGTCCATTGCTGCCTCATGACAGCTTCACAGCCCTGATAATAGACCCTATCAACTTCAATCGACTTTCCTTCTTAAAAACGGTAAGTTTCGGTTTCAAGTCAGTATTTTGAGTACTCTGACACCTAATGGTAAGGTAAAATCTAAAGTCCTAAAACCTAAAACCCTGAAAGAGTATAAATTCTTAGAACTCCTTCATACTTATAATACATATTAATACATCCATTATAAAATTAATATAGAAAAATCCCCTGAAACCCGCAAGTTTCTTTTTGAAAACAATTCCCCTTGATTAATTAGTCAATTAATGCCCCTTTTGGAAATGACTAATGAGTCTTTTTCTGACAAATGGCCCTCATGGAGGTCAAATTGCCCTTTTTTTATAGAATCAAAACGTGCTCGATCCTCGCACCGACGATTCAACAAAATGGCGTAGACCTTTGTCCAGAAAATTCTGAGTGGTTGGCTTACAAATGCGGGGACTTACGACCAAATCCAAGCTTCACCTCAAAACCAATTGACCCAGCAACCACTTGAGTTCCCAACGCCTCCAAAATCCCACAAAAGGTGGATGTTCCAAGGAGCTTAGCAAAGAGGACCGCTCATAAAATCTGCCACTTGTTGTTTGCTCAACGTGCGAATTTAAAAGAGAACGATCCCTTTCGGCAATTGATTAATATGAAAAATTCCTTAGAATTCTATTTTTTTCCAAGATGCCCTCTGGTGCATCATTCCCGGTCTTGACCAGGAAAACGGGACAATCAGCTTGAAACGGAACAACCCAAAACACATTGATGATTAACAAAACTCAAAGTTGTTATCAAATTTTCTCCCCTAACACCAATTAACATTAATTAATTACTTATTAATCAACATCTACCCAGTTTTTAGTACAAAAACTATCAAAATGGCCAGTCGTTCAGTGGTCACAACTATAGTGACTCTATTACCCATAGTGGTCAAGAAACCTCGACAACAGCGCTGCCTGGAACGAAACAACAAATGTCCCATAACCACACTTATTCGGCGAAAGTAAATAACCGGGAAATGTGAAAAATAGTGGAAATAAGGGTGGAAAAGCGATTTAAAGGCTGTGAAAGTGATGTGTGATGTTGCAGAATTTTTAATAATGGAAAATACGTGACTCGTAAGTGTTGCCAATTGATATTTATTTGGAAGTAAACAAACCTTTTCATCGACATTTAGGGCCTTTTAGACAACTTTAGTAAGCTAAATACAATAGATTTCGATCCTAACAGTAGGGCTTTATTATCCTAACTGATCTGAATACAAAGAATTTACTCATTATTACCTCGAAAAATATACCCTTGTTCAACAACTAGATATTGTTTCGCATCCAATGAAAGAGGTAGAAATCTAGTAAAATCCAATGAAAAACCTATCAGTCACTGAAAAATAATAATCCTCAGGTATAAAGCTTTCTAAATATCCTCGCAAATACCTGAATTAATTACAGAATTCATTCGAAATCTCAGTTACGTATTAAGGCAAAATTTGAGCGTAACAATATCCATATAGATTTCAATTTTAAACATGTATACAAAAAGAAAAAAGTCTAAGGGTGTCATGTCCGGCAAGTGAGGAGGGCAGTTTGGACCACATTCAACTGTTATGAGGAACAAAAATGCTGTTCAATAATTTCTTGGTGTGACACATCACACCGAATTATGTATAAAACTTTGGATTTTTAACTCTGGCAACTCTGCTTGTCGAAGTAAAAGTTTGATTAAAAAATTGCGGTTGGAATCACCATTTCCTTGAGCGAGTTCTTATTGAGAAACTATTGATGATCCCTTGTCCTTCGACTTGATGTTACTGTGTTTTCTTGGATTCTCGGTGTTTATTTTTTCTACGCCATCTTGATGAAATCGTCTTATTGAGTGTTTCATCATGGTAGAGAAGGGCGCATTTCCTAAATAAAAATGACAAGACTATATTTGTTGAGTCTCATTCATGAAGTTTTTACAATGAAGGCCAGATGAAAATCACTTTGCAATAGACCAATGAAACCGATATTAGTTAAAATCTTAGGGTACATCTAAATACTTTTCAACCAAAACAAAAATCCCTTATGGACAAAGTAGTGATATTAAAAATTCCAGCTCTTGACATTTCAATCCCTTGGAGGGTCGAATTTGTCGCGACTGAGTATTGCAACGAACAAGACAACACAAATGCCATACACTGTGCGGTAAATTAGCCGTGCACCAGGCCCTAACGTTCGGGTTATGATATGGTAATTTGGGCGAAGATATAATGGAATGTGTGTTAGATACGTATGACTGGCGTAACAGAGGGCTTAGGTATTGATTACGACTAGGAATTATGATACAACGGTGACATACGGAGATGTAATTTGTCTCTGGATTGAATGTATTTCGAGCGGTAATGACCGGTTTCTAGTGTTTGAACTGTTTGAAATTATTCCACAATGTAGAGAAAGAATTGTACGGTTTTATTTGTATGTTTATAATGAAACTGAGTTGGGTTGCCTATATTTTTATTGCGAAAGTTTAGCTACTATAAAACGAAACGAAAATAAACTTTATTGCTTGGAACTTATTTTATAAGTTTCGAACTATGGTGCATTATATTATAGGTAGATAATGTTTTTGTTGATTTGTACAAGACTTTCTCAAATTTCCTTGGAAGATATAGATTTTCATATTCATGGGCCAGATAAGCAAGCCATGAGTAGTTATATCCTAGAAAAATAGTGAACCACGTTTAGTTTGTGACTTCAGAGCCCTAAACCAAATCACAGTGAAGAATCGTTTTCCTCTGCCCCGTATTGATGACCAAATTGATCGTTTAAGCAAAAGTAAATATTTCACTATGCTTGATATGGCTCCTGGTTTTCAACAGATTAAAGTTAATTCTGAATCTGTGGAAAGATTGGCATTTATCACATCCGATAGCCAGTATGAATATTTACGCTTGCCTTTTGGCCTTGCCAATGCTCCTTCAATTTTTCAGCGTGCAATGCATAGCATTACAAAATGAAATACAAAAAGGATTAGCTCTCGTTTACTTAGATGATATTCTTATACCTTCGTTGACAATTGAAGAAGGACTTTCTAGTTTACGAATAGTTTTGATCACTTTACTATATAATAGATATTAATAAATGTCACTTTTTAAAAGATGAGGTTCAATATTTGGGTCGAGTAATATCAAATGGCAGTGTAAAACCCAGTCCATCAAAAACATAAGCTTTGATAGCTTTATCGCCTACATCTAATGTTAAGGAAGTCAGACAATTTTTAGGTCTTGCTATCAAATAGCATTGAAAGGTGATACATTTTACCTGTACCTGTGGACATCAGATTGTGAATTGGAAATTGTTATATTATCAAATACCGCGAGAGTGCTGCCGGAGATTTCACAAACTCAATATTCGTGATTATCAGTTAACTAGAACTAATGTAAACTGGATAATCTCAAGTATCAAGTATGATAAATTAAAGGGATTTCTTTGTTGCATTTTGTCGATGATTTACATTGTTACAATATGTATAAATAATAAACAATCATTACAGCTGTACCTTGAAATTCCTCTTTTAAGTTCTTTTATTTTCTAAAACGGTGCGGTCTATTAAAACCGAATCACTCGCTTTAATATGGCGAAGATCTAAAGTCGCCGTCATCGAAGAAGTTTTTCGCAAAGCCGTCGTCCCTCTCCTTACAAATAGGATTTTAATGGAACTCGACTCTCTCGCTTTTTGCGGTCCTTTCCGGAGAAAAATTGTGAGCCGATAACAAACGGCCAATAATGATAACAGGGACTACGTCTGGTAAAGCCATAATTACGTAGGTATTTAACGTAAAAAATATTAGAAAATAGAATAAAAAAAAAAAAAACTCAAAACTCTGCGCGAAGTTCTTGAAAAAGGGCACTTTTTTTTTTCCGTCCAGTTCAGCAAAACTTCCGGTAAGTTTGAAAATTATTTCGCGGCTTAACGGTAACTCTGGCTGTTGGAAATGACGAAATGGTGCTTTCTATTTCGTTTTTCTCCGGTTTTGCTTTTGTTTTGCCGAGTGAGCAAAAAAGTAGACGCGGAATAATGCGGGCGGGTTTGGTTATAGAACTTATTTACCGGAACTTTCGTTTTATTTTATATAAAAGTTTTATTAAAATAATTTTATTTTGTGAAATTGACTCAGGGCCGGTTTTTCAATAGTAAGTCACCCCCGAGTTAAGCATAACTCCAAGGTAAACATTGCAACTGTGTAACAAAACGGCCCTAAAAGTCCTTTTTTTCCGCTTCATATTCCAATTAATTGTTTTTTTCCCACCGAGATTAAGTCGTTAAATTTCTGACGAAACCGTGTCAAGAGCCAAGGGTTATCAGTCGGATCCCGAAACTGTGTTCTGATTGTGTCTTAAAATACGACTCCTGGTTCCATGAACAAACCGTATGTTTCGCGACCGATAAGAATCCCAAAAGTGTCATCAAGCTGCCAATATAAATAAGCCTGTGAATCTCCTAGATTCATTCAGTTCTGTAACGAAGTTCTGGTGTTTAGTGTTCACGTCTTTCTGCTGACTCTCTTTCCGAAACCTTGAGTAATTCAATTTCAATTTCAAGTATTTTAATTTATTCATCATGATTGTTGTTTTCTGTCGATTCTTTATTTTATCCCCTGTGTAAAGAACAAAACCATTGGGTTAGCTTCATAACTCAAATCTCTTTTCCAACATGTATCTTACCTTGAATAACAAGGCCGTTTTGTCATACCCTTGTCGAGGACGTCCGTGACTTTTACCTATTGAGTTATAACCTAGTTTTTATTTTCTGTATCTTTTTATACTCAAATTCTCATGTAACTTGCACCATCAAGGAACGCCCTATACAGGACGCTCATACAATGATTTCACCCCCTATCATTCCAAATCTCCATATGTTTTTTCTTTCATTTTATTTCAGTAAACATTGTTAATAACCTACGGTATATTCTTTGCTTTCCTTTCATTTCCTTACCATTTGTTCAAAAAACCATTGTTTGAGTTTAGTAAGAAAAACTGATTCTATTATTTCCTTTGAAAAACCTCGAGCTAGCATCCCAAATAACTGCGTACAGCTCAGGTAGCAAGAACCCGCACTGGAAGAGGCAATCCAATCAGATTACTAAAAGTATCTGTTCAAAGTTAGCTAGATTTTCAGTGAGACTTTAAACGAAGTCCCTGGTGGCACGCTACCGCAGTACAAAAAGGCATTTCCCAGTGTTAAAACAAAGTCTCCCTTACCCAACCGTCGCAACCAGGTGGCGGTGGTAACAACTGGAGAGGTTTACCCTGGAGTTGACTCGCTATTGAGAAATCGACCCCCAGACGTTTGGAATATCAAGAAGTAGGTCCATGCTCCAAAAAAATATTTATTAAACTTTTTCTTCCATCTTGCTTGAAACTCTTGGAAAACGACCAAACTTCGGTTTGTTAGTTGGTTAATGTTTCTCCTTTTAAATTATTTAACTCATCCATTTTCATTAAATAGCTCTTTAAAGTTCCATTATAATCTCCGAGACCAAGCTCAACTGTAAAACCGAAAGTTTTCACATAAATCAGCTAAAAAATTAACTGGTCTAATCCGAGTGCACTTTCCTAATTTTCTTGTTCTCGGAAACGATTTTTCACCGACAAACTTTTCGTCAGTCTTTGCACGATCGTATTAACTTTTTTTTTCTGCAAGAATCCACATGGGAAAAAGAAAATTTTAAAGTTTTGTAGACGCTTATATAACTTTATTAATATTATTTGAAACACGGCATCCACTTAAAAGCTTTATTTGTCATTGTTGCTGTTAGCACAGCTCAAGTGTAAAATAATCCTTTGTTTAACAGGATCAAGTTAATTTTACCCAATAGTGCAATATCCAGAGAGGAAAACCGATTAATAAACCTTAGTTGCAAGTGGCAAGTTTAATTCGGAAATGTAGCACTATTACTAAATAAAACAAAGTTTATATTATTTTTCAGTTTCATCAATTAATCGTTAAAACGTCATATTATTTCGGCGACGTGACGTTCCGAGCACGACATTTCTGTAAGTGGTAATGAAATTCTTGTAAAACCGCGCTCGACGACTCGGTAGATCTGTCACGGTAGACGATGACAAATGACTTTCGGAAATTAAGATTGGAAAAGTAAAATTAAAGCGACGCGACTTTATACCTATAACCGCCATTACGTCAGTGGTTTTTCTTCAACTCCTATAATATTTTATTTGAGAGGAGATATTATAACTTCTCTAAGCCTTATATCATACAACTCCTCAACTATATCGATATCGAATCAATAATGACCTGATTGTTTTCTTCAGATTGTATGATTTTTAAATTTTGTAGATTGTGATATAATAATATGCCTCACATGGGATTCAAATTTTATTCACCGCAACCTTTTACAACAATTAAAATGACCAAATAGAAGAAGCTTACAAGGACCCTGTACTTTCACAAAATATTAAATGTTTCGAATATAATTTGTCCGTTACCGAATCGGGCTTTTCTTCGACGCAGCATGCAAATATCATTCAAAATTGAATCACTCATTGTCATTAATTTTGTAGAAATGAGCTCAAAAACGAACCAGACAAATAAACCAGAAAGCATCCAAGTTCTAGTGAAAGAACCAACGTGGAAAAGTTGTACAATTTAGAAAATTTCGTAGCACTAAACTTTTATTTAATGTGAGGTTTTCGTATTTTAATATTCGTAAGTGTTGCGCGAATAAAATTTCTTGAAAACACCAGCGAAGTGAGAAGGACGAAACTTCGCATTGTAACAAAATTTGTTTTCCCGCGCTTAAATTCGAGATTTGTTGGGGATTTCTGTAGAATAATCACCTGGCTAAATTTCCCAACGGAATTGCAACTGAAGCAATTTGTAATTTGTTGTGTGGCAAATTATACGCAAGGTGAGGTCGAGCTTGATGCATGTTTTAGGTCTAGTCCAGTAATATAGTAAATATCTAATAGGATGAGCGTTGTAAGAAACAAATTACACACGAACGCATGATTGATTGATTCATTTGAAAGGGAAGTCTTAACAGGCAGCGCGTAGACGCTTATGTGGCCCATTGTGCAGGTGGTATCTGACAACCAAGTGCAAAAGAAAGGAAAAAAAAAAACAATCAGCGAACTTCACAAGGTTGGGGATACGGTCATGGAACTCCCTACTTCAAATCTCAACGATCCCTGCTCGGGCGCCAAATTTGTTAAGCCTTCTGGCTTTCCGTTGGATGGCTGGTCGGGTTTTGGCGGAACTTGCTCTAGCGCCACCCTTTGAGTTATTTGAAAGCGACAAAGGGATCGCTTACGGACTGCCGTAAGGTGGCTAAGTGAAGTAGAAAATGTCCAAGGCGTCAATAGTATAGGAGCAGGAAGTTGGAATTGAGACTCACAATACACGGTAGTAACTAACACATTTATTTCAAAAGAAATCAAACAACCAAAAAAAAAACTATATGTCTCTACGGCCTTTATAAGTTTATTAGTGTCCCACTGGTAGACCGACGTGAGAGGTGAAATTCATAAACAACAATGGGTTGAAAAAGTGATAACGGTACAAAGAATAAATTCTAGTACGAAATTCAAAAAATCACTTTTCAGTTTTCACAATCGGCGCGGATTCTTCCGGATGTTTCAGAGGTCAGCGATCTAGTTCCACCAATTTTTCCTCTTCTCCTCGTTGAGTACTCCCTCCTCACTTTGGTGGCGTCATCACGAAACGACGTCGGGTGGTGTGTTGGTACTTCCTGCGTCGAGGCAGGGCGGTTATTCAGTAGCGGCGATAGTATCTCTAATAGGATCCGAAAATCGTTTCGGATATGGGATATCAGTGGCGGGAAGCAGAAAACAAAAATAGTAACTTCGTTACACACACCTTCTTCTTCGGAAAAAAAAAAATTCACAAACTATTTAAAAAAAAAGGAGAAAAAAAGACCACAATGAAAAAAGAAAAAAAAATTAGCGAACTTCACAAGGTCGGGGATACGGTCAGAGAACTCCCTACTTCAAATCTAAACGGTCCCTGCTCGGGCGCCAAATTTGTATGACTTTCCGCTTTTCGGCCGGTCGGGTTTCGGCGGAACTTGCTCGAGCGCCACTCTTTGAGTTATTTGAAAGCGACAAAGGGATCGCTTACGGACTGCCGTGAGGTAGCTAAAAGAAGTACAAAATGTCCAGGGTGTCAATAGTAGGACCAGGGAGTTGGAATTGAAACTCACAATACACGGTAGTAAAAAACAAGTTAATATCAAAAGAAATCAAACAACCAAAAAAAAAAAAAAAATGTCTCTACAGCTTTTATAAGTTTAGGCATTAGTGTCCCACTGGTAGACAGACGTGAGGGGTGAAATCCATAAAAAACAACGGGTTGAATAAATTTAAAGTGATAACGGGACAAAGAATAAATTTTAGTAAGAAATTCACTTTTCAACAAAAAAAAAAGCACTTTTTAGTTTTCACAATTAGCGTGGATTCTTCCGGATGTTTCGGAGGTCGGCGATCTAGTTCCACCAATTTTTCCTCTTCTCCTCTTTGAGAACTCCCTGCAGTCCCTGCCCACTTTGGTGGCGTCGTGAAACGACGTCAGGTGGCTTGGTGGTACTTCCTGCGTCGAGGCAGGGCGGTTATTCAGTAGCGGCGATAGTATCTCTAATGGAATCCGAAAATCGGTTCGGATGTGGAATATCAATGGCCTTGAGGATGCCTGGGTCAGGTTCTGGTCACTCGCGCCTTGCAGGGGTTACGACCTTGTATTGTCTAGTTGGGGCTGAATTTTTCCCAATCGTTGAGTCTGACTGCAACCTCCCAGTCCCGTACCTCCACAAAGAGATGAGAAGGTATTCGTGTGTGGATCAACTCCATGCTAAGAGAAAGAATGGTAAAAAACACCATCGCAGAAGAGACACTGATGACCAGGGTGTACCGGGGATACCCACAGGGCTGGGTATTATCCCCACTCCTGTGAAATCTAGTGGCGGACGGCCTGCTGAAGGTGCTCACTGATGGAGGAAACCGTGCCCTCGGATATACTGACGACATAGTCATCATCTCACGGAGCAAATTCAACTTTACAGTTAAGAAGCGCATGTAAGACGCTTTAGACCGAACAACAAGATAGGTGGATACAGAAGGGCTTAACAGTCCCAACAAATCCTCCATCGTGGTATTTACCCGAAGCCATAAAATACAAGACCCGTGATCTCTTAAATTAAGGGGTGAAAATATACAGATTTCGAGCAAGGTCAAGTACTTGAGAAAGTACACTGGACTCAAAACTTACCTGGAATCAACATCTGGAAATCACCACCAAAAAGCGGTAACATCACTCATAGCCAGACGCTTGCATGGAAAATTATGGGGCAAAAGACCGGACATTGGACATACAACATGATGGTCAAACGTATCTTGACTTACGCCTTCCTGGTGTGGTAGCCCAATACACTGCAGGGAAGTGCCATACGCCAACTTAGCAGTGCTAAGACTGGCCTGCTCAGGAATAACGTGGTCAATGCGTTGTCCTCTTGCGCTTGAGATATCTAGTTATAGAATTGAAAGAAGTGTTGTCAAAAGCTCTCTCTATATCCAAGAAGGAACCCAGCATCACCTCTTTGTTTGCCAGTGTGGTCTCCAGTATGTTGACCAGCTGTTGAAGCGCTGTTTCTGTTGATATCCTTGTCCGATACGCATACTGGTCTGGGTGTAGTGGTCTGTTTGCCAAAACACCGTCCCTAATGTCTCCATCCACAAGTTTTTCCAGTGTTTTGAGCTCAAATGATGTAAGACTAATGGGTCTAGGGACTTCGCCGTGTCCTGTCCTATTTTTCCAGGTTTTGGTATGAACGATACCCTAATGCGCCTCCAGGCCTTTGGTATATACCCAAAGGCTAGGCTACTGCTTAGAATGTTACATAGTATCCTGTTTGAAAGTTCAGTTCTGTTCTGTAACTTTATGGGATAGATCCCATCTGTCCCTGTTGACTTATATGGGTCAAATGTGTTTATAGCCCATTTGACTTTTTCATAGTTGATTACTGTCTTCCAGATCAGCCCTGGATGCTCTTCGAAGTCTAGGCTCATTCCATGTCCACCGAGTCTGATGAACTATCTTTGAGCCGAGAAAGTGGGTTCTTAGGAGTTTCCTAGCCGTCTCTTCTCCCGTCCCGAAGGATTTGATTGTTGCCTTCGGGCCCCTTGACAGAGTTCTTTGTAGTCTTGAGTACTTTCCATATTCTCACAGTACTTCGTTCAACACCTCCTCTGGGATGCCCTCAGCTCTTTCTGGAACTTTTCATCAACGTGGTTCTGTATGTCTTCCACTGCCCGGATCTCATGGCTCTATTGAATTCTGTTCTAGTTTTTTTTCTTAACTTTACAAGGCTCTTGTTCCACCAGCGCACTTTCCTGGTGGATCCTATTGTAAGTGGGCAATTTTCATTGAAGGCTGAGATGATTGCATCATTGAATTGATCCAAAACCATCTATAAGTCTTCAATGTCTCTGATGTTCGGCAAACTATACTCCAGGTCAGCTTTGTATGCGACCCAGTCTATATTTTGAGGGGTTCCGACAATTTACTGTAGTTTTTACCCCTGAAATTTCAAATTTGATGTATCTGTGATCCGAGCAACTTGCCTCATCAGATAGATGCCAATTTGTGACGTAATTACTCATATGATTTGAGGCTAGTGTCACATCGATTACCTTTTTCATAGTTGAATCAACAAACTAATTTCGTCTTAGAAGCAAATCAAATCAAATCAAAAAATATTTACCTATGTGGGGAAAAAAATACTTTCTGATATGGTCAATAACAAATTTATCAAGATATTGAATATATCAACTCAACCATTTATTAAATAAATCACCTTGTGTAGATTTCTAATAAGTTTTCCATTATTTAATTTTTCTGGGGTGTAAACGATATACACTTGCCAATATCTCTGACCGATGATGAAAGAAGTTCAGCCCTCCCAATACAAAGATAATCACAAGAGGTCCGAAATGATAAATGGCCTAGGCACAATCCATTAGTTTCAGGTGAAGCCGAACCAAAGAAAAAAAATCGTGTGAGTTTTCTTTGGCTATGTCGATGATTGCATCGTGATTCGCTCATTATTTATATTTAGAGAGGAGTTTTATAGAGACAAAACATTTTGCCGCAGGTATAAGTCAAAACTCGCAAGCTTAAAGTTATGACGGATTTATAATAAATTCTCCTCCCTGTCGCAAAAGAGAAACACGCAAAGTTGACAGATGGCGCGAGATTTGTTTTTGGTTGAAATTCAAGAAAAGTTTTACGGGCGCACGAAATTGATATTTTGTGTTTTGATATTATTTAGGATGGGCTCTTTCTCTCGATGTATTTATTTAAAATTAAAATGAATTGGAGTGTGACAAAGCGAAAAAGTTTTGAAGATGAATATTTAAAAAACAATTTGCGTGAGAGAGTCGATAATGAGAAAAAGCTTTCAGACTCTATTTGAACATATCGATTACGTATCACGATTAAATCTTAATGCATTTTCTAAGAGAATGCAAGAAAGTAGCTCTCAAACTTTTCCCGCACAAAGTAATTTTTCTTGTTTCTCTCTATTTCCTTGAATTAGCAAAAATAGTCGAGTCATGAATATTGTTTCAAGAGTTCTAGACAATTCGAATGCTCTTTTATTTCAATAACGCTGCATACTTGAATGTTTTAACGCACCCCTAAAAATCAAGCACCTGACACTCTCGTACATGTTTTTTAAATAGAGGCCTGCAGGGCTCTGGGGAAATAAAAAAGTGCTTCTCGCACCATAAATATTTATTTGGCTGCTTGTTCTTCATGGCGATAAATTTTCTTGGGATAGGAAAAACGATTTTGGCACACGGCGAAGTTTTGAGCTTGCCAAAACTTGTTATGGTATTGCAGCTGGCGATTGAAAAAGAGGAAACTGACAGGGTGAAGTTTGAAAGTATATAATTAATGCCTTATCGAGAATGACATGGATTGAGCTCGTAGAAAACAACACAATTTAAATATTTATAAGTTGAAGGCAAAATTGGTCGGGTGTTTTTGAACAAAAGCGAAGCTCTTCAAAGGATCACGACACAATAGTAATTTGTATTCGATAAATAATTTCTGTTCTAATTTGTTGAAAAAACATGCAACAATGGAATTGTCCGAATCGAATATTTTCAAGACCAGCGAGGTTGGTACTTAGAAAAACTTCCAATTTCACCGGAGGGAAAATCCACCATAGAAACTTAATGAAATTTATGGAACATCAACTCTCTGAAGACGAAATCGAGGTTCTAGTGGATGACAAGACGACATACACAGAACAGTCCAAACAGAGGTTCATTCTGTGGCGATCGGTGATCTGGAAGTCACATTAAATCGGCATGGTCGACAAAACAAAAAAGCCTCCCAGTGAGACGGAGGAGGGAGAATGACGTAAAATTCTTGGTCTCATGCTAACGTCATGCGCAAAACGGTCCCTGCTCGTAGCGTTACTTTGGTTTTCCGGTAAAAAAGCGGTTAATCCGGATAGAGCGATAAGCACTTGCTATACTGATACGTAAGGACGGAGAGCGCCACCGTGTACGTGTTCTAATCACTTAACTCCATTCAATTCAGGTACCTGGATAGGACTTTGACCATTAAATACGAAAATAGGATAGATGCCTGCGCGGTATTTTATTATCTAGTTTTACAGAAAGAACGGATTTTGTAGCCAGTCGGATATGAAATGATGGTAAAAATCTAGTAACTTCGTTACACACCCTCTCTTCTTCGGAAAAAAATATTTGTACCTAAATATTTTTAAAATGCAATAAAAAATTAACTTACGTCCGGGTTTACCGGACTTGTTGCGATTAAGGTGGCGGCAGTTGTATTTGGAGTACTGGTAGCCGGTGGATTTCCATTGTTGCCGGTGCCACCTGGCATGGTAAATCTGCCTTAACAGTTTTCTAACTTGTAAAAAACAGGCAAGGAGCTTAAGGAACCACGACCTTCAGTGGTTAGTTAGCAGTAGGTTTACTAGCAGGCTTATGGTTACTCTACACTCGGCTGACGGTTCGGACCTAAGAGTCGGATGTCGAAGTGTTCTAGGCGGTGGTACGGATAGGAGTCGCAGTGTTTTAGGCAGCGGTCGAATAATCTAGAGTCCTTCGGTGGAGTCTAGAATCGTTTGAAGTGTTTCAGTCCACGATCGGTTTGGGACTTTAATTAAAGGAAGGCTAGTGCGCACACTTACTCTCACGAGCTACCATTCGGAAAATACGGAAAATCTGCGGAAATTTTACGAAATCTGGCCACCGGTAGATGATGTAAATTTTCTAGTTGCAGAATTAGAATCGGCAACTTCGAATTACTCGAAAAAATGGAACAACTCGGTTTTCTCAGTTGCGCATGCGCAAAATGGTTTTGGCGGAAAAGGGGTTCGGTGTGGAGTTTAATCTCTTTTTGAAGTTGTCAGAGTGGGAAGGCGTGAAAGCAGCAACGAAAAAGTCGGTTTCTAGCAAATTACGTCAATGGGGAAAATTTTCAGGTGAATAATGAAATCAGCGACCTTGTTTTAGTCGGAAATGAGCAGAAGCTCAAATTTTTGGTTTGCGCATGCGCTCACCAATACTTCTCAAGAAGGAACTCTTTTCCACGGACGGACGGCATTGGTAAAGACTCCCACATTAAATCGGTATGGTCGACAAAACAAAAGGTCCTGCCAGTGAGATGGGGGACGGATGATGACGTAAAATCCTTAGTCTCATGCTGACGTCATGCGCAAAACGGTCCCTGCTCGGGCACCAAATTTGTAGCGTTACTTTGGTTTTCCGGTAAGAAAGCGGTTGATCCAGATAAAGCGATGAGCACTTGCTATACTGATACGTAAGGAAAAAGAGCGTCACCGTGTACGTGTTCCAAGCACATGTTCGGATTAAGACTTCAACTTATATAATAATAATAATAATAATAATAATACCGTTTATTATTTACCATACAAAAATTTACATAAAATATATCAACAATATAATAACAATAGGGTAAATAAAAGCCAGTGTATCAGTCTCTTGCGTACAGGGTATTTGATTATATTTGGCACCATACCTACAGCCTTTACTATTTAAGATACAAAAAAATTGTAAATACAAAACTTGACAGTTTTTTTCTATATTTTCTTTTAACGTTATCAAAAAAACAAAATCGCATCGGAAAATGGAGAAACGTAGACAACTTCGACTTTTTTAAATGGAACACTCTGTATATTTTGCAATAAAATGAAAGAACTTTTCTTCCTGATTACAAATATATATATGTTGATCATATTTGCATGAGCCATTTTTGACATATCTCAGCTCAAATTATAACTAAATTGCAAAGAAATTTTATAAAGATAGAGATCCTTATGGAACTTCTCTGCAAATTCTTTATAATTCAACCTGAGATATGTCAAAAATTGCTCAAGCAAATGTTATCAATATAAATATATTTGGAATCAGAAAGAATAGATGTTTCATTTTATCGCATAATATACAGAGTGGTCCATTAAAAAAGTCAAAGTTGCTTACGTTTCTCCATTTTCCGATGCGATTTTGTTTTTTCTGATAACGTTATCAGAAAATACAGAAAAAAACTGTCAAGTTTTGTATTTAAATTTTTTTTCTATCTTAAATAGTAAAGGCTGTAGGTATGGTGCCAAATATAATCAAATACCCTGTACAATGCAAGTTCTGTTCTACCTACACGGCAAAAAAATAATAATGGTAATAATAATAATAATAATAAAGACAAAATGAACAATTCCAAATAATAAACATAACTAATAATAATTGTACTTACTTAATCGGCAATACAACATTGACCAAAAAGCAATGTCATTTATGTTACGATGTCATTGGCGTTCCAGTAATTTTTCCTTTAATTTTTTCTTAAATGTGACAAGTGAATCAGACAATTCAGAAACAGGTAATATGGCATTTATAAGGTGGCAAACATTATAAGGAAAAGATTTTTTGAAAAATTGGTTCTTATGTTTGGGTATTGTTAATGTATTTCTCCGCAAATTTAAATGATGAACATCAGTACGGAAAGTGATATGGGAGGCTATCTAGTTTTATACTCTTTTGCGATAGTGGGAAGGCGCTTACCAACCAAAAGTTGGTGGGGCTTTAATTAAAGGAAGGCTAGTGCGTACACTTTTACTCTCACGAGCTAGCATTCGGAAAATCTGGTAAATTTGCAAAAATTTTACGAAATTTGGCCACCGGTAGATGATGCAAATTTTCTAGTTGCAGAATTCGAATCGACTTACTCGGAAAAATGGTGCAGCTCGGTTTTTCTCATTTGCGCATGCGCAAAACGGTTTAGGCGGAAGAGGGGTCCGATGTGGAGTTTAATTGTTTTTTGATGTTGTCAGAGTGGGAAGGTAACGGAAAAGTCGGTTACTGGCAAATTACGTCAGAACAGTCCAAACAGAGGTCCATTTTGTGGCGATCAGCGGTCCGGAAGTCACATCAAACCGGTATGGTCGACAAAACAAAAAGGCCTGCCAGTGAGATGGGGGACGGACGATGACGTAAAATCCTTGGTCCCATGCTGACGTCATGCGCAAAACGGTCCCTGCTCGGGCGCCAAATTTGTAGCGTTACTTTGGTTTTCCGGTAAGAAAGTGGTTAATCCAGATAGAGCGATGAGCAATTGCTTTACTGATACGTAAGGACAGAGAGCGCTACCGTGTACTTGTAAAAGCACATAGCCCTCTCGTGTCCGTCATGGAAAGAATAAGCACATCAATCACATAACCCCATTCAATGCAGGTACATCGCAGTATATACTGTCTGTCGATTTTTATCTGATACTCTGAAGGAATGTGAACTGGTGGCTCTCCGCGTTAGATTTTGTAGTCAGCCGAATATGAAATGACGGTAAAAAGTAACTTCGTTACACTACCGCAGCAGTAGACGAAACGTTAGGTAGTAATATAACTCGACCACGGCATTATAGCCCGGAAAAAACTTTTCTACTAGACAAAATAATTGTTCTTCTATAAACTTCTAGAATATGATGTGAAGCAACAAAATCCAATCACCAGTAGTTCAATCTTAAGTTAAGACAACTTTAACAGCCTATTAAAGATTATGTCAGCCACAGTTCAGAGTACATATCCGGGGCACATATCGTTTAGTTAATGTTTCGCACGCTCGCAAAATAATAATGAAAAGGGTCCCCATGTCACTATCGTTTGCTCATGGGAGTCGTTAGGGACTAGTTTGTTACGCTTAGAATTTAGGAAATGAATTTTAATCTTACGACAGGATGCATAATGGCTCTAAGTAGCGACATAACAGGTTAGAAATGGTGCGGTTTTGTTGATGTTATTTGACTTCTGGCAGCAAGCAGCTCCGACTAGAGAGGTAACGCGTGTGTTTGTTTTGTTCTATTTGAATTTTGCCTCGTCAAGACGTTAATTTAGCTCGGCAAATATTGGTTCAAAGTCGTCACAGGCAAACTATGGAAGAAACAAATTGCTTTAAATCGATCTCAGCCAGTTGCAAACACGAAAAATAAAACAAACAAGTTGCTATCGATAGCAGCGTCACCACAGAGCAACTTTTCGAATTTCCTGCACAAGTGAACAAGTGCAAGCTTTCGTATCAGTGTTGTAAAGAAAACCACTGATTCGCGAGTGACGAGAGACCGACTATTACGCTTGACAGGTCAATTTCCCAAGTCTTGTATGACTGAATGGTCTCGGAACATTTTTCGTTGAAAAGAAAAACACTTTTCTCCGAGAGAAGGGTCTCTTTTTCTTCTTGCCTTTTCGGCCACGACAACAATGATGATGTTTATAATTTTTAACAAGATGATAGAAGAAGTTTATCAATTAAAATAAAATATGTATCATATTTTTATCTATTATGTGATAATCAAGCACATACATTACAACAAAAGTTCTCTTTTGCATATAATCTCTCAATAAACCAAGTAGGTATTGTTTGCCATTTATTATTTTAAATATTTAAGCAGGGATCGTCTAGACGTTGGATCATAAATTGAGTGCGCATTCGGGAGGAAGAAAATTCCATCGGTAGCTGTGAAATAGGAAATTGAGAAATGCTCCAATAGTAATGACATAAAGGAAACTCGTAAGAAGTTTTCATACGAAACTGTATTATTTTTGTCTTTGAGGAATACGTATTTTTGCTTAAAATAGAATTGCCCATTCAGTCATTCCTATGTATACAAATTTCCCTCAAGGGCCGTATTATTAGGCCAATATCAGCAATGTATGACTTTTCAATTGGTCGCTTCGGTCGTTCCGGTGGATTGCACACAATCTTTTCGACAATGATTGCACGTTTACCTAACGTCACAGTTTATTCTAACTCATGGAAATCCCCAGGATGGAAAATTCAATAAATTCTATGAAAAATACATGGACGGCAATCTATCCCTACGTATACCCCGTTCTTCAACGATACAATGGATTTTTCCCGTTAGAAGATGTATGTATGTAGAGCCTCGGAATATATTAAATTTCTGTTACGATAGGATTTCCAGCTTTAAACTGCATCAGTTTTATGTTTTGTTGAGAAAATATATCATCAGCATTTTTTCCAAATTTGGTCCACTACAAATTGTCTTTTATTCGCTCACAAACCTTTAGACGAAAAAAAAAAATAACAGGCGCCCTCTCAGTCATCATAACGTTCCAATTTAAATACAGAAAAATAAAGGGGAGCTTTCTCGCTTTAAAAAGGTCCCAAATTGCGTGTCTTGTGTTAATATTTGTCTACGCAGTTTTGTGCGAGGCAAACTTGTGTAATTTTCCGATAAAGTTCCTTTTGTCACTCTATTTTTGTATTGGCCGCGCGATCTTGCGTTAACAAAACGTATAATTGGACTTTTTACACGCTATTTATTGAGGTTTAACACTCAATCAAAAGGGAATTGCTAAATATCTCATCATCTGCTTTGAAATATTCGGAAAATTATAAATTGGATAGACAAAGTAAATTTAGCACTTTGCAAGTTGACTCAAATCACATCTAAATATAAAATCAAATTCCGATTTAGAGAAACGGCAACCGGAACAACAACATTATTTAGCAAATATAGCCAGACAATCTCTTCCTCTAAAACGAAGTCTTAACCTATTTTCGTGTAGCACGCTCCTATTAGAGGTAATTGGATTCCGCTAATCCAGTTTGGGATGAACCCACCTCATTGCGGCTACGCCGTAGCCGCATTTCTTACGTGAATAAGCCGCTATTTTATTCATTTAAATGAAAAATATTTACACATAAGAAAATCTAATAAAAAAATAAAACACCCTCTGTTCCGGAGGCTGATTAATATTTAAGACGTGTTTTCGGTTTTTCGATACCAACTGTTGCAGCAACTGCGAATAATAAAATTTTCTCTTGAGTTGCCGATTATTTTAAATTCGCGCCCAATATTGGTAAACAGGAGGATCGAATCGCTGGCTGTGAAGCAAATTTAATTTGTTTTGCCGTCAATGACGAAAAAGAGGGAGCGGTAAACAAGCATTAGCATGGAAATCGCACGTTGACGTCCACATCCTATCGACTTTTTACAAGTTTTTACATCTTCGCGGCTCCCGGGCACAAACTTTTCGCGTCTGTTCAGAGATTTTTGCGCCGACTTCAGGTGAACGTAACGAGTCAGTTTTCCTCGTTTGCTGGGATTATGCTGATCTCGTTTCGCAGTCGAAAACAGTCCCTGGAGAGAGTATATGAATGTTTTTGAGGTATAAACTAACAATAAGTGTATATTTGGTAAGTGCAACTTAAAAGGCGTGAGGATATTTTGGCATCGCTGCGGAAATTGATTTCATTTAACAGATTTACTCATTACAGTTGTACATGGATTTTTTAGGCCTTACTAACCTTTAGTTCACTTTCAACTCTTGCATTGCTTAACTTTTAGCTGGAAACAAGGATGATTATTTCACAGGCCAACTTTCTTTAGGATTTTATAGAGGCATTTTTTGCTTTCTCTTGGAAAATTAATGTCTTCCATTGGTTGGTTGGTTCCCATGCACTGCAGCCTTTTGGCTTATTGTGCACCCCAATTTCCTTCCTACCCTACAAGAGCCCTCTATCAGGCCTAATAGCCCTTGGAAAAGATTTTCGGACGGTAGTCTATCCCTGATCTGTATTGCTCCGAAGAGTTAGTATCTTTTGTGTGATAGAGCTACACAGTCATTATATGATTTGGAAACTGTTTCGTCTTTCGCTCCACATAGTCTGTATTCAGTGGGTCCATTGAATACCCTCATCCTGTGCTGATGTTTCCTCAAGTGACAGTGCCCTCTCAATTGCCCTATGATTTCGTCTAGGTGTATTCGACTATTTATCCAGTGTTGACTATACCACTTGGATCGATATTCCAAAATTGAGCCTGGGGCCTATAAATGGCGTTGCAGCTCCCGCCAGCCCATCTGCTTTTTCGATGCCCTCTATCCCTCCTAAGTTTTTCGCGATCAGATGTTATCACTCCAGTCGCCAGGTCTCGGTATCATTTCGCGTAACGTGAGCCGCGCTACTAGCGTGTCCCACTACCGACGCGTTACCACCGCTGGGATGTGATTGGAACACGTACACGGTGGCCCTATTCTTTCCATGATGAACACGATGGGGCTATGCTCGATAGCGCTCTCTGTCCTTACGTATCAGTATACCAAGTGCTCATCGCTATATCCGGATTAACCGCTTTCTTACCGGAAAATCAAAGTAGCGCTACAAATTTGGCGCCCGAGCAGGGACCGTTTTGCGCACGACGTCAGCATGTGACCAAGGACTTCACGCCATCATCCTGTTATAATTCATACCACATTGGACTGAAGTTTTCTATTCTTGCCAGAAACCGACTTTTCCGTTGCTGCTTTCACGCCTCCCCATTCTGACAACTTCAAAAAGCGATTAAACTCCACACCGGACCCCTTTTCCGCCCAAACCGTTAAGATTCTGCGCACCAGCCTTCCTCTAATTAAAGCCCCACCAACTTTTGGTTGGTAAGTGCTTTCCCACTATCGCAAAAGAGTATAAAACTAGATAGCCTCGCCATATAAGTTGAAGTCTAAATCCGAACGTGAACCGGAACACTTAAAATGATTCCAGACTCCACCGAAGGACTCTAGATCATTCAACCGCTGCTTAAAACACTGCGACTCCTATCCATACTACCGCTTTACCGATTAACTGTTGAGGTACCAGGGGGAACCTGAGAAACAACCAGCCAAGAACCAATGTTCCAGTTCCTCTACGCTAACGACACTACCAGCCACCACGTCAGCGATTAAGTTTTTTTTTAAATTTTACTATTTAGGTTTAACTACTGTAAGATTTATTATTTTTTGTTTATTTTAGGGACGTGGGTTAATTTTTTATTGCATTTTAAAAATATTTAGGTACAATTTTTTTTTTCCCAAAGAAGAGAGGCTGTGTAACTAAGTTACTAGATTTTTACCGTCATTTCATATTCTTTCTTTAAAATCAGATAATGAAATACCGCGCGTCCGGGAAACTTGGAATATAGGTCAAAAAAATTCCCAGAGTTTTTCTGAGACCTGTTTTGGGTTCCTGTGATAGTGCTCTACAACGTATAAAAAGTCCCCAAAAATCCCCTCATTGGCATTTTTTTAGAGGCATTTTAAATATAAACTACTTTTACACTAAAAGTTGAAAAGTAGCAATAGTTTCATGTTCGCTGTGAGACGTCGGGGCCATGTTCATATGCATTTGTTCGGTTGGTATGCATGACCACTGTACCAACACACCAGAAAAACATCACGGTAAGTCGTATTGCCCGATAAAAAGGGTGTAACTCGCGGCAAATCTCGCTCAAACCCGCAGAATTCCCGTTTCTTTCGCGTTTCTTCGTTCCTAACCCCGTTTTGTCTGTTGGTGGCATTGCAGAAGTGTTCAGGAGTGACTGTAACAGAACTGGTGCTAACCGTATCTCAATTTTCCGGAAATAGACCTAAGTTCTGAGTTAGAAACAGTATTGTTTTTTATTCAAATTGAATTAAGTACTTGGCACATATTTTTTTTAATTAAAGAAAAAACTAGTACTAAATTTGTAAAATCTTTCAAAATACATCAGAAATTATCTGAACAGGGACGTTTTCCTGAAACGAGAAAAGCACTCGTTGTTAAAGCATGCTGCTTGGACGAATGGTCTAAAGCCCATAAGCAAGTGTTTACTTACTTTACATCGTCGGGTTATCGATGTCTTCGTCAGCGTCTGTTTCTGCGTCATCGAGAACTACAAGCTCGTTATTGGTGCAGTTGCCTTCACATCTTGCGCAATAGGACTTGCAGGGCATACCTGCCCGGCGACACCCACAGTTCTGATTGCAGCCCGTAGTGCAGCCACATCTGACACACGCACTTACACACACACACTCACTTACACACATAGACACACAGACGTTCTTGTAGCACACGTGCCCACCACGCTAGCAGACCAGCGCCGGCGGCCATATTTTCTGGCATATCTCTGTTTCGAGTTCAGATACGCGGCTTATTTCCGGAACTTTGAGATACAGTTTAACGCCAGTACTGTTCCAGTCACTCCCGAACACTTCTTCAATGCCACCAAAGCTTAAAATAAAGTTCGGAACGAAGAAACGCGAAAGAAACAGGACTTCTACGGATTTGAGCGCTATTTGCCGCGAGTTACACCCTTTTAATCGGGAAATACGACTTACCGTGATGTTTTTCTGGTGTGTTGGTACAGTGGTCATGCATTCCAACCGTACAAATGCATATGAACATGGCCCCGACGTCTCACAGCGAACATGAAACTATTGCTACTTCTCAACTTTTAGTGTAAAAGTTGTATATATTTAAAAGGCCTCTAAAAAAAATGCCAATGAGGGGATTTTTGGGGACTTTTTATGCGTTGTAGATCACAGGAACCCAAAACAGATCTCAGAAAAACTCTGGGATTTTTTTTGAGGTTTAGGCGAAATTTTGCCTAACATTCCTGGACTATTAGCAAGCTGCTTCAGGTTACTGAGGCACTTCATCGTCATTAGAAAAGTAATGCGATAGGAATCCAGCGCTTTTAGTGCTGCTTGGCTATTTGTGAAAATAGCTACATTTTGGTTTTTACACCCTCACGTAATACCATGTTGGATGCACGTGTATAGCGAAGACTTCTGCTTGAAATATAGTGGTTTCATGCCCCAGTGATATTCTGACATTCATCCTGGGTCGTTCCGCATATATCCCAGCCCCTACTTCGTTCAACATTTTCGAGCCATTGGTGTTGAGTAATTACAAACAACAACTGGTGAACATAACCCGTCCATCAGACAACAGAGAGGGCATTTTCTTATCCCGCATGTTAGAGTCGCACTCGATCCCATACGATCCTTCAAAGTTGTAGGTCGGCGTCATGTGATTCGATCTCGTTTGCAATAGTACGCTATCCATGAAATCTGTCACTATTGTGTGTCCGTATTTGCTCGGCTGTGGCTCCCACACTCCTGCCGTTTCCATTATGTAGTCCGTTTTGCGGGCCTGTTTCTTAATGGAAATATGTAAGGGCTCTAGCCCCATAATTATTTCCATTCCTGAGATGCACAAGCTAGTCATTCTCTGCAGACGGTCAAGTTCCATGACGTTTTTTGTTCAATTTTTTTCCACTATACGGAGGCCCCATATGTTATCATGGCTCTGATAAGTGATGTAGAGCCAGTGGCAGGCCAAACATGTACCTGCATCTTATAAGGCACATTTTTGCTTTACTTACAATCTTCTCGATTTGTTGGTTCCAGGCGTCTAGGATTAGGCCCAGATATTTCACTTCATGAACAGTTTTTTTACTTTCACCAAAGATCTTCAGGTTGTTATAGGTTCCAGCTAATCGCTTTTTGCTGAATAGTAGAATCGCTGTTTTCTCTGCGCTTGTTGTGAGGTTACACGTCTTATCCGAATCCCGCATTTTAGGTCAAGTAAGTCATCAACCACCAAATTTCCTAAGAGGGGGGATAGTACTCCAATCTGTAGACAACCTCGAGCTGCTAATACCTCCAAGGTTTCTTCGTATAGAGTGGTTCGAATCTTTCGGCTTTGGAGCATGTTTCGTATCCGCATAAGTAGAGGAAAAATGGGTGTTCTACGCCCCCCGTCCTCCGGAGGAGATTTATCAGCAAGGTTCCTAGAGTTATTAGGTTGTCTGGTAACGGCAAACAGATGTCGTGTGGAATGGAGCAGATCTAAAGGCAGATCTGATAAAGGTTTGTATACAGCTATACACAGATCTGCATACTTGCACCTATACAGGTCTTGAGACAGGTCTGATACAGCTTTGGATAGACCTGTCTAAAGAAGTATCAGACCTGTTCCATTGAGCACCCCAGATGACGTCATTTGTTTCCCGTTACTAAAGAACCTTGCCGATGAACCTTCTCCGGAGGACGGAGGACACAGAACCTCCATTCTTCCTCTACAAGTGGTGTTGTCAAATCCATGTCTTTCAGCCGCTTTGACCATCGCAGCAAAGGGAGCGTTGTCGAAGGCTCCTTGAATGAATTAATGTGCGAAATTGAAACTGGAAAATCCACAGGTTGCTGATAGAATGGTAATCGATGAAAGATTTTAAATTGAAATTGAAAGATATCGGATATTTCTTCACCTTACCTGGCTTTACTTCCAAACTCCACTCAGCTGGCCAGCTCTTTCAGGAAGTTCAATTCCAATGCGAAGGAGTACAAACGAAACTGTCTTGATTTAACTGGTCGTGGTAAACGAAAAAACTGCAGGTCTATTTTCTCGAACCACACGAAACGGACGGAGTGTTTTTGGCGACTGATTTACTGGTCGGCAATGTAAGGACTTTGCCGGTATCCTTTTCAGTATTTAACGCGCACATTTTTAAAAGCCAAATTTAGCAAAGCCGTATCAATTTTTAGGCATAAAACGCGCAATTCAATTAGAATAGGAGAAACAAAAAAAGAAAAAGAAAAAAAAAACCGAATCAATTTCCATTCCCAAATAGGATTTGACATCCTAAATACCCAATTTAACCTACAACTATATACAGGGCGCGTAGACGAAACTGAACAGTCGGTAAATGCACAGACAGTTGTGATCTCTTTGAGATTAATGCCTCAGCCCTGGAGATGTGACTGTGCCTGCTTGATAGGTGTGTTGGTGTTCGTGGAGGTGTTTCTCCCTAGGTAAGTGCAAATAAATGTGCATCATACACAATATTTCAACTGATGTTAAATTCCATGATTTGATGATCGTTAAGAAACACATGAAGAAATTTATTGACACGTTTCCCAATATATCATGGTATTTTTTTTCTAATACCCTTAATCATCAGAAAAATTCTAGGCAATTTATATGCCCCCATTTCCCCTGCTGTAGGCCCGACCACGCACCCCTTATCTAATATTTACCGTACTAGATAAGGTGGAAAAGTTCCGAAAAACTTTCAACAACTCCCATTCTAGCGAACACTTTCGCCACTTTTATGGGGATGTCGTGCGTCCAAGAATAATTTATCAAACAGATCGTCCTAGGGATGAAATATCGGCCAGTCGCACCCTCTTAAAGGGTGTTCTATAGCGAAACACCTGTTCTCGATTTTTTTCGACAACGCACACACACGCACGTATTTAGAGCTGAGTTATTGTGTGTGCAACATGATTTGTTCTCCTATATATGAGGCCAATTTAAATTATTGATGGAAATTTAAATTTTGTTTAGTGCTTTTGCCCCTATGTAAATATAATTAACAATATAAATGAGCTAGAATATAGCATGAATATTGAAATAGATTGAGTAATTATTGATAAGTTTTAATAATGTGCCATGCATAGTTTAGTACTACTAGTAATGTTTGAATTAGCTCAACGATTGGATTCTCAATTTGTGTTTTTATTTCAAATATCGCCGACACTGTCAGAATGTGTATAAAGATTAAATACAGCGGATTTAGATACGGACATTTGCGGGAAATAGATTCGGGTGTAGATAAGTTTCAATTTCGCTTGTCATGGGGAGGATGATTTGCGATTTGTTTTAAATTATCGCAAATTGCATTTCGGCGATTGTAGATGAAATAATTCAATTAATTTGATGTTTTTTTTTTTTTCAAGGAAAATTCGTATACGTTTTAAATGAGATCCACATATTATAAGATAGAGAGGGTGCGTGGATGACTTGCCTGAAAGTGACAGCTAATGTATGACGTTATTTTACACGTCGTTAGCTCTTTTAGGGTGTTTTTTACTCAGAAAAAAATCTCTGTTATTCCAAATATAATTGAATTTAAAATTTGGGTTCTACATTACACAAAAATCCATCAAGAGCACTTTATTTATCACAGAATAAAATGATTATACCTTGTATCCGAAGTGAATTTTTCTTTGCGACATAACACTCTCCATCACTTGGCACCCGCAGGTGTTTCTTTTAGTTGCAATCCATTCTTTTTCGCTGACATGATCGTTTATTTCAGCACGGAAATGTCAAACTGATAGCTGAGAGCCATTGAAAATATTTTTCGATAAGAGACAACACTGTTTTTTTTTTTTTTGAATTTTCCAATATATCTCTGGTTATTATTTATTTGTAAAACTGAATAAAAATGGTTACGGTAGGTATATGAAAATAAGTGCTATCTTGTGAATACTTTATTCATTCAAACTGCATTTAACAATAAATGCGTGGGAAGAAAAAAACGTGTTCTAGAAAATACCTGCTATTATTGAGAAAAAATACTTCTGCATGCAGTGTACCTACATTTAGTATCTGATGTATTATTTGCATGAAAATGGTGCTTGGGCAGGTTATTTGATGTTAAAATTTGTACGCCAATGGTTAAAAACCCACAACCGTCACCAAAAAGGTCGAAAATTTTAATTAAGTATTTCAGTGTCCTAAACACCAGGATCAGATAAAGTCACATCACAGATTAAACGGGGTTTGCAAAATGAATTTGTTGGAATTCGTAGAAAGTCTAAATGAGTTATTGGGAGAGGGCTCGTTTCTGGCCATAAAGGGTGCACTGAAAATTTACGGCCTGCGTTGGCCATTAGGGGGCGCCCTCAAAAGCCGGTTATTAGATTTTATTATGTTTTCGCGGGAAAATTGGAAAATATCGTCACTGATGCGATTTTCTTTTGTGCTGAAGAAGTTTTGCAAGGCAATGTTTCAACAGTCAAGGTGTAATTATTATATTCCTTTCGACTTCTTTACCCAGTAAATTATTGAGCAAATTAAATATGAACCTTAAAGTTTTGTATAGTAGAATCAAAGTTTGAGGTAGATACTACTAAAAACCTAATTTAAGATACTATTCAGGTAATTTAACGATGATAATAATAGGCTTTGATAGAACATAGAAACAAAGGGGGCAAGAAATCGTTGAATATTTTATAAGTTCGTAGAAATACCAGACAAAAGAACGTTTTCTTCTTTTGCTATATAACCTGTAATTGAGTTTAAGTATTAGAGTCAAGTCTTGCATAATATAAAAATCCAAGGTGAAAATATTATGTTCAGCCTACTAGAATATTGAAAAATACCTCGATCAGATTTTTTTTCTTGCAGCCACCGCCAAAATTCTTTGACACTTTACAACCCCGCCAATCTTTTTCATATGATTTAAATGACATATTTTACGCTCAACGTCTTGATGCCTGCCACCAGATGGTGTCTCTATCTGCCCCCCTTTTCAATATAGTGATATGATATGCTTCCATGTAATAAATAAATCGTATGAGGGGAGGATAAAAGAAAAAACGTGTAGAGTTTTAGCAATTTCCTATATCTCTGATTCGAATATGCATATGTGTGAACTATATATTTTTTTATTAAGTGAGATGATTCTTGGGATGCAGTCTTGACATAAATAAAACTAGTTTTTTATAATTCAAGGCTAAAAGTATAAAGCGAAATAAAATAAATAAGGCACATTAGTACACCATGTGCAACACAAATATTTGAAGGTTTTGTCAACTTACTTAGATTGTTATTTTCATGTTTTTTATTGGTTTTTGTCGATTTTCTTTAATTATTTTTTAATTTTCTGGTTAGGTAATAAATGGTCATCAATTTTGATAATAGACAGATGAGAGATATTGGTGAACCAGATAGCGCGTATGGACGGTAACAACGACAGGAGTTATTTTTTTTTACGTGAAGCGGTATCATACTTTCGAATTAGAGTTATCGGAGAACAGTTTTACGTAAAATTTGCCTATTCGCATCCGCTATTTTATAATCTTAACCTAACTTGTACCTTGTTTTGATTTGTCAATGTTGATTCTGTTGGTTTTGGTCATAGACTGTGAGATAGGGGCTGTTTAGTGGAGTCATTTTTTTTTGACTGGCATTTTGAGGGCTGAATGTGGCTACTAGTTACATTCATCCCTTAAAATGCCAGACAAAAAAAAAAGACTCCACTAAACAGGCCCTATCTCAGGGTCTATCAGGGTTACATGGGGTCACAGGATTTGAATTTTCAATGCTTTCTTGAATATTGAACATAAGTTTAACATAACATAACCTATAATATTCAACCAGCCCGTTGTCAAAAACCTGCGCATGCCTACTTGAGCATTTTTAGGCGTATTCGAAATAGCGCCTAACGTAATTGCGCCTAACGTCATTACGCCTAACGTCATTGCGCCTAACGTAAATGTTGGCTAAATTACGTTATGCTGTAACGTTATTTCAGTGCGTAGTGTTAAAAATCAAATCGCGCATACGTTTAATGTCAAAATAACGTTGGCACTAAAACTGCATGACGCTATTTGGGTTATTATGGGGCTATTGGGATATCTCTCTAATTAATTCGTTCAGTTTTACTTCGGATATGACAACTGACATCGGACTGACAAGATGACAAATCAATCAACTTGGGTTGCGACCAATCTGGTTGCGATCACTACGGTTCCCTTTTGGTAACGTAGCGTTTTCTTTTGGGTAATCCCATTTGGACATTAATTTGGGACCCAGTATGGTACGTTCTCCCTTCTCAACCGTAAATCACCCGGGGACTTACAAATAAATAAAATGAAAAATATATTTAAAAAATAGAAAATTACATACATGGTTTTTACAAACTGAAAGCAACATAAACAAGACTCACTCACTTACATCCACCTACTCTGATTGAACATTATTATCATTAGGTTTGTTCGGACTTAGTTCAGAGACAGCTCAGACTCAGCTCTGGATCGATCCATTTTTAATTTTTTCAAGATTGGCATTGTGAAATTCAGGCTCACTTAGATTGAAAGCTCTATGCAACAGTCTGCTTATTATGCCTACTTTGTTCGATGTTGGATAGTTCGAACAAGTTCAGCAATCTTCCTGAACTAGAGGGTTTGGAGTACCAATTCGTTGCCAAGGTACCATTGGGCTTATGATGGATCTCCATGTCAAGAAAGCTGATTTTATTATCTGTTTCTACCTCTAAAAATAAGTCAAGCTCTTGTCGGGGGGCACATAACAATGTGTCATCAACACATACGTATATGAATGGAATATTAAATGGTAATTTTTTTAATACCTCAGTTATTATCAGTGGCGCATCCAGAGTGTAGGTCTGGGGGGGGGGGGTAAACAAAAATCCAATACACGCTTACCGCTTACTTACTGCCAGAGGCAGCCTGTCGCAGGCTCCCTGAAAATTTTTTGGGGTGCCACGCCCAAATTATTACTCAAAGGTTGGGGCAAACTGCCGCCTTCTGGGGACGTTATTGGCTATATTTAAGTAAGACGACTTATTTCTGCGATATTTCAAATTGGATAGGCATCCCTAGTTGTGGGGTAGGAAGTGGTGAGTGATGCCGAGTGGCACTAGTGTTGCCAATCTGAATTTGTGAAATTACACGATACGCTGGTCAAATTACTGAAATTACACGTTTTTACACGCTTTCGTCTCACAATTACACGATTTTTGGTACCTATTTTGTAACATCAAGAAGCAAGTAGGAATAATTTTTTTTTTGTGAATCGTGATTTTGGGAAATGGGTTAAAAAACAGTCAAATCTGAGGGTTAATGCTCCTGATCATCGTTCCTCAACCAAAAATAAAGATGTGGCAACGACAGAAAAGGTCCGAAAGTAATCAAATTACCAATTACTCTAGTTCCTGGAAAAGTGGTTACTTTTGGACCTCAGTTTCCTGCAAGGATGATACACACTACTACTACAGGATAGCCTATCCTCATAAGGCCTGTGTAGTTCAAATCTCGAGCCTCCCTTCGCCATGCCAGAGCACCAGTGATGACGTAGGCAGCGTGCCGTTTCTCGTTTTGACGTAGGTTGTTTGCATTACAGGCTATGATTCAGCGAGCTTTTGTTTTAAGCTTACTTTTCATGCATCAGTTTTACCGTTAGTCTTTGTAAGATTATTCAATTTTTGTCAATTTGCCTTTCAACAGGAATTAGTAATGTTACTTTACCAAACAAGTAACAAGTTATTCAAGTACAAATGAGTGAATTGTTGCGGAACTTATGGGTGGGCGAGTTCCGCAGCCATCTTTTCACCAATATGTTGTTCAAGTACAATACTAACGGCTATTTGCACCGCTGTAACTTAAGGAATAATTATTCCAAGTGGAATTTTGAATGAGACGCTTGAAGAAACAAAAGTCACATTCAAAGCTTCACTTAGATTAAATATCTCTCAAGTGAGCCGTGCAAATAGCCATAACCTGACTCACTCAAATGTGAGTTATTCTCATTAGTTTAAAATCTACACGTTTCAGGTGAGTGTCTTATTTGAACAGTTCAACAGTATATTGGTGAGTAGATGGATTGGTGGGTAGAGGTCCACCCATAAGTTCCGTAATAATCCACTTATTTGTACTTGAATAATAACTTATTATATAAAGTCAGAATTTGTAAGATTATCCACTTTTTGTCAAATGGCCTTTCAACAGGAATTAGTAATGTTACTTTACCAAACTAGTAATATATTGTGACAAGTTATTCAAGTACAAACGAGTGGATTGTTGCGGAACTTATGGGTGGACCCTGCAGTCTATTCACGAATATGTTGTTCGAGTAGGTACGATACTAACCTGACTCACTCAAATGTGAGTTATTCTCATTAGTTTAAAAAGTACACGTTTCAAGTGAGTGTCTTATTTGAACAGTTCAGCAGTATATTGGTGAGCTGATGGCTGCGGGACGAGCGCAGAGGTCCACCCATAAGTTTCGCAACAATCCACTTATTTGTACTTGAACAATAACTTATTATATAAAATCAGAATTTGTAAGATTATCCACTTTTTGTCAATTTGCCTTTTAATAGGAATTAGTAATGTTACTTTACCAAAATAATAATATATTGTGACAAGTTATTCAAGTACAAACGAGTGGATTGTTGCGGAACTTATGGGTCAACCCAGCCATCTGTTCACCAATATGTTTTTCAACTACAATACTAACCTGATTCACTCAGTTGTGAATTTTTCTCATTAGTTCAAAACATGTTTCAGGTGAGTTTCTTATTTGAACAGTTCAACAGTATATTGGCGAATAGAAGGCCACAGAGGTCCACCCATAAGTTCCGCAACAATCCACTTATTTGTACTTGAACAATAACTTATTATATAAAGTCAGAATTTGTAAGATTATCCAATTTTTGTCAATTTGCTTTTCAACAGGAATTAGTAATGTTACTTTACCAAACTAGTAATATATTGTGACAAGTTATTCAAGTAAAAACGAGTGGATTACTGCGGAACTTATGGGTGGACCCAGCCATCTATTCACCAATATGTTGTTCAAGTACAATACTAACCTGATTCACTCAGTTGTGAATTTTTCTCATAAGCTCAAAAACTACACGTTTCAGGTGAGTGGCTTATTTGAATAGTTCAACAGTATATTGGTGAGTAGATGGCTGCGGAACTCGCTGCGGTCGTCCCGCAGAGGTCCACCCATCGATTCCGCAATATTCCACTTATTTGTATTGTAAAATTTGAGGTACTTGGTTTCTGTGATAGTATTTTTAAAATTTTTAGAACCAAATACGTTGGAGACGGCTCAACCAAACATAGACAAACTATGTAGTTTTGGAATCGGGAAATTGTGCTTTTCAAGAACACCAAATATAGCGAATCCCATTTCGAAAAAGCTGAAAGCATGCAATATTTCACATTTATGACATTCAATTTTCATTTCTAACTACGGATTCTAAAAATTTAGCCAATACTGTACAACTTTTGTATTTATACCTTTTATCTACCTGTGAAGGTAAAGGCTGTAGGTGGGGTGTCAATATATAAAAAAAAACACCCCGTACATTGATAAAAACATTTATCTCTCCCAATGGTTTTTCATAATATGCTGAAACACGACAGTCAAGTGGCATATAAACAATATTTCAAAAAAATTAAATGCCACCATTGCAACGCCAAGCCGCTATTATAACGCATACAATATTTCACCTTCCAACATCTGGCCGACACGTTAAAAATTTTCATTTATGTTTTGTAATATGTTGCAACCCTTCCGGAGTAATATTTCCGTGAAGCAAAAACCTTTATTGCTGCACACATTTTACGAAACATAACAAGCAAAGGAGGACGAGACGAGAATTTTAATCATTTTTGATTTTAATTGAAGAATAATTTTTTCCTGGTTTAGAATCGATTCCTTGTTCGCGACAAAGCAATTTCCCGAGAAAAGCTAACAAACTCTTTTATCAAACATCTAACCTTTACAGGTCCAGAATCGGGGACACTTCCTAATATGAAGTTATTGGGGCTTAGAGCCAAAGAATAAATATATACGAGTCTTGGGACTGGAAAGTCTGTGGAAGCGAAAATTAGATAAAATGAGTGACATTATAATTATACTCAATGGTAACTGGCATTCTCATTTTTGAAAGGAGCACATCATAATTTTTATGTTTCACGTTTGGTAATGTACAACTGATGATACTACTTTTCGTCCACTTACTCGTTTGAAAGTTGATTTCAAGCTTTCTGAATCTTTGTAATAATTTAATCAAACGCCCCAGTATGATGTTCCAAAAAGCTAAAAACCAACTTTTAACTCCCTTGCTTTGTTCACACTTATCGATTCAAAAACTCCTATTATAAATCGGCTCATGAAACAGAATACACCACATCGAAAATTCCACCTTTCCGCAATGTAAATCTGTTATTGACTATCAAAACTCCAACAACTGAAACTAAATGTAACTCACCTGCAGCCGGTGACAGTTTCGTGATGACTCCCCAACGTTGTTTCCACTGAAACAAACAATACATACAAGATTAGCGAGTTTGAATTATTTCAGTGAAGTGCAAACGTTTAACGACTACCAGTCATTTGCAGTTGCAGTGACTAATATAGGAGGGATTTTGCTATATTGTGTATGTCTAGTTTGCTCACTGGAATTGCAAATTTTAGTAGGTTTATGAATATTTTAAGTTTAGAGCAAATAGTGTTTAAAACATGTTAAGAGATTACGCTTAAAGTCTAAATACTTTTCGAAATTAAAACTGTTTGGGAACCAACTAGAAGAGTACAAAGGAGGTCCCTTAAGGCCTCCCTCATCATGGCCAAATAGAGCCGGGCCCAAGTCATAACAAAATCGGTTTAATAATGTTTTAGAAATCCGGTCCCGCCCGGACGGGTGGTCAGCGGCTTTGATTTGCGCTTTTGCCAAGGATAAACTGGGAACAGCGTGGATTTTGGTGGATTGCGGATAAAAGGAAAGATTCCCGAGCAGCCCGGCGTCGATATTGGATTTGCTTTGAATACAACTAATCGCAGTTTAAGCGGAAGAAGAAGAAGATTTAATTTGGAATATTTCGGAAAGTCTGCTGGCCGTATTCGCAATTTACACTCAAATTCCTTATTGTATAGTCTTATCAACTTTTTGGTTGGGTCATTTTATTTTGTACTAAGGAGGACTACTGAACCTCATACGCCCTGGATGAAAGTCAATCATTCAATTATCGAGATTTTATGGCAACAATTCACGAAATAGCAAAATGGCCTCATTAGAGTAAAAAGATACGTGATGCCTCTGCCAGAACAGTCGGCTCAGTTATGAATCACATATTGAAATCAAAAGTTGTAAGTAGGCCAGAAAATATTAGAATTGTAAAAAAATATTCAAAGAATAAATGACAATCATGTCCACAGAAATGATGGAAAATGTATGGGAAAAACGTAACAAACGTATAAATGTAAATTATGATTCTTATGTGCTGTGCCTCTAAACTGAAGAAAAATGCACAAATTGATAAGAGAAAATAATGAAACGAATAATATTGAATTTGAGAAAAAAAATAAAACTAGACAAGTGCAGGAAACAGAAATGGGAAGATGTTTGAGAAAAATATTGTATCACGCCTTTAAAATATTTTCAACTAATTTTTCCCCAATTACGACCTTTTTGCTCAGAAAAAAATATTATCAGAGTTTTAAAAGTAGTTGAAATATTTCCATCAATTTTAACATTTATTTTACCACGCGCTTCGAAATTCTAGAACTTTTGGCAACCCCAAACCCCCAACTCATATTTTATTAATAATTTCAAACCGTTATTTGGCTTTTTTATAATATGGCCAAATAATCGAGCTTTTGCGTTAATGAATAAAGTTTTTTAATTAACCGAAAAAAAGTTTCATTCCAAAAATTTCAATTTTCCATTACGTGAAACTGCAAATAAAACCAAACAAAAACCTATTATATATCCTTTCCAGCATAGGTTTCATTAATCTTATTTTAGTGACACAATGATTGATTCACTAGTGTTTCCGAGAAAATAACTTTATTTTTGCATGCTCCGTTTTTCCTAGAACAATTTTCGAAATAAGAAATCTGTGTCTGGTTTAAATTCATAAAAATAAATTCAAATCCTATTTGATGTTATTCATTTCGGGATGCCTGTACAATAAAAAAAAAAAGAATCTAGTAACGCGCGCATTTCTAAGTGAGTTATGCAGTCGATACAAATGTAGATTTCGCCATCTATTTATATGTAAATGCGCCCTCAAAATGGCTTCTGCCTGGATACGTGCATAAAACGTATTACTTATAACATTCGAGAAACGTATAAATATATCTTAAGCCATCTGATGTTTTTCGTTGACAGCGTGTATATGTAGGTACGACTGAATGATTTATTAGTTTGAGTGGAATGTTGGTGCAGATTCATAACTAGAAGTCTACGACTCTACAACCAAAAAGAACTTATATCAAATGTAACTGTATGGAGGAGTGTAAAATAACATTTGATTGAATTTTCTATACTCGCATATGGAAACAAATGGATGTTGATAGGGAATTTTCTAATTCATCAAGCATCAACAATTTGCAAAAGATTTGCGACTAATGATGTTTCAATGAGAGAGAGAGATCAACCGATAATAAGCATATTATCTTCTAGTCTGTTTCGTGTGTGCTGGAATAGGTGTCTCCCGTCCCAGGCAAAATGACTTACTGTTATTAAAGCTCTAGAGAAGCTGATTGATCTTTACATCAGAGAATAAACATGCAATGTCCAGCCCAACATTGTAACGTGTAAAATTACTTTTTTTAAAAATTTTATTTTATATAACCCTATTTAATGTTGACAGTCTGGTGACTAACATTTAAAATAGAGGGGTTCCTGCTACTCATAATGTTAGCAATTAGTGAATTATTACACTTGAGGACGCGATTTTCATTTAAATTTGACGTACTGGTTAGTACCAACGTTTTCCGTTGAGAGGAAGCGCTGTATGCTCATTTTCGAATTATGTCGTCTAGCTGTAAAGTCGCATCTTCTCGAGACAACCGTACCGTAGAAAAATAAGGCACCTTATCGGCCTTCAGGCATTATCGTAATTTAGGGCCTTTCGAAGAGCCGTTTCTCTCAACAAGTCCATTTCAAAAAGGCCACATTTTCAATAGTAACACCATTTTCTGGGCTGGAATACGTAAGTTCCATGTGCGGTTCCCTTCGTCAAGTGACCGAGGATAGATGGCTTCCGTGCTCTACCTTATGTTGGAATCGAGGCTTCTATTACGTTTCTGTAATAACTTTTAATACCCTTTTCTGCTATTGAATCAGTTTAATAGTCACTTAACAGATTTAAGATAATTTTTCTTATATGATTTTCATGCAACATTTAAACTCTCTGATTCTTGGCAAGATGGTGGAGAATCAGCTTTCGATTTATCGAATTCATTATGGATTTGTCTTTACATAACTTTTAATATTGCCTTATATTTTATCATTTTTATCAATAATAATCGATAAGTATTCTGAACAATGGTCAACGTTGGACAACATGTTCTGAATTTGAAATTGTTAAGTAATAGCCTACCGTCAAAAATTGATCAATTTTTAACCCTGGGTCCTACGACTTATATACAGGGTGGGGACTTTAACTGGAACTAATTCGCTAGAGCCTTCGGATAAAATATGTGTACAAAACGCAAAAACACGTCGATTAAGATTTTTTGCTTAAGAATTTCTCACATTAAATTTGTTATACAAGGTGTTCCAAAAACAGCTGTACGGTTATCAGCTCTATTTTTTTAAATGGTAGCCCCTGTATATTATGACATTTATGGATTCTGCGGAAAATACTAGACATATTTCATTCACAATGTCATATACCTATCTTCTACCGTTTCGGAAATATTGCAACTTTAACACTCTGTGAAACCTAAACGTTAATTTTTACAGCAAAACTAATTTCACATCTCATCTGTAGATTTCCATAAGCTATCATTTGAAATCAGAGCTTTGCGGTACTTGGGTACATGAGTTACTCGGTACTCAGGCCAAGATACTTTTCTTTTTGAATCAGGTACTTGTACTTGTACTTGAATTGCTTAAGAATATGAAAAATACCCGGTACTTTACATTGTACTGTGTAAATTTCTTTCATACTCGAATACATTTGTTATACCTGGGTATTTTCATGTTTTTCGAATACATTTATGTGCAGTTACTGAGTTGAATGTTGTCCAACCTTGACCTTTGTTCAGATCCCTTATCGATTATTATTGATAAAAATGATAAAATATAAGGCAATATTAAAAGTTTTGCAAAAACAAATCCATAATAAATTCGATAAAATCAATTTGCACCTGAAAGAAATCAGAAAGTGGGCTATATAACAGTAAAATGGTCTGAAGATATAATAGAAATCCTCAAATATATAAGTCGTAGGACCCAGGGTTAAAAATTGATCAATTTTTGACGGTAGGCTATTACTTAACAATTTTAAATTCAGAACATGTTGTCCAACCTTGACCTTTGTTCAGATTACTTATCGATTATTAATGATAAAAATGATAAAATATAAGGCAATATTAAAAGTTATGCAAAGACAAATCCATAATAAATTCGATAAAATCAATTTTCACCTGAAAAAAATCAAAAGTTGGGCTATATCACTTTCACTGCGGCCCTGAAAAAAGGCCATTTAGCCATGTGCGGGTTATAAGGCAAGAGCGAAACTCTTGTTATGTGCGGACAATAATAAAAATCCCACCGTACTTGCGAAAACCGTACTCCTACATTAAAACTTCATTCGCAGAAGACGCACAAGCGCGTCGTCCGCAAGTAGTGGGGGCAACCTTGAACGCACATGTGCGCCTTCCGCAGCGAAAGTGTTAATGAACTTATATAGTACTTTTTTTAAAATTCAGTGGCGCCCTTGCCATTCTGTACAGATTAAACTATCAACCCACACCTAATAATTTTTCGCTGAACAAACCGAGCATATTATGGGCCTCTTGTTAATTCATTAACAAAAGGGGTTACAACATGCATACCTAAAAGGAAGGTCAGTTGAAAGTGTACTGCAGGAAGTAGTTGGAACCATTGCGAGATCTCTTGAAAATAAGGATCTGGATATAGAAGGTGCATTCAATAATGTTATGATTGAGTCCATTGAAAAAACCATGGAGCACCTGAAGTTAGAACTAGTTAACATACAATGAATATTGAAATTGGTGACTATACCATAAGGAAAAGAATAACCAGAGGGACTCCACAAGGAGGAGTGATATCTCCACTCTTATGGTTGTTGGTAATCAATATAATTCTGAAAACCTTCAAAGAAACGAGGATAAAATTGCTGCGTATGCTGACGACGTGGTAATACTGGTGAGAAGCTTCAGCTTATCAACTATCAGTGAAATCATGGAATCAACATTGAAGGAACTCTCCAGATGGGCGGGACAGAACGGATTCTGGCGCCAACCCTCAAAAAACCAAGCTACTCCTGTTCACGAGAAAACACAAAATCCCTAGTTTTACAATGCCGATGGTTGGGGGACAAACCCTCGAACTATCAAAAGAGGCCAAATCTAGGGATCGTTTTCGACTCTAAACTCTCGTGGATGCGTACTGAGAATTGCTCCTACAAAACCTAACTAGTCTACATTGATTTGTGCATAATGTTCAATAATTTAGCTGGAAAAACATTTGCATTTTAATACACTGCTCGAGTTTAATGCAGCATCGTAAAGTTCCTTTTATTTACTCAGGAGTAATTTACAACAGTGATAAAAAAAGAACATAATTTCGTAAAAAGGTTATTGCGGTCAGTGGATTTTTTTTTCTGGCAGCTAAATCGTGAACTATCCTATTTCGCTTTAACACTAAACATAAATTGAGGTATTTAAGCCCACACCAACCGACATAAATCGATTAGCCGTATATCACAGGCACTTATGTGTGTGTGTATATGCATAGTTTGTCCCGTCCTTACCCCAAAACCAATATCTTCGGTCAGTTTGTACAAGATGCTCCTATCGGTCTATACGGCTACTTTATACAGATTAATTTTCCTTTATCGTTTACCGATATCTGGCCCGAAATCGTTATATCGAAGCGTGCCACAAGTAAATTATGCACGAATGAGAAAAGTTTTTGGCAACCGGTTTTCTGAAATTGGCACTGCGGCGCATGTATACGTGCACTGAAACGATAAATTGGCTTATGTTTCGTCGTTGTAATAATTGAACTTTAATTATACACGGTTGGAAGTTTTTGATTTTTGCATTATTTATTTACAATAACGGTATGTTGAAAATATAATAATGGGGTTTAAACATGATTTTATATGTAGTTCAAAAAACCATTGAAGTATAAAATACGAAAGTCGTAACAGTTATCACACAAGTTATTCCTTACAGCTAATTTTACTCCCAGCTAAAACTCCGGTAGTTTGAAAAGTGGGCGGGCGAGATATAAGTGGTCGGAGTTTTGCCTCTAATGGCACTAGTTCGAGAGAGTGTTCGTAATGAGGTGGAAATTAGTATTGACTTTGTTTTAATTAGGTTTAGTTTCTCTGGAGGAGTTGGCGGCGTCTAAATGTGTCTATTTGAACAATTAAAACAACTTTATCTGTAAAGTTTGAGTTACAGGGGGGAAAATTTTGTAAATAGACCTAGTTTAAGTTGAGTATGTTAGTTTTCAAACTAAATACTTAAAGCGTATAGGTAGTTGACAGCAACGAAAGGGAATTTTGATATTAATCTATTTAATTAACTAAAGTTTCACATCAACATCAAGCGCCTCTATCGCTTCTATACAAAAAAATCTCATAATTATAGCACTTGTAATATAAAAGAAAATAGAATTCGGTAAGTGCAACGTCCGAATATAATCCTCCCAGTTCGTCTTTGTATGTTCCTCCGTTTCTAGACACCCAATTATGATAATTACACAGCCAGCATCCCCTTTTGCTACAAAAAAAAAACCGCACTCAAATTATGGCCTTTAGAATGGAGCGCTGATTCGGTAGCTGAGTGAGAGAGAAAGTGCGGTTTCTACGAGACGAGCTATTGAAAAGCTGACCACACACGTTCTCTGTGTATTATAAAACCTAGATATCAGGAATTATAGGGATAGAAGGAACTTCAAAGCCTTTTTGGACATACACAAAGCGTCACGGGATACGCTTTTGTGTTTTAAATAGGTGCCGTGAACGTGTGAAGACAATGAAAAATATTTTAATTATTCGAGTGGAAAACTGGTCCGCTCTAGGTGGAGATGTTTTATTAAACTAGAAACGTGGGTCTATTAAATACTCAACTTGCTATGAATTTAAAACAACATGTTCTCAACCAAACCAAAAAGGAATTCCTCGAAATATAATAAATTTTATGCAAATTCTATTCAGTAACAAAAGTAAATACATTTTCTGTCCCAAAAACCTCGAATACCTAACGAAAATATTAAACGAAATGGCAAAGAAAACTAAGCTAACGAGTGGCCCCCGTTTCCCGTCCCCGCGTTCCTGTTCTTTTGACGAAGTAACGGGGACAATGAGGGAACAAGAAAATTTTCAGGATTATTCTGTGACATACTCGAGGACCTTTCTTCTTAACGAACGCACACTATAAAGGACAACGCTCTGCCAGGCATAATTCCTCTTGATTTTGTTTCCCGAAAAGTGGAAGTTCGTAGTCGTCTCAATTAGGAAGAGAATTTACGATAGACTTTAATCAATGAGGGATTTATCGGAGAGCAATGAAATTTTACTTAAGATTTTGGTAAATAAAAAGAAAAGTTATATATGAGTAGTGATAGATGGCCGGTTCTGCAACTCCGCGCTCCGGAGCAACCAACTGTCAGTTAGGTCTGTATACAGCTCTATAGGTCTGTATACAGCTTTGGACAGGTCTGTATACAGCTTTAGATAGATCTGTATACAACTTTATACAGGTCTGTATAAAGTAAAGCCTATTGGGGGACCCAGACTGCCTCGGTGACATTGGCAAAATCGATCGTTCAGAAGGTGCTGGGCGATCACGGCAAGATCAGGTGTAACGTGTAAAGTTACTTGTTCCTTTTTCTTTAAATTTAATTTAATATAACCCTGTTTAATATTGAGAGTCTGGTGACTAACATCTAAAATAGAGGGTTCCTGCTACTCATAATGATAGCAATTATTGAGTTATTACACTAGAGGGCACGATTTTCATTTAAATTGGACGTACTGGTTAGTACCAACGTTTTCCGTTCCATCTTGTCCATTTCAATTCTCTTTCTTTTTGAATTGTGTCGTCCAGCTGCAAAGTCCATCGGCCATCTTCTCGAGACAACCGTGCCGTAGAAAAATGAAGTACCTTATCGGCCTTCAGGCATTATCGTAATGAAATAAAGTTGCGTAGAGCAATAATCCATTGATTAACGAAAAAATTTAATTAAAAAGTCTCGCGATCACCGTTTAATTTAAGTTTGAATTTCAACGCTCCTCATGGTAAGTTTTTTTAAATTTCTTTTTAAGTACCTAATAGATTTTCAAGGAATGCCTTATTACTCAGGGTCTTTCGGTGAGCCGTTTCTCTCAACAAGTCCATTCAAAAAAGGCCACATTTTCAATAGTAACACCATTTCCGTAAAGTGTGGTATAGAGCTTTGAAGGACCCTCACAAGTCGATACATGTGCCCCACATTTGACAACCATTCTAGTCCCTCATCTTCTTGGATTCTGGGCTGAAATCCGCAAGCTCCATGTGCGGCTCCCTTCGTCAAGTGACCGAGGATGGATGGCTTCCATGCTCTAACTTATGTTGGAATGGAGGCTTGTATTGAGTTTCATTAATAACTTTTAATAACTTTTCTTTTATAAAATCAGTTTTATAGTCAATTAACATATTTAAGATAATTTTTTATATATGATTTTCATAGATACACATTTAAAATCTGATATTCCTGACACGATGGTGGAAAATTAGCTTTCGATTTATCGAATTCATTATGGATTTGTCTTTTCATAACTTTTAATATTGCTTTATTTTTTATCATTTCTATCAATAATAATCGATAAGTAATCTGAACAAAGATCAAGGTTGGACAACATGTTCTGAATTTAAAATTGTTGAGTAATAGCTTATCCTCGAAAATTGATCAATTTTTAACTAGCTTCTATAACTTGTGTATTAGTGGATTTCCCTTATGTCTCCAGAACTTTTGATTTTTTTTTACAGGTCCAAATTGATTTTTTTGAATTTATTTATTTGCAGAAGCTGACCGTATTTATTAATAGAATTATTCAATCATTCAATTTTTTCAATTAGTTTTCTGGAAACTCAGTGGCGCCCTTGCCATTCTGTTCTGATTAAACTATCAACCCACACCTAATAATTTTTCGTTGAGCAAACTGAGCATATTATGGGCCTCTCTTAATTCATTAACAAAAGGGGTTACAATACCCCACCCAGCCTTTCACTCGATGAATTTACGGACTTCCTCTGACCGAGGATGCGAAGCAGCTTTTTCGCGGGGACAAACACTACTGGAGGCTATATCCACTATGGATATGGTGCTGCTGAACAGTGGTAACGAGCCCATGTTTACAAGAGGAGAGGCAAGTTCTGTTGTGGACCTCACCTTTGTAAGCAAGGAAACTGCTCTTGGGAGGTCATGAATATGTACACAGCCAGTGATCATCGCGCAGTGGTCTATGAAATATCTACTGGTGGAAAGACGAGACCAAGAATCCGAAAGACAAACGTCGGCTGGAAAGTAAGCATCTTCGATCCTACAAGCATTTGATGATTATCCGTTCAGTGGCAGTGGTGCTGCCAAAAAAGCTGAGAATATCATGAGAAGGGGAAACCGAGGCCTGTGATGCATATATGCCCTGGAAATGCCGTGGAAACCGTCTGCCACCGGTGTATTGGTGGAGTGATGAAATCGCCGCTCTCCGCGAGGACTGCGTGAAAGCGAGAAGAACATCGCAGCGTCAGTGGAAGAAACCAAACTTCAGCGAATTGGAGGCAAAATACAAAGATGCGCGTAGGAGACTCAACAAAGCCATCAAGTCCAACAATAAGAAATGCTGGAGTGAGCTGCTAGAAAAGTCGACTGTGATCCGTGGCCGTACAAGGTGGTCATGACGCGGCTTAAAAACCCGCCAATGTCACCACCAACTTGCCCTAAACTCTTAGAGAAGATTGTCTCAGTACTGTTTCCTGAACATCCGGAACTTCTACACGTTCCGCAACAGTGTAAGGTAGAGGCGATTCCGCGAGTCGGGAACGCAAAGGCTCCTGGCATAGATAGAATACCGAACATCGCGCTGAATGCTGCCATCAACGCAGTTCCTGCACTGTTTTTGAAAATATACAATGCTTGTGGAGGGGACCTTCCCTGCCAAGTGGAACCAGCAGACTAGTGCTCCACCCCAAGGGGAAACAGCCATCAGACGAACTTTCATCATATCGTCCCCTTGCGTGCTAGACATCGCTGGTAAAATCCTCGAGCGTATCGTTCATAGGAGGATAAAAGCAGCAGTAGATCCTGCTGGCGGAAAACCAATATGGTTTCTGGAGAGGTCGCCCCACCCTTGATGCGCCAAAGAAGCGATATCAGGGGCAAGAGGTGCGAAGAAGTCTGGTTTTGACTCTTAATATCAAGAATGCTTTCAATTCAGCCAGATGGGAGTGCATGGTAGGGGCTCTTGGCAAGATGGCCGTACCTACGGAGAATGGTAGCTCGCTACTTCACCGACAAGTGTGACATTGATCCCAAAGAGTACAGAGTCACCGGGAGGGTGCCCCTTTGTAATATCATATAAGATACGTTGCTGAAGCTGATGCTGCCGAAGGGGGCAAGACTCGTGGCATTCGCAGACGACTTAGCCGTGTGAATTAAATTAGAATTTAAAATTTAAGTAACCTCGTTACACACCCCCTCTCCTTCAGCAAAAACCTTCCTGCTTGGCAATGGTGTTGGTCTGGATACGGCCAAACTTGTACTGGCGGAAGCATCAACAAGTCCCTGCTCGGGCGCCAAATTTGTAAGGCGCTAATTTTGTGAAGTCAGGGCGGTTTATTCGGCGGTATGTCTCGGGCGCCACCATCAGGATTAAAGTGGTTGAGGGCCCATGTGCAGCAGACAGCTTTGGTGGAGAAACGGTAATCCAGGGGTCACAAGCGATGGCTAATCAAGACTCCGGTATAAACACCTGAAAAGCCCTTAACTGTTTCCTGAAAAATTACTGAAAGGTTTTTGGGGACAGGATGTGCAATAAAATAGTGGATTGAACAAAATGGAAACAGAAAAGAAAAAAAAATAATATATATGGGACGACCTTACCTAGAGAGGTGGTTCTAAGGTAATAAAAATAATGATATTTATTTTAAAAAAATGGAGAGCAAGCGAGAACATGCAAGAGAGGGTGTTATAAAAGTGCGAAGAAAACACTAAAAATAATTAATTTCATATTCGGTATGATTTTTCTCTCAAAAGATATCCTCTGATATCTGTATGGATGGACTCGGTTTATGGCAAAAGAAAACAAATTACCCATGCTATTCTAAATTGCATGGAAACTTAAAACCTAAACTGGTTCAATCCACCAATTCTAAATATTTTTCCACATGCTACAGAAACTAATCGTGCACACGGTGAAAGCCCGTATGTTCAGAAAATTACCAGCTTTACCAGAAATCGCTTTTAAATTAAAAGTTTTTATTGGATAAATACCTAAAGCCTGGCTGAAATGCGGAAACGGATTTTTACCTTGATACTTTTGGATTTTCAGAATGCTTCAAAAACTCCTGTTAATATTGTGGAGTTAGGATTGTGGTGTTTACATAAGCAAAAAGGAAGGAACATCCAGAGACACCGAAATTACCTGCAAGCGTCTTTTTAGATTTCCAAGAGCGGTTTCTTTTAATTAAAACCTTCAACTGGTTTGCATAAATCATTAGGTTTAGTTTAGGTGTATAGCAACGCTCATGAATTTTTTATGAATTTTTCCTATTTGATGCTTTCTTCCTTGAGAAGGGGAATTAATGAAATATTCTTAATTACCTTAAGCCCCTTGATTAAAAGGTTTAATATCAATGGGGGGATTTCATTTGAAATTCTGCAGCAATTGTCGGATAGAATTTAAATAATTATTTTGGCTAGCGTTAATTGGGCATAGAGCCAAGAATAAAAAAAGCCGCTGTAATAAATTATAAGTTTTTTTGCTCTAAAAACCCACACAAAGCGAGATAAACCACTACCTAATATACGAATTTTGAGTATGTGTTGTGCACTAGCCGTAGTAACAAATTAAAGCCAGGCGGTAGTTAAGATAATGTCCTGGGCACCGGGGCAAAGATAATGAAACTGCTATGCAGCTTTAACAATAACTTTTCCACAAAACGGAGAGGTTTTCACCGAGATTTGAAACCAAGAAAATGTTGTCCCCATGTTGCCAACGATAATAATAAAAGAATGTTTGTGACTTATAGGTTTTTATGCAAACGATGAGAAAGTTCACATCCTGTGTGTCTCATTAAAATTCATCAGTTAGTTTTTTCCATTTCCTTGTTCGCCCGACCATAAAATCGACTTAACATCCCCTAAAGGATTAGATGCGTGCACAAACACCAGTGGGGGTGCAACTTTAATACCATTCCTTTATATAATTGTAAAAGGGGGCAATTTTAAGACGCAGAAACGACACCCTCTTGGCCGTTGTTGCACAACTTATAAGGCTTAAGGCTAAAAATGACATAAAAATCCAGGTCCTTATTTAAAAAAAAATAGATGATGATAGTAGCTCGATCACAAAACGTCGGATTCAAATTTCTAAGATGCCATGTTGTAGATAGAAAAAAATTATAAAACTTTCAAATTTAAATTGTGTCTCGAATATCAATAGTTTTCGAAATAATTGATGAAATATTTTTTTCGGAGTTTCTTAGAAATGACCCTGTATTTCATAAGCTAGAAGAAATTTGACAGCACTGTAAACGAGTCTTGAATAGGCATCAAAAAATGGACCTTTTTTCTAATTTAACCAACCTTGTAGCTGTTACCGTTTCAGATATAGCAATAGTGGTAGGGGAGAGTGGGGCAGCTTCGACATGTTAAGGTTTGCAAGATTTTAAAAACGATTTGTATTTACAGAAATAAACACAACTTTATCTAAACATAGTGACATATAAACATAAACATATATCTAAATTCAAAATTCAGCACTTAAATTCGTTTTTCCGGACAAGTTACTTTGGAAATCTTGCAAACGAGTTTTTCTCTCTCAACTCCACCTTCGAGAATACAAATTCACCTGAAGTACACGCTATAAAATAGGAAAAAAGAATGTCTTTGGAATTTCTCCCCGAAGAAACATAAGGCTAAATTATTGAACAAAATAGTTTCCCTAAGTAGAACTGTTACAAGTTTTAGAAAAGACGAGGTATATCGGCTGCAGCAGTAGCAGCAGCTGCCGTAATGGAATGGGATTGCATTTGGGGAATCATTTTCCGTTTTATTCTACGACTACCTTGCTGCTTCTATGTTAGAGTGCTAATTTAGAATTTCGGGCAATTATTCTCATTGGACCGAAAACGAGATAAATTGAGAGAATAAGAAAATGCTGACCACACGAGTCTCGGAAATTCCAAAACCCGACAGCATTATTAGACACACACATACACGTAAATCGGAATCCTTGTGGTCTTCAAAGGCACAGGATAATAGACAAAGCTGCTACGTAGGGTTTTGTATTTTAAATTTTGTCTCGAAAGAATGTGCGCCAGCCTTTATGAAAGTGGAATATTTAATTATTTAAGGTAACTTCGAGCGTGAAAACGAGATAAAGTACGGGAAAGGGCATTGTGTGATGGTTTTCAAAGAATTGCGCTTAGTTGCTGGCAATTATATGATACAAAAGAAAAAGAACTTTCGTTTGCGGTTTCTGAATTTTCTTGAAAACTTCATAGCCCTCATCAACTTGTAGAAAAATTAATCATGAATAATTTCTTAGAAATATTTTTCAATAATTAATACTTCTACGGAATATTATGTTTATTTATCTAGGAAGTACTTAAATCATCATGTATCATGATCTATGAAAATATTACACAAACTACAAAGTAGGAGCATAAATCTAGAAATATTATTCATCCAATATTCAAATAAGTGAACCCTGTTTAAATTTTAATAAAGCATAAACCGGCGATAAAATTTTATCCTTCGGAGACGTTTAATTGTCCATTAAAACTTGAACGAATAAATAGACTTTCGATATGAAATCCGGAAACCTCAGATAGTTTTGCCCGTTAAAGCAATCCACTTGTGAAAGTCAATATCTTTGCATTTTAAAGTCAAACTCGTAAAATCCCGGAGCAACTTTTTTTCTCCCTTATAATATATACACAATTAAAGCGGTAGGATGGATGGCTCTTAGAATTTTTTAAACGTTATCGGCATTTTTGCGACTTGGCGCTTATGGGTATAAGGACGCATGTTTATTTATGAGCCGAACGTACCTAAAAGCGGATTTAATCCGAACGTTTTCTAGAGCTTTTCAAATATTCCTTCCAATTATTTTCAACGTCCACATAGGTCGCTGATAAACATTTTCTCAATCATTTATTTACACTTTACTTTCTTAAAAAATCACCCCTATAGTTGAAATTCCATGCACGTCTTGCCTCAAGCCGGGCTGTCAAGAAAAAATACCGGATGTTTTGCATATTTAACTAACAAGTTACCCCTAATGCAATGCAAAGTATGTCGTGCAACAAGCACTTACGTGTCTTTAATGATATTTGTCAAAATGTTTGAATGGTAATTGGCCAAAACGAAGTTGTCATCTGAAAAGGGGGATTTTTTTTTTACCAAATCTATGGAGAATGTGTTTTGAGTTTGTGTATATTGAAATACTTCTAAGGGTACGTGCACAACGGAGCTGTGATACAAACTTGTAGCCTGGATGAGAGATCATAGCTGAAATTATGAGCGCTTATAGGTATGTACAACGGACCTGTGATACTGTAGCGCTACTTTGGTTTTTCGGACGGTTAAGAGATTTTCGGAAAACTCGGGCGCCACCCTTAGGATTATGGTGGTTGAGGGCCCACGTGCTTCAGGTAGCTTTTAAAAGTGGAGACGGAAAACCAGAAGTCAATATGCGCATCCCCAAAATGAAACACAGAAATGTAACCAACAAATTAAGTCTATTAGGTCGAAAAATAATAGAGGTATCACGTAATGAAAATGATAATTAGGTAATATTCAATGAATAGACGGAATGATGGAAAGAGAGAGAGTTAATGTGTAAATCAATACCAGCGTGCCTTTAAGGTTATGTGGTGGTAAACGCGAAAGTTTATATGGGACGGTTATGCGGGACGGTAACGGTACACCGGGGTGAAAAGCTCTGCAGGTCAACTCTCGGGGGATCCAACTCCTTCAGCCTTCAGTTCTGGTGATTTGGCCTTTTAGGCAATATGTGCGGGGTGCATGACGTATCTTAGTATACAAAGGCATAAGGACAGAGAAAGCCACCTTGTAAACGGTCCAGCTCGAAACCCCCTCAAGTAGGTCACAGAAAGAATAGGGCCTCCCTGTAAACGGTCCAGCACATAACTCCATTCAATCCATGTATTTCCATGTATAGCAACAGCATCATGCACGAAAGAAACTATCTGTGTGAAGTGAAAAATACTGAATATACATTGATATAGGGACGAGTGCCACCCTGTAAACGGTCCAGCACGTAACACCCATTGTCCGTCACAGGCAGAATAGGGCCGTAACCCCATTCAGTCCGTGTACATCACTGTATAAAAAGTAGTCCCACTCATCTGGTACGATTTACTGAAGCGTCGTGACAACGCTGACGACGTCGGAGCGGAATTTAAGCCAGCGGCTTACCTTGGTGGTCGGTGGAGGCGCTGGTGGTCTGGGCTGCTGGTACCTGTGAACGGAAGAAGAAGAGTTTCCAATTGTGGCCACGCGCCTCCTTTTATTACTGGTTATCGTACGGCAAATGTGGGAGCGGCGGTGGAAAACTCCGAGAAACTGCGATGCGGGACGAATGCGTGATGCGTTCGGCATTCGGTTCTATAGGATCGTACGCTTTCAAACAAGGTCACGCGTAAAATATTATTTGAATTAATTATCATGTAGAATTAATCCAGCCGAAGTAATTAACTTAGAACCGCGGTAGCAATCATTAAAATACCCGGAAAATTATGTAACCTCGTTACACAACCCCTCTTCTTCGGTAAAATATTTATACCTATAAATATTTTCTAAATTTTAACAAAAATTTAGTTTATACGATCCCCTAATGCACAATAAAAGAAATTAATATATTTTATACTCGCGGAATTTGATCTAAAAAAAAATTAAACAAATACTTCCTGTCCTCCTGTGCCTGGTCTAGAGATGAATTGGTCTTGCCGCGGCGAAGTCTACGTTGGCTGGTGATTGCCTCAGGCGCCCCCTGGTACCTCACCAGCTTATCGGTATCGGTAACGTAACGGTTTTTTATTCATGACTCCGTCGGCCGTACGGGCAGCCACACAAACGACATGATCGGTATTTTAAAGTGTGTTGACAACACTGTATTCCAACAGAGACTCGAGGCGGGCGAGTCATTTATCTCCCTTGCCAATCAATCCTTGGTAATCGCCGAAGAGATGGTAGGGATGGCGCGCAGGCGCAAGTGCATTTCTTGAACAGGTATCCTACCCAACCACATCTCGAACAGATTTTCACCGGTTTGCCAGTGCAGGTTTCCCGGCGGTGTCCGGGGTATCCGCACCTGTAGCATAAATCCATCTTCACGAGCAAGTACACATCGTGTAACGGATGATGAAGTTTCGAAGAGGAAAGTCGGGTCTCTGACTTGTCATCAGATGTTTTTTTGAACACCTCCGAGGGTACACGGGGTGCAGATCCAACGGGTTCGGCCTTCTCTCTGGACAGGTTTGAGGCAACGGGAGTTTCAGGCTGTCCCTGCTGAAGCGCTACTTTGGTTTTCCGGACGGTTAAGGGGTTTTCGGAAAACTAGGGCGCCACCCTTAGGATTATAGTGGTTAAGGGCCGACGTGCACTAGGTAGCTTTTAAACAGTGGAGATGGAAAAAGCAGAGGTCTGTGCGCGTTTTCCCCAAAATGAAACACAAAAATTATGTAGCTTCGTTGCAAATTTATTCTAGTATGCTATAGGCGATCATCACAGCTATACTCACTGCTCCGATGTGCACGCTCATCTTTAAACTAATGATATAATTCTAAGCATTGATGATAGCTTCCATCTATCATCCAGGATATAAGTACGTATCATAGCTACGTTGTGCACGTACCCTAACTATTGAATTTCAAAGAGAACTTCTGTTCTAAAATTGATTTGTCCCCTCTCTGCAAAAAACTGCAAATAAAAAAAATTGTCGAAAATTCCCTACAGAAGTCCTAATTTAAAGTAAATACGTCCGTAACGAGTGTATACTTAAAGCGAAATTACCAAAAGATAAAGAACGCTTTTAACGGATAAATTGAATCTTTTAATGACGTTGACTTATAATTTAAAAAGACTTTGCCTTAACAAAAACATTCAAGATTTTTTTCGCTAAACAGTCCCCGGAATAAATCCGGAGACCTAATTAAGTGGACTCAAAAACAAACAACTTTGTTATTCTAAACCAATGTGTGTGCAATCCGCAGTCAGGATATGTAATCCGGCAAATGGAAAACTTTTGCGCAAAACCATTTTGCATTCTCGGCTATTTAAAATCGGGGGAGAGCTTATTATGCTAACATTAAGTTGGAAAGTTTTCCTAGTTGAATTCATTCAAACTTCACAATTAACATTCATACAAATTTACTCTTGTACAAAGGCTGAATTTGAAAAAAAAAAAAATAATATAAAAAAAAAAACACCCCTCTATGGTAAATGTGAGTGTGTGTATTCGAATAAACAGTCAGTGAAACCCAGTGGGCATGAATTGATAGATGCTTTTGCATTGTTGGCGAATGTACATTTTGAGATTTAATACCGCCTTTTTTTCTGTGAATGCTTTTATATACCGTGACGCTTGATATAAATACCCAACAGTATTATAAAGATACATGCGTAGATCATTCTCTAACACTAAAATCTGTGACGGATGTAACCGGTCCCCATATTTAACCAATAATTCTAGTTTACGAGTTCTGACAGTCGAATGCGATAAAATTTCATTATAGCGCAACATTAAAGTCCACGGCTTTTATTAAATTTACTACACGTCGGGTAGTTGAGCCATAATTCAAATTCGTTTAATATGAACGCCGCTGTTGCTACTGGTCAGTGGGATTTTACTTTATAGCCGCAACCTTTAAAACTGTAAATTTACATTTTAGAATTTTGACAATTGACAGTGGATAAGTTACCGAGTCTCTGTAGAGTTTTATCTGGGATATTGTGTGTAGAAAACTTTGATTTTCAATTGTAAGTTTATAAATAAATCCAGCATAAACTTTTCGGACACTTTTATCAAACATAATCATCTCGAAAACGATTTCGACAACTCTTTTCTAACTCCTTGTACATAAATTCACAGGCCTTGTATACATCGGAGGGTAGGTGGGAGTGTCAAAAACCCTCCAAGTGCTATAAATTCCTTTTTGCTAAAACGGTGCGCAAGTTAGCAAAGTTGGAATCCTTAAAAGGAGGCAGAGGGGGTTTGTAATACATAAAGTCCAGGCGTTTTCGGCGATAAATACTGTCGGGAAGATGTAACCGGACAAATTTATCTTTGGATCTTTGTTGTACGGTTGCCAAAATTGAACGACGAACTTAACTTTGTTGTCTTACTTTGGTGGTTGTACGGGAATTTTGATTTATTTGATGTGACAATCATATCTATAGGAATTGTGGAGATTTATTGAAGATTGAATTCATGAGTATGTGTATCAAATGTAGATAATGAAATGTATGCAAGGCTCCTTGTTTCTTTAATAAGTGTTTTATTTCTATTATCAAAATTCAAAGATTTGTTGATGTTTTCGCAAACAAATATGATAAGAGTGAAGATTGGGAAATATTCTACTCTTTTGCTGATTCTGATTCTGAAGTGAACACAGCAAACTTTTTACTATGTTCATTAAAATTTTATGTCAAAATTTCAAACGCCTAAACATTTTACGACAATTAAGACATATTTCACGTTTATCTCATTCAACAAAAACTTGCTCATTTTTAATGCTCGCAATTTATAATTAAATCGCTAACGATGGCTACCATCACGAAATTTGAAACAAAAACTGCTTGAGCACGAAATAGCCTTGTACTCCTCACAAATAAATAAAATAAACTTTCGTCTAACTTCAATTAAATTTTAAAGTTCCACAATAAGATTTTTACGTTGAATTGCCATCTTTTGTTTCAAATTAATGACTTAAAATATATTTGAGTGCACAATTACCGTAGGATTTTGACGTTGCACAATAATAATTATTGTTTTTATCGATGTCGTAAACTTTTATTTATCAAACGTCTCTCAAGATAAAAACTCGTAAAATTAAATCCCTGTCGTAAAAGTTAAAAGTGGATTGCATCTTGAATAATGCAAATTTTGTTAGAGCAAGGATTTTCAACACCGTATTTAAATTCTTCATTAAAAAAAATACCGCAAAGCTATTTTAGTTTCTAATTATGTGCAAACACACTACCTGGTTTGCGTTTAATGTTCGGGTACTTTAAAGTTACCAAAAGTTCAGGAAGTTTGGGTTGGAAAAAAAAAGTGAAGTTGGCGTCAGCTGGTTAGATAAAGACGTTCTTGTACGGTGTACAAACGTGTTTAAGTGTTGATTTTCGCAAATAGGGGAGAAATGAGGTTTAAATTGTCTGTAAAACTTTGGTCAAAATACGGCTATAAATTTTATAAAAATTACATGTTAAGTAGAAAAAAACGTCATTATAGCCGATAGGTATGTAAATTGTTTATGTAAAGCGATGCATGAATTGGCTTTGCGTGTTTTTTCATCGGGCCAAATAGAGACCTGTCGAGGTGCTACGTAAATAAGTGAATAACGTATCACTCAAAAAAATGATGGCTGAATTATCTGTTATCAAAAATTATTATTTTAAGCAAGGCAATCACAAATAATCTTTTTTGACGGGATTTCTTTGGTGTTTGATAGCTGTAGCAAGCTTATCGGTCAGGTGATAACTTTCGGTCAATTATCCATCGGTTTTCTCGGGATTAATGTGCTCGAGGGTCCACTGTAAGTTGTTATACACCCTCGACCACTATCAAACACCAAAGAAAACCTGTTACAAATTTGGCGCCCGAGCAGGGACCGTTCCGCGCATGTCAATGACATCAGCATATGACTGACTAGACCAGGTTGTTATCCGTCCCCCGTTTTACCAAGTGGCCGTTTCTTTTGGAGACCGACCGTTAGGATGACCAATTTCGTACCGTTGCAAAAGGCCTTCCAGCTCACATTTTGCCAAAAGATTGGTTCATATCCAATGATAACGAAATTGGGGGTGAGGCCAGTCACTTTGTGCTTTGCCGAGCGTATAGCACATCCAGCTTTAGCCAAAAAGCTGTCCCAAGTCTTGTGGTTATTCTCCACATAACTGGAGATAATAGTTTTGAGGACTCGATGCACTCTCTCTGTGGATGGTAGTTTGCAGTGAACCGAAGAGATATGCCATAACCTTGCACAGTCTCCTGGATAACTTAAATTCTAAACTGTGGTCCATTATCAGGGATAATTTTCTCGGGGACTCCATAAACCAGAATAACGTGATCCTCGAGCCAACGCAAAACCGATTTAGTGGTTGCAGAACGCAATGGAAAGAATAGCGGATATTTACTGAAATTATCATAAACCGATAGCACATAGGAATAGCCAGAAGTTGACCTACGGGCAATGGGCCAACCAAAGCGATGCTCAAAATCTGGAATGAACGACAAGCAGTGGGTTGCTGACTCCACATGTGACCTGCTGAAGCTTGTTATAAAGGTTTGGTTTTCAGACAAACCTCACATCTGTTGATATACCGGGCAACATATGATCTCATCTTAGGCCAATCAAAATGCTTTGCAATACGACCCAATGTTTTAGTAATGCGTTAATGGCCACAAGTGGGAGGGTCATGGTGATTCTTGACAATAACTGCACATTGGCTACGGGGAACAACAAGCACTGAAGAATCCCTATTATCCATCAAAGCTGGATAGACAGCTTTGGCAAACTTATAGAGGTTTCCATTATCCACCCACCACTCTGGGAACTTAACCGGATTATTCTGAACATTTTCCAACAATCGGCAATACCAAGGATCTGACTCGAAAGAGGGGTTATCAAATTTGATCGAAAGCATGGGCGGAGCTACAGCAGGTACGGAACGGGACAGGGCATCAGGCACAACGTTATCTTCACCCTTACGATGTACAATCTCAAAATCGTACTGCTGAAGTCTCACTGCCCGCCTCGTAATTCGTCCGACAGGGTCTTGGTCTATGGAATTTAACCATTTGAGACTGTAATGGTCTGTAATGACATTAAAATGGGTTCCTTCAATATAGGGTCTCAATTTCTCTATTGCAAAAAGAACCGCCAAACATTTTTTTCTCAGTAGTACTGTAGCGTCTCTCGTTTTTCGTGAGTGATAGACTGAGATAGGAAATGACTCACTCGTCATCATTTTGACCTTGAGTCAAGATGGCTCCAACTCCAGAGTCAAAAACATCACACTGTATGACGAAAGGCTTGTCGAAGTCAGGACAAGTCAAAATCGGAGCTTTGATAAAATGTTCTTTAACGGCATTGAATGCAAAATCAAAAGCACTACTCCAATAAAATTTTGTAGTTTTCCGGGTCAGAGCAGTGAGAGGAGCGACCAAAGTTGAAAAATTGGGCACAAATCTTCTAAACCAATTATACGACGTATTTCGCTGATATTTTTAGGAGGGAGAATACTCATAATAGCCTCGACCTTGTCAGGGTCCACCAGCAATCCGGAGGCATTCACAATGTAACCGAGTTAACTCAATTCAGACTTGCAAAAAGTTACATTTCTTCTGATTTAGTGTTAGACTCGCTTTAGAAATTACGGATAGCCTCGCGAAGAATATCAATATGTTGTTTAAAAGTTGGTGTGTAGATAATTACATCGTCAAGATAAACGAAAACAAATCTTTCCAAGTCAACACCCACGACTTGGTCGATCAGTGGTTGCCAAACCGCCGGAGGATTTGCAAGGCCAAAGGGCATCCTCTTGAATTGGAACAGTCCCCGATTAGGAAAAGTGAAAGCTGTGAGAGGCCTAGACTCTTTGGGATCAACCGGGATTTGCCAGTAGGCCGATTTAATATCAATAGTACTCAAAAACTTTGCGTCACGGAGTTTGTCGAGTGTAGCTGGCACACAATGGATAACTATCCTTCGCCGTTACACTATTCAGGCTTCGATAGTCTACGCAAAATCTCCAACCTTCACCACTCTTCTTCACCATAACTATGGGGGAAGACCAAGGAGAGTCTGATGGCTCAATAATGTCCTTTCCCAACATTTCCTCTAATTCAGCATTCTGAAGGGTTCTAGATAAAGAATAATATCGTTGTTTGATGGGGTCTGAACTGGTTTTGATTTTCAACTATACCAAATTCGTAGCTTCTGTTGCTCAGGGGAAAGAGACTCACTTGGGGTAATGGTCGAAGAGATGGATGCCACTCTGGCCTGGTGACTATGCAAAGACCATTCGTCAGCATGAAGATGCGGGTCCAGAAATCATTACCCAAGATGAGAGTGTGTGATAAAGAGGGAACCACCAATATATCCAAGAGAATGACGCGGTCTCTCAAGGAAATAGGGAGTCGAGCCATGCCAGCAATGGAGAAATTTTCACCATTTGCCAAGATGCAATTAGTTATTGGGGAAGGATATAGCCTACACAGGGTTTTGAGAATCTCCCAACCAGAAGATCCAATGATGGTTTTTGATGCGCCACTATCTAACAACCCAAGTAATTCTTTGCCGAATATAAACACACTCAAAAAAGGACGTCTTTAGCATGGGCCAAAACATAGTCTAAAATAACTGTAGTCTTATAATCGTTATTGGTCATTTGAGCAAGGGCCAGGCAAGAAAGTCGACCTAATTCCTTGCCGCGAGCAAGTTTTTTGTACAATCGGGATATAATTTGCTAGTGACCTGTTTCTTTCCACACTTGTAACAAAATACAAGTTTTTCCTGTTGGCATTGGCTAAACCTGTGACCTTCCTTGTCACAATTCCAACGAATTAGAAGACCAGCTGTTCTAACGACATTTAGATGAGTGTCAGTCTGAACAACTTCACCTTCGGAAATAGACTCAATATGTAATAGGGCTGCATGGTAAGACGGTTTCTTGTATGCTAATTCGGGCTCTAATAATTGTCCTGTATTGGTAGGTGGGGGTACAAATTTTTGTTAACGAGATTCTGTTTCTTCGATTGCTCTACTTAATCTGGTTTCCAAAATTTCCCACAGATGCTCGATTCTGTTCAAAACCCTGCGGTGGATTTTCTGTAACATATCTATGTTGGGTAAATGGCGGTTCGCGTTCAAGATCGAAATTTCGGCTATTCCTGTTTCGGCAAATTCGGGTGGTAGTTTTAGTAATGCCTCCGTGGCCTGCTGTGGGTATGTCATGATTCTCCTTTAGATCAGAATCTCGGGCAATTTTGGGTACAACCAGTTTTCACGGGTGTGCTATCACGGTTTCGGCCCAGTCTGAGAGATCTCAGAAGTGGCGGTAGAACTTTTCTTCCTTGATGCAATAATCAGAAAAAGCGTTGGGGTTATTCTCAACGGAGGCCTTCTTGGTCCCTGCTCGGGCGCCAAATTTGTAAAGTGTTTTCTTCGGTGTGACAAAATGTTCAATCTGGTAGAAAAAAAAAAAAAGAAACAGAAAAGATCTTTTAGCAATTTTAGTTCCAACGTCTCCTAAAGAAGTCCTAGAAGAAAATCTCTCCTTTTTACTGGAGCCTCCCCAAAATTGCAAGTTGACTTTTTTCGAATTTCAGACAAAGGCGAAAGCAAAAAGCTCTATATTCACGTAAAAAAAACGACCCAAATTATCACATCGGCAATAAAAACTAGTAGTAATAATAATAATAACGATAATCAGCTTAACGCGTCCTAGCATAAATTACCATTCGTGGCAATGTAAATCACGTAGATACATTGCAATTGCTTTCGCAACATCGGTAAAATTTATTTCAACACGTGTTACCGGTTTGCCCGAAACAAAACTTGAGAGATTAAACATGGCGCGATATTCATCTACAACGGCTAATTGTTCAGGGGGGTGATTTTTTCCCTTATGTGACCTTATCACGCAATATTAGAATCGCAGAATTGTTTGCTTATTTTAAGTAAATTGATAAAAGAGAAATTTTTACCTTCTTGTTGTCTCGAAACTTGAGCCATCCAGAAATAACCGTCTGATCCGGAGCTCCGGGTACTTCAGTGGCCAAATCTCTTTCGTCAAATTCGCCATCAGAATCCGATAAAAGTTCGATGTTGTGACTTCTTATGCTCCTGGCAGGACTACTGCAACAGGACTCGGTCAGTCTTCTGGTTGGCAGTGGCGAATTGTAAGCACTTTCGCACATTTTGATATTTCTTTTATCTGAAAAACAAGAACGTAAGCCATTAATTCAAAAAGTTCGAAGCCAAAATTATTTAGGTCAAACTTTTAGTCCCGGGGGTCTCATACATTACATTCCCCCTCAAGATCAACAATAAACCAATAAAATTATCTCTTCATCCCCATACGCCAATCAACCTGGAAGCACTACGTCACTTAAAACTCTGAAAATTCGAGCCATCTCGCCCTTATCTTACACTTTATAACCTCGGGGCATTATGTAATGATATTAACTCCCTTGTTTCATCCCTTGTTCCAGATACTTGACGTAGCAAGGCGGCTTGTTCCCATTTTAGATGTGTGTTTTTGCGGCAAAAAAGAAAATACGTGATAAGGATCCAATAGGAAATCAAAGAAAAAAATTCCTTTTCATCTTCTACGGGCTTTTATTAGATTTTACTTTAAAAAAAAATAATAAAAATTCTCTTTATAATAATGATTCCGCCCCGAAAAAAGACATTTCTCAATGTCCCACCTGCCTCATTAACATAATCATTCTTACACTTAATTAAATAAAAAAAAAAAGAAGGGACCCTTCAGGTGGAGGATCTTTGAAAAGTTTTTAAAACGTTTCGCCCCTCTTCGATGCGACTTTTGGAAGAAAAAGAAAATTAAATTCTCTTAAATCGCGCGGCTAATGTTTCCTAAAAACATTTGCTGCTGTCGGGCGGAAAAAATTGGATGATTCACGTTTAATTTAATTAATCTCGGATCTATTTGGCATTCGGGACGAATTTTAAATTGAGTGATTTAAATGGATTAAAATATTGCTCATAATTTAGGAATATATGATACGCAAGGCAGAACAATATATACTCCTGGACAAAATTATCGCAACACTGCTTATGGTGGTGCTTATGTGCAGTGGTGCAATAATTTTGTCCAGGAGTATATATTTACTTACGATGTATGACTATAGTTTATCATTTTCTACACTTCACTTGGGAAATGTATGCACTTCAGATTTCACTCTCCATTTGACCTGATCTGGCAGCAACTTGTATACTCATTCAATCATAATCTGCAAGTCGACATCACCCAGGGCAATGAATAGATAAACTAAACATGGATGTTTGTTTACATATACAAACTCGTTATTTTTTTCAAACTCTCATTATCGATTCAATCCAACACTTAAATAAATCAAGTGAATGTTCATGAACAAATGCGGAATTTTTCCTTGCGGCTTTCAGTGCTATAAACTCTCTTGTATACACACGCTCATAAATCCCTATTCTGAGAGCGTGTGCCTTTTTAATCTCTCAAGCATACATATTCGGGACCCGAATTTAAAGCTCCTTTAGCCTGCTTAAATCGTCCCTTTTCTTATTTTTATCGTTTCGGTGAAACTGACGACAAGAGGGGTTTATTGAATGAGATCGAGAATTAAGCTTCTTTGAGCCCCAGTTCTATCATCAACTGCAATTTCTAATACTGTGTTTATTTAGTTTACTGATTTTTGTTCGAAAACAAATCTTGTTGACAAATTTTCTTCCACCCAATTTATATTTCTAAAGGTGGTGTCGTCAAAACGATTTTTATCCTTTTTTCGATTTTCTCATTTCGCTCGGCGCTACTTATTATTCCAACTTGTTCTCACGCCAGCAACAAAAATGAGACGAACAAAACTGGCCCGAAAACGAGGTCGGTTGTATAAATATTCCTCGTTGCAATAAAGATTTTAGACAAACTTTCCATACTTTGCCTCGGCAAGTTTTATGAGAAACTTTCCAAATAATAACTCTCAAAGTTTCGCCTCCTTCGAAGAGTTCAGAGTTCAGGTCAGTTATGCTATCTGAAAGAATAAGTTATTGAGGCTACGCTAATATTGGTTTCGAGAAACCGTCCGTAAAATAAGAGCCAAACTTCCTATACAGGGGAAATATTCATTTAATCTTCTTAAAAGACGCACAAAGCTTTTAAAGTGTCCCACTAGGATAACACATCCTCTCTCTCGCGCTGACGATTCCCGAAGGGGCTAAATTATTCACGAGAATTTCAGGCAGCTCAAAAACAGGGCCATACAGTTTCCCAACCGCAACTACTTGTATTATGCAGACGTTGCGACACTATTATTGGGCACCCGGAACACTTTAGGAACTAACCCAACTATCGGGTGGAACGGTTAAAATAGATCAAGAACTATCGGAATTTTAGTATGAATTTATTGGTTCGTTTTAGATAGAGCAAACGGCAAACGTGATATTTTGGATTTGATTTCAAGCTGGATAAGTTTGGAAGAAATGTGTCAAAATTTGTTTTAATGGTGCTAACATCATCGCAGACATTGCAAAAGCAAAAAAGACAACAGCAAACAGAACAGATTTCTTTGAACTTCGAACACTCGAATGGCTAGGTATCACAAAGGGTAGCTGTTCTGCTATGCTTTTCCCATTAATTGAATCATGTTTGCCTCCAGATTCACTAAGAATTTGGCAGCGTTCGTCTTGTTCCATGACTAGCGCCCTTGATTGATCCTGATCTCTCTGTGTTTGAGTTAAGGTTAAGAGGGCTGATGAGCTTTCTCAATAATGACTACGTTTATTTCACGCGTTGTATCCGGATACTAAGTGGATTAAGGACTAATGATCCATATTCGTTTATTTCGCAACTATGAAATAGACTAAGATTAGTGTTATTCCTTTCTCAAGTCTTGTTTTGCAAGCGCAAGCGCAAATTGCTTTGTGTCGTTTATGTCTAACTGCATTGAAGGCAACTTCATAAATCCAAGGTGTTTATTTCACATGTGAGATAATTTATTTTAAGTCCAATCCTACAAATTTGGAGGGTTAGAGTGAGCACTCCTTTGGCAGTACTTTCTTACTGCCTAAGTCTAGCAGTACTTTAAATATTTTCAAAAACTTGCGATGCCTGGCTAAGCTATAACATGCTCCGATTGTTTGGTGGGTCTCTTGCTCGTTCTCCACTTTATCGACTACGTTTATTTCACGCATTGTATCACTGAAATAAGTATGAATTAGTTAGGCAAGTTTGGCTTGTTACAACTCCCCCTCTCCTATAAGAAGAGGGGAAAGTTAGAAAGAAACTTTTCCGACGATAATCTAAGCAAATTCATATATATATATATACCCACATATGCATTTATAATTAAAACTCAAAATGACTATCAATGTACAACAATTAAAAGGTAGAAATTCAGAAAGGTAGTTGTATCCCTCCAGAACGAACATCCGCTTACTTTGCCTTGAAAAACGCAACGGTAAAATAAAAGGTAAGATAACTAAAGTCAACGAAGCTAAAGATAGAGGCAAAAATAGCAACGTCGTGAAGCAAAAGAAAAGCAGAAAAAGTAAAGGAAAGCAAAGAAGTTATCGAAGCTTTGGCTGTCCCGCGACAGCCAAAGCAACCCTCTCACTGTATCTAGTGTAGGCAGAAAAATTCTAGAGCATTTTTCAATCGATCTCTACACTCTTGTCTTTTTCTTCAACCCACTCTTTGGTTGTTTCGTGCTGGAGAGCTTTGGGGGATTCTCTTGCTGGTGTCTGTTGTAAGGCCAGTGCAAGAGGTTCCACAATACCTGATAGGTGGTAACGCAACGCTGGCTGAAAGTTCACCTAACAATGCGACAAAACAAAATTTAAATTTCCAAAAAAAATAAATGCTCTAGAATTTTTCCGCCTACACTGGATACAGCGAGAGGGTTGCCTAGTGCTATCTGTCGCGAGACAGCCAAAGCTTCGATAACTTCTTTGCTTTCCTTTACTTTTTCTACTTTTCTTTCCTTCACGACTTTACTTATTTTTGCCTTTACCTTTAGCTTCGTTGACTTTAGTTATCTTACCTTTTATCTTACCGTTGCGTTTTTCAAGGCAAAGTAAGCGGATGTTCGTTCTGGAGGGATACAACTACCTTTCTGAATTTCTGAAATTACAACTTTGCCCGCGTCCCAGGGTCAGCTGTCCCGGAACAGTGAGTGCTGACTGTAGACTAGCCTTCTAACACTAAAGTACGACCTATTTTGAAAATATCAGCCTTGAGAAAACTCTTGCATGTTTTTGACGCCAGCTCCCCAACTAGTACATTGTATCAGATTCACCGGAAAAACCAAGCTGTCAACTGTCATGTTTTAAAGAAAGTGGCATTGTAACTACATTGTTAAACACAGATATCGAATAAAATCATTGTTTGTTGGATTTTGAGTGGTTTCATTTGCACATAAAGGAACTACACAGACAAATTAGAGAAAACCTGAACAGAATATTATTTCTGGAGTGATTCCTCTAATGTTATTTCGTGGAGTCAAAGAAAAGACCAGTGGGGAACTTTTGTATGGCTAACTCCAGTAGAAAAATAGAGCCATATCCCAAGTCTCCAATCTAGCAGGCCTACCTTCTAGAGGTTGTTTTCCAAAGCAGCTGTGTGATCTGAAGGGGTGGGAGGGCCCTGCATTACTGTACCAGGATCCTAAAAAATGGCGTTCAGAAAACTCAATGTTTAATGAGGAAGAAATTGCGCCAAGAACGCCGAAAACAGTTAGTTTTTGCACTCGCTGATGTAAAAATCCGAAGAGAATGGAACTTCCTGTATTTTTCCAACTATAACAAGACTATTCGAATGCTTGGTTGGATATTCCGTTTTTGTTACAATATCAAGCATTCCCGTGAGAAGTAAAATGGTGTTACAATCTGAAGAATTTTGTGCTGCTGAGTCATTTGCGTTCAAGTTAATCCAACAAGAATATTTTTCCAGAGAAAGTGACAAAAATATTAGCAATCTTTAGACATTTTACAATGAAAACGGAGTGCTTAGACTGAAATCAAGAGTTTCTAACAGGGAAGATGTCGAGACTCCCGATAGTTTTGCCCCCTAAGCACCCATTAGTTCAGGGTTTGATTTGGTTTGAACACAAAAAGTCATGCCATGTGGGAACCCAAGGCCTATTGCATCTTCTTCGAGAGGGATAATGGTTGTTTGGACATTCAAATTGTTTGGACATTCAAATCAAATTTCTTTTATCAGACTGTTACATTGAACAAAAGTGTAGCAACATTCATAAATATGGTAACGCCGTAATAAACCTAGCAACTCAAAGGGATCTGGCAACGTGCGAGAACAGCAGCGGGAAGAACATCAAGGGACCAATAGGATCGCTCGGCGCGACCAATGAGAAGAGACGAATTCGAGAGCATGTCACGACGTCTCGTTGTTGTTTTTACCAATTAAAAAATTCGTTTTGTACCGCAATAAATGGTTAATTAATTAAAGTATTAATTCTCGTTAAGTGTTTGGGTTCCCTTTGACCTATAATAAAGGGTGGTCCTTCGAAAGTCCTCAGCAATGTCATATCCAAGTGTGTTATCTGCAAGAGGCATAATGGAAAACCGTTTGTGGTTCAGTCGCCACCTCTACCTCTCGACCGAGTTCGTATGGCCGTCCCATTTGACGTCACTGGTGTTGATTTTGCGGGTCCGCTTCTCAATCATTATTAAATTACGTTCTGTGTTTTGGAATTCGTAGTATATCATTTGCCCTGTGAACCGTTCATTTCAGTGAATGCTTTTAAGATGGATACTCTTATCAGGCCCTCACGAAAGATATCCAACAGTAACAAATTGCCTGGAATAAATATGGAAAAAGAATTTCGGAGGAGCAGATTCCAAGATTACTTCAAAAATACGTGTCCATAGACAGGAAAAGAAAAGAACCTGGATCAGCCTATGTCGAAGATAAACCAAAATCGAAACGTCTGTGAGTTCACGGTGAAAAACATCCATTTAACGCTGGAAAGTCGCCGGAGCCTTTTTCAATCCGAGAGGCATACGGAAATAGCGGAATGTTCTGAATGGTGTGATGAAAGAAGTCTTATCGCGGACACTAATCTGGTAATAACCAGATCGTAAGTCTATGGTGGTAATGAAAGCGATATCTTTTGCAGCATGTACTACATCATCCATTTACGGTATAGAGTATGAATCAGTAATGCTGACGGCGTTGAGTTTTTGAGAGTTGACACATTAGCCTCACTAGCCTCACTTGCCCATCTCTTTTAGGTACTAAGACAACAGGAAATGTCCATGGACTCTCTGTCTCTTCTATATTATTTTTCTTTAGAAAGCTTGTCTAATTCAGTGTGTAACTGCTTCTTCCGAGTATGTGACATTCTGTACGGAGGCACTGAAATACGTTGTACGTCATCGACTCGGCATACGGTGTGGCAACTCCTCCTAGACCAAAAATATCCTCGTTTTGATCCAAAAAGACTTGTCATCTTTCACGGCCTTCAGGAGCTAGCATATGACCTTCTTCATTACGCAATGGTTCAAGACTTGATACTGGTACTGGTACTTCATTCAATATAAATCTAAGACCAGAAAATTGGCAAAAACAATACATGAACTGAATTTATTTTAAATGAAACGATTTATCCACCATCCAGACCAAAAGCGAGAAATCATCACGACGCTGATAAAAAATGCTAGGAAGATATGATGTGAGCCAAGCAATCTGGAAGAAAAACCAATCAGCTCAAAAGAGCTCTTCGATAAAATGATTGCAAAATATCTGAGATTGAAGAAGCTATGTTGCCCAAAACTGCATGATGCCAAAATTTGGATGAAACAATACTTGCCTTCCACTTCTGGTATAACTTCATCTTCAGAGAACAACGATAAAATCTATATATTTTCAAAAACCTCAACTGAATTATTTTCGAGCCCACGTTCCACCTGTTTACTCACTTAGCAATTCGACTAACACGGTCGCCTTAAAATGTAAGTCAAGACTTTCGTTTTGCAGAAAAAAAAAACCCTACGCTTTCACGTTCCAAGCAGTCGTTGTTTCGTCCTCTCCCTTTATAGTTTTTACGATTATTCGTGCAACTCCAACCGTTGTACATAAACTAGAACAAAACATTCTAGCAATTTTCCTCCGCACAAAGTTTTACAAGTTTTGTCAGTTTTCTATTGAATTGTCTCTTCGGTTACGATATGTTTCGGGCTATGGGGGGTTTACGTTTTTTTTTTTTTTTTTTGTAGAATTCCGACTGCATCGGGCGTTCGTATTTACCGTGAAAATGGAGAGAAACGCGACCTTAAGTAAACAGCAACTCGGGGTCCAAATGTTTACGCAGAAGTATAGGATGCATTTGAAATGGATTTTGTTTGAGTTCGAAATCCTAAATAGAGTAATAAGATATACCTATATAGAGTTTTTTTTTTCTATTTACTTTCAAATAAATAATTTGTGATGCTCACATTGTGTTTGAGCTAAAATACCATTATAAATTGATAAATTATTTATGTTTCCATTATCGAAATTACACACTATGTGTGTGAGTTGTTTTCTTTTAATCACCTATCGCATGAAAAAAGTTTATCGTAAATTTATATTTTGTTTATGTATTGAAACTAAATACATTTATTAAAGATATTAAAATATTATTGTTTATTAAAATTAATTTCTCCATGTTAACAAGTGAAAAAATGTGTATCATAGCCCATAATTTGTTTGCGGTCAATAGGTCATTATACTTACATAGAAATACTACGTGTCTTATAACGTCATTTTTCTCAACTAAAATGCGCCCTCTCATAAATTTCCTTTTCTGACTAGCGAGGGGAGAAAACATAAAAAATAAATTTTCGCATCATAAAGTCGGCAATTATGGAGTGATAGAGTACTCGCATAGGTGTTTATAAATTGAGGTTGCTTTGTGTATGTGTTGGTTTTTTCTCGAATAAAAATTGAAATTCCATTTGCTTGCGAAAAATTGATTCACTGTGTGTGTGTTCGTGAAGATGGTAAACTGATTGGAATACTATTTTTGTCTGTTGTGAAATCTTTTTAAAAACTAAAATCCGCTTCAATTTTTCACGATTTTGAAGATGACGTTTAGAGTGTTTAATTCAAAATATTTAATAATCTGTGCAGGAACTGCAAAGGGCTCTATATAGTTTAGTAGGGTATCGACGATTGGCGCCAGAGAGTGACAGCACGGTATCCGATTTTCTGATTAATTTTTGTGAAACTAAAAGTTTAAGAATACTAAAAATCAATCAAGTATACCTGGGGGTAAGTCCCCAACACAAAATTTAAATTCTTGCTTGCAAAAGTATAGCCTTTTTTCCTGTTTCGTGCTTTTGCTTTTTCTAACCTAGAATAGTTTGAGAACCACATGAAAGAAGACACAGGGGGCCATCGGGGGCCCCCGCCTAGTAATATGGAAGCAAAAAAGACAAATAGCCATAATTTTACCTTCAGAGATTCGAAACCCTACATGGTCATAGTCGAAAGCAAGAATGAGGATCATATTGGAAACTTGCACCCCATGAGTGTAGGTAGACTATTGAAAATAGTCAGTAAAGTTGGTGGAGTTGAGAAAACCTCTAGAAAAGGGAAAAACAGAGTGGGAATTGAATTTACCGATTATATAAGTGCAAATAAATTTCTAAATGATAAAATATTAACGGATGAGAATCTAAACGCCTATATTCCAGCGAGTCTAGTAACCTGTAAAGGTATAGTCAGAGGGATCTACAGAAGAGGAAATAGTTGAGAATACAAAATCTGTAGCAAAGGTTGTTGAAGCCAGAAGACTAAAGAAGAGAATAATTGAAAACGGCGAAATCAAATATGTAAATACTGAATTAGTGGTGTTTACGTTCCAAGGGAAAGTGATTCCAAGGGCATTTAACCTAGATTTCTGTGATGTATTAATTTCAATATACATAAGTCCAGTATTGATGTGCTTTAAGTGCTTAAAGTACGGTCACACACGGCTAAACAAAGATGCCCAATATGTGAAGAGGAGCATGAAGAAAGGGAGTGTACACAAAACACACCACACTGTTTATATTGTAACGTGGAGCACAAAGCTACAGACAGGCAATGTAAGGAATACCTGAGCCAGAAAGCAATCAAAACCACTATGATCACAGAAAATATACCCTATTTTGAAGCTAGGAACAAACATCCGAAAGGAAATGAAATTTTAGAACAGCGACTTGGACAAAGAATAAGTAATTTAGACCATAGAGATTTCCCAGCCCTAAATCATGCAAGAAGAGCTTCGGAAGTCAATACACCAATTGAAGTAAACCAGAGACTCTATATCGAGACCCAACACACCAAGGAGCCCTTCATTTGCCTCGGCGGCATACAATCTCAAAAAGAAAATGACCAGTTCACCAGGGTACGACAGAGAAGCGCACAAAATGTCTGATTCCTGCATCAGCTAGAACTCCAACCCAAATAAGCACAAGGGAAGGTTCGCTGGCAGGAAGTGCATAATCCATACAGCCAACACCAATATTAGAAGTAATATAAGAAGTCATTGGAAAGACGACCTTGTCTCAGGAGGTGAAGAACTTTATTATGGGGGAAATCCACAATGCAACTCAGATATTTGGGAGATCCGATCAGGACGCAGACAGCCAATACCTACAGGAAGATGTACACGCTATTAGAGATTTACAGTTTAAAGAAACGCAATATGAAAATAATACTGCGATGTATTGAGGATTTGAATGATGTAATGTAATTGAGATAAAGAAAATTTTGTCAAAAAAATATTCTAAGGTATTTTCTCCTTCCTTTATTGGAGGTACTCTTCGATTAGATATGCAGTAGGGAGCCAAGCCTAAGTTTTGCAAAGCCCGTTCCATTCCTTTGGCCTTATGCCGAGGAGTCGGGGTGGAACTAGACCGACTTGTCACTGAAAACATCTTGAGCCCAGTATCATACAGCAGTTGGGCAACACCCGTTGTACAGCTAAGAAAAATGGAACCATCGGGATTTGTGGTGACTATGAAATTACTCTAAATCCAGTATTGTTAATTGATAAATACCCATTGCCTCGTATTGAGGAATTATTTTCTACACTACAAGGCGGAGTTGAGTTTTCAACAATTGATCTTTCTCAAGCATATCAGCAAATTGAGTTAGACAATGAGTCAAAGAAATTAACAACTATTAATACTCCAAAAGGTTTGTTTATCTATAACCGTTTACCTTTTGGTATTGCAAGTGCTCCAGCAATGTTTCAAAGATTATTGGAACAAATCTTGGCAGGTTTAGATGGGGTTGGTTGCTTTTTAGATGACTAATTAATTACCGGGAAAAACAGGGGTTCTCATTTAAAAAAGGTTGTGCGATACATTACAAGTACAATGAAACATTAGAAATATTCTAAGAAGTTATAGTGACTTTATTGTTTTGATAAATAGCGAAGACTCAGATGTAATACTTATCAATGAAACATGGCTCAAGGCAGATTATGTCTTGAAAGTCAAATATTATGTTACGCGTAGAATAGATAGAGATGATGGAAGAGAAAGCATTGCTATACTGATCAAAGAAGGCATGCCACATATTAAATGTAATATGAACAATAATTTCAATCTAAGGTTTAAAGCAATGGGAATTAAAATCGAAGACATGACTATTGTCACAGTTTATAGCCCACCAGACGTCTCACTTTCTATAAACAACATCCATAAGGCTTTTGGAGGGATACAAGCTCCATTTATTATTATGGGAGACATAAATGCCCAACACAGCCTATGGGGTTCGCAGATTACCAACTACAATGGTAGACACTTATTGGAATACATTGAGGATAAAAATCTAATAATATTAAATGACGGCAAGAGCACAAGAATAACACCATTGAACCAAAACAGAAGTTGCCCAGACATAACAATGGTAACCCAGGATCTTGGCACATTCTGGAACTGGTCGGTCTCCAACCAGTGCGGACTTAGTGATCATTTGCCTACCATATGTGAATTCAGAAAACAGCACACGAGGAAACCACTAAGGAAATATAAAACTGATAAAGCTGACTGGGAAAAATATAAAACGGCGTTTAACAAGGCTGGGGAAGAAATTGAGAATTATCAAGTATTCATAGACAAAATAGATAACTCTGCTGGGAAAGCTATCCCAAGAGTTTTGGGATCAAGTAAAAATAAATATACTCCAAAGCCAAATTGGTGGGATGAAGACTGCAACAAATTAGCACAGGAAAGACAAGAGGCTATGAGAAATCACCTAAGGAGCATGACTTTGGACAATTTTCTGAAATATAAGCAACTGCCAGGACAAGGCGTATCCTAGACATAAAAAAGAAAGATGGTTTTAGGAGGTTCACAGAACCATTAAGTAGAGAATCATCAATTGGATATGTCTGGAGGGTTATTAAAAATATTTCATACAATAAAGTAGATGAAGACAAACACAGACAAGATAGACTGGGTTAGTGATCTATTAGACACACTGGCTCCTCCGTTTGTCGGTAATAATCCTGAATTGGCGGCAAATAGGCGGAAAGAAGGAGATTGCTTTGAAATAGGAGAAGAAGAGTTAGAGATCGCTCTTAATGTCAAGAACCATTGACAATCTGGTCATTTTGACCAATGTCATATATACAGCGTTTACCAAAAACGAAGTGATAGTATATGTTCCTTTCTAGCAGTGGTTTCCAACCGGTGGTCCGCGTACCTTAGATGGTCCGTGAGAAAACTTGAAGTGGTCCACGAACTACATACGAATATAAGACGAATTCTAAAACATTATTGTTTTGAAAAAATATATATAAGTATTTTTTTTTTTCAATCAAGCTTAAAATATTCGTATTTAAGGCAGGTGACACCTTGGAGAAATAAGTATGTGTCGTGTGGTAATGAAACAAGTTTCAAGAAACTTATTTCTCCAGGGTGTCACATGCCGACATGCCTAAAGTATCTTTGAAACTATTAGTGCTTTAGATTATTCTCTAGAATTGTTTTCAAAATTAGTAATGACGTCACGAATCTGCCGGAGATCACTCGACATAGGAATAATCATACCGAACACGCCAATTCATCATGGCAGCTCTGACAAAATAGAATAGATAAAACACTTCAATGAACTGTTTTGAGGCTTAAAATAATCAAAATGAACGTTTTGGTCTGTTGTAACAGAAAAAAAAAACCAACTCCGGCGGGGCCTGCGGCGAGCTTCCTTCATCTTTGCATCCCCCTCCCCCCACCCCAAGGTTCCAGTCTAGGTAGGTTTTACGCCGCTAGTGGTCCGCGCAAATCCTGATTTGGCAAAATTGGTCCGAGCTACTCTTAAGGTTGGGAACCACTGCTTATTAGATATCCGTGCAGCCTTTGACAATGTATCAATGGAAAGTCTTAGAAACAAGTTAAAAGAGGCCAAAGTCAATGAATGGATTTGTGATTACATTTACAATCTCTACTCAGATAGGAATATATACAATATAAGGGAGTCGATTGAGGGTAACTTAATAGGGCCTCAAAAAGCTAATATGGGGCTACCACAGGGGTCGCCCTTGAGCCCTTTGCTTTTCAACATATACACCAATTAGATTCAGGAAGTAGTCTCAGGGGGGGGTAAGTAGTAAGTACACTTCAGTATGCGGGCGACATTGCTCTGTTTGCGACTGGGAAAAAGGTGGAAGAAGGAATAAGGAAGGTGGATAGATTGACTGGGTGGTTTAAGAGGAACAACATGGACATATCGACGGAAAAAACTAAAGCGATGCTGTTCTCCAAAAGGAACAGAAATAATCCAAGTAACAAATATAAGGGTATCAGATAGATAAATTGAATGGGTGGAGAAATACAAGTATTTGGGACCAATATTGGACAGAAAGCTGAAATGGAATGATCACGTGGAGTATGTTAGTGATAAGGTGCAGAAAGGTAACAATATTATGAGAGTAATCACAAAAACATGGTGGGGCGCAGACCCGAATATTTTGCTGAATATCGACCCACTTCGATTATGGCTGTCAAGCCATGTATCACATGAGTAAGATAAATATGAACAGATTGGATCGCATCCAGTACCAAGCCCTGAGAGGGGTGACTGGCTGTATGAAGAGCACACCCATAATGGCGCTGTTATCCGAAGCGGCTGAAATACCACTGGCTAAACGAAGAAATCTTCTTAGTACAAGATTGATGCTCAGGAAAATGGCTTTAAAAGGGGATGAGGTTAACAAGAGGATAATCAACTTCTATGCGTTATACAACCAGGCCCCTTCTTATTGGCAGGCCAAGAGCGTTCCGGCGATTATGGAGGGAGCGGATTTTGTGCTTGCCCATATAGAAATATTAGAAAAATCAGATAATCTGCCATGTTACGAAGAAGATATGAAAGCACAAATGCGAAAAATTGAATGGGTTGATTCGAACATACAAAAGGATAGCCTAGATGCTCAAGTGAAACTGCAGGAAATTTTGGAGGAATATATAGATTATCAACATATCCACACAGATGCATCTTTGGACCGTATAACAGCACAGTGCGGAATTGGAGTTTTCAATAACACAAATAAATTTTCAATAATAGGAAAATGTCAGGATTTAACTAATATTTGCTCAGCAGAGGTGCTGGCCATTTATGCAGCCTTGAATACCTTGGAGTATGATAAAATAAAGGTTGTCCTGATATAAGATTCCAAGAGTGCCATCGAAAAAATAGTTAGAGCTGGTATTCAAAGAGCTTCAGATAGAAGCACGTTAAGAACTAGGAAAAAAATTCTAGAAATGCAGGATGGGGGTGTGGAAATTAAAATGATATGGGTGCCTAGTCACTCAGGCATAACAGGAAATGATAAGGCAGATGACCTTGCAGGAAGAGGGCGAAGGGCTAACGTCTTTAATAAAAAAACATTACACTATGAGGATCTGGCCAGAATAACTAAGGAAGAAACATCGAGGGAATGGGCTATGGAAAATTCCAATAAGGGAAGAAATTATTGGAACCAGTATCACAAATTAGGGAAGGAACTTCTACAAATACCAGCTAGTGTTTGTTGCAGAATGAGAACGGCACATTGCCTCATACCAAAACACCTTCTTAAACTTGGTATGTAGGACAGTGAGAATTGTGTGTGATCTGAATCACGTACTATTGAACTGTGAGCTTAATAGAGACCTGACAGACAGGCTGTATACAAGTTTGATTGGAATGAAGGAGATGGAAGAAATTTTGGCGAATCCATCTAGTCGGGAGGCTGCTGTGGTAATGGATTTTATTAAGAAGCATCATATTATAAGTATTTAAACAGATGCGGTGGATGTTTGACGCTTTTGGTGATGTGCACGCTTTTAGTCTTTGTTAATTTTTGCGAATTGAGCTTTGAATTGCATGATAGGTGTAATGTGTAATTGAAATTGAGAACTAATACAAAAAGGTTTTCTACTAGGTACTCAACGAATGTCCTATTTTCTTGGCGCTCCAATTTCCAGCTGAAGACGCCACAGCTAAAATTACCCATCTGATCCTATTTTGAAAACTACAGTAGCCGCCAAAAGAGTGGAATGCTGTCTTGAGGATACAATTGTTGGAATTCTGGCTGACTGCTGCGAGACGACAAGGAGCCATAAGAAACTGAGAAGAAGAAGATAGTCTAGTACATATTTCAATTGCGCATTAATGTATCACAATGGACGAGAAGGAAATAAAAGCTTCTACAGAGTATAACGAATAACAATGAAAGAAGGCTGATATCATTCTACCAAAATTGACTAAAAATTCATATGTATAATGTTATTCAGAACAAAATTCGTTCCAGTTTATCTTATGACTCACTCGAGTATGGATTTTATCACAGACCGTATTAGGAAGAAAGCTTTTATTGTGGATCGTTTATTTTATAGAGTCCGTATGTGTTTTTGTCGTAAAACTTATGCGTTTGGCCCTATTACGTATATTCCGACAAATAAAACTCAATATTTTGGCAAGAGATGCGTCAATAAAATGTTGGATAAGAACATATTTCTTCTTAAATAAAAAATAATGAAATTCCAGCCTCCAACTTTTAAAGTGAAAGTTTTGAAAATCCTTACGAGTTTTAAGTACCCGAAACTAATTCCAATTAATTCTGTTTGACTAATTGCCATTAAGTTCTTGATTATTTTCGCCAGCAGGTACGGGCCGCTTCCAAAAGATTAGGTTTATCTTTGAAAACTTTCTTTATTAAATAATATAAAATACGGCAACCCTAATTTAAGTCGTTTAATTTAAACATTCAAATTCAATGTATCGATAAAAATATTTGCATTTTAGCACTATCGCTAGACTTGTTTACTATTCCAACATACGCGGCTCAAAAAGTAAATACCTAAATTGATTTTAAAATGTCTAGGCAAGCTTTTGAAACGGTAAACGTGTTTATACTTGAGCGAAATATGCGTCAAGTGTAAAATATCCGTATTGATCATGGAAAGGAGTTGATAATGGTAAAAATATTCAAATTTTATATTTTTTTGAGGAGATTAATTTCATTTTAATGTTCGTGGTTTTCTGCTGAAAGTTTTCTAAATATAGCCTTTGCGTGATAGATTGCTTCTAATCTTTTTAATTTGCTCTATTTTTAATAAGAAAACACAGATTTATGAGCTGCACAATTTGCATGTTCATATTAATTACATAAATGCAGCATTGTACTCACATTATAAGGAGTTATGATACACATTTTAAAAAATGCAATTGCAAAATTACTACTTACTTGATTTTACTTATAATATTCTTAAATATGTCCTTAATATTTATTGTAGATGATTATAAAAACACTTTCTATTTCGGTTATAACACTCTTCACAACACTAATACACACCTTAATCCCATTTATACAATTATTATAGTAGGTATTACTAGGTAACTAAATTTTTTATGAATAAATATGTTTCGGAGATATGTGTCAATAATTTCATTTATTTCTAGTCACTTTTACTTCGAACCCAATTTAGGTTTACAAAAAAAAAAAAAAAAAAAAATTAAAAAAAGTTATCGCAAAACTTTTTCTGTATTCAATGTCTATGAAGACGCGCTTCCGGAAACTTCGTGTTCGATCGACGGCGCTCGGCTGTGCCGTCGCGACGTCACAAGGTTGGCGGGCGTCGGTACGAAACCGAATGAGCGCCGTTTTCGAGCGTCGGATTTTCTATTTCCTGGACGTTCGCGCGTATTTTGAGTGCGCATGGAGGGCCATTTTCACACAACAATTTCACTTTTGAAAAATTACCAGAAAAGTCGTTGGACGAAGATAGATATGAACTACCTAAAACCAAAAATAATTTAGAGAAATCTAAGAAGGTATAGAGAATACCGGAAGAAGTTGGGATAATTATAAAACGTGATTATATAATTTGTTGCAAAATTTCCAGCAAGCAAATCCATATTCATTAATCCTTTTTGGCTTTGGAGTCGCTCAGAATATTTTTTTTTAATAATATTCTTAATAACTTTTATTTCATTTTTCGAAATTAAACCTAGTATTGGTATGAAACATAATAATTGCTCAGGTCTTTTTATATTTGTCAGAGGAACAAATCTGATTCAACACATGTTTCTAGAATAAAGACCCTGAAATTATCACCAGTGACACTAATTCTAGAATAGAAACCGTTCCCAGAAGATGGAGTGTTTTGTCTTTGTTACTTATATTAGATATCATTTGCATGTCATTTAGAAAGATGGAACACTTGTTCTCCATGGGAACTTTGCTCACCGGTTTTAGGAATAAGAACCCAGGTAACCATGTAAGAATCAACTCTGTTCCAACCGACACGAGAACCGTTCTAGAACGATAATTTTCAGTCGATCAATTCATTTGTCAAGTAGGATAAACGTTCAACTTATTGAAAAATAGGTGTGCAACTGGAAATTCTGGTTCTGGAACAGTTCTCACGTCGGTTGGAACAGAGCTAAAATTCTTGGCATATTTTTCTAATCCTAACCTTGGTATCAACATTGCCTTAAAAACCGAGACCTGTAACTGGGTTTTTTCTGTCATCCACAATTTGTTCATCAAAGAAAAGATCTGTTCGAGAACCAGGTGAGCCATTGACCGAACACTCTAGTCCTGACTGGGTGTCTATTCTCGAAACCGGAAGACAGCGTTCTCATCAGAATAAAGGTTCTGTCTTAGTCGCCCATATTTATATTTCCATAACACTGACAAAGACAGCGCATTCGTTCTCGTGGAAACGCTGTTCAGTGTTTGCCGGTTTCGAGAATAGACACAGACACACTGGAGTGAAATTTAAGCATAATATAACATTTATATTATGACATACGACACTGATATTATGTTTTTTTACGCCATTTTATGTTTTTTTTTTTTTTTTTCGTGGGGTTTGGGAAAACGGGACAATTTTGCTCGGGGATACCAGGACGGAGAGCCGAAATAAGGGACGGTCCCGTCGAAAACGGGACGTATGGTCACGTTAGACATGCATCAACTTTTGGCCCTTTTTTGTATTTTGATTGTGCTATTACTAAAAAAAAATCCCATATATTGCACACTTAAGTAATGTCACTGTATACCCAAGACTATAATAACGCTGTCTGTCTTAAAAACAAAATATATATTTGATGCTATAGTTTTGGCCCCCTACTGTGATATGACTTATCAAAAATGAGATACTGTATACAGAGTGATTAATATTTTAATATTGTTATTGCTACTGTGAATTTCCGATATTTATTGCGCATTTCTGGTAGATTATTTTTGAAGTCTAGTGGAACCAGTGAGACTAGTGAGAGTAAAGGCAAACGCCAATTCACTCAAAGTTGTTCCAAAAACAGTCGTGCAAGGCTGTTTACCGCGTCAAAAAGGTTAGAATTTCGTAGGTCTTGAGAGGCGACGTTGCCAGCATGCCTGAATTCACATCTATAATGTCTGCTGCAAAGCGGTCAGGGATGACCAGGAGGGATTGCTGTGTGAGACTTGCTTGATCTGGAAGCATAGAACTTATGTGTATATATCCCAGAATACTTACGTTCGGATAAGCAAGTCAACCCAACCCTGACAAATATCTATAAAATTCTATTTCAGTATGACTTTCTTGCTAGCACAGAGACCGTATACCTGGAGCTGGATGTGTGGAAGTTGGATGGGCTTTTGCAACTTGAACAATGTAAATTAATGTACAACATAATTAACCTGAACCATAAGTGTAATGCTAGTATAAGACCGTTGACTGAAATACATAATCGTGACACAAGAGCTCACCACAACTTGTATTGACCCTATAGTAGGACTGATAAAGGGCTGTACAGCCCAATTTATTACGCATCAAGTACTTATAACGGTATACCTGGAAATATAAGATCAATTCAAAATTAGAATAGATTTCTGCGTGAATTGAAAAAGTTTCTTGATGCTCGGTGAAGTGTTTGGGGTGTATTTTTGTAGCAGGTAGCATCGATATTTGTAATGTTCAATAGTAATAAATTTTTCTCCAGGCCAAAGCTTTTAGCACTGTTTAGAGAATTTAAAATGTTATGTTTTGTAATATGTTTATCGGCTCGGGTAGGATCTAAATCTCTAAATCTCCCACGAAAGCTGATAATCGAAAACAATTATTCCACCACTGTGTAAAAAAGATAAGAGTTGACCAATATTTTCTCATCCCTGGTTCTTAATGTGAGAAATCATTCACGAGAGCCAGTGATCGAATACAATTTTGCCCACTGTAATTTGACTCAGCAAAAACAAGCCATTGTATGAACATACAAAGTGATCAGTATTTTATTATTCCCGGCTCTTGTACGAAATCTTTCACGAAAGCTGGTATAGCATTATTATAGCTATATTGCCCAAGATTCACCAACTTCTCTGCTCTATCTCGGCCCATACGGATATGTCGATTCAAAACAGGAACGAAATTCCTATGTTTGGAGCAGGGACGCATACAAAGTTGACCTGGAGTACAGTCTGCCGAACATCAAGAAGAGAATGAGAGACAACTTAAGACTTGGAGATGGTTGTGGATCAATTCAATGATGTAATGATCTCAGTCTTCAAGGAAAATTACTCACAACGAGAGCCTTGGAAAGTTAAGGAAAAAAACTACAACAGAATTCAATAAAGCCATGAGAACCGGGCAGTGGGAGACATACAGAACCACGTTGAAAAAGTTCAAGAAAGAGCCAAGGGAATCCCAGAGGAGATCTTGGAGAAAGTACTGTGAGGATATAGAAAGTACTCAAGATTGTGCTAGATTACAAAGAACTCTGTCAGGAGACGGCTAGGAAACTTCCAAGAATCCTCTTTCCCGGCCCAAAGATAGTTGATCAGACTCAGTGGGCATGGAATGAGACTAGACTTCAAAGAGCATCCAGGAACGACTGGCTGACCTCGAAGAAAATAATCAACTATGAAAAAGTCAAATGGACTATAAACACCTCCTACTTATAGAAGTCAACAGGGACAGATGGGATCTATCTCTTAATGTCACAGAACGGAACTGAACTTGCAAACTGTATAGTTGTTGATGTAGCGGGGCTAGGTGGCATGTGGCATGCAATGTTACCTGTTTGTAATTAGTTATTAGAAAGTTAGTTGTTGATGTTGTCATGGACTATGTCTGTCATATTAATATTAATATAGATGTCAATATAGTTGTCACCGTTAGCTGAGGTTGTAGGAGTACTCTAATAGAATAAGTGGCCCTTGTTACTTAACCAATAAAGTTTTAAAAGATCCTGCTAGTTTGGATTATTGTGTCCCTTATTTCCAGAGTACTTAGGTGAGTATACAACATCGAGCTAATACTTGTTGAACGTTGAACTGAAAGTCTAGAAACATGGAAAGCTTCTTTAGACCACCCAACCTTTGGAACTTGATGGGAATATCGCCGAGAATTGGAATAAATTCAGTCAAAAGATTGATAATTTCATGATTGCCGCTGGATTTAGTGATGACAAAAAACTTGCTGTATTTTTGAACCTCATGGGGGAGCTTTATAACACATTTGAATTCGGAACCGAGGTAAAAACACTTGAACTAGTAAAGAAAAGTTTAATGAATACGGTTTACCAAAAAAAAAATTTTATTTTTGAAAGATTTGTATTTAATAGCATAGTGCAAAAAGAGGCCCAGTCATTCGATAACTTTGTGACCGAATTGAGAAAAGCTGTGAAGACAACAGAATATGAAAAGCAGGATGACATGATTAGCGACAGGATTGTCATGAGAATTACCAATAAAATAACACAGGAAAAACTGTTTAGAGAAGATCAGTTAACCTTGCAAAAAGCTGTAGAGATTTGCAGAGCAATAGAAATAAGTAAGGATCAATACAAAATCTTACAAAACGAAACATCAGTTAGCGAAGTTAAAGCTTGTAAAAACAAGTTAGAGAATAAACAAAAGTAACGCTTTTGTGGATATTGGCATGTAGCTCTAGTTGTCCGGCTTGGGAAAAGACCTGTGCAAAGTGTTAAGGACGAAATCACTTTGCAAGTGTTTGTTTCCAGGAAAATAGCGGAAAAAAGGAGAAAGATGATCAAAGTGGAGCGTTGAGAAGAAGAAAAGAAAACAAAGTAAAGAAAAAAGTGCATGAAGGGGCAAAGTTGAAGAAAGAATATGAGAAAAGTGGCAGTGAGTCCGACATTAGTGGAAACGAGTTTTACGTGAGTTCAGTAGATATTAAAAATAATCATCAGCATGAAAACAATCGTGACAGTCGCCGGGAAACAATGTGGATGAAGAAGATCAATGTTGATGGTAAGCCAATTATGTTCAAGTTTGACACAGGAGCTGAAGTAAGCACTTTATCATTAGAACTACTTAAAAAAATTGCGCCAGATGAAAAAATTTGTGGGACAAACATCTCGTTAATTTCATTTGGAAACTCCAAATTTAGAATTAAGGGTTTGGGTGAGGCTCGACTTTGTTGTTTAGTCAAAGATATATTGGAAAAAAGTGTCCTTTGTAGTGGTAGATGCTCAAAATCAGATTCCATTCTTGGGATTACAAGATTGCCTAAGTTTAAACTTGATAAAAAGAGTAGATTCAATTGCTAAGCCAAAGTTTAAAACCTTAGACGATGAAGTCAAGAAATATTCACATGAGGGTTTAGGAAAATTTCTAACTAAACATTACATAACATTGAATGAAAATGCTAGACCTCATGTGAGTAGTATTAGACGTGTTCTACAAATTTTGTATGAGCCCTTAAAAATTTAATTATGTGATCTTGAGCTGAAAGGAATTTTAAAAAAAATCGATGAACCAACAGAGTGGGTTCAGCCACTAGTAATTATTGTAGAGAAACCTAATGAGGATCTAAGATTAAGTGTAGATCCAAAAGAATTAAATCTGGCCATCAAATGTAAAAAAATTTTAATTCCATCTGTTGATGAAATAGCTGGGAAGTTAAGTGGAAAAAAATATTTCACTGTACTTGACATGAAAGATGGATATTGGCAAATCGAGTTGGACAAAGAAAGCTCTCATTTAATGACATTTGGCTGATTTACTAGATTGGCGTTTGGTATATGTTCGGCTCCTGAAGTGTTTCAAAAGAAAAATTTTGATGTTTTTGGCGACCTTCCAGAGGTTGTTTTATATTTTGATGACCATATAGTCACAGGGTCAACGGAGGCCGAGCATGACCAGAACCTAAAGATAGTCTTACAAATATCAATCAAATATAGCATTAAGTTCAACAAAAGTAAAACACAATATAAACAAAACAGTGTTAAATTCATGAGACATATATTTTCTGAAAAAGATTCTAATAGGGATGCTCTACTAGCTGTAAATAATAAATCCACGATTGGTTTTGGAGTACGTTCACAGTCGAACGCCGGACGCTCACCGAGTGCACACCGAGCGCGTCTTTTGCAGGGTTAAGTCGTTCACGGATCTACCTAATTCACCCGGTTAAAATATTTGCTCCGTTCACAGAGCCATGATAACTTTACCCGGTTGTACAACTTTTTAACCCACTCTGAGGCATGGGTAAAATTTGTCGCGCAGGCGTTTTACAAGAATATTTGAAATTTGATAAACAATACTGTTGGTAATCTTTCTGGGCCATACATTGCTGACTTTAACTGGTTTTCAAGTTTTCCAGGAAGCCAGTTAAAAGCCTCTCTGGAAACTCTAAAATTTTCCTGGAACTCCTTATCGCTATAATTGCATATTATTGCCACAAAATTATCCTGCCTTCCAATATGCCTTTTTTCAGGCTTGAAACTTAAACTGCTAGCGCTAGCACATGCAGCTTCTGCTACAGCATAGCTGACTTGTTCCTCTGTAGCAGACGAATCCGAAGAAGTTTCAATAGTACTTTTAAATAATATTATTCCCAGATCCATCTCGAAACATTCGAAACACACGTATGCAAACAAAAGGAAAAAAAAATCAAATCCTACCTCGTTATGGCGCAGGCGTTAGTCGTTCACGGATTTGTCATCCCAAGCGCATCCTTTTCAACCAGTGAAATATTTAACTTGGTTAAGTTTTACCCAGGGTAAACCACTGTGAACGCGCCCCTGATAAGATAAGTGACAATACTGATAAGGAATCTAGACTTAGTGGTACAAATGAACCCATTGCATATGTTCCTTTTCGGCCTAGTAGTAGTCAAAAATCAAAGTAAGATTATATGACCCGCTCTGGCCGTTTGGTTTAAAAACCAAATAGGCTTGATCTTCAGCTCCTAAATATTATTTATGTTGAGAGGGAGGATGTATTATATAGTTGTTGTTGTTATTGTTGATGTAGCGGGGCTAGGTGGCATGTGGCATGCAATTATACCTGTTTGTAATACACAAACAGGATACTATGTAATATTCTAAGAAGTAGAAGCGTTCATAGTAAAACTTGGAAAAATAGGACAGGACACGGCGAAGTCCCTAGACCCATTAGTCTTACATCATTTGAGCTCAAGACACTGGAAAAACTTGTAGATAGGCACATTAGGAACCGTGTTTTGGCAAACAGACCACTACACCCAGACCAATATGCGTGTCGGACAGAGATGTCAACAGAAACAGCGCTTCACCAGCTGGTCAGCATAGTGGAGACCACATTGGCAAACAAAGATGTGATGCTGGATTCCTTCTTGGATATAGAGGGAGCTTTTGACAATACTTCCTTCTATTCAATAATCAGATCTCTAAAGCACAAAGGAGTTGAGGAAAGAGTAGTAGAAACCACCATCACAGAGGAGACACTGGCAGCCAGGGTGTACAGGGGATGCCCACAGGGCGGGGTATTATCCCCAATCCTGAGGAATTTAGTGGCGGACAGCCTGCTTAAGGTGCTCACTAACGGAGGACACCATGCCCTCGGATACGCTGACGACATAGTCATCATCTCATGGGGTAAATTCAACTCTATAGTTAGGGAGCGAATGCAAGACGCTTTAGACCGAACAACAAGATGGCTGGATAGAGAAGGGCTAAACATTAGTCCCAACAAATCCACCATCGTGACATTTACCCGATAAAATACAAGACCTGGGACCTCTTATAGATTAGGGTGTAGAAATATACAGATTTCGAGCGAGGTCAAGTACTTGGGGATAATACTGGACTCAAAACTTACCTGGAATCAACATCTGGAAAACACCACCAAAAAAGCGGTAACATCATTCATGATAGCCAGACGCTTGCATGGAAAATTACGGGGCTTAAGACTGGATATGCTGTATTGGACATACGACCTTCCTAATCTACTTTTTAAAGGCGTGATTTGAATTTTCAAAGATAACACCTGAGAGACACAACTGATCCGTTATCATTACCTCAATCCAGTTTTAAAAAAAATTTCAGAGTATCCAGAGAATTGGGTCACTGGTTTTTAAGACAAATTAGTCCACATATGAGGGATTCTGAACGAACAACAGTATAGTAATAGAATCACTGTTATGCATATAAAATTATTCTTCTATTCTTTCAAATATTTTAGCTCTTTGCATCTTTACACTTTCTATGTGAAGGATCCTACCAAGGAGGTATAGGTCAAGACTATCTGACAAGCATGCAAACCTCCCTAGTGTGGTTGCCGAAGACACTGCAGGGACGTGCCATACGCCAACTTAGCAAAGTGCAAGGACTGGCCAGCTCAAGTATAACAGGAGAGCAATCCACACCAACAGCAGCCATGGAGACCCTCCTAGACCTCCCACCTCTACACATAGTGATACAGAATGAGGCAAAGATGGGAGCGTACAGACTGCAGCCGACAACCGCCTCCAACAAAAGGACGGGACACATGGCAATCGTAGAACTCGTGAGGGAAGAGATTTTCAACATGAGGACCGACTACATGCCAAGACGATACTGCCTGAACAGACCATTTGAGGTGAGCTTCCCAAGCAGAACTGAATGGGAACATAACATACGGGAGACCAAAAAACAACTGGTACATAGACGGGTCGGAGCAGGAGTATACTCTGCCAACTATAGCAATAACTATGCACTGGAAAGATTTGCCTCTATTTTTCAAGCAGAGGTATACGCTATACTACAATGCGCAGCGGATAACAACAGGAGATGCACAGCCAACATGCAGATCCTCAAAATGTCTGATAGTCAAGCGGCACTGAAGGCCCTTTCGAACCAGAGAGTATCATCAAGACTAGTATGAGAATGTCACGAAGAACTCAGGGCCCTGGCGGACCAGAATAAAGTTGAACTTATCTGGGTGACAGGACACAGAGGGATCGAAGGCAATGAAAAAACTGATGAACCCGCAAAAAGAGGGTCAGAGACAAAACCTATTGGGCCAGAACCGGCTCTAGGGATACCAAAAAGTATGACCAGGAGCCACATTAAGGACTGGATTTGTAAACAACATCGGCGACACTGGATAACTTCCAGGCAGAATTATGGTAGGGAATTCATCGACTAACCATGCCGCAAAAGAGCCGCAGAACTACTACAAATGAGCAGGAGCCGACTAAGAACCAAGGACTCTTGACTGACCACACACCAGTGAAGGTCCACCTGAATAAGATGAACGTGTACGACGGAGACTTTAATTGTAGACTCTGCAATAAGGAACCCGAGACAACCAGACACATCCTGGTGAACTGCGAGGCACTGGATCGCAGAAGACACATCATTTTCGGGCAACCAAATGTAGGAACAGAAAACAATAATGAAACACCACCCAGTAAAAGACCTGTAACTTCTCAGGCTTCAGTGCTGAATGGGGACAATAAGTCGTACAGGCCTGGACCAAGGGAAAAAAACAGGGTAAAAGTTGTTTAGATTGCTTTCGGTTTTAGAAAACCAAACCAACTAAACTCATACAGAAAAACATCAAACATCCTGTATAATGCGATAAGTCTAACGTAATCTCATCAAATCAATACAATTTCCATAGGGCAAAGATCCCCCCTGGAAATTCCGCGCCCCTGACTTAAAACAAAGGGGACAAATACGAAGCTGTGACCCGTTAGATTAGTGCCGATACTGACTTGACGAAGTCTTGAGCAAACGCATTATTCATCACCCACCCACGCATCTTATCAAGGACGTACACAGAATTTAAAAGACATATTAGAAATGAATAATTCGCTCTGGCTTTTATCGTAAGCTCTATTGTTTCAAAATAAATTGAATTGAAAGCGTAAAATGCAGACTTTACGGGATAGACCGAAACTTAAACCATTTCCTAATGCATCCACGTTTAGTTTCTTGGGGGAAAGAGGCAAGTTTATAGCGACTTTGCAAATCTACATAAATACTGAGAAGGTCTGTTTTAGTAGGTAGTATATTTTGTTTGAAAGAGAGATATAGAAACTTAAATTAAACTTTTGTGAGTTATATTAGGATAATCAGTGCTTTTTTAAAATTCCAGTTGGGTTTAAGGAAACACGGATTTATTTCAATCGACCATAAACCTTTTGGCTAAAAGAACACTGGTTTTAGAGGCGATAAAGATGAAACGCATAAATTTCCCGCCTTTACAACGAAAGGAGGTTCTTATCAATATTTTATGTCGCTCGAATTCACAGGGCACCGAAAACGATTTATATATTATATAATTGCACTCAAATTTCTGTTCGACGAAACAGAATGATATCGTAATGAACCAAAAAAGGAAGGAATGTAACAAAAAGCTAATTGCTACTAATCCCATGTCTCCCTTATATTACAATGGGACTCTAATAGAAATAAAAAGAATAATTTCCATTTGAGGGCGTTTATTTTAGACGCGTGTGTACTGTGTAGTGTAGTCTCCCTTTTCTAAAGAGATCAAGAAAAGGGTCTGTGCATTAATCGCATTATTTGCGGTGAAAGCCAGCTAACATAACGTAATCTTTTTAGAGGGGTATTTGCCATTTAGATTATTGCGTATATAAAACAGAAACTGGAAATTCTTGACATAGTCTAACGCATAAAATATGTCCACTATGTAGCTGTAAATTCAACACCTCCCGCCGTGTATAGGTAAATACTTGTCCAGAGAGTTTTAAACGAAAAAGGTATATTTTGCCTGAAGGGCTGTAAATTTATCGTTATTAGGACCTAGAATAAGGCGGGTATGCGAAAAGTGGAAACTGCCGACGATAGTGAATTTGGACGTATTGTGGATTTAAAGTTTTTGATGGATTTTATTGGGTTTATGTGGTCTTGCTTCGAGCGTTTCGGTGAAAGTTTTCAGAGCACATTCTGGTCGTATTTCAGGTAAGTCAGAAAAATAATTATTGAGTTTACATGGGTTGATTATTGATATGGGTGAGATTTTTCATGAGTTTATCTAAGGAATTGGATCTTTCAACATTGTGTCCAATTTTTTCCAAAATCGGTACCTACGGTTTTGCACTTTAGAGGTTAAAAATAGGAAAAAATTAGCTTCAAATTGAGTTTTAATTTTTTTTCTCAAGATTTTCAATAGGGTTCTACATTCATCTTTTGACAGGTGATACATACCTTCCAATCTTCCAACATTTTGTCCAATTTTTTTCAAAATCGGTACGGTTTTCTGTTCGGAAACATTCTACGACATGATAGAAAAAATATGCAAGTTGTCAGTCTAATAGCGTGCATTGAGGAAGATCAAAAGTTAGCGAAATTCTAGGAACTAGAAGAAGTAGCCCAAAGCAGGTCAACCACTGAAGAAGAGAAATTCTGCGGAAACCATTATCAACTCAACATGAGCAGAAACAGCGACGGTACGTAAACAGACAAGATACCATTTAACGATATGGACTACAGAGCTCATTAAAATAGCTAAAGTTCATATTACGAATCCAATAACCTATCTGTTAAAGACTTACAAGGTCAGTCCATAAGCGGTGGATTTTACGAGAAAGAGCTACAGAAAACCAAGCAACCCGGTGTTTTTCTTGTAGAACAAGTTTCACGAAAAAAAGGAAACAAAATGCTTGTAAAGGGGTTGGGTTTCGATAAATCACATAACAGCTGGATTGACATGCCATTTAAAACTCGCATGTGATTGGTCTAAAACATTTTCAACGGTGGTGATGGTGGTGGTGGTGATGGTGGTCGTGAAAGGTATGGTGAATATACAATTTTCGGCAGATTGTAAATTTATCTCTATGCAAATTGACGGTTAGGCACATTTTGATTGTATTGACCATCAGACCACCTAGTCAGTTTTGAATTGTACAAATATCATATCCCGTGTGCAACTTAGTGAAGCAATATCATGCGATACCTCAAAATTTTCAGGAAAATGTGTAGATCACAAATTTTAATGGGGCGTATCTCGCAATGACGGCAGAAGGGTGAGAACCACCCTTATACTACCCTACTGTGTATATTATGCAAAAACATATTTCCTTAATTATAACTGGATTTCATAGTATTCTATTCATCACTTTTCTTTCATCAGATAACCTAGATGAGATCATTAAAAATATTATGAAACCATCCCCTAATCGGGGGATGATTTCATAACAGCTTCTTAGGCATCTGCTAAATTAACTGTTACAACAATACTCAAGCAAGCAACATGCAAATATCGTAATGTAATAATATGTAACTATGAAATCATGAACGTCTAGGCTTCTGTAAGCTGTGGTAGGTACAGATATTGTCCTTTGCTAAGCACACCCCCGAGTATCCGTATTATTTACCATTTTTATTGAGAAAAAAGTCTTATTTTTAAAGTAAAACTTCTTAGGCGGCGGCGGTCTGATATTTGGACGAGAATGGAGAATGATTTGAAAGACGCGTTACCTACGTTTAGGCCTATTTCGTTCGAGCTATATTCAAAACACAAGCCTTCATTGCAAGACAGAGTGGAGAGATGTAATATTGAGAGCAGGAAAAGAGAGCTATAGTTTGCATATATCTGATACACAGTTTCGGCTATTCGCGTTTCCGTTTTGTGCTGTCCTTCGTCTTCAACCCCCACTCGTGCGCTAAGGCCAAGGTCTCAGTTGCTCGAAGGGAGAATATTTCAGGAAGCATTTTACAAGCAAGAGAGAGGAGAGAGCCACGGATTCACTGAATACTAGGCAATGGAAGAGAAGAGAATAGAGAGTGTGACGCGCATACGCGCAGTACAACTCTGATACCATGATTCGTGAAAGCTCCATCGCAGATTGCCTATGACACCCTTGCTGAAACTCTGGTGAAAATCAAGAAATGGGATCCCAAAACAGGAGCAAGATGTACCGATACTTACTTTAACAGTTGACCAGTTTACATCGTATAAATTAAAAGATATGAAAGTGAAATTGAAATGGCACCCTGAATGTTACAAAAGAATTTGAAAAAAATATTCTCTGGAACGAATGGAGAAAAAGTATAATGCCCAGCAATAGGAAGCTTCAACTAACTCGTTGCCGATATCACAGGAAGTTTCAAAGGAAAAGCTGAAATTAGTTTTTGGAAGCAGTTTTTGGGAGCAACCCCATTCATGCTCCAGGCGTTGACATCTTTGGGCAAAAATGAAACGCTAAGTGACTCTGATATGGAGCAGATTAAGTTATTTATTTGTCATTATATTCACCGTCCAAGAAAAGTGTGAAAAACCTAGCAAAACTGAGATGGTGCTTGTTCTCGCAGGGTCAAGTTCCAACCGAAAATATGCCTCTTACTCGAGCAGCCTTGAAAATGGCAGTAGAGAGGTGCCACTATCAGTGCATTGAATGGAATCGGGATACACAGGCTCACTCCAATTTACCACCTCCAACAAATTACGATTGGAAATTTGGCACTGATGGATTGGAATTAGAACCAATTATGTTTAGTTTTCCCTGTGTACCTGAAGAAATAATTAATCTAATAAAATGTTCATGTAAAAAAAAACAATCGTTCTCAAAGATGCAAATGTTCAGCACGAAATATACTTTGCGCGGAAATGTAAAGCTGATCCAGAATGATCTTCAAATAGTAAAGCAGATGAAAAATCAACCTATGACACTGATTCTTACTATGCTCTGGATAGCGAATTCGATGACGAATAATTTTATTTTTTTTACTTTATATACAGGGTGTCAATTTAAAAACTTACAATGGCTATATCTGAGTAACCAAAAAAAAAAAAAAAAATCTATAAAAACAATTTCTATAATAGGGAGGGGGGACCAAAATGATGTAAAAACCAACCTGTTTTCACTTACCTCCTCACCCCCAGCCACCCAAACTAAATAATCTTAAATAGCAACCCCCTACTTGTGATACCTTATCTGAAGGTTCTTAAAAAAAATGCTTTTCAATGGTACCCTACAAGCTAGGATTCGATGTAATAATTTTCAAAATAAAACCATTGAAATGTGAATTGAATTTCTGACTATTAATCTAATAAACATTTTTTTACTATCGTAGCATTAATCTTGAGGCTTAAACATTTTAGGATTTTATTATTTTTTGTTTATTCGTTGTTTTGGGAACCTGAAAAGAATTGACAAGTCTAAAAAAATACAATTTTAATTTATGTAATTGAATGAAATGAAGTTTCATTTACCCAATAAACCAAAAACTCACATCACATCAAATCCTAGCTTGTAGGGTACCATTGAAAAGCATTTTTTAAGAGCTTTCAGATAAGGTATCACATGTAGGGTGTTGCTATTTGAGATTATTTAGTTGGGGTGGCTGGGGGTGAGGGGGTAAGTGAAAACAGGTTGGTTATTACATCATTTTGGTTCCCCCTCGCTATTATAGAAATTGTTTTCACAGATTTTTTTGAGAGAAATAGCCATTGTAAGTTTTCAAATTGACACCCTGTATGTAATATAAATGCCAAAATACGCTGTAATTCAATATTTTTTGAGCTTAGCTGTAACACATAAAATCATAATATGTTTTTCTTTTCAACAATTTACATATAACTATGAAAATGAAAAACTTTCTACTATCTTTTTATAGCTAAAATATTTTTTTAATGTAGGGGTGGTTTAGGGGTAGTTTTTTCCCTTCTGCCACCTCTACAGGTTACGCCCCAATGATATTCGTAATCTACACATTTTTCCAAAAATTTTTATATATATCACTATATTGCTTCACAAAGTTGCATACGGACTACTAATTTAAAACTGACTAACCTCCCCAAAGTTTCTACCATAAGTGGTTACTTCTAAGGTAGAATCTGCAACATTTGCTTCTGCTAAATTTACAGTATCCTGAAACATTCACCATTCACCTTTGTTTGCATATCAAAGATATTCCTGCATTCGCGACGTGACGACGTGAGGAAAAATTACTCTTCCCGCAGGCCAATGCGTACGGTAAAAAAAGCTTTTTCCGCACGCTCGTAGGAAGAATTCGTTGTTCACACTGCGGAGGAAGACATTGATATCAAGTATCATATGGAAAGGTTTGAATACACCCAATGCTTGGATGTGATCAATGCTGATCAACTTAAGGTGGCAATCATCTGCGATGGCATACGTGAAGATGTGACACTCAACAAAACAGAGATTTTGGTCATATCCCAGAACTGCATCATTAAGACAAATAAAAACATTTCGACTTCAAAAAGAGCAGAATCGGTCATTGTCTTGGCATCCATGACACAATCGACAAAACAGATGCTTCCGTTTTCAATATTATTATAGGGCACGACATTCTAGAAAAACCAGTTCGAGAAACCTCAACATCTCTAGATAAAATCAAAGAGTAAGAGTCATATATTCAACAGCAACTACAAGAAACCCATTGGGTTTCCATACACCACCTAGCAGTATTGAACACTGTTACTTCGAGTATACTTATCACCATCACATTCTTAGCACTCTTCAACTTTGATTAGCGTAATACCGTTATAATATCCACCCTTCGAAATGGAATATGTAATTCGATGAGTTCTAAGATTAGAGAACTAATATAGTTCGCTAAGAAAATTATTACTGATAGAATTGTTCCCTCTATTATTCCCATTCTCGTTGATTGTGCAGGTAGGATTTAGTTTGCCCTAAGGAATTTTCATACACAATGAAATCCGTGGGGAGTTTGGCAATAATTTTAAGTGTAAACCCTCTGGTTTTAACTTGAAATAGGTCTATTTAGAAATGTCAACAGATCATTCCCTTTTAATGATTAAGTTCTCAGAGCCCTTAGCCATTTCCAGTTTCCTCATCTATCTCGGAGATTATTACCGGTATTTTATTGATTAAAAAAAATTGTCCACGCGTCAGCTATAGTGATTTTATCACTTTAAGGGGCGGATTATGAAAACCCTCCATCGTGGAAAAAAAAAAACTAATCGTTTTATGTTAATTTTAATAGTCGATTACCATTTTCTTTACATGAAGCGAGGCCATGAATAAAATAGGGAAATCGCCTGTCAAACCCAAGTCGATTTGTCTGCTATTGCGGCTGACGTGCGCCCGTTTTTGTTTAAGGGCCATTTATATTAATTAAACAGCGACAGTATCGTTCACATCGATATTCATTAATGATACAAAAAAAATGCCCCATACATACATGGAAATTACACACGGTGACTTTTTAAGTTTGAACTTGTAAATCTTTATTTCCCGCTTGAATGGATAGTACTTGAGAAATAATTATTATACTCTTATAAATTATAATTAGGATATAAATGCTATATTTTGTTTCGGTTTCTAATATATTCTTAGTAGGGTCCGAAAAGTCCCTAAACACACAGATATACGCAATTGGACCTTTTCCATAGTTAATCTAGTGGCAAATTTCTAATTTTAGACTCCTGCCTTCAAGCGAAGGAGTTATGCCCGAAATGCTAAATAGTCCCATATCAATGCCAAAATATCTCCGAGGCCCATAAGGTTCAAAAGGATCTTTCCTCCCCAACCGCCACTATTTCATTAATCAATATGGCAAGAAAGATATTTATGCGCTTACAGCAAGCATTCCTTCTTCAGGAACTGACATGCAGCCATCAGGTAAAGGCTTTTTGGCAGAGATGTAACTGAGAAAAATGCAAACAAGACATGTATAGGGGTGCTAAGAGTGAGTTTCGGAATTATCCGGATTAAGGAATCCAATCCCATCTGAAAAACGTCACATAAAAAACAATATAAAAGGAGCCTCCAATTGCCTCCTCTTTTAATTTGGCGCGTTCCTGGGTCCCACTGATTGATGGCTACAGCCATCGATTGTCAATTGTTCGCGTTTAATAGCTGGGGACCCTCTGCAGATAAAAATCTTTTCCGGTTTCGTAATTGCGGAGTCGAACACAATGCTGAAATCAGCAACGAAATAAAAAAAGGATAAGGGAACATATCGACATCATGACCCTAACTTACGCCCTTATAAAGGTTTATTCCAAAGTGACCAAATTGAACACACTTTCCACGGTTCCAGGTTGATGATTTGCTATTCATATCTCCAATGATGATTATCATTGGAAGATCAGATTCAATTTGTACTATCTTTGATCTCTGTATGGTTCCGTTCCAGCTTGTATGTAAATTTCTTTAATCCCATCAAAACAAGAAAAATGTACCCTAAACAAGTATGAGGAACGCATCAGTATAAGTTTTCGATTGCCGAGAATGGATGCCTTCATTCCAGATTCAAAGTGCCATAACCCTGGAAAGGGCCATAATGACAAAGTTGGCCCTATCGGAGTCAAACAATGGCCACCGTGCAAAGGTAATCGAAGTGTAAGGGTCACTCGTGGGTCATCGAGGCCCTTCAAGCGTAGAGATAATGGATTTTATCGGACAGGGATCAAGAACGTGTGCGTGGGAGCTTTCATTCACAAAAAGACATTAAAAAATTTTGAACCAAAATATTCAAACACGCTCTGGAGTCGCTTTAAAAAGAAAACCTCTCCCCAGATAAGATAAACTCAAAAAATATAGGTTATAAATAATAATGTACTGTATAATTTTGTCCTTAAGGCCGAAGCGGATGTTTCGTGAAGAGGTGATCAAAAGCGATTGAAAAAAGATAACGCTAGCAGAGGGGCCAGTTTGCCTTACGGTTGCAGAACCCGCAAGATTTGTTATGTATAATAAAAATATTTTTTTAACATCCATCATCAAAAAAATCCCTTAAAGTGCAACCCCATTGAAGTTAAACTTTTCTTTTTATTTAATTCTTTTTCATTTTCAACCCTTTCGCGCTCCTAAGTAGTTTTGCATTTGGAACGAAAATGAGGGTAAAAAGGGCGAATGGCATACACTTGTTCAGCTAGAAACAACAATGCCTTGAAAAGTGACTCATTGAAACTGAGGGACAAAGGGTACAATCAAGAACACTACCTTTCCATTCTCCTCGAACTGTAGTGCTAGTGGCTTCTTTTACGATTCGGACGCGATGATTTATTCAGTGTCGGACTTGACATTTATTTGAATCTTTTATTATACTTATATCTCATAGAAGAAATTACATGAACATAGTGGAAGAAATAAGAATTAAATTTAAAAAAAAATGGCTATATCTTACCATAAGGGACTAGCCTTCTTAGAAGAAATATTTAATTTGTAGAAAGGAGGAATAAGAGTTGCAAGCAGCAATAAAGGAAATTTTCTTTAAAAAGAACATACCGTCTTACTTTTTAAAGAAAATTTTCACCTGTCAAATGATGAATGTGGAACCCTGGATCATATGCATAAAACACGTGCATATGCTTTTGCATAAGTTTTTTGAGATTAACATATTCAGCTTTGATGCAGCAAAAAGAGACGGCGGTAGAGTAAAAGCACTTGCTACACTTTATTCATACCACTGCCTATATCGAAAATCTTGAGAAAATAAAAATTTAATTTGAAGCAAATTTTGTTGAACTTCTTGACAGTTTGGTTTCGGCTTGTGTTTCCGATACCCAGGGGCGGATACAGGCCTTTTGAAAGGGGGTGGGGGCAGTTTAAGTAAGTAAAGTAAAGTAAGTCAGATTGGGTTAGTTTTGGCAGCGCATTGTGCAAGATGCGGTTTTTCGAAGGAATGGCCCATAAAAATATAGAAATGGGGGAACTATTTAGGAGAATCAGGTGATTTTAAATAGGTAGGTACAAGGTGTTTTTTTATACAGGGTGTCAATTTGAAAACTTCCCACCCCTATTATCTCAAAGTAGAAAAATTTTCAAAAAAATCCCTGGAACACGTCAACTATAATTTGAAAGGGGATGAGTTTTTATGCAAAATTCACCACTCCTCTTTCAACCCCCCAACCCCCAGAGCCACCCCCTAGAAAATCTTAAATGGGAAGGGGGGTCAAGTGATACATCATATTGGAGGGTTTTTAATTCCATAAATTTTGGTGCTAAATTTTCAGTTCAACTGTTTTGGAAATATTGACAGTTGAAAATTGACTTTTTTGCAACTATGACAGGCTGTAAAACCTAAACGGTTAATTTTAAAGGAAAACCGATCTCACATTCTTGTATTAGATTTTTATAAACTATCATTTGACAGCAACTTCGAATTCAATCCATGATCAAAAATTTCGGTTAAAAATTTAATCTCCAGTTAAATTCGAAGTTGGTGTCAAATGATAGTTTATGAAAATCTAAGATAGGAATGTAAAATCGATTTACCTCTAAAATTAACCGTTTAGGTTTTACAGCCTGTCAAAGTTGCAAAAAAGTCAATTTTCAACTGTCAATATTTCCAAAACTATTTGAACTTAGGGATTAAAATTTAGCACCAAAATTTATAGAATTAAAAACCCTCCAATATGATGTATCACTTGACCCCCCTTCCCATTTAAGATTTTCTAGGGGGTGGTTCTGGGGATTGGGAGGTTAAAAGAGGGGTGGTGACTTTTGCATAAAAACTCATCCCCTTTCAAATTATAGTTGACGTGTTTCTGGGATTTTTGTGAAAATTTTTCTACTCTGAAATAATAGGGGTGGGAAGTTTTCAAATTGACACACTGTATATTGACACCCCACCTACACCCCACCTTTACAGGTAAAAAAAGGTGTAAATACAAAAGTTGTACAGTTTTGGCTGAATTTTTAGACCATGGTCAGAAGTAAAATTTTAATGTCAGAAATGTGAAATTTTGCATGCTTCCAGCTTTTTTCAGATGGGAAGCCCTATATTTCATTCTATATTCTTGAAGAGCACAATGCTCCGATTCCAAAAATATATAATTTGTCTATATTTAATTGAACAGTCTCTCATATATTCGGCTCCAAAAATTGCAAAAATACTATCCTACTTCTGATTTTCTGAACCATTCTACCTATAAAGATGAAAGCTGCAGGTAAAATTCAAGGTATGTACCTACTTGGTTTCTCTGATATAGCATTATATATATAGCATTTTTAAAATTTTTAGAATCAAATATGTTGAAGACGACTTAACCAAATATTGGAATCGGGAAATTGTGCTCTTCAAGAATATGGAACCAAATATAAGGCATCCCATTTGGAAAAAGCTGAAAGCATGCAACATTTCACATTTCTGACATTCAATTTTTGTTTCTGACCATGGATTCTAAAAATGTAGCCAATACTGTACAACTTTTGTATTTACACCTTTCATTTATTTGTAAAGGTGAAGGCTGTAGGTGGGGTGTCAATATATAAAGAAATACCCTGTACTTGAACAATAACTTATTATATAGAGTCAGAATTTTTGAGATTATCTACTTTTTGTCCATTTGCCTTTTGACAGGAATTAGTAATGTTACTTTACCAAACTAGTAACATAATGTGACAAGTTATTCAAGTACAAACGAGTGGATAGTTGCGGAATTTATGGGTGGACCTCTGCAGGACGAGCGCAGCGATTCCGCAGTCATCTCTTCATTATTACGTTGTTCATATAATACTAACCTGACTCACTCAAATGTCAGTTATTCTCATTAGTTCAAAAACTACAAGTTTCAGGTGAGTGTCTTATTTGAATAGTTCAACAGTATATTGGTGAATAGATGGCTACGCTCGTCCCACAGAGGTCCACCTATAAATTTTGCAATAATTCACTTATTTGTACTTGAACAATAACTTATTATATAAAATCAAAATTTATAAGATTATGATTATTCACTTTTTGTCAATTTACCTTCCAACAGAAATAAGTAATGTACTTTACCAAATTAGTAACATAATGTGACAAGTTATTACAAATGAGTGAATTGTTGCGGAACTTATGGGTGGTCCTCTGCGGGACGAGCACAGCGAGTTCCGCTGCCATCTAATCATCAATATGTTGTTTAATTACGATACTTAACTGACTTAGGGCAGGTATTATAAAACTACTTTGAGAGTTAACTTAAAGTTAATTATTGAAATTACATGTAATTCAAAAAGTTAACTTTAAGTTAACTGTCAAAGCAGTTTTATAATACTCGCCCTTACTCAAATGTGCGTTATTCTCATTAGTTTAAAAAATTACACGTTTCAGGTGAATGTCTTACTTGAACTGTTCAACCGTATATTGGTGATTAGATGACTGCGGCACTCGCTGCGCTCGTCCCGCAGAGGTCCACCCATAAGTTCCGCAATAATCCACTTTTTGTACTTGAACGATAACTTATTATATGAAGTCAGAATTTTGAAGATTAACCACTTTTTGTCAATTGGCCTTTTAACAGGAATTAGTAATATTACTTTACCAAACTAGTAATATATTGTGATAAATTATTTAAGTACAAACGAGTGGATTGTTGCGGAACTTATGGGTGGACCAACTATTCATCAATATGTTGTTTAATTACGATACCAAATTGACTCACTCAAATGTACGTTATTCTCATTAGTCTAAAAATTACACATTTCAGGTGAATTTCTTACTTGCACAGTTCAATAGTATATTGGTGATTAGATGGCTGAGGAACTCGCTGCGCTCGTCCCGCAGAGGTCCACCCATAAGCTCGGCAACAATCCACTTATTTGTCTTGAACATTAACTTATTATATAAAGTCAGAATTTGTAAGATTATCCACTTTTTGTCAATTGTATATATGAACTTGCAATCTTTATATACTGCTCTATTAATTGCTGATTTGTCTGTGTCGCTCACGTGATATTTTATGATAGGTATTGCAGTGCTTCTGCGTCTTTGCTAATATATTTTAAAAGTAATTTGTTCTCTTGTAGATTTTTGGAAGAGGTCTCAATACCTAGATAATACGACAAAAGACGTAACAATAAATCTTTAATTTAATCTTTGATTTAAGTGATGCCTCTGCATAGTTTCCATCATTTGGTTCAAGGACTAATCAAATTTTCTACCAACCAAGTTCAAGTATGCCTCTTCTGGAAAAGGAGAATAAATAAACCTACAAATTCCGTATGCAAACTTACCAAAACATGCATCCAGGGTGTTTCAACATAAAAAACCTCATGATTTGATTTTTGTAAACTTTAAAAAATCATTATTTTTTTTAAAATAAGAGATAGAAAGCTGAAATTTTCAGCGCTTCTTATCCCGCCAATAGAGGATTACAATCCCTGAAAATTTGGACTTTAGTTCCAGAAATAAAATCGTGTTAAGCAATTTGGGGTGATTTATCAATTTTTCTGAGTGCCTTTTTCCATAGAATCCAGCTCCAAATCTCAGAATAATTTAGTGTATGGAGTTCGAGGGATCCTGAAAGACCATCAGGATACAAAATCTCAAAAAAAAATTGTGTAATTTCATGGTTAGTACTAAGGTAGCTTACCTTATGATTTAGATTTTGGAAAACTTTGGAAGGTCAAAACTTTTTTTCTAATAGAGATAGAAAGCTGAAATGTTCAGCGATTCTTATCCCACTAGAGGACTACAATCCCTGAAAAATTCAGCACATTTGGACTTATAGTTCCAGAAATAAAATTGTGTTAAACAATTTTGGGAGATTTATCAAATTTTCAATTTTTCTGAGTGCCTTTTTCCATAGAATCCGGCTTTAAATCTCGGAATAATTTAGTGTATGGAGTTCGGTGGATCCCAAAAGACCATTAGAACACAAAATCTTAACAAAAAAAATTTTGAAATTTGAGAGGTCATAATTTTTTTCCTATCACAGATAGAAAGCTGAACTTTTTAGCGATTCTTATACCAATAGAGGACTCCAATCCCTGAAAATTTCAGCTCATTGTGACTTATAATTCTAGAAATAAAATCGTATTAAGCAATTTGGGGTGATTTAGCAATTTTTTCCAATTTTTCTGAGTGCCTTTTTTCAAAAAATCCGGCTCTTTACCTGTCGTAATTATTCAGTTCTCTATATTTCACAGTCTCGGTTCCAGAATCGGCAAAGTCCATCTTACATCACACTTCAGACAAGATATTCTCTCAACAGCTGCAGTGACTGGAGATTTTTATTTAATCTCTTTATTTTTAAGACTTTGTCTTCTAAGGTTCCATAGCTATAAGAACGGAAAACCACATGTCAAAAATGACACAAATATTTGGACAAAATATCTAAATGAATGAATATCCTATTCTTTTGAAAATACATAATGGATATTTCCATGGAAAACTCAAACTCAATAAGAATCTTTACTGTTGTCATTAAACCCCCCCAAAATATCGTATCCCATATAATTCCTGAATTCTAATGTAGAGACCATTAAACGTTGGCCGCAGCGTTGTAGCCATTTTCCTATGACTTTCAATTTATATTCTGGATCCGGTGCGAGAGCGAAACGCACTCGAAATATTTATGCAAATCCATATCTGAAAGCCATTGTTGCCAAACCGAGTGTAAGATATGAGCGACGAGGAGGGGAGGTCAACGTCTGGAAAACAAAAGGACGAAAGGGAGAGAGTATCTATCTCTCGGTGTGTGGTTGGTATGAAAAGCGAATCCGGGATTATAATTAATATATCTCGGTTTGTAGGGGGTGGGCTTTTTTTTTATGTATGCTCGCTTTTGTAAAAGGTCTGATTTAGAGCACTTTTTTTTGTGATTAGGAACAGGAAGTTTTTGGGTAATTTATAGGGTTTTGTCTATAGAAAAAAAGGTTTCTTTTTGAGAACCTTTTGTTCGTATATCGTATATCCCAGGTTTGTCAGACCATGTCCTACTCAGATTATAAATAATGATAATGAGAACCAACCTTTTGCATCTATATTGTGTAGCTATTTGAATAATTTATAATATCTCGAAAAATTTGCAAAATTTATGAGTTCGATATCTTCGCATAGATACAATGACCATGACTTTACTTTTCCAGACAAACATCCCTTTATGTTACATCATTCATAAGGCTGTGATGAGCCATTTTCTTCAAAAAAAATAGACTCAAATAATAAATTAGTTTATTTCTCTTTGATTAAACTTAGGCACATCAATAAATTTAACCGGTACAGCACTCGACTTTTCATTATTGTTATCATTTGCGGCAAAACCGCACTCCATACCTTTACCAGTTTCAAAGTCTTCAAAGTCCGAATTCGAGAACCAACAACACAAAGTGGTTGTTAAAAATTTCTTAGCTTTTTTGCAAATTATTATTGTGATATTCAAAAATGTATACAAAAAAGGATTCAGGGCGCAATTCAACAAATACAACGATATAGCTGAAAATCTCATGGTCCACATTAGATTTTTGTCAACTACGTTTGCTTGCTGATAAAGCAGCAGCATCCAATATGGTAATCTGCATCCAATAAAAGCTACAATTAGAGCTAAAACTATTTTGAAGCTGCGTATTTTCCGTTCCATTTGCATATTTTTCTTTTTAGCCACTAGTTTACCGTTGGTCGAAAAATCTGGTTTTGTGCCAGTGGAAGTTTCAGTAATTTCCGGGTGATTGTAACTGTCTGCAGGTGGTTTCCTATGACGCCATATCAACAAGGCGATTTTATAGTAAAACCAAAAAAACATGGTGACTATTGGAATAAAAAACAAACAGTTCATGCAAATGTAGTAGATGAATATTACGGATTTTGTCACTGGAGCTCCCGAACACATAGCCGTGTATTCGCCTTCAAGAATTATAGGGATGTAAAGATAAAATGTGACTACTGGATAGGATAATCCTAAGCATATTATCCATAGAATTAAAGCTCCTGTGAGGCATTTCCATAGAGCTGGATTCCATTTTTTGCTTAAGGCGTGTATGACGTTGTGGTACCTGTCCACAGCTATAACTAATAGGGCCAAAGAGCTGGTTAGGTTGCCTAAAATTTGACCTATGGGTATACCGTGACACATGCTTTCGCCGTAGATCTAGAAAATATTTTATTCAGTAGATAGTTAGTTGTTGAATATTGTTTACCCATGTCATTGGTTTCTTTCTGAGCAATTCTAAATTATTCATGGCAAAAAGTGTGACAGTAAGGATGTCCGAAACGGCTAAGGAAATGATGCATGTTTTTTGAAGGAACTTGTATTTCCTAAAAGAAATATGAAATAGGCACTTACTAATGAGTCAAATATCTTACCTATAAATAACAGTCCTTACGGTTAAAAGATTGCCCAAAAGTGCCACAACGGATATAAGCAAAATTATCCAGAAAAATAACTTCCTATTCACCTCAAATCCTATTAGTTGTGATTCAGTTACGACGACTCGTTCCTAGAGCAACAAAAGGTAAAACTTGTGGGACATTTTTATAAATAAATCCACGTACCACGGTACTTTTAGAACTTTCCGAACCCATCGGCTAGTCGTCTATTCAAACCACTGGAATCTGATTGATTCAAATGTGGGAGGATCTGGCAAGTGTTTAACAATATCCAAATGCAGATAACGCAAGATTTCGTAATCAAAAATCAAGTACCAATAATAATTAGTTTGCTGCCTGTTGCTTTGATAATAATCAGTAATTATGAACTAATCCCTTTATTCCCAAACCAAAAAAATATAATATATTATAATTTTTTTTTCAATAATTGGTAATCATTTTCCAATAGCTCAGATATAATGTGCGATAAACTCATAAACTGGCATCTGGCTTGAAACTATGCAAATATAATAAGTCAACTAATTAGCATTAGTTATCATAGCTCCGAGTACAAATATTTTTGGGCACTTGACTATGAGTGATTACATGTTATTTTTTTTTGGGGGCTGGTAAATGTCAATTGATTTAATGAGGCAATTTATAATTCTTCACAGGAGATGGATTAGTGATGTTTTCAGTTTTCCAATAAACGTAAAGTTTGTGACGAAAGGGCAGCAATTCCTGTGGTCGGTCAGTGCCAGGAGGGGTCTACTGTAGGCGTTACCCTGCTGCCATCCATCACCAGGTCCTTCCTGCCCTTTCGTTGCTACTAATATCAGGTCCAGACGGAGCCCCTTTTGTCTTGTATTATTCACTTTGGGGGCCTGCCTGCAGTCGTTAGTCGGTCGACTTGGGGCCTAACTGCACTTGATTTGTCCATTTTTCAGTGCCGAGAGAACACCGAAAAGTGCAACAATGGTAACATTTGTCTTCAGTCAGCAGTCAAATGACAAATGATATTTAAATTTACGGCTCTATAAAAGCCACAGAAATCGCATTTATATAAAGCGGAAAATAATGCTTCGGCCAAAAACTTTTTCCTGGCTGGAGCGACTAAATGATAACCTGGCATAAGAGAAATGTGCTCTGCGGATCCGGCAAACGCATTATTTGCAGCGATTTGCTCTGTGCGGTTTAATCGACCGTTAAGCATATTTAAAAAAAGGACAATGCGTTCCAGCTAAAGACGACGCTTTCTATCTGGAGCGAGGGACATATTTTGCATTGTTGTGTATAGAGAAAAAGGGGAGGGAACTTTTTTATTGGGGTGATGTATTTGCTTTTATGGCATCAATCAAATTATAAATCAATAGTGTTGTTCCAGAAATAGTAGCTATATCTACAGAACATGGACAAGGCGGTATTACAAAAATCGCCACCTGTGCCCTGCATAATATAAAAGTACTTGTAATGACTCACAAAAGACGAGTTCAGTTGCTTGAAAAATTATTTTATTAATTAAATCTATTCAACGTTTTGCCTTGATCCAAATGTAGTTTATTACCGGCGGCATCCTTTGAGACAGGAATTTAAATAGAGATAAAGTAACATGTATTCGTACCGAGAAAAATAAAAATTAAATTTTAAAATGTCTCCTTGAACGGATTTATAATTATTATGGCGGCATCCGGGCGCGAATCTTTGATATATTTGGAAAACACCTGCAAATGTTGTCGGCTTATAGATTCTCAAAGAAAAGAATTTCTAAAAGCGTGGGGACCCGAGGCCAGAAATTACGCAAAATGGGCATGTCCATGCAGTTGTCAGTAATGAGGAAAACCACCTATTTAAAATATTATTTCTTTGAATCTTAACTTTTTAAAAAAGCGTTCAATGAATAAAGGTGAATGTTGCAACCATGTAATGCCGCGCCATATGGACGCGCCGCAACGAAAAGCGTACCGAAATGGTAGGTAGAAGAGAGTGGGGAACTAGACGACTAGACTAGAGAAGAAGCTGGGCTGGTCCCTTAAGACGCTTGTCTGCCATTGTACATTATTCAATTTTTATTTTTATTTGTACTAAACTGATTGTTCAATCCAATTTGTGATTAGTTTGTGTGTCCAAAGGAGCATTTACAAGTGAGTTGAATAATTGTTATTTTGTGAGTTCAATTTATACAAATATTAATTTTTCATTTTTATGATTTCTAAACATTGTATGAGCCAATGTCTAACGAATGTTGAAAATATAGATACACCTTTGTGCTGATAAAGCAATTTTCAACAATTTCAACCCAACATATTTTGAAAAAATTAACGTGAAGTGGCCCACTTCCCCACAAAATTATGCCTTTGAAATCTAAATTGGTTGAAAAATTTGATGACAATGCTACACCGCAAAGAATTAAGGAGGAATTATTCAGTTTTGCTGGTAATTTCTAATTTGGACTTTTATAAGTTATCACGTTTAGTAGAACCGACATTAACACTCATAGCGACTCAGGATGATAAAGAGAATGTACAAATAGATGTCAAATACAACAAAAACTTACTTTTGCTTGGCAATCACCCAGGTGATATGTGAAATATCGTTGTCCTGCGAGCGTGCGTAAAATAGTACCTTTCCGCACGCAATTCCATGCGCAAAGTTACACTTTTCAGCACTCCGGGTGAATAAGATCTTTTTCCGCACTGAGTGCCAAATAACAGAACTAATTGTCAAGCAACAATAGGCCTTTTCGGAAACACTGATCCGATAAACCCGATCACCAGCTGTTTGTATTTTATCTTCCTTTAATGAATACGACTGAAAAAAGACAAAGGATATCAGCGTTTCCGAAAAGGCCTGCAAAAGTGCCCTTTTCGACTTTGACACATGATGACAGATTTTTCCTCCGTCTGTATATCAGCAAACATCTATGCAAATACCAAATATATTTAGGCGGCGTTCCGTATCTTAACCAAAGTTACCGAATGGTTACCGATCGGTAAGAAGCGGTTCGTCAATGGTAACAGTCTGGTTCCTGAAAATGCGGTTTATGTGTGGAACGCGTCGGTTCGGCTTTGGTTTGGCTTAGATGCTAGATGATAGAATATAATCGTCTTAAAAATATATTTGTAATAAGCAGTTGTCAGGAATGAATATAAGGCCTGTTCGCACAGAAATCACCAACCAGTCAGAGCGAATTTCATTGGTTGAAACTAGTTTTCTGACTGTTTCCAGCCAATGAAATTCGCTCTGACTGGTTTGTGATTGCTGTGCGAACAGGCCTATAGTATTCACCTCTTGTCCCATTTTCACCGCAAATACATGTTGAAAGCGGAAGAATAATAAAAAAATTAAAATATTATCACCTAACCTAATAAACAAATCGTCGTTAATTTCACTAATGGGCGTATATTGAATTTCTCAAATTTTACAAGCGTATATGATATACGCCTTTTAGTAAGAAAAATGTGTATAACTCAGAAACTACTAGCAGTTCATATGCGCCAATTAGAGGGCGTATAAATTTGATGTTTTGCGACATAAATTCCCTGAAAACGAAAAATCGTCTATTTCTCATATACGACCCTTTGTCAAATTAACGACGAAATGTCAGAAATTGAAAACAAACCGAAAAAACCAAGCTTTATGATCGGTAAATCCGGTTGACAGTTGGGACCCAATTTTTCAGGAACCGCGTTTCATAACCTGACCAGATTTCAGGAGTGGTTAGGTTACGGAACGGGAACTGGAAAAACCAAGAATCTTGGTTAACTTACGGAACGTCGCCTTAATATTTTTTTAATTTTTGCTATGTGATATAAAGCTCGTAGGAAAAATATTGTTCCGAACACTTGCGCAAAGTCTCTTTCCCGCACTGAAAGCCTATCCGAACTCCGCTTTGCGTCGTTCGTCTAACTGCTCTGGCGTGCGAAAAAGTACTACTTTGCGCACTTGTTAGGACACTATTTCCATTCTCAAATATGTTAATAGTAGGCTAAGAAATAGCAGGTGTTACAAATAAAATTGGAACTTGTATACTTTAAGAAAAAAGATAACCTAGGGTAGTGAATTCAAAGAAAAATTAAGATAACGTGTAGCCCCTTTGTGTGCAAATGACACCACTCAACATCCAACAAACAATTATTTTATTTTATTTTGTTTACAATGTTATGTAAAATTTCAATGTTAACAGCTTGGTTTTTCTTGGTGAATCTGATACCAAGTACCTGCTTTCCAATCCGGAGCTCTTTAATGGGTGTTGAGGTTTCACTTTCGTGAACTGGAGCTTTTCGTGTTGTTTCCTGTATCCAGGAAGAGGATAGATTGCTGGGGTGACGTCACTCCAGCTGATCCAGACTCCAAACAATGATCTTTATGTAGAGTAGGTACCCAGAAAAGAATAAGCCAGTATCAGGTTCACCAATATTTGGAATATTAAATCCCTGAATTCTGTCAAAAAGGTGAGTGTCTTGCAGAGAAAATTTAAATTGAAATTTAATATAAAATGATTGTTGTAGTTGTACAGACACTCCCTTCCAACAGAATCAGGTATGAACAGTTATTCCAAGTTGAAAAAAATATATATTTTAATATAAAAAAGAACAATCAAATAATTAAGATTAATGGTAAGATAATAAAAAAAATTAGAATGATAACAAGATTATTAAAATGCTCGTTATAATTGAGCAGAATGCTGCTTTCTTGATAACAGTTCTGGCAGGCAAAATACGAGCAAAAATAAGGTAGGTACAAAAAAATAAGGAATTAAATCTCTGGATTCTCCCCTAAATAGACAAAATTCTCCTCTCGAATCAAGGTAGCTACCACAGATACTAGATAAACCTAGGGTTGAAATTAATCAAATCCAAAATGTGTTAAAATTCTTGAGATGTTTTAATTAAAACTTTTTAAAAGAATTTTTGACCTGTCTGGATTTCTATTAAAAAATTACACCCTTCAGTTTAGATAATAATTTAGGGAGTCAAACAGATAATGGTTGTTCAGGCTTCTGCCTGGATTCAATAGAGTTAATGGGGATGGACTCACAAATTTGGTTCTCACCGACTCTATTTAGAGCAAATGGTCCAATATTCCCACACTAAAAATTGATTTTGAAAGCCAGAGCAGCAGTACCTATCTAAAATCCAAAAATCTGTGTGGATTTACCTCTTATAACAATAAGCAATTCACACAAAATGGATGCCAACAATTAGATAAAAAAACTTAAAATATAATATTTATATTTCAAAAACAGATAAGATAAGATTTATCAGGTAAAAACTTAATAAAAATATGACCATTTGAATATTGAAAAATCTATAAGGGAGGATCCAGAAATTCAAAGCACAAAATTAAATAAAGTGGACTTGCCTTCCAGAGTGTTTTTCAAGGAAAGAGAGTATTTTAGAAACCACAGCGAGCAGGAAAACGATTCCGTGTTTTTTATACTTACTGCATTCCAACCAGCTTCAACCAATCAGACGAGTACACCCAAAAGACCATATTCACTTCAAAATTAAAACACAATGAAAGACCGCATGGAATAAAAGAGAATGGATAAAAATCCACTAAAATTATTTCAATTATTTACAAATTATAATAATTTAAATTAAGGTTATGTCAAAAATAAAAAACTGTTAAAATGTGTTTTTTTTTTAAGATAAAAGTCAAAATGACATTATATTGGCAATACAATGTAAAATTGTCAATGCCTTCAAATTTTTTATGTAGAAAAGGCTTGTGTTGCCAACATAGTTACTAAATTTTTGACTTGGGGAATTATCTTTAAAAAAAAACAGACTTTAATTGATTAGATCATTAAGCCAAAAAAATGATTATTTCAGAATCAGAAGTTAGAAAAGGATAGAAATATATCCATTCGCAAAAAGTGAGATAAATATAATTTCTTTCAATGAAAATACAAATGACTGTCAAATGCGAATCAACCAAAAATCATACTTTGAAATATAAACCACCGGGCACTAGATGGCAGTACCGGTAAGATATCCGCACCTCACGGACATGATAGATAGATGGCAGCACTTATATTATTTGAATTTAAATTTAAATTTAAATTTGAATTTGAGGAGATTATTTGGATGGTTCTGAAATGGAAAAAATACTACTTTATAATGAAAATAAGAAGAGATGGAACATGTTACGTAAATGATAAATTTATCGTAACACAGGTTAGGTGACAAGGAGGCTTAACTCTTCCGAGTTTATGAACATAGAAAGATCCCTACTCAACCAAATAGATAACGAAAATATTATAAATGAAGTCTTTAGGGTAACTGTGCCAGGTGGGCCGTTTGACTTGAAATTTTCCCGGGCCGATCTCACAGAGCCCGTCCGTCCCTGGCCCTATTTGTTTTTCATTTTGTTTTTCAGAAGATTTGTTGTTTAAAAGGTAATGAAAATTCACACCGTTAAATCTTACTAAACGAACCCAGGGATGTTATACTAAAGATTTTGGTGCCGTGACCAGGATGCGCTTCTTATTCGACAGGCAAATGTGGAAATTTGAGTGGAAATACATTTATTTTGCAGATAGTTACCAGCAAGTTTATCTGAAGATGAATAAACCGGGCCTAAGCCAAATAAACATTCTGTTTTAAATTTTATTCCTACCATAATCAATCCTGATATGATTCTACCTGTGATAAGGCCTGCTTCCATGTGACATTTGTCGCAAGATTCTATGCAGAAATTGCTCTGGAGTAAGGAGCTCTGAAATCCGAGTTCTCATAATGGAAGAACGCTGCCTAAGCACTGCCGGGGTTAAGCCCAATATTTCACGAATTCGAAGCAGAGATGGAAAAGCTCAAAACCGACCGAAGAGTTATGTGCTATCCAATCAGAATTGTGTGTCATCGAGGATGATGTAGCAAAATTAGAGAGAGGGTTTCGAGGAGGGTTTTCTCCTATTCCTGACAATGGCCAGCTCACTATGGATAGTATTATAAACGGAATGGGCTGGAAGGCACCTGCAAAGCTATTTTGGATTCTAATAAGGAACTTGTTGCATTCATGTCCAAGTCCTATACACGCCTGGCAAGTAAACATCTTGCATATCAATTTCAATGCGATAGAATGAAATGTCTAAAGAAAGTCTAAGGTTGAATAGAGAACGAAAACGATTACCCGTTGCAGCTCTAGCATTCCCAACGCTTTTTGCTGGGGGTGGAACAGGGGAAATCGTTTTCGTTCTCTATTTAACCTTAGACTTTTTCTAAACATTTCGAAAGGGATAAAAGTAAAGAAATGTTTGAAATATTTACTATAAAAATCTCGGTATCTCCGTTATCCTTTATGTTACAAAAAAAAGGTATGAACACGTTTTATAGAGAATTAAATTCTCCACAAAAAAGGTTTCTTGAGTTTTCTTGAAAAAACTAATAAAAACTGAGACATTTGAAAAAAAAACAAAAAAATCCAATATGGCGGCCATTTTTTTCAACCTTCCACCCATAGGACTGAATGGAACTTTTGGGAGGTTAAATAAAAGGTCACTTACTAAATATTTCCGCTGGAATTAGCTTGTTGCTAATTTGTTGCACCCTGACCCCCCAGATTGACTCAGCTACAGTCAGTCAGTAAGAAAACAAGAACGGTCAGTTAGAGGCTAGTTAGAAGCTTGAGTTAAAAGTCGAGTAATAAATCAGTTTCCAAAAATGCAGTAAAAAGTAAATTTCGGTCTAATTCTTAACAAAATTACGATATTAGGAAATTCTTGAATCGGAGTAAGAAAATTCTTAAATCGTAAAAACCATAGTGAAGTTCCAACCGGCAAATCAATAATTTTCGATGTAAACAGTCTAAGATCCTGGTCAAATGGCAATTCGTAAAAGAGAGTTTTAATCAAAGTAGTTATCAGAAATCTAGCATCAAATTCGGGATCATTAGTAAATTAAATTACGCGTCGCGACGACAAGTAAAAACACTCCTAAGAAGAGAATTGAACATTGTATATTAAGGTAAATACTTTTCTAAACTTAACTTGTGAACTTAAGTTGTGAACTTAAATTGTGAATTTCAAATATTTGAACCATAACTTATCCATTGACTATTAGTAATATGCATTCACTGCACGAATAGTAAATCGTAAAAACTTTTAGAGTACCTATAATAGCAAAGTAGCGATTGAAAATAAATAAAAGATTTGATGAAATGTTTTTGAAATAGAAGTTACTATTTCAAGAGATAAGCTCTTGGAGTAAAGAATGTTGTTCACCTCATTAAATAAATAAGTATATTTCAACCACTTTAAATGCAGGAGATTTGTGTAGGTACTTATTTCCACCCTTAGCAATTACGAACCCTACCACTGTGGCCACCCTGGTAAAAATCTGTAACAAATTAGAAACCGCTCGCCAACAATCAATATCTTAACCAATGATACTAGGGTGGGCGCTACATACTCATAGGTTGTTCCAAACAAAGGCCTGTACCAGATACTGTGTTGTGAAGTTTCAATTACTTGTATAAAATAAAGGATTTTGATACAATTTTAAGCAAAAAAAATCGTTAGAACGAAGCTATCAATTAGTACGATCCATCTAATGACAGTTACTTATTCCACTGTCGTCCAGAGAATAGATCCGACGATTTAAAATAATTGGCGTGCCTTGTGTTTCCCTTATCTCCCCTCTCACGAGATGAGCCATTCCCACGGGCGACCTTTTAGTCTCGATGCCCTTTTGATATATTAAATAATTAGTCGCAGACCCCACTCAAATGTTGTATACGATGTCTTGCTGGTATAGTATTTCAAAAATCTGCCGCTTTAAAAAGCCTCCAAAGTACTTTGCTTACAAGTTTTAATCGAGTTTACAAAACATTTTATTGGTAACAGGGTATACAAAGCCGGACCTTAACAAGGCTACTAAACACCTAAAAAGAGGGGGTCGCAAAAATGAATTTATGCAAATAAAGCCACTCGAACCCGCCGGTTTTGAAATTAAAATCCTTCGAAATTTATGACCCATTAATACCAAAAGAGGGGGACATTTTGAAAACAAAAGGAGAGAGCGTTAAAAATTAATACGTGACTTGCTATTGGGCGCAATTTTAGCATCAAAACACCATGTAGAGAACAATCATTACAAACTTACAACTTGCAAACAAACTCTTCGCTACAAGTCTTTGTAACCGGATACTTTCATGTACATCGTCTCTAGAGCCTCGAATATAATTTCCAGATAATTTTGGCACGTTACTGGCAAGTTCCAAAACGTCTAACGAAGTTAGGGAAAGTTTGCCGAAACTTTACCAAGGCATCGCCGGTAAATGCAAATCCTAGATGACCATGCAATGATACATGAATGAATTTAAATATAGGTATATGATATGAGTCATATAACGTCAAAATACAAGCCAGGAGTCCAATCCGAAAGCCAGGAGCGATATTTCAAAATTATTGCTCGTGTCCGAACAATAGAAATTATTTATAATAGGGGCAATCTATTCAACGGGTCTGACAGTAGGTATCCCCGAAATAGAGCCGGAATAATATATTTGTGAATCTGAGTGCAATTCATGATTTTAATCAGGTGATAAATCGTTGGCTTGTAATTGGTCTAAAAGGATATCATCGTTATTTGGATTTTTTTTTCAAGCGGACAGAGGCGGATCGAAACCATAGATGAAACACTAATTGTCTAGCCTATGAAAGATGCTACATGTTAGTTCCGACCCGGAACAGCAAAATCTATATTCCGGTGATTGCTGAAACAATACTTTTATCTACGACTTTTTAATAATAGACGCATTATGATTGTGATAGTAACTACATAATGTAACTTATGTTACACACTTTTGAAATATGAATCTCATATTCCACACTCGTGGAATACAAATTCTTATACTTATTCCATAACTGAAAGAAAATTCATTTCCCTGAATCATTTTTATTTAGTTCATTCATCGTTCATGGATTATGGGAAGGAGGAAAGAAACCACTAAGCCGTAAAATAAGTGCATGGTTTCTTTCCTCCTTTCCATAACCCATGAACGAACTAAATAAGTATTCCATAACATGAAAAAAATAAAATGGAAGCGGCCAATAAAATTTTGCACCAAATCAATGCAAATTTCAGCAGTATTTCAAATACCGATTCAGGTCCATCTACGTCTGCTAATGGCGTTAGCAATTTTGCTATCAATAATTCTTCGATTACCAATGAGAGCACCGATATTAATATTGAAACGAAACTACAAATTAACCTGCAAACACGAATTTCAGTTACCTCACATACTTAGGTTAATGTTTAATTATTCATTGTGAAAATTTCTAATTTTAAATAATTTTTTTGCATATATGCAAACTTTTCTGCAAATGATTACCTACCTATGTTATCTTAATAAAATGAATAGTCATAAATAAAGCATAGTATTTGACTCGCGTATAATGGCTAATTATACGCTCGTTAAATAATATACTATTTTAAACTGTAGGATATTTGTATTCTACCGGTTTATATTTTTTTTCCTTTTGGGATAATTTTAACTTATGAAAGCTTATTATGAAGCCCTTTTCATACATTTTGAACTTTTTACCAGGTGTATTATAATAGTTATTTATGATGTAAGTGTTAAAAGTACATTTTTAAGGCACGCATGTGAAAGTGTGCAGAATGAGCGAAGCGAATTTTGCAATTCACATAAGTGCCTTAAAAATACTTCTAACACAAATATCATACAATATTTTTTCTACAAACGGCAATATAAAGCAATAACCAGTAACAAATTGGATTTTTAGAATGAATATTAAATTGGAAGCGTCTTTCCTACATAAAATTATTGAATTTGACATTTGTCAAGAAAGCCAAACAACCAGCATCTTGTTTTACAGGTGATGAAATGTCTTGTCAGTTTCTTGAAAGTCTGTCGTGGTCAGTAATGCTTTTTGCTAAAAATGCAACAAAATACAGAAGAAAAAGAGGGTTGCATCGATCCCTTGAAAAATATAGATGAGGCGGTCAATCGTGCTATCTCAGTTATTCAAAATTCACCATTAATATCAAGGTAAATACCTAAAAATACAAACTTTTTTGAAGTTCGCTCTCAAAATTTGATGTTTCATTTTTAACACTAGTGCTTTAAAGACTTTATGGCACTAGTGCGATAAAGTGACATTTTTAATGCTACGGGGGGGTGTTAAAAATTTAATTTTTAACACGTTTGTAGAAAAAAGTATATTTTTATTACTTGAAAGCTTTTTTATTTTTGTGTAGAAAGTATACTTACTTTCAAGTATATAGGTAGCTACTTTACTGAATTTTCATCTACCTGTGAAAGCATTTTATATTATTAAGGTACCGTCCATTATACATATAGTCGATAGTGCGATTTTCCCTGCCCTGATTGGTCGAGACCAAACACTGATACGTTTTGCCAAAAATGACTAAAACGCGGTACATTTTGCCATGGCATCTTCCGCAAAGCTCGGTCGGATCAAACGCAGGTACGTTTTGCCAAACTTCACTTAAACGTAGTGCATTATGACTTAGACCGAATGGAGAGAATAAATGTCTGTAAAGTCTGTTTTTTTTTTAAAGATAAAAGTCAAAATGACATTATGTTGGCAATACAAGGTAAAATTGTCAATGCTTTCAAATTTTTTACATAGAAAAGGCGTGTGTTGCCAACATACTTACTAAATTTTCGACTTGGGAAATTATCGTTAGAAAAAATAGTTATTTGTGTACCAAGGCCGTAAAGTTGATCTTTTTTGGCAGAATCAGAAATTTGCGGCCGAGGCGCAGCCGAGGCCAAGCAAATTTCAGGTGAGGCCAAAAAAGATCATTCGGCCGAGGTGCACACAAAATTTTTTAGGCGAGTGTTTGTTCTTGAAAAAAGAAGAAAATTCAACAGTAGCTTTAAACTCAGATCAGATAAATAATCCAGCAAAGATAGGTAGATACACAATTATTAATAACAGAAACTACGATAAAGAGAGTGTGATTATAGAAAATTGCCGACTTTTTCGCCTGGTGGTCAATTTTTGACCGTTCGCAAATATAGAAACGTATGTAGATTGTTCCTAAATCTGCGAACAGCCACAAGTTCTAATTTTTGGCCGTTCGCAAAGTTTCGTATGCGCATATTTTCATTCGCTTTTCTGCGAGCGGTATTCTAGTCGCCTTATTCGGTTTGCGTATTCGTTTTTCTAGTGTCAAGTGGGGATGTTAGGTTGTTTTTGTTTGTCAGTTTGTTTGATAATGATTTTATTATTGGATTATTGTGTATCTACTATCTCTGTATCTGGGAGGGTGGTATATAAGGTATACTATAGCACTTAGGCCACAATTATGCTCATTGTGCGCCTCCACAAGAGGAAAGGTCATTAGCTCGTCATCCAGCCTAGCGATTCTACGTAGGCGATGACGTCGCCGAAGGCGGTGCCTCTGATCTCTTCTAGTGATGGGTACGATTGGCCTAATCTGGCACTGCGTATTGGCGAAAAAGCAGTGCAGTCATAGAGAATGTGCTCTATCGTCTCGTCTTCTTGATTACAAGGTGTACTACTATAATATGGAAAACTTGATGAATGTGCTGGCAATTCGTAATTTGGAAAACGCAGAGCCATCGACATAACCGCCGTGATCCATTCGTAGAGCTAAACCAAAGGGCCTGTTTTTCAATAGCGAGTCACCTCCGGGTTGGTTTTAATTCCAGGTTAAACGTGTCCAGTTGCAATGTTTACCCTGGCGTTATGCTTAACTCGGGGGTGACTTGCTATTGAGAAACCGGCCCAAAGACAGTTTATTAAAGGGTATTCATTTGTACTTGCTCTACCTGCTCGAAAAATCAGGAAGATCTGCTAGGAACTGCTATTTATGAGCTTATATGAGACAAGTGAACGCCGATCTGCTGCTGAGATCTGCTTGAAGCAGGAAAAGCAGTACAAATTACAAATAAACACCCTATTAATATGTTCTGATTGTCGAAAGAGCTACTTAGATATTTGGTTGAATGTTTAGAACCTCATACACGTCTGGCACAACGACCAACAGATTTAGATGTTTCGACTAAAGTAAGAAATTAATGTTATTTAGAAGGTTGTTTTGCAATGTTTGTTATATAGTTAGTTTAATGCAGTGGCGTATTTTAAAATGTGGCGCCCTGGGCCTTTAAGGTTTGCCGCCCTAATTTACCAAAAAAAAAATTAATAATGAAAAAAGATCAAATGAAGAAAGAAACACTATTGATTTATTAAATATTTTTTACATGTATTTTTTTGCGATGCACAAATTGGTCAACGAATTCTTCCAATGAAAGGTCTGTCTCTCAAGAGTCTCAGGGACTTTATTCTCGAAACCGAGGAACAGCGTTCTCATGAGAACGATTGCTCTGTCATTGTCAGTGTTATGGAAAAATGAATACGTATGACGAAGACAAAACCTTCGTTCTCATGAGAACGTTGCTCCCCTGTTTCGAGAATAAAGTCCCTGACAGTTTGCAACCTGTCAGGAACAATCGGTCAGGGGGGCTTTATTTGAAATTGATGCAATTTTGCATACACGCAAATGACGTCAGTTGCGATTGAAAATTGGTACACAGCTTATTTAACAAGCACTTTGTCAATCGCAAATGACGTCATTTGCGTTTACGGAAAGTTGCAGCAATTTCACATAAAGCCCCCCAATTAAGTTACCGATTTATCTTGGACCAAAAGCATTGAAAACATGTATGGGTGATGTGCTACTCACAGTTTGCAAACTGTCGCTCTGGTGAGAACAGATCTATTGACACCATCATAATAAAATAGAAAGATTTTGTCTAGTGGTTTCTATATCAAAGATAGCTAAACGTTTCATACGGTCTTCGCTTATACAGGAACGAAGATAATTATTTATTCTTTCAAGTGATCGGACGGACGCCGATTTCTTGTAATGTTATCAATTAAATAATAAGTTTTAATTTTGTTTTTCGTTTGCTTTGTTGGTAATTTGATAGCATTCCTAAGCGCTGGGGACGCGGCTTGTGCCGCCCCTTGCAGTCGTACCGCCCCGGGCCATGGCCCCCATGGCCATATGGTAAATACGCCACTGGTTTATTGCGGTACTACTCATGCGGGTCTTGAATATGCCTTGAAATTTTTCGTAAGCGGTAGCTATCAACCGAATTAGCTGTAGCTTGCTTTTCACATACTTCACAAGTTTCTTTTGCTTTTCACTGGCATTCGCACCCCTTTTCTTTTAGTTTTTGTCACTGGCTTTCTTCAATAATTTACCACTATCGTTAACATCCACAAATTTTCGAAATTAATTAAAAAAGGCAAAAACACGTCAAAAATTTGTCAAACATTCTAAAATTTCCGACGTTGCCAAATCAACCATACGTATGTTTACGAATTCGCAATATCTACGTTTATCCATTTGCGCACACCGGTCAAAAATGGGTTTATAGAAACGTATACGTTTATTTTTGGTCGCAAATCTTCGAATACGCAATTTAACGTATATTGTCAAAAATTGACCGGTACTACCTTACATTGAGCTTTTTTAAAAAAGCAATCAATTTTGAAAACTTGCTGATCTGTTAGGTATTTCCGACTATAATTATAAATTTTAAACTAGATTATAACATAGGTGGACCTGAAGACCATAACGTTAAGGATTATTTAATTTTGGAATTTTCCGAAAAAAATGCAAGAAAATACTTCTCCCAAATTTTTAATCATGCCGTTTTTTTTTTAGCATTTTATGTGGAAATTTGGATAGAGGTAAAATTAAAAACCTGGTTTCATTATGGTTGCTAACCAATTGTTTATTGGATGTGTTGATGGTTACGGCACTGCGTTTCCGATTGTTTGTTTATTTTCACCAAAGTAGCGCAGCGGCCGTAAAGTAAAAGTGGCCGTGAAGTAAAAGCGGCCGTAAAGTAATAAAGCAAATGCGGCCGTGAAGTAAATGCGGCCGTAAAGTAAATGCGGCCAAAAAAGATATACTTTAGGGATGATATTGAATCCGTAAAACTAATCTTTTTGTGACAGTCGCCTAAAAACACTTTATTTACGACTAATGTATAATGTGCGTATTATATTTGTGATTTTGGCAGTATAATGACATATGTTATTTCTCCAGGGATTAATGACGAGTAGCGGGATTAATGGTCATTATTCCACAAATGTGTCAGTGTCAAACGTGTAGTGCTTGTGGATTTGTATTGAAAATTATGAGACGGATGAAATTTGTTCATTGAAAATCTGAAATAAATTAATTTGTCGTAAATAAAGTAGAGTATACTACTCGCGATAATGGCTATTATTCCCTCGGAATGTTACTCCCTCGCCGCTAACGCGGCTCAGTTCGTAATAATCCTCGGGAATAATAGCTATCATTATTGACTCGTGGTATAATCTACTATGATGTTTGAGGTCAATTGTTAGCATTACCTTGCATTTTTTGGGATTACAACTCCATGGATTTTGTTTTTTTCTTTCTGGTGAAAATCTCCATTGAGGTATAATCCCAAAAATGCAAGGTAATGCTATGTAATAAAGATATGTTATAAATATAATAAAATGGGATGGATGGCTGTTAGCGTATACAAATAAAGCTATATCCTGTTCACAATCCGATGTCCACAGGTGCAGGTAAATTTATCACCTTTCCCTATCAAATAGCATTGAAAGGCGATTTTACCTGTACCTACCTGTGGACATCGGATTGTGAACGGATAATATATGAGATTTTTGTAAATATACACGGTGGTTTTTATAAGCAAAGTCCGATATTGAGGTTCACGTAAGAGCTTTCAATAAATGTGATTGTTGGTGTTTTCGGTATTATTTAAATTTTGCAAATTTCAACACATTGCATCCTGTAGGTAACTTGTATCTTGTAAAAGAGGCATTTGCGGAATATAATCTTTTTTGAGAAATGCACAAAACACCAATTTCAGATTGTTTCGAAAATATGATGAAAAACCTTTTGGGAATGAGGAATGATCATTATTCAAGCAAATTCTAGTGACAAAAAATGCCAAAACTACTTAGTGCGAAACAATTATAATTTTTTTATGTGGGTACCTATGTATACTTATTCTGCATCAGATAATATGTACTGGTAACTGGTATAACTATGTAGATAACTTTTCAATCGATCCACACTAACCAAATATACGAGTGAATAAACCGGCTCTTATAATGTATTAAGAGGTTCTTGAAGAGCCGGGAATAGACAAAAATTTGAGATATGAAAGGAAGACAGACATTAAGAAAATGGAGTAAATAAGTAGATTTTTAAGTTCCTATATATTGTTTCTATTCCAGAATTTTCTTTATGAAGAGATACTTAGAAATAAAAAAATCAAGAGCCGGTAATAGACAAAAATTTAAACAGAAAACTTTGATAGTTGAAAAGCAAAAATCAAGGGGAAAATCGAGTAGATAAGTAGACTTGAGTAGGTATGTTGTTTCTATTCCAGGCTCTTGAATTTCCTTTATGTAGTGATATTTAGATTAAGAAGGAACAATTCAAGAGCCGGGAATAGAAAAATATTGAGATGGAAAAATTCAGAAATTTATAGAGAAGAAACTTAAGGAAAATTTCTAAAAAGCAGAAGTATCTGTCAGAAGAAAACCATTATTCGACTATTTCACAGATTGAATGGGTTTGCCTAGGTATTCTCTGATATAGAGTAAAAGCTTAAGCTTTCGCAGATAGTTTAGAGCAGAAGGATTGCTTAAATGAAATTCCAGATAAGGATGAGGCACCAAGTCGCGAGGCAGGTGAATGAGGAAAAGCCTAGGAAGGCTGTAATGACCTATCATTACCTTCTCCCTTCTGAGAATCGAACACTTCTAATAGAGTAGACATAATGAGTATGCTATATTATTTCCTATTTCAGGCTTCTGAATTTTCTCTGTCTGTAGGTATTCCCAAGAAAACAGAAATTTAGGGAAAATTGAGTAGATAAGTAGGGGAGACCGGGGCAAGTTGTGACACGGGGTAAGTTGTAACATATAAAATATTTCCTGAACGTCAAATCTGGCAGCCGAACTAAAGAGGATCCCGTGAAAGTAGGTACGTAGCAAGTGAAGCAACATGTGCCAGTATTACTGTTATCGTCGGTGTTGTTTGTATTTCAAGCACGTAAGTAAATTTTGTTTTTTACTTTAACTTCAAATAATTACTTCGAAAAAGTGAATGAAGTTTGGTTTCTTTTTTACAAATGAATTATTGCGGAGTGGGCTATAATACACTCAAAAAAATCTTGATCATAATATCAATGAACTGCTTTCATAAATTACATTTTCATTGATTCAGTGAAATTTTCATTAATCCCAGGTACAGAAAACTGTAAGTATTATGATTTCATGAACAGCTATCATTAAAATAAAGAATGAAGCTTCATCAAGTTATAAATAGTCATCTACATGAATCTATGTTGAATAGTGCATCGGTTACAAAAACTAAGTTCATTGATATTATGAAATTAAACCTTGATATTAAAGAAAATTTCTTTGATGGGAGCTTCCACGGAATATTCATAATATAAATGAATATTAACATGAATAATATGAATATGGTTCATATGACCTTACTAGAAAATTATCCTTTTAAGAACGAAATTCATTGATACAATGTACGGTTCATTTAAAACAAGCAAGTATTCCTAGAAACAAAGCTGCAACCATTACATCAAGATAAATCATAAATACAATGAAACAGTTCATAGCATTAATGTAGACAGTTCCTAAGCACATGCGCAAAGGTAGCTGCAGTCGGGCAACGACATAGAAAAATATGTTGAAATAGGAATAATTACATTTCTATTTTCTGGGTGCACTGCTACGTACTTCGTTCAAGTCGGTTTTTTCGGTTTTGTGTTGTTCGAAGTGTTAAATAGAAAGTCGATTATACCTGTCGCCGGTTTTTTCTAAAGGTAAGTTGTATACCTCTATTACCTCTATAATATGTATACCTATTATGTAGGAAGGACTTGGATGCCTTGCACGGAGACGGTCTAGTCTCAAAATGGGAATGCGAAAGAAATGACCTACAGATTTAAATGTCATCCGGGGAGAACGTGAAAGACAAAAGCGTCAAGAGCTCCTCAGAATTTCTAAGGAATACTGAAGTCTCTAAAAGTAAGTATACTCAATCCCAAATCAAGTTGTAATTTTTTTAATCGATATATTTTTGTTAAATGGTTTTGTTTCACTAGGTAGAAAAGCAGAAGATTCAATACCGCAGCTAGTGTTTCATAGCCGAGGCAAGGAAACCAGCCAAAGCATCAAATCTTATTTTCTGATGTGGCTTGTTTTAGAAACTTTGGATGTTGATAGTTCAAAAACAGCTGGAACAAATATAGATATAATATATATTTATGGAAACAGGATTTAAGGAGGATTTGAAAGATAATAGAATATACGGTTAGTGTCATTTAAAATAAAAATACATAAGTAGGTACTTAGATTTTTAAATTTTCAGATTTTGGGATGCCCATTGGTTTGTTTGACAATTCTGGAAGATGATACGAAGAAACCATGCAACTTTTGCATTAAAAGCTTTTTTCCTATTGCTCATATTCATCAGTACAGGGGACACGCAAATATAAAAAATGACCCTTTACCCCATTTAAAATCATAAGTATATTTAAGGCATAATTCATGAAATTATTTTAATAAAAATAAAGAATATGGTATATATTATTGAAAACGTCATTATTAAATATAATGAATGCAATTCTTAGTATTCAAGACTGTGATTCATAAATACAATGAAAGGGTTTCATCAAATTATATCTGGGCTTCATTAATATTATGCCGTCTGTTCATCAGGACAATGAAAAAGTACATATAAACTAAGAACGATGTTTATTGTTACTATGAAAAGTTTCATTAATACAAAAACCTTACTACATACCTTAATGTTCGTTGTTCATACACAAGATGAATCGAAATAGGAATTAAGAAATTGTTCATACTTCAATAACCTAGAGTTCATGTAATCAAAGAAACCGTTCTTTGGACCGATTTTAATGAATTGTTCATTAAATCTAAGAACAACTTCTTTTTATTTATGCTACTATTTGGTTGAGTGTATTGTCAAGTGTTTTTAGTGATGTTGTAATCACTTTTTCATTTGACGCGAAAAAACGAAAAAAATCACGTTTGGGGACGGTTGTAACAAATTCTCCGGGGTAAAATGTTACATGTTACAACTTGCCCCGGTATAGGATAGGTGTGACTTACAAATACCTAACTAAATTTTTATTTCTACCATTTCTACCAAAAACAGGATGAGGTTCTATTAATAAAGAAGATATGGAAGAGGCAGTTGCCGATGCTCTAATCTAAATATATGTCACGTGACTCTCTTTAGATATAAAAGAAGAAAGAATAAATACCCAGATAACACAATGTGCGTCAATGTGCTCGAAAAGTTCCGGCCGACTTTAAAGAAAATAGTATTTCAATGGTAATGCTTTGGAAATATGCTAAAAGTGCGTATAATAAAACAAACCAAATCAAAGTAAGCTAGCAGCATCGAAGAAATGCTCCTATTTCAACTTTTAAATTGAATGATCTGTAATGTGCAGGAAAACCACTGCAAAACCGCATAATTTTAGTGTGCGAATTAGCGGTACGCTAACAGCACTTCCTGAACACTTACCAAGGTAACGAAAGAGTAGAGTCTGCTCTGAGTGCTCTACCTGCGCTGCCTGAGAGCCTGCAGTCGGCAGTGATTGATTATAGGTTTAGAGATACTCCGATCGTGCAGGTGGTGGACCACAGAGGTGTAACCCCCACCACATATATCAAATGTGGGAAGGAAAGGGATAAAAAAGCGACAATAAGGCAAGCAGAAGCAAGGAAGCCTGAGCCGAAGCTGCCGCCATTGCGCCATTTTTAATGTTTGCATTTTTGGGCATTTAGTTTCGTACGTGTTTCGGTTCTGTGCGTGTTTTCGGTTTCACTGGAAGAATAATGAGTTCCAAAGGGTAAGTGAGCGATAATTATCAAATATTAGTTATGGGTTAATCCAAACTATTTCGTTTCGTATGTGGTGCTTGTAGGTGGTAATGCATGCGTGGTGGGTGTGTTTGTGTTTTCACTGTTTTCACCTGCCAAATTTGAAATCTGTCATTTCAAATTTTCCATCCCCAAAACGACTCCGATATCTATGAATTAATAAGTCTTTAATTGCGCATCTTATTTTCTCATTTGAGCCACGTACCCCGTGTACTTTAATAGTTTCCAAAAACCCCATTAAAGTCATTTTATTTGGTGCCCTATGTGTCTCGTATAGGATTTTAATTTAAGTATGATTTCTTTTTCAGGTAGGTACCAGGAAAAGCGAAGAAGAATTATTTAGAAGAAATGAATATGTTTTATTTTATTTTTTATTTATGTTTCCTATGTTTATTTATTAAAAGATCATAATTTCAAAATGTTTGTTTTTTATTTGCAATGGGCTATCAGTGAAATAAAAAATGTACTCAAAAAATACTTCAATGAAGTACTTTAAGAGTACAATATAAATTTACCAAAAAAAGATGTTCTATAGTGGTGCTTTTTCTCTGTCGGAGAAGTGCTTTTATGTAGCATTTCACGAATACTTCCAACGTACGCTTGGAGCACTTAGAGCACTCCGTGTTGGAAGTGCGCAATTGCAGTGCTTCTACGATTGCGCCTTTTTTTTACTGGCCGACTGGACATCCCAGAAGCGGTTGAGTGGTTTTCACAAGTACTTCTCAGGCATGCAAATGTGAAAATACAGTACAATTGAAGTACTTTTCATGTAGTTTTGTGTTATCTGGGTAACGAAGGTGAGAAATGCCGAAGATCGTATTACATTAGCAGATCATGTAGGCTATAGTCAGAATCCAGTTTTTAATGATCAGCAGTCGGCTAGCCTAGTTCAATATTTGAAACATGCTTCAAAAATATATTTTGTTTTGACTCCTAGGGTAGTCCGTAAATTGGCCTATGAATGTGCGTTGCATTACGACATTACAGTAACTGATTCCTGAAAAAAAAAACAAATCAGCAGGGGAAGATTGGTTGATAATATTCATTAAACAAATCGTGACCTCTTTTTTAGAACCCCAGAACCTACAAGTTTGCAAAGGGCAACTAGTTCCAATAAAACCAATGTTTCTCTCTTTTTTGATAAATTGGCCTACGTAAGAGATAAGTATAATTTCACAGCTGCTCAAATATGGAAACTAGATACGACTGGGGTGACTACCGTGCAAAAAGTAGGAACGGTTATTGCCGAACCTTGAACAAAGCAAGTAGGTGGCATTACACAAGCGAAAGAGGGGTTCTGGTTATTGTATGTGTCGCAGTAAGTGCGATAGGAAATGCTACGCCGCTTATGTTTCTGTTTCCCCGGAAAAAAACTACAGAATCACTCTATAAGAGATGGTCCTCCAGGCTCCATTGGTGCAGCCAATGGTTCCAGATGGATGACGGCAGAAACCTTTTATGCATGCATGCATCACTTTATTGCTCATGCTAAGCCATCTATAGAAAACCCAATCTTGTTGTTGTTATGGACAATCATGAGTCGCATTTGGCAATAAAAACAATAAATTACGCAGAAGAGAATGGGGTGGTAATGTTTTTTCCGCCCTATTGTTCACTTCGTCTCCAGCCATTGGACAGAAGTAGGTATGTATGGTTCCTTCAAAAAATATTTATCTTCTGCTCAAGACAGTTGTTGACTACGCAACCACCCTGGAAAGACAATGACAATCTATGACATCCCATCTTTGGTCCGGCACGCGCTACCACTAGCAGCTACTCTATTAAACATAACAAAAGGTTTCAAAGTTTCTGGTTTGAACCTTTTAACCAGAGATATTTTTGGCGACGATGAATTCCTACCAGCCACCGTAACAGACCAATGAACTTGAACCAGTTGCTTCAACATCAGGATTGAATGAAAATAGTTCCCAGACAAATTCTAAAACCAAGATTAATTTCTCTCCAGGCTTTGTTGGGCCACTACCTTAAACTGAGCAGTGTAAGAAAGCAAAAGAAATTTTGAAGTTATAAGTAAAGAAAGTGAAAAAAAAGGTTTTTGTATATTCAGATTCTTCTTCAAAAGAAGTCTTTTTGTCTAGTTTGCAGTGAAGAATTTGCAAACAGTAAACCCAAAGAAAAATGGGTTATGTGCATGACGTGCAGATTGTAGTCACATCAAGAGTGCACTGATGGAAACTATCCATATATCTGCCATAACTGTAATTCTGACAATGATTAGATAATCACTTTGTGTGATCACTTTTCATTACACTTTCATTTAAATTTTTTAGAAATAAGTGGATATATAGTCTGGTAAGTGGTAAGACGAAAGGAAGAAGAAAAGTTGGGCGTAACCTAAGAAAATTCACTGACACCTCAACTGACACCGCTTGATGACAGCCATGTCTTTAGGTTCAGTGGCACCAAAAACACCAAGGAAATGGACCAATGAAATTATTAGAATTTTTTTTTAAGTTTCGCAAATAATCACGCCACTGTGCTGTCGTTCAGGCTCTAACCAATAGAATCATGCCTCTCCACATCCATCATTTCGCAATGTTGCCGGATTTTTTTCTATTAACATTCAACACGTGCCCATAGAGCAAAAAAAAAATATGTCACCAACTTGTTTATTACTGTTTCCGTCAAGTTTGGCAAAGCAGCAAATTCTATTGCAGTTCGCCGTTAGGCTAGACAGACAATACATACATTTTGGCTCTCACCATTTTTGGAATCTTGCCACCTCTCAACATTTTTTGGAATCTTGACGACATGCTTGACATGAATAATTGCTCATGTTTTCAATGATATTTGAGAGAATTGGTTACAATCGTGCTCCATTAAAAAGAGTATTAAATTCTCCATAAGCCGTGCAAAATTGGTTTCTGTGAGTTGTGAAGTTTCCGGGATATTGAGTTTCAAAGTTGAAATTGGGTCGACATTTTGTCCAAAACTTCAAACTCGATTTTCTCGAAAACCCTAAACGATAAAAAGTTCAGTAAAGTAGATTACTACTACTACTACTACCACTACTAGGATAGTCACAATTACTAGTTTTCAAAATGTGCTTACTTTTAAACACTGATGTCTCGAAAACTAATGGTACAATTTAAGATTTTGCTATAAGACTGTAAAGGGAAAGCAACAAGCTATCCCCCTCTATCTTTTTTATTTGACATTTTAGAAAAAAGTGTCCCAAATAAAAAAATTATGGTTGAAATTAAATTTTTTGAAAAACTCACTTTTGCATATACACTGGTGTTCCAAAAAAGCTGGTAGTGCTCCAACTTTCCTATTTTAAATTGAATACCCTGTATATTATTCAATATTCGGATTCTACATAAAATTCTGAGCAGATTTCATGTGATATACCCTATACCTAAGTTCAACTGTTTTGGAAATATTGACACTTGAAAATAGACTTTTTTTGCAACTTTGACAGGCTGTAAATCCTAAACGGTTAATTTTAGAGTAGAACCGATCTTACAATCTTATCTTATATTTTTATAAACTAGCAGTTGACACCAATATTTGACATCAACTTTGAATTTAATCCATGATTGAAAATTCCAATTTAATTTAATCTTTGGTTAAATTCAAAGTTGGTATCAAATGATAGCTTGTGAAAATATTCGAAAAAAATGTAAGACGGTTTTGCTCAAAAGTTAACCGTTTAGGTTTTACAGCCTGTCAAATTTGCAAAAAAGTCAATTTTCAACTGTCAATATTTCCAAAACAGTTGAACTTAGGTCTAGGGTATATCATATGAAATCGGCTCAGAATTTTACGTAGAATCCGAATATTGAATAATATACAGGGTATTCAATTTAAAATAAGAAAGTTGGAGCACTACCAGCTTTTTTGAAACACTCTGTATATGCAAAAGTGAGTTTTTCAAAAAATTTAATTTCAACCATAAATTTTTTATTTGGGAGACTTTTTTTTTAAATATCAAATAAAAAAGATAGAGGGGGTGACATTTATAACCAATAACCCTGTACAACACAAGGTAGGTTCTGATTTGAAAAAAATATGTTAGGGTAGCTACATCCTAAGAGGGGAGGTGGGGTGACTCAAAAAGTGCATCATTTTGGTTCTCCCTACAATCTCCCGATGCGTATTTCAGATCTTCCTGATAGTATTTTTTGTCTCAGAGATATTCTCAATCAATTGCTACTTTTCAAATTGTTATCATCTGTATGTCCCACGGGGCCTGAATGGAAACATCACTGTCGGGCAGTTACGCCCGACGCATCATGCAATGTGGAGATTGAAGAAACCATCCAGATGCATCCATCCTGACAAAGAGGTAAGATTTATTGCCAATACCTATTTCATTGAAGAAATACTATAAGTGACAAGTGATCGAAGAAATTATCTATCAAACACATTTGTGTGCAAGCTTGGCAAAATAGTTATTTTCCTAACAAGTGCGCAAAGTGATACTTTCCCGCACGAAAAAGCAGTTAGACGAACGACGCGAAGCGGAGTTCGGATAAGCTTTGAGTGCTGGAAAGACACTTTGCGCAAGTGTTAGGAACAATATTTTTTCTACGAGTATCTCAAAAAAGTAGAATTGTTAAAATATTAGAAAAATCAATCAAATCAAAATCTTCGAAAATCGTTAAAAATCCATCGGAATTCCTCAGAATGTCTTTTAAATTAAATCCCCAAAAATATTTTAACATCTTCTGGAATTTCTAGAATACCAGCTAGAATATTTTCATGAGAGTCTCTTAAATATCAAAAATTCTACAAATTCCTAGCGGTACAGGCTGGTCCAATTTAGACACCTTTGATAAGAAACATCAGATTAACTAACCGCTAATTTCAACTAAAACCCTTCATTTTGAGTATTAGTTTATTCAGAAACCATCAAAACATTGAAAAATCCAGTATAACTTATGGTAAATATGCGTAACCAAAATGAGTGCGCAAAGAGTTTCCGTGCGCAAAGTTCAACTTTGCGCACGCAAATGAGTGCGCAAAGTGATTACTTTGCGCACGGAAGTAGAAAAATAGTATATTACATACCGAGGTGGAAAGTGTTTCATTACAGTCGAGACATTTTAGTTAGACCGAGGCGCAACCGAGGTCTAACTAAAATCTCGAGACAGTAATGAAACTTTTTACCGAGGTATGTATCAGAGCTGTCACAAATACTGGTAAATAGTATTTCAAATAGCAAGTATCAATTACGGGAAATTCATGTGGCAAGTACAAATACTAAATACTTTCAATTTGAAAAGTACCTACTTCAAGTTTCAAGTACTTTAATTAAGTACTTGATTTTTTCAAGTGAAATAATTTAAATACTCATATAATATTTGAAATACCTATATGTATTTGAAATAACAAGAAGTACTTCAAGTATCCACTAAAAAGGAATTCAAATTATTCAATGATTTTTTTTAAATTGTATTGAAAACTGAAAATACTTCTAATGCCTCAAAAAAGTCTCTATAGTACTTTTTTCCAGATTCCAAGATTCCAGTTTCAGATTGTAGTTACTTTCAATTTAACCATTTAACATTTATCTAGAAAAAGTTGATTACGAAATAACGTGTAGTAGGATTGTTTTAAGATACCTATTTAATCAGGATAATGAACTTTTACAAAAAATAATAAACAACTAAATAAATATTCTCGTAGGGGCCGGTTTCTCAATAGCGAATCACCTCTGGGTTGGTTTTAACTCCAGGATAAGCGTGTCCAGTTGGCATCTAAGCATTCCGTATATGTATTTGGCACCTAGGTCTTTTCTATTGGTTCGGTGCGCTATGCGGTGGTTTTTCAACCAAAGTGCCAAATAATTTTTTCTGAGATTGTAGCTCTCATTGAGTACTTCAATACCTCATTTAGAAAATATTTTTATCATTTGTGGTTTCTGAGTTATTTGATCTTGAAGTTTTTGGTAAAATTTCAATCAAATTCCAGCTTTGAAGCCCAATTTCTCAAAGCCTGTAGAAGCAAATGATTTAGTTTTTGGAGGTTTTATAGAGAATTTAATCCTTTTTCAGAAAATCTATAATTCAAGTTGATTCGTTGAGAATTATCAATACTGTGAGCAAGTTTGTGAGACCATGTCAGATTTTAAGAAAATTTCTGAGGACAAAATTAAGATTTGCTTTTCAATTTTTTTTCTCATGAAATCACCCTCCTGAAAATAACCTAGGATTTGTTTTCGACTAATTTTGGCCTCCTCTTTCGATTGGAAAAGTTCAATTTTAGAAAAATGAAAAATTTTAAAATTTTGATTTTTCAGGCTTTAGCCTGTTTGGATTTTTTATTCAAAATCTTCCATTGACAATATCTCAGTAAATATAAACAGTATCAAGTCAATTTTTTCTGAGATTGTAGCTCTCATTGAGTACTTCAATACCTCATTTAGAAAATATTTTTATCACTTGTGGTTTCTGAGTTATTTGATCTTGAAGTTTTTGGTAAAATTTCAATCAAATTCCAACTTTAAAGCCCAATTTCTAAAAGCCTGTAGAAGCAAGTGATTTAGGTTTCGGAGGTTTTACAGAGAATTTAATCCTTTTTCAGAAAATCTATAATTCAAGTTGATTCGTTGAGAATTGTCAAAACTGTGAGCAAGTTTGTTAGACCATGTCAGATTTTAAGAAAATTTCTGAGGATAAAATTGAGATTTGCTTTTCAATTTTTTTTCTCATGAAATCATCCTCCTGAAAATAACCTAGGATTTGTTTTCGTCTAATTTTGACCTCCTCTTTCGATTGGAAAAGTTCAATTTTAGAAAAATTAAAAATTTTAAAATTTTGATTTTTCAGGCTATTTGGATTTTTTATTCAAAATCTTCCATTGACAATATCTCAGTAAATATAAACAGTATCAAGTCAATTTTGTCTGAGATTGTAGCTCTCATTGAGTACTTCAATACCTCATTTAGAAAATATTTTTATCATTTGTGGTTTCTGAGTTATTTGATCTTGAAGTTTTTGGTAAAATTTCAATCAAATTCCAGCTTTGAAGCCCAATTTCTCAGAGCCTGTAGAAGCAAATGATTTAGTTTTTGGAGGTTTTATAGAGAATTTAATCCTTTTTCAGAAAATCTATAATTCAAGTTGATTCGTTGAGAATTATCAAAACTGTGAGCAAGTTTGTGAGACCATGTCAGATTTTGAGAAAATTTCTGAGGACAAAATTGAGATTTGCTTTTCAATTTTTTTTCTCATGAAATCACCCTCCTGAAAATAACCTAGGATTTGTTTTCGACTAATTTTGGCCTCCTCTTTCGATTGGAAAAGTTCAATTTTAGAAAAATTAAAAATTTTAAAATTTTGATTTTTCAGGCTTTACCCTGTTTGGATTTTTTATTCAAAATCTTCCATTGACAATATCTCAGTAAATATAAACAGTATCAAGTCAATTTTTTCTGAGATTGTAGCTCTCATTGAGTACTTCAATACCTCATTTAGAAAATATTTTTATCACTTGTGGTTTCTGAGTTATTTCATCTTGAAGTTTTTGATAAAATTTCAATCAAATTTTAACTTTGAAGCCTAATTTCTCAAAGCCTGTAAAAGCAATTGATTCAGTTTTATAGAGAATTTTATCCTCTTTCCGAAAATCTACAATTCAAGTAGATTGGTTGAGAATTACCAAAACTATGAGCAAATTTGTGAGACCATGTCAGATTTTAAGAAAACTTCTGAGGCAAAACTTGAAATTTACTACAATCTCAGAAAAATTTATACTGGTATCCTTTGCATATTGAGAAATTTCCAGTTCGAATTTTCTTTTATTGTTATTTTCAAGACTCTCCGGGGAGTGGGAATCATCCAGTTCGAAAAAATCGTCAGTCATATCTGCTGATGTAGCATTTTTACTTGCTAGAACATGTTAGTTTCACATTTGGTGAAGTATTTGAATAACTTTCTGGGGTATTTGAAATATTTTAAGTATTTGAAGTACAAATGGTATTTGAATTACTTTTGTTGTGAATCCAAATACCAAATACAAATACTTTATTTGGAGTATTTGCAGAATCAAGTACAAATATCCAAAAACAAAAGTATTTGAATTATAGTACTTCAAATACTGACAAGTAATTGGAATACATTTTCCAAGTAATTTACTTGAAGTACTGACAGCTCTGGTATGTATACTATTTTACTTACAATCACGCGAATTTTGTAATTTTTATTTTCATGAAAACTAAAAAAATACAATAAATTTTAACAATTTCACTTACTTTCGGCCCACGGGAGGAAAGTAAACTTTCGACCCGTGGGTAGAAAGTAAAAGTCAAAAAATACAATAAAATTTGACAATTTCATTTACTTTGGGCCCACGAGATGAAAGTAAACTTTCGACCAGTGGGTGGAAAGTAGAAGTTGAAAAAGTGACATTTTCAAACTTTTTAAAAGTTAGAAAAGTCAACATTACATGTATGATTGTAAATAAAACTGTAAATCAACTCAATAGTTTAATCATATCTTGGCTTGCTCAGTTATTTGCAAAAAAATTGTGCATTTACACAAAAATAAAATGGCGATAATATTAGTTTTGATACATGGCTCCATCCAGCCAAATCCCGACAAAAGGATTAAAAATAATAAATTTAACGCTGGTATATTTGTGAGGGACATTTGTAATAGCTGTTCAAAAATTATTGCACTCCAGCTCTGCAAGTGAATTTGTATTTTTATTTCATGGTATTTTATGCATTGCGTGTTTTATCCCGGAAATAAATTTGGCACCGGCCTAATAACCATAATTTGGTTTCGTGATTTGATTATTTCCATTAAATTATTGTCTATCTGGTTAGCATAGGATTTATTTTGGCTTCAAAAATGTTCATCCCCCCCTACGCGATGGGGTTAATATGTGTTCCTATGAGGTAATAAAGCTTTTATTTCGCCAAATCCAGACAGTTTCGAACGTCTGGAAAGATTTATGGGGGTTATGCGAAACGGTGCGCAGGCAATGTATCATAATATAAAGTTAGCATTGTCAATTTTGCAAAGCTCTACTTGAAAGGCGCTAAACCGTTTTGTTGGATTCTAAAAACGGATTTTTACAATTCTTATGCTAAGGGAGAAAAATACATTTTATCTTTAATTAAAATAGTTGCATGTATATTATAAATTATTCTCACAAGATATAGGTAGACAAATACTAATAAATATAGATTGAGACCAAAAATATGACACATATTCTATTTAAAACCTGCTTCAAAAGTTAAATATTAAAAAAAAAAACAACATAAGCGCATGGTAAACTAAATAAAGTGATTCTAAAATTCAAGAGACAAAAAAAAAACATTCCAGTCTTATACTTATAGAAAAATAAATCAGAAAAGCTTTTAAATTACAGTTTAACCTAATGTATATGACACACCAATAATTGAAGTGCAATAAACTTTGCACATTTGGCACTAAATTTCTAAAACACCGAGGTCAGATTGTAAAAAACACAAAATCTATAGAAAGTTTAGTGGAAATTTTTGATCAGTTGGCTTTTTTAAAAAGGCGAGTTCATTCCAAGCTTAGTCCCAAAATCAAGTCTGGCTCGTTTTAGGAACCGGTCATTAGCCCTGTAACAAAACATCTCAACATTCATATACATACGAGAAATAACAAACTTACATGTTTTCTTGTTTTTTTACTAATTCATTAATTAAAAATATCCCTAAAGGCGACAAAGATCCAAATAATATTACCCAAAGAGGTATTGGGAATTGGGTTTCATGATCCTCGCTACCAATCAATCCCCTGTAGCTTATTATAGTGTATATGCTTTGAAACGAAACCCTTGAAAATCAATTAATTGCATTAAAAATTTGAGAAAAAATCAAGCATCACTCACAAACAAAATATTGTCCCAATCCACATTAAATTACTATGAGGCCATTTTCGATAAATCGAACTATCCCTATGAACAAATCCTATGGATATAGTAACTAAAAACAAACACTGTAATCTAATAAATGCAATAGTCAAACTGATTACCAAAATGCAACAAAACAATAAAAATCACAATCAGTCTAGAAGTCATCAAAGTCCAACTTCCTTCCTCAAAACCTCCCACATTGTCGCCACTTGTTATATTGGAAAAAGTTGGATTATAGAAAAAGACGCATCTAAAAGAAATAAGCACACAAATAAATACAAACTGGTTGAATACTAGAGTTCTTACCTACAAGGACCCTGCTCTGTAAATGGATCTGAACACATTTGATCACAATGACTGGCCAAAACACCAGCATAACACACTAAAACTGTAAATACGGTGGGAAGGAATTTAATACCGTAACACCACAAAATAAAAAAGGTAGCCTGAAAAACTCTACCTCAAAAAAAATAGTTTCATTTAGGCTAAAAGTTCCCTTACGTCCCACCGAAGGGCAGCCTGTATCTTTCCCTGTGGTTTTTTCATAACATCTGGATCAATGGGAGTCATTGATAAAGCGATACTAATAGCTGGAGCAACTATACCAGCTAGCCACAAATTATGGCCTGTGGTCATTAGTTCTGGTAGCATGAAAACAACCGCGGCTACTTGCATTATGCTTAGAACTACACAGCAACAAAGCCAATATTGGACTGGGAAAAGTATAATAGTTAAGTGTTTGGGAATAGGTTTATATGAGGGTCAAAATCACGAGCATTCATTTATATTTAATCAATGGTTGGTTGGCATAGTCCTCAGGGTTTGATTATTGAAGCTTTGAAACAAATGTTGAAACCTGGATTCTTTTGCTTTAGTTTTTGACTGAAAAAATTGTTTATAAAGTCTTACTTTACAAAACATCATTATTTTTAAAAAATCGTAACTCCATTAATAATAACTCAATCGCTTTGAGTTTTTGGTATTTTTTACATTGAGTGATTAGGAAAGTCATAAAAAATTTCAACTTTCCACTCACTTTAGTTTTTGAGTGAAAAAATTGTTTGTAAAGTCTTATTATACAAAACATCATTATTTTCAAAAAATCGTAACTCCATTAATAATAACTCGATGGCTTTGAGTTTTTGGTATTTTTTGCATTGCGTCATTAGGAAAAAGTCCTCAAAATTTCAACTTTCCACTCACTTTAGTTTTTGAGTGAAAAAATTGTTTGTAAAGTCTTATTTTACAAAACATCATTATTATCAAAAAATCGTAACTCCATTAATAATAACTCAATCGCTTTGAGTTTTTGGTATTTTTTACATTGAATCATTAGGAAACAGTCCTCAAAATTTCAACTTTCCACTCACTTTAGTTTTTGAGTGAAAAAATTGTTTGTAAAGTATTATTTTACAAAACATCATTATTTTCAAAAAATCGTAACTCCATTAATTATAACTCAATCGCTTTAAGTTTTTGGTATTTTTTACATTTAATCATTAGGAAAAAGTCCTCAAAATTTCAACTTTCCACTCATTTTAGTTTTTGAGTGAAAAAATTGTTTGTAAAGTCTTACTTTACGAAACATCATTATTTTCAAAAAATCGTGACTCCATTAATAATAACTCAATCGCTTTGAATTTTTGGTATTTTTTACAATAAATCATTAGGAAAAAGTCCTCAAAATTTCAACTTTCCACTCACTTTAGTTTTTGACTGAAAAAATTGTTTGTAAAGTCTTACTTTACAAAACATCATTATTTTCAAAAAATCATAACTCCATTAATAATAACTCAATCGCTTTGAGTTTTTAGTATTTTCCACATTGAATCATTAGGAAGAAGTCCTCAAAATTTCAACTTTCCACTATCTTTTGTTTTTGAGTGAAAAAATTGTTTGTAAAGTCTTACTTTTATTTTCAAAAAATCGTAACTCCATTAATAATAACTTAATCGCTATGAGTTTTTAGTATTTTCCACATTGAATCATTAAGAAAAAGTCCTCAAAATTTCAACATTCCACTCACTTTAGTTTTTGAGTGGAAAAATTGTTTGTAAAATCTTACTTTACAAAACATCATTATTTTCAAAAAATCGTAACTTCATTAATAATAACTCAATCGCCTCGAGTTTTGGTTGGAGAGAGCTAGATTGAATTTTGTGCATTACATGTGACTTATAATAGTGAAAACAAGGATATAACAATTATAAGGTAGTTGTGAAAAATTTCCCAGACTCAATGACACGATAAAACCACCATTAAATACCAAATAAGTGTGATTTCAACCCCCATACATTGAAGAAATTTGTCTGTTCTAGGTACCTGAACTCCACAAAGTAGAAGCGAAATTTCTAGCCTCCATCACTAAATGGTAAATCGATATTGGATCAGACCGTTTCACAGTCAAGGAGCAAGCGATTGAGTTCAAAAGACAAGATAAATCAGTTGGGCTAAAGCCCTCAAGTTTCTTAAATACTTCCATTTTTTGACAAACTTGCGGGTATAAAGGTTCCACTGAAATCGATGCATCTGCTTGCATAAAAATTCCCGCATTATCGCTATTTTGTGAAGATCCTAGAATGCAAACAACCTCATGATAATCTTGCATTATCCGTAACATTTCTCTAGTAGCAGTTGGTGTGCAGTCAGTAAATAGGGACACTAAAAGTGGCACATTATCTATGAGCTCAATATGAGGCCGGATTTTGTCTATGCCCCTTGGCAGTTTAGCCTGAAACCATCATTAAAATAAATATTGTACATCACTAATAATCCTCTTACTCTATTGCTCATATCAAAATTTATTGGGGCACTTTGTTCAGTACTGTCAGTCAAACAGCTCAAAGATTGCCAATCGTGCGTAGTACTCTCAGCACGTACTGGCATACTGTCTTGGCTGGTGATCTCGTCATGGTTTTCACTCTGACGTCGAGCCACATGAAATTTTTCCACTTCTGTGTCAAATTTAACAACGCAATGGTCCAAATTTATGGCACTCGGCGCTGAGAAACTCATTGTACGGGAAGATTCAAGATTACTAAAATATTTAATATTTGAATAATATGACAATGTAATAATAATCATTATTGCCAAAATTATTTAAACACCAAAAAAAGCGCACAAGATTTTTCTTTTTAAAGCCACAAAAACTACAGCTGGATTATTTTATACCTATCTAACAGGAACACCTTGTCTTGACGTTCCTTGCTGCGCCCCCTAAATGTATTGCTTGGAGATGATTCCAGACTAATAGGCTGTGTGGTGCTTTCCGTCCTAAACACCCATTCATACACCAATAGACAGATAGAGAGTACAGAGAGCCAATAACAGAGCAAAAAGGATAGAAAACACTGGGTTAGTTTTGGGTTAGAATATTTCAAGTTACTTTTATAATAAAAATAAATAAATGGGTCATAGGTTATTAGTATCATAGTGTTTCATGCATGGCAGTGTATGAAATTCTAACATAAAAATCCCATGATAAATCAGAACCAATAAATAAAATGTGAATGCAAATAAACTAAAATTAACTTTTCATGCAGTGCAGCAAATAATAAATCAGCAAAACTTAAAAATCTACCTGTTTCTATCACTTAACAAAGAAATATGACAATTCCAACCACTCTCCAGGCCCATTTTCTCACTGAAAACCCTGGATCTCAACTCGTTTTCTTTGCTAAAATGCACAAACCTTATACAGGCCCTTTCTAATTGCTCTATTAATTGAACCTTGAATAAAAATGTATTATTTTCAATGCCTTAATGCATTAGAATATTAATTTACCATATCAGTGAGCACTTGATATTGCATAGTCACCATACCAATAAAAATTTGGTTGCATTGCATTTGAAAACAGCTTTCCGCATCTGATATATTGTTGCTCACAGGATAATCATTGTATAAAAGAGAATCTAGAGTTTTTGTATTAGTTTTGGATGATTTATAAATTAAAATCTTTGTTACCTGTGCTATAAAATTGCGCATTTTTAATTTTAGGCTCCAAAACGCTTTTGCAATCCCAATGCACTGGGGTCGGGCTTCTATGACTCATGTAAAGGTGCCTACAGTCACTGGGAAGCTCCAAATAAACTTCACTCAATTTGTCACTGACTGATTTTGATAAAGGCCTGAGAAGAAAATAATTATAGTGTTGAAAGATTGGTATAAAAAAAAAGCAGAATCCTACCTATAAGCAAAAGCAGTACAATAAGCTGTCAAACTACTCCTCTGATAAAAATCCTGAATCTTTTTCCTATCAGAGTGGGTCAAAGGGCACAAATCTAATCCATCCCAATAATCCACGCAACAATCCAAAATAATATCTGCTGTACCCTCACTATAATAATTTTTTTAGAAAAATGAATACCTATACTAATATTTCCTGACCTCAACAATTGCATATTTCCACTGCACAATTCCCTAACAACCACTGCAAATGCATGGGGAAATGGAAATTTCAATCTTGTAGATAATTGCAGGGCCTTGGCATATTTATTATCACGTCTGACCATTTCCGGTTGCTAATAAACACAATTTTTAAAACCATACTAAACCATTACCAAGCCTCTTACCAAATGCCTAAACACTGACAACTTCTGTTCCAATTGAAAAATCTTCTCAGCCTGATCCATAAAGCCTATCTCTTTAGCCAACTCACACAGACACCGTCTATTAGTCACAGGAACTAAATTCTCATTGTACATGGCCTCACAGCTAATGTGAGAGCAGAAATTCGAATAACGTTCCTGGGTATCAATGTGACAAGTGTTTAGCAATATGGCCAACCCGAGAGGTTTTAATGAAGGCAGAAACTTTTGCCAATTTTGATCGTCAAAGCCCAGCCCAAATGGGTCAGTGTGATTGTGGGTCAAGTCAAGAACTTCAGCTGTGGCTGAAATGGGGCTGTCAGCACCAAAGTGGAGGTTGCCTAAAGGTTCTGATTGGTCATTACTTATATCATTTACATTGTCTAAGCTAAAAGGATGCTAAGTATGTAAAATTTATGATAACAAAAGTGCTTATTTACCTTGTTTCAGAACCTTCAGAGTCATTTTCTCTGTTATGTAAAAAGAAGACTTTTTCTGCTGTGGGATTGGGCCAAGATAAAATACCTTTTTTATCTACACAACCTAAAGCCTGAAATTTAAATTCAATAAAAAAACTCAACATTAAAAAATTCTTACTGTAACTGATCCTAATACATGTAAAATATTGGCAGATCTGCACAAAATATCCGATTCTCCTTTACAAATTTGCACAAAATTCTTATACATTTCCTTATAACTGAAATCAATATTTTCTGCAAACTCTGTATGAGTATCAGTGTCCTCTTCCAAAGGATTAAATTTGTTTTCGAACATTGTGGTGGCATCAAAAATTGTTTTAAACCTGGCCATACCAATGTAATTTGATATGTTCCAAACTAAAGGAAACACTATAGGAAGTAAAGGTAAAATAGCATTACTAGGACTGATAAAGAACATATTGGCTAACGAGTAATGACCCAGGTATTGTTGAAAGTAAAAATACCTAAAAAAAATATTTTATAGAATAAAGGGTTAGTTGGTGAATAATAAATTACCTGAAGACATTAGCTACAAAAACTAGAACAAACATTGTTGGCAAAACGATACATTCTATTACTCTTACCATTACAAAATGCCTTTGCTGATTATGTTGGGTAATGGGTCTGTCTAGTGCTTCTTCTAGGGACAGTTTCAGGTTGTATAAATAGGGCGTTTCAAGGAGTCTACATAAAAAAATGATATAATTTTCTAATACAAAAATCCTAGGGGTAAACCGCAGGGGAATTTTGGTCTACAGTCTTCAGGAATTAGTAAGAAATTAGAGGAATTAGAGGGGAATTAGAGAAATTACTGGGAAATTATGGGAATTAGTTAGGAAATTTGGGGAATTAATCGGGGAAACCAAATCAGTCAACGTCGCATCACATAGAACTGCTAGGAATCCAGTGTATCCAATGAAACATAAATGGATTTTGGGAAAATTTGAAACTTTGGGAAAATGAGCTTCTCACCTTCCTCTTCACATGCACAAAGTTTCAAAATTTTCTCTTTACCAGTTTTCCAGAAAAACTTTGAAATGTGTGAGACTGTATTTTCAAATAATTCAGTTTTTTTAGGTTGATTTCCAAGATTTTTCATGTTGCTGTTTTCCACTGGAAAAATTTGAAAATTTGGGAAAATAAGCTTCTCACCTTCCTCTTTACATGTAAAAAAGTTTCAAAATTTTCCCTTCAGTAGTTTTACAGGAACACTTTGAAATGTGTGAGGGTGTATTTTCAACTAATTCAGTTTTTGTAGGTTGATTTCCAAGATTTTTCATGTTGCTGTTTTCTACTGGAAAAATTTGAAATTTTGGGGAAATAAGCTTCTCAGCTTCCTCTTTCCAAGCAAAAAGTTCAAAATTTTCCCTTCACTAGTTTTCTAGGAAAACTTTGAAATATGTGAGACTGTATTTTCAATTAATTCAGTTATTGTAGGTTGATTTTCAAGATTCCTCATGTAATTTTCTACTGGAAAAATTTGAAATTTTGGGAAAATGATTTTCTCACCTTCCTCTTTACTGCAAAAAGTTTCAAAATTTTCTCTAATTTTCCCTTCACTAGTTTTCCAGGAAAACTTTGAAATGTGTGAGACTTTATTTTGAACTAATTCAGTTTTTGTAGGTTGATTTCCAAGATTTTTATGTTACTGTTTTTCACTGGAAAAATTTGAAACTTTGGGAAAATGACCTTCTCACCTTCCTCTTTATATCCAAAAAGTTTCAAAATTTTCTCTTTACAAGTTTTCCAGGAAAACTTTGAATTGTGTGAGACTGTATTTTCAAATAATTCAGTTTTTGTAGGTCGACTTCCAAGTTTTTTCATGTTGCTGTTTTCCGCTGGAAAAATTTGAATTTTTGGGAAAATGAGCTTCTCACCTTCCTCTTTACATGCAAAAAAGTTTCAAAATTTTCCCTTTAGTAGTTTTACAGGAAAACTTTCAAAAGTGTGAGAGTGTATTTTCAACTAATTCAGTATTTGTAGGTTGATTTCCAAGATTTTTCATGTTGCTGTTTTCTACTGGAAAAATTAGAAATTTTGGGGAAATAAGCTTCTCAGCTTTCTCTTTACATGCAAAAAGTTTCAAAATTGTCCCTTCACTAGTTGAATTTTGGGGAAAATGACCTCACCTTCCTCTTTACATGCAAAAAATTTTCGAAATTTTCCCTTTAGTAGTTTTACAGGAAAACTTTCAAAAGTGTGAGAGTGTATTTTCAACTAATTCAGTTATTGTAGGTTGATTTTCAAGATTCCTCATGTTGTAATTTTCTATTGGAGAAATTTGAAATTCTGGGAAAATGAGCTTCTAACCTTTCTCTTTACATGCAAAAAGTTTAAAATTTCTCCCTCCACTAGTTTTCCAGTTAAAATGTGTGAGACTGTATTTTGAACTAATTCAGTTTTTGTAGGTTTCATTGGAAAAATTTGAAACATTGGGAAAATGAGCTTCTCACCTTCCTCTTTACATGCAAAAAGTTTCAAAATTTTCTCTTTACTAGTTTTCCAGGAAAACTATGAAATGTGTGAGACTGTATTTTCAACTAATTCAGTTTTTGTAGGTTTCCTTGGAAAAATTTGAAACTTTGGGAAAATGAGCTTCTCACCTTCCTCTTTACATGCAAAAAGTTTCAAAATTTTCTCTTTACTAGTTTTCCAGGAAAACTTTAAAATGTGTAAGACTGTATTTTCAACTAATTCAGTTTTTGTAGGTTTCCTTGGAAAAATTTGAAACTTTGGGAAAATGAGCTTCTCACCTTCCTCTTTACATGCAAAAAGTTTCAAAATTTTCTCTTTACTAGTTTTCCAGGAAAACTATGAAATGTGTGAGACTGTATTTTCAACTAATTCAGTTTTTGTAGGTTTCATTGGAAAAATTTGAAACTTTGGGAAAATGAGCTTCTCACCTTCCTCTTTACGTGCAAAAAGTTTCAAAATTTTCTCTTTACTAGTTTTCCAGGAAAACAAAATGTGCGAGACGGTATTTTCAACTAATTCAGTTTTTGTAAATTGATTTCCAAGATTTTTCATGTAACTGTTTTCCACTGGAAAAATTTGAAATTTTGGGAAAATGAGCTTCTGACCTTCCTCTCTACATGCAAAAAAGTTTCAAAATTTTCTCTTCAGTAGTTTTACAGGAAAACTTTGAAATGTGTGAGAGTGTATTTTCAACTAATTCAGTTTTTGTAGGTTGATTTCCAAGATTCCTCATGTTGTAATTTTCTATTGGAGAAATTTGAAATTCTGGGAAAATGAGCTTCTAACCTTTCTTTTTACATGCAAAAAGTTTAAAATTTCTACCTTCACTAGTTTTCCAGGAAAACTTTAAAATGTGTGAGACTGTATTTTCAACTAATTCAGTTTTTGTAGGTTGATTTCCAAGATTCCTCATGTTGTAATTTTTTACTGGAGAAATTTGAAATTCTGGGAAAATGAGCTTCTAATCTTTCTCTTTACATGCAAATAGTTTCAAAATTTTCCCTTTTTTTAGAGGAATTTGTGGGGTATTTGAAGAAGTTCATGCTGGGGTATTTGGAGGAATTTGTGATGGGGTTTCTGGCTGGAGGATTTTGCAGGAATTATGCGTAAAAAATTCCCCTTTGAGGAATAGTTTGCACCAATTCTGGGATGATGGTTTACTCCTTGGTACTGACCTATTAAAAAGATTTATAGGCAGTACAAGGCGAGGTACAAGGAGAACACGTCGGAAAACATTGGAAAAATCACCTTCCAAAAATTTCTCTTGACTATGAAAAGTACTAAACCACCAACTAAACAGAAACTACGCATATAATTTTCTTATTTTTTTTTCCCGAGTTTTCTACATACTTCTTTATTTTAACAAGTAGGTAATAGTGCAAACATCTAAATATTCTTGATTTATTCTACACCATTTTGAGACCAAATTTTTGTGATAGATTTGGTGAATTAGTAGGGAATTACATAGTAAAATTAGGGGAATTAATTTGGGAATTAAAAATATCAGGTAAATTAGAAGGGAATTAGGTACCATTAGTGTACACATTTTTCTCAGCAATTTACCCCTCGAAAAAATCTAACCTGTATTTTTTAGCATCCAATGGTTTCCTAGATTTAGGCGCACTAAAGATTTCATTAGCATTTTGTATACTAGGAGCAAATATTTCTTTATTGTGTAAAAGATGATATTCTGATTGTTTATCCAATGCTTCACAATAGCCCGGACTAGCTTGTCCAGGCCTAACTAAAATAATGTCATCTTTAACTAAAAGCGCCCAAGGTAGATTTACAAGCTTGCCATCCCTGTAAGTCCATTGCAATGTAATGCAAGGTGAAAATGGTGTGTACAAATTGGGATAATTTTCAGGTTTCCAATCAATATAATTCATTTCCTTTTTCATTTTGTCGAGTACCATTTGAACCCTATTAGGAACCTAAGTAAAACAAATTAGGTGGGTATGAGTGATTTTTTGCATTACTACCTCATCATGCCTCAATTTATTGTCATAAAGCTCTGTAGCCAGATTAACAATAAGAAGTATAATAATTATAAATGCCTCTTCCAATTCCACATTATCGCCGTCCAGTAAGTAACCTAGGATCAAGGCTAATGAGGCCCATAATTGGAAAGAAGCTGAGATCCAGTTGATGGTTGTGTGTTTGCTTTTTGCGCTTAGGGTGTCTTTTATCCATGCCAAATTTTTAGTTTTTCTGTGAGTCGACATAAAGATAATGAGGTCTTATTTGAGAAAAAAATGCAAATTCTACCCCTTAAAATATTCAAGTGTGAGAATTTGAAATCCTCCTAATGTAGGTACAAGATTTTAAGACAGAGTTGTTAAAGCTATGAAATAGCCTATCAATGAGCTATTCTAGTTGGTTTTCAATATCTGGCTGCTCTATAAGGGCTAGAATTTGCTGTGAGATGATATTTTGTATAGAAATATTGAAAATAAAGTAAAAATTTACCTATTTTTTTGAGATAGTTTGAACTGTAACAAAACTGATTCTACCTCGATGTAGAGTTTGTTTAAGGCATCTCGTGTGTTTAGGCCTCGTTCGTCTTGGGTTGTTTGCTCCATTTTGCCATTTTTCACTTAAATTTCACTAGAAATCCACAACTTTTTTCAAAAATAAGCTTGGGAAGAAAACAGCCTATTTTTTGAGGTTAGAAACATTATGTAAAAACTAAAAATGACAGAAATAAACTTATTACTTGAAGTAGAAAGAGAACGTATGATTGTGGTATATATTTCGTAAAAGTAGAATCAAGAATGCTTAAAAACAATGAACAACAAAACTATTGTATGAGCGGCTATTAATAAATACAAAATAATAAACAATAAATACATACAAAATTGTAAAGAAGGCGAATAAATTGTATAAATTAAAAACATTTTGACAATGATGAATTTCAACATGACGGCGAGTCCACTGACTAGTCAAAATAGGGCAATCCAGCTAAAGCTTAATTCCCACTTGTGCGAATTTCGCTCTATTTTGACATTGCTTCGACAATTTGATGATGATACACACATGATACACGCATAAAACGACAAATAGTTGAAGTAATGTCAAAGAAAGACGGAATTTCGCGCAAAAAGAGCGAATTTCGCGCTGTTATGAGTACTAGACTTAAAACGTTTGATTGTCGAAGCAATGTCAAAACAAGAGGTAATTTCGCGCAAGTGAGAATAAGGGAGGATTTTCATGCATCCGTTTTTCCGACGAAATATGTCCGTTTAACATTCTATTCTGACATAATCGTATATAAATATGTCAAAATAGAAGACTTTTCGGACATATTTCGACGGAAAAACGGATGCATGAAAATCCTCCCTAAAGCATTATACTCCACGCGTTTTGCACTCGAACGGTTGAAACCGAACGGGTCAAATTGTAGCCGGAGTACTTCGGAGTAACTCGGGAGCGTTCAAAGGGCATCCGAAAGCAGCTAAGCGCACATAATACATGCACTTCTCACTGCCATTGAACTTGCGTCGTAATTCATGACATTTGACATTTACCGCAACGCCCCAATACGAAATAGCGCAATGACCCAAATAAGAAATAGCGCACTCGAGTGCACTCCAAATGATGACGTCAGAACACTCTGACAAACAACAACTTTACCTTAACACTCCATTTCTAAACGCACTCCTGCTAATAGTGGTGACGTCACCCGCAGACCTTGATGGAATGCTTGCGATTCAGCGTTTCACATCTGTGTGGTAGCTGGTCACGTTATTACGGTTCCGGTTCAGCACGCTCTGTTCTTCGAGCAAAATACCGAACGCAAGCGAAATTGAGCTGGAAGATTATGACAACTGACGTCTGACATGCCCGTTGCCCATGAATTAAGGTTATGTATGTATGTTTTGATTTCTTTACCACAACACAAACTAAAGGGAATTTTTATGTTCATCAAGAAATAATGTGAATTTTATGGGAAAAATCAAATCACAAAACTGAGAATTACTTTTAAAATCGGCGTTCTTTGCAGTGTATACTTGTTTCATTTTTTTTATACATGTATAAAGTGAGATGGAGGAAAAACCAGCTACGCTGCCAGCAAGAAAAACTTTCAAAATACTGTAAGCATTATCATATTATTGAAATATTTCTTCATAAAAAACATAGTCGCTAATCTGTTTAAATAAATGGTATTCATAAATTAACAAACATATAAATCTAGGTGTACCCAATATCCAGCAATTTTTGATGAGGACAGACCCCTATGCCGAAACTATTTTCGACAATTCGGCAAAGTGTTGCGCCTAGTCAACAAAGAGAAAAAACGAGAAATTGTCGTGGAATACCCCAACGAAAATTCCTATCTAAATGCACTAACAGGGCCCAGTGAATATGATGGACAATCTTTTAAAGTTGAACCTGTAAGTCAAAAATCCACTATTTAGCTTTGAAACTGATAAGGGTAAAGGGTAGTACCACACAATGTAAACATAGAACTCTTTAATTGGTAATTTTTGGGCTTGGGAACGGGCTATAGGGCGTTTTCTGATTAGGGATGTAAAATGACAGTCAATTATTTTTTGTGATACGTGACAGTAATTTTTTTGTCATTTTTGTCATTTATTGTCATTTTTGGTCATTTATCTTCAATCTAAAAAATAAACTCTGAACATAACAACTTAAATGAATAATCGGATATCTGATTGGTTGACTAAAGCTCTTCTTCAGTTTCACAGTCATCAGCATCAAAGTCATCTAATGAGTTAGAAAGAACAGCTTCCATCTTCTCCATTAGTTTGACAGTAAAAATCGAAAGTCAGCTGATATTTTTGTGACACTTTAATATATTTCAATGACGGTCATATATTTTAATGACGATCAGTTAATAATTTGACAGTCAGAAAATTCAATCGATAAAAAAATAAATGACAGGAGTGTCATGAATATAAATGACGTGACCGTCATTTTCATTCTGACTGTGACATGGCATTGTCAGAAAAATTGGCTTACATCCCTATTTCTGATCAAGTTCATTTTTGATACACATATATAGGACGTCAAAAGAAATTTTTCCAAATAAAATTTGACCTTGACTGTGACCTTGATGCTGACCTTGACCATCAAATTCACGTAAATGGCAGTTTAACGTGCTGAAAACTTGTATAGTGTTGAAAGGCATCTCAAGTAACCTATATACTGAGTTTTATCCTTCAAGGTCATACAAATTCAGAGATACGGCAACTCCGCATTCTCAGTTTGGGCTCTCGGGAACAGGGTAGAAGGCTTAGTCCGATTGAGTTCATTTCTGGTATACATATTTAGGCCGTAAAAGGTAACAGTTCAGTAAAGGTCCTTCAAAAAAAATATCATGCTTCTTCATTAAAGATAGTTTAGTTTGATCCCAAAATATTGTTTTATGATCGAAAATGTTGGCGCAAATAACTATAAATTGGATTTTATAAATTTGAATGAATCCTCTTCTCGACCTTTGACACAGATCAATATATTATATCTATTCTTATCAGCTTAATATCACAATCGCTCTGTTTAGCATATAGAAATTTAATAAACGTTAAACGCATCATGTGGTAGATATTCGAATGAAGAGAAGAGCTAAGTGTTTGAAAAAAAACATTATTGAGTAATGATAAAGCGTATAATATCTACTGAACTTTTGAAATTGGTACACTTTAACCGACAATAACTGTGCTATATCGAAACTGATCAAAAATATGCAAACCGAACTTACCCGTCTTTATACTGCGTGCTCCGTAAACCTATCTAATCGAGAATTTCAAAATAATGCAAAACAACCCAAATTAACCCATTCTTGAAATGCATGCTAGTATCCTTGAACATTTTAATTTTATCTAGCTTGTCGCGCTTGGTTGTCGTTGTTAATCAGTACACTGTATCCAGTTTTAGATAAGTAATTAGGCAATTCAATCCATCTGTCAAAAAGAAAAATTCAATGTGGCGTGGCGGCCAAGCAAGTTTGTTTTGAATATGTTTTATGCGTTTTTTAAATTATTTTGCATACAGTTTTGCTTACAACTTTGATTTTCATTATTTAATAAAATATTTGTTGACTAGGTGCTGAATTACAGAAGCTCTGCAACAGCAAGATACAAATGAAGAACCTTCAAGTCTGACTTTTTGTATTACAGAAGCAGAATGCATTTGCAAGTCGTCTGCAAATTTGCGCATGGCGAAACGGTCCTGTAAATTCTTGCTGTCACTTTGACAACTTTGACATTTCAAACTGGTAAATCAGTAGTGTCCGAACACTTTTTCGACAAATATGACGGACTTGCAGGTTTTTTTCTGTAATTTGCTCGTTCCTGGAAATAGAGCACATCTGCAAGTCGGCCATATTTGCAGAACTGCAAATTTGCAGATGCAAATATACTGTAATTGGGCCCTTAGTACCTAAACTATTAATTCGGGCAGAAATTAGATATTTTTTTGTGTTTTTTGGCTCATGTGTGGCCGCCACGCCATCTTGAATGTCACATGGTTTGAATTGCCTAATTAATATTCAATATCATGATGTTTCCTATCAAAAGTGTCCAAATTGGCCCACCCTGTACATAATTTCAGCACAATAAATAGATATTTACGTGAATTTCACTGGTGAAGGTCACGGTCAAGTTTACGGCCAACGGCCAAGGTCAATTTTTTTTTGGGGAAATTTCTTTCAGCGGCCTTTATATGTATACCAAAAATGAACTCGATTGGACTACGCCTTCTAGCCCATTCCCGAGAGCCCAAACTGAGAATGCGGGGTTGCCGTATCTCTGAATATGTATGACCTTGAAGGCTAAAACTCGGTGTGTGGGTTATTTATGATGCTCTTCGGCGCTATACATAATTTCAGCACGATAAATTGATATTTATGTGAATTTCACTGGTCAAGGTCACGGTCAAGGTCGCGGCTAAGGTCAATTTTTTCTTGGAAAAATTTCTTTCAGCCGCCTTTATATGTATACCAAAAATGAACTCAATCGGAGTATGCTTTCTACCCTGTTCCCGAGAGCCCTAATCATACCCTTTAATTGGTTGCAGTTGCTTGAAACAGCAACGAATTCAGCATTCACTGCATTCAATCTTCTTTGCAGTAGTTAGTTGTAGAAATCCTAATAAATATCTATCTATAAGTCAATGAGAGTATCAAAAAATCTAGTCTCAATTGCCTAAGATCAACTTCAACTTGATCTTAGGGCAGAATAACAAGTATTGTGGTATCATGACCAGAACAATACAAACTCATATAGTACGAGTTGTTTCCGTATGCAACTTCAACTTCTTTGTGTAAATTCCGCCAGACTGTCAAGAATTTTTTTTGATCTATTCTCATAAAGTTGAAATTTTAAAAAACATCAGATCTATTATTTATTTCTGCGATTTTTCACAAGGGCAAAATCCAAATCATAGTTATTTTCACAATGATTGGCAATGCTTCTATCAGAAGATCATAGGATTTCCCCAATAGGTACCTACACTACATTCATGTTTTTTTTTCCCATTCTTTGAACCAATACACACAAAATACTATAATTTGTTAAATTTCAGTATGAATCAACACATAGACCAACTCAATCTCAAAATGAAAAAGCCCCAACTAAAAAACATCCTAGAGAAAAACTTGTAAGAAAACACAAAATTGCATATGTTAACCCTAAAAGGTTAATCAAACGACCTCAGGTGTCTTACATCGACGACCACGAAATAAATGAAGAACTAGCCTCAATGGGCGCTTATACAGACACAAATTTCGATATAATCGACCTCACTACAGATTTGCCCCCAGAAAAACCCCAAAGACCAAAATTAAACAGAAGTGCTCTGACATGGAAAAAAGAAAATGCATCAACATCATTAGAAGTTGACCAAACATCATCAACTAAAAAAACCATTGTACAGGCATTAACCAAAAAAAAGGTCAAAGAACAAACTAAAATTTTAACCTCAGAACAATTGGATCTTCTTAAAAACATAAACGCCCAAGCACAAACTGTAGATGAAAAGTACAAAGTTCTAGATGCCAGGGACAAATTGTTGAGGTCAATAAATAAAATGTCTCAGCTTAAATCGAATGCCACGGTGGGAACTTGCCCAGACATGTGCCCAGAAAAAGAAAGATTATTGAGAGAAATTCAACATCAAGTGTCTATTTATGAGCAAGATAAAGCTGGCAGACATTTTATGGATCATTCAAAAGCAGTCAAACAATACAGTAGAAGTTCTGCTGATCAAGAAGCTCCACTTGCTCATGAGCTACGCTCAGTCAATGTATTGAACATGACCATGACTTATTTGATGTATCGCATAATGGATTTGTCTCAGGATGAATTAGGAGGGAATATAGGTGAATGGTACCATTTTCTTTGGGACAGAACTAGAGGTATAAGAAAGGACATAACACAACAAGCTCTTTGTTGTCAAGGATCTGTTGTATTAGTTCAGCAATGCGCAAGGTTTCACATACATTGCTCAGCAAGGTTTATGGGTGAAGACCCATCAGTTTTTGATCAAAAAATCAATACAGAAAATTTAACTAAATGCTTGCAAACTCTTAAATATATGTATCACGATTTGGAAGTTAAAGGCGAAAAGTGCCCCAACGAAGCTGAATTTAGAGCCTATATAATATTATTGAATCTCAGTGATGGGAATTTTATGTGGGAAGTACAAGAGTTGAGGGAAGACATTAAAAAATCCCCAGAAGTAAGATTTGCGCTTCAAATTTATTCAGCTTTTGAAAAACGAAATTATGTGAGATTTTTTAAACTTATAAAATCAACTACTTATTTGAATTCCTGCATTTTAATGAGGTATTTTGTCCAAGTCCGAGTACAAGCATTAGAAACTCTGGTGAAATGCTTTACACCACCAAAAAGTTTTTCGTTTTATCCTGTTCAAGATTTGGCTCAAATATTGTTTTTTGATGACACAGAATCTGCAATAGATTTCATGAAATCCTATGGTGTAAATGTAAATAGTGATGAGACAAATTTTATGTTGGACAGAAGCTGTTTTATGCCGGAATATTCTTATATGTTGGATAGATCTAGGTTGGTGGACCAAAAAATGACATGTTCATTAGGTATGTTAGAATAGATGAACTAAATTTGCAATATTAATGATTTTTTTTTTTTCAACAGGGGATACAGTAAATGGAGGAAAAATATCTCCTGAAATGTATATGCAAATTCAATCCCATGAAGTATATAATAGTTTTGATAACAATGGTTATCTCATTCAGGATGAAATGTTCAAGGATATTGAGTTGAGCATTGAAAATAGATTACTTGAGGATGAAGTTGATTCTAGGTGAGTTAATCCATTTTTTCCAAGGGGCAAACCACCTATTGTCGTCGTTTTTTATCTGACACTTTCTGTATGAGGGGCCAAGGGGGTGAAGCTTATGGCAAAAACTGGTGGCCATTTGGCGTTCTAATGTAGGGAGCCACCAGCTCAGACTCCTTTGGAGTATCAGATTAAAATCGACAAACTTTAGGAATTTTTTGCCAAAAATGTGGGGAATTTGAAGGAACTCATCGGAATTTATGAGAATTTAGGGAATTTATAGGGAGCTTGGAGAAATTTATGGAGGATTTGGAGAAATTTATGGGGAATTTGGAGGAATTTTTGAGGAATTTAAAGGAAATTGTAGGGTCAGGACGTCACAGGTTCACATTTTTATTATAAGAAACACTAATAATAGGAAATTTAAAATCTAGTTTTGTGTTGGACGTTGGACATTTACTTTTGTTAAAAGAAATTCTCCCAAAATTTCACTTCATGATTTACAGGTCCAAAGAAGGAGGCACGATTTACATTGAAAATAGGCCCCCGTAAAATTCAACCAAATTTCAATATTTTAAAGGTATCATCATTGCAAAAAAAAATTTGAAATATAAAGAGGATCGTATGTCTGTGATAGCAGATCTAGCTTGTCAAAGTACGTAGGTCCTGCTATGGTATGCATAGGAAATATTCTTAGATTTTCTTGAATATCTCGAAAAATACTAGTCCGATTTTGACGTTTTTTGGGTTTGATACCTACAAAAGGACCCCAAAACCGTCAAAAATGGATTAGTATTTTTCGAGATATTCAAGAAAAACTACGTAGAGATATTTCCTCGAATATTTCCTATGCATAGCATAGCAGGACCTACGTACTTTGACAAGCTATATCTGCTATCACAGACATACGATCCTCTTTACATTTCAAATTTTTTTTTACAATGATGATACCTTTAAAATATTGAAATTTACGGGGGCCTATTTTCAATGTAAATCGTGCCTCCTTCTTTAAAAAAATTACCTAAAAGAATAATGAGTACAGTTTTTGTAGGCTGATTACCAAGATTCTTCATGTTGTTATTTTCCACTGGAAAAATTTAAATTTTTTTTGAAAATGAGCTTCTCACATTCTTCTTTACATGCAAAAAGTTTTAGAATTTTTCCTCAATTAGTTTTCCAGGAAAACTTTGAATTGTGTGAGACTGTATTAACAATTATTTCAGTTTTTGTAAGTTGATTTCCAAGATTCCTCATGTTGTTATTTCTCAATGGAGAAATTTGAAATTTTGGGAAAATGAGCTTCTCACCTTCCTCTTTACATACATAAAGTTTCAAATTTTTTCCTTCACTAGTTTTCCAGGAAAACTTTGAAATGTGTGAGACTATATTTTCAATTAATTTAGTTATTGGAGGTTGATTTCCAAGACTCTCCATGTTGTTATTTTTCACTGGAAAAATTTGCAATTTTGGGAAAATGAGCCTCTAACCTTCCTCTTTACATACAAAAAGTTTCAAATTTTTTCCTTCACTAGTTTTCCAGGAAAACTTTGGATTGTGTGAGACTGTATTTTGAATTAATTCAGTTATTGTAGGTTGATTTCCAAGATTCTTCATGTTGTTATTTTCCTCTGGAAAAATTTAAAATTTTGGGAAAATGGGCCTCTAACCTTTCTCTTCACATGCAAAAAGTTTCAAAATTTTCCCTCTACTACATAGTTTCCCAGGAAAACTTTGAAATGTGTGAGACTGTATTTTCAATTTATTTTACCTAGTTATTGGAGGTTGATTTCCAAGATTCTCCATGTTGTTATTTTGCTCTGGAAAAATTTAAAATTTTGGGAAAATCAGCCTCTGACCTTCCTCTTTACATGCAAAAAGTTTCAAAATTTTCCCTCAATTGGTTTTCCAGGAAATCTTTGAATTGTGTGAGACTTTATTAACAATTATTCCAGTTTTTGTAAGTTAGTTTCCATGATTTTTCATGTTGTTATTTTCCAATGGAAATTATGGGAAAATGAGCCTCTAACCTTCCTCTCCACATACAAAAAGTTTCGAATTTTTGCTTTTACTGGTTTTCCAGGAAAACTTTGAATTGTGTGAGACTGTATTTTCAATTAATTCAGTTATTGTAGGCTGATTTCCAAGATTCTTTATGTTGTTTTCTACTGGAAAAATTTTAAATTTTGGGAAAATGAGCCTCTGACCTTTCCCTTTCCATATGAAAAGTTTTAAAATTTTCTTTCAATTAGTTTTCCAGGAAAACTTTGAATTGTGTAAGACTGTATTAACAATTATTTCAGTGTTTGTAAGTTGATTTCCAAGATTCCTCATGTTGTTATTTCGCAATGGAAAAATTTGAAATTTTAGGAAAATGATTTTCTCACTTTCTTCTTTACATGCAAAAAAATTCAAAATTTTTCCTTCACTAGTTTTCCAGGAAAACTTTGAATTGTGTGAGACTGTAATTTCCTTGTTTTTTTCCAATTAGAGAATAATGATGTGTGTTTTAGAGAATCTACTCCAGAAAGAAAAAGCATTGTTACAAATATTTTTGCACAAAAAGCTACACCAGTGAGAAAAGCTGCTTCTCCAAATATATTTATTGCGCCAAAAGAGGAACAAAATATTTTCATTAAGCCATCAAATATTTTTGTACAGCCCAAGCCAGATGCAGGCAATATTTTTCTGCAAAGTAAACCTGATACAAGCAATATTTTTGCGCAAAAGCAGGAGAGTAATATTTTTGCTCCTAAAAAGGAAAAAGTGGATAGTGCAAATATTTTTGTCCAGGAAGCTCCCAGAGAACTTGCAAATATTTTTGCACAGGAAGCACCTGAAAAACCTTCAAACATTTTCGCCAAGGTAATTACTAGTAATACTAGGTATGGATACAGATTGCATTTTTTTTCTCTAGCCAAACATATTTTCTATGGAGACAAAACAGCGGGATCCAAGATTGCAAGGTTCCACAATTAATTTTGGTACCACAATGGAACCTCCAAAAAATATATTTTCAGTTAAGGAACCTTCAGAGCCTCCTAAAAAAGGTGGTTTTTATTTCAACCTCAACAATCCACAAGCACGAAAACCTGAAGAAACTTCTAATATTTTTGCTGGTGGATTAGTATCCAGTAAGTGTTTTTCAAATTTTTCAAAGTTAATATTATTGATATATTTTTTTAAGATTTTGAAAAAGAAAGAGAAGAAAATGAACTAGAAAAATTGGAACTGGAAAGGTCGAGGCTTCAAGAAGAGATCCGACAAGAAATGGCAAGGGAGGAACAAGAAAGGCAGGAGCAAGAATCAATTCAAAGAAAAAATGAGGAAATCAGGCTTAGAAACGAAGAAGCTGCAGAAAGGAGACGTTTGGAGGCTGAAAGACTGAAACATGAAGAAATTGAAAGAAGTAAACGCTTGGAACAAGAGAGAATTGAGCGAGAATGGCAAGCAGAACAAGAAAGGATGGAACAGGCAAGAAGATTGGAAAAAGAAAAACGACGGAGAGAAGAAGAAATAAGAAGACAAGAACTAGAACATAAAAGAATGCAAGCAGAATTGGAGGAGAAACGCAAAAAGGAAGAAGAAAGGCAAAGAAATCTAGAAATTCAAAGAACTGTTACATCAGTTGTCTATAAAATGGTAAGAACAATTTTTTCAAATACAACCTATCAAAATCAAACTTGTACCATCATAGGTTGAAACAGTAGATCTAAAAATCCGCCAAGACACCCTCAATAGGATAAGGCAAAACATAAAACGTAGATTTTTGATAAAAATGTGTGAAAAATGGCGTAGCATGACAATAAAAAGAGTGAAGAAACGTAAAGCCATGGATTGCAATCCTGTATTTGTACACACCAAAAGTGTTACAGAGTGCGCTAGAGGTGTGAAGTCTAAGTCACAGGATTTGGCACTCAGTGAAATAAAGAGGTGAGAAATTGTTTAATGTTTTTCAGGTAGTTTATTTATGTTTTTAGGTTTAAATATGGCAAACCACTTGAAATCCCCATGGTAGTCAAACAAAAAATTGAGAAAATAAATTTATTCCATTTGACTTACTCTGCATTGAGAAGAAGGTTGTGTGAACTTGAAGAAAGATGGCATCAACATATTTATTGGAAAGTTGTCATTTCTTTACCAGGTCAGTGGCAACAAAATATTTTTTCAAATGTAAAACCCACAAATTTTTAGACATAAATGAAATGATAATAGGCCTAAACAAGCTAGAAGAAACCTTGAAAAGTTGCATCCCATGGGAACTGCAGTTATATGGCAACACTGTATATATTGAAGAACACAAAACTATAACTTATTGTGTAGAAAAGCAGCAAGGATTTGATGGTAAAAATCCGGACGCTAATGCTTTTATTATCATTGCTAAAAATTTCAATGAAGTCATGCAAAGGAGGGTATTTGAAAATTTAAAAGACTATGGAGTTTTTGTGAAAGTGCCTTTGGTCGTTATTATGGAGGAAACTGCAAATTCAGCAGAGTATTTTAATAATCTGAAGGATTCAGGGGTTGTGTCTGATTATGTTATTTATAAGTGAGTAAATTCGGTTTTGTTTTCAATTAATTATGGGTTAAATGTATTTTTCAGAAATTCTGTAATTTTTTTAGGTGTAATTTAAATTCTCAAGTTCTTCCAAAGATAATTGAGAGTGGTTTGATTTTCCTATCAAAACACATAGAAAAATATCCACCTCTAGAAATGGACACTTTGAGAGAATTTTTGTGTGAACATCTTTGTACATCAATATGGGAAAAAGCAGGTAGTTTCAATTTGTTCTACTACTAGCAAATATCAAAAGACCAGACATTATTTCATTAATGAATAATTATATTTTAGGTACCTATGCAAAGAAAAACCAAGATTATAACATTTGCATGCGAGATCCCAATATAGTGATAAATTTATATAACCAAGGCCTAAAATTACTAACTGAAATTGTAACTGATAAAAAATGTAGGGAATATGCTAGATTTCCTCAAGAATTTAGAAACCATTTGCCTGATCAAGTGCCTCGCTATTTTCCATGCGATTATAGGTTGGTAAGCCAGCTTCTGTGTATAATTTTGTTGATGACAATAATTTTTAGATACTTTCCGGACTTCATACTAAACCCAGATTACCAGGACCATTTAAAATCTCTAATGAAAACAATGCAATTGCCAATGTTTCTTGAAAAGTGGCCCCCAAATGATGATGAGGATTTAGTAGACAGCCTTTCAAAGTATTGTACAGATTTATTTGAAAATCCAAAAGAGCCTCTAATAGCCCTACTGAATATGTTTAAAAGTAAAAATTTTAATAAAATTATTTGGACTAAAGCCATACAAGTGATTGCTCTGGCAAAACTTAATGAGCAAAATCTGGATTTACCACAATCATTTCAAACAGAGTTTTTTGAAACTTGCATGGTTGTTTACAACATAAACACGATCAACGAATATTCATCTTCAGAATGGTTTTACTGGAAAAACCCTATAATTGACAGTTATAAAAAAATAGTTTCTGAAAAAATACAAGAAGAAATGGAAGAGAGGACACAATCAAAAAAGAGACCGCTAGATTTAAGTTTGGATCCAGAAGATGTGCAAAGTGTTATAAGTAAAGCTGAAAGTGTACTTAGATTGCCAACAAATATTTGTCAAGGAGTCAAAGATGAAATAGATGATTTCAATAGAAGCCTGAAGGATCTAGAAGATTCTATTAATGTAGTGAAAAAGATGGATGAAAGAAAATTGCTGAAACGATTTGTTGAAGATTAAGTATTGTGTAGCAATTATATTATGATTATTGGAAATTTTTATTCCTTTATTAAATGTATTTTTTTTTTAATACATTATTGATTGACTTTTTGATAGGACAAGTTTTTTTTTTACCTGAAAACTTTAAAGTGCCCAAATGGCTTTTAAGGTAACTTTTGTTAGGCGATATCAAGGTTAGATTATTCAAGAAATTACTCTAAGATGCAGACAATATATCAATAAAGTACTTTAATAATTAAAAAACAAGTAATAGAACCAACACAAAAGTCAATAAAAAGTTTATAAAATCTGCCTACTAATACATATTTTATATGAGGCAAAAATCTGTTTTCAATATCACAGGCAGATATAAATCTAATTTTATTAAAGCTTACTAATCCACATTATTTAATCTGTTAACCGTAATATCTGTCCTCCTATTCAATATTTCAACAGCCATCTTAGGACTAAAATTACTCACACCAATTTCCTTTAAAGTTTTACCTCTGGTATCTTCCACACCAGTGGCACCCTCTAAAGCCAGTAAAGTTTCTCTTAGTAAAAGAGCCGATCCTTTTGAGAGATTAAGCAAAGTACAGGACTCGATTAATTGAGTAAAATAATTAGCTGGAGTGTCGGTATAGTCTGCAAATAATGGCAGCAAATTTCTTGTGACATCAAATTTCAGCTGTAAAGCACCACCATCATTAAATCTATTATCCATGACTAAATCCTCAAATAAATATGTGTCTAATTGAGTAGCAATATTCCTCCAGACAATTCTAAATAATTTGGTTTGGAGTTTCTTTTGAAGCTGGTGCAACCTTTTGGCTAAAACTTCAAATATAGGGCAAGCTGCTGGAGTAACAGACAAACTTCTAAACTCCTTTGTTACTTTCATAGAAGTCCACCGCTCCCTTCTATAATCCCATCCTCGTTTTTTTATTTCCATAATAACAGCCTCCACAAGCCCTGATAATAGATCCCGCCTGAAACGTCTGTATAGGGACAAAGTCTCAGCAAATAATGAGTCAGATTCCGAGTCCAGGGTTGTTTCATCAAAATCGTTTAGAAGAGGTGATAGAGGACTGGTGGGAGGCTGTTTTGCTCGATTTTTGTAGTAATATAGTGTCAAAAAATGCTTAAAACAAAAATAATAAGTAGTGAGTTTTGTTGAAAATGCTTTAATACTTACCAACATAGATCCCCAATCAACTAAAACGTTTTCAATATAGTAAAGTGTATTGGCTATTAGGGGTACTTTTGATTCCATATAATCTCCTTCTTCTGCGTTAATTATTTGTAGTAGTCTGAAAATTTTAATTTGAGTTATTGTCGGGGGAAATTAGTTATGTTTCATACAGACCTTATTCTAAAATCGTCCAATAATTCAAGTTGTAATTCTAAAAATTGTAACCTGTGTCCGGGTTGTGGAAGACATTCATATCTGGAGAAAAATTGCACATTAATAAACTTCAAATTAACTTTTCCATATGAAAAAGACTTTGATTAATTAATCCTGAAAGTTTCAAATCACCGTGATCATCAGAAGTAATTTGCAGATTTTAATCATTTTTGCATGTATTAACGTGACAAAAAGCTTCTAAATTTAATTTGGAGCTTCAAATCTACTTCAAATTAACTTTTCCACAAAGATGAAACTTCAATTCGTAAATCCTGAAAGTTTCAAGTCACTATTAGAAGTATTTTGCAGGTTCACAAATGATTATAACTCAATTTACTCATGAAATGTAGGTACTTTCTACTTATTAGTGCAAAATTTCATTCATTTTCAGTGGAATTCAAGTAGGATTGCATATAATTCCAGTGGGATTCTGTAGAATTTCAGTAAGATTACATGGGATTCTGTTGAAAGTGGGATTCCGGTGTACAGGGTGGCCCAAATTCGAGCATCATCATTGGGATCTCGGTGACCGTAAGAGATACGGGGTCGGATAAAGTTTGGCAAAGTTGCGCAATTTTATGACCAATACAATGCCATTTTGAAACTAGAAAGATTCCGAATACTTCCGGAGATATTCGGAAAAAACTGAAATTTTGTAAAATCGTTTTTATTTTTTCCCAGGCTTATTTGAAAAGCAATTTTAAAATAAATATCACTTCATCATTGTCACTTTTTCCCCTTTAGAAGATGGTGCTACTAAATTTAAAGTTCGACATTTCGTCTTCAGGCGGCTCAACTTACGTTTTTTAACTACGGACCTAGATTTTTCATTTGCGATTTTGTCATCTTTGGGCATCCTAAAACCGATACTGTTTATAATTTTTCAATAACACGGTAAAAAAAACAGGTCCGTAGTTAAAAAAAATTTAATTGATGATGATTCCAGAAGAACGAAACGTTGGATTTGAAATTTAATACCACCATCTTGTAGAGAGGAAAAAGTGACAATGGGAATGTGAAATTAGTTTTTCAAAATCTTTTTAAATGGAATCAGGAAAAAATTTAAAGAAAACGAGAAATTCATGTTTTTTTCGTATAGTTTTCATTTTTTCCTGATCTTATTTTAAAAGATTGTGAAAAACTAATTTTACATTTCCATTGTCACTTTTTCTTCTCTACAAAATGGCGTATTAAATTCAAAATCCAACGTTTCGTTCCTCTGGAATCATCATCAATTTATTTTTTTTAAATACGGATCTGCTTTTTTTACTGTGTTTTAAAAAAATTATAAACAGCATCGGCTTTAGGATGCCCAAAGATGACGAAACCGCAAATAAAAAATCCAGGTCCGTATTTAAAAAAAAGAAGTTGAGGATGGCCGCCTGAAGACGAAACGTCGAATTTTTAATAAATAAATAAATAAATTCTTTATTTACGGACATGCCATTTTTACAAAGGTAGACTTAAAGTGTAGGTACACGCAATAATAAATATTTGGAATAACAAGTAGGCAACAGACAAGTTAGTATAAAAAAACAATATTACATAAGCCTAAACAAATATTTTGTAGTAGGTATCAAAACATAAACAACATAATACGCTTAAAATTGAATACAAATAGAAAAAACGATCATTTTAGGATCGACTTTAAAATTCTTTTGAATCTATCCAAACTTATGTTAAAAACATCCAAATCAGTCTTCAAAATAATATCATTCAGAGAACGACAGCTTCTAAGTAAAGGTGAATGGTAACCATAATTGGTTCTACGAAAATCAAGGTTAAACAATGTGTTTCCTCTTAAATTGCTAGATGGTACATGTAAGCCAATTCTAGCAAGTAAGTCTGGAGAATCAATAGAATTATTAACAATCTTAAACAAAGTACACATATCAAAAAACTGTCGCCTCTGGTTCAGATTTTCAAGATTTAGGACAGACATTAACTCATTATAATTTATAGATTCACTTGGGATGCCCAATCGATATGCAATGGATCTTAAAAACTTTTTTTGGATTCGTTCCAAGTGGGAGATGTGCACAGCATAATAAGGGGACCAGACAGGGCAAGCATATTCTACAACTGATCTAACAATTGCACAATAAATGTTTCTTAGGGTGTAGATATTAGTAAATTCTTTTAGTGACCTGAACATAAAGCCTAGTAATTTCATTGCTTTATTAGCAGTTATTTCAATGTGCTCTGTGAAGCTTACATTAGTGTTGAAATAGACTCCCAAGTCTCCAATAGTTTCAACCCTGTTAATCTCCAAATCATTAAGAACGTAATTATGTAAGTAAGGTGTTTTTTTCCGAGAAAAAATTAAGTAGCACCATCTTTTAAAGGGCAAAAAGTGACAATGTTGAAGTGAAATTTATTTTAAAATTGCTCTTCAGATAAGCCCAGGAAAAAATAAAAACAATTTTACAAAATTTCGGTTTTGTCCGAATATCTCCGGAAGTATTCGGAATCTTTCTAGTTTCAAAACGGCACTCTGTTGGTCATAAAATTGTGCAACTTTGCCATAGACACCGTATCTCTTACGGTTACCGAAATCCCAATGATTAGGCTCGAATTTGGGCCACCCTGTACATATTTTTCAAGATGGTTTACCCTTCGATGTTTTCTTATTTTAATAACTTTGGATTTCTGTGTTACGTACAATTTTTATCATTTTATTCCAGTACTCAGTAGCTCCAAATTCAACAAACAATATGCACAATTACCCCAGACATTACCTTTTCGTGATAGTTTGCAATAAAGTTATAAACCCATCCGCACAAGTAGTAATTTTCAAATCCTCCACATCTGACGCCAATAAATCAAAAGCATCAATGGAATTTGGAGAAAGCATTGCATCCATTTTCACTGTGGCATCTAAAATACAACTTCTACATTATTTTTCGTCTCAGTAAATCAACTCTTACATTTTTTCTCCATTATAAGCCACTTGACCAATATAGAACCTTGTGTTAAAACAACCACAATTCCAGGCTGAGGAGCTGGATAGTTATAAACCTCTCTAAGTTCTTTTTCAAAGCCTAGAGCCTCTCCAATTGTGTGTGAATATGAAAAGTCATCATACACCAACTCTGGTAGTCCTAATACTAATTTTTGTGCAGCCAATTGTACTAAACCTCTCATGAATTCACTCTGAAATATTACAATATCAACAATTAGAAAATTGAGTATAATTAAAATTTCAACCTTAGCATCTATATGATGAAATCCAAATTTATCAATGACAGGCTGAATCCAGGCTCCAACATATTCCTTATGGTCCCTGATCCAGCATAAAATTTGTGTAAAATACCATTCTGGCTTATCTGGCCTATTAGTTTTTCTTGTCCCATAAAAATGATAAATGAATCTTTTTTGCAAAGGTTGAATTAGTAGCTCAATGGGTAATGAAGGTGGATGAAAATCAGCTAAAACTCCTTCAGGAACTTTCATAGGAATATTTGCTTCAGGAGGTATTTCAATTTGAAGCAAATATTCAGCTATGAGTTGCAGTTTGGGTACGTTGGATTCAACCGGTGTGACAATACTGAAATTTTCACTTAGGAATGGCCATTTGATTTGTTTCAGTATTTCTTCAAAGTCACTAAAAGATTAGATCAATGTATTTTGACATTAGATTATAGTAAGGTAAAAATTACATTGCCAGTTTTTGTTTGAGTATATTATACCAAAATAATATACTCTCTTTAAGATGGTCCTTTAAATGGGTAACATGGCAATCAGTGAGGAGCCTACAGATTTCTGTGAGGTTTGTGAATAGGGTGACACATTTTTCATCATGTTTTTTGGATACTTGAAGCTGAAGCTCTTCACTATAAATAGAATAATTATTATTGATTTAATGTTTCTTTGAAATGCTTACCATAAATAATGAATCTGTTGCACTACTCTCATATACTGCAATGTAGACTGGTAAGTATAGAGCTTATTGAATCTTTCCTGTAAGTTGGTCCTTACTTCTTCTAGCTCATTGAGGTCCTTTTCAATAGATTCGATAACTTCTTTAGATTGTTTCACAGCGAGTTTGCTTTGGCCTACTATGTTTTCTGCTCTGTTTATTGGTGCCCCTATAATCCCTTGTGAATTTGATGGGTTTAACTGGAAAAATAGTCGATTAAATTCAATACTTTACTGGGATTAACTGCTTACATCCTGTTTTATAAGTAGTTTTTGCTCGGAAAGGTTGTTGTAGATTTCTGTGCATTTCGCAAAATCCAGCAAATCCTTGCCATATTCTTCTTGCAGTTCTTTTAGAAGGGTCTGTTTGTCTTCACTAGAGAGCATCATTGAAGACTAGAGGTAAAAAGTTTATAAAATAAGATAAAAGTGAAAAAAATTCCAATTTTTTTTATAAAAAAAGATTGAGGTTATGTCTTGTTTATGTTGACTATTTTGACTATTTGACGTGTCAGTGGATTCGCCCGTCGAGGTGGGTTGGGCTTGCTCACTCCGTGCACTCCGAGTGACTCTATTCGCACTCCAGCCGTTCGGGTTAAGGTTCGGGTATTACTTTTTACCGTCATTAGCTCTGTTCACTCCACTCCAACTCCGCGCTGAATAAAAGTTGTATTCCTTTCAAGAGTTTGAAACACTCGAGCTACTCGCTCCGGTGTTTAGAAGCCACCGATTTGCAGGGAACAGATGCGTGATGCAACAAACACTTTTCCGAAAGGATTAAGCGCGTGAAGCCCCGGAGCTGTTCCGGAGCTCCTCCTAGGTGTGAAAGGAATACAACTATAGCCGAACCCAGCTGTTGAAAATCGAAAATCATCATTGTGGAGATTTTTTTTTACGTTACGCACCTTTTAGAAGATATAAAATGTCACGCACCAGTGCGTTAAGTAGTTTTTTTACTACTTACCTGAGAAGTAGTCATTATTCCATCAATTTTACTGGGAAAAAATTGAATTTCTCTCCCTAGGTTAATAATGAAAAAATACCTAGGTCAATAATGAAAATGACGTCATGACGCAAGGATATTGTCATAACGTAACAGGTTTCTATTGGTTTAATTTCAGTGTCAAATTGTCAATTTAAAAAAAAAAGCAGGTTCCTGTATGTACATTATAGGAAATTACCATAAGCCGTTGATAGAGGGCAGCACTTCCGACAAGAGAAAATAATTTGAGCACAGGTTTGTGACCAATTAGGTCCCTTTTTTTTTTGGGTCGCGGACATTTCTTGTGTATTTCGTAATAAATTAATTTCAAACAAGATAAATCCTTACAAAGAAATAACAAATGTACCGCAAATACACCACACTTGATCACACCTAACCTTTGACCTAACAGAAACATAACCTTATAAATTCGACAAGTTTTCTGTCAAATTTGTTCCGGTTGCGTTTACACTGATTGACCTCGAACCAAATCCGGACCAAATTTAGTTCGGTACCTCTGTTGGCGCGTACCGAACCAAGAGCGGACCAGCTTAGTCCGCAAGCGTTTACACCGTTCGAACTAAATATTTGGTTCTGATATAGTACGAATTTGGTGCTTGGTCCGCGTACCAAGTTGTCGGTGTAAACTAGGCTATAGTAGATTATACCACGAGTCAATAATGATAGCTATTATTCTCGAGGATTATTACGAACTGAGCCGCGTTAGCGGCGAAGGAGTAACATTCCGAGGGAATAATAGCCATTATTGCGAGTAGTATACTCTACTTTATTTACGACAAATTAATTTATTTGAGATTTTCAATGAACAAATTTCATCCGTCTCATAATTTTCAATACAAAGCCACAAGCACTACACGTTTGACACTGACACTTTTGTGGAATAATGACCATTAATCCCGCTACTCGTCATTAATCCCTGGAGGAATGACATATGTCATTATACTGCCAAAATCAGAAATATAATAAGCACATTACACATTAGTCGTAAATAAAACCTATTTTTTATTTTCTACCAGCAGTAGTAGAAAAAATTCTATATATCCTCGGTAGAGAAAGTCATCGTATACCTCGGTATAATATATAATGACCAACTTTTCTACCTAGGTATATGGTACTATAAAAACACGTCATACCCGGTAAAAACCGCGGGACGTTTTTCAACCCAGTTCCTGAGTGGGGTAATTTAGGCGCACTCTAGGCACGTTAACTCTCGATTTTTAAACGATTCCAACGTAATGCCTCATTCTCAGAATTAAGCTTATAGCTGAATTCTCACTTGCGCGAAATTCGCTCTTTTTTGACATTGCTTCGACAATTTGACGTTTTATGCATGTATCAAACGTCAAATTGTCGAAGCGTCAAAAAAAGAGTGAATTTCGCGCAAGTGAGAATAAGAGGCATAACGCTCCAAGTAAGCACCTGTGAATTTATGAACGGTTTAGAGTTACTCTAGGGTCACTCTCACACCCAGAGTGCTATTACTAAATGCAACCGAACATTGACGCAACCTTGCTGATGCAGTGACGTCACTCGCAGACCTTGCCGACTCGAGAATTGACGAACGTACGTCTTAAGATGAGCTATCGTTACTTCACGATTCCTGTATCAGAGTTCTCGAAATTTTAATAAACGAACGTGAATGAGCCTACACCGAGCAAATTTTTTAAATAAACCAAGGATAAGTTCAAGCTCAGAGAACTACTCAGATCAAAATACCATTCAAATCAAAGGCGAAACGCAAAATAAACAAAAACTACACCTCTTAAAACAGTTTATTGCATATAATTTTTACCAATAAATACAGAATGTAGTTACATTTTCCGTAAATATTGTTTAAATAATGTATAAATAAAAAGAAACATAACAAAAAACATAAAGAATTAATATTTATTCAAAGTTGTAAATAATGAGCAGAGATGCTCTAGCTATGGGTCAAAATTTTTTCTATTCAATATTTGCTTCTAATACAACTTTTGAGTAACCATAATACTAAAATTTCATCCATCATCTACACTCAAAAGAGACTTCTTTAAGCTAAATCTGAAACAGAAAAACAATTAGTTTAAAATACTAAACCCACAACAAAAAAACTTACTGTGGTTGATTTTGCATTGTTGAATAGCCTCGTTGAACCCTTGGCACAAAGTCAAATCAGACTGAGTGGAGGCGCACTGCAAAAATTGCTTGATTTCCCAAGAGCAAGGTCCTGCTGGTTCGTTAGGCTGGGCCCCGTATTGCTGTTGCACTGGAGCAGCTGCTTGCTGTTGCGGAGCTGGGGCAGCTTCACTAGAACCGCCACTGAACAGTCCAGTCATGGCGTGTCCGACAGTGTGTCCAATAGCTGAGCCTACAGCAACACCTCCAGCAGTGGCTGCCATTTGACCAAAAAGTCCTGGGCCTTGGGAGGGTGCTGGTGCGGCTGGGGCAGCTTGCACTGGAGCTGGTGGAGGAGCTGGAGCAGTTCTAGCTGGCAAATTAGACCTAGAACAATATAATGCGTTTTTTAAGAAAAAAGTTTGACCTTTGTACCTATGTTCAATATCGAATAGAAGCAGTTTTGCGAATAAACATTAGTCACGTGTCGATCATGCGATTTATTCATGTAATAAGGGCCCCAATTTTTATTATATTTTGGCTCAAATATTGAATTTAACATTTTTGTAAGCTCCCAAACATAACCTAACTTTCAAATCTTTATCACAAAAATAGTGTACCTTGGTGCTGGGGCTGATCGTCCACGTCTTGCCATTTTTTATCACTTTTTCCTTCGTATATCACAAATAAAAGTAAAATTTTTCGTGAGCGTTTCGTTACGTAAACGTAAAATTAAATTACTCGAGAAGTCGATGCGAATCTCACGATATTTTATTCGAAAATGACGTTTTCCAGAAAATACTGACAGGAACAAGGCTAAAAATAGCTATCTGCGTCGTTGCCAGATACTGACACGTGGAAGAGACAGAGACGGATGATATGACGTAGGTCGGAGAAGGAGGTTGATTGTGACAGCCGAACAGGGCCGGATTAAATAAATAAGTACTAAACATATTTTTGATTTTACAGTTTCGTAAATGTAAATTGAGAATTTCAGTTAAGCGTTAGCGTTAGCGTAGAATGCGTTATATTTATGGGGATATAAGAAGCCACAAAAGATGTTGGTTCAATAATAATAAATAATACCAGACAGAACGTTTATCTATCATTAATCTCAATTTCATTTGACTCCTTCTTAATCTCAATTGACTCTTCCTGAAATTTTGCGCATTCTGAATAACATTTGACTATTCTGAATTGAATTTGACAATTTCTGAAATGCATATTTAACATAATTTAACTGTTTCTCAATTATCAATTGAACACAATTTACATTTAACTACTTAGGAGGAAAATGAAACATTTTTAAATAGTCTGTTTTTAATGTTTTATTACAATTATCTTACCCATCAGCTAAGAATGCTGCTGAGATACATTCATTATTTCAAAACCATTAGGGCAATAACTTAAATATTTCAAATAGGATTAATAGGAAAAAAATCCATACTTTTCCTAATCTTGTGAAATATTTCAGAATAATATAATAATAAATCCTTAGCACGAGTCTGTGCCTATTAATACCTAACAAAAACATCATTAAGTACAAGATTGCCAAAATATTTTTTTTTTAGCTTATCATGTGACTTTGGTTGGAATGAAACATTTTGTTTATTGTACCTACATGTGCAAGATCAAAGTACAAAACATGACGTAGATATTTTGATTAGTCATTATACCAAATAAGTAATAGATTAATGTACACCTCATTTTTTCAAATAAAAGTGTGATTTATGACGTGTTTGATTCATTTGGAAATTATTCGATTCAGAAACTTAAATTTTCAATGGAGATTTTTTGAGATTAATGACCCCGCACACTTCTTATTGGATTTTGGGATTCGGTCAATTTTTCTGAAAATTTGATGTGATGCTATTCTCAACATTCTGATTATATAAGCACAACATGATTATATGACTAGTTTTCGAGATACAGGGTGTTGAAACAGTATTCTTGGAATAACTGAAATTCGCTATAAAAAAACAGGTTTTAGTGCAAAATTATTTTCAAAATATGTTGATTGAAACTTATTATTAGTATTAAACCTAATATTATTCTACTGCACAAATACAGAGTGTCCTAGCCGAACATTTTAATAGCTAACAGGTATCCTCTAAACTAGAAAAGATAAAAGGATGCGGTTTGCACCATTGTTTTTAATTACAAAATTATTTCTAAATAGGTAACGTCATTAGTGTCTGAGATAGAGTAAAGATAATGGGTCTAGGACTTTGGAAATAAAACTCCCTTTTTCAAAAAATTATGCCGACGTTTCGACCATATATTTGGTCTTCTTCGCAGGCTATTTTTACCAGCAAGGGCGTTTGATGATTTTTGACGTCAAACGCCCTTGCTGATAAAAATAGCCTGGTGAAGAAGACCAAATATATGGTCGAAACGTCGGCATAATTTTTTGAAGAAGGGAGTTTTATTTCCAAAGTCCTAAACCCATTATCGCTACTCTATATGTACAGGGTGAGTTACCAAGTGCGCGGTGGTCCATATCTCCTATACTAACGGAGATCGAAGAAAAAACTGAATACAAAACTTTAGGATAAACATGAGTAGGTATTACATTCCTAAATTATTTTCCAGTATACAATTTAGACCAATAACTAGTAGTGACAGAAAGTTATGTTTTTTTTAAATGACGTACTCCCCTGTATATTATGACATTTCTGGATTCTGCGGAAAATTCTAGACATATTTCATGTACAATGTTATATACCCAATGAACTATAACCAAAAACTGGAGTGCGAACACATATTGACGAACGTGAAGCCTAGTGCCACTGCTGCGGAGGTGATACCTGTTTTTGTCGCACTCATTATGTTAAATGGCGAAAATTGCTTCCAACACGTATTCCATTTGATGAAACCTGTGGAGGTAAATATGACAAAACTGTCCAAAACATCATATGTCAGCGAGCAACAGAAAAAAACAACATTCCCCTTTGTGGCATCTGCCTTTCATGGCCTCATTTTTTTGGCAGATATGGCAATGTGTGCGCATTCCAGTTTTTGGCTATAGTTCATTGTATATACCTATCTTCAATTGTTTCGGAAATATTGACAGTTGGAAATTGACTTTTTTGCATCTTTGACAGACTGTAAAACCTGAACGGTTAATTTCACAAGAAAACGGATTTTACATTCCTATCTAAGTTCTTCATAAACTATCATTTGACACCAACCTTGAATTTAATCCATGAGTAAAAATTCCGCCTAAATGATTAATCTTCGGTTAAATTCAAAGTTGGTGTCAAATGATAGCTTATGAAAATCTAAGATGTCTAGAATTTTCCGCAGAATCCAGAAATGTCATAATATACGGGGGGAATCATTTGAAAAAACATAACTTTGATTCATTGCTAGCTATTGGGCCACCCTGTATACTGAAAAATAATTTAGGAGTGTAGTACTCATGTTTATCTACAAGTTTTGTGTTTAGTTTTTTATTCGATCTCCGTTAGTATAGGAGATAATATGGACGACCGCGCGCTTAGTAACTTACCCTGTACAATTTAGTCCGTCACAGAAATCTTTTTAGCTATATACCGAGTGATGATAAAAAATTGAATTTTTATAACTTCAAAAAACTCAGTTTCCAAATTATTGAATACCCCGTATATTTTTACAACGCGAAAAAGCTTTTTTGTAAAGCTTCTCAATAATTAATAGCAGGGATGTGCCGTAGACTATGAAATCTACTTTACGCGGTTTGTCTACCCGTTGTCTACGTATTGTTTACATCCACTTTTTTCCATGTAGACTATGTAAACTATGTAGACTATTGCATTGAATTTATATTGTATCAAATTAGACATTATCTGTAATTAAATTAACTTTACAAAGCAAAAAACAAAACAAAGCAAAAACAGAAACATAACCTTAAAGGCCTGCCAACTGTCAAAAATTGTATATACTTTACGCGTTGTCTACATATTTTACACGTTGTCTACATAGATTACATAGTTTACATTGTCTACGCGTTGTTTACACCAGACGTAGACAATCTTTGTTTACACGTAGATGCCCATCCCTGATTAATAGTTTGATGTCTTTATTTTTAAAACGAAGTTTGGTATGAGCTCTTGAAGACATGCTTGCCAGATGGAATTTTTCATTATCACTAGGTATACTTAATGACATTTATTGGGTAATTTAAAACAATGGTGCCTAGTTTCGAGGATATTTACTTCAGCTATTAAAATGCTTCAGTTTTGGCTGGACCACCCTGTATTTGTGCAGTATAATAATATTAGGTTCATCTAATAGGTTTCAATCAATATACTATTTTGCAAATAATTCTGCACTTGAACGCGTTTTTTATAGAGAATTTCAGTTATTGCAAGAAACTGTTACAATACCCTGTATCTCGAAAACTAGTCATATAGGATCAAGTTGTTCCTATGAACACTTTTAATCAGAATGTTGCGCGTAGTAGTAGCATCATATCAAATTTTCAGAGAAATTGACCGAATCCCAAAACCTCATGAGAAGTGTCCGGGGTCCTTTGAACAAATTCTTGAACCACTGTTTTAACAAATATTGTTTGTTGTCCTTCTGAATAAAAGTTGTATCGCAGCCGCTGAAGCATGAGAAATCATACCATCAATGATGAATATAGTTTTCTGGAATCCAGAATCTGGATCTACATAAAATTGAGAGAGCTATTATTCAAAGCAATCGTTGATCACTTAATCCATATCTTCACCTTCTACCTACCTACAACCATACTCAGAATATTTAGCAACTTTCTCTTACACTAAATCCAAAAGCGTCCTTTCTCTTGTATAGGTAAACATTGATTGACATAAAGTGATATTTATGTTGGAAGTTTGAAAGAAATTTCTCCTGTGATACCGAGACAGTGAATATCACACTGCACCGTTTCCAAGAGTAATTCAAAAAACATCAAATGTAATTCAGAACATTCAACTGAAAATCGAAAAGCATCAAATATAGATAATTCAGATTTAATAGAAGTACCTTATTCAGAAAACATCAATTGTATTTCAGAGTCTGTGAAATGTAATTCAGAAAGTAATAAATGTTATTCAGAAACCATCAATTGTAATTCGGAATTCATCAGAATGTTTAAAAAAAATGTAATACAATAAATACATTTTAGTATTTGTATATGTGGAATTATTTCTCAATTTAATTGAATCGGCCATCGGGGTCCTCTACATTCAATACTTTCTGAACTTGAATAGCATTTGGTGCATTCTGAATTGCATTTGACGCTTTCTTGAATTCATTTGATGTTTTTCCAATTACATTTGAGAAATCTGAATTACATTTGATGCTTTTTGAAATAAATTTGATAAATCCGAATTTCAGTTGGTGCATTCTGAATTTCATTTCACTATTCTGATTTACATTTGATGCTTTCTGAATTACATCTGATACTTTCTGAATTACTCTTGGATACGGTGTAGTAGAAATACATATTATGGAAACCCTATTTCTAACCCAAATTAGCACCAGGCTACTAGACACATAGGTTTCAATAGGACCAGTTTACTCATGTGCCTGCATTTTTCTTACCAAAATTCGTGCATGTTCGGCAGCTCGACTATACATTCGACTCCGACAGCACCGCCTCGTTGTCCTCGTTTCGCTGAGACCGGTTACAAGCTAATTCGCCTTATTACTCCCTATGTGTCTAGAAATTTGTAATTTGGTCCGGTCTATATAGTACAGTACATAGTTTAATCAACAGGATTAATATAATGAATAAAAAAATTCAAATTAAATATCTACTTACGAATTTGGTCTCCTATTATTGGGCGGTGGTTGTCTGCTGGGCTTTGGAGAACGCCATGGCTTAGATGGCGCAGCTTTACTTCTTCCCATTTTTTTTTTTTTTATAACAATTTGTTATCTGCTACCACTTTTGAGTCGTAATTTTGACAACTACATATTTCAAATTAAACAGTAAAAATGACAAAATCGTGTTGACTTTTAACAATCATTTGCCTTCTTTCCGTGCGTTCTGTATTATAAAATACCGAGTGCAAGATTTATAAATTGATACAATGTATAGGGTATCCAATTCAATTAAACATTACAGTAAACAAAATTTTAGCCAACATCTAGAAGAGCGATCCACCTTTTCCATCCAATTTTTCTGAGTGCCCTTTTTCATAGAATCTGGCAGCTCCAAATCTCAGAATAATTTACTCTATGGAGTTTGGGGGACCGAAAGGACTCAAAAATAAAAATAAAAATTTTCATCGTTTCAGTACTGAGGTAGCTACCTTATGATTTAGATTTTGGAAAACTCTGAAATGTCATTTCTTTCTATTATGAATAGAAAGCTGAAATTTTCAACGATTCTTATTCCAGTAGAGGACTACAATCCCTGAAAATTTCAGCTTATTTCGATTCGTAGTTCCAGAGAAAAAATGGTTTGATAACCAATGTATTGTGAATTTTTCAGTTTTTCTGACGTCCTTTTGTCAAAGATTTCAGCTTGAAATATCATAATAATTAAGTGTATGGAGTTTGGATGGTTCAAAATGTTTATTTAAAGACAAGATCTCAATACATTGACCCATCCTAGGATTTTTATTGGAATTTTAAAATTTCAAACGGTCAGAAACGTACCTACTTAAGAACTATTGCTAATATTGGCGCCTTTGGCCTGTCTTCCTTTTAATGTTGCATTCATTAAGTATTTATTGTTCTGTACCGATTGAGGTTAAGTGATTTAATGAGATAGTCAGTCAGTAGATACTTGGGGCTAGGTAAATACGGGTTTAGTTTAGATTAGAAATGCAGTCGTGCATTCATTGCTTTATAGTATACAAAGGATAAATGGCTATGTAAACGGTAATTATGTTTGACGCTTTACCGAAATACCTTAGGTATCGAGCGGAATAATAAAACATGCACATCAAATGATATAGATGTTGAGAAAAGTTTTAAAACAACCGAGACTTGTAGCGAAAGTATAGCGGAAAAGCTTCAAAGCATATACAAAGTTACAACGTTATTAAACAGGAACAGAAAAGTACAATGTTATCCCAGGCCAAGTGGAATAATAAAGTATGTACCTAACAAAGGGAACTAGCACCAATAGCGCCTGTACAATGTCTAAACTCACATCTTTATGACCATAGTAAAACTAGCCAGGCAATAAGGCGTTACACCATTTTTCCTTGTTTATGCAGATAAACGACACAATATACCTAATTTTTGTATAAATAGGCACAAGAAATTTACTATTCTGTCCTGTCACAACCTTCAGGTTCTTAATTCTTTTGTCATTGGTACAAATATAAGATAGTTAACAACTTTATACCAGAAGTAGGTAGGTATATATTGACAAATTGCACACGTTAAAGTATTTGCATAAAATTTCAAGCCTCTTCAATGTCAATGTTATTAATTAATTGACGCGTTATAACTGGATAATAATAAGGTGTTATTAATGATTTCCAGTTTTGAAAACCTATAAACGGACAGCAACATTGATTTATATCTTGTATTTTAATTTATTATGAATTATATTATTAATTATTTACTTGTGGATTGAAATGAAAATCTATTTGGTTCGAAAACAAGCCATTTATCCGCATAACGCTTATAAAATGCAGAAAGATTCACCTCTTTTTTTGAAATTCACAATAGAAAATGTTTGCTAAATTTATTCTGGCGCCAGACCCCTGACTGTTAAACTATAAAGATAGGTACTGAAAACAAAAATATGGAGATAAAAGGAGGTGAAACTGGAACAAGCCATCCAAAAATGTCGCTTCTTCCTTTCCTGAAATCTCATATTTCACACAAGATACACGACGGAAAATTTCCTAGCATTACACATATATAAATTTTTCCCCTAGAGAGAAAATAAACAGAAATTGATAACACGATTTTCAGGCAACGAGAATGGAGCAATTATTCGAGCGTGAACAGAAAACCGGAGGGTAGTTTCTCTCCATATGGATGGCTCCGGCCTGGATATGTTTGGCAAAATGGCGGAATGTCGCCCGATAAGGAGCAAATTGGGTCACAAACGAATCGCCTACTTGATAAGTCTGGATAAGTAATCGGAGAATAATGGGTGTAAGTTTTGAGGGTGAAGGGTAAATGATTCGACCATTAAACTGCCAACTACTTAACCCTATGTAAACGTGGAAAATTGATTACTTATTGACTTTACACATAATTTTCAATTGAATTAGAATTTGTTGAAGCTACCAGAAATAAGTCTAATAAGGGCATTAATTATAATATGTACAGGGTGTTTTTTATATATTGACACCCCACCTACAGTCTTTACCTTTACAGGTAGATGAAAGATGTAGTTGTACAGTATTGGCTAACTTTTTGGAATCCATGGTCAAAAACAGAAATTGAATGTCAGAAATATGAAATATTGCATGCTTTCAGCTTTCTTCAAATGGGCGCTATATTTGGTTCTATATTCTTGAAGAGCACAATTTTCCGATTCCAAAACCATATAGTTTGTCTATATTAATTGGTTGCGCCGCCTCCAACATATTTGGTTCTAAAAATTTTAAAAATACTATCAGAGAAACCAAGCGTCAAATTTTACCTGCAGCATTCACCTATACAGGTAGAATGGTTCACAAAATCAGTAGTAGGATAGTATTTTTACAATTTTTGGAGCCGAATATATGAGAGACTGTTCAATCAAATATAGACAAACTATATATTTTTGGAATCGGGGCATTATGCTCTTCAAGAATATAGAATGAAATATAAGGCAACCCATTTGAAAATAGCTGGAAGTACCTATGCAAAATTTCACATTTCTGACATTCAAATTTTGTTTCTGACCATGGTTTCTAAAAATTCAGCCGAAACTGTACAACTTTTGTATTTACACCTTTCTTCTACCTGTAAAGACTGTAGGTGGGGTGTCAATATATAAAAAACCATCCTGTACAAATAAGTGGATTATTGCGGAACTTATAGGTGGCCATCTACTCACGAATATTCTGTTGAACTGTTCAAATAAGACACTCACCTGAAACGTGTAGTTTTTGAACTAATGAGAAAAATTCACAACCGAGTGAATCAGGTTAGTATTGTACTTGAACAACATATTGGTGAATAGATGACTGGGTACACCCATAAGTTCCGCAACAATCCACTCGTTTGTACTTGAATAACTTGTCACAATATATTACTAGTTTGGTGAAGTAACATTACTAATTCCTGTTAAAAGGCAAATTGACAAAAAGTGGATAATCTTACAAATTGTGACTTTATATAATAAGGTATTGTTCAAGTACAAATACGTGGATTGTTGCGAAACTTATGGGTGGACCTCTGCGGGACGAGCGCAGCGAGTTCCGCAGCCATCTACTCACCAATATACTGTTCAACTGTTCAAATAAGAACTCACCTGAAACGTGTAGTTTTTAAACTAATGAGAATAACTCACATTTGAGTGAGTCAGGTTAGTATCGTATTCAAACAACTGATGAATAGATGACTGCGGAACTCGCTGCGCTCGTCCCGCAGAGGTCCACCCATAAGTTCCGCAACAATTCACTCATTTGTACTTGAATAACTTCTCACATTATGTTACTAGTTTGGTAATGTAACATTACTTATTCCTGTTGAAAGGCAAATTGACAAAAAGTGAATAATCTTACAAAATTTGACTTTATATAAGAAGTTATTGTTCAAATACAAATAAGTGGATTGTTGCGAAACTTATGGGTGGACCTCTGCGGGACGAGCGTAGCGAGTTCCGCAGTTATCTACTCACCAATATACTGTTGAACTGTTCAAATAAGACACTCACCTGAAACGTGTAGTTTTTGAAGAACTAATGAGAATAACTCACATTTGAGTGAGTCAGATTAGTATCGTAATTAAATAACATATTGATGAATAGATGGCTGCGGAACTCGCTGCGCTCGTCCCGCAGAGGTCTACCCATAAGTTCCGCAACAATTCACTCATTTGTACTTGAATAACTTGTCACAATATATTACGTTTGGTAAAGTAACATTACTAATTCCTGTTAAAAGGCAAATTGACAAAAAGTGGATAGTCTTACACTTACAAATTCTGACTTTATATATTAAGTTATTGTTCAAGTATGTACCTACTTAGTTATATGCGGTTTCCCATATACATACTAAAATCAGTTCCAAAAAAAAATAATACCAGATGTTTGATATATTAAAGTTACTTATTATTACTCGTTCGACAGAAAAGATTATTCCTTTTTGCACAAGTGCCGTAATTATATTTAAAAAACCGTTTACATTGATGCATATATTTTCTGAGTGGGTACGTGCTCACAGGTCATCGAAGTCAGAATCCGCTCAATTACAAATTTGATAAAATCAGTAATTAAATGCAGCTTCAGGTATATTGTGGTTGCATATCTCTTGCATCGTACGAATTACAGGTGAAAGGCGAAAAAGGAACTTGAATTTATTCTACACAAATTAGAGATTTTCAAAATGTATCTGTAACCTGCATAGGTAGAGTTCTGAAAACACTGACTAGGCCTTGTCTTATAGGCATATGAATTTATAGAAAAATGTTTCACATAGGTAGGTACTCACTAAAATTATGTTTCTTTTTTCCATGTAATCAAAAAAAATATGCTCGTTTCGACCTCATTTTTGTATACAAACATGAGACCCCTGGTTCAAAAATTACTTTTTACAAAAGGTACCTACCTAATTATCTGTAATCACCATTGCTTACCCACTTTTCAAATTGTGTATATCAACATATTTTGTTCTGAAAATAACCAATTTACGTGGAAAAGTCTAAAAGGCATCAGATTGTTGTTCTTCCGCGAAAAACCGACCATCTGCATCTAAATTGCTCATACCTACTGTTTGACCAAAGCCGAAGACTTATTATTATTATCCCATCAGTGACACACTTTTTAAGGCATTATCAACATAAATACCTCAGTGTTCTATATACATAGAAATCAAATTATTATTGTATTGTGATCCAAGACCCTAAAATATCTTAATGCTACTTGTAATTGCCCCATACTGGATTACACTATCAATAATAATTCCAGTATATTATGTTGAACTTAGGTATGTTTATTCAATTTAGCGCCCCCTTTATGAAGTTTGTGTGATTTAACTTAGGATAAGCAAATAAACCTCTAGAATTAATAGACAATTATTTGAATAAATATCCCAACGGAATACAAGATATCTTGCTGATAGAGCCAAGAAAATTATCAATCGGAAATTTCCATAAAAACCAAATAAGCTTTCAATATGAAAATAAGATTTTCCCTGGGATATATCGTAAAAGTCGCTGTGAGCACACCGGCTATATTTCCCTACAGCAAAAATATAGGATGGAAGTAAAGTATTTTCCGGAACATATCATTACCAGCCAGGCCGTATTTTGCATCAAAAATTGCAGCACATCTTGCACCACACGACGAGTGAAATTTGCATAAATAAGATGCTGCTTGGTGATTTTCCTATTTATTTCGCAGTTTCATATATTATTATCTAGAAGGAATTTGCCTTTGAGAAATAAGATTTTATAATAGAAAAATACACTTATTGTTGTATAAATGTCGTAACATTGCGACCTAATGTTGAGTCGGCAAAGACGATATGACTTTTTTGCACCAGTTCTGTAAAATAAGAATTTTTTTTTTTTTTGCATATCATCGGTGGAGCTAGAAATTTGAGTAATTCATTTGACGTTCTTAAAATGGTCTGTTATCTGCACCAGAAGACTGGAAAAATTCATTGAATTTATTGTAGTTTGTAATCAAGTTCTTTCATTATACCCTTGTATATGGGCAATTCTGTTTTTGTTAAAAATAATACACCTGTTATGTCATGTGGGTGTGTCAATGTCACGAGTTAGTTTTTGATTTAACTGGAGGTTATGGGCCCAGAGCTGATTACAATCGTTTTGTTGTGAAAATCGAACGCTGGAATTTTGGCGGCAGTTTCTATGGAAGGTTAGTAAACTCAAATTTAAAATGGATAAACAACAGAACATGTTTTATGTGAAACCATTCTATGGAAGCTCTTTCTCGAAGTGGGAATTCAGAATAAAATTGTTATTGGAACAACAAGGTGTACTTAATGTACTTAACGAAACACCTCCTATCCATCCTATAAATACTATAGAGTCTGAGAAATTCCAGAAATCAGATGTGAAAACTAAAGTTATATTAATAGGTAGGTACAGTGTGTAGCTGACATTAAGGGGCTTGCAATTTATGGGGAATAAAACGTTAAATGAATTTTTAACGGAATTCGAACAGACAATTTGTGAAATTAAAGGTGCTGGAGATACTGTGGACGATAGTGAGATGATTTTGCAGTTATTATCTGCTATGCCTAAGTCTTTTCAGTCAGTGACTACAGCTATTGTCTGTCAGAATCAGTTAGCAGTTACACTCGAGTTTGTTAAAAATAAATTATTGATGGAAGAGGCTCGTTAGAACAAAACAAGAGAAGAAAGTGGCCCAAATCTTGCGTTTGTGGGATTTAAAGGAAAAAGGAGACCAGGATATTCTTCTAGAGGTGTTGGTGCCGGTATGTAACGGAACATGCAGAACAGTAGCAGAAATTTTTCATTTGTGTAATCAAGAAGGGCATAAACGGTTTGAATGTCCACAGAGAAGGTAAAATTATTATGGAGGAAACCAAAGTGGCTATAGAGGTGGTCATTTCAGCAACCGAGGAGGATATCGAGGTAGTAATTCTGGATACCGAGGTGGCTACTCAGGTAACAGAAGTGATAGAGGCAGTTTTAATTTGAATTTTTCTAATAGGGGCAGACACAATGCTCAGAACACAGAAAATGTTGAAGATGAGGATAATGCTATATCTTGGATTGTTGCAGAACTCATAGGTGGACCTCTGCGGGACGAGCGCAGCGAGTTCTGCAGTCATCTATTCATAAATATGTTGTTCAAGTACGATACTAACCTGACTCACTCAAATGTCAGTTATTCTCATTAGTTCAAAAACTACACGTTTTAGATGAGTGTCTTGATTGAATAGTTCAACAGTATATTGGTAAGCAGATAGCTGCGGAACTCGCTGCGCTTGTCCTACAGAGATCCACCCATAAGTTCCGCAATAATCCACTTATTTGTACTTGAACAATAACTTATTATATAAAGCCAAAATTTGTAAGATTATTCACTTTATGTCAATTTGCCTTTCAACAGGAATAAGTAATGTTACTTTACCAAACTAGTAACATAACGTGACAAGTTATTCAAGTACAAATGAGTGAATTGTTGCGGAACTTATGGGTGGACCTCTGCGGGACGAGCGCAGCGAGTTCTGCAGCCATCTATTCATCAATATGTTGTTTAATTACGATACTAACCTGACTCACTCAAATGAGTTATTCTCATCAAAAACTACAAGTTTCAGGTGAATGTCTTACTTGAACAGTTCAACAGTATATTGGTGAGTAGATGGCTGCGGAACTCGCTGCGCTCGTCCCGCAGAGGTCCACCTATAAGTTCCGCAACAATCCACTTATTTGTACTTGAACAATTACTTATTATATAAAGTTAGAATTTGTGAGATTATCCACTTTTTGTCAATTTGCCTTTTAACAGGAATTAGTAATGTTACTTTACCAAACTAGTAATATATTGTGACAAGTTATTCAAGTACAAACGAGTGGATTGTTGCGGAACTTATGGGTGGACCCAGCCATCTATTCACCAGTATGTTGTTCAAGTACAATACTAACCTGACTCACTCAGTTGTGAATTTTTCTCATTAGTTCAAAAACTACACGTTTCAGGTGAGTGTCTTATTTGAACAGTTCAACAGTATATTGGTGAGTAGATGGATGCGGAACTCGCTACGCTCGTCCCGCAGAGGTCCACCCATAAGTTCCGCAATAATCCACTTATTTGTACAGGGTGTTTTTTTATATATTGACATCCCACCTACAGCCTCTACCTTTACAACAAACATAACAAGAAGTTCATGAAATAAACAACTATCAAGAAGATTACTAGACTATGATCTTGAAAATGAAGAGTTCAATCTTTTTACAGCAATATCAACTGAAAACTTATCAGATGAAATGCCACAGACTTATGCAGATGCTGTAAGAATAGACAGAGGATGGAAAAATGCTGTTAGCGAAGAATTTACAGTGTTGGATGAATGTAATTTATGGGAACTAGTATTGCCACCTGAGAATGTCAAAATTATTGACTCAAGATGGGCTTTCTGTGAAAAAAAAAGTGTATGAAAAAGTGAAAAAGAAAGCGCGATTAGTGGCTCATGGATTTAAGCAGAGTGCATTCAGTGAAGACGTATATGCACCTGTATCACGTATGTCTAGTATATGAATATTGTTCTCTTTATTCATTGAATATGATTTGTATGTAATACAACTTGACGTACTAAGTCAGCCCTTTTGAATGGAACTTTGAAAGACCCAGTTTTTATGCAACCTCCAGAAGGTTTAAAAGTTAATAATAAAAATTTAGTGTGTAAATTGAAAAAGGCACTTTATGGTTTACGCCAAGCATCAAAGTGCTAGAAGAATTCATTATTTAATGAAGTTGGGTTTTCAAAGATCTAAAAAAGACCCTTGTTTGTATTTTTATCATCAAACTTTCCTATTAATCCATGTAGATGATTTGATCATATTTTCAGAAACTCAAGAAAATTTGGATTCTATACAAATGAATTTGGCTAAATGATTTAAAATGAGAGAGTGAGGACATGATGAAACTAAATTTTCTTGGATTACAAATTGAGAGACCAGGTGATGCGGTCTATATTAAACAGACTGATTTGATAAACAAAATGTTATGTTAATTCGGTATGGATAATTGTAGACCTCAAGACCTACCAATGCAGCCTTAACTACAGTTAAAAAACATTAACAATGAGAGTTTTCCTTACAAGGAATTGATAGAGGCTCACTGATGTATATAATGTTGGGCTATAGGCCGGATTTGAGCTTTTCAGTAAACTATTTCAGTCAATTTCAGAATTGTTTTGGTATTGAACATTGGAATCATCTTAAACATGTTTTGAGATATTTGAAACAAACTAAAGGTTACGTATACCTAGAAAGTAGCCTGTTTTATAAGAATCTAAAATTTCTATGACAGAATTTCCAAAAATACGCCAGAATACTCGTATACTGTGACAGTGTATATAAATATTCAGGACAATCAGTTTGCCCTAGATGTCCCTCCGCTCTCGTCTTTCATGAATGAATATCAACCCCTGGGCAAAAACAAACCCCTCGATATACCTATACACAAAACAAAATCCTGGCGATACCTACGCTGACTGGCGGCTCTTCCTCGTTCCTGTCGCGTTGCTCCTACTCCTGCGGCAGCTTCCGCAGGCTCCGAAACCCAAAAGCTCAACGCAAAAGCTCTCGCAGTTCCTTCGCATTCTCGTTCGCAGTCCGGCAGGACGGCACCGTCGACGTCGCGACGCTCCGCGTGCTCGACACGTGCTTAAGAGATTTTCGCGTTCTGCAGCAGGTGGACGCGGGACCAAACTTTTATTATTGCGGGGGAGGATTTCAGTGATCCCAAAGGTTTTTTATTTTTATTGAGGGGTTGACTGAACACTAAATATGTTTGGATTAAATTTTTTTTTGGTGTTTGTTGAGTGGTTGGTGATGGTTTGGACGTTGCAGGGGCGAGTTTAGAAAGGTTAGTTTTGAGTATTTCACAGAATTTCTATATGTGCTAATTGTTCCACTAGAAAAGTCCAAATTCACCTCTTGAGTGAACAACTTGGATTTGTGAAAATATTGTTTTGACCGTATCTAATAAATTCAAACAGGTATACTCGAGGTTTCGGAAAAGTGTTATCATTAATATCATTCTGATTTATTTCACCAATATTTATTCTGCCTGCAAATCATGATATTTTCATATACCTACTATCTTTGCAGAATAAAGCTTTTTCAAATGAAAGTAAGTTAACAAAAATACGAAATTTAAATGACAGAACATCTTCACTGCATGAGGAGCTGCAATTTCTGATTTCTGGGTGAGGGTTGATTCGTCATAGATGCTGTAAATAGATAATAGAACTCAAAAGAGGAAAACCCAAACATGATCCCGAATATTTTTGAAGAGCCCCCAGAACAACGTAACTTCAATAATATCGAATACATTATGCAAAGCAAGGGGTAAACCAGCCCCCCCGAATTTGTGCAAAAAATTCTTCAAACTTCCTCCAAATTCCTTGCAAATTTCTCCAAGCTGGTCGCAAATTCCCTAAAAATCCCCAAAATTGTTATATTTTTATTACGCTCAGTGTTAATACCAATAAAAATCTCCCCAATTTCAATACATTCCTCCAATTTCCCATAAATTCCTTCAAATTCCTCACAAATTCCTCCAAAATTCCCCATAATTTCCATAAATTTCCCAGAGTTTTAGCAAAGAATTCCGGGGTGGTTTGCTCCTTGAAGGTACAAGATTAGAAGGAAATTTTTATTTTTCCCAAATTTCAATCTTTTCTCTATTCACTTGCAAAATTTCAATCCAATACCTGAAACAGTTTCTACAAAAAAAAATAAAACGTCGCTCAATGTAGTTTTTCGGATACTTCATTTCTTCTGAAATGACATTGGCATATGTATTGCCTCACAACTTCGTTAATTTCCATCAGATCTTAACGTAATTAGGCTTGAAATGAACCCAATTAAATCCTCTACAAATCATTGGTGAATAATTTCAATGCAGCTTGGTTAGTTTTTAGCTGCTCAAGATTCAAAGTTTTTTCGAGATTTTTTTACTTTGATTTTTACCAAGGTGAACAAGGTCCATGGAGTAAACCACCCCCCTGAATTTGTGCAAACAATTCCTCAAACTTCCCGCAAATTCCTTCAAAGTCCTTAAAAATTCCTCCAAACGGCTGGCAAGTTTCCTGGAAATGCCTGTTAAAAAATTCCTGGGAATCCCCAGAATTGTTCGTGATCAGTGTTAAAACCAATAAATTCCCCCAATTTCCCATAAATTTCTTCAAATTTTCGGCAAAACTGTGGAGAATTTAGAGGAATTTTTGGGGAATTTGGAGGAATTTGTGCGGAATTTATGGTAAATTGAAGGAATGCATGAGAAATTGGGGGAATTTATTAGTTTTAACACTGAGCGTAATCACAATAGAAAAATAAATTTCTTAACACGAACAATTTTGAGGATTTTCAGGGAATTTGTAATAGGCATTTGCAAGAAGTTTGGAGAAATTTTGGTGAACTTTCCAGGTATTTGCGGGAAGTTTGAGGAATTGTTTGTTTTCCATAAGTACTTCACCTTATCGAGGGTCACCTGGGCTAGGACTCTGTAATGAAAAGAGATATTATTGACGTCCCCTCTCTAATGATTTCGAAAAGACAGAAGATGATAGCCAGTTTCATAGTGATGGGGATAACGATCTCTATCTGTTACAGCTTTACCGTCAAGAATGAAAATTGTGTTCAGACTTGATCATTTGTCAATTAGAATAAGCGTTTAACTTATTGAAAAATAGGTAGGCATCTGGAAATTACTAGTTCTGGAACGGTTCACATGTCTATTGAAACAGAGCTAGAAGATATCGCCTATGATAATGATGAATTGTTTTTAAAGGAAGTTTTAGGATAGGTAATAAATTAATTCAACTTTGAGAAAATGATTGAAATTTCCCACTTGATATTTCCCTTTTGTACAAACAACAGTATATTCAATTAATTGCTCAAATTTAATAAAATACTTACATCAAAATAAAGTACATATACCTACCTATTTATCTTTTCAGTCTAAATTCAAACTTTGTTAAGAATTCCTGATGTCTGAGTATTAAATCGAGCTTTTCATCATGTCTTTAACTTTTATGAGGCTGAAGCCTCGAATTAGACGAAATTGCATTTCATCCCGAACAGATGTCTTTAGGAGCTTTTAGCTAAGTTTATTGGATTGACGTGATATTTGGGGAGTAGACAGCATTAGCTTCCAAGAAAAAGATTAGAGACAAAGTCTCTGGGAGTTTGTTTTAGTTTGTCTAGAAGAAAAACTTTTCTTTTTCCGCCCGAGTTCTTTGTTTCGAAAAAGCACTCAAGACATTTCATCATACGGAATATATTGGGTTCTGCGTGAAATGTTAAAGTTTGATGTTTGCCGAGCTTTTCAACGCTTCGCCTCTTAGCTTTTATTACTATGAACCGCATCGAAATTACGTCTTGAACACACCTAGAACTTGCCAATGCCTGCAAAGGAAAGGTTTTAAGGGACATTTGAATCCTGTCTGGCCTAAGCCTCCATAAAATGTGTAAGGATTTTTTACTTCAAAATTATTTTTATTGAACAACAAAAATATGTATTTAGGGCAACGCATATGTATTTTCATATTAATCAATTTGTGGAATCTATCAATGTAATTTTCAATTTCTGGTCTGTTTGATGTATGTACAGGCTAACAAAATCCCAAATGGTTTTTAGAATGTAACTGCAATTTGCATGCAAAAACATTTTTGAAAAAGCTTTAGAGCCCGTTGCTATTTCAAAAGCCAAAAATAACCGTATTATTATTTTTTGTGACACTTTATTAAAAATGTATTTTTGCCTCAAGTCAAAACTCCATAAAACTAAATTCCCTATGACCCTTCGAAGAACATCTTTAGGGCAAAATATATGTAGTAACGAGGATTCATCCTAATAGGATCGTTACTTTTATAAGAAACTCAAGCTCTTTTATGCGAATGCCTGTGGGAAGTAGTGAAAATATTTCGTTTTTATATACATACTAGAATTTTTTTTTTGAGCTGACTCATCAGATTCCCATCCACAAGTCAGTGAACTATTTAGATGAGATTTTTGTAAGAGATAACCTTGTGAAGTATGTCGATGAGATGAGGAACATCCTCACAATTTGCCGCCTATTATGTAGTCGAAAAAAAAACTGTTTTGCTTACGTCATTGATGATGTACTTAAAGAAAATTACCGATGGTTTTTGTTAAAAGCAAATCATAATAATTAAATAATAGATCTGGTGTGGGCCTTATGCAATAGATATTAAAAATTAATTTCGACACAAAAAGTAAGTATGTACTTGAAAATTAAAAAAGGACTGTAGTAAAACGGTTAAATACCTTGTGCTCCAAAGACTGCCACTAGAAATCTTTTTTGAAAGTTAAGAAGATTAATGAATAACATTTTAAAAGGGCTCTTAGCAATATTAAGACGGTAAGTGTATTAGAACACGATGATTCATTGGCGAATTAATAAAATGAATTTCTTATTTTGAGGAAATCACTTTGACCTATTTCAGTTCACCTTCAAGCTGCTTAAACTATTCAAAGCGAGTAGTACAAAAAAGCTCAATCATTCAAATCGCGTCTGTCCTGACAGAAATCATCGGCAAAAGAGGAATAAAAAAATTTCAGGAATGCAACACACGCGTTGCTTATTTATTCAAGTCACTTCGGAAACAAGTGTCAAAATCGACCCTCCGAAAAAAAGAATTAATTCGTTTTAGGTTGTAATGAATAGATCGTGACACGAGATTTTTTGGAAATAAAAATATAAATCTAAATGAAATCAAGTTCATAGTGGAGCATTCTTCGCAAAACTCTCATCAAATCCTCAAGCCACTCTGAACGAGGAAGGTATGTATGTACAGGGTGGTTGATTTTCGATAGTTTTATAGGGTACAGCCAAAATGGCCGAAGATACTGAGAAACTGATATACGCTTCCCGTCCTCTTTTTTAGTGTGTCATTTGATGGTGTAGTCAGATCTTGGTCAACTAGATTGGTTTGCGAGGTACAGGGTGTTTTTCAAAATCAGCTGTTTTTTATAATCCTCTATAACTTCTTACCCTAGGGAGATATAGAAAAAGTGCAAATAGGAAAAATACGTCTTTTTTCACGTAGAATCCAGTGGCGTACTTAGAAAAAAATATGGGGGCTTTACCTTCTAAGATATTCGAAAAAACAAAGAATTTTCAAATGGAACACCCTGTATCTTATTGGTTCAGTAGTTTGGAAAAAAAATTGCGAGTTCAACGATATGTAACACATGATATTTTGTTTTAGCCTAAATGGCGAAAGTAGGTAACAAAAAACATGTTTTTCCACTATACCAATACAAAAATAAATTTAGACAAATTTTTCACACACTAGTGTGTCAAGTATTTTCAATTTACGCACTAGTGCGTGAAGTAATTTACAAGAAAAAATATTAAATTGAATTGACAGTGTCGACATCTTTCATTGACATTACTTTTACTGGTGTAAAGTAAATTACTTTACGCACTAGTGCGTGAAGTGAAATTTTACATATTTTGAATAGTGCATAAAGTGAGTAATTTACGCATGGTAGTTGAAAAAAATTTGTATGCAATATGTATGTAAAGCACCCACTCATGTGATTGTCATCAAAATTCACATTCGTAAAAAAAGGTTCACTTTACACACTTTTTGCATAAATAGCTATTTTTATATTGCTTATGCAATAAATTGTCAAATCTTTGTTTTTAAAGTGAGGTATTTTTACTTTTTTTTTTAAATGCTATACCTTTTCTAAAATATTAGATAGTTAAAAAGTTTGTAAACAAAATATTATGTAAGAATGGAATAATAATAATTGTCACAATCATTTTTAATTGAAATAATAATTTACCTATGTTTTTTTTTTAAGCATAGAATTAACTAATTATGTTGGGTTGAGTGCGACACCATGTATTCACTACAGTTAAATATATAGCAACAATATTTCCTTTTTCAATAATATAATAATAAAGTATATGTTTTTTTATTAATAATAAAGTCAAAATGACATTATGTCGGGAATACAATGTAAAATGTTCAATGCTTTACATTCTTTTTTTCTGTGATTGACAAGAAATATTTTTGAACGGTCAATAGGCCAGAAAACTCAATATTCTGGTATTTTATTTATGACCTAATAGTTGCTATAGAATCAATGGATTTATAGTACGGGAATCATTTTTCCGGCTTAGGCCAGGAAAGTGATTCCCATACTGCTGATTTTTAGGAACGTTACAACATACAATTTCGAATTATTTTTGTAGGTGCTATATTCGAAATTAAATATTAAACATAAATTTAAATAATAATATTCAATCAATACCAAATACCATTTCTCCTTATTCTAAAAACACTCATTTCTATCATTACTGAGCGATTGCAGAAATAAAAATTGAAAGCATTAACAATTTCACATTGTATTGCCAACATAATGTCATTTTGAAATTTATCTTCAATAAAAAAACAGACTTTATTATTATATTGTTGAAAAAGGAAATATTGTTGCTATTTAACTGTAGTGAATACAGGACGTCGCACTCAACCCAACATAAATAGTTAATTCTATGCTTAAAAAAAAAATTATTATTTCAATTAAAAATGAGTGTAACAATTATTTTTCTTACACTCATACATAATATTTTGTTTGCAAACTTTTTAACTATTAAATATTTTAGAAAAGGTATGATATAAAAAAAAATATCCCACATTAAAAACAAAGAATAAACAATTCATTGCAAAAGCAATTTAAAAATAGCTATTTATGCAACAAGTGTGTAAAGTGAACCTTTTTTCACGAATGTGAATTTTGACGACAATCAGATGAGTGGGTGCTTTTCACACATATTGCATACAATTTTTTTTCAACTACCTTGCGTAAATTACTCACTTTACGCACTATTCAAAATATGTAAAACTTCACTTCACGCACTAGTGCGTAAAGTAATTCACTTTATACCAGTTAAAGTATTGTCAATGAAAGATGTCGACACTGTCAAGTCAATTTAGTATTTTTTCTTGTAAATTACTTCACGCACTAGTGCGTAAATTGAAAATACTTGACACACTAGTGTGTAAAGAATTTGTCTAAATTTATTTTTGTATTGGTATAGTGGAAAAACATGTTTTTTGTTACTTTCGCTATTTAGGCCAAAACAAAATATCATGCATTATATATCGTTGAACTCGCAATTTTTTTTCCAAACTAGTGAACCAATAAAATACAGAGCGTTCGATTTGAAAATTCGTTGTTTTTTCGAATTTCTCAGAAGATAAATATAGAATAATATTTTTTTCTAAGTACGCCACTGGATTCTACGTAAAAAAAGAAGTATTTTTCCTATTTACACTTTTTCTATATCTCCCTAGGGTAAGAAGTTATAGAGGATTATAAAAATTAGCTGATTTTGAAAAACACCCTGTACCTCGCAAACCAAACTTGTTGGCGAAGATCTGACTACACCATCAAATGACACACTGAAAAAGAGGACGGGAAGCGTATATCAGTTTATCAGTATCTTCGGCCATTTTGGCTGTACCCTATCAAACTATCGAAAATCAACCACCCGTACACTTAAGCAAAGTTTGACTTAAACTTAAGGCTATAAGGACGATCTTGTCATCGTTGTGTGGCTGATTTTGCACAGAGAGAATTTAATGCTCTTTCCAATGGTATATAATTTATTCTAATTTGCTCAAATTTAACGAGGATATGAGTAATTGCTTATGACCTAGGTAGCTCAAATTTTACCTGCAGCTCTCACCTGTACAGGTAGAATGGTTCACATAACATCAGTAGTAGGATAGTATTTTTACAATTCAAATTTTGTTTCTGAGCATGGTTTCTAAAAATTCAGCCAAAGCAGTACAACTTTTGTATTTACACTTTTCTTCTATTTGTAAAGATAAAGGCTGTAGGTGGGGTGTCAATATACAGGGTGTCCACTTGGTGCGATATCGGACGATATCTCCTTACAGGGTGATGCAAGAAAAAAAATTTAAATTACAAAGTTGGTTGATACACTAATATGCATTGGTTAAAAATATTTTTGAATATACAGGGTGCTTCGTTATGAGGTATGCGACAAAACTTTATTATTTTAAATGGAATATCCTGTATATGATTGCATATTTGGATTCTACGTAAAATTCTGAGCAGATTTCATGAAATATACCCTATACCTAAGTTCAACTGTTTTGGAAATATTGACAGCTGAAAATTAATTTTTTGCAACTTTGACAGGCTGTAAAACCTGAACGGTTGATTTTAGATGAAAACCGATTTTACAATCGTGTCTTAGATTTTTATAAACTATCATTTGACACTAACTTTGAATTTAACCGGAGATTAAATTTAACTGGAATTTTTATTCATGGATTAAATTTAAAGTTGATGTCAAATGATAGTTCGTAAAAAAAAAGTAGGAATGTGAAATCGGTTTTTGTTTAAAATTAACCGTTTAGGTTTTACAGCCTGTCAAAGTTGCAAAAAATCAATTTTCAACTGTCAATATTTCCAAAACAGTTGAACTTAGGTATAGGGTATATCACATAAAATTTGCTCAGAATTTTACGTAGAATCCAAATATGCAATCACATATAGGGTGTTCCATTTAAAATAACAAAGTTCTGTTGCATACCCCATAAACGGAGCACCCTGTATATTTAAAAATATTTTTAACTAGTGCATATTAGAGTATCAAACAACTTTGTGATTAAATTTTTTTTTCTTGCATCACACTGTAAGGAGATATCGCACTAAGTGGACACCCTGTATAAAAAAATATCCTGTACAAATAAGTGGATTATTGCAGAACTTATGGGTGGACCTCTGCGGGACGAGCGTAGCGAGTTCCGCAGCCATCTACTTATCAATATACTGTTGAACTGTTCAAGTAAGACATTCGCCAGAAACGTGTAGTTTTTAAACTAATGAGAATAACTCACATTTGAGTGAGTCAGGTTAGTATCGTAATTAAACAACATATTGATGAATAGATGGCTGCGGAACTCGCTGCGCTCGTCCCGCAGAGGTCAACCCAAAAGTTCCGCAACAATTCACTCATTTGTAAAATCAAAATCTTTATTTATATAGCAATTACAATAGTATATAAAAAATAGTAATAATGTCATATCACAAGTGAAACAACTATAAAATCATTTGAAATCAATTAAAATCAAAAGAACAAAAGATGGCAGTTTAAAATACAAAATAACATACTCACATTATAAAGTTATTAATAAATCAACACAATTGAAACAATAAAAAGACAAGACAACAAGCCGAAGATCAAGCATACAGAAGTTCCTTAAGGAAAACATTGTAACTACAATTAAAAAAATCAATGCTATTATTTTCTTGCATTACAAAATTAGCAATTTTACACATTCAACTTATCGGCGTATTAGTGCCATAATTAGTTCGATGAAATGATATGCTAAATAGATTCTTATTTCTCGAATTTCTAGCAGGAATGTGAAAGCCAACCTCTGCAAGAAGTTCTGGAGCGTCAATTAAATTATTCAGAACCTTGAAGAGAGTACAAACATCAAAAAATCTTCTTCTATCTCCGGAGGAGTAAGATTCAATAATTTCATAGGTTCACTACAATTAATTTCCTCTTAAGGGATGCCCATCTTAAGTCCCACCCTTCTCAAAAATTTCCGTTGCACTCTCTCCAAGCTTTCCTTATGAACGCAATAAAAGGGTTGCCAAACTGAACTGGCATACTCTAGCACTCAACGAACCAATGCACAAAAAAAAACACTCAGAACAAAAATACTCTCTATCTCTCTCAGAGTCCAAAAGACAAACATCAGCAATCGCATTGCCTTATTAGTGATTTTTTCAATATGTGTGGTAAAGGATAGATCACTCTCTATCTCCAAGATCTTTCACCAAAGGATTGTCTTTCCAACTCCATAGAGTCAACAGAATAGTTAAAAACGATTGGCTGCTTTATTCTGCCAAATGTAATAACATTACATTTCTTGATATTCAATGTTAAATAATTTTCAGTGCACCAAGAATAAAACAAATTTAGATAATCCTGCAAGGATTGAAGATCAGTGGGATTAGTTATAATTTAAAAAAATTTAAAATCATCAGCAAAAGCCTTAAACTGGCAGACATCAAAAATCATTTTTATATCATTTAGAAAAATATTAAACAGAAGAGTCGACAGATGCCCCCCTTGAGGTACTCCCGATGTTACATTGATTTCTGATGATATATAATTTTTTATTTTAACAGCTTGCCTGCGATCTGTCAAGTTACTACCAAACCAATCCAGGAGAGAGCCATGAACTCCCACTGCCCTCAATTTTAATAGCAAAATTTTGTGATCCGCTCTGTCGAATGCCTTCGAGAAGTCTGTATAGATAGCATCAACCTGATATTTATTCTCAAAGGCATCCAATGCTCATGTGTCAAAAGATTAGACAAAGTGGATCTTCCCTTCATAAAACCATGCTGTTCATCGATTATAATATTCTTAAAAAGAGGAGTCAATCTGTCAGCTACTAGTGATTCGAAAATCTTGGCAATCAACGAAATTTTACTTATAGCCCTGTGATTTTTAACATCAGCCCTGTTACCAGCCTTAAAAACAGGAGAAATATAAGATTTTTTCCATGTATCTGGAAAAACACCTGAACTCAAAGAGCGATTAAATATTTTACATAAAACTTCGGATAAAACATATTTGCAATTTTGCAGCAGAGATACAGGAATCCCATTAGGACCCATACCTAAGTTTTTCTTTAGCATATCAATTTTGTTAAACACATCAATTGTAAACAATTTCAAATAGCTTATATCTAGGCATTTATCACAATTAAAATTCGATCCACAGTACGAGTACACAAATAAAAACTGCAATTCAAATATTTCAGCTATCTCTTGACCAATATGAGATTCATGGCCATTAAAGGACATACATTCAGAAAATTCTACACTATCCTTCTTGGAATTGACATAATTTCAAAAGGTACGTCTATCATGCAACTGATTCTCCAGATCTTTAATATAGTTTTTGTGCGAAGATCGAGAGATAAAACGGCACTCAGCTCTTAGAACAGCAAAATAATCATAGTCATCTTGAGATTGTGTGGATTTATATTTTTTATGTGCAATTTTTTTCTGAACAATCATGTTTTTCAAATTGTTTGGCACCCATTTTGGAAATTTAGGAGTTTTGAATCTTGATAATGGAGTGAAACCCTCAAAAGCACCAAATGTGATCTCATAAAACCTGGAAACCACAGTATTTACATCTGTAGACTCAAAAATATCATCCCAACCGGCATAGGAAAGATACAAATTAATTTCGTCAAAATCAGAATGCTTAAAATTAAAATAGAGTAGTCAAGGGAGATTTGCTGGCCTTTCAGACAAGACGAATGAACATTCAAAGGCTGGGTGTGGCACATCCAACTTTAATATGGGATTATTGCATAAGGCAACCTTCACATCACACCTATCACAGAATAAAAGATTAAGGTAATTGCCATATATATTAGGAACGTCTATCATTTGGAACAAACATAAATATGCAGCACAATCAGCTATGGATGTTGCTTCTTTGGAAAGTTGGCCCACAGGTACAGAACCATCCGCAGTTTTCTACCATTTTATATTGGGAAGATTAAAGTCACCCCAAATGAAAATGTCAGTGAAATTGTTATTCTCGAGATGGATCAGAGAGAAAAAAAAGCTTTCATAAGTGTCAAGCTGTGAAGTTCCTGGAATATATAGTGTTTCCGACCAAAATTTGCTGTGTCCCAATTGTAATTACTACAAATAAGTGTTCCACATTTTCAATAGGCGTTGGCATAGTTCTAGATGAAAGACAACTCTTGACTGCTATTAGTACGTCACCCTGAGTTTTACATGCACTGGTTTTTATGGATCTGTCACACCTATAAATCTGATAACCCTCAAACCCCAATTCGCTGCTCATTATCTCACAATCCAGAAATGTTTCTGTCAGCAATATCACATCGAAATCCTCCACATGAGATCATTGATTTTGGTCCTTATACCTCTAACATTTCGGTAATAGAATGTTAGAGCTCCCTTAGGTTGTTGGGAGGTTGGGTCAACTAAAGGTAAATAGCCTAGAAATTACATTTTTCGGCCAAAAATAGTCATTTAGAAGTTCGTCATAATATAGTTCAGTAGTTCCAACTTTAAATGACTGAGTTAGCTTTGGAAGAAAGCTCCTGAATTATCAGAGCGTTTGACTGCTCTATATTAGCTTTTTGTTTAATATAATCATCAATGATCTGTTTTGTGACATTTTCTCTCACTCTGCCAATAAAAATCCATTTTTTACCTGGTACTCCCTGAAAGAGTTGATCTGGAAGTATCGGCTTCTTACTGGCATGATTTACTACATTAGTTGAAGAACTTGGGCCTCCAGTTTCCTGCGTCTTTTGTCCAATAATTGACTGTAGAGTAGTGTGCACAACAGCATTATTAATTGCCCTAGAAGCTTGACTATATGTTATTTCAGTTTCAGACTACGGACTTCTCTCAAAAGAAAAGGATTGTACTTGAATAAATTGTCACATTATGTTACTAGTTTTGTAAAGTAATAATTCCTGTTGAAAGGCAAATTGACAAAAAGTGAATAATAATAATCTTACAAATTTTGACTTTAAATAATAAAATTATTGCGGAACTTATGGGTGGACCTCTGCGGGACGAGCGTAGCGAGTTCCGCAGCCATCTACTCACCAATATACTATCGAACTGTTCAAATAAGACACTCACCTGAAACGTGTAGTTTTTTAACTAATGAGAAAAATTCACAACTGCGTGAGTCAGGTTAGTATTGTACTTGAACAACATATTGGTGAAAAGATGGCTGGGTTCACCCGTAAGTTCCGCAACAATCCACTCGTTTGTACTTAAATAACTTGTCACAATATATTACTAGTTTGGTAAAGTAACATTACTAATTCCTGTTAAAAGGCAAATTGACAAAAAGTGGATAATCTTACAAATTCTAACTTTATATACCTAATAAATTATTGTTCAAGTACAAATAAGTGGATTGCTGCGGAACTTATAGGTGGACCTCTGCGGGACGAGCGCAGCGAGTTCCGCAGCCATCTACTCACCAATATACTGTTGAAATGTTCAAGTAAGACATTCACCTGAAACGTTTAGTTTTTGATGAGAATATTAACTCACATTTAAGTGAGTCAGGTTAGTATCGTAATTAAACAACATATTGATGAATAGATGGCTGCGGGACTCGCTGCGCTCGTCCCGCAGAGGTCCACCCATAATTTTCGCAACAATTCACTCATTTGTACTTGAATAACTTGTCACATTAAGTTACTAGTTTGGTAAAGTAACATTACTTATTCCTGTTGAAAGGCCAATTGACAAAAAGTGAATAATCTTACAAATTTTGGCTTTATATAATAAGTTATTTTTCAAGTACAAATAAGTGGATTATTGCGGAACTTATGGGTGAACCTCTGCGGGACGAGCGCAGCGAGTTCCGCAGCCATCTTCTTATCAATATACTGTTGAACTATTCAATTAAGACACTCACCTTTAATGTGTAGTTTTTGAACTAATGACATTTGAGTGAGTCAGGTTAGTATCATACTTGAATAACGTATTAATGAATAGATGACTGGATATAGGTCCACCCATGAGTTCCGCAACAATCCACTCGTTTGTACTTGAATAACTTGTCACATTCCCAAGTAACAACAGCACGTGAAAATGACGTTAAATACTGGTCATCAAGTGACGAGAAATGACGAGCTAAATGACTTAATTATGACGTGAAAATGACTTCCTAATGTCTGGGACGAATGACGTCATAGTTGGTACGTCATTTTTACGTGTTATTTGACGTCAAGTTTATGAGTTATTTAACGTGATATTGGCGTATTAATAACGTTCCATTCGCGTGATATCTATTTTATAAATGACGTCATATTTACCTGATATATTTTCTATAAATCCTTGTTTTTTCAAATTTATATGACCTGTAACGAAAATGAACCAACACTATATCACTTTTGAGAAAAATATATTTAAAAAAAGACAATATAAATATTCTGTAGGCGTATTAAACATATTACTTGTAGTACTTGCTAGGTGAGGTAACAACCAGACACTTACCTGTTGGTCCATAAGTTGGCCCTTAGGTGAACAAGCAATAATAATAATGTATATTATAATATAAAATAAGGTATATTAAAACAAAAGACATATACTTACGGTTGGTGATTGTTATTAGTCTCAACACAAACACGTGAATAAAACTCACATTCATATAGAGGCGTTTCACTTGGATGCAGCAGGATGATTCTGAAGAGAAATTAAAACCGAAAAATATATCAAGAATTAATAATTCCACGCGATACTTGCGTAAAAAAGAAATGAGGGAAACTTGGAGGGAAATGAGAAAGCAAAAAGCGAGGGAAAACCAAATGAAACACGACCACGCCATGCTACAACCACAACATAACCTCAACAAACTCCCTCACAACAATCAACGTCAACAGTCACACACACAGTAGCGAATTGGAAGGGTTAGTGCGCACTGAGTGTGTTCGTGTCTTTTCTACCGACTTCTATAAGAAAGAGATAAAAAAACATTTTTCTGCACTGGTTCTACCAATAGAATTCGCTGAATAGCATATTCGTTTCCCCACGCGGCGATGCAATATTTATTGTTGTCCCTTACTAATACTAAACTAATGCTAGAATTTCGAAACAAAAAAAATACAGGAGTGAGTGTATTTGTATTTACTCTTTTCCTTTTTCCCGTTGAGTTACTCGGAGCTGCTCAAAGTCAGAAGCTTGAACGTTTTTCGTTCGGTGTTTGTTCGGTGTCACTCGATGTATAAAAGGAATACAGTAATTTCCGCATTCACCAAACCGTTGACCAAACACAAAAACAAACCAAATACGTCCCCTTTCTGGCCTTTCCACAGTTTCTACCGTTTATTTCTATACTATTTGAAAGTCAGAGATGGAACTATGAGTATGAACTATGGGAGTTTTCCATTTAATTTTTATTCAAAGATGTGTTTTCAAACGCATCAAAGTTTTGCTGTAGTAAAAATTAAAAAACAGGATGTCGAAAAAATGCGAGGGTAGGGGTATTATTCGCATTCGATTCGATCAAAATTTTCGTGAGTAGTTACAAATGCGAAAAAAAATAATGATTTGTATCATCACTTTGTCTCCTATTCACTATAGAATACAGTATACACGGCACAACCCTAGGAATTCTAGGAATACATTCAAAACACATTGAAAAAAAAAACCTAATTCAAAAAACCAGGTTTACTGAACCACAAGCAAAATACGTGAATATTACATGATATATATTGACGTCAATGTGTATTACATTTATCACCAGAAAAACGCGTCAATATTACGTGATAAAAAGCACGTCATTTGAACGGCATTTATCACACGTCAATATGTCGTCAGTTTTTGGTCAGGTGACGAGTATTGACGAATTATCACCATATAAGGACGTCAATATGACGTACCCTTGCTGGCTGGGTTATGTTTCTAGTTTGGTAAAGTAACATTACTAATTTCTGTTAAAAGGCAAATTGACAAAAAGTGGATAATCTTACAAATTCTGACTTTATACATTGAGTTATGGTTCAAGTAAAGTGTGTTTTTTTTTAAAGATAAAAGTCAAAATGATAATATGTTGGCAATACAATGTAAAAATGTTAATGCTTTCAAATTTTTAATGTAGAAAAGGCTTGTGTTGCCAACATAGTTACTAAATTCTTGACTTGGGGAATTATCTTTAAAAAAAAAAACAGACTTTACCGGGTGTTTTTCTATATATTGACACCCCACCTACAGCCTTCACCTTTACAAGTAGATGAAAGGTGTTAATACAAATGTTGTACAGTATTGGCCAAATTTTTAGAATCCATGGTCAGAAACAAAAATTGAATGTGAGAAATGTAAAATGTTGTATGCTGACAACTTTTTTCAAATGGGATGCCCTATATTTGGTTCTATATTCTTGAAGAGCACAATTTCCCGATTCCAAAACTATGTATATAGTTTGACTATATTTGGTTGAGCCGTCTCCAACATATTTGGTTCTACAAATTTTAAAAATACTATCAGAGAAACCAAGTAGGTACCTCAAATTTTACCTGGCAGCTTTCACCTATACAGTTAGAATGGTTTACAAAATCAGTAGTAGGATAGTATTTTTACAATTTTTGGAGCCAAATATATGAGAGACTGGTCAATCAAATATAGACAAACTATATATTTTTGGAATCGGGGCATTGTGCTCTTCAAGAATATAGAATGAAATATAGGGCAATCCATTTGAAAAAAGCTGGAAGCATGCAAAATTTCACATTTCTGACATTCAAATTTTGTTTCTGACCATGGTTTCTAAAAATTCAGCCAAAACTGTACAACTTTTGTATTTACACCTTTCTTCTATAAAGTAAAAGGCTGTAGGTGGGGTGTCAATATATAAAAAAACAACCTGTACCTACCTACCCCCTTTGAATTTTAATTTCAAAATCTTTAAACCTTGATTTCTCGGTTAGCGTTGGGCAAATTGCATTGAAATTTTTAGCATTTGTAGCTCATATTAAGCTCTAAAAGCCCTGTAATTTACAATATTCTCAGGTTTATAGTTTTTGAGCAAATTGAGTTTGAAATTTTCGACAAAGTTTAGACTGTAAAGTAACTTTGAGGCTCAATTGCTCAAAAACTATTTGAGCTACCAAACTCAATTTTGCACAGACAGTAAGACAGGTCTGCACCAAAAGGGGGATAGCACAAAGGACCACATGTACGTCTACGTCCCTTTTCTTTCAAATCAATCAATCAATCTCATCAAACCGCCCAGAGAAAATCCCTTTTAGAATATTTATTGCTTATAAATTTGATAGAAGTTGCAGCAAGATCTAATTTAAAACAGTGACGATTAATAAACTCTTTGATATTTTCAGATACTTTTTATTTGGAAAACTTCAAGCTCCTAAATATCATGCTTCAGCATTAAATTTGCTATAGTTAATTTAATCCTGGCCAATTTACCGGCTCTAGATCTCAACCGCAATCCACTGAGACTGCACCAAATGACTAATTGCTAATCAGAATTTACCTATTGTTCGGCTATATTAGGTGTAAATTCGAATTGTAGATTGTAAACTAAACCATTTCACTTGTATTAATAAACTGTCTCGCATCCATGAAACGTGTTCTACTTTTCTTGAAGTCATACTCATAAAAATCCGTACAACCATGATATTCCTAGGAGGCTGTCCATCATCTCAAGTCACTGCGGAATTCAAAAAGTGACTCGCTTTATATTTATGTGCTGTCGGAAAATAAATATGGTTTTGAAGACTTTACGTAACTGAAATTGTGTTTCAATTGACTCTCTAAGTTCTAATTTGATTATTATTAAATAAAAAAGAAAAAAAATCCATAAAGCGCGCATAGATGCGGCAAATTCCAATTTCGTCTCTTCTGCCAGCAGCATAATAGAATTTTCCTCTTGTTTAGGTACTAAGGCGAAAATTTTGCTCGACGCTTCGGAAATTAGCCTTTAAATATTAAAAAGCATGCATCGCGCTTGATTCCCGATGGCCGATTGTTGATTCACCTTTTTCGAGTTCAAAGGAAAATTAATTTGTAACCAGATCGATAGAATCATCAAAAAGTTTTCAACTTTTAGAATTACCCACAAACGTAAAGTTTTATAATACCAGAATTGCCCTTAACAATCATTAATACTTAATATATTCCCAGTCATATAGTTTTTGTTGAAGATTCCTCAATTTGTTATTCTGTGGATTCCAGATTGCTTGCTGGAATAATTAAATTTGTGTTTGTGGAATTTACAAGGCATCAATTTTTTTTATCAATAATTAAAAATATACTGTTAGCTACTGACTCATTCAGGCTGTAACAGGCGTTAAATTAAAAATACCAGCACTTAAAATAATTTTCGGATGTCTTCCCGAACCTCATCCATCTTCTAATAAAAGGGGATCATTATTTTGATCATAATTTGACTAGCATGATAGATTAGAATGATGTTGATATGCCCTAGAGCTTGTAATAATTACATACACAATATATTTGAGTGGTGAATTAATCCACGATCCTATATACCGAAACTGCGCCACTTTAAAGTGTTGAGGGTTGAACGGTTGAGGGATGGTCCGGCAAGAATAATCACGTTTTAGTTTCGGGAACAAGCGTTTCAGTACAGGTGTGGCAAGATTAAAGTTCGAAGAGGAGTTTGGATGGAGTTTGTAATGCAATTGAGGCTGGGCTATAGAAAGTTTGATGTTACTTATGACTTTGAATAAGTAATTTGATTTTATAGCTGATGGACGTAGTGGACTTGTTGGAGAACGGATATTTGCCTTTTGGTGCATATCGAGGTTACTGAGAAAATTAGCTTTTCACATTTTTGAACATACAAATTGTTTTGAATGACGATGGATGAGCTTAGGTCTCGACCCCATAGTTGTACCGATTCTCTAAGGGTCAGTATGCATCTATGAATTTAATGGGCAATGATTCAAAACGATAAGACGAGGCGTCAGAAACTTCCAGAAAAATGAACTGTGAGGCAACAAAACCATGATAAACGTGATTGAATAGCAAATACATACAGAGCAGGGCAGATACAATAATATAACTACCTAATAATCGTTGATGAAAAATTCAAAAAGTCCTCTTCAATATCTAATCTGTATGTTCTTCAGCTGTGTTCCAAACCAATGGCCCAAATTCATCCTGATCTTACTTTTCAAGAACTTAGATACTGCCAAACTAAAGACATAGTCCATAAACTTGCTAAAATTTGTCAGCCATATCTATAAAGTTTTCATCAAAATCCTAACCATCTGGTTTGAAAATAAACTAACTTGAATGATATCAGTGAAAAGCTGGGTATCGAGGGGTAACTTTGGTACCAATTATCAACTACATCAGACCTCTGGTACATGCTTTGCATCAAGGTTCTCTTCAACAGTTGGGAAACTAATTGAAAATATCCCACACCAGAAAGTGAAGATACTCCTCTGTAGTTTTCACATTGACCCTTCCTTGTCAAAAACAATTAAAATTATCCTAATACTGCTGCCTTTCTGCAACAGATTATCCTGTCAAATTACATCCCAAATTACAAAAAAGCACCGCCGAGAAAAAGGGACAAAGTTTAATTTTAAAAGGAACAGTAAAAACGAACGTTTCTGTCTTAATAAAAAAAGAATAAATGTGTCAGCGTTGGGAAATTTATTCGAAAAGTCCGTGCAAAGTTATTATGGTTTTCTAAAAGCAGAACCCCCCTTGAATTTTGAGTAATATTGTTTTATTTGGCTTACAATGGAGAGTGAAAAATTTTGAAAAATGCCTCTCAATGCTGAAAAATGCACGGGTTGTTGTCCTTATAAAAAAAAATCCGTCGACATTTCAAAACTTTTACACACACATACCGCGTAATATAAAATCTCAACGGGGCATATCCCATATAATAATACAGCCCGAAATCCCGTGTGCGGATCGTATGTCGTAAATTATTTTTATCACATCCTAAAATTGTTTATTTAGCCTCCCATTTAAATTCAGTAAAGGTACCACTGCCGAGCGAAAAGATTCGGTTGTGACATTTTTATTTGCGGGCACTTTTGGAATTCAAAAAGCTGTCGCTAAAAATACGTGCTGACTCTGATTGTAAAAAGTTTAATTGATCACGATTAGCACGTCACCTGAGTATTTTTCCAGCAATAAAGGAACTTGAGAGGCTTGAAGTTTGTTTTTTGTTTGAATTCCTTATTTTTCCAAGTTTTTGTCGGCTTTCTGTTAAAAAATGTCCAAGTACTTACTTATTTCTAAGTTTTATGAAGGTATTTTCATGTTCTACGTTTTTTTTGTATCATTGCTATACGATTTATTGAAGTCATTATATTTTACCGAACACTATAATTCTTCTGACGCCGATTTTAGGAATTTTGCCATCAAATACCTAATGATCAATATTACTGAAAAGAACAGCCTCATCTTGAACCAGAGCCGGCACAAGTAAATTACGAAAGTACTTGAAGTACAAGTATGAAGTTAATATATATTTAATAGATTTACTTGAAGTACCTACAAGTTTTTAAAAATTATACTTTGATTATCAAGTAAACTTGAAATTTACTTGAATTTCATTACTTGAAGTAAATTTTAGTACTTGAAGTAAATTTTAGTACTTGAAGTATGTAAAATAATTTAAATAAATAACTATTTATAAAGTAATGAAAGTACTAAGGTGCTTTGGTGCTTAGTGATTTTTTTATATTTTTCGTTATAAGGTGCGCCGATTCGAGTAAAATTTTGTACGTCTCAGTCTCAGTTCTAAAAATCAAGCGGGGCATGATTCCAAAATAAGTACGGGGTATTCGATTATATTTAAGCCCATACTTACAGCCTTTACTATTTAAGGCATGCTTAGAAATAATTGCACAGATCTTTGTTGAAAATTTGAGCAAATTGAAATAAATTATATATCATCGGAAAGAACAATAAATTCTCTATAAATCCGTGGAAAAATGAGCTCGATAGCTCAAACAGTTTTTGAGCAATTGAGTCTCAAACTTGGCTTTTAGAATTCAGAAAAAGTACCATTATAAAAACTGAATTTTTTTTATTTTTCAGTTTTGCTCAATTTTAACTTTATCAATCGATAGAGCGGGTCCAAATTAGTGGAAAAAAACCCTGACATCATTTCCAAATGGCCATTTTAAGCAGAAACAAAAATAAAAATAAAATCCTATTTTTGACTTTGGAACATTTTCTAAATCTTGACATGGTCATGAACAATTGCCCATATCTTTATTAAATTTCAAGCAAATGGGAACAAGTTATACACCATTAGAAAGAGCATTAAATTCTGTATAAATCTGTTGAAAAATTGAGTTTGATAGCTCAAATAGTTTTTGAGCAATTGAGCCTCAAAGATGATTTTTAATCCAAATTTTGTCAAAAACTTCAAACTCAATTTGCTCAAAAATTTTAAACCTAGCAATATTGTTAATTGCAGGCCATTTAGAGCCTAATAAGAGCTACAAATGCAGAAAATTTCAATGCAATTTACCCAACGGTTACCGCACAATTGAGGTTTGAATATTTTGGAATTAAAATTCAAAGGGGTACCCCTTATGAAAATTTTTTTTTTTTTTTCTTTTTTACTTCTGCTCAATTTTGACTTTACCAATCGATAGAGCGGGTCAAAATTACTGAAAAACAACCCTGACATCATTTTCAAATTGCCATTTTTAACAGAAACAAAAATAAAAAGGAAATCTCAATTTTTGCTCTGGAAAATTTTCAAAATCTTGACTTGTCTTGAGCAATTGCCCATATCTTTGTTAAATTTTGTGTAAATTAAAATAAATTATATATCATTGGAAACAGCATTAAATTTTCTATAAATCTGTGTAAAATTGAATTGGATAGCTTGAACAACTTTTTAGAAATTGAGCCTCAAAGTTGATTTTTAATCCAAATTTTGTCAGAAACTTCAAACTCAATTTGCTCAAAAACTATAAACCTAGCAATATCGTTAATTACAGGCCATTTAGAGCCTGATAGGAGCTACAAATGTAAAAAAATTTAGTGCAAGATACCTAACGGTTACCGAGCAATTGATATTTGAATATTTTGGAATTAAAATTCAAAGGGGTATCCCTTATAAAAAAATCGATTTTTTTATTTTTCACTTTTGCTCAACTCTGATTCCACCAATCGAAAGAGCGGGTCACAATTAGTGGAAAACAACCCTGACATCATTTCCAAATGGCCATTTTTAACAGAAACAGAAATAAAAAGGAAATCTTATTTTAGGCTCAGGAAAATTTTCAAAATCTTGACATGGTCATGAGCAATTGCCAATATCTTTGTTAAATTTTGAGCAAATTGAAATAAATTATATACCTATCATTCTAGAGAACAATAAATTCTTTATAAATCCGTGCAAGATTGAGTTCTGTAGCTCAAATACCTAGTTTTTGAGTAATTGAGCCTCAAATTTGATTTTTAGTCCAAATTTTGCCAAAAACTTCAAACTCAATTTGCTCAAAAACTATAAACCTAAGAATGTTGTAAATTACAGGATTTTAGAGCCAATTGAAAGCTACAAATGCTTAAAATTTCATTACAATTCGTTCTACTGTTACCGAACAATTGAGGTTTGAATATTTTGAAATCAGAATTCAAAGAGGGTACCCTTATGAAAAACTCGATTTTTTTATTTTTCAGTTTTGCTCAATTTTCACTTCACCAATCAATAGAGTGGGCTAAAATTAGTACAAAACAACCCTCACATAATTTCCAAATGGCCATTTCAAGCAAAAACAAAAATAAAAAGGAAATTTTATTTTTGACTCTGGAAAATTTTCAAAATCTTGACATAGTCATGAGCAATTGCCCATATCTCTGTTAAATTTCATGCTAATTGAAATAGTTTATATACCATTGGAAACAGCATTAAATTCTCTATATATTATAAAGGTATGGGCTTAGATATAATCAAATAGTCTGTACTAATTCAAGATTCGAAAATATTTGTCATTGATGTTGGGTGAGATACTTGTGATCTGTAAAAAAAATGCAATAATTATTATTTTAAAAAAATCAAGAAACTTATTAGGAACTCAAAATACTTCAAGCAAAATACTTGACATAATCAAGTAATAATCCAAGTATTTTAGAATAGATATTGGATGTACAAATACAAGTATATATGTAACAAAATAAGTAATTCAAGTAAAATACCTACTTAAAGTACCTACTTATATGTACTTGAAGTAGAATTATTGACTCCAAATATTGACAGCTCTGTCCCGAACCAAATCATCTCAAATATTGCCCAAATATCTGGAAATTTTCAGGACAGTGTAAATAAACCTTATACAATCTCACAATATAAATAGAAAATGTGAATTTTCAAACAATCCCTTCGCATTTTGGTTTTATGTACTTTTTACAGATCAATATAAAGCACGATAGATGGGTTAGTTTACCTATTTTTTTTGTGAATTTTTGGTTGGGGATTTTAACTGAAAAATTGGCGTATGGTGTGTCATGTTTCCAGCCGATGTTCTCGTAAAATTAAATGCGGGACCGTGAATGCCCAACCCTATTGAATATGACCGCGTAAAGCTGGGAATAATTGCCTATGAGTTTTTGCAGAATGTATCAAGAATCACATAACATTTGTAGAATTCTTGGTTTTTCATGTCCCAACTATGTCCGAACAAGCTGTCATACTTAAAAACAAAAAACCATTTGATTTATATACCATATCTACCGAGCACAAAATATGCATTTTCTGGTGTGATGTTGGCAAAAAAATGCAATGCAGGTGATAAATAACGCATTAGATCTCGAAATATAAGTTTATAAAGATTTTTACCAAGGAATGCATTTATAAATAATTAATTTCTATTATGTATTCTATGTTGGTAAAGGTAAATGTATCTATTTTGAACCAACGGAATAAGTATTAGGAATAAATTTTTGATGACAACAAAACAAAACACCATAAATGCTAGATATAAATCAATTCGTGTAGGTTTTTAGAATTGAAAGTCATTAATAACGCCAGTTAATATCAGTTAACGCGACGATTAATTAATAATATTGACGTTGAAGAGGTCTGAAATTTTATGCAAATTCACAACTGTATAGCTGCTAAACGTGTACAATTTCTCACTACATATTTGCATATATGAAGTCAATTTACATACTGATCACATACAGAGAGAGTAACTTTTATTAAACCCATACAAATCCAAACATTAATATGTATAGTATCTTATAAATTTACTCTACATAGAGTTAAATTTCAAAATAGAACATCTGCAACAAGATTAATAAGTAGGTACCTAATATAAAGTTTATTTTGATTGACATCTTATTAAGATAGATGTTAGACAAAGTTAAAATAAGGATAATCATAATAAAAGACTTCTCATAAAAGAGACAATACTCACCACACAGATATCGTTCCGACATCTATTTTACGATCCATTAGGAACTTATCGCAAACAATTTTATATAAAGCCATAAAAGCTTCAGGGTTTTGTTTCATAAAATCGCTTAAAATGAGAATTTACTGCTCAATTTCGTTTTTGGGAGCGAAGCTATAGAGCCGTAGAGCCACTCTATGCATGTCCGTTGCGATTGCTAAGTGCAAATGGCCGGAGGGGATTAAAATTATAATAAAATCCGTTAACTACGCTCTCTGGCTTCCAAGATAAAAGAGGATTTATTATTATTTGAATATTCTATAGTAGATTTTTTCTTATAATTTTTGGCAGCCGGGTTGATCGATGAGGAAAATTTTTCTCATTTTTCCCAATAATAACGCGTCGTATGGAAATTGGCTAAATAAAGGGGCTCTTTAGAATGAAAATAAATTACACAGCAGCTTTTGATGTTTACGTTAAGGATATAAATTGGTAGCTGACAGATATTTTGTCTTCATCAAGGCGCAATAGGAAGGAATTCTTTCCCAAAACTGTGGGGAATTTGTGGAAAATTTGGAGGAATTTGTGGGGAATTTGAAGGAATCTATAGGAAATTGGAGGAATGTATAAGAAATTTAGAAAATTTATTGGTTTTAACACTGAGCGTAATGAAAATAAAAAAATAACTTTTTCATCGCATGCACAATTTTGGGGATTTTCAGGGAATTTGTAACAGGCATTTGCAAGGAATTTTCGAACAGTTTGGAGGAGTTTGCGGGAAGTTTAAAGAATTGTTTTCACAAATTCGAGAGAGGAATGTCTTTTTTTTGCCCTTGTTCCAGGCCTGTCCCATGCAGCACTGAAGCCTGAGAAGGCTTATCGTACTTAAGGGCCCCATACACTACGATGAAACACGACGGTTTTCACCGCCTCGATGAAACACGTCGTTCTAAAACCGAAGTGTGTAATAGAAAAACACGACGGTTTTCTACAGGGCCCATACACTACGATGAAAAACGACGGTTTTCACCGCCACGATGAAACACGTCGTTCCAAAACCGAAGCGTTTGGTAGAAAACCGTTCGTGTGTACGAAATGTTGAACCGTCGTGCAAAAAATCAAGCTCGGACTGAATTTTAAACCGACGATGAAACACGACGGTTTTCTACCACACACTTCGGTTTTGGAACGACGTGTTTCATCGTGGCGATGAAAACCGTCGTGTTGTATCGTAGTCTGTGGAGCCCTGTAGAAATAAACCGTCGTGTTTTTCTATTACACACTTCGGTTAGAACGACTTGTTTCATCGTGGCGGTGAAAACCGTTGTGTTTCATCGTAGTGTATGGGGCCCTTTAGCCTGTGTGGTTTATTCCAACCACTCCAGTATTTTTGTGCCTTGTACGAGGTGGTACAGGTCTTTTAGTGCGTGGTGTTTCATTATCGTTTCCGGGTCTACGTTTGGTTGCCCGAAAATGCTGTGTCTTCTGCAATCCAGTGCCTCGCAGTTCACCAGGATTCCTTATTGCAGAGTTATGCAATTAAGGTCTCCGTCGTAGAGGTTCATCCTGTTCAGGTGGACCTTTTCTGGTGTGTGGCCAGTCAAGAGTCCCGTTATGGTTCTCAGTCGACTTCTGCTCATTTCTAGCAGTTCTGCGGCCCTTGTGCTGCATGCTTGGTCGCTGAATTCCCTACCTGGAAGTTCTTCAGTGTCGCCAATGTTCTTTATGAATCCAGTCTTTGATGTGGGTTTTGGTCACACTTTTTGGTATCTCTAGAGCCGGTTCTGGCCTGATAAGCTTTGTCTCTGACCCTTTTTTTGCGAGTTCAACATCTTTTTCATTGCCTTTGATTCTTCTGTGTCCTGGCATCCAGATAAGTTTGACCTTATTCTGGTCTGCCAGGGCCCTGAGTTCTTCCTGGCATTTCCATACTAGTCTTGATGACACTGTCTGGGTCGTAAGGGCTTTCAGTGCCGCTTGACTATCAGACATTGTAAGGATCTGTCTGTTGGCTGTGCCTCTCCTGTTTTTCTCCGCTGCGCATTGGAGTATAGCGTATACCTCTGCTTGAAAAATAGAGGCATGTCTTCCCAGTGCATAGGGATCGCTATAGTTGGCAGAGTATACCCCTGCTCCAGTACCACATGCGGTCTCGGATCCGTCTGTGTACCAGGGCCCGGATTCCGAACTCACGATACGATAACGACACGACGACAAAACGACATTCGATACACGATAACCAGTGACGACAAAGGAAATTCTGATCCACTATCGTCGTGTATATTCGGATTTCGATAATGGTAGTTGACAATACTGCCAAGATTTGCCATATTTAACATTTACGTTAATTTGTTTTGATCTATCTCTGGTTTTGATGTTTATCTTCAAAATTCCCATTTCAGTGTGTGCTTTTGTTACAGTTGTTTAAGTGCTCATTGCTTTAGGACTTATACGCACTATTTTTAAACCAAAGTAGCCTCATTTTCCAAAGGCAAATGGCCCTTTCAACCACATTCCTTGCCCTAACATGGGCATTATTATAAGCTAAATTTGCTTCATCGCCGCTCGGTTGTGGAAAAGGCGTTAATAAGTAAGGTTGGAGTGGATACCCGGAATCACCATCCATTTCTTTCTCCAGTGGCATGCAAATGTTGTAAATATTCTTGAATTTGAGAGTTCCGCCATATAAATGCGTCATGTGTTGAGCCGCCATAGTTGGCATTAACATTCCTAATTTTCTGATTACGATCTGATATTATTTGTACATTTAAAGATGAAAACCTTTTCGATTTATAAAATTATGTTCCTCTAATTGTGGTTTTAGGATGGCTATATGGATAACATCTACCGTACCAATTACCCCATCTATGGCAATCTATGCATAAATTCCGCTCTAATTTGTTGTCGCTCTTCTCTAGTACGTGGAAAGCAGATATATTGTCCCCCCAAGTGCTCATCAATGGTATCCGTAACTTTCTGTACCTATACCTCTATGAACACTTGTTTGACTTAGGGTGGGTATTATTAAACCTTCTTTGACAGTTAACTTGAAGTTAACTTTTTGAATTACATGTAATTCCAGAAGTTAACTTTAAGTTAACTTTCAAAGTAGTTTTATAATACCCGCCCTTAAACTAACATTATAGTATTGCCCAATACTTCGTTGGTAACAGCCTGTGGCATAAAATCTCAGTGCTGTCAGAACTGCAACTTCACTTGAAATTCCCCTTCGCAAAATTGGTTCATTATTATGAGGCGCTACTTGTTAAATTAAATTAGGTACGCACCAACTCTTTATTCAATCGGAAAAGTTCAGTAAACCTTCTATCAGACAAATCGAATGCATTAATTTTATTCCGAAGTGTTGTTCTCAATCGTAATAACTTGAGGTTAGAATTCCTTTGGTTTTCTTCTTCTACAATTCTTCTAGCTCTGTCAGCAAATACAGGAAGCATCTCCCTAAAACGAGATAATTTTTCTTTTTCTGCAAATAATATTTACTTTAAATAATGGGCGCTGGTACACAAAGGCGCAGGTCAAAAGATCGCGGACAAAAGAGCGCAGGTCAAAATAGAGCGCGGACAAAAGAGCGCACGGACAAAAGTGACAGGGTCAAAAAAGCGCACGGACAAAAGAACCTAGGGTCGAAAGAGCGCACGGACAAAAAAGCGCAATGAGCGCGCATTGACTGTTTTCCTAAAATTAGATATGTAATCGCCAAGAGCACAATTAGATCATAAATTAGAGCTCATTAGCATACTATCAATTAAGAAAATGCAGACTTACCCAAACTTACCGATAATCACCCGTCCGCCTAGTGCGACCTGATTCTTATAAGTTACCATTTCATTTAAAAAATAAATAAAATTAATTTAATTATAGTGTGTAATTTCCCTTAAGCGCGTTTTGTTATTCAAATAAAATGCTAACTTACAAGAACTTAATTGCACTAAGCGGAGATATTATTATCGGTAAGTTTGGGTAAGTCTGCAATTTCGTGCGCTCTTTTGCCCGTGCGCTCTTTTGATTCTTTTGTACCAGCGCATAGTAAGTAATAGTTTTTAGTAGGTACCTATATTTATTACTAACTTTTTGTCTAGGTATCAATAATATAGGTAATGGAATATAATAATTTTATGTTGGATTTTGATATACAGCTTGTTAAAGGCTCAAGAAAAACGAGAAAACGGGTTTTAAAGTAGAGAATCCGGGCCCAGGTCTGGTCTTGTTTTTTGGTCTTCGATATGCCATGTGTCCCGTCCTTTTGTTGGAGGCGGTTGTCGTCTGTACGCTCCCATTCTTGCCTCCCCCTGTATCACTATTGTGTAGAGGTGGGAAGCCTAGGAGAGTCTTCATGGCTGCTGTTGGTGTGGATCGCATTGACCCTGTTATTCCTGAGCAGGCCAGTCTTTGCACTTTGCTAAGTTGGCGTATGGCATTTCCCTGCAATGTCTTGGGCCACCACACCAGGGAGGTGTATGTCAAAATAGGTTTGACCATCATGTTGTATGTCCAATACAGCATGTCGGCTCTTAAGCCCCATAATTTTTCATGCGCAAGCATCTGGCTATCATGAGTGATGTTACCGCTTTTTTGGTAGTGTTTTCCAAATGTTGATTCCAGGTAAGTTTTGAGTCCAGTGTTACCCCCAAGTACTCAACCTCGCTCGAAATCTGTATATTTTCACCCCTCAATCTAAGAGGTCCCAGTCTTGTATTTTATGCCTTCGATTATCTTTGCTTCGGGAAAATGTCACGATGGTGGATTTATTGGGACTAATGTTTAGCCCTTCTCTATCCACCCATTCTGTTGTTCGGTCTAAATCGTCTTGCATTCGCTCCCTAACTGTAGAGTTGAATTTGCCCTGTGAAATGATGACAATGTTCTCAGCATATCCTAGGGCACAGTGTCCTCCGGCAGTGAGCACTTTAAGTAGGCAGTCCGCCACTTGATTCCACAGGAGTGGGGATAATACCCCGCCCTGTGGTCATCCCTTATACACCCTGGCCGTGTCTTCTCTGTGATGGTGGTTTCTACCATTCTTTTTCTAAGCATGGAGTTGATCCACATACAGCAGATGTCCTCAACTCCTTTGTGTTGCATTTAAGTTTTGATGCTCACTATATCTGTAGAATTCTTTTAGCTTGTACTTGTGCCGTTTTTGACTTTTGTAGACCAGTTAGTTTTTGTCGATTGTCAGTATGTAAACGTGTTGTTAAATGTTAAATAATAAAGCAGATTGCTAACAAAAGTGTTGATACCATTCTTTGGCCCGAGAAGTGTTATTCGCCCTTCAAAAGATTATGGGCCGAGACTTCAGTTAGTTCCAATGAGCACTCTTGAGTCCGGAAAAGATAGGTGCCAAAAAGAAGTCTTCGAAAAGTTTCAGCATTCTGAACGAAAATTCTAGTTGTGAAAAATGGCTGCGTTCAATAGTTTCGCAGTACCTATTCTGGAAGCATCTAATTTTAATGATTGGCATTTCCGTATAGTCACTCTGATGTTAAAAAAGGAACAATGCTCTGAAGCCCTGAATGATCCCCCACTAGCAGGAGCAACAAATGAGAAAAATAAGTTATTTCGACTAAATACTAAGGCACAGTCAGTGATTGTGCAAGGTGTTTCGGATAAACATCTGAACATCATCAAAGATTGCAAAACTGCAAAGGAACAGCTTTCTGCTTTGAAGGATGTTTTTGTGAGAACTAGTGCATTCACGAAGTTATCACTTTGGGGAAAATTACTTGGATTGAAGTCAGGTATGAATGAAAAGTTGGCAGACCATTTCCTAAATTTCGACACAATAATAAGGGAGCTCAAAGACTTAGGCTCAAACATAGATGAAAGTTATAGAGTTTGTAATTTATTGCTGTCGTTACCGTCGAAATTCGATGCAGTTATTACTGCTTCAGAAACCGTAAGTGACGTAAAAATTGATTTTGTCAAGGCCAGACTTTTAGACGAAGAGATAAAGTTAAATTCAAGAGCTGAAAATGGGGGTCAGGAGAATGAAGTTAGTTCTAAGGCTACAACTAGCAAAGGCTGTTTCATATGTGGTGCTAAAAATCACTTTAAAGCACAGTATCCATAACGAAATATGTGGTCTAACAATATAAGAGGCAACTACCGAGGCAATTACAGAGGCAGGTTTAGAGGAAGAGTACATAATTCAAGAGGACATAGAGGTGGAAGCTTCAGCCAAGGAGTAAGTGGATATTATAATAAGCAAGAGGCTAATGCTGTTGACGATCAAGTTGTGCTGTATGCAGCAAATGTATGTGATACTGTACCTGAGGGTAAAGTAACTTCTATATTGGATTCAGGTACAAGTAACCATTTTGTTCAAGAGGAATTGGAACAGTATATGCATGATGTAAAAACCTTACCACAGAATGTATCAGTATACATTGCCAACGGAGAAGTTTTGAAGACAAACAAAGTGGAAAAGTTAAAAGCAAGTTGTCAAGGGCAAACTGTTTATATTGAGGCTTGATTGTACCAAAAATAAAGCATAACTTGATGTCAGCATCAAAAATAATATATAGAAGACACCAGATTTTAGTAGAAAAAGATCAAACTACAATTGAGGTAAAAATTTTGCTCCAACGTGCCAGAATGGAAACGGATTGTATATATATACTTAGACTAGATAGCATTGATAGGGCAAAAGAGGAATGTAATCTAACCATAGATGATGATATATGGCACAGAAGACTTGGGCATGCAAGTAAAGATGGTCTGTCACAGCTAGGTTTGAAAACTTCAGACAGAATCTGTTCAACTTGTGTTGAAGGGAAAGCCACACGTTATCCATTTGTAAACAATGAGATACGTACAACAGCCATAGGTGAATTGATTCATAGTGATCTATGTGGACCTGTGACACCTAACACAGTAGAAGGAGAAAGATATTTTCAAGTGATTCTTGATGATTACTCGCATTTTGTTATTGTGAAGTTACTTGAGAATAAACATGAAGCAGAAGGAAATCTGAGAGATTATGTACTCGAGTTAGAGACACAGCATAATGTAAGAGTGAAACGTTTCAGACTAGATAATGGAGGAGAGTTTACATCAAGAAGTTTCAAAGATTTTTGAAGGGAATATACAATGGCCTACAGTCCTCAGATGAACGGTAAATCTGAAAGGATGAACAGAACTTAAATATATAGAACAAAAATAATTGATTCTGGCATTCCAAAATCACTATGGGGAGAAACTGTGAAGTGTTCTGCATATGAACTCAACAGAACCCCGACATCAGTTTTACTAAAAGGAACGACACCATCACAAATCTGGCACGGAAGAAATGATTTGACCAAATTAAGAATTTTCGGTTGTCGAGCATGGTATATAGTGTTACCAAAAAGAAACAAGATAAATCCAAAATCAGTAAAAGCAGTGATGATGGGATATTGTGGAGGAGGCTTTAGAATATAGTCACATACAGAAGAAAGAATCATTCGATCAAGAGATGTTAGATTTAATGAGTCTATTATGGAATTCAAGAATGCAGAGAAACAGGAAAATAATTATATACCTATCCTATAACAGTAGAAGAATATAGAAATTCGAATGAGACAGAGAATACTCAAAAAAGGAGACAAATTGCGGAAGATGAAGATACAGAATATGAAAGTTTAGATGAAAGCAGTTTAAGCTCAAGTGATCCTGAATATATACCAGCGAGAGATTGTACAGTAACTAGATCTAGAAGAAATACAAGAAAGCCCAAAAACCTGGATGATTATGAGCTGTATGTGGAATATTGTTTAGTCTCAGAGAGTCAGGAAGAGCCAAAGACATATCAAGAAGCCAGTGAATCTGAAGAGTGGCTAAAAGCAATAAACAATGAGTTGAAATCTCATGAAAAATTACATACCTGGACGCCAACCGAATTACCTGAAGGGCAAAAAGCAATTGATACTAGATGGATTTTTAAGGTGAAAGAGGCACGAAGAAAGCAAGACTTGTAGCAAAGGGTTTTCAGGCACCACAAGAGTTTATTTATGCTCCAGTGTGCAGACTTCCTACAATTAGACTTTTAATTTCAGTGTCAGTGCAAAAAGACTGGGTACTGAGCCAGATAGATGTGCCAACCGCGTTCCTAAATGGTCAATTGGAGAGTGAAGTGTATATCAAGAGGCCAGAGGGACTCAGAAATGACTCAAAAGTATTTAAACTTTAACCGGACCTTGTATGGACTGCATAACGCACCGAAGTGTTGGAACATAAAGTTCAGTGAAGTAATGTTGAGACTAAATTTTAGATCACAATATGACTATTGTTTGTATGTTAAAGTCGATGCTTATTTAGTGTTGTTTGTGGACTATGCATTGATAACGGGACCAGAAAAAAAAGTGGACAAATTAGTGGACAGTTTGTATAATGAATTCAAGATTAAATATATAACTCAAGTGAAGATATTTCTGGGAATGGAGATAAATAAAAATGAAGGTATCAAGATTACTCAGACAAAAATGATCACATGACTATTGAAAGAGTTCGATATAGAAAATAGTAGACCCATAGCAACACCGATGGAAGTAAATTTCCACATGGATGAAAGACAACCTATAGAAGAAAATATCCCGTATAGAAGGCTGATTTGCAGTGTGTTGTACTTAGCATTAGTGACAAGACCAGGGCCGGTATTCTCGTTCCCGAAAACGCTCACCGCTTTTAAGTCGCTCGGCACTTATAATATAAATTTACATCAGAAGTGACGAGCGACTGAAAAGCGGTGAGCGTTTCCGAGGACCAGAATACCGGCCCAGGTATCGCTTATAGTGTTTATTACTTAAGCCGATACCTGGACAAGCCAACAATACAAGCATGGAAAGCTGGAAAAAGCATTATGTGCTACATTAATGGAACTAAGAACTTTGAATTGCTGTATGGGAAAAATGATAGAGGCTTAGAAGCTATGTGTGATGCAGATTGGGCTGGTGATAGGCACACAAGGAAGAGCGTAAGTGGTTTCATATGGTTCCATGACGGGAATCCAATAGCTTGGCACTCACGAAAGCAGAGTTGTGTAGCCTTTTCTTCAATAGAGGCTGAGTATGTAGCAGCTGGTTGCGCAGCTCAGGAGGTGATCAATTTGAGAGGTATTTTAGCAGACTTTGGCGAGTGCAAACCTGGTACTTTAAAAATAGACAATCAAAGTGCTATTTCCATGATTAAAAACTTTGAGAACTCTTGACCTTTGGCAGAAAAAGATATTAGAAATTATTTACATTTCTTCGAATGATAATTGTTCTGATGTTTTTACGAATCCGTTAGGAAAAGAAAAGTTTGTGAAGTTTAGACAGAGCTTATTGAGCCAGTAATGTGTTTTTACTTTTTATATTGTTTTGTGGCAATTTAAATGTACCTATTTGTTTTCTTATTTTATTTTGTTATAATATGTACATTTTGATTGAGGTGGCGTGTTGCATATAAGTTTTGATGCTCACTGTATCTGTAGAATTCTTTTACCTTGTACCTGTATCATTTTTGACTTTTGTAGACCAGTAAGTTTTTGTCGATTGTCAGTCTGTAAACGTGTTGTTAAATGTTAAATAAAAGCAGATTGCTAACAAAGTGTTGTTACAATTCTTTGGCCCGAGAAGTGTTATTAACCCTTTAAAACTTTGTGCTTGAGAGATCTGGTTATTTAATCAGAGGAAGTGTTGTCAAAAGCTCCTTCTATATCCAAGAAGGAACCCAGCATCACCTCTTTGCTTGCCAGTGTGGTCTCCATCATGCTGACCATCTAGTGAAGCGCTGTTTCCGTTGACATCTCTGTCTGATACGCATATTTGTCTGGGTGTAGTAGTGGTCTGTTTGCCAAAATATCGTCCCTAAGGTGCCTCTTCACAAGTTTTTCCAGTGTCTTAAGCTCAAATGATGGAAGACTAATGAGTCTCAGGGACTTCGCCGTATCCTGTCCTATTTTTCCAGGTTTTGATATAAACGATACCCTAATGCACCTCTTGGCCTTTGATAGGCTAGGCTACTTCTTAGAATGTTACATAGTATCCTGATTGCAGGTTCAGTTCCGTTCTGTAACATTATGGGATAGATCCCATCTGTCCCTGTTATATGGGTCAAAGGTGTTTATAGCCCATTTGACTATTTCATAGTTGACTACTTTCTTCGAGGTCAGCCAGTCGTTCCTGGATGCTCTTCGAAGTCTAGGCTCATTCCATGTCGACTGAGTCTGATCAACTATCTTCGAGCTGGGAAAGTAGGTTCTTAGGAGTTCCCTAGCCGTCTTTTTCCCCGTCTTTGTGTATTCACCAATGATGTTCTTGAGTGATTTGATTGTTGTTGTCTTCGGGCCCTTTGATAGAGTTCTTTGTAGTCTAGCACAATCTTGATTACTTTCTATATCCTCACAGTACTTCCTCGAAGACCTCCTCTGGGATCCCCTCAGCTCTTTCTTAAACTTTTTCAATGTGGTCCGTATATTTCTCACTGCCCGGTTCTCATGGTTTTATTGAATTTTGTTCTAGTTTTTTTCCTTAAATTTGCAAGGCTCTCGTTCTACCAGGGAACTTTCCTGGTGGATGTCCCTGTTGTAAGTGGGCAATTTTCATTGAAGGCTGAGATGACGATTGCATCATTGAATTGATCCACAGCCATCTCCAAGTCTTCAGTATCTCTTATTGTTTTCTGCCCCCGATCAGCCTGATTTTAAGAATTCTCTATGACATTCCAAAAAGACAACCAACCAGTTTTCTCCCAACTTTTTCAACAAAACAACGACAAAATAATTCAAATTAACATTGTTCCAAGCCAGACGCATTATTCTTATTGCCATCAAACCAATTATCCATTTAACAAAAGCTCAGGACACCCTTAAACACAACGCTTGGCGCGAACATAGAAAAAACGCAGGAAAGGTTTTGTGCCAGTTCCCTCTGGCACCCTTTTCCACCTAAACAAAAATAAACACAAGGCAACAAAAAAGAAAGAAAAGGCCCTTGGAAATATTGTCGAATTATTCCCCAGACCCTGGGGGCAATAAACGATCTCCGAAAACTTTGCCCTGTCCGCTGGACTTTTTCTTTTCATCCCTTCAATTATCGTTATTTCCTTGATTTAAACCGGCTAGAAAAATTATTAGCGGAAATTTGCTAGCGCAAACGAAAAATTAAGTCGATTAGAATTCTGGAGGATTAAAAATAGAAGCTTGTGGATCAATAAACGTTTCAGATTAGAACGTCGTATAATTTACTAGATCGTGTATGAAAAATCGTAGGAAATTACTATAGGTACTTAATCTGTGCAAATGCAAGAGGTATTATTTTACATCATTTATCTACCTGACTCGACGTTCTAAACAATAATTTTCAAATGCCACTGGCTAGCTAATGAGCCATTAACATAAATCAAAAGTGAAAGAAAACGTTTTAAAATTGATCAATAAATTCGATCTGTACTAGGTAGGTACTTATGATAATAATTTCAATTATTATTAAACAGGAAATATTCTAATAATTCTAACATGGCATTATTTTAGGTAGGTAACTAATAAATAGAAAATGAGGTCTTTGTTGTATTTATATGATTTACTGATGGCTAAAAATATATTTAAATGTCTTAATACTTATTATGGCTATTTATGAAATGTTGTTTGCCTACTTTATATAAGATTTCAATTCAAAACATCTACCGTTTTTCTGGCAATGTCATGATAGAAGTTAAAGCGCTTATTTTCAATGCAGGCTCGAAAAAGCAAATAGCCTAATTACGCAACCCCAAAAGCTTGGGGCTCATGCAAATTCAAAAGGGGAAGAAATAGAGACGCTGGGTCGCCTAAACGCACCTGAAATGTTTGTGGGGTTAATTTACTTGGTTTTTCTTTGCTCGGTAAAGTTAATTTGATTTTTTTTATTGTGGATAATGAGGTAATGGATACGATTATGTTGCAAATATGCCTGATATCTAGTTTATTCGACCGAAAGTTTACAGAGGAATCAGCTCATGATGTATACTTTACTTTCAATAGTGATGGAAGAAATGGGCGAGCTCTGTGATAATCCTAGCAAAAGTTACTCAAAAACTTTCTGAGCTGTTAAACTCAACTTTGCAGGGATTTATAGAGAATTTATTGCTCCTTTTTATTTTTGGATTAAAAATCAACTTTGAGGCTCAATTGCTCAAAAACTATTTGAGCTATCAAACTCAATTTTACATCAGATTTATAGAGAATTTGTTTCAATTTGCTGGGATTTCAACAAAGATATGGGCAATTGTTCATGACCATGTCAAGAATTTAAAAATTTTCCAGAGTCAAAAATAGGATTTTCTTTTTATTTTTGTATCTGCTTAAAATAGCCATTTGGAAATGATGTCAGGGTTGTTTTCCAATAATTTGGACCCGCTCTATTTATTGGTGAAGTTGAAATTGAGCAAAACTGAAAAATAAAAAAATCGAGTTTTTCATAAGGGTACCCCCTTTGAATTCTGATTTCAACATATTCAAACCTCATTTTTATCCTCAATAGAAAAAAAAACTTCTGAGCTCATGACTTTTCAAAGTTTTCCAAAATCTAAATCATAAGGACCTCAGTACTAATGCAATGAAATTTCAAAAAAAAAAATTGTGGAGATCAATGCTCGTTTGAGACCCCTCAGACTCCATACACTAAATTATTCTGAGATTTGAAGCCAAAATCTATGAAATCTATGAAAAAAGGGCACTAAGAAAAACTGAAAAATTGATAAATCACCCCAAATTGCTTAACACGATTTTATTTCTGGAACTATAAGTCCAAATGAGCTGAAATTTTCAGGAATTGTAGTCCTCTACTGGGATAAGAATCGCTGAAAATTTCAGCTCTCTAATAGAAAAAAAGTTATGACTTTCAAAGTTTTTCAAAATCTAAATCATAAGGTAGCTATCTCTTACGAAAACGATAAAATTTCAATTTTTTTTTTACATACACTAAATTATTCTGAGATTTGAAGCCAGATTCTATGAAAAAAGTTACTCAGAAAAATGGAAAAATTGATAAATTACCCCAAATTGGTTAACACGATTTTATTTCTAGAACTATAAGTCCAAATGAGCTGAAATTTTCAGGGATTGTAGTCCTCTACTGGGATAAGAATCGCTGAAAATGTCAGCTTTCTATCTCTAATAGAAAAAAAGTTATGACCTTTCAAATTTTTCCAAAATCTAAATCAAAAGGTGCTACCTTCTTACCGAAACGATGAAATTTCAATTTTTTTTTTTGTTGAGATTCTGTGTCCTAATGGTCCTTTGGGATCCTCCAAACTTCATACAGTAAATTATTCTGAGATTTGGAGCCAGATTTCATGAAAAAAGGCACTCAGAAACATTGAAAAATTGATGAACCACCCCAAATTGCTTAACACGATTTTATTTCTGGTACTACCAGTCCAAATGAGATGAAATTTTTTGAGATTGTAGTCCTCTACTGGGATAAGAATCGCTGAAAATTTCAGTTTTCTATCTTTAACAGTGTTGCCAGATCTCACGATTATTCGTAAGATTGCACGATTTTGGTCAGAATTTCACGATCTTACGAATGAGGTAGCAATTCTCACGAATTCCACGTATTCTCTCTGTAGTAAATCAAATCACTAATCAAATATAATGTAATCGAGAATAATCGAAATAAAATCTACTATACAATATTTAGTTATGTTACACTGCTCCTGGTACATGCGCGCCTGAGCACTTAACGTAATATAGGAATACTTATTGAGCTGAAAGTGTTTGCCAAGTCCACGAGACTCCACTATCTGTGACGTCAGCTGTAGACCTCACGTCTTAGAAGAAAATGCATTATCCGAGTCCAAAAAACGGATTCATAAACGTCAAATCACCTTTTCTAAATTTAAAATTCCCAAAAAAATCAACTCACAAGCACAGCCTGAATCGCAAACAATCCATAGAGGTCTACGGATGATGTCACCACTATCATTTGCTGATAATGGCGGCGTCACTCGCAGACCAGCTGCCGCCTCGAGAATCGACGACTTATTAAGATGAGCAATCCTGCGGATAGCGGATAGTAAAAACGAGGTTCAGCTCTCAGAAACACCTGCTAAAAAACGGAAAAAACAAGGATACAAGGTTTAATAATAAAATGTTTATTTCTTATGGATGTAAAATCATGTTTATCCTGTCAAAAATCTATGAAAAAACATTGTTGTGCTTTACTTTTTTACAATATTAAGCAATTTTTAGTCTCACGATTTCTCACGATTTTTCGTTCTCGATTCTCAGGATTTTTTTTTAAATTCATCTGGCAACACTGATCTTTAATGGAAAAAAAGTTTACAGGACAAAAATGTAAAATCAAAAGGAAAAGTGTGAAAGAAAATGGCCGTTAACATATTCCAAAGCCTACTATGATATACTCAGATGTCACTCCAAAGAAGTCACAGTCATTTCCATTAACCAAAAGCATTTCCTTTTATTTTTTTGTTTTTATTCCAGGCTCTTGAGTCTGGCGTATAATGTTTTTTTTCAGATTGAGTTCTCTGGATGTTTTCAACAAGAATTCAAGAGCCAGGAATAGACAAAAGTTTACAGGATAGAGATGTAAAATCGAAGGAAAAAATTTTAAAAAAATGGCCGATAACATATTCTAACGCCTACTATGATATATTCAGATGTCACTCTAAAGAAGTAGATGGAGCCACAGTAATTTCCACTGACCAAAGTCATTTTCTAACAATTCACTGTCAAAGAAATTCAAATAAGTAACGACAAATAATAAAATATTCCTTCTCCTAGGTTAACTCTCATTTCCAGATTGGACACTCACGAAACAAGTAGGCTTTGAAAATCAAGGATAGTAAGCCCAAAAAGTTATCTGGTTTATTCATTACTTGAATTTGCTACAGATGACGTCATCGGAATGTATAAGAGCGCGCGGAAAAGTTTTATCTGAATCTTTTTGTTTTTATTCCAGGCTCTTGAGTCTGTATAATGTTCTTTTCAGATTGAATTTTCTGCATGTTTTCAAAAAAAATTCAAGAGCCAGGAATAGATAAAAGTTGAAGGACAAAAATTTAAAATCAAAGGGAAAAGTGTTAAAGAAAATTGCCGTTAAAATATTCCAAAGCCTACTATGATTGTATTCAGATTTCACTCTAAAGAAGTAGATATGGAGCATATCCACTGACCAAAGGCATTTTCTAACAATCCACTGTCAAAGAACGTCAAACAATAAATCTCTGAGTTTAACTTCCATTTCCAGATTGCACCCTCTCGAAACAAGTAGGGTTTGAAAATCAAGGATAGTAAACCCAAAAAGGTTGTCTGGATTATTCGTGAATCGAATTTGTTACAGATGATGACATCGGAATGTATAGAGCGTGTGGAAAAGTGCACTTTACCGCACTTATTTGCGTTTCAATGCTGCGGAAATTATTGATGCTGCCTTGATACCATTTATTGGGAATTCAATTGGCTTTAATTCGAGCCTAATTACGTTTTATTTGAGTTTTTTTTTTTCCAAGAGCCAGGAATAGATAAAAATTGAAAGAACAAAAATGTAAAATCAAAGGAAAAAGTGAAAAAAAGATGGCCGATAACATAGGTATTCCAAAGCGTATAATATATTCAGATTTCACTCTAAGGAACTAGATGCAGCAACAGTCATTTCCACTGACCAAAGGTTTTTCCTAACAATCCATCTCAAATCATTTCAAATAAATAACGTCAAACACTTAAGAATTTTCTGAATTTGTTCGGTAACCGTTAAGCAAATTGTAATGAAATTTTCAGCATTTGTAGCTCCTATCAAGCCCTAGAAGACCTGTAATTCACAATATTCCCAAGTTTATAGTTTTTGAGAAAATTGAGTTTGAAGTTTATGACAAAATTTAGACTAAAAGTAAACTTTGACTTCTGAGGCACAATTACTCAAAAATTTTCTCAGCCATTAAACTCAAATTTGCATGGATTTATAGAGAATTTATTGCTCTTTCCAATGGTATATAATTTATTGTAATTTGCTCAAAATGTATAAAGATAAATAATAAAGATATAGGCAATTGCTCAAGACAAGTCAAGATTTTGAAAATTTGCCAGAGCCAAAAATAAGATTTCCTTTTTATTTTTGTTTCTGTTAAAAAAGGCCATTTGAAAATGATGTCAGGATTGTTTTCCACTAATTTTGACACGCTCTATCGATGGGTGAAGTCAAAATTGAGCAAAAGTGGAAAATAAAAAAATCGATTTTTTTATAAGTACCTACCTCTTTGAATTTTAATTTCAAAATATTCAGACCTCAATTGTGCGGTAACCGTTGGGTAAATTGCATTTAAATTTTCTGCATTTGTAGCTCTTACTAGGCTCTAAATGGCCTGGAATTAACAATATTGCTAAGTTTATAGTTTTTGGGCAAATTGAGTTTGAAGTTTTTGACAAAATTTGGATTAAAAATCAACTTTGAGGCTCAATTGCTCAAAAACTATTTGAGTTATCAAACTCAATTTTACAACATATTTATAGAGAATTTAATGCTTTTTATAATGGTGTATAGCTTGTTCCAATTTACTTGGAATTTAACAAAGATATGGGCAATTATTCATGACCATGTCGAGATTTTGAAAATTTTCAGTCAAAAATAGGATTTTCTTTTTATTATTGTATCTGCTTAAAATAGCCATTTGGAAATAATGTCAGGGTTGTTTTCCAATAATTTTGACCCGCTCTATCGATTGGTGAAGTTAAAATTGAGCAAAACTAAAAAATAAAAAAATCGAGTTTTTCATTCCTTTGAATTCTGATTTCAAAATATTCAAGCCTCAATTGTTCGGTAACCGTTAAACAAATTGTATTTAAATTTTCAGCATTTGTAGCTGCTATCAAGCCTCAAAATATCTGTAATTTACAATATTCCCAAGTATATAGTTTTTGTGAAAATTGAGCTTGAAATTTTTGACAAAATTTAGACTAAAAGTAAACTTTGAGGCACAATTACTCAAAAATTTTCTCAGCCATTCAACTCAAATTTGCATGGATTTATAGAGAATTTAATGCTCTTTTCAATGGTATATAATTTATTGCAATTTGCTCAAAATTCAATAAAGATATAGGCAATTGCTCAAGACAAGTCAAGATTTTGAAAATTTTCCAGAGCCAAAAATAAGATTTCCTCTTTATTTTTGTTCCTGTTAAAAATGGTCATTTGAAAATGATGTCAGGATTGTTTTCCACTAATTTTGACCCGCTCTATCGATTGGTGAAGTCAAAAGTGAGCAAAACTGGAAAAAAAAAATCGAGTTTTTCATAATGGATACCCATTATGAAACCTTTAAATTCTTACTTTGAAAATATTCAAACCTCAATTGTTCGGTAACCGCTAGGCAAATTGTATTCAAATTTTCAGCATTTGTATGTCCTATCAAGCTCTAGAAGACCTGTAATTTTCAATATTCCCAGGTTTATAATTTTTGAGCAAATTGAGTTTGAAATTTTTGACAAAATTTAGACTAAAAGGCAACTTTGAGGCACAATTTAGTGAAAGAAAATTCCTTTGAAAATCCCTTTTCAATCGAAGATGGGGTCTTAATAAATCTGTTCCATGGTGACATCTGTAATCTATATCACACGACGATTTATTCACATAGCGAACTCGTTGATATGTTAATTTGAAATTTTCTTTTCACCTGAAAAATATCCCTATTATCTTGCCAGAAAAAAAAATGAGATGATGTGATTTCCACACAATACATAAACGAGAAAAAAAAAAAAGAAAGAAAAATCACTAACCTTAAGAAGATCACAACTAATAAACTCTGGCCTCCCGCAGCCAACAAATAAGCTCTTCTCCCAGGTACGCACTCATACATTTTCCACTCTCCTGTTATAAATTTACCGCAGTTGACATTTTCCAAGGGTCGAGAGAGAAGGCCTACACAATTGGGGAGATTTATTAGGCCTATTAATAATTTTCCTGCCCTCACGCAGTGTTGCGATGATAAAAGTTAGAAGGCCTATGATGAAGCCTTTGCATACACACTTTAAGGTTTTGAAGTTTAAATTTTGAATATTATCATTTAGAGGAGTCTCAAGGGGGCGAGTAAAAACTTTTTTTGTTGAAACGAGCGATTTTTTGTTGCTCCTAGGCCCGAGGGAGAAAAACTTTCTTAATTGAATATTTATAGATTTGTGAAAGTTATTTGCTGAAAAAGTTTCTAATTAACAACAAAACTTTGATTTTTTTTTTTTGATTTCAACATCCGAGCCAGTTATGAAAAAAAATGTAGTTGAGTGTTGTGTAATTCTTAGCTACTAACACCAAAATTAGTTCGACCCTGTAAAGACTAAAACTTTTTGATTTTGAAACATGAAGACCAAGAACAAGGAAGCATTTTTATATGTGAATTACTTAGCTATTTTCAAGAATATGCAAAATTCATCAAAATGATCCCCTAAAAACCAACCTCTATAGCATCTCCAATATTTCTTTCATTTTTACAAATTACACAAAAGTTGTCTTATTAACCTAATTGTGGAACATGGAAATTTAATTTAAAAAAAAAATCTGCTTTACGTTGAACAAAAAGTTTACATCATTAAATTTGTAATGTAATGCGCGTTCCAAAAATGTAAAAATTTAAAAAGCCTCCTCATGAATTTTAGGAGATGAATTTGTGTTATATTTTCATAAAGGTCTCAACTTTCCATTATTTTTTGATAAAAATTAAATTAAAAAATAAAAAAGTTACGGTGTTTTTTTCTTTAATCTTTAGAATTTCAACCCAAATACTTTTTAGTTGCATCCTGAGGCCCTTTGAGGCAGGTGAATTTAATATAAAGAAAGGATAACTCACAGCAGAGCATACATTTTGAAAAGGATGAGTAAATATTTGCGCTCGAATGTGCCGCCTGAGATAAGACTTCACGTTTTCTCCATTTCAAATATTTATATCTTGGATACTTTGTACGGTATTAAATTTATTATACGATATCTGGCTTATGTCCAATTATTACAGTAAAAATTCAAACAATGTACTGGGATGTTGACAGTAATAAGCAGCATTTGGCACGGAAAGTTATTCAATTTGAAGGATTAACAACAAGCTATTTTTGGGAGTTAATTAATTTTTCATTATCCCCACAAAGCCCTGAATATGCCATGGATGAATGGCTTAATGAGGTTTGGAACAAGTTTGCTTTAGTATGCTGGCAATGTATCTAATAGAAACTTTTTAGAACAGTCCGGAAAAGTTTTCAGTAATACTTGCATCCTTTTAGCACAAGAAAGTGATTACTGCCCTAGCAAGTCTTTGATAAATTGTTGTCGGGAAACTTTTCCTGCTACCTATAAGAAGACATGCAAGAAATAGAACGATGATACCTCGGATTAATTGAATCAGTAATGTTCAAAGACGAACTAAAGCCCAGAAAATACTTAAACACAAATGGACAACATATATGTCGCCCTTTTAATCTTAATGACAAGACTATATAGGGGTTGATTTACCTAGCTGATAGGCAACTTGATTCTTTTGGAGCAGGCTTTCCATTAGCAGATTGAAAGAAGTCTTTAACTCTCGTGGTTATCAGTATTTTGCATGGCTATAAAAGTTTTGAGCGACCGAAGAAAATAGAAAAACTACCAAGTAATTAGTGAGTTTATGAAAAAACATCTTCATGCTAACTTCATTGACCCCCAAATACATTATTAGCAGAAGCTTGTTGATATTATTCATAGTGTAATATAACATACCCGGGTTTTTTCAGTAAGATTGAACGATGAGAAATTTCATTACCTTTTAAACAACAAATCTTCTAAAAAACGAAATGAAAAACAAATAGGAACTACGTTGTGGAAACTTACTCAATTTTACTTACTGGACAAGCGCCCGACATAGGAAATATTTGGGAAATCTAAGGGAAGTTGTGATATGTGAAAGAAACCAAAAATTTGTGGAACGTCTACTTTATTATTAAAGTAAATCGTACCGTTCTCATCCTGGAACTAACGAGGGAAAAGAGCACGGCAGAGAAACCCTCGATCTACATTCCTCAAAAATCGAAACATACTGTGTCATTTTAATAATAATTGTGAGTCATTAATTCAATAATTTAAGTCAATGAAAGTTTAAATTAGGTACCGCCCCTGTTCTTGTGCTAAAATTTTAAATACACACACTACATTCAATCAACACTACCTGTAATCAATAATACTGAAGAGTTCTTTTTGTTAGTTAGCCGGTCTGCCGGAAGGTACTGAGGTCCCATACGGGATGCTACCCAGCTATAGTTGTTTTTGAGCCAATATCTCTAGAATGATTTTTCAATTTGTTAGGATATTCTCTCGTCAGGGTAGGAAAATGTGAGTAAATTCAATAAGGCCCCAATGCACGCTCTGAATACACAAAATCAAAATCTCAGCACAAAAAGACAGCACATAATTTCTTAGGTTTTAATTTACTCTTTATCTGTGTTGTTTACAGCATGAAACGATTTTTGTTAAATACATGAACAATGCACATGCTATAAAAAATGTTAGAAACAAACAAAAAATTACATAAAAATGAAACAAATGATACTTGTCTAGTAAATTTAACTCTCAAAAACAAAATAATAATTAATCAACTGACCTGTAAATGCTCCTTGACACACAAACTAATCACAAATTCGATTGAACAATCAGTTTGATACAAAATAAAAATAAATTTTGAATAATGAACAATGGCGGACAAACGGTCTTAAGGGACCAGCCCAAGCAATGGGCCAAGCGTCTTCTCTATCTTCTCGTGACCTTCTACCGTTCGCTTCGGTACTTTCGTTTTCTGAGGCGCGCCTCGTTCAAACCTAAACTTGATGGCGCATACATGGTTGCAACATTTACTTTAACTCAGTAAACGTTTTTTTAAAAAAGTTAAGATTTGAAGAAATAATATTTTAAATAGGTGCTTTTCCTCAATAGTTTCAAAAATAGTCGAATAAACCCTATTGACAGTTCGTTTGTGACAAAACGAAAACTCCTAATTCCAATTTTAAAAGTTACAGAGGCTCTAATGAACGAAAAGTTTAATCAACATGCTCCCGAGTTGCATAGTGATAATTGCCAATTTGTTTATAATCTGATTATTGGAGTAGTTGCTTGCCCAAAAGGGCAGAATTTTTAGAATTTCATTGATATTGCATAATAGAAGCAAAGAGAGCCTATCGAAATCACAAAGCCACTTTATCATTATTTTTTGTTTGCATTCACTTTTGATAACAGCTCGTAAAAAGGTTGTAATTTGGCACAATAATACCTTGGATTGCTATCGAATTCATAAACTAAAATTCACGTATATACAGACTGAAGGCGAATTTTTTTTTTTTTGTGGATTACCCTCGACAGCAAACAAGCCAGAATCCGCATAGAACAGTATCTTGTTTGCTTCAAAAACAGGATTTCTGACATAATACAATTGAGAAGACTATAAAGTCTTGCCAAAACAAACTTTGCTACTAAACGTAGGAATGCATAATTAAACCTACTATGCATATATGGATTATATTTAATACACAACGAAACTTTAGTTACCTATTAAGCTGGAAAGTTTTGGTTCGTTAATAAGCCATATTACATATTTTGTATTACCTGAGTTTTGGGTTTTAAACAAGTTTTCTTAGATGAGGAGCTAGGTTATAAAAGTTTAAAGACATTATAGTATAAAATTTTGGAGAGATTTTAGTCTTGTTGTTAGCTTGAGGATAACAAGGGATTAAGTTTATTAAATGCTTAAGTTGTATTTAACTAGGATGTATAAAAAATCACTGCTAACACAAGTTTCGTTTGATATGACTACTTTATTTCGCAGAAAACTCTAACATTTTAATAGTATATTACATACCGAGTAGGGAAGTGTTTCATTATTGTCAAGAGATTTATATAGTGACTATTAATCTCGAGCCAGAAATGAAAACTTTCCTTGCTTAAGGACTGGAGCGGTGGTTTAGGCCTGCTTCAAAGTCCGAAATGATTTTTCTTGTGGCTCATTCCAAATCCATTGTGCCTTTTTTCGGGTTAAATCTGTCAAAGGTTTGGCAATATTAGCAAAATTTGATACGAATTTGCGATACCAGGAACAAGTTTGAATAAAGGTGCGAAGTTCTTTAATGTTCCTTGGACTTGGCAGATCAGAAATTGCTGAAATCTTCTCGGGGTTTACAACAATACTTTCAAAAGTCAATGCATGACCAAGATATTTAATGTTTGTAGTGGCAACTCTCTGTTAGCTCGTAGGTTAAATTTTTGAAGTCGGTCAAATACTTTTGCAAGTCGTTTAAGTGTTCCTGGAATGTTTCTGCTAACACTAGCAAAATATGCAAATACCATGACATCAAGACCACTCTTAAATTTATCTATTAGCCTCTGGAATACAGCCGGAGCGTTTTTAAGACCGAATGGCATCCTTTTAAACCTGAATAGACCAAAGGGCGGGAGACAAATGCCGTTTTATTCCGATCCTTTTCCTCTACTGATATTTGCCAAAATCCGGACTGTAAGTCTATTGTGGACATGTATTTTGTCTGTTTTGTTCCTTGTAAAAGGTCATCTATTTGGGGTATTGGATACTTGTCGCTAATTGTAATGCTATTGAGCTTTTGGTAGTCGATGCACACTCTGATTTTACCATTGGGTTTTGGCACCATGACAACAGGGGAAGCCCATGGGCGCTCACATTCTTTAATTAGGTCGTAAGAAAGCATTTTATCAATTTCCACCTTTAATTTTTCTCGTTTGGTTTTTTTAAGTTGATAGTGGTAAGGTAAAGAAATTGGAATAACATTAGGCTGGGTTCTAATGTGCAATGTGGCAAATTTCGTGACCTGACCACTTGACTTAAAGACTTGTGAATTTGCTCGTAACATCTCCTCCAGTTGATTCCGCTCCTCCAACCTTAACATACTTCCTTCATTAGTGCTCAGAGACTAAAGTCATCAGGCCGGTGAAGTTATTTCACTGGATGCAACATCCACAATTTCCGGAAAAGTGTATTTATTTTGGGAATTCGCTCCAAATTGCCAAGATCGGTTTGATAGTGTCGCGCAATAAGTTTTTCTTAGCTTCGACTTCTTTTTGCCTCCTAAACTCCTCGAGTTCAGCAAAAAGTGAGCGTAGAAAATCAAGCTCCGCTGCGTCGGGCGGATTTAGGCTTGTTGCGGCGAGCGGGACTTCAGGCTCGTTAAAATCGGATTCTGATACGGCCGCAGGAATGAGGCCTTGACTCAGAATCATGTCCAACTCGTCTAGAGTGGCGCCGTATAGGTCTGGACTGTATCTGTCCGTCATTTTTGTCGATTGTCTGAAGTCGGTTTGAGATGCCAGTTGTTTTTGGGGTGAAACAACAACCCTTTTTGATTCCCACGGGTGTTTGTACAACTTCTCAGTTGTACTAAGAGGGGGTCCCGCCAAAACCACCCCGCTGGTTCTTTAAGGAATGAGCTTGCAAATCAGCAGCCTCCAGAAAAAATCGAGTGAGAATTAACGTTTTTGTATGATATGGGAGCAGGGCTCCAACTCGGTTTTTTGAAGTCCGAGTGGCCAAAATTGTATTACCACGGTGTCTGGAAACTTTTGTTCGCAACGACAGTATGTTGAACTCAGATGGCACTCTGAGGAAACCGTCGCGTCGAGCGGCTTCGAGAAGTTAAGTGACAAATAAAAACACGGGGGAACAGAAACGGTGCACCAGGTCCGAAAACCAGTCTAACCTTTGAAGGTTCGTGTGTTTTTGTCAAAGTCTCGTCTGTACTGTAGTGAAAAAAAGGTTTTTCCTAAAAACCCTCCATAAAATTCGAGCTAGAGGTAGTTTCGACTTTTGTCTTCTTATAAAACTCTGTTCTAACTCGGCGGCAATCTCGCCTTTGTCTTTGTTTTGAAATTGAGATTTTTCCGTAAAAATTTTCAAGAAAAATTCAAGCTGGTGGTAGTTTCGACTTTTGTCTTCTTATAAAACTCTGTCCCAACTCGGCGAAGCTAATCTTGCTTTAAGTTAAATTGAAGTTGAGATTTTTCCTAAAAAAGCCTGAAGAAAAAGTCAAGCTAGGATAATTTCGACTTTCTAGTCTTTTTGCAAACTCTGTCCCAACTTGGTGAGCCTCTGGAGGAAGAAAATGATTATTTGATTTTTGAATTTCAATTCGACGTGGAGCTTGCAGAAGGGATGAGAATTTTCATAAAAATTCACGAAAATCGTCGAGGACGGACACGGGGGGTCGGGAACCTTTGAAGAAGGTGTCCAAAAGTAGTGACAAACGCGGAGGAGGAGTATAGACTTCCTAGACGAAAAGCTGCACGAACGTGCCGAATTGGAAACGCGGGGCTCAATTAAGAACCAGAAATCAAACGATTTTTTCTTTTTCTTCCAGGCAGTTGCCTTGAAAAAGACTTTGTCGGGTATTGGTGGTAAGCTAATGCGAATTACTCCCCCAGGACATCAACCTCTAGTGCGAGGATTATTGCGGGTTTCCTTGCGACGAACTGTGCTTTTCCGGAAGCCTTATTTCGCGCCCGAGGGGTTGTAACGTTGGCTCTCTCCCTTCTATCTTCGTACCTATGAGGTAGCTCGCACCAACAACGCTCTGAGAGGTTCGTCTACCGGCCACATAAAGTGATCCCTAAGGCAAGGTGACCCACAGCAAAGCGTTGCCAGCCTAATACGCGCTCCTAAGTGCCGGGTACATGTCACAGCACTTCTGTCGAACAAATGACGGGAGAGCTGTTGTTGTCTCTGGCGCAGAGAACGGGACAGACAGGCGAGATGAAGTCCCAATAACTGCCTGAGGAGAACTGACTACATTTGGCATGAAAACGGCTATTTTTATATGTTTCGACGCTAACCCTTCACAAGCTCCGCCTACACCGTAAATCAGTCAATCCCATGTAGCGCAACAATATTTCTAGCACAACCTCAGAATTTCTTATAAAGTCGGCTCCAAGTAGGGTGTATTCAGCATCAGGCAGAGCTAGGAAGTTTGTCAACACTGTATGGTCCTCTATATTCACATCTGTAGGAAAAGTAGGTAGCTTCCGAGTGGATATGCTTCCATCTGCTGATGTAATTGTAACTGTTTCATATTTTATTTTTGATGATTTCTCAACATGGGTTTTATAAATCTCGAAAAGTCGTTTTCCTGGTCCATGAATCTCCTGTGTCTGCATAGGTAAGCCTACTTTCACCAAAAATTGTTATTGGAAGAACAGGTCTTGACGGCTTGGAAGAATCATTTGGAACATCGATTCCAAATAATGTGGCTGGTTTTTGCTGGCTTTGATTATTTGAAGTACCTTGATTATCTTTTTACATTTTGGGCAATTTGTCCTAATAACTCCTGGTGTTCCACAACCATAGCATGTAGGAATATGTTTTTCTCTCTTATCTTGGCCTCTTTCTCCGTTTTTCTCCCTAGGAAGTTTATCTCTTTATTTGGTTCTGCATTCTTCAACCTGGTGTCCTTAACGTTGACAATAAGCACATTTTGGCCTTACATTCATACTTAAAGTGACAGTGTTTGAACTTATTTCTGAGCAAGCTTCTGAGTCTGCAGTCGATTCACCAGTTACTCTTTTCTTAGGAGGCATCGCATTTAAGTTTAGGTTAGTCTAGTAAATAGGTAAATAAATCTATAAATCTGCAATATTCAGGTACGAAGACTTTAAATTCGGAGTTCAATAAATAGGAAAAACAGCACTATTTATGAAAGTCTTAAAGTTCAGATTCCAATAAATAGGAAAACCAGCACTATTTATGAAAATCTTAAAGTTCAAATATCAATGAGTAGGAAAAACAGCACTATTCATGAAATGAACGAGCAAGATACTCACATACAAAAACAAAACAAAACTTGCAAAGTTTGTGGGAACTTTCCAGAGTCACTTTACCAGTTTGACACTTTTCTGGCCCCACCACGTTGGGCGCCAATATAACAAATCACTACTTACACAAGTTTCGTTTGATATGACTACTTTATGTCGTATAAAACTCTAAAATTTTAAAATTATTTTGATTGATTGATTGACAATACCGTTGACAAAAAATTCTACCTGTTTGCATGTCGCGACAGGTAATAGGTAATATGGAGATATAGGTTTCTTACAGATGGTAATAATTTTTTTCTTTCCGCAAAATTCCTAATTAAACTTACACGCAGTTATACATTACGGCATTTCGTGTTCCGGAAGTTTCCCTCTATGAAATATGAAGACACTTTTATCCTAAAAAAAAAAAAAACAAATAAAGTACTTTTGTTGTATTATCCATCCAAACCGAATTTACAATGAATGTCACGTACCACGTTTGGAAAACTTATATCATAATACGAGACGAGATGCCTTTTGTCTTTGTGCGCTTTGAGAAAATTTGGGAAACATTTTTCTAGAAGCAATCAATTTTTCTATCCGTTTACTGTGAGAGTAATTTCCGATCCATCACCTGCGTATGTCAAATAATGGATTTCTCTTTTTATTGATTTGCTTTCAATTAGACTCCCGGGTTCAAGCTCGGAGGCTGGATTTCGGTGTTTTGCTCTGAAATTTTGTTTTACCCGGCTACAGATGAACTCAACACACAATGAATTAGTAAATTTCCTATTTACATCTTCAAATCTGTATTTTATTTCACGTTGAATTCATTGAAATCACAGTAAGCATCAATTTCTTGTTAGTATGCTTGACATTATCATTCAGTTGTTAAGAATTTTCGTTCTTCCACGAAATTATCTAAATCCTATTTTCCACTCTCAAACTCCTACTAAATTTACATTATTCTAAAACCTTTGACACGCATTTCGTCAAACCACTTTTCGCATAATTACGTTTTCAGCTTTCGACAGCAACATGAAATATTTTTCATTCGCTATACGAGCGACGCACCATACAAGTGTATTTCGCTCTTTTTTTTTTCGAATAAATTTCCTCTCGTAAGCGTACAAGCACGCCCTTTTAAAGTTGGGAAGCTCTGAATATAAAATTTTGCTAAATCAAAACCCAAATTTTTTTGCTCACAGTGATATAAATTGAAACTTCAACCTGTCAAGTTTCCAAATCGATTCAACATCTCTCTTAAAGATTGAAAGCCAATAAAAGTTTGATAGTTTTGATGCGCAAACATGAGAAAAGGATATCGAAGGTAATCAATTTTATATTTGCAGCATTGCAGATGACCTAAAAATGTCACAAAAGTAGTAAGAATTAAATAATTTCAGTTCCAGACATATATAAATTTAAATGCTAGAATAACCCGCATGTAATATAAATGTGTCAGTGAAAGCCAGCAGGATTAGCCTTAACGTCTGTCTAACAGATCTTTCAAGCTATTTCCAAATTACTCTAAACGGTTTTAAACTTTGTCAATTAAGACATTTGCATTCATTTAACTCTCGAGCTTGCAGACAAATTTATTATAATTCTGAAGATTTCGATTCCGAAATAATTTCAAACTGTGCACGTAGTTTAAAAACTTCGTATACATTGATGCGGAATCAAGTTGAAGATTGAGTTTTTTTTTAAAAGGCACATCACGTAAAATATAATTTCAGGATTTGCGGAAACATCATTCATTTTTTTTAAAAAACAGACTGTTAAAGGATTTAATACGTCTTCGTTGTTGAACCTAGATTTGGTTCATTAAATCGGGGTTGACACGAGCTTTAGAGATTAGGGGCTAGTCTGCAAGATTGTCTTGCAACCCAGAGAGCTAAAACTAGAGTTTTTGCCAGACCGTAACGCTCGTTTCCTTCAGAATGTAATGCGGGGATTAAACTTGTGTGTGATGGCCCAATTTATTATCCTTAAAAGAAATTGTATGTCATAATAAGAGAAATTATTATTGTCAGAGGCTTGGATGCGTCACAACCAGAAGAATTGTTACATTTTTTTATTATTTTCTTTGTATATTCCAAGCGCTAGGCTCTCTGAAATAATTTTGAGAAGGAATGGCCCATAAAAATATGGGAATGGAGAAACTATTTAAAAGAATAAGGTGATTTTAAATAGGTAGGTGCAGGGTGTTTTTTTTATATATTGACACCTTACCTACAGCCTTTATCTATACAGGTAGAAGAAAGGTGTAAATACAAAAGTTGTACAGTTTTGGCCAATGAACTATAGTTAAAAACTGGAATGCGCACACATTGCCATATCTGCCAAAAAAATGTAGCCATGAAAGATAGATGCCACAAGGGGGAATGTTGTTTTTTTCTGTTGCTCGCTGACATATGACGTTTTCGAAAGTTTTGTCATATTTCCCTTCACAGGTTTCATCAATTGGAATACGTGTTGGAAGCAATTTTCGCCATTTAACATAATGAGTGCGACAAAAACAGATATCCCCTCCGCAGCAGCCGCACTAGGCTTCAAGTTCGTCCTTATGTGTTAGCATTCCAGTTTTTGGTTATAGTTCATTGGTTTTGGCTGAATTTTTAGAAACTATGGTCAGAAACAAAATTTGAATGTCAGAAATGTGAAATTTTGCATCCTTCCAGCTTTTTTCAAATGGGATGCCCTTGAAGAGCACAATGCCCCGATTCCAAAAATATATAATTTGTCTATATTTGATTGAACAGTCTCTCATATATTCGGCTCCAAAAATTGTAAAAATACTATCCTACTACTGATTTTGTGAACCATTCTACTTATACAGGTGAAAGTTGCAGGTAAAATTTAGGGTACTTATTTGGTTTCTCTGATAGTATTTTTAAAATTTTCGGAGCCAAATATTTTGGAGACGGCTCAACCAAATATAGACAAACTATATAGTTTTGGAATCGGGAAATTATGTTCTTCCAATACTGTACAACTTTTATATTTACACCTTTCATCTACTTGTAAAGGTAAAGGCGGTAGCTGGGGTATCATATCAATATACAGGGTGGGGCACGAAAAACTTCCCACCCAGGTTTTCTCAGGTGTTAGGTGTCATGTCAATTTTTGTTTTTTGGGGGACACATTTTATTGGTATTTTCACCCCACCCCCCCCCCCCCCCCAAGTACTCCCAAAATTTCAAATGAAAAGGGGGGTCGAGTGATACATCATTTGATAGCTATTTTCATTAAGATTATATCTCCAAAGTTTTAGGTTGCTACTATTTACCCTTCCGAAATGGCGGCTTGTCAAATTTCGGAAAAATCAATGGAAAAATGCTGTGTGGTTTTTACCTGTTACCTACGCATAGGTGTGACGGGTAATAGTAGATTATACCACGAGTCAATAATGATAGCTATTATTCCCGAGGATTATTACGAACTGAGCCGCGTTAGCGGCGAGGGAGTAACATTCCGAGGGAATAATAGCCATTATTGCGAGTAGTATACTCTACTTTATTTACGACAAATTAATTTATTTGAGATTTTCAATGAACAAATCTCATCCGTCTCATAATTTTCAATACAAATTCACAAGTACTACACGTTTGACACTGACACTTTTGTGGAATAATGACCATTAATCCCGCTACTCGTCATTAATCCCTGGAGGAATAACATATGTCATTATACTGCCAAAATCACAAATATAATACGCACATTATACATTAGTCGTAAATAAAAACTATACAATTTAGATTATCGAAAAAAAGCATTTATCTTAAATTTGACATGCCGCCATTTCGGCAAGGTAAATAGTAGCAACTTAAAACTTCGGGGATATAATCTTAATGAAAATAGCTACCAAATGACATATCACTCGACCCCTCTTTCCACCTGGTACCTGTTACCCCCATTTAGGGGTTGACAGGTAGGGGGTGAAAATACCAATAAAATGTTTCCCCCAAAAAAACATAAATTTACGTGTCTGAGCGATTTTTGATTAAACACCTAACACCTGAGAAACTCTGGGTGGGAAGTTTTTCGTGCCCCACCCTGTATAAAAAAACACCCTGTACTTGAATAATAACTTATTATATAAAGACAGAATTTGTAAGATTATCCACTTTTTGTCAATTTGCCTTTCAACAGGAATTAGTAATGTTACTTCACCAAACTAGTAACATAATGTGACAAGTTATTCAAGTACAAACGGGTGAATTGTTGCGGAATTTATGGGTGGACCTATTCATTAGACACTTTAAGTAAATCCTAAATTTTTCTACGTATCCGTATCCGCATCCGTAAACGCATCGACTTACGTTGACCGCCTAAAAATCCTTTTAAACATGGCCATACATAAATTATGTAAACAAGTATCCTTAGATGGATGAAATGTTTTCTAACGTCAAAAAGTGTTGTAGTGATTTCGTAGCTGTGTTTGTAGGTTTTCTTTTTATCTGTAAGTACTGGCTTATGTTGTTAAAGGTATATCCTGTTCAAAATCCGATTGTGAACGGATAATATTTAAGTGATAACTAAAGCCCATTTTACAATGGACGTAACGTAACCGTAATGACGTAACATAAGTCCTAAGCATGCGCACATTAGATTTCAAATTCAAATTTTGCTTATTTTTGGCTTTTGATTGGCTTTGAAATTCAAATTTTGAATATTCCCGGCTCATAATTGGTTTAGAAATCGAATGTTAGATTATTCCTAGCGGCTCCTGATTGACTTCGAATTTCAAATTCCGGCTCTTGATTGGGTTTAGGATTCAAATTTTGAATACTCCTGGCTCTTGATTGGTTCTGAAATTCAAATTTTGAATATTCCCGATTCATGATTGGTTTAAAAATTGAATTTTCGATTATTCCCGGCTCTTGATTGATTTCCAAAGTCAGTTTTTTAATTTTTCCGGCTCTTCATTGGATTTAAAATTGAAATTTTGATTATTCCTGGCTCTTGATTGGCTCTGGAATACAAATTTTGAATATTCTCAACTCATGATTGGTTTAGAAATTGAATTTTTGATTATTCCTGGCTCTCGATTGGCTTCATATTTTAAATATTCCCGGCCCTTAATTGGCTTAGAAATTCAAATTTCAAATATTTTCAGCTTTTGATTCTATTTCTAAACTAATCATGAGCCGGAAATATTCAAAATTTAAATTTAAGAAGCAATCAAGAGCCAGGAATAGTTAAAATTTGAATCTTGAACCCAATCAAGAGTCGGGAAAATTCAAAAATTGATTTTGGAAGCCAATCAAGAGCCGGAGATATTCGAAATTTGAATTTCAAAGCCAATCAAGAGCCAGGAATGATCAAAATTTCAATTCTAAACCCAATCAAGAGTCGGTAAAATTCAAAAACTGACTTTGAAAGCGAATCTTGAGCCGAGAATATATAAAATTTGAATTTCTAAACCAATCAAGAGCCGGGAATATTCAAAATTTGAAGCCAATCAAGAGCCGGGAATAATCAAAAATTCAGTTTTGTACGTGCTCTTCAAGAGTGACAAAGTCACGTATTTTGCTCATATTGAAAAACCATACAAATTCAAATAGGTATAGCGCCTCCATTGCAAGGAACACCAGCGCCCTCGGTATGGAACCGAGGTCGACAAAAAAGGTACGAAAAAAAACACTCTCTCTTTTTTCGCCAAACACGAAACAAGAACACACATTTTTTAATCCGTTTTCGCACACAAGAAAGTCGATGAATTCGCGAGCTCGCCGGTTACCGGTTTCGAAATAAAAGCCTGTAGTGTTGAACAACCGAAACAAAACCCGGGATCCCGGTATTAAAAATTAGCTTAGAACTAGAAGAACCCCAGAACCACAGGTAAGGCGCCTTTTATCATATTGTCTTTTGTATGGTTATTTCTTTGCTACATATTCATTAGTTGCGCTTACAGTCCACGTAACTCCGAAGGTGATTCTAAAATATCAACCATTACGCCAACAAGTTTCTAAACCAATCATGAGCCGGGAATGTTTAAAATTTGAATTTTAAACCCAATTAAGAGCTAAGAAAATTCAAAAACTGGCTTTGGAAGCCAATCAAGAACCGGGAATATTGCAAATTTAAATTTCTAAGCCAATCAAGACCCGGGAATGATTAAAAATTTAATTCCTAAACCAATCAAAAACCGGAAAAATTTAAAAATTAGCCAATCAAAGGAAATAATCAAAATTCGAATTCCCAAACCAATCAAAAGCCGGAAAAATATAAAATTCCAATTCCAAACCCGACAGGAAACTAAATTTTTTACCAAATGTTGCTACAAACGAATTCAATACATTTTCATATAACAAGTGTTGCTTCATGTTGCTACAAAATCTCACCTTGAAAATCCACTAAAAGGAACTACTCCCAAAACGACTTGTTGCTACACTTTCGCTTGTGTTGCTACACTTTCGCTCGTGTTGCTACACTTTTTCGTTTTAAAAATGTTGCTACATAAATTCATTGAAATCTTACTCTAAACCCACTAAAAACTACTCCCAACGATTGTGTTGCTACACTTTCTATTTCGTGTTGCTACATAAGAAATTTTGGTTGCAGGAGCGTAACAATTCGCTTGTTCTGTTATTCGACTGTAGATTTTTCTCACAATGTATCCACCTCGGAATTTTGATATTTTCTTCTGCTTTCATTTTGCTCTGAAACAGTATCCATCTTGAAGATATTTCTTGATGTACAGGCTCATCCCAGCTCAGGTTTCTTAGCCAAAAGTCTTGAATGATGAGTTTGGCTTGTATTACGATTGGAGACAACCATCCTAAGGGGTCGAATAATTTAGATATTTCTGACAAGATTTGTCGTTTTGTTCTGTCGTATCTCGGAGATTTTGACTTGGAATTTGAAGGTATCGTCTGCTGATGACCATAGTAAGCCCAGAGATTTCTTGAAGTAGTTCTTCTACCTTCTGTTCTCGAAATTGTGCTGGGATTGATTGAAGTAACGCCGGTTGAGTTGCGGAACCATTTTCTCAGATTGAATCCAGCAAGGCTAAGCATTTTCAGTAGTTCTTGTTGTAGTTCTTTGTGTTCCCGATAGTATGTCGTCGACGCCGCTGGAAATTTGTTCGATTGCAAGCTTCTGTAGTGTCTTGAGGCTAGATATGGTGCTGAAGCTTTACCGTAGGTAACAGTGGTGAGTTCGTATTGAAACATTGGTTGATGGGGATGTTCCCTTCATAGTATTCTCTAGAATTGTTGATCGTCTGGATGATTTGCCTGTACATTTTTTCTTATGTCTGCTCAGAACATAATCTCGTGCTTTCTCCAACGAAAAAGTATGTCGGCGATGTTTTGTTGCAGTCTAGGGCCCACGTGCATGATGTCATTAAAGCTTATGTTGGTAGAACTTTTGCACGATGCGTCGAAAACGACCTTCAGTCATGTTGTTGTGCTAGCTTCTCTGATGACTGCTTGATGGGGGATGTAATATCTCCCTTGGTTCACTTTATGTCGAGTGACTTTCCTCATGTGACCCAACTCTAGGTATTCTTTCATGAATGCTGAATATTGTTCTGGTAAACTGGGATCTTGATGTAACTTTCTTTCGATGTTCGTGAATCTTGCGGCGGCTCTTGGTTTAGAGTGACCTAATACATCTGCTGATTGTTTGAATGGGAATTTAACTACGAATCTACCCTCGGAGTCTCGAGTTGTGGTTTCCTCGTAAATCTCTTCCCATGCTTGCTCTTCTTCTGTTAGCTTAGTGGTGCGCTTGGGCTATTTCTTCAATTTCCCAGAACTTGGTTAGCTGTCTGTCTTCTTCATAGTGAATGATTATACTGACAACTTGAATAGCGGGGGTTCCGGATGTTATTGGACCGGAAACGATCCAACCAAACGCAGTATTTTGTTTCAACAGGCCTTCTGTAGTTTTTTGCATGCCCTTCAAAATGATACTGGCATATTCCTTGGCGTCTAATATCCCAGCTATTGCACCTGTTGTCATGAATGTTGGATCGTCTAACACTTCATTCTTCCGTCTATACTGTTTATGTGTAGGTGTCGCTTTGGCATGCATTGAGTGAGTTTTGGAAGGATAATCATATTGACAAAAATCGCGTTTTGATATGTGCTTCAATGGACCATTTAGAGACTTTTGATTCGCCGTCACCAATTCTTGAGATTTGAGCTCTTATGCTGTGTCGTGGCAATCTTAGTCGATTTGCAATTTCTTCGAGACTAATAGATATCTGGACCCTTGATCAATAAAAATCGAGGGGAACTTGATTTGCTTACTTCTACTAGTGCTGTAGCGAGTACAACGTTTTCTTCATTCCTACTGGCGTGGTTAGACATGGCGCCTCTTGATGTATAATGTTCAGCTCTTCGCCTTTCGCGGTAGAATAACTGTCGGCCTGTCTTGGAAGTTAGGCTGCCTGTTAGAATTTTGTTGCTGTCTATCCATATGAAGAAGCGTGTGGTGATGACGACTGCAGATACTACATTTTGTATGATTGAAACATCTCTTATTGATATCATGGCTGAGACAGTTGTAGCTGATGTGCTTTTCTTGATTATATCTATTTCTTTCCTGTGCTGAAATCCTTTGAGTTTCTGGCAGTGGTACGTCATGTGTTGGTCTTGGCAGAAGAGACAGCTAAAGGTATTGTATTTTTTCTCAGAGTTTGGCTTACGTTCTGATCCTGAGATAGTTTCTAGTGACTGGAATCTTCTTTCCAAGAATTTCATGAATTCTCCGTCAACTCTGGAACATCATGAGGCTTCTCAAGACTTCGCTCATATAGGCGGTTAGTTTCGGAGTCCCACTTTCTGATTGTCATTTGGATTATTATGGGACCCCAGGTGTCAACTTTGAAGTCTAGATTTTTTAGTACTTATCTCAGTACTTATAGACACTCGCTGGTGACGTCATGCATCTACTTTAGTTTCTCGGCGTTCTCCCTTGATACTTTTGGTAGTTCTAGTAGCTTGTCTAGGAGATTAAATATTAGAAGCCTTTTTGTTTTCGTACCGCTTTTGAAGTAGGTCCCATGCTGAATCGTAGTTGGCTACAATTGCTTCTAAGTGTTGGATTAGTTTGCTTGCTTCTCCCCTGGTATTTGTTTTTAGACTTTGGTCAACGCTGAGTTTTCAGGGATAACACTTCTGAAAATGTCGAAGAATGTAGACCAACTTTTCAATACATAAAAAGTGTAGAGTATGGGCTCGGAAGGGTGAAACGAACAACAGCAACATAAAAACAATAAATAGACAAACAGTGCGACATTTAGGTAAAATGTAAGTACCAAATGAAGAAAATTAAACAAAACAAATTAATCTGAGAAAATAAAATTGTCGGCACAGGTATCTACTATCCAAATTCCTAATTTCAAAGTACCCATAAATCATCTAAGCTCTGGCTCATCTGGCTTTTGATTAAGCTGAGCATTCAAATTAGCTAATTACTCGTCAACCTTAAAATTCTCCATCAAAAGAAGATTAATTATTAAGTGTTGAAACACCTGAGCCAACAAAACTGTATAATAACTAGACATATCGTGTTTTATGGCACAGTTTTCAGTTATGAAATATTATTATTACGGTCGAAATTGAGCCTCGAAACGTGTCATAACCTCAATAAAACCTCCCTGCCACATAATAATAATATAGCGTTTGCTTTATTGCTCGCTTGGCGGAAATAAAAACCTGGAACCCTCGTCACCGTCACCACAGCAGCTTAATTAAATCAACAGCAACAACAAAAAACTGTCCCCGGACTGGAGGGAAAACGTCCACAATAAAGGTCGAATTTAAATGGGTTTTTAATGACGGAAATCTGTTATGGGGGTTCTTTTTTATGGACTTTGGAGATAACTTTATTTTGATGTTTAGAGTGGATTTTTGTGTGTTTTGCTTTCATCAAATTTCGATGATTTGATGTGCCATTAATCATCTCACTGCGAAGCGAGAACGCAGTTTTGAGTAGACGGTGGCGCCATCTGCTAACACTTTTGGGTCGTAAATACAACTTAAAAATAATTAAGTACTTCGTTATTATTCCATATTTGCCCAATAACTCGCTTCAGTGATTTGGGAGGAGAATAAAATCTTCCAATTATCCCTAGTTTTTTTTTCATATTTTGTGAATTTCCAACCTTGGCTTGTAAAATTAGCATAGAGATGGAAAAAACCTCTCTGAAAAATGAAAACTTTCCAACTCTAGAATAAACTGTTAATTGTTCCAGCTAGTGAATATTCATTTTTTTTATGGAGTCATTTCTCCATGTGTTTTAGCTCGAGCTGTAATTTTACATTTTTTAATGTACCTATAACTAAACTTCTCACTTATTCAGTCGTTTACAAATGTTCTCATTAGATTGATTAAATTTTCCCTTCATCACATTTCGTCTTTCCAGCTAATAAACTCCCTCCCCAGCAAAAAGAAACCCCATTTCCCCCAAAGAAAATATATACATTAGCATTTTTACTTGTCTCGATTGCCGTCTTATGCAAAGTGCAAAAATTTTAATTTTCCTTAACACTTTGAATCATGTGCACGTCTACACACTCAAAACTATTATTTCTTTTCTTTAATTAAGCAAGTTGCTTTTTTATATTCCAGAAGGGTCCCGGATAGGATAGTAAAAACAAATTGTGCGTTATATGTGAAAGAAGAGATCCATTTCAGGATTAGCTATGGTTTGAACGCATTATTGGATTTGTTGTTTATGTTTTTGGGGGTTTGTTCAAATTTATTTGTCTAGGGTCACATCATAAATTATTTGTATGATGAATTCCAGCTGGATTTACTTAACAATTAGGTGGCATTTAGTGCTTATTGTCCTGTAAATTAATTATTAAGATCGGGACGCAATTAATTTCGGCTAATGGATGTTTACCTGAAGATAGCTTCATTAATTTTGAAGGACCCAAATATATAAGCAACCGAGCTTTTTCCTTATTTATTGAAGTTGTATCTCAAAAATGTTCGTTTGTCTTTGAAACGTTCCAAATTGGGTTCTTTTCATGCTCAAGAAAACAATGTCTTTCGCTTCAGTACATAAACAAACCCCTTTGTGTTTGAAGTGGAACTGTTTGCCATATTTTTTATTGAAAAAAAGCTGATATTTATACTACTAATTTATTCAAAAAGCTGAATTTATTTTTCTTTGGCAACACTGAAAACTGTTTTCGTTATGGTGCATAAATTCCCGAGAGAAGACAAAATAAGCAAAACAAACAACAGCAGCGCTTATTTGATTGCGGTGAATTTGGACCCGCATTTACTCAATTTATGGGGCTTTATGCATTGTAAGTCTTCATTAGGGGACTTTTTCTGTAACTGAGTACTTGGATTTGTTTTAGGAATAAAATTTCATATCAATATTGTCAACACACGAGGCTGTTTGGGAAAATAACACACTGTACATGAATTCAATGATGAGTTTGTTACGATAAATTTATCATTTACGTAACATGTTCCATCTCTTCTTATTTTCATTATAAAGTTGTATTTTTTCCATTTCAGAATCAGCAAAATAATAATCCCTAATATTATAAAAATATCCACAAAGTTCAAAATAATACAAGTGCTGCCATCTATCCATCATCGACATAAAACGCAAATATCTTTTATTCATTTACCAGTACTGCCATCTAGTACTTGATGGATTTATTTTTCAAAGTATGATTTTAATTATTTCTAATTTGACAGTCATTTGTATGTTCATTGAAAGAAATTATATTTATGTCACTTTTAGCAAATGCATATATTTCTGTATTTCTCTAGCTTCTGATTCTGAAATAATCATATATTTTTGACATAACCTTAATTTAAATTATTCTCTTTTATTCCTCGTGGGTTTTTATTGTGATTGCATTGTGAAGTGAATATGATCTTTTGGGTGTACTCGTCTGATTGGTTGAACTGGTTAAAGTGCAGTTAAGTATAAAAAAACACAGGATCGTTTTCCTGTGGGGTTTGGTTTCTAAAACGTTTTCTTTCTGCGACAGAAGTCTGGCAGGCAAGTCCTCTTTATTTTGAATGATCTTTGCTTTGTATTTTTAGATTCTCCCTTATAGATTTTTCAATATATTTTACTATCAATTCATATTATCATATCATTATTAAGTTTTTACCTGATAAATCTTATCTTATCTGTTCTTGAAATATAAATATTATATTTTAATTTTTTTCTATCTAATTGTGTGCTTCCATTTTATGTGAATGCCACGTTTTCCTGAGGTAAGTCAATTCAGACTTTTGGACTTAAAAAGATACTGCTGCTCTGGTTTTCAAAATCAATTGTTAGTGTGGGAATATTGGACTATTTGCTCTAAATAGAGTCGGTGAAAACCAAATTTGTGTGTCCATCCCTATCAACTCTTTATTGAATCCAGGCAGAGGCCTGAATAGCCATTTTTTGTTTGACTGACTGCGTCAATTATTATTTCGACTAAAGGGTATTATTTTTTAATAGAAATCCAGACAGGTCAAAAATTCAGAAAAAAGTTTTAATTAGAACATCTCAAGAACTTTGACATATTCTGTATTTGATTAATTTCAACCCCAGGTTTATGTTGTAGGATCTATAGTAGCTACCTGCTACCTTAATTTGAAAGGGAAATTTTGTCTATTTGGGGGAGAATCCAAAGATTTAATTTCTTATTGTTTTACCTTGTTTTGTTCATATTTTTGCCTGTCAGAGCTCCGGATTGGAAAAGTACATGGTATCAGATTCACCGGAAAAACCAAGCTGTCAACTATCAAGTTTTAAAAAAGTGGCATTGTCACTATATTATTACGCACAACTTGTTAAATATCGAATAAAATTATTGTTTGTTAGATTTTGAGTGGTTTCATTTGCACATAAAGGGACTACACGTTATCTTAATTTTTTGAATTCCACGACCCTAGGTTATCTTGTCTTAAAGTAACAAATGTAAATTGATTTGTAACAAGTTTTTCAGAAGTCGATGGAAAACAGGCCGTACTTAACCTGGTTAATTCTAAGCAAGAAACGGATACTTGCATCAAAAGCAGACTTGAACCAGCGCCGGTAACTCTAGTTGGAAAAGCTCCTCTTGATTCAAGTTTCCCCAGTGTCTGTATCTACAGTTGGAAAAGCCACTCTGGGTATCTTCAGTCTTATTTCTAGTTGGGAAGGCTCCTCTGAACTCAAGTCTTCCCAGTGTCTGTACCTCTAGTTTGGAATGCTCCTCTGAACTCAAGTTTTCCCAGTGTCTGTATTTCCAGTTGGTATAGTATTTGTAACCCCATCCTTATTTATCAATCACGAATCAGATGAAACAAAAAATTACCAAGAAAAACGAACGTCATCGATTGCTAACACGTCAATTTCATGTACAAATAGGAAATTCCTAACCTAATTTTATTTGTGTTCACGAAGAGTAAAGGTGCAATACCGGTTCTAGCGCAAAATCCGTGATTTTCTCATGTAAATCTCCATAAGAAAGTCTAAGGTCTAATTTTCGTACAATTTTTGAGTGATGGTAAAATTTCCATACATTTCTAGGAATAAGCCCCGCCCCCTTTCCAGTGCCCGTGTTTTTCATCGTTCGCACTAGCTGGGTAGCCACTAGCCACTGCTTTGTTCAAGGTCATTGACCGTTTCTGGCTCCGAGCGGCTCATCGAACACACATAGCACCTCGTGATTTGGTACCTCATTCAAGTATTGATGATGACGTAACTAATAATAAAATCCACCTCGTGCTTTGTCTAGTTTCAGATGTAAGTTGCACGAGGCGGGAGCCAACTTTTAGGTTATGTAAATGGGGCCCGGAGAACAAAGCGCCAGAAATTGGGGGCATATCAAATAGCATATTTTAGATTTTGCTCTCAATATGAAAAATTGAAATTCCATATTACAAAAAATTCAATATTTCACTTAGTTTTCAACCGATTTTTTCTGTCGAGGTCTTAAAATGTTCGCAAAATGATTTTGAATTTCAGAATTTATTTAAAAAACTTATACAGGGTGTAACAAAAAAATTCCAGCTCTATCCAAAACTAGTCCGCCATTTTGGATTTTTTTCAAATGTCAAAAGTTTCACCCTGATTCGTTAGCCTGTTCATTTCTCTTTCAAACAAGCCCAAAACAAAAGAAAATTGGTCAACAAATAAAAAAGTTACAGCACAAAAACAAAATTCCGTTTTTTTTTTGGACCACCCTATATATCTACTTTTTATACTACTTGGGCGAGTTTCTCTTTATCTACCCCCAAAGCTACAACTCCCATGTTACCTGTGTAAAATAGACGATTGTGACAATATGCACTTATGTTCTACTCGATAAAAACTATACAAGCAAAACCTCCTAAACGATAATGGAAATTATAGATCCCTAACACGCATGTATACATACATGAAAATAGCTCTAAGTGCTTGCAATAGAGCTGCGAGAAATACGTAGAAACGCTTTGATGTTTAGAATGTGAATGTGAAATTTCAAAAAAAAGAATAATTACCGGTGCTTGAATGATAATGATTCAAATTAATTTCAATATTGACTCATTTTGAAACGAAAATTCATTAAATTCGAATTATTATTTCGATATTTACCTCACATGTGGCCACTTTAATATTTGAACTAGGAAGCCGGAAATTGTCAACTGTAAATTTTCTCGGAAATTAATTTCGCCACAAGTTTATGTAGATCTAAAAGCTTTACATTTAGGGATTTGTTTAATAACAAGAATTCCTATAATATGACCTACTTCAAAAAAATTATTTTTCCTAGAAGTCAAAGGACCCTGCCCAAAGTATACGGAGATCGTGTTTATGTCAGAATTGGCTGAATTTTGTATATAATGTTGATCACGCCTTCCTGATTAAAAGTTACCAATACACCAATCCTGAAAAATGATTCCTTTTTGAGAAAATTAATTTCATAGTATTCATAGGTAGCAAGTAAAACGCTTATTGGGTGGACCTCTGCGGGACGAGCGCAGCGAGTTCCGCAGCCATCTACTTACCAATATACTGTTGAACTGTTCAAATAAGACACTCACCTGAAACGTATAGTTTTCGAATTTATGAGAAAAATTCACAACTGAGTGAATCAGGTTAGTATTGTACTTGAACAACATATTGGTGAATAGATGGTTGGGTCCACCCATAAGTTCCGCAAAAATCCTCTCGTTTGTACTTGAATAACTTGTCACAATATACTACTAGTTTGGTAAAGTAACATTACTAATTTCTGTTAAAAGGCAAATTGACAAAAAGTGGATAATCTTACATATTCTAACTTTATATAATAAGTTATTGTTCAAATACAAATAAGTGGATTGTTGCGGACTTATGGTGCAGCCATCTAATCACTAATATACTGTTTAACTGTTCAAGTAAGACATTCAATGTGACCAATGTGCACCTGAAACGTGTAATATTTTTAAACTAATGAGAATAACGCACATTTGAGTAAGTCAGTTTAGTATCGTAATTAAACAACATATTGATGAATAGATGGATAGATTCCGCAACAATTCACTCATTTGTACTCGAATTACTTGTCACATTATGTTACTAGTTTGGTAAAGTAACATTTCTTATTCTTGTTGACAGGCAAATTTGACAAAAAGTGAATAATCATAATCTTACAAATTTTTACTTTACCTAATAAGTTGTTGTTCAGGTAAAAATAAGTGGATTATTGCGGAACTTATGGGTGGACCTCTGCGGGACGAGCGCAGCGAGTTCCGCAGCCATCTACTCACCAATATACTGGTGAACTATTCAAATAAGACACTCACCTGAAACTTGCAGTTTTTGAACTGAGAATAACTGACATTTGTGTAAGTCAGGTTAGTATCGTACTTGAACAACGTATTAATGAATAGATGACTGCGGAACTCGCTGCGCTCGTCCCGCAGAGGTCCACTCATAAATTCCGCAACAATCCACTCGTTTGTACTTGAATAACTTGTCACATTATGTTACTATTTTGGTAAAGTAACATTACTAATTCCTGTTGAAAGGCAAATTGACAAAAAGTGGATAATCTTACATATTCTGACTTTATATAATAAGTTATTGTTCAAATACAAATAAGTGGATTGTTGCGGACTTATGGTGCAGCCATCTAATCACTAATATACTGTTTAACTGTTCAAGTAAGACATTCAATGTGACCAATGTGCACCTGAAACGTGTAATATTTTTAAACTAATGAGAATAACGCACATTTGAGTAAGTCAGTTTAGTATCGTAATTAAACAACATATTGATGAATAGATGGCTGCGGAACTCGCTGCGCTCGTCCCGCAGAGGTCCACCCATAAATTCCGCAACAATTCACTCATTTGTACTCGAATTACTTGTCACATTATGTTACTAGTTTGGTAAAGTAACATTTCTTATTCTTGTTGACAGGCAAATTTGACAAAAAGTGAATAATCATAATCTTACAAATTTTTACTTTACCTAATAAGTTGTTGTTCAGGTAAAAATAAGTGGATTATTGCGGAACTTATGGGTGGACCAGCCATCTACTCACCAATATACTGGTGAACTATTCAAATAAGACACTCACCTGAAACTTGCAGTTTTTGAACTAATGAGAATAACTGACATTTGTGTAAGTCAGGTTAGTATCGTACTTGAACAACGTATTAATGAATAGATGACTGCGGAACTCGCTGCGCTCGTCCCGCAGAGGTCCACTCATAAATTCCGCAACAATCCACTCGTTTGTACTTGAATAACTTGTCACATTATGTTACTATTTTGGTAAAGTAACATTACTAATTCCTGTTGAAAGGCAAATTGACAAAAAGTGGATAATCTTACAAATTCTGACTTTATATAATAAGTTATTGTTCAAGTACATACAATGTAACACAAATAGGTAAGCTTGTGGCGCAGTGGTGTGCTACGTATAGTAATTTTTCAGGATTGATGCAATGGTAACTTTTAATCAGAAAGGCGTGATTTACATTACATACAAAATTCAGCCAATAGGGCAAGTACACGATCTGACAGTTTGACACTATTGACAATCGCCTTGAGGTAAAACAAAGATATAATTTACAGTGTTTTTTAAGTTTTTAGTTAAATAAATACCTTTTGTGTGATCCAGAAGTTTCTTGGACATGCCTAGAGTTTGTTTAGTTGTTAATTGTGGCAGTATAGCGCAAGGGATACAATATCCTTCCATAGGTTTCCATCAATTTTAAATAACAATGGGAGGTTTGATTTGTTGGCTCAAGAGAGAAGAGAAAAATCGATTAATGTTCTTAAAAGAGAAGATCTGACAGAAAAATAGATTGAATATAGAATAACTATACTTATATATTTGTTCTTGTCACACTTGGTTTTGATATTTGTTGGAAAAAACCTGAATTTAATCCATTATAGAAAAACCTAGCAAACTTGTAGATGAAAGACCACATAGACTGGAACACAAACACTTTGCTCTAACTTTTTTGAAACAAAATAACACCAAAACTTGTGAAAAAGCTGTGAAAATCGCATAAAACATAACTGGCATAATCTAAACGAATGTAAATAAATGATTTGTTTTACCTCAGGGCGACTGTCAAACTCATTTGTGACGTCACGTGGACATGCCCTATTCTGACATAAACACAATTTCCGTATACTTTGGGCAGGGTCCTTTGGAAAACTCTTGCCCTCTATCGCTTTGTAGAAATTTCTTCCAGTGTCATTACTAACTCAAACAAAATTGTTCTCAGCCTGGTATTTACATTAACGACATACACTCCTGGTAAATCGTAATTCCTGTTCCCTCTATAGGTGGTTTTGACGTTAATCTAATATCCCGATAAGGTACCGAAAACTAATTGGAAACCGCAACGGCACTGATCATATTACTCTTGAATAGTCGTTAATAATTTGTTCTTGGGGAGCATATTGCGGCAGGAACTTATTTATTTTCCATTAAAAGAAGCTTTTATATTTATTATAAAACGTGGAAAACTCGGAATGCATAAAACTAAACCCATTTATTCTTTATCAGCAGCACTTTGTCCCCTGGAGGGTGAAAAAAGTTCTTTACACAGTGGGGCTTTTTATTTACTGGGTGGCTTCAAAGATGCTAAACAATAGTTTTCACAGTTTTCATACCAATTTTCAAAAAATTCCAATATGTAATGAATGGGTCAATGAATGCAATGCAGAAGAAAAGAAAGTGGACGTGGAAAACGAGGAAAGTGAACAATTCCCTGATTGACATAATCTCAAAATTAAGATTAAATGTTATAGAAAACAGTGATGAAAAACACTAAAGATATCTTAAAAATTGGAAAAGCCCATAGAACTTTCAAGACGACCTACACTCTACTCTACTCTAGACAATCCTGGTACTAGAAAATTCTTAGATGAACTCTCATTTGGTGAAGAAATATGAACAATAAGTCAAAAGAAAAAATCACATAAGTAAGTTTTTGAGAGATAAACTATAGTGGGCATTTAGGAGAATAATATCAGAATTTAACAGATTTTGCTTGCCAATACTAGCTCCATCCACATTTATCGCACGATGATTCAAAATTTAAAAATTCTGTGGATGGAGATATCGCTTCGTTCGAAGTTAAAACTAAGGTGTTTTATTAAAAATAAGGCAGTATTTTCGCATGTATGTAAAACCAAATTTCAGCAAATTTTAGGATTTGGCAATACTGTGAAAAAAACTTCAAGAAATTCTTATTCTCCCAGAATAAAACTTTTCTCGATTTCAAGATATCTACCTCCAAAATGTGTCAGTTTATCTTAACGTATTTGCCATATCAGTGGGCCAGGAATTGTTATTTTTTTTTATTAACTATGCTAACTAGAGAATTATTAGTTGTTAATTTCGTTTTACAATAAAGGGCACTTAAATATTGATTACTTCAGTTCAAAGGCTTATTTTGTACGGGCTTTACATTTCCAATTTGCCCCAATTGTCCAATAATTTTACATTTGGAGCCATGTTGCGACACTAATTTCTGCTTCTTTTGATTTGGTTCAGTGCAAACTTTCCTCTGATTCTATTATTGTTATTAATTTGTGCAAGCTTAACACGTGAATTAAACGTAAAGTCTTTGGAATATATTTTACACATTCTTTTAACATCTGCATAAGTTTGCCTCCGAAGGAAGAAAACCGTGACCAAAATTTCAAATCCTAACAAATTACTTTTCTATTCGCTGTTGTTGTCCTAATTTATGTATATACTGTTTCTTAGTCAAATTAGTGTTGCATTCCGAAAATTGATACGTCTGCTACGTGATACTTTCAAACCGAAAACTAAAAGAGCTAACAAATAAGTAGTAGACGTGTTTCAGTTTCTAAACTAAAATTTCAAGGTTTTGAATTACAACTACTCGGCTCAGATTGATTAAATTACTGTTGCATATACGTGCACTACTGTTACTAATTAAACTTGTGCCTGTAATAAGTTCATGATTAAAAACACTATAACACAAATCTGGGTCACGCTGTATCCAGCTATGACAATTTAACGTCAACAGGTCTTAAGTTAAATTCCCTGCCTCATGTGTCTTGAAATTTACGACTTTGTTACGCTCAAGCTTCCCAATTTTAAGCTGTCTATTCTTTAGCCTCGGTTATCCTGGAAAATTACATTTCCTTACCGAAAGGATTATATCTAGGCAGGCTTGAAAGAAAACCTATTATGCACAAATCCTGTAGTTTTGTGTCAAATCCAATAAGAAAAATGGCAACTTTAACTTTACCGAATAAATTTATTTTTAATCAAAAGAAAATGAATTTAAAAAATTCAATAAAAATTTGAGGCTTAGAGGAGCTTTAGGCAAACTCAATCGGGCGTTTTAAATTGAGCGGATAAAAATATCTGGATTTAACGCTCAAAATGATCTGGATTAAAAGCGGGGGGAATAAGAAATTGTTAAAGCACCTGTACGTAATTTGTAAAATATCGTTTTGGCGAGAGAGAAAGTCAACATTACTTTAAATTTAAGTTTAAAAACGACTTTACAAAGTTCAATTTAGTACCTACTAACTCGGTTGAAAAGTTATATGGATAGTGAACATAAGTTTGAAATTTAATTAAAGTTCATTTACGTGCAGGAAGTTTCGAAACTTAATTATTGTATTCTCGGTTTTTTTACAGTCGTAATTGTATTATACTTGGCTGTATTTTCTCATACATGTCCCAATCTACTTTTTCAAATTAGATTATGTGTGCAGATGCCTCACACAATTTCAAAAGAGATGACATATATTTTCTAATTTAAAAAAAAGTTTTATAAGGTTAATTTTGTCCTAAAGCAACAATTCCAGTTCAGGCCCCACTCAACTTAGGATCGAAACAACAAAACTCCTCTTGTTTTCAATTGGCTGTGTTATTCGAACAGCTTGAGAATAATGGATTGCAGTTACGGATCAAGTTGATAAACGGAATAAACTAGGCGCGCCATACGTTTGTTAACCGGAATCAAAGTTTCCGACAATAATTTTAACGAGACACGTGAATAATAAAACCAGGAATTGCAGAAAGAGCAAAAAGTTTGGCTTCGACACAGAAGATGGCCAAGTTTATAGTGGCTGGAAGTTTATTGGAGTTTTAAAGTAAAGTATAAAAGTAATTTTATTTCGCTGGCAATTGGTAATTAGCAATAAAAACTGGATACTTTTAAAGTTGCAAATAATGAAGCAAAAAAATCTGAATATAAATATAAAGTTATAAGTGCCACAGTTGTTTCGTCATTGATGAACGATAGAACCGAACGATCCCTACTCAAAGCCGCCTTTCAAATTACCAAGAAAGTAGTATTTCTACTGTTAAACTTTCAAAGCCAAAGTTATTTGTCACGAACCGAAAACTTGCAGGCCTAACAAGCCCTATTGTTAACAGAACCCCTAAGAAATAGTTCAACTTCGCCCGCAAAACTTTTCATGCAAATTTTACATTGAAAGGAATGAATTCTTGATAATTAAATGATGATAACCCATGAATGAAACTCAACAAGGTAATTCCGATTTTCGATAAAGCTGCCAGGAATTTTCCCTCACGACCCAAGCTAAAGATGATAAAATGCCAGCAATTTTTAAATTGTCCAATTTCAAACCGAGAAGATTTATTTTCGTTACGTGCAGTCTTATTTGGTCCCACATCGACATGGTTTAAAGCTCAGATAATATATTAATTAGGCCGGCTTTAACGCGAAACTCCCCCTTAGATACATTAAATTCGAAACGCTCGAAATTATAATTAATCCAATTAGGCCTCGTTTAAGGTTTACTAAGCACAATAATTAGTATAAGAGGTTCATCAGTATAAGGTAGCTATTCAAATTTAAAATAGGTGTGATTGTCTGAAATAGCAAATGATTTGTTTCGCTCTGTATTTGGCTGCGATTTTAATTTTATCTTCTTTTATAGTTGAGAATCATCACGACGACAAGACAGATGAAGGTGAAAAGTTTATATTCAGAGATGAAATAAGATGATGATGATGCTGAATCTATTTGGCTTCGGATGGTTCTGTAATCACTGTCTCAGAAGACATCTATTTGTGACAAGTTATATAACTGATTATTATTTGTTGGTGTATTTAAAGTGTAGTATCTACACTAGTGTTTATGCGGTAGTTAATCACTATCGTATTTACCCACCTGGCGATTACGGTACGACCGAAAGGTCGTACTAGTAGAAAATAATTTACATTACTGGATTTTATTTCAATTGATTCCATCTTTTATTTATTTATTTATCATGAATTTATTTATCAGAGAGCAAGGTGACTTAAACCTACTTTTATTTTATTTCAGAAGCGTTCAATCCTGAACAAGTGGAGTGGAGGCTGAGCTGAGTAAAATTAATTAAATTCACCATAGGTACCTACCTATAATTATTATTTTCTTTAATTTATATTATTTTCTGTTCTCTATTCAAGTATTTGTTAATTGAATCTCTATTGCATCTTGATGATTGAATTTATTATCCTGACTTAACTATGAAAAATTTAAAATACAAAATCTAATTATTTAATTTGAAAGTTAATCTCAATGAAAAACATTCGTCTACATTTTTGTAATTTTTTTCTTCAGATTTCTAGATTTTCCTTTAATATTTTTCAATTTATTTTACCTTCATTGGTATACTATTATATCACTGTTGAGTTTTTACCTGATAAATCTTATCTTATCTACCTTTGAAATATAAATATCATATTTAATTTTTTTTTATCTAATTGTGTGCTTCCATTTTGTGATTGGTGGTCCCACGTTTTTCTGAGGTGAGTTATTTCAGAGTTTTGGCTAATAAATAGGTACTACTGCTCTTGTGTTCAGAATCGATTGTTATTGGACCATTTGCTCCAAGTAGAGTAGGTGCAAACCAAATTTGTGTGTCCATCCCTATCAACATTTTACTGAATTCAGGCAGATGCCTGTATAGCCATTTATTGTTTGACTCTCTCATTTTCTTCTCGAGAACGAGAGTGCTGAAAAAAAAAGGGTATAATTTTGTGAAATAGAAATCCAGATAGGTCAAAAATTCATTCAAAAAAGGTTCTAATTAAAACGTCTCAAGAATTTTGACAATTTCTGGATTTAATTTATTTCATCTTCAGCTTTATCTTGTAGTACCTATAGTAGGTACCTTAACTTGAAAAGGGATATTTATCTATTTGGGGAAAATCTAGATTTTTTCACTAGAGATACCTGATGATGATAAGAAAGACTGGCAAAAATTATTACATCATTTTGAAGTATATTTCAAACCAAAAAAAAAAAATGATACTGTTAATCGACACCTATTTCATATTAGAAAGCAGTTAGAAGGTAAAAGTGTTGACAGGTTTGTAAGAAAACTAAGTCAAAATTGTAATTTCGGAGATCTGCGAGATAGTTTGGTTAGAGATAGGATTGTATGTGGAATAGAGGACACTAAAGTAAGAGATAGGATTCTAAGAGAGCCTCAATTAGATTTGACAAAATGTGTGAATATCTGTAGAGCGTCGGAGTTAGCTGAACTTCAATCAAAAAAGCTAGAAATTGAGACAAATGTTAATATTGTGAAGAAAACACAAAAATCAGGACAATACAGAGAGTTTACTTCACAAAAAAATCAATATGAAGCCCGAAATCAAAGTGGAAATAGCCTTAGAACAAACTCAGAAAATAGAGTTGATAAAAATCAGTGTGGCAATTGTGGATATTTTCATGGTTCAATAGAATATAGAAGACAATGTTAAGCATGTGACAAGTTTGGTCATTTTCAAAAGTACTGTCGTGAACAAAGAAACATGACTCGAAATGTATATTCAGTACAAGCTGATGATGAAGAGCAGAAAATGTTTATAGGCAAAGTTCAGAAAGTAGGACAAGTAGGTTTAGTTGGCTGGATGCAAAACGTAATAGTCAATAATAAGGAAATTTGTTTCAAAATGGACATTGGTGCTGATGTTGATGTTTTAAACTTGAGAACTGCTAAAGAACTTAATGCTGAAGTTCAGTCATCCAATATAAAGCTATTGAACTATGAAGGCTCTTTAATAGGTGTTTATGGACAAACTACATTTATCTGTGAAACTAATAATAAAAAATACAATGTAGTGTCTATTGTAGTCAACTTTAATGCTCCATGCATAATTGGTCTTCCATTTATTGAGATATTTAATCTGCTAAAGAGAGTAGGATCGGTAGAACAGGAAGACAAAAACGTGATTGATAGTCTAGTAAAAAAATACGACCATATTTTTCAAGGCATTGGTGAATTAACAAATTCATTTAAAATTAAGTTGAAGAAAAAGGTAGGTATAGAGCCAGTTGTAGAACCTCCAAGAAAAATTGCAATCAGCCTTCAGCAGTCAGTTAGAAGTGAGCTAGATAAAATGGAGGAAATGGGCGTTTTGAGAAAAGTGACTGAATCAACTGAGAATGGTACCGTTCTATGGTTATTGTAAAAAAGCCAGACATTTGAATTTGTTTAGACCCACAACATCAGAATAAAGCCATAGTACGTGAGTGGTATCAGCTTCCAACTTTTGAGGAAATTGCATCCAAGATGGAAGGGGCAAATATTTTTTCAATACTGGACGGCAATAAGGGCTTTTATCAGATCAAGTTGCACGAAGAAAGTGAAATACTTACAACATTTAATGCTGGGTGTTATGGGCGATATTGTTATAGGAGAATGCCTTATGGACTGTGCTCTGCACCGGAAGTTTTTCATCGTACATTCAAGAATATTTTTGATGGACTTCCAGGAGTGGAAATTTATATAGATGATGTTATAGTCTGGGCAGAGAATAAAGAAGAACACGCAAAAAAAAACTGGAAGCAGTGTTAGACAGAGCTAAACATGCCAATGTTCGTTTCAATCGACTCAAGTGTAAATTCGAGTTAACTGAAGTACGTTATATAGGCTATGTGTTTACAAAAAATGATTTACGACGTGATAAAGACAAGGTGAGTGCTATTTTGCAATTAAACAATCCAAAAAACAAAAAAGAACTACAGATTTTGCTAGGAATGTTTATGACAGGGCAAGGGTGACAGATATAGTGACGGAATGTGTTCAGTTGAGCTTGAAATAAATTTTTGAAACTATATGTCATTTATACCAAATGTCTGAATCTTACATGTATCAGCTCTAGTGACGTCACACCAGCAATATATCCTCGTTCCTGAATATAGGAAACAACTTGAATAGCTCCGGATTGGAAAGGTACATATTGTATCAGATTCACCAAAACAACCAAACTGTTAACTGTCAAATTTTAAGGAAAAGTAACATTGTTACTTACATTGTAAAAAAAAATATAATATAATAAAATAAAATTAGTGTTTGTTGGAATTTGATTAGTTTCATTTACACGTTATCTTTATTTTTTTTTGAATTCCACGACCCTATAGGTTCTCTTGTCTCAAAGTACAAATAACTAGACGTGATCTTCCCTAGAGGTTCCACCACATACTCTAAGTGGAACCAAAATAACCCCTTTTTTTGAGGAATTTCCCAATGAAATTTTAAATGTAGGTTTTATTTTCTATATTTTATTCAACCAGACTAACATATGGGTAATTAATTTCCATCAAAAATGTTTTTTGAAACAGATTCAATATATTTATTATTTGGAATGCGAATCAGCGAAATATTTAAAATGCATTTGATGAACTCATACAGTTTTTCCTTTTAATTGAGCAAAATTATACCGAGGAAATGTTATACGAATATTCTAAAACATTGATAATAACTTATTGGTAATCACTAATCATGCAATCCCATGTCCCATACTCAGCTATTCAATTCCTTTAGCTTCGTATTTATAAGATACAACCTATGGGACATTATCAATTTTTTCAACTTTAGCCTAAAACCCCACTGCTGCCTTGGCTCATAATTTAGACACTTTTTTTCTAGTTCTTCCAGTACATTTCCTCATACATGTATAGTTTTCCGGTCCGCTTACCAAAATAGGCGAATAAATCCGGCTCGTTCTCCTGAAATTTACTGCTAACAGTTCGTTCGGAAGCTTTTTTCTGTGCTATTCCCAGCTTCGTAATAGACTTTTTTTACCGGCCTTAAAAAATTAATGACGCGCGGAAAACGGATGGATCTTTCATATTCACAAACATGCAAAAAAAAAATGAGGTCTACGACCGTATAACGACCCCTCAGAGATGCTGTTTTCAATCTTGTAATAGTTAAGAGGTCAGATTTTATTGTGTTTTTCAGAGTACGTAGTCGCTGGTGCTTGGCCTAGCTGAGCGGAAAATGAACACGTCCAAAAAAAAAAAACCGCTGAGAAAGAATTTACTGCTAATGGCACTTGAAAACTTGCTCGTCTGGCGACGATTAATTGATTTATTATGTTTTTAGAATTTTCCATTAAATTTTTCAGACATCTAAATAGTAGGTCACTGAACAATGAACAAAAGGCTCTCTGTATTAGAATTAGACCCAGAGATACGTATTTCCATTAAAGTTTATTCAATAACTCTACCACGGTCTTTGATTAAAACTTCTTTCAGATTCGAACTACGTCCTCTAGCTTTGTTAAATTTCTCGAGAAAATGCTTTATTAGGATTCCCAAGAAAATACGAAACAATGTTTTTCGTTGTAATGGAACAAATTAGTACAGAGTTTTTTTCTTTGAAATTTTGCTACAGATTTATTTAAAACAAAATGCTTGAAATGATTATAGACTATCCTGATTGAACATTGGCTCACCATAACTTATTTAAATTTTAATGGAAAATTCAATTCAAAATTGATGCAGTTGTAAGTTGCTTTTTCTTAATTATTTCTCAATTAATGGAGAATAAAATTTACCATAGAGCTTCCTGAGCATTGGTATAATCAAGCTCAATTATTTTGTATATCAATTATTAACTAATGTCTATAAATCAAATTAGGTATCAAAATTCGTTTTGAGATAATAAATGTAAATCATAGCTTAATCATTGTATAACGTGGCCAATTTTGTGCATTTTAATCGGTCAATTTAAATTCAGCCCTGATATATCGCCTAGTCCCCGGTATCAATCCATAATTTAATCCAATAGGGCTTTATACATGTACAGATTCGGATGAAACGTATTAATTTTTTATTTATCCGAACGAAATATGGGTCACCTCGCTTATGAATATTCACCACGATGATTTATACTTTAGTAAACTTTAATTGGACATTTAGCTCTCAATTTCACACCAACCAAAAGCAGTCAATTTCCAAAACCTAATAACCCAACTTCCGCCAATATGCAATACACATTCGAGTCTAATAACTGGCCTCCAATATACCTTTCAAGGCGCGGCATTATATTCTGGCAATTTCCAGCGGATGCGGCTTCTCTTTTACAAATTGCAGCCACTTAGGACACGCTTTTAGTCCCCTTAGTTATAGCCTTTGGATAATAGAATATTCTCGGGGGAGAATATTTCCTTCGCAGTTTGATATTGCCTCTTTGTGTTGATGCATGGGCTAGAAATATCGCATTTTTGGACAATGTAATTTTCTGTTAGAGGTAGGTGGATAGTAGAAGCGTATTTTTTGGGCAATTATGTCTTCTTATCTAAACATTTCGAGCTTTTGAAAGTGAACATTATCATGGCAGAGGAGGACTAGTATATTTTGTAATCGTCTTTGAAATCGGCTTTAAAATCCTATGAGCTATGATTGTCACGGCCAGCGTTGCCAGACGTACGACAGGTGTGGTATTTGTACGACAGTTCGAGGCATGTTCGTTACAAGAAAATCAATGCGTACGGTAGTACGGTAATGTACCACAGTTTTGAAATCTTGGGTTGAGTGGGTAATATTTTATGGTAATATACCTATACCTTACTAAATTCTCCTTTTTGCTTATGAATGTTGACCAAATTGGGAAAAAAATGTAGAACAGAGTTGCTTGGAAACAGTCTATAAGGCAATTTTTCGCGAGAATAATCAAGCATAATCGATTTTGCTGGATTATGTGATGTGTCAATTGTGTCATACTCTCCTTACTCCGTCGGGGACCAAGAACACCTAATTTCTTCTGTAAGAACAGACCGAAAATCATTTTTTCTATATTCAAAATCGACGAAAAAATTAACTCATAGCACAGCCTGAATCGCGAGCATTCCATCGAGGTCTGCGGGTCACGTCATCATTATAATCTGTTGATAGTGACGTCACTCGCAGGCCCAAAAGTTCATGGGGAGGTAGTTATAGGGGAGTATGACACAATTGACACATCAAATAACCCAGCATAATCAGATTATGCTTCATTATCCTTGCGAAAAATTGCCTTATAAGCTTGAGAAAGTTGAGCATTTATCAATGTTCGAGGATTATCCCGATAGAAATTTTCTTGTCAGGAATTTTCATATTAAGTTAGCAATTATTGTCAACGTTACAAAAGAATCTATTTCCAATTTGACTTATTATCCACAAAGTATTTTAATCGAGATGACTTTAGTAAATTTATTAAATAGTTTTATTTGATTTCTGGACACTCCCGTTGCTGTAATTTTTAATGCAAGGTCTATTTTCAAGTTTTCAACATTTTGCGCTCTCAAAAAATCATATTTTTTAAGTAAATATATACCTGCTAAAAATGTAAAGTAATGTGTACCACAAGTATTTGTGGCGCGTACGTCCCTGTACGACAGTTTTTGAGCATTGTGTACCACACTTTCATATTTAGAGTCTGGCAACACTGGTCACGGCCTGGTACGCTTAAGTGTACGTCAAGTATATACAGGGTGAAAATTTGAAAAGTAGCAATCAGGAATATTTCTTAGAAAAAAAATACTATTAGGAAGATCTTAAATATGTAGCTTGTTGGATTAATAATACAACAAAAATAAATCCACACAGTTTGTATTTAGAAGTAGATGTCACATGTGTTTATATTGTTGAAAATTCATAAGATACCAATGTCGGTGTCAGACTGTCATTCGAAATTCAATTTTTGTCATATTTTTACCCTATTTTTTCCAATAATTAATGGTTCAAAATAGAATAGTATACATAACATTTTCACATTATTGTCTCGAGAATTGAGTGACCTTGGTCATCCATAGTATCTCTCGACAATAATAAAACACTTTCCACCTCCGCATGTAATATACTATTATTTACAATCATACATGTAAGGTTAACTTTTCTGACTTTTGAAAATGTCACTTTTTTACTTTTACTTTTCACCCATGGGTTGAAAGTTTACTTTTCTCTCGTGGGCTGAAAGTAAGTGAAATTGTTGAAATTTATTGTATTTTTTTAGTTTTCATTTTCATTGAAATAAAAATTACAAAATTCGAATGATTGTAAATAAAATAGTATACAACCTTGGTTAAAGTTTCATTACTGTCTCGAGATTTTAATTAAACCATAGTCTAAGACTGAACCTCGGCTGCGCCTCGGTTCAACCTTTGTGAAATCTTTCGATAGTTATAAAACACTTTCCACCTCGATATGTAATATACTATTCCTGAGGGGAACAATAAAAAGTTTAATACGTTACACGCTACAAAAGCCCTTTTCATTCTCCCCACTACAAAAGTGGATTTTTTTTATCTTGCATAAGCGAGCGAAAGCGAAAGTGAAACATGCTAGTAGTTACTTTCACTTTGGCTACTAGGATGTTTCACTTTCGCATACCTATTCGCGATTTTTGAGGGGAAAGGATGAAAAGTTTAATACATCACACGCTGCAAAAGTCCTGTTAGGTGCTCGGAGGTATTCAAATAGCCGAGGCTGCGCTTCGCTTCGCCTCGGCTACTTGAATATACCTCGCATCTGAAAGTACGCTTTCGCAGCTCGGAATGTAAACAACTATTTAGGTGTTCTGAGGTATTAAATACACCTCGCACCTTAAAGTGCGCTTTCGCAACTTGGAATTTAAGTAACTATAGTTCAATTCAATTTCAATTCTTGATATCGTGGATTGGTAGCTACTTCCAGACACACAATTAGTTCTTCTTCTTACTAATTTTATACCGCCGTAAAAAAATTGGATTTGTTTTGTTTCATCCCGAAAAGGAAGACAAGATGGTTTTTTTCTGGAAATGTTCCTATTGAAAATATTTGTTTATTTATATTTTGGGCTAGGATAAAGATTCAGACTTGCGGTTTTCACCAGTTTCCTTATTTTTTCATCCTCTTTCCATCTAAATTATAAAAAAGCATCATTATATTTGAAATTTCCAAGAAAAAATGGAAAATTGTCGACTTTTAGACACAGCGTCCCCTAGCGGCAACAAAACAATTTAATTTTGTCATTTTTATCATGCATTTCATTAAACAGAAAAAATCTCTTCCAAATGACACCAGATTCATTTAAATCGGTTGAAAAACAAAAAAGTTATATAACTTTTGTTTCTGACAAGTTTGAGGGAAGGTTCCTCTTATTTGAAGAGTTAGAGCAAAAAATTCTCAACAAATTTTTTTCGTAATCTCATCAAGATTTCAATAATCATATTTTTGGGATACCTTAAGTGGGCGTTTTTTGAAGATAATCTCAGTATTATGTTTTTGAGTGTTCGTTGCGCCCCCTAGCGGTCAACTTACAAACTTGAAAACTATTTCCAGCAATTTTTCATGGCCTATTTTATAAAAAAATTTTTACTTGGAAGCTCTAGGACTAATAGTTCCTGAGATATAGCCGGCGACCTTTCTTATTTGGACACCCGGTACATTCAGAATAGTCTCCAGAGAGACAATAAATAAATTATGCAAATAAGTCTGGACAGTCTACTTAGAAAAACCTTTCAAAATTATATCCCTCTTTGTACGTCAATAAATAAGATATTATAGAATTAGATAGAAAAGATGGTTTGGTAAATAGGGTTTACCTATCATATTTTGTTTGGTGGTAATATTATTCTCCTTATAACTTTAGTTGGTGTATCACGTTACCTTTCTGCGTGGAATTAAAGATTCTATATAAAAACATTATCTTGTTTTAATTGCTTTCCTATATACTATTTGCAATATAACCCCTCCTGTTTTGGAGGCTTGCTCACCCCCCTAATGATTTTTCTAAAATGAGAAACTACCCCTTTGAAGCCGTGACCATTTCATTTCAGCTACAATATAGAACATGGTCACTTGACTCTTCATTTGGAAAACACAGAAACAATTTTGCCTGGCAAAGTTGGAGAGCATTCAGCTTTTCTATTAAAACCCCATTAGGCTAAATTCACTTGAAACCACGTTGTACAGCTGACACCCAACAGCAAATTACAATTCGACCATTTCTAGCCGGTATTCGGTAGTGCCCCACTGCTACACTTACCATGTATAGTATAATCGTGCAACAAATGGGATCCTAACCTATTATGGTGGACGGCCTCCCCAGGGGACACCAATTACCAAAAAGAAATAATCAAATTATAATTTGTTACCCTGGATAATCGGTGAAACGCAACTTCAATTGTCATTGAAAACATCTACAGCCAAATGCCTAAAGTCTAATATCAAACATTATGCTTAACTAGAACTAGCTCAAGGTTGATTAGGTATAATAATATTGAGATAAATAAATCCTTCCATCAAAGGGCCCCATTCAATTCAGATTTGTATGCATGTTTCAACTGCTTCTACACGTTGAGATGAGCTCAGGAAACATTAGTTCAGTCACAAGTTCAGTTCAATCAACATAGAAGTTATTTATGTAAATTCAAAACTCATGATCCTCCATGTTGGAAACAACACTGTTTCTATTTTAGTATTATGTAGATAAAACCTCATAACTGTAATAAAGGCTTCAGGCCCATTTCGATACTCTAAATATTGTAAATAACCCTATTGTAACTATATTTTTTCTGTAAATAAATGAACCCTCCCCTTCTTTCCACCATAAATGGTAGTTGCTCAGCCAAAAAGGCAACTACATGAACTGTAATTACGTAAAAAACTAAAAATCATTAATGTAAATAAAGGCTAAGGATCACTACGAAAGCTAATTAGGTATCGTAAGAATTTCATTATAATCCTTATGTAATAAAATGGCAATTTCTTAATAAATGAATAAATAAGTGAGAAATTCTTCATAGTATTTTTTGTTTAAGAGATATTCTCGATTACTACTTTTCAAATTGTCACCCTGTATGTCCGATGTGGCCTAAATGGAAACATCGCTGTCGGATAGTTTTGCCCGACGCGACATGCAATGTAGGGTAATAACTGGCTTTCTAAAAATGTATCCAACACCTGCATGAGTGTCTCAAAAAAATTTCAAATTGCCTTTCTGAAAAATATAGCTACATAACTGGATAGCTATACTATCTTTATAGCAATCACCTATAGAGTATTATTGTGTAATGCACCTGTAGATGTTTTGGAAATAGCTGAATATATATATATATATATATGGGTTAGCTATGTTGGGTTAGTTGGGCTGTTGCTGTTGCTAGTGGTAGTAAAAAGGCTTAAGCAGCTATTCAATTGAAAACTGGGCAAAATCAATATTTTTTTGGGACACTCTAGCATTCTATTACAACAATACCTACATCCAGCATACAGTATTCTATTCCAACACTACCTACATATCCAGAACTCAGCATTCTATTTCACAACAGTCTACATCTCTGGATCATTCATCCTTTACACAAGCTCATCTATACTTTCTTCATTAACGCACTTTTGGAAAGCCACATCAAAAAAAAAATTAATAATGAAAATAGGCTCGAAAGATTTTCTGGAAAACTAATTTTTGGACGCCCTGTATAATTTACTAATTGCCCAGTTATAGAGAATCAAATAAATCACTATTTAAATTAAAAAAAAAAACATAAATAAGAAAGTTCTGGATTGTTCCAGACTCAGACATTAGAAAAATCAAGGGTTGTTCATTCAAAATTCAATAAATCGTAAAAGGGTACTTGCATCAATTTTTTTTATCGCTGATTGCGTTAGTCGATAAAAAATAAGTCAGCACGTGTTTTTTCTTTTTCTTCTTAGTCAATAATTGACGGAGATTTCTACAACGCTATGAAATACTTAATGAAATATGCCTATGACGTCACTTATCATATAAATTAGAGACGTCTCACATGCTCATTATATCTATATATACAAAACTTAATATTTGTATAACTTCCGGAATAATCATATATGGACAAAATAAAAAAATACGTATCGATTTTTTTTCGATATCCTACAGTTTGCAATAAACAATAATCAATTTAATTTTTCATGCAAGTACCCTATTATCAAAAAATAATAGTTGCTACTAGGTACTTACCAAAATCCAGAAGTCAATTGGTACACTATGGGCACACAACACAATAATCGAAAAATGCTGGTCGGAAAATCTTAACTTGTGCGAGAACAATCGATAGTTCTCGGACGCGACTTCATCTATCAACGATCCGTACTCGACTAAATCTTGTGTGACAAAGAAATTCAAATCTCAACCCCAAAAAAAAAGGTAAACATACAAGGTAATAAATATGAGTGAGTGTGATAGGCAAAAAAAACTAACTGCGTAATAGAGTAGTAGGTACCCAGACGGTAAATGTAAATTCCCTGTTTCTAGTTAGTTCAAGTGCCGAATTAATTTTTTTTAAGTTATTAGCTTTGTTCCAACAACTGTACAATGTACCGTCAAGATTCTGCGCAAAGTCTGAAAATTCGTATACAGAGTGGCTCCAAAACCATTCTTGGGACGGTTTTGGAACAGACCTTATTAATTATAAATTTCAATTTTTGTCTATTCCAGGCTCTAAAATAATTTTGAGGTTTACGAATTGTTCAAAATGTCGTTGAAAAGTGTTCCAAATTGAAGTTCTAAACTGTTCTAACTTGGCTTGAAGGGTTCTAAAGCATTCTAGAAGTTTATCAGTGATTCCTAAATTGTTCTTATAGATTTTTGAGTATTATAGAGCCCTTTTGAAGCTCCAATAAGTATTGTGAGTTGGTTCAAAATAATTCTTAAATTGAATCCTAATTGTTCTAAAATAAATCTGAAATTTCTTAATTGTTCTTTGATTATTTTCGAGCAAATTAATAATAACTATATATCATTAGAAAGAGCATTAAATTCTCTATAAGCCCGTGCGAAATTGGTTATTGTAGCTTGTAGAGTTTCCAAGATATTAAGCAATACAGGAAAAATTTCAATCAATACATAGTTGAAATACCTCCTAAAACTATACAAAAGGTTACTTTTGAAACTAAATTACCAAATAATACAACTTGGCTATTACCTTATATACATGATGAATTTATTAAAATACAGTCAACGTTAGTGACAATTATTGTTGACAATACTGTAGATATTCTTAATCACTCAAGACAGATCATTTGTCTTAGATTGTGATATTGAAGAACATTCACCATTCGAACCGATTGAACTCAATAATTTTGAGATATTAACTTTTGAAAACAAACAACCACGTCAAATGTAAAACTCCTACAAAAGAAACACCCTGAAAAAGTCGATTTAAAATCTCTAATAAGACATGAACACTTGAATGCTGAAGAACGCCTTCAACTCTTCAAACTTATTCAAAAATTTAATAAAATTTTGCATAGACCTGGAGATACCTTAACATGTTAAAATCAAGGTAAGCATGTTATTGATACAATGGACGAAATTCCAATACATACCAAAACCTATAGATACCCTCAATGTTCATAAAGAAGAAGTGAAAAATCAAATAGGAAAAATGTTACAAGATAAAATTATACAACCTGCGAGTTCACCTTGGAGCTCACCTGTTTGGATTGTTCCAAAAAAAGCAGATGCATCAGGAAAGAAAAAATTGAGACTCGTTATAGATTATCGTAAAATAAACGAGAAAACCATAGATTACAGATATCCATTACCTAATATAGCGGATATATTAGATAAGCTTGGAAGATCGCAATATTTTACAACATTAGACTTGGCGAAGAGCGTTTAATGTAGAGCATGGACATTTCGAATTCTTAAGAATGCCCTTCGGATGAAAAAATGCTCTTTCTACATTTCAAAGAGCTATATAAAATGTATTAAAATAATTACTACAAAAAAAGTCTCCCTTCTGCATTTCCCAATTAACATCTAAAATGCCCCATATGGATTCAATTTATCAAAATAGGAAAAATCCCGATAAATCGGGGTAATCGTGGTTACTGGACAGGATCTTTCCTAACAATAGGACGATTAATGATCAAGACGACAATAGTCTTTCAGTGAATATAGCACCAAATTCCCTTTATACGGATATTATTTTGTGAACATAAAAAAAATATATAATATACGAACTTTCCACATAAAATTCTAATTTTCTCTCGGAAAACTTCGGCTTTATCTTGTCATTTTGAGATGCATAAGTGCCCAGAAGAACCCAATAAAACTTTCCTCAAGTATATTAAAAGTTATATTATAAAAGATGCTGTAAATTATTACCGCGATATACTTAGTCGGCATATAAAAAAAGCTTTCTAACTGAATAGAGAAAAAAAAAAAAGAAAACTTTACGGCGAAAGCCGTTCTCGCCTGTTTTCCGACCGCTTTTCTCGGAAAACTTTGAACGAAACTGCTACCTAAAAAAATAAAAGAAAAATATATTAAAAAGCCTTTTCGCAATTCTATTTACTCGAATCGATTTAGCGGGTTCCCGGATTTTTCTTTATATTGTTGAGTTTCAATTTTAGTTTGGAAATTTATATCGAGAGTTTATAATCGGTTGTATTTTCATGAAAATGTAAAAAAAAAGGAAAACGAAAAAAATTGAAACTGAAAACGAAGATGTAGGTACCAGAGAATAACAATTATTTAAATTTCAAACAGAATAAAGTCTATGAGTCTGTTCTCCCAAAGAGTCTCTGACAGTTAGCAAACTATCAGAAAGCATTGCCCATATATGTTTTCAATGTCGCCTTTTCAAGGCAAATCGGTTACTTACCTGAGCGATTGTTTCTGATAGGTTGCAAGCTGTCACAGACTCTTGTGAGAACAACCCTTATATCGCATACATCATTTTAAAGTGAAATCTTGAAGTTATAGATAAAACATTTCCCTATAAATTCGATGTTGAGTTTACATTGACATTTCCTGTTTCAGATGCCATCGAAAATGAGTCTCGGCGGCAGCCAGTGTCACATGTTGGAGCAGCCCAGCTGGTCCAGTCCGTCGGCTAGTCCGTCGCCGCCTCCACCACCGTTGCCGCCCCCAGTGGCGGCGCGTTGGGCCAGGACTGAGCAAAACAGCCAAGATTCGTGTCCGCACTGTAGAGGACGACTGGCTTCCTTGCCTACTAGGACGACATCGTTGAGCAGTTACAGTTGCAAAGGTAAATTTTGATTAATATACGACTACCTTCTGGTTTTCCAGAATGACCTTTATTGTAAGCACCTGAGAGGCATGCAGTTATGTAACGAGGAACGTATTTCCTCATTCTGGGCAGCCCTGTAGTTAATTCGAATGCTCTTCAAAGTTTTATCGGTAGCAAAGTGTCATGGTGATACATTGTTACCACTCTTCTTGCTTCTTTAGGAACATACCATATGATACCATCAGGTATGTTTTCCTATACAATCTGTGATCCTTAATTGTAAAGTCTACGTGATTTTGTTTTTCTTCCGCATCAACTGGTTTTATAGACAACACTTCGAGTAAATATCTACAGCGTTCATCTTTCATCTGTGTGGCTAGAATCCATTCCTTCTTACTTATGTCGACTTGCCATCAAAATTGTCGGATTTTAATGGCTCTGTGCGAAATTAAAACTGGAAAATCCACAGGTTGCTGATAGAATGGTAATCGATGAAAGATTTCAAAAAAAAATTGAAAGATATCGAAGGATATTTTTTCACCTTACCATGTTCTACTTCCAAACTCCACTCAGTTGGCCAGCTCATTCAAAAAGTTCATGTCTCAAGGGTAGGAGTGCAACGAAACCGTCTTGATTTAACCGGTCGCGGCAAACGCAAAACCGCGGGTCTATTTTCTCGGGAGAAGTGTTTTTGGCAACTGGTGCTGCTTGTCGGCAAGAAGTGTCAGGACTTGCCGGTACCCTTTTTATTGTTTTAACGCGCGCATTTTTAAAAGCCAAATTTAGCAAAGCCGTATTTTTCTTAGGCATAGAGCACGCGCAATTCAATTAGAATAAGAGAAAACAAAACATAAAGAAAAACGAATCAATTTCGATTCCCAAATAGGATTTGACATCCTAAATACCCAATTTAACCTAAAACTAAATACAGGGCGCGTAGACGAAACTGAACAGGCTTTACAACAGGATTGCGACTCCAGAGCATCAACATGAGTCATTTTACATTCTGAATAATACTCGACTGAGAACTTATATTTCTGAGTAATCAACCACCATCGCGCAATTCTTGAAATTATATTCCGTTTTGACATTGCTGTCATTGATGCACTACAGTCGTGTGCAAGTCCTAGCAGGTAGACTCGGAATCGTTGAAAACTATTCACAACAGCCAGCGTTTCGAGCTCATATAAATGGTATCGCCCTTCTTCCTTGGTAGTCTGTCGGCTGAAATATTGAACCGGTCTCAACTTTCCGTCCAACTTCCGTAGTATTCCTCTTAGTCCAAATTTAGAAGCGTCTGTATAAACCTCTGTTTCTGCTTTCGGATCATAGTAGGCAAGGAGCGGTCTTTCAGTCAGAATCGACTTCAATTTTTCGAATGCTTCCTGTTGATCAGTTTCCCATATAAATGAAGTGTCTTTTTTAGTCAACAAAGTTAAAAGTCGTGCGATTTGAGCAAATGATTTCAGTCCAACAACATTTTGAGGTATGGAAAAATTCTTTTATGTTTGAATTTCCACAGTACCGGGTCATACACCATTTACACTAATTTCGTGTCCTAAGTAATCAATACTTTCCTGGAAAAATTTGCATTTTTCAAGCCGTAGAGTAACGCCTGATTTTCTGAAACACTCCAAGACATCTGCAAGAGCAATCAAACTGAAATTGAAGTTTGTAGATGGCACCATAACATCATCCATATAGGCCATCGCAGTAGAATATCGCATAGCGCCCAATATTTTACTCATGGTGCTCTCTGGACCATTGCTGGAACGTTAATCAAACCGAATGGCATACGGAGATACTCATATTGCCCATCCGGAGTGACGAAAGCCGTTTTTTGCCTTGACTCCTCCGCCATGGGAATCTGATGGTATCCACTAGCCAAAGTAGTGAATAATTTACCCTTGAGTACTTCGAGGTGATCGGACTAGCGTATGGAGAATTTGAATCTTGGATTATAGCAGCAGATAGAAGGCTGTTCACTATCTCTCGCACTTTTTCTCTCTCACTGAATGATAAACGATAAGGCCTGGGTGTCACAGGCCACTCGTCCTTTAAATTTATATTCATTTCTACACATTCAATTCTCCCCAATTCATTATCATTCTGAGCAAAACAGTCACGATATTTATTCAATAATAATAAGAGTTTTTGAGCATCGTTCGGAGTTAAATTTGTTAAAATCTGATTTTTCAAGTAACTTAAGGTGAATTTGGACATTAACTTCATTAATGCTTACCTGTTTACTCTCGTCTTCACGCTTCAATATTGAAATTATGGCAGCACTGGTTGACGTCACACAGTTAAGCATAATATATTCCCTGAGTGATTGAAATGATTGGCATTTGTTCACAAAAACGTCACCATCATAATCGCCATTGCTCACATATCCAGTATGGTGGAGAGGAATCTTAACCTTATTTTTAGTCTTCAATATAATTTTGGCTGGTAAATCATCAATTTCGGGGAAATTTGTAAATATGGTGGCTGTGGTTATAGCTTCTGGGTCGCTCAAAACAGATCTACCAATTAAAATGGACAAAACCTGAAGATGGTCAGGCACAATGTAAACTGAGACGTCATACTTGAAAAGATTCACATTCAGATTCACTGTAGCAGTCGGCCCAACTTATTCCTGCCGTTTTGGCATCGGTTTCCCTGATTGTTACGATTTCGCACCCAGAAACGATAAACTCCTTGAATCGGTGACCGTTTATGGAACAGTCCACGTAGTAACCATCCATTTTTACTGTCTCCTGAATGTCACACATTAAAGTCGAGTGCTCTTTGGATTTGATGCTATTATTTTTGTTTTTGAAAGATTTTTCAGTAGGATATCCCAGTTTCCTACACAGGGAACATCCCAGTCTTTGCGTTCGACAATGAACCTGCATGTGACCGGTTTCTCCGCAGTGGTAGCACTTGCCTCTCAACTTCCGCTTAGAACCTGATGTGAAACGATCATCTTTAGAGCATCCGTCCTATGCTTTTCTAGAAAATTCTTGTTTGCCATATGGAAGTGCACGTTGGAATCGTGTATTTTCCAAAGTTGATAAATATTCTCGGTAAAGATCCTGTGCACAAACATACCTGTCGACTTTGGCGCCAATAATCATGGCTACAGCGTTTTTGTCCGAAATTTGACAGACTGAGTAGTTGTTGCTTCGCAAAATGGTATTCAGTCCAGGTTTCATCTGAACTTTTCACTCTGGAAATAAAATTTTTCAGGTTGGTTGGAAAATCACGATGGTCTGGAAAAGCATTTGTGAACAACTCCTTCCACTCACTCCAAGAACGTCTATAGACATTCAGATTATCGTAGTACCAGGTTTTAGCTAAGCCAGCTAGCCTACTTTGCATATTATGATAAATCACAACTTTTTCGTCCAACTGATATGAGCCAGCTGATATATTTTATCCAACCACCTGCTGAGCTGAAAGTTGAATCGGTAGTGTGATGTGAGCTTCTACTTGAAGAGAGGCAGCGCACCAAGGATGATACACACTACTACTACAGGATAGTCTATCTTTATAAGGCCTGTGTGGAACAAATCCCCCCGCGCCAAATCACCAGTTGTGACGTAGCAAGCATGTTATTTTTCGAGTAGAGTGTTTTCACAGCTATCAGACCACATTCCTACCTCTACCACGTAAAACCCCTCCTCCAGCACCGCCATCATACCACTACCCACTTCCACTGTAAACCCCCTTCCGTGAAGCTCCTGAGTAGTTTTTTGGGTCAAGTTCACCAGATTCACAAATTTTAGGGTTGGCCTGAGTCAAATTTCCAAACTTTCAGATCAAAGGCGCCGCCCATCTAGAGATTTTTCCACGGTATCGAAAAAATTCCCACGGTTGGCCCGGGTCAAATTCCTAAAATTTCAGATCAAAGGCAACCGATCTAGAGATTTTCCCACGGTATCAAAAAAGTTCCCACGGTATCGAAAAAGTTCCCACGGTTGGCCCGGGTCAAATTCCCAAAATTTCAGATCAAAGGCAACTGATCTAGAGATTTTCCCACGGTATCGTGAAAGTTACCTCGCTCAAGTGCCTTCAGCTATCAGACCAATACCTACCTCTACTACGTTAAAAAACTTCTACTCTGAAGAGGTACTTCTTTCCATATCCCTTCACTTTCTTGAACACTAAAAAATACCTAAACATTTCCTGCATTTGTATTCGTGAATTTTGGAGTTGGCACTTGAGCGTGGGAACTTTTTCGATACCGTGGGAAAATTTCTCGATCGGTTGCCTTTGATCTGAAATTTTGGGAAATTGACCCGGGTCAACCGTGGGAATTTTTTCGATACCGTGGGAACTTTTTTGATAACGTGGGAAAATCTCTAAATCGGCGGCGCCTTTGATTTGAAATTTTGGGAATTTGACCCGGGCCAACCCCAAAATTTGTGAATCTGGTGGATCATTTACGTAGTAGAGGTGGGTATTGGTATGATAGCCGGGGGCATTTGAGCCAAAAAAGTGCTCAAGGTAGGAGCTTCACGGAATGGGGCTTACAATGCAGGTGAGTAGTGGTATGATAGATTAGCTACCAAAAAAGTAGCTAAGCTAGTAGCTTAACTACTTGGTAGCTAGCTACTGCCCAGCTCTGGCTGGAGGGGGGTTTTACGTGGTATAAGTGGGTATGTGGTCTGATAGCTGTAAAAACACTTTACTTTCCCGCCTTGACGTTAGGCTGTTTAAACAGCTGACAAATTAGTTATGACGTCGGAAATGGTGACAAACCAACATGGCGGCGATTACCAAAAACGAGGCCGATAAGCAATCATGTAGGTGTGTCGAGGAGTTAGCGAGACATCAGCATCCTCGAAATTTCCAGGTCGACTATCTCAAGGAACGTCGTAAATCTCCGCCAAATCAGTACGATGCGAACTTGCTCTTTCAGAAAACTATGGTGTCGAACTAACATGTCTAGAGTCTAGCGTACTTACATTTTTTTTTGGTCTTTTTGTATACCGTTTGTACCTGCCAGCAACGTCATTGCTAGAACTGGAAGAGGTCGAAGAACTCGAACTAGAACTCGAAGAACATGGCGAACGGCACCTCCGCTTAGTAGGTGCCATTGTTTTTTTTTTGACTCTCACTTGGCAGTCGGCATTCGCCTCGTAGCACTTCTAAAATAGTGCATGGTCAGTATACTGCATTACATATTGAAAAATCTAGCAAAATTTATACTGATTGCTACTCGTATCGTTGGAAGTCAGACAAGTAGGGATGGATTAATCTGATTGGCCCCTTGTACACGTTCGATGCCAGTCAACGTGGAATCGATAGATCTGATTGGCCATTGCCGATTTTTGATTGGCCGAGATACTGTTTCTGTTCATTCCGCTTTGTGGGGCGATATGATTGTCGGTGTGAGAGACAGTGCAGTGCATTACCTGCTCTATCGATTAGTTCATTGATTATTAATTTTAGTAGCGCCTTTTGAATTTACGCCGCCCATGTTTAGGAAAAAAAAACCTACTTATGCCGGAAAATCTAAGGTTTTTATAATAGTCCAAGTGACTTTTATTCCTCGACAACTAAAAAAAGGAACAAGGTCCATGTTTGTTGTTTCGATAGATAAGTGCAGTTACAAGCTGAAACGGAGAATGAAAAATCAAATATCTGCCCTATCTCACAGTGGAATTTGAGTCTTTTTCCAAACTTTTATCTCTTTTAATTAAAACTGAAAGACATCATGTAGAAAAATGAACTATATATTTGAGAATCCATAGAGTTGCAAGGACTGAAGATTTTAAGTCAACTTAAGCGAAATTTTTTTCTAGTTCTAAAAACATTCGCTTCGTGGATTTTCCATTATCATTGAAGTGAAGAGAGATCCTCTCTAAAGCATCCGGACTTTTTTCAGTTTTAAATCGCTCCACTTTGTTGTCTTATAAGGATAGTGCTTTCTAATGTAGGTAACCATTAAGAAATTTTATACTGTATAAGCAAAATCGATACGATATTATCAAAACATCAAAGCATTTTGATGTAAAATTATTTCCCTAAAACTACAAAGCCCCAATTTTCTGAGCGTTTTCAATTATTTTTGGCTTGCTAAACTTCAAAAGGACAATGTCCGCACGATATCCCAGCTTTTTTTTTAGTAATTTTGTGGCCGGATAGAAACAATCCATGTTTTTTTTTAATCAAAATGCACAAACGGTCATGGATTTCGCAATCGAAATTTTTAAAGAAAACAGTAGGTATATTGATTAAAAACTGTTTCAAATAAATTGGAAAGCCGCTTTTCGCAAAAGGACTTTATAAGCTTTTCTTAAAGGCTTAAAACCTAATTTTCTAAACCCTTTTCAATCTGCGCTCGCTCGAAGGGTATCTGTGATCTAAGGTCGGTTTTGGATTTTCCTTCCCCTCTAAAAACTTTTAGTTTATACTTATAATCCTTATTGAGAAACCAAAATATAATGGATTTAGTTTCACATCAGAAAGACATTAAGCTTTTTCAATTTCAATTCAATAATTTCAAGACAAAGACTTGAAAAGAAATTGAGTGTGTCAGATAAGATAAGGAAAAAAGTATTTGGAGGATTAAGAAAAAAAATTGTTTCATCTCAAAGTAGAATTTTATTGATCCATTTCCAAATCCTACATCCCTGAAGGCTTATACGGATAAATACTGATGTCGGTTGGACCGGAGCCTTTTTTTTGCAGATCAATGGTAAAAGTTGAGGTGTTATTGCTTTTGAATGTACTAAAGAATATAAAGTATTTCTATCAAAATAAACGAAATCAAGAAAATCTATTTATAAATATCCCTCTAATGCGATGGTCAGTATTATCTTTTTCATTTCCTAATAGCTTTTCCGTTTTTCTCCAATTATATACCTTTCCATTGAAGTGTCCTTTTGAATCTCGAGCTTAATCATTTCTAGGATTCTTTTTAAAAAGGACTTCCATTAAAACTGGCAAAAGGGAGAGAAAATAAAGATATGATAGTCTTTTATGAAAATTTGCATTTGCATTTGTCAGAATGGGTCCGTCAGTGTCCATATTGTCTTCTTACGGTTTACGTTATTCACTGGAAAATTAAATTTTCTCAGGCACATAAATTTGTTAAAACTTTTCATCAGCAACATAATGAAACATTTTACGTTTTTAATTAAGTTTATCTCTGTAATCTCAAAGAACTGTTGTTGTTTGTCTGGTCCAAAAATTTAAAAGGGGCCTCTCCCTAATAAACGATCCCGAAGCCAAAAATAACAAACCACCTCGTAGCCAAAATTAAAATTCGCAAAGCGGCCTCCAGAGATTTACGAACGTTATTTATTAAAACCACTGAGCTCCATGTTAACGGATCTATTCCCAGATAGATTAACTTGTACCTTGACTTTTAGAATGTGAACATAAATTTTTAAAACAGTTTCTGTATATTTTAAAGGGATTTTATTCATACAAAGACATCAGAAACAATTAAATTGTTGTGAAGCAACATTCCAAATGGAGAGAAGTTCCATCACAATTCACAACCTGTTAGGATTCAATTCAATTAGTATATATTAATATCACAAGTCAGCCAAACACAATCAGTCAAACATCCATATATCAGGGAAAAGGAGGGGAAAACCAAAATCCATATGTCATTACTGCAACGATCATCTACTCATCTTACACAAAAATGAATAGATAATCATCGCAAAGTCATATACAGAACTCTGCCATTTTGGGTACCCACTAGTTAAGCTCTGTTCATAAGTTAACAATATGTTCGTGATATTGTTTCCATTCGCCTCAGTTGGCTATTGATCTCTATGTTCTATCCACAGCTCAATCTTTTGTTCAGTAGCTACTACTTCTCAATAATTATCACATTGTATAGATACAGTTTTTCTGTAAATCTGAGCTTTTACCAATATAAGTCCTCTACATGCATGAATCATTTATTGAATAATCTTCAGATTCTGTTCTCACATTCACATTGTAAGGTTTCTACTTGTCCACGGAAACGATTACCTTGTATTTCTTCTGAGACCTCAAGTCTTCGATTACAAATCATGATCCAGCTTACAGGGACCTGAATATTTTGGCAACAACTTTTTGCTTTGTCTCATATAAGTAGCCTGTATTGTTCTGGCTAACTCACAGTCACCAGTCTCATACTTTTTCACAGGAAAGCGTCCAGCAACATATTGAACTTTGCTTTCGATCTGTTTCTCTTGAATCAATTCTTTCACAGACTCTCTTAGTTTTTGCAAATTCAAATCATGCGAAGATTTTATTGCAACTTCGTTGGCCAATATCGAATTTGCAACACCCCTTGGTGCATATCCGAAAAGCAGTTCATAGGGAGACTTTCGCGTACACTCTTGTTTAAACCCCATCTTCATCTCACTCGCTGAACTTGCTCGTCCCATCTTTCTTCATCTGTTGATGAAGACAGTGATGTCAATATAGTCCTGTTGTACCGCTTGACCTGTCCATTTGCTCTAGGAGTAGCAGTAGTGTTAGTACATGTTTAATATTAAAGTTCGAGCAATAGTCCTTCAATTTCTTGGCTGTATAGCAGGTGCCTCGATCGCTAATTATCCTTCTCAGTATTCCAAAGTTTGCTATTACCTCATCTAGAAAATTCAATAGTGGCCCAACCTTCATTGATTGAACTGCCTTCATGAATACAAACTTTGTAAATGCCTCAACAAACAATGAGGTACATATTTTTCCTTTCGACTTCACAAACGGCCTCAGATGGTCAACGTGAACAGTATCAAATAGCTCTGAGACTTTTTCAATAGGGTGGAAGAACCCAGGCTGATATCCGCCAGGCTCTTTATTATACAGACATTCCAAACAACATGTGATAGGTATATTTTTAATATATCTCCGCATTCCTGGAAACCAGTACGTCTTGGAAATAGTCGAAAACGTTTTATTTGCCTGCGAGCCGATCTTGATACAACCTATTTTCTGTTTGTCTTTAAAGACGCTGATAATCTTATAATATTCTTCATGGATTTTCTGTTCTTCTACGTCCACAGGATCTCTTGCCAAAACTCCCGAAATGAATTTACATCTATCGTCCGTGAGTTACTCTGAGAGTACCCAGTCTTCATGTTGTTAACAAGGTTTGCAGCAATTTGTGATGCACCTCCCTCGAGAATAGGAATAAGACTTCTACTTACAGCGCCACTTTAGTACCAGGGCGATACTCCACTTGGAAATTGAACTCTCGAATAGACAACCACTATCTCCCAACTCTAGGAATGAGATCTCGCTTGCACAATATCGTCCTTATAGCACTGCAATCAGTAATCATCTTGAAATTGATACCCATCAAGTACACTCTAAAGTTCTTCAAGGTACATACAACTGCAAGGGTTTCGAGCTCATAAGAGTGGTACCGTTGTTCGTCTTTTGTGATTTGTCTCGAAAAATACTTACAGGGAAACAGTGAACCAGAATATTGTTTCTGTATTAGTATTCCACCTATTCTATACCACAGTGGATCTCTGTTGACAGGTCTGGATTATATATCGCCTTGCTTGATACAATCCTTTCTTTAAGAGTGTCAAAAGAATTTTGTTGATCACTTCCCCAGCTGAATTCTACTACTTTTTTCGTCAAAGAAGTGGGAGGTCTGGCTATGATGGCGAACGAAAAGTATTTTCGAAAATAGCTAAATAAACCTAAGAATTGCCCGATAGTGCGTACATCTGTAGGAATGGGGAACTTGGATACAGCGTCTGTATCCCGTTTTCCCGGTTTATTACCATCCTTGCTAATTTCGTGACCCAAATATTCGATCTTGGGCATGAAAAAGTGGCATTTTGATAATCTCAACGTAAGACTTGCATCGGACACAGGACGTCCCTGGGGAATTAGTAATACCGACTTCAAAGCTATTTACAGCAAGAAGAATGTCGTCCATGTATGCCAATGCTTTCCCATACCGCATGTTTCCCAATACTCTATTTATAGTTTTCTGGAATAAAGCTGGCCCATTTGCAACGCCGAATGGCATTCGAAGGTAGTCGAAATGATCGCCATGCATCAGAAAAGCTGTTTTTTGAATAGAATCGTGGCCCATCTCTATCTGGTGGCTTCCACTGGCTAAATCCAAACTTTTGAAAAACGAACAGTTTATGAGTTTCTCCAAGAAACCGTCATAATCGATACACATTCGTTGCTCTCCATTCCTTTTCTTCACTAAGAGGATTGGACTCACATACGGGGACTCAGACTCACGTATTATATCACTCTCAAGCAGCTTATTCACAATATTTCTCACAACTTTCCTTTCCTTTTCAGAAAGCGCTCAGCCAATTTTATTAAATTAACACCGAAATACACAACTTTTATTTTATTTCCTTTCAGTGTGAGATAAACGATAAGGTCTATACACAATTGGTTTGTCGTCAGTAAGTTTGATAGTAATTTTCGAAACGTCCTAAGTCTTTCGTACTTCATGCAAAATAGTACTGTTTAATAATTTCAACAATGAGTCTATCTGTTCCGAAGTTAAATGCTCAGAGCAAGATATGTCACTAATAGTAAAAGCATTTTGTTTATTTGTTGAAACGGTCACATGACCAGCATTAAAATTTTTTTGAGCTCCGATTTGCTCAAAACAAATAGCTGACCTCGCTAAAATTTTGTCTCGTTATCGTCAAAACTCCATCTTGGCCATTTGTGATACATTCGTCAATGTAACATTCGTTTCCTGAAATCGCCCGCAGTCCTCCAGGGCCCGTATTCTCGTAACGGGGGAACAGCATTCTCTCAAGAGAACGATTGCTCTGTCTTTGTCAGTATTATGGAAATAACAATATGGGTGACTAAGACAGAGCCAATTGTTCTCTTGAGAGAACGCTGTTCCCGGTGACGAGAATACGGGCCCTGGTATTGTTGGTGGCTCCTCGTGACGTCACCTCAATGACAGCTACTGTTTTTGGCGGAATAATAACAGTGTCCATCGCAGCCCACAATGGAATTTTCCTGTTCGAAAGATCTAGAGTGTTAGGAACATCTCTTGAAAGAATGTGAACATTTTTTCCTGATACGATTACACAAGGATTGTTGGTTGATTCAAAAAGCTTTGTCCTATAATGACCGGTATTCACTGAATATGATCAGGTACTACAATGAAATCCACATCGTCTTCTACCTAATCAATTTTTAAAGTAGTTTTCCCTCCTCCAATAGCTGATATTACTAAACCACCTGATTCGTTGGTATTTCAACTTTACCTCCTTTACCACTTGCTCTCTGATAAGAACAGACCCACAACGAGTAACAACATATGCACGTGTCGGGATATCGTTCAACACACAGTCGAAAAAATACTGCTCATTTGTGGAAACTGTTTTTACTAAGTTATTTTTGACTTCTTGGTTTTCTGGCCGTTTATTACAGTCACGAGTAGAGTTTCCTAGCTTCTTGCAGTTGTGACATTCCAACCTAGATTTCGGATAGTCTGAAGCAAAAAGTCCTTTTTCACGACAGTTATAGCATTTATTGTGTGATTTGTCATATACTTTTCGCCGTTTTTGTGGTGGCTCATCCTGTCAACGATTCTGGAAACGTTATCAAAGGGCTAGGTTAGAACTTACGAGTTTGTGAATAAGTAGCCCTCTTGAAAAAATGCATATTCTCTCACTCAAACCACGTTGTGGTCTGCGTTGAAAGATATTCACCATATAGCTCATCCGGATAGGTACTTGTACCTGCCAGCTCTTGTGCCAGCCTGGATAGTGGTATCAGTTTGTTATTCCATCGATAAAACAGATTAGACTGCTTTCTGTCCAGTGATTTGACAAGCACTCAGCAAGTCTATTTTGTCAAGATAATATTTCTCCCAAATGCTTAATTCTGTTAACAAGTTGTCGCAAAGTGGTGGCAAAATCTTGATGTTCCGGGAAACTTTTGATGAGCAATGCCTTCCTTCTACCTAACTTATGCTATAATTATACCACTGCCTTGCCCCACGTTGGGCGCCAAAAATTTGCCACGATTTTAAATGTTTAATTAGTTATCAATATAATATGAAGATTAATCAATATAATTTGTAATTCGATTCAATGTATTTTATTCGACTGAAAATCTGAAACCTGAAATCTGAAATGTGAAATCTAAAATCTGAAATGTTAAATTTGAAATGTAAAATGTGAAATCTTAAATGTGAAATGCAGAAGCCAATGAGTGGTCTTTGTTTCGTGGAAAATTATGCCCGTAGCCCCTTTAATACTGGGAGAGTGGGGTGAGTTAGCGCCACCAGCCGGATGACGACCTAAGCTGGAAGGTCCCTGAATCTTATTGGCACCCCTTCTGCAATTTCTAAACTGTGAAACAGCAAAACCACTAGCAAAATTGTCTGGTGAGCCAAATCAAAGTCGGTATTATTACCAAAACTAATTTCGTAGTGTTTTTATAAACATAATGGTTAATTGAATATTGTTTTCTTATAAGGGTTTTTCTGGTTGACGCTTTTCCTCGTCTGACATTCGAGTTTGGCCCTGTGAACAGCTGACACTGTGATTCAACTAAGAGCGAACTTATTGGTACCTTTACCTTGGTCAAATTAGACTCTTCGAACAGAGAACATACGAAAGAAAAGCACACAGATAATAATTTAATTTACCATACATACATACATCTTTCCAATGAGGCAGCTTTGCATATGAAAGATCATGGCTTTTTCATCCCAATTATTGAGCGTCCCCAGCTGCTCTATTTTTTCAATCCACTTGGACATTCCATGATTAGGATTACCTGGTTCAAACCCTAGGGTATACTTATTAAAATTCTAAAGTCTTCTGTAGCATTCTAAGATTTCCAGTAACTTCCAAATTGAATGAGAAACGAATTTTGTGGAAAATTTTTGTACATTTTAAGGATGTCCAAAAACGGCGCTTAAGACGTCTTGCTTACGTCTTTAAGACATCTTGAAGACGTCGGTCTAAAGACATCTTTAGGACTAAAACATTCTAAAGACGACTTCAACGAGTTGTCTTAAAGACGTCTTTGAATTTTTTTCCAATACATGAACCATTACCAAATAGTTGTCTTTAAGATGTGAATTTACGACATCTTCAAAACAACGTCTTCTAGACGTCTTTTTTGTTCAGACTTACGTCTGCATTACTGCAGACCTGAAAAAGGCGTCTTTAAGATGCCTTTGCGTGCTGTCTGGGTATTGGAAAGTTATTGTTATATTTATTACTTAAGTGGACCCACTGTCATAATCTCCAATTTAGACGATAAAAACATCCATATACGAATAATACCGTTTCTGAGCGACAAATAGCTTGTTAGAGGCCACTTTCAAAAGGCCCGTAATGAATTGCTGGCTCCCTGCTGCTACTTGACTGATGTTTTATTTTCACAATGCCCCCAATCAATTAATTAACCTGATGTTTTTTTTTTGGCAAATTGAATAAAGTCCAATCATAAATTTAATATGAAAATAATTCCCTTAATTAATTAATAAATTAATCGACAGATTTACTTTAATTGTTGATTATTGCCGCTAATTTTCACCGATTGCAAACAATAGTAAATAATTGCAGGAGTAAAAGGGTAGTTGATTGACACAAATGTTCCCTTGTTTAGAATTTCTGCTACAATTACCGAACCAAATCTGTTTATAAATTATTGCCAGTTACAGCTAACAAGTTTCAACTCCAACATCTGAAAAATTCAGTTGAAATTCGAGAGACGTGATATCATTTGAAAGATCACCCCAAAAGATATCAGTGCCTGTTTTAAATATTCAAAAGGTTTCGAGGCGCCGAAAACCAATGTAATAATTTATTTAGGTTATCCTGGTGAATCCGATGATTAACTTGGAATTGTACAGAAAAAAGATTAATTACAAGGGTAGGCTTTATCTCGAGACATATAAAAAGCTTCTAACTCATTCAAAAAGGAAAAACTAGAACCCAGAAGTAGCAATCCGTAAAAACTTTTCATTAATCTTTGCCTCGACATAGTTTTTCCGTGTATCCTCTTTAGCTCGAAATAGATCCAATTCATCATGTTTCTATTTATTATCCTCAAGTCCTCCCGATAACATCTATCAATTCGGAATGATGATTCTTTACGACGGGGAATAAATGTTTACCGTTTTTCTAGAAAGAGTGGGTCCACTTTTTCTGGATTTTTAGCTCGGCAAATATGTTCGGGAAATGGAGAAAATACGGTTAATATCGGGAAGAGGTTTGTTGCGCACGAAAATCCCAAAGGGATATAAGTTATAAAAAAGGGTCTGATGTATGTGGTCCAACTCGATATTTTTTTTCATTTTTATCGTCAATTGTGGTTTGAATTAGGTATATTGTTGATCTCTGGAAGTATATAAAGTAACTGTATGAGTAAACGATGATATTAAAAGGAAAAACATCAATCACGCAACTGGCTGTAGCCCTATACACCAAAAATGTGATGGCACGAAGAGGCAAAAAGCAAGCAAGCATTTTATTTCATCTGCCCACTAAAATATACATAAATAGATAGAAAGCTGAAACTTTCACTGAATTTTATCCCAATCAAGGGACTACAATCCCTGAAAATTTCAGCTCATTTGCACTTATAGTTCCTGAGATAAAATCGAGTTAAGCAATTTGGGGTGATTTATTAATTTTTAATTTTTTCCGAGTGCCTTTTTTCATAGATTTCGGCCTCAAATCTGAGAATAATTTAGTGTATGGAGTTTGGGGGATGTTAATTGACCATTAGGACACAAAATCTTGACAAAAAAAAATATTGAAATTTCATCGTTTTAGTAAGAAGGTACCTTATGATTTAGATTTTTGTAAAAACTTTGAAAGGTCATAACTTTTTTTCTATTATAGATAGAAAGCTGAAACTTTCACTGAATTTCATCCCAATCCAGGAACTACAATCTCTGAAAATTTTAGCTCATTTGCACTTACAGTTCCTGAAATAAAATCGTGTTAAGCAATTTGGGGTGATTTATCAATTTTTCAATTTTTCTGAGTGCCTTTTTTCATAGAATCTAACTCCAAATCTAAGAATAATTTAGTGTATGGGGTTTGAGGGATTTATTTATTTATTTATTTATTATACGGGATAACCCCATTAACAGCAAAATTACAACAAAAAAGAATAATTTGGTTAGGTACCTATACATTATAAAACCTGCAGCAAGTAAGCGTTACCACTAAAAGAAAAATAAGAAACAACAAAAATTTAAAACTTAAGGAAAACAATCAAGCTACTAAAAAAAAAATATATAAGCGATATACTCAAGGAGAAAAAAAAACAAAAATAAAATAGCTTAATTATCAATCAACAAAAACAAAATTAATTAAAGTAATACTGTTCCACACGATTATTTTCATAACAAAATTGCCCTTTTAAAAATCCCCATCGATACATTAAAGATATCAATATCATAACAATTAATTAAGGACATATACCTATGTAAAGGGCTGTTAACCCCATATGTTGTCCTATGGAAAGGAATATGGAACATACTATTGTTGCGTAGACCCTGATAATATGGTACATTTAAACCTACATAATTTAAGAGATCTGGGCTGTCAATCAACCCATTTACAATTTTATAAATGAAAATCGCACCAAACACATCACGGCGATTTCCCAAAGGACTTAGGGATAGTTGACGCTCAATATCATCGTAGTCATGGTCAATGATTGTAGGAAAATCATACCTAAAAGCACATATTCTCAAAAATTTATGTTGCACTCTTTCCAATAATGCAGAGTGAACATGAAAAAAGGGAGACCACACAACTGAACAATACTCTAGCACTGACCGCACTAAAGAGCAGTAAACAAGCCTAACTGACTCAACAGAAAAATACTTGCAGTTTCTACTAATAAAACCCAACATTTTTGACCCCTTTATACTTATTGAGATAACATGCTCAACAAATGACAATTTCTCATCGAATATAACGCCTAGATCCACAACGGATGATACATACCTACTTGAGTTGTTGACCTTCTATTGTATAATCCGTTTCGATTCTGTTTGATTTTCTTGTGAAACTTATAAAGCAACATTTCTTTACATTCAAAAATCATTTGTTTGACACGCACCATTCTATCACACGATCTAAATCTTCTTGCAGCATTTGCTGGTCGCAAATGGACTCAATAGTTTTCCTAAATTTAATATCGTCTGCAAATAACAAGCATAAACTATATAAAAAACAATCAACAATGTCATTAACAAATATATTAAATAGCAGTGGCGAACAATGTCCACCCTGACATGTGGTACTCCTGATGTAAAATAGATAACGTCAGAGAAAAAACTGCCAATCTTAACCTGTTGAACACGGCCCCTCAAAGAACTCTCAAACCATAGAACAAGACCAAAGTTGAAACCAAACTTTTGTAGTTTTTGAAGCAATATATGATGATCAACTCGATCAAAAGCTTTCGAGAAGTCTGTGTAAATCGCGTCTATTTGCTTCCTGTTCTCCATGCTAAGTAAAATATCAGACTGATAAGTTATGAGGTTGGTTGCAGTTGACCTGCCCTCTGAGAAGCCATGCTGTTTTTGAGAAATAAGACCTTTGCACTGCCAATGCAATTGCTTACTAACGAGACAGTCAAACAGTTTAGGTATAGCTGATTGGATACATACACTGCGATAGTTCTCCACATTGTCCTTTTTACCGCTCTTGAATATTGGAACAATGTGACTAACTTTCCATTTGTCAGGAAATGTAGATAACTTCAAAGACTTATTATATAGCAAATGCAAAGGCAGCACAATGGTACAGACACATTGTTTTAATAGAAAATTTGGTATTCTATCAGGTCCCGAAGTAAGTTTGTTTGGCAGTTTGCTAATCTCATTGAAGATAACAGTCTTCGAAATTTCGGAATAATTAATGTTTGTGCTCAAGTTGTTATCATTAAATTCTGAAGAAAGATCGGCGGAAGATGTGTTTTTCTTTGAAGAGATTGGCTATGTCTTGGCCATTATGAGCAGACTGGGCACCATAAGAAAAAGTACTGGGCAAACTATGACTTGACCTCTTATCTTTAATATACTTCCAAAAAGACTTAGGGTCTTCCTTCAGCTTAAGATCGATACCTCTAATGTAAACATCAAAACAGTGCTCTGAAAGTTTTTTACATTCTGAACGAAGCTTCGAAAACCTTAAATAATTATCTTCGGAACGATCCTTGATATAGAGGGTGTGAGCATGTTTCTTTTCAACAGTTAGTTTCCTTAACTCAGACGAAAACCACTTTGGAAAAGAAGATGTTAATTGACCACCTACCTTATGATTTAGATTTTGGAAAACTTTGAAAGGTCATAACTTTTTTTTTCTATTTTGGTGCAGAGCTGGGCAGTAATTCCCTTGAAAGTGCTTGAAAAAGTGCTTCAAGCACAATAGTGCTTCGAGCACAGTGTTTACAAGCACTTTGAAATTACAGTGCTTGGTAATTGGTAATCGAAGCCCTCTATAAAAAGTGCTTGGCAATTGGTAATTGATTTTCGCATTTCAAGCCATTTAAAGTGCTTGCAAGCACTTAAAAGGCTTGCAAGCACTGAAAAGAGCTTGCAAGCACTAAAAATCAAGTCCTTAGTAACAACTTAACGCAGCATAAGCTTTAATGTGATTGGCTGGTTGAAGGCCGACTCGGCATCGGCAATATGGAAACAGTGTTGTGTATTGTGTTAAGGTTTCCCACGACCCGTAATATCGCAAGCCGGATTGCGCCGTCCTTCCCATGGAGCGTTGGCGCGTGTAAGCGCGGCCCGGCCTGCAATATCATGGGCCGTGGGAAGCCAGCTTTATAGTTGAGTTATTGGTTATCGATCGTTATTCAATATCAGTTGTGTTCTTTTACCCATCCTATGCTGATTTGCGATTGCCAGTTTATTTATAAGTCTTTATCTTTAGTTATAATAATAATTCGATGATACAGTCAGGGGCGGATGGGGAGCATGAAACCGGCCCGGGAAACCATTGGCACCGGCCTGGCCTGCCAGATCAGTATTTTAAAACCATTTTGTGTATTTTTCTAAAACTAAGTTTTTCAAGTAGGTAGGTACCTATCTAATGGTAAATGATGAGGTGAGATACGTAATATGAATAGGTACTCACGACTAACATTGAAATTATGAAGGAAAAATCTCAAACAAGTATCTTTGTTTGAGGGTTCCAAATGGTTTATTGAAGTTCTAAAGGGCTCTAAGTTGGCTTGAAAAATTCTGGAGCATTCTAGAAGTTTTGCAGTAATTTCTTAATTGTTGTGACAGATTTTTAAGTATCCTAGAGCCCTATTGAAGCTCTAAAGTGTTCTAAATTGGTTCAAAAAAGTTCCAAAAGGTTTCCAGTTCTAAATAAGGATTCAATTTAGAACCTTGGAATTGTTCTTAAATAACTCTGAACTGAACTGAATAACTGTTTTGGGGCATTTCTTAAATGGTTCTGAAATTTCCGAAATTTTCTGAAGCGCTACAGAATGCTTTTGGAAATTCTGAATTGAATTTTAAGTCTTTTGAACTTTCCAAGACATCTCTTAAAGTTCTAAAGTGTTCTGTAGCATTTTTAATGGTTTCTAGTAACTTCTAAATTGAATGAGAAATGAATTCTATGGGAAATTTTTCTAGACATCTTAAAGACGTCCCTAAGATGTCCACAAAAGACATTCAAGACGTCTTGCTTAGGTCTTTAAGGCGTCTCAAAGTCAGTTTGAAGACGTCGTAATGTTACAAAACCCAGCGTCTTGCAGAAATCTGCCTAAAGACGTCTTTAGGACTAAGACATTCTAAAGGCTCCTTCGACGAGATGTCTTAAAGACGTCTTGAATTCTCTTTTCAATACATAAACCATTATTCACTTTTAGGCTTGGTTGGACCAAATAGTTGTCATTAAGATATGAATTTACGACATATGGGCATTTTCAGAACAACGTCTTCTAGACGTCTTTTTTTTTGGTCTTCAGACGTAATGTAGACCTGAAAAAGACGTCTTTAAAACTTTGTGTGCTGTCTGTCGTATCTATTATCTATTACTCTTTTTACGGATGTTCATCACTAACATGACATTAAGTTGGGTATGGACTCTACCTGAGTTGGGAATCCCACAGCTACGTACAGGGTAAAACCGGCGCTGATCGCCACCTAGATTAACATTAAGGCCAGGCCTAGAAGCAGCAGAGGATAAATGCGTTCGTTGCGACCGATACGTACAAATGCGCGCTTACCTTGGGTCATCACTAGGGGCTAGCAGAAAAATGCGTCAAATATCATTTTTCCCAGTAAAAGAGTTTGACTGAATTTCTTGATAAAAAATAGTTTTCAAAGATGGAGGATTTAATTTTTCCATATATGCTTGAACCGGCCCGGAAGTAAGCGGCCGTTCGGGTAAATTCCCAAAATCCGTGCTGGCCCATCCGCCCCTGGATACAGTGTACTGTAGTGTATGTAGAGTGAAGAGACGAAGACTAATAACAAATTAAGAACAAACAACTTTGGTTTGATGATTTTATTATAACTATCATCATATCAACATCAACCAAAAGCGTTAAAACTTATTACACTTCAAATTGCTTTCTCCCCAGACCCCAATTCAGCAACATCTTTATTTTAAAAATAAATTGGAAGCAATTGGCAGAGTAGTGCTTCGTAATTGGTAATTTATTTGAGATAAAAGTGCTTGCAAGCACCTGCAAGTAATCAACAATGATTTCAAACACTTTCTGAGTAATTGGTGCTTGGTAATTGAATTTTGCAATTACTTTCCTTGGTAATTGGTAATTGCAATCACTAAGAATTTCCAAAGTGCTTGGTGCTTGATGCTGGCAATTCCTTTTCCTAAGAGCTTGATGCTTGGTGCTCCAAGCACTTTTTTCGAGTGCTTTGCCCAGCTCTGTTTTGGTGTCATATCGAAGTCTTTTCGTCACTAAAAGTAGTTTCGAAAAGAAGCTCTTTGTGACACTTCTTTTTTACTTATTGGAGGTTGGTAACACTGACTGACTAATGGCCATCGAACTGTCATTCGCGATTTTATAATAGAAGATTTCTATATTTGGCATGTAGTGTCACCAACCTAAACATATGAAATCAGGAAATATGAGAACAAAATTTCCAAGAATTTTTTTTTTTTTTTTTTAAATTAAACAATACCAAAATAGAAAAAATAGTATAAAATATTCGTTTCATAAGACATTTTATCGCACTCGCCCTTTAGAAAACTCGCCTCCGGTTCGTTTTCTATAATATAGGGCTCGTGCGATAAAATGACGTCTTATGAAACTTGTATTTTAATGTACTATTTTATTATTGTATATAGCTCTGGTAAAAAAAAACCCAATTTTGTTCGACATGCAATAACAATTTAATGAGGAAATTCGATCTTATTTCTTGAATATATACGTTGGCATTTTTCAAATAATTCCTTCGAAAGATATTCCCATATACATTTCCAATCGCCGCAGTTATTATTATTCGAAAGAAAAACGAATCGATTTCTCAACATAAAAATTCCAATTTAAAAAGTTCTTTGCATGTAACAGTGGGCGAGTCAATTGCATTCAGACCTCGCTGATATTGCACTCCATCCATTAACTTCTCTATATCCGGAGGAAGTTTTCGAACGAAAATCGCATAAGGATGAACAATTTCTTTTGCACTATACATAACAAGCAAGATCTGAATTAAGTGTATTGATCCTTTCGGAAGAGTAAGTTAGTTTGATCAGCTGAAAGCAAAGATGTTTTAGGTCAAAAGGGAACTAGATCCTTTAGTTTATTGGGTCAACTTTACATTTGACGTTACCAAACAACAACTAAGTGGTTCACCCCTAAATTTCTTGTTCAGTTCAAAAAAGACGAAAATGCAAGTAACATTTTTCTATTTGGAAAAAGAAAAACAAAAAAGCATTGTTAACCCAAACATATTTTCCCCCGAAGGCTTAGCTCCGGGGAATAGGAGGCACAGAAACTGGAGAAAATAAGGGCCCCATAAACAAAACGTAAATAAGAACTGCTCTGCAGCAGCACTGTGTGCACTCTGCAGAGATGCACATACGAATGCATTAATAATTTGCTATGGATTTACGAGGATATAGTCATCTATGGAACAATAGGGAATTATAAAATAGTGCCCAGCCTATATATGGTGGATAGGAGAATTTTGGGTCATAATTTTCGAGGATAATCGATTTAGTTATGGAGCAGATTCTCTATTTTTAGGTTTATTTCTTCAATACTTGACCCTTTGAATTTCAAACATGATTTACTTTGAACATGCAACTGACTTTTTTGAACTTCGCATCAACGTCAAGTGCAATATCGATTTAACGACAAAACTTGTGAAAAATACGTTTTTATATAACCGACATATTTTCAGCCTCCATTCCTCAGCTTCTTTATTAATATCATAAATCCACATGCCTCACTAATGATGGGTCTTTAATGAGTTTTTTTTTTCGGAGCCTGTCCATCACAAGCCGCATGAAAACCCTAATGATGCCAGAATGGTCATTACGGAGGAATTATTTTGTCGTTTGAGTGCAGAGAGTAATTTTTTTAATTATTATTTCAGATCGGAGTACGCCAGTTCCAAGACCGCCGGACGACGAAGACTCGTTTCCCGTTATCTGTGATAGAGACTTTCATTCGTTACATCGAAATATTCCTGCTCTACGACGTCGCGACGTCGATACTACGACTATAAAGCAACATTATTATCCTGAAGGTAAATACTGTCACATTATACACACAGTATATACAGTATTAAATCGTCAAATATACCTGGACCTAATAATTAGTCACGATCTGAATAATTGAGCTTTGGTTATTGAAACAATTTTTATTTTAAGGTGGTTGGGGTTGGTTGGTATGTGGTGCAGCATTCCTAGCACACCTCCTCACCTCAGGTATGCAACTAGCTTTTGGACTATTGTACCTCTACACAATGAAGTTCCTAATTAAGAGCAAGAGCGAAAACGAGAGGGAATTTTACGTAATGGCAACAGGTAATTTTTTATTTAGATTTAGTACCGGCACCTTCTCATTTATTCACCTCAATCGTCCGGATCGTAGTTTATTAAACTTGCAAACGACGGTTTTAGTCCCAACTTATTATTGTTTAAATTTTCAAATGGCCTCTACCGGTTTTAAACACTCTTGGGTCACATATTTAATCACATCTGCAATGCAGATGAACGTTTTGTTCGCAATTCTCAAATAGCCAAAAACATAATATTCTATGTAAATATTTATACTAATTTTTCCAATAAAGAAATTATCAATAATTTTGTATTGTTCTGCTTGTTAACCATCATCGGATAAATCGAATTTTTCCTCCACGTATTTTTTCGAGTTTTGTGTTTCCTCGAAGTTTTTTTCTAAAACTTTCAGCTCTTGCAGTAAATTTGAAGTTTTTTCTTTTGTGAGAATTGATATTCTGGTTAAATGAATAATTCTGTCACATCTTAAAATTTCGTAGTAAATTATGCTGAAAAGTAAATTTGATCTGAAACACTAAATACAGTTCTCTGAACCGGAGGCAATCTGAACGAAATCTTCTTTCATCTCTTCTAGGAGTGGTTATTGAAAGGTGTTATTAGAAACTCAAAACTAATACCACTTACACTTACCACTTTTCTGCTGAAGCTGCAAACACCTCCTTTCACCGCACAAATCGGCAAGTAAGATCCTTCTATGCCACCACCAGTGTTTTAATGGGAATTTTAAAACAAGAAAAGAAAAGACTAATTTTGAAAAATTAAAATTAAAGAAAAGAGAGTAATTTCCCAATTGAAAGATTTAGTTCCAAATCTGACACTTTATTGGAATTGAAATTAAAAATAAAGTATCACCTCTTTGAAGAGCTTTCACTAAAACACCGGGTGGCAGATGAACCAGAGGATGAGAAACGGATGGAAAACTCGTTGAGACTTTGCGACTTAAATTTCTGGGGATAACTAGTAGTAAAAACTAGTGGTGAATTGGCGATAACTGAAATTGCCTCAACATCTGCTTAAATAAGCGAAAAGGACCACCCTCTTAAGAAGCCCATTGGCTACCCCTTAGTACCGGGCTTGCGAGAATCGACAAAATCAAATATCTCCAGCCCTCTTAGCTTTCAGCGATTCGTTGAAAGTACCCTCTGGTTTTTTGTTGATTTCTCATTAGTTCTCAAATTTATTCAACCTTCCCCATTCAAACTGCTCCACCCTGTGATCCAGTTTGATGGCTCTCCAACAGCGTTCGCTAGTTACATGTGGTCAAATTATTAATTAAACATTAAATGCTTTCCCTTTTAATTGAAAACCTTTTCCTTTTCTAATTACCTAATATGCTTTCTATTCTTATTTCCTAATTTCTAACCTAGTCAAGTAAAGAAAATAGAAGTTCCCTTATTTTTAACCTATTTATCAAGGGTGTGAAATGAACTAAACTATTCTCTATTAATTTAATAATAAAATATTTGATTTAAGTAATCACTCCTATCCTAACCTAGCTACATCTTAATTATAACTAACGGGTCAATTCTGTGCACATTTGTAAGCAAATACATAATTTTCTGTAAGCCTATAGCTGCCTCCAGCCCTCCAGACACATTGTAGTTCTGCACATCCTGTACCGTAGAGAAAATCTTATAGAATCCTAAATATTTCGGATTGGGTGTTTGGCACTTGCTGCGTTTTGCAGTGACTATAGGCTTATAGAATGTTATAGATTATAGATTTACTTACAGATGTGCACAGAATTGACCCGTAAGTATTCGACTATCTTACGGTTAACATTTCACCCAAGTAATAACCGTTGAATATTGTTGTATAATTTGTTATTAGTAGGAAGTATGTAGGCGTTCTGACTCAAAACAAAGACGAGACAAAGAAACACTCCTCCCCCTATCACTTAAGATATAACCATCTCCCTATCGCGCACAAATCCCTCCACCGCAATTTTCCTGTAACTATCCCCCCTCGTTACGTTTCCATTGGAGAATGTGCACCCATAAGCAACCTCTCATGGGTGCAGAGCACCCATTGGAGCTTTTGTGGGGAATTGCGCAAGTACAAACGTGTTTAATGGTCATTCCGTTCCGTGGGGTAATATCAGTATCATCTATATGTATAAAACACAGTTGGGTTGGTTCTACTACTTATAACTCAAGAACGGCAGGACTGATTTTGCCCTTAATAACATAATAAATCGAAAATATCCAAAACAATATTTCCTATTTTACTTTTTTATGAAAAAAATTCACTAAGCCCCCATACGGTGTCATTTCTTATAACCGACACCAAGTTTACCACCACATTTTCATTGCAAACCATTTTGTATACGGCGCCATCTCTGATACCTAGAACGAAGCTGGCCGTTACGCGGTAATTTCATTGCAGATAGAGTACAACAATGCTGCTCAGGAACTGGAGCTATTCCAAACAGAATTATTCTGATCATATAGAGTGGTGAAGAAAGGGTAGATCAAATAGAGTAGTGCAGATAGAGTAGAACAGATGGAGGAGTGCAGTGCAGATAGAGTGAAATAGGGCTGCGCTGGAGATTTTTTTTGTTTCCTTTGCATTCTTTGAACATTCCTGTGCCTGAGTTTATTAATTTGGTGGTACACTTTACAAGAATAATGCCCACAAGCTGTCTAAAAAGGGATGATGTAAAATATTAATTTTAGGTGACTTCTGATCCAGAGAGTAAACATTAATTTTCTTCAACCAAAGCCAAATTCACCATCGAAAAAAACTGAATTTATTTCAGCTACTAGATATGTTGACACAACATTTAATAATTCAGAGGCCGTACGAAGTTCGCCGGGTCAGCTAGTGTAATTTAAATTTAAAACTACCCAGGATGCCCCGTAGAAATCTTGGATCTTTCGGATATTTAGGGTGATCGCAGGAACGTCGAATGACTTCGGCCAGAAAGGATCGGCTCTTGGTGTAGAGGTCCTGCGCCCTTTTGTAGAGGGATTGGCGAGGACTCCGACCACTGAAAGTTTGACGTGGTTTGAGGGCTTTTTACCAGCCGCGGCGCCTGAAGTGCCTGCGCTGGGAGGCTGATTTTTCCACCCCTTCTCTAAGATTTGACCCAGAATCGCTCGGAAGTCCAGCTTTCTAAGGCGAAGTCGAATGGTTAACTTCCGGTCAGGGTCATTTAAAGAAGAGTTTCCGAATAACGTTCGCCGTTGTTGTTGTAATTGGGATTGAGAAGGCCGTGGAGTGTGGCCGGCTGCACCAGAAGGTGATTGAAAATGCTGGTCATGCCTCCCGGTTCTCGGTTCGGAGTTGCCACTCCCTCCTGACCGACGTTGGGTTCGTCGGTGAGGTCAATGATAGGAAGGAGAGGTGGCATCAGTGAAGCAGGTGGGGCAGTTGTTAGGTAGTGCGGGGTGGTCATCTATGAATATGACTCGACGTTTGGGTGCCCGATGGAGTGGACCATTAGAGTCATCCCAGGGAGACTTTGGTCTCGGTCTCTTCCGGGTAGAGATGGTTGGGGGTTCAGGACGCACAACTCTGTTCCTTGTCCTGCCTAGACCCTTGGTTCAGGGTTCAGGGGTATTTGCGCTGGTGACTGGTGCGCTATCGTCTCTCAAGATGGGGTTCGATGGGGTCCAAAAGACCGAATAGTCAAGGAACGAGGGTGGGTCGTCCTGGGTCAATCTGGGGGGTGAATTTTTGATGGACCAGGAGTTTGCGAGTAATATCAGTATCATGTAATTTGAATTTACACAGTTTGCCCCTGCAGAAACCTTCCTCCTTCTCCTATAAACAAACTTATAAAGTTATTATCCTGCACCTTGCACCCATGAGAACTTTCAAAAGTCGGCGCTTCTGATCTCAAGCAATCCCCCTTCCAAGTCAGATGAAACCAGCACAAAATCAGCAAAATCCAGACTAAAACCAGCAAAATTCAGCACAAAATCAGCAAAATCCTGCACAAAACCAGCTAAACCAGCAAAATCCAGAACAAAACTAGCAAAATTTCGCACAAAACTAGCAAAATCAAGCACAAAACTAGCATAAAACATAAAGGGATGATTGTGTGTAGTATCTTGAAAGATAGGGGGATAGAGGGCATGGTAGGGGGATACAGGGCGCGGTTAGGGTAGCTGTATGTGTCTCTTTCGACCGTGGCTGGGATGCGGATCTACAGAGAGTGGGGTAGGGGGATGGTTGTATCTTCAGTGGTAGGGGGAGTATTTCTTTGTCCCGTCTCTGTTTTGATCCAGAACGCCTTATACCTATACTACCTAGTGTTATTATATCTTGAAAATCAAGCCCATTTAATTATTGCTTCGCTACACACACACATGCTTCGAATATATATAATTCTTCTCAGTGGTATCAGTTACCTGACATCTGGGTTTGTCATGAAATGTGGGTATTCAGAAGATTATCCTTGACTTTGAATAAATTATTACATCCACATGGTATCTGGTTCAGTCGACAGATAAGTTTGAAGCTTAGTGTTTATCTAGGAAAACATAAATTTTGCCTATTTGTCAATTTCGAGTTACAGTAATGATAATCTTGAAGCTATAAAATTCGATACTTTTCTGGTTTTCAAGTGATTTTTACCCTCGAACAGTTCGCAGAACTCCATGTGTTTGTAAATTTCATTAGGGTCCAATTTTAACTATCTATAAAAATAAAACTTCTCCCACATGCTTCGAATATACATAATTCTTGCCAGCGGTATCAGTTACCTAACATCTAGGTTCGTCCTAAAACGTAGGTATTCAGAAGATTATCCTTGACTTTGAATAAATTATTACAACCTCATGGGATCTGGTTCAGTCGACAGACTAATTTGAAGTTTAGTGTTTATCTACGAAAACATAAATTTTTCCTAATTTGGTATATTTGTCAATTTCGAGTTACAGCAATAATAATCTTGAAGCTATAAAATTCGATACTTTTCTGGTTTTCAAGTGATTTTTACCCTCGAACAGTTCGCAGAACTCCATGTGTTTATAAATTTCATTAGGGTCCAATTTTAACTATCTATAAAAATAAAACTTCTCCCACATGCTTCGAATATACATAATTCTTTCCAGCGGTATCAGTTACCTGACATCTGGGTTCGTCATAAAACGTAGGTATTCAGAAGATTATCCTTGACTTTGAATAAATTATTACAACCACATGGTATCTGGTTCAGTCGACAGACTAGTTTGAAGTTTAGTGTTTATCTACGAAAACATAAATTTTGCCTATTTATTTGTCAATTTCGAGTTACAGCAATAATAATCTTGAAGCTATAAAATTCGATACTTTTCTGACTTTCAAGTGATTTTTACCCCCGAATAGATTAGGTCGTTCGCAGAACTCCATGTGTTTGTAAATTTCATAAGGGTCGCATATTAACTATGTCCTATTCACAATCTGTAGTCCAAAGGTACAGGTAAATTTATCACCTTTCCCTATTAAATAGCATTGAAAGGTGATAAATTTTACCTGTACCTTTGGACTACACATTGTGAATAGACAATATGTATAGAAATAAAACTTTTCCCACGAAAGATGAGCTTGAACCGAGCCGAGAATATGAATTTGCTATTGATTTTGTTACAGTAATTTGTTTCTTTGGTCTTCGATCAATTTTCTTAAATACTCATTATCTGTTTGGGTTAGTTTGCTTAGCAGCTCTATTATCTCCTATTTTATGCGTTGGCTAATACGTATGAACATAAGTAAAAATAGCAACTGGACACGCTTACCCTGGAGTTAAAACTAACCCGGAGGTGACTCGCTGTTGAGAAACCCGTCATTAGGGGTTACGGAAATTGGTTAATGCGACACGAACCTCACAATGAGGCTCTATATCAAGTGTATAATTGCGACCTAGTCAAAATTGAGACGTCGCGCCCGTGTGTTGCTTCTTATCAGGTTTTTAAGCAAGTATATTATCAACTAGCTACTTAGGAAAGGAGGACCCGGTATTCAACCTTATTAATTGCCGATTCGATCGGATGTTTATTGCAATTCAGCAATAAATTGATATAAATAGTGGGTCAAGCCAAGCAACAGGGAGTCAAGAATGGAAGGGCAGACTAAACGCCAAAGTGATTTCATCATTAACTCAACCAATAATCCTAGGCATGGCGTTTTTGACAAAAAATAACGCCATCATAGATGTTCCACGGAAAAAACTGATTCTGAATAGTCAGCATGAAATACCCCTAAGACAAATCATAGGACAAATGAATAACGAAAAAATCAACATGTCAGGTCTATGGTCACAACAAAACAGCCGACGAAAACGAGAGAGCTTAGACTAGACACTTCAAGAGATGAACAAGAGTTTAACAAGTTTGTAAGAGAGCACATTCACATCTGTGTTAGTACTGCCACCCTGGGAACACCCCTCTGGAATCTAGTCTCCCCAGTGCAAGTACCGCCAAACTGGGAAAGCCTCTATGGGAAACTGTATTGTCATCTAGTGCAAGTACCGCCACCCTGGGAAAGCCCCTCTAGATGAGGATCAGCTAAACGATGACGAACATTCTACGTAACATTAGCATTAAACAGACATTCCTTCCTTAAGTAGCGTCGAACGTGTGGGCTTTCCCACAGAAGAGCATGTATCAAGGATTCATAACGTAATGATTTTTTAGCAAATATACATTTTTTAACATAAAAACAGAGCGAGTTTCTCTCCATCTATCCACCCTACACCCCCCGTAACAGAGAAGCTGTGACAATATCATTCCCTCAGATTTGCCATTTTCAATAGCTAATATACAGTTTCCTGTAGAGTCTCAGTTACTGTGGCTTCTTCTTTAGTCTCTGATATTATGGCAATCAATGTTCACCTGAGATATCCACCTAATTGTTACCTCAGATTATTGTCACATGTCACCTACACTTGTCAGTGGTTTACATTTTCTTTTACAACAATTTTATTCATGATTATTTAAAACAATGAATCAACTCAGCGGTAAATATGTCAATATCGTCCTGTCCGTGGAAGGCGGACGTGGAATGGATTTTGTACGGCATCCCATGCACGTGACTGCCAATTACAATTCGAGAATCTTAGGTAATCAGTAAGTTTTTCCGATAACAAAAAATAAACGATTTCCGTAGAATCAGAAAAAACTACTGCTGAAAATCGTGCCGCATTCGACACTGAACTGATATGGGAAGTGGACAAGAAAGATTTACGTAAATTACGCAGTACGAATCAGCCCTTGAGGGTTGAATGTATTTCTACAGATATTCATAATCGTAGAGATCGTATTGGGTTCGTTTTATTGAGTCTGAGGAGTGCCCAAATAATTCCTTTGCAAGAAGCTAAATGTCCTGTTTTTTATAAATGGCAAGAACCTAAATATTACATAAACTTTGTATTAAAAAAAAAAATCTTCTATAGGCACAAACTCATTGGATGCCAGGCAGATAAGAAGAAATATCATCCAGAAATTTACTTGGCCTTAACAATACGTGATCATCTTTTGCCTAATTGTCAAGATGAAGACTTAGAAGATACATCACTTTTGCTTCCACAAAATGAACCAATTAATAATTCTGAAGATGATAGTAATGAATTTACGAGCGAATTTCCTATAAGATATTTGGACGATGGTTATATTCAAATAGGAAATGAGCCTTTTGAGTCTTTTTCATTAGGGTTGTTAGTCAAAGAAGCCAGGAATTTAGATACTCTACTCCCAGAGTCACTAGTCTTTAGACAAAATCGCGAAAAGTATCAAATAACTTTTAAGCTGTTTGGTGTCACAATAAAAACCAAACCGTTTTATAAAAACATCAAAGACAAGTTTGCCTTGAACGAAAAAGTCGTGGTGCGTATTCTGGCAAGCGAAGAAACGCTTTTTGAATTTTTCAATATCCAAAGTGTGCATGTAAGTCTCTATAATGGCCACGAACTTTTGGGAACCACTCGCCTGAATTTGAATGATGTAGCATTTGAAGAAAACAGTACCATTTGCTACTTCCAGTTACTTTCACCGCATAATATAGTACCATTTGGTGGAGACGAAACGTCTCCTTTAATAAATATAAGAAGTTGGATTAAAAGAAACGCCGACGAAAGTCTTAAAACTGAAGCGAAAATAGAAAAACCAACCACAAAAATTATTATGTCTAATTTGGAAAAACCTATGCATGGTTGTGGTGATCAAATTGACAGCTGCGTTTTGGATAAGCTTGAAAAAGTCGTTCTCAAATCCAAAAGTGAATACCGTTATGTTCAGGACAATGATGGTCATGATGTTGCTGTTACACAATCTGCTGAAACTATAGTTAAAAATGTACCATTATCGCCAAAACAAGCAAAAACTTATAATGTATTGGACACGTATGCTCAGTATGTTTTGGAAATTACTTTACAAAGTTTGGTTTGGAGAATTGCACCAAAAGAAAGAATTTTGATTTTCAAATTTTTGCATCCAAGAGCTTCCAATTATATTACGATTTGCACTCAAGTGTCTAGAGAGGTGAATTTTGTTTATAGATATTGTTGATGTTAATTGAATTATTTTTAGATGGGTGAAATCTCAGATTTAAAAAATATTGGAGTTAAAGTTGCTTACGTGTCAACTGTGGACCAAATTGAAAATTTTCTTAATGCCTGGCCCGCAAAACTGGTGTTGACAGATGAAAAAGAAAAGTTGTTAAATGAGGAATACGAATTTGATAATTCAAAGTTTTTTTGTGAAGAAACTAGAAATTATAGGTTATTTTGAGTTTTTAAAGTTTTGTATGTTTTATTAATTTTTTTATTTATAGATATATTGCTGATTTGAAGGCTGTAAGAACCCATCAGCCATTGGCCAGGCTTCATTTGACTTTAAATGTTAAAGAAACGGAAATAGGTGAAAAAATTGACGAGTCAGATTTTTATTTGTTTCCGCCACTGGTTGATGAGCTTTTGACGATAAAAGAAATTTCTAATATAGAAAAATGGAAGAAAAACCAGAAAGATGTATTTGAAACGGAACTGGATCTTTGCAAACAAATTGAGAATGAAAAATTGGAAAAATTATGGAACGACAAGTCCAAAAATATGGAACAAAAGTTGGAAAGTCAAATGCAAAAGTGTAAATATTTACAAGAAGAATTACAAAAGAAAGTAAATAATATAAAAACTGAGAAATATTTGATAAGACGCAAAAATCGGGCGAATATATTTCAAGAAATTTTCAACGAAAATTGGGATACTTTTAGCACCGGCGATAAAAAAGACATAATAGAGCTGCTAAGCAAAACCCAAAGAGATAATGAGTATTTAAGAAAACTGGTCGAAGATCAAAGAAACAAGTTACGAACTTTCGAAAAAACAACTCTAACAAAAGAACAAACTTCCAATTTATTGCAAGAGCTGAAAGTTTTAGAGAAAAACTTCGAGGAAACACAAAACTCGAAAAAATACTTCAAAGAACAATGGAAACATGCGTGCGACGAGATCCACGAAATAAAAACAGAAGAATACAAAAATATACAATTGAATTTGAAAAAGAGCAAAGAAGAATTGAGCCAACTAAGCTTGGATCATTTCGGTCATTACGTGGAGGAAAAGTTCGATTTATCCGATGATGGTTTAACAAGCAGAACAATACAAAATTATTGATAATTTCTTTATTGGAAAAATTAATATAAATATTTATATAGAATATTGTGTTTTTGGCTATTTGAGAATTGCAAACAAAACGTTTAACTGCATTGCAGATGTGATTAAATATGCAACCCAAGAGTGTTTGTTTCGTCGATTTCGTTCGATTATCGAAATCGATCGATTTTCCAAAATCGATAACGAAATTATTTTAAGTGGAGATTTAAGAAGTGAACTCAATCATCGAAACTATCTTTTATGTATCGATATTGGGTCATTCCTTATGCTCAACTATGAAATCGATTTAAATATCGATCAAGAGAAAGAAGCAAAATAAACGTCATATCATAATATTTTGTTATTTAACAACGTGATTATCCGTTATTGGTTTCGACAACATCGCTGAAAGCCGTATCGATATAGACATTGATACAGGATGTTTCTAAATCGGTATCGTTACAGTATCGATATATCGAATCGATAGACGAATTTCTAAAACGACTGTCAAGGTTCCTAAAGTTCATAGGTTGTCTGGTGATGAGTAACTTGATGACGCATCTGGACCTGGAGTGCCTTATAGAGATTTGCATTATGTTAAGGCATACAGATGACGTCATAAAAGTTATCAGGCAACCTCCTTCTTTTAAAAAACCTTGAACGACAGTGTGTTGACCGAGGTGTTGACTCACCACTGGATATTTTAAGAATTTCTGAGACCTGGCTTAGTGCTGATGCTGCAACTGCTCAGGTTTCTGTTGAGGGGATTGATTTTTACAGGTTAGATAAAGACGGGAGATCCTCCATCTTCAGAATAGTAACATTTAAGCCAAAATCACTACTTTTTAATAAAAATCAGATAGAAAATAAGAGAAAATTTTGTCAGGTCAAATACGCTAACTTGCCGTGACAGCGCTGGTTAAAGTTTTTTTCTGGAATAACTTTCGAGTTAGCAGTTAACCTTGGATGGATGAACACTTGTCACAACTTTGACCCAAGGTTATCCGAAACTCATGGGGTAACTTTCTATTGATAAACCGGCCCTGAGCCTATTTTAACTTGAAAATACACACAAAATGCCTCTGTTTTATAATAAATCATTTTTTTTTTTTGTACTCACGCCTTAAACTGCGGTTCTCATGGAAAACTCAAAGTTCCCGGGCAAAACAAACACAGAATTCGAACCGCGACAATTTTCCGAACATTTTAATGTAATTTTTCCTATTGAAAAGTCCCGGAAAACTGGAAAATTTCACGAAAAACCGGCAGCCGACATAAAAACGCGTTGGCCATTTTTCACTTGTGACTGTCAAATGTCAAAATTGCCATTATAATATCCAAAGCCTACTTGATTAAAACCTATTATAAAAGACTCATAATTCTATTAATTTTGATGCAATTTGACTTAATTAGGCCTCAATTAAGTCCTAATTAATTATTTTATTTGATTTTGGGTGGTTTTTTAGGAATTGCGATTGCAGCGCCATCTCGTGACAAATGAGCATGACTACATTGTTGTTTCAAAATGGCTACACGTTTTTATTGTTATTGTTGGTTTTTCGTTGAATTTTCCAGTTTTCCAGGACTTCAATCGGGAAAAGTACTCTAAAGTATTCAGAAAAGTGTCATGGTTCGAATTCTGTGTTTATTTTGCCCGCAAAATTAAATTTCCGAGTAGGGGCCAAAGTTTTAAAAGATGAGTGTAAGAAATTCAATTATTATAAAATTATGCCTTTTGCGTGTTTATAGTGTTTTATATATCCTGTTCACAATCGGATGTCCACAGGTGCAGGTAAATTTATCACCTTTCCCTATCAAATAGCATTGAAAGGTGATAAATAAAACCTGTACCTGTGAACGGATTGTGAACGGGTAATATGTTAAAAATAAGCGAGCAAAATCTTATGTAAGACCATTATAGGGATCTGTATTACCGGCCTATTTGATTATAATGGCGTTTTACATTAGGTTCGTTCCAACTTTTCGATATTCGAAAACTTTTAAGGTTCTTGTAGGTATGGATTTAATTTTCTCAAGTGAAAACGGTGCGCCAGACAACAAAAAGGTTCATTTTCTGTTAAAATTAAATGATTTTTTTTTTCTTTCGAAAAAACAGTGGCGTATCATTTTTTTCTTTTTCAAAAAATGTATCACACATGTGCTGCAAGTCCGTCACTGGACAAATCAAATCAACTGCAATTCCTTAAAAAGTTGCATCACCACCTATCCTAGAAATTTCATTAAAATCGCTAAAAGCGTTTTTGATACAGAGGGAAAAATTCGATTTTTTTTGTAAAATTTCAACACTCTGTATTTTGGAAATGACGCATTTCCGACCATCGTTGTCCTATCTCAGACAACTTCTTTATGGTTTCTTTATATGCACTAGCATTTTTGACCAGTTGAACGGGGACACCCTGTATCCAAAACTGCATGATTATTCAAAAACTGTACATAGGATTAAATTCATACTAACATGGAAAGGTTGAGGGGATAGTCAGAAACAGGAAAATACCAGTGGCGTACACTCGATCGACCTACGAATGGAGAACAGGGCCGTGCATAGGGGGGTGCGGCCGGTATAAATTACTAGGGCCCGGGTTCCATAGGAATTTTATAAAATAATTTGAAGAATACTTATTATTGTCCTTCTTTATCTTAAGCAATTGAAACAAAATGGAGATATGATTTTTTCCCACTTTATCTTCTTCTCTTTCTCGCTCATTTAGTTCTTTGAATCGCTGTCTCTTATTTTATTATTCCAAGCACTTGATTGGTCAGACAAAATTTGTCTATATTTATGTATATTTAATATGCATCATTCTATTATCTCTTTATCTCTCTCGTTTTCATTGGATCTCCCACATCATTATCTTTCTCTTATTATTTCAGGCTTTTGATTGGTCAGACACAAAAATTACAAGGTCATTCAAGCGCCGAGAATAATCAAAAATGTCCTACTTTATCTCCGTCTCTTTCTTACTTATTCCGTTTTCTTTATGTCTGTCTCGTGTATTATTCCAAGCTATTGATAAGTCAGGCGCAAAGATTATGAAATCACTCAAGCGCTAGGAATAATGAATATATTATGTCTCAATAAATTTTCATTCTATTATGCCTGTATCTCTCTCTTTTTCATTGAATCTCTTATATCAATATCTTCCTCTTAATATTTCAGGTTTTTGATTCAGGATTCAGATTGGTTGGACACAAAAATTACAAGGCTCCTCGAACGCCGAGAATAATCAAAATTCGTGTCAAAAATTTTCATTTCCTACTTTATATCCGTCTCTTTCTTACTTGTTGTCTCTCCTATGTCGTCTCTAACTCTCTGATTTTAATCCCTAATTGAGTCACTGAAGCGCCGGGAATACCCAAAAATTAGTGTCACACTTATTTTTATCCCACTTTATCTTCGTCTCTTTCTAACTTATTCAATTTTCTATATTGCTGTCTCTTTACTTTATTATCCCAGGCTCTTGATTGGTTGGGCACAGAAATTATAGAATCACTCAAGCGCCAGGAATAATGAAAATGTGCCTGAAAAAGTTTTCATTTTATTATGTCTTCATCTTTCTCTTTTTCATCAAATCTCTGATATTATCCCTTATTATTTTGATTGGTCAGATACAAAAATTACAAGGCCACTCAAGCATCGAGAATAATCGGAGTTCGTGACACAATTTTATAACCTACTTTATATCCTTCTCTTTCTCACTTATTACTTATTGTGTTTCTTATGTCGTCTCTCACTTTCTTATTTCAAGCCCATGAATGAGCTACTTGAGCGCCGAAAAAATTAGTGTCACGTTTATTTTTATCCCACTTTATCTCCGTCTCTTTTTCCCACTCATTCCATTTTCTATATCGCTGTCTCTTACTTTATAATTCCAGGCGCTTGATTGGTCAAACCGTTGTCAGACACAAAAATTACAAGGCCACTCAAGCGCCAAGAATATTCAAAATTTTGGTCACAAATTTTTTTCCTACTTTATATCCGTCTCTTTCTTACTTATTGTGTTTCTTATGTCGCCTTACTCTCTTATCTCAAGCCTATGATTGAGTTACTTAAGCGCCGAGAATACTCAAACATTAGTGCCACATTATTTTTTTTGCCAACTTTATCTCCGTCCCTTTCTCACTTATTCCATTTTCTATATCGCTGTCTCTTACTTTATTATTCCAGGTTCTTGATTGGTCAGACATAGAAATTACAAGGTATAATTAAGCGCCAGGAATAATGAAATGAAAATATGTGTCGATAGATGTCTATTCTATAATGCCTCCGCCCTCCATCTCGCTCTTTGCCATTAAATCTCATATATCATTGTCTTTCTTTTATATCCCGGGCTCTTGATTGGCCAGACACAGAACTTATAAAATCACTCAAGCGCCAGGAATAATGAAAATACTATCTCTATTGTATTTTATTGGGATAAGGAAGACAAGGACAAAGATACTACACTTATTCCACCTCACACTTAAGTACATATTTATATCTTTGTCTTTTTTAAGCGATTAGAACGGAATGGAGATAGAATTGCGCTAATGATTTGACAGTTAAATTACTAAAATTTAAAGGTGCGTTTTTGCAAATTTTATAAATACATCCGAGTAGGTGATATGTAAAATGGTTAGAATTTTATAAAAATAATTTGGAAAATATCAATGTCCTCTTCTATCTTAAGCAATTAAAATAAAATGGAGATTATTATTTTATCTCTGTTTCTTTTTCACTCGTTTAGTTTTCTAAATCGTTGTCTCATACTTTATTTTTCCACACACTTGATTGACAGACAAATAGGCATAATTCCATTATGTCTTTATCTTTGTCTTTTTTATTGAATCTCATGTTATATTACCTTTCTCTTATCATTCCAGGCTTTTGATTGATCAGGCATAAAAATCACAAAGTCACTTAAGCGCCGAGAAAAATCGAAAATTTCCTACTTTCTCTACGTTTCTTTCTTTCCCATTGTGTTTCCTAAGTCGTCTCTCACTCTCTTATCTCAAGCCCATATGATTGAGTCACTCAAGAGTCGAGCGCGGGGAATACCCAAACATTATTTAGTGTTTTCCCACTTCATCTCCGTCTCTTTCTCACTAATTCCATTTTCTATATCATAGTTTCTTACTTTATTATTCCAGGCTCTTGATTGGTTAGACATAGAAATTCTGAAGTCACTCAAGCGCCAGGAATAATGAAAATATGTGTCGATAGAGATGTGCAATCTATTATGCCCCCATCTCGCTTTCATGCCATCAAATCTCATATATCATTGTCTTTCTCTTATTATGCCGGGCTCTTGATTGGTTAGACCCAAAAATTACAAAGGCCACTCAAGCGACGAGAATAATCAAAATTCCTGTCACAAATTTTTTATCCTACTTACTCTTTCTTTCTTATTGTGTTTCCTATGTCCACTCGAGCGCCAGGAATACCCAAAAATTAGCGTCACGTTTATTTTTATCCTACTTTATCTCCATCTTTTTCTCACTCATACAGTTTTCTATATCGCTATCCTGTGTTTGGATCTCATTGACTTAAATTTCAAGTAGACTAACCAAATCCAATTTTTGGTTCTTAAGTTGAAATTGAGCTAAAGAAGTATCAAACTTCGATTTCTGACCGTTATAGAGTTACAATTTGCATCCTGAATGAACTGAAATTCAACTGAAAAGAATGAAAATCCTCTTCCAGGCTCTCCTAGAATAGTAAACTCAAATTTCTGAACAATGACAGTTCAAAATTTCAATTTTGGATCCTGTGTTTGGATCTCATGGACTTAAATTTCAAGTAGACTAACAAAATCTGATTTTTGGTTCTTAAGTTGATATTGAGCTGAAGAAGTATCAAACTTCGGTTTCTGAACTCCAATTTTTGAGCTACAACAGTTCAAAGTGTCAATCTTGGACCGCAAAGGAGTATTTTCACAAATTTTTGATGTTTTACCTATTCCCACAAATAAATTCTTATTCGATTAATTAAATTTGGTTATCACCTAAGCAGTATAGAAAATAACTATTATATACCCCCAATAATATCAAATTTATTTTTCCACTATCGACTAATAATTAATTATTATTTTCTTTGTATTCAAGCCTGGTTAGGTGCATTATGTCTCTGCGTATCGTTTACAACATCGCCCCTGATAGTGGCAGTTTGTCGAAGAAAATCCACCAGACTAGCAGCTGTTATAGGCGGCTTAGTAATGGCTTTGGCCTGTTTGTTCACTTCGTTTGCCGTTAAATTTCATCAGGCCTTGCTCAGTTACGGTTTAGTACTTGGTAAGTAACACAATTTTGTTAAATATGATACACAATTGTTTTTATAGGTTTGGGTTCTGGAATTGTTAGAGAAACGTCTACCATAGTTTTGGGGCATTATTTTAAGAGGAGAAGAGAGTTTGTTGAAATGGTAGCTCAAGCTGGTACTGGTGTTGGAATAGCGTTGTTTTCTGTTTTATATAAAGAAGGCATTGGGTAAGAATATTTTGAATTTAACAGTGAAATAAACTCGAGCATTATCTTTCCCCAAAAGACCAATTTGTAACGGATCATTGGCTCGAGGAACAGCCATCTAGAAGTTAACTTTCGAAATTATCACTTTTGGGAGAAGCCGGGCGAATTTTGGGTCATTTAATTTGGTTTACAGCTGGCCTCTCTTGGCTTGGATTTTTATGAGAAATAATTTATTTTCTATAAGCGGAAAGTTTAACTTAACTTTGTACTTGGAATTTAATACAAGAGCAATATGAAAGTTTCTTTCACACTCGACTGTATATACAACAGTTTGTCTGAAAATAATTTATTTTCCGCTCTTGTTAAAAAACTTTCAGACTTTTTCCTGCCAAAAGTGCATGTTACTCAAGTGAAAATTGATTTCAAACTTCCAACTATATAAAAACATAATTTTCTCTCGTTTTAGGAAACTAGGTTGGAGATTAGGTCTCCAAGCAATCACAGGTCTCCTAGCTCTAGCATTTTTTCTACCGATCGTCTACAGATCGGCCAACTTGTACCACCCGCAACGCAGAGCTATCATGCACCTGAAAAACCAAAGAAGAAAAATGAAAGAGAAAAAGACCCATTCGAAAAACAAAAAAGCCCCAATGTTCGATTTCAGCCCGTTGAAAAGCAGAGGGTTGCGGGTGATAATGCTGGCTTGCGGATTCGGTGCGCTGGGCATTTACGCTCCGATTTTTTATTTGGTTTATCAAGGCTACAGGGAAGGACTGGAGGACAGTGCTTTGGTACTGCTTCAAACTTTTATGGGGTTCGCTTCTGCTTTGGGCTGTGTGGGCTTTGGCTTGATAACTGTTAAACCCAGCACGCAGTGCCTCATATCCAGACAGTACTTATGTCAGACTGCTTTAATTGGAATTGGTGAGTACCCTAATGGAAATCCTAAAAACAGATTGAAGTTAAAATATTTGTTTTAGGTATATCTTTGTTAGCTCTCAGTGCAGTTCAAGGGTATCACGGTTACGTACTATTTGTGTGGCTCTATGGAATTTGCCTGGGAGGTTTCACCTATTCCTTGAAAATGTTTGCTTTGGAGCGTATTAAAAATAAACATTTTACTAAAGCCTGGAGCTTTATTCAGGGTGCCAAGTCGATTCCGGTACTTCTTGGTATCCCGTTGACTGGTTACATTAATCAGGCTTATCCCAAGGCTGGGTACTATTTTAGCTTTTGTACTGCATTGATTGGTAAGTTTGTGGGTACTTGTTGCTATACATTTTTCACATCTGTTTGATCTGTGGAACCTCGGCCTCATTCATTTTTTATACAGGGTGTCCTTAGATAAACTGACACATTTTGCAGGTAAAAACGAGATGCGGTTTGTTCTAGGTTCTGGATTTTTCAAAGGTTTTTTTCTGAAAAATACTTCAAGCAATCAGAGAGAGAAAAACTATCAGGATTTATTGAGTAGAGTCTTTCCCTTTCCAGCAAACAGAACAAACCGTGACTGGATCTCAGGCTCAGAAATGGAATTAGGCATTTTTTCCCACTTAAATGTATTAGTAGCAGTATTTTTATTTCAAAAAACCATTTGTCTGTGAAACGAAATTTCATCAAATTTTAGGATTCGGCAATACTGTAGAAAAAATCCTTATTCTTCCAGAACAAACCACATGCATAAGCGAAACTAGGCTCCAATTTGAGGGGTGCTGCAGCACCATTTTTTTAAATTTTTTTATGGGGTTTGAAGTTAGTTTAACGAGGGTTTGTACTTACGTCATCATTTGCCTTTTTTTTTTAAAAAATAGGTTTTTTTTATGTCTGAAATTTCAAACAAACATATAGTTCGTTTCACGGCACGAAGGTTTTTACTTACGTCATCGATGATGTCATAACTTAGAGAAAAAGTTAAGTCATAGATTAATTCATAGAGCACCTTCAGAATTATTGTTTTGTAATACATTTCTTAACTTAGAATAGAGTTTATTCAGTTATCCGAAAATATATAAATGAATTTCTCCTGGAGTGATTTTTCACTGGAAAATTTTAAAACTTTCCTCTAATGAGCTCCTCCTTTCCTCTTTCTCCTGTAAAAATTTCAAAATTTTCCCGTTGCCAGTTTTCCAGAAATGATGTAAGAGGGTGAGTTTTCCTTAATTTTGTCTAAATAAGTCAATTTTCTTTGAATTTTTCCTGGAGTGATTTTTCACTGGAAAATTTCGAAATTTCCCTATAATGAGCTCCTCACTTTTCTCTTTTTCCTGGAAAATGTTCAAAATTTTCCCGTTGCAAGTTTTCCAAAAAAAAAATTTCAATGTGAAAGGGTGAATTTTCCTTAATTTTTCTTAAATAGCTCAGTTTTCCAGAATTTTTTCAGGAGTCATTTTTCACTAGAAAATTTTGAAATTTTCTTATATGGAGTTCCTCACTTTCCTCTTTCTTTTGAAAAATTTCTGCAATTTTTGCTTTGCCAGTTTTCCAGAAAAAAATTGAAATGTGAAAGGATGAATTTTGCTTAAAAAAGTCAATTTCCCAGAATTTTCCTCTCGACTTTCCTTGGAGTGATTTTTCACTAGAAAATTTTGAAATTTTCCTATAATGAGTTCCTCATTTTCTTCTTTCTCCTGGAAAAAATTCACAAATTTACTTTAATAGTTTTCCAGAAATAAATTGAAATGTGAGAGGATGCCAGTTTCCCAGAAAAAAATTTAAATGTATAAGAGGGGTGAATTTTCCTTAATTTTGCTTAAATAAGTCAATTTTCCAGAATTTTTTATGGAGTGATTTTTAATTGGAAAATTTTAAAATTTTGCTATAATGACCTCTTTACTTACCGCTTTTTTCTGGAAAATTTTCACAATTTTCCTTTTGCCAGTTTCCCAGAAAAAAATTAAAATGTAAGAGGTGAATTTTGCCTAAAAAAGTCAATTTCCCAGAATTTTTCCTAGAGTGATTTTCCACTGGAAAATTTTGAAACTTTCCTATAATGAGCTCCTTACTTTTCTCTCTCTTCTGAAAAAATTTCCTACAATTTTCACTTTGCCAGATTTCTAGAATAAAATTAAAATGTAATAGGGTGAATTCTCCTTAATTTTGTTTAATAAAGTTAGTTTTTCAGAATTTTTCCTGGAGTGATTTTTCACTGGAAAATTTTGAAACTCTCATAAAATGAGCTCTTCATTTTCCTCTTATTGCTGGAAAATTTCCAAAATTTTCCCTTTGCTAGTTTTTTAGAAAATGTAAGAGGTGAATTTTCCTTAATTTTACTTGAAAAAGTCAATTTTTCAGAATTTTTCCTGGAGTGATTTTTCACTAAAAAATTTTGTAATTTTCCTATAATGAGCTCCTCACTTTCCTTTTTATTTTGGAGAAATTTCACAATTTTTGCTTTGCCAGTTTTCCAGAAAAAAATTGAAATGTGAAAGGATGAATTTTGGTTAAAAAAGTCAACTCAAAGTCAAGTCAAGTCAAGTCAAAAATAGCTTTATTGTATAAACCTTAGTTGTTACAAAGCCTTGGTAAAAGAGAACAAAGAAAAATAAAAATAGTAGTTAAATACAAGACATAAATAATAATAAATTAACAATGCAGGTTAAAATTAAAACACTAGTCAATAAAACTTAATCAATACAACATAAAGTTTAATAATAATACATAAAGAAGACCTACAATATGCATGCATATAAATGGACAAAATCAATAATCCAGACAGAAAACACACTATACTATATTATATCAGTCAAGAACAGTCTCATAAAATTCAGCCAAAGTATAATATGCCCCAGGTGCTAATACCCGTTTTACTGCTCTCCTGAATTTTTTTAAGCAATTAATCCTCCTAACCTCTGTGGGCAGATGGTTAAAAAGTTTTCTGCCCTCATATAAAAAAGACCTTTTAACAAGTTGAGAGTGAGGTATTGGAAGATTCAATGAGAAAGGATGACGGGTCGGATATGGTCCAATGTGGTTAAGTTCATTCCTATATTTTTTAAAAATTAAAGTTACAGTCTCCAGGATGAACAATGAGCAAAGGGTTAATATTCCACACTGGCCAAATAAACCACGGCAGTAGTCGTGGACTTTTGCAGCACAGAGATAACGAATTGCTCTCTTTTGCAGTAAAAATACTGAGGTAAATAAATATTGAGAGCACGCACCCCAAAACGCGATGCCGTAGCGAAGATGGGGTTCTATTATAGCATAGTACGAATTTCTGGCCATAGCGAAACCTAAATTGTGCCTTATTACCTTAAGGGCATAACATCCAGAAGAAATTTTTTTACATACCTTAGATATATGTTCCTCAAACCTCAAGGAACTGTCAATGGTTAGGCCCAGAAATCGGTTAAATTCAAGAGTTGGGAGTGGTAAAGCATCCATAGAAATACCCTGAACAACACATTTAAAAGATAGGATGTTTGTTTTTGTTGCATTAAAACTTAGAAAATTAGAATCACACCAATTCTTAACTTCCAACAGATCGTGAGAAATGCTGCTGGTTAACGCTGCCAGATCTACACCATGCCACAAAATAGTTGTGTCATCAGCAAACATAGTAAAGGCCCCCTTTATAGGAACATGTGGCAGATCGTTGACATAATATAGTAAAAACAGTAAGGGGCCAAGAACAGAGCCCTGCGGAACACCAGCATTGATCTTCCCTTCCCGAGAATTATCACCATTAAATGACACTGTTTGAACTCTATCACACAAATAGGACTCAAACCATCTCAAGGACTTGCCCCTAAATCCATACCTTTCCAGCTTCCTGAGTAGTATTCCGTGATTTACGCAATCGAATGCCTTCGATAAATCACAGAAGACCGCCGCAGCAATATCGCCAACATTCATCCTCCTGTAAAGATGTTCGAAAAAGTTGAAGATGGCATCCCCAGTGTCATTGCCGCGCTGAAATCCAAACTGATGCCCACTCAAGATGTTGTATTTATCCAAATATGACATTACGCGGGTCTTGATCAGTTTCTCGACAACCTTGGCCAATGTGGGAAGCAGAGCTATAGGACGATAGTTGGAAGGGTCATCAGCATTCCCACCTTTGTGCAGAGGTACAATCATTGCTCCCTTTAAGCATGCTGGAAAAATCCCTGTTAGAAATGAGTGGTTTATGGCATCCACCAAACTGTTCAACACCTTAATTGGAAGCGCTAACAGGATCCTCAGGGAGATCTTATCCCATCCAGAAGAGGTTTTGTTCCTGATTTCAGAAAAAACATCTTTTAGTTCCTGCAAACATACAGGTGCAAGAAAAAACGTGTTAGATACATTTATGTGAGATAGGTACTTCAATGGATCGCCAGCTTTTGGAACAGTATCAGCCAGATTGGCTGCTACGGAACAATAAAAGGAGTTAAGCTGATCTGCTTTCAATGTTTCCGAGACCTGAAGAACGTTCTTATTGCCTCTCAAGTCGCTTACGATTTTCCATGCCTCCTTTGATTTGTTTGATGCCCTCTCAATCCTCTCATCAAAATAAGACCTTTTTGCAAGTTCCACAAGCTTTCTATATATTTTACGGTAATTATAGTAGTATTCAAGAAATTTATTATTATCCATTGAGTATTTGCGTATATAATGTAGCGCACGCATGTTCCTTCCAGAGACTTTAAGGCCCTTTGTATACCAAATTTTTTTCTTAGCCATTTTAATGGATATAATGGGGAAAGCACTATAGAAATTTGTACACAATACATTATGGAATTGCTCCAAAGGAATATCTGACTCAAGCAAAGTCTGCTCGTTCACAAAGCGATTTGAATTTATTAAATTTTTTTCTGCTGTAGAGTCTACCTTTCTTTATAGAAGATCCACTCTTACACACATCAAGATCCACACAGCCCAGTACAGCTTCATGATCCGACAACCCGGCACTGGATACCATACAATGAACTTTATCCAGGCCAAAATTTGAGCAGAAATAGTCAATTATTGAGCTTGACAAAGAAGTAACTCTGGTTGCCTGATTTACATGCATACTTAAATTAAGAGAATTTAGAAGATTACATAAGGATTTCGTATGTCTGTCCAAATGCTTAGAAAAATCTATATTTAAATCTCCACATAAAATTAATCGAGAGTTTATAGGAATGGAATATACAAGGGACTCTAGTTTATCCAAGAATTGCTCAATGTTTCCATGAGGAGATCTGTACAATGCTAATATATATAATGACAAGCTACTGCTAAAAACTAACGAGAACTCAAAGGTTTTTTCCTCCAACAAGTTATCAAATTTATTTACACTAACAAATTTGTATTTTTCCATAAAACAGTCACGGAGCATAACTAACGTTCCCCCATGTAAAAACTGTCGACGAGAAAATTTGGACAACAAACTATAATTTTCAATATTTAGGGGTTCATTCTCTTTGAGCCAATGTTCTACTAAAATTAAAATATTGGGAAAATCCACAGATTCCAGAAATATTCATTCATTCACCTTATTTCTGATAGATTGGATGTTTAGCAAAGCTAGGGACAAATTATACTTGGTTTCCCTTGGTATAAAAAAGATTTACTAGTACTACTCAAGGTGTCCAGACAATTTGTCTGTATTTCCGTGGTCACCAATTCCGAAGTCTCGTCTGCCACATCGTTTGAAGTCTTATATTCACAAACGTTAATATCCCTGTCTGAATTACAAGGAGAAATTCTGCATTCATCAGTAAACGGAACTACTTTTAAGACTATTTTTTGGCTAAGGAGTCTTGCATCAGTCTCCACATACACAGCAAGAAGTTTGGCCAAAGACCGGACCGAGTGCCTATATTTTACATTATTACACAAATTCGAAATTAATCTTATACTACAATTATTACTTCTAGCATATTTACCTACAGCTTCATTTATTTGATAAAATTTAACATGCGAATAACTCTTAAAATTACATTTCAGTACCATTATCAAGTTAGTTGTTTTACCCAGAGAAACAATCTTTTTAACCTCACCAATGTTTGGTGATGTAGAGTTTAAGTTTAAGCAAACAACAATTGTGTCTCTTTCGGTCAAAGCAAAAGACAACAAAAATACCCTCTCGATCAGCCTTTTGACATCAAGACCAGTATAAACATGACCCTTCAATATATGCGATGACTTCATTAACAAAGAACCATAAGAAGATAGGGATCTTGCACTAGAGTCACCGCAGATAATACATGTTTTGGGAGCAAAATTACAATCATTACTTTGATATGAGGCACTTTTCAACTCTTTATCTAGGGAAATGCAATCATCTATCACCTTATTGTCGTTTAATAAAACAAATGAGTCACCTGTGGCAGTAGATTTACAGCATGTCACATCATCAAAGCATGTAACATCATCGAGGCATGACACATCATCCTCTCTGGAGACACCTCCACCATTCTCTTGATTTTTGAGGATACTTCCAGAAGCACAAGAACCAGAAAGCCTTACCGCTTCAGGATGCTTTTCCAAACTATCACACCTAGATTTACTAGATTGGAGCTCTTCCTTCGCCTTGATGTTCTTCAGCTCCATTATATATGCTTCCCTGTCCTGTGTTAACACTTGAATGCTAGTTAACATATTCTTGTTGGTCTCGGTTAAATCTGCAAGATTCTGTTTAAGCTCCCTATCAGTCACTTTAAATTCCTCAAGCTGTGCAGTCAAATCGAAATTAGTGTCAATAAGATCCGAAATATTTTGAGCAAGTTGAAGTATTTCTGCTTTCTGGTTATTTATTTCAGTATAAAGCTCCTGCTCTGCATCACTGTGGCACTATTTTCAAAATCCTGTGTCTTTCTGTTAAGCCTCTTAATATGAATAGCCTTTGCTTCATTGTCCGTAGTAAGTTTACTAATTTCAATTCGAAGCTCTTGTGTTATTTCAGAGCATTTGTTTTCCAGTGTTTCTAAGCTTTTATCCTTAATAGCAGATTCTTTCTTTGTTTTTTCATACTTCTCCAAAAGAATCCTATAATTAGGTAAATCCTTTATGTGATCATTCAATGATAATTTACAGTCGGGACAAAAAAACAACAAACTTCTCCGCGCTAATGAAACAGCATGAGCTTCTGTGGTTGTTATTTCAGCACACAATTTGCAGATGGGTCGTTGACATAAGTCGCAAGGGGAGCCGAAAATTTCATCCTCCTTTGGGCGGCTCTTAAAAATGCAACTTTTTGAACAGGTTTCACATTTAAGGGATGACATATTGAAACCCAGCAGGAAAACTTCAATTTTCCAGAATTTTCCTCTCGAATTTCCTTGTAGTGATTTTTCACTAGAAAATTTTGAAATTTTCCTATAATTTCACAAGTTTTGCTCTATTAGTTTTCCATTGGAAAATTTTGAAATTTTCTTCTAATGATCTCCTGACTTTCCTCTTTTTCATCTTTTGCCAGTTTTCCAGAAAAAAATTGGAAAGTGGAGGATGAATTTTCCTTAATAAACTCAATTTTCCAGAATTTTGCCTGGAGTGATTTCTCACTGGAAAATTTCGAAATTTCCCTATAATGAGCTCCTCACTTTCCTCTTTTTCCTGGAAAATTTTCAAAGTTTTCCCTCTGCCAGAGTGAATTCTCCTTAATTTTGCTTAATAAAGTTAGTTTATCAAAATTTTTCCTGGAGTGATTTTTCACTGGAAAATTTTGAAATTTTCGTAAAATGAGCTCTTCATTTTCCTCTTATTGCTGGAAAATTTCCAAAATTTTCCCTTTGCTAGTTTTCCAGAAAATGTAAGAGTGAATTTTCCTTAATTTTACTTGAAAAAGTCAATTTTTCAGAATTTTTCCTGGAATGATTTTTCACTAGAAAAATTTTGAAATTTTCCTATAATGAGCTCCTCACTTTCGTTTTTCTTTTGGAAAAATTTCACAATTATTGCTTTGCCAGTTTTTTAGGAAAAAATTGAAATGTGAAAGGATGAATTTTGCTAAAAAAAGTCAATTTTTCAGAACTTTCCTCTCGACTTACCTTGGAGTGATTTTCCACTAGAAAATTTTGAAATTTTCCTATAATGAGCTCCTCATTTTTTTCTTTCTCCTGGAAAAATTTCACAAGTGTTGCTTTATTAGTTTTCCTGGAATAAATTGAAATGTGAGAGGATGAGTTTCTCTTAATTTTCCTTGAAAAAGTCATTTTTTCAAAATTTTTTCTTGGAGCGATTATCCATTGGAAAATTTTGAAATTTTCTTATAATGAGTTCCTGACTTTTCTTTGTTTCCTCTTTTGTCAATTTTCCAGAAAAAAATTGAAATATGAGAGGTGAAGTTTCTTTAATTTTACTTGAAAAAGTCAATTTGCCAGAATTTTCCCTGGAGTTATTTCTCACTGGAAAATTTCGAAATTTCCCTATAATGAGCTCCTCACCTTCCTCTTTTTCTTGGAAGATTTTCAAAATTTTTCCTCTGCCAGTTTTTCAGAAAAAAAATTAAAATGTAAGAGGGTAAATTCTCCTTAATTTTGTTTAAAAAAGTTAGTTTTTGAAAATCTATCTTTGTTTCAGAGATATCTACCTGCAAAATGTGTCAATTTATTCAAAAACACCTTGTATAATAATGAGATTTATTTCAGGTGCAAGCCTAATGTTCCTAGTAGGCACAAGGAAAGACCACCTAAGCCTGCAAGCTAGTCCTGCAACTAATTGCAATCTGAACGGCTGTGGTGGAGTTGCAAATATAAACGAGTGCGTCTGCAGTGTTGGAGCGTATAACGGTATCTGCGCAGCCACTCCAGAACTAATCCAGTACAACTTTTGTAGACAAGGCAGTAACCAGTACGAAAGGATATTTTCGAACTTTGACGATTTTCACGCCAACAAACCCAACATGAATAATTTCCATAGGTGAATAGTAAATTTGTTCCAAATTTCGCAAAAATAATTTGAGTTCTTGTAGGCATTCTTATCGTCAAAAAGCTCCAGAACACATAATCCACTATTTACCAAAGAGTCTCAGCTACGCGGCCAATATTGACCATTCTGCGTACCACACGCCAAAGCACCATGTTCCTGTGAACCATCACGATTTAGTACGCTTTTCTTCACTGCCAAGACCTCACCATCGAGGTATCCTGAGACCTAGCAAGAGCGTGCCAGAAGGCTTAGCCAGATGGGAGTATTGCGGTTCTTATAGGCGACCTTTGGTGAGAAACGTACAAGTTATTGAACAAATAACGACTTCGGTTTAAGAAGGGATGATTTTGTTAAGGGTAGATTGTGTTTCGTTTTCACATTTAAATTTTGGTTCCAATCACAATTATTGCTCTGCACCTTATGGGTTCTAAGTAATGTGAAAGCGAAACACTTACTTTATTAATTGATTGAGTTCTATCAATAACATCCTATTATTATTTGATAGATATTGATATTACTACAACTATATTACTTTTTTGGACTGATTAGTTTAATTACTGCAAAGATTTCGTATATTTTGTCCAAAAACTATTATTAAAGCCGCGTTTTCATATGAATTTTTAGGATATATTTTATTAAAAAAAAAGTCAATGATTATAGTATTTTAAAATAAGCGTTTTGGACCAATCCAGTAGCGAGTAGATACATTTGTGTATAATAATTGCTTCTTCTCTTCAATATTTACCAAAGAATTATCTAAATTATTGTATAAAATTGATGAATAGCAATATGCAGCGGTTGTGATAAAATATAAAGAATGTAAATATAAAAATTCAACTGCAAAAGAAAGTCTTTTTGGGGAACAACTTAATTATACACAAAATTTATTGTACCATATCAAGAGCTTCAGATATTAATGAAATTTGATGATGAAAAAAATGTACAAATGTTTTTTTTGCTTAATTTAAAATTGATACCAAATACACCTTAGGCTAAAATTTTAGAATTACTCCTCCTCTTGTACAATTTTAAACGAATTGCGTAAAATATCTAAAAATATAATGTAAATACAGATAGGCCTTTAGAAAAATATATTATATAAAATAAGGGGTGGCGATCATTTGACCTTATCGAGTTGTTGTATGAATGCATAATATTGGAAAAGAAGGTATAGAGTTTTATCAGCCCTTAAAAGCTATACAAAGGCTTTATACCATAATGTCATAAATTTTTGTTACTTTACGCTTTCATGTGTCATATTCCAATACATTTTATACTGTAACTAGATAAAATAGGTAAAACGGTCGTCTACTCTCTTCAAATAAAACTATTATACCTTATAGGAGAAAAAATATTTGCTGTTGGGTATGTATTTATTAATTAATTTATTTACCGTTTTGTTGTGAAATATAATAGAGTTTTTGAGTAGGTTTATGGTTTGATTTCAGCAATTTTTCAATTTTTTTCAGAATATTTCAGTGTATGGAGTTTGGGGGGTCCCAAAGGACCATTACGACACAAAATTTGTACAAAAAAAATTGAAATTTCATCGTTTTAGTAGTTTTAGAGTGGTTTTTTTCATAGAATCCGGCTCCAAATCTCAGAATAATTTAGTGTATGGAGTTTGGGGCTTCCAAAGGACCATTAAAACCCAAAATTTCGACAAAAAAAACTTGAAATTTCATCGTTCTAGTAGGTACTGAGGTACCTAACCCACCTTATGACTTAGATTTTGGAAAACTTTGAAAGGTCATAACTTTTTTTCTATTAAAGATAGAAAGCTGAAGCGATTCTTCCCAATAGAGGACTACAATTCCAGGAAGTTTCAGCTCATTTGGACTTAGAGTTCCAGAAATAAAATCGAAGCATATTGGGATGATTTATCAATTTTCCTGAGTGCCTCTTTTCATAGAATCTGGCTCCAAATCTCCGAATAATTCAATATATGAAGTATGGGAGATTCCAAAGGACCATTAAGACACAAAATCTCAACAAATTTTATCGTTTTAGTAGGTACTGAAGTGTGTAGCTACCTTATGATTCAGAGTTTGGACAACTTTGGAAGGTCATATTTTTTTTTTCAATTAAAGATTGCGCTGAAATTTTCAGCGATTCTTATCCTAGTAGAGGACTCTAATCCCTGAAAATAATCTGCATACAGCAATATCTTACAATGTTAGAAACAGTCTACTATGTCATTTATAAATATGTTGGAGAGTAGGTAACAGAGCAAGATGGCCACCTTGGGGGACACGCGAGGTGACACTATACTCGTCAGATAGAAAAGATTTCACTTCAACTGTTTGCCTTCGACCCATTAAATAAGACTTCGACCATAACCAAGAATACCACCATTAACACCATAATATGACAGGTTTATCAGTAATATATTGAGATCAACTGTGTTAAAAGCCTTTTCGAAATCTGTATAAATTGTATCGACTTCATATCATATCCCTGTTCAAGAGCACTAGAAATGGTATGTTGATAAATAAGCAGATTTGTTGATTAATCTCCCTTTCATAAAACCATGTTGCTTATCAGATATAATTCCTTTGAGACATGAACACAAATACTGACTAAAGGTGGATTTATACAGCAAATGAAATAAAATAAGATAACATAAGATAAAATATCAAATACATGCATTTCTTATTTTATTTGTTATTTTCTGTATAAATACTTTAAAGGGTATCTCATTTAGGTTAACTGTTATTTCTTATTTGTTATTTTATCTTATTTTATTTTATTTGCAGTATAAATCCAGCTTAACAAATACATTCAAAAACCTTAGGAAAATGAGACATTATGGTAACTGGTCTATAGTTTTCAACATCGTTTCTGGAATCATTATTTTTAAAAATTGGTGTAACAAATGAGATCTTCCATACATCTGGAAATACTCCTGACTCTAAAGATTTGTTATATAAAAGCCATAAAGGTCTTGACAATGCAAATGCGCAATTTTTTATAAACAAAGGGGCTATACCATTTGGCCCAGCACCTTTATCAACCATAATTTAATGAAAATTCCCGAAAAACATTGCCAATCCCAATAATAAACAAACCAACCTTTGATAGAACTATTTTCCAATAAGTTAAAGTGAACTTCATGGTTAGACTCTGTATACACAGATGAAAAATATTTTGAAAATAATGAAGCATTAGGTACTCTGATCATCATTACTAGATCTATTTTCATATTTTAAGGAAAAAGGTACCTATATTATTTGTTTGCTCTTGTCATACGCATAAATCTCCAGATTGATTTAGGATCAACATTTATATTATTCTCAATTCTATTTATAAAATTATTGTAGCAGTATTTAGCTTTTCTTTTGCACAGATCGCTGAGAGCACAAAAATTGGCATAGTCATTAGGGTCTTTAGTATGCTTAAATCTTTTATGTGCAATTTTTTTATTGAAAACACTTTAATTCAGCGTCAAACCATGGTGGAAATTTATAACGATTACTAATGTTTATTTCAGGAACAACATGGTCAATTACACTATACAGAATCTTATAAAACATTTCAATATTACTTTCTATATCACAGTTATCAAAAATTGAATCCCAGTTAATATTAACTAAAATGTGACTAATATTACCAAAGTTACATTATTTAAAATTGTAAATCTCATTTTCATTTTCTATACCATTAAAACTACCATTACATTTAATGTCAATTACCAGGACAGAATGATGCCTATCACATTTTATTAAATTTTCCCTAGCACAAAAGACCTTATCACTCTCGTTATCACCGAAAATTGAATCTAAAAACACCTCTATAATTTGTTATGTTGTTCAGTTGAAAAAGGTTCAAGTGAGGAAAAGTTTCAGTCAAACTTTCTGAAGCTGGTCCATCAATTAAGACTCCCATTGAGTCGTTGGACCATTTTAAATTAGGGAGATTATAGTCTCCAGCAATACATAAATTATGCTTGCTATATTGGTGAGCAGCTCTCTCCACTAATTCACAATGCTTTTCATAGACGTCTTTACTTGATGAGGGCGGAATATATACACAACAAAATACCTACTTTTCTTATGTGTTTGGTATAACAGTAACTAAAACCCAAATTTCTTCGGAGTCATCCTGTGAGATACCTACTCAACTGCTCAAATCAAAAACCATTTTTCACTGCTATAAGGACACCTTCATTTCTCTACTTTCCAGTTATTTCACTATTTCTGTCTTCTATAGATGTTGTAGTTATCTAATCCTAGTTCATTATCTTAAATATATCAGTTGAGTGATGTTTCAGTGAATAAAATACGAATCCCGTTGACATTTTGATAATAGGCATACACTAATGCCTCTGTCTGTACTTCTGATTCATCTGAAAATTTGACTGAAAATATAATAATTATTGTCTCTTCCATTGTGCCATCTCTGATGAAGTCTATTGAAATGATTGAAATGATTTCCTGGGCTTGGACTATAGTCCCTAACGTTGACATTTTCAAGCCAAAAGTTGTCAGATTCCAGTTTTGCGCAATATTTCGTTATTAAAGGATTTCATGTTACTCTTTGCAGCAAATTGAGTGACTACAATCTCATCATTGTTATTGCTATTGGCTATTGCTTTGATATAATCAGCGACTGATTTATGTGGCAGTATTCTTGACTTGGCCAACATGGAGCCATTTTTTCTTGGGTAGACCAGTAATACTATCTTGGGGATCAGTAACAATTCTCCGTGCAATTCCCTCAAAATCTGGACTATCGATTCAATTATTCTGGTTTAATGAAATCTCAGAGAAGTCGTACTAGATTGTAAAGCCGAGTCAACTGCTTTATTAACCTGTGAAAGTGTAATTTGATCAGTTTTTGGATTCCCATTGGTGTCATTTGTGTTTACCAACACTTTATTTTTCTTTGTTTTAGAACAACTTCCACAATGAATAGGCATCAAAATACTTTGTATTGCCAGACATTTTCAGTAAAGATCAAACTGAAATTTTCAGCGATTCTTATCCCAATAGAGGACTTCAATCTCTAGAAGTTTCAGCTCATTTGGACTCAGTTCCAGAAATAAAATCGTGTTAAGCAATTTGGGGTGATTTTTTCAATTTTTCAATTTTTCTGAGTGCCTTTATTCATAGAATTCGGCTCCAAATCTCAGAATAATTTAGTGTATAGAGTTTGGGGGATTCCAAAAGACCATAAGGAGACAAAATCTTAACATAAAAAAATTAACTTTTCATCATTTTAGTAAGAAGGTACCTTATGATTCAGATTTTAGAAAACTTTGGAAGGTCATAACTTTTTTTCTATTATAGATAGAATCCTAAAATTTTCAGGTCTATAAACCTAGCAGTCCCGAGGTGGAAAAAAACTTCGGGAACTATATAATCAATGTAATATTAGGTGCTTTTTAGGTGCTAATTAGGGCCTCTAATTAAAAATTAGGTGCTCCTTTAGTTTTTGAGAAAATCAAAAAAAAACTAAGGGACTGCTAGGTTTATAAAAGCTTACAATCCCCTATAGTAAAAAATATTTTTCAAATTTTTTCTTTGTATCAGAATTAGGTGCTTTTTAGGCGTTCCTATGTAGTCCAAGAAAAAATAGAATTGATTATTAACTGAGTTACAGATTTTTTTTAATTATTAGGGGACTGTTGGCTTTACGTATTCATGTTGGTGTGTCAGAATGGAAAAAAACTTCGGGATCTATATAATAATTAGGTGCTTTTGAGGTGCTAATTAGGGCCTCTAATTAAAAAAAAAAAAATAGTATATAGGGGACTGCTAGCATCCATAAACCTAGCAGTCCATTAGTTTTTCTTGATTTTCTCAAAAACTAAACGAGCACCTAATTTTTAATAAGAGGCCCTAATTAGCACCTAAAAAGCACCTAATTATTATATAGATCCCGAAGTTTTTTTCCATTCTGACACACCAATATGTAAACGTAAAGCCAGCAGTCCCCTAATAATTTTAGAAAAAATCTGTAATTCAGTTAATAATTAATCAATTTTACTTCGCTTTTCTTCCTTGGTAATTACACTCGTAGTATCGCTGATTCATACCTGGCCGGTACATTTCAAAGCAAAAAAACTTCTAACATAAACACAAAAACCAACCCAACGACAAAGGAATGTCGTGGCTTCACTTCGTTATTTGTACCTGCCGGTATAAATTCGCTGAAATAGTGTTATTTAAAAAAGTGATTTAAGTGTTTTTTTCTCTTATTTAAATATGCCAAAAAGGAAAAGAAATGAAATGTCGAGGGACGACGTTAAAAAAGCAAGAAGAAGGAAGTACGACGAAATCGTAGAGGCTCTCAAACAATTAAAAGCAGCGTAGATTCAGATGAAAGCTGGAAAGCTCCAGTGGTTCGGGAGATTCTGATTCTGAGAGCGAATGTAAGTACTCAATATTAAATGTTTGGTGCTGAAAAAATATTGGTTATTATGAACATCCACGTAACCGTTATGTTACAATATTACAGATTGATGTAAAACCAAATGAAAAGTAGTCGTTATACTACTAATGATTGCCCTGAAACTTGGTCGTTAAACTAAGCAATTTTATGCCTACCTCAATTGAGGCTAAAAATTAAATAAGACGCCTTTTTATTTCAGCCGCATCAGATGAACAACAATCTATACAGATTGTAACTACTGCAGACATCCATACGACTCCAGATAATGCATCAAAAAATGCAGACTATGATTTTTTGGGATTGAAACCAAAATCAACAAACATGGCTCCTGACCCCCTGCACGACGAATTAGCCATTAGATGGACAAGCTACCTACAACAAGGTATAGATAAAGATAAAAAGAACGAACTTTTGGAAAAATATCCGCTGTATGCGAATTGTCCTTTATTAAAATCACCAATTTTGGTACCAGAAGTAACATCATGTTTGGATGAAAAATTACTGAGACAAGATACATTTATGACAGTATTGCAGGATGGAACAGGACATGCATTAGCAGCTTTGGGTTCTCAAATGAACAAACTATTGGAAAATCCAAGCGAGGAATCCAAAGAATTACTCACTGTGTTGGCAGATGTTTCTCAATTAGTCTGTAATGTACATCATTCCATTTCTACCCACAGAAAATATACCATCATGCCCTTTTTAAAACAATCCGCAAGAAAGCTAATAGAAAAAAGTAAGACCGGTGAATTATTGTTTGGAAAAGGCTTCGTATCTGACTTCAAAGCCATTGACGCAGCCAAGAAGACAAGTTACGAATTAAAGCCTACAAGAAGCTACAAAGGCTTTACGTCATCAAGATCTATGGCCCATAAACAATATGACAATACAAAAACTTCTCAAAATAAGTATTTAAACTGGAAGCGCCCGAATCAAAAATTCAGGAAGAAATACACAGAAAAGAAGGACAAGACGGACAAGAAATATTACCACAGTCGCCGTTAGTGAATAATAAGGTAAATAAAATTTATGCAGGACGTATTCAGTATTTTTCAAGCGAGTGGAGAAAACTTACCACTGATAAAAGAGTCTTAAAATGGGTAGAAGGAGTTGTTATACCCTTTAAAAGTTACCCTCAACAATTATTTGTAAAAAAGGTACAGTTCCCAAGCTGAAAAATTACTTTACGATCAAGCACTTGATGATTTATTGTTAAAGGGCGCGGTGTCCAGGTGTCAATATGAAGCAGGGGAATTTTTGTCCTATTTTTTAATCAAAAAACCTAATGGAAAAAGACGATTTATTTTAAATTTGAAAGATTTAAATACATTCATTGAAGCCCCACATTTCAAGATCGAAGATTTTAGAAATGTGTTAAAATTAATTACCCCTAAATCCTTTCTGGCTAATATTGACATGAAAGACGCCTATTAATTACATGGTTCCAATTGACAATAATTATAAGAAATACCTTAGATTTTTGTATAATGGAATGAGATATCAATTTAATTGCTTACCTTTTGGTTTAAATTTAGCTCCATTCATTTTCACCAAGCTATTAAAAACCAGTTGTCTCATTTTTAAGACATTTATTTAGATGATATCTTAATAATAGAAAAAACACAAAATTATTGCCAATCAGCAGTGAAGGAGTGTATCAATTTACTTGAAAGTTTAGGTTTCATAATCAATTATGAGAAAAGTTCATTAATACCAACTCAAGAACTAAAATTTTTAGGTTTTACATTCAATACAGTCGATATGATATTTTTCTTGCCTTCAGATAAAAAAGAGAACATTTATGACAATCTGATTGCATTAAAAAAAAAACAAATGTAAAATTAGAGTTTTAGCAGGATTAATTGGTCAATTAGTAGCCGCCGGTCCAGCGGTAAAATATGGTTGGATACACATAAAAGAACTGGAACGGTTGAAATACTTATCTCTGAAAAATCATCAAAACTAGAATGCAACTATAAAAATACCAGAATATGTAAATAATGACTTAAATTGGTCGATAATAGCTATTTATATAACAAGTACATAAAATAAGGCTTTATTGTACGAATAATTTTATTATTATTATTATTATTATTAAATAATGAGTCAATAAAGCCTGTTTATGTAAGCGTTATATACATGATTTTATGTACGATTACGACTGGTTTTTGTTAAAAATTAAAAAAATTTAATGAAAAAAGTAAAATTTGCGTAGGTATATCTGTTTCACCTTGGCAGGTTGTCAGGACCTGTTTCACCTTGGCAAGTTGTCAGGACCTGTTTCACGTTTCACCTTGTTAGGTTGTCCAGGTAGGCAATAAAGTAGCACTTTATTTTACTAGTAAAATAAAGTAGCACTAGTACAATAAAGTGCTACTTTATTGACGCAAAACTGTTCTATAAATAGCACTTTATTGGTCAATCGGACATAAATAATATTAAAGGTTCAGCTTAATCTATTTCCAGCAATCAAAATTTTGTTCTAGAGATATTTACGATGCCTCCAATTCAGGGTGGGGAGCGTATTGCAAGGGTCAATCTACTCACGGTTTTTGGTCAGAGAATGAAAAACGATGTCATATATAAACTATCTTGAACTGGTAGCGGCTTTCTATGCGTTGAAATGTTTTGGTAGAGGTTTTTCTGATAGTGAAATTTTGTTGAGAGTAGATAATAGGACAGCTATAGCATGTATTAATAAGAAGGGGAGTATTCAGCATAAGAAATTAAATACGATAACAAGATCTATTTGGGATGGGTGTGAGACTCGTAATATTCAAATTTTTGCATCGTATATACCATCTAAAGAAAACACTCATGCAGATGTTGAATCAAGATCATTGGCTATTGAAACAGAGTACGAGATAAATCAAGAAGTTTTCAGACAGGTTTGCAATAAATTTGGAAGACTAGAAATTGACTTATTTGCCTCAAAGAAAAATGCTAAATGTGAAATTTATGTGTCTTGGGGCCCTGATCCTGATTCAACTTACATAGATGCCTTCACAATCAGATGGAATTTATTATTTTATGCTTTTCCGCCTTTTTGTTTAATTCAGAAGGCTCTCAACAAAATAATAAAAGACAAAGCTGTGGGAATTTTAATAGTGCCCTTATGGCAAGCACAACCGTGGTTTTCCCTCTTTAAAAGACTCTTAATATGCGATCCTATTATGTTTAAACCTAATAAAAAACTACTGTTCTCGCCTTTCAGAACCCCTCATCCGCTACATATGAGTCTTACATTGGTTGCCGGGAAATTATCCGGAGAGCAATGGTAAAGAGAGGAATACCAGAATCTGCTAGTCCTATCACTAATTAGGGTGTTCCGAAACTATTGTGCCAAAAATTAAGGGATAATAGATCTCATCAAAATAAACGTTTTTTACTTATAAACCCATTGGCGCATGCGCGTTGGTTAGGTGATGCTAGCACATAACAGTCTACGCTATGGTAGCCACCCTGCACATGGAGAGACGTGTTTGGAGCAGAACCTGCATTATTGAATAATACAAAACCCAAGGAATGCTTGCAGTATTTATTAAAAACAATGATTCACATCAAAATATGCTCAAAATTACGACCACTCGCATAAATGCATGCGTGACAGCGCCGTAGCAGAAACATCGAGTAGATTTCTGCAGGAAACCCTTCCCGAACTGTTATAGAAACTGTTTCCATGTATGCCAGACAAAACATGTGGTACCAACACGACGGAGCTCCACCACATTACTCGTTAGCCGTAAGGGAACATCTCAACGAAACATAATCTGGAGAGTGATTGATAAAGGCGCACCTATTGTATGAACTCTACGGGCTTTACACGTTCACCAGACTTGACCAAATGCGACTTTTTTTATGGGGTCACATGAAAGCTCTTATGTTCGACACTCCAGTTGAAACAGAGGAACAGCTAGTGAGAAGGATTGTTGCAGCATCAGCTGCTGAAATTTGTGAAACGCCAGGAATTTTTCAACGTGTTCAGGAGGCTATGCTACGATGCTGCCAGGCATGCATTGAGGCAAGTGGTCGTAATTTTCAGCAACTTTTAATGTTAGTCATTGTTTTTAATAAATACTGCAAGCATTCCTTGAATTTTATATTATTTATTAACACAGCTTCTGCTTCAAACACGTTTTTGCGTGTGCACACAGCGCGGACTGTTATATGCTATTATCAGCTAACCAAAGCGCATGCGCCTATGGGTTTATAAATAAAAAATGTTTATTTTGGCGAGATTTATCATTCCTTAATTTTTGGCACAATAGTTTCGGAACACCCTGTAAGTAAAGGAACACTCGACCAATATAATATATGTTACAAAAAATGGTGGTCATATTGTAGAATTAGGAACATTTGCCCAATTACATTTGATTTGGGACACTATTTATCATTTTTTCAAACACAGTTGAATAATAGTTTATCATATTCAACAATAAATATGTATAGATCAGCTCTTAACTTAATAAACCCACAAAGTTCGGAACATGAAAAAATAATTAGCAGATTTTTAAAGGGAGTTTATAATATTAAGCCTGCAGAACCAAAATATAAATTCACCTGGGATACAAAACCAGTTCTAGATTATTTGAAAAGCCTTCACCCTCTAGAAAATATAAGTTTACCAGTTATTAACAAAAAAGTTAGTTATGTTGTTAGCTCTAACATCTGGTCACAGAGTTCAGACATTGTCAAAGGATAACTTTACAAAATATAATAGATTTAAACGATAAAATAGAAATTAGGATAAGCGAAAAAATAAAAACTTCGGGAAAAAATACGCTCCAACCCGTACCTACTAATTTTTCCTAGATTTGAAGAATGTCCCGAACTATGTGTTTTTTCTGTAATTAAGTATTATATTGTTGAAACACAACAGATTAGAGGAAATAATACGTATCTAATATTAACACATAAAAAACCATACCATCAAGCGTCATCACAAACCATTAGTAGGTGGTTAAAAGACGTCTTGAAGTGTAGTGGTGTAAATACAGACATCTTTAAGGGTTACAGTACCCGTCATGCATCGACATCGACTTCTATGGCTTTTAGATTAGGTGATTGATACTATTAGAAACACAGCAGGTTGGTCAAGAGAATCCAATGTTTTTAATAAGTTCTATAATCGTCCAGTAATTGAAGATACAACTGTATTTGCCAAAAATATATTGGGAATAGAGACAAAAACGTAATAGTTAATATTTACATAATTTTGTATACTGCTAGGACTAGATTATAATATGAAAGCAATTTACTTGTAGAAATTATAACGGGATTTTTTTTTTGTATACCTATTAGGTATTATTATTATTATCATAAATGTGGTTATTAAATAATATTGTTGTTGAGAAGACTATGACTATTATTTAATAGGTAGGTAATCTATTATAGTCACATCTTGTAGATCTAATTTTCAGATCGCACTGTTTTCTTTAAACATCTACGAGTGTAATTACCCAGGAAGAAAAGCGAAGTAAAATTAGAAAGTTGATTGACTTACCTGTAAGGAGGATCAACTTTAATTTTGCGAGCTTTTCTTCCGAAGGTAATTACAAACCCCCCCAAACCCATAATGCCCTGTGCGATCTGAATTAATAGACAAACAACGAAGTGAAGCCACGATATTCCTTTGTCGTTGGGTTGGTTTTTGTGTTTATGTTTATGTTAGAAGTTTTTTTGCTTTGAAATGTACCGGCCAGGTATGAATCAGCGATACTACGAGTGTAATTACCTTCGGAAGAAAAGCTCGCAAAATTAAAGTTGATCCTCCTTACAGGTAAGTCAATCAACTTTCTAATTCTATTTTTTCTTCGACTATTTAGGAGCACCTAAAAAGCACCTGATTCTGATACAAAAGAAATTTTTGGAAAAATATTTTCCACTATAGGGGACTACTAGCTTTCATAAACCTAGCAATCCCTTAGTTTTTTTTGATTTTCTCGAAAACTAGAGGAACACCTAATTTTTAATTAGCGGGCCTAATTAGCACCTAATTATTATATAGATCCCGAAGTTTTTTTGCCATTCTGACACACTAACATGTAAACGTAAAGCCAGCAGTCCCCTAATAATTAAAAAAAAATCTGTAACTCAGTTAATAATTAATCAATTCTATTTTTTCTTGGAATAATTAGGAGCACCTAATTCTGATACAAAGAAAAAATTTGAAAAAATATTTTTTTCTAATTTTGTATATTATGATCTGATCCATTTAAATTCCAGTCAAAAACATAAAAAATGTCCCTTCTGTAATTATTTCTAAATCGTCAAGTAAGTTCAGAGATGTTTCATATTCCGTTGTTATGGAAGCGTACTGTTCAGTATCAAGATTGGCAACTCAAACCGGTCATTGCTTCCGGCGATCATCGACTACTTACTTTGCTTGTAAATTCTATGGGTGATTTGCTGAGAATTGAATACCATGGGGGGTGGAAGTCTAATACAGCCGCTAAGGGCTATGTGGAGAATTCCATAACTATAATAAACAGGAAATTGTCACCAACATCCTTGGAGAAACTTCCATGGAAAAACTATTCAATTTATTCAGTTAATCAATGCTACATAGAAAACTATGTCGACAATATCATCAATAATTATTCAAATTGTGTTAAGTATTATTATTTTTAACTAATTAGTTTTTTTTCCATACATTGTCTTATAATGTAAATAATTTGAATTAAATTTAATCTTCATAATAACAACAAAGTACTTCAAGTAGTTCAGCCCCAAAAGTATCACAGATTTTAATCCTGTATTTTTTGCAACTAATGGTAAAAATTACTTTATGTCATACCAATATATTATTGTGCTTTTATACCTTAGATACCATCTACATAATTCATTACTTTATGCCCGTGCGGGCATAAAGTACACATTAGGGCCCGCGCGGGTATAAAGACGCAAAAAACAGTTTTCAATTAACTTATTTTTTATTAACAAAATATAAATTTTCTTCAAACCTATAAATTTACGTTTATAAACATATTATTTTTGTCAAAAAATTATGATGTTTGCACACAAATGACAATTTGCGTAGTGACACTTTTTTCCTAGGTATTTATTATTCGCAACCAACTGGTATGACATAAAAGTTTGTATGCACCACGGGTACTAATAGATATAATATACCCTCGGGCGACTTACGAACCCTCGGGCCAGAGGCCCTCGGCTTTGTAAGACTGTCGCCCTCAGGGCATAATCATCTACTTAGTACCTTTGATACATAAATAACTATTTCATCACCAGTTGCGAAAAATTTTACTTTTCGTAACTGGTGATGAAAAGTTTGATAACGTCAACGAGTTTTGAAAAGTGTCACTTTAAATGTCAAAATTAGAAAAAATATTGTGTGAAACACGTTGGGAAACACTATTTTTCGTAACTCGCTTCCTTTTGCGAAACTCGCTTCGCTCGTTCCGCAGAAATCTGCTCGTTACGAAAATTAGTGCTTTTCCCAACTGGTTGCACAAATAACTATTTTACTATAGGGGACTGCTAGCTTTTATAAACCTAGCAGTCCTTTAGTTATTTTTGATTTTCTCAAAAACTAAAGGAGCACCTAATTTTTAATAAGAGGCCCTAATTAGCACCTAAAAAGCACATAATTATTATATAGTTCCCGAAGTTATTTTCCACCTTGGGACTGCTAGGTTTATAGACCTGAAATTTTCAGCGATTCTTATCCCAGTAGAGGACTACAATCCCTGAAAATTTCAGTTCATTTGGATTTATAGTTCCACAATGGTGTTAAGGAATTTGGGATGATTTATCAATTTTTCTGAGTATCTTTTTTCATAGAGTCTGGCTCCAAATCTCAGTATAATTTAGTGTATGGAGTTTGGGAAATCCCAAAGAACCATTAGGATACAAAATCTTAACATAAAAAAATTTGAAATTTCATCATTTTAGTAAGAAGGTAGCAATTTGGGGTGATTATCAATTTCTCTGAGTGCCTTTTTTCATACAATTCGGCTCCAACTCTCAGAATAATTTAGTGCATGGAGTTTGGGGGGTTCCCAGGACCATAAAGATATCTCAACAAAAAAAAATTGAAATTTCATCGTTTTAGTAAATACTGAGGCTATCTTATGATTTAGATATTAGAAAACTTTGAAAGGTCATAACTTTTTTTAAATTATAAATCGAACGCTGAATCGAAAGCTACAATCCCTGAAAATTTCAGCTCATTTGGACTTATAGTTCCAGAAATAAAATTATTTTTAAATAATACTACTATAATTCATTAAAAAAAATTCATATTTATTTCAACATATTAAAAATTAACAACCTCAAATAATGCAACTTGTGTTTCTCTTGTAGCTCGGCACATTTCTCACTTATTCTATTTACCCCATATTTGACTAAATAATTACAAAATCTATCCTGAGTTGTTAAAGTTATTTTATTTATAAAATCGCCTCGATTTCTTTCAATTATTGAGGGATTATTTGTAAAAACTATATAAAAAATTTCGTAAAAAGATTCCAACTCTTTATCTTTCAAATTTAGTAAATTATCTGAATCAAAAACAGATTGAGAAATATCAAAAATAATTTGCCCTGTATATTTATCAGTACGGATTTTAACAATATTTAAAAGTATATTGAATATGTTTGGCATTTTAGTGCCCATATTACTCAATTGAGACAGTAAAGAGTATTTTTCAATTAGAATCTTAACTCCTAAAGGAATCTTACAAATAGCTTCTAAAACATCTAAAATCAACAATTTACTGTCCAAATCTGACAAGCAACTATTAAAAAGCTCTGAAAACAATTTAAAGCCCATCGACTTTAGAAAATCTAGAAAATCCTTTTCACATTTCATACCGTCCCTTAAAATTTCCAAAATAAAATTTTGATGTTCTTTATAGTTGATATCGGGACTAAATAGTAACGTATACAATTCAGGCACGGTACTTAAATCCAATTCCTGTTTGGCCATTAAATATGACGATAATGGAGAGTACATTAGGTGTTTTGGATTGGTAAGAATTAGTGCCATCCTAGCAAAAAATATGGCTGAGAAGGAGTTTAGCTTAAAGTTAGGCAAAACTGCAACACCTAGAAGAAAGAGAAAAAATCAAAATCAAAAATATCCAGAGTTGTTCCATCTTACCTTTACATAAAGCCTCAACAAATCGAATCCATAACAAATTATCTTTTCCAGTTTGTCTCGCTTCTAAATGGAAATGTAAACGTGCTAAAACGTGACAAGCGGCCTGTCGCACTTCTTTGTCTTGGCAGGCCAGGCTTAGAACTGATAAACTCAAAGCACCACATCTAAAATTTAATTCCTATATAAATTGGTCCTAGGTATTTTGTTATCCAGTCTTAGTCTTACCTGGTGAAAACGTAAGTTTTAACTTGCTGTTCTGGAGCTAAAATGTGACTGAATAGAGGCAACAAGAATTTCAAGTCGTAGCAGCGCAAATCTTCAGTTAATTGTAAATCGTGTAAACCATTATTTAGGGGATAATTTGTTATTGTACAATTTACTAAATCCTCTTTTAAAATACCTATAAAAAAATATATAATTGATAATACTATTATATATATATTTCTATAACAGGAATAAATATTACCTAAAACATCAGAAATTTTAGGTTGTCTAGTCAATGAGTTACCAATTTGTGTCCTAACAGAATAGTGTGCAGCAGCAGCTCTGCCCCACAAAAAAGGTTTAAAATCATAAAATCCAGTCTGATCAGGTTTCGATTCATATCTGTAAACACTCACTATATTAATTGAAAACTTAATAAATTCACTTACAATTTGAGCAAAGCCAGTATTACTTGGTCACATTTAGTCAGCATTCCTCTATAAGCTGACAATAAAACAGCTATATGGCTTTTCACCATAAATTTGGGACATTTTTCGCAAACACTCAAAATTAACTGGAGCACTTCCAATTTTGTCACACTATGTTCACCTAACATGACATTTAAAAACTCTGAGTGCGATAGTAGCATGTCCAGCAACAAACCTGCTTCATCTTCAGATACATTGTAAATTTTTATTAGTTTGTTTAAGACATTTAACAAAACAGATTGTCCAGAGACACCAAATTTCAATGCAATCTTACAAAAACTATCATTAACAGTAAACTCTAAAGTCCTTGGTCCAATTTTACTTAAAACATTACTAAATACATTTGTTATTTCATTAGCTTTATGTATATCTTCTTCTTTTTCAAGCTTCCTTTTAAAAACAGCTATTTCCAAATGTACAAAAGTCATTATAATATTATTTAAGTGTTTATCATTACTACTATCTGAATTTATTATTTTGCTATAACAAGCTTCAAGTAAACGAGCATGAAACACTTCAGCCACTTCAAATTTTTGTACTTTCTCAGCAAAACTTATACATTTATCCAAAGGCATGAATTTTTCAATTAAAGTGGTCACATCGTAGTTTTTAGCAAAATGCTGGCCAACTTTTTGAGGCTTCCGAATTGCTTTTATTATTGAAGATTCCAGGTTTGAATAAATGTTTTCTAAAATCTTATTAGAAGTATTATTGTTTACCAACACATGCACTATAGGCAATATTAGGCCCTTTTTGTCACAAATTGAACTAATATTAGCTTCAATGTGTTCTAATAAATCTAAATCGTTTTGTAAAAGGAATATTACTAAGTCCACGTGGTCTTTATTGTACTCGGACAGTGTTAAAAGGCTTGAAAATAGGTTTTTGTTGATATTCGTTGAATTATGAGGAAATATTTCAAAATAATGCCTTAGGGCTCTTGATAATGAGCTAGCATCTTTATTTTCATTGTTGAAATTAATTAAAACTGTAGTTATTTTAAGTATAAGTTTCTCATTAATAGGTTCCAAATGTGGTTGATTTTTGCACAAAACTAAAATCCTGTCTATGCTGTAGGTGAGCAAATTTAAAATTGCAGGATTTTCTGTATCTGTATCAACCGATATTTGGTCAATAATCTTTAAGCTTTGCTTATAGTTCAGAGGAAATACTTGCAAACATTCTAGAATATTGTTTTCAGTTGAATATTTCTTAGGATTTTTCAACAACTTACAAATATTCTGATACAATTTGCTCGAATAATATTGCAAATAATTATCCAAATTGATATTGGATTTTTGCAAAGCTATTGCCATATCTAAAATGGGTTTTGTAATAATGTTTTTGCTTAGAACATTGAAACTCTTCACCAAAATCGGTTGTGCTAAAATAAGCTGCAAAAATCCATCATCAATGGTGTCAAAATTATTGTCAATAATATACTGGATTAAAAATAATAAATTTTTAACATTATTCTCTGATGGTGAGTTTGTGAAATAGAAACTTGCCAGCCTTGTAACATCTAGCAAAAAGTCAGGATAAAATGTTCCATGTAAATTGTCTGGTTTCAAAGAGGCATTCAAAAAATTGTCACTTATATCTTTAAAAATGCTTAAAACACCTTTAATTTTACTTATGTGGATTGGCTGATTTGCTAACCAACTATTTATGTATTTACAGATATTTGAAGGGATTAATTCTTTATGTTTTTGTATAATAGAGGCAAATTTTGGTAAATTAGTTTGATTGTGGAATAAATTAATCAAAACATGCTCCAAATATTTTTTCAAATTTTTGGAGTGTTGGCTTTTGTTAATGTACGTGAAAAAGCCTTGAATCATTGCTGAACAGTTTCGGTTTTTAATATTTACAGTTTCTTCATTGTTGGATAGTTTTATAAGGTTTTCTATTATTTCATTATTTTCTACAGTCTCATCATCATCACCTTCAGTAGTTTGTAAAATTTCTTTTTGATACTCCAATAAATTTTCTGCAGTATCTTTAACAATTTCAACAAAATCTTTAGCAAAGTTATTACTAAAACTATTAAAATTAAAAATCCCATTGAGCCAGATATTAATTTCATGAATATTATTATCAAAAATGCTAGTATTTTTCAAAAGTTTCCATAAAATTAATTTGAATTTATTATCGTGTTCTTTGTGATAGACTTTAAGTAAAATTGGAACAATATAGGCAAATATTTCAGTTTCAGGCAAGAAACTTGCCTGATCAATGTCAACAAAAATGCTTATGATTTTTATTTGTAAATGTTCAACTTTTTCAACTTCTTCAGAATTTTCAGATAATTTTTCCAAGAAATCTTTGAAGTCTAACGCGGCAACGTTATAAAGCAATTGAGGGGCAACGTTTTTATAAATATTCAAAATATCCAAAACAGTTTCCAAATATTCTTCTTGTTCATTTTTACATTCCTGAAGCAAGCTATAAGCATTTGGATAATGTTTTGAAATATAATTAGATAAATGTTGAGTGATTTTTAAATGGTTATTAGTCCATTTTCTTGAGGCACTCAAAAATAAATTAATTTTTTCCAACATGCGATGCAGTAGTTTTAAAATATGAATTTTTACATCTTTATCATGATTGTCTGTTAGGAGGGTTTTCAGGATTGGTACTGGTGATACAAGCATTTCTATAATTTGGGCAAGCTGAAAATAATCACATATGTTTTGAGTCTGTAATATACACGGTGACAATTTGAAAAGTAGCAATCAGGAATATCTCTCACTATCAGAAAGATCTCAAATACGTATCAGGAGATTGGAGGGGGAACCAAAATGAAGCACTGTTTGAGTCTTTCCCCTTAGGGGATAGCTACCCTAACGTATTTTTTTGAAATAAGAACCTACCTTGTGTTGTACATACATCATGGAATAGCTCATTGCTTTCCCTTCGCAGTCTTATAGCAAGGTGTTTAAAAGTAAGCACATTTTGAAAACTAGCGATTTCGACTATCTTTGAGTAGTGGTAGTAGTAGTAACTAGAACTCTACTTAAGGGTTTTCGAGTTTGAAGTTTTGGACAAAATGTCGACCAAATTTCAACTTTGAAGCTCAATATCCTGGAAACTTCAAGAGTTACAAAAACCAATTTTGCAAGACTTATAGAGAATTTGATACTATTTTTAATGATGCATAATTGTATGCAATTTTCTCAAATATCATTGAAGATATGGGCAATTATTCATGTCAAGATTCCAAAAAATGTTCAGAGCCAAAAATAAGATTTTCCTTTTTGGATTTTTTTGCTCACCCAAATTTTCAAATGTTACTGATGTTAGAGTTGTTTCTGACTAATTTGGACTCGCTCTATCGATTTGAAAAGTCAGAATTTAGGAGAAAGACTGTGAAAGCAACAAGCTATCCAACGATGTGCAACACAAGGTAGGTTCATATTTGAAAAAAATAAATAAGGGTAACTTGCCTGCTAAAAGGTGAGGCGGGCTCGGGCGGGGTGAATCAAAAAGTGTCTCATTTTGGTTCCCCTTCCAATCTCCTGCTAAGTATTTGAGATCTTTCCGATTGCTGCTTTTCAAATTGTCACCCTGTATAATTAATTAATGTATTACCTGTTGTGGAGTTAGATCTTTTGCACAATATTCTATACACATTGGTTCCATTTCCTCAATTAGTTTAGCAGAAAACTCCATAGTATTCAACCATTTTTCAGTCAAACGCGGTTCCAAAAAAGGCTTAACAATCAACCACATATTCTTGGTCAAGTCAGGACAAGATTTGCAAATTTTAAGAACAAGTTCGCTGGCATATGAGTGCTCCCAAGGCCTATCCAGGCTGTCCAAAACGGTATACATGAGGCTGTTTAGGTTTTTCCTGCCCAAACCCACAAGATGGTCTCTAAATATTACTCCTAATTTATGTGAGGTGCATAGTATCAACAAAAAATCGTGAATGCATTCGCTGACTTTTGATTTGGCCAATTTATCAATTTCGATGATGTTCTTGTTGTTTTTGTCTAGTGCCTTAAGACCTTCAGGACCTTTCCAATTATATAAATTGACAATATCTTTCACAACTGCTGTATTAAAGACATGCATTTTTGTTGTTTTCATTATAGAAGGGTTTTCTAAAATGTGATTTTTCATTGCAGCTACTACTACACATACTGTGTCTGGATCGTCATATTGAAGACCTGAGAGATTGGTTTGTGTAGAATCATAAAATTAGGAAAATTATAAGGAAATTACCTGATATTATACTGGTTAATAGGCTGCTTTTTTCTAACAAAACTGATAGTGTATGAGTGTCAGCATCTACTAAAAATGCTGTTAAAAAATGTACAAAACTATCTCTGACACTATTTTTTTCTCCAGTATGTTTGGTCAATAGTGCTATATTAGCTGAATGGAATTTAACATTAATTAAAATGTCTTTTGCTAGGTTTGATGATAGGGCTGTCATAGCTGTTAACAATTTCAGGCAGACCTGAAATAACATTACATCTCATAGAGTCTCATAGAAAAGTTCTAAGCTATTTCTTCAAACAAAATACCTATTGTTATTATAATCATTTATTTGCCTGTGAACTTAATAAGTAGCCAGATAGTTACCTTTCTTTCCTCCTTTGACGAGCTCAATCCTAACATTTTGTGTACAACTGGCAAATAGTTGTTGATCAAATACCTACAAGATTCGTAAGCTGAACTGTAATAATCGACATATTTAACAGTGATTCCCAAAAGAAGCTGAGTAACCAAGTCGAAGACCAATGCTGGAGATATAGCCGAGTCACTTTCAAGAGTTTGAAGCAGCTCCAGACAATTACCACCATTTTTGAGGTAGTCCAAAAGGTAGTCATGTTTTGAAGGAGTTGAGAGAACTGATAAATATTCTCTTAGAGCTAAAATGACACTAAGGTGTGAGCTAGTTGGATTTTAGTACAATTACATGACTTACCTTGATGCTTTTCAGCAGAATGAAGCTGTTTTCTAAATTGTTTTATAGAAAACACTTTGGGTTTTTTCGTTTTTGGCTCTTCTTCAACCGATTCATTTTCTAATGGGCGTTTTTTGGCACTGGCATTTTCTTCAGGCATTTCACTATCCATTTTTAGTGTTGCAATTTATATCAATATAAAAATAAAATTAGCTTGTGCTTGTGAAAATAAACCTCATGTTATGTTTACTTTTTGAATTTCGCGTGTGAAAAGTTAGGTTAGGGATGACGTTAGATAAAAATTTACAAGCAATGTTGCCAAGTTAACTTATACGACAAAAGAAGACATTAGGCGTTTTCTTTATGTACTCTGGAACCGTGGGGATTAAAAGTGGTGTAAGTTTTAACACATTTGGGGCCTTATGCCTCATTCTCACTAAGCGAAATTCGCTCTTTTTGCGCGAAATTCACTCTTTTTTTGACATTGCTTCGACAAGTTGACGTTTTATGCATGTATCAAACGCCAAATTTTCGAAGCAATGTCAAAAAAGAGCGAATTTCGCGCAAGTGAGACTGTGGCGGATATCGGTGTCCGATGAACTTAGTTCCATCGGTCATAGCGGTCACCAGGGTCCTTATTCTTGGAACAGGGGAGCAGCGTTCCCAGGAGAACGAGTGTTCCGTCTTTCTCGATGATATGCAAATGATAATATAAGTAACAGAAACCGAACATCTCCTAGGAACGCTGCTCTCCTGTTTCAAGTATAAGAACCCTGGGCGGACACCACTTTACCCACTAATAGGCTTGTTTCTGTAGAAATCACAAACCAGTCAGAGTGAATTTCAATTGGTTGAGTTGGAAGTGTTGGAACTAGTTTTCTGGAGGTTTTCAACCAATGAAATTCGCATTGACTGGTTCGTGATTTCTGCAGAAACAAAATAATAATCAAAAATAACCTGTACTCTACCTTGGACCCTAGAGTCTCTAGGGTCCAAGGTGGACACACATTAGTTGTATTCCTTTCACACCTACGAGGAGCTCCAGAACAGCTCCGGGGCGTTACGGTTACGCGCTTATTCCTTTCGAAAAGTGTTTGGTGCACCTGAGGGCTCAAGCCCAAATCAAACCATTTAAAAGCACGAAAGCCAGCGCATCTGTTCCTTTCAAATCGGGGTCGACTAGTACCGAAGCGAGTTGCTCCAGTGTTCTAAACTCTTGAAAGGAATAAAACTTATTATGCAGGGTGTCCGTACAGAGTGAACCAAATTGGAAAAAAGTTGCGCAATCAATTACCTACAAAAAATCTGGATGAGATTATTTGTAGGCACTTGATTGCGCAACTTTTTTCCCATTTGGTTCACCCCAAGAATCGTAAACTCTACAGGATTGCTCATTCCCATAAGACATACGTTCATAAAAATATCGAACATGGAGGAATGCGAGTGACGTCACGCAGCGCGCAAGACTTTCTTCCCGCACTAGTGCGGGAGAGTTTGCAATAATCATTGTGACGTCGAATTGTTTGTATTTTTAATACACCTTTACCATTACCTTTACCTTCACCTTTTTTTTTGTAAATACCGGTTAATACATTTTTAATTTTACCTTCTGCACATTCGCATTTTATTTAAATTGAACTTTTCGTAACATGACCTTTAGTATGCTCGTAGAAAAAAATTAATTCCTAACTCTTGCAGGAAGAAATTTCGGGCACTCGGGCGCTTCGCACCCTCGTGCCGGAAATAGCTATATTATGACAGTGCATTTTCCTTGCATTTTCAAACGTGAAAAATTGTTACTTTGAGGTTATTTCCTTCGTAAACTGTGTTTTTTAAATTTAGCAGGCTTCAAAAGTTTGTGTGCTTGAGTGGTTAGCTAATTACGAAGACGAGTTGGTTTGTTCTCTGCTTATCAGCAAGGTTATTTCAAAATATCCACATAAATTTTAAATTAAAATGCGCATGCATTTCTTTTACCTTTTTCTAGTGCAACAAGAAGGTACATTCATAAAATAGATATGCCTGGAATGAGATGTGCTGTGTCTAATAACAACTATTTTGATCAAAAAGCAAGCACTCAAAAATGTAAATTTCAACGCTTTCCTAAAGGAAAAGATCTTGTATCTAAAACTATTCAAAACGAGTGGATAGTTTTTTGGAAAAGAAAGGACAAACTTAATGCAGATACATACATTATTTTTTGCATTTTATTATCAAAATATAAGCGAAAAGTGGTTGCAATATTGTGTTTTATTTTTTACCTCCACTAGGTACTAGAACGATTTAATATGGACATTCAAAGTAAGCTTATCTCACAAAGCCAAATAGTGATACCTTATTTAGATTTTCATAATCATAATCCAGAAAAACACTGCAAGTTTCCCATATTTTCCATGCGTTTACATAGTAAACGCGCCAGTAAAGGAATTTATTTACATATTTATTTATTTATTTACTCTTCACAAACACTAATTTCTATCTAATATACCATGTAGAGGAAGCTTATACAACTAAGTAGCTATTTGTAGGAAAAAAAAAAACAATACAAATACTTGACTAGGAAATACTAACAGTAGAAAACTGAGTAATACACAATACACACAAATAAAAGAAAGCTACGTCCTGATGCAACAAATCCAGTATTACAAAACCACTAAACCAGAAAATGTTTGGGGTTTCCGCGATTATTTTTAGCCATGAGTCTTTTGCTTACACACATTAAATGAAACTTCAAATTACACTTATAACACTTGATAAACTTCGAATTTACGATAAAATAATTTTCAGCACAAACTCAACTCATCTGTATCGGCGGCCATCTTGAAAGTCAGGAGTGCAGGTGACGTCACAGCACTTGTGACCAAATTTAGCCGATTGAGCAATCCTGTAGAGCTACTTTTTTACCGGGTGTATGTCGATTATTTTGTGTCCGCTATGGCCTTTGTGGGATAAAAAGTATCTGTTTTTGGTTCTAGGGCCAGGGCGGACACCGGTGTCTCCTGGAGCCTTGGGTGGCTTGATTTAATGAAACTCTGAACATGTTAAAATTTGAATTTATTTCCTAAACATTTTACATTAGCTGAAATTTAATTATCAACAAAAATACAATAAGTTTAATAGAAATCAAAAGACTCGCTGAACTCGAAGGTTGGGGTTGATTCAAATGATTGCCGTGATTGCATAAATTATCTGAGCAAGCATTGCAACTGAAATTCGAAATTCTGTTCAACGGATGTATTCGATTGTAGTACTCGCAAATTTCGTATGTAGCGCCTCCGCTTCCGTTTCTTGTCTGGGATTCGCAACCTCTAGAGGAAACGATTCTTTCATCTATATATAGGAAAAAAATTATTGGGATTTGGCCTATTATTTAAAAAAAAAAATTACTCACTGAACACGTAGGTCATATGATAGCACACTTTTGGATGAGTAGTATAACGCGTGGAAATATTTGTTTCTACTGTTTCATGCGTAAAAAAGTTCCAAAGTTTAGAAAAAATCGAGGAACTTTCTTGTACAGTTTCCATATTTGAGCAAGTTTGAATTTGCATGTCAGCGATTACGGTTGGATCATTGCATCCCTGTCCGTGGACTTCGGATTTGCAAAAGTAACAGGTTTCAGGCTCACAAAATCCTGAAAAAAAAATTGATTAAACCACCTGATTTATAGAAGTTATTATACTTACCATATTGTAGAAGTAAGGCAAAGCATACAAAAAGTCTTAAAAACATTGTTGCTGAGCTACTGTCTCGAAAGTAACTTATTTGTAGACAATTTCATCGGCTGTAAGATAGCTGTTATCCCTAAATCCTTTTGATAAATGTTTTTATAGTACTTGATTAGACTAAGCTTTCTAATTAGAATTGAATTAGTCCAGTAGGTACGTAATTCGGTTATTCGATATTAATTTATTGGGGCTATAAAATCTGAAATATTCTGACATATTTTTTTAATATTCTCTGAATGGCTTTGCGTTATTAGTTTATAGGTAGTTTTTCTGGAAACTATATGTTTCTAAGCGAGTTAGGTAGGTACCGTTACTCAATACAAAATCGATATTTTCCAAGTCAACTAAAACAAACACATAGTTTCTGCTTTGCAGTAGAATCCTGTTACAATGATGGATCAGAAATAAGAAATTGGACTTTTTAAGAAATCATAATTTTACTATTGAAAATGCGAGGGGTTTTTCACCTAACAAAATTTGTACACCGATTAACATTACTAACTGAGATATTTCCATGTATTAACAGATATTTCTATGTACCTAATAACAAGATATTGCTAATTATTTCCATGTATTAACAAAATATTTTCACATATTGCCAGGTATTTCCCTAGTTTTATCACATATTACCAGGTATTGCCATGCTATTAACAGACTAAAATCAAATATTTGTTTGTCAGAATTCTAAATATTGACATATCCACAGGTATTTCCATGTTATTAATGGGTATCAACCAATAACATTAACATATTGCCTAGATATCTACAAGTATTGACATATATTACCTACATAATTAACAAGTAGGTATTGCATAGTATTGACACTATTGACATAGTATTTACCTGGTATTGACATATATTAACCAGTGATTTGCACACCGATTAACAAGGTAAAAAACCCCTCGTAAAAATGTTTCTGACTGACTATATTATAGCTAATACATTTCCATAATGTTAATATTATAATAGCTTCACCTTAATGGTAATGAAATCCTTATTTCTAAAAAAACACACTAAACAATACACTAACAATGATAACCATTAATGTCACATCTACAAAAGACGATCCATTATTGCTATTATCATCGGGAGAACCATCTGCTCTAAAAGTAATATTGTTGCAGCGGGTGGTGTTACATGGCACACAAGATACCACTTGGGTATTATTATTATCGGTCTCTTCTTTGAAATAATCACAAAACGATTCAACTGAGGCTTCTTGTTCTTGACATCCACGGTAAATACCGGTTTCATTACTGAGGTGTCCTGAAACGAGAAATAAGAATCAGAAACATTCTATGGAAGAGCAAAGACTATTATTTGCTTTGGAAAAATAAGAACTTGATGAGTTTTCTTTCCTTCTCAGTAGGACTATAGAAGATTTTTCTAGGGAACTATTCTTACCATAAAAAGTTATATTTGCAGATAAACAAATAAAAGTAGAATTTTCGTGTTTCCTGGGTAATTGATTGCATAGAGTTTGTTTGACGCCATTTCTTACTGGATTAGCACACGCTTCCGGATTATTTTTTGGATCGCAATCGTAGCAATAGACATTGGTTGATGAATTTGTGCTTTGAGCTAAACCTGGAAAATCATTGGACATTTACAGATACAGTTTAACATACCTATTTGTAACTTAAGATTGATAATCGTGTCCTTGTTGAATAGAACTAATAAAAATCGAACTTACTTTGAGATACAAGGCCAATAAGGATTACACAAATAATTGATAATTGGGGATCCATTTTTATTGAAATTTTTCACGGCTAGGAAACAACTTTCATGAAATGCCAAACTTAACTGATAAAGAATTATATTTTGATAACCAATCTATATGAGTGTTTTATCAATAATTATTGATAAATGATCTAATTTCTATTTTTGAGCAGATTGGTACTGAGAAACTCTCATCTGCTCGATTTGGGCAGGAATTTGTTATAGATACAGTATTATTATAATTTCTGTTGCCATTCTGGCACACTTTGAAGAAATTAGTTAAATGGAGTATGGTCTAGAGACCTTGGTGGCCCTAGCCAGAAGTTTAAAAAACAAAATTCATGGATCTACTAATATTCTTTCATAAATTGCACTTTGATCCCGTTTCTGGAAAATTTCATTCTCGAAAGATTCTGTGTTAAATAGGTAGGTACATCAAGGTAAAATCAAAATTCGAAATTAAGAAGAGCTGTCCCTATTGGTTTTGGGACTTGTTTGGTTGTCATAGGGTCATCTCATCTCAGACATCTCCAGAAACTTTTTTACGGATTTGCGGATTTACCGAAGTTGTTATCATAAAAAATACTTTATTATAAAAAAATAGCTTTATGCTAAATTATATAAAATTCTTCTTATCCTGACTAGAATCTAATTAGGCTAAAAACAAAAACTAAACTAAATATCGTCAAAGAGAGCATAGAAGCATTAAACACGTAAGCATTAGCGGAATTACACAAACTAGTATTGCAAGTGTAACAAGATTCAACATTAAGAGTCAAATTGGGGTTCAATCCGTGCGTATTCTGGGCTCTAATGTTTTCGCACTCATTATTCGGGCCACAAAGTCGATGGATCCTGGACTGGTTACCGTCTAAAAAAAAAAAAAAATAAGTAAATAAAATAATTAGGTACCTATTTTTTGAAAATCTAGTACCTTTTTGCACAAAAGTTGTACATTGAAACCCTTCAGTACAGTTTTTGACAAGGATGGTAACGCTGTTTTTCAAGTTCACTTCGCAATCGTGTTTTTGGCCTTTTGGGCCGCTGCATTCGTAACATTCTAAGCCAAACGCTATATGGAAAATTTATGCATTAGATATCAAAAATTAATCAGTAGATAAGACTTACCTGTCCCAAAAATAACCAACAAACATGCTAAACCGCAAATAAGTTTTCCAATCATTTTCACTCTGGTTGGCAACGAAATTATCTTTATATAACTGCCGGGTGTTATAAGTTACTACTTTAACAGCTAATTGAATAATAATTATAGAAATGCTCATATCTCACACCTTGGGAGATAAAGATTATCTTGTTCAAATAACATAAAATATCACATGCGCCATTGATTTTTGTTTGTACCTACATTGCTATTGCAGGTTCTAGGGCGTTGTTTCTTTGTTAGAAATTCGGGTAAAAATTATGATTTGTCATTGTTTAACATTACTATTTGTTTATAAAGAGTGACTATTGCTAAATCAATGATCAAATTTTTGGCTTTCTATAGGTATAAAGGACTGGAAATACCGATTGCGCTATACGAATATAGAATAAAGGAACATTATTGAAATAAATACCTCTATAATATGTTGAAAGACCAACAAAACTTTGTCAAAAGGGAGGTATTCTCTGAAAAATCAAGTTCCTATCACATCAACTTAAGTACTTTTCCAACAACATTGCTTTTTTAATACAATATTGCTATTGATGTTATCACCATTCACAGTAGTGAGTTCTGATCACATAATCTCCTGATCAGAGCACCAATTTATTCGTTCATTCATTCCAATCAGGATATAAGTCAGACCAAATGGAGTATTGGAATAAGAGATGGAGTGGTGACAAACAACTACCGAACAGGAAGAAGTGTCACGATCTCTTCGGAAAGAGTCAATTATTTTAAGTTCATCCGTTACCTAACTAAAACATCTACAAAAATTGCAAAGTATAATTTTCAAAGTTCTATGTTCTTCTATAGGATGGCAAATCTTTCGGGATCCCCTGATGTACATTGACCCACTCATCATCACAACTAGGTATTAAAAAAGCTTATTGATAATTTTTCAAAAATTGAATTGGATTTACAAGTAGGTAATACAAAGATAAAGAAATCAAAAATGCATTTATCTAGTTTCTAGTTGCACAAAACTGGATATAAATACGTTAAAATCACATCAAATCTCCAATTATTGTATTGATTCAAAATCAAAATGAAGTCTCTCCTGATTTCAGTTTTCTCTCTTGTCATTTTGTACCTAGTGTGTAAGTACTTTTCATATTATTTCAATTCAAATTATATCAAGTTAAACTTTTACAGGCGATTCTAGTGAAGCCTTAACATGCTACAGTTGTGCAGGCAAAGGTGCAGCATGTCCAGTATCACCGACGCAGCTCCAATTGAAAAATATGACCCTTGTCGATTGTCAGAGCGTCCTCAGTACAAATTGCGCTAAATATTCTGTCAATTTACTCAATGGTACAAATTTTGAATGTAATTTTGAAATCACTGATTTGTTTTTTTTTAGGAGAAGCTTACACTTACAGGGCCTGTGAGCCTACCTACATAGGAGGAACCAACTCACAAAATGCAACTCCATTTTGTAATTTTGTTACGACCCTCTACAATCCATTTATTACTGAAAGACTTGTAGCTGGTTCTACTTGTACAGTTTGCCAAACAACCGAGTGCAACACATAAAGAAATTATGTTAAAATTTAATAACCAAATAAATATTTAATCAATAAATTGGACTAATGTTTACAAATACCCTATAAAAATAATTAGTGAAACTAATAAAACTAAAGATCCTTTATAAAAAGTTCCAGAATTGCAAAGATTCTGATCGGAGCAAGTGGAACATTCCAAAAGTTGATCGCGTCCGTTGCTGTACATGGATCTGAGGTGGTTGCATACGTCATAAGGTCTGCAGGATCTGTGAACCCAGTTCATACCATCATCTACAAAAAATTCAATATTGAATAGGAAACACTTGCACATGTGTTTTGAAATTTTGTCAAGGCGTATTATGTACATAGCGTTTTTTTCATATATTGACACCCCACCTACAGCCTTTACCTTTACAAGTAGAAGAAGGGTGTAAATACAAAAGTTGTACAGTTTTGGCTGAATTTTTAGAAACCATAGTCAGAACAAAATTTGAATGTCAGAGATGTGAAATTTTGCATGCTTCCAGCTTTTTTCAAATGGGATGCCCTATATTTCACTCTATATTCTTGAAGAGCACAATGCCCCGATTCCAAAAATATATAGTTTGATTGAACAGTCTCTCATATATTCGGCTCCAAAAATTGTAAAAATACTATCCTACTACTGATTTTGTGAATCATTCTACGTGTACAGTTGAAAGCTGCAGTAAAATTTGAGGTACTTTGTTTCTCTGATAATATGTTGGAGACGGCTAAATCAAATATAGACAAACTAAGTATATAGTTTTGGAATCGGAAAATTGTGCTCTTCAAGAATATAGCACCAAATAAAGGGCATCCCATTTGAAAAAAGCTGAAAGCATGCAAAAATTTAGCCAATACTGTACAACTTTTGTATTCACACCTTTCATGTACTTGAAAAGGTGAAGGCTGTAGGTGGGGTGTCAATATATAAAAAAACACCCTCAACTTGAATAATAACTTATTATATAAAGTCAGAATTTGTATAAGATTATCCACTTTTTGTCAATTTGCCTTTAAACAGGAATTAGTAATGTTACTTTACCAAACTAGTAACATAAATGTGACAAGTTATTCAAGTACAAACGAGTGGATTGTTGCGGAACTTATGGGTGGACCTCTGCGGGACGAGCGCAGCGAGTTCCGCAGCCATCTATTCATCAATATGTTGTTTAATCACAATACTAACCTGACTCACTCAAATGTGAGTTATTCTCATGAGTTTAAAAACTACACGTTTCAGCTGAGTGTCTCATTTGAACAGTTCAACAGTATATTGGTAAGTAGATGGCTGCGGAACTCGCTGCGCTCGTCCCGCAGAGGTCCACCCATAAGTTTCGCAACAATCCACTTATTTGTATTTGAACAATAACTTATTATATAAAGTTAGAATTTGTAAGATTATCCACTTTTTGTCAATTTGCTTTTTAAGAGGAATTAGTAATATTACTTTACCAAACTAGTAATATATTGTGACAAGTTATTCAAATACAAACAAGTGGATTGTTGCGGAACTTATGGGTGGACCCAGCCATCTATTCACCAATATGTTGTTCAAGTACAATACTAACCTGATTCACTCAGTTGTGAATTTTTCTCATTAGTTCAAAAACTACACGTTTCAGATGAGTATCTTATTTGAACAGTTCAACAGTATATTGGTGAGTAGAGGGCTGTGGAACGTCCACCCATAAGTTCCGCAATAATCCACTTATTTATACATACTTACGATTCACGATGTATTTGGCACAAACTTGATCTCCAGGCATACAAACAGATTTTCTGTGATTATCGTAATTGTTGAATCGTTCACAGTCGTTGAGAGAATTTGAATTTCCAATGTGACCACTACAAGTGTAACATTCTAAAGAATTACCTGTATAAAAAAAAAATTGCATTTCAAGATAAGTTCTCTTCTGTTTTTCATTGACTTACTAATGGAAACCCAACTCAGAATAAACCAAACACTAACCAATAGCCAACGCATTGTGCTTCAAACTTTAAAAAATAACTGCAAGGCTCTCACTGGGTTTGGTTTTTTGCCAGATAACTTTTCTTTTTAATGTGCGAAACATAAAATATCATCTTTCCTGTTTGTTAGCTAAAAATTTCGTAAATTGTTTGATTAGTTTATAAGTTTGCATATTGTAAATTAGATCATGATTTTATAAAAAGCGGATCCTATTCTTTCCAAAATAATTATCGTAATCATAATATGGTATTCCCAATTTTCCCATTGACATTGATTCAACTAGAATTTTTCAATAATTGTTAATTTGTTTCAATACTTACTGATAGATAAGTAGATTCCTTGTTAAAATATATATGTCAGACAAGTACTTAAATTATCTGAGACCTTGGCTTGAGTTTATTCAATACTGACAAGGCAAATAAAACTACGTAAACTGTTTGAAAAACGACGAAAAACATGGAATTTCCTGTTTGACTTTCGAAATATTAACTTGATTTCCTTCAAGTTACAGTGAAAAAAGTAATCATGCGTAATGAAAATAATGCTTACTCTATTTTCGAGCTCTAGATCCACATCTGGTTTATTTTGCCTTATGCAAGAGACTCTAATCATACATCCTAGAAATTTAAAGTAACTGTGTTTCCGATAAGGTTCTCAAATCCGATTTTAGAGGAATTTTTCAATTTTCTTGATGTTGGAGACGGCTCAACTAAATATAGACAAACTATATAGTTTTGGAATCGGGAAATTGTGCTCTTCAAGAATATAAAACCAAATATAGGGCATGCCATTTGATAAACGCTGCAAGCATGCAACATTTCACATTTCTGACATTCAATTTTTGTTTCTGACCATGGATTCTAAAAATTTAGTCAATAATGTACAAATTTTGTATTTACACCTTTCATCTACTTGTAAAGGTGAAGGCTGTAGGTGGGGTGTCAATACATAAAAAAACACCCTGTACTTGAACACTAAATTATTATGTAGTCAGATATTGTAAGATTATCTACTTTTTGTCAATTTGCCTTTTAACAGGAATTAGTAATGTTACCTATTTTACCAAACTAGTAACATAATGTAACAAATTGTTCAAGTACAAACGACTGGATTATTGCGGAACTTATGGGTGGACCTCTGCGGGACGAGCGTAGCGAGTTCCGCAGCCATCTATTCACCAATATGTTATTCAAGTACGATACTAATCTGACTCACTCAAATGTCAGTTATTCTCATTAGTTCAAAAACTACACGTTTCAGGTGAGTGTCCTTTTTGAATAGTTCAACAGTATATTGGTAAATAGAGGTCCACCTATAAGTTCCGCAATATTCCACTTATTTGTACTTGAACAATAACTTATTATATAAAGTCAAAATTTGTAAGATTATTCACTTTTTGTCAATTTGTCTTTCATCAGGAATTAGTAATGTTACTTTACCAAACTAATACCTATAATAATGTGACAAGTTATTCAAGCACAAATAAGTGGATTGTTGCGGAACTTATGGGTGGACCTCTGCGGGACGAGCGTAGCGAGTTCCGTAGCCATCTATTCACCAATATGTTGTTCAAGTACATACTAACTTGATTCTCTCAGTTGTGAGTTTTTCTCATTAGTTCAAAAACTACCTTTAGATGAATGTCTTATTTGAACAGTTCAACAGTATATTGGTAGGTGTAGGTAGATGGCTGCGGAACTCGCTACGCTCGTCCCGCAGAGGTCCACCCATAAGTTCCGCAATAATCCACTTATTTGTACAGGGTGTTTTTTTATATATTGACACTCCACCTACAGCCTTTACCTTCACAGGTAGAAAAAAGGTGTAAATACAAAAGTTATACAGTTTTGGCCTCTATGATTTTGGCTGAACTTTTAGAAACCATGATCAGAAACAAAATTTGAATGTCAGAAATGTGAAATTTGGCATGCTTCCAACTTTTTTCCAAATGGGATGCCCTATATTTTATTCTATATTCTTGAAGAGCACAATGCCCCGATTCCAAAAATATATAGTTTGATCATATTTGATTGAACAGTCTCTCATATATTCGGCTACAAAAATTGTAAAAATAATATTCTACTACTGATTTTGTGACCCATTCTTTCTGTACAGGTAAAAGCTGCAAGTAAAATTTGAGATACTTGGTTTCTCTGATAGTATTTTTAAAATTTATGAACCAAATATGTTGGAGATGGCTCAACCGTCATTGGCTCAACCCAATATAGACAAACTATATAGTTTTGGAATCGGGAAATTGTGCTCTTCAAGAATATAGAACCAAATATAGGGCATGTCAATTGAAAAAAGCTGAAAGCATGCAATATTCACCTGCGCAGTATATCAAGCATGCCATTTTGAATTAGTTAAAGCCATTTCAACAGAAGAATTGATTTTTTCTTTTTGATGATTTATTGCCAGAACAGAAGAGAAAGAGTATCTGTCATTTATTCTGATAACGGAGGTAACTTTCATGGAACTGAAAATCTTTTTAAACAAATAGATTGGAACGAAATACAAAAATTCTCTTCAGAATTTCACTCCACCCACAGTCGTTTGGTGGGGCGGATGGTGGGAGAGAGTAGTACGTATGATTGAGGAGTTGCTTAGAAGAAATTTGGCAAAAAGATATCTTGCTTATGATGAACTACATACAGTTCTATGTGATTGTGAAGCTGTGGTGAATGCTCGGCCCTTTACTTACAATGAAAATCATACCAATGGAGATTTGAAACCAATAACACCAGACTCGTTTTTGAAAAGTTTAGTCAGCAGTGAGATACCAGGTTTAGATCAAAATATTAGGGATGCATTTAGAAAACGATTTAGGAATGAATATCTAGCTAGGTATATTGGTACAGTCTAAAAAGGGAAAATTCACAAACATTAAAGTTGTCCTAATTCAAGCCGAAAATATGGAGAGAACAATGTGGCCTGTAGGAAAAATTATAGAAGTTTACCCAGGACAAGATCAAGTGATTAGAGTTGTGAAAATAGAAACGTCTAATGGAACTCTCACAAGACCAATACAACGCATACATAGACTTGAAATTGGCAGAGAAGAAGAATTGGCTGAATGTTTAACACCTGAAACCTCAGAAAAAACCCAGATCAAAACGAGATTGTTATGCCCCCAAAAGCCTATTCACCCCAAACCTTGAATAAGAAGAAAAATTAGAATACCGACGAAGGGAAGACCGTTTAACAAGAAAACCTCGAAGAAATTCAACAATCTCAAGAAATTATAAAAAAAATTTAAACCTACTGATACCATCCAACCAACAAGAAGAAGTACGAGAGAGATAAAGAAACCCTTAAGATACCAGTAACCTAAAAAGAAGTTTTTTAAAAGTTAGTTTCGCCGGACTTGGGCGGGAGTATGTTGAAAGACCACACCAGAAGTCCGACGAATGCAACAATGGTTGTTATAGTTGTTTTTAACAGTTTTTGTTTTTTACGTTGTCCAATTGAAAAATAAAAATTGTCAAATAACTTGCTCCACTTCCTTATTTATATTATATATTACTAATTACAAACAACACAAACGAGTGTTCCGTCTTTGTTTCTTATATTATCATTTGCATATCATTGAGAAAGAAGGAACACTCGTTCTCCTGGGAACGCTGCTCCCCTGTTTCAAAAATAAGGGCCCTGGTAGGATGCAGGTTCTGGAGGCCGTAGCCTAGTGCAAGTCTACATGCTCGCCTTAACCCCAAAGTTGCTGTGACTCCGAGAACTATTTTTCAGAGGCTCTCAAGAAGAACCCAACTTTGCGATCTCTCGATCCACTTCTGATTTATTATGCCTTATGAGAGAGACTCTAATCTATAAATTTAGAAACTTCAAAAACCACTTTCGCTTTATTTTGCCTCATAGGAGAGAGAGGCTCTTATCCATAGATCCTCAAAATTTGAAGACACTTTGACTCCTAGAAGTATTTTTTATTTCCTAAAAGCTGAATTCAAATAAAAAGCAATTTTTCTTTTGAACACACATATTTTAATTATCAAAGTTTTGTACCAGTAAATATTAAGTATGTATGAACTAATACTAAAATAAAACTAATAACAAAAAGGGAACAACTACAAATAATGACATTCCTAACTGAATTCCAGAATTGCAAAGGTCCGTGCTACAAGTGGTGCAAGTGTGCTGTCCGGGCAAAATTTCGTTGCGCCTTCTGAGCTGCTGAAAAATGTCCTCGCAAGTTGCCCCATAACGCAACGCCTGACATCCTCTGGTTATGTGGTTTATAGGAGGCGTGCCAGGAATGATGGCTAAAATCAGAAATTTAAATAAATGACACTTGAAAGGAAAAAAATCCCCTTTTCCCTGATAATTAATCATCAGATATTGATTTTATCTTTTTAAAACAAGTTGAAGTAGGTACTTAGATTAACTATGTTTGTTTTAAAAATTGTATAAATAGGTAAAAATCCCAAAAAAAAAAATATTATTTGAAAAAAATAATAATAATGACTTCAAAGATTATCTTAGTTCTCAGTGTTGTTACTTTAGCATTTGGTAAAAGTTTGCACTTTACATACTTTATAAATTAATTGATTTTAATTTAAGGTCTATCCAATGCGGCTTTGTCTTGCTATTCTTGCTCAGGCAAAGGTTCAGACTGTCCCAAACAAGCAAGTGAAGATGATTTAGGCAAAATGAACAAAGTTGGTTGTGAATCTACTTTGAGTACTGTTTGTGCTAAATATTCCATAGATCTACTTAATGGTAAGAAGCTATAAGTACAATAAGGCAAATTTTAAGTTAATTTTTTTTACAGGCGAGTCTTACACCTACAGAAGCTGCGAACCCAGGTACATTGGAGGTATTGCCTCAAATGGAACTGAATTTTGTAATTTTATCAAGGAGCTTTATGACCCAATTGTTAATGAAGGTCTTGTAGGCGGTTCTGTATGTCAAACTTGTAGAACTCTAGATTGTAATACATAAACTTTAAGTTTACTTTGTAAGGTGCCAAATTATCTTTTCATTGGGTAGTTATAGTGTTTAGCTAATTAGATTGTAATCGGACTTGAAAATTTCGCAAAAGTTATTTAAGGAATTGTTTTCTTCCAAGCCAAGTACTGGAAGTACTTCATAATATCAACACACACATGTCATTATCATTATGTTCATTCAAATTTTGAAGTTAAATAAACATTTATTAAAAAAGTATATTCAGAGTTTTTGAAATATCGTGCTTGGAAATTGAAAGATACAATCATATCTTTTAAACGAAAAATGCCTCGTTCATTTTGTCCTTATAAAATATTTTCTGCGTACTTACTTTGATAGTGATATGCTGCGCAAACGGAAGGTCCCATACAATGTACTCTGCGCATCTGAGTTTCGTCACCGTACAGACACGGACTGGAATCTCCTGGAAGTAATCTTGCGACACATTCGTAACATCTTATAGCGGAACCTCAAATCGATTTGGGTCTTATTAATTTTTCAATTATTGTAAAATACAATCCCTTACCTTCTGGCAAAGCAGACGAGAAAACTAAAAATACTACAAAACCCAACAAAGAAAATGATATTTCCATATCTATACACTTTGACCATGCACTATAGTTAAAAGCTACGTACGTACGTTCGAAAGGTAAAACCGTATTTGGTAGAATGATTTCACTGTAAAATGTGCCAAATATTTTTGACCCAAATAGAAATCTGGGCTACTGTAATAAATATACAGACCTACTATAGCAAGTCATAACTCTATGGATGATGTATCAGTTAATTTCAATTTTATTACAAACTAACACTTTTATTTGGTGCCGTATGAGATAAACTTCGGGATGTAATAAATAAGCCATTTAAATTTTGACACACTGAGATAGTTGGGAAGGAAATTGCAAGAGATGGAAGGGTAAATATTGTTATTAACCACTTTGTTTATTTCAAAAACAATATTGCATGGTACCTACAATGTTTGCAGTGTTAGGATTAAAAATATGGGCAGAAATCAATAAAAAAAATCATCTTCAAAAACCATTTATTAATGCCACACCAACAACCCACAATACAAAACCTAAACAAATCCTATTGGCATTATTATTATTTTCCTCTTGATGACTACTAGCCTTAAAAACATGCGTATTACACCCAGAAGCATTACAAGAATCGCAAAATGGTATATTGACATTGAACACTTGCATTTGTGACCTAAACCAATCACAATAGTCATATTCTAGCGAATGCACGCCGCAACCTCTATACATTCCAGTGTCGTTATCCATAGGATTACCGTTCCAATCTGAAAGACCTAAAATATTTATGTTATGTGAATTTTAATTATGTTGTTTTGCTACTTGCCAGTGTAATTTAAGTAAGCCGAATAACAACTTATTTCCAAGTCAACAGTTGGCCCAAGAATATCTGAACAATTTATTAGTTGGGATAAAGTGGGATTTGAACAATCAGTATCAGTGTCTGTGGGACTACATCGATAGCATTGTAATGATGATGATTGTCCTAGAACTACAAAACAATATTAAGTCAAATCATCTCAAACTAGTGAAAGTATTTTTAAACTTAAGGTAAATGTTCCAGTTTTCAGCTTTCTTTTGGTACTGAGACTTTTAAATACCATAGTTTCATTTATTTGGACTCGTGTTAAGCAATTTGAGCTAATTAATCAATTTTTCTGTGTGACTTTTTTCATAGAATCCGGCTCCAAATCTCAGAATAATTTAGTGTATGGAGTTTGGAGGATCCCAAAGGATCATTAGGACACAACATCTTAACAAGAAAAAGTTTGAAATTTTATCGTTTTAGTACCTACTGAGGTAGCTGCCTTATGATTTAGATTTTGGAAAACTTTGAAAGGTCATAACTTTTTTTCTATTATAGACAGAAAGGTGAAATTTTCAGCGATTCTTATTCCAGTAGAGGACTACAATCCCTGAAAATTTCAGCTTATTTCGACTTATAGTTCCAGAAATATAATCGTGTTAAGCAATTTGGGGTAGATTATCAATTTTTCAATTTTTGTGAGTGCCTTTTTTCATAAAATCCAGCTCCAAATCTTATAATAATTAAGTGTATGGAGTTTGGGGGAGTCCAAAAAACCATTAAGACACAAAATCTCAACAACCAAAAAAATTTAAATTTCATCGTTTTAGTACTACTTAGGTAGCTAACTATATGTAGCTAACCAGCTTACGATTTAGATTTTGGAAAACTTTGAAAGGTCATAACTTTTGTTCTATTATAGATAGAAAGCTGTAATTTTCAGCTATTCTTATCCCAGTAGAGGACTACAATTCCTGGAAATTTCAGCTCATTTGGACTTATAGTTCCAGAAATAAAATCGTGTTAAACAATTTGGGATGATTTATCAATTTTTCAATTTTTTTGAGTGCCCTTTTTCATAGATTGCGGTTCCAAATCTCAGAATAATTAAATGTATGGAGTTTGGGGGATCCAAAAGAACCATTAAGACACAAAATCTCAACAACATAGATTATAAATTATTACTTCTCCAAGGCCCTGGAAATTCTAGCAAAACATTAGATTCCTTTTTTATCAGTCATCAAAAAACTATGGGAAAAAACTGGTAAAAGCTTAATTTTTGTTTTGTTTTTTCATGTTTAGGACCGTTTCGATTTTAGAGAAAATAGGAAGGAAACAAAAAAATAATTTGGAATAAACAAAAATTACATCAAAAATAAATGGGAAATACTCTACATAAGTAGGAAGGAAAAGCTTTTTTTTATTCAGAGAAATTTAGAAGCAAACACAAATTCAAGAGCCTGGGAGGAACAAAAATTGAACCAAACAAAATTACAGAGAAAAAAAAAATAATAAAAATTAAAAAACAAGCAATAGAACCTGAGTTAAACAAAACTAATTAGTACCTATATGAGAAATAAAGAGAGTACATTTGATAAAAATTAAGAAGAAATCGTCAGACAAATAAGTAGATATATATTTTTCCTACTCCAGAATCTTGAATTTTCCTTATTTAGAAAAAAAATTATACAAAAACTCAAAGAGCCTGGAATAGACAAATATTGAGATAAGTATAATATTATGTATTTATTTTTTTAAATTTCCTATGTATCCACACTGATAATGAATTTGAGATTTTTTGAGATGACCGATAAACAGGGTTGTTACAGACCAATTTTTGAATGTGTGGTTTTCCACATTGAAATTGTGTAGCAATTCAAGCAATTGTGCACTGTCAATTTAACATTTAAATAGGCATCTGACAGCAGACGCTCGCGACATCTTTTGCTTCGCGAGCACAACTACAGAACCAGTGCCCGAATTCAGAACCCACAATTCAATAGTAACGTAGTCTATCTATAAAATCTGTTTTTTTTTTAAAGATAAAAGTCAAAATGACATTATGTTGGCAATACAATGTAAAATTGTCAATGCTTTCAAATTTTATATGTAGAAAAGGCTTGTGTTGCCAACAAAGTTACTAAATTTTTGACTTGGGGAATTATCTTTAAAAAAAAAAACAGACTTTAGGTCTGTTTTCACAGAAATCACAAACCAGTCACAGCGAATTTCATTGGGAGAAAATAATCAGGAAACTGGTTATTGTCGATTTGGACCAATCAAAAATGCTCTGAGTGGTTTGTGATTTCTGTGGAAACAGACCTTATATTTATGTGAGGTCTGTTTCTGCAGAAATCAAACCAGTCTAAGCGAATTTCATTGGCTCAAAACAGTCAGAAAACTAGTTTCAACCAATGAAATTCACTCTGACTGGTTCGTGATTTCTGCTGAAACAGATCTCATGGGCGATACTATTGAATATTGAATCGTGGGTTCAGAATCCGGGCCCACAGATCTCAACTCTGACACTCAACGCTTGCGACATCTTTTGCCACTTTGCAGAAGTGGCTAAATTCACTATCGTTTCAAGAATTTTGAGTTACGGAATAAATTATTTATCCATTGTGTAGCATTTCTGTGCAGTTTATTAAAAAGTTTAGCAAACAGAGGAAATTGGTCATTGGGGTGCACCTGTGTAATCGATAGTCCAATTGTGTAGCAAACTACACAATTGTGTAGCTTGTAACAACCCTGCCGATAAAATATGTAGGTACTTACCTATTAGTCCTAAATACCCCAGTACAACTAATATTGTAAAATAAAACCTATTGTCCATTTTAAAACAATTATTATTATAAATAAAACATCATATGAGCTATCTATTTATACATTTTGGCTAGGACTTTATTTATTTTTATTGCTGCAATTATAGCCATAATAAATTGGAAAATAAATAAAATACCTCTTGACAGAATAATTTTTGAAATATTTATTGATTATAGGTAATTCTTAGTTAACTGAACAATACAACGGATTGTTAATACTCGACAATAAAAGAGGATCAATTATTGAAAACCAGAGGAGAATTTCTGATCTGTCTAGTTTCTGAACTAGATGGTCTTATAGATCTCATATTATAAGAACTGATGGTATTATATTCATCTGATTTGGTACTACCGCCAGGGCCGGCTCTAGGTATTTTGCCGCCCTGGGCAATGAGTAAATTTGCCGCCCCATCGCATGGCCCGCTTAGGGAAAATGCGAGATTTTGAATTGTAGAAACAAAAAAAAAATTACACGAAACAGTAAGGCATAGCATCTTAGTAATAAAACCATACACACTTTATTGTAAGTTGGGTAACTACAAAAAAAATCTAACCTAAGAAAACAAGAAACATAACCAACAAAGTAAGAGTCAGCCAATCCAAATTCTTAGGCGGTTACACACGGACGTGGATGTTTGAAAACATGTACGTACATACATGAACGCGCAAACAAAAACATCAATGTGTATGCAAAATATCGTCGCGTTTTTGAATGTGGAATCGCTAGAAATTTTGTATGCACACTTCGGATTACTGTAGCAAGAATAGCAAGACTGCAGTTTTGTGCGAGCGTCTGTACAAACGCGACATGCACGTTGTTGTTTGCACGTTGATGTATGCACGTACCTATATGTATCAAGACATCCACGTCCGTGTGTAACCGCCTCTTAGCAAATTAACAGCTGCGCAAGCTTGAGGTCTATGGCAGTGTTGCCAGCATCAGTACAGATGTACTGAAATCAGGACAATTTGACTCTCTTCAGTACGTCAGTACCACACTATAAAATTCAGTACATTTTGCCGCCGCTGTACAATACCGGGGATATTTTTAAACGGCGGGCAAAATTAATGAATACCTGCATTTTCGAATGGACGGACGGGGCGCATGGATCACTCCGGGTGCATCCCAACAGAATATTGAGCGCACCCCAAACATGCCATTAGCCCGCGCTCATTTTACGCCGGTATGGATTTAGGGCCAAATTACAGTATATTTGCATCTGCAAATTTGCAGTTCTGTAAATATGGCCGACTTGCATTTTTGTTCACGAGCAAATTACAGAAAAAATCTGCAATTTCGTCATATTTATCGGAAAAAAGTGTTTGGGCGCTACTGATTTACCAGTTTTAAATGTCAAAGTTGTCAAAGTGATTGCAAGGACTTGCGGGACCGTTTCACCATCCGCAAATTTGCAATTTGCAGGCGATTTGCAGATGCATTCTGCTTTTGTAATACGAAAAGTCAGACTTGCAGGTCCTGCATTTGCATCTTGGTGTTGCAGATTTTCTGTAATTCCGGGCTTAATCTCGATTAGGAGTTTAAACTCGCTTAGTTCGGAAATTTGTCATGCACCGCAGGAAAAAAGTAATTTAAGCTTTGGATTACGAGATCCACCCGAGAGGAGGGTTTTGCTTGATAAGATGTTGATCAAAAAAAAATGCCAAGAAGGGTGATGACATGGCAGTATTACTAAAACTAACTTAAATTGCTTAACGTAAATTCTTGAAGATATCATTAAATTTCGTGGAATAAATAACCTACCCCAATCTGTAAAGTCAGATCTTTAGTGACTTTAGTTAGGTAAAGAGGTTCCTAGTAGATAAAAAAGAATGTTTTTCGTGAAGCCCATCGCCCATCCAAGTGTTTAATTAACCCACTAACCAAACCGTGAAATATTCAAAATAATTTGAAATGAATGATCTTTTATTTGATGTTTTAAATTTAAAGCAGTACAGGAGTAGGAAAAACAAAATAAGTATCCTAAAACCATCTAGTTTATCAGTTTTATGAACTCCAGTTCAGTTTTTGAAGTTAGTACATTTTTCTGTTTTTCAGTACATTTTTTTGTCTCTTAATCAGTACTTTAATTTTCAAGGGTCTGGCAACGCTGGTCTATGGGTTTAGAGGGAGATGTCTTGAGTGGCTAGCATCTTACCTTGCGGGAAGAATGCAGACTGTTGTGGTTAATAACATCGAGTCACTTGTGCGATACGTCGGGGCAGGGGTGCCTCAGGGATCCTCCCTTTCCCTTGTTTCTACTGTATGTAAACGATCTGCCCAAGACGGGTATATCTGGCACTCTAACCATGTTTGCCAATGACACATTAGTTCTGTGGCACGGCTTAAATGCTGATATCCTAGGGCCGTATTGGGCAGTGGTGTGATGCAAATCGTCTTGTACTCAATCTGACAAAGACTAATAGCATGGCTATTAAGTGTAATCTGTCTGACATTCATCTTGACTCCTCAAACATTGGTAGTTGTGAACAGAGTAAATTCTTGGGATTACACATCGATAAATCCCTTAAGTTCGAGCATTATCTCATGGGGGTTGCAGACTGGGTTTCCAGGGGTTGTTTTGCTATGCAAACGGTCTCTGGTGAGCTTGGTGAGGCTACTGCAAGGACCACCTATTTTGCATTGGTGCAATCTCATTTGCAATACGGCATTAGTTTCTGGGGTTCATGCAGCGAGTACCTCTTCAATTCATTTTTGTGCTGTAGGAAAGAGCAGTGCGTTACTTGTGCAGCGTCTCGCCATCGGAATCTAGTAGGCCGCTGTTTCTTTCTCGTAGGATTCTGACGTTTCAAAAACGCCTTAATACGAACGCTTTTAAACGAAAAAGGACGTTTTTCAAAGATCTCTATGAACATTCACTGAACTTCCTTCAAAGTATCCAACACCATCCAATAGACTTATTTTATAGGTAGTGCAAATATCACATTTACAAACAACCTTTCAAAAACGTCTTATCCGAATTAATTTCCGAGTGTGTGGACGTGGGATACATATATTTCCAATGGTGTTCCCGAAAATAAACAACAGAAACCTTTAAATAAAACGTCTCTCATATGACTTTTCATGAAAACATAGGTACCTACTTTTATGAACTCATAGAAAACATTCTAACGTTCTTTAATTGTTCCTAACAGAGGTTTTAAAAACAACTTAATCAAACGTCTAAAAAACATCATTTCTTTACCTTTTTAGAAACACTCGGACATGGATATTACCACGTGCAGAAACAGCAGTTTGCAAAACTTTTCTCTCAGAACTTATGCTTATGGAAAATATGTAGCCCAAGTTATGTTTTAAAATACATTGATTCAAAATATCTAAAATGGCGATATCTCAAAAAACGGCGAAACTTTGTATGAGAGTAAATATGGTCAAATAGCTTCCAAATGATTCCAACTATCATTCATTAAATTTTCCTAAACACCCTGTATAATTGGTTCGCTGTTCGATTTATATTTCTTTATTTTTTTTAAGTCGTTGTTTTCATTTTCTATTAATGTTTTTTGTTATTGTATGGTATGAATTTGCCGCCCCTGGATCGTGCCGCCCATCTCGCCCCCCCCCCTTAAGCCGGCCCTGACTACCGCTAATAAAGGGTACTTATGTTTATGAATAGTTTATTTCAATCAACATCAGTCTAATTAATCATTGAAGAATATGAGCTGTTGATGGAAGAACTTAATATAGAGAAATTAATGAGACAAAATATAATTTTAAACATGAGAGAATATGAGACTTATTGCTAAAACAAAAATTGCCGGTGATAGAATCGAAGACCCATTTGGACGATTTCCAGAACCGCCTCCACCTCCACTTCCGCCTCCACCTCCACTTCCGCCTCCACCTCCTATGATTTGTCCAACTGAAAAAAAAATCAAATCTTATCAAGGCTGTTCTCTGATAATGTGGATCCCAATTTCATTTCGTTTTTCTTTCGATCCACAACGAAACTGGGTACCAGTTGCATTAAATGTAAAACACTACAAAAAAGTAGTAAAGACTAAATACTTACCATTATTGAAAAGATGCGTATTACAATACGAAGAACCACATGACCCACATCCTACATGAGTAACATTAATTCCTGGACTTGAAGAACAATAATTACTCGGCACTGCTATGTTTGACGATATATGACATCCCCTATGTATGCCAGTCAGATTTTGTGGTCCAGAAATGTCTATGAAAATTTGTTAAATTCATCTAATTTTGTTTCAAATTATATTTACTTACTGTAAACTAGATATGACGAATAACAGCTGTATCTGTACAAAGTAATATTTGATACCAACGAAGTGCAGTTGAGCACTGGAACGCCATTAAGCGGATTAGCACATGAGCTTGGGTTTAAACCTGGATTACACGAGTAACATAGGAAAGTGTTGTTGTGGATATCTTGTGCTGAAACTATAAATTGATTTATTTTATGCAATAATATCAATGATAGTAATAACTTACCTAAAGTTATGAGACTTCCTATAAAAACTGTGATAATAATTTTATACATGATTATGAATTTTTCAACTATAATACAGCCAATTTTATCCTTGCAAGGCCTATATATATTGCATTATCTTATGTTAATATTGGATGCTGCGTGTTATGTAGACAAGAGATTATGATAAGAGTTTTAAAAGTTTAAACCTGTCTATATTTGAAAAAAAAAAAAAGTTAAAAATAAATTATTGTAAATAACATTTTAAGTTGATCAAATGATTACAACACATTATTTAGAAACAATATTTAATATTATTCACTAATATAAATAATGGTCATCTAACTAAAAATAATAATAAAACAATAAAACTATAACTGAAACTAAGAAATAATTTCGCACTAGAGTTACAAAGATGAGTTTCGCATTCTTCAAAAATAATTATTTTAGCCGGATTTTTCATGTCTGGCGATACCATTTTAACTAGTTCGTGTTCTGTGTACAAAGCACAATCTCTTATTGTTGCTACAACCAGCCTTCCAGGCATAGGAGCTTCAAAAAATAAAAACAAAATTAATAAATTTGTTAATAAACATAAGTACCTACTCACTTTCATATTTTATCAAAGCACATCTGTCTTCTGAGCAATTTTTCTGATTGTTTTCTCCTAAGTTTCCACTGTTACACTCTTTGGTGGTTTGATGGCAATGGTAGCACAGTAACCCATTACCTTGAAGAGTTTTTTAAATTCAACATCCAGATTTTATATCCTTATAATTCAAATTACATCTTACCATTTTGAATCAAAATTGCCAAACACAAGATAATCCAAACACCTTCCATGATCACATAACAACTTGTGGTTAAATTTCAAGCCTGAAACCTATAAAAAAAAGCAATTTGCCAAGATATTTTCGGATATTGGCTCAAAAATATGTATTTTGGGGTTTTAATGTAAACTGATGTTTAATAAATCAAGATTTACCTGGCGGGAGTATGTGAGAAGTCAAACAATCTATTTTGTACTAGAAACATTTATAAACAATTTTTTTTATTAATGTAGCATATGGTCGACTTGAATTTAAACAATCTCGCGCGTTTATTGACCACTAAAACACAAACTGGAACACACGCACTCAGCACATTTCTGGATATTTATAAACTTCTCACTCTCTGGATAACGGGACAGAGACCGACTGCAATCCATCCAATTTGATGTTGATTTGTATTTTTAGATTCATGCATAATCGATAGGTTTTAACGTAGAAGTTTGTTCGGGAAATTAACAAGTTGATTTACAGTGATTTACATGCAACAGGATTGGATTTGGGAGCATTATTACGATTAATTAATTAATTACTTGATCAAATATAGGTAGTACAAAGTCTATCAGCGAATCATGACGTAAAATAATTAAACGTTGAACAGAAAATAGCTGAGTATGATAGTAACATTTTAGTAGAGTTGCTACATTGAAGAATTATTCATTAGAGTGATTATTCCCGGCTCTTGATTCGAATGAAGAGCTGGGAATGTTAAGAAACTGATCATGGATCGTCGAGAACTTATCAATACTCCCAAACGAGCAGTTCGGATTTCGCCCCCGTCACAACAGCACTCTTCTTGCAGCCAAAATCTGCTGCGACGTCTTCAAAGCGTTCAACAGGCGCATGAACACGACTCTTCTGCTCGTGGATATGGAGCGCGCCTTCATTCACTGTATTCCTTTTACCTGTTGAGTTACTCGGAGCTTCTTAATGTTACAAGCTTGAACGTTCCTTTTAAAAGTGCGTTAAACACTCGAGTCGCTCATAGTAAATCCCCCTTTCCCTCGATTCACGATTCACCAAATTTGCGGGGGGTGCAAGAGACCCTTTTATATAAAATCTGAATTGTGTGTTTTGGAGTGACTCCGAGGAACTCGTTCGGTGTAACTCGATCTATAAAAGGAATACAGTAATTAGGGTCTGGCACTCAGGCCTTATCTAAAAACTCTTGAACTCCAAACTAATTCAGGCCGGAGTGCTCCAGGGTTCGGCACTCAGTCCGCTCGTACTCTCTGTTCATACACAGCGGACATTCCAAAATTCCAAAATACAAATCTGGCGCTGTACGCAGATGACAAGCAACAAAATTTCAGCTAGCCCATCACCTTGCAATTCTTCAAACTTATTACGATAAGTGGAAGCTTGGTGTTAATGAACAAAAAAACGGAACTGATATGTTTCCACAAGAAACATACAATAGCACCATGCCCACCCCACTTATTGTGAATAACCTGTCAGTTGTCACTCTGTCCCCAAAGGCGAAATAGGTACCTAGGAATCCTTTTTGATCAGAGAATAAAATTTCATCATCACGTTTCCCATGCTTTGGCTCGCACCTTCAGTGCGCAGCAAAAACTTTACCCCCTCATCAACATCCTAACTCCCCCCTATCGCCAGGTAATAAGTTAATAATATACAAACAGGTCATAAGACGATAAGACCTATGCTAAGATATGGGGGCCCCTGTCTGGAACATAATCTCCACAACTCAGCGAAACCGCCTACAACGTTTTCAGAATCGCATCTTGAGGAAGTGCTGTCGAAATTCAGGTACGCCAGAATAAGGGACATACATGCGCAAGCATGCATTCCTTATATCTCTGACTATCTGGATGAAATCAGCGAAAAATTCTTTAGGCACCAATACGAGATATGATCCAGACAACCCCATAGTTCACGGTCCACCATACCAATCTATTTTGAACCCTCATGAACACCTCCCCATTCCAATCCTGCTAATCATACACCCAAACCAAAACCCTCTCCAATGTACAGCTAAAATCTTAACGTCAAGACAAAATTAGACAAGAAAGTTTGGCGCTGGCGCCAATAGCCTTATTCTGAAGCAGGAGACTCTGGTAATCCCATCTTAGCTGAAAAATGCATGTCCCAATCCCGGTAAATTCTTGCACCCAATCCTCCCAACCCTCATTCTCTGACATCCCTTACAAACCTCCCCACCTGCACCAAAACCATGTACCAAAACTCTGACTCTGAGCATTCCACCCTTATTCTCGAGACATGCCAGTGTAATGACCTTAGTACGCGCCATCCGTGGTATTCACCAGCGACCTCAGGGTCAAATAATTGACGTTAAAGGGCAACCTGGGAATGTCATCGAGAGTTGTGATAAAAATAGGAACAGGGGTTTGCGGTCAACAATATCGACCTGGCTAAAGCGCCTACAATGCTCGCTAGGCGAATGTGTGAGCACAGCGTGCTGCGCACGCTGCAATTTAGTTTGAGCCTGTAAGACAAGGGTTTTTATAATTACGAGCCCGAAGGACTGGAGTTTTTCTCATACGAGATTTTATAAACATTCGTGCGTATTGCCATACAAAAACCCTCGTGATTTGAAAAAATCCCAGCCCTATGGGATCGTGATTTAAAAAGATTCCGGCCCTTCGAGCTCATGATTAACTAAATCTCGGCCCTATGGGTTCGTAATTTGTAAAGTTTATAATAACCCCGGCCCTTCGGGCTCGTGATTTAAAAAGACACCGGCCCTGCGGGCTCGTAATTAGAAATAACTCTTGCTCTACAGGCTTATCAAACCAAGTAGGCTTTAAAAACATATATTCAATGTCGATACTGCACGAAATTTAAACTTTGAAATTTTCCAAAGCTCACTTTGTCGCTTGTCAAATAGTGTTGCCAACTACAACTTACAACAAACATGAGAAACAAATTAATAAAAAAAGTTCAAGTAGGTCTTGCAAATTTCAAATTTTCTATAGTATTTTTTAATAATCGGCAACACTGTTGGGAAAAATGTCAAATATTATATTTTTGACAAGCGACAGAATTACTTATTAAAAACTAAGTAGGCCTTGGAAACAACCTTGCAGGCGGATTCCGTGCACTGTCGAATTCTATAGCGACATGTCGCGTTCGATATTTCGTATTCCGTGTACCGTTTTCTACACGATTTCCCCTAGTACAGAATTCGCGTCCTGGTTTTAATCGATGTCGGTAATATGGATTACTGTAAGCGAAAGATTTATTAAACCAAGTAGGTATTGGAAACATGTATGTATTGCGATGTAGGTATTACAGGCTTCAAATTCAAACTCTGAAATTTTCCAAAGCCTACTTTGTCGCTTGTCAAACAGTGTTGTTAACTAGAACTTACAACAAACATTGTTTCAATGGGTACATTCAGGTGGTGCCAGCGGCTAAGCTCAGCCACTCAGCAGGGACTTTATTCTCAAAACCGAGGAACAGCGTTCTTATGGGAACGATTGCTCTGTCATTGTCAGTGTTATGGAAATATGAATACGGATGACGAGGATAGAAAATTCGTTCTTATAAGAACGCTGGTCCCTTGTTTCGAGAATCAGGTCCATGCTAAATGGCTGAACTTAGCCGCTGGCACCGCCTGAATGTACCCATTTACTGAGGCTCAAAGATTTAGAAAAAAAAAACAAAGCCCAAGTAGGCCTTGCAAATTTCAAAGTTTTCATACTAAGTAACTTTCAAATATTAACAATACTGTTGGGTGAAATGTCAAATATCATATTTCAGACAAATGACAGGATTACTTATCAAAAACTACGTAGGCCTTGGAATGGTTTTAATCGATGTCGGTAATACGGAAAACTGTAAGTGAAAACTTTGTCAAACCAAGTGAGATTTAAAAATAATTCTAATTTCTACAGATTGTTAGTGTTACAGGTTCGAATTGAATCGGAAGAACGTGGCCATTTTGAATTAATTGTCAAAAACTATAAAGCCTACTTTGAATTTTTGACATTGGGTACATTCAGGCGGTGCCAGCGGCTTAGTTCTGCCACTCAGCGGAAACTTTATTCTCGAAACAGGGGAGCAGCGTTCTCATTGGAACGAAGATTCTGTCTTTGTCGTCTGGCATACCACTGACAATGATAGAGCAATTGTTCTTATGAGAACGCTGTTCCTTGGTTTCGAGAATAAACTCCCTGCTGAGTGGCTGAGCTTAGCCGCTGGGACCGCCTGAATGTACCCATTTACACTAGGGTTGCTTCATTTTTAAATTAGGGTTGTCACATTTTCAATTTTTTTTTTCTAAAACCCAGTTATTAATGAATTAGATTGAAAATAAATACAAATTAAATGAAAATTATTGACAATTTAGCATAAAGGTTAAAAAAAGGTTGTTTTAGTGTTAACTGTCAAAGAAAACACGGCCTACTTTGAAACGTCAATTTTTTGACGTTTGTTTTGTCATAAACAGTGTTGCCATATGTTTTTTTTTCAAATCTCGAAGGCCGGGTTTTTTTTTATTTCGGAGCCCGTAGGAAGAGGGCTTTTCTAATTGCGAGCTCGTAGCTATAGGCAAATTCCAAGCAGTTTCCACAATATGAAACGAACCAAAAAGCACTTCAAATTGATTTGAACTCATTGAACGATCCAACGATGCTCATAATCAAAACTTATTACAGAGTAATCAAAAAATCAACTTTTATACTATCAAAAACCCGGCAAATAAGGGACATGCATGCACCAGAATGCATTCATTCCTTAATCTCTGACTACCTGGATGAAATTAGCGAAAAATTCTATAGGCAACAAGTTCAAGGCAGAATAACTGCAACGAGATATGATCCAGACAACCCCATAGTTCACCATACAAGAATTTACCAATCTATTTTGAGCCCCCATGAACACCTCCCCATCCCAATCTTGCTAATCATACACCCAAACAAAAACCCTCTCTAATACACAGCTAAAATCTTAACATCAAAACGAAATTAGACAAAAAAGTTTGGCGATGGTGCCAATAGCTTTAGTCTGAAGCAGGAGACTCTGGCAATCCCATCAAGGACTAATTTCTACCCTCAGTTCTTCGGAAAATTCCAACTAGTCAGCGATTTACTGTCTGACAAACTCCTCTCTCGCTGACTATGAGGAAACCACTCTTGTCTAATTGAACATCAGACACCCCAATCTGACCAACAACCATATAGGCACAAATTGCCCAGAGCTGAAAAATTCATGTCCCAATCCCGGTAAATTCTTGCACCCAATTTTCTCAACCCTTATTCTCTGACATCCCTTACAAACGTCCCCACCTGCACCAAAACCATTACCTAGAGACTCATCAGGTCTCAGGATTGGTCAGGGTGCAAGGCTGTCGAAACCCATTCAATCCGTACCCGCGCTCATGCGCACATACCCGAAGCTCACAATTGCTAGTGAGGACGCGTCCAGTGAACCCGATCGCCCAAGGGCACAACATTTTTGTTTTTTATTTAAGTCTAAAATTAATGAAAAGTGGGGTTTTTCTATGCTTTTTCCCGACAAAACGAACTTGATTCAAGAGCCGGGAATAATGAAAAATTGAACATTTTAGACTGTGTGTAAAACAGTTAAACGTTGAATAGAAAATAGTTGATTTATGGTAGCAACATTCTAAAAGAGTTGCTACATTGAAGAATTATTTAATCGAGTGATAATTTCTGGCTCTTGATTCGGATTAAAAGTTGAGAATGTTAAGAAACTGATCATTGAACATTATCAACGAATCAACATCCTAGAAAAGTTGATACATTCAAAAATGAGTTGATAGTTGATTGAACGAGTTCTTATTCTCGGCACTTGATTCAAGAGCCGGGAATAATCAAAAATTTCACATTTTAAACTGATCAGTGAATCGTGACAAAAAAAAAACAGTCTATGAATAAATCAAGTTTAAGTTTTTTACTAATTATTACTCTTCCAGATTGAAAATGGCTGATTTGGGTTGTATCTATAGTGACTTATTTAAAGCACATCTTTCATTACATAGTATAACATACAACAATCTTAGAAATGACGAACTGTGTGAGAATTACAAGATAGACATGAAAAATATTCAAATAATTCTTATGTTAAAAGTGCATATTTCAATTCTCCATTACGATAAACAATTATTTCAAAAGTTAATTGCTGCTAGAAGTTCTTTTCAAAACAGCAGCCACAACAGGATTGGTAGTAGGTTTCACTCCAGTTGGTCCATACCAAGTTTTGTACAATTTCAAATTGCAAATGATCCTCAACGATAGAAAGTAAACGAGCTCGATCATTGACAATAGGGAAAATCCAATAAACAGGCCCAAAAGACCGCCAACGTTGGCCAAAAAGTCGAAAGTTTCGAATAGTGCGTTGCGTTCTAACGGTATGAAGGTGCTACCCTTGAAATAGAGTAGAAGCTGAGAGGAAGATAATCTGAAAAAAATAAATATGCTTAAGAATGCAATACAGTATTATTTGAAGATGGGAGCACATTGGATCTGATTCTGTAACTTTAGATTTTGTGGTCAAACACGCTCTGATGACTCTCTGGTTAAAAGTTTCTGCAGATGAAAAAAGGCAGAAAAAGGAAATTCTACATTTTTATTCTGGAAAAATTTTATTCAAAATGTCACTGGAAGGTGAAAAAAAAACAAAGGTTAGGTATGAAGATCTTAGTTCAAATATGGACTCCGAGTAGATGATAAATCAAGATTTTGTGTATTTTGGTCAGAAAAATGTGGTCCACTATTGCACCAGGAGAAGCTCACCAACTCACAAACTGATGAAAGTCATCTATTCACAGTTGAATTAGATGGAGTTGATTCAGTGAATCTCTGTGGTGATTATGATCCCCAAACCAGGAAAAAACCTAACACTCCCATCCTCTTACCGCCCAATCTCCCTTCTAAACTCCTTATGGAAAAGTTAATCCTGTCCAGGGTCAAAGAATCGTCGAAAACTTATCCATACTCCCAAACGAGCAGTTCGGATTCCGCCCTTGTCACAACACCACTCTTCTTGCAGCCAAAATCTGCTGCGACACCTCCCAGGCGTTTAACAGACGCATGAACACGACTCTTCTGCTCCTGGATATGGAGCGCGCCTTCGATAGGGTCTGGCAATCAGGTAACTTCCCGTTACATATCATCTCCCTGTTACAGTCATATATCAGCAGCCGCACTTTCTGCGTTAAACAAGATGATGCTCTATCAAACTCCAAACCCATTCAGGCAAGAGTGCCACAGGGGTCGGCACTTAGTCCGTTGCTGTACTCTCTGTACACAGCGGACTTTCCAAAATTCCAGAATACAAAACTGGCGCTGTACGCAGATGACACTGCTGTTTACACTCAATCTTTCTACACGCAAGCAAAAAAATTTCAACTAGCTCATCACCTTTCTATCCTTCAACCTTATTACGATAAGTGGAAGCTTGGTGTTAATGGACAAAAAACAGAACTCATATGCTTCCATAAAAAGCATACCAATAGCACCATGCCCACCCCACTTATCGCGAATACCATCCCTGTCACTCTGTCCCCAAAAGTCAAATACCTAGGCATCATTTTCGACCAGAGAATTAAATTCCATCACCATGTTTCCCATGCTTTGGCTCGCACCTTTAGTGCGCAGCAAAAACTCTATCCCCTTATAGGTCTTCTATTTCCCAATAACAAACTCCGTATCTACAAACAAGTAATAAGGCCGATGCTTACTTATGGGACCCCTGTCTGGAACATCATATCTAGAACACAGAGGAACCGCCTCCAGTGATTCCACAGAATTCTGAGGGGAGTCCTGTCAGAGTCCAGGTACGCTAGGATAAGGGACATGCATGCGCAAGCATACATTCCCTATATCTCTGACTACCTGAATGATGTCAGTGACAAGTTTTACATATCCCAGAGCCAAGGCTCCCCACTTACACGCAGCCTCACTGCGACTAAATATGACCCAGACAACCCCATAGTACACGGCCCCCCTTACAAGAATTTGCCGATCTACTTTGAACCCCCATAACCCATGGTAAATTCTTGAAATACCTTCAACCTACATTCTCTGGCATATAAACTCCCTCACCTGTATCAGAGTCATCAAATCACTGGACTGGCTAAGATGCAGGGTTGCCGAATCCCTTTAAGTCATACCCGCAAAAGCCCTCAAAGCTCATCCTTTGCAGTTGATTCTACTTTCATTGGACCCCACCGCCGGCAAGGCACAAAGTTTTTTATTTCGTTTTATTTATAAAAATTAATTAAAAGTGGGGTTTTTTCATTTTTCCCCACACAATGAGCGCTGGCGCTCTAGAACCCCAACTCTTCAGGTAGACCACTGTAATGGCCCAATGCTTGCCGTCCATGGTATTTCTCAGCGACCCTAGGGTCATATAAACGACGTGTAAGGACAGCCTGGTAACGTCACGAAGAGTTTCAGAAGCAAGAATAGGAACAGGGGCTTGGTGGTCACAACATCCGACCACTGCTAAAACAGCACGCTAGGCATGACTGAGCGTACAGTGGACTGCGTCCCACTGAGTGTTAATATAAGTCCATGTCCCTAGTATTAAGTTAATGTTGTATGTTTTTAGTTAACCTCCCCTACCTGAAATGTATTACGTATATAATTATTAAAATAAAGAAATTTGAGTTGAGTGAATCTTCAAGCAAGAGATGCAATTAGGCTCCAATACTTGAGAAAATTTCTCATCCGTCAGCACGTTTTTCAAATATCATCTGCTCAGAAAATGAAGAAGCGATCAAGAGTTATTATTCCAACTGTTTTTAAAAGAACTATTTGATGTCCGCATGGCTGCTGGATTACTCTTCCAGAAAACATGGAATGGTGTGGAAAGAGCATCAGAAATTGTTGATGTCAGAACAATGTGTTCCCGATCTCAAAAAAATATATAATCTTAAGACATATTTCTTTTTAAAGAAAATGAGCAATAGTTCTTAGATTATGAGGGTTAGAAGAAGACGCCAACTAGGAACTTTGATTTAGAAAATAAAAAAGATACCTACATTTTCCAAAAAGAAAAAATCTCACCCTTCTTGATCTTCAGTAATAACATCCACACCCAACGTAGCCATTTTTCTAGGCCAATCATAATCGCTTTCAGTAATTTCCACGTTGTAGTCCAAATTGTTGCACATATCTGGACAAGGACACAAATGCCTGGTGGTACTAATATTGTAAATGCTATTGCCAAAGTACTTGTTCATCTTTTCCCTTTCTTCTATAGTGGCGTGCACATCTAAGTTATGTTTCATCAGCAGAAGGGTGTGCTGTGCCAAGGCGTTTTTCACGCACTCGTACTTTCCTGTACCGCAAATTGGCATGTTGGAACTTCCTGAAAAAGTAAGCAAGTTTTTAATATCTATGGCAAATCAATGTTTTTGATTTAAAAAAAAAGTTCTAACTTGGCATGTAGTACTCGACGCATCCACACATATCCATAGTCAAATTCAATAGGCACTCCAACCGACAATTCAGCTGCGAGTACTTCGAAAAGTACTTCAATTGCGCATCTGTTTGAAAAAAGCACTTTCGCTTCCTAATAGGATACTGCGCCACCGACTCTGAAGTGTTAAGCAACTGTGGCGTAATAGCAATACTAACAGATTTCCTCAGAGGAATCCTTATAGAATGGGTGTTTAGTAATGGAAATCTACGAGGACTATGCAGCAGTACTTTATAGCCTTGCAAATGAGTGCAGCCATAATCTAGATCTGTATTGTTAATAGCAAAGCTAACTTCTAGAGAATTTCTGGATCCAGAAAGTAAGGCTCTTCTAGGATAAGCATCTACGCCTGCATGTTGAGCGTATCCGAAATCAGCTGACCAATTTGTAGCCATACGGTCTTGATAGGCATCTGGAGGAGGCTCAATGTTTGCTCTAAGAAATAACTTGTGTGTTAACAAAATTTGGTATATGATGAATATTATACTTACGTCGCTTCAGTAAACATTTGCTTCTTGCTCAGCATATTAAAAGTAACACAAAGTCCACCGTCAGTGTAAATAGGCTGGAAAATTTGCTCGCAGGGATGATCTTCGCCCATGAAATTGCATTTAGTCAAAAAAAATGGAGCACCGTTTTTCAAAAACTCATAAAACCCTTCGTCAATAGTATCGATTTTTGGTATTTTGTGATAGTACATGTTAACGTTGCAAAGTAGCGACATGTACTGGAGCTTTTTCAGTTCGTCTTTGGAAATGCTTTCGTTTAAACTTCTTCTTAAGATAAAGGAATAATTGAAGTGGTCACTGTACACTTGGGTCTCAGGGCATATGGTGACAGCAGGGAAAGTTATATCGAATATATTGACTTGTTCTGAGGCAAAATTGACTATAATGGGGCTTCTTTGCCATTTTTTGAACACTTCGTATACTACAGATATACAAGTGGTTAGGCTGAGTCCAAAAATGATTGTCCAACAAATCCTGCAATAAGTTTTACAATAAATTATAAAAATTGTGTAAAATGATTCTTACTTTTCCAGCAAAGAGCGTTTTTCTCCAATATACTTCAAACCGTGTATGCCAGTATAATCGCAATATTCTCTAAAATAATGCCGCAAATTATTGATAGACTTTTTGTTGCTTTTAATGTCTGCCATGTTGTTATCTTGAATGCTGCAACGATGGAATTCCGTAGAAATTCTATTTCTCGATGACGAATGGTCGTTAATCATTATTATTTGCTTTCAATTTATATATTATTTGTGAAAAGAATGACGCTGTTGCAAAGTCAAACTAGGAAGAGTGTTTTCTTATTGATGAGCTTCGTTACTTTAATAAATTGATTAAATATTGTTGTTTGTATAAGATGAAACTTAAGAAGCCATTTTTTAATTGGTATTTTTCTAATTATAAAGTAATATGCTAGACAGGGTGATACGTCTTAGAGGATTTCTTTCCAGGTGAAATACTTGTTTCAAATTGGAACGAAAAATGTAGTATTGTCTTTGCCTTTAGAGGTAGATAAAAGATGTAAATACAAAAGTTGTACAATAGATAGATAGATTCGTAGTAGTATTGTCTTTGATATTGGCTAAATTTTTAGAATCCTTGGTTAGAAACAAAAATTGAATGTCAGAAATGTGAAATATAGCATGCTTTTAGCTTTTTCCAAATGGAATGCGCTATATTCTTGAAGAGCACAATTTCCCGATTCCAAAACTATATAGTTTGTCTTTATTTGGTTAAGCCGTCTCCAACATATTGGGTTCTAAAAATTTTTAAAATACTATCAGAGAAACCAAGTTCCTCAAATTTTACCTGCAGCTTTCACCTGTACAGTACAAGCAGAATGGTTCACAAAATCAGTAATATGTATTTTTACAATTTTTGGAGCCGAATATATGAGAGATTGCTCAAACAAATATAGATTGGAGGATTCTGCTCTCCAAGAAAATAGAATGAAATATAGGGCATCCCATTTGAAAAAAGCTGGAAGCATGCAAAATTTCACATTTCTGACATTCAAATTTTGTTTCTGACCACTGTTTCTAAAAAGTCAGCCAAAACTGTGCAACTTTTGTATTTGCACCTTTCTTCTACCTGTAAAGGTAAAGGCTGTATGTGGGGTGTCATTATATAAAAAAAACACCCTGTACAAATAAGTGGATTATTACGGAACTTATGGGTGGACCTCTGCGGGACGAGCGCAGCGAGTTCCGCAGCCATCTACTCACCAATATACTGTTGAACTGTTCAAGTTAGACATTCACCTGAAACATGTAGTTTTTAAACTAATGAGAATAACTCACATTTAAGTGAGTCAGGTTAGTATCTTAATTAAACACAATATTGATGAATAAATGGCTGCGGAACTCGCTGCGCTCATCCCGCAGAGGTCCACCCATAAGTTCCGCAACAATTCACTCATTTGTACTTAAATAACTTGTCACATTATGTTACTAGTTTGGTAAAATAACATTACTAATTGCTGTTGAAAGGCAAATTGACAAAAAGTGAATAATCATAATCTTACAAATTTTGACTTTATATAATAAGTTATTGTTCAAGTACAAATAAGTAGATTATTGCGGAACTTATGGGTGGACCTCTGCGGGACGAGCGCAGCGAGTTCCGCAGCCATTTATTCATCAATATTTTGTTTAATTAAGATACTAACCTGACTCGCTGCGCTCGTCCCGCAGCCATCTACTCACCAATATATACTGTTGAACTATTCAAATAAGACACTCACCTAAAACGTGTAGTTTTTGAACTAATGAGAATAACTGACATCTGAGTGAGTCAGGTTAGTACCGCACTTAACATATTATTGAATAGATGACTGCGGAACTCGCTGCGCTCGTCCCGCAGAGGTCCACTCATAAGTTCCGCAACAATCCACTGTAAGTTATTGTTCAAGTACAGAGTGTTTTTTTTATGTAGTGACACCCCACCTACAGCCTTTACCTTTACAAGTAGATGGAAGATAAAAATACTATCAGAGAAACCAAGTACCTACCTCAAATTTTACCTGCAGCTTTCACCTGTATAGGTAGAATGGTTCACAAAATCAGTAGTATGATAGTATTTTTACAATTTTTGGAGCCGAATATATGAGAGACTGTTCAATCAAATATAGACAAACTATATATTTTTGGAATTGGGACATTATGCTCTTCAAGAATATAGAATGAAATATAGAGCATTCTATTTGAAAAAAAATGGCAGTATGCAAAATTTCACATTTATGACATTTAAATTTTGTTTCTGAACATGGTTTCTAAAAATTCAGCCAAAACTGGACAACTTTTGTATTTACACCTTTCTTCTACCTATAAAGGTAAAGGCTGTAGGTTGGGTGTCAATTTATAAAAAACACCCTGTACTTTTATCATTACCATGCAGTGCAGAGTACCACATTCAACCGAAGCAAAATACTCGCATTCAACCTCACTAGATGGCGTTAATGAAACAAACCCAACAGGTACTTCCAAGTACCATCATCAGGTAGACAACCATCGTACCATTGCGGTATGAATTAACAGCTATTTCAACTTTCTTATGCGCGACCAAAAACCAGTTCCTTCGCTCTCGAGGCTATCGAAGTACCCACTTTCAGACCCAAAGTAGTTCCTTGTCGCAAACGCGAATCGTACGACCTGATTTTTTCGGGACTAATTTTCGACGAAAAATGACCCGCGACTGATAATCGTGCATCTTGAATTTGTGAGGTTTTTTTTTTAGTTACTTTGAGGTACTTTCGCAAAAATGCCTTGTTCCGCTGTTACGTTAAGTTTAGCTACTATTACTAGCATTATAGCTGTTGCCCTTTTGGCTATTGCTTTTGCTACAGACAATTGGCTCTATATCGAAGTTAGAAGGACTAATATACAGGTATGGATGAGTAGATTTAGTTATTGTTAAGTCACCAAGGTTAAATTTAAGAGATTTTGCAATACGGACGCGCATCAGCATTTCTGTTTGCATCAGTCACTGAATAATAGGATTTTTCTTCTGTGAATCGCGGCAGCAGATGCGGATTTGCTATGGAAAATGTAAAATTTCAAAGGATTTACCTTTATGTCTGATGTATTTGTTCATTGGTAAAATGTAATTCAGCAACGACCGCAAGGCAGTTCATTGATTTTGGGAATCTTATTCTATGGGAATGAGAACTTTAACAATGAAGATTTAAAAGAAGAAAAGTTGACCCAGGATTCAAAGTTTTTCTAGTCAATCAGAAATTAAGCATCTCCATAGTTGACTATCAATCAAAGAATTGTTTGGAATTGAATAAAGTGAAGTTTTAAGAGATCAAAATTTCAAAAAATAACAGAAAAATATTCTTAATCCCTTACTGCACACCATGCACATAATAGGAAGTCGCAAAATACGTGACTAAAGAATCCAATAAGAACTTGCAAAGAAGGGTCACGTTTTCAAGACAATACAATAATTTCAATTGTTTGTAGTGCCTCTACGGCAACACCTATACAAGGATATTGTCTATTTTTCGATCCACCCTGTATATTTTATAACAGAAAGTCTATTTACGTAACAATTATATCGCATTCTTCCTGGTAGTTAGCGGGCCTCACCTCTTAATTCCTTCAGTGCATACATTAACGAACGTCATTAATATTAATAAGGAAAATCGAGGTACTGGAACTACTTTATTTGATTTTTTTCAAACAACTGATTTGAAATAATATAAATCGACAAGCAGAATACAAAAAAAAAAAATGTTTTTCCTCATACACCTAAAGGAGAAAGCAAAAACAATAAACTTTACAGTGCTCCTCCGTATATGTTTTACAATTATTGTTTTGTTTGATTGGAAATTTAAGTCACACACACACACACTTAGAATAAAGTGTTACAGGGGGCAAGTTAAAACACGGAATGGTAATTATTTTGGTTTGGTCACTTTCTAACGGTTAAATGAACATATTTGCACACCATCGGCTATTATATGGTCTGGTTGGAATTTATAATTTAACACATATTGTGTATCTAATCTGAAATATTTGTACCAATGCAATTATGTTGAACATTCTTGTATAAAGTTCTGGTTTCTAAAAGGCAAATTTGTTAATTTTGGTACAATCAGATAGGTATAAATTTCTCATTCGGGACTCTCCTTATTCACCACAAATGTTCATAAGTTTACTATTATTTTGTCTAAATTTACATACAGTGAAAATTTTTCACAGTTATACCAAGTGAATAAACACTTTTCGTGTTTGTCCCCATGCTCTGAATAACGTTTTATAACAGTATTCGAGTGTGTGTGAACTATAACAACACAACAATCCGGACCCACCATTGAAAAACCCAATGGAACAAGAAACATATCCTATTTGTTGCAAAATTTACATTATCCAATGGACAATCAAACTGTATATGTCACAAGAAAGTACCAATTTTTCAATGCAGTTGCGTGCTCCACTTAAATTGTACGGAATTGTTTGAGTGAAATCAATCTTAAAAGGAGCTTCTCATTTTGTTGAATTGAATTTATTCATAAACTTAATTTATCAGGAACGCCTACAACAAAAAATAATGTGGTAACGAATTGAAAATAAGATAATGATTTTTATAGTTCGTTGAGTAGTGTTTCAAAATTTAAGGATTTGATACTTTAATGGCTTAATAAGTATTTTATACTTTACAGAACATTCAAAAATTGGTTTGAAACATGTGTTTTTCTAATAAAACAACAAAATAGAAGATGCAATTTTTCATGTTAAAGAATTATCTTCATAAGAAGATCCATATAGGTACTTTTCATATAGTATAATACCTGTTTGCTTATCTTTGGTGTGGTTTTTATGGCCACATGTGTTTAATTTACAGGTAGTACCATTTTGGGTTGCTGACCCAGTAAGGTCACACCTGAGCCTCAAGATCAGGTGAAAAATACCGTTGGCGAAGAAAAAAAATTGGGTTTTAACTTTCATTGGCAACCGCTTGTTTGAAAAGAAGAGGGCTTTTAAACTTCTTCCTGTTTGGGTTCAGTAAATATAGGAGAAACATCTGGTATGTATCAAGGGTGGAACATTAAATATTTGAAATTTCATCAAACCATGATAATATACCTAATGTTAGTTTTCTCGTTTTGTGAAGATTATTTTATTTTTTTCTACTAGCAAAAATTGAAAAAAGATGGAAGCATGCAAAATTTCACATTTCTGAGATTCAAATTTTGTTTCTGACCATGGTTTCTAGAAATTCTGCCAAAACTGTACAACTTTTGTATGTACACCTTTCTTCTACCTGTAAAGGTGAAGGCTGTAGGTGGGGTGTCAATATATATAAAAAAACACCCTGTACAAATAAGTGGATTATTCCGGAACTTATGGGTGGACCTCTGTGGGACGAGCGCAGCGAGTTCCGCAGCCATGTACTCACACACTGTTGAACTGTTCAAATAAGACACTCACCTGAAACGTGTGCTTTTCAAACTAATGAGAATAACTTACATTTGAGTGAGTCAGGTTAGTTTCGTAATTAAACAACATTGATGAATAGATGGCTGCGGAACTCGCTTCGCTCGTCCCGCAGAGGTCCACCCAAGTTCCGCAACAATTCACTCATTTGTACTTGAATAACTTATCACATTATATTACTAGTTTGGTAAAGTAACATTATTAATTCCTGTTGAAAGGAAGTTATTGTTCAAGTACAGGGTGTTTTTTTATATATTGACACCCCACCTACATCCTTGACCTTTAGATGAAAGGTATAAATACAAAAGTTGTACAGTATTGGCTAAATTTTCAGAAAATCCATGGTCAGATACAAAACTGTACAACTTTTGTATTTATACCTTTCTTCCACCTGCAAAGGTAAAGGTTGTAGGTGGGGTGTCAACATATAAAAAAACACCCTGTACAAATAAGTGAATTATTGCAAAACTCATGGGTGGACCATCTACTCACCAATATACTGATGAACTATTCGAATAAGACACCCACCTGTAACGTGTAATTTTTGAACTTATGCGAAAAATTCACAACTAAGTGAATCAGGTTAGTATTGTACTTGAGCAGCATTTTGGTGAATAGATGGCTGGGTCCACCCATAAGTTTCGCAACAATCCACTCGTTTGTACTTGAAAAGATTGTCACAATATATTACGATTTTGGTAAAGTAACCTTACTCAATTTCTGTTGAAAGGCGAATTGACAAGAAGTGAATACCTAATCTTACAAATTCTGACTTTATATAATAAGTTAGTATTCAAGTACAAATAAGTGGATTATTGCGGAACTTATGGGTGGACCTCTGCGGGACGAGCGCAGCGAGTTCCGCAGCCATCTACTCACCAATATACTATTGAACTGTTCAAATAAGTCATTCACCTGAAACGTGTACTTTTCAAACTAATGAGAATAACTCACATTTGAGTGAGTCAGGTTAGTTTCGAAATTAAACAACATATTGATAAATAGAGGTCCACCAATAGTTCCGCAACAATTCACTGGTTTCTACTTGAATTACTTGTCACATTATGTTATTAGTTTGGTAAAGTAACAGTACTAATTCCTGTTAAAAGGAAGTTATTGTTCAAGTACAGGGTGTTTTTTTTATATATTGACACCCCGCATCTACAGCCTTCACCTTTACAAGTAGCTGAAAGGTATAAATACAGAAGTTGTACAGTATTGGCTAAATTTTTAGAATCCATGGTCAGAAACAAAACTGTACAACTTTTGTATTTACACCTTTCTTCTACCTGTAAAGGTAAAGGCTGTAGGTGGGGTGTCAATATATATAAAAAAAAACACCCTGCACAAATAAGTGAATTATTCCGAAACTTGTGAGTGGACCGCCATCTACTCACCAATATACTGTTGAACTGTTCAAATAAGACACTCACCTGGAACGTGTACTTTTCAAACTAATGAGAATAACTTACATTTGAGTGAGTCAGGTTAGTTTCGTAAATAAACAACATATTGATGAATAGATGGCTGCGGAACTCGCTGCGCTCATCCCGCAGAGGTCCACGCATAAATTCCGCAACAATTCACTCATTTGCACTTGAATAACTTGTCACATTATATTACTAGTTTGGTAAAGTAATATTATTAATTCCTGTTAAAAGAAGTCAGGTCACACCTGAGTCTCAAGATCAGTTGAAAATATACCGTTGGTTTTTAACTTTCCTTTGCAGTCAACCACTTGTTTCAAACGAAGAGGGTTTTTAAGCTTCTTCCTGTTTGGGTTCAGTAAATATAGGGGAAACATCTGGGATGTATCAAGGGTGGAACATTAAATATTTGAAATTTCATCAAACCATAAATAAACACAACAATATGACAAAGCTAACATTATACTTTTGTCGTTTGGTGAAGATTATTATTTAACTAAACTGGATATTTGAAAATAAATGGAAAGTAAAACCATAAATAATGAAACATAAAAACCGCGATGAGAGTCGAGAGACGAACTTTCCACCAACATTTGCAAACATTGTTGTATATTTTCATTTTCAATGGGAAAATAAGTTATTTAAATTCAAAGTATGAGGTAGTTTACAGGTTTTAAATTATCTGCAATTGTTCGTAAACGCATCCATTAATAACTGAAAAAGAAAACGTTATAGGCCTATATAAACACATGGCGTTTTACTGGTTTTGCCTTTAAAAAAAAAATTGAATTATTGATGATTAGAGTTTTACCATAAATCCCTAACAAATGGACTAGGTACTGTAATTGAACAATATAATGCCTATATTAGAAAAAAAGTCTTTGTGTGTGCAATGATCCAAAAAACTTGAATAGTAGTGCTTTATTAAATAAATTTCACTTTAACTTTTACTGACAAATTACCTTTATTGGGTTTTATATTGTTTATGAAATATTTGTGAAAAATTCATTTGAAATCAAGGCATAAAACATAGGAATATTCGCAAAGATCATTGGGGATGTTATCAGAAAATCCTTAGAATAGATTACAGGCACCATTTCCTGAAACATTTCTTATGGAACAATCCATTAGGATATGAAAATAAAAAGGCATCTGAAATTGTCGTTAAAAGTTTAGTTGAATATTATTTTTAGTTTTAGTCGGTTGGGTTGGCAATTGCATGTAGAAGAAGGTTCTAAGAGCCTATTTTTCACATTTTAACAATACCTATTTTATGCAGTTGGCTTTTGTGAATGTAAATCAGCGAATATCAACCAAAAGAACATCCTCTAAACCCAGACAGCATAACAAGTCTTAAAGACGTTTTTTTTTAGGTCTGCATTACGCCTAAACGTCTAAGGTTTGAAAAAAAAACGTCTATAAGATGTCCTGAATTCACATCCTAAAGACAACTGAGCCACACTATTTGGTATAAGGTATAACAACCAGGCCTGAAAGTGAATAATAGTTTTTGTATTAGAAAGAGATTCAACGACGTCTTCAAGAAATCTCGTTGAAAACGTCTTTAGAATGTCATATAGGTAGTCCTAAAAACGTCTGAAAGTCGTTGGGTTTTGTAACATACGATGTCTTTAAGATGTCCACAAAAATTCAAATACCGATATACGATTTCCGAAAGCATTTTTAAAACAATATCGATGTTTGAACTCATTTTAGAAGGTTCCAAAACGCTCCAGAAACATTTTGAAAATCGCCAGAATCTTAGGATTCAGGTTGAGTTTCATCCAAAATAGTTAAAATCCAAATCAGAATTTTCAGGAGCATTTTGGAACAATTTAGAAACTGCACAGTTATTTTAGAACAACTAGGATTTAATTTAGAATAGGAAACCTTTTAGAACTCTTCTGAACTAATTAAGAACACTTTGGAGCTTCAATATAGAACTCAAAAATCTGTCAGGTCTGGAGTGTTTCTCTACGATGTTTTGGTTCATCGATTCTATATTTGATTTCCTTGATTAAGATTCTTAACATATGAAAAGATTCATTGTTTTATCTCTATCTAGCACATTTGAAACGATAAAGAGAAGAGGAATTGAATGCGCCAAAAACCTACTAGGTTTTCAAAACGAATCGTTTTTTGAATGTATTAATTATCTTTGTCTATCTCATTTGAAATGATAAGGAAAAAAGAAGAATTCTATTTCAGTGACGTCATGTTACCATTTTCATTACGATCTGTCATTTAATAAATAGAATCCTGACGTCAAAATGAATTCACTCAAATATAATTCTATTTATTGTAATCTGGGCCCTAAGGCCTACTTTGATATGTTTCTAATAAAAGACCAGACATATTCGCTACGGAATATATCCATCTGTGTATCTCTATCTAGTGCATTTGAAAGGACAAAGAGAGAGAAAGAATTTGATGCACTATGATGTTTTTGGAATATATTCTTTATCCAGCGTATTTGAAACGATGAACAGAATAAAATTATGTAAAGCCTACTTTGATATTTTTAATAAAGACAAGATATATTCGCTATAAAATGTATTCATCTCTGTCTAGCACACATAAAACGACAAAGAGAAAAATAGTTTGATGCACTTAAAGCCTACTATGATGACTAAACCTTTTTTGGAATGTAGGTATTAACTTATTATCTTTGTCTAACGCACTTGAAATGATAAAGAGAAGAGAGAGCACTAAAATACAGATCACATAAATAGAAATCTATTTCAGTGACGTCATAGTTCTCCCTATCATCTCCATTACGATCTGTCATTTGGAACAGAATCGCTGACATCAAAATGAAGTCACTCTAATATAATTCTATTTATAAGCTTACTTCGATATGTTTCTAATAAAAATAAGTCATATTCGCTATGGAATATATTCATCTCTGTTCAGCATATTTGAAACGACAAAAAGAAGATGAATTTTATGCGCCTAAAGCCTACTTTGATGTTTCTGAAACAGACCAAACATATTTGGCCTGCAATACTTTCATCTCTGTCTAGCATATCTGAAACTATGAAGAATACAGAAATAAATTTGATGTTTTTGGGATGTATTAATTGATTATCTTTGTCTAGCGCATTTGGAATGACAAAGACAGAGAAGAGAAACCACCAATCTAGGCACAGATCACATTTAAAAAAAAATTCAGTGACGTCATGTTGCCTTATCATTTTCATTACGATCTGTTATTTAAAAAAGAATTTTGACGCCAAATTGAAGTCATTCAAATAGAATTCCATTTATTGTCATCTGGGTCCTGAAGACTACTTTGATATGTTTCTAATAAAGACTAAACAGAAAATATTCGTCTCTGTCTAACATATCTGAAACGACAAAGAGAAAACGAACTTTATGCACTTCAAGCCCACTCACTGCTTTGTCCGTATTTTCCTAAGGTATTTTCATTATGATCTGTCATTTCAAATATAAACCTGACGTCAAATTGGAGTCACTCAAAAAAAAAATCCATTTATTGTCATCTAAGCCCTGAGGCCTACTTGTTTCTAATAAAAAGCAGACAGATCATACTTATTCGTCTTTGTCTAACATATTTGAAAAGACAAAGAGAAAACGAATTTTATGCACTTAAATCCTACTTTGATATTTCTGAAACAGACCAAACATATTTGGCCTGCAATATTTTCATCTCTGTCTAGCATATCTGGAACGATGAAGAATACAGGAATAAATTTGATGTTTTCAGGATGTAATAATTTATTCTCTTTGTCTAGCGCATTTGACAAAGAAGGAGAAGAGACACCACCAATCTAGGCACAGCTCACATTAAAAAGAATTTTCAGTGACGTCATGTTGCCTTCATTTCATTACGATCTGGTATTTAAAAAAGAATTTTGACGTCAAATTAAAATGAAATCACTCAAATAGAATTCCATTTATTGCCATCTGGGCCCTGAGGCCTACTTTGATATGTTTCTAATAAAAAGCAGACAGAACATATTCATCTCTGTCTAACATATTTGAAACGACAAAGAGAAAACGAATTTTATGCACTTAAATCCTACTTTGATGTTTCTGAAAAAAACCAAATACTTATATGTTGTCTGGTATATTATATTCATTTCTATCTAGCGTATATGAAACGATGAATACAGCAATAAATTTAATTTTTTCGGAATGTGTTAATTTATTATCTTTGTCTAGCTCATTTGAAACGATAAAGAGAAGACAAGGCACAAGAACTAGGCAAAGAACACATTAAATAGAATCCAATCTATTGTGATCCAAGTTCTATTTGCATGATGCAAGATGCAAACTTCTAGAATGCTCCAGATCTCTTCAAGCTAAGTTAGGAACACTTTAGAACTCCAATAAACTATTTAGAACGTTCCAAAATAGGTTCCAGCAGCATTTTGGAAGGCTTTAGAGTTCAGAACAATTTGAAAACCTCAGAATTATTTCAGATAGCCTAGCGCCTGGGAATAGGCAAGAATTGAAAGTTATAAAATGAGTAATAATAAGGAAATATTAGCAAGAAAATGTTTCTGTTTCAATTCAAATACATACTTGAATTTTTATAAGGTTTTTCTATTCCAGGCTCTTGATAGTCTAGGTATATGTTAAAGCTAAAGTCACATCTGCAACTGGTACCAATACAACAAGAGTACCAATGTAGGTAGTACTCGACACCCAAGTCACGTCAAGGTCGACCGAACATTCCATTCTTTGACCCCGGCAAGGAGTCTTTGGTTAGATGCTTGATGTTTGCCACTTGAAATAAAGTCCTAGACGATATTTGATGGCGAAGAAAATGGAGTCAAACTCAGAAACTTGAAAAATATATAATTTCCATAATAGAAATGTTAAGGAATTTCTCCCATACGATAAGAGTTTTATACAGGGTGCTTCCTTAATTGAATGACTATTATCCAGGGAAGATGAAATGAAATAATCCTTGGATAATTAGGAGTCTTAGTTTAATTCATACTATATAGGTACTGAAAGTAAAACCTTAAGTAATTTTAGTACTCAGTACTTATCATAACTGTATGTCTACATTGAAGACAAATTAACCGCATAATTGTGATTATTTGTAATCCAATACCTGTATGCAAGTACAAGAAATGAATATTGCAAAACCACTTTTGCTTAGCCAATGAATTTTTTTATCAATCGCATATTACATGGACAAGTTGTTTGTGTTCTTACAGCATTGCATCATGTTACATGGGAATTCTATTTTTGTATCTTGTCCCAACAAGAAAAGTAAGATAATAAATAATTGTGTCATTAAAGGATAATAATTGGCATTAGTGAAATGACGATTGCAGTTTTGCCCATCGAATAACCAGGTCGTGAAACCAATTAGAAATGGTTTCGATTTTCGTTTCGGACTATACGGAAATACATAAAGAAACTCAGTGTTGTCGTTTTCGGAAACAAAAAATGTTTTAATTTAATTAGACCGAATTCTTTTGGAGGTCGTTAGAACAATAATTAGCAGAGGCATTTGTATTAGAAAGTGTATTTTATTTTGGTGAAGGTAGCATTTCAAACATATGCAGTTTGATTTATGACAAAATAGTATATAAATTAATTAATCTATAGGATCTCAAGTGGTTTATAATATGGGCATACAAATTGTGGTCCATTTTCTTCTTGATACAAAGATGTTATTCAAAGAAAAAACCGACAGGAAGTAATAAATAGGTATACATAGTTGCTTATTAGCAAGGAAAAGTGGGTTAAAGAAAATACATATTTCATTAGCCGCCATACGCTAAAGACATTTTTTCCGAATCGAACTTCCACATACCAGTCCAAGGTTGGCAAGTTGGATTTTTAGTTTTGAATAATTTTTAGCAATAATCACAGGGTCGTTTATATTAGTATTAATAATTAATTAGGGTTCTTTTTGTTTCAGAATTTCCTAAGCCGGAATTCAGATGTGCAAAGTCAGTCGCTGTTGGATGCGGTCAATTCGAAATACTTTTATTACACGAGGACGAAGGGATTGTTCAGGACGTGCTTCCCTAAAGAACGACCACCGACACGTAAGAATATTTCATGGCTTATGAGTCGTTATTGTTACCTTAACTAACATCAAAAAACCCTCTTAGATATAAGCGGTACACACAAAATATTGAGAAAAAGTAACTTTTCTTGCAGAAAGTAGTCATTGAGAAAGTATGTCACCTCGCATATAGATTCTATAGGTCCATAGAGTCAATTAGAGCCGAAGCACACTAACCTGTGACCTTGTGGATTCAAATTAAAAAAAGGAACAATAATGTAGTATAACATATCCGGGTTCGTTCAGTAAGATTGAACGGTGAGAATTTTTATTACCTTTAAACAACAAATCTTCTGAAAAACGAAATGAAAAACCAATAGGACCTACGTTGTGGAAACTTACTCAATTTTACTTACTGAACATGCGCCCGACATAGCAAATATTAGGGAAATTTAAGAGAGGTTGTGATATGTGAAAGAAACGAAAAATTTGTAAAACGTCTACTTTATTATTAAAGTAAATCGTACCGTTTTCATCCTGGAACTAACGAAGGGAGAGAGCACGGCAGAGAAACCCTCGATCTAACATTCCTCAAAAATCGAAACATACTGTGTCACACAAAACATTCAATCAACACTACCTATATTCAATACTGAAGAGTTTTTGGTTAGTTAGCCAGTTTCGCAGCAGGTACTGAGGTCCTATACGGGAAGCTACTCAGCTATAGTTGTTTTTGAGGCCATATCTCTAGACTGATTATTTCAATTTGTTAGGATATTCTCTCGTCAGGGTAGGGAAATGTTAGTAAATTCAACAAGGCCCTAATACACGCTCTAAATCCAAAAATCGAAATCCTAGCACAAAGAGACAGCACATAATTTTTCTAGTTTTTAATTTACTCTTTATCGGTGTTGTTTACAGCATGAAACGATTTTTGTTAAATACATGAACAATGCACATGTTATAAAAAGATGTTATGAACAAACAAAAAAACATAAAAATGGATGAAAGAAGAACTCTAAAACGAATGGAAGAATAAAGAATTCTGTATGTTTTGTCCTTTGAACCCTAGGGTTAAAATTTTGTGGAAAAAAAAAACATTTTGGTGCCGAATAAGTACTATTATTACCAATAATTGTCAGTCCTGATGGTAAAATAGAGTATTTTTAAAATGTGGCACCATTGCCGGAATTTCACTGTAATTTCACACTATTGTATCATGGCAAATGTGCACTGTTGAAGTGTTTAGCGCGGATCTTAGGACTTTGAAGAATGAAAAGTGTGACACATTTAATAACGATATTTCTTTTTTGTAATGAAATCCGCAAGTCGATTCTCGGATGAGACTTTCTCAACTTTTATTCAGCCATCTAATACCAGCTCACGAACAAAGAAATGTCTGATGTGAATGTGTTTGGTTCCTCGATGGAACTTAGGATTCTGGGTCAATTTAATTGCAGTTTCGTTGTCAACTTTCAGCACTGGAATTGACTTTAAGATTCTTTGCTTTAAGTCCAGAATTTCATCAAACAAGTGTTTTATCCACCCAATTTGCTTAGCAGCTTCGCTAGCCGCCACTATTTCAGCTTCAGTCGTTTAATATGGCTGACACTGATGTCTGTTTTTGGCTTACCCACGTGATTGCCGCATCAGCAAACATAAATCTCCTGAAGTTGGGCGTCCTGTGGTTTCATCGCCACCATGGTCTGTGTCACTAAAAGCTATACTTTCTTTTGGTACTCCTGGTTTAGGTTTATACAGAGTATCCATGAAACACCCGGTATACTTTACAAAAATATATAATTTTTTTTCAATTCTCTCGAAATTGATTCGTAAAATTGCACTTTGTTGAAGAGTGTACCATCGACTGGCCTCTCGCTATCTTTTCCCATTTTCGAGATATTTACCTGCAAAATGTGTCAGTTTATCTAAGGACACCCTGTATATAAAACCAATCTCAATGGTGCCTTACAGGTAACGTAAAATTCTCTTAACTCTTCCAACGTCTCTGTATGAGGGATTCTCGAGTTTCCGGGAATCAACACTAACTGCATAGGCAATGTCTGGTCTAGTGTTTGTCATCAAAAACATTAAGGCCCCAAGAGCCTCTCTATATGGAAATGTAGTTGTAGTGTTCAATTCGTCCTCCCTAATAATTGTACACCTTCTTTTACCTTTACCATAAGCGTCAATACAGGTTTACAGTTTTGCATTCCAAAGCGGTGAAGACTTTTTCTTGTATAAGCTGTTTGGCTAACTTTTACTGCAACATTTTCGGTTCTTCTAATTTCTGAACCTAAAAAATAAGAAGCTGGTTTAATAGTAATTCTTAATTATCTTCGTAAACTTTCTAAGAAGGGATCCTTTAATATGTCGTTGGTTGACGTCAGGAGTCCATCTTCTACATATAATACTAGTAGAAGCGTGTCTTCTTCAACTTTCTTTATAAATAGAATAGAGTAGAATAGAACTTTATTTTTCGATTTTTCACAAATGCGAAACTATTGTATACCCAGCAGGTTTAAATCTCGTCAGAAACAGAAACATTTCAAAATAAAAAACTTCACAAATAAAGACATATTGTCATAGGTACACCCAGTACACCACACTAATTATACATAAAAAAACAGACTTAAAGTTTGACTAGAACTTGAGATCTGTTGGCAGAAAAGTGCATGAACACTTATCCAAGTGACCTACCTAACCTCTGGATCTTCAAAATACTGATTGACTGTGCAATAGGCCCTTGTGCTCGAAAATTTTTCAAGTTTTTTTTTCAGCTTTTGAGGTAGGTTTCTAAAAGTAACAGGTAGTTTATTCCAGATCTTCAGGATACTGTACTTGACACTCCTCTGGATGAATGTAAAGCGTGCAATGTTTGATGTAAGGTTTTGTTTATTCCTTGTTGAGTAGTTATGATTTATTTTTGAGTTCTCAAATAGATCTTGATTTTCAAGAATAAATGATACGCCTTCCAAGATGTATAGATTATAGATAGTGTGTACATTATTATCTATAAAGTGTTCCCTGCAACTGTTCCTGTTTTTTAGTTAAAGTACGGCTCTTAGGCATCTTTTTTGTAGTTTTAAGATCCTTGCAGCATCACTTGAGTTTCCCTAGAAAACAATCCCATAGGTACCGTATTCTGGACTGCACAAAAGCATGGTAAGATGAGAGCGACACAACCGAGCCAACATTATCTCTCAGCATTCTAAGAGCATACACATATCTGCTCAATGATCCAGGCAGTTTTACAATGTGCTCTGTCCAGTTTAGCTTTCCATCTAGCACCATACCCAGATATTCCTGTTATACTAGGTCCTCCCCTCCATATCCTACACTTAAATTTTCTTGCTTTGGTTTGAAATGTATTAGTTGGGTCTTTTTGACATTAAGGAGCAAGTTATTATCTTTTTACCACAAGTATTGAGATACTTTTTGCAACTTCTTTTTTTACTTGTGTCCAGGAGGTGGCGCCAAAAACATGCAAGAGTTTTCGCAAGGCGGATATTTTCAAAATAGGTCGTACTTTAGTGCTAGAATGCTAGTGTACAGTCAGCACTCACAGTTCCGGGACAGCTGGCTCTGGGACGCGGGCAAAGTTGTAATTTTAAGAAGCATCTAAACTGTTTTCTCAAAGCTCAAAATTTATAGAAATTTTGCACATTATCTGTTTGAAGGTCACAGATAACGTATGTAAATCGTCAGACGTCTAGTTCGTTGCAAAAAGGGGGTCAGACGTCCTCAAAGTTTTTATTTTATGGCATTTTCTTCAATGTCCTGTCAAAATATATTTTTGCAGGTATTTGACAAATATATTTGAAGAAAATGCCATAAAATAAAAACTTTGAGGACGTCTGACCCCCTTTTTGCAACGAACTAGACGTCTGACGATTTACATACGTTATCTGTGACCTTCAAACAGATAATGTGCAAAATTTCTATAAATTTTGAGCTTTAAGAAAACAGTTTAGATGCTTCTTAAAATTACAACTTTGCCAGCGTCCCAGAGCCAGCTGTCCCGGAACTGTGAGTGCTGACTGTACACTATCATTCTAGCACTAAAGTACGACCTATTTTGAAAATATCCGCCTTGCGAAAACTCTTGCATGTTTTTGACGCCAGCTCCCCAACTATAATGATTGTATCGTCCGCAAACATAACGACCTCACTTTTCACTATGTTTTCAATTTCATTTGTGTATAGAATATAGAGTAAAGGTCCCAGGAGGAGTAATTTGATCTTATGTTCATTCCAGTGTCATCCAGTTCCTCGACACATTGTTGCCTGTCTGTCAAGTACGACACAAAAAGTTTTGAGTTCAGTTTCCTTCACCCCAAGTAGTTCCAGTTTTTTTATCAACCTACCATGGCATACGCTGTCAAACGCTTTTGAGAGATCCAGACAAACAGCCACAGTGGTTTGTTTGTTGGTTAAAGATTCAAAGATTTTATTAGGAGCCTGATAAGTATACTGCTCTTATTGTATTCTTTCCCTTTCTAAATCCATTCTGTTTGCCTGACAGGACCCTCTGTTGCTTATGGCCATTTCCACCAAGCAAAAGTTAAGTTTACAGGGTGTTTTTTTATATATTGACACCCCACCTACAGCCTTTACCTTAACAGGTAGATGAAAGGTGTAAATATAAAAGTGGTACAGTATTGGCTAAATTTTTAAAATCCATGGTCAGAAACAAAAATTAAATGTCAGAAATGTGAAATGTTGTATGCTTTCAGCTTTTTCCCTATATTTGGTTCTATATTCTTGAAGAGCACAATTTCGCGATTCCAAAACCATATAGTTTGTCTATATTTGGTTGAGCCGTCTCCACCATATTTGGTTCTAAAAATTTAAAAAATACTATCAGAGAAACCAAGTGAAGTAGGTACCTCAAATTTTACCTGCAGCATTCACCTGTACATGTAGAATGGTTCACAAAATCAGTAGTAGGATAGTTTTTTACAATTTTTGGAGCCGAATAAATGAGAGACTGCACAATCAAATATAGATAAACTATATATTTCTGGAATCGGGACATTGTGCTCTTCAAGAATATAGAATAAAATATAGAGCATCCCATTTGAAAAAAGTTGGAAGCATGCAAAATTTCACATTTCTGACATTTAAATTTTATTTCTGACCATGGTTTCTAAAAATTCAACCAAAACTGTACAACTTTTGTACTTACACCTTTCTTCTACCTGTAAAGGTAAAGGCTGTGGGTGGGGTGTTAATATATAAAAAGCACCCTGTACAAATAAGTGGATCATTGCGGAACGTATGGGTGGACCGCTGCCATCTACTCATCTATATACTGTTGAATTGTTCAAGTAAGACATTCACCTAAAACGTGTAGTTTTTGAACTAATGAGAAAAACTCACAACTGAGAGAATCAAGTTAGTATTGTACTTGAGCAACATATTGGTGAATAGATGGCTGCGGAACTCGCTGCGCTCGTCCCGCAGAGGTCTTCCCATAAGTTCCGCAACAATCCACTCGTTTGTACTTGAATAACTTGTCACAATATGTTACTAGTTTGATAAAGCAACATTACTAATTATTCCTGTTAAAAGGCAAATTGACAAAAAGTGGATAATCTTACAAATTCTGACTTTATATAATAAGTTATTGTTCAAGTATAAATAAGTGGATTGATGCGCAACTTATGGGTGGACCTCTGCGGAACGAGCGCAGCGAGTTCCGCAGCCATCTACTCACCAATATACTGTTGAACTGTTCAAGTAAGACATTCACCTGGAACGTCTAGTTTTTGAACTCATGAGAAAAACTCACAACTGAGAGAATCAAGTTAGTATTGTATTTGAACATCATATTGGTGAATAGATGGCTGCGCTCGTCCCGCAGAGGTCCACCCATAAGTTCCGCAACAATTCACTCGTTTGTACTTGAATAACTTGTCATGTTATGTTACTAGTTTGGTAAAGTAACGTTACTAATTCCTGTTAAAAGGCAAATTGTCAAAAAGTGGATAATCTTACAATTTCTGACTTTATATCGGGTCTTCAAAAAAAAAAAAATCAAAGATTGTTTTGATTACGAAAACGTATGTCGCATTATTGTTTCTTTATTGGTCAGGATTTTTGACATGACATTTTGACATTTAAGTTCATTGACAAAATTGAAGAAAAATATTGCCAAGGCATACGTTCAAAACACCATAGCAATCTTTGATTGGTTTTTTTTTTTTTGAAGACCCGATATAATAAGTGATTGTTCAAGTATAAATAAGTGGATTGATGCGCAACTTATGGGTGGACCTCTGCGGAACGAGCGCAGCGAGTTCCGCAGCCATCTACTCACCAATATACCGTTTAACTGTTTAAGTAAGACATTCACCTGAAACGTCTAGTTTTTGAATTTATGAGAAAAACTCATAACTGAGAGAATCAAGTTAGTATTGTACTTGAACAACATATTGGTGAAAAGATGGCTGCGGAACTCGCTGCGCTCGTCCCGCAGCGGTCCACCCATAAGTTCCGCAACAATTCACTTCTTTGTACTTGAATAACTTGTCACATTATGTTTCTAGTTTGGTAAAGTAACATTACTAATTCCTGTTAAAAGGCAAATTGTCGAAAAATGGATAATCTTACAAATTCTGACTTGATATAATAAGTTATTGTTAAAGTCAAGTACGGGATGTTTTTTTTTTAATATATATATTGACACCCCACCTACAGCCTTTACCTTCACAGGTAGATGAAAGGTACAAATACAAAAGTTGTACAGTATTGACTAAATTTTTAGAATCCATGGTCAGAAACAAAACCCAAATGTCAGAAATGTGAAATGTTGCATGCGTTCAGCTTTTTTCAAGTGGGATACCCTACATTTGGTTCTTTATTCTTGAAGAGTACATTTTCCCGATTCCAAAACTATATAGTTTGCTTATATTTGGTTGAGCCGTCTCCAACATATTTGGTGATTGCGCATGATGATCACTTGATCCCGTTACTACTACTTGATTATTTTTATATTCTTGAGAATTTATGAATATATTATTGTCAATACAGGATCGTTTGTCTTTATTCAATATTGTCTGTTCATAGGTACTTACATGAGGCTAAGTCAAGAGATCTAGGACTTTGTCCCTTTTATGACATTCAGGTTTTTACAAAGTTTCAGTTTCCCTTAAAAAATTTACATCGAAATCCCCTCCCCATACTACCACATACCCTTTGTATTTTTCATGCACTTTTCCAACCAAAACCCCAAATAGAAAATGATGAAGACCCCCAGACATGACCTATAAATGCAAAAAATTACCATTTTCTTAGTCTTACTGATAGCTGTACATATTTTAGGTTGTTGTCATTGAAAGTATCTAGTTCTTCACATCTTCTCGAGCATATATTGATACGCCACCTCTATTCTTGTATCTTCTAGAAAATGTTGCTACCAATTTATATCCTTCGATCTTATCTTGCAGATACTTTCAACCAGTGCTCGGATATGCATACTATTGCTGGTTTATTACTTGAGGTCTCAAAGAAAGCTTCTAGATTTTCTAGAGCTGTTTTGATGCCTCTTATATTTTGGTGAAAAAATAAAGAAGCAAGGGTTTGATCTTCTAAAACCAAGAACTATGTTATCGGTAAAGCTTCGATTCCAACATCTAGGTGCTTGTTTTAGTCCATTAAAAACTATGTTACTTCCATCTTCATACCCCTCTGGTTGCTTCATATAGACTTATTTATTCAATTTTTCATAGAGAAATGCAGTACATACATCGAACTGAGTGAGTGTCATATTTTTGCTAGCAGCAATACTAAGGAGTAACCTAATTGTTCCTTCTTTGGCTACAGGACTGTAAATCTGGTAGTATAATCCCCACCTTTTCTTTGTGATTAACCTTTGATAACTAGCCGAGCTTTATGTACTTGTCAATATAGACCCATCTGGATTGGTTCTCACTTTATACACCCACTTACATGTTACTGCTTTCTTTCCTGGTGGTAACATCTTAACCTCCCAAATACAATTTTCTTGTAGTGACTGTACTGCTTTATCCATTGCCAAAATCCAATTGTCTTTATCATTGCAAGTAGTAGCATCTTTGTAGCTTAGTGGCTCCTGAGGTTCGTTTATTTCTGCAGCAACATAACATAGTCCTCAAAACGAGTTTGTTTAGCTCTCTTCTCTCTCTCCTCAGTCGTTTTCTTATTTCATGTTGATCTTCTAAGTCTTCTTGTACTGTTCTATGCTCATTTTCTGTCGGATCTGTCATTTCCAGACTTGTATCTTTTCGGTCTGGTATCTCTAAATGTGGATTATTTTGATCTCGATCAGGTATTCTTCTAAGAACTGTTCTTCTTGTTCTATTTGATCTTTGGGTTCATTATTTGATGAACTCTGTTACTCTTCTTCACCTATAACAAGTTTCATTCGTTTATAAGCAATGAAAAATGAAACAAATCATTAGGATCAAAGTCACCCTCTTTTATACCTGTGGGACTGAAACTAGTAATCTCGCGATATTTTTTACTTCGAGGTTGATCTCATAGTAACCGTGTATGAAAACGGCACCAAATTTGGCACAATTAGAATTATTTGTAGTTTTTATTTATTTCTTTAAAGGCCGCCATTTTCGGGTCAAATCAATTCTTTGAAGCTCTGTACTAGACCTGCAGAGCGGCATGCTTTCTACAAGAAAAGTCACTTTTTTTGCATACCGCTTGTACTATCTATAGAGGCAGAGCCTAAATAATTTACAGGAAGAATGAGGAGAGGAAACGTATCACTACAGCAAAGGAAACTACTCCAAAAACCCATACCAAACCATCGTTTCACTTTCAGTTTTAAAGGCTGCTTTTGTGCTGGAGTTTCACTTTTGAAGCTGATTTTGTGCTGGGATTGTGTTGCCTGTTTTTGAGTTACATTGCTATATATAACTGCTTAATAACACTCTATTGACCTGAATGACTTGATTGTCGCCCTTATTTGGATCTGTTTTCTCTTGTCTTGTTCATCTGTTCTAAATGTTTTTCATAGGGAATATTTTACATAAGTATTCCTTGTTCTTTCCTCTTCAATGTTGCCGTAAAATTGTTCAAGAAACTCAAACCGGCAACTACATTTGTACATAATCCGTGCAGTCATTAAAAAATCCCTAAGACTCATTACTCAACACTCTAATTATCGGTTTTACTAAACAAATACCCAATCTAACCACGAACAAAAGAGAAAAACTAGCCAATTAAAATTCGCAGGTAGATCAAGATCAACCATTTACTGTGATTTTAACTGTGCTTTTTTCCACTGATGAGGTAATTGTTTTTGGGCTTCGTTTTGCAATTAAAGATTTTGAAATTCATTCACGAATTATCCGTCACAGAGGGAGGGTCTTCAAGGCAGAAGTGGGTCGAATGGTGTTTAATTTTTACACAATCGACATTTTTGCATACAATCCTGGCATAAGAGAAATTTTCCCACTAAAACACTTAAATATATCGTTTAGTACCGATATAAAACTACATTATTGTATGTATATTTTTTTTTTTTTAGTAAAACTTTACTTGAGTCCGGTGGAAACCTATTGTACTAACGTTAACTATTACATTCCCGATGAAAATAATGAAACCAAAGATTTCACCGAAGATGCCTGGACCAGATTACGTAAGTGATAAGTATTCATGGAATTTGAAAAATTTATAACTTTTTTTTAGATATGGGCAGATCGATGATAGCTCTTTTCATTCTCTCCTTTTTGGCTGTCTTTGCAGCTTTCTGTACAGGAGTTACAGGTTGCTGGAAAAGATCTCCTGGAAATGTGACTGCAACAGCTATGCTCATGTTACTTGCATGTAAGTTAATATGTTTTAGTAGTAATAGTAATATGTTGATATTGAAACATTTTAACGAGTAGTTTTGGGAGAAAAAAAATATGATTTATAGCGGTCATTTGTTTGCAAAGGTATAATGAGTGACCATTAATCTATGTGTTCCATTCCAACACTGTTAATGACGATAGCCATAAGGAAGTGACAAAATAATGAACTATAAAACCTTTCTATTTCTGTTAATTCTAACGCAAACTCTCATTATTGTTAATAAAGATAAGGAACTGTAATTTCAATATTACGCATACTAACAATAATCAACAAAATAAGAAGCTTGAAAATTTCTCTATTATGTACGATTATTTCTCATCGTTTAACAAGAATTACCGCTTCAGTAAACTGCCTTCGATAAACTCTTTACTCGAATTACCCGAGTAATTTAATCAAATTGATGGCAAGTTCTTGGATTTCCACAAGGGCAACGAAAATATACATGTTGAAAATGTAGAGTAGATCGCCGGTAATAATAAGTAATCTTTCAACCATCATGGGTAAAAAATTATAGTATAATTAGTCGATTATCTCTCTTCGAACAGCAGCAGGCTTATAGCATGGGTAATTAATGTTGGAAATAATCTACCATTAATAAGAAATTGCAGCAGAGCCAACAGGAAGCTGTTAAATGTAAATCGAGATTTATTTTTTTTGTAAAAGTTACAGTGAGAAATTGAAATTTATTATTTGTGTTTGGAGGACTGTGTTCCATTTTTATCAACTACTTACGTTACTATCGCTATTTGTTGCAAATTATTATTAATAGTTAGCTTTTTTTTGCTTAATTAGGTCTACTCAGTGCAGGCGCAATGGGGCTTTGGCACGGAGTCGAATATTTTGAAAAAGAAAAACAAGTCGGTGAAGAATTTTATCAACAATGGAGCACCGTAAGTAAAAGGGAATATTGTATTTTCAGAATTTAAACGTGCTTTTGAAATTCGAACAAAACTATAGTCAAAAAGAAATAATTTTGTTTACAAAAGCATGTTTAAATGACTAATTTCCTAATATTGCTTCATAATCCATATATTATTATACATTCATCATTTAGTTACTTCAAGACAACACAACAACGTACTACGATTGGGGCTTTGCCCTAGGCTGGCTCGGCGTATTCTCTTGTTTAGGAGGCTCGCTGTTGTTCTTCTTCGGTTCGTGTTGCCTGCAAGCTGAAAAAGACCGAGAACAAATGGACAACGTCCAGTATATCGTACCAGGTTAGAGCAACCGTAAATCAACCAGGAAGCAGCCGCTTAATGCTAACAACCAAAAATAACATGTATCATCCAAAAAAAGCTAGATTAACTTTTTAATTTTCGGTCAGAGCCCAGGGGTGCGATTTTCGAAACCATTCGAGTACATTTCGTACACGAAATTTGACTGACAGCAATGTAAATTAAATGGGGAGCAGTCAAATTTCGTGTACGAAATGTACGCGAATGGTTTCGAAAATCGCACCCCAGGGTTGAACTCAATTACAGTGATTTTAAGCTTTGTATTTATGACATAGGTGTAAGATCAAGGCCTAATGATAATTATTTTCTCCAATATTCCATCATCAACTAATAATGTCTATAGCCTATATAAATATCCATTCCTGCACACTAGTGGACTTCCGATTGGTTCTATGGCCAATCTTTACTGGACAGTCTGGATCTAGTTTTTTCCTGAGTGCCCATTGTCTACCTGATCTGGCGACTTTGACTGGGAAAAGTTGAATTTCTGATTCAGGTCAGTTGTTCTGTTACCCGCTTGTGAAGACCAGTGGAGGATAAAATTTCAGGTTTTCCAGGATTCTGGGATCCTTCCTGCTACTTTCATCTACAATAATCTACATCATTTCACTCGTGACATGATATTCTCTCGAAGTTGTCTACAGTTTCCTGAGTTGTTTCTGATGGCATCTGCACTTACTAATGTCAACGTTTACTTATGTGGTTTCTTGGTGAATCTTTCTTCAACTTCAACAACATAAACTATTTTCTTGGCTGTATTTCCTGGGATGAGCTGCTTTTGAACAAGTCTGTGAATGAGATGATTAACATTCTTTTATAGTTTTTTATATGAAGCCTTTGATCTCTTTGTACCTGTGAAAGAACAGCCAGTGGAAGGTTTCCCAAATGGTTCTCATAGGATTTGAAGGCACTCATTATACGGAAAAAAATCTTACACAAAAAATATAAACAAAGTCGCCTACCTTCGGATTATCTGATTCTTAAATCCGGTGACTCATCAGATGTGACTAATTATCGCCCAATTTGCATCATCAGTGCAATTCCTAAAATCTTTGAGAATATTGTCACACAATTTTTATCATCATCTTTAAGCAGCGAAATTATATCCGAGCAGTTTGGCTTCAAAAAGAGGTCATCAACGGAAATTAATCTTCTCACATACTCTGACTTTCTGGCAGGCGCCTCGGAGAGGAGTGAGGAGGTACATACTATATACACCGACTTCTCCAAGGCCTTTGACAGTGTCAATTATTTAGTCCTGATCAAAAAACTAGAGAGATTTGGTATCTCTGGCTCTCTGCTTCAATGGGTGGAAGGCTATCTTACAGGAAGGACACAGATAGATCATATTAGACACTTTAACCTGAATTTCAAACGTATCCGTATCCGCATCGATCTGCGCATGCGCAGAATATATACGGTGGTTTCGTTGCGTTGCATCGTATCCGTATCTGAAAACGTATCTCGATCATTTGACACTATTGAGAGATCTCGTTATTAAGCCCATTTTACAATGGACGTAACGTAACCGTAAAGACATAACATAAGTCCTAAGCATGCGCACATTAGATTTATTCGCGTCAAATATGTCACCGGAAACACAACGCTTTGTAAAGTAAATCATGCTACACGTCTCGTTCGGCGGCGGTGACAATGATCTCGGTAGCACCGATGAGGTGAAGGTGTACAAGGACAAGGGTATCGACGAAGATGAGAAACGGTCCTCGGAGAACATCACCGAGATTAAGAGCAGCCTCATCGATCTCACCGAATCGGAGGTGAATCGATCAGCTTCAATTTGGTGCAAAAATCGGACGAGTAGTTTAGGAACCACGGGTGTAGCCATATTTTTGCAACAACACTGAATTTGCTGTAGCAACAAGTCGTTAGTAGGTCTGGGGCAAAATTCAAATAAATTATTCTTGTAGCAACACTTCATTTGTATAACAGCACAAGATCAAAATATGTAGCAACACTAAGGGAAAAAAATTGTAGCAACACGTCTTGAGTAAAAGTGTAGCAACATTTGTTTTAGTGTAGCAACAGGTCATTTGCGGGATAGTTTTCGCTCAGGGCAAGAGTTTGTTGAATTTCTTATGTAGCAACACGAAAAAAAAGTGTAGCAACACAATTGTTGGGAGTAGTTTTTGGTAAGTTTACAGTAACATTTCAATGAACTTAGCAACACGAGCCAAAGTGTAGCAACAAGTACTTTAGGGGCTAGTTCGTTTTAATGGGTTTTATGAAATTTTATGTAGCAACACTTAGGTATATGAAAATGTATTGAATTCGTTCGTCGCAGCATTTGGTAAAAAAATTTAGTTTCCTGTCGGGTTTGGAATTCGAATTTTGCATTTTCCCGGCTTTTGATTGGTTTGGGAGTTTGAATTTTGATTATTCCCGGCTTTTGATTGGTTTATTTTTGAATTTTTCCGGTTTTTCATTGGTTCAAGAATTCAATTTTTAATCACTGATTGGCTTAGAAATTCAAATTTTGAATATTCCCGGCTCTTGATTGGCTTCCAAAGCCAGTTTTTGAATTTTCCCAATTCTTAATTGGGTTCAAAATTCAAATTTTAAACATTCCCGGCTCATGATTGGTTTAAAAATTAAATTTTTGATTGTTTCCGTCTCTTGATTGGCTTCAAATTTTAAATATTCCCGGCTCTTGATTGGTTTAGAAGTTCAAATTTTAAATATTCCCGGCTCTTGATTTGCTTCCAAAGTCAATTTTTGAATTTTCCCGGCTCTTAATTGGGTTTAAAATTCAAATTTTGATTATTCCTGGCTCTTGCTTGGCTTTGAAATTCAAATTTTGAATATTTTTGGCTCTTGATTGGCTTTCAAAATCAATTTTTGAATTTTCCCAACTCTTATTGATTGGGTTCAAGATTTAAACTTTGAAAATTCCTGGCTCTTGATTGGTTCAGAAATTCAATTTTTGAATATTCCCGGCTCATGATTGGTTTAGCAATTGAATTTTTAATTTTTCCCGGCTTTTGATTGGCTTTAAAATTCAAATTTTGAATATTCCTGGCTCTTGATTGGCTTCCAAAATCAATTTTTCAATTTTCCCGACTCTTATTGATTGGGTACAAGATTCAATTTTGAAAATATTCCTGGCGCTTGATTAGTTCTGAAATTTAAATTTTGAATATTACTGGCTCATGATTGGTTTAGAAATTGAATTTTTGATTATTGCCAGCTTTTGATTGGCTTCAAATTTTGAATATTCCCGGCTCTTGATTGGCTTCGAAAATCAATTTTTGAATTTTCCCGACTCATATTGATTGGGTTCAAGATTCAATTTTGAATATTCCTGGTTCTTGATTGGTTCTGAAATTTAAATTTTGAATATTCCCGGCTCATGATTGATTAAGAAATTGAATTTTTGATTATTCCCAGCTTTTGATTGGCTTCAAATTTTCAATATTTCCGACTCTTGATTGGCTAAGAAATTCAAATTTTAAACCTGATCAAGAGCCGAGAATAATCAAAATTTGTATTTTAAACTCAATCAAGAGCCGGGAAAATTTAAAAATTGACTTTGGAAGTCAATCAAGAACTAAGAATATTTAAAATTTGAATTTCTAAGCCAATCAAGAGTCGAGAATATCCAAAATATGAAGCCAATCAAGAGCCGAGAAAATTCAAAAATTAACTTTGAAAGCCAATCAAGAGCCGGGAATATTCAAAATTTGAATTTCTAAGCCAATCAAGAGCCAGGAATAATCAATGTCTGAATTTTGAACTCAATCAGGAGCTGGAAAAATTTAAAAATTGATTTTGGAATCCAATCAAGAGCCGGGAATATTTAAAATTTGAATTTTTAAGCCAATCAAGAGCCGGGAATATTCAAAATTTAAAGCCAATCAAAAGTCAGGAATAATCAAAAATTAAATTTCTAAACCAATCATGAGTTGGGATTATCCAAAATTTGAATTTCAGAGCCAATCAAGAGCCAGAAATAATCAGAATTTGAATTTTAAACCCCATCAGGAGCCGGGAAAATTCAAAAATTGAATTTCAGAGCCAATCACAAGAGCCGGGAACAATCAAAATTTGAATTTTTAAGCCAACCAAAAGCCGGGAATAATCAAAAATTCAATTTGTCAACCAATCATGAGCAAGGAATAATCAAAATTTGAATTTCAGAGCCAATCAAGAACCAGGAATAATCAAAATTCGAATTTTTAACCCAATCAAGAGCCGGGAAAATTGAAAAACTGATTTTGGAAGCCAATGGGAAAAATATTTAAAATTTGAATTTCTAAGCCAATCAAGAGCCGAGAATAATCAAAATTTGAAGCTAATCATGAGCCGGGAATAATCGAAAATTAAAGCCCATTTTACAATGGACGTAACGTAACCGTAAGGACGTAACATAAGTACTAAGCATGCGCACATCAGATTTATTTGCGTCAGAAATCTCACCGGAAACGCAATGTAAGACATAACCAACTAGGTTTGAAGAAAAAACAGTCTCAAAATTTTTTTAATTTGTATACTACCGGTTTCGAAAAAAAGACTAAAATTGAAAAGTACCAAATGAGCACAGGTTTCATTATCTTCACTAAATCAATCAACCTCTAAAGATGAAGCGTTGAGACTTCGAAACCGGTAGTATACAAATTAAAGAATTTTTGGGATTTTCAAGACTGTTTTTTCTTCAAACCTATCATCTACCCAAAAAATGGACCAGATATACAATCCTTACATAACCAACTCTCATCATCTTCTTTTACGTTGCGTTTGCGGCAACATATTTGATGCAAATAAATCTAATGTGCGCATGCTCAGGACTTATGTTATGTCTTTATGGTTACGTTACGTCCATTGTAAAATGGGCTTGATACGCGCATGCTTAGGACTTATGTTACGTATTTACGGTTACGTTACGTCCATTGTAAAATGGGCTTAAGGATACGATCGTTTACGTAATGTATGGCCATACTTAAAAGAACTTTTAGGCGGTCAGAGTAAGTCGATGCGTTTACGGATACGGATACGTAGAAAAATTTAGGATTTGCTTAAAGTGTCTATCAACAACTTTACCTCTCCCCAGATCTTGGTGCTATCAGGTGTTCCTCAAGTCTCGCATTTAGGCCCACTGCTCTTCAACCTGTTCATCAATGACATATATTCTTGTTTCCTACACTCTCCATTTCTTCTTTTTGCCGATGACTTGAAATTATTTTTGAAAATCGTTACTCCTGATGACTGCCATGCACTGAAAGAGAATCTTAACAGGTTAATTCAGTGGTGTCAAACTAATGGCATGGATCTTAATGTTACGTAGTGTAAAGTTATGAAATTTCACAGGTCTAGAAGTTTCAATGACTGCATATATCACATCAATGGAACGCCATTGGACTGCGTGAATCAGATCAGGGATTTGGGCGTTTTGCTGAGCTCCAATCTTGATTTCTCTTCACACATCGATGCCATAGTTAACAAAGCACTTCGGATGCTTGGGTTTGTGGAGCGTAGTACAAGGGAATTTGCGAATATCAACTTCATCAAAATGTTATACTTCTCATTTGTTTATACACATCTTGAGTATGCTGCTTCTGCTTGGAGTCCAAACTATGACTGTCATATTCATCGACTTGAAGACGTAACACCCGCACATGTCAAACTTTTCATCTTGAATTTCAGAGAACCAAGTATGCATATTACTCTTTCATTCCTCGTACCGTCAGACTGTGTAATGAGTTGGGAGACATTGATTTTTTTGGGCCCTATGAACCCTTTGCGAGAACTGTCACCCTCAAGAAAAAATCACAGAACCCATGCATAGTATAGAGAAAATCAAAAAGATGAAATCTGAATGAAATTTCCTTGCCGCCCATGTAACTTCACCCAAATTATTTTTTTCTTAACCAAATTTATCGATCAACGAGGATATATACATTGTAATTGAGTTCAATACTGAATCAAGGCTCTGTATGTTCCAGGTGCTGCGTGATCAAACGCGAATTTTCTACGATTGGGGATACATGTTGGCCTGGGCGGGAGTCGGTTGGGCCTTGACGGCAGCCATTCTGTTTTCTGGAGCGGCGATTTGCCTACGCGGCGAGAGAGAACGCGAGGAGGCTATTAACATGCAATATCTAATGCCTGGTAACTCTCATCAAACGCAACCAATTGATTTTGGAACAAGTTTTCATTCCTGTAACAGAACAGAGTCCAAATTCTTATTGGAACTGAACCTGTCCCAGAGTCAGACATCAACTAAAGTTGATTTCTTCAGTCCAACTTCCATAGATTTCCTGTCAGCTTCTCTATAATCCTATTTTAGATGTTTGTTTTCGAGAAATTGCTCGTTTGTCCATTATTTTTTTCAATGCAGTTGACTTTTACTGCTTTAACAAATCAACAGGGAATCTTGTTCCAGAATCAAATGGCTCGCAAAAAAAAGGTGATGGCACTAGTTTTTAAGGACCAATCTACACCCGCCTAGGCTCTATATACTTATTTATTTGCTTTACATACAGGAATTTTTCAACACATACAATTTACAGTAATGTAGTTCCTTTTTGTAAAACATTAATATGTTTTTGTAATAATACCTACTAACACTGTTTAGTGGCTTAGGTAAAAAAGATTACCCTGAAAGAATATACCTACAGCACTGTAAATATAAAGATACAATTTTCTTCTTGGGTAATATTTTTTACTACAGGTGAACCACAAATCGTATAAATTCAAAAATCATTCCATATTTTAACACCTAAATCATCAAATTTATTCATGGGCCATGAGTAAATTTGAGTCATGGCTTTGTTTGCTTGCTTTATTATATGTATTAAGATTTAATTAATATGTATATAATTGATGTTTACCATACCTATAAAATGATCCACCTTCATTCAAGTGAAAAACAAACCTTTGTCCTTGCTCAGAGGGAGTCAGAGGTTAATAACAAGCTTGAGACGAGACTTAAATAACAACTATGAGAAACAAGCGTATGAACCTCTTGACTCAGAATGTAGAAATGCTGGAGTGACATACTTCATGGCTTGTTTTTCACTTAAATGTTCTCTTATTCAACTACCTAATGATATTTATTTTCTCTTTAGTTTATCCACAAAAACAGCAATACGCTTATGCAGGATATCCGGTGCCTCCTCAACAGTATTCGGGTCCTTATTATACCACAGGATCGGCAGCGTATGGGCCCTATAACTACTGAAGTCGGGATAACATAAATTATCCAAGCAGGAATAGAGAAAAAACCGTGTTTATTTTGTAGGCCTTTCTTAAGAGACAACGAAGTATTTTTTAATAATTTGTACAGTGCCTTTTTTTGTTTATTATGAAGCAATACAACAATTAGAATACTGCGGTAGTAATTTATTTAGTTAATTTTTTTTTCGGACTGATGCTCAATTAAAAATAAATTTTTGAATCTCTAATTTCATAGATCTGTAAATTTATTTACTGGATTTTCTTCTTGACACATCATGTAACATTAATTTTAAGTAAATTGTAAATTTTTCTAGTATTTTTAAGTAAGTAATAAGATCATATCCATATCAAGTAGATTAAATTTAAGACTTTTTGACTTTTTGAGCCTAATTTGTAATTGTCTTTCGCCATCTGGCCACAATACACGATTTAACGGAATGAAATATCACTTTTAACTGTGATAGAAAAATAAAAGTTGACTTAAATAAACAAATTATTATTTTTTAGGGCCGATTTATTCACCTTCTGATAAACTGTCAGGTACCTATGCAATCTGCTAACGCAGCCTGTTATCCGCTGACCAACAGAATTATAGAATGTATCTTGCGGATAGTTACCAGCAAGTGTTCCTGAAGATGAATAAACCAGGCCTTAGTATTTTTACCAGAAAAATGAATTATCTTTATTATTCGCTTAAGATTTTTTAACCAAGTTTATATTATTTTTTGTATTTTTTAAGTATCTTGTGTACCTCCCTAAGTTATTTTACTTTTTATTTTAATGACTAATCCAACCCGTATTTTTAAATATAACAGTTTACAAATATTGTTTTATTTTCATGTATTTTCATGTAACTTCCAGTTTCTCATAAACAAAATACAGGGTGTACCATTTAAAACGAAACAGGTTGAATATCTGATGCCACATTTATTAAAAAAAAAAAAACGCTCCTACACCTAATTTGATTTTCAAAGGGGGAAGTCGAGGGGGAAGTTTTCTGCAACTCACTTCAACTTTAACTCTCTAGGCGGGGTGGGACCAACCCTTACTATTTCAAATGGAAGAAGGGGTTGAATGATACCTCTTTTAAAAGAGCGTTCAATTCTCTTTCATTTGAAAGAAAATTGAACGCTCCTTTAAAACAGGTATCACTCGAGCCTCTGTTTCATTTAAGTGTTGGTCCCAATCCTTGAGGGTTAAGTTAGTGCTAAAAATGTTTCAAACACTCACACAATCAAATTACGTGTACGAGCGATTTTTTGAAAAATAAAAGTGACATCAGATATTTAGCCTGTTTCCTCTCAAATGATATACCCTATATATTGGGTTTACTTACTTCTCGCTTCTTGCAACTTTGAAGAACAGATATTATTGTTGAATTTCTTTTTTGACTTTCTTAAGAACCATTTCGGATTTTCAAATTAAATAATCGCCTCAAAAATATTACACAAAACTTTATTGAAAAGAAAAACATCATTTAAAAAAAAAAAAAGAAACAATCCTTAAAAAATAAAACTCCAGCACTCTCATAACTTATAAAAAAATCAATCAATCCAAAATATAATACTATGTGAAGATTTTTTCCCAACCAAATTGGCAATATTCTCAAACATTTCCCTGCCCCCTTTTGAAATTCTCAAAAAATCTCTAACATGCATCAACTTATAATCATAAACCACCTTAATAGAGTCGATTTCCTTTGGGTCGTTACAAGCATTTGTGTCGATTGCGTCAATGTCCTCATTCAACCGTGAATATTTACTGGCATCCAACTTTTCCAGACATTTGCTTATAGGAACCCAAACATAAGTCTCAGGACAAGCAAGATAGGAAGGATTCAGATTTCCTTTATAGCGCATTTTAGGACAAGAATGAATATAAAATCCCATGTAGTAGTATTTTAAATCCGGGATTTTCTTGGCGAGGTTTTGTACAAGCTGAATCTCCCTAAATGAATCCACAATTATTGTGATATTTATTTTATTTCTATATCAATAAACTTACCTTAGAGATCCATAAGTTCCAAGACTTAAATCTCTATAATCAGGATCATAAAAAAAATATACAGAGCTGACACAACCTGGCAATATATCAATCACTCCTACTGCAATAAGTTTGTCATCTAGCCAGTATTGTTGGTGAAATGACCCATAGCCAGGTCCTTCTATGCCATTTGGAAATGGTTTAGACTAGAAGAAAATTGAGTTTATTTCAAGAAAATATATGAGTAGTTTTCAGTCAGTTAGCTATATTGTCTACCCTAATTTTTAGTTAAAATATTAATTAAAATTGATTTTTCTTCTCAAAATAAATGTAGTTGATATAAAATATTCCACAACTTGCAGAGCAAAAGAATACCTTTAGAGGTGTGCTGACTAAAAAACTCCGATATTCATTGTGGCTGCACTCGTCGCTTTTCTCATTATGAACCATCATTTGGTATTTTTTATATAACTGGGCACTCTGAAGGAAATAGTCACTATTTGAAGAAACAGGTTCTAGTACCATCTAAAGAAACATTGATTAAATATAATTCTGTTGCTCCAATAAATAGTTATTCTTTTACTCTGCGTAAATGGCCATACATAAGTCTACCTTTAACGGTGAGGTAACTAAAAATCTTGTAAAACCACTCATTGTCACGCTTCCAGGACTATTATTGTGTACAATTGTTTGATATTTTGAGTACAAGTTGAACTCTATGTCCTTTACTTGTTCCCACTCTGCACTGGAAGTACTTGTAAGGATTAATTTAAGCTGCACAAAAAAAAAAGAATAACTATTTATTTTCATACTTGCATTAGTTATTTAAAATAACTAATTATTCTTACTTTAAGTTTGTGTTTCGAGTTGGCAGGAATTTCCTCTAAAAATTGACTCAGCGATTTTTGGTTGTTTGAATGTGATGTGGGTTCCAATGTTTGTCCTTTTTGCATTAGTTTTTCCTTTTTTCTTTCTAAGCGTATCAGTTTAGCTTTTTTGCAAGGCGGCTTGTTAGGATCAGGTCCAAGACTATCTTTTGAGGATTTTTGAACTGACTTCAATACACTATTAGGGACGTCTTGAATATTTTCACTGCTATTGCCAGGTTGTGATTGAAGGATTAAGGATTCTCTTGGTGTGTCTTTTGTGATCATTTTACAGTCACTATTTTGTGTGATGGTAATAGATTTGCTTAAGTTTATTGCACTATGCTTGTTGTATCCTAAAGATTTAATAAAAGATTAGACTAATAAATACATAATTGGTATAACATACCAGGTATTTCGCTAGAGGTTTCTTCTTCATTATCTTGAGAATTAGGAGGGGTGTTTTTATTAAATACCCCATCTTTGAGGAATTTGTTGAATTTTTTGATAATTTTTTTATGGGATTTGTTAAGGGTGAATTCTGTGGCGTCACACTTGATTGTGTATTGTGGACAGCAAGTCTTATCCATGGTGGGTTTGTAACAGTACCTGCCTGATCTTCTCCAACCACGGTCAATTAAATCTTTATAATCTTCCACTGTTAATTGCTCAGTGAACATACCTAAATATTTGTTAATTTTTGTTTCAAAATAGGCATAATAAGATTGTTCAAAGGCAAATTACTTAGCGAGAGTTTTTGAGCAATTTTACCTTACAAGAGTTTTAATATCTATGAAGTTGGTCTTCTGCCTTTTGGTTTTAAGATTAAGCCTCCTAGTCTATTTTATCCAAGTCGGTATCTTGCTATCTTCAAAACAAGGACAGATAAGTTTTTTTAATTTTTTTTTTTGTGAAAAAATGCTTCCATTTACAACAAATTGAACCTCGAATTCAACATCAGCAAATTCAATCTAGTGTTTTGCAAGTCTAGGAAACTAATTCCAAGTTAAGGTCTTTTATATAAATCTTGAAGACATTTGATTAGATTAAGCAAATTGCAAGGGGCAAACCACGTAGGAATTCTTTGCCAAAAATATGGGGAATTTAGAAGAATTTGTGAAAAATTCAGAGGAATTTGAAGGAACTCATCGGAATTTATGAGAGTTTGGGGAATTTATAGGGAATTTGGAGGAATTTATGGGGAATTTGGAAGAATTTGTGAGGAATTTATGAGGGATTTAAAGGAAATTGTAGGGTCACGACGTCACTGAGGTTCACATTCTTATTATAAGAAATAGTAATAAATGGAAATTAAAAAAAAAAAACTAGTTTTGTGTTGGACGTTGGATATTCATTTTTATTAAAGAAATTCTCCCAAAATTTCACTTCATGATTCAAGGTCCAAATTAAAAAATTCAAAAGAATAATGAATATAGTTTTTGTAGGTTGATCCTTGGAATTTTTCATGTTATTTCCCACTGGAAAAATTTGAAATTTTGCGAAAATGAGCTTCTCACCTTCCTTTTAAGATGCAAAAAGATTCAAAATTTTCCCTTCACTAGCTTTCCAGGAAAACTTTGAAATATGTGAGACTGTATTTTCAATTAAGTAAGTAATTCAGTTATGGTAAGTTGATTTTCAAGATTCCTCATGTTGTAATTTTCTACTGGAAAAATTTGAAATTCTGAGAAAATGAGCTTCTCACCTTCCTCTTTACATACAAAAAGTTTCAAATTACTACCTTCACTAATTTCCCAGGAAAACTTTGAAATGTGTGAGACTGTATTTTCAATTAATTCAGTTATTGTAGGTTGATTTCCAATATTCCTCTAGTTGTTATTTTCCACTGAAAAAAATTGAAATTTTGGGAAAATAAGCTTTTCACCTTTCTCTTTACATGCAAAAAGTTTAAAAATTTTGCCTTCACTAGTTTTCTAGGAAAACTTTGGAATGCGTAAGACTGTATTAACAAATAATTGAGTTTTTGTAGGTTGATTTCCAAGATTTTTCATGTTGCTGTTTTCTACTGGAAAAATTTGAAATTTCCGGAAAATTAACTTCTCACCTTCCTCTTTACATGCAAAAAATTTCAATATTTTTCCTTCACTAGTTATCCAGACAAACTTTGAAATATGTAAGACTGTATTTTGAATTAATTCAGTTATTGTAGGTTGATTTCCAAAATTCCTCATGTTGTAATTTTCTACAGGAAAAATTTGGAATTCTAGGAAAATGAGCTTTTAACCTTCTTCTTTACATGCAAAAAGTTTCAAATTTCTCCTTTCACTAATGTTCCAAGAAAACTTTGAAATGTGTGAGACTGTATTTTCAATTAATTCAGTTATTGTAGGTTGATTTCCAATATTCCTCTAGTTGTTATTTTCCACTGAAAAAAATTGAAATTCTAGGAAAATGAGCTTTTAATCTTCTTCTTTACATGCAAAAAGTTTCAAATTTCTCCCTTTACTAATGTTCCAAGAAAACTTTGAAATGTGTGAGACTGTATTTTCAATTAATTCAGTTATTGTAGGTTGATTTCCAAGATTCCTCATGTTGTAATTTTCTAAGGAAAAAATTTGAAATTCTGGGAAAATGAGCTTCTAACCTTCTTCTTTACATGCAAAAAGTTTCAAATTTCTCCTTTCACTAATTTTCCAAGAAAACTTTGAAATGTGTGAGACTTCATTTTCAACTAATTCAGTTTTTGTAAATTGATTTCATGTTACTGTTTTCCACTGGAAAATTTTGAAATTTTGGGAAAATGAGCTTCTCACCTTCCTCTTTACATACAAAAAGTTTCAAAATTTTCTCTTCATTAGTTTTCCAGGAAAACTTTGCAATGTGTGAGACTGTATTTTTAATGAATTCAATTATTGTAGGTTGATTTCCAAGATTTTTCATGTTGCTGTTTTCCACTGGAAAAATTTGAAATTTTGGGAAAATGAGCTTCTCACCTTCCTCTTTACACGCAAACAATTTCAAAATTTCTCCTTCACTAGTTTTCCAGGAAAACTTTGAAATGTGTGAGACTGTATTATGAATTAATTCAGTTATTGTAGGTTGATTTCCAAGATTCCTCATGTTGTTATTTTCTACTGGAAAAATTTGAATTGAATCGAATAATTGGATAATTTAAAAACATAATAAAAGTTAACATTTATTAGCTAGTTCTGACACTGTTTCAGAAGATCGGATAAACTTTAAAAGCGCATTGATTATGATTTCAGAAGAGTTAAATACAAAATCTCCTTAAAAATGACCCTAAGTGCAAAGGAACTTCAAGTTTTTTGAAGTTGATACAAGTTTATCTGTATCCAAATCCGATGAAGTATCCTAGCATCATATTATGGAAAAAAGGCTGAACGTTGGATCTAAGCCTAAAGTTTAAAGTATCTCAAGCTTTGTTGGATATTTCGAAAAGTTCGGAGGTGTTCTCGTCCGTTCTAGAATGTTTCTGAAATTCTAATTTGATTCTAAAGTGTTTTGTAGCGTTTTACAATGGTGCTGCAAGTTCCAATTTGTTTCGAACAAATGCAGGAGGATTAAAAATTGAATTGAGAATCTTGTTGAAGCTTATCAAAATTCTAAATTTATTTTAAAGTGCTCTAGAGCGTCTCAGAATGCCTAAAAATATTCCATTTGGCACCAGCGCATTCTGAAGCTTTTCAAACTGCTTTATGAAATTTTTAAAATGCTTTATGAAATTTTCAATTGCTTTTTTGCTCAATGCTCTCAAAGCGCCGGAATGTTCTACAAGGTTCTTGTCTGTTCTAGAATCTTTCTGAAATTCTGAATTGGTTCTAAAGTGTTCTGCTCGGTGTTCTGTAACGTTTTACAATGTTTATAAAGATTCTAATTTGTCTCAAATAAATGCAGGAGGTTTGAAAATTGAATTGAAAGGCTTCTGAAGCTTGTAGAAGTTCTTAATTGCCCTAGAGCGTCTTGAAATGCTTAAAAATGTTCTAACTTGCACTCTTTGATACATCTTCAGTTATCTGTTCGAAGATGTTATCATAAATCTCTGAAATGTCCTTATGCACTCTTTGATAAATCTTTAGTTATCTGTTCGAAGATGTTATAGGTAGGTACATAAAAATAGATATGTATACATGAAAAACACAAATATCCACCAAAAACATCAAAAATCCAATTCTCTATTCCCTGGTTCAAACTTAGGACTACTTCTGATTTTAATTCTCATAAATAGTTTAAGTCATAAAACACTCAAAAGTATCATTAGTGAGGGGCAGTTGATTGCAAATTATTTATATTTGAAAATATTGAGTGAGTATGGGACTGTTACCATTTTTAAAGAAAGAGTGATCTGGATGAGGTGGGTGGTTGGAGCTAGGGTTGCCAGGAATCACGCATTAGGCGTGATTGTCATGATTTTTTAATGGTTGTCACACATCACGCCTGAGTATGCGCGTGACACGCTTTTTCATAATTTCATGTAAACGCTTTCTAAATAATTTATTAATTAGTTAAAAATAGATTTGCCTCAGACCTTAATATACAGGGTGTTTGTTACATCGATAGGAATATTTCAATAAGTGATAGTTGAGGCTATTTGGAAGCTGTGTGACCATATTTACCCTGATGAAAAGTGGTTTGTTGGCCGTTTTTTGAGATATTGCCATTTTTAGATATTTTGAATCCATGTATTTCAATACATAACTTGGGCTACATATTTTTTGTATCAATCATTCTGTTTTTTAACATTGGGAAATTTCCGAGAATATTCGCCGATAAAAAATGGAAACGTTCCCCTGAATGAGAATAGGTATTCCCGGAAACTTTCAATCAAAAACTCTCAAAAGAATATTTCCGAGAACTTTCGAGAATATTTCCAAGAATTTTCCAGAAGAATTGTATAAAAGTGCGAGATTATTGCGAATACAAGGTCTCAGTGACGTCATTTAAAGGACATCGCACACATCTTATGGGTTTTTGGGGACTGGTCGATTTTTTTAAAAATTTGGTATGTTGTAGTACTAGTGAAAATAAGTATTTTTCATTATTGCGCAAAATCTCTAACTATACAGGGTGACCCAGTAAAGTGGGTCCGAAAATCATTGTCAAGCCTTTCATTTATTGATGTTGGCACGCATTGCAAGCTACATATTTCGCAAATAAATAGTCTAGATAAGCCTAATATATTATACAGGGTGGCTAACCTTACGTATTCTTTTAGAAATACTGCACTATTTTTAGTAATAGTGTTACGAAAAAGGTCGTGCTGGAATTAATTTGCCCGTAACTTTTCCAATTTTTTCTGATTTTAGAAAGACCCAAATTATACTCGTAAGATTACAAAGACATGTTGGATGGACATTTGAAATCTGTGTTTAATACAGAATGTTGTGACTAGTGCAAAATATTGAAAATGCCCTACATGAAAGGATTCAAAGAGAAAACCTCCAACTTAGGGGTGGTGGGGTGGGCCTTAAGTCGATTTACATGAAAATTATATTAATTTTTCTATTCCCACTGTTGAGTATTCATGAACTAAAACTTTCCGAATATATCTTAATATTTTCGGGGTTCACACAAGATAAGTAAGCAGAGATTTTCTGTTTATATCATTTTTGTTCTCCCCTGGGCTGGATGGAGGGTATCCAGTATTGGGCACATACTGCACATGCAAAGTTATCGCGTTGTTAGGTACTTTAGCTACGCTCGACATGAGAACAATGTGAAGTATCCATCAAATACGTTACTTATATTAGGGCCGGTTTATCAATAGCGAGTCATTTCCGGGTTGATTATAACTCCAGGGTAAACGTTTCTCCCTCCACAGCGAGTTAGCTATAACTTTTGGTGTAACCTTGGGTTAAATTGGCTCACTGTTGATGATATTGCGGGTTTAGCGATTTATGGATTTATGGATTTACCCTTTGAGATAACCTGATGATTCGTGATCGTTATTTGTCAATTTTGTGGTAATATTTTTTTTTTTTTCAAAATAGAAATATATGGATTGATTGATGAAGATGAAGATTTCTACAATTTCGTAGGAAAAACGCCTCATATAATCCGCCAAAGGATTAATCCTCTCGAGAAATACGATGACTAGGATTTCTCTACAAAGGCTTAAAAGTTCATGTCTGACCTCGTGCACCCTATATTTCGCTTATATTATAGCTTGATTATTATTATTTTTTCTAATTCAAGGAAGTTTTTTCCTCTTGCGATATATTTCTTCTCCATGACTATTGACTACACACACTGCATTAACCACGCTCTTCAAAAATTAACAAATTGTAATGAAAAAACGGTGCGCCAAAAAGAATACTCGAACTTATCATTAACTTAACAACAAACTCCAAAAAGTTTTGTGAATGGGCTAATTTGACGATCGACCCATGCGTGACTGCTTTCGACCAATCAAAAATATGTTAGGATCACCATTCTGGTAAACAATAATGCTACCAACTATTGCTTAACCCAGTGTTTATTAACTCCACCTACAGTGGATGCTTGAGAAACACAATCCCCAGTTAACTTGCAAGGTTGAAATTAACACCAGGTTAGTTAACCCCTAGAGTTACTCGCAATTGAGGAACCGCCCCTTAATTTAGATGTATTTGGTGTATCCAAGACCCTAATCGAATGAAAAGTACTACTTTTATCACGTTCAACCATCTCGAATTTTATCACATTTTTAATTTTTTTAGATTTCATGACATCCCTGTGATATAGGCTTTATTTTGATACCACATTTTTTTGAATCGGACAAAAATTAAAAAAGTTACAGCTAAATAAAATCCAGCGCAACCTTTTTGGTAACACTATTTCTAAAAATAGGGCAGGATTTCTAAAAAAATATGCAAGCTCAGCTACCCTGTATAGTATATTAGGCTTATCTGACTATTTATTTGCGAAATCGAAAACAAAAATCTCGATATTTAGCTTGTAGGGTGCGCTAATACCGATAATAGAAAGGCTTGGTTTATGATTTTCGAACCTACTTTACTGGGTCGCCCTGTATAGTTAGAGATTTTGCGCAATGATGAAAAATACTTATTTTCAGTAGTACTACAACATACCAAATTTTAAAAAAAGTCGACCGGTCCCCGAAAACCCATAAGATGTGTGCGATGTCCTTTATGTGGATGACTTAGCCCAGTCCAACTGCCTTCACGGAAATGCTGATCGAATTTACCCGATTACCAGCTGAGTACCTACAGTTTGTCTTTTTTTTTAAATAATCTTCATTGAAGAAAGATAAGAAATAAAGAGCTGAGAGATTGGGTTAGTTAGAGATTGGGTTAATCGGATCAGCTTTTCCTTTAAAGCCTTGTTCAACCGTCCATAAAAGTGTTTTTATTACATAGTTTAATTTTTAGCTGATCTTACAGAAAAAAATAGGTGTTTTTCTTGGTTTATAGTTTATAGTTAGTACACTACAATAATAGGTTAATAAAGCCCACTACGATTTGTCTGATTTAGCTATAAATTAAAAAAAAGAACAATATTTCCTTAAGTTCCTTATATTCCCGGAAAGTTTCCCAGAATGTTCGAGGCTTTTGAATGTTTCGGGAATTTTACATCAGTACCCCAACTGAAGGTAACCGCAAATTCCTTGTGCGTGGAATAGAAATAAAAAAATCCTCCCGTCGTTTTCACGCTTTTCCCTCTAGTAAATCTGGCAACCTTAGTTGGAGCAATGAAAGTATGATCAAGACAAATACAAAAAAGTGCACTACTTTCCTCAGATTTTTCAGACATCCGATGATTCAGTTTGTAACTGGGTTTGTAAAGCACATTTGAAGATATGATATGAGAAAACTCATTTTCATTTTAACCTACTATTTCTTAGCCATAAACAGGAGCTACAACCCAGCAGAAGGTGGGTACTTAGGTGTAGGGAGACAGGTGATTTGCACCAACCCAATGCTACTTTTAAATTAATCCAGTCCATTTAAAGACTTGTTTTACTCAACTTTCTTACATCACTAAACGGACCTTACCTAGTACCTACTAGAAATGATACCCAAAATAGAAAATACTACAAAATTCACAACCCAAAAACAGGTAGGTACTTATAGATTAAAAAAGTAATTTGCCTTTTGCTCTAAAAGTAGATTTTTAAAGTTTGAGTTTACCATAAGATATACTTCCAGCGGGATTTTTGCAATAACCGCACCTGTGCCGTTCGCGGTCAGGACACCATTGGGCTATACTCGATTCTGTGAGGTCCACACTCATATTGCTTGGAAAAATATTAAATTTGAAGCAACAATAGTCAAAATAATTATTAATTTGTTTAATAAGAAAGAACAATAATGAACAAAGGCAATCAGCTGTTTTGTTGACAGTGACGTCAGCGACATATGTCACAACCTAAGCGAGATACCTTCGAAAAACTTTATCTATCCCTTTCTTTCACATACTTGAAGCAAAAGCTGGAAATACTTCATTGATTATTCAAACAAAACATAAAAAAAATTTAAATAAATAATCATTTTATTTATTATATAATTGTTTTAGTTTAAAAAGTAATAATTCAGTGATTTTATTGACTTGTCGTTGGGTTCGATGGATTGTAGCCGATTCTGTTGTGTATTTCCGTTTTCGTTTTGGGGCCACCGGTCTCAAAGAAAACCGAGCAACTCTTCGAGATGCACTTTTCCAACTTTTCTTGTCTCACCTTAAAAATTCTCATAAAGGTACGGCTTTTATTAATTAAACAGTTATAATACCTTTCTGCGCTGTTGTTCGAACTCAATTATATCGTCCATAGTCAATTCGATCGCTGTAGGAGGTCTTCGAATCATTTTGGGGCTTTGTTTTGTTGCTCTTTAGTGTTTATTAGGTTAGGTTATGTGAATAATACTATTTTATATATATCTCTCTTGGTTGCATTGATTGAATGGTATGGCGATTTGTAATAAATGATTTCGTTAAGGGTATGTCTATCTCTTGATAAATTCAAAATATAGAAAGAGATGGCTATTGCACCAACGCAATCTAAGAGGAAAATTTCTGCCCTCTACTAGTGAATAAGTGAATTATTTTATTCTGTACCCTTTCTATCAGCATGTAAAGGACAAAGATAAAGACTACTCGAACGAAAGCACTATATTTTTCAAACAAAAATAATTTGAAAAAGATAACTTGAATTGTTTCTATATAAAAATATAATAAATTATTGCAAATAATTCTGCCGATAAACATAATTATTGTTGCATAAATCCGATAATAAATTCAAATTCTTTATCAAATATCACACAACCCTGACGAAACAACGACCCCACGCGAATGTTTAACTTTTAGGAGCAAAAGGTCAATGAAATTGGATAATTTCTAGATTAAAATGACGTCTTTTACGAAGAATTTTCATAAGATACGCACAGAAACTGAGTTTTTAAGGTTTCTTCCCAAAAAAATTACAGGTGCCTGCGTTATCTTGTGTCAAAATTCAAATTATGTTTTCCCGCCTTGCCATCACGTGTAAACACCTGTTGATAGAAGTGGTAAGGAATTTATTTCTAAATTTTTAAAATTTTTGATATAACTGGACTTAATAACAGCAATTGCAACACATTTATTGTCATTTATTAGTTGCTTTTGCCTGGCAGCAAATAACTATTGGGTAAGAATAGTTATTGTATAAAATAATTTGACCTCTTTTGAAAATGCGTTATTGATAGGTTATCACTGGATTGTATTTTTTTCTTATATATTTAATCTTCTTAATATTACTTCATTAGTATGATAATAGTAGTAGTTTGCATTATACCTATTTGAATAGGAGCCACCTATTATAGTGATTAACATATTTCAAATTTAAACAGGTAAAACAAGTAATTTAATTAATTTTTAACCTTTTTTTATAAGTTGTCATCTATGTAATTTTTTTTTTGGATAGAAATTTTAGTTAAAATTGTAGCCAACATGAAGATAGTCTGGAGATTGTGTATGGTACAAGTAACTATTTTATTTAATGTTTGTTTAAGTTGCATCAGAACTATATCATTGCTTATTTTTGTGCTAGATTACAATTTTATACTCTTTTATTGAAATATTATTGTTAGGATGTAGGTTTTTCTTGTCTGAAGCTGGTTTTGGCTTGTATTTGGTTTAAATTTGAGCACAGAAACCCATATTTGAAGCAGTGTTGGCAAGGGGTTAAGCTGGATTTATAGTGTCAGTATCAGTCTGTTTCTGCAGAAATCACAAACCAGTCAGAGTGAATTTCATTGGTTGAAACTAGTTTTCTGACTGTTTTCAACCAATGAAATTCGCTCTGAGTGGTTTGTGATTTTTGCAGAAACAGACCTATTAAAACACGGCCGATCGTAAAGCCATTTATAGTTCACTTAACAAACTTATCAGTTATACTTAAGAAATGGTTATTTTCATATCTGTTCTTAAGTTTTGAGTTTTAAGTTACTGTTACTGTTACTGCTACTGACACTATAAATCCAGCTTTAGTCATAACATATTTGTTTGTGTATACAAGAGATATTTTTTTGCAAAAAGATATCCACAGATTACCCTGGATCCCCTAAGGTTTCTTCAGATTTCCTCAAATTTCTCAGGATTTCGCTAGATCTCTCTAATTTTCCATAGAATACCAGTGAGAAGACAACTTCTGAGGCTCGTTCTGAGGTCTTCTCCTTAACACAACATTCTTCTCTCTAGATCTTTTAATTTCCTGGAAATATTAAAGCTGCATTTATTACAATATGAGGTATAATATTTTTATTTCAGTGAAAAACCTGGTAACATGATATCCTCTTGAATACTTCCTTCCCAATCAATAGAAAATTAAATTTTGAACGCGCACAGGGTTTCACCGATGTTTTCACCCCCGTTTTCACCCATTAAGATTTTCCTCAGATTTCCCCAGATATCCTTCACATCTCCCATAGATCTCCTCAGATTTTCCTGAATCTCTCCCTGATTTCGTTCAGATTCTCCCGAGGGGTTTTTCAGCTAACAAAATTTGTACACCGACTAACAGTACTAACTGAGATATTTCCATGTATTAACAGATATTTCTATGTACAGGGTGGGCCAATTTGGACACTTTCTTATGGAAACACCCTTTAATTTTGGAGATAGAAAAAAATGAACCCCCCACTCTGAGGCTCAAATTTCATGAAATTTTGATTGGTGCAAACCGCATTTTGATCTCTTCAACCGTTTAGCCGCTAGAGGGCGATTCTCGATTTCTAGCAATACTGTGAAACCTTCATAACTTTTTTATTTATGAAAATAATTCATTTCGGTAAAGACTTTCTGGAAGCACTTTTATAAGTGGAATTCAGTGACGTTCTCAGCCTTTTTCTATTTGGCTCCGATTCCGAGGTATTGACCAAAATCCGATTTTTTTCAATAGGACATCCTATATATTAATAGCTCATTGAAAAGTTCTGCTTTTGCTGATTTCAATGATATAAAATTCGATAGGTTTATCTCCAACGATTTCCGAGAAAAAAATTATTTCGATTTTTGTCATAAGACACAATGTGTTGGAAAAGGACTTTATATCTGTAAGGAAAACGAGAAAGGTCTCTTTCTAACACATTGTTTCTTATGACAAAAACAGAAATAATTTTTTTTTTCTCGAAAACTGTTAGGGATAAATCTATCGAACTTTACATCATTGAAATCAGCAAAAGCAGAGCTTTCCAATAAGCTATTAATATATAGGGTGTTCTATTGAAAAAAATCTGATTTTGGTCAATATCTCGAAATCCGAGTCAATTAGAAAAAGATTGAGAACGTCACTGAATTCTTCTTAAAAAAGTGCTTCTAGAAAGTTTTTACGGAAATCAATTATTTTCATAAACAAAAAAGTTATGAAGGTTTCACAGTATTGCTCAAAATCGAGAATCGCCCTCTAGCGGCTAAACGGTTGAAGATATCAAAATGCGGTTTACACCAATCAAAATTTCATGAAATTTGAGCCTCAGAGTGGGGGGTTCATTTTTTTCTATCTCTAAAAATAAAGGGTATTTCCATAAGAAAGTGTCCAATTTGGATCACCCTGTACAGGGTCATTTTTTATATTTTCCCACCCCCCCTTAACTTTTTTGTGCCACTACTGTGTGTAAAAAAAATAAATAGGCAAGTTGTATTGCTTGAAAAATAGTTCTCAGAAAACACAGTTTGGTTCATACAGGGTGTTGCAAAAAGTTTAAAAAACAGAAAAATATATTTTTTTTAAAATGGAACACCCTGTATATTATGACATTTCTGGATTTTGTGGAAAATTCTAAACATATTTCATGTATAATGTCATATACCTATCTACAACTGTTTCGGAAATAATGACATTAGAAAATTGACTTTTTTGCATCTTTGACAGACTGTGAAACCTTAAACAGTTGATTTTACAGCAAAACCGATTATACATGCTTTTCCTATTTTTTTATAAAACATCATTTGACATCAACTTTGAATTTAATCCATGATTGAAAATTCCAATTAAATTTAATCTCCGGTTAAATCCAAAGTTGGTGTCAAATGCTAGCTAATGAAAAGCTGTAGACAAGAATATGAAATCGGTTTTGCTGTAAAATTACCAGTTTAGGTTTTACAGCCTATCAAAGTTGCAAAAAGTCAATTTTCTACTGTCATTATTTCCGAAACAGTCGAAGATAGGTATATGACATTATACATGAAATATGTCTAGAATTTTCCGCATAACCCAGAAATGTCATAGTATACAGGGTGTCCCATTTAAAAAAGTATATTTTTTTTGTTTTTTAAACTTTTTGCAACACCCTGTATGAACGCAACTAAGTTTTCTGAGAACTATTTTTCAAGCACTACACCTTTCCTATTTAGATTTTTTTTATACACGGTGGCACAAAAAAGTTAAGAGGGATAGGAAAATATAAAAAATGACCCTGTACCTAATGACAAGTTATTGCCAACTATTTCCATGTATTAACAAAATATTTCCACATATTGCCAGGTATTTCCCTAGTATTATCACATATTACCAGGTATTGCCATGCTATTGACAGACTAAAATCAAATATTTGTCTTGCCAGAATTCTAGGTATTGACATATCCACAGGTATTTACATGTTTATAATGGGTATCAACCAATGACATTAACATGTATTGCCTAGATACAAGTATTGACATATATTACCTACATAAGTACTTATATTCAACAAATAGGTATTGCATAGTATTGACACTATTGATATAGTATTTACCTGGTATTGACATATATTAACCAGTGATTTGTACACAGATTAATGTGAAAAACCCCCTCGGATTCTCCTGAATCCCCCCAAAAATTTTCATTAAAAAAACTCATTCCTTCCATAGTGACTACAGATTGACAAATATCAATAAGAAGTCTAGGATTATTCCCAGCAATAAATTATATAATACCTATAGTCTAATTTTTCCCAAGATAGATTTCAACATTGTCAACTTTGAAACATACACCATGCCGCTAATGCCGCTTATTGGTCGCAAGATGCCATTTGCACAACACGCATTGTAAAACTGAAGTCAACCTGCAGTGACACTTTATTTGGCAACCAATCAGGGCCAAGAGGTATTGTTTATATTTCAAAGTTGACAATATCCAAATCTATCTTGGTAAAAATAGACCATAGGTATTTACAGGATACCAACAAGATGTCATTGGTACCAACAATAAGCTGATTTATTAAAATAATTTTCCTCTTCGAGGCTCTTGAATTTGTTTTAAATGTTCATAATTTAGTAGTCTGAAATAGACAATATTTGGAGTGAAAAATCAAAGTAGTAAAGAGAAAAAAACTACTCCATTACATTACACCAACATTCTTGCTCTGGGTCTAAGGAATTCAAAACTTAGCTTCAAAAGTTATGAACCAATGAAGCTTCCTCTCAAATCTTTCTCTAAATAGAATCTGATAGTTGAAATGCTCAAAAACTCTATCTTTGTCATCTGAGCTGTATTTTAGCTCTAAATTTTGTTGTGAATAAGATGGGTTTATAAAATCTGGAACTTTTTCCTGAAAATTTCATTTCTAGAATCTGCAAAATGTTGTCCATTTGAAATTCAGATGACATTGTTCTGAATCTGAGATATCTGGAAATATAAGTAAATCACAAAATCTGAAAATAAATTTAAAGAAAACCGAAGTTAGGTGTTAGGATTTGTTCGATCCCAATTGAATTTTATTTATTAGTTAATTTGGTGATTATGGGTAAATTGAAAACAAGGTTCATTGTATATATATTTTTGGGTTATATGTAAAATTTTCCCAGCCTACATTAGGCCTGGTTCATCCGCGCCCTTTTGCGGTACCTTCTTCATGTATGGGTACCACATTCCTACTGATCGACGAAAAATATATGCAATGCATTGGGAGAAAAGGAAGAGTGAAAATGAAAAGAAATTTTTCTTGAGTTACCTAATTACTAGTAGTACCATAACCAAGAACATAACTAAAAAAAGTATTTGTGCTGGTGAACTAATAAATAAAAATATACTATGTCGTCAAGTTGAGTAAACATAAAATCCTAGAAAAACACAAAAACCTAATAGAAATTTTCAAAATTCTGGGTTTTCGCCAACCCCAAATCTGCCCAGATTTTCCCAAACCTCCTAAGATTTCCCTGAAGAGTTTTGTATATCTCCTGCAGGGTGTACACGAGTTATCCTGTTGTGAATGACCCCTCGAGTGTGGGTAATTGGTATCTACATTAACCAACCCACTGTGACTTATGGGCAGGCTTAATACTTTCGTCTGAAGACTTTTAGACCTTTGGTTGCATCCAAATCCAATCTGTCTAAATAGAGTTTACTTAGGGTTTTTTTTTTCATACACATTTCATTAAAGTGTCTAAACTATACCTGCTATTTAAATTAAAAGGAATACAGGGTGTCCCAGCTGAGAGTGACCCATTTTAAATGCTCATAAGTTTTATACCAGGTGTGCTAGCTAGGTACCTGCGGTTTGTGCCATTCGATTTTTCTTGACCCAAAGTTTTTTTAGTAGTTTGCAATTTTTTTGAAACTTATACAGGGCGAGTAAAAAAAATCGGTTTTGGAACATTGAAATTCTCCACTATTTTTAATGGAACACCCTGTATATCACAACGCCAAAAAAAGACTCATGTTCAAGGTATCCTTGTACTAATAGACATCGTCCCTAAAACTTGAAGTTTTAGCCGTAAAAAATCAAAATCGAAATCTTCGTATTTCGTAGCAAATGCTAATGCAATTTTGTAAGTGTCTAGTTAGATATCAATTAAGTTGAAAAACATTTCCCAAGAAAATTAAACAAGTTCCAGAGTATTTTCTCTGGAACCAACGGAACGATAACAGAAACTGTATACACTTATATGTTCTTTTTCCCAAAGTTAAGACAGGAGGGTATCTTGGATGATATCTATTCTCAGCAGGATGGTGCCCCCATCTCATTATTCTTTAATAGCAAGAGAATCACTAGATATGACATTTGGGGAAAGACTGATAAGGAGAGCTGGTCCCATAGGATAGACACTTTACTCTCCTGACTTGAGAGTTCTAGACTTTTCTCTCGGGGGTTATGTCAAGGAAAGATGCACTAATACTTTGATCGATAGCTCAAATAGCCTGGTAGATCTTAAGCGGAACATTTGTAATGTCATTGATGTGAATCTCCAGAAAATTTTACAAAATTTATTCAACCATTTACTGATCTATAAATGTCTGGAACAGAATGGCTAACATATACATATACAGCATTATTTATAGTTTTATGCAGTTTTTTGTTAGGCAAACATAAATTCCAAGCTTTGAAAATATGCGTTTGCAAAAATACCAAGATTTCAATTTGATTTTTTACAACTAAAACTTCAAGTTTTAGGGACGATGTCTATTTGTACATGAATACCTTGAACATGAATTTTTTTTTTTGGCGTTTTGATATACAGGGTGTTCCATTGAAAATAGTGGAGTATTTCGATGTTGAAAACCGGATTTTTTCTACTCTCCCTGTATAGGTTTCAAAAAATTTTGCAACCTACTAGAAAAAAACTTCAGGCCAAGAGAAATCGAATGGCGCAAACCGCAGGTAGCTAATACACCTGGTTTAAAAGTTAATAAGCATTTAAAACTCTCGGCTGGGACACCTTGTATTTCAAAAAAGTTTTATTACAGCGGAATTTTCTAGCATTTACCAATAATTAATTCTGCCTGCATCTACTATATATTTTGGAATAAAGCATAATTTTTAAATTTTCCCCAATTTACAGAATTCAAAAGGAGTATTCCATCAAGCAATCAGAATGAGTTCAGCAACGTTACAGCAAAGCGTTTGGGAAAACGATCCCGAACTGTACGAAATGATCAAGTCTGAAAAAAAACGTCAACTGAGAGGCCTGGAACTGATCGCGTCTGAGAATTTTACATCTACCGCAGTATTAAATTGTCTGGGTTCCTGTTTGACAAACAAGTACGCAGAAGGGTATCCTGGAACCCGATTTTACGGTGGTACCAAATTCGTTGACCAAGTTGAGACACTTTGCCAAAACAGAGCTCTTTCCGCGTACAGATTATCTCCGGATGAATGGGGCGTTAATGTACAACCTTTGTCTGGTTCACCTGCTAATTTTGCTGTATACACAGGTAATAATAGCACAGTTCAACATCACTTCATATGTTATCCATTTTGGAATACATCATATCAAATTACCTCTAAATGAAGCTAAGTTTATAGCTTTTTTTAATTGTTACTGAATAGTAGAAAAAAATTTTAGGTGTTGTGGAACCTCATGGTAGAATCATGGGTCTGGATCTACCAGACGGCGGTCACTTGACACACGGTTTCTTCACTCAAAACAAAAAAATCTCAGCAACTTCGATTTTCTTTGAATCGATGCCCTACAAAGTAAACCAAGAATCGGGCTTGTTGGACTATGAAGCCCTTCACAAAACGGCACGCCTCTTCAAACCCAAACTCATCATCGCTGGAGTCACCTGCTATTCCAGAGTCTTGGACTACAAGAAATTCAGGGAAATTTGCGACGATGTCGGTGCTATTTTGATGGCCGATATGGCTCATATTTCTGGGTTGGTCGTTGCTGGCGTAACTGCTGACCCGTTTGAGTATTGCGACATTGTTACTACCACGACTCATAAAAGTCTCAGAGGTCCTAGGGCTGGGTTAATTTTCTTCAGGAAAGGTTCAAAGGTTAATGAGAAAGGCGAAAAAGTACATTACGATTTTGAGAGTAAGATTAATGGAGCAGTATTTCCAGGATTACAAGGTAAGAATGGGTTTGCTTTGAAATTTGTTTTTGGCTTATATATTTCTAATTGGTAGATTATTAATAAGTCTACTTTTATAATTTTCAGGTGGTCCTCATGAAAACTGTATAGCAGCCATTGCCACTGCCCTCAAACAAGCCAGCACTCCTGAATTTAAAGAATACGCCACACAAATTATACGCAACGCTAAAAGATTAGGAGAAGGCCTACAAGCAAAGGTAGTTATCAATTACATATTATTATTCCATACATGATGTGATAAACTAACAAATTCTAGGGCTACAAAGTTGTCACTGGAGGTACTGACGTTCACATGTTGCTCATAGATTTACGTTCAGCTAAAATAACTGGTGCCAAAGCTGAATACATCCTAGAAGAATGTTCAATTGCTTGCAATAAAAATACAGTTCCTGGTGATAAGAGCGCCCTAAATCCGAGCGGGCTTCGTTTGGGAACTCCTGCTCTAACCACTCGTGGATTTAAAGAGTCTGATATTGATCAAGTAGTTGATTATATTGATCAGGCCATCAAGCTTGGTAGAGAGATTGGTGTGAAATCTGGACCGAAACTGGTTGACTTCAAAAAGGCGGTACACGATGCAGAGTTTAAGGACAAAGTTGAGAGTATCAGGAATCAAGTGGAGGCTTTTAGTGAAAAATTCACTATGCCTGGATTTGAGTGTTATTGAGTCAAAATTCTGGTGAACATTCTGTGAATGTTTTTCCTATATAAATTGCATTTGTTTATTTTGAATCTCCAGTTTCTTCTATACAAAATGAGGTCTATTCAAATCCATTTACTTTTGTCTATTGTTATTCCATTATTTATCTTTTTTTTTTTCTGCAAATTTTAAATTTTTATTGTATATTTGGTAATGTAATAAACCGATGATAGTATGAACATTGTTGTTATTAGGACACAAAATCTCAACAAAAAAAAAAATTGAAATTTCATCGTTTTAGTAAGAAGGTACTTACCTTATGATTTAGATTTTGAAAAACTTTGAAAGGTCTTAACTTTTTTTCTATTAAAGATATAAAGCTGAAATTTTCAGCGATTCCTATTCCAGTATAAGACTACAATCCTTGAAAATTTCAACTCATTTGGACTTATAGTTCCTGAGATAAAATCGTGTTAAGCAATTTGGGGTGATTTATCAATTTTTCAATTTTTCTGAGTGCCTTTTTTCATAGATTTCGGCTTCAAATCTGAGAATCATTTAGGGCCGATACTTTTGCTCTCGATTAACGAATTTGATACGTTTTGCATGGGCCAAGGTCTATAAGTATAGTGTGGTTAGAGCACATTCAAACCTCTGATTATTTTTAACAGCTGTCAAATGAGAGCAAAAGTACCGGCACTTAGTGTACGAAGTTTGGGGGATCCCAAATGACTATTAGGACACAAAATCTCAACCTTTTTTCATAGATTTCGGCTTCAAATCTGAGAATAGTTTATGGTATGGAGTTTGGGGGATACCGAATGACTATTAGGACACAAAATCTCAACAAAAAAAATTGAAATTTCATCGTTTTAGTAAGAAGGTTTAGATTTTGGAAAACTTTGAAAGATCATAACTTTTTTTCTATTGAAGATAGAAAGCTGAAATTTTCAGCGATTCTAATTCCAGTGGAGGACTACAATCCCTGAAATTTTATCTCATTTGGACTCATAGTTCCAGAAATAAAATCGCAAATTGAAATTTCATCATTATTTTAGTAGGTACCTACTAAGGTTTCCTTATGATTTGGATTTTTGAAAACTTTGAAGTCCCATAACTTTTTTTCTATTATAGATAGAAAGCTGAAATTTTCAGCGATTCTCATACCAGTGGAGGACTACAATTTGAAAATTTTAGCTCATTTGGACTTATAGTCCCAGAAATAAAATCGCGTTAAGCAATTGGGGGTACATTTATCAATTTTTCAATTTTCTGCCTTTTTTCATAGATATCGGCTTTAAATCTCAGAATAATTTAGTGTATGGAGTTAGGGGTATGTTAATTGACCATTAGGATACAAAATTTCAACAAAAAAAAAAATTGAAATTTCATCGTTTCAGTAAGAAGGCTACCTTAAAATTTAGATTTTGGAAAACTTTGCAAGGTCATAACTTTTTTTCTATTAAAGATAGAAAGCTGAAATTTTCTGCGATTCTTATGCCAGTAGAGAACTACAATCCCTGAAAATTTCAACTTATTTAGACCTATAGTTCTAGAAATAAAATTGTGTTAAAGAAAATGATAAAAAAATCAAAAAACTAACATTCTCTCAGTTTTCATTGGACTGGGTAAAATCTCGTGGGACATCCTGTATAATAAGTTTAGGAAAACCTTATTAAGACTAAGGTTAGAGGAAGATGAAGAAAGCTTTTCTTTCTTTTACATTAATCCCAATAAGTGCGACAAAAAATTTATTTTGTTGTTTGTGTTTTCGCAATTGTATCCTACCTTATCTCCTTTTTTGTCTTCTCACAATTAAGCAATATGACTATCAACCATGAGTTTGTCTTGAAACACTGAACGCTCGGAGCATCTTCCATCTTTTTTCCTTTTGATAAGAAGAACAAGGATAAAAAACAATACAGCCGCTCTGAGCCTGAGCGTCTACTCGAACTTTACCAAGTAGGCCCTGGAATGTCATTTTTATTAAAATTGAACTAAAAGGAAGTTTCCAATGCTTTATTTCCGCAATTTTAATATTTTTAATCATTATTATTTAATTATTTAACATCTTTTTAATAAATTTCGAGCAGAAAACCATTAATTTTTCAATTTGAGATATGGCAACGTCGCTTTCAATATCACTTGCCATTTTTGATAGTCGGTCATTTTGAGTGACACATTTATCCAGTTTTTCCTCGAATTTTCCTCTTTTTCAGGGCCTTTTTGATAAACTTTTTAATGGGGTAAGTAACGAAAACCATATTTTTATCAAGTAGGCTTTGGAATGTCATTTTCTTTGGATTTTCCGCTTGTTCGAAAAAAGGTGGTTCTACTTCAAGGAGAATACACACTCTAAGGAGTGCTTATCGGCCTCCGTTTTTGGTAATCGCCGCCATATTGGTTTTTAACTGATTTCGACCATTGCCGACGTCATCATAACTAAGTCGTCAGCTGTTTAGACAGCCTTCGTCAAGGCGAGAAACGCCATGCTGTTTACGTCACGAGTAGTTGTTTGGCCCGGTGAGGTAGGGGGGATTTGTTACATATAAGCCATCCTGTAGTGGTAGTAGTATATATCATCCTTGGTTCTACGTACCGGGCTGTGAACTTGCGTCTTTTTTTACCAGATTAAGCACTCAAATTATGTCCCACTTTATCTTTCTCTTTGTCTTACTCATTCATAATCTCATTTGCTGTTTTTGTAATGTGCTATAGCCATTGTATGTTTTCCAAAAATTATTATATTATCATTGAAAATGGAAATTTCTCACTTTTCCAAGCTGCGAATCCATCGAAAAATGAAAAAAAATCTGGAAAAACGGAAAAACGTTCGGTTTGAGATTGTAATTGTGACAACATCGCTTTCAATCAAGTAGGCCTTTTGTAATAAATGTCATTTGCCACTTTTTACACGTGTTTTTATCTAATTTTTCTCGAATTTTTCGCTTTTCCAGGGCTTTTTCAGTCGGGAAAACTGATGTAAAGTACGCCGGGGCTTTAGGTTTTCTTCATTTTCTGCAAAAATTCCAACCTTTAAATGCTAAACATTAAGGACGAAAAGTAAGAGAGAAAAATGTATTGAAAAACAACCTTTTTTTGTTTCCAATGATCATTTAAACACAATATCTCAACATAAAAAAATTTGAAATTTCATCGTTTTAGTGACAAGGTATAGGTATAGTCATATTCACGAGAGAGTTTAAATTTTGACCGTTATTTTCACCAGATCTGTCCCTTTTTCTGACAACTATCAAATAATGATACATGACATTTTGATCTGACACATAAAAATAACAGATTCGGGTCTTTGAATTTTGAATTTCGAATTTTTGTGCGAAATCTTTCAGTTTTTTGCCGTTTTCTGCATTATTTTTTTATTTGTTATTAGAGAGTTATTGGACGTGCAATAAGGACAAGCAGTATTTAAATTAGTCTTATTTTGACATCTACGCATGCGCATTTGGGTCCGAAAATAAGGATTCCCTTAATAAGGTTACTGCTTGTCTTTATTTGTGTATGGTTAGTGCGAGGCAGTAAACTTCCCTTATCCAATATTTCTGACATTTTTGATGATTTTGACGTTTCGCCTTTCGACGATGACGTAATTTTATTTAGAAAATTGGTTTTTCACAATAGTTTTTCATTTTGCTGTAGGTAACATCAAAAAATTGGTATCAGCGGGAACTCACAAACAAAAATAAACACTTTTTGAGGTTGAATTTTATAAACTTAGCTATCATCTGTCAAAATTATGAATACAAAATAAGGTAATACTCTAGCACCTACTACAGTCTTCCAATAACTGTATTTTTCTTGGAAAAATAGTGCTGATGGACTAATAAAATAACGTAGATCCTTAATACTGCGAGGCAGTATTTAATAGTTCCAATAACTCTCTATTATCGCAATCGGTTTTTTGGTTTTTTATGTAGTGTTCTGTGCCTTTGTGTTTCGGTGTTGCGTTTCAAACCTGGTTTTAGTATGGATTTAAGTGTTTACTCTTATTATAAGTGTTTACTTTGGACTATAATTTTAGGGTTTTTGGATTTTAATAACTGAACTTTCTTTAAAGAAATTGAAAATAAATTTTTATTCTGAAATGTATATCACTTTTCTAAATACGACCCTGTCGTTTATCCCAGCTGACGGAATCGAAGCGCTAACGCATGCTGACAACCTAAAGAAAAAGTTTACTAAAAATGTCAACGCGAACTGTCAACTTCACTTTCTATCGTGATTTAGTCTATACTGTACCTACCTTATAATTTAGATTTTGGAAAACTTTGAAAGGTCATAACTTTTTTTCTATTGAAGATGTAAAGCTGAAATTTTCAGTGATTCTTATTCCAGTAGAGGACTACAATCCCTGAAAATTTCAACTTATTTGGACTCATAATTCCTGAGATAAAATCGTGTTAAGCAATTTGGGGTGATTTATCAATTTTTCAATTTTTCTGAGTGCCTTTTTTCATAGATTTCGGCATCAAATCTGAGAATAATTTACTGTATGGAGTTTGGCGGATCCCAAATGACCATTAGGACACAAAATCTCAAAAAAAAAAAATGAAATTTCATGGTTTTAGTAAGAAGGTACCTAGCTTATGATTTAGATTTTGGAAAACTTTGAAAAGTCATAACTTTTTTTCTATCAAAGATATAAAGCTGAAATTTTCAGCGATTCTTATTCCAGTAGAGGACTACAATTCGTGAAAATTTCAACTCATTTGGACTTATATATCCTGAGATAAAATCGTGTTAAGCACTTTGGGGTGATTTATCAATTTTTCAATTTTTCTGAGTGCTTTTTTTTTAAATTGAGTTTTTATTTTTTTTTTTATGATTTTCGATAAGGTTCCACATTCATCTTTTGTCAGGTGATTCATACTTTCTGTATCAATATATTCAGGCCTACGACGTATCATTTTCTGTTATTTTAACAGCAACAAGTTATCTGTCACTGTTTGTTCTACACGTAAAAATAGAGACAGGTATAGATTTTGAGCTATAACACAACTGTTAAAATACCGGGAAAGGATACATCATAGGCCTGATTGTGTCTAATAATCTGAAGCAAATCTCTATAAAAATTAAATCATACATACAGAAGAAAACCTGGGAAAGTAGATTTAGTTGCTTTAAAACTTTGGGAGGATATAATTGGTTACTTCGTTAGACTAAAATAATCTGTGGTCACTTTTAGTAGGCGGTAAATTATATACTGTAACCAAAGTCTACTGTAACCATTTTTCTTGCAACCTATTGTGTTTAAAAATTGTTGATTCATACCTATCTTTTCACATTTTCCATGAACTTCTGTCGACCGTCTATGAGAACCTAAGGTTTATCCTTTGTCCAGTTAACAAAGGATACATTTCCCAAAATAATTAGAAAACTAATTGATTATCGACTTTTCCTTCAACCGAAGTATTTTACCTATTATCAATTTTCAATAGTACCGTATATAATTATATTGGCACGAGTGAAAAATTCATATTTTCGTAAATACAACGATAGGTAGCATAGAGCATAGAGGCATAGAGCTGAAGTTGCCATGCCAACCCACACAACAATACAAAGCAATCAAAACATCAGAAAAAAAAACTTCAAAGTGAAACATTGTTGACAAGGCACAACACTTCACCGACACAAAAAAATATGTAAAAATTTCAAGTTTAAAGTTTTTTCATTTTGCATATTTATTACCTAATTTGCTAATTTTTGCCTCGCAACCATGGATAAAAGTGCACCCAATAGCTCCGGAGACGACAAAAATGATCCATCTAAGAAGAAAAACCCCCCAGCTGAAAGGCAAATGCCCAAGTGGCTAGAAGAAATTACAAGGCAAGTAATTAACTATTAGTTTTTGATACCTACATACATTTTTATTTTGTGTCGGCAAAATATCTTTTGAAATCAAAAATCCTTTTCAAGTTACACGTTGGTTTTAGGTACCAAAACAGTTTTATTACACTCTATTTAACCCTTTTTACGCAATATTGACAAACTTACAGAATAAAAGAATATTGGCGCAATAACCGAGCAATTTCACCCCCTCATTTACCCTTTTCGAAAGGGATGCACACAAGGTCAGACGGACGACTGATAACCACCTTTTCCGAAAGGATTCTCCGAGAAAGGGTGCAATAAACTTAACTGCTTTGCATATTACAAGTATTTGGAGCAAAATTTTTAAAGGAGTTGCGAAAAAGGGATTTTTGTTTGAGTTTATTGATGTGTCAATTGCATTGGTACCATAACGAATAACGACACAAAAGGGTGGAGAAATTTTGTTGCAAAATTCGATGGTTCTGGGTTTTGTGTGAAATTTTTCAGCTGCCAAGCAAATTTACGCTTATTTTCGCGAGGTTTTTGCTTCAAATTTGACTGTTTCTAGTTGAATTTTATTAGTTTCAGCGTAGAATTCAAGTTTTGTAAAATTGCTAAGGCCCGCTTGTACCAGAGTGGTTTAGTTGAACTCTACTATAGTACTTGATCTTTCTCATTTAAAATGCATTGATGTTAGAAATCTGCCAAAGTGTGTACCTATATGTTTTGACAGCAACGCATTTTAAATGGGAAAGATCAAGTAACTATCATTAGAGTTCAAGTGAACCTCTTATCTGGTACAACCAGGCCTAAGAAGGTACAACAATCAATTAGTATACCAATATTTTCCTTAAAAACGATACCTAGGTATCAAATTTCAATCTGTGTTAGAAGAATGAAAATCTATGTAGGTAGATGAAAATTCAGAGTTTTTGGGTTACAAGAACAAAATGCGATACATTTATTTTTGAATCTACTACTGGATGACAAAATTCATAAAAGTCCTTTCACACTTATACTTTTACCTAATACTTATTACTGCTACTCCTAACATTAAAAGTTAAACTTTTTGTCCCATTTACGGTACCTAACATAATATTTTTTTTGCATACTTTCCTAAACAGTTACGCCTGGCATTTTATGGTATTTGGGCAATTTTGAAACCTAACAGTTATACCTATTGCATGAAAAAATTTCTTTCATCCGGTACCGACTGTTTGAGGGTAGGTGTCCGTTAGTTTCTCGAAATTACGCAAAAAAATCTGACCTTAGAATCGTAAACAGTCAAAAATAAGCATAAAAATTGGCAAAATAAGGGCGATATTATACAAAACCTACCTAGTGTCGTAAAAAATCAAGACTTTTTAGGTAACTTTGTGCAAGAGGTTATACAACCGTTGTAAAAAGACGATACTTTTTATGACGAAATTATATTTTGGCAAGATCTTTTCTTTTTTTTTTGAGAAAAAAAAAAGGTTGAGCAATTTTTTTTTATTGTGCAAACCAGAATGGATTTTTTTTTATTGGTGTTGGGCAATTTTTTTATGAGATTTTATGACTAAAAAGAATGTCTTTATCGGCTCTTGAGGCTCTATCAGACTTTTATATTTTCATGAAACCCGATAATATTAAGTGAAGAACTATGTAATAGTGGACTAGAAGATGTAATATGGGGACTAAGAGGAATATAATAAGAATTTGCTGGAAACTGGATATTGGCAAAAGAGATGAACAAAGTTTGAGAGAATCTTGTTCAACCAATTCATAATATTATCTTTTTTCAATAATGATTTTGTTGGATTTTTAATTTTGATTTATTGCAGAATGTATGGAGCATTAGATTATTAAAAACGATGAGAGAATTTTCAGAAATCTTTAGCAAAGGCTTCTCTGATCTAATATCCACTTGATGAAGTTTTGCTTGTTTATCTGACCAAAATTTTGACTGGCTCTTATGGCCATCATGAAAATAATCCAATGGATCAAGACCCAGTGATAATCGAAATTTAAACTATTGTTGGCAGGGTTTATGGGTTTTTGCGGGTTATTGTGATAGTTTTTGTAGGTTTATTGTGTTTACTTAGCTAGACAAACACAATTTCTTATTTCAATAGTTTTGCACCTGAGAAGCTTCAATATTGAATTTATCGAACATTGAAAATTTGCCAAAAATTACATTGAGACAGTTTTTGCCTCACAGCTCTATTAATTTTCATATGATTTCAATACAATTAAGCTCTATAGTTGAAGTCAATTAAATTCTCGACCAACCTATTAATTAAGATTTTATTGTGGTTTCAACAGTTTTGTTGCCCAGTAGTCAGGCAGTTGTGAAAGGTTGAACATACCATTTTTTAATTAGTTCATGCGTCGTCTTTATACACTCCACCATGTTTTCCTGCAAGACTGTCATGTCTTTGTTCAGAACAAGGTGCGTTGCAATTTGCAAGTTTTGATGAAGACCTCTGTCTTTACATAAAATTTGGTCCTTTCGCTACCGGATATTTCAGGCAAGTTACAGCCAGTTTTCCAGTTAATATTGTGACAATAAAGTTCAAGGCTTCGAAAGAGTGTTACGAATTGTCAATTGTGATTATCAAATAGTGTGGATAAAAAGTCACTAACCAAGTATTTGTAGATTAGCCTTTGTTGTAAAAACTACTTTGAACTAGAGCAAGGATAGACATTAAATCAGGATAGGCGCTATATAGCTCCAGAGTTCATTTTTTTACCTATAGCTAAAGTCAAAGTCTTGAATTATTGTAATACATTGAGAGAACGTTTACCTTCAATCAGGTTCAATTTTATAACCTTTTGCACATTTTGGCTCATATAAGGTTGCCCATTCGATAATTTCTATATAGACCCTCAGATAGTGACAGATTTAGGTGCCCCATTTTCGCATACAAGTCTCGAAGAGGGTTAAAAAGTACATCGATTTTGAGTTGGATGGAGGGGAATTTAGGAGTGGCTCCTGCGGATAACATGTGAAAAATTCGATTTTACTTATGTTACCCTAAAATGTAATTTGCTACACTGAAGCCAATATGTTTTCTTGCTACCGAACCGACGCGACGTTGTAGATTTTCATCCTTCCGATGGGCTTGTGTGGAAAAATCGCCCAAAATCTCGATTTTTCCTTACAAGATTACCCTTATTTCAAGCCTTCAGCTACCAGCAATTTTCCATACGTTATCCCCAGGAGCCACTCGTAGAAATACCTTCATCCTACTCAAAATCGATGTACTTTTCAATGTTCTTCGAGGCTTGTATGCGAAAATGGGACACCTAAATATGTCCCTATCTGACGGTCTACTAGCATAATCAGTAAAATGTCTCGAAGAAAGAGTAGGTAAACCAAAAAATAATCTATCTAATAAAAGTGAAGTGAATTTTCCCACTGATCAAGAAGAAATGTCTGCTTTAGTTCGTAGAAAAGCAGGTTTAAAAACTAGTTTATTCAGATTTTCTACATTTTTTCTAAAACTGGAACTGAGTGAGTTTGATCATCGAAAAATAGCAGAACTTCAAATGCGAATAGACAGTTTAGAATCTCATTTACTTCAAGAATTTTCTACTTCAGATTTTGAATTACAGGACGCAGGACTTAGACCCAACTTACTATGACAGTTTAGAGTTAAAACATTTTGAAAGCCAATATTTTTCAATAATTTCAGAAGCAAAACATTTTATTACAATGCAGCTCAGTTTTTAAGTAGGTACTCAAGATTTTTCTGAGCAAAACTACAGTGCTGCATGGGATATTTTGTTTAACAGGTTTGACAACAAAAAACTACAATTCCTTAAAATTTAAAAGCACCCTCTACCATGACATAAAGTCAGACTCCTCTGGGGCGCTTTGATTTGTTGTCGATTCAATGTCAACTAATTTAAAATATCTTGAAAACTTGGGTATTCACACAAACGTATGTGGGACCTTTTAGTTATATTTTTAGTCACTAACAAGTTGGATGCAAAATCGCTCAGAAAGTGGGAGCAGCAGGAATTTCAGGCCGAATTACCTACAATTGGAGAATTCAAAACATTTTTAACAAACAGGGCCGACTTTTTAGAAAAATTAAGTATGCATATGATCAAACCTAAGCCCCCTGGCAAACCCCTAGGTAGATAAGATCGATCAAGGCATTTTCAGGTAATGCAACAGGAAATGAAACTCAAAAAAGTAAATTTGCTGGCTATTTATGTCAAAAACAACATAAATGTTCTCAGTTTCTTTTTCTTACAGCATCTCAGAGACAAGATAAGGTTTTGGAACTAAAATTGTGTCCAAACTGTCTGCAGCGTGGACATTCTTTAGAGGGTTGCAAGTAGGGTCATTGCAAAAGGTCTAGTGAGAAACACAATTTTCTGTTACAAGCTCTTTCTGTAGTTAATGCTCCAGTGCTTCTAGAAAATTCATGTTCAGAAAATGATCAGGAGGATAGCTACTCCAGTTTACAGTGCGTGTAATTATGCGTCGTCAGGCCAAGTTTTGCTCGCTACCGCTCTAGTTGAGGTTTCAGATGGTTTCGATGGTGAAGACACTGATTTGGTTTGCAGGGCTCTACTCGATAACTGTTCCATGTGAAACTTCATTAACAATCACTTTGCTGAGAAATTGAAAAGTCCCCAACATCAAATATCATCAAATCATTTGAAACATTCTTGCAACATTAACGTTCATTCCTTTGATTCGAAATTCACTGTACCACTTCATTGTTCAATAATTCCAGAAATCACTGATAAAATTCCAATGGCATTTATCAACCCAGATTCTTTCAATATTCCCGATTATGTTCGACTTGCAGATCCAGAATTCTTTAAACCATGTAAAATAGATCTTTTATTAGACGCGGACACCTTTTAGAGGTTAATATCTTCCAAATTCGTTCCTTTATGAAAAAACATGCCTTTTATCCAGAACATTAAGCTTGGATGGATCATATCAGGTCCAGTTAATGCAAAAAAGTTGAAGGTAGTGCCCAAAGTCACCTCATGTCACTTCACAAATACATTAGATATTCAAAGTCAGTTGGCCAAGTTCTGGTAAATGGAAGAAACCGCGACAGATGGCACTTATTCTTCCTAAGAGAAGAGAATCTTGCTGGAGAAACATTTTTCAGATACATTGAATCGAAATTCAGAGGGTCGTTTTGTGGTTTCAATTTTCAATACTACTAAAAAAACCAGCTAGTATATGTACTTGGTGAATTCCGACAAAATGCAAAAAGGACATTTTTTAGTTTAGAGAGAAAATTTTCTTCTCATCTCAAATTAAAATCCATGAATATTGACTTTATGACTGAATACAAAAATCTAAATAACATCAGCCAATTTGAATCAACAGACAGTCAAATTTGTTATTACTCCCCACATCATACGGTGTGTTCAAAGAAGACAACAACACTTCGTGTCGTCTTCAATAGCAGTGCTTTGTCTTCAACTGGATATTCAAATGGTCGGACCAATTGTTCAAGATGATTTACTATCTATTCTTATTCGGTCACGTCAACATGCCTAGGTTCTCACTGCTGACTTTTAGTAAAGGAGGACTTTAGACTTTTGCAACTAATTTTCTGGAGAGAACACCCAGAAGATGAACTTTTGACATTTTCACTGTGACGAATGGGACTGCAAGTGCCCTATTCCTAGCCACTCGCTGTATAAAACAATTGGCACTTGAAAATGAATTTTTAAACCCTCAAACAGCCCAAGTACTACTTCGAGACTTCTATATATCAGTAAGTGATATCATTGCGAAATGTGACCAGTGACCAACTCTCTTCCATACTAAAATCAGCGGGTTTTGAATTACGAAAATGGAGATCCAATTTCTAGAAAGTTATAAACAATTTGAAATCGAACATCTCATCATCAGACACTTTTTATTTTTCTTCGTCAGAAAATGGAAAAACTCTTGGTTTACTATGGTCATGCAAGTATGACTGTATTTCCTTTCGAATAACTAGTCCTCCACCCAATACAAAAAGGATTTCCAAACGTTTAATGGTTTCTATGATAGCGAAAATTTTTGATCCGTTAGGGCTTCTCGGACCAGTAATTTTAGTGGCAAAAATTATGTTACAATCACTTTGGCTTTTGAAGTTATCATGGGACCAAGACTTACCTGACGATCATTCTCAGAAATGGCGTAATTTCAATTCAGAGCTACGACCTACAAATTCCACGTTTTATATTCTGTCAAGGTTCTTTTTCGATGGAACTTCATGGCTTTTCAGACGCCTCACAGAAGGCTTACGGAACTTGTATCTATCTCCGAGTAACCAATTCTGAACAGACTGTCCATGTTAACCTGCTGATTTTGTAATCTTAAATTTTGGATTGATATTTGGCACTTTGGTAGGAATGAGTTCTGTATGAGTGGGTTTTTGACACAAAAAGCCCTAAGCCCATTGAGTTCTGTATGAGTGGATTTTTGACACAAAAAGCCCTAAGCCCAATGGGTCTGTGTCTGCTGAAACGGGTTTTTGTGTATTTTTTTTTTTTTTTTTTTTACGGATATGCGCACTCGCAAGGAAATGTCCTATCACGCTCGAGAAGCGGCAAGTGCGCGGAAATGTCGGTGTATGTTGGTCTTGAAACGGTTCAGGTTGTAACCTGCAGGGAAAACCGTCGCAGGGAGTTTATTCCACAGCGATGCTGTTCTCCAGAGATATGAATTCTGATATAATGAGGTTCTTGGTGCCTCTAGTTTGACAGTAAATTCATGGTTACCGTCTGTTTGACGGGTTCGCCTGGTAGGTGCTACTCTCGGTGGAATCATACGTGCCAACTCTTCAGAGCATTTTCCGTGATAGTACCTGTAGAAGAGAGATAAATCGCCCACAGATCTGCGATGTTCGAGACCATCCAAGTTACGAGTAAGTGCGGGGTCATTGATCAGCTTGATAGCTCGTTTTTGCACGGTATTCAAAAGCATTAAGGTATGTTTGGGTGCTGCACTCCATATATGTGAGCAGTACTCCATAGTTGGTCGAATCTGGGCTTTGTAGAGTGTCAGCAATTGGCTTGGTGTGTACAGATGTCTTGTACGAAATAGCACCCCCAGCTTTTGGGAGGCCCTTTTAGCAATATCTGCCACGTGACTGTGCCAAGACATGTTGGTCTCTGCAGTAACCCCCAAGATGTTCAACTGACTCTGTAATGTGACAGCACTTCCAGATAGCATGATGTTTGGCTCACCGGTGCTGGTCTTTTTTGAAAACAGAGCTGCTTGGGTTTTCTGCGCGTTGAACTGTACAAGGTTTTTGTTACCCCAGTCCTCTATTATCTCCAGGTCGTTATTTATCTGCGATATTTGAGTTAGTCTAAGATGATGGAATTCACGTGCGGAAAGACCTGTGGGTGGTATGAGTGAGGAGACTACATTGCCATCGTCTGCAAAGCAATAAAGTGGTGTGTATGCCAACCTTGTAAATTAGGGAATCTCGGGGAATTAGAGAATCTACAGAAATGTTTTTGAGGAAAAAGCCTATGAAAAGCAATGAAAATCTGTGTTTGGACTGGCACATTCCTCTTCTTTCAAACAAATGGGATTTTTAGGAATGTTAGTAGGTAAAGGTTTCTCGCGGATACTATATTAAATTAGATTGACTCTTTTTACATGTTCTGATAGCGTTTTTGGAAATTTTTTGAGAGAAATTGGAAGTTATCTGTTGAAAATTTTAGATTTTTCTTGATATACAGAACAGACCCGACTCCATCATTTAAATTTGACTAATTTCTGATGAGATCTGTAGGTACGTTTCCATGGGATATTGGAAAACTGAAGAAAAATGAGAGTCCACCAATTCGCTTACGTTCTTTATATTATATTATAAAAAAAAAAGAGAAAAACAAATTCTCTATTAAGTTTTGATTTTTCCATTCCCATCAGATTCTTATGGTTTTGATGTAATGCTGGTTCTTCTTTGAACGTACTTACCTACCCCATCATCATTGAGCTTTTGACTGGTAAATTTTGTCTGATTCCTGATGAGATTTGTTTCAAGGAAATTAACATTTTTTAAGAAAAATGAGACCTTATTCGTCTCAAAAAAAGCTGATTTCTGTGTCTTGCTTGGAACAGACATCATCCAAGATTTTAACTAGGTATGATTTCTGATAAAATATTTCTCAAAAATATATAAGACAAAAATAAGAAATGAAACCTAAACTGTCTGATTGCACCAACAATTTCAACAAGTTTATGTGGTGTTTGTTACTGATTCTAGGTAGGTATATAGGTTTTTATTATATATTATGTAGTTGTAACACAGTAAGCTACTGAGATATTTAATAAAATTTCTTCAATTTGTCTGAAAACATCTGTACCAAACACTTTTTGGTGAAGTTTGATTGTAAATCGTTTCTATGTAGAGCTTTTTGTGCTCTTCAATTTCCATTGAGAGGCCAATCAAAAAGCAACTTGAATGATGGGGTTCAACAGTGTTCTTGATCCTTATTTGTTCTAAAATGAACAATTTAAGTCTTGTACCTACCTACCTACAGAAAGATTTTGTTCATCTAAACATCTATTTACGTTCAAATTCATTATTTTATTACCAGCAATAAAGGAAACAATAAGCTCACAATTTGCAAATTTATTGGCAGAGGATGCCGAAAGGACCAGACACAATAAAAATTAAAAATGCAATTTGTGCCTGATGCTGGCGGCATCTTTGGCACAAGACCAGGTACAAAAGGAAAATATTGAAAAATAATCACATTTGCAAACTCAACTTTTGATAGGTATCTGCCAAAGAGTGACTCTATTAGCAAAAAAATACGTAAATCTTGGGCATATTTTACTGTAGTAATTGATTTTCTATAGTTTGACATTTTGGACAAACCAAAACCAAATTGTTTGCGCTCTCTAAGCAAAAAACAGTCTCAAAGATTGTGACATTACAATTTTTCAAGGGTGAGCCCAAAAACCACTGATAATTTGATTTTTTCCGCAGCAATTGAATGCTTCCCAGAAGGTTCTCTTCCAAAATTCGTCATAGCAAATCAACGTGCGGTAGTCAGAGAGGTTTTTGGCTTAATGTTTTCACAGTTTAATTTTCTAATGTAAAAATATTGGTTTTGGTAGAGAAAAGAATATGGGGGCCGTTTTGTGGTAGATCATTCTGAAGGTTGACCATTCAAATGAGAAAATATCATTGTCATATATTGACATCAAGTTTTCAACCCCAAATAATGTATTTATTCAGAATCAGAATGACCAAAAGTTAAACAATTTAAGTACCTAATAGCAGTTGAAAAGAGTGAGCTACCGTTCCTCAAGCATTTAAACCCAAAATTTCGATGCTTTCACTATCCCCAGCAAGCACCTCTTAACATTTTTTTTTATCAAAATCTTTAATTATTGAGTTTATCAGCCAAAACAAGAAGTGAAGCTAGTGTAGTGAAAAAGCAATTATTCAGTTTTCTAGAGATTTTAGGGTTCTGATACAAACTAAAATGATATGTGATGAAGCATTGCAGAAGATAAGGGCCATATAGGGCAGAATACAAATATGTTAATCATCAAACCAACCAAAAAGTTCTCAGACGAGTGGCGTCGTGCGAGTAAGCGTGTATATTCAAATCCAGTCTTCAAACAAGTTTATTATAGTAAAGTTCTCAGTCTACCCTACCTGACACGAGTGACGCCCTTTGGCCTTTTTACAGGTCTTTTGAAACGATTATCCGATATCGTATAATTATCGACAGGAAAAAATATCCAACGATTTTTTTTCCACAAAAGAACATCCCTTTTTAACGTACATTTTTTTATAGGCGCATGTAAATTCATTCAAATTGTTGACAAGGAAGGGTTTTTTTTTTCTTAGAAGTATTGGCGCGAAAGTTTTTACATCCTCTTCGGGCCTAAACCCTTTTTTAGTTGCAATAAGTTTACAACATTTTATAATCCTTCAAAATATGACGAAGGCTTTAAAGATTCGCAATAATAATAAAAATTTTGGGACTTGGCAAAATTGGCGAATCCTTGACTTTTTACAACCCTAAAGAAACATCCCTTTTTTTAACTCGACCCAAACCTTTTTTGAGGTACCGCCGAAAAATAACGTTTTTTTAGCTGGTTATGGTTATTGCCGTCAATAATTTTTTTAAGGCTTATCATAAAAAGCCTTTTGCGAAGGGATTATTAGCTTTTTTGGGTACCTAAAAAACTGATCTAGTTTTGGAAAAAAAAAAAACTTTGGCATAACATTTTTTTCTGGTCTTATTTTGCAGAAGGTACCGTTACAATAAAATTTGGTTTTTACGACTGCACCGTTACTTTATAGTCTAAAAAGGGCTCTGTATCAGGCAAAAGGGATTTTCTGTGTTTGGACCTTTGAAATTTGATGCCTCAAATTCTATATTGTAAAATGGACAAAACACGATCGGAATATACTGTGGTCACTGAAAACATTTCGTCCACATCCTGTCTATTACAACATATACCTTAGTTTGAATAATAATTATTTTTTGAGGCAGGTATACAATTGAATGTATTGAATTACATTTGGAGACAAGATGGCTCAATTATTTTGGTAAAATGATGCCTACTATTCTATGTTATTTACATCCGGTCAGCCAAATTTGAATAGAAGTGATAGAAGTGCCATCGCCGTGTCTATTCTCCAAAATATTACAGAACTCCCTAATAGCACATAACATTCCATGTACATTCGCAGAACATACATTTAGGACATAAGGAACATTCCATGAATGTCTCCCAATGTTCTAAGACATTCCAGGAACATTCAGGGAAAAGCCTTCGTCAGCATTTTAAATGATCCTTGAACATTTTATTGAACATTCACCGAATATCTTCGTATGTTCTACATACATTCAGGGAATATTTTTTGGATTTACTTAGGATATACCAGGAATGTTGATCTTTGTCTAGTTCATAGAAAACCGGAATGGCTAATGGTTGTCTCGTGATGGTGGATCAGATAGATTTATAAATATAAAAATCACGTGACACGATCGATATTCATACGCCAAAAAGGCGCTATATTTAAAAAAGGAAATAGAAACTTACTATAGTTGACGTTTCTATGGTTTTTATGTGTTTTCGAATATAAAATATAGGTAGGAGTACAAAATGAATAATTATGAATAACTCCTGATGTGGATTTTACTAATTATGCAATTGATAAAATTGGACCAAAAATGTATAATGAGTTTAATTTGCGCTATTTTTATCATTAAAATTTCATAAATACCTACACATTTTTTCATTTTTTTTTTTACAAACTCGATCCGTGCATAAGACTGAACGTCCTGCAGAAATTTTCCTTGAACATTTATTTTATGTCTAAAAAATCTTGACTTTCCTAGAACATTCATACAATATTCTGATAAAATATTCTGTGAACATACCTAAAAAGATATTCCAGGAACATTCCTTCAATGTCTAGGACATTCAAACTTTCGCAGGACTTTGCTGGAACATTCTTTGAATATTTTGTGCTATTAGGGCTCTGTAGGTATGCTTTGCATGGCTACTATGTTTCAGGAAAGTGAAGAAATGAGCCGGTAATTTTGATTTTGATTATCACCGGCTTTTGATTCGTTGGATTATTTTTCTGATGGCAATCAAAGAGCCGCTTGTAGTCGAAATTTTGATTTTACTAGCTTGAATGAATAATTTTTCTACCTATTGTTCGTCGATTTTTAACTGATACTTGCGGTATGAGGTGCGAGAGGGTGTTTCATATGGCAAAAACAGGTGTGACGTCAGGTAACCATTGGCATTCTAATGTAGGGAGCCACCAGCTCACATTCCGTCCGAGTATCAGAGTAAAATCGACGAACAATAATCAGAGTTGGCATACAGAAAAACCCAGTGGGCTTTGAGCTTTTTCTGTCAAAAACCCACTCATTTCTACCATATTAAGCCAGTAGGCAATGAAGGAAGTTTACCTCAACATAATTAGAAGTTAACATTTTTTGGGGCGGATCGGTTCATTTTCATGTGCTTAATAACATATTAGGTTTGCGACCTTGTACTTCCATAGGGTTTTTGAATTAGGGGTGGTTTTTAGGGGTAATCTGCGGTTTATGAAAAACGCTGCTCAATAAGGGATGGTCCAATAGCAAAAAATTTCAAATGATTGCTATAGCTGAAGTTTTTTGCTAAAAACAACTCAGCGACAGTACCCCTTGTTTTTTTTCTGCAGCGTTTTGAATAGTAACATGTTTTTATTCAAGGTCACTGAATCAACGTTTCGCCTGTTTGCGCGCATTTGACGCAGCAGCGGCCGAATGCATAATCAGATTTCAATTATTCAAACACCACATTATTGCTAATGAAATACAGTCTCCAATACTTGTTCAAATTTTTTGCTTGAAAATTAAGCGAGAACGGACTTGCCTATGCGAGAAAGTTGTTGTAAATTGCATCAAAAACTAAAATCTACCCCTTTATTGCGTTCACTGTAATTTCTAAGCGGGGCCAAATATTTGGTGGCAGTTTCGACAATCGGTAGCCCATTTATTCCTCTCATAATGCCCCAGAGGATTTTTTTTTCTTTCATTAATTACTTATGACCGTTTCCACTAACTATTTTAGGGGAGCCCTAACGATTAGTATTCCTTAAACTGACATTTCTTCATGTAAAAATGTCATTTTAGGGAATACCTATCGTTGAGGCTCCCCTAAAATAGTTGGTGGAAACGGCCATTAATGACTTATTGGCCTGAACAAGTCGCGCGGAAGTTTTCAAAAAGTCAAAAAAAAATTAAAATTGTTGCACAGCGCTGAAATTTGGTACGATGGCTTTGTTTATTGTTCTCATGAATATACTGCAATTCTAATTGTTACAGCAGTCATGTGAAGCAATTATAATTGCATTATATTCATAGGAACAATAAATAAAGCTATCGTACCAAATGTCAGCGCTGTGCGACAATTTAATTTTTTTCGACTTTTTGAAAAATTCCGCGCGATTGTCGACACTACCACCAAATATTTGGCGCCGCTCACACATTACAGTGAATGCAAGAAAGGGGTAGTTTTCGATTCAATTTACAAATTCCTCGCACACTAGGCAAGTCCGTGCTCGTTTAATTTTCAAGCAAAAAAAAAGCATTAAAGAGTGCATTTCATTAGCAATAATGTGGTGTTTGAAAAATTGAAATCGGATTCTGCATTCCGCCGCTGCTGCATCAAATGCGCGCGAACAGGCGAAAAATTGATCCAGTTACCTTGAACCAAAACATAGTACTATTCAAGACGCTGCAGAAAAAAAACTATAGAAGATAAAGGGATGCTGTCGCGGAGTTTTACCTATACAGGGTGGTCCTTCGGGAATGACATCGATTGCTTATGGGAAAACTGTGAAAGGTAAAAATTTGAAAATTTGGCAACATAGCAATGTCGATGGGGGACATCTAGGTAAAATATTTTCAAGATGGCGGCATTTCCGGTCATACCGGAAGTTGATACCAACTCGGTTATTTTAAATAGAACACCCCATATATTAATGTATTTTTGGATTCTACATAAAATTCTGAGCAGATTTCATGTAATATACCCTATACCTAAGTTCAACTGTTTTGGAAATATTGACAGTTGAAAATTGACTTTTTGCAACTTTGACAAGCTGTAAAACCTAATTGGTTAATTTTAGAGGAAAACCGATTTCACATTCCTATCTTAGATTTTTATAAACTATCATTTGACATCAACTTTGAATTAAATCCATGATTAAAAATTTCAGTTAAATTTAATCTCCGTTTAAGTTCAAAGTTGGTGTCAAATGATAGTTTATAAAAATCTAAGATAGGAATGTAAATTCGGGTTTTCTCTAAAATTAACCGTTCAGGTTTTACAGCCTGTCAAAGTTGCAAAAAGTCAATTTTCAACTGTCAATATTTCCAAAACAGTTGAACTTAGGTATAGGGTATATTACATGAAATCTGCTCAGAATTTTATGTAGAATCCAAAAATACATTAATATATGGGGTGTTCTATTTAAAATAACCGAGTTGGTATCAACTTCCGGTATGACCGGAAATGCCGCCATCTTGAAAATATTTTACCTAGATGTCCCCCATCGACATTGCTATGTTGCCAAATTTTCAAATTTTTACCTTTCACAGTTTTCCCATAAGCAATCGATGTCATTCCCGGAGGACCACCCGGTATAGCAAAAAACTTCAGCTACAACAATCATTTGAAACTTTTTGTTATTGGACCATCCCTTTGAGCAGCGTTCTCCATAAACCCCTAACTAAAAACCCTATGGAAGTACAAGGTCGCAAACTTAATATGTTATTTAGCATATTAAAATGGACAGATCACCCCAAAAAAATGTTAACTTCGTTTGTAGAACAAATAAGGATCAAGAACACTGTTGAACTCTATGCAATGTGCTTTTCGATTAGCCTCTTAATGGTAATTGGAGAGCACAAAAAGCTCTACAAAACGACATAAAAACGATATACAATGTGTGTTTCTGCAGAAATCACAAACCGGTCACAGCGAATTTCATTGGTTGAAAACTGTCAGAAAACTCGTTTCAACCAATGAAATTCACTCTGACTGGTTTGTGATTTCTGCAGAAATAGACCTATAATCAAACTTTACCAGAAAGTTTTTGGTACAGATGTCTTCAGTCAAACTGAAGAATTTCTGTTAAATATCTTCTCAGTAGCTCACAACTGTGTAGAGCTTTATTTTGAATATGAAAATATGTAGGTAATCAAATTCTTCTGATAAGGTCTTTTCCAATAACAACCTAAAATCATGCAGTATCAAACACAACATGATTGAGTTTCATCATAATAAGAAGGAAAATAAGATATAAAAAGGTGATTTGAGACTTATAGAAGCAAGAGTACAAGTTGACAATATTAGAACAAAAATCACCACAGGTAGAACACTGAAGGCACAGGAAAATTAGAAGAAAGGTTGATCTATGTAGAATGAAATTCCAAAATAATTCGTCCCTCTATACGATGGTGCTGCCAAATTTGAAATGCTTCCAATGGTTGAACATCATCTACTTTATTTTCCATTATAGGGACCTTGATTCTTCCTCTTCTCTTCTCTTTAGCAGTTTGATTCTAAATCCCTCCTGTGAGATTTTGTATGTCGTCCCGCCATTTTGTCTCAGGTCTTTTATTTATCCTATACATTTTGTTTGTCTGGTATTGATTATTTTGGATTCTGTAACTTGCTTAAATTGTTGATGTTATCAAACTTTTAATAGAGGTTTCATGTTTCATTTCTTATTTGTCTTCTATTTTTGAAAACTATTTTATCAGAAATCATGTCCACCAGTTAAAATCTTGGAAGATGTTTGTTCCAAGCAAAACACTGAAATCAGTCCCAAATTGTAGCTTTTTTTGAAACGAATAAATTCTCATTTTTCCTTGGAACGTATCTCATCAGAAATCAGTGAAAATTTACCGGTCAGAAGCTCAAATGATGATGAGGTAAGTACGTTTAAAGAAGAACCAATACATTACATCAAAATCATAAGAATCTGATTGGATTATGAAAATTTCTTAGAAAATTTATTTCTCTCTTTTTCTGTTAATAAAATAAGGAACGTGATCGAATTGGTTCCCTTTCATTTTTTTTGAGTTTTTAAATATCCCATGAAATTCAGATCGCGTCAAAAATCAGTCAAATTTGGTCTGTATCAAGAAAAATCCAAAATTGTCAACAGATAACTTTTAATTTCTCTCAAAAAATGTTCAAAAAAGCTATCAGAAGGTGTTAGTAGAGTGCTCCTTTTAATATAGGTATTTTGACTTTTGTGGGTGCGTCGGAGTTACAAGCTGAAATTTTCACAGAATGAAGATTTTATTATGTTAATTCAAAATCCCAATGTAATACAAAATCAGAACGGGCAAAAAGGCACTATAATTCAAAATTAAGATTATTGCATGAACGTATAGAATATTAATTTGTGACTGTTTTCATACATTTCGTAATGGTAGATTAATCGAAAAAACGGGTCAAAATTATTGGAAAACCACCCTGACATCAATTCCAAATGCCCATTGCAAGCAGACACGAAAATAAAAAGAAATTCCTATTTTTGGCTCTGGAAAATTTTCCAAATCTTGACATGGTCATTAATAATTGTCCATATCTTTGGTAAATTCCAAGCAACTTAAAATAAATTATACATCATTGGAAAGAGCCTTATGTGCCTATTCTGTAAATCGCCTTACATCACTGTAAATTTTAAAGCGCGTAAGTTTATATCGAGATGTAAAATTGAAGCTTACATTGAACGTCAAAACTCGTATTCTGTAACGCCTGGTGTAAAGTACAAAGTTACAGCGCTTTATTTATAGAGCTCCTAACATCGTAGTAATAAACGTAACCATATTTTTGTAATTTGACAATTTTTGAAGTTCAAATATTTTGGAATAATGGATCGCGTTAATCCATCGTAATCGGATCAACGTTTTTGTAAAGGCCTTGGGTGTTCCAAGACTATGGAAGAGTGTAAGGCTCCAGAATTCGATTATATAGCCATCAAGAAACGCACAATCGACGAAGAATAGAATAGAAAATAATCATACTCGAGTGATTGCCTATGATGATGATGATGAAAGGCCTAATCTGTAATAATTCCATAATTAACTAATCAGCCATATGAATAAAGTGTAGCAAATGATTTTACTTTACCTCCATCACTTTTTGCTGCAGTAAAGCTGAATATGTTTATCTCAAAAATTTAAGTAAAAGCATTTGCTTCTGTTTTATTCATATGAGCCATATCTCACTCTAAACGTTTCTTTTTGTGATTTTGTGCAACAAAAAAAAACCTTTATGTTTCATACCGTCAAAAATATAACAGTGTGTCTCTATTTCCCGTGACGTAAATATACAGCGGGTGTAAGAATATTTTACAGCGCGATGTAAGTTACAGAATTCCTTTTTCGTTACATCCTAACAACTCTCAAAGTTACATCCCTTACAGTACGTTACATCGCTTACAGAATCGCACCATTAAATTCTCTATAAATCTGGACAAAATTGAGCTCGATAGCTCGGATAGTTTTTGAGCAATTGAGCTTCAAAGTTGACTTTTAGTCCAAATTTTGTCAAAAACTTCAAACTCAATTTGCTCAAAAACTAGAAATCTGGAAATATTGTAAATTACAGGCCATTTAGAACTTGATAAAAGCTACAAATTCTGGAAATTTTAATGCAATTTGCTCAATGGTTACCGAGCAATTGAGGTTTGAATATTTTGAAATCAGAATTCAAAGGCGGTAGATACCCTTATGAAAAATTCGATTTTTTTATTTTTTAGTTTTGTACAATTTTGACTTTATGAATCGATAGAGCGGGTCAAAATTAGTGGAAAACACCCCTGAAATCAATTCCAAATAGCCATTTTAAGCAGACACAAAAAAAAAAAAGAAAATCCTATTTTTGGCTCTGGAAAATTTTCAAAATCCTGACATGGTCATGAACAATTGCCCATATCTTTGGTAAATTCCAAGCAACTTAAAATAAATTATACATCATTGGAAAGAGCCTTAAATTCTCTATAAATCTGGGCTAAATTGAGCTCGATAGCTGGTATAGTTTTTGAGCAATTGAGCCTCAAAGTTGACTTTTAGTCCAAATTTTGTCAAAATCTTTAAACTCAATTTGCTCTAAAACTAGAAATCTGGAAATATTGTAAATTACAAGCTATTTAGAACTTGATAAAAGCTACAAATTCTGGAAATTTTAATGCAATTTGCTCAATGGTTACCGAGCAATTGAGGTTTGAATATTTTGAAATCAGAATTCAAAGGTACCCTTATGAAAAATTCGATTTTTTTATTTTTTAGTTTTGTACAATTTTGACTTTATGAATCGATAGAGCGGGTCAAAATTAGTGGAAAACACTTCTGAAATCAATTCCAAATGGCCATTTTAAGCAGACACAAAAATAAAAAGAAAATCCTATTTTTGGCTCTGGGAAATGATGGTTGATTTCAAACACTAGAACAATGTCTGAAGTTTGCTTCTACTTGCGTTGGCGATTCTCCGGGTTTTGGTGGTTCCAAGGCTAGTGGTTTGCCTGGATCACTCTTGTAGATGTTCTTTCATGTCAAATTTTGGGAAAATAATCTTCTCACCTTGCAAAAAGTTTCAAAATTTTCCCTTCATTAGTTTTCCAGGAAAACTTTGAAATGTGTGAGATTGTATTGTCAACTAATTCAGTTTTTGTAGGTTGATTTCCAAGATTTTTCATGTTGCTATTTTCCATTGAAAAAATTTGAAATATTGGGAAAATGATCTTCTGACCTTCCTCTTTACATGCAAAAAGTTTCAAAGTTTTCCCTTCACTACTTTTCCAGGAAAACTTTGAAATGTGTGAGACTGTATTGTCAACTAATTCAGTTTTTGTAGGTTGATTTCCAAGATTTTCCGTGTTGCTGTTTTTCGCTAGAAAAAATTGAAATTTTGGGAAAATGAACTTCTCACCTTCCTCTTCACATGCAAAAAGTTTCAAAATTTTCCCTTCACTATTTTTCCAGGAAAACTTTGAAATGTATGAGACTGTATTTTCAATGAATTCAGTTATTGTAGGTTGATTTCCAATATTCCTTATGTTGTTATCTATATTACCAACATCGATTAAAATCAGTGTTGCTTTCAAGGCCTACTACGTTATTTATTTTGTTGCTTGTCAATAATTTGATGTTTGACATTTTGTCGATGTTTAAAGAATGGTCGCTATGGAAAAATTAAAATTTACAAGGCCTACTTGGGCTATGTTTTTTTCTAAATCTTTAAGCCTCATCAGTAATTAAAACAATGTTTGTTGTAAGTTGAAGTTGACAGCACTGTTCGATAACTGACAAAATAGGCTTTGAAAAATTTGATACTCTGTAATACCGATATCGCAATACATATACGTTTTCAAGGCCTACTTAGTTTGATAAATCTTTCGCTCACAGTTGTTGATTACAGTGACTAGGACAAAGACAACAACAGTTTTTCATTGGCTCCAAATTATCAGCTAACCAATAAGGCTCGTGATAAAAATAACTCCGGTCCTTCGGGCTCTATCACAATAACCCGCAAAAACCCAAAAACCCAATAGAAATTTTCAAAAACTTAGGTTTTTACCAACCTTGCTAAGTTATTAAATCATATTGCAGACTTGAATAAACAAATTGCATTCATTAACATTGCAAATTTGATTCCAAAAACCTAATCGATAGAGTTACTTTTCGACACTTTTTATGGCATTGTCGGGCACGCACCCCCTAGGTACCTTCGATTTCAATCAGCCCCCATTCAACAGGTTGCCAAAAAGAGTGGAAGGGAGCGGTCGCACGACACCGTCCCTTAAAACCAGTACCATCCCTCGAACCACTTCACATTCCGTTTATCTCTTGTTTGAAGAGCAGCCTTCACAGTTAATAAAAATGAAAAGTGAAATTACGTCGGCGAATAATAACGTAATTATGTCGGACAGTAGAAGAATCCGGAAGCCTTTAATGGAAAAGAAACGTCGTGCCAGAATCAACCACAGTTTGGAAGCTCTAAAAAACATTTTACTGGATTCTCAGTCGACCACAAAGGAAGGAATCCACACCACCAAACTGGAAAAGGCCGACATTCTGGAAATGACTGTTCAATACCTGCAGAGCCTGCACTACAAGTTGGGCCAGCTACAAATGACGACGTTCAGAAAAGAAGTTCCTGTTCCGGCTGCTGCTCCTGCTGTTAGTTTTTGTGATAGTAATAATAATAATAGTGCAAATTGGTACCCTACCAGATTACCAACTGGAGAAATTATTTGGAGTGTTCCAACAACGCAATACAGAATGCCAGCAATACAAGGTGACATTAAAAGAGAATTTAATGAAACAAATAATGTGTGGAGACCTTGGTAAAAAGCCTTTTATTGTACATATAAATTTATTAATTTTTATCTGTGATATTTTGTACAGAGATATATGATGCTGTTGTAAAATTATTATTATTTACTTTGTGCAATTTGTCTGTACCCCAACCTTCCTATAAAGTTACATTGATTGTTTTTGTATTGAGTGGTTATGGTTGAAACAGATTGCATGATTTTCATATTATAATTTAATTAGGTGTATTTTGTTTATAAATAAAATATCGTAGGAAGTTGTATTTTTTGTTGTTTCATTATATTTTAGTGTAATATATTTTCCTTTATGTATATGAAAATTTTTCGTTTTTTTTTCTTTTATTACAGAGTCCAATTTTAGTTAGAAAGTGTTAAGTTTAAATTTTCCAGTTTCTTGTCAGATGTTCAATCGTTGTCCAACATCTTGCTGGAACACACCTAATAATTCATTTTGGTCCTACTTCCTATAAGCATAATTTCACCATTTCAGTACAATCTCAAGAGATTACCTGGAAGATTCCATGAAAAAATCGACAAAAACCAAGGAACAATCCCCTTTCGGAATAAATTTCAGCAGCTCGAACATCCCCAGCCGAATTCCGTATTTGGAAGGTAAAATAGGCGAACCACAAAGGTAACCTAAATCCAAAAACTAATGTGCATTGCATAATTATCAATATTGAATTAAATTATCCTAGTTCAACAAGTTCAGCCAAATTTGGACGCAGATCTTCTATTACAATGGATCTCTACAAAGAAAAGTCTCCTAAACACCTGACAATGACCACTTCAGAATACGTGGTGCCAAAAATCGATGAAAGCTTGGACATGGCAGCTATTTATAAAACAGATAAAGATTTGGAAGTTTATTGGACAAGCTTGAACAATTTTAATCAGTTTCACATGGGAAGACTTTATTCCAATCATGGAAGAATGACTGGTAACAAATACGACTCGAGTGGCTCATTGATGCCTGGTAAGATTTAGATCTTTGTACAAAAAATTGTGAATATCGATTAATAAATGTGTACCCTTTGCAAACAATAGTAGTTTATTTTGCAAGCGTTGTAATTAATTTTAGCTAGTTATTGGGATATTGGGGAACCAACGTCCGATAGTGGTAAGTTTTGAGTCTTGAAATAACATCTTTTACAAGTATTTTGAGGCATTTTAGATGTACAACAACGTAGAAAGTCAATGATGTATGAGTATGGAAACGTGCGAAAAGCGGCTGAGAAACACATTTCACCAACTCCTTCGAGCAAAATTTTAAAATCCAAATCTACTGAAAGTGTTTTTGGAGATTTAAGTTCTTCAGAAGATTTTAGAATTAATGAAAGTAGAGAGCGCAATTCTTTTGAATCGTACGTATTAATATTAATTATGTAAATTTCATCTGTTAAAGATTTTTTTCACAATTCAGATGAGTTCTGTTTCAATGAAATTCTAAAATCAGCATCAAACTCCTCAATTAGATTGTTGTAGGCGATGACTCAATAATTCTTTTTCCAGACTACCAGATTTAGAGAAGCGAATTTGGAACTATAAAAGTTGCTTAGCCGAAGAGGATAGGCTTAGAAAAATGATCATCGATGAACTGCTGTCTGAAAATGATCCAGAGCCACCCCTAGGTTTGCAGTACCAGAAAACCAGCAAAGACCAAAAAATTAACAATACAAAAACCTCGAGATACAAAAGCAATTTAACCGACCGAAGAATTAGTTGCCCCCAAGTCCAAAATATTGTAGCTGAACCAAACGAATATTTCATTATACCAGAATTACCTAGAGGAAAAACCCTGACGATTGATATTTTAACTACATGGGGTGATAAATATTACGTAGGCCTGAATGGCATTGAAATATTCACAGCTACTGGAGAAATAGCAAAAATAGAACGAATCAGTGCTATTCCTGCTGATGTAAACATTTTACCAGAGTGCCAAAACGACCCCAGAGTAGTTACAAATCTTTTAGACGGAGTAAATCGAACAAGAGACGATTTACATATTTGGTTAGCACCCTTTTATAAAGGAAAAAGACACTCAATAACAATAGAATTTGTTGAAATTACTATTATAGGAATGATTAGAATATGGGTATATAAACATTTCTTTAATTGTATTAATAATTCATTAGTTAATTAATTTCAGAATTACAATAAGTCTCGCATTCATTCATATAGAGGCGTCAAAAATTTAATAATGTCATTGGACAACGAAGTCATTTTCAAAGGAGAAATAGCAAAAGCCTGTGGGGCAATCCAAGGAAAAATCCATCAATTCGGCGACACAATCCTATTCACTACCGACGAATTAATTTTGGAAAAAATCTCCCTCAATGATTCATCATTTTCAAACCTCAACTCTCAACCTGCAACTGCAATAGCAAACAAGGATCTTAGACCACCAACATCTGAGGTCAATTTATAATATGGTCAAATTATATGTTTAATTTTTCAAATAATTATTATTGTTTAGGTTCGTCCTATTACTGGAAGGCCGTCTGCAGGTGCCAAAGAAACTCAGGAACAGATTCTAGTTGGAGCTAAAACTATGGATTTGGTTTTGGTTGAGAATTGGGGCAATCCTTTGGCTATAGGCCTTACTGGAATTGAAATTATTGAAGGAGCTGATAATTGTGTTAGTATTGAGGAGAGGCATTTGAGTAGCAACATTGAGAGTAAGTGCCTTAAAAACCTTATGAAAGGTGATAATATTACAACAAATTCGAAAAATATGTGGTGTGTGTCTTTACAAGACACTGTCACTATTTCTATTAAATTTGATGACTTTAAATATATTTCTGGTAAGTTGATGTTAAGAAAAATACAATTCTTTTTATTTGAATTATTCTTAAAGGTATTCGTATATGGAATTACAATGAAAACTTGGAACTAAGCTATGCAGGAGTGAAGACAATGAAGGTATTATTGGACAATCAACCAGTTGTTAATTTAGCATTGCAAAGTGATTATTTTTTGTTGCGCAGAGCACCTGGTAATACTTTTTACGATTTTGTACAAGACATCAGGTAAGAATTATTAAAGAAATAACAATAATTGAAAATATCTAGTTTAACTATTTACAGATTTTTTGAGCCAAATGTAAAACATCATTCTCCAACAGATTTTCTTGTCAGCAATAATGGTATTTTTGGATTTGTAATGGAAATAATAGTTTACTCTACATGGGGTGACCAATATTATTGTGGTTTGAATGGCATAGAGCTCTATGATGTCAGAGGAGAAAAGGTTATTCTTGAGGAACAAAGTAAGTACCTAATAAGGTTTTTCAGGAGAAATATTCAGATCTCTACTTGTATTTCTATTAAGAGGAGAGTTCATAATCAAAATTTCTAAAAAATCATAAGTTATTTCTTTCTTGAAGATATTTGTGCCTATCCTGAAAGCGTGAACATCCTCACGTCAATAAAAGGCGACACTAGGACTCCAGATAAACTTATAGACGAAGAAAATGAAAATGACAGTGGCTGCCACTCTTGGCTGGCTCCAAAACTACCAAAACATTTAAACCGACTTTATGTAGTGATGGACGTGCCTATTTCAATCGCTTATGTTAAGTTTTGGAACTATTCTAAAACTCCTAGCAGAGGGATTAAGGATTTTGGAGTAAATATTCATATTATTTTTGTAATTGTATTAATATATTTTTTTAAATATAATATAGGTACTAATAGATGATTTGTTGGTGTATAATGGTACCTTGAACCAATTCAACAAAAACGATAGATGTCAAGTGATATTTTTAAATGAAGCTGAAATTGAAGATGATGAAAATTCAGATCCAAATAAGTAAGAAGGTGTTGAAAAGATTGTATTAAAATCTTATGTTTCTAATTCTTGCAGGAGACAAATTCCAGCTGTTTTAGAAGTAAATGATCATTCTGAAGCTGATCAGTCCTTGAGGCCAATGACTTGCATAAGTCCTTATAAATAAAGTGAATTCAATGTTAATTTCAAATGTATAGAAAATAAATGTTTTGTAGTTTTTGTTGATCTAATAATTTAATGTAAAACAAATCACCTGATTTCTGGTAACATAAACTAAGCGATGATTCACAAAGGAAAAACACATTGCTTTTTGGGCAACCGCGGAGGGATGATGGAATCATTCCACTGTACGCTCTGCGAGTCCATGATCATTTGGAAGTTGTGAAAGGCTGTAATTTTTTTACTATGTTGGATATGGCAAGCGGCTATCGTTAGATACCAATGGAAAGGGAATCCAGAGAGAAAACGGCTTTTGTGAGTCCAGATGGCCAGTACGAGTACCATAGGATGCCATTAGGGTTGATCAACGTACCTGCTATTTTTCAAAGAACAATCAACCATATATTGGGCTCGATAAGGTGTTCTACGGCGTACAACACTCCGAAATGCGGGTATTACTTTGCGTTTATCCAAATGTAATTTCTTCCAAAACCAAATTGACTAGTTAGGACACGAGATAAGTGCTGCTGGGAAACGTCCTGGTTTTTCCAAAATTGTTGCTGTGGAGAAGTTCCCTGTACCCAAGAACGTTAATCAAGAACGTCAGTTTGTGGGTTTATGTAGTTATTTTCGGAAATACGTCAAAAATTTTGCGCAAATTGCTCGACCTGTGACGTCTCTCACCAAGAAGGATGTAATGTTTATTTGGGGTGAAGCGAAGGATAGTGTTTTTGAAAAACGTAGAGAAGTTTTGATCAAAAGACCTATACTTCCTAGGTATAGTAGCATGGTCGACTGTGAAAGTAATCACCTGATTTGTCTATGTTTCTAGTAACAAAGGAAAAGTTACATAAACAAAGCGATAATTCACAAAAGATAAACTTATCGCTTTTTCGGCAACCGCGAAGGATGGGATGATTCCACTATTCGCTCTACAGTAGGACGCCAAGTATTATTGTTTTGCGGGTTAAAATTACGTTGATTATGTTATATTAATATAATTATAAATGTCGTTTTATCAAGCTTTAATTGAGCAATCTATCCTGAAGCAATAGGCTTGTCTTGCACATTTGGGTGCCTCCCAAAGTCTTCTTACAAGACTGGTAAATCACTGAGAAATACCTTCATGGCACTCAGAATTTTGTTATAGAATCTCTAAATATTGCATGCAAATGAATGCCTAGAAATACCAGAAAGTGAAACTACAGTTTCAAAATAATTTCTTGCTATATTAAACAAAAAAAGAAAGATAACATAACAGTTTTTTTTTTACCAAATCAGCATTTGAATTTCAAGAGACACAACTGATACTATGCTAAGAGAAAAATTAGTAGTACAATATTTTAATTAATTTCACTGAATATCCCTAGCGACTCTAGCCATTCAAAATATTACATTTTCTGTGACAAATTAAATGACAAACATTATACAAATTGTGCAAGCTTGATGTTCAACTAAAATGTACTGATAATTTTTCCCCTAAAATAACTTACAATAAATAAAATAAAAACTATTTCACTTATATTAATTGATTGCAATAATCGGGCAATAAACAAAAATATCTAAACTGTAAAATGTCTTTTACAACACTCAACATAAACTGCACTTTTCAAATGCTACAAAACAATCGACAGTTGTCTGCCAATTTTAATATCAATCAATCCAGGTGAGGTGTGATAAATGAAAAAAAATTAAAAGGAGCGATAATTTTTCATCTGTGGCTTTTGAACCGGAATCAGTTTTTCATGATTCCATTAATCAGAAATTATTTTCATAATAAATATAACAAAAAAATGCACAAATTTAATTCGTTTTTCCATAAATCGATAAATAACAAAATTATATTAGAGTTTTTGGATTTTACCATACATATTTATAAGTAGTCCTCTATTGACTTGCTGCACAAAACAATAATAATTGAAACATATATATAAAAAAAAAATCTATTTTGCTTTTGAACCAATAACAGGGTAAACTTAAGGCGTGTCAGAAGTCACTGGGCAAATTGAAATAAAACCTAGAGAGGTAGCTCTCTTTTTTTAGCCAATTATTATTAGAATTAAATGACGCAAAAATTAATAATAGTTTTCTGTAGAATCAACAATCATTCCCACTCAGTTGTTCCAGGTGGTTTCGAAGTCAGATCATAGAGAACTCTTGAGATACCTGGCACTTTTTCTACTTCTTGAACCATTTTTTGTACAACCTAAATCAAACATGTTACATGTATTTTTCCAAATTTAGACCTAAGTAGGTACTTACTTCTATTGGTATGTCTTTTCCAGGCAAAGCTGCGGTACCAGTCATAAAATCTTGTGTACAAAATGGCCGAATAACAACTGAGCGCTGACATGAAGGTATCCTAAGAGCCTGATCTCGATCAAAGTGCAACGGAATCAAAATCACAGCCATCTGACTCACTGAGGCCATATGGCCAGAATTTTGCAATACCTTCACAAAAAATTACCATAAACTTATTATTACAATAGAAAAAACAATTCTTACCGTCATAGCTACATCGTCACACTGTCTCAACGTTGCCAGCACGTTGCTGGTCAAATAAGTGGGCGTGACGTCCGGTAAGGTCTCTTTGACCACACCCCCGAATATATAACATACACGGTTAACGTTTCGACAAACGCGCGGCATAAGTCTGGCCAAGAAAGCGATGTCCGACCAATCGGGATCGTGTTCACTGGACACGCCCACTGCGTAAGAGTAAGTTCTTCGGTCGCCTTGTACGCCAACGGTGCGAATTGGCAACAGTGTAGCTGCTAAACGTTGTTTGTTTGATATCCGTCTTAGGGCCAGTCTAACACACAAAAAAAATCTTGTTGGGTCTAAATATGAACACGTCAATTTTTGGTTTTTGGGGAACACATTTTATTGGTATCTTCACCCCCAACCTGTCAACCCCTAAGTGGGGGTGACTGGTACCTCCAAAATTTCAAATGGAAAGGGGGGTCGAGTGATACGTCATTTGATAGCTATTTTCATTAAAATTATATCCCAGAAGCTTTAAGTAAGTAAGTATTTACCCTGTCGAAATGGCGGCTTGTCAAAGTTAGGAAAAATCAATGGAAAAATGCTGTGTGCTTTTTACCTGGTACCTACGCATAGGTATGACAGCTAAAAACTATACAGTTTAGATTATCGAATGTAATATCACAAGAGGTTTCAGGATTACCGGATAATACTTTTACCTCCTGTCACGAAACGCGTTACGCAGTAACACCACGACTCCGAAGGAGGAGTGGTGTTGCTGGTAACCCGTTGAGTGTCAGGTAAAAATATTAGGTAATCCTGAAACTTCGAGTGGTATTCAAAAGGGTTTACAACGAACTAAACTTCAATACTTTATTAATTTTTATTATTATTAATAGCAAATGAACAATATTGCCACCAAGCGCGATAATCCCAAAAGGCTTATCACTTATTAAGCCTCTCGTGTCATATGGAAATAATGTACATACAGTGAGTTGTATAATCGAAAAAAAGAATTTATCCTAACTTTGATATGCCACCATTTTGGCAGGGTAAATAGTAGCAACTTAAAACTTTGGGGAGATAATCTTAATGAAATTAGCCATCAACTGACGTATCACTCGACCCCCCTTTCCATTTGAAATTTTGGGGGTACCTGTCACCCCCACTTAGGGGTCGACAGGGAGGGGGTGAAAATACCAATAAAATGTGTCCCCCAAAAAACAAAAATTGACATGTTCGAGCGATTTTCAATTAATCACCTAACACCTGAAAAAACCTGGGTGGAAAGTTTTTCGAGCCCCACCCTGTATAGTGGCTTGTAGAACCAGGGGGCCTTCGGCCCCCACCTACTGGAAATATTGACAAAAAAAGACAAGTAATTTTTCATACACATTCAGAGATTCTAAACCATACATGGTCATTGTTGAAAGCAGAAATGAGGATAATATTGGTTATATCCTTGGTAATATGCATCCCATGAGTATTGGTAGACTTTTAAGAAATAGAAAAGTAGGAGGGGTGGAGAAAACCTCCAGAATAGGTAAAAACCGAGTAGGAACAGAATTTACTGACTATCTTAGTGCACACGAATTTTAAACTAGTAAAATGTTATTAGAGGAAAATCTTAATGCATATATTCTAGCTAGTCTAGTCACTTGCAGAGGAATAGCCAGAGGTATTTACATAGGTTTATCAGAAGAGGAAATACAAAAGTATACAAAATCCAATGTTGAGGCCAGGAGGCTGAAGAAGAGAATAACTGAAAATGGTGATAGTATCTAAACACTGAATCAGTGGTGTTTACATTCTAAAGGAAAGTGATTCCAAGGTCAGTAAACCTAGATTTCTGTGATGAAATGTAATGAAGAAAGGTACTGTGAACAAAGCACACTTAATTGCTTATACTGCAACATGGAACACACAACCACTGACAGACAATGCAAGGAGTACCTGAGACAAAAAGCAATCAAAACTACAATGATAACAGAGAACATCTATTTTGAAGCAAAGAATAAACACCAGAAAGGAGATGAAAATATAGAACAGAGAGGGAAGTTGGATCATAGAGACTTTTCGATTCTGAATTCTACAAAAAGAGCTTCAGAAGCCAGTAGACCAATTGAAGTTAATCAGAGACATTTATACATATCAACCCCTATGACTCCAAGAAAACCATCATTATACTTTGGCTGCATGTGGCCTGAAAAAAAATCCCTGTTCCCTAGGGTACGACAGAGAAATGTCTGATTCCTGCTCCTGCTAGAACACCTACTGAAAGGAGTACAAGGGAAGGCTTGCCAGTTGGTACCACCTACTAGTTCCAGCCATTACCGATATTAGAGGTTGTAAAACAACTTTGACCCAGGAAATGAAAGATGTAATTATGGAAGAAATCCATAATGCAACCCAGGAATCTGGGGGATCCGATCATAATTTAGACAATCAATACCTTTTGGAAGATGCACACGATAATGTAAACTAAGCGGCAGATGAAGTGGGATACCCAAAAAATTGCCTAATTTGGACTTCCTATAACTTCGACATTTCTTTGCCGATCTTGGATTTTCAGCCATTGTTACAAAGCGCCATCCTTGGTATATGTGTCAGTGTCGTCGGATATTTTTTTAAAAACTCCTTCTCGTTATACAGGGTGTGAATGTAAGGCGGCGAAACATTTCCATTATTCCTATTTCTCTGGCATTTCCAAATTCCCCGTTGTACACGCCACAGCAAAAAATTACCTACTCATTCCCAATCGAAACCTAAACTATTGGCAAGTGGGGTTACCCTACCTCGATGGACTGGAGGACAACAAGTTCTAGCTGACTGATGTTTGATGACAAGACAAGGGGCCATTGGTAAACAGGAAGAAGATTGGGCTTCCAGGCCACTCAGTCTCAAAACAGCCAAATATCAACTTTAGATTTTAAGGATGTCTCTGTCTTACTAGGAAAAACCGAGAGTAAGAAACGCACTTACCTTTCTTCCTCAGTGGTGACAGCTTCAACTCTATTGAGCAGCGCATGTTTTTTCTGCAACATTTGTTCAAATTCAACTAAGATTTTGACCAAAACTTGCGTTTCCGAATAGTCCCTTTCCATGTAGGGCTCTTCCGCGCACAAAACGCGAATCGCCAGCCCAGGACCAGGAAATGGATGTCTCATTACTAATTCTTGAGGCAACCCTAAGTCCCTACCTATTGCTCGAACCTAAAAAATTTTGAAAATTACTAAACATGTTATTTGAAGAAAAATATTTAATAAATTACTTCATCTTTATGGAAATCCTTTAAAGGTTCGACCACTCTGCCTTCATCTCTCAATTTCCTAATCAAGCCAGAATCGTTATGATGTGTCTTAATTGTATCTGCTTGTCCGGAAGCTAAAGCGGATGCTGATTCTATTAAATCCGGCCTTAACGTTCCTTGACCTAATAAAACTTCTTCTGGTTTCAATTTGAGGTCCGCTATAATTTCGTCTGATATTTTAACAAAAATGTCACCTATGATTTTTCGTTTTTCTTCTGGATTGTTTGTGTTACATAATATTTTGGTTACACGCGTTCTAGTGTTACCTATATAAAAAAAAACTTTAGCAGCAAATGCAAACTAAGCCACCTCAAAATAAGTCAATGCAATGCAAAAGTGAAATAATTCTAATGTAGGACAAACTCTTACCTTCTTTATCTATAGGAACCACAGTGTTACCCTCCAAAAACGTAGCCGCCGCTTTTATTACTCTCAAATTGAGCCCCAACTTCTGTAGTGAATCATGCACCTTCACACTTTCATTTTTCCTCATAAAACCATTATCAATGTGTATGGCAATCACTTGGTCCTGTCTGAGGGCTTTGTGAAATAATGCCGCGCAAACAGTACTATCCACGCCACCACTTACCAACAAAAGAACCTGAAGCAAATAAACATCACATCAAAATATATATTTCTAACACAAACAAATTATTACCTTATTATTCCCAACTGTGTCTTTAATATACTTGATGCATTGCTCTTCTCTGCCCTGAATGGTAAAGTTGCCAGTAAGGCCGCAAATATCAAACAAAAAATTCCTCAACATTGTTTTGCCATTAACAGTAAGATCCACTTCTGGATGAAACTGTACACCGTATAAATTTAATTTTTCGTTACTAATGCCTGCTATAAAAGCCTGTGATTGTGCTATTGGCTTAAAACTATCAGCTACTTTTTCTATAGAATCTCCGTGAGTCAGTAAGACATCTTGATTTTTATCTAAAGATCTACAATTATTTAAATTTATAGTTTTCTAATAAGCAGATAATAGCTAAAACTCACTTAAACAATAAACATTTTGTATTAATTTCTATTGAAAACTGTCCATCTTCTCTACTCTCTTTCCTCAAAACAGTACCGCCAAATTCTTTGTTCATCATTTGCATACCATAACAAATGCCTAAAACTGGAATACCTATTCTAAATATGTCCGCGTCGTATCTGGGCGCATCTTCGGCGTACACAGAACTGGGACCTCCTGATATAATGATGGCTCTGTAGCCAGCTTCTTTGATGTTAAAAGCTGGCGTATCCAGAGTTAAAATGTCAGATTCCACATTTAGTTCTCTTACTTTTCTGTCTATAACCTAAAGAGGATTTTTAGTCAGATAATGGTTTTGTGGGTAAGTTGGTAAGTATTGTTATTTAAGGTGTAGCTAGAACTTTAAACACTCAACAAGCTCCAGTTGTTCCATAAATATTTTATTTAGGAGGGTTGTATCAACAGCTAAGTAATAGTTTGACTTGCTGCCTTCTTATTCCTCCATTATAGTACAAGATAATTGTCGTTTGATAGAGGCAAGCTGATTTTTTATAGGATTGTTCAAGGGTGTTTTGAGTGTAAAAACATCGGAATAAGAAACTTCGTATTCCAGGCCCTTAGCTATAGGGGTTGCTTCTCAACATTGTGCTACAATGGAATTTTTTTATCTCTAGGTAATTGTAGGATAGATAATCGGTTTCTCTACAACTTTTTCCTATACAATTTTTTTTAAATTAATTATTTACTAAGCTGGCCCCCATTTTGTAAGCACTTTTGTACCTCTGATTAAACTACTATACAGGGTGAGGCAATGGATACTTTCCACTTCAATTTTTTGGAATAGGATAGGGGTCGTGTCATACCTCTTTTTAAAGGGAGGGGGTAGCAACTGGTGGCAATATATGTACAAATTTTATAGCATTACAAAGCATTACGTATGCATAACAACGCATTACTGCGGAATTACCGGTATTAAGGTGGCATTACTTTGGCACCATGAGACATTACTGGGTATAACCAGGGAATATGCTGGCATTACCAGGCATTACGTATGAATATCATGGAAATACACTTGCATTCAATGGAGTTACGGTTGATTTTAACCCTCGAATTTTCCAAATATTCACTGAGAGATCATATTAACATTAACAATACCAGCCCCAATATTAAAAATATCTTTGGGTAAGTTTGTGAATCTCAAGGTGTATCTATAAAATGTAAATGATTTCACATATACAGGGAGAAGCAAAAAAAAGTTACCGTCAAATATGTATTTAAGCAACAAGAGTTTATAGATCGTGCAAATATTTATTAAAAATTATCAGTGCATAACTTGATGTAATTAGGCTCCAATTGAAGCCAATTAAATTATCTACAAATTTCCTCTAAATGATTTCAATGCAACTTCGAGGGTTTTGCAGCTGCCGAGGCAGGCAAAGCTTCAAAGTCTTTTTTGACTTAGATTTTTAACGAGGGCTAGCTCACTCACCACAATTTGTACATCGATTTGGGAAAATCGTATATTTCGACAATTTTCAAGGGATTTCGATGGATTTCGGATCTTCGACTTTCAACATCATACCACTAAGGATTTCGAGAATATCGGGATTTCAGAAGGATTTCGGTTGGGATTCCGGGATTTCGGTTGGGATTCCGGGATTTCGGTTGGGATTCTGGGATTTCGGTTGGGATTCCGGGATTTCGGATAGGATTTCGCTCTTCGCGATTTCAGATGCAAATGTACAGCGATTTCGGGAGTAAGCCGCCCCTCGTAAAATTCTAACCAACCATTGGGAAACTCTACCAATATGGAAAGACAACAATGTTTAACATCATACATTGGAATTACCGGAATTAATTCAAAAATGCGTGTAATGCACAATACATGTACAAATTTTGATCCAGTTGTAACCCCCTCGTTTTAAAGGTCTCATCGAGTTCTTTATGACCCCCAAAAAATCGGGGTGGAAAGTTTCCATTGGCCCACCCTGTATAGAAGTTAAATTGGAGGTACAAAATTGCTTACAAAATGGGCGCTTGCTTGGGCAATGATGAATTTTGAAAAAAAACATCACAGGAAAAAGTTGTAGAGAATCCGATTATCTACAAAAATTCCATTGTAGCACTATGTTGAGAAACAACCCCTATACAGGGTGTCCCACTGGGAACCAAATAGATGTATATATGAAAAAGTGTAATTATGCAGAAAATTTTTGAAAAGGATAACGCACACCTAACTTGGGATTTTTTTGATATGTTGTAGAGGATTTAATTCTCAACAACCTTTAAATGAGACGAAATCTTGTAGGTATTATGATCTTTCAGATATGAGCGTTGAAAGATGAACTTTTTTGCAACTTTTGAGGCGATTTCGCCTCAGTTTGGTACCCCAATTTGGTTTGTCAAACAGGTACCATTCAATTTCGGATGGGTGAACGATGCTGTCACAACAACTTTGGTAGGCCCTTTGGTCTGTCAGATGCTATACCGCGGTTTGACTGGGTAGTGTAGGTTTGGTAGCTTTTTGTTTCTTTTTTTCCGTTTTTTTCTCATGTCCAAATAAACATGTCAAAGTCAAAATGTACCAAACGCCCTATCCACTGAATTCGGATGAGATTGTTGAGCTACGTCACTGGTTAACCATTCGCTTACCAAATAGCAGATGAAAATCTGGGGCGAAATCGCCTTTGGTGTTGAGAGTATACGAAATACTGGTGCTACTGGTGTTGACAGGTCCACATATTTCACGTTACTCACATATGTGATATACAGGATGAGTTACTAAGCGCGCAGTGGTCCATATCTCCTATACTAACGAAGATCGAAGAAAAAACTAAATACAAAATTTGTAATAAACATGAGTGCTATATTCCTAAATTATTTTCCAGTATATAGGGTGGCCCAATAAGTAGTGGTGACACAAAGTTATGTTTTTTCAAATGACTCACCCTGTATATTATGACATTTATGGATTCTGTGGAAAATTCTAGACATATTTCATGTACAATGTCATATACCTATCTTCAACTGTTTCGGAAATATTGACAGTTGAAAATATAGTTTTTTGCATCTTTGACAGAATGTAAAACCTGAACGGTTAATTTTACAAGAAAACGGATCATACATTCCTATCTTAGTTTTCCATAAACTATTATTTACCACCAACCTTGAATTTAATCCATGATTAAATTCAAAGTTGGTGTCAGATGATAGCTTATGAGAATCTAGGACAGGAATGTGAAATCGTTTTTCCTCTAAAATTAACCATTTAGGTTTAACAGTCTGTCAAAGATGTAAAAAAGTCAGTTTTAAACTGTAAATATTTCCGAAACAGTTGAAGATAGGTATATGACATTATACATGAAATATGTCTAAAATTTTCCACAGAATCAAGAAATGTCATAATATACAGAGGGAGTCATTTAAAAAAATATAACTTTGTATCACCACTACTTATTGGACCACCCTGTATACTAGAAAATAATTTGGGATTGTAGTACTCATGTTTATCTACAAGTTTTGTATTTAGTTTTTTTTTTTCATCTTCGTTAGTATAGGAGATATGGACCACCGCGCGCTTAGTAACTCACCCTGTATATTTTATGAACTATCATTTGAATTTAATCCATGATTAAAAATTCCTTTTAAATTTAATCTCTGGGTAAATTCTAAGTTGGTGTCAAAGCCAAATCTAAGATAGGAATGTAAAATCGGTTTTCCTCTAAAATTAACCATTTAAGTAGGTTTTACAGCCTGTCAAAGTTGCAAAAAGTCAATTTTCAAATGTCAATATTTCCAAAACAGTTGAGCTCAGGCGTAGGGTACATCATATGAAATCTGCTCAGAATTTTACGTAGAATCCAAATATGCAATCACCTCGGCAATCACATACAGGGTGTCTAATTTAAAATAAGCAAGTTGAGGTCTACTTCCGGTATAACCGGAACTTGAACTGGATGTGCCACTATCTTGAAAATATTTTAACCAGGTTGCCCCCAATGATATAGTACACTGTCAAATTTTCAAAAATTTTCTGCTTACAGTTTTTCATATACCGGGTGACCCTAGAGAGAGGCTCACCCCTATAACTTTTTTATTTTTCAAGATAAACAAATGAAATTTGGTATGTAGATATTTCAGACAAATACGGATTGTATGAAATTATTTTCTGTCGAGCTCGATAAAACGGACGATTTTGGATCAAGTAGTCGAGGAAAAAAAGATGTGATTCCTCCTCGGATTCCTCATTACTTTTTATAGTGAAGGTGGCTCATTAGTAGAGCTAGAAAGAGTATTTTTTTACAAACAATTTGATCCTGAAAAAATCACCTTCTCTATTTTTTTTTTTTTTTCACACCTTCCGAAAATAAAGTTAGGTATCTTGGACTATTATAATAAAAATAAAATATGAAGACTTACCTTTCCATATTGGGCACCCGCATCCAAAATACAGACTTTTTCGTTATGCCCTCCATTGGCGTTCATATACTGACCTTCAGGATTTATATTGTGCATGGCTCTGCTCCAGCAACACTATAAAAATGATATTTGATGGATTAAACTATTATTAAGGGTTTCAATATCAATTTATGAAATAATCAACATACATTGGAAAAAAAACTACACAGATTGATCAAACTTTATAATCCTTATTCCTATAATGATTTAAATTAAGCAATAGTTAAAATAACAAATTGGGACACTCTGTTGTTGAGTGTTACTACATAGGAACAGAGTATTTCAATGACGTTAAACGCTTACAAAATTGTTATTATGATTTAATTGATACAAGTAATTAAGTACATATTATTCCATTTCCAAATTGAAATTACATAATACATATTTCAAATACTTATCTACTACAAAACAAAAACACACTTTAATGATATCTTTTTGTAAGCAGTTATTTATTAATAATGCAATTTTATTTATAATGTTTATCTATGAGAGTAGTTTGAAAATCAGCAATTGAATTAGGTATTTGATAATCCAACATAGGGTGATTTTCTCTGAAGTTATTGCAGTTTCCAACTAATCAGAATATGCAATTTTCTCAGTGACTTTGTGGAATATATAGGTGAAAAACTGGATTAGGTTTAATAGAAAAACAAACCACAAAAAGCAAAATTCTACTATTTTATCAGTTACCAATAAAGATAAGTTCATTCCTATGTCATTATACCTCTCTGGAAATTGTCCTTACATCAAACAATAAACACAAAGAGAACAGACACTGTTTTGATCTATACTGGGCCAAATTCTAAATTTAAACGGAGTGAGTTAGCAGTTTTTGGCACAAATCCTCAGAATTTTTAGCATTATGATTATGATATGATAATGAAGGAAACTGCACTAAGGTCTGATTAGCAGTTTTTGGCTCAAATCCTCAGGATTTTTAGCTTTATGATTATGATAATATGGCAATGAAAGTAACTGCACACTAAGGTCTGGATTACTAAGAGTACATTACAACTCACATCTGTAAGCCATAATTTAACAGGCATTTTGATTTTATTTGTGGATTGTTTGGGCATGGTTTTACAAATAGAGCCTCTCGAAATGGGGCAAGTTGCTGCAAAAACTGAGGTTATGTCAACTCACTAGTGATTCACTCACGATGACTATAAAATAGAATTAAATTGAAACGTACATAAAGCTCGTCTAGAACGCAGTAAAACTCAAAATACTGGCTTAATTTAAAGCTAATAGGATTAAAGTTGGAAATCTGATCGAAATGCAAGGCAACATGTCAATAGAACAGAGGGCCATTTCCAGATATTCAAAGGCCTATTTCTATATAAGGAATTATTGTTTTTTATGTTGGCTTTGAGTTACCTGCGAAATTAGGCAAGTAGCCAAAAATATTTTGGACATAAAACACCATGACCTACACAGTCGCCCCTATGGCATGGTCGGATGTTGTTGCACTTTTGCACGCGTAAAACTAAATCAAATTACAGCTTTTTACCGATAAAATAGTGTTGGGAGCTGAGTTAACTAATCAATTTACTTACCTCGGCACTTAAAATAACAATAATTTAACAGGAAATGTGATTTTTATTTGTAAAATCGGCGAATTCACATTACATTACTTAAAAACCCAATACACAAAAAAACGATGCGATTTTACCGATTGTCAAAATCAAATGCCAAAATTAGTTAGTTGTTTTGGTAAAAGATGGCGTCACCTCAATTCACAGTTAATTTTTTTCAGAATTTATTTTTTAAAATCAAACTGGATTTCAATTATTAAGAATACCATTGGATGCAAAAATACAACCTTGTTGCTGTACATTTGGTATCGATATAAACATATTGAATTAATTTAATATTGAAAAACAATTAAATTACAGATTGCTGTAATACATAATTAATAGTTTGACATGCAAATTGTAGATGTCGCTAGTTGTAGAAATGGTCGCTGATGGAAAAAATTCTGAAGAGTCTGAACTGAAGACTGAAGAGGGAAATACCTTTGTTATTGTTATTGGGGTATGTAATGTTTTCAAAACAAATAGTAGACAAAGATATAATAAAAACACAGCTAGTGAAATAAGGTCTCATCGGTAAGATCATATTTTCATCTTCTAGTTAGAGTTATGTTATAAGTACTAAGACCAAATTTTCATTAAATAAAGGCTTGATTACAAGCATATTTTCCCTCTCCACCCTATATAAAGCACAATACTTTATTCTAGTCGTCGCCCCCTGTAGATTGCAATATCCTGTTATCGCAGCCGGTCCCAAACAGAACACAGAACAGAGAGAAACCAGCAACCAGCCCCGACAACGGTTCAACGAGTTTGGTAAGTTAGAGATCGTTTTCAAAAGGGATCAAAAGACCCTTAATAAGTGAAAGGACAATCGAACCAGAATTTAGTTTGAAAGTGTCTGAGCACTACTGAGCATGGTGTGGTACCTTCTTAAGGGTTAATCTATAAAAATGCTTAACTGATTTCAATAAAGACATAGTGGATACTCGAGCAAATTTTGATGAATTTTCATGGATCCTAGAAAACCAAAATATTTCTCTTTGCCAGCAAGCACCCACCTAAGCAGGTCTATAAACCTAGCAGTCCCAAGGTGGAAAAAAACTTCGGGAACTATATAATAATTAGGTGCTTTTTAGGTGCTCCTAAATAGTCGAAGAAAAAATATAATTGATTGATTATTAACTGAGTTACAGATTTTTTTCTAATTATTAGGCTACTGCTAGCTTTACGATTACTTGTTGGTGTGTCAGAATGGCCAAAAAACTTCGTGATCTATGTAATAATTGGTGCTTTTTAGGTGCTAATTAGGGCCTCTAATTAAAAATTAGGTGCTCCTCTAGTTTTTGAGAAAATCAAAAAAAACTAAGGGATTGCTAGGTTTATGAAAGCTAGTAGTAGTCCCCTATAGTGAAAAATATTTTTTTCAAATTTCTTCTTTGTATCAGAATTAGGTGCTTTTTAGGTGCTCCTAAATAGTCCAAGAAAAAATAGAATTGATTAATTATTAACTGAGTTACAGATTTTTTTGTAATTATTAGGGGACTACTGGCTTTACGTCTACTTGTTGGTCTGTTAGAATGGCAAAAAAACTTCGGGATCTATATAATAGTTAGGTACTTTTTAGGTGCTAATTAGGGCCTCTAATTAAAAATTAGGTGCTCCTCTAATTTTTGAGAAAATCAAAAAAAAAACTAAGGGATTGCTAAGTTTATGAAAGCTAGTAGTCCCCTAATTCTGATACAAAGAAGTGATTTGAAAAAAATATTTTTTACTATAGGGGACTGCTAGCTTTTATAAACCTAGCAGTCCCTTAGTTTTTTTTGATTTTCTCAAAAACTAAAGGAGCACCTAATTTTTAATTAGAGGCCCTAATTAGCACCTAAAAAGCACCTAATTATTATATAGTTCCCGAAGTTTTTTTCCAGCTTGGGACTGCTAGGTTTATAGACCTCACCTCAGCAACTGCTGTTGCTGATTTCACATTTACGTTGGTTGGATTGGGTACGTCTCTGACTCTGAAACTTTGAAAAAATTCACCCCAATATGCAGTACTAAAGTTGAGAATTATATTTTCGATTGATTCCCATCATTGGCAAGAAAGTTTAAAAGCACACATTTTAAGATTTTGTAGGCGAAACTGATTACGAACCTACATATGAAAAGAAAAATAGGTTACTGATTACGATGTATTATCTACTTGGTTGGAGCAAAGAGTATAGAGGGATTTAATTACAAATTTCAAATTTCCAGATTATAAGAATTGTATGTATTCTATAGTATTTCAGTCAATCCCGGATTACTTTTGAGTTTTGTATAACCGTGATTATCATAATAGAAAATCACAGTTTACTAGTCAACATTTTAAATTTGATGATACTGCCTATGCCTACAATATCCTCAATATCAAAATTTCGTTCTATTCAGACTTTCATCGAACAATAAAGTTAATCTGAATACCAAAGTCACATAGGGTAAACTTAAAATATCCATGGAAAACGGACACAGCGACATCAGACATAATGGAACCTGACATTCGAATATAAGAGAAAACTGCCTTGAAACATGTATGGTAATGAAAAGGAATTGTGATTTCTCTGTAATTATATGATTACCCTTTGCAAGCTCTTTGAGTAATCACGATTAGAAGAAGTGTTGTTTTGATAATAATTATTACAGTTGCGTCGAAAATTGCAATCCTTTATCAAATACTGATAACTTCTGAGAGAAGTAATCAGCCGAGCGGGGGAAAAAGTAGTACCTAGGTAGTAGGCAATCAAGGTATTAGTTTCCATCAGCTCTGAGTGAGTGGCTTATTCAGTACCCAAAATGTTTTATATCCTACTGAACTATTATAACTATATAATACCTTAAATGGTTATGATAATCATAAACAGGATCTTAGCACCCGCGCAGGAGTTGAGGATTTTTTTCTTTGCGAACACAAGTTCTTGTGACAAAGATTGTAAATCATAAAAAGAGTATGGTTGTTAACTATTCTCAAACAATCAACAGGTTCAGGCTTATCCTTTACCTAATATCGAAGGGTTGGTAAGAGCAGTCTCAAAGTTTGACGTTTTTAGCATTATTGACTTAGAAAGTGCGTATCGCCAGTTCCTTATAAGAAATGATGAAAAACAGTTCACTGCTTTTGAAGCTGATTGAAACCTGAACCAGTTCAATCGTATCCCTTTTGGTGTGACTAACGGCGTAGCTTGTTTTCAAAGAGTCTTAGATACAATAATCAGGCAAGAGAATCTAGAAGGCGTCTACGCATATATATCTCGATGATGTAACAATTTGTGGAAAAAATCAAGAACACGATAAGAATCTATTAGCTTTTCTGACAGCTGTTAAAAAGTACAACCTAACTATAAATAGAAGTAAAAGTTCGTTGAACAGAAAGACAATGAAATTACTGGGGTATCTTATAGGAAACTAAATACTTAAACCTGAACCTGCAAGACTTGAATCTCTACAGAATCTGCCAGTACCAACTAATGAAGCTTCACTTCAAAGAGCTGTGGGGAAGTTCGCTCATTACTCTAAATAGATACCTAGATTCTTCAAGAAAATTGTTATACTTGTTGGTACCAGAAACTTTCCTATGCAAGAGCCTGCTATCACAGATAAAACTTGGAAACTGAAGTAGCAAAATTAGCTGTCACTGCCATTGAAGAAAACATTTTATTTGTGGTGGAAACAGACGCCTCCGAACATTCAATAGCAGCAATTCTAAGCCAGTCTGGACAACCAGTTGCGTTTTTCTCAAAAAGAACATCATATAATGAACAAAACCACTCAGCAGTTGGAAAAGAAGCACTAGCAATAATTGTAGTAGCTCTGAAAAAATGGCGCCTTGTTTCTTATTGGAAGACATTTCAAGTTGATTACAGATCAAAGATCGGTCTCATTCATGTTCGAGACGAAGCATATAGTAGTAAAATAAGAAATGAAAAAATTCAACGATGAAGACTCGAACTTTCATGCTATTCATATGACATAGTCTACCGTCCAGGAAATGAAAATATCGTAACCGATACTTTTTCTCGGATATGTGGGACTTCAACTGAGAATAAATTGTACGAGTAACATGATGCACTTTGTCATCCTGGAATAAGTAGAATGTTTCAGTGGATTCGATCTCGAAACTTACCTTATTCCATAGACGATGTACGAAAAATGACCGTAGCCTGCACTATTTGTAGAAAGCTCAAGCCGACGTTCAGTAAAAATCAAGGAATACTAAGAAAATCGATCAGACCATTAACAAACCGTTAGGTAAACCTATTAACCTATGAATTCTCAAAATTCCCTTTTGCTTACGCCTGCCCTGATATGACTGCAGAGACTGTGATTAAATGTTTCACAAATCTATTTTCAATATTTGGAATGTCCTCGTACATACATTCTGATCAAGGAAGCTTTTTTATGTCAAAAGTACTGAAGGAATTTTCTCATTTAATAGGTATAGCCACTAGCAGAACGACTGCTTATAATCCAGGAGGCAATGATCGAGTAGAAAGATTTAATGGTACAATATGGATAACAATTTCGCTCGCACTGAAGTCTCGTGGTCTGAGAACAGAACAATGGGAGAGGGTACTCGAAGATGCAATGTATTCTATCCGATCTCTCTTGTGTGTTGAACATTCTCGTAAATCCAGCAACGGACAAGATACTTCTTCCTGGCTTTCAAGTTCTGGCCCTGTTTGGGTGAAAAAGAGTGTTAGAAAAAGTAAATACGACCTGTTTGTGGAGGTGTAGTTGCTGGAAAGTGGAAGCTAACCCAGATTATGCGTTTGTTCGTTTTCCCGATGGCTGAGAAGATACTGTCAATCTAAGACATCTAGCACCACGTGGAAGTGAACCTGCATTTGATGACGATGATGATAGTGAAAATCCCTTTTAATCTCGTAACGAACCAGAACAAGAAAGTAACTCCTATAAACAAGATGCACAAAGACCTGATAATCAGAATGATGATCCGGAAGAAAATCCACACAATGATGATCCGGAAGAAAATCCACACTTGGAAACATCCGGAGATGAATTCCTATTAGTCCGACAGAGATTATTAGTCTGAGAACTTGTCAGATTATGTTTCAAAATAAGCCTGGGGAGAATGTGGTGATACTCATTTTTGTCGATTAAAGCCTTATTTCTGAGGTATTCGCATTACTACAAAAAGCAGTTGCGAACTCTATGGAAAAAGTTAAAAAAATGTTGAACGTTTATGTAGATTTTCTCAGAAAGCCGTGATATTCATCGTAATCTTTTTAGTTATTAAGTATTCTTATCAATCTTGTTGCGTCACGTGTCATTCATTCCCTTCTCATACCAATAAGTTCGAGTTAGTTATTTTTTCACTGGCATACAAAGTAGAGAAATGTTACTTCTCTAAAAATCGAAACTTTTTGGTTTCGACAACCACACTCTGTTGGCGGTGCTTTGCCCGTCCCTCCGTCCTGCCCATATCGATTTGGGCTCGGCTATATTTTCCAAGAATATACTTTGGGGACGCTTCGTCCTCGTTCTCGTCTGCCTGCCTGCCTGCCTGCCCGCTCCGTTCGTTCCATGTTCCATGCCATTTTCCATTATTACTTTATGATGTTTTGAACGATCCTGGGGCCGCCTTCGGCTTTTGCCCGTCGCTTCCTGGAAACGGAATAGAACGCCAAGTTTGCTGAATTGGAGGAAATGAGCCTGCAACAATTTTCCACGATGTCATCATATGTTTTCTATTACGAGAACTAGTAGTGTAATAATTATGCATTTATTTGCATTTTGAATAATGAACATTGTTTGTGTCAACCAGCAAACAACCTCTCCGAGAATTCTTCTATTATTGATTGCAAACCGAGAAGGAAGTCCTGCCTGACATTATGTCTCATCATAATTCGATCCACCGCTGATTTCATTTTAAAAGTCAAGAGACTTCCTATCTGTAGGCTATAGTGTATACAGACTTCCTTATTATTTTATTGGAAAAATTCTTTCTACTGTAGCAGTTAGCGGTATAAAAACCAAAGGGATAGAGATCGACTTGATGGTATCTACAACATATCTACTTACTAGGAAAAAGGGGGCTTTGTTAGAACTGATAAATAAGATTAGAAAAAACCATGTTTAGGTATGACTTCCATAGTATAGTGTCAGAGTGCAACATCATCAAAATGTCAAATCTTGTGCAGACCACAGGTAGATTCTCGTTTAAATAACACCTGCTAAATAGATTCCGCCAAGGACAATCCGAAAACAAAAACGAACAAAATAATTCGCCTGTCGGAGGAGGTGAAACTGAACAAAATTTACGACTTGTTTACCGAAAGATGCACGCGTGCCGGTGCATTCTCAATCCGTTCCGTTCGCAGTTCACTTGTTGCTCCCTGGCGCCGCCATTTGACACAAAAAGACGAAACGTCCGTGGTCAGGGGGGTGTTGGGGGAGCTATACACAATAATCTCGCTGTGTGGCACGCGCCACGTGGGACCGGCGGCAACCGTTTCTGTTTTTGTTTCCTTCGTTTCATCTCCGTACCTCACCTCGCCCATACTCCTGCTCTACTATGAAATCACGAGCGGAATTCATTCCGGATTCCCTTTTTGATTGAGACTTCACTTTCGATTTTGTTGCTTGCGCCACACAGAGACAAATTGATGATTAAAGTTTCTTGTTTCTTTTTAGAGAGGATGTAATAAAACAATTGGAAAATGTCTGTACGTATAGTACTGAAGGATTTTATATTTTTTTGTCCATCACTGAACAAATAATGTATTTTTGTGTTCTTCATTCAATTTCCATAATCGCTATTGAACGGAAGATCTATAATATGGGTGCATTAGAAAAAGACAAAATCTACATGAATGACCTGAGGAGAACGTAACGAAAACGCAACTGACACTCCACACAGCAAAGCACCATACCAGAAACCCTTCAGAATTTTATTAAAAAAGCATTAAGCTCCAGAGAGTTAAAACTTAGCGAAATTTCTCCCTCCTCCCTATACAACTTATATCAGCCATGACAGCCCATATCTCCCAAAACGGCAGCATCTCTTTTAGGACTCAAAACAAAAACACTTCGTGGACATTTAAACGATCCATTTTGATGAAGAAGACTACAGTTTGGAAGTTTTGATATTGGGACGGAATTCTATTGTGTGATTTACCTGAGTACCTAGATATTAGTATAGAGTATAGAGTAGAGTATATTGTTATCAAATCAAAACATGTTCTATTGTTCAAAATACAAAATACATGAATCATCCATGAGTACCTAGGTAGACAAGCAAAAGATACATACAAAATACCTTACATCGAAACATTTAGATGCAATATATCAATACTAATTCAACCAATAATGTCACAACCGATCCTCAAAATACTTTTGTAACCGCATAAAGCCCTTATTCGTATAAGCAATCCCCAAGTCTCCCCTGACTTCCTTCTAAATTTAGGAAACTCCTGAATACTTTTTAATTTAACAGGAAAATTATTGAATATTCTCTAGGCATTATAAATAAAAATAGGTTGGAAAATATATTCATCTTTTTACTGGAGTGTCAAAGGAAATGAGAGCGGCTAGAGGGGTCTGGTAAGGAAAAACTGGAAAAACAATGTTAATTTTGGGAAGCTGTAGATGAAAATATCCTAACGGTCAACTTGAAACTACATGGCTATAACATCACCATCCATCAGAGGACGGAAGAGTCGGCATTAGCCAGGAGTTCTTTGACAAATTGGATGAAATTGTTTGTTTTATCAAGGTTTTATCTGTAACTTCTGTCAATGATGTTTTATTTCCATATCTGCGTTCCCCAAAGTAACCGGAATTTTCAGTAAACATCTGTTGACCTCGTCGGTTATACTTTAGCTCTGTTCCAGCAGACATGAAAACCTTTCTAGAACGGTAATTTCCAGTCGATCAATCCATTTGTCAATTAGGAAAAATGTTCAACTTATTGAAAAATAGGTGGGCAACTGGAAATTATTGATTCTGGAACGGTTCTCATGTCTGTTGGAACAGAGCTAATGGTTAACGTTTGGCTATATTTGGACCATAGCTTTATATAGGTTATGTTCCGATATTAACTCTGTCAGTACTGAATTTATTGGACGCCGTTTCGATATTATTTTCAGTAGGTACACTGGATTCAGTCGATTCAATACTGAATGACCACAAGAGTACCCTGTTGAAATTGGAACGGCAAATGACAGTAAAATCAGCACAGTAAATCCAGTACTGGCAGTTGATATCAGAACATGGTGGTACTTTGTTTAGAAGAAGAAGAAGATGAAGAAAATCAGAAATCTTTTATGAAGAACAGCGTAAAACGCAGATTTTCGGTACATGCTGCTTGGAAAAGAATATCGGCAGGAGAGTTTTCCCAGGAGAGTTTTCCACACTTTACAGTAGAGTGTTTTCACAGCTATCAGACCAATACCCACCTCTACCACGTAAAAACTCCCCTCCAGCACAGCCATCATACCACTAAAGTTCACCTTACGAGTCTAGCACCATGGAAAGAATGCGGATAAAAAAATTGCAATATTGCCTATTTGACTTCCAATAAGAAATACCTTAATATTTATTTATATTATACACCTACATTTATAAGGAAAAAGTAATATTCAAAAACGTTGCACGCTCGCCTATGACAAGCAGCATAAAGCTCGAAATGAATGGCGTTATGTCCCCTTGCTCTTCAGACGTCGTAATGCTAGACTCGTAAGGCGAACTTTACCCAGCTCCACTATACTCCCTTCCGTGAAGCTCCTAACCTCAGGAGGCACTTTTTACCCACCTGCACTGTAAACCCTCTTCCGTAAAGCCCTCCATTAATCTATTTTCAAAAGGCTCTTACCCTGAGATGGCACTTTATTATATCCCTTAGTAGGTGGTAGACGCTTTTTACTCATTGGGCGTCGACCGGTGAGATACCACCATGCCAGAATTGAGTAGCGCTAAGTGGTATCACCACGTTCCGCTACTGCGCTGGCAGTCCGGTTCCAACAATGAGTAACAGATAGCATGATGGCGCCTCCAGGATCAAAATATTCCGGAGGCAAAATACCCGACCACTCGGATCTCCGGGCGTCGGGTGATCCTGGGGGTCCTTCATGCAAAGATATAAAGAGAAGATCAAAAACTCAACTCAGAATTGATTTTAGCAATATAAGAGGAATAAGTACAAATATGAATTCAGTTCACCAACATCTTGAAGAACAAAGACCTGACATCCTTGTTCTCACTGAAACTAAAATCAGTTCTGCAACACCTATTGTGAACTATCTTTATCCCGGCTATGACCTACACCACCGATTTCGACATAATTTTGGGATCTGTGTGTACATTAAAAATGACCTTTCATGTCATCGAGAGGAGAAGCTAGAACCAGCGAACCTTGATATCATATGGCTAAAATTCACCTCAAAGTCATCGACCAAGTTTATCTGCTGCCTCTACCGACCGCCATCTAACACCGAGTACCAAAACTTTTTCGCGACATTATCCGAAAGCTGTGATAGTATACAGTCAAACTATCCACAGGCGGAAATTGTCTTTTTAGGCGATTTCAACGTCCATAATATACCCTGGCTGAAACACCACAACAAAACAGATAACGAAGGCAGAGAAGCAGAAGCTTTTGCCATAAGTTGTGGTCTAACGCAGCTTGTCGATGAACCTACCCGTATCTCAGAAAAGGGCGAATTTGCAGCGCTTTTAGACTTGTTCCTAACCACAAATCCTGACTCGTACACAATTCAAGTAGATGCTCCACTTGGTTCGTCCGACCATAAGCTTATAATAACAAAGTGCGAGATGCTCATCCCACCAAGCCAACTACCACTTCCTCGTAAAATGTGGCACTATAAATCGGCAAAATGGAATGACCTAAAACAGTTTTACCTGGATTTTCCATGGCAAGAGGTTTGCTTTAAAACAGCTGATCCCACTATTTGCTGTAATGAAATAACACAAGTAATCTTATCTGGAATGGATGCATATATCCCACATACAACTAAACGTAGAGCTAATGCAAAACCTTGGTTCAACAGCCAGTGTCAAACGGCTGTACAGAAAAAACACAGAGCATATAACCTTTGGAAACGACAACAAACCGCTCAAAACCACACAGAATTTATAGAAGCCAGAAATAGTTGCAAAATTACTATTGACTCCGCTAAAGAAACATACAATCAAAGAATAAAAAACAGGTTGCTGAATTGTCCAAGTAGTTCTAGGTCCTTTTGGTCTCTTGCAAAAGCTGTTGGATCTAACTTCACCAAGTCATCCATACCACCACTTACAGATAAAAATAATCACTTAGCCACAACATCAGAGGAAAAAGCCAATATGCTGGCCCAAATGTTTTCCTCCAACTCTAACCTAACAGTGCCAAACGGAAAAACTCCACCGTTCATTGAAAGGGTTTCCCATAGTATGCCGGAGGTACCCTTTTGTCACAGAGAAATACGAAAATCCCTTAAAAAGCTAGATACAAACAAAGCAATGGGTCCGGATGGCATTCCCGCAATAGTACTCAAAAATTGTGCCAACGAACTCACCCCAACTTTCGCAAAATTATTCAATTTGTCTTACAGGCAAGGAGTATATCCATCATCATGGAAGTCTGCCGCAGTACAACCCATTCCAAAGAAAGGAAAAAAGACAGATCCGTTAAACTATAGACCAATTGCTCTACTTCCGGTGATATCAAAAGTAATGGAAAGAGTTGTGAACAATCACCTAACCAAGTACTTGGAAAAGTACAAAATTATCAACGATAAGCAATACGGATTTCGAAAATATAGGTCAACTGGCGATTTACTTACATACGTCACTCACTTATGGCAAAAAGCGATTGAGTTGCGGGGTGAAACAAGAACAATTGCCTTAGATATATCTAAAGCATTCGACAAAGTTTGGCATGAAAATCTGCTCAACAAGCTCAAAGCAATGGGATTATCGCCGAAACTTTGCACTTGGTTTGAAAGTTACCTAAAGGACAGATCCATTTATGTTGCACTGGATGGCCAGAACTCCAACTCTTACCAAATAAATGCTGGTGTGCCACAGGGAGCAATCCTTTCGCCAACTCTTTTTCTGATTTACATAAATGACCTCATAGATAAAACAGTAAATCCACTTTATTGCTTTGCAGACGATGGCAATGTAGTCTCCTCACTCATACCACCCACAGGTCTTTCCGCACGTGAATTCCATCATCTTAGACTAACTCAAATATCGCAGATAAATAACGACTTGGAGATAATAGAGGACTGGGGTAACAAAAACCTTGTACAGTTCAACGCGCAGAAAACCCAAGCAGCTCTGTTTTCAAAAAAGACCAGCACCGGTGAGCCAAACATCATGCTATCTGGAAGTGCTGTCACATTACAGAGTCAGTTGAACATCTTGGGGGTTACTGCAGAGACCAACATGTCTTGGCACAGTCACGTGGCAGATATTGCTAAAAGGGCGTCCCAAAAGCTTGGGGTGCTATTTCGTACAAGACATCTGTACACACCAAGCCAATTGCTGACACTCTACAAAGCCCAGATTCGACCAACTATGGAGTACTGCTCACATATATGGAGTGCAGCACCCAAACATACCCTTATGCTTTTGAACACCGTGCAAAAACGAGCTATCAAGCTGATCAATGACCCCGCACTTACTCGTAACTTGGATGGTCTCGAACATCGCAGATCTGTGGGCGATTTATCTCTCTTCTACAGGTACTATCACGGAAAATGCTCTGAAGAGTTGGCACGTATGATTCCACCGAGAGTAGCGCCTACCAGGCGAACCCGTCAAACAGACGGTAACCATGAATTTACTGTCAAACTAGAGGCACCAAGAACCTCATTATATCAGAATTCATATCTCTGGAGAACAGCATCGCTGTGGAATAAACTCCCTGCGACGGTTTTCCCTGCAGGTTACAACCTGAACCGTTTCAAGACCAACATACACCGACATTTCCGCGCACTTGCCGCTTCTCGAGCGTGATAGGACATTTTTCTTGCGAGTGCGCATATCCGTAAAAAAAAAAAAAAAAAAAAAAATCCCTTCACTTTCTTGAAAACTAAAGAATATTTAACCAATTCTTCCATTTGTATTCGAATTCGTCAATTTTGGGGTTGGCCCGAGTCAAATTCCCAAAATTTCAGATCAAAAGCGCCGCCGATCTAGAGATTTTCCCACGGTATCGAAAAACTTCCCAGACTCAAGTGCCCCCGGCTATCAGACCAATACCCACCTCTACTACGTAAGTGGTCCACCAGATTCACAAATGCAGGAATTGTTGAAATATTCTTTAGTTTTCAACAAAGTGAAGGGATATGGAAAGAGGTACCTCTTCAGAGTAAAAGCTTTTTAACGTAGAGGAGGTGGGTATTGCTCTGATAGCTGTGAGGTGGGTATTGGTCATAAACAGGTGCATTAATTTTATTGCAATAATACATATTTTGCTTGTAAATCTGCTAGTCTGATAGCTGGGAGCACTTGAGCCTAGGAAGTTTTTCGATACCGTGGGAAAATCTCTAGGTCGGCGGCGCCTTTTGAAAATAGATTAATGGTGGGCTATGATGGCTATGCTGGAGGGGGGCTTTTACGTGGTAGAAGTGGGTATTGTTCTGATAGCTGTGAAAACACTCTACTCTTTACCCTTATAGCCGTCCTTTTTTTCCAATTTTAGCAGACACCGCAAAAAACTTACGCAAGCACCTAGCAACACTAGTTCCCGCAGCCGGAAAACGAATATGGAAAGGTGTGAACTACGTTGTTTGAAATGTATTACCATTCCCTTCTTAGACACTCGTCCGAATGTAAATTAAAGAATGCTGGTAAACTTTTTTGGGCGTGGCTTCTGGAGAAGTTTTTTCGCCACCGGGGGGCTGTTCACCCCTCCTCATAAATGCCGAATGCCGGTGCATGAACATCAGCACCCACGAGGTTTTCTGAATCCCGACGCCCCTGATTTGGAGAAGAAATAATCAATAATAATGGCCAAAGGCTCATACATTTCTGTGAGACCCACAATCTTACAATAAACAACGGATTTTTCGAACACAAAGATATTGACCGCTGCACATGGATACAGAATACCCGTAACCTAAAAACTATTATTGACAATGTGATAAGCAAACAAGGAACAAACATAAAGATAAACGACGTAAGAGTCCTAAGAGGCATAACTTGCGTGTGAGATCAATAATTAGTAAGAGCCAAAATAAAATTGCAATTTAGGAAAATGAACAAGAACCCAGAGAAACAAAACAACAATGCCTTACTCACGGACACAGTGGATACAACAAAATACAATTTTGACAGTTTAAGAGATGAAAGCACTGTATTTCTATATTAGAGGCAATTCGACAGCAAACTATTGAACCCTGAAGAATGTACCTTCAATAAACTATAAGAACATTATTAGGAGTCTAATGGAAGCCACGCAAAAAGCAATAGGAACGAAGAAAAAAAATACCAACAAGAATAAGTACTGGTGGAACGAGAGGATATAGAGCTATTAGTCCAAGAGAAGAAGCAAAAATACGTGAATTGGCTAACAACAAAAAATGAACAAGACCTTGAAGTTTATCAAGACTAGACACAAAAAAAAAAACAAAGAACGTGCATCACTATAGCTAAGAACGAGTCATGGGATAAGAAATGTGAAGAAATTACCACCTGCATAGGAGGAAGGAAATGCTCAGGGGTATGGAGATTTATATCAAATGTCAACAACCCAGCAAAGGACAGAGCTAATATCCAAGCAATGGATAGAACACTACAAGGGTCTATTACAAGAAAGTAGACCGGAATATATATTAGATTCTCCAAGACATACTGAAGTACATGGCGAAGTAGTTGAGATATCTGAGAAAACAGTGAAAAAGACTGTTAAGAACTCAGTTAAGCATCTTAAGTCTGGTAAAGCTAACGTACTCCGAAATGGGTAACTGAGAAGCTCTTTAAAGGTCTCACATGTATTATCAATGAATGCCTAATAACATCCTGTTCCACAAGACTGGAAAACAGCCTTTATGTTATCCATTCACAAAAAAGGAAATAAGCTGGACTGTAATAACTATCGGGGCGTATCAGTCACAAGCACACTAAGTAGACTATACGGTAGAATCCTGCGTAATCTCATTGAGAAAGATTATAAAGAAAAAGAAGAAAAAAGAAGAGCAATGCGGATTTAGAGCAGGAAGATCAGGTACACAAGACAACGTATTTTGCCTAATAGTCAAGACTATGTTCGAGAAAAAGCCTTCCGTTATGAGTCTAGAAGCAAATCGTGTTACTTTTTAGTTAATGATGTTTCCTAGCTAATTTGACCCCACTGAATCCAAAAATGCTTGTTACCAAGTCGATATCTCAAGCAGAAACTAGATATTCATGGCGGCCAAAAACTGCGAAACAACATGTTTTTTGATACTTAAGTCGCATGAGCGTAATTAAGAATATACTTATATATTTTTGAAAGCATAGAAATATGAAAAGAGCTTTTGACATTGGTTATCCTACATACATTAGGTCAGTTGCGTACTAAGCGAGGGCTTTGAATAGGTGTGATAACCTACCCCAGAACTTGAAATATTTTACCATAATTTCATCACAATACACATTTATTGAAAAATAGAAAAATTTTGGTTAAACACTATGCAACTCATTCCCCTCTCCTCCAACCAACAGGTTTTATGGGTGCGCCGCTGTATATTTTAGAAGCTGAGTTCTAGCGTACTTGCTATAGCCTGCAGGCGCAGGCCAAAACTCGTTTTTATATGCGGTGTAACGTAAACGTGAAAGCGCATCACGCATTTTTCGATTCTGCGGTCCCAAATTATCGAATGTAATACCACAAGAGGTTTCAGGATTACCGGATAATACTTTTACCTGTCACGAAACGCGTTACGCAGCAACACCACGACTCCGAAGGAGGAGTGGTGTCAAAGTTATACAACGAACTAAACTTATATGCTTTATTAATTTTTATTATTATTAATGACAAATGCCACCAAGCGCGATAATCCCAAAAGGCTTATCACTTCCTAAGCCTCTCATGTCATATGGGAAAAATGTACAGTGAGTTGTATAACCTAAGAAATTCCTTTACCTCAAGGCTCAAAAGTAAACACGATTTGTGGAACCAAGTGTGGAAAGAGAAGATGAACATGCAGAACGTTTATGGGATACAGATTCGGTAACAGTACAGAAAAACTGTCGCAAGGCAAGGTGTATACATATTTTTTTTATAGTAGCATCTAAAAGTCCCCTCATTTTTCTCGACAGAAGTGTGGTGACTTGCTTACCCTGCACTTGTATCGCGTATTGGCGCGGCTGATAATACTTTGCGTGGGTCCCCTCACTATCGGGATCGCTAGGCCGCCAGTGCACGAACCTCCCTAGTATTGTTGGTGCGAGCTGCTTTCGAACACGAAGAAAGAAAAGAAAGAGCCAACGATTAAATCCTTCGGGCGCGAAATAGGCTTTTCGGAAAACCGAGTTCGTCGTAAGGCAAACCTGCATCAATCCTCGAATCGGAGGTTGGTGTCCTAGGGGAGTAGCATAGTGTTATCTAAAAGACAACGAGATGACAATGCTGCCGGTACATCTCAGTATTTTCTTCGCAAAACACGCTCTAGCTTGGGATCTTTCGATTTAAAAACTTTGTGTTTTTTTTTGTGGTGAAGGAACGAGGAAGCAGACGAAAAAAAAAACTAAGAAATATCAATGTATAATTAGAAGTTTGGCAATGAGCGGAGAACCACGCAACTTCCTCTTACAACACCAATCAAAAAGATCTTAGGGTCATGATGGCTTAATTGGTTAGAGCGTAGCACCAGCAATGCTGAGGACGTGGGTGAGCTCCAATTTGCCACGCTTTTCGGTTGTTGTAACCGACAAAACTTCATTCCTTTTCGACCATGATTTGTTTCCGCGATACTCAAAGTGATATTTTAAGTAAAGCTTGGTATGAAAATAAGAAATCTCAACCGGCAAAAGAACGCCTTCGAATTGTACAAACTGTGACCAAATTATCAGAGAAGACATCCGTTTCATGACTGTTAATTGTCAACACCAAGCAGCGCCGTTGGTTCTGAAGAATCCATGAAGAAATATAACATGGTCAACCCATCGGTCGATATCGAAATAAACGGCCTCTCGGTGAAACGGAGGACGGATGATGACGTAATCTTTACGATCAGTTGCTGATGCGCAAAATGGTCCCTGCTCGGTCGCCAAATTTGTAACGGGTTTTCCTAGGTTTTTCCTTGAGCTGTAGCAGCTCAACAGTCAGTATTTATCTTTTGGTTAATCCAGCGGTAATTTCGGGCGCCACTTTTAGGATTATAGTGGTTGAGGGCCCATTAGCACCAGGTAGCTTGTTTCAGTGAAGAAAGAAAAACCAGGGACAAATGCGCAGATAAAGGAATAAAACAACTATCGAAGAAATAAGTCCTGGGTTCGGCACCAGTCCCCGAAAGCTTCTAGTGACAAATTCAGAATCGCGTGTCTCAGCGGGGTAGAAAGTATAACTGATCTATGTCCGTACGTTCAACCAGGACGTAAGGATTGCGGTTATCCTGCTGGACTTGTCTGTACAGCCGATACTTTTCCTGATCAGTCTACCCACTACCCAACTCTTTTAGGTACGTGGCGCGGTATTTCGGAGCCAGAACTGAACGGTACAAATGTTAACACCAAATACATTATGGACCGATGCTGTGTTTAATATTAACATTTGTACGTCGTGGAAGAGGGGACAGATTACGAGAATGAAGATCGTACATTCTACATCTAAAAGTCACAACAAGAATGATCATGGATTAGGCCTACAGTAAAAATACAATGTGAAAAAAACCCGCCTTGCATCTCACTTCTGGGGTGGTGTGGAAACGGGTGCTACCCTATGTTTTTCTGGCATATCAGGTGGAAACGGTTGGTATGACATAAAATATGTGAATAACGTTTTTTGAAGAGAATTACGCAATATTTTTAGCCGAAATAGTCGTAGGACATACCGAAAGCAAAATATTTAAGAAAAAGTAATTTCTGTGATATTTGACCTTGAATATCTTGGAACGCAAACAAGATATCGGTGGGGACTTTTACGGCCAATTTCATAATAGAGAATTAAAAGTTACTTTAGCTAAATAGACTTTTAGGATAGGATTTTTCAACTTCAAATGGAGCTTTAAATTTAAAGTTTACTTTAACTTGATTATGAAATTGGCCGTTAATACATTAATTATTGAGGTAAAATAAAGGTGTAGACAAAATTCAGGCTCATTCGGATTTTTTCAGTAGATGAATCCTTGTATGACTGTACTACAGTGACAAAAAGGACATGCAATATATGATTAGAATTAGAAAGCTGATAGAAGAGTACCAAGAATGGGGACTGAGAGTTAATATAAATAAATCAAAATATCTATGTGTAGGCACCCAGAACGGAAACTTGGAAGTGGACGATGGTCAGGAAATTCAGCAATGTCAGGAATATGAGTATCTGGGTATCACATTAAACAACCCGGAACAGATGTAAAGAAATAGAAAAGCGAATAGTTATAAAGCTAAAAAAGTAATAGGATGCCTAAATGGAATCTTATGGAGCAAGGAAATAACAAAGAGAAAATTCAATATAAACGAGACAATGATAAAGAGCAGCCTTCTATATGGAGCCGAGCAGAATTACAGACAGACAAAAAAAGAAAGTTGAAAACCCTATTAGAAGATCCATGCAAATCTCTCGAAGAGAGAGAATAAGGAACGACAAATGGGAATAGAAGGAACGATAGTTCAGGACATTGAAAGGAAACAACTTACCTGATACGGATGCTTAGAACGAATGCCAAATACCAGCTGGACCAAAAAATGCTGCACTGGCAACCAACAGGTAGAAGAAAACGAGGAAGACCAAAACTGGAATGGCAGAATACCATACAAAAGTCCATAAGTGAAAAAATCTCTCATTGCGACGATATAAGAGGATGGAAATTAGGTGTCGGACAACGAAGAAAGGCGTTCTAAAACGACATACCTATATATATTATAAATAAATGACTCTATCTGGTCCGCTCTCGAAATTAGCAGAGGTATGTTAAGAAGAGCAAGGAAGAGTTTGTCGAATATCAATAGGGACTAGGTAACAGTATGTTTATACTTCCTAAAGACCAGGCATACGTACACTCTCGGCAATAAACAGACATGGAAGAGTCATGGCCTACAAAAATCTTACCTCTCTTTCCAAACATACAGAGCGCATACGCAAATGAGATGATAGCAGAATAATATAAGCCATCCTACAAGCAGAGGAGTCTAGTTCCTTTGCTATCTACAGATTTTAAAAAGTATAAGCATAAGAGCCAGGAGACAATTTTACAGTAAGTTTTTCAAAAGTTGTGATCTATCAATCAACATGAATACCCAAAAATTTGGACAACATTTTCCAGATTGGTGATAGTTATTGAGCCCAAATGGATGTCATTCAAAGGTACATTTAAATGCCAATAGGATTGTTTATTTTAACATTATAGGTTCGCAAATTACTATCAATCAAACCAGTACTTAATCTTTATTAAATCTATTGAAAGAATAAAGCGCGTAGTTTGTAAGTCATCATTCAGTCAGTTTTCTCTCCGTAAGATCTTGTCTGCAAATTTTACCTAAGTAACGCAGACTAAGCTGAAAACTGTTAGAAGACAATAAATCAAACAAAAAATACTTAACTGTTTATCAAAATTCAAGAGATAAAACAATTACGCAATTATTATCAAAACGCAAAAGGTTACGCGTCGCGTGGCAAAAAGAATCACACTTATATACTTGAACTTATATAGAGTATAAAATTGTCGCCGGTTGTGCAATATCCGGAAAAAATTTCGTCCCCCCAGACAGCCTGGTGCCAGACACAATAGTAAATTGAATAAAAAGCGGCAATTCGTATACACAATAAATACTATAATACAATCGCGGAACAAAAATAAACCTGACCTGGATCAAGGAAAGGCCACCGTACGGATTCGATGATCTAAAAAAAGAAGGCATAATATTGTTTACATACTTCAAGGAAGTGAAGTGAGAGGAGGGGAAATTTTATATACTTGTACAGTGTAAAAGGTTAGTGTCGAGTGGAAGGCCAAAAACTATAAATGAATTTCGGGCAATTATGATATCCAAACAAAAAGGCATTTTCATTCCTTATTATGATTTGTTTCAAAGTCACAATAATTATCTGTAAAACATAAATCCCCTTTTCAACAAACTTAAGTAAATCACCCATTCCGGTTATATGTATATTTTTCCAAAATTCGCCAAACAAAAGATAACCCAATGTTAATTAACATAAACATGGCGATATTAAAGCATATCCACGATTTCTTAATAATTGTTTATGGAGCAATAATGTCATTTACAGAAAAAGTACCTCAACAGTTTTTCCCCTTTGAGAGTTGTCTTGAGATGTATATAAACATGCATTTGGTCCATAGCAGCCATCAGTAACATTTACTTAGATTTGTGAAATATTTTTGTTTCATTTAAGTAAAAATGGTTAAATTCGTTGTGATTTTTTCTGTGGCCTTGTTGGCTGTAGCCAGTGCTTTGCCAGTTATGGTTCAAGATGACCAAGGACAGCAATACTATTTGGAACCAGTTGACTTGTTGAGTCGACACAGACGGTAAGAGTTTTGTTCAGTTTTTAACTTACGGCTCGTAAGAACCTTAATAACTTAAGTATCAATAAGTGAACTATGTTGCAGAGATGAACCAAGATTACCCGGTCCTAACGATCCAAAAGCATTCGGCCAATATGGTGCCAATGGTAAGACGCAAGGTGGTTTTTTGAGCTATCAAAATCCTGATGGTAAGACAATTTTCTCCTATAATTTTACAATAATTGACACATTTTGGTATTTAAAAGGTTCTGGTTTGAGTGTTGGTCATGGTCACCACAACGGATTTGGTCATACTGTTTCCGTAGATGGCGCATATCCAATTTGGTCGAGTAAAAATGGTTTCGGTCAGTCTACTGTTAATTTGGGTGCTGGAGCCACCAATCATTATGGGGGTTGGCCTGGAAATATGAATTTGGACAAAAGGGTTGGATTGAGTTTCAACCATAGATTCTAATGACTGAAAAATATTGATTGTGATAGGATTTTGAATGTTACTTTAATAAATTAATTATGTTGTTTAATGTAAATTTTCCTTATCACTGGAATTTAATGGATGGCCTTATCATCAGGATCAGGGTTATAAGCTTTTTTAAAAGGTGTACAGGGTGTTCAAGATTCGATAGTTTTGGGGGGGTTTCGGGTATTTCTAAAGGAGTTGGAAAAAATCTGACCCCCACTTACGAGCCTCAATTTTCAAGAGAAATTGACTGGTGAAAACCGCATCTCGATATGTCGAGTCGTTTTTATGCTACGAGCGATTTTTGAAAAGTGTGGAGTTTGGCAGGGGGGCTAAAACTTTTTTATTTATAAAAATTTGGTCAAATTTTCCCCTTGTATCTTAAAAACGAATCGAGACATCGAGATGCGGGTTTCACCGGTCAACTTCTCTTGAAAATCGAGGCTCGCAAGTGGTACCCGAAACCCGCTAAAACCATCGAATATTGGACACCCTGTACAGCAATGATTCTAATTCCAAATGGAAGAATCATGAACTTTTCACAAACCAATATTGGGTAGGCCTTAATGGTCAATACGGTCTTTTTTTAAAAATGTCATCATTAAAATACCACAGTGGGTATGGTCTTGTCCATCTCCTGAGTAGTACTACGCCTTCACGATAAAAGGTAAAAGTAACGGTACGACTTTGTCGTCCGACTTTCACAGGAACAATCGTCGCAAAAACCACTCATCAGTCGATCAGCAGTACAAATGTTAAGGCAATTAAAAAACCCACAGGTCGTAGGCGATGACGCAATAGAAATAACGTTTTTCTTATCGATGATGCAGTGACTCGACCCGGCAAGTTGATCGACCTGGTTATGATCATAACAACAATTATTATTGTTTATTGCACACCTGTTTCTTTTTCAATTTTCGGCACAAATGTGTTTCGTAATAATTCTTTTGATCTACGGGTTTTTGTACGGTATGGCAACGTTGCTGAATTGTCGGCCTTGGGTTCGTTCCCAGCGATAGCCAGCCGGCTTGTTTGTTGGTAAGCTTGCGACGTTGCCGGATTGCGGTCGAAGCCAACAAAAACAGGCCAACGAGTAATTGGATTTGGAGTTTTCGTGGTATTAGTGATTAAAAATGACGTGATGTCTGTTTGTAGTTATTTATCATGGCATATCGATTTACAGGGTTTCTCATTTAGGCAAAGTTCAAAGAGAACAGCTCTACTCTCATGGCAACTATGATTTGTTTCTATTTTTGTTTAGTACAAAAATTCCTACTATTTAATGGTACTGCCTTCTTTTTCTGATTTTTCTACATTATTTTATATTCACATGAACAACCCAAATACTCCACTAGTACATTTAATTCTTCCAAAATTGATTAAGCGAATGAAAAATATGAAATTATCAGTATGCTTCGTGGATTTTTTTTGAAGTCGTCGGCGCGACCGGACCTACTATTTGACGGACAGGCCGTCGCCCTTGAACAAGAATATCTCGTTAGGCAAAATGGTTATTTCTATCCAACGACGTAGCAGAGAGCTCGAGCTCGAAACTCGCCTGCTGCTTTTGCTCTTTGCGTCATTCTCCGTTGTTTGCCAATTTCGTGCCCGCCTGCCGTTCTCTTTTCTCTTTGTACAATCGTAAATGATGAATAATATGAACGTTTTTGGTATTTTTGACGCTCATATTTTTTGGAATTTGAGGGGATGTTTGTGGAACTGAGGAGGAAACTTCTGGTTTGAATGTCCTTAGGGATTTTCTGAATATTGAAGTTGTTTGACAAAAGACAAAATGAGATGTTAACTGGTTTCTGGTTTCACCAGCAGCAGATTCAGATCATGACTGTTTTCATAGAAGATTTCTTATGTCAAACAACCTTTTTTTGTCCTTGGTATTTGTCCTTGGTTCTTGGTCCTTTTTGGTATTTTGGACGCTCATATTTTTGAAAATTTGAGGGGGATGTTTGTGGACTGAGTAGCCAACTTCTGGTTTGAATGTCCTTAGGGATTTCCTGAATATTGAAGTTGTTTGACAAAAGACAAAATGAGATGTTAACTGGTTTCTGGTTTCACCAGCAGCAGATTCAGATCATGACTGTTTTCGTAGAAGATATCCTATGTCAAACAACCTTTTTTTGTCCTTGGTATTTGTCCTTGGTTCTTGGTCCTTTTTGGTATTTTGGACGCTCATATTTTTGAGAATTTGAGAGGGATGTTTGTGGACTGAGTAGGCACCTTCTGGTTTGAGTGTTCTAAGCTATTTTCTGAATATTAAAGTTGTTTGACAAAAGACAAAATGAGATGTTAACTGGTTTCTGGTTTCACCAGCAGCAGATTCAGATCATGACTGTTTTCATAGAAGATTTCTTATGTCATACAACCTTTTTTTGTCCTTAGAATCTTGGCCCTTGGCAAAGAATTACCTATATAGGCACTAAAATAGATAATTTAATAACAGAAATTAATACTGGGATAATCTACGTATTACCTCCACGGAATTTCACACCTGAACGCTTATTGGAAGCATATACGATTGAACAACTAAACATAAGAGCTCTGTTCCAACCGACATGAGAACCGTTCTAGAACATTCGATCAATTCATTTGTCAATTAGGATAAATGTTCAACTTATTGAAAAAGGAGTGGGCAACTGGAAATTACCGTTCTAGAACGGTTCTCATGTCGGTTGGAACAGAGCACAGAGCTAATATAAGTGGAAATGGATCTTGTACCAAAGACATAGGAAATCTAGAAGAATGTTTTTTTCTGTCAAATTTGTTTAAAATCCACCCTAAATTGGTGAGACAAAATAGCAACTATTCTAAACTTATAAATAAATACGCCGTCATCTATCTATACTAATTTGCCAGAACCCGATTTGCAAATAATAAAATGTGTTGCCATGTTTTCGCCGGGGCCAGTCTTTTTCTCTGATAACCCGACCACCGATCCGATTGCGGACCTCCCATTTATACAAATATTTTTGAACGCCTCCTAATCTCTTCATAGGGCCCAAATTTCGTCCAGCATAAACAGAAAAAAAACCAGCATAAATAAATAATTTCTTAAAACACGAAGCAAAAAAAACGTGTATATAAATTCGTTCTCTATCGAACAACGGGACAAAAAGTAGGCCATGATAAATAACCCGCATAAAATATTTCGAAAGCTGATCGGTTTGGCAACGTCGCTCGCTGGCATATGCAGCACCACTTGACGGTCTTCCCTAGAAACGGGGAGGCCTACTAAGTTTCGAGGCCGTCAACCCGTAAAATATCGAACTCGCCTTCGTGGAACGGACGATTTCTAATAGAGAATAGTCGGTCTGTCGAATCGTGTACTAAAACGCGCACAAAATAATTCAATTTTTTAATAAATAGCAATTCGTTGATCAGCCAAAAGGCGTATTTTGTAATGGCAAAAATTTGTTCTATATGAACAATAAAGTTTCGTTGGCCGTAAAGGCGCTTGAGTAAACTTTGTAAAAGGTTTTAGATTTCAAATTTAAGCGCCATCGGATGGACAAACTATAGAACTCGTTAACTGCGTCATTCGTTAGGATTTTGATAAGGTTGCTTGATGGAGTCGTTATTTGCTGAATAATAAAAATTTTAAATTTGTATGTTGGTTGGAGCGCGCGAGCTTCGCTATATTCCATTTTTGGATTTCGAATATGATTGGGAATAGGTACTTCGATAAATTGGATTATTTCAGTTCGATAGGAGTTTTGCCTTAAAATAGGAAAATTACAAAAGGGAGGTCGAAGCGTTGCACGAGCACTACTTTATCATTTGTCAGAGACGTGAAACGAGTTTTGAAAAAGTGTGATTGTTTCACTACTGCCGACTAGATTCGGGAGTCAATGCGATATTTTTGCTCTACAAGATAAAAGAGCACAATTTTCCTGGATTAGTAGACGAGTTTGGTTGATTTACCGCGAGTTAAAAGATGACACTTGACAGAAGCTCACGTGATTTTTCATTTGAAGTGATAGAACTGATCACGTGGGGTCGGTCATCTTTTTGCTCGCCTACTGTACTTAGCCAATTTGTAAACTGCCCAGATGATGTGATAGACAGTCAATGATGTCCAATCAGTGGACTTTGCAGAATCATTAGACATTTTACAAATTGCTTGGTTTCACAAATTGTCGGTAACAGTACACAACATCATGCTTCAAACTCTACTGCAACTTCAAATGATATGAAAGACTTCTTCTGCTATATGGCAATTTCATAGATTTCTCATTTATTCTCATCAACTATTTTCATGTCAACAATTTTACGTTCAGATTTAAATAAATTACTCACTTCAATATGTTTTCTTTATGATACACTTTTGCTTTTACTCTACTACGAATACTACGGCGGTAATTTATTGTAAACATCGTTTATCATTATGTCGTGTGATGACTACTTTTATCTTTCTCCAAATTCAATATCTTTTTCCTAGAAACCGAATCAAACAAAACTATGCTTTCATTATTCATATATTGTCTGTAGATTTTTACTCTTGCTCTTGTGTTTGTAAAATTTGATAAGCAGAGGATAATGTAGCATATTAAGTTGATATTAGGATTATTCAAAGTTAAGGTTTATATGAAGCTTACTAGGAAAAGGCCTTGAAACAGAATCAGATATAAAATGGTATATAAACAACAAACAGGTATGAAAGTGGCCGAGAAGTTTTTCAGGCGATGGGATACGAAATAAAAACGGAATATAGAAAAATTCATAAAACACAAACAACCAGGACAGACAGATAGAATTCAGAACTGATACAATTCAGTTACTACGCACGTTAGATTAGGAAACACACCTTAGATTGGTTGGAACGACAACATCAGACTAACCACAGGATTACATTGGAGACAAGTGTTCGTTGGAGAGAATTGGTTATTATCCAAAGATGGATGATGACAGGCTAAAAAATAGGGAGAGAAGAAGATCTGCTTCCTGGCTTTGCGCCTTGAATTTCACTTATCTTCTCAACACGTCTATTATAGGAAGTGTGAGTGGTTTCGGAAATACTACTGTTTGCATGATATAGAAACTGGTAATTGAATTAGGTCACATAAATGGGCTATACAATACCTCTATCCACTATGATCTCGGGTATACGTAATTTGGTTCCCAAGATAATGAGTATTAGAAAAAAATATGTAACTTCATTTTTAGAATGAGATTCTATCGTACAAGGTGCATTCAAAAATTTGTGCCAATTCCAATAGCCGCAACTGTACGTGTCCGTTTGAAATTCATCGAGTTTTTCCAAAAATATTAAGATATTGGGGTGAGCTTTATAAAAGGACGAATTAAAGTGTTTATGAAAAGATTCACAGGTGGTGGTAGTGCGTGTAAGGTCAGCTAAATTGTGAGCCCAAAGCAAAGGTGGAAAAAGAGTGTTCCTGTGACCGATACATAGTTATCTGTCAAATAATCTGAAATATTTCTGTATATTTTCGTTTTTTGGAATTATTGTGAGCAGAATTATTTCGGGATTCATAATAGAAAATATTATTGGCAATTGACAAATTTCAAACACTAGCAGTAACAACACAACCCAAAGCAAAGGTGGAAAAAGAGAGTGTTCCTATGACCGATACATAGTTATCTGTCAAATAATCTAGATATTTCTGTATATATTCGTTTTTTGGAGTTATTGCGTGCAGAATTATTTCGGAATTCATAATAGAAAATATTATTGGCAATTATTGACAAACTTCAAACACTAGCAGTAACAACACAACCCAAAGCTAAGGTGGAAAAAGAGAGTGTTCCTATGACCGATACATAGTTATCTATCTGTCAAATAATCTAGATACTTCTGTATATTTTCGTTTTTTGGGGTTATTGCGAGCGGAATTATTTCGGGATTCATAATAGAAAATATTATTGGCAATTGACAAACTTCAAACACTAGCAGTAACAACACAACCCAAAGCAAAGGTGGAAAAAGAGAGTGTTCCTATGACCGATACATAGTTATCTGTCAAATAATCTAGATATTTCTGTATATATTCGTTTTTTGGAGTTATTGCGTGCAGAATTATTTCGGAATTCATAATAGAAAATATTATTGGCAATTATTGACAAACTTCAAACACTAGCAGTAACAACACAACCCAAAGCTAAGGTGGAAAAAGAGAGTGTTCCTATGACCGATACATAGTTATCTATCTGTCAAATAATCTAGATACTTCTGTATATTTTCGTTTTTTGGGGTTATTGCGAGCGGAATTATTTCGGGATTCATAATAGAAAATATTATTGGCAATTGACAAACTTCAAACACTAGCAGTAACAACACAACACAAAGCAAAGGTGGAAAAAGAGAGTGTTCCTATGACCGATACATAGTTATCTGTCTAATAATCTAGATATTTTTGTATATTTTCGTTTTTTGGGTTTATTGCGAGCGGAATTATTTCGGGATTCATAATAGAAAATATTATTGGCAATTGACAAACTTCAAACACTAGCAGTAACAACACAACCCAAAGCAAAGGTGGAAAAAGAGAGTGTTCCTATGACCGATACATAGTTATCTATCTGTCAAATAATCTCGATACTTCTGTATATTTTCGTTTTTTAGGGTTATTGCGAGCGGAATTATTTCGGGATTCATAATAGAAAATATTATTGGCAATTGACAAACTTCAAACACTAGCAGTAACAACACAACCCAAAGCAAAGGTGGAAAAAGAGAGTGTTCCTATGACCGATACATAGTTATCTATCTGTCAAATAATCTATATACTTCTGTATATTTTCGTTTTTTAGGGTTATTGCGAGCGGAATTATTTCGGGATTCATAATAGAAAATATTATTGGCAATTGACAAACTTCAAACACTAGCAGTAACAACACAACCCAAAGCAAAGGTGGAAAAAGAGAGTGTTCCTATAACCGATACATAGTTATCTGTCAAATAATCTAGATATTTCTGTATATTTTCGTTTTTTGGGGTTATTGCGAGCGAAATTATTTCGGGATTCATAATAGAAAATATTATTGGCAATTGACAAACTTCAAACACTAGCAGTAACAACACATAAACAACAAGATTACTAACTTATTACCTAAACCGTACACCCCACTCCCAGGTACCTAATTAATATTCATTATTACCTGAGAACCAATATTGAAACTCTCTTTAGGGATCTGGATAGCAAATTACATATCAATACCAAAAAGGAGCTAGCACCTTTTTATTTACTACCTGCCAGGAACCAAATTACCAACACCCATGATCTCCTCATTATCATTATCATGTACCTAGTCAAATTCAACGCCAAATCAATTTATGTTTACTGAGTTTGATGAATAGTAGAAAATTAGAGTTGTAGCATTATACTGAAAAACTGAAAGTAAGTGAAACATGTAAAGAAAATCATTATCTTATTTTGTCCGCCGAATTTTTGATACATTACCACACTGTCCAGCCAGCCAAATGGTGACTTTTTGCGAAATTGACAATAAATTTAACGGGATAAGGTAGGCATATAGCGGAACGAGGAAAGATCCGGCATTTCACCACAGAATTGAAACACGGGTGACGGATGTTCCTATGAAAATCTCGACTGAGCCAATCCGCGCTTCGCACCGCTAAAACTCTCCGATGTTTAAAACGGTTGTGACCCATTTCTCCACTTGTCTATTGGGTCAAGGTCTTTCACATTAGGTAAAGTCGGAGTCTTTGGTTGTGGATTGAATAGGTCGTCGACCTTTTATCTGCAAGTCTGCAAGTGCATTTTCGATTTCGTTTTTTCGCATCGCTCCTATTGCTGTGTAGTTGTCGGACATGTTGGAGGCGGTAATCGAAGGCAATTTGGGCTTGTACGTTAATGCAAATGTTGTGTGCTTGCGGATCCAACATGTATGCAAATAGATTGGGACAAAATAGAAGCAAAATGGACCAATATGTGTTACGAGAGAAATACATTTTGCATTCAGTAGAAGGATTTCTGTCAAAAGCCAGGGATGTAGTGTTGTTTTACAAATTTCACTTCAACAATGAATTTTGCTATTGTCGGTAACAATGCACCATGCACCATAAGCATTCCAAGACATTTCATGTTCATGCAGATTGCAGAGGATTTCCTTGTCACAGGTAAAAATGTTCCTCAACATAACATCTAATGTGTTTTTAATTACAAGGAATAGGAAGTTCAATGTATGGGCATGAGAAACCAAAAATTTGCCCATCAAATGTAAATATTTGAATCATATTAGAACATATCCAGCAACTGAAGATATCGAACATTCCCAAGTATCACGATGATGAACTACTGCATTTTTGGAAAAATTTGCTTAAGATACTGGAAAATTATTATAGAAGAATGAAAATAATTTTATTTGGATCAATGAACATCAGAAGTAAATTTATTGATGAGCTGAGTATGATCCAAGTTTACTGGCATTTCAGCATACTCTTTAATTTCTAGGGTTTAGGAGAAACTTTATAAGAAAACAACATCCTGATGCTATCTGGAAGCCTCTTGGTTTCCATGTGAGACTGAAGCATGTGATACTCTAAGTCTTCAATTAGAATACAGGATATTATCCTAGGAATATTATCCTGGAAAAGAATTTGATGCTCCATATGTACTCAAGTTCCTTTAAATATTAATTTTGGAAATGGAAATACTAGCTACCTAGGTATTCCATATTCCATTCGAGGATCAGTGAATATCATACTTCTTCATACCGATTATAGCTACTGAATATAAAGAGCTACAAATAGAAAATCTCTAAATACAGCTTTTAATGAATAACCTACGTACATCACTATTTTGTAGTCCCATAAGATATTCCCATTGGACATCAAGCAAGGACTGAGAAGAAGAAGGTATTGCATAAGTAGTATTGAGTATTGAGTCTTTGGTCCAATAACTTAAGTAGTTTAAATAAAATTCCTGAAAAATTGAGCTAAAACTTTGCGGCGATTCGATAGCTCAGATGCCCAATTCTCAAAATAACAACTCCTCTTGAAATCATGATGATTTCATTACAATGATTTCCAAATTTCTTTTTTAGCAAGCATTGGCGCACCCAGGAGGGGGGGCATTAGGCCAGGTCGCCCCTTCAAAAGTGTATTTTTACGTATAAAAAAATGTGACAAATTCAGGGCGTGGCACCCTGACACCTCAATTTTGTTTTTCTAGATTTTTAGTCACAAACCACAATCTATGTAGCCCTTCCCCTCCGAAATATATTTTCTGGCTGCGCCACTGTTCCTAAAAAAAAAAATGAAAAATCAGACCGTTATCTGTATTGTAAAAATATTACTCAGTGTCTCTTTGGGATTAAAAAATCGTAACTCCGCTATCTTTGGTTTTTTTCCAATCAAATTTTAGTATGTTAAAGCTAAAAGGCTTCTGGATATATAAAAAATTCGTCATTTTCCAAAGTATCCCAGATTTCCAGGAAAAAAATGTGAAATCAGGCCATAGTCTGTATTGCAAAAAATATCACTTAGTGTCTGGCTGGAATTGAAAAATCGTAACTCCACTATCTTCGGTTTTTTTCCGATCAAATTTTGGTATGTTAAAGCTGAGAAGCTTCTGGATATATAAAAAAAAAATTTCATTCTCCAGAATATCCCAGATTTCCAGGAAAAAAATCTAAAATCAGGACAGTCTGTATTGCAAAAATATCACTTAGTGTCTGCCTGGGATTGAAAAATCGTAACTCCGCTATCTTTGGTTTTTTTCCAATCAAATTTTAGTATGTTAAAGCTGAAAGGCTTCTGGATATATAAGAAAAAATCTTCATCCTCCAAAGTATCGTAGATTTCCAGGAAAAAAATCTGAAATCAGGACATAGTCTGTATTGTGAAAATATCACTTAGTGTATCTCTGGGATTAAAAAATCGTAACTCCGCTATCTTGGGTTTTTTTCCAATCAAATTTTAGTATGTTGAAGCTTGAAGGCTTCTGGATATATAGAAAAATTCTTCATTCTCCAGAATATCCCATCTTTCCAGGAAAAAAATCTAAAATCAGGACAGTCTATATTGCAAAAATATCACTTAGTCTCTGTCTGGGATTGAAAAATCGTAACTCCGCTATCTTTCGTTTTTTTCCAATCAAATTTTAGTATGTTAAAGCTGAAAGGCTTCTGGATATATAGAAAAATTCTTCATTCTCCAGAATATCCCATATTTCCAGGAAAAAAATCTAAAATCAGGACATAGTTTGTATTGCAGAATTATCACTTAGTGTCTCTCTGGGATTGAAAAATCCTAAATCCGTTATCTTTGGTTTTTTCCCAATCTAATTTTGGTATGTTAAAGCTGAAAGGCTTCTGGATATATAGAAAAATTCTTCATTCTCCAAAATATCCCATATTTCCAGGAAAAAAATCTAAAATCAGGACATAGTCTGTATTGCAAAAATATCACTTCTTAGTGTCTCTTTGGGATTGAAAAATCGTAACTCCGCTATCCTTGGTTTTTTTCCAATCAAATTTTCGTATGTTGAGGCTGAAAGGTTTCTGGATATATAAAAAAAATCTTCATTCTCCAGAATATCCCAGATTTCCAAGAAAAAATCTATAATCAGGTCATAGTTTGTATTGTAAAAATATCACTTAGGTCCAGTTGTATAATCTTTTTTTACTGGACTTGACTGGTACTTGAACTTTCCTATTTGAAATACATTCTATCAATTTTGACAGCAATGAATTCCAAATGGGGAAATTCAAGTAGGTACCAGTTGAGTCCAGCTAAACTCTGTTTTGAACAAAGATTGTACAGGGTGTCCAAGATTCGATGGTTTTTGGGGAGTTTCGGGTATTTCTAAAGGAATTGGAAAAGATCTGATTCCCACATACGAGCCTCGAGAAATTGACTGGTGAAAACCGCATCTCGATATGTCGAGAGAGTTATGCTACGAGGGCTTTTTGAAAAGTTTCGAGTTTGGCAAGAGGTCTATAACTTTTTGTAGCTTAAAAACGAATTGAGATATCGAGATGTGGGTTTCACCAGTCAACTTCTTTTGATAATCGAGGCTCGCAAGTGGGGGTCAGATTTTTTCCAACTCCTCCAGAAATACCCGAAACCTTCCAAAACCATCGAATCTTGGAAATCCTGTACATCTGGGCCTAAGTGTCTCTCTGGGATTAAAAACTCGTAACTCCGCTATCTTTGGTTTTTTTCCAATCAAATTTGGGTATGTTATAGCTAAAAGGCTTCTGGATATTTGAAACAATTCTCCATTTTCCAAAGTTTCCTAGATTCCCTGTAGCAAGTAATGTAATTCAACATCTTCGAAACTGTAGATCCTTATAACTAAAATCTTGCCGGTATAAGGGGATCCTGTCTGAAAACATTATCATAATCCTCTCTTATTCCCATCACACAATTAATTCAAGAACATAATCAAAACAATATGGCTCGGCGATTTTTTGAAGTTCAACCCCCATCCTATCCGATATCAAAAAAAAAGAGGGACAACAAAAAAGGTACGAACCCTTCGGCTGCACCCCATCGATCCCTCGTTATACCCAGAAGCAAGACAAACGGAACGGAAAACGTAAAATAGGCACGTTCAGTTCAGGCAGGGATGTTCAGAGTTTGTTCCCATTTCTACGTCGAATTTATCTTTGTCGAGGGGTGGGCCCGACCATGACTGGTATAGGGCCCTATTGTAAAAACCTTCGTTCCGACGCGATTAAGACCCTTAATACAGTGACGTAGCAATTTATTTTGGATGATTTGAGTTTTTAGTTAAAAAAATGCATATCAAGCTTTCTTTATTGAATCAATATAAGTCAAGCTTCTTTGAGGAAATATTTACAAATGTGTTTATTTAATTATTTTTGTCGATGGTTCGTTCTACGCCGCTGTAAATCTATACAAAGAGAGAGGTTTTTCAGGGGGCTGTTATCGACCCAGGGGCAAGCCGAAAACTCGCTAGCACCGGCTCTCGAATTCCCTTCTTCTGCCTGCTCTTGTGTACCCTGTGTGCGGAGCTTTCTCGTTATTTTTGACACACCAGAGGGTAGATTAACCAGGGTCCGGGGTCTAATAAGTAAGGGTTTTCGTTTCAGAGAAATGGGATTTTTAATACCCATACCTATCCGTCATCATGTCCTCAGAACTTTTAGCAAAAAAAAAAACTATGTGGGTATTTTTTTTTTCAGTCATATATCAAATAACACTATAAAGTTGTTTGAAACGTGAAACTTTTCACAGATTTGTTACGAAATGAAATATTACATAACTGAGCGATAATCGATGAAATAAGTATTATGTGTGTGTAGGTACTTTTTGTTGCTCAGTTGAGCTAAGTGCCTACTTACGTGATTTGTTTAAAATACACTTTGTTTCACGAGGGTTTTTATACTTTTGATATAATTTGCCTTCCTTTTTCAACAAATATAAATTGACTGAAACAAATCAATGACGTCAAAAACGTTCGTCGGTTCTTAAACCAGAAGTCATTAATTTTAAGTTATCAAAGAAATTGAATGTGTCATATGAATTAATCTACGATAACCCTTTTTTTTTTCGAGTAATGATGTGTTCGATGTCAAAAGTATGAATCCTTGTGAAACGAATTTACCTAGAAATGTGTGTGCTTAAGCCCATTTTACAATGGACGTAACGTTATCGTAAAGACGTAACATAAGTCCTAAGCATGCGCACATTAGATTTATTTGCGTCAAATATGTCACCGGAAACGCAACGTAATAGCTATATCCATTTGTGGAACCAGTGCAAAAAAAATGTATCCATATCCTTACATGTTACATGCTTTTAGAAAAAGATGGGGATACACTCAGTGCGCACCGATTGACAAATGGAAATCGCCATAAGAGAAGATGAAAGTTGGGCCGGTATTCTCGTTCTCCAAAAAGGTCACCACTTTTTAATCGCTCGACACTTCCAATGTAAATTTACATTGGAAAATTTACATGAATTCAGTGTGGAACGGCCTCTATTTCCTCCATGTTAGAAGGTTAAATAGTGTGGAACGGCCTCCATATCCTCCATGTTAGAAAGTTATTTAGTGTGGAATGGCCTCTATTTATCAGTGTAGAATGGTCTTCCATATTAGAAGGTTAAATATTGTGGAACGGCCTCCATCTCCTCCATGTTATAAGGTTATATAGTGTGGAACGGCCTCCATCTCCTCCATGTTAGAAGGTTGAATAGTATGGAACGGCCTCCATATCCTCCATGTTGTTGCGTTTCCGTTGACATATTTGATGCAAATTATCCAAAGCAATAAATATCATTTATTTGGTAGAAACACATGAAATCAAAACTTAATTTTCTCTATTGCCCAAAATGTCGCCCTTTTATCCTTTAAATCACCTTTACCTACTACTCAAAAGTCTCTCCTTCTGGGTTTTATATAAATTTTGATTATTATCAATATCAACTTGAGAGCTGCAAATGATCATTGGAAACTTTGATTATGATCGGCTCTCGAGCTTTGAATGCCCTTAGAACAATTTTTTTGCGAATCCAGAGTTGATAAAAGTTCAAATTTTGACTATTACCGGCTCTTGATTGGTTCTAGCAGTGGCAGATACAGTGGGGAGGGGGGGGGCAGTCAAAAACAAAAATTGAATGTCAGAAATGTGAAATGTTGCATGCTTTCAGTTTTTTCAAATGGGATGCGCTATATGTTTTCGGTTCTATATTCTTGAAGAATACAATTTCCCGATTCCAAAACTATATAGTTTGTCTATATTTGGTTGAGCCGTCTCCAACATATTTGGTTCTAAAAATTTTAAAAATACTATCAGAGAAACCAAGTACCTCAAATTTTACCTGCAGCTTTCACCTGTACATACAGGTAAAATGGTTCACAAAATCAGTATGTAGTAGGATAGTATTTTTACAATTTTTGGAGTCAAATATATGAGATTGATCAATCAAATATAGATCGGGGCATTGTGCTCTTCAAGAATATAGAATGAAATATAGGGCATCCCATTTGAAAAAAGCTGGAAGCATGCAAAATTTCACATTTCCGACATTCAAATTTTGTTTCTGACCATGGTTTCTAAAAATTCAGCCAAAACTGTAAAACTTTTGTATTTACACCTTTCTTCTACCTGTGAAGGTAAAGGGGCTGTAGGTGGGGTGTCAATATATAAAAAAAACACCCTGTACAAATAAGCGGATTATTGCGGAACTTATGGGTGGACCTCTGCGGGACGAGCGCAGCGAGTTCCGCAGCCATCTCCTCATCAATATACTATTGAACTGTTTAAATAAGACACTCACCTGAAACGTGTAGTTTTTGAACTAATGAGAAAAATTCTCAACTGAGTGAATCAGGTTAGTATTGTACTTGAACAACATATTGGTGAATAGATGGCTGGGTCCACCCATGAGTTCCGCAACAATCCACTCGTTTGTACTTGAATAACTTGTCACAATAGATTAGGTACTTACTAGTTTGGTAAAGTAGCATTACTTTTCTGTTAAAAAGCCAATTGACAAAAAGTGGATGATCTTACAAATTTTGACTTTATACCGGGTGCCCACGAGATCACTTTCCGGCTGCCATTTTTTTATTTGTCCATTAATATCAACGAAACTTGGTAGGGTTGATATTTTATCCAAACGCCATTTTTATGCATTTATGACAAGTTTTCCTGACTTCCGGTTCCTCCGGAAATGACCGGAACTTTTGATTTTTAAATGGCACACCCTGTATATTTTTTGTTTTTCGGATTCTACAGGTCGTTTTACGTCCTAATGCACAATTTTTGAATCGAGTTTTGCCCAAATTTTGTTTTTAAATTAAATTTAAATTTTTTAACTAGAGTGCCATGATCATCCTAAAATGACTCTACATACTTTACTTAAGTTCAGAAAAATACAAACTCAATTTTATCTTTGTAAACTTTTTTGATAGAGGGCTGTAAACTTCGTTATTTTGGTATTTTTGCCCTAGCTCAAAAACTAGAATAGAAACATATCACTTTCATAACATTACTAATTGCAGTTTTTTAAAGCGAATCCAACGATATAATAACACTATGATATTTTTCTTAATTTTCGTTCAAATATTTCTGTTTTATTATGTAGGTAAATTCTTTTTTCTACCTAAAATTTAATTTTGAAAACGAAATTTGGACAAAACTCAATTTAAATGTGGGACGTAAAACGATCTGTAGAATCCAAAAAACAAAAAATATACAGGGTGTGCCATTCGAAAAACAAAAGTTTCGGTCATTTCCGGTGAAACCGGAAGTCAGGAAAAAGTGTCCTAAATGCATACAAATGGCGTTTCGTTAAAATATCAAACCTACCAAGTTTCGTTGATATCGATAAACAAATAAAAAAATGGCAGCCGGAAAGAAATCTCGTGGGCACCCGGTATAATAAGTTATTGTTCAAGTACTAAGTGGATTGTTGCGGAACTTATGGGTGTACCTCTGCGGGACGAGCGCAGCGAGTTCCGCAGCCATCTAATCACCAATATACTATTGAACTGTTCAAGTAAGACATTCACCTGAAATGTGTAATTTTTAAACTAATGAGAATAACGCACATTTGAGTGAGTCAGTTTAGTATCGTAATCAACATATTGATCATTAGATGGCTGCGGGACGAGCGCAGCGAAGTCCACCCACAGGGTTGCCAACATTTCCGAAAGTAGATCTACTAAGGGCCGGTTTATCAATAGAGTTACCCCATGAGTTACAGATAACCTTGGGTCAAAGTTGTGACAAGTGTTATCCATCTAGGGTTAACTGCTAACTTGAAAGTTGTTCCAGGAAAAAGTTAGCCCGCGCTCTCAAGGCAAGTTAGCGTATTTGACCCTGGATTAACTTCCAAAATTTTCTCTTATTATCTATCTAATTTTTTTTTTTAAAGTGGTGTTTTTGGATTGAATTTTCATGTTGTGAAGAAATAGAGGACCTAGATTTCAGTGATGATGATCGGAATGTTCTAGAATTTTTAGAACATGCATGAGCGGCGCCTTTACCACTTAAGGTTGCGGTCAAATCTCTTTGACGATTTTGATGACGTTGACTTCTTTGCACGTTTTTGCTTGCGAAAGAAATAATTTTATTTGTTCTAGAAATCGAGCATAGACTTGAATTCCCAACAATCCTGTTTGTTGGGGATTTGAGTATATTGTATATTTTTACACAGAATACACGAAACCAAACATTCCGCTAGTGGGGATTTACACCAAAGTAGCATGTGATGTGCGACTTGCTGCTAGAAGGCAAGAAGCATGATACCTACTTATTTCAGAACCTTTAGAAATACATGGCTGGTTTCATACTGGAGTGATTCGAACATGTATATTTTAGTTTGCGACGTATTACGTATTTGCAAGACGCACAAACGTTGTTGAAGGCCGTTTTACAGCTTGCAATTCTATCTGCAATATGCAAGAAACTTGAACGAAGGCATGCGCAGAAGTGAGTCAGCTGATTGTTTTCTGCAAGATTCTTGAAACTTGAATGGCCAGGGCCGGCCCTACCATAAGGCGAACGGAGCGAGCGCTCCAGGCGCCAGACCTCAGGGGGCGCCTCCAAATCGTTGATGATAAAAAAAAAATACATTTCTGCTTTGAATCCTATCTTCGCTTTTCGATATCCTGCTATTCTGCTTGCGAGCAAGCGTGTGGTTGGTGTATTTAAATTTTCTGGTGACTGTCTGCAAGATAAATTGACGAATCTATAAACCTATTGGTCGAAAAATAACTGGCTGGGGTTTGCAGATTGCTTTTTTATCCGTCAGATTGCATTATTTGACAGTTTATCAAAAAGTGAATAAGCCGAGGAATAAACCAGCCCTTAAAGAAAAATAATGTGTTTGGAGAAGTTTTAAGATAGTGATAGAGGTCACCCCAAAAGCAGTCCTTCAGATCTTAGCATTGAATAATTGGCAAGATAAGTTCCCTAATATCTGGACAGCTCTCCTTTTTTTTGTAACCATTCCTGTTAGGGCGGCGAAAGGTGAACGGAGCTTTAGCAAACTCAGGTTAATTAAAACGTACCTTAGGAGTCAACTCTAGCAGAAGACAATCTTCTGAAAAAAAAAAGAAATAAATAACATAAATAAATAAGGTTATGAGTAGAAAATGGGAAAAAAACAATGAAAATTAACTGGCAACGTTGCATAAGTAATGCCAACCTTCGAAGAACCCCAGAGTTTGCCAGCCCTGGGTTAAAAAAGCTTGGCTAAACACCTTTCGACTTAACCCGATAGTTAGACCAGAGTTAGAGTTGACCCAGGGTCAGCAAACTCTGCGAATTATCCCTTGATTGATAAACCGGCCCTAAATGAGACTATCGAATTTACTAGAAATGTACTAGACAAGAATTAAGAACTTTTTTATTTCTACCAAAAAATCTACTAGGCATTGCTAACTCCCCTTAATGAAAAGAAATATGGAAGTTGACTTGTTATTACTTGTCCAACAATACTTTCTGCACTCCCCTAACAGTCTGAACTGAGTTCTAATTATTGTGAGTAGTGACTTTTATTAAGCAACAAAAAACTACATACTAGAAAACTACATACTGATATGTTTTTTTTTTTTTGGCATATCATATTATATTATGACATGACAGCAAGTATTGTTGGCTGCATGCCCAATACACAAGAATGCAGCCAGGGATTCCCCAGATTCCTCCGCAAAATTGAGAGAACGCTGACTGAGGTGTGTGACACATAGTATATTGACATCTAGCCGTTCCCTACACAACTAAATTAGATGGCGAATTATCAGTTATAGTGTTTATTTGAAGTTACGAATGTAGCGACACTGATAGGAGGTCGTTTAATTATAATTCGGATTCTACTAGATTTTCTACTGCCCATTGAAATATAAATTTGCCTACCAAATGAAGACCTGAATCTACCAGATTAAGTAGAAAATCTATTAAATTGGCAACACATAAGTTCCGCAACAATCCACTCGTTTGTACTTGAATAACTTATCACAATATATTACTAGTTTGGTAAAGTAACATTACTTATTCCTGTTGAAAGGCAAATAGACAAAAAGTGGATAATCTTACAAATTCTGACAACTTTATATAAAAAATTATTGTTCAAGTACAAATAAGTGGATTGTTGCGGAACTTATGGGTGGACCTCTGCGGGACGAGCGCAGCGAGTTCCGCAGCCATCTAATCGCCAATATACTGTTGAACTATTCAAGTAAGACATTCACCTGAAACGTGTAATTTTTAAATTAATGAAAATAACGCATATTTGAGTGAGTCAGTTTAGTATCGTAATTAAACAACATATTGATGAATAGATGACTGCGGACGTTTCAGGTGAGTGTCTTATTTAAACAGTTCAACAGTATATGGGTGAGTAGACGGCTGCGGAACTCGCTGCGCTCGTCCCGCAGAGGTCCACCCATAAGTTTCGCAACAATCCACTCGTTTGTACTTGAATAACTTATCAAAATATATTAGGTACTAATTTGGTAAAGTAACATTACTAATTCCTGTTGAAAGGCAAATTGACAAAAAGTGAATAATCATAATCTTATACAAATTTTGGCTTCATATAATAAGTTATTGTTCAAGTACAGGGTGTGTTTTTATATATTGACACTCCATCTACAGTCTTCACCTTTACAAGTAGATGAAAGGTGTAAATACAAAAGTTGTACAGTATTGGCTAAATTTTTAGAATCCATGGTCAGAAACAAAAATCGAATGTCAGAAATGTGAAATGTTGCATGCTTTGAGCTTTTTTCAAATAGGATGCCCTATATTTGGTTCTATATTCTTGAAGAGCACAATTTCCCGATTCCAAAACTATAGAGTTTGTCTATATTTGGTTGAGCCCACACTAACCCAATCTGGCTTAATTTAACTTCAACTGCCCCCCCCCCCCTTTCAAAAGGCCTGTATCCGCCCCTGGGTTCTAGTAAGGTTTTCCAAAAAATCAAGAGCGGGTAATAGTTCAAATTTCGATTATCTGTGGCTCTTGGATAATTTTTCTTGAGTCAATTAGAAGCTGCGGATGAAGAAATTTTGATTAATATCAACTCAAGAGCTGCTAATGATCATGCGAAATTTCGATTATTATCGGCTCTTGAGCTTTGAATGTCCTTAGAAAAATTCTCCAGCGAATCCAGAGTTGATAAAACTTCAAATTCTGACTATTACCGGCTCTTGATTGGCTCTAGGAAAGTTTTGCAGAGAATCAAGAGCCGGTAATAGTTCAAATTTTGATTAGGTATCCGTGGCTCCTTTATCCATTGGATAATTTTTCTGAAACAATTAAATACCTAATATCCATATTGGATGTTGTGATAGACAAAATGGAAAGATTATGCAGTCTATGCTGATTGATGGAATTTCTCAAGTAATTTTTCAATATTTTTAATTAACCAAATGTAAAGTATATCGATCGATATCATATCGGTCAAAATAATTCATTGAATTGAATCGAATAAAATCCATTCATTGAAAACATTCGAAATGCAGGAACGGTTAAACAGTTCGAAGAAAAAACATCAATTGAAAATAAAGCTATAAAAAGGGGGATTCCGGCAGCAGCATACGGTACTTTACTATATAGTATAATACTAGGGCTGAAGGGGGGGAGGAAGGAGTCACTTGCCGGTTTTATCAATGAATGAATGAACCGAACGAGAAAGTCAGAGGCAACACAAAAACAATAAAACACGTGCTTTGGTCCCGTTTGTTTGGTGTTCAATCTTTGGGTTCTTGTAATGTGCAACCAGAATGCGAACCAGCGTAAATGGTGAAGAACCTTTTAGAGCACTCGATCCACAATAAATTATATTTATTACCTATGTATTTCGTGCTTCAAAATTAACTGACTATAGCTTGCCTAACCACAGTACAGTAAAATCGCTTTTTAGGTATCTATAGTCGAAAAATTTTAAACTTTATTAAAGCGTGTCGAGCTTTATTAAGCTCTTTTTTGTTCGTGTCGTGCCTGATCGCTCAGTTTAATTCAACGAACAAAAGTCCGGCTTTACACTCTACAAAAAACGATTTAAGGTCATAAGCCTTATGCCTCGATCATATATTGGACTTTACCGCGTCAAAAAGCCTTAAAAAGCGGGCAAACAAAAAATAAACTCTCATTTCCTAAAAAGCCCCAACCAAAAGCTCCAAAATAGTCTGGTTGGTTGGGTCCCTCCTGGGCTTACGTCAGGGCCTACTATCTTATACCAGTCCAGAATCCCACACAGTACAAAATAGCTTTTTAAATACTTATTCAAGTAATTCCGGGTACACGTGTGTGACCATAGTCCGGTATTATAAAAACCGGAGTCCGGAGTCCCATGATAGATTCACCACAGGTGGTTTATAAGATTCCGATCGAGCGTAGTTGGCAACGTTGGTTTGAATGTGGTTTTTCGCTTGGAAACGGTGGCGCCGTCCGATATGGGCGCGGTGTGCTTTGAGACTATACCACGTTGCCGCTTCTTGTAATTTATCTGCAACCGAATTATAGCGGATTTTACAAAAAAAACTTAATTGTTAATAAATCAATTAATTATTGGTTTATTAATTTGATTTTGAAATATTAATTGAAACAGTGAGGCAAAAACTGCTTATTATTAAAATACCTAAAATGAAATTAAATGCTAAAGTATAATTTTTTTAAATGCATTGGGGAATACCTATGAGGGGTTTCTTTTCGAAGTGTCTTTGATATGCGTGTCAACGTTAAATGACCGCGAGTTTAAATTCAGATCCGATGTTCGGTCCTTGTGTTCTGGCAACAATGCGGCTATTCAATTTTATCTTGATTTTGTTATTTGTGTTTTGTTTATTCGGCTTAAGTGTTTCACGGAAGATGGATGCACCTTTAGCCAATTACCGGTGATTCACCGAATCGTTTAGCGAGCTTTTATTACATACTTGTTTTTGGTTTACAATCAGAATCAGTTGTGCTGTTGTAGGAATTAGTCGTCTGGAATTTTTTTTATCATAATTTTTTGAGAAAGTTATAGAGTCAGTTCTGATTGGAATGTTCAACAAATGTTCTCTTGAACTCCTTTTATCATCCTATATGAACATATAGAACTTAGTTGTAGAAATTTTGCCTGCTTCTAAAAACACTCAATAAATGACAGAAAGATTTCAACCCAGATCTCAAACTCAGAAACAATAGGGAAGTTAACTTCTGGAATGACGTTACTTCCCATAGTAATTACACAAGTTAACTTTTGTCAAAATAGTTTTATAATACCCACCGTGAGACTGTTAATTAAAGCTCTACATACTTCAGGTATTATTACAGATATTGACTGCTTCGACACTTTTGAAAGATACATTAGTAGACTGTGGTAGTAGGAATCACCTGTTGATAGAAATGATTGCTAACCTGTTACACTTATAGCATTTCTGAAGTTAATACCTATGTCTTCTGAAAATTGCAGGACCAACAACGCTGAAGGCATATTAGATTCTTGAAATCTTCGGTGGACATTCTTAGAAAATTCTTAAAACTTGAGCGAATCTCACCACTTAGTCCAATATTATCCTCACGTAACTGAGCTAACAATTTATTTATGGAATAACTCGCTTTTTGAGCTTGGTCTCACCCAAAAACGTTTTCGTTTCATTTGTCCAACATTGGATGAAGATAAGAGAAAGATATATAACAGCTAGCAATAAATCTTCATTTTTTGAATTTTCTTTCTGGAAACGCCACATGGTTAGGCAACTGATTGGCATCAATCAACAACTAAATTTTGTTGCACATCTTTGTCTTTTTGGTGTGGACAGTTTGTTTCAATTTTATTTTGTCTCAATACCCAAATTTTTGTCGCAGTTTTGTCGTATTTTGGTCTCAAAACCATGTTTTCTTTTAACCTGCTTGGTCCGGAGTAAGAGCCCTATTACATGTAATAATAATTTAATTTCGATTTATTTCTGCCTCTATTCATGTTATAATTTCAATATTTGAGACAGTCGTGTTCGAGACAGTCGGGACAGAAACTGAGCTGCTCTCATTTTCTAGAATTATTCCTGGAGTGATTTTTCACTGAAATTTTTTTAAATTTTCCTATAATAGGCTCCTGACTTTCTTCTTTTTCCTCCAAAAATTTCACAATTTTTCCTTTTCCAGTTTTTTAGAAAAAAATTAAAATGTAAGAGGGTGAATTTTCCTAATTTTGCTTAAACAAGTCAATTTTCCAGAATTTTTCCTGAAATGATTTTTCAATGGAAAATTTTGAAATTGTCCTATGATGATCTGCTCACTATCCTCTTTCTCTCCAGAAAATTTCATAATTTTCCTTTGAATAGTTTTCCCGAAAAAAAATAATTTACAAGAGGTTGCATTAAATTTAAAAAAAAAACCGGAAAAGTTCTGGAAAATGGGAAAATTAAGGGGAAAAAAGTTGGTTTTGGGACTTTATGGGATCTCCTCTAATAAATGGCTATCTTGAAATTTTGACTTTGATTTTTGGCCATATACCTATAACTCATGAAAATGACAAAAATCCCAACTTCAACCGGTCATAGCTCCGTAATGGTAAGTCTCGGAGGAAAACTTTCCAAGGGCAGATTGTAGAACTCGTCGAGATCTACAAAAAAGCTTTTCGGGTCTTACCTCTACGATTTACCATTTCAGAGATATTCTACATGGAATTTTTAAAATCCTTAAGTTTTTTGCGGCCAAAAAATCAAAGTCAAAATTTCCCGGATTTTCTTTCACTACGTCATAGAGGACATTCAGAGAAATGTCGGAATCCACTTTTCTCCGCTCAATTTCCAGTTTTTCCAGGAGTTTCCGGCCCCCTTCTATAACCCACAAAATGGAAAATAGATTTTTCTGCGATTGACAAGAAAATGTCAGCATTTTTGACCGGTTGACAGGTCGCAAAACTCCATATTCTGGTATTTTAATTACGTTTCAATAGTTGCTAAGGAATCAATGAATAACAATACAGAAAACACTTTTCCGGCCTAGGCCGGGAAAGTGATTCTCGTACTGCAGAATAATTAGAACCAAAAGACAAACATTTAACAGGTATTTAACCGATCGCAGAAAAAATTGTATGTGTATTTCGGTGGAAAAGCACATTCTCGGCCTTCGTTGTTTGCCGGCCTCGGCTACGCCTCGCCCGTCAACTTACACCGTCGGCCGAGAATGTGTCACTTTTCCACCTAAATACACAATATACTATTTTTCGAATTTTGGAAAAACAAACATTCCAGTGTATAAAGGAGGTCAAAACAAGCAGAAAAGCTATTTGGCATTTTCCCCTAGGATGTCTTCTAAGTCTGGAAAAAAATCAAATAGAAAATTTCTAAAAGGGGCTTTTCTAGTTTGACATGGTCTCATTAAAAGGGCCATAATTCTGGAACGCCTGGATCAATTTCAATGAATCATGTTCCATTTGATATAAAATTAAATTGCCTACAAAACGGTTTAATGAAATATTTCCATAATAATCTAGTTTCCAAGTTATAGACGTTCAAACTTGAAACTTTCCCAAAAATTAACCTTGGCTTTGTTTCAGGTGGAGTTTCAACTTCCAGGACAGCTCCTAGTGCCCTTTTATTAATTTATTATTGTTATTATTGAAGAAACTAAACAATAAAACGCATTTTTCCCAATAAGATAAAACAAATTTGAAGTCGATATTTGGTTCAGAAGCAAAAGTTATGACATGTTTTCTAATTCAACTTGGAAAATTTTATGAAAAATTGTTTTGACAGGATGTCAAAAATAGGCCAATTTTTTGTGCACCTTCAAACTTTCAAAAATCATAATTTGAAGTTTTCCCAATAAGATACAACAAATTTGAAGTCGATATTTGGTTCAGAAGCAAAGTTATGACATTTTTTTCTAATTCAACTTGGAAAATTTTATGAAAAACTGTTTTGACAGGATGTCAAAAATAGGCCAATTTTTTGTGCACCTTCAAACTTCCAAAAATCATAATTTGAAGTTTTCCCAATAAGATACAACAAATTTGAAGTCGATATTTGGTTCAGAAGCAAAGTTATGACATTTTTTCTAATTCAACTTGGAAATTTTATGAAAAACTGTTTTGACAGGATGTCAAAAATAGGCCAATTTTTTGTGCACTTTCAAAAATCATAATTTGAAGTTTTCCCAATAAAATAAAACAAATTTGAAGTCGATATTTGGTTCAGAAGCAAAGTTATGACATTTTTTCTAATTCAACTTGGAAAATTTTATGAAAAAGTGTTTTGACAGGCTATCAAAAATAGGCCAATTTTTTGTGCAACTTCGAACTTCGAAAAATCATAATTTGAAGTTTTCCCAATAAGATAAAACAAATTTGAAGTCGATATTTGGTTCAGAAGCAAACTTATGACATTTTTTCTAATTCAACTTGTAAATTTTAGGAAAAACTGTTTTGACAGGATGTCAAAAATAGGCCAATTTTTTGTGCACCTTCAACCTTTCAAAAATCATAATTTGAAGTTTTCCCAATAAGATAAAACAAATTTGAAGCCGATATTTGGTTCAGAAGCAAAAGTTATGACATTTTCTTTAATTCAACATGGAAAATTTAATGAAAAATTGTTTTGACAGGCTGTTAAAAATAGGCCAATTTTTTTTGCACCTTCAAACTTTCAAAAATCATAATTTGAAGTTTTCCCAATAAGATAAAACAAATTTGAAGTCGATATTTGGTTGAGAAGCAAAGTTATGACATTTTTTCTAATTCAACTTGGAAAAAATTGTTTTGACAGGCTGTCAAAAATAGGCCAATTTTTGGTGCACTTTCAAACTTTCAAAAATAATAATTTGAAGTTTTCCCAATAAGATAAAACAAATTTGAAGTCGATATTTGGTTGAGAAGCAAAGTTATGACATTTTTTCTAATTCAACTTGGAAAAAATTGTTTTGACAGGCTGTCAAAAATAGGCCAATTTTTGGTGCACTTTCAAACTTTCAAAAATAATAATTTGAAGTTTTCCCAATAAGATAAAACAAATTTGAAGTCGATATTTGGTTCAGAAGCAAAAGTTATGACATTTTTTTCTAATTCAACTTGGAAAATTTTATGAAAAATTGTTTTGACAGGCTGTCAAAAATATGCCAATTTTTTGTGCACCTTCAAACTTTCAAAAATCATAATTTGAAGTTTTCCCAATAAGATAAAACAAATTTGAAGTCGATATTTGGTTCAGAAGCAAAAGTTATGACATTTTTTCTAATTCAACATGGAAAATTTTATGAAAAACTGTTTTGACAGGCTGTCAAAAATAGGCCAATTTTTTGTGCAACTTCAAACTCAAGTCCGCGATTGATCTTGAGTATGTGAGAAGCTCTTGACTATAGTTGGGAACTGGGAAGTATTGGAAGCTTGACGATAAAATCGCTTTTAAGGATTTTACAGGCAAAAAATTAAAACAAACATGTAGGTATACTAATGCCGGTTTTCCACCAAACAGACTGTAGAGTTTGTGTTTTAAAACATGTTTTATGCCCGATTGCACCGTCTCTCTTAACCGAGGCTTAATGATAACTATTCCTTCAAGTGACATTTTCCTATGCAAAACTGTCAATTTAAGGGGTAGTTATCGTTAAGCCTCAGTTAAGAGAGACGGTGCAATCGGGCATTAAAAACACGAAATTAACCCGAAAAACAAAACTCCACCTGTTGCAAAACACGCTAATCTTCAAAATGTTTGGGAAAAGTTAGAGTTTTGTCTGAGTTTAAGTTTTGTTTTTGTTTTGTCGGTTTGGTGGAAAACCGGCATAAGAAGTTGAAAACATCTGTCAGTAGTAATGGGGGCACCTGAGCCTGAGAAATTTTTCGATACCGTGGAAAAATCGGCGGCGCCTTTGATCTGAAATTTCTTGGATTTGACCCAGGCCAACCGGCTAACCGTGAAACATAATACTCCTGTTTGTTCCCACATTAAACGTCGGCGGCGGCGGCGTGCTGATTCACGAATTTTTCTCATTTACCACTACGGCATCCTGTTAAAGGACACAATGAACTTCATACTATGTACGCTAGATGACGCTACTCATAACATCATGACGTCAAAAAAATTTGGGGTTGGCCCGGGTCAAATCCAGGAAACTAGAGACAGGTCTGTATACAGCTATACAGGTCTAGAGACAAGTCTCTATACAGCTATACAAGTCTAGAGACAGGGCTGTATACGGCTATACAGGTCTAGAGACAGGGCCTTTATGGACATCCTGTTCCATAAGACTGGAAAACGGCTTTGACATCATCCATTCACAAAAAAGGAAATAAGCTGGACTGTAATAACTATTGGGGCAAATCAGTCACAAGCACACTAAGCAGACTATACGGTAAAATCCTGCGTGATCTCATTATAAAGAGCAAGAAGAAGAAGAGCAATGGAGAGCTTGGAAGTGGACGATGGTCAGGAAATTCTGCAATGTCAAAATATGAGTATCTAGGTATCACATTGGACAACACCGGAATACAGACGTGAAAGAAATAGAAAAGCGAATAGTCAAAGCTAAAAAAGTAATAGGATGCTTAATGGAATATTATGAAGCAAGGAAATAAAGAAGAGAAAATCCAATATATACGAGACAATGATAAAGAGCAGCCTTCTATATGGAGCCGAGACTTGGAGAATCACAGACAGACAAAAGAAAAAAGTGGAAGCAGTTGAAATGGATGCTATTAGAAGATCCAGGCAAATCTTACGAAAGAGAGAGAATGGAAAACGACAATATAAAACAACAAATGGGAATAGAAGGAACAATAGTTCAGGACATTGAAAGGAAACAACTTACCTGTACGGACACGTAGAACGAATGCCAAATGCCAGGTGGCCCAGAAAAATGTTGCATTGACAACCAACAGGTAGAAGAAAACGAGGCAGACCAAAACTGGAAAGGCAGAAGACCATACAAAAGTCCATGAGTGGAAGAAATCTCTCATTAGATGATTGCGACGATAGAAGAGGATGGCAATTAGGTGTCGGACAACGAAGAAAGACGTTCTAAAACGACATATGAGTACCAAAACATGGATCTGAGAGGCTAAAAGCTCAAAAATCTTTTGGAAGCAAAGCTTCTGACTAAACTCGTTCCTAACCGTGTTTGCCTTCAATCTATTCAGGCAAAAAAAATCTGAGTTAGCAATTCTCTAGTTGATTTTTTTTCGGCAAAATGAAGTACAGAACACAAATACAAATTTTTGTTCAGAGAGTATAATAATACTTTACCTACTAAGGTAGATTATTTAAATTTCTGGGTAATTCCCAATTAGTATTCAGGTAGAGGTACTTCGTACGTCAATCTTTAATGGGGGGTCAATTTAAAATACTTTAAAACTTAAGTAGGAACAGGAACCCAACCAAAACCTTTCATTACCTAGGTAGTCAAAGTTCAATAAGTCCAATATAATTTATGTTAACTTTATAATGCATTATTGTATTTCAGGTTCCTCTAGAACAGAATAAATTCAGAAATACAACAGTAAACTGTCGGCAACGTCGCATCGGTTGAATTCTACATCGGGAGCCCAGTCAGTTCAACACGGCACTTTAGTCCGCGAACAACTGACATGGCGAACGCAAAAGCGACGGCCAAGTTTTTTACGCACGGTACGTGCGAACAGTACGAACAAGTGCTGAAACTCTATCCACAGGCGCTCAAACTGAAAGCGGACAACAAAGCGAAAAAGCCCGAAGAACTGATTAAATTGGACAATTGGTAAGTTGTAAATGTGTGTGCCAAATAAATGCGACAACACTGTGTATAGTCAATGAACTTTTCAATTTATTAATTTAATTGGGGTGCAAAGTTTTTTTTTTTGAGCACATTAAACATTAAACTACCCTTTTAAGTTTGGGTTTTAATAGAACATTGTTCGCATGATGATATAGCATCATGGCCGTGAACAAACTAAAATAGACGGGCTTTTGTTGAAAATGTAAAACACAATTTGAATCAACTTATGTTTTTTGAAACTCCTCAAAACAACCCACTTGTGGGAGACTCAAAAAACAGGCACTTTTGTAATAAACTTTCAACAAAAACTCGGACGATTACAATTTCAAAATGGTTCCCCAGACAAAGCCACACCACCAACGTGTCTTTGTAAGAGAGGAAGAATTCCGGAATTTCGCTCTAAACTCGAAATTCCGGAAGCTGAAATTCTTTATGCACGCGTGCATCCACATTGTTTACACTTTCCGTATTAAATCCCGCCTTTCGCTTTATAGTCCAAGCAATGAAGGAAGTTTACCTCAACATAATTAGAAGTTAACATTTTTTGGGGGGATCGGTTCATTTTCATGTGCTTAATTACATATTAAGTTTGCGACCTTGTACTTCCATAGGGTTTTCAGTTAGGGGTGGTTTTTAGGGTTAATTTGCAGTTTATGGAGAACGCTGCTCAAAAGGACGATCCAATAGCAAAAAGTTTCAAATCAATGTTGTAGCTGAAGCTTTTTGCTATAAAAAACTCAGCGACAGCACCCTTCTATCTTCTATAGTTGTTTTTCTGCAGCGTCTTGAATAGTAGCATGTTTTTGTTCAAGGTCACTGAATCAACGTTTTGTCATTTTGCGCGCATTTGTTGCAGCAGCGGCCGAATGCATAATCCGATTTCAATTTTTCAAACACCACATTATTTCTAATGAAATGCACTCTCCAATGCTTTTTTGTTCGAATTTTTTGCTTGAAAATTAAGCGAGCACGGACTTGTCTAATGTGCGAGGAAGTTGTAAATTGCATCGAAAACTACCCCTTTCTTGCATTCACTCTAATTTCTAAACGGGGCCAAATATTTGGTGACAGTTTTCGACAATCGGCAGCCCATTTATTCCTCTCATAATGCCCCAGCGGACTTTTTTTTTCGTTAATCACTTAATGACTTATTGGCCTGAAAAAGTCGCGCGCGATTTTTCAAAAAGTAAAAAAAAATTAAAATTGTCGCATAGCGCTGAAATTTGGTACGATGGCTTTATTTATTGTTCTCATGATTATACTGCAATTTTATATCATGTGAAGCAATTAAAATTGCAGTATATTCATAAGAACAATAAATAAGGCCATCGTACCAAATTTTCAGCGCTATGCGACAATGTTATTTTTTTTTTAATTTTTGAAAAATCCCGCGCGACGTTTTCAGGCCAATAAGTCATTAAGTGATTAACGAAAAAAAAATCCGCTGAGGCATTATGAGAGGAATAAATGGGCTGCCGATTGTCGAAAACTGTCACCAAATATTTGGCCCCGTTTAGAAATTAGAGTGAATGCAAGAAAGGGGTAGTTTTCGATGCAATTTACAACTTCCTCGCACATTAGACAAGTCCGTGCTCGCTTAATTTTCAAGCAAAAAATTCGAACAAAAAAGCATTGGAGAGTGCATTTCATTAGAAATAATGTGGTGTTTGAAAAATTGAAATCGGATTATGCATTCGGCCGCTGCTGCAACAAATGCGCGTAAAATGGCAAAACGTTGATTCAGTGACCTTGAACAAAAACATGCTACTATTCAAGACGCTGCAGAAAAAAAAATATAGAAGATAGAGGGGTGCTGTCGCTGAGTTTTTTATAGCAAAAAACTTCAGCTACAACATTCATTTGAAACTTTTTACTATTGAACCATCCCTTTGAGCAGCGTTCTCCATAAACCGCAAATTACCCCTAAAAACCACCCCTAACTGAAAACCCTATGGAAGTACAAGGTCGCAAACTTAATATGTTGTTTAGCATATTAAAATGAACCGATCCCCCCAAAAAAATTTCAACTTCTAATTATGTTGAGGTAACCCCTCTTTTCAGATCTCCGTTTCTTGGACTATTATTTGAATTTTGATTGATCTTTTGCGCCAGTGGAGGGGAGCGGGAGCTGAGATAATCATCGCTAATGTGCACACATGATTTTTCCAAGGATAATTTGATGTACCTAATGATAATTGCATGCTTTTTTTTTAATGCTTTGGTCGTTTCGTCTATTATTATTTTTGTGATGTCCTTTTTTTGAAGGATAATTGTCAATTATTTTACTGTTGACACAGGGCAGTTTGGTACTTTAATTTTACTTATTCAAACCTGCATTTCAAGACAAGTTCAATGATTTTTCAGATTATATATACTGAGTGTAAAGTTATAAAGTACCACCCCCTGTAACTTTTTCTATGTACGATTAAGAACAGGTAACAGGGGGTGGTACTTTATGACTTTTTTATTTACTTGACACCCTGTACATATACATTTTTTTGACATTATTCAACCCTTCCAGTTTATTTTAGTATCGAATCTATCATTAAGTGTAGGTATACTTGCATTTAAAATAAAAATTATTCTCATAGGTTTGTTTTGCGATGCTTGCAGTTTTTCAAATAAGTAAACTTTTGATTTGACTTGATACATATGCCAAGTTCGTTTTTGTCATCTTTTCCGTCCATTTCCTCCGAAATTTTGACAGGCATGTGATTTGTAAATTGAAACTGTCTGATCCAGTCACGTGCCTGTCAAAATTTCGGAGCAAATCGACGAAAAAGATGACAAAAACGAACTCGGCCAGAATAGTCAAACAATTATCTTGACAGTTATGTAAAATAAATAAGGCGAAATTATTGTATTATAAAGTAGGTACTCTTCTGACAAGAAACTTAAACTTATAGGTACTAACTCATATTGCCAGATATTCGACTAAAAACTTACTTTACTGTCTGTTACTAACAAGTATAACAACTTTTACCAAAAACACAGACCGAACATATTGACATTTTTTGAAGAAAAGTCCAATATTCCCTTTTACCAGAAGGAACGGAAGGTAACTGTAAGGAAATAGGAAATATATATTATTGTACTGGAAGGAAATCTAATTTCCTTGCAGTAAACTAAAAAAATGATCAAAAACAATTTAATGTTTGAGAATTTTCAAAGTTTCAACAAGTTGATTGCAATAAATATACAGTAGAACCCCAGTTATCCGAGGTAACGTGGAGGGTACCCAGATAACTGGAAACTTGGATAATCCGAATGTACATATATGTATATTCTAGAAGCTCGGTTAATACGGAGTATGGACGTGCGTACCTCAGATTTTCAGGATTTTTGGGTCTTTAGACTGGCTCGGTTAATCCAGAGCTCGGATAATTGCGACTCGGAAAATCGGGGTTCTACTGTAATGTCCTTTGAATAATTTCCCATTATCGCAATAATAGTATGTTTAATTTTTTCGAGAGTTATTTTACCTTGTAGGAAAAGCTACATTCCATTTTGCTAGTCACGGCTTGTTTGTTCGGAAATGTTCAACTTTTCTTCCTCTCCATAGGTAAACAATATACTATTATTGAATTAATTTAACTATAAGTTTATACAAAAATTTTCTTATTCACACTGACTCACTTAAAAACTATGTGCTTTATAATAATATATGAAAGTGGAGTTTGGGGAGTCCTGAATGATCATTTAGATACAACATAAAAAAAAAATGAAATTTTATCATTTTAGTACTAATAAGGTACCTAGGGGGTAAGCCACCCAGGAATCATTGACAACAGCCTGGGGAAATAGGTGGCAATACGGAGAAATATCAGGTAATTACGGGGAAATATAAGAAAATACATTGCAATATGGGGAAATATAAGGTATTATTAGGAAATATCGGATTATTATTAGGAAATATCAGGGTATTATTAGGAAATATCGAGGTATTATCAAGAAATATCAAGGAAATATCCAGGTGTTATTAGGAAATATCGACGTATTATTAGAAAATGGAGGAAATAACATGGAATTATTAGCGCTTGTAATGTAACGAGCGCACCCGAACATTCACAATTCCAGTTTTGTGAATAAACTTTAGTATTTGAAATTAATTCGGTACCTAAATAAACTCTAAAGCCTGATTTATTAACTCCACCATTCCTTGTTGTTTAGTAGCCAATCAAATTAGACAATTTTTGCCATTTAGTCAATTTTGGGTTATGATGTGTGTCGTGTGGTATTTTCTTGCTAGCGTTAGTTGCCATTTCCGCTGAAAAAAATTATACATGTTTAGGCAAGTTTTCCTGAAGCCACTCCAGTTCTTGTTTTTCTTTCTATCTTCAATCTTCTTGTTGTAAAAATGCTGCAAGCCGGTCCTGTTCTTTCTGTCTTAGGTCTTCTTCTTTTTGTTTCTTTTTCTGTCTTTAGGCTTCTTGTTGTTGTAGAAGTGCTGCAAGCAATTCAGGTCTTGTTCTCCTTGTTTTTCTTTCCATCTTCAAACTTCTGCTTCCAGCTTTTCCTCGAGTTTTTCCTTTGGCCTTCAGTCTTTCTTTTGTCGTCCAAAATTTTCATGAAGTCTGACAAGATTTGATTAACTTACTCGCTTACTCCATTTCGGATGCAGTCGGTTTGCTGTCATCTATTCACCATAGAATATCCCGTATCTTTCTTGAACCTTGATTTTGAATCTAAAGTTGTGTGATGAAATGAAATTTTAAACACAATGGAATATTTTAGAAAAACCACTCTGTGGACTTGTTTTTTGTTATCGAAATCACTAATGAAGTCACTATTCTTGTATCACTCACAGTTTCCAAAGAGAATTCTATGGAAATTTCTAAAATTTTCTGGAAAATCTGCTTTTGAGCTTGTTTTAGATGTTGAAGCCAGCAATAGTCACTATTCTTGTATCACTCACGTCACGGTTTCCAAATAGAATTCTAAAGAAATTTCTTCTTTAAATGGAGCACCGTGAAATTTTAAAGAAAATCCTCCATAAAAAACCGCTTTTTAGCTGGTTTTTCGATGTCGAAGCCAGTAATAAAGTCACACTAATCTTGTATTACTTCCAGTTTCCAAATAGAATTATATAGAAGTTTATGGAATTTTCCAGAAAATACGTTTGTAAGCCTAATTTAAGATGTCAAATCCTGTAATAAAGTCACTTTTCATTTCAATAAAGGTTCTCTGATTGTTCCCCCATTAATTAGCGAATAGAAAGACAGGAGTCCTGACATAAACAAAACAATTCATTTTCTCAGAATTCTCGCTGGGTTGTTGATGCATTTTTGTAATAATAATAAAGGAAATATTAGGGCATTATCAGAAATTATGTTAAATATTAGGGTATTACCGGAAATATAAGGGAATTATAAAGCATTATGGGGAATTATGAGGCAATCTGAAATTACTGGAAAATATAGGAAATAAAGGCAATATTCGAGAAATAATTCCACCAAGGGGAAATATTTGTCAAAATTCTCAGGGGTGGTTTACCCCTTGAAGGTACCTTACCTTATGATTTAGATTTATGTAAACTTTAAAAAATCATAATTTTTTTTCTATTAGAGATAGAAAACTGAAATTTTCAGCGAATCTTATCCCAGTAGAGGACTTCAATCCCTGAAAAATTTCAGCTCATTCGGACTTATAGTTTCAGAAATAAAATCGTGTTAAGCAATTTGGGGTGATTTATCAATTTTTCTGAGTATATGGAGTTTGGGGGGTCCCGAAAGATCGTTTGGATACAAAATCTCAACATAAAAAAACTAGAAATTTTATCATTTTAGTAATAAAAGTATCTTACCTCGAGCCTTACCTTATGATTTAGATTTTTGTAAACTTTAAAAAAACATAACTTCTTTTCTATTAGAGATAGAAAGCTGAAATTTCCAGCCATTCTTATCCCAATAGAGGACTACAATCCCTGGAAATTTCAGCTTATTTCGATGTATAGTTTCAGAAATAAAATCGTGTTGAGCAATTTGGGTTAAATTATCAATTTTTCAATTTTTCTGAGTGCCTTTTTTCATGAAATCCGGCTCCAAATCTCAAAATAATTTAGTGTATGAAAGCTGAAATTTTCAGCGATTCTTATCCCAGTGAAGGACTACGATCCCTGAAAATTTCAGCTCATTTGGACTTATAGTTCCAAAAAGAAAATCGCGTTATGCAATTTGGGGTACATTTATCAATTTTTCAATTTTCTGAGTGCCTTTTTTCATAGATTTCAGCTTCAAATCTCGGAATAATTTAGTGTATGGGGTTTCCAGTAATCATTTTGACTCTAAATCTCTACATAAAAAAATTTGAAATTTCATCATTTTAGTACTTATCATTTGGATTTTTAAAAACTTTGAGGACCCATAACTATTTGTCTATCGGTGGAGTTTCGCATCTCTGCATCCCAACCACAGTAAGAGTTTTCAACAAAACTGATGCTACCGATTGGTGAAAAAACCTCAAATTATGCACATAATACATAAACGGCCAGAACTTTTTAATAATGCTTTTGATAGGAGTAAATATTTGAATCTCGAGTAAGATGGGAAAAATTAGGACTTTCCATGATTTTGAAAAAAAAAACCTTCAAGAAAATCTTTATTGGTGAAACAAATACAGCGGAGAAGTGAAACGAGTTATATATTTTGAGGGAAATCTGTGTGTGTACAAATTAGGGGAAATCGAGAGGAAATCCGAGGAAATCTAAGGCAATGTTGGGGAACTCTTGTTGGTATTCAGAAAAAATCAGATAAAGTCATGGGAAATCATCCATGATTTCCACTAAAACCGCAATCTGATATACTAAAACTGACCTGCTCTCTTGAATGTTTTCGTATTTCCTCTAAATTGAGATAATTCAAGCGCCTGGAGTCAAGAATTCCTACTTGTCAACTAATTTCTCCTGTATTATTTTCAATTTACAATTCTCATTATTTTTCTTCTGAATTTTTGGTCTATTAACGGCTCTTGGATTTCTTCAAATTTCCCTAAATTAGGACAATTGAAGAGCCTGGAATAAAAAAATGCCTATATATTCCTACTTGGCAACCAAAGCAAATCAAGAAAAATCTTAAGGAACTTGAGGGAAATCTTAAGGAAATTATGGGAAATCTTAAGGAAATCATACATGATTTCTCCTAGAACTGCAATCTGGTGTACAAAAACTGACCTGCGGTTTACCCCTCTCAAATTCCTAGCTTTGTGACATAATGTAATGGTGACAATCAGGTGAAAAAGATTCAATAGAAATACTGGTACTGAAACAAAGTAAGTAGATACTTATCATATAGAGAGATTGGATTTGGATCATATCAGTATTGGACTTGATATTTTGATGTTGTCGTCCGATTCCATATCGATCAAAATAAAAATGGGTAATATCAAGGATTCTGTGGGATTTATTGCACTTTGTGCTGAAGAACATGCCTGGAAGATGTTTTGTACATTGAACAAAATGAAATATGTATGTATTCGCAGAAATTTGATAAATACTGAAATAGCTGTAGATAAATATCACCAAAGCAATATGAGAAAAAAGAAGCTAAAATGGAATTCATACAGAGTTAAACATTTAGAAAGAAAGACTATTGAGAGTCAGACAAGAGGAGAAAATGGGATTCCAGAACGATGCAGATGAAAAGATCTAGTAGATGAAAAGCCAGCTCAAAAATTAAAATTTATAGAAGCGTCATTATAATTCCTTCAGTCTCTTCTTGGTTGCATCTATTGTTCATTGTTGAATACATATAGACTTTTTCCAAATGTCTCTATGTTTTCCTATTTTGTGATGTTGATATTGATTACGTCATCTGATCATCTGGTAGGCAGTCTTCAGTAAGCATTCTCTTCCGTCTCGATATTTTGGAATCTGTCCTGCCACCCCAACTAAGAATAAGAATAGTACCTACCTTCTTTTTCTTATATTGTTGATTCACACGAAATAAGTACATAAATTTTTATTGAAAATATGCAATACATCTGACGCACACTGATCTACAATCGATTAATCCGAATTCTCAATGTCCCGTTGGCGCCATGCCACGTGTCACACGCACACGTGCGACGAAATATAGTCTAGTAGTAAAACCCACTCCTCCTCCAACCCGAAAATGCATTTTTGCCGGAAACAAAAACGGCTGAGCGCCGCATCTCGCGACGTCATCAAAATCATCATCATCGAAATGAACAACACACGGGATCGGCATCCAAAAGGTAATTAGACATTCCAGTGCAGTGCAAGCAAAACGTGTTTATTAGTTTGTAGGTCAAGGACGCGAATTCAATGGGCTGCGAGGGTGGGAGAGAGGCCGAGCAATTATTCGACAAAGACTCCTCGAAATAAATCTATTAATAAGCGTACTTTACGGTTACGTTTGGTTTTATCTTAAACGTGACGTAATAATTACTGCATGTATACTCACTCATTTAGTTGCCATTACACCGCTTTCTCTCTCACTCTCTTCGATCCCCTGCTGCTGAGCGATGGATCTGAATCAGCTGATTTAAAAATTAATGCAGTTTTAGCGGCATGTCGCACACGACCACTGGGAGTAGACCAGTGGACGCTGTTAGACATGTTGTTTGGGACAAGGCGAAGAGAAGACGCACAATACATACTATATACCTTAACATAATTTGAGCATGTATTATTCAGCTATATTGAGGGGTGAGCCTTGAGAGAATTGGGATAGGAAACAATCTGGGCATAATTATGTATATGTACTTTACAATGCAGTTCAATTATTGGAGATTAAGCATGCGGTCTTTGAGAGTCTTTTGGTAATAATGGATTTAAGATGCAGCTTGAATCCTACATTTCCTTACATATAGGTATACTCAGTTTTTCGTTCAAAGTAATTTATGAGGCAGTTCAGTCATATTTTCCCTACATATTTTTCCCATAAATCTGGTTTTTAAATCTACTGATTTTCTACTAAAACAAACTGCAAAGATTCCTTTCATGTAAACGCTGCTCAAAAAAGACTATTCATTCATTGAGGCATTTACCACAATTTTGATTTGATATCAACAGTCTTGACCTATCATCTCAAATATGAGGTTAACGTGAAAAGAAATTAGTTATGCATGTGTCAATCCATGGCCAACTTGATAGCATATTTTTCCAGAAATTCCCTTGTCACTCTCATTGATTAGAAAAGGAGGGTCGATGGCAAACTTTCAATTGAACAAATAATAAAGATTTCTTTTCAATCAATTTTTGTCTATTCCCAGCTCTTGAAGTAGACGGTCAATGGTCACTTCTGTCAAATTGTAGAATGAAGTATTGGTCAAATAATTATGCATGCATCAATACATGGCCAACTTGATAAAATATTTTTCCAGAAAGTCCCTTGGCAGTCTCATTGATTAGAAAAATAAGACCGATAACAAACTGTCAATTCAACAAATAATTAAGATTTCTTTTCAATCAATTTTTATCTATTCTCGGCTCTTGAAGCTGACTGTCAATGGTCACTTCTGTCAAATTGTACAATGAAGTATTAGTCGAATAATTATGCATGTGTCAATTCATGACCAACTTGATAACATATTTTTCCAGAAAGTCCCTTGTCACTCTCATTGATTAGAAAAGGAGGGCCGATGACAAACTTTCAATTGAACAAATAATAATGATTTCAATCAATTTTTGTTTATTCCCGGCTCTTGAACTTGACTGTCAGTGGTCACTTCTGTCAAATTGTACAATGAAGAATTGGTCAAATAATGACGCATGTGTTAATCCAAGGCCAACTTGATAAAATATTTTTCCAGAAAGTCCCTTGTCACTCTCATTGATTAGAAAAGGAGAGCCGATTACAAACTTTCAATTCAACAAATAATTGAGATTTCTCTTCAATCAATTTTTGTTTATTCCCGGCTCTTGAAGTTGACTGTCACTGGTCACTTCTGTCAAATTGTACAATGAATTATTGGTTAAATAATTATGCCTGTGTCAATCCATGGCCAACTTGATAACATATTTTTCTAGAAAGTCCCTTGTCACTCTCATTGATTAGAAAAGGAGAGCCGATGACAAACTTTCAATTCAACAAATAATTGAGATTTCTCTTCAATCAATTTTTGTTTATTCCCGGCTCTTGAAGTTGACTGTCAATGTTCACTTCTGTCAAATTGTACAATGAATTATTGGTCAAATAATTATGCCTGTGTCAATCCATGGCCAACTTGATAACATATTTTTCCAGAAAGTCCCTTGTCACTCTCATTGATTAGAAAAGGAGAGCCGATCACAAACTTTCAATACAACAAATAATTGAGTTTTTTTTTCAATCAATTTTTGTTTATTCCCGGCTCTTGAAGTTGACTGTCATTGGTCACTTCTGTCAAATTGTACAATGAATTATTGGTCAAATAATTATGCCTGTGCCAATCCATGGCCAACTTGATAACATATTTTTCCACAAAGTCCCTTGTCACTCTCATTGATTAGAAAAGGAGAGCCGATGACAAACTTTCAATTCAACAAATAATTGAGATTTCTTTTCAATCAATTTTTGTTTATTACCGGCTCTTGAAGTTGACTGTCAGTGGTCACTTCTGTCAAATTGTACAATGAAGAATTGGTCAAATAATGACGCATGTGTCAGTCCATGGGCCAACTTGATAACATATTTTTCCAGAAAGTCCCTTGTCACTCTCATTGATTAGAAAAGGAGAGCCGATGACAAACTTTCAATTCAACAAATAATTGAGATTTCTCTTCAATCAATTTTTGTTTATTCCCGGCTCTTGAAGTTGACTGTCATTGGTCACTTCTGTCAAATTGTACAATGAATTATTGGTCAAATAATTATGCCTGTGTCAATCCATGGCCAACTTGATAACATATTTTTCCACAAAGTCCCTTGTCACTCTCATTGATTAGAAAAGGAGAGCCGATGACAAACTTTCAATTCAACAAATAATTGAGATTTCTTTTCAATCAATTTTTGTTTATTCCCGGCTCTTGAAGTTGACTGTCAGTGGTCACTTCTGTCAAATTGTACAATGAAGAATTGGTCAAATAATGACGCATGTGTCAGTCCAAGGGCCAACTTGATAACATATTTTTCCAGACAGTCCCTTGTCACTCTCATTGATTAGAAAAGGAGAGCCGATCACAAACTTTCAATACAACAAATAATTGAGATTTTTTTTCAATCAATTTTTGTTTATTCTCGGCTCTTGAAGTTGACTGTCAATGTTCACTTCTGTCAAATTGTACAATGAATTATTGGTCAAATAATTATGCCTGTGTCAATCCATGGCCAACTTGATAACATATTTTTCCAGAAAGTCCCTTGTCACTCTCATTGATTAGAAAAGGAGGGTCGATGGCAAACTTTCAATTGAACAAATAATAAAGATTTCTTTTCAATCAATTTTTGTCTATTCCCAGCTCTTGAAGTAGACGGTCAATGGTCACTTCTGTCAAATTGTAGAATGAAGTATTGGTCAAATAATTATGCATGCATGAATACATGGCCAACTTGATAAAATATTTTTCCAGAAAGTCCCTTGTCACTCTCATTGATTAGAAAAGGAGAGCCGATGACAAACTTTCAATTCAACAAATAATTGAGATTTCTTTTCAATCAATTTTTGTTTATTCCCGGCTCTTGAAGTTGACTGTCAGTGGTCACTTCTGTCAAATTGTACAATGAAGAATTGGTCAAATAATGACGCATGTGTCAGTCCATGGGCCAACTTGATAACATATTTTTCCAGACAGTCCCTTGTCACTCTCATTGATTAGAAAAGGAGAGCCGATCACAAACTTTCAATACAACAAATAATAAAGATGGCAATCAACTCTTGTCTATTCCCAGTTCTCGTGAAAGATTTTTAAGGTTAAAAACTAGAGAGAATAAAATATTGATCATCCTGTATCTTTATGTAGTGGTAGAATTATTTTCGATTACCTACCTACTGGCTTTCGCGAAAGATTTCCTACAAGAGCCGGGAATAATAAAATATTGATCACCCTGTATCTTTACACAGTGGTGGAATTGTTTTCGATAACCAAAAGATTTTTAAGTATTTTCCATGCTGTTAAAAAGCAATCAATTACCTAAAAATCAGTAAGAAGTTGTGCAAGACTTATTATTTTAAAGTCAAAAGCTCTATAACCGTATTCCTCATCATAATACCATCATTAACCTGAACCATCTGCTGTTGCGGTTCTCCGACCCTGCAATGCCGATGTTTCCTGCTGCTATGCTATCTCTCATCGTTTCTAAAGCCCCAGCGAGCACACACAGAAAACCGGTAAAGCTAAAAGCTGTTGGAAATGTACAGGATGTTCACGCATGACGGGCCATCACTCGACTGCTGGTCTGGCTACTTGTTCTTTGACGCCAAAAGTACCGTTATAAACTCAAGAATAATCGACTTTCAAGTTTTAAAAAGAAAACAATTCAAACTTTAATTTTCCGTTGGCGTGTTACTTTCAATTTGTCCGCTGTTGGTCGGTGCTAAATAAAATCCATTTAAACTCTATTATGACTCACCGGAGATGAGAAAAATTTCTATTACTTATAGTGGACTTTTTAAAATGCTGATTCACTTTTGTGTGTTAAATTTACATAAGACTTCCAAGAAACACACTGTGTTATGTGTTGCTTCATAATCTGAATACAAAAAAGCTACCATAAAGAAAAATACCCATTGTTTTCTGTGTGAATAAAATTTCAGTTAACAAGCGGGATTTTTTTGTTTTAAATTGTAATTTCAGTGTTACCTTGTTAATGCATGAAATATAATAAATTTATTTATCAATTTTATCATCTTATGAGAGAATTTCCTGGATAGTGCAATCAGTCAGGGGATAAATGGTATCTTATCTATTGCAGCTATAATACCGTTTCAATTTTTGTTACGCAGGTATCAAAATGAACTACCGAAAAAAATCAAATCAAGAGGCAAAGATGCGCACATGATCCACGAAGAACTAGTCCAAACGATGAAATGGAAACAGAACAGGGGCAAATTTTACCCGCAGCTTAGTTACTTAGTCAAAGTCAATACGCCCAGGATGGTCATACAGGAAACGAAAAAGGCTTTTAAGAAATTACCGAACTTGGAAGGCGCAATCACGGCGTTGAGCAACTTGAAAGGCGTCGGCACTACCATGGCTAGCGGTAAGATTGCTTTAGAAACTTTTTAAATTTCAGTCACTAATAAGTTTCATTAGTCAGCTATTTTTTCTTTCTTATAATTGTCAGCATAGTTTTATCATACAAGAAAGTCTACAAAAGGCAAAAGTGATGATAATGGTAATCCAGCAATGTAAATGCTAAAGAAAACTCTGTACTGGGTCTTTAGATAAACAAACATCAATTCTAAAAGATAAACATGAATGTGCATTCCTTATATACACATTTGGTTTTTAGAGATGTTTCTCCTTTTTCAAGCCCTGGAACTGCAAATTTTTTTGTCCTATGTCTTTTACACAAAATCACCTCCTTATAAAATTGTCTATATGGCTCTTCAGTTAAGTTTATGGGGTTTTGAATCCTTGTAAAAGGATATTTCAAGACTCCACCCACCTTCACATTGCACTTAGTTGAAATTTATTTACCACTTATCGTTTCTAAACCTTTCCACTTTATTCTAAATTGTTTTTCGCTTTCCAAGACTCAAAAGTTATAAGCCATCCTATTTTATCCTCAGTTCTTCCTTTGAAAAAAAAATTTCAATTATTATTATCAAGAATTCTCTCAACTATAAAGTTAATGGTGGCAGCCAGCATTGCTCAAGTAATAAACTCTAGTATCTATTGTACACACAAAACCACTGAAGTCGGAGAATAGAATCGACCTTCGGCCATAATAATGCGGCAATCGTCGTTTTGTGACCAGCAAGCAAAAGGTGGTCCTCGTTGCCAACATAACAGTTGCACACCCAGGCAAGGTGTTCATTGGCAGTTGGAGAGAACTTAAGCCAACGAGCTCAGAATTTTAGATGGAACATAAAACTGTTTTGATTCAATTGAATTTTTGTAAATGATCATGATGCATTCTTTGATCTTCTTTAGGATATTATTATTATTATTTGGCCATATTATCAAAAATCTAACTACCAGTTTAAATTAATTATAGAAAGTCATAGGTCTCTATATTTCCGTTTTCATTGTTCCATTGGTTTACCTTGCCTTCTACAATAGCAGATACCTACCTACCTACACGAGGTATTATTATAGAAAGGCTAATGTTGACGATGATGTGTTTACAATTATTATTATTATGAGCTACGTGTTTTAGACGTTTCACATCTGAACCATTAGCTTTGTTGATTTGAGAAATAACTACCTCATATACATTTTCTAAAACTTTTCTTTGTAAACTGAAGGTGAGCACAAAAACTGTATCTACAAACTTTTTGTTTGGAGATTTTTCTCTATACTTAAATAAATCCTTGTTATTAGCTCTTCTGGCTGCAGCATGTCCAGAAACTGCTCCGTTTATGGCGGACGAATGCCTGATGGCCATTCCGGATATCGAGGGCATCGATTACACCACCAAAGAGTACCTGAAGTTCGTGCAGCACATCGAATCGGTGTCTCAGCGACTAAATGCCGACGCCGGCTCCTCTACCAGATGGTCGCCGCACAAAGTCGAACTGGCTATATGGACGCACTACGTCGTGTCAGACCTTAAACCTGAATTGTTAGATGGTAAGTTTGGAATCTTCCATTTGAAGTTATTATAAATGTGGGTTTTCCTGTTGTTAAATTGTCTCTGAATATCAACAGCTGTCATGGTCTGATTCAAAAAATCTGAATTTTACAAAAGTTCACAGAGTCTGATTATCATCATTAACGTTTATTTACTCCATGTATGAATATACACCTCTCCAGGTTTTATGTGTACTTATTAGGTTCCATAATGTTTTTGTAAATCATCTGTCTGGGTTGCGATTTTTTAGTCTTTTGCTGCTCTCTATGCATCCTGTCATGGTCCACTTATTTTGCTTCATATCTCACAGACTTATTCCCTCTCAGATTAGCTTCAAATGGTGGTACTGTTACTGGTGAGTGAGACATGGTTGCGGTCTGAAATTAATGATTCCCTTATTAGTATTGACAGTTACAAACTATTCAGAATAGACAGAACAAACAAAAAAGGCGGGGGAATCTGTGAATACGTTAAGGAAAAAATAAGTACCATAGATATCTAGAGTCACGAATTGAGGGAGTGCAGTGCATAAATTCCACCAACCATAGAGTCAATATGATTGCATATCGTCAAAGGAACAGTCAAATTTGTAGTTGCCTGCATCTACTGACCAACAAGTTATGTAACTAAGGCTGAAAATAGAACTTTAATAACCAATTTAAGTACAGCTTTTAGTTCGCACTTGGTGCACTACATTTTTGGGGATTTAAACTGGCTGACTCTGAGCCTGTCATCTTACTCCTCTTAAGCCAGCGACTTTCCTAATGGATACAAGGAAATTAATGCTAAATAATTAATATCTTTTCCAACTACATATATACTATAGACACCGAAACGATCAAGCATCATTACTGGACTTGTTTTTGGTTAGTGATTCCAAGCTGGTTACCAATATTGAGGCTAAACCACCCCTGCGAAAAAGCGATCATGTAATAATAAGTGCTGGAGAAAATAATTGTCAGGGAGCTAACTCAGCTTTCCTAGAGAATGGCATATTACCATTATGTCAACACGGGTTCTTACCGAAAAGATCCATAGATACAATATAGATCTAGGAATCACTGTAACCCAGGACTTGAAATGGGAAACTCACATCACGCAAATGACCAAAAAAGCCTATTCAATGGATTTACCTCATACAAAAATAATTTAAAGACCTCTCCAAAGAGATGATAGGTACTAAAGGTACATAAATCAGATGTCAGGCCAAGAGTGGAATATGTACAAACTATTTGGAATCCTTACTATGCTAAAGACATAGAGCAAATTGAGATAGTACAACGAAGAATAACTAAGCTGGCTCCAGACCTTCATGAACTGCCCTATGAGGAACGATTAACCCAGCTAGACCTAACCACCCTAAAAGATAGAAGAATGAGGGGAGATCTCATTGAAACTTTTAAAATAATAAATGGGCACTATGCTTGCGACTTAAGAGAGATCTACCACCTCAACCAAAACACAATCTAAAGCTTTCCAAGGAGAAATGTAACAAGCTAATGAGAAGAAACTTTCTAATAAACAGGGTGGTTTATCTCTGGAACAGTCTTGGTAACAACACTGTCACGTCAACAATAAAGAACCAGTTCAAAAACCATTTAGACCAAGAAATGAAGAACCAAAGCACAACATTCTTTGTGCACTATACCGTATGAGGCAACTAAGTTTCAGGAGGACTATTAAGACCGAAGAGGCTCTTTCGGCAAGAGCAATGCATGACTTCCCACAAATCTCTAATCTTTAAATAACAACTCAAATAGATTTAGCAGTTTCATCGGATTTATTTCCTCTACTGCAGATACCCATAATAATAATAATAATAATAATACAAACCTTCTCTCATGTCTCAACGACTGGACTACTTTGCAGGACAGTGGACGACCAGATGACGTAGGTATACCTACCTTAACTTTGACAAAGTCCCTTTCCACAGAGTGCTTTACAAGCTTGATCACTATGGCGTTAGGGGCCCACTTCTATCCTGGATTGGTGGCTTCCTTACCAAGCGTAGGTTTCAGGTTAGGAGAAATGGCGCCTTGTCAAGCGAAAGAACTGTGAGGAGTGGAGTGCCTTAGGGCTCGGTTCTCAGATGTTACTGTTCTTGGTTTTTATCAGCGATATGGTAAGCGACATCAATAACAGAATCTGCTTCTTCGCAGATGACACCAAACTGTACTGTAATCGTAATCCACTATGTGATGCCATCTCAGTGCAGAGTGATCTGAGGACTGTAATGTGGACTGAAAATTAGTCCCTGAATGTTGAAAAGTGCACACTGCTGCATATCGGTCCAAACAACCCACATACTCAATACACCCTCTTTGGAAAAGCCTTCAAAAAGATCGACCATCAAAAAGACCTTGGAGTAGTTATGACATAAGATCTCAAATGGGAAAGCCACATCGCGGGAAGTGTAAAGAGAGCAAACACATATCTTGTCCAAAGAGCATTTAAGGATCACTCCTGTTCAACAATTATGAAGATATATAAAGCATATATAAGACCGATCTTCCAGTTTGCTGTGATTTTGTTTAACCATTACTACATTAGGGACATTCTAACCGAACTGAAGGAACTTCAGTATGAAATTCGATGCTCCAGGTTAAAGATTCCCACTCTAAGAGAACAGCAAAGAGGTGACTTAATACAGACCCACAAAATCATATCTGGATACTATAGCGTTCAACTGAATATCTTCGTAACGAGAGGCGAAATGATGCTTAGAGGACACTCCAAAAAACTCTCAAAAGAAAGATGCGCAAAGTTTGCTAGACAGAACATCCTTACCAACTGAGTAGTATATGTATGGAACACACTCAGCCAAGACACTGTGGATGCCTCATCCTTGAACACTTTCAAAAACAGACTGGATAGAGACCTTACACATGTGAATCGCGAATTTGTACATGATTAAGTTTGATTGTTATGGTTATAATGTGGCAGTTTTTATCGGATTTTCCGCCTACTGTCAGACTAATAGTAATAATAATAATAATATTAATAATAATAATAAAATGGACAAAAACAGACATGGAGAAAATTACCATAATAACAAGGACTAAATTAACCAAACACAGAAAACACCACCCCCACTCGGTCAAAGAGAGGTTAACGATAAAGTATGGAGGAAGGGGACTCAGATCTTTGCGTGCTTCATGGAAAATAAATACAAATGTTAAGAAAACAGTTTCACGACAAAAATACAGCACTACATAAAGCGATCACACCACTTAATCTTTCAAACATGAGGCAAGAAAAAACAGACACACAAGATCCCAAAGAGAAGCTACATCGATAGGCACAGAAGAAACTCTACGGCAAACATGTATACATTGTTGAAAATGAAAATATCACATACAAATGGTTGCAACAAGGTGAACTCTACCCAGAAACTGAAGGATTTCTGCTTGCCATACAGGATCAAGTCATTGCTACAAAACATTATAAGAAATATATCATGAAAATCCCAGGAATTGATGATTCATATAGAAAATGTCACATACAACAAGAGAACATCCAACATATTGTAGGAGGATGCAAAATGTTAGCGGGCACTGATTACATGAAAAGACATAACAACGTAGCAAAAATAATCCATCAAGCAATAGCCATTAAAAATGAACTCCTGTGAGAAAGTTGACCATACTATAAAGACCACCTTGAGAGCATCCTCGAAAATCAACAATATAGACTATACTATGATCTTACTATACACACTGATGAAACCATCACATGCAATAGACTATACATTAACATACAGGACAAAGAAAGTAATGATACAAACATAAATGAAAAATACCAAGAAAAAATTAAGAAATACACTCCTCTTGTCATTGAGCTAGAAAGAATATGGAAACAAACCAAGGTCTATATAATTCCGTTTATTATCTCAGCTACGGGTGTTACACATATCGTGTTCACAAAGCACCTTGAACAACTACATATAGATGCAGCAGTAGGTACATAACTTAATTCAAAAAGCAGTTATTTTAAAGACCTGCAACACGGTCACAGCATTCTTGAGATAGTACCTACCAAAGTAGTCAGACTTGGTCCGCCCGTCTGTCTAGTAGTTAATCAGCTTGAAACTAATAATAATAAATTTCTGACATCAACAATTTTTCTTTCAGATGTTACAATTGAAAACGGCAACACAATCCCTCCGGCTCTGACTGCCTTACACCAAAACGGAGACTCCCTAGATGCTGATTCAACCATCACCTCTGATGAAAGTAATTCAGCAGGTCAGACACTTCAACCAATTATAATTAAAACAAATTCTAATTAAAATAGTTTTTGTCTTAGGTGGTGTACCAGCTCTGAATGGTAAATCCACAACGTCAGTGCCTGCCGGTGCCTTGGACGAAGACACCCGGGACACCACAACTTCGTTCGCTGATACCGACAATGGCAGTCCCTTAATTTCGGCAGACGATTTGGGCGAAAATAGCGCCTCAGTGTCCAGTGTTAGCGAATCAACCAAGGACTCAATCCAGGTAAGAACAATATTATTATTGTGAGCAATATAATAAACCGATAAGCATATTGCTATTATATAATGTTTTTTCACTTTTTTCTTTCTATGTGTGAGTTCAGTTGTGTATACACTGTGGCGATATTTAGGCATTAGGGATTAAGGTTACATGTAGTGGGTAAGCTGACTTCTTAAGTTGTCCATTTCCCTGTCCAGCGCGTTCTTGAAGGCGTTGACAGTTGGTGCATTTACAGTAGATTCCTGAAGGCTGTTCCGTCTGTATACAACTCTATTGCTCAAAAATTCTTTCTCAAAAGCAGAGCAGATCTTTCTTTGTTGAGTTTCTTTAAGTGGTAGCATAGTTCTCGTGTATGGAAGTTGGAAGACTGCGAGATTGATTTTTGGGCTGAAATAACCCTTTAGTACTTTGAAGGTTTCAATGAGATCACCTCTTTCTCGCCTTTCTCTTAATGCACTTAGTCTGAATATTTCAAAGCCTTCACGGTATGGTAGGTGGCTCACTTCTGGAGGTATCTTGGTGATTCTTCTTTGGACTCGTTCGATAATATCTTTGTCTTTTATATAGTAGGGGCTCCACACAGCATGGGCATATTTCCGCTTAGGACACACAAAGGTGTTATAAAGGTTTTTTTTCATTTCCACAGAGTGTTCACTAAAAGCTCTCTTCATTAGGTACACTAGGGTGTTAGCTTTTTTAGTCACGCATACAATGTGAGGCTCCCATTTTAAGTCAGAGCTTATAATAACTGGAAGTTGTTGGTTGACTTCTGGGACTATGCATGTTCCAATTGGGTTATTTCTACCGATGTGCAATACAGTTGAGGCTTAGCATCCATTCATTGGTCTAATGGAATAAGCTGCAGAGATCTTTCAGTTTCTGAGTGTCATGGGTTGGATTGCAATAGAGCAAAGAAGGTGATACCAGACTGTAGGCCACTTCTTATGTCACTGATTTAAATTATGAAGAGCAAAGGGCTCAAGACAGAGCCCTGGGGCACCTACTCAATGCTTTGGCTGCTTAGATAACCCCCCAACACATTTTCCAGAACAAAATTCTTGATTTTATCGGCTACAACCCTCTTCATTGACTCATATAAAGTGGATGGTAAACTTATGGGACGATAATTTCCAGGGTTGTGTTTGTCTCCCTTCTTGTAGATGGGCGTTATAATTGCCTTGGTCCACTCGTTTGGCACTTTTCCATTCCAAGATTGTTCATTGCCCATGAGAGTGGTTCGTGTTTTATTTGAAAATATGGCTGGAATGTTGTCGGGACCGGGGCTGGAGTCTATTTAAATTTTTTTTTTTCAAAACTTTGCAAATCTCTTCTGGCGTAAAATCGACTGATGTTATTTGGACAACTAAAGGTTCACTTCTTAGTCTTGCGAAATTTTGCAGTGTTTCTCTGGTGAAGATTTTCTCAAATTGATTCGTCAAGGTTTCTGAAGTCTGCTTTAAATCTCTAATTATATCTCCGGTATCCTGGTCTTTTAGAATAATAGATGTAAAGTTTGAATTAAGTGTTCTTTTTATGTAGGAGTAAAATTGTTTATCAGATCTTGTGAGCAAATTGTGTCCATATTGTTGCAGCATATTTCTCAGTAGGTTATTTTGAGTTCTATATTCCTGGTAAGACTGGGGAGTTTTGGAATTTTGTTATTTGCTTCAAAGGTTCCTCTTCTTTTGAATTTCTTTGAAGTGGCGAGGGTTGATTCACGGTTTTTGAGGATTTATTCTAGTATTTTGTATGGGAATACTTTGTTGAATGATGGTGTTTATATTTGCTATACCATGTTGTTTAGAAACTTCATTTCGGATATTTTTTGGTTTATATTTTCGAAATTGGCCTCCCAAAAATTACGTTTCCTGATTTTCTCGGTTGAACTTGGTTTTGTGTTTATCTGCGCTAGAGCGTTCACTACAACGTGATCACTATGACCAATTGGATTTGAAGGATAAATTATGTGAATAATTTCCTATCGCTTACCAGTATTAAATCAAGAAGGGATTGTTGATCGTTTCTAATTCTGGTGTTGAAATCTATTATCTGTTTAGCATTGCTCTCTACTTAAAAATTTAGGAATTCTCGTGCTGGCAAAAGTTCTCTGGTTGTTTCTATAGGTATGTCTTGTGCTCTTAAGTGTTATGATTGTGATATCCAATAAAATCGCATCAATACCATCAGGCGGTTGGACTCTTGGTTTAATGTCACTGTGGGTTTAATACCTGCAATGCTTCCACTTACATAATTTATAATTCTGTTTTCGCTGTCTTTGCGAAATAAAAATAATTTGGTTTGCCTTCCCTTGCATCAGGAACGTCCTTGTGTAGCCAGGACTCTGTTACTTAAATCAAATCTGGTCGTTTAAGCTGAATTTCAACATAGAATTCATCAAACTTTGACAAAATAGAACATTTGGCTCTTTATAGACTTGCTTTAGATATTTCCTCTGAATTTTGTCGAAACTTTATACAAGGTGTTCCGAAATTAATGAACCAAATTGTTATGGCAGATTCTATGTCGAAAAAAGGCCCCAGTAACCTATATAAACATAATGTCCGGAAACGCTTCCTTTCCGAGATACAGGGTGTTGAAATTCTAAGAAAAAAACTATTTTGTTATCATTTAATTTTCAAACCACTCCAAGATATTTCATTGAAATTTTGTACACTGCTTTCAAGCAGCAAAAGACATTTTTTGATGTGAAATAATTTTTTTTTAAAGTTACCAGTGGCGTCCTACCAGATTTGTAAGGAATATTTTTAAAAAAAAAAATGGGTGCGTCACTGATTTTTTCTAAAATAAAAATCATTTTTGAAATCCCCATTCAATTAGGAACAAATTGGATCTCTTCACTTTTTTCCGAAAGATGCACCGTTTTAAAGTAAAAAATAAAAAATCATTTTGATGTATGGCGAAATCGCCAAAACACCTAAAGATTCAAATTAGTTTTGTGACGTCACTGGTTTTTTTTTTTTTTTAAATATTCCACATCAGAAAATGTCTTTTGCTGCTTGAAAGCAGTGTACAAAATTTCAAAGTGGTATGAATTATGATAAAAAAATTGTTTTTTTTTGAAATTTCAACACCCTGTATCTCGGAAAGGAACCGTTTCCGGACATATGTTTATATAGGTAACTAAGGCTTATTTTCGACGTAGAATATGCCATAAAAATTTGGTGCATTAATTCTGGAACACCCTTGTATAGTAATTTTCATTTGAGAGTTTACTCTTTTGTTTTAGAAGTTATTGATCTCTTTTTGCCCAAACTAATACCATTTTTCATATTATTTAGGATGAAGATTCAAATAGTATGAATTACAAACGGTCGCTTGATAGCAGCGCGGACGGGCCTCCTTCTGCTAAAAAAGCGCGGGACGAGGCCAAGTGACACAGCCTCAATAGCAGAGCCCCCGTTTTCTATGCGACGACTAAGTAAGGCTAGGATTATATTTTAAAAAACAACCACTACATACCTATTTGTGAAGCATATTTGTGTACAGTACAGATTCAGTGGTGCGCCGCGTTACCCTTTTCAATTCGTGAAAGGGGTGGGTATTAAACAAACAAAAAAAATAATAAAGACGTATTTCTAGTTACATAATATAATAATGCCTTTAGACAAACAAATCTATAAAACAAAACAGAGACAAAAGAGTGTTACCTTTTTTGAATAATGAAATAGCAACAATTTTGATAGTCCCGTGTATTATCTAAGATATAAATATTTTTTTTCTTTTGTTGCTCTACTATTTATGTATCTTGTAATGATTAATTACTAAGGTTTAAATTATTTTGCATATAATATTATTGTATTTAAAAATATTATTCGATAAAGTCTTTTTAAATCAATTACTTTCTGTTTTACAATGATTAATGATGATCAGTGCAGAAGACGGAAACATTATATTGTTTAAAATTAGTTCATATGTTCATTCCTCTTGGATTTTTGTATGTTATTTTTTAACTAATAAAGAGTATTAAAAAATCATTAAGGTTCCTTTTATTTCTAATGTAAATAAAATCATCGTAGGTATTTCTGAGCCTATATAACAACAGGATATAAGGTAAGGATAATAAGGCCGCCGTCTTTGTATTTTTAGTTGATATACAATTGCTAAGGAACAATTTTGATGACATATCTGCTGTTAGAAGAAAACAACTTTCCAGATTTCTTACTTATAACTGGGCATTGGTTAGCAGGAAATAAACCATTCTGTATTTACAATTATACTCTGGTGTCTCTCTATTGTAGACATAAAAAAACATTGTGGAACTGCTATTCTTATCAATAAGATATTTTTACAATCTTTTGATGTTACCCCTATTACTAAATTTAATACCCTTTTAATTGAAAATGTTTTTGAATTTTCCTTGTTATATAACAAAAAGAATAATTTATATATTTTGTGTATAAACAGAACTTAAAGCAATACTTTGAAAATACAGGTTTGATACTAGGAGGAGACCTTGATATAAATTTTGATGATGACAGATCAGAGGCAAAACAAATTCTGTCTAACTTGTTTTTCCTTCCGGATCACGAGGTAGTTTTAGCAAAATTTCAACTTGCGATAAATGAATCACAAAAATATAAAGTTGGTAAACTACTTAGCAGTAACAATTATAAAAAACTTAAAGATATATGCAAGGAATGAAATTGGTCAGCAGTCTGTCAATCACCACTAAACGGATACCAAAAGTTAGTAACTGATACATTTTAAAAATATTTTCCATTACAAAACGTAAATGAATAAAAACGTAATATGTAATCCCATTGGTCAACCAATTATCCAGTGACCAACAGGATTATAGATCTGTAAATTTATCTGGCAGATAGTTACCAAAAAGTTTATCTCAAGATGAATAAACCAGGCCTAGGATAGAGAACATTGGATGTTAGCGAATACAATTTTAATACAAAAGCGGACCTGCGAAAAAGTCGTCTGATCCAAATCCATTCAAACATTTAAAATGCTGGAGGATGTTTTCCAGCAGCTCTTTTTTCCTATTCCAACAAACATCCTAAGCAGCAAAAGTCGATTTTAGATAGATTATTTACGTCAATTAACCAAAATTCGACGTCAGAAAGAGGTTGTAAAATATGACTTGTTTGGGACATCACGTAGTGGACGTTTATTTGACCATGACATGAACCAACAGGTTCAAATGTTACTATGTAAAACTCAATATGACCCATTCAGAAAAAATACCCTGTATTAGGACGTTTGTATTATCGTGCGATAGTCGTTCATTATGATGCATGTGTAATAGAAAGTTTATTTTGATTGACTGACTCTTATTATCAAACTTTGTTTAGTAAAACAAAAATAATTATCAAGAAATTTATTACGTAATCGTACACTAACTAAAATGTATATCACCTAAAATAGATAAAATATATAAAAATATGTGAAGTCCTAATATATACACAACAAAATAATAACCCTATTCAAAAATACTCACTCAACTTTCATTACAGGCCAAATGGTTGGGTGCGTCCGCGAACATAACTTTTAATTTATACGCTTCAGCTACTAGTAGGCTGATTTGAGAACTAGTCCACGACTGTGTTGGTAGATTTTGTAGTAGCAATAAAAGTCCTTGAAAGTCTCTTTGCCTCATCAAATCATCTTTCCAATATAGTAAAAATGCGGCACACACATAAAGTTGAAACGTAGGAAAACAATCATTTTCAGATAAATATGTGTCCCATAAGCGGATTGTGCATCTCAAAGGTAGTTCTCTTGTTAACAAATTATTCAACCATCTAAATGAGAATTGTAAATAGCTCACATTATGTTGTTTCAAATGTTTATGCAGCGTTTCATCCACCCTCCTAATTAATTCTTCTAATTGTAAAACTTTTTTTTGTATACCAATCTGAGCAAAAATATAATTATCTTGTATACCATCCACAAACTTAGATAAACACCAAAAAGAATCTGCTTCAATTATTTTACGTTGCTCCTCTGATAATTTATCTATAGTAAATGTTTCAAATGGCTTATTGTCAGGTATAAATTCCTGTAGAAACACCACAAAAAATGGCGTAACTAAATCATTAATACCTTGTACATACCCTGATGCAGGGCGTCTACTAGACCAAATAAAAAGTATCCTTTCAAACATTATTTGTACAGTTTTTTGTTGAAAAAGCACAATCGTAGGATTCATTCTTGGCACATCTATACTTATTTGATGTTGAATATCGCGATTAATTTCATCATGTTCAGCATAATAATATTTCTCAACTAAAGTCCAATAGTCCTGCCTTTTACGTTCCAAAACCCCATCCCTCCGCTCCAAATTAGTTGGCAAATATCCAGACAAAAGCCTCCAAGTTATACCGCGTACTTTAACCGGAATCCCTGACCAACTTAACTTACACAAATCCTGTAAAGTGAGCGTATTGGCTAAAATGACTTCGAATCTTTCCAGTTTCGATTCGCTGTCTTCTTCCTGGGGAGGATTGGCGCAGTGCATTTGCAAAGGCCTGCCTGGAATTCGACTTATTCTAACTAATTCTGCATGAGGGATTATTATTTGGGTGGTTGACGTATCACTGAGGTTTTCGTTTGAGGATTTTCTTGTTTCGGTTGAACTACGATGAGTATTGAGGACGTTTAATGCGGCTGATTGGGAGACTTTTTTGGATATTTTTGTATCTGGAAAATAAAACATTATTTTAATGAAACTCAGACCAATTAAAAATTTCATAAGGTCTTAAATATCAATTATTAAGCAGAATTATTATTGCACCCCTTAGAGCAATGATAGGCCACTTTCATAGGCTGGGAATATGGCAAATTATAGCTTTTGAGGATTTTCAAAATCTACATAGTTTTAGGATTTTGGAGCATTTTAGAGAATTTTCAAGGGTTTTTAGAAAGCCCAAAGGATTTTTGGAGGTTGGTTTTAAAGGGGTACTCCAATGGATTTTTGGAAATCCTGAAGGGTTTTTGAAAATTTTGGTGCCATTATAATATTTTCTTCAGCTGGATTAGTCAGGGTGACCGGAATAACTTGAAGTACGTAGGGATTTTAGAAACCATTGAAAATACAGGTTGGACCATAAGGAAAAAAAGTTGCGCAATCAAGGGCCTACAAATAATCTGTCATCAGCTTCTTTGAACTCGGAATAGCAACAGATATATGGGGCCAAATAGAAAAAAGGGCGTTTTATAAAATCCTTTGTGTATTATAAAAGATATAGGTAATCAAGAAATTTCCAAGGTAGGTGTAGGACTGAATGGGCATGTAATGTACACAACGCACTAGTGCGTAAAAAATCGCTGAAAAAGTTTAATACATTGTTATTGTATTAGTTTCTTTCTAGGTTTCTTTGCAAAAATGCATAAATATTAAATACCAATCAACAAGTATACAATTTAATATTATAAAAGCTTTCGCTGCCCTTTTTTTCATTAAAAATGTGATATTCACTTTTCACCCTAGGTTGGGAAATAAGTGAAGTTACTTTACTACATTTCCACCCTAGCCTCGGGCACAACTGGTGCTGGAAGTTATAGGCAGCACCGGTATACACCATTTAGAGTACCTAAAAAGACTTGCAAATAATTTTGAGGGTGGTTAAAGAGGGTAAAACTAATTATTGCGATTCATCAAAAAAAGGGTTTCTGTGTAAATCTGGACATGCTCACCCTAGTCTTGGGTACAAATGGTACTGGAAGTTATAGACAGTACCAATATACACCGTTTAGGGAACCTCACTTGACTTGCAAATTACTTTGAGAGTGGTTTAAGGGGTTAAAACCAATAATTGCGATTTATCAAAAAATGGGATTTTGTGAAAATATGGACATTTCCACCCTAGTCTCGGGCACAAATGGTACTGGAAGTTATAGGCAGTACCGATATACACCGTTTAGCGTACTTAAAAATACTTGCAAATAATTTTGACGGTGGTTTAAGGGAGTAAAACAAATTATTGCGATTCATCAAAAAAAGGGTTTTTGTGAAAATATGGACATTTCTACCCTAGTCTCGGGTACAAATGGTACTGGAAGTATGTCCAAAGAAGAAGACAATTCTGAGTCAACTAGTGAAGCTGAAAGTGACTATGAGTTTTATGTGAGTTCTATTAATAGAGTTAGAAGAGCAATTGGAAACAGTACAGTAACAATGTGGACAAAAGAAGTATGGAACAATGGTAAGCCTGTAACACTCAAGTTAGACACCGGAGCCGAGGTAAGCACTTTACCGTTAAATGTTTTGAATAAAATTGCCCCAGATTTGTCTATAGACAAATATTACTTGATGTCACATGGTGATCCGAATTTCAAACTAAAATGTTTAGGTAAATTTATGCTAGAGTGTAGAGTTAAGAAGTTCAAAGAAAGACTTTCTTTTGTTGTGGTTAGTGCTGAAGGCCAGAATCCTTTGTTAGGTTTACAGGAATGTTTAAAATTAAATTTGATAAATAGAGTAGATTCTTTGAGCAAACAAATATTGTTTAAAACTTTAAAGGATGTTGTTAATAAATATTTAAATACTTTTGAGGGTTTAGGAAAGTTTGCAACACAGCATCATATAACTTTAAAGCCAGACATAAAACCAAAAATAAATGCTATCAGGCGGGTGCCTCACATTTTGTTAGAACCCTTGAAAAAAAGTTATATGATCTTGTGTCCAAGGACATGATAAAAAAAGTTGATAAACCTTCAGAGTGGGTTTTTGGTACTCCGTTTGGTGGTTATAAGTTTAAGAGAATAGCGAGGAGAATAGCTTTTGGTATTTGTTCAGCCCCTGAGGTTTTTCAGAAGAAAAATTGTGAAATTTTTGGTGACATCCCAGGAGTGGAATTATATTTTGACGATTTGATAGTCAAAAAATATTGAAGCTATTTCAAAAATGCCTGTTCCTAAGTGTAAGATATTTTGAGATTTTTGGGCATGGTGAAATTTATAGGCAAGTTTATACCAAATCTTTCTAGAATAACTGCTCCTTTAAGGAATCTAACTAGAAATGACGTTGAGTTTGAGTGGAGAGAGGACAGTGAAAATTCTTTTAATAGCTTATTGCTTAACTAACTCTCCTATTTTGTGATATTTTCATTCAAAAAAGCTAATAGAAATAGAGGCAGATGCATCAAGAGATAGGTTGGGAGCTTGTCTTATACAAGAAGGTAAACCTGTAGCATTCGCATCACGCAGCCTAACTAAAACTAAGCAAGCCTATGCTCAAATTGAAAAAGAAACTTTGGCAATTCTGTTTGCTGTAAAAAAAATTCATTACTTCATTTATGGTATGTTTACTAAAATTTATAGTGATCACAAACCAAGTCCATTTAAAAAAAAGAATTACAATCAACTTCTCCAAGAATTTTAAGAATGAGACTTAAACTATTAAAATATAATTTGGAAATTTGCTATAAACAAGGAAACTATATGTACATTTCTAACACACTCTCTTGTACTTTTCTTAAAAAAAAAAATGAAAAGTCAGAAAATGAAATTGATTTTCCTGTACCATCGTCACCAAAAGTAACTGAGACACAAATAATGCATAATAATCTCATGGACTAATTCTACTGTCATTCATTTCAATGCATTTAATGCATAGTTTGACAAATATTTGACAACAAAATTCATATAATAGGACAAGAGCTAATGTGATGCTGTCCCAGTTACTTTTGGTGAAGATGGTACATTCTGTAATTAAATCTTTGCCTATGTCCACAAATCGAATTAAATAATTTGCTGTTGAAACTACTAAAGACCCAAAACTCAGTACTGTCATGAACCTTATTAATAATGGTTGGCCACTTCAGAAGTACAAAGTTCCAGAGAATATTAGGAATTTTTACAAGCTGAGAGAAACATTGTTTGTATCTGAAAATTTGTTATTTCTGGAGAATAAGTTAATTGTTCCTTGTAGCTTAGAAATGATTAAACTTTCACATGAGGTCCACCTAGGGATTGAAAAGACAAAATCACATGCCAGAAAAGTATTTCATTCTCCAGGAATTACAGCAGATATTGAATCATACATTAAAAACTGCAGAATTTGTAAAAAAATTTCAAGGAAAAATTCAAAGCAAAACCTCTTTTCATATCCAATACCCGAGAGGCCATGGGAACGTGCTGGTTCTGACATTTTTACATATGCTGATAAATGTTAATGTGTTTTATTTGATGCATATTCTAACTGGCTTGAGATTTTGCCTATAAGAAATAAGTGCTGAAGCTGTTATTTCTCAAATTAAACCAATATTTGCAAGGGCCCCTGATATTTTTGTTAGTGATAATGTACCTTACAATAGTAAATTTTTTTTAGAATTTGCTAAAAATTGGAATTTTATTCTTGTCACACAGAAATGGATTGTCTGAAAAAACTATGTCAATTGCCAAAAACTTTCTAAAAAATTCTTTGGAGGAAGGGAAAGGTGATTTATTCAGTGCTCAGAATTTCAACAAAAATACTAAAAGCTTGAAACCAATTAAAAAGGGATCAAATGTTACTGTGTGTAATTTGGGAACCGGCAAAGGTTGAGAATTTGCATGAGAGTCCAAGATCATATATATTACGAGACTGCAGAGGCAACACTATCAGAAGAAATCGCATTGATATTAAGCCATCAGAAAAACTTTTCAAGTTAACTGATAATTCACTTGATTCTGCAACTGATATTTCTCATTCTACTGATAGTGATGTTATGCCCTCTTCAATTTTACCTAGAAATAGTCATTATGAGTTTGTTGTGAATCCCAGTTGTTGAATGAAAATTTTCAAACTACAAATGGGAGACTCTAGACGAAGGTTTTTAGTAAGGTTTTCAGTTAACAATGGAGACACTGACGGGAGATCAAGGAAATTTGCAGGTATAATAGACATATTTATTATGTACAGAATTTTGTAATAGATCTAATAGAGGATCATATTAGAACATAATAAAGATGCTTTATTTTATAACTAAGTGCTCAACATAGTTATACAAACTACTTTGGGGGTGGTTGCATAGCACCTAGATTTACACAATAATTTAAGGGACTGGATACTCGTCCGATAATCGGAATGATAGTGTTTTTGTTTCTATTCCAATTATCGGCCTACTAGTTTCTTTTGTTATTATTCCGCAAAATAATTTAAGAATTTACCTATCACCGTGCCTACCACTTAATATATTATTTTGGGACTATTAGGATTTACTCATATTATTCCGAAAATTATTTATGGTTTGAAATAGGTTAGGTTCCCTTAAATTATGTTGATTTGTGCAAGTATTAGAAAGTAGAATTAGAATTATTGCAACACTATAAATTTAAAAAACCTGTTAGAACAAGGGAAAAGTCTCAATTTTTATAATGAAGTAGAGTCTTGAAGACAGTTGAAAAGGAGTTACTAATATCCCTGTATAAAAGAGATGCTGAAATATTGCAAACAATTGCAAAAAGTTGTCCCAAAAAATGCCAACAGGCTAAGGTAGAATTGGTATACTACCTAGTAGAATATACTTGCCATCAAGGTGGTAAACTCGGTGGTAAAAGATTTAAACTCGGATTTAAATCACTTAGCAAAGGCATGCGAAAATCAAGGAAATTACTTCGTGAATCATATCAGTCAAAGATAATTGTATTTTCGGAAGCTGTGAAAAAAAATTAGGGGCAAGCTGATTTTTTCAGGATTGTTTAAGAGGGGTGTCCTTAGTGTAAAAACACCGGAGTCAGAAACTTTCCTCTTCCGCGCCCTTAACTATAGGGGTTGTTTCTCAACATTGTGCTACAATGGAATTTTTGGTCGTCTCTAATTAGGCAATCCACAGATTAGGCAATCTAACAACCTGTCAAAAAAGGCGCCTGGTTGGCAAACAATAAACAAAAAACATTGTTTTCAAAGGTTCAAAGAAAAATGATAAAATTCTACCTGAATGTGACAGATTCAATGACGGATTAGTGATTAGTGGTTCAATGCAAACCATCCTTTGTTTGCCAACCAGGTGCTATGAAAAGTCACGTGGTTTGGATTGCCTAATTATAGATAATCGGATTCTCTACTACTTTTTCCCATCCAAACAAACCCTGATAAAAACACCCATTTTTGGTTTCATATGGAAACTGTGTGTCTGCTGGTAAACAGATACTTATTTTTTTTTAAATGCCATAAGGGCCAATGACCTATTAACACAGATAGACAGAACATCCCATTGATAAAATAGCTTTGTTTTGGTTGACTAAAATCTGTTTTTTTTTTAAAGATAATTCCCCAAGTCAAAAATTTAGTAACTATGTTGGCAACACAAGCCTTTTCTATATAAAAAATTTGAAGCATTGACAATTTTACATTGTATTGCCAACATAATGTCATTTTGACTTTTATCTTTAAAAAAAAAACGCACTTTACATGTTTATGGGCCAGGGGGTGTTAGCTGTAAAAGCGGCTAGGAGTAGGGATTCAAATGATTCCGCTAACTCCGCCCCCATTTTACTATCGCATACTTGGCAACTTTGAAAATGAAACCAGAATTAGCACTACAAAAGTGTATCTTTATCCTTATATTTTACATAATTTTAGAAAAAGATGTGGATACACTCACTGCGCACTGATTGACAAATGGAAATTGTCATAAAATACCTGCTCGTCACATTTTGACATGACAATTGAATAGAAGCCGCTGATTGGTGGAAAGGTGGAATTCGAGGTGGGATTTATTTTTTTGCAGCGTTGCTAATTTTCATTGAAAAATAATCGCTTTCCACGTGTTAAAGTAAGATACAAAATAACACAAGGATTAATAATTGACGTTTTCAATTAAAAGAGATGGACAATAAAGTATTAAAACAATCATTTTCCCGCCAACATTTGCTTGCTTGTCAATTCCAGTGTGTATTGGGGTGTTTTGAAAGAAAATGCAGGAAAAGTCACTACTTCATTTGCAGAACTTCGCTATGGAGAAAGCGGTGGATTATTTTGGACCCAGACAGCTCCCGCAAACTAAACTTGAACGTGGATTACTTTGTATACTTGATAGGCCGTGGATTTCCCTTTTTTTTGCGAGTATTCTTTCTGATTTTATGTATCCAAAATTTGACAAATGTAGGATTTGATGGAAACTTATGGAAAGACACGTCCGCCAGTAAATAGGAATTATTTTTACAAAAAGGCACACTACACAATCACTATTGTTAGGAAAAAACTTTGAAAAAACCGAAGAAATAATAGTTTCCAGTTTCCACATGTACAAAAATCTTGTCAACAAACCACTGTCAGCGGCTGTCAACCGTTGTTTTCATACTCTTTTGGCGTCTGACAGTTTGACGCCAGAGAGAGAGGGTTTTAAATTGAAAAGGTCAATTAGTGGGGAGAGATGCAGTTCCTGGCATGTAGTCAACCGATATAGTCAACCATCCAAGGACCTTTTTTTTCAGTTATACATGTAAACCCCATACTTTGTGAGTGGCTTGCTTACATCAAGTCCTACAACTTTTCCTCTACGACTTTTCTCGGAAATGGCACGTATGCGCGCAGGCGACTCGCAAACATGTCGATCTGACGTAGCTATGTTTCCTGATACATGTAGGTAAATCTAATTTTACGAATACTGTTTGATTTTTATGTCTAAATCACGGAAATCAACTTGGCCGACAAAAATAATGGCAAATTGGGGGAGTCCGATACCCCCAAAATGTCGATCTGACGTGGTTATGTTTCTTGATACATGAAAATCTAATTTCACGAATAATGTTTGATTTTTATTTCTAAATCACGGAAATCAACTTGGCCGACAAAAATAATGGCAAATTGGGGGAGTCCGATACCCCTAAAATGTTTGCGAGTCGCCTGCGCGCATACGTGCCATTTCCGAGAAAAGTCGTAGAGGAAAAGTTGTAGGACTTGATGTAAGCAAGCCACTTACAAAGTATGGGGTTTACATGTATAACTGAAAAGAAAGGTCCTTGGATGGTTGACTAATATTATTGTTTATTGTTCTGTCTATCTGTGTTAATAGGTCATTGATAAGGGCCAAATTATGGACTGACTGGTAAATGTCTGGTTTTTACCTAGCAGGTACTTTCTATACTCGAAATAATAGAAAGTACCTGCTAGGTAACAACCAGACACTTACCATTTGGTCCATAATTTGGCCCTAAAGAAATTATGTTAAATTACTTGACTGGCTGCTTTTTCGTTATAAAATCGCGATGCTCAAATCAACATAGTTGTTTTCCGAGAATAGTGCCTGACTAGAGCTTAAAGTAATGTTCTCGTATAAACTGGGCTGCAATCTTATCATGATAGTAGTTTTTACTTACTACTTTTTTCTAAAAATATAAAAATGTTCGGAATAATATGCGTTAAATGCTATTAGTCCGAAAATGATAAGTGAAGAGGGTCTCACTTAACGGTACACAATCGGAGCATTAGGAAGTAGGATATGGGGTACCGCAAGGTTCCGTTCTGGGGCCCATCCTATTTTTATTGTATGTTAACGACTTGGCTAATATTAACATATCGGGTAAATTCACATTGTTTGCGGATGACGCCACTATACTGTGGCAAAAGTCAGATGAAAGTTTACTTGGCGAAGCTGTAGCTTCTGACATAGAAATTATTAAATCCTGGTGTGATGCAAACAGGTTGTCTTTGAATATAAGCAAAACTAATGTAATGTCATTTGGCTGCAATTTGGGGGATATTTTTTTGAATGGTTCTTTACTAAATAACTTGACCGAAAATAAATTTTTGGGAATCTTCATTGACAGCTGCTTAAAGTTTGAGTCACACATTATTTCTTTACAAAATAGATTGGCATCCAATTGTTATGCAATTAGGGTATTATCAGGTGAATTGGATGTGGGAATCGTCAGGAATGCTTACTTCGCCCTGATTGAATCTCATTTGCGATACGGTGTTTGTTTCTGGGGTACTTGTTCCCGACAATTATTTCAGAGTGTGTTTGTCTTGCAAAAGCGAGCTATCAGATATTTGTTCAGGGCCAGAATGCGGGACTCGTGTAGGCCTTTATTTTCAAATAATAGAATTTTGACCTTTCCATCGCTGTTTATCCTGGAGAGTGTGTGTCTTGTACACAAGAAATTTAAAGATCAGTTAGGGGCTGAACGCACGTATAATTTTAGACACCAACATCAACTTTCTCTCCCAATTCCCTCTTCGGAATTGGTAAGAAAGTCAATTATATATAATGGCAAGAAAATGTTTAATAACTTACCTACCACACTCAATAAGATCAATTTTCTCTCCAGTTAAATTTAGGAAGGAGGTCAAGAAACTGCTGCTTGCGGGAACTTATTATAGTATTGAAGACTTTTTCAATGATTTTTGATTTTGTGTTGTCTTGTATGTCATTTCTTTTTTTATCCGTTTTTGTTACCCATGCTATTCGTGTTTAATATGAGTTTTATACAATGACGTTTTATCGCCCTCAATGTAAAAAATGTTCTGTTCTTTTAAATTATATATTTTAAATTATTTCTCTGGTTCCTGAATAGAAACAGTTTTTGAGTTTTTAAGTTTTATGTGTGACTCTTAGTTTTAAGTTTTATTTTTTATGACTGATTTTTATTTTCTTAAATGTTTTGTGAGCTTTTTTATTTTAAGTAGGTATACATTTGGATATTTTCTCTTACTACAGCTGTGTACTTCATTTTCTAGACATAGGATCAGCTTTTGTGAACAAATATTTATATTTACACAATAAAGCACATTTTGAATTGAATTGAACATTTTGCGGAACAATAACAAAATAAACTACACTTTATTTTTTCCCAAGATAGATTTTGACATTGAAAACTTTGAAACATAAACAATAACAGTTGACCCTGATTGCTCGCAAAATGAGGTGTTTCTGCAGGTTGACATCAGTTTTACAATAGCGACCAATAAGCGGCATTATTTATATTTCAAAGTTGACAATGCCAAAATCTATCTTGGGAAAAAATAAAGTATAGTAACCCGATAATCGGAATAGAAACAAAAACACTATTATTCCGATTATCGGACGAGCATTCAGTCCCATAATTTAAATATGTTTTTGAAAAATATGAAAGTGGCCTATTAGGACAGAAAAATACAAGGCCTGACATAGAAATTATTAAATCCTGGTGTGATGCAAACAGGTTGTCTTTGAATATAAGCAAAACTAATGTAATGTCATTTGGCTGCAATTTGGGGGATATTTTTTTGAATGGTTCTTTACTAAATAACTTGACCGAAAATAAATTTTTGGGAATCTTCATTGACAGCTGCTTAAAGTTTGAGTCACACATTATTTCTTTACAAAATAGATTGGCATCCAATTGTTATGCAATTAGGGTATTATCAGGTGAATTGGATGTGGGAATCGTCAGGAATGCTTACTTCGCCCTGATTGAATCTCATTTGCGATACGGTGTTTGTTTCTGGGGTACTTGTTCCCGACAATTATTTCAGAGTGTGTTTGTCTTGCAAAAGCGAGCTATCAGATATTTGTTCAGGGCCAGAATGCGGGACTCGTGTAGGCCTTTATTTTCAAATAATAGAATTTTGACCTTTCCATCGCTGTTTATCCTGGAGAGTGTGTGTCTTGTACACAAGAAATTTAAAGATCAGTTAGGGGCTGAACGCACGTATAATTTTAGACACCAACATCAACTTTCTCTCCCAATTCCCTCTTCGGAATTGGTAAGAAAGTCAATTATATATAATGGCAAGAAAATGTTTAATAACTTACCTACCACACTCAATAAGATCAATTTTCTCTCCAGTTAAATTTAGGAAGGAGGTCAAGAAACTGCTGCTTGCGGGAACTTATTATAGTATTGAAGACTTTTTCAATGATTTTTGATTTTGTGTTGTCTTGTATGTCATTTCTTTTTTTATCCGTTTTTGTTACCCATGCTATTCGTGTTTAATATGAGTTTTATACAATGACGTTTTATCGCCCTCAATGTAAAAAATGTTCTGTTCTTTTAAATTATATATTTTAAATTATTTCTCTGGTTCCTGAATAGAAACAGTTTTTGAGTTTTTAAGTTTTATGTGTGACTCTTAGTTTTAAGTTTTATTTTTTATGACTGATTTTTATTTTCTTAAATGTTTTGTGAGCTTTTTTATTTTAAGTAGGTATACATTTGGATATTTTCTCTTACTACAGCTGTGTACTTCATTTTCTAGACATAGGATCAGCTTTTGTGAACAAATATTTATATTTACACAATAAAGCACATTTTGAATTGAATTGAACATTTTGCGGAACAATAACAAAATAAACTACACTTTATTTTTTCCCAAGATAGATTTTGACATTGAAAACTTTGAAACATAAACAATAACAGTTGACCCTGATTGCTCGCAAAATGAGGTGTTTCTGCAGGTTGACATCAGTTTTACAATAGCGACCAATAAGCGGCATTATTTATATTTCAAAGTTGACAATGCCAAAATCTATCTTGGGAAAAAATAAAGTATAGTAACCCGATAATCGGAATAGAAACAAAAACACTATTATTCCGATTATCGGACGAGCATTCAGTCCCATAATTTAAATATGTTTTTGAAAAATATGAAAGTGGCCTATTAGGACAGAAAAATACAAGGCCTCATAAAAAATGAACCCATATTGCAGCCATAGAAGAACTTTCAAGAGTCTTTTGGTAAAATCATTATAATTTACTCACTTTTCAGCCCGGTACAGAACTCATCATCTTCTAAATCCCAAGCATCGCTCACAGACGCCTGGAAATCTTGAAATGATGTTGATCCTTGAGGCTTAGTTTTGCTACTACTACTGTTGGATCTTGCTTCTCGTTTGGGACTAGGTCTACAAGAGATTGAGAATTTTTTTATTTAATAAAGTATAGTCATATTTTAGCAATCATTCTAAAATTAAAAGCATACGATTTGTATTATTAATTTAATTGTTTATCAAAAACATCGTAAATATTAATAATTCATAGGCTCTGTCATGTAAATATTTGGTGACATATAAATAAATTTTGGAAATTGGCCACATAACAAGTTAAATATACCTTCCAGGGACATTTTTAATGTTTTTCTTCCAGAAAGAGTTCCTATCATGGTCTCCTTCCATCATCTAGACAATCTTATTTTAAATTTCATACATAGTGGACCGGGTTTTTTCAAATAAACAATTAAAAATTATTATTATTGAGAATTGAGAAGAAAAAGTCCACATAAAAACACCAACAAACCACTACACTGAATTGAGGTTATGATGTCATACATTGACATTTTTGACAGAGCTGTTGTTGGGAGTAGCGACAATTTTTTGTTGTCTTTTTCTATCTTAGCCAAATCCAAAGAGAATACATACTCTAAAGGAGTGCTTATCGACCTCATTTTTGATAATCGTCGCCATATTGGTTTTCAACTGTTTTCAACCATTAGCCCTTTTCACGTGGCTCCGGTTTAACAAACCGCAACATACCGCTCAAATTCGAGTGGTATCGAAGATGTCACTTTGTAACCGGGTTAGAAAACGGTATGTCATTTCTCTAACCGCCTCGGCGATATGGTTACGTCGAGCGGTTAGAGGAAAAATATATATACCTACAACGGAGAGCGGGAAAGTTCGGAACGGAAAAGTGTAAAAACTAAATAAAAAGTTGTGTATTGTATATATTATCATATTTTATGAATTTGAAACCCGAAAACCGTTTTCCCTTGTATACAGCCTGATTTACGTAGACCGTGCATTAAAAATTGTTCAGTTTGCAGGTCTATCCACCCATGGTCCACATCTTAAGCATTGAACGAAAAGAAATTAAACTACCTACTTTTCACTTTTTAGCTTGCTGTAATAAAAAGGAATGAAATACTTACTGGATAATTCCACAATTTTGAAAAAAAAAACTTGCTTCCCATATTTCTTCACAAATTAATTAATTGTGAATTGCTCACATTTAAGATATGTTTGCCCGTAGTAGACATAATAGGTAGGTCAGATTTAACGGCACTGGCGAAAATATTGAAAAATCAAAAATTAAAAACACAAAACTAACCGTTCGTTTTCAAGTGGCATTTTCAGTGATGTTATCACTTGACATCCGCCCCTAACCGTTTTGTAACCTGGTTAGTTTAAACCGGAGCGACGTGAAAAGGTGTATTGCGGACGTCATAACTAAGTCATCAGCTGTTTAAACCAATGTTTAAACAGCCAACGTCAAGGCGAGAAACGCCATGCTGCTTACGTCACAACTGGTTGTTGGGTTTTGGGTGGGGTAGGGGGGGATTTGTTTCACACAGGCCTTATGAGGATAGGCTATCCTGTAGTAGTAGTAGTATCATCCTTGAACCAAATCAATAGAGATAGAGAAGTGAAGTCGATAGAGATGTTGCATGTTTATCGATATCAATAATCGCAAATAAAAAAAGCGCCCTCTTTCAAACATGTTTCAAATTTTATAGTTCCTCTTCCAACCGCTAGATGCTATAGAGTAGAAATTTGGTATCCACTTTGGTATACGCCTACTTTTTCTTTGGTTAAAAATCGTTCCACAGCGGTTAGGTTCGGTTCAGCCGGTCAGTGACCAATCGCTATCCGTTTTTTCCACACAATAAATTCAATTACGTGTAATGTGCATCGCTTTAGGAACAGTTTTTAGTGTTTTGTGATTGTTTTCGTATCAAAGACGAATTTGGATTTATTTTTAAAAGGTAAAAATAAGGTTTTATTAGATAATTTTACGAATTAGGGGGCTCCTGTCAAACGGGATTTATAAATATTTTCAAGCAGGCGTTGGCCGAATAGGATCAAAACAAAAGAGGGTTTTTTGACTTTGCTTTGGGGTTGACAAGTGCAACAATTCATTTGTTTTGAGTGAATGGTTATGTGTGAAGTTTGTAAATACTATTTTTAATTTTTGTTATTTATTATTTTCTTTTTGTTGTTTTCAGAGAGATAGACAAGATGTTCAAGTTTATTAAAGGAAAGCCCCATCAGAGTGCTGAAAGACACAAATTGCAAAAAGAGCTGTTTTCATATAGAAGGGTAAGAAATGTTGCTATTTATGAACTAGGAATGATTAACAAATAATTACAAAGATACATTATCACTTATATGTACTTACCTTTAGGCCCACCCTGTGTTTTAATTTAAATCAGAATTTGTTCTTCAACTTCTCAGCAAAAATATTTTGCTAGAGGTTTGTTCGCACAGATATCACAAATCAGTCACAGTGAATTTTATTGGTGGAAACTGGTTTTCTGACTATTTTCCACCTATGAAATTCACTCTGACTGGTTTGTCATTCCTGTGTGAACAGACCTTAGATAATGATAAACAACTGTCTTCTGAGATTTCAAGTAAGGTAAGCCACTATTGGTAACTGACAAAGGCAGGGACTTATTCTCTGGGCTTACTTTTTTACTTACCCTGCCCTTACAATAATAGTTATTTATACACCAAGTGAGTTAAATGAATGTTTATTCATGAGAAGAAAGTTTAACCCACGAGCCCCAGCGAGTGGGTTAATTTTCTTCAAATGAATAAACATTTTAACTCGCGTGATGTATACAAAATTGTATCCCATTTTGTGAAAATTTTAAAAATAAAGTACAAGGAAAAATGCCGAGAGAAAATATTTTAAATCACTGAGGGGTCAGAGTTTTAGTTGGGCAGAGTGACTTAAAATGCCGAGAGTGAGTTAAAATGTTTTTAAATCACTGAGGTGATAAACGTCTATTTACCTTTATTGTTATGCGTTCAATAATGTCATTTTTAAACATCAAAATGGGATAATAGTTATTTATACACCAAGTGAGTTAAATGAATGTTTATTCATGAGAAGAAAGTTTAACTCACGAGCTCTAGCGAGTGGGTTAATTTTCTTCGAATGAATAAACATTTTAACTCACGTGATTTATACAAAATTTTATTCCATTTTGATGGACATTCAAAAAATAAGGTTCTTTATAGGAATCAAATTATAAACAGAATTCATTTAGTAGTTATGAAAGCGCTTATTATTGAAATTGGTGGTTGCTAAGGTATAACTAGTTGTTTGTTTGTATTTTTAGCAGATTTTTATACTGGCAGAGTGACTTAAAAGACCGAGAGTGAGTTAAAAATATTTTAAGTCACTCAGGTGATAAACGTCTACTTACCTTTGTTATTATGCATTCAATAATGTCATTTTCAAACGTTAAAATGGGATAAAAGATATTTTAACTGAAGTCAAATAATTTAGAGACTTGAATGGGCTTAAAATAATACTGTCCCAGAAAGGGTGGTAGAACCTGCTGAAATAAGAAAAAGGTATCATAAACTCATGCTCTAAAATCCGGTTTAGTAATGAGAAGGTGAACAGCCTTGTATGAAATTGTTGATTTCCAAAATTCCATCAAGCAATTTGTTTGAAATTTTGGAAGGAAATTTGGTACCTAATACAGGTCTGGTCTAAGTACTTACCGGTAGGTTTTTTTTAAAAAAAGATTTTGGAAAAATGTACAGGGTGATCTATTATACAGTGTGTCCACTTAAGTTCGCAGCATATGGGAAACTTTTTTATTAGGTATCAATTTTACGAAAAAAAGTTATTCTTTATAAAAGTTTCTGCTTCTTGAAAAAATACTATTAAAACTTGCAATAGCATGTACGGAGTGTTTTAACAGGAAAAACACACTTCCTGACCAGATAGAGGAAAATTGACTTAGAAGTCATGGGATCGATTTTCGAGAACCGTCGATTGTCAAAAACCGTATCGCCATATCTTCAATGGTACCATTAATACAGGGCGATTTTCGATTTTCCCCTATTATGAAAAATGGCTATAAGTTTTTTATTTATCAATTTTTTTTATTTCTGTAAAAACATTATGGAGACACTTTTTTGAGCACAATCCAGTGGCGGACACGGTTTTTTTCTATATCGCTCCAAGATATCGACCAAATTCCATTTTCAAATGAAGAACCCTATATATTAATAGCTTATTGGATAGCTCTGTTTTTGCTGATTTCAATGATATAAAGAAAGTTCGATAGGTTTATCTCTAACAGTTTTCGAAAAAAAAATTATATCTGTTTATGTTATAAGAAGCAATGTGTTAGACAGAGACCTTCCTCATTCTCCTTACACACATAAAATTCTTTTCTAACACATTGGTACTTACGACAAAAACAGATATAATTTTTTTTCTCGAAAACTGTTAGAGATAAACCTATCGAACTTTATATCATTGAAATCAGCAAAAACAGAGCTATCCAATGAGCTATTAATATATAGGGTGTTTCATTTGATAATATCGGAATTTGGTCGATATCTCAAAATCGGAGCGATATAGAAAATAACTGAATCCGCCACTGGATTGTGCTCAAAAAAGTGTCTCCATCATGTTTTTACAGAAATAAAAAAAATTGATAAATAAAAAACTTATAGCCATTTTTCATAATAGGGGAAAATCGAAAATCGCCCTGTATCAATGGTACCATTGAAGATATCGTGATACGGTTTTTGACAATTGATGTTTCTCAAAAATCGATCCCATGACGTCTAAGTCAATTTTCCTCTATTTGGTCTGCAAGTATGTTTTTCCTGTTGAAACACTCCAAATTGCAGCACCCTATACAGGGTGGTCAGAAAATTGAAAAATATACAGTTTTTTTTAGTAAAAATAAAAAAATGGCACGTCACTATTTTTTTAATCCTTTGATATTTTTTTCAGATTAAGCAAATCATATTACAGTCAAAGGATACCTTTCGTTATCACAAACAAACCTGTCAAATTTGAAAAAAAAAATTGGAAATGGTATTTTTGAGCTAAAGAAATGATTTTTTCTGGAACTTTGACACCGTGTATCTCAGAAACTACGTATTTCCCGAGGAAGTAACATCTTCTTGAATTTTGTGACAGTATTGCGACAATCCCTACGATTTTCCAACGATTGCTGCGATTGTGACTGCAATCCGGGATTATGAGGCGATTTTCAGATTTTGGAGGATTGCATTGTGACTGCATATGATTTTGAATGATTGCAGACGATTGCAGACGATTGTGAATGATTGCAGACGATTGTAGGCGATTGCGAGTGACTGAGAAAGATTTTTGGTAGCTGCTTGAGTTACTGAGTTACACTGACATATTATTATCTAAGGAACATATTTATTTATTTTGGCCATCAGATTATAGATTTTTATGTATTAACCCACAAATAAAAATACGAGTAAAAATATGGACAAATATATTTTGCTATTCTTTTAAGGATATACAACTTAAACAAAAAAAAATAATAAAAAAAGTTAAATACAAAGGTTGTAGGGTTTTTATCTCTATCATCTTTTGCACATGCAAATGTCAAAACGGGCAAATAGCAGGTGTCAACAAACATAATGACAAACACTTTTTTTCAAATGGAACACCCTGTATATTTTTGAATAAAATGATAGATTTCTTCTGATTCCAAATATACCATATATGTTGATATTTGGTTCAGCTGTTTTTACGATACCTAAGTTTTAAAATGCATTTACATTACCCTAATTAGGTCGGTTCTCGGTTCCTTATATCAATGGTGAGGCTTACTTAATGCAATTTTGGTATGGTATATTTGGAATCAGAAGGGAAAGATCAATCATGCTAGCCAAAAAAATAATAGAGAGAATACCCTACAACTTTTGTATTTAACTTTTTTTTTTGTTCAAGTTGTAGAAGCCGCACTAATTATGAGGAACAGACTCTATACTTATAATAAATTTAAAACAAAGTTGAATGGATACATTTTCTTTTTAAGATCCTGAGCCTATTCTCAATATCCACCTTGTCTTGCTTTCTGAGATGAAAAGGACCATATATATAGGGTGTTCCACCGGGAACCAAATCGATCTATAGGTACGTATATGGAAAACTGTATGCAGAAAATTTTTGAAAATTTGACAGTATAGGTGCTTATTTCAGTAGGGGCAACCTGGCTGAAATATTTTCAAAATGGTGGCACTTCCGGTTATACCGAAAGTAGACGTCAACTTGCTTATTTTAAATGAGATACCCTATGTGATTGCATATTTGGATTCTACGTTAAATTTTGAGCAAATTCATGCAATATACCCTATACCTAAGTTCAACTGTTTTGGAAATATTGACAGTTGAAAATTGACTTTTTGTAACTTTGACTGGGTGTAAAACCCAAACGGTGGATTTTAGAGGAAAACCGATTTCACATTCCTATCTTATATTTCCATAAACTATCATTTCCCATCAACTTTGAATTTAACCGGAGATTAAATTTAATTGGAATTTTTAATCATGGATTAGATCAAATGGCGTTAAATGATAGTTTATAAAAATCTAAGACAGGAATGTGGAATCGGTTTTCCTCTAAAATCCACCGTCTAGGTTTTACACCCAGTCAAAGTTACAATATTTCCAAAACAGTTGAACTTGGGTATAGGGTATATAACATGAAATCTGCTCAGAATTTTACGTAGAATCCAAATATGCAATCACATACAGGGTGTCTCATTTAAAATAAGCAAGTTGTCTACTTCTGGTATAACCGGAAGTGCCACCATCTTGAAAATATTTTAGCTCCTACTGACATTGCACCTATACTGTCAAATTTTCAAAAATTTTCTGCATAGTCTTCCATATATGGATGGATTTGGTTTCCAGTGGGACACCCTGTAGGTATATTTTTTGCAACTATTTGTATATCTTTATCTTGTCAAATGTAATCAATGATCCGGCCAATATGCCATGTACCATATCAGTGGCGCACCCAGAAAATATGTTTGGGGGTGGCCACATAGTCTGTGGCTTGTAGAATGAAAGTCTAAAAAAAAAAATATGGTGTCAGGTTGCCACGCCTTGATGTTGCTTCGTTTTTCCCGATAGCCCCCCCCCCCCCGGGGTGCGCCACTGTATCATATGCAGCAGCATTAGTATTCTTCATTTTTCAAAGACACTTCTTCACAAAATGTTTTTTCTTCTGCTCTCATTTCCCAATTCACTTTTTTCGGAATACACCTTCGACTTTCAGAGGTTTCGGCAGATTCTATGCTTGGAACTCTTGTTGACTGTAGTTTATTATTTTTGCTCTTTTAATAGGCTCTATTCTCGGCTCTATTCCTACTTGACGCTGTTCTGTTACTTTATTTTTTTTTTGTTTTTTGACAATTTTGCATACTTTTGCATCTGAGATTTCCATCTGTTCATAACTCGGTTGATAACTTTCTGTTTTCACTTGCGTTTTTTTTGGAAAATAGAGAAACCAGTGTTGATTTTTTCACCAACAAATTTTTGTCCTAGACTTTTATTTTTAGAAGGCTTTAGGGTCTAATGGCATGTGCTAATGTAATGCAGGGCATGCGCGGTACGCGATTGTACCTTAAAACAAGTGATGGTGTACGAGATTGCCAATGCGATTGTCAGATTGCGACAGCGATTGTGGGGCAGCGAATGCGATTGCAGGATTGTTTTACAGTGATTGTGAGATTGCAAACCCGATTGTAGGAATGCGACAAAGATTGTCACGGAAATTTAAGTGATTGCAAGCGATTGTTGAGAATTTGTGACAGTATTGCGGCATGATGTTACCCCCTCGGTATTTCCAGACACATGTTTATAGGAACTTTTTTTCTTAAAATATTGTAAGGAATCACATCCCGAAGTTACGAACCGTACTACGGAAACATCCTCTATATATTTTCTATTTTTTGACCACCCTGTACATGCTATTTCAAGTTTCAATAGTTTGATAGTATTTTTTCAAGAAGCAGAAACTTTTATGAAGAATAACTTTTTTTCGTAAAATTATTAATAAAGAAGTTTCCCATATGCTGCGAACTTACTGTATAAAAGTCACACTCCAGCTTATGAAATGGGTGTTTGCGTTTGTACCCTGTAATTATTGTAGATAAACATATCAATCCATATGCCTATTGTTGAAATCAGGTTGACAAAGAATATCAAATAAACGCCCAATATACAGTGTGCGCCATAAAGTTGGGTACATATGGGAAAATTCTTAATTATTCCTTTTTTCAAAAAACTTTTTTTGGAAATCGTTAGGGCATGTTCGATAACCAAAAAATCGATTATGACACATGTCATACGATTATCGGTTTGGCGGGAATTTTGAAAAAAGTTGATATTGATGTCGAAAAATGGGTAAATTTGGCGAGACATCAAAACATTTTATAAGAAAAAGTTGTTCAGAATCGAAAAAGAACTCCACATGCCGATTTTGAAGCAAATCAGAGAAAAACATAATAAAACTACTTATTTTACCCGCCCATACCATTAAATGGAAAATCGAAAATATTAATTTTATTTCAAAAAATAGCTTTATTCAACTAAACTACATAAGTTTGATATCAAACGAATCGATTGTTTTGCGAAATACACAGTTGAAGGTCATAAATTAGAAAATATCGTCCGGCCGTGTCGCTATAACTGTACCCATGTCCCTTTTTGCACATTTTCTTGTCATCAGAAAAATAACATGACATGTGTCATAATCGATTTTTTGATTATCGAACATGCCCTAACGACCCCCAAAAAAAGTTTTTTGGACAAATAAAAGGAATAATTAAGAATTTTCCCATATGTACCCAACTTTATGGCGCATGGTGTTCCATTTTGTATATTTTGCACCCACACCTCAACTCACACCTATCTCATCTGTTAGAAGAGAAATGTCAAATGTGAAAGTTGTAGGCATGTAGGTAGTATCAGAAAGTTTTCAATGAAGTTAATTACAAATATACAGGGAGTCACAAAACTTGAGCTATGCAAAGTTATAATTTTTCAAATGGAACACCACCTATATTATTGACCTATTGGATTAGCCTTTCAAACCTTATTCCAAATATACTAGGTTTATTCCTAAAAGTCCCAATGATAATAGTCTGGCCTCTGAATATCCCATTTTAAAGAAATAGGTACATATGGATTTTTTTAAAGGGAAGGGACATTATGCTTACCTCGAGGCTTACCTTTATATTTTGCTGGTGATCTCTATATATACTTTACCCTTTTCAATAAAAATGCAATTATTCCACCCGTCTTTTACTGATTTTCTCCCGGACTATTATGAATAAAGCTAAAATCCAAGTATATATATTTGGAATCAGGTTTGAATGTCTTATCCAATACCGAGTCCAATACTCAATAGATCAATAATATACAAGGTGTTCCATAAAAAAGTATCTATAACTTTCCTTCGCCACACCTTTGTGACACTCTCTGTAGGTATACTGGTAACTAATTTCATTGCAAAGTTTCTGATATTACCTACAACTTCCACATTTGACATTTTTGGGTATCTCTTCAAACAGGTGAGATAGGTGTGGATGCAAAATATAAACAATCACCCTGTATCTAATTTCTTTTTGGAAAAGGTGCAGTTTTATAAGGGCTAGGTTTGAATAATTTTTGTGCTGATGACCACTATTAGTTTATCTGCTTTAAAATGAACTGTTTTTGTCTCGATTTTTGATATAAGAGCCCAAATTTTTTTCATGTCTTAATTTATAATTTTGTTTGGCCCACTTCAACTCACTCAATACGCATTTTTCAACCAGAGTTCATAGCAGCCTTTTTTTAAAATTTTGACAATACATGAAGGAGTGAAGGACCAAGGACCCTGCCCAAAGTATATGGAAATTGTGTTTATGTCAGAATTGGCTGAACTTTGTATATAATGTAGATCATGCCTTTCTGATTAAAAGTGACCATTGCACCAATCCTGAAAAATGACTCCATGTAGCACACTACTGTGCCAGAAGCTTACCTGTTCGCACTACATTGAACGTCCATTACAATATCCAAGCGTTTTACTTGCTACCAATGAAATTAATTTTCTCAAAAAGGAGTCATTTTTCAGGATTGGTGCAATGGTAACTTTTAATCAGAGAGGCGTGATCTGCAAAACTCAGCCAGTTCTGAAATAAACACAATTTCCGTATACTTTGGGCAGGGTCCTTTATTTTTGGAAGGGACTCTGCACACCTCTTATGGGTTTTTGCTCTTCCACTACTATTGATAACATATGCACAAATTTTGAAAGAAATGATAGTAGTGTAAGTGTTGTAAATGCAGGTCTTTCAGATCATGAGGCCATTTTTTGTAGATTTAAGATCAGAACCAGAAGACGTAATGAATTGAAACGAAAGGGACGGATATTCAGTGCAAGAAATTATGATAAGCTCTCTGAATTGTGTGCCTGTGATAACTGGCAAGCAGTTCTTAGTTCCAATAAACCTCTGGAAACTTTTCATGAAAAGTTATCCTCTATATTCAATAAAGCATTTCCAATAAAAAACTTGAAAATAAATAAAAAAAAGCCATGGTTAACAGAGGGCATTAGGATTTCTTCAAAAAATATGCGTTCACTGCATTACATCCGTAAGTTTTATATCAGTAATATTTGTTTCATGACATATTATAAAAATTATAGGGCTATATATCGTAGGTTGGTGAACGCAGCTAAAGATAAGTACTATAGAAAACGAATAATAGAATCCAGTAACAGACAAAAAGAATCCTGGACAATTGTTAATGAGCTAATTGGCAAAAAACGGGAAAATTCAGATGTTGATACCACACTTTCACCTCAGGATTTTAATAATTTTTACTGTTCTGTTGCTAAAAATCTCTCTAGCCAAATTGGCATTGCACACGATTTTAAACATTTTTTCAAATATTCATCAACAGGCGAATCATTTTTTTTTGTGCCTACGGATGTAAACGAAGTTAAGTTTACATTTAATGAAATTAAAAATAAGAATGCTTCGGGGTGGGATGATATATCTGTCAAATTATTCAGGAAGTTACCTGACAATGTTTTAAACATATTAGTTTATGCTATCAATAATTCTTTCCAAAATGGGTTTTTTCCGAACTGTCTAAAAAGGGCCTATATAATCCCAATATTTAAAGCGGGCGATAAGCAAAATCCCTCAAACTATAGACCTATAGCCCTGTTGCCGACTCTATCAAAAATTGTAGAGAAACTAGTAAAAAAAAGAATCGTTTCATTTTTGAATGAAAAAAAGATTCTTAGTCCCGAACAATATGGATTTCGAGCTTCCAGGGGGACTTCCGATGCAATATTTGCATTCCTCGAGGAACTTTTCTTGAGACTGAATGACAATGACGTTGCCGCAGCGGTGTTCTGTGATCTCACGAAAGCTTTTGATTGTGTCAGTCACAGAATATTGCTGTGGAAACTGCAGTCCTATGGATTTAGGGGATCCTCTTATAAATGGTTTGAGAGTTATTTGCAGGATAGGACTCAAAGTGTTCGCTTTGGAGGTGATGTTTCTGGACAGAGAACATTACAGTATGGGGTGCCTCAAGGGTCTGTTCTTGGTCCAATATTGTTTTTAATTTATGTTAATGATATAACTGATCTTGGCATCTCAGGGAAATTTACATTGTTTGCGGATGATGCAACTATATTATGGCACGACACTAGTATGGGTTTCTTGAGTGACAAAATAAATAGGGACATAGTTGCTCTCAAGCAGTGGTTTGACGCTAATCAGTTAACACTGAATATATCGAAAACTAATGTCATGCATTTTAGGTGCACACTTGAACCTATCAAACTTGATGACATTTCCTTGTCGAGCACCAATGAGAATAAATTTCTAGGGCTTCTCATTGATAGCAGACTTAAATTCCAATCACACATAGAAAATCTTAGGAAAAAACTTGCTTCCAACTGCTTTGCAATGAGAGTTCTCTCTGGAGAGCTTGATTCACAGACCGTGAGAAATGTATATTTCTCACTCATAGAAAGTCACTTAAGATATGGACTGTGTTTTTGGGGTACATGTTCTGCGCAGTTGTTTGATAGTGTGTTTGTGCTGCAAAAAAGAGCCATAAGGTATTTGAGTGGAGCTAAAATGAGAGATTCATGTAAACCTTTGTTCATAAGACATAAAATTTTAACACTTCCCAGTCTATTTATTTTAGAGACAGTTTGCCTAGTTCATAAAAAATATAGAAATAGCTTGCATGCAACAGGTTTGTATAACACGAGGCAAACTTATAATATAATACTGCCAATACCATCCTCGACACAAATTAAAAATTCTATTATATACAATAGTCGGAAATTATTTAATCACTTACCTGTGGAAATAAGACAAGTGGAAAGCAACAAAATATTTAAAGGGATGGTGAAAAGGTTACTAATTGGGAGGGCTATTATAACTGTACTGAGTTTTGGAATGATAGATTTTGACTGTATCAATTGATTGGCTCTGCCAATATCATTATTATTATTATTTTTATTTTTATTTTCATGATTTGACTTTTGTAATTTGTGCTTATTGTTTTATTCCTGTAGCGCACGTATAATGTATATATATATATTTTTTACCGTCATTTTAATTTAATTTGTGTGACATAATTATGTGAGTGATAGGTAGTTGACGTCCGTGACTACTTCTAAGTTTTATTTTTATTTTTTGTTTGTTTTTGCCTCAGTTTTTACAATTCTTTGTGTTGGTTTCGATTGTTGTGGATCATTTTTTGGAATTTTTATCCTTTTTATGATAGATAGATAATAGATAATTTTAATTGTTTTATTAGGTTTAAGGCATGCTTTGTCTATGACATTATTTGTTTTTTTGACAATAAAGCTTATTTGATTTGATTTGATTTGATTTTTGAAAAAAAAAATCCAAGAACAAATTTGCAAACCGTACTTGGGCTACGACCAACCGTTACAAAGATACCGTGGTATAAAGTCCCCACTCCTAGCACTATGACGTCATATGCACGAACTGAGTCCGACAGCTGGCGCGCGTTTTCTGATTTTTGCTGCATATATTATTAGCTCTGTTCCAACCGAACCATTTCAGAACCAGTAATTTTCAGTTGCCTGGCCTACCTAAGTTGAACGTTTATCCTACTTGACAAATGAATTGATCGATTGGAAATTACCGTTCTAGAACGTTTCTCATGTCGGTTGGAACAGAGCTATTATCTACATTATCGTATTGTTTTTGCGTTCTCACACCTATTGCTGCACCAGTTTGAATAGGTTTTGCAATTTTTGTGTGTGTTTATGACGTCACGCGATAAATAGACAAAACTTTGTTTAGTCGTCAAGTAAATTTTGGAGTAATTAAAAATACTTTAATTAATGCAAAAAATTTCTCAAACTTTCCGCAAATTTTTCCAAAGTCGCCATAAATTCCTCCAAATTCCCTGCAAATTCTTCCAAACTGCTCGTAAATTCCCTGCAAATGCTATCTTTATTACGCTCAGTGTTAAAACCAATTTCTTATAAATTCTCCCAATTTCTCACAAATTCCTTACAAATTCCTCCAAATTCCCCACAAATTCCTTTAAATTCCCCACAGGTTTGGAAAAGAATTCCTAGGTGGTTTGCCCCTTGCAAAAAATTAATCTAATCCTTAAAAAGAAACATAATTGAAAATAGAAAAGCTTAAAGTAGTTCATCCATCATTAAAACAAAATAAATTTAAAATAATTTTTAATGCGAATATTATTAAATTAATTGTAATAATAATCATTCAAACTACGAACCATTGATACAAATCACTTTTGTTAATAATCAGAATAATCAATAACAAAGAATTTATTATGCTTCAATACTGAGTTCAATACTATCCCTACTAATCCACCTGCAAAGTGGAAAACTTCTAATGCAGGGACATACGTAAATCACCCTGATTTATTGCGCATTTATTCAGAAATGTTTCAATCACAATTTCTTTCAAAATCTCAAATACAATAATTGACAATTTGAATACAAAGCTAAAAGAGAAATATCCACTAGAATTGAAAACTAATGTTGTTTATAAACTTCCAAATACAAATTTGTGATAAAATTTAAATAGGACTTATCAAACTATTAAAAACAGAATATCAAGACATAAATGTAATGCTAAAAGAAACCAGTTCTAAAGCTAAACATTCCAATGATAATGGACATCAACCTAATTTTCAGTAACATTGAAATTTTACAAACAGACTTAAATTAGCATAAAAGATTATTATTGGAAATGGCGGAAATACAAAAATATACAAACAACCAAAAATCATCAAACTCACCACAAGGTAAAATATAAATGTATATTATTATTTTTCAATTGAATTTGTAAAAATAATTAACTTTTCTCATTTCCCAATAATTATTCAAACAATATGAAGGATGATAATAACAAAGTCTATTCTAGCAAAATCAAATTCCTGAGGTGGAAAGCTACTTATTCATGTGACTTTGGATAACATTTGTTATTTATGAATACAAAACCAAAATAATATTACAAAACAATCCCCGGAATGTTTCTAGTTAGAAGGCTGTAAATAATATCTACCTACCTATATCAGTCATTTGATATCTTATCAGGGCAAACATCATTACTAATGGTTGACTTAACAGGTGTTTCGTAACAATATGATTTCCTTTAATTAGATTTCCTAAAATTTTACAGGAAAATGATTTCTTGTTTTAATAGGAATCATAAATCCTTCTTGGTTTCAGAGCAAAACTGTATCCTCCCTATAGTAATGGAACTTTACTAGAGAATCGATTTCAAATATTAGATTAATTTTTAATTTGATTTTGACTATATTGTCAAAATACGAATCTCTATAGTTTCTCTTGTAGTTGAATTATAGTAATGTTAAAAGTTTCAGGATTAATATTCCCACTTTTACTTGGTTAAAAGTCCTGATTACTCTCACTAATGAATTGTGGCAAAAACGCAATCAAGAAAAAATAACTACTTCTGTATAAATAGTTTAAACGTATGTTTACTAAAACTCGGGTCATAGATCCTTCAATTTATAGTTAAAGGTAATTGACATTTTTGTGAGGTCATTGTAGTCATAACACTAAAAATAATCTGTTTCTTAGCTGATAAGACGTGAAATTAATGGTAGGATAACTTTCAAATTGCAGAAATTTGCTTTTACCATTTCAGTTACTAGAAAAATTATTCTCGTCCCTAAATATAGTCGCTAATTATTGTTACACAACCGCCTTATTTGAATATGTAAATCGTAATTACTTCCGTAGAGGTTCTCAGTTGTTCATTGTTTGGGTTTGTTTGGTAATTGTATATTTATTTGAGTTTCAACAATGGTCTTGTTTTCTTGTATACAATGGAAAACAAGCATTATAGGTCAATATTTCAAAGTCTCAATCTAAGACACGATATTTAATAAAATGACACGTGATCGTAGCAACGTTGGAGGTCAACGTTTTAAATTACCTTTCATTTAACCAATGAGTCATTACTTATAAAAAATAATAAATTAAACATGAGAGGCTTAATTTCAAACCTTTTTGAATTCATAAGCATTGCAGGTATAATGTACCTGCAACCTTTCTTGGTATTTATTCTATCTTGTCCTAGGTAAACAGTTATCTTTGAATACTTGCAATAGGCATTTTATAATGACCTGCCTTCTTGTGCTCCGTTTACCTGAATTTTCAATGTTAAAATTTCTATTGCAGCTTCAAGCACACAAACAATAATTTATTATTGTTTGTAACCCAGGATATTTCGAAATAGTAAATAAATAAATTTATCATGAAGTGGTATCTGGTAATGGGTAGATAAAAACGATAACTAGAACAAGTTTGTAAACTGTAATTAAACAGGGTAATTGCGTTACCTTGGCTTTGAAAAAATATAATTAAGACATACTGATTTCCTTTTAGTGATTGCAGACATTCCATAAATGCATTTCCGGTAATAATAGATCATTCCAGGGACAGATTTTATTATTGAAAATATAAAAATTCAGACAATTTTGCTTAGAATTATATAGCAAGCTGAAAGAATTTTCATCAATCCAATCAGGAAAATTAAAGATCATTATCGATCGGGCAAGCACCCAGCAACAGCCTTTTGCATTGGGTACCATCAAAAAAATTTAAGAACCGTTATGGTAAGCGAACGAGGTTAGTCATACCTATCTAGCTAGATAGGCACAAAGAGGAGTGTACTTTAGTTGGTATTCTCAGCTTGGTTCGATTATAAAATAAAATTGAACCCGTACCCAGTTGATATTCCAAATGGCCTTAAAATCTAATTACCGGGTATTTAATTTAAAACATAATTGTGTATAAATGACTCACTGTTACTCATCTCTAACGGAAATTTATAAATACTAGACACTAATTATTGTTTGAATGTTGAGTTGAGTGTGAAATTTCAATTACAAACAACAAAAATTCGATATTTTTATTAGTCATGGTCCATCATGTAGGTGAACTAGTATTAAATACAGAATACTGTATTATAAAATACAGGTTTGGCCAAGCACGCCTACGCTTCACGAATCGGGTAACAGTGCGGTTGTACATTATGTAACAACTGCAAAAAGTATTTTCACATCTTTGTTACTTGTTTGAAAAGTTGGTTGAGTTTCACTTTTTCTGAGAAAAAAATGGTTTCAATGTAGGTTTCGTTGTTAATTATTCTTAAGGCAGCGTGATGGTATTATAATGAATCGATTATTTAGTGTAATGAATTTCCAACCAATGTGTGTGTTATTTGAATCTCATGAAGAATCGACTCATTGGTTACTTTTTATAGGGTTTTTGTTTTATTTTAAAAAGAAACTTTCTCCCTATTGATATTATTGTAATGATAAGAGATGTGTTTAATCCGTGAACACACCTTTACTTAACCAAGAGCCCATCTACTGATAAATATGTTCAGCAACTAATCAAAAACAAACACAAATGGTCTAGATAAAAATTACTATCTGCCAGGCCTAATAATTTATAACTGTGTTCAGGAGAAAATTGAAAATTGCCTTGGCTTCAGTGAACAAATTATTATGTAGGTCACGAGAAATATGGCATAAAAACTTATTACAATACAGGGTGTAGAAAAAAAGCATTGCAAATCAAGTTCATGGACATATAGAACGATTGCACACTTTCGCTTGCTGGAAGTATACCATTGTACGTAACTAAATATGGCAGGCTTTCGATTTTTTCCAATCATGACAATTAAATGGATAGTTCTCACATTATTTTGCAATTATCGACATAACAGTGACTTGGTAATTGCATATTGGACGATGCTAAACAGCTTGTAGATTGGTATTTAATTTGAGAATGATTATTTAATGATTTTTTTTTATCATAATGCAATGCTTGTATTGGTAATCTCTAATTCATCAGAGGGATCCATTTTCCGCATATCCTTGAATTTAATCTTCATTTGTGCACAAAAGGTTCTATTTACTCCACCTGACTGACGATAAATTGACTTATCTTTAGGCAGTAAAAATATCAATGTATAGATTATTATTATTAGTGATAAGAAATATATTAAATAGCTCGTAAATAGGATTGAATTTTTAGTAAATTCAAGGGTATTCAAGTCACACTGGTAGGTTTGGTGGAGAAATTTTTGACCCTCCATTAAATTTCCTAGCAGCTTTTGTCTTCCCTAAACTGTCAAATACGAAGGGGGAACAACTGGACCAACATTTGTACATTTATTGCGCATTACATGCTTTTTCAAAGTAATTCCGATAATTTCAATGTTATACCATCGTACTGCCATCATTTTTGCCATCATAATGGCAGTAATTTCAGTAATGCCATTATGGTATATGTACCTACCTATATTAGGCTACATCCAAAAGTTTTACCTCGAGCTTTCCGTTACTGGACAAGAAAAATAAACCAGTATACTTGAAAACAAACATTTCATCCTATAGAACTTCCATGACCAGTCATCCTATAGTTTGATTATTTATTGCTATTATTCTATAGGTACCTACTTACTTTTCTAAAGCCAGGTTTATTCATCTTTCAAGTATAATTCTATTGGTCGGTGGATAACTGGCCGACCAATAGGATTACATATTGCGCTTCTATCCATCAGATTTCATACCTGACAGTATATCAGAAGGCGAATAAACTGGCCCTAAATCTGAATAAAATGAAAATGCCAATTAATTTTGTAATTTATTTCACCTCAGGTTTAACTTGTTTTCTCCACATATTGGTAGAGTTTTCCAATGGTTAGAATTTTATTAGTTTATTAATCATTATAGGTTAATATTTTATCTCTGGATTTATCCTGGCTCAACAGTTGAAATCGTTCTGATCCAATGATTTTTATTGCTTCATAAAAAATGTAGGCCTTGTCCTACAGATTATACGTCATTGTCGTAAGGCCATATGAAATTTTCCAGATCATTTTCAAAAAATTTAATTATGTAGTCAATATTGGAGTTGTAGGGTTAACAAGAATTTATAAATTATAAACAATTTTACATACACAGGGTGAGCCAGAAAACAGTTGCAATAGATTATTTAGGTATTTGTTTTAAATGAGACACCCTATATATTATGTCATTTTGGATTCTACGCAAAAAAAAAAATGTTATTTTTTCATCAGCTATCTGATAATGGTGGTACCCATGGTGGTCTTGATGATGGTACTATGGATACCAAATTAGTACCATCATCATAAGAACCTTTGAGTAACTTTCAAGTAGTCAAGTTAGGACAGGAAAGTGAAACTCGGTTTCTCCTATCTTCAGTTGTTTTCTCACTAACCTCACTGTAACTGGATGAAAGTAGATAAAATGCTGATTTTCAATTGTTTCTAGCCTAAAAACACATTATACATAAAATGTTTCTAGAATTTTGCCTAGACCTGCAATAGAAAAATGACATAAGGTCTGTTCTCACAGAAATCCCAAACCAGAGCGTTTTTGATTGGTGCAAATCACTAACAACAGCAACATGCTATGGTTGACCGAGGTGCGAAGCGCCGAGGTCAACCAATTCTCGAGACAATAATGTGGAAACTTTCCACCAAATTATGTATACTATTTTATTTTGAACCAATAATTATTGAAAAAAATAAGGTAAAAATATGACAAAAGTGGAATTTCGACTGACAGCCTGATACCGACATTAACATCTTATAAAATTTGAATAATATAAACACATGTGACATCTATTTCTAAATACAAACATTGCTCCTGGATTTGTGTTTAGGTATGAAAGAACAATTTATCAGGGCCAAAAGTGACTTCTCCAGGCCAAAAGTGACTTTTCCAGGCCGAAAGTGACTCGAAAACAGTCACTTTAGGCCTGCTTTAAAGTAAACAAAAGTATAGTGGCATTTTCGAACCTCCAAACCAGTAAGGAATGTGAAAATTACATACCTATATGGTTCAAAATAAAATTATTTATTCGGTTCGAAAATGTCACTTTACTTTTGTTTACTTTAAAGCAGGGAAAGTGACTGTTCTCCTGTCACTTTCACCCCGGAGAACTCACTTTCGGCCCTGATAAATTGTTCTAAACACAAATCCAGGTGCAATATTTGTATTTAGAAGTAGATGTCACATGTGTTTATATCGTTGAAATTTCATAAGATGTCAATGTCGGTGTCAGAGTGTCAGTCAAAATTCCATTTTTGTCATATTTTCACTTTATTTTTTTTTCAATAATTAATGGTTCAAAATAAAATAGTATACATAATTCCGTGGAAAGTTTTCGCATTATTGTCTCGAGAATTGGTTGACCTCGGCGCTTCGCACCTCGGTCAACCATAGTATCTCTCAATAAAAATGAAACACTTTCTACCTCCGCATGTAATATACTATTTCATTCTATAGATACACAAACTTACTCAAACTTGTTTTTATTACTGGGGATGGTAATATGAATATGATCTCGCAGTGAATGTTTGGAAAATCCGAGGGTTGAAGATCAACCGTAACTCCATTGAATGCAAACGTAATTCCGCGATATTCGTAGGTAATGCCAGCATAATCCCTGATAGTACTGAGTAATATCTCATGGTATAAGAGTAATGCCACCGTAATGCCAGTAACTCCGCAGTAATGCCAGTAACTCCGCAGTAATGCCAGTAGTGTGTCGTAGTGCGCACGTAATACTTTGTAATGCAATAAAATTTGTACATGTATTGCCACCAGTTGTTACCCCCTCGGTCAAATATACGCAAGGAAATCTTGAACCATAGTGAAGATTATAGATTTCAGATGGAATTTGGCCATATTGAATTTTGAGTCTAATAAATGACTGCAGAGCAAGCTTTCTTGTCAATAGCTAACTCAACTAAATTTGAATTAATTGTCGAATTCTATAGAAGAAAGGCCACATTCTTTCTTGAAGTTATTTTATCGTTATTTGTATTGACAAATCAATTCTTGTTTCCAGACTCTCCAGCATGGTTTCCCTCACAAACCTTCAGCCCTGGGCTGGGACGCTTCCTTCCGCCTTCTCTGCATCGGCACGGCGACCGGCGCAGTCAAAGTCTTCGGCCAACCAGGAGTTGAGTTTTACGGGCAACATCAAAATCCCATCCCCGTAACCCAAGTCTTGTTTTTACCTGGAAAAGGCAAAGTTGTCACCTTGCAGGATGACAATTCTTTGCATCTATGGGAGGTAAGTAAATACTAAATAGTAATAACACTTACAAAAAAAAAATTAAAATATAATTTTGTAGGTTAATAAAAGTTCCTTGGTAGAAGTGAAATCCCAAGCCTTAGAAGGCAAATTAAAGAAAATCAGCAATATGTGTTTGGAAACTGCTGGCAAACATCTATTGCTAGGCACTGAAGGAGGCAACATATATTTGCTCGATTTATCAACTTTCACAATGACTCCTGATATTATTTATCAAGATGTTGTAATGCAAAATGTGCCCCAGGACTACAAACTCAACCCCGGAGCAGTGGAAGCTATTCTAGAACAACCCGGGCAACCGAACAATATTCTGATAGGCTACAATCGTGGCTTAATGGTTTTATGGAACCGTTCAGACAATATTGCTTCGAAAACATTTATTTCCAATCAACAACTGGAAAGTTTATGTTGGAAAGACGAGCAGCATTTTTTTAGTTCTCATAATGATGGCAGCTACATGGAGTGGGATATAAATCAATCAGAAAAACCTTGTGGAGAACCAGTATCGCCTTACGGGCCTTATTCCTGTAAAGCCATTCCAAAAATCATGACCAGAGAATGGGAAGGAGAGTCTTTGATCATTTTTTCCGGTGGGCTTCCAAGGGCAAATCATGGAGACAAATATTCAGTTTCAGTTATTTATGGTGAAGATGAGCATGTTGTATTCGATTTCACTAGCAAGGTAAGAATTCAGTTGTTTTAGCTTTGCAAATGTTTGAATTTTTTGCTAATTTCATTTGAATTTGATTGTCTATTTGTTGCCGCTTGCCTATAAATCTTGCTTTACCTACTCTTCATTTTATTAAAATAAATGATATTCTCTTTGTGACAGATCGGAAGTGAAATAATTGATAACGAATGTGAGGAAGACATTTACGGCAATAAGGTATAATAAACTAAACAACAAGCAAAGGTTTTGTTATTTTTTCGTACTTGCATGGGCGTTTTTTTAAAAATTTTACTTCCAATTTTTTGTAAATGTCGTGTTTTGTATGACCTAGATAGCATGGGTTAACATGATTATTATTGTCTGTTTTGTATTTTTAACATTTTTATTTGTGTTGGGTTTTGACTCATAACAATTTTTTATAAAGTAAATCAAAAATCCTTTGGATGGATACATGTTATTTATAGCTGGGAATCAATTCCTATGATCCATTTTACCAAAAACAAATAATTTCTAGGTAATAGATTTCATCCTAATCGATTCCAATGGAAATGCTGCTGATGAAAGCACCGACAATGAAAGTGCAGAAAATCACGAAAACAACGAAATCCCTTTAACCAATGGCAGATCTGGTAAATGGCAACCAGAAGCTCTTGTGGTTTTAGCAGAAGAAGAGCTGGTAGTCATAGATTTGCAATGTCCAGGCTGGAAAATGGTGAATTTGCCCTATTTAGTTGCACTACATTCCTCAGCTGTCACTTGTAGCCAATACGTTTCCGATATTCCGGAATCGCTATGGGAAACTTTGAAAGATGCTACAAAAGCTCAAACAACAAGCACAGACTTTTCTGAGCGATCTTGGCCTATTGATGGTGGAAAGTTGTTGTGTTCAAAAGGTTCCTTGCTAAAAAGAGATTTACTTATAACAGGCCATGAAGATGGTACTGTTAAATTTTGGGATGCAGGTGGCGTTACTCTAACTCCAGTCTACAAATTTGCTACTGCCCAATTCTTCACTGGAGACGATCTGGATGAAGCCCCTCCAAGTCAAGACCCAGACGACGCCGAAGACGAATGGCCACCATTCAGAAAAACTGGAATTTTTGATCCTTATTCCGATGATCCACGTTTAGCTGTCAAACGAGTGGTTCTGTGTCCACTTTCTGGAACATTGGCAATTGCTGGTACAGCTGGGCAAGTGATTATTGCCAAATTTGATACCGAAGTGCTTGAGGGACCTTTGAAGGTGGTCACAATGAATATTGTGAGTGACAGGGACGGGTTTGTTTGGAAGGGCCACAGTCAATTGGCACCAAAAACTGGTAATAATTTCTCTGAAATTATCAAATAATGAAAACTAAACATAGCATAGGGGGAATTCATAAGAATCGTGCACTTTGTGCCAAGTTTTTGAAATTTGGTATAGTCTTAAGTTTTTAAAAAACTATCACAAGCAACTTGTGCGCGGCCTCTGGTGGCCTCTTAGCTATAAATCGAATATGGCTGCAATCTGCATGAGATTCTCTTCTATAAGACACAAAATCTTCAGTGATACCACTTTTTAGGGGTTAATTATCATTCTCCAACTGTCCACATATAATTTGTTCAGTGTTGCCGTTGATATTCACAGTTTTTGTAGCTCTTACGGTGATGGACCTTGGATTTTTAGGTTTGGACTTCTTCAATGTCAAATTTCAGGATGTTGAGCTAGTTGTCGTCCGTCCATACCCAAAATAAGCTCATCCTCTGTATCAGCATTCAGCTCTTTGTGATAGATTTTGATATTTCCTAAGCTCACAAAAAAAATATTGAAATTTCATTGTTTTAGTAACAAGGTCCCTACCTTATGATTTAGATTTTGGAAAACTTTGATAGGTCATAACTTTTTTTCTATTATAGATAGAAAGCTGAAACTTTCACTGAATTTTATCCCAATCAAGGGACTACAATCCCTGAAAATTTCAGCTCATTCGCACTTATAGTTCCTGAGATAAAATCGTGTTAAGCAATTTGGGGTGATTTATCAATTTTTCAATTTTTCTGAGTGCCTTCCTTTTTTCATAGATTTTGGCTTCAAATATGAGAATAATTTAGTGTATGGAGTTTGGGGTATGTTGATTGACCATAAGGATACAAAATCTCGACAAAAAAAAATTGAAATTTCATCGTTTTAGTAAGAAGGTACCTACCTTATGATTAAGATTTTGGAAAACTTTGAAAAGTCATAACTTTTTTTCTATTGTAGATAGAAAGCTGAAATTTTCACTGAATTTTATCCCAATTTCAGCTCATTTGCACTTATAGTTCCTGAGATAAAATCGTGTTAAGCAATTTGGGGTGATTTATCAATTTTTCAATTTTTCTGAGTGCCTTTTTTCATAGATTTCGGCTTCAAATATGAGAATAATTTAGTGCATGGATCATTATCATATGTATTATTCACAGCTGTTTGCTATAAAGCCAATATGGCCTCCAGAGGTCGTGCATGGTTTCCTAAAACCTTAAGACCATACCTCAGACTATACCAAATTTCAAAAACTTGGCACAAAGTGCACGATCGTTATGAATTTTCAATAATTCCAGTTCTGCTAACGCAATCAATCTTTAGGCAATATTCGTCAAGTGCGAGGTTTCCAAGCGACTACCCTATTACAACTCCACCCTCCAGCAGCCGTAACCTGTGCAGTACTACACGCCGATTGGGGTTTAGTAGCAGCAGGTACTGCTCACGGTTTAGCCCTTCTGGACTACATCAAAAACAAACCTGTGGTAGTCAAATGTACGCTCAATCCAAATGATCTCACTGGGCAAGGTGACGCCCCAATTTCGCGCAGAAAATCTTTCAAAAAGTCGCTCAGAGAATCGTTTAGGAGACTCAGAAAAGGACGATCGACCAGGCATGCTAAGGAAGACAAACAAACACCGCCAGCACCAGTTAGAAAAACACCAGTTAGTGAGCAAGGCGATATTAATCCTATAGAAGCAAAACCTGTGGAAAGGCAAATTGAGGCTAGACCAGTTGAGGATTCTATTGGTTCGTTTGTTAGATGCTTATATTTTGCGAGGACTTTCCTTATTAATGGTAAGAATTTTTTTTTTTTGGTTTTGCTTGGGTTTATTGTTGTTTTTTTTTGCATAGTACAAAACACAGTTCCAACTCTTTGGGCAGGCACCAACAATGGGACAGTGTACGCTTTCACCATAATAGTACCATCCGCATCTAAAAGAGAAACTGATGATGTAGCGTGTCATTTAGCCAAAGAAATTCAATTAAAACACAGGTAGAGTAAGTGTAGGATAGAATTCTCACAATCAAATAATAATTTTTTACGTAAATTAAATGGTAAATATTGATAGGGCGCCAGTAATAGGAATAGCAGTGCTTGATGGCTCCAGTAAACCCCTACCAGAACCTTTGGAAGTGGAAAAAGGTGTGGCGCCATTACCTGACACTACGCAAGTGCATAGAGTCATAATAGCTTCAGAGGAACAATTCAAAATTTTCACTTTACCATCTTTGAAGCCTTATTGTAAATATAAATTGACCGCTCACGAAGGTAAGGATTTTTAGAGGTAATATTTACTTAAAAAAGATGAAACATAATAAATGATTTAGGTGCAAGAGTAAGAAGGATGGCTTTCGCAACATTCTCCTGTACGATAGCAGAAGACAACTCAAAACATTCCGAAGTGGATCTCCTGTGCCTTACCAACATGGGCGATTGTGTAGTTTTGAGCATTCCTGATCTAAAACGACAATTAAATGCGGCCGCTGTTAAGCGAGAAGACATCAAGTAAGAACTACTTTCAAAATGAATAAATGTCTATTCTAATTTTTTTTATAGTGGCATATCATCACTAGTTTTTACAAAGACTGCAGAGGCCCTTTACCTACATTCGTCTTCGGAATTGCAAAGGATATCTTTGTCAGCCACTGCAATAACACAAGCAAGGTAAATACATTTTTAGGATGTTAATATTTTTTTGAATAAACATCTTTCTTTTAGATGTTACTTGCCAGTACCAAGTACTGAAGACGCAGTCTCAGAAAATGAGGAAAATATCAATACAGAAGAGGCCACAGAACCCCCTTTAGTTAATGGCACTGTGGAAACTGGTGGACTAGAAAAAGTAAGCTTTAGATGAGTTAAAAAAAGTAAAACTAATATTTTTTTATTGGCTATAGGTAGATGAACTTCCAGAAAATGGCCAAGAAACTCCACACAATGTTACAGTATCAAGCAGCGTAGGTGATATAACCATTGACAGCGTAAAAGATCACAATCTTGGTTCAGGTAAAAAAAAAAAACTAATTTTGCTCAAACATCAGATTCATCTTGTGTTGTATTCATATTATGCATCAAATGTTGTGTTGTTGTTACCCGATTTTTAGGCGAAGAATTGAGCCGGAGGATCAGTGGTCTACAAGTGACTAAAACTGTAACCACAATCATTAGTAGTAGTAGTAATAGTCAAGGCGAAGAAGTGACTAATAGTCAAACTGTTACAACTGCAACCACAACGTCAACAGATTCGGAAAATAGTAAGTAAAAAATAATCTTGAAAGAAATTTTCTTCCTTTCAAGGTTGATTTTGTGCTTTTGAGTTTGTTATTTGTGGTACAAAATTTGTTATAAATTTACCACAAATAGCATCTATGCTTTTTTGCTTCTGTTTATTCATAATTTCATTTTTTTGTATTATATTTTTTGTGGCTTTAAATTTTTTGTTCTTTGCTTTGTAGTCATAGAAAATCATGGCCAAGGAAATGGACTCCGTTTAGAGGTTAGACATTATCAAAAATATTTTACTATTAAAATTTAGTCTTGTAACTTGTTGAGGTATCAGTAGTAACATTTTGTAATTCATGCATGTAATGGTAATTTTTTTTTAATGTTGAGGTAAGTAGTTTTTGGTTAAACTCGGTTGGCAGGATTTTTGGTAAGGTTTGGTTGGAAATAGGCACAATAAATAACACAAATTTGCTATGGTAATCACTGTTATATCATAGAAGAATGACAAATATCAAAAACTTTTCTGTAAAATGTTTGTCTTAATTATCATTGTGGGATTCATGAAGAACTTCCTGTTAAACGAATGAACGAATAAAATCACCACCAAAAATAAACTCGAAAACGCATCTATTGGATAATATACAATTCACTTATGGTGGGTTCTTCACAATGAATATCAATTCCCTACCGTGCATGCTTAAACAAAACATTGACAATCTATTTTTTTTTACATTATAAGTATTTAGCCTATCCAAAACACGTGACTTTGACAAGTAAAATATAGCCGGAAAGGGTATGTGTGCCTCTTGGCGGACATTTTAATTTAAGTTTGGCAGCATCTTGGATCCTCTAGGTAGGTTTTTGACAATCGATATGCATTTTCCTGAAAAGTTTTTGGGGCACATTATTACTCACCTAATTTTCACACATAAAACTCAAAATACATACCTGCTTTGCATTTGAAAACGAACCACCCTTGATGTTTCCCTATTGTCAATAAGATCAATAGCTCATGTGATTGGCTGCTTGTTGAAAAGATTTAGCATAACAAAACAAGGTGTAGATTTGTTATTTTAAGGATACGTTTAGTAAGGAAATTCAAGTAGTTTGCAGTTTAAATAAAATATGGTGGTTCCTTTTCAAACAAAATAAATACCCAGTTATTTACCAGTTTTGTTATTTACAGACTAAAAAGAGCATCCATGCAAGTGACATATTATTACGAGCTCCACTAGCTTTGGCAGAAGAGGATGCTGAAAATAACCATGTTGCAGAATAATGGTTAAATGAGAAACATATTTTGGCCATATTTATTTTCTATTAATATTAGTAGAAAAATAACCTCCGTTTATTTCTTCCCATTGGCGATATATCATAATTTATGACCTAAAACGATTTTGTGCCTTAAAACGTTCTGTTAAATCCAATTAAATTAGGACCAATGTTAGTATTATTTTTGTACTTAGAATTTAACTATGTTGCCTAGATCAACTTTATACTGCTTATATTTTGCAAAATTTCAGCTTTGCAATTTTATATATATATATGTATCTACTTACTTAATGCGTTTTTAGTTTGTAAGACTTACCTCTATTTAGGCCTTTTCATATTATGTTACTTTTATGTCCAAGCAGCTTTCTTCTATATAAAATAAGGTGGAGGTTTTCATGTTTTTGAATGTGTGCATATGCGCGAATGATCGAGTGTACTTAGAATAATTATAATAATTAGTAATCAATTTTAGGGCCTTAACTTTTGTTAATATTTTTTATATCCATAATTATCATTAAAAGTTTTTTTTAATATATTTATAATTATTATTATTTTTGAGTTTTATGTTGAAACATCACTGGAGTGAATATACATTTTATTGGTCTTTTTAATTGTTGCAGTTTCATTATCTACTTATTTAGTTATTTAATTATCTAAATACATACATTTGAAGTTGTCAAGACCCTCATAGAACTTATTTATATTGGCAGATATTCTATTAACAAGACTGAATAGTAAGTACCAAGTCGGACAGTAAGGAATGTGGCGTGAAGATTTACTTCGTGTCTGATAACTCTGAGTGTGTAGATAAAAGCATCCAAGACATTCGTGGCTTTTTATGTAGTATCTAGTTAAGGATATTCAGAAATTAAAATTTATAATTTAGAATAGGAATATGTAAATAAGAAAAGGGAAATTTAATTCCAGAAAATGTAAATTGTAATTCAGATCTGCCAAATTTGAAAATCGGAAATAGAGAAATGTAATTCAGAATTGGTAACATCTAATTCAGAATCATGAAATATCTATGAGTGTGATTTTTTCCAATTTTTTTTATCTTGTGTCGCTAAATACGGGATTGCTATCCCCGTTTATTAATTTATTGTCAGTAGAGTTTTACATAATAGTTATTTTTGTATCTAAAGTTCATTTCATGGAACGAGATAGTGGAAGTAAACAAACCTGGACAGTTAAGTCGAATTTTATTGGCTAGAAAAGGATTATACTCCGCCCTAGGCAGGACCGTCTTAGGTTGTTTTGCATATTTCTTCTCTAAATATATTTCCGAACGAATTCTTCAGCGGAATCTGTTGAACTTGATATTGTTTTAATCTAAATTGCTCACTAATTAACAATAATTCACCAAACACTATTTAAATATTTGTAAAATACTAGGAAATACGTCATTAAACTTATTGACTCATATGACAACCTGACAATAATAAATGTCATTAGTTGTAATTCATATTTTTGCAGTCCTTCTCTGAATTCTTAAGCTCCGCCTGTTTGTTTACCTCTACTATCTCGTTTCGTGGAATGAACTTTATGTAGTGGTGTCCCCTACCTATCTTTGGTGTTTAGGTATTGTTGAATTCATGATAGAGTTTGAATTTTGACCGTTATTTTCACCAGTTGAAAGTAAATAATATCCTTTTGAAAATAATGATACATGACATTTCGATTTAACACATAAAAATATCAGATTCGGGTCTTTGAATTTTGAATTTCGAATTTTTGTGTGAAATCGTTTCAGATTTTTGCCGTTAAAAAGTTACTAGAAATGTCACCGCTAACTTCACTTTCTATCGTGATTTCAACTATATGTGTTTTCGGTCCATTGAAGGTGTGTTATTTTTGACAGTCGATATAAAATGACGTCTTTTTGTTTCAGGGACTGCGAGCCCGAAGGGCCGGAGTATTTATAATTACGAGCCCGTAGGGCGAAAGTATTTTTGATTGCGAGCCCGAAGGGCCGGAGTTTTTATAGTTTCTCGCCCTACGGATTTGAAATCTAAAAAACTCTCGCCCTATGGACTTGACAAATGAAAGAATCAACTTTGAAGCTACGCAGCTGCAAAACTATACAAGCTGCATCAAAACTTCAAATTAGTGATTTGTAGAGGATTCAATTGGCTTCAATTGAAGCCTAATTACGTTAAAATCGGTTGACAATTGACATAATAATGATTGTAGTCAGTTGTACAGATGTAGGTTTCTTGAGAATTTTCATTGTTTCCGGTTCTTGATTAGGCGCTAAAAATCACATTTTGAATATTCCCGCTTTTTGATTAGCTTTAAATTATTCGCCGACCAATAGACTCATGGGCTGGGCGACGGCCCTCCGGGCTCGTGATTAAAATAACCCCAGCCCTTCGGGCTGGTATAACTCCGACCCTTCGGGCTCGCATAACCTTGGCCCTTCGGGCTCGAGATTTGAAAAAAACATATGGCAACATTGCTCATGACACAACAAACGTCAAAAAATTGACCTTACAAAGTAGGCCTTGTTTTCTTTGACATAGTCGATACGTTTTTTTGTTGCCTTGTGGGCTCAAGGATGATACACACTACTACTACAGGATAGTCTATCCTCATAAAGCCTATGTGGAACAAATTTCCCCTCTTCCTCCATGCTAAATCACCAATTATGACGTAGACAGCATGTTATTTCTCGCCTTGACGTACTGACGTAGGCTGTTTAAACAGCTGACGATTTAGAACGACGTCGAAAATGGTGGCACACCAATATGGCGATGATTACCAAAATGATTATTCAAAAACTGTACATAGGATTATTCGTACTAACAGGGAAGGTTGAGGGGGTTATCAGAAACAGGGTGATATAAGTACTCGATCGACCTACATTGTGTACATCATTTTTATCGAAGTGTGTCGACGAGTCAGTAGTTATTTGGTATTAATACCACGCCGAGATCATTTACCAGCAGACTAAGGCTAATGCAAAGTACCTCAATTGGGAAAAACCCCTCTAGCTAATGTCTCCTCCCACTGCAAACTAACTTTATGGGAAACACCCCTTCTGGGAGTATTGAACGCAACAGACTATGTCCAGTCCAAACTATCTTTATTGGGAAACACCCTTCTAGACCTGTCTCAAACCCAGCTTCAGTATTCAGTCACGCCAAGTGTACAGAGTGTACATAAAACAGAGTGGCCTAAGTAGTACGTTCCTCCATAGAAGAGACGTCATGGTATTATTCCTAGGGTAATATTATTCTATTTTATCAATACATATCTTATTGTACTTAAACCAAGCAAGTTTCTCTCTATCTCAACCTCACCTACGCCCCCAGGGGGTCAATTCTCGAATATTCTGGAACAGCCAAAGTAGGGTAAAAATCCTAGGTAAAATGGTGTTTAGTCTATCTGAAGGAACAAAACAAATTTTTAGCCTTACAATTTATTTTGTTTCACACATAAATTACTATACAACGCTTAAATAAATATTTACAAAATAGGTATAAAAAGGGATGAAAATAAAATTACAAATATTTTGGTTTATTTTTACCAACATAATTAAAATTTTAGCACCATGCATTAATACACATTTAGGTACCTGGTGAGTCAAATAAAACTGAGAAGTGAGTTTCTACTACAACTATGTAGAGCCCACCTGGTATATAAATATGTTTCTTTGGATACAAAATTCTCTACACTAAACATCAAACAAAAATCACAGTAGTATATAATTATTATGTACAGCTTTTTGTACTTTGTCACAATTCCGTGGTAATTTCGTCCTGAGGCCTGTACCCTAGCTTGTAGAAATCGTCTTCTAAAAACAATGGAGACCCGCTCACAAACTCCTTACTATTCTTCCACGCCATCGGATTGAATTCTGATGACGTATTCCCCACCAAGGAGTATTCAAATTTCCATTCGGGACTCAAGTTTTGATATTTTTCTTGGTACCCTTTGACCAAGGTACTTTGAAGACTCAACGATGAACCTCCGAAAGGTTGGTCAGGTTTAAAGGTGCTCATTGTAGTGCTGCCTCTTACAGAGTATTCTGGTTCATCAGGATCACTGGGTATAATTGGTGATTGTAAAAAGTGAATGAGCTGGGCTACTTGCGGCTGACTTGAGTCGCTCATTCTTTTGTAACGTTTCAAGGCTTTTTCTGCCCAATTAAACAAATGCTCCCAGTCGTCTGGTATTGATAAATTCTCTACAGGTTTATTTAAAAGTAAGAGAATTTTCGCTAAATCCCTTACAACAGGCTTGTAGGCTGCAATAGCACTATTATCGCCTTCCTGGTGCAATTGTCTTATTTGCTGCCTTGTTTCATTAAGCATATCTAAATAACATTGGGAATAAAACCTTAATGTTTCCAGTTGCTTGATAAAATCCTTTCTTTCAGGAGTATCGGTATCAGTTTCAGAACTGGTATCGCTAGTAAACGTTGCATGTTTTCTTTTAAACTTTACATATAGAATTGCAATGAAAAAGGCTACAAAACACATTGATAGGCCTGCTACGATTCCTGCAAGGATGGTTAGAGTGTTCGAGGAGAAGCCCAGAAAATTGCCATTGTGACTGCAAACTCGTCCCATGAAATCGACCATTGTGCTCCAGCTTTCTGTGTAGCCCAAGGGGCAAGTGTTTACGCATTTTCGTGACGGGTTCACTATGAGTTTGGGGCACTTTTCACAGCCGTTTGGTCCGCAGTGGAGACAGGCAGGTTCCAATGGACAACCTGGAACAAAATAAGGAATAATGTAAGTAGATTTTTGATTTGTAATATTATGAATTTCAAGTTTTTTGTTTTATTTATTTTTTTGTTTGTTATTTAATTGTATTTGTATTTATCTGTGAATGGTTGTGGTGAGGGAGGGGCGAGACTTCGCAGCACGTGGCTAATCTGAACTTTCTCTGTACTCAATGGGTCTTTCTTGCGTTTTTGAGGATCGGGTACCAAATTTGGTTGTTTCAGTGTTTCTCCTTTCCTGTTGAGGTTCTCCGTATGTTTGTGGATTTCTATACCTTCACGTGCAAGACGATTGTGGTAAGCAAGCAACCGACTTTTAGATACCACAATCATCTTGTACGTGAAGCTATAAAAATCCACAAACATACGGAGAACTTCAACAAGAAAGAAAAAACACTAAAACTTAACCAAATTTGGAACCCGATCCTCAAAAACCCAAGAAGACCCCATCGAGTACAAAGAAGGTTCAGATTAGCCACCTGCTGCGAAGTCCCGCCCCTCCCTTGCCGCAACCACTGACACATAAATACAACTTGCGGTCGAAAACGCGTCAGTCTGCTGGACATAGAAGCACCTCTTAAGGCAGCATTACACGGCGTGTGGAGTGGCGCGCCTGGCGCATGAACTGGAACCCTACACGCCATGTGAAGAGTCAGGCGCGGCAAATTTCGCATCGTCTGACTGCGACCACACGCTAGCCTGACATCTCACATTTCCCGGGCCATAGGCGTGCCACTGCAAACGCCGTGTAATGCCGCCTTTAAAGGTTTGGACACACATGACCGCACCATGTCCGTACCGAGACATGGCCGTGTCTCGCTGATGAATTGTACCGTGTTTTCTTATGTCGTAGTCTTCACATCTACGCACCGCGCCCTGGTGGCGCCACTGCACCGCGTCCGTACCGTGCGAGATAAGTTTGGTTTAATTTTTCACGGGAACGGTGTGTTGCAAGACGGACTCTCAGAATTTTCTCGCCCTTTAGAAAACTCGCCTCCGGCTCGTTTTCTAATATAGGGCTCGTGCGATAAAATGACGTCTTATGAAACTTGTATTTTAATGTACTATTTTTGATGTGAAATTATTTTTGTAAAAAATTACCAGTGACGTTCGTACCAGATTTCTATGGAATATTGTTCAAGAAAAAAATGGTGCGCCACTGCTTTTTCCTGAAAAAAAAATAATTTTTGAAATTCCTATTCAATTTAGAACAAATTTGATCTCTTCACTTTTTTCCGAAAGATTCACCGTTTTCAAGTAAAAAAATAAAGAACCATTTTGATACGTGGCGAAATTGCCAAAATTATGATTAAAATGCTAAACATTAAACACCTAAATCCTATTGGTCGGCCAGTTATCCGTCGACCAATAGGATTATTGATTGGAAAATTTGTCTTATAGATAAGTAGGTATAGGGTCACTTGAGTCTGGGAACTTTTTCGATACCGTGGGAAAATCAGTGGTGCCTTTGAAGGTGAGCCAAACCCAAATTTCGGGAATTTCGTTGGTTTTGTTCTGGACTTATGCTGGTTTTAATCTAAATTTTGCTGGTTTTGTTCTGGATTTTGCTAGTTTTGTTCTGGGTTTTGCTGAGTTAGTTGGTTTTATGCTGGTTTTCACTGGTTTCAAACTAGTTTTATGCTGGTTTAGCTGATTTTCACTTTTTTCAAGCTGTTTTTACTGGGTTTGTGCTGGTTTCAAGCTGGTTTTGCTGGATTTATGCTGGTTTCCTGTTGGTTTTCCCCCGGAATCGAAAAAGTTCCCAAGCTCAAGTGATCCTATACCAATGACATATAGCCCGGAGGATAACGGAAACTATGTGGCTATTAGGTATACAAGTATGAAATTTGGCACCCACATTCTTAAGGCGATTTTAAGAGATTTCAGTCGAGTCCCCAAAAAATTCCTTCATGGAGTGGGGAGCTTCCGCCATTTTTTAAAAATGGCCGACTTCATTTTTTGAAATATCGTAAAATGGCTTATTTGTCAAAAAAAACCCATTAGGAATATTTTTTGACTTTATATAAAGTTTACAAATATTTCACACTTCTAGAAAATGGCGTCCGACGACTACAGTAGCTCTTATTCAAGATGGCTGCCAACTTACATAAAAATCTAAACTAGCCCGGAGGATAACGGAAACTATATGGCTATTAGGTATACAAGCATGAAATTTGGCACCCACATTCTTAAGGCGATTTTAAGAGATTTCAGTCGAGTCCCCAAAAAATTCCTCCATAGAGTGGGAAACTGACATCGTAAAATGGCTTATTTCTCAAAAAAAAACCCATTAGGAATATTTTTTGACTTTAAATAAAGTTTACAAAAATTTGACACTTATAGAAAATGGCGTCCGACGACTACAGTAGCTCTTATTCAAGATGGCTGGCAACTTACATAAAAATCTAAGCCAGACAACCAATCATATCTTGTGATACCTCGTTTGCGACTAATTTTCGGTCGAGATATGTGATAAAAGTATCATATATGTTTCCATTTCTTTTTTATGCGCCATCTTTTCAATATGACGACCATAAATTTGATACAGTCTTATGGGGTATCATTTTATTGGTATTTCGACATCTTAAATCCAATTTTGACAACAAAACTAACGTAGGAGCTTCCGTTTTTATTTTGGGGCCATTTTCGAGAATGTCAGCTACCAATTATCTGAATAATGTTAATAGCCCCTCGTACTAGTTTAGGTAAAGTGGTTGTTGATTATAATCTTTGCTATATTTCTCCAATAAAAAATGATAAATAGCTTATTTGCTCTGCCAATAATCCCATTAAATGTCGTCAGAACTCTACATATTTTGCCTTGTCGGAAAAACTTGACCAGTAATAACGATACGATTATTGTCTGCCTGCTGATTATCGAGTGAATATTTTGGACGAAGGAGAAGGAATTGGACCTAATTTATGTGGAAAGAGAGCGAAGTGGTAAAAATCTGTATCCGTTCATACTTCTATATAAGTTTGATAAAATCTTATTACATGTATATTATTTTATAGTACTTATAAAGTTAAACAGTCGTATGCAACATCCTCTTTTAACTTTAAAAGCGACTTTGAATTTCAAAAATTTGTATAACTTAGGATAGAAATATTTAAAAGTAACAAGTATCAAAAAGCGCGTTTAAGTTAAAAGAGTATGTTGCATACGGTTGATGTAAGTTTTGTTTTCTGAAACATTGCAATGTCACCTTGTCAGCTTAAAAATAGCTTATAGAAAATAAAGATTAATTACTTTTATTGATTGAGTAATTATTAATTTGTATCGTGATATGATCTGGAGCAGAACTAGGTGCGTATTGTAACTTCATATCCTACTATATTATAGATTAACGTCCATCTGTATCGCGGTATGATTTGGAGTATACATAAGCGCGTTTCACAGATACAAATCATACTACGTTATCGAATGGCATCCATCTGTATAATGGTATAGAACGTGAATACGCGTCCCGGAAACAAAAATTACCGGCTCTCGAATGTTAGTTGTTTTAATGTGGAAAAGGAGCTCTGTTCTTTGTGCAAATGTGGCAAATCAACACAGGCTCCTTTACGTCACTGCGAGTTTCCGAGACCAATAAAGTGTATGAGCATATCAAAACTTGTGCAGATTTTTTGGGGCATGCAGATTCGTTCGGTTTCTTGTCTCAAGGCGACTTAGTAGCTCAAGAATCTAAATATACATAACAAATTTAAGCGGCTTTCATTCACTAGTAATAAAGATAAAAATGAAGTAATTTGTGAAGGAATTGCTTTTGCAGATCTAGTAATTTATATACAGGAAAAACTTCGACAATCTCAGCAGTATGTCTTTAAAATGGGGGATATCAGAAAAATGTACAGCGATAGATTAGCAGAGCTTCTAGGAGTTCAAAATGCAACTTTCAGTATAATTTGTTACCAAAATTGGTTTAAATTGCTATATTATAATACAGTATGGTTTTAAGTATATTATACATTGAAAGCCGCCAGGAAACTCCTACGTTTGTTTTGTTGTCAAAATTGGATTCAGGATCTCGAAATACCTATACCATAAGCTATAAGTTCAAGACTGTGTCAAATTTATGGTCTCCATATTGAAAAAATTGCGCATAAATGCGAAATGGTAACATGTATGATATCACAAGAAAAGGATTTCTCGACCCAAAATTAGTCGAAATCGAGGTATCACAAGTTATGGTTGGATGTCTGGTTGAGATTTTTATGTAAGTTGGCAGCCATCTTGAATAAGAGCTATAGTGTAGTCGCCGGACGCCATTTTCTATTGGTGCGAAATTTTTGTAAGTTTCATTTAAAGGCAAAGAATATTCCTAATGGGTTTTTTTTTTGAAAAATAAGCCATTTTACTTGATTTTACGATATTTCAAAAAATGAAGTCGGCTATTTTGAAAATATGGCGGAAACTTCCCTCCCCATGGAGGAATTTTTTGGGGACTCGAATGAAATCTCTTAAAATCGCCTTAAGAATGTGGGTACCAGTGGCGTAACTACAGGGAAGGCCTGGGGGAGCCGGGCCCCCCCCAGACGTCGCTAGGCCCCCCCCCAGAAAAAACTTTAATAATTTGGTATTTTATGAAGTGCCACACAAATTTTTGCTGTGAATTCGTGAATTGGTGTTGCTGATATGTATCTACTATACAGTGGCTGATAAGCTGGGTTAGCTAGCTAAGTGATTTAAGCCCGGTTTAGTCAGCTAATCGCCTATAATTGCACTTTTCTACTTTTTTAAAGATTCCAATAAGTCGCAATATTGTCAGGCCAGTGGCTTCATCTACATGGGGGCATTGGGGCATCAGGTGCTCCCATGAGCAACCTCTCATGGGTGCTCGAAGCTCTCGTAGGGAATGCGAAAGTACAAACGTGTATTTAATGGACATTCCGTTCCGTGTGGTAGTATCAGTATCATGTATGTAATTTAAATTTACACAACTTTGTATAAGAATTATACAAGTGGTATTAATCTTAGATTAGGGAGGTATTAGTATTCTGTCCTTCTGTTATTTGTGGTCAATTCTATGCTCTATTACTTTGTAATGCTTATGTTGCTATTCTCCATCTCTATATTCTTTGATTAAAATTGGGACATAAGGCCTTTTAGGACATAGAAGTACCAGGCATAATTATTTTAATAATGATGTGATATTTTCATGGCCTAAAATGCGTGCAGAAAAAAGCACTTTTCTCACGCTCATAGAAAAAAATAGAAAAATATATACACTATAATAAAATAGACGTTTTTAGGCGTGGCATCGGAAAAAAGCTTCCCCCTCCCTCTATAAACAAATTTATAAAAATATTATCCTGCACCTATGAGGACTTTCAAAAATCGGCGCCTCTGCCAGGCCCACCCTAGGCCCCCCCAGGTCAGATGGCTAGTTACGCCAGTGATGGGTACCAATTTTCATGCTTGTATACCTAATAGCCACATTTTTGCTTTATTAGGCCGTTATCCTCTGTACTAATATAACATATTATAATTACCTACCTACTTAGATAGCTACCAGTAAGTTTATCGGTAGATGGAGTAAACCGGCATTAGGGTACGCACACAAAGAAAGCAGGTTGCCTGCTTGCTAGTGACAAGCGCTTATAAGCACCAATAATTGAATCCACGTTTAAATGCGCCCACACATAGACAAAGCAGATCAATGCTAGTTGCTAGTGCAGATCGGCGTCGACTCTTTACCAGAGTGAATTTATAATTCTTGGTCGAATTACTGATTCCTGCGATTTTTCAACAAAATGCATTGTGGGACAAACGACTTAAGTCCCACAGTAACAGGAATATAGTGCAGAAGGAATAAAATAGTGATATTCACCATGAGGTTTCCGTTTACGATTTACTATAGATGTATACCTTGCTTCGTGCTTTGCATCATCCTCAGGAATGTATCTTTTTTCAATAAAAAGTCTTCATCTGAAGATGAATTAGACATCTTTGTAGTATGGAAGTTGTGTCTAAACTGGCCGAAAACCGGCGTTCTTTGTGTACTAATGAGAAGACTTGTAGGCGCTGATTTTCGGCGCCGGAAATAGGCGCTGATTAACCTGCTTTCTTTGTGTGCGTACCCTTAGGAAGCACTTAGTCCTACTAATCATATTTATAAGTAATTTAAGACCAGAGTTTATGCTGTTCATATTCTCAGTCCTGGTAGGGTAAAATCAGCAGGCGATTGCAAAAAATCGTAATATTTCTGAAAATTGAAAGGCTGTTAATTTGGGGATTGAAGCACATTGAACGTTGGTGCTTCCCTTGTTGCTGCTGGGCTGGGTGTGAAGTAAAGCAAGCGATTTCAAAAAACCGAAATATGTATCTCCGAAAATATAAGGGGATTGAAGCGCTAAACGATTACGTACCAAAAATTTAACTTGTGTGCTTCAAATATGCCTGAAATTTGAATACAGAATGGAATTTTGACTACCTACACAAAACAACTCCAGTCTTGAACCCACCCAAATCTGAAAATATTCCTAGTTTCGAAACAAACTCCATTTTAATTAACTGTATTTTTTGTTAGCGCCTGATTACAGTTAAAAGTCCATTTGCTTCAAAACAGACGGCCACAGTTTATGACCTTTTGAATGTTTGACTAACGTTGGACAATATGGTCATCGGAGACAAGAGAAAATAAAGTTTGACGACCTTTGCCTATAAATGGTTTCCAAGATACAAAGGTAATTTCCTTTTCACACATAAATCAAAACTTTAAACGACTGAAAGCAGCATATAAACAGGAAGCACATGTTCTCCTGTAGGAAAGATTACTCTAAAAGCGCTAAAAATTTCTTAAAGTACACGTGCCCACATGTTTGATAAAGTATATGCAGCAGATGTTTTGGCTGGGTTCTGGTTCTTATATTTCAGTAACCATTTTTTTCTTTTTGACGAAATGTGTTAGATTTTGACAACCTTTACATAAAAGATTTTATGGGATTTGACCGGTAAAGTGTTTTATTCCAAACAACTTTCACGTAAAGTGTCCAAACTGACGGAAACTATCTGAGAAAAATGATTGTCTTTAATAACTTTAAGTATCATATTTTATATATCTGTTACGCACTGTTTATTGTTATAAATTAAACGAAGCCGCATATACAATTTCTTTCTTAAGGGTAAATATATATTTACTTACAAGCTTTCTACTTAATTATATTGTTTTAAAGAAAAATTCACAAAAGGAAATTTGATATTTTGGTTTATTTTATTCTGCCACATCCTCCCCCTAGTAGGTATAGGTAGTCCGGAAGGACTTAGTTATTACTTGTCATGGCATCTGAGATTAATTTATTCACAAAATATTAATTATTTAAACTTTCCAACATAAACTGAAAGCGTTTTAAATAAATTAATTCTATTGACCATAAAAAAAGACAATAATTTTCATTTACCATTCAGCTGTATAGGATTCGTAGGCGTACAAAATAGTACCTACTCTAGTACCTAGTTACCCAATGTTCAATTTCTCTTTTTAAACTGGTCATAATTATTAATCTGAATAAGCCGGTTTGGCTCCTAGAGGCCGCTCAATGACGGTATTTCTCTTTCTTTCTTTATGTTTAGCGCGGTACCGTTATGCAATTTGTTTGGGTACTAAAATGCAAGTAGTACCTACTGAATATGCAAATTCGAGCATGATCGTGTTTCCATAATTTAGTTAGCAGGTAAAACTAGGTAGTCGCATGTATTCGAATTTGCTTTAATTAACATTACTTAATTTTTGTTTTAGAGGAATAATACATTATTTTGAAAGCCTACAAGTATAAAATTAGGAAAATTCAAGTACCTGGAATAGGAAAATTATGAAAATTCAAGAGCACTGCAAGGGCAAAACATATCCAAAAAATTTGAATTTATACAACTTTATGTAGGGTATTTCTAGGTAGGTACCTACAAAAAATTAGGTACTTATGAATATTGCTTGATAGTTTCAGATCAAGGTATGATTGAACCAAGCAAGAACTAACTATAAATCTTTTTGAATGATTAAAATCATTATTTTTTTTTACAAAACAACATTTCCATCTAAATCACTAAATAATTATACCATGATAGTTTGATACGTAATTCCGCAATGTCATAATTAGCGCGCCAGCATATGTAATTAGCCGAGTATGGTGTCATTAATGGTCGTATCTAATGATTATTTGCGGATGAATAATATAATGCACATACATGGTAGAAAACAAGACTTTATTATGTGTTTATAATATGTTAATGTCGCAGCGTATTATGCAAAGGAAATATATTTTATGCTTAAGGTGAATAATTGCGTTATCGATAATTTCCAATTTACGACCAATAACTGTCGAGAGAAAATTGCACTTTGATAGGCCAGAAAAGGAAACGCACGGTTTTACGAACAATAAAATTACAAATCTGGAGCGAGCAGCTTTAATGGACCATTGTGCAGTGAGCAGAAAAAAAATTAGATTGTACGTGTTCCAGTGTAGGTTGCATTCTCAGGTGGCAAGAGAAGAAAACTGATATATTATGCTGAGGTATTTTAATGGTCAAAAACCAAATTGTACAAAGATATAAAGCCATCAATTTCCCTTTTAATCTGTAATGTACCTTGTCTATTATTACGATTTTACGACCCCGCACTAGGAATAAAATTGTCAACGTAATGATGTAATATAAATAAATTGAAAAAGGTCCATGACCATCCCACGATACACGACATGGACACGCTAGAAATGGTCTTTTTCTTCTATTTAAGGTAACTTGTTCCGTAACACCCATATAGTGAACGATAAAAGTGCAGTTATAAATTATATACCTATGTTAATTGAAGATTTTGTGTTTAAATTATACATTGTCATTAATGAAATTTTATCACTTGGTTTGTGAAGCCATAACTTGGCTGCACGATTCCCAGAACTTAGTCCACTGGACTTTTTTTTTTTTGAGGCCAAGAAACTAATCCAGAACAACGACGATCTAAATTCAATATCCTTATGAGGATCTGCATTGAAGAAAATTAATATTTTATTTAAATTGAGTTTTTGACAAAGCTGCTCATTTCTGGTAAGACGTTCCTAATGGATAATTACCACCACATCTTAATCTACTGGCCTTTTTCCTTTGAAGTCCAAGAAACTATAATCCAGAACAATGAGGATCTAAATTCAATATCGATGGTCCACCTTATACAGTTGTGCATTGAAGAAAATGAACATTTTATTTAAATTGAGCTTTTGACAAAGCTACTCATTTCTGGAAAGGGTTGCTAATGGACTATTTCCTTAACCTTCCATGTCAGTATGAATTTAATCCCATGTACCATTTTTTTTGGAAGGTCATAACTTTTTTTCTATTATAGATAGAAAGCTGAAATTTTCAGCGATTCTTATCCCAGTAGAGGACTACAATTTCAGCTCATTTGGATTTATAGTTCCTGAAATAAAATCCTGTTAAGCAATTTGGGGTGATTTATCAATTTTTCAATTTTTCTGTGTGCCTTTTTTCATGGAATCTGGCTCCAAATCTGAGAATAATTTAGTGTATGGAGTTTGGGGGATCCCAAAGGACCATTGGAAAATTTTAAAAGATCATAACTTTTTTTCTATTATAGATAGAAAGCTGAAATTTTCAGTGATTCTTACCCCAGTAGTGGACTACAATCCCTGAAAATTTCAGCTCATTTGGACTTATAGTTCCTGAGATAAAATCGTGTTCAGCAATTTGGGGTAATTTATCAATTTTTCAATTTTTCTGAGTGCCTTTTTTGGTATAAATCTAATCCCATCCCATGTACAATTTTTGAATAATTGTCATCTGATTATGTAATTTTGTATATTTTTGTATAAATCTGCATTTGTTGGTCGATCAACTGTACGCTACTGGTAAAGGAGAGTAGATATTTCAAAAAACAAGTCAAAAAATTACTTTTGGCTAAAGCTGTTTACTCTGTATTTGTGGAAGGAATACTTCTCATCTCTTCTGTCTAATAGTTAATAATTTTAAGTTTAATTTTAATGTTGAGTAGTTTTTCAATCTTGCTTCCTGGTTCTTAACCTTTCCCTTATCATTGCTTGACTAGCAATATGTATACATTTTATCCAGTTATTTTTTTTCTTGTTCTATTCTCTTTATTTTTATGTAGGCACCTATTTTGTTGATGATCCTAATTTCAATAATACAGGGTGATTCACGTAGCCCATGGATTAGCTTGCAGGTGGATTAGGTGCTATTTCTACTAAATCACTAATCCACTTGCAAACTGGAAAACTTCTAATGCACGGGCTACATAAATCACGGAAGCTTTGTTATCAAGATTTGTATGTTTAAACTTCAAACAATAAAGCATATTTTGATTCGATTTGACTAAATAACATGTGTTCACTCTCTACTGTGAATATTACTGGAATCTTTCTAATATATTCATAGAATTCAAAATATTTGGCCAATTATTTGTGTTGTTACAAATTCAAATTACAACAAACTTGTTAATGCCCCTATGCAGATGTTCGCAACCGTATGGGGCGTCAAAGTTTACAAACAATTCACCCACGCGTGCCGTTCAGGCACTAAACCACCACTATAGGTGGGCGTGAAAACATGCAATTTGTTCTGTGTAGTGTTTCTTGTACAGATCAATCTCCATAAAAAATATTAAGTACACTTTTATTAAACGCTCTGTCGGTTTCGGTTTTGCTTTGCCCACAAGCGATTTTCCTTTTCCTGCTTATCGTTGCAGTGCATCTTCGTATTTATCGCCTTGGTCGTTAGCAGAAATAGACACTTTTCAAGTGAAACTTGGTGAAATTTCTTGTTGAGTAATAAATGTTTATGCTTTATGCACTGATTACTATTACGAAGCCCATCCTTGCGAAGTGTGAATTAGAATTTATGTTTGCACATCTTTAAACGTTCAAATAACAGAGAGCAAGGATGAGATATTCAAAACAAATCAAAATGTGCCTAGATCGTAGTCGGCCTTACTGATCAGTGAATTCTTTAAAGATCGTCTTTGAACATTTTTATGGATGATATGTTCCAAAGATGGTCGGGCAAGTGACTAAAAATATTTCTGCTTTCAAAGATCAAAGAGTGCTTTAGTCCTTAGCTTAGTCAGTTGACGAGTAGGAATTGGCAAGGGCAAGTCAGAAGCCTGACACATCTCTCGCTGTGGTGGAAGTCCCATGATGGCTGCACGATTCTTGTACATTAGTGTCGCGGTCTCAAGCATAAAAAAGGGAGGTCAGTATTAAAATTCTCAGTGAAAAGAAATAGGGCCTGCATGAGTCCCTCAACCCGATGCCCGCGATAAAACGTACAGCCTTTTTCTGCAAGACAAATAACACATTCAGGAAGTACTATTGCTACTAAAGCCCCAAAATGAAATTCCATATCGGAGGTGCGACTCAAATAACGCAAAGTAGACCGTTTGCGCCATTTCAGGTCCCAATTCGCCTCTCACAGCCCACACTGCAAAACAGCCCGATGAAAGTTTTCTGCTCAACCTCAAGATGTGATCTTCGAAACGAAGGTCCCATCTACCCAAACTCCCAGAAACTTAGCAGTCGTATCAACACCGACCAGGGAACTGCCCAATATGAGGCCATTTACGTTGCACCTGAAACCAAGCACAGTGGTCTTGTCAACATTAAAAACAAGTCTGTTAACGTCACACCATATCACCAAACCCATCAACATTAACCAAGCACTGCCCAGTGCTGGCAGATCCTCTGACGAAAATCATATAGAGAGTTCTCTCTGCAGAAAATCGATACTGAGTCATCAACAAAAAAGCATTCACCAGGTCTAAGCCAGTGCTCAGTGAGCAAAATAAGATGAGGAAAGTCTACACTCTCCAAAAACACGTCACATTTATGTCTTTATGATTGAATATTATATAATACCACAAAAAGATCGTACCTAGAACATACATTACTATTCTTATAATCAGTGTTACTATTTGGCATATCGATAGTATCATCATCAGTTACATTATCAATCATTACAAAATTATTCTTGCCTAGTGACAACGCCAATGAAGGGCCTATCTGGCAATTACTTATTCTAAAAAAAAAACCTGTTTTATAAGGCAGCTCAGATGACGTCATCAAGTTACCTATTACCAGACTTGGGGCCAGGAGGAAGAGTCTAAAAGGTAAACATTCGTCATTAGTTAAGGGGAGGACCCATGTGTGATCGGGATGGAATCTAAGGGAAAATTTCGCTATTGGGCAAAGCGAACCAACTGATAATTCAAGATGGCGACGTGGGCATAGCAAACTTGAGAACCGTGAAGGTAAGTTTACATTCAATTCCCATTCAAATTGGAATTGTCAAGTCTGTTATGCCTACGGCGCCATATTGAATAAAAAGACCGTCAAATCGCGTTATTTGTTGAGGGGAGACGTCTAAAAGAAGGGAGAGAGATGGAATCGTAACTAAATAATAAAATTATACAGAGTGAGAGAGATGAAATCAATTTGTGTCTATTCTTCGCTCTTGAATTAAACACAGTCAAGTGCCATAAGATTATTGTTGAGAATGTGAATATTTTTCCAAATTTTTTGGTTCAAATTGAGAATTTTAATCATATTATTATCACAGTCTGAGCGATATCATAGATTAACTCATTACGATAATGCTTAAACTGTGTGAACATTGTTCTGTGAAATTTTAAATAAATGTTATTGAATCAACACTATTGACCTGTCAGTAACATTGACAGTTAAACAACTTGGTTGACAACTGACGTTTAATTCAATGTTTACTTGTCAACTGTGACGGGACCCGGATGGCAGAAAAATTATTAGTTATTATTATTATTTATTATGTAAAATAATTTTTCTAATAAATGTCATTTGTGTTACAAATTGTACGTCACTAGGGGGAGGAGTCTTAAAGGGAGACGTTTGGCGTTGATAAAAGGGAGGAACCTAAAAGAAGTCCATTTGTGATTGGTTAGGGAGAGGAGCTTGGAGAAGGAACGGAAGGGGTCGTCGAAAGCAGCTCAATATCTACTGGTCATTCTCGTTCTAGCTTCTAGACTGTGAACGCGAACAACCTTACCAAAATAGTTTGTAAATTATACATATACAGAAAAACATAAGATTATTGTTGAGAATGTGAATGTTTTTCCATATTTTTTTTTTTTTTTTTTTTGTTCGAATTGAGAATCCTAATCATATTATCACAGTCTAAGCGCTATCATTAGAAATTATATGATTACGATGGTGGTTAGAATGTGTAAACATTGTTAAGGAAACTATACAGAGTGACAGAGATGAGATCAATTTTTGTCTATTCTCGGCTCTTGAATTCAACTCAGGTTATATGTGATAGATTGGCCAGGGAGTCTTAAAGGTGAACTTTCACAAATCGAGGGGAGGAGTTCGTAATTCCGAAATTATGTATAGTTCTCGTAATTTTCGTATTTTATTTTGGGAATTTTCGGAATTTTGTAATTCCTGTCATTTCTCAGATAATTCTCGTTATTTTCATAATACTTCCTTAGTTTTTACAATTTTCGAAAAACTCGAAATTTTCGTAATTCCCATTATTTTCGTAATTTCTCAAAAAAATTCCGTTAGTTTTATAATTCCCCTTGTTTTTGAAATTTTCGAAAGTTGGTAATTTCCGTATTTTTTGTTTGGGGGATTTTCGAAATTTTTTAATTCCTGTCATTTCTCAGATAATTCTTGTTATTTTTTTTCCCCTTTATTTTTTTCAATTTTTGGAAAACTTGGTAATTTTCGTTATTCCCGCAATTTTTCGCGCTTTTCCCATGGTGATGTTTTTATAATTTCAGTAATTATTTGTATTTCCAATTTTTTAATTTTCAACTTTCCTAATTTCCAAAAAAATTCGGAATTTTCTAATTCTCCCTAAGTTATTGTAAATTTCGTAATTTCAAAAACTTGTGATTTCCGTTATTTTGGGAATTACCGTAATTCACGTAATTTTGGAATAACTTTGTAATTCTTTCCCGTAATATTTCGTAATAACCGTAATTTTTGTAATTTTCGTAGTTTTTCGTATTTTCCTTAATTCTCGTAATTTTTATAATTTCTCATAATTCCCGTGAATTTTCATTTCCGTCATTTTACTAAGTTCCGTAAATTTTTATAATTCCCATTATTTTTCGTAATTCCCGTAATTTGTCTTGTATTCGTAACTTTTCAAAAATTAGTAATATTTGAATAATTGACGTAATTTTGGAGTAACTTCGTAATTCTTTTGTGTAATATTTGGCAATTCCCATAAGTTTTGTAATTCCCGCAATTTTTTGTTATTCCGTGATTCTCGAAATGTTCCGTAATTCTCGTAAATGTTTGCAATTCTTATAATTTTTCATATTTTACGTACTTTAACGTAATTCCTGTAATTTTTCGTAACTTTTCAAAAATTATCGTTATTCTCGTAATTTTGAAATGAGGAAAAATGAGAATAAATCGCGGAAAGTGATGATAAAATCGCAAAAAAAAGAGTCAAAAATCGCAAAAAAAAAACATGAGTCAAAAATTTCAAAAAAAGTGAGTTTGAATTCGCGGAAAAATAAGATGACTCGCGGAAAAATGAGGATAAAGTCACGAAAAGTGAGGATAAAATCGCGGAGAATGAAATAGGAATCGCGGAAAAGTGAGGATAACATCGCAAAAAAAAGTGAGAAAAGAATCGCGGAAAAATGAGATAATATTTACAGAAAAATGGGTTTACAAACGCGAAAAAGTGGATTTAGAATCGCGGTAAGTGATGGCAAAATCGCAAAAAAAAATGAGTCAAAAATTGCAACAAAAATTTATTCAAAAATCGCAAAAAAAGTGAGGTCAAATTCGCGGAAAAGTGAATAAAAAATCGCGGAAAGTAGTGAAAAAAATCGCGCAAAAATGAGGTAAGATGAAATAGCGGAAAAATAAGTTTGTAATCGCGGAGGAGTGAGGGTAAAATCGCAAAAAAGTTAGGGTGAAATCGCAAAAAAGTGAGGCTGAAATCGCAAAAAAAGTAAGGACAAAATCGCAAAAAAGAGAGTCAAAAATCGAAAAAAAAAGAGCCAAAAATCGCAAAAAAGTGAAGACAAAATCGCAAAAAAAAATGACGCAAAAATTTCAAAAAAAGTGAGCGTAAATTCGTGGAAAAGTGAGATAAGAATCGCGGAAAAATGAGGTAATATTTGCGGAAAAGTGGGTTTACAATCGCGGAAAAGTGAATTTAGAATCGCGGAGAAGTGATAGTAAAATCTGAAATTTCTAAATTATGACGTCATCGAGGACGTAAGTAAGTACAAAAAGTACAAAAAAAAATAAATAATTTGGTTGCACTGATTTTTTATATTAGTTTTAGGTAGTGCCACTGTAGGTACCTAGTGCTATGGTGGGATGCCGAATGGGAGTGCTAATTTTTGCTTTAGGGGTGCTGAGGCAACATATTATAAGCATCATAATTCCTTAAACCCAATGTATCGAAACTCAATTACTCAGAACATATATAAGTTCTTGGAAAGTTCATATATTGAAACTCAATTAATCAGAAAAATTACATTTCAAGACGATTGCAAAATAATTCGACGACATCATGGAATAATGATGCTTTTACCGACATTGAAACGACTAGGTTCCTTGATTTATTAATACAAAACAAGTCCAGATAAAAGTTACAATAAGCACATTAAATTCTGTTGCCTCCAATACTCACACATGCTTTAGTATCTCTTAATGCATTTCGCAGCCGTGTTGTTGTTTTAAGAATTCTTTGTTTGCAACAATTACAAAACAAAAACGTTTATGCAGCAATTTCGCGTTGAGGTCACATTCACACGTATTAAACCCGTAAAAATCTGGTTTAACTGTCTCTGCCTTCGTCAGGAAATTACCTAACAACAAAAACTGACCGGTCCATATCCCTCCGTCAGTCAGTGGGAAACCTTGAAAGTAGCATCAATCGGATCGGATATGCCTTTTTTGGTTCTTGTTGTTCAGACAGGGGCACATAATATAATACTACTCTCATGTTTCTAGGAAATGCGGGTATCATTTTGCCTTTTGTAAACCCGCCATTGCTACAATAGATAATTAGAGCCTCCTAATACATAATTCAACCATTTGTATCTCTTTTGTGTCACATATGATTATTCAATTAAAATCTAACACTAGTGTCAAGCTTTTTTAAAGATTGAATTAACGGGTTGAAAACTTGTTATATTACAGTAATATTTGTTCAATGCACCACCAAAAAATAGTAGGTATTTACTTTGCGCCTCTAGTACTACTAACCCAAATGATTTGGATCATTTATTTCGGTACCCATTCACCTGTGTTCATTTTTAAATAAGTAGGTACTCGGTACTCATATCCATCAGTCATACATAATTATTTGAGATGATTAAAATGAATCACGTATATTTATTACGTCCGCATATTACTCTTATCATTATCGCTTTTGCTGTTTCGTCAAGCTAATTATTTATGTGTGTGTGCTATTTTCTATGAATTTACAAGGCGTGTTTTTTTTTAACAAAGCGATTACTCATATTAAAAAATGTAATATTAATTGCATTAGTTAATTAATAAAGAAAATGTCTGTTGTGACTACACCTACGCAATCATTGCTCGAATTGACCCGATGACCTATCTCTCTAAACTTATTAGATAATGCACTTTTTCTTTTTAAACCGTCAATAATAATTATTATTAAAGTTGCAATAATAAGTACAAAATTACTTTTCGAAGTACTACGTACCTTCTTCAAAGTTACTTCTTCTTGAAGCTGCCAAACACTGTTGCACTGTACCAGCTAATCCCAACAGTACCACGACAACTTTGCGCCACATAGTCGAAACACTACATCAAACCGTTTACTTTTTTGGTACCTAAGTACTTCTGTAAGTAAACACAGGTGTCATAATTTTTCGTTTAATTGCACCGACAAATGCAGCTGGGAATGCGAAAGTGGTACCTGATGGTTGAACGCACTGGGTCGCAGCATTCAGTACCACGGCGGTTCTTGGACTATAGTTAAAAAAAATAAAGAGCGCGCTTTGCCCGTGAGGCTTAGATCTGTACGATGTTGCCAGATATGTTGAGAATACCCTAAATAATTTTCAAACATCTATTAGAAATGATGATGATGATGAAAGTCAGATTGTTTTCAAAGACCTGAAATCATGTAATCTTCGTATTAAAACGTTCCTTGTTAGTGTTTTAAATTCTACAGAAAAATATTTGCAAAGTGTAGTATTAGAATCTAATACGATGCGATGAACATTGGCAACGAAGCATTGGTACTACAATCTTCCGTGATGGTGAGGAAAAAGGTAAAAGGATGCCCCAGGTCTCGTGATCATAACAAAGAACCTGTTGCTTTATATTCATTAAACTCCTCTGGGCAACCTTTTGCTCTGTTGTTTGTTTTTCTAAGAATTTGCTTTGGAAAATGAATTGGTGTTCCCAGGCTGGGTATGTATGGTACTCACTTTCATGTCCTTTTATCATTTTTACAATTATACTTTCGGGTAGAAATTATCCCCTGGGTGTTTGATCGCTAAAAAGTTAAAGTTAAATATCAGCCATAGGTACCAAAAATCTTAGCTTTTCTATATTCTCTTTAGCCTGTCACCAACTTGGTATACCAGTTTCTTGTCTATGCTCCTTGCAAATGGCCATTACAAGAAAAATAAAAATACCAATGGAAGTATTTCAAAACCATTTTTTTATTGCAATTTTTCCTTGGTTAATATCAGGTAGCAAGGAAGCTTTCGAAAGAATAAATTAACTTTTATATCGTCTAGGTAGGTACTTTGTATAATAAAGGATTAGTGCCACTGTGCTGATGAATTCTATTTGGAAAATAATTATTTATTTGTATAATAAACTTTTATTCAAATTCTTTTTCTTTCTTATTGTGTTGATATCTTAATAAAGACACTTTCAAAATGTTCCATTTCGCAATAGTTGTTGAGATTGTGCACAATCTCGCAACACTGTCTGAATACTAGAAAGTTGCTGAATGGACTTCGCTGTGCAATATAGTGCAGAGGAAGTGAATTATCTAGAAAATTCTAGGAGCAACAACGCGCTATGAAACGGAGTCAGCCACCGAGGTCGATAAATTAGATGCAGCGTGTCTGATAATTACTAGAAAGCAATAAGTCGCTAGTAAGACCGTGAGTTCTGATTTAGTTTTCTGACTATGTAAGTACCTTTTCCGACAGTAGGTATTTCAGAAACCTTCAATTGTAGGTATTTTAGAATAGTCGTAGGTAATACCATAAGAGCTCAGATTTAGCCGGAGAGCAAGCAAAAAAATATCCTGCTCAAAATCTGAGCTCGAATGGTATTTAGTTCGGCAATTCCACGAATGTAACATCAAAATAAAAAATGTATTTATCTCAGATAACAAAACAACGAATTTCGCAGTTATGAGTACCTACTAGGCTTAACTATGGTAAAGATAGAACCAACAGAAAATTTATCCGATTTTTTTATCCAGTTATATTTTCTCTTCCTTCCTATTTATCCGCTAGCAAACTACGATTTTTGACATTTCAAATGGGATTATTTATACATGAGTGGAATTGTCATTTGTATTTTGGAATAACCACTTAAATTATTGGAAATGCTTCAAATGTAGTTTAGAAAAACTTATTTAATTTAGGTTTCTTTAAAATTCCCCTCTTTTCCCAGATAGCACAGGCAGTGGCACAGGTGGTCCCCTCGTCTGTTGGATGGAATATCGGTTCCGTTATGGTTCCGGTTTTAAGACAAATATTTCGATTCAGTTCGGACCAATAGTTTCGGTTTTAACGGTTCATACCGGTATAGTTTTTCACAAATATCTAACAGAAAAATGTATGTTTCTGTATTTGTGGTTTATTTTTCATTGGAATTCTCTGCCTATCTCCAACAAGTTTAATAATAATAATTGTTATTAAAATGATACATCTTTGAGTTTTCGATCAATTAATTTGATAAAAATCTCAATCCACCCACCACGCCAAAGTACCAGCGTGTCGTTACTCGCCTTGGCGTAGGGTGGTTGCACGACTGGTTATGATCGCGCTGATTTTTGATTTTTTTTGCATATTTGGTGTGAGTACATTATTTAATATTCTAACAGCCCTTGTTTAGTTGCCGTTTGCATCTTCCTTTTGCCTATTATATTAATCAAAATTAAATAATATTTTCATCATAAATGTATAAGTAGTCTCAACTATGACCGCTGGTACAAACCGTTAACGACACCGTTGATGACGGCGGCAACGGTGCAACACCGTGTGAACTTGATTCCAAAAGTCGAGTAGTAGTGTGTAAAATCCTTGATGTAGACTAGCCGAGTTTAGAAATGCGTGCTTTCTTACGCTCGTTTTTTAATGGCCGTTTGCACCCAAGGATAATAAATACTACTACTACAGGATAGCCTATCCTCATAAGGCCTGTGTAGAACAAATCTGAAGCCCACCACCGCGCCAAATCACCAGTTCTGACGTAGCAGGATGTCGTTTCTCTTCTTGACGTAGGTTGTTTGCACCACAGGTTATCCCGCGGGCAGTTTAATTACTTGTCCGCGTTCACCAGATAAAAACGTTGGTAAACGCTTTGCAATTGTTCTGTTAAGAGTGTTTATAATTTTCAACACTTTATGTGGTGACGGTGACATGACATTCAGAGGATAACGTTCTAATAAAATTAGGTGTGTTTAATAAAGGGATTTCTATTGGATGAAACGGTTTAATCATTGAAAAAATGAAACGTTCAGCAAAACCAAGAGTTTACCCAACGTATTCTATTGGTATTTGTAAACTGTTTACAACCCGTTTTGGTTCTGGTGAACGAAAGCCATTATTTAACATTCTACAACTATTTTTTAGATCTCGTTTGCATCTTCCCGTTTGCCTATCATGTTAATCAAAATTAAATAATATTTTTCATCATAAATTTAAATTCTAAACTACGACCGTCGACCGCTGGCGCGAACAGCTGACGTCGCTAACGACTTAGTTAATGACGTCGGTAATGGTGATACAGATACACCAATATGGCTGCGATCACCAAAAACGTGGCCCACAAGCAATCCTTAGTAGTGTGTATTATCCTTGGGTTGCAACGATCATTTTAAGGAAGCTTAATGATAATTATTCCTCAAAGTGACATTTCTCCATGTAAAAATGTCATTCTAAGGAATACTTATCGCTAGGCATCCTTAAAATGGTCGGTGCAAACCAAGGATGATACACACACCCACAATAACAACTATAAGGCATGATACTCCTATAAGGACTGCTTATCGGCCTCATTTATGGTAATCGCCGCCATATTGGTGTGTTGTCATTTCTGACGTCATAGTCATAACTAAGTCGTTAGCTGTTTAAACAGCCTACGCCAAGCCGAGAAATAACATGCTGCCTACGTCACAACTGGTAATTTGGCATGGGGGGATTTTTTACACACAGGCCTTATAAGGATAGCCATCCTGTAGTAGTAGTATGTATCGTCCTTGGATGCAAATACTGCAAACGACCATTAGAGTGTTAAATTTATGACGATACGACCAAACAGCAAACAGCCTAATTTATGAAATCTTGAAACCGAAAAATACCGGTAGGAACTGATTGATTTTCATCGGTTCTGGTTCTGCCTGCCTTACAATATTTCCTTTGAATATTTCTATAAAATATGGGTTTCGTTGCGGTTCCGGTTCGCGAAAAAAAAAAACAGTTCCGTTCCGATTTTTGGTTCCATATCGTTCCGGTCAGGATCCCTGCCTATGAGGATAGGCTATCTTGTAGTAGTAGTGTGTATTATCCTTGCAGGCAACCTACTTCTCTCAAAGAACTTTGGTCTGAAACAACCTTGGCCTGCCCAAGGTTTTTTGAGAGAAGTATAGGTTGCCAGGATAACTTTATGATCCATCTGGAGCTGGAGTGTCTCAGCAAATCTCCATGAGGCACCCCAGATGCGCCATCAGGTTACCCATTACCAGACAAACTGGTTAGCCTGATAACTTTTATGACGTCATCTGGGATGCCTCAACATAATCCGTATTATTTTTTGTCATCTTTTTCATCTATTTGCTCCGAAATTTTGACAGGCACGTGATTTGTAAATTGAAACTGTCTGATCCGATCACGTACCTGTCAAAATTTCAGAGCAAATCGACGAAAAAGATAACAAAAATGAACACGGCCATAAGAATTCTATTCCTTTAAAAGAGTTTAGAACATTCGAGCTACTCGCTGCGGTGTTAGTCGCCCCTGATTTGAAAGAGACAGATGCGTGGTGCAACAAATATAAAATACAGTTGGGTAGGTTCCACTACTTATAACTCGAGAACGGCTAGACTGATTTTTATGATTTTTGCTTTATCGGATTTGTCTTTGTCCCGAATAACATAATAAATCGAAAAGATCCAAAAACAAACAAACAAACTAAAATCAAAATTACTTATTTTACTTATTTATGAAAAAAATTCACTATAAGCCCACATACGGCGCCATCTCTTATAACCGATACCAAATTTACCACCACATTTTCATTGCAAACCATTTTGTATACGGCGCCATACAGAATGGTGGATCCATTGGTAAAATTTGATGGCAATTAGAAAGCAGGATAACTGCTAGCTTGGGGAACACAAGCCTTTTCAATGACGTGGTCTGCGTGTCGTTTTTCGCATTAACGTATAGTGTTTGCACCACCACAGCCTATGATTTCACTGGATTTTGCTTAGGAATACTTGGTTTTGGTACATTAATTAACATTCTAGAACAACCCTTTTTTTATTTCGTTTGCATCTTCCTCTTTGCTATTATAGTTCTGTTCCAACCGCCATGAGAACTGTTCTATAACGGTTCTCATCTCGGTTGGGACAGTGCTCTGTTAATCAAAATTAAATATTATTTTTCATCATAAATACATATTCTTATTTACTTACACTGGCGCAAAAAGCTGATGACACCGTTGATGATGTTGGCGACCATACGACCTTGATTCCAAAAATCGACGCCGATGAGCAATCCAGGTAATAATAGTGTGTAATATCCTTGAGACATTTGCACTAAAGCTGAGTTTGGAACAGCTCCAAGAGCATAAAGATGAAACTTTTGACAGTTGTCACGTGTAAATCCAAGAGCTGCTTTTCGTATGCACATTGGCGCACCCTGGGAGCACCATGCACTAGATTGGTACCGTTCCAGTATCATAACGTGAGACGTTTGTCCGTACATATAGCTCCGGGAGTTCAACGCTCCGAGTAGCTCCGAGCGACACACTTTCATACTGTCCGTGCGTTCGTTATTTTGGTCTGAGTTCTCCGAGCTTGACTTTACCGTTCGTTTATTTAAAAAGTGTACTTGGTGCAGCCTCATTCGCGTTCGTTTATTAAAATTTCCGGTACTTTTATACAGCGTTCAACTGCTCCGTTCGCTCGCTGGTCACGTGATTACGGCTCTGCTCAGCTCGCTCTACACTTTGAGCAAAATACCGAACGCAAGGTGTAAAGCGGCTCTTGTAAATCAATTCGAAGTTCATTCGGTGCGTTCGATATTTTGATCTGAGTTCTCCGAGCTTGAATTTATCATTCGTTTATTTAAAAAATGTACTCGGTGCAGGCTCATTCGCGTTCGTTTATATAATTTCGGGCACTCTGATACAGCGTTCAACTGCTTTGTTCGCTCGTTCATCACGTGATTACGGCTCCGCTTGGCATGCTCTGCTCTTTGAAAATACCGAACACAAGGATTGATTCGAAGTCACGTTTGAAAATCTGTCACATCTGCGATGTAATTAGAAAGTTCTCGTGCCTTACACGCTACGCTAATACGGTACCGCTAACAATACGGTATTTCACATGGTATTTTAGAGTTCTCGGACACGAAGACACATAAGAGGTTTTCGAGCGCTTGACCGGTAAATACCATTTACTGTCGGCATTTACTAATTTGATTCAAGCGGTTTGGTCATTCTTGGTCACGACGTAAAAACGAGCCCTTGGTCTTCGTTGTGACGTTATTCTTTGACATTGACAAGCAGCGGTATTTACACAACTTTCTACCTGTTTTTCACCTCCCACCAGTTCTGTTGATGACAACTGACATATATATTTTTGAAAAATTAATAGTGAACCTTTCTTTTTTGTGTATTTTTCCATTTGCATTTGCGGTTGTTTAGTTCCAGTTTCAGGATATTAAAGGACCCCGCAATATTTAAATGGAAATTGGTTACCCGTGATATTTGGATGAAATTTAAATATGTTATTGGGGATGCCGTAAGCAACATTTTTTACCATGGGCACAACCCTGTATATATGACAGGTGAGGCGTGATTAGCTGTCAAATATTGGAATCTTCTACCCAAAAGCAGAGTAACTATGGCAGATTTTGATGAACAAAACATCTATTTCTACTAAGTCGACCAAGTTAAGTCGAAAAATGTCAACCATTTTGACACCTGTCAAAATTCGGCCAAACGGCAGCACTCATCTTTTCCAGTTTTCAATATTTTATGATGTCATCTGACATTTCTAACTTGTATGTAAATTCTGAATTCAAAAATTGAAAAAAAAAAATGACAGAACTGTCAAAACCTGTCATTTGTTTTAGTAGAAAAAAATACTCTTATCTAGTTCTTTCTCGTTTTAAGGTAGTTTATTGGTGATAAAAAATTGAAAAAAGTTCATGCACGTCACATTTTGACAGCTGTCAGAATCTGTCAATAGCTTTAATTCAAAAAAGAATCAAAACTAGTTCTTTTCCAATAGGTCAAAAATGGCAAAATCACATCATTGTAGATTTCATTTGTGAGTGTCAAAATGTTTAATGATTTAATTCTAGTACTGAGTATTATATTATAATGATTTCATTAAAGTAGTCAAAAAAAATCGCAGGCGAGTGAGGTATATAATGACTTTCTCTACCGAGGAATATATAGAATTTTTTTTACTACTGCTAGTAGAAAATGAAAAATTTGTTTAAAATCTGTGCTCCAATTATTTTTTTTGAGCGCCCTCTTGAAAGTGCTGCCCTCTATCAACAGCTTATGATAACTTCCTATGTATCTACAGAAACCTGTATTTTTTTTCAAATTGACGTATGGAAATGAAATTGAACCAATAGAAACATGACAATATCCTTGCGTCATGACGTCATTTTCATTATTAACCTAGGTATTTTTTCATTATTTTCATTATTCACCTAGGGAGAGAAATTCAATTTTTTCCTAGAAAAATAGATTGAATAATGACAATTTCTTAGGTTAGTAGTAAAAAAAATCCTTTATACTAAAACTACGTACTTTAAAATGAAAATTGACATCTCTGTCACATCTGAAACCTGCGTATGATGTTTTTTTATGCGTTATCATAAATAAGCCCAACTTAATTCGGAAAAGAACTAGATTTGATTCTTTTTGAATTAAACCTATTGACAGATTCTGACAGCTGTCAAAATGTGACGTGCGTGAACTTTGTTCAATGTTTTATCACCAATAAACTACCTTAAAACCAGAAAGAGCCAGATTAGAGTTTTTTTTTTTCTACTAAAACAAATGACAGGTTTTGACAGTTCTGTCATTTTTTTTTTCAATTTTTGAATTTAGAATTTACATACAATCTAAAAATGTCAGATGACATCAAAAAATATTGAAAACTGGAAAAGATGAGTGCTGCCGTTTGGCAAGGTTTTGACAGGTGTCAAAATGGTTGACATTTTTCGACTTAACTTGGTCGACTTAGTAGAAATAGATTTTTTGTTCATCAAAATCTGCCATAGTTACTCTGCTTTTGGAGATAAGATTCCAATATTTGACAGCTAACCACGCCTCACCTGTCATATATACAGGGTTGTGCCCATGGTAAAAAATGTTGCTTACGGCATCCCCAATAACATATTTAAATTTCATTCAAATACACTTCGCATCAAAATTAACGCACCACTAAAATTTGGCACAATTTCAAATTTAATTTTCTCGGAAACTGCTGAATCGATTTGGACATATTTTTTTTTTAATTGTAGCTTAAATCTTCAGGAATGACTCTGTAAAACAACTTTTCATTTGAATCGAAGTTTTAGGCATATACAGGGTGTTTTAAAAGAAACCAGTTTGATGCCTAATTTTTGTCACATCCTGTGGGACTTTCCATCTGCACCAATAGATGTCTATCTAAATCAAAACATAGCCCCATCTTTTCTGAGCATTTTGTTTTTTTATTCACGTTTCTAGCTCTGTTATTTAATGAAATATGGAGTTTGAAGTTAAAAGCGTTTATTTGAGATTATTCAAGAAAAAGTTTCGGAAGTTAACAAAACAAAATTATTGAAAAAATAATGTGGAAAAAAGAAGAAAGAAGAAGAAGAAGAGTTATAACCGTCAGGTAAGTAAATCTAAGTAGGCCATGGAAAACAAAGGCGCGATATTGTCATGGAAACAGAGACTACTGTCTTTATCAGTCAGTGATTTTTGAATTTATTCTGTAATTTCTCTGCATTTGGTGATATCATTGCAAAATATGGAGCGTCAAACAAGAAATTTAACTCGAGATGAATGTGTGATGGCGACTACATTGATCCAGGAAGGAATGGGCTACCGAGCTGTAGGTAGAAGATTGGGTGTTTCTCATTCGACAATATTGCGCATATTTCGCCGTTTTGAAGAAACCAATGACCACAACAGGCGCCGTGGACAAGGAAGAACTCGGGGAACAGCGGCTATCCATGACCGATTTTTGCAACTGAATGCGTTGAGGCAACGTTTTGTGACCTCAAGACAACTAAGGGTACAATTAAATACTGCTCACAATATCAACGTTAGTGTATCAACTGTAAGGAGACGTCTGGCAGAAAGAAATTTAAGGTTCAGAATTCCAGCAAGAGGACCAAGGTTAAATGCAGACCATATACGAGCAAGACTTCAATTTGCCAGGGAACATGTAAACTGGAATGCTGAAGATTGGGAGCGAGTTCTGTTTACAGATGAGACAAGGTTTTGTCTTTACAGCAACGACCGACGAGTAAGGGTTATTCGACGACCAAATGAACGTTACTCGCAGTGTAATATTCGCCAAACCGAGTTATTCAATGGAGGGTCTGTGATGTTTTGGGGCTGAATCTCCTTAACTGCTCGTACTGACATCGTGTCTTTGCGTGGAGGACCTTTAAATAGTGCAAGGTACATCACGGAAATTTTGTCAGAGCATGTGGTCCCTTTCGCTGGGTATATTGGGGATAACTTTTTACTAATGCAAGATAACGCCAGACCACACACTGCGAGAATAGTGCGAGATTATTTGAATGAGGTGGATATTGAGACTCTGGACTGGCCTTCACGCAGTCCAGATCTCAATCCTATAGAACATTTATGGAATCAAATTGGTAGGCAGCTTAGAGATCATCAACCCCTACCTGTGTCTTTGAATGATGTAGAAAACTTTGTTCGAGAAATTTGGATTAATATCGATCAAGAACAAATAAGACGTCTGGTTCAAAGTATGGGTCGTCGATGTCAAGCGGTAATAGAGAGTAGGGGAAGAAACACCCGATATTGAATGTTTTTTTTTCCACATTATTTTTTCAATAATTTTGTTTTGTTAACTTCCGAAACTTTTTCTTGAATAATCTCAAATAAACGCTTTTAACTTCAAACTCCATATTTCATTAAATAACAGAGCTAGAAACGTGAATAAAAAAACAAAATGCTCAGAAAAGATGGGGCTATGTTTTGATTTAGATAGACATCTATTGGTGCAGATGGAAAGTCCCACAGGATGTGACAAAAATTAGGCATCAAACTGGTTTCTTTTAAAACACCCTGTATATGCCTGAAACTTCGATTCAAATGAAAAGTTGTTTTACAGAGTCATTCCTGGAGATTTAAGCTACAATTAAAAAAAAAATATGTCCAAATCGATTCAGCAGTTTCCGAGAAAATTAAATTTGAAATTGTGCCAAATTTTAGTGGTGCGTTAATTTTGATGCGAAGTGTATCACGTACGGGTAACCAATTTCCATTTAAATATTGCGGGGTCCTTTGTAATACAAACATCATCATGGATAGAGACAGGTTTCAAATCCTCTTGAATTATGAGGGAAAAGATATTCAAGTGGGCCGCCCTTTTTTTTCCTTTCAATATGAATGATATAAGGTCTGTTTCTTCAGAAATCACAAACCAGTCAGAGTGAATTTCATTGGTTGAAACTAGTTTTCTGACTGTTTTCATTTTTCAACCAATGAAATTCGCTCTGACTGGTTTGTGATTTCTGCAGAAACAGACCTATAATTGAAGGGAAATCATGAAAAAATTTAAGAAACCCCTCAGCTAATATTTTCTTTAAATGTAAACAAATACAAGGGGAAAGGAGAAGCAGACAAATCAAAACCAAAATGATAACCAACCAATTTCAAGCGGTTTGGAAATGTTTTGACCATAAACTGCCAAACAAACGTCAAAGGGCTGTGACCGACAACCAAGGGCATGACTGCGGTATTTACCGGTCAAGCGTTCGAAAACCCCTATAAATCCTCTAATCCCTTAAGCCTAGTACTCATAACTGCGAAATTCGCATTTTTTTGACATTGCGTTGACAATTTGACGTTTTATGCGTGTATCAAACGTCAAATTGTCGAAGCAATGTCAAAAAAATGCGAATTTCGCAGTTATGAGTACTAGGCTTTATTCTGTTTACATTTTGACAGCTGATTTGAATGATCTAACCCAATTTTTTTTGCTTGTTTTCTAACTTTTATTTATCCAAAAGATTCCTGAGTTTGATTAATGTTCCCTTGGTGTTTTTTATGGAGAAATTATTAGAAGTTGCTGTTTTGCAAACATAAATGGAGCGTAAACTAGTTTTGACATAGCATAGCGTTACGGTAAGGCTTCCGCTAAGTTCCGTTAGATAGCGGGCTCCGCTAACGCTAATAGAGAGATATCGGTAATCCAAATAGTGTCATGCAGTATTAGCGCCTACGTTATATTGACATTAAACCTATGCGCGATTCGATTTTTAACACTACGTACTAAAATAACGTTCCCGCATAACGTAATTTACCCAGCATTTACGTTAAGCGCTATTTCGAATAACGTCTAAAAATAACGCCGTGGAATAATAGGTTATGTTATGTTTATTGTTTATTTTATTATTTTTGTTGTGTTCAAGTGAATATGGATTGTTCAAAAAATAGTAAAAAAGCAAATCCTCTGTCCCTGACCATGAACAACAGATAACACAAATCAAATCACAACAAGGTACAAGTTAGGCTACGTTAATAAAATAACGGATGCGAACAGGCAAATTTTACGTTAAACTGTTTGCCGATAACTCTAATTTGAAAGTATGATACCGCTTTACTTTAAAAAAATAACTCTTGACGTTATTACCGTCCATACGCGCTATCTGTTTTACCGATATCTCTCTAATACCCTAAGAACTGTCATACTTGTCAAATAACGTTACGGTATTTGAGGCGATTTCGGCAAGCTTTGGTTGGTATACCATTTGGTTAACCAATTGGTACCTGCAACGTCATAGTAATGACGTAAGATACCATTTTGTTCCGAATTCGTTTGGTAGGTCATAGGAGAGGGGAAGAGACGAGCCTTAACCTAAGTTTGTGTTGTTCTTCTAGTTTTGGGAGTGACTAGGTACTGACTGCACTGACTAAAATGTATAATCACTAATCAGCACTGTCTAGACAGTACCTTTGAGTAACTCAGCGTTTTCTGTAAATTTAAAGCTGTTAAAGTTACCTCATATCTGTCGTTCAAAGCCGTTTTTCAAATGATCGTCAAACATTATTTGGCAGTCAAAACATACGAGAAATCAGGAAGATGAAGGCGAAAAAACAAACATATTTGTTAAAAATTTCAAATTATTCAAATTCTAATGAACTTCCATTTATTTACATTTTCCAGAGCAGGACAAAACGAAAATAGACGTAGATAGCACTATACCAAATAGAAGAACCGTGCTGCTGACCACGGTATCCTATTTGACAGACCAAAAAGGATACCAAAGTCACGGTGACGACATCATTTTCGTATCCGAAATTGGTTGGTATGCATTTGACAGACCAAACAGGGTACCAAACCATGTACCAAAGCTTGCCGAAATCGCCTTTGAAATTTGGACGGCACGAGAACTCTCTATTGCCGAACTCCCGAGAAGCTCATATCGAATCGTAAGGCAAAATTTATATCGAAATGTGTATCGAATTATATGGTATCGATAAGCCATCGAATTCAATTTTATTCATTCAAGTATTGATAGTTGATAATAGATGTCCCCAGCTTCGTGATTTTTAAGAATTTCAAGGTTTTTTAGTATTTTTTGTATCGTTTTCTTTTTGTGGTATGTATTTTATATACGTTCATTTGAATGAAAATGAATAAGAACTATAAATTTCTGCAGTAGCTCTATACGTCCGGTTTTTCGTCCTTTTACAGGAAACTAGTAAAAATTATAGAAATCTGTATTTCAGATAATTCTGACGTTTCTTTTGTTGTTTGACAATTCAATGACAACACAAGTGCCAAATAAATTCCTAAAAAATTGTGCGAGCGGTAGTGTAGGGAAAAGCAAGGGGAACAAGATAGAAATTATGAGAAAATGCCTCCATTTTGTTTATTTTCCAAAGTGAAAAGTTCAGTGTCGGCATTTGGATATTAAGCCATTGTCCCATTTAAATAGAAAAATAAAACTTCGTCCAGGTGCCAGTAAAATAGCATCGTCTATCATCTATGTTTCTCGTTCAGCCGTTCCCTCGTGCAGAGGGTGTAAAAAATCGCAGACATTGGGCGCATCGCGAGTAAGCACTTCGTCAAATTGACTAACCCCTCCGGCGGGACGAAAAACAATAATAATTCCTGTAACGGCAACAATACAGGCTCCGGCTACCGTGTAGTCTCGGCCGACAAACATCAGTCGACATTATTGAACGCAACGAGAAAGGGTAAAAGTGCAGTTTTCAACAAAGACAAGACTGCGCCCCTCGCTCCATCGACTCCCCCGATAATGAATCACGTGAGTGGACAACAGAGAAAAACCGAGGACAATAATCCTCTGCAGAATCAGCACCTGAATTCGGACGTGGAAGAAATGGACACTCAAGAAGGTGATCCTTTTGTTTGTCAAAATCATTCTATCCATCCCATATTCTTTGCTCACGTTTTGACATTTGTCAACCTGTACAACAATTTTGTCACTTAAATTTTGCAAAAATAATAATAATATTCGAAAGTGTTTTTCTATAATTAGATTTTGAAAAAACTGAGCAGCTCAGTCAACAAAGGATATCAATTTTTAGCATAGTCATGACTTGTAGTAAGTAACAGTAACCTCTAACCTTTTTCACTACTGAAAAAAAACTGTATGCACTGATTTTCAGATTCTAGAGCAATTATTTCTTACCTTGGAACTGTTTTTGTATTGGTTGATTATTAACTTAAATCTTCAAAGAAAGTGACTGTTTTAATCAATTCACTATTTTCATACTACCTAAACTTAATTCAAATTTGATCTTCATGTATGTGATCAATATACTAAGGCTAGACCATGAAAAATGTTTTTGTTTATACTGTAGGAATGTGAAATGCTGAAACAAACGTAGATCAGCTGTTTCCTCCAACTTATCTTATGATAACATAAATCTGCTTATTTCCTGCCTAATTTGTAATTGAAATTATTTGGAACAAATACTCTATCCAACAGATCCTGTATTGTGATTAATTGGCAGCTCGATTGGCAGCCTATAAAATTGCTGACTTGGGAGTACTCAAAACAAAGACCTAAAATAAGTTCAAATTTCTTATTTATTTCTTATAGTCAATTATATGGATTACATCACTGACACAGGCGGCGGTGAAATGGATCAAACTCAAAACGGCGAAGTGTTCATAGGCCCTCAAATGGACCCAAACATGGCTATTCAAGATGCTGACATGGAAGAAGATGAAGCTCGCAGTGAAGCCACTTTCAGATTTACCGTTCAAAATTTTAGTAAGCTCAAGGCAGGTTTAAAGTTTCTAAAACCTATAACAACTTCTACTAATCAAATATTATTATTTAGGACTCTATATTGTCTCCAGCAACGTTTGTCCGCAATCTGCCATGGAAAATAATGGTCATGCCTCGCAGCAGCCACAGCCAGGACAGGTCTCAGCAACGCTCTCTTGGCTTTTTCTTGCAGTGCAATGGAGAGAGCGAATCCAGTTCTTGGTCTTGCTACGCTATTGCCGAATTGCGTTTGTTGTCAGTCAGACCTGATGTAGAGACGTTTTCCAGAAAGATTCAGCATCTGTTTTATTCTAAGGTGAGTAACTCGGTAAGTAACTTGCATATTATTTGATTTTAGTAGTTTAATCTGATTGTAAGTATGTATTTCACTAAAAACCCTTTGCGAGCTTATCATTTTTCTTCAAACTATTTGATATAGTACTTAAGTGAAATGGATGATGTGTGAAAATTAGTTATGAGTAGTTGGTGTTGTTGCATAGCATTGGATGTGAGTAATATTTTTGTTAATTTTTTTTTTTCTTCAAAGAAGTATGTAATTAAATTATTACACAATGTAAGATAAGAATCAGTCTTACAACTTGGGGATTTTATCAATATTTATTTGTAATTCAATGGGAAAAGAAAATAGTGTGTATATTTGTAAAATGCTTTTTTTCAGATAGGTGGTTGTTGATTTTGGCTGATAATTTGTTTATTACTTAATCAGATAAAAACAGAGTTTTGTTTCAATCTGTGCTGCGCGGCTTGGGAAATAAAAGATATATTCAAATTCAAATTCAAAAAAAGCTTTATTGTCCAAAATAAGTTTTTACTGACAAAGCCAAGTCTTACCATCTAATTAATAAAACAGTCTTATCAAAATGATACAATAAACAAAATACATGCACTAAAAATCTAAATTATAAGTGTACACAAACTAGTCAATATAAATTAGGTTTGTCATAATGATTAAAAAGTTATAATAACTAAAAATAACAATGGAAATTACAATTAACAACAAGACATTGATTTTTTTTTTTGCAGCAAAATTAAAAAAAAAAAACATAAAAACATAATATATATACATTCTTTAAAATTGGTCGGTAAAAAATTCTGACACATTATAATATGCCCGACTAGAAAGGAACTTTTTAATTTTGCCTCGAAATCCTTTAAAGGTATTTATATCCTTTAATTCATTTGGCAAATGATTGTACATCTTTTTGGCACTATATATGAAACTTTTTCTAATTTTGCTGCTCTGCGGAATCGGCAACGGAACATTACCACCTCGCCGAGCACTGTAATGCCCCACTGGAATAGAGCTTTTATATTTTTTGTAAGCCAAACATACACTCTCTGCAATAAAAACACACGTCAATGTCAGGAGTCCTTCTCTCAGAAAGCATGGTTTACAGGATTCACGGTATGGTAAACCGTACATAAAGCGTAGTGCTCTTTTTTGCAAAACAAAAACTGAATTAAACATATAATCGGAGCAACCTCCCCAGAAAGCAATTCCGTAACGTAAATGTGACTCGATCAGAGCATAGTAAGCCATCTTAACTACCTGTGGTTCAAGATTTTTTGCTATGGTTCTCAAGGCATAACAGCCAGATGACAGTTTATTCAACAGTTTTTCAATGTGATTACTAAAGTTAAGCGAACTATCAACATGTATCCCAAGAAATTTCACACATGGCGTGGGGTTGAGTGTAATTGTTTCAATTTGAATTTCCTGTAAATCACATTTGAAAGTCAGAATATTAGTTTTAGTAACATTAAGCGTTAAGAGGTTGCTGTCAAACCACCTCTTTATTTCCTGCAAATCTTTTTGGATTCTATAGTTAAGAGAAGAATTGGTCGAGTCACGCCAGAGAATGGTAGTATCATCAGCAAAGAGAGTGAATGAGCCTGATATATCAATAGTGGTGATATCATTAATATACAGGAGGAACAAGATTGGTCCCAGGACAGAACCCTGAGGTACCCCACAATTGATATTTTGAACATCTGACATTTTTCCCACTATGGAAACAGTCTGAGTTCTTTCTGACAGATAGGACCTGAACCAGTTGAGGGCAACACCTCGAAACCCGTAAACTTCTAGCTTTTGTAGTAGAATACTGTGACTGACACAATCAAAAGCCTTGGTCAGGTCGCAGAAGACTGCACCAGCAATGTCCCCATTATTGAGGGTTACATATAGTTTCTCTAAGAAAGAAAAAAGTGCATCAGTTGTGTTTTTTTCATTTTGAAAGCCAAACTGTTCCGAATTTAAGATCTTATTTTTCAATAGAAAAGACACAACTCTGTTTTTTACAAGTTTTTCTATAATTTTGGACAAAGTGGGAAGCAAGGAAATTGGTCTAAAATTTGAAGGACTGAAGTCATTCCCTCCTTTGTGCAATGGCACGATAACAGCCCTTTTAAGGAAACATGGAAATTGTCCATTAATGAATGAATAGTTAATTGCATCTACTAAACACTCCAGTGCCGATCCACTCAACTCACAAAAATTTTTTACGGAAATGTCGTCCCACCCTGAGGCGTTTTTGTTTTTAATCTCTAAAAATATGTTTTTTAATTCCCTAATGTCTGTTGGGTACATAAAAAAGGTGCTTGATGTATATGATCTAGTGAGATATGTGAGGGGATTTACACTAGAGGTAATTTTCGAAGACAACCCTGAGCCAATGGAACAGTAAAAATCATTAAGCTCATTGGGGTCATGGTGTAAGCCCTTGTCATTACTATTATCTGACTGTCTAAGGTTGTTAACAATCAACCATGCTTCCTTTGACTTGTTTCTCGATTTTCTAATATGTTGACTATAGTGTAGCCTCTTTGCTGACCTCACCACCCTCCGATAGACAGCCCTATACCTGTTAAAATAAGAGACAAAATACAGACTGTCCATGAAAAACTTTCTAATGTAATGAAGTGCTCGCATATTTTGCGCAGATTCTCTAATTGATTTAGTCAACCAGGGTTTTTTGGTTTTATTCTTTATAACAACAATGGGAAAGGCTTTATTAAAAACATATGACAACGCATAATGGAACTGCTGTAGAGGATTATCACAGGTAGAGAAATTCCAGTAAACCTGGTTGCTCTGCTCGCGAAATTTTCTAAAGTTTTTCTTACAGTATAGTCTTCCTTTCTTTGAGACAGAATTTGGTGTTTTAAGGTTAAATTTGAATTTTGATACGACAGCTTCATGATCTGAAATTCCAGAATGCCTGACACTGCAAGAAATACATGATATATTTGAACAAATATAATCCAAAGTAGTAGAGGTATGCTTGGTTAATCTAGTAGGCTCTGTGACATGCATTTTAAGATTAAAACAGGACAGCAAATTAATAACACAACCACTGGAAGCTCCATTAAAATCAACAGGTAAATTACTTAATAATATTTCTAAATTATTTAAAAAAATCGTCAGATTACCTGACGGAGAGCGATAAAGGCATACGACATAAATTCTATATTTGGAACAATATACAATAGAACATTCAAATACCCTTTCAACAGTCAAATAATCAAACTTGCAAATATTAGAAAAACTCAAGTCACCAATAAGTGTCTCATTTGCAAGCACCATAGTACCTCCGTAAGCAGAGCCCATTCTAGAAAATTTTGAAACAACATTATAATTATCGATTTTAATAAACTCATCAGACTTTAACCAATTCTCCGTTATACAGAGTATGTCAGGAAAATCGAGACTTTCGAGAAGAATATACAACTCATCCGCTTTATTTCTAAGTGACTGTGTGTTTATAAGAATCACAGTAAAAAAGGTATTTTTTATTCTAAAAAAACATTCTCATTAACATGGTTACACTGGTTGTCAGATTCAGCCATACTACTAATATCTGTACGTGTGATACCTTCAGAAAACAAATTTACAGTTGGTTCTCCATGATCAGTGGAAGTTGCTAACACTTCACTCAATTCATTATATAAGCTTTTATTGTTTATTAAAGTAATGCCATTTTCTGCGCTTGATGCAGCACTGCTCGAAAAATCTGATGCCTGAAGCTTATGTGGGTCTATGTCTATAATGTCTTGTGACTCTATTTTGCGATTTATATAATTTAAACTCTTATATACTTCATCTTTTTTACCGCATATAGTTTGGAATATATTCCTAGCTAGCATCCCTAACTTACTACGCCCATTGTAAACATGACTGGGTTTGTAGATGAGTAACTATTTCCTTAGATATTCTATTTATCTGTTTAAGAAAATCGGCAAATTTAGTATTAAATTTATTTAAAGTTTTATTTGATTTTTGATCATGTTTAAGGTAGGGTGTAGATAAAAAAAAATATATTTGTGTGCATGCACAACTTTAAAGTGGTCCATATATTCTTAATCTTAGGTACTTTACCCTGTAAAAAATCATTTATTCCTCCCATAATCACTACATAATCATCTTCTCCGTACCCGTTCAATAATGCTGACAAATTGTTAATCACATCACCAAATTTCGCACCTGGTTTAATGATAGCTTGGACTGCATAGTTGGCCTTCAAAAGTTTAACAAGATGAGGTCTCAGTCCCTTAACACATTCATCGCCCAGTATTAACACTTTCTTGCTATTATTGTCCTTATCAGAAGTTTTGATGTGATTCACAGTCACATCAAATGTTATAGGGGAACTTTCAGGTATAAAGTTAGTAGCACTGATGTCTTTCGGTTCGTTAGATTCCATGATAGCTTTTAATTGAAAAATTTTGTAACTAGCTTCTTTAAGATCCTTCATGTACATTTCATTATCACCAGAAAGGACCCTGATACTGTCAAGCATTTGGTCTTTAAGCGAATTTAGCTGACTATATTCACTGGTTAGCTTTTTAAGCTCACGACCCTGTATAATAGAAAATATATCAAAAAATTTCAAACAAAAAAACAAAATTGACGTGTCTGAGCGATTTTTCAAAAATTCTATTGTTTTCAAAATAATGAATTTATCCGTTACTTTACGTACACAGTGTATAATGTCTGTTGGTTATATGAGGTGTCGTGATTTGTTATCCTGTAATCAAGGCAAGTTAGCAGATTTGTAGAGTTTTCAATAAAAAATGCAGTCAGATCTTCAACAATAATTCTCTCCATACACTTACAGGGATTACCTGTAAGGCTGATGCTGATTGGTAGTTTGCTGCTAAGTTCCTGTCTCCCTTCTTAAATAGAGGTGTCCCAACTGCATGTTTCCAATCTTCTAGCATTACTTCAGTGTCAATAATATTCTGATACGCTGACGCAAGTAGTGGAGTAGGTAAATTTGCATACTTCTGAAAAAATATTGTCGGAATATTATCAGGGCCTAGATTGGACTCAAACTCCATTTTATTTAACGCAGCGAATACCTTTTCTTCTGTAAACTCTATGTATTCAATGCTATTGATGGTTCTTGTTTCAGGAGCCAGATGTGGAAGGGCGTTGATCGGATTATGGGAAAATGATTTATTAAATTGCTCTGCAAGGTTAGCACCTATTAAATTGTCATCTACAATTATTTCGTTGTTATAGTCTTTTAGAGAAATATGTGAGATACTGGAATTTAAACTTGTTAATATATTTATAAAATCTCTTAGTGGATTCCGATGTTGCAATTTCATCTTCAAATTTTCTTTTGGCTGTGATTAGTAAATCATATCTTTAAGCATATTATTATGAGTACTATACATATAAAAATTTTGTTCATTTTTGTTTTTAATATATTTATCTCATAGCTTCCGTTTCTTGTTGATTTCTTTGAAAATTCTTTCATTTATCCAAGGTTTCTTATTGGTTAACTCTAACCGATTTAATTGGTATAAAACTGTTGATAGCACTAATATATTATTTAATTCTTGATAGGTGACTGTTCCAATACTATGAAAATTTTCTCCTATAGAACTGTTGATATTTTTGTAATTTGCAGTCCAAAAATTTCTTTTCTTAATAATTTGAGTTGGTATTTCAAATTCATCTGTTTTGCTTACAAGAGAACAAAGGTTAGTATACATAAAGGAAACCTCAAACACCTCTTACCTTTGCTCTTTCTTTCTCTAATTTTTCTATAAACTGCCTTAAATAGCTCCTCTGCATAAATGTCTGGTCACTTCTCATGTATGTTCTAGTTTGGTCCTCTATTGCTTTTCTGTTTCTCAGCACTTTGATTGGTCGCTTTTGATCTACTCTATAATTCCCAAATCTAATGATTGAAGAAATTAATTTTTCTCTATCATCTTCTTTCCTTCCTGCCTCTCAATTCTTTCTGGATTCCTCTACTCCAAACATTAATACATTGGCAGCTCTTTCCTCTCTTTCCTTTAGTTCAATTAGTGCTGGTTCTAAAGCTGGCCTTTCTTCCATACTTTTAATGTTGTCGACTTTTTGTTCTAAACCTTTCAGCACATCCGCATAAGTCTGTGTTGGTGATTTTTTAGAAATAACCTCTACTTCCGTAGTTAGCTCAGTTATGATTTGTCTTAATTCTTCATTATTTGCTTCTTGGCTTTTGATAGTATCCTCAAAGCTTTGTGATGTTATCTTTACTGTAAGCACAATAAGATCTTCTTTCATGTCACCTATAGATTTACATAGTGTTTCCCTTCTACTTTCTTGATCTTGAAAACGCTTCTGTACTTTTACCTTGAAAGAGTCGAAAGTCGTTCTTGAACTTTGCATCATTTCTAACTGCTGACGTCATTGCTTTTAGATCAAGATTTTCTTTGAACTTAGGTAGCTCCTTGATCAACATAAAACATTCGGGACATACAAAGATCATTGTTCTAGATGAACTGGGTACACATCGAATCTCCTGTGCTTGCAGTTTAGAGCAGATAACTTTTTTGCAGAAATCGCATGGGAAACCAAAGAGTTTTCGTTTTTTCTCTTTTGCCTTTGAAATGAGAAAAAAAAAACAGGGAGTTATAGACAAAATGAGATATACATATTTACATTTCTGGTATCATCTCAACTCTCAACCACATTTTATCACAAAGTTGAGCAACAAGAAAGAAATTTGGCCATTATGTGGCTGCAATAATGATAATTTTATCAATGTGAATAATATAAAACCTAGTTCAAACAGATATATTTGAAAGGTGAAATAAAACAGTAATAAATGAAAAAAACCTTGAAAAAACAAACAATACAGAAATTAATACATACATACCTACTACTTGAATTTCAATCAATATACTCAAGAATCTTACACAAACAGTTCTGTAGTAAAAATTCCTTTGTTAAATTGGAAACTAGTTGTACAACTTTATGTTGAGTGTGTTCTTCTCAAAAATAATCCACCCAAAACAAGGCACCTTCACTAGGTTATTACACCTAGGATTGTTTTGTCATCATGCTCTGGTAATCCCAAGCTCCCTGAACAAGCACTGACAATGGCCTCTCTTGTAAAAAGTAACAATGAGTCAGTTTGTCCAGTATTTTTGAATAGTGCAAGTCTAGCTGGAATTTTTACTACAACCTACTTTGATATCCTGCTGCTATTGCCAACAGTGTATTGTTACTAAGATATCCCCACATAATCTTAGTTTTAGATTGCTTGTAGATTGTAGATTTCGGGGGAGTCGTTTCGGCTTTTCAGCTCTCAGCACTGCTACCTTTGCAGATATTTTGTGCGTGACTCTACATCTTAATTTGTCTCCAGCAAGCGTAGACTTCTGCCGAAGAAAGCTATTTTCCTGGGTGTCAGTTGGCCCACTTCTTCTGGTGACAGTGTTGCCCCCTCGAGGAATTTGAGCCTCTTACAGAATTGGGCTGGACATTCGCAGAGCGGTTTCTATTGCGTCTGAGCAGAATCTGCAGAGATCGTCTTCCGCTCTGCTCATTAACCTTAAATGGTATTTTACTGGGCAGTGTCCTGTGAGCAGTCCCACCACCAATCTGATGTCTGGTCTGCTCATGCTTAGGAGCTGTTCAGCTCTTTTTGCTGAAAGGGTAATAAACCTTTTTGACTGTCTGAGTCCCGGTGTGTGCCTCCAATATGATGACAGTTGGTCTTTCTCCCATTTGTTGAGTTCTTCCATGATGTGGCTTTTCATTATGCCACAGTAGGGCTTTGGTCCATGGTATGGTGTTGAGGCCCCTTCCTTTGCAAGGCCATCTGCCACTTCGTTTCCTTCTATGCCTCGATGACCAGGCAGCCACATCAGCGTTACCTGGTTATGTGTCGCTAGTGTTTTTAGGGTCTGTTTACACTCCCAGACTAGTTTTAACGTGCATTTGAAAGCCCTCAAGGCTTTTAAGGCAGCTTGGCTGTCCGATAGTATGAAGATGTGTTTTCTTTTGAGGCTTTGGTTAAGACACTCTTGTGCACATATATCTATGGCAAGCAGTTCGGCTTGAAATATTGTAAGATGTTTACCCAATGCCTTGGAGAGCTTGAAGATTAGATTGCTTAGCCAAATCCATTTTTTCTACTGAAGACTATGTCTAAACCAAGATCTTCATATTGGGATCAGTGGTAACTTATATGTTTTCTGAAATTGTAAAAAGATATCCACAGATTACCCCTAAGAGTTTTGCAGATTTTTTTAAATCTCCCAAGATTTTGCTAGATCTTCCTAATTTTCCATAGAATACCAGCACAAGTGCACAGCCAGAACACAACTACTGAGGTCTTCTTCTTAACACAACATGTGCGTTTTCTCTTGATCCATTACTCTCCTGGCTACATTTATTACAATATGAGGTATATTTTTCTTGATGTTTTTCTTTCTGTGGAAAATATGGTAACATGATATCCTCTTGAATATTTTCAATCAATGGAAAATTAAATTCTTAACGCGCGCACAGTCTCGATCAGTAAGATTTTCCCCAAATTTCTTTCAGATTTTCCTGAATCTCCTCCAGGGTTGATATACACAAAAACCCCAAAAACCCACCATCAGTATTGACAAAAACCCATTCATGCAGAAATAAATTATTACCTGTCTTAATTTGGAAACATTTTTATTAAAGAAACTCATTCCTGCCATAGTGACCAAAGATTGACAAATATTAATCGAAAATTTGCGATTATTCTGAGCAAAAAATTATGTGAAAAATTATACAGGGTACCAACAATAATTTCCCTATTCCAGGCTCTTGAATTTGTTTCAAATGTCCATAAATCAGTAGTCGGAAATAGACAACATTTGGAGTGAAAAATCAAAGTAATTAAGAGAAAAAAAGTACTCCACTACTCTCAAATCTTTCTCTAAATCTGAGGCTCAAAACAATATGAGCAAATCATAGAATCTGATAGTTGAAATGCTCAAAAACTCATATGTTTGTCATCTGAGCTGTATTTTAGCTCCAAATTTGACAAAATCAAAATAGCTGTAAATAAGATGAGCCTATAGAATCTGAACAGCAACATTCTTGCTCTGAATTTGAGAAATTCAAATATTGGCTTTAAGATCTATGAGCCAATGAAGCTTTCTCTCAAATATCTCTCTGGATCTGAGTCTCAGAAAAAATTAATCATAAAATCTGATAGTTGAAATGCTCAAAAACTCTATCTTTGTCATCTGAGCTGTATGTTAACTCTAAATTTGACAAAATCGAAATAGCTGTAAATAAGACTATAAGAATCTGGAACTAACAACATAGCCAAAAAAGAATTTGTGCTAAATGAACTAATTTATAAATATACAATTTCATTAAGTTGAGTAAACACAAAATTCCCACTAAAACCCAAAACCCTGCAAACACTATCACAAAAACCCGATAGAGATGTTCAAAAATCCGGATTTTCCCCCAAACCGGAGATTTCCCCAAACCACCCAAGATTTTTCCGCAGAGTTTTGGAAATCTCCTGCAGGGTGTACACAGGCTTTCCTGTTGTGAATGACCCCTCGATGTAGGGTAACCTGGCCACATGATAGCATATTAGTAATCAAGTCCATATCTGTGTCCATATCATCTCTTCCTAAATTCCGGATAGCTCTAAAATCATATTTATAAGGAAGAGTCTTATATGAAGTAAATGCCCTTTTTATAAATACATAATAAATAGGCGCATACTGGATCATTGTTCATGGTTATTTTTGTATACTTTGACTTTGTATACAAGTAGATGTAAATATTATCTTTAAGATCTGTAACTGACCTTGCATGTTTGTGAATGCCTTTTATTCATGCTCAAGTGTAAATGGGCCATATTCGCGAGAATATAACCCCTGGTTTGTTCAAGTGTGTGTCTTTACATTTAATTTTAAGGCTTTGCCTACAAATAATGTACTAATTTTTTTTATTATTATTAAAATATGAAGCATACAATTTTCAATCACTTTGAAGTAATTTGTCAGTGAAGTGTACTACACAAACAAACAGCCAATGCATCAAGTGCTGCTTCAAACCTCACAAACCAACAGATATGATGAAATCAGATCTACTATTTTCACACATCAACTCCATTTATTTTTATCAAATAGATATCAAGCACTATATGAATATCAGCTTATTGAATTCAACTAATTTATTAGGAAAATGATTGGGGTTTCTCCCATTTTATGGCCTGGAACGACGTCCTGGATCCAGATAAAGGTTACCTCAAAGACGACTCCATCACCCTTGAAGTGCACGTAGTGGCCGACGCTCCCCATGGAGTTTCGTGGGACAGCAAAAAACATACAGGTTTACCTCACTCCACCTCCGCTGAAAACCCTTAACTTGATATCTAATTTCAGGTTATGTGGGCTTGAAAAATCAAGGCGCCACTTGCTACATGAACTCCCTGCTCCAGACTTTGTATTTTACGAATCAGCTGAGAAGGGCGGTTTACAAGATGCCCACCGAATCTGACGATTCGACTAAATCGGTTGCTTTGGCCCTGCAAAGAGTTTTTCACGAGTTGCAGTTTTGCGATAAACCTGTTGGCACTAAAAAGCTGACAAAAAGCTTTGGCTGGGAAACACTCGATTCGTTTATGCAGCACGATGTACAGGAATTTCTAAGGGTCCTTTTAGATAAATTGGAGAGTAAAATGAAAGGCACCTGCGTAGAAGGAACAGTTCCTAAATTATTTGAAGGCAAAATGCTCTCTTACATTCGTTGCAAAAATGTTGATTATTCTAGTACAAGGTCAGAGACATTTTACGATATTCAATTGAATATCAAAGGAAAGAAAAATATTTATGAGTCATTCAAAGATTATGTTGCTAAAGAGTCTTTGGATGGAGACAATAAATATGATGCTGGCGAACATGGGCTTCAAGAAGCTGAGAAAGGAGTGATTTTTTCATCGTTTCCTCCAGTATTGCATTTACACTTGATGCGCTTTCAATATGACCCAGTTACAGATTCGTCAGTCAAATTTAACGATAGGTTTGAATTTTATGAAAAAATCGAGTTAGATGAGTATTTGCAAGAAAGAGACCCTAATGATCCAGCCAATTATACTTTACACGCCGTTTTAGTCCACAGTGGAGATAATCATGGAGGGCATTATGTAGTATTTATTAATCCAAGAGGTAAAATTTGTTTGCATACTTTAAAAAAAAATACATATTTGGTTTTACTATAGGTGATGGAAAGTGGTGCAAATTTGACGACGATGTAGTGTCACGTTGCACCAAACTAGAAGCAATTGAACACAATTACGGAGGTCACGATGAAGACATCAACATGATGAATGTCAAACATTGTACTAATGCCTACATGTTAGTTTACATAAGGGACTCCGATTTACCAAATGTACTACAAGAGGTAACAGATGTTGATATTCCCAGTGAACTAGCGGATAGATTAGCTGAAGAGAAACGTATGGAACAAGTGCGACGCAAGGAAAGAAATGAAGCTCATTTGTACATGACAGTGCAGGTTCTACTAGAAGATCAATTCGATGGGCACCAAGGCAATGACTTATATGACCCAGATCAAGCTCAATTTCGCGTGTTTAAAATTAAAAAGTTGGCGACAGTGGCTGAAATGATGGAAATGTTGGCAGATGCCTTCAAATATCCACCGGAACAGATCAGGCCTTGGCCATTTTCTCATCGCTCTAATAATACCAATCGTCCCATAGTTTTGGATCTAGAAGCTGACCTGCACAAGACAGTTATCGATACTGCAGAAATGGGTAATCCTTGGAACATATTTTTGGAATTGTTGCCTCCTGATTCACCGTTATCCAGTCTTCCAGCGTTTGACAAGGAAACTGATGTGATGCTCTTCTTTAAAATGTACGATCCCAAACAGAAAAAAATACACTATTGTGGTCACGCTTACATCCCTGTAACCAGTAAACTTAGCGATATTATTCCCATGCTCAACGAAAGAGCTGGATTTGCTCCAGACACTGAGCTGCAGCTCTATGAAGAAATCAGGCCTAATATGATTGAAAGGATAACTAATTTAAGTGAACCAATAGAAAAGGTAAAGGTATCTAATGTCTATATATTAAGGTATTTTGTGATTTTTCTTTATAATACATTTTTCAGATTTTGGAAGAGTTGATGGATGGTGATATTATTATCTTTGAAAAAGATGAAGGCGATGTCAATTCAGACTTACCCACTTGCGCAGATTATTATAAGGATCTCTTTCACCGTGTAGAAGTTACTTTTATTGATAAACTGATACCAAATGATCAAGGTTGTTAATTTTTTTTAAAATTGTTTGTTTATAATAATCATTTAATAATTTTAGGTTTTACAATGGAACTGTCCCAGAGGATGACGTACGATCAATTCGCTAGGGCTGTGGCCCAAAGAGTAGGAACTGACCCATATTTACTACAATTTTTCAAATGTCAAAGGTAAGAATATTGTTAGAGATAAAACCAACTGAGAAGAAGTCATTGCATGATCTTTTATCTCACTTCAAATTGGAGGAATTTGCCTTCTTCATCAGTGATGACGTCAGGGGTTCTTCTCAGTTGATTCTTACTCTAGGTATAATGAGCATTGTTGCCAAATTTACAATAGTGAATGTGACCTATTTTATGTATAGGGAAATGAAAACATTTAATTTTTAGCTATAAAGACAGTCCAGGACACCCACTAAGATGTACATTTGAAGGAACACTGAAAGATTTATTAGTATTCAGCAAACCTAAATGTCCAAAAAAGATTTTCTATCAGCAGCTAAGCATCAGGGTGAACGAATTGGAAAACAAAAAGCAATTTAAATGTTACTACATCGATTGTAACATGAAAGAAGAAAAAGAGTTGATTTTGTATCCTAACAAGAATGGCGTGGTGGCTGATTTATTGGAAGAAGCCAGAAAACAGGTAGAATTCAGTGAAAACACTTCCGGCAAGTTGCGATTGACCGAGTTGAATTGTAATAAATTATTGATGGGCCCCAAAGAGGATACTCCTTTAGATTCTTTGACGACTACAAAGTTTTATAGAGTAGAGGAAGTTCCTAGGTAAAAAATATGAATATTTTGGATGGTTGAATTTCTATTGAATATTTTGATTTAGGGATGAAGTGAACGTGGCTGATGATGAAATGTTAATCTCATGCGCCCATTTCCACAAAGAAGTATTTGCCACATTTGGTATTCCGTTCCTTATAAAAATTAAACAAGGGGAACATTTCAGTAAAGTTAAAGGTAAGATAAAATATTTTGTGAGTAGAAAATTACTTGCAAATTTCCAACGATAAGAATATGCCAGAAGAAAGTGAATCATTTGTTGAATTATTTATTTGAGGTCTCGCACTTGGTACATAAATAATTTATTTTTTTAGAACGAATACAGAAAAAAATGGCAGTACCCGAAAAAGAATTTGAAAAATTCAAATTCGCCATCGTTTGTATGGGCAGACCTCAAGCTATATCTGAAGACGAATATGTAGTTAACTTGAACGATTTTAGACCTCTACCTACACAAGGTAAGGGTCAATGTAAGAATATAATTGTTTGATTTCACCAATGAAATTTAATACTTTTTTTTCTGTCTCTAGTTGGCAGTCCGAGGCCCTGGTTAGGTTTAGATCACGTAAATAAGGCCCCCAAACGAACTCGATTCAATTATCTGGAGAAGGCCATCAAAATATACAACTGATATTAATAATTTAGACTGAGAAGGAGCGAGCCTACTACAACTCTCAAAACAACAGGCCAACTCGTTTTTGCAGTGTTGCCAATCCTCTAGTAATTTGAGTCAGGATTTTAAATTAAAAAAAAAAAAAACATAAGGAATTCGTTTGGTGTGGGTGATAGACAAAACTAGCTTAGACACACTTAGACGAAGCTACTTTTGTTATGCTCCATAACGTTTAGGGTGTGAAATAATTAAATATGTCGCTTATTCTCATAAATAATTAATCAATTTAATGTTATTTTCGTATGACGTTTGAACCAGGAAACTTTGAAGTTTTTAACACCTATACCTGTACATATTAATATTTATTATTAATTGGGCCATAGAATGGGGTGGCCCGCAAAAATATATATTTACGGAAATATTCACCTGTTATATTATTGTTTAATTTTTTTATTATAAACCTTATACATATTAATTTTAGTATTCGTTCTTGTTTTTTTTTTTTTTTTTAACTTCATGGTTTACTTTACACACCAAATTTGTAACTTAACTCAAAATAGTGCTTCAGTGTTAGTGATTTTTGTCATTACTCTAAGAAGTTTTTCTCAAAATTCTTTATTTGCATGATTTCTCTTGGGAGGTAATAAATTATTTGTTAAGTTAGTTCAAATATTTAGGCAATCAAAATTCAGCAGTTTCTTTTTTTATTTGTATAAATTGTTTCAGTTATAAGTTATTTTGTATTTATTTCGATCACTGGATGTGTATGTTTAGTTAATTCTTATTCGTTGACTTTAAACATAAAGATTAGGTAGTGTTTGCAATACTTTTTTCTCGCTTTATATTGTTTTTTTTTATGTAAAAAGACTTCACTAATAAATATATTAAAATTTAAATTTAGAGTCTTTTCTTAACATAATATCCTCACATGTATACAAGGTTTAAACTTCCCTATTTTGACTTTGTATAATCTTAGGTAGGTATGGCACTAACTTTACATTGAAGCAGAAGTTAAATTTAACCAAATCTAGCCTAACTACACCTTTTACAACAGTATTTAAGAAAGTAAGATACTGGCGGCAAATATGGCCCAAGGTCTCAAAGCATTTGTGATCAATCTGACAACGTCGAATAGTTGCTTGTATCGCCCCTCCAAGGATGAGACGATACTCACTACTACTACAGGATGGCCTATCCTCATAAGGCCTGTGTGTAACAAATCCCCCTATAGCCAAAATACCAGTTGTGACGTAGGCAGCATGTTATTTCTCGCCTTGACGTGTAGACTGTTTAAACATCTGACGACTTAGTTATGACTTCAGAAATGGTATCACACCAAAATGGTGGCGATTACCAAAAATGAGGCCGATAAGCACTCCTTAAAATGTGTATTCTCCTTGGGGAGCTTTGAGATTTGAACTGCACAGGCCAAGCCTAGTACTCATAACTGCGAAATTCGCACTTTTTTGACATTGCTTCGAAAATTTGACGTTTGATTCACGTATAAAACGTCAATTTGTCAAAGCAATGTCAAAAAAGTGCGAATTTCGCAGTTATGAGTACTAGGCTTGGCCTGTGCAGTTCAAAGCTCCCCACGGTATGTGCTCCCCAAGGAGAATACACATTTTAAGGAGTGCTTATCGGCCTCATTTTTGGTAATGGCCACCATTTTGGTGTGATACCATTTCTGACGTCATAACTAAGTCGTCAGCTGTTTAAACAGTCTACACGTCAAGGCGAGAAATAACATGCTGCCTACGTCACAACTGGTATTTTGGCTATAGCGGGATTTGTTACACACAGGCCTTATGAGGATAGGCCATCCTGTAGTAGTAGTGAGTATCGTCTCATCCTTGGAGGGGCGATACAAGCAACTATTCGACGTTGTCAGATTGATCACAAATGCTTTGGGACCTTGGGCATGAGGATGGGATATCCCAAGGATATTACACACTACACAGGATAGCCTATCCTCATAAGGCCTGTGTAAAATCTGTCTCAAAATTAAGGATAAAAGTCAAAATAGCATTATTTGGCATTAAGTACCTAAATGTGAATGCTTTCAATTTTTTTACATAAAAAAAATGATCGTAAAAAAGCTTGTGTTGCCAACAGTAACCTACCTTGCGTTTTTATTATCAAATGGATCCACCATTTACTAAACAAAGATAGCTAACTCATCAGTGAAGTCACCGATTAGAATAAAAACGAGGGGTTACCTACTAAATTTTCGACAGTGGGGAATTATCTTTTGTTTTGGGATAGACCCAAGGTTCCTAAAATTAATAGGTTGTCTGGTTAGAACCTTGGCCCAGTAACGGGTAGCTTGTGACGCATCTGGGGTGCTTATGGAGTCTATGGAGACTTAAATTATGTTGAGACATCGCAAATGACGTCATAAAAGTTATCAGGCAAACCTCAGGTTGTCTCTGATAATGGGTAACTTCATGACGCATCTGGGGTGCCTTATAGAGATTTGCTGAGGCAACTCAGATGACGTCATCCAGGCAACCTACCTACCTCCCGGACAGACCAAGGTTGTTTGAGAGAAGTAGGTTGTCTGCAAGGATAATACACACTACTACTACAGGATAGCCTATCCTCCTAAGCAGGGACCCGGACCGGAACGATATGGAACCCAAAAACCGGAACGAAACTGTTTTTTTTTCGCGGAACGGAAACCGCGAAACCCATATTTCATAAAAATGTTGTAAGGCAGACAGAACCGGAACCGATATAAATTAATTAACGGTTCTTACCGGTATTTTTAGGTATCAAGATTTTATAAGTTAAGCCGTTTGCTATTTGGTCGTATCGTCATTTTAACACTCTAAAAAAACAAACAGAGCGTTGGAAAGCGCGCATTTGAGCTCAGCTTGTCTACACCTAGGATATTACACAATACTACTCGACTTTTGGAGTTAATACGTTGTTGAACCGTTTTCGACGTCATCAACGGTGTCGTTAGCGGTTTGCGTCAGTGGTCGTGGTTAAGAATATATATTTATGATGCAAATGTGGTGTGGGGATGGAGATTTTTACTAATTAACTGTTCGAAAACACAAAACTGTATGTATATATTAATAACAACTATTATTAGGTCTGTTTCTGCAGAGATCACAAACCAGTCAGAGCGAATTTCATTGGTTGAAAACAGTCAGAAAACTAGTTTCAACCAATGAAATTCACTCTGACTGGTTTGTGATTTCTGTAGAAACAGACCTATTATTAAACTTGTGGGAGCATAGCAAAAGAAATCCAATAAGAAATAAACCACAAATACAGAAACATACATTTTTCTGTTAGATTTTTATGAAAAACTATGCCGGTATGAACCGTTAAAACCGAAACTATTGGTCTGAACCACAAATTGAAATATTTCTCTTAGAACCGGAACCGCAACGTAACCGTTATTCGTCATGACGTTGTGGACCGGAACAAAACCAATAATTCATTTCGGTACGAGTCCCTCCCTGAGTCCCTGCTCATAAGGCCCGTGTAGAACAAATATGAAGCCCCCCCACCAAGCCATAGAACCAGTGATGACATAGATAGTGTGTCGTTTCTCGCCTTGACGTAGAGTGTTTGCACCACAGATTATAATTTCCCGGACTTTTGCTTTCGGCATACGTGGATTTACTGCAATATTTACCATTCTAAAAAAACTCTTTCTTAGATCTTGTTTGCATCTTCCCCTTTGCTTATTTGTGTTAATTAAAATAAAATAATTTTTTTCATCATAAATTTAAATTTTAAACCACGACCGCTGGCGCAAACACCTGCCTACTTAGTCAATGACGTCGGCAATGGGCCGATAGTAGTCGTATGTATGATCCTTGGGTTGCCGGATAACTTTATGACGTCATCTGGAGTGCCTCAACCAATACCACGAAATGCCTCAACATAATGCAAATCTCCATAAAGCACCCTAGATGCTTTATCAAGTTACTTATTACCAGGCAACCTATTAACTTTTAGGAACCTTGGGGACAGACTAGGGGCCGAATTTATAGTCAATCCTTGAATCTTCCTTGGAATCGCGAGTTAAGAATGGACACTTGCTACTATTTGACAAGTTAGTCATGTCAATTCTAAAGGCTTCCTTAAGATCTGAGGAAACCTTAAGGATCGACTATAAATTCGGCCCTAGGTCAAAGCTGTATTCTCGCAGTGGAACTGGTTCAATTATGTTCGAACCTATACATTCTTGCGTTGAACCAGTGACGTCACATTGAACCCGGTTTAAAGAAGTTCGAATCGGACTGTTGTTCTTCGTTGACATAAGACTGTGGTTCAAACCTTCCATTTTCTCGCGTTCACAAGTGATGACGTCATCTAAAAATTGGTTTAAACCATATTTCGAACTATTCGCCCCACGAGAAAACGCCTCAAGTCTATGGTTCGAATATAACGAAACGTTAACCATAAAGTAACCCAATTGACAGAAATTACACTTAATACCAACTAACCGACATTTGATGGCTGGTAACTATTTTGACATTTGGTTAACCAGATTTCAGGAAACTGAGGTCCAAAATCACCACTTTTCCAGGAACCGTAGATTTTTGATTACTGCCGGACCGAGAAACCACAACCCTGGTTATCGTCTAGCGACAGCCCATTCGTACATTTACAAAGATTATGAAATGTAAACAAAAGTCTTGTTTTGTAACAAGTGAACAGAACTTAGAATTGAATATTTTTTCTAAACCACAGCAACTAGCGCAAACAGCAGCTAATGACACCGTTGATGACGTCGCCAACGGTGCAACACCATATGATCTTGAATCCAAAAATCGAGGTCGATGACCAATCCTCACAATCCTATACTAGTGTGTAACATCCTTGGAGCTATCCTGTGTAGTGTGCTCATTTTGATAGTGTGTAATGAGTAATGAGCAATTGCTTGTAACAAATAGTTGTTTTCCTTTCACACCTATAAGGAGGAGCTCCGGAACAGCTCCAGAGCTTCACGCGCTTATTCGTTTCAAAAAGTGTTTGTTGCGTCACGCATCTGTTCTCTGCAAAACGGGGGCCACTAAACACCGGAGCGAGTAGCTCGAGTGTTTGAAACTCTTGAAAGGAATACAACAATAGTGAGTGTATAATACCCTTGCGATGAAACATTTTATTTCCAAAGGAATAGAGATTGCAATATTTTCTTTCACAGCATTCACTAGTTTCCTGGGGTTTTTCCGGTTTTTCCAATCATTTCCGGAAAAGAGGCCACCACAAATTTACGACGTATGTCAAATTTGACTACTTCAACTAGAAAACCGAAGACGCAGTCGATTGCGTATCGTAGCTAACTTCATCTAACATCTAACCGAATGAAAACAATAATTGAATTTTCTTGTGAAAAAAAGACTGAAAATGGCTGAAAACTCTGAAAATACAACAAATTCAGTGGAAAAGGAAAGTAAACAATGTTCAATAAAAAATGGTAATAAACAGTGGGTGAAACTGAATGTGGGTGGAACGTATTTTTTAACCACCAAAACTACCCTAGCTAAAGACCCCAATTCCTTTTTATACAGGCTAGTACAGGAAAGCAGTGATTTGGATACAGACAAAGTAAGTTTCCTTTTATATTAGGTCTGTTTCTGCAGAAATCACAAACCAGTCAGAGTGAATTTCATTAGTTGAAACTAGTTTTCTGACTGTTTTCAACCAATGAAATTCGCTCTAACTGGTTTATGATTTCTGCAGGAACAGACCTATTATCATGCTACAATCACTTAATAAATTTCCCTTTTACTAGGATGAAAGTGGTGCCTATCTCATCGACAGAGACCCAAACTATTTCTCCCCAATTCTAAACTATTTGAGACACGGTAAACTAGTAATAAATAAAGGCTTAGCCGAGGAGGGAGTATTAGAAGAGGCTGAATTTTATAATATAACAGAATTAATAACTTTAGTAAAAGAGCGAATAGGGCAAAGGGACAATGTCTGCGGAAAAAACGGCAAAAAACACGTCTATAGAGTGCTACAGTGTCACGAAGACGAGCTAACGCAAATGGTATCAACAATGTCGGACGGCTGGCGATTTGAACAATTAGTCAACATAGGTTCGCAGTATAATTACGGGCAAGATGAACACGCAGAATTTTTGTGTGTTGTTAGTAGGGAATATGGTATTCCGGAAGGGACCGAAGTTAGAGGGGAACGAGAGGATAGGGCCAAAGTTTTACAACAGAAAGGGTCAAGAATGTAGATTGTGATAACTAGATATTTGTGACTGTTTTTTTTTTTTTTTAAGGGCCAAATTATGGACTGACTGGTAAACGTCTGGTTGTTACCCAGCAGGTACTTTCTATGCACTAGAGAATAAAAAATACCTGCTAGGTAACAACCAGACACTTATCAGTTGGCCCATAATTTGGCCCTAAGGGGGAATGCAGATGATATTTTTTTTTGGTGTTGAGATTTTTGATATTAAAAACTTGCCAATTAGTTTTTGTCTGTGCAATTTATACCTCTTGTGTTTGTAAAATCAGCACAATAAAATGTGTCTTCTGATAATTTTTTGGCTTCTAAAAATATAAGGTCTATTTCTGCAGAAATCGCAAACCAATCAGAGCGAATTTTATTGGTTGAAAACAGTCATGAAACTAGTTTCAACCAATGAAATTCACTCTGACTGGTTTGTGGTCTTTTCAGAAACAGACCTATTAGGTTTTTGTTTTTGGTCTAGAAACTATTTTTTCAAAATTTTCTTGAATAAATATTTAGGTCAATTTACACTGTTAATATTTAGAGACATTTTTGTTGTTTTTGGGATGAATAGAAGACTATGCTCATTTACAGGATTAAGCTTTTCTACCTATACAGCAAGATTGATGTAAATGGAAAAGGTCTTATAATTTAAAAGCAGCTTCCAACGTGGTTTTAGAATTAAATTTGAAAAATTATTAGACCTTATCCATGCAATGTTCTATTTAAGAAATAACTGTTGACCCAATATGTACTACTTTTGTGTGTTCTTTTTCCAGGAATTCAAGCCAGGTACAAAATAAACGGGCCACCTGTAACATTTATAGGACATCATTATTACAGTAACTCCTTCTCTCCAGTGTCTTAATTTTTCAATGTTTTTCTCCTTACCAATGAACAGTATTGAAGAAATCAAAAGTTTTTATCCAAAACACAACACTAGCATTATACAAATAAAAAACTTGAATGTTTCACAGATGGCCCGTTTACCTGATCTAGTGGAAGGTTGATGTTTTAATGTCTATATTTCATCAAAAAGAAAAATTACAAACCAATCAAACATATTCTGAATGTGAAAAATCAATATTTTTCTTGTCAAGTACAAACCCATTTTAGATGTGTTTTTATTATTATTTTTTTTTATATTATACTTACACTCGCGTTATTAACGAATAAGTACGATTCTGTTTTGTAACTTGTATAAATTTTGTTTTTTAATTTTTAAATAAATTTATATTCGTGCTCTTATTGATTTCAATCGAAAGTCATGAACCTTTCACACAATTCAAAAGTATTTTAAACCGTTTGTAATATTGTCACGACCCATATACGTTTCGTCCTGGGACGTCACAACAGGAGCCTGGGGGCATAGGTGGGGTTCAGGTTGAGAGAAATTCGCTTGTTATAGGTACATTAAGATATGTATTGAATATATAGAATAATATTACCCTAGGAATAGTATCATGACGTCTCTTCTATGGAGGGACATACTACTTGGGTCACTTTGTACACTTGGCGTGACTGAAGACTGAAGCTGAATTGGGTTTAAGACAGGTCCAGAAGGGTGTTTCCCAATAAAGGTAGTCTGAACTTTTCCCAGTCTGCTGCGTTCAATACTCCCAGAAGGGCGTTTCCCAATAAAGGTAGTTTGCACTGGGAGGAGACTTAGCTAGAGGGGCTTTTCCCAATTGAAGTACTTTGCACTAGCCTTTAGTCTGCCAGTAATGGATCTCGGCGCGGTATTTATACCAAATTAATGTACAGAGTGGTATTTACTTAAGTAGTTGACAATATTTAATCTGTAAAAATGTTTAATCCTTCTGCTAAGGCTTTACAAGAGCCTGAGAATTTTAATTTTCGGTGTCTTAGAAATTTTAGGAGCCTCTGTCTTTTATCTTCAGAAATTCTCCAAAATCATTTACAATTGTGATCCTAGAACCAGCCCATAAAGCTTTGCCATTATGGAACCATTCCACTTTCATACTATAGGATCATTAAGTGAAGTGAGCCTACATTCAAAGTGACCTAAAGAGTTTTTACCTAAAACTAAATCTGCAGGAGTAGTGATAATTTCTGGTCGTTTGCCAGTGTCATCCTAAGATCTCTTGATTGTTCAAAAACTTCATATCAAACATCCTCAGAATATTTTGGATTTAGATTTTCAAGCATCTTTACCCTCATATCTTAAATCATCAGTGTCTTTGAAGTCTACATGGCAGAATGTTTGAGAGCTCTTAGACCCTTTAAAAGTCTTTAGTCTTTAGGTTCCTCTTACCATCCAATAAGTACAAAATTAGAAAGAAAAAATCAGACAGCTCTTAGTAAAATAAAAACCCTTTTCATAAAAACCTATTTATTTATCACAGAAAACATTATTTTTTTTATTATTTTCCCAAAATATGAGAATTATCAGACGCGAGCATCTTAGCAAAATAACTATTTTCATTTTCCATAAGTACTATCGGATCCGCATACTCCACCACTTTGCCTCTTTCCATCACCAAAATCCTGTTACACTCCAACACAGATTGAAGCCTGTGCGCAATAATAAACACGGTACAACCCTGGAAATTTATCGCAATGGTTTTCTGAACCAACAATTCAGTTTCCGGGTCCATGTTGGCAGTTGCTTCATCCAAAACGACAATTTGATTGCGTTTTATTATTGCTCTGGCCAAACAAATAAGTTGTCTTTGGCCTGTAGAGAAATTTGAACCATGATCAGTGATTAGTAGTTCTAAACTAGGAATGTGCTCTTTCATGTGGACTTTTTCTAAGGTTTGCCAAACTTCCTCATCGGTGTATCTGTTTAAAGGATCCAAATTTTGACGAATAGAACCTAGATTTTATATGTTATACTTAAATTCATTATATTTTATTATACTACTTGCCTTGAAATAGTAAAGGATCCTGTGGTATAATAGAAATATGATCCCTCAAAAACTCCAAGGATAGTGTTTTAATATCAATATCGTCAATCAAAATAGTACCGTCATAATGGTACAGCCTAAACAATGTAGAAATTATTGAAGATTTTCCAGCTCCAGTTCTACCAACAATACCAATTTTGTGTTTAGGCTTAACTTCAAAGCTAATATCATTAAGCACTCTTTCTAACTTGTAAGTTAGAGAAACATTTTTAAAAACAACATTCCCTAAGCTAGGCCAATTCTCCACTGAACGTCCTTCGTAATTATCCTGCGGCACTTCTGTATATTCCAAAACACGTTCAACATGAGTCATATCGTTTTCCAAATCCGACCATTGTATTAGACACCATTGTACCAACATGGCCAGGCCTGAAGCTTTAGTTATAGCTAAACCCACGTCTCCAGAAAGTTCACCTGTTTGCCAAAATAATAATTTCACAACGATAAATGTTACAAACAATGCTGAAATGATGTCCATGAAAAAGCCAAAGGCTTTTTTGATGCATAAATTCATGTAGTTTGCTGAGGTGTAAAGGTCCTGATGTTGGTCAAATTCTTCGGCTAAAATTTGTTCTTTTTTGCTTGCTCGGATTGTGGTTAAACCTTCCATTGAGGCGTTTAGATGTCCGATTAAAGGGCTTCGGGCTGCAAAGAATTAAAATTAAAGCAACTACAACTTCGGAAAAAAATACACCATAGAGAAATTTAGGTTGTATAATAATATGTCAAAGATAGGGGAAGTTTGAGAGGTGATGTCACTTATGTGTCAGAGAATAAAGGTCGTATGAAACGCTCCCACAGTTTTATTTGAAAGTTTACTTGGTTTACTCTAAAACCTCAATCAATATGAACTAAACTACTAATGTAACATGGTGTCAGGTGTAAAAATTTTCGGGTAAATACAAAATACATCGATTAGGGTAACTACGGAAAATTTAGAGAAATTACTGGCAATGGCGGAACTTCAGCAGAAAAATGAGCAATTGCAAGCCCAACCAGATAGAATGGAGCGAAGTTTAGCTCAAATTCAAGTGCTGGGAGTTAGCTCCAATAATACAACAACAGTGACCAATATACGGGTGTTTTTTTCATATATTGACACCCCTCTACAGCCTTCACCTTTACAGGTAGAGGAAAGAAGGTGTAAATATAAAAGTATCAGTTTTGGCTAAATTTTCAGAATCCATGGTCAGAAACGAAAATTGAATATCAGAAATGTGAAATGTTGCATGCTTCCAGTTTTTTTCAAATGGGATGGGTATTACATTTTTTCCAAGTACACTCTTGATCAAAACACCCCAGTTAAAGTGGCGCCCAACGTGGGGCAAGTTAAAAACCAAGTTTATTTTGATTGTACTCTTGTTGACTAGATAGATTTGTAAAGTTTTCCTGTGAGTTTTTCGATTGTGGTCATAATCCATCTCACTAGAGCTTCACCAAGGACACCAATGAATGATAAAATGAAATAATTTTATTATTCACTTGTTGCCATTCCAGAACATATCAATAGTAGGACTTTACCTTGGTTTAGACTTCATTCATCATTCACCGGAAAAAGAATAAATTGAATTCTTACTGCACAAATATGTTGGATTATTCACATCCGGTACTGAGCCAACACGATATGCAGAACATACAGTAAAACTGACCGATGATATTCCAATTTCTGTACCACCTTATCGGATGTCTGAACAAAACAAAAACATATTGAGGGCAGAACTGCCTTTGTGAACTTCGCCTTTGTGTCAATTATTAACGCCTAAATGAGAAAACAGTTTCCGATAAATACCCACTTCCTAGGATTGATGATCTATTACACACTGCATAACAAACAAAGTATATGACCACTCTTGATTTAAAATCAGTATACCATTAAGTCTCTGTCCGCGAATCTGATCGAGATAAAACACCATTTATTTGCCCATTTGGAATTTTCCGTTATACGAGGATGCTATTTGGAATGAAAAATGTACCATCCACCTTCCAAAGACTCATTGATCGATTCAAATCCGGACTCCAAGATTTGACCATATTAGCTTGTATAGACGATTTGATTGTATTATCCAGAACCCTTCCACGAACACCTTTCTGATTTACAACGAGTTTTTGACTGACTTCTAGCTCTCAAGCTTCACCTCAACCAGCGACAAAGGAGTGCAATTTTGTTAGTGAAACAATCAGGGTTGGACGAACTTTTGGAAGTGGGCCGGGAAATTTCAGTCTAGCGGCCCATACATCATCACCCGTAGATGTGATCTAATAATATTTAAGTTCATTATTGTCGATTCCTTCATCGATTTTTTATGCATTATAAAGTGTTGAAAACTGAAAAGCATTTTTCGCACCCTACTTGTGTGCGTACGCTGAAGTGAGGACATACTGGTAGGCCCTAAAGATGTCTGCAAGCACGTATGTAAATTCCGTATTTTTACTTATACAAAACCAAACATTGTTTGCAGCGTAAATTTGAAGAGAACTTTAATCCATGCCCTGTATCTAATCCTGTGTTATTTACACCATCTTCATCTTCATCGTTTGATTCAAGGAGATCATACAACTTAAATCATTTAACAACTCTAATTCATTTCCTATATCATCTTCATCTACATTTTTCATCGTTAAATTCAGGGAGGTCATACAGTTCCGACCTTTTCAAGCACAGTTTTTTTATTAGTTCGGAAAAATTGATTATGACAAATTAGCACAAAACAAATATCCCTATGCCTTGAATAAGATGCCTCTATTTATATTATGATGTGATTATTGGCAACATCACGTATTTACACCTGAAATTTAAAAATAGCAGTAGCTGGAGGAGTATCATCTCTGCTTCCTCCCCTGTTACTTCTTTCTTTCATTTGCTTCCAGTACTGTATTTGCCCATCTGACATTTTTAGCACTTTCTAATATTTCTTCCATGTTGCGTTGTTCCTTTTTCAGTGCATCATGAATTGAATTAACCATTCATTCTTTGTGCTTTCATAAGGCCTGTTCTCACAGAAATCACAAACCAGTCAAATTTCATTGGTTGAAAATAGTTAGAGAACTGTTTGTTGGCGATTTTCACCAATCAAAAACGTTCTGACTGGGTTCGTAATTTCTGTAAGAACAGGCCTATTGGAGATCGTCCGTTTAAAAGTATCTTGATAAAGGTTCTGTTGTTCTAAAGATCGGCCCACATTCTGATCGGCCCACCGGGAATTTCCCGGTATCCCGGTGGGTTCATCCAACCCTGGAAACAATGCAGTATGTAGCACATTGTCTTGGTTTTCATCAGCACTTAATACCTGTGTATCATGTCGAGTCTAATCCTGTAGAACGGAAAAACCGCGACTTGAAAATCCAACTATCAATCCTAGTAGTAGGTTGTCGAACTCGATGGAAGAATAAACTACCATCCGTGCGTTTTGCCATGAACACCTCAAGATGTGACAGTACTGGATATACCCCAGCCTATTTAACATTTGGACGAGAGCTCCAAACACCCGATGATGTACAAAGGGACATCAGAGCTGAAAGTGAAAATTTCATTCCTCAATAAGTTACCCCTAATTTGATAAATATTGCTAGAACCTTGAGAGAAGCAAGAGAGCTCCATGAAAAGTCCCAAAATAAATCAAAACAATATGCTGACCAAAGAAGAAGAACTTTTCCCCATTATAAAGAGGGAGATCAAGTGATGGTGGATACACACCCAATTAGCAAAGTCAAAGATGCCTATACTTCAAGATGTGTCCATATGAAGTAACTAAGGTTGTCACTCCAACAACAATTGAAGTTAAACCTATAGCGTCAACTGAAGGTCCTACCATCAAATTACATACGTTAGCTATGGCACCTTATGTAGGAAAAGGAGAAGTGCCAACACCAGTACGACCTATACGCCCACGTGGAAGATCCATGAGAAGACGCCTTATTGAAACTGATAATATATCCGGAGGTGACGGCCATTCCTGAGAAAAACACAGATGCACTGCATGCTGATGACAATGAGAGTTCTAACGAAAAAAAAAATGAAAATGACGATAAGTCTAGATTAGATGGACGACCCAGACGCCGCATCAAAGCTCCAACTTGTTTATATGGCGATCATACATCAAAAATTGCCTTGGAGTATCCCCGAGGACCTAGATCTAATGTAACATAGGTTTTCAACTTACTTGCTGCTTCTAATCGTTTTAGACTCCTTGCAGAAGGCATGTAAATTATCCGAAGCGAATAAAGACAAGCTACAAGCAGTATTGCTGGAATTGTAAAGGTGTAACTGACGGAAGTCACTATGGCTGTAGCTCCTATGCAAGCAAATATCATCTGAAATAGTCAAATCACATTAAAATATATGTTTTTGAGTATTAGAGCTACTTGCCATCATAAAAAAATTCAAATTAGTCGGCAGAGTCTCGTCTACGATATTTAAATCTTGCGAAAACCTATTCAACATGTTTCCAATGAAAAAGTTATCGTAAAACGACATTGAGGCGGTCGATAATTTTTCGGTCATTACGTCGTGCAGCTTCAAAGAAGCTTTTCTAGTGAAGTTCATCAAGAGAAATTGTACCAAAAGATCCAAAAGAAAAGATCCCAGGACTAAGCCAGAGTAAATTTTGATTATCAAGTCTGCTTGGTCTTGTAGCAGAGCATAAGAGGTCATTGGATTGCTTGTGTCGGTTCCATTGTTGGCCAAATTGCCTTTTTTAACTGAGCTGATGTTTTGTTGGACGTTGATCCTGAAATATAATGATTGCTTATAGGTTTTCATCTATAAGAGTCGTTTTTGGAAAAGTTGAAAAGTATCTTTCTTGGACTTTGTCCATGGTAAAAATTACTCACCAATTTGTAAATAATCTGGTAGAATAACTATCACTGCCCTCCACCAGCATAAAAAGTAACGCAATACCACCAAATGCCAAAAACCCACCGCCAAATCTAAAATACTTTTTGAAAACATCAAACTCAACTTTTCCCTCTTTCTTAACTTCGCTGTAAACTTTTCGTTTGGCAATTGTCTTTATTAAACAACTACTTTCATCAGATTCTTGTTTAACATCTTCCCGTTTTTCATTATCTTCAATTTCAATCTCCTTCAAAATATCTTCTTTAACTTCAGTAGCTTTACCATCAAACTTAATCAAACCATCTTTTAGCACTATCAAATTGTCTGCACTATTCTTGTGCCTTAAATTATGAGTCACCATAACGCATGGAAAGCCTTCGAGGAAATTTTTGATGCAATTTTGAAAAACGTACTCTTGGACGTGAGGATCTAGAGCGTGCAAGGGATCGTCCAAAAGATAAATATCGCTCTTTTTATAAACAGCTCTAGCCAAGTTTATTCTGGCCTGTTGGCCTCCGCTCAAATTCTTTCCACCGTCAGCCACAATAGTTTCGTCTCTATGATCCAATAAATTGAAATCGTACTCTAGAGCGCAGGCTTTTACGACAGATTCGTAACGTTTCGGGTCGTAAGGTTCACCGAACAAAATATTTTGTTTGATGGAAGAGGGAAATAGCCAAGAATCTTGGGAGCAATAGGAAAAGTTTGCATGCGATAGGAGTTTGCCTTTAGCCACTGGGACATCTTTGAGGAATAGTTTCATTAGGGTGCTTTTGCCGCAACCTAATGGTCCGGTAACCACTGTTAAGCCGGGTTTTATTTCTGTGGTGATGTCTTTCAAAATTACTTGGTCTTTGATCTAAAAAAAAAAATGGTTAAGAGTTTTAGTAGTAAGGTGATGACCTTATGATTTAGATTTTGGTAAACTTTGAAAGGTCATAACTTTTTTTCTATTAGAGATAGAAAGCTGAGATTTTCAGCGATTCTTATCTCTGAAAATTTCATCTCATTTGGACTTATAGTTCCAGAAATAAAATGGTGTTAAGCAATTTGGGGTGATTTATCAATTTTTCAATTTTTCTGAGTGCCTTTTTCCATAGAATCCGGCTCCAAATCTCGGAATAATTTAGTGTATGAAGTTCGAGGGATCCCAAAGGACCCTTATTTTTGAAATTTCATCGTTTTAGTTGTAAGGTAGCTACCTTATGATTTAGATTTTGGTAAACTTTGAAAGGTCATAACTTTTTTTCTATTATAGATAGAAAGCTGAAATTTTCAGCGATTCTTATCCCAGTGGCGGACTACTATCCCTGAAAATTTCAGCTCATTTGGACTCGTAGTACCAGAAATAAAATGGTATTAAGCAATTTGGGGTGATTTATCATTTTTTTATCTTTCTGAGTGCCTTTTTTCATAGAATCCGGCTCCAAATCTCGGGATAATTTAGTGTATGGAGTTCGAGGAATGCCAAAGGACCCTTAGGACACAAAATCTCAACAAGAAAATTTTTGAAATTTCATCGTTTATTAGAAAATTCATAACTTTTCCAGAAACTCGAAAACACCAACGTAATGGCAATTTTTTTCAGTTACCTCCAAATTAGTTGCTTGGAGATCACTTCAGCAATTTTTGCGGAATGACTTATGATTGAAATAAATCGCTGAAGAAAATAAAGTCTTTATCTACAATTTGATAAGGTAAGGAAACATGAAAGTGCAATTTCTCTTCAACCGTACAGAGTTGTCAAAAATGGAAAAGTGAAACTTCTCCCACTGCTCCTACTGTCGTTATTGCATGCATTAACGTAAGAAAAAGCTTCTAAATTTAGTTTGGAGCTTCAAATCAACTTCAAATTAACTTATCCACATAGAGGAAACTTCAGTTCATAAATCCTGAAAGTTTCAAGTCACTGTGATCATTAGAAGTATTTTGTACAAGTGATTTTTGTAGATTTTAATCATTTTTGTATGCATTAACGTTTTGGAGCTTCAAATTAACTTCAAATTAACTTTTCCACAAGGAGGAAACTTCAATTCATAAATCCTGAAAGTTTCAAGTCACTGTGATCATTAGAAATACTTTGCACAAATGATTTTTGCATGCATTCATTAACTCATTCACTCATTACAACAACAAAAATTCAAAAGTTCTTACAATTACACTAACTCCCGAAGCTTTGACTCTAGCGACCTTGAATTCCTCTCCATTGTCACCCTCAATTTCTTCGGCGTTTAAAACTTTATTAATTCTTTGACTTGAAGCAATAATTTCGGCACCTTTGCCCAGGCCAATAGGAATTAAAATACCAATAGAGTGTTTTAAGTCATTATATGCTCTCATTACGTAAAATATGACTTCTGCGTCTGCATAGGGTGCCACATAAATGTAAGTCATCATGAGAGCATATAGGCCGATTTTTGAGGTGAATATTCCCACTAGGAAGGTAAGAGATTTCAGGTAGGCTGATTTGAGGAGGTATTCCATTTCTTTCCTGAAAATTATAGATTAGTTACACATTAAAATATTTGATAATTTTACTTACACTCTTTTTTCTTCTACTTTCTTAACAAACACCTTCTCCCAAGTGTACATTTTAATTATTTTAATTGCTGATAAAGTTTCTTGGGTGGCTTGTAAACGTTCGTCGGTTTTCTTGCTCAAATCCAATCTGAGATTTTTAATGCACTTGCCAATGTACAGTTGAGCGGGTAATACAAGTAAAAGTGAACCGACTCCCACGAATCCAGAAGGACCCATTTTGGCGTAAATCAAATAGCAAACAAGAAAAATGCGGAAAACATCAATCCACATGTCGTTAAACATTCCTACTGATTTTTCAAAAACTACCACATCTCTTGTAATCACTGTTATTATATTGCCCAGGCCCAGTTCGTTCATGGCTGCTGGAGATAGTCTTAAGGCTAAAAAAGAATACTCAAAATATTGTAATCGCATAAGTAAATACTTACATTTCCTATAAACCAATGAACATAGCGAGTTTCTGATTTGTATTGCCAACTGTTGCAAGTAAATCGAATAGTTTTGATGGTAGAAAGCATGTAAAAACTTCAAGCCGATCATCAAACAAGCGTAAAAGACGGCATCTTCAAATGTAAGCGTGGTAGCCGGATTGAAATACGAAACTAATTTGCCTATAGCTTCTGGTTCGTAAATACTCGTAGTCATTTTCCATGTTAATTGAATCAAACCTAATATGGCAAACTTGACACCGAAATTTGTCCAAAGTAACTTTCTCAAAGAACATTTTCCATGTTGTTTTAGTTGTTTTCTCCACGAACGCTCGAATCGGTTTGACGTTGTTTCCGATTTACATGATTGGACTACTTCGTAGATGTCGTCTTCTTGTAGGTCTCTTTTGAAGGATTTACTGAATAGACCTCCGGTATAGCTGGAATTGATAAAAAGATGTTGCTAAGAGTAGAGGCTAGCAAGTATAGGAAAGATTCTAGAGGCTTTGGACGAGTTCGAAGAATGTTTTCTAGTTATAATGGTAAGTTCCAGCAAGAAAAGATCTGTTTAGTGAAAGGCCCGAAGACATCAAGAGCACAAGAAAGTTTTGGAATCTCAACTGGTGATCCAGGCCCCACAGGACAATCTCGTGAAAAAAATGTTGTCCATACAGAATCGAATTTCAAATTTGTATTTTAGATGTATTAAAAAAGTGATTCAATGTAGATATCACGAATTTGTCGCGACTGGTTTTTGTGTGCTATTTTTAAAAATGGCGGGGGATTTCAGTATTACTTTGTATTTCAGGAAGTATAAAACCTACAGACTTCAGATTAACCCTTACACCGATGGCGTTTCATTTTTATGTAACCCTCCCAACATTTATAGATTTTTGATGTAATCATTTGAACATGGGTGATACAGTCGGCAGTAAAGCATCTCTTACTTCTATGTTACTAAAAACCAAATATGAAGAGCCCTTTGATAAAACAAAATGCTTAATATGTCACATTAACACGAATGAAACAGTAACATCAAGTGAAACTGGACCGAAGGGAATCCGAGATGCCGCTGAAATACGGATGATGATGTTCAAAAATGATAGAAACCAATGACTGAAGATGACAAAGTAGTTTATCACTATAACAACAAGTTCTACAAATCATATACACTGGATAAAATTAATCAAAAAACACCCCAATGCAGTGAAGAGCCCGAGTCCTTTACCAGAAGATACTACAGTTGAGGATCAAGGGCATCCACTCAGAAGATCCTTGACTTCTGCGCGTCTACTTCTATCAGCTCATTTGAATCCCGAAGACCTTCCGTCCGTTTATTATATGTTGTTCATCAGCCAGAACAAGGGTCAAAGGGACGGACGACAGAAAGAAATACCGAATATGCGAGTCCAAACACATTTTTATCAGCAGCTAGTTATTTCGGAGACGAAGTGTTTAATCAAGTAGCTGATTTAAACGGTGATATGAGAGTATTTGTATTCTCACCCGAATATTCGGAAGTATGAGTGTGCCATACATTCGCAACCACAAAATTCACACCTTTTGAAAGGGCTAACGAAATTTTGGAGCCCCTTCTGATTGCAGACTATGAGTTTACACTCACTGACATTATACAATTAATGGCTAATATTGATGATTCAGTGCTGATTCATATTAATGAAGTTAAGATTTTCTTGGTTGGAGTTTATAATGACAAAATTCGATTTTGTGAGTCCAATAGAAAGAATGAGCCACTTATGGTCTTCTCGGCTGACCTAACTCCTGAAGTTCTCGCTGCAAAAATACGCTCACAAGACAGTAAAATCAGCAGGTACAATCCCAAGAAACATTTTGAAAATCTGCGACTTGGGACTTAATGACAAATTCTGCGATGTCTCAGATCTACAAAAATCATGGTAATCAGTAACAATGCCAACTGATGCTGTATTGACATTTTTCTCATCTCTGTTTGATGTCAGTGAAACAAAATTGTTTCGGACAATTTCGAATTCGGAGTAGAAGCTGAAGACTCTGGTGATGACATTGAAGATAATTGCGAAGATGTGGAAGACAAACACCTAAAATGACTAACTGTACAAATAAACAGTCTTCTCCAAATTATATGTTTTATCAAATTCATGGAGGGAAAAAAAAAACACCTTCACACATGATGACTATGCTCATGCATTATACGGTAAATATAAAAGTAGAGAACTTATCACTATGCATAGAATTGGTGTTTCTACAAGCTAAAACGACGTAGTGAGAAGCAGCATATGCAGCAAAATCAGGCGAATCCACCAGCATGCCGATACCAAGTAACTTCTCTGAAAAAAAGAATTCATAATTGCCGCTCTCGATAATTTTGATTTTGAAGACAGCTCTTCTTTGTCTGGAACATCCAGTACACACGATACCGTGATGGTACTTTTACAAGATTCCAGCAATGGCGTAGTTAACATTAACAAACGAAGTTGTAAACAAGTTTACAGCTTCGTGGCAAGCCACGCAACTTCCTTGCCAGAATGTGCAAAATTACCACAAACCATCAAAACGTCCCAGTCTACAAGAAGATTTTGAAGTTGCTGAAGATATGAATATTGCTATATCTGATACTGCAGTAACTGGAAGCTAATGCAAAGGAATTTCTTATATCGCTTGTACGACCTGGAATAATAGATGAGGAAAATCCTGTTCCTTCTTGGGCTGGAATTCAGGCCCTGACCTCCCAGAAAAAAGTTGGGTTTTCACCCGTTATACAGTCTCCAGTCACAAACTATTTCACAATATACAGCTCTAAAAAACTTTCAAAATGTTCGCGATCAACTTGAGGACCAGCCTACTCTACTATTTTCCTGTGATGAAGGTGTTTTTTTCATTGTTGCAGAAATTTTGATGAACAATCCAGCAGACTACTGTGATCTTTATCCTATGATGAGTGCCTTTCACATGACGAAAGTAGCATTGCGAAGTTATCTCAGTGGTTGTGGAATAGAAGATGGGCTTAATGAGACCGAAATATATGAAAGTAAAACTGTCCAATCGGTGTTGAGTGGTTCCCATTACGTGCGTTCGTTACAAGGTATGCTCATTATATCTGAAACACTAAACACATTCCGTTGGAGTGCCTTTTGGAAAAATAACAACAAACTAGACTATATAGATCTGATTTCAGAGATGATAAAAACACGAGATGCACTTCAAGCAAAAGATGTGCTGCAGAGGTATTTTTCGAGGTATTATGTTTCTCTCTCTCTTCGAAACGTCTGTTTAAGGAATGTGAAGAGAAATCGGAACTATGCAAATACTGAGAAAATGTTTCACATATAAAAAATTTAATAAGTAAAGAACTTTAGTTCATGCTGATCGGGAAGGTGATTGGGTGTTGCATGTGAAAACTGTAGAGTCATTGGTTCCTATTTTTCACGAATTTGATTGCATAAACTACGTAAGATATGGATCGTGGTATTTCTAAAGGGTCAAAAAGATGGAAGTGGAAAACCCTTATCATCTTTACAATAAATTCATACAAGGCCATTTTTTGGTGAAAGATAAAGAGGGTAGATTCAATTCTGAAACTGGAACACAGTGTTACCAGGTATCAGTACCTAGATCTACTAATTTGGCCACTCTACTGATATACTGATATCAATGTAAATTCTACTGATAAAAGCCGTTGTCATTTATCTGCTTTTTATGATATTTTTAAATTAAAATCTTGTGCGTGTGTTTGTTGTGTCTTGTTTATTTGCCTTTTGTCTTGCCAGTTGCGTAAAGGCATGCGTTGTTGTTGGTTAGTAAATTGGTCATATACTGTTATGCTGTACAACTAACTGCAGCCTGTTTTACCTGTTTTTATAAGACTAGATAGGGTTGCCACCTTTTGATTCCCGGAAACCCGTACATAATCGATCCAAGGTAGGATACATTGAACATGCGTACCTACATACCATAGATCATACCCTCGACCATATTATGTACCTACTTTATTATGCTGGTATTTTGAAAAATAAAGCACTGCGCTGAGTTATGGTTGTAGTTTATTGCAATAAAGTTGCCTGCCTACAAAATTTTATGAATTTTTAGAAAAAAATTAGAAAATGCACCTTCTTAATTTTAAACGCCATCCCTCGTAGTTACGGTCTATTTTGAATTAAAAAAAAAAAAAAAACAGACACTTGTAAGCATAGGCGCCGGAACCATGGGGGCAATGGGGGCTTGAGCCCCCATAGTGATTTAGATATTACATGTAGTGGGCTGTGGTAGTGGGTAGGTAGAAAAATATTTAGTTCTTAACTGTTAATTTTTATATCAAATTTGTGTTTTATGTTTTCGTTGTTTTTGCTATACCTACATTAAGGCGGATCGTCCTTTGGACGCGTTTTTGGTCCGAATTGCATTCGTTAGAAATTGGACGAAAAAGAGCGAACGATCCTATTTCAGTGAAACCCTAATGACGGTCGTACATTGTACCCGATATTATTCGTGCGAATTCGGACGAAAACATGCGATTGCGAAAAAAATGGGATTTTTCGTAAAAGGTCTCGATTTGTGTGTGTTAACTGGGTTATTGAGAAGATGAGAGATGGATATCGAAAAATTCATTAATTTGATATGGCAAAAAAAAAATCTTTGTGGGATATGACTGTCAAATCATATCACATGAAAGACATGCATGATAGTTTGAATATTTTGTTGTGTAGTATTAAACCTGTATTTTCAATAAGTCGTTGGATTATTATTTCCTTTCCGTTTGTTTTTATGATAGGTCTGTTTACATCACATGATTATACCATGATGTACCTACCTACCAATACACTAGTTTTTTTTTACCTAGTTTATCATGGAAAAAAAATCAAAAATCCGCTAAGGGCGAATCGATGATCCTATCGAGCTGAAATTTGGTACGAATCTAGTGGAGTACGAGTTTTATCAAAAAAAAAAAAAAAATACGGGGGGCCCCTAAATATTTTTTTTTTTGCTGATTCAGAATATAGGTGAAAGGGGTCCACAAAAGTTGATATTCCAAGTTTCAGCCCTCTCTAACCTACCGAAGGAGTTTTAGCCCCTTTCCCCCCAATTTTGGAAAAGGGCGTGTAAGGGTGCATACACGCCCTGCATTTACTTTTCCAAATTTTGAGAAATAGAAAATACCACCGGGTAGAGCAGTCAAAAATACGTCGAAAATATATCTTGGTGTTTTTCGCTCCGATACTTTGTAATCCCGGAAAAAAATAAAAAAGATTTTGATCCTGGAACATTTTGGGGACCCGGCACGGCGCCACTTTTTCGCCTATAACTTCGGTAATTTCGAACCGACTGTCTCGAATCAGGTTTCCTTCGAAATAGAAATAAATTACCTACAAATTTTTCTTTATTGATATTCCAGGCTGTTTCTGTCTCCGAGATATAAGCCGCCAAAGTTGAAATTTCTCTGAAAATGTATTGAAAGTTATGAAGTCGATTTTCTCAAAAACGGTGCCCCGTGGAAAAGGGTAACTCTATTAAGCTTTTTTGTAGTTGTCAATGAGATCTACAGGTTCTGTATTTAAGGTTTTTTCCCAGGCTCTCTGTTTTCCAGCTAGGATGCTATAAAATTTAAAAAAATAAAAATAAAGGCTGTTTTGTATTTTTTTTTTTGTCATGACGGTCTAAAGGGGATCCCAAATATCTCCTAAATGGGCTCAGTTTATTTTTATTCTCACGTTTTTTCGATTTTTTTTTTTTTCAAAATATATGTTTTTGCCTGATATAATATGAATAAAAGTAACGTTCTACTATAAATTCTGATCAAAATTTGTGAAAATGGCCGCATCCCCGCTTGCCCTCACCATTAGGAGTCCTAAAAATACCGTAAAGAGACCAAAATTTCGCGCCTGCGGCGGAGCTTCAAGGATTTCTCCATAGGAATTTGCCTCCTCTACTCAAGACAAAATCCTGGGCTACTCCAATGGTGCTGCCGAAGTCGAATATTCGAATATATCGGAGCTGCCGGAAATCTACGAATTTTAATAATATGCAGAATGCAGGGACGATCAATGATCCAGAGTGGCGATCATGCAGTGAAATTCTTATCTGTCAACTGGTTCCATTTAAGCCTATGTGTGTGTATAGTAGTCTAGTCCTGTTTGTATAATTAATTCTACTTCTGGTAATTTTTGGAGCCCGAGCCTCCATAGTAATTTTGAAATTCCGGCGCCTTTGCTTGTAAGTGAACAGGGAGAAACGACATAATACAGAGTTATTTGTTTTATTAGGCAGAAAAGCACAATATTTAATGCCGCGGCTGGTGTTCCATAGCCTAAGGCGAAGCTAAGGAAACCAGCCAAGGCATTAAATCTGATTTTTTGCTGCGTGGAACATATCATTTTTCTCCGAATTTCTCCAATTTCACGCATAATCCACTTTTTATATTTATTAATTGCGTTGGCCGCTGATAACGTTTGTTGAATAGGTAGAAACGAATTTTTCTGTCTAGGCAGAAAAAGTCCACTTTTTCGTCACTAACTCGAAATCGGAGACGTTCGTGACACACTCGTCATTGAAGAAGTAGGTACGTTCGGAAATTAGTTAGGTAAATAAGCGTTCGGCAATTGCCTTTAATAATTTTATATTATCATTGATTAATATCAATTATACAGTTATCCAGGTATTCCCGGACATTTTCATCATGCGTCCGGACACCGGACAAACCTTTAAAAAACCGGACAAGTGGCAACCCTAAGACTACTCTACTGCATAGGTACTCCGCCCATTTGGAAAAAGCTGAAAACATGCAACATTTCACATTTCTGACATTCAATTTTTGTTTCTGACCACGGATTCTAAAAATTTAGCCAATACTATGCAATTTTTGTATTTACACCTTTCATCTACTTGTAAAGCCTAGTACTCATAACTGCGAAATTCGCAATTTTTTGACATTGCTTCGACAATTTGACGTTTGATACACGCATAAAACGTCAAATTGTCAACGTTATGTCAAAAAAATGCGAATTTCGCAGTTATGAGTACTAGGCTTAAAGGTGAAGGCTGTAGGTGGAGTGTCAAAAAAAACACCCTGTAGTTGAACAATAACTTATTTTTTCTATTTTGGTGTCATATCGAAGTCTTTTCGACACTAAAAGTAGTTTCGAAAAGAAGCTCTTTGTGACACTCCTTTTTTACTTATCGGAGGTTGGTTACACTGGCTGACTGATGGCCATCGAACTATTATTCGCGATTTTATAATAGCCGCTTTCCAGTATGCACATTGGCGCGCTCCAGAGCACCTCGGGGGCGCCACGCACTAGATTTGTACCGTTCCAGTATCATGGCGTGAGACGCCTGTCTTAGTGTCAAATATGTCAAATTTTAAAAATAATTATCTGTTTGTTTGTGCAGTTTGTTTTTTTATTTATCAAAAATGAAAGAGAATCAAAACTATATATTTTAAAATGTTCAATCTTGAGATATAACAAGAAATAAATAGATAAATAGCCACCCACAGATGTGACAGCTGATAAGTTGACGCGTACGTACAGCTCGGGGGCTCAACGCCCTGAGTAGCTCCGGGCGTCACACTCCCATACTGGAAAGCGGCTAATAGAAGATTTCTATATTTGGCATGCAGTGTTACCAGCCTAAACATATGAAATCAGGAAATATGAGAATAAAATTGCCAAGAAAAATTTGTTTTTTTTTAATTAAACAATACCAAAATAGAAAAAATAGTATAAAATATTCGTTTCATAAGACATTTTATGAAACTTGTATTTTAATGTACTATTTTCTATTTTGGTGTCATATCGAAGTCTTTTCGACACTAAAAGTAGTTTCGAAAAGAAGCTCTTTGTGACACTCCTTTTTTACTTATCGGAGGTTGGTAACACTGGCTGACTGATGGCCATCGAACTGTCATTCGCGATTTTATAAATAGAAGATTTCTATATTTGGCATGTAGTGTTACCAACCTAAACATATGAAATCAGGAAATATGAGAATAAAATTTCCAAGAAAAAATTGTTTTTTTTAATTAATGTACTAATATAAAGTCAGCATTTGTATGATTATTTACTTTTTGTCAATTCGCCTTTCAACAGGAATTAGTAACGTTACTTAACCAAACTAGTAACATAATGTGACAAGTTATTCAAGTACAAACAAATGAGTGAATTGTTGCGGAACTTATGGGTGGACCTCTGCGGAACGAGCGCAGCGAGTTCCGCAGCCATCTATTTATCAATATGTTGTTTAATTACGATACTAAGCTGACTTACTCATTCAAGTACAAACGAGTGGATTGTTGCGGAACTTATGGGGGGACCCAGCCATCTATTCACCAATATGTTGTGCAAGTACAATACTAACCTGATTCACTTAGTTATGAATTTTTCTCATTAGTTCAAAAACTACACGTTTCAGGTGAGTGTTTTTTTTCAACAGTTCAACAGTATATTGGTGAGTAAATGGCTGCGGAACTCGCTGCGCTCGTCCCGCAGAGGTTCACCCATAAGTTCCGCAATAATTCACTTATTTGTGCAGGGTGTTTTTTATATATTGAAACTCCACCTACCATCCTTTACAGATAGAAAAAAGGTGTAAATACAAAAGTTGTACAGTTTTGGCTGAATTTTCGGAAACCATGGTCAGAAACAAAATTTGAACGTTAGAAATGTGAAATTTTGCATGCTTCCAGCTTTTTTCAAAAGGGATGCCCTATATTTCATTCTATATTCTTGAAGAGCACAATGCCCCGATTCCAAAAATATATAGTTTGTCCATATTTGATTGAACAGTCTCTCATATATTCGGCTCTAAAAATTGTAGAAATACTATCCTAAAGTCTATTTTTTTTTTAATGATAATTTCCCAAGTCAAAAATTTAGTAACTATGTTGGCAACCCAAGCCTTTTCTACATAAAAAATTTGAAAGCATTGACAATTTTACATTGTATTGCCAACATAATGTCATTTTGACTTTTATCTTTAAAAAAAAAACACACTTTACTACATACTGATTTTGTGAACCATTCTACCTGTACAGGTGAAAGCTGCAGGTAAAATTTGAGGTAGGTACCTACTTGGTTTCTCTGATAGTATTTTAACATTTTTAGAACCACATATGTTGGAGCCGGATCTAACGAATATAGACAAACCATATAGTTTTGAAATCGGGAAATTGTACTCTTTAAGAATATAGAACCAAATATAGAGCATCCCATAGGTAGTGCATATTTAATAGGAATATCTCATGTCTTAATATTAATAAACTATTTCTCATAAGCAGTATTGGTGTTCGATTTTCTAATGATTTAATGATTTGAAAAAACGTATAATATTAAAATAATTAATTGAGTAGGTATACCCTAATGGTTTACCCCTTTAACAAGGCAACTTATCTGTCTACTGATTTCTACTGATATTTAGACTGGTAATCTACTGACAAAACAAAATATGGCCTGGCATCACTGCCGGAACAGACTATTCAAAGATCAATAGTTGGCTAGACATGTAAGTGTGACTATGTTATTCGGTGGAAGTTGGTATACCGCAATGCCTTTAGAGACATGACAAATTCGAAGCTGATGGACCATCGTGAAACTGGTGCCTCAACACGAGCTCCTAGGAAAGAGAGGAGAACATTTTAATGAGAACGTTGGCCGCCTCATTTTATGCAACGACACGAAAACCCCTTCGAAATGACGCATCCTAATGTGAATGACGATATAAAAAACGTATTCTAGATGTCCAACAACACACATTTGAACTATATAAAGAGTTCAAGTAGGAGAGATTTGTGTCTAAAGCAAAAAGCTTCTTTGACACTATTTCCAAATGTAAATATCTCCACTTTGATAGTCACAGTAAGTCTCACCAGTGACCAGCAACTACACAAAGGGGAACAAAAAAGTTATCTCAGGCACATAGGGATTTGGATGTAGCGAAAGAAAAGGGTTAACAATCCAAGATATTCTGTCGCATGATCTTTTTCCAACCAATGCTTTATCTGATGGAGATTTCCGAGCAAAGCCAGTCAAGCACAGGCTAGTGCAAGAAATTGAAAAAAACCTCTCATCTGAAGATATAAGATTTGACCAAACGTCTCCCATTCAAACTGCCTATATGTTGTGGATTATACAGGGTGTCCCAGGGTGTACGGCTTTAAATGAAAAGATAAACAAAAACCCTCGGACCCGTAAAATTTTGTTTTCAGGGGGACACGTTTTATTGGTATTTTAACCGTTGACTTGTTAGTGATAGGTACCCCCAAAATTTCAAATGAAGAGGGGGGTCGAGTGATACGTCATTCGATAGCTATTTTCATTAAGATTATATCCCTGAAGTTTCAAGTTGCTACTATATTTATCCTGCCAAAATGGCGGCTTGTCAAAGTTAGGAAAAATGCCTTAGAGCAGGTAAAGGTAAAGAGGAGTAGTAACATGGAATTGGAAAATGAAGCAGTTTTTTCCAAGTATTTTGGCACCAAAAAAATGGCGGTATAGGCAATTCAATGCTTTACCTGTATTTTGGTGCCAAACACCTGCCAAAAACTTGGCTTCACTTTAGTTTCATAAGCAGAATGGCGCGTTCCTACTCCTTATGTCCGTAGGACAACGCCTCACCTGCTCTAAGAAAAATGCTGTATGGTTTTTACCTATTTCTTTCGCAAAGGTGTGACAGGTAAAAACTATACAGTTTAAGTTTAGATAATCGAAAAAAAGCATTTATCCTAACTTTGACATGCCGTCATTTCGGCAGGGTAAATAGTAGCAACTTGCAACCTTGGGGATATAATCTTAATAAAAATTGCTATCGAATGACGTATCACTCAACCCCCTCTTCATTTGAAATTTTGGGGGTACCTATCACCCTAGCTTAGGGGTTGACAAGTGAAGGGTGAAAATACCAATAAAATGTGTCCCGTTAAGCTGTCTGGTCTGTGAATGGAAAAGATGTAAGAAGTGAAAATCACCTCTCCAAAATGTGGATAGAAACCAGAAAAAATGGTATTGGTGGAAAAGATATTATTGAATCCAGAATACAATTGTAACAATATTATTTGTTTTGTCCTTTGATAAATTGGAACATTACACTTTTTATTAAAAGAATGCAATGTACTCGCAATCAATAAATAATTGATAGCTATTTTTGTTTATATTGAAAGGGGACATTTATATTTATGTTTTATTATTATTGCTAATTAATTTCTCTTTGCAGATGGCATTGACCACAATATACTGTACTGATTTTGGTTTTTGAATCTAAACAATAAATTTGTGTGGATTTGGATCAGGCTGTGCCGTAAACCTTCTATAACTGCTCCAGCAAATTTCAATTTTACTCACTAATGCTGCTAGCGAATTTTCATATTTTTGACCGATTGATTTAGCATTTTTGCTCTAAACATTTACTTTAACACACTACAAATCTCAAATAAATATTCAAATTTTTAATTTCAATGGTTCATTGTCAGTTTTAACTGTGTTAAAAGTCAAATTCACTAACTAGTAAACCCGCGAATTTTTAAATTTTCAACCCTTAAACTTGCTAAAGTAACTGAACCTACATGTTAAAATGGAAAGAAAAAATTGTCAACTAAAGGCTAAAATTTGTACCAGTTCAAGTTTAAAATGCTAATAATTTTACTTACGAAAAAGTAAAAAGACTAAAAACATTTGCCTTTTCTCTAGGATTAATTTTCCTACGAATTCTTCCGTAATGATCCATTTTCTTGTATTAAACCTCCACTTGACCAATTCCCATGCTTCTCTGGTTGAATGCAAAAAGACACTGGAGTACTACACTGAACAATATCTTGTAACAAATTGATAATAATTGTGTGATAATAGAATATAAGGAAGGCCTCCATAATCACAAAAGACCTACAGAGTAAACAATAATTTAGTTATTTACATTTTGAAATTATCCACCTGCATTGTATTGTTTTCAACAAGGAGAAGACATCATTAAGGAAAAAGTTATTTGTTTAAAAGATTATTTTTTAATTTGTTTTGTACTCAACTTTTTTTTAAAGAAAATAAGAGATTACGGTTCGACAATAACAGAAGATTACTTAAAATGCTCAAAATTGTCAATTCATTTTATTTTAAGTACTTACAAATAGAAAATCCTAAAATTTTTATATTTAAACAAACAAGATGAGATCAATAAAGCTATACTGGAAGCATATATCAGCTTATATAAATAACAGCAGTATTCTAAACACTTTAATGCTAGGACGGAAACGATACTAAGTAAAATAATATTGACTAGAAATCTGAAAAGTTATATAACACTGATTAATTATTTAAGGGCCCTCACTGTAGCTAAAAGCTGATCTAGTTCAACTTTATAGCCAATCAGTTGCTGTTGCCTCTCAGCACACTGTTGACAGCTTCTGTTCGAAATAGTCTTCTGTGCTAAACTCTGTACAATTGCACGCAGTCGATACTCACGTTCCTCGTAACGTTTTTCCAAAAACGAAATCTATGTCAATGTAACCATTATTTAAAAAATGAAGTAAAATCAATAGACAATTCTTACTTTTTTGTGTAAAGCTTCCACTTCCATAGCATCTCCACTACCGTCCATCATTATGGATCCACCACACTGTATACTATTTATCATTCGCTTATTCAAATGATCGCGTTCTACTGAGGCAACTGCCAATTCTTCTCTGGTTTTTGTCAGTTGATTCTGAAGAGTGCCTATGGAAACTTGTTGGAGTTCGAGCTGTTCCCTGAGGGGGGTCACGCCCGAAACGTAGTTGGAGATTTCTCGTTCGTGGGCTTCTTGAAGAGCGGTTAGCTATATAAAGATTGACAATGAAATGGCAAGGTTTTGTGTCATAATTTGTCTTGTTTTATTACACTTGACATAAGAGAGATATGTCTAAAAATTGAAGAAGGACAACAAAAGACTTTCACTGGAATATGATGCTACTAAGCCATTAAGATTATCTACAGAAAGACAATCCAAGAAACCAGAGAGCAGAGCCGGCACAAGTACATTACGAAAGTAGTTGAAGTACAAATGCAAGTTTTTTAAAATTACTTTTTGATTATCAAGTGAATTTGAAATTTATTTGAATTTCATCAAGTAATTTACTTTGAGTAAAAACATTGAGCTTCAAGTAAAGCGGCATTACTTGAAGCATTGTATAAAAAGTCGAGAGATACTATGGTTGAACGAGGCGCGAAGCGCCGAGGTCAACCAATTCTCGAGACAATATGTGAAAACTTTCCACCGATATATGTATATCTCAGTCTCAGTTCCAAAAATCAAGCGGGGCATGATTCCAAAATCGTTACAGGATATATGATTGTATTTAAGCCCATACCTACAGTCTTTACTATTTAAGGCGCGGTTAGAAATAACTGCCCAGATCTTCGTTGGATCTTTGAGCAAATTGAAATAAATTATAAATCATTGGGAAGAGCAACAAATTCTCTATAAATCCGTGAAAAATTGAGCTTGATAAAGTTTTTGAGTAATTGAGCCTCAAAGTTGACTTTTAGTCTAAATTTTGTCAAAAACTTCAAACTCAATTTTCTCAAAAACTATAAACCTGGAAATATTGTAAATTGCAGGTCCTTCAGAGCTCAATAAGAGCTACAAATACTGAAAATTTCAATGCAATTTGCTCAACGGTTACCGATGAATTGAGGTTTGAATGTTTTGAAATCAGAATTCATTTTATTTTTCAGTTATACTCAATTTTGACTTTACCAATCAATAGACCGGGTCCAAATTAGTGGAAAACAACCATGACATCATTTCCAAATGGCCATTTTAAGCAGAAACAAAATTAAAAGGAAAATCCTATTTTTGGTTCTGGAAAATTTTCAAAATCTTGACATGGTCATGAACAATTGTCCATATCTTTGATAAATTTCAAGCAAATTGAAATAAATTATATACCATCAGAAAGAGAATTAAATTCTCTATAAATCTGTGTGAAATTGAGTTGAATAGCTCGAATAGTTTTTGAGTAATTGAGCCTCAAAGTTGATTTTGAGTCCAAATTTTGCCAAAAACTTCAAACTCAATTTGCTCTAAAACTATAAACCTGGGAATATTGTAAATTCCAGGTCTTTTAGAGCTTAATAAGAGCTACAAGTGCTGCAAATTTCAATGCAATTTGATCAACGGTTACCCAGCAATTGTGGTTTGAATAATTTGAAATCAGAATTCAAAGGGGGTAGGGTACCCTTATGAAAAACTCGATTTTTTTATTTTTCAGTTTTGCTCGATTTTGACTTTATCAATCGATAGAGTGGGTCAAAATTAGTGAAAAACAACCCTGACATCATTTTCAAATAGCCATTTTAAGCAGAAACAAAAATAAAAGGGAAATCCTATTTTTGGCTTTGTAAAAATTTTCAAAATCTTGACATGGTCATGAGCAATTGCCCATACCTTTGTTAAACTTTGAGCAAATTGAAATAAATTATATATCATTGAAAAGAGCAATAAATTCTCTATAAATCCGTAAAAAATTGAGTTTCATAGCTCGGGAAGTTTTTGAGTAATTGAGCCTCAAAGATGATTTTAAGTCCAAATTTTGCCAAAAACTTCAAACTTAATTTGCTCAAAAACTATAAACCTGGGAATATTGTAAATTACAGGCCATTTAGAGCTTAATAAGAGCTACAAATGCTGAAAATATCAATGCGATTTGCTCAACGGTTACCGAGCAATAGTTTCAAATGCGGCTTTCAATATTTTGGTCGTAACACCATCATTACTGCTTTTTGTATTTTTCATGCTGGCTAGAGTTTTTCTTAATTCCGACATTTCTATTTTTTTAAACTTTTCCAATTTGCAATCAACTTTTATGTGGTTAGTGCATACCTTCTGTGTTTTGTTTGGCGTTATACTTTCTACAATTTCTTTGAGACTGTTTAGACAGTATTGGTTGAAATGGTTACTTATTCCATCACCTGTTATAGCAGTTTGTCCAAAGAATATTTCTTTTTTCATATCTTCATGGATTTTGTTAGATTATCAGCTAAGATGTCTATATTGGAAGAGTTTACTGGCCATTTCATATCCATTAGTTTAAGCTGGAAACCTAATGTATTCATGTTTTTATAATCTCCAAACGCTTCATACATGTTTTTTTGTTCAATATGAAAATTAGCGGTTATTATCGAATGGTCTGATATGTTTGGGTTAGTTTGGGTTAGTCAGGCGGATCTCATATTGAAGGTCTTTTTTGTTTGGACTTATGTCTATTATGGTTGCAAAAGTATTTGTGATGCGAGTAGGTTTATCAATCAGTTGGTACAGAGTGTGGTTGTTAATAATATCTCTTAATTTATTGGCATACATTTTTTTTTTCTAGATCTATATTGAAGTCACCAATCATTAGAAATGTTGTCTAACATATCAAAAATTCTACATTACTTGTACTTGGTAAGTGATATAGATTGTAGAAATAATACTTTTGTTTCTTGATCACAGATTCAATTCCAATAATCCACATTTTCATGTTATCATCAATCTTTAGAATTTCCTTGTACTTGTAACCTTTCTTAATTTACACTAATGCACCCCCTGTCTGGGTACTCTCTGATGTGCTATAAATTGCATTATATTCACTTATATTTATTTCACTTTTTAAAAAGTCTTTGGTTACATATGTCTGCAAGAGGCATACAACGACTGGCTTATATTGATTTACTATCCATGTTAGTTCCGCTTTATGTGACTTTATGCCTTAAATATTTAGGTACATTGTGTCTTTATTTGCTACCTTTGGTTTTGACCCTTATGCATATCGCAGGGTAATTTACTTTATCTTGTAACTGCTCTACTACTCTCTTATATGCTTCACAATTTCTATTGTATGCTTTATGCTTGTAGTCTACATTTGGTATTTTTAATACCTATTTCCACAGCATATTTACAGTTAGTGCTAATCCTATGTACAGTCTTTCTCATTATGTTCACCAGGACAATTTTGACATATTGGGCCATTGGGGATTGTTTTTTTGCAATCTTTGGCAATATGACGATATTTCCAACAGTTAAAACACTGTTTCACATTCAAGCCTTATAGGAATGGGTTTTCCAGCCGATATGTATTGTCTCCTTTTTGTTTATACAATCATAAGTTAGCTTGTCCATTTGTATAATAAGACTAGTTTTTCCTCTTCGGTTTTTATATTATGTGTACCATTTTCAATTCTCTGACTTTGGGATCTGTGTTTATATTATTCTGGATAAGTAGTTTCTGTAAGAAAATATGTTCTTCTCTTAATTGATTTTCATCTATATTAAATATTATTATTCTGGGATTCTTCTTTTCAGGAAACTTTACTTCATATTGTTGTCCTAATAAGCTCATTATATTTTCACATATATTTTGCGAATTATATATAATTGGAAAGAGCAATAAATTCTCTATAAATCCGTGCAAAATTGAGTTTAATAGCTCAAATAGTTTTTGAGTAATTGGGCCTCAAATTTGAATTTTAGTCCGAATTTTGTCAAAAACTTCAAACTCAATTTTCTCAAAAACTATAAACCTATGAATATTGTAAACTGCAGGTCTTCTAGAGCTTGATAAGAGCTACAAATGTTGAAAATTTCAATGCAATTTGCCCAATGGTTACCGAGCAATTGAAGTTTGAAGATTTTAGGGATGTTGAAAAAATATCGATATATCAAATGGATGATATTTTTCTTCCGATATATCGATAATATCGATCGATAATTTTTGTTTCGATATATCGGTATATCAATATTAAAAGTTGACTATCGTTACTCGATATATTTATCGGCCCCGATCAAAAAAAAATTCCATGGTCTACGCTTTATGAACTTTTCAAGGTAATAATTTCGTTTAAGAGGTTTCATCTCGAGCGATCCAGAGCAAGTGGAGCGGTATCACAGAAATATTTTTAAAAAGGAACTTCCTATAGTGGCACTAGTGACTAAAATAATACTTTTACTAGGGCCGGTTTTCCAATAGCAGGTCACCCCCTGGTTAAGCATAACTCCAGGGTAAACATAGTAATTGGATACGCTTACTCTCAAGTTAAAACCAACCCGAAGGTGACTCGCTATTGAGAAACCAACCCTTAATTGAGCACTTAATTTTTTTGTCGATATATCGAAATATCGATATTTTTCAACGATATATCAAACGCTCGATACAATATTAATTTTAAATATCGATATGATATATATCGATATTTTTTTTCGATATCAACATCCCTAGAAGATTTTAGAAATAAAATTCAAAGGAGTACCCCTTTAAAATTAATTTTGACTTTACCAATCAATAGAGCGGGTCAAAATTGGTGAAGAACAATCCTGACATGATTTCCAAATGGCCATTTCTGAAAAAAAATTAAAAAGGAAATCCTATTTTTTTCTCTGGGAAATTTTTAAAATCCAGACATGGTCATGAACAATTGCCCATATCTTTGTTAAATTTCCAGCAAATTGGAATAAATTATATACCATTGGAAAGAGCTTTAAATTCTCTATAAATCTGTGCAAAATTGAGTTAGATAGCTAAGATGGTTTATGAGCAATTGAGCCTCAAACTTGACTTTTAGATTCAATTTTGTCAAACACTTCAAACTCAATTTGCTCAAAAACTATAAATCTAGGAATTATGTAAAATACATGCCATAATAAGTGCTACAAATGCTAAAAATTTCAAAGCAATTTGCCCAATGGTTACCGAACAATTGAGGTTTAATGATTTTGAAATTAAAATTCAAAGGTGGTACCTACCCGTATAAAAAACTCGATTTTTTTATTTTTCAGTTTTGCTCAAATTTGACTTTACCAATCGATAGAGTGGGTCAAAATTAGTGGAAAACAACCCTGACATCATTTCAAAATGGCCATTTCAAGCAGAAATAGAAATGAAAAGAAAATCCTCATTTTTGACTCTGAAAATTTTCAAAATCTTGACATGGTTATGAACAATTGCCTATATCTTTGTGAAACTTCGAGCAAATTGAAATAAATTATATACCATTGGAAAGAGCATTAAACTCTCTATAAATCTGTGCAAAATTAAGTTTGATATCTCAAATAGTTTCAGAGAAATTGAGCCTCAAACTTGACTTTTAGTCCGAATTTTGTCAAAAACTTCAAACTCAACTCGCTCAAAAACTATAAACCTAGGAATAATATAAACTACAGACCATTTAGAGCTTAATAGGAGCCATAAATGCTGAAAATTTCAATGCAATTTGCCCAATGGTTACGAAGCAACTCAGGTTTGAAGATTTTGGAATTAAAATTCAAAGGGGTACCCCTATAAAAAACTCAATTTTTTTATGTTCCAATTTTGCTCAATTTTGACTTTACCAATCGATAGAGTGGGTTCAGAATTAGTGAAAAACAACCCTGACATTATTTTCAAATGACATGGTCATGAACAATTGCCCATATCTTTGTTGAATTTCAAGCAAATTAGAATAAATTATTTACCATTGGAAAGAGTATAAAATTCTGTAAAGGATGGGCTTAAATATAATCAAATAGCCTGTACTAATTCAAGATTCGAAAAAGTTTGTCATTGATATTTGTTTCTTACCAACAGATATTGGAAGTACAAGTACAACTATATGTATATAACAAAAAAAGTAATTCATACTCATATGTACTTGAAGTAGAATTTCAAGTTATTTACTTTCAAATATTGACCGCTCTGCCAGAGAGAAAGAAAAAATGTATCGAATTAATCAATAAATTATGAATATCAATACCCATTTAAATTAAGATTACTAGGAAAAAACGTATCTACAAAAAAAATATAATAAGTTGCCTATTTGAAATTCAAAGCCAAAAGGTTTAAATGATAGCGAGATATCATGCCAATAATTTAACACTTGAGTTGGCATTTCCATGGTAGAAATCCATTTCTGATAAAAGACAATACAAGTTATAAAAACTTACTTTGCCTTTTATTACAATAAATTAAGTTTAAAACAAATTTGTTCAAGTGTTAAGTAGGTACGTCTCAAATTACCGAGGCTGCAATAAAATTTACTTGATAACCTTGGCCATGAAAAGCTTTATTGGGCAACATTTACTTGGAAAAGTAAAAATATTTACTTTTAGGCCCGAATTATTTCTGAAATTTTTTTCAATCAACATTTACTTACATCATCCAATCGTTTTTTCTTCAAAGCCTGATAATCTTCCTCCAATCTGGCCAATTGCTGCTTCAACCGGTTCCGTTCCAGCTTCAGCTGTTGCAATTCTTCTTCCTTGCGGAAATCTTGCACACTGTCCGACCTAGAGTGCGATGCCAACTTTTCCGGATAGCTCCTAAAGTCCCTTCTATCGCTGAGATTCCTTAAACTACCCTCTCGCTCCTTTTGCAATCTCTTGTTTGTTTTCTTCATTTCTTCAACTTCTTTTTGCAGTTTAACAATCACTTTTTCTTTGTTGGTCAAGTCGGCTTGCAAGCCTCTGATTGTAGCCAACAAATGAGCATCGTCTTTATTTTTATTGTCTATTTTTTTTGGTTTATTGACAACAGCATCAGTTTGGATCGCTATAGTAAATGTCTCTTTGCGTGCGATTTTCTCCACAAAAAACGTCTGAGTGTAAACATCATAGGTGTCTATTTTGCGTTTTAATTGGCCTTTGAGGTCGCTTACGTGAAGCTCCAAGTCTTCAATGTGACTTTCGTATTTGTTCTTCATTTGATTGAATTTGTCTTGGATGTCGAGGAAAACTTTTGAGGAATGTGAATCTCTGTTGCTCACTTCTTGTTCCAATGTTTTAATGCGGTCTTCTAATAGTTTTCTAGCTGTTAGGTTTGTGTCGGCACAATTTTCTTTGGCTGCAACTATAAGGGCTGAAACGGAATCTGGATGTTTTCTTGCAATAATTCGTTCCATTTCTTTAATTTGTCTGTTTAAATCTTGAATGCACTTGGAGTCTTTGTCGTTTTGTAATTTCAGGCTTTTTGTTTGCAATTTTTCAATTTCTAAAAGCTTGTTTATACTGACTTCGTTTTCTAGAAGTTTGTTTTTGATTTGCTGCATGTTGAACAGTTCAGCTTTGTATTTGTCTAAGGTTGAGTCTAGTTCTAAGACTTTTCTTTCCAAGGTTTTGCTCGAAGTTTGTAGATCATCGTAGGAGCTTTTTAGTAGCTGATGAGATTTGTTTACATTGTCCAATTGAAGTTGAAGTGAAGTGTTTATTTCTTTTGAATCTTTAAGTTCCTCTAAAGCTTTTTCCAGTTCGCGATTTATTTCAGGAGAAGATAGGGTTTTGGTATTCAGATCAGATTTTAATTTTTCAATTAGGGCTTGTGTAGTTGCGAGATCCAGCTGCAAAAAGAAATTGTCATGTTATTCTGGGCCAAGGTTCCTAAAGTTAATAGGTTGTCTGGTAACTTGATGACGTATCTGGAGTGCCCCGGAGGGCGGTTAACTCCTCAATATATGTACACAGATTTTAAATCTTCATCGATTTTATAGGATTTTGAGGATCTTGAAAATCTTCTCATTTCATAGGATTTCAAAGGATTTTGTATTCATAAGATTTTAGGTGATTTTGGAGATTTTTAGGCGAGTTTTTAGGGAATTTTGAAGGATTTTTAAAAATCCGGATTTTCTGGGATTTTAACGGGATTCCAAATAATTTTTGGAAATCTTAAAGAAAATAATTTTTAGGAATACTAAATACTAATGATTTCATAAGATTCTGCTGGATTTTTTTGTTCTAACAAAATTTTATGAGATTTTGCAGAATTTTATGCGGTTTCAAGTGATTTTAAGGGATTTTGTGAGAATTTGTTAAATTTTTGAAGATTGTAAAGATTTTCAGGGAAACCTTCATTGATTTTGTAGGATTTTGAGGATTTCGAAAATTTTCAAACGATCTTACAGGAGTTTAGAAGATTTTAGATTTTTAAAATTTTAGATGATTTTGGAGCATTTTACAGGTTTTTGAAAAGTTTCTAGAGATTCTAAAGAATTCCTAGACATTTTAACAGATTTTTGGGGATTCCAAAGGATTTCTGAGAATTGTAAAGAAAATATTTTTTTGGCATGTTAATGGTTATATGAGTTTTTGCGGGATTTTTTCAGTTTTAATAAAATTTTGTGAGATTTTGTAGGTTTTTGTCGGGTTTTGTTACATTTTTAAGGATTTTAATGATTTTTAGGGATTTTGAGTAGATCTTATGAGATTTTCGGGGATTTTGACCAACTTGTACAAGGATTTTGACCAGTTAACCGCCCCCAGGGGTGCCCTATATGGAGATTTGCATTAAGTTAAGGCACCCCAGATGACGCCATAAAGTTATCAGATTTCCAAGGGCTTAACCACCCTCCCGAATTTGCGCAAACAATTCTTCAGACTCCCGCAAATTCCTCCATATTCCCCACAAATTCCCTGCAAATTCTTCCAAACTGCTCGCAAATTCCATGCAATGCATGTTACAAATTCCCTAAAAATCCCCAAAATTGTTTGTGATAAGAAATGTATTTTTCAATTTTTATTACGCTCAGTGTTAAAACCAATAAATTCCCCTAATTTCTCATACATTCCTCCAATTTCCCATAAATTCCTTCAAATTCCCCACAGTTTTGGTACAAAATTCCTAAGTGATTTGCTACTTGAAGGTGAACGATCAGAAGGAAATTTTTATTTTTTCCTAAATTTCAATCCTTTCTCGATCCACTTGCAAAATTTCAAGCCAATCGTTAAAACACTAGCCTCAAAAAAAAATAGTACGTTGTTCAATGTCGTTTTTTGGAAGTTCGATTTTTTCCAAAATGACATTGAACCACATTTTACTTCACATCTTTGGTAATTTCAATCCGATCTTAACGTAACTAGGCTTGGAATGAAGTCAATTCAATCCTTTATAACTCTTTATTGGGTATTTTCAATGCAGCTTCAATAGTTTTAGAGCTACAAAGCTTTAAAGCCTAGCGGTTTTGATTTTTGTCGAGATTTTTATCAAGGTGAGCAAGTAAAAGAAATTTTTATTTTTTTTCTTGAATTTCGATTCTTTCTTCATCTACTTACAAAATTTCAAGCCAATCCTTCAAAAACTTTCCTCAAAAAAAATAAGACGTCATTCAATGTCGTTTTTTGGAAACTTGATTTTTTCCAAAATGACATTGAACCACATTTTACTTCACATCTTGGTTAATTTCAATCGGATCTTAACGTAACTAGGCTTGAAATGAAGCCAATTCAATTCTTTATAAATCTCTATTGGCTATTTTCAATGCAACTTCAATAGTTTTGCAGCTGCAAAGCTTTAAAGTCTAGCGGCTTTGATTTTTATCAAGGTGAGCGCGTAAAAGCAAATTTTTTATTTTTTTTCTTAAATTTCGATCCTTTCTTTATCTACTTGCAAAATTTCAAGCCGATCCTTCAAACACTTTCCTCGAAAAAAAATAAAACGTCCTCAATGTCGTTTTTTGGAAGCTTGATTTTTTCCAAAATGACATTGAACCACATTTTACTTCACATCTTTGGTAATTTCAATCCGATCTTAACGTAACTAGGCTTGAAATGAAGCCAATTCAATTCTTTATAAATCTCTATTGGGTATTTTCAGTGCAACTTCAATAGTTTTGCAGCTGCAAAGCTTTAAAGTCTAGCGGCTTTGATTTTTATCACGGTGAGCGCGTAAAGGAAATGTTTATTTTTTTTCTTAAATTTCGATCCTTTCTTCATCTACTTGCAAAATTTCAAGCCAATCCTTCAAACACTTTCCTCAAAAAAAAATTAAACGTGCTTCAATGTCATTTTTTGGAAGCTTGATTTTTTTCCAAAATGTCATTGAACCCCATTTTACTTCACATCTTGGTTAATATCAATCCGATCTTAACGTAATTAGGCTTGAAATGCAGCAAATTCAATCCTTCATAAATCTCTATTGGGTATTTTCAATGCCACTTCAATAGTTTTGCAGCTGCAAAGCTTTAAAGCCTAGCGGCTTTGATTTTTATCAAGGTGAGCGCGTAAAAGCAAATTTATATTTTTTTTCTTAAATTTCGATCCTTTCTCCATCTACTTGCAAAATTTCAAGCCAATCCTTCAAACACTTTCCTCAAAAAAAAATAAAACATGCTTCAATGTAATTTTTTGGAAGCTTGATTTTTTTCCAAAATGTCATTGAACCCCATTTTACTTCACATCTTGGTTAATTTCAATCCGATCTTAACGTAATTAGGCTTGAAATGCAGCAAATTCAATCCTTCATAAATCTCTATTGGGTATTTTCAATGCCGCTTCAATAGTTTTGCAGCTGCAAAGCTTTAAATCCTAGCGGCTTTGATTTTTATCAAGGTGAGAGCGTAAAAGCAAATTTATATTTTTTTTCTTAAATTTCGATCCTTTCTCCATCTACTTGCAAAATTTCAAGCCAATCTTTCGAACACTTTCCTCAAAAAAAATAAAACGTGCTTCAATGTAATTTTTTGGAAGCTTGTTTTTTTTTTCCAAAATGACATTGAACCACATTTTACTCCACATCTTTGGTAATTTCAATCCGATCTTAACGTAATTAGGCTTGAAATAAAGCCAATTAAATCCTGTACAAACCCTTAGTGAAAAATTTCAATACAGCTTGGATAGTTTTTAGCTGTTCAAGCTTCCAAGTTTGTTCGAGGTTTTTTTACTTTGATGTCGACCAAGGTGAACAAGGACTATGGGGTAAACCACTCTCCTGAATTTGTAGAAACAATTCCTCAAACTTTCCGCAAATTCTTCCAAAATCCTCAAAAATTCCTCCAAACTGCTTGCGAATTCTTTGCAAATGCCTCTGGAAATCCCCAAAATTGTTCGTGATAAGAAATGTATTTTTCTATTTTTATTACGCTCAGTGTTAAAACCAATAAATTCTCATAAATTCCTTCGAATTTCCCACAAATTCCTCCAAATTCCCTAGAAATTCCTCGAATTTCCCCACAGTTTCGACGAATACCTAATTCCTAGGTGGTTTGCTCCTTGAAAATTTCATTGGGAGTCGAAATTTAAAATCGAGGCCGAAATAATAATAAAGTAAAATAATAATATGACATTAAAGTAACATTAATTAAACATATTTCCCACTTTCGCAAGGAGCATTTTTTCGTGAAAGTTGAATTATTGTTGTTATTGCAAAGTCCTAGATGTGAGAGAATGCGAATCCCCATAAATAATAAAATTACATAAGAGAAGATTATTATTGATTAATTTTTTAATTATTGTTTATTGTTATTTTCCTATAGTTCCACTTAGTCATAAACCTTCAGATTTATTGTTAATTATTATGTTTTCTATAAGGATTTCTTTATCAGTCAGTGGGTAGATGAATCAATTCGAAATTCATTGCTATAACAAGTAAAAATGTCGCTGATATTCCAACAATCGAATTTAAATAATCAAAACCCACTGTACCATTAAATCAAAACAAAAGAACTTTCTTTTCCTCGTATTTTTCATGCATACTGTTTAAATATGCGTGAAATACATACTAAAGTTGGGTCACAAAATGGTACCCAACATAAATAAATTTCAAAACAACCATCCTAACGTTACTACTGATGCAGCTACGGTATTTCTTGTCTTAAAATTGCATCTTCGACGACCCAAAAATGGAACGAACGGTACCACAGCAGTACTCAAAATTAATAGACGTCACGATTATTGCCGATCTACTCTCAGCGATAAGCGATAAGAAACCACAGTTAATTGTAAGGCGTAGCGCAAACCGCAATTTATCGCTAGTTTTATTACCTATACGTTATACCTATTTTTATTTATGACAAAACAAGGAACCAGATCATCCGCCCACACAGTTTATATAAACAGGGGGAAAAATTTACGATGGTACCGGAGCGGGCTTTTACTATTGGTACCGTTGGTTTGAACCGGGTCACAGATCGGTACCGAAAACGATATAAAGAGCGGACCAGCGTTCGCGTGGGTTCCAATCGGTCATGGCAAAGGTCGCGGTACTTTTAGTGTTGCTCTTAGCAACACTCACGGGGTGGTATGTTGAAGCTAGAATCGTACGCGAGGGTAGAGATATTCAAAGGTATAATTGTACTTATTTTATAAAAATATTTTTCCTATAATTTTGTCATTTTTATATAGGGATTTTCCGCAAGAACCATCAAAAGTTCAAGTTCCCATTAAAATCAATGAAGACAAATTTACATCTACAACCCCAACTGTAGAAGATGAACCAATTACCAGCAGTAACAATGAAGAACAGAAAAATTTAGACATCAATAAAAATGAAGATGATGATAGTTTGTTTCAGCCTGAAGGTAGAGTCCTTTACACTGGCAGTCAACTATGGAAGACTGTTGTAGATAGTGAAGAAAAAGCAAAAATATTGGCCAAATTAAGAGACGAGGAAGGTGAGTATTGATTTATTATATCTAAATTAAATTAATCTCGTATGCAAATAAGTACCTACAACTTTCTCTTTGGGGGTCAATTTCCTCCAATCAAATCACTTTCATTTTGGTACATTATTTATATTTTAAATAATTTTTGATTCATTAAATAGAAAGTTCAAATCGTATCACTATTGTAATTAAATATTTGTTTTCCTATTATTATTCAGATATAACTATGTGGGGTGGAAACGTAAGCGCTGTCGATATCCTAGTAAAACGTGACTCTATAGGAAAAGTTCGAAGTTTACTCAACAACCAAAACATCAGATTCGACGTTGCAATTTCAGATTTACAGCAAGCGATAGAAGAGGAGAATCCAACTTTGGAAGAAGAAGATTTTGATAATAGAAACGGTAAGTTGAGAAGTCTCTTATCCCCAATCAAGCTTAGTCAAATACAATTTTTGACTCAGATTGATAATTTTCAGCAAAAAAATTACAATTTAATTATTATGCTGCTTGGAGAGGCCTGAGTTCAATGGGCAATAGATTGGAGCTATGGCCTGTAGCTAATTGGGGTCCGTAAGAATGCCAGATTATGTAAAGCATGCGGTTATTTTTGTGTTTGTGTCGCTGGATTAATTCCTTTGTCTTAACTTTTTGTGTTCACACCATTCTAATTAAAATTCTAAACAAATTTCGTTTTTTTTACAGGTCACAGATTGACTTGGCAAGCCTATCACCGCCTGGACGACATCCACAAATACCTGGACTTTCTAGAAGAACAACATCCAGATTTAGTATCTCAACAGACAATTGGCCAATCCGTCAACGGTAATCCCATAAGACTGTTGAAGATTTCTAATAAACAGCCTGGTAATAAAGCTGTCTGGATTGATGGAGGTATTCATGCAAGAGAATGGATCACTCCAGCTACAGTCACTTTTATAATCAACCAGCTGATATCTAATTGGGAAAATGAACCTAAATACGTGCAAAATACTGATTGGTATTTTGCTCCACTATTGAATCCTGATGGATATGAGTATACACACACAGTTGACAGATTATGGAGAAAAAATAGAAGAGGCTCTGGCAGATGCGCTGGAATAGATTTAAATAGGAACTTCGGGTAAATAAATATTAATAGTATAGTATAAGTATATTAAAATTATTTACAATTATTGTAGATATCGTTGGGGAGGTACTGGAGCATCCAAGAACCCTTGCGCTGAAACCTATGGAGGCTCAGGTCCATTTTCTGAACCCGAAACCGCAGCTGTTCAGAGTTTTATGAGCAACGCCAATGCAAAATGGAAAGCCTACATTTCGTTCCACTCCTACGGACAATACATCCTCTACCCGTGGGGCTACAACCGTGTAGTACCTCCAGACTACAAAGATTTAGAGCTCGTAGGCCAAAGGGCCGCGCAAGCTATCAGAAACGCTGGAGGGCCTTCTTATACAGTTGGCCCTGCGGGTAATACCTTATATCCAGCAGCGGGTGGTTCTGATGACTGGGCTAAAGGCGCAATGAAAATAAAATACGCTTATACAGTGGAGTTGAGGGATAATGGAAGATATGGGTTTGTTTTGCCCGCTAGTTACATACAGCCTACAGCCAAGGAAGCCATGGCTGCTGTACGAGTAATTGTGGAAGCTGCTAGTAAAGCATGAAAAAAATATTTACAAGGGAGGCAACTCTGGTAAGCTGTGATAAGAAATAATATTTATTTTAATTTGTTAAGGGTGAGGAGTATTGTATGTTTTTTTGGGTTGCTAGAGTTTTTGTATGGTAGTTATATAGGATAAGTGTATTTTATTTCATGATGTTCCAGATAATATTTTACATAAGTTGTATAAAATATAAATAAATAAAAATCACACCAATAAGTATTCTATATATGAATAAAAATGTTAAACATTTACCTTACTTACATTGTATTTTATTATATTATATGTTCGAATAAATATATGTATGTATTTATCACAAGTGTGTAGTTTATTTTTTTCCCAAGGGGCAAACCACCTTTCATTTAGAAGAAATTGTGGGGAATTTGGAGGAATTTATGGGAAATTGGAGGAATAATATGGAAATTGGGTGAATTTATTGGTTTTAACACTGAGCGTAATAAAAACAGGAAAATACATTTCTTATCACGAACAATTTTGGGGATTTCCAGGGAATTTGTAACGGACATTTGGAGGGAATTTGCGAGCAGTTTGAAGGAATTTTTGGAGACTTTGGAGAAATTTGCGAAACGTTTGGAAAATTCTTTGCACAAATTCAGGGGGGTGGTTTACTCACTCCATAGACCTTGTTCACTTTGGTAACAATCCGAGTAAAAATCAATGTAAAAAAACCTCGAAAAAACTTTCAAGCTTGAACAGCTAAAAACTATTAAAGCTGCATTGAAATTATTTACTAAAGGGTTTGTAGAGGATTTAATTGGCTTTATTTTAGGCCTAATTACGTTAAGATCGGATCGAGATTAACAAAGATGTGAAGTGAAATGTGGTTCAATGTCATTTTGGAAAAAATCAACATTGGAGGACGTTTTATTTTTTTTGAGGAAAGTGTTTGAAGGATTGCTCGAAGGATTGGCTTGAAATTTTGCAAGTGGATGAACATAGGATCGAAATTTAGGAAAAAAAATAAAAAATTTACTCTCACGCGCTCACCTTTAAAGCTTTGCAGCTGCAAAACTATTGAAGCTGCACTGAATATACCTAATAGAGAGTTATTAAGGATTTAATTGGCCTTATTTCAAGCTTAATTACGTTAAGATCGGATTGAAATTAACAAAGTTATGAGGCAATACATGTGTCAATGTCGTTTTAGAAGAAATCAATTTTTGGGGATTTTTAGGGAATTTGTAACCAGCATTTGCAAGGAATTTGGAGGAATTTGTGGGAAGTTTGAGGAATTATTTGCACAAATTCGAGAGGCTGGTATACCCCTAGTTTTTTCCACCGAGGGGTGGTTAACTCCTTAAAATATGTATAAAGATTTTAAATCTTTTTTGATTTTGTAGAATTTTGAAAATCTTCATATGATTTTACAGGATTTTAAAAGATTTTAGGTGATTTTGGAGCATTTTAGGGAAGTTAGAAGGGTTTTTAGAGATCCTGAAGGATTTTTAGAGATTTTAACGGATTTTTGGGGATCCCAAAGGATTTTTGGAAATGTAGAGGAATTTTTTTGCTATGAATTTTATAGGATTTTGCCAGATTTTTTTTGTTCTAATAAAATTTTGTTAGATTTTAGATTTTAAAGATTTTCAGGGATTTTTAAGTAGATTTTACGAGTTTTTCTGGGATTTTGGGAATTTCTGGGAATATTAATGAAACTTCAAGTAATTTCTTGAAAATCCACCGAAATTCCACCGAAATATATTGAAATTTCATATCATTACATGGGAATTTTTCCAAATTTAACCGAAATCCCAAGTTTTTAGCCGGAAATTCCTCGGATTTCCACTTGTGAAATTTTCTCTAATTTTACTAAAATTCAGTAAGTAATTCGATGGGAATTTTTTGGAATTTCAATTTCACTAAAATGCCATGTTTTTAACTGGGAATTCATTGGAATAAAAATAAAACTTTATGTAATTACATTAGGATTTCTCGGAATTTCATTGGAATTCCTTATGAAACGGTAAGAGTTGTTCAAAATTTCACTTAAATTTCATGTAATTCCCTGACAATTCCTTAGAATTCCATGTAATTGCATCGGAGCTCCATATAATTCGATCGAAATTCTACTGAAATTTCATGTAAGTAGTTCAAGAGGAACTAAAATTTAATGTGAATTTTATTGAAATTCCACAAAAATTTCATATGTCCCATTTCACACCATAAAATTCAATGGTATTGTTGGAACTTTTTTTTTTCGGAATTACAATATAGGATTTCATCAAATTCTTCGGAATTCCACTAAAATTTTAAATTATTCCATGAAAATTCCGCGTAAATTATAGTCAATTCCATAGAAATTCCTTAGAATTTCACCAGAAGATTTTATGGAGTTCCTCGAAATTCCATTCAAGTGATAAATTTGAATGGAAAAACGTAAATTCCTAAAAATTTTACTATAGGATTTCATAATACTTTTCCAAATTGCATCATAAGATTCCATGGAATTCCACCATAAAATTTATTGGAATTCTTGCACAAAAATTTCTCGGAAAATTTTAGTTAATTTCAAGTAATTCCATAGAAATTCCCTCGGAAATTCCTTAACCTTTCACCAGAAAATTTTATGAAATTCTTAGATAAATTTTTTTCGAAATCACAGTATAGGATTTCTCAACTTTACTGAAATGCACGAAAATTTCACCACCACCACTGAAATATCCTGGAATTCCACAAAATGCTCATAAAATTCTACGGAATTTCATTGACATTCCATGTAATTTCTTAAAAATTTCTCGGAATTCACTAAAATTTTATGAAAATATTTTGAAATTCCACGTTAATGAAAATGCAATGAAACTTCAAGATATGTTTCAAAATTTCATTAATTTTTATTAGAATTTTTCGGAATTTCACTGAAATTCTCTTTCAATAGCCAGGAATTTCTGGGAATATTAATGAAACTTCAAGTAAGTAATTTCTTGAAAATTCACCGAAATATATTGTCATTAATAGGAATTTTTCTGAATATCACCGAAATTCCATGTTTTTAGCCGGAAATTCCTCGGCATTCCACTTGTGGAATTTTCTGGAATTTTACTAAAATCCAGTAAGAACTGAAATTTCTTGTTGGGAATTTCGGTGTAATTTCATATATGTAATTGTTTAGAATTCCTCCATGCAATTCATTTAGGATTTCGTGTAATTCAATCGGAATTTTATTGAAATTTCATGTAATTCGAGAGGGACTAAAATTTAATGTGAATTCTAGGGAAACTCCGCAAAAATTTCACATGTAATTCCTTTTAAAGAATAACATAATTCTACCAAAATTCCTCAAAATTTCACTAAATTATGGAATTCTGAGAGACTTTTAACAGATTTTTGGGAATTCCAAAGGATTTTTGGGAATTTCAAAGGAAATATTTTTTAGGAAAGTTAGTGATTTTATGAGATTTTGCAGGATTTTTTTGGTTTTAATGAAATTTTGTTAGATTTTGTAGGATTTTATGCAATTTCAAGAGATTTTTAAGGATTTCAAAGATTTTTAGAGATTTTGAGTAGATCCTATGAGATTATCTGGGATTTTGACCAGCTTTTTACACGGATTTTGACCAGTTAACCACCCCTCGATTTCCACCATTATTTTATTCACCAAGAGGATTACCAATTAAGACAATTCTTGATACCTCAATTGAAAATCTATGCAATTTCAATTTCATTTTCTCAGAAGATATTATCATCAAATCTGATGTCTATATTTCTACTTCGTGCCTTACCCTTGTTTGTTCTCGATAATTAACTTTAACTGGATTTCATTGGAAACTGAACACTGAATAGATAAGAATTTGTAATATCATGAATTTATTGAACCATGAACAAGTCCAAAAGGTCTGGGTTTAGCTAGACAGATTGGGAAATGGAATGGGTGTAGAAAGGTGGGGCAAGAATAGTTGAGGCTGGTAAAAACATCAGGGGAATAAATGTAATAGTTTTTTTTATTAAATCACAACAAAAATTAGTTTGAATGATATATGGATTATCCCACTCTATTAAAACTAAAAATACATACCTTCAAGGTTTGAACATCATTCCGCAAAGCTCCATTATCATTCTCCAATGTCGTGATAAGTTTATTCCTGATTTCAATTTCCTGTTTTAAATCATACATTTTTTCATTATCTTCTTGTTCTTCTGCTGACATTTTTCTCAAAGGAGTAGAAGGTTTATCTGGTGTCTTAGCAGGACTAGTTTTAGTGCTCATATAAGGACTTTCCTTTGGACTTTGAATGGGAGATTCTAGGACGTTTTGAGCCAGACTGATAGATTTTGCAATTTTTGAAGTGGGGCTAGAGGATTTTTGGTTATCTGATGAAGCTGAAGAAGTTTTTCTGTTTTCTATATCTTCAACGGCTTTGTATAATTTTTCTAAATTTGAAGAGCTCTTGTAGGATTTTTCTAAAACAATTCCATTAACATTGAGCACAAAAATGTTTGGATCAACTTACCTGATTCAGCTTCAGAAAAATCTTCACTATAATCTGAGCTGTCTGCTCCGTCTAAAGGCAAAGGACTGATACTTTTAGGTGTCGGCGTAGACAGTTTTGAATTACTGCTCAAGATATCTGAAATATTTTGTGATGTTTTTGATCTTTGACTTAACTGTTCAAAACTCTTGGAGCTTTCCATATAAATCTTTTCAGCTTCTTTCATGATATCATCGATACTCCTCTCGCCTATGCTCTTCTCGAAAGGCCCCAAAGGACTTTGAGCTGCCACTTTGTTTATTTCTTCGATAATACTGCCTACATCTACATCTGAGTCTATGGTGTCTTTTTGTAGAATATCAGTTAGGCTAGCGGAAGGTTGTATGCCTTTAAGATCCAGTTTGGGAATTGAGGGTTTTCTGGCGACCCTTTCTTCTGGGGCTGATGTTTTTTGTTGGGGCGTTTTCATCCACCAAAAGCTTGACTTTTTCGTTTCCATTGCACTATCGATTATGCAAGCGTGAAGCGACGTGTGAACTAATGGATTTGTTAGAACCCTAGCACTAGGCGAATAGTAATTAATTTAAAATTATCGAATAAACAAGCAAGAGGTGCAATTTTTTAAATGTGTTTGTTTACAAATTAGACAGGAGGGATTTAAATTTCTGACGTTTGATTCTTGCCACTTTTGACAGTTGAGGAGTTTTGGATTATATCTCTCTCTGTCTGTTTCACTGTACTTTATTTTTTTCTTTGTCTGCACTCTTCCCATTGCACCATTTAAATCCCAAACTTCAAACTCAACATAACCTACAATTTTTTTGTTTTTATAAACATTTCTAAATTTTGTTTAAATAAATAAATTTGAGAGTGATTCCTGCTTTCACAGTGAATATCTAGAATTAAGAACCTTTTAACATCTTTTTAGCTTAGTTCAATAATTAGTATCAAGCATAATAAGCATTTTCATTATCATTTTATATAGAATTTCACCTGTCATTCTTAAAAACAAACATGATTCATTTATGATAATTATAAGATTATTAAGTAATAAACCATTATCAAAACCTGTGAGCATTTTGCTTAAGAACAACCAAAAATGTCTACACCAGAACAGCTTATTGAAAACGCTGTCGATGCAGCAAAATTAGCTGTAAAATTCGATCAAGAAGGCCAAGCCAACCCTTCAGCTTACTATTACAAAATCGCAGCCCAATGGCTTGATCAGGCTGCTGCTAGTGTTGCAGAGGACAAGGGCGAATCCTTAAAAAACAAAAGTGAAGAGTATAAACATAGAGCTGAAGAATTATTGGGAAATGTTAGACAACAAACACAACAGTAAGCTGATTACAATTTATGTTGCTTGAAATAAACAATATTTCAGCTCCCCTCAGGATGAAAATGAAAATCAGAAAAGAGTGATAATCAAACAATGTCATTTTCTACTGCAACAAGCCATAGAGGAAGATGAGCAAGGAGACAAAGACGATGCTATAGAATTATATGCAAAAGCTGTTGAATATGTAACAAAACATCCTGATCTTATGCAGGGAGATCTACGAGCTCTTGCAATAAGGGCTTTAGAAAGAGCTGAAGAATTAAAGGGTAGGGTTTACTAAGCTTAGAATCTATAAATACAAATTTTGTTATTTAGGAATTAAACGGGAATCTCCTGGATCACCAAAATTTCAACCCAAAAATCCTCCAACAAATAATTTCAATATTACTAATCAGAAACCTACAGCTTCAGCTCAAAGGCCTACATTACATAGAGGAACTAGTGCACATTTAAAAGTATGTAATAATTTGTTTATTTGTGTTTTATATTTCTGCTTATATACCTAGGTTACTGGTGAAGATGTATATAGTGACAAAGAAAAAGCTGTCTTATTGCATACATCTAAAATAAATGGACGAGATTTTGTACCATTCATGAGTGTTGATTTAAATGAAAGGTGACACCATATTCAAAATTTAAATTAAAAAAGCAACATTATCATTATTTGTAGATTTCAATATTCGATTCCTTTCTCTGACAAAGATGGTCATCTTATTTTAGCTCCGAAACAAAAACAGGAGTTTTACAAAATGGTTAGGCCGGAAGAAATTTGTAAAGATCCTTGTATTGTTCAGGGAACTTGCCCGAATTATCTCAACATCAAACAAACAGTAATTTCTGATTGTTCTTTTGTGGCAAGTTTGGCTGTAAGTGCCCATTATGAGGCTAAATTCGGACGCAAATTAGTTACAGCTATTATTTATCCTCAATCCAAAGACAGGAGGCCTTTGTATAATCCTTTTGGTATATAATATGTTGTATTTATTTATAACATTATCGTTATTTATTTATTATTTAGGAAAATATATGATAAAATTGCATATCAATGGCATCCCTAGGAAAGTAATAATTGACGATCATTTGCCTATTGATAAGCACGGGAGGCTTTTATGTTCATATTCTAGCAATAAAAACGAATTCTGGATATCTCTTTTGGAAAAGGCTTACATGAAAGTTATGGGCGGTTATGATTTTCCTGGTAGCAATAGTGTAAGTGCTTTATCATAGATACTTAGAAACTGGATAGCTTCACAATAAAAGTCCTAAATTTAAGAAGAAGAATTTCAAAAAAAAAATTGGCACTCATAGGTATACCCATTTCAAAGTTGGCAGCTCATTGACATGAATTTGGAAAAGGATTTCCCAGTATGGCAACTTGTAATAAATTTCTTGTGAATGTTTCTTGTGCAGAATCAGTTAATTCGGATTTGGGCCGATATTGAGACTAAAATAAGTTGTGTCCTTTCCTCAAGTCAATGATGCATGATTTGGTCTTGATCTTGACTAATGACGTTTAATTCAATCAGTTATATTACCAAAGTAAAGGTCATCATTGATTTAATCAACTAAGCCAAATAACTGGCGTCTAAATTTAAAGTATATAACAGGCAAGTTTGCTCAAAATGCTCAAATCCCAGCTCGAAATCAGAAGAATTGCCTGTGATATGAGAAACTTTTACCTAATATCCAGAACTCAATGTTTATCAAAACCACCCATTGACATTGCCCTATTTGACTATTATAAGAATAGCATGGGTCTCATTTTAAAAAAATTCTAACTATTTTGTGGAGCTATCCAAGACGCCAGGGCTATCAATTTATTTCCAATAATATTTCACCTATGTAGAATATTGATCTGCATGCTTTAACTGGTTGGATCCCGGAACGTGTAGGTATAAGACAAAGCGATGCAGATTTCAACAAAGACAGTCTATTCACTACACTGGAAACTAGAATGGCAAAAGGCGACGTTCTGGTATCAGTAGCCACAGGTGAATTATCTGACCAAGAGGCTGAAAGAAGTGGCCTGGTCGCCACCCATGCTTATGCTGTAATGGACGTGAGGACTGTTAACGGAGAAAAACTATTGAAATTGAAAAACCCTTGGTCGCATTTACGTTGGCGCGGTAACTATTCGGAATTGGATATTAGACATTGGACGCCGGAATTGCAACGGTTATTGGACTATGATCCTCATAGCGCGGCTGAATTTGATAATGGAGTGTTTTGGATTGATTATGAAAGCCTTTTAAAGTTTTTTGAGGTGTTTTACATGAACTGGAATCCGGAATTGTTTAAATTTACTTATTGTATTCATCAGTAAGTTGTTTGATAGTCTTATAAAGGAAATTAATTGGTTTGTTCACTAAGGAAACTAAACCATGCAACAAATGGTATGTTTTTCATGCTCAGAGAAAAATCTTATGACCAGTTTGAAATGGAATGATATTGTCGAGAGGTCAACCACTATGCTTACAAATGTACAATAATTTCCATTTTTTCTGGGGATTCCTATTTCATTTCAAATCCATGACCTGATTTCCTCGATGATTTCCTACAATCATCGGATTTCCAGCAGATTTATTTACGAAAACGATGTCTGATTGTTAAGCTTTGCATATGTCCAAAATAGTATTTTCTCTTATAAAAACACGTTTCCACTGAAAAATTGACAACTTCTGTATTTGCAATTCTTCCAAAAGTTAGCAACTTTCATGGTTGTCCACACCCACGCCGATTTTGTTGTAGGTATAAATAGTTGTTGAGCTCTAGATACCATTACGTGTCCACACTGCATAATATGGATCTAAAATAATGGATGTTTCTTTGATTTCACTAGGATGTTCATCTGAATCAGAGATAACTTTAGTTAGGGTTTCATAATATAAATATTATACTTGAATATGTTAGTTTTCATCAAAATTCGACTTTAAACTAACTCAATCAAGCTAGTGGGGGAGGATGTGTGAAGAAATTCTATGTCTGCTTTTGGCAAGTTGGATTCGAGAGAGGTTCCAAGATGCATGTTTTCATTTCTATGATCTACAACATTGTCATACTTTAGGTCTGTTCTCATAGAAATCACAAACCAGTCGGAGCGAATTTCATTGGTTGAAAATTCCCAGAAAGATGGCTGTTGGCGATTTGTACCAATCAAAAACGCTCTGACTGGTTTTTGATTTAGGTGAGAACAGACCTAATCTTCATCTTGTTCTTCTTCTTCAAATTCTAAAATCTTTCTAGTCTCGGGTTCAGTTATTGGGAAACTCGTTGGGATATCAAATTCATTTCAAATTGTCTAGCACTCAATGTTGCCTAAAACTTAGTCTTAAAGGCAAATAAGCAAAGGACCGGTACGTTGTATCGTTTAAAATGTATGATATGTGATTTCTGGGTTAGAATGAGATGATATTCCCAGGGATTACCACATGATTCTCAATGAGTGCCAATGGGTTCCTATGTGATTCCCATGGAGTTCTAGGAGATTCCTAGTGATTCCCAAGTTATTCCCAGGGATTTCCAAGTGATTTCTATGTATTCCTGATTGATTACTATGTGATTCCCAGAAAAATGTACAATGATTTTCACTAGTGGTTTACCCCTCGGATATTGTATGAGGATGTATTTGCTGAATAGCTACAAATGCAAAGGGAAAATTTTGAACAATCTTGGGATTTAGGAAACATAAAATAATGGTTGTTCATAAATTGATAACTATTGTTTTCATAGTTTGAAATTATCTAATCACATTTGGTCAGTTATTTCTAATACTACAACTAACCCCTTGCAGACAATACAAGTGTGTCTTGGTTTTCTTAGTGGATGAACCTCTTTTAGAGTGAGATTAACAATATTTAGCTGTTGAAGCACAAAAATAACAAACAATAAAATTAAATTTGAGTGTTTTTCTTCTAGAATGTGGCATGCTGGTACAGGTCCAGCAAAAGATCTTTACACTGCCGCCGCTAATCCTCAATTTTCGTTAAGTGTCAGCCCTGAAGCATCTGGAGCAGTTTGGATTTTGCTTAGCAGACATATCACTGATATTGAAGATTTCAGAAACAATAAAGAATTTATCACGGTTTTTGTTTATAAAAATGGCCAAAAAGTTTATTATCCGTGTAAGAAGGCCAACTTTGATATGGTTTTGGGTTATTAAGGGTTTGTTTTTAGACGATCCTCCTCCTTACATAGATGGTGTGAAAATCAACAGCCCTCATTATTTGTGCAAAATTATTTTGGGTCCTAATAGTGGCAGGGATTACACAATTGTAGTGTCGCAATACGAAAAAAGCACGACGATTTATTACACTCTGAGGGCTTACGCTACTTGTCCTTTCAAGTTGAGCGAAATTAAAGATCCTTATATTGATGAAAAACAAGTAGGAACCAACACGTTTTAATAAAAATTGAGATTTTTCAATGCTTAACTTTAGGTTACTGGTGAATGGAAAGGTATTACAGCTGGTGGTTGTCCAAATTATCCTACAACTTACCATAATAACCCAAAATTTAGACTTACTATAGAAGGTATTGCTGAGAATAATCAAATTCTATTGGAACTCAAAGGTCCCAAACAATACCAAATGGGTTTGGAAGTTATAATAAAACAGTTAAACGATGAAAGCATCACTGCACCTTTTAGATCGAAATCTTCTGGACCTTACAGGCAAGAACCTAATTATAACAATAATTGAATTATTGGTTATTTGATTTTTTCAGGTCAGGATATGTTGTCTTGGAACTAACCAACATTCCTGCAGGAACTTTAGAAATTATACCGTCCACTTTTGCGCCAGGACACGAGGGACCTTTTATTCTAGTTGTTAAATCTTCAGCTTCTTTTAAAATTAGTAATTAGTTCAAGTTTAAACATTTTATTGAAATATATTTTATATTTTTATCTGTTAGATGTTGGTGATTTATTTTATAAAGAAGTGATTTTTTTTTCCAACGAATTGGATCAAATCAATACCTTAATTACATTGACCCTTTTTTTTCCGTTGTTTTATCAAATTAGCTTCCTAGGAAATCTTGTCAAAAAAATGATTTACGATCGATTTACCGAAATTATAGCCCACTATCTTTCGTTTCCTGTATGGACGCGCCCCTAAAAGGCATCATGAAATATGGTAATTTGTGTAATGTAATCCCAGGAGGATTATTATTTGAATTATTTATGGTTAAACGGTGTCAACAAACCATAATTTGGTATACTTAATTGAAAGTTTTGTAAGCACCAACCATTATGGAGAATTTCTAAGTGGGACAATTAATTTTGTTTCTATATTTGAAAATGCATTTAAGTAGATACTATAACAATTAAGTACTTTTTAATACATTAATGAATTGTTAGTAGATTATTGCTGACAATGAATCTCTTTTTAATCTGATTCGTTTGATGTAGTAGGTATAATTGGTCGTTTTACCTACAATGAACGGATGAAGAGTAGTACTATAATGTTGAATGACTTTTTCTCATAACAATAGCCACCAAACTGTGAAAAAGGTTAAGCCCCCTGATCATCAAACGCTTGGCTAGAAAAAATACCAATCAACATAATATAAGCAGGGCAGGTAGGTGAATTAATAAAGAGTTTTTGCCTCGAGAACTTTATAAACCTAAATAGATCTTGAAGGGGGAAATTGACCTATGATGAAGTCAAGATATTCTTCGAATATTCCAGGGATCTAGAATGTGGGGGAGCGAGCTCACGCTATTTTAAACTGGTTGATTAATGATAATATCCAGTTCAAAAACTCATAACATGAGTCTATTATCTGAAGTTTTATCCTCTTAGCTTAAACTCTATGAAATACCATAAATAGAAAAACAATCTAAAACACTAGGTATTTTACACAAATTGATCAGTGATCATCAATCATTGTGAATTATTCAGCATAAACCTTATTGAATACATTCTCTGCAATATCAAAGTGGACCCATAATCCTATATGGACAAATATGGTAAATATTCGAAAACTCTCTAATGGGTTGAGGTATTCGCTGCCATAAGAAGTTGTTGGCGCTGTTTGCTGTTGACCATCAAGTTAGCAGGACAACGCGCAGCTATTTTGTATCTTGTTTCGATTATTGTTTACCGGTTTATAGAAACGCGTAATTCGAATTTATCGTTTTTCAACGGACTTTTTAACAATAATTACCAGCATGGTAAGTTATGCATTATCAATAGGGTATTTGTAACTTTGGAAATGTGTTAATTTTACCCATATTAATTGTATATACAATACAAGCAGGTGCAAAGTGATAGTTAACAGGTTTATTTTAACTTGAGGAACTATTTCAAGAATTTTTCCTTAAATGAAAATTTTGTGTAGGTTGCCAAAATTTCATAAAAATAATATATTACCTTGAAAAAAATGCGTGTTTTACATAACTTATGTATATATAGATTCAATTTTATTTTAATCAGGAAGTTATTTACTTTACTCAATATATGTAATAACAATGATTTTGTTGTAAAAACATAATAACGTTGGTAAAAATCAAGGACGGACTTCAAAATTGGGGAAAAAAGTTAATTGTCCATAAAAGATTAATATTTTGCGCGCTAAAATGCTAAAACATATTCAGGAAATTCCGCTTTTAGTTGCAAGTACCTACCTAATAATGACAGTAATTATTATTATATTGTGATGTGATTATTAGAGAGTGTGTGTTAAATAACGATTTTTTTTCATATGACTGCTTTAAATGATGATTAATTATTCATTTAATTTTGTATTTTATCTTATACCTAATCTTCATCCTGGCAAGAATAAGGTGTCATCCTTCCAATTAAACTGCTATAATATACAGGGTGTAAAAAAAATAGTGTACCAGTCTTCAAAGGGTGATACTACATATGAAAATAAGAAAAAAAAGTTCCTATATGCCCTAAGATGTTTTTTTGTTTTGCGAGTAACTACCACTTATTACCGCGCCTCTACCCTTATGGAAACTACCTTTTCAGAACTGATGGTACGGTTATTTTTACTTATGACCATATTTGCTTTGGCATCAAAATGTATACCAAATTTCAAGGAAAATAGTTTGCCACTTTTCTTGAAAATAAATAAAATCTATTATTTTCATCTAAAGTTGAACGTAACTTCTTCAAGGAGCAGCTTAGGGCATATGTTCATAAGTACTTTTTTTTTAATTTTCATGTGTAGTATCACCTCTCGAAGTTCGATACACTATTTTTTTACACCCTGTATAGTTTTCATTAAAGCAATTTTAAGTTAAATTCTCACACAAAAATCGTGATAAATTTCTAATTAAAATCGACATTCTTCTCTTAAGGTCCCGACCTTTTACAAACTCGCATTTCGTTTGGAAGATTTTGATTGACAAAGTGAAATGGCTCATCAGGATTCCTAAAAGCCAAGGGCACTATAGGTATTGTTCCGATGGGAAGTTGATATTTGAGGGTTAAATTTGTAACGCACACGCAATACCATCAAGTTCGACTGATCATAAATAATAAATTTTTGTTTTTATTGTGGATTCGTTACTTTGGCTTCCGATTTGTTCGATTTTCTTTCAACTACGACCGACCTTCAACCTTCAAGTAGAATTTCCTTTTCTTACATTTATTGTCAATCAATTAGAAGATTTCATAGAATAATTGTTTACAAAAATACCTAGGTATTATGAAGCGCATTATGATGAAAACCGAGGTCGTTTTATGGTGGCACACCTACATTCAATATCGAAGACAATAATAATAATTGATTGTTGTTTACTCCTGTTAAAAACAAAAATAAGTATTGTTTTATTTGTTTGAATACCAGATTTAGCTAATTGATATGGTGCGAATAAAAGACAAAACAATGTCTCTTAAGAGGGAAGAGCAAAGTCAGCAGAATCGAAAATCAATACATGGAACATTAAAGGCCCATTAAAGGCTAATTAAATGCCCTAATGAGAAATTTTAGGCTTCTTGAATTTTCGCGAAAATGACTGTTCTGCTAGCTTTAACTTAAGCCAGCAGAACATGAGCGGAAAGTGGCTAAAACAACGAAAACTTCAATTCCACTTGCATAAACATTAAAGGCTTATAAAAGGCTCTGAAAATACACCAATCCCAAATTTCAGGCTCATTTACTTTTTTTTGTCAAAATGCAAAAAGCGCGATTTGAGAATGATATCGGCCAAGCATGGCAGAAGAACCTCTCAGACGGTGAAAACCTGTGTTCCAATAGTGCAGTCGTAGTGAATACATTAAAGGCTAATTAAATGCTGTAATGGGAAATTTTAGGCTTTGCCAATATTCGCTAAAATGGCTATTCTGCTAGCTTCAACCTAAGCCAGCAGAACATGGGCGAAAAAGTGGCTAAAAAAACGAAAATTTCAATTCCACTTGCACCGACATTAAAGGCTTATTAAAGGCTCTGGAAATACACCAATCGCAAATTTCAGGCTCAATTACTTTTTTGTAAAAATGCGAAAAGTCGCAATATGTGAGTAATGTCGGCCGAGCATGGCGGAAAAACCTGTCTGACAGTGAAAATCAGTGATCCGATAATGCAGTCGTTGTGAATAAATCAAAAGCTAATTAAATGCTCTAATGAGAAATTTTAGGCTCCGCCAATTTTCGCGAAAATGGCTATTCTGCTAGCTTCAACCTAAGCTAGCAAAACCTGAGCAAAAAAGTGGCCAAAACGACAGAAATTGCAATTCCACTTGCACAGACATTTAAGGCTCATTAAAGGCTCCGGAAATACACTAATCGCGAATTTCAGACATTTCCAAACTTACCAATAATAACGTGGGTTAGTTTGGATACTTTGCAATTCTAATGAGACTTTTCCAAACTCATTAAATCAAGAATGTACTGAGCCTGAAATTTGCGATTGGTGCATTTCTGGAGCCTTTAATGAGCCTTTGATGTTTGTGCAAGTGGAATTGCGAATTTCGTTGTTTTGGTCACTTTTTCGCTCATGTACTGCTGGCTTAGGTTGAAGTCAGCCGAATAGCCATTCTCGCGAAAATTGGCGGAGCCTAAAATTTCTCATTACAGCATTTAATTAGCCTTTAATATATTCACTACGACTGCACTATTGGAACACAGATTTTCACTGTCTGAAGGGTTTTTCTGCCATACTTGGCCGACATCACTCACGCATCGCGCTTTTTGCATTGGTGTATTTTCAGAGCCTTTAATAAGCCTTCAATGTCTATGCGAGTGGAATTGCAGTTTTCGTTGGTTTTGCCACTTTTCGCTCATGTTCTGGTGAATTGAGTTAAAGCTAGCAGAACAGTAATTTTTGCGAAAATTCAAGGAGACCAAAATTTCTCATTAGGGCATTTAATTAGCCTTTAATGAGCCTTTAATGTTCCATGTATTGATTTTCGATTCTGCTGACTTTGCTCTTCTAGCTTAAGAAACGTGACAAAATAACGCTTTTGGTGCTTTACCAAATATCTCTTCCAATGTTTTCAAAAGGTTGGATTTCTCCAGATGAACTCAGAAGCACTTCATTTAACTTTTTAAAAAAATAAGATACAATACAGTTTTGTGGACAACGAAAATCGCAGTCTTACTTTAATAACAAATTTGGCCACATAGTTCAAAAATAACAACCTACCTAATGTAAATTCTATACAGAATATAACATATTATTATAAACCATTTGTAATTTTATCATGGGAGAATCAAACAAGTGATGTTGATTTATCATATCATTTATATAAAAACTATAAAACTAAATATTGAGATATCCACTTTGACTTCCTTTAGACATCATTTGTGTAGCACAGTAATGAGGAAACTGTAATCCTTTCAACAGTAAATCAGTCAATTCCTAAAATTAAATATTTGCACAAATTAATTAAGTAGGTAATTCACAGAGAAATCGTCATACCTTGAGCCCTTTTATACAAACTGTAAGCGGAAGTAATAGAATGTAAAAACCCGCACAAAACGATGCTACAGCGAACGATATAAAAATGAGTATAATCAGCCATACTAGGAAAGTAATAACCTTAGCCATTGTTTATATCTACAAAAAAAAAATAGGAATATATCATTATACAAATTTAACAAAAATATATTATCTACACACCAACCTATTTTTATACCACAATCTAATTGAATCCGCAAACTCGATGTGTCCAAAACATATTTTACCACAAGATTAACATTATTATTATAAACAACAAAATTTATTTGTTTTTAAAAGCTATCACGCACATAAATTGTCGTTAAATAATAAGTTTGTTGTAATCTGCTGTCGACTGCACATGGACGACTGAATCATTGCAACAATAATGAATGTTTGAGTTGTTGAGATTTGTCTCCATATACCTAATACAATGTATAGGGTGGTTTAAATACAATAGTTGTTTTTCAACTTTGATTGAGATTGCGAAGTTTTCAACAGTTCATCATCATTAAGATAACCGGTTTTTGTGAAAATGATTCGTATTTTATATTCAACAGTATATCATTGTTACCAGTCGAAAATTTTCTTGATGCCAACAAGCCTAAAACTGAAGATCTCAGAGATGAAATTAAACTACAACTTCTGATAAATCCTATAGCTCTTAATGTGTATGCATTGGTGAGTGAATGTTCAACATATGCTTCCACTATACTATAGCCATACTAGAGAAAGCTTACATCAAACCTAAAAATGATAATGTTTATGCTAGACATATATTATCGACCCGCCAACAACAAGCTTCCGAATCTATAGACCAATATCTACAATCCTTAAATCTTTTAGCTAGGTAGGTACTGAATGTAATTTTCAAGCTACATCAGGGATGCTTTTATAAAAGTCCTAAACAACTCCTCTATACGCACTTGATTGCTGGAAAATACAACCCTTAGTCTCAATGAGGCTCATAATCAAGCTCAATCTTTAGAAATGGCTGAAATTCACTCACAAAGCTTCATACAAAATTCTATCAATGCAACTTCAATTGATTATACTTCAAATTCTAAGTCAGATCATATTCGAATCAATTCTTAGCTACTTCTACCAAGAATCTAGCGAAATGTTGGTTTTGTGGAGGATCACTTCATCCTAGATATCTTTGTTCAGCTTCAGATGCTACTTGTCAAAAATGTTCAAAGAAAGGACATTTCGCCAGAGTTTGTAACAGTAAAAAGCATGACTCTAGGACAACGTCAGCTTACATCGTTACTGCAACTTGGAAAAGGACTTGGAAAAGCTACAATTGATGCAAAAATTTGTGAACAACCAGTTAAAGCTCTTATTGACTCAGGAAGTACATCAAGTTTCATAAACGCTTCTCTTCTTGAGCAACTTAAGATTCCACAAATTCCTTCTCAGCAACAAGTGAATATATGGCGTCAATATCATACGCCTCTCAAGTTGAAGGAAGTTGTACTGTGTCACTAGAAACAAATACCCGTACATATGAAAACTTGACATCACTGGTTATGAAAAATTTTGCTCAGATATTATATTGGGACACGATTTTCTATATCATCATTCTAAACTTGAGATGTCATTTAATGGAAATCTGGATATTTTGAAAGTATGCGTTTTGATGCAAGCAGATATTACTCCTGCATCTCTATTCACAAATCTCAATAACACTTGCGGACCTATAGCTATTAAATCTAAGAAACAATCACTAGAAGACCTGAAATTTATCGAACAAGAAGTTAGGATAATGCTTTCTGAAGGTATCATTGGAAAGAGTAATTCGCCTTGGAGAGCTCAAGCTTTAGTCACTTCCAGTGCAAATCATGAGACGAATGGTAATCAACTATGCCCAGACTATAAACAAATTCACTGAACTAGACGCATATCCACTTCCAAACATAGAAGACATTATTTCAAAAGTGTCAAGGTACCAAGTTTTCAGCGCTGTAGATCTAAAGAGTGCATATCACCAAATTCCAATTCTCGCACATGAAAAACCTTATACAGCGTTTGAGGCGTGCAGCGAACTATATCAATTCACGAGAATTCCTTTTGGTGTTACCAATGGAGTTGCTAGTTTTCAAAGAGTTGTTGAGTATAATCAAGAAAAAAAATCTTCAAGGCACATAGGTATGCCTATCTTGATAATATGTAGTAGGTGGTAAGACTCAAGAAGAGCATGACAAAAATCTTGAAAAATTCTTCAAAGTTGCTGAAAAGGGTAAACTTACTATGAACTCTACTAAATCAAAGTACGGAAAAATAAATCCTAGGATATGAAATTGAAAATCAACAAATCAAACCTGATCCTGATCGACTTCGTACATTCTTAGAATTGCCTCCACCAGGAGATTATTCTATATTAAAACGAGTATTGGGAATGTTTTCCCATTATGCGAAATGGATTCCAAGATTTTCGGATAAAATCATCAGACCACTCGTACAAACATCATTTCATATGTCACAATTAAGAAGCTCTATCGACTTACAAAGCTCTGAAAGAAGATATTTCAAAAGCTGTTGTCACGCAGCTTCCGTTAAGAAGCACTTGACAGGTATTTTCCAACTATTTGGAATGCCAAATTTCATACATTCAGATCGTGGATCTGCTTTCATGTCTTCAGAATTGAAGATCTTTTTGCAAGAACGAGGAATAGCTACCAGTAGAACTACCAGTTACAATCCAGAAGGAAATGGGCAAATAGAGAGAGAGAATGGTACGATTTGGAGAACAGTTCAATTAGCGCTGAAATCGTAAAACTTGAATGTGTCCAGAATGGGAATCTGTTCTGGATGAATCATTACATTGCATCAGATCTCTCCTTGGTACAGCAACAAATGTCACTCCACATGAAAGAATGTTTCATCATAATAGAAAATCTACTACAGGCGACTCATTGCCTTCTTGGCTGGCTTCTCCGGGAAAAATTTTGATGAAGAAGCATATTATTTGCACAAGCAAATATGACCCTATAGTTGAGGAAGTTGAGCTGATAGAAACAAATCCGCATTATTCGTTTGTCAGACTGAAAAATGGGAAAGAAATATCTGTTTCAAACAAGCATTTATCACCGAATAGTCGAGAACAAGTATTGGATGAAAATGAGGAAATCATTCAAACTTAGTTAAATATACCTAAACCAGTCCAGTCAATAGCAGATCATCATATGATTCTACTTCTTTTCGCAATCCAGACAGATCCAGAGGTTGTTTTCCTTTTGCTTCTTTTTCTCTGGCGTAAGAACCCATTTCAATACTATTTTATTTTGCAAGTCGTTTTTGTAAAATCATTTCAGTTACCAATTTTCAAATCGTACAAAGAACTTCTCGTCATAAGATTCTATAGTAATAATTCTTATCCAAATAAAACCATAATAATAAATTGAAATAATTATTTATTAGTTTAATAATACTATTATTATTGCAACAACAAATTTAACCAAAAAAATAAATATTAATTATTTTAACAATTTATTTATTTATTTACAATTTAATGAACACATTTTATTATTTTTTTTAATAAATTAATAATTATTATAAAAATTTTATTAGTAAATCAGTCACAAGAAAAAAATTTATGGAATGGATCCTCCAGTCATCATTTTGTCAGCGCAATAATGCGGAAACTGGACGCCTTGTAACAGTATATCTGATAGACCCTAAAATACAAAATTAACATACTTACATATTGATATTTATCTTGTAATGTGATACTTACCGATAAAGGCGGTAAACAGACTGTAAGCGCAAAGATAAGAATGTAGAATCCTGCACAAAATCCAGCAACGAAGAAGGAAATGAATATGAGAATAAGGAGCCAGATTATTGAGAATACTACATTGGCCATCTAAAAAAAAAGAACAAAATGTTGTCATAATTCAATGGGTAATGGTGATTCAATAAATTGTTTTTATCGATGATGAACTCGCTTGATGCGTAATGCACAATAATGTAATTAAATATAAGTAATTTGGAACCAACTTAATTATTCACCTCAGTTTTTAAAGAAAAAAATCGAGATGTTGTCATCGGTGTGATTAACAGCAAGTAGGTACATACTAAAAAGTCTTCAAAAGTTTTTTAAAGCAATGGGTGAGGTTTACCTATAGACATCCATCCTCATATGCATATAAAAGTAATTTACATACCTACATTTCCCCTGGAGTTATTTCTATTGTCATATATAATAAGTATTTATAGTTTGTTTAGGTTTACCTAATTGGTCTTAAATCTACTTTGAATATTAACCTTATGAAATATCTAAAAATAGAGTTCACCTATTTACTTTATATATGAGAATATGTCAGTCATAAAACCATAATGATAAGATAAAATTAATACATAATTTCTTCTGTAATAGCACGATTAGATCATTTTAAAAGTGTGTTTTGCTTATCAGAAATCAATAATTAGATATTAATTAGAAAAATCACGGCTGGCTCTTAAAGAAGTAGGTACGTATATAAGACATTAAATTTAAAGAAAATTAAATTTCTATTTGAAATTAAATAGTTGCTCATCCTCCTACACCATACACACAGTCAGCCTATAAAAACTATTTTTAAAAATACATCTTCAAATATTTATAGAAATTATTCACAAAAACAATAACTTACCTTTAAATAGTAGGTACTTGAGTAACTAATTGAGCTTGACAAACCCGCCGAAACCAAAACCAGTGGAAAACTGGTTGGAAATTTTATTCCTAAAATCAACGACCAACGGTGACACAATTTTCTATACTGCGTGCACTCACAAAATACGTTGTGTGTTTACTAAAGGTTTACGAACTATGACTACGAGCAGAGGTGGTACTTAAGTGAGATAATTTGAGTAGGTTTACTTGGTACTCTTGAGACAAAGATTTTTTTCTAAGATTCTTATAGTTATTGATATTTGTCTCATTGAAAGCAACTGAAACTAACCCAAAATTACTTCACTCATTATCTCTATCCTTGAGTCGCCTTTCATACAAATAAAACAAGAAACAAACCAAAATATCTGAAGAAATAGTTCGGCGACTATTTATTAATCATTGTTTTGGAAATTTTGATGTAAACCCATCCAAACAAACCTCCAGTTATATCAGAATACGTTTCAAATCACGTCGTTTGTTTGGTTTCCTTTTCAGTCTTAGCACCAATATGTCACCGTTACTCTTTAAATATTGGTATTTTTTGGATATAAACCAACAGAAATATTCATATAGATTTTCCTCCACAAATAAGTATTCACCCCTGTTTCAATTGAGAATAAATATTTTAGTTTTGGAAACTTTCAAGTCTGATATTATTGGGCACTGTGAAGTAGGCAGGAGCACTTGAAGTTAAATTTTACGTAATCGTTTAGCGCTTCATTGGTGCTTCAATGTGCTTCAATCCCCAAATTAGTAACCCTTGTATTTAAGGAGATATTTCGGATTTTTGAAATAAGGGAAGCATCAACGTTCAGTTACAGATAAAAGGTTAGTGATTCGTTAGTGCTTCAACGTGCTCCAATCCCCAAATTAGCAACCCTTATATTTTCGGAGATATATCGATTTTTTGAAATCGGCTCTGCTTGTAACAGGCCAAAATTGCCTAGCTAAATTACCTACCTATATTAATAATTCATTTGCCACATTGGGACAAGCACTGAATTACTCCCTGAAATACCGTAGTGATCACTGTGGCGTACAAAATAGGGACAGAATGTAAATAAATATTAAAATATAGATAGGTTAATTAAAGCTAGTACGATACCAAAATGTTCCAGGCAGTAGCAGTAGGTACAATTAACCAGATTAGTCCTGGCTACTGGTTGCGCTCTTCGTACCTCACCGAGCGAAGTTACTGGGTATAGTCCATATTTTGTTTTGTTTGGGAGAGAATATCATTTGTATGGCAACGACCTTTCCATCAAACTTCCACATACTTCACCCAATTTGGATACTCATCTGAAAACTCGACAGGTAGGTTTTGTAAAATTGTACAAGCAAATCAAAAGCAAGATTAAATCCGCAAGAACCCAGAATGCTAATAGGTACAATCTTTGTCGGCGTCCTGTAACTTTTGACGATCATGGTAACTCGAAGGGTGTCTGGCATGTACAGGATCCGCAACCGTTCTGATTGTTGTTGAAAATTTATAGAGAGAAAATGTTAACAAATTTAAAGGAATTTTGAATGGAAAACTGGAAGTAAGTAAGAATTAGTTGTGCAATTTCGGCTTGTTACATGCTTACTTCACACCCAGCAGAAACAAGAGAAGCACTAACGTTCAGTTACAGATAGAGCCGGTTTCTCAATAGCAAGTCACCTCCGGGTTAAGCTTACTTCATCAGGGTAAATATTATAATTTCACACGTTAACCCTAGAGTTAAAACCAACCCGTGGGTGACTCGCTATTGAGAAACCGGCCCATACATAAATGGTTAGTGCTTCATTCCCTAAATTAGCAACCCTTAAATTTTCAGAGATATTTCGGATTTTTGAAATTGCTTACTTAGTTCACACATAGCAGGAATATTAGAAGCACCCACCAAAGAGCCAAAGTGTAGAATATAGATGGAGAAAAAGTTCAGATTCAAAACATATGTTCCTTCGTTACACTAGTTCAATGCTTCTCAAGTGCTATCTGCGATTCGAGTGATGGCGTTCAACAATTCATTACTGCTCAAAGTGAGCCACCTTTTTTTTCCTTAATTCCTTAAGGAATTTTTGAAATATGAAGCAATCCCTAAAATTAATCAGTTGAGAGCTGAACTACTCTACAGAACAACGATCTTCAAGAAAACTACTTTGTCAAACAGCTCTACCATATACCTAATTGTAGTCCGAATATCTGCAACGTGACTATGACTGTTTTATTGATAGTTAGGTACACATTGATTCTTGAAAATAATAAACGACTTTCTCCTGAATATCACTATTTCAAAGAGCAGAAAGGTACGTCATTTGTCTTGGAATTTGATATGTTGAAGATATACGACAAAGGAAAATTTTGGTTAATCATCAAATTGGAGAAGATAGAAAAGAGAGTGAAGACATACTAGTACTGATCTATAACATTTGTGAAAAGATGAGTATAACGGATGGTCAAAAGAGAAACTAAGGCCCGGTTTATTCACATACTGATAAACCATCAAGTATATTACCTATCTGACGGATGAAAAACGCAATCTTTAATCCAGTTATACGTCGACCAATAGGATTATCGATTGGCAAATTTGTCATGTAGATAGTTACCAGTACTTTTATCGGAAGATAAGTAAACCGGCCTTAGCATTAGGAAGCAATTAGAACCTACTAATCATATTTATAAGTAATTCAGACCAGAGTTTATGTATGCTGTTCATATTCTTGGTTCTCGGCCCTATGAGATCCTATTTTCGAATATTTTCGCATACGAATGGTTTCGAAAATCGCTGTAACGAATCTAACTAGAAATATGCAAACTAGCCCAAACTAACCTGTCCACGTAATGCGCGCTAGTCTTTGTATGGTATTATTGAATTTAAAAAACAGAGCGCGCTTCACGCGCTTGTGAAATCCGCAAGCGATTGCAAAAAGTCGAAATATCTTGGGAGGTATAAGAGTTGTTAAAAGCTGATGAGGTGGTGCATCGTGAAGCACTAACGAAGCATTAACCATTCATCTACAACTGAACATTGGTGCTTTCCATGCTCTTGCTGAGCGTGAGGTAAGCACGCGATTTCTGAAAATATAGGGCTTGCTTATTTAAAAATTGAAGCACTAACCATTCATCTGTAACTGAACGTTTGTGCTTCCCTTGTTCCTCTGGGTGTGAAGTAATCACGCAGTCAATTTCTAAAATCCGAAGTATTTTAAGGGTTGCTAATTTGGGGATTGAAGCACATTGAAGCACTAGCGAAGCACCAACCGCATTTATCTGTAATTGAACCTTGTGTTTTCCTTGTTCCTGCCGGGTGTGAAGTGAGCAGGCGATTTATAAAAACTTAAAACTCTCTGAAAATATAAGGGTTGCTTATTTGCGGATCGAAGTACATTGAAGCACTAACGAAGCACTAACCATCTATCTACAACTAGATGTTGCAGTACTTCCTGTTCCCGCTATGTGTGAACTTAGCAGGTGATTTCTAAAAACCAAAAAATTCAAGCGTTGTTAAATTTGGGATTGAATCACATTGAAGCACTAACGAATTACCTACTAACCATTAATCGGCAACTGAACGTTAGTGCTTTCCTTATTCCTGCTTGGTGTGAAGTAATTGGGCAGGCAATTTCCAAAAACCGAAATATCTCCGAAAATACAAGGGTTGCTATCTTGGGGATTGAAGCACTAACGAAGCGCGAAACGATTACGTAAAATTTAACTTTTGTGCCTCAAGTGTGCCTGCGTAATTCACAGTTTTGTGTTGTTGACTAACATTTCTATGAATTTAAACTTATTACCCAATATCAGCGAAAAAATATTGGACAAAGATATCTCCCTGTTCATCCAAGCTCCATAACTTAAGGTTTTTTTGTTTTCTAGATCAACTTCAGAATATTTATCACCTTGATTGTAACATCATTAACATCTGCCCAAATAAATGTGGGAAGCGGTGGTCAATATGGCAGCTTTTACCCTCGTACCACTCAACTGGAAGACTATTGTTACAGACAAGATGAGGAACCATACATCTATTTTGCATCGAAAACTTCCTATGACAGTTTAACTAGAAGAGGCGGACAACAACACATTGTGCCAGGTTTGTTTTAATACAAATCTCATAGCCTGTTATTAGTGAATTATTTAGGTTGTAAGCCGATTCAATTTTGGTCTCTCAACCGCCAAGGAACTAGACTGCCGGAAGCTGATGAAATTCAAAGATTACGCAGGCTGCAAGAGCTCAAAGATGAAATAGTGAGGAATTATGAAGAGAGAAAATCGTATCCAGATACTGGAAAACTTTGCTTTGATGATTATAATTTATTGAGAAGGTAAAAAAAGCAAAATAGTTTATTATTTGGTTCACAATTTAAATGTTTTAGATGGAGATGGAACGATTCAATTACAGAAGAACGCGCTTCGTCTTTGACCCAACAAGGAATCAACGAACTGAAACTTTTGGCCAGGAAATATAGAACCAAGTTTCCTCATTTATTTAATCAGCCTTACAACGATCAAATTTACTATGTAAGTAGGTACAAAAAATATTAGATAGAGGTAAATAAACCTTCTTATTTTAGTTTCAATACGATATGAGTGACCAAGCCCACGACAGCTATCAAGCCTATATCGAAGGCTTATTTGATCAAGAATTCTATAGAGTCCACGCAAACACTTATGGAAGCAATGTGCAACTCAAAGTGAGTCAAGGCCGAATAAAAGAAACCAATCTTCAAAGTTAATTATTTTTTGTAGGATCCAAGAAATTGTAAAGAATGGCAAGAAAAAGTAGAAAACAACACTGAACTTCAAGAAGAACATCGAAAATTCCAAACATCCGAAGAATATCGCAACATGGCCAGACAAGTTTTCATGAGACTAGGTTTCCGCTATAATTTAAATGAATCCTTAATACAAGACATTTATGATATGTGTCGCTATAATAAGGCTTGGTAATATTATACACCCCTTACAAACCACCCAAATTAATATTTCTTTATTATTCAGGCAAGTAGACCAACCTTCTCCATGGTGTGTAGCTTTCACAAAAGACCAACTGAAGTTCCTCGAATACGGAGAAGACTTAAAAGACTACTACAATACAGGCTATGGTAATGATTTGGTTAAAAACCTTGGATGTGGACCTATCCAGGATATGTACAGGAAATTTGAACAAACCGTCCATGGCTATCCCGATGGAAATAAGGTTTCAGCCTTATTCACTCACTCTGGCACAATGCAAGCTGTATTTTCAACTTTGGGAATCAACAAAGATTCATATCCTTTGACTGCTGACAATTACAACAGGCAACAAAAAAGGATGTGGAGAACGTCTTTGATTAGCCCTTTTGCCGCTAATTTAGCTGCAGTACTTTATGAGTGAGTTACTTTTGAGCAATTTTTACAAGTTTTCAATGTTTGTTTTAGATGTCAGAATAGTAATCAACAAGGTAACAGATTCAAAGTAATGTTTTTCCTCAACGAAGTACCGATTGAAGAATTTCTGGGTTGTTCGGTGGGCTTATGCGATTGGGCTACTGTTGAGCAAAACTTTTTGCAGTTGGTTGAAGATTGCAATGTGGAAGCTTACTGCGAAGGTCTGAGCTCTGCTGACAAAATCTACTTCTCATTGCCTTTGTTGATGATGAATTTGCTAATTTGGAAGCAGCACTTTTGGTAATTAATTTCATTTTGGCTCCAGTGCAATTGAAATGAGTCTTTATAATCCAAAGATTAGTATTCAGTGTGTGATTTTTATGTCATGTAGATTTAGGACGATAATAATGATTAACACTATTAGTTTATAGTGAATATGTGTTTTACTTAATTCACATTTTTTTGTATGTACAGTGTAGTTGTATGTTAATTTCTCAGTTTCTGTATTTAATACAATTTAACAAATTTTTTGAATGCATTTTACTGCTTATTATTTTAATATATATATTTTTTTAAGTTATATTCATTAAATCCATTTATTATTAAGTTTATATAAGTGTACATTTGTGATTTATTTTAATTATTATATGTAGTTTAATATTTGCTCTATAGATTTAGTTGTGTAATAAACCTAATGTTGTTATTAAAAGAATAATTATTATACTAAATAAACTTTATTGTTGGTAAAACATAATAATAATGTGATATTTACATAACTAAATTAAATAGTTACAAATATGCAAATATCCTATAAAAAGTATATTTATTAATAAAAAATAAAATAGAACAAAAAACAAATAGAAAAAAAAACACGGATAAAACAAAATTTGAAGTTAAATAACGTAATAATTGAAAATTGCACATATATAATGATAAACAAACTACAATAATTAATAACTTACTAAATAAAGCAAAATAACAAATCACAACAAATGACTAAAAAGAAATATACTTTATATAGATAGAAATTAACAAAGAAGATTCAAAGAACTATTGGTTTTTCTCAATTGCGCCCTCCAAGGAATAATGTTGGGTTCCTCGTCAGAAGGCTCCTCGTCCAAAGAATTAGTACTCATGGACATATTGTTGTCTTCTTCATACTCTTTTGTATGGTTGTTATTTAAATCGTGTCTTTTCTCTTCATTATTTGGCATTTGTTGTCTTATTTCGTGCATTTTTACTTTGGGTTCGTCTACTACTTTCGGCGTATAAATGGTTTGTCTAGAATTAATAAGTTTTAGAGTATTTTTGTAAAAGTGATTAGTTATATTTTTTACCTTATTTTGATTTCAGCTTCTTCCTTTTTCATTAATAATTGTCTTTTCCATTGTGGTATAGATTGAAGGCGCTTTTCTTCAGCTTCCTTGTGTAGTTGTTCTTCCATTTCTTTTTTCGCTTTTTCAGCTGCCTTTTTGGCCAACATTTGTCTTTTCCAAGCCGGAATCAAGTTGCCTGTATTGTCTTTATCAGGTATCTAAAAAAATAATTACTATATAAACCAGTGTCAACTTATGGTGGATGTTAGATTGCCTTTTCTACAAAATTATTAGCTGTAAATTGTTTTTTGATCTCCGAAATTACTTCGCGTTCCAATGTCTGTTCGGTTTTGGCTTTTTCCACTTTTAGTTTTTTCACTCCTGTTAAATCTCTGGACATTTTCAGTTCCGCTATAAGATCGATTTTCTGAGTCAGGAACGGATCTGAGGCTGTGTTTAGGCATTGCAATGATACACTTCTGGTTGGTGCGGAAAAAGTCTAAAAGTAGAGGTAGATATAATGTTTTTGAATTGAATTGCTTGGAGATATTTAACGCTTGGCGCTCATATCTCCAATAGTATCATAGAGAGGAATCTGAAACTTTCAGTGAATTCTAGAAGAGGACTTAAAACTAAGAAAATTCATATAATGATCCTCTACAATTTGAAATTTATATTAGATATCTACTAACCTTATAGATTTGGATTTTTATAAAATCATAATTTTTTTTCTATTGGAGATAGAAAGCTGAAATTTTCAGCGATTCTTATTCTAGTAAAGTAAAGGAATACAATCCTTGAAAATTTCGGGTCATTTGGACTCATAGTTTCAGAAATAAAATCACGTTAAGCAATTTGGGTTAGTTTGGGGAATTATGGGATTAAATTCGTACATACTAACATGGAAGATTAAGGGGGTTGTAAGAAACAGGGTGACACCAATGGCGTATCCTCGATCGACCTACGAATGGAGATTTATACGAAAATATACAAAATTATATCGGGTCTTCAAAAAAAACACCAATCAAAGATTGCTATGGTTTTTTGAACGTAGGTCTTCGCAATATTTTTCTTTAGTTTTGACAATGTCAGTCAATGAAATTTAATGTCAAAATGTCATGTCAAAAATCCTGACCAATAAACAAACAATAATGCGACGTACGTTTTCGTAACCAAAGCAATCTTTGATTGGTTTTTTTTTTTGAAGACCCGATATAACATATTATTCAAAAACTGTACAGGGTGTTTTTTTATATATTGACACCCCACCTACAGCCTTTACCTTTACAGGTAGAAGAAACGTGTAAATACAAAAGTTGTACAGTTTTGGCTGAATTTTTAGAAACCATGGTCAGAAACAAAATTTGAATGTCAGAAATGTGAAATTTTGCATGCTTCCAGCTTTTTTCAAATGGGATGCCCTGTATTAATTCATTCTATAATCTTGAAGAGCACAATGCTCCGATTCCAAAAATATATAGTTTGACTATATTTGTCTCTCATATATTCGGCTCCAAAAATTGTGAAAATACTATCCTACTATTGATTTTGTGAACCATTCTACCTATACAGGTGAAAGCTGCAGGTAAAATTTGAGGTAGGTACTTGGTTTTTCTGATAGTATTTTTAAAATTTTTAGAACCAAATATGTTGGAGACGGCTCAACCAAATATAAACTAACTATACAGTTTCCGAATCGGGAAATTGTGCTCTTCAATAACATATAACCAAATATAGGACATCTCATTTGGAAAAAGCTGAAAGCATGCAACATTCCACATTTCTGACATTCAATTTTTGTTTCTGACCATGGATTCTAAAAATTTAGCCAACTGTATAACTTTTGTATTTACACCTTTCATCTACTTGTAAAGGTATAGGTGGGGTGTCAATATATAAAAAAACATCCTGTACTTGAACAATAACTTATTATATAAAGTCAGAATTTGTAAGATTATCCACTTTTTGTCTATTTGCCTTTCAACAGGAATTAGTAATGTTACTTTACCAAACTAGTAACATAATGTGACAAGTTATTCAAGTACAAACAAATAAGTGGATTGTTGCGGAATTTATGGGTGGACCTCTGCGGGATGAGCGCAGCGAGTTCCGCAGCCATCTACTCACCAATATACTGTTCAAATAAAATAGGTACTCACCTGAAACTTGTAGTTTTTGAACTAATGAGATTAAATGACATTAGAGTGAGTCAGCTTAGTATCGTACTTGAAGAACGTATTAATAAATAGATGACTGCGGAAATCGCTGCGCTCGTCCTGCAGAGGTCCACCCATAAGTTCCGCAACAATCCACTTATTTGTACTTGAACAGTAACTTTAAAGTCAGAATTTGTAAGATTATCCACTTTTTGTCTATTTGCCTTTCAACAGGAATTAGTAATGTTACTTTACCAAACTAGTAACATAATGTGACAAGTTATTCAAGTACAAACAGCGAGTTCCGCAGTCATCTATTTATTAATACGTTCTTCAAGTAGGTACGATACTAAGCTGACTCACTCTAATGTCATTTAATCTCATTAGTTCAAAAACTACAAGTTTCAGGTGAGTACCGTAAGGTGGGGGTACTTGCAACAGTGGCACAACTTGCAACAATATTCATCGGGTGGAATTTTTGCTTTCACCCTCCTCTCGCTTGAGTCGCGCGTCAACCGCTAACGTGTTACCGTTTAGTAGATACGGATCAGTAGGTGGAAATGTGAGTAGGTTTAGCGTTGAAAAATTTTAAACACGAAAAATTTGGCGCCATTTTCTGACAGCTCTGATAAGTGCTCTAAATTGTTGCAATATAACTTTTCCTGTGCAGAGCTTATTTACCCTAGGATTTGTATCAAATTTGGATATGATGTGCTTGAATGCTTAGTCTAAAACATTGAATATCTAGTTTTGTGGGAGTAGGACCTACCGTAATTATTCCAACGAAACTTAGGAAAATGTATTAAGGGCCATCGAAAACGGATCAGGGATTCGCGAAGCATCGCGAAAATTCGGGATTGACCCATCAACGCTTTCTCGGAAAAGAAGAAACTTGTTTCCCCTTGATCCTGGTAGGCAGCGTGTATTTCCAAAGGAAGAGGAGGAAAAATTGACCAAAATTGGCAAAAATTAGCCAAATTTATTTTTTTTAAATATTTTGTGTTGCAAGTAAGTTAACACGCGTTCCTAAATACAATTACTACTGAAAAAAGCCACTTGTTGCAAGTATCCTCTTGCAGGTGTTCAACTTGCAACACCCAGTTTAAAAAATATATATATATCAAATAATAATATTGTTCAAAGTTTTTTGTTAGAATCGGATACTAGACCACAAGACTAAAATTTTGGCACTAATTAGGTCAAATTCGACAAAAAAATAAAGAAGGTATCGGCAAAAGAATTTTGAAAATGTTGCAACTAACCCCACCTTACGGTACCTATTTTATTTGAACAGTATATTGGTGAGTAGATGGCTGCGGAACTCGCTGCGCTCGTCCCGCAGAGGTCCACCCATAAGTTCCGCAACAATCCACTTATTTGTACTTGAACAATAACTTATTATATAAAGTCAGAATTTGTAAGTTATCCACTTTTTGTCAATTTGCCTTTCAACAAGAATTAGTAATGTTACTTTACCAAACTAGTAACATAATGGGACAAGTTATTCAAGTACAAACGAGTGGATTGTTGCGGAACTTATGGGTGGACCCAGCCATATATTCACCAATATGTTGTTTAAGTACAATACTAACCTGATTCACTCAGTTTTGAATTTTTCCCATTAGTTCAAAAACTACACGTTTCAGGTGAGTGTTTTATTTGAATAGTTCAACAGTATATTGGTGAGTAGATGGCTGCGGAACTAGCTGCGCTCGTCCCGCAGAGGTCCACCCATAAGTTTCGCAATAATCCACTTATTTGTACATGGGATTAGATTCATACTAACAGGGAAGGTTAAGGGAAATTTATCAATTTTTCTGAGTGCCTTTTTTCATGGACTCCGGCTCCAAATCTCAGAATAATTTAGTGTATGGAGTTTGGGAAGTCCCGAATGATCATTTAAATACAAAATTTATCATTTTAGTAGGTACTAAGGTAGCTAGCAACAACAAATCCAGATCCAGAACAGTAACAAAGCATAAACATCAGAATTTACTAAAACAAAAATATGACTTTACCTTAGAAGCGACAACTTTCTCGGTCCTTCTGAGCTGTACAGAATTCAAATCTTGAATACTGATTGCTGACAAGGGTTGCATCGTTTTCACTTTATCCTTGTGCATAAGAGTGCTTTGTTTTGACATGGCGTTTTGAGTTAAATCGCCTGAAATAAATCCCAATAAATAATTTTCAAAACCCAAACAAAACAATTACCATTAAACTCTGGTAAAGGAGGAGGCGGAGGTCCACTTGGCCCATGTTTAACATCTTCATTATTATCTCCATTAATCAGTGTCTCCACATCATGGTCATCACTTGGTGGCCGTTCAATTCCAACTCTGTCAATCCTTTTTTCGCTGCCGCCAATACTTCTAAGATACTCAGAAGGTTTGATCAGTTTATTGGGATCAGCAACTGGGAAACTTGGCGGTACGAATGGTAATACGCGTTGTCGATTGGATGGAGAAGGTGTTATAGAGTTTGTAATCGATTGACGATCTTCATCGTTTAAGCTTACAATGGTGAGGTCTGAGCATGAAGAGTTCAGACGACGAGCCGCTGAAATGAAAATCCATATTGTAATTATCATCTTGCAGATGTTCTTAAACTTTCATTGATTTTATGTGGGTAGTTATTATAGTCAGCTGGTGTCAAGGTTTCCTTTTCTACGGTCAATAGATTTCCACACATGAGCTGATTTCGGTTACCGGTTGAACGGACTTTCAATACATATACGACAACTGCTACTATAGCGAGCTACTTTATGGTTTAAATTGTATTTAAAACATTAGTTGACTATTAGAACAAATTATTAGGGTTTCCTTATAGTGAAAGAGGCCTTGTAATATAAAGTTAAAGAAATTATTACCTGGATATTTCATCCATATTGTACTAGACATAGGAAAAAACTTATGGGTGTCAACAATAGCTTCACATAACAAGAAAAAAAAAACGGAAATGATTAGCTTTCGTTGCAAAGTTCGCGAAAGTACTACCGACTCTGGGTACCATCCGCAGTACCAGATGAAAGAGGGGGCCGCCCGATGCTAAGTGAAAGAAGAAAAAATTGAAAATACACACCGCATACGGCGAATTAATGAATATTTCTTCTGCAAATTGCACTCATGGGCGACCGTACCGTTCGGATCGGTTATAATTATTGGCGATAAAACGGTTATTTATTTTATATTTTTTGCTTTTGAATGCACATAGTGGAAAGTACCACACCACTAATTAGTGAATAATGATGTTTGAACCACCAAAAACACGAACTTTGTGATCTAAGAGAGATCTTAATGAAATAGATACAATTTTTTTTTGGATTAGTTTTGGTAGGTGATTGGTGCAAAACCTGACACACTTTTAATTGATTTAATTCAGTTTTATGGTCTGGTAGTTAAATGTACAATATGTATAACATTAGAATTATTGAGGTAACCCAAATTTTATCGCAAAAACATAAAATTCACTTACACAATGCAGACATACTCCTGCACATCCCTTTAACAATGTCCGAAGGTCTTAAAGTGGGTTCCTCGATAACTTCTACCATTTCAGCACCTCTGGGTTCATTCAAATGGGGATCATTGGGGTTTATTAGTAGCCGTGAGTTGTTTGGAGGCGGCGGAGGCGGTGGTGGCGGCGAAATTGGTTCGATTGGAGCGGAAATAGCCTGGAAATAGGTATTAGATTGATTTGATTTGATTTATCTGAGTCAGTCTTAGGCAACAAAAATGTACATGGAAGCTAATTTATCACAAAAATCTTCATGCAACATGCCTTTACCCTCTTTAATTGATAACTTCCAGGTTTCTCTTTAGCATGTTCTTCATTTAGGCTACGATTTTCCTTAAATATTATAATTTTTTTTTAAATTGCTTAAACATTTCAAACACTTACATTGTTGGAGTTTTTCAGTTCTTTTTTGTCTGATTTTTCCAATTTTTGGGGCTTCGGCAAAAACTCATTGGATTTTTTGCTACCACCGATGGATGTTGGTGCCATTTTAACAACAACGTTACAGCCAGAATTAGAAGAACTAACAGAACCAGATCTACTATGAGAACCTGGACAAAAATAATCATTGATTGATACTAAATTATCATTTCACCTAATTATTAATACCTGAATCTCTGGACCTTGATCTCCCATTTACACTCACAGTCCTATCCTGTTTTCTAGCTTCTTCCCTAACAAGATAAATATCCTCATAATCGTTTTCGTGGTCATTTGATCTCACTGAAGATAAGTCAGAGGAAGATAAGTTTTCATCAGAACCAGCACCTGATGAGGAAGAATGAACTTCGACTTTAACTGAAACCGAATTCAATACAATTAAAAATTAATTAGTAAATAATTACTTACAAAAAGTGCCATCTTTTAAAACACATGAAAAAGTGTCCATCATTTTTAAAAAACAGTAAATGCTATTTACCCATCAAACTCTGTATACTAACTGGGGATAGCATTACCGGGTACCAACGTGAAGCAATAGTAATTAAAAATTACAAAATATTGGGGCGTTAAACACACGAATATTACATGATTAAAATTGTTTTAAACTATACTTTTATTATCGCCTGCTTGAAATAATTAATTAGTATCGATTTTCTTTCCTGTTTAATAAAAACTCACTTCCTGCAGGTAAATTTGAATTCTACACATGTTCTTTAGTAGGTATTTAACTGATTGTTAGCGATTCTTGTAAATCGAATTCAGGAATGTATTAATCGATTCACCTCTAATTAGCTTTAGCCTTTTATGTAACACTCACCTTTGAGAGCAGATAACGACCGTTGATCACCTCCATTAGCATCAAACAAATCTTTGACTCGATTATAAACAATTTCTTTAGCGACTTCATTCGGATTATGAAGGTAAAAGGATTCGCTTCCAACCGAACTGGATTCGGAACAAGTAGACGCACTAAAATAATAACAAATTAATTTGAAAAAAGTTGAGAAATGCTAATTTTTAAACCTGTGTCTATGATTTGCCATGGGATTGATGTAAAGTCCATTTTCTGGTGCGTGTGGTGCTTCTAAGCTGCGTCCGCTCAGAGGCGGATGCAAATAGAATGGTTCCAGTGAGTTCAAAGAGGCTTTAGAGTTTTTTGAATTGGCCAGAGTCGGTTTTGGTTTGCAATTGGAACACTCAGACCCCGTACTATTACCCTATGAATAAAATTCACTTTCAAGTACAATCTCAAATTATTCTACTTTGAAAGTAGATTGAAATTTGGTACATTCTAACAGTTACTAATACTTTTAAGCCGCCCACATTCACTAATGCATATTATCGTTGTGCAAATCTCTTTTAAATTTTTTTTACTTTTCATAAATTTGATATCTATTATTTAAGTGACTAGTAGTACTTATATCGAGTAGGTAGGTATGTACCTACTGAAACTGCAAACTGGGTACTTGTTGCTCAAGAATAATAAGTGACTTACTCGTTTTAAATGATCAAGTTTTCTTGTAGTGCAAGAACAATTCCTTCCATTGCTTATCCTATCAGAATCGTTATAATCTGGGGTAGTGCCATGCTGGACTAGCACGTTTAAACACTAGAAATTTTTTTGAAAATTATTCAAATAGTTTTACAGAAATTGAAATTCTTGCCTCTACTTGTTGATTCTCAGCAGCATCGTTAATAGGACTTTTCCCATATTTATCCAAGCTCAACAATGCTCCATGCTTCAAAAGCCAACGCACTGTATCCAAATGACCCCTGGAAGCTGCAAAGTGAAGTGGAGTAGCTCCATCACCGTCCCTAAGATTCGGATCGACACTTTGATCTTGAATCTAAAAACCCAAAAAAAAAATAAAATTTCCAAATTTACTGATATGATTATTCCATCTTACCATCCATTTAACGCAATTCAAACAGCCCATTTGACTAGCGGCGTGTATTGGTGCCATGCCATCCTTGGCTCGGACATATAGAGAACCACCGGCTTCGAGAACCAAAAATTTCAGGACGTCCAAGTGGCCTTCTTGGGCTGCTAGATAGACCGGTGTGACGTCATTGTCCATTTGGGTGTTGGCACTAAAACAAAAAAAATTATTAACATTTCACTCGACTTAATTTTTTTTTCAATCTATTCTACAGAAATTCTCAGCTTTGGTTGACGGTAACCAATTATTCACAATCAAAAATGCAAACGAGCAATACAAAACTCAATAGTAAAGAGTGTCCGAAATCTAACTACCCATCTTATTTCAAAAAGGTACTTCGAGGGGGTAGTCATTGTGGAAATCTTCTGCCCTATACGGCATGGAGATTTCATGGAGATCCGTGGAGATCTGTGATAATCCATGGGTATCTGTGTAGATACATTGATATCTGTGGAGATACATAAAGATCCATTGGAGATAGGTACGTGAACATCCGGTGAAAATACGTGCACTGAAAAAAATGCTAGTCTTGAACCAAAGTAGTCAACTTTCTGAATAAGGAATTATTATCGACAAAAGAAAATATTTTCTTATAAAAGAATATCTATTGCTTGGAGAAAAATGTTCTTAGTTCAAGAAAAATAGTTCTCTTGAAAGAAAAAGACAAATATCTTCCGAAGAGATATTTTGGCTCTTCCCTTGAAAACTATTACTGTCTTAGCTCAAATCCAACATGTAAGAGAGATTTTGATCTTGCCTAAAGTAATTTTAGACAATCTATAGGAAGAGACTAAATGCTTTGGATACAGAAACATCGCTCTTGAACCTATTAAAAAGCGTGAATCTTTTGAGTAAAAGTCATATTCATTTCGTTAAAGAGATCCTTTTTTTCAATGTGGGGATCCGATAACTTCGGCTGCAGTCGTGTAAAATCGGAAAAGCGTAATTGCGTGCGCACATTTTAACTAGTACCATGGTTAATAATATATTTGTATTGTCACAACTGCCCGCCTTACGGGGGTGACATGGGGGGTTTATAGCTTTGGGGGTCGATGGAGAGAAACTCGCTCAAGTTGTATAAGAGTATAGATATATATTTCCCCAAATATGCCCTTACATATACGCTAGTCCTATAGGATGCATGACCCTTCTAACACTGGGGTCCTTATAATAAGCCACACATCAACGCTGCTTGGGGGACTGTCGGTTAGTTATCGTCACCCTTATGCCTTGTCTAGAGGAGCTTTCCTAACAAGAGGTAATTGCGCTGGACAACGATAAGGCTGAAGATACCCAGAGGGGCTTTCCCAACGAGAGGTACTTGCACTGAGGAGACTTAATTCCAGAAAGGCTTTTCCAATGAGAGGTAATCGCACTGGTTTAAGTCTACCTTTGCTGCGGCTCGCGCAATTTATATCTGTTTATTGCTTGTCTCATCATAATTAACCAGGTTAATATTTTGTCGATTCCTAATAAACTCATTATTGAAATCATGTACAGTGTGTTATTTTCCCAAGCAGGCTCGGTGTTGAAATATGCCCCCTTTTCGAGAAGCATTGGTCCCCAATGCTTAGAAGAGACATCCATTACATTTAAAAACATACAACATTTACAAAATAGCCTAGTCACTAAAAAACATCCTAATCACTAAACACTAGAAAAAAAAAAAAAAAAATTAAAAATCATCTCGAGCTTCCCTGGTGTAGTGCTCGCGTCGCACTCATTTTTATGAAAAGTGCATGTCAGCGGTCTGTCAGGTCTATGGCCTGTGATTCGCAATATTTATTCGTGGTTTTCTACGCCCGATTGTTCCTTTCTGATTTATGTGGCAGACTTTCTTTTTTAGCTTTATTTTGTAGGTACCTACATAAACCCTTTTCCCACTAGGTACATGAGGAATAGTACAAACAGACAGCATGTAGTGTAGAATATTACCTCTTGTTCTGGTGGGTGTTGGCGTTGGTTTTCTTGGCCTCTCCTAGGGTTGAAGAGGGCAGGGATTAATGTTTGTGGTCTTTTCTGTAAAACGTATATCAATATTACTATTAAAACTGTGTTCCATATCGCCATTATACTGTGACGTTCTGTCGTCCAATGGTACGTTCTGGCAGCTGCTTGTCCATATTTTAGTTTTCTTTCAATATTTTCTAATAGTGCTTTATTAGATGTTGGGTTTCGATGTGGGATCGTCAGCGACCAGTTATGGTTTATATATTCGTGTACCCTTATTGTTGAACTTTACTGACGTGGATGTAGTCATTGCGCTGGACAACGATAAGGCTGAAGATACCCAGAGGGGCTTTCCCAACGAGAGGTACTTGCACTGGGGAGACTTAATTCCAGAGGGGCTTTCCCAACGAGAGGTAATTGCACTGGTTTAAGTCTGCCTTTGCTGCGGCTCGCGGCGCAATTTATATTCTTTTATTGCTTGTCTCATCATAATTAACCAGGTTAATTATGACCTGTATTTTGTCGATTCGTAATAAACTCATTATTGAAATCATGTACGGTGTGTTATGCAGGCTCGGTGTCGACAATATGGAGGTCTGGAGGAGATACAAAGAAATCCATGGAAATCCAAGTGATCTCTCTAGAGATTCAAGGATATCAAACTTGCCAGTTTTTCCGACGATCGAGACCAAGTTTTGAAGAAAGATACTACATTTGAAAGGTAGTTCACGTCCACACACTTGTAAAGAAACGAAATTGCAGCTTTTTTGGACTTTTTTTATTCACGTATTAATCAGTATGGACTGGATGTAGTATCTTTCCTCAAAACTTGGTCTCGATCGTCGGAAAAACTGGCAAGTTTGACAAACCAAAGGACATTTCTTTTCAGCTGCCGGAGACAAGCCCTGAGGATGACACGCATCCGTGTCGAAACGTTGGCAATTGATTAATACGTGAATAAAAAAAGTCCAAAAAAGCTGCAATTTCGTTTCTTTACAAGTGTGTGGACGTGAACTACCTTTCAAATTACAAATCGTTGGCTTTTCTCCATGACATGGGTTTTTTCGAGGATATTGAAGATCAGTATGGACTGGATGTAGTATCTTTCCTCAAAACTTGGTCTCGATCGTCGGAAAAACTGGCAAGTTTGACAACCCAAAGGACATTTCTTATCAGCTGCCGGAGACAAGCCCTGAGGATGACACGCATCCGTGTCGAAACGTTGGCAATTGGCAATACGTGAATAAAAAAAGTCCAAAAAAGCTGCAATTTCGTTTCTTTACAAGTGTGTGGACGTGAACTACCTTTCAAATTCAAGGACATCTATGGATTTACAAGAAGATGCCCACAAATGGACTACCTCCAAGGGGGTAGCCATTGTCCATCCTTCTGTTCTACTGGATGGAGTCGATGGAGATCTCATGGAAATCCATGGAGATCTGTGAAAATCCATGGGTATCTGTGTAGATACACAGATGTCTGTGGAGATACATAAAAATCCATTGGAGATAGGTACGTGAAGATCCGGTGAAAATACGTGGGGCTCCGATAACTTCGGCTGCAGTCGTGTAGATTCGGAAAAACCTAATTGCGTGCGCACATCATTTTAACTAATACCGTGGTTATAAATATATATGAAGGTCTGGAGGAGATACAAAGAAATTCATGGAAATCCAAATGATCTCCTTAGAGATTCAAGGATATCGATACAAATCTATGAATTTACAAGAAGATCTCCACAAATGGACTACCTCCGAGTGGGTAGCCACTGTGGAAATATTCTGTTCTACTGGATAGAGATCTCATGGAAAACCGTGGAGATCTATAAAAATCCATGGGTATTTGTACATTGGAGATAGGTAGGTGAAGATCCGGTGAAAATACGTGGAGATCCGATAACTTCGGCTGCAGTCGTGTAGAATCGGAAAATCGTAATTGCGTGCGCACATCATTTTAACTAGTACAGTGGGTATCTAATAATGTATATGGAGGTCTGGGGAAGATACAATAGGAAATCCATGGAAATCCAAATGTATGTGGATTGTGGAAATCTTCTGGCCTCTACGGGATGGAGATCTTATGGAGATCTGTGGAAATCTGTGAAAATTCATGGGTATCTGTATAGATACATGAATATCCGTGGAGATACATGAAGATCCATATTGGAGATAGATACGTGAAGATCCGGTGGAAATACGTGGGGATCCGATAATTTTGGCTGCATAGTCGTGTATAATTGGAAAAGCCTAATTGCGTGCGCACATTTTTCTGACTAGTACCTATACCGTGGTTATTAATGTACATAGAGGTCCGGAGGAGATACATGGAAATTCGAATGATCTCTATGGGGATCCAATAGGATATGCCTGGAAATCTCAGAATATCCATAAAGATCTATGGGTTCCAAGAAGATCTCCATAAATTGAAATTTTTTGTCCTAAAAAATCGTGACTAAGTACTTCCTCGGGGTACTTAAAGGAAAAATAAGTAAATAATTTTTGGTACCTATATACCATAATTTAGGGCTAAATATTAATATACTAAAAGTCCTGGATTATCCTTCCTCCTGCCTTTTTTCGCCCCCAAAACCCCTCTTTTAATATTGTGGTGATTTTCTCAAAAACTATCCACTTTAGGGAAAAATATTAAGAAAGCATTTTTGAAGCTGACAAAATTTCCCTTGCAACGACGTACTGTGAGCCCAAGGTTTCCATATATTATCACGTGGTACACACCAGCGGCGTATCAAAAAGTTTGCCCCGAGATTAATTATTGGAAGTTATTGAATGACACGAATTTATTGATTTAAATCAAAAACTATAAACTTGGCGGAAAATATCATTACAAATTTATTTGTAGGTGATTAAATTGCAAATCCATTGATGTATAGAACGACTTCCTAGAACCAAACATATATTGAAACCGCTGTTTAATTAATTATTACGTGGCAATATATAGACTACCAATACGTCGCTGCAAGGGAAATTTTGTCAGCTCCAAAAATGCTCTTGTGACATTTTTCCTTAAAGTGGATAGTTCCCGAGAAAATCACCAAAATATTAAAAGGGTGGGGGTTAGGGGGTGAAAAAAGGGGGTCGCGAGGAGGATTGGCCAGGACTTTAAGTAGGTATGTTGCAATTTAGCTCTCTACCAAAAATCAGCTTTACATTATTTTTGTCTAGGTCAAATGCTATCTTGATTCGGGTAATATAAAAGTTCTGCATCTGCAGGAAAACTGTGAGAGAAAATAACTATTTTCTCAGTTGAAACTACCTACTGATCGATTTATAACTCCTGACATTTCATCTAAAACAGTGACTGTACAATTTAGTGTAGATTAGTTTGGGTTCTCAAAATCATACTTTCCTATAAGACGCAAAACATTATCCATGCAAATTTTTTGCTTTAAGTAATAAGTTTTAATTATCCTTGCAATATTCATACGTAACAAATTAATAAATGGATTGTTTCATTTACGTAATTCAAACTAAGGTTTTTCAAAAGAAAAAAGAAACAATTTTCATATTTATTTTAAATTAAAATCGACCTTGATTACGTATTTATAATAAATTTGTTGTCAATTATATCCGATTTTTTTTACTTTTTTCTTGAATTTGTTTTATTAGTATTTGAATATAAAGGCAATTTACAATAATTAAATCTTGACGCAATTCAGGATGTCGTGTGCTAAAATCGCCATCTAAATGGTTTAGAACAATCTGATACCTATTTCGCTCCATTAGTTTGTGGTATTATCTTCTGTTTTTTTTACGTAACTTTATTACGTAAATTTTATTACAAGAGAAAAACCACCCAAACAAATTTCTACTTTTAGAGGCATAAGGTATTGCACATGCCGCCAGACATTAAAAAAATTACTGGTGCATTAAAAAATATAATAAAATGCGCGCAAGCCAGAGGGAACTAATTTGCAAATAGAAGAAAAAAAATTAGTCATTTATGTCGGACATCTAAAAGCTAAGTAGTTCTACTTTCTGATTCTGCCCGTCCGTGTGCTCGCACCGAAATAAATTTCACCGAAATCAAATAAAAATCATCCAACCCATCAGAAAGGTGTTTGCCTTTTTGATTTGTGGTCACTTGCACTCTCTCTTTGTAAGAAAAAAAACGTAATTTATGTTTGTTTGTTGAGCAAGGACGAGCAATTTAGACATGAACTTTTTTTTTTTTAGAAATTACTTTCCATTATTATTATTTTTTTATATTATTGATTTCCTGTTTACTTACCTAAAGATCCTTCTATACATCTTTTTCAATTCCCAATAAACATTGGTAATTAATGCAATTAAAATCTTAAAGCTATAATTAAAGCATTACAGTTGTTTTTTTTCTCTAAGTAAAGGAAGAACGCGTTGAAAGAACGATTATTTTGCATTTGATCTAAATATAATTAATTATCATCAATTATTTAAACTAAGCATTTATTTTCTATCGACTAGAGAAATTACCAGCCGTGCCATATTGCAGATAAAAGTATAATTAACTTGAGAGTGGTATAATTAAACCATATGGTTGAAAATTTTATTAAAAATCATTGTGTGTTTGAATTTTGATTTGAGGGTGGGCCATATTCGAAACTATCCTGGAGAGTCTTGCCCTTTCAGTTCTTTACTTAGTTTTGCCTAGCCAGCGTAGCCTAACCAGCCTAGCCTAGCTAGCATAGCGTAGTCAGAAACTTTTCTGATAGATGAATAGCCCACCCAGCAGAAGTCAATATTGAATTTTATATTTTGTACGTCTGACAACAAATTTTGCTCTACAAGGTCTTGGTATAGATGAATTGACCACCCTGTAGATAGAACTGAGCCTTGGCCAACAAATTTACGCCTAACAGCTCTCAAACAGGCTCTCCCTGTCGTGATAGATGGAAAGATACTTATTAAGTTGAGAGAAACAACTTCAGGAAGCCAAAAGTTGTTGTGAGAAGCCCATTTGAGCTATAGCAAAGGAGGGGGGCAGTTTAAGTTAAAGTAAGCCAGATTGGGATAGTTTGGGTTAATTTTGGCAGCGCATTGTGCAAGATACGGTTTTTCGAAAGAATGGCCCATAAAAATATGGGAATGGGGGAACTATTTAGGAGAATAAGGTGATTTTAAATAGGTAAGTACAGGGTGCTTTTTAATATATTGACCCCCCACCTACAGCCTTTACCTTCAAAAACCACACGTTTCAGGTGAGTGTCTTATTTGAACAGTTCAACAGTACATTGGTGAGTAGATGGCTGCGGAACTCGCTGCGCTCGTCCCGCAGAGATCCACCCATAAGTTCCGCAATAATCCACTTATTTGTACAGGGTGTTTTTTTATATATTGACAGCCCACCTACAGCCTTTACCTTCACAGGTAGAAGAAAGGTGTAAATACAAAAGTTGTACAGTTTTGGCTGAATTTTTAGAAACCATGGTCAGAAACAAAATTTGAATGTCAGAAATGTGAAATTTTGCAAGCTTTCAGCTTTTTTCAAATAGGATGCCCTATATTTGATTCTATATTCTTGAAGAGCACAATGCCCCGATCTATTATTGATTGAGTAATCTCTCATATATGTGGCTTCAAAAATTGTAAAAATACTATCCTACTACTGTTTTTGTGAACCATATATACAGGGTGTCCCAGGGAAAACAGTCCACCCCGATTTATTGGGTTTGGGATGAGAAAACACCCAAACACGTCGATGTTTGATTTGAGGGGGAACTATTTTTCAGTCTTTTTCATCCCCGTAGCTTCAACCCCCTCCAAATCTGAATAGGGAATATGGGTCGTGTCATACCTCTTTTTAAAGGTCTCATCGAGTTCTTTATGTACAACTTTTCTATTCACACCTTTCATCTACTTGTAAAAGTGAAGGCTGTAAGGTAAGTGGGGTGTCAATATATAAAAAAACACCCTGTACTTGAACAATAACTTAGGTATTATATAAAGTCAGAATTTGTAAGATTATCCCTTTTTTGTCAATTTGCCTTTCAACAGGAAATAGTGATGTTACTTCACCAAACTAGTGACATAATGTGACAAGTTATTCAAGTACAAACGAGTGGATTGTTGCGGAATTTATGGGTGGACCTCTGCGGGACAAGCGCAGCGAGTTCCGCAGCCATCTATTCATCAAGATATTGTTTAATTACGATACTGAACTGACTCGCTCAAATGTGCGTTATTCTCATTAGTTTAAAAATTACACGTTTCAGCTGAGTATCTTATTTGGACAGTTCAACAGTATATTGGTGAGTAGATGGCTGCGGAACTCGCTGCGCTCGTCCCGCAGAGGTCCATCCATAAGTTCCGCAACAATCAACTTATTTGTATTTAGAAAATAACTTATTATATATGGTCAGAATTTGTAAGATTATCCACTTTTTGTCAATTCGCCTTTCACCAGGAATTAGTAATGTTACTTTACCAAACTAGTAATACATTGTGACAAGTTATTCAAGTACAAACGAGTGGATTGTTGCGGAACCTATGGGTGGACATCTGCGGGACGAACACAGCGAGTTCCGCAGCCATCTATTCATCAATATGTTGTTGAATTACGATACTAAACTGACTCATTCAAATGTGTGTTATTCTCATTAGTTTAAAAATTACACATTTCAGGTGAATGTCTTACTTGAAAAGTTCAATAGTCTATTGGTGTTTAGATGGCTGCGGAACTCGCTGCGCTCGTCCCGCAGAGATCCGCCCATAAGTTCCGCAACAATCCACTTATTTGTACTTGAACAGTAGGTAACTTATAAAGTCAGAATTTGTAAGATTATCCACTTTTTGTCAATATGCCTTTTAACAGGAATTAGTAATGTTACTTTATACCAAACTAGTAATATATTGTGACAAGTTATTCAAGTACAAACGAGTGGATTGTTGCGGAACTTAGGGGTGGACCCAGCCATATATTCACCAATATGTTGTTTAAGTACAATACTAACCTGATTCACTCAGTTGTGAACTTTTCCCATTAGTTCAAAAACTACACGTTTCAGGTGAGTGTCTTATTTGAATAGTTCAACAGTATATTGGTGAGTAGATGGCTGCGGAACTCGCTACGCTCGTCCCGCAGAGGTCCATCTTTGAAATTCTAGCTCAGGGGCTGAGACTTTCTTTTCACTTTTGGAAATCTAAATTATACTGCATTCATCAAATTAGAAGATACAAACTTTCAGAGTTGTCAATGAAAAGCTCACAATGTCACATCAAGTTTCTTATATGATTTTTCACTTGTCAAGCAAATTCTCTTGAAGGTGGCCCATCCATTATATCAGATTTTACTTTCTCTTGAAAAAAAAAAAAACACCGGACAACAGAACCCAACAACGCAAAGACAATTTCCTGAACTAGTTTCTACTAAAACAAATTAATGTGTGGATAATTGAATTCACAAATTGATCTGATAAGGACGATTATTGCATTAGGAAATTATTAATTGATAGTTATATAAAAAGTACTCAATTTTTCTTAAAAAAGATTTGATAAAACGTCGCACGTAGTACCATTATAGGATACCAAATAAAGGCAACTCTGAAGAATCTCACAAATGTCACCTATTCTGTTTTTGTTACTATTACAGGAACTAATACCAAAGAACATTATTATTTTATACCTGACATTAAAGTAGCCGCTCTTGTCGCGTATCTTCTGCTGTTTTTTCTTGAGCAATTTCTTCATAATTTCAAAAATCGACCGAACCCATTAAAATCCCGAACCGCACTAGTTGGACACTTTCAATTACTTTTCTGAGCGACTTTAATCCCCCTGGCGTATGTATAATTATTGTGGCCAGTTTCAAAGAAAAATTAGTAGAGCAGACGACCTTGGGTTATGGTTCATTTGTCTATTGGTACCTGTATGCACCTATATGTACGGAAATAGAAAGTACTTATGGGTAATTGCTTGTAATTATTTGACAGTTTTAAGACAAAGTTTATTGCATCAATGAGGAAATTTTCTGACAATTTTTTGGGGCTCAAAATAAGTAGGTACCTTAATTTACAACGACTACTGCTCCTATGTCTTCTTTTCCTAGTCACACTTGCCATTTTTTTTTGTCAATCACATGGTACCTATACCAAAACGTCCTTGATGAAGTACCACCTTAAAGCGCCAAATTGAATTGTAACTTATAGGTACGCGACGCACAATTTGTTTTTACTTCATCATGGTAGATAGTACCGAATGCAGAGCGTGTAGCACTAGACAGTTACCCGTACGGTATCGCGGCTGGTTAGATTCTTGCAATTACCTGGGCAACATTTTCTTCTGTGGTCTTTTTTTTTCTCTTCGCTTGAGTCTTTGGGTGGAAGAAGATCGGGGCGGAACTGTTTCATGTAGGTACTGATAATGATTGATTTTGGACCGCCATTCAATACATGTGGACAGCCAAGTTTTGAGAATTTGGAATTGTATAAACTGAAATTGAATCTCGATAAGCTTTGACCATTTGAAAAATCTATGTTTTTTTTTGAATATTTGCAAAATAATCTTGGAAAGGTATACTTTTGCATATACATTATTAGAAACTTTGAAAAATCTCCAATAGCAAAGGGGCATTCATAAAATTTGTGCACTTTGTGCCAAATTAGCTATAAATCGAATATGGCCGCTATCTGTATTGGTATTTTCAATAGATGCTCTTCTGTAAGACTCAAAATCTTGAGTAGTAGGTACCACTTTTTATGGATTCTAAGATGCGAAGAATCCATTCTTCTGGTCTAATTCTTGTTCAAGATCAATGTCAAGGTCATAAAGTATTTTGTTGAAAGATTGAACAATATAATGCAAGATAAAGAAATATTTTTTTAAATTCAGTTCAATGTTATTTATTGTTTACATTACAAAATATAAAGAAACGTCAATTACAGGTTTACAACATATAATACTTGTTTAGGTACTTCATGCATCATATGAGTTATTTGTGCAACCTTCTTGACACTTGCATAATGGGCTGCAGCGAATCCCGGCTCGATAACATTTACGTCTGCCTGCGCATGAGACCAAATAATCACAATTGAGTAGTAATGAATATCCATGGCTTGCATCTGGAAAATGACGCCTGTTGTGGAGAGTGGTTGAGGACTAGTTTGCCTTTCTTCAGGAAAAGCTTTGCCTTCTCTGAAGAACAACCAAAATTTGAATGAATACATTGATTTATTGATTTGCCGCGCGCACCGGTCCGAGATGTAGTTATCTTAAGTTTTCTCTTATACGAGCTGCTCAACTTCTGTTCAAGTGATTTTTCTTGTCCGTTGGAAGAAATCAATTGGACAGGCTGCTGTGTACCACCTTATTGACACAAGCTTGGTAGCAGGAGTTAGAGTCGGGTGGTTCTTTGAGAATAGTGGTTAAATGGGATATTTGCATTCCTATAGGTGTGTTCGTCCGCACACTGATTTCTTTTCTATCCCTTCTTGATTGAGTCTTTTTACGGATAACTTGTATATGGCGGCTGATCCCCGTTGTATGCAAGGGATGAAACGTCTCTCTTACTTCCTCTAGGGAACTGCGCCCAGAACTGGCAAAGATCAGTCCAGTAGGGTTCCCATTCTTTGGTTCTGTCATTCTATTCCCAACCACATTTACTGTAATTAGGAATATCAGGCGATTTGGATAGAATCTTCCAAATGAATGCGTTAGTGAGCAGCGTTCGTTTTGTATGCTGGTATAAAACATGTTGTGATGGAGGTGTAGATTCAAGGGCCTTTAGGCCTTGGGTAAACATCAACTTCCTTGCATCATTGACTGAATCTACACCACAGTTTATGCTGTACATCAAAAGCGTTCAAGATGAGACATGTGGTGTGATTCCAACGTGAAACTATTCGGTTTATTTGTGACGTCAATGGACGTGGTAGTGACCTTGGGATAAGCAACCCATGGCATCTTTTTACCTATTCCAAACATCGACAATGTTTCATCATACCCCATAAATGCATTAAAAAAGAGAAGAGCTACAGAGTGCACGCTTTGGCATGTCATTACTCAGCAGGTGTTGCAAGTGCAACATCATTCTGGTGTCTGTTTCCTCTTGCTGACTTGGAAACATGGTTGATATGTCACTGGTTCTGTTGCTTAGCACCTGATTTTCTTTTGTGGTGAACAGCTGATACGAACCTCCAGTGGTAAGTTCAACCAATTTCTCGCTGAGAAAGTTTGATAAAAATTTCACCCATGCTGAACCCTTTGGTATAGGCATTTTTGCAAACATCCTATATCGATGCTCTGAACTGTCAGCTCGTTTTTCCCGGGTTTGAAATATAAGACTGCCATCGTGATATGTATCCCAGACTGCATCTACTCTAGTGGTGTTAGGAGTAATTTTGCTTTCTATAAATGGCAGTAGGTACCTACATATTTGTATATTCCCCGAAAACGGTGTGGTTTTACAATATGAATAACTGCCGGCATATCCAGTACAAGCACTGATGCCTCCTTGGATGATTGAGAGCGTCCTGAGCCAGGCAAACCAGGAAGACACCCAAAAAGAGCGGATTTAGTTCCTGACAGTAGTTTTTCCGTATTAGATAATGAAGGTGGGTGACGCCGGTTCTCGTGTCTGAAAAAATCATTTAAGAAATTTTGTTCCACTGTTGGGTCCACTATCCGTCTTCAGGAATTGGATACTATGCTCGTGGCTCTGATCTAGTGGCATGAGGGAACTTTTTTTCACTACGTTGAACGTCAAACTGCCCTTTCATAAATGCTTCGTGGACACTTGGATGGGTATATTGTGAACGTGTCATGTCATTCAAAAAACCGGGAGCCAGCGTGAATAGTTTGTGTGACCAAAGACGAAAAACCATGAGCAAAGTTCTTCGCAGGAACTCTTAGAAAGTAACCAATTACCAACTCGCTAACCTATGATGAAACGACAAATCAACAGGAGAAAGTCTCTAACAGTTACCCAATCCACGTTGGTGATTTTGCATTGAGTGACTTTTTCCAGACCTCCATGGATTCATGCGGCTTAGATACTTCTTGACAACGTGTAGCCATGCAAGAGTAAGTTGTTAAGCATAGGTACCTAGTACGCTCTACATGCTTTCCACAAAGAAGAGACACTGCGATTCCAGAGGTGATTACTTTTGCTATGGAAAACATCCGATCCAGCTAACAACTTTCCCGCGAATTCTTGCGACATGTATCAAACCCATAAAGCATATAGCAACTGGGATTCACCAACCTCATCTGAATAAACACCTGACACTTTTTCTGCAGAAGGCAGTCTCTCACAAGTACTGGAATTTGGCCGGGATTCACGAATTCTATTGCCTTCATAGCAATATGCATAAAATGTTTCTGCATGGTCATCGTTGCCGACTTCTCGTATATTATGGGAAACACTCCAACAGTTGATCTTGGTATAACATCTTTTGAATTTTGACCATGAGAGAAAAAACTGGAATATGTTACTGGAGTCTCTTGCAACCATTTGCTTTCAGAACTCTGTTCACATGCTGTAACCAATGTCGTTCTGCCATCCATAATTCATCATCCTTCTCAATATTTGAGATGGTTGATTTATTATTAATATCCGAAATAAAGACGTTTCCAGCATATTCATCAACAAACGGTCCACTAGTGTAGCTGTTAGGAAGCTCAACAGCATTTCAGAAACGTTCAGGGTGAGTGGTGGAGGAACCTCCCCAATGTTATCATAGGTGGGATGACTGGTTAGCGACATGGCAGTTCCATGAATTGTACTGGTCCATTGGCAGTCGTCACAAATACGTTCCTCTTGACGTTTGTGGGTACAATGACTCCATCCTCTTGCCGCCACTTACAGACAGCTTGTGCAAGCTGATACGATCATATAAAACCGAAATTCCCAGAGCATGTAATGTTCGAATATTATGATTCTGTCTGTCATTGGAGTGAAGCTTCATTCCCAAGTAGAGGGGAAAGGGTGTTTCTCTGTCCTTTCGTTGATACGATTGATGGTCCGAGTGGATTGGTACGTTGAGTTGCTATAAATCAGCTGAGAAATCGTGCACGCCACTTTGATTCTGGCACTTATGTTGGCCTTGTCATCATCTCTAATAGTTTCTGCTATGATACTGGACCATTGGAGCATGACATTTATTACTAACACTATCTCAAATTTCAAAAACCTGGCACAAAGTGCATGATTCTTTTGAATTTTTAATAATTCCAGCTCTGCTACAGTTCCTACACTGGAATAAGACTTCAAGCCCTAAAAAAGTAAGCTCATTTAGAGTTATAGCCTCTGGAAAAGAGGAGGAAATTAATCAATTCGATCTGGATCTTTCTTTGAAGACAGAATAGAAAAGCTAACTATGTGCAGAAATACGACAGGCTGGAGGTCTTCACAATGTGGATGCGAAATGCGGATCAGCAACTACTACGTTCTACCTCAGCTCCAGTCTGCCTTAGACTTCTTGAGTTTGAAAGCAGTACCTTGTTTCGGAACACCCTAATTAACTTTAATTTTTGTTGTATTGCGATAAAGAACTTTAGGAAGTTCTTTGCATGTAGAAAAAATCCTACCAAGGTTAAAATAATAATTGTTTCATTTAAGATCCCCGCCTAAGAAATGCATTTTAGCGTGTCCCGGTACCTCGTTTCCTCAGTGTTGGGTACACTTTTAATAACGCATCAATCGAGCCATGTCTATCCTCGCATGCTGTTCCACATATTCGGTGTTTTACGAAATTATCAACGCCAGTACTTTACCACAATAATTTTATAATTGGTCTACTTGTAACCCAGTTATGGCAAGGTACTGTTATAAATTAGCACCGGTTTTGCCAGTACTTATTCGGCGTTTAAATCAAAATAATATTTTGTGTGTGATAAACTGGTTATGGAAACGTTTACTATTTTGTTTCTTTTAATGAATTCGTTATATGATTTATTACAATTTATTTTTATTGTTGTTGTACGTAACTACAAATTTTCTCTTGGTAAAGATTTAATTACAGATAAATGCGTTTTTGGGCAATAGGAGGATGCTTTATTGTTTAATTACTCCTGACGCAATCTTTTAAGTAATTTATCATTTTTATACTTTCGCTATATCCAACTTAAATTTTCTTTTTTTTTAATTACACCATGAAATATGATGAGTTTAGGAGTATGTTGTTTATCTCTATAAGCAGACAATTAATTTGTTTCCAAACAAAAACTCAACGAGCAACAACAACAATTAAAATAATTACCAATAAAATCGCCCCGCAGAGCAAAACTAATAGTTCTTTTCTAGTTATATACTAGAAACTAAAACAATAGAGGAAATATGTAATGAACATGCTAATTTATGTTTGGAAACGTCTAATAAACACTTCATAAAACGCACAGCCGCGTTATTCTATCCGCGAATTAGTTCACCAAATAATGTGAAGAAAGCGTTGTTAATAAGGAGAGAAAAATGTGGACGGACCTAACTCGGCCTGTTTGACTTGGTAATTATGGTCGTGTTTTATTTTTATTTGGTTTAATGATAATGATGATGACAACCTAGTGGTACAGATTTTTACATTTTGAGAATGATAATCTTTATACGAGACAGTTTGGGGTTTCAAGAATTTGAATATTTCCTCATATAGTCCATGCTTTAGTTCACTTTCTTCTATTTAAACTTTTAAGTGGGAGTGAGATAGAAAGCAAGGGTTGAAACGGGGTCTCTCAAAGCAATGTTATTTTACGTGTCCAGGGTTTGGTTGTTTTGGAAAATCTGCAAGCAGATATGCTTATGCTGACTCTAAGCATTCTTTTCGGTTCCGGTAAGACGGAGGCGTCAACCATCTTTAAAAATGTGTATACCAGAATCCCACTTTTAACGGAATCCCACGAAATCCTACTGGAATTCCACTCTCACTGGATTCTCACGGAATCCAATGGAACTCTTTGAGGAATTCCATGGAATTTTTTGTGAATTTTGGGAATTATTTTGAACGCTAGTAAGCAAAGATTCTGGACAAACTTCTTGTTTAGTTTAGCCGCCACTACATCAAACTAAAAACATTGACTCAAGCAAACCAAGGAACCTCATTGGAATCCCATTCGAATTCCACGGAATCCTACGAAATTCTAGTGGAATTTCACTTGCTTTTTGGCTATAATTCCAAGGGGGTTTTCAGCGAGGGGTGAACTACCTTCAAAAATGTGTATCTACACCAGAATCCTACCTTTAACAGAATCCCACGAAATTCTACTGAAATCCCACGGAATCCTACTACTGAAACCCAACGCAGCCCCACTGGAATCCCACGGTTTTCTACTGGAATCCCACAGAATCCTACTAGAATCTAAAGGAACTCATCGAGGAATTCCATGGAATTTTTTGTGAATTTTTAAAATTACTTTGAGCGCTAGCAAGCAGAGACTCTGGACAAAATTCTTGTTTTTCAGTTTAGCCGCCACTACATCAAACTAAAAGTATCGACTCAACTAGCAAACCAAGGAGCCTCATTGGAATCTCATTCGAATTCCACGTAATCCCAATAGGAATCCTACAGAATTCCACTGGAATCTCACTTGTTTGATCACTTTAATTTCAAGGGTGTTTTCTGCGAGGGATAAACCACCTTGAAAAATGAATGAATCTCGCCTGAAACGGAATCCCACGAAATCCTACTGAAATCCTACGAAATCCTACTGAAATTGACCGCAATGCCACTGGAATCTCACAGTTTCCTACTGGAAACCCACAGAATCCTACTGGAATCCAATGGAACTCTTCGAGGAATTCCATGAAATTTTTTTGTGAATTTTTAGAATTATTCTGAACGCTTGCAAGCAGAGACTCTGGACAAACTTCTTGTTTTTCAGTTGAGCCGCCACTTAATCAAACTCAAAACATCAACCCATAAAGCAAACCAAGGAGCCTCTTTGGAATCCCATTCGAATTCCACGGAATCCCAAGGAATCCCACGGAGTTCCACTGGAATCTCACTTGCTTGATCACTATAATTTCAAGGGGGTTTTCTGCGAGGGGTAAACCACCTTGAAAAATATGTACACCAGAATCTCACCTATAACGAAATCCTACTGAAATCCCACGGAATCCTACTGAAATCCAACACAATCCCACTGGAATCCCACGGTTTTCTACTGGGATCCCACAGAATCCTACTGGAATCCAATGGAACTCTTCGAGGAATTCCATTGAAATTTTTCGCGAATTTTTAAATTTATTCTGAACGCTTGCAAGCAAAGACTCTGGACAAACTTCTTGTTTTTCAGTTAAGCCGCCACTATTTAACTTAAAACATCAACCCATCAAGCAAACCAAGGAGCCTCATTGGAATCCCATTCGAATTCCACGGAATCCCAATAAGAATCCCACGGAATTCCACTGAAATCTCACTTGCTTGTTCACTATAATTCTAAGGGGGTTTTCTGCGAGGAATAAATTACCTTGAAGAATGTGTACACCAGAATCTCACCTTTAATGGAATCCCAGAAAACCTACTGAAATCCCACGGAATCCTACTGAAATCGAACGCAATGCCACTGGAATCCTACAGTTTCCTACTGGAATCCCACGTGGAACTCTTTGAGGAATTTCATGGAATTTTTCGTGAATTTTTAGAATTATTCTGAACGCTTGCAAGCAAAGACTCTGGACAAACTTCTTGTTCTCACCTGCATATTATAAGAAAAAATGATATAATTTTGTTCCAGCACGTCAAGAAATCGTAAAATGTACTGTCAAGATTCTACGCAAAGCCAAAAATTTGTGCGTAGAACCCGAAATTCGTATACAGAGTGGTTTCGAAACCGTTCATGGGACGGTTTTTGACGTGTTGGAACAAACCTGATCCTAACTGTCCTTGCCCTTGGAACTTTTTAAATATAATAGGTCTGTTCCAACACAGAAAGAGGAGATATAATATAATGATATTATGGTCTAGAAAGAAAAAGAATATCGTTTGGCGTTGATCAAGGGAAACGTAGCCTAAAAAGGTGTGGTCGGCCGGAAATGGGGATATATTCTACATTTTTAAAAATCGGGATATTTGGCATTCAATTGGTGAATCGGGACGTTCCGGAAATATTTCTAAAAATAGGGACTGTCCCGCTTAAATCAGGACGTCTGGCAACCCTGAATTGAACTCTTCGAGGAATTCCATGGAATTTTTTGTGAATTTTTAGAATTACTTTGAACGCTAGCAAGCAGAAACTCTGGACAAAATTCTTGTTTTTCAGTTTAGCCGCCACTACATCAAACTAATTGGAATCCGTTTTAAATTCCAGGGGGTTTTCTGCGAGGGGTAAACCATCTTGAAAAATGTGTACACCACAATCTTACCTGTAACGCAATCCCACGAAATCCTACTGAAATTCCACGGAATCCTACTGAAATCCAACGCAATTCCACTGGAACCCCACGGTTTCCTACTGGGATCCCATAGAATCCTACTGGAATCCGATAGAACTCTTCGAGGAATTCCATCGAATTTTTTGTGAATTTTTAGAATTATTCTGAACGCTTGCTGGACAAACTTCTTGATTTTCAGTTAAGCCGCCACTACATCAAACTTAGAACATCAACCCATCAAGCAAACCAAGGAGTCTCTTTGGAATCCCACTCGAATTCCACGAAATCCCAAGGAATCACACATAATCCCACGAAATTCCACTGGAATCTCACTTGCTTGTTCACTATAATTCAAAGGGGGTTTTCTGCGAGGGATAATCCACCTCGAAAAATGTGTACCTACACCAGAATCTCACCTTTAACGGAATCCCAGAAAACCTAGTGAAATCCCACGGAATCTTACTGAAATCGAACGCAATGCCATTGGAAACCCAAAGTTTCCTACTGGAATCCCACAGAATCCTACTGAAATCCAATGGAATCCTTCGAGGAATTCCATGGAATTTTTTGTGAATTTTTAGAATTACTTTGAACATTAGCAAGCAGAAACTCTGGACAAACTTCTTGTTTTTCAGTTTAGCCGCCACTACATCAAATTTAAAACATCGACTCATCAAGCAAACCAGGGAGCCTCCGGAATCCCAGAGAGCCTCACGGAATCCCAAGGAATCCCACAGAATCCGACGGAATTCCACTGGAATCACACATGCTTGTACACTATAATTCCAAGGTGGTTTTCTGCGAGGGGTAAACCACTGTGTGTACACCAGAATGCCACCATCAACGGAATCCTAATGGATATTCAACGCAATCCCACTAAAATCCTACAGTATCCTACTGGAATCCCACCAGAATCCTACTGGAATCCAATGGAAATTCTTCGAAGAATATCAAGAAATTTTTTGTGAATTTTTAGAATTATTTTGAACGCTAGCAAGCAAAGACTGGACAAACTTCTTGTTTTTCAGTTTAGCTGACCCTAAATAGGCATAAACTATGTAAAAACATCGACATCAGGTAAACTAAGGAATCCCATTGAGGCTAAAATTCTGAATACCATCTCGACACCATGATGAGTGATTTTCTTCTTCTTCTCTCGAACGATTGGGAAATTATTCATTAAATTCCTATTATGCCACATTGATGAAAGTTCAGCTAGAAGTGGATACCATCAATCTGATTCCATTCCAAAGAGAAGAACCAACATGTGATATCACCGAAATTTTTCACTTTGATGATATGGAAAATGTATCCAAGAAAATTGAGTGGTCCAGACTTGACAAATGACATCTATGACATGGTATTCATTTCCAAGAAGGCTACAGTTGATAGTAAAATGCTAATGGCAGGAGTAAAAAGTATGTGGAAAACAAAAGTGAAGACAAATACCGCCGAACAAAGAAAAGTCATCGAGTAGGACTGATGTACTGATAAAAGTAACCAGCTAACAGAATTGCAAATTTGGACAAGCATTGATAAATGAAAAATCAGAAGATTCCACTTCATCTGAAAAGCAAATTCTTCAACTAATGATGATATAAGTATTATGTATTATGGTGTTCAGATTTGCACATCTACAAAAAGCAATGTCGACAAACTATCCACTCGAAGGGTCTTGAACCAGATAATGTTGGATATCAGACAAAAAAAGAAACACTGGAAAACTTAGCATTAAAATCCCCCAACGTTGAAAGCTGGAGTTTCAAATGGAACTCAGAACTAAATACATCAGACCTATCGAAGGACAACCTGATCAAAGGATTGCTTAAAAAGATGCGGAAAATTATAATCCCTTTGCAGAGTTTCTCAAAACTTTTCATTCATTAGGGGAATCATTTCTTTCCTCTATATCTTTGGCTCACTGGTAAATTTTCTCCAGTACTTATCCGTTTTTTTTGAAAGCTGTAGCCATCAGATTTGCCAAAGAGACTACAGGAAGTTGATATTCGAAACAAGGGAGCAGCGTTCTCATGAGAACAAGTTTCCTGCCTCTGTCACTCCATATCAGATTTTGCATGGAACTGAGAAGTACAGGACACGTGTTCTCATAGGAACCCTGCGGGATCGTTTCGAGAATCAGGCACCAGAAGACTGTAAATTTTAAAAATTCTGGTAGATGATTCTAAAGAATGAAAATTACTCTCTCCTATCGCTTTTACGTACAAAGTAACTTATAGTAAATTTTTTTTTTTCAAAATCATGTGTAAATTCTTACCTTAATTCCGTCGAAGAGTCGACCAAAAGCCGAACGCAATCCAAACACCCTCTAGCGGCAGCATAATGCAGCGCCAACGTCGCATTCCCATTGGTCTGACCGTGACGCTGGGCCTCGGGCTGCGCCGCGGGTACCGAGCCGCCTTTCTCCAGCACAGGCATGGTACCGCCGCAGCTACCGATGGTGCTGCCCTCTCTCGATTCCGCTTCCCACAGTAGCCAGCGCAGTACGTTCAAACGACCATGTCTGCAATCGAAAAACGGTACCTTTTATAGTGTGGTTGTTGGTTTAGAGATGGCGTTGGGAATTATTATTGGCTGCGATATTGTGGTTGTTGGTGGGTACCAGTATGAAAAATTATATGATGAAAATAATATGGAATTTTTCGAAAGATGCACCCATATAATAACAATTACAAGCAATAAATCGTTTAGTTTTCTTTTAAATAATAAAAAACCTCTTTGATGGGTGATTTCTCTCGATTACAATTATATATACGGTTGTGTTGTGCGATTAATTGACCGTTCAAGGTAATTAAACTGGGCAGTACCATTAAGAGATATCGATAGAATACATGTTTGTAAAAAGTAGTACCGGCCATAATTTATCGATGAATGAACCATGTTCAGTTTTTTTTTTTTCAATTTAAGTATTCGCATGCTCACACACATGGTAGTAGGTACTATTCTCTTCTCGACAAACTAAATTAAAAAAAAATATGTATTTAGATTAACTAGTCGATTATCACAATACTAATAAAATTTATATTACCGTACAGATACCAAAATTAAGTACCCATGTAGTTACATTATCCTGAATGACTTAACAGTAATTAACACCGCAGAAAAATTATTATCACAAAACTCAATTCCGATCCGAAAAGAATTCTCATTTGAGATTCTATTGCGTGCTCGCGAGTACCACATGTTGATCTGCGGGTACTTTATGGTAGTACCGTTCAAGTTAACTTACTGGACTCTTGGATAATTTTTCATTTTGCGAAGATATTGGTTGCGAAAACGGTAGATTGATAATCATTATGGTACTACTTTATAATCTAAGATGGGTAATTAGCAAGCGGTTAATACCTACTTACCTATGTCTATAGCAAATAAGTAGGATGAAATATCTATGTGAATGGTCAACTGAAAATTTGTTATTTTTCCTGGCAGGAGGAAATTTCAATGAGGAGAGAGAAAGGAACAAGGGAAGTTTGGAAAAATGCAAGGAAGTAGTACCTACAAATGTAGTACAGAAAATATTTGTCAAATATTAGAGGAAGTTTATTTGCAAATTGGCAAGGTCTTTGCCTGTAAATGACCACCTCATTCCATCAGTGAGTAATTCTTCAAAATGCAAAAAACATAAATTATTATTCGAAATCTGAATGGACGATCTCTCTTTCCGACCGACGCCAGTCATCGACCGGAACCCACTACAGGAGGCATCAAACACACGTCATAATTTTAGGCCACGATGAGCACCGGTGCACTAACATGGAACCATTTTATTATTATGATTATTTTTTTAATCCGGAGTCATGTCGAAATGTACCATCAGGCTCGAGGTGAAGCTGAAAACCCACTGAAAATTGGATCAACTGGACCATTCATGTACAGTTTTGTATATGGGATTTGCAGATTGTATCTCTAGTGAGAACTCAACCAACGCACTACTGCATCTGCCGATATTATAACGGTCAGCGAAAAGACCATTAGAATAAACCAATCAACAGGATTTATTATCGATTTGGTGTTGTCGATTTATAGTTGTTTTGTGTATTTGGCCTATTTTTGAGATTATGTTACGGTCACAGTACTGGATAATTATACACCTAGTGATTACTATCAAATGGCCTCAAAAATGTTCATCGTTTATTACAGTCATGAGGCATATAGAACTGTGATGAAATCAACTAAGTATTATTTGACATACATTTATTTTAATATTGGCCTTGGTAAAGTGGAGGGTCAATGCTTTTAAAAGATAAACACAAGAAAGTGTAATAACCATCAAAAAATAAGAAAACCCATCAATGGTGAAAGTGATTATTGTTGAAGTATTAAAATTACGGTCATAAATTGTACAACAGCTGGTAAAAGACAAAAATCACTTTCCATTGGATTTTTCAATTCAACAATATAATTTATGCTGATTGATAACTTTGCGCTTGAAGGTGAGATTATTAGTGAAATTTAAGCTCAAATGTGTTATTTAAACATCAACATTTACCTCATGTTCTGTATCTTAATCGATGTCTTTCCATTGCCAATCCTCCTCTGTTCTTCATGCATTCTTCTAACATTTCTTTGCACCACATTCAACTCATCGTTTTTAACAATTTTGTCTTTTTTGATTTTCTTGCCAATACGTAACGATAACATTATCCGAATTCTTACATGCCTAATGATGTATTTTTCAGTTTTGGCTTTGAATTTCGAAGGTTCCTGCTTAAAGGGCATTGCTTGGTACTTATTTTTAGTTTGAAATAGTTGTCTTGGAAAAGATGGTACTTCATTTTCTTTTGTAGGCACATATACAGGGTTATAATAAATGTAACTCAATGAATTGAAATTGCTTTCGTCGCTGCACTCCAGAATAGCTTCTTCGTGGATATTCGATTTTGAATTTAGGGTGTTATACAGGGCGATATTTTTTCCTAGAGAACTATTTTTGTGTGTTCTAAAACTTTTACTGTTCGCTTGAATAGTGGGCTGGGTTTCCAGTAATAAAGGATTTTTATAGCTTGGACATTTAAGTTTCTCATCATCATATAACTTGTTTGCAGTAAATTTGCAATTATACCGAGCCGACTTATTAGAGCCCATTAATTTAAAATGTTTCCATAGGTTTTTCAAAATGTTTACGTCATTGCTGGTTTTTTCTAAAAGTTTTTCTTTGTAGATGCTGGGTAACTCTAAATCACCATAAACCTTTGTTTTCTCGGTTTTAAATTTTTCTCTGTAATTTTCAGAGATTTGATCAAATATTAAAGAAATATTTTCGTTGTGTGGTTCGATAACTTTATTGTGTAATGGTAGTTCTGATGGTATACTAATTTCTTCTTGGTTGATTGATGAAGATTCACTTTCGATTTTCTCACTTTTAACAGAAATTAAATCGTCAACATTAGACACTGATGAATTATCACTGACACTATTTGCATCCTTATCCATTCTACCAAAATCACTATCATCCATTTTTGCTACTCCTAGTGATAGCATGTGACTTCTATTATGCACCCAACCCTTAGATATAGTCCATTCTTTGAGCCAAGCTGGTTTTGGTAAGTCACGTTTTTTAACCATTCCAAATCTTATTTTTCGTGGTTTGATGGTACTGTGGTGCCCAGGTGTGTTTTACACTCAGACACATACAAAAGTTACCAGTTTTCTTGCAAAATTTGCTCATAAAGAACATCTGCTTTGGTTTGTAATTATTAATAATAATTAATACTTGGCATATATAGAAAGCTGTATTAAATAAAGGATGTTCTTATTTCCGAGGCCAAAATGTTTCATAAAATAATGATATATGTGTGTATAAAGTACCGGACACTGACTGAAAATAAAATCCCAGACTGGTGCTTCAATACAAAAAGTGTGAATTCAAAACGGAAGTACCCTTTTCAGAGGGCCGTATTAATTCAAGCGTGAATTGGTTTGTTTTGCATAAAGTGCTCAGTATTTGAAGTAACAATTTAATTTTAAACTCAGGACTGTTTTCAATGTTTTATAACTGAAACGATTCAATCAACATCTTGAATTATTTCAGAATTCTTAGTAATTGAAATAAATTCAATTTCCATTAAAGGATTCTTTCAATTCAACTAGTAATTTTTCTTCTGGTCCTTATCACATAGTGAAACTGAAAATTGAATTGAACTTGTTCAATTTGAGCTAGTGGCTTTTTGAATTCTGTCAAAATGCTCAAATGCCTACTTAGACAGCACGTAAAGTCTGCAACGCGTCTGAACGTGAAGATCAAAAAAAGACGTTATGACAGATTGTTGCATAAAAGTTGAAACAAATAGAACACCATTATCACTTGTCACTCGGCGTGGTATTCCATATCGAAATAAAACTTGCTCTACCAGTTTTCGTGCACAATCTTCTGAGGTAGCGGTCTTAGGTGCAAACAATTCAATCCATTTTGTTAAGCAATCAGTATCCATCTATATCCGTCATTAGATTCAGTCCAAAAAGGTCAACAGCTACAATCTCAAACCTTTGAGCGTATGCTGGAGTTTGCAACAACACAGCTGGTTTCTGATTCGTTGCTTTGATAGTCAGGAGAGTTTTTAATATAATCAACTATATATCGTGTCAGTAAAATAGGTAGTACTTTCTTGCAACTCGTTGATATGTTCGCTCGATATCAAAATCGGTGCCAAAAAATACATTCAAGTTACACCGTTCCGCTAATCCACGCATCGTTGACCGATTAGATAATTTGAAGCTCAAACCGAAATTTGTTGCGGTGCATAAGAAAACTATATCTAATCCAGGTTTTCATAACTAATCCTCGAAATTAGCTGAGTAAATGTCCCAGATATCGACCACTCGGACGAACAAACACATTCTGCTCGATTTGCGCTCAACTTGAGCTGTCTAAGCCTGTTGAAAACTTTCTGAAGATCACTAAGGTGCGTCTCAAAGTCAGAGGACAAGACAATCATATACAGATAAACCAAAATCGAAACGTCTGTGATTCCACGGCGAAAAACATCCATTAAACGCTGGAAAGTCGCCGGAGCGTTTTTCAATCCAAGAGGCATACGTAAATAGCGGTTTATGATTTGTTGCCTTGTACCTTTGACAGTCAGGACAGTTTTTAACATATATCGTCACATGCCAGTAAAATAGTACTTTCTTGCAACTCGGTGATATGTTAGCTCGATTCCATAATGAGCTATAGTGGAACTATCATGGTGTTCGTACATGATCCTCTCTCGTTCATGTGTTGGGACAACTAATTGCCCTTATTCATCTCCTTCTTCCCAGGAATATCTATATAACACACCATTCATTAGAATGAAACCGCGATCTGTCCACTGAGCTTCATTGTTTTCAAAACAGTTTATAATTTTAACAAGTTCGGAATCCTTCATCTGTTCCGTACGTAACTCATTAACAGTTCAGGCTGGCATATCTACTGTAATTTCATAGATATCACAGGATGCTAAATCTTCATGATTACAGGGTGGCCGGGATAGAAGATTCGCTACTACATTTCAGTTCCCCAAAATGTATTCAACCTTTAGATCATAACTCTGTAGTTTCAAGGCCTATCGAGCTTGAGTGTTGAGTGTTAAAAGCCATTTTAATGGTTGGTGGTCAGTGGAAAAGGTTACCTTAGGACCTTCCATATATCCTCTAAAGGACCCCGCAATATTTAAATGGAAATTGGTTACCCGTGATATTTGGATGAAATTTAAATATGTTATTGGGGATGCCGTAAGCAACATTTTTTACCATGGGCACAACCCTTTATGTATGACAGGTGAGGCGTGGTTAACTGTCAAATATTGGAATCTTGAATCCAAAAGCAGAGTAACTATGGCAGATTTTGATGAACAAAAAATCTATTTCTACTAATTCGACCAAGTTAAGTCGAAAAATGTCAACCGTTTCAACACCTGTCAAAACCCTGCCAAACGGCAGGACTCATCTTTTCCAGTTTTCAATATTTTATGTTGTTATTTGACATTTTTAACTTACATGTAAATTCTAAATTCAAAAATTGGAAAAAAAATGACAGCTGTCAAAATGTGACGTGCATGAACTTTGTTCAATGTTTTATCACCAATAAACTACCTTAAAACGAGAAAGGACCAGATAAGAGTATTTTTTTCTACTAAAACAAATGACAGGTTTTGACAGTTCTGTCATTTTTTTTTTCAATTTTTGAATTTAAAATTTACATATAAGTTAAAAATGTCAAATGACAACAGAAAATATTGAAAACTGGAAAAGATGAGTGCTGCCGTTTGGCAGGGTTTTGACAGGTGTTAAAATGGTTGTCATTTTTCGACTTAACTTGGTCGAGTTAGTAGAAATAAATTTTTGGTTCATCAAAATCTGCCATAGTTACTCTGCTTTTGGATGCAAGATTCTAATATTTGACAGCTAACCACGCCTCACCTGTCATATATACAGGGTTGTGCCCATGGTAAAAAATGTTGCTTATGGCATCCCCAATAACATATTTAAAGGACCCCGCATACCTCTTATGGGTTTTTGGTTTTCTGTCAAACTCAATGAAATTTTGATATGTGGTATATCTTGACTTACTGATAAAAAGTTCTCATGGGCCCAACCCGATACTATGAATAGTTTCCGAAATACAGGTGGTTTAATGTCCAAGAAATGCACACATTTTATATGCATTCACATCTATCTGTCACCTATTACTAGGTCTGTCAGAGTGAATTTCATTGGTTGAAACTAGTTTTCTGACTGTTTTCGACCAATCAAATTCGCTCTGACGGGTTTGTGATTTTTGCAGAAACAGACCTATTTATTAGGTGACAGGTAGATGTGAATAGGGACATAAAGCTACTTGAAATAATTCGCCGGTATCGGTATCGGTATCCGTAACGCAACTAGATACGTTGACAAGCGAAAAGGCTGTTAAAGCGCTCCTGTTCCGGTAACGTAAACGCATCTCGTAACCTAGAAATTTTTGTGTCAAAACTCCGGCGTTTTTATATCTAACCTTAAAATTGTTGTTTTTTTTCATCCCTTTTTGGTTGGTGAGTCTAATAATTTGGTTTCTGTACCGTCTTTTCTGGTGACGACCCCCTACCCACTTAACGAGTCACTTTACCTCATATAACATCGGTAAGTATACTTTAAGGCAGGGTTATTTGTTGGGGACGTTGAAGTTCTGTGTTTTATATTGGCAGGGTAGTCCATAATGCACAATGGTAAATTTAATGCTTATTTCAACCTTTGCATGTGCAGGAGATTAGAAATACTGGCAAATGTACATTGCTTGGTATGAAGAACTAACCCACACAACACAAAAATTCACAACCAACAATTACAATACTCAATCACCCCAACAAGTTAAGTTCTTAGATTTTTTTTAGACTAAGAACATGGAAGCTATTCTGGATCATCTTTTATTAGATAATGAGGACCCTAATGATGATGATATTGATGACCTCCTGATCATGCATATCTTGCATGATCAGATACTTCTTGGAAATAGAGCTAACATTTTTGGGGCATTCGATTTGGCTCTTTATAACAATACCATCTGTCTACAAATGTTCAGATTTACGCAGGAGGAGGTACGGAGACTGGCTGTTGCTTTGAGGATTCCAGATCCCATCATAGTGAACAGGGTAACCATAACAGGTATGTATCTATATCCTTATTTGCGCAGAAGTTTACCTTCACAGATACCTATAAGGAGGAATTTTGTGATGTGACTTTATTACTTTTTAGCAGTCACGGGTCTGTGCATGGTTCTGAGAAGGCTGACATATCCCAATCGGCTTGTAGACCTGGAGCCAGTGTTTGGATATTCAAACACAGTAATTAGCGGATTTACCAAATTTTTGGTCCAAAATATTGAGGGTCAATGGGGTGCTAAATTGAATAATTTAGGGAACAACCATTTTTTCAATCAACACAAATTGAGACAATATTCACAAGTAAGTAAATTTCCTAATTATAACATGTTTGCTGTGACACTCACAACTTCAATTATTTTGTAATAACATCTATTCATAGAATAAGAGAAAGCCTAAGTTCTTCTTTCAGTCTATAATACAAGTATCGATAACATTTAAAAAAATACCGTTCCTTAGGAATATTTTTTTTTTAAATTATTGTCTTGTACCATAGACCAAGAAAGATTTCATTCGATTTTAATAATTTTAACATAATAAAAAAATCACTTTTGCTTCAGTGGGACGTATAGAAATGTTATAGATGAACTTGAATAGATCTCTATTTCTAAAAAATTTCAATCTTAAATCTCAATAAAATGTTACAATGGATCCAAAACTTTTTCATGGGCTGTTTTCTGACTGACCCTCTTTGCACTTTTTTCTCTCTGCTTAAAACAAAATGAACTGTAAGTTTCCTATTAATCCTCATTTTTTTTTTTTTTTTAAAGGCAATTTTCTACAAAGGCTGCCCTCTCCATAATTGCTGGGCATTCATAGATGGTACTTGTAGGGCTATTTGTCGTCCAACAGAAAACCAGGAAGAATATTATTCAGGACATAAGAAAATGCATTGCTTAAAATATCAGAGCGTTCTGTGCCCTGATGGAATCATTATCAGCCTGAAAGGAGCCTATGCTGGACGACGACATGATGCTGGGATTCTCAGAGTTCCTGGAAGAACTCCAGAACCATGTTGTTTTTCCGGATGAAGAGTTTGTACTATATGGGGATGAGGGATATGCTCTTCATGCACTGTTAGTACGTCCCTTCACAATAAATCAAATTATTCAGAATCCAGAAAGGCAAATGTTCAACAATATTATGAGATCCGTAAGAGTCTCAGTGGAATGGGGCTTTGGAAAAATTATTCAATTATTCGCCTTTCTGGATTTCAAAAAAAATCAAAAAATTTTGTGGCAAGATGTTAGTCAGATGTATAGAGTGGGGACTATTTTAACAAATTGCCACACTTGCTTAAATGGAGGAAATGTATCTCAGTATTTTGCCTCTATTCCCCCTCAGTTGGAGGAATATTTGCAGTAGCTCAATTTTATTCTACATAATAGGTAAGGTGTTTTGTGAATGATGATATGTTTAAATAAAAAACCAATACTATTTTTGAAAATATTTACTTTATCTTTTTTTTTTACATATTTCTTCTTAGCAAACTAACAGGTAACATCACTTAATTTTTTGAGTCTCACTTGGAACGCCATTTCCATAAGCTTCTGTTGATTATTCATTAGTTTATTTTGATTGCTGAAAATGTTCAGCTCTGCTTCAAAACGCTTTTGTTCCAGGTCTAGCCTGGCTTCATTTATGGCCAAATTTCTTCTTCGTTTCTCCTTATCAAATTCGAATCTCCTCTCCTCCAAATCTAGCTCTATTCATCTTGTTTCAAACCACCTCTCATTTTTAGTTTCCAAAAATTTCATTGAAGTTTGCTTTATTCCGGTTCGTTTTAGTCTGGATGGAGCTGTTGGGAAAGAATAAAAATTATTGGGTGTTGGAATTTTACCACTAGCTGATGTCCTGAGACAGCTACGTAGTTCACTATTGTTTTGTTTACCAAATTTCGTATCTGAATATGCTTACTTGAACCCCCGCTTCTTCCACTATTCGCGACTCTTCTACCATTCCCACGACCAATGCCTATACTTATACGAGGAGTTTCTGGTTCAATTGGTCTTACAAAATTATTTTCTTTATTAACACTCTGCATCTCGGTCTGCATATCCTGCTCGTCTTCAACAATTACTTGAATATACTCTAAAAATATAATTTTTAAGAAAAATATCTTACCAGAATAAAAAATGAGAAAATAGTAGTTTGATAATTACTTAAGGCCAAATTGTATAGGTTGAGTTTAAGCTTCAAGCTATGGTTAAACATAGGTTCAACCCATGTTCAAACCTAAGTTTAACCATAGCTTCAACTTTCATATAATAATTGGCCGAAAATAGCGGTGTATGGTAATACAATATCAAAAGTTTCTAGATAGTATTCAGAGCCGTTTTTGATTTAGATAGCCAGAGTTTTATCTATTTTCTTTGTTTTTTAATTGGCACTGATTAAAATATTTTTCTAGAAATGTAGATACTTATTTGGAAAAAAAAACACTCAAACAACAATTTAATTGAAAAATCTGCCAGAAATAATACCCATTTATTAGGTATTTTTTCCAGGAATGATGCCCTCCTATGTACTCATGGCTATCCATGTAATATATTTTTGAGTTTCTGTTCTAACTTAATTTTCAACTCACCTTCATCCTCCTCTGGTGGCTCTAATAGGCTTGGTCCAACTCCAAATAAGGGTCCAATTTGATTTCCTTCCTTAGTTATATTTTCCATAGCCTCTTCTCTCTTTTCAAGACCTCTTTGATAAGATGAGGACTTCGTTTTTTTCTGATTTAAAACCTCATCAATCAATAGAATAATTTGATGAAGAAGATCATCCATTTCTGTCACTTCTTCTTCAATTCCAGATTTGAAAAGAAATTTGACTACAACGAGGCACTTATATAGAGATTCGCCAGTAGGGCCAACGTTTATCGATATAAAAACTATTTTCTAGTAAAAGCAAAAGCTTTCGCAATTATTTTTTGTTGCTAATGGTCAAGCTAAAGGTGAACTAGAGCCTCCAGAATTTGCTTTAGGTACACATCCAACTTACTTATATTCATCATGTTCAACCTTTTGCCTGAATTTGTCCACAAGAAGCTGGATTCTCTCTTTCAAACTTCTCACACCAAACTCCTTGCCTGTGAGCTCTTGAATATTTTTTTGGATATCATTCCATCTGTTGGGCGTCATAAATGGATTTTGCCCAAGCACTTCCCGCAATAGATGCAAATCGTCGTCTCCATTGTAGTACAATCTCTTTCTTTTCAGCGTTGCTGGTAGTGCTGAGTGCTGGCATTGACGAATGCATCCTTTCCTTACTCTTATAACTTTTTTTACGATAGAGAAGCACAAGAAACTCGAGAAAATATAAACTAAACAAATTCAAAATTTGACACGTGTCAGGATTGCCAAGATACGTTACCGATACGGATACCGCGAGAAGGCCGTAACGTTACGTTGTACGTACGGTATCTCAACCTCCGTATCGCTTCTGCACATGCGCAGTACGATACCGATACGGATACCGACAAAAAAATACGGAAGCTTTATGTCCCTAATACATATAAAATGTGTACATTTCTTGGACATTCAAGTACCTGTATCTCAAAAACTAATCATAGGATTGGTTCGGGCCCATGAGAACTTTTTATCAGGAAGTCGAGGACTAACACAGCAAAATTTCATTGAGTTTGACAGAAAACCAAAAACTCATAAAAGGTGTGCGGGGTCCTTTCATCCAAATATTCATTTTGTACATGTGGGGCACATACGGACAGTACAGGGTGGGGCAGATTCGGACTATCAACTTCTCATGCGAGGAATGCTCGCATGGTTAGTTTTTCCTTTTTCAAGAGGGGCAGACAGATTGGCAATAGCAGCAATTTTCTCAGGATCAACTGATGGGTATTATTAAATGTCCCAGATATCGAACACTCGGAAGAGCAAACACATTTTGCCCGATTTGCGCGCAACTTGAACTGTCTAAGCCTGTTGGAAACTATCTGAAGATCACTAAGGGGCGCCTCAAAATCAGAGGACAAGACGATCATATCATCCAGAAAAACCAAAATCGAAACGTCTGTGAGTCCACGGCGAAAAACATCCATTTAACGCTGGAAAGTCGCCGGAGCCTTTTTCAATCCGAGAGGCATACGTAAATAGCGGAATATGTTCCAAATGGACTGATGAAAGCAGTCTTATCGCGGTCACACTCGCCGACACTAATCTGGTGATAACTAGATCGTAAGTCTATGGTAGTCATGAAAGCATGTAGTAGATCATCCATTCGCGGTAGAGGGAATGAATCAGTAACGCTGATGGCGTTGAGTTTTTGATAGTTGACACGTAACCTCACTTATGCCCATCCTTTTTAGGTACTAAGACAACAGGAAATGCCCTCTGCTATAATATTTTACTTAAGAACCTTGTCTAATTCAATGCGTAACTGCTCCTTCCGAGTAGGTGACATTCTGTACAGAGGCACTGAAATAGGTTGTACCTCATCTCAACGGTCAGGTTGATGCAATGCTCGGCATACGGTGGCAACTCCCCCTAGACCAGAAATATCCTCTTTTTGATCCAAAGAGGATTGTAATATTTCACGCTATTCAAGAACTAGCATATGTCCTTCTTCATTACGCAATGGTTCAAGAGTTGATACTGGTACTTGATTGGTGGACAGCAGGTCTTCAAAACACCACTGATGCATCACATTTGCACTTGCATCACCTATTTCATCGTTAAAATACCAAGTAGCACAAGGAATATTCAAATTTTTATGTTCGCATCTGTTATAAAATCCATTCCTAGCAGGGTTTACCGCATCTGGCAAAATAATAAAAGTTGTGGGTACACAATATCCATTTAAATAAGCATCGACATTGGCCAATTTTATATCTCTGTCAAAAACAGTTCCATCTGCTAGTTTATAAGTTGAATGTTTAGTTTCAAACTTCTGTCCAAAGTCTAAGAAGATCCTATGCAATATGTGATAAGCAATGTTTTGTTTGTTGAGTCCAGAATTCCTGCTCCTATGTGACCCAAAATTCTTATTTTTAATATAGGACGTGCACGAGAAGAAAGGGAAAAATGCATTTATAGTTACAGCTCCGCAGTATAATACAGTAAAACCTATTTTTGATTGCACGCTTCCGCTTTACCTCAAAAACGGTTGCTCGTACAAAAAAATGTATATGAGCAATTTTGTAGAGAATACTATTCTACGTAAGTTTTGTTTTGGATTGTTCGACGTCAGATGCACTGGAAGCGAGATTTTCGCAAAAAAACGATTTTCCTTCCATATCAAGACGTACAAGGGTGGGCATATGAAATTTTGTTGTACTTCATTAGAATATCAAAACGGAGGTCTCTGCAAAAGTTCAGCTTGTTCGGCCTTATTCCGCAGAGAAAGTCTAATTTCCTTAGAGTATAAGGGGTGATTTGGAATTTCGTTACATAGGCCTTTTTTGCATTTTTTGGAAAAATGTTAAGAGATCCAATAAAAATGTGGCTTAATTTTTACAAAAAAAAAATACCAAATTTGTTGATCAGTTTACCATCTACCATGGTATTGCACTCTTTCAAACAAATTCAAAAAAGACAAGCATCTATTCATATGGTAATAAAAATCACTGAGCCTTCACAGCTAGTTAACAAATATTCAATAATAAATGTCACTGTTGCTTGTCTCCAATAACTTTTACTTTCCTTTTCGTCTCTTGATTTATAGGCCTTTCATCCGACTACAAAATCAATAAAACCAAAATTCAACAGGTGAAATGGAAACTACTTTAGAATGAAAGTGTCGATATTATAGATGCTTAAATAAGATTATAATTACGATTTGTAAGGTTGAACAACGCAGACATTTTTGTGGTTAAAGTAGATCTCTTTTGCTCTTTTCAAACTTGAGAAATTTTAAAACATTTTCATTGATTAAACAATTTGGAGCAGTATATAAATATTGAAATTTTCTAATTATGCCATCACATGAATATTCGCGCTAATTACTATTATTATATTAATTATCATCTGGAACAAATCAACAACAACAGTACATATTGTAGAAAGCGTATAGAGCATTCAACTTTTTTTTCTTTCAAATAATTGTCTAATTCTTTTGTGTAATAAATAAACAACGAAAGAATATTGATTAATTTATAATTATATAGCTGCATTTAGCTTAAGTGTAATATTTTACACATTTAATAAATAACTAAGGCTAGTAACTTTTATAAAACCTTGACTATGTGTATACGAAAAAATGATTTTAGTTGTGGTCATTGAAGAAAATTATTAATCACTACCTATAAGTTGATTTAAAAAAATAAGATAAATAGTTTATAATTATAAATAAGTAGGTTTATTGTTGTTATAAATTACAATCAAGCACCTGTAGATTTTTATTGATATTTTGAAATAATAATAATGCAATTATTGTTCCATTGTCATTTGTATAAATAAATGATTTAAGTTTTGAAATTTTTATACACACAGGCCCAGATACTTGGGGTAAGTTCGATTTATTTTAAAATTGACCTTGTGTGATAGGGAGAGTGATCTCTTCAAACATCTCTTACAACTTTCCCATTCGATTGTCGATTTCACAAAATCAAATAAAAAATCTGGGTCTCCAGACGTGTGCGAGCCCAAATAGCCCCCAGGGTCGACACTTGCTGGACAACGGCCGACTAGACAGATTCATACCCATTTGGTTACAATTTAGAAATCGGTACATGGATTTTTCTTGTTCGTTGTAACCACTTTGTAAGTGTACTCGTAAAAATTGAAGAATATTTAATGAACATGTTTAAGACAATTGTGAGAGTGTACTTTCACTCCAAAGTCTTTCACATGATTTTGGGAGTGCCGAAATATAGTATCATCATCATTTTTGGACGAAAATTCAATGAGTAACTTATGTCTTTCTTTGATGAATTATTGGGGCAAAGCAGTTATCATAAGTTGAAGTCAGGGTATAATACGCCCCTCAACTACAGTGGTGGATACAGTGGGGGGCAGGGGGGCAGTTTTAAGAATGTCTAGAAAGCTGGAAACCTATAAAAAAATCACACTTTTGTCTTTGTCCCAAAAACTTTAACCTCAAACAGTATATCATTAGTCGTTGAGTTGATGTTTTGTTTTTTTTTTTTTTTGTTCTAATAAATCAATATTCATACAAAATCAATAAGATTATCTACAGAGTGTTTTTTTTATATATTGACACCCCACCTACAGCCTTTACCTTTATATGTAGATGAAAGGTGTAAATACAAAGTTGTACAGTATTGGCTAAACTTTTAAAATCCATGGTCAAAAACAAACATTGAATTTCAGAAATGTGAAATATGGCATTAATGGGATGTGCTTTATTTGGTTCTATATTCTTGAAGAACACAATTTCCCGATTCCAAAACTATATAGTTTGTCTATATTTGGTTGAGCCGTCTCCAACATATTTCGTTCGTTCTAAAAATTTTAAAAATACTATCAGAGAAACCAAGTACCTCAAATTTTACCTGCAGCTTTCACCTGTATAGGTGGAATGGTTCACAAAAACAGTTGTAGGATAGTGTTTTTACAATTTTTGGAGCCAAATATATGAGAGAATGCTCAATCAAATATAGATCGGGGCATTGTGATCTTCAAGAATATAGAATGAAATATAGGATATCCCAGTTGAAAAAAGCTGGAAGCATGCAAAATTTCATATCTCTGACATTCAAATTTTGTTTCTGACCATGGTTTCTAAAAATTCAGCCAAAACTGTACAACTTTTGTATTAAAACCTTTCTTCTACCTATGGAGGTAAAGGCTGTAGGTGGGGTGTCAATATATAAAAAAACACCCTGTTCAAATAAGTGGATTATTACGGAATTTATGGGTGGACCTCTGCGGGACGAGCGCAGCGAGTTCCGCAGCCATCTACTCACCAATATACTGTTGAACTGTTCAAATAAGACACTCACCTGAATCGTGTAGTTTTTGAACTAATGAGAAATATTCACAACCGACTGAATCAGGTTAGTATTTAAACAACATATTTATGAATAAATAGCTAGGTCCATCCATAAGATCCGCAACAATCCTTTCATTTGTACTTGAATAACTTGTCACAATATATTACTAGTTTGGTGAAATAACATTACTAATTCCTGTTGAAAGGACAATTGACAAAAAGTGGATAATCTTACAAATTCTGACTTAATATAATAAGTTATTGTTCAAGTACAAATAAGTGGATTGTTGCGGAACTTATGGGTAGACCTCTGCGCAGCCATCTGATCACCAATATACTATTGAACTGTTCAAGTAAGACAGGAGCGCCCGCAGAAAAATATGTAGGGGGGGTCAAAATAATTTTTCATGGATAAAAAAGGGCACTTCAGAGTCATCATAAATAAATGTATAAAAAAAACTTAAAACATTCTTTCTAAAAAATCACCAATTCGGAGATACTAAGGTATACAGGGAGACAATTTGAAAAGTAGCAATCGGGAATATCTCGTAGACAAAAAATACTATCAGGAAGATCTCAAATACGTATCGAGGGATTGGAGGGGGAATCAAAATGAGGCACTTTTTGTCACCCTGCCTAATCGACGATTTAGATTTTACTATAAGACTATGAAGGGAAAGCAACGAGCTATCCAACGATATGCAGCACAAAGGTAGGATTGTATATTGAAAAAAAATAAGGGTAGCGTAGCTACCCCCTAAGAGGTGACGGGTGGCTCAAAAAATGCCTCATTTTGATTCCCCGTCCAAGCCCCCAATTCCTCCGATACATTTTTGAGATCTTGAGAGTATTTTTTGCCTAAGAGATATTCCCGATTGCTACTTTTCAAATTAATTGACACCCTGGCACAGATCACCTAAATACAGATGCGTAAGTAAGTATCCTTGCCGTAGACGATTCAAAGCTACGAAACCAGGGCGGTCGATCATTTATAGTGCGTGAGCGTGTTCCAGCCTGTTGTGTTTACATATAACCTTGAACTAGTGATGGGAGTACTCGAGTACAGGAATCGGGTAATATCCGATTCCCAAAGGAATCGGTAGTATTCGAATTCTGGCGAGCGTCAGAACCGATTCCGAATCCTAATATAAGCAAATAAATATACTGCTGGGAAGTGCGAGTCACTGTCACTCACTGGACTGAATTCGAGGATTAAGAGTTATTTTTAAAAAATTATCTTTTCTGTACAGCGATTTTTTGCGAGAAAAATACATAACATAGGTACTTACTTAAAAACTTTACTATTTCAAACAAAACAAATGGCGAAGTACTCAGTACTTGTTATTCAATAGAATATCCGATTCCACAAAGTACTCGATTTCCTAGTACTCGACTCTTGAGAATAGAGCCGATTTTTCCCATCACTACCTTGAACCACGAATTCACCGCTCTTTCGCATCTGTATGTAGGTGATCTGTGACGCGGACCCCCGTACTATTCGACAAGCAGCCAGCCTCCTAGAGGGAGAGGCGAGGTTTCGTAGCTTTTGAATCGACGGCAAGGTCCCATACTTACGCATCTGTAAGTAAATTTGACTGACAGCAATGTGAATTAAATAAAAATAAAAAAATCGTATCAAATTTCGTATGCGAGAAAATTCGAAAATATGACCCCTGTATATGGCGCGCGGTGGCTATATACTCACGTTTTCTATTTAAATAAATATAAAGTCGCAAAGTAGGCCCGCGATCATAGTTCAACTAATATCAGAAATTCAAAAATTTTCATCAAGGAAAATAATTGAAATTTGAGAAATTTCCAGGGGGGGTCAAATGACCCCCCCTGACCCTCCCTGTGGGCGCCCTTGAAGTAAGATATTCACCTGAAATGTATAATTTTTAAACTAATGAGAATAACGCACATTTGAGTGAGTCAGTTTAGTATCGTAATTAAACAACATATTGATGAATAGATGGCTGCGGAACTCGCTGCGCTCGTCCCGCAGAGGTCCACACATAAGTTCCGCAACAATTCACTCATTTGTACTTGAATAACTTGTCACATTATGTCACTAGTTTGGTGGACGTTCATGTTATTGTGGTGAGTGAAACATGAGTAAAGTCTCAGGAAGCAAAGTTTTACAATCTTTCCAACTATGAAGTAACATATGCATCCCGAACTAAAAGAGGCGGAGGATGTCGTAACGAACTATGAATCAAACAATATAAACTACCTTCAGATCTACCTGGAAGATGTCCGTCTCCATATGTATAGCAGCAATCTACAATCCTTCAAACAGTAAAAATAATGTGAATGACAGATTGAGCATATTGCAGAATGAGCTACATGACCTTAAAAATCAAAACCTCATCTGACTTGGTGATCTAAATATCGATTTACTAACAAAGACAAATATCTGCGAAAAGTACAAAGATATCGTCTTGTCTTAACACTTCCCTGCCAACTAGGAAATCGAAAAGTCTAATTGATCATATAATAACAAATAGGTATACATAATACTCAGGGTGAAGTTTTTATAGTACAGTCTGATATTAGCGATCATGATTTGCAGTTTTTCCTCCTGGAAAGAAGCACTCCGCAGCAGCGCTACAAGGTCTACATCAAAAAAACACTCAATATTCCAAAAATTCGGAGAGATCTTTATTTCTTGAACAAAAGCTATAATGTTAGTAAAACCGTGGATGATAACTATGAAGCTATTGTCACTTGTTTAAAAAAAAAAGTACAGTTTACACGCAAAAAAAAAATGAAGATAAATAAAAAAAACAAACCCCTGATGTAAAAATTGCCATTACTTCCAATGACTATTACTATAGAAAAAGTAGGCAATATCCAGACAATGTCTACTTGAAAAATAAATGCATCGAATCCCAAAAAAAACTGAAAAAGGTTATCGCTACAGCAAAAAAGGACTCTTATGAAGCTGATTTCGAAAGAGTTAGAGCAAATGCTGAAAAAGAGTGGAAAGTGATAAACCAAATCATGTCCAATAAAAATACGAGTTCTAATAGAAACATAACATCGCTGAAAGTTGGAAATCAGAGTTTTGTCAACGCTGCTGACATTTGCGAGAGCATGAATGATTACTTTATCAGCGTGGCATCATCTTCGGCATCAAGCATCAAACCTTCAACAATGGATCTTAACAAAGAGGAATCACAAGAAGGTGAATGGTGTTTGATGGAGGCCAACTTCTCAGAGGTTTTGAGTGTTATTAATGGTCTGGACCCAAACAAGGCATCAGGTTTCGATGACATAGACTTTAAGACTGTTAAACATTGCAGATTTGAGTTGAGTAGTTTGCTGAGAAAGTTGTTCAATCAGTCCTTTACTAGTGGTATTGTGCCAAAATCAATGAAAGTGGCTAAAGTTTCGCCGCTCTTCAAATCAGGTGATAGAGAGAATCCAAACAATTATAGACCTATAAGTGTGCTACTCGTATTGTCAAAAATTATGGAGAGGATTGTAAACTCTCAGCTTATAAGGTTCTTCAATAATATAAAATTTCTGTACTTGTGTCAATATGGCTTCCGGGAGTCCAGTGACACCGCTTCGGCAACAGTGGATCTAGTAAGCGATATACAAAAAAATCTGAATAATAAAAAAAAGGGAGCCGTAGTGGCGCTTGACCTTCGGAAGGCGTTTGACACAGTTAACCATGAGATACTTCTTCTTAAGCTGCGAAAACTTGGAGTATCGTGGAAGACTTATAGTTGGCTTTCTAGTTACCTGTCAGAGCGGAGTCAGTTTGTGTTTTTAGAAGACATTAAAAGCTCAGAAAAAAGTATTAAATGTGGCGTTCCGCAGGGCTCCAATTTGGGGCCTACCCTTTTTTTGATAAACATAAATTCAATCTCCAAGCTCAATCTGTCTGGCGCTCTTAGACTGTATGCGGATGACACCATGTTGGTTTATTTTGATGATTCTTTGGAGATTTTGCAACAAAGAATGACTTGTGACTTGAACATTATCATACAGTGGCTTGATGCACATAAATTAACATTTAACATTGAAAAATCCAACTATATGTTCTTCTCCCTGCGAAAAATTCATTATTCGAATCTCTTGCTGGTTAGCGGTGGCAAACTTTGCTATTCTAAACAAATTAAGTACCTAGGGCTATGGTTGGATGAAACTTTGTCTTGGGAATCTATAAGAAAAAAAATTCGGGCTCCTATTGGAGTATTGAGAAGACTAAGTTGTATCGTACCAAAAAGGTTTTTAAGACCATTGTATTTCTCACTTATTCACTGCCACCTCCAATACCTGGCGGTTATATGGTTTCCCGCAGGGAGGAAGTTCATCAGGCCACTTATGATTTTACAGAACATGGCAATAAAAAACCTGCATTGCTTGCTTAGGAGATTCTCAACTAACCTTTTGTATGAAAAATTCAACATCAAAAATTTGGAAATCATTTATAAAATTCAGGTGTGTAATTTTATTCATGCGGTGATAAAGAAGGACAAACACTCATCAATAACATTTGTTACCAGAAATAATATTCATAGTTTCGACACAAGAACAAACAATCACTTAGTGTATGTCACTTTACAGCAAAAATCAATGATCAGTTTCTCTAATAATAATTCTGCTTGTTTTTTTTTTTTGTGATTGCTTCTTGTGATCTCTTATTCTCCTGTTCTCTCTGTGTCACTCTGTGACTCTTTATATATTTTAGCATAGTATAACACTGTACCTATAGTGTGTAAGTATAGACTGTATAGTATAGGAAGAATCTAGGTAGAATTTTTTTTTTCATGTTCTAAGTGTTTAAATAAAGTAACGTTATCCTTTATTCTTCTTAATCTTATTCTAAAGTAACATTACTAATTCCTGTTGAAAGGCAAATTGACAAAAAGAGGATAATCTTACAAATTCTGACTTTATGTAATAAGTTATTGTTCAAGTACAGGGTGTTTTTTTATATATTGATAGCTCACCTACAGCCTTCACCTTTACAAGTAGATGAAAACTGTAAATAAAAAAGTTGTACAGTATTGGCTAAATTTTTAGAAACCATTGCCAGGACCAAAAATTGAATGTCAGAATCAGAAATGTGAAATATTGCATGCTTTCAGCTTTTTTCAAATGGGATGCCGTATATTTGGTTCTATATTCTTGAAGAGCACGATTTCCCGATTCCAAAACTATATAGTTTGTCTTTATTTGGTTGAGCCGTCTCCAACATATTTGGTTCTAAAAATTTTAAAAATACTATCAGGGAAACCAAGTACCATCGTCACCAAAAGTAACTGGGACAAAAATAATTCATATTAATCTCCTGGACTAAGTCTACTCTCATTCATTTCAATGCATTAATCCATAGTTTGACAAATAATTGACACTAAAACTCATATCGGGTCTTCAAAAAAAAAACCAATCGAAGATTGCTATGGTTTTTTAAACGTATGTCTTAGCAATATTTTTCTTTAATTTGTCAATGAACTTTAATGTCAAAATGTCATGTCAAAAATCCTGACCAATAAAGAAACAGTAATGCGACGTATGTTTTCGTAATCAAAGCAATCTTCGATTGGTTTTTTTTTTGAAGACCCGATATAATAGTACAAGAGCTAACATGATACTGTCCCAGTTACTTTTGGTGACGATGGTACCTCAAATTTTACCTGCAGCTTTCACCTGCATAGGTAGAATGGTTCACAAAATCAGTAGTAGGATAGTATTTTCACAATTTTTGGAGCCGAATATATGACAGACTGTTCAATCAAATATAAACTAACTATATAGTTTTGGAATCGGGGCATTGTGCTCTTCAAGAATATAGAATAAAATATAGGGCATCCTATTTGAAAAAAGCAGGAATAGTTCCTCCATTCCAATATTTTTATGGGCCATTCCTTCGAAAAACCGTATTTTGCACAATGCGCTTCCAAAACTAACCCAAATTAACCCAATATATCTGGCTTACTTCAACTTAACTTAAACTGCACCCCCCCCCCCCTTTCAAAAGGCCAGAATCCGCCCCTGCTCAACTATGATTTCACTGAGCAATCAACAGAATCAGAGGATGAATCATTAATAATATTTTTTTTTGGTCTTCAATGCAAGTGAAACTGACAACTGATGGCTTATTAATGGACCGTAAAAGTATAAACGAAAGTTTATTTTTCTTAAATTTGTTTATTTACGACTTAAAGACATTTATATAAAATTTCACTTTTGCTATGTCAGGTGCTTCAATTATCAGAAAAATGCAACAAATGGCGCTATTTAACTGAATGGTATTGATCTATAAAAACTTTAAATGACTTACTTGAGTGTCTAACAGTAAAGCTTGAAATAAATCGATGCCGATGTCGAGAAATCATCAATTTCTATCTGTAATTAATTAGCACGAAAACAGACTTCAATATTTATCTATTTTACAGTTTTTGTTTTAATCTCAAATTAAATATATTTAAGCCTCATCAAAACTGACTTGAAATTAATTACTTTACCGATTTTGCTGCATATTTTTATTGGTACTGGTCAGTTTTTACAGTTAATAATGAATTTTTTAAATCTTATTGACCCGATTTGGTTCGTTTGGTACTTGTTCGTGGAAGAACGCAGAACGCCGGATCTAAGTTGAGAAATTTATGTATTACATTACTGCAAACATGATCAATACAACAAGAATTAGTGTAGGTAATTTTCGAGGAATATTTTCTGTTAACCGAACTTTGAGATTCATGGATGTATCAGAATCTTTAGAATACTTATAGGTACTATTGCCACCGAGGCTGTCACATTCATATTTTGTACTCTGTAATTCGGAAACTAGGTACTTACCTAATTTCAGTGCAGAAGAGGAAGATCACCTAGGCAGTTTTTAGGTATTAGGGATGTTTGTCTCAGGAATTTTAACTCAAAGGAGCGAGGAAAAATGGCAAATGATTATCAAATTATAAATTTTCTCTATGCAAAATTTGGGATTTACTGTCTATGGTATCCAAAATCCAAAAAAATTAAAGACACTCTAGAAAAAACAAAACTTATTGAGGAGATTCCGGGAAGTACCTACGGATAATAGTTGAATAGTTTGATAAGGGTAAAATCATAAGATTTTGGAGGTTTTTCGAAGTAGGTACCTACAACTGGATAAATTTTGGTTGCTTCCGTAGATCAGTGTCGATGAGTTTGGGCTTTCCAAAATAACCAAATCACAACATGGAAAAACTTTTAAAACTCATGATTAGTCATGAAATGTACGCACATTTTTTCATTAAGTTCCTCAAAATCATTAAAAAATACCTTAAATCATCAAAAATTACTTTTGTGTCTATTAGGTACTAACCTTGTTTTACCGGCTTAACAGGCCTATCCAAAAAAACCAACAACAAACCAAGCTTATTACACTTTCGTCATAGTTCACAGTCAATTAACCATGTAATTTTTTTTTTGAAAAATAAATTCCGAGCCACAAAAGCTTACGATAAAAGTTAAACCGCAACTAACAAATTACTAAAATGTGAAAATCGGCGCGAAGAAACAAGAACCAGAGCGTCGCGGTACCGTCTTCGTGTGTGTGTATTACAATACCATACGAAAGAAGTACCAGCAACAGATTACGGTTGCATCGGTTTTGTCGTACGATAAGAGAAGGTCGGACTTGATTTTACTCTCTCTCGCCGATGTCTTTGGCCGTTCTTGGAAGAAATTGAAGAGAGTTCTAGTGCCTCCAGGGTATCATCATCCGTTTTTTTCTTATTTTTTCTTCTTGCTATATTCAGTAGATCGATGTTGTTTTGAGAAATTGACTCGGTTCGGATATAAAACATGTGTTTGATGACCGGCAGCTGTACTTTCTACGTTTTATCTCCATTTTTTTTACAGTATAGGAAACTTTCCTGGGCAAAGTTCTGCCTTCTAACTGAATATTGCTAATATTTGACAATTAAACTTATGTCGACTTAAAGTACCTTAGGTGAGTATAGGACTTAGATGTCCAAATTATCACACAGATTCTCGAAAAGCTTACGATGGACGTACACAAATTGGGTATCCTAAGACATCAGCAATTTTTACATGGCAACCTCTCAAATCCATGGCCAAAAGATACATAAATATAATGATAAAACTTGAAGAAGAACCTAAGAAAATCAAATGGGATTCTAGGATTCTCTGAAGTAACATAAGAAGAGAGGAAAACTGCATTGACCTGTAAACAAATTTGTGATAAAAAAAGACACCATGACCAGATATTCAAGATCATTTTCAATAGAGTTGGATACCTACATCAATAAGAGCATCTTTCTTAAGGTGAGACCCAACCAATGAAGAAGTAAGAAGGCTGGAATAGCCCTTTGCGTATCTACTCAATACATATATAAATGCAGCCAACATTAGAGTGAAAGAACAGGAGAGATCCATGAGATTTTCTTGCCCTTACTAGCTCTATCTCACTCAGGGTTAGAGGGAGAGATATGGGAGATCCAATAGATTTATTGCCCTTACTAGCGCTATCTCATTCTAGAATCAATTGAATGACGCAAAGCTCATTCCAAACCTTCTTTCTACTTCATTGGACCCAACACAAAATTGTCCTGGATATGATATATGATATAACCATAACCAGACTAATAGGAAAAAATAACGAAATGTACTTCTCTTTACGTGACAGTGGATACATTTTTGAGGATTATCAACAGATTTACCACAGAATATTCTTGAAAAGGTAGATATGTATTCGGGAAAAAAGAATAAATTCTATATAGATAGAAACTCCAATACAATTTCAAGGATCAACCGCACTTCTCTATTAATTTTTCGAATTTCGAACCTTCCTATAAGAAACTTACCGTACACAGAGATTCCATCAGCAACCATATTAATTAAATAATTCAATTATCATTGTTAATTACAGTTGTCCTACTTCCTACTTAAACGATTCGTTAAGTAAAATAATATGGTCCGCTTTCAAAGTAGCTAATAAGTAGCACTTGAAATCCTAAACATACGGTGCATCTTACCTAAGAAACATATCCATAAGCGTGAGCAATTCGTCGTCTTTTTCAAACAAAAACCAATTGGAAGTTTCCAAAAAATACTGCAAAGCTTCAGCATCTTTGACCGGTACATCCAAAGTTTCTATGCCTCTTTTCTTTTTGAATTTCAAACACCCGGTCTTTTTGGCAAGTTTTACAAACTTTGCACTGTTCCGTATGTTTTGCGACATTTTAGTTTCTCTATGAAGAAAAACGCTAGCGTCAAACTTGAATCGCGACACCCAAAACAACACTGACATTATTTTCTAAGTACTTATCGATGTTTCAATACACGAAAAAATAAACACACGTTAAAACCTAGAAAATATTGTTTATATTTTCGATGTTGAAACGGATAATTTCTCGGTAAAAATCTAAAAATTACATGTTAACAATGGTCGCCCTTGCGTAAGATAACACAAAAATAATTCGACTTCGATGATGGGTAATTTTCGATTGCTTCAACTTAACTTGAGCTTTATTCAATGTTGAATTGCCAAATCCTGACTAAAAACTATCATTACCTTATGCCCTGATGCTCTTTCAATATTTTATGAAAACTTTTACAATCCACCAAATAGGTAATTCTCAAAAACGGACAACCATCATCAGAGTTTAGTAGTATAAATTCAAGATACACAAGAGGTTCTTTAAATATGACTGGATTTCCAATGTTAAACTGCCAAATCCTAACTAAAAGCTATTATTACCTTTTTCCCTGCTCTTCCAATATCCTGTGAAACCTTTTACAATTCACCAAATTATCCTGAAAAATAGACGTTGCGCTACTGAAACCATCATCAGAGTTTACTAGCATAAATTCAGCATACACAATGGATTCTTTAAATATGACCAGATTTCTGATGTTAAATTGCCAAATCCTTACTAAAAGCTATTATTACCTTTTTCCCTGCTCTTCCAATATCCTGTGAAACCTTTTACAATCCACCAAATAATCCTCAAAAACAGACGTTCCGCCACTAAAACCATCATCAGAGTTTACTAGCATAAATTCAGGATACACAAGGGGTTCTTCAAATATGACCGGATTTCTGCGATAATAAGACACATTTTTCCGTTGCATGGAATTGTGATAAGAACGCGTGGATACGTGGAGTTTTAATAAATTTAAAAGACACATTTTTGATTTTTTGTTTCAATAGTCTATAGTAGAAAGTAACAATGATGGCTTGGGTTAATGTTGTAATGTTATTATTTAAGATTCGCACTCACTACTAAAGCACTTCCGGTCTTTACAGTAAGAAACGACATTTTCAACTAACATCAACATAAACTATCAAAAAACGTGATCCGCTAACGATAATGACCGAAAAAGAAATGTACAAAACGATTTTACAAGATTTTCATGGTGCATTTGAGCCGATTACTATTGATTTTTAGATCGATCGAACCGATTTCGTTCGTGTCGCGTTAAAGAAAGCGAAATTTGTGGCGAAAATCAATTAAACCAATTTTTCGATTATAAGTAATTGTACATAAATTGGGTTTAACGGTTTTGCAAATGCAAATTTGATTATAATTAGTATTGGTAAAGACGTACAGGATTTTGTTTATAATGAGGATATTTTTATACCAATTAGATAGTAGTGTCAATGCTAATGGTGTAATCCAGAAAAAACACAAACATCTTGAAGGTATTTTAGACGTATTCAAGGAATCTTGAAGACATCGTGAAGACGTCTTCCTATAAACATTAAAGTCTTCAGGACTAATATTTCATCATTATTTATTTCACCAGAAAACTTTTCCAGACGAAATCGAGAGCCGAGAATAGCGCAAATTTTGATCATTACTGGCTCTTGAATCATCAGAAAATTTCTCCGAAGGAAATCAAGACTCAGTAACGGTTCAGATTTGAACTATCGTCTGGAAAAGGTTCCTGGTGATGCAAGCGCCTGTAATAATCAAGAAAAATGTTTCAGCCGGTGATAATTCAAATCTGAACCGTTACTGGGTCTTGATTTCCTTCAGAGAAATTCTCTAATGATTCAAGAGGCAATAATTATTGATCAAAATTTGAACTTTTTCCGGCTCTTGATTCTTGGGGTGATTCAAACGCCAGTAATAATCAAAGTTTTGGCCAGAAAAATGATCCAGTCGGTGATTATTCCAATCTGAACCGTTACTGGGTCTTGATTTCATTTAGAGAAATTTTCCAATGATTCAAGAGCCAATAATGATCAAGATTTGAACTATTCTCGGCTCTTGACTCTTCTGGTGGTAATACAAGCGCCGGGTAATAATCAAAGTTTTGACCAGAGAAAAGTTCCAGCCGGCGATAATTCAAATCTGATCCGTTACTGGGTCTTGATTTCCTTCAGAGAAATTTTCTAATGATTCAAAAGCCAATAATGATCAAAATTTGAACTATTATTCCCGGCTCTTGATTCTTCTGGTGATTCAAGCGCCGGTGATAATCAAAGTTTTGGACAGAAAAATGTTCCAGCCGAAGATAATCAAATCTGAACTGTTAGAGTAGAGTGGGGGAAAACCGGCCGTGGGGGTAATTCCGGCCATCCGTTTCTCCCACCGAAGCTGTTTGAACGTCTTCTAGACGCATGATCAGCAAACTTAACGGTTAGTACCTTTTGGGCCGTACTAAATTGCTGTGTGTATACTTTTATAAAGAATTTTCTGGAAAAACACGTCTTACTATAATAAGGATCAAGGTTCAAGGCTGCATATTTCGCTAACGGTAAAGTGTAAAAATTCGTTTTATGTAGGAAAATCAACTAAATTCTGTCGTCTTTTACTTAGTTCACTCAAAACTCGTGTTTTAGTCATTTTTGAATAATTTGTAGGGTTTTGAATTTTTGTTTTAGGGGTAATTCCGGCCGCCCTTGTGCGAATCATAACGACATGGCCGGAGTTACCTCACAGAATTTTGTTTTAAATTTTTGTTCGTTTCCAGATGTCGCGGACCTATACAAGAAAGGTAATGTGCGAATGGCGATAAAAAGAATCTTCACGTAAAGTCCGTCGATTTTTATCTGATACTCGAAAGGAATGTGAGCTGGTGGTCCAACCAATGGTTACCTGAAATCACACCAGTTTTTGCCATATACTTCACCCCCCCTGCTCTTCATACGAAAAGTGTCAGATGAAATTAGACGAACAATATGCGATTATACCAATAATTATTATTCTGGGTCCCGGCTGATATATTACCACCCCCAGGCTGTGGGGTTATACCGGCCACTTATGTATTTTTTAAAATTTTATATTATTTCAAAAACTGTTTTGTTACTTTTCCATAAATAAAAAATTTTGGTTTAATTTTCTTTGCTTTTCCATCCATAGACGCGTTTCGACCTATATCAGGTCTCATCAGTATGGCTAGGAAAAGCAAAGAAAACCAATCCAATCCAAGTTTTGTGCATATATGCAAAATAGAAGTAGTAAGACGGTCGAAATTTGATCGTGGCGCCATCTAAGACAAGGATTCAACACTAAACAGCAATTTTTGCTGTAATTAGTGATGCCATCTAATAGATGGCGCCACGATCAAATTTCGACCGTCTTACTTCTTTTAATAAATATGTATTTTGTTCTCTAACATCTTATGTTTACTTTAAACCTTCCAGTTTTCCTTTAAAGCATATAATCTCCAAGATATTCGAGACTTTCCTTCAGGGGCCAGTATTCCTCCACGCTACCCTACTATGTCTTGATTTATTTCAGAGAAATTTTCCAATGATTCAAGAGCTGATAATTAATGATGAAAATTTGAACTATTCCCGGCTCTTGATTCTTCTTACGTGTTCAATGCATCTCAAAGACGTTCTATGTTACAAACCCAACGTCTGCCTGGAATATGACATTTTTCCAAGACATTCTGAAAACGCCTTCAACGAGATGTCTTAAAGACGTCTTCAAATCTCTTGTTAATACATAAACTATTATACACTTTCAGGCCCGGTTGTAGGTACCCAATGTGTGGTTCAGTTGTCTCAGAAGTGAATTTACGACATCTTATGGACGTCTTCTAGGCGTCTCTTATTGATCCTTAGACGCAATGCAGGGTGAAAAGGAAGTTCCTAATTCCTTAACATTGGGTAGCCCAGAGGCAATAGGATTCACCGGCAAAATCAACTTTGGCCAAGCTCTATCCCTCTATATCTTATGCATGGAAAACGATATCGATTTCAAATTTTAGGAATGTATATCGATATCGACGCAGAATTTCAGCATGGAAACAATTGACTGTTGCTTCCGGTTTGACCGGAAGTGCTATCAATGTCAGTTATACTTATGGGGTACCATAAAAATTACTACACCTTCAAACGTAAATCGACCGAAAACTTTCGATTGAAACGGAAGTGAACTTTTTGTGGAAGAACTCTTTAGGGCGGGTGTTAAAAACTGCTTCGACAGTTACCTTGAAGTTAACTTTTTGAATTACATGTAATTCCAGAAGTTAACTTTAAGTTAACTCTCAAAGTAGTTTCATAATACCCGCCCTTTCCTTTTAGGCTATTGGTGGAACCAATTAAGGATGGTACACACTACTACTACAGAATGGCCTATCCTCATAAGGCCTGTGTAACAAATCCCCCCTCTCCCCCCCTAACAAAATTTACCAGTTGTGACGTAGGCAGCATATTATTTCTCGCCATGACGTAGGCTGTTTAAACAGCTGACGACTTAGTTATGACGTCACACCAATATGGCCTCGATTACCAAAAACGAGGCCGATAAGCAATCCTGTAGGTGTGTATCATCCTGGGGAACCAATAACCCGTTTAAAACTACCTTCAATTGCTTTTGGTCAGTTTTTATGCTGAACTTCTGCATTGATACCAATAATATACAGGGTGGCCCATTTTCGATGTTTTAATAGGCTATATCGAAAACCAGCAGAGATATAAAAAATCGGGAACACATTCTCGAACTCTTTTTTTGAGAAAATAACAATGGCGAAGACAAATCACGGCTAACCTGATGCGTTTAGGAAATACAGGGCACTTTTCAAATTTTGTCCAATTTTAAAAGACTCTCTAATTTCCTTATTATTCAAGGTATCCAAAAACGAAAAATACTTTCTATAGGCAGTTTTTCAGGGAGAATCCAGTGGCATGACCAATTTTTCTCCAGATGCCTCCGATTTTGGAATATTGACCAAAGTTGTGTTTTTTTGAATGGGACACCCCTTATATTATTTTTTTATTGAATAGCGCTCTTTGTGATCTGATTTCAATGATATAAGGTTTTATACCTTTACCTTCTATAGTTTTGGAGAAAAAAAAAATTAATTCTGTAAGAAACAATGAGCTAGAGAGAGATAAGTCATTAAATAAATTATGTGTTGCCTATTTATCACCCCCGATTCATAGTTCAAATTAAAAAAAAAATAGCTGACCTGAAAAATCGAATTAAGAATTAAGAAATTTGTAGCCGATTCATAATTCAACTATCTCTTTCTAACTCATTGTTTCTTATGGAAAAATAGGATTTTTTTTTCTCCCAAAACTATAGAAGGTAAAGGTATAAAACCTTATATCATCGAAATCAGTTCACAAAGAGCTATCCAATAAAAAAATAATATACGGGATGTCCCATTTAAAAAAAACACAACTTTGGTCAATATTTCAAAATCGGTGGCGTCTGGAAAAAAATTGGTCATGCCACTGGATTTTACTTGAAAAACTGCCTATAGAAAGTATTTTTCGTTTTTGGATATCTTGAATAATAAGGAAATTAGAGAGTTATTTAAAATTGGACAAAATTTGAAAAGTGCCCTATATTTCCTAAACGCATCAAGTTAGCCGTGATCTGTCTTCGCCATTGGGAAATATGGGAGCACATTCCCATATTTTTGATATCTCTGCTGGTTTTTGATATAGCCCATTAAAACATCGAAAATGGGCCACCCTGTACATACCCAACATTTAAAATCGATATAAATTCACAAAACGAAAAATTCAATATGGCGTGGCGGCCAACAAGTTTATTTTGAATATGTGTTTTCATGCATATTTTAATTATTTTGCTTCGAGTTTTGTTTGCAGCATTGATTTTGATTATTCAAGAAAATATTTGTTTACTAAGTACGTAAATTATAAAGTCGGGCAGAAGCTAGACATGTTTTTGTGTCTTTTGGTCCATGTGTGGCCGCCACGCCATCTTGAGTGTCACGTGGTTTGGATTGCCTAATGGCAGCAAATATCCGGTAAAGTTCCCCATGATTTTGTAGAGGGCGCGAGTGAATTTGGAGTGTTTTGAATTTGGGCGGTAAATGTCAATAGTTTTAAAACGTTTAAATGAGTTGGAGGAAAGATGACTGAATATGAACAATGCACAGTGAATAGGTTGAAATATCCTCCAAAACGTTCAGTGGTCCTTAGAGAATATATTCAAAGGTGTCAGCGTCAGCTAATCCACACGTCAAACTAAAACTTTTAAATTTAATTACACTCGAATATTCACGCGCCAAAATTTAAAGAGCTCCAAGTACAATAGCGCCCTCTATAACTCACCTGTCAATATTACATGCTATTGTATTGTAGTCGCCTTTTGTTGTTTTCTTTTTTTCCTGTGAAAATATAGCATTGGACATCAGTGAAGGTTAGGAGAAATACGAATTTGTTAATTATTCTTCATCGGCAATATTGTCTATCGCAGAATAAAAAATGAGGATAGCTCAAGGCTCAAGGTTCCTAAGTTAAAAGGTTGTCTGGTGATGGGAAATGGGAGAGAGATGACGTCATCTGGGGCGCCTAAAACCTAGTTCTCATGGAGGGGAAAATCGCGTTGCGAGTGCGGTATATCGCTTTCCGTTCAAGAACATATTTAGGGTATTTCGCATTATATTTCAGTAATTGTTATCAAATATCGAAATGTCGTATCATACATCTCACAGGTGACAATAAAAAGTGACAGAGGATAAAAACTCGAGCAAAAGTTAAAAATAGTTTTTTGCGATATCGCAAAAAGTTGACATTTCCCCGCTGCGGGACAAATTTCAAAAATTCCGCACTCGCCACGCGATTTTCCGCTGCATGAGAACTAGGCTTAATGCAATGACGAAATTTGCATGTTTGGGCAAGGTTCTATGGCAAGGTTTCAAAAGTTATAGCGTTTTCCATTTGTCGAACCAGTGCAAAAAAAATGTATCCTCATCCTTACATGTTACATGCTTTTAGAAAAAGATGCGGATACACTCAGTGCGCACTGATTGACAAATGAAAATCGTCATAAATTTCTCTCAAACAACCTTGATGTTTGGGCACCCTAGATGACGTCATAAAAGTTATAGCAACCTACTTTGAAACAACCTTGAGGATATCTAATAGTTCCATTATCGACCACCAACAGGGGAACACGGCCATTTTGCCTCCCAGTGATTCCCACTCAAGGTTCCCAAAGCTAATAGGTTGTCTGGTAATGGCTTACTTGATGACGTATCTGGGGTGCCTTACTGCCTTATGGAGATTTGCATTATGTTTTTTGGCATACAAATGATGACGTCATAAAAGTTATCAGGCAACCTCCCTCTTTTAAACAACCTTGATTCCCACTCCACTAGAATTCATCATCATAACAAGCCGCCTAATTTTTGTCGATTTTAGTGCTAAAAGCTTAGAGCAGGTAAAGGTAAAGAGGAGTAGTATAGTAACCTGGAATTGGAAAATGAAGCCGTTTTTTTCCAGGTATTTTGATCCCCCCCCTACCCTCCCCAGCCAAACAACCAGTTGTGACGTAAGCAGCATGGCGTTTCTCGCCTTCACGTAGTCTGTTTGAACAGCTGACGACTTAGTTATGACGTCGACAATGGTTGAAAACAGTTGAAAACCAATATGGCGGCGATTAGCAAAAACGAGGCCGATAAGCACTCCTTAGAGTGTGTATTCTCCTTGCCAAACACCTGCCAAAAACTTGGCTTCAGTTTAGTTTTATAAGCAGAATGGCGCGTTCCTACTCCTTATGTCCGTAGGACAGCGCTTTACCTGCTCTAAGGCTAAAAGTTCTATTGTAAACGCTATTATATTACCTACATTATAGCTATCTCTTTCTGTTTGCTTGAAGCCATTAAACTCAAACTTGTTATTTACATCCTTCTCTCTCTTACACGATTAGAAAAAGAAAGCGCCAAATTGCTTTCGACAGGTCTGTTTCTGCAGAAATCACAAACCAGTCAGAGCGAATTTTTTTGGTTGAAAACAGTCAGAAATAGTCAGAAAACTAGTTTCAACCAATGAAATTCAGTCTGACTGGTTTGTGATTTCTGCAGAAACAGACCTAATTACCTAATATTTTCATCTCGGTAGGCCATGGAATGTCATGTCATTTTACCAAAATTTTTGACAGTACTCACGTCAACCCTACATTTTGACAAAACAAAATGGTGTTTTTGTTTATAATTTAAAGAATATGAATTTTAATGAGGCCCCAGTAAATCCCGGCCGGGGTAGACCGCGACGGGGTAATCTGCCCTTCATGGGCCCTCCGATTTCCACAAGAACACCGAAATCTCGCAGCCGTAGCTGTTTGTCGTCGAGCAGGACTTCGGATTTGCCTTGGGGGAGAAGCCACGAAAGGTAATCACAACTTTTTTGAAATCCCTGCAACATTTTCTTTAATTTTTTAGCATAATTCTCAACTCACCGGGCAATAAAAAGTCGGTATCTTCCAAAACAACTACCAGTGAAAGTGATGAAGAAAAAATTATCGTTGGTAAGCAATTTTTCAGTGAAACTAGTTTATTAGAAATAGATAATTAGATAATACAAAATAAAAATAAAAAAAGAAACACATTCAAAATTCATTCAAGTTTGTTCCCTGTTTCGCGCTAAGACAAGGCTATCACGAGACGCCCTTTTACCAACAGGTTTTGGCTTGATTTGGCTGGAGGAGCTTGACTTGGTTAAATTAGGAGCTTTCGACTTGGTTGCCCCTATACCAACAGGTTTTTGCTTGATTGTTGTTGCAGATGGTTTATTAGTGGTCGATTTCTGGGTTTTTAAAGACGATTTTGCTTTATTTGTAGCCACATCGGACGCGGTTACGTGGACTTTGGTCGCGTTCGCTTTTTTACGTTCACCGACTAGCTTGTAGGATCCAGTCAAACCTTTACCTGAAAATCAACTCTCGAATATTATGGCAACAAATAAAAAGGTGTATACCTTTCGCTTGGATTAAAACGTTATTATCCACAGCCTTGGCTAAATATTTCTTAATAAAGGGCGTCAGCTTATCAGCTTCAACCAAATACTGAACCTGCATATATTTTTTGATGGCCTTCACTGACGAGCCTCCTTTGGTGTTTAAAGCTTCGATAGCCTTGTTAACCATTGTAGCGACAGGGGGATGCGTACACTTGGGCCTTATTGTTGTAGTTTTTGTGGCCAAACCGGAGGTTGACGGTTTTTCTTCCATGATGGGATATAAAAAATATATAATTGACAACTGTCTATAAAATTTTTATTTATGTGGCGGATGTTTTACAGTTGCTTGGCATTTTGCTTTAGTGAAAAAGCCGGAAGCAACTAGATATTTAATAGTTTTGGAGACCTAAACGTAGACTGGTGATTCAGGTGATTGTCACCGGATCATTTGGCAGTCAAGAGATCATAAGGCTACAGTCTTACTACCTGAGTCTTAATTTCTCAAGACCCTTCCAACCTTATCCTATTTTCTAGCATTATTGAAAGTTTCCTTAACTGGTTTATTGCACCGTTTATGGCACGGCCTCTCTGGTGGCGTCGTCGCCCACATGGTTTTAAAATTGCTAACAGTCGGCCAATGCTACCATGGCCTCATCGAGACTTACTCCACGAAACCTACAACAATACAAAACAAAATTACCAACCTAATCTCGAATTACGACCCAGCGAGACATATTCTCCGCTGATCGTTTTCTTATCAGCTTCACCCTTAGGTCTTCTTTGAGATCCTCACCCATAATTGAATCAATCAAGCTTCGTTTTCGCGAATTTGAGTTTGAGAAGCTTTGGTTTCTGCTATAGGGGACTTTTCCCTAAGTGATACGCAGACTTTTTGCGCACTACGCCCGGAGTGACTTTCACTCTAAGTGACTTTTCACTATACCGGGGTAGGCGTTTCAGCAACGTTTTGCTTCCTTCACTATCTAATCTTCAGGTTCTTCAAGTGACTTTCTACCCAAAAGACCTCACCAACAGAGCAACTTCTACTCGGCGACTTTTCGCTATTGTCGCCACCTACTTTTAGTGGCGCTAAACTTCTCGAAGAGAATCGACTTTTGTTCTCTAATATTGGTTGTGTAACAACAATCCTAGATTCAGATCCTTCATCGGACAAAGCATCACTATCTTCTTCGCGTCGAGCCTCTTAGAGCTTCAGTTTATCTACAGCCCAAATGCCACTATATTGTCTTCCTCGTCCATTTTCATCAGGCAGGGGCTTTCTATCAAGTAGCGATCATAATCATCTAATACTTTCTTAATTATATATGGTCCCCCAAACTTAAGTAATAGTTTTTTACTCTTTTCATCATTCTGGGTATTCTGCTTCTGAATAAGTACTAAATCGCGGATTCTAAATTTCACATCTTTCCTTTTTACATCGGGATTGGGGTCTACACAAACTGCAGAAGTTAAAAATGCATCGTTCACGCCTCTATAACCAAAAAGCATCTCATGAGGCCTTTTTGGTAGCTTTATTTACAGATGAGTTGATTCCAAATCTGATTCGATGTAATGTTTAATCCCAGGTATCATCTTCATCTGTGGAAGCAGCTATTGCGAAAATAATTGTTCTGTTGTAGCGCTCAACTTATCTTCGGTGTTCCCGTGGCATTATACACAATCTTCACTCCAATTTCAATGAAAGCTGTTTCTTTATCGCAAATTATTCTTCTTGGCACACCAAAAGTATTGAAGATATCTTTAAGAAAATTTATCACTTGCAAGCTTTGGGTATTTTTCACTGATTTCATGAAAACATATTGAAATAAGTACATGTTGCCTTGCTTGCTTTTTACAAAAGGGGCTAAGTAGTCTATATGCAGAGTATTCATTGGGGTGGGCTCTTTGTGTATGGGGTGTAAAAATCCCGGCTGTGGTCCACCACTACTTTTATCGTATAAACAGCTTAGACAACAACATATTGATAAGATTCTTTTTTGGTTTACTGTTCTTTGAAAAACTGCTGGAGCATTTGCTGATCCGAATGGCATTCTCGAGTACTCGTAGGGCCCATTTGGGGTTATGAAAGCAGTTTTTGTCATGGAATCTTTTGCTATCGGTATTTGGTGATAACAATAAAATGGAACTCGCGTAAGGAGAGTTGGACTCTTGAATTATAGCCTTTTTCAGCAGATCTTGCACAATTTCTCGTACCAAATCTCTGTCGCTCATTGGGAGACGGTAAGGTCGATACGTCACAGGAGTCACTCAGCTGAATACTCATCTCAACACCTTTCACGCAACCCATAATTCTTCTAATTTTTCAGCAAAACAATGTCGATATTTATTAAGTAATACTAATAATACTTTTTAGTCAATCAGTATCACTCAGAGAAAAATCACAATCAATATCTTTTAAGGTAAATGGCCGATAATCATTGGCATTTATATGGAGTACTCCTACCTCATTTTCTTCGAAAACGTCATTTGGTAAGCATACCTGGCCTCTGGCTATTACTTGCGAGTCCTTGAATGTCAGGTCAGAATCAGACATGTTGAAGATGGGTGACATTCTACTCTTTGTTGAAGCCACGCAGCTGGGAATCGAATATTCCGCCGATGGTACCTACGTACCTTTCGACGCTGAACTCTTTCTGGATCACCTTGATACTGATCGTTCACATGAACAGTCAGTTGATTTAACTGAGTGGAAGGCTATCTACTTCAGGGAACGACAACAATTGGGATTTAAATATAGTCCTACTCTTTAATTTTTCACGAATTTTTGTACTACATGAGGATGGTTTAAAACAGTTTGTCCTATCATGACAGGTACACCCTGTATATTGTCAGAAACAATAAGAGCTAAAACAGTTACATTTATTAGATCATCTTCAATATGTTCACCTATGCAGTTCCCAAAGCATATGCAGTATCGCCATCATAGCCACTTATTCATATGCTGCCAGGGCTGCCATAAAATGTTGCATTTTTCAGCAGTGGTTAAGCGTATAGTAAGCACCGCACACCCTGTATCAATAAGTCCGTCACAGGAAACTCCATTCACTTTACCAGTAACTTGATAACATTTTTCAAAGTCCTGGTTTTCTGTTTGGAGAGTCAGAGCTGATTTTGAAGCAGATGATCGGTTTTTGTAGTAATTAGTTGCAGTATGGCTCAACTTCTTACACATAGTGCATTCAATCTTGGCTTTACGGCAATATCTATATATCTACATGCCTCTTTTGCCCACAATGGCATGATCTGAGCTCCCGGCACTGACTGGTTCTCTAAAGGTAGGAATCATTTACCTGCGTTTGCACCATTTTGTATGGCACTATCTTCAATGCCATCTATCAACATAGCTACAGCCTTTTTTCCTTCAATCTCAACTCCATTTTAGTAAAGTAATATTCAGTCTAGTTTGTTTAGGCGTCTTCAACAAATGAATCATTTTTTTCAATGTTATGTTGGATAATCGTGTTGGTCTGGAAACGCATTAGTGAGCATAGTTTTCCATTTGAGAGACTCCACTTTCAGAAACTTAGCAAGATGTTAAATTGGCGAGCGGTGACTTTAGTTTCTGAGTGGAGACACAGTTTAAAGTGGTAAAATTTTTATTTACAGTTTGGACTCGATTCACACTCTTGCCTTCACTATTTTTGGCTGAACATAAAAAAAAACTCTACTTACTTTTAACAATAATATATTTACTGCTGACCCCACCTAATTACATGGAAATTTTATTGGTCGAAGGAATTTACTTTAATTATGAAGACTTAATAAAAAACTCGAATATTTTCGCGCCGTTATTTCACGTCTTGCTTCTTCTCTCGGTTAATTCGACAACTCTTTCACGCCGTAGTTCTGACTTTCTGGACACAGGTCTCTCGATTCTCGATTACTACTTGTTTCTTGATTACTCAACAGACACTGGTCCTTCACGCCGTAGTTCTGCCGGTTTACTCGCTCTTTCTCGAACACTCTTTTCTCGAACACTCATTTTCTCCTGCCAAAATTGCCTTTTAATATCATTGGTCCCTCCCATTGTCTTGAATTTCTTTATTGTTTCTGACCTCGATTTTTCGTGGTTGAATCATCCGATCAATTAGCGTATTTGGTCCTCTTTTAATCAATTATCTGGGGCGTCGCTAAGTGGTTTGTTAAGTGGGTATCATCATATAGGCTCGTGCATGATTTATTGATCCTTTTATACCTTTTTCGGCTCCTTTGGAATATTAATTGTTGAAAGCACTTAAAAAAAAGGTCCATGAACTTTTGCTTAATTCACATTCCAATGTATTAGTCAATATAGAGTATCGGCTTTCAATAATTTCTGAATATCGATGTTCAGATAATTTTTAAATGAAGTTTCTGGTTGTGCTGTCTAAGTGATGTTCTCTCCTGGGATGGTTGTTTGGTAAGGCCTCTTAGCAACCTCAATACAAAAATCCCTCCTTTTTACTGGGGATTCTCCCGAATTGGAAGTTGACCTTTTTTGTATTTCGACAAAACAAGATACCTTATCCAGTAGAAAAAGCGACAAGAAACCGAAAAGGTCTCTTGGCAATTTTATGTCAAACGCCTCCTAAACAAGTTCTATAAGAAAATGCCTTATTCCTTTTACTGGGGATTAGGAATTAGGACATAGGGATTTTCCATAGTTTTATGATGCAAGTGGCTTTTCTACTATATTTTCTTCCATTATTGAGCTATCAATCAACTGACCACAAATCAAGCCGATTGATTGGACTGAATTCCTGGCTAAGCTTTTTGTCCAGCACAAATTCAATTTCCTTATATTTTACTCCTAGCAATAACCGAAGGAAGAGGTGAAGCCAGATGCGAAGTGGGTATAGCTGCGGTCAACGTCTCTAGGCCCATTCTCATGCTGTGCCAAACGTCAGATTCGCAAAGCTACTCAAATACGCTGACCAAGTTAAATATCATCAATCCTCACATGGTAAAAAGCACGTAGGTATTTTTATTATTCCTATGAACATAGCATGATTTTCCGTAGATTATTTACCCAGCTACGTTTGAAACAACTGGCAATCGACTAATTTCTGAAATCAAAAAACGTTTGCCAAATAAAAAAATTGTAGCTTATCAACGAAAGGCATTCAATAAGGCAAACGGTTTGGATAAACTTTACAAAATTTGCATCTCGCACAGTTTTCCTTTAATATTGATGATCAAAAACAGGTAAGAACTCTTGAAATACATACCTAAGTACTCATTGAAAAAAATAATCAATTATTGTAGATATTATGCATTAGCAGCAGCTTCAGGCCTCTTAACTTACCTACAAGACATCTTATACATTTACTACTCAACTAATTCCATTAAAATAGATTATCAAGCATCTGAAGGGTATGCTATAATCGACATTGCAACTGCAGATAGACTAGAATTGGTGTGCAGCAACCAACCTGCTCAGGCCAATAGGTATTCGAGTCTTTTTGGTATAATGAACAGATGCCTTACCAGAGTGGGCACAAGACATATGAGGACTATTATTTTGCAACCCTTATATTCTAGTAAAAAAATTAACGAAAGGTTGGATTGTGTGGAAGAGTTAATCAACAAAAAAGAAATCCTATTGGCCATGCAAGGAGTTTTACCGAAATTGTCTAGTGTTGATCAGCTTTTGTCTTTGAGTACTCTGGTTCCAGAAGATCCACAGGGGTTAGATCAATTTTGCAATTTATCAATAATTTAATAAACACAATTATTTATTTGTAGATGCTCAAATAGGCAATTAAATTATCTTTTATTGTTAAACGGTGTAGTGGACACAATTGAGCCATTAAATGAAGCTTTGAAAAATGCTACTCAGCCATTTTTCCTGAATTTCCGAGAAACTTTATGCGATGAAAATTTTGAGGCTATTAAAAATTTACTAAGGCAAACTATCCACGAGGATGCGTATTCGGCAAGAGGCCAACAAGCTGACCAACAGAGAATTTGGGCCATCAAACCAGAGATTAATGGACTATTGGATTTGGTTAGGAAAACTTTTTCTGAGCGGATTGAAGATATGAGAGGTAAACAATTATGAAATTTTACTAAAATAATTCCAATAATGTTTCTAGAATACATAAAAAATCTAAGCACCAAATACGATTTGCCTTTGACGTTATCGAATAATAATAAAAAAGGATATCACATTGTTTTGAGTCTAAATCAGAATCAGAGAAAGCATATGAAGAGTTCAGATTTGCCAGAAGAATTTATACAGGTTTATATTTTTTTGTTTTAAATCTAAATGTATTAATACATTTGTTATAGGTTTTCCGTTCGGCCAATAGTTTTACCATGAAAACAGCCGAATTAGTTAATTTATCTACTAGAATTGATGATATTTTAAGGGATTTGTTTTCTTTGAGCAACTTGTATGTATTTAATCGAATGTCCAAGTGATTTTCTTTATGAATTAATATTTCAGAACACTCTACAAGACAATACTCGAAATAAAGCAATACGCATCTCTTTTCTATGAACTAGTCGAAGGGATTTCTTATTTAGATATTTTGCAATCTCTAGCTGAAGCTAGTCAAGCAAATAGCTGGGTCAGACCAACATTTGCCGAATACACTGACGTCAGCCATGGTCATCATCCACTTTTAGACTTTTTGTGCCAGAAGACACCAGTATCTAACCCTGTGGTAAGAAATGTAATTATTGTTTTTTGGAAAAATGATTATCTAATGAAAATTTAGGCTACTTGCGAGCATTACAACTTGCACATCATCACAGGACCGAATGGAGCTGGAAAAAGTATCTTTATACGTCAAGTTATGCTTTTGCAGATCATGGCTCAAGCAGGTATTGTTTTGCTATAGTTATTTTTGTTTGTGACCTAATCAGTATGTATAGGATGTTTCGTTCCCGCTGAAAAAGCCATCTTCAGGCCGTCAGATAAAATGTTTGCTCGGATTTCTAATGAAGACGATATGGAAAGTAATGCTTCATCTTTTGTTCTTGAGGTAAGTGACTAGAATTTTGTTACTTATATCAATAAATTAACGGCACAGGCTCTAGAAAAGTAACACGGCGGGTCAATACATCAAAAATTTCGATCCATGAAACCCGTTTTCGTGATGTACACCCAATCATTCTCATGCGGAGTCTGCCCCGAGACTCTCAATTTGAAACTTTTTGAAAAAAGTGTGCCTCTCTCTATTTTTTTTTTTTTTGTACCTACTGTTGCGTTTCAGAGAGTATGGACAAACCTTTACAAAAAGAGAAAGTCAAACTAAAGACAAATACAATTATCAATACATTTATTATTAGTCTATACAATTATTATCACAGGAATACATTAAAAAAAAAAAAAATGCTTTCGTTTCACAGGTTGAATACGAAAAAAACCAATATTTCCTTATACATAAATATGCAACATGAAAACAGAAATATTAAATTATGAAAAAAGCCTTGATAAGAGAAAAATTAGCACTAATCTTTCTAAACTCTTGAAAAAAACAATCAAATAATCATCCCTCAACTGATCGCCTCAAACTCCAATACACATCACAAAATTTCCGAAGCTCCAAATAGAAATAGTCTTTGGGTGGTACCAGTTTCTTCTGTGCATAGAAACTTGCTAAAAATTCTATATGATGGGTATCCAATGCAAAAATTTTCAATGAAAACTTATTGCAGTTCGCCATAAAACTGTCTACTTTCACCTTAGGAAACATTATTCCAAGAATTTCCGATAAGTTTATCAAAAAAACTTTTTTAGTGTGATTTTGCTTTGTGCTTATACAAATAAACTCGTATTCGAAATCTCTGAACCTTTGCAGACCTACATCGTAATTTGTCCAACTGTTGCCGGCTATTATTTTGTGGACCTTATGAAAACCCAACTTTGCGTCACTATCAGAATTGTGATGTGTGTTCAGTGGTAAACATTCTTGATTTTCCTGTGGAACAATGTCCAGTATAGTTACTTGATTTTGAAAAACAAACTGCTGATTAGTAGGGTTGGAGTTTGCTGGTTGTGGTAACAGTGCTAGGCTTTTATCAAGGTTGTCCTGTAAACACAAAAAAAATGAGCCTGTTATTTAAAAGATTATTTGCAATGGTGTGTCAAGGTTGACTTGTTTCCTACTTCCAGCCAATCAAGAGCCAGAAAAGCTTGAAATTTCAGGAATGAAAATTCAAGTTTTGTTTGTCCCATTTCCAGCTCCAGTATTGTCTTTGACAAAAGTCACCCAATCAAGCTGGATTTCTAGAATGTTTATTAAAAACAATATCATACCTGTTTCTTTGTGTCTTCATGTGATATTTCTTGTCCATCTTTCTTGTCTTGAAAAAAATCCAATTTTTGAGAGGTGAATTTGATATTCAATTTCTTTGGTTCTTGTGTATTACTAGACTCGTCATCCGAAGAGAGAATTTCAATAGAGTCTGGCTGATTTTCAACAATTATTATATCGTCATCATATACAGTAAATTCAGAAACATCAACAATTTCAGGTAACTGGTGGGCGACACTGTAGCTTTTACATGCTTCTGGGTAACTTGATAATAGACTTTTCAGTCTGACTACTTTTATGTTATCATAGAGGTTTTTGCGGATTTTGAGTAGTTTAAATAATAATTTCAAATTAACCAGGTCCCAGTGGTCAGTTAATGAAAACATTATTGGCTTTAGACGTGGACATTCAAAGAAACATGTCGGAACTACAAGACCTACATTTTTCACGCTTAAAAATGGTATAGGTGTTGGGCTACTCTCAAGATACACAAAACCATATAATGGATCTGGAAATGTCTTTTCTGTGATGATTATATAGAAACTCTTGAGGATTGTATAAACTTGAAAGGCATCATCGATTATAAGTAAACAAATTGGTCTGTCTGCTAAAGAAACGTTCAACATTTCAAGAGAAGTTTCATGTAAGAGTCTGTTTTCCAATCTACTTGCATTAAAACGGCGTAAACGGGGGGAACAGGTTAAATCAAATATTTCATCTTTTAATATCTAAAAAGAGTCATTAATCAATCATTATTAATGTTAAACTATTTTAATTAAATACCTCGAATTCTTTTCTGAAAAGAACATCCTTTAGTAAATGTTTCGAGGTTAACAATTGCCCATTTGTCTTTCTTATGAAAGGTAATGCAGTTTTGCCAATATTTTCCCATGCTATTGCGGTAATTGTTTCCTCAATGCCCTCCTCAGTCTCTTGCAATACTGACATGGTGTAGCTATAATTATAAGCAAAAAATAACTAAATTATGTCTTTATTAGGTACTCAAAAGTTTAGTTTTTTTATATAAACTTGAATTTGTTTGACTTTGGTATTAAAAACGAAAATTGTAAATTAAACAAGCCCTAATTTGGGTTTTTGGCCATAGGGACTCTACTCTATGAATATGAATAGCCAAGTGGTAGACTAGTCTTAGGTATTTTAGTAACAAGAAAGACAGGAAATATTGGCTATGAATATGATGTATCTTTGGGACCTGAACTGAGACCATAATTTGTGATAAGTAAAACTGGGTCCTTATTCTTGAAACAGGGGAGCAGCGTTCCCAGAAAAGTAAATTTCTGTATGTACCTACTACATATAAAACTGGATTTTGATAATTTCTAATTAAAAATAATTTTTTTTTGTTAACTGTTATCCTTCTGAGTTCCACTGGTAAGATGTAGATTTTACCACCAAGATATTCAATAGATCTTATATTTAAATTAGTGGCTCTGTTAGGTATCTGTAGGTCTCTCACAACATTGGACCTGGTGGAGTAGGAGTGACTGACATGTTCTCCCACTATTTTGACATTTTGATACATATAAGAACAGACATTCAACACATACAAACACCTTACGGAGAGGATTTTGACAGGTGGGAAACATTTTATCTTTTCCAAAGATAATCTTGAGAATATAATTTTGGACTGTTCTCAGAGGTTTTAGTGCATTTTCATATAAACTTCCCCATACAATCATAGCGTATATCAAGAGAGATTCTACCAGAGCTCTATAAACACAGATTAAAAGATGTTTGTTTAATATTTCTTTTATCATATGAAATTTACGAATTAATTTTCTAATATTTATAGTCAACCTAGCCACATGTTGCTTCCATTTGAGATTCTGATCAATAATAATTACTCCTAAATATTTAGTATGTTGCACCTCTCTAATTTCTCTTTCAAATCCGTCCACCCTAATGCCATCAAAATTGGGGCGATTTGCCATTAGGGAGAAAGCTATATAGTTAGTTTTGTTAACATTTAAAGTGACTTCAAAACTATCAAGCCAATTTTTTTATATTATGTAGCCCATGTGAGGCATGTGTATATACTTCTTCCCATGTTTCTCCTGTAAGCTTAGGATATCACCATGCCATTCTCTATCAGAATATTAGTCAAAGAATTAATGTACAATGAGAAAAGCAAAGGGCTCATAACTGTTCCTTGAGGAATGCCAATCAGAACCTCCTAACTATTGCTTAATACATTAATAATTTTTGTCAATAGCTTTCGATCTGTCAAATAGCTCGCGAAGACATCCAACACAACACCTCTGACCCCATAAATGTTTAAAACATCAATAAGAGAGTCATGACGCACTGTGTCAAAAGCTTTCGCAAGATCAAGAAAAGCAGTTAGACATTTTTTTTCCACTATCAAGGTGTTTTGTGATTGTTCTTGTGAGCCTGGGAATAGCATCAGCAGTGCTTATACCATTTTGAAACCCATATTGATTCTCTGATAGAATGTTATTCATTGATAAAAAATTACAGTCTCGCTTTAAGGCATTTTCCAAATATTTTTGCAAAATTTGTGATAACACTAGGCCGATAATTTGTTATTTTTTTTTGTAACCTGCTTTGAAAATGGGAGTAACCAAGGGAGTAACAATAGAAGTTTTAAAACATTCGGGCACAGATCCTGTTGTAAATATAAGGTTTATTATATGTGCCAAGCCTTTCTAACTTATATTATCATTTGAACGGAACATTCGTTCTCCTGGGAACGCTACTCCCATGTTTCAAGAATAAGGTTTTAGGTTCAAATTTTCTATGTAGGTACATGCTATATGACTTATGAGGCAATACTTTATCATTAGATACTTAGGTATAGTTTTTCCAAAGTCAACTGGAACAAGGTGGACATAAATCATAACTGGTGGCTGACTAGTGGCAGTGCATTTCTTATGGAAATTTTCAGTGACCAGACACCCACCAGTTGGTACCTTGTTCCAATTGAGTTTGGAAATACTATACCAATGCCTATATTTATTATTATTATTATTAGGTATGTGGTACGTGGTACGTATACTTACCTTCTTCACTTTGGGGTCTTGTTTATAGTATTTTTATTAGTAACTGATTCTGCTAATGAAATCTTGGATTTATTTACTTTTAGCTCAAACATCAAGTAAACAAATCTTCCTCTCACCATAAAAAATCTCAGTTGAATCTGGGAATCTCCCAAGAAGAAAATATTTGTAGGTTTTAGGTTGGAATTTCAGTACTTTGACAATTTTCTCTAATCAGTTTGAAATTCCTTTGCGGAAAGGCTAATAAAATGTTCTTTGTCTTTTTTCAATCGCGTTCATTAAAAAAAGATAAAAGACAAACAGATGTGATCCAATTATTCGGATCAGCGTTACCTAATGTCAAACGATTTTCCATAAGCTGAAGCTAGTTGTCCTTTTTTATTTTATTATTATTAACAGAGATGGAAATAAAATGTTCTGTTAGTGGAGAATTTAGTCACTGTAAATGGAGATACATACTCTAGTGGAGATCCACTGTAGTGGAGTTTTATTATATGGCCATCTATGCGTCAATTTAAGAAGTAGTGGCCGGCATTTTACAGACACCTGTATAAGGATAATGGGTTTCGCCCTAAAGTGAATTACTTTACACACTAGTAAGTGAAAAATTGCTGAAATAGTTTAATAAATTGTTATTGTATTACTCCACTTTCGAAAAGTACCAAGTAAGTACCAAAGTAAGTATTACCCCCCCTTTCGAAAGGTAGGTACCTAGACAAAAAGGCATAAATACCCACAAGAATCACAAGATAAAATCTGATATTATAAAACACAAATAAACAAATGAAATTTGGTGTGTTTATTTATGACCCGGATGTGCATTATTTGACGTATTCAATTTTTTACTATCACTTCCGGTTTAACCGGAAGTGACCCTAACTTCCTTATTTTAAATGAGACGCCAGGTAAATTTTTCCTCACTTCAATAGAAAACTACATTACGAGTACAATGACACCTCATTTGTCACCTTTTGACATTTCACCTCCAAATTATTTAAATTTTTACTTTTTAATCTAGAGCGCCATGAATAAGTTAAAATGCTTAATTTTGCTCCTAGAAACATGGGAAAATTTGTTTTGAGCTTATTTTGAATTTTATATCCTCTAATAAAGGCTCATTTAAAGTTAGTAGCAACGCATTTTTGGAATTATATCAATTTTTTCAAATGGAAAGGGTATGGCTCATTAGCATATTTCGAGAGAGCATTTTCTAACAAACAATTCAGTACCACACAATCGCTAGTTTATTCAAATATTGAACAAAAATTTTCCAAAAATATTTAGAATGCTAGAAAAATTCTTAATTTGAGTGATGAACTAGCGATTGTGTGGTACTGAAAACGCTCTTTTGGAACATGCTCATGAGCCATACCCTTCCATTTGAAAAAACTGATATAATTCTAAAAATGCGCTTCTACTATCTTTAAATAAGTCTGTAGAGGATATAAAATACAAAATAAGATCCAAAACAAATTTTCCCATGTTCCTAGGAGCAAAATTAAGCATTTTGACTTATTCATGGTGCTCTAGATTTAAAAGTAAAAATGTAAATAATTTGGTGATGAAATGTCAAAAAGTGTCATTGTACTCGTAATGTAGTTTTCTATTAAAATGAGGAAAAATATACCTAGCGTCTCATTTAAAATAAGAAAGTTAGGGTCACTTCCGGTCAAACCAGAAGTGATAGTAAAAAATTAAATACGTCAAATAATGCACATCCGGGTCATAAATAAACACACCAAATTTCATTTGTTTATCTGGAAAAATAAAAAAGTTATAGGGGTGAGCGGGTTTTGAAAAATACCCGGTATACTGGTATAGTGTGTGCCTCAGGTGCCAATTGCAATGATTTCCACTGTACCTACCTACAAATATTATACATTCATGTATATGCAGCCCATACATTCTTCTACAGTCCATACATTCTCATGCAGTCAGTGGAATACCTGCACTCATGCAGTCATAATACAGTCGCTTGATCGTTATAAATTCTGTGCAGTCCGATGTGCAGTCACATGCAGTTATCCAGCATTTTCACTGTCAAGGATTCCAATATCGCCACCTTCATCTTTTATAAAATTTGTTATTGTGTTCATGAAGCTGATCGTCAGATATTGCAGGGCACGGTCTAGCAGTTTTGCTGCTCGGGAAGTTGCCACGAAGAAATTCAGCATGTATATCTGAATGTTTTTCTGAAAGGTCCTGGTAGAGTGCGTACGACCACTGGTAACCAACGAGAATAGTGGACTGCGTCCAACGCAATAAATGTTCACGAACATAACTGACTTAAAGTATCGACGTACATAGGTAAAGTTAGATGTATGAATACTCAATACAAGTTGCACTAGAAGAGATCGACTCCAGTTTGATAACTGTATTCCAATATTGTATATTGTATTAAAGTAACTTCGTGTGCATACCGAGATCTTTTTACATGCAACGATGTGAGGCAGGATTCCGCAACACCAGAACTTGCAATACCAGCGGCTGTCACTAATTCAGTCCATCCACTGCCAGTTAACCACTTGCCAAGTAAATTAATGACCATCATTTCTGTGTGAATGAATATGATGCGATCCTCGCCATACTTATCAGGAAATTTCCATTGCAGTTGCTTCCCAATAGCACATACTGGTTGGTCACATGTAATCACGAGAGCTTGATTTCCATTTAATTTTACTGTAACCATTATTATGATATCCATCATATGCCGTACCATTGCTGGCGTCGCAATTTCTTCATTTAGAAGTAGAAGCAATGACGCATTACACTTTATATTTCTCAAACCCGGTTCATTTTGTGCATGAAAAGCAGCGAACGATACTCTATGCATCATGTTTTATTCCTTGTATGTCAATATGCAATCTCTCCAGGACAGAGTTAAGCCAAGGATTTAAGAATTTTCTAGGAGTGAAGGCAGGATCATGGTCAGTGTACTGTGGATTGACAGTTGGCAAAGGAGGGTCACTTCTAACTTCACCAGTTCAGGAAGAGAAGTATAATATTCAGGGAGGCCATTGACAATTTAATTGTTGCACTGCTGGATACGAACGCTGTTATCGTCAATCTCCATAACTGTGTCACTGTAAGGATGCTGAAAAATCGTAACACTTATTGAACCATGGAACGAAGTAACGGAAGTAGAAGAGGATTGATTGTGATCAATGCTGCCTATTGTTGATGTTACAAATACAGTGGGACATAACTTTGGCACAATATATTGGTAACTGTGGCTGATATTTCTTGCACTCGATTATATGGAACACTCAAACCCAGACGACACAGTTTATCTATAATCTTTTTTTTTTGAGTGACAGAGCGGGAATCATGAGACCTACAGTGGGAGTGGTGTTTCTCTCTCCCGAGAGTGACGTACCCTCTGAACATGGGATCCTCTAATAACATAAGTACATACAAAATAAATAAGAACGAAAGGTACAAATGTGGCAGCAGTAAATGGATTCTCAAATACCCAAAATTGAGAAATAGTTCAAAAGTTAACTCAAATTTACGCACTTTGGACGCCTTTTTGCTGCTCTAATTTCAACCCCAAATTCAACTTTAAATAATACAAAATCATCTATTGTAAAGATCTCCCTGGTACTCATGAATCTCCGCAAGCGCCTCTTAATGAATTTTAACATTGAAAGAATTTTGTAAAATATTGATTTCAATTTATAAAGAGGAAAATAAGACGTCCTAGGACCAGTGTCTCAATAGCAAGTCACCCCGGGTTAAGCATAACTCCAGGGTAAACATCACAACTAACTAGACACGTTTACCCTGGAGTTAAAACCAACCCGGAGATGTTTCGCTATTGAGAAACCGACACTTATTCAAACAAAGTTGGCACTCCATTCTGGTTCCCTAAAAATTGTCTAGCGCTGAATCATCGTTTCAACTATTCTTAGTCACCATCATCAAAAAGTCTGCTGATGTTTGGAATAATTTAAGCCATCATTCTTTCCTAAACAAAAAATCTAAAAGGCATTTAAATAAAACTCAAGAATACATTTGCATTTGGCACGCTTTGTTTATTTATAGGCAAAAAAAAAGTTTCTTCATTCGAAAAAGTAGAAAAAAAACTAAAAATATAATACTTTGGAACAACAGAATCAAAAGTGTGTATTACTTTTGTCCCTTCATAACATAAACTATATACACCTAACAACTAGCTAACTGAATAATACTCTTTTATAAATGCACATTATTGCAATAATTAAAGCTCCATAACAATACAGAAAAGCTTGCACATTTTTAAAAACTAAATAGTAGGTATGTAGGTACATAAGTTCCTTATAGAAATAATAATATGTATTCTTTTTGAACATCTTTGGTTTCAAGTACAAGTGGCACTTAAAGTTACAAAAGCGTCTCAATACCATTAGAAGAAACAGTAGTTCTGGAAGAAGTAACCGATCCAGGCAAGTAAACTTGATTATCTACTGACATATAATACCCTGCAGAATTTACAATTACACTTTGTGCTAAATGCGTATTTTCTGATACATTATTATAACTTGTAGGAGTTACAAACATATTTTGATTTGAGGAAGACACTATTCTATTATTATTATATCCTGCAGAACTGCCAATAACGTTTTGCATATTTGCTGGAGTTCCGTTATTATATCCTGCAGAATATGAAGTTTGAGGCAATGGCGTATTGACAGAAGGAGCCACTCTATTGTTAATATTATTAGCCTGTTGCTGAAATGCTAAAAATTGCTGCTGATAACTGTACAAAGCAGGCAGCCTACTCCTTTGTTGATCTTGAGGTTGCCTTCTGTAAGGCTCATTATTCTGACTGAAAGTAGTTCTTGGGTCACTCCTTACAGGTTGAGACCATAGATCGGTCTGAGGATTGGTGTTAATTTGTAAATCCCCGCTCACAGTCCCTGTAGAAGCTCCGGATATAATTGGACTTGGAAATTGCATTTCAGGACTTGAAGCTGACTGGGGCGATGCGTAAGGTACATTACTTAATCTGTTAGTTGATGACGATGTGGGCATTTGTTGAGGTACTACTGTTGGTAGTACTGATTCGTTTTTGCTCTTCCTTCTTCTTTTTTTATAAACAGCGATATTGTTGAAAGAACATTCTTTACAAAATGGATTTGAGCATACATTATCGTTTGCGGGTCGTTGATAGAGTTGAGTTATAGCGGAAAAATTATATATGTTTGAATTCTGTGAAGTTGCAGGGGTGCGAGATATCAAATCGGGTCTGTTTTGGTTCATTGGTGGACTCTGTAGAATTTCATTCATGGGTGAAGCGGCAGGAATCAAATCTGGTCTGTTCTGTTTTGGGTTTTGGTTTATTGGTGGGCTCTGTAGAGGTCCAGTTACGCCATGCATGGCTGCAAGCATTGCCTCAGGTGATGGATCATTCCGTTCAATGATAGTTAGGAAATTTTCATATTTATAGCCATCTTCTGGCCAGGAAAGTGTAAAATTTGTATCCGGAGCGAATAATGGTTTAATATCCATTGCATCTATTACTCGAATAGATTTCAGATTATAGAGTTCCGGTCTGACTTTTTGTAGGATAAAACATACTCTCAGATAAAGACGCATCCATTTATCTGTAATGCATATACATTTATCTTTCAGGATTTCATCTACTCCATCGAAATAAAATGTGGGCATCAATTGTCTGCCTTCGCTCCAAACAAATGGCACAGTATAATTTTCCTTGTTGATTTTCACAAATCCAAACATATCATTTCCAAAATTTTTGTATTTCACAATATGTTTGAATACTGCCAGAAATCGGAGAAATTTCTTGATATCTTCCAAGTTGAATAGAATATCACCAGGTAGAAAAAAATAGTTTCCCACCAAACCTCTATCACAGTGACTGATGTTCACTTCATTGTAAGTGGTCGCCTCACTGCTGGTCATTTTGTATACCCTGAAGTACTCTTCGGAGGTTGTAATTGCATTGGGACATAGAAACCAGTCGGTTTCGCAAATTTTTTTAGCGATAAAGCGTTCCGAGTCTCTTGTCACAAACGGCAATGGCCGGAACGTTTCTTCGTTTGACGTCCAACCAAATTTCCCGGCTAAAGGAGCCGCAGGAACATCTTCAGTTGGTGGTTTTTCTATTTGTTGAGGAACAAATGGTACTTGTGGTGTTTTGGTAGGCGGCTCGGGCTGTCGTTCTGGTTTTAAGTCGAGCATCTGGAAAGAAAAAAATCGTTTTAGCTAAGTCGTTCTAGTGAAGATTGTGTGTTGAAAAATGGCATCAATGGTGCCGCTAGATAACCTCGGACATTGTCGGCTTGATATGGTGACAAATACTGTGTTATCAGCGGGTTATTGACTGGCGAAATTACGAAATCTGTTAACTATGTGGTATTTTTAGGAAACTTGCCTCATGGCTGGTTCAAGGCCGATTGTTAAATGTTTAGCAAGAATGATATTTATATCTAGAATATTTGGAACAAGGTTTTTCTGGACACTTTTGTTACAAATGCAACAAAAATCTGGCCGTTCTCTAAGAAAAGACCGATTCAAGCAGTCGAATAAATAAAATCCAGACCGGGTCAAGTATTCAGCGTCCATAAATTCCAAGCATTTAATTTATGGGTGCAGGTGGCCGGAAATAATAGCGATTAACAACATTACGTCATCATCTCTGGTTGGCATTTATTGTGATGATTTATTAAGTGATTTATCGTCCTATGTGGTTAGAGACAGCAACTTCTCAACGGTGTGTTATTTTGTCCTGATATTCTGTTTCTCACTCTTTTATAGTCGGAATTGATTAGCTTTGTGATAACAGAGGGGCTATTTTTGTACCTACTATTGGTTTTGGGGCTATTGAATTGTATGAGGGTTAGGACGCTGCCCTGTGGGGAGTTTATGGTGGATTAATCTTCTGTTGAATCCTGATCTTGAAGGATCAGTTCTGGAGGAAACTTTGTAATGGTGGGGTTGTTTCCGGTGTTGTAGCCTTCCTACAAACAGTGTCGTAAGAAGCCTTTTGTAGATCCAAGATGGCTATTATGACGGTGCACGTTCGCCAGGGTATACAGAATCCATGCCTAAAATCCCAGAAAATACTTGTCTTGTTCAAGAAGGAGGCTATCGCGTTTATTCTGGGATTTTACAAGAATGGATTACCGATATATAAAGGTCGGTATTAGTGGAATAATTGATTTTAGAATAAACAGACCCAAGATTTCTGTCACGCACCCCTTAGCCGTGACATTGGTGTCAGAAGTGAGATATAATTCGAGGACTGCAAAGTGAAATCCGATTGCAGGATAGTGCAGACTACTTTGGACACTAGTGTGGACACTAAGTAAATACTGGGACAATTTAGTCAGTGTAAGCAGTGACAATCATCAAAAGAGTGTTGACCGATTGTGGAAATTACCCCGGAAGTGACTGTATACCTATACAAATAAGTTCTAGAAACTTCTATTTGAAAACCAAGGGAGATATCGAACTTGTGACTTGTGACTTCACCGACGTATTTGCTATATCAATCGACATTCAGAGAAGACATTTCAAGAAAATTCTAGAACATTCTCTTGGAGAATTGAGCAAGTTATTCAATTTGTGACTTCACCAAAGTGTTTGGAACTCCAATCAAAAACTAGGATATTTGAAGAGATTTTGAGGGAAATTCCAGAACATTCTGTTCAGTGTCGTACCCAGAAAAAAACATTTGGAGAGGGGACAAGAAATTCCCGCTGCAGGCGCCGCCGAAGAAAAGCCGGCGTAGCCGGAAAAATTATAGGGGTGCCACGCCCAATTTTTGCCAAGAAGTCGTTGAAATCGTCAAAAGAACAAGGATTCGTCGCCTTCTTGAACGGCAAATGGGGGGCATCACCCCCGCTCCCTACGGCTCTGGTCTCGAAAATAAAACAAGGATTTAAATGTCACCTTCTATCAATATTTAACTAAACTTAACTATAAAATTAGAACAGGGAACAGACGAAATCGAAGGATCGCGTTGTCGGAATCGGTTGTCTTGTGCTTCGTGATTTTTGGGGAAACCCCGCCAGTTCCTGTAGAAACACGTTGTTGCCACTGCTGAGAGTGCTGGGACTTGGATTAGAACGGCTTTTATTTTACTGATAACGTTAGGTGACTATATGCGCATGACATACGACATTTTGGAGATGAGTTTATTTGGAACCTGATATGTACCATCGTCACCAAAAGTAACTGGGACAGCAACATATTAGCTCTTGTACTATAATATGACTTTTAGTGTCAAATATTTGTCAAACTATGAATAAATCAAATGATGGTAGAAATATTCCAGGAGATTATTATAAATTATTTTTGTCCCAGATACTTTTGGTGACGATGGTACATATATAATAGTGGTTTGATGTTATTAATTAAAAATTGACTTTTGTCTTGGGGGGGGGGCAAATGCTCCCTTGCCCCCCCCCTGGTTACGCCCCTGATTCTGTTTACCTACGCCTGTTACATGTCCAGAGCAAATGTCTGCCTTTTTTAGCTCGGAATCTTAGAGTTTTTTGTCATTTTTGAAACACAATTCAAGATGTTCAAGCCCCAAGGACCGGACTCACTATCCCTGTTGCCCTTGTTTTTCAATCACACGTGATTAGGCACCAACACAACAAACTCGAAAACGGATAAGAGAATCCTTCAGTTCAATACACACTGACAAAAATTTGTTCACGCCCAACCAGTGATAAATTTGTACGGAATATACAAAGCAATGCATACACTTGTTGTACATAGGCGACACGCGCACTAGGATATGTACGTTAATGTCACCTATGAGCGACATGCGCACTTCGAAATTGGATATAGACACCTTGATGCAGACTTTGGAGAAATCATGGAAACGCCTAGATCCAGATAGATTTCAAGAAACCACAGATTTCATCTTGAAAGAAGAACATAGGTGCCGGAACCATGGGGGCAATAGGGGCTTGAGCCCCCGTAAAGAATTTGCTATGGGGGCGGAGCCCCCATAGTGATTTTGGCATTGCATGTAGTGGGTGTAGTGAATAGGTACAAAAATATTGAGTTCCTGATCCTAACATTCCTAACTATTTGTAAAGTAAATTTCAGGGGCCTTAATACAAAAAGCTTAGATGACAAATACACATTACCCAACATAACGGATCTCTTGAAGAAGCTGGGACGCTGCCAGTATTTCACCACCTTAGATTTAGCTAGGGGCTTCCATCAGATCCAGATGCATGAAAACGACATCGAAAAAACCGCATTCAGCACAGAAAACGGGCATTATGCGCATGCCTTTTGGTTTGAAGAACGCACCGGCTACATTCCAAAGAGTTATGGATGATATTCTATATTCCAATATATTGAGCAACTTTAACACCGAAAGATGGAACATTCCATCAATAATAGTTATTCATTATAAGTACAAGGGACAAAAGTATTAGATTTTAGAGCGAGATGTGGTTTGCCTCCTGTCGCGAAGCGGAGGGAGACAACAACAAGGTGGTAAAAGGGCGCTGAGAATGCCGGAGGTGGAACAGGGGAAATCGTTATGTTTCCTTCTCTATTCAACATTAAAGTTTTTCTAGACATTTCATTCTATTGCATTAAAATTGGCCTGTGTTGACCTGTCAAACTTTTACTTGTGCGAGGCATCATAGCGAGGGAGTGTGTTGATTTCAGTCCATATTATCAACGTTCTACTATAAATTTTCATCAAAATTTGTTGAAATAGCCGCATTGCCGTTTGCCCTCATCATTAGAAGTCCCAAAAATACCGTGAAAAGACCCAAAAATTCCGCGGCTGCGGCGCTTTTCTTCCTGCAGCGCTTGCGGCAAAGTTACTATTGCTGTAAGGATTACTTCCTACAAATTTGTCCCTCCTCTCCCAAGACCAAATCTAAACTACGCCAATGGCGCTGTCGAATCCGAGTATAGCCGAGCTGCCGAAGATGTACGAATTTCAATATTATGAAGGAACCTGCAGAGACGATCAATGATCCTGTAGTGAAATGGGTATCTGTCAACTGGTCCCATTTAACCCTATGTGTTTAGTAGCTTAGTCCTGTCTCTTTAATTATTTCTACTTATGTTAAAAGAAGAAAACCGTATTTGTGATGGATGATCAAACCGGATGGACCAAAGTTTAATTCAACACAAAATTGATACTGGATTGGCACACTCAATAGTGGCTAAACAACATAAAGTGGAAAACCAAATTGATAAAATGCTTCAAGAGGGAATTATTGAAGAGTCAAATAGTCAATGGTATGCGCCAGTAGTATTGGTTACGAAGAATGATGGAAGTTCTAGATTTTGTGTGGACTTCCGTAAGCTTAATGACGTTACCAAGAAGGACAGCTTCCCTCTCCGGAGGGCATTTTTCCGTTTCCTGTACAGCTAGCGCGATTGATCGCTCTCACCTGCTAGGAAACGGAAGGCTACATAATGTGCTCCGTTTCCTAGCATGTATGCGCGACTCGCTGCGCTGACGTAGTTCCCGCATTCTATTAATAATTATTATTGGTTCAAAGCCATTGATTTGAACTTATTCAATATATTTCACTGTGCTGGCAAATATAATCTTTTCTATATTCTAACTGCTCTAACTTATTGTAGGTTCTTCCTACTATCCAGTCCGTGGACGCTAATTTCGAAAATGTTTTGATCCACCTCATACAACTATCGTCATCGTTCAATGTCTCATCATCATTTAGAATAAAGCAGGTTCTGACAGTCACTTCTGAGTTATTTGTTTTATTGAATATTACTTTATAATTTCCATCAACTTTGTTTAATGTATTTTTTATCTGTTCAAGATTCATTTTTATCATCTTTTTAAATATAGCACAAATCAAATACCTACTACCTTCGGGTCTTCACAGACTACGCGTTACATAGACAAAAACAAATGAAACAATGCCGTCAAAGTAGCTCTAAATATAGAACAGAAAAACGCATTTTTCCTACAACACAAGAACAGTGATGGCGCAGGGAGTCGTGCATGCAGATTGCAAAGACTCGCGCATACCTGCTAGGAAATGGAGTGCTAAATAAAGCATTCCGTTTCCTAGCAGGTGAGAGCGATCAATCGCGCTGGCTGTATAGGAAACGGAAAAATGCCTTCGGAGGATAGACGATACATTAAAAACTTTATCGGGCTCCAAATGGTTTTCCATCCTGGATTTTAAGAGCGGATACTGACAAATGGCAATACAAAAAGATGACAAAGAGAAAACTGGGTTATACCAGTTTAACATAATGCCTTTCGGATTATGTAATGCACCCGCTACGTTTGAGCGACTGATACATCTAGTATTGCTAGACTTTACATGGAGAACTTGTCAACACCAGTATTGGAACGGTACTTTCACAAATTCAAAATTCACAAGAGCATGTCGTAGAGTACTACAGCAGAACCTCATCAAAGCCAGAACGAAATCATTGTATCACCATCAGAAGAGAATTGCTTGCCATAGTAAAAACAGTCGACCATTTCCATAAGTCTACGGACGTAAGTTTCTAATTCGAACAGATCACGCAGCTCTACAATGGCTACTAGAAATGAAAACTCCCGAAGGACAGCTTGCTAGATGGATTGAGAAATTGCAGCAATACGATTAACAAAAGGAGTGTCGCCAACATTGTCTTCAGCATTGGAAGGATCTTACAGAATAATCTAGAGGAATAATGATTTGGCTTACCGAGTTCAGCGTAACACCAGGAGTAAGATGAAAGTTGTACATCTGGTATATCATGGGCGTGAAGTTGATCGGGAGGATGAACCTTAAGAGGAGGGCAGCAAAGAGTTAAGTTGTTTGATTTAATTAGTGTCAGAGTGTGTAGTAATGTGTAGTTAATTTGATTTTAAAATCAACGGACCTAAGATTTCTGTCACGCACCCCAGAGCCGTGACAATATTGTGCTTTCGAGATGTCTCTTATTTAGTGGTATTTTTTGAAATATTTTCACAATGGAATCGTGGGCAGGTAGTTTTGCCTTTTTCACACAAGACAATAGGCCTATTCTCAGGTATATAATACGACTTTGATAATACACTCAATGGATATTTCTGGCAATTATCTATTTCCGTCTGAAGAGAGAGCTATTGTTCATTGGTTACCTGAATTAGGGTCACTAATTGCAGTGCAGGCCTTTTTTGTTACTCTTTCCTGGAATTTTTCGATACTTGGAATAGATACCCTTTAACTACCTTGAATTTTGCCGAGAGAGAAACTTGAGATGGCAAAGCCCATTCTAGGAAATGTCAATTATTTTTAAATTGTTATAACTTTTCGACTGAATGTCAATAACCAATTGGAAATTTAGATCCGCCATATTTTAATAATTAAATATTAGCATTTTCAACTTATTTTCACTTCTAAATTCCGAAAGTCCGTAAAAACATCCTTGTTCTCAATATCAACCCAATAAAAACCAATTATTGCTCAAGTACATATTCATTTAGTTCATAAATCAATTATTGAAATAGCTTTTGTCCATATACGCACTAAGCAGTCGAGGCCTGGAGAGACACTTTTTGCATGAGTTAGAAAAATATTATTTCTCTTACCATAGAAGAAATGTCACGATCAACTGTTTTCATCATCAGTTCGGAAATAAATTGAAAAACATCAAAAACACTACAAAATTTACGAAAAAAAGCATCAATAAACAAACTCTCTTCTCGACGTTTGGTACTAAACTGAATGTTTTGATCATTATCTAAACCTTTAAGCGCGGAAGGGAGGAAATCATGCGCATTGAAGTTGTTTGTCTTGGAAACGATCTTCAACTGTTTTGTTGGAGTACCTAGGTAACCTGATTTAATTTAACTGACAACAAATGCAAGGAACTACTGACAAAGGCAACGTGATAAAATTTGGCTTAGAACCAGAACCAGCTATAAAATGACAGGATTTCAAAAATTTAGAAATATAAACAAAATATTCAATCAAAAAATCCATCATACAATAGAAAATAAGTATAAATTACAGAATGAAATAAAATATTATAGGATTATAAGATACACATACAAGGTTTAATTAAATCAAAATCAAATTACTAGTCCGGTAAAGTAACATTGCCAAACTCCTGTCATAAGGCAAGGTGACAAAATTCCTCAGACTTCTGACAAATGACAAAAATTTCAACAATTACATTCATGTTTAACCAAAAATCCATCATTATGAAATATATAGAATTCAAAACACACCTACACTGAAAAAACGTGTCGAATCACGCAAAGCCAAAATGTTAATCCCTATACAGAGTGAAGTAATTTGAGCTTGCAGACACAACAGAGTGTTTTCAGAGGAGGGCAAAAATACTGCTGAGAAGGTCCAGCGATAATAATTTAAATTATCAAATAAGGATAAAAATAAATTATCTTTTACCAGGAATGATAATATTACTTACGACATAATAAATTATTCAACAGCACGTGGGAAAAAAACTCTTGCCTCAGCGTATCTATGTTAACCCTCAAAAGAAATATGATACCAAAGAACAGTTTATAGTTATAAGCAATCTAATTCTAATTTATAGTGCTGACTGAGGGTAACATGGATTATATTCACTGAATGTTTATCGTTGCATATATATTGTTTTTTAATTAGCTTAGGCAATTCAGCATTTTGCAACTAATAAATTATGTCATTGTAGAGTAACCATTGCTGGTCATCAATGTCTGATTTTCATTTTTACAAATTAAATAAATTTTATTTAGTTAGAGAACTATTAAATGTTTATGTTTATTATCGTGATTCATATTTGAATGTTTGCATTATTTCATAATTGGTTAATGACTAATAATGGCTTGAAAGAATATTAATTATTTTTCTTGAAAACAACATTAAAAACGCGGGATCAAGTTATCGATAAACAAGATTTATTGCTGAAAGCAATTATCGTGGATTTCCTTTTCTTAATTCGTTTGGGACAGTTTTGGCTTTTGGGTACTAATCTTAATGGTCGTAAATTTTAAAGGACTGATATTTTTATTTATGCCCTTAAAACGCAGGTCAAGTATACCAAGAGTCACTTGCCCTTGAGAGTTTAGTAAAATTAAGGCATTTTTATAAAATTAATTATGTATTGAATTTTCGTGGTAAAAGTTACAGTGTGAAAAAGGAAAAAGGGCTGTTTTGTTAAGTCCGGCTTACATTTTACACCCGTTTCATTTTTCAACTTTTCTACCTAGAATTTTGTAAGCAACATCAGAACAAATCTTGCATCCCAAAAAAAGACATACAACCAATGCAGTCTTGAATAGAGTCCGGTAAAATCTTGTTGTGATCCTTCAGTGTTTTGCCTTGGTTAAAACTACTTTTGTTTTTGGTTTGAAACTTGTAGCTTTATTAGGTAATGGAATATAGAATGAAATTGAACTACAGCAAAAGTAAGACTTATTTTAGAGAGAGTTTTAACAAAATGTGTTACTATGACTTAAGCTGTCTTAAGACTGACTTCTTGCTTCACTAAATCTCTTACAAATCGACCTTTACATCCCTTCTAAAACGTTTCTAAAACCTACATAATTACAACTGGAAAACCCTAAATAAATATTGGCAATAAATGACAGTCTGTTCGCCCAAAGAATGACCATTAAGGATATTTGGGAATTTTGGGGTTTATGGTGGACAAATGTTTAATTTATTTACATACAATATCTTTGGGTTCTTTAACAGAAAGTCTGGGTCATATAATAGTATTGCTTTCGGCGACGGCGAGACATTATTTGGGAATTTTGGGGTTTATGGTGGACAAATGTTTAATTTATTTACATACAATATCTTTGGGTTCTTTAACAGAAAGTCTGGGTCATATAATAGCATTTCTTTCGGCGACGGCGAGACATTATTTGGGAAAGTATTCGAGGGTCGTAAAAGGTACAATGTCATGATATTATGGAGGAATATGACAACGGGTTCTACCTGAAATTCTCAAAATGTTTTGTAGTCAAGAAATTTTGTGAAGAAATATAATTTTTACAGATAGGTATTTACATTTCGTATTTATTTAAAATGCAATATTTTCATCTAATGCTGAGTATAGATTATTATACTTTTATTATTATTATTATTACCTACATATTGTTTACAAGTGAAACATAATTATTATTTAACTTAGCACAAAATTTTGTTTTGTTTGGGAAGCACTGGAATTTCGGTATAAATCTTGTTCAAAAACTTTGACAGGCCCTATATTAATTCAGGTGCTGGTGTACCATTTTCCAAAGTTACTTGAAAATATAATTTTGTCAAGTAATATTTTTTTATGGAGTAAATTTTAAATAGGCAACTACTCTATAGACATTGATTTCCGACGTAGGTAACTCAAAAACTTTAAAATTAATTTGAAAAAGGACTTTATAGAACTAAATGTAAATTCGTTCACTTGGTCTTGTACTAATTTATTGTCAGCCCTGTGTTTTACAGCTTATGGGTAACCTCTGGATGCACAGACTAAAGGCCTTTTTCGAAAACAAAAATAAATGTACTGGTTAAATTGGGCTTTGCACAGTAACTTCTAAATAGAATCTTTGCGATTTGGCAACAATAGTGGTACTTAAAATATTATTTTTAGACATCCATAAAATGAGATTTTATTTATAAACCATAATATGTATTTGTTCAAATTTCTAGGAACTTAATGATTCATTTGTGTCAAAGATTATAAATCTCGGTAGCCATTAAACAACAAATTACTGTATATCAACCCGGAAAAGCTTGATTGATGGTTATGCCCAAACTGGTTATAAAAATCGATTAAATCAATTTAAATCTCTTATTGGGAAATTGAAATTTTACAGTCATACATTTTAAAAGACGAGAGGAAAATAGAGGTGACTGACCTTTAATAAAGTTGGTAGTGTCAACATTGCATAAATATAGATATCAATCAAAAATCAATCAAATATAGATCGGGGCATTGTGCTTTTCAAGAATATAGAATGAAATATAAGGCATTTGAAAAAAGCTGAAAGCATACAAAATTTCACATTTCTGACATTAAAATGTTGTTTCTGACCATGGCTTCTAAATATTTAGCCAAAACTGTACAACTTTTGTATTTACATTTTTCTTCTACCTGTAAAGGTAAAGGCTGTATGTGGGGTGTCATTATATAAAAAAACACCCTGTACAAATAAGTGGATTATTGCGGAACTTATGGGTGGACCTCTGCGGGACGAGCGCAGCGAGTTCCGCAGCCATCTACTCACCAATTATACTGTTGAACTATTCAAATAAGACATTCACCTGAAATGTGTACTTTTTAAACTAATGAGAATAACTCACATTTGAGTGAGTCAGGTTAGTATCGTGCTTGAACAAAATATTGGTGAATAGAGGGCTGGGTCCACCCATAAGTTCCATAACTTGTCACAATATATTACTAGTTTGGTAAAGTAACATTACTAATTCCTGTTGAAAGGCGAATTGACAAAAAGTGAATAATCTTACTAATTCTGACTTCATATAATAAGTTATTGTTCAAGTACAAATAAGTGGATTGTTGTGGAACTTATGGGTGGACCTCTGCGGGACGAGCGCAGCGAGTTCCGCAGCCATCTACTCACCAATATACTGTTGAACTATTCAAATAAGAAATTCACCTGAAATGTGTACTTTTTAAACTAATGAGAATAACTCACATTTGAGTGAGTCAGGTTAGTATCGTGCTTGAACAACATATTGGTGATTAGATTGCTGGGTCCACCCATAAGTTCCGCAACAATCCACTCGTTTATACTTGAATAACTTGTCACAATATATTACTACCTTTTTCAATTGTAATTCAGAAAATCAAAGTTTAATTTCAGAGAAGGGAATACGTTTTTCAGAGTAGGAACTTATAATTCAGGAAAGAGAAATTGAATTTGAGAATCGTAAGTTTAATTTTAGAATAAGGAAAATTAAATTCAGATTAGGAAGTTGAAATTCAGAAAACCAAGATTGTAATTCAGAATAGTAAATTGAAATTCAGAAACTGTAAATTATAATTTAGAAAAGGGAAATTATATTTCAGAAGGTGAAAATTTAATTTCAGATAATGGAATTTGTAATTCAGAAAAGTATAATATGCACCTTACGATAAGCTATGTAATGAGATACAGCACAGGTACAGAGAGTGAGAGAGCCACCCAACACTCAACCACCTTCCATGTCCTGGCGCTAGAATTAGAGGATATGCCAGTTGGCCAGTGACTGAAATTTTGAATTGCATTTAAGGAAATTAAGTTATCAACCTACTTTCTGGTAATTTTTTTAGAAGTATGTTAATTTTTGACAGTTTTCATAAAAATTTTATTATGTGCTCAGGTATAGGTTATTACCTACTGAATAAAAACTTAATTTGTATGAATACGATTTTTTTATTTGGATTCGCAAAGAAATTTTTTATGTAAAACTCTACTGACGATAAATCAATAAACGGGGATAGCAATCCCGTGTTTACTGACACTGAATTAAAAATTGAAAAAAAGACACTCATAGATATTTCATGATTCTGAATTACATGTTAGCAATTTTGAATTACATTTTCCTATTTTCGATTTTCAAAATTGCATATCTGAATTACAATTTACATTTTCTGGAATTAAATTTCCTCTTTTTGAATTACATATTCCTATTCTGAATTACAAATTCCCATTTCTGGATATTATGTTCCTTTTCTGAATTTCATATTCCATATTCTGAATAATACTTTCCTATTCTTAATTACAATTGGAAAAGGTGAAGTTTGGTAAAGTAACATTACTAATTCCTGTTGAAAGGCGAATTGACAAAAAGTGGATAATCTTACAAATTCTGACTTTATATAATAAGTTATTGTTTAAGTACAAATAAGTGAATTGTTGTGGAACTTATGGGTGGACCTCAGCCATCTATTTACCAATATACTATTGACTATTCAAATAAGACACTCACCTGAAACGTGTAGTTTTTGAACTAATGAGAATAACTGACATTTGAGTGAGTCAGGTTAGTATCGTACTTGAACAACGTATTAATGAATAGATGATTGCGGAACTCGCTGCGCTTGTTCCGCAGAGGTTCACTCATAAATTCCGCAACAATCCTCTCGTTTGTACTTGAATAACTTGTCACATTATGTTACTAATTTGGTGAAGTAACATTAGTAATTCCTGTTGAGAGGCAAATTGATAAAAAGTGGATAATCTTACAAATTCTGACTTTATATAATAAGTTATTGTTTAAGTACAGGGTGTTTTTTTATTTATATGTTGACACCCCACCTACAGCCTTCACCTTTACAAGTAGATGAAAGGTGTGAATACAAAAGTTGTACAGTATTGGCTACATTTTTAGAATCCATAGTCTGAAACAAAAATTGAATGTCAGAAATGTGAAATGTTGCATGCTTTTAGCTTTTTTCAAATGGGATGCTCTATATTTGGTTCTATATTCTTGAAGAGCACAATTTCCCGATTGCAAAAATATATAGTTTATCTATATTTGGTTGAGCCGACTCCAATATACTTGGTTCTAAAAATTTTATCAGAGAAACCTACCTCAAATTTTATCTGCAGCTTTCACCTGTACCAAGTAAAATAGTTCACAAAATCAGTAATAGGATAGTATTTTTACAATTTTTGGAGCTGAATATATAAGAGACTGTTCAATCAAGTATAGACAAACTATATATTTTTGGAATCGGGGCCTTGTGTTCTTCAAGAATATAGAATGAAATATAGGGCATCCCATTTGAAAAAAACTGGAAGCATGTAAAATTTCGACATTCAAATTTTGTTTCTGACCATGGTTTCTAAAAATTCAGCCAAAACTGTACAACTTAGGTATTTACTTACACCTTTCTTTTACCTGTAAAGGTAAAGGCTGTAGGTGGGGTGTCAATACATAAAAAACACCCTGTACCTACCTATTTAAAATCACCTTATAGCTGAGTCAATCTGAGGGGTCACGGTGCAACAAATTAGCAACAAGCTGATTCCAGCGGGAATGTTTAGTAAGTGTTTTGTTGTTTTTTCCAAATATCTCAGTTTCTATTTGTTTTTACAAGAAAACTCAAGAAATTTTTTTGGTGGAGAATTTAATTCTCTATAAAAAGTGTTTTCACATTTTTTTTTGTAACATAAAGGATAACGGAGATACAGATATTTACAATAAAAATATTTCAAACATTTCTTTACTTTCATCCCTTTCGAAATGTTTAGAAAAAGTCTAAGGTTAAATAGAGAACGAAAACGATTTCCCCTATTCCACCTCCAGCAAAAAGCACTGGGAATGCTAGAGGTGGAACAGAGGAAATCGTTTTCGTTCTCTATTCAACCTTAGACTTTCTTTGGACATTTCATTCTATCGCATTAAAATTGATATGCAAGATGTTTATTTGCCAGGCGAGTATAGGATTTGGATATGAATGCAACAAGTTCCTTATTAGAATCCAGAATGGCTTTGCAGGTGCCTTCCAGCCCATTCCGTTTTTAATACCATCCATAGTGAGCTGGCCATTGGCAGGAATGGGAGAAAACCCTCTATCTAATTTTGCTACATCATCCTCGATAACAGACAATTCTGATTGGATAGCATAACTCTTCGGTTGGTTTTGACCTTTTCCATCTCTGCTTCGAATTCGTGAATTCTTGAGCTCAACCCCGGCAGTGCTTGGAAACAGTCCATACAGCTTCGACAAAAATATCTTAGGCAGCGTTCTTTCATTATGAGAACTCGAATCTCAGAGCTCCTTACTCCAGAGCAATTTCTGCATAAAATCTTGCGACAAATGTCACATGGTTAGCCAAAAAGCTAATTTTTGTCCTCCTTTTGGAAGCAGGCCTTATCACAGGTAGATTCATATCAGGATTCATTATGGTAGGAATAAAATTTAGTACAGAATGTTTATTTGGCTTAGGCCCGGTTTATTCATCTTTAGATAAACTTGCTGGTAACTATCTGCAATTTATTCTTCTATTATTCTATTGGTTGGCGGATAACTGACCGACCACTGAGATTACAGATTGGGTTTTTATCTCGTTCTATTATTCTATTGGTTGGCGGATAACTGGCTGGCCAATGAGATTGCAAATTTTTGTGCTGCTGATAAGTAATACAATTTATCTTTTTTCTAATCCTATTAGAGTCCCAAGGATGAAGCCCAGAACAATTTTTACAAGGTTGAAAAGATCACAATTTCACAAACAAAATGGATCAATATGACCAATAGAGACCCATAAAAACTTGCAATTTATACGGAGCGAATATATTACGTACTTTGGGGGATCGCTTTTTTGGATCTTCGACAAAAGTGAAAAATTTATAAATCAAATTCTAATAAAAACTATATCTCCGTTATCCTTCATGTTACAAAAAAAAACGTAGAGACACTTTTTATAGAGAATTGAATTTTCCACAAAAAAGGTTTCTTGAGTTTTCTTGAAAAAACTAATATAAACTGAGATATTTGAAAAAAACAAAAAAATCCAAGATGGCGGCCATTTTTTTTTTTTCAACCTTACATCCCTAGGACTAAATGGAACTTTTGGGAGGTTAAATAGGAGATGGGTTACTAAACATTTCCGGTGAAATCAGCTTGTTGCTAATTTGTTGCACCCCCACCTATGTTATGCAGCTACGTTTAACCTACTATTATTCTCCTAAATAGTTCCCCCATTCCCATATTTTTATGGGCTATTTCTTCGAAAAACCGTATATTGCATAATGCGCTGCCAAAAGTAACTTAAACTAACCCAATCTGACCTACTTTCACCTAAACTGCCTCCCCCTTCCACCCCTTCAAAAAGGCCTGTATCCGCCCATGGTTGGAAAACCAAAGAAAAAAAAATTGTTAAAAAATTTCTATAAACTATTGTGGTCCGGTTTATTTATCTTCAGATATACTTGCTGGTATAACTATCTGCAAGATAAATTTACCGTTCTAACTATCCGATCAATGAAATTACATATTGCATATACCTGACAGTTTATCAGAAAGTAAATAAACCGGCCCTAATTGGATTTTGTTGTGTGTATAGTCCCTTCTCAGCTCAGTTGATTTTGATCAACTTAGAATTCGTCCCATATTTTTTTTTGAATAATAATTATTACATCATGCGATTTTAATGCAGACTGAAAACATGTGTGAGTATGTTTACTCGACAGTTGTTCTTACCACTAGCCGTTAAATTTTGCAACCCCTATAAAATTGAATTTATATAGGGGAACTCTATATTCAATTTTATGAAAATAGGATTATTTTTCAAGGGCTGAAAGGTATTTAAAATATTTAGTGACTCATCCCTATTAGACATTTTTACCTATAAGGTATCTATATTCAATTTCCTTGAATTTTTTTTAGGTATATTTACTTATAATATAGTATAAGGTACCCATATGAAGAAAATTATTTAAACATTTAATAATAAACCCAAATTCAATATATCCCACTAAATTCTGTTTTCATATTGCAAGTAAACACATTATAGTCTAAAAAAAACTTACTTTTGTGATTTTATTTGCAAATTTGCTACGGTCTTCAAAAATAATTGTACACTATATACTTATTTACTTGTTAAATTCTATAAATACCAAAAAGTGAGATTTGAGAATTTTTTTGCTGATGAACCTTGCCTATACAATAATAATTATTGTTATAACATCCATTTATAATCAAAATCAAATATTGCTTACATTTATGTTTTATAAATAAAAACCTGAATTTCAAACAAACCTTGTGTTGCATAATCCAAATAAAATTGTAAAATCTACAAAAAAAAAAACACTCACCGTCATTATGTAAGTTACTAGTTACTTAATCCAAAACTCCACATAAAATAATTATTGCACTTTGTCTTAACCCAAGATCATCTGACATAAACCGCACAATCAACAGAGAAGAAACCCCTTCAAAAAACGCAACCCATCTAATGAGGATTGAGGAAGCTGAGCGATAAGCGATACCCACTACCACGTTAGAAATGCCAATGGGCGTATCTAATATTTATGGCCGTACCCAACGGGAGACCACCATACAAAAATGCAGGTCAATTTTTCAGAATATTTGAAACTCTAAACATATGTATTTTTTTTCACTAATAGTGTCATAAAATTCCATGCTACCTAGGAAGATACAGTACCTCCAGGTAAACTTAGTACAGGTAGAGTTAATGCAAATTTTGTTTTGGAATTTTGAACATCAAACTAATTAGGTATTCAATTTCCCATTGACAATTATTTTGCAAACTACCAATTGTATTTGAAATTAGTCGAGGAAAGGGAGAAATTCAAGTGTCCTTTTTGGGCCATTGAGTATAAACAAATTTTAATTTGTTGGTTTATTTATTGATAGAATATCAACACTAACTGAGTTCTCTTGTCCACCATATACAAATCAGTTATCGCTATATTTGCGGTCAAAAGTCGGACAAACATCATCATTGATAATTTATTATCGGACTATTAAAGATAAGAATAACAATAAAACTTCGAGTCGTAAGGCATATTTAAGCAGAACTAATTAAACTTGCGCTGCAGATAAATAATTCCCACTTCTCTCAATAATTGTACCTGGGCCTGGGTAAGGTAAGGTAGAAGTGGTGCCTATATGGAAAGGTCAATAGTAGAAGTGGTACAATAATATTTATACGTTTTAACTTTCTCTTGGCAATAAGAGAATACAGCAGGCAGTAGTAGTACCATACTTCGGCGGAATAAAACTGGTTACACAACTACTGATAGTGATAAGGCACATTTTTATGATAAACAACTTCCGTTTTATCGTGGGTACTTCATGCATTAAAACCTCAAAGGAAATGCGAATGTTTTTATTTCATACAAAATTTTAATATTTTTTAACAATGTGGTTATAGATGAGAAATAATTAATTCCAATAATTTGAAATTGTAAATTGCTCTAAATTACACGGAAACAACCGCACTAAGATTTTCTGCGCACAACAGCTTTTGTGCATAGAAGTTCACTCGATAGACAGATTCATATAACGTCACTGCGCAGATAAAAGATTTCACATTCTATTGGGCTTAGATTTTCAAGCTGAGACGTGAACAAGGATGAGGAGGACGAGTCTAGGTGAAGAAATTATGTTGTTCTCGATCTCAACCGAATTATCACGATTTCTTATGGTTTTCCTAACCTTGGGCGTAAAAATGAAGTTTCTTATTACCACACACGTAAATAACTTACAATAGACGAGACAATAGATAATTAGTAGATAATTATTATGTAATTAAATAATGATAATAATTAATGATTAATTGATACTAAGTAAGCTGATAATTGAACACTTTTCTAGTCTCGCATAGGTATGTATGATCACAAATTCACTTTTCAACACTCACTTTATATATTGTATATTACAATACAATTACATATTATTATCACAAATTTTTATCCAGATCACAAAGCACTTCACAATAATTTTCTGCGCACACAACTACTGCACCGATAGTGATTGGTAAAATTGATTTTCAACACTAGAGAAACATAAGAAAATTTCAGTCTCATTCTAAAATTTGTAGAACGGAGAGGAAAAAGAAATAAATTGTACCCCATAATCCTGACAAGAAAATTTGAAATCATATTTCGTTTCCCAAGAACCTAACGACTCTGTATTCCAATATGGAGTAGGTAGGTAATTTCAATTTTTGGTAATTTCTTGAAACTTACTCCTTATTTATTGTCATAAGAATCTACAGAAGTTGCAAAAATTTTGTGTATCTTCTGTAATATGTGTTTACAATTTTGTTTATTTTTTTGTACTGTTTATTAATTTGTACTTTAGGAACCTTGGGTTGCCTGATACGTTTTTTGACGTCACCTGGGGTGCCTACACATTATGCAAATTCCATAAGGCACCCCAGATGACGTCATCTGTTTCCCATTACCAGACCATTGTTACCAGAAAACCTATTAACCTCAGGAACCTTGGCCTAGGTTTGTTTTCATTCTGCATCTGCGAGCAAAAAGAGCAAATTCTGACGGACGTCACGTAATCATTTACCTTTTTTTACGTGTCAAATCACGTGAAATCTGCCAAATTTTGCTCATCTTGCTCGCAGCAGAAACAGCCCTAGGACAAGGTTCTTAAAGTTAATAGGTTGTCTGGTAACAATGGTCTGGTAATGGAAAACAGATGACGTCAATGGAGATTTGCATTATGTTCAGGCACCCCAGAGGATGTCATAAAAGCTATCAGGCAACCCAAAGGTTCCTAAAGTTAATAGATTGTCTAGTAATGGGTAATTTGATGACGCATCTGGGGTACCTTATGGAGATTTGCATTATGTTGAGGCCCCCAAGATGACGTCATAAAGTGATCAGGCAACCTACCTCTAAACAACCTTGCAGACAACCTACCTCTTTCGAACAACCTTGTCCAAGGATTGTTTTCACTGTAGCCTCGGACATTGCTGTCAAAAAAATCAGAATTACTATCGAACAATTGAGGTGTCTCGTAATACCTGGTGTGCGCGCGCAACTCGTGGGTTGCAGGTGAGCGTCCAATGAAAATCGAGTTTGTTACGGGCTTGCGTCATATTCGTATTCAGGGACGAGTTCAGAATTTATCGTTCCTTCTTTCTTTGTAACGTGTAATTCGACAAAGAGCAAACTAATACTCACCGTATTACTTGAACTTATCTCAGTGTCGTTTAAGGTTATGTTAGATTAAACTTGACATATTCCTTTGCAATTTCATTGTGCGAGTTGCCGAATGAAACATTCATCAAAATAAAAGTGCCATTGATGTTAACATACACTTCAAAGCTCTTCTTTTGTCGGATTTAAGGCGTTGTGGAACACTTGACAATATATCACTTCTTTAATGTTGTAATGTTCGATTTGTATTGTCCGCATTTGTTCAGCAAAATACAATCTGGCTACACTGCAGCCACGAGTTGCGCGCGCATGTTATTTTTTATTACTTTCTAACTTGTATTTATTACAATTAGGCTCTCTTTTTCTATTTCTGCGAGACAGGTCAATAGGCATTTTTCGCGAGGATAACCAAGCATACTCGATTATGCTCAGATAATATGTGTCAATTGTGTCATACTCCCCTACCATCAAATTCTGGAATACTCGAGGATCAAAAACACTCAACTTCTTCTGTGAGAACAGACCGAAAATCACCTTTTCTACATTTAAAATCGATCAAAAAATCAACTCACTAGCATAGCCTGGATCGAAAGCATTCCATCGAGGTCTGCGGGTGACGTCATCACGATAAGCTGCTGATAGTGACGGCACTCGCAGGCCCAGAATTGGATGGAGAGGGAGTAGGGGAGTGGGGAGTATGACACAATTGACACATAACATCTGAGCATTATCAGATTATGTTTGATTATCCCCAAAATTGCCTATTGTTATGAACCATCAAACGGCCAACAATCAAACAAAACAAAAATCTAACCCCACTTTAATGTTTGTTTTCTACAAATCGATCCAACTGAACTGGCAATATTTTTGGTTCACTTCTTGTTTTCTAGAGTAGATCTAATCCAACTACAAGTAAACTGATCCAACTACAAGCTAACACGGTCTGGTTCACTTAAAATGAACCAGATCGATCTAGTCTGGTCAATCGAATGCGGCTCAGATTAGATCGATCTAATTCAATAGTAATCCAGACCGTGTTCCGATTGTAGTCGGATCAGTTAACCCCCACCAACAAAAAAATTATCTAAATCCTCTCTAGATCATAAGAAGTGAACCTCGAAGTGAACTAAAAATATTGCCAGAGTTGTATTCGATTCGTAAACGCAGTTCAGTTCAATGGAAAAAGTAGGTTCAATTCGATCACTGTCAACTGTCACTTGTCAGTTGTTCATTTAATGTAGAAAGTGATTATAGAGCTGCTCTCAGGTACTTCAAGAAAAAAAAAAACTTTAAATTGTACCTCCCGTTCTTATACGTACTTGAAGTACAATGGATAAACGGTAGTTATACTTGGTACTCGAACTATTTTTAACAATATACTTTGCTTTGTACTGGATCTCATCAAATACAAGGACTTGAGGTACATCAGAAGTACTCCAAGTACTATAAAAGTACTTCAAGTATGTACCATCGTCACCAAAAGTATCTGGGACAAAAATAATGCATAATAATCTCCTGGACTAATTCTACTGTCATTCATTTCAATGCATTTGATTCATAGTTTGACAAATATTTGACAATAAAATTCATATAATAGTACAAGGGCTAATATGATGCTGTCCCAGGTACTTTTGGTGACGATGGTACAATGAAAATATTGCAAACACTTCAGAAGTGTACTTGAAGGTCGACTTTATATTTTTAAACATTTAAAGTAATATAGACATTTATAAGAGGCTACTGGTTTAGGCTCAGCTGACGTCACTCACAGCCTCACATTCGACTTTCGATGGGGGGGACAAACAAAGCGTTTGAAAGTCTATTTTTACACGCAGGCGCTAGCTATTTCGCCAAAAATCATATAACGTTACTTTCGATGGGGGGACAAAAATGTCATTGAGGGGTTATGTGTGTGACGTCAGCTAGTGTCTAATTGTACTCAAGTTGAGAACTGAAAAGTTCCAGTTCTTTTATTAAGTACTTGGTGATTGGAGTAGATTTGAGAAAAAAATGTACTCTGTCTGTACTTCAATTACTTCTACAAAACTCCGAGTATTTTGTACTTTGTACTTCGATTACTTTTGTAATAATTCAGCACAAACCTTGCAACTCCAAAGATCAAAATATAAGCTGAGATCAGTAATTGCATCTGCGAGCAAAAAGAGCAAATTTTGACAGACGTCACGTGATCACTTAACTTTTTTCACGTGTCAAATCACGTGACATCTGTCAAATTTTGATCACAAATGCAATAGACCTGTCTCGCATAAATAGAAAAAGAGAGCTCAAATGTAATAAATACAAGTTAGAAAGTAATAAAAGATGACATGCGCGCGCAACTCGTAGGTGCAGTGTAGCCAGATCGTATTATTGCAGAACAAATGTAGAGAATACAATCGAAGATTATAACATTAAAAAGTGATATAGTGTCAGGTGTTTTACAACGCCTTAAATCAGACAAAAAAAGCGCTTGAAAAGTGTATGTTAACATCGTTTGCACTTTTGTTTTGATAAATGTTCCATCCGGCAACATCGCACAATGAAATTGCAAAGGAATATGTCAAGTATAATCTAACATAACCTTAAACGAAACTGCGGTGAGTTCATGTAATATATAAAGTATTAGTTTGTTCTTTGTCGAATTACACGTTACAAAGAAAGAAGGAACGATTCATTCTGAACTGGCCCCTGAATAAGAATATGACGTAAACCTGTAACAAACCTGTTTTTCATTGGACGCTCACCTGCAGCCTACAAGCGACGCGCGCAGTCCAGGTAATAGGAGATCGGTTTATTACCGAACCCAGCCGTGAAGAAAAAACGAAAAAGCTTTCTACACTGAACGAGCAACTGACAAGTGACAGTTGACAGTTATCGAATTGGTCCTACTTTCTTCGTTCAGATCAATCTGAACTGGACTGCGTTACGAATCGAATACGACTCTGAACTCCGCGCATACGCTGTTCAAACAATGTGGAATTCCGAATTCTTATAGCGACTCCGATTTGATTGCACTAGAACCGAATTTTCGCGACAAACTACTTCCATGATTTCATGAACACAGACGCTTCCGCGAAAAACTCATGACGTCATATTGAACGTGGTTCGCCGGAAACATGGACGCAGCTACTAGCCAGCGTTCAAACTCATGACGTCACAAGACGAACTATGGTTCGTCCTTGGGATGAACTGTACATTCGTCGCGAAAATTCGGTTCTGGTTGTACCAAACAGTGGTTCAGTTAAACTCTAATGGTACTTGAACATTCCCATTTAGGCTATGGTCCGAATATAACCAAACGTTAACCAAAGTAACCGAATCGTTTGACAGATGGTTACTGAAAATTCCTGTTACTTGGGGAACGCAAATTGACAGAAATTACAGATAAAACCAACAGAACCGACATCCGATAGCCGATTTCAGGAAACCGGGGTCCAAAAGTAACCACTTTTCCAGGAACCAGAGCAATTTGATTACTTTCAGACCGCGAAACCACAACCCTGGTTATATTCGGACCACAGCCTAAAAATGTGTTGCTGTCAAAAAAATATACACTTTGACAGATTTCTGACATCAATGCATTTTAAATGGGAAAGATCAAGTACTAGTAGAGTTCAACTGAACCTGTGTTTTGTACTACATGAGGCAAGTTCGGTTAATCCTCCGCGAGCTGAAAAATGACACTTTTGTCAAAAGCCTATGTGATCTTCAATTTGAAGTTTCAAAACTGATCACGTGGTCCTGTTATCTTTTTGCTGGCAGAGGATTAATCGAACTTCACTATGATTTTGTGCCGGGAACCGGGCCTATGTGCTTTTTTTTTGACAGTTGAAGTTTAAACCATTGCTTATCTGTCAACTGTCAAAAATACAAAATTGCAATCAAACCCAAAGCGCCATTAGTTACAGTTCCTTATTTAATTAAAATCGGTTCCGGATCAATTCTGAACTAGTTCTATCGATTATCTACTCTAAAATCAAATAAAGCCCAACAGCTGACGTAAACAAAACCAGTTGTTCGATGACCGGATCGCAAGGCGATTGGTCAATGGATTTCGAGCGACATGTGACCACATTGGAGATAACCAGCGTTGCCAGATATACCATTTTTTCTTCCGTGATACCTGCAAAAATTCTGAGGATACCATTTTTCATTTTTCTACCATTTTTTGATGACAGTTACCATTTTTTTACCATTTTTTGTATATACCATTTAAAAAGCATTGGGGATGTTCGAGCGATTGACTAGTCGGTAACTTTGACAGGTGAGCAATGGATTCTACGTCATTCAAGATTCAAGACCAATTCATTAACAAATGACGTTTACTTCATTGTTAATCTGTCAAGTGTAACCGACCGGTCAAATGCTTGAAATCCTCTACTATTGTATTTTACTGTTTCCATTTAGGATCATTCCAGCTAACCTTATGACGTCATTATTCTAATAGGATTTTCGTTTTTAAAACTAACATGGAATCGTGGGCTGATCATCCGCTTTGTTCCAATACAGTAGGGAACCCTACCTGTCACGCTTCTGCGCAAAACTTTGAGCGTAGAATCCGAATTTCGTGTGGTTTCGAACCGGTTCTTGGGACGGTTTTTAACGTGTTGCAACAGACCAAATTAAAATAATAAAATATAACAATAGACCCCCTTTACCCTTTAGAATTAAAGATATAAAGTCTGTTTTTTTTTTTTAAGATAATTCCCAAGTCAAAAATTTAGTAACTATGTTGGCAACACAAGCCTTTTCTACAAAAAAAAATTTGGAACCATTGACAATTTTACATTGTATTGCCAACATAATGTCATTTGACTTTTATCTTAAAAAAAACACAGACTTCACCCAGGACTTCACACCATTTTTTGTGTGTAAAATACCACTTTTTTGAATGACAGATACCAATTTTTTATTTTTTCCATCTGGCAACACTGGAGATAACATAACCTAAAAATTAGTGTCTTTGAAATTTCGCCGTCTTGCCCTCCTAATCCTCTGAAAAATTGTTTCTAATTGAAATATAATTCACTTCCTAGTATAGTATATGTAGACTAGGGTCAAAATACCCTTCAATTGTCCCGTTGTAGGATGTAGAAACAATGCTGCCGAATATGCCATATGAACATGAATAAATGTTTTTTTTTACTACTAACCTGAGAAATTGTCATTATTCAATCTATTTTTCTAGGAAAAAATTGAATTTCTCTCCCTAGGTGAATAATGAAAATAATGAAAAAATACCTAGGTTAATAATGAAAATGACGTCATGACGCAAGGATATTGTCATGTTTCTATTGGTTCAATTTCATTTCCATACGTCAATTTGAAAAAAAATACAGGTTTCTGTAGGTACATAGGAAGTTATCATAAGCTGTTGATAGAGGGCAGCACTTTCAAGAGGGCGTTCAAAAAAAATAATTGGAGCACAGATTTTAAACAAATTTTTCATTTTCTACTACCAGTAGTAAAAAAAATTCTATATATTCCTCGGTAGAGAAAGTCATTATATACCTCACTCATTATATATCATAAAAGCGCTCGGTATATAAGGACCAACTTCTCTACCTAGGTATATAATATACTATTATAAACTACTAGCTGACCCGGCGAACTTCGTACCGCCTCTGAATTATTAAATATACCTATTAAATGTTGTGTTAACGTATCTATTAGGTGAATTAAATTCAGTTTTTTTCGATGGTGAATTTGGCTTTGGTTGAAGAAAATTGATGTTTACTCTCTGGATCAGAAGGCACCTAAAATTAAAATTTTACATCATCCTTTTTTAGGCAGCTTGTGGGCATTATTCTTGTAAAGTGTAAGTACCACCAAATAAATAAACTCAGGCACAGGAATGTTCAAAGAAAGTAAAGAAAACAAAAAAAATCTCTAGCGCAGCCCTATTTCACTCTATCTGCACTGCATGCACTGCACTATTCCATCTGTTCTACTCTATCTGCACTACTCTATCTGACCTACTCTTTCTGCACCACTCTATCTGATCGGAATAGTGGAATAGTTCTGTGCAGCATTGTTCTACTGTATCTGCAATGCCGAGCTTCGTTCCAGGTATCAGAGATGGCGCGGTATACAAAATACAAAATAAACTTGGTATCGGTTATAAGACATGGCGCCGTATGCGGGCTTAGTAAATTTTTTTCATAAATAAATAAAATAAGTAATGAAATGACATAACAACATGCTGGTACTGTCAACGCTGAAAAAAGTTTGAATTTGACAGCAAAATGATGCTCCATTTATTGAATAATTAATTTATTACAAAAAATGTGATAAATGAAGAACCGCTCGACCGATTTTGTGCAAACTTCACATAAACCATCTAATAAATAGTCCGAACAAAGCCTAAACATTTGGTTTGGCTAGGTGAGTCCGTTCTTGAGTTATAAAATTACAACGAAAAGTGGCATTCATTTTTATATATATATAGATTAAACAGCAAATCAAACAAAAATATCACCGAAAAAATATCAAAAGAAGAAAGCATGACAACCCAACTCCATATAAACAGATGGGATAAGGTTAGGTTGTCTTACCTCCAAAGTCAATTTAGTGACGTCACGTGCACGAAACCAATAAGGCCAGCTGCGCCAAATTCAAACAATTCTAAAAGAAGAATTGAGTGAAGGTGCTCCGGTTCTTTTTAGTGTTCTGTTCCGAAACTAGGCGATTCGAATTAGCTGATAATTCAAGATGGCGACGTGGCTCGAAATGTAAACCAACATTGCCTCGATATGTGTGTTAGTTCTACCTGTTTCAGAATTTAATTTGATAAATTTTAATTTATTTCAATTTCCTTTAATGGTTCTTAGTTGAAACAGAGTTAGTTGGAATATTTATTTACCACTAAAATGTCTGGGCAACAGGTACAAAACGGATCCTAAGTAGGTATGAAGGCTTAAATATAGGTTCTACATAAATACTGTGATGGCAAAAACTCACTAAACACTCTAATTTACTTTACATACATAAATGACATCTTTAAACATGCCTTGCCAATCTCCATCTGCCAATGAATGCGGAAAACTTAAATTACATAAATCACAACAACGTCAAAAATAAAAATTTCGATCGAGAAACGTTCCCAATCTGATAAAAAAAACTTTAGAAATTCACAGAAAATACACAGTATTTTATGGACGTTAAGTTTGTGATGCCACGGCGCCATCTTGACTATTGAAAAATTGACAGTACGTCAAATACAAGGCTGCTAAAGTTAATAGGTTGTCTGGTAATGGGTAACTTGAAGACACATCTGGGATGAAGATTTGCATTATGCTGAGGCACCCCAGATGACGTCATAAAATTATCAGGCAATCTACCTCCCTCAAACAACCTTGGTCAAACATCAAATCGCCCTATCGCGGTAAAATGAAATCCTAACCTAGATTCATAAGTAGGCATGCGCCCTAAGACAATCCTCTAACCAATGCGAACAAAACGTATAATCATTCAAAATTAGCTCGCAAAAACAATAATTAGGTACCGACTGCGCCGGATTGTACCCACACAGACGAATGCGCAGATGAAAATAAATTGATTGTGCGCAGTTACCTGTCACATGTACCACCTACTGCGCGCTCAAATAAGATAAATGTAGAACACTATTAAAATTAAATAATAACTATAATAATTATTATATAGAACAATATTAAAATTAAATAATAACTATAATAATTATTAATTAATAAATAGTTACCTCTGATTCCTCAACTGACATCGGGTAATACGTGTTACTAATACGTATTCTCATGACGGCACAAAAGGTTAAAGTACAAAGTTCATAATATTTCGTTTGATAATAAAGCGGCAAAGTCTGTAAGCAAGCGCGTTGTAACTGGTTCAACGTTCACTACTCGAGAACCGGGGGTCTAAAGAAAACGCGGCGAACAGCGTACCGGTATATAAAAGCTTTATCCCCACCGCTCCGACTTAATGTGTAACGGTCTGTTTAACCTTGAGGCTAATTATGTGTTTTTTCTTTGGAAATAATTAAGATTCTCTTGTCTGTTTGAATTAAATAGGATTTATGGGAGAAGACTATTACAATATTGAATTGGTATTTTAGTAGGTAGTGGGGACTGAGGTGAAGGTGAAAAATGTTTTTATTTAGGTTTAGGATGGCCGGGCAATAAAATCGACGACAACCGTGAGAAACTTGGCTCGCTTGCAAGGCCAGGCCCGAGTCACAGCTTCCCGAGTGCTTCTATTTTTAGAACAAGATGCGGGCATGCGGGGGTATCGGGTTTCTTGAAATGATCCTACCTCGACCATGCCTTAACCTACACCTGCAAGATGAGATGAATGATGAAGGATGAAGGTCACCCTTATTTTTGTTAGGTATACTTAGAGGGTGGATTTCTAGGATTTTTTTTTCCAAATACCTACTTAAGCATTCTTTGATGTTGCCCGGAGTCTCATAAATAGAAGGCAACCCACCCAAACCTTTTAGCAGGTACCCATGCACCCTCTAACAGAAAATTTTGTTTTTTTTTGGTAGGTACCTGCTAGCAAAGATAATAATTTTATTATATAGAGAAAGTTAGAGCTTGCATGTAATATGAATGTCTATTTTTATCTACATTAACCTCAAGCCCTATTCGGCAAGAACAAAATAAATAAACATCTCGATAGACTAAACATTATTTATCATTAAAAAGTCCTAAATGTAATTATTAAGAAGGCCAAGTTCCAAGTTTACACAAATGAACTGCTGAAAGATGCAAAAATAAATAATTTAAAACCAAAGCATTGCGACCGCCAGGGTTCAAGCGTTGATGTTCAAGGTGGTACCGGGCTCGCAGAGAGGCTCCTTTGTGCCGTTTCGCTTTTTTTAATCTCATATGCTTACATTGTATGCTGGGTACTCTGGCCTTGTAGGAAAACGTACCACAAAGCAAAAAAAAAAAATCGGACGGAAGCGTTTTATGAAGAGACGGAATTTATATTCCATCATATACAGTCGCGTGGGTCGAGGTTACTGATAAATAAATAAATAAAAATTTATGAGTGAAAAGTTTTGTTTTTGATGTTTTATTTTGAAGAATAATGAATAAAGCCTTGACTTATTATTAGATATTCAGTGTCCAGAACAATTAATTCTTCAATTTTTTCACAAAAATTAAGAGTTTGGAATATCTTTTTTGGTTCAACTTTGGTATGGCGGAAATACCTGAATTCAATGACACTTTTCCATTTTCCGAAAAACTTTAAAAGAAGGAAAATCAGTTACATTGAGTTATAGCTTTGCCTGTATTGTGCTCTTGATGAATGTATTCATGAATGGATGATGGAAGTTTTTACTACCTAATTCGTTAGAAATTACAAGTAATTCGAGACTGAGCTTTGAAATTAGACCGTCTCTAAATCTCTAATTAAACAACTAAACAAACAAGGTTTTCATTAGGAAACGTTCTTTGCTTTTAAGAAATGTAAACTGGAAACTGGAACACGTGAGAGTAAAGTAAAGAGTCTTTCCATGTTCAATTATAAGTGGTGTTTGGTATTTATACTTTAAAAGTGTCTGTGTTGAGTCTAGAAATATGAAATTTATGATATTTGCGTGGTTAAGCTTTGTTTGATAAATAAAATGTGAGGAGCGAGGAATACACTTACCTATACGTGTCAATTAAGTTTTATGTTTATAAACTCCAAGAAAACTAAATTATTCACTACAAAAAGAGAATTAATATCATTAACAAGTATAACAATGACTTTGGTCTAACACCTGACAACGTAGGAAACTCCAGATTTCAAAATTGTACTTTATTTTAGAATCTAGAACTCTTTTTAAACTTAAAGGACAAAATATTGTTTGCACCGTTCCTATATTGTTTATTATGTTGCTACCTCTACCAAAATCGCGTGAAATAAGACATAGAGTCATAGAAAGCTGAAATTTTCAGCGATTCTTATCCCAGTAGAGGACTACAATCCCTGAAAATTTCAGCTCATTTGGATTTATAGTTTAAGACATAAAATCGTGTTAAGCAATTTGGGGTGATTTATCATTTTTTCTGAGTGCCTTTTTTCATAGATTTCGGCTTCAAATCTCAGAACTTAGTGTATGGAATTTAAAGGATCCCAAAAGACAAAAAGGACACAAAATTTCAACAAAATTTTTTTTTGAAATTTCATCGTTTCAGTACTGAGGTACATAGCTATTAAGACTTTGCTATTACCTTATGATTTAGATTTTGGAAAACTTTGAAAGGTCATAACTTTTGTCCTATTAAAGATAGAAAGCTGAAATTTTCAGCGATTCTTATCCCTGAAAATTTCAGCACATTTGGATTTATAGTTCCAGAAATAAAATCGTGTTAAGCAATTTGGGATGATTTATTAATTTTTCAATTTTTTTGAGTGCCTCCTTTCATAGAATCCGGCTCCAAATCTCAGAATAATTTAGTGTTTGGAGTTTGGGGAATCCCAAAGGACTATTAGGACATAAAGTCTCCACAATTTTTTTGGTTGAAATTTCATCGTTTTAGTACTGAGGTAGCTACCTTATGATTTAGATTTTGGAAAATTTTGAAAGGTCATAACTTTTTTTCTATTATAGATAGAAATCTGACATTTTCAGCGATTCTTATCTCAGTGGCGGACTACAATCCCTGAAAATTTCAGCGCATTTGGACTTATAGTTCCAGAAATAAAATCGTGTTAAGCAATTTGGGGTGATTTATCAGTTTTTCAATTTTTCCGCGTGCCATTTTTCATAGAATCTGGCTCCAAATCTCAGAATAATTTAGTGTTTGGAGTTTGGGGGATCCCAAAGGACCATTAGGACACAAAATCTCAACAAAAAAAATTGTGAAATTTCATCGTTTTAGTAAGAAGGTAGCTAGCTACCTTATGATTTGGAGTTTCAAAAACTTTTGAAGACCCATAACTTTTTTCTATTATAAATAGAAAGCTGAAATTTTCAGCGATCCAGTGGAGGACTACAATCCCTGAAAACTTCAGCTCATTTGGACTTATGGCTGGTTTATACAACATTTGCATAGTCGTAATCATAATCATAGTCTTAGTCTTAGTCTTAATCATAATCACAATTTTAGAAGGCATTTATACAATGTCATAAGCATAAAATAAATTCAACTCTAACCCGACTTTTTGTAGGGAGAATTTGTTTACTTTTTGCGAATCGAACTCGTCTATTCACTTTTAATACTTTTTCAAAGTTTCAAAAAGTGTGGAAATTAAAATTCTGCGAAAGAAAACCATACAAGTGATAGGTCTGTCCTATTTATTTTTGAGTTTTGCTAATAAACACTTCAACAAACGCAAACCATAAACAAAGAAGGTGGAAAGTGAGTCCCATCAATGAAAAAAGGCAGAAGGAAGGGCATTTTGCCACATTATTCAAAGACATGTAGAAGCTCGATGGAGACCCTTTTTTTTAAATACTCTAGAATGACCCAAGATCAATTTAAATACAAACAGAACTAAAATAGCAGATTTGAATTGTTTTTCTCCGTATCAGCTGATAATGGCGCTTGCGCAGTTTGGATCTCGTCTTAGTCATAATCATAAAGTTAAAAGTTGCCAACTTTGAGTTATGCTTATGCTTATGCTTATGATTATGATTTGTGTATAAACGGTTCCATAAGAAAATATTATTTTAACTCTTATGACTAAGACTATGATTATGATTACGACTATGCAAATGTTGTATAAACCAGCCATTATACTCCTAGAAATAAAATCGCGTTAAGCAATTTAGAGTCAACTCTGGGAATCTAATCTGGCAAACCAGTACCTAGACTTTGCTGCAAATTGATATGTTTAGTCATTTCAATCATCCACCTTTGGCCTATCCAAGCCTTGTTCCAACAAGGTTGGCAAAAATCCAAGTTTTTGAAATATTTCTATTGGGTTTTTCCGGGTTATTGTGATAGTTTTTGTGTTTACTTAGCTAATCAAAATTGTATAATTTTTTCTATTTTTTATATTTGAATGCTCAGTCGATTAGAAATGAGGTAAATGAAATAGTATAGAAGCTTTGGTAAATAGTTCAAATCTTATTCCATATGCTATTGTTATAACTGAAACCTGGCTATCTCCAGACGAAGCTGCCTATTTTGGTTCTGATGGGTACAAATCAAGGTTGCCAACTTTTACAATTGGTTCATGTTCATCTGGAGATTTTTCCGCGACTGGATTAAAAATGGAGTTTCCCAAGAATATGCGAATTGAAACAGCAAAACAAACATAAAAAAATCAAAAACTAAAAATAAATATTTCATTCCAAATTCATCACCCAATCATTCCAATATTAAACTGAAAACAGACCCCATGAGCTGTGTTTTTAGGTCTGCTCTCACAATAATCAGAAACGAGTCAGAGCGTTTTTTATTCGTGCGAATCGCCAACAACCAGTTTTCTGACTATTTTCAACCAATGAAATTAGCTCTGACTGGTTTGTGATCTCAGTGAGAACAGACCTTCTATCACGTTGTCTCTCTGTATTTGCCAGTATTTGGTAATTTCGCGAAAGAGTTTATATTACGCAATTTGAGGTTGAAATATGTTGTTACGACGTTATCATGCCGGCATGCCATTCAAGTCGCATGAATTTTTCAGGAAACATGTTTTATGTTTGTATCTTGGTTTTTATATAACTCCTACGAGTTCCGAGTTCTACCCAGATAAATATACATGGAATCCGGAGACCGGAAAATTATCTTGAAAATCCGGAGACTCCGGGTTAAAACCGAAGAGTTGGCAACCCTGGACTACAAATCAATTTATGATAGTAGAAATAAGAGAGGTGGAGGCATTGGCATTCTACTAAAGAATTGATGAGAATGAGGGATTTTCACTATCAACGACGTATAGAATGTTTCCACATAGTGCCTATCTACTTGAACTTTACAAATCAACCCAAAAAAAATATAGAAAATCCCTAATTGACTCAAAAACAGCTTATTATAATGCCGAAATCAGTAAAGCAGGGAATGATGTTAAATATATATGAAGAACACTAAATTCTATCAAAGAATATTATAGACTAACGTATAGACGTTAGTCTATAATATTCTTTGATACTATCAACTACAACTGCAAACCCAGAAATGACCTCTTGCTATAAGCTAGTACATGAAGGACACACTGAGTAGAACCCACAGGGTGTTGCCAACTTGCTAAACTAATACTTTTCTGGAATTGCTGCAGAACGCAATGTTTTCTCCTCAACTCCAACTAACTTCTACTAGTGCTTACCTATATAAATCAATGGGAACCTGTGACTACAGAGGAGGGCACTGCAGGAAAATCACCTGGAACTGACAGTTTGGGCATTGATACAATCGAGGAATTGAAAAATGAAATATCGCCTTCTTAATCTAAGTTGATAAATCTGTTTATGGCAAAGGTGTTTCCTTTATTTAAAGAAGTTTGGAAGGAAGCAAAAATTCAAGAGCCAGGAATAGACAAAAACTGAGAGAAACAGAAATTAAGAAAGAGATGAAAAATTAGAGGCAATTCAAGAATTATCAGACAAGTAATGCCGATATTCTTCCGTAAGATTTCTATTCCAGGCTCTCCTATTATCTCTATTTTTTGACCTTCGTTCATTTAAAGAAGTTAGAATGAAACAAAAATTCAAGAGCCAGGCAAATAGACAAAAATTGAGACAAAGAAGTTAAAAAATAAACAAGAAATTTGAGAGAAAATCATCAGATAAGTAATATGTCTCTCGTGTTTTCTCAATTTTTTGAATTTTGTTCATTTGAAGAAGTTTGGAAGTAAGCAAATATTCAACAGCCACGAATAGATAAAAACTGAGAAGCAGAATTTAAGAAATAAATGAGACATTGGAAGCAATTTGAGAAAATACTGTCAGACAAGTATTGCCGTTAAGTTTTTCTATTCCAGGCTCTCGTATTTTGTCATTATTTTTGAATTTCATTCATTCAAATATTTGTTAGGAAACAAAAAGTCAACAGCCTTGAATAGAAAAAAATTAAGACAGAGAAGTAGAAAAATAAAGAAGAAGTTTGAGACAATTTGAGAAAAAATCATCAGACATCTGAGTCTTTAGTACTTTCTCAATTTTTTGAATTTTGCTCATTTGAAAAAGTTTGAAAGGAAGCAAAAATTCAAGAGCCAGGAATAGACAAAAATTGAGAGAAACAGAAATTAAGAAATTAGATGAAAAATTAGATGAAAAATTAGAGGCAATTCAAGAAATATCAGACAAGTAATGCCGTAATTTTTTCGTAAAATTTCCATTCCAGGCACTCCTATTATTATCTCTATTTTTAGACCTTCGTTAAAAGAAGTTAGAATGAAACAAAAATTTAAGAGCCAGGAAGAGACAAAAATTGAGACACAGAAGTTAAAAAATAAACAAGAAATTTGAGGTTATTTGAGAAAAAACCATGAGACAAGTAATGTCTATTCCAGTATCTCGTGTTTTCTCAATTTTTTGAATTTTGTTCATTTGAAGAAGTTTGGAAGGAAGCAAACATTCGAGAGCCAAGAATAGACAAAAACTGAGAAGTAGATTTTAAGAAACAGATGGAGGCAATTTGGGAAAATACTGTCAGACAACTATTATTGCCGTTAAGTTTTTCTATTCCAGGCACTCGTATTTTCTCTATATTTTTGAATTTCGTTCATTCAAATAAGTTTGTTAGGAAACAAAAAGTCAACAGCCAGGAATAGAAAAAAATTAAGACAGAGAAGTAGAAAAATAAAGAAGTTTGAGACAATTTGAGAAAAAATCATCAGACATCTATTCTAGTCTCTAGTATTTTTTCAATTTTTTGAATTTTGTTCAATTAAAAAGTTTGGAAGGAAGTAAACATTCAAGAGCCAGGAATTGATAAAAACTGAGAAGCAGAATTTAAGAAATAGATAAAAAATTAGACAAGTAGTGCCGTAATTCTTTCGTAATTCTGTTGTGATCCTTCAGTGTTTTGCCTTGGTTAAAACTACTTTTGTTTTTGGTTTGAAACTTGTAGCTTTATTAGGTAATGGAATATAGAATGAAATTGAACTACAGCAAAAGTAAGACTTATTTTAGAGAGAGTTTTAACAAAATGTGTTTCTACGACTGAAGCTTTCGGCGACGGCGAGACATTATTTGGGAAAGTATTCGAGGGTCGTAAAAGGTACAATGTCATGATATTATGGAGGAATATGAAAATTCTCTCTTATTATCTCTATTTTTTTACCTTCGTTAATTTAAAGAAGTTTGGAATGCAACAAAAATTCAAGAGCCAGGAATAGACAAAAATTGAGAGAGTCAAGAGATTTGAGAGAAAATCATCAGACAAGTAATGTCTATTCCAGTCTCTCGTGTCTTCTCAATATTTTGAAATTTGTTCATTTAAGGCTGCTGATAGCACAGAACTAAACAACTACAGGCCCATTTCCTTGCTCCCAGCTATGTCTAAGGTATTGGAGACCTGTTATTTGGATGGAATAAATACATTTTTGGTGTGCCATGGGTCAATATGTGTTTAGAAAACACAGCAATACCTCCTCAGCAACTAGAGACCTAATTACAAATATTTATGAGAAGGTTGATAAGAGCTATAAGTGTGTACTTGTCTCGCTGGACTTAAGAAGAGTTTTTGATACAGTAAATCACAAAATCGTGGAGGTGTTTGAATAAACAGGTAGGTGCGCTAAATATTGCCACTGTTCCTAATATGGTGACCCCTCGTTACTCAGCTAGTATCGATGCTGCATGTAGGTGGCAGCAGTAGCAGGTACTTTGATTTGTCAACGATTAGTTTTCTATTCGGCGGTTTAGTCTATGCTTAACGTCAGACGACATTTGTTTTTCCTGTCCGCGCTATAAGAAAATTAACTTCTCACGTTGACCCTACGCAATCTTAATTTACATTTACTGGATTTTTGTTATTAAGTACAGAGAAGTACATTCCAGTGGCTCTTGTTTTATGAATTACATGAATTATTTCAAGTGGGTTTCGAGGTTAGAGATTTTTTTTTCTGGACGTCATTTGTTCCTAATATTGCCATCACTAAATATGCGCTTGTGCCTAGTTTGCTGTCGATATGTTCACGAGGTCTGTGTAGGCCTGACTAAGGATGACAAAAAAAACTCTATCTGTGCTCAATATTCTTGAGTTTAATTTTTTTTTTGTCAGAAAATTTTGTTATCTCTTGTTCGTATGTTCCTAATATTGACATAGGGTGGCAATAATAGGGAGAGTTGTGATTCTAATATTGCTATTCTCAATTTCAACTAAAACTTTCAATATCTTCATTTCTATTAAGTTTTTTGAGGTGAATAAAATATATGATTTAAACAATGCATTTCTTTACTCGTACCCAGATTTGTATTCCTTCAATAATAAAAGTATAGGATTCAATCACTACCAAACGTTAAGGTGGCAATATTTGACACACTTACTTGGTATTAGAGATTCAGCGCTACTGTGGTTTAGAATCCTCCAAATTTGTAGGATTGGATTCAAAATGGATTATCTCAAATGTGAAATAAGCACTTTAAATCTCGGATTTAAGAAGTTTGTTGCTAACTTCAAAAAAAAAATCACATTTCTCATTGACAAGGACCCCGCTAACTTAAAAATCATCATTGAAGAATACTCACAAAAAATGAGCGATTGGCTGATTTCACGATAAAGTTTCAAGGTCTTCCATTGAATCGTGCAAACTGCATCAAATACCTGGGACTCTTTGTCAATTCGAAACTTACTTGGGATATGCACATCTTGCATGTATGTATGTAAAAAAATTACACCAGCAATTGGAATTACCATTACGCATATTATCCGAATGGTATCCTATATTATCCGAATGGTATCCTGAAGACCTGACTTCCAATATTCACTATACAATAAGTCTCATCCCAGCCAATACAATTCATCCACAATACCAGACTCAATGAAAACTTAAGAACGTCGACAATGAACAATACAACTGGCCAACGCAGCATCTTATCAGAAGGACTAAGATACTACAATCGAATTCCAGAATTTGTTAAAAGATTGAACATAACTTATGCTTCAAGTGTAAGCTGAAGCAGCTGATCTTCGATGGTTATTCTAGGACTATACAAGGAAAAGGCTTTTTCTGCAATTTAGAACTAATATATTCATAAATGCAAAAACTTTGTGATACAGCACCTACTTGTACTGGCTATTTTCTCTTGTGTGATATTGTATTATCTCTAATAATATGATATAATAATAATGTTCTACAGGGTGTTACAAATTCGAGTATATGTATCTCGGAAACCATAAGAGATACAAGGTCGATTAAATTGTAAGTTGCGCAGTTTTATGCTCAACAAAATACTGGATATAAGTATACCTATATATACCGGAAATATTCATGGTGGCCCAAAGATGAAACGTCAGATTTCAAATTTGATGGTAGCATAGATGATGCAACTCTTTTTCTAGTTGTGTTGGGTACTTCTAGTAATTATCTTGAGAAAAGTTCCTTCTGATTAATACCTATTAGTCGACTATTTTTCTCTAGGATTTTCATTTTGCTTAATATACATGGATAAGAAAAATATGAATACCTAATTTTAAATTTTGGATTGATATTTGACACTGTACGATAGGAATGAGGATGTTTGACACAAAAAGCTAAAAGCCCACTGGGTTCCCAGAAAATTCCTCGATGGTCGTTCGGTGTACATTACACCAAATCCCATGAAATTTGAGACTCACATGATGATGGCAAACAGTATACCCATCTGGAAAGAATTTCAATATTCACAATTTTATCACAAGATTATGAATAGGCAGAATAGGTAGAAAAAATACATTACCTATACAATTATCAAATTTTCTTAATGTAAATTTATACTTCAGGTACCTAATATTTTACATTTCACAGTAGGTACTTAAACAGTTTGGACTGCCATAGCGATACCCATACCGCCCCCAATACACAACGAAACCACCCCTCTACTTTTACCCAAACGCAACAAATTATAAATCAAAGTCACCAAGCATCTACTGCCCGAAGCTCCTATAGGATGTCCCAGAGCTAGAGCCCCTCCAGCTACATTAACCTTGCTCGAATCAAGTCCAAGCTCTTTGATACAAATCATGCTTTGCACTGCGAAAGCTTCGTTTATTTCATAGAGGTCAACATCGTCTTTCGTCCAACCTATTTTTTGAAGCTATCAAAAAAGTAACTATTATCAAAATTTTGGGGGGTTTTATTGGGATTTTACCAAGTTTTTTATGGCAGGAATAGGTCCCAAGCCCATTGACATGGGTTCAAGACCGCCTTCGGCAAAACCAATAATTTCCACCAATGGTTTCAGGTTTTTGCATTTGATTTGGTGTTCGCTTGCCAGAATCATTGCAGCTGCACCATCGTTTATTCCTGAAGAATTTCCCGCTGTTACTGTACCAGAAGTCTGAAAATAGTAAACAAAATCCATTTCTGGTCACTTTTGTGCCACTGAAATTTCTTACCTGATCCCAAACAGGACGTAATTTGCTCAATTTTTCAATTGTACATTTAGGATTGACAAATTCGTCCTTGACAATCAAGTCTTTGGTTCTTTTGTGGGGTACTCCAACAATTTCCTTTTCAAAATATCCATTTTTCAGCGATTCTGCTGTTTTCTGTTGACAGTTTAGCGCGTATTCGTCCTGATCTTTTCTGGATACTTTGTAACTTTTAGCCAAATGCTCAGCTAAGTGTATAAATAACAATTTTTTTTTTTCTAATGAGTGTTATATCAATTCTTACCTGTGTCTCCCATGTGTGCATTATGAAAAACATCAGTCAAACCGTCCAATAAAAGCGAATCTTTCAAATCCAAAGCACCAAGTTTGGTTCCTCTCAGGTGAGTAGTGTGTTGAGCTCTTGTCATATTTTCCTGACCTCCTGCTACAATAATACTGTAATCGCCATTTTTGATTCCTTGAAACCCTAAAGCTACGGATCTTATAGAAAAGGGTTCAGGTAAAAGTAAACCTCAAATTGATTGTTATTACTTTAAAGCAGATCCGCACAACATGTTGATGGTATAAGCAGAGGTTTCGCAGGGCATTTTTGCATTGAGGGCTACTTGTCTGGCAGGATTTTGGCCTTGGCCTGCAGTAAGGACCTAAAACAAAGAATATGTATAAAGTTTAATACAGAAAATATTTGCTCTACAAGTTAGTGTGAAAATGTTCTCTTGCACCAAGTCAAAGGCTGTTTCCTGTAAAAAATACCAAAGTAGGTACTTTCTCCAGGTCATCAGAAATCGAGTTAATTGAGTTTACAGAAATCCAATTACCTTCTGCTATTAGAGACTGAGCCTACTCTTAAAATATTCCTTTGGGCTAACAGATATAGCTTTTATTTTTTAAGGATAGTTAACAGACAAATAACAGGCTTGTAGAAAAATACCGCATTATTTGACGGGCAAATAGCCCCTTTATCAAACTGGTTAAGAAAAAATTTTTACTCACTTGTCCCATGATACATTGTTCAACATCTTCTGGCCATAGTTTAGCTCTATTTATAGCTTCAGTTACAGCAATGGTACCCAATTCTACAGCTGAATGTTGCTCAAACTGTCCCTGGAATTTACCTATAATAAAGAGCTATATTTTTCAAAAATCTTATGAATAATTTTTCTAATAATATGTATGTACCTATGGGAGTTCTGCAACCAGATACGATGTATACTTTTGTCATCGTTTAGTATGATTATCAGGCGCTCAGTAGTCGAAAAAAAGAATCTACTCTGTGGAACTGCAGCCAGTTTATACCTATTTTACGTCAGTAATCTCGTCCTTATTTGATTTCATCAAAATCAATACAGAACGTGACGTCAATGTTGGAATAAAGACAGTGTTGTCAAGCATGCCAGAAATTAGTTTATTTCAAAACTCCGAAGAAACAATGTGATTCTGAGTTTCCACGCTGTAACGTGATCGGAAATGATTGAAGCCTGTAAATTCTGGATTTGGTGCTGACAGCAAACTGGTTATAGACTGTCCTTATCTTGTCCGAAAACATGGCAGAGCATGTTCTCCTTTTGAGGAACAGGAGCCAAGAACTCCAATAAAGAAGTTATAAGCGAAAAAGTGGCGCCGTGTCGGGTCCCCAAAATTTTCCAGGATCAAAATCTTTTATATTTTTTTTCGGGCTTACGAAGCGTCGGAGCGAAAAACACCAAGAGACATTTTCGACATATTTTTGGCTCCTCTATCCGGTGGTGTTTTTTATTTTTCAAAATACGGAAAAGTAAGTGCAGAGCGTGTATGCACCATTACACGCACTTTTCCAAAATTGGGGAAATAGAGGTAAAACCCCTCCGGTAGATCGGAGAGGGCTGAAACTTGGAATATCAACTTTTCTGAACCCCTATCACCTATATTCCAAATTTCATCCGAATCGGCCAAAAAAAACATTTAGGGGCCCCCAAGGGGCTTTGCTTTCCAAATAGGGGCCCCGAATATTTTTTTCGATGAAAATCGTAGTCCATTAGATTCGTACCAAATTTCAGCTCGATAGGACCATCGGTTCGCCATCAGCGAATTTTTGAATTTTTTTCCATGATAACAAACGGAAAGGAAATAATAATCCAACGACTCATTGAAAATACAGGTTTAAATATTACACAACAAAATATTCAAACTGTTTGTTAATGTATAGGTATAGCAAAAACAACGAAAACATAAAACACACAAATTTGATATAAAAATAAATACTTAGTTAGGAACTCAATATTGTCCTACCTACCCCTTCCCACCACATACAATACCTAAATCACTATAAGGGCTCCGCCCCCATAGAAAATTCAAGCCCCCCTCCCATTAGCCCCCATTGCCTCCATGGTTCTGGCGCCTATGTCTTTTAGTATATTTGATATTTTCGACGAGTTACTCATTACCGCGCAAACATTGGAATTACCCTTTTCCGACCCTATTTTATTATACATTTCTGTTTGTCGGTGTTCATCGGCATGATATCCAATAACCCTTTTACAATGGTTGTCAAAACTTTAAATTTCACAGAAGTATAAAACATTTTAGCACAGTTGTATAATGTTTTATTGAATCTAATAGGGGTAATTTGGGGTAATTTATCTATTTTTCAATTTTTTGGAGTGCCTTTTTTCATTGATTCCGGCTCCAAATCACAAAATGATTTAGAGTACAGTGTTGCCGGACCTGAAAATTCTCATTACCCTTTCCAATCTCACAAAATACCTAATTTTACCTGCACATTGAAACTGAAAACTGCGAATTGAATGTATTCGCATGTTTTTCTAAAATTATGTAAAATAAAAGGATAAAGACACATTTTGCACTGATTCTGCAAATGAAAATCGCTATCAGTTCAATTTAGTTTGCCGTCTACACAGTTGCACTTTCAATTTCAATGTGAAAATCTGGCCCGCGGATTCAGAATTTTAAAATATTAGTTAAAAATAAAAAATAAAATAAAAAAAGAATAGTGCTGTATTTACCGATTACCCGATTTTACCCGAATACTAGTCGAAAATACCCGATTTTTGGGGAATTATCCAGCCAACGGCAACACTGTTAGTGTCATCGTTTTAGTAAGAAGCTAGCTTTTTTCCTATTAAAGATAGAAAGCTGAAATTTTCAGCGATTCTTATACCAGTAGAGGAATAAAATCTCTGAAAATTTCAGCTCATTTGGACTTATAGTACCGGAAATAAAATCGTATTAGGAAACTTGGGGTGATTTATCAATGTTTCAATTTTTCTGAGTGCTCTTTTTCATAGAATCTGGCTCGAAATCTCAGAATAATTTAGTGTATGTAATTTGGGGGATCCTTAAGAACCATTAGGATACAAAATCTCAACAAAAAAAAATTTGAAATTTCATGGTTTTAGTAAGAAGGTAGCTTTTTTCCTATTAAAGATAGAAAGCTGAAATTTTCAGCGATTCTTATACCAGTAGAGGAATACAATCCCTGGAAATCTCAGCTCATTTGGATTTATAGTACCAGAAATAAGATCGTGTTAAGCAATTTGTGGTGATTTTTGAATTTTTCAATTTTTCTGAGTGCCTTTTCTCATAGAATCCGGTTTCAAATCTCAGAATTCAGTGTATGGAGTTTGGGGGATCCCAGAAGACCATTAGGACACAAGATCTCAACAACAACAAAAATTGAAATTTCATCGTTTCAGTAAGAAGGTAGCTTAACCTTATGATTTAGATTTTGGAAAACTGTGAAAGGTCAAAATTTTTTTAAAGATAGAAAGCTGAAATTTTCAGGTATTAGAATGTTTTGTGACAGGTAACAGGTAAATCAAGGTATAATACCTATTTTCAAAAAACTTACTGTCTTTGAATAATTAACTAAACTCCAGATATTATCAAAACTATTGAAAGAAACATTAACATATTACATTCTGACTCAGAAAAACGAGAACTTTAAGAATTTGAAATAAAATAAAAGGCATTCCCTTTGAAAAAAGTGAACATTGACAGAAAAAGTGCAAATTTATACATTTTAACATTACTAACATTATACCTGAAATATGAAGAATTGACGTACACGACGAATTGACGTATACCACAATTTAGGTAATTCCTCGTTATTATCGGCAAGTTTGGTAATTTCTGATGAATAAACAGTAATAGACCAGGCAAATATCAAAAATGTACGATGAATGTGAAGTTTTTGCGGACCTTTTTTTTTGTTGTTGAAAACGATAGCTCTCTTATCATAGAATATAAATCTAAAAATCCCAAAAAATCGGAAGTGAGCTAATAACGCCATCTTGAAAAACATGGCCGTCCGTTCAGATCTCCAAAAATTAATTATCTTGCCTCGGATCAATTTGATTATTTTTTTTTCACGAAATTTTGACTTTAAAATTACAAAAAAATCACATAAAGAACATACATTTTCTGAAAAAAAAAATATGAATAACGCTAGGAGATTTCTCTTCCATTGTTGTACTTGAAGATGATATGTCCTGAAAATATAGGAAAAATTATTTGCTATCAATATAATCACCATTCGCAAATTTTCTAGGCCATGGAAAGAAAAAAGTTTAATTAATACAATTAGGTAGGTACGAGGGTAAGTACTTCGAAAAAAAATTTAGAGATTACAGTACATATTTCAACGTTAGAGGCTACCTATAAACAGGGTGCTTCACGAACATCGAAACAGAGGTGTTTTGGGGTATTTTAGGGTCGATTTAAAGAAAAACGCTCGGACACGACAATTTTGTATTCAAGGGGGAAAGTTTTTGACCCCATCGGTATTGCGCTAGGGTGCACATCCTGGTGGGGTGACTCTCACATCTCTTTTTTAGATAGGGAAGATGGGTTGAGTGGTACCTTGTTGTTAAAAGTATTTTGATTCTCGATACAATTGCGTATTTTTCTGAAATCGAATGATTGGTTCTCGAGATATTCACTGTCAAAGTTGCCATGGGCTTGATGAGAAACAATTTTCTGGCCCTGTTATTCTCAAATTAACACTTTCCTGACTTTTGTCTTGGACACGTCACTTAATTTTTTCAGAAGGACACAAAAAATTAAAATTGACGTGTCCGAGGGAAAGTCAGGAAAGTGTTAATTGGAGAATATTAGGGCCAGAAGATTGTTACTTACTTAGCCCATGGAAACTACTTTGACAGTGAAGGTCTTGAGAACTAATCATTCGATTTCCAAAAAATACGCAGTTGTGACGAGAATCAAAATAGCTTTTAGCAAGCTATCACTCGACCCATCTTCCTTATTTGAAAAAGAGCAGTGAAAGTCGTTTCGATGTTCGTGAAACACCCTGTATAGTAAAAAAAAGTCAGTAGTAGAGTATTGGGGAAGACAATGAAAAAGTAGGTCGCAGCAACAATGAAGAAGAAATTTTCCAGTTTGAAAAAATTTTGTGTGGATTTGGGGCAGCCTCTTGTTAACTGCCTCCTTTTTATTCAATAATTAATGCCATTTGCCATTAGTGGTTGTGATACTACTTCTTATTCCTATAAGTAAGATAAATCGTCTGCGCTGAAGGTGTTTAAGAAGCATGAATTTATGCATGACAAATTGTTAGTTTTCAGTGATAAGAATGCAGATCTAGATGAACTACTAAACGTTGGTTTTAAATTTGCCTCTTTTATGTACGGATTAAGGCTGGGACACATCTATCATGCATTTTTCCGATCCGACTCCGATCATACAATCAAGGTCTTATTCTTGGAACAGGGGAGCAGTGGAACACTCGTTCTCCTGGGGAACGCTGCTCCTTGTTCTAAGAATAAGGACCCTGATTTTAGGATCGGAGTCGGATCGGAAGAATGCATGATAGAAGTGTCCCGGGCTTTATATGGGCCCCGAGACAGTTATGACGAACGATATATAGGATTTACAATATTGTTATAGCTAAGCAGATGCTTCTTCCACAACCAAAGATGGTCTTAAGCAACATATTTTTGGGAAGCAAAGCAATTAAAACGATCAAATCTGTGTTTTGCCCGAATACCACTACCGACTTATTCACTAGTTCTTCTGCCAAGCTAATGGCTGTGTTTACAATTAAGGTGTCCGCATCTGCACTAGCTTCCAATGTTGAAATACTGTTCTCACTCAATCGTTATCTGCCCCCGATTTTGGATGGTATCGAAAAATTAAACGTTTTCAATCACAATGCAGCTATCTTTTGCACCAGAAGGCTACAGTTCGATATGCTTTCACTGCAGTGGAATAGATTTCAAATATGCTTGTGTTCTAGACGAGGATCTTGTGTTAAAATTGCTCTAAGGGACAAAAAGATATTTGATTTTTGAAGATTTAAATGAACGGCCATGTTTTTTTCAAGATGGCGTTTTTAGCTCACAATGGATTTTTTGGGATTTTTATATATTTGTTCCTGGACATATAATACATCGATTTCCCTTGAAAAAAACTGTCCCCTTGAACTTCATTTATAAAATGAAATTTGCCTGGTCTATAAAAGTGCATACATTTCAACTATACCTGAAATACGAAGAACTAACAATACAACGAATTCAGGTATACGCCGAATTAACGTGTTAATAGCTTTCAATTTTAATCAGACATTCAGGCTTATGATGTTACTTCACTCCTGTTATTTTACCAGCTATGTTATAGCTCAACATCTATGCATCTCTTTATTTTGATGTATAGAATAAACAGTGACAGGCAACCTAACGTTGCTGTTATAATAACAGAAAATGATACATCATAGGCCAAATTATCAAACTTACCGATAGTAACCTGGTTAGTTTGGGTTAGGTCGCAAATGTAAATTTATACATTTTAACAGAATACCTAAAATACGACGAATATAGACGTATACGATAAATTAACGCTACGACGAATTGGCATATACGACGAATTGACTTTACGACGATTGACTTATACGACAAATTGACTTTACAACGAATTGGCAAATTGGCTTTACGGCGTACCTATTGATTTTACGACAAATTAACGTACCGTAAGACGAATTGACCCGTTTTTAATTTTCTTAAGGTGTCATACTTCTGGTTTATTTTTCCTAATAAAACAGACTCAATTCTATAAATTCTGAAACTTTAAAGTCACTGTGACTGAGAAAAGTTTTTTTCAGAGACTCTCTAGGTATTCGAGGTATTTTTTAATTTTCTCTAGGTGTTTTCATGGAAAACAATAGTTTCCGACCTCTAGATTCATTGTGCCTGATAAAACAGACTCCAATTAGTTTTAATCAAATTTTGACCATGAACTATTTGTTCAAGTGTTTGGTTTTGTCTGTGCTTTTGCATTTGTATGTTTTGTTTTTTATTTTTTCAGCTTTGTCCACAAAATTGCAAAATTTTCTGACAATAAAGCGAATTCTTTCCAATCTATAAATTCTGAAACTTTAAAGTATTTTATGTTCACACTATTTACCTATCACCTGTAACTACTGTTGCAGGTGGGTGTCAAAATATGGTGACTCACCCTGTACATAAATGTAATTTAATTTCAAAACAATCCAGCCCGTTTTTAAATTGTATCTTCAAACAGGTATATTTTTTTAATTTTGCTGGGGACGAACAAGTTTAAGTTGCAAGGGCGTCTCGAGGAAATTTATCAGACCCAAGGCAAGAATGCAGGTTCATTATTATAATGGGTGATCTGTGATAATGACATAAGGATGTTACCCAGCAAGTTTGAAACATTGTATACACGAAATATAGTTAAAAGAAAAATGCAACTTTTTGTAATTCATCTTGAGTTTTAATAAACAACTATTCAAGTAGTCTTTACTCCTAAACTATAGGTACATTCATCAATTTCTACAAACATATTGTTGTGTTCCTCGTGACGTGTTGCCTCTGGGATTGAATATTCTTTCTTGGACTTGGAGTAAATAAAATACAAGATGGTAACATAAAATAACTACCATATAATGTATCGATGCCGAGAATAATATGACAATGACGATAATAACGATGATAATATATAATGAAGTTCCTTAAGACTAGGGACATATTTATATCTTAAACTACAAAGAAAAGTGATAATATAAATCTACACTTTAATGGGGTTGTTTTCCAGTATTTCGTAAACAACCCTAATTTGGTGATAAGGCTAATATCATTGGAAGATATTAGTCTAGTATCAATTTGCATGGTCCCATTATGCAAATAGCTAATTGTTGCGTCTATATTTGAGTATCTGTTCTATGAGACAAAGGAGTAGTTTATAATATTTAGTAAATACAAATTAATATTAATGTACTAACAATAATAACTTAAGACTTTGCCTTAGGTATACAACAACAATATGAACTAACAGCCCCTTGAACATTTGAAATTTACTGGTATTAAACATATAAAGTCTATTTTTTTTTTAAAGATAAAAGTCAAAATGACATTATGTTGGCAATACAATGTAAAATTGTCAATGATCTCAAATTTTTCATGTAGAAAAGGCTTGTGTTGCCAACATAGTTACTAAATTTTTGACTTGGGGAATTATCTTTAAATAAAAAACAAACTCTATGATTGATTACATGTTCTGTTTTCATTAATCTATAAATGATCCATATCAAAAAATATACATTTTTTAAATAAATCATCATTGGTCTTTTGATATATTGCCGAAGTGTTTTCTAATCTAAACAAAATGATTATCCACATAATAGCTACACGTGTCTACTATAAGTATTTTTAGGCACAAAACCAAGAATCTCATTCATTGATAGTTTTTGAACGCTGGCGATCTTTTCTAGTTCTTCAGATGCGGATGGTCTAAGTCCACATACTACTGTTATCACCAATATTTCATATTATTAACATAAGATCACTAGTAATTCCATTCTCAGCAAATAACAGAAAAAAAAAACTATTATGTTTGTCTTATTTGCCATTCATTTATCATAATTTCTAGATGACTGAAGTAGACTACATCCTGACCACAATGACTGACAATTCCTTGATTATAATTGACGAACTTTGTCGGTGAGTATGCAAGGATTTCTTGAAACATGATGCCTTCCCAAACTACCTCCAAGAACTTATCAATAATTGTTCCAATTCCAGATCAACCTCCATGGAAGAAGGCACAGCGATCGCAATGCAAATTTGCGACACCCTGGCTAGATCGAAGGCTTTCACCTTTGTTACCACCCATTTTATAATGCTCACCAAACTAGCAGAATTGTTCATAAATATTAAAGTGTGAGAAAGCCTAGAAGTAATTTTGCTTCCTTTTTAATAAGTTGTTGTGTTGTTTAGATGGCAATTGGAAACAGTCCCTATTGGAGAAACTCGTGACCCCAAAGCCTTGAAGCTGAATTTCAAATTCAGCTTAGTTCCAGGTGTTACAAGTATAAGGGGTTATGGAATCTATATGGTCAGAGGTATTTGGCCGGAGGAAGTTATGAAGCATGTTGATCAGTTGCAGGAATCTTATGTCCCAAAAGCCAATGTATGTAAGGCAATCGTAAAATTTCCACACTAATACTTTTATTTTTTTTATAGAATCCTAATTTTCCCTCAATAGACAAACGTGTCAGACTTCGTTACGCCTTGGATTGCAAATTAAATAAATTGAAATTACGCAAAAGATTCACTTTGGCTCAACTTAATGAACTTATTGCCGAATTTGACAGTGAAATGCAGAAGCTTGGCACTGAAGACTATGAATATTCTCAAAACATTATTAATCAGTTTCAAGATGTTTCGGTAAGAAGCTTCAAAACTTCATAATAATTTTCAAAACATTCTATTCACAGAACAATGGCTTAGTTGTACTGGATCATTCAATATTTGATGGTTCCCAATCCCAAATAAATCCTTTAGCGTCTCAGGGGGATCTTGGAATACAACAACAAAGTCAGGGGGTTTGTCTCTTCTGAACATTATAATCAAAAAACTTATTGACGAATCTCTTTTTAGATGTACCAAAGCATGCCACGCATGCGAGGATTATTCACACCAGACATTTCTTCTCAATCCACTGAAATTGATAATAATAATTTCTTTAATTTGCCTCCAAATAATGAGCCTGAAATAAATTTCAATTATGATAACAGCCAGTGTAGTACTACTAGTCTCAACATGAGAGAAAGAGTTTTGAGTCAGGAAATACGGCAAGATGGTAAGTTATGAATTGGAACTGCATTTTAACTCGCCTTTTAGAGCCCTTTTTCCAAGTCCCCTCACTGCCTAGAGTTCCTCCTTCAGTACAAGAATCGCCGTTTATCGGTACTTTCTTCCGTCCGTTCCAAGAAGATTCTACAAAAACTTCTACACAAATTCAACATGACGCAAAAGGTTTTGAGGACAGCTCAAGTTTGTTTTCGATTTCAAAAAGGTACGCTGGCGATGTTGCTCATGTAAGCACCGATAGGTTGAGTTTTAGTTTTCCACGTCACCAAGAGAATGATATCGATATTGCATCGATAGTAGAAGATTTGGAATCGTTTGCCGAGGAAATTGAGAATAATGACGAGAATAGTAAGGTTTTCTCTTTGATCAATGAGGAAATGAACTATTTATTTTCCAGATGATGGTGGTACTATCCAAAATGATGACTTATCACAACCATCATCCGGTGCAATATCACAAAATTTTGAAGCTATTTTGCAACAAGAAAGCAAGAATCTTTTCCAAGCACCACAAGTGAGAGAATCGCCATTTACCAGTACTTTTTTGCGTCCGCTACAAGCAGATTCTGGAAAAACTTCCACGCCCATGGTCAGTCGAAATCAACTGGATGGTAAAATTTTCAGAAATAGTTCCTTAACCGATAGGAACTTTAACATGCAAGAGGATGATTTGGATATTGCTTCATTGGTGGATAATCTAAAACCGTTTGGCGAGGAAATTGAAAATAATGGTAATTCTTTTATTTTACACGTGTCATATGCTGAATTTATTATTTTCTAGCCGAAAAAGATGCTGTCATTTATAATGATGACTTATCTCAACAATTCATTGAAGCCATTATGTTTCAAGATGGCAAGTTAATGGAGCTTGAATCTTTTGAATTTGACCTAAAAACTTGCCTTTTAGAAATGAATAAGCCACTTTTCAAAGCTGTCCCACAACAAGTACCGCAATCGTCATTGGCTAGTACTTTCTTTCGTCCGCTAGAGGGAGATTCTAAAAAAACTACGCTAGGCAAGCAAGAGGATGATGCTTTAATGGTGCAAAATATGGAACCATTTGTTGGAAAAATTGTGAATAAAGACAAGACTGGTAAGTGGTTACTGTTACTGTGTTCACATTGTGCAGGCATATTTTTAATGGTCATTCAACTCGATGGGTTGATTTAGTGATTCTCTGAAACCGGAAATTGCATTTTGCAATAAATTAAAAATAATTATTAAAGTTGCCATTTGTACATACAAATAACTTAAAAATATTAAAAGTTCACTAAGTTCATATTATAATAAATAATTACAGAATTTGCCAGTGACAGATTTATCTGAAAATTATTCAATGCCCACACAAGTTTCGGCATCCATCCTTTGATATGTGACCTCACATTTTTACATCCGTTGACCCAAAAAATCGAGAAAATTACGACATCTTTGGTCGAACAAATAATAATATTTCTTCGAAAAAGCGGGAAAGGATTTTAGGTCAACCGTGAGGAACTGAAACTATAAAAGCAACCACCAGAACTAAATTAATATTTGGGCAGGAAACTGTAGCTACACATTTAATGTCAAAATAACGTTAACATAAATAGGTAGGTACTGCAAAGAAGTTGACGTTTTCCCTCCAAAGGAAGTGTTTTGAAACGTTGAAGTTCTTAAGTGTTCTATCTTGGCTTGAACAGTTCTGGTGCATTTTAGAAATATTCAGTACTTTCTAAATTGTTCTGACAGATTTTTTAAGTACCTTAGAGCCCCATTGATGCTCTAAAAATTGCTCTTAAATAATTCTGAAGTTTCTAATTGTTCCAGAATGCTCCTGAAAATTCTGATTTAGATTTGAACTGTTTTGGATGCTTATTAAAGGTTTAAATTTCTACAGCAATTTAAATTCGCTCTTGGAACGCCTTCTCAATGGGGTTTTGTAACTTAACCTGAATCCTGAATCCGAAGATTCTGGCGCTCTTCAATAGGTTTCTGGAGATTGTTTGAGTGTTTTGGAGCATCCTAAGTGTTTCAAAGCTCTGAATTGTTCTAAATTGCTTTTGGAAATTGTAAATCGGATTTTGAATGTTCTGGGGCATTCCAAAATGGTTCTGAAGTTTTCAAACATGTTCTGTAACTGTACAGAATGCTTTTGGAAATTCAATAATATTGTACCAAAATCAACTTTGGATTAAAAACGTCAATTCTTCGTTATCTTCATAGGTACATATCTTGTGACCTCTGAAGCAATTTGGTGTGATTTATCGATTTTTCAATTTTTCTGAGTGCCTTTTTTCATAGAATCCGGCTCTAAATCTCGGAATAACTTAGTGTATGGAGTTTAGGGTATCCCGAAGGACCACTAGGACACTAAATTTCAACAACAAAAAATTGAAATTTCATCGTTTTAGTAAGAAGGTAGCTACCATATGATATAGATTTTGGAAAACTTCGAAAGGTCATAACTTTTTTTCTATCAAAGATAGAGAGCTGAAATTTTCAGCGATTCTTATCCCAGTAGAGAACTACAATCCCTGAAAATTTCAGCTCATTTGGACCTATAATTCCAGAAACAATTAAAATTGTGTTAATCAATTCGGGGTGATTTATCAATTTTTCAATTTTTCTGAGTGCTTTTTTCATAGAATTCGGCTCCAAATCTCGGGATAATTTAGTGTATGGAGTTCAGGGAATCCCGAAGGACCATTGGGACACAAAATCTCAACAAAAAAAAAGTTGAAATTTCATCATCGTTTCATCGTAGATTTTGGAAAACTTTACAAAGTCAAACCTTTTTTTCTATTAGAGATAGAAAGCTGAAATTTTCAGCGATTCCTATCCCAGTGGCGGACTACAATCCCTGAAAGTTTTAGCTATTTGGACTTATAGTTTCAGAAATAAAATTGCGTTAAGCAATTTGGGGTGATTTATCAATTTTTCAATTTTCCAATTTTTCTGAGTGCCTTTTTCCATAGAATCCGGCTCCAAATCTCGGGATACTTTAATGTATGGAGTTACGGGAATCCCGAAGGACCATTAGGACACAAAATCTCAACAAAAAAAAAAAAAATTAAATTTTATCGTTTTAGTAAGAAGGTTATGTTATGATTTAGATTTTGGAAAACTTTGAAAGCTCATAACTTTTTTTCTATTAAAGATAGAGAGCTGAAATTTCCAGCGATTCTTATCCCAGTAGAGGACTACAATACCTGGAAATTTCAGCTCATTCGGACTTATATTTCCAGAAATAAAATCCTTTTAAACGTTGTCTGACAAGACCAATCATAAGGGACATAAGGTCAGATAGGAGTAGTAGAAAAACGTCCGGCCAACGTTAAAATTGGTCTCTGGTAGCTCATGCTTTTTGCGTCGTTCGTTAATAATGTCATCAGTCAAAAAAATAAATAAATAGATATGACACTATCATATAGGTACACTATAATATAAAAATATTTTAATAATTTAAATAGGTAAGGTTGCATTTGGATTTTTGATAAATGGGACAAAACAGGAACTTTCATTCACATATTACAGAAGAAGCAAAAGAATTCTAGATTTAGTAAAAACGGAGAAATTATACCAGACATGAAGGAAAGGGAATAAGAAGGGAAATGGGAAGAGAACTTTCTAATTTCCAATCAAGAAGTGAGAGCGTTGAACCAACTTAATTAAAAGGAACTGGTTACGATAGGTTATCAATATAGAACAAATCTAGGTTTATGTTGGTACGATTTTATTACTTATGGTTTCATATTCCATTTTTATGACGAAAAAACGCATTAGCTTAGGATAAGGTGCAGATTATTGATTATTAACTCGGTCATTTTATATATCGCAAAGTCCTATCTGCTTGTCCGCCATTGAAATAAAATAATATTTGAAAAATCAATCCTTAATAAGGAAATTTTGTCAAAATTATCCATTTTTGTGTAAGTTGGACTTGCCCAAAGATGTTTTTGACTTAACTCATCGGAACTATAGGTATAAGAAAATATGTACCTAAATGACACATTTTTTTAGTTTTGTGTGCATTTCATAATTATATTTCACAGAAAATTTGACTTCGTTTGAAATTTTTGTGCCTACGTGCAGGAGCCAAATATTCAATTTCACGTATTATATTGTTGATAAGGTCAGGCGTCCTTATCCGTTTACGCAGGGCCGGCTTAAGGGGGGAGGGCCAAGTGGGCGGCAAATTGATTCCATATAACAAAAAAAAATAATAATATGTAATTCAATAGGAAATAAAACCAAACGACTTAAAAAAAAATTATATTATTCACTGAAAGACATATTAGCATATTACCAAAAGCAGGCGAAGCAAGTGCTTCGAGACGAAAAATAAGGAGAGGACAGACGATGGTGCTCACATCAACCCCTAATTATGAAGAACTTAAAACTGCAGCGTATAAAACTCGACAAAGCCAAAGAGAGATCTCCATTCTCCAGTACTTTTGATTTTTTTTTTTTTTGTCAATTCAGCGGATGACTGTGCTGCTGCATTGATCGAATCATAATGACTGTTATTAATTACCATAACGGGAACGGGAGATTCAAAATTATTGTTGTTTCTCTTACTTAAATTGTGCCCAAGTCACCATTGGCCTAGCAACGCTAGTAGAGTCGCGAGACTGCGCTCTAACAATTATTTTTGCTTTAGCCTTATTGTAGCAGGTGCTCTGTCTGGTTACATTAGGCCCTTCTTCAAACCTGTAGCAGGTGCTTCGCCTGGTTACAGGTTTTTTAACCCTTATAGCAAGTGCTTTGCCTGGCCTGGGTCTTCTTTCCAACTTACAACAAGTGCTTTAGTCTGATTATAAGTTAGCTATCTTACGCCCTAGTGCAAGTGCCGCGACTTTGAGTCCTGTACTGGTATTAAGGCCCTTCTGCTCTTCTATCCTAAACCATCAGGATCAAGCAGATAATACCATCCAGAGAACCATAGTCTCCGAGAGCGTACAGCGTTTTTCAACAAAAATATTTACGTTGTAGGTGCTTTTATTATCCAACAAATTAACATAGGTATTTCTTTTGCAAGGCCAATATTTATGCCCCGATTTACAACTTACAGTATTCGTAGTTGCCTTTACCATGCTAAACGCTACCGCCGTTTCATTCGGATATAAATTAAATAGTTAGAATATGCGACACAGGCGAATAGGCCTATCCTTGTGGTGTCAGTTGATTGGGAAAAGGCGTTTTGTGTATTCACGCTATACAAATTTGACAACTCGAGCAAACAATAAACACGGTGGTAAACAGAAACGACATACGCAAATTGAATCGGATATGAGCTAGTTCACGTAGCAGTTTGGGCGGTTAATAAACATATGGCGTTTCCGATTGGTAGACTTAGTGCGGAACTAGTGCAATTTTTTCTATTTCTCTCTTTTTCTTCTACAGGTCGATTAAAAGGATGCAAATACATTCAGTGCGCACTGAATCTACCAATCGGAAACGCCAATAGAGAACTATCGGTTGGTGTTGACACTGTATAGGGAGAGTTAATGTTGATAATATTTCTGTTTTAATTGAGCTTGTTCGCTTTGTTGTCCAACCGCCATTGAGGTGTACCTTGTTTTCCTATGTTAGTAAATGTGATGAGTTGGGAAATAAAATAATAGCTACCAATAATAAACCAAAAGTGCAAACGTCTTTTATTTGGTATTGTATTTATTTTTAGGTTAGTAATGGTTTACGACGTTTAGTAAACGTTTAAATTTTTGTGTGTGCATGCTGACGTATATAAGTTAAAAATTGGTAAAACCTCGCGACCTGCGACGTCGTGACCAACCATGAGATGATTCTCCATTTTGGTGAAAATAAGGGTTATTGTATAATATCGTCTATTTGACGTTGCGCCTTAACGTCAATACTTTAATGAGGACGTTTGTAAGGACGTGAAAGCGCTGCTTGGGAAGACATAATGGCCGAGTTCGTTTTTGTCATCTTTTTCGTAGATTTGCTCCGAAATTTTGACAGGCATGTGGCACGTGACTGGAAAAGACAGTTTCAGTTTACAAATCACGTGCTTGTCAAAATTTCGGAGCAAATCGACGAAAAAGATGACAAAAACAGAACTCGGCCAATGCAGACCTGAAAAAGACGTCCTTAAACTCGGGAACACACCTTCGACACGGTACGTCACGTTACGAGCTGGCGCGTGCAATACTAAAAGCGAGGTCTTGAATTTTTGGTGTCTTTTTATGGATCTCGATCACACACGCTACACCGTACGGTATGGCCAACACGGTACGGTGACGTCACATAACACGCGTGTCTCTGTTTGTCATTGATTTGTGGAAATCCACATTTTCCTCACACGCGTGCTAGGTATGCAAGCAGTTTTGTGGAAAATTTTGTATGTTTGTTTGGATCATTGAGGTAGGTTTGGATAGTGTTTGGGGTTTGGAAAACAAAAATGGAGATTGTAATTCTTAAACAAGACGATAAAATTGGTCTAATAATTCTCTCTTTTCGTTAACATCATCTAGGTACCCATAATGTCCTATGACTTGCTTTATTTTCTAATATTTGTAAACATTCTGCCGCCTCTTCTAATTCTTCTTCCCAATCGCATATCGGAGGAATCGGCACTGCTGGCACATTTCATTTTTTAACACTACATGTACGAATATTATTTCTCAAACAAAAATAAAATTACTGGCAATTTGGAAAAAACCTAGTCAGTGGCTGCAGGGTATGAGACATGTTGTGTTAGCACAGGAGGGTGTTTCTAAACTCAAATTTCTATTACACTTCACGGTACGCGCGAGCTTGTAACGTGACGTACCGTACGTAACGAAGGTGTGTTCCCGGCTTTAGACTTTGTGTGCTGTCTCTATATTTAGGTTTTTTATGTTATACTAGCTGACCCGGCGAACTTCGTACCTCCTCTGAATTATTAAATACCTATTAAATGTTGTGTTAACGTATCTATTAACTGAATTAAATTCAGTTTTTTTCGATGGTGAATTTGGCTTTGGTCGAAGAAAATTAATTTTTACTCTCTGGATCAGAAGTCACCTAAAATTAAAATTTTACATCATCCCTTTTTAGGCATCTTGTGGGCATTATTCTTATAAAGTGTACCACCAAATAAATAAACTCAGGCACAGGAATGTTCAAAAAATGTAAAGAAAACAAAAAAAATCTCCAGCGCAGCCCTGTGTCATTTTATCTGCACTGCATGCACTGCAATACTCCATCTGTTCTACTGTATCTGCACTATTCTATCTGATCTACTCTTTCTGCACCACTTTATCTGATCGGAATAGTGGAATAGGTCTGTTCAGAATAGCTCCAGTTCCTTAGCAGTATTTTGTTCTACTGTATCAGCAATGAAATTACCGCGCAACGGCGAACTTCGTTCTACCTATCATATATGGCGCCGTATACAAAATGGTTGTGGCGGACTCATAACCTGGCTCTCTGCCACTCGACACCAGCCGGACGGAGCACTCCGAACAGTCGGCACGGAACACGGCTGTCAAGGGATGCCTAAGAGGAGAAACGGAACAGCCACAGAACGTCAATGGTCAAGCGTCAAGAAATGACAGGGAGACCAGTTCGCGCTCTTTCGGAATGAACGAACCAACAACAAAATAAAATAAAGTGTGGTTTTTTTTTTAAAGATAAAAGTCAAACTGACATTATGTTGGCAATACAATGTAAAATTGTCAATGCTTTCAAATTTTTTATGTAGATAAGGCTTGTGTTGCCAACATAGTTACTAAATTTTTGACTTGGGGAATTATCTTTAAAAAAAAAACAGATTTTACACAATTAAAACATTGTCATTCTATTTATTTTTGGACATTTTTACTGTGAAGAACAATTAAAAATAAAGTGCTTTCCTCAAATTGTTTTTGTGCAAAGCAAAGTGTGTGACAATAAAATCCACATGGTTTGCGATGAAAATGTGACGGTAAACTTGGTATCGGTTATAAGAGATGGCGCTGTATGCGGGCTTAGTGAGTTTTTTTCATAAATAAATAAAATAGATAATTTTTTTTTTTTGTTTTTTTTTTTGGATTTTTTTGATTTATTATCCTAGGATGGACAAAGACAAATCCAATAAAGCAAAAATCATAAAAACGAGTCCAGCCGTTCTCGAGTTATAAGTGCTCAAATACCAACACAACTGTGTTTTATATACAGGGTGTATATTTTAAGTGATACCACTATTACTATATCCGAAACGGTAAGAGTTATAGAAAAGTTGCCTTTTTTGATGCCCATTCAAGACTCGTTTACAGTGTTGCCAAATTCTTTTTAGTTTATGAAATACAGGGTGATTTCTAAGAAACGCCAAAAACTATTTCCTCAATTATTTTGAAAACCATTGATTTTCAAGACACAATTTAAATTTGAAAGTTTTTTAATTTTTTTCGCTCTACAACATGGTGTCATTAAATTTCAAATCCGAAGTTTCGTGATTGAGCTTCCATCATCAACTTCATTTTTTTTAATACGGACCTGGTCTTTTTATGTCATTTTTACAAAGGGAATAAAAGGCACTTCCTGAAAATGACATAAAGAATCCAGGTCCGAATTTAAAAAAAATGAAGTTGATGATGGTAGCTCGATTACGAAACATCGGATTTGAAATTTGATGACACCGTGTTGTAGAGCGAAAAAAATTAAAAAACTTTCAAATTTAAATTGTGTCTTGAAAATCAATAGTTTTCAAAATAATTGAGGAAATAGTTTTGGGCGTTTCTTAGAAATCACCCTGTATTTCATAAACCAAAAAGAATTTGGCAACACTGTAAACGAGTCTTGAATGGGCATAAAAAAAAGCAACTTTTTTCTAATTTGACCGACCTTGTAGCTCTTACCGTTTCGGATATAGCAATAGTGGTATCACTTTAAATATACACCCTGTATATAGATTTAGGATAACGTCATCGAACAAAGATAGACAATGTTGTCAATGCAGAGATATGTGAAAGAAATAGAATGCGCTTAGACGACTGCGCATCCGATTCTATTGTAACGCATAGGGTGCAGCCATTTTTATCACTTTTTACTTATGCCGTTTTCGATTAGTAGATCTAGTGCAGTTTTTTTATTTCTGTCTTTTTCTTCTACAGGTTGATGAAAAAGGATGAAAATACACTCAGTGCGCATTAAATCTTCTACCAATCGGAAACACTATTAGTTTTTACGTTGACAACTTCAATCACAACATAACTTTACTTGGACGGTTACAGATTGTTGTTTTCGGCGATTTTTCCTGCTTTTTCTGAGATATTTTTATCAGAGCGGTGTTTTAAAAGATTTCTTTTTGTTATTTCTGCTTATTTTTGGAGTTATGAGTTGTTCATGACCTATTTTTCCAACACTGAATTTGACAAGTGATAAAAATGGCGGTCCTTCAAATTCAGCCAGTTGCGCAGGACCTCAATGCGCAGGATGGACCCTTTATCCTATTCTAACCAACAATTCTCCCATATTTCTGTGTCTCAGGCACGGGCGCTGCAATAGTATACAGTGTGTCCCGCTTAAGGACTGGACCACTGGACCACCCTTCTTAAATTTTTATTTTTCAACCGATTCAATTCATTTTTTTTTTGTCTTATAGCTACTCGAGTTTGGCACTCAATAGGCTCAAAATTTTATTTCTTCAGCCGTACTGGTGCACAGGGTGTCCACATTTATAGGCTCAAATTTCAATAAGTACTATTGGGGATTTTTTTTAGAGAAAATCTGATAGCAGATTCTTGTTTAGAATGGTCTAAAACCCAAATGTACTTATTTTTGTTTCAATATGATACAGGGTGATCACAACAAATTTTCAAAATTTTGTAACAGAATTAATGTTAATTTTCAAATCTCGGTTCAAGTTTTAAGAAATAGATAAAAATTTATCTTAATGGGTTTTACAAACATATGGCGATTCTGGGAACGATATAACTAATCTGGTCGAGAATTGAGGAAAAACACTTAAAGCCAAATGTATCAAGTTTTATTAGTTTTCAAGTCGAAAATAAGCCAAATTGACAAATTTATTAGGCAAAATTATGTGTTCTCCTAGATTAACGCCAAATGTGATTCTAATCTGCAGCTGCACTAGATTACGACATATGGTTGTAATAAAGTACCCAAGAACGATATAATTCCCGTTTTATGGTCAGATAACTTATATTCGAAGCATGTATGTGTTTGGGCTAAAACAATGATCACGGAGACCCGATTTTCCAAGATATAATAACACGAAATTGTATAGAATAGGAAAATCAAAGGAGATAGTTAACTATCCAATTATTTTAGGCATAAATTAGTATTTAAGTATAGAATAATTTAATTCATTTAACACCTCAACTAGCAATTATATTTTATAATTTTTAACTCTCCGCTGCTATTTTATTCTATAATTAGTTTATTACTGCTCGTCGAATGCCATTTGTTTTATTAAAATTGCAAGCGAGATAATTAAGCTTCCAAGAAAGTATTCTGCTCTATAAGGTAGTCGTAAGAACGTTCTTGGAGCAAAAATACAAAACAGTTCGGTAACAAGTTTTAATATTGTTTTATGAACGTTTGCACAATGATTTTATATGACATTTTAGCTCACCGAACAAATCTGTTTTATATTAGATTTATATTGATGTTATCTGATACTAGTTCATTAGTTGACGTACATCTATAAAATTGTTTTATTAGCGCTATGTGAAACATTTATAAAATTAGTTTACTAATATTTTCTTGGGATATTATTGCTGTCTAAAGCATTTTACATTCAGATGGAATCTTGAGAAGAATATTATATAATTATCATGAGCTCTGTCATATTAAAGGCTGTATATAATAATTATAAAACAAAGAAACTGTTTGACTAGGTTAAAAGAAAGCATATAGAATGTAGGATTTTCCAATTAAGGGGAAAACAGTTATTGCAGTTATCGAAATTATATTTCCCATATGACTAGCGAACTCTGTTGGAGGGCTTTCAAACTATATCACTAAGGGTGCAAATAGAATGAACAATATGAGAACCAATGGGAACACGGCAAGAAACCAAAGGGTACTCTCAGCGAATCGCTGAAAGCTAAGAGGGTTGGAGATCCTCGATTCTAGCAAGCCGGGTACGGAGGGGAGCCAATGGGCTTCTAAAGTGGTACCCAGAGGGTAATTCCTTTCGCCTATTTAAGCACATGTAGAGGCCACATAACTGGAGTTATCGCTAATTCGCAACTAGTTTTTACTACGAGTGATCGCTGGAAATTTAAGTCGCAAAGTTTCAACGAGTTCTCGATCCGTTTCTCATCATCTAGTTCTGCCGCCCTGTGTTTTAGTAGAAGTTCTCCAAAGAGGTGATAGTTGTTATTTTTTTTAATTTCAATTCCAATAAAGAATCAGATTTGGGAACTAAACCTTTTAATTGGGAAATTACTCTTTGCTTTCAATTGTCTTTAATTTTTCTTCAGTTAAAAATTAATTATGGTCTTAAATAAGGTAATTTTTTTTTTTGTTCTTTTTTTATATTTTACTTAACCTTTTTTTTTATTATCACTAAATAATTAACACTGACTTTTCTTTTCGCTTATAAATAAATTAGTTTATTCTTTCAAAATTACTCTTTTCTTTTCTGGTTTTAAAATTCCCTCTAAAACACTGGTGGACGCGTAAAAAGTTCTTTCGTGCCGGTTTGTGCATTTGAGAAGAGAAGCAACATTGGCAATAAAAAGGTAAGTCTTCTTGAATTTATAACCCTTTGCACTAACCAAAACCGAAGAAGAAGAGAAATAAGGTTTTGTTTGGATTGCCTCCGGTTCAGAAAATTTGGTATCCCTTTTCAGAATAAATTTAATTACAGCATAATTATGGTACCCACGCAAACTAAGATGTGACAGAATTATTCACGCTACCAAAATGTTTATTCTTCGTAACATCTCAAATTTTGTCACAATTTAATGGACCAAACCGATAAAATTTCATATTTTGAGGCCTTGAGGACTACAAAACTTGATACAACATATTTTCAGAACATCCTTAACCAAAACTTGTAGTAAGCTTGTCTCATATATATAACATTTTTGTGGTTGATTTCATTAAATTGTGGACATTTTTTGTTATCACCCTGTATCCTATTGGAACAAAAATTAGTACATTAGGGTTTTAGACCATTTTAAAGAAGAATCTACTATCAGATTTTTTCTAAAAAAATCCCTAATAGTACTTATTAAAATTTGAGCCTATAAATGTGGACACCCTGTACACCAGTACAGCCGCAGAAATAAAATTATGAGCCTAATAAGTGCCAAATTTGAGTAGCTATAAGACAAAAAAAAATGAATTGAATCGGTTGAAAAATAAAAATTTTAGAAGGGTGGTCAGTCCTTAAGCGGGACACACTGTATATATCATATTCACAATCCGTAGTCCAAAGGTAAAGGTAAATTTAGCACCTTTCCCTATCAAATAGCACTGGAAGGTGATAAATTTTACCTTTACCTTTGGATATCAGATTGTGAATAGATGAGCTCCCTTATTGGCAAAAATTTCAAAATGGACGGCATCCATAGACGACAGCTATTTTTTATGCACCATTCCAGTATATTGGGGATCAAATAAAGACTAAATTCAAGGTTGTTTGAGAGAGGTAGCCTGATAACTTTATGACGTCATCTGGAATTCCTCAACATAATGCAAATCTCCACAAGGCACCCCAGATGCGTCATCAAGTATCAAATCAATCTTGTTGAAGACGTGTCGGTGAGACTGTGACATATAAAAAAGATTCATATTGAGTAGAAGTACTTACTTCAATATGAAAAAACATTCATATCTTATAATACAAACTTTACCTCATATTTTACGGTAAAGTGCTACTTTCCACTCGCAAATAAGTGTGGTAAAGAAAGTGCACTTTACCGCGCGCTCGTAGGTAATTAAATATAAATTGACTACCGTAGCGTCATCTAGTGATCCACTCGATTTCTTATCAAAATCTATACCGAGCATTATTTCCGGTACGAGGCCGATAGCGCTTCTAAAGGCCGTTACACACGCGTTTGCATAACGATAACGCATGTAACAACCTAAACACAGTTAGCTGGAACTAATGCTCTTGCGTTATGCAAAACCCTGTGAAGATTTTCAGGGTAAACAAGCCTTAAAAAATAACATATGTGACAATGACGTCAGTGACAATTGGAGCCACTCCTACTTCCCACTCATCTGTCACAACAAAAATCCTAAAAATAAACAATAAAGAAAATTGTGTTGTGTCTATTATGGAATTCTTCATTACTTTCTAAAAGAAAAAATGCAAGTGCAAAGTTTAATTCCCCATGTTACAAAATAATCCATATCAAAGTGCAATAATAATGTTCAAAATTAGTGAAATAAGAACAAAGTAAACTATGGATACACAAATAGCTTCCACTAGACAAAGCACCAAAACATTTTTCCTTCCAAAATTGAGTACGTCACCTTCGAGCGGCTCGACTATCAATATCCAGCAGGACAATGGCACCGATGTGGAAGGCAAGGTGAAAACCCGATTCTTATCGATGTGGAACAACATGAAATTTGAACTAAACTCTGTAGGCATGAAACTTAAACCGAATTTTTCCAAAGAATCTCCCGTTTGGCTACTGGGAATGTGCTACAGAAAACTAGAAAGCGAGTCTACAGAATTAGGTACAGATGTGGCAGCTTTTCAAAATTCAACAGATCTAGCTTCCAATGAAGAAGAAGGCTTGGAAGGCTTTAGAAAAGACTTTATTAGCAAACTATGGTTGACTTATCGTAGAGAGTTTCCTCTTTTAAACAGTTCTACATACAGTAGTGATTGTGGTTGGGGTTGTATGATTAGAAGTGGACAGATGCTTATAGCCCAGGCATTGGTACTTAATTTTTTGGGCAGAGAATGGAGGTATAATACTGAATATAAGGAAACAGCGCTTTATCATAGAAAAATCATTAAATGGTTTGGTGATAAACCTTCCAGGAATAGTCCTCTTTCATTGCATAGTTTAGTGAGAATTGGTGAGGGCCTTGGTAAAAAACCTGGTGACTGGTACGGACCTGGACTTGTAGCTCACCTATTTCGGCAAGCCTTTAAGGATGCTACAAAAGACAACTTTGAATTTGATGACTTAAATATTTGTGTAGCTCAAAATTGTACTGTATACATTAGAGATATTTTTCAAGAGTGTATTGATCAAACTACAAACAGGTGGAAATCTTTAATTTTACTTATACCAGTTAGATTAGGAGTTGAAAAATTTAATTCTATTTATTCTCCTTGTTTGACTACTTTGTTTAGCTTGAAAGAATGTATAGGGATTATAGGTGGAAGGCCCAAACATTCATTGTACTTTATAGGATTTCAAGATGATAAATTAATCCATTTGGATCCGCATTATTGTCAAGAAGTCGTGGATGTTTGGGCTTCCGATTTTCCTTTGGCAACCTTTCATTGTAGATCTCCTAGAAAATTGCCAATAACTAAAATAGATCCGTCTTGTTGTATTGGTTTTTACTGTAGAAGTAAAGAAGATTTTCTGAATCTTGTCGCAACTGTACAACCAATTGTTGTGCCTCCTAGTGGCGCAGGTGATTATCCTATGTTTACTTTCTGTGATGGATTTAGTAATAATGCTGAGTATGCTGTCAATGATTTTGATTATTTTAATGGTTCCAGTAGCAATATTGATGATTTGGAATCTGAGGCTTTTGAACTAATTTGATTTAATAGTTGGTATAATTTTATTCCTTTTGCATCTGATTTGCTGGAAATTGGATTTTTTAAAGGTTATTTATTTATTGAAAATTATTTGTATAAGAGAAAAGATGTCATGCAAAGGAATACAAATATTTCAACTTGAAAATACTGCCCTCCTCACATGAAACTTTCTTTTCAAAATTCAAAGAGACAGAGGATGCTTTTCTTTAAATATAAAGAAGAGAGATATCCTGTTAGAATGAACCCCTATTTGCTTTAATTTATTTTTACCATTGAAAATGTGATTTAGTTAAACTATTGTAAATACTTTATTTTATTTTCCTACAAAGTATGGAACTAGAGGAACTAATATTTATTTGAAATTTATAATGTAAGTTACGTTGATGAACAAATAAAATAAATTATGAAATTAAATATTTTTTTTCCTATACCTATACCTACTTCTATCCAAAAAATTTAAAACTTCTATCTCCCCCTTTAAACTCATTAAATATTTGTTTAATTTTGTATTATTTTTCTTATAGACATTTCTAGTGAGGTGACAAAAACTCAAACCAAACTAAAACACTTGGATATTTTCCCAAGAGTTCGTATAAAGCTAGGCCCAGGTGCAATATCAGAAGAATCTATTAAAGATGATACTAATATCAATGGTGAGATATACATAGATATAATTATTGAGATCCTAATTATTATGTTACAGAATAAACTGCTTTTTGTTAACAAATATCAATATTTCAGCATTCCAAAAGTTGATTGTATAGTTATAACACATTTTTGTAGATGAAGGTACAACAGTTAGACCAATCCTAAGAAATCTACATGTATCAATGAGTCCAATACAACCTATTATTGAAAGTAGATTAGATGAACCAGAAATTACTAAAGAAAAAGGACAAAGTGAACAAGTAGAATCTGATACAAATTTTGACGAATACGCCCAGCCGCCTAATGATACTGATGAAATTATTGAGGCCGTCAATAATCTAGAAACTGAGGATTCAATTAAAGGCGACAAACAAAACGACTTTGACGTAAATTTTGAAGCTCGAAATGGCGGATTAATGGAGGAAGACACGAAAGCTGCTTGTACAGTAAACCAACAAGAAGAAAATAATACTACTGAAGATGAGGCAGAAAAGGAAAAAAATTCTGATTCAAAACATACTAGTGACTCAATAATAACTCAAGGAAGTATTAGTTATTCACCTTTCGTGCCTAGGGAAGATGACTCTAGTGCAAATCATGGTAGGTTTTAATTGATTTTTTGGCTAAATTGAAAATTCTTCTTTTCAAGAAATCATTGAAGATGAAGGCGAAAATAAGCGCAATGATAATGAAGGATTCAAAGAATTAAAAAAACAAGAAGAAATTCCTAAAAATAAAGAAACAATAGAGGAAAATAAAAGAAACGAAAACTTGAAGAGAATTGATGAAGTCATAGAAATATTTTCAGGTCAAGATGGTCAAGATATGCAACACAAAAACTCAACTATTGGTAAGATTTAGTTTCATTTAAAAAAAAATTTATTAATGTCTAAATTTCAGACTTTGATTTGGAGTCTCACCTAACCAATCCACTTTTTCCCCATGTTTCTTTAATGGGTGAAGAAGATTCCATACAATATCAAACCTATGATACAGATTTTGATAGAAGCACTGAAAAATGTTTCACTCCTAATGCAAAAGAACCAATAATTCCTTCAAAGAAAGTTGATTTAATTTCAGAAATTATATTGAAACGAAAAAATACTGAACAAAAATCTTCAAACAATGTCAAAGAAAGTGTTACTAAGCCACAAGAACATTATTCCCGAATGGAAGAAGTGAATACATCATTATCCAAAATTAATGTCAAACGCAAAGCTCCAAAAGTATTCACTCCTTCAAAAAAAATTAAACCTAGTTCCGAATCAAGCAATTCAAAAAAATCAACACCCTCACTTAAATCAAGCGACTCAAAAAAAAGTATTTCTGAAGCCTCAAAACTGCGAAATTTGGACGGTGATTTCAGTACTACCAGTACTTCTAGCGGCCCAAAGAAGGTCGAAACGTCCAGCACCAGTTTATCAAGTGCGTCTAAAAAAAGAGATTTGGAGAAATTGAATAGGTCCTCCACTAAGAAAAAAACCAAGAAATTCGTTGCACCTTTAAAAAAACGTAGTAGTGAGAATAATGAAGTGGTAGAAAGTGTACCTTTGAAAAAATCATTGGCACCGCTGCTACGTTATCCAGCATTGAGCCAGAAAGCCATAAGGGACGAATTTTTCGAACAGGATAAGAAATTCTACGAAAGTAGCGGAAGCTCTGTGGAATTAGCTAGAGTTTGGGAGGAACGCTTAAAAAGACCACCACGCCCTACTCCAAAGCAAATACAGCAAACAACTTGTTTGGCTACCATAAGGAAAACCCAAGAAGGAGTTCTGGTAACAATTTTACTTCTAGACTTGCTTAAACTAATGTGATTTTTTTTTTCAATAGGTTATTCCTGAAGAGAAAAAAAAGGCAACAAGATCTTCATCTGGGAATTTTTTGAAATCGTTTGTATCTCCGCCAAGTTCGGTCAACATGAACATTTTCAGCGATCGCAATGCCAAAACGTTTGAGCGATTTATAAGATCCGACAAAAAAGATTACAAGTTGTTCAAATTCAATTTTGGACAACCTCCTAGCCAGAATGACGAGGAGAATATGTTTAATTTTCAACGAGTAATGTTTGCTTTGAGAGGGCTTTTCAGATTGGCGACTCATGCATTATTTTGAATTGATTTTCCAGCCTGGAACAATCCTGAGTCGCTAGTCTGAAAGAGCCCAAATAGTACTTTTTAACTTGATTATCTAGAGCAATTTTCTGATGATTCAATTGCAATTAGGTAACCAGTTGTTACTGATTTTTAGGTAGAATCCGCTGAGTACACTCAGACAAGTCAATCGTGGACTTTCGTGCGCAAACGTTCGGACGAACTAGATAATCCGACCATGAGTCTAAATTCCACAAGTGAAGAATTTGGATTGACCAGCGAAAAACTGTTCAGACGGAATAATAGCGAAGAGTTTGGGAGTTTTATGAAATTTATATGAGAGACTGAAAATTAGATAAGCCTATTTAATTCTCCATGTTACTCAAGTTATGTTATTGTTCAATAAATTATTGGTAGACACTTTTTCCACATCGTCTTCGAAGTACGACTTAGGGCGGGTATTATAAAACTACTTTGAGAGTTAACTTAAAGTTAACTTCTGAAAATACATGTAATTCAAAAAGTTAACTTCAAGTTAACTGTCAAAGCAGTTTTATAATACCCGCCCTTAGTATGACTGGTACTGGTACTAGGGGTACTGGTACGAGCTATTGGTACGCAAAAAGTTAAAAATTTCCCCGATATTTTCGCGCTCTTTCAAGTGTCTCTTGATTTCTTATAGCGTTGATTAAAGTTTATTTTTATCTCTTTCTTATACAAGCTGGTAGAAAAAGACACTCAGTGTGCACTATCCTTTCCAATATAATTCGCTATTATTTTGTAAGCTTACAGTTTTAGCCGCCAGGAGGATTCAAGTCATTCAAGATTTTTTCTGAGGTTATGTTTTCTAGTTTTTTGTTTGGATTAACTTTATTTATAAACAAACTGTTTTTACCTGTTTTGTGCATCTTGGAAATTAGAAAAAACGTAAAATTTGCATATATTAATCTAACCGGTATGTAATTTTGTATATTATTATCGTTTTTTTCTCTATCATCAAGTTGTTCATTTTTCCCACAGAAAAAAGGGCCTATTTGCTTTAAAACATGAACTAGAAGCCGAAATTATGGACATAGACCCTCAAAATTTCTTCCAAACACTGAAGAATCAGTCTACGGACAGCTTCAAGGGCCCCACAGAATGTTTGAGGCTGTTGGCAATACTGAACTACAATTTTACCGAGGAACAACTTGATGCGTCTTTAGTTGGTGAGTTTATAGATTATCATAACTTTGGTGGAGTATCAATAATCTCAAGATTATTCACATTTTTCTTATCTATATTACACGGAGCAACTTGAACTATCGCAAAATTATGTCTGCGAGTACTTCCAAAGAATTTGCTGAATGTGGTTGCGGCAAAAATCGCTTGCACGTCTAAACAAGTTGGGAGAGTGCTCCAGCAAGTCATAATTTATTTTCGGTTTTGTTGAAATTTGTGTGCAAATAACATTGTCAAATTGCAACATGGAGGAAAAAGGCTCGCTCAAGTTGGCCCCCTATATTTAGTTTTGTATTGTTTCTCAATTGTAGTTAACAAGCTCAAAATTCATAATTAAAAATCAATTCAAGAGCCTGTAATAGACAAAAATTGAAATAAAATAAGGCAGAAAATTCTAAATTTCTAATCTTAAAGTCTGGAAACTTATGTGAAAGGCCCTTTTTGCCCTCAAATTACTCAAAAATACAACTTCCACGACCAAAATGGAACAATATTTTATTAAAAACAATTTTCCCCAACTTGAATTTTGTATCTGGAAGTTGTTCTGGGAGGCTCAAAATCAATCTGTAACTCTTAGATATTCTAGAGGCAAAATCAAGCATCTTTTCCTCTGGAAGAACTAAGGCCGGGGTTATCCAATTCCTTAATTCTTAATTTTTGTTCTTAATTCTTAATCTTTAAAAACACCAATGTTAAATAAATTGAACTTTTTAAGAATTAAGAATTAAAGACAAATATTAAGAATTGAGGAACTGGGTAACTCGGGCCTAAGACAAACTAAAAACATTGGACGGTAAATATGTTCCAATCGAGGGGTTAATCACTAAGGGAAAAATGTGACAAGATTTCGGATTTAGAGCGATTTTGAGGGATTTCGGGTGATTTCGGAGGATTTCGGGTGATTTCGGAGGATTTCGGGTGATTTCGGAGGATTTCGGGTGATTTCGAATGATTTCGAAGGAGTTTTAGGGATTTCAAGACACACCTATATTCTATATTTTTGTGATTTGGAACGTCAGCGCCTAGAGATTTCGACCAACTTTAATAAATTATTGGTAAATTCTAAAAATATTACATATTTCAGGCTAACTAAAAACAACTTATTATTTTTATACCTACTTTTAAACCACCCCTTTCACAATATTCTCGATCAAATGAAAAGTAGAAGTATGTGTTATAGTATAGCCGGGGGGCTTATGGTCATTTTTCTCCTGCCGTGGCACTTTTAATGATGTAAGCATGCGGTTTTTTTTGTTCTCCTTAGAAAATCAAATAGAAAAACGTGGTATAGTATATTAACACTCGAAAATTTAGTTCAGTGGCGTCTAAAAGGGGGTATAAGAAGAAAAAAAAAATGTTTAAAAAAAGTAACTTTTTAATACATTTTAAATAAACACTGGGGGCTACTTAAATTTTACAAAATACATAAAGAAAGGAAAGCACCTAAATATATTTTAATATCGAAGTATTTTCAGCTTTTTCTCAAGGCACATAGGTAGCTATTTTCTTAGTTGGTGTCCAAGAGGGTCTTTTTGCGAAGGAAGCTATTTCCTTGAGGGATTGAGGGATAGTTGACAAACTCTTAGGGGTGTTGTGAAGTACCCCCTGGAGGTATTTGAGCCTTTTCGAGAGTTGGTCCGGATAACCGCAGAGAAAATGTTCTATGGTTTTAGCTGCGGATTCTTAAAATCTGCAGTTGATATCTTCTAGCTTTTCTATTGCCTATAAGTGATATTTCACTGGGCAGTGTCTGCACTGTCTGGTGAGCACTTCGACCACCAATCTGATATTATTTCTGTTCATGTGTAGACAGAACCTGTTGCAGCTCTTTATTCTCCCATGATTGGCGAATGTTAATTACCACAGGGATTAGAATTTCTAGGTGAGACTGTCTTTGCGCAGGTGACCTCTCAGATCTCGAGGCTTGAATTTACTTGAACACTGCAGGGAGAAATTTTGTCAGTTAAGATACCATAACTAATTTTACTAAGAAAATGTATAGAGATTAAATTCAATGGAAAATTGAAAAGTTGGAGTTAGTGCGGCATTCGAACCCTCTTCCATCACATTGCTAGTACGAAACTCGGAAACTCTACTAACTGAGAAAACCAACCCACCTGGCAGCTTTTCGGCGAATTAACACACACAATATTTCCAGTCATTTCAATTTCCACTTTTTTTTTTGTAAAATTAGTTTTGGTATCTTAACCGACAAAAGTTCTCCCTTTCTTCAACTTTGCTTGTACTGTACTTTGGAATTTTAACACATCGTGGATGAAACCTGCTAAACAGTGGTATACGCGACTTATCCTAGCGGGACCGATGCCACATTTGTGAACCATTGGAAGATTAAAACGATTGGAGTGTGTGGGATTCGAACGAAACAGCCGTTAATTCGCCGAAAATCTACCAGGGGGCCTGATTCTAATCTCAGGGAGAAGAGAGCTCCCCGAGTGAACAAACTTTGCATCTTTATCATTCTGGTTCACTTTTCGATTACGTTGACAAGGACAAAAAATTCGTTCTCTCGGGGAGCTCTATTCCCAGGGTCCTTATTTTTGAAATGGAAGCAGCGTTCCCAGGAGAACGAGTGTTCCGTCTTTGTTACATATATTATCATTTGCATATCATTGAGAAAGACGGAACACTCGTTCTCCTGGGAACGCTGTTCTCCTGTTTCAAGAATAGGGACCTTGGGTCCTCAATCTTGAAACAGGGGAGTAGCGTTCCCAGGAGAACGAGAGTTCCGTCTTTATTACTTATATTATCATTTGCATTGCATATCATTGAAAAAGACAGAACACTCGTTCTCCTGGGAACGCTGCTCCCCTGTTTCAAGAATAAGGACCCTGGTGGGTTGGTTGGCTCAGTTGGTAGAGCTCCCTACTAGCAATGTGATAGTCGTGGGTTCGAATCCCGCACTAACTCCAATTTTTATTGAATTTAATTTCCACAAATTTTCTTTGTTGAATTTATTTTTTGGAATAACCTAATTACCGCAAGTGATTGTATGCCCCTTTTTTCACACTTAGGTGAAGTTGAGGCATGTTCAGAGTCTATAGACAGATTAGCCTTTGTACCTTCTAGTTTGATCTGAGCGGTGACCAACTCAGTTTTTGACCACCACACCGATGAGATATATGTGACCATGGCCCATAAGCTTGCATGATTTTGTCAGACTAGTCAAAGCGTTGCCAAAATTAAATCTTTATGTAGAATGTCACTAGCAACGCCAAATTTCTTCAGTTGTATTAAATTTGCCAAATATTTTAATTTGATTTTAGACTGTTAGTTAACTTATAAGTATATTCCAAGGTATATTGGTATAAACTGGAAAACGGTCGCATTAAGGATTTTGGGTCTATTGCGAGGGATTTTTAGGTCTGCGGAAAGATTTCTGAGAGATTTCGGAGGGATTTTGGCGGATTTCCGAGAAATTTCGGCGGATTTGCGAGGGATTTCGGTGGATTTCGGCAGATTTCGGAGTAATTTCGTGGATTTCGGCGATTTCGGAAGGATTTCAGGGATTTCGGTAGGATTTCGGAAAGATTTCGGGGATTTCGGACGAATTTGTGACACGGTTTCGGGGAGTGATTAACCCCTCGGTTCCAATTTGATTTTTGTCCCTGGACATTGGACTCACTTTCAACAAGTAGGTAAAGTCTTTTAAGATTCCAGTGTCCAAAATGAAAAAGAAACTAGACAACAAACAGTAAAATCTTACCATATGGGGTCCAGATTTTTTTGAAGTTCTTACCATGACTTCACATAATTCTTTTCCAGCGTCTTTCCTCACAAATCTTGCAGATTTAGGATTAAACTCTGCAACTCTTGGTTATTAGTGGCTGCCTTGTAACAAAAAGTTTATAATTTAAGTTTATTTTCAATAACTTACCTTATTAAGTTTGCCAATGGTAACTTGAATAAGCCCAGTGCATTTTTTTTTACTGCTTTTCCCGTTAGGCCTAATGAACTTTGAAATTACACTTGTACAGCCAAAACCGTCAACTATCCATTAATCCAGCCTTCACTCGCCAGCTAGGAATTCACCACTGTAAACACTTATCATAAATACTATATGAGTGCGACAAAAGGGGTCCAGGACAACTATGGCATTAGGCTCCCTTGGGGAATCCCTGCCTTGAAGATTCAGTCGAATCATGAACTGTTTTTTTGGGAATTGATGCAGATATGTAATTTCACCTGGAAGAGAAAAGTAATAATCCAGCAACTGAATCCATGGTCATGTCCACCATTCCCAGTCATTTGTGGCCATCTCCAGAGTGAGAACCAGTTTACAAAAGATGCTGTCCAAGTCCCAAAATAATGATGACAAAACTGGAAAAGACGTTAGGACAAAATGGACATAGAAAAGAGAAACCTGGAATGTTAGATAAATCTATTATTATACCTGAAAAAGACAAAAATTTATTATTAGGTATTATTAACTACCCAAAGGGATTCATAAATCCTCTGAAAATATCTCTTTTAATGAGAGGTATACTGAAGTTTCGTAAAAAAATAGACCGGCTAATCTGTGAGTATGGATGATACATCTGGCAAGTGAAAAATTGAAGATCTGAAAATTTTCAAGTGTACCTACTTGTATTTCTAATTGATCTCGTGAACCCATCCGAAAATTTTAGCCAGACTTTTAAATGCTTGTTTTGTATCACACAAACTATTTAATATACAACAACTAAGAAAATAAGTGCTAAAAAATTTCACTGCCTCCTGGACTTTAACAAAATGAGGTCTATAAACCTAGCAGTCCCAAGGTGGAAAAAAACTTCGGGAACTATATAATAATTAGGTGCTTTTAGGTGCTAATTAGGGCCACTAATTAAAAATTAGGTGCTTCTTTAGTTTTTGAGAAAATCAAAAAAAACTAAGGGACTGCTAGGTTTATAAAAGCTAGCAGTCCCCTATAGTAAAAAATATTTTTTCAAATGTTTTCTTTGTATCAGAATTAGGTGCTTTTTAGGTGCTCCTAAATAGTCCAAGAAAAATAGAATTGATTAATTATTAACTGAGTTACAGATTTTTTTAAAATTATCAGGGGACTGCTGGCTTTACGTTTACATGTTGGCTCGCATGTTGGTGTGTCAGAATGGAAAAAAAACTTCGGGACCTATATAATAACTGGGTGCTATATAATAATAATAATTAGGTGCTAATTAGGGCTACTAATTAAAAATTAGGTGCTCCTTCAGTTTTTGATATAATCAAAAAAAAAAAAAACGAAGGGTCTACTAGGTTAATGGAAACTAGCAGTCCCCTAATAATTGAAAAAAAAAATCTGTAACGCAGTTGATAATTATTCAATTTTATTTTTTCTTCGACTATTTAGGAGCACCTAAAAAGCACCTAGTTCTGATAACAAAACCAAGTTTTGGAAAAATATTTTTCACTATAGGTGACTACTGGCTTTCATAAACCTAGCAATCCCTTAGTTTTTTTTGATTTTCTCGAAAACTAGAGGAGCACCTAATTTTTAATTATAGGCCCTAATTAGCACCCAAAAAGGTCCTAATTATTATATAGAAAAAAAATCTGTAACTCAGTTATTAATTAATCAATCCTATTTTTTCTTCGACTATTTAGGAGCACCTAATAAGCACCTAAGTAATTCCGATACAAAAGAAAATTTTGGAAAAATATTTTTTACTATAGGGGACTACTAGCATTCATAAACCTAGCAATCCCTTAGTTTTTTTGATTTCCTCAAAAACTAGAGGAGCACCTAATTTTTAATTAGAGGCCCTAATTAGCACCTAAAAAGCACCTAATTATTATATAGATCCCGAAGTTTTTCTCCATTCTGACACACCAACATGTAAACGTGAAGCCAGCAGTCCCCTAACAATTAAAAAAAAATCTGTAACTCAGTTAATAATTAATCAATTCTATTTTTTCTTCGACTATTTAGGAGCACCTAAAAAGCACCTAATTCTGATACAAAGAAGAAATTTGAAAAAATATTTTTTACTATAGGGGACTGCTAGCTTTTATAAATCTAGCAGTCCCTTAGTTTTTTTTTTTTGATTTTCTCAAAAACTAAAGGAGCACCTAATTTTTAATTAGAGGCCCTAATTAGCACCTAAAAAGCACCTAAATATTATATAGTTCCTGAAGTTTTTTTCCACCTTGGGACTGCTAGGTTTATAGACCTAAAAAAATGGGAAATTAATGAAAATCAACTTGCAAAATTCAAATAAAGCAAAAATACACCCTCTTGCATTTCAATTTTTTTCTAAAAAACCACTGAAAGGAAAATCATGAAACTTCCAAGAGAAAAAGATGAAGGTTAGGAGCTCATTATACTAAAATTTCACACTTATCCAGTGAAAAATAACAAAATGGAAATCCGAATTAAGCAAACATGCACCCTCTTGCACTTTGATTTTTTTCTGGGAAACTACTGAAGGGAAAATTATGAAACTTTCAGGAGAAAAAGGGAAAAGTTAGGAGTTCATCATACTGAAATTTCAAAATGAATATGTACCTTTCAAAAATCTGTTTAGCAATTTCCACCAGAAGTGATATTAGACTCAGATGACTCCTGGACTTTGTTTGCTTACAGGGGTGCTCACCTAAAAAAAATAACACAACGGCAGGAAAATTGTTCATAGATTTGTAGTTTGATGACTCAAATCAAATAAAATGTGCTAATGACATGGTAATAGAATTTACAAAACATCAAATACTTCAGAGTTATTTAAAAAACCTGAACATCAACACAAGTTCAATTTACTTATATTGGACCACCCTGTACTTAATTTGCTTGTTTACATGAAAACCTGAGGCATTTGAAAAATGAAAGTCAGTTCTAATAAGTTATGTGTTTGTTATTGAATGTAAAGAAAACACTTGTATCAACATAAAGAACATTTCAACACAAAGTTCCAGCTCGTGCTCCAAAGTATCCAGATTTTTCCAGATAATTAACTTGGCTCCCAGACTTTTATTAGGCCTGCTAATCAACTTTTATAATAAAAGTTTCCCACTGCGTAAAATTAAAAGAAAAATTAAGAAGTGTTGGGCAAGGTATAAAAATATCTGGGAATAATTTACGGTCTTTACATACAATACAGAAATATACAAATAGTGAAACATTTTATCATCTATTTTAACAAATATCGGTCCACATACAGAAAAGTTATTCGACAAGCTAAAAATCGTGACCATGTGAGTAGGGTTTCAAGGGCCAAAAATAAAACTAGAAAATACTGGAGCGTTATAAATGAATTGCGAGAAAAACAGAGCAAATTCAGCAACATGCCTAATATCACCTCAGAGGAGTTAAATAGTTTTTTCACAACAATAGCAGGTAACATTTGTCAAAACATACAATCGAATATCAATCCTACCAACTATCTGAACCCTGTGACATATGAAGATATATTTTCTTTCTCTCTAACTATTGGACCCATTTTTTTCTTACTTTTCATAAATCAAAGGATTGACGACTGGCTTTCCAAACAGTGCACCCAACTCCTCCATAAGTGTCTCAAAAAAATTGCCTTTTTGAAAATTACAGCTACAACTGGATAGCTACATATCTCTCTAGCAATCAGCTTAAGAGATATGTAAATATGCATATTCATATTGAATTCATTTTGGAAATATGTAGCTAAAATTGTTAGTGGACTACCATTAGCAATTACTCAAAGTTTAGGTTAGTGTTAATTTGGGTTAGTTGTGTTAGATTAATTCTCGGATTAATTGGATTGTTGCTAGTGGTAGTGACTTGAAATTTGAGATAAATAGGACTTAACTTAAGACATTGGAGCATTACATAGAAACATCTTTGGATGAATCCCAGTGACAGTAGCTATGGATTTGAAGTGGCTTAAACAGCCATTCAATTGAAAACTGGAAAAAAAAATCACTCCAGCATTCTATTATAACAGTACCTACATCAAGCATGCAGCATTCTTTTCAAACAGTACACAGCATTCTCTTATAGCAGCACCTACATCCAGAATTTTCCTGGATTATTTATCTCTCACACAGAATTCATTCATAATTTCTCAATTTTTAACGCAATTTTGGAAAGCTAAGTAAAAAAATTCTAATTCCCGGATCAGCCCTGGGACTATGTTACAAATAGAAATATTTTCTCTATCTCTATTGACGTCCCTTCTCTATTGATTTCGAAAGTGCCATAGCGATAGAAATATCGATCTCTATCCGCCATATAGTCCCAGCTAGTGCTGGACTCTATATAAAATTTGTCAATAACTATTTAAATAAAAAAATATTAAATAAGGAAGTTCTGGATTGCTCCAGACTCAAAATTTGAGCAAATTAATAATAACCAATAACCATGAAAAGTGCAATAAATTTTCTATAATACCTGTGCAAAATTGGGTTCTGTAGCTTGTAGAGTTTTAGAGATATTGAGCCTCAAAGTTGAAATTTAGTCTTTAATCTACAGTTTGTCCGAAACTTGAGCCAAAACTTCAAACTCGATTTTCTCAAAAACCGTAAATGCTAGCGATTTCAATTAAATATCATCTTGTAGCCCTTATCATGGGCTACAATTTCTTTTCCAGTATGGCTTTTGGTTACCGAGATATTGAGGATTGAAGATCCTTAGAAAAAAGTGGAAAAATGGAAAATTTCTATTTTTGGATTTTTCTCAATTTTGACTTCAGAAATCGATAAAGCTTTTATTAAAACTACCTAGTGATTTTGAATACCTATCTTTTAGTGTCAAATAAGAGAAACCAAATGTGTTTATTGCCTAACCCCTACCCTTCCTTTCTTGGAGGCTTACCCCCTCTAATGATTTTTCTATGATGAGAAACTACCCCATGTGATACCTCCTTTTTTGTTCCTCTTTAGAGGTATGACCATTTCATTTCAGCTACAATATAGAACATACTTAATCACTTGATTCTTTATCTGGAAAACACAAAAACAATTTTGTCTGGCAAAGTAGAAGAGCATTCAGCTATTATATTAAAACCCCATCAGGCTGAATTCACTTGAAACCACGTTGTGCAGCTGACACCCAACAGCAAATCATAATTCGACCATTTCTCGCCGGTATTCGGTAGTGCCCCACTGCTACACTTACCTTTATACTATTAAATCGTGTAACAAATGAGATCCTAACCTATTATGGCATACGGGGGACACCAATTACCAAAAAGAAATAATTAAACCATAATTTGTTGCCCTGGATATCAGTGAAACGCAACTTCAATTGTTAAGAGGAAGTTATTGAAAACATCTACAGCGAAATGCTTGAAGTCTAATACCAAACATGCTCAACTAGAAGTAGCTTACCAAAATTCTGATTTGAAGGGCACTTAGGATCATAGCTTACGTACATAATTATTATATTTTTAATAGGTTATTCCTCCACAATAGGCGACTGCCGAATGACGAATATAAAAATAGATAAGAAAAGAAAGGTACAATAGCTTGTTTACATTACCCTAGTGCCTCTTTTTTTACTTCAGTCACCTTCAGTGATGATTCATCAATCAGGTATGGTATAATCAATGGTTATAATAATATTGAGATAAATAAATCTTTCCATCTTTACCTCGATCTTTACTTGCTGAAATGCACAAAACACCAATTTCAGATTCTTTCGGAAATGTGATGAAAAACCTTTTGAAAATGATCATTATTCCAGTGGCAAAAATTGCCAAAACTACTTAGTGCAAAACAATTATCATTTTCTTATGTAGGTACCCAATGTATACTTATTATGCATCAGAATAAAAATCCTTTTCTACTGTAAGCGTGTTTTATCATCCAATGGTCCTAAAAAATCACTTATTTTTTAAGTACCTACCTACATATCATCCCTTTGGTGCAAACCATTTTCCATTATAAAATAATAACAATTCTTTGCAGATCTATACATATACCACATTTTCAACAAAACCAACGGCATATTCAGCTTCATACTAGAAGTAGTAAATAATTCAAAATTCGACTATGCCACTGGTAAATCGTTTGAACTAATTTATACAATACTAAACAACTTTTCAAACAAAATTGGAGACAGTGTACTGGATATTAACGACAAATGTCTAAAAGTGTTGCAAAGTAGTGCCTCAGCAAAAGTAAAAACCAAAGCCCTAGATGTACTGCTTATCAGTTTTGAGAAAATCGATAAATGTTTGGAAAATCAAGAAAAATATGCGGCAGTCTTTGATGGGGTTAGGGCTTGTTTGATACAAGCAATCCACACAGATTCAAGTAAGTCTGTAACAAATATCCTCACATAATTATTACTAGTTATTCATTTTTAGTCAGACAAAAAGAGTTTATGGCCATAGGTCTTTTTGTAAAAAAATTCCGCTATTTAATTACAGGGCCTGACTCTTTAAAAAATTATTTCATAATGCAATTGGACAGGCAAATTGTAAAAGGGCCTTCACAGAGCGTACTTTATGGTATATTTACAGGACTTAATTATTTTTGTGAAAGTTTCCCTTTGAGTTTAGAGAATCCAGATGATGCAGTGATAATTGAAAAGCTTTATAAGTATATCAGGGATCTATCTAAAGCTGAAGGAAAAGTGAAATATGCAAACAGAGGTAAGCAAGTATCAAGTCATTGTATCTTGGATATTAATTTTGATACTTATTTCAAAGCTGCTTTATGCTTTTTTGCTTCCTACATGAATTTATTCATGAAAACTGTTATTAATGAATACAAGCAATGGCATAAGAGGTTATTAGTTGAATGGTTGAATATGGGAATAGAAGAAAAAAAGGCAGGAGAACAAGCTCTTAAGGCCTTATTAATGAATATTTCTCACTCATTAGCTGGAATGGATAAAAAAAATTGCATGCCAATACTAACTGTAAGTTTACAAACAATTTTTGATGATATAAGTATATAAATTCAAATTCTAGCATTTCATTGGTTGGTTTAAATCTATAATACGTAAAGAAAAAGCTTCAGCTACCGAGAAAAAATTGTGTGTACAAGGCCTGAAATATTTTTGTAGCCCCTTGTACAAGCACTACCCCAAAGAAGAAGCTCGAGACATTTTTCTAATGATCATGCAAAATTTTGAAAAGTTGTATGTTCTCAATGAAAACCCCGACTATGAAGACAAAGAATTTTTGCCTGATTATGTCCAATGTTTGGCCAGTTTTATGAGGTAATAATCTTCTAGTTATAGTTATCAAATAATTATTTATTAATTTATTTTAGGTATCAAACTTTTTCCAATGGTGAAATTTACTGCCTACAAAGAGCAGTTATAAGTATGATAAAATCCTTTGACAAATTAAAGCCTCTACATCATTCTATTGTAATTGATGCTCTGGTGACCACTCTATTTTATTTAAAAGAAACTAAACATTTTGAGGCATTTTTGGAAAACATTGTTTATCAGGGTGTTGTTTGGTCTTGTAGCCATCAACACATATCAGATTCGAACTTAAAAGATGTAGTGACAGTGAAAAACTACTTTCCTTTATGGCGTGGCTTGTTAAAACTTGCAACTAATCGCCAATATGATAAAGTATCAATATATTTCGATGACAGACAATATATTTTAACAAAAATTGTCAATGAATTAATAAAAATTGTATTGATATTGATTAATAAATTGAATATAAATGTGAAACTCAAAGAGGACGTTATACAAACTGATATAGAAACAGCTTATCAGGTGGAACACTCTAGTGATTTTGCTATATTTTTGAACGTTATTGATTTTTATGAGGAAATATTTATGAACATTGAGCCAGCCATGTTGAGGCTTTGCATTTGCAAATTAATCAATCATCTTGTGGAGAAATGCATCAAATTTCCTTTGATTAGCGGATTTTATAGATTATTGAGTTTTGTTTTGAAAATCGCAAATGAGTTGATGCTGTTTGATGCAGGTACGATTTTTTTTTTGTTTTTGTGGTTTTTTGGCAAATGCAAATATGTATTTTTCTTGCTATTAGGTAATATAACTTTGAACCAAAACGTAGCCAATTGTAAGGAAACCCTTCCAAAATTTCTAACATTTCTACTGCACAAAATGAAACAATTCAAAGATGAGCTGCTTATATCGTGTTTACATGTTTTGTTGGAATGTCCCATTGTAATTATAGAACCTTTGTTACCAGAGTGTACAGGTATGTACCTACACTAAATTGTATACAGGATAAATGCAACAAGAAGTGTTTTCATATTGACACTTTCTTGATTCCTTCAAGCAATACATTCTCCACCTGGATGAAAAAAGATATACACTTCTACAAAAACATTCAACCTGTTGTTGCATCATTCCTCAAACACAGCAGATAATTTTGCCTCAAATATTTATATATTTTTCAGGTATATTTGTAACCGTTTTCGATGTGGGCAGAAGTTACATAGCTTTGGCAAACATGGGCCTAAACACATTGGAACACTGGCAAAAATCCATAAACCAAACCGATTTTGAGCCATTTATAATTCAAGTCATACCTTGTCTGGATAGTTATTTGAGAAGCAAATTTCTGGGGGGCTTATCTCAGACGAACGCGTTGGATAAAAGACGCAAGGGTGCTCAGGGCTTGAAAAAACGTACAGTGCTGGTGCAGTTGGAGCCAGAATTGGTGAAATTTCAAAAACGCGTTTTACGTTTCGTTGGAAGTCAAAATAGTCACGTTTGTAGGGCTTTTGTGATGCCTGACAATAATTTTGAGAGAAAGTAATGACTGATGATAATCTAGCCTACTATTTCATAATTAATTTTTTAGAGTAACAAGTGATAATTTACATTTAAAAGTTGCATTGCCATATGAAGATTTGGCATTGGAAATCCACTTGGAACCGTTTATAATGAGAGTTGTTGAATTATCTTTATATTCAAGTGATAGGAAAACTAGAATAATGGCTTGTGAGCTTTTACAAGCCTTCGTGATGGTTTTCTTAGGAAGAAGTATGTGATTTTTCCCCAATAAACACTTTATATATTTAATCAAAATTCTAGCAAAACAAATGGCTCATTCTGGCCTGTCAGATTTGGAAGATCTTTTCAAGAATCTAGCGATGCCTTTATTACAATTGGGCTGTGATATAGATCAAGTTGTTAGACAAATTTTCGAGCCTTTATTTATGCAACTAGTACACTGGTATACGTCAAAAGTACAGCGTGAGAGTCCGCATTTGGCCGTTATAATTGATGTATTAATGGTGAGAATTCAGTAATTATTCAACATTAAACCAAAATCTGTTTTATTTAGGAAGGTGTAACTCATCCTACAAACTCGTCCCTGAGAGATTTTTCAGGCAAATCCCTAAACGAATTTGTCAAATGGACTGTTAAGCAAAGTTCAGAACAAGAACTAAAAACAAACCCTCAAAATATCAAAATCCTTGTCAAACGAATCAGGTTTTTCAGCTCTCATCCAGATCTAGTGAAAAAACTGGGAGCTGCCCTGATTTTCAACAACATTTACAAAGAAATCAGAGAAGAACGCGCTCTTATTAGTATTTTTTCTATGGAATTATTACACATATTTATCAATAGCTTAGCTTTATTGGAATATTCAAATGAGGAAGTCGATAATACTGTAACACAAATTTTAAATGCTATAGGGCATTTGAAAAGGATTTTTATGGAAAAAGCTCCAATTTTTCGCACAACTGACAACTTAAGACGAATCCCTTCGGATATTACTGAAGGCACCTTGGAAGGACTTGTGAAGTGGATTTTATCTATGACTGCTAGTCGAAGTAAATATTGCAGGTAAGGACTTACTTGTTTAAAAAGAAAGAATTCTAATAATAATTTTCAGAGATATCTCCATGGAACTATTCATTCATATTCAACCATTATGTGGCACCAAAGAATCCTTACCAGCATGTGTCTTGAAACAATATCCAGATGATAATTTTCAAGCAATATTTGCAGAACACATAAACAAAAATCCCACTTTACATGATTTAAAGATTACTGAAGATTGCACTTTGCTGCTAAAATGGTTACAAGCACTCTTATGTTTGATTGACGGTTATTTATTTATTATCAAAAACTCTTTAGGCCAGTTTGATTATGATAATAAGTCAATCGAATTCTTTTTGAAGTTTGTACAAACAAGCACAATAGAGCAAGCTTCGAAATTGATTTCCAAAAATTCATCTGCAATAATTACTGCGGTGGATAAAGAGCACTTTTCTAACCTGAAATTGGCTTGTAATTTAGCCATTATGAAACTTGCTAGTGCATTACTGCATTCGAATAATGAAAATCAATTTTCATTTTGGAACAAATATTTACACAGCTTAATATTGAACGCCATATTCAATCCTGGCTTATTGGCGTTTGATGAAAGGGTCTCTCAACCTGAATATTTGGAAGTTTTAAGGATTTTACTCAATAATATTCCCAGGAAATTGAAAGGAGAGCAAACAAATGTATTGGTGACAGTTTTCAGGAAATTTGTTGCAGATAATTTGAGTATTGAAAGTATCGATTTGAAAAGGAATGTGGGTTTGAAACAAAGAAATACAATTAAAGGTAATTGAAATACATTCACTGGCAAAATTAGGAGAACGGTCAAAATTTACACAAAAATTTGACATTAATTTTCTCTTGAACCCTCCGCTCGATTTTGATGAATTTTTCACAGATTGTAGTTTGATTCTTCAGAAATACATCTGACGTATTACCGTTATTGAATGATTCGTCATATACAGGGATGGAAAGAAAGTCAGTAATTTTCAGAGTTTTTTGAGACACCCTGTGGAGTGAAACACTGGAAGTTCAGAACAGTTTCTAACACCAAATGCCTGGTGTTTTCGGAACATTTCCATTTTTTATTCACTCTGATATTGTTAATATTATTGAAAATACAGAGTTTAGTTATAAATAACATTCCACCAAATAGAAATCATGAAAGGGACTTTCTGATCCCCCTGTATATTTGTGAGCATTCTTTTCACATAATAAATTGATCGGTGAGAGATAAAATTGCGAGCAATATTTAACTTGAAGTAAACATTCACACACACGACTTGAAGTTGGAAAACGACACATTTTCATATCCAATTCGTATGTCGATGTGGAGAAAATTCAGGTCAATATCCACCTTTTCTTCGAAACTCTGTATTTTCAATAATATTGAAAATATCATAGTGAATAAAAAATGAAAATGCTGGAAAAAATCAGGCTACAATTTGGTGTTGAAAACTGTTCTGAATTTCCAGTGGTTCACTCCACAGGGTGTCTCAAAAAACTCTGAAAATGACTGACTTTTTTTCCATCCCTGTATATGATATAAAGACGAATCATTTAATAACGGTAATACGTCAGATGTATTCCTGAAAAATCAAACTACAATCTATGAGAAATTCATCGAAATCCAACGAAAGGTTCTAGGAAAAATTGATGTCAAACTTGGTGTAAATTTTGTCCGATCCCCTAATTTTGCCTGTGTGTGTATTTAAATGTTGATGAATAATTAGTTACTTTTTAGGTCTTTTATTAATCCAAAATAGCCAACTAGACACCTCATTCAAAACAGAAGAGATTTCTTTCGGCTTAATACAGAAACTGATGCAAAAATTTCTACAAAACATCGACGAAAACGTTATCTACATAAACAGACTCTCAGATATTACTACAGAATATTGCAATTCAATTTTTAAACTCACACTCAAAAATCCAAAAGAATTTGAGGCATTTTTATCATATTTATTTAATAGTACCCTTGTTAGCTGTCAAGAGGATAGTCAAAACACATTTGGATTATATTTATTGACTACATTTGAACCTGTTACCAAGCACATTATTGGAGATTTTGATAGATTCTTAAAGGCTTCTGATAATATCGAACTAATCATCAAATTAACCAACTATTTGCTGAAATACTTGGAAAACAACAAGAAGGAATTCAAAAATAACCTTCATGCAATCGCAGAAAATATTTTAGACAAATGGTACCTGTTTCAATTATATTTTGAGGAAAACAGCATCGATTTGGGCTTGAATTTTGTAAGACAAATATGGAAAATATTCGGTAGTTCTCTTAGTTACATTGCTGGTATTCAAAATTGGGTTTTAAGTCTGTTGAGTAGCAATGAAGTACTTCTAACTGAACTTGAAGGGGTTAATTTGTATTTGAATATTTTTGGCGTTGTTGCTGAAGTCGTTGATGATGATACTAATGTGGATAATTTAAGGTAACATTTTCAGAAAATATATATTTCTGTCAATAAATGTTTTTGTTATAGGGTTGCATTGGAAAATTTAAGCTCAAAGCTTGATCCTGTTATTGCAAATGCCCAAAATACCACCCTAACAGAAAAATTGCTTACAATTTTGCCCACAGTTAAGAGCCAACATATTTTTAAATATCTCATAGAATTTTATACTAGAAATTCTGCTGTAAGCAAAAATGAAATTGATATGACTAATTTACTGAAAGTATTTATTATGAAAACTACTGAAGAGAATCAGGCAAAAATCTTGCAGGCCATTTTTGAGTTGGTATTGGATAAAAACAAAAATTTCCAGCAAAAAATGAAATTACTCGACAACATTTTACCATACATTTTCAAATACTGCAGCTATAAGGCGTTTGAGAGTTTCTTTGAAACAAACATACAACAAATTGTAGAGTTACAAGGTGCAACAGAGCCTAGTGATGCAATAATCGGTTTCCAATTGGTAGAATTATTGTTTTTAAGAATCCCTATTGGCTCTCAAGAAAGAACGTATTGCAGCATCACCGAAGCTTCTGGAAGTCCGAAATTGAGAGCCCATTTACTAAAACTGGCTTTGGATGCTTTTAGAAATAACGAGATTAAAGAAAATTTGAGGATTTATAAGTGTTCCGCCTATAAAGCGCTTGCTTCGATAATCAGTAATTCTATAAGGACTGAAAATTTTTACGAAAAATTATTTGTGCGTCTTGAAAACAATGAAGATATTTTGTGGAATAGTTTGATTGATACAAACGTGAGCTATAATTTTCCTATTGATTTTGATAGTTATCCTAGGAAGAGGAAGATTTTGGTTAGTATCAGAGATGAGCTGAGGCAGCAAAATGAACAGAATCAACAGAACTCGTTCAGGTAACTTATAATATTAGGTCAGTTTACAAATTACTTGTAATGATTTACTAAATCTCAACTTATCTCAGTAGAGGACTACAATCCCTGAAAATTTCAGCTCATTTAGTTTCTGAGATAAAATCGTGTTAAGCAATTTGGGGTGATTTATCAATTTTCCAATTTTTCTGAGTGCCTTTTTTCATAGAATCTGGCTCCAAATCTGAGAATAATTTAGTGTATGGAGTTTGGGGTATGTTGATTGACCATTAGGATACAAAATCTCGACAAAAAAAAAAATAAAATTTCATCGTTTTAGTAAGATGGTACGTACCTACCTTATGATTTTGATTTTGGAAAACTTTGAAAGCTTATAACCTTTTTTCTATTATAGATAGAAAGCTGAAACTTTCTCTGAATTTTATCCCAATCAAGGGACTACAATCCCTGAAAATTTCAGCTCATTTGCACTTATAGTTCCTGAGATAAAATCGTGTTAAGCAATTTGGGGTGAATTATCAATTTTTCAATTTTTCTGAGTGCCTTTTTTCATAGATTTCGGCTTTAAATCTGAGAATAATTTAGTGTATGGAGTTTGGGGTATGTTGATTGACCATTAGGATACAAAATCTCGACAAAAAAAGAATTGAAATTTCATCGTTTTAGTAAGATGGTACCTACCTTATGATTTAGATTTTGGAAAACTTTGAAAGGTCATAACTTTTTTTCTATTATAGATAGAAAGCTGAAACTTTCACTGAATTTTATCCCAATCAAGGGACTACAATCCCTGAAAATTTCAGCTCATTTGTACTAATAGTTTCTGAGATAAAATCGGGTTAAGCAATTTGGGCTTTTTTATCAATTTTTCAATTTTTCTGGTGTTTGATATCAAACATAAAATATACAGATTTCTCTGACAACGGAAAAGATTTACAAGAAACAAGTCGATGAATTTATTTTTTTATATTATTTAATTTAGAAAGCAAGGTATCCATTATGAGTAATGAGCAAACATCCCAAGAGCTCAGGTACAGGTAGTTTTCGTAGGGGTTCAAGTCGAACTGGATCAGGTTTCAAGGTATTATTTTTAATCAGATATCCAAGAAGTTTGACTGATTTTAGGAAGTAAAAACTTTTCTTTTCGTTTATGGTAAAATTGTATTTTCTTAAGAGTAAAAATTCTTTTGAATTTTTATCATGGTCTGCTTGATTTCTACCGCATATCGTAATATCATCTAAATATGCATAGACACCTTCAAGATTCTCCGATTTTATTATGTAGTCTATTACCCGCTGAAAACATGCAGCTCCGTTTGTCACACCAAAAGGAATTCTTCGAAACTGATATAATTTACCATCTGCCGCAAAAGTATTATACTGTTTTAGAAATTAGTCTTTAATAAACAAGAATTATACACGACATTCATAATGATGAAAAACTAATGCCAATGACAAATAAAATATAATAATAATACTGATAAAATAAAAACTATGTACAGCAAAAAATTAAAAGTACCACATTACTATTGAAAACTATTTATATTTTCAGATACATAGAATCGCAAAGACTATTTAAAAGCTCTCTCAATGAAGACGTAACAAAATTCGATTTCACTAACAGCATTCTCAGGACTTCCACAACAAAAAATGAGGAAAATGATCTTACTGAAGACAATCCCAATTTGGAAACAAAGTTTTTTGAAGTAAGTACATATATGTGTGAGTGTCTTTTTGGTGCCATAATTCTGTTTTGAAATTGTTTTAGGGCGAAATCTATCTGGAATCTACTGAAATCAATAATCACGAACTAATGGGCACCGTTTGTGGTATAATCGAACACATTTTTGCAAGTGGGATTTGTCAGTTGCCTGAAAATGAAGATGAAATGGTAGAGTTTCCCAAATGGATGGAAGGTAAAGGTTTTTGCATAAAACATGAAACAATATAAATATTTAATTTCAGGCATCAGAAATCTACTGCTGAATCCCAACACTCACAAAAACATCAAATTTTTCTGGATAAAAGTCATCGACAACATGATCCACATATTCAGACATTTTGCTAAATATTTCACTGAGCCTTTATTACAATTCTTGAATGACAAAACAGCTGGAAATGATCTTAACTACTTTATATCTGATGTTGTGAGTAAAACACAACAAAGCAAATACAAAAATAAAATTTGGCTCTTTAGATTGTAGTGTTAACATCATGGACTAGCCTAATACAACTCAACGAAAAAGAAGCCCAATTAGCTTCTGCAGTTTTGAAACACATTGTAACAATCCTTACAAACGATAGACAAGATGCGTTTAAATACAATTTGGATTTGGTCAAGTTGTTTGTTGAAAACTGGAAGGAATTTATAGAGGTTCCTTATGACAATTTGTTTGCAAAATTAAATTTTGACGTTAACGATAGGAAAATTGAAGCTGGAGTTCATTTAACATCGATATTTTTGGTAATTTGTACATAGTGGGAAAAAATACTATTATTATAATGAGTTTTTTTCTAGGTAAATGAAATTTTACCTTGTGAAAACGCTAACATTACTACTTTTTGGAAAAAAATCCTAAGCATACTGACAAGTAGTGTAAGCACCATTTACAAGCCTTGTGCAGAAACTGTAGGCCTAATGCTCAAATACTTCAAAAACCACCAATTAAAACAACAATCATTTGACTCAGAAGTCAGTAAATTGATATTACGTTTCGATAGTACGCAAATTGATAAATACGCCAGCTGTTTGGAAGGTGTCGGCATTCATTATCCAAAAATAATTAATAGTTATCACGTAATTAAAATGCTAAATCGCTTGTCGCAATCCAATCCTAATCTGCAATGCAGTTTTTTGAAAATCATTTTCAAAGGGGTGGATATTTTGGGAGAGGTTGACTCGTTTAAAGGGGAAGATTGGGACAAGTATTTGGAGAGTCAAAGTGCCGAAGTTCAACTGATAACTTTGGAGATTATTTTAAAGGTAAAATTGTTCATTGAAGAAAAGTTGATCAATGATTAATGTATTTTTTTGTAGACATTCCAAATCCTGAAACAAATTGCTTCATTTAAAAATATACTAAAAAGTGTTTGTAAGAATCTTACAAACCCGAACACATTCTGTAGAGGTAGAATGTATGATATACTGATGGCTATATTGGAAGTTGGTAATATTGATGATAAAGAAATAACTGACTTGTGCAAAGAGGTGAGATAGTGTTATAATCCCGCCACTCGTACTTTTTGATTGCCCCCTGTAACTACGGTTAAAGAAGCCAGAAATTCGACTATTTTCAAGATGATCTGAATCACGAAAGTTCGAGCGTGTTAGAGAAGGACGCACATAACTATAAAAGCCCCGGTGCGCACCGCGTGAGAATCAGTTCTGATTGACGTACGACAAGTGCAGTAAACTGTAAAGTCAGGAACTAAATAACCAAGTTCGAAAATAATTGTGCCGTATAAGCTTTATTTGGAGTAGTTCTGAGTGTAAAGTAGTGTTAAATTTCGTGTGATTTTAATTCGTTAAAGTTCGAAAAAGTAGTCTCACTTATCTGCGAACCTGTAAAAGTAACAATTGGTGTCAGAAGTGGGATAAGTGAGTGAAGAAATTTGCGTTTATGGTAAATACGAGAAAGCAGACGGCCGCAATGGAAGAACAGCTAAACCAGGTGCTCGCTTTGTTGACACTTGCGGACGAGAAGAGAGCAAAAAAAAAACAAGAAGAACAGGACCTACTACAGAAAATCCTTTAAGAACAAGAGGACAAGCGACAACTAGAACAGGACCGACTACAGAAAATCCTTCAAGAACAAGGCGACTTAAAGAAAAACAGGTAGAAGAAAACAAGCGACAGCAAGAATAAGACCGGCTCCAGAAAATTCTGCAAGAACAGGAAGACTGACGACAGAGGGATATTGATAGGATCGATATAAGCTTTATTTGGAGCAGTTCAGAGTGTGAAGTAGTGTTGAATTTCGTGTGATTTTTATGTTATTTTGTTTAATAAAATTCGTTCAAGTTCGAAAAAGTAATCTCACTTATCTGCGAACCCGTAAAAATAACAATAGTATTTGATGTTTTTCAATACTACAATGTTATTAAAATATTCCAGGTTCTAATCCAAGGTCTTGTAGACACTGACATTGAAACAAGAGATAAAATCCGCAAATTCTGGTCTGAAAACCCCCTAGTACCATCAACAATTTCCAACAAATTCCGCTATTTACTATCCAACTTTTACCTGGCAAAAGTAGAAGAGCACTTTTTAGGTTACACATCCTACTTTCTCTTAGACTCAATTATTTTTGATGAATATGAAAAGGAACTTTTCGAACATCCTTTAGAGGATTGTGATTTTGAAGAGTACAAACTACAAACGAATTGGAGGCTGCAACATCCGTCTGTGGTGCCAATGTTTGCGGAAACTTTGAGAACCTACACTGAAGGCCTCGACGATGGTTCTTCGGTGGAGTTAGGCGCAATAAGGGCTACTCAAGATAATCTTACTTTTGCTCCCACTCAGCAATCTGTAAGGGAAAGACATATTTCTCAAATTGTTAGCCTAGAAAGTACTTTGATTGGGAATAATAATAATACTTTTATTAACCCAAATGCTGTGCAAATTTCACAAAATTATAAATTGCCCAAACGGAGGTTTTTGAAGGATAAAGCTAAGATATCTGCTGGGTTTGCTCATTCAGCTGTGGCAGAAAAAATTCAAAAAGTTTCCAAAAGATATGATGCTGCCAAGGAGCAGGAGAAGAAAGTGACTATTTATAGGAGTTATAGAAAAGGGGATTTTCCTGATATACAAATTAGCTTGGGGTCTTTGGTTAAACCTTTACAAATGCTAGCCCTGGTAGGTGTATCAATAGTTCAATGAAATTTTAATTGTTTTTACTCAATTTTTATAGCACGATGGTGAATTATCCAAAATCCTCTTCTCTTGCATCCACAAATCCCTAAAAGAAAAACTTAAAAACACCCAAGACGGTTTCGGCAACTTTATTCTGGAAAGTATCAAGCACATTTTCACAGCCTCTATGCAATTTAATGCCAACGTTATCTCAACTTTGCTGGATATCTTACTGCAAAGCAAAAAGGAATTTCAAATCAATCCTGAATTACTTGCCAAAGTTTGCCAACAAAGCGGCTTGGTATCTGTAGGGGCGCTGCTACTAGAAGAATATTTGATATCTATAAATGCACCTTCAGATTATGAAATGTATTATGATAACGTTGAAACACCTTACTGGCTGAAACTGGCTGAACTTTACAAGGATTTAAATGAATGGGATTTGGTATGTGAGAATAAATGTTTTTTTTTTTTTTTGTAATGGGGGTTTTTAGGTGAGGAAGATATTTTTGGAAAAAACTAATTGTAAAGAGGATGTTCACAAAGCGATTATTTTGGAATCGGACAAAAGGTGGCGTGATGCTCAGGAGAAATATGAAAACTTGATTAGAACTGATCCAAGCCCTGCATGTCAAGATTTCTATTATGAATCATATTTTAAGTGTCTTGCACATTTAGGTAGGTCATATGGAAGATATCCTTCAGTCCTATCCTAGAAAGGATATATAATGTCTTTTGGATTTTTGGGTGTGGGGAAGTTCTGAATACAACTAATTTTTTCAAGGTTAGGTTTTACACTGTCAGGTAAGCTATTTCTTTTCGAAGAATCTCACATTTGTCCGGCTGGATTTTTAAGTTAGCTTCACGGAGGCGTTTAAAAACTTCGATTAGCCTTTAAATATGTTCGTGGGTAGGAGAGTAAACGATAATATCGTATATAAAAAGCATCTTTCGTTTTGAATGCCGAGAAGAATATTGTCCATGACTCTTTGAAATGTGGAAGGGGCATTTTTCAATCCAAATGGCATACGTACAAATTCGTAATGGCCATTTTCTACGGAAAAAGCGGTTTTCGAAACATCCTTGAATCCTTGGGGTCTACTTCTATTTGGTGAAAACCTGAAGCTAGGTCAAGGGTGGTAAAATATTGACATTTTCCCAATTGATTCTCAAAGATCGGAAATATTAGGCAGCGAGAATTTGTCTTCTACAGTAAGCTCGTTGACTTTACGGTAGTCGATTACGACGCGCCATTTGGGTTTACCAGAAGCATCAAGTTTCTTAGGAATGGAACAACCCAGACGGGAGAAGACCATGGAGATACAGAATGGCGAATTATGTCTTGGTCTAGCATTTTGGTAACTTGGGATTTGACTTATTCTTTGTGGATTTGGGGGTACCTGTAAGATTTGGTATACACAGGCTTTGCATTATTGGTGTCAATAGGGTGTTTTTAATCTTACTAGTAAATGTGAGCGTGCCACCTTCCAGGTAGAAAATTTCGGAAAAGTTCAGGCATAAGTTGGTAATTAGTTCTTTTTCTTTGTCGTTTAAATGTTCTGTACGAAGTTCATTTTGTATGAACATTTGCCTATCATAAGTATCATCATATTCGAGGTTAAAGTTGTTAAAACTTAGATTGGTTTTTTGAGTTTCTCTTTCTGAGACAAATGGTTCGATAGATAAATTTGAAATCTCCACGGTTTTTTCTATAGCGTTAATATTTACTATTGAGGGTAAAAATTCACCTTGTTCATTGATGTTTGCTAAAGCATTGGGTAATTTGACTTTTTCTTTTTCTTGAGAAAAGAGTGAAGCATCTGTGTTGGATAGATTACACTTGAGTTTAAAGATCTTTCCACCTCTGGCTTCTATAGATATTTTGTTAAGAATTGTTTGAGTGTTGTTTGGTTTTGCATTATTAGGGTAGTCATCTTCGGTTGCTTTATGAAGAGGGGCAGTTTTGAAATTAGTTACAAGTTCTTTAGCTTTTAAATCTATCACACATTGATAATGTTTTAGGAAATCGAACCCTAAAATTCCATTGAAATCAGTAGGATCTTGGAGGGTGAACGGTACAAGTGTTGATTCACTGATCTGGAGTTTTTGATCGGTGATACCTTGAATGGTTACGTTTTCTTCGGAACGATAGGGGAATTTATGGAAAGTATTTTCTTCAAAAATTGAAATGCCTGCACCTGTATCAATAAGTAATCTGAATTTATTGGAAGCATCATAAATGTTGTACAGATTTTTCGAATTAACAGTAAGGAGTGGGTTTAAAGAAATGCTTGTTCCGGAAAATTGAGGTTCGGATTCATGTTGTCTAGATTCAGAAGTTGTATTTGAGTCCGGATATTTGAAGTGTCTTGAGGGGTATTCTCTGGCGGATGGTGTTTGGTGAAAGGTACCAGAAAAGCCTGATAATTTTCAGCATTTGGATCAGTAGTGAACTGTTAAGCATATTCTTTTTCTTCATAACTACCATCTTGTTCATCATGAAGGCTTTTAGCGTACTCAAATTCGTTGGCATATGTTTCATTAGAGGAATCATTTAAAAGATAAGTTTTTTGCTGGTTAGGGTAAAAATTTGGGTTTCTTTAAGGGTTAATTGAAGCGTATCTTGGTACGAATTGTTTCGAAGTGGATGCATTTTGGGTTCTATTTTACAAAACATTGGTTGTTGGTTTGCGGTGCCTGAATAGTTAGCTGTTGTCGTTTTTTGGAAATTCTGATTTGATTATTGAGTGAAGTTTGAACAACTGGAAGCTTGTTGTCTACATTGATTGCCTGTGTGGCCAATTTTTCCGCAAGAAAAGCATTTCATGGATGATTGTGGTTTGTTGATCAAAAAAGTTTTGGAGTCTTTTCATTCTCAAAATAGGAAAGTTGGATTTCTCTCCTGATTCTACATTGAGCATCTCAAAGAGTATGTGGGCTTCCAGCTCTGATAATCTGGCCTTGGCGAGGTTCTAGGCCTGTAAGAAGAGTGCTTAGGGCCATAGATTCCACAAGGGAGGACGGTGCTTCTTTTTGATCTACTGTTTTGGATAGAAGAATGCATTTTCGCATTCACTACTTGGAGTCTGTTGTAGAAAGTAAGGGGGGATTCGCTAGGTAGTTGTTTAAGGCGTTAGATAAGAGCCGAGAGGTCTCAAGAATCTCCAAAGTGTAAATTCAGAAGTTGTTTGATCTCCAAATAGGAATTGGAGTTTTGAGACTTATCAGTTGACCTACTCTACCTCTGAGCTTATTTTTAATGTGAATAACAAGTAAAACTTTTTGCTGCGTGGTTGCCATATTGTAGGCAATATCGCATGCATTAATAAAGTTTCCTAAAAATATTCAAATTCAGGAATTATCGAAAATATTTCGGAAAGTTTGTATCTGTTGGGTGTCTTAATAGTCCAAGATCTACTAATTATTTTCAGGTGAATGGGACAAATTACCAATAGCAGTAGAATCCCTTGTTCCAGAAGGTGGCGAGAAAACTTGGGATTCTTTGTGGGACAATGATTGGTTCCAGCAAAAAATCTTGCCATGGTTTGTTAGCGCCAAAGTGAAGAATACTTTATTTACTGGCAACGATTGTTCACAGTTTTTGACTGATATTAATAAGTCTTTAAGTGAGTCTCAATAATTTTATTAATTAATTTCTAAAAACATACATATTCTACTAGGCAATCCAGAACAAGCTGATTACTTAAAAAACAAATTCTCAGAAGAACTGTGCATATTATGGCTGACCCAAAAAGATAACGCCCAAGCTGCTCAATATTTGAAAAACAGCCTGGATAACTTTTTGAGTGACTGGCAACTGTTGAATCCAATGTTTGGCAATTTAAGATACAATAAAATCCTAAATCTGCGTACTCTTATTGAAATCGATCAGTTTTTGACCATTGAAAAAACCTTGGCAGAAAGCTCTGGAGCAGAAAACCTAAAACGTGTTCAAGATTATTGGAAATCTACTCAAAAAGAACTGTTACCGTCAATAGTATTAAGCGAGTCAAAGCTTTTATATAGAAAATTGTTTAATAAACTATTAATGAACAAAGTAAGCAAATTCAATCAAACAGAATTGGTTAAAGAATTGAAAAAAAATAATATAATATTGGACATGGCTTTTATGAATTTAGCTGTTGAGGAGGAAAACTATTATATGACTAGGAAATATTACAAAGACTATGTCCAAATGAATCATCCCAATTTAACAATGATTTTTGGCAGTTTAGCTTGTTTATATGCGAATTTAGTTAAAAACGACTATGGGCTAAAATTGCAAAAGTTACTGGAAGGCTTAAAGAAATTCAGTAAGATTATATTAATTATTGGGTATATTTATTTTATATAATTTTTTCCAGGAGAAATTATTCTGTCTAATAAAGAGGACAAAGTGATAGTTGCCCTTTTGAAAATTTTCGATATCAGTGAAAAAGTGGTTGAAGTATTAACGAATAACCCAGATTTGTATGGGAAATATGAAAAGGATTTAACTGAATTGTTTGGAGGCACTGAAGAATCTCCTTTGGAGATTGCACGTTGTAACTTGAAAAAAGAGATTTTGAAAAACTGTTCTGAAAATCAGCCTGAGTAAGTATTTTGCTTGAGAGCTAGAATATTTTTCTTTAGCATCAATTTCCATTATTTATTGTTCCTTGTTGAATTGTTTTTCATTTTGCCACTCACTTACATTTTTTTTGGTTTCTTATAATGATATTTTGCTTTGTAAGGATTGTTACGTACAAATTTTGCCTTAGTACGTAACTGGAATTTTTAATAAATTCAGTAATTAATTCAGGTATTTGCGAGGGTATTTATGAAGCCCTATACCTGAGGATTAATATTTGTCGGTGATTGATAGGTTTCTCATTGCATTTTACTAGATTTCTACCTTTTTGATTGAATGCGAAACAATATGTGGGTGTTGGCAAAGGTATGTTTTTCGAGATAATACTGAGTTAATTCTCTGTATTCAGATGACAGGGTAGTTTTAGGATTTAAAAAAACCCTCCTAATAGGATCGAAATCTAAACATATCCCTCATAACATATTAAATAGATTTAAAATAATTGTTTTTATATTTGACTCTTATTTTACCCCTACTGACCTCAACCAAACTAAGGTAAAGTTATTTTAAAGGATATAGGTATGTACAGGGTTATTGGTTATAAATGTCGACCCCCTCTATCTTTTTTATTTGACATTTTAGAAAAAAGTGTCCCAAATAAAAGTTTTATGGTTGAAATTAAATTTTTTGAAGAACTCACTTTCGCATATACAGGGTGTTTCAGAAAAGCTGTGCTCGTGCTCCAAATTTCTTATTTCAAATAGAATACCCTGTATATTATTGGATATTCGGATTCTACGTAAAATTCTGAGCAGATATCATGTGATATACCCTATACCTAAGTTCAACTGTTTTGGAAATATTGACAGTTGAAAATTGAATTTTTTACAAATTTGACAGGCTGTAAAACCTAAACGGTTAACTTTTGAGCAAAAACCATCTTACATTTTAATCTTAGATTTTTATAAACTCAGTTGACACCAGTATTTGACATCAACTTTGAATTTAATCCATGATTTAAAATTCCAATTAAATTTAATCTTTGGTTAAATTCAAAGTTGGTGTCAAATGATAACTTGTGAAAATCTTTTAAAAAAAATGTAAGATCGTTTTTGCTCAAAAGTTAACCGTTTAGGTTTTACAGCCTGTCAAATTTGTAAAAAAGTCAATTTTCAACTGTCAATATTTCCAAAACAGTTGAACTTAGGTATAGGGTATATCACATGATATCTGCTCAGAATTTGACGTAGAATCCGAATATTGAATAATATACAGGGTATTCAGTTTAAAATAAGAAAGTTAGAGCACGACCAGCTTTTTTAAAACACCTTACTATATAAAAAAGTAAGTTTTTCAAAAAATTTAATTTCAACCATAAATTTTTTATTTGGGACACTTTTTTCTAAAATGTCAAATAAAAAAGATAGAGGAGGTGACATTTATAACCAATAACCCTGTACATCGGGTAGGCACATAGGCGCCGGCTTTCTGAAATCTGAATGGGTGCTAAGCCAAAGGCGGCATGAAATGGCGTTTTTGTTTTTGTGCCATTTGACTCGCTGATTGGACTTCTTGACCCAAGGATATTATACACTACACAGGATTGCTCATCTGTCGATTCTGTCGGTATTTCTCGGATCAAGGTCATGATAGGCGTTTTTGGAAACTGTGTTCCGATTAACCCGATCACCAACTGATGTAAACTGTCTTTCTTCGCACTCATTAAATAAAGACAAAAAACGAAAATGCTGGTGATCGGGTTAATCGGAACAGCGTTTCTAAAAACTCCTATTAGTAGCGCTGATGCTTGAGTCAGTAGATCGAACCCATGGATCTGACCCACGCGCGATATTAGGTAATTTTTCTAACTTCCTTACCATCAAATTCTGGAATACTTGAGGATCAAGAATACTTTATTTCTTCTGTGAGAACAGACCGAAAATCAACTTTTCTACATTTAAAATCGACGAAAAATAGTTATTTATGTATCAAGGGAATTATGAGGGTGTTAATACCCCAGGGCAACGTTTGTGTCACACCAATTGCCCGTGGGTATTAACACCTGATAATTCCCGTGGTACATAGATAATTTTATATCCTACTGAATTTACTGTATTTTGTCTATTTTTATGAAGTTTACAAAGTTTTACCTATTCAAGGTAAAAGCGGGAGTTATGAATATCCTTAACTCCCTTGGGAGTTAAGACCCTGTTTATGATTATCGTAACCAAGGTATTATGTGGTTATAATAGTTCAGAAGGATATAAATTAATTTACTAGCACAGCCTGAATCGCAAGCATCCCATCGAGGTCTGCGGGTGACGTCATCACGATAAGCTGCTGATAGTGACGTAAATCGCAGGTCCAGAATTGGATTGGGTTAGTTTGACACAATTGACACACCGATAAAACTACTAATTTTTAAATAATAGGCTTTGTTGGTTTTTCCTTTAACTTAACTAGGGAAATTATACATTTAACATTTTTCGTATCGGTGCTCCGCACCCATAATATAAATTAGTATGGGTGCTTGCGCACCCGTAGCACCCATGGAGTCGGCGCCTATAGGTAGGCAATTCTTAGAGGAATTTTGAAGATCAGGGACTTTTTGGTTTAAGTCTGCGGATTTTATTTTGTGCCCTATAAAGCTAACTTTCAATATTGAAGCTACTCCCACACTGACTGAGTAGCTGCGAGCACTTTGTTGCGCTGGTCGCATTTCTTAAGGGTATCTTACTGTACCTAGGCCTATTATAGGGTCTATTTATTCAAATTCAGTTTTCAAACAGTTTAAGGGTTAATTTTTTCGCAACATTTTTGGCGCCCAACGTGGGGCCGTTGCGCAACGCTCCAAACAATAAAAACACATGATTTTCCATAAAACGTGTGACAGCCTCAGCAGTAGCACGACGAAGCGGATGAAGGAGAACAAACTTTTTCAAATAATCTGTCACCACGAGCAGAAAACCATTACCACCTTTGGATCTTGGCAAAGGACCAATAAGGTCAGTAGACACTACTTCCCATGGCCTTCGAGGTTTTGAATGGCTAACCATTTTCGCTTTAGGCAACCCAGTTTCAGATTTATGCTGGAGACAAACGACATAACGCCTAACAAACCTAACTATGTTACTCCGCATTTTCGGCCAATAATACTTCTCTTATTTTACTCCTACTGAGCTCAACCAAACTAAGGTTAAGTTATTTTAGAATAGGTACATCGGGTAGGTACATCTTAGAGGAATTTTGGAGATAAGGGACTTTCTGGTTTATCGAAAAGACAAGGAGCACAACGTCCCTGACATGCTCTCTAGGCCTTATACACTTCTACCTGTTGTCGATAATTGGTATCTTGGTATGGTGAGGAAGATCAAATCCAATCCTCTTAAGTTTTCTGGATGGAGGGAAAATGAGGGTAGGTTGTGGAAATATGTTAAGTGCCTGTATCCTGAGTTGAATCCACAGGACGAAAATTGGAAGTAAATGGTCCTAAAGGAAGAGAAGGCAAGGACTATTGCCAGCGTTCATGAACCGCCTACTTGCGGTGATACAGGCGTTTATAAAACTTTTATACGTTCTGCTGAGAAGCATTATTGGCCGAAAATGCGGAGTAACATAGTTAGGTTGGTTAGGCGTTGTGTCGTTTGTCTTCAGCATAAATTTGAAACTGGGTTGCCTAAGGCGAAAATGGTTAGCCATTCAAAACCTCGAAGGTCATGGGAAGTAGTGTCTACTGACCTTATTGGTCCTTTGCCAAGATCCGAAGGTGGTAATTGTTTCTCCTTCATCCGCTTCGTCGTGATACTGCTGGCTGTCACACGTTTTATGGAAAATCATGTGTTTTTTGTGTTTGGAGCGTTGCGCAACGGCCCCCACGTTGGGCGCCAAAAATGTTGCGAAAAAATTAACCCTTAAACTGTTTGAAAACTGAATTTGAATAAATAGACCCTAATAGGCCTAGGTACAGTAAGACATCCTTAAGAAATGCTGCCAGCCATGATCTACTCTACAACATTGTCATACTTTAGGCCTGTTCTCACAGAAATCACAAACCAGTCAGAACGAATTTCATTGGTTGAAAATAGTCAGAAAATTGGTTGTTGGCGATTTGTACCAATCAAAAACCTTTTGACTGGTTTGTGATTTCTGTGACAACAGACCTCAAACTTCATCTTGTTCTTTTTCTTCAAGTTCTAAACTCTTCGTAGTCTCGGATTCAGTTATCGGCTCAGTTATTGGGAAACTCTTTGGGATATCAAATTCATTTCAAATTGTCTAGCACTCAGTGTTGCCTAACACAGCTAAAACTTACTCTTAAAGGCAAGTACACAACTGACCGGTACGCTGTATCGTCTAAAATGTAAATATGATATGCAATTTCTGGATTAGACTCACATGATATTCCCAATGATTACCACATGCTTCTTAGTGATTGCCAATGGAGTCCTAGGGGATTCCTAGCGACTCCCATGTTATTCCCAGGGACTTCCACGCAATTTCCATGGATTCCAGATTGATTACTATGAGATTCCCAAAAAAAATGTACAATGATTGCCACTACCAGATTTCAAGTTCAGCTTAACGTCAAGGGTGTCGTAGATAAGTCTTGAATTTAAGATTACATTGAATTACCGGCCCTTAAACTTAGTAAAAAAACAGCCAATAAATTAATCAAAAACTTCTTCTTTATTCATGACAGTATCATTGAAGCCAAAACCAAAGCCCTAGTAAAACTAGCTTATTTCATACAACACGATGAAGATCAAGAAGCCGATTTTCTTTTGTACGTTTTGAGAGCAATGACATTGGGGTCTAAAGAAGCCCGACAACTATTTCCATGCATCCTTCTGAAAAAATCTTTGCAAGACGAATTAAAAGACATATTTTTGAATGAAACAGCTGATATACCTACTTGGATGTTTTTAGGATGGATACCACAATTATTGGGTTAATATTTGATTAACTAAGGTTTTTCAGGTTTTAAATGAGGAAATTTTTAGCTAACGCTGATTGTCCAAAAGTTGAAGCTTTGTCCGAAATCATTTTGAGGATTGCCAGGACTTATCCTCAAGCTATAATGTATTCTTATAGATTGAGCAAAGAAACTTATTCCAATGTTGATGAAAATTTAATAGAAGAATTAGATCGCTTGCTTTTAAGTGATCCTGTTGTTGATAAGTTTTTAACTGGTAATTATTTTTTCCGGGTTATCTGAAGATTATTGGTTAAAGTAAATATTTTTTAGCATTATCCAAAGTAAGCGTCCCATTAGTTACCCTGGAATATTATATTAAAAAACTGTTCAATTGCCAAGATATTGATAGTATGATGCAAAAGAAAAATGACCTATTTGAATTTTTCTTTACTGAAGACTCAGACTCCAGAGACTCGAGCAATATGCAAGGAAATATGTACAAAAGCATTGTGAAAGACTTCAAAAACGAATTCCAAAAAATCACCAATCGATTAACATTACCTAAAATCAAAGATCTAGTGGCAAACATAACCAAAAAACGTCATCAGATTTTAAATCCACCACCAGGCCAAAGGAGGCCTCAACAATCCAAACTACTGAAAGATTATTGTCCTTGGCTGGCCAACTTTTCAGCTGGCAGGTTGAATTTAGATTTGGAAATACCTGGACAGTATACAGGCGAAAAATTGCCTTTGGTACAACATCATATTAGGATTTCTGGATTTTGTGATTCGGTAATTGAAAGCCAAAAAAATCTACACATACACTCAATTCACAATTGGTTATAGGTGAACGTCATGTCTTCTCTACGTAGACCCATAAAAGTGACCATGGTAGGCATGGACAGCAAAGAATACCCGTTCCTAATCAAATTCGGAGAGGATATACGTCAAGATCAAAGAATAGAACAATTATTTATGTTAATGAACAATGCTTTAGCCAGCGACAATAAAACCCATCACGTTTTGACTTATCAAGTCATACCGTTAACATCCAGCCTTGGTATTATTCAGTGGGTGGAAAATACAGTGTCGTTGGAGGATTTTATAAAACGTGCATTGCCGGAAAAGAAAAGGCAAAGCACTTTTGATTCTCTTTACAGTAAATATGAGAAATTTTTGGAGCGGCATGACAATAACACTGATAAATATGGCATGACGGCTTTGAAGAAAGATAGAAATAAGATTATACCGTTCTACCGTGGATTGGTTAATGAACTTCCTTTAAATGCTTTGAGGTACCTAATACTTTTTCTTCTATGTTTATTTTTTTTATAATAACAATTACTGTAGGGCTTCAATTTGGTCTGTGAGTCTTACAACAGAAAGTTTTATAGCATTTAGGGACAATTTTATTAAAAGTTACGCCACAATTTGCGCTTGTCAATGGATTTTGGGAATCGGCGATAGGCATTTACAAAACACAAAAGTGTGCACCAGAAATGGTAAAGTCTTAGGTATAGATTTTGGGCACGCTTTTGGTACAGCTACACAAATATTGCCCATACCAGAATTGGTACCAATAAGGTGACAATATCAAACTCATTAGGTAAACGGTGCAAAAATTATTTGTTTTAGATTAACGCCGCATATAGTAGATCTAATGGAGCCTCTGGCAGAAAAAGGCTCGTTTAAACACGTCATGATTGACTGTTTGAATTCGTTGAGGAACAATAAAGCTCCCTTATTGGCTACTATGAACGTTTTCATACAAGAACCTTCAGTTGATTGGCTGGAAAATGCTAAAAAGTACTCAATTAATATAATGTCAAAATATCTATTAATCATTATATGTATAGGTTCCAAATGGCTGATGCAGTTGATACTCACGAATGGTACCCGTTACGAAAAATCGAGCAGGCTAAGCGAAAGTTGGAAGGTGCGTCCTCGACTACCATTCTTGTGGAAGATTTGAAATCTTCAAGTTTTTATGTGTCAAAACCGAAATATTTTGAGACTTATGTTAAGTTTGTACAAGGAGATGCCCCATATGATCTAAGAGCAAGGTAACCAAAATCAGTTTGGGTTATTTTCTACTATATTTTATATTATTTAGATTGAGTAGCAAAGAAACTTTGTCAGTGGAAGAACAAGTTGATTGCTTAATTGATCACGCTATGGATCCGAATTTATTGGGCAGGATGTTTTCTGGATGGAATGCTGCTGTGTAGTTTGTAAGGAAAGATGCTTTATTATTTTTTCAATACATATATTTTTTTTTTATAAATAAATATACTTTCACCAGTTACCTATAATATCCTATGAATGGAACCTACTATATAATTTTTGATACAAATTACACAAATCTACTATTAGCATTCCTTTATGAAACCTTTTGCCAGATCATACAGAAATTTCATGGATGGCTTTTTATTGAGACATCAAAAATTTTGAATTTTGCTATTCAAAAACGTCAATTTTTGACAACGAATATTATGACAAAGCGAACCTAAGATTCTCGGAGATTTTTGCATAATTAATTCAGGATATATTAATTTATGGATGCCATTATTGCAAGGGACTTGTAAGTATAATGATTTTGTTTAACTTGAAATCTTCACTTCTAATTAGCAACATTAGGTTTGTTCTCAAAGTTATAAGAAACAGGTTTTCAGCAAATGAACTTGTTCAATATAGAAAACATTCTTACATATTGTTCGTCGATTTTAATCTGATACTCGGATGGAATGTGAGCTGGTGGCTCCCTACATTAGAACGCCGATGGTTACCTGACGTTACACCTGTTTTTGCCATATGAAACACCCCCTCGCTCCTCATACCGCAAGTATCAGTTAAAAATCGACGAACAATAGATTACTGATGTATTCTATTCACGATACAGGAATTTCTGATTGTCGCTTGATAGTCAAACCTGTTCTAATCCCGCTCAAGTATATTATTCAGAGCAAGTGTATTTTGAAAAATGAGCAAAAAAAAGGATGTAATAATGAAGTTTTAATTTTGATTGAAAAATCTTGTTTGTTGCAGATTCAGGTGTGAGAACAAATCTATTAGCACAACCCCTTGATTCAATGTATATTTTATTTATTCCAGAATACGCGATACTAGATCATTCGTCCCGATTTTACTGGACATTGCCTTCATTATTATGGCCTCCGCTATCATTGCTGTGGCTGCTCTAGATGCGATAAGACACTCACTATCGCTAGTACGAAACCGTGTTCAAAACTATACAATTATTTTCGATGTACCAGAAGATAGTCAAATTATTTAGGCTTACGACTATGGAAATTTTAGATTAAACTTTAAATGCAAATTTTTATTATTATTTAAGCTAGATAACGCCTTTCAGAAGGCGTTCAAGAGCGAATTTGAATTGCTATAGAACTATAATTTTCAGGAGCATTTTGGAATAATTTAAAAACTTCAAAGTTACCTACTTCAAAACAATTAGGATTCAATTTAGAATTAATTGGAAATCTTTTAGAACTCTTCGAACCAATTTAGAACCCTTTAAAACTTCAATGAGCCATTTTAGAACGTTCCAAAACACGTTCAAGCATCATTTTGGAAGGCTTCAGAACAAATTAAAAACCTCAGAATTATACAGAGAGTCGTCTAGCGCCTGGAATGGACAAAAATTGAAAGTTATGAAACGAGCCTGTTTGGGTAAGTGCAACAGTAAGTGTTAGTAGGGACGTAGCAATGACCTTGCCCTCACTAGTACCATCAACTTTATAGTTCCCAACAATAGAGTCGCCGGGTAGTACCAACGACGAAGAATGCAATAACTATTGGTATTTAGAATAGAAGAAAAAAACTCAAATAATAGTTTAAAATTTACTTACAATATTATTAATTTACTTAAAACTAACATGACTAGAAACATCACTTAAAATTATTCTAAAAATGAGTTTGTGTTCTATTTTTTTGATTGGATAGAGGACTCTTTTGATCTAAATTCATTCGATGTTCAGGCTTTAAAAAAATATAAAGTTATCGTGCATAGACTCTAGTTGATATTGTCACTATATTGTTGAGAAAAATATTAAGCATTTATAGAAAGACTCGAGAAATACCTATATCAACATGCATCTTCAAGAAATATTGACCATTCTTGTGCTATTAGGTAGTACATAATAGGTAGGTATAGACATCAAAAAGGGTTCTTATAAAAAATAAATTTCATTGACAATAAAAATATAAAAACTTCACGTTTAGAAATACACATTCTAAATTCGTTACTGAAGGGTTATTATCAGATATACTTATGTTGGATTTGAAAAAGACAAATCAGTGCCTATGCACAAGCCTGGAATGATGCACTTTTCTCTCGGGCGAAGAGTCCTCGCCTCCAACCAAGCTACCTCTACGCCATAAAATGCTTTCGTCATTAACTATCGATAACTTCCTACTGCCTCCGTCATTGACTATCGACAATCTCCGACCGCCTTCGGCAATTGAAAGTTTCCTGCGCGCCAGAGATCCTGCGAATCCTCCCTGCACCGATGCGCCGTCAGATGGTAGTGAAACTGGAAACGAACATCTACGGAGCAGCGGAAATGGTTTCGAACCTAAAAATGTTGATTGTATTGTGGAGTGTATTGTAACAAAACTATTAGCATTTACAATAATACTACACAATGGCATTAAAACAAATTGCAAACACACACGCACATACATAGAATCACCCATCAACCGCGTGCCTAACTACCTTCAAATTAGTCGAGCCGCAGTTGTGGGCGGGTGGAATTCCGCCTACCCTGGAAGTGGTTCTGCGTCGAGTCGCCCTCCTCGAATTGACTTTCCAGGATGCTCTCTCTGCGCACCAGTTCTTTGCGGTGGTGCTTCAGCACAGTGAGATCGGCCAGAGAGCATTTGCGGTTCAGGAGCGTCTTGGAACCGCGCTTATCGACGCTGGGGGTCGGAGAGATTTTTGCTCTGTAGAATTCGAGCAGGGCAGCTCCCAGAGAGGTGATAAGTAGAGCAGCTATTATATAGTTTACTATTGTATCTGGAAAAGAAAGATTGTGAAAATTGTAGTGCATGTAAACCTATGCGTATATGTCTTCAGCTAAGTATAATGTTGTGAAGTCATCATTTAACTTAATGGTAAAGTTACACTGATTGTTAGTTGTTTGCCTTCTGTAAGAAGAAAATCTTCAAATCTTGGAATATTAATGAATATCATTCTGAGTAATAAGTGACTTTCAAAAGAAAAAGGAAAGCTTTCCAGGTTCAGATGCCAAAAGTAGTCTGCAATCCGAATAGGAAAGGATACAAGTCAAAATGGAAAGCCAAGTTACTTTAAAATAAGTCGAGATCTCTTTTTCATTCTTCCAAAAACAGACAAGCAGGCACAAAGAAGGATTAATTAAAATGGAATTGAATTCTTGAGATATGGACACTCATAATCCTCACTGGAAAAATATTATAAATAGGTACTTAAAACAAATTCTGGAAAACTTACTTTAAAATGCGAATCCCAAGTGGGAAGGTTACTATTTAGCTCTTTAAAAAAGCTACTTCAGCTTTAGGTTCTGAAAAAATGACTTTGGAAATCCTGGAAAAGTCACTTCGTGCTGTGAATATCGAGTTAGAAAAGTAACTTCAGATACTTGGAGCAAATGATTAAAGTCCTAATGGCCATTTGCACCGATCATTTTAAAGCAGGTTTAACGATAAACAACGCTTAAAGTGACATATTTACATGTATATGTAAATATGTCACTTTAAACGTTGAATATCGTTAAACCTCCCTTAAAATGGTCGGTGCAAACGGCCCTAAAAGAGTTACTTTAAGCTACGAATCCCAAGTCACAAGGCAAGCTTAGCTGTTTGAAAAAGCTACTTTAGCTTCAGACTTCAGATCCACGAAAATTCACTTTGGAAATCCTGGAAGGGTCACTTCAAAGTATAAAGCCAAGTTGGAAAGTGACTTTAGATACTTGAATCAAATGCTGCGACTCTCAAGTTGGATGGTTACTTTAGCTCATTAGAAAAGCTACTTTAGCTTCAGATTCTGAAAAAAGTACTTTGGAAATCGTGGAAGAGTCACTTCGTGCTGTAAAATGTTAAGTTGGAAAAATAACTTCAGATATATGGATTGAAGCGAATAGTTGTGTAACGAAGGTACAGTATTTTTCATAAAATAAGTGCGCCTCTCGCTTCGACCTAATTTTCTATATTCACCGCGGTATTAATTAAAATCCTCCTCATATTATTTTTAAATAATAAATACATTATCATGATTTCGCGTGACCTTGCCTGGAATCTACCGATCCCAGCAGAGTTTCGGCCGGTATCAGCTAATTTGCATATTTCCGTGTACCCCGTCGCGGTCCTGACCCATCTTTCCGGCTATAAATTGAGCAGAATTTGCTGGTAAACCACAGTCTTCAACCGGTCTCCGAAAAGCCAGCTGACCTGACAGCAGCAATAGCAACATCACCACCAGAACCGTCCGAGGTAAGCTAATCCGCCGTAACCACAGTAGGGGTCAGTTCTTGTAGGGTCGCGAATTATACCAGAAGGTAAAAATCAATTATTCAAGCTTCACTGAGACAGGTTAATCTTTTCCTGCAATAGGGGTTTCGTCGGGAACCTTGCACCGGTAATCTCTATTACTCTTAGAACTGTACTGTACCTTGGACGGGTAGTTCTGTATGAGAGATTTTCGCCTGGAACCTGGGACAGGTATTTCTCTCCGAAGCTTAGTATCTCCAATCCGTTAAATGCACGATTCAAGAACTGACGCTTATGTAGTTTCAGGTGGTATATTTGCTTGGGTCACCGGAGTTTGTTTTACCGCAAGTCACAAGGCAAGTTTAACTCTTTGAAAAAGCCACTTTAGCTTCAGATCCAGGAAAATTCACTTTGGAAATCCTGGAAAGGTCACTTCAAAGTATAAATGCCAAGTTGGAAAGTAACTTTGGATACTTGGAACAAATGCTGGAAAAGTTACTTTTAGCTGCGACTCCCAAGTTGGAAATAAGTAACTTTAGCTCTTTGAAATTTACTCTGGGGATCTTGGAAGGATCAGTTCAAGGTATAAATGACAAGTTGAAAAGTAACTTTGGATACTTGGATCAAATGCTGGAAAAGTTACTTTTAGCTGCGACTCCCAAGTTGGAAATAAGTAACTTTAGCTCTTTGAAAAAGCTACTTTAGCGTCAGATTCTGAAAAAATTACTTTGGGAATCCTGGAAGTCACTTCGTGCTGTAAATTTTGAATTGGAAAAATAACTTCAGATACTTGGAACAAATAGTTGAAGTCCTAGAAGAGTTACTTTAAGCTGCGAATCCCAAGTTCCAAGGCTACTTTAGCTCTTTGAAAAAGTTTACTTCAACTTTAAATTCTAAGAAATTTACTCTGGGGATCTTGGAAGGATCAGTTCAAGGTATAAATGCCAAGTTGGAAAGTAACTTTGGATATTTGGAACAAATGCTGAAAAAGTTACTTTTAGCTGCGACTCCCAAGTTGGAAAGTTACTTTAGCTCTTTGAAAAAGCTATACTTTAGCTTCAGATTCTGAAAAAATTACTTTGGAAATCTTGGAAGAGTCACTTTGTGCTGTGAATGTTGAGATTTGAAAAGTAATTTTAGATACTTGGAACTTGGAACACATGGTTGAAGTCCTAGAAGAGTTACTTTTGAGCTGCGAATCCCAAGTTACAAGGCTAGGTACTTTAGCTCTTTGAAAAAGTTACTTCAACTTTAAATTCTGAGAAAATTACTCTGGGAATCCTGGAAGGATCAGTTCAAGGTATAAATGCCAAGTTGGAAAGTAACTTTGGATATCTGGAACAAATGCTGAAAAAGTTACTTTTAGCTGCGACTCCCAAGTTGGAAAGTTACTTTAGCTCTTTGAAAAAGCTATACTTTAGCTTCAGATTCTGAAAAAATTACTTTGGAAATCCTGGAAGAGTCACTTTGTGCTTTGAATGTTGAATTGGAAAAGTAACTTCAGATACTCGGAACAAATAATTGAAGTCCTAGAAGAGTTACTTTAAGCTGCGAATCCCAAGTTACAAGGCTAGGTACTTTAGCTCTTTGAAAAAGTTACTTCAACTTTAAATTCGGAGAAAATTACTCTGGGAATCCTGGAAGGATCAGTTCAAGGTATAAATGCCAAGTTGGAAAGTAACTTTGGATACTTGGAACAAATGCTGGAAAAGTTACTTTTAGCTGCGACTCCCAAGTTGGAAATAAGTTACTTTAGCTCTTTGAAAAAGCTACTTTAGCTTCAGATTCTGAAAAAATTACTTTGGAAATCCTGGAAGAGTCACTTCGTGCTGTAAATGTTGAATTGGAAAAGTAACTTCAGATACTTGGAACAAATAGTTGAAGTCCTAGAAGAGTTACTTTAAGCTGCGAATCCCAAATTACAAGGCTACTTTAGCTCTTTGAAAAAGTTACTTCAACTTTAAATTCTAAGAAATTTACTCTGGGGATCTTGGAAGGATCAGTTCAAGGTATAAATGCCAAGTTGGAAAGTAACTTTGGATATTTGGAACAAATGCTGAAAAAGTTACTTTTAGCTGCGACTCCCAAGTTGGAAAGTTACTTAAGCTCTTTGAAAAAGCTACTTCAGCTTTAGATTCCGAAAAAATTACTTTGGGAATCCTGGAAGAGTCACTTTGTGCTGCGAATGTTGAGATTTGAAAAGTAACTTTAGATACTTGGAACACATGGTTGAAGTCCTAGAAGAGTTACTTTTAAGCTGCGAATTCCAAGTTGTAAGGTTACTTTTGCTCTTCGGAAAATTTACTTTAGCTATAGATTCTGGAAAATTTACTCTAAAAATTCTGTAGAGTGAATACCAAGTAGGAAAGTAACTTTAGATACCTACATTACATAAGTTTGGTATGATCTTACTTTCTTTAGAACATGCATTGAGATGTCATCTATCTTCATTACCAACAAACTATACTATATAAAGAAATTTCTTACTTTGTGTCTCGTTACTGGAATTATTCTTCACTGACTGTTGCTGGTAATAAAACTTTGGAATTTTATGCTTGGCCGGATTCATTATATCTTCAGGTGTGCAGCTGAATTTCGCAACTAAAACTTCATCGCATAGAGCGCTCAGTTCTAAGAATTTGTCTTGAGGAGGGCAAGCTGGCTGTGGTTTGATTGCCAATTTCACCTGCCAAAATATTTCCTGGAATACTTACTTTGGCTTGAAAAATTACTAGGTACTTACCTTGGTGGAGTTTGTTGCATTGCTTCCCGCGTTTTGTGTTAAGTTGTCAGGTGTTTCAGTTATATTATTGATATCATCAAGGTACCCATTGGAAGTACCCAATTTGGCATAGAAAATTGCTGAAGCTATTAATCCTCCTATACACAGCAGGGATAAGATAAGCTGGTGCTGGTCGTTATAGGTTTCTGGCATAATTAAATTTTGTGTATGTTTCTTTTTTCAAAATCTACTTCTGCTTTTTGTTCTCATATTTTTCATCTAGCGAAAATATGACACAAACACACTAAACTATTTCGGGACACAGGCAAAAACACAATATAAACTGGGTTGACTGTCTGGAAAAATCGATATAATGCGCGTTGAATTGTCTGGATACGGTACAAGGGCGAATTAGGGTGAATATCGAGCCAGGTTTGCTATTTTAATCTTTAAACAGACACGCAGACGCCAAGGGATTGAGATAATTTATGATTTTTAATTGCTATAGTTTCCACCGTTAGAAGATAAAAAAAGATAATAATAATTTATGTTTGCGTTTTTATTATTCATTAAAAGATATAAGAAAAATCTGAAATTTATTCAAATGAAAATTCTCTGGAATTTGAAATTTGGAGAAGCGACCCAGACAGCACACAAAGTCAAAGACGACTTTTTTAGGTCTGCATACGTCCGAACGTCTGCAATTAATTCACATCTCAAAGACTGAGAGAACTGAGCCACACTATTTGGTAGGTACTACGTCTTCAACGAGATGTCCTGAAGACGTCTTTAGAATGTCTTAGTTCTAAAAACGTCTTAAGACAAACGTCTGAAAGACGTTGGGTTTTGTAACATACGACGTCCTGAATGTGTCGTTTGTGGACATCTTAGGGACGTCTTTAAGATTTCTACAGAAACTCCTCACAGAATTCGTTTCTCATTCAATTTAGAAGTCACTGGAAACCATTTAAAATGCTACAGAACACTTTAGAACTTTAATAAGCCATTTGGAAGTTCTAAAATACTTTTTAATCACAATAATTTAATTCAGAATTTCCAAAATTATTGTGGGCTCCAAAACATTCAAAAACGGATTCACAGTTTCCAAAAGCATTTTAGAACAATCCAGAAATTTGAATGAACATTTTAGGACGCTCCAAAACACTCAAACACTCTAGAATCTCCAGAAAAGCGCCAGATTCTTAGGATTCAGGTTAAAAGTTACAAAACGGCTTTCAGGAGGCGTTCAAAAGCGAATTTAAATTGCTGTAGAACTTTAAACCTCTAAAAGGCATCCAAACAGTTCAAATCTAAATCAGAATTTTCAGGAGTATTTTGGAACAATTCAGAAACTTCAGAGTTGTTTCAAAGCAATTTAGGATTCAATTTAGAACTGGAAACCTTCCAGAACTCTTCCGAACCAGTTTAGAACACTTTGGTGATTCGATAGAGCTACAAAATACTTAAAAATCTGTCGGAACAATTTAGAAAATATTGAAAAACTTCTACAATGCTCCAGAACTTTCCAAGCCAAGTTAAGTTAGAACACTTCAGAACTTCAATAAGCCATTTAGAACAATCCTAAACACTTTCCAGCAGGATTTTGAAAAACTCTAAAACCTTAGAGGGCTGGGAGTGCTGGGACTCTATAACGAATAGAGATAGGTATTTTCTCTATCTCCATTGACGTCCACTCTCTATTGATTTCGAAAAGTACCATAGCGATAGGGATAAACAACCTCTATCCGTTACAGAGTCCCAGCCCAGAGATTATTCCAGAGAGCCTGGAATAGACAAAAGCTGAAAGTTTTAAATGAGCTATAGTAACGGAATATTAGTTAGTAGGTAGTAACATACGACGTCTTTAAGATGTCTTTAGGACGCCTTGAAGACGTAAGCAGACGTCTTAAAGACGCCTTGAATGTCGTTTGTAGAAGTCTTTGAGATTTCCAAGTGCTCTCTGGGAAAAAGCTGCTTTCAGCCAGAATAGTTTGGAGCCTACAGGATTCTAAGAAAAATAATTTTAACTAAACTACGAAGCAGAAAATATAGGAAGTAGGAGAAAATAAGGGAAGGATCCATTCTTTAACATCAAATTAATTGCTCTGCATGGGATTTGGTAGAGAGATTCCAAGAAAAAACCCAAAAATCAAGATCCTTCTACATCTACATAAAAACCAAATTAATAATGTAATTCTTATAAAGTCATTTTATATTTTTATCATTTATGAATATCAAATAATTTATATAAAAATTAAATTAAATTATATTGCATTTTATTGTCGTTTTTATACTTAGGTCACTAGATAAAGTATTATACATCAAACAGGGTGGTCTAACAACAACGACCCCAAATAAAAACTTTAATTTCAAATTAAGTTTGTTATTATTCCCACCCTGTATTTATTTAAGACACATTTTGAGCAAACTTTGTATTAAGTATGTACTTCATAAATAAAATTAATAATCCACTAAAATTATTAAACACATTAAAAATATGAGAGCTCAACACACATGGACGTTTTTCCTTTTTTTTTTTTTTGAATTAATTATTTATATTTGATTGTAATTGAGTCTGAAATACAGAATATACACAAAAGTATTTACAAAAAAAAATATTCACAAACAAACAAGTTTAGGAATTTCCTCCCGAATCCGAAGTGTTACTGCCCATATTCACTGGATTTTCTGGATTATTATTGTGACAATGAGTGCAGTGCAGGCACACGTTGCAACTGCCCAATTTTTTTCCCAAAATCGAACGTAATTTCAAAGCCGGACCCAGTTTCATCCCTATGGTGTTCGTCAGGTGATCTTCCGTAAGCAGTGGTAGGCCGCTGCCGTCGATTTTTTGGTCTCGAAAATTCTAGAAAAAAAAAATATAATTTTTAGAAATTGTTGTGTTTCTCCTTGTATAGTTAACTATTGCAATAAAATACCAGGTGCGTGCACGTAGACATCCCGAGGCGGTACTTTGGTAAAGATTTATGGCGATTACTATTAATTTCCTATAGTTTATTTATATGGCTTTCATAGTACCTAATCATAATAAAATAATAGGATTATTGCCTGGGCTACTTATATTGTTTCATTGCCCTATGTTTTATTTTTTCCTACTTCAAAGATTCTAGAGACTCCTAATCGTCAACATAAAGTGATATACATGGTACCAAAGTGACAGGCAAAATGCCGACTACACGTTTTTACCTTTAACACGCTAAAGGCCAATAGGTGGGTACATAACCGGACTGGTCCACGTATAAACTCGATGGTACTACTTTAAAAGTTAAAAAGAGAACCAGATCGCGCTCTCGGTATTTCTCTATATGGAGAATGGTAGTCGTAAATATTTGTCACCCGATGACAGTAATTGATTGGGTCAGTTTTCTTCGCGATGTGCTTAATTAATAATGATTACAAGGTTGTATTGGCAGCTCGAGCTGTTTTTTTTTTTTTAAATCGTAAAACGAATTCAACTTCCCACTGAGCAATGAATATTTTTATGGGGGTACTTGAAAAAAATCTACGGTCTATTCAATTTCAAGGTAGACACGATATAAACATTGCCGCACTCTCATCATCATTGAACAAGCATGAGCTTCTTCATTTTATTGGCAGTTATAATGTAATCGATAGATTACCTAGTTGGAATGAGCCACTTGATCGGTCGATTTTTGTCGAACATACTTGTAATCAACTTTATATGATTTTCCGTTATAGTAATAGACTATAATATTGAATGTTTTAGATTTATCTTGAATGTAGATAGGATTTTTTAGTGGAATCTCTTCATTATCCTGTTATTATCCATATTAAGATATACTCCCATTTATATTAGTGAGGAGATGGTCAGGAGTAAAAGCATGTCAGAACTCCAGTCTCTTCAAAAGATTGCTATCGATATCAGATGATGATTTTCATGAATACTAGAGATGGAAAGGTAGTTTCTGATGTCATAGTCCTATCATCTCTAAATGACCTTTTTGTTTAAATTTTGCTTTACAAGTGTTACATTTAAAAGGATAAATATCCAAGTGTGTTGATTTGTGACTCTTCAAATCCGATTTTCGTATAAATTTTACTTTGTAAGTGTCACATTTAAGAGGTTGAATATCCGAATGCATTATCATGTGACTCTTCAAATTCCCTTTTCGCTTAAATTTTACTTAAATCTCTTCATTATCCTGTTATTATCCATACTAAGATATACTCCCATTTATATTAGTGATAGTGAGGAGATGGTTAGGAGTGAAAACCATGTCAGAACCCCAGTCTCTTCAAAGTATTGGTAGCTATCGATATCAGATGATGATTTCCATGAATACTGGAGATGGAAAGGTAGTTTCTGATGTCATAATCCTATCATCTTTCTGTTGAGGTCACATTCGAAAGGATAAATATCTAAGTGTGTTAGTAGGTGAGTCTTCGAATGACCTTTCTGTTCAAATTTTGCTTTACAAGTGTTACATTCAGAAGGATAAAAATCCGAATGTGTTGATTTTCGACTCTTCAAATCCGATTTTCGTATAAACTTTACTTTGCAAGTGTCACATTCAAGAGGTTGAATATCCGAATGCATTATCATGTGACTCTTCAAATTCCCTTTTCGTTTAAATTTTACTTGAATCTCTTCATTATCCTGTTATTATCCATATTAAGATATGCTCCCATTTATATAAGTGAGGAGATGGTCAGGAGTAAAAACCATGTCAGAACTCCAGTCTCTTCAAAAGATTGGTAGCTATCGATATCAGATGATGATTTTCATGTATAGTGGAGATGGAAAGGTAGTTTCTGATGTCATAGTCCTATCATCTCTATGTTGAGGTCACATTCGAAAGGATAAATATCTAAGTGTGTTAATAGGTGAGTCTTCAAATGACCTTTTTGTTCAAATTTTGCTTTACAAGTGTTACATTCAAAAGGAAAAATATCCCAGTGTGTTGATTTTTGACTCTTCAAATCCGATTTTCGTATAAATTTTACTTTGCAAGTGTCACATTCAAGAAGTTGAGTATCTGAATGCATTATCATGTGACTCTTCAAATTCCCTGTTCGTTTAAATTTCACTTGCATCTCTTCATTATCCCGTTATTATCCATATTAAGATATAATCCCATTTATATTAGTGAGGAGATGGTCAGGAGTAAAAACCATGTCAGAACTCCAGTCTCTTCAAAAGATTGGTAGCTATCGATATCAGATGATGATTTTCATGAATACTGGAGATGGAAAGGTAGTTTCTGATGTCATAGTCCTATCATCTCTATGTTGAGGTCACATTCGAAAGGATAAATATCTAAGTGTGTTAATAGGTGAGTCTTCAAATGACCTTTTTGTTCAAATTTTCCTTTACAAGTGTTACATTCAAAAGGAAAAATATCCGAGTGTGTTGATTTTTGACTCTTCAAATCCGATTTTCCTATAAATTTTACTTTGCAAGTGTCACATTCAAGAGGTTGAATATCCGAATGCATTATCATGTGACTCTTCAAATTCCCTTTTCGTTTAAATTTCACTTGAATCTCTTCATTATCCCGTTATTATCCATATTAAGATATAATCCCATTTATATTAGTGAGGAGATGGTCAGGAGTAAAAACCATGTCAGAACTCCAGTCTCTTCAAAAGATTGGTAGCTAACGATATCAGATGATGATTTTCATGAATACTGGAGATGGAAAGGTAGTTTCTGATGTCATCAGATGATGATTTTCATGAATACCTACTGGAGATGGAAAGGTAGTTTCTGATGTCATAGTCCTATCATCTCTATGTTGAGGTCACATTCGAAAGGATAAATATCCAAGGGTGTTAATAGGTGAGTTTTCAAATGACTTTTTTGTTTAAATTTTGCTTTACAAGTGTTACATTCAAAAGGGTAAATATCCGAGTGTGTTGATTTTTGACTCTTCCAATCCGATTTTCGTATAAATTTTACTTTGCAAGTGTCATATTCAAGAGGTTGAATAGCCGAATGCATTATCATGTGACTCATCAAATTCCCTTTCCGTTTAAATTTTACTTGAATCTCTTCATTATCCTGTTATTATCCATATTGAGATATACCTACTCCCATTTATACAGGGTGTTTCCGAGAAGACGTTACAAACTTCGAGGGCAGATAGTATTCATGAAAATAATTGAAAAAGTTTCCATGGATATAGGTCCGGAAACGCTTGGTTTCCAAGATACAGGGTGTTAAGTTTAAAAAAAAAAAATAGTTTTTTATTAATAGCTCAAAAAAGCTTTAGCCGATTTCAATGAAATTTTCTCGGTTTATTTCAACCATTATCAGACATCTACTGGATCAATTAGATTTGATCCAGAATTTCCAGGGGCGTACCCAGCGACCAAGTCGGTTGTTTTTGTGCATACAAAAATATCACTTTGTAGTTTGTTTTTGTTCGATTTTTATTGATTATTCAGATAGACACACTAAAATTACAACATTTTTGTCTCTTGAATTTTTCAATTATCTCTAGGTGAGTCTTCAAATGACCTTTTTGTTTAAATTTTGCTTTACAAGTGTTACATTCAAAAGAATAAATATCCGAGTGTGTTAATTTGTGACTTTTCAAATCCAATTTTCGTATAAATTTTACTTTGCAAGTGTCACATTCAAGAGCTTGAATATTCGTATGCATTATCATGTGACTCTTCAAATTCCCTTTTCGTTTAAATTTTACTTTGCAAGTGTCACACTCAAAGGGATAAATGTCCGCATATAATGTGACTCCTCTGAGGTTAAATTTCTCTGGTATTTCAGAATTTTTTATAGGTTGAGCCATAGGAAACTGTATGATTATTCAAAAACTGTACGGTTGAGCAGTATCTTCAGTGTTGATAGCATGGCTTGTTTTCCTTTTTTCAGTATTCTAGGGTGGTTTGTTGTTCTTCTAATTTCAATCCTTAATTGCCTTATCGGTCTGAATTTCTTTGATATCTGGGTAGAACCACCATTTTCTGCTGGTAAATTGGATTTGTGTCTATACGTCAGAATGTTGCCTTGAGCTGAATAGGTCACTTTTCGCAGCAGATGTAATTTTTTCCTGTTCTATGTTCATTTATTTGATTTTCTTTATCATTATTGGTTTGTTGTATTTCCTTGTCTTGTTTGTATGATTTCGACAAAAGAAGAAACCAATTTCTCTTCAATTTTATTAAGATATTCTACCATCCATAATACTGTGCTGTGTATAATATAGGTACATATTGTATGTTGCACATTAATTTACTCTGTTAATGATCCAATAAAAACTACTAAGCAGAATTAAAAAAAAAAAGTTGAAACATAGCGCAGCACTTAAGACAAAAGATAATGTAAATAGCATATAAATGGAGCGAAGCGGACTTGTGTCTGGCGTGTGCGGAGGATAAAAGTCGGACCACGATGCGTGGAGACGAGGCACGCGAGCGAACTCGCATTGTACTTAAAAGGACGCTTCCGGTTTTCGTTAATGGGAACTGCTCTGTTTCTCCGTTTAAAAGGGGCCTAGATTAACGCCGGCTTTCTTGGAACAACGTTAGTCGAACATGAACGAGCCGAAGTTTATGTATGTACGTAATATGCAAATTGAGATTTATTTTGTGCTTCTTTGAACAATCTCAGTTTTTGATCAATGGAATTGAGCGAATGGTAAATGGAGTTATCAGTTAGTTGCTCAATAATACCTGAATGGTAGGTATTCGTTTACTGTAGTAGTTTACCACACGCTTTTTACTAATTTCAATTTCTAACTTTTCTATGACTGCTGTGAATAATGACTACGAATGTAGAACTGTACGACAGATCAAATCTTCCGTTTCATTACCATACTTACTTATATTGATAAACCCTCAGCTTCTATGAAATGTGCTTTCGACTTTAACCTCCAATTAAAAGTACCTTATCAGCCAGTTATTGAAATGGGTAGACATATTATTCTTCCTTCAAAGTTCTCATTGTAAATAAGCCTTAAAACTCAAAAAGATAATTTATACAGCTGTCATGAAATGTAAGATACAATTCTCTCAAGATAGAAAATAGGAACCCAATAATCATCCTACTCGATTTTAGCCCACGTACACCTAGTTCGTAACGACCCGGTGCGGAATTCCAGCTCGCACTTGCTCTGGTTCACGGCTCGTGTAGTGACCCTGGGGGGTCGAGGGGTCTCTACACAGGGGTCACGTGGCGCAGTGCCACTCCCAACTCGTCGTTCGTGTCCGACAACTAAGAACCGCGCCCCGATTTTTTTTTTTGTAAAATAACGCGGACCTTGTAATTATAATAGTATTTTTAAGATTTAGTTTTTTGTGCGAGAAACAATTCCGAAGATTTTGCGCCGAGGGCGCTTCATCGTTGGTTTCTTCGCGATGGCGTGTTCTTTTTGTTTAAAGTCGGCGCGAGGTCGTAGGTCGAGGGCGCAGGACCCAGGTAGCCGACACGAGCCCTGCGGGTGCAATTAAACCCCACGCCCTCCCTTGAGTGGTACCTATACGTTTTGCAGCATCGCGTGCACGTTCATCAAATCGACTGCCTACGAAGAAGGTGCACGGCCCCTTTGGGGACGATTTTCGTGAAATTGGTAGGCTGGTATTTCGAAGCAGTTTTTTTTTTTGACCTGAGGAGCTTATATTTGGTAGAATCTGACAGCTATATAACTGCATAAGATCTTAGTATCCTAGGTTTTCAGCTATTAAGAAGCTATATAAACTAGACTCTTGAGCCTGAGCTAGGTGTATCAGATCTGTCCAAAATGTGTCTACCGCTGTATAAGAACCTGTCTAGGTTTTACAGTCCATCTGTTAGAGTGGACATTTGTGTAGTACAATACACACACGGGACAAAAATTTGGCATACCATTCTGCGGGAAAATTTCCAAAGGTACGATAAGTAAAGCTAGTACAATACCAAAATGTATATGGTGTAGCTGCAGGTACAATTAACCAAGTTAGTCCTGGGTACTGGTTGTGGTTAAGGTGATCAAACCTATAAGGTTCAAATTCAAAATAGGGAACCGTCCAAATAAAAGGCGTAGGCTCTGGTAGCAACAGCCTTACAATCTCGGTTACAATTGAACGTGTATTGTAGTGTTACAACTGTAGCCGTGAGTAAAAACCCTAAGATACATTTTTTTATAATAGACTGTATTTGTAACTGAACCATAGCTAAGCGAGGCACTTTATGAATAGACAGAATTAGAAAATGAAATGTAAAATGTAACTTAATTAGTCTTTAATAGCAACTTTACTTGATAAAACGGTAGTTTTTGAAAATTATTGTCATAGGAAAATTGAATAATAATGTATTTATGATGATAATTAATCAAATTAAACAAAATCACATAAAGCATAATAGTAGAGAAAATGTGCCTCGAGTTCGTAAAGAAAATTTAAGGTTATTAGGTTATGTCTCACCTGTTGGAATGGGTTTTGTTTGCCTCGAAAAAATACTCTAGAAATTTGGATCAAGGTCTGGATTCGAAATCCTGGAGTGAGTGAGATGATCTTTACTTTACTCTTTAGGGCAGCTTTTCACTAATGATTAAATGGAAAAGGTCAGAATCCACTGCGGGAAAAAACGTGCAAAGCAACACTTACCACATGGATGGTTGTTAAAATCCGAATTAATCGGAGATTTTATAGCACTTTATGGAAACGTGACGTAACGTAAGGCAACTCAATGTTTGAGAATATTAAGGTCAAAATCCCACAAAGGCGAAGACAAAATTTAAGTTTTCAGAAAGACCTTCCTTCAGTGTTGCCAACTCTGAACCAAGAGCATCTACTAGAAACGATATTTAAATTCACTAGAATCCACTAGGAGAAAAAATTTTAGGACCAGTGGAAAATCTACTAAATTTTTCCCATTGTTTTTTGAAATTTTTAGCGCTCCTCCTGTATCTTTATTGTTTAAGATAACTCTTAAAATATGGATCGACAAAGAGGGACTGGTTCTGTAAGTGACCTGGGACTTTATTCTCGAAACAGGGGAGCAGCATTCTCATGAAAACGAAGGTTCTGTCTTCGTCATACGTATTGATATTCCCATAACACTGACAATGACAGAGCAATCGTTTTCATGAGAACGCTGTTCCTCGGTTTCGAGAATAAAGTCCCTGGGTGTTCAGTGTTCAGGCCCAGGATGTTGGTAATGTTGATTTTTGAAGTAGAATCGATTGATGAATGATGATTGATGAATGAATGTTGTGTTTTAGTTTTGGTTTCTTTTCTCTGTTCTTAGGTTATGTATGTTTCAACAGGCAGCACGGTAAGGCCGTTTGCTTTGCTTGAGTTCGACTTGTCAAAACGGAGTTGGAGCGGATAAAGAACAGTTACATAAAGCACGTCGATTTTAATCTGATACTCCAAAAAAATGTGAGCTGGTGGCTCCCTACATTAGAACGCCAATGGTCACCTGTCGTCACACCTGTTTTTGCCATAAGCTTCACCCCCTCGCTCCTCATACGGAAAGTGTCAGATAAAAAACGACGGACAATAGGTCATGTGAGGTGAGGTGATACTCCTGGAGTTAACTCTTTTCACTCTACTCATCTACTCTGGCTGTACCTGAACGATAAGGAGCTTGCACTATTTGCTCTAGTGAAGAAATTTTAAAAAGAAGTATCGAAAACTAACGAAAGCTAAATATCACTGAAAATTCACTAGAAACCGTGGATCCCATTAAAATTACCACTATAGTGGAATTTGCTAAAACCATTCCACTAGACGACTTCCAAATTCACTAGAACTAGTGGAAATTCTACCGAGTTGGCAACACTGAAGACCTTAGTTCTCCAACCAACAAATGTGAAAAGAAATGTGCACAACATAAAATTAATTAGTTGACCCAAAGGAAGGGCTTTAGAGATGAGTCAGAATAATGACAAACGTCAAAAATTAAGCGATAGAATTTTTACCTACCAAAAATTGCACACAACAATAAAATCAGAGAAAAATGACAACAGCTGACGACTAATGATAATAGGTCTGTTTCTGCAGAAATCACAAACCACTCAGAGTGAATTTCATTGGTTGAAACTGGTTCTCTGACTATTTTTAACCAATGAAATTCACTCTGACTGATTTGTGATTTCTGCAGAAACATACCTATCAACAACAAGTAATTATCCAATGGAACAGACAAATTTGAAGAATGGTACTACGTTGTAAACAATCCCACCAATCAGCTGAGACCGACACAAATCAAAAGTGACATGACAAGCGTCGAGCAATGAGAGCAATTCGGTGGTTCATGGAACCAAAGATGGAACCAAATGCATAACGGAATTCTGTAATGAGTTCAGCATCAGCAACCGAATAGCATACAGTACCTACACATTTTGAAAACGGATCACGAATTGTATAGAGAAAAACTGGCAACAAAGTTATAGGAATTTTGAATGGAAAACTGAAAATAAATATGAAATAGTCAATTTTGGCACGTTACAAGCCAACCGCGAAACGACCAACAGTGTTGCCAGATCTCACGATTATTCGTAAGATTACACGATATTGGTCAGAATTTCACGATCTCACGAATGAGGTAGCAATTCTTACGAATTCTCTCTGTAGTAATACAAATCAGTAATAAAATATAATGTTTAATCGAAAATATTCGAAATAAAAATCTACTGTACAATATTTAGTTAAGCTGGATTTATAGCGTCAGTATCAGTAACAGTAGCAGTAACAGTAAAACACGGCCGACCGTAAAGCCCTTATAATTCACTTAACAAACTTATCAGTAAAACTTGAGAAATGGTTATTTTCATATCTGTTCTTAAGTTTTAAGTTACTGTTATTGGTACTGATAATGACACTATAAATCCAGCTTTATGTTCCGCCGCTCCTGGTCCCATCGTCACCAAAAGTTACTGAGACAGCATCATATTAGCCCTTGTACTATTATATGAATTTTATTGTCAAATATTTGTCAAACTATGAATCAAATGCATTGAAATGAATGACAGTAGAATTAGTCCAGGAGATTAATATGCATTATTTTTGTCCCAGATACACGATGGTACATGCGCGCCCAAGAACACTCAACCTTATAAGATTACTCATTGAGTTGAAAGTGTCTGCCTGCCAAGTCCACGAGACCCCACTATGTGTGACGTCAGCTGCAGACCTCAACTCTTGGCAGAAAATGCAAGGCATTATCCGAGTCCAAAAAACGAATTCATAAACGTTGAAATCACCTTTTCTGAATTTAAAATGGAGAAAAAAAATAACTCACAAGTACAGCCTGAATCGCAAGCAAACCATCGAGATCAGCGGGTGAAGTCAACACTATCAGCTGCTGATAGTGGTGACGTCACTTGCAGACCATAGCTGCCGACTTGGCTGTTGAAAATTGGCGAACGCACGCCTCGTTATTAGGATGAGCAATCCTGCGGTTCAGCTCTCAGAAACATCTGCTAAAAAACGGAAAAAACTAGGGTACAAGATTTAATGATAAAATGTTTATTTCTTATGGATGTAAAATCATGTTTACTTTTTACTTTATCAATAATCTATAAGAGAACATTGTTGTGCTTCATTTTCATATTATTTAAGCAATTTTTAGTCTCACGATTTTTCTTTCTCGATTCTCACAATTTTTTTTAATTTCATCTGGCAACACTGACGACCAATCAAAAAGCTTCTAATTGATCTGTTACTGTGCGATTTACTTCACCATGTATGTACGCCATGCGGTAAATTAAATGGAAAGCAATGGGATTCTCACTAGGTATATCCACAATAGTATACACGGGTGTCACGAAAGGTTTGTTACAAACTTCTAGGGATGGTAGATCTCGTAAAAATAAAACTTTTTTCTTAATAAACATGTGTCCGGAAATGCTTCGTTTTCCAGATATACAGGGTGTAAAACTTTGTAAAAAAAAAGCCAAATTTAAAAACCATTTCAGGCTAACCACGAACACCCTGTATATGGTTAAAGGTAACTTTGATTTGTTTATTAAGGCCCTGTTTATTAATTCAATCTAAAATGTTCTAGATCTAAATCAAAAACTACTTATTACATAATACAATGTACTCAGAGTTAACATACAGTTAGAAACACCCATCTAAATTACTTGGGTTAACTTCAGAAATTTTCTTATCTCGATCCTGAATCTGACAAATAGTCAACTAGAGAGAAAAGGTAAGAGAAGTCCGATTATGATAAAATCGGCATTTCAATGTAAATTATGGCCGTTCGCGTTTTATGATAGTGTTATTATGTCAATTATATTGCACCCAAGTATGGAGATAAGTAGTGTATCGAAAGAACCATCCGTCATGCGTCATACCATAATGTCAGATAAGATTTACGCTCTTTTGCTTTTGTTATAACATTTATTCACTTATACAGACTAATCTTAGAATAGTGGACACCCGTGGTGAATCCCCAAAGTATTCAGTATAATATAGAGGTGCAGAAAAAATATTCTAAATTTAATATGGTGTCCAACAATAGAGATTTTACTTAAATAATCTATATTTTATGTTAACAAAGCATAATGGGACAGAAAACGTACGACCACGACCCACGTCATAAATACCACACTGGGGCGACCTACAAAGGTCTGTTTACACATTGACATTTTTTCTCATTTGCTCATTGGCAATTCAAATCAACCTCTCTCAAAAAATTCAATCTTAATTTTATTAGGGACTACAATTATTGTATACCTACTAACTCACATGTAAATGCATTACTCGGCTTTATACGTTAGGAGTAGAAATAGTAACACCCTAATTTATTTACCAACAATATAAGGAACAATGAATATAGTGACAAGCCCAGGTGATACTTCAAGCCAAGAATTACTTAGCAAGAGCCAAGAACGACCTCCACAAGGGCGTTTTTGAATTATTGTGTTGGCGTCAGAATGTCGTTTTTCATTAGCATGGAAAAATAAAGCCATTTGTTGCACGTACACTGTAATAAGTTTTAGAGCGAGTCGTGCTCTAGTTCGCTTAATTTTGGAGCGTAAAATTGAGCGAAGCGAACGTAGTCCTTTAATTTCGCTCGGGTTTCATTTCACGCGCGTTCCGGTCCGATTTTAGATCCGGCCAAGAGGTTGAGCGTGCGGAAAGGAAAATGCAGAAATATGCAAAGTTATTCCATAATAAATTGAGAATGTTATTTGAATTACGAGTATAAACTTGTTTTGTTTTTGATGAGCAAGTAATGAACCAGTATATTCTCAAGAATTCTCAAATGAAAACACAATACTTAAGTCAAAAAATCACGTTTCTATGTGGATTTGGGCTTGCAATGAGTTTCCTATCTTTTCCAACTCTACCTACAGCGCTTAAATCTTGGGAGAAGAGAAAAATGGTAATACATGTCTCCTAATGCGTCGATTTTTTAAGCCCAAATGTGTCGACTGATTGGGACACCTGGGCTGGGACTCTGTGACGAATAGTGGTTTTAATAAGAAAAAACAAGACGTCAAAGGCCATAGCGAAGTTCCCTTCCGGTGATAATCAAAATGAGAATCTTTCCTGGCTCTTTATTTTCTTCGGAAACATTTTCTAGGGATTCAAGAGCCAGTAATGATCAGATTCTTAAATTTTTGGCTTTTGATTTCTTATGGAGATGTTTTCCTAATGATTCAAACGCCGGTAAATTTTTCAGCAGAAAAATGTTCTAGTCGGTGATAATCAAAATGACAATCTTTTCCGGCTCTTGATTTCCTTTGGAAACATTTCCTAGTGATTCAAGAGCCAGGTTTCAGAATTTATAGAACAAATCTGGAAAACTCATCAATTATTGTTGCCATAGAATGCTGGTAAGGGCCCCTAAAATCTACGTTCAATTTTGTTGTGATACATAGGTACTAACAATTTAAGAAAATCAAACCGCTAATAATAAAGTTATGAATTTCAACGGATAAAAATCGTTATTCCTAACGATATTTATCCATTAAGTACAGAGTCCCAGCCCCAAATTAATAATGTAATAGGATTGGGTTAGGCCGATAAGAACTTTATCAGAGGAAGTCATGGTATAGATACCACGATACCACATATTAAAATTTCATTGAAGTTGGCAAAAAACCAAAAACCAGAAGAGGTGTGCTTGTTTCTTTCCATAATTTTCTATCCCAAATAAACATTGTCTTTGACTTGATTTAATTTAATCACCGAAAAAGAAACCGGATTGATTGTTTGACCGTGTCGAAAAATCGATTAATCATTTTCAATAATAACCTTTATACAAATTTTAATCTACTTTTTCTTATATAGATTTTGTATTATTCGCTTAACAATATGTAATTTAATACAATTTGATGATAAAATGTTTTTGCAGTAGCTCTTATTAGAAAGTGATCGATATAGGAGGGATTTGACTTTATGCTGGTCAAATATAAATTAAAATTACACGCATTCACAATTCCTAATATAAACTCCGACCTTTACCAAGTGATTAGCATAAAATTAATTAAAATACCAACCTGAAACTGGAGCAACTTTTCGATTTCTATCTTTGAAATTTTTTGTATAAATTTTGCCCACGGGACTGTCATTGTTCTTGCAAAATACACAGTGACCTTTTCAATTTTTTATGAAGCAAAAAAAAAAAGAGAACAAAAATGGTTCATAAATATTGTTAAATGTCAACAGGTAGCACCCGGCTACTGGGATTATGATGGAAAGGTTACGAGATAATATAGATTGAGAACGAAATTCTTACTTAACGTATTAACTACTTATTTATTGCTTGCTACTTCTCTATAAATTATAAATAAGTAACATTAATTTCCATATACGAATGTGCTTTCTCTAATTGGTTTGATACATTTTTGTACAAATATGGAATAAGAGCAAACACATAAAATATCAACAAGAGTATATTAAAGTACAATAAGGAAAACAAACCAAGAAAAGTAGAATTTGCATGTTGAACGAGGACAATAAATTATTAGGTATCTACTTGACATTATTAATGCAATTGATGTGATAGCGTAAAGTCTATGACGGCGAGGCACTTGATTTAAGAAAACTTGACTTGTATTCAAGCAGAAAATGAAAATTGAAAAATCCTGAAAATACTTCAGATCGATTTCAAACTTTCAAGATTTATTAATCAGAATGTTTTCATCAAACAAGGCAAATTTGAAGGTAATTTGAAGCTCAGAAATGAAATTATGAGGGTTTTCCCCAACTTATTACCAGAAAAAGTTGGAAAATTCACGTTAAATCAGCTTTGAAAAATCCTGAAAAATATTTGAAATCTCAGATGGATTTGAAACTTTCAGGATTTATTAACCAGGATGTTTTCATCAAACAAGGCAAATTTGAAGTCAATTTGAAGCTCAGAAATAAAATCCTGAGGTTTTTTCCAACTTAATACCAGAAGAAGTTGGAAAATTTACGTTAACTCATCTTTGAAAAATCCTGAAAAATACTTTAGAGTATCAGATCAATTTTAAACTCTCAGAATTTATTAATCGGGATGTTTCCATCAAACAATGCACATTTAAAGTAAATCTGAAGCTAAAGAATAAAATTATGAGGTTTTTTCAAAATTAATATCAGAAAAAGTTGGAAAATTCATGTTAAATCATCTTTGACAGTACTGAAAAACACTTCGGAGTATCAGATCGATTTCAAACTTTCAAGATGTATTAATCAGGATGTTTTCATTAAACAAAGCAAATTTGTAGTCAATTTGAAGCTCAGAAATGAAATAATGAGGTTTTTTCCAAATTAATACTAGAAAAAATTGGAAAATTCACATTAAATCACAATTGAAAAATCCTGAAAAATACTTCAGAGTATCAGATCGATTTCAAACTTTCAGGATTTATTGACCAGGATGTTTTCATCAAATATGGCAAATTTGAAGTCAATGTGAGGCTCAGAAATAAAGTTATGAGGTTTTTTCCAACTTAATACCAAAAAAAAGTTAGAAAATTCACGTTAAATCACTTTTGAAAAATCCTGAAAAATACTTCAGAGTATCAGATCGATTTCAAACTTTCAGGATTTATTGACCAGGATGTTTTCATCAAATATGGCAAATTTGAAGTCAATGTGAGGCTCAGAAATAAAATTATGAGGTTTTTTCCAACTTAATACCAAAAAAAAGTTAGAAAATTCACGTTAAATCACCTTTGAAAAATCCTGAAAAATACTCCGGAGCATCAGATCGATTTCAAACTTTCAGGATTTATTGACCAAGATGTTTTCATCAAACAGAGCAAATTTGAAGTTAATTTGAAGCTCAGAAATAAAATTATGAGGTTTTTCCGAACTTAAATACCAGACAAAGTTGAAAAATTCATGTTAAGTAATCTTTGAAAAATCCTGAAAAACACTTCGGAGTATCAGAGCAATTTCAAACTTTCAGAATTCATTAACTAGAATGTTTTCATTGAACAAGGCAAATTTGAAGTCAATGTGAAGCTCAGAAATAAAATTATGAGGTTTTTGCCAACTTAATACCAGAAAAAGTTGGAAAATTCACGTTGAATCACCTTTGAAAAATCCTGAAAAATAGTTCAGAGTATCAGATCAATTTTATACTTTCAGGATACATTAACCAGGATCTTTTCATCAAACGGAGCAAATTTGAAGTCAATCTGAAGCTCAGAAATGAAATCATGAGGTTTTTTCCAACTTAATACCAGAAAAAGTTGGAAAATTCACGTTGAATCACCTTTGAAAAATCCTGAAAAATACTTCGGAGTATCAGATCGATTTCAAACTTTCAAGATTTATTAATCAGGATGTTTTCATCAAAAAAGGTAAAATTGAAGTCAATATGCGGCTCAGAGATAACATTATGAGGCTTTTTCCAACTTAATACCAGAAAAAGTTAGAAAATTCACGTTAAATCACCTTTGAAAAATCCTGAAAAATACTTCGGAGTATCAGATCGATTTCAAACTTTCAGGATTTATTAACCAGGATGTTTTCATCAAACAGAGCAAATTTGAAGCCCAGAAATAAAATTATGAGGTTTTTCCTAACTTAAATACCAGAAAAAGTTGGAAAATTCACGTTAAATCATCTTTGAAAAATCCTGAAAAATACTTCGGAGTATCACATCGATTTCAAACTTTTAGAATTTATTAACTAGAATGTTTTCATCAAACAAGACAAATTTGAAGCCAATTTGAAGCTCAGAAATAAAATGATGAGGTTTTTTCCAAATTAATACTAGAATAACCTGGAAAATTCAGGTTAAATCACCTTTGAAAAATCCTGAAAAATACTTCAGAGTATCAGATCAATTTCAAACTTTCAGGATTTATTAACCAAGATGTTTTCATCAAAAAAAGGTAAATTTGAAGTCAATATGAGGCTCAGAGATAAAATTATGAGGCTTTTTCCAACTTAATACCAGAAAAAGTTAGAAAATTCACGTTAAATCACCTTTGAAAAATCCTGAAAAATACTTCGGAGTATCACATCGATTTCAAACTTTTAGAATTTATTAACTAGAATGTTTTCATCAAACAAGGCAAATTTGAAGCCAATTTGAAGCTCAGAAATAAAATGATGAGGTTTTTTCCAAATTAATACTAGAAAAAGCTGGAAAATTCAGGTTAAATCACCTTTGAAAAATCCGGAGAAATACTTCAGAGTATCAGATCAATTTCAAAGTTTCAGAATTTATTAACCAGAATGTTTCCATCAAACAAGGTAAATTTCAAGTCAATTTGAAACTCAGAAATCAAAAGATGAGGTTTTTTCCAAATTAATACTAGAAAAGGTTGGAAAATTCAGGTTAAATCATCTTTGAAAAATCCTGAAAAATACTTCGGAGTATCACATCGATTTCAAACTTTCAGAATTTATTAACTAGAATGTTTCCATCAAACAAGGCAAATTTGAAGTCAATTTGAAGCTCAGAAATAAAATGATGAAGTTTTTTCCAAATTAATACTAGCAAAAGTTGAAAAATTCAGGTTAAAACACCTTTGAAAAATCCTGAAAAATATTTCAGAGTATCAGATTAATTTCAAACTTTCAGGATTTATTAACCGGGATGTTTTCATCAAACGAGGCAAATTTGAAGTCAATCTGAAGCTCAGAAATAAAATTATGAGGTTTTTTCCAACTTAATACCAGAAAAAGTTGGAAAATTTATGTTAAATCATCTTTGAAAAATCCTGAAAAATACTTCGGAGTGATCGATTTCAAACTTTCAGGATTTATTAATCAGGATATTTTCATCAAACATGACAAATTTGAAGTCAATGTGAGGCTCAGGAATAAAATCATGAGGTTTTTTCCAAATTAATACCAGAAAAAGTTGGAAAATTCACGGTATCACTGGATCTTGATTCCCTGTAGAATATTATTTAGGTAATAATCAATATTGATGGATTTACAGATGCAGCAGATTGAGGAGGCGAAATTGGCTGGAGTGATATAGGAATTATGACCTTTTATCAAATAAAAAGAAATTATTACAAATTTGGAAATGTGGCTTGGCTCTTCTCTCACTCACTAACCCAAACTTACCTATCTTCTTTTGCCTTATTTTTTAGCTTTTTCTAGCATGGGTTTGCTTAATCAGTTGTGGAGGCCCACGATTTAGCTTGGGCTTAGTCAGTATATAGGTTTCATCCCTGTGAGACATTCCAATAACTGGCCTATGATCTAAGTAGGCATAGTACAGTGACAGCAAAAATATAGGAAATTCGAAGAGAGAACGAAGGACAAAGAACACCTACGAAAGGAAAACAAGGAAGAAGAATGGTATTAACAAGCGAGCGAGCGAATGCTCTGCCTTTTTATGATCGGTTTGTTAACCGGTAGAGAACGATAAACGTCAAACCGGGCAAAAAGTGCGTATTCGTTAGCATCGCAAACGTTGATAGGTTTACGAGCATGGGAAATAAGCGAAACAGTTTTTCCGCCGAGACGTTTATTGACTTGGCGCAAGTCATATTTCAAGATTAATTGATTCCAGATTGGAGTATGTGGACCTATAAAACTTTCTTTTGGTTTAGCTGAATCTGACTAACAATAATTATCAACGTGATTAGGTTTTGATGAACTTGATTCATCATTTAAATTTCAATTATATTAAAAGAAAATCAGTTGAGAATTTCTGTTGTAACAACCTCTACAAGTTAAATACCGACGCGAACGCAACCTCCGTATTGAAAATGTCATACCGGGTGAAAAATGTGAGAGACGGGCTGCTGTCAGTGGCACCAACTGACCGTATATAAGATAATTATGGGGCCCCCAGGGGCTTTCGATCTTAGATACTTTATGCATTACGCTCTACTGTGCTATGGCAACGATACAATCGTTTCGGATTTACGAGAATACCTACTTACTACCATTTCTTTCTCTACCTACTATAGAAGTTAGCTACTTGCAAATCCCTTTGGCGATTTAGTTTTTACAGCGTAATTATGTTAGCTTGGGTATTTCAAGCATAAAATGTCAGATGTCTTAAGTCAAATGATATGACTCATAAGTATTGCGATAGCTCTCTATTATTTGAACTCTAACCAGCAGCAGCCTGGTTTATGATTAGCAGTTGATCTAGTTGATCGTAAATCGTAAATTTACTAATAATTCAGCCTCCGGATTCCATGCAGGAGAAAGAGGCAGACAGACAATTTTATGTAAATCGTTTATTGCCGTTATATAGAGTTCGATTTCTGATTTTCCGCCACAGATATGTATATTCGCCAAGTAGTTATTAGGCGACATTAAAATATATGTTGCAGGCCTAGTAAAGATATTACGGATTATTATTGCGATTACGGAATTACAGTTACGGGAGCTTGGGCGGTATACACTGTCAGTATATTTATTCAAATTAAAGAAGGATGTCGAAATGACGGAAATCGTGTGTACATAAGTTATTTTAACTGAACAATCACATACCGGTGTTCTAGAAATAAGTTAGGTCCAATACGGATTTCTAATTCTACGCACAAATTTTAGGGTTTGCGCACAATCGTGATCCTCGAGTGGTTTCCTGGTGTGTTGGTTGGATTGGTTGGAACAGAGCTAATGTTTACTGAATTGTGAAATTGTACCAGCAGATCAAAGATTAATGAGAAATTGCGTTCGCTGCCCCCTAACGCACATAATCCCGCAAAAAGTAGAAGCCAATAATCCCAGATCCTTATCGTCCGTTCTCTAATAAATATCAGAGCGCGGGCATAAAACAAAACGGCCAAGAACGAGGAAAATATCTCTTGTCGGATAATAATACGATTCGAGGATGGCGCGCCCCCCCGCGGCAAACGCTGGTAGCTAAACGCAAACAGCCGTAATGGCATGTGTGTGTCGGACTCACCTATTATTAAGCTGTTATTATCTTGTGTCCGAGAAGTTGCGACTTTTTTTTTGCTACCCGCAGGAAACTGGTACCTATTTGTCAGATTAATAGCGCTACCTCTAATTCTATTGGTCGGTTGCAGTGTATAGCGGTCTCAGGAATTGCGAACAGGGACCAACGAAGGTAAAATCACTTGTAGTATTTGGGAAACCAATTTTAATTAGATCCAGTGAGTTCCAAGACTATTAACATTACATTACCGTTTTGTATTTACTGAACCCATGTCTACCTAACCTAATACCCATTCCATGTTGTTGGTTTTAATCTTCAACATTCCTATGGCACATTTTCATTCAACTAAACGTTAATATCCTAAGACAGGATCGTTTTCCTGTAGGCTTTGGTTTCTAAAACGTTCTCTTTCCTCGACAGAAGCCTGGCAGGCGAGTCCTTTTTATTTTTAATAATTTTTGCTCTTAATTTTTGGATTCTCCCTTATAGATTTTTCAATATATTTTGCTATCAATCATATCATTGTTAAGTTTTTACCTGATAAATCTTATCTTATCTATTCTTGAAATATAAGGCGATTTCGGCAAGCTTTGGTACATGGTTTGTCTGTCAAATGCATACCAACCAATTTCGGATACGAAAATGATGTCGTCACCGTGACTTTGGTATCCTTTTTGGTCTGTCAAATAGGATACCGTGGTCAGCAGCACGGTTCTTCTCATTTGGCATAGTGCTATCTACGTCTATTTTCGTTTTGTTCTGCTCTGGGAAATGTAAATAAATAGAAGTTCATTAGAATTTGAATAATTTGAAATTTTTAACAAATATAATGTTTGTTTTTCGCCATCATCTTCCTGTTTTCTCGTATGTTTTGACTGCCAAATAATGTTTAACGATCATTTGAAAAATGGCTTTGAACGACATACATGGGGTAACTTTTTGCTGAATGGATTATGGAATAAGCTTTACATCTACAGAAAACGCTGAGTTAGCCAATAGGTTACTCAAAGGTACTATCTAGACCTCGGTCTAGACAGTGCTGATTATTAGTGATTATAGATTTTAGTCAGCGCAGTCAGTACCTAGTCACTCCCAAAACTAGAAGAACAACATAAAGTTAGGTTAAGGCTCGTCTCTTCCCCTCTCTCATGACCTACCAAACGAATTCGGAACAAAATGGTGTCTGTAATTTCTAGGACGTTACAGGTACCAATTGGTTAACAAAATGGTATACCAACCAAAGTTTGCCGAAATCGCCTATAAATATTATATTTAAATTTTTTCTATCTAATTGTTAACTTCCATTTTGTGTGAGTGCTGATTGGTAATGCCACGTTTATCTGAGGTAAGTCAATTCAGATTTTTGGACTTGAATAGGTACTGCTGTTTTGGTTTTCAGAATCAATTGTTAGTGTGGGAATATTGGAACATTTGCTCTAAATAGAGTCGGTGAAAACCAAATTTGTGTGTCCATCCCTATCAACTCTTTATTGAATCTAGGCAGAGGCCTGAATAGCCATTTTCCTTTTGACTGCGTCAATTATTACTTCGACTAATGGCCATTTGCACCGACCATTTTAAGGAAGTCTTAGCGATAAGTATTCCTTAATATGACATTTTTACATGGAGAAATGTCACTTTAAGGACTACTTATCGCTATGGCTTACTTAAAATGGTCGGTGCAAACGGCCATTAAGGGTGTAATTTTTTAATAGACATCCAGACAGGTCAAAAATTCAGTGAAAAGTTTTAATTAGAACTTCTCAAGAATTTTGACATATTCTGGATTTGATTAATTTCAAATCCAGGTTTATCTTGTATTATCTATAGTAGCTACCTGCTACATTAATTTGAAAGGAAAATTTTGTCTATTTGGAAGAGAATCCACAGTGCCTTATTCTTTGCTGGGTACCTACTCGACATAAATATCACTGCTTGGAGTCTAGATCAGCTGGAGTGACGTCACCCCAGCATTCTATCCTCTTTCTAGATACAGGAAACAACTCGAAGAGCTTCAGTTCACGAAATTGAAACCCCAAAACCCATTGAAGAGCTCCGGATTGGAAAGGTATATGGTATCAGATTCACCGGAAAACCAAGCTGTCAACACTAAAATTTTACAGTAACATTTACTGTTACTCTATATTACATATAACATTATTAAATATCAAATAAAATTATTGTTTGTTGGATTTTGAGTGGTTTCATTTAAACATAAAGGGACTACACGTTATCTTGATTTTTTGAATTCCACGGCCTCACGTTGGGCGCCAATTTGTTACAAATTAATTGAAATATGTTACTTTAAGAAAAGATAACTTAGGGTCGTAGAATTCAAAAAATTAAGATAACGTGTATATATGTGTATATGTATAACGTGTGTACAGGGGAATTAGAAAGACCAACTGTCATCATATTGGAGGCACGCTCCGGCTGTCGGGACTAAGACAGTCAAAAAGGTTTATCACCCTTTTAGCAAAAACAGCTCATAAACATGAGCAGACCAGACATCAGCATGGTCGTAGGACTGCTCGCAGGACACTGCTCAGTGAAATACCACTTAAGGTTAATGGGCAGATCAGATGACTATCTGTGCAGATTTCGCTCAGACGTAATAGAGACCCCAGAGCACCTGCTCTGCGAATGTCCTGCCCAATTCTGCAAGAGGCTCAAATTCCTCGGGGGGTTAACACTGTCACCAGAAGAAGTGTGCTAACTGACACCCAGAAAAATAGCTTCCTTCGGCAGAAGTCGTACAAAATATCTGCGAAGGTAGCAGTGCTGAGCAGCTGCAAAGTTGAAACGACAAATTAAATCTACATCCCAAGACGTCAAGAGAAGAAATTCAACTCTAACGAGGAAGGTGAAAGGAAAGTTGCCAAAGAAGAAAAGAAGACGACCAAAGGCCTACTGCCCAAGCAATAGATTTCTTCCAGAAGCTCTAACTTGATTCAATTGAGTCTTGACGAATCTTTAATGTTTCGTGACTGAGAGGATCGTAGATCCATAAAAGTTCAATCGCTGAAAATCCACTAGAAGGTTTGGCTTGAGACAGATAAACCCTACAGAGATTACCTACAAATAACTTCAAGCTCAACAGAAAAAAAGTGGGAAGCAATGCACCTACTTAAACCAAGTAGTGTGTGAAAGATTCCACAATCTCCAAGAAAAACAACTAAATATTCCGTTTTGATTACTTATGAATACCCAAACATTCTAGTTGAAAAATATGACAAAAATCTATAACTAAATACGTATATAGCTTATACGAATCTATACCTTTGAAGGGATGTAGATTTTGCATTAAACCCGTTCAACTTGACACGCCAGAGCGCGCTTTTGGAATGCACGTTACGAGAGCCTTATATCGATAAAATATATAAAACAAGAATTCAATAGAAGTGCGGAAATACAAAAAGCCGAAATTACAGTCAGTTGTGACGTTAATATCAATATTATAGAATTGCTATCACCGTATGAAAAAGAGACATTCTCTACTGGTGGCAAAAAGAAAGGTAGTTACGGAGGGGTCAGTAAAAGCTATCACCAGATCCACTCTCTAACGGGGCATTTATTGCGAAACCCGAAAAAAGAATCAAAAATAAAATTAGAAATGAAATCGAAGAACATAAATCTAATTAGTTAAGGTCGCGCGGAGCTCGCGTGAAGGCAACAGCTCGTGTCCAATAAAATACCGAGTTGCATTTTTCACACATGTTGCACAACAGCCCGTTCTGGTTTAATTTTTGATTTAATCGCACCCAACCAAGGACCTACAATTAACCTCTTGATTTTTGTGTAAATTATCAATCGATATTGATTATTTGGTTGAGTGATCAAAACTAGAATGACATTTGTTCTCCTTTCCAAAATGTGCAACAAAAAATCAAGTTCTTCTTTGAACTCAATCTCGTTTCTGCGGTCAACGTTTTTCTTCTGACATTTTGCGGTCAACTACTGCTATCATCGAGATTCGTGTGAACATGACATTTTATAATAAGTATACCTACCCGACGATTTTCTAAACTGATTTCAAATAAGTAAATTGTTTTGTCGGTTTTGCGGTTGACCGGATTAACTTGCCAACCGTCGAAAATTAACAAATTTTAATATGTATCCCTGTTTTTTAGGAGAAAATGTTACCAGATTGTGATTCCATACACCTTGACTCTACTATCCCATCAAAAGACCAATTATTATTACAAATTGTGACATGACAGGATATCGACGTGTCTAAACACATATTGGTGGGAAGGGGTGAAGGCGAATAACAACTAAAAAGGCCAACCCAAATGTTAACCTCTACTGCACGTGGTGCCCACTTTAACGAGGCTCTGACGATCGAGATACGGCGGAATAACCGTTCCACTGGGAATTGAAGAAATGTAATTCGCAAACTCGCCAATACACGCTCGGCAAGCAATGCCAGCTCCTTTCATAGATATGATATGTCGAAATTTGAAACATGCATAACCCAGGCGAGTAGAGGTGAAAATCCGGAATCTCTCACTGATACGTCAGTCAGCCCCGTGGATTCTGGGAGGGGCAAACTTTCGATAGATGGTAAGAAGGAAGAGGCAAGCTTGAATAAGAGACCTTTGACGTAGGGACGTACAATGAGGCTCGATGAACACCTCAGTGGCCTAGACAACGAATTGCAGAACATAAAGTGATATGTCATAGGAATCAGTGAAACAAAACTGAGCGGCAAATCTGGACATTTACTTTTCCAGAAGAACTCGGATACAGACTCACATATTTGGGGCGTTGTTGTACTGGTTCACAAAAAGAAGAAAGACCTGATTACAAAGACAAAAGCCGTGTCAAACAGAGTAATTTATGTAATGATCAGGATCAAGGCCATGTTTAGTATACAAATCATCCAAGCATATGCACCCACCTTCGCCTCCTCAGACGAAGAAATTTTAACATTCTACGAAGACTTCACAACTGCAAAGAACGCAGAAAAAACCAAAATCTGTGTGATAATCAGCGATTTCAAGGCGAAGGTTGAAGTCAGGTTACCGACGGATCCTCCCTTCATCGGTAAATTTGAGCTGGGAGCTAGGAACCAACGTTTAGAACTGCAATGGTATTCCAAAGGCCAATGTAAGGCAATATATAAAATACCACAGTAATTATTATTAAATGTAATTGGTAAAATTACCAAAAGGTAGCAAGGACCAATTTGTAATGGTCTTATGAGATAGGTACTCCAATAAATTCAAGATTTACCAATAAATGTTTGACCACCTTACCCCAATGAGAGTAAAAGATAAAGGAATAAAAAGATTAATAACATTAATTAAAACCTGTGCACGCTTATACCATGGTATACCGGGGCGGTTTTATACAAAAATGTCACCTTCAATATAGTACATTAATAATCATTGGTGCAGTACACCCATTGTAATAGTGAAGGCGGTAAAACAGACTTGGAAATGTACCAAGTTGAATATAAGAAATACAATTAATAATAATAGAGAAGAATAATTAAGAAATGTTAATAAATCAACGGGTACATCACCCCCTTGTGATCCTCCCTGCAGTCTAAACATTCATTTACATTACTGTCTCATAACAGCCGCACAGCCCTGATAACAGACCCCATCAACTTCTTTTGACTTCCCTTCTTAAATAGGGTAAATTACGGGTTCAGTTTCAGTGTTGTGGGTACTCTGACACCTCACCTTCGAAACGTTAGCAAAACGTCGAAAGAGGAAAACCCAATGTAAAGGTAAAACCTAAAATCCTAAAACCCTGGTTATAATTCGGGCTCTTAGTTGAACAAAACGTGCTCTCTTCTCGCATCGACAATTCAACAAAATGGCGTAGACTTTTGTCTCCAGAAAATTCTGAGTGGTTGGCTTACAAATACGGGGACTTACGACCAAATCCAAGTTTTCACCCCAAAACCAATTAAGCCAGCTACCACTTGAGTTCCCAACGCCTCTAAAATCCCACAAAAGGTGTTTGTTCCAAGGAACGTAGCAAAAAGAACCGCTGGTAAAATCTGCCAACTACTTGTTGCTTGCTCAACGTGCGCATTTAAAGAGAACGACCCTATTTTAGCCATTTATTAGGTGAGCTCATATGAAAAATTCCCCAGAATTCTATTTTTTTTTCTCCAAGATGCCCTCTGGTGCCAGATTTCCGGTCTTGACCAGGAAAACGAGACAATCAGCTTGAAACGAACAACCCAAACCACATCGATGACAAACAAAACTCAAAATTGTTACCGAATTTTCTACCCTAACACTAACTAATTAATTAATAATCATCATCTATTCAGTCTTTAGTACAAAAAACAACAAAATGAACAGTCGTTCAGTTGTAGCAACTACAGTGACTCTATTACCCACAGTGGTCAAGAAACCTCGGCAACAGCGCTGCCTGAAACGAATCAACAAGTGTCCCGAAAAAAAATAACCGGGAAAATGTAAATATTAGTGCAAATAAGGGTGAAAAAGCGATTTAAAGGGTGTGAAAGTGATTTGTGGTGTTGCAGAATTTTTAATAATGGAAAATACGAGACTCGTAAGTGTTGCCAATTGATATTTATTCGGAAGTAAACAAACCTTTTCATCAACAGTTAGGGCCTTTTAGACAACTTTCGTAAGCCAAATAAAATAGATTTCGATCCTACTAGTACAGGTATAAAGCTTCATAAATACCCTTACAAATACCTTAATTAATTACTGAATTTCTTTGAAACCTCCAATTACGTACTAAAGCAAAATTTGTACGTAACACAAGGAAAGGCTCTACTGCATGAATACCTTCTACAAAAAGCACCCGAAAAAAAATGGACGTGGAGGAGCCCCGATAACAGGGTCAAAAATGAGATAGACTATGTTCTCACATCAAACCCCCAATTATGCTCGGACGTATCAGTACCAAACCGCTTTGACACAGGCAGCGACCACAGGTGAATTGCGAGAGACGGGGGAAGAATTTAACAGGCAAATTGACAAGAAGCTACACCCAATTGAAGATATGCGAAACATGGAACTGAACGCACTCTCAACGAAAATCACCTCTAGTATTGGAAACGCAGTGCAAAAAGTCTGTTCTCTTCAAAGTAAGAAACATTCGAAATTCAGTTTAGAAACAGAACAACTTATCGAAGAACGAAGGAAAACTGACAAAAACTCATCAAGGTATGAGGACCTGAATAAGATCGTGAAGAAGGCCATCAGAAAAGATCAGAGAGCTTATAATACGAGGATGGTCGAGGAAGCTATACAGAGCAACGCAAACATGAAAGTTCTCCGTTCCGAGAGGTCTAAAGCCAAAATGATTAAAAGAGGAAAGATCGCAGAAATTATCGAGAATTTTTAACGACGACTCTACAGCCCATCGGTGGCATACCCAGGTCAAGAAGGTCAAATTTATCAGCCAGTCCTAAACATAGGATCAGAAGAACTAGAGTCAGCGCTAAAACACCTGAAGAACTGCAAAGCCCCGGGAGAGACCAGATCACCAGTAAAATGTTGAAGGTCGTAGGAGAGACATTCAGGAAAGCACTCCTGACCTTACTAAATAAATGTCTAGAAGACGAGAAAATCCGGGACTCTTGGAAGAACGCAGAAGTTATCCTATAATTCAAAAAAGGCGACTGCACAAATCTAGAGAATTTCAGGCCCATGAAAAGGCCTATGTCCACACAGGCTAAAGAAGAAACACATATTGGCAATTCTAAGATCAAGGCCTACTGTAATAAAAAAAAATCTTACCTGCGCATATTCGGCACAAATATCTATCCCACTAACAAAATTCGCCACATCATCAACGGACCAGCCACTAACGTCTTCGTGCAACTTTGGACTCTCGCTTTCGGGCCTTCTCGCCAAACTCGGCGGAGTTCCCGTACTTGCGTTACGAGGACTACCGATTGAAGGAGTTTTAATGCGCGCCCTTTTCGTAGGCGGCGCTGCTGACGATAAGTCCAACGGCGAAGAAGTGTCTTGTCGTTTCACGTTCTTTATCAACCCCTGTTTGAAACAAAAATATATATAAAGAGTTAATTTTTATTTGCACAAAATTCTTACTTGTAGCTCAGCTTCTTTGGCGGTTCGTACCATGGCCAAGAGAGCTTGCGTCGTTGACATGTCGATCAGAGGCGGAAACATTGCAGCGGCCGCTCCGGCAAAAGGACTCAGAACTGACGCGAAATCGGGTTTTTTCGTTGCCGCCTCTGAGTCTTTCGGTGTGGGAGCTACTGCTGGATTTGGCAACAGCGATTGGGGAAATGCCACCGATGATGTTGTGGACGGTTTGAATCTGGGATCCAGAGGAGGTGGGAAACCGTTCCGTGCGGCACTAAAATAACTAGAACCATTGGGTAAGATTTTGGTGCAAATCAATCAAAGTTTGTTCTTACTCGTTTGGATTTGCATGATTGTACTTAGCAGCTAAACTGCGCATAAAATCGCTATAATTTCTTCCTGTAATAGGTCCCAAGAGTGGATTTTCATTCGATGAAGGAGTGTCTGAATGGGAAGCTGAACTAGGAGTAACGCTACGAGATCTTGATGAGGTATCTGGAGTACTAGGACTAAGTCTGGAATTAAAAAATATTTCTTTTGGATGTTGCATCATGGTACAATAGTTGTCAAAAATTACCTTTCATTTTTAATATTATTGTTGTTATTGTGCAGGGCAAAATCTGTAACTGTTGAAGAGAGAATACCATTGTTGTTAGAGGAAGTTCGGTCCATGCGTTTCCTTCTTAGGGTTTTTGCAGCTGTTACTGGACTTTCCAGAGTTTCATTGGTTGTTGTAGTTTCACCTGAAAAAATAAATGTTTTTTGTAAATCGTTTTTTTACTAAATGCATGCAAATTACTCCATATCCGTTTATTAATTAGATAAAAACAATAAATCATGTGTATCCCTTTAAAAATTTGATACGGCCATAAAGGTAATAGTCAGCCATTGAAATTGTATACAATTTACGGCTTCTTTCACTTATACTTTTACCGCTCACTTCTTTGATAATTGACTGTTGTTTCATAAATCGTTAAATTCCCATTCAAAACATCGCTGACAGCCGCATAACACCCAGATTTACTATACTTACTTATCTGATTTACTATAATTGGAAATCAAAAAGCGAGTAATACTTAACTTAAAATTATAACGTAAATTGGATTTGCATATACAAAAGAAAGTGCTGATTTCCGCTAAAAATTTTCGCTATTAGTTCTCACAAACCGAGTGATGACGTCTACAATTTTTCCCAGCTCGTCGATCCCAGCATCATCATCATCTTGAAAAGGCCAACGGCAATCAAGAGGGTTTTTGTTGCGCGTGAATTACCGAAAGATGACTGTCATAAAAAGTATCCAACAAAAGACCGCTGGTCATCATTTGTTGCATCTTCAGCAGCCCATAACCCAGATGCCGCATGAAATTATGTTTTCTAGAAAATGATTGTCCTGTGACCCAGGTCAGATTTGTGGTCAGTATACCTATGAAGTAATTATTACTACACTCTTCTCTATGATTTGGTGGTTTGAGATTATCTTCTATATATATTGCATCTTTGTTGGATGTCAAAGATGAAACACTGAATTTTAATCGGCGAGTTTCTAATATTTTACTAGGTTATGATTATGATTATGGTATCTTTTTTGGAATATATATAGGAGGAATTCTGTTGGAGTTAACAATTCCAACAGACTAAGTTTTCTGAATACACTGTGTTCTAGTTAGGTTAAATTGGTATAGTGAATGCTGGAAGCTAGAGGACACCAAACTGGTTAATCCATGAAAGTTCATTCTTGGTTCTTGGTCTGTGTGGAAGAAGATAGATAGTCAAAAGGTTACGGGCCTAAATAGAGCTGACTGGAAAGGCTGAAAAAAAGTAAATTGGAAAACCTTGTACACAGAAGTGAAGAGTAACTCATCCAGTATCAAGAAAAGAAACAGGTATAAACAGTCACCTCAAATAGTACCCGAGTACAGATAAAATCATTTGATGGGAAAGAATTTTCCAATTGGCAGTGGCGGCTCGTGGTGTCCAAGTAAGTGTGGGCGACAAAAATAAAAAAACAGCCGTAAGCGAATTTTTTTAGATTTTCCAGGTCGCGGCCTTTTCAAATATTGTATCAAAAGCATTTTTTATTTTTCCATTCTTTCTCCAAGGTGACGGTGCCCACTTTGCCCATATAGGCAAACCGCCACTGTCCAAAGCCTCCTGACCTGATGAAACTAAAGTTTTCGTTACTCACCCCATTGAAAACTGGAAATTTTCGGCAGAAAATGACTCAATTTCGAAACCCCGCACTTCAAGACAACGTTTCCTACTGAAACAGTCCCGGAAAACTGGAAAACTCGAGGAAAAACCGGGACAAAAATAAAAACGCGTTACTCAAAATGGCCGATTGTCAAATGTCACTGTCAGGCTTTATAAATGACATTCCAAGGCCTACTTGATTGAAATCTGAGTGAAGTTGGCTACAAGCGGTGTTGCCATGTAGAAAAAAATCATTTTAAATGATTAATTTGATGAAAAAGCCGTTCAATATTTAATTAATAATGATTTTAACACTCAAAAGTCAAAATTCCCCGAAAATGGTCTCAAAATAGTAGTTTTCCTAATCAGTGCGCAAAGTTATGTTTTCCCGCACGCGAAAGCAGTTGGACAAACGACGTGAAGCGGAGTTCGGATAAGCTTTAAGTGCGGGAAAACTACTTTGCGCACGTGTTAGGAACAATATTTTTTCTACGAGTGAAATAACTATACTTCCTTTTTACATTTTAAATTTATATAGGCATCAAAAACAATTTATTGTAACTAACTAGGTATATCTAAATAGGCCAAAACAAATTTCGGCCTCTCTCCGCGGGGCTTTGCCCCCTAAAAAAGGGGGCCCGCGGGGCTGTGCCCCCCAAAAGTGAAAAATTCGAGGAAATCCAAAGAAGAACCAACGAAAATGACATTCCAAAGCCTACCTGATAAAACTAGAGTTTTCGTTACTCATCCCATTGAAAACTGGAAATTCTTGGCAAAAATAAATTACCCAATTCCAAAGCCCCGTACTTTGAAACAACGTTTCCTACTGGAAAAGTCTCGGAAAACTGGGAAATTCCAGAAAAAACCAGAACAAAAACAAAAACGCCTCACTCAAAATAGCCGAATGTCCAATGTCACTTTCAGGCTTTATAAATGACATTTCAAGGCCTACTTGATTGAAACTTGAGTGAAGTTGGCTACAAGCGGTGTTGCCATCTAGAAAAAAATCAATTTAAATGGGTAATTTAATGGGAAAGCCGTTTAATAATTAATTAATCATGATTTTAACACTCAAAATTCCCCTAAAAAGGCCTCGAAAAGTTGTTTTTTAATGAATTTTTCCACTTATCTTTCGCTCTTGATTTTAGCATTTAAAAGCTGGAATTTTTGGCAGAAAAAATGAAGAAAATCCAAAACCTACAACTCCAAACCACTTTTTCCGACTGATGAGGTCTTGGAAAAGCGGAAAATTCGAGGAAAACTAGATAAAAACTCTCAAAATGGCCGATTGTCAAAAGTGGCAAATGACATTTATTACAAAACGCCTACTGGATTTAAAATGTTTTTGCCACAATAACAATCTCAAATCGAATGTTTTTCCAGATTTTTCCTCATTTTCCGATGAATTTCCAGCCTGGAAAACTAACAAGTTTCCATTTTTAATATTAATTTGATTGTATTTTTGGACAAAACAGTCATTATAGTGAGTAAGACAAGGAATGAGATAAAATAGGACACAAAAGCAACAAATGTGATTATAAATTAGTAAGACAAAGAGAGAGATGAAGTAGGATACGAGTGGCAGAACGCAAATGCAAAGCCCCGCATCAGAACAACTTAAAAACCTCAGCGCCTGGAATAGACAAAAATTGAAACTTGACGTAAGCAGACGTTTAAAAGACTTCTTGCCAATTGGGAATTTTGAATGAAGTTGCTTCTCGCGCATGATAGAGTTTTGGAGATGCTGACAAAGGATCCGCCTGATGAGCAATCATCTGAGTATGTGAAGTTTTAAAAGGGTGATGTCAAGACTCGTAACTTTATAGTCAACAGTTTAGCTGATAATGGTGAAAGGTAAGGCTGCTGCCAAGGAAATGTTATTAGAATTAAGTGGAACATATACGAATTCTGGCATAGTCAACCAAGTATAGGTTTACAAAGAACACTTAGAACATTAAGATATAATGGAAAAAGTTCAAAAAACGATTTTCTTGTAGAGTATGAGCGAACAGTCTTAGAACTAAAGAATTGTGGTGGATCAATCCAAGAATCAGAGATTACTGCACAGTTATTATCTGCAATGCCTGATATGTATCAAAATGTGACTACAACAATATTGCAGGTATTGTCAAGAACCCAGTAAAGTGACTCTAGAATTCATTAAGAGTAGACTCTTGATGGAAGAAGAGAGATAAAATAAAAATAAGTATGAATCAAAATATCAGGGTGAAGGGTCAGAGGTGTTTCTAGGATATAAAGGAAACTTTAAGCCACATTTTAATCCAAGGGGACATAATTGGAAAGAGAAGGGAATGATGAGGAGATACAAAGAACAAGAAAAGAAAATTGTCAAGGACAAGATAAAGAGAAAAATGATTCAGAAAATCAAACAAAAATTGACAAATATGTAACACGAAGACGATCAATACGAGAAAGAAAACCTCTTAAGCACTTAGAAGAATGTAATATTGAACTAATGGCAGCACTATCAGTAGGCATATAATCACACGTAGCTGAAAATTATGATAAAGCTATTGAAGGAGAAGAAGGTTGGCAGAAAGCCATACAAGACGAATTGGACTCACTTGTACAGAATAAAATATGGGACATAGTTCATTCTTGGTTCTTGGTTTGTGTGGAAGAAGGTAGACAGTCAAAAATTCATCAAATTCTGAAGTTTGGATAAAAGATCATGAGAGAATGCCACATGTTTCAGCTTTCTGAAGCTGATCTTTCTGGACAGTCCGCGTCTAAATGATTCCTAGATCTTGCCTATTGGAAAGTTCATTAATAAATCAACACATTACGAAGGTATACAACTAATTTATGAAGCATTTGTGGTGTGTGGAAGGTGATTTGTAAATAATATGGTATGTCTGAGAGATTCAATATCAGCAGTGTGTTTCTCTCTCAAATAGAATACCTACTGAGCTGAGTTGCCTGTAGCATCTTTCAAGTTACGTAACATATAGAGTTCACTAGATAAAGAGATGTTGATTAAATAACGTGTTTCTTATCCTATGGAATAGAAAAATTACAGAAAGTTAAATACACAACAGTTCTATAATATGTTAATTGGCACTCTCCAGTTAAGTGTGCCCATAAAGGACTCATTATATGGCAAGCATAATGACAGGTTCGAATTGCGTGCCTTTAATAGTAGTCCATCTCGCGTATAATTCGACATTCCGCGGTCTTAATAGTAGGCGTAGATGTAGGAGAAGGAAAAACAAAATCGAATCGCCTTGAGTGGTAGAACCACCTGTGGCCAAAGCGTGATGAATGCTGATTGGCTACCGCCGCTTTATCATTTCCGCGGTACCACGGGTCGCGATCCTCTTTTGTCTCTACGCGCGATTCTTTTGTCTTTTCGGTTGCTGGGAGCTCCTTTTGTTTGTACGAGAATGGTACCGCCGAATGGTTCTTTCAATTACTACGACGTGTCCGATTGTTTTGGTATCGTGGCACCAAATGATCGGCGATTGTTTGTTTTTGGCAGCTGTACCTGACAATCGCGATTGTTGGGACTTTTTGTGTTTCGGGTGCATATTTTATCAGCTATGATACCCTTCCAGTTATGCGAGGATAGAATATGTTATCCTACATCGTCCATTCTTATCATGATCAGTTTACATTTAATCGATTCCTTCAGCAAAACGCCATCTTTGAAATTCCTGCTGTTTAGCCAATCATATAAACTCTTATTGGCATAAGTTTAAACATAATTCAATAATATCTTTATTGTTTAGCATAAGAATGCTGATTGGTATCTTTTATTCCAACAGAGGGACGGCGAATTCCTGTTTTCAAGGAAACGCATGCAACAACATACCCCGGGCCCAGACTACTAGGTATTATCGATCTCAGCCTATCTATTGACTCTGGTTGATACGTGTCTTCCATGTCAAACTGGTATCGACTACTAAATATTCCATGCAAGACGCGGCTACTTGCTGGAATTTATTGTGAACCCTGTCGAACGTCCATGTCAAGTCAACGATTCTTCTTCTTCCTTCGTCCATCGTCCAAAGTTCGACGTTTTTCTTGTGTGCGTAACAACATTGAAAGCTGAATAGCGTTGTATTTTGTGCTCATTATCAAAAGGTGATGAATTCAATTAAAAATTCACAGGATATCGACGATTATTATTCGCGCTAAAACTCTTCAATTTCCCTCCACGAAAGGAAATTGTAGGTTGGTTCGTTCGTTTTGTGATTTGCGAGTGGTCCAGATCCGCTGCGAGCTAATAACAGTATTAAGTGCCTACTTTACGTTGGCCGTTTAACAAGTAGAACAAGTAATTGCCGGTCGACCGTACCATTATTATTTATCGGCGACCCGGAGTGATTTAAAACAAAACCGACAATAAATAATAGAAAACCGGACGACGGTACCGGACCAGTTGGAGTTGCTAATAAATTGCATAAAATATTTTTGTAAAACTTATTTTTGTTTAAATTAATTGGGGTTGGATTGAAGATAAAGCAACAGAAGTCTCATTTTGAAATTGATGAATCTTCGCACGATAAAAGCGGAATTTAAACATTATTCTAAATGGATATTTCAAGTCCAAAAGGGCACAAAGACTGAGAAGTCCAGGAAGAATGGGAAGTAGTCAACAAACGATCAAGATCCAAGAATAGTCCAAATTTTTACTATAACCAGCTCTAAAATGATATTTTTGCAAGCCTTCAGTAGTCTAAATTCAGCTAAATCCAATCAAGATCCAGGAATAGATATATTCTGAGGGTAAGTGATGTCGGAAACACTTTGAACATCAGAAATTATCAAGAGAAGATCGATAGATCCTTCCCCTCCCAAAACCAGATGAGGAATCAACCAGAGGCTGAGAAAAGAAAGGTGAGTTAGGAATACGCTAGAGTGTTGGATGGGACAGAAGCACTAAAATCTACCCGAATATGTTAGAGAAGACAACAAGTTGTTGGATGGCGACAAGCGACCTTAACACACTCACCAACTACGAGAGGAGAAGGCACTATAAGCCTTTCGATATGCTATGCAAGGCAAACAAAGACAGCATTGAAAATGAAGAGAAAGTTGGAGGGTTAAAAATGTTGATCTTGAGCGGAATTCGAACCCGCGTCTTCATCATTTCCAGTGCTACGCTCTAACCAACTAAGCCACCACGATCCTACATTGATTTTTGTTTTGGTGTTGTTAGAGGAAGTTGCGTGGTACTCCGCGTACTTGGTGTATGCGATGCCCGCATAAGCAATGTTGAAAGGAAATGAAGTTTTGTCGGTTACAACAACCGAAAAGCGTGGATATTGAAAAGATGAGCGGCGAACCATGCAACTTCCTCTAACAACACCAAAACAGAAATCAAAGAGATCTGTAAGGTCATGGTGGCGTAGTTGGTTAGAGCGTAGCACTGGCAATAGTGAAGACACGAGTTCGAATCCCGCCCAAGACCAACATTTTTAATCCTCCAATTTTCCTTAAGTTTCCCTTCATTTTCAATTTCCACGCGTTTCAGTTGTTGTAATCGACAAAACTTCATTTCCTTTCAAAGACAGCAGTGTTGATAATAATGTTTTCACAGATACCAAAGTCAGTCAGTTGAATGACAGAGCCAACTGGGACTTTATTCTCGAAATCGAGGAACAGCGTTCTCATGCGAACGATTGCTCGGTCATTAGTAGTGTTATGGAAATATGAATACGGACGATGAAGACAAAACCTTCGTTCTCATGAGAACGCAGCTCCTCTGTTTCGACAATAAAATCCCTGAGGTCGCTCTTCTTCGTGAAGATGCAAGATTGCAGGATCTGGGAACGTAAATTGTATTTTGAGACAAAACGTCAAGATTCAGATGCAGGAAACGGGCTTTGATTCTACGAATAGAGAAATTTTCTCTATCTCTATTGACGTCCCCTCTCTATAGTCTCTATTGATTTCGAGAAGAGAAAAGAAGACAACAAGTGCTGAATAGCGATAGGGATAACGATATCTATCCTTTACACAGTTGCAGCCCTGGTGGATAAACATAGTATTTAATTTAGCTGATCGTTGGAACATGCCAGAGGACAACAGGTATACCTATGATCCTTGGATGAGGAGAAGCAATCTTATTACACTCGCCAACTCTAAGAGGAAAACACACAAACTTGGAAATGAACCAAGTTGAGAAATGTTAATAAATCAATGGGTACATCACCCCCTTGTGGTCCTCCCTGCAGTCTAAACATCAATTATCAATTTTCATTATTGTCTCATGAAAGCCTCACAGCCCTGATAACAGACCCCATCAAGTTCTTGACCCTTCTTAAGTAGGGTAACTTTCGCTTCCAAGTTCAGAGTTGTGTGTTTTCTGTCACCCCAACTTTGAGACTAGCAAACCATCGAAAAGGAAGAACCCAATGGTAAAGTAAAATCTAAAAATCCTAAAACCTCGGTTGCAATTCGGGCTTCTAGTTGAACAAAACGTGCTCTTTGCTCACACGACAAACCAACAAAATGGCGTAGATTTTCGTCTCCAGAAAATTCTGAGTGGTTAGCTTACAAATACGAGGACTTACGACCAAATCAAAGTTTTCACCCCAAAACGAATTAAGCCAGCAACCACTTGAGTTCCCAACGCCTCTAAAATCCCAGAAAAGGTGGATGTTCCAAGGAACGCAGTAAAGAGGACCGCTGGAAAAATCTGCCAATACTTGTTACTTGCTCAACGTGCGAATTTAAAGAGAACGACCCTTTTTCCAGCAATCTATCAGGTGAGCCCATATGAAAAATTCCCCAGAATTCTATTTTTTTCAAGATGCCCTCTGGTGACCAGGAAAACGAAACAATCAGCTTGAAACGGAACAACCCAAAGCACATTGATGACAAACGAAACCCAAAATTGTTATCCAATTTTCTCCCCTAACATTAATTATTTAATTAGTAATCATCATCTACCCAGTTTTAAATCTAAAAAACCATTAAAATGACCACTCGTTCAGTGGTAGCAACTACAGTGACTATTACCCACAGTGGTCAAGAAACCTCGGCAACAGCGCTGTTTGAATCAACAAGTGTCCCGTAATCACACTTATTTGGCGAAAGTAAATAACCGGGAAAATTTAAATATTACTGGAAATAAGGGTGAAAAAGCGATTTAAAGGGTGTGAAAGTGATTTGTGGTGTTGCAGAATTTTTAATAATGGAAAATACGCGACTCGTAAGTGTTGCCAATTGATATTTATTACGAAGTAAACAAACATTTTCATCAACAGTTAGGGCCTTTAAGACAACTTTCGTAAGCTAAATAAAGTAGGTTTCGATACTATTAGTAGGGCTTTATCATCCTAAAACTACCCTGTCATCTGAATACAAAGAATTACTCAGTATTACCCCGAAAAATATACCTTTGTTCAACACCCACACATTGTTTCGCATTCAATTCAAAAAGGCAGAAAACTAGTAAAATCCAATGACAAACCTATCAATCACCGAAAAATATTAATCCTCAGATAGAAAGCTTCATAAATACCCTCACAAATACCTGAATTAATTAGTAAATTTATTCGAAATCTCCAGTAACGTAATAGGGCAAAATTTGAACGTAACACAGTTCCCATTCGATATGCTATGCAAGGCAAACAAAGACAAAGACAGCATTGTTGATAATAATGTTTTAACAGATGCCAGTCAGTCAGTTGAATGAGAGAGCCAACTGATGTCGCTCTTTTTCGTGAAGATGCAAGATTGCAGGATCTGGGAACGCAAACCGTATTTTGAGGCAGAACGTCAAGATTCAGATGCAGGAAACCTGGTGGGTAAACAAAGTATTTCATTAAGATGATCGTTGCAACATGCCAGTAACTAATGGAAGAGAATCAATACTGGGCAAAAAAAAAATTGGGATGCCGTTTCTTTTTAAGAATCGATGAAAAAGTTGAGACGACGGCTGTAACCGTCTCAGATGGAAGGTGACAGTAACTTCAGTTACCTCTCAAAGATCAAATATTGGAAGAGGATTTTCCGCATTACAAGGAACAAATACCATCATCATCATTGTAGCCAACATCACGATCCAAAACTGACTGTAGTAAACAGAAGCAAGAAGAGGTATGCTTTATTAACACATTGTTCTTTGGATTGCAATGTAGAGATGGAAATAATGATCCTGCAGACTGGTAAGTCTTCGAAAAATTTCATTTGAGCTCTATTCAGTGGCTTTTCGTTAGCTACGTGATCTATAAATTACCAAAACAAGCCGCAGATAACAATGACTTCTTTCATGTACCATCGTCACCAAAAGTAACTGGGACAGCATCATGTTAGCTCTTGTACTATTATATGATTTTAGGTGTCAAATATTTGTCAAAATATGAATTAAATGCATTGAAATGAATGACAGTAGACTTAGTCCAGGAGATTAATATGAATTATTTTTGTCCCAGATACTTTCGGTGACGATGGTACGTGACATCAAACGATTATCCCAAATGGACTCTATCCAAAGTTGACATAAATGATACTACACCATTTCCAAATCCAAGCGGCAGTAAATGACATTTAATAACCTAAATTGTAAACAAACACCAGCCTTTCTATTGGCTGAAACGCCCTACCTGGACCAGTGCGCATGCACGGAGGACATGTGATAGGTTGTAATGAAAATGACCAGTTTGTCATTTACTGCCGCTTGAATTTGGTTCAACCATAGTTCTATAGTTGCATATACCCTAAATGGATTGTATAATAACAAAGTGAGAAATCTTTACATTCTCTACATTGACCAACCTCCATGTGAAAGATTTGAGAGAACAGCGAGTCAAGGACATACTAAAGCAGTAGTTATAAGTGATGCGAATGAAGGTTTTTTGCTTACATACTCAGTTCCACATTATCCTTAAAGTTTAATACATTACGAGTATACTATAACTTCCTCTGTACATAATGATGTACAGAGGTTTTATTTAACAAGCTATTATTTGAAACGTCGCACACTCCCAACTTGAAGTGACAATCCAGTTGTGACGGAACTAGCTTTAGTCAAACTGCACCAGGGATGCCACAAGTTTTCACTTTTACTGACTGTAAAAATTAACTAAAGTTCACCTTACGAGTCTAGCACTATGACGTCTAAAGGGCAAGGGGGAATAACGCCATTCATTTCGAGCTTTATGCTGCCTGTCATAGGCGTGCGCGCAGCGTTTTTAAATATTACTTTTTCCCTATAAATGTAGGTAGATAGATAAATATTGAGGTATTTTCTATTGGAAGTCAAATAGGCAATATTGTAATTTTTTTATCCGCATTCTTTCCATAGTGCTAGACTCGTAAGGCGAACTTTACTAAGTGTTGGATCATTTAAGCCTTGTATTGGGTTAGAGGTTGCCTTGATTCTCATTTATACAAATAAAACGCTGAAATAGAATAATTATCAATAGTTATATTATATACCGTGTGCAATGGAAATTATTTGAGCACTTTTCTATGCGGGAGTCTGTAAACAATATGTGTAAGAAAAGTCTTTATATATGCTCAGTTTCTATATACAAATGTACAAATGTTAATTTCACGAGTGTGAAAACCAAATTTCTGCATTAAACGTTAGAAGACACACTTCAAATTATAGTGCATTTCAAGCGAATCACTAATCAGTATTTATTGTTCGACTGTTAGAGAAATTGTAACGGTCTTACTTGCTTAATCCGGTTCATGCAGATAAAATTCACAAGGCCATTCTTTATCCATTTATTACTATTCACACTGGCAGCTAGGAAATTTGCCACTGAGATGAAAACTTGAAAACACAACGATATACAGGCGCGTTGGAGCCCGGCGAGAGAGAGCCAAAAACAATCGCGTAGGAGAGAATTTTGCTCGTCCGAGGTGACTTGCAACAATTAGGGGTTAATTACATGAATTGTAATCAATTATATAGATCATGTCAGGCCTTGAGATACATAGAGTAGTATTTTTACTATAAATCGCGCGTACTAACGGGGGTTTTAGGGTTTTGTTTCTGGGGAGCATTCAGGGGGCGCGAGGGTGCGAACTCTTCGCTTATTCTAATAGTACTGAAGAATGTGCGTCGACTAGACTCTGCCAGGGGAACAGGTCGCAAAAACTAGGGATTTTGTGTGGCGGCTGACCAATCAGCGAGACAGGTTCACTACCTTATAGGAAACCTGCAATTTTACCGGTTCAAAGGGTTGTTGTTGCCGGTTTTACAGGATAAATAGTCCAGCAATAGCATCTATTTTTAGAATATTATTTTTATGGTAAATAATAGAAATTGAGATATATTAAATTAAAAATAATAAAATTTAAACTTGTTGTGGGTTATTTCCGCAACACCAGTACAACGTACCATTGGAGCAATATAACATGAGAAGAGAAGAGGACATCCAACGCTACTGACTAGTTGAAGCTCACCAAGATTGCTTTTTGATCTTGGTACACTCGCATCAGAAAACATTTGCTTGCATCACTTGCCTGAGAAAATGTCAAATTCGTTTTAGAAAACTACTTCCACTTCCGGTTACATTTGCCTCAGGAAAAATTGTTGCTCGCCCGAGAAAATGTCTGTTTCTTACACTCGCCTTAAATAAATTCATCAAACTGGTGCTTCTGACGTAAACGAATCAGATCGTTCCTGTGTCATTCATCAAATTAGTGAAACGGTTTCGTTTTGCAAAAACTCCTCCAGGTCATTTCTTAATGCCCAGTTAAAATAAATCAAGTTGTCCGCGCGCAGGTCGACATCAACGGACAGCAGAAGGTATGATTAACTCCTGCTGGCGAAGCAAAGCAGCAGCGGCAGCATTCGAAGACGACCGGACCTTCCTTCCTTATAATGAACCGGTGGTCGGTTTTGCTCCGCTGTTATTACTCTTATTTACGTAATTATCTCTCGGTACGTACATTTACGCCCGGAGATTGGCCCGATTTTTTTTTCTCCTCCCGGTTTTTTAATTATTATTTGCCCGGCTACCAAGAGGTTAATCGAAAATCGTGAGCGGTTCTGTATGCCGAGCAACATCTGTCCCGGGCTACTGGTTCTAGAGGTGCCACTTTTACGAATTAGTATACCTAGTAGCGAATAATTTGTGTCTATTGGACTGAATCAATTGAAAACGTGCTAAATACTTCTAAATAATTAAGCCGAGCGTTTCTCTATAGACGCCAACACGCAATTAGAACAGCGTAGCCCTTTTTTTTTGGTACTGTGTTAATTAAACGAGGTTGCCATCTGGGTACCACCAGGTTTGACCTGTAACAACAGTCGATATTTAATTATTATTGGTCGGTTCTCGGAAGGTTGCTGAAAGGTCACGAACGCCATACAAAGTCGCACTCACTGACTGTTGGTTTGGAACGTGAGACGCATGTGACAGCAGGCTCCGGTCAATATTCGATTACCTTTCACACAACGAATAACTTGGTTTTTGCTTATTTTGTTCAACACATTTGAGCATGTTCTTCCCGCTCTTAATTTGGTTTGTATTTTAGTTCATTTTTGAAATGCTTCATTTGCAGATTTGGCTCATCCATAAATATCTTCTCTCAGCAAAGCTCCAATTAATTGCCCTTAACTGAGATAACATTATGATGAACTTCTGCTTCTTCTTCAACATTTTCACTGTTATTAATCTGAATTTTCGACCAATAACTTGTTTTACGTACACGTGAAATCAACTTTAAGCTTCAATCTTGGCAGCCATATGTTTCGAAAACCATAAAAATACAAATTTTTATTACCAGAAAGATCCGCTTGCCTGCTTGCCAACCTGGTTTTTATGTCTTTGTAAATTCTCACAGAATTTTCGAGGTATAGGGTACCACATTGGGTCGTGAACCAAAAGTTAATTTTGTATTCAGAAAGCCTAAACAAATATAGGCAAAAAGGTCAAGGGACACCAAAGTTTACGCAATATTATGGTGAAAGGTTAAGCGACACCGCTCATCTTCAACAAATCGAGGAAACGTGGTTCATGACAGCAATATTATTGCGCCATTCTTGAGTAAATAGTTGCCTGAGAGGGCATGAGAACATTCATTTTTATTTTAAAAAACCAGTGGGATAGATGCTTAATTTTTACGAACCTGTGTATTTGAAGATGAGCATATGGAATTGGAATAAGGAAGTCCTAATCAAAGGTAGGATTGTTTCTATCAAAGCCTCCATTCAATATGTAGGTATAGGTACTATAAAGGGTGTCCGGAATAGCTTGAAGTACAGGGTGTTTTTTTTTCATATAATGACTGCACCCCACCTACAACCTTTACCTTTACAGGTAGATGAAAAGTGTAAATACAAAAGTTGTACAGTATTGGCTTACTTTTTGGAAGCCATGGTCAGAAACAAAAATTGAATGTCAGAAATGTCAAATATTGCATGCTTTCAGCTTTTTTTCAAATGGGATGGGAATATAGGGCATCCCATTCAAATTTTGTTTCTGACCATGGTTTGCAAAAATTCAGCCATTGTATTTGCACCTTTCTTCTACTACCTCTAAAGGTAAAGGCTGTAGGTGGGGTGTCAATATATAAAAAAACACAAATAATTGAATGATTGCGGAATTTATTGGTGGACCTCTACTCAGCAATATACTGTTGAACTGTTCAAATAAGACACTCACCTGAAACGTGTAGTTTTTGAACTAATGAGAAAAATTCACAACTGAGTGAATCAGGTTAGTATTGTACTTGAACAACATATTGGTGAATGGATGGCTGGGTCCACCCATAAGTTCCGCAACAATCCACTCGTTTGTACTTGAATATCTTGTCACAATATATTACTAGTTTGGTAAAGTAACATTACTAATTCCTGTTAAAAGGCAAATTGACAAAAAGTAGATAATCTTACAAATTCTGACTTTATATAATAAGTTATTGTTCAAGTACAAATTAGTGGATTGTTGCGGAACTTATGAGTGGACCTCTGCGGGACGAGCGCAGCGAGTTCCGCAGCCATCTTGCCACCAATATATTGTTGAACTGTTTAAGTAAGACATTCACCTGAAACGTGTAGTTTTTATACTAATGAGAATAACTCACATTTGAATGAGTCAGGTTAGATGGTGCAGAGGTCTACCCATAAATTCCGCAACAATTCACTCATTCGTACTTGAATTTTTAGGTTACTAGTTTGGTAAAGTAACATTACTAATTCCTGTTGAAAGACAAATTGACAAAAAGTGGATAATCTTACAAATTCTGACTTTATACAGTTATTGTTCAAGTACAGGGTTTTTTTCATATACATATTCACACCCCACCTACAGCCTTCACCTTTACAAGTAGATGAAAGGTGTAAATACAAAAGTTGTACAGTATTGACTAAATTTTCAGAATCCATGGTCAGAAACAAAAATTGAATGTCAGAAATGTGAAATGTAGCATGCTTTCCGCTTTTTTCAAATGAGACACCCTATATTTGATTCTATATTCTTGAAGGGCACAACTTCCCGATTCCAAAACTATATGGAAAGTCTATATTTGGTTGAGCCGTCTCCAACATATTTGGTTCTAAGAATTTTAAAAATACTATCAGATAAATCAAGTACCTACCTCAAATTTTACCTGCAGTTCTCACCTGTATAGGTAGAATGTTTCACAATAGTACATTAAAATACAAGTTTCATAAGACGTGATTTTATCGCACGAGCCCTATATTAGAAAACGAGCCGGAGGCGAGTTTTCTAAAGGGCTATTTTGGTATTGTTCAATTAAAAAAATAAAATAAAATCTTGGAAATTTTATTCTCATATTTCCTGATTTCATTTTTAGTGTCGAAAAGACTTCGATATGACACCAAAATAGAAAAAATCAGTAGTAGGATAGTATTTTTACAATTTTTGGAGCCGACTATATGAGAGACTGTTCAATCAAATATAGACAAACTATATATTTTTGGAATTGGGGCATTGTGCTCTTCAAGAATATAGAATGAAATATAGCATCCCATTTAAAAAAAGCTGGAAGCATGCAAAATTTCACATTTCTTACATTCAAATTTTGTTTCTGACCATTGGTTTCTAAAAATTTAGCCAAAACTGTACAACTTTTGTATTTACTCCTTTCTGGTACCTGTAAAGGCTGTAGGTGGGATGTCAATACATAAAAAAACACCCTGTACATGGGGATTTTGGAAATCATTGAAGATCCATAGGGTGTAACAAATGGGGAAAAAGTTGCGCAATCAAGTGCTTGCAAATAATCTGTCTTCAACTTCTTTGAACAGAACAGGTTAGTATTCCACTGTAATTGACGTAATTGTCTGATTTGTATTTGAAAGAATTTGTACGATGTACTTACTGATGCATGAAAACGTGACGTTAAAAGAAAAAAAGAAATATGAATTGATAATCCGGAAATTTATATTTTGTGGGCCTTAATTGATTATCGTTCATTTAATAATGTTGATACCCATCAGAAGATGATGTCAAACAATTAACAACATGTGAAGAAGATATGAATAAAACAATATCTGAATAATTTGATACACTGATGCAGAAATTACACAAATCGTTGAAGACAAAACGCATTGGAGGCGCTTAAATGCTTGGCCCCTAGATAAATATCTAGAGTTGCAATATTATACGTCATTCGGAAGCCAAACAACTTAATATTCCGATTTCCAAGTGTGAGCGCAGCCTAAAGGGCTATGGCATCCAAAAAGTTCAGGTTTTGAGTAATATTATATTAACATTGAAAGTCGATGATGTAGAAAGAACTGTGGAGTGTCTTGTAGTTCCAGACCACTTTCAAGAAGTTCCTCTATTGATTCGCCATTTGGCCAAACATTCACTGAACAGACAGGAATCATGATATTCAAGGATAGCAATATTCAGTGAACTTCAACAACCTAAAACTTCCAAGGAAATTGAACTCTGGCTACCAGAACCAATATGTAGTGCGTAGTGCCATCAAACCATGTTGGAAATTTGAAAGTCATCAGTAAAATTCCATTCCAGGGAAACCTCTATGTTGAAGCAATTTTCAGATGTCAACTTGGAACTGAAAACCAAACAGCAGTTATTCCAATAATTAATTTATCTGGAAAGCATCTCACATTAGGCAGTAAACATCCATTAATAACAGCCGTTCCTTGTTCCTTGTGAATTAGACATAAGCAATACCTCTGAGCAACTTCTAAGAGTGGAAATTAGCCAACTTCCATTATTAAAAGAAGAATATATTAACATTGGTATTACTGATCCAATTCCATGAAAGAAACTAATGACGCTTCTTGAAGAATATAGAGACATTTTTGGGACAGTATCTGAGCATCTTGGTGAAGCAAGAACTAGAAATAAAACTTTTAGAAGACAAACCTTTCACTTACAGACCTTACCGAATGGCTGAACCGGAAAAGGAAAAAGTAAGGGAAACTATATTAGAACTTTTGGGCGTAGGAATAATTCGGGAATCTGATTCATCATATGCTTCCGTGCTACTTGTTAAGAAGAAAGACGGAAAAGACCGATTGTGCATTGATTATCGGAAATTAAACCTGAAAACAATCAAGGATAGATTCCCCCTACCTCGAATCGATGATCAAATTATCAAATAGATAAGTTAAAAGGATGTTCCATTTTCACTACCTTACACCTAAGTTCTGGGTACCACCAGATACCTATTGCTGAACAGAGTACAAAAATCATTTATAATACCAGAGGGACAATATGAATACAATCGGATGCCATTTTGCTCATGCAATGCTCCAGCAGTCTTCCAACGCATGATGAACAAGATCCTAGCTCCATATCGCAATATTGCTGCAGTTTACTTGAATGATGTCATTTCACCTAGTACAATTCCTGAAGAAAATTTAGGAAGCATCCGGAGAATACTAGATGTTTTTATATTACTTAGGTTTTAAAATAGATGAACAAGGTGTGCGACTTGGTACAGCAAAAAATCGATGCTGTATACGACAATTTCCAACTCCTAAAACTGTCAAGCAAGTGCGTCAATTTTTGGAATTAACTGGATACTTCCGAAAATTTGGTCAAGATTATGCTGCTCTGGTTAGACCTCTAACATCACTTACGCGAAAAAAACATGAAATGGAATTAGGGCGCATCGGAACAGATTGCATTTGAAAATCTAAAGCAGAAGTTTATTGAATCCTAGTAATTTATGACCCAAAGATGGAGACTGTACATACAGATGCTAGCCAGGATGGTATAGCCAGAATATGCATGCAAAAACGTGATTCTCAACTTAGACCAGTGGCCTATTATAGCCGACATACCAACAAGGCAGAAAAGAAATACCGTTCCCACGAACTGGAGACCTTGGCAGTTGTAGAAACATTATCAAAGTTCAGAGTTTATTTGTTAGGGCTGGATTTTAAAATAGTAACAGATTGTATCGTTCTGAAAATGCCAATCATCAAAAGAGACTCAATACCTAGAGTCGCGCAGTGGTGGCTGCAGTTGCAAAAGTATACACTCCCTGTGGAATATCGTCTTAGAAAACGGAAGCAACACGTCGATGCTCCAAGTCGAAATCCGAGTCACTCTGAACAACTACCTTAAGGAGACTTTATTTTTAAGATTAAAGAGGCAGATCGGATTTTATCTGCTCAACTGTCAAACGCAAAGATCCGTCTAATTCATGATGTCCTGAAGAACCAGCAATAACTGACCATAATCGGGTTTATAAAAAGTTTATAAAAACTATGCTCTGAGGAATGGACGTGTATACCGCATTACTCTCATATAGGTACACAATGGGTTGTACCACATGGGTTCAGGAGACAAGTAGTACATATTGGTCTCATGATGAAGTATGGCATTTTGCATCCGAAAATAAAGACGCTTTGCGGAAAATATTGGTTCCCACGTATGAGAGAATACGTTGAAAAATACATTGCCACTTGTGTTCCATGTTTATGTAACAAAATTCTATGGGGGGCGACATAAAGGCTCTATCTCCATCCAATAGCCAAAGAGCCAATTCCTTACCACACTATTCACATTGATCCTTTGGGGCTATTCCAGAAGACACCACCACGAGGTAATCTGCACTTGATTGTGACTATTGACGCATTTACCAAGTATGCAATGCTAAAAGCTGTGAAATCCACGAAGAGCAAACCAGTCATTCAATTTTTGGAAAAAAAGTTTGACACCTACGGAGTTCCTAATCACGTAATTTCAGACAGAGGTTCAACTCTCACTTCGCAGTCCTCCAAACAATTCTGCTCTAAGTACAACATACATTTGGTTTTCAATGCTATGGCTATGCCTAGAGCGAATGGGCAATTCTAAGGATTCAATCGTACCAACGATCGTACTGTGTTGGCAGCTCTCGCAACAACAACCGATTGTTTAAACACATTTTCTAAATATAGTAATTGAAAAACCCAATTATAAACCAGGTTATTTATTGTCTCAGATCATCTATCGTTTGATTCATTTTTGAAAAAATTTGGACGATGTATGCATAAAAATGTGACGTTGAAAGAAAGAAATAAGAACTGAAAAGCTAGAAATCTATATTTTGTGGGCCATGATTGATTATATCAATCATTTAATGTTGATGATATGAAGAAGATATGAATGAAACTGATGCAAAAATTACACAAATTCTTGAAGACAAAACGCCAATCGATTCCTCCTAAAACCAAGAAAAAGCTCCACATCCTTATAACTATTTCACTACGCCACTGATTATCTGACACACAAAAAAAAAAGGTCCAAAAACCCTCCATCAAAAGAGCAACTGGAACTGAAGTTATTCCCCCACAGGGGTCAACTCCCAAAAACACGATTTTCGCTTCCAAGAAGCTGCGTCCATCCTTCTTAATAAGGTCAGGTGAGTATTAAAATTTCTACCTGTTGAAAACCCACAAGTTAAAGGTTAAGTATTGACAAAGGATGGCAACCTGATGGTCGAAAATGTTCCTTTTTTTTTTTGTTTGTCTTTTGGGCAAAGATGAAACCCAGGTATCTACCAGGTATACTTTATGAAGGTGTCGAAGATTTTTTTTGTCTATATAGGTTTTGAGAAGATATAAAATAATGCAATTTTGTTGTTGGTGACATTCTCAATAATAGAGAGTACAAAAGTAAAATATTCCTTTCACATAGAAAGTAAAAGTACGATTATTCAATTACTTCAAATGATAAATTTACTAATTTTTACATACATAAGTAAAAGTAGAATCTATTCGATCCAATTTAAATCTTATATTTTGGCACGCCCTTTTTCCTCTTTACATAGAAAGTAATTTTAGTGCAAAATTCTTAGAAATACACTTCCAATCATCAAAGAAACGCTATTAGAAGAAGAAAAAAATACAAGTCTTCGTTTCCCAGCTGTCTGCTGATGCTATAATTATGCGGTATTTACTCAAGAACATTTTACACATTGACCAAATGGTGTGTACCTAGTAGGAATTTGTTACAAAAAAAAAATATTACTACCCCTTTACCAAATTTAGCTACAAATACCAAAATACCACAATAAGAAATAAAATGTTACCTGAATAACACCAGGCTGGCCAAACCACTGGACTTTCCGTATCCATTATTACTTGAAAGTTCTAGGAATTTGCATTTGTACAAAATAAAATTGAAGTGAAGGGCACTATTTGTGTAAATAAAGTACCGATTGTTCACTTTTCGAAAAAATAAATTGTAGGTAAGGTACCGAACTACATTTAATAACAAAGTCTTGAAGAATCTGAAACAAATAATAATATTGTTGTACAAAAATGGTATAAAATTTATTATAATGGAAAAATGATAGTTTTTCTTGTTGGAAGTTAGAGTTTTGTAGGCATAAAATTATCCACCCAGGAGGTCATATCTTTACCTGAAGCAGGTTTATTGTTTATTATTATTAAGATTGGTCCTGCAAGATGTTGGGAAACATGATGGTAAACAGATGTATTTTAAGTTGGTGGGTGACTAATTTTATGGAGAAAGGAAAACGTAAAATAGGTAAAGTTTGTTTCGCCAGGGGTTTGTACTTGCCATCAGCATTTGCCTTCCTTGTTTAACAAATAAAAATTGACTGAAACAAATCAATAACGTCAAAAACGTTCGTCGGTTCTCTCATTTATTTTAATTTTTCAAAAAAATTGAATGTGTCATATGAATTATCTACGACAACCCTTTTTTTTTCAAGTTTCAAGTCAAGTATGAACCCTGGTGAAACGCACCTTAGGTACCCTTTTACAATTGGTATATTTTGGATAGTACTGGAGGCAAATGCAAATGGCTCAAAATAAAGTTCGTTGGCGAGAATTTCACCACAGAATATGCAACATCTGACAAATAGTATCAGCCACACATGTAGGAGAATTGATACCCCAATGGTGGACATTGTGAGCACCAAATAAACTAGAACTTCGATAAGTTTTGATTTATTTTATGTTTAGCTTCTTTTCTTGATGATAACAGGAACCTACAAACAGGTGTTACTTGAATAATGATAATCATTTTTAAATGGCCAATTAGGAAGTCACTACCTACCGAAATCATGGGTCACGGTTATGACCAACTTACACAATCGTAATTAACTTTAAAAAAATATCAAGCAAGCATAAAAACTTCGGTGTGTTTGAGCTTTGGGTCATCATTACCATTAAAAGGTAATTAGTAAGCGTTAGAAAAAATTAGCCTTCAAAAGTTTTTATCCAAAACGGTTTCAGACATTAATCTATAATTTAGAGGGTAAATAGAGCTTCAAATGATATTTGAATCTTTTCCTTGACGATACTTAATTTGATATTTTGTCTTGTGAATAGGAAAAATTCAAAGCTCACTAGGTAAATAAGTTTCAGGAATCCATACATTGAATCAGGAAGTCACGGGTTATGACCAACTTTCATTTGAAATATCAAACTTCAGTGATTTCAAAGTATTAAGCCATCATTAAAATGTGATTAGTAGGCGTTGAGAAAACTTTTATAGTGTGACCTGTGTCACAACCGAAACTAAAAATTTACATATTATTTACCTAAAACACAAATGACCATAGGTATCTATTTACATAAGTTTTTATGGATATCCCATTAAATTCTGTCGGTAATTTATGCTAATTGGTTTTTGTCACCTTCAACTTTAACACACCAAAAGGTTGAAAATCTTTAAAATTTCAAGGAACCCATACATTCTGTTCCCATACAATATAATTTTAAATTTTTTAAACATTCAAGAAGTGACGAATATGAAGGTTTTCACAACCTTCTTAATCATTCGAAAAGCGTGTCTCCACTTCCGATAAGTTAGTGATTTAAATATTTAAAAATAAATGGCGGTTCTTCAACACATTACAAAGAACCACAATATTTTAATAGGTATAAGGAATTTTTATTATACATAGTAAATACATGATAAAAGTATTAATATTCTTAATTAAAATAACAACTTCTCTTCTCTCTTCACCTGTTGTTTGAAACATATTCTATCATTTCATGTATCTAGTAAACTTTGCAGCTCGTGATAAGACACACTAAAAAAGTGCTAAACCAAGTCAATATTCACTAGATAAAGATTTGCCCACCTCATCATTATTCATCAAAAATTATCGGTCAATGGTTCAAGATAACATGAAAAATACCTATTTAACTGAAAAAATAAATAAAAGTGGTTCTGGAACCGATAGATGAAAAGACCCAAAGTATGCTTATAATATACTTATAACAACTCTTTTGCAGATGGATAATTGAGTCATTCAAGCAGGTACCTATCTATGTATTTGATATTGGGAAATTCCTTCCATGAATCCTTCTCAAAATTCAATGAAGAATTTATTGGAATGGTTCCAATGTTCCTAGGAACTTGAAATTTCGTTTTACAAAACTGGTAGATACCTGTTGGCCTAGATTTGTCTATTAAAAATTGAGATGATTAATAAAAATCGAATATAGATTTGATAATTGTTTACCCCTTTATTCATGAAGACTTTCTTTTTTTTTTCAAGATACGATGATGACAGACCCCTTAATAATAATAATATAATTAAGTATAGTGCATGCCATGTAGGATTGCTCTAATTTTCAGCAAAAGAAAAATTACCATCTTGCTTATTTATCAGAAAAACAAATAAATAAAATACCTGAATCAGTAAACAACAAAATAATCCTTTGCATAAAAAAAGAACTAATTCACAAAAAATTCAAAAATCCCGCCTCTCTCTCAACTAAAGTAACGTAACGCAAGTGCGTGCGGATAAATCGTCACTTTTCTCTCCGTCTCTCTTTCTCGCGACAAAACCCCCGATCGTTCAAAATGTGTTTATCCACGTTGTAGCAGTACCGTGATCGTACTGAGCGACTTATCAAAGACGGCAGGTGCGCGAGGTGCCGGCCAAGGCCTCGCTTGGGGTCGCCGCTGTGTGCTCTGATTTCGGTGGAGGGGCGGGCGGTACCCATGCCATGGGTCACCTTCCGAACGACCACGACACACGGGGTGGGACGGTACCAATGGTTCATTCTTGGATCTTTTTAGAGTAGCCGGCGATTCGAACAGAGACGGATTTTATTAATCATTTCTATTTGTAACGATAATAGTATCAATAGTGTGTCGTTTCATAAACGATTCTGCTCCCAGTGCAATGTCTACATAATCTTCGAGATATTTCTGTTGTGTTTTTTCTCAATTGCTTCTTCTTTCTGTATTTTCAGCATCTTCAAAACTCTACTCGAGCTTCTTAATCATGTTCCCAATATTTTCTTCTTCTTCTGCATAGGAACTTTCTTCATATGTATTTTTGTTATTTAACGATTTCAGACTGCACCCAACAACACACCAAGCCATACAAGATTGATCTCACTCATTCAAAAAAAGGCCAACAGGAACGTGGAAACCAGAGGGCGGTGTTCCTAGACTTCGCCAAAGCTTTTGATGAGATGTGGCTGTGGTACCAAGAACTCATACTGAACATGCCACACTACCAAGTCCGCCTTATGTCCTCCTTCCTAGCCAATAGAAAATTCAGCGTCACAATAAATAGCTACTCAATGAACGAAACAAGATTCACCATCAGCCCCCAGGACCCTTATTCTCGAAACAGGGAAGCAGTGTTTCATAAGAACGAAGGTTCTGTTTTAGTCGCCCATATTTATATTTCCATAACAATGACAAAGACAGAGCAATCGTTCTCGTGAAAACCTGATGAGGACGCTGTTCCCGGGTTTCAAGAATTGACACCCAGAGCTCACCATTCAGCCCGCTACTGTTTAACCTATTTATGGCAGACATACCCAAATCACATGACACAGCGATCCTATATCAGACGCTAATGACACAGCTATAGTAGCTACTGCCAGGAGCTGTCCCATGATAAAAGCACCACTACAAAGACACCTCAACAGTTCAGAAACTTAGATGCATACATCGCGCCTCCAAGTAAACCCCAGGAAGATTCAAGCCATCCAAAAAAAAACACCCACCAAAAGAGAAGCTAAAATGAAAGAACGCGGTCCTACCCTGGGAAACCAAATAAGACACCAGACTCAACTGGAGAATTTAAGCCAAATATGCCAGGGGCCAGCTAAGCCAACTTTACCCTCTTCTCAACCGCCACCACAGCCGACTGAACACCAGTACCAAAATCAACACTTACAAGCTGTATATCCGGCCTATACTTAGATAAGGAATGCCAGCCTGGTATACTACTGCTGTTGAAAAACCAGATACTACGTAACCAGTATCACTATCAGAAGGAATACACTACTCCAGAATCTTGACGAACACATACGAGAACTACGCGCAAATCGATCTACGAAGGCCCAAAATTCCACCAATCCTTGATCATGGCCTAAACAGATATGGAATGCCAGCCTCGTATGCTACTGCTATTGAAAAACCAGATACTACGTAACCACTATTACTATCAGAAGGAATACACAACTCCAGAATCTTGACGAACACTTTCGAGAACCACGCGCAAATCGATCCACGAAGGCCCAAAATTCCACCAATCCTTGATCAGGGCCTAAACACAGATATGGAATGCCAGCCTGGTATGCTACTGCTATTGAAAAACCAGATACTACGTAACCACTATCACTATCAGAAGGAATACGCAACTCCAGAATCTTGACGAACACTTTCGAGAACTACGCGCAAATCGATCCACGAAGGCCCAGAATTCCACCAATTCTTGATCAGGGCCTATACTTAGATATGGAATATCAGCCTGGGATGCTACTGCTATTGAAAAACCAAATACCACGTAACCACTATTACTATCAGAAGGAATACACAACTCCAGAATATTGACGAACACTTTCGAGAACTACGCGCAAATCGATCCACGAAGGCCCAAAATTCCACCAATCCTTGATCAGGGCCTAAATTTAAATATGGAATGCCAGCCTGGTATGCTACTGCTATTGAAAAACCAGATACTAAGTAACCACTATTACTATCAGAAGAGAAGGAATACACAACTCCAGAATCTTGACGAACACATTCGAGTACTACGCGCAAATCGATCCACGAAGGCTCAAAATTCCACCAATCCTTGATCAGGGCCTATACTTAGATATGGAATGCCAGCCTGGTATGCTACTGCTATTGAAAAACCAGATACTACGAAACCACTATTACTATCAGAAGGAATACACAACTCCAGAATATTGACGAACACTTTCGAGAACTACGCGCAAATCGATCCACGAAGGCCCAAAATTCCACCAATTCTTGATCAGGGCCTATACTTAGATATGGAATGCCAGCCTGGTATGCTACTGCTATTGAAAAACCAGATACTAAGTAACCATACTATTACTATCAGAAGAGAAGGAATACACAACTCCAGAATCTTGACGAACACATTCGAGTACTACGCGCAAATCGATCCACGAAGGCTCAAAATTCCACCAATCCTTGATCAGGGCCTATACTTAGATATGGAATGCCAGCCTGGTATGCTACTGCTATTGAAAAACCAGATACTACGAAACCACTATTACTATCAGAAGAAATACACAACTCCAGAATCTTGACGAACACATTCGAGAACTACACGCGCAAATCGATTCACGAAGGCCCAAAATTTTATCAATCCTTGATCAGGGTCCATACTTAGATACGGAATGCCAGCCTGGTATGCTACTGCTATTGAAAAACCAGATACTGCGTAACCACTATCACTATCAGAAGCAATACACAACTCCAGAATCTTGACGAACACATACGAGAACTACGTGCAAATCGATCCTCGAAGGCCCAAAATTCCACCAAACCTTGATCAGGAATTCTCACAACCAAGTCCCGCTGCGATCAAGACACCCTAACCCAGGAAACCAAATATGAGGTAGCCAAGAATCACCTCCCATTCAAAGATCCAACATGCAAGATCACCACAAACTCTATCAGGACCTGGGAATCAAGAATATGCACTTGGATAAATAAAGGGAACATAAAGTTTACATACATTTTTCCCAGCCACAAAAATGAATGCCCTATGGACAAGAAAAAAAAAAAGACGATTTCAGTTCTTCAAATTCAACTTCCAAACCATCTCTTCTGACTTTTGGCTTCAAGTGGACAATTAAGAACTAACTCTCATAAAATCTGATATCATGACCTCTATGGATAGGAGAGTGACCCATCATGTACCATTTTTTCACCTGACAGTTGAATTTTCCATTGTTCAGCTCTCTTAGTAGATGAAGACGTGCAAAACGACCAAAAATTCTCAGGCTTCTATCCAAACCATCTACTGGTACAGCGGCATCTGTCAGAATGTTATCTTGTCTTTTTATTTGAAATTTTGTCCTAGTTCGTGGTGGATCGTATACCTACTGCCATGGATAACTATCTTCCTCGAAAATTTTTCTCAATGTATATTCTCGTCCAGTATCAAATCAAAAACATGAAAATTTGCTATCGGTCTGATAATATGTGTCATTTGACTCTTAAATTTGGAATGATTTGCTTTCCTGTCCTGGTACTCACAGCAGAGAACAATATAGAATCTTCTTTCTTGTTTATTCATACATTAACTATCTTATAATTCCTCTGAAAGTGCGCCGTAATCTGCAGTTCTTCAGTTCTCAATCAGAAAATGATATTCAAAACTCTGCTCAGATAAGTTTCATTTCATCATGAGTTGGTTCCTACCTAAAAGCAGTTTGACTAGCAATTGCAACTCTCTGAAGAATTCTTTGTCCTATCAAGGTCTCACACTACGTTCTTCGATTATTGTTCTTTGTTCTAAATTGAGTTGTACTCAAGGAAAATTCTCTTCTTCTCTGTTTGAAACTGAGGAAAACCACCTATTTAAAATATTATTTCTTTGAATCTTAACTTTTCAAAAAAACGTTTACTGAATAAAAATAAATGTTGCAACCATATAATACGCCGTCAAGTAGGGATGAACCTAGAGGCACCAAAGAAAAAAAGCGTACGAAGGGGAGATAGAGAAGACGCAACTAGACTTGAAAACAAGCTGGGGCTGTTCGTTTAGACGCGTGTCTGTAATTATTCATTATTCAATTTTCATTTCTATTTTGCATTAAAATTGATTGTTCAATCCAATTTGTTATTAGTGAGTGTGTAAGGAGCGTTCACAGGTTAGTGGATTAAATGTTATTTTGTTTTTCAGACTTCAATTTATGCAAGTTCCTATTATTTTGTTCATTTTTTGTTTGTTTATAATTTTTTTTATAAGATGTGCATTGTTCATGTATTCAACAAAAATCGTTTCATACTGTAAACAACACAGATAAAGAAGTAAATTAAAACCTGAGAAATTATGTGCTGTCTTTTTGTGCTGGGATTTTGATTTGTGGATTTAGAGCGTGCATTAGGGCCTTGTTGAATTTACTAACATTTTTCTACCCTGATGAGAGAATATCCTATCAAATTGAAATAATCAATCTAGAGATATTGGCTCAAAAACAACTATAGCTGAGCAGCTTCCCGTATGGGACCTCAGTACCTGCTGGGAAACTGGCTAACTAACCAAAAACTCTTGTGTGTAATTGAAATTTTAGCACAAGAACAGGGGCGGTGGGTACCTAATTTAAACTTTCATTGACTTAAATTATTGAATTAATAACTCACAATTATTATTAAAATGACACAGTATGTTTCGATTTTTGAGGAATGTTAGATCGAGGCTTTCTCTGCCGTGCTCTTTCCCCTCGTTAGTTCCAGGATGAGAACGGTACGATTTACTTTAATAATAAAGTAGACGTTTCACAAATTTTTCGTGTCTTTTACATATCACAATTTCCCTTAAATTTCCCAAATATTTGCTATGTCGAGCGCATGTCCAGTAAGTAAAATTGAGTAAGTTTCCACAACGTAGGTCCTATTTGTTTTTCATTTCGTTTTTCAGAATATTTGTTTTTTAAAAGGTAATCAAAATTCTCATCGTTCAATCTTACTGAACGAATCCGGGTATGTTATACTACAAAACCTTGTGAAACAAATTTCATTCTTTCTGGTCTTTTCCTGGAAAGCTGATGCGAAGGCTCATATTCTGATAGTGATAGTATGGTTGAGTCAAGAAATGGTAGAAATTGTCGAAGAACCAAACAAAATTGTAGCAGTACCTACCACAAATTTTGAAAATTTTAAAAAACTAACATCCTGTTTACTCATACTAAGTAAATAATCGGTTTGATTAAATTAAAATTCTCGTTACGTGAAATTATTAAATATTTTGCAGTCAATTATTATTATGTAGCGCTCACAGGTAGGTACCTACTACCGACTCTCTATAATTAAATTGTAAATAATTGGGCAGTAACGCCGGTGTTGGTGGTCACAGATGCGTTGAAAGTGTACCAAATGGAAAGGAAGAAAAAGTACCAAAGTCGAGTAAACAATTTTAATCATGACGGATTTTGGATGCCGCATCACCACACCCGAAAGCAGGTACCTGAAGGAGCCGAAACCGAAGAAAAGGCCGATAATTAGGGAGACATGTCCCCGGGGGTCAGTCCGACCGGAGTTTTGGTTCAAGGTATTATGGGTGGGGAGGACAGAGGACAGCAGGTGACCCCGGCGCTGTTATTCTCGGTTGTGGATCTCGAAAATCGAGTTTTTTTTTAACTTAATTTATTACCCGAACCGAAAAAGGTCAAGAAGACGATGGAGAGGAGAATGCCCATTGCCCATGCAGCGGAATTTTTTAGATTTGAAAGGAACCACATACACACCAGAAGATAATTATATACGATTTAATAGGATATTAAGTACTTTATAAGTAATTTATTTTATTCGCTCAACTGAGATTCTTTGGAAGTTAAGTCAAGATATTAATGGATATATTTTAATAATCTTATAGGTACCCATATCCTGAAGATCTTGTTTTTCCATCTACAGCTATCTAGTTTTTCTTAACCCCTATATCGTTTCAACGAACCACTTTTTTCTCTCTCTTTCCACGACCTTTTACGATATCCTGTTGTCAATAATCTGGCCGAAGACATCCATTAATCCACCATCTTTAATCGACGTCGTCCGGTGACCTTTCAATATCCCGATCGGATCGCCGGACGAAGAAGGAAAAGACAAAAAAGCTCTGCGGGCCAATTAGTCTATAAAATGCGTTAGAAGGAGATCGGTAACAGTGCGCTACCGCCAAAGTGCGAGCGGGATAGAGACGAATTGATGGTTTTAATAAAAGAGAATGGCAAAGGAAAAAAAAGTGGCATCGCGAGCATTGGATTAACAGTAGCTTATTGGGTAGAGTGGCAGTGGAGGTAGACGGGTTCAAAGAAGAAAAGGTTGTGTCTTAGTGATTGGGTATTACAGAGACGGACTACCTATTTTTAATTATATCTTCCATGCAAAATATAATAGTTCAATTATTGCATAGGTATACTTTAACTTCAATAACACCTTTTATCACAATAGCGATATTTGGTTTGGGAACAGGTAATTGTATGTCACCAACTAACATTAACATTGTAATGTCTGGACTTCAACGAATTTGTCCAGAAACTGGAACCTCATCCACGATATCAACATCTTTAATTATCCCAAGATGTCCATGTGAACATTTAAATTGCCACAAAACAATATAAAAAGTAAAAACACATTACTGGCTCAATAAGCTCTGCCTAAACTTCACAAACTTTTCTTTTTCTAACGACACATCAGAACAGTTATCATTGGAACAAATGTAAATAATTTCTATTATCTTTTTCTGACAAAGGTCTTTAATGAAATGATACTTAATTTCTATGTGTTTACATCGCTTGGAGTTCTCAAAGTTTTTAATCATGAAAATAGCACTTTGATTGTCTATTTTTATAGTAACAGGTTTGCATTCACCAAAGTCTGCTAGAATACCTCTCAAATTGACCACCTCCTGAGCTGCGCAACCAGCTGCTACATACTCAGCCTGCATTGAAGAAAGGGCTACATAACTCTGCTTCGTCATGGAAACATATGAAACCACTTATGCCCTTCCTTGTCTGCCTATCACCAGCCAAATCTGCATCACACATAGCTTCTAAGCTTCTATCATTTTTCCCATACATCAATCCATAATTCTTAGTTCCATTAAAGTAGCGCATAATCCTTTTTCCAGCTTTCCATGCTCTTATATTGTTGGCTTATCCAGGTATCGGCTTAAGTAACAAACTATAAGCGATATTTGGTCTTGTCACCAACGCAAAGTACATTAGACTGTAAATCAGCCTTCTATACGGGATATTTTCTTCTATAGGTTGTCCTTCATCTATGTGGAAATATACTTGCATCGGTGTTGCTATGGGTCTACTATTTTCCATACCGAACTCTTTCAATAGTCGTGTGATCATTTTTGTCTGGGTAATCTTGATACCTCCTTCATTTGTATTTATCTTCATTCCCAGAAATGTCTTCACTTCAGTTATATTCTTAACCTTGAATTCATTATACAAACTGTCCACTTTTTCTTTTGGTCCCGTTATCAATGCATCGTCCACAAACAACACCAAATAAACATCGTCTTTAACATACAAACAATAGTCATATTGTGATCTTCTAAAATGTAGTCTCAACATTACTCCACTGAACTTCATGTTCCAACACTTCGGTGCGTTACGCAGTCCATACAATGCCCGGTTAAGTTTTAAATACTTTGAGTCGCTTCTGAGTCCCTTTGGCCTCTTGATATACACTTCACTGTCCAATTAACCATTTAGGAACGCGGTTGGCACATTTATCTGGCTCAGTACCCAGTCTTTTTACACTGACATTGAAATTAAAAGTCTAATTGTAGGAAGTCTGCACACTGGTGCATAAATAAACTCTTCGCCCTCTTGTGGTACCTGAAAACCCCTTACTACAAGTCTCACTTTCTTCGTGCCGTCCTCTTTCACCTTAAAAATCCATCTCGTATTAATTGCTTTTTGTCTTTCAGGTAATTCGGTTGACGTCCAGGTATGTAATTTTTCATGAGATTTCAACTCATTGTTTACTGCTTTTAGCCACTCTTCAGATTCACTGGCTTCTTGATATGTCTTTGGTTCTTCCTGACTATCTGAAAGTAAACAATATGCCACATACAGCTAATAATCATCCAGATTTTCAGGCTTTCTTGTATTTCTTCTAGATCTAGTTACTGTACAATCTTTCGCTGGTATATATTCAGGGTCACTCGAGCTTCCACTGCTTTCCTCTAAACTTTCATATTCTATATCTTCATCTCCCGCAATTTGTCTCTCTTCTTGAGTATTCTCTGTCTCATTCGAATTTCTATATTCTTCTACTGTTATATAATAGACTCATCAAACCTAATATCTCTTGATCGAATGATTCTTTCTTCTGTAGGTGACCATATTCTGAAGCCTCCTCCACAATATCCCATCATCACTGCTTTAACTGCTTTTGGATTTATCTTGTTTCTTTTTGGTAAGACTATATACCATGCTCAACAACCGAAAATTCTTAATTTGGTCAAATCATTTCTTCCGTGCCAGATCTGTAATGGTGTCGTTCCTTTTGGTAAAACTGATGTCGGGGTTCTGTTCAGTTCATATGCAGAACACTTCACAACTTCTCCCCATAGTGATTTTGGAATGCCAGAATCAATTATTTTTGTTTTTATCATATTTAACAAAGTTCTGTTTATGCTTTCAGATTTACCCTTCATTTGAGGACTGTAGGCCATTGTATATTCTAATTTAATTCCCTTTTGTCTGCAAAAATCTTAAAAACTTCTTGATGTAAACTCTTCTCCATTATCTAGTCTGAAACGTTTCACTCACATTATGCTGTGTCCCTAACTCGAGTACATAATCTTTCAGATTTCCTTCTGCTTCATGTTTATTCTCAAGTAACTTCACAATAACAAAATGCAAGTAATCATCAAGAATCACTTGAAAATATCTTTATCCATTTACTGTGTTAGGTGTCACAGGTCCACATAGATCACTATGAATCAATTCACCTATGGCTGTTGTACGTATCTCATTGGTTACAAATGGAGAACGTTTGGCCTTCCCTTCAACACAAGTTGAACAGATTCTGTCTGAAGTTTTCAAACTTAGCTGTGACAGAACATCTTTACTTGCATGCCGAAGTTATAGACGATTGTAGAATCAAAATAAATATGCTAATGGACTCGCCTTAAGATTATGAGTAGGAAGATGTGGTGATTTCACAGTGTGGTTGACGAGGAAAAGTAATGGAAGATTTGGAAAGTCTGTAGCTTGAGACACTGGTTCTTGTGACTTGTCAAAGTTCTTGTTCATTATCAAATTTCACATATTATTCATTTATTTTCACTTCACAAGTACCTACTTCAAAAAAGCTATCATTTCTGGGCCATCGAACTGCGGAACCGAGGAATAATCCAGAGTTTGCCTCGACTTTTTCGACGAGAATTATTTTTTTCATATAGATTTTTTTCCCGGAGTTTTGAGCCAAGAAGGAATAGCTGTACCATAGAGAATCATTCCTTCCCATTGTAATATTTTACGTTTGTTGATTTTGAAGAATTCATCGTTTTCCTGGATTAAACCGAGTTGATCTAATGAATGTAATTCCTCTGCAGTGTACAAAAGACTTAAATTTAGGTACTTGTAATGATCCTTGATCTAGAATGAATATTTTTGCGTATCTTGAAATTAGGAAACTAATTGGTTATATGTACAATGTATTACCGTACTTGCTGATGTTATCCTGACAAGAAGTAGCTTTTACTTTGGTTAGACTTGAGCTCATATCTTCAACAAATAGGTATATTTTTAGATGGGATCTAATCCAACCAATTTTCCATTCTTGTTATACCACATTGACATTGGTGTAAATTGTACAGAGTTTCTTCTTCACTAGATCCACAATAGTATCAGTACCAGGGCGATAATATATCGCACCAAGAAATCTTCAAACACCAGCACTTCACTTCTATGTCTTGTCTTCAGCTGAAATAAGATCTGGGGCCTCTTTCATAAAAATGAAGAGTTGATGAGCGACGAGTGAAGAGTTGAGAAGTGACAAGTAAATAAGTATCTTTTTTGTTTCAAAATAAATTTTCCTTTACTTCTCACTATTCATGAAGAGTTGACGAGTATAGTATACAAAATAATATCCCAGCCATTGATGAAGAGACACTTCCATAATTTGTTTACTTGTTAATCTTCCTCCTCCAAGTCGTTATTCAGAAACATTTCCAGGGAAGTAAATTTTTGTTTGCATCAAAAGGTCTATTTTCTAACCACCCGTAGCTTTAAACAAAGTAGGTATATTGTGCCGAATGTCTTACCTTACTCTCGTCCTATATAACTTTTTTTGCCTTTGCTTTGTGGCATATTTTCTCTATGAGAAGAAAAATCACTGCTAAATAGTAGACATTGGATTATGATGTGCACTTAACGTATTTGAAATAGAAATAAGAGTCTTCGTAAACTCGTCAGTAAATCTTGACCAGCTGAGGAATCTAATATATAAAATTCTCATGTCACAGTTTTAGTTACCTTCGTCCTCCAAAACGGCTTTACCGATTTTTATGAAATTTTATATGTATATTCGGTAGGTCTGAGAATAGGTTTTAAGCTATTTTTTATACCCCTAAGTGATAAGGGTGGTCCACCCCAAATTTTTTAAATTTTTTCTTGCTTCTCACCACTACATAACTCAACTTATTTTTGTTTATTCCATTCAACCGACGTAACAGTATTATCTTATAGCATTTTCGGCTTTACTGCTCCCAGAGCGCTCTCTATTTGGGCGGTGACGTCACAGATCTCTGCGGAAGTGCTCCGAGAGCGATTATGATCCAAGCGAGGCACCCTATTTGAAATCAATAGCCAAATGATGTAGAATATTTCTGATCCAGAGAGTAAACATTAGTTTTCTTCAATCAAGGCCAAATTCACCATTGAAAAAAACTGAATTTAATTCATCTACTAGATACGTTAACACAACATTTAATAGGTATTTAATAATTCATAGGCGGTACGAAGTTCGCCGGTTCAGCTAGTGATTATATAAAATGAAATTAAAAATTTTGTAAACTATTCAGCTCTTCAGCTCGTCACCCTTTAACCCTGCACTCCTCTATTCTTCAAAACTCTTATGAAATGAAATGTAACATTATGTCGCTCCTCACTCCACAACTCTTTAACTCTTCATTTTTATTAACCAGGCCCCTGAACTCAACAAAGATCGTAGACATAATGCCGAGTGCAAATTCTGTTTGAACGATGAAGGATGTCCTTGCACAATGTATGTAAATCGCTGGGATAGCAATTGTGTGCCTTGGAAGTCTTGTGATTGACCTAGAAGTTATAAATTTTTGTTTAAATTGCTCATATTCTTTCTCTAAATCCTTTCCCTTCTTATAGCCAGACCCATCACCATCAGCATTCTCAATTTTAATCATCGTTGTTATTTCCAATTAAACATCTTTTCTACTTACATTATCGATTGTTTCAGTAAAAAACGCTTGAATTGAATAAATTCGATATCAGATCTGATCTACTTTGGTCAAACCGAAAGTCCATTGCGGACCGTCGTAACCGCAGCAGGTGTAAAGACAGATCGCCCTGACCTCCTCCGATGGCTGAGAACTGCTTCTTGCACAACGCAACCTGCTCGACCCGAAGTTTTAAGAAACAGAAAGGATGTAGAGGTTTAAATCGATTATGTTAATTTCGATTGCTACATTCTACGAAACTATTTTTATAAATAACCAATTCCAACCGTGACCGATGACCTCGACTAATCGACCATCCTGGCGGTTGCTGCTTCTTCTTCGCTCGATTTTTTGTGGCCCTAACGGGTCATATCCGGTGGTCAACCGCAAACGGAGGCGGCCGAATTCTCAAACAGATCCGATTCCAGATAACACACGAAGATGCTGAGAAACTTTTTCTGATGGTGACTTGAAAATTTTGAGGTCCAAGTTCAAGAAATACAAGCAAAGATTGAAGGTTTTTGCTTCTTCATAATTAGTTTCGTGCATAACATACTCCCGGCGTAAACTGGCCACTTAAAACGTCTTATAACGGCCGCTGGACAGCCTATCATTAGTACAATTAACGAGGTTTAAGAAACGATTTAATTTGTTTTATTAGCAAATTAATTGCAGATCATAAAATAACGTGAAACGTATTTAGTTGCCGCTCGGGTTTCTAACAATTTTGTGTAAATATTTTCATAAACGGTTACCGAGAAAAATGACTATAGAAAGCCAAAGATGATGGAAAATATATTGTGATTAACATTCTGGGGTAACTTCTACGGCGCTGGTATAATCGTTTGCCGTTTTAACACTTGATTAGAGCGGGATGCAGCGAACTTAGCTAAGTCATCAAGTTACTCTATGCTGGAAACATTTAATAGTAAGTGACAGAAACGCCGGTTTGGAAGGCGTACTTTGGTACGATAAGAGGACGTGTGGGTTTTATCAGCCCGTAAATGCCATAATGTCACACCGTACGGTTTATTTGTTTTTATTTTGTACACTTAATTATAATGTTAGTGCTGTTAAGATATTATGAGGTCAAAAGGTTTCCATAATGATTTCGATTGCTTGGAGGTAGATGAAGGTTTTAATAAAAAAGCTATTAAACAGATTCTGTAATCATCTCGGAAAGGAATACCTGATTTTATAAAAAAGATGGGCCCTTTGTAAATTTGCAGCTAAAAAATCGAGATTGTTTATTCCTAAGAAAGAAATCCTTTTGAAGAATAAGAAAAGACAAATAAAAACTGAATTTTTGATTACGATTTGCTCGCTGGCGCTCCCGGGTAAAGTTATCTCGAGTTTCTCTCTTATATGATCTACTCCGGCTGCAGTTTAAATGGGTGCATCTTCTCAAAATGGAAATGGTTGGCATTTTCCTCTGATCATATTGTTGTGTGCAATTTTTGGTTCTTAAAATTTTACCAATTTACTTTTGACATTTGTCGTTACTTTGCCTCATCTCTATTCTTCAAATCTCAGACAGGTGATTAATTCCTTGTGGTGTTTCTTTTACGATTTGGTTGTTCCCAGAAAAGGGTCCCTCTTGAAGAATTTATTTTTTGTCTTCATCCTAAATGGGATTTTGGATCTTATTTTCTCAGTTATTGAATTTATGGTACATTGAGTTGCCTTACGTTGCGTTACGTTTTCGTAAAGTGCCATAAGTACTCTGATGATTTCGTATATTCAAAAACCATTCCGGTAAGTTTTGTTTTGCACGTTTTTCACCACAAGCGATTATGACTTTCTCTATTTGATCATTAGTGGAAAGCTGCCTTAGAAACAACCATATTCTATCCAGGATCTCGAATCCCGACTAATCCAGCGGATAAGAGTATTTTTTTCCCTATTCCAACAAGTGAGACATAATCTAATAACCTTAAATTTTCTTTGCAGAGGCACATTTATTCAATTTTTCAATTACAATCATTTTCAAGAGCTTATAGTTTTACCCAGTAAATTTGATATTAACAATTGACTAAGTTGCAATGTAAATTCATTGTCTTTTCTTTCATTCTGTCAATTCATAAGGTGTCTGGCTAAGGTTAAGTTACAAATACAGTGTGTTATAACAAAAAGGGATTTTGGATCTTATTTTCTCAGTTATTTAATTCATGGTAGGTACATTGAGTTGCCTTACGTTGCGTTACGTTTTCGTAAAGTGCCATAATTTAGCCGATGATGAACACAGCTTTGAGCATTACCTATTGCCCAGTCTGAGAAAACTCTCCTACTCATAGGTGTGTTCGTCTGCACACTGCCTTTCTTTTCCTATTCCTTCTTGCTTGGATCAGCAGAAGGCACCAGTATTTACTGTGCCAATGAAGGACCTTAGAACAGCTGAAAATCAAACTGCTCATTTTGAAGCCAGACTGATCCCTGTGGGTAATTCACATCTTAAAGTCGAATGGTTTAGGAATGGAGTGTAAATCCAAGCATTTAAGAATTTCAATTTTTTGTAGTTTTCTTAGAGCCAACAAAAATAACAAATTACTATTCCTCCAACTCGAAGCCCAGTTCGTCATCTAGAAGCTGCAAGCTGCTACCATTGCCCCAAAGAGGAAGAAATCCAAGTTACTCAAGCCCCATTCTTCTCAGCTCAACATAACGGCGCTACGGAACTTATTGAAGGACAAAGTCTCCACTACGAATGCCGCATCGAACTTTATCTAGATTCAAACCTGAAAGTCGAATGGTTTCATAATGGCCAACCATGGACTACTGGACATAAATTCAGAACAGCTTATGATTTTGGCTTTGCTAGCCTAAACGTTCTGACAGCTTATGCTGGAACTTACACTTGTAAGGATACGAATCTTATCGGTCAAGCTCACTCTTCCGTAAAAACTTCAGTCAAATCTAGAGCTTCGATTCTCCGCGATACGCAACATGGAGGAGCCCTCCAAAAGATTTAGAAGATGATTCTAAAAACAAAAAAAGTTTCTCGTGAAGATGCTATTATTCTTGAAAACCCACATTTCGGAAGAGGACTTAAAACTATTGACAACCTTCCAGAAGGACAAAGTGCCCATTTGAAAGCAACTCTTACTCCAGTTAACGACCAAACAATGAAAGTCGAATGGTATTGCAATGGAAGACCCATCCAGACTAGTAATAGATTCAAAACAACCTACGACTTTGGTTATGTTCCTTTGGACATTTTATATGCTTAAACAGAAGATTCTGGAGCATACCTACATGTGTAAGGCTAGAAATGCTGTTGGTGAGGCTGTCACAACGGCAGCAGTTTCTGTGGTGACGAGCAAAAATCTTTATCTGGAAACTATGGATGAAACCCTAATCAGCTAAGATAAACGCCAAGAAAGCCAACATGCATTAAGATCGAATGGTTCGTTAATGGTATCAAACTCAAAACTGGCCATAGGTTCAGGACTAGACATGATTTTGGATACGTGGCTTTGGATATTTTTTATGCATACCCCGATAATACTGGTACTTATATGTACAAGGCCAGCAATCTTGTTGATGAAGCTGTCGACACTTGCATCCTTAAAGTTGGTGATGGAAGAGGAATTTTGCAGAATACTCACCATCCTGAAGGCTTACAAAAGATAAGAGAGCTAGAAGCCGAAGGACAATCTGCCAGATTAGAGATTGAAGAACCTATCCCAACTGCGCCACGATTTATTACTAACCTTCGCGGTACCACAGAAATTTATGAAGGACAAACGTCTTCCTTTGAAGCTCAAGTTGAACCTATTCATGTATTCAATTCTATCATAATGGTAAGTCTTTGCTTCACAAAAACAGAATCAATTTTACTTACGGCTTTGGATATTACTCACGCAGTACCAGAAGATGCAGGAGAATATTCAGTTAAAGCCATCAATAATCTTGACCAATGCGTATACTCAATAAGCCTTAGAGTGATTTCTAGGGAAAATATCATTACTGAATCTCAAAGGCCCGAAGATCTTGATAAAATAAGACAATTACAAGCTCGTGAGCCTACAGACGTCCCGAGGTTGAAAATCAAGTAACCAGACAAAGACCAGTTTTCACTCAACCATTGCAAAATATCGATGTTATTCGAGAAGGTCAAAAATCTCACTTTGAATGTAGACTTATGCCAATTGGAGACTCATCTCTTAAGGTGGAATGGTTCAGGAATGAAAAACCTTTGTAAGACAGTTCACGTACAACCACACTCCACGATTTCGAATACGTGTATTTGGATATTCAACATGTTAGAGATGAAGATGCAGGCATTTACTTATGCAGAGCTTGAAACCCACTTGGCGAAGCCGTTACAAATGCTTTTATGAAGCTAGTATTCAACTAGAATCTCAACATCTTGAAACCCAGCGTAAGATCGCCCAATTAGAGCAACCACTAGCTTCAAGACCTGAAGAGTCTGAAAGAATATTCACTCAGTTACTTATTGGGCCTAATGAATTGTGGGAAGATCAGCACGCCTACTTCGAGGCTCGTACCTGTGGATTGGATTTGAATGGTATGTCAATGGTGTAGAGCTGAAAATGGAATCCAGATTCAAACGATTTTGGTTTTGTTACGTTAGATATTATTTCTACAGTGCCAAACAATTCAGGAATCTACATGTGTGAGACCATTAATAGATCTGGTGAAGCTGTATCGTCGAATTCAATGAAGATTAAATCAAGATTATTATTGGAGAACTTCTTCTTGCTCTATCTTTAATATCACTGCCCAGGTATAGGTATTTCCCTCTTGAATAGAAATCATTGCCATCGTCTTCATTGTCATTTTCTACCCTAGATTTGCAGCTAAAAAATCGAGATTGCTCTTTGACCATTTTATCTCATGAGTGATTTTCCATCCATATTGTTAACATGATAAATGGCTTGTTAACCTCATGTCATACCATTGAGCTTCTGACTTTTGCTCTCACCGTTTTGCATTATGTGTTTTAATGACTCATCTGAGATCCTTAATCAAGCGATCAAAGCTGGACAAAAAAACAGTTAATCCGTTATCCGTTAACTAACGAATTGAAAAAATTGCTTAAATTTAACTTTGAGGTTAACCTAAAAAAATATTAACGAGTTTCTTAACTTCCGTTAACTTTAGTCCGTTACCTTCGTTAATGACGTCATTTTGTTTGCTTGAATTGCGCGTCAAGAGGTCTGTTTGCGAAGTAATCACAAACCAGTCAGAGCGAATTACATTGGTTCAAAACAGTCTGAAACAGTCAGAAAACTAGCTTCAACCAATGAAATTCACTCTGACTGGTTTGTGACTTCTGTGCGAATAGACCAGGTCAACCCTGACAGTTCGCACAAGCGCAGAAATATTGTTGCACTGGTATTTTTACAGAATGGATTCCCAATTTTCAGTTCCCTCTTCTGGTTTCTCCACTACGCAGTATGGAACTGTTCTGGAACAATTCTAGCTTTGTTATGGTTTTATTCAGAGGTACTTCGGTATCATTCTGCGTATGTGCATGTTATAGTAGCTCTGTTCCAACCGACATGAGAACCGTTCTAGAACGGTAATTTCCAGTCGATCAAATCATTTTTCAAGTAGGATAAACGTTTAACTTAATGAAAAATAGATGGGCATCTATAAATTATTGGTTCTGGAACGGTTCTCATGTCGGTTGGAACAAAGCTAAAAAGCGTTTTCGTTTTTTCCAGAATCGTAATCGAACTGTCTTGACAGCGTTTTGGATTATTCAGAACCATATAAAAACATATTCTGAGATTGTTCTAGAACGGTTCCCTCAGTTCTTGCTCCGAGGGAGGAACTGTTTAGGAATTCTGTGATTTGCGGATTGTTTTTGGTTTTTCTAATTCAGAATCGGTCCAGAACTAATATTAGAACAGTCCTCCAATGTCTATCATTTTTTGTGCGCAATTCCAGAACTGTTCCAAATTTCGAACCAAAACAAGGCTACTGATTCCGTACAGTGAGATCGCTGCGCAATCCTTTAGTGACCTTACTTGTTCTGAGGTAGGCTGTGGCCATTTAGCTTCAAACATCAGTATAACATTTGAATGATTAACTCAATGGATAACTTTAACTTGCGTTATATTCTCAAAAATTTAACGATTATTGAAGTTAACTTTTTGAGTAGCGAATCAACGATTAACGGAGTTCAGAGTTAAAGGGGGTGTGCGCCAAAAATTAAAGTTTTAGTGTAAAAAAAATCTAAGAATAACTGTTCAAACCTCGTTATTCTACGATAAACCATCGCTGAGATATACCGCTTTAAAGTGTGGACGACACTCTCGTGACGTCACGAAAACTTCGTCCAGCGGCGCTCTGCATTGTTAATTTGATTGTTCCCGGCACACGTGAGTAGTTTTTGTTTAGATTATTGCAGGTAACACAGGAAAAACATTATGTAAGTTTAATTAAATCCACTTTCTCGTGCGTCGCTTGAGCTTTCATGACGTCATAGGGTGAGATGCGGTACCTTCATAGAGCCATATCTGCGGTATTATTTGTCATAGAGGGGTGCGGATTTCACTGTTATTCTTCGATTTTTTTTCTCTTTTTTTTTTAGATGAAGTTGTTTTTTTGGCGCACACTCAATTTAAGTTTTCAATTAACTTTGCTCGCCTTTACAAGCGATAATCGATTCAGGTTTCTTGCAGGGTTGGCATATACAAAAACCCATTTCCATGTCAAAAATCCAGTGGGCTTTTGAGCGTTTTGTGCCAAAACCCATTCATTCTTACAATAGTGCCTGCATCTTCAAACAACTTGGATTTTTACCAATCCTGGGTCCTTATTCTTGAAACAGGGGAGCAGCGTTCCTAGGAGAACAAGTGTTCCGTTTTTCTCAATGATATTGTCACAACCCCTATACGTTTCGTCCTGGGACGTCACAACAGGAGCGTGACTTGGGGGCGTAGGTGGGGTTCAGGTAGAGAGAAACTCGCTTGGTATTGGTATAATAATAAGATATGTATTGAATAATAATAGTATTACCTACCCTAGAACTGGTATCATGAGGTCTCTTCTACGGAGGGACGTACTACTTATAGGCCACTCTGTATTATGTACCCTTTCTACACTTGGCGTGACTGAAGACTGAAGCTGGCTTTGAGACAGGTCCAGAAGGGCGTTTCCCATTAAAGGTAATTTGCACTGGACCTAGCTTGCTGCGTTCAATGCTCTCAGAAGAAGCTAGGTTTGAGACAGGTCCAGAAGGGCGTTTCCCATTAAAGGTAGTTTGCACTGGACCTAATCTGCGGCGTTCAATACTCCCAGAAGGGCGTTTCCCATTGAAGGTTGTTTGCACTGGGAGGAGACTTAGCTAGAGAGATTTTTCCCATTAGAGGTGCTTTGCACTAGCCTTAGTCTGTCGGTAATGGATTTCGGCGCAGTATTTATACCAAATAAATGCTGACTCGTCGACACACTTTAGCAAAATTGATGTACAGAGTAGTATTTACTTAAGTAGTTGACAATATGGAAATGATAATATAAGTAACAAAGACGGAACACTCGTTCTCCTGGGAACGTTGCTCCCCTGTTTCAAGAATAAGGACCCTGGTATCTTGTTTATTATTTCTTATATCCGAGAATAATTTTACATGAAAACATCTCACAAAAGGATTGTCTTTTCAATTAGGTAAAGTACCTTTTAAACATTACTTATCCCAGTTTTCATAGTAAGTAAGTAATCAAAATACCGCCCGGACTATCACTTGAGATATTTTTACAAATTTCCTTACTACCAGAATATTACCCATTCTAAAACTTTATCGCACTCGCACTTACCGGCCGTAATTGCGCAATCAATAAATTCCCGTATATATCTATACAAAGCCCATCAGCTAAAATGATAATTTAATATACAATCAAGCGTTTTACTGCTAAAGGTGGCCATTCGCCGAATAACAACCGGAGTTATGGCTTAATTACTTGTTGGTAGTAGCTTCACTGAGGCGTGAATATGCAAATTGAGCCATGTTTATTTTCGAACGAACCAAAGAGATTAGGCAGACCTTCCTGCAAAATAAATTAATTGAAAGATTATGGAAATCGGTTCGATTTTCCCATGGTAGCTTAAGTAAAACTTGGTCTCAATATTGCCGGGGCAAATGAGGAAGAACTCCTGCTATCTTCTAGTGTCAAGTCGATAGAGATATTGCTTTAATGTGGGAGTCGAGAACCAGCTTAAGAGGTTTACATTATTCAAATGCTGCAAATTATTATCTTTTGCCAATGAATACGTTTAAAAACAAATATTTGCATTCGAGTTTTTAGAAACGGGAGATTAAAACCCGCAGAGTAATTTTATCGATTATCCAATCTGATAATGGTGTGTCATTCCGATTAGGGCGGCTATCAGTGGTAATTATCGAACGATTAACATTTTCGTTGCCATTATGGCGCAAGAACTATCTGGTACTGGTACGAATATAATGGCGAAAAACAGCTTTTTGCACTTTGGCGGTCGGTGCATGTAATGTAATTGCTGTCTTATTATTTGCTTTTGGCTACATTGTTCGGATTGAATTCGAATTGTACCGAATGGTATTTACTTTGGTACTTAAGGTTTGTATTCATTTTTTGTTTCTTTTTTGTCGTTAAATAGAGTTTTTGTATGCCGAAGTGGTAGAACAAGTCAAAAACCACAATTTATGAATGAAAAATCGAAAATTATAAGTAGACTTTGATTCTTCTTGGGTGTGACATGCAAACTTGTTGAAATTCAATGAACTTTCTAAGATATGAGTATTGTCGGAAATCTCTTCAGGCTTTTACGAAACATGTCAGGAAAATACAACTCTACCTTTATATATGTTTCAAGTTGTCTTGGTAAATGGTAGGTACTTTATATAGTAGAGTAACCATCTTTGCAAAAAGCAAAATCCATCCTATTGAATCCCACATCCCATAATAAACGTAACCATTAGATTTTATTGTGATTTTATGACACTGTCGACGTTCCCTGATCAAGCGACATAAAATATTAGGTTGCAACCTGTATCAATAAATAATTTGCAGTGACTCGTTAATGTCGAAATTTATTTTAAATCGTATAATAACGTCCGGTAAACGCATGGTGAGGCAATGGGGACTTTTCTGAATGTGTTTCTCACAAGAACGATTTATAATGTTAAATGTTACCTAAGAATTATATGGTCAAGACTAAGACAAATATATCAATGTGAACCTGATACTCAAATTCTGTGGAGTTTTTTTTTCCTATGTCAACAACTCTATTGCCCCCGCCCATTACTCGCGGATTTAACGCGTTTTCTTCTCGGAACCTATAAGTCTAAATGATCCAAAATTTTCAGGGATTGTAGTCCGCCACTGGGATAAAAATCGCTGGAAATTTCAGCTTTCTTTCTATAATAAAAAAAAAAAGTTATGACCTTTCAAGGTTTTCTAAATTCTAAATCATAAGGTGGGGTAGTTACCTTACTAATGAAACAGTCGGTGTAACTACCCTAGAGCATGCATTCTCCTGAATGAAAATATTAATCATTTATGTCTTTCAGAATTTACGTCGCGGGACTTGGTTACGGTTCGGGTTAAACTTACCACCGACCCACCACACCGCGACCTAGTACTGGCATCAGGCTACTTCGCTGGAGATGGGCAAGCACCACCAGAAGAAGTACAGAGACTAGTCGAGTACTGCAACAGGAACAAACTACCGCTCCTAATTGGCTGTGACGCCAACGCCCACAACACTATCTGGGGAAGTACCGACATAAACCTAAGAGGTGAGCAACTGTTAGAATTTATCTTTCAAACAAACCTGAATATACTAAATGTAGGGAATACACCAACATTTGTTACTAGGGTCAGACAGGAGGTGTTAGACATAACACTTTGTAGTCCAAATATTGACCAAATGATCAGGAATTGGAGTCTCAAATGAACCCTCTCTCTCTGATCATAGAATCATAATATTTGAAGTAAAAGGAGTGCAGGAACGAACTGCCTCGTATAGAAACCCCAGAAACACAAACTGGGAAGAATACACAAGCAAACTGCAACGCAACCTCAGGAACACACGTGAAGCAGAAGAAACCCTTCAAATCCTTAACGGAGCAATCATGGAGGCATACGAATCCAGTTGTCCTGTAAAGGAACAAGTAAACAAAAAAGGTTGCCCATGGTGGAATAGTCAGCTGTCACGACTTATATCCGAGGTTCGCCGTCTCTTTAACAGAGCCAAACGGGACGGAGAATGGCAGGGCTACACCGAAAAGCTGACTGAGTACAACAGAGAATTAAGGAAGGCCAAACGGAAAAACTTCCAGAACTTCTGTGAATCTATCACAGAAACACCATCAGCAGCCAGACTATACAAAACCCTGGCAAAAGGCAGGGCGCAAGGACCATTGACACTTAAGAAACCAGACGGCAGTTACACAGAAAATGAAGAGCAACGAGCTGCTCTACTACTGGAAACCCATTTTTCAGGAAGCATACCCAATGGTACTGAAGAAAACAAAGAACGGTCCAGAAAAACTAGGCAAGAAAACTGGGAGGTTGCCAAGAACCTTTGAACTCCGCAGCGGCTGGCTTGGGCGATCGACTCATTTCAATCGTTCAAATCACCTGGAGTAGACGGCATTTTTCCAGCCCTGTTGCAAAAAGGGCAAAATGAGATTATGCCGTATCTAATCAAACTCATTAGCCTTGCGACCGGATACATACCCAGTCAATGGAGAAGAGCTAAAGTAACTTTCATCCCAAAGGCAGGGAGAAAGGATGCCACTCTACCGAAGTCGTTCAGACCTATATGTCTCACGTCGTTCTTGCTGAAGATAGCTGAGAAAGTTGTAAATAACTATATCAGAACAAATGTTTTAGAAAAGACGCCACTACACCCTAGGCAAGATGCTTACAGAGCGGGCAGATCAACAGAAACCGCTCTATTTGAACTCACTGACAGCATCCAAAACACACTGCTGAATAAAGAAGTAGCCATCTGCGCCTTCTTAGACATAGAGGGAGCCTTCGATAGCACCTCTCATGAGTCAATAAAGAATACGCTTGTCAGAAAAGGAGTGGACAAAACCACATCCACCTGGATGTGTGAAACGTTAGCCACCAGAACTGCAGAAACGGATGTGGGGGAACAAACCATACAAGTCACCACAACGAGACGATGTCCACAGGGAGGGGTACTCTCACCCTTGATGTGGAGTCTAATAGTCGATGATCTACTGAAAACACTGACAGACCAGGGCTTCAACTGCCTTGGCTACGCCGATGATATTGTCATCATAGCCAGAGGCAAATACGAAGGAACACTCATAGAAAAAGCACTCCGAACCACGAAGGAATGGTGTCAGACTGTGGGACTGAGCCTTAACTCATCAAAAACCACACTGGTAACATTTACAAAAAGAAGGAAACTCCCATACCTGAGGAACATTCGCCTTGATGGAAACAGGCTTCACTGGAAACAAGAAGTTAATTTCCTAGGAATAACCCTAGACTCTAAACTCCTTTGGAACCGACACATAGAGAACATAACAAACAAAGCAATTTCGGCACTCATGGTATGTAAAAACATTGCGGGCAAAACGTGGGGTTGTAACCCATCGATCCTACGATAGATGTATACCATGATAGTGAGACCTATCATCACCTATGGAGCGGTAGCCTGGTACAGCCGAACCCAGCTAGTAACGGCTAGGAAAACCCTAGGAAAGGTACAAAGACTCGCATGTCTATGCATAACAGGAGCAATGAGAACATGCCCAACCGCGGCAATGGAAGTCATCCTAGACCTAACACCACTTCACACAACAGTTAAGCGGGTTGCCAGTGAATCATATCTAAGACTGGCGAAGATAAGTCTACAAGGGAAAACGCACTTTGGCAGAGCTTTCCCTCTCCCAGACTGTGCACACCTCATGGACTTACCAAAAGACGCGATTGTTGATAAATTCAGTTTCGAGAAAAACTTTTCCATCGAACTAAAATACAAAGAACAGATGGAACATAGAATGTATCCAGTCCCTTAAGGCAAACACCATCAAATGGTACACAGACGGCTCCAAAACTGCTGAGGGGACAGGAGCCGGAGTATTCGGGCCATGAACCAGATACTCGGAGCCAATGGGCAAATCACCAAGCATATTCCAAGCCGAACTTCATGCGATAGGAAAATGCGTGCAGTTCAACCTGAACAGAAGGTACCGAAAACGAGAAATTGTAATAATGTCTGACAGCCAAGCAGCTATCAAAGCATTGAGCTCGCCGGTAATCAATTCTAAGATAGTATGGGAATGTCTACAGAAACTCAATGAGCTGGGGAAGGAAAACAAAGTAACCCTACTATGGGTTCCTGGACACATAGGAGTCGAAGGCAATGAATGCGCAGACGAACTTGCAAAAACAGGAGCGGTCACTCCCTTCACTGGGCCAGAACCATTCTGCGGCGTCGGAAATGCGCACCTCCAAGAAATCCTCAAATAAGAAGAGAACCGGCTAAGGAACAAACAATGGCTAGACCAACCAGGACTACGACAGGCCAAAGATCTATTGGGCAACTACAACCAAAAAAGATCGGAACTGCTGGTCAACCTTAGCAAGAAAAGTCTCAAAACTCTAACCGGGTTTCTCTCGGGACATTGCAGACTGAATAAGCACCTACATAATCTGGGGTTGGAAGAAGGTAACACTTGCAGATTCTGTGAAGACGGTGAAGAAACACCTCACCATCTTCTACTGAACTGCGATGCCGCCGTAAGCCGCTCAAAAATGAAGAACTTGGGAAGTCCCCTTATACAGCTGGAAGACATTCCAGCCCTGGAACCGCTAGACATCCTAAAATTCCTAAAGGACCTAGGACTAGAGGGGCTGCTTTAAGCAGGAAACCCGAACTTAGCAGCAGAAGGAGGGGTACAATAGATCAACCTTGGTCGCAGTGCAACTGACACCTCCAGCACACACATACATACATTTATACATACCTTACTACTAAGACGATGAAATTTCAATTTTTTTTGTCGAGATTTTGATTCCTTAGGGTCCTTTATAGGATCCCTCAAACTTCATACACTAAATTATCCCGAGATTTGGAGCTGTATTCTATGAAAAAAGGCATTTATTGATAAATCACCCCAAATTGCTTAACACTTTTTTATTTCTGAGACTATAAGTCCAAATGAGCTGAAATTTTCAGGGATTGTAGTCCGCCACTGGGATGAGAATCGCTGAAAATTTCAGCTTTCTATCTATAATAGAAAAAAAGTTATGACCTTCCAAAATTTTTCAAAATCTAAATCATGGGGTAGTTAGTTACGTTACTACTAAGACGATGAAATCGTAAGATAAAATGACGAAATTTCAATTTTTTTTTCTTGAGGATCTATTAAATAACATGTGATGATCGAGATAATCAAGTTCCGAGGTGGCAAATTGACATTTTTCTGGTGACACTTTCGGATTGTGAATTTTCAAAAATTCAAATATTAGTTTTAAATGGTCGAGGTAAGTTTCCATATTGGGGGAGTAAATTATTATGTCATTTAAATAGACCTTACAGAAACTATTCAGAAATCCACAGAGAACATTTGTCATGAGACGTTGGAAGGTTCCCGGGGCATTTTTTAAACCAAATGGCATATCACTGAACTGGTAAAGAGCTCCATCCGCGGTTGAAAAGGAAAAGGATGTGTAAGGCTTGGACTGGGGATCCAAAGGTACTTGCCAGTAACTTGATTTATTTATTTTTCTACCTGATTTAGGGTCCAATACTGTGAAAACTGTGGCATTCCCGGGATCTTTTAACGTATCAGGTATTTTTGGTAGGACTGCAGGTTCATCAGCAGTGATCTTATTAATTAGTCGATAATCAACACAAAAGCGGGATTTTTTGCCATCTTTTTTACCTATGACAATCGGGGAACTATATGAAGGTTCGACAACGCCTGCTGATAGGATCTCCTCTACTTTTTTCTCAGGGTTCATAGGATATGGCTTTTGTATTATGGTTTATTCTGGATCAGTTAATAAAATTTCATGTGCGGTTGTTGTTGTTGTTGTTGTGGGTTTATTTACTCCGTAATTGAAGATATCAGAATAATCCTTTAAGGGGTTAAACAATTCTAGTTATTTTGAGTTTCGTCCTCCAAAGAGCTTAAAAAATCTCTCAAACTCCATACACTAAATTATCCCGAGTTTGGAGCCGGATTCTATGAAAAAAGGCAATCGGAAATCTTCCTCCCGTCCATTACCCGCGGATTCCCTTAACACGATTTTTTCTCGGAACCTATAAATCCCAATGAGCTAAAATTTTCAGGGATTGTAGTCCGCCACTGGGGTAAAAAAGTTTTCCAAAATTCAAATCATCTTCACTCAAAAACAATATTATTCCTAGGAAGTACCTAGACATTTGCATCTTTAAGTAAACAATAAAAACGACAAGTTGGCATTAAAAAATACACATAAACGATCTTGAAATGTCCAGCAGTTATGGTGCGTTTTACTGTTCGTTTACCGAGAAGAAGAGAAGAAGAAGCAAGGCGATTTTTTTGCTTGGCAGTACCAACCGAAGAATGCAGTAATTAGTGGAAAGGTCACCGAAAAGGTCCGCGGGAGCCGAGAACCTGCTGTCGCTGGCCTCCTGCGACGCCGCTAAATTAAAGAAAAACCATCGGACAATGTATTTGACGGTGTCTACCTACTTAAAAACTTTTGCCTGAAGGCGGGTTAATATTTCGTTTGAAACTTACCGATAATGAGTTTTTGCATCTTAAATTCTTAATAATTAACTTAGCTTCACACTCCTTCTTGAAATTTTTTAATGAAAAGTATACCCACAAGAATCAATAAAACTTAGAAAAACCACTTTTGAGAATTTGTATTTCAAGTTACTGACCAAGCCCTCCAGGCACCCAACAGTTCAGTTCCTAATCAAATTTCTCAAGGAACTCTATTGTGCTCAAAGGGCTCAAGGAATAATTAAACTGACTTTGGATCTCAAATAGCTGCTGACCCAAAAATCCTAGAACAGTAAGTTCGTACACTAACTAAGTTTCAAAAGGAACTGTACTATGTGCCCAATGTACCTATGTGCCCAATGGGCTTACACTCGAATATTTATCCTTTTGAATGTAACACTTGTAAAGTAAAATTTCATACCTTTTCCAGTAAAATCTCCATTGACCTTCTTCGCTTCAATTTTAATCCTAAAACCTAACATCACACTCAAAAAAACACTAATTTATTTGATTAATATCATTGAATCCTATACACACACAATAATTCGCGCCTGTAGTCAGACCAGTACTAAGCCAACAACAAAATTAAAATAGACTAAAAACAACGTATGGGCCAGCGTTTACAAAGAAAGGGCCCCTGCGGGGTCAGGGCCGGGTCGGGACCTTTTCGCCCCCGATGACCCCATTGACATTTTTGACCCTCGACGCCACTCACTTTTACTTGCGCGCTTCAAAGAGGCAAACAGGCGTGTGGGTTTTGTTAGATAATGGCGAAAACGTTTTGCTCCACTGGTGTGTAGAAGATGTTTGGAGTAGACCTGTAGATAGATCAGTGCCAGTCAATCGAAATTATGCTTTTTGTGAGAGGTAAAGTGTCACATTGTATGGAAAGCGAATATTTCGAAGATTCTAAAACCAAATAATGACCTCAAAATTCACATGTTGTTATTTTTGACCATCATGAGAACTAAAACAATAAATTAAGCGCTTTTGTCTGGGTCTGGCTGGTTTCCCTTCACATTTGACCTGACCTTTCCTCGTTTCGAAGATGATCCTCACGTTTTTCGTATTAAAAAGGTCGAGGAGAACTTAACCCGCGCCGTGAAACACAATTACTACACACTTCTTCGTTGATTACGTCAACCGTTAATTATCGTATGGCAATAACAACCCAACCATTAACCATCGGATTCACTTTTTGTTGCGTCAGAAAAACCATCTCGCGGATTTTTATATTGAAAATGTGGTACAAATAAAAAATTGTGTAGGACAATAACTAGATTTTAGTTCAACGTTTTCTTATCATCAATATTTAAAAGCGAAAAGGTTAAAAAATCTCACCCCAACGTTTTAACAAAATAAAATACAGGTCAGGAATCGTGATCTTTTGGCCCGCCATGCCCTTTGCCATCCATATATTTTTTTTTGTACATATAAATAATACTGGATATGGAATATTTCTTCAGCGACTGCAAGAAGTTTTTCGGAGATTAACAAACAATACTAAGTAGCTCTTAGCTCGGTTGCTTATTATTATTATTATTAGAATTTCAAATTGGGCGATGCTAGCTGATGGCACGAGCGTAACCGTCATGCTTCATGCATGACCTTTGCTCGGGTGCACGAGCCACACATCCTGCCAAATACAGGGTACCTTATTTCAAATAGGATTTTAATTGCAAACACATTTTCTAATAAACATCCTGTATATGGCGGACTACAAACCTTTGCGCAGCTTATCATTAGATTTTCTAAGCTGATAGATATATATTATCGATCTGTAATGGGCGATAAGACCCGCTCCTTGTCGATTTTTGCCCAAAAGGCCATTTAATCATCATCGTTGTCAACGGTCCCACGTACAATTATGCCGAATGGGATCGGCCGCAGCGAGATGCGGTCAACGGCGCGAGGCAAATCTAAAAATGCGCTCCTAGAGCCGAACTGGTTCTACCGTTCTGCTCGAGATAGATAACGCAGGGGTCAGTTTCAGTTTATCCGCGACCGTTTTGACGAAGATCATCGAGAAAGAAACTAGAGTGGACGAGAATGTTAAAGGTCTAATAATGATATTGAAATCGCTCTGTTGCCAAAAGAGTCGTAAGAGTTGGGGCATCAATTGAAGATCATCAAGAAATAAGATATAGAAGAGAAGAGATTCAAGTTTCATCTTTTAATTGACTCTACGTCCATCTTCTTCTTTATTGTCAATCTCGTGATGACTCAAGTTGTCTTCGATCTTCCTCTTCGTGGAGACACATAACTTGTAATTCGCTGCTTAGATATCTCTAAAGTTGTCTTTGTAAGTAATCGGTCAATATTTCTCGTGCCATTTGGAATCTGATCTTCGCCAGGAGCTTTGATATTGCTGTTTTGGCGTTCTTCTCCAATGAATGTGTATTTTGGTCAGTATTATCTTCTTTCAGTCAATGTATATCAAACAAAGTATAATCACTAACGCAGCAGATATTACTATTTATTACTAGTCGATAAGGGCTGAGGCTCGAGACCTATAAAACGATTTTTGCACTGTTACTTATCAAGCACTTTGGGAATTGACTATCAAGTTTAGTTCTGAATACTGACACTGAACTGAAGTTGCATTAATGTTTTACCTGGGAATTGATTCCAGAGGGCAAAGACTCTATTCGGTAGAAAGTTCTTCCTACACACTGTGAAGTAATGTTCTTTTTCAAGTTTAAAGGCTGACGCTCACTGGAGCGCAGCGTACGGAAGCGCGGCGTAGAGGACTTTTTAAAATACATTGTTTTAAATGGGAGTATGCCGATCGGTGCGCTTCTGACAAGTGAGCGTACTCCCGTTTAAAACAATGTATCTAAAAAGTCCTCTTCGCCGCGCTGCCGTGCGCTGCGTTCCAGTGAGCGACAACCTTAAGACTGTGACACCGGAGTCTCTGTTCTGTGTTCAAGGCATAGGGGTGTCTAATTGTTTGAATATTGTTGTAGCGTGTTTGGTATGTGAACATAAGATCTCCTCTTGTTCTTCTATTTAGGAAGCTCCGCAGTCTTTGATGTTCTAGTCGTTCCTCATATGTAAGTCTTCTTCTACCAAGTTCTGGGTGCCAAGCTTGACCAGCATATTCTAGGATTGGCCTGCAGTATATGTTGTATAAGACAGTACAGGAGGAATAGCTTGCTGTTGGCTTTTTTGCATATTGTTGGTGCAAGTGCTGACCAGGTCAAGTCTCTGGTTATCAGAACTCCAAGGTCAGTGGGTTGCTGAATACTGACCAGTACTGACCCATTGATGGCGTATTCATTTTCTGGGTTATTTTTCTATCAGAGATGAAGTACCAATAATTTTTTCACATTAAGGGGTAGCTGCTAGAGTCCTCACACCACTTCTTAATCAATGGTTTAAATCAGTCTGGAGCGAATCAGAATTTGGTTGAGGAGATATATGTGTAAATTACAAACAACATAGGTGCATAGAACCGAGCCTTGGGATACGCCACTTTGTACTGGATAGAGTTCAGAGTATGTGATGCCGACTCTCACTTTGTACTCCCTTGTTTGAGAGATAGTCTTTGGTCCAAAGCAGTAAATCCCCCCTCACACCAAAATGATCCAGTTTTAGCAGAAGCCTCTGGCTTGGGACTTGCATGCTTTGGCAATATCCAAGTATATGACATAGCCAACTTTGGCAGTGAAGTGGTTAGTGTATCTGCTTCGCATGCTGCGAGTCCTGGGTTCGAATCCCGGCTAGGGCATGGTTGTTTGTGGTGTTTAACCGCCTAGTTAGTTTGGCGTAAAAGGACTTTCTCAGGCTTGCGTGGTGTCGGTGGAGTCTGAATGGCCGACCATGGATTGCTAATCGGACCATCTTAGGGTGGGGGATGCATGATAGAGCCGACCATTTAGACTCTAGTATGAATGGGAGTGCAGAGTATATGAACTCGAAAGGGTGAAAAAAAAAGTATACGACATCAATGAGAGTTTATCTTGATTCGCTGGATTACTGTAGTTGACTTGAACTATAAGTTACAAGAATTAGGAAAAGAGCTTAAGCACTTGAAATGGGATACAATGGCAATCCCTGAACATCTTTGATGCTTTCCTTGTCTAAGCTTTGAATAGTGACAATGACGACAATCGTTATTTGCACCTTGTTAGTTCAACACGTTGACTAAATTTACCCATTATTCTACTATTATATTGATACTAGGTGTTCATTGAAAATCGAGGGGTAAACCACCTTGAAAATAAAAGCAATTGGGATTCCAGATTCTTTAGTTCAGAACTTTTTTTTATATCAGAACGCCTCATTAGTAGGTTGATTTGGAGCTTCAAATGAACTTCAACGTCTTAAGATTAACTTTTTCACATGAAAAAGACTTCAATGCATAAATCCTGAAAGTTTCAAGTTACTGTCATCGTTAGAAGTATTTTGCACAAGTTATTTTTGCAGATTTCAATAATCTTTGCATACATTAACTTAAGAAAAAGCTTCTAAAGTTAGTTTAGAGCTTCCAATTAACTTCAAATTAAGTTTTCCACATAGAGGAAACTTCAATTCATATATCCTGAAAGTTTCAAGTCACTGTGATCATTGGAGGTATTTTGCACAAGTGATTTTTGCAGATTTTAATAATTTTTGCATGCATTAACGTAATAAGAAGCTTCCAAATTTAGTTTGAATCTTCAAATCAACTTCAAATTAGTTTTTCCACAAACAGGAAGCTTCAATTCATAAATCCTGAAAGTTTCAAGTCACTGTGATCATTATAAATACTTTGCACAAGTGATTTTTGCATACTTTTGAAGTTTTTCCATGCATCAACATGAGCAAAACCTTTCAAATTCAATTGAGAGGTTCAAATTCACTTCCAATTGAGTTTTCTATAGAAAAAAAACTTTAGTTCATAAATCCTGAAAGTTTCAAGTCATTGTGATTATTAGAAGTATTTTGCACAAGTGATTTTTGCAGATTTAAATCATTTTTGCATGCATTAACGTAAGAAAAAGCTTCCAAATCTTGTTTAGAGCTTCAAATCAACTTCAAATTAATTTGTCCATAAAGAGGAAACTTCAATTCTTAAATCCTGAGAGTTTCATGTCACTGTGATTATTGGAAGTATTTTGCACAAGTGCGTTTTGCAGATTTTAATCATTTTTGCATGCATTAACGTAAGGAAAATCTTCCAAATTTAGTTTGAAGCTTCAAATCAACTTCAAATTAGTTTTTCCACAAAAGGAAACTTCAATTCATAAATCCTGAATGTTTCAAGTCACTGTGATCATTAGAAGTACTTTGCACAACTGATTTTTGCAGATTTTAATCATTTTTGCATGCATTAACGTAAAAAAAAGCTCCCAAATTTAGTTTGGAGCTTCAAATCCACTTCAAATTAACTTTTCCATAATGTTGTATGTGTTGGAGGTGTCAGTTGCACCGCGACCATAAAGAGGAAATTTTAATTCATAAATATTGAAAGTTTCAAATCACTGTGATCATTAGAAGTATTTTGCAAGTTGGAAATTGAAAGTAATTCAGTCATAGGTTTCACTGTCCAATTTCTAGGATATCAACCTAGCTGTCCACAGTCGCCATCCTATTTCATTATACCATTGGAATGGGAGATTTATAAATGACAAATCAAGAAGAAAAGTATGTGATATCGAAACATCAAGCGTCCATGATTGAACTATCATTGAACTTCTTGCAACCAAGCAGCTTATACCGCCTTCAAAAAGTCTACAAACACTGTAGGAGCCAGCCTTGACGGAGTCACCGAGAAGGAAATCGGACAGAACACTAAAAATTACCCAATGCTAAAAAGCTAATTTCTAAAAGAAAGATTGGATTTTCATCAATGAGTAATCTATTAGTTGGAAGTTCCGATGTTTCATCATAAAAATGTCAAATATATCATATCACGCATCTTCCAAAAACCCATCCAATGAAGAATGAAGATCTTCGAATGCCACAATGTCAATTCTCTACGTCGCCGATTAAAATCTATAGGGTCATTTTCTCTTCAGGAGTTCGAAACGGCCTGGGCCGGTGCGAACTCGGCGTAGACACTGTAGACAGGACATCGGATGAGGTATAGAGCGGCTACCACATAATGTACTACAAACTAGTTATTTTATTTATGCACGCCATTCACCCGGAGGAGAACCGACGCGACTGCATACAGATAAAATATATTATAGAAAATATTTATTCCAGTTTGCGTAGCTCTAAGGGCTTCGCCGGCATCTCTTTTTCTGCATGCGTATTGTCCCGGACAGTAAATTATTATACGGTACCCATGGTCGGGTTCCTTATGTACCACCGTGAATAATACGCGATGATTGGTTGAATTATTATGCGCGACTTATTTGTGTCGGTTTAATTTATGAATGTGGTTCGTACTAATCTACGTTTAACTTTGTTTTTTTTTTTCCTGTACGCAACTATCGTTATCTCTGTACTAGGATCAGAACCCGCGCCATTAATTATCCCCCCATTTAGTAGCGTCTAATTAAAAATCAGGAGAAAACAATCGCGCCCGTTAATTATCCGGTAGTGGCTCGTGCGCCGACCTTTCCACCAATTAAGCAACCAGTCTAATTGCCGTGTTGCCGTTCGGTACCAATTGTTTAACCATGGTTGTCGGGTCATGCGAGTGTACCAAGGGTGTGCAGAATCCGGTTCACATAAAGCATATTTTTCCTAATAAGAAAAATATGCGCAATGGTACCGAAAAGGAGGCACAACGAACACAAAGCGAGCCGCTATGGGTACCGCCGGAGCTACGGCCGGTACCAACAAGGGACATTATATGGTAATGGGGCTCAATTATTTGTATCTTTGCGCATTTTTTTTTTTTAGCTTCTGTTTCATAATAGGCTTTATTGTGTCCGTGGAGAATTCACACACAAACACGTACCTACGTTGGAAATTTAATCGAGCAGAAATAGTATCTGAGAATTTGAAAATACATAGTTTTCTATATGAAATTTGGATAGATATCTAGTTTTCTATATGAAATTTGGATAGATATATATATATGGACAGACAAATACCTCAGAATCCATCTACGAAAATATCTACCAATTAAAGTAGTCTCTCTGCTTACATGGGCAAATCTTCTGACATTGGTCAGGTAGGGTCAGGTGGCTTCAGATTGCGATAAAGTATAAAAAGATTCTGGCACTAAAATGGAAAAGAAGGCAGAGCAAAGGCACTTTTCAAGACTGAAACCTCCTAATTGGAGAATATCTGAACCAAACCCCTGTTCAGGTGAAGGATTGATGTACTACCTACCCATCAATAACAAAATTCTTGAAAAATACATCACATCACACACCTCCTTATCTCAAAATTTATTCTTTTCCTAAACAATTGCCTGGGATTATTATCATCTAGGTGGCTATTTAATATTATTTGCCATTTTAGTTATCTTTGTCCAGTTCGTTATGTTCGGAAAAACAATTGATTAAACCCGAAGAGAATCACGAATCGGCAGTACCTTTGTCGGTGGTTCCTGGTGCAGAAGCAAGCTGGTGGAACAACGTTGCCGCCAAGAGCCCGCGGGCGCCGCCCACTTGCTCTTGATTTATGCGACAACCGCAGTAGAACAAATTATGCCTTTCGCGTTATGGTACTGCCGGTACTCCTGTGGTACTTTTTTGTTTTCGTTGCAGCAATCATTTTTTTCGGGTACTCCTTTTCATTGATGGACGACTATAGTACCCATTTTAATCCTGAGCGATGAAATAATTAGTTGTGACCATTAATAATTCCCGTTCGCTTTCTCTACAATAACCGATTGTTAATTGAATTAAAAAGGAAATCGTTTGAATTTACGTTCTCAGATGGGATTTGATCGCCTGATTAAGTATTATGAATGATGGTATTTGAAATAATCTATTTGGAATTGATTACTTGCACCATAAAATGCAAATTATCTGATGGGGGTAGCATACATCAGCTTCTTGAGTACCTACGGCAAGTTTGATGCAAAAGATCTCAGATATAACTGCAACAAATATATTGGAGTGAGTATTCAAAATTCGAAAAAAGTCAACAGAACTTTCCGGTTTCTTTTCCATTTCTCTACCGCACAGGGAACTTTGTTTCTTCAGGTCAATTTTCAGTTTTGGGAAATCCCGAGGGGTGAACCGCTGGAGATGTCTGGTGTACAAGCTTGGGGATATCCAGAGGATGTCTAGGGATATTCCAGGATTTCCGGGGATGTACCAGGATTTTGGGGATGTCCACAGATTGCCAGTATTTTCAGGGAATGTTCAAGGGATGTCAAAGGGATTTCCGAAGATGTCCTAGGAGATGTAGGGATGTCCAAGATTCTGGAGATGTAGGGATGTCCAAGATTCTTGTGATGTCTGACATTGAAGGTTGTGTTGGCTTGGACAATCTTGAAAATGTTTGTTATAAGTGCATGATTTGGAGGATAAGAGCTTTAGTTTTTCTTATGTGTGGCACCTTTTCAAATAAATCAAAAACGAATTATCTGACCGCCCGATGAAAATAGCTTCTTCAAGGTCTGTGGATGAGATTTGAGGACATTTATGGTGTTTCCACAAGGCAAAGCAAATGATTTAAAGTTTGAAAGGTTGTCCATTACTTTTTGGAAAGTCGCTGGCGCGTTCTTTAATCCAAAAGGCATTGAAAAGTAGCTATTATTCTATAGCAAACTTCTTTAAAAGAGCTTGAATAATGAGAAGTTGAAATATATAATACAATGTACGGTCTGCAGCAGTTACTATATCATGGGAAATGCGAGAAGATCGATATGCGAGGTTTTCACATGAAAAAGTCCACTTGGAAATGTTCCATATGTGATCTGTTGCCAAATGAGATTATGACAGAGGTAAACAAACAGTATGAAAAATCGAGAAAAAGGAGCCGAACGGAAGATAGTTATTTGGATCAAAGTGTTGTAACCGAAATTCATGAAACATTGAAATATTTGGATTGTTTTTATGGAAATAAATTGTTGAAAACTGTATATTCAAATGGATTTTTTCAAATTGTTAGCTCCCCAAGTCGAAATACAGAAACCAATGCACTTTACTCGATTACATTGCGACACGACAAATGACAAATGCATCACACATCAAGTTCACCAAAAACCGAAAATCATTCCATCTTGACTGTGATTCTTGAAGTTGACTCCGAAGTAGGCCCTGATGTTGTCATTTGGAGGAGAGAACTGAGGAATTTTAATGTGGGAAATTTACAAAATGCCCTCTATAACACGGCTGCTATGTAACCGATGTTAACGTATTGGCAAATTCATTTGTACAAAGTATAACACATTAGAAATCAAGAAACCAAGAACAAAAATAAGTATCAAGCAGAAGTACATTGATGAGGAAAGGGATGCATTATACCTTTGTGCCTCTGAAGACGGCAGACGAAATGGAAGAGTGGGCGTCGGGGGGTATCCACCTTGCTGGTATTCATAGTGGGACGTGTTACGTCACCCCCACAACATGGATGTCAAATGCTGGGTGGGTACTACTGCGTTCCACCTCAACTCCATTTCGCCTATCAGGCCTTTGGGATCACTGGCAGTGTCATCATTTCGAACACCCTTTTCAATTTCATTTTTGGCTGCCCACAATATAATTTTGTTACTGCTCGGTTTTTTCAGCCTGGCAGAGCTATATCTTGCTACCAATTGCTGATGGGTCTTTTGGGAAAATTTAAATCTCTACTTTCTTGTCTTTTATCTCTTCTACCCACTCTTTGGTCGTTTTGTGGTGAAGAACTTTGGGAAGTTCTTCACTGGCATCCAGTGCAAGACCAGTGTACGAGGTTCTAAATACTATGGAATTCAAGAGTAGAACGCAACGCTGGTTACGCAAAATTCAAATGACATTTGCAAACAATATAAAAATTAAATTTTTTTTTATTTTTTTTAATAGAATTCTTTTTTTCGGTCTGCACTGGGTACCAGGTGGGAACGATCCGGGGGATTTCGCGACAGGACGGCCAAAGCTTCTTTACTTTTCTTCCTTTTTTTTTTCTCTCTTCTATTATTTTGCTTATTTTTACCTTTACTTTCACTTTACCTGATGATGGTTATCTTACCTTCGTGGTTTTTCTTAGGGTGAAGTAAGCAGATACTTCACACGAAGCTTTATTTGGACTTCATATTTGATGTCTTGGCTTATTGATATTTGGTTTTCTCTCTCTCTAACGTTCCCTATCTCTGTCTCGTTTCTCAAGCTTGGCAGATCGTCGGAAAAGTTTCCTCTGTTACTTTTCCTCTTGTAGTAAGAAAGGGGGAGTTGTGACAATTTAATTTCTACGTGCTCCTTCAGTATCAGGAAATATTTGAAAATGAGAAATGAGGATAAGTAGATATCTGTACATTTCCGCGTTGGATCAGCGTTGCCAGGTTTTATTGCGTTTCTTTCTATGATGTTTCGAATTTAACCAATCACTGGCCTCAGGGGTATGTCAAAAGTCACCTGATTTGGAATATCCAATTGTGAAGGAGCGAAAATTCAGGGATAGGGGTTCTTCGCCATTTTTGAAGAAAGGCTGATCACTCTCTTTCGCTGGTTTACAACGTTAATTTCTAATCCGCTGGCGTCTTGGCCAACTTTATTGGATTTGGGCTGGAAATTAATTAAATATCATCTTCCATATTTTGCCTTTGCTTCAAGAATTGTTTTGGCTTGTTGAGAACCACTTTGTGGGATTTTATAGTTGAAACTGGGTGAGTACCATTTCACGTTTTTTTTTTCTATGGCTAATTCCTTTCCTTATTCTTGCCTTGGTTCTAGTTGAAGGGACAGGATCGAATTCTTAGGGTCACAAAATTCTTGATCCATCGAGAGAGAGAAGCAAAGCTAAATAAATTGTTGACACAGGAAAGGAGATACTTATTGTGAGAAACATTGTGATAGAAATCAAATATTGGTCTCCAATCAGTCAGATTTTCGCGAAAAACACTCTTGTGATGATTTCCTCAAGGCAATTGACCGTGATACAATTGTGTTAGCTGTTTTTCTGGATTTTAAGAGAGCGTTTGAAACTGTTAATAGAGGTGTATTGTTGAAAAAGTTGGAAAATATGGGAGTTGAGAGTATTGTTCTCAGTTGGTTTAGGTCTTATCTTTGTAATAGAGTTCAATATGTTAAATTTAAGAATAGTGTGTCTGGTAGAATGAATGTAAATTATTATGGTGTACCTCAGGGAACTTTTCTGGGTCCATTCCTGTTTTCACTATATGTATAATTTTGATATACATAGGTGTGTGTTGAGTAAAAGTGAAATTGTTTTGTGGCTCTGTGATAACAATATATTTACATCAACGTTGAGAAATCTAAGTTTTGTGTGTTTGGTAGAAGATCAAGAATAAGGGATACTTATTGATGTGAAAAATCTAAACATCAGCATCAGCATGAATAATGAAGGTTTGGCACATGAAAACCAAATCAAGTACTTGGGGGATTCAAATTTAAATTTCCAAGCACATGCTGACTATGTTATAAGAAAATTTTCCAAAAAGATTGGTTTTCTTTCAAGGATGGGAAATAGTTTATCTCATTGGAAGGTGAACTGAGTACCAAAAGAATATTTCATTGGTGCAGTCCAAATCTAACAATAATTCTACTTCTGCTAATACCATTAACAATTATTTTTTATTAACCATTTACCGAGCCACTTGGAGCACTTGGGTCGTGATTGTAGGTACCAGCAGCGTGAAAAGCAAAGATCGCTTCTTTATAGATTAAGAAAGATTGACCTCTCGGCTCCGATTGTGCTGCTACCTGACCGACTGAAAACTGCATTTTGCTTCGTCATTTTTTCTAATTGGAGATTGCGTTGATTCTAGCGAGAAGCCTCAAAAGTTCCATTAGATGGAATTATGATCAAATCTACATTGTTCGCCAATAATAATTGATGATTACGGTATAGACAACCAAATATACATATTATTTGAATTTACCATTACCATAGTAGGTTGGATCATTGATTATTTTCTTGAGGTTATTCCAGACAGAACACTTTGTCCATCGGATGTCCTAAATTAGTCCAAATGTTATCATATTGTCCATTGATTGTTGATGGACTTCCTATGGAGATCAACTTATTTTCTAGACAACTACCGGCTTGAGTGAAATGGTCATCCATATCGGATGCAGTCGCGGATACAGTGGGGGGCAGGAAGGCAACTGCCCCCCCTTTTTAAAATAAAATAATAATATAAAAAAAAAAAAAAACAAAACCATTTTTTAAGTTTTAAGAATGTTTAGAAAGCTGGAAACCTATAACAAAAATCACACCTTTACCTTTACACGTAGATGAAAGGTGTAAATACAAAAGTTGTACAGTACTGGCTAAATTTTCAAAATCCATAGTCAAAAAAAAGAAATTGAATGTCAGAAATGTGAAATATTTCATGCTTTCAGCTTTTTTCAAATGGGATGTGCTAAATTTGGTTCTATATTCTTGAAGAGCACAATTTCTCGATTCCAAAACTATATAGTTTGTCTATATTTGGTTGAGCCGTCTTCAACAAATTTGATTCTAAATACTTGAAAAATACTATCAGAGAAACCAAGTACCACAAATTTTACCTGCAGCTTTCACCAGTACAGGTAAAATGGTTCACAAAATCAGTAGTAGGATAGTATTTTTACAATTTTTGGAGCCAAATATATGAGAGATTGCTCAAGCAAATATAATTCGGGGCATTGTGCTCTTCAAGAATATAGAATGAAATATAGGGCATCCCATTTGAAAAAAGCTGGGAGCATGTAAAATTTCACATTTCTGATATTTAAAGTTTGTTTCTGACCATGGTTTCTAAAAATTCAACCAAAATTGGATATTTTTTGTATTTACACCTTTCTTCTACCTGTAAAGGTAAAGGCTGTAGGTAGAGTGTCAATATATAAAAAAATACCAGGGGCGCCCGCAGAAAAATATGTAGGGGGGGTCAAAATCATTTTTCATGGATAGAAAAGGGCACTTCAGAGTCTGAAAAATCATCATATTTAAATGTATAAAAAAAACTTAAAACATTCTTTCTAAAGTATCTAAAAAACCACCAATTCGGAGATATTCAGATATACAGGGAGACAATTTGAAAAGTAGCAATCGGGAATATCTCGTAGACAAAAAATACTATCAGGAAGATCTCAAATACGTATCGAGGGATTGAAGGGGGAATCAACACGAGGCACTTTTTGTCACCCTGCCTAATCGTACGATTTAGATTTTGCTGTAAGACTGTGAAGAGAAAGCAACGAGCTATCCAACGATATGCAGCACAGAGGTAGGTTTGTATATTGAAAAAAAATAAAAAAATAAGGGTAGCGTAGTCACCATAAGGGGTGACGGGGTGGTTCAAAAAGTGCCTCATTTTGGTTCCCCGTCCAAGCCCCCAATTCCCCCGATACATTTTTGAGATCTTGATAGTATTTTTTGCCTAAGAGATATTCCCGATTGCTACTTTTCAAATTAATTGACACCCTGGCACAGATCACCTAAATACAGATGCGTAAGTAAGTATCCTTGTTGTGTACGATTCAAAGCTACGAAACCAGGGCGGTCGATCATTTATAGTGCGTGAGCGTGTTCCAGCCTGTTGTGTTTACATATAACCTTGAACTAGTGATGGGAGTACTCGAGTACAGGAATCGGGTAATATTCGATTCCTAAAGGAATCGGTAGTATTCGGATACTGGCGAGCGTCAGAACCGATTTCGAATCTTAATATAAACAAATAAATAGACTGCTGGGAAGTGCGAGTCACCGCACTGTCACTCACTGGACTGAATTCGAGGATTAAGAGTTATTTTAAAAAAATAATCTTTTCGGTACAGCGATTTTTTGCGAGAAAAATACATAACATACTTACTTAAAAACTTTACTATTTCAAACAAAACAAATGGCGAAGTACTCAGTACTTGGTATTCAATAGAATATCCGATTCCACAAAGTACTCGATTCCCTAGTATTCAACTCTTGAAAATAGAACCGATTCTTCCCATCACTACCTTGAACCACGAATTCACCGCTCTTTCGCATCTGTATGTAGGTGATCTGTAGACGAGTTCGAATATTACTTCGCGGATGAGATGTAGATGAGATGGATATTCGATCACGTGGGCGCAGATGTGCTCGATTTCCTCCGTTTTATTCGAACGCTCTTTTTAAGCTGATGTTTATTTTGGTCATATGTTTCGGTAATCCTAACCTATTTTTGTAAAAATATCCATTGTCAATTTTTCATATTCATTTCCCTATTTCCCTTAATTATTTTGAGAATGGATTAAATTTATAACAGATAAAACGTGCTGTTTTGTTCGAACCACTACCACTGGACTCCCTTAACTTGACTGGTCGCGGGAAGCGGCTGCGGGCGGGGAAATAATGTAAATTGTGGGAATGAAACGTCAAATATTTTCATCCGTCTGAATCGTCGGTCGAAAACGTCCGAGCAAATCGAGGAGCATCCAAACCCTCCCGGATGTCAAAAAAGAACGCACCTCTGAGTGCTCGAAAATAATAAAACGAACGGGTTGGAGTACCTCCGAGGCATCCGACGTATTATTCGAACTCGTCTTGTGACGCGGACCCTCGTACTATTTGACAAGCGGCCAGACCCCTAGATGGAGGGGCGAGGTTTTGTAGCTTTTGAATTGACGGCAAGGTCCCGTACTTACGCATCTGTAAGTAGGTGATCTGTGACCCTGGGGTCGTATTTTCGAATTTATTCGAGTACACGAAATTTGACTGACAGCAATGTGAATTAAATAAAAATAAAAAAATCGCATCAAATTTCGTATGCGAGAATATTCGAAAATATGACCCCTGCATATGGCGTGGTGGCATTGGTGGCTAGGGTACGTTCCGTTCCGTTCTCCTATTTCGATATATATTCACGTTTTATTTTAATAAATATGAAGTCGCAAAGTCGGCCCATGATCATAGTTCAACTAATATCAGAAATTCAAATATTTTCATCAAGGAAAATAATTGAAATTTGAGAGATTTCCAGGGGGGGTCAAGTGACCCCCCTTGACCCTCCCTGTGGGCGCCCTTGAAAAATACCCTGTACAAATAAGTGGATTATTGCGGAACTTATGGGTGGGCCTCTGCGGGACGAGCGCAGCGAGTTCCGCAGCCATCTACTCACCAATATAGTATTGAACTGTTCAAATAAGACACAAGTATAGTTTTTGAACTGATGAGAAAAATTCACAACTAAATGAATCAGGTTAGTATATGTACTTGAACAACATATATGTGAATAGATAGCTGGGTCCACCCATAAGTTCCGCAACAATCCACTCGTTTGTACTTGAATAACTTGTCACAATACATTACTAGTTTGGTAAAGTAACATCACTAATTCCTGTTGAAAGGCGAATTAACAAAAAGTGGAAAATCTTACAAATTCTGACTTTATATAATAAGTTATTTTTCAAGTCCAAATAAGTGGATTGTTGCGGAACTTATGTGTGGACCTCTGCGGGACGAGCGCAGCGAGTTTCTCTGCCATATAATCATCAATATACTATTGAACTGTACAAGTAAGACATTCACCTTGAACGTGTAATTTTTAAACTATTGAGAATAACGCACATTTGAGTGAGTCAGTTTAGTATCGTAATTAAACAACAAATTGATGAATAGATGGCTGCGGAACTCGCTGCACGTTCCGCAAAGGTCCACCCATAAGTTCTGCAACAATTCACTCATTGGTACTTGCATAACTTGTCACATTACCAATGACGTATATAAGGGGGGGGGGGGGGTTGGGGGTTCAAACCCCCCCATTGAACTGAAGAAATTAGTTTTTTTTCGAGAGAGAATTGGGCGTGGAAAAAATTCCTCCGACGGCTATGTCAGATTACCTATACAACGTCTGGTCTAAAATTTAAACCGAGGGGGTAACCACTCTTATGTACACATAACGTGTAGTTGTGGATTGTATAAGTAAAATGCTGCATTTTCTCAATTTTCGTATTAGGTATAAAGAAGTAAAATAGATTAAGTTGAGGAAGTTCAAGAAAATCCCATTGATAGTAATGATAGTGTGACTATAATATAGTTGGAAACAATTCAGAAGGCATTGAAATTCACGTAAAAGAGATCTGTGTTGAAGATTCAATCGGTGACGACTTTAATTTATTTGAAAACTTTGACCTTTGTATCAAGGTCTATAGTAATAAGACGTGGAAAAAAACCAATAATATTTCTAGATTGAATATCACTGTTAACGCAAGGAAAATGCTCGTTAGAATATCCACTCTCTGTTGGTTATTTTTTTATAAAAAATGAAAACTTTCATCTGATAGGAGATTCGTCGCAAAGGGATGACAGCCTCCTATGAGAAACTGAGAGAAAAGCACATGAAAGAAAAAATACGTGTATATACGCTCTAGAATCCGGACGATAGACATCTCAAAGACTCGGCTCCAGATTTTGAATTTGCTGGCTCAGATAACTCCTTGGACAATGACAAAATCAAGGAAAAAATGTACAAACCAAAATATCAGATGCAAAAGACATTCATTGTGGGAAATATTATGCAGTGTATTATGAAACATGGTACAGTGGGAGGATTTTGGAAAAAAGTATAGAAGACGATATTCAAATGGTAAATAAGTTTATATTTGGCTTGACTTATGAACCATACATTGATTTAATTATTTGAAAATTCTAACACATTATTATTCTATCACATTTTCTGGAAATCCACCAAGAAATCTTTTTGACAGTCCCACAATCATTTTGGCAGACCCACAATCACCAGGAGATCTATGACATTCTTTGGAAATTACTGCGACTTCCATGGCAATCCTCAACAGTCACCTTAAATCATCAGACAGTCTCAAAAATCGCAGCGACTGTCAGGAAATCATAGGATTGTCGCAATACGTGTACATTTTTTAAAGGAGTGGTTATCCCCTCGATTGAAACCCTTTCCAGCATGGGTTTTTCTGGGTCTATGTCAATTCGTCGTAAGTCAATTCGTCGTACGTCAATTCTTCGTAAAGTCAATGCGTCGTAAAGTCAATTGATCGTATACGCCAATTCCTCGTGAAGACAATTCGTCGTAAACGTCAATTTGTCGTGACGTTAATTTGTCGTACACGCCAATTCATCGTAATGTCAATTCGTTGTATACATCAATTCGCCGTAGCGTTAATTCGTCGTATTTTAGGTATAATGTTGAAATTTATTAATTTGCACTTTTTCTATTTAGTCAGTCATTATCAAGCTTACCTATAATTACGACGCATTACCATATTTTCGTAAACGTCTATTCTCGTAAAGTCAATTTGTCGTTTACGTCAAATTGTGGTAGAGTAACGTATACGACAATATAGGTAAGTCGTCGTTATTATCGGTAAGTTTGATAATGTCTGATTAAACAGTAAAAGTGCAAATTTATACATTTTAACATCGTACCTGAAATACGACAAATTGACGTAGGTATACGACGAATTAACGTGTTAATAGTTTGCAATTTTAATCAGACATTATCAAATTTACCAATATTAACCCAGTTAGTTTGCAATGTAATGTCTGATTAAAATTGCAAACTATAGGTAAGTTTGGTAATGTCTAAAATAACTAGACAGTGTAAATTTATACTTTTCAATATTTCTACATAATACCTGAAATACGACGAATTGACGTTTACGACGAATTATCTATACGACGAATTACCTATACGACGAATTACCTATACGACGAAATAATGTTACGACAAATTGACTTTACGGCGAATTGACGTGTACAACAAATTCGCCTTACGACGAATCAACATATACGACGAATTGACTTTACGCCGAATTGACGTACGACATATTGATTTACACACACATTATCTATGTTACTAGTTTAGTAAAGTAACATTACTAATTCATGTTGGAAGGCAAATTGACAAAAAGTGAATAATCATAATCTTACAAATTTTGACTTTATATAATAAGCTATTGGGCAAGTACAAATAAGTGGATTATTGCGGAACTTATGGGTGGACCTCTGTGGGACGAGCGCAGCGAGTTCCGCAGTCATCTACTCACCAATATACTGTTGAACTATTCAAATAAGACACTCACCTGCAATTTGAGTGAGTCATCAGGTTAGTATCGTACTTGAACAACGTATTAATGAATAGATGACTGCGGAACTCGCTGCGCTCGTCCCGCAGAAGTCTACCCATAAATTCCGCAACCATCAACTCGTTTGTACTTGAAAAACTTGTCACATTATGTTACTAGTTTGGTAAAGTAATATTACTAATTCCTGTTGAAAGGCAAATTGACAAAAAGTGGATAATCTTACAAATTCTGACTTTATATAATAAGTTATTGTTCAAGTACAGGGTGTTTTTTTATATATTGACACCCCACCTACAGCCTTCACCTTTACAAGTAGATGAAAGGTGAAAATACAAAAGTTGTACAGTTTTGGCTAAATTTCTAGAATCCATGGTCAGAAACAAAAATTGAATGTCAGAAATTTGAAATGTTACATGCTTTCAGCTTTTTTCAAATGGGATGTTCTAGATTTGGTTCTATATTTTTGAAGAACACAATTTCCCGATTCCAAAACTATATAGTTTGTCTATATTCCTGAAGAGCACAATTTCTTGATTCCAAAACTATATAGTTTGTCTATATTGGGTTGAGCCGTCTCCAAAATATTTGGTTCTAAAAATTTTAAAAATACTATCAGAGAAATAGGTAGAATGATTCACAAATGAATCAGTATTTTTACAATTTTTGGAGCCGAATATATGAGAGACTGTTCAATTAAATATAGACAAACTATATATTTTTGGAATCGGGGCATTGTGTACTTCAAAAATATAGAATGAAATATAAGGCATTCCATTTTAAAAATGCTGGAAGCATGCAAAATTTCACATTTATGACAGTCAAATTTTGTATCTGACCATGATTTCTAAAAATTTAGCCAAAACTTTACAAATTTTGTATTTACACCTTTCTTTTACCTGTAAAGGTAAAGGCTGTAGGTGGGATGTCAATATATGAAAAAACACCCTGTACCTACCTATTTGAAATCACCTTATCCTCCTAAATAAACTGCTGGACAAATGAAACGGAACAAGGGAATTTTAAGTTCAACTAACCCAAACTAACCCAAAACTAACCCAAACTAACCCAATCTGGCTTACTTTAACTTAAACTGCACTCCCCTTTCAGAAGGCCTGTATCCGCCCCTGATAGGATGTCCATAGAGTCCAACAGATATCGTAAATTGGTCCTCCAAATATGTAGTCCCATTATCCATGAATCGTTTATGGATACCTACCAATTTTATTCTCATTAGTATTGTAGGAGGCCCTAGCGAGTTTATCAAATATTTTAAATGAAAGTTCACTCAGTAATCTGTAATATCCACTTTTAATTGTAAAAAATTGTAGAAACTTGACAAACTTTAAAAAATTATCTGTCTCTCAGACAACTGCTGTCAACTACCTTTTCACGTATTGCTGGTCCACGCAATATAAATTGATATCCCGGAGGAAAAGCCTACAACTCGGCTTTCCTGACAAATATAGGCGACCTCGCCTATAAAACATAAAACCTAACATAAATTATTCATAAGATAGACAGGCTTGCTTAATGACATAAGGTATCATGACATGACAAGGTATCATAAGAATCATAAGTACATAAGGTATGATAAGGACATAAGGTATCATAAGTACATAAGGTATGATAAGGACATAAGGTATCATAAGAACATAAGGTATCATAAGTACATAAGGTATGATAAGGACATAAGGTATCATAAGAACATAAGGTATCATAAGAATATAAGGTATGATAAGGACATAAGGTATCATAAGTACATAAGTTATGATAAGGACATAAGTTATGATAAGGACATAAGGTATCATAAGTACATAACGTATGATAAGGACATAAGGTATCATAGGTACATAAGGTATGATAAGGACATAAGGTATCATAAGAACATAAGGTATCATATTTAAATTCAAGTATCACAAAGATGAACACGTTTATCAGAAACGATTTCTTCGTTCCGCACGTTTCTGCAGTCGTCGTTCATTTTGTTTCATAAATTTAGGCGGTAGCCATGAAGATGCAAACCATAATTTTTCACTGGCACAAATATGCAAACCATAATTTTGCATTGGCACAAATCGGCTTCTTTGTCCCACTAAGCAATGAAGATGCAAACCATAATTTTGCACTGGCACAGTAAATATGCAAACCATAATTTTGCATTGGCACAAATCGGCTTCTTTGTCCCACTAAGCCATGAAGATGCAAACCATAATTTTGCACTGGCATAAATATGCAAACCATAATTTTGCACTGGCACAAATCGGCTTCTTTGTCCCACTAAGCCATTAAGATGCAAACCATAATTTTGCACTGGCATAAATATGCAAACCATAATTTTGCACTGGCACAAATCGGCTTCTTTGTCCCACTAAGCCATTAAGATGCAAACCATAATTTTGCACTGGCATAAATATGCAAACCATAATTTTGCACTGGCACAAATCGGCTTCTTTGTCCCACTAAGCCATTAAGATGCAAACCATAATTTTGCACTAGCACAAATCGACTTCTTTGCCCTTGTTATTCCCACAATTATCCATCCATTATCCCACTTCTGAAGTTTGTAGGAGGCCCTAGCGAGTTTATCAAATATTTTAAATGAAAGTTCACTCAGTAATCTGTAATATCCACTTTTAATTGTAAAAAATTGTAGAAACTTGACAAACTTTAAAAAATTATCTGTCTCTCAGACAACTGCTGTCAACTACCTTTTCACGTATTGCTGGTCCACGCAATATAAATTGATATCCCGGAGGAAAAGCCTACAGTATATAGAGGCTGACATGTTAAGGACTTGTTCATGATTGAAATTCTTAAGAAAAGAATCAGACAAATTTCCAACACACTTGGGGTAATGAAGCAAGATGTTAAGTCAAAAAATTGAGTTTAATAAGATGTTGCATATAATGGTAACTTTGCAACACAGCCAAGAAAACATCGTGTGTCATATTTTGTAGAGGACATCCGGATAATGAGCATCAGCAGGCAATTATTAGGGAAAATATAAAATTAAAAAACCATGTAGTGAAATCACTGGCCGTTGGTAGGCAAAGCGGTCACGGCCAGGTGATGTTCACGGAGCATAATGCACGGTTCCGGTCGCTGGACACCGACTTCCGGCCGAGAGAATGACCGACGACCGACCGGTCGCGTGTCTTGACTTTCAAAACTGTCATGGTAACGTGGTCAACGTAATATTACACCGTATTTACCTAAAGTACATGAACTTCTTCTGTTGTTAACGATGCTTCTATTTTATTAAGATAAAATTACACTACTCAGGCCTATATACCAATGAACTTTGTTTGTAATCAAAATTTCTTGGTCATCTCCCAGTTACTTATAAGTTTATAATATCCGTGAGCAATTATTATAATAAAATCCAATAAACTATACACTCGACATCCGGAAATCTTAAACACACATTTATAATCTTGACCACGGCAACCATCTGCCGGACGGTCATCATCCAAGGCATCTCTAATTAAATCTCAATAAACAAAAATTTAATATCCATGTACAGTTAAATTAACGCTCAGAATCGATACACATCTTTCGAATCGAAGAAAATAATAATTGACTATAACCATAATACAAAAGCGCAGGTTGGCTGCATCAGTGACCTTCTTGTCTTCGCCCAGTGCGAATAACGCAATTTCTTTATCTGATACTTTTAATCAATGGGTAACAGTACCCATTTAACTAAGGTTTTGTTTGCTATAATATCAGAACTGCATGTTACTGTTAGCTCTTGATTGGTTCTGGTTTCTGGAAGAATTTATATAAAGTTACCTTGTACAAAGAGATATGGTTCTTCTTGTTAAAAACTACAAAGGCTTATCTCACAAATCAATCGTGTATCTAAAACCCATAAAGTTACCACCAAAAAACAACAACGTCTCACTTTTTTTATCGCGATAGAAACGTGAAAAATGTTAGAATATTTAATAGAGAACAAGAAAAAAAAAGGCGGAAAATAAATTTTGTTAACAAAAAAAAAAAGAACAAGCCGGTAGTCACTTTGAAAAATACTTTATCTTGATGTTAGTCTTGTTTATGAAGGCGTGGCTTTAAAGTTATGAGGTGGATTAAAAAGACATATAGGTACCGGAGGTTCTTCCTTAAACATCTACATACAGGGTATACCATTAAATATCTGATGTCACTTTTATTTTTTTCCAAATCGCTCTTACACGTAATTTGATTATTTGAGTATTTGAAAAAATTTCAGCACTAACTTAACTCTATAGGGGGGTGTTACCAACCCTCACCATTCCAATTGGAATAGGGTGTTCAATTTTCTTTCAAATGGTATCACTCGACCCCTTGTTCCATTTGAAATAGTAAGGTTGGTCCCACCCCGCCTAGAGGGTTCAAATTGAAGAGCTAAAAATGGTTGCAGGAAACTTCCCTTTTTGAAAATCAAATTACGTGTACGAGCGATTTCATTTTAAATGGTACACTCTCTGTACATAAAGTTGGGCCGAATCAATTGAAATTTACTTATCGTCAGATGTTGTTTTATCTTGAACGACATCATCAAAGGAACTCGTTGAGCACAATTTATTGTTTCAATTTTTCCAATCGTACATTCTTTCGCCGGTTGTAGTACCGCCTTTACAAAAGGCGCGAGCCTGTAAACACGGCCGATGAGAAATAGAATTAGCAATTGGACAACTTCCTACATGGACACGGATTTCACCTGAATGATGGGTCGATTTTATTAGAACGTGCTCCGGCCATAGAGTCCGTACCATCTTTTGTCATCTCTCAATAATTATATGTTTTCTTCAAGTTCAAAGCAAACCTCATGATTTCTAGGTTTGCTTGTTTCCAAGAAAACAGAAGTTCGTTTTTGATTCTTGAGAATATTTTTCCGAAAGAAAAGTTACAAACTTATGAATTAAATGAAATGCTTTTAGACTGCTAGATTGCAATACAAGTTCTTTTGTTATACGAAGCCCTCTGGAATTTCTCATATTGTCATTTCTTAAAAAATCGATTTGAAATTTTGGTATAATAAGCTCCTGCCTTTCCTCTTTTCACCCTTCACCCCAGAAGTTTCAAAGAGTTTCCTCCACTAGTTTTCCAAAAAATACCAAAATATGAGAGGGTGTATTTTGCTCAATTTCCTTTTCAAAAGTTGACTTTCTGGAATTTCTCATATTTGTCATTTCTTACTGAATCGATTGGAAATGTTAGTATGATTATACAACTCACTGTACATTATTCCCATATGACACGAAAGGCTTAATAAGTGATAAGCCTTTTGGGATTATCGCGCTTGGTGGCATTTATGGCAAATTCTATTATAGAAAATTTTTAAAATTTCAAAGTATTCAAGTTTAGTTCGTTGTATAATCTTTTGAATACCACTCGATGTTTCAGGATTACCTAATACTTTTACCTGACACTCAACGCGTTACCAGAAACACCACTCCTCCTTCGGAGTCGTGGTGTTGCTGCGTAACGCGTTTCGTGACAGGTAAAAGTATTATCCGGTAATCCTGAAACCTCTTGTGGTATTACATTCGATAAGCTCCTTCCTTTCCTCTTCTCACCCCGAGTTTCACTCGAAAAGATTCAAATGTTTCCTCCACTAGTTTTCCAAAAAACACCAAAATATGAAACGGTGTATTTTGCTCAATTTCCTTTTTATAGAAGTTGATTTTCTGGAATTTCCTATATTGACATTTCTTGAAGAATCGATTTGAAATTCCAGTATAATAAGCTCCGTGCTTTTCTCTTTCCACCACAAAAGTTTCAAAAAGGTTTTCTCACTAGTTTTCCAAAAAAAAACACCAAAATAATATGAGAGGGTGTATTTTGCTCAATATCCTTTTCAAAAGTCGATTTTCTGGAATTTCTCATATTGTAATTTCTTGAAAAATCGATTTGAAATTCCAGTATAATAAGTAGGTACCTTCCTTTCCTCTTTTCACCCCAAAAGATTCAAAAAGTTTCCTTCACTAGTTTTCCAAAAAAACACCAAAATATGAGAGAATGTATTTTGCTCAATTTCCTTTTTAGAAGTTGATTTTTTGGAATTTCTTGTTGTCATTTCTTGAAAAATCGATTTGAAATTCCAGTATAATAAGCTCCTTCCTTTTCTCTTTTCAACCCAAAAGATTCAAAAAGTTTCCTTCACTAGTTTTCCAAAAAAACACCAAAATATGAGAGGATGTATTTTGCTCAATTTCCTTTTTAGAAGTTGATTTTCTGGAATTTCTTATGTTGTCATTTCTGGAAAAATTGATTTGAAATTCCAGTACAATGAGCTCCTTGCTTTCCTCTTTCCACCCAAAAACATTCAAAAAGTTTCCCTCATTAGTCTTCCAAAAACACATAGGGTGTATTATGCTCAATTTCCTTTTTAAAAGTCGATTTTCTGGAATTTATCATATTGTCATTTCTTGAAGAATCAATTTGAAATTCTAGTATAATACGCATCTTCTTTTCCTCTTTTCACCCCAAAAGTTTCAAAAAGTTTCTTCTACTAGTTTTCCAAAAAAACACCAAAATATGAGAGGGTGTATTTTGCCCAATTTCGTTTTTAGAAGTTGATTTTTTGGAATTACTTATGGTGTCATTTCTTGAAAAATTGATTTGAAATTCCAGTACAATGAGCTCCTTGCTTTCCTCTTTCCACCCAAAAACATTCAAAAAGTTTCCCTCATTAGTCTTCCAAAAACACATAGGGTGTATTATGCTCAATTTCCTTTTTAAAAGTCGATTTTCTGCAATTTATCATATTGTCATTTCTTGAAGAATCGATTTGAAATTCCAGTATAATACGCATCTTCTTTTCCTCTTTTCACCCCAAAAGTTTCAAAAAGTTTCTCCCACTAGTTTTCCAAAAAAACACCAAAATATGAAAAGGTATATTTTGCCCAATTTTCTTTTTAAAAGTCGATTTGCTGGAATTTCTCATATTGTTATTTCTTGAAAAATCGATTCGAAATTCCAGTATAATAAGCACCTTCTTTTCCTCTTTTCTCCTCAAAAGTTTCAAAAAGTTTCTTCCACTAGTTTTTCAAAAAAACACCAAAATATGAGAGGGTGTATTTTGCCCAATTTCCTTTTGAAAAGTCGATTTTCTGGAATTTCTCATATTGTCATTTCTTGAAAAATCGATTTGAAATTCCATTATAATAAACACCTTCCTTTCCTCTTTTCACCCTAAAAGATTCAAAAAGTTTCCTTCACTAGTTTTCCAAAAAAACACCAAAATATGAAAGGATGTATTTTGCTCAATTTCCTTTTTAAAAGTTGATTTTCTGGAATTTCTTATGTTGTCATTTCTTGAAAAATTGATCTGAAATTCCAGTACAATAAGCTCCTTGCTTTCCTCTTTCTACCCAAAAAGTTTCAAAAAGTTTCCCTCATTAGTCTTCCAAAAAAACATAGGGTGTATTATGCTCAATTTCCTTTTTAAAAGTCGATTTTCTGGAATTTATCATATTGTCATTTCTTGAAGAATCGATTTGAAATTCTAGTATAATAAGCTACTTCTTTTCCTCTTTTCGCCCCAAATGTTTCAAAAAGTTTCTTTCATTAGTTTTCCAAAAAAGCACCAAAATATGAGAGGGTGTATTTTGCCCAATTTCCTTTTTAAAAGTCGATTTTCTGGAATTTCTCATATTGTCATTTCTTGCTGAATCGATTTGAAATGTTGATATGATAAGCTCCTTCCTTTCCTCTTTTCACCCCAAAAGATTCAAAAAGTTTCTTCCACTAGTTTTCCCAAAAAAACACCAAAATATGAGAGGGTGTATTTTGCTCAAATTCCTTTTTAGAACTTGATTTTCTGGAATTCATAAATATACCTACGATAGACAGCAATCAATTTTGAATAGAGAATAACCAAAAATTCCCCAATAATCGTTGTTACCCATAAAAGAAAAACTGTACAATAAAATACTACCCTCGAACAACCTGAAGTAGGAAGTATCTTATGAAATAATTTCCAGCTTTTATCTTTACACGCTTTAGTAGGTACAATTTAATTTACTGAATGTCCACTTTGAAATCGACTCTATCCGACCAATACGACATTGACAAAAGTGCCCATAACGTACCATTACCATTCCGAGACTAGAGTGTATGGGTGACCCCGTCGACGTTTTACATGTTTTATGACAGATATAGAAATAGGAGGTCGTCCGACCCCGTTAGATAGATAAATCGGAAAAGGTACTATACAGAGATTGTACGCGCGTTTCTTGTACGTGCGTGGGTATAAAATCGGATACTTCCGCAATAATATCATTACAGATTCATAGTGACTTACCATTCTTTTTCTTTTGTAGCAGGCCTGTAATGGAAAATAAGCCCTTATGTTTGTTGTTGATCCGTAGATGATAATCTTCGTTGTCACTAAGCGCGTCCATTTTTCAATATTCTGAAATAAAATATGGTGTAGAAAATGTACGATGGAAAAAGCGACTGACTGAAATGAAAAGTCGAGCGAGTACATAGGTTAAAGTTGGTTAGGCGCGTTTGACCTGCGTCGACCTTTTTCATAAATCTAAAAATGTCCGGGTTCAAATATAGCCCCGACACCGTTTTATTTAAGCAGGAGGAGAAAATGCCAGACAAATATATTTTATACGGAGTGTTTAATTTTTATTAAAGTTGATAATAAAGTAACGTCCTATTCTAGATGAAAACTAATTGTTGTTATTTTCTTGGGAAAGTTTATACCAAGGTGCAATCAAGTTAACCTTTTCAGAAAATTTTCATAATATTTGGAAATACAGTCATGGGCGGATACCCCCTTTGAAAGGGGAGGGTAGTTTAAGTTAAAGTAAGCTAGATTGGGTTAGTTTTGGCAGCGCATTTTGCAAGATACGGTTTTTTGAAGAGCCCATAGAAATATGGGAATGGGGGAACTATTTAGGAGAATAAGGTGATTTTAAATAGGTAGGTACAGGATGTTTTTTTATATATTGACACCCCACCTACAGCCTTTACCTTTACAGGGAAAAGAAAGGTGTAAATACAAAAGTTGTACAATTTTGGGTGAATTTTTAGAAACAGAATTTGAATGTCAGAAATGTGAAATTTTGCATGCTTCCAGCTTTTTTTAAATGGGATGCCCTATATTTCATTCTATATTCTTAAAGAGCACAATGCCCCGATTCCAAAAATATAGAGTTTGTCTATATTTGATTGAACAGTCTCTCATATATTCGGCACCCAAAATTGTAAAAATACTATCCTACTACTGATTTTGTGAACCATTCTACCTATACAGGTGAAAGCTGTAGGTAAAATTTGAGGTAGGTACTTGGTTTCTCAGTATTTTTAAAAAATTTTGAACCAAATATGTTGGAGACGGCTCAACCAAATATAGACAAACTATATAGTTTTGAAATCGAGAAATTGTGCTCTTCAAGAATATAGATCCAAATATAAGGCATCCCATTTGAAAAAAGCTGAAAGCATGCAACATTTCACATTTCTGACATTCAATTTTTGTTTCTGATTATGGATTCTAAAAATTCAGCCAATACTGTACAACTTTTGTATTTACACTACTTGTAAAGGGGAAGGCTCTAGGTAGGGTATCAATATATAAAAAAACACCCTGTACTTGAACAATAACTTATTAAGTATATAAAACCAGAATTTGTAAGATTATCCACTTTTTGTCAATTTGGCCTTTCAAAAGGAATTAGTAATGTTACTTCACCAAACTAGTAATATATTGTGACAAGTTATTCAAGTACAAACGGGTATATTGTTGCGGAATTTATGTATACCTATATTCATTAATACGTTGTTCAAGTACGATACTAACCTGACTCACTCAAATGTCAGTTATTTTTGTTAGTTCAAAAAATACAAGTTTCAGGTGAGTGTCTCATTTGAATTGTTCAATAGTATATTGGTGAGTAGATGGCTGCGGAACTCGCTGCGCTCGTCCCACAGAGGTCCACCCATAAGTTCCGCAATAATCTACTCATTTGTACTTGAACTTATTATATAAGTAAAGTGAAAATTTGTAAGATTATGATCATTCACTATTTGTCAGCGAACTAGTAACATAATGTGACAAGTTATTCAAGTACAAATAAGTGAATTGTTGCGGAACCTATGGGTGGACCTCTGCGGGATGAGCGCAGCGAGTTCCGCAGCCATCTATTCATCAATATGTTGTACGATAATAAACTGACTCACTCAAATGTGCGTTATTCTCATTAATTTAAAAATTACACGTTTCAGGTGAATGTCTTACTTGAACAGTTCAACAGTATATTGGTGATTAGATCCCCTTGCTTAAAACCATTTTTAGAATGGGACACCATTGAAGGTCCATTTGGATCAGATCACGTACCTACCTATTAAAATAATATGTAACATTGCACCAAAAACTGTCATAAAAAATCAACCAAAAAAATTACCTTGAATGCTTGAATGCCACCCATAAGTTCCGCAACAATCCACTGATTCGTACTTGAAAAATAATTTATTATATAAAGTCAGAATTTGTAAGATAGTCCACTTTTTGTCAATTCGCCTTTCAACAGGAATTAATAATGTTACTTTACTAAACTAGTAGTATATTGCGACAAGTTATTCAAGTACAAACGAGTGGATTATTGCGGAACTTATGGGTGGACCTCTGCGGGACGAGCGCAGCGAGTTCCGCAGCCATCTTTTCATCAATATGTTGTTTAATTTCGATACTAAACTGTGCGTTATTCTCATTAGTTTAAAAATTATACGTTTTAGGTGAATGTCTTACTTGAAAAGTTCAACAGTGTATTGGTGATTAGATCCCCTTGCTTAAAACCATTTTTAGAATGGGACACCATTGAAGGTGAAGAAAAAAAGTGAATAGCTTTGAAAATCGTAAACAGGAACATCGTCAGCCAATTACATCAGACGATCCTTGGTTGGGGGATTTCCACAAAAAGCTAACACCTAGTTTTGTATCAAATTATATTCCGATCACTCAAATAACAGAAGAAAACTCCTATATGTGTTAGCCATTTGAAATGGAAGAACTTAACAGAGCCCTTAAAAATAAAAACAATACTGCCCCAGGGATTGATAATATACAATACTCCATGTTGGAAAAATTACCATACTCGGTTAAAAAAAAATATTAAAAATCTTTAATAATATATATGAAGGAAAACATACTGTGCCTGAAGACTGGACAAAATACCTATATAATAGTGCCTATTTTAAAGCCTAGAAAGCCACTAAACTCTGCCTCTTCCTATCAACCGATAGTTTTGGCATCGCGAATGCAAAACTTATGAGCGGATTTTGAAAAATAGAATGGAATATTGGATGGAAAAAAGAGAAAATACCCAATTACACAAAAACTGTGTTCCACGCAAGAAGTTATAACTAGCTTAGTCACCGATATTCAGTTAGGATTCACAGCAAACGACCCAACAAACACAGTACGTACTGAAGACGTACATTTTAGGTCCGTTTTACGTCGGTTCGTCCGGGATGTAAGACTACGTTTTGAGTACGTACGTAAAAGGCTGTATTAATATACAGACAAAAAAGTACGTACTAAGAACGTACGTAAGAATCTATAATGCGTACGTCTTGTAAAAGACGTACATGTTCGTTTCAAAGACGTACAATACAAGACGTGCTGGATCATCCCCATCTATTCATGTTTTTTTGATTATTTTCTGATCATAAGATATTTTCAAATTATATGCAATTTCCGAGCAAAAGATACGGGAGTGGTAGCTTTCCAAATTAACCTCTAAACGTAAACCCAAAAATGCCGGTCAGGTTGACATGGATTTCTCTAAACCTTAGATCTAAACTTAATAAATACCTACGAATAAATAGTCATTATAAACGTTTTGTGCAGGTCATATTATATAATCAAGGATTTATATTTCATCTAGGTACCTGACCTAAATAAATGGTCAAATTTCAAGATAAACATGAAATAAACCATTGGAAAGCAAGGGACGTCGGCGGCTTGACATCAGCAGGGTGCAGTGTTGCCAAGGACCCGATAATTATCGAAATCTACCATCATTTTGACTACAATTCAATAATCGATAATCACAAGCTAAATCTACCATAATTGAATGAAACTACAATTTCAATGCATATCTTTAAAATTTTTAGTTGAAAATTAAAAATTTATTTGGTTGGTGGTTTTGACGTGTACTTGTGGTCGCATCAAATACTTCCCAGCTAGAAATGAGTTGAGCTCAAAGCACCGTTAGTTTTTGGTTAATTTTTTTGTTAGAAAAATATAAATAGAGATTAGAGATGAAAGTCAAAAAAATTGACGCAAACTTTTTCTGATTATTTTGAATTTGAAATCTGGCAACACTGGCATCTTCGACCACAGCTTATCGAGGGCTCATCATTTTGATGTGACGCCTCGCTTGAGTTGTTCCTGTCTACATTTGCCTTTTTTTCTTGTGTTTGTTTGTAGAGTGGTGTGAGGACTGTGAGGTTTTGTTTTCTTCTATTTTTGTTTTTTTTTGCCAAATCAAGTGACGCGAGAACCATTTTGTATTGATTGCAGCAACGCCGAAACTGTGGTTTAAGTGTTTAGCTTGGCGGCTTCGCGGCTTGGCTATACCAATTTACTATGTATTTTGTGTGTACCGATAATAATACTTTTAACCAAGATTATTACTGTGTGAAACTTTTTCTGGTTTATGCCCCTTTACAATTCTCTATATTATTATGTTTGTAGAATACCTATCTTCTATTTCTGTATATTTTTTTTAGGTTGGAATTTTTCTTCACTTTTCCTTCATTTTTTTTGTCATATTAGGTAGGTTTTTTTTTGTATGTACTGTTGTTTAATAGGGTTAAGTTTAAGAGTATGTTATATTTGATATTGTGTTAATTTTTTTCAGTTTTTTAGTGTTATTGTTAAGGGATTTATTGAGTATGAAAATTGTAACTTGAAAATACAATACATATTTATATGGTTTTATTTTTCACTATAAAGATACCTACACATAAATACGTACCTCGTACCTCTATGTTTAGGGTTTTCTCCATATATTTTTGCACCCTATCTGGACAGGTTAATTGAATAGGTATCAAAAAGGTGTAAATACAACATTTGTATTTACATATTTTTGATACCTATTCAATCAACCAGTTCTGGTAAGGTGCAAAAAAATATATGGGAAAACCCTGTACGTCCCAAACACATTCCTAAAAAGCTATACTAAATACGTACGTTAATGTACGTCCCCAACACGTACCTAAAAAGCCGTACTGAGTACGTCCCTTAATGTACGTATGTGGTACGTCCCTGAATGTACGTACGTGGGACGTACTATTTTGTGGAAAACGACCGTCTTAAAGACGTCCCTCGTACGTCGGCGGGACCTAAAAAGTACGTCCGGGGACGTACTTTCGTCCGAAAAAGTACGAATTATGGACGTACTAAAGACGTACTTGTGTTTGTTGGGGACTGTACTTCGGCAATATTTATAGATATACAAGAAGCTTAGGACAATATCATTTTGTTTACAAAATTATTAAAAATTGGATTCCCTGGAAAAATTGTAAAAAACATTCAAGATCTCTACAGTGGTAGACAACTGCTCATAAGGACTCAGGAAAACCTAACAGAACCTAGATTAGCCAAAATGGGACTACCCCAGGGTAGTATACTCAGTCCACTTCTATATATTATATATATACATTTGACTTAGAAGATCAGTTTAATAATGACATTAGAATTCTACAATTTGTCGACGATGTCTGCATATACACAAAGGATGCACTATAAGAAAACTGCCATGCAAAACTACGAAAGAAATTTTCGGAAGTATTGACATGGTTCAACGTCAATGTTTTGAGTCTATCTTTGGAGAAATCAGTAGCTTGCACCTTCACTAGAAAAAGAACTGCTTTACCTAACTTCTTAAAGTTAGGTGAGCACCTTACAATACCACATAAAAATACAGTGCAATACCTAGGAATCCAATTAGACAAAAAATTGCTCTGGAAAGATCATATTCACTTTTTGATAAAAAAAAAAGCGGAAAATGCACGATTCTAAAGAGTTTATTTTTAGAAAATTTGAATTCCACTTATGCAAATTACGAACAAATTTACACAGATGGTTCTGTTCTAAATAATAGAACGGCATATGCCTTCTTCCACAAAATCAAAAAAATGTCTAAACAAATGAGACTCTATGATGAAGCCTCTATATTCTCTGCAGAACTTTGGGCTATCTGGGAATCGCTGTTATATTGTATAGAGTTTGAGGAAAACCATAATTTTGTAATATTTACAGACAGCAAAAGTTCATTAGAAGCCTTAAACAATTGTTACATTGGGGTTCCTGCCAATTATATAATAAAAAATATTTTTGATGCATTCACGACATTGAAAAAAATGTTATCTTAGTTTGGACCTTAGACCATTAACTATATGGTCTAAGGTTTGGACCAAAGCCCATATTGGCATAAGGGGAAACGAAATAGTGGACAAGTTTGCGAAGGAAGCTACAAAATTCAAAAATGTCACCGAGCATTTCCTTTTACCATATAGGTACTGATATTTTCTCAACAGCAAAACACAGGCTATTCTATAATTGTCAGGATCTGTATGGCAGATCAAATAAGGGTCGTTATTATAAAGTAGTTTTATTCCCAAATCTCCGGAAAAAACCTTGGTTCTATAAAGAAATCAATAAAAATTTTGTAAGAGTTATTTCTCGATTAAGAAATCAACATGCGCTGTATCCTGTCCACATGAAAAAAATAGGACTAAAAAATGACGAAAAATGTACAGGGTGTTTCCATATATTTTGACCCCTACCTACAGCGCTAGCTATACGAGGTGGCAAAAAACTTTAAATATGAAAGTTGTAGGGTTTTATGTCTATTATCTTTTGCGAATGTCAAAATGGGCAAATGACAGGTGCCAACTGTCACAATGCCAAACACTTGCATTTTTCAAATGGAACACCCTGTATATTTTTGGCTAGAATGATAGATTGTGTTTGTTATTGTGACAGTTGGCACCTGTCATTTGCCCATTTTGACATCCGCAAAAGATAATAGACATAAAACCCTACAACTTTCATATTTAAAGTTTTTTTCCACCTCGTATAGCTAAAGCTGTAGGTAGGGGTCAAAATATAAGGAAACAGCCTGTACATGCGGTGAAACTGGGGACTTTGATCATTATATTTTGGATTTGTATGGAGCACAATGGACATAACTTTGATAATTTAATTATAGCTATGCAAGAGAAATTCTAAAAGTTCCATTCAATTTAAGTACAATAATGATATCGGAAAATGTAGATTTATGTAGGGAATTGTATAAATTTATTATCAATGAAAATATAGTATTATAAAAAAAAGAGAAAAAAAAATATATTAACAAAAAATAATCTACATAGGGTTCCTATTGAAAAAAATAGGATTTTGGTCAATATCTCGAAATCGAAGCCAGACAGAAAAAAACTGAGAACGTCTCTGAATTCTGCTTGAAAAAGTGCTTCCAAAAGGTCTTTACGGAAATGAATTACTTTCATAAACAGAAAAGTTATGGAGGCTTTACCTACAGTATTGCTCAAAATCGAGAATCGCCCTCTAACAGCTAAACGGTTGAAAATATCAAAATGCGGTTTGCACCAATCAAGATTTCATGAAATTTGAGTCTCAGAGTGGGGGGTCCATTTTTTTCTAAAAATAAAGGGTGTTTCCATAAGAAAGTGGCCAATTTGGACCACCCTGTACATATATGCATGTAAAATTATAAGAATCGTCATGAGAAATTTCGACAAACTTTATATCATTAACCCGTAATTGTTAATCAGTAATAAATTAAAAAAGAAGGGAAGCTGGAAAGTTGGTTAAACCAGTGCCATAAAAAAAAAGATGGCTGCAGAGGTCCACCCATAAGTTCCGTAACAATCCACTTATTTTTTTCTGAAAAATAATGTATTATATAAACAGAATTTGTAAGATTATCAAGATTATCCCCTTTTTGTCAATTCGCCTTGCAACAGGAATTAATAATGTCACTTTACCAAACTAGTAATATATTGCGACAAGTTATTCAAGTACAAACGAGTGGATTGTTGCGGAACTTATGGGTAAACCCACCCATCTATTCACCAGTATGTTGTTCAAGTACAATACTAACCTGATTCACTCAGTTGAGAATTTTTCTCATTAGTACAAAAACTACACGTTTCAGGTGAGTGTCTTATTTGAACAGTTCAACAGTATATTGGTGAGTAGATGGCTGCGGAACTCGCTGCGCTCGTCCCGCAGAGGTCCACCCATAAGTTCCGCAATAATCCACTTATTTGTACAGGGTGTTTTTTTATACATTGACACCCCACCTACAGCCTTTACCTTTACAGGTAAAAGAAAGGTGTAAATACAAAAGTTGTACAGTTTTGGCTGAATTTTTAGAAACCATGGTCAGAAACAAAATTTGAATGTCAGAAATGTGAAATTTTGCATGCTTCCAGCTTTTTTCAAATGGGATGCCCTATATTTGGTTCTATATTCTTGAAGAGCACAATGCCCCGATCTTTATGTGATTGAGCAATCTCTCATATATTTGGTTCCAAAAATTGTAAAAATACTATTCTACTACTGATTTTGTGAACCATTCTACCTGTATGTACAGGTGAGAGCTGCAGATAAAATTTGAGGTAGATACTTGGTTTCTCTGATAGTATTTTTTAAATTTTTAGAACCAATAAATATGTTGGAGACGGCTCAACCAAATATAAACAAACTAAATAGTTTTGGAATCGGGAAATTGTGTTCTTCAAGAATATAGAACCAAATACATATAGCGCATCCCATTTGAAAAAAGCTAAAAGCATGCAATATTTCACATTTCTGACATTCAATTTTTGTTTTTGACCATGGATTTTACAAATTTAGCCAATACTGTACAACTTTTGTATTCACACCTTTCATCTACCTATAAAGGTAAAGGCTGTAGGTGGGATGTCAATATATAAAAAAACACCCTATACATAATTTATTGATTTTGTATGAATATTTACTTATTAGAACAAAACAAAAAAAACAATACAACTCAACCACTAATGATATACCTACTGTTTGAGGTTAAAATTCTTGGGACAAAGACAAAAGTGTGATTTTTTTATAGGTTTCCAGCTTTCTAAACATTCTTAAAACTTAAAATATGGTTTTGTTTTCTTTTTTTTTTTTTAATTTTATTATTTTATTTTAAAAAGGGGGGGGGCGGTTGCCCCTCTGCCCCCACTGTATCCGCCACTGAATACAGTGCAGTTTGCAAAAAGAGGAAAAAAATACTACATTAATTATTCCAGTTTCTTGGCTTTTTCACCAAATTACTGAAAGAATGCGGAAAGATCTGAGTAAAATAGCAGTGAAAGTACGGGATATATGTACCTACTGAAAATTGATTTGAGAAAAAAACCTTCATATAAATGTTGATTGTTTAAAATACCATCCATCCTGCCTAATGAGGTGGGTACTGAGTCTTGGATTCACTTAATTGAAAAGTAGATTAAATTCAAGAACCGGGAATAGAAAAAATATTGAATTGTTTTCAGATTTTGTCTTCTAAAAATGCTTTTTAAAATTTGTTTTTGAAGAAATAGCAACTTTTGTCAATTCCCGGCTCTTGAATGGAGAACAAACCATAAACCTTTATCTATTTCAGTATTTTTTCCTTCCAAGTTTTTCAAAAAGTGCCGAAAGGAAAACTAAAAAAATTGCATCGAAGGAAAAGGACGAAGAAAACTTGAAAAAAAATCAACTAATTGTAAACCTAGATATTTCAAACTATGATCCCGGACTAAATCGTATCCAGGCGCGCGCATCCAAATATTCCCAGTTTTAATCTGGATAACACATTCCTCTGTTCTGTCCAGTTTAGTCATATGATATTGACAAAATTCAAGCGTGTCGTGTCGCCTGGCTTTGCAACGACAAACAAATGTTTACAAATTGTTTTTCGGATAATCAAACAATATTCAAAAACTCACAGAACCGTTTTGGATACTCAAATAATATCTGTAACTAAAAATAAGCTTGTTTGATATCCACATGAATAGTTGTTTGTATCCAGATGTCATAAGCTTATGTCAGGAAATAGAATAGTAAAAGAATGGACACAGCAGGTGAGAGCAAAAATCATGTAATTTAGCATATTATTTTTTGTACATTAATTATCATTTAGATCCATTGCAAATCAATTGGTTTCTAAGTACCTATCTACAAAAAAAAAAAGGCAAGCATAAATCCTCTTTTTTTGTACTATCCATAATCTATGGCCCATAGGCGCATCCACATACAAAAAATTGCATCAAAAATTTATGAATGCAAGTAGTCAATAAAACTCTTAAAATAAAACTAATTAATGTTTGTCAATGTAACATGCTGGCAACGCAAATGAGTGAATTAATTGGCTCAACTCCACAATTAAACGATTCTTTATTAAACCGAGGAACGCGATTCGACAAATTGTGTAAATAAGTCACTTAAAATATTCTACGCCTCTGAATTAAGTAATAACGATAATCAAAACAATTAGTTATGATGGTAATTTTGCCCATTGTTTGTACACATAAAAACTTCGGGTAAATTATTTGCGGATAATAGTAGTCGTGTATTTGACTTATAACCAGACTGTATATATTATATTTTTCATTTGGGTAAATTGAATTTTTATTTTAGATTCATCAGCAAACGATAAAATTTATCAACCGTCGATTTCGTCGTCGTCACAAGATGAAACGGAAACGTCGTGTTCCTTAATATCCGAACAACGACCAATTAACGGTAAAAAATCTGTTCCTCCGATTAAAGTTCCTCTGACAAGACCGACGAATTTTAGTAGAAATAATAGAAATACTGGAGTTCCAAGTAAGTGAGATAATAACTGACTCGAATAATAATCAATTTAGAAAAAAACATTCCAGAATCGATTTAGTTTGGAGCCACATGAGAATTCGAACATGATATTCTCTCAACAGACAACAGAATCAATAACCTTGATATCATATAATGTGTTCGATAAATTAGTCAGAGTCCAGTTGTAGCTTATTCATTGATATTCTACTGTCTTCTAGATTCTGAATATCTTTCCAAAACTCTCATAGTTGTTTTTTATTGGTTTCATTATTATTTCTGTATCAAATTAGTATTCGTATACGACAGCTTTGGAAATATCTGTATTAAGCCAATGCATAATCCAAGTCCATGTCTTTCTCAGTTCTTCTATCTTGTCCTACTCAGGTCTATTTACGTTGTGGATTCTTTCGTAAAAGAAATTCACCCTGAAGTTTTTATTTCATCCAGAATCTCTATTGTAAGAGGATTCCTCTTGAATACGTTTTTCCATCTATGTTCCCTTCAGAGTTTTCCTCTATGCATACAGTTTTGAAATAGAGTCACTGGATTATGAAAATAATAATCCGTTGATGATCTTATCGCACATCAAAATGTTTGTTCTGCTGACAGACAGTGATGTTTTTATATCTCTTTCAACTTCCACCATCTATTATAGCTTTTCTTTCCTCGATTTCTACATTTTATCATTCATCCGTCAAGTTTTTTTTCATAGAGTCACAGCTTTGGTGTACGTGACAGAAATCTTCGGTCCGTTTATTCCAAAATAAAAGTCCAATTAACACAGCAATATTTTATTCCACTTAACAAAACACTCTGACACTAATTACGCTCAAACAACTCAACTCTTTACAATTCTCAACAATAATCACTATCTAGAACATATCACAGTCAAACGTAAACTACTGACTAATACCGGCCTTTATATATCCGTAAATCTATTCATGTAAAATCCGGAAAAACCGCGATTGACCTTGTTCCCGAATATCAACGTAAAATTTCGAATCAGCTGTCCGTGGCGGAGGCGGACATAAATTCTGTGACAATAAATTTCTGCAATTTATTTCTAACAATATCTTCTCTTTTTGAATATTATCACAACCAGAAAGTGATCGCTATTCTGATTTCTGTATTTTATTTTCTTCCATATAGGTATGAACTTTGTTAACTAGAACCTTTATCATACTATTTAATTATAATTAATTTTTTTTCAGAATTTTGTGAGTTAATGTACGTTTGGAGCACAAGCGCAGTAGGAATGAACGCAGACAAACCAACAAACAAATATACATCCACAGAAAACATTCAGCTATTCAATAGAGGCCACAATAAGGTACATTCCACCTATCAAAAATTTCAACTTCCCATATGAATTATTTCCAGCCTAAAAAACTTTCAATGTCCGACGACATCCTTCACACCCCCAACTACCTATCGTGGCGCAAAATGCACCTGTCCAAAGCCAAACTGAAAGCTTCCAGCAAAACATCAGCTCTACTTTCAGGCTTTGCAATGGTGGCCATGGTAGAGTTACAGCTCAACAACGAAACCTCCATTCCACCACCAGTTTTAGTAGTTTTCGCGGTTATCACTACATTGCTTGTAGCTGTTCACATGCTAGCCTTAATGATCAGCACTTGCATTCTACCAAACATTGAAACAGTATGCAGTTTGGAGTCTATAAATTTTGTAGACGAGTCTCCGCACGAAAGACTACATTGGTATATTGAAATAGCATGGGCGTTTTCAACTTTGCTAGGTTTATTGTTGTTTTTGGCTGAAATTGCTATAATTTGCTGGTTGAAGTTTTATCATATCAACACTGTAGCCGCCTGGTCAGCGACTATAGTCCTGATACCAGTTTTGTTTGTATTTTTAGCTTTTGCTATACATTTTTATAGGTCTCTGGTCGCTCATAAGTACGAAATTAGCATGAAGGAACTGAAACGGATGAACGATCAAATTGGGGATGTCAGCAATAAGTTGTTTAGAGATGAGTCGGTTTCTAATAATATTCAAGTGGTTTGATGGTGGGATGAATGACTTAAGAAGTGAAGCAATAAGATGAAATGTTGGCTGTGTTGTAGTATTTTTTTTTTTGATTATTATACACATATATGTTTTTAAGGACGGTTTCTTATAATAGATTTTTATTCTCAATAATCGAAAATATAATTTTTTGGTTTTTAGTTTCAAGTAATAATAATTAGTCCCGAAGTAATAATTAATCCTAAGCAGGATAGAAAAGTACTAGTTAGGTACTCTAGTGTAAATATAGTAAAATGTAAGAAAAAAATATTTTCAGTAAACGATTCATAAATTGATTATTTTGATACTCTACCTTAATAATTCCATTAACTCCAAAAACTGTAACAACTTATAAACTGAATAAAGAGGTAAATAAAAATTAAACTATCAGACGACCGCACTCATCACAAAACAACCTTATGTGGGTAAAAATTGAATAGTGTCGCGACTTTTGTATCCAGGTGCGTTCAGGTCATGGGCTTATCTCTAATTTTGTTATCTGCGGCATAAAGGTTACTAGTTCTATTTACAGGTAACCAAAATAACATATAGATATGAGTTTATTGCTTAAATAAAATAATAATGGAATATTTGGAGTACAAAAAACAGAATCATGCATTAGACAATGTGAATTTCTTATTTTTTCTTCAATTTAGAAGAAATTTTTGAAACTTTTGCAAATTATCAAGAGGCTATACCTACGGCTTAGAAACTACGGCAATAACCCGAACAGCAGGTGAGCAACTGAGAGTCGCATAGAGAGCCATAGAGAGAATCACCTTAAGAGATAGAGTACGAAATGAGCAAGTACGTGATAGAACCAAAGTGACGGATGACACGGATGTTGTGAAAAGGGTAGCAAGCCAGAAGTGGCAATGGATCGGACATGTGACGAGACAAGACCCAGATGAATGGACCCAGAAAACGACACTCTGGAGACCAAGAGGAACAACAAGAAATGTGGGACGACCTAAAAAAGATGGATAGACGATGTCAAAACGGTGGCAGGGGGACAATGGATGAGATTAGCGAGAGATCGCGGGACATGGAAAAACTTGGAAGAAGCCCATATCCGACAATGGATAGACACGAGCTGACGAAGAAGAAGAAGGTAACTTTGAAGTTTTTGCAGTTGTTCCAAAATGTTCCTGAAAACTCTGATTTCGATTTGAACTGTTTTGGATCCTTATTGAAGGTTTAAAGTACAGCAATTCAATTTCGCTCTTGAACTCGATCCCTTAGGCGTATGGCGTATGTAACTTTTAACCTGAATACTAAGAATCTGGCGCTTTTCAAAATGTTTCTGGAAATTCTAGAGTGGTTATTGAGTGTTTTAGAGCGTCCTAAAATGGGTTTCAAGCTTCTGAATTGTTCAAAAATGCTTTTGGAAAATGTAAATAGGTTTTTGAACGCTCTGAAGCATTCTAGAATGTTTAGGTATAATTTCAAGGTTGTTTGAGAGAGGTACGTAGATTGCCTGATAACTGTATGAGGTCCTCTGGGGCGGCTCATCATAATGCAAATCTACCATTACCTGCCATTACGCCACCTATCAACTTTAGAAACCTTGGGTGTAGGTCAAGGTGGTGTAGGTATACGATGGATAACAAGGCAAAGTTACTGAAAGCGGATAGCTAAGCCTGTCATACGTTCCGTATTAAGCCTAGTACTCATAACTGCGAAATTCGCACTTTTTTGACATTGCTTCGACAAATTGACGTTTTATGCCTGAATCAAACGTCAAATTGTCGAAGCAATGTCAAAAAAGTGCGAAGTACTAGGCTTTATACGGGACAGTCTCTTATTTCAAGGTCCATATCCCAAGTCCTCAGATTGTTGTCGGGACATTTACGCGTCCCGTATTCTCTGGTATTTTAAAAAGCGTAAAATAATTAATTTTTGCGTCTCATTCCTAGTCTCTGCTGTGGCATAAATAAATCGATTTTTGCGCCTCATCTCTAGTCTCAGCAAATCGCAACGTAGGAGTGCGTTCGAAATCACCCGGGGCGTCACACCGAGTGCACACCATGAATAATTCATAGCTGGTGTGCACTCGGTGTGACGCCCAGGTTGGTTTCAAACGCACCCTAGAGGTTATTCAAAGTGTTATTCAACAGTATTTGACATTTGACAGTTTAGAATTAGGGAATCCAAACCACGTGACTTCTGCCAACCAGCCGGCATTTTGAAAATTTTATGAGGTTAGAATACGGGTTGTTACATGTCAACAATGTCAGAAAAGTGTCAGATTTGAGTACTGGCCCCGTGTATTGATAAAGCCTATCACTCATAACCGTGAAATTCGCTCTTTTTTGACATTGCTTCGAAAATTTCACGTTTGATTCACGCATAAAACGTCAAATTGTCGAAGCAATTGTCAAAAAAGAGTGAATTTCGCTGTTATGGGTACTAGGCTTAGTCCCGCCAAAAAAAAAACATTTTTTGTTTGTTTATTGTTTGCCAACCAGAGGCCATTTGGACAGGTCGTTGGATTGCCTAATTTGGCGAGTTCGGCCAATGATAATACACACCACTAAGGATTGCTCGTTTTTGGTAATCGCCGCCAAATTGGTGTATCACCATTGTCGACGTCATCAACTAAGTCGTCAGCAACGTCAGCTGTTTGCGCCAGCAGTCGTAGTTTAGAATTTAAATTTATGATGAAAAATATTATTTAATTTTGCATATAGACAAATAGAGGAAGATGCAAACGAGATCTAAAATAGTTGTTTTAGAATTTTAAATAATGAAGTATGCATAAAGCAAAAGTCCGCGGAATCATAACCTGTGGTGCAAACAGCTTACGTCAAGGCGAGAAACGACATGCTGCCTACGTAACAAATGGTGATTTGATGGGGTAGGAGCAGGAGGCCATCTGCTTCATAAAAATGTCCCGTTTTTTTGTCAGAATAATATGGATGATACACACTACTACTACAGCATGACCTATCCTCATAAAGCTTAAATCTAACTTGCGCGAAATTCGCTCTTTTTTGACATTGCTTCGACAAATTGACGTTTTATGCGTGTATCAAACGTCAAATTGTTGAAGCAATGTCAAAAAAAAAAAACGAATTTCGCGCAAGTGAGAATCGGCAGGTTCGACATTGTTTTATTTAAACTGAAATCGAGAGATTTTGCTATTAAAAAACGATTAAAAAAATTTGATCGCAAAATATTAATATTTACGTTGGTTGCGAGCAGTTAAAAATCAACGATCGGCGCAGGATAAAAAACGTACCTGTACGCGAGGCTAGGCTGCGTGACGTCAGTAGCCGGCACGCCATGTGAATTAGTATACTTTCCGTATAAGCCTTTACAGAAACGCTGATCCGATCACAAGCTTCTGTTTTTCATCTTTCTTCAATAAACACGATTGAAAAAAGACAAATTACATCAGGTGGTGATTGGGTTAATCGGATCAGCGTTTGCGTAAAGGCCGATACGGAGGGTATATGAATTCACGTGGCGTACCTGGCTACTGACGTCATGCAGCCTAGTCTCGCGTAGAGGTACGTTTTTATCTTGGCGCCTTTCGTTGATTTTAAACTGCTCGCGACAAAAGCAAATATTAATATTTTGCGTTCAAATTTTTTTTGATCGTTTTCTAATAATAAAATCTCTCGATTTCAGTTTAAATAAAAGAATAACAAAAAATGTCGAACCTTCCTATTAAGCTTTAGACCTGTGTGTAACAAATAAATTCCCCCCACGTCAAAATACCAGATGTGACGTAGGCAGCATGTTATTTCTAAGGCTACCATATTATTATGATAAAAAAACGGCACATTTTTATGAAGCAGATGTTTCAGGTATTTATAGAAAAACTAATGCCGCAGGCGAATTTTTTTTTTCGGGACCACGCCCGTAGGCCGAATCCACGGATAATACACACTACTACTACAGGATATAGCCTATCCTCATAAGGCCTGTGTAGAGAAAATCTGAAACCCCTAGTCCACCAAATTACCATTTGTGACGTAGGCAGCATGTGGTTTCTCGCCTTGATGTAGGCTGTTTGCACCAGAGGTTATGATTCCACGGGCTTTTGCTTTATGCATACTTGGTTTTACTACATAAATTAACATTTTAAAACAACTATTTTTTAGATCTCGTTTGCGTCTTCCTATTTGCCTATCATGTTAATTAAAATTAAAATTAAATAATATTTTTCATCATAAATTGAAATTCTAAACCACGACTGCTGGCGCAAACAGCTGACGACTTAGTTGATGACGTCGGCAATATGGCGGCGATTACCAAAAACGAGGCCGATAAGCAATCCTTAGTGGTGTGTATTATCCTTGAGCTGAACTCTTTAAATTCTAAACTGTCAAATATCAAATGCTGTCGAATAACCACCACGTTGCGATTTGCTGAGACTAGAGATGAGGCGTCAAAAACGATTTATTTATGCCATCAAAGAGACTGGGAATGAGACGTAAATTATCAGAGAATACGGGACATTTACGCGTCCCGACAACAAATTTGGGGGGCTTAGTTATTTCTCACCTTGACGTTGACTGTTTGAACAGCTGACGACTTAGTTTTGACGGTTATGACGTCGGAAATGGTATCACACCAATATGGCGGCGATTACCAAAAACGAGGCCGATAAGCACTCCTTAGGGACGGTTTCTCAATAGCAAGTCACCTCCGAGTTAGTTTTAACTCCAGGGTAAGCGTGTCCAGTTCCTATGTTTACTCTGCCAGGACTGCCAGGGATGACTTGCTATTGAGAAACCGGCCTTTAGAGTTTATATTCCCCTTGCACTAACCCTTCCAAACGAATTCGCTATGAGAGTATCTAATATTAAAGCCTATAATAGTACTCATAACCGCGAAATTTTTTTTTTTTAAATTGCTTCGACAATTTGACGTTTGATTCACGCATAAAACGTCAAATTGTCGAAGCTATGTCAATAAAAGAGCGAATATCGCTGTTATGAGTTCATTATTGGTTATGAGTAGTGAGTACTAGGCTTAAGGCCGGTTTAAATTTAGTTAACTGCAAGTGTAGTGTCAAATGTTAATTTGACATGTTCAGTGTTACTGATACCGCTAGGCGTTTACGCAAACGCTGATCCGATTAACCCGATCATAGGCTGTTTTTTTTTTTTTTTTTTTCATCTTTCTTCAAAGCGGACACGAACTTTTTGAAACGATTAAAAACAAATTACATCAGCTGGTGATCGGGTTAAGCGGATCAGCGTTTCCGTAAAGGTATGAAACATTTCCGTTTCAGAATTTCAGAAACTTTCAAAGCTACTGAAGCTATTGAGTTGCAAATTAGTTAGTAACTGCAGAACTACCAAAAAAGTCTAGACAAAAGTAGGAAAATCTGAAAAGTCGTTTTTTTAGTGATAATTACGTCACAGAGACTTATTCAAAGTTCCGATCTTGGTTTCTGCTACTTTGATACTGCTTGGAGTAGTTAGAAATAACCAATTAGAAAAAAATAGAAGGGGAAAAAATTATCCGCCACTGAGGGTCGGTTTTTTAATAGTGATTAGCGAGTCACCTCCAAGTTGGTTTTAACTTAACTACAGGTTTAACGTGTCTAAAGTGGATATAAATGACCCGAGTCGGTTTCTCAATAGCGAGTCTCCTCTGGGTTGGTTTTAAATTTTGGGTAAACGTGTCCGGTTGCAATGTTTACCCTGAAGTTATCCTCAACCCGAGGGTGACTTGTTATTGAGAAACCGGCCCTTAAGCTTGCTTGTAAATACCCGAAAACGAAAGTGCCTTCGAAACAGCTCGCGCCATCTAGCACCGAAGCGCGGTACTACTGAGAAAGAGAAGCGATTTCTATTAAGAAATGTCAATTGTCACGTCATTAATGTCAAAGTTCCATCATCTTCCTGCAGAAAATTGAAAAATTCTGCTTGTAATCCTCCAAAAACAACAAAGTAAAATTATTTTCAAAGTTTTCTTTCGTATTATAAATTGAAAAGATGCCGGACCACTTGGGAGATGACATGAGAAAATTGAAAACTGAGCCTGAACAAGAGGAAAAAGAAATAAAATGTAAGTTACCTACTGTGAAATTGTTTATTTCTATTCAAACTGTGCCCCAACTAAGGAAAATGATTAAACTATTAATTTGTAGCTCTGGATGAAGGAGACATTGCCCTTTTGAAGACCTACGTAAGTACCTTTAATACTGCTTGTTAATTCCTGAACTTTAAACACCATTCATTGACCACAATTCCAACCCCCCATTTTCCAGTTTCTAATTTATCTAATTAATCCAGGGCCAAGGCCAATACACAAAAAGCATCAAAACCGTCGAAGAAGACATCCAAACCATCATCAAACGAGTAAACGAACTCACAGGTATCAAAGAATCTGATACTGGTTTGGCTCCACCAGCCCTGTGGGACTTGGCAGCTGATAAACAAACATTACAAAATGAGCAGCCACTCCAAGTGGCCAGATGCACCAAAATCATCAATGCAGACACTGATGATCCAAAATACATTATCAATGTTAAACAATTTGCTAAATTTGTGGTGGACTTGGCTGATTCTGTTGCACCTACTGATATTGAGGAAGGAATGAGAGTTGGGTAAGAATCCCTGCACTTGAGTCAAGCTTTAGTTAAATTGAAATTAATTTTGCAGAGTTGATCGTAACAAGTACCAAATCCACATTCCTTTGCCTCCAAAAATTGATCCCACTGTTACAATGATGCAGGTAAATTTTTCTCCCAAATCACTTGAATTTTTTTTAATTTTTGGTAAATTATTTAGGTAGAAGAAAAACCTGATGTAACTTACAGTGATGTTGGAGGTTGTAAGGAACAAATTGACAAACTAAGGGAAGTTGTGGAGACTCCACTATTGCATGTATGTCAAACCTGTATTATTTTCAGATTCAGATTAAATCACTAAGTTGTTTTTAGCCTGAAAAATTTGTAAAACTTGGTATTGAACCACCAAAAGGTGTCCTCCTATTTGGCCCACCTGGTACAGGAAAAACGCTTTGCGCCCGTGCTGTAGCCAACCGTACTGATGCCTGCTTTATCAGAGTAATTGGTTCAGAATTAGTACAAAAATACGTAGGAGAGGGTGCCAGAATGGTGCGTGAATTATTCGAAATGGCCCGCTCCAAAAAGGCCTGTCTAATTTTCTTTGATGAAATTGATGCTATTGGTGGGGCCAGATTCGATGATGGAGCTGGTGGGGACAACGAAGTCCAAAGGACTATGTTGGAGCTGATTAATCAGCTTGATGGTTTTGATCCTAGAGGAAATATTAAGGTTCTTATGGCCACTAACAGGCCTGATACTTTGGACCCTGCACTGATGAGACCTGGACGTTTAGACAGGAAAGTGGAGTTTGGATTGCCAGATTTGGAAGGCAGGACGCATATTTTTAAAATTCATGCTAGGTCTATGAGTGTTGAAAGGGATATTAGATTTGAGCTTTTGGCTAGGTAAGAATTCAGAAATTTGAATAATGATGATTTGATTAATTAATTTATTATTAGGTTGTGTCCGAATTCAACTGGTGCAGAAATCAGGTCAGTGTGCACCGAGGCAGGTATGTTTGCAATCAGAGCTAGGAGGAAGGTGGCAACGGAAAAAGACTTTTTGGAAGCTGTTAATAAGGTTATCAAGTCTTATGCCAAGTTTTCGGCCACCCCCAGATATATGACTTATAATTAAATTAGTTAATTTTGCCCTGTAATACCTAATTAATTTTCTTTTGCAGAATCTGTAATAAAATATTGAAAAAAGAATTGAGTTTTTATTAAATATTTTCCTGTTCTAAACTACCCAAACTTGCTACACTAGATTGGATAAAAGAAAACGCTACGAGTGTCTCAAAGTGAGGTTATGTTTCGTGTAAAAAAAATTTGAAGCGAGATGTTGAGTTGAGAAAAATAATAAAATACCGTAATTATAAAAATGTTGAGATCATTACTCAGGCCGGTGAACATATTAACCAACATAATCAAAGAAAAACCTAGATACTCGTGGCAACGTTACGCAGTATTCCATATTCAACAAGAAAAACGATGTTACTCCAACACAAACCAGGACCCCAAATACAAAACACCCCTTTCAAGTCTACTGAGTAATACCCCTAAAGAACAGGCCCAATCTGAAACAAAGCAGGACACAAACGATGAAGAAGAAAAAGCTAAACAACGCGAACAATCCTGGCGTACAATGAAACTAACTTTGTTGTTTTTTGGAGTTGGATTTAGTTCTATTGGTACGTATATGGTTGTTTCGCTTGGAGCCCCTCAAAAAGACGAAGATGGTGTACCAATAAGAGACCAGTATTCAGATTATTTCTTAATTAAACAATATTTCCTAAGAGCTATAAGGGAACTAGAGTATTACCGCAAATTAATAAGAGAACCTTCCAGAGAAAAACTACTTCCAGATCCTTTACAATATCCTTACATCCAACCAAAATATACTTTAGTACTGGAGCTGACAGATGTTTTAGTGCATCCTGATTGGACCTACAATACTGGCTGGAGATTTAAAAAGCGTCCTTTATTAGATTATTTCCTTGAATCTCTCAAAGATCAATATGAAATTGTTGTTTATACAGCTGAACAAGGGATGACTGTATTCCCTTTAATTGAAGCTATTGATCCTAAAAACATTATCGCCTATAAACTAGTAAGAGATGCTACACATTTTACTGGAGGCAATCACGTTAAGAGCTTAGACAGACTGAATAGGGACTTGACCAAAGTAATTTGCATAGACTGGAATGGTAACAATGTGAAATTCAATCCTGAAAATTTGTTTAACATTAAAAGATGGAATGGAAGCGACGACGATACCTCACTGTTTGACCTAGTGAGTTTCCTCAAAGCCATTGCGGATAACGATATTGAAGATGTCACAGAAGTACTTAAAGTTTACAGTAAATATGATGACCCAATAATGGCGTTCAGAGAAAAGCAGAAACGTTTGATAGACGAATTGGAAGCTCAGGCCGCAGCTAAACGTGATCAAGAAGGCAGCAAGTATTCCAGATGGACCCCGAGTTTTTTGAAGAAGAATGTTGTTTAATAAGTTTAGCTTTATTGATTCAATTTGTTATTATTTTGTATATATTTTAAGACTTTTTTTAAAATTAATTTCGCTTGGGATAAATTTCAATTTTGATAATAAAATAATTATGGTAATATATTGTCACAGCTTAGGCAAGAGTTTGTTTAGTTTTGAAGGAATTTTTCAAATTTGGCGCTACTCAACCAAAGCTACCATTGGGCAGAGGACTGTAATCAGCTGGTTTCTCTCAATTATTTCACTTCACAGAATAGATGTGTCTTTCTCTATTACATAGCTCTAGAGAAGGAAAACATTTTTTTTTATAGTAATTAGAAGAGAAATTACCTATGGCCCTTCGGCCTTCTTCTCTTCTACTTGTTTGTAGCCTTCCATTCTTTCATTTTTATCCCAAAATTGAAAAGTAAGTGCCATTATCCTTTGTATTTATTTTATAGGTTCATCATAATAATTTCCCTCTTCCTTTTATTCATTATTCAAGGTTGTCATGAAATGGGTCTTTGTTGCATGCATGAGTCATAACCTCAGATTGTCACAGTTGTCTGTTCTAAACACCGGAATAGATACCGAAATTCCTTTCTTTTCAAACAAACTATTAAAAATTAGACGTTTCATGCTAAATTAACATTTGCAATATTCAATTCTCTTGGAAATCCTCAGAGTTCAACCGTAATGGCAGATCCAAGAATAAAAATATTGAAAATCAAAACAGGTGTTGTCAAGAGGTTGACCAAAGAAAAGATTGTTTATGAAAAAGAGGCCGTTCAACAGAAAACCAGGTAAATTTGGGTGTATTGGCCTATTGCAGAATATTTGCCAGCAAACTAAATTCTTCAATTAAGAATCTTGAGAAAAATCCTAACCTTTTGACTTCACTCCCATGGTATCTCTAGCCACATCTGTTATATTTTGGTGGTAAATTCAAAACCCACAGTTATCACACTACAGTAGATATTACCTTGTAAAGCCCTGAGAACTGACATCTCATTTCCCTTTTTCAATTCTCTATGATAATTATTCTCAATTCAGTTGAAACTGACACTTTTACTTTAGAATTGACAATTAGGTAAAATTGTTACGATCTGACAATTAATTAAGTATACTTTTTACTTAACACTGACAATTAGGTATAGTTGTCACTTGGAGCTGGCAATTAGGTATAATAATTGTCACTTAGAACTGACAATTAGGTAGGTATAAATTGTGAAAATTATTCTAATTGTCAGTTCTAAGTAAAAATTATACCTAATTGCAGGGTTGGCATATACAAAAACTCAGTGAGCTTTCAACTTTTTGTGTCAGAAACTCACTCATTCTTACCATGGTGCCAAAGCCAAGAAAAGTAGTCAACTAATAGGTATTAATCTTGGTGTTAATCAAACAATTCAAAGATACAAAAGTAAAAATCAGAAGAAACTTTTCTCAAGATTACTAACTATATCGCAAATAAAAAAAGAATTTGTACTGAAATGAACAAATAAGTAATTGAAACTAAATTAAAATCTCAATTAGGTAACAGTAACAGAGTTGTGTACTTAGGTAGCTACTGAGGGGTGGTTAACTGGTCAAAATCCTTGTACAAGTTCAAAATCTCAGAAAATCTCATAAGATCTACTCAAAATCACTAAAACTCTTTGAAATCCTTAAAAATTTAACAAAACCCCACAAAATCTATATTGAAATTGCATAAAATCCCACAAAATCTAATAAAATTTCATTAAAACCAAAAAAAACCTGCAAAATTTTATAAAATCATTAAGGTTCTTGAAAAATACCTATTTCCTTTGATATTCCCAAAAATCCTTTGGAATCCCCAAAAATCTGTTAAAGTCTCTCAGAATTCCATAATTAAATGGAATTTCAAGGAATTTCGGTAGAATTATGTTATTCTGAAAAAGGAATTAGGTACTTGTGAAATTTTTGCGGAGTTTCCATAGAATTCACATTAAATAAATTAAGAAGATTCGATTTCAGGAAACATAAAACATTTTTGGAATCTTTTGCAGGTGATTTTTTACCCAAAAACTAAATAAATTGTCATCACAAAATTCCTCCAACCAAACAAAATGTAAAATAAATATTGATTCTCAATCATCAGTGCTTCATCTAAATGTTGAGGACTTGAAGAACGTACCAGAAACTAATAGTAGTACTGACCATAATTTATATATTGGTCATGTTAACATCAGGTCCCTTGTTCCATGCTTTCCTGATGTCTGCGACTTGTTGCAACAACAAAAATTTCATATTTTTGGAATAACTGAATCTTGGCTTACACAAGAATATCCTGACAACCTCGTGAATATCCCCGGGTATAAGTTATTCAGAGCAGACAGAGCTAGTAGGGGAGGAGGTATTTGCTTGTACGTATCGGATTGTTTGCAAAGTTTGGCAGTTAGCATATCAGAGGTACTTATAAGTGACTCACTGGAACAATTGTGGGTAGAAGTGAAGTATAGAAACAAAACATTGCTAATAGGTACTTTATATAAACCGCCATTAGTCTTCTATCAATCTTTATCTAGTGTAGAAAATGTATTATCTAGTTTATATGCAACTTATAATCATGTTATCTTAATGGGAGATTTGAATATCAATTTCTTGTCTAACTCAGTGGAGTACAAATACTTGCAATCCCTGTTGCAAGTATTCAGTTTGAAACAAATTATTACTGACCCGACAAGGGTAAGTAGAAATAGTTCAACTTTAATAGATATTATTTGTGTAAATGATAATATAGATGTTCTTAACAGTGGCACTATGGGTATGCTCAATATGACTGACCATCGACTAATTTATTCTCTAGTAAGTATTGTAGCTCCCAAACTAGTTAAAAAAACAATTACATATAGAGATTTTAAACATTTTAATAAACTCGAGTTTGAGCAAGATCTCCAGCATATAAATTATGACGTAATCATGCAACAGGAATCTGTAAATAGTATGGTGCTAGTACTCAACGAGCAATTAACTGACATTTTCGATAGGCACGCTCCACTAAAATCCGCTGTGATAAAACATAAATATAAACCGTATATTACGGATACCATAAGGGAAATCATTAAATTAAAGGAAAAAGCATTTAAGAAATTTAGAAGAACGGGCCTAGTGGAGCATAAATCTTTTTATTTAGACATCAAAAACTACTTATCATTTGCAATTCGCAGTGAAAAACAAGCATACATGAACTTTGAACTTAGTAAACACAAAAAAAAACACAAAAAAATTATGGTCTGATGTGAGTAACTGGAACATCCACTCAAAAACTAATAGTGAGTTACCTGAACACCTAAAAAATGTTAACCAAATTAGTCAAGCTTTTGCCAGTGTGAGTCAGTTAGCTGTTGCGGTTGATGATACTCTCCTCAATTTTTATAACTCTAACAGGTTTGAGAGACCTGATGATAATACACTTGATTTTGTAAAAATTTCCGAATATGATGTACTCAAATCGTTTAAGAGAATTAAGTCAAAAAGCATGGGCATAGATAAAATAAGCTACAATATGATACTTTTTAGCATAAATAGTGTTGCATATTATGTTGCTGAAATTGTCAACAGGTCTATGGAAACGGGAGAGTTTCCAACAATATGGAAAACCTCTTTGATTAGGCCTTTACCAAAAAACAACAAAATAGAAAATTTTTCTGAGCTGAGACCCATTTGTCTGCTGCCAGTGTTTGCAAAAATGTTTGAATTTATAGTATCAGATATTCTCTTGGAATTTGTTGATAATTATAGTATTATACCTGTAACACAGTCAGGCTTTCGAAAGAACCATGGTACTGCTACAGCCCTCACAAATGTAACCACTGAAATTGCTACAAACATTGATTCCTCGAAAGTGTCCTGCTTGGTCCTACTGGATTTCAGCAAGGCATTTGACCTAATCAATCATGATCTTTTAGTCTCGAAATTGAGGTACTATGGTTTTTCTGAGAGGGTCTGTTTGTGGTTTAGTAGTTATCTCCAACCAAGAACTCAGGTTGTGGAGCTTGAGGGGGCAAGATCAGAGCCTGTTGAGACGTCACTTGGGGTCCCACAGGGAAGTGTACTTGGCCCCTTATTATTCAATATTTACACAAGTGATCTTCCACAGCAGGTTAGGACTTGCTCAGTCAACCTCTATGCTGATGATACCCAGCTGCTGGTTGGTTTTCCTCCAGAGGATTCGTGTCTGACTATGCAGAGAGTAAATAATGATCTAGAGGAAATATATAAATGGTCAACAAAACATGGCTTGGTGCTGAATGCAACAAAAAGTCACTATATGATTATAGGTTCAAATAATAATAGGCAACAATTTCTCCAATATAACTTCACAACCTTACATATTAATGGATCTATTTTGCCCTCTGCAGAGTCAGCCAGGAATCTGGGAGTTACCTTTGATGAGAGGCTCGACTTTCAGCTACACGTAAACAAAAAGCTGTCATTTGTATATGCCAAGCTGCGAAGTCTATATCCTTTTAAATTCATCCTACCTAGTGAGATTAAACTGATGCTGGTTGAAGCACTAATTTTTCCTCAGTTGGACTACTGTAGCGTAGTTTTTTACCATTTTCTTAGCTCTGAATATAAAAACAAAATACAACTTGCACAAAATTCTTGTATAAGATTTGTTTTCTGTGTAAGAAAGTTTGATCATGTGACTCCCACATATTTAGCAAACAGCATACTAAAATATGAGCAACGTGCTGTCCTGCATTTTGGGCAATTTGTTTGTAAAATTTTTAAATTGGGCTGCCCGAGTTACTTGGCGAAGTATTTTATCGGGAGGCAAGACTTACACAATCTTAATCTAAGAAATATGGTTCGCTTTCACATACCTCAGCATAAAACAGCAAAATTTAGAAACTCTTTCTCTTTTCAAGCAATACAACTTTTAAATTCAGATGTTTTCAACTTAATAACTTCAAGCACAATTGTTAATTTCAAAAAGAAATATAAGTCTTGCCTTCTACAGCAGGCACAACAAATAAACACATAAACTGTGAAAATTATTGTTTTCTAAAGCAAGGTAGCATGGAAGAACACTATGTGAATGTTTACCTTTTATGTAATGTAAACTTTTTGTTATGTTGCATAATAAACGTTTTATTTATTTATTTATTTTTATTTAAATTTTAGTTCTCGTTTTAGTTCCTCTGGAATTACATGAAATTTCAATAAAATTCCGATCAAATTACACGAAATCCTAAATGAATTACATGGAAGAATTCTAAACAATTATATGAAATTAGGTACACCGCAATTCCCCTACAAGAAATTTCAGTCCTTATTGAATTTTAGTAAAATTTCAGAAAATTCCACAAGTGGAATACCTAGGAATTTCCGACTAAAAACATGAAATTTCGGTGATATTCGGAAAAATTCCCATGCAATGACATGAAATTTCAATATATTCCCATGAATTTTCAAAAAATTACTTGAAGTTTCATTAATATTCTCAGAAATTCCTGGCTATTAAAAGAGAATTTCAGTGAAATTCCGAAAAATTCTTATGAAAATAAATGAAATTTTGAAAAAATTCCTTGGAAGTTTCATTGGACTTTCGAGAAATTTTCGGCTATGAACGTGGAATTTTATAATATTCTCATAAAATTTTAGTGAATCCCAGGGAATTTTTAAGAAATTTCATGAAATGTCATGAAATTCCAAAGAAATGTATGAAAATTATGTGGAATTCCAAAATATTTCAGTAGTGAAATTTTGGGGAATTTCGGTAAAGTTGGAAAAAAAAAATGTATGTAAGGTCATGTTAAGAAGTTTTATTTTTTTCCGAGCACTATCCACCAAACCCAACCAAAATCACGAGCTTATATGTGAAGTGTTTCGCTTCGATTACTTGAATATTAACCCTAATTTATTTATTTTTACATATAAGTGGTAGTTTTTGCGTAAAACAAAGACCCTCACCATTGGCCTTATTTGTGTCACTATGCTCCTAATAAGGCCACTAATGAAAAATGTTTAAAATAAATAGAATCATTCATAAAAATAATATTTTTTGACAAAAAGTACTCAAAATAGAACTTTAACGTTTGCTGCATTCTAAAAAAACAATAATTTTAAGTCCTGGGATAATGATCCAAATAGGTCTACACACAACAAGGACAAATGAATTGCAGCTTTTCTTGCTTTATTAAACTCCAGGCGCTCTAAAACACATCACTTAAGTAATAATATGACACATTCTTTTAAAAAAACACTGTGATGTGAGGCCAATTGGAAGTTTTTCATGTGGCCTTATTAGGAACATATTACATTGATAAAAAAAAGTCTGTATCTAGAAATCTAGCAAAGATATTATTCTGTACTTACTCTGTAGCTTCCTCAATACATAAATGTCCATGTTAAAATTACGTTCGCTACCTTCCCTTTATGAACATATGTATAAACTAATTTAGTTCCAGCTTCAAAGTTATAACGTGACATATGAAATCTGTAGTTAGCCATTTTATGACATATAACGAGTTGCTAAAAATCTTCGCAATAATTTTTGATTTGCATAATAGATATCTTTTTCAATAATATTGTAATTTTTGAAGATGGGATTCATTATTGAGCAATAAGGGGCACTGGCCTTATTAGGTACATGGCCTTATTTCGGTCAGGTACCTTATATGGAATTTTGAAATTGACATTTTCGAAGAAATTTTAGTGGAATTCCGAGAAATTTCATCAAATCCTTATGCCCGTATTACATCTGTGTATTTTTCCGTGTATTTATTCATGTAGTTCAAGGTGACAACCGAAAAACTTTAAACGCAACATAAATCAGCATTAGGAAAAACAAAATAATGTTGGCACCCTGAACTACATGAATAAATACACGGAAAATGCACATATTATGTAATATGGGCATTCTACTGTAATTCCGAAAAATTTCTCTAAAAATTCCATTCTGGTGTAATCTTAAGGAATTTCTATGGAATTACTTAAAATTTTCGCGGAATTCCTATGGAATAACTTGAAATTTGAAATATTAGTGGAATTCCAAAGAATTTCATGAAATTTCATAGTGTAATTCCGAAGAATTTTCGTTCAAGAATTCAATTGAATTTTATTGTGGAATTCTATGAAATCTTATGATGAAATTTGGAAAAATATTATTAAAATTTTTAGGAATTTCCGTTTTTCCATTCAAATTTACTATTTAAATGGAATTTCGAGGGATTCCATAAAATCTTCTGGTGAAATTCTAAGGAATTTCCGAGGGAATTTCTATGAAATTAACTAAAATTTTTATGGAATTTCCATGGTATACTTAACTTGAAATTTTAATGGAATTCCGAAGAATTTCATCAAATCTCATAGTGTAATTCCGAGGAATTTTTATGCAAGAATTCCAATAAATTTTATGGTGGAATTTCATAGAATCTTATGATCAAAATCGGAAAAGTATTATGAAATCTTATAGTAAAATTTCTAGGAATTTACGTTTTTCCATTCAAATATATCACTTGAATGAAATTTCGAGGAATTCCATAAAATCTTCTGGTGAAATTCTGAGGAATTTCTGTGGATGAATTGACTGAAATTTTCGCGGAATTTCCATGGAATAACGAATAACTTGAAATTTCAGTGGAGTTCCAAATAACGAGCCAAATAATTTCATAAAATCTTACATTGTAATTCCAAAGAAAAAAAAAATACATGTGAAATTTTTGCGGAGTTTCCATAGAATTCATATTAAATTTTAATTCCTCTCGAATTAAATGAAATCCTGAATGAGTTGCATGCAGAAATTCTAAACAATTACATTGAATTACACCGAAATTCCCAACATGAAATTTCAGTGCTCATTAAATTACATAAAGAATTTTAAAAAAGTTTCAAAAAATATGATTTCGAGGAATTTTCGTCGAATTATATGGAGCTCCGATGCAATTGCATGGAATTCTAAGGAATTGTCAGGGAATTACATGAAATTTAAGTGGAATTTTGAACAACTCTTATCGTTTCATAAGGAATTCCAGTGAAATTCCGAAAAATCCTAATGTAATTACATGAAGTTTTATTTTTATTCCAAGGAATTCCCAGTTAAAAATATGACATTTTAGTGAAATTGAAATTCCAAAAAATTCCCATCGAATTACTGAATTTTAGTAAAATTAAAGAAAATTTCATAAATGAATTCCCAGGAATTTCCTGCTAAAAACTTGGAATTTTAGTGGAATTTGGAAAAATTCCCATGTAATGATCGAGGTAATGATATGAAATTTCAATATATTTCGGAGGAATTTCGGTGAATTTTCAAGAAATTACTTGAAGTTTCATCAATATTCCCAGAAATTCCTGACTATTGAAATAAAATTTGAGTGAATTTCCGAACAATTCTTATGGAAATAAATGAAATTTTGAAAAAAAAAATAAAGTTTCATTGGAATTTCGAGAAATTTTTGACTAATGAAGTGGAATTTCAGTGAAATTTCAAAATATTCTCATAAAATTTCAGTAAAACTCCAGGAATTTCTAAGAAATTACAGGAAATGCCAGTGAAATTCCGAAAAATTCAGTGGTGAACTCGGTGGTGAAGTTTTGGGGAATTTCAGTGAAGTTTTAAAAAAATTATGGAATTTGGAATTTCTATAGAATTTTGGAAAATTTCAGTGAGATTTCGGAAAAAAAAAAAAAAAAAATTATGAAATATTTGCAGAATTTTCATCAAATTATATATACATAATTTCACTTTGTATCGACTTACATAATATTTCAATGAAATGTTGAGTAAAATTACATACATGAAGTTCCTTGATATCTTATTGTGGAATTCCAGTGAAATTACATGGAATCCGAAGAATTCCATTAGAATTAAACAGAAAGGAATTTCCGTGGCATTTCCATGGAACCACAAGAAATTTCCACGGAATTTCGAAGAATTTAATTAAATTTTAGTAAAATTCTGAGTAATTTCTATCAAATTACATAAAATTTTAGTGGAATTCCGAGAAATTTCTTGAAATCTTTTAATGTAATTCCCAGGAATTTTTGTGATCTTATCTTATGGTGAAATTCGGAAAAGTATGAAATCTTATTGTAAAATTTCTAGGACGTGCTGTTTCTCTATTCAAATTTGTCATTTGAATGGAATTTCGAAGAATTCCATAAAATCTTCTAGTGAAATTCCATAAAATCTTTCGAGATCCCCAAAAATCCGTTAAAATCTCTAAAAATTGTTTGGGATCTCTAAAAACCTTTCTAACTTCCCTAAAATGCCCCAAAATCACCTAACATCTTTTAAAATTCTGTGAAAGCATGTGAAGACTTTCAAAATCCTCAAAATCCTACAAAATCAATGAAGATTTAAAATCTGTGTACATATTTTAAAGAGTTAACCACCCCTCGGTAGCTACCTTATGATTTAGAGTTTGGAAAACTTTGAAAGGTCTTTACTTTTTTTCTATTAAAGATAAAAAGTTGAAATTTTCAGTGATTCTTCTCAAAGAAGAGGACTACAATTCCTGAAAAGTTCAGCTCATTTGGACTTATAGTTCCTGAGATAAAATCGTGTGAAGCAATTTGGGGTGATTTATCAATTTTTCAATTTTTCTGAGTGCTTTTTTTCATGGAATCTGGCTCCAAATCTGAGAATAATTTAGTGTATGGAGTTTGGGGGATCCCAAAGGAACATTAAGACACAAAATCTCACCCAAAAAATTTCGAAATTTCATCTTTTTAGTACTTAGATAGCTAAGTACCTTATGATTTAGATTTTGGAAAACTTTGAATGCTCATAACTTTTTTTCTATTATAGATAGAAAGCTGAAATTTTCAGCAATTCTTATCCCAGTAGAGATCTACAATCCCTGAAAATTTCAGCTCATTTGGACTCATAAGTTCCTGAGATGAGTGCCTTTTTTCATAGAATCTGGCTCCAAATTTCAGTGTATTGAGTTTGGGGGTGTAACACCGTTGAAACTTAATTAAAACCTCAATTGATAGGTTTGTAGAGAATTTGATTGGCTTCAATTAGAGCTCTATTACATTGAAATCGGCTGAAAATTAACAGAGTTGTGAGGCAAAAACTGTCTTAATGTAATTTTTGGCAAATTTTCAATGTCAGTTCCAACAGACAATTATAAAGTATTAAAAAGAAAATGAGATATCTGTTTAGCGCTTTCATAAGATATACCCAATATTATTATTTACATTTTTCATTTCAGAGTTGAAAAATATAAAGCTGAAAATAAGGACGAACACGACATCAGAAAACAAGAAGAAGTTTTACAAGAATGTCTGATGATGGTACCGGATTGCCAGAGAAGATTAGTCAAGGCCTTTGAAGAATTAAAAGGCAAGAGTAATTTGATTATTTTTAAGAGGATTTGTTAATATTGAATCAATTCTCTAGGCATTTTGGATACTGAACAGGATTTAAAAGAAACTGAAGATTATTCTGCTGCTGGAAAAGTACTTGAAGAGGCCAAACTCCAGTTACCCGCTGCTGGAGAATTGCATATGTGTTAGTTTTGGTTAACACAAAAAAGAGACATTACCTACCTAATAATAACCTTTTAATAATTTTTATATGAAATATTCTTTATTTAATATTAACTAATTCTATGTGTTAATTTTGCACAATTTCTTATTAAATTTTGTATCCCTACATGATGAATTTCTCCCAATATCATCAACCTTTGTCCCACAACCCAACCAGCAGCAGCAGACAAGCATCCGAAGTAGCTGCTCAAATTTTTCTCAAGCAAAACCTAGAAAAGACAAATGTTTTAGGTAATTATTTTCTAATAATTTCCCTTGAATCCTCATTCACTTTTATCAATATTAGACAATATCTACAACAAATCCAATGATGAGTTATGGATAGAGACTTGGCTTCAACAAAACAACATACACCGCCCTTTGCCGAAACTCAGAAAAGTTTATGTCCCTCAGGATGCTATGACTATACGTCAGGCCAAATTGCTTTTGAATAAATGCTTGATGATGCTACAAAAACTCAAAAAGGTAATCATCAATTGAAGAGAATATTAATCCTTATAATTTCAAATTTAAATTTTTTTAGTTACAACAAAGCCTAGAAAAAGAGTTGTCAACAATGTCTGAGGCAGAATGGAAAAAGAAGACCCTAGAAATTACTACACTAAAAACCGAGTTTACTAAAATCATGTTTAAATTCAATAAAGCTGATGTAATGAAATATTTGAATATCACCATTAGGACAAGGAGAAAGCGCAGACTCAACGATCAAAAACGAAGATCAAAGAAAATATTGGTCAAACAAGAAAATGAAGAAAAAAGGATTAAAGCGCATAAAGACATCGATCAATGGTTGGCCAATAAAAAAGAGGAAGTTGAAAAAGTCAAAATGGAAGAAGAAATGCAAAAAGACGCTGACTTGGTGCTGTCTGAAGTCACCAAGAAAAGAAACGATGCTCGTAAACAATTGTCACTGATTAGTGCACTTGTTAAATTGCGCACTGTACGAGAACAAATGGCCAATCAGCGTGGCGAAAAGCTAAACCTAGAAGACAAGAGAGCGTTTAGCATCACCACAGAAAAGTTGGTAAAAATGTGGGAAAACACTACAGTGGTTTATTTGAAGGAAGAACAAGGACTGAGGCTTATGTTAGGTAATTTTTTTTTTCTTTTGTGTTGGCAATACATATTTAATTTTGTCTATTTCTAGAAAAAAATCAAATCGAAGATACCAGACAAGCCAAGCTAGCCAAAGAACGTAGATTGGTTGAAGAATGGAAAACTGTCCTTTTCAGCCCATTGCACGCGATTCCTTCGAATTACCCGACGTTTTGGGCCCTGACCGCAGCGGAAAGGGACATAGGCACTTTTGTAGCAATCAGGAGAAGCTGGGATACTTTCTTGGTGCCTCAACATGCTGAAGAAGGAGCCAAAATTCCTATAGGGTGGATTTTGCCTAAAAGTCAAAACACTTTGGATAGCTGGAATCAGTACTTGGATCGCAGCACTTTGCCTCTATAATTTGCTTAACTGAGTTGGGGATTTATTATTATAAGATATTTTTGTATTACTTGCTTAATAAAATTACCTTATTTCATACTGTAGGGTGTGATTTTTAGACTTAACTCGAAGAGAACCTGAAGATTCCCAGGCTTGAAAAAACTATATTTCACAAATGGTTACAATAATATTGCACTGACATTACCGTAATTCCTTGAAAATAATTTTTTTATTTTCAATGAAGTAAAAAGTATAGTAATACACTTCTTTGAAATTATTATTTAAATTCCCGTCTAGAAATCTTGGAGAAAATCTATCCAGCATAATCCAGTAATTCTTATCATGATAGTGGAACCCATTCTCGACCTCATCTCTAGACATAAATCACTTATCTTGTTAAGTGCCGCAGACGAGGTACGTAACTTTTTAAGTAGCAAGGCAAGGCAAATAATTATTTTAAACAATAATATTACTAAAACATCTCTCAGTCTTGGCCTATGACTTGCTGTTGGTAGCTCGAGATGAGATATATTTGTGACCGGTTGTGCGGTTTTTATACCAAATCAATTATCCGCTAATGATATAATAATTGAGTATTTTTTTATTGAATTTTTGTGCATATAGTGATTAGTTTAATTGGATTTAATGTGTTTGGAAGGACTTATTAGTCAACAAATTGATTTAAAAAGGTAATGTAGGTAGTTAATTTTACAAAATCCAATTTTTAACATTTCTGGAAGAAGCTCTTTCTTTCCAAAATTCCAAAGCATAGGTACAAAAGATATGTTTCAGCAACTAATTTTAATTTTGAATATGGTAGCTTCCAAATCCATATTGACTGATAAAATGCATTTTACCAAAAAATATCACATGCACTGAATATTCGTTATTTATGGTTTAGCTCTGTATGTAACTTAACTAAAGTAAATACATAGTGAATTATGTTCGTTATAAATAATAGGATCAAATTACGGTGGATTAACCGGAAAGGGTACGTCATCGGCGAGCATCTATAACGACAATAAATGTGTCTTAATTTAATTCATCTTAAATACAACTCTTTTCTATGGCTTATGATTCAATTTTTTTTTGTGGTGTATTATGGTTTATTTATATATCTAAAGTGTAAATCTTTTTTGGTGTGGCTGAAATAAGTCCCAAAGAGATATAACCGTTTTTTCAAATACCTACCTATACATAATGAATGGATGGACCAGTAGAAAGAGGCTCCATGCTGTTGTATTAACTTATAGGAAAATTGCTAGAGGTTGTTGACGAGTAGAGAAAGATCTGGAAAAAAGATCGAAAGTATCACAAATTCAATGTGACCTCAGTTCAAATAAGTAAATTTTTTGAATAAATAAAACTAATAATGATGCAAGATTTTTTGTTAGTTATTCAATTCAATAATGAACCAAAACCTTGTAAATTGATGCTAATTTTGCGCTACACATTCCCCCGTAAGTTAGTAGATTGGTCGCAATTTTATCATTGAAATTTTTCAATTTAAGGAAGGTGATAATATGTTCATCAAATTTACTGTTTTACGAAATGTGAAAAATACCTAAGGCTTTATTTATCCACTTATTTATTGAGGCGCAAAATGTATGATTCTTATGCTTCCAACTTTCGGATCTTCCATTTTTGATCTAAGTTATGTATTTTTATATAGCTTATCCAATTTGTCTTTTGCTGATTGGTATTTTTTCAGAAGATTTTGCATCTTCTTCTGTGAAAAGTCATCTTTATAAGAGTTATATTAGATATGTCTATTCATGTAAACCTCTCTAACTTTTTGTTACTTGAGTCAGTTATATCTTTCTGTTTTAGTCTTTCTTTCGAAAAACTGTTATGCCTTTTCGCACTAAGTGTGTTTTGTATTTGTGAAGTTTTTACTTTTTATAAGATTTTCTTGCCTATTACTTTTATTGGGATTCTGTCGTTTGTCCCTTATTTTCTTCTACCTATCAATTTTTTTTCATGTGTACCTATTAGCTTTCTCTTATTTCTCAGCATTCCCTTTGTTTTTTGATTAAGTTTTGTGGGTTTTCATTTTCATTCCATAGATGTTTATTCAATTTAGGGCCAGTTTATTCACCTTCTGATGAATTGTTAGGTATACAAGTTGGCGGATAAAAACACAATCTGTGGTCCCATTGATCGGCAAGTTATGCGCCAACCAATAGAATTACAAATCTATACATTTATCTTACAGATAATAATCAGAAAGTTTATCTGAAGATGAATAAACTAGACTAGACAAATAAATAATTGTCTTGTTTAATTTTATTCTGAAGGTAGGAAATTTTCCTAAGGAAGAATTTTTATCGTAGGTAGCAAATAGATTAATTCCTCAAAAGTTTTCTTGTTTAAATAATCTGAAATTGTTTGTTTTATTTATTACTTAAATAGAAATAATAAAGAATAGGTATTATATAAATGATATTTTTAGTGGCGAATACAAATATACACGTATTTGGCTGCTCAGAAATTATTTCGTTTAGTTGAAATCGAGGAGTGAACCACCTTGAAAAATGTGTACACTAGAATCCCACTTTTAATGGAATTCCACGAAGTCGTACTGGAATCCCACGATATCCTACTGAAATTCCACGCAATCCTACTGATAGAAACTGGAATCCTACGGTATCCTACTGGAATCTCACGGAATCCTACTCGAATCTCATGGAATCCATGGAATTTCTTTTGTATTTTTAGAATTATTTTGAACCTTAGCAAGCAAAGAGTCTGGACGGAAAATAATTGTTTTTGAATTTAGCCGCCACTACATAGCCACAGAATGCAAACTAAGGAATCCTCTATTTAGAATCTCACTGAAATTCCACGGTATCCCACTGGAATTCCACGGAATCCCTTTGGAATTCATATCGGAATCCCAAGAAATCCCACGGAATTCCACTGGAATTTCTCAATTCAATTCAATTTTATTCATATCAATTCAATTCAATTCAATTCAATTCGATAATGCTTTTATTGTCGAAATTTCATAAAAACCATTGACAAAGCGATTCTTAAACTCTACACTCATTATTTCAGTTTCCCACGCACATTAGCATGATATTTTTTATCACAGTTAATGATATTCAAATTAATAATTAAATTAATAGGTACCTAATTGATTTTCCACGGAATCCTAAGAAATCCCAGGGAATTCCACTGAAATCCCACGGAGTCCTATTGAAATGCCACGCAATCTTACGGTATCCTACTGGAATTTCACAAGAAATTCCATATGGAATTTCTTATGAATTTTTAAAATTAGCAAGCAAAGACTCTGGACGAGACATTATCGTTTTTCAGTTTAGCCGCCACTACATAGGCACAGAATGCAAGCTAAGGAATCCTATTTGGAATCCCACTGGAATTCCACGGAATCCCTAGAAATCCCACGGAATTTCACTGAAATTCCACGGAATCCTATTGACATGCCACGCAATCTTACTGGAATCCTACGATATCCTACTGGAATTTCTCATAAATTCTTAGAATTATTTTGAACGCTAGCAAGCAAAAACTCTGGACGAAAAAGTATTATTTTTCATTTTAGCCGCCACTACATAGGTAGAGAATGCAAACCATTAGGAATCCTATTAGAATCCCACTGGAATTTCTCGGAATCCCAAAAAATCCCACGGAAATACACTGAAATCCCACGAAATCCTTGAAATGCCACGCAATCTTACTGGAATCCCACGGTATCCTACTGGAATTTCTCAAGGAATTCCATATTGAATTTCATGTGAATTCTTAGAATTATTTTGAACGCTAGCAAGCAAAGACTCTGGACGAAAAAGTTTTGTTTTTCAGTTTAGCTGCCACTACATTAGGCACATAATGCAAACTGAGGAATCCTATTGGAATCCCACTATGGAAATCACGACGCAATCCCAATAAATCCCACAGAATTCCACTGAAATCCCACGGAATCCTATTGAAATGCCACGTAATCTTACGGTACCTATCCTACTAGAATTTCTCAAGGAATTCCATATGGAATTTTTTGGGAATTCTTAGAATTATTTTAAACGCTTGCCTAGCAAGCAAAGACTCTGGACGAAAAAGTATTGTTTTTTAGTTTAGCCGCCACTACATAGGCACAGAATGCAAACTAAGTAGGTAATGCTATTGGAATCCCAGTGGAATTCCACGGATTCTCAAGAAATCTCACGGAATTCAACTGAAATCCCACGGAATCCTATTGAAATGACACGCAATCTAACCTACTGGAATCCCACGGTATCCTACTGGAATTTCTCAAGGAATTCCATATAAAATTTCTTGTGAACTCTTAGAAATGTTTTGAACGCTAGCAAGCAAAGACTCTGGTCGAAAAAGTATTGTTTTTCAGTTTAGTCGCCACTACATAGGCACAGAATGCAAACTAAGGAATCTTATTTGGAATCCCACTGGAATTCCACGAATTCCCTAGAAATCCCACGGAATTTCACTAAAAATTCCACAGAATCCTATTGAAATGCCACGTAAACTTACTGGAATCCTACGATATCTTACTGGAATTTCTCAAGGAATTCCATATGGAATTTCTCAAGAATTCTGAGAATTATTTTGAACGCTAGCAAGCAAAGACTCGTTTTTCATTTTAGCCGCCACTACATAGGCAGAGAATGCGAACCATAAGGAATCCTATATTATATCCCCACTGCAATTCCTCGGAATCCCAAGAAATCCCACGGAATTCCACTGAAATCCCTCGGAATCCTTGAAATGCCACGCAATCTTACTGGAATCCCACGGTATCCTACTGGAATTTTTTGTGAATTCTTAAAACTATTTTGAACGCTAGCAAGCAAAGAGTCTAGACGAAAAAGTATTGTTTTCAGTTTAGCCGCCACTACATAGGCACAGGATGCAAACTAAGGAATCCTATTGGAATCCCACTGGAATTCCACGGAATTCCAAGAAATCCCATGGAATTTCACTTAAATCCCACGGAATTTCACTTAAATCCCACGGAATCCTATTGAAATGCCACGCAATCTTACTGGAATTCCACAGTGTTCTGCTGGAACTTCTCAAGGAATTCCACATATAGAGTTCTTAAAAATTATTTTGAACGCTAGCAAGCAAAGACTCTGGACGAAAAAGTATTATTTTTCAGTTCAGCTGTCACATTATGGGCATAGAATGCAAACATGAATCCTATCGGAATCCCACTGGAATTTTACGGAATTCCACTGAAATCTCAAGGAATCCTATTGAAATGCCATGCAATCTTACTGGAATCCCACGGCATCCTACTGGAATTTCTCAACGAATTCGTTAGGTTGAAACTAAGAGGAGTGAACCACCTTGAAAAATCTGTACACCAGAGCTGGGACTCTGTTACGAAAAGAGATATTTTCTTTATCTGTATTGACGTCCCCTCTTTATTGATTTCGAAAAGAGAGAAGAAGACAGCAAGTTCCATAACGATAGGGATAACATCTCTATCCGTTACAGAGTCCCAGCCCTGAATTCCAGTTTTCACGAAATCCCATGAAATCATACTGGAATTCCACGATATTCTACTGAAATCCCGCAATATCTTACCGAAATCCCACGAAATCCTACTGGAATCCCACGATATCCTACTGGAATCTCACAGAATCCAAATGGAATCCAATGAATTTCTTTGAGGAATTCCATGAAATTTTTAGAATTATTTTGAACCAACAAACAAAGACACTGGATGAGAAAGTATTGTTTTTCAGTTTAGCCCCCACTACATAGGCACAGAATGCAAACTAAGAAATCCTATTGGAATCCTACTGAAATTCAGGACGAAATCCCAAGAAATCCTACGAAATTCCACTGAAATCCCACGGATTCCTATTGAAATGTCACGCAATCTTTTTGGAATCTCACGGTATCCTACTGGAATTTCTCAAGGAATTCAATATGGAATTTCTTGTGAATTCTTAGAATTATATTGAACGCTAGCAAGCAAAGACTCTGGTCGAAAAAGTAGGTATTGTTTTTCAGTTTAGCCGCCACTACATAGGCACAGAATGCAAACTAAGGAATCCTATTGGAATCCCACTGGAATTCACGACGAAATCCCAAGAAATCCTACGAATTTTCACAGAAATCCCACGGAATCCTATCGAAATGCCACGCAATCTTACTAGAATCCCACGGTATCCTACTGGAATTTCTCAAGGAATTCCATGTCGAATTTCTTATAAATTCTTAGAATTATTTTGAACGCTAGCGAGCAAAGAATATGGACGGAAAAGTATTGTTTTTCAGTTCAGCCGCCACTACATAGGCACATAATGCAAAATAAGGAATCCTTTTGGAATCCCACTGAAATTCCCCGTATTCCCAACAAATCTCACGGAAATCCACTGATATCCCACATATTGAAATGCTACGCAATCTTACTGGAATCCCATGATATCCTACTGGAGTTTCTCTTCTTCTCTCTCTTCTCTTCTTGACTATGCAATTCCACTGTTTCAGGACTAATTGGATGCAAACTACAGCCATTTCAATTGAACGTTGCATAAACTCTCAATAAAATTATGTCAATAAGATTTACCGCTGCACGCCTATAATTTTTCTTAACTTAATTATAGGTACTTAATCGCTGGCTTATCAAAGAAAACAATATCGAAAGCTTGTGAAATATATTTATAGATCACACTAATAGAAGCCGATTAGAGTTTCAAAAACTAGTAGATATAATTGATAAAAGTTTTTTTTCAGATGATTCATTTCGTACTAATCCTAATCCAACTAGCACTAGTGACTGCTCGGCCGGATCAGACCAATTTCGAACCGTGTCCAGGAAATTACGACAAGGGCCTTTGCAACAGGAACATTTTCAAATGGGCCTTTGACCACGAAAGAAAACAATGTATCACATTTATATGGGGCGGCTGCGGCGGTAACGACCGAAATCGATTTGATAGCGAAAAACAGTGCATAGAAAAGTGTTTTGTAAATTTAGGTCTGGATTACATTTTTGTAGTACATAGTTGAATATTTCAATTGGTAATTTTTAGATAAAAATAATGATACTTTAGCTCAAAATGATAGCAGTGTGATACCAAAGGAGAAAAGAGGTCCTAAGTTGACGTTCCAGGAAACTGGTACCGAGAATATATTTATGTTTGCCCAATCGAATACTTTTATACAAATTGATGGGGATATTATTCAAACTTTTCAACTAAGGTAAATGAAAATGATACATGTCTGTCTTAACTTAATTGCCAAGATAAATAATGTCTGCATCTATTACTTCAGCAAATAATCACTTGATACTATATACCATTACCATTGATGGTGTTTCTCCATCAGGGAAAATGGGAGTACGATATAGTAACTTAAACCTTCCCCTCTTGCTACATATTTATCATAACATTTCCTTTCTAGCTCCCTTTTCCTGTTTTTGTAACTCTCGTCTCAGTATGTATATCGTAAGATAATGTGTGTTCTCGCATGTTCTTGTCATTCTACCAATTATCATCTACATTGACCTTTATTCCAATGTCTATAGTCAAGGCTGTCTTGGATAACTTTTTACAAATGGAAATAGTACGTCCTGGTCACCAATACAAATAAACATAATGTTGTTTCAATCACTTGGTGAAGGTTCTACAAGAAGCAAATATCCAGATAACGCTTGTGTCAAAAAAATCTTGGCAAAGTTCTGTCATTCTCTCCAGGCCTTCCATGGAAGTGCGGATTTTTCATTAATTCCTACACTACTACTTTATACCCAAAAAAAGAAAACAAAAAGTCATGCCAGATCGAGTATCATTTCAGGTTCATTGCGAACTTGTTTGCTTGATGTTGGCAGCCATTCCTCCATAATTTCTATCCAAGGTTCCTGATATATTGTGATTGCATGTGACAATATCCAAATGATAAAAGTGTAAATGTGTTCCAAGCAAAAATATAATGGCTCCGCTCAAATCACGATCAATTTCAAAATCCATTCTCTTATAGATTGTGTCGTCAAATATCCTTCCAATTCCGTACAAGATTACCTCACGGACTCTTAGTGTACCACAACGTAAAAGTACCAAAAGGTGTATCGCTTCAACCGTACGCCTTGTATATAATTGTGCAACAAGGTCAACTTAAAGTGGTGCACGTTTATGGAAAACATTCAACAGCTCTAACAGTGGGAAGAGGATTGAATAATGACGAATGGCACACTGTTACAGTAAGAAGTCAATTACGTAAAGTAGCAAGCAAATTTAATTCGTTTTAGGTCAGAATTGATGTACATGCGGCTAAATTGTTAGCAATAGTGGACGAGCTAAGGGATGAAACTGATCTTAAAGGACTCGATACTGAAAATAATTACGGGGTTACTGCTAATGTTACTTCGGTGATTTTGATTGGAGGTGCTGCCTCAATATTATTATATGATATCATCTAATACATTGATATGTTACAGGTTTAAGCTCAGAAGAAAGACTCCACGGTGTTAAATACATAATAGAATCCTTCGTAGGATGTATAAAGGATGTTGTTTTAAGCACAGGCAAATCTGCCTCTGACTTATTGCAAATATCACCGTTAATAGCTACAAAACACGAAAATGTACAGGAGGGCTGCAAGAATAAATGTATGACTTCTGAGAATTTGTGTTTTAGAGGCTCTAGATGTGTTAATCATTATTATACGAGAACTTGCGACTGCTTTGGAACAAAATATGAAGGAGAATTTTGTGATATTTATAGTAAGTTGTAGTAATTCAACTGATATTCTTCTGTATCTTCTTTTTAATTTCAGCTGCAACTGTTCTCACTTTACGCGGCTCATCATACGTTTCATATAGAGTCTACGATTGGAAAGACAGAGTCCATTCATCGATAACAAGGTTTTCGATGATGTTTAAAACACGTTTTGATGATTCTGCTCTTTTATATGCAGCTGGAGGTGATCACGGTATAGATCACTACATAGCAGCTTCAATTTTCAACAACACAGTCTACGTAGTGATGGATTTTGGTGAAACCAATCCAGTAACGGTGATTTTAGGCCAAACTCCCGACTTTAAGTTACACGAATGGAACAACTTTACCATATTCCATGAGCACGAAAAAATCCATCTGATTCTAAACGACGAAATCAAGTCCATCAATATAACTGGCAAGCCTTTGTTGTACATAGATCCTGAAATTTACATCGGTGGCGGTCCGGAATTGCAAAAGAAAACTGGCCTCAAATCCACTAATAATTTCGTTGGCTCGTTGAAGTACGTGTTTTACAATGACATTTCGATTATGTATGAGCTTAACAAAAACAATCCGAAAGTGCACTATATTGGAATTTTAAGGCCTGAGTTTTACGAGAGCGACGTCAAAATTATTCCAATTACTTTCCCATTTTCGGCTAGTCATATTTGGTGGCATAATGATCATGTTGATACATTGAGTCTTAGTTTTCACTTCAAGGTAACGCAGTTTCTGAAAACAAATTTATAATTAATTGACTATTTTTTAGGCCAGCAGTAATTTAAGTGTCATAGCTTCAAGTGAAGCCCAAACAGGGCTGTATTGGGAAGTTCGTGTAGTAAACGATGAAGTACGTTTCGAGCTTCTAGACAGCGTCAAGAATGCTACGCATTTGATAAGCGTTAAGAAAACTCCTGGTCAATGGCATTTTCTTAATGTGACTTATGCGCAAGGAGAAATTTCCGTTAGTATTGATAAGAAAGGGAAAACGGAGAAAATTTCTGATTTGAAATTTGCCATTGGAGATAAAATCAAAATTGCTGCAGGATCTAGAAGCAATGCAGGACTAGTGGGGTAAGAATTTGCTTGCTAAAAAGCCATCATAGTTAAACCATTAAATTGTAGATGCATGAGAGACATACAAGTCAATGGAGTGTGTGTGGAACCAAGAAGCATTTTGCAAACTGAAAGAGTAGTCGGTGAAGTTACTTTGGATGATTGCAGGCAAAAACGAAGACATCTATTATTTCCTATTAAATTGAAGATATTTATTTTAGATTTGTAGACGCTTGTCAAAGACCCAACACCTGTGAGCATGGAGGCAAATGCTCAGTCAAAGAAAACCGTTTAACTTGTGACTGCACCAACACAGGTTATATCGGTACCAATTGCCATTTTGCCCTTTACAGGAAAACTTGTGAAGAATTGGCCCTATTAGGTAAATAAGGTGAAATTTTATAAAAATAAGATCTTTTGCTTTCTTGGGTGTTTTCATATAGGTTACACCAAGCCTGATGTGTATCTCATCGATATTGATGGAAATGGACGATTTCCTCCAGCACATGTAAGATGCGAATTTCAAAGTATCGAAGAATCTACAAAGACAATTGTCGAACATAATTTGCCTAGTCAAATTGATGTACGATCACCATCAGAACAAGATTTTAGGTACAAACTCTCATGGGACATTCAACTGCTAAAATCCAATTTAGTTTCAGCATAAAATATCGCGAATTCAATGCTGAAATGCTCCAAGAATTAGTCTCCCACTCGCTAAACTGCAGCCAATATATAAAATATGATTGTTTCAAAGCACCCTTGGAACTTCATTCATCTACATGGTTCATATCTTCTGCCAATCAGACTGTGGACTTTATCGGAGACGTCAAAAGAGGCACTTGTCCATGTTCCATTGGTCGCACATGTGAAAATCCAACCCAGTGGTGTAACTGTGACGATGTGTCTGATGACAAATGGGATACTGATGATGGATATTATACAACAGGTATTTGGATGTTTTAAAAAATATTGAAGTTACGTGATTTTGTTTCAAGGAGCTAGCTTGGGAGTAACTGAGATGTACTTTTTACAACAATCAGATTTACCTGAAGATGCTCTTGGCAGAATTACCTTAGGACCTTTGGAATGTGTCGAAACAAGTCAGTACTCAATAACACATTAGACTTCTTAACGAACAATTTCTAAAAATGTCTAGATACTCAAAGATATGTAGTAACATTCACTACTAGTCAGTCCTACATAGAAGTCCCTGGTTGGAGAAAAGGTGATTTGGCCTTCTCATTTAGAACAACAGGCAAAAAAGCAATTTTACTTTACCAACCACCGATTAGACCTAACTATCCTAGTTTTATGATTGCTTTGACAAGCGGTAGGTATTCAGCTACTGTAAAGGCACTCAACTAATTGTTCACTATAGATTTTCAGCTCACCTTCAATTTTACTTTGAACACTGGAGTTTCAAAAGAATTAGTAATCGATTCTGGCAGACGGTTAAATGGAGGCGAATGGCACAAATTGTGGATTGATTACAATAAGTATCATGTTAGGTATAATAATTATTAGTGTATCACAGTTTTTTATATTTTCGTATGGTTCGTTCATAGGTCGATCGAGTGTACGCCACTGGTATTTTCCTGTTACTGACTATTCCCTCAACCTTTCCATGTTGGTATGAATTCAATCCTATGTACAGTTTTTGAGTAATCATACACTTTCCTATGGCTCAACCTATAAAGAGTTCTGAAATACCAGAGAAATTTAACTTCAGAAGAGTCATATTATAACACATTCGGATATTTATCCTTTTGAGTGTGACACTTGCAAAGTAAAATTTAAACGAAAAGGCAATTTAAAGGAGTCACATGATAATGCATTCGAATATTCAACCTCTTGAATGTGACACTTGCAAAGTAAAATTTATACGAAAATCGGATTTGAAGAGTCACAAATCAACACACTCGGATATTTATCCTTTTGAATGTAACACTTGTAAAGCAAAATTTAAACAAAAAGGTCATTTGAAGACTCACCTATTAACACACTTAGATATTCATCCTTTCGAATGTGACCTCAACATAGAGATGATAGGACTATGACATCAGAAACTACCTTTTTAAGTTTTTGAATAATTATACAGTTTTGTATATTTTCGTATGGTTCTCCATTGGTAGGTCGATCTAGTGTGCGCCACTGATATTTTCCTGTTTCTGACTATTCCTTCAACTTTTCCATGTTAGTATGAATTCAATCCTATGTACAGTTTTTGAATAATCATAAATAATACGTTGATTATGAAATATTTCTACATATAGGTTTATGATAAATGAAGACTATCAAATGGTCGACTTGAAACCCGAGGAAGAATTTGGACCTTTCGAAGGCTCGATGTTTATTGGGGGTGCACCATAGTAAATTTATTTTTTCTAAAATTTTGATTTTGAATAATTAATTGAAATTTTTTCAGTGATCTCCTAGATTCAAGATCATCCGTACACCAAGGTTTGATCGGCTGTTTCCGTGGTTTGGTAGTTAATGATGAAATTCTCGACATTTATAGCTACATGAGCGTTCATTTGAGTGAAATCATCAAAGATTGCAAACCGTCTTGTGTACCCAATCCTTGTAAAAATGGTGCTCAATGCAAAGAGCTGTGGAGCACTTTTGAGTGCATTTGTCCAAATCCGTGGGCTTACAAAGGACAGTTTTGTGAAACGAGTGAGGATTTTTGACAAATGATCAACTCTGTGATCTAATGAATTATTTTCAGATATCAATACTAATGCAATCACTTTTACGCAAAGCGAATCGTATATTCATAGGAATTATTTCACCAATGACACTGAAGAGGAAAAGCATATATTGAGTGAAATATTTAAAAAACGAATTTTGGTTAATTTGAGAACTTACGATAATAATTCTTTGATATTTTATGCAAATGATCATCTAAATAATTTTGTGCATTTACATATAATCGAAGGCAATAATATAGTTATTTATTAGATAATGGAACATTATGATACAAATATTTTAGGAACCAAAGTAGAATATTTATTCAACCACGAAAATCAAATTCTCAACATTACAGTACCCTATGTAGATCTAAATACAAGCAAATCAGTCCAAATTGCCATAATACGTCAAGAAAATCTTACTACAGTTTTTGTAAATGACCAAAACAGTTCAGTTCCTTTTGGTGTGAAATTGTTGGAAACTTATTCAAACAGACCATGGATAAATCCTGATAAAGGCAAGTAGAAATGTGTGTAAATATCAAACAGTGAATGTTGTTTTTAGAGGTTTTGGCCCCTCAACGTCCTCCTGCTCCTCCTACCGAGTATTTTCAGCTCAATATTGGCGGTTATGATCCTGAAACTTTGCTCAAAGTATCTGATCAGTTGCTAGTATTACCAGGTAATGATATTTTTGTGATGTAAGATTTATTTCATATTGACTTTCTTTAGGTTACATTGGATGCTTTAGAGGTTTCCAAATTAATGAAACTTTAATCGATTTGCCTTCGAAAATTACCAATAGCACTAAAGGTTTGTATAGATGCACTGAACAGATTTTTTTTTGAAATTATTTTTAGGTGTTTTAGCTCACTGCAATATGAAATGCGACGTGGAACCATGTCAGAATGGCGGTACTTGCATTGAAGATTTTAGAAAACAAGAACATACGTGCAACTGTGAACATACAAGTTACTATGGGGAATTTTGTAATGAGGAAAAAGGTACCATGAAATAATAATGAGTATTCAATTCAAAATGTTTTATTTAGGTGCTGATTTCAATGGAGAAGCCATCCTAAGTAGAGTTTTTGTATTAAATGGCACAGTGGACCATGTAAAAATCCAATTAGCTTTTTCAAGTTTGGATGTCAGGCAAAAGAATACTGTTCTTATGTTGCTTCAAACTGAAAACAAGTAAAAATTACATCAATAATTTACAAAAAGTTTATCCAACTAGTTTTTTTTAGTCGCAGCTATTATCTACTAGTAGGCCTGAGCCTCGAAGGCTTCCTAATAGTCCAAGAAGACCGCGAAGGAGAAGTTTTCTCAGCTACAGTCAATAAAAAAACCTTCATCAACGGCGCAAGACATTCGATTTACTACAAGAGAGACTTTAACGAATCGGAACTTTACGTGGACAAAGAACTAACGGAAATGGGACAAATTCCAGCGCAAACGTTTACGAACATTCCAGATTTGGGGGCTAACGAGGTGCAAATCGGCGGCCAGGAAACTAACGATCCGAGATTTGCGATTTATAAAAAGTTCAGTGGGTGCTTGTCAAGTAAGAACTGACTTTTTTTTCATCATTGAAAGAGATTCAAGTATAGCCAACTTTACTCTAGGTTTTATCGGTCCATTCAAAATGACCTGTAACTGTTCACAATGTTTTGTTCTAGATATTTTCATTGAAGTTAACGAACACGTAATGAAACCCCTGGAAGAGTACATGCTGTTCACTAAAGCAGGCTCGGAAAAAGTGAACGTATCCAACTCTCACGGGGTCAGAAGTGCTCAGTGTAGTGCCGATTTTGACGTGGTTCACGAAAAAGCACCTGGAACTCCCAATTTGAACATCAGTCAGGGCAAAGATAAAACCTGGGTCCAAGATGCTCCTCAACGCATTCTCTACACTTCCTTCTATGCTACTGATTCGGTTGAAGAAGATAATGTAGAGCAAATAATAGTTATAGTACTGGCGTCGTTTTTTGTTTTGGTACTCATATGTGTCAGCTATGATATCTACAGGACCAATAAAAAGTATAAACAAAAAAAAGAGTATGAAACTGATGCTAGTATTTTGTTATCAAAACAACAGGCCGCTATAATGCTTCAAGAAAATAACAAACATGTAAGTAGAAGGTACCTAATGTTAATTATTGTTTAAATTGTTTTTGTTTAGTCAACAGATAATGAATCTACAAAGGCCTTGTTAAATGGAAAATTACTCTCAGAAAAAGTAATAAATGGCAATGCCACTAATGGTACCACCAAAAAAGTAGAAGATGATAATATTCCTCTTCCAGAAGAAGTACCTTTGAAGCCTTTAAAAAGGGCTGATAGCAGACGGGATAGACAAAAAAGGATAAGCTTTAGAGGTATGTATATTTTTACCTAGGAAAATTATTTAAAATATATTTCATCAACTATGCAGATAGCGCTAGTGAGCTTAGTTGGGAAACACCCGAAGAATCGTCCGAAATCCTCAGTCCGATGCTGGAAGAGGAAGAAGAAAACTCTGCAGAAGAAGACAATGAAGAAGATGATGACCTGGACGCTGCAAATATTGTAAGTAGAACCGGTAGTCTACTAGGCATGGCACCATTAAGTACGATAAGTGAAGTTTCGCTGGCTGAAACGCAATCTATGCTGGTAAGCATCCATTACTAACCATGTATTTAATAGGTTATGGCTAATTTATTTTCCCCTAATGCATTTTGTATATTTTGAACTTGGACCGATTTCCGCTGCTCTGGATCAAATCTTCAGAATGAACTAGCATTCCTCTGTCTTTCTTCTACCCTCAAACTATCAATTTGTTTCAATTTGAACCCTTCTTCTTGCATGGGCATGTAACAAAATCATCATATGGATATAAGCAAAAAATGTCTCTTGTTTAGGAAATCAGACCTCCAACACCTCCATCACGTCGTGGTTCCAAAGTACCACCTCCCAACGTTCATCCTCTGGCCACAACTTTGCCATATATGATAGAAGAATCTGGTACCAGCATCTAAAACCATAATTTGTCAGTTTTTTAATAACCATTATCCATGAGGTTCTAGCATGATGAAAGGGGAAATGAGTGCTCATTATTTGGGAAAATTTTTGGATAGTCTCCTACCATTCATATCGTTGGTTTTCAATTGGAATCATTCATATCTCAGCTACTAATGAGGTTATCAACTAGTAATAGAACACTTTTTTCTAATTGTACACTGTTGTGATTTATAAAATAAATTTGCAAAATTTAATTTGTTTCAATTATTTTATATAGATATTAAATAACGAAGATACTGATACCATGCCAGAAAATCACCAATCACAAGAAGATTGTAAGTAAAAGCTTTAGCCAAATCAAATGATAGTTTAAATTTGATTACAATTTCAGCACAGCATAAAACCGATCCAGAAGATTCTGGTCAACGGATACCCAGGATTTATATACCATCGAAAATAATTACGAATACCAGGCCCATTTTGGTAGGCGATCATAAAAGGAAATTCGACAATCCTATAAGCTATTTGGGCGGTCCAAAGCTGCCTGCAAAAAATAGATCGAGCGTTGAAAGTGTTTTGTCTATAGATTAAATTTTAATTGTAAAAGAAAATGATAAGATTAGTATTATTTATTTGTTTGAAGCGGTTGCGTATTGATTACTGATTAGTGCATATGGAATGGTATAAATTTTGAGAAGCAAAAAGATCTATAGTGCGTTTCACCTGAATTGAACAACGTTTTACCTGGGATTTTCACCATAATTTGTTTGTCCACAACCTTGGTTTGTCCCACATTCAGTTTTGTGGCTCGAGTTATCGTAGATGAGAAATTAAACCTAGAAAATCCACAGGTTGTTGATAGAATGGTAATAGATGAAAGGTTTTAAATTGAAATTGAAAGATATCGAAACTGAAAAGGATATCTTTTCACCTTACCTGGCTTTACTTCCAAACTCCACTCAGTTGGCCAGCTCTTTCAGGTAGTTCAAGTCCAATGCGAAGGAGTGCAAACGAAACCGTCTTGATTTAACCGGTCGCGGCAAACGAAAAACCGCAGGCCTATTTTCTCGAACTACACGAAACGGACGGAATATGTTTGCCGACTGACTTTACTCGTTGGCAGTGTAAGGTTTTTTTCAGATATCCTTTTTCAGTGTTTAACGCGCGCATTTTTAAAAGCCAAATTTAGCAAAACCGTATCAATTCTTAGGCATATAGCACGCGCAATTTAATTAGAATAAAAGAAAATAAAAATAAAGAGAAAAAAAAAAACGAATCAATTTCCCTTCCCAAATAGGATTTGACATTCTAAATACCCAATTTAACCTACAACTATATACAGGGCGCATAGACGAAACTGAACAGTAGAGCCCATTTCACCTTTTCGTCAAGTGACGTCAGCTCAAGACTTCTTCTGCAAAACGATCTTACCATTGTTTATGATTGGTATCAGCTTAATGACATGTTCTTCAACATTGATAAGTGTTGTTGTAGTCAGTGACATCTTAACACTGTGTTAATATGTCATTGGATTCAGTAGACTCACCTGTAACGTTCCCTTTCAGTATTGCTTGAGTGATGTTCGCTTGTCTGAAGTCTCTGTCATCAAAAATCCTATTGCCTATTTAGATATTAGGATTCTATGATACTAGGTTAATATTCACCAAGTATTTCGAAGTGGTAATTGGCAGGGCTAATAGAATTTTGGGTTTTATTAAGAGTGCTACCAACCCCATCAAAATTCTTTACCACATCACTGGTCAGATCCGATCTTGAATTTTCTTGCCTAGTCTGGTCACCTTACTATCAGATTAACATCAATAGGCTTGAGAGTGTTCAACACAAATTTATCAAGTTTGCTAGGTACAAATTGTCTCTGAGTGGTATGATTCTCAGCGTTGACCAGACTATGACTTACTTAGACTTAAGTACTCATATTCGCAGAAGGGGATGTCTTGTAACGGGTCAAATTTTGATTAGTATTTTTAAATTCTGACGTCATTTTAGTTCTGTTGGTTTTTGTTTTGTATAAAATAAATAAGCGTCATACTTTTTGGCGCCCAACGTGGGGCCTATTTTGTTTTAACTGTTTGGGCGATCCTTGTGTTCTTCTATAGGCCTTTTATTGTTATCTTATAGAGGATTCCTGTGTCCTACTACCTTGATTTTCCATTGTGTTGACCATAGTTAGGAAAACGTTTTTTTATTAGTGCTAGTTGGTGTAGAACGTGATATCCATAGGAATAGTTGTGAATATTTAGTTCTTGAGTGATTTAGTGGAACTACAGGATACATTTTATTAATAGTGTTATTGTATTGGTATCGCCATGTCAAGAAAGATAGAAATCAACCGGCTGGACAAGGATGAGCTTGACTATATATGAGTTGAGATGGAGAGATATAGATATAGGTACAGTGGAGGAAATGACAAGTCACTTTACTTTAGCAAGACAAATGGAAAAGCAGAATGAAAGTTTACACTATCCACCATACCCTTTCTCATTTCAAACCGACGTAAATAGAGGCAGTGGCAAGGAAGTTGGATGGCCTGGTGCCGGCTATTGATGGTTTTTTAGACACGAAGAAGTAGTGGACAGTTTCTTAAACTGCAGTCTAAGTTGAATCACATCTTGGGAAGAGTAGATAATATACCTTGTAAAACACCAGATGAAATACATGTACGGAGTATACTTTGTGGCTCAAGTTTTAACTATGATACTAAAGCTGCAGCAGCTGACGCAAGCAATCTACCTACTCCTCCTAACTTGGCTGCTCTCCAGGGTGGTTTGGCCCAACTATCTTTTAATCCTCCTGCCACTCTACAGCCATCTAATATGCTATTACCCAGCTCAACTTTTGCTGCACCACCTCAATCGCCTATTATAGCTAGTACACCAACTACGTCACGATCTTCCTTTGGAATTCAACCTATTATGCCTCACAAGTAGAATATCAAGTTTAGCGGTGATAAACGCGGTCTTTCTGTCACAGCGTTCTTTGAAAGAGTCGAAGAGTTGCGACGTGCCAGAAATGTGATAAAGGACATTTTGTTAGAATTCGGCATTGATTTGTTCCCGCTGGTTTCGAAACATTAGACAAGCTTAAGGATGCCAAATATCTTAGCAGCCTGGATATTAAATGTGCCTATTGGTAAGTACCGGTTGAGGAAGCCTCGAAACCCCTGACTGCTTTTATCTGCCATCGAGGACTTTTTCAGTTTTGCCGTATGCCATTCGGACTTCATAATGCCCCAGGAACTTGACAACGACTAATAGATTAAATTCTAACAGACCTTGCTTATTTGGATGATGTGGTCATAGTTTCACAAATGTCTTCTGCTTCATCCATTATCGGTTTCAATTACCTACTGATATTTTGATGTAAATTCAAATACACTTTATTTTTCTAGAAATTTATTCTTAATATATATTTTTTCATTGTCATCGTAAAAAAAGACATCAAAAGCAGCAATTTGAATCAAAATAATAGGAAGTTATAATAATTGCTCTTTTACAAATGCATCGGAAAAAAAAAGTACCTACAAGCTATAATTATCATTAAATTAAATGTTTATGTTGAGGTTTGCAAAGTTTGTAAACTTGTTAAACCGAAGCAATTTTCTGGATAAAGTTTCAACAATGATAATGATAGACTACTATGATATGTAAATCATCATATATGAATCTGCCTTGTTTCTAAAACAGACATTTTTATGAAAATGGTAAGTAATAGAGCATCTATGGTGTTTTCGAATAATAATTTTTTTCTAGATCTTACCCAAAAATCAACTATTAAAAATTCCTATGTACTTATCAAGTACACATGGAATGTGGCCAATAATCTTCATTAACAACAAGAAACTTAAACGCATATATGACGTATTTGCCTTTATATTGGCATTTTATTTTATCGAGTACATTGTAAGAGCTTATTATCAACTTACTGTACTCTTGAGAGCTGATGTATTAAACCTCGAAGAAATCCTTGGTAATTTGTGCATCACTCTGATTTATACAGTATCGATGTTCCGATTGAAGGCTTTCAATTCCAAAAAAGTGAAAACTCTATTTTTGAGCATTATTGAAACTGAAGAGCAAATAATGAACGATTCTGAGGATGATGTTAAAAAAATTTATGAGTCGTTTTTGAAAGTGAATTTTATTTATAATCTGTTGTTTTTCTTCAACGGTTGGGTGGTATCTGTTTTGTATTTTGTACATCCTTTTTTGGTCACCTTACCTACAATGGAGCTCAATAATCAAACTGTTATTGTAAGGATTCTTCCTTTGTCCACATGGTGGCCTATTGATGTACAAAAACACTATTGGGTTAGTACCTACAAATAATCCACTATATCTTTATATCAATATACAATTTCAGTTAGCATATTGTTGGAACATATTTGATGGTACCCTAGGTAGTTCCTTCGTAATCAACTCGGATATGCTTACTTTTACATTGATAGTTTTTGCTTTGAGTCAACTCAATATATTGAGTCATAAGTTGAGGAAGTTTACCAAAAAACAAAATTTTGGCAAAAATGATCAGTTTCATAGGGATCAGTTTGTGAGTTTGATTAAGGAACATCAAAAGATTATTAAGTGAGTACGTATTATAAGTATGATGGAATTATAAGTTTGTTTTTGTAGCTATATTGATACGTTTAATGATGCAATGAAAAATGTAATGCTTTTCGACTTTTTGCAATGCTCAGTTCAATTGGCAACTATCACTTTACAATTGCTTGTTGTAAGTATGGCCTAATATACCAATAGAAAAGCTTAAGTCTGGTTTCAGATGGAAATAAATATACAAAATGTTATTTTTGTTGGTGAATTTATTCTTACAATGATTATTCGGTTGGTGATTTATTACTATAATGCCAATGAAGTAATATATCAGGCAAGTAATAATCAAAATTCTTTCAATTGAAAAGATCTATAAGAACTTATATTTTTAGAGTCAGCATTTGGCTCTAGATATTTGGAGCACCGATTGGTACGTTCAACGCAAAGACATCAAGCAAATGATTTGGATATTCATAGCTCGTGCTCAAAGACCTTTGCAATTTCTTATAGGGCCTTTCGGTAGTATGTCTTTGCAAACTTTTATCGCAGTTAGCATATAATATTGAACTTCACTATTTGCTGTTACAATTTTGTTTTTCAGATTCTAAAGGCCACTTATTCTTACATGATGTTATTCATCAATACCAGTGGTTAAAATGATAGTAATTCAGTTAAGGATGCACCCCAAAGTAGTAACTTATAATATAAGCATATAAGTAAGCCATAGGCAAATAAAGGACTATACAATCTGGTAAAAAATAGAAATCTCGTAATTTTTAATTCAAAAAGTAGTTAGCCGGAGGGGTAAACCACTAGTGGAAATCATTGTACATTTTTTTTGGGGATCTCCTAGGACTCCATGGAAATCACATAGGAATCCATTGGCAATCTCTGAGAATCATGTGGTAATCGCTGGGAATATCATCTCATTCTAACCCGGACATCGCATGTCATACATTTTAAACGATACAGCGTACCGGTCAATTATGTATTTGCCGTTAAGACTAAGTTTTAGGCAACATTGGGTGTTAGACAATTTGAAATAAATTTAATATCCCAACGAGTTTCCCAGTAATTGAGCCAATAACTGAGACTTCGAAGAGTTTAGAACTTGAATAAGAAGAACGAGATGAAGATTAGGTCTGTTCTCACAGAAATCACAAACCAGTCAGAGCGTTTGGTGCAAATCGCCAACAACCAGTTTTCTGACTACATTTTCAACCAATGAAATTCGCTGTAACTGGGTTTGTGATTTCTGTGAGAACAGACCTAAAGTATGACAATCTTGTAAAAATGAAAACATGAATCTTGAAACCTCTCTCGAATCCAACTCACCAAAAGAAGACAGAATTTCTTCATACATCATGGTTTAGCAATTGCGATTCGCTACAATTAAGAAATTATTCAGTGCCTAACTTTAATTTGGTTCTTTTCAGAGAAGCAGGGACGTTTGTCGATTGAGTATTTAGAGCTATGGATGGAAATGTCCCTGAGAAAGACACAAAAGAAAAGTCGGAAATCCAGGGCAATCAGAACTTGAAAAGGGAAAGTAGAATAAATACTAGGCAGGGCGAGAAGCAGAGAAGATAGCATATCTGAATCAGAATCAGAAATAAGTTTGTCGAATGAAACCTTAACTGAAGATGTGTCTGATTCAGATGAAATTCCTAGTGAAATCAAAGAAATATACATTATTTTAGATCCATATTATAGAACGTCAGATAGTGACATATTTAGGTGCCCTATTTTCGCATACAAGCCTCGAAGAGGGTTGAAAAGTACATCGATTTTGAGTAGGATGAAGGTATTTTTACGAGTGGCTCCTGGGGATAACGTATGGAAAATTCGATTTTCCGTAACAGAAATGGAAGATGTCCTCTGGTGCCCATATTTTCTCGCAAGCCCTCTTCATCAAAGGATTAATTAATTAATCCTGGCTTCGTGAAAACAAAGAAGGGGGTGTTGTGTAATATTCCGAGAAAATAGACCCATGAATCACACTGTCTTCACTGTAAAAATTTAATAATTATCAAATAATGAAAAACTTAATTTCCGGTATTTCTAAATCAGTATCGATAAATTAAAATGAAACAAATTAACGCTAACGTAATTCGACACCCAGCGTGATGTCATCCAACATCCGATCAATGATTTTTTTTTAGCAAGGCCATCGCGTACCTAATTAAATCGAATGATTCATGGCATTCTTGAACCAATGATGTTTTGACCTCGATAAATCAGGATATTGCCACATAATTATTCGATTTTTTAGACTAAAAATGATAAAAATTTCAAGGAAATTTCATCATCTTAATTGTCATGGACAGAGGAATTTGGGGGGATCGATTTAATATAAATACCGCGGTTTTAGAAGTGGAAGGCAGTTGTTAGTTGTTAGTTGTCAGTTGAGAGATGAGTTCGCAGTCCTCTCCAGTTTGAGTTAAAGTCTGTCCGGTTTCGCAAAAAGTTTCTTTTATGGCGTATGGCCTCGGGTTTAATTTGACTTAGTAAAAGTAGGAAAAATTGTGAAAGAAATAACATTTGAAATTCGTTCAACAATTATGTGCGTAAATTAAATTAAGTAATCAAAAGAATTAAATTAGATTAGTTTTGTGTTTTATGGACAAAATGTAAGTACTCTACAGTGACAAGATTTATTTTGAATATAAATGATGAACATGACTTTGTGTGTCGTTTCTTATTTAGTAGGGATATTTTAGTGGTCCGTAATAATAACATTTTGAACGGATGTGAAGTAATTGAATTTATAGAAATAGATGAGGCTGTCAGAATTGGAAGATATTTTGCTGATTTAAAATTTTGGGTTTTATGTATAATAAAATATAATTTTAGTACACCTCAATAGTTTGTTTCTCTCTCTTGCAAATAGACCCTTCCACAGATTTTAGGTAGCAGCTCCAAGTAAATAAACACCATCAATATACCGCTCGCCATTTACCATCTAAATAATTACATAGAGTACTTGGGGCGTTTTGCTACAGTTGCAGGTGGCTGAAGCTTTTGAAATAGGGGCGTAATCTTGTAAGGAAAAATCGAGATTTTGGGCGATTTTTCCACACAAGCCCATCGGAAGGATGAAAATCTACAAAGTCGGTAGCAAGCAAACATTGGCTTGAGTGCCGCAAATGAAAAATTACCTTCTAGGGTAACATAAGTAAAATCGAATTTTCCATATGTTATCCCCAGGAGCCACTCGTAAAAATACTTTCATCTTACTCAAAATCAAGGTACTTTTCAACTCTCTTCGAGGCTTGTATGCGAAAATGGGTCACCTAAATCTGTCACTATCTGACGGTCTATTATGCAGTGTAGACACGCAATGATATTCAGGACTCAACAACTATTTATACCTACAGCTAAATCGGTGTGGGTGTGGACAACCATGATAATAAAAGTTGCAAATACAGAAGTTGTGAATTTTTCAGTGTAAACGTATTTTTATAGGAGAAAAGACTGTTTATTTTGGTCATATCAATGCGAAGCTTAACAATTAGACATCGTTTTCGTAATGAAATCATCTGGAAATCGGATAATTGTAGGAAAGAATCGAGGAAATCAGGTAATCAATTGGGAATGAAATGGGAATCCCAAAAAAAAAAAAAAAAAAATGGAAATCACCTGATAATCATACAAAAATATATGAAAATCATTGGCAATCAGTCGCAATTTTTGGAATGGGACTATGTACATGATATTCATTGATCAGTGATTGTCAAATATGGAAATCATTGTACAGTTGCGGCCATTAGAATTGGCACAGACTTTTTGAACGCGCTCTGTATAGAGCCAAAACTGCTCTGACTATAACTAGTAGGTAGTCAATGGCGTATGTAATATGATGATTATGAAAGATAATAATGAAATACGACTTCAAATACAAACTCAAATATTTTCAAACAAATCACAGCCCATATATTTCCAATTTTATCACATATTTGTTCATCACAGCACAATATTACAATTCACTTCTTCTTTGTTTGAATTTTCTTGACTGAACTCGTTTTCCTCACCACTCTTCTGGGTGTTTCTTCTCTACCTTGGGCCTGTGGCGGAGTTTGCTGCCGCTGCTGAACCTATAAAATCCATCTATCGAAAAAAGATTCCTAATTAAATTTAATTGTCATACTTGTCTAGACCCTGATCCGCCAGACGGCATTGGAAGTCCTGTTGCTGCACAAATGCGTGGTGACGTTTGCTCCCCTGCACTAGCGTTGATCGAAAAGTGAGGACATGCTCTAGGAGATCCAATCTCTTGCTGTGGTTCTAGAGCTGCTCGATGGCCATGAGTTCCGGGCCTGTTAAAAATAAATTGGTTCATTTTTTGTGTCTTTTCCAATTATTTCTTTACCGTGGAGAGCATGGAGACTGCGATAACGGAGGTGGAGACTGGAATTCTTCCAAATAGGCATCATCTACAAAATATATTTACTTAACACCTAAACTTTATAATTCTGTAACAGAATTATACCCAAATATTGTGTTCTACCAGCAGCAGTTTGCATTTGCTCCCAAGGAGACAATGGCGGCGGAGATTCGAAAGACTCGAGAACATTATCAGATATATTTTGCGGAGTCATTGGCGGTGGGGACTGATAATCATCCAGAAGGAATTCATCTACAAAATATTTATTTAGAAACAAAACGCGTTTGCTCCAGTATAAAACTCTACCTAACAAATTTGGTGCTCTAGTAGCATCATGTCTTAGTTGCTGAAATGGAGACAATTGCGGGGGAGTCTCGTAAAAATCAAGATAATTATCAGATATATTTTGCGGCGTGGTCGGCATTTGCGGGGCAGGAGGATTATAACCTGACTCTTGTATCCAACGCTGTGCTTCGGCATCTTCTTGCCTCCTTATTTCTGAATCCTGAGGAGAGAACAGACCAGCAGGCCATCCTTCGCCAGCCACATACGTTTCTATAAACGTTTTAAAAGTATTTGTAACGAGTGATTGGTAGATAATAAAACATTATTACGCATTGGCTCAGGTTGTGCTACATTACATGTTCCTGTGTCGCATGCATTACCATATTCAGGGGTTGGTGTTGGAGGACCTCTAGCTGGTGTTGGAGGACGTCTAGTTGGTGTTGGAGGACGTCTGGCTGGTGTTGGAGGACGTCCAGTTGGTGTTGGAGGACGTCCAGTTGGTGTTGGAGGACGTCCAGTGGGTGTTGGAGGACGTCCGGCTGGTGTTGGAGTACGTCTAGCCGGTGTTGGAGGACGTCCGGCTGGTGTTGGAGTACGTCTAGCTGGTGTTCGAGGACGTCCAGCTGGTGTTCGAGGAGGCGATACAATTTGAGGACTGGTCATAACTGGCGAATAAGACTAAAGCAAAAATAGTTGTTTTGTTAGTACATCTATCACAGATTCAACTATAAATTCTCACCTGTCCAAATTCCATTTCCTGCCGCTCAGCTTCGCGTCTCATTGCCTCTATTCGTGCGATTTCACTTCTGTCTACTTCTTCGGCTCGAGGTGGAGAACCTGAAGTCGGAGGCGAAGTCACCTCGTCCAATTCTTGGATTAGATTCCGCACAGCGCCTTGTCGGATCCCTCTTGTTGGTAGGTATCGTCTTGGCGTTTCGCCGTAACCTCCAAAGTACATCGGTTGAGGCTAAAATAATCAAAAGTAATACTCAAAAGGAACTAAGAATAATTTATCTAATAAGACCGTTATTCCCGCTCTGCCTGCTGCCCGCTCCACATTGTCTCTTAACTCTTGTATGGATGCCGGATGTTCCAGAACTGGCACTGGCTCCAAGAAATCTCGGATATCTTGCTCAGTTGGGCCTTTAAAACATAAACATGTTTCTCAATGTGTCTATCTATACCTACAGGGTGTTCATTTTAAACCTTACCACCCCTATTCGCAATTAGGATTTTTTAGGGGATGGCTCTGGTGGCTGTGGGGTTGAAAGGGGGTGTTGTATGATACATAAACGTATTTCTAATTATTATTACCTTTTCCATATTACCTGATGTGGTTACAAGTTTTTAGATGACAATGAACCTGCGATAAAATGGAAATTTTTTTCTTCCTGATGTTACTCACAGAAATCACAAACCAGTAAGAGCGGTTTTGATAGGTGCAAATCGCCAACCACCAGTTTTCTGACTGTTTTTAACCAATGAAATTCGCTCTGATAAGTTTGTAATTTCTGTGTGAAAGAACGGTCTCTTTCTAACACATGACAAAAACAGATAGATTTTTTTTCTCGAAAACTGTGCAACCGAGTATCTCTTATGTACAATTAAAATGGGACACCCTGTACTGGGTGTTTGTTTATAACTGGAACACTCAGCAAGTTTCTTTATTATTGGAAATAAGGGGTATGTTTAAGTTTCAAAATTTCTTGGTAAATTGCAACCTTAAGCGCCAAAACGATATTTTTTGTCGTCATAGGTATACAGGGTGCGCCAAAAAGGTTTTTTTTTTTTTAAATAAACCGCACTGTGTATTTTTGTTTTCCAAATAGTGTTTGATATTTTCGTGAAGCTTATCTTCTAAGAATTTTAAAAATGCAAAAATATACAGGGCGTTCCATTTAGAAAAATGACTTTTTTGGCGCACCCTGTATACCTATGACGACAAAAAATATCGTTTTAGCGACAAAGATCGTTGCAATTTACCAAGAAATTTTCCAATTTAAACATGCCCTTTATTTTCAATAATAAAAAAGTTATCGAGTGTTCCAGTTATAAACAAACACCCTGTACAATGCAGTAGATTGGAAAAAATGTGAATGTGGCAACACCTTGAAATTTTAGGGAAAATTATAACTTCCTATTGACTACCCTGTATACAGGGTGTCCCACGGTGGATGGCGTATTAGACGTTTATGGAGAACTAAAAAGCGGATCATTTTGAAAATTTGGCAACCGGGATAAACGACCATGATCTACACTTTAAAAATATTTTTGACCATGCGGTGTTGCCGCTTCTATTCTAAACTAGTGGCAACATCACTATTTTAAATGGAACACCCCGTATGTGATTGCATATTTGGATTCTACGTAAAATTCTGAGCAGATTTCATGTGATATACCCTATACCTAAGTTCAACTGTTTTGGAAATATTGACAGTTGAAAATTGACTTTTTGCAACTTTGACAGGCTGTAATACCTGAACGGTAAATTTTAGAGGAGAACCGATTTTACATTCCTATCTTAGATTTTTATAAACTATCATTTGACACCAACTTTGAATTAAATCCATGATTAAAAATTTCAGTTAAATTTAATCTCCGGTTAAGTTCAAAGTTGGTGTCAAATGATAGTTTATCAAAATCTAAGATAGGAATGTGAAATCGGTTCTCCTCTAAAATCAACCAATGAGGTTTTACTGCCTGTCAAAGTTGCAAAAAGTCAATTTTCAACTGTCAATATTTCCAAAACAGTTGAACTTAGGTATAGGGTATATCACATGAAATCTGCTCAGAATTTTACGTAGAATCCAAATATGCAATCACATACGGGGTGTTCCATTTAAAATAGTGATGTTGCCACTAGTTTAGAATAGAAGCGGCAACACCGCATGGTCAAAAATATTTTTAAAGTGTAGATCATGGTCGTTTATCCCGGTTGCCAAATTTTCAAAATGATCCGCTTTTTAGTTCTCCATAAACGTCTAATACGCCATCCACCGTGGGACACCCTGTATATTAGGTGTAAACAGGAAAATGTTATAATCGTGAATCCTCATAGAACAAAAATTCTTGCGAACCATGTATTTCTAAAAATATATCCATTTGAATTATTACCTATACAGGGTGGTCATTTAACTTGACATTTGACAAAAATTTACGCTGTGTGCTTAGGACCACACGACAGAAAACTATTTAAAAACGTAGGTTAAATAAAGAAACATTCCAGATGCTTGACCTTTGCCGCCATATTGAATCCTGGCATTTGTGGTTTGGATCAAGGTTGTTTAAGAGAGGGAAGTTACCTGGAAAGTTGTTTGAAAGGAGTAGGGTGCCTGATTACTTTTATAAAGTTATATATCTGGGATGTCTAAACATAATGCAAATCTCCATTAGGTCCTCCTAATGACGTCATCTGTTCACCATTACCAAAAAACCTATCATTTTGGGAACAGTCTTTTATGACGTGATCTCATCTGTATGCGTGAACATAATGCAAATCTGTAGGAAGAATCACCTGATGACGTCATCTGTTTGCCATTACCTAACAACCTTTAACAAGCAATCAACATTTTGCCAACGATATCGATAATCCCAATTGCGCTCCAAGTTTTGGAAAAATAATAACTTCTATTATTGACCAACCTGCATAGTAGCGATAGCTGTGTTAACAGGAACATTTTAGCTTGACTTTTGCCGCCATATTGAATCTTGCCATTTGCGGTTTGTATCAAGGAGAAGGAGGTTGGCCTGCAAGCTTGTTTGAAAGAGGTAGGTTGCCTAATAACCTCTATGACATCATCCGCGATATGCCTAAACATAATGCAAATCTTCATTTGATCCTCCTAATGACGTCATCTGTTTACCATTACCAGACAACCTATTAACTTTAGAAACCTTGGGTTGGGTTGCCTGGATTACTTTTACGACGTGACGTCATCTGTATGCCTAAACATAATAGCTGCTTGTTTTCTAACACCTATTATCTAAGCTAACCTAAGTTGTTCTGAAATAAAGGACCGTTTTTTCTAACATCTTAGATAAGTTTATGTTAGTCGAAATTACCTTAGCTCAGCTAAGAATTTCAAAGTTAGCTAAGATAAGACAGTGTGCAGAAAAAAAGCAGCTTATGCAAATCTTTCAACCACCTGATGACGTCATCTGTTTACCAATACCAGACAACCTTTTACAGTCAACCTGCCAATGATATGGGCAAAGTTGCCGAAATTTGTTCTAAGGAGAGTCTCGATTGAATCTCAATCGCGCTATCTCTCTTTCACTCGCACTGCTGATTGTTTCACTCTCTCGCTTGGCGCTGAACTCGGCTCGAGCCGACCGAATCGTTAACAGTTCGGGAGTGACCAAGGTTTCTGAAGTTAATAGGTTGTCTGGTAAGAGGTAACTTGATGACGTCATCTGGGGTGCTTTACGGAGACTAGTATTATGTTAAGGCACCCCAGATTACGTCATAAAAGTTAACAGACTTTTTTTTTCCAAAAACGCGTCGTTTTCGAGATATTTAACTTTTTAAAGTTGAATGGAACACCGTGTATATTGAATAAAATTTAATTGGCTATTTTTCCAGTCATCAGACAGTGTTGCAAGATCGCGCAAAATTTTCCCAACTTTAAAGATTTATGGTTTATTGTGCAACAAGTGCACATTGCATTGAGATTACCAGAAAAATAAAGTAAAACTTTTTATCAAAAGAAAAAGTTACGTCGGTTGAATGCATAGCCTTGATGCGTGTGAGAGGTTATGGGAAAATGTCAAATTTAAATATGTCATTGTGTCATAATTATTTATTTACATTTTATAAATAAATAAACATCATTGTTTTTAAACAATTTGCATTTTGTGAGTGTATATTTTATAGATTTATATAAAAGTGGAATTAAAAATGTGTAAAAAGTCTTTTCCAGAAGCTGGGGTCAGGGGTAAGTTAAGTATGCTTTTCTAGAGCCTAATTTTAATTATAAAAAGTTTAAAAAACCCGCCAAATGTTATTTAAGTTGGTCTTGTAGAGGACAGTGGCGCTAGTATCGATCTGACGTCATCGCGTTGCCAGTTTCGTACCACAGAATCGGTAACTCTTACCTTGGTTTATTATACAGGGTAGGGCACGAAAAACTTTCCACCCAGAGTTTCTCAGGTGTTAGATGTTTAATCAAAAATCGCTCAGACACATCAATTTTTGTTTTTTGGGGGACACATTTTATTGGTATTTTCACCCCCTACCTGTGAACCCCTAAGTAGGGGTAACAGGTACCCCCAAGATTTCAAATGGAACGAGTGGTCGAGTGATATATCATTTGGTAGCTTTTTTCATTGAGATTATATCCTCGAAGTTTTAAGTTGCTACTATTTACCCTGCCGAAATGGCGGCATGTCAAAGTTAGGGTAAATGCGTTTTTTCGATAGTCTAAGTGCCGGTACTTTTGCTCTTATTTGACAGCCGTTAAAAATAATCAGGGGTTTGAATGTGCTCTAACTACATCATGCTTATATAGACCTTGGCCCATGCAAAACTTTGACAACGTATCAAATTCGTTAATCGAGAGCAAAAGTACCGGCCCTCAACTGTATAGTTTTTACCTGTCAAACCTATGCGTAGGTAACAGGTAAAAACCAAACAGCATTTTTCCATTGAACTTTGACAACCCGCCATTTCGACAGGTTAAATAGTAGCAACTTGAAACTTCGGGGATATAATGTTAATGAAAATAGCTATCAAATGACGTATCACTCGACCCCTCTTTTCATTTAAAATTTTGGGGGTACCTGTCACCCCCACTTAGGGGTTGACAGGTAGGGGGTGAAAATACCAATAAGATGTGTCCCCCAAAAAACAAAAACTGACGTGTTCGAGCGATTTTTAATTAATCACCCAACACCTGGGTGGAAAGTTTTTCATGCCCCACCCTGTATTTCTCTATGTAAACAACGATAAAACTCACCCTCCTTCAAATTATAGTTAACGTGTTTCAGAAATTTTTTCGAACATTTTTGATAATAGGGTGGGAAGTTTCAAAATGAACACCCTGTATAGCTAAAGAGCTCACCTGCACCAGCTGGTGGTGTTGTTATCCAGCCCTCATCAACGTTGTCCATCAAAAACGGATCCAAAAGTCCTCCTAGTGCAGGTGAAATAATTCCTTGAGCCACACTGTCCAGCATCGATTCATCTAAAAGCCCGAGAGACCGCGATTCCTCGGGAGTATAAGCTTCCCGATGAGGTCCAATACCACACGAAGGCGGCGTTAAAAGCCCTAATTCTCCAGGCGATGGCATATAGTCGAACGTCACAGCTCTAGGCGGTTGCCACTGTTCTATAGCTTGACGCTCTTGCTCTTGTCGTTCGCGTTCTATCGTCGACTCGAAATCTTCAAGAACTTGCGGTGGAGTAAAGTACGGTGAGTACTCGTCAAGTGTTTCTTCCATTATGCCTGCATCACCTTGCGGCGTAAGCATGTGCCTTCGTAAATCGACACCCACCAAATCAGGATGAATCGGTGCGCTAGCAGGAGGAACGTAAAAGCCCATTTGTTCTGGCGGTGTGAACGGATACAACCTTCCAGGCTCGCTGAATAGAAAAAAAGTTAGCAAATGTTGTCTAGGAAAATTTGAAAATGTAAGTATTACGCAGCGGGTACATGACAGGGTGCACACACGGGAGGAGATTGGTAAGTAGCCATGGGAGGGCGCAAGCCTAGGAAAATAAAATGGATTTTTTTGGATGGGAGTGGAAGAAATAAAAACTTGTCTTACGTCTTGGAGGTGTTCTATCCATTAGAGCCGCACCTTCTGGAGTGTGTTGTGGAGTTAGTTCCCACTCTCTTTCGGATTCTCTAATCATCCTGGATAAAGACAATAATTATGATTATTCTTATTTATTCCAATATCATAAGTTTACCTATTCACTTCTTCATCAGGCGATACCGGTGGAGGAAGTGGCCTTCTCTTTCTCTGAATTCTTTCCAGCTCTTTTCTACGCCGAATATGAGGGTCTTCTCTGGGTGGTGAAGGCTGTAATCAAATTTGGTTACAATCACTTTTCTTCGAATTCCAATATTTCTTACTAAATGTGGTATTAAAGGTTCATCTTCGCGCACAGCCTGGAAACCTCCAGGACGCGTTATTACTCGTCTTTGGCCTCTTGGTAAAACATCAGTACGAAGACCTGAAAATTAAACAACATAGAAAAACACAAATAAAAATGTTTGTGTGTATTACTTGGATCAAACACAGGTCGAACATTTTGGTAAATTTCTTGTCTGATCCTTCGTGGATCTAATGGGGGCGTAATCATATGTGGTCTTTGGGGGGATGGCGATCTGAAAAACATAAATGTGACTGATTGGAAGGGACACTGAATATAAATAGTTTTAATAATTCAAAACACTGGCTTATTTTTGGTAAATACCCAAAGTCCACATCGAAGAAAGGCGGAGGTGAAATCATTTCCAAGCCAAAACCGGGCGGCGGTGACTCGTACATAGGTGGAGTCACGGCATCTAATATACCCCCCGGTGAAGGGGTACAGGGTGCGTATGGTCGAGGCAAATGTTGAGCTGGAAATTGGCTAGAAAAAAATAAATCATTATGACTATCATTTATTATTTCAAATAAAATTACTCACAATGGTGGCAGGCCAAAGACACTTTGAGGTCTTGGTGGAGAATACGTTAGACGATCAACAGGACCAACTGGGCCCATTCTTGGGGGAGAACGCCTTAATAATGATTATAAATGAAGCAAAATAAAGGCTTATCTACTGAAGATTACTTACGCAGCCGCGGGACACGGTCGTGGAGGAGCCTTAAAATGTTTAAAATTAAATAGAATAGCAATTTAGGTGAGATAAATAGTTGAGCCTACCTCTCCTTGCTCCAAAAGCTCTCTCTCTAAAGCCTCAAATTCTGCCAGTTCTTCTTCTTCTGTCATTTGTCGTGGCCTTAATTAATCGGGATAATAATTATTAAGTGAAGAAAATAGAAGCTTATCTCCTCAAGATTACTTACGCAGGTTGTGGAGGAGCCTGAAAATGTTTAAAATAAATAGAATAGCAATTTAGGTGAGATAAATAGTTCAGCCTACCTCTTCTTGCTCCAAAAGCTCTCTCTCTAAAGCCTCAAATTCCGCCAGTTCTTCTTCTTCCGTCATTTGTCGTGGCCTTAATTTATCGGGATAATAATTATTGAGTAAAGAAAATGGAAGCTTTTCTCCTGAAGATTACTTACGCAGCCGCGGGACACGGTCGTGGAGGAGCCTGAAAATGTGTAAAATTAAATAAAATAGCAATTAAGTTGAGATCAATAGTTGAACATACCTCTTGCTCTAAGAACTCTCTCTCTAAAGCCTCAAATTCCGCCAGTTCTTCTTCTTCTGTTATTTGTCGTGGTTGTTGAAAATATTCTGCTTCTTCTCGCTCTCGCGATATCACATTTTGTTCAATTTCATCAAGTCTTTGTTGCTCTTGCATTCGTTCAAAATATTCAGCTTCTTCGCGCTCTCGCGCTATGACATTCTGTTCTATTTCATCAAATCTCATTCGTGCCTGCTGTTGTTGCGTCAGTTGAATCTGTGGTCTTAAAATCCCATAATAATAAGTTCTATTCGAAAAAAGGGTTTTAGCCGCATACCTCATTTGTGGCTGAGGTCTATCAAACAAGCGCAAATCTCGTATGGTGTCTCGGTAGGCGTCACCACCGCTACAAGGTTCACATGGAGCTGAAGAATTTTTTAAAAGAACATTGGTTTATGAAAATCACATATTTGCTCCAATGCATCAAGCACTAGAAATTTGATTTCTGCTTCTTGTTGGAACAAACACTTACATCCCATTTCTTCTTGCAGTCGATCCATTTGTTCGAACCCTGTTTCAGATCTTCTGGGTAACCTTTTCCAGCGACCTTGTACCACAATACTTCGTCTCATGCTGAATAATTTTAAAAACAAATAAACAATAATATTATAGTAACAAATTGATTAATAACGTATTTACCCGGGAAAAGCAACTTCATGTTGTTGAAGTAAATCCATGAGTTCCGGATCTGAAAAAATAAACTTAAAATTCAAACTTTAAATGAAAATCCGAGATATTGCCTGGCGTATCTCTAGCTGCGGGTCCAGCTTCTTGCGTTTGTTGCGCCACAATCTCTCGTAATCTTTCATCTTGTAGTTTCTTTTTTCGCTTTTTCTTAGCCTGTTCTGCTTTCTCTTTCTTCTTTTGGACCTAATAATGCTCAAAAATTAGCACCTACCTTAATTCACTTACATAGAATTACCTCTAATTCAGCTGCTTTCTGATCAGCAAGCGCCTTTTTTCTCAACATCGTGGACTTGGTTTCTTTCAATTGTATCTTCTTGAAAAGTTTCGATGGTCGTCCAGGTTCAGCGACTGCGAAAGAATATTCCCAAATATAAAACACAAATTTACGTATATGCAAATTGCTAAAGTACCACTACGAGTAGGTGCAGTTTTAACAGGAGCAGCTTGTGGTACTGAAGCTCTACCTGTCTCATCTGGTGTGGCCCACTCTGGCCCATACTGTGGAAGTGCCTGTTGTTGCGGTGTCCCTGGAGGTGGTCTGATAAGGCTCTCCGGCCCCGTTGCTGGTGGTCTAAGACCAGAAGGACGAAGTGGTGTTCCTGAGGGTGGTCTAATACCAGAAGGACGAAGTGGTGTTCCTGAGGGTGGTCTAATACCAGAAGGACGAATTGGTAATCCTGACGGTGGTCTAATACCAGAAGGACGAATTGGTAATCCTGAGGGTGGTCTAATACCAGAAGGACGAAGTAGTCCTCCTGAGGGTGGTCTAATACCAGAAGGTGGAGGTTGCCTCACTGGAACACCTCCAGTGCAAGGTTCGCAAGGCAAGTCGTATCGCTAAAAATGATTGACAAATGTTACATTTAATCTAGCGTTGCCGATTGAGTCGCTCACCTCAAGCGCACTCATAAAGTCTTGAGCTGATTGTTCCACATCTGGATAGTAAGTTGCCGGATGTTGAGGCGGTGACATTGCGAGAATCTAAAATGAGAGAAATCAATCAACTTTATGTGCTGTACGCATCCAAAAACCTACATCTCGAATATTATCTGTGTAAGGCCTATACTCTATCGGCGACTGCGGTCTGGGAGATGGATAATCTCTGGGCAGGGGCTCGTAATATTTGGGTACCTTTACTCTAACAGGTTGGTCACTGAAACGGGGATAGGGGTGACGATCTTCGAATGTTCTGTCGCGCATATGAGCTATATTGTCTGCGTATTCCGGTATACGATCCATTGGTTGGAATGCTCTCACGCTTTCTCTGTGTATATAACGTCCAGGCCCTGGAAAAAGAGAGACCCAACGTTTATGATGTTTGTTTAACTGTATGATTGGGTTTTATTTCTTCAAACCCTAAGGATTCTGATATATAACTAAACAATGTTCACTACCTCTTCCAAAAGGTGTCCTTTGAGATATTTGAGCGTGGAGATGATCCGGTACTACTTGGTGTTGTTTGATTTCATCCCACGTAGGTAATTGTTCAGGAGTAGCTGTCGGTAGCACTTCTCTTGGGAAGTAAAGCTGCCCTTCCTGTAGGAGCGGTGGAGGTGTCGGTGGCATATCAAGAGGAGGAGATTCAGCATCTTCAATAATCATTTTAAACTAAATCTTATGCATTGTCACTAGTTTTACCTAAAGTTGGTGGGAAATCGAACCGGTGCATCGGAGAACATACAGGAGAAGGAGAATATCGAATGGGCGATTCTTCAGCGGGCATTGTTGGTATGCGACCTACAAAAAATTTCCGGTTTTCTGGAATGTATGCGTAAACAGTTCTTACCTGGTGTATCAAACAATCTTCTGGGAATCATAAGAGGATCTCCACGTCCAGGTGTTCCACACGGTGGTAACCGTTGTGCTGGTTCCCCATAAGGACTTGGCACATAACGGTCTCCCTTGGGTGTCGTTGGAGAAGGCGGGCGTTTTCCCCTTTTGACGATTCTTCTAGCCGGTTGGAATCTTGGACTCCGCACTGGAGATGGTGAAGGGGTATAGTCGCTCGGACATACTGGGGGTGTAAAACCAGTTCGCCTACATTAAACAAGATATTTATGAAATAGTTTTTTTTTATATAGATTAGTTTTCACCGTCGAGATGGTCCAGCGACTCCTTCGGGAGTCGTCCATAGCTGTAAAGGAGGCTGAGGAGGAACATACTAAAAAAAAAAATTATTAATATATCAAGCACATTTTTTTTAAATTAAAACTTCTTACCGGTGGTGGTCTTGGGGGTGGTGAAACGACTTTCCTTCTATCCAATACTGGCGATGGTGACTAAATCAAAATGCATAGAGCAATAGGTTTGTTCGAACTTAGCTCAGAATCAGTTCTGAATTGAACTGCGCCTGCGCATTTGTTTATAAATGTCCGTTATGAACAAATGCGCAAGCGCAGTTCAGTTCAGAACTGGTTCTGAACTAAGTCCGAACAAACATAATATATTGTAATGACCCGGGAAAAATAGACCCGTAATTTACAATGTCTTAACAGTAAAAATTATATGTAATCAAATAATCAAAAATTGAATTTCCAGTATTTCAAATCAGTATCAATAAAACTGGAAAATGATGAGACAAATTAGCGTTCACCCCAAATTAATTAAAATATTTAAAATGCGTTCAATTTCTAATAGAAGTTAGTTGAACTCATAAATCAAAACCCGGAAAAGATAAAATACAAGTAGTTCGACGGTCGAAATTTGATCGTGGCGCCATCTAAGACAAGGCTTCAACACTAAACCGCAATTTTTGCTGTAATTTAGTGATTGACCATCTAATCGGCCGACCAAAATTCAGTTCGTGGGAAAACCCAGAATAGGGAAAACAAGTTTTCTCCTATTATCCACTGATGAGAAAATTTTGGATTGATTTTCTCTGCTTTTCCATCCATAGACGCGTTTCGACCTATCGGGTCTCATCAGCATGGATAGGAAAAGCAAAGATAACCAATCCAAGTTTTGTGCCTGTAGGCAAAATACAAATAGTACGACGGTCGTAATTTGATCGTGGCGCCATCTAAGACAAGGCTTCAACACTAAACCGCAATTTTTGATGTAATTTAGTGATTGACCATCTAATCGGCCGACCAAAATTCAGTTCGTGGGAAAACCTAGAATAGGGAAAACAAGTTTTCTCCTATTATCCACTGACGAGAAAATTTTGGATTGATTTTCTCTGCTTTTCCATCCATCGACGCGTTTCGACCTCTCAGGTCTCATCAGCATGGCTAGGAAAAGCAAAGAAAACCAATCCAAGTTTTGTGCCCGTGGGCAAAATACAAATAGTACGACGGTCGAAATTTGATCGTGGCGCCATCTAAGACAAGGCTTCAACACTAAACAGCAATTTTTGCTGTAATTTAGTGATTGACCATCTAATCGGCCGACCAAAATTCAGTTCGTGGGAAAACCCAGAATAGGGAAAACAAGTTTTCTCCTATTATCCACTGATGAGAAAATTTTGGATTGATTTTCTCAGCTTTTCCATATCAGGTCTCATCAGCATGCTTTTCCTAGCCATGCTGATGAGACCTGATAGGTCGAAACGCGTTTATGGATGGAAAAGCAGAGAAAATCAATCCAAAATTTTCTCATCAATAAAATACAAGGTAAGGTTTCTAATTAAATTAGGTCACAACATGACAGAAATTTCAAAAGATGGTATAATTTATTGCCGGCACGAGTGTCGAATGCTGAATTAAAGTGTCCTCTACATTCTTTCCCATTTCATTGACTCTAAATAATCACACAGTTTCAACACAGATTTCGTCATCATCCATGAATGAGCAAGTTATTTTTTTTTGGAATAATATCTAGGTCGAATGTAAGTACTCTAGTGACATGTTTTAATTTTGACTTTATCAATGATTGATATGACTATGAAGTGAATTGACTATGAAACTTTATTGCATAAATATTAACTTGAGTGAATTGACTATGAATATTTTTATGCTTAGTAGTATAGATAGAAAAATATTATTCAAAGACGGTTTATTGAAATTAATTTTACTGAAGAAATTGGATAATCAAATTGACTGTTTTGTTCCGTTTAGCAAATGATTAGTTAAATATTTTGATGAATGAAGATAAAATGTTCATTGTTTTGATAGTATTTACTCTGGCTAAGTACAGGGTGTTTCCTTATATTTTGACCCTTACGTAAAGCTTTAGCTATACGAGGTGGAAAAAAACTTTGAATATAAAAGTTGCTCGCAATTTACCATCTAACGTAAATAATAGAGTACTTGGCGCGGATGCTACAATATAAACATTTTAAATGATGTCATTAACTTACCCATGGTGGTCTTGGAGGCGTAACTGTCCGTAAAAGAGAGTCTTGTTGTCGGGCCATTTCTTGGATTCTAGCAGCAGCTTCCTGAGCAGACACATCTTCCATGGTAAGTATGGGTTCGTCTGCTTGTCGGCCAGGAGAACCTGCTTGCAAGTCTCGTTCCATTTGTTCAAACTCTTCCAATTCTAGAATAAATAAACATGATTATGTAGAAGTATGATGCACCTTTGGAGTGTTTACTTACCTGCTGGACTGCGAGAAGGGCTCTATAAAAATTAAAAAAGGTAAACAGTTTGTAAAAAAATTAGAAAAACATCTTACACAAGGTCTACAAGGAGTACCAAATAGCTGTGTTTGTCTTAATGCTTGTCCAGGTCGTGAAATGGGAGTTACTTGAAGTGGAGCAGGAGGGCGCCGTCTTGTAGGTGTCAAAGCACGCTCATCCCTAGGTGACTAAACCACGATTTAATAAACTTATAAAAAAAATTATTTGTATTACTTCTAACAAATCTCCGAAAGCCTCTGGTATCTCTTCGTGTTCGATTAGCCCTTGATCCGGATAAGCAAGCGGATCAAAAGGATCGACCAAAGGAGGTTCGGGAGTGTAATAGTGTAATGGTCTTTTTTCAGGCCCGTATTGCTTTTGTGGAGTTTGTATACGTGGACGCGGAGTGTCATACCAGCCTGGTCTAGGAATAGGACGTTGACGTATCGGTGTTATAGGTGCTGATATTCCAGGAAAAAATGGCATTGGAGGTGGGGTTGGTACGCCACGCGGAGGGGATGGGCTGTCGCGGATTGGACTAGGACCTAAAACGGAAGTTTCGTTCCTGAAATTGTTGGGAAATATTTTTTGATACCTGGTGAAGGTGTTCGTGGTCGAAGCCATGGCGGACGAGGTCGTCTATTTGGTGGTCTACGTGGTATGGGTAGAGGTCTGAAATTGTCAAATATAGCCCGGTCAGCCTCCACATCTCCTCCAAGAACTAGATCGTCAGACATTCCCGAAGTTGAGATCAATCCTAAGCTTTCTGGATATAAACAAAATTTTAATATTTTTCTACATGAGAGAGTCAAAAGTCGCCTTACCATCAGCAGTATGATAGCTTTGGCCAGGGGATGCCGACATGAATGACAAATCACCACCTGGAGGTGTCTACAAAGTGTAAATTGATTTTGAAAATATTTTACAAAAGACAATGGTCAGATGGATTTACGTAAAATCCTTACCACCTTACGTAAATCCAATGTTATAGTAGTTTTCATTAAATACTTACCACATCATCAAGATTTTCTCCAATTTGAGTTGCTATATAGAAAAATTACTCTGGAGTTTCGTTAAATTAATATAAAATACAAACCATCGAAAAGATGATCTTCGGTAAAAATATTTGAGGCTTCGCCAATAATTTGGTTTGCTATTGGTGAACCAAACAGAACTGGTGGGAAACGTTCATCTGAAAATATGTAACTTATGAACAATAATATCTCGGTAAGTGCAAATGTATTACGTTCTGGAACCCTTTCGCCTGGTGGCGATTGAAGAACACTGGCTGGAACTGCCCAATAATTCACAGTTATTGGTAATTAAGTGCTGCTTAACCAACTATTATACTTACGCAATCCTAAAGAAGAATCATCGCCTGAAAAAACGGAATATTGTGCATAAACCATTAAAAAAATTTAATATTACCTCCTGACGATTCTAAGACACTGGCCGGAACTGCATATAAATTACAATTGGTAATTAGGTGGTGATACTATTATAAGTAATTAGGTACTTACGCAATCCTAAAGAAGAATCTTCGCCTGGAAAAGCAAAATAATGAACTCCAAAACTATTATAATCTTATAAATATAATGTATTACCTGACTCTTGGAACGACCTACAATAAAAAAAATTGAAAATTTAAATAAATAATATCGAAAATTAACTAACGCTCACATCATCATATCGTGTTGTTCTTGTTGGGTCATATGAGGTGGACTTTCTGCTGGCATGAAAGGCGACATGCCGCCCAGGTCAAATTGATCCATTACACGATCTAGAAAAATACAGTCTAGGTGATTATTTACTAAAAAAATCAGCTGAATTTTGAATGTAACAATTCACATAGAATATATTCCTGAAAATATGTGTTCACTTAAGTTGCACTGAAGAGAACTTATGAGTTGGAATGAGAAAGAGATTCATTGTCTTACAGAGCAACAAGTACATCTTTATAAGGTGATAACTTGGTGGGCTTAAATGCTTGTTGTGTGTCTTCTTCCCGAAATGTTAAATGTTGATATGGATGAAAAATTTTCTTGCCTCGTCTAGGATTTGAATCCAGGACGCTCCAGTGCAATGCTCTACCAACTGAGCTACCGAAACCTGTTTCATTTCTACCTTGTCGATCAAGTCTGTAACGAAGTAAGAGGGGGGGGGGTGTGTAACGAAGTTTCAGTATTTTTCATAAAATAAGTGCGCCTCCCGCTTCGACTTAATTTAATTATTAATTGCGTGACTTAATTTTATAAATTCACGGCGGTATTAATTACAATCCTCTTTATATTATTCCAGTTTCGGCCAGTATCAGCTAATTTGCATATTTCCCTGTACCTCGCCGCGTTCCTGACCCATATTCTCAGCTATAAATTGGGCAAAATTTGCTGGTAAAAGGAATCTTCCACCGGTCTTCCACCTCTAAACCAGAAGGTAAAAATCAATTAGGTATATAAGCTTTTCGCCCGGTACCTTGGACGGCTAAACTTTTTCTGCAATAGGGGTTTCGCCCGGTACCCTGGACGGGTAGTCTCTATTGCTCTTAGAACTTCGCCCGGTACCCTGGACGGGTAGTTCTGTATGAGAGATTTTCGACTGGAACCTAGGACAGGTATTTCTCCCCGAAGTTTATATGGTATCTCTAATCCGTTAAATGCATGATTCGAGAACTGACGCCTATCTAGTTGCAGGTGGTGTCCGTACATTTGCTTGGGTCACCGGAGTTTGTTTTACCGCTTTACTTACCACAGCGTTAACGTTACCGGAACTTTTAGAGCTACCGGAAGGCTGACCGTTCCGTTATCGCTACCGTTAACTTTTCCGGACACGCTTTTCACCGCCCGCATGGTCAAGCTTTTGCCGCACGCGCATAATTTTTCATTCATTTAATTATCTCTCTCTCACGCATCCCCGTTCATTCTTTCACAGGGTTAATTAAGAGTTTTTCTTGTAAATATTTTCCGGTAATACAGAGTGTTATATTTATTTAAATTTATCGACTGTTGCCTATTGCTTTTCCCCAAACCAAGGTTTTCAGAAAATTTTACATTTTTTCTCCACTGTAACAAGCAACCTGGTGCACGTGGGCCCTCAACCACTTTAATCCTGAGGGTGGCGCCCGAGCCAAACCGTTAGATAAACCGACTTACACTGGACCTGTGTTGATTATGCAACAAAAGCGTTTTACAGAATTGGCGCCCGAGCAGGGACCTCAAATACTTTCGCTTGCCGTAGAAGTTTAACCATACTAGGACTGCTCACCATATCATGCCAGAAAGCATCCGCAACAATGGAAATCCACCGGTTACCAGCACACCGAATACCAGTGCATCCACCGTGGTTACAACCAGTTCAGTAAATCTACCCGGGAATGTACCAATAACTACGTACCCCGTTTGGTACGACCCCAACGACGGCCGTGTGAGTTGGGTGTATCTATTGAAGAAAGACGAACTGATTCCTGAATTACAAAAGCTTGGACTGGATACTACAGGTACCGTTGACATATTGAAAAGCCGACTGGTTACATTCTATCGCCAGGGAAAGGCCTTCCGACATCACAGACCGTGTCCAGCATGTGGCTGCCCCTACGGCCAGAGGCATGAATTAGACTACTACATGAGAAGTCAGAATGGATTGGGCCGACGTCCGGGATGTATCCATAGAGTTTTTATTTTATGTTATTTTCAATTTATTTTTAATTTCTTTTTGTTTTTAGGTATGGGTTTGGCGAGAGAGAGAAGTTTATTTTTGAATATGATTTATTTTTAATTTCAGGTACCGGGATGGGCTAGCTGACATTGAGTGGGAGGCTAGAAAAATATTTGGGTAAATATGTTTTTTTAAAGAAGAGGGGGTGTGTAACGAAGTTTCAGTATTTTTCATGAAATAAGTGCGCCTCCCGCTTCGACTTAATTTAATTATTAATTGCGTGACCTAATTTTATAAATTCACGGCGGTATTAATAAAAATCCTCTTATATTAATATTAAATACATTATCATGATTTCGCGTGACCTCGCCTGGAATCTACCGATCCCAGTAGAGTTTCGGCCAGTATCAGCTAATTTGCATATTTCCTTGTACCCCGCCGCGTCCCTGACCCATATTTTCGGCTATAAATTGGGCAGAATTTGCTGGTAAAAGGAATCTTCCACCTCTAAACCAGAAGGTAAAAATCAATTAGGTATATAAGCTTCACTTAAGATTTTCGCCCGGTACCTTGGACGGATAAATCTTTTCCTGCAATAGGGGTTTCGCCCGGTACCCTGAACGAGTAGTCTCTATTTCTCTTAGAACTTCGCCCGGTACCCTGGACGGGTAGTTCTGTATGAGAGATTTTCGCCTGGAACCTAGGACAGGTATTTTTCTCCGATGCTTATATGATATCTCTAATCCGTTAAATGCATGATTCGAGAACTGACGCTTATCTAGTTGCAGGTGGTGTCCGTACATTTGCTTGGGTCACCGGAGTTTGTTTTACCGATTTATTGCAATTTAACACTTGCCATTAGCGTTAATGTTACCGGAAATTTTAGAGCTACCGGAAGGCTGACCGTTCCGTTATCGCTACCGTTAATTTTTACGGTGACGCTTTTACCGCACGCACATAATTTTTCACTCATTTGATTATCTCTCTCTCTCACTCTCTCACGCATCCCCGTTCATTCTTTCACGGGGTTAATTAAGGGTTTTTTCCTGTAAATATTTTCCGGTAATACAGAGTGTTATATTTATTTAAATTTATCGACTGTTGTCTATTGCTTTTTCCCAAACCAAGATTTTCAGAAAATTTTACAGAGCAAGCGTCTATGACCCCTGGATTACCGTTTCTCCACTGTAACAAGCTACCTGGTGCACGTGGGCCCTCAACCACTTTAATCCTGAGGGTGGCGCCCGAGGCAAACCGTTAGATAAACCGACTTACACTGAACCCGTGTTGATTACGCAACAAAAGCGATTTACAAGTCTTTCATCAATTTTAAATTGTTAGTTGTAAAGACCAACGGCAACCTTCGGCAGTTACCGTTGGTATGAGAGTGAGTTAGAAGGTATAAGAAGAACATATTCACAATTAATGGTTTTTGGAATCCATTATCCCTTCAACCACGGATATGTCGTCAACATATAGCGACATCAGCAGGCACCGGGATGAGACGTCCAACCATCAATATCAAGCCAATAATTTTACAATTTTTTAGAAGTTTCATCGTCAGTTATTTAATTTACAGTGTGTGCTAAAAATTATAAATAAGTACTTACCAGGCGTCCGCATCATTTGTCTCGGTGGTGACTCAACCATTTGTTGCTGTGGTGTTCTCAAAAGTTGCTCTTGTTCCCAGGCTCTTTCTAAAAAAAATCACTACATAATAAAACCGTCAATTTCGGGTTCATGCCTAAATTACGTCTTGCTCTATCCGCATCACCAGGTGAAAATGAAACTGCTCGAGCTGGAGAAGGGCTACGATGTGGCAAAGCAGTTCCTTGCCCAAATTTTTCACGTTCTTCCATTTCTCGAAACTCTCTTTCGTGCTACAGTGCAAAAAGTAAATCAATAAAATACAAACAAAAAAATAAGCTTACCGCCTCAAAAGAGTCTTCCCTTTCACGATCTTCCATTTCTTGAAACTCTCTTTCGTGCTGCAGCGCAAAAAGTAAATCAATAAAATACAAAACAAAAACAAATTAGCTAACCTGCTCAAAAGAGTCATCCATTCCAACTCTTTCAACTTGTTCGTATACCCTGGAAATATTCGGGTCTTTGTCAGTTCTTGGAGAAGGTGATCTTCTTTGAGGACTTTTGGTTTTACTTTTTTTACCTGAACTACTGGGTCTTGGCGCACGTAATGGCGAAGCCCTGATAAATAAACAAATAATTATTATCCATCAGACAAATGATTCAAATTACCTGTGTCTTAAAAGTGCATCATCTTCACCATCAAATGCGGTTTCAGGCGATTTCATTCTTCTAGGGCTGGGGCTCCTTTGAGGTGTAGTCACTGGAATACCCGAAGCGATCGCCGGTGAAGCTGCTCTGGCTTCTTCGCTAGCTGCGGACTCATATAATTCGTCTTGGATATCGTACATTTCGTCAACTAATAATTCGACTGCGTTCTCATCCGCTTCCACTCCAGTTTCGTAGACAGTTGCCGCTAAATCAGCTTCAGCTTCGCGAATCATGGCTTCCAAGTCCAGATCCGCGTAGGGCGTGTAAGCTATTTCTTCGATAGGCAGATCTTCTTCTAGACCGGGCATCATTTCTTCATCTTCGATTCTTTGAAGTTCATGGTCTATATTTTCTTCAATGGGGAGCAAATCCTGCCATGTTAAACCGGCATCCTCTAGTTCTTTTTCTGTCCAGTCAGCGTATTCTTCTGGTATATTAGCTGGTCTTGGTCCGAGGCCGCCTTTTTTTGGACCTTTCTTTTTCATTCCTTTCACTGGAATTTTTGGTTGCTTTAGGCTTTTTGGAGCTTTTATTGCGCTTTTCGGGCGTTTTTTCATTTTCCCACGGCTAAATTCGGACACCGTGTCCAGCATATCTTTGGCTTTGCTGGCAACAGTTTCTTGCGCTTCTTCAGTAACGGACTCTGCGTCCTCCTCATCTTGGATCAATTTTGAGACTTCTTTATCCAAAGCTTTAGCAGTGTCCGAAGGTTCTTCAATATGTCCAATATCGGTAGTCTCGCGTACTTCAAGCAAGTTAGTACCCCACGTGGGGGTGGGTCTATCTTCGGTGGAACGCCTGACTTCGCCAATAGGATGAGTTGGTGGCGATGTTCCAAATTTCTGTGGACGACGCCTTCTCTTTTGATCTGGTGATGGAGTTTTGTCTTGAGGTTGTAGACAATCGGCAACTGCTGCGCCTTCTTCGACCTGTGGAGCCGAGGCAGTACCCTTGGGAGTGCAAACGCAGATTGATGTAACTCCAGCTGGTGGAGCGGTTATGCTAGTGTCAATAGAACTTTTGGTACCTAAGTAATTGTTAGATGAATAGTTGAAATTTAGTGGTTAGAATAATACCTTTTGGTAGTATGGCCTTTTCAGCTCTTTGCCATTTATTGACGGGTTGCTTGGATATGGCGTAATAAGCGTGAACTCCAAAGTTTGGAATATCCTGACATGCGACGTATTCGGTTAGATCTGGAGAGCAATCGGTTGTATAGGCTGGAAAATTTTTCATGTCTCCCATCATTTCCTTTCTGATGGTAGCTTTGCGCTCGTTGGCTTCTTGTTCCAGAAGGTTCCGAGCAAATTCATTAAGCTGAAAAAAGTATGTTAGCTGAAAAATGCAAATCGAACAAGCTTCTTACGTCGATTTCTTCAGGTAAATCTTCCAGAAATTCATAGGATGAGGGGTTGTCGGAAAATATTCCGGTAAGTCTGCGTCTTTGGAGACAGAAAAGGAGTAGCTTGAGGTAGCTTGTACGTAGCTTCTCAGTGCCAACGGCTTCTTGTCCGAATTTTCTGATCCATCCTGCTGCTAGGATTCGATCTACAACCGAAACAGTTTATTTTTGGTTTAATTATCTTATGATCGAGAGCTTTACTAGGGAGTTGGGTGAGAAAATAAGAATCCTACCTTTGGACTTGGGAAGGTTCAGCACAAGCGGTTTCGCTATCGTGGCGTAGAATTGAAATTCGTTTTTAACAAGCTCCTCCATATTTCACCATTAATTTAGCAAACACAATTTTAATTGTTTAAACTGGAAAATTTTGTGATTTATAAGTTACAGGCATGACTTTCGCCTGCGGTAATTTTGACAGGAGAAATTGACAAATATTTAATTTTATTGATGGTGTTTAATTTTGCATGCTTATTTGACAGAAAAGGACGTTCTAGATTTTAGGAAATCCTTTTAAAAACACTGAATAATAGCTATTCAGACTGTGTGCCTGAAGATTACATTTGCTCAACTGCGGCTTGAGTTAAGCAGCGGGACGGTATGGACTTTTTGGGATATTTACTGTCAGAGTTGCACTCTCTGCTCTGATTTTCCAATGGAAGTGATGCTGCTAATGGCTATGGAATGATGATGAATATTTCGCCATACTGTGTTGTCCAACTCTGCAATTAAATTCTTCTCGTCGTTTTCCAACTCTGTCAGGCTCTCAGTTAGTCTGAAAACTGACTCGAAGGGTAGATTCTGAAGGTGCTTCACACTGACTGTACTATTTATTACTATAGGGACTCTTTTGAAGTAGCTGCCCAATACTGAAATGGTAGTGCTTCATTTTGGGAGTTAAAATATTCTGTTTTGTTTTGATGATGCACTCCTGAGAAATTTGAATAATGCCTGTTGTATTTATTGCAACATCTTCCCGCATGCCGTCACAAATGACAGATATATGGTTGTTGAGGAATCCGTAATAAACATCCATGTGTTGGGTGCGCAGAGCTCCTTCCATATGATGCTTTGAATATTGTTCATTTGAATCTTGCAATGCCTTGATTCCGGTCGTTCATAAATTTCGTCAATGATGTATGACGGATTTCTCTCTATGTTAGTAGATAAACAACAAGAGTTCTACAGCGGAAGTGACGTCACACTCGTTCTGGGGCCCACGCCCGTGATCAGAAAAGCCCTGAAATTTGTGCCACGTACCTAGAACTTGAAACCTGAAATTTGGTACCCCATAACTCGTGACTTGTAACAAGATCCATCGTACTGGGCCCCCATTTTCCGTAGCCCCCATTTTTATAAACTAAAATATGGCCACGATCAGACAATAATAATTCATGTCTCGTTACCTACCAGTTATTTCAATGCGACATCATCATTCGAAATTTGGTTTCACGCAGCCGCCGCCAAGACCCAAACCATAGGGCCCCATTTTTCGGCAAGCCCCAAATATTATTTTTAAATATTTATAATTTCTGCCGCTGGTAAGAAGTTTTGCGAACTTGCTTAATTTATTCGAAATCCCATTATGTCATTAACAAAAACCGCATTTCCTGGCAATAATAATTATTGTTGTTATTCATTCATTCAAAGTCAAAGTTTAGTCCAGACTGAAACTGGAGAGCAGATAAAGTGGTGATCATATTCAGTCATCATTGCTGCAAATCGCGTTTTTGGAGTTCGAAGTATACATATGAGTGTTGTAATCAATCGCAATATATCCATCTGGAAGGTTCAGAGGTACCATTTCCAGACTCTAAAGGTACTGGTGTGGCTTGTATCAACTCGAATTCAGTAAAATCTACAATGGGGAAATATTCAAATATCTGAATGTGTGTCTTATTGGCAGTCAACTTTGTCGTTGTGATTGCGGATGCGACAATCTTCAGATTACTTAGATACTGGTTTGTTCAATGATAGAGTGCACATACACTGATAAGATTAAATCGTATATGGTTCCTCTGTTGAAATGTATCTATATCTAGTAATTTATCGTAGTATTCCCTGATTTCGCTATTTTGCAAGGGCTGAAATCATAAACTTGGTTTGATGACTGGATGTTTTGATTAACTGTTCTGATTTTCATTTGGTGCATCTATGTCTTAACACACTTCATCATTGACGCTAAAGACTGCGGTTAAGAATTTTCTAAATAATCCAATTTTCCTTCTTTAGTGATGGACGCTGTTGAAAGTGCCATATACCCACTTGGTGTGATTTTCCAATTCTTCTCGAAGATCCGATATGCTCTACGTATATTCCATGATGAGGGTAGTTAATTCTGAATCTGGTTTCTGATGTGATAGTGGGAATAAGCATGAGGAACGCTAGAAGGAGATGTAGTAATTGCGATTTGGATTATGTCTGGGTTCTAGCGTTTCCAGTTATTGGCGTTAGGTTACTTATTGCTGAGTAGTTTGTAATTTCTGAAGCTGTGAGGCTCTCGTCTTTTTATTTCGGGATTGGAATTAGCTTACGGATCGATTTTTCCGTTACGGTTCCTCCTGCTTTCTTTATTGTACCTAATATACTGATTCCGATTCACGTTTTCTTCTTTTAGTAGGACCATGGTGTCTACTCGTAAGTTTTCAATTTGGCTTTTCCCTTTGTATTGCTGCTGTAGTCTTGCAAAGTATTCTGTAGCATGCCAGAGGCTTTTCTTTAATTTTTGGATGAGTCTCCATCTTTGAGATAAGCTGCTGATCTCTGTAGCAGAGCTGGGCAAAGCCCTCAGTAAAAGGGCTTGAAGCACTAAGCCCTTAGCCCTCTATCAAAGTGCTTCAATTTCAAGCACAAATTCCTTTTTATTTTCAAAAGTGCTTCACAAGCACAAAGCCCTCAAAGTGCTTTGGGCTTGACAAGCACAAAGCCCTCAAAGTGATTTGAAAAGTGCTTGAAGCACATCAAAAGTGCTTGGGGTGCCTTGAAAAGGGCTTCAAGCTCTTTAAATGTGCTTCAAGCTCTATAAATGTGCCTAAAGCACTTTGAATTTGTAATAAAATTCTCAAAGTGGCATAAGCTACCGCGTACACTCATCACGCAGAATTGGTATAGTAGAGACGAACTTTACATTTCACAGAGTAGCAGTAGTATGTTTTTTTTTGAGATGTAGTTCTGGGGTACTTGGGGTACTACATGGTAATTCAATTTTAAGGTTTTCAAAATGTTCAATGGGGAAAAGTGGAAAAAATCCAGTGATAAAGTTAAATAGGGTACCAATATAAATTAATTATTTATTTGAATAATAAGTTCATTCATCTTTTTTTAAATTCCATTATAAGCTCAAACCCAAAACCTCCATTGTTAAGAGAGAAAAGACATAAGACGGTTCAAGTTCAAATAATAGAAAAAAAAATTAAGGGACAAAACACGATCGAAAATTTTTAAGTGGGGGATAGGATGAATGATGGTCAATTCAAATTCCTTTCAAAGTGCTTCAAGCCCTTTTAAAGTGCTTCAAGCCCTTTCAAAGTGCTTCAAGCTCCCAAAAGTGCTTCAAGCCCTCTAAAAGTAATTGAAGCTCATTGAAAGGGCTTGAATTACTTTTTTCAATTACAAATTACCAAGCACTTTTCTAAAGTAATTGACTTTGCAAGCCCCAATTACAAATCTATAAAAGGGCTTGAAGCACAGGGCTTTCAAGCCCTCAAAGTGCTTCAAGCACTTTCGCAAGCACAAAGCACTCAAGCCCTGCCCAGCTCTGCTCTGTAGTCCAGCTCTGGTCTAACAACTACTCTCTTCCTATTAGGAAGTGGCCAGGCGTTAACACACTGATGTCGTCTGTATCTTCTGTCAACGGACAAAGTGGTCTCGAGTTCAAACAAGCTTCGTAAAAGTTGTGAGTTCTTCATATGTTAGGGTGCACTCTCCAATGATTCGCTTCATATGGTATTCAATTAATTCGACCCCTTATTCCCATATTCCTCCAAAATGTGGTTTGTATCTCCGGAATTGAATTTTTATGTATAATTCGTTGTGTAACAAACAGACCTTGAGACGCCCCTGGATCGTCTAGATAATTGTCAAATTGTTCTCATTCATGAGAAAACGCACAGAATCTTTTATAGTAAATTTTGTTATTCAGTCAATATATACGTGCCTAGTTATTTAAAAGGGGTGAGATTTCATTCTGCTTTCCTGGAACCCACTTAGAACTTTTACACTGGTGCCCAACGTGAGGCCAGGAAGCTGTTGTGATTTCTTATTTGGAAAGGTGCGTCTACCGGGTCCTTGGACACTTCGTGGACAAAAGTGGCCGGTTCCGAAAGACATTTCGGCTAAAAGTGAGTGATTGCGGATTTTCGACACTTTGTGGACAAAAGTGGCCGGTTCTAAGGAACTTTTCGGTTTCAAAGTATTGGCTTAGCTTCACAAACTGTGAGTAAGTTTAAATCCAACCATACGTCAGAAGGTACAATGCATAATTTACGTTCTCACTCTCGCTCCCAGTCCCGTCAAAATATTTTAGATCCAACTATGGCGGTAACGTTGACAGACGAACAATTCACCCAGTTATTGGCTAGACTAACTATCGCTCCCCAAAATCAAATTGTTCCTGTTACAAGCGGCAATTTCGCGAATTGTGCTTCTCGTTTCGATGGAAATAAAAGCTCTGACGTTAATGCATTTATTGACTCTATATCAATTTATAAGGACTGCGCCCAAATATCTGAAGGTAATGCTCCTAAGGGTTTGCCGATGCTGCTTGATTTATTCCCCACAACGTGGTATCAAGGTATAAAAGCTACAATTATCTTCGGTCCAAAAAAGCCACCTTATCGTATTCATCGAGAATTATTTGCACACGAGCAGTACAATAATATGGCTACAGACGTTTTCATCTGCAAAGCACGTTCTCCACTTGCTGAACTGCCTCCAAATACTTTAGATGAACAAGTGCAGCTCGATATGATTTATGGACTACTTAATCGCCGGATTCGTGAGAAACTTCCCCGTAATAAAGTTGACAGTTTTTTCGAACTCTTGTCTAAAGCTAGAAAAATTGAAGAAACTTTTGAACGCGCGTTTGATCGCAGTACTTCCACAGTGAATAAAGACAGTCTTGAAACCGTTCGCTGTCAATTTTGTCGAAATCTCGAGCATACTAAAGACGAATGTCGTAAATTTAAACGCTCGCGGTAACCAGCACCTGAATTCCATTCATCAGCAGCAGGTAATATGCCAAAGAATACCGCTGCATCCCTACAAAAACCCTTACATGTTTCGCCCACTACTACTACATGTTATGGATGTGGTAAAGTGGGGTTCATCGGAACTAACTGTCCAAATTGCAAAAAGACGGAAGCTGCGTCAATAGAATTGTTTTGTTTCGACACTTTGATCAGCCCACGTGAACGTCCAGTTTTGCAAGTCAACATTTCAGGTCATGTTGGTCAAGGCCTCATTGACACAGCGGCCAAACAAAGTGTTGCTGGTCAAACTTTGTTCAATATTTTACAAAGTCAGGGCCATTCTTTTCTCAAAGAGCGAATATCTGTCAAGCTTGCCGATGGACAATGCCACTCCAAAGACGTTCTCACCGCCCTTGTAGATGTTCATATTGAGTATAAAGTTATTCCCACGTAATTTATCGTGTTTCCAGATACACAAACCCGTACATTATTCGGAATAGATTTCAAACAAGATGCGAAAATAATTCTGGATAATACTGCCTCCCAAGAATGGAGTTTTTCTGATGATCCGAAAATTGCTTATCGATTAGACTTTGAAAAATCTTGGACTCCCAAGATGCAATCAGAAGTGGCCATGTCTTGTGTTGACGTCCTACGCGTTGATGAGAGTGCTATGTTGGCCACTGGAGAGAGGCAAGTTAAATACCTTACTAGAAAGTCGGAGAAAGGTGGGGGGAGAACCAACCCCCTTTGCGAATCATTACATCAACACAAAATATCATTTGCCAATAGCCATGCCACCGTACCGCATGGCACCTCAGAAAAAAACTCTACTCAAGGAGGAATTAGATCGCCTTCTAGAGGAAGGCATAATTGAAGACTGCGAGTGTCCATGTGCCGCACCTGTGGTTTTAGTACCCAAGAAGACAGGCGAAATGCGCCTGTGTATTGATTATCAAAAACTAAACCATGTCACTGTGACAGATTTTGATCCGCTTCCACGCATAGATGACCTCTTACATGCCGCCAAACACACAACGTATATGTCTACCATTGACTTGAGATCGGGTTACCACCAGGTGAAAGTAAATGAACCAAATCGTGACAAGACTGCTTTTGTGACGTCTTTTGGGATATATCGTTACACGCGCATGCCGTTCGGCCTCAAAAATGCGCCAGCAACATTCCAGCGGCTAATCGACCGGTTCCGGAACGGATTGTAGAAAGATTGCGGTACTATAGAAGCTCTAGCGTACTTGGATGATCTTATTGTCCTTTCCAGTTCATTCGATGAACACTAGAGGATTTGAAGCTAGTGTTTGATAGACTTAAAGAGTTTAAGCTTTGGGCAAATCGCGGAAAATGTGTGTTCGCGTGTGCACAAGTGAAGAATCTCGGACACTTAATCGCGCCACAAGGAATTTCCGTGGATCCAGACAAAACGGCAGCCATTGTTGAACGCGAAGTACCTAGAAACGTTCACGAAGTTCAGTCTTTCCTACAAACAACAAGTTGGTATCGTCGTTTCATCGAGAACTTCGCCGAAATATCTCGCCCACTCAGTAATTTAACAAAAAAAAAAACTGGATGGACATGGAGTAAAGAAGAGCAAAATTCTTTTGACACTCTAAAAACCCTCTTGGTTACTGTTCCGATTTTGCAGCAGTGTGACGAGACCAAACCGTTCATTATCCGAACCGATGCGCGGAAATTTATTTTGCTTGTGTTGCTCTCTTTGTCAACCATCAAAAATACGAATATTGATAGCAATGAACTATTGTTCTCGTTCATGAGAAAACGCAAAGAAACTTTTATAGTAAATTTAGTTATTTAGTCAATATATACGTGTCTAGTTGTTTAAAAGGGGTGCGAGATTTCATTCTGCTTTCCTGGAACCCACTTAGAACTTTTACAGTTGTAATTATAAAATAGCTGATAATATATTTGCTTTATTGAGCCACAAATATTATATTTTCTTTATCTTCAACTAAAATCCTAATAGATGTTTATTTTAGGAATGCGTCCTCAACCCTCCTCCCTTATCGGCGCGCTTTCAATCATCTCGTCCATCCACAAACATCCCAAGATAGCATGTCCTTGGATGTAATTGAGAATCGTTAGGGTCGCGCAAGCGCTTCGGCAAAGAAATTTTCCCCGATGTGCTCCCGGATGGAAATGCTCAACAGTTTTCCCTGGAAAAATATAGCGGATTGGCTATAAGAATGTCGTCGCAAAATTCATTATAGTTTATATTTTTTTTAACAAGCAATATTTTGTGAAAGTGATTTTGTTCAAAGATTGTTTATAAGCTAAATAATTTCGGTTGTTTCTCTTTGATTTCCCTTTTGGTTTATTTGTTGACCGAAGATAAATAACCAAAATCAACAGGTAAGAATCTTAGTCTGTTGAAAATTGTATTTCTGAGTCATTGGTGTTTTCAGATGCCGGAAAGCGTGCTGCTACTAGCTAGCTACATCACCATGGCCGAGGCCGAGCCAGATCTGAGCACGTTCGAGAACAAGTCGGGATTGGCCGAGGACATGAAGTTCCTTGCTTCGATGCCGGAACTTTGTGACGTCACCTTTTTGGTGGGCGAGACCAGGGAACCGGTATGCGCGGTGAAGGCTGTATTGGCTGCGCGATCGAGAGTTTTTCATAAAATGCTTTACCAAGTAAGAATTGTCCTTATCAAATAATATTACTTTTCAAATGGCAATTTTTCTTAGGCCCCAAGTCCTCAACGTAAAAAAGAACCACCTCCAAGGGAAAACAAGTTGCGATTGTTTCTTAAAAGATCCTCTGAGCCATTGTTGAATCTTCAAAATGCATCTCAACATCATCAGGTAATATTTTTAAAAAGGTGCTTTTGGAACGACTACAAAAAAATATTCGCACAGTTATACTGTAATGTGTCTCATGGGCATTTAATATTTTTTGGTAGTAACAAGAAAATGGGATTCTTGTAAAAATTTACCTATAATAATAAGTCACTTCTTTATCCAGGGCCATATTATTAATGTGCCTATATAGAATCAGTCCATTGATAATATGGGTCTTCATTATGCAAAGGCTTTTAGTAGTCAAAGCTTGATAGTGAAACTAAAAAAAAACATCCTTGTTACATATACAAATTAGAGAGGCTACACCCAGCAGCTGGCTCCCATCCAAGAGGTAAAAAACCAATCCTGTGAAACCAGACGACCTTTTTTTTTATGCTTCATATTGCCTTGCTGATTTTGATAATGTAGAAATTAGATATCTTGGTTTCACACAGTTAAAACAATTATTTCGTTTTGAAAATAATACACACATCAACTAAATTTGACCAAATTTACTTAAACCTACTTCCACTTTGTAATTAATGCACGCTTTTATTAAGATTCATTGGATGATAGTTAATAGAGTTTTAAATTTTTCACTCACTAGATAATTTCATAATTTGGAAGTGCATGGTAGCTTCACAAATAATGTAAATATAATTTGAAATAGTTTATAGTACAGAGTGTATTAGGTTTGACAACACCTTTTTTTAGCACTCAAAAGTTTGATGAGTCTCAATGACTACGATGTAGGTATAATAACATCAGTAGATAAGCAAAGGCGGTTCTAGCATAAAAATCCGACCATAACCTCAATCTTTCATTCTTGACCGGGCCAACCGGTTAAGCGTGATACATGATACTCCTGTTTGTTCCCACATTAAACGTCGGCGACGTACTGATTCTCGAATTTTTCTTATTTACCACTACGGCATCCTGTGAAAGGACACAACGAACTTCACACTATGTACGCTAGATGGCGCCACCGAAAACATTATGACGTCGAAAAATTTGGGGTTGGCCCGGGTCAAATCCACGGAATTTCAGATCAAAGGCGCCGCCGATTTAGAGATTTTCCCACGGTATCGAAAAATTTCTCAGGCTCAGATGCCCCAGTTACTACTAACCTCCCAATAAACATTTTTGTTTGTATAATAGTCACCGTAAATGTTATATCACCTATCTTGAATAAGAAAAAGACATCATCCATTTTTATCCAAGAGACCAAAGGCAAGATTTTTGAAGATAACAAGAACAAAGTCACAGTTTCATAATTTATTTAATTAGCTACACGTGTTTCGCTCAATAGAGCATCATCAGGCCTTGAAATACACACCCTTAACACATATTAAATCAGTGTTTATTTTTATTTAATGTGTGTTAAGGGTGTGTATTTCAAGGCTCTATTGAGCGAAACACGTGTAGCTAATTAAATAAATTATGAGACTGTGACTTTGTTTTTGTTATCTTCAAAAATATCTTGAATAACCTACAGTTATATATTTGGTAACAGAAACCTTTCTGTTACTCTTATGAACCCCTTAAAGAGCTTAAACGGGGCATTTATAAAGGTTGCGAAAACCTTTGTCTAGTAACGCTATATAAATTTAGGTCATGTAACCTAGAGTAACAGAAATATTGTGGTAACCTTTATAAAACTTTCTAAATAACTCAAATATGTCACTTTTTCTACTTTTGAAATATTATCAGTCAGTAGTTAGAGAATTGAACTTAGAAAATGAAAATGGAGAGCCAATTATAAAATACGGCTTGGTTTGTTTTGTTAAATTAATTTTAGGCTCTTCCGTGACTAAAAATGTAGGTGGGAACGATTTTTTACAGTAAATATTGATGAAGTACTTCGAAAAAACGCAGGGGCCCTTAAAATACCTAATTATAATCAATTTCATGTCAGGTTTTCAAAAAATATACGTAGGTAGGTATGTTTGTTTTTTTATTTGCGACGAATTAATGACCAACGAAATTTGTATAAGCCACCATTTGACAAGTATGGGTTAATTTCAAATTAATTGTTGATAAAATAAGTCAAATATTGAACTTTCACAAAGTAATTCGGTAATATTGATCTTGGCAAAACAATCATGGCGGAATCAATGAAGTAACGATATAAATATTGGAAAGCTTTGTTTTGTGTTCTGCCAGTTTTTTAAATAATCCATGATTAATAATAATAATAAATAAAAATCCTGTTACAATATATTTGTTTACTAGAGGAAGACGGAAGAATGAGATACTAAAAAATAAGGTTACGATGTTAAGCCCAGACATTGTTTACTAAAGTTTGCGAAGTTCTATAGGAGAAGCCTAATATAATTAATATCACCAAGAGTTTTATAACAAAGTTAGACCATTACTATAATTTACCAGTTTCTATAAGAGTGATTAATCACACTTCTATATAACTACGGGTATTTTAGTTATATAGATAAGGTAATGGCAAACCTTATATAAATTTGTTATAAACACATTGGTAACGGTTACTAAAAGTTTTATAAAATGGTGATGGAAACAGTTATATCACCTTATTATATACTTGTAATTTACAGTAATCATATAAAACCGTTATATAAATACATCACCAAAAGGTACGGATTATAAAACTACGAAACTTTCGTATATACTTCTATTACCTTTATATAACCAGTATAAAACTTGGTGTTACTATAAGTTGCGAAAAATGTTTATTGGGCTATCTCGAAAAGCTGTCTTTATAGTCAGACCTGTCCCATAAAAAAGCTGTCTGTGTAGACAGACCTGTCCACACAGACAGCTTTTCAAGACAGGTTAGTAGTTACTGGGGCATCTGAGCCTGAGAAATTTTTCGATACCGTGGGAAAATCTCTAAATCGGCGGCGCCTTTGATCTGAAATTTCGTGGATTTGACCCGGGCCAACCTCAAATTTTTCGACGTCATAATGTTTTCGGTGGCGCCATCTAGCGTACATAGTGTTAAGTTCGTTGTGTCCTTTGACAGGATGCCGTAATGGTAAATAAGAAAAATTCGTGAATCAGTACGCCGCCGACGTTTAATGTGGAAACAAACAGGAGTATCATGTATCACGGTTAACCGGTTGGCCCGGTCCAGAATGAAAAATTGAGGTTATGGTCGGATTTTTATACTAGAACCCTCTTTGCTTATCTACTAACATCTGTTTCATTTTTGATTATATGTAGATTATTCCTCAACAATCATTAAATATTTTATTTGAAATGTAAGGTCGTACATAGGGGTTGAAAAAGGAATGGCCATTTCCTCAAAAAGTTTAAAATAATCCATATTTCCACCCACGTGCTAAAACATTTGTAGTAAAAGTTGATACACCCTGTAGATTTCACTTAAAATTAAAAGTATCGGTTTGCCAGATTTTTCCACTATGCATGATGTGCGATAAGTATTAGGTATAAAATTTTTCCCCGTTATACCTTTATAGTTTATATTATAAATACCATTTTCATATGTTTGAAACTTTTCCTCTTGGCAACCTAATAAGATCTTTGTTTGAAATTAGCCCCAGTCCCAGCAACATCAAACTTTGATCATAGAAGAATTCGAACCGGATGTTTTTCGACAATTAATCGAGTATATTCATACTGGTTGCGTTACCTTACAGCCAAGAACTTTACTAGGTAAGCAACTTAAACTTCTATTGGTTCAATTAAAGCTAAATTCAATTATTTTTGAAGGCGTAATGAACGCAGCTGATTACTATGGACTGGATGAGCTGCGCAGAGCTTGCGCAGGATTTGTTCAATGTTGCATCAACGTAGACACAGTCTGCGCATTATTGGCATCGGCTGAACGTTACATCCAGTACAAATGCACAAAATCACTCGTGCAAAAGGTAAATATAACAAAATTATTATTATCATTTTTCAATTCTGTCATACGTGAATTAAAATCATTCAAGGTTCTTGAATTTGTCGACGAACACGGAAACGAAGTACTAAATTTGGGCTCCTTCACTCTCCTCCCTCAACACGTGGTCCGACTAATTTTGGCCAGAGACGAGCTTCAAGCTGACGAGTTCACCAAATTTCAAGCTGCTTTGATGTGGGGTAAGTACAGCTTCAAAAGCAATACATTATTCATCCAACGACTGATTTTCAGGTAAGAAATACTGCGACAACAATCCAACGACCAGCCTGAAAGAAGTCATCGGCAACTTTTTGGAGTACATTCAATTCCACAAGATTCCAGCCAACGTTCTAATGAGAGAAATTCATCCGTTAGGATTAGTTCCTTACAGTATCATTATGAATGCGCTGGCTTATCAGGTGCAGTAATTTATCATGGTTAAAAAGGTGATTCGATTTCGTTAAATCAATCGGATCGAAGCGGAATAATTATGTTTACACGCTTTCGCAAAATTGATTTAGCCTTTGTAAGAAATTACAATTTCAGTGTTAAAATTCTGAACGAGTACTTGACCCCACTCCTACTTCTCTACCTACATTCAGAAGATTTCTGTCTTCTTAAAAAGTACATACTCCACAAGCTTGCTTTTTGTCTGCAGGCGCGTTTAGACGGTTCAGCTATTGAACTGTACTCTTCTCATGACAGTCTGCCTTGATCAAAAGAATGCGGAGAATCTATAAGCAATAAAACTCAACTGTGGTATGAGAACCAGAAAAATGCTTGATCTTCTGAATGGCTTTGTAGAAAACTGTGCTAACTTCTTTTTCGAACCTAAGTACGAGATGTTGAAGGAAAAACTGTCCTTCATTTTATCTCTTATCAACATGCATATACCCCCGGGAGATCAATGGACAACAGAGAGTCCGCCCTTGGGGTTTTCATCGACATTGAGGGGGCCTTTGATAAAACCACCATTCAAAAAATTAGCCACTCGCTAACAGAAAGGAATACTACGGAAACTGTTACCGGGTGGATATTCAATATGCTTTTCAGAAGAATTATACAAGTGTGCAGGACGTCAACATTAAAGGAATGGTCACAAGAGGCTGCCCGCAGGCAGGCGTGCTATCTTCTGGGGAACATGATTCTAGACAGCATCATTGTCCTCCTAAACAATGACAACCACTACACAATAGGTAGCTTACGCAGATGACAAGCACAGAGATAAATTTGAGAACTCGTTTTGCGAACGCATGCAATATGCTCTTCAAATTATACAAAGATGGTGCACGATATACACTCTGTCCATCAACCCCAAAAAGACCGAAATGGTCCTATTCACAAGAAAGAGGAAACTGGTACTTCCGACAGCACCCAGACTCTTAAACAGCGAACTAAGTTTTGCCGACGAGGTCAAATATCTGGGAGGAGTGAAACTCGATTACAAACTAACATAAAACTCTCATATTGCTAAGAGAATACAGAAAGGCTCGATACCAATTCAGAACTTTACCAGCAAATAAATCAATTGCCGACTCAAACAACTCCTCTTCAGATACATTACGTGCTATTCTCAGCTCATCAACTCTTTCCAGAAAACCATGCACGGATAGTTGTTTAGAATTACCGGTGAATTTCATACCCCACTTCTCTACACGTTGGGGTCTTAAAGGTTGGTAACTGGTGCAACAGGAGCAACAGGAGTGTTTTGACTGCACGAATTATGTGGACGTGCTCCGACATCCGAAGAATCTGAACCTGAATTTGAATGTGTTCTTTCCAACATTATCGCGCTTTAATTAGGATCCTCCTTGGAGATCCTCTCCAGTGATTCTAGGGCACCCAGAATTGCCACCATCAGATTAGCAGTCAAGTCCGTAACAGGAATACGGACCACTCGATTGAGAAGATGCACCAAACGAGATTCATTTCTCTCTTCACGAATTTACACTCACTTTTTTTGAAATTTTTGACTCATTTTTTTTTTGCGATTTTAGACCCACTTTTTTGCAATTTTGTCCTCACTTTTTTGCGATTTTTGGCTCTTTTTTTTTCGATTTTTGACTCACTTTTTTGCAATTTTGTCCTTACTTTTTTTGCGATTTTAGCCTCACTTTTTTGCGATTTCACCCTCATTTTTTTTGCGATTTTACCCTCACTCCTCCGCGATTACAAACTTATTTTTCCGCTATTTCATCCTCATTTTTCCGCGATTCTTACCTCATTTTCCCGCGATTTTTCCCTACTTTCCGCGATTTTTTCTTCACTTTTCCGCGAATTTGACCTCACTTTTTTTGCGATTTTTGAATAATTTTTTTTTTGCAATTTTTGACTAATTTTTTTTGCGATTTTACCATCACTTACCGCGATCCTAAATCCACTTTTTCGCGATTGTAAACCCACTTTTCTGTAAATATTATCTCATTTTTCCGCGATTCTTGCCTCACTTTTTTTTGCGATGTTATCCTCACTTTTCCGCGATTCCTATTTCATTCTCCGCGATTTCATCCTCACTTTTCGTGACTTTATCCTCATTTTGCCGCAAGTCATCTTATTTTTCCGCGAATTTAAACTCATTTTTTTGCGATTTTATCATCACTTTCCGCGATTTTATCCTCATTTTTCCTCATTTCAAAATTACGAGAATAACGATAATTTTTGAAAAGTTACGAAAAATTACGGGAATTACGTTAAAGTACGTAAAATATGAAAAATTATGAGAATTGCAAACATTTACCAGAATTACGGAACATAACGAAAATCACGGAATAACAAAAAATTGCGGGAATTAGAAAAATTATGGGAACTGCCAAATATTACGCAAAAAAATTACGAAGTTACTCCAAAATTACGTCAATTATTTCAATATTACTAATTTTTGAAAAGTTACGAAAACTTACAAGACAAATTACGAGAATTACGAAAAATAATGGGAATTATAAAAATTTACGGAACTTAGTAAAATGATGGAAATGACGAAAATTTACGGCAATTATGAGAAATTATAAAAATTACGGGAATTAAGGAAAATACGAAAAACTACAAAAATTACGGGTATTACCAAATATTACGGGAAAGAATTACAAAGTTATACCAAAATTACGTGAATTACAGTAATTCCCAAAATAACGGAAATCACAAGTTTTTGAAATTACGAAAATTACAATAACTTAGGCAGAATTAAAAAATTCCGAATTTTTTTGGAAATTAGGAAAGTTGAAAGTTAAAAAATTGAAAATACAAATAACTACTGGAATTACGAAAATATCATGATGAGAAAAGCGCGAGAAATTGCGGGAATAACGAAAATTACCAAGTTTTCTAAAAATTGAAAAAAATAAGGGGGAATTAAAAAATAACAAGAATTATCTTAAAAATGACAGGAATTAAAAAATTTCGAAAATTCCCCATAAAAAATACGGAAATTACCAACTTTCGAAAATTTCAAAAACTTAGGGGGAATTATAAAACTAACGGAGTTTTTATGAGAAATTACGGAAATTAAAAAATTACGAAAATAATGGCAATTATGAAATTTTCTAGTTTTTCGAAAATTGTAAAAACTAAGGGGGCATTATGAAAATAACAAGAATTATCTGAGAAATGACAGGAATTACAAAATTTCGATAATTCCCAAAATAAAATACGAAAATTACGAGAATTACATAATTTCGGAATTATGAAAATAACGGAGTTTTCTGAGAAATTACAGAAATTAAAAAATTACGGAAATCTGAAAACTCTAGGAATTATTCAAACATTATGAAAAATACGACAAAATCACCGGAATTAAAAAAAAATTGACAATTTTCAAAAAATTACGAAAATAACAAGAATTACAAAAACTTACGGGATTCACGAATTTTCCGAAAATTGCAAAAACTAAGGGGAAATTATGAAATTAACGAGAATTTTTTGAGAAATGACGGAAATTTGTAAATTTTCGAAAATTCCAAGAAAAAAAAAAATTACGGGAATTACCAATTTTTGAGAATCACAACAAACTTAGGGGGAATTATAAAGATAATTGAGTTTTTTGAGAAGTTACGGGAATTACAAAATTACAAAAATTTGAGGAACTACAGGAAATATAAAAAATGCCATAAAATAAAAACTTTGAGGACGTCTGACCCCCTTTTTGCAACGAACTAGACGTCTGACGATTTACATACGTTATCTGTGACCTTCAAACAGATAATGTGCAAAATTTCTATAAATTTTGAGCTTTGAGAAAACAGTTTAGATGCTTCTTAAAATTACAACTTTGCCCGCGTCCCAGAGCCAGCTGTCCCGGAACTGTGAGTGCTGACTGTACACTAGCATTCTAGCACTAAAGTACGACCTATTTTGAAAATATCCGCCTTGCGAAAACTCTTGCATGTTTTTGGCGCCACCTCCTGGACTATAACTATTACAACTCGGTTGACAACATCTTGACAAAGACTGTCAATCACAGAATCACCAGTCAAATATGCACTAGGCAACCTAAACCAATGACCTATTCTACTTAATAATACATTCGCCAATACGCAGACCGCATTAGGCCAATCGTACTCATCGCTAGAAGAGATCAGAGGCGTCGTGGAATCGCTAGGCTTGATGACGAGCTGAGGATAACGTCTCCTCTTGTGGCCTAATTGCTGTAGCATACCATACCACCCTCCCAAACTTATAGATACAGAGATTGCAGTTCCGCCACCCGGAATTTGGATAATAACTGAGTGTGTGATTCAATAAGACAATCAATGAAACGTCTAAACGTGCCTCATAAACGATTAAGAAAACCTTCATGAGCTATATGACTATAACACATTTAACAAACCGATCCTCCATTACTACTCTTTGCAGGCAGACCCGAACAGCGTTGACCCCAGTAAACTCTCCCCCAATCGGGTAAGACGTCAAGACCAAGGCAGATCGATGAGCGTACAAAGCAGCTTGGACCCTTACGGTTCCAACACCACTCTGAGTTCTTCCGGATCGTCTGCCGAGCTAGCTTCTTCCGATGGCAAGCATGCTTCTTCCGATGGCAAACATAACTCCAATTAACATAAGGCCACTGGTATGCCCCAACCTCCAGCTCCACCTCCCGGTGCCTTCCCTAGCTCCCATGTCACTCCCGTAGTTACTTCTAGCGGACCTTCTAGCGTTCACAGCACCACTCCTTCGGTGACTTCGAGTCCGTTGCACCACGTGCACCAACCGCCGCCCATAGTGACGGTATCAGCTGCTAGTCCTAGTGGTGCTAGTGGCACACAGATTTCTAGGCCGAGTTCACCTGGAGACTCCAGACCTAGTTCGCCTGCGCATACGTTCACTTTTACTATTATCATGAAGAAAGTGACGCCGATAGATGAGTTTGATGTGGCTTTGTAGGGACGGCGCAAAGGGTCGATGGATCATTTCATGGGGTCAACAGAAGTCTTGATTTAAACTCTTAGCAGTTTTATTTTAGCACAAGATTGGGCGTAGGTAGGTTCTGATAAAAATATACCAGAATGGACTAACAAAAACTAGTCAGTTCGAAACCTATCTGCAACTTAGTGCATGGGAGCTCGGAACAGTTGAGGAAAGTAAATTTTTCATTCCAATACGTCGAAAGCCGTCCCAAGAACCGTTTCGAAATCACTCTCTACACGATTCGGATTCTACGCACAAATTTTTGGTTTTGCGCAGAATTGTAACAGTAGGTAATCTAGGTATCCATTTGGAATAATGAGCGAACATGCCCACAGCTCTTTGAAGTGAAGCTTTATCAGTTGGTACTGACAGATTCTGTAGAGGTTCAAGTTTTGCAGGATCAGGTTTAGGTGTTCTGTTTCCTATAAGATATCCCAGTAGTTTGATTGTCTTTTTGTTCATCGAACTTTTACTTTTATTTATAGTTAGGTTGTACTTTTCTAACAGCTGTCAGAAAAGCTGATAAATTCTTATATTGTTCTTCTTGATTTTTTCCACAAATTGTTATATCATCGAGATATGCGTAGACGCCTTCTAGATTCTCTTGCCTGATTATTGTATCTAAGACATTTTGAAAACAAGCTACGCCGTTAGTCACACCAAAAGGGATACGATTAAATTGGTACAGGTTTCCATCAGTTTCAAGAGCAGTGAACTGTTTTCCATCATCTCTTATAGAGAACTATATAATACGCACTTTCTAGGTCAATAGTGTTAAAAACGTCAAACTTTGAGACTGCTCTTACCAATCCTCCGATTTTAGGTAAAGGATAAGCGTCGAGATAAGTAAACTTGTTGATTGTTTGAGAATAGTCAACAATCATTTTCTTTGTATGATTTTCATTCTTTGTCACAGAACTTGTGTTCGTCAGGAAGACGTACTTTCTTCAATGATACCGTCTTGCAAATGCTTCATGTGATTTTATCTAAAATATTCATAGCAACAGCGTAGGTTTTTGCTTCAGAAACGTATTCGAACACGTTGTGAATCACATAGTTTGTGAGCAGCTACAGCTTTTGCGCTTCTTCTACATCCTTCACTGACGACACGAAGTTCTGGAATGTAGTTTTCCAGTGACGCCATTCCTTCGCTGCATTTAATGAGCTGGGATCAGTATCAAACCTTTCAGGTTTCAGGAGCTTGTCCATAATGTCGATTAAATTGTAGTAATGACGAACCCGTCCTGACTTCACAAAATAAGCGCCCTACAAATTTGGCGCCCGAGCAGGGACCTGTTGCCAGTACAAGCAGTAACAAGACCAACTCCATTGCCAAGCAGAAAGGTTTTTTTTTCTGAAGAAAAAGGGGTGTGTAATGAAGTTACTTAAATTTCACATTTAAGCGGCGTTTTCACATACATTTATTATTGGCGCGATTTGACTAGTGCAACTTTTCTGGCACGTGGAAACTCGGAAAATAACTGACACCAATTGAGAAAAATATTGTATAGATAAAAGAACATTCATGCTTTCTCTATTCCCCAGAAATAAGGCTTTAATCGACAAAATAAGCATAAGATTAACTTGACAAATAATTAATGACACACAAATACAGGTAGACATGGTATTGAAAGCTCTGTGCCATTCGCGCGACAGCCGTTTGCGCGAGGGAGAAAAGCGCGATACGAAAAGCGCGAGGGACAAAAGCGCGACGGAATAAAAACGCGACAGGACAAAACCGCGATGGCCAAAAACGCGACTGGACAAAAGCGCGATTGACAAAAACGCGAGAGACAAATGCGCCACGAGACAAAAACGCGACTGGAATAAAGCGCGATGGACAAAAACAAGACTAGACAAAAGCGCGAAGAACAAAAGCGCGAGGGACAAAAGCGCGACGGAACAAAAAGGCGACTGAAATATAGCGCGATGGACAAAAACGCGACTGGATAAAAGCGCGAGAAACGAAAGCGCGACGGAACAAAAATGCAAATGAATAATAACCCGGTTGGTTTTCAATTTTAATCGGACATTTCCAAACTTACCCATAATAACCCGGCTAGTTAGCAATTTTAATCAGACATTTCCAAACTTGCCCATAATAACCCGGAGTTTACAGTTTTAATCAGACATTACCAAACTTACCGATAGTAACCCGGTTAGTTTGCCATTTTAATCAGACATTTCCAAACTTACCCATAATAACCCTTAGTTGACAATTTTAATGAGGCATTACCAAACTTACCTATAATAACCTGATTAGTTTGCCATTTTAATCAGACATTTCCAAACTTACCCATAATTACCCGGAGTTCGCAATTTTAATCAGACATTATATATAACATAAGACACAACTTACCGTTAATAACCCAGTTGGTTTGGGTTAGTTTGCAGTTTTAGACACTACCAAACTTACCGATAATAACCGGCTAGTTGGAAATTTTAATCAGGCATTACCAAACTTACCGATAATAACCCGGTTAGTTTGAGTTAGTTTGCAATTTTAACGAGACATTACCAAACCCACCGATAATAATCCGGCAGGGATTAGAGGGTGACCAAAGTTCATTCGCGCGGGTTATTATCGGTAAGTTTGGAAATTGATTAAAATTGAAAACTAACCGGGTTATTATCGGTAAGTTTGGAAATGTCTGATTAAAGTTGCAAACTAACCGGTTATTATTGGTAAGTTTGGAAATGTCTGATAAAAATTGCAAACTTAACAGGTTATTATGGGTAAGTCTGGAAATGTCTGATTAATATTGCAAATTGACTGAGTGTTTATCGGTAAGTTTCATATTGTCTTTCAGTCCATTTGCATTTTGTCCCTCGCGCTTTTATCCAGTCGCGTTTTTGTCTATCGCGCTTTTGTCCAGTCGCGTTTTTATTCCGTCACGCGTTTGTCCCTCGCTTTTTTTTCGCGTCTCGCTTTTGTCCTTCGCGCTTTTGTTCCTCGCGCTTTTGTCCAGTCGCGATTTTGTCCATCGCGTTTTATTCCAGTCGCGTTTTTATTCCATCGCGCTTTTGTCCCTTGTGTTTTTGTTTCGTCGCGCTTTTGTCCCTCGCATTTTTGTCCATCGCGCTTTCGTTCAGTCGTGTTTTTGTTTCGTCGCGCTTTCGTCCCTCGCGCTTTTCGTATCGCGCTTTTCTCCCTCGCGCAAATGACACAGAGCCAGTATTAAAACATAGAGATGTATCGCCACAGGTACAATTTATGGTTTCCTGCTGTATTGGGAAAAAGCTTATCTAAGTTTGAAGGTTTCTTATACTTGTTGGAAATTTTCAAAAGTCAGTGAGTAGGTAGGTATTCAGTTTTTATAAGTACTTTACATACCTACGTATCAATCTTGTCTTTGATCAAATTTTGTAATTTGTACACCTGAAGTGAAGTTACCCATTTCTTTGCAAACATTTATTTTGTTGAAAACTGCATTATTTACGAATTCACAAAATTCTATTGACTATGAAAGCCCTCAATGATGATTACATTTTTGAAAAATCACTCTGATTCATTTTTCTTGTTGCTAAAAACCAATCTAAGGACCCAAGACTCATAATACGATCCATCGACTTTTTGAAAACCATACCCCACTATGAACAGAAATATATTGGAAGTGTACTATAACAAATTTTTACAATATAAGCAGCGCGAAAAGAATTACTCGAGAAGTACCTATAGCATAAAAAGTATCTTGATATTTAATTTTTTGATAAAACGTAGGTAAAGCCAGGTCATCCAGATCCATTATTGCTTAAAACTTTTGGATTTTGAATTCGAGGATCATCTCAAAGGTGCGCAATGAGTTTCGGAAGATGAAGAAGATTCTGGGGTTACTGAAAAAGAAGAGAAATTGAAAGAAAAAAATATGAAGCAAGAACAACCCGTGAAAGATGAAAAATCAAAATTGATTTGAATCTTCTTCTGAAGTAAAGCAGTTGAGTATTCAAAATTTTTAACATATGAAAATAATGGATGCAATACAAAATTCTGAAAGATATCGAACCAATACCTACCATACAAATAAGAACGACAAGACTGGATCAAAGAAATACTCTATAATTCATAGATAAATGATAATAAACAAGAAGATGCTTAGGTATACCTTAAACCATCGTATCTTGAGAATTTCTTCTTCAAGCAGCTTCCCCAATCAAAACCTAGAACAATGATGACATAAAAATATAAAATTTCATTATGAAAACCATCAAAATTTTATATATCCAGATACTTTTTGAATTGTGCAGCAAATTGTGAACAATAATCTCAATCTATGACCATTCATTGTTAAACCTTTTTAAAGTTTATAAATGTGTATGAAATTTATATGTGTCAATCCTAGTCTCTACAATATATTTGAATCCAAAAATTTTAATTATATAACATATCAACCAATAAAACTTTCGAAACCATATTTTTGATGTAACGTCTTAACCCATTCATCCAAGAATCCAATTTTTCCACCATCAAAGAGCATACCAGTGGCTCAACTATTAGCTTTAGTCTTCACTGTCCAAAAAATAATAATAGTTATATACTCTGTATATTATTGGCTTTATGTAGAATTTATATTTATTCGTTTTAGTATTTTTAGTTTTAAATTAATGCATCTAACACTATCTAGACTATTTTTCACTTTTATAAAAGGCATATCCAAAATTTACGGAAAAATACTCACTGTTTTATTTTATTTAATATTTTTTAATAATTAGTAAGTATCTCTGTGTATGCTTTTAGGTTTGTTTCAATATGACTTCAAAGTATGAACAAATCATTCAGAATCAATTTTGCACTGATAAGTCAGGTTTGGATTCTTGCCGAAACAAACTATATTTTTTTTGCAATAACTTATAATAATCTCTGTATTCTGTCAATGGTAATACTATACTCTAATAACTTGCGCTACTAAATCAATGTGGGCTAAGATGTTATTAAAATATAACTCTATTTATATACAAATATTGTGTGTTTTATTTTTTCAACATGGCAACCAATAATTGTTTTATCGATACTTATACTTACTTGATTCTCTTATAGAAATAGGGATTGTTTGTGTTATTTTAGACGATTATAGTAAAATCAAAAATGGGTGGCAAAAAGAAAAAATCTTTGGCAAACAAATTATCAAAAATGTCCGACGAAGAACGTGCGAGATATTTGCAACACAGAGCTGAAGTTGAAGAAGAAGCTAAGAAAAGAAAGGAACAACTTATAGCAACTTTTATGAAGGTGAGCATCAGCCAATATTTTCCTATAAGATTGCATTACCTTTCCCATTGTCTATAGAAAAAAATCAAAAAAGAAGAAGCCTTTTCTCGCCTCAATATGGCCAAGATAAATCAAAACTGGCATCAAATTTTACGAAAAATCAAAGTGAAACAGATGAAAGACGAAGTGGAACATTTGAAACGTTGGATTGAAAGAGTGTTGGAGTATAAAAACCGTCGCATATCCAAACTGATGGACGAACTTGAAGAAGCTGAAGAACAATATTTGAATAATTTCAATTCGCATTCCACTCATTTGGATGGTATTATCGGTAAGATCATGATCACTCGATACCGAGTATGATTATCTTCTGTTCAATTATCATTGTCGTTGATTGTGCGTTTTTTGGTCGCTTTTTAAACTAATTCTGGAACTGCCCACTTTTCCACAGTCTTGGTACACATTGGCTATGTTCCGATATCAATTGTCAGTACTGAATTTACTGGACGCCGTTCCGATATTATTTTCAGTACACTGATTCATGACGTTTTAAATGCGTCAGTGACGTCATTAATACTTAATGGACGGGGATTCTAGAATCACGAGTCGAATAGAGACGATTTTTTCCGAAGATCCTAGTTTGGAATATCCTAATGAAATCATACCTTCCGAAACGACAGGGTGGGAGTCGAGTGGCGTCTCGTTGTCGAGTCGTGAGTCGAATTGTGATTTTAGAATCTCCCTGCTGCACCTTTTTTTCTAGTAAAACAGTACACTGTTGAATTCGGAACGGCAAGACAAATGACAGTAAAATCCAGTACTGGCAGTTGATAGCGGAACATAGTCATATCTTCTTTTGTTCTCTCGCTGCATGCTGCGGTCCTGTTGGATTTCAAAATCCGGTTGCCTCCGCTGACAGATAGTTCACAAGGTACAGGCCTCGCAAAAGGCAAAGCTAATCTAAGAACCTGTGAGTAGGTACTGTAGTAACGCCCATAACATTTCCACATTTTGTCTACTGCGCAAATTGCTTTCCCGCCAAGTTATTTTGCGGGGCCTGTATGGGTAGTGTTCTATGTTCTGCGAAGAACAGTCATTTATTTTTGGGGCTGCCCGGTGCGATTTGGTGCAGAATCTGCATCTTTTTAAAGTTGACCTCCAGGCCGATTCTCCTTTATGCCTGACAGTCCTGACGGTGTGTGATTCTCGACAACAGGATATACAAGGTGTCCCAGGAAAAACAGTCCAGCCCGATTTTTTCGATTTGAAATGAAAATCTGGTTTCCCGGGCCGGTTTTATGCTCCCTAGCGCCCCTGTTCTCCTGTTTCTGACTTCCCCCTCAACCTTTCTATGTTAGTATGAATTCAATCCTATGTACAGATTTTGAATAATCATACAATTTCCTATGTACAGGGTGGCCCATTTTCCATGTTTTAATAGGCTATATCAAAAATCTGGGAGCGCATTCTCGAGCTCTTTTTTTGAGAAAATAACGATGGCGAAGACAAATCACGGCTAACTTGAAGCGTTTAGGAAATACAGGGCAATTCTCATATTTTGTCCAATTTTAAAAGGCCTTCCAATTTCTTTATTAATCAATATATCCAAAAACGAAAAATACTTTCTATAGGCAGTTTTTCAAGAAGAATCCAGTGGCATGACCAATTTTTCTCCAGATGCCTCCGATTTTGAAATATTGACCAAAGTTGTGTTTTTTTAAATGGGACATCCCGTGTATTATTTTTTTATTGAATTGCTCTTTATGAGCTGATTTCAATGATATAAGGTTTTATACCTTCACCTTCTATAGTTTTGGAGAAAAAAATAATTTCGTTTTTCCATAGGAAACAATGAGCTAGAGAGAGATAAGTCATTAAATAGTTCAGCTATCTCTTTCTAACTCATTGTTTCTTATGGAAAAAACGGAATTTATTTTTTTTCTCCAAAACTATTGAAGGTAAAGGTATAAAACCTTATATCGTTGAAATCAGCTCACAAAGAGCAATTCAACAAAAAAATAATGTACTCATTTAAAAAAACACAACTTTGGTCAATTCGTACATTATTGATCTCAGCTCGTTTAGAAACTTCTAAAAGAGCCTCATCAGGGCACCACTAATTATGAGGTCATCAAAATAAATTTTCGACACCTGGTATGTCTCCAAATATTTCAAAGCATTTTCTTTGAAATAACTCGGGTGCACTTGATATTCCAAATGGCACTCTTCTAAACCGATACCTACCAAAGGGTGAATGCACGTTTACATAAATCTGAAATTTTATCATCCAACTGGAGTTGATAAAACCCATCCTTCATGTCAAAAACTGACAACAGTTGTTTTGATGAAAGCCTACTTGAAATATCGGTACAAGTTGGGATTAAAAATTGCTTTTTGCGGATATATTTATTGAGGGGTTTGGGATCGATACAAATTCTCAGTGATTTATCCTTTTTCTCGACAATCATCAGGCTATTAACCCAACTAGTGGGGAAATTAACCTTTTCAATAATATTCTTACTTTCTAAATTATCAAGAGTTTGTTTTAACCTTTCATATAGAGAAAAAGGTCCCATGCGCTGATACTGAACCACAGGCTTTGCATCTTCAGTCAACTCAATTTCACAAAGACCTTGAATCTTACCTTAGACCCTCAAAAATATGCCTATACTTTTCAAAAATATCATTTTTTACTTTTTGGTATAATCTGAACCACATTGACCCTTTTAATCAAGTTCAACCTTAGACAATCATCCTGACCCAATAAAGGTTCAGTGTTGGCATCTACAACTATGAAATTAACAAGGTATGTAATTCAAATTTTTGTATTCACAAGGTAAAGTTATTTGACCTAATGGTTTAAATCTCAAATTTCCATAAGAAATTAACGTTGTACAACAAGGTTTTAATGCTTGTGAATATTTTAACTTACTAAAAACATGCAAAGGCAAAACAGTATACTCTGCATCTGAATCAAGTTTGAATTTTAGGTCCGTGAAGTTGGCCCCTAAAGTGTTAATTTTTTTTTGGGAAAATATCTTGTGTGTTAGTGAATCGTTAGTGCTTCTTAGTTCTCCAATTGTTTCCGATAGTGCTTTTTCCGTTTTCTGTAAATCGATTTTTTTGTAATTTCAAGGTCAGCCCTGACAATCTGTCAAAATGAACGAAATTTGTTACTATGTTTTAGTGCTTCGTTAGTGCTTCTTAGTGCTTCAAATAGTTTCGAAAGTACTTTTCTCATTTCTTAAATATTTTAGATTTTCACTTCAAGGTCAGCCCCCAAAAATTTCCCGAATTACTCAATTTTGCTGTCAGTTTTTAGTGCTTCGTTACTGCTTCTTAGTGCTTCAAACGGTTGCATTCAAGAATACTTCCTTTTTGAGATATTCAACTTTTAATTTTCAAGGTCAGCCCTCAAATCATATGGGATTGAGTTAAATCTAGAGTCGTTTTTTTTTTTGCGCATCGTTAGTGCTTTTCAGTGCTTCAGATAGTTTTCTTAATGCTCTTTCCGTATTCTGATTTTATTTTAAAATTACCACTCAAACTTGTTCCAAAATGTACAAAAAACACAGGGACGCCACTGAAGCCAGCATCGGTTTACTAAATTACCATAAAATAGAGATAGAGAGTGCTCCTGCCCTTTCCTCCATATTAGGAACCCAAAGATAATACACACTACTTAAGGATTGCTTATCGGCCTGGTTTTTGGTAATCGCCGCCATATTGGTGTGTCACCATTGCCAACGTCATTAACAAGTCGTCAGCTGTTTGCACTGGCAGTCGTAGCTTAGAATAATTCAAATTTAAGATAAAAAATATTGTTTAATTTTGATCAACATAATAGGCAAAGAGGAAGATGAAAACGAGATCTAAATAAAGGGTTGTTTTAGAATGTTAATTATTAATGTAGTAAAACCGAGAATAAAACCAAGTATGCATGAAGCCAAAGCCCGCGGAATCATAACCTGTAGTACAAAAGGCCTACGTCCATCCGAGAAAGGACATGCCTACGTCACAACTGCTGATTTGAAGTAGGTATCATCCTTGCTATGAACCGATGTTGGCTTCAGTGGCGTTCCTGTGTTTTTTTGTACATTTGAAATAAGTTTGGGTGCTAATGTTAAAATAAAAAATACTAAATAATCTGAATACGGAAAGAGCATTAGGAAAACTTTATAAAGCACTAAAAAGCACTAAGGATGCGCAAAAAAACACCAAAATAATTGAGTAATTAGGAAAACTTTTGGGGGCTGACCTTGAAGTGAAAATCTAAAATATCTAAGAAATAAGAAAAGCACTTTCGAAACTATTTGAAGCACTAAGAAGCACTAACGAAGCACTAAAACATAGTAACAAATTTCGTTCATTTTGACAGATTATCAGGGCTGACCTTGAAACTACAAAAAAATTGATATACAGAAAACGGAAAAAGCACTAACGAAAACAATTGAAGCACTAAGAAGCACTAACAAAGCACTAACAAACAACATATTTTTCCAAAAAAAAATTAATATTTTAGGGGCAAACTTCACGGACCTTTGAATTTTACCTGTTTTCCTTCAATTTCTAGGGTTTCATACAATGACTTTTTCTCGGGTACTGGAAAATTATTTAATAAATAAATCCTCTGTATCCACTTCATATGAACTGTCATCGTATTTTGTAAGTTCTCTTACATTCGTAGATACTGCTTCCTTGCTGATAGCTTTATTTTGTAAAATGTCCTTCAGACATACTTTGGCAAAATGTCCCTTTTCTTGGCACTTAGCACACGTTTTATTATATGTTGGACATCTGTTAATCCAATGTTCATAAGAGCATTTTCCACATTTAATCTTCTGAGCTTTCTCTCGTGATTTTCTTACAAAATTAACTTCTTCTTCTGGATTTAATGTTTTCAAGTGCTACTTGCTTAAACTAACAGACTTACAATACTCAATTATCTTGGTTACATCAACATCTGGCTCTCTAATTAACCTGGCTTGAATTAGTTTGTCAATTATTGCAATGATCAGGCGGTCCCTTATCATGCGATCTTCATAACTAGTATCACAATTTGGCTTTTTGCAAATAAATCGCACAATTTGGCCTGCTTTTTGAGTTCAGTTAAGTACTGCTCAATATTCTGATCGGCTGATTGGGTAAGGTTATTAAACTTGAAGGCCTTCATCGGAATGATTTTCTTTGGGAGAAAACGGGCATCAAAAGCTTTAAGACACTTTTCTAACGTAGATGTTTCATCTGTCTCAAAAGTATTATATATATCGAGACCATCATCTCCTATGCAATTTAACAATATTGCAATCTTTACATCTTCGGCTACACTTTCTTTACCTGCAGCTTTCAAGTAAATTGTAAACTTCTGTCTCCACAGAGTCCAATTCTTGATGTCGTACTCGATTAAAGGACTGGGTGGCTTAAAGATTGCCATTGTGATAGCTCAATATGTAGGTATTTCTAGCGCGTTTATGATGAACTATTGAGACACACACTTTGAAACACTTTTTGGGTAGTAAATCAAACCACCACACCTGACACTTAGGCTGTGAGCAAAACTACTTCGTGAACTGTGTATGGGTAAAACTAAAGCTAAAGCGAAAGCCAAGCCACTTGAGCTTCATTACATATAACAGTTCCAATGAAAGGTCTGTTGTGCCTCTACCCATTTTTTGACTTCGGTTCTTAAAGGGTTTTTTGTCAGGCCAAAGAAGGGTTCTGGACCGAGGAAAGGTGACGCGACGTCTTCTCTTGCAAGCCGGTCCGCTATTTCATTTCCTTCTATGTTTTGGTGCCCTGGTACCCATGCTAGAGTAGAGTGACTCTATTGCAGTTCGCCAGTTGCTTCAGAAGTTGCTGACAGTCCCAGACTAGTCTGGATTTAGTGACAAAGCTGTTAAGAGCCTCAAGTGCTGCCTTACTGTCAGAATTGATGGAGATTCTTGCACCTCGTAGGTCTATTTCAAGACACTTTCTGGCGCAGAGTGCTATTGCGTACGTTTCCGCTTAGAATATGGTGGGGTTGTTTCTTAAGGCTACCAATAGCTTGCAGTTTGGGCCATATACGCCTACTCCGACCCCTTTTTATGTTTTCGATCCATCTGTGTACCAGATGGATGAACCGTTTGAGAATTTATGTACGATCTTGTCACTTTTGCGGCCTTCTGCGGTCACACTAAAAAGGTAATTAAATTCGTATCTGGGTGGCATGATGTCCACCGATTTTGTTAGTGTACCATGGCATTCTTTAATGGTGCTCATATGTCCAACAAAGTCCCTTTCCTTTAGGTTTAGAGACCGTATAACCTTTGAGGCCCCCATGCAGACATCCCTTCTCACTGCAATGTGCAGAGGGATGATATCTAACATGATCTCTATAGCAGTGGTGCGACAGGTGTTCATGGCACCTGTTATTCCAAGACATGCATACCTTTGTACAACTGCCAATGGGTTTTGCCCTGTCTGCTGCTTCACTTTTGGCCACCACACCATTGCAACATATGTGACCAGGGGTCTTATAATCATCGTATATAACCAATAGATCATTTTTGGCTTTAGGCCCCATGTTTTACTGAATAGTCTTCGGCATGTCCAGTACGCTACTTTTGCCGGATCGATTATTCTTTTAAATGTGAGTTCCAGGTGAGCTTTTGATCTTGGACAACGCCCAGATATTTGACTTCACTTGAAAGGCCTATTTGTATTCCATCCAGTGTTGGAGCTATTAGGTTGAGCTTCCTTTTCCTTGTGAATGGTCCAATTATTGTCTTGCTAGGATTCACCCTTGAACCTTCTTGCAGGCACCAGCTTTTGATGATACATGAGTTCATTAATGAGCCTATCATGCTTGTCTCTAATGATGACTGCAAGGTCATTAGCATATCCTAGGAACACAAATCCATGGGCACTTATGTTCAGAAGTTCATCTATTACTATGGACCATAGCAGTGGGGATAAGTCACTTCCTTGGGGGCACCCCTTGACTGCTAGGACAGTCGCTGAGTCGCTTCCAAGAGTTGCTTTGATTTTCCTATCCTGTAGCATAGTTTCAATCCATGTCATTCATTGTAGTGTCCTCAAAGCCTTTGTTTGTTGCCGCCTTTCTTATGAACTCATAAGAGGTGTTATCAAATGCACCCTCTATATCAATGAATACACAGAGAGCGGTTTCTTGGTTGAAGTGTGCCTTTCCAATACTATTGACAAAGGCTGTGTAGGGCTGTCTCCGTTGATTTGCCTGCTTAGGCATATTGGTTTTTGTGGAGCGATTTATCGGTCACGGATTCGCTTCTTATGTGTAAATAAATGATTTTCTTCATGGGTTTGAGGAGAAACGAGGTTAGGCTGATGGGTCTGAACGATTTAGGCTGTGCTATGAAACGTTTCCCAGCCTTTGGAAAAAAGAACACATTTACTTCCCGCCAACTGGTGGGAATGTAACCTAGTAGGTAGCTAGCTTTGAATATTATTGATAGTGGAGCTATAAGTTCTTCTAAGCCTTGTTGTAGGAGAGCTGGAAAAATTCTGTCTCCTTCAGGTGATTTGTAGGGCTGAAAATTGTTTATAGCCCATCTTATTTTGTTTGAGGTGAGCCCTATCAAACGTCTGTAGTTAAGTTATTTGAAAAAACTCTCCTTATCCATTGTTGCATGTAGTAAGTTGAGCATGGATGGATGTTCTTTTGCGGACCGGGTACCCAACCTTTGCCAATGTCTTCCAAAAAGTTTCTCTGTTGACCGAATCAAATGCTTTCACTAAATCTATGAAGGCCATGTATAGAGGACGATTAGGTTTTCTGGATTTCTCTTGCACTGAAAATCATGTCAGCTGTACCTCGGTTGGTTCTAAAGCCACATTCTGTCTCTGGGCAGTTGGAATTAGACAATTTGATAATAGGATCTGGATAACTCAGCACATAATTGTATATAATATAAGTTATCCAGTTCCTTGACTAAATAATACAACAAATCAAATTCCAGAAAATCAAAATGATTACATCGATAATCTCCAGTCGCAATATCAACAAGAATTGAACGAGCTATTGGACCAAGCTAAGAGAGAAGAAAATTCCATTGCAGAAAAATCAAACTCTGAAATCGACTATTTAAAAACAGTGTCTTATGGACAAGAAAAACAAGCTCTAAAAGAGCTCAGGTCAAGCTGGGAACTTTATAGCAAACAACTTTACGAAATTGAATATAACGTAAGTAAATCGCTTTAGTTCTAGGACAAGAACTTAAATTTTAATATGTATAATCATAATTTTTCTATTATAGGGACGAACGAAACGATACACTTAATACGTTAATAACACTATCCGGAAACGGATATCGGGTTTTGATAAACAAAATCGGTATCGCGTTAAACAAAACGCTCTAATTTGCCATAGATCCTATTATTAAGTACAATTACGGTACCGGTATAAAAAAAGCGGTTCCGTGCAAATTGGCTCAATGGTGACCTAGTTTTCGTACGACATCATGAAGACTTTATGTGTATTTTTAGTGCTAACTTATGTTTTATATGCAAAGGTAAGAAATAAAAAGATCAATTGAAAAATATTTATTGAATATTATCATATAGGCACTTGATTGCGGCATATCTGGTCTAAACAATGAGCAATTTAAAAAGGTAGTTACTGAATGCGTCAAAGATAACAAGACGTTAAATAGAATTTGGGAACTGACTTTTAGCATGTCAAATGAAGATGATGGGCCTGCTTCTTCTTCTGAAGAAGAAGAAGTACCTGTTACTAAAGGTATACATTGATTAAGTAAGTATTTTGCATTGATTTAAATGATTTTTCAGGCATTGTCAATAATATGAGCGACAATAAGAAAATGAAATCCATGATGAGGATGGGACACAGATTTAAAAGATCAAGGAGTAGCAAAATGTATAACAATGATGCTTCAATTCAAAGGAAATATGCAATCAGTACCAGTACAACTGAAAAACCAATAATAGCAACAATGTCAGGAAAATCTGAAGAAAATGATAATAATGTTGCTAATTCCGATGATATTTGTATTTTGCAATGTATTTTTGAAAAACTAGATATGGTAAGTAGGTAATAGCAAAATTGATAGAATCAGAATTCAAATCTTAATAATTATTATAGACAGATTCTAACGGACTTCCTGACCACAAGAAATTTGCTGCTGCACTAGTTGAAACAGCTTCTGGAAGAGAAGTTCGTGACTTCTTGCAAGAATCTACTGACGAGTGTTTTCAACAAATGGAACAGGGTTAGTAAATATATCAATACTAATTATTATTTCAATAATTATTGTCTCAAACTTTTTCTATAGAAGAATCCAAGAACAGTTGCGAACACTCATCCAAACTGGTTATGTGTTTGGCAGACATGGGCAAATCGAATTGTGAAGATTGGCCAGCAGGAAATTTACCATTTTGATTTGTTTTATAATGATACCTTTATTGAAATTTGAAGAAATAGTTTGTTGTTTAAGAGTAATATAGTTTTGTTGGCATTAAAAAATATTTATTTCTATTTAATCTAGATACACATATAGCTCCAGCTAACTGAATATGAGATTGAATTTTGGATGAATTTTCTGATATTTCAGAATCGCACTAAGTTGAGACACTTACGTAAAACACGTAGCGAAACGGAAGGTGCCCTTTGGCAGCAAATCCTGCAAGTTGTTCGCGTGTACGTTCAACGCACCGACACTAGAAGGAGCCACTTGCAGGAATTGCGGAGAATGGACACGGACAGTGCCGAGGAAATCCGCAGGAACGAGGAGAAGATAATGAAAGAAGAGGTGAGTTTTCAGAATGGTCCTCGATTTGCATGGATCTTTACCTGTGTCGCGAAAAAATATTTTCTCGTATTGTATGCACTTTTTTTCGAGAGAGACGAGAAATTCTGATTGTTCAAATGGCAATTCGAAACTCTTTTCTCGCATTGGACTATTTACAACCAAAAACTGATGTTTATTTGATATTTCCCTGAAATAAATCTAGCGCCTAAAGGCCATTAGACTTGTCGTCGGTCTAATATTTGTAATTAAAACTCAAAGTGAAGATAGCTTTACCGCCTCTATTTTAGATAGGCCTTAAATACGAGCTTATGAGTATAATGGGTAGATCGTAATTTTGTTCCAAGTAGGTAGTGTTTGTTATTTGTTCGTTTTGTGTTGAAAATCTACTTAATTTAGTAGAAATTATTGCATCCGGATTTCTTTTTTTGGGGATAATTATACCTAATTTTTACTTGGCGAAGACATAAAATAACATAGATAAACAACTTCAGAAGCATCCGTTTTAAAAGTTTAACTTATTATTACCTACTATTTTGAAACTGTATTATAGAAGACTGCTTAACACTCAAAATTTGAATTTTATTTGACGTGAGAATTAGTTTTGAATGATTTTAGTTTTCTTTCCTGAGGTTCTTCTGTATTTCTTGCAATTTTGAAGGAGAAAAGTTGTAGTTGTAGAAACTATCTTTATGAATTTTATTGCAAATTTAGCTATCACAGTATTCACAGTTGTTTGAAATGGAAAACAATCTCAACAGTGAAGCAAAGTGGAGATAATTAGGTATATTATTGAAATAGTCGCTACTTCTGGCAAAAAAGTTTCCCAGACAACACAGAGACATTTTAAAGACGCTTCTAAGATATCCACAAACGACATTCATCTAGACATCTGCTTACGTCTTCGAGGCGTCTTAAAGATATCTTGAAAACGTCGTATGTTACAAAACCCAGCATATTTCAGACGTCTGCCTAAAGACGTCCTCAGGAGTTGTTAAAACTGATAATGCCTTCTATCCTCAGAGTCCACCTCTATCAAGTATAGCTATACCTTTGCAGCAAGAGCCGTTAACACTTCCAAAAATACTTTTATTTCACAAAGAACAATGTGGAAAATTTTCAATCATTCAATAAGAATCACTGTCATCTCTTAACATCATCACAAAAAATGTAAATTCCTTGAAGTTCCCATTTCCAATAATTGTAAAATGCGTTGCAATGGCTGTAAAAGTTCACCTGAAGCCGTTTTCAACTTCACTATTCTTATTTCTCCATCACGTCCAGGAATAATTTCAATTATTCGCCTCATAGGCCATTCAAATTTCTTTCTATCATAATCTGATATCAAGACAATATCTCCAACTTTTACTGTCTGTTTAGAATTTTTCTTGGAAAAAAGAGTCAATTCAGTTGACCTAAATATTCTGACTTGAACCTCTTATTCAGATTTTCTTTTAGTTTCTGTCGATATATAAATCCTCTACCCAGATCATTGGCTTTAATTAAATCAAGATCTACAATTCCTACTTCTTTAACATCTTGTAGGAACATTGACGGTGTTAGAACAGTAGTAGGATAGTATTTTTACAATTTTTGGAGCCGAATATATGAGAGACTGTTCAATCAAATATAAACAAACTATATATTTTTGGAATCCGGGCATTGTGCTCTTCAAGAATATAGAATAAAATATAGGGCATCTCAATTGAAAAAAGTTGGAAGCATGCAAAATTTCACATTTCTGACATTTAAATTTTGTTTCTGATCATGGTTTCTAAAAATTCAACCAAAACTTCACAACTATTGTTTTTACACCTTTCTTCTACCTATAAAGGTAAAGGCTGTAAGTGGGGTGTTAATATAAAGAAAAACACCCTGTACAAATGAGTGGATTATTGCGGAACTTATGAGTGGACCTCTGCGGGACGAGTGCAGCGAGTTCCGCAGCCATCTACTCACCAATATACTATTGAATTGTTCAAGTAAGACATTCATCAAAATGTAGTTTTTGAACTAATAAGAAAAACTCACAACTGAGAGAATCAAGTTAGTGTGTACTTGAACAACATATTGGTGAATAAATGGCTACAGAACAGATGTCCACCCATAAGTTCCGCAACAATCCACTCGTTTGTATTTGAATAACTTGTCACATTATGTTACTAGTTTGGTAAAGTAACATTACTAATTCCTGATGAAAGGCAAATTGACAAAAAGTGAATAATCTTACAAATTCTGACTTTATATAATAAGTTATTGTTGAAGAACAAATAAGTGGATTGTTGCGAAACTTATGGGTGAACATCTACTCACCAATATACTGTTGAACTTTTCAAATAAGACACTCACCTGAAACGTGTAGTTTTTAAACTAATGAGAATAACTGAAATTTGAGTGAGTCAGGTTAGTATCGTACTTAAACAACATATTGATGAATAGATGGCTGCGGAAGTCGCTGCGCTCGTCCCGCAGAAGTCCACTCATAAGTTCCGCTACAATCCACTCGTTTGTACTAGTAACATTACAAATTCTTGATGAAAGGCAAATTGACAAAAAGTGAATAATCTTACTAATTTTGACTTTATATAATAAGTTATTGTTCAAGTACAAACAAGTCGATAATTGCGGAACTTATGGGTGGACCTCTGCGGGACGAGTGCAGCGAGTTCTGCTGTCATCTGTTTACCAATATACTGTTGAACTAAATAAGACAAATAAGACACTCACCTGAAACGTTTAGTCTTTAAGAAAAACTGACGTTAGTGACGTTTGAGCGAGTCAGGTTAGTGTCGTACTTGAATAACATATTGGTGAATAGATGGCTGCGGAACTCGCTGCCCTCGTCCCGCAGAGGTCCACCCATAAGTTCCGCAACAATCCACTCGTTTGTACTTGAATACCTTGTTACATTATGTTACTAGTTTGGTAAAGTAGGTAACATTACTAGTTCCTGTTAAAAGGCAAATTGACAAAAAGTGGATAATCTTACAAATTCTGACTTTACATAATAACTTTTTGTTCAAGTACAGGGTGTTTTCTTATATATTGACACCCCATTTACAGCCTTTACATTTACAGGTAGATGAAAGGTGTAAATACAAAAGTTTTACAGTATTGGCTAAATTTTTAAAATCTATGGTCAGAAACAAAAATTGAATGTCAGAAATGTGAAATGTTACATGCTTTCAGCTTTTTTCAAATGGCATGCTCTATATTTGGTTTAATATTCTTGAAGAGCACAATTTCCCGATTCCAAAACTATATAGTTTGTCTATATTTGGTCTCCAACATATTTGATTTCAAAAAATTTCAAAATACTATCCGAGAAACCAAGTAACTCAAATTTTACTTGCAGCTTTCACCTGTACAGGTAGAATGGTCTACAAAATCAGTAATAGGATAGTATTTTTAAAATTTTTGGAGTCGAATATATGACAGACCGTTCAATCAAATATAAACAAACTATATATTTTTTGAATCGGGTCATTATGCCCTTTAAGAATATAGAATGAGATATAGAGCATTCCATTTGGAAAAAGCTGGAAGCATTTAAAATTTCACATCTCTGACATTCAAATTTTGTTACTGACCATGGTTTCTAAAAATTCAGCCAAAACTGTACAACTTTTGTATTTACACCTTTCTTCTACCTGTTAAGGTAGATGGGGTGTCAATATATAAGAAAACACCCTGTACCTGTGCCTGTCGCACACATGCTCAGTTCTTTCCAAACAGGATGAAGAACGCAGTTCAAACGTATTTTTCTTCTACAGTGAAAATGGCTTCTCACAATATAGCTTTGTCTTGTATTCTGCTTGCTTGTGCAATAGTTAAGAATACTTCATAGGCAGCCGATTTCCTGTTTTTATCACTATAGTCCTTATTTTTTATCTCCCATAACCATTGAAAGGTTTTGAATATTTCTATAAAGTCACATAGAAATTGTTTGCTTGTGTTCGACATTTTGTTTATTTGGAATGCTATCATTAGACTACTGACTAAATAAACTGAATAAATGTACTTAACACACACAAAGCATTGACACATCCAACGAAATTCTTTCCACAGTCGGAATGAATTGTTGAAGGTACACTGAATAAGTATATTTATTCATTATTCTACTGCAACCACAAAACCTATCATAGGGCCACAATTCTCAAAATAAAACCACTGTGGAAAGACAAAAGAAAGCCCCACGTTGGGCGCCATAATATAACCTTCAATTGTTGGAGATTTTTTTACAATAGGTTTACCCCATTCATAAGTTGTACCAGATAATCACAACTGATGGCCTATCGGCTAGCTTCTACGGTGGTTTATTTTAGGAGGTTCTCTTTTTTGTCTTGGTCTCTTCACAGTCGCTCTAGAAAGTCAGCAGCAACGAGGGAACCAAATTATATTTAAAATTATTTAGAGCGGCACACACGGATTAGATATGAAATTCCTAATTCCCTCGTTCCTGCGGTTCCTTCGTGTGTAGGAACAAATTGGGAAATTGAAACACTCCAAGGCAAAAATAAATTGAAACAAATTAGATAAGGTACATTGAATAAGTATATTTATTCATTATTCTACTGCAACCACAAAACCTATCATAGTGCCGCAATTCCCTCCCAATACAAAACCACTGTGGAAAGACAAAAGAAAGCCCCACGTTGGGCGCCATAATATAACCTTTAATTATTTGAGATTTTTTAAAACTTGGTTACTTACAATAGTTTTATCCCATTCATAAGTTGTACCAGATAATCACAACCTATGGCCCATCGGCTAGCTTCTACGGTGGTTTATTTTAGGAGGTTCTCTTTTTTGTCTCTGTCTCTTCACAGTCGCTCTAGAAAGTCAGCAGCAACGAGGGAACCAAAAACTGGATCAAATAACCATTGAGGTCCCTCCTACCATCTTATTTCAGCTAGTGTCCAGATGAACGGTTTCCATTGGTCTTCTCCCCTAATCCAAGATAAAACTGTTGATGAATCTGACCAAAAAAAAACTTCAAGTTTTAAACCGTCAATATTGTAAAAGTTTTGAAATAATCGTACACCGATGGTAGCAGCTAAAAGTTCAAGACGAGATTTAATTAACTTCTTGACCGGTGCCCTTAAAAAATACTTGCATCACAGAAGAGAAGTAAAGACTGAGTAGTCGATTCTTTAAAATCTGTTACTATCCATCGAGTCAAGAATGGCAAATCTCATCAAAAATATGTGACCTCAATGTCCCATCCCAAATTCGAAGATCATATCTTTTAGAGTGTAAGTTTGGGAATCAACGTAACTGGACACGAAAAGCCAATAGGGCCAATATGGATAAAATAATTCGTTTGGTTACCTGTCGTATATCGAGTTTATCAAAAAATTGTAGTGAAAGTTTCAAAGTGTCTAAATTTCTGTTCCAAACAAGTCCAAGAATGTTGCTTCTTTCTTCAACTTTAACATACTCTGATAAAGAATACTCCCACCCTCTAAGTTCAAATTTACCATCAGCCAAAATTGACGTAGACTATGTTCAATGAATTGGTTTATTGCTTTTTTATCTGATACGAAAAAAGACTTTGGAAATAAGATTACGACTGTAGATTACCTACTTCTTCACGTTCTGATTTTTTGAAAGTTTCTTTTAAGGTGGTAGTCTATAACTGCTCCTAATAGAAAAGGACAAATACCACTCGTGTATGTCTAAGTATTTTCAAGGTGTCGTCTTTATCATACCACAGGAACTTTAACAAATTTCGATTACTTACTCTCTTGTAAGCTGATCTGCAGTTCAGCAGTTATTCCAATCTTCTCGGTTCGAAAACGTACAATCATGGAAGGGATCAATTCAATAAGAATAATACCCTTTTCCAAACATTGATTCAGAAATGGTTGACTTTTTTCTCTTGATGACGCATCATAAACCGGTCGTACAGGTGTTCTGGCACTTCTAGGTTTGTTAACTGGATGGTGTGGCAAAAAATGACCAGACTGACATAACATTTCAAAAGGTTCATTATTATCTGGTAAGGGTTCTATAAATCCATATGCTAACCAATTATCAAAGACTTCATCATAACATTGTGAAAATTATCTTTTTTTAACTTTTCCGTGGTGTTAAGAAGTTTTTAAATGACAAATCAAAATCAGACGACAGAGGTGAGTGACCTTCAAGCCACAGCATACTTACTTCATTCTCTTTTTGCTTCACTGTTGACAAAAATGTTCCATGATCAATGCTTCTTGTTCCTTTTGAGATTTGTTTTTCACAGGCTCTTGAATTCCAAGAACATCTAAATTGCATAAGTTAGGTAGGTCAAAATCATTTCCTCAAGTTTTGTTTCACTCTTTTGGTTAATGTTACTTATAGAGAATCTGAGAAATGAAAAACAAGTTAACAACCTATTGCAGTTGATAGCCTTTTCTTCAGGTGTATGAGTATGTATGTGGCAAACTTTAACCAGGCTCTATTAGAGCTAAATACCACAACTATGTTTTTTTCATGGGCGCAGATTTGATACAAAGCTGTTCTTTTTAGGAGCTGATCAAAATCCTGAAAACTAACCACAAAGACATGTTGAAAATGAAAACAGACAAAGTCCAATCACTAGAGGCCGAAGAAAAACTGCTCAACATTAAATTCCTGAAAATCCGCAAAGACCTGAAAGTCCATTTGGCTCTTGATGAAAAGCAATTGCGGCTTCTCACTGCAACTTCCAACCAAGCCTTAGAAGAACTAAATTTGGTTCTAGAAAAAGGCAGACATGTCTTAGCCTTGTCGATTACTTGTAAAAAGTTTGAAACTGACAGAGAAAGGATATCCAAATGGTTGCCTATTATGACATTTGCTGAGCTTAAAGATGATGATGAAGGTTTAACTGATGATCAAAAATTAATTCAGAAGTCATTGAGAAAAGGATTTAGTACGCGTAAGTTTTAGTTTGTTTGGGTAAATTTGTTAGTTGATTTTTATATTTCAGCAAAACTTGAAGAATTCAATATCCGTCCACAAACAAGCAGTTTTTCTGCAACCTTTGAACCTCTGCTTTCAGACTCTAAAGTAGCTCCTATAGAAGATGTTAAAATTGAATCCAAAAAAATAGAAGAAAAAGAAAAAATCCCAACAAATTTCCTAAATAGCTGTTACGAAAATTTGGAAAAATTGGAAAACTTTTGGATGATTTATAACAAGTGCGAAATTGACGTAATGGAGCTGAAGCAGGAAAAAGCTACGCTGGAGAAGGAAAACAAACAGCTGCGAGGGTTGATAAGGGCGGTTCTAGAAGCTGCGGTTTTGGCAAAAAGTGCACCCGATAGCAAAGTTTCTACAAGAGTTCAATCGAAAAGAAGAAGCGCATATTCAGCTCCTCTACATCGAATTACATTTTGATTAATTAAGTCATTTTGTCTAAAATATATTTTAATTTACAAACATTATGGGATCAAAGCAAATGCTAGACTACCTATAATATAATTTTATTTCAAATAATTGTGCACTGAATAATAATAATTTTTATCTGAAAATAAACCTATTTCATAGAATCCTATTTATACAAATTCCTTACAAAGCGATAAAAACTTGTTATTATAAAAAAAAAGGTTCCCTTTTTGCTTGTTTTGGTATCGACTGCACAAAAACATTTTCAACTGAGATGTCCAGATTTTAATAAATATTCTGCTGAAAGTAGGTTGTAGAGGTCGACTCCTCACTTTTATGTGTATATTTGAGATGTGAAGACATTAATTTTTTTGACGCTGCATTTTTTAATCAATATAACCTCTCATTATGAGTAGCTACTTGTGCCGATTGTGCTTTGAAACACATATAAAGAAAAACAATTATTCAAATTACTTTCAAACAATAGGGTGTTTGATGGATGTTTTTCCTGGAATGGTAAGTTTATATGCGAACTTTTAATAAACTCATGTTGATTTACGATTTTTATAGAACTTCAACCTTACAAGCACAATCCAATTATGCGATACCTGCTTCAGCAATTTGCAGTCTACCGTAAAACTCAAACAAACATTTTTGGAATGCAAAACTACTTTTCTAAACCGTAGAGCTACTGTTAGTAATCGATATTGTACGGTATGCTTCAGATCGGAAAATGATTGTTCTTTTATGATGTTTAATGACAATTCTATGATAGTTTTGAAAGGGATGATCCAGATTGTACTTTCTGTAGTAAGTAAAGCTGAGTTTTTGTATTTTGGATAGTGACGTCATGATTTTTACTTTTGTTGAGTGGAGTCGAGTATATCAACATAAAAAATCATATAGTAGGTAAAGTCCGACAAATACCATTTTAAAGTCACGTGATATTGGTGGCAAAAAACGTATGTTCGTTGATTATATCGTTGATATCACCTACAAAAAGCTACTTGTGGTTAATTACTATTGAATTTTAAGATATGTTCCCACTAGCATTTTACAAACGCGTTTCTGAAGTAGTATTGACCAATCAGATGGGAATTTCATTAATTTCAATACTTGCAATTGTTGCGAGACTCACTTTTGTCGTTTCTGCTGCCCCTTGTAATACATTCTGAACTTGAATTGGGTACCCGTTTTCTATTTGCATCTTTTTGAGTTGGAGAAAGGTTAATATAGTCAAAATTATTAGCTGTGTTTGTTCGTTGTATCATTTTCTAAAATAACTTTGACAAACTAATTGATGACAGTGACGGATTCTATTTCAGGTAAGAATTTTATGAAGAATAATTAGACAGCAATTTTTTTGTCAATTTTACTATCACCGCTGTTTGAAATGTATTCAACAAGGATAGAGAAAAATCACGTGACTTTAAAATGGTATGTGTTGGACTAAAGGTACCTACCTCCTACTATTAAAGAGTTAAAAAATCTAATGTAGTAGTACCTATAAATAGGTAAAGAGCAGCTTAAGTTTAGGATAAAAGCTGAGTAGTTTCGGGCGAGGTCAGTTCCATAAGCTGTTGCAAAAATACTGTCGACGATTCTTGTATATTTTTTGGGTTTATTTTGCCATTGTATACACAAATGGTAAACTGGAATGTTAGAAATTTTATTTAAAAATAATGAAGATACTTTGAGACACATTATTGATGTGTAAATATACCTATAAACAATAACGGCATAAAAGTTACTACAAAACCGCCTCTTTTAAACAGCCTTGATCATTGACATGAAATTTTAATGTCACCTTGCATACCAGTGACGTCATGCACGCGCAAAGGAAAATAACAGTAATCAACGTGTGCACCCTAATCGGGCGTGGTGCTTCCAGTGATGTGCCTGTAGACAATGTCAACGTAAACAATTGATTGTCTACGCGTAGACAATTCGAATTGTTTACGTGAGCATTTGTCTACACATTGTCTACATGCGGCGTAAACAATAACTTATTTTAAAAAAATTGAAAAAAAAATATAGAAAGTTACTATACTATCACTATCACTTCGATATTAGCATTCACTGATAATAAAATATCAGAAAAGCCGATAATAAAATAAAAATAATTTAAGAAAAGGAAAGTGTGAGGTTAGAATTAAACGTCATTTATATTATTTTTCATTGTTGACACGTTGTCTACATTGTCTACATTATCTACACGTAAAGTAGACAATGAAAGTCTACGTGTAGACGCACATCCCTGGGTGCTTCCGCAGACTTATTCTGTAACTTGCGACCGCAGAGCATTGCGCAATTGTCGCTGTCAAGTCGCTGTCAAACGCGAGTTTTCTATTCTAAAAAAGTAACTTGCGACCGGTTGCTGGTTGCTATGTAATTGCTGTTCGTAGGGAATAGGCATGCCGGTTGCTTGTATCGCAACAACAGCATTCCCGCTATACTGGCTGCTACCGAAAACCATTAAATTTTGCCGTAGTAGTTTATCAGGACTATGACGTCACGGACAAAGAGCATCGCCAATGAAGCTACACACTATAAGAAAAAAAGTCGCGTGCAGCACAGTACACGTGATAGAAGTGAATACTTATTTATCGATCTCTTTCTCTCTCTCTCCCTCATATTCATCATATGCTTCATCTCAATGGCGAGACGAAAATTTTATAAATCGTGTCGTGACGCGACCCTGAAAAATCACTCTCATGCGGCCAAAGAAGTATTCACTTCAAAAAAAAAAAATTGGCAACATTGCAAAAGTCGGTATTACAGATTTTAATGATTCCTACCGTGAATAATAGACTGGGTATCGGTGTCTCCTTCTTGACGTAAATGTACGAAAACAATTTGGGCAAGTGATTTTCCTGAGATCCTGTTAAAAATAGACGGGCTGACGTGAAGAGAATTCTATTGACGCCGCCAAAACAGAAAAGCGCCACGAAAATCGGAATTACCCTGCTGTAGCTGCCGTACATTTTCATTCCGAAGGACTAAAATTTAAAAAAGAAAAACTCATGACTTTATTTTAACGTTGGCAACACCGCAAATTGGAATTTTACGAATCTAATAAAATAAGCAACACAGTTTTTAGCTTTCCTGTTATTTTTGGTAACAATTTTTATGGAACAAATTTGAACGTTGGCAACACTGTAAGTTTTTTTTTTGTTCCTGTTTGTCCATTTTTATTATTTTCCAACGAGTTTCTAAAATGTTTCAACGAGTTTTTATGATGTTCCAACGAGTTTGCAGTGTTTCAACAGGTTAAAAAAAACTCGCTGAATTTTTTTTTGATGTTTCTAATAAATTTTTAACATTTTCTAACGAGTTTCTAAACCGTTTCAACGAATTTTCATGATGTTCCAACGGACTTCTAGTGTTTCAACATGTTGATAAAAACTCTTTGATTTGTTTTTTTAATTTCTAGTGAATTTTTATCATTTTCCAACGAGTTTCTAAAACGTTTCAACGAGTTTCTATAATTTTTCAACGAGTCCCTAGTGTTTCAACATGTTAAAAAAAACTCGATGATTTTTCTCTTTTTTTGTTTTGGAACTTTTTAATGAATTTTTATCATTTTCCAACAAGTTTCTAAAAAGTTTCAACGAGTTTTAATGATATTCCAACGAGTTTCTATATAGTGCTTCAACATATTGAAAAAAACTCGTTGAATATTTTTTTGAATTAGCTAATGAATTTTCAACATTTTCCTACGAGTTTCTAAAACGTTTCAATGATTTTTTATGATGTTCCAACAAGTTTCTAGTGTTTCAAGATGTTGAGAAAAACTTGTTAAATTTTTTAAATTTTGTTTTTGAATTTTCAACTGAATTTTTATCATTTTCCAACGAGTTTCTGAAACGGTTCAACGAGTTTTTATGATGTTCCAACGAGTTTCAAGTGTTTCAATATGTTGAAAAAACTCGTTAACTTTTTTTTAATTTTTTTTGAAATTTCTAATGAATTTTTAACATTTTACAACGAGTTTCTGAAATATTTCAACAAATTTTTATGATGTTCCAACGAGTTTCTAGTGTTTCAAGATAATGAAAAAACATAGTTTATCGCAAAAATTATGTAAATTTTGCTTTATTATAATGTAATAAATGCAAAATAAAAGTAATAAAACTAATTAAAAACGAGAACTTTTGATAGATGGCGCCTTGATTCATCCACGTTTTCAAGCACCATCTATCAAACCAAGTAGGAACCCTTGTGAAAAAACATTGGTTTAACAGCAAAAACCAAAACATGGTCATAGAAAAAGTATAGTATTTTACTCGTCAAAAATCATTTTTTTGCAACTTGAAAACATTACCAAACTCGGCTTCGCCTCGTTTGATAAACTGTTTTCTCGTTGCAAAAAATGCTGTTTTCGTCACTCGTTGAACAATATACCTACTATTAATTATTCGCGAAATGTCCCAAAGTAGGCGACATCTATGATCAACTTTGGTACTCAAAACTCGGTGAACAACAAAACAAGTTTGCATTTGGCCCCCGTCATTGTTTCTGGAAGTTTTCAATTTTCTACAGAATATTATTCTTTTTACGTATTGTTTCTGTTATATAAATCACAAAAACGCCATAAAACACAATTTAACAAAAACTAACCTCAAAAAACTGGCTTTGTTGTTCACTGAGTTCGGCAGACATATTGCTATTTTTCGCGTAATTTAGCGCCATCTATTGGTACAGGAATTTCGCCATATAATTAATAATAATCAATAAAATTGACAATTTGGCATCATTGCTCTTGTTATGACATAAGTAAGAAGAACTATCAAAGTAGGCCTTGTGTTTTTTTTTATAGTAATTGGTACCGTCATGGCGTCTTTTGATGCGTATTGAGACCCACGTCTTGGGTTCTTTGCATAATTTTGGGGTTTTTTGGACGATTTGAGGGCTAAAGAGTGTGTATTGAAGTGTTTTGTATTGAAAATATACGAAATTCTAGGCCGGGCTTTTGATTTTGATTGAAAATAAGTTTTTTCGCATTTTTTTCATCAGTTGGTACTGTCATGGCGTCTTTTGATGTTGTTTAGGGCCCACGTTCCGAGTTTTTTGCACAATTTCGGGTTTTTTTGGACTAATTAAGGATTGAAAAGTGTTTTAAAGTGTTAATTGAAGTGTTTTGCATCACAAATACACAAAATTCCAGGCCGGGCCATTGATTTTGATTGAAAACTGGTAAGTTGCAAGTTTTTTCGCATTTTTTTTTATCAGTTGGTACTATCATGGCGTCTTTTGATGTTGTTCGGGGCCCACGTTCTGTTTTTTTGCACAATTTCGGGGCTTTTTCGACTAATTAAGGGTTGAAAAGTGTTTTAAAGTGTTTATTGAAGTGTTTTGCATCGCAAATACACAAAATTCCAGGCCGGGCGATTGATTTTCAAACTGGTAAGTTGTGACAATCATTGTACAAGTAGAGTATAACTCGTGTGGGTTAACTCGGGCTCATATAACCTTGGCCTTCCGGATTCGTGATTAAAATAACTCCATAACAGTTTATTTATTTATTGTAAGTATTAATTTAATTTGCAACAAAACAGTCGTTGAAATAAAAGACATATTAACAGTGTTATTCATTCTTTTATTTGATCTGACTGAACTCGGACTTTTTGGAATTTTCTTCTTCTGCTTTGCAGAAGCCTTAAGGCTTGTTTTATCCATTTATTTGTCCCTCCTGTGATGCCGACGACCAGCTGTCCTTCCACCTCTTGGGAGGCCGTCCTCTGCTGGATTCTGGTTTTCGATTTTTGGCGACTTTTGCCAGTCTGTGGTTTTCTATCCTGGATATGTGCTCGTTCCAGAAGCGTCTCCTAGCGCGTGTTCATCTAACCACATCCTCTGTCTTGCACTCTTCCCTGATTTCGTTACTGCTTCTTTGATCTCAAAGTGTGTTTCCTGTGATCGATCTTGTTGTTTAATTGTATTGTCTTATTTATTTCTCTCCCTGTTGCTCTGAGCATTTTCCATATGCGTTTTTGGGTTCCATGAAAGTCACTTTTCATTTCTCTACTGAAGCTCTCTCTTTATTTCCCTTATGCGGTTGTTTACTATGTTCTATGTTTCGATGTATTTGATGTTTCTTGGAGTCTTGTTGTATCTTCACCTCTGGTTTGAAACATAGTTTATTATTTCTGTGTTTTGTCACTGTGTTGACTGTTCTCTTGCCTAGTGCCTCCTCCGCTGCTTGGTTTATGTTGTTTAGTAGAATGTCCCATGCGCGGTCTACTGTGTGTTGTTGGAGGATGGGCTGCCTTTCAATTTTTTGGGACATACGCCGTTTGTACAGATCCAGCGTGCTTTCTGTTTTTAGTGACTCGATGTTGAACTTTGTTGTTGGGTTGTCCGGTTTCTTCCGATTAGCTGGCGGTCTTGCCATGGCGATTATTCCCATTACTAAGTTATGGTGTGATCCGATGTTTGCCGATGTTACTAATCTTAAATCCTGTATTTGCTCTGGTTTAATAGCTCTATTCGTTATTATATAGTCTGTTGTGGACATTATACCTCTATTGCCCTGAAACGTGACTTTGTGTTGGGGTTTGTGTTTAAAGTGTGTTGTTAGTCCTTAGTTTCTGGTAAGCGCAAAATTCAACAAGCTTCTCACCTCGCTCGTTCACTGTCTCTTCATTAAATCTATTCTTGACTCCAGGTATTACCTCGTTCTCTACTCTTCCGTTCAAATCGCCCATTATTATTATGCCTTCATGTTGGGGTATTGTTTCTATCAGCAGTTGGAGTTGTTTGTAGAAATCGATGGTCTCCTGGGCCGGCTTTCTAGATCTGGTGCGTAAATGGACACTATATGAAGAGTGTGTCTGTCTAGTTTCAGGGTTACTTTTATTATTCTGTCGTTTGTGTACTTAATGTTGGTTATAGAGTCCCTGAATTTTTGGTTGATCAGCATTCCAATTCCCGACGCTGCACTTGCGTCTTTTGATTTACCTGAATAAATCAGAATGTAGTCATCATAATTGTTCTGTTCCTTTTCCTCTCTTCCTCCCTTCCTTTTTAAATTTATAATTATTTAAACTTGTATGATCCCTCATCTGGGTATTCAGCTTCAACTTAAACAAAATTTATCGTCACTATCATTCAAACTTCTGAAAATATTCCTCAACACATTAATTTCTAGAACACAGACGATCATAATCCAAACGTATGCACGGTATGTTGGCCCCAGCTAAAAGCCATTCACAAATTCAAAATCCATTGCTTCAGAATGGAAAAATGTTTCAAGGCTCACTGCATCAAAAAGCAATTGAGCAAACTCACCGAAAACGATTTGCAAACGTTTGTTCATCAAATTCCTGCTATTTCGCATGAGGAATGTTACGAAAAATACGGTCACGTTTATCCAAATTTGGACTATGATATGCTGCTGCAAAAAACTGTAATTATTCAGCATAAAAATGTTCAGGAATCTCATAATTATACAGAGGATATCGGAGAACACAATGGTAAGTCAGTGATTCTTGGACTGAAGAAATACATAAAATATTTTGCAGATGAAAAATGTTCTGGTGGTGATATTATAGCAATAGATGATGATTCAGATGATTGCATGATTGTTATAGATAATACAGATAGTAATTCTACCATTAGTATTGAAGATGAAGAAACTCCTTCAGTAATTGAAGAAAATAATGAAAATTTTGATTTAAACGAAATTGTTGAGTATAATAATAATGTTACGATTGCCATTGAAGATGAAGATGCAAAAATTGCAATTAATAATGATTATCCAACAATTATTATCGAAGATGAAGAAAGTGACTCGATTGAACACAATAATAATAATTCCAATAGCAAACCAAACCAATTTATTATGTTCTATGATGATTGCTATGAAGATAAAACATCAGAAACTATAGACAGTCAATCAGTGGATTGCTATGAATCTTTCAATCAAGATAAAACATCAGAAAATATAGACGGTCAATCAGTGGATGAAGATGTTTTGGTTTTTGATCAAGATATTTATGAAATAGGCACCAAACTAACAACTGAACACATTTTTGCCAACACTAAACATGAAACACAAGTAGCTCAATTGCATACAAATGCAGTTAGGTGAGTTTAGGTTATTTTTATTACCTAAACTAGTCAAAACGAAATAAGGACCACTTTTGAAAACCCATCTATTTTTAATGAATTTTGAATAACCCTAGTAATGTGTTTATTTCCATTCAAAATATAAATTTTTGGTGCACACTTTATTTGTTTATCTATACTTATTGTAAATGGAAATAGTCACTTTACCAGGGTTATTCAAAATTTAATGAAAACCCTGCTCTTAAAAGTGGTCCTTATTTCGTTTTGAGTAGTATATATGTATATGTTTTTTTTTTTTTTCATATAGGCCAAGTACTAATTTGCAAATTTGGGGTTGCTACGTTTGTCCCCAAGTGTTCATAGAAAAATGTAAAATGCGGAAACACCTTATGGACCATGAAATTTTTGAAAATAAAAATGGCAGGTTCAAGTGCAAATTATGTCCATATTGTTGCAAGTTTAGCAGGTAAGCTTGCGTACTTGTTGCAATTGATGCCACCGTATTATTTTTTTTTACAGGTCACTAACTAGGCACAACTGGATTCATTCGAGGAAATTTCATGTGAGGTTTTCTGGACTTGATGCAAAGTATTTTTGTCAATATTGCGACCAAATTTTTAATAAACAGGTTGATATTGGTTCGCACATGAGCCAACATTTGATTTCTTCGAAGAAGTTTTGGTGTACACACTGTCATATAAGCACTGGGTCGAGTGAGAAATTACGTGCTCACTACAGAGTAAGTAAGGAAACAAAACCAATATTCTTTTTATAAACGTGGTGTCAGTATTCTAGAAACTTTAATTAATTCGGAAGTCCCGCGTGTCGATCAAAAGGACCTAGCAAGATTATTAGACTATGTCTCACCTGTTGGAATAGGGTTTTATTTGCCACCATAAATACTCTAATCTGCTGGATTAGTCGAGACTCGACATTTTGGATAGAATATGGTGGTTTTTAGGGCAGCTTTTCACTAATGATCAAATAGAGAAAGTCAGAATCTCTTGTGGAGAAGAACGTGCAAAGTAAAATTTACCGAAATGGTTTTTACACATCCGAAATCATCGGCAAAATTAGACACTTTAAGCAAACCCTAAATTTTTCTACGTATCCGTATCCGCATCCGTAAACGCATCGACTTACGTTGACCGCCTAAAAATCCTTTTAAGCATGGCCAAACATACATTACGTAAACGATCGTATCCTTAGATGAAACGTTTTCTAACCTCAAAAAGTGTTGAATTAGGTAACTCAAACCACGTGACACTCAAGATGGCGTGGCGGCCACACATGGGCCAAAAAACACAAAAAAATGTCTAGTTTCTGCCGGATTTGATAGTTAAAGGTACCTATAGTTAACAAATATTTTATTAAATAATCAAAATCAAAGTTGCAAGCAAAACTCTATGCAAAATAATAAAATACGCATAAAAACATATTCAAAACAAACTTACTTAGCCGCCACGCCATATTGAATAAAATGAAAATAATTCAAATTTTGCTTATTCTTGGCTTTTAATTGGCTCTGAAATTCAAATTTTGAATATTCCCGGCTCATGATTGGTTTAAAAATTGAATTTTTGATTATTCCCGGCTCTTGATTAGCTTATTTTTGAATTTTCCCAGCTTTTGATTGATTTGAATAGGAATTCAATTTTTAAATGTTCCCAGCTCTTGATTGGCTTAAAAATTGATTTTTTAAATTTTCCCAACTATTAATTGGGTTAAAAATCAAATGACTTTGATTTTGGTTGAAAAATCGAATTTTTGATCATTACTGGCTCTTGATTGATTTAAAAATTCAATTTTTAAATATTCCCGGTGGCTCTTGATTGACTTTGAATTTCAAATTTTCCCGGCTCTTGATTGGGTTTAGAATTCAAATTTTGATTATTCCTGACTCTTAGTTGGCTCTGAAATTTAAATTTTGAAAATTCCCGGCTCTTGATTGATTTTCAAAGTCAGTTTTTTAATTTTTCCGGCTCTTGACTGGATTTAAAATTCAAATTTTGATTATTCCTGGCTCTTCATTGGCTCTGGAATTCAAATTTTGAATATTCCCAACTCATGATTGGTTTAGAAATTGAATTTTTGATTATTCCTGGCTCTTGATTGACTTCAAATTTTAAATATTCTCGGCCCTTGATTGACTTAGAAACTCAAATTTCAAATATTCCCACCTCTTGATTGGATTTCAAAATCAATTTTTGAATTTTCCCAGCTACTAATTGAGTTTGAAATTCAAACTTTGATTATTTCTGGCTCTTGATTGGCTTAGAAATTCAAATTTAAAATATTCCCAGTTCTTGATTGGCTTCCAAAGTTAATTTTTGAATTTTCTCAGCTTTTGATTGGCTTCATATTCTGAATATTCTCGGCTCTTGATTGGCTTAGAAATTTAAATTTAAAATATTCCCAGTTCTTGATTGGCTTCCAAAATTAATTTTTGAATTTTCCCGGCTCCTGATTAAGTTTAAAATTCAAATTTTGATTATTTTCGGCTCTTGATCGGGTTTAAAATTTGAATTTCTTAGCCAATCAAGAGCTGGGAATATTCAAAATTTGAAGCCTATTAGAAGCCGGAAATAATCGAAAATTCTATTTCTAAACCAATCATGAGCCGGGAATGTTCAAAATTTGAATTTCAGAACCAAACAAGAGCCAGGAATATTGAAAATTTGAATCTTGAACCCAATCAAGAGTCGGTAAAATTTAAAAATTGATTTTGGAAGCCAATCAAGAGCCGGGGATATTCAAAATTTGAATTTCAGAACCAATCAAGAGCCAGGAATAATCAAAATTTTAATTTCAAACCAAATCAAGAATGGGGAAAATTCAAAAATTGACTTTGGAAGCGAATCAAGAGCCAAGAATATTTGAAATTTGAATTTCTAAACCAATCAAGAGCCGGAAATATTCAAAATTTGAAGCCAATCAAGAGCCGGGTATAATCAAAAATTCAGTTTCTAAACCAATCATGAGCCGGGAATGGTTAATATTTGAATTTTAAACCCAATTAAGAGTTGAGAAAATTCAAAAACTGGCTTTGGAAGCCAATCAAGAGCCGAGAATGATTAAAAATTGAATTTCTAAACCAATCAAAAGCCAGGAAAATTCAAAAATAAGCCTATCAAAAACCAGGAATAATCAAAATTCAAATTGCCAAACCAATCAAAAGCCGGGAAAATGTAAAATTCGAATTCCAAACCCGACAGGAAACTAAATTTTTTTACCAAATGTTGCTACAAACGAATTCAATACATTTTCATATAGCAAGTGTTGCTACATGTTGCTACAAAATCTCACCCTGAAAACCCACTGAAAGGAACTACCCCCAAAACCACTTGTTGCTACACTTTCGCTCGTGTTGCTACGCTTTCGATCATGTTGCTACACTTTTTCTTTTTACAAATGTTGCTACATAAGTTCATTGAAATCTTGCTTTAAACCTATTAAAAACTACTCCCAATGATTGTGTTGCTACACTTTTTATTTCGTATTGCTACATAAGAAATTCAACAAACTCTTGTCCTAAGCAAAAACTATCACACAAATGACTTATCCTACACAAAAACGAGTGTTGCTATAGACGTGTTGCTAAATTTTTTTTCTTGCGACATATATTGATCTTGTGCTGCTACACAAATGAAGTGTTGCTACGCTACACCCGTAACTCCTTAACTACTCGTCCGATTTCGACGATTCTTGCACCAAATTGAAGCTGATCGATTTACCTCTGACTCGGTGAGATCGATGAGACTGCTCTTAACCTCGGTGAGGTTCTCCGAGAACCGTTTCTCCTCCTCGTCGATACCCTCGTCCTTGTACACCTTGACCTCATCGGTGCTACCGAGATCATCGCCGCCGCCGGACGAGACGTGTGGCATGATTTACTTGACAAAGCGGAACGGCGGCATCTCTTACGTTGCGTTTCCGGTTGACGCACATAAATCTAATGTGCGCATGCTTAAGACTTATGTTACGTCTTTACGGTTATACGTTACGTCCATTGTAAAATGAGCTTAACAAGGAGATCTCTCAATAGTGTCAAATGATTGAGATACGTTTCCGAATACGGATAGGAGGCTAGACCCGTAATGATACCGACAACGCAACGCAACGAAACCACCGTATCTATTCTGCACATGCGCAGATCGATGCGGATACAGATACGTTTGAAATTCAGGACCTGCTTAAAGTGTCTATTATGGCAATTTACGAAAACGTAACGCAACGTAAGGCAACTCAATGTACCCGGACTTCAATTAGTGAGAAAATTAGGTTCAAAATTCCCTTAGGGCGAAGACAAAAATTAAATTCTTCAAGAAAAACCCTTTTCTCGGAACAACCAAATCGTAAAAGAAAGAAGCACCACATGAAATTAATTATGCAATCTATTTCAATATGGCCGTTCAGGTCAAATTGTGGTGACGTTCATAAGAAAAAGCATTTTTGTTCTGGGCCCTTATTGTTGTAGATGCCAAACATGACAATATGACAATGACAGTAACCTAAATGTAAACAACACGGTGTCTGACCGAACTTCCATATTGAATTTCGTTTGACAGGTCATGAGATTGCCTAATTAGCTGCCCTAAAGGTAGAGTAGAGATCCTTTAGGAAAAGTATCGACAAATGTCAAAAAGAAATCAAAGAGAATTGTGAGTACCGAGAATTATACACAACAATAATCTGAGAAAAATGACAACAGCTGACAACTAATGATATCGACAAGTAACTAGTCTGGCACACAAATCATGAGTGACATGACTTAAGTGACACTATAAAATAGAGAGCAACGTGGTTTATGGAACCGGATTCCGGAACTAAATCTGGTACCTGCTAAGTTCAGCAACCGAACAGAGTACGTGCAGCGTGCAGTACACACTTCGTGAACGAATCACTAAATATTTGGGAAACTTAACCCAAGAATAATAAATATTTGATTTGTTTGCATGAAAATTTTATTGAAAAATGGAAATAAAATATTGATTATAATCGAGGAGAATCATTTGTCGTCAACAAGAACTTTACAAGTGAAAATAGAATTCAAATACTGAAGATTAGAAAATTTACATTTTCTGCTACCTACTGTAATTATTGTTGAATTTTTACAAAGGAAAAAAAACAATTAAACAAAGCCTAATAAAATCAGGGAAAAATTGTGGAATAGTTAAAGGCAATTTTGGCACGTTACAGGTTGCGATATCCGCAACATCGGAGTACCGTACAGCGCTGCCGCATACCGCAATGCCGGATAGTTAAAAATCCTACCTTAAGACGTCTACATCTTGGATTATCTGTTTTGGATGTGTCAATATAAATTCTATTTCGTTTTTTGTCTTTGCATCCAGACTTGCCCATGTTAGGTCTCTTTTTGGAAAATGTGTTCATCGCAAAGAGTTGCTCTCTTTCTAAAAAGTTGACTAGCATGTTGCCTCTTTCATTTCTTGTACCATGTCCGAATTTGCCAATGTAACATGAGTCACTATCATCTTGGCCTTTGAATCTCCCAGAACTAGTGTGAATTGTTCTCATGAAGACACAGAAGAGAATATTTGAATGCAGTAACTTTTGTGTCCTCAACTCCCAATACGTAATATCAATCAGAGCTGGGCAAAGCCCTCAGTAAAAGGGCTTGAAGCACTAAGTCCTAAGCCCTCTATCAAAGTGCTTCAATTTCAAGCACAAATTCCTTTTTATTTTCAAAAGTGCTTCACAAGCACAAAGCCCTCAAAGTGCTTTGGGCTTGACAAGCACAAAGCCCTCAAAGTGATTTGAAAAGTGCTTGAAGCACATCAAAAGCACTTGGGGTTCCTTGAAAAGGGCTTCAAGCTCTTTAAATGTGCTTGAAGCTCTTTAAATGTGCCTAAAGCACTTTGAATTTGTAATAAAATTCTCAAAGTGGCATAAGCTACCTCGTACACTCATCACACAGAATTGGTATAGTAGAGACGAACTTTACATTTCACAGAGTAACAGTAGTATGTTTTTTTTTGAGATGTAGCAAGAGAAAACGAGTTCCCGCCAGGGTTTCTAACCTTTTTCGTTTTCTCCTTTCAAGTTCAAAATTTTTTCGTTTTTGTATGTGTTGTGTCTTTTCTCATTAAAATTAATGTGGATTATTTGATGAAATTATCTTAAATACGATAACATAATCATAATCCAAGAAGACATAGGAAATGCTGCAGAAGCAAAAGAAATAGGATGGGATGTTTTGCCTCAAAGAATTCCTTTTCCCCTGACCAGCAATTCGTGAAATTTTTTAGAGTAAGCAAAAATGTATGCCACGAAATAGTGGATATGGTTACTCCGTATGTTAACGCTCCAACGCGAGTCTGGGCTTTAACCAAAACTAGAAAGGTATGCATTGAACACTCCAGAAGTTGATGAACCACACGACGTTCAAGAACAGGAATATGGCATTTTTGCTGCGGAAAATTATGCGGAATATTTCCCTCATGCATAAAAAATCACATAAGAGGAATGCAATTATCGAAAACTTACTGTGATGATGTTCATAGGGTTGTTAAAAATAAGAAATAAATTATCAAACCCAAATGCCTTTCAGCTTTCAAAGTTTGGGAAAATAGACAATAATAAACATCAAACGTGGGGTTAGATTACTTCCTCTTCATTTTTTTTCGCTTGAAAACACGTTTTGGTTAAATCGATTGACACTCGCATAGGCGGTCTTCTGGGAATGCTCCCGGGAACACTCCCTTCCCGGGCAGTCAAGAATACGGGGCCGGTACTTGGGGTACTACATGGTTATTCAATTTTAAGGTTTTCAAAATGTTCAATGGGGAAAAGTGGAAAAAATCCAGTGATAAAGTTAAATAGGGTACCAATATAAATTAATTATTTATTTGAATAATAAGTTGATTCATTTTTTTTTTTCGATTCTAAGCTCAAACCCATAACCTCCATTGTTAAGAGAGAAAAGACATAAGACGGTTCAAGTTCAAATAATAGAAAAAAAAATTAAGGGACAAAACAGGATCGAAAATTTTTAAGTGGGGGATAGGTGGAATGATGGTCAATTCAAATTCCTTTCAAAGTGCTTCAAGCCCTTTTAAAGTGCTTCAAGCCCTTTCAAAGTGCTTCAAGCTCCCAAAAGTGCTTCAAGCCCTCTTAAAGTGCTTCAAGCCCTCTTAAAGTGCTTCAAGCCCTTTCACAGGGCTTCAAGCTCCCAAAAGTGCTTCAAGCCCTCTAAAAGTAATTGAAGCTCATTGAAAGGGCTTGAATTACTTTTTTCAATTACAAATTACCAAGCACTTTTCTAAAGTAATTGACTTTGCAAGCCCCAATTACAAATCTATAAAAGGGCTTGAAGCACAGGGCTTCCAAGCCCCCAAAGTGCTTCAAGCACTTTCGCAAGCACAAAGCACTCAAGCCCTGCCCAGCTCTGATATCAATGGTCGCATTCACCAGATACCTACCAGTTAGTAAAACGCTTTACGATTGTTCAACTGAGCGCTACGTTGGATTTATGTTGAAACCAAACATGTTTTGCAAACGGTCGTAATTTTTTCAAGCATAAATAGTGTTTATAATTTGACGTTCTATCATTTTGAAGAAGTTGAATAGTTCAGCAGAACCAAGAGTTTACCCAACGTATTCTGTTGGTATTTGTAAACTGTGTACAACCCGATTTGGTTCTGGTGGACGCAGCCATTATCCTTTCTATAGAAACAAGTTTGCCCTTCAAGTGTATGTGTTTCTATTTCTTTCAGAAGCTACATGGACAAAAGAAACAGCGCCTGTTCTAAACAAACAAACCAATTATTTATTTTATTTAAAGTTTATTTGGAATTATTTTTAAGTTGTTTATTAGAATACCTTTAAGAATATTATTATTTTATACTTACTTCTGTTGATCAAAAAAAAAAAAACAATACTCATTTATGTTCAATTAAAATTTATTCTATAAAATATTTGCTATTTAACAAGTTGTCAGACAAGCCGTTTTCTACCAATAAGTGAATTAGAAATAAATTGCTTTTTCCAATTAAGGTAGCTTTTTATTGATTTCCTATTTGTTAAACTTATACTAGACATTGCCCAACAACAAACGGAATCATCTCAAGGAAATAGACTTGTTTTCCTCAATTTTATGGTACCAGAACTACACAATGAACGGTTACAAGAGTACCTATATACAAATTAAGTACAAGTTTTTACATCATAGTAGTAATTTCCACCTTATACATCTAATTACAAATCCACCTACACGAAGTACCAAGGTAATAAATCAGTCAATAAAATGTGCCCCTTTATTATCGTACAACCATTTTAATCGATTTTCACTTTCAGATTGCATTGTGCTCGCTTTTTTTTTCCAAATGAAATTGCAATACGTGACATAATCATCATAGTAACTTTATTTGCTCAATACATGTATAGTCCTAGATCTAGATGATGCTATAATCAGAACAGCAAAAGTTTACAATCTAGTTATACCTATAAATTACTGACAATTTTTTGATTTGATTGTTTTTCAATAATTAATTTATCCTAAAATGGCTTATTATTTCTGAGGACGGCTTGCTTGATCATCTTGTGCTTCTCACAGGTACCCCACCAAGAAGACCTCAAGCATTTTTTCTTCGGCTTGAGAACAAAACATTTCGTTTGGACTACGTTGAAGAACAATTTTCCTACTAAATTAGCGTCACTGGTTCCTACCATTTTCAAACAAGCTCGAAACCTGAAACAATAAATTATTGTATTACGGTGTGATATACGGAATCGTAAAATAGATAAATGTCGGACACATTTTTGCCATAGGTTTTCGGCCCATAAATAGCCAGAGGACAGGGAATATCGAACACACTCTAGTGCTAACTGCTGCCGCAGACCAAGAGGGTCGTTAAATGACGATTTTATTATACTCAGTCTCGAGATGGTAAAATATACGATCCTGTAGCTGCAGATTTTTTAATAGTTGCTGGCAGTTGCAAGATTCTGCTACAGTTAAAATATGACCTGTTTTAAGGACATTTTAGAACTAAAACAAACAAGATGATGGATGAATTGCATCTGATTTGGATCTGCTTGAAAACTTACTTTCTTAGCTCGTACTTACATATGTACTTCGTTTTAGGTGAATTTTCCACAATTTCAATTAAAATATTGTCGGACCTGGGGGTAATGAGGGGGTGAGAATCAAAACTAGAGTCAAGTACAAAAATAGGAAATTGTATTTAAAATAAAGCTTACCACAAATACATTTCAGACATGGGCACGAGCACTCATAATTATCAGAGGACTAAAAGGCACTATTATTACTAACTAACGCGGATCATTCTCGGTTTGTAGATTATACCCTTTCATCTTCCAAAAACCATTAATTTATATTAATAACGCGACCATGATGCGTGATCACTGATTATAATAATTACCGGTGAACTGTCATTGACATTGACCTTCCATTAATTAAGGTTCCTCATGTAAATTGACAATCCGTTCAACTTGTAACCTAATGTTATTTGAACGTGACGTGATCAATGATTTTCCCGAAACCTATGAACCTTTTTTGGAAGACGATTGGGTTTAATTAAACGAAAGGAGATGCCCTATTATCCTAGATACGAGAATCAGTGTTGCCAGAGGTGGTACAATTGTACCAGGTTTGGTACCATTCGTTTTGCGAAACTACGCTAATACGACTTTGGCATATTTGGTACAATTTTCAATTTTTTTATTTTTGCCTACTTAGTCTAATGTCGATATTCTAATTAACTTGTATTTCTGTATCAAAATTCGATATAACAATAATTTTTGATTCGTAAATAGATGACGTCACCAATGTAACACTCGTTTTGTGGTTTTTGGTTGACGTAGTTTGTGTTTAGTTTAGGTTTTCGGCAGAAAATAAAGAAAACTCAAAGCCTCGTACTTTAAATTGGTTTTTCTGATCGGAAAAGCGGAAAATCCAAAAAAAAAAAAAACATCGAAAAATGACATTTCAACTTACCCCGTTGAAAAACTCAAAATTTTTGATACAAAATGAAGGAAACTCAAAGCCTCGTACTTTAAATCGATTTTCCCGATCAAAAACAGCCCGGAAAAGTGGAAAATTCGAGGAAAAACTGGATAAAAATGTAAACACGTCAAATAAATATGGCCGACTGTCAAAAATGACAAATGATATTTATTACAAGGCCTGCCTCCTTGATTGAAGTTAGCGACAAGCGGTGTTGCCACATCAAAAGCATTTTAAATGGAATTTTGCTAATTATGGCATTTAAAAGTGGAAATTTTGGCTAGAAAATGAAGAAAACTAAAAGCCTCGTATGTTAAATCATTTTTTTCCAATAAAAATCCCCGGAAAAGTCGAAAATTCGAGGAAAGTCTGGCAAAAAAATCACAAGACGTCACTTCAAAATGGCCAACTAAAAGCAACATTGTCACATTACATCTCGGAAAACAAAAATTACATTTTAAATAAGTTTTCTGTTTAAAATTCAATTAAAAATTGTTAAATAATTAATAAATAATAATTATAATAATTAAAATTCCCTTGATAAAGCATCGAAAACTTGTTTGTAGTTCAATTTCAAAGAAAATGACATTACAAGGTTTAGTTGTTGATTATAGTGAGTAAGACAAAGACAACGATAAAGTAGTATATGTTTGCAAAAACCACCGTTTTCTGAAAAAAAGTAAAAATCTTAAAAAAACCCAATAGAAAACCAACATTCCAAAATCAACTTGATAAAACTAAAGTTTTTGAATATTCCCGGCTCTTTGATTGGGCGCTAAAAATCGCATTTTGAATATTCCCGGTTTTTGATTGGCTCCAAATTATCCGCTGACCAATAGAATTATAAAATGGGCCCCGTGATTAAAATAACTCCGGCCCTTCGGGCTCTCGTATAACTCCGGCCCTTCGGGCTCGCGTATAACTCCGGCTTTTCGGGCCCGCGTATAACTCCGGCCCTTCGGGCTCGCATATAATTAACAGTTTTCCCGATCGAAACCGGCCTGAAAAAGTGGAAAATTCGGGGTGAAATTGGATAAAAAAATTCGAAAATGGCCGACTGTCTAAAATGCCAAATAACATTACATTACAAGACCTACTTGATCAAAAGCCACGTTGCCATAATTACAATCTCAAACATAATGTTTTTCCAGATTTTAGTGGGTAAAACAAAGAAGAAGATAAGGTAGGATACATTAGTAAAAAACCAAAAGCGATAATGAATGAGTAAGATAAAGAGCGAGATAAAGTAGGAAACAAAATGATCAGTTGGTCGAGCCAAACGATCATCAGAGTAAATTTTCGATTGTTTCCGGTTCAAACACTTGGAATAATTACTCAATTTTTTTTTTGACAACTGACAAGCCTACATACAATATTATGACTTTTGACAATTGACGAGTTAATTTTCAGGACCATCTACGATTGTTATGACTTTTTTTGTCAATTGACAGCCTTGTGATTCAGATTGAGGCCTATAACAGCAACGTTGCCACATTTTAACGGTAATTTTGGAGCATTTGTAATTGTAAATACAGTGGCGTAACTAAGGGCCCGCAGGCGACATTTTGGGGCACCCCCGACATTTTGGGGGACCCAGAAGCCAAAAATAGTTTCTTTTTTAAATACTTCTACTTCCGAATCAGAGTCTATTGCTACGAGTTACTCCATTTAATCCTAAATTAAACATGTGGAACTTAACTTAGATCTAGTTTAACTGAAGAAATCTCTGTATTTTGGTTTCTTATTTTTAAACGAGTTTTTGAACAACTGAAAATAAAAGCGTTGTTTTATTCTACTACACCTAAAAAAAATGAACACCATTGTGAACTACTGGGAATCCACATACGTCGGAATAAGGACTGACGGTTCCAGTCTTTCAAATTTCCATTTAGAATATATATGAAAGACTCCAATCCCATCTTCCTAGAACTAATAATTCCTTGTTGGAGGCTTAGCATAATGCTTTCCAACAAATTGTAAATTGTCACCATTTATCGCTGGAAAGATTTCTAGATAAATTGAAGCAGGAGCAATTGGAGCAAAGCAACAGTGAAATATTTTTAACAAGATATAGGTCCGGTTTCAGAGCAACAGAATGTGCAATAAATATTTCCAAGCAAATCAGTGGCTATTATGTAAATGCATAAGTATATTATTATACAGGGTGTCCCACGACGTTTTACGCAGGTGATAACTTCGGAACGCGTCATCCAATATAAGGTGGGTTCGGCTTGCTCACTCCGTGCACTCCGAGTGACTTGATTCGCACTCCAGCCGTTCGGGTATTGCTTTTTACCGTATTAGGGGTGACTCCAGTAGCTCTGTTCTTACTCCACTCCAACTCCGCGCTGAATAGCCGAACCCAGCTATAATTGAAATTTCGAGGATCTGGGTAACTTTTTGTGCTGCTTCTTCATGTGTCATTCAATTTCACTATTATCACTTCAGTTTCGGTCAAGTGATGGCAAATTCAGAATCTTAAATGTAACTTATCGTACATTATGATGGCATTTTTCGTTAGAAAATTGAATTACATAATTGGTAATGCCATATTTGTTAATACTTTGTTAAAGAAAATGATAAAAAAATCCAAAGTGGAAGATTCGATGATTTGTTCCGTAGTTATCACCTGGGTAAAACCTCGTGGGACACCCTGTATATACTTATATATTTATTTTAGAATACAATTTATTTGTTCATATACATATGCATGCAAGATGGGCCCCGAGAAAATATTTGCGGGGGGGGCTCGGATTTGAAGTTACGCCACTGTGTAAATGTAAAACGTTGACAAGTGTGGCAATTGACATCAAGAAACGATTGTTATGATGTTGTAGGCTGCTTGAAATTTTCAACTTTTGGTAACACTGTAACGCTAGAGGATTGAAATCGCGTTTTTTTTTAATCATGAGCCCGAAGGGCGAGAGTGTTTTCAATCTTGAGCCCACAGGGCAATAAAGCCATTTTGTATCGAGTTTTAAAGAAAACAAGGCCTACTCTGAAACGTCAATTTTTTAACGTTTGTTGTATCATAAGCAGCATTGACATATGTTTTTTTCAAATCTCCAGCCTGAATGGCCGGTGTTGTTTTAATTGCGTTACGAGTCCGAAGGGCCGAGGTTATAAGAGCCCCAAGGACCGGAGTTATATGAGTCCGTTCATTGTCAAATGATTTTAGTACCTATTATGATTATTACAGGTCTCTGATGCCCTTAGATGTTCTGGGCCGCACGCCAGCTACACTGGAGGAATCAGCGTGTCCTCCCTGGCCGAGTGGCCGGATAACCCGTTCTGGTACAATTTTTCTTTAATTTTGGTACGAAAAATTTTTGCTCTCTGGCAACACTGACGACAATGTGCCTTTTTTGAACGATTTTCTCCATGGACTTTACAAAACAACCAATAAGATGAGATAAAAAAAAAACACACATATACAAAACATTAATTGTACCCTCTTGGCGAAACATTATAAATCACATTTCGGGCTTCGAATATTTCACTATACCTATATAACATCCAGCCTGTGTTTGTTTCAGCCCCCAATGCCGCAAAATTTATCGGCCGAATATTAAATCGAATGCATAAATTTCAATCTGGTGTTCCTCTCATAAAGAAGTGTTGTGATTTTTGTTTTGTTTTTTAAACCCAAAACTCTCGCTATCTTTATAATATTATAACTATTTTATTACGAGCTATAATGTCACGTTTAGCACCATAATAAAACTATTTATACAGCCTTTATACACTATAAAATTTAGATTGTCTTGGATATTTTGATAACCTCCGGCATTGCGAAACAAAATGGTTTATTAGCGATATAAATCTGCGTTGCAATTAACCTTTATTATAACCATCATCAACAAAAACAAAAAGAGGCATCAAACTTTGAAGATTTATTAATGTTCTCGTTAACGTGCCGTTGATTTTTCTTTTTTTGTATTGGTGCTCTTTTGTAACTTTAGCCGTCATTAATATTCGGTTGTTCCGCCGTTGTTTTGGTGATTATTTTTTGTTTTATTGGGTTGATGAATTATGATTTATAAGTAATTAAATTGCTTTATAAGCAATTTGAAGGTACAGATCGTTTCACGAGGGTTCATACTTTTGACTTCGAAGACGTCATAACTTAAAAAAAAAAGTGTTGTCCTAGATTAATTCATATTGGACAGTAGAGGACTACAATCCCTTGAAGTTTCAGCCCATTTGGACCTATAGTTCTAGAAATAAAATCGTGTTAAGCAATTTGGGGTGATTTATCAGTTTTTCAGTTTTTCTGAGTGCCCTTTTTTCATAGAATCTGGCTCCAAATCTCAGAATACTTTAGTGTATGGAGTTTGGGGGATCCCAAAAAATCATTAGGACACAAAACCTCAACAAAAAAAAATTTGAAATTTCATCGTTTTAGTAAGAAGGTACCTTATGATTTAGATTTTGGAAAACTTTTTTTCTATTAGAGATAGAAAGCTGAAATTTTTTCCACTGGTCAGTCTCAGTTATTTCAACTAATGGGTATAACACAGTGATGCCATCCTAGGGAATTCATCCCTATATAGATCCAGGGATATTTACAGTTAATAGGGATTAAGGGGAGATTTTCCAAAAACCAGGCCAAACTAGGGAAATTTTTTGTTAGATTTCTGCTGTTGTATTTCCTATCCAATTACATTTATTGCATTCTTTTTTACAACGGCTGATCCATTGATGACCAGTCTAGCTTTGTCTATTTTATGGTAAAATCGAAATGGACGAAATGATTAAGAATGGTGGATAAAAGAAAGCGTCTAATGTTAGAATGACAATGACAGAATGTCAACACTGTCAGATTCAGCTGTCCGGTCCGTGGGTCCGGTCATGGAAGCTGTTCATGTTGTGTTCGTTCAAAATTAAATTGCGAACATTTTACCCATGCAAGCATCGCGATCTGCCATAATAGAAGAAGGGAAAACCGGGGAGGAATTTATGAGCCATTTTTGCCTAATCTAGGGATATTTTACTTTGGAGTAGGGATTTTTCACATCCGTGAGTTGGCATCACTAGTATAACAGCCGTGTTCATTTTTGTCATCTTTTTCCTCGATTTGCTCCGAAATTTCGACACGCACGTGATTTGTAAATTGAAACTGTCTGATCCAGTCATGTGCCTGTCAAAATCGCGGAGCAGATCGACGAAAAAGATGACAATAACGTACACGCCCAATATGACTTCCAATCGGATACGTTTTAGTGTGGTTTTAGGGACATTTTTCAAAAGGTTTTGTGTTATTAGGGTGCTTTATCGGAGGAAATATCAAATATGCTATCTAATTTGTAACTATTGAAGGTCATTAAGGACTTACGTATCTCGACTCCGGTGCTCAATCAAGTATTGCTGCGCTGCCCACTTAAGAGAGATACTGCTAACAGAAAAAGTCCCTTATCATCAGGAAAATTTAAATATGACCTCAGCAGATGGTAGAACTTCTACAGTAAATGCTTTTTTATTTTCATGTGAAAGTTGTCTTGAAAAATAGAAGGCATCATGTTACCATGATTTCTGTCCCAGATCATAAGTGAAGCAGAACACTTCTAGGGGCAGATTTTTTTAAAGGGGGTGTGCGCCAAAAAACAACTTCATCTCAAAAAAAAGAGAAAAGTAATCTAAGAATAACAGTGAAAACCGCACCTCTCTATGACAAATAATATCGAAGATATGGCTCTATGAAGGTACCGCATCTCACCCTATGAAGTCACGAGAGCTCAAGCGATGCACGAGATAGTGAAATAAATTGAATTTACATATGTTTTTTTCGTGTCACCTGCAATATTCTTAACAAAAACCACTCACGCGTGCCGAGAACAATCAAATTAACAATGCGGAGCGCGACTGGACGAAGCTCTCGTGACATCACACAAATTTTAAAACGGTATATATCAGCGATGGTTTATCGCAGAATGAGGAGGTTTGAACAGTTATTCTTTGATTTTTTTACACTAAAACTTTAATTTTTGGCGCACGCCCCCTTTAAATCAGCAAATATTATTCTGGATGTTCTCAATGATTCATGGACGAAATAAGCTACAAGTTTGAGTCGGAACCAATTAAACCTGTTCACCTTGCCCGCAACCAATTCATTGGACATTAGTTGTTCAGTCAATATTAGAGCAAAAATCATACATCCAACAAGATGCTTGAGGCAAACCAAGATCTTTTCAATATCAGTGTAGAATCGACTCCCTTCGTAGAACATGTTATTACCTTGACAGATGACATACCAATTGTCGTTTCCCTTATCGCCTGTCTGAGACTAGCAAGAAATTGACAACCTACTTACGGAAGGGATAATCGAAAAATGTGAATCTCCTTACACTGCTCCTGTAGTTCTGGTTCCCAAGAAAGGTGGTGGGACCAGGCTGACCGTTGATTACCGCCGGCTCAATGCTAAGACGACGCCAGATAGGTATTCGTTGCCACCGATTGACGACATTGTCCATGCAGCAAAAAAAAAACATGACAACACTAGATCTTAAGTCTGGTTATCATCAGGGGATCGAGACAGAATTGCATTCATTCGTTCCGCTATATAAGAATGCCTTTTGGATTGCGTAATACGCCATCTACCTTCCAGAGGCTAATTGACAGATTTCGATCAGGCCTTCAAAATATTAATCTGTTAGCATATCTTGATGATATAATTATAATCTATCTGATTCCTTTGAATCCCATATTGATCATCTACAACAATTTTTTGAGTGCCTGCTTGAGATTATTTAAACTTCGCCTAAACCACAAGAAATGCAGATTTTCTTGTTCTCCGGTACAGTATTTAGGCCATGTGATAACTCCGCAAGGTATTGCACCAAATCCTGAGAAAATAACTGCTATTTTAAAAATCTCAGTGCCACGAAACGTTAGGGAACTCCTGTTATTTTTACAAACCTGCTCATGGTATAGACGATTCATTGAAAATTTTGCAAATATCTCTAAACCGTTAACAATGCTAACAAAGAAGAAAGCTACTTGGACCTGCAGCCATAATCAAAATCAAGAATTTGAAAAGTTAATCATTGCTTACTTCTAGTCTAATCCTACGCCATGCTGATCCGAGTCCTATATTCTGAAGACTGACACTTCTTCCTATGCTTTTGGAGCATGTCTGCTTCAGGGGGAGGATACTGACAAACGACCCATCGAATACGTAAGTCGGCTTCTTAGACCTGTTGAACAATCAGTCATTGTCAAAGGTGATCATCAACCATTGCGATGGTTGATGACATTGAAATCGCCAACAAGACGTTTAGCCAAATGAGTTTTGGTGCTGAATTTCGCCGTGAACAGTTGAATGACCCAGATATTAACAAGATAATACAGACTTTTGAAAATATGGACAAAAATAAACTCGATTTCAAGAAATGGACCGAACGAGGGTACATCATGCATAACGATGTACTGTTAAGGTACGTACCTGAGTTGGACGAAGAAGAAGCACAACAAGTTGTATCCAAATCACAGATTCCCGAGATATTATTCAAATACCATGACTCACCATTGAGTGGTCATTATGGAATAGAGCATTCTCACCAAAGATTAGCCAGTCGTTATTTCTGGCCAAGTATGCGCAGAAATATAGCTGCCTATGTCAACCAGTGTGTTGAATGCCAAAGATACAAAATTTCAAATTTAAAGCCAGCAGGACAACTTCAAACTCATGTTCAGTCCCAACGTTTTGGAATAATATGAGTTAATCTATTCAGACCTCTACCTGAGACCAAATATAATTACAGGTGGATATTTATCATAGAAGATACATAAGCTGATGGGTGGAGATATTTCCACTTAAGATTATGCTCGTTGCTTAGTAGATGAAATAATTTTGTGCTATGGCGTACCCCGAAGAGTTATAAGTGACAACCTATGATGACAACGGTGTGCAGTTCGTTAGCTCAGTAATGCAGCAAGTTGCACATTGCCTCGGATTTAAGCAGACACTAACTCCAGCCTATCATCCTGAAGCAAACCCGGTTGAGAGGAAAAATAGATACTTGAAAACCCAACTTTCTATCCTGGTGTAAGATGACCATATACACAATGGAAAGATACCAGCCACAGGTTTCAGCGCCGCCTATCTCACTTTCGGAAGAGAATTGAGGACTCCAGACGATGTGAATTGAGACCTTCGTGCCATTGTAGAAAACGACAACTGTGTGAGTTAAGTAACTCTGTATTTGCAATGCCGCAGTAAAACACTCCGAAAAGCCCGTGACCACCACGAGATTCAGCAAGATCGAGCAAAATACTATGCCTTCGTGAAGCTTCCAAATACTCGTTAGGAGATAAAGTACTGGTCAACTCACATGTCCTAAGTAAGGCCAAAGACTCGTACACTTCAAAATTTGCACCAAAGCGAGATGGTCCCTATATAGTATCCGCATACTATATCAGGAAAGTATTATGTTTCAGCTCTGATGCCGTTTAGGTCATGTCAGAAAGAGGACCCAAATCCAGTTAGACATCTTCGAAAGCGTGGAAGACCCCGAGGTACAACTTCAGTTGCAGACAATGCAGGTGAAGTTTGAAATAAGAAGTTATCATGCACTACTATAGAACATGCTATACAGATAAAGGGGATGATGGTGACCCTAGAGTAACTGCGCAGTACCAAGAGACTTTACTCATTCCAGAAGACTGGTTGTAAAACCAAAATGCTTGGCTTGCCAATAATAATTAAACTCGAAAAGTGTCAGATTTGAGAACTCTGTGTGGTTTTGAAGCTAGTACGAACTATCACGTTTGAAATTAGTACTACATGCACTATTCAAACGACACGGTAAATGACACTTTTTGTCCACACACATACATATTTGAATACTTTGTCAAGTGTATGGAATATGGCGCTTTTTTGCCACGCCGTTCTTTCGCGCGTGCAAACCGCTACTTCCCAACACGCCACGATAAACTGCGCGAAATAACGTGTGTGTATGCCGACCTCATGCGCGAAAGAACGGCGTGGCAAAAAAGTGTCATGTTCCACTTGACAAAGTATTCAAATGATTTAGCACGTGATTACGCGTGGCATATCAGTTTCAAAGGAAAAATCGTATGTGTGTGGGCAAAAAGTGTCATTTATCGTGTCGTTTGAAAGTGCATGTGGTCATGTACTAATTTTCAACGTGATAGTTCGCTACGTGGCGTTTATGTTTTCGTACTTGCCTCAAAACCGTTACGTGGAATGGCGTGTGGATACGGGTGTGAACTGCACTATCATGTACTTGAAATAGGCCGGCATACACACACGTTATTTCGCGTGGTTTATCGTGGCATGTTGGGATGTGGCGGTTAGCATGCGCGAAAGAACGGCGTGGCAAAAAAAGCGTCATGTTCCGTACACTTGACAAGGTATTCAAATTATTTAGCATGTGACTACGCGGGACATACCAGTTTCAAAGGAAGAACCGTATGTGTGTGGGCAAAAAGTGTCATTTATCGTATAATTTGAAAGTGCATGTGGTCATGTACCAATTTTGAACGTGATAGTTTGCTACGCGGCGTTCATGTTCTCGTACTAGCCTCAAAACCGTGACGTGGAATGGCGTGTGGACACGGGTGTGAACTGCACTAACATGTACTACTGAATACTGACGCCACATTCCAGATTAAAGCACGTCTGATATCCCTTCTCTTTCTATCATTGCGTGCGGCCTCCTCACTCACGCACATGACTTTTCACAGGTTATTGCGGAAGACACGATAAACCGCGCGAAATAACGTGTGTGTATGCCGGCCTAATACTGACGCCATATTCCAGATGAAAGCACGTCTGAAATACCTTCCTATTCTGTCGTTGCGTGCACCCCTCCTCACTTACGCACATGAATTTTCATAGGTTTTTGCAGATGACATGATAAACCGCGCGAAATAACGTGTGTGTATGCCGGCCTCTTTGTTAATTTTTCTACGTGTAATCACCAATGATATTGATAATAATAGTACATTATATACCTAGGTAGAGAAGTTGGTCATTATATACCGAGCGCTTTTTAAAACCTCGGCGCTTCGCGCCGAGGTTTATAATGCCTAAGGTATATAATGACTTTCTCTACCGAGGAATATATAGAATTTTTTTTACTACTGCTAGTAGAAAATAAAAAATAGATTTGAAGTACTGTCCTTTATCAACAGCTTATGGTAATTTCCTATAATGTACATACAGGAACCTGCTTTTTTTTTTAAATTGACAGTTTGAAATTGAAATTAAACCAATAGAAACCTGTTACGTTATGACAATATCCTTGCGTATGACATCATTTTCATTATTATTGACCTGGGTATTTTCTCATTGTTTTCATTATTAACCTAGGGAGAAAAATTCAAGAAAAATTGATTGAATAATGACTACTTCTCAGGTTAGTAGTAAGAAATAGTTATTTATGATATAAGTGCTAAAAGTAACATTTTATTTTATGAAAAGGGAAGTTTGAGACACGACGCCGAAGGCGGAGTGTTCCATCCCTTTGAACAAAATAAAATCACTTTTAGCACGAATATCATACACTATTTTTTCTACAAACGCACTAAAAGTGATTACTTTTAGCACTAGTGCTAAAAGTAATCACTTTTAACACCAGTGTCATAAAATGGCATTTTAGACACTGACAGCATCCGTTAAAAATGACAATTTCAGTGACGTTTGTAAAAAAAAGTTTATAGTTCAATCTGTCTCTCATTCATAATTATTATTGAAATTAACGTAGGTACGGATTTCCTCAAGTTGAAGTTGGTTCAATTTTTCCGTGTGTTACGTTAATTTAACAACTACATTTGAGTACGTGATCTTCAACTTTTCTTTATTATCAATTTTCCGTACGTTAAGTTAAGTTAAGTGGATTAAATGACACCTGCCTTTTGCATTCTGTAACTTTCTCGAGTAAATTACACAGTCCCTCGATCCAAAATAGATAGAGGTTGAACCACCGACTTCTGTACCTATTTGATTTTTGTCTATTTCAAGCTGATCCATTTTTTTTTTCTTGCATGCAACCCAAATCATTCAAATAATCTGATACGTCTTCTAAAGAAATTCATCGTCAGTCTCTCAGGTCAGTGGGCCGACTTGCAGACGGAACGGAATCCCCTACTAATCGCAGGCTTCGCATCGCGATCGTGACTTTACTTTATTCGAAACGGGCAGGATTTTAGACTCTCACTGCTGTCGGGTCCTGCACGTTGTGGCTCCACCTACAAGGCACCGCAAAATCGCGAGTTTTGTGTAACAAGAGAACAGAATCGACGAGAGGTATATGGGAAAATCGTTCGCGAATTCAAAGCGAACTTTGGCAGAATATTTTGCATCCCGCCAATATTTTAAGACAAAAAAAATATCTCATCGATTTTGTATAGCAGCGGCTTATGGAAGCTTGTGGCAAACTGATTGCAGCAGTTAATAAGCCTTACATATGGACAGTTTGAAATTAAAGTCAAAGTTGTAATTTTTCGATCGATTAAATTCGAACCTAATGATCGTAAAATCAAGATTTAATCGGATCGATAACGAATATGTCGTAATAATTTCGTATTTGTTTGTCGGCACAGCGACTTGGATTGGATACATAAATTATTTTTGGATTTTTATTAATATTGGATTTATATGGGTTGGCCGTATATACTGTCTGTAACAAGACAGTTTTAGGAGTAGAAAATGAGTAGGGTACAAACCTAATTATAAATATTTACAATGTTTTGAGTGTCTCTATAATCTATATAACATTCTTTTGAATTAAGTTTTTGTATTTTTGGGGATTACGGTGTATTGAATTACTATAGATGCAAATATACAGAAATTACTTTAAGTAAATTTGAGTGAAATCCCATTCAAGTGTCACTGAATAAAGGTTCATGTCAGAAGAATCTAAATTTTATGAATGAAAGATTCGAGGCGCCAGAAAAGAAACTTTTTGAAGCTTATCAAACTAGTCATTCTAGCATTTCTAGCCTACTCGACTCCTCCTCACCTTCATCAAACCCAATTTTCATTATTTCTCTTGTCAAAAAATTATTATCTTTTTCTTTCGTCCCATTTATTTTCACACTAGAACGATTTTCGGGGAAAAAAACTTCGACCAACAAAACAATGCTTATCAATAAATGATTGACCGTGTATTCAGTGGAAACGAATGCAAAACAATAGAGATTTAATTTTTGCTCCTTTTCAATTTAGAGGGTGATGGCCATTCTTTTTTCTTTTGGGGTTTGACGTAATTGGGTTAAAATATTGTCTATGTTTCTTTTGATTGTATGGAGGCAATTCAACAAAGCTTTTGTCAGCATGAAATCATTCAACTAATACTGTCAAAAGTTGAATTTAGATAAATTTCTGCACACTAACACTTAATTGGTCTAATTCCCATCGGTAAGCCACACAATACAATCATTATCCCTCCTATAACAAAACAAAAGCCACCTTATATAATTAAAAGAAAAAACGAGCTTCGTTTAAGTCCGCCTTGTTGCGTCAAGTCAAAGTAAATTGGTGTTTAACTTCTCGTTCGTACAACGAAACGAAAAAAAAAAAATCTGCTCGTTAAAGTCAAAAGAGCCAAGAGAACAAAACACATGACGTTCAGCCCTTTCTGGTCAACTTGGCACGATTTGGTGTCAATTACTGTTTCCAACAATTGCCTTCGTGTCACGGTTTTTCTTTTTTCGCTCTAAGTCCACTTAGTGTCGGATTTTTTGGCTCTAATGGACGCCAATGCTCGTTAACCGGTATTTAAAGAACAAAGTATCCAATAGGAGAATTATCGACTGAATGTTCGTTACCTAGAATTTTAGAACAAGAACCATTAGGAAAATCCATCATACTTTAAATGGTATAGGAATTAATACAAAATTTAATAAAAATGTTTTTCCTTATTTGAATTGAAATAACAGGGAAATTTTCTACAATTTGCCATTCAAGTTTCAATAATTCGATTTTCTGTCAAGGGATAACAGGATCGTATGTTAGCTCATTGGATATATATTCCGGGTCTGAAACAGGCACAAAGGTTTATATCCAGCTCAGCAAAGAGATCTGAACATAACTCCTTGACGTGAACAGAAAAGACATTAGAACAATCGTTGGTCTGCTCACTGGACACACCAACTAGAAGCAGTCACGCGTCACACACGACATATCTGGAATTATAGCAGTGCTTGAGCAACTGGAACAAGCTATAACGACTCCAAATGCAATCTATAATCTATACAATCTACTATCCATCTCATCAAGAGTTCTCACTCTCTTATCTCTTCATGGGAAATTGTGCACCATTCATTTTAAACCAAAAGACACTTTTCTGAAACTGACTGAAAAACACCAAAAATCAGTTTCAAGTAATTTTTGTAAAATCTATAATAAATATTCTCGCCTAGAAAACCCAACGTTTCTTCTCTAACTGTTCTTTCTCGATGAAACCGATAACCATAATCAAACTATTTTACGATCATAATTAAATCAAACGTTACGACTGTGTTCAAATATATTTACCTAACTGTTTGATTGGTACGAAGTGCCTGTTTCAATAATATACGAGTTTAGAAAGTGCAATGTATTATGGACCCTATCACCATCAATAAAAGTCACGAGGATGTTGTAAATTTTGTTCAAAATAATCGAAGTACAGGAGTAGATTTTCATTTTTTTTAAGATTAAGATATCCTTATCTTTATCACTTTTGACATAATTGTGTTAATTTGAAAAGTAGTTTTGCTAATGAGCATTAAAATCAAGTAACTAAGCAGTGGAAAATCGGCTTATAGAAGGTTACGTCTTCCGTCATGGAATTTATAAGTGGCGCCTCATAACTTAATGAAGAGCAATCTTTGCATAGGAGGTCATATAATTATTCATTTTCCAACCAATACGTGAAAATATTATAATAACATAAAATAAATCTCTTCCCAGCTAGGAGATTAGGGTTCTTGTGAGGTCCCTGCAATATAACAAAATCAGATGTAGGTGTGTGCCAGTGAAAAATTATTCTTTGAAGAACCATAATGTCAAATCTATGCGCGAGAAACATTAATTTCCGTTAATGGTTTTTCGGCGGAATTGATCATGACTGATGTAGTTTTATGGTTGATCTTGAGCCGCAAAGGATTTGCTATGACCGATATAAAATTTACCCAAATGGGATTCAAATTTACCAAGCTCGAACGGTATATTGCTATGTTACTGTCACACATAAAGCAGCAATAAAATCTTCATCTAAGACATTAATAGGTGTTTCGCAATTTCATTTTGTTTGATTGTTAATTTGAAGTTGATATATTGTTTTAGGTCTTTATTATATACGAATCCGTTATTTTTCAACTCCCACTAATCTTGTTGTGCTTGTTTATATTGCTTCAACCTGACACAACTTATACATTTTATAGGAAATTTTTAATCAAATAAAATGTAGCTTTATATTTCTTACAACTCAAGGTAGGGGTGAGACACAATACTGCTAATAAAATCTTGATTATATTGCTGGACTGCTGGACAATACCTTTTTAACATACACAGGTTTTTACAATCTAAGATAATCACTTTCATGGAAACTAAACAATTTAACTATTTTACAACAACAACAAAAAATCAAGAGGCGATTTCGCCTCAGTTTGGTACCCGAGTTTGGTCTGTCAAACAGGTACCATTCAATTTCGGATGAGTGAATGATGCTGTCACAACAACTTTGGTAGACCCTTTGGTCTGTCAGATGCTATACTGCGGTTTGACTGGGTAGTGGAGGTTTGGTAGCTTTCTGTTTCTTTTTCTCTCATGTCCAAATAAACATGTCAAAGTCAAAATGTACCAAACGCCCTATCCACTGAATTCGGATGAGATTGTTAACAGGGTCGTCCAAGATGTTCCATCAGGGTCCTTATTCTTGAAACAGGGGAGCAGCGTTCCCAGGAGAACGAGTGTTCCGTGTTTGTTACTCATATTATCATTTGCATATCATTGAGAAAGACGGAACATTCGTTCTTCTAGGAACGTTGTTCCCCTGTTTCAAGAATAAAGCAGGTGTGATGTTACATTCTCCCCCCCTGACCTCGAGGAAGGACCAGATTGGTCAACTGGATTCACCTTTTTTTGTCGAAGGCCTTGTTTTCGTATTGGTACCACTGGGAGTCACTTCAGAGGTCCCATGTACAGTCATTGAATCTGATACATGATATATCCCTGGGTATTGTTGGTTCTTGTAGGTCCGCAACTTTATCGCTTACTGAAGAAACTTTCTTCCCTATTTGGTATATATAAGGTCCATCTCTTTTGGGGTTCAATTTCGAGGTTTCCTGCTTAGCAGCACTGCTAAGGGTATGGGTATAGCTATCCAAACGTGGTCACCGACTTTAAAAGGTTCTATACCTTTTCAACTTCAAATTGGGACTAAGCAACTTTAAATTGGGAACTAACAATATCAAAATGGGAATTAACAAAATCAAATTGGAACTAATCATTTTTAATTTGGTACTAATCAACTTCAAATTGCGACTAATCAATTTTGATTTGGGAAGAAACAAATAATTCAAATTGGGAATAGACCTATTCGATTTAGGTATTAATATAAATGAAAGATTGCTAGTGAAGAAAATCAATATACATTAATAAAAAAGGGACTTTGAACAGTAATGAAATGAGATTTTGAAAAAGTTTGTGAGGCTTTCGCGGTCCGGGTTTATCGATGAAATGTTTTCATTCCGGCTTAATGGCTGTCCTAACTTGGAATTTCTTCCTTAATTATGACGTTTCGCTAGCACGCATGGCTAGCATCTTCAGAGGTGCTTCCATGTCCGATTCTGGTAGCAGTCTGCTACCAAACGTCAGAAAGAGATTCCAACTTCCGACAGCCATTGAGCCCGAATGAAAACATTTCATCAAAATGAGATTTTGTTCAAAAATTTCTTTTATTTCAGCGTAATAACAGCATTTTCCTCTATGTATCCAGTCATTTATACCTTATGTTTGCTTTTCTTTGTCTCCCACGTTTGCTTCTAACAACTTCTTGGGTACCTACCCATCGATAAGCTGTAGATTTTTTTATACCCAGTGATGTTAGCAAATCCTCTTCAGTAGCCTTTGTTATTAAAAACAGCTTTTTGCTTTTTAGCATTTTCTGCATCAGGTACCTACTTTAATGTAAGGCATTTTGTTAATTTAAAATATGGTTTAAAAGTAACTGCCGTTTGACTTGCAAAACTTTGGAATTTATTCAACAATTCCAATTTGAAGTAGTACCAAATTTAAATTGTCTATTTCCAATTTGACTTTGTTTATTCCCATTTTGAACGTGTTAGTTAATTAAAAGTTGATTAATCCCAATTTGAAATTGCTACGTTCCAAATTGAAATTGATTGATCCCAATTTGAAGTTGAAAAGGTATAGAGCTTTTCGATTTTTATCGGCGTAGTTTTTTTGATAATCCTGTCGTTTTTCGTTAATATCTCGAGCTTCATACCATGTATTAGCCATTTTCATCAAATAAGGGGTTATCTGTGGTACAAAATTCTCATTTTCAACTATTACTCGAATATCATTTGGTAGGTCATCAAGGGTACGAACCTCCCGTCCTAAATTAAAACAGGATGCAGTGACCTGCTGCATCACAATTCGCAGTATTCATTGCAAACCGAATTGTTGGTATTTTTCCAAGTAGTATGTGATTATCCCCCACTAAAATTGCTGGTCTAGGTTCCAAATCCCGATTTTTGCGTTCAATATCACATGGTACAATGGAATTAATTTTTCCTTAATGTTTAGAACAAAACATACTTGCTGCATAACAGATGTGACGAATTGTGTCACGTATTATCACTAATGATTTTCCTTGGCAAACCATAACGTAAAAAAACTTCATCATCAATGAGAACACAAGCACATTCCTCTGCCGTTGCTTTCTTTATAGCGACAAGCTCCACCCATTTAGTAGAGCTATCTTCTACTATGAAAATCCATTTGTTGCCACTAGCATCTTCTGAAAGAGGTCCAAATAAATCGATGTAAAGTGTTTCAAATCTCTGAGCATAGGTTGGCGTTTGTACCAAACCTGCTGGCTTTTGATATGAGGCCTTATAACGTTGACACTCGATACAATTCTTCACATATTCCGTCACAAAACGTCGCATTCCAGTGAAATAATAACGATTTGCTATCCGGTGAAAAGTTCTAATAAGCCGCTTTTGGTTCGCCGTGATAACTCTTTAAAACTTTTTCCCGTTCATGTGTCGGGACAACAAGTTGGGCTTCCTCAGTGTCCGCGTCTTCACAGGAATATCTGTATAGAACGACCATGATATACCCTCGATCTGTCCATTTGGAAAATTCATCACTTGACCTGTCTTCGAAACCTTTAATAATTTTTTCCCAATCAGGGTCCTTCAATTGCTCCTTTCGGATGTCTGATGCTGATCATCTCGGCATTTCTATTGTTACGATGCAAATGTCACAAAACTCCTTGGTCTCGTGATTGTATGGAGGCCTGGATAACATATCTGCTACGACATTCTTTTTACCAGGTAGATATTCGATCCTCGGGTCGTAACTTTGAACTTGTTAACCCCACCTGGTAATCTACCAGTTGAGCTACCATCTCAAAGGCTGATAGTCGGTTTGCATAGTTATGGGCATTCCTTCGATTTATCCTCTGAACATGTCAAGCGCCCACACAACAGCAAGTTCTTCGCGCTCGGATGTCGAGTATTTTGACAACGACGATACCAGCTACACGACTGCAAAAACGAAAGCACTTGCTTGAAGTCAGAAAGCGAAGGTCTATTCGCAATTGCTACTACTTTTTCCAAAGTTCACGGAAATTTCATCAAGGAGTGATCAAGTGACCAAGGTATTAAACAATCTTACATGCAAAGTTGCACTTTTTACGGTAAACCACACAGATATCGTCTAGGTAGGCTAGAGCTAATACGTTACTGAGTTCACGTCAAACCTCATCGATTAAGCGCTGAAAAATTCCAGGTGCATTTTTGACTCCAAATGGCATCTGATAAGTTCCGAAAGGAGAAGGAAAGGCTGTTCTTTCACAATCAGGTGCGTGAACACTTATCTGGTGATCAAGTGTTTTTATATAATGAACTGCATAGGGAGTAGGGTTTCCCCCTGGCTTGAAAATATCCTCATTTTCTTTGATTAAAGCACTTAGATTGATTACCATGCTCTGCTTGGTTAAGCATTGTACCTTCATCTTCTCGCAAACCTTCAAAACTAGTCAATTCTACTGAAGACGCAGTCGTTTGAATTTCAAAATCTAATACACACTCAACTTCTGGACCAACAATAAATTCCCAAAAAGCATCAGGAATGTCTAATATTATTTTTGCGTCTTGCAAAAAATCTATACCTTATAAAGTAGTTGGTGCTTCTGGGAATACGATGAAAGTAGTCGGGTTAAGACGTTGTTCTACAATGACGTTTACTCATGCAACAAGCACTTCATTCAGCTTCTCACTACCATCACCTTATTTCACCAGAATTGTTTGTTTGTTGAATTTTTGACCATGAATCCCAAGTAATTAATAAAGTTGTTTGCTGGCTACACTCTGTTTTACGGCGGTGTCAATGATGGCTGTACCACGATGCCCAATTGTATGCCTATTCCAAGCAAAGGTCGAAGTCGTGGTTTAATTTGAACATGCTCGTCCATTGAAAGGTAACTAAATTCAGCTACTGACATTATTGCAACTTTATTCTTACTACACACAGGACATCTGGACCGTATATAACCCTGCTTTATTCCACAACCGTATTGTTAAATAGGTATATAATATTATATATATAACATGTCTCTCCTAATACAAAAATTAATTTATAAAGAAAGTTTCTCTGGAGCTCTTACTACCCTACCACTTCTAGTAGTCAAGTTATCTTTTTCATATTCAGAATTAGTCTCGGGATCAGTCACATTCATTTTTTATTGTAAGTCACTTTCTGGTTGATCTTCTACAACAATATTTTCTGGAGATTTATGAGTGAGCAATGAGCTATTTAATGATCTTCGCAATGGCTTAAGGTGTTGCCTGTTGCGAAGATATTGAGCTTGAGCATCTCTCATTTCGACACTATAATAGTTTTGTCCTGATTTTTCAACAATTACCCTTAGCTTCAATTTCTGGCATTTTTCTTGCACTAGAACTGGCTGTCTTGGACTGAGTTTAACATGTTTTTTAGTATGTAAATCATAAAATCCTTTTTGTCTGCTTTGATTTAGATTTTACTTTTCCTTTACTCCGTCTAAGAGAAACTTTGGTTGTAAATTTTGTTGACTGACTGCCAAAATGGTTCTTAGTCGTCGACCCATTAAGAGGTTACAAGAAGCAGGTAAATTTTGTTTTGGTGTTGTGTTATAATTCAGGACAGCTAAAAATGGATCGCCCCCACCTTCACAACACTTTGTAAGCATGCCTGTGACTGTCTGAATGGCCCTCTCAACCATGCCATTCGACGTTGGGTAATGTGGACTTGACGTTGACAATATAATGTCATAGGTCTTTACAAAGTTATTATCCGTCGATTTTAATCTGATACTCGGACGGAATGTGAGCTGGTGGCTCCCTACATTAGAATGCCAATGGTTGCCTGACGTCACACCTGTTTTTGCCATATGAAACACCCCCTCGCTCCTCATACGGAAAGTGTCAGTTTAAAATCGACGAACAATAACAAGTCCAGATAACGTGAAGGGTGGTCCACAATCAAAAAAAAAAAAAAATCCTGGGGCAAACCATAGGATGAGAATATATCCTTCAAAGTAGAAATTACTGTCGCCCCTCCCTGTCTTATTTGGTAACTTGTTGACATAAATGAACTTGCTAAAATAGTCAACGGCAACCAAATAATCTTGAGTACCAAAAGACCTAAAATCGATGCCAATTTTCTGGAATGGCAAATCAGGTAGGTACTTCATGTGGAAGGTTCTCTCTCATTAGATCTTGCATATGACTGGCAAAAAAAAACAGGACAGAATTAGCTTTTCAATGTCTGTAGTCCAGCCTGGATAACAAATAGTAAAATAGAATTTAATAACACCCCAATTAAAATTTAATCACGGACATTTCCTTTACAGTTTAACTAACCTTTTTCGAGCTGTCTAATAATATATTTGTTGAAAATCTTGTTGTGGCTTTTATAATTTTTACAAAATTTGTATTTTAACTGTTTGTAGGTGATAGATTTAAGATTTTATATTGATTGATACAGGTTTTCCTCAGTCCTCACCTCTAGATTATAATATTTTCATTTATTTTAATCCTTCAATTTCGTATGGACTTTGAACCTTGATGCGTTTCAAAGAAAGCAATAAATCTGGCTCGGGAAGAAACACATTGTATATTTTGAGATGCAAAATCCCTGGATATAAATTCATGTCTAATACAAAATTGTCTCAGAATTTTTTTCCTGTGGACATCCCATAGTCCAAAGTAGATAAACTTCAATAATCTCCTTATCCGAAATAAAAAACATCCATTCAAGGAGTTTTTTTTCCATTTTTTTAGCGTTCAAAGCTACCTAATCAATAAAGCTCTATTATCTCCTGCTAAGGTCGCTTATTTTCCAAAATCAGCAACCTCTCACTTTTTCCATTCATATTTTTCATCCCTGAAACACTCGAAACACTTTTTTTTTTTTCAAAACCTTGATGCACTGCAAGTCTGCAAAGAAGGCAAAATCATCTCTCTCAGGCAGAAACACATTGAATTTTTTGGGATCCAAATCCCTGGAATTAAATCCATAATCCATATGTCTTATACAATATACAGAATTTTTCCAGTGAACATCCCATAGTCCAAGTCGATAAATCTCAATAACCTCTTTATCCAGAATAAAAAAACATACACTTTTCTTAGCCTCTATAGCTTTATAATCAATAAAGCTCTATTATTATCTTTTGCTAAGGTCGCTTCCCTTCCAAAATCAGCCTCCTCCCACACTTTCCCTATTCACATTTACCATTCCTGAAACACTCGCTTTAAACCGAATTTAAATATTCCCAGTCGTTCTTCTGCTACTCTGTTACAACGTTGAATATAATTCTGCCGGTGGAGGCGTTTTTAGTTTAAATTAAAAATATTTTAATTTAATTAGTTCCAACAAATGACGTTTTCGAAATAATTAATTAAATTTACGATACCCTCCCTGTGTAAAATCGACTTGAAAATTGAAAATGTCTCGATCGAACGCACCAGGCGAACAGAAAAGGTGCAACCAAATGATATTTCAACAAACAAAACGTTCTAAAGTTTCGGACGATTAAAATTGTTAAAATTAAAATGTTAAATGATTTATTAAAATGTTAAAATTTTTAATTCGAGCTAGCAGGATAACAGAAGTTGATCCGGGTAACTTGCAGCTTGGATGCTGGATACATAGAAAGGAGTAAATTTGAATAATACCGTTTTCCATTGGATTGGTCTCTCTAGTCTAGTCAAGAGAAATTATTATTTAATTTCAAAAAGAAAACGAAGCAATTAAATTTTAATCTAGCTAATTATTAAATTTATCTTAATTAAATTCACACCAGCTACTGACGCCCATTCCCCAGGCAATTCACCTTTTATCTGGCTGGTGTAGTTTTAATATTTCGATTTGTTACCGGCGATAAATTTAATCGCCGTAAACTTCGATTTAATCCCAATTTATTTTCTCTTCGCTACAGACAGGTCAATTTTTTTTTTAATGTGTTGTGAATATTGAGAGCTGGTTGCCAATCAGACCACTGATGGTTATTTATGACGTAATTGAAGTGATAAAAACGCGTGTGAAACGGTTTATAATGGTCATTTCCTGTGTAGCTAATTATAGCATGTAAATGATATCGATGGCTGGACGGTTGACAATCGATCAATGATTAAATCAATCAATAAATAGATAGTTGAGGAGTGTATCATGTCAATTGAGACATGGACTATATATAGATTTGTTACAGTTGTGGCACGTGACAGTTCTTTTAGAAGGTTTCCTTCATCTTGATGTAAGCATATCATGTTAATATTTCTCTCGAATCATTGCTTTGATCCTCTCTTTCATCCTGTGTTCTTTACCACTATGGTTTTTCTGAGTCGAATTTGAAGAGAGAATAATAACTACTTGGACTTCATGATTCATAAAAATTCAGTGGAAGTGTCCCTAATGGCCGTTTGCACCGATCATTTTAAGGGAAGATTTAACGATAATCATTTTCAAATTCCACGCATTTCGGTTGTTGTAACCGACAAAGACAGAAGTGACCATTGACATTCAACTTCAAGAGCCGGGAATAGACAAATATTGAATGGAAAGAAATCTGTTTTATTTGTTGAATTGACAGTTTGTCATCGGCCCTCCTTTTCTAATCAATGAGAGTGACAAGGGACTTTCTGGAAAAATATGTTATCAAGTTGGCCATGGATTAATACATGCCTAATTATTTGACCAATACTTCATTGTACAATTTGACAGAAGTGACCATTTACAGTCAACTTCAAGAGCCGGGAATAGACAAATATTGATTGAAAATAAATCTTTATTATTTGTTAAATTGACAGTTTGTTATCGGCCCTCTTTTTCTAATCAATGAGAGTGACGAGGAACTTTCTGGAAAAATATGTTATCAAGTTGGCCATGGATTGACACATGCATAATTATTTGACCAATACTTCATTGTACAATTTGACAGAAATGACCATTGCCAGTCAAATTCAAGAGCCGGGAATAAACAAATATTGAATGGGAAGAAATCTGTATTATTTGTTAAATTTACAGTTTGTCATCGGCCCTCCTTTTCTAATCAATGAGAGTGACAAGGGACTTTCTGGAAAAATATGTTATCAAGTTGGTCATGGATTAATGCATGCCTAATTATTTGACCAATACTTCATTGTACAATTTGACAGAAATGACCACTGACAGTCAACTTCAAGAGCCGGGAATAGACAAATATGGAATGGAAAGAAATCTGTATTATTTGTTGAATTTACAGTTTATCATCGGCCCTCCTTTTCTAATCAATGAGAGTGACAAGGGACTTTCTGGAAAAATATGTTATCAAGTTGGCCATGGATTAATACATGCCTAATTATTTGACCAATACTTCATTGTACAATTTGACAGAAGTGACCATTTACAGTCAACTTCAAGAGCCGGGAATAGACAAATATTGATTGAAAATAAATCTTTATTATTTGTTAAATTGACAGTTTGTTATCGGCCCTCTTTTTCTAATCAATGAGAGTGACGAGGGACTTTCTGGAAAAATATGTTATCAAGTTGGCCATGGATTGACACATGCATAATTATTTGACCAATACTTCATTGTACAATTTGACAGAAATGACCATTGCCAGTCAAATTCAAGAGCCGGGAATAAACAAATATTGAATGGGAAGAAATCTGTATTATTTGTTGAATTGACAGTTTGTCATCCGGCCCTCCTTATCTAATCAATAAGAGTGACAAGGGACTTTCTGGAAAAATATGTTATCAAGTTGGCCATGGATTAATACATGCCTAATTATTTGACCAATACTTCATTGTACAATTTGACAGAAATGACTATTGACAGTCAACTTCAAGAGCCGGGAATAGACAAATATTGAATGGAAAGAAATCTGTATTATTTGTTGAATTTACAGTTTGTCATCGGCCCTCCTTATCTAATCAATGAGAGTGACAAGGGACTTTCTAGAAAAATATGTTATCAAGTTGGCCATGCATAATTATTTGACCAATACTTCATTGTACAATTTGACAGAAATGACTATTGACAGTCAACTTCAAGAGCCGGGAATAAACAAATATTGAATGGAAAGAAATCTGTATTATTTGTTGAATTGACAGTTTGTCATCCGGCCCTCCTTATCTAATCAATAAGAGTGACAAGGGACTTTCTGGAAAAATATGTTATCAAGTTGGCCATGGATTGATACATGCCTAATTATTTGACGAATACTACATTGTACAATTTGACAGTAATGACTATTGACAGTCAACTTCAAGAGTCAGGAATAGACAAATATTGAATGGAAAGAAATCTGTATTATTTGTTGAATTTACAGTTTGTCATCGGCCCTCCTTTTCTAATCAATGAGAGTGACAAGGAACTTTCTGGGAAAATATGTTGTCAAGTTAGCCATGGATTAATGCATGCCTAATTATTTGACCAATATTTCATTGTACAATTTGACAGAAGTGACCATTGACAGTCAACTTCAAGAGCCGGGAATAGACAAATATTCAAATCAAAACATGCTTTATTGTCCAAAATATACAGTATTCATTGACAAAGCTACCCTAAAATATTTAAAAATTAAGAATTACAATAATAAAACTAACACAACACAGTAATACTTCATTGTACAATTTGACAGAAGTGACTATTGACAGTCAACTTCAAGAGCCAGGAATAGACAATTATTGAATGGAAAGAAATCTGTATTATTTGTTGAATTTACAGTTTGTCATCGGCCCTCCTTTTCTAATCAATGAGAGTGACAAGGGACTTTCTGGGAAAATATGTTGTCAAGTTGGCCATGGATTAATGCATGCCTAATTATTTGACCAATATTTCATTGTACAATTTGACAGAAGTGACCATTGACAGTCAACTTCAAGAGCCAGGAATAGACAAATATCAATTGAAAATAAATCTTTATTATTTGTTAAATTGACAGTTTGTTATCGGCCCTCTTTTTCTAATCAATGAGAGTGACAAGGGACTTTCTGGAAAAATATGTTATCAAGTTGGCCATGGATTGATACATGCCTAATTATTTGACCAATACTTCATTGTACAATTTGACAGAAGTGACAATTGTTACTCAACTTTAAGAGCCGGGAATAGACAAATATTGATTGAAAATAAATCTTTATTATTTGTTAAAGTGACAGTTTGTTATCGGCCCTCATTTTTTTATCCATGAGAGTGACAAGGAACTTTCTGGAAAAATATGTTATCAAGTTGGCCATGGATTAACACCTAAATAATTATTTGACCAATACTTCATTGTACAATTTGACAAAAGTGACCATTGACAGTCAACTTAAAGAGCCGGGAATAGAAAAATATTGAATGGAAAGAAATCTGTATTACATGTAAAAATGTAACTTTATTTACGACTAATGTATAATGTGCGTATTATATTTGTGATTTTGGCAGTATAATGACATATGTTATTCCTCCAGGGATTAATGACGAGTAGCGGGATTAATGGTCATTATTCCACAAAAGTGTCAGTGTCAAACGTGTAGTGCTTGTGGATTTGTATTGAAAATTATGAGACGGATGAAATTTGTTCATTGAAAATCTCAGATAAATTAATTTGTCGTAAATAAAGTAGAGTATACTACTCGCAATAATGGCTATTATTCCCTCGGAATGTTACTCCCTCGCCGCTAACGCGGCTCAGTTCGTATTAATCCTCGGGAATAATAGCTATCATTATTGACTCGTGGTATAATCTACTATTATACGTTGATTATCATTTACCGTCCGTTGAAATGGTAGGTGCGAGCAGCCATAAGGTGCGACTGAGGATTTGAAGTTCTAACTGAGTAGAGTTAATGGAAATCTACAAAAGATCGACCATGGACCTCTAATGTAATAACAATTTTCTGTTCTGGCAGCTGAAGTCAGGCTCATGGAAGGAAAACGTACTAAACGTCTTAAGTTATCTATGTCCAATCCGCTGTAGTAGAAACTGAGAATATTTGCATGTGTTCTACAAAAAACCACACCGATGATCCAAACATAGGTATCCTTTATTATGTCAATAGCTTGGTATATTCTCCCCCCGAAATTTTTGGCATGAATAACAAAAGGGCGGCCAACTTTGTCAAGGAAGAAGAAAAAAAAACTAATCGAATATTCTCATTGTCGTTTTATCGCATATTTCCGGTTCAGAGCTCAGAATGGCGCCCGAAAGGCACACACACACACTTGTTTACGATCCGCGATATCCGCTATCGCCATTAATAAAGTGATGTTTGGGCGCGTGGGCCTTTGTACCGCGGTATGCGTTTATATGTAAAAATTTACTCACCGACATCTTTACTGCCGATACAAGGGCGAAATGTTTGATACAAAATCTGCTTTTGTTTGTTAAAGAAAAGAAGTTATATGTGATGACAGGTATGGCGTCCCAGTCCAGAAATCTCATGTCTGTATCGTTTTCACGCTTTTTTACACCCGGAGTGTGGCTTAATTAAATCCGGTTAATGATAACATAATGACGTTTTAGTTATGCGATGGAGCCAATTCCAGTTACGCGAGGTTTATAATTAAGCCTGGCTTAATAAGTAGGTTTTGGCTCTGGTATTGAGAGGAATGTGAGATTTAATTAATTTCGACTGGGATTTTTGTTTTTGGCAACTGTTATACAGTATAAAGGCGTCAGGCAGAAATTACAGATAATAAGTCAAGGAGATATTTGAATTTTAATACCCTGGAGATCATAGCTATTGATCGTATTTTCAAAATAGGTACTTTGATTTATCTACTTTAAGTACAGCCCCAATCCCAATTATTGCATCTTGTATTGAGGGCAAAGGTTGGACTTCATTCATTTTCTGTTTGTTCACATCTCTTTCTCCATTTTCCAAATTTTACTTATTCAAGTCTTTAATCTTCTTTTATTTCAAATCAAGTACAGCCCGATACATTGCATCACATAATCAAAAGCAAAGGCTGAACTTTATTAATCTGAAGTCCATTCCAGAAAATGGTATATTTCATTCATTGATTCATCAATTCTTTTGTACAAAACCTTTCCATATGTAACCCTGGTACTACTTCTTCTATATCACAATTGACATTGTCTTATGTACTACAAACCCTTTGAAGAAAATCTTTTAAACGAGAAATAATTAAAAACAGTTTCACATTGTACCGACTTAATGGTGTTTGTTACAACATTCATAACTTTACTTTGAAAGAATCAATATAGGAGCCAGCGCATTATGGTAGAAAACGCATCATCATTATTTACCGGTAGTTTAAATATTTACTCGCACACATGGCCATTATAGCTTCAGTTGTTCTAATACTAATTAAACGCGTTTTTAAGTTCACAGCAGGTTTAACACCTTTTTCGTGGTGTTTATACACGACTATTTTTAGGTCAGCTCTGTGTCTTTTTTTCATTTTAAAACTGATTTCATTTATAAACTTTTCAATGTATATAGTATATCTACCCATTGTACAGGGTGGCCCATTTTCGATGTTTTAATAGGCTATATCGAAAACCAGCAGAGATATCAAAAATCTGGGAGCACATTCTCGAGCTCTTTTTTTGAAAAAATAACAATGGCGAAGACAAATCACGGCTAACTTGATGGGTTTAGGAAATACAGGGCACTTTTCAAATTTTGTCCAACTTTAAAAGACTCTCTAATTTCCTTATTTTTCAAGATATCCAAAAACGAAAAATACTTTCTATAGGCAGTTTTTCAAGGAGAATCCAGTGGCATGACCAATTTTTTTTCCAGATGCCACCGATTTTGGAATATTGACCGAAGTTGTGTTTTTTTAAATGGGACACCCTGTATATTATTTTTTCATTGAATAGCTCTTTGTGAGCTGATTTCAATGATATAAGGTTTTATACCTATACCTTCTATAGTTTTGGAGAAAAAAAAATTAATTTCGTTTTTCCATAAGAAACAACAAACAAACTTAAGTTAGCCGTGATTTGTCTTCGCCATTGTTATTTTCTCAAAAAAAGAGCTCGAGAATGTACTCCCAGATTTTTGATATCTCCGCTGGTTTTCGATATAGCCTATTAAAACATCGAAAATGGGCCACCCTGTACTTACAAAAAGTATATTTATATGGATAATTTCAAAAGACTAAGTCCCGACAAGTTACATGTGACTTGAGGTAGGTACTGACAGTTCTAATGTTATACTAGGTTCTTATAAAAAAGGCATAAGTATAAGTTTGAGTTTAGCATAGTTTTTTACAAACACTTTATTGTATGTATATAACGGTTTCTTTGCTTATTACATGTATACTTATAAGCCATTCTGTAATATATTTTCAATAAATCTTCAATCTGTGAAGCAACAGCTAAAGGGCAAAATTCCAACCTAATGTGGTTTTAATAACAACTGCCGAATTAACTTTTCTTTACATTTAATGTGTGGTCCAATGTATCAATCTTCTTATTAAAAGTTGTATTTATTTTGTAACATACGTATGTATTAAAAAGGGATTCACAAGACGTTCTTAAAACATCTCGTTATGATTAGGATAATGTCGTCTTAAAATGTCGTTTGTGGGCATTTCAAGCTTCGGACAGATTTGAACATTAATCCGAACAATGAACAGAACGACAATCGAAACACTACTTTACACGGGGCTACGAACGTGTTTGTAAACTGGTTCGCAAACCCTAGTCGTTCGGCGAACGGTTTGCGGCGCTCCGATCACTTGTTTATTTTTTCTCCGACATCAAAGAAAATGCAAGTTTGGACGGGCCAGAAAAAAAAAATTACTGAAAACATTTGTGGGAACAGCACCAACGTTCGGTTTGTGGTTCGGATCGTCGAAATCGAAAAAGGCCGTTTGTGTTTCCTGTGCTGTTCGATTCGTTTTTCTGTTTGTTTTTTGACGTAAAGCTCCGTACAGACCTGAACATTACGCCGAACAACAAACAGAACAAAGAAACACTAATGTGGATGGGACCTAAGCTCCGAACAACCAGGATTTACGAATCTGCGAACTTATTATTCACAAGCTCCGTCCACATTAGTATTTCCTTCATCATTCTTTAAGCTTTGAGCTTCATACAGACCTGAACATTACGCCGAACAGCAAACAGAACAACGAACCGAACAGCGAACAGAACGGCCTTTTTAGATTTCGATGATCGGAACCTCAAACGTAAACAGGAATGAATTCATTGTCCTGTCGAATAGTACAATGAAGTATTGGTCAATCCATGGCCAACTTGATAACATATTGTTCCAGAAAGTCCCTTCTCACTCTCACTGATTAGAAAAGGAGGGCCGATGACAAACTGTCAATCCAACAAATAATACAGATTTCTTTCCATTCAATATTTGTCTATTCCCGGCTCTTGAAGTTGACTGTCAATGGTCACTTCTGTCAAATTGTACAATGAAGTATTGGTCAAATAATTATGCATGTGTCAATCCATGGCCAACTTGATACCTAACATATTTTTCCAGAAAGTCCCTTGTCACTCTCACTGATTAGAAAAGGAGGGGCAATGACAAACTGTCAATTCAACAAATAATACAGATTTCTTTCATATTCAATATTTGTCTGTTTCCGGCTCTTGAAGTTGACTGTCAATGGTCACTTCTGTCAAATTGTACAATGAAGTATTGGTCAAATATTTATGCATGTGTCAATCCATGGCCAACTTGATAACATATTTTTCCAGAAAGTCCCTTGTCTATCTCATTGATTAGAAAAAGAGGGCCGATGACAAACTGTCAATTCAACAAATAATACAGATTTCTTTCCATTCAATTTTTGTCTATTCCCGGCTCTTGAAGTTGACTGTTATGGTGACTTCTGTCAAATTGTACAATGAAGTATTGGTCAAATAATTATGCATGTGTCATGGCCGCTTCCACCAACTATTTTAGGGGAGCCTTAACTATAAGTATTCCTTAAACTGACATTTCTCCATGTAAAAATGTCAGTTTAGGGAATACTTATCCTTAGGGCTCCCCTAAAATCGTTGGTGGAAACGGCCATCAATCCAGTGAAAGTTAGGGAAAATTGGAGAATTCAAAATTTAGGCCCTGGGCGGGATTCGAACCTGCGTTCTCAGCATTACCGGTGCTACGCTCTAACCAACTAAGCCACCATGACCCTACAGATTTATTTGATTTATGTTTGGTGTTGTTAGAGGAAGTTGCGTTGTTAGGAGAACAATGCATTTCATCAGAGAGGAGAACCAGAAGGTGAGGTTCTCCTCTCTGATAAAAAACTCTCAAGCAAAGTACCAGAAAGAGTTAAGCGAATTATAAAAATGTCTCCCCATAGCTTGAAAAAAGACTTAAAATAACCATGAGCTCGAGGACATGGATTAATGAAACGGATACATCTGAAATTTCCAGAAAACAGGCATTAACTCGCTTGTCCAGAATTTGCAATAGGAGGTAAGAAAGAATACCAAGAAACATTGTTTATGTATAGGTACGTCTTCTCTCCCTAGAGTGAAAATAAAAGCATATTTTTTTTGAATACGAAAACAACATTTGCTTTGTTCTCCTCATGCTCCCCTTGCAAATTTTCTTTTTTATATGAAACCAGGCTCAAGTAAAATTACGTTATTACAATAGAGCAAGTCTCATTTTAAGGAATGAGGATAGCTAATAGGATAATAAATGATTCTAGCTTTTCCAACTTAAAACTAAATTATCGCAATAAATACTCAGCCTTATATCAACTAATGATTGCAAATGAGCCTTGGCGCAATAATCTACTTAAACTAGTACTTACCGACAGACGGTACCCTTTTTTTTGTAACTGATGGTGCCGTTATAGAGTACTCGCAAAGATATTTTTAGTTCTCGCCTGGTTTCTATCCTCGCATTTGAATAAGATGGCCATTAGCGAATCGAGAGTGCCTTTCAATGGTTATAGAAACTGGATAATTTACGAGTTTACTTAAGTACTTTGCGCGAAAATACAATCAAATTCAAAAACAAGGTGTGGATCTATGAAACTCGAAAACCGAAGCGATTATAAATAAAGCGTATCGTGGCCATCAGGACCCCCAATGGCTTTAGTGGCATGCCGAAAGATCTACTTCACTTGGACAGCTGACAGAGCTAGACAATACCCATTTTTGTGGTTGAATAACATTGATTTTATTGTTATAGGTTAATGCTATTTTTTTCTTCAATATAATAAATTCTTCTCTCATCCCCCAACATCTTAATCATACATATTAATAAAATCATTATACGCTCGTTATAAATACATGGCAGGTTTTCCTTATCTAATTAAATATACGTAAATATGCAGGACGATAAAGACAAAAAGCTGAAATCCGAGAAGGGCTATAGAAGAGAGCCGACAGGTTCAGGTATGTCTTCAAGGGTCCTAGATCCTAGATAAGGTTTTTATAAATTATTGTACGTGTCACAAGTGCTAATAGTGTTTGGGACATAGAAATTATGACCCTTTGGTTGAAAAACAATGATTAAAATCGGCAAACCTAACACTAGTTATTAATTAGTCACCGTAAATCACTCGCGGAATCAAAAAGCTCAGATCAGTATGACCTTTTGCGTGATTTTTTCCAATTCGCACCATACACTTAACGCTAAGTAATGACTCTCTTAACACATACCAGTAATGATATTCCCCTTTCGCTTTTAACGTTTTAAAGGCACGCTAATGGCAGCTGCAAAGTCTACCTATTCTCTTATAATAAGTACTCATTAACATACTATTAAGTAGGTATTTTGTTGTTTCAGTTGTTGTCAATTGCTTTTGTCAACATTTAAGTATGTATGTGTTGTTTTTATTAGGATGAGTGTGTCAACAATATACAAGATGTTTTTTTCTTTGCTCACCTTTCATCACAGTTACAGTGCATTAGAGTATTCAGCCTCCAATTGAACAAGCCGTATTTCGTATCAAAACCGCCGATCCAAAATGGACAAGATAAGTCGTGTTTTCTACAACATCTGGAATAAAAAAGATCATATTGTATAAAATTTTTGGGTTTTGTATAAAGTTCTAACCTGTCGGTTTTTGAAAATACTCCCAATCTGGTGTACTTGTCAGCTGAATATCCTTTGCCGCACCATTTGGTTCCTGGTACTCTGAATATGTCTGAGACGTCTCTTTTGGATCTGGAATGAAATTGTGAAATGTTAACTCTCAAAAGACAAAGTATATACTACCTAAGTGGTACCATGAGCGGAAGAAATTAAGTCTATATGTTCGAGAGATTGCAATGAATATAAAAGAGAAGTTGTTCAAGAAGTAAAGAAGTTTTTTTGTACGAAACAGAAAACCTAATTTTTGAGAAAATGTCTGGCTGCGCCACTGGAACATTGACTCTAAGGCAGAAATATCAGTGTGTTTTATCGGATTGTAAAAATCATAGCTCCGTTATCCTGAGATATTTTTCCATAAAATTTTAGTATCTTGAAGCTGAAAGCTTCTTTTATAAATGAAAAAATATTTAAATCCTCCAAGTTTCCCAGATTTCTAGAAAAAAAATCCAAAATTATACCATTGAGTCTAAGGCAGAAATATCACTCAGTGTGTTTTATCGGATTGTAAAAATCATAGCTCCGTTTATCTTCATAGCTATTTTTCCATAAAATTTTAGTATGTTGAAGCTAAAAGCATATTCAATAAATTAAAAAATATTTGTTTCCTCCAGGCTTCCCAGATTTCCAGAAAAAAATCAAAAATTAGACCATTGACTCTAAGGCAGAAATATCACTCAATCTGTTTTATCGGATTGTAAAAATCATAACTCTGTTATCCTGGGTTAGTTTTCCATAAAATTTTAGTATGTTGAAGCTGAAAGCTTCTTTTATATATAAAAAAATATTTAAATCCTCCAAGTTTCCCAGATTTCCAGAAAAAAAATTAGACCATTGAGACAGGCAGAAATATCACTCAGTGTGTTTATCGGATTCTAAAAATCATAGCTCCGTTATGTTGGGCTATTTTTCCATAAAATTTTAGTATGTTGAAGCTGAAAGCTTCTCTAATAAATAAAAAAATATTTAGTTCCACCAGGTTTTACCCAGATTTCTCTAAAAAAATCAAAAATTAGACTATTGAGTCTAAGGCAGAAATATCATTTAGTGTATTTTATCGGATTGTAAAAATCATAGCTCTGTTATCCTGGGTTACTTTTCCATAAAATTTCAGTATGTTGAAGCTGAAAACTTTTTTTATAAATAAAAAAATATTTAAATCCTCCAAGTTTCCCAGATTTCCAGAAAAAAAAATCCAAAATTAGATCATTGACTCTGAGGCAGAAATATCACCAAGTATGATTTATCGGATTGTAAAAATCATAGCTCCGTTATTCTGGGTTATTTTTTCATAAAATTTAAGTATGTTGAAGCTGAAAGCTTCTTTAATAAACAAAAAAATATTTGGTTCCACCAGGTTTCCCAGATTTCCCGAAAAAATATCAAAAATTAGACTATTGACTCCAAGGCAGAAATATCACTCAGTGTGTTTATCGGATTGTAAAAATCATAGCTCTGTTATGTTGAACTATTTTTCCATAAAATTTTGGTAAGTTGAAGCTGAAAGCTTTCTTAATAAATAGAAAAATATTTGGTTTCACCAGGTTTCCCAGATTTCCCGAAAAAAAATCAAAAGTTAGACTATTGACTCTAAGGCAGAAATATCACTCAGTGTGTTTCATCCTATTGTAAAAATCATAGCTCTGTTATCCTGAGCTAGTTTCCCATAAAATGTCGGTATGTTGAAGCTGAAAGCTTCTTTTATAAACAAAAAATATATAAATCCACCAAGTTTCCCAGATTTCCAGAAAAAAAATCAAAAATTAGACCATTGAGTCTAAGGCAGAAATATCACTCAGTGTGTTTATCGGATTGTAAAAATCATAGCTCCGTTTATCTTCATAGCTATTTTTCCATAAAATTTTAGTATGTTAAAGCTAAAAGCTTATTCAATAAATTAAAAAATATTTGTTTCCTCCAGGCTTCCCAGATTTCCAGAAAAAAAAATCCAAAATTAGATCATTGACTCTGAGGCAGAAATATCACCAAGTATGATTTATCGGATTGTAAAAATCATAGCTCCGTTATTCTGGGTTATTTTTTCATAAAATTTAAGTATGTTGAAGCTGAAAGCTTCTTTAATAAACAAAAAAATATTTGGTTCCACCAGGTTTCCCAGATTTCCCGAAAAAAAAAACAAAAATTAGACTATTGACTCTAAGGCAGAAATATCACTCAGTGTGTTTTATCGGATTGTAAAAATCATAGCTCCGTTATCCTGGGGTATTTTCCCATGAAATTTTGGCATGTTGACGCTGAAAGCTTTCTCAATAAATGAAAAAATATCTGGATCCTCCAGGTTTCCCAGATTTCCAGAAAAAAATCAAAAATTAGACCATTGACTATAAGGCAGAATTATCACTCGGTGTATTTTATCGGATTGTAAAAATCACAGCTCCGTTATCCTGGGCTACTTTTCCATAAAATTTTAGTATGTTGAAGCTAAAAGCTTCCTCAATGAATGAAGAAATATCTCCAGGTTTCTCGGACTCCCAGAAAAAAAATCCAAAATTAGATCATTGACTCTAAGGCAGAAATATCACCAAGTATGATTTATCGGATTGTGAAAATCATAGCTCCGTTATTCTGGGTTATTTTTTCATAAAATTTAAGTATTTTGAAGCTTAAAGCTTCTTTAATCAAAAAAAAAAATATTTGGTTCCTCCAGGTTTCCCAGATATCCAGAAAAAAATCAGAAATTAGATCATTGACTCTAAGGCAGAAATATCACTCAGTGTGTTTTATCAGATTGTAAAATTCATAGCTCCGTTATGCTAGGCTATTTTTCCATAAAATTTTAGTATGTTGAAGCTGAAAGTTTCTTTATTTAAAGAAAATAAATTTGGTTTCTTCAAGTTTTCCAGATTTCCATAAAAAAAATCAAAAATTAAACCATTGACTTTAAGACAGAAATATCACTCAGTGTGTTTATCGGATTGTAAAAATCATAGCTCTGTTATGTTGAACTATTTTTCCATAAAATTTTGGTAAGTTGAAGCTGAAAGCTTTTTTAATAAATAGAAAAATATTTGGTTCCACCAGGTTTCCCAGATTTCCTGAAAAAAAATCAAAAATTAGACTATTGACTCTAAGGCAGAAATATCACTCAGTGTGTTTTATCGGATTGTAAAAATCATAGCTCTGTTATCCTGGGTTAGTTTTCGATAAAATTTTAGTATGTTGAAGCTGAAAGCTTCTTTTATAAATAAAAAAATATTTAAATCCTCCAAGTTTCCCAGATTTCTAGAAAAAAAATCAAAAATTAGACCATTGAGTCTAAGGCAAAAATAGCACTCAGTGTGTTTATCGGATTGCAAAAATCATAGCTCCGTTATGTTGGGCTATTTTGCCATAAAATTTTGGTAAGTTGAAGCTGAAAGCTTTCTTAATGAATAAAAAAATATTTGGTTCCACCAGGTTTCCCAGATTTCCCGAAAAAAAATAAAAAATTAGACAATTGACTCTAAGGCAGAAATATCACTCAGTGTGTTTTATCGGATTGTAAAAATCATAGCTCTGTTATCCTGGGTTCGTTTTCAATAAAATTTTAGTATGTTGAAGCTGAAAGCTTCTTTTATAAATGAAAAAATATTTAAATTTTCCAAGTTTCCCAGATTTCTAGAAAAAATATCCAAAATTAGACCATTGAGTCTAAGGCAAAAATAGCACTCAGTGTGTTTATCGGATTGCAAAAATCATAGCTCCGTTATGTTGGGCTATTTTGCCATAAAATTTTGGTAAGTTGAAGCTGAAAGCTTTCTTAATGAATAAAAAAATATTTGGTTCCACCAGGTTTCCCAGATTTCCCGAAAAAAAATAAAAAATTAGACAATTGACTCTAAGGCAGAAATATCACTCAGTGTGTTTTATCGGATTGTAAAAATCATAGCTCTGTTATCCTGGGTTAGTTTTCCATAAAATTTCAGTATGTTGAAGCTAAAAGCTTCTTTTATAAATAAAAAAATATATAAACCCTCCAAGTTTCCCAGATTTCTAGAAAAAAAAAATCAAAAATTAGACCATTGAGTCTAAGGCAGAAATATCACTCAGTGTGTTTATCGGATTGTAAAAATCATAGCTCCGTTTTGTTGGGCTATTTTTCCATGAACTTTTAGTAATTTGAAGCTGAAAGCTTCTCTAATAATTAAAAAAATATTTAGTTCCACCAGGGTTCCCAGATTTCCAGGAAAAAAATCAAAAATAAGACCATTCTGTTCGACCGACCATAGGTGATGAAAGTTTGCTGAAGAGACCTTTGTGCCACACCTGATCAAAAGCTTGGGAGATGTCCAATGTTACAGTTCTGGATTCGCCATGTTTTTCGGGAGTCAAGTTCCAAATATGACTGACATATGCCAGATCCCCTACTGTTGATCTTCTAGGGCTTCGAGGTATTCAATCAGTTCCAGGTTGACTGCCTTTTCCATTACTTTCGGAAACACGAATACAAGTTAGATGGAACGATAATTCCTAGGAAAGATGGAACTGTGGGAAAAGGGAAACAGTTTCCCAATAATTTGGGTCCAAATACAACGTTGTCCATGTAAAAACCAATGTAAATTGTTTGTCAAAGAAATCTGCTTTAATATGATTTTAGTTTGGAAAAATGACTTGCTAGCAGTAGTGAGGCAAAGAATTTCAATATTAAACTTTGCTAATCATCAATAAAATTACAAAATATGTTTGGAGCTGGAACTTTTGCACATATAGAAAAAGAGTCTGCGCATTTTTGAGAGGATGACATTATAATATGCATATCAATAATTTTGAACTTATAAGATTTGTTCTTGTCTGCAAGAGGCTTATTCGTGAATGACAAAGCAATTTTTGTTTTTAATCTCGAGGCTCGTCTGTCAATATTTTAACTGAAATATAATACCGGTCGTTCGGTAACTTAATACTTTTCTACATGGCACCTATAATTTGATTCATTGTTTTGTTAATTGCTGCAATGAAGTAGTGGCCAGAATAATAATTATCTATACCGCTTAGAATGGAATGCGGGATGGCGTAAGAAAAATTGTTTAAATAATTTCAAGAAGCCACCTTACCGTTGATATTCATCTTCTTCTTGTCGATTCTCCATCATATCCTTCTTCATCTCAATGTGTTTCTTATGGCACCGTTTCCTTAACCTGGAATAATTCATCCAACTAAACGTCACCGGTAACTTTTTATTATCTAACGAGTTCACAGTTATATTGGCGCTAATCACTAATCGATTCAGTTCGTTTTTAAAATTACTCAGGAAACTTTTGACGCGCTCTTTCTGATGACCGAACTCACAATCAACGATTGACTCGTTTTCGTCGTAGATCAGCTCAATGAGGTGTTTGCCGTCGCTGAGTTGTCTGAACGAGAGTCGATTTGTAGACCTGGAACAAGGAAAAATTTGATCAGACATATTACTAACATATATTTTCGCACTTATCAAAGAATCATCAGAAGCATGACATTATGACCTGGCAATAATTATAAAATTCCAAACAGGTAGTTGTCACGAATCGCATATTTAAATAATGTGAAATATGTGTCAGTGATGGGTAGGGCCCTCCATAATTACACAAATCAAAATAATCGGTTATGCGCATCATCCATCATTCACGTACTTATATGACTGTCTTTCAATTCGAAAAAGGACTTGAGTATTTGTGGATTTTGTAATTGCATTTTTGTTTAACCAACATACTCAATACATAATTAGCCACAAGCCTGATTATCATAAGAATAGCTTTAAATGACTATTATTTCTGGGTAGTAGTAGTACCATGTAGAAAGGTGTTTAGATAAGAAGACTTTTACATTTAGCCCACACGCGTCTTGTAGCGATAGCCAATAATTATTGCTAATGAAAGCACGGGTCATTACAAACTAGAACACAAAAGAAATGTGTGGACCACACTGAAGGCGAAAGGGTGAATGGTGAGACTATTCTTGTGTACACGACAATTAATTGTTGTCCAAAATACAACTTCTAATTTGTACAGATGATAAATCGTGATTCTAGTATTAAATATCGACCCAAATAGGCCTTGACAACAATAAAAAAAAGCTGGAATCTTCAAAGCAAAGTTGGATATCACGACCAACGTATTAAGCTTGTTGATAACATCAAGAGTTGGTGGAAGAAGATTAGTGGTTGTTACCTTAACGGATTTTATTGTCTCCCATCTATTATTGAAGCTTTTTAAATATACCAAATCCACAATTTAACTATAATTATTTCAGCAAGGTCCGAGGTGTGCCGATAACAATCTCGAGTCGTAACTGGTACAAAGGCAATTTAGCTCACCCAAAAACAGAAGAGGTTAGTTAGATTACATTATGCCATTCTAGTAGAAAATGGTTTTAACATATTATGCGGGGGCGCATATGGTATCTAAATGGCGCTAAAACGACGTCTATATTACAATGTTACATTCTGTAACAGCCAAGTGTGTTTTCTCTTTGGGCTGTGGTTATTCGATATCTTTTATTGTTCTCGAGTAGTCAGAAAATATTCTATAGTTTAAATAAAACAACAGGGAAATTAATACTTCACATTGAAACAAACTGCAAGGTTAATATTGAAGGTTATTGTTAACATGCAAAGTAGATTCGATCATCAATCAGCGTGTCTCATTATTGACTCTTGAATTTTGATTTGTTAGAAATCTAGAGATTTTAGAAGCATTGGAAAGAAGAGGTTGTCAATTTAAAATATACTGTGACTTTCCAAATAAGTGGAAAATATCAAAATTCGAAGTTGCTTCTACAGAAGGCTTAAAGCCTTATTATTTCAGAATCTGGAAACTTATCATAATTACATACCAAATCAAATTTACTAAAAATTGAAAATGATAATGAAGACAAGAAAGAAAAGAAGATCAAACCATCTGGATCAGAAATCCAGATTGACATTAGCCAAGAAGATTATGAAGAATTTTACAAATCTCTAAATTAGCTCTCAGCCTTTTTTCAATAATAATAAGTCTAGTCTCAAAAAATGAAGGTCCTCGCACGCTTCCTCCTACCCAGACCATCATCGTCGTAGACCACAATGGGCCCTAAACATTCCTTTCAGGATCCTCCACAGAACCGGATGACAATTGAAAAAGATTAATTATCGTATTATTTCACCCCTTTCGACTCGGGGATAAGGGTATCAAATGACTTTTGTATCCGGCCCCAGGGCTGCGCCCCCTTTTAAACAACTTAATTCGAGGTGCACTTGCTTTCACGGACACGGTGTAAACTCTGTCCGGGGGGGTTGAGTTACTCTACTCTACGAGATTCCTAGTTTTATTTGGAATAAATAAAGCACATAAATATTTGTGTTCGTTTTAGTGACATGGATTTTTGTGCCAAAGAAAAATGAATTCGAATTCGAAAAGTACAGGGTGTTTTTTTATATTTTATATATTGACACCCCACCCCACACCCCACCTACAACCTTTACCTTTACAGACAGAAGAAACGTGTTAATACACTGTACTTGAACAATAACTTATTATAAAGTCAGAATTTGTAAGATTATCCACTTTTTGTCAATTTGCCTTTTAACAGGAATTAGTAATGTTACTTTACCAAACTAGTAACATAATGTGATAAGTTATTCAAGTACAAACGAGTGGATTGTTGCGGAATTTATGGGTGGACCTCTGCGGGACGAGCGCAGCGAGTTCCGCAGCCATCTAATCATCAATATGTTGTTTAATTTCGAACTAACCTGACTCACTCAAATGTGAGTTATTCTCATTAGTTTAAAAAGTTTCAGGTGAATATCTTACTTGAACAGTTCAACAGTATATTGATGAGTAGATGGCTGCGGAACTCGCTGAATAAGTTCCGCAACAATCCACTTATTTATATTTGAACAATAAGTGATTACATAAAGTCAGAATTTGTAAAATTATCCACTTTTTGTCAATTTGCTTTTTAACAGGAATTAGTAATGTTACTTTACCAAACTAGTAATATATTGTGACAAGCTCGGTGACAAGTTATTCAAGTACAAACGAGTGGATTGTTGCGGAACTTATGGGTGGACCCAGCCATCTATTCACCAATATGTTGCTCAAGTACAATATTAACTTGATTCATTCAGTTGTGAATATTTCTCATTAGTTCAAAAACTACACGTTTCAGGTGAGTGTCTTATTTGAACAGTTCAACAGTATATTGCTGAGTAGATGGCTGCGGAACTCGCTGTGCTCGTCCCGCAGAGGTCCACCTATAAGTTCCGCAACAATTCACTTATTTGTACTTGAACAATAACTTATTATATAAAGTCAGAATTTGTAAAATTATCCACTTTTTGTCAATTTGCCTTTTAACAGGAATTAGTAATGTTACTTTACCAAACTAGTAATAATAGTTTTGGAATCAGGAAATTGTACTCTTCAAGAATATAGAACCAAATATAGTCCATCCCATTTGAAAAAAGCTGAAAGCATGCAATATTTCACATTTCTGACATTCAATTTTTGTTTCTGACCATGGAATCCAAAAAGTTAGCCAGTACTGTACAACTTTTGTATTTACAACTTTCATCTGTAGGTGGGGTGTCAATATATAAAAAAACACCCTGTACATCATCATACTATTACGAAATCACATTGACAACTTGGCCAGAATTCTTAGAGTCCAGTTGTTTACGTCTATTTCGCGAATGTTATTGTATTATTAAAACTAGACTTCCAAATGTCGTCTATAAATAGCAAGTTAGTTTAAATAGAAAATGTGCACGTGATAAGTAAATTTCTATGAAGGTAATTTGAGCTTTAGTGAACCCGGAATCCATGATAGTAACCACCAGTACAACTCCTTTGATATTTGATTTGCATGCCCGAAAAGAGAACTCACAGATAAAGAAAAACTACAAATCTTCCCAATCAAATATCATGAACTTATCAACTTGATTGTGGATGCATCAACTGCGTTTTGTGAAATTGAATAACAGAATGAGGGAGAAATTTCTTCAACTAAAACTACAACTTATGTCAATGATGTCACTATGGGTGTGAGTGTAGATTTTAAAAATACCTATTCTCCATTTTTTTCCCAGAATAGTTGAAATGACAAAGTCATCCCTTGAATATTAAAATGCTTTCGTAAGACGTAACATAAGAGAATCCGAATATTAAAATATTATTGTATGTAAATGAGGCATCAAAAACCAAAGAATATAAAGGGTGAAGAAGATGACACCCTGTTTATTTAGTACCAGAGGGTTTGAAAAATATATATTGATGAGCATTATACATATATTCTCTATAAAATACACATGAGAATACAAAACCTAATTATTTATTTAGGTCTTATTCTAAAATAGTCATTCAATGCTGCCAGAATTAAATTCAACACGCACTCGTTTTAATGTTTGTTATGATTTAATGTGTTAATTAAAATAAACTATTATTTGAGCCCATAAATACATAAGATATTTTCGTCTATAGGATTTCGCGGAAAATCATTGTTCTATTTATTTTAATGGAAATTGAACCTCGTAAATCGTTGAACTTTTGTATAGTTTGAGCTGATTTAACAAACATTTATTGTTTTTTGAAAGTCAAAAGTATTAAAAAAGGTCCAAAACAAACAATGCGTAGGCTCAATATAAGAATGATTTATTTAGCATATACAGTTTGGACACGGTATTGGCAACGACGTGTATATAAAATAATATACACAAGTCTGTATCAGTGTGTTGTGTGTGGGTAGCTTTTTCTAAGACTCTATATCATCTTTGTAACGCCTTTATTGTGAACGGCGTATCTAATTCAGCATATCTAAATAGGCCTTGTGTGTTCATTTTTTGCGATTAATAAATTTATTAAAACCAAAAATGAGTCACTTAAGGAGCCGTTTTTGATCTGTCAACCCTGACACCCCCATTCTACGGTTCCCCTTTTATTTCTCTACTTAATCTGTGCGCAATGCAATGTAACTAATTCGGTTAGCGGTGTAAAGGAAAAGAACATGGCAATACAAAGTGATAAATAATGTGTGTTTGGTTTGATGGAATGGATTGGGGTGAGGGTAAGAAAGTCTTGCTTTCTAAGCTTGTCTGTAACAGATCTTTGTCGAAGATATACTATGAAATTTAAAAAAAAAAAAAAACATGCTTTGGAATGGATCATCATCATCAAATTCCCTACATGGAGATTTACCCTTCTTCTTTTTCTTAGTTTCTTATGGCCCCTTGTCAGCCAGAATTCCAACAATTGTATCCTCAAGACAGCAGAATTCCAATCTTTTGGCGTTTTCAAAATAGGATCAGATAAGTAATTTTAGCTGTGGCGTTTTCAGCTGGGAAATTGGAGCGCCAAGAAAATAGGACATTCGTTGAGTACCTAGTAGAAAATATTTTTCTATTAGTTTTCAATTTCAATTACACATTACACCTATCGTGCAATTCAAAACTCAATTCGACAATTAACAAAGAGTAAAAGCGTGCACATCACCAAGAGCGTCAAGCATCCACCGCATATGTTTAAATACTGATATGATGCTTCTTGATAAAATCCATCACCACAGCAGCCTCCCTTCTAGATGGATTCGCCAAAATTTCTTCCATCTGGATCGGACCCTCCTTCATTCCAATCAAACTTGTATACAGCCTGTCTGTCAGGTCTCTATTAAGCTCACGTGATTCAGATCACCCAATTCTCCACATTCACAATTCTCACTGTCCTGCATACCAAGTTTATGAAGGTGTTTTGGTATGAGGCAATGTGCCGTTCTCATTCTGCAAAAAACACTAGCTTTCTGTCTATCTATTTTCTCTATTTTACTGAACCATGGTATTCGTAGAGGTTTCTTCACTAATTTGTGATACTGGTTCCAAAATGATTTCTGCCCTTATTGGAATATTCCACAGCACAGCCCATTCCCTCCATGTTTCTTGCTTGGTTATTCTGACCAGATCCTTATAGTGTAATGTTTTATTTACAAAGACGTTAGCCCTTCGGCCCCTTCCTGCAAGGTCATCTGCCTTATCATTTCCTGTTATGCCTGAGTGACTAGGCACCCGTATCATTTTAATTTCCACACCCCCATCCTGCATTTCTAGAATTTTTTTCCTAGTTCTTAACGTGCTTCTATCTGAACCTCTATGAATACCAGCTCTGACTATTTTCTTGATGGCACTCCTGGAATCCGATATCAGGACAACCTTTCTCCAAGGTATTCAAGGCTGCATAGATGGCCAGCACCTCTGCTGAGCAAATATTAGTTGAATCCTGACATTTTCCCATTATCGAAAATTTATTTGTGTTATTGAAAACTCTAATTCCGCACTGTGGTGTTATAGGGTCCAAAGATGCATCCGTGTAGATATGTTGATAATCTATATATTTCTCCAAAATTTCCTGCAGTTTTACTTGAGCATCTAGGCTATCCTTTTGTATGTTCGAATCAACCCATTCTATTTTTCGCATTTGAGCTTTCATATCTTCTTCGTAACATGACAGATTATCCGAATTTTCTAATATTTTTATATGGGCAAGCACAAAATTCGCTCACTCCATAATCGCCGGAGCGCCCTTGGCCCGCCAATTAGGAGGGTCCTGGTTATATAACGCATAGAAGTTTATTATCCTCTTGTTAACCTCATCCCCTTTTAAAGCCATTTTCCTGAGCATCAATTTTGTACTAAGAAGATTTCTTCGTTTAGCCAGTGGTATTTCAGCCGCTTCGGATAACAGCGCCATTATGGTTGTACTCTTCATACAGCCAGTCACCCCTCTCAGGGCTTGGTACTGGATGCGATCCAATCTGTTCATATTCTTCTTACTTATGTGATACATGGCTTGACAGCCATAATCAAAGTGGGATTTAACTAGTCCTTTATGTATATTCAGCAAAATTCGGGTCTGCGCCCCACCATGTTCTTGTGATTGCTCTTATAATATTGATACCTTTCTGCGCCTTATCACTAACATAGTCCAAGTGATTATTCCATTTCAGCTTTCTGTCCAATATTAGTCCCAAATACTTGCATTTCTCCACCCATTCAATTTTTCTATCTAACACCCTTACCTTGGAATATTTGTGTTCCCTTTGTGGAGAATAGCATGGCTTTAGTTTTTTCCATCGATATGTCTATGTTGTTTCTCTTAAATCACCCAGTCAATCTATCCATCGTAGCTTGCACCTTCCTAATTCCTTCTTCCACCTTTTTCCCAGTCGCAAACAGAGCAATGTCGTCCACATACTGAAGTGTACTTACCCCCCCTGAGATTACTTCCTGAATCTGTTTGGAGTATATGTTGAAAAGCAAAGGGCTCAAGGACGACCCCTGTGGTAGCCCAATATTAGCTTTTTGAGGCCCTATTAAGTTACTATTAATCGGCTCCTTTATATAAATATTCCTATCTGAGTAGAGATTGTAAAGGTTATCACAAATCCATTCATTGACTTTGACCTCTTTCAACTTGTCTCTCAGAGTTTCTATTGGTACATTGTCATAGGCTGCACGGATATCTGTAAAGTAACATACTACCACTTCGTTTTTTGGTAAACGCTGTATATATGGCATTGGTCAAAATGACCAGGTTGTCAATGGTTCCTTTGCCTTTTCTAAACCCATTCTGGAATGCATTGAAGTAGTTTTTTCTTTCCAGGAAATGCTCTAATCGCGTCTTGAGAATGTTTTCCATTACTTTGCCCAAACAGAAAGTCACCACAATTGGTCTATAGGATTTGTAGTCTTCAGGGCCTTTCTTGGGTTTTTTGATCGGAATCACAATTTGATTTCTCCGCAATCCTGCGGAATATCTACTTCCTGTTTCAAGATTTTGTTAAGGAATTGCAACAGTGACTCTTCCATAAAAGGTGGTATTCTCGACAACATCGGATAGGTAATTCCATCGCATCCTGAAGTGGTGTCCTTTTTTGTTTGAAGAGCGATCTCTAACTCTCCTTCTCCTATTTCAAAGCAATCTCCTTCCTTCCACCTATTCGCCGCCGATTCAGGGTTATTACCAACAAACGGAGGAGTCAGTTTGTTTAATAGATCACTAACTCAGTCTTTCTTTTCTGTGTGTTTGTCTTCATCTACTATATTGTTTGAAATTTTTTTAATAACCCTCCAGACATATTCAATTGATGATTCTCTACTTAATGTTTCTGTGAACCTCCTAAAACCATCTTTCTTATCTTTAAGAAACGCCTTGTCCTGGCAGCAAGTTGCTTATATTTCAGAAAATTGTCCAAAGTCATGCTCCTTAGGTAATTTTCCATAGCCTCTTGTCTTTCCTCTGTTAATTTGTTGCAGTCTTCATCCCACCAGTTTGGCTTTGGAGTACCTATATTTATTTTTACTTGATCCTAGAACTCTTGGGATAGCTTCCCCAGCAGAGTTATCTATTTTCTTTATGAATGCTTGATAATTCTCAATTTCTTCCCCACCCTTGTAAAAAGCCATTTCATATTTTTCCCAGTCAGCTTTATCAGTTCTCCATTTCCTTAGTGGTTTTCTTCTGTGCTTTTGATTTAGCAGCTATTTTCTGATTTCGCATGGTAGGCAAATGATCACTAAGTCCGCTCTGGTTGGAGACCGACTACTTGCAGAATGTTCCAAGATCCTGGGTTACCATTGTTATGTCTTGGCAACTTCTGTTTTGGTTCGGTGGTGTTATTCTTGTGCTCTTGCAGTCATTTAATATTATTAGATTCTTATCCTCAATGTATTCCATTAAGTGTCTACCATTGTAGTTGTTAATCTGCAAACCCCATAGGCTGTGTTGGGCATTTATGTCTCCCATAATAATAAATGGAGCTTATATCCCTCCAAAAGCATTATGGATGATGTTTAATAATAATAATAATAATAATAATAATAATAATAATAATAATAATAATGACTTTATTGCAATACTATGTAATATTACGAAAGGCGAAGTTGAAGCTTAGCTTCCTATCTTAACCTATTATTCCTAAGCTAAATTAACCTAAACTTGTTGTGGCAACGTCTATTAAAGACATTTAAGCATGAGGTACATAATTTTCAATAATATTAAAATGATGTTAATATACATATTATAAGATCGAAAGAACATATTCTGTATCTGCAGTAAAAAACAAATAATTAAACCAATGAGTACAATAATTATTCATAGGAATAATGAGATAATCAAATTTCATTTTTAAATTTCAAGCTATCACGTCCCTTCAAACTATCTGGAACTTTATTGTAACAACTATAGACCTGGTAACTAAATGATCCCTTATATTGTTCCGGTTTATGCAAAGGCGGGGATATTTTTTGTTTATGCCTTAAATCCAGGTTATGAGCATCGTACCTGAATTTTATCTTTTGGTATAAATAGTTTGGACATTTTTTAAAGATTATTTTGTTAAATAATACTAGACTATGAAGCAGTCTTCTCTCTTTCATGGAAAGCCACCCAATTTCTTTCATTTTTGCAATCATACCCCTATCATACTTTCTTATACTACCAATAAGCCGGACACATTTTATAGAAAGTGAGACGTCTGGTGGGCCATTAACTGTGACAATAGTCATGTCTTTGACTTTAATTCCCATTGCTTTAAAGCTTTGATGGAAATTATTGTTCATATTACATTTAATATGCGGCATGCCTTTCTTGATCAGTAGACCAATGCCTCCTCTTCCATCATCTCTATCCAATATTTGACTTTCAAGACATAATCTGCCTTGAGCCATGTTTTATTGATAAGTATTACATCTGGGTCTTCGCTATTTATCAACAAAATTACGTCACTATAATTTCTTAGAATGCTTCTAATGTTCCATTGTACTATTTTCATATTGCGTTTCTTCAAACTGTAAATCTCTAATAGCGTGGACATTTTCCTGTAGGTATTGGATGTCTGCGTCCTGATCGAATCCTCTAAATATCTGGGTTGCATTGTGGATTTCCCCCATAATAAAGTCCTCCACCTCCTGAGACAAGGTTGTCTTTCCAATTACTTCTTGTATTACATCTAATATTGGTGTTGGCTGTATTGAATATGCACTTCCTGCCACCGAACCTTCCCTTGTGCTTATTTGGGTTAGAGTTCAAGCTGATGCAGGAATCAGACATTTTTTGTAAGCTTTTCTGCCCTGGTGAACTGGGCATTTTCCTTTTGAGATTGCTTGCCGCCGAGGCATATGAAGGGCTCCTTGGTGTGTTGGGTCTCGATATGTATAGATGTCTCTGGTTTACTTCAATTGGTGTATTGGCTTCCGAAGTTTTTCTTGCATGATTTAGGGCTGGGAAATCTCTATGATCTAAATTACTTATTCTTTGTCCAAGTCGCTGTCTTATAATTTCATCTCATTTCGGATGTTTGTTCCTAGCTTCAAAATATGATATATTTTCTGTGATCATAGTGGTTTTGATTGCCTTCTGTCTCAGGTATTCCTTACATTGCCCTGTCTGTAGCTTTGTGCTCCATGTTACAATATAAACAGTTTGGTGTGTTTTGTGTACACTCTCTTTCTTCATGCTCCTCTGCACATATTGGCCATCTTTGTTCACTTCGGCACTGTTTAGCCGTGTGACCGTACCTTAAGCACTTAAAGCACATCAATACTGGACTTATGAATATTGAAATTAATACATCACAGAAATCTATGTTAACTGCCTTTGGAATCACTTTCTCTTGGAACGTTAGTACCACTGATTCAGTATTTACATATTTGATTTCACCGTTTTCAATTATTTTCTTCTTTAGTCTTCTGGCTTCAACAACCTTTGCTACAGATTTTGTATTCTCAACTATTTCCTCTTCAGTAATATTTCTGTAGATCCCTCTGGCTATACCTTTACAGGTAACTAGACTCGCTGGACTATACGCGTTTAGATTTTCATCCGTTAATATTTTATTATTTAGAAATTCATTTGCACTTATATAATCGGTAAATTCAATTCCCACTCTGTTTTTCCCTTTTCTAGAGGTTTTCTCAACTCCACCAACTTTACTGTTTTCCAATAGGTAGTCTACCTATACTCATGGGGTGCAAGTATGTTGGGTTTCGAATCTCTGAAAGCTATTTGTCTTTTTTGCTTCCATATTACTAGACGGGGGCCCCCGATGGCCCCTGTGTCGTCTTTCATGTGGTTCTCAAACTATTCTAGGTTAGGAAAAGCAAAAGCAGGAAACAGGAAAAAAAGGCTTTACTACTGCAAGCAAGGATTTAAATTTTGTGTTGGGGACTTATCTCCAGGAATACTTGATTGATTTTTAGTATTCTAAAACTTTTTCTTTTAATTTCGCAAAAATTAATCAGCATACCGAGCTGTCACTCTCTGCCGCAAATCGTCGATCTCGAGATTATATCCTTGCCACATTGTCAATGCCTGTATTTTTTGTCAAAATCTAACTTTCGGTTTCTGCAACATGTTGACCTAGATTAGATCCAAAATGTTTTCTATTGCTTTCTACTCTAGAACTTATAACAACACTACATTCACGAAACTAAATCGCAGCTCACGGGCTCCCTAAATTATCCATACGATTATTACCAACATATCATATTCTTGTTTAATTCACCACTAACTGATTATTAACACACTGAACTTTTCCTCGGTGATCGACTCCGTTTCATAGCGCGTCATTGCTTCTAGATAATTCGCGATGAAAGTTCATTCTCAACAACCACTGATCTCCCAGGGTCTTGACTAATATATTTTTTTATACAGAAATGTCCTGTCACACATTATTATTATCTTATCGAGCCAATAAATTATTCCAGACTTTAACTGCTTCACATGTTAGCAAATTGCAAAATGTTATTAAGGAAGGTAATTCAGGAAGTTTTTGCTTCGAAACGCCGCCAACCGCCAATTACAGGCAAAAGGTAATTATTTAAAGTATTACCGGACATAAATCATTCGAGATTGTTCCTTATAAATATTAATAGATATTTTGGTCCATCAACAAAAAAATCCAGAAGTTTCTTTATAATCAAACAAAACATTGTACCGACGACGACCTCCCTAGTCTAGTCAATAATAAACGTTTTATTTATTTTTAAGAAACACCCTCTATTTTTTCTATGTAAAACAATTCCTTCAATAAATCTAAATTACCCCTGAACTTGTCCTATTTTTGAATTTTGTTTTGCTAGACCTTATTTTATCGCTTAAGCATGGCGCCCTACTACCTTTTACATCGTCCCTGTCTACTCATGAGTCGTAAAAATTTGATTTGGACACCATGTTTATTTATTCTATCGTTTTTATTATCTCATAAATGCTCTACTCATTTAAGTCTTCATGAATGAATTTTATGACTCAAGTAAATGGGTTACATACTTTTATGTTGAATCTTTGGTTTTCTTAAAGATTCTCAGGCATTTATGTTTATATTTAAAATGGTGACAATGATAGAGGTTCTACAATAATAAAATCATCTTCTGGGAATTATTGAGTAGGTATGTGTAGTCTCCAAAGAATTTCTGATGAAATGAGTAAATCATAAACTCTTAACCCAAAAAATAAAGCCAAACAATTTCACTAAATCCATATTGGGGCAACATAATTGAAAATATAACTGCAAATTCATCTTGTTTCCATCTGATCATTTGATTAGATCAGTCAATGTTTCGGAACAGATACGATTAGTTTACTTTAGGAATCGAATTATATTGATTTTATTTTGAAATTACTGTCTGGATGATTCGTGTGAATAGAAATTTATGATGTGGAAAATTTAATGTTCGCTATTGAGTTACTAATTTGCGAGATATTGATCATCATTTAACGACTGATGATAAATCAAAATGTTTGATTTGCATATGAAAGAACCAGGAAACGGATTCCAAATATATTTGTATTTTCTATGTCTTTAGATATTTATCCATCATTGCTTATAATAAAAACTAATGCCTATGTGTATTGAATTTAAAATCAGTTGAATGCATAGTTATATGATTAAATTATCACAAAATTGCGGAAACATTCTGCACATTAATGGAAAATAATTCTAATCATGCCGCTTCGGTTATCAAGAAAAATTTAAAATGCTTTTCGAATTTCGTTTGCTAAGAATTTGAAATGTCCACATTTTGTTTGCTATTTGTCCACTATCTATACAAGGAAAATGTGATCAGTGATTATATTTTCGTCATCATTTTTTTGTGATAAGTTCATATAGATTTGATAACCTGAGTTTTGAAAAAAAAATAGCCTTTTCAGGGCTATTGTAGGCTAAATATGGATGATTTTAGGGTTGACCGTAAGATGTTGATAATCTGTATCTAGAAAGTTTATTGGTAGCTTAAGATTAATTTTTACCCTTCTGCTTTTATTTGCTTAATTACCGCAGACAGCACATAAAGTCTCAAATACGTCTTTTTTAGGTCTACATTGCGTCTGAACGTCTGAAGTAACAAAAAAAACCGTCTAGAAGATGTCGTAAATTCACATCTTAAAAACAATTGCGCCACACTATTTGGTATATTATATAACCGGGCCTAAAAGTGAATTATGGAATTAAAAAGATATTCAAAGACGTCTGACATCTCGTTGAAGACGTCTTTGAAATGTCTTGGAAAAATTACATAAAAACGTTTTTGAGCAGACGTTGGGTTTTGTAACATACGACGTCTTTAAGATGCCCCGAACTTTTTGAACACGGGTCAAGCACCAGCTACGCTGAGTCAGTAAAAACCAAAAAGATAGCAGCACTCTCCGTGGCATTCCCTAAGGAAACCCTTAGTGCAGATGAACTCTCTGCCCTAGAGGACGTCATTGTGGAGGAAATGACGAAGGGGCGCAGCATAAGCTCCAATTTGGGGGCATACATTTCCGCCCAAGCATGCTGGTGATTGATTGCCTCACCAAGGAAACAGTGGAATGGCTAATAGATTATACATGCCAAAACATCACAGTCTTCTTCCCAAGAAGCAAAGGGCAAGATCCCCAAGAAATCCTGTTTGGTGAACACACAGAATGAGGGGCTTAGCACCCAACTGTGGAAGATACTAAGCAGCAAGGAAGAAAGCAACGGCCAGCTACTAAACATCGGCATAGACGATGGATCCTGCGAAACCATCAAGAAGATGAGTCGCAGCATCTTCTACAGATTTGGGAAAATCCCCGTACATCGCCTCAAGAAGAGTAAAGAAAAAGATGAAACAGGCGTGTAAAATGAAATTATGCCGTATCTAATCAAACTCATCAGATACAACTTAGCGACCGGATACATACCCAGTCAATGGAGAAGAGCTAAAGTAACTTTTATCCCAAAGGCAAGGAACAGATACGCCACTCTTCCGAAGTCGTTCAGACCTATATGCCTCAGGTCGTTCTTGCTTAAAACAGCTGAGAAAGTAAATAACTACATCAGAACAAGTGTTTTAGAAGAGACGCCACTACATCCTCGGCAGCATGCTCACAGAGCTGGCAGATCAACAGAAACCCCTTTACTTGAACTCACTGACAGCATTTAAAGCACCTTGCATAATATAGAGCTAGCCGACTGCGCCTTCTTGAACATCTTCTCATGAGTCAATAAATAATGAGCTCGTCAAAAAAGGAGTGGACAAAACCACATCGACCTGGATGTGCGAAACGCTGGCCATCAGAACTACAGAAACTGACGTGGGTGAACAAACCATACAGGTCACCCATCACTAGAGGATGTCCTTAGGGAAGGGTACCCGCACCTTTGATGTGGAGTCTAATGGTTGATGACCTATCAAATGTAAGTACTGCGACCTTATAGAAAAAGCACTTCGAACCACGAAGGAATGTTGGCAGACAGTAGGGCTGAATCTAAACTTAGCAAAAACCACACTGGCAACATCAACATAAAGAACAAAACTCCCAAACCTAAGAAACATTCGCCTCGATGGAAGCAGATTTGATTGAAAAAAAGAACTTAAATTCCTAGGAATAATAACTCTAGATTCTTAACTCCTCTGGAGCCAACATGTAGAGAACACAAAAAACAAAGCAATTTCGGCACTCATGGTCTGCAAAAACATTGCGGGTAAATCATGGGGTTGTAACCCATCAATCCTAAGATGATGGATGTATACCATCATGATAGTGAGACCTATGGAGCGGTAGCCTGGTATAGCCGAACCCAGCTAGTAACAGCTAGGAAAACCCTAGGAAAAGTGCAAAGACTCGCGTGTCTCTGTATAACAGGAGCATGCCCAACCGCGACACTAGAAGTCATTCTAGACCTCACACTACTTCACATAATAGTGAAGCGGGTTACTAGTGGATCATGTCTCAGACTGGAGGAGATAGGTTTACAAAGGGAAACGCAACTTAACAGAACTTTTCCTCTCCCAAACTGTGCACACCTCATGGATCTACCAAGAGACGTAATTGTTGATAAATTCAGTTTTGAGAAACACTTTCCCATCGAACTAAGTAGAAAAAACAGATGGAATCTATCCAATCTATTAATAATAAGTACACAAACGGTTCCAAAACTGCTAAGGGAACTGGAACCAGAGTATTCGGGCCAAGGACCAGATACTCGGAGCTAATGGGGAAATCACAAGAGGTGGTGGCGTGCTGATAGCTGTCCACAATAGTATTAAATCTATGGAAATTGTATTGCCGAGGGGTGAATTATTACCGCATATTGATATTGTTGGAGTTAAGGTAAGTATTGACTATTTTACCTTACTTATTTTTGTAGTTTATATTTCTCCGTCAGTATCTCAAAGTGACCTAGATCATCTTTTTGAATTATTCACTTCTTCAGACTTAATTTTTATTAAAAATTTGTGTATTTTAGGGGACTTTAATTTGTCGACTAAAATAGGAAGCGAGAATTTGAGCTAGGGTTAGAGAATACCTAAAATTTTCGGAAAGCAAATTTTCCACTCATGTATGGTTTATTTTTAGGTGTTGATTGGTCATTTCTTGATCAGGAGATGGATGTTGAATCAGTATGTGCCCTATTTTATAATAAATTATATGAAATCCTTAACCTTTGTGTGCCGCGTTATAAAAAAATTCCTAAAAGGACCCCTTGGTTTACCTCTGAGATCATTGGTAATATTAACAAAAAGCACAAGCATTACAAAAAATATAAAAGAAACTCTAATCTAGTACATTTGCAACAGTTTAAAATATTAAGAGCAAAAATTAAAAATGATATTCAAGGTTCCTATAAAAACTACTTGATTGATTGAGGGCAACATTAAGGAAGATCCTAAAAAATTCTGGGCTTTAAAGCGATGTAACCAATGGACTCAAAAGAATAAAACCCAAGTTTACAACTGGGTCCGGATTCTATCCCAGCTTTTTTGATTAACGACACTCGATATGTTCTGATTAAACTACTGCAAATTGTCCAGTATTTTTGAGGGTGACAGGTCTGAGGTAACCAATTACAGACCGTATCGATTATTTGCAATTTTTGTAAAGTGTTGGAGTTCTTGCTGCATGACTGTCTTTTTCCATCTGTGAAAGGTCAAATTGTTCCGCAGCAACATGGCTTTTTCAAGGGTAGATCTACGATCTACGACTTCTAATCTGATTAGCGTCACTCAAGATATTGCTGAATCCATAGACGACGGGTACCAGACTGATGTAATATATATTGATTTTTCTAAAGCGTTTCATCGGCTTGATCATCAAATATTATTAAAGAAATTGATAATAATACAGGCGGATAAAAGATGTGAATGATTGTTCGCTACTTCAGAAAAATTTGAGCAAAATACGTTCCTGGTGTTGTGCAAATAACCTTCAGCTCAATATTGAGGAGTGTAAGATTGTGTCGTTTACTACGAAAGTATCGGTCATAGAGCATAATTATCTTATTAACAGTGATATAATATCCCGCTTCGCTCTGATAGCTTTTGTGATCTAGGTGTTCTCTTTGATTGTAAACTTTTCTTTGTGCCTCATATCAATAATATATTGTCGGAAGCATCAAAGAGTTATGGATTTATTTTTCGCTGTTCAAGGGATTTTAATGATGTTGATGTAATCAAAATTTTATTTTATTCCTATGTTAAATCCAAGCTTGAATATGCTTCAGTTGTATAGGCACCTGGTTATGATATTCATATTGATAATCTTGAGAGAATACATAGGATTTTTTTTAAATATTTAAGTTTTAAGTGTGATGGTGTTTATCCTCCTCAAGGATTTGCTCATGATCACTAATTGAGAAGATTCAATTATATCTCACTTGAGGATCGCCGGGACGGGACCACCACACTTTAGTTATGCTTTATAAGGTACTAAATAACCGTATTGATTGTTCTAATTTGCTTCACAGGTTCAATCTTAATGTTCCACGTTTAACTTCTCGTCAAACTTGTGTATTTTATTTGTCAATTCCGCGTACCAATATAATGAAACTCTCTTCTGTTTTCTCTATATGTAATTAATATAATAAATGTTGTCTAGAACTAGATTGTGATTTTTTCAACTTGTCATTAAATAGGGTGAAGCAGATATTGCGGAAAGGAGTTAATAAATTGGTGTTTTACGTATGTAGGTTTGGGCTGGGTGTAGGGTAAGTTAGGTTCAGGTCATTTTTATATACCATAATTTCTTGATAATTTTTATTCTTTTATGTTAAATTTGTAAGTGTTTATTTTTCCAGTCCTGTAGTTGGCACTTTGTACTGTAGGGCCGGTAATGTAAATAAATAAATAAATAAATCACCAAACATAGTTGAAGCGGAACTTCATGCGATTGAAAGATGCGTGCAGTTCGACCTGAACAGAAGTTATCGGAAACGAGAGATTGTAATAATGTCTGACAGCTAAGCAGCTATCAAAGCATTGAGATCCCCAGTCATTAATTCTAAGACAGTATGGGAATGTCTACAGAAACTAAATGAGCTGGGAAAACAAAATAAAGTAAACCTTCCTGTTGGTTCCCGGACACATAGGTGTCGAGGGCAACGAATGCGCAGACAGACTCGCAAGAAAGGGAGCGTCCACTCCCTTCACAGGGCCAGAACTATTTTGCAGCGTCAGAAATACGCACCTCAAAGAAGAGAACCGGCTAAGGAACAAACAATGGCTAGAACAGCCCAAGAATACGACAGGCCAAAGTTCTATTGAGCAACTTCAACCAAAAAAGATCAGAATTGCTAGTCAACCTTGGCAAGAATAGTCTCAAGACTCTGACCCGGTTTCTCTCGGGACAATGCAGACTTAAGAAACACCTACAGAAGTTGGGGTTAGAAGAAGGTGGCACCTGCAGATTCTTCGAAGACGGAGAAGAGGCACCTCACCATCTTCTACTGAACTGGAATGCCGTTAGTCGCTCAAAGATGAAGAGCTTGGCAAGTGCCCTTAGACATTCCAGCCGTGGAACCGCTGGATATCCTAGAATCCCTAAAGGACCTAGGACTGGAGGGGCTGCTTTAAGCAGGAAACCCGAACTTAGCAGCAGAAGGGCGGGAACCATAGATCAACCTTGTTCGCGGTGCATTTGACACCTCCAACACACACATACACATACACATTTGAACACGTAAGCAATCGTCTAAAAAACGTATTGATTGTCATTTGTGGACATCTTAGGGACGTTTTCAAGATGTCTACAAAAACTACCCATAAAATTCGTTGCTCATTCAATTTAGAAGTTACTGGAAACCATTTAAAATGCTACAGAATACTTTAGAACTTTAATAGGCCTTTTGGAAAGTTCAAAACACCTAAAATTCAATTCAGAATTTCCAAAAGCATATCTATAGTTAGCAATTTTTCATTATTTTCCATAGTACATTTTCCTCGAAAATGATTAAAATTATACTTGCTACTCTAATCTACATATTTTTACAGAATAATCTTCTCCTACAGACGTTTCTTCTGTGAAAAAATAAAGTCAAATTTTAGGAGTAGTATACATTCTTTGGTAGTACGTATATACTTTTAAATAAAGTGTGAATTGACCAAAAGCTATCAGTCACGTGTCCTAACAAAACCGCATCAGGTAAACAATTTTACATACACAAAAGTCGAAAAATTGTCCCCGACCTTGCTTGAAAATCCTTCTTTTCGAGCCATTCTGTCGAACAATAGAGAACAAAAGGGCGTCTGTTCTGTCCTAAAGCTGTCCTCAAAAGCTCTTGCGGTAACTGGCACTCACCGTTGCACGGGACCCCCTTAGTCCTCATATATACCAGACGCACCCTCTCGCACGGGTTTTAGCAGTAAAGCTGGTTAAATGTCTTTATTGAGGCCGAGAGAGGGATGATATTGATGCTTAGTGTTAAATAAAAATGAGCAATCCTTATCTTATGCTGTTTCTCAAGATGTAACAGTTGGTTCATATACAAAAAATCTGAATAATTCAGCTATTAAATGCATAATAACTTTGAGGTATTTTAGCAAAAAAAATCAGCAATAGTCCAAGATTCTTGGTAACATTAGAAAATAACTACTAAAACCGTTTTTCAGTTACATAAAACCAGAAAGATTTTTAATCAAGATTGCGAGAAAAACGATCAATAAAACGGACTTTAGTAATGATTTTATGTAAATTTGCTGACAATGAACATACACTTGTGTTTAGAATGCCGAGCCGTAAACGGTTTCACAAAAATTCTCCGTTTATGACTCTTGTCTTGTCGATTGGTGGCTCTAAATTATGACTTAATTTAAAACATGAATCGCCTCTGAATGCAAATGAAATTACTGGTTTTCAAAGTACTTGCATGACTTGATTTTAAGCTTCTTACACAATTCAACTGGATTTGACACATAAACAATTGTCTAAGTCGCAATTTTTGCACTTAACAAATGACTCTAGTGAATTTTAATGAAGATATAATGACCAATAACTTCAATTTAAAACTGGTAAAGATGGTCTCGAAGCGAAATTATACCAAGCATTTAACAAAATGGAAAATGTTAAGAGAAGGTCCTTATTATTACTCATTTTATAACACTTTTTGTCTATTCCAGGCCCTAGGCTCTCTGAAATAATTCTCAGGTTTTCAAATTGTTCTGAAGCCTTCCAAAATGCTGCTAGAAAAGGTTTTGGAACATTCTAAATTGCTTATTGAAATTCTAAAGTGATTTAACTTAGATTTAAAAGTTCTGGAGCATTTTAGAAAATTTTCAGCAATTTCTAAATCGTTCTGACAGACTTTTAAGTATTTTAGAGCCGTATATTGAAGCTCCAAAGTATTCTGAATTGGTTCAAAAGAGTTTTAAATGAATCCTAGTTGTTCTGAAATGACTCTGAAGTTTCTGAATTGTTCCAAAATGCTCCAGGAAATTCTGATTTAAATAATTTGAACTGTTTTGGATGCCTATAAAAGTTTGAAGTTCTACAGCAATTTAAATTCGCTCTTGAACGCCTTTATTCTCAATCCTAAGATTCTGGTGCTTTTCAAAATGTTTGACAATCGTTGGAGCGTCCCATGGTGAAATGGGTTTCAAACCTCTCAATTATTCTACAATTCTTTTGGTAATTGTAAATCGAATGTTTAGGAGCATTCTAAAATGGTTCTAAAGTTTCCAAATTGTTCTGAAGCGCTACCTATAAAATAGAAAATAGGTAAAAGTGAAATCATAAGACATCATACAATAATTCCGAAATTTCTAGGTTTCCCTATTCCGTCATAATAAAAAGCCAAATATCAAGTGTACTCGAATATATTAACAGCATCTTGTTGCATCTGATTCTGATGGCCTATTTTATTATTGGGAGCTATTCCTGACACAAAGCCTCCTTCCTGTACAGTCAAAGGAGGGCGATTGGAGCAAGTTTCATTGTTTTATAAGTCCTCTTTGGGCACCCTTCGGCCGGTTTCCTGGGGTCTAATACTTGATCTCAAAAATTAAGTGGTCAGCTTTTTATGGGGGGATTAATATTTTTCAGAATTGCATTGATGATAATATGGATAAATACAAATAAATCCAGTTCTGTAGGAACTATAATTTGTTTTATCTTTATTAATCTCGTCACGTCATAATTAATTATCGTGCTGATAAAAACAAACTGAAAAAAAAAAAACGTTTCTAATCGACATCGGCTCCTTTTTTTTTTTCGTGAGATCGCCTCATTAAAACATACCGAATAAATCTTGGTTCCAGTTTGATTGATCGGTTACTTTTGATCAAGATTATCAACATAAATTTGTCCGGTACCAATGAGGAAAGAAAAGTGTTGATTTTTTTATTTGGAAAAAATAATTGTCGATTGATATCTATTGATTGTACGATGATAAAACTAGTTTTCATATTGTAATTTTAAGCTAATGTTTAGAAAAATGCTTTTTCTTAATATTAGGCTTGGTTCACCATGTACTGAAGATCAAGATCGAGGTATCTGGGAGAGGCACATTTTAATGACAATCAATTTAAAGCCGAAGGAAACCGTGTACCAATAAAAATTCCTTTAATTAGTAGATGGTCGTACATTTTCCTTCGGGCACTAACTAGACGTTATGTGTGAGACAGAAGGTGTTTAACGACTAATTTATTTCAACCAGAAATTTTTAACGTATTAATTAGGACAAAAATGTTATTCACTAAATTCAAATTACCTTTTCCCAAGACTGGTCTCCTTGGCGGCGATTCCCTTATAAAATATCCTCGTCTCGACTTCTCCGTCGCTCAAAGTGTTGCTGGCGACAAAATTGAGAATCTCCATGCCACCGACCACTCTAAAAGCGGCAAAATAGAGCAGGAGGTTAGCCACCAGGAGGTGGCCGCTACACCTGGGGCACCTCTTTTCGAATTTCCACATTCACTAGGACCAGACGATGCGTGGAACCGCTAACCACGCACTAAGCCAGGTTGAAAAAATGAACCTGGAAACAAAATTTTTAATTGTTTTAGAGAAAAATTTCGATGCAAAATTTCTATTTATACATTTTCGCAATAGTCTGCAAAATCCGCGAGCTGGTTTATTTGATTTAATGAAAAATGTTAATGTGAAAGTTATTGTACTTTTGCCAAAATAAATTTACCTCTATGCTACTGACATTCTACACCGTGTATGCGAAATTAGGTACACTAACAATAAAAAACGACTTTTGATCTAAGGAAATAAAGCAAGATAACAAAGTATTATCTAATGCATTTTGCGTTATTTTGTCTAATAATTTTGAAGGTAACAAATTATTATTATTATTTCATCATATATTTTACTTATAAGCCAAAAGAGGACTGTCTACAACAAAATATAATTTAAAGAAATTGTACATAAAACGTAGAAGACATTAACTGCTCTACTTCTAAAAATGGTATTGGGCCATTGTCTTAACTCTACATACAAAAAATCTAGGTAAGATTGAAACAAAAGGATAATAAATAATATTGAGGGTGTGTCCTTTTTATAATTAAAATGTAACATCATCGAAAATAAATTAATTAAATATTAAAAGTCTTTATCTGGGACTTCTGCTGTTCGCTGGACAACTTAATTAAAGACAATTATCGCAATTTTAATCTGGACACCGTGTCAAAACATATCACAAATCAATTTGTTACATACGGTTTTTTTATAGGTAGGTACTAAAATGATTTGTAGTATTTTGATAATTTTACGAAGGCGTTATTTTTATATTCGTTGGTAGGTATTGCGAAATGGACATGCTCGGGTTAATAAGTACCTTATATGCATTTCGCATTCTTAACAAGTTCAAAGAATAACTACAGTGGATTTAACATCAATTCAGAATTTATTATTGGAAGCAAGAGGTAGGTAGGTATATCTAAGCACAAGAAGTTTGAATCGTTTTGTGCAAGGGATAAATAAGGGATAAACCACCGCCGCGAACTTGTACAAATCTTCAAACTGCTCGCAAATTCCCTACAAATACCTGTAGGTCAATCGAGTGTACGCCACTGGTGTTTTCCCATTTCTGACTACACCCTCAACCTTCCCATGTTAGTATGAATTCAATCCTATGTACAGTTTTTGAATAATCATACAGTTTTCTATGGCTCAACCTATAAAAAGTTCTAAAATACCAGAGAAATTTAACCTCAGAAGAGTCACATTATAACACATTTGGATATTTATCCCTTTGAGCTTGACACTTGCAAAGTAAAATTTAAACGAAAAGAGAATTTGAAGAGTCACATTATAATGCATTCGGATATTCAACCTCTTGAATGTGACACTTGCAAAGTAAAATTTATACGAAAATCGGATTTGAAGAGTCACAAATCAACACACTCGGATATTTATCCTTTTGAATGTGACACTTGTAAAGCAACATTTAAACAAAAAGGTCATTTGAAGACTTACCTATTAACACACTTAGATATTTATCCTTTCGAATGTGACCTCAACATATAGATGATAGGACTATGACATCAGAAACTACCTTGCAATCTCTAGTATTCATGAAAATCATCATCTGATATCGATAGCTACCAATATTTTGAAGAGACTGGGGTTCTGACATGGTTTTTACTCCTAACCATCTCCTCACTATCACAGAAATGGGAGTATATCTTAAAATGGATAATAACAGGATAATGAAGAGATTCAAGTAAAATTTAAACGAAAAGGGAATTTGAAGAGTCCCATGATAATGCATTCGGATATTCAACCTCTCGAATGTGACACTCGCAAAGTAAAATTTATATGAAAATCGGATTTGAAGAGTCACAATTCAACACACTCGGATATTTATCCTTTTGAATGTAACACTTGTAAAGCAAAATTTAAACAAAAAGGTCATTTGAAGACTTACCTATTAACACACTTAGATATTTATCCTTTCGAATGTGACCTCAACGTATAGATGATTGGACTATGACATCAGAAACTACCTTTCCATCTCCGGTATTCATGAAAATCATCATCTGATATCGATAGCTGCCAATGTTTTGAAGAAACTGGGGTTCTAACATGGTTTTTACTCCTAACCATCTCCTCACTATCACATAAATGGGAGTATATCTTAATATGGATAATAACAGGATAATGAAGAGATTCAAGTAAAATTAAAACGAAAAGGGAATTTGAAGAGTTACATGATAATGCATTCGGTTATTCAACCTCTCGAATGTGACACTTGCAAAGTAAAAATTATACGAAAATCGGATTTGAAGAGTCAGAAATCAACACACTCGGATATTTATCCTTTTGAATGTAACACTTGTAAAGCAAAATTTAAACAAATAGGTCATTTGAAGACTTACCTATTAACACACTTAGATATTTATCTTTTCGAATGTGACCTCAACATATAGATGATAGGACTATGACATCAGAAACTACCTTTCCATCTCCGGTATTCATGAAAATCATCATCTGTTATCGATAGCTACCAATGTTTTGAAGAGACTGTGGTGTGGTTCTGACATGGTTTTTACTCCTAACCATCTCCTCACTATCACATAAATGGGAGTATATCTTAATATGGATAATAACAGGATAATGAAGAGATTCAAGTAAAATTAAAACGAAAAGGGAATTTGAAGAGTTACATGATAATGCATTCGGATATTCAACCTCTCGAATGTGACACTTGCAAAGTAAAAATTATACGAAAATCGGATTTGAAGAGTCACAATTCAACACACTCGGATATTTATCCTTTTGAATGTAACACTTGTAAAGCAAAATTTAAACAAAAAGGTCATTTGAAGACTTACCTATTAACACACTTAGATATTTATCCTTTCGAATGTGACCTCAACATATAGATGATAGGACTATGACATCAGAAACTACCTTGCCATCTCTAGTATTCATGAAAATCATCATCTGATATCGATAGCTACCAATATTTTGAAGAGACTGGGGTTCTGACATGGTTTTTACTCCTAACCATCTCCTCACTATCACAGAAATGGGAGTATATCTTAAAATGGATAATAACAGGATAATGAAGAGATTCAAGTAAAATTTAAACGAAAAGGGAATTTGAAGAGTCCCATGATAATGCATTCGGATATTCAACCTCTCTGATGTGACACTTGCAAAGTAAAATTTATACGAAAATCGGATTTGAAGAGTCACAATTCAACACACTCGGATATTTATCCTTTTGAATGTAACACTTGTGAAGCAAAATTTAAACAAAAAGGTCATTTGAAAACTTACCTATTAACACACTTAGATATTTATCCTTTCGAATGTGACCTCAACATATAGATGATAGGACTATGACATCAGAAACTACCTTGCCATCTCCGGTATTCATGAAAATCATCATCTGATATCGATAGCTACCAATGTTTTGAAGAAACTGGGGTTCTGACATGGTTTTTACTCCTAACCATCTCCTCACTATCACATAAATGGGAGTATATCTTAATATGGATAATAACAGGATAATGAAGAGATTCAAGTAAAATTTAAACGAAAAGGGAATTTGAAGAGTCCCATGATAATGCATTCGAATATTCAACCTCTCGAATGTGACACTTGCAAAGTAAAATTTATACGAAAATCGGATTTGAAGAGTCACAAATCAACACACTCGGATATTTATCCTTTTGAATGTAACACTTGTAAAGCAAAATTTAAACAAAAAGGTCATTTGGAGACTTAAGTACCTATTAACACACTTAGATATTTATCCTTTCGAATGTGACCTCAACATATAGATGATAGGACTATGACATCAGAAACTACCTTGCCATCTCCAGTATTCATGAAAATCATCATCTGATATCGATAGCTATAGTTGAAATCACAATAGAAAGTGAAGTTGTATTGTGATGATATTTAGATCAAGCCATGTAAGTTGCTTAACTTGGCAACATGGCATGATCAAGTTTAGTTTCTAGGGTAGATGTTTCTTGGGAGGTTATGTTAAATTTGGTAGAGAGTTGTTTTGTTTTCAACACAAAAACATGTTTCTTATTTTCAATACATAGTGTGTAATCGTTTTCTTAATAAAACCAATTATTTGAACATACGTGTAGTACTATCACTCCATAGTATCACAGTTTCCTATGTACAGTTTTTGAATAATCATACAATTTCCTATGCAGGAAGGAACCCGTGTTGGGAAGCTGGGATTATTCCATTTCCGAGCAAAAATCCAGTCATCTCAGACCCCAGGATTTTCTCCATGCATTTGCAAAAGGTGCTTGTTAAGCTAATGAGCCCATAGTTTTTCAGGCAGGTGTTTGTTACCTTTCTTGTAAATAGGTACTACAATGGTACTCTTTCAGTCCCTTGATAGTTCACCCTGCCTGAGAAGATTGTTCATCATGGGTGAGAAAGGATTTGACAGAATTTTCATTCTCCTGGATTAAAATCTGGCTCTCCAATTTCTGAAGTGTAAGAGTTACAGTTTTATCACAGAAAATATCAGGATCTAAGCTGGACATATGGCTTAGATCTTCTCTTGTAAAAACACTTTGAAACTGTTTGGCAAACAAATTGGCATCTTCTTTTCTTATCATCATCATTACCTAAGGGTGCAGTTAGTGGTTACATCTCTGTGAGAAATGCCTAAGTCTTGAACCAAGAGATCTGTTTATGTGGGAATAAAACTGCTTATCTGAAGCAATTCTTGTTCATATTTCCTTCTAAACTGTTTTATCCTAGCTTTGAGGAAATTATTTTGGTTCCTGTAGATCAAGTTGTCATATTTAGAATTGCTTTTCAATTTCTTGAGTTAGCCAAGGCTTCTGGGGCATTGACAATGTTCTGTTTTAATGAGATGAAAGAGCTAATTGTGTGTAGGAGGAACTTTTCTTCATCTCTTGTTACATCACTAAAAAAGGTATGACCTTTTACAAGCTGAGGATAGCGATTTCCATTATGGCCAAATCCAAATGGAAATAATCTTCTTTAATATTTATTTCTTGGTCTAAGATTAACATAATATCTGCGATTTAAAGGGATGGCTTGAATGGGCACTCTTCACTGATAATAATTGTGAATCTTCTTGATTTGTGATATTTTCAGTTTCAAAGATACACCACCAGGAAGAGGATAAATTCATTATCTCCATAATCATAACCACTTAAGCAGTCACCGAAGCTTTAAAAAACCTGAAAACTCACTCCAGTCCAGGATCAGATGAAATACCTGCAGTATTTCTGAAAAATTGTGCACCATCCATAATACCACTTATAAAATCACTATTTAACAGTTCCCTTGCAAAGGGTATCCTACCAGAAATATGGACCCGAGCAATTGTAATACCAAAAGCGGCGACAAGTATAATCCGGCTAACTATGGATTAGCCTGAATTGCACACTGTGTAAGTTATTGGAAAAAATTATTGTCAAAGAAATGACCACGTTCCTCCTAGACACACATATTATACCATCCACACAGCACGACTTTCTACCAAGTAGATCTACTACCAGAAATCTACTCAATTGCTTAAGCGCATGGACTAAAGAAATTAATAGGGGAATCCCAGTGGATATACTATACTTGGATTTCCAAAAAGCATTTGATACTGTCCCTCATGAAAGGCTGTTATACAAACTGAATCACTGTGGAATCCGAGGCCTCTACCTACGGTAGACCAAGAACTTTCCAAATAAGAGCAAATGGAACATACTCAGACCTCTACAGAGTCACAAGTGAAGTACTACAAGGATCGGTCATAGCTTCCATTTTCTTTTTGATCTACATAGCAGACCTGGTAAAAAGCATTAGAACAAACATTGAAGCCTTTGCAGATGCCAAAAAGTTTTTTGCAGCCCACTGACGCAAGTGCACCAGTAGTAGAGTGTTTTCACAGCTATCAGACCAATACCCACCTCTACCACGTAAAAACCCCCCTCCAGCACAGCCATCATACCACTACCCACCTCCACTATAAACACCCTTTCGTGAAGCTCCTACCCTGAGAAGGCACTTTTTACCCACCACCACTGTAAACCCCCTTTCGTAAAGCCTTCCATTATCTATTTTCAAAAGGCTCCCACCCTGAGATGACACTTTTTTGTATCCCTCTACTTTCTTGGAAACTAAAGAATATTTAACCAATTTTTCCATTTGTATTCGTCAATTTTGGGGTTGGCCCGGGTCAAATTTCCAAAATTTCAGATCAAAGGCGCCGCCGATCTAGAGATTTTCCCACGGTATCGAAAAACTTCCCGGGCTCGAGTGCCCCCGGCTATCGGACCAATACCCACCTCTACTATGTAAATGGTCCACCAGATTCACAAGCAAAATGTTTATTATTGCAATTAAATGAATGCACTAATACCCACCTCACAGCTATCAGTGCAATACCCACCTCTACTACGTCAAAAAGGTTCTACTCTGACGAAGTACCTCTGTCCATATTCCTTCACTTTCTTGAAAACTAATTGAACAATTCTTTCATTTGTATTCGTCAATAGTGTTCTAAACTCCATGGGATTAATTTTATTGCAATAATAACATTTTGCTTGTGAACCTGGTGGACCATTTACGTAGTAGAGGTGGGTATTGGTCTGATAGCCGGGGGCACTTGAGTATGGGAAGTTTTTCGATACCGTGGGAAACTCTCTAGATCGGCGGCGCCTTTAATCTGAAATTTTGGGGACTTGTCCCGGCCCAACCCCAAAATTGACGAATACAAATGGAAGAATTGGTTAAATATTCTTTAGTTTTCAAGAAAGAGAAGGGATGTAAAAAAGTGCCATCTCAGGGTAGAAGCCTTTTGAAAATAGATTAATGGAGGGCTTTACAAACTTTGGCTTTATGGAAAGGGGTTTACAGTGGAGGTGGGTAGAAGGTGCCTCCTCAGGGTAGAAGCCTCACGGAAGGGGGTTTACAGTGGAGGTGGGTGGTGGTATGATGGCTGTGCTGGAGGGGGGTTTTTACAACTGGTGTAAAATATTTGTTAAAGGATCAACAAAGGACTCCGCACACCTCTTATGGGTTTTTGGTTTTCTGCCAAACTCAATGAAATTTTGATGTGGTATACCTTGACTTCCTGATAAAAAGATCTCATAGGTCCAACCCGATACTATGAATAGTTTTGGAGATACAGTTAGTTTAATGTCCAAGAAATATATACATTTATTATGCATTTACATGTGCCTGTCACCTAATAATATTACAGGATGGACAGGTATCTTCACGTTCAGGTGACAGGTAGATATGGCAATACATATAAAATGTTTAGGTACATTTCTTGTCACTAAACTACCTGTATCTCGGAAACTATTCATAGTATCGGGTTGGGCCTATGTGAAATTTTTATCATTTAGTCAAGGCATTTACCACATATCAAAATTTTTTTGAGTTTGGCAGAAAACCAAAAACCCTTAAGAGGTGTCTCCTTTAACCAGCACTTAGGTAAAACTATTATCCTACGATTCTAAAATAGATAATTATTAAAAATATATCCTCAAGATTCGAACCAATGCTAACTTATTTGCATGCAGCACGCACGCACGCATTTTCTTCTTCTTCCTTCTTCAGTCAACATATTTGTACAGCTAACGCCTTATTACCTATCGACAACTTTTCTCTTTTTTATAACAGATGCTCAGGCCAATTATTATATTGATGCTGTTGGGAGTCAATAAATTCATCTGTCGGTTTAGTTTACCTACTTAATTATTAAAAATTGTCTTTAAATAACACAGTTATGGGGAAACTTATGTAGCTATTAAGTTTTTGTGTTAGAAGTATTATGCAGATTTATGCTTATGATAATTTGCGTTGAAAATACAAATACGGTGTAACCGTTATACCTAATTTAATCCAGACGAGTATTTTCAGGACATCTAATTAGAGTTAAGATCATTCTCAATAATTAGATCATTATAGGGACATAGTGCTGATTGCTATGCCCTTATATTTGAATGAAAAATTTCTGAGTGTTCCAGGCTTTGTGAAGATGGGATCGAAATGAAATTTATAGAAACATCCCTCAAAACCTCAAAAAGTGCACAAAAAATACCAAAACTCTATTTACATGTTTGGAAATCAAATCTAATCCCCCCCAAACACTAAAGTTTCGAAATCCATGTCATAAGCACCTTAAGAGACTACATCACCCTTATTTGGTTGATGGAATTAGAGCAACAATTTCCATTGAGCTTGATTTATTTGTGGGAAAACAATCGAGATTAGAGAAGATGTTGAAGAAAAGTATACGAAAAAAAAAAATCGTGTTCGCACCAGCAGACCCAGAGCAAATTTAGTGAGAAGACCATACAACTTTACCCCTTCTGTTTTTTATGCTTCTGTTGGTACAAAATTCAAGAATTGGAGATTTCT